>CM075333.1:38655973-44111911 GCA_037788925.1 Mytilus galloprovincialis | reverse complement strand
AATGGTTGCTGCCTTATCAAAATAATTAAAATGAGAAGATAAATACCTTATAGCTTCCTTTACCGTCGATGCTAAAATGTTTAATGTTATAAAATAATTTTAGCGTCTTTGACCTACTTTACCTTTTTATTCGGAGACTTGCGGTTATCTTCTGTTATGTTCAACGGAACATTAGAATGATCTAGAATACAACCCAGATGGAACCAAGAAGTTGGGTTTCCTTAACCAGACAACCCGGATGTTGAACTAGTTACCATGGTTTCGAACCAAAGAACCAAGGTTCAGAACCAGAAAACCCAGATGGAACCAAGGTTTACAACCAGAGTGCCCGGATATAACCTGATTACATTCGGAATTCTCATGACTTTTTATACATTCAATGTATTTTCCAAATCATTTATTTATTTAGTATATTTATATATAATTACATAGCTTTTATATAGCGCCTATCTAATAACATAATACTCTAAGCGCTTAACATATAAAATTGAAGGAAAATATATATCACAATGTATACAATAATAGCAATTATATATATATATATACAACTCGTCTAAACATCAACCCAACAATGTCAGATCTGTAAATTTGCTTTCGCAAATTTTTGGTTCTTCCCTCGCCGGGATTCGAACCCATGCTACTGTGATATCGTGACACAAAATCGCCTGCACTGCAGCCGTCCCGCTAGACCACACGACCACCTGGGCTCTCAAAAAAAGAGCTTTCGGTGGGCATGTGTTACCTTTCCACGTCAGTTTTAATCTAGCGGCGTACTACAGTACATGATATATAAGGCATGAAGATGTATATATATATATAAAACATAAGAATAAAACAGAAATTAAATAGAATAATGATATAAATTAAGAGCATTTAAAGGGGAAATATATATCACAATGAATACCATAAAAACATATTAAATAAACTGTCAATCAAAAATTAAATAAAATAATGATGAAAATTATAAGTAATTACATTCCCTGCGTTATATACACAAGTAAAATCTATAAAAATTTGCATTAAAGGATTTATTCACTTGGCTAAGAGAAAATATAAGGTACAAATTTAACCAGTAAAACACAGAGAAAAAATAAACAAAACTGTCTCTTAAATAAAATCTTTAAAACTAAAAATTTAAATAAAATAAAAATAAAAAGGTCCTATCACTTAAACTTTTATAATAAACAAATATCACAGGTCTTACACATCACAGAACAAGAAAATAAGAACATAGGCAACGGATATGCACAACATTTTCTGTTATAATTGCGCATCTTTGATTGAACATTAATATTAAAATCTCTGTGGCTGCCAATTAAATTGAACTTATTGGACTTAATCCACTCCGTTCCATGTATGATAATAGATCATCAACAATTGTTTTACTAGAAAGTAGAAAGCAAATAATTTAAGCATGAATAATTCTACCTCTACAATTGTAACACTGGTGTATTGATTTCATGTGACAATAGATTCAATATCAACAACAACATTCGTATGTAACATGTGTAAGTATATTTTTGTTGTTTTACCACACCACACGCATGACACAGTGAAAATTATTTAACCTTTTTTGTCCTTCACAGATGTTCGATGTTTTTTACTGATATCTATATTATCGATCAGTCAAACAAGTAAGTGCTAATATAGAATAAAATGGCCATTAAATACAAGGGTTTAGCAAAGATCATTTCTCTTTGACCAAAAAGGAGAACACGATACTAAGAGATCAATTTAAAATCAAGCATTATCAAACAACACTATCTTTGAAAGAAAAAAATCAAACCCCATACAAAAACGAAGGAGGCCGCCAGTACATCTAAAAGGTCATCGGTTCCTGATCTACTACATACGGCTTGGTAAAGAAATCTTGTCTAATCATATTATAATCTTAAGACATCATTTAATTTATAAACCATTCCTCGGTACAACTGTATTTAAGGGTGACTGAGGTATAGAAAATGGTCACTTTGGTCTCCTTCCGACCAGCACTTAAACCCTTGCCAAAGTGGGACGTCCGTTTGGCTCTGCGGGATGTACAAATACGCATCCATGTTCGGACATAAAGAGGACGTAAATATCAATTTCAACTAAACATAGGGTGAATGATCCTTACGGTATTTTATCTATATTTGATGTTTTTTTTTTTTTTTTATTCCGATCAGTCAATAAACATGGCTGTCCTGTCTAGAATAATGAATATAAAGGAGTCTATTTGACTGTGCGGGATGTATAAATTCGCAGCCGCGTCCACTGAGAATGGTACGTATAAGCTTTGCTTAGTGTCGAGATAATGTCATGCTGTCTGAATCTGAAGACCCCTTGCACCAACTCTTTGAGGGGTCCGCAGGTGTCCTGTTGCAAGGCAAAATTTATATTCCTGTTATATATACCCTCATTAACCAGTGGCAGCCCGAATTTCCCCGACCTTCATACCGAACGGCCCCCATTAAAGGACCTATGTTTTGTATTTTTTGTTAATTTGCTTTCGTCCTGAAAATTTTGCAACTGGACGTTAAACAAACATTAATCAATCAAACTGTCTATTATTTTGAAAACCGTTATAGAAAGTGAAAATCTGACAAGGGCAACATTTTCAATATGTCGAAATTTACATACTGTCTACTTCGACCAACTCTTTATAGCCCGTAAATGCCGATTTGTACTATTTTTGTTTGTTTTTGCCTATAATCTTGAGAACTAGGATAAATAGCGAGAAACTTTTAAGATCAAGGTATGATCAGCAACGCAAGATCTTTAAATTATTCAACATGGTCGAAATTGTCAAACAACTTTTGCAACTAAATGACGACTTTTACATTTTTTTTTATTATTTTCCCGATTATCATAAAAACTATAATATAAGATAGAGAACACATTTAAATATCAATAATGATCAGCTGACATAGAACTATAAACTTGTCAACAAGGTCAAAATTGTCTTCCAAATCCTTATAGGAGTTATTGGCCTTGAATGAAGATTTTTACGCTCAATTTTGATGGATTTAAAGTAGATTAAGAAAAAACTGATTAGGCAAACATGAGCAGCAAGACAAGATCTTCAAGTAGATTAATATATCCAAAATAGTCAGTCGACACCTCATAATTGCTCTTAATTGCCGATTTTTTTTAACCTATCATCATGAAAACTATCATAGATAGATTATGTCTTTAGGTTACTATGGAGTGGATTTTGGACTTTGATGTATTTTTGTAGTTTTTAGTTTTTCGCCATGTCGTGATCAGTTACTCTTCGACTTATGAGTTTTGAATGCCCTCTTTTGGTATCGTCTGCTTCTTAATTTCCATCCATTAATATGTCATGATTATATACCAAAAACGCTATGGTCAACCAATCCAATAAAAAGTTAACAGATACGTTTTTTTAGTATATCTCGAGATTCCATTTTTTTTTCAGCATATCAAGAGATATAAGAAAATTCCCCCTATTGTTTTCCTATATTTTTCTTAGGTACTACAGTATTGTATTTGTTTTTACTATAGTGTTCACGATATGAAGCAATTATTTTTATACTAGCCGTTTCCTTAATTTGTTTGGTCAGAATTTGTCAATTAAGAGTAACAACTCGTATGAGAACAAGGTAAAATAACAAAAATACCGAACTCCAAGGAAATTCAAAACGAGTGGAAAACAACTGTCATATTCCTGACTTGGTACAGGCATTTCCTTATGCGCTAGCCTCTCATATGTATGATAGTCGCATAGGTTTCAGTCATTTGTCATTTTATAGATATTGTGTGAGTGATACTTTTCGATTAGTTTTAGTCTTTAAGAGCTTAGATATAAAAAAAAATGTTACAAATGATCACACAATGGAATTAATATATAAGGGAGGTAAATAAAAAAGCATGAATTGATTTAAAAGAGTGGTAGACCTGGGTCCCAAAGGGAATGCAAAAAAATCATACGTCGAAGAAAAAACAACAAAAAGCGTACGTAATGACAGGTGAACTTACACTTTATAATATATACATTCATCTTTGTTTGTGTTTATGCCCGCGTCACACTGTCCCGATTTTTACGCCGATGGCAACACGATAATGGAAATTTTCAAAATCGGGGCTGATCGTATCCAGATCGGGCTATTCGTAGTGCCATCTTTAACCATCTTTAACCATCGGCCACTTTTTCTAGCCTTCGGGGACAACTTCGGGAAGGGTTCTAAATTTTTTAACATGTTAAAAAATCCCCGAAGGTGCGCCCGATGTTGAGGGTTCGTATTGAGTTCGTATCACCATCCTCAATATCGTAATGTTACCGGGAATGCATCTTTGCACATCGTATTGCATTCGTGTTTCAATCGTTTCCATCGGGCAGTTTTGACATTACGATGTCTACACGAATGAATCACGAAGATACCCGAAGGTCTTACGATGGCAACACGACTTCGTGAAGACCTCGTAATCCCGTCGTGTTTCCATCGAATAAAAGTACGAAGGCGACAAGATGGAACTACGACGGCAATAAATCCAGCTAAATGTAAGTTAATTTTCGCGCTAAAATACATTAAAAAAGTGCCATGCGCGGTATGCACTGGTCAGTCCAATACGACAGTTAAGAAAGACGTTCACAAATCATGGAGCTCATATCATATGATTCTATGAGAACAAGAAAGGCGACAGCGTTGTTTCTATTAATTCAAATGGAACAAGAAGATCAGCTATTACAGGCTCAGGATTTACTTTTACAAGTAAAATATTATTTTTTGTCAATTTTTTATATCAAGTAACATAATTAAAGGTGACAAAGAATTTAGAGTTTTTAATTTGTATTAGACAATGTCGGAACATATTCAATTTCTTCTATTCACAACAACAACACGAAAAGACAAAAACGTTAGTTATGATAAGAGCGATATGTTCAGGCCTTTTCCATCTGGATTGTTTCATATCATTACATGCTTGGGTTCCTTTAAATAAACGCGCCTCGTACACCAACACTGCAGGTACACGTATATAGGGAAACCAACTTTTTATTCATTATTCTGATTTTTTATGTATCGTCTGAGTTGCCACACGAATGTTTACTCCATAACCATTTTGTTTTCTATATGTCATATTTTGCCGCCTTTGTTGCTTTCCCCACATCCTACCTTTTGTCTATATTATTGTGATATTCTCCTGGAAAGAGCTCTTTTGAATAAAAGGGATCAACGAACCCATTACCTTACCTTTAAGATAGATCAGTAAACATGGGCATAATTATGGGTGATTATTCAGACTACTGCACACATTTTACAGTTCAAACAAGGCAATGCCGAGCGTGGCATCCCCTCGTATATAACATATTGGGGACAAATATGGACACTATATTTGTATATGACACATGCAGAAAATGGTAAATTGAATATGCATATTTGATACATAAACTATTTTTTTTGAAACCAACCAAAACATTTAGTAACTAGAAATACCTTTATTATTGTCTTTAGAACCAGCAGGTAAAAAATGAGCAACCAATTTCCTGTGTATTATGCTATTTCAAGGAGAAAAAACAAGTCCTTCTGCATGACCTTGACCTTTGGCCTTGAACTTACAAAATGTCAGATCATTACAAGGAGGAACAATATACCAAATGTGGTTAAAATCTTTTGAAGCATATTGGTTTTAGAGTGTCCACAAGGGTGATATTGCCTTGTATTACAACTGCCACTGTGACCTTGACCTTTGAACTTTAAAGTCAATAGCGCTTAAGATATTCTTAACGAGTAACACCATACCAAGTTTTGAGCATTTTGGTTCTAGAGTGTTCATACCAATTTTATCTACACGCAACTTACATGTAGTAGGTGTCATACCACTAATTAAAAGTCCCTATCTGTTCAACCAAATTTTACAATTTTGGTACAGTAGTTTAAGTAAACAATGACACCAAATGCACTATGTTTTGTCCGAGTAGGCCTACTTTCTAAATTTGAGGGAGTTATTGGTGGTATGACACCTAAAAGTAGGCGAGGGGATAATAAACTAAGTTTTATAAGAATTAGACAAAAAGATCGATTACCCGCCATGCATGGCAGACTTGTACGGGGGTCTCATTGGGGGGTTCCGATCCCGGATCCCGCCTACTGTTTTGTCAGATTCCCGTATCCCGCTCACACTATGTAACTAAGCAATTCTCATTTTTTTGTCATTTCCCGGGTCCCGCAAGACCTCATTTCCCGTTTTCACGACATAATAATTTGACTTTCACGTGTCACGCTTACAAAAAATCGGCAATCCCGCGTCACGCTTAGACCCCAATGAGACCCACTTGTACAGAAACGATATGTTGTCGAAATTCTGTTCGCATTTTTTAGACATCGTATGGCCATCGCGCCATCATCGTAAT
Organism: Mytilus galloprovincialis; assembly: GCA_037788925.1. Lineage (NCBI taxonomy): Eukaryota > Metazoa > Mollusca > Bivalvia > Mytilida > Mytilidae > Mytilus > Mytilus galloprovincialis. The sequence continues at coordinate 44,105,559 of CM075333.1, read as the reverse complement.
CCATCGTGTAGCCTTCGTAATCCATCGTGTAGCCTTCGTGATCCATCGTGTAGGCTACGGCTGAGATATGAAGCTTAAATACCCGTCTTCGGTTAACCTTCGTATGTCCATCTTTTGCTATCGTATACAATTTCGGCACCATCGTATAGACTTCGTTATTCATCGTACTTGCTTCGGTCACTTTTTGGTATTTTAACGAGATCGGGACCAACTTCGTACGAACTTACAATTTTAGCATTCGAATGTCCATCGTATATAAAAATCGGGACAGTGTGACGCGGGCATTAACGACACGACCTTTACTATATCATGGATGTCAGTTTTTATTGAAAGTCTGATTACCAACAGAGAACCATCGCCCTTCGACAGGAAAATATAAATTTATAAAATACGCAAATATACATATATAAAATATGCAAATATATATACATTCATATAAATAGGTTCAGGAACAATATGCTTATCCTGTAACGATCTTCTTGAGAATGAATTTTGTAATCAGCATGAAAGGTGTAACAATGAGGAGGTATGTACGAATAATATCACAATCACAACTATCTCAAACTGACATACACAATATAAGACACCTAAACTTTCTAGGTATATTGAGTAGTTGTGGTTTTTAATTCAATGACACATTAAACCTAACATCCAAAAAACTAAAGACATAAGTAGGCGTTTTAATTCTTGTAAGTACTAGAAAATTTAGGGGGAGCGCGGAAAGACCTTTTGATCTTTTTCTTAACTGTTCGTTTCTAAATGAGTAATCTTCGATTAGGATACATCTCAAATGAGTTTTCAACCTATCATAATTTAAAATATCAATATGTTTGGGTAACTTCTTAACCGTAAACCCAAAAGGCCTAGGGTATTTTGAATTCAGATCCTTGTGTCTTGACTTGGAAAATGAGGTCAAGTCCAATTATAAAGTTCAGGTTCTTAATAATGACATTTGATTGTTACATGAAGCTATAAATAATAGTTATAAAAGGAGTGTTGCAAAATGTTTGGGTTATTGAAGAGTAAATATGGTTTCGATGGTCGAAACCAATCCAATGACATCTTTTAGGAGTTATTGCCCAAGAAATGTTCAAATTGAAGGTTAATTGATTATTACTTTAAACTTTTAACTGATAAAGCCATGATACCTTTTACAAAGGCTTGGGTGAAATATGAAATTGAAATAAGTCGACCGGAAGTGACCTTGTGTAAACTGGAGGTAGCCATTTTTGCACTTATTTCAAGGAAAAGATCAAGTGTCAAGCTATCCAGCAATTCTCATCCTGCAATTCTCTTTATGAAAATCTATCCTGCAATTCGTCATCCTGCAATTGCGTTTGGTAAACTACTTGAGCGACAATTTTATTTTTCTTTAAAATCATAGTTTTTGACTTTTTTGTTCGACTACTAGATTTATATAGAAAATCAAAATGTTCTATATCCAATTAACAAAATTCTGAATTTAGTTTACAAATTTCTAACTCATATTTACGGTTTTGTAGTTAGCATTTACGATGATATCATGATAACGAAACAAAGTATTATAAGTCCAGGATGTGATAAACGCATTTTTTATCCACATTTGCGATTTTTAAAACTCATATAAACGACATAAAATAGAATTTTGATGTAAAATAAATATTGTCATGATATACCCACAACACAACTTCTTTTTACGCTACGTTAATGAATAGCTATTGGACAGTACTACAACGTGTGGGTATAGAATTTCTGGGGTAAGCATTCTTAAAGGCCGAAAATTTTGTCCGTAGCACGGAAAAAAAGTCAAATTTGATAAGATATGAACGGGGGTCACCTCACTTGTTCAAACTCATTGCCCCGGCAGTTCTGTATGGCTAGGGATTATAGACTCTGCCTTAATTAATAGCTATTGAGTAGTACTACAACGAAGGGGCAAAGAATTTCTGGGGTAAGCATTCGTTGGGGACGAAAATTGCGTCCGAAAGATGGAAATAAGCCCTAATTCGATAAAATACGCATTGGGGGCGCCCACTTTCCGACCCATTGTCTCGATAGTTCTTTAGGGCTAGGCATTATAGACGCTACTTTAATGAATAGCTATTGGACAGTACTACAACGTGTGGGTATAGAATTTCTGGGGTAAGCATTCTTAAAGGCCGAAAATTTCGTCCGTAGCACGGAAAAAAAGTCAAATTTGATAAGATATGCACGGGGGTCACCTCACTTGTTCAAACTCATTGCCCCGGCAGTTCTGTATGGCTAGGGATTATAGAATCTGCCTTAATTAATAGCTATTGAGTAGTACTACAACGAAGGGGCAAAGAATTTCTGGGGTAAGCATTCGTTGGGGACGAAAATTGCGTCCGAAAGATGGAAATAATCCCTTGCCATTAAGAAATATCAAGACAATTGGTTGGAAATCGGGTGATCCCAAAGCGTATTTTTTCGAATTCGGCTTTAATTCCGTAGTTGATCTTTTAAAAAACTTACCCCAGAAATTATTTACCCTCGCAATGTAGTACTTTATAATGGCTATTCATTGAAGCAGAGTAATAAACCCCTAGCCATTAAGAACTACCAAAACAATTGGCTGGAAAGGTGGTGACCCTAGAGCGTATTTTATTGAATTTGGCTTTAATTCCGTATTTCGAACGGTATTTTTGGCCTTTAAGAAAGTTAAACCCAAATATTCTTTAGAATTTGGCTTTAATTCCGTGTTTCGAACGATATTTTTGGCCTTTAAATATGCTTACCTCAAAAATTATTTACCCATTCGATGTAGCTATTCATTGAAGCAGAGTCTATAATCCCTAGCCATTAAGAACCTCTAAGACAATTGGTTGGAAAATGGGTGACCCTAGAGCCTATTTTATCTATTTTGGATTTATTTCTAGTTTTTGGCCTTAAAAAAGCTTACCCCAAACATTCTTTACCCTCCCGATGTAGTACAATATAATAGCTATTCATTGAATTAGAGCAGATAATCCCTAGCAGTTAAGTACTATCCAGACTTTTGGTTGGAAAGTGGGTGACCCTAAGGCTAATTCTATCGAATTTGGCTTTAATTCCGTGTTTCGAACGGTATTTTTTGGCCTTTTAGAAAGCTAAACCAAAAAATTCTTTACCCTCACGATGTACTACTGTATAATAGCTATTCAGTGAAGCAGAGTCTATAAACACTAACCATTAAGAACTATCCAGACAATTGATTGGAAAGTGGGTGACCCTAGAGCTTATTTTATCGAATTTGGCTTTATATCAGTTTTTCGAACGAGAAATTTTGGGCCGTTTCAACAGCTTACCCCAGAAATTATTTACCCTTCCGATGTAGTACAATATAATAGCTATTCATTAAATCAGAGCATATAATCCCTAGCCATTAAGAAATATCCAGACTTTTGGTTAGAAAGTGGGTGACCCTAAGGCTAATTCTATCGAATTTGGCTTTATTTCCGTGTTTCGAAAGATATTTCGGGCCTTTAAAAAAAGCTTACCCAAAAAATTCTTTACCCTCTCGATGTAGTACAATATAATAACTATTCATTGAATCAGAGCAGATAATCCCTAGCAGTTAAGTACTATCCAGACTTTTGGGTGTAAATTGGGTGACCCTAACGCTTATTCTATCGAATTTGGCTTTAATTCCGTGCTTCGAACGATATTTTAGGCCTTTAAAAAAGCTTACCCCAAAAATTCTTTACTCTTCCGATGTAGTACAATATAATAGCTATTCGTGGAATCAGAGCAGATAATCCCTAGCAATTGAGAACTATCCAGACGTTAGGTTAGAAAGTGGGTGACCGTAAGGCTTATTCTATCGAATTTGGCTTTATTTTCATTTTTCGAACGATATTTTGGGCCTATAAAAAAGCTTACCCAAAAAATTCTTTACCCTCTCGATGTAGTACTATATACTTGCTATTCATTGAAGCATAGTCTATAATCCTTAGCAATCAAGAACTACTAATACAATTGGTTTGAAAGGGGGTGACCCTAGAGCGTATTTTATCGAATTTGGTTTTATTTCCATGTATCGGATGAAATTTAAGAGCTTGAATAAAACTTACCCCAGACAATCGTTATCCTTCCGTTGTAGTACATGTACTATCCAATAGTTATTGAATAGAGCAGTTTCTTTAATCCTTAGCCATAAAGAACTACCGAATGCATGAGTCGGAAAATTGGTACCTCAATGCGTATTTTATGGAATTTGAATTTTTTCCGTGTTTCGAACGAAATTTTCTACCTTTAAGAAAGCTTGTACCCCAGACATTCTTTACTTTTACGATGTAGTGCTATATAATATCTATTCAATGAAGCAGACTCTCTATTCTCTAGCCACTAAGAACTTCCAAGACAATTGGTTTGAAAGTGGGTAATCCCATAGCGTATTTTATAGATTTTGACTTTATTTCTGTTTTTCGGCCGAATTTTTTGGCCTTTAAGAATGATTACCTCAGATTTTCTTTACCCTCCCGTTGTAGTAATATCCAATGGCAATTTATATGCGAACAGTTTATAATCCTTAGCCATAAAGAACTACCGAAACAAAAGGGTCGGACCCCCGTGTATTTTTTAGAATTAGGCTTTATGTCCGTGTTTCGATCGAAATTTTGGGCCTTTATGAAACCTTACCCCAGAAATTCTTTACTATCCCGATATCTTACTATATAATATAAAAGCATTGAATAAGAGTTTTGAATCCCTAGCCATAAAGAACTACAAGGACAATTGGTCGGAAAGTTAGTCACGCAAAGCGTATTTTATACAATTTGGCTTTATTTCCAAGTGTCGGACGAAATTTTCGGCCTCTAAGATTGCTTACCCAAGAAAATCTTTACCCTCCCGTTGTAGTGCTATCCAGTACCTGCATATTAGAGATGGACGTCAAGTTGGTTACCTATTCCCTATTCCCTATTCGTTACCTATTCCCTATTCCCTATTCGTTACCTATTCGTTACCTATTCCCTATTCCCTATTCGTTACCTATTCGTTACCTATTCCCTATTCCCTATTCGTTACCTATTCGTTACTTCCTCTTCTTCCTCTTCTTCCTCTTCTTCTTCCGCCACTTTAAAAATGAACTTGTCCGCAGCATTTCTCCAAAACTACTTGTCAGATTTACTTAGGGTTTCATAAAATGTTAGACTAATATGTCTAGGTGAGCGATCAATCGTTCATTTGTGCATTGGGGTCTATTAAGGGGTATTTGGGGGGGGGGGGCAGAAAGAAGGGAGGGGTTTACTATAGAACCCTATGGGATTTTATTTTCTAAAATTTTCAAATGAATATAACTTGAAAACTGTAAGTGATAGATACATGCAGTCTTCAGAAATGATTAAAGGACAATCAAACAAATCACATGAAATATAGGGGAGTCCCTGGGGGGGTCATCCCTACCCCCTTCAATTCGAGAATATGCTTTTAACTTGTAAACGGTCCAGATCCCCACCCCTAAACCATATATATTCTTGTATGGGACAATAAAACTAATCAAATGAAATTAAATAAAAGTTCCTGGGGGTCACCCCCACCCCGTTCAATTTGAGAATGTACTATTATCTTGTAAACGGCCCAGATCCCCACCCCTAAACCATATATATTCTTCAATAGGACGATAAAACAAATCAAATGAAATTAAATGGAAGTCCCCGGGGGTCATCCCCACCCCGTTCAATTTTAGAATGTGATATTATCTTGTAAACGGTCCAGATCCCCACCCCTAAACCATATATATTGTTGTAGGGGACAATAAAACTAATCAAATGAAATTAAATGGAAGTTCCTGGGGGTCAGCCCCACCCCGTTCAATTTGAGAATGTACTATTATCTTGTAAATGGTCCAGATCCCCACCCCTAAACCATATATTTTCTTGTAGGGGACAATAAAACAAATCAAATGAAATAAAAGGAAAGTCCCTAGGGGGTCACCCCACCCCCTCTTGTTTGAAAACTTATAAACGGTCAACATCCCCACCCCTAAACTATATATATTCTTGTAAGGGACAATAAAACTAATCAAATGAAATTAAATGGAAGTTCCTGGGGTCACCCCACCCCGTTCAATTTGAGAATGTACTATTATCTTGTAAATGGTCCAGATCCCCACCCCTAAACTATATATATTCTTGTAGGGGACAATAAAACAAATGAAATGAATAAAAGGAAAGTCCCTATGGGGTCAGCCCATCCCCTCTTGTTTGAAAACTTGTAAACGGTCAACATCCCCACCCCTAAACTATAATATATTCTTGTAAGGGACAATAAAACTAATCAAATGAAATTAAATGGAAGTTCCTTGGGGTCACCCCCACCCCGTTCAATTTGAGAATGTACTATTATCTTGTAAATGGTCCAGATCCCCACCCTAAACCATATATGTTCTTGTAGGGGACAATAAAACAAATAAAATGAGATAAAAGGGAAGTCCTGAGGGGGTCATCCCACCCCTCTTGTTTGAAAACTTGTAAACGGTCAACATCCCCACCCCTAAACCATATATATTCTTGTAGGGGACAATAAAACAAATAAAATGAAATGTAGGTAAAGTCCCTGGGGGTCACCACCACCCCCTCCTGTTTGAATACTTGTAAATGGTGGAGATCCCCACCAGTAAGCCATATATATTCTTGTATGGGACAAAAAATCAAATCAAATGAACATGGGACCATATGAATTGCGAGTTATGGGAGCTTTGTTTGGGAGACTTCGTAACAGCATCCTGTTACAATTACTTCTTGTTGTTTATACTCTTATATCTGGTAATAGTTCTAAATTTGTTGAGGTAAAATGATCTTTTTATGACCTATTTATATGTGTTTGTGCTCAACCGATCCTTTTACTTTATGTTCGATACTCATTTGTTCCTTATTTGATTTTTATACGTTCTACCTTTTAACTGCTTTATGTCCGTATGTTTGAAGATGGATCTTGGTTCGAAGGGATGAAATCACCGTATTAGCGCTTGCATAAAAAAAAAAGATGTGGTATGATTGCCAATGAGACAACAACCCACAATAGACCAAAATGACACAGAAACTATCAACTATAGGTCAATGTACGGCCTTCAACAATGAGCATAGCCCAAACCGTGTAGTCACCTATAAAAGGCCCAGATATGACAATTTCAAACAATTCAAACAACAAAACTAACGGCCGTATTTCATATACAAAAAAAATAAACGGAAAACAAATATGTAACACAAAAACAAACGATAACTACTTAATTCCAGGCTCTTGTCTAGGGACAGGCACATACTAACATAATGTGGTGGGGTTAAACATGTTAGCAGGGTGTACATCGTTTCGGAGCATGCTATTACCTTGTTTAATTCGTTCCATCACTCGCTTATAATTCGCTTATAATACGTGTATCTGATTTTCAATTGTTTTGTTGTCTCTGGTGGTAGATTTGGGTTCTTAGAGGTGATATGACTCTATAAGCGCATATGTACCCATTCCAGCGCTCGGATAATACCCTGTTAAATATTCGTTACTTATTCGCTTTTAATACGTTTGTTGTACGTTGCACCTTTTAGAAAAGGATTTTCAATTGTGTTCATATCTCTGGTGGTTATTATGTGTTCTTATAGATGAAATATCCCTATTAGCGCGTATGTACCCGTTCCAGCGCTCGGATAATACCCTGTTACTTATTCGTTCCTTATTCGCTTTTAATGCGCGGGGTAAGTATACGTTGCACCTTGAAATAAATCGTTTTTTAATTGTGTTTATGTCTCTGGTGGTAATAATCTGTTCTTAGAGACGAAATGACCCTATTAGAGCGCATGTACCCGTTCCAGCGCTCGGTTAATACCCTGTTACCTATTCGTTACCTATTCACTTGTAATACGTTTGTTGTACGTTGCACCTTTTAGAAAAGGATTTTCACTTGTGTTCATGTCTCTGGTGGTAACAATGTGTAATTAGAGATGAAATGACCCTATTAGCGTGCATGTACCCGTTCCAGCGCTCGGTTAATACCCTGTTACCTATTCGTTACCTATTCGTTACTTATTCGCTTTTAATACGTTTGTTGTACGTTGCACCTTTAAGAAACGGATTTTCAGTTGTGTTCATATCTCTTGTGGTAATAATGTGTTCTTATAGATGAAATACCCCTATTAGCGCATATTACCCGTTCCAGCGCTCGGATAATACCCGGTTACTTATTCGTTCCTTATTCGCTTTTAATGCGCAGGGTATACGTTGCACCTTGAAATAAATCGTTTTTTAATTGTGTTCGTGTCTCTGGTGGTAACAATGTCTTCTTAGAGATGAAATGACCCTATTAGCGCGCGTGTACCCGTTCCAGCGCTCGGTTAATACCCTGTTACCTATTTGTTACCTATTCGTTACCTATTCACTTATAATACGTTTGTTGTACGTTGCACCTTTTAGAAAAGGATTTTCACTTGTGTTCATGTCTCTGGTGGTAACAATGTGTTCTTAGAGATGAAATGACCCTATTAGCGTGCATGTACCCGTTCCAGCGCTCGGTTAATACCCTGTTACCTATTCGTTACTTATTCGCTTTAAATACGTTTGTTGTACGTTGCACCTTTTAGAAAAGGATTTTCACTTGTGTTCATGTCTCTGGTGGTAACAATGTGTAATTAGAGATGAAATGACCCTATTAACGTGCATATACCCGTTCCAGCGCTCGGTTTATACCCTGTTACCTATTCGTTACTTATTCGCTTTAAATACGTTTGTTGTACGTTGCACCTTTCAGAAAAGGATTTTCACTTGTGTTCATGTCTCTGGTGGTAACAATGTGTAATTAGAGATGAAATGACCCTATTAGCGTGCATGTACCCGTTCCAGCGCTCGGTTAATACCCTGTTACCTATTCGTTACCTATTCGTTACCTATTCGTTACCTATTCACTTATAATACGTTTGTTGTACGTTGCACCTTTTAGAAAAGGATTTTCAATTGTGTTCATATCTCTTGTGGTAATAATGTGTTCTTATAGATGAAATACCCCTATTAGCGCATATGTACCCGTTCCAGCGCTCGGTTAATACCCTGTTACCTATTCGTTACCTATTCACTTATAATACGTTTGTTGTACGTTGCACCTTTTAGAAAAGGATTTTCAATTGTGTTCATGTCTCTGGTGGTAACAATGTGTTCTTAGAGATGAAATGACCCTATTAGCGCATATGTACCCGTTCCAGCGCTCGGTTAATACCCTGTTACCTATTCGTTACCTATTCGTTACCTATTCACTTATAATACGTTTGTTGTACGTTGCACCTTTTTGAAAAGGATTTTCAATTGTGTTCATGTCTCTGGTGGTAACAATGTGTTCTTAGAGATGAAATGACCCTATAAGCGCATATGTACCCGTTCCAGCGCTCGGTTAATACCCTGTTACCTATTCGTTACCTATTCGTTACCTATTCGTTACCTATTCACTTATAATACGTTTGTTGTACGTTGCACCTTTTTGAAAAGGATTTTCAATTGTGTTCATGTCTCTGGTGGTAACAATGTGTTCTTAGAGATGAAATGACCCTATAAGCGCATATGTACCCGTTCCAGCGCTCGGTTAATACCCTGTTACCTATTCGTTACCTATTCGTTACCTATTCACTTATAATACGTTTGTTGTACGTTGCACCTTTCAGAAAAGGATATTCAAATTCAATTGTGTCCATGTCTCTGGTGGTAACAATGTGTTCTTAGAGATGAAATTACCCTATTAGCGTGCATGTACCCGTTCCAGCGCTCGTTTAATACCCTGTTACCTATTCGTTACCTATTCGTTACTTATTCGCTTTAAATACGTTTGTTGTACGTTGCACCTTTTAGAAAAGGATTTTCACTTGTGTTCATGTCTCTGGTGGTAACAATGTGTAATTAGAGATGAAATGACCCTATTAGCGTGCATGTACCTGTTCCAGCGCTCGGTTAATACCCTGTTACCTATTCGTTACCTATTCGTTACCTATTCACTTATAATACGTTTGTTGTACGTTGCACCTTTTAGAAAAGGATTTTCAATTGTGTTCATATCTCTTGTGGTAATAATGTGTTCTTATAGATGAAATACCCCTATTAGCGCATATGTACCCGTTCCAGCGCTCGGTTAATACCCTGTTACCTATTCGTTACCTATTCGTTACCTATTCACTTATAGTACGTTTGTTGTACGTTGCACCTTTTAGAAAAGGATTTTCAATTGTGTTCATGTCTCTGGTGGTAACAATGTGTTCTTAGAGATGAAATGACCCTATTAGCGCATATGTACCCGTTCCAGCGCTCGGTTAATACCCTGTTACCTATTCGTTACCTATTCGTTACCTATTCGTTACCTATTCACTTATAATACGTTTGTTGTACGTTGCACCTTTTTGAAAAGGATTTTCAATTGTGTTCATGTCTCTGGTGGTAACAATGTGTTCTTAGAGATGAAATGACCCTATAAGCGCATATGTACCCGTTCCAGCGCTCGGTTAATCCCTGTTACCTATTCGTTACCTATTCGTTACCTATTCACTTATAATACGTTTGTTGTACGTTGCACCTTTTAGAAAAGGATTTTCACTTGTGTTCATGTCTCTGGTGGTAACAATGTGTTCTTAGAGATGAAATGACCCTATTAGCGCGCATGTACCCGTTCCAGCGCTTGGTTAATACCCTGTTACTTATTCGTTCCTTATTCGCTTTTAATGCGCGGGGTAAGTATACGTTGCACTTTGAAATAAATCGTTTTTTAATTGTGTTCATGTCTCTGGTGGTAACAATGTGTTCTTAGAGACGAAATGACCCTATTAGAGCACATCTACCCGTTCCAGCGCTCGGTTAATACCCCGTTACCTATTCGTTACCTATTCGTTACTTATTCGCTTTTAATACGTTTGTTGTACGTTGCACCTTTAAGAAACGGATTTTCAATTGTGTTCATATCTCTAGTGGTAATAATGTGTTCTTATAGATGAAATACCCTTATTAGCGCATATTACCCGTTCCAGCGCTCGGATAATACCCGGTTACTTATTCGTTCCTTATTCGCTTTTAATGCGCAGGGTATACGATGTACCTTGAAATAAATCGTTTTTTAATTGTGTTCGTGTCTCTGGTGGTAACAATGTGTTCTTAGAGATGAAATAACCCTTTTAGCGCGTATGTACCCGTTCCAGCGCTCGGCTAATACCTTGTTACCTATTCGTTACTTCTTATTTCAAGGTGCAACGCATAACACGCGTATTTAAAGCGAATAAGGAACGAATAAGTAACAGGGTATCAGTCGAGAGCTGAAACGGGTACATATGTTCTATTAGGGTTATTTCACCTCTAAAAACCGACAGTTACGACCAAAGACACAAACATATTTCTTTTTTTAAAAGTGCAACGCATAACACACGTTTTATTTTTTAATTTAAACATATTTATTTATAGTGGATTGGGAAAGAACTTTTGCAACTTATATTTACCCCTTTCCACTTTTCGGGTGCGAGTGCTGCCTTGTAGCGGCATCAGCCTACTCTTTTTCGAAATCTACAAGGGTGTCTTCAACGTGCAAGAGATATGGCTCTCTCTTAACACGGGTCAGTCATTTATCGTCCCCTTCCGACGGACTATCATCGTTTCCTGAAGACCATAGTTCCAAATGGTGTCAAGGGAGAGCCGAAAATTAAGTTCCTGAAATTTTCATCCCGAACGGGAATCGAACCAGGAACCATTGTGTTAGTAGTCCGATGCACTAACCGCTACAACACGTTTTATAAGCAAATACGAAACGAATAAGTAACAGGGTATCAGTGTTGCGCTGAAACGGGTACATATGCGCTAATAGGGTTTTTTTCACTTCAGAGAACACACAATTATCGCCAGAGACATGAACGCAATAGATAATCGATTTATTCCAAGGTGCAACGTATACCACGCGTATTAAAAGCGAATAAGGAACGAATAAGTAACAGGGTATCAGTCGAGCGCTGAAACGGGTACATATGTTCTATTAGGGTTATTTCACCTCTAAGAACCGACAGTTACCACCAGAGACACAAAAATATTTCTTTTTTTAAAGTGCAACGCATAACACACGTTTTAAAAGCGAATAAGGAACGAATAAGTAACAGGGTATCAGTGTAGCGGTGAAATGGGTACATATGTGCTAATAGGTTTTTTCAACTCAGAGAACACATAATTACCACCAGAGACATGAAAGCAATCGATAATCGTTTTATTTCAAGGTGCAACGTATACCACGCGTATTGAAAGCGATTAAGGAAAGAATAAGTTACAGGGTATAAACCGAGCGCTGGAACAGGTACATACACGCTAATAGGGTTATTTCATCTCCAAGAACACATAGTTACCGCCAGAGACAAGAACACAATTGAAAATCATTTTCTAAAATGTTCATTTTTATACAAGCGCTAAAAGGTGATTTCACCTCTTCGAACCAAGAACCAGATCTTCAAACATACGAATATAAAACATTTAAAAGGTAGGACGTATAAAAATCAAATAATAAACAAATAAGTATCTAACATAAAGCAACAGGATCGGTTGAGCACAAACACATATAAATAGGTCATAAGAAGGTCATTTTACCTCAACAAATTTAGATCTATGACAAGAGATAAGAATATAAACAAGAGTGCACACGCTGAAATGTCTCGCCTTCTTTACTAATCATTGATATTATGTTGATAGTCTTAAGTATAAAACTTTATAACAACTGTCACATAACTTAACATTAACCAAGATAACAAAAACCAAATTGAATGAACCATGAAAATGAGGTCAAGGTCAGATGAAACATGCCAGACAGACATGTACAGCTAACAATGCTTTCATACAACACATATAGTTGACCTCTTACTTATAGTTTAAGAAAATAGACCAAACACAAAAACTTAACACTGAGCAATGAACCGTGAAAATGAGGTCGAGGTCAAATAAAACCTGCGCGACTGACATACAGATCATATTCCATACACCAAATATAGTTGACTTATAGCATATAGTATTAGATAAAAAGACCAAAACTCAAAAACTTAACTTTGACCACTCAACCATGAAAATGAGATCAAGGTCAGATGACATCTGCACGCTAGACATGTGCACCTTACAATCATTCCATGCAACAAATATAGTAGATCTATTATGTAAAGTATGAGAAAAAGAGACCAAAACACAAAAACTTAACTATAACCACTGAACCATGAAAATAAGGTCAAGGTCAGATGACACCTGCCAGTTGGACATGGACACCTTACAGTCCTTCCATACACCGAATATACTTGCCCTATTGCTTATAGTATCTGAGATATGGACTTGACCACCAAAACCTAACCTTGTTCACTGATCCATGAAATGAGGTCGAGGTTAAGTGAAAACTGTCTGACGGGCATGAGGACCTTACAAGGTACGCACATACCAAATATAATTATCCTATTACTTAAAATAAGACAGAATTCAACATTACAAAAAATCTTAACTTTATTTTCAAGTGGTCACTGAACCATGAAAATGAGGTCAAGGACATTTGACATGTGACTGAAAGAAACTTCGTAACATGAGGCATCCATATACAAAGTATGAAGCATCCAGTTCTTCCACCTTCTGAAATAAAAAGTTTTTAAAAAGTTAGCTAACACCGCCGCCGCCGTAGCCGCCGCCGCCGGATCACTATCCCTATGTCGAGCTTTCTGCAACAAAAGTTGCAGGCTCGACAAAAATTAGAAAGGGTGAGGATATCAAAAATTGAATAAGTAACGAATAGGTAACGAATAGGGAATAGAGAATAAATAACGAAAAGGTAACGCATAGGGAATAGGGAATACGTAACGAATAGGTAACAAATAGGGAATAGGGAATAAGTTACGAATAGGTAACACATAGGGAATAGGGAATAAGTAACGAATAGGTAACAAATAAGTAACAGGATATTAACCGAGCGCTGGAACGGGTAGATGCACGCTAATAGGGTCATTTTATCTCTAAACACATTGTTGCCACCAGAGACATGAACACAATTGAAAATCCTTTTCTAAAAGGTGCAACGTACAACAAACGTATTATAAGTGAATGGGTAACGAATAGGTAACGAATAGGTAACGAATAGGTAACAGTGTATTAACCGAGCGCTGGAACGGGTACATGCACGCTAATAGGGTCATTTTATCTCTAAATACATATTTACCACCAGCGACATCAACACAATTGAAAATCATTTTCTAAAAGTTGCAACGTACAACAAACGTATTATAAGTGAATAGGTAACGAATAGGTAACAGGGTATTAACCGAGCGCTGGAACGGGTACATGCACGCTATTAGGGTCATTTCATCTCTAATTACACATTGTTACCACCAGAGACATGAACACAAGTGAAAATCCTTTTCTAAAAGGTGCAACGTACAACAAACGTATTTAAAGCGAATAAGTAACGAATAGGTAACGAATAGGTAACGAATAGGTAACAGGATATTAACTGGGCGCTGGAACGGGTACATATGCGCTAATAGGGTCATTTCATCTCTAAGAACACATTGTTACCACCAGAGACATGAACACAATTGAAAACCCTTTTCTAAAACGTGCAATGTACAACAAACGTATTATAAGTGAATAAGTAACGAATAGGTAAAGAATAGGTAACGAATAGGTAACAGGGTACTACCCAAGCGCTGGAACGGATACATGCGCGCTAATAGGGTCATTTCATCCTTAGAACACATTGTTACCACCAGAGACATGGACACAATTGAAAATCCTTTTCTAAAAGATGCAACGTACAACAAACGTATTATAAGTGAATAGGTAACGAATAGGTAACGAATAGGTAATAGGGTATTAACCGAGCGCTGGAACGGGTACATGCACGCTAATAGGGTCATTTCATCTCTAATTACACATTGTTACCACCAGAGACATGAACACAAGTGAAAATCCTTTTCTAAAAGGTGCAACGTACAACAAACGTATTTAAAGCGAATAAGTAACGAATAGGTAACGAATAGGTAACAGGGTATTAAACGAGCGCTGGAACGGGTACATGCACGCTAATAGGGTAATTTCATCTCTAAGAACACATTGTTACCACCAGAGAAATGGACACAATTGAATATCCTTTTCTGAAAGGTGCAACGTACAACAAACGTATTATAAGTGAATAGGTAACGAATAGGTAACGAATAGGTAACAGGGTATTAACCGAGCGCTGGAACGGGTACATATGCGCTAATAGGGTCATTTCATCTCTAAGAACACATTGTTACCACCAGAGACATGAACACAATTGAAAATCCTTTTCTAAAAGGTGCAACGTACAACAAACGTATTATAAGTGAATAGGTAACGAATAGGTAACAGGGTATTAACCGAGCGCTGGAACGGGTACATATGCGCTAATAGGGGTATTTCATCTATAAGAACACATTATTACCACAAGAGATATGAACACAATTGAAAATCCTTTTCTAAAAGGTGCAACGTACAACAAACGTATTATAAGTGAATAGGTAACGAATAGGTAACGAATAGGTAACAGGGTATTAACCGAGCGCTGGAACGGGTACATGCACGCTAATAGGGTCATTTCATCTCTAATTACACATTGTTACCACCAGAGACATGAACACAAGTGAAAATCCTTTTCTAAAAGGTGCAACGTACAACAAACGTATTTAAAGCGAATAAGTAACGAATAGGTAACAGGGTATAAACCGAGCGCTGGAACGGGTACATGCACGTTAATAGGGTCATTTCATCTCTAATTACACATTGTTACCACCAGAGACATGAACACAAGTGAAAATCCTTTTCTAAAAGGTGCAACGTACAACAAACGTATTTAAAGCGAATAAGTAACGAATAGGTAACAGGGTATTAACCGAGCGCTGGAACGGGTACATGCACGCTAATAGGGTCAGTTCATCTCTAAGAACACATTGTTACCACCAGAGACATGAACACAAGTGAAAATCCTTTTCTAAAAGGTGCAACGTACAACAAACGTATTATAAGTGAATAGGTAACGAATAGGTAACAAATAGGTAACAGGGTATTAACCGAGCGCTGGAACGGGTACACGCGCGCTAATAGGGTCATTTCATCTCTAAGAAGACATTGTTACCACCAGAGACACGAACACAATTAAAAAACGATTTATTTCAAGGTGCAACGTATACCCTGCGCATTAAAAGCGAATAAGAAACGAATAAGTAACCGGGTATTATCCGAGCGCTGGAACGGGTAATATGCGCTAATAGGGGTATTTCATCTATAAGAACACATTATTACCACAAGAGATATGAACACAATTGAAAATCCGTTTCTTAAAGGTGCAACGTACAACAAACGTATTAAAAGCGAATAAGTAACGAATAGGTAACGAATAGGTAACAGGGTATTAACCGATCGCTGGAACGGGTACATGCACGCTAATAGGGTCATTTCATCTCTAATTACACATTGTTACCACCAGAGACATGAACACAAGTGAAAATCCTTTTCTAAAAGGTGCAACGTACAACAAACGTATTACAAGTGAATAGGTAACTAATAGGTAACGAATAGGTAACAGGGTATTAACCGAGCGCTGGAACGGGTACATGCGCTCTAATAGGGTCATTTCGTCTCTAAGAACACATTATTACCACCAGAGACATAAACACAATTAAAAAACGATTTATTTCAAGGTGCAACGTATACTTACCCCGCGCATTAAAAGCGAATAAGGAACGAATAAGTAACAGGGTATTATCCGAGCGCTGGAACGGGTACATACGCGCTAATAGGGATATTTCATCTATAAGAACACATTATTACCACCAGAGATATGAACACAATTGAAAATCCTTTTCTAAAAGGTGCAACGTACAACAAACGAATTAAAAGCGAATAAGTAACGAATATTTAACAGGGTATTATCCGAGCGCTGGAATGGGTACATATGCGCTTATAGAGTCATATCACCTCTAAGAACCCAAATCTACCACCAGAGACAACAAAACAATTGAAAATCAGATACACGTATTATAAGCGAATTATAAGCGAGTGATGGAACGAATTAAACAAGGTAATAGCATGCTCCGAAACGATGTACACCCTGCTAACATGTTTAACCCAACCACATTATGTTAGTATGTGCCTTTCCCTAGACAAGAGCCTGAAATTAAGTAGTTATCGTTTGTTTTTGTGTTACATATTTGTTTTCCGTTTATTTTTTTTGTATATGAAATACGGCCGTTAGTTTTGTTGTTTGAATTGTTTGAAATTGTCATATCTGGGCCTTTTATAGGTGACTACACGGTTTGGGCTATGCTCATTGTTGAAGGCCGTACATTGACCTATAGTTGATAGTTTCTGTGTCATTTTGGTCTATTGTGGGTTGTTGTCTCATTGGCAATCATACCACATCTTTTTTTTTATGCAAGCGCTAACACGGTGATTTCATCCCTTCGAACCAAGATCCATCTTCAAACATACGGACATAAAGCAGTTAAAAGGTAGAACGTATAAAAATCAAATAAGGAACAAATGAGTATCGAACATAAAGTAAAAGGATCGGTTGAGCACAAACACATATAAATAGGTCATAAAAAGATCATTTTACCTCAACAAATTTAGAACTATTACCAGATATAAGAGTGTAAACAACAAGAAGTAATTGTAACAGGATGCTGTTACGAAGTCTCCCAAACAAAGCTCCCATAACTCGCAATTCATATGGTCCCATGTTCATTTGATTTGATTTTTTGTCCCATACAAGAATATATATGGCTTACTGGTGGGGATCTCCACCATTTACAAGTATTCAAACAGGAGGGGGTGGTGGTGACCCCAGGGACTTTACCTACATTTCATTTTATTTGTTTTATTGTCCCCTACAAGAATATATATGGTTTAGGGGTGGGGATGTTGACCGTTTACAAGTTTTCAAACAAGAGGGGTGGGATGACCCCCTCAGGACTTCCCTTTTATCTCATTTTATTTGTTTTATTGTCCCCTACAAGAACATATATGGTTTAGGGTGGGGATCTGGACCATTTACAAGATAATAGTACATTCTCAAATTGAACGGGGTGGGGGTGACCCCAAGGAACTTCCATTTAATTTCATTTGATTAGTTTTATTGTCCCTTACAAGAATATATTATAGTTTAGGGGTGGGGATGTTGACCGTTTACAAGTTTTCAAACAAGAGGGGATGGGCTGATCCCATAGGGACTTTCCTTTTATTCATTTCATTTGTTTTATTGTCCCCTACAAGAATATATATAGTTTAGGGGTGGGGATCTGGACCATTTACAAGATAATAGTACATTCTCAAATTGAAACGGGGTGGGGTGACTCCAGGAACTTCCATTTAATTTCATTTGATTAGTTTTATTGTCCCTTACAAGAATATATATAGTTTAGGGGTGGGGATGTTGACCGTTTATAAGTTTTCAAACAAGAGGGGGTGGGGTGACCCCCTAGGGACTTTCCTTTTATTTCATTTGATTTGTTTTATTGTCCCCTACAAGAAAATATATGGTTTAGGGGTGGGGATCTGGACCATTTACAAGATAATAGTACATTCTCAAATTGAACGGGGTGGGGCTGACCCCCAGGAACTTCCATTTAATTTCATTTGATTAGTTTTATTGTCCCCTACAAGAATATATATGGTTTAGGGGTGGGGATCTGGACCGTTTACAAGATAATATCACATTCTAAAATTGAACGGGGTGGGGATGACCCCCCGGGGACTTCCATTTAATTTCATTTGATTTGTTTTATCGTCCTATTGAAGAATATATATGGTTTAGGGGTGGGGATCTGGACCGTTTACAAGATAATAGTACATTCTCAAATTGAACGGGGTGGGGGTGACCCCCAGGAACTTTTATTTAATTTCATTTGATTAGTTTTATTGTCCCATACAAGAATATATATGGTTTAGGGGTGGGGATCTGGACCGTTTACAAGTTAAAAGCATATTCTCGAATTGAAGGGGGTAGGGATGACCCCCCCAGGGACTACCCTATATTTCGTGTGATTTGTTTGATTGTCCTTTAATCATTTCTGAAGACTGCATGTATCTATCACTTACAGTTTTCAAGTTATATTCATTTGAAAATTTTAGAAAATAAAATCCCATAGGGTTCTATAGTAAACCCCTCCCTTCTTTCTGCCCCCCCCCCCAAAAAAAATACCCCTTAATAGACCCCAATGCACAAATGAACGATTGATCGCTCACCTAGACATATTAGTCTAACATTTTATGAAACCCTAAGTAAATCTGACAAGTAGTTTTGGAGAAATGCTGCGGACAAGTTCATTTTTAAAGTGGCGGAAGAAGAAGAGGAAGTAACGAATAGGTAACGAATAGGGAATAGGGAATAGGTAACGAATAGGGAATAGGGAATAGGTAACGAATAGGTAACGAATAGGGAATAGGGAATAGGTAACGAATAGGTAACGAATAGGGAATAGGGAATAGGTAACGAATAGGTAACGAATAGGGAATAGGGAATAGGTAACGAATAGGGAATAGGGAATAGGTAACCAACTTGACGTCCATATATTAGAGCAGAGTTTCTAATCCCGAGCCATTAAAAAATATAAAGAACTACCAAAACAATGACAGCTTACCCATGAAATTGTTTAACATGCATAAATACGAATCATATGTGGGACTGCACAAAGATATAACTCTATGTGAATCGTCATGGTTTTCTAATTGAATTTAAATTCTAGTTATAAAACTGTGAAGATGAGTTTGAAATTTGTTTAACTAAAGTTAGAAATACGAATTGGATATAAAAAAAACTTTATATTTATTTTTATCTTTTTTTTTAAACAAAACAAGTCAAAAACCATGATTTTGAATGAAATAAAATTGTCACCCAAGTAGTTTTTCCGAACGCAATTGCAGGATGGCGAATTGCAGGATAGCTTTATCGCAGGAGAATTGCAGGGTGAGAATTGCTGGATAGCTTGACACTAGTAAAAGATCATGTAAACATCATATTTTTGGAATTGAATAAAGTAACGTATTTTATGAGACCGGAAGGAACCTGTAAATGATATCCTTTTTCATAGAAAAGAACATAGAAACCATATATGTTTGGAATCAGTTTGAAAAAGCTATATTGTTAAAGTGGAAATGATATTTTTCAAAACGGATCAAACCTTTTATTTAACGCAGGACGTCACGAATAGACCGGAAGTGTTTTTTTCTTAATAAATGAAAATCAATGGTGGAAAGAATCTCGCTTGTTGTTTGAACAATTGCTTTTTATCACTTTTTTTCTTCTGCAACTTTTGTTTCTGCAACATGTCAATTACTTATTTGGTGTAAGATCGTGAATATATTAAATAGTTATTTCGGTCATGGTAAAAGGCCAAGTCATGTTCTAAATGTTGCTATTTGCTTGCAAATATATCTCCTCTTTGCCTATAAAAGATAGATGAAAAAGGATTGGAGCAAAATGTTTGGCATACTGAGATACAGATTGTGTACATTTGGTCAAAAGCATTCCAATGACATCTTAAGTGTATTGAATAAGTCAATTAATTGACAGATTATTACTTAAAAGTATGAAGGTAACAGGTTAGACATGTATTCTGTCACTTTTGCACACAATTGTGCAGCTACCCCTGAAGAATTGTTGATGAAGAAAAAACTTCAATTCGATAAAAATCGTTCCAGGTCTCGTAAATTTAAGTAAAAACCTGAAATACGATGAAATACAAATCTGTACTGCTTACATATGCCTGGATATTAGCCACTCAATGCAACAGTGTTTGAGGACACGTTGTTAAAGTTCGTTTATATATTTGTATCCACAAATGTTGGTATTAATGTAGATATTCATTCAGGGCCGTAACTACCTATGAGGCAGGGGAGGCAAGTGCCTCCCCTGAATTTTCTACTCAAAATTTTTTTTTGAAGTAATAAAATGAAATATTGACAATATGTACACGAAGATCTTGAATGTATGTTTTAAACAACACAAGTTTACAGTTTTAACAGTGTTATCATAATACGTGATATCTGTCATTTTCCGGATTTTTTTTTATCGAAAGTGTTCCACCGTTTCAGTATTTTTTTTTCTCGTGTGGCTACGATAACACATATGATTGAAACTTTGCTTTCGACAATTTTGAATAAAACTTAACTATTCACATTTATTTAGGGGCTCAATTAAGCAGAGGAAGTTCCCTTATATAATGTATTGTGAATCGTTTATGATATCGGACATTCATTACCGACTGAATCAGCTGTTGGGTCAATTTTTTAACGTCTTCCGATCGTACGAGAACATTATGGTCAATGCCTTAGTAGTTTAAAAACACTCCTAAGTGTTGTAGAAGGGACTTTCTATGGTATATACTTAGTATAGAAAGTCCCTGGTTGTAGTTATATACATGTCTGTTCATCTTTCAACAATATTGAAATTCAAGGTCCTCGATAAAAAAAAATATCTTGCGTTCTATGACCTTGCTTTACATGTATTTTTAAGTTACCAGTTTGATTTCTGACAAAAATGTCTTTAAACAGATAATAATTGTTTGCATAAAAAACTTCTTCCAGGATCCAGCAATACTGATATGTTTCTTAAAGTAAGGAAATCGAAGGAAAACGGGTGATTTTTAGCCATATTGAGAAAAAAATCCGCGGTCACAATGTATTTAATGTTGACAATTATAGGTTAAAGTACGGTCTTCAAGACGGAGCCTTGGCTAACCCCGAACAACAATCTCAGCTTGTTTTTGCATAAAAAATGCTTCCAGGCTTCCAGCCATTTTACTGAGAGAAAAAAATCAGGCTTTTGGGGGCGACCCCCAAACCCCTGCCTCCCCTGAATTCGAACCCTAGTTACGGCCCTGTCATTAAATGGTAAAGTATGTCCCGAATTTGACAGTTAAAATGGAAAAAAAGACGCAGAAATATATTTTTTTTTCTACTAAAGCAAGTTCAAAATCATTTGTTTTACGAAAGAATGCTATTCTGAGACGAAATAAAACCATTTACGACACTATAGAGAGAAAAAGGCAAACAACTTTAATCAGCTCTATCTATGCATAAAAATTGAATACAACAGTTAAACGTAAGAGAAAATCCAAAAAATATCTCATCTTGTGTTTTTGAAATTTAAGTTGGGTTAAGTTGTTGAATATTGTATAAATCAACAGTCCTAAGACGCCTTTCGAACCGTAGCCTGCATTACATTCCATTAATTTCTGAGCGAGAGCCTCAGTTATTCCCACTACTATCTACAAGAACATAATCAAGTGGCAAGTGAAGAGACTTAAACTATACATGTACAAATGAATGTCAACTTTGAAATAATTGAGCAAAATCTTCAAAAAAAAAGGTGGGGGAGGTAAGCACTGACATATATGTAGAGCTTATAATTTACAAATAAGAAGAAAATTAACGGTGTTTTATTGATCACAAGCCTGCTATCAATACTGAAAGTAATCGATAAACATGTCAAATTATACACTATAAACTATAGATCCTGCATTGTACATGAAAGAAAATTAAATCCCTTAGCACATGTATATATACACGTGTCCCAACTGCAAAACCTAACTCTGTGAATTACGTTTAACTTAACAATCGTTTTCAGCGCGTGTTCATATGAATAAAACAGGGTCTTCACCATTCAAATAGAATTAGAAATTTACAACTGATTAAAAGAAAATTTAAATCTCAGGTCCGATTTAAATAAACATATATTCTGGTGGTCTCTTTATATAAAATTTATAAGGAAGATGTAAAGATATTTATTTTGAAGTGGTGTTCAAATCCTTAGCATAGAGCATGGCATGATAGAATTATTTCAATTTTAATAGGAACATTTAGAACTTTTGTACTTCGAAGCGGACCTATAACACGCGTTCGAAAGGCATCCGTTTTGATTTAACGAAGCAAAAACGTTATAAAAAATCAACCGTTTCACGATAAACAAATGGTCAGATACATGTAAACTTACTTTCGGAATGATTTTATTTAATTTCCTAACAAGAAACATCAACACAAATGTCCATTTTGGTTTCCGGTGTTATATAGCCATTCTTCCCCCATGCCAGTTTTTACCCCGGGGAAATTTTGGATCATTGCCATTATTCCCCCGCGGTTATTTGACAATACGTATATATATATAGCCACTTTTCCACATGCCAATTTCCCCCCACAGTATAGATTAGAATGGGAAGCAGGTAGAGATATCTTCAAGGAAGTGTGTGAAGAGGTTCTTGGAAGGAAAACAAACAAAACAGAAAGAAAGATTGGATGTCATATGGAACATGAGATAAAGAAAACGAAGGAATAATGCAGGAACAAAGGCTCAGAAACAAGAGGCAGAAAACAAACATCAGGACCTAAAAAAAGAAGCAAAACAATGCTGTAGGAAAGAAAAGATAGAATATGTAAAATGTAAATGACCTTGCAACTGAAACAGAATTTGCTGCATATAAAGGCGACATCAAAACCTTGTATGATATCACCAAAACTCTTAGTAGACGTAAAAATTATAAGTCCAAACCAGTAAAGGATAAAGATGGAAAATTCTTAACCAATCTTAACAAACAGATGGGAAGATGGAATGAATACTTTATTAACATTTTAAATATAAATCAAAACGAGACCATCAAGTAAGAGTAAAACCAGCGGAATATTTGAACATAAAACAAGATAATATCAATAATAATGAAGTGAAAAATGCCATCAAATCATTTTGGAATGGAAAATCAGCAGGCATAGATGAAATTAATACCACCTGAAGCTTTCAAATGAGATAATAGAATACATTTACAAATTCTTGAATACCGGCAATCCGGAATGGGGAAAAGATACCAATAGAGTGGATAAAAAGTTTGTTAGTAAAGCTGACTAAGAAAGGAGATTTAGGTATATGTGACAACTGTAGTGGCATTGCACTTCTATCTGTAGCAAGTGAAATACTGTGCCGAATTATATCAACCTTATAAACGATGCAAATGATCAGGTAGCTTATTAACGCTATACCAGTTGTGACACATTTAGATCACAGGCCAAATACTATTAAGCATGGACTTTGTAAAAAAAAGAGCCAAACTCTTCGGAAGGAAACGTTTATCCCTTCAAATGGGTAGAATTTTCGTTTAGAAATGACCCGAGGTAATATCCAATATAAACAAATCTGTCAAAAAATAATCAATTAATTCCGATCGCTGTAACGGTATAAATGAAAGGGATATCACAAGAAAACAAGGGGTTCATAGAATTATTTATCATTGTTCCATACAGTATTTGTATATCGAAGTCATATTACTTATTGGTGCAAATATCTTGAAAGGGCGAATTACTCAAAAAATGAAACAGAGTAATGGACTTATATGTCTACACGAGACAAAATTTTACACTAAAGAATTTTTTTTAATTTTCTAATTTTTTTTTGGGGGGGGGGGGGGGGGTGCTTATCTTGCCCCTGTAACAAAAAAAAAAAAAAAATAATTGACAAAGGGTAATTTGTGGTTGGGGCTTATCTCACCCTTTATTTTAAATCTCTAAGATGTCAGTTGTACTTCTGGCACAGTTCTTGCAGGTTATCTTTTCCTCTACTTTCGCTAAAGAGAAAGTTCGTTTTGTCCTTATGTCCGGCCACATATTGAAGCTTTTATTGATTTCGGCGTAAATATCAGAGTGTTTTCTCTTTTTGACGTCTCTGTATGCCTGTAGTGTATCTGAATACACCAGGACATACATATCTTTTCCCTTCAACTTCAGTATGTAAGTACTCTGTGGATGGTCGAAAACTATCTTTTCTACCTCATGGATTTGTTGCTGTACCGGGGCAGGCATGATCTTTTTGTAGATCTTGTACAGCTCCAACTGATTGGAGTAGATCTCTGCATTCGGTTGATGTGGTTTCCGGTTATTCCTGTACTTTCACGTCTCGCATGCTGGTTGGAGCGGTGTACCTATCTCCTCTGGGTTTGATGTGGTTTCCGGTTATTCCTGTACTTTCACGTCTCACATGCTGGTTGGAGCGGTGTACCTATCTTCTCTGGTTTTGATGTGGTTTCCGGTTATTCCTGTACTTTCACGTCTCACATGCTGGTTGGAGCGGAGTACCTATCTCCTCTGGGTTTAATGAAGTTTCATCCGTATCGGACTTCTTCTTCTAAATGAAAGCTTTTTAAGGCAGCGAGTATTTCACTCTGTCCGTGCTTTGAATGAGTTCTTTTTCTTTGTTGTCTCTTTTTTAGTTGTAACCTTTCCTAATGGCGGCCATCTGACTGTTAAAGTATACTGTCCATTCCTTCTGGTTAAAGTCCAGTCGACGGTTGTACTTCCCACTACAGCTAGTACCGATGTAACATCATCGGGTAGAGATAGAGTAGGTTATGTGAAGTCTACTCACTGACCTGAAGTGCTTTAACTAATTGTATTCGTTTAGTCAAATGATACCAAGGGTTCATGAATGAGAATGGATGTGATCACCACATCATAATGTGCTTCATGTGTATATATATAAATCATCTGATATCAAATGCTTATTAATACGATGAAGGTTTGGTACCGCTAAACTAATAAAAAAAAGTTACTTTTTTTTTTATAAAAATTTCTACCTGACGTCGCCGACGTTGTATTACAAGGGGGAAATTAGCTTCTCGTGCTACAAGGGGGTAAAAAATGGACTGATCCTGGTTTTCTCCCCATCACACTGAGGGGGAAAAGTGGGATCCAATTTTTCCCCCGGAAATATTGGCATGGGGGAAAAATGACTGTAGTACAACACAGCTGACGTTGCAATTTCAATTATGACGTCAATCACGTGCAGCCCATGTTTTATTAGTATAAGAACATGGCTTTGTTTGCAAAGCGGAGGAAGAATGCATTGTAGTTTCCGAGATATACCACAATTTAAATACAAAATACACTTGTTGCGTTGACCTGAAAAGTCATACATGTCCACTGTCTTTCCTTTTCGCCTGTTTCTAGACACCTAACTCCATCTGATCATTCGAGGAACTGCGTCCTTCCTTCTTTTTGGAGATAAGGGGGCGGGCATTTACTTTTTTCTATGGGTTAAGAATGTGCTTGAAATATTTGTCACTGGACGTGATACAAACAATCAATCAATTCATTAATTATTCATCCAACCAACCAACCAACGAATTAAGCAATTCATTGAATAATGAATTTGAGCTTCGTCAAACATGGCTTTGTATACAACTTCAATCGATCAATCAACAAACTAACACACATATCAACCAATCGATATTGAGAAAATGTCACTTGGTTGGTTTGTGGTTGGTCCAACCAACAAAAACAACCACCGACCAACAAACAGACAAGATTTTTTTGTTAGGAAAGGGGTGAAAACCTCCATTAACAATTGTTTCACTTAGTTATTTATTCTATAATTTGAAAGAAACCCCAAGGGTGATTGGGAAATAGAAACAATGGCACTTTGGTCTTCTTCCGACCGACACTTCAGCCAATGCCAAAGTGGGGCGTACGTTTGGCTGTCCGGGGTGCATAAGTAAGCAGCCATGGCCGGAAAAAATGTGAAGTTAGATCCAGTGTTACGTTCTCTGTACATTAAGAACATGTGCAACTACTCTTTTGGAAGTTTGTAGGTGACCTGTTGCAAGGCAAAATTTCGGTCCATATTCAATTAACTTTAATTTTCCAGTGGCACCAAGTTTCTATTACCTTCATCCCAGGCGGTCTCTTTTACAGGACCTACTTGTACAATGTTGTATTTATTGTGAATTTGTTCTCGTCCTGAAAGTGCATGAAATATTTGACACTAAACGCTTAGCAAAAATCAATTAATCAACTTTGTAAGAAATATAACAATCATATAAAATGCGAAAAAAAAAATTTTGACACCTGGTCTAAACAAAAACATGTTTTACGTTATTACAGGTATGTTTCATAGAAAAGTATCTTGCCACTACAAATGAGTATAGATATAATGTTGGATGTGCAAACGCGCAGGTAAAATTTATTTCTATTAATATATTGTTGTATTGATTCTCTTCTTGTTCAATCACACTCATACTCGTAGGAAGGTCATTTATTCATTAAAAAATATGGTACAATTTTATTGAATAAATGAAATAATCCAATTTCAGGGATCGCAACACGTGTTTCTGGAAACAATTTCACAGAGTGCATATATACGGGCGATCAAAAAGCATTAAATAGAATAAATCCAGACAATACCAAGGCCACAAAAGACGACGAAACGACAAACAACAGTTTACAAAAAGTAGAATCACAAAAATACTGAACTCCGAGGAAAATTCAATCGGAAAGTCCCTTATCACATGGCAAAATCAAATGACAAAACACATAAAAACGAATGGACAACAACTGTCATATTCCTGACTTGGTAAGGCATTTTCAAATGTTGAAAATGGCCGATTGAACCTGGTTTTAGTGAGAGGTTTAGCTAGCTATAAAACCAGGTTCAATCCACCATTTTCTACATAAGAAAATGCCTGTACCAAGTCAGGAATATGACAGTTGTTATCCATTCGTTTGATGTGTTTTGACTTTTGATTTTGCCTTTTTATTTTGGACTTTCCTTTTTGAATTTTCCTCGGAGTTCAGTATTTTTGTGTTTTTACTTTTTATAGCGCTAAACCTCTCACTTTTATGACAGTCGCATCAAATTCCGTTATTTTTACAACGATGCGTGAACAAAACAGACATAATCGGTAAAATAGTCAAAATATGGTTACAGCAGTCATTACTGTGCTTCAATCTCAAGACAAACAAACAAAACACTATATAGAAAAAATAAAAAAAAAATAATTGAGAAACAAGAACCCCGCCAATATCCCGGATTGAAATAAGTTGCTTGAAAAAATAACTTTGGGAAGTCTGTCTCAAGTCAGGACCCTGAGGTTTTGTGGTTGTGTTTTGTGGTTGTTGTTTGTTGCTGTATATCAAACTTCTTTTTCATTTGTGTATAGACATTATGTTGTTTGTTTCTCGTTTGAATTGTTTTTTTATAGCTGGCAATTTGGTATGAGTTTTGATAATTGTTAAAGCCTACGATGACATATAGTTGGTTAAATCCACGTCATTTGGATACCACATCTTATTTTTATAATAATCTTGCCTTTGGGAAAAAAAACACATGGAAGATACGAGGTTCTAGTTTTGGTGTCAGTGACGCTCTAATCAAAATAGTTTAAGGCAAAATAAAGTACGAATCTGAAGAGCATTAAGGACCCTAAATTCCGAAA
The DNA here is from genome assembly GCA_037788925.1 of Mytilus galloprovincialis. Classification (NCBI taxonomy): domain Eukaryota; kingdom Metazoa; phylum Mollusca; class Bivalvia; order Mytilida; family Mytilidae; genus Mytilus; species Mytilus galloprovincialis. The sequence goes on along the minus strand of CM075333.1, from coordinate 44,077,363 downwards.
GGTTTTGCCAAAACAGCATATAGGTAATCTATTCCTGAGGTAGAAAATCCTTAATATTTCGATCAATTCCTTCTAATATTTCGGAAGCGATTGTTGTTGATAACACAGTCAAGATGTTTAAATACATATGATTCCCGTCTGTTTCGATCACTTCAAAGAATGCGAAGATACAGAAGATGGGAAATGTCGCGAGATATACTGTCATTAAAGATATCATCACAGTGATTAACAACATTAACAAAATTCGGAAGTCATATATTAATGATACCGCTATTTAAGTAAATGTATTGTATAAAAGAGGCTTCTTAAAAAGCATTCTAACAAACTTTTACTGATATATCAGATAATTATTTCTTGTTTATAAGAAGTTCTTCTAATTAAAAGGTGTTATATCATCCACTTCTAGTGTGTCGTATTCATGTTAAATAACTCGGATACGTAGATAAATTATAAGTGAATCTGCTTGTAGAGAACCGTTTATTATTATGTTGACCTATGTTTACATGTCGCAGGTATGCAACAACGATATGGCAGGACATACTTTTGGTAGGAGAAGTGATTATAGCCATGTTCTGTGTCACAAATGCTGTAATAATTCAGAAATTTGCAATGCTCATCTTTCTTGCAGCGACGTTGTACACGGTACATGCATACTTTTAGTTTCATAAAATAAAGTTTTATAAACTCTTAATATTTACAGTTGATTAATGTTTTAATGGTGTATATCATAGATAAAGAAAGTACTGTACAAATATGTCTCTGAAGAAAAGCAATATCTATAGCAAAATGTAAATCAAACTAAAAGGCAAGCAACAGTTTTACAAAACACTACATAGAAAGCAAAAAGGAACCTCCTTAAGGTGGTACCTAACACTACAGGGAGATAACTCTGTAAAGTCAGCTAAACGTTTTAATTACGTTGTGTTGTAAAAGGAATATTAAGCTTCTCAATGATCAAAATTGGTGTTTGTGAAATTGCTATATAACCAGTGTAATTTTTCTGACAAAACGGTTGGTTCAAAAAAAAAATTAATTTGTATATTTTTGTTAAAGGTTCAAAGTAAATACTTTGACAAAATTTTATGAAAATTAAATGAGCCAAATTAATTTTAGTGAAAGTGTTAGGTACCACCTTAAAGACGGGTAAATTATGGTGCTCTGGGTGAGTAAGCAACATTAATTTTGCTCAATTATTTTCACCTGTATTGTTCTTCACACACAAATAAAAAATGGTAATAAGTCATATTCATTTTTATAATTCTATGGACCCAGCAAAGCGTCCTGACAAAGGTCCCTTAACGTGTATCGGTCTTAATGCCCTCATTTCCAAAACGGACTTCCCTTTTCAGCTGAAGGGTCAAAACCACAGTACTATTTTCATTACCGATCTCAAAATTCAAGTAATATTTCAAATGTCAGTAAAAAAAACATACCGTAATTTAAATTGTTTACACTGTAATTCTAGAAATGTTAGATAACCCCATTGAAGGCAAAGGCTCGCTACGCTACTCTAGTCATTGTAGGTTTTCCATGTAAAAGAAGGACTATTTAAAACAAGTACAGCTTTACCACTGAGATAACCAATGTCAAAAGAACATGTTTAGAAATTTACTAACTTATAACTTAAGGAGCATTTGACGTCGAAAATTTATATGAAATATATTTATCATTTGGGTTGAGCAAGAAAAAATCAGACCTACTCATCAGATTTAACCCCCTGTTTTTGGACTGGTGTTGTCTGCTCGTCTGTTTATGCTGATGAATTTGCGTATCTCTTATACTTATGATTGCTATCACCGCCTTAATACTTTCGTCGTTTTTATTCTATCATTACGTTTTGTCATTTCTCTTTTAGGTCAGCTGAATTGCCTATCTTGTCATGGTATAGCTGATCCACATTTGTGCGTAAATGTTATAACGTGTCGGCAGGATGAGGTATATTTATAGAACCTAGCTTTTGAAAAGAAAACAGGAAGAAATATAAACAAAAATAAACCAGCTCACATCTAAAGGGAATGAACTGCAAAATTGCCAGTTATATTAATTTGGGATTTTATCTTTGAGCTTGAGTATAAAAAATATATTGTTACCGCATTAATTACTTTATTTTATCCGACATGAAAACTATTCATACCAGTATTCTTTTGTTTGTAAAAATAAGATATCAATATTAGATATTGAACAAATGAATGTCTTTATTCCGAGGAAAGTAAGGAAGAAACTCAATGCATTAATGAAATTAAAAATAACTGTATTCGAAAGTTATATGATATATGTTTTATTTAAATGATTATACAGATTTGTTATGTTAATAAATACCAGACTCATTCGGGACATCAGCTCTATGATGTTGGATGCAAGCGTTCAAATGTAAGTAAAAGTTGCTATTTATACAATTATATTTCAATTTTGCTTAATCATTTCTAGTGCTATGATCATTTTGTCTTTTTCTTTTTTAGCCTTGGCGTTGTCAGTGTATTTTCTACTTATGCGCTTGAATGTCCCTTTGGTATCATTCGCCTCTCTTTTAGTAAAAACTACATGCACATAGTATTTTAAAACTATAACGTTTGACGTTTTTCGTTAATGACACCAAAGTCTGATTTAGAGGAAACAACAATGGCACCAAAACTGTACGTATTTATTTCTTATGTACTAGGAACTATGTAAACACTAGAAAGACGATTTTTTCGGGGATTCAGAACTCACTTTATGGAAAGAAATAAAGGATCACAAAATTAACAATAAAACAATCTGATTTGTATGCTCCCGCCGCTAGGCAATGAGGACATTAAGTGTTACCCTTTACCGTCTGTCCTTCCGTCTGTCCCATTTTCGTTTCCGCACTCCAACTTAATAAGTTTCCCTCATACAAATTTTAAGAACCTTATACACAGTGCTATGAACCAAAACTCGCAGACAGAGTTCGAATTTGGTAGTGACTCATTTACCGTTTTAGAGTTATGCCCCTTTAGCAATTGGAAAATTGCATTTTATTATTCGTTTTCCACTCTAACTTAAGTTTCATGCCTCATGCACATTTCATGAAACTCATACACGATGTTAAGAACCGCAGAATGCAGACCGAGTTTAAATTGTGGCAGTATGTCAATAACTGTTCTAGAGTTATGCCTTTTTTTTAACTGGGAAAATCACAATGTTTTAAGTTTCCGCACTCCAAGTTAAGTTTGTCTCATCCAAATTTTATCAAACTCATACACAGTTCGAATTTGGTCAGTGTCTCATTTGCCGTTCTATAATTATGTCCCTTTTTAACTTGGAAAATTGCAAAGTTTGAGCGGGGCATTCGTGTCGGACACATTTTTCTTTTCTTTTCTATTTACATTACTCTTATAATTTCCACGGTTGTTGGCTGTAGTGCTAGTATTTAAATTTAATGGCGTTATATAATAGTTGATATCATGGTGATCGAACTACATTTCCTTATTTTTATATCAGTCCTTGTACAAACATTAATAATGTAGGTTTAAATTAATTCAAAACGTATATTTGATGATCACAAACAAGCTAATTCTTGCCACATGATATACATTGCACTCCATTTTACAAATGTATCACTCCATTCAATTGGCAATGGAGTGGCACAAGTACACTGAAAACAAGTGGTAGTGATAAGCAGTTTTCATTTCATTTTATTTTTATCAAAATTCTTAATATTTTTTTATTTTTTTTATTCGTGTATCTTGTACTCATCGTAAACAGTTATTGATTAGACGAAATTCGAAATCTTATACAAACGCTAAAATTCTGATAAAACCAAAAACCAAAAGTAAAGCCAAACCATGTAAAAAACTACGAATCAAACTATCTTATAGTGAATATAAGAAAAAATAAATCCTAACGTAAATCGACTCGACTATCTTTAACATCTGACATGTGTATTTATTTTCTATGAATATATAACGTCTACCATTTAAACACTTCACGGATATGTATTCGATGCTAAATAATATGCGTGGCAGTACGTCTTCGATTTTCAAACTCGTTAATCCTTTTTGAAAACATAAAAAAAAAGAAAATATCTTGAACTTCAAACGTTTCAAGACCGTATGCATCCACGGAGTACATGTACGTTTCTTCTGCTATGGAAACTATATCGGCCATGCAAAAGAAAACGTTTTTTCGAATGATGAGCAATCAAAGGAGAATATAATGTGATTTCCTTCTATATTCCAGCTTTGTGCACATATAAATACATTTGGTCTACGTACGTCGACAGGAGTCCATCAGCAATGTGAGGCGTGTTGCTCCGTATCCTCTCTGTGTAATCATGATTTGAAGTGCGACGTCCATAATCGTATGTATAATTTGTATAGTTTTCAATCCTGTCTTATCGTGATTTGCAGCACTAAGACAAAATCCTTTTTATGTTTTATTATTATTTTTTATTCTATCTTGTTTAAATATGCATTTGCCACTTGAAAGTAAATGGAATCTTAGCTTAAAAAAATTTTCACTTTATAAATTGATTGTTGTTTGTTTTACGTTCAGTGTAGAAATGAATCGTGAAAATGTTTCCAGTTTAGTAAACATGTTCTTAGAATTTGAAAACAACATTTATCAGCTTAGACTTAAGAATTTAGTCTTGTGGACATTGTGATGCTATCAAAATATTTGATTGTATAGTTCTGACTCGCTTTCATGATTTTGAGCAACACAAAATACCAAAATTAAAAACCCGTTAAATCTTAAAATTCTATAAATAGCGAGAAATTAGAATATTTTCAATTCAGAAATTACTTTCCTATGGGTACCAAGTCATACTGGCATCCCCGGAAACACAGGTGTAGATTAGGAATCAAAAATGCCCTGAACGACCCTTATATCTAAATGTGAATACAATATACCGATTTTAATGAAATTAGTAATGTAATACTACTCCAGTTGAAACATGAGGCAAACACCAATATATCAATCAATCTATCTATGTTTGCTTAATTTACTGGCTATTAACCGAAATATCAGTTAATTATAGTACTAAAAGAAATGTTTTTTTACAAACGTTGATTTTAAATTCAGACATTTAAAAGCAAATAAAACTTTAGGGATTATTTATCAGAAGTCATATGCTTATTAAATTAAGAACTTAAAATTAAATTATGTTAAAAAATAGGCGGAAGATACCAAAAATGACCTTCAAATATGCCTTTTTGTTGTTGTAAAATGCCTGTTAATGTTCCATGTTAATGACCAAATAGAGGTCCATGACAGACTTTGTTACTCCTTTTGCTCTCTTGGTGGTAGTGTGGTCGTTCATCTTGTAGGAGTATAACTTTGCCCGAAGACCTACAAACTCTGTCATCACTTTACCACCACACTCGTCCTTAAACATTCCAACCACCTTTTTGTTTACACCGGTGGGAATGCCTGAAGGATGTTCGGTAGGGTAGCTGGAGGTATCGAATTTTTCTTGGACGTGTGGTGTAATGTCCTTGTAAAAGTCCTCGGTCTTAATCTCATAGGCCAAGCTGTCAGTGTCGGTAAAGAGCAGCTGGGCGTTGTCACCGTACATCTTCCTGATAAAACCGTAGTGAAAGTCATACATCAGGGTCTTTGATATGTCCAAAATGCAGGCTCCCAAATACACAGGCTTATCAAACTTAAGCTTGGTCTTTTTCATGTGGACGGCTGCTAAGTTGTCGGTAAAGACGACCCAACAATCGAAGTTGGGTTTGGCCACAAGCTTAAGTGCCTGCTTCTCACTATTGACCAGTTTGACGTCCACCCTCTTGCGGATGTTCTCCATGGTCTTCCCGAAAACTGAGACATTCATAAGTTTGAAAAAGTCTTTCTCAGAATCGGTCGTAGCTTTGGTGCGGAGAGCGGTGTTAAGATCGATGTAGTGTTTGAGCCATGGGGATTGTCTAAACCTGATTATTCGACGTGTTTTGGTGAGTTTCATGCCCATCGTCAGGTACATTTTGAGATTTCTGTAGTGGAGAGTGTACTTTTCGCGCTTACCTAGGTGAGGCACTAGTTTTCGCACCTTATTTATCTTCACATTCTCTGGAGCTAGTGGATAGTCATTGTGATCATCATGAAGCTTTTCGGGGTACTCCAGATCACACTCCACCATGGCACCATATTCATGGTCATCGGGGTACTCTAGGATCTCCTCTGGCTCTACCCACTCAAAGTCTCCTGTGGGCAGAGATTGTACCATCGCCCATCCGTAAAGGTTGTTGGCGTCAAGATAGGTCAAATAATTAGTTGGCTGGGAGCTATCAAAATTCTTTATGTAGGGATTGTTGGCCTTGCCATGTCGATTAGAGATCATGGCGACACCTCCTTTGGTTGCATTCTCAAACATCATCAGCATATCAGGGTCCGAAAGGAGTTCTAGTCTAACTCCTGTAGATTTTAGCATTGCATGGTAGGATAGTCCTGGAGATGTAAAATAGTGTGCAGGGTCGAGTTTATAGTTAGCCATACATATATTCCTGAAGTCCTCAAAAATATCCTCCAATATGGCTACTTCACTTTCCAGGTATAGATTGTGGTAGTCCCGCAAAGTCTTACACCTAATTTCCTTGAACACCTGCTGAGCATGTGCATAGTCCTCGTCGATGATGTGTGTGCCATAAAGTTTGCTAAAGAATTCCTCCTTGGGTGGTAGTTGTGTTTCCTCTAGCTTGGCAGGTCCATCCATGTAATCATAGGGATATACTCCCTTCCTAATCATCAGTTCATATCGATCGCCAAAGCACTTCTTTATTGCCCTAAATTGTTTCTTTGTAAGATTCCCTGCCAAGGTTTCCAGGGAGTTCGGTAGAAACCTGTATGAATCTATGAATCTCATCTCCAATGCTCCGTCTACTTCTTTCGAAAAGCTAATGTATTTCTCATCGGTGTTAGGGATGCAGTTTATCTTACCTTCTCCAAATCCTAATTCGCTCACAAAAAGATGGGCGTCGTATCCACCCAAGTTGCGGAAAACAATGGGTACATGTCTTGGAAGTTGGAAGTCCAAGTTGCACTGGTTGTGTGCTGCGCAACGATACTTACCTGTGAGGTGATCGTGGTCGCGAACCTTGTCACCAGCTAATTCACCACCGCTAATGTGAGTTTGTGGTTGCTTCAAAAATCTCCTTATCAGCATCGGTCATCTCTATAGGTTTGTTTTCCTTGTAAAGCTTAGCAATCTCCCTAACTTCCTGCTCCATGCACTGTACAAACTTTTTAGCTGCATCCTCTCCACAGTAAATGACTGTGTCTTTGTAATCACCGTGAGCATATTTCACCCTATAGCAAAAACCTGATGGTCGATGTTGTTGATATGCCTTTGTGTAGGCCTGTGATGGATTTGGCTGGCAAGTGTCGACCTTCTCTGTAAAACACTCAAAATCCGAATAAATGACGAATGGAACCCTCATCAACTTTTTGTAGTTACAAAAGGCTATGTGGGTTCCTTCCTCTGGCATCTCGATCCTTACTACATCCTTCTGACTGCAATACTCCATATGCTCATCCAGGATATTCTGTCTTGAGAAGTGAGACGTACACCTGCGGCAGAAGAACAGTTCATGACCATGCTCTGAGATTTGACAGCTTAAAAGTCGAGATAGGCTCATAATCCAGCAATAGTGCTGCTTGCTCTTATTTTTCAGGAACAAAAGATCCACATGTCTCGAACCTGTATTCTTAGATATTCTGAGGGGATATATTTGAACGTTCTCTTCTTCATCTTCACCCTTTTTTACACTGTCAAAGCCAAAGACGTTAAAGTTTAAGTCGGTGCTTTGCCTCTCAAATTTGTCAATGGCCTTTAATGAGACTGGAAACTCAATGCCATCAAAATTGAACTCATCAGTCCACTTTTTGTACTGACCCACCCGTTTGGTACAGTTTTTGTCAACTTCCTCATGATGTAGGGCTGAAAGAATGGCCCAGCGTAAGCATTCCTCATCTGTATTCTGCACATTGATAATAGCTTTCTTTTGAGCGAGCGGTTTTGGCAATGCTATGTAGGAACTGCTATTGAGAGGTTTAAACTTGTTCAGGTGGATTTCTAGCTTTTCAATATGACCAAATGTCCACCCACTACCTTCACGCATGTATTTAGCCATATTTTCTTTGACCTTCTCGAACATAAATGCTATTTCCAACTCAAGGTCTGTGGATTCGGTGATGGTGGTAAGGGTTGATCTAAAGTGGGGAATGACGTAGATATTTTCTCCGGTCGCTGGGTTTGTTTTTACCATCTCCACCTGTAGTACTAAATACACTTTTAGGGCCTTCATTTTGATGAGTGAATCTGAAATTGTGCTGGCGATAGTGCTTTGAATTACATTAAAAAACGTTACCATATCATGCTGTTTCAATGGTTCAATGGTGATTGTGCCAAATACACCTTTCAATGCATCGCGTCGGTCAACAATTTTGATTTCCTCTTTAACGAGGGCATTTTCAATGTTTTTCTTCACCAGTTCGGTCAGGTCAGCTCTACCTAGTCGGGAATAGTTGGTAATTCCCCGTCTTTTGGCAATGGTCTTCAGTTCCCTTTTGGTAAAAACCTCTTCGCGAGTAAATTTGTGGGCAGTATTGGTCTCAATTAACTTTAACTATTCTCCCTTGGGTTTCCTACTGTATCCCTTAAGACCCTCCTTCTTCGCACTTTATCGAAGTTCTTTCATGGTGGTTTTCACCACAATATTCCCTACATCTGGGGTATCCTCCTGCTGGCGTGGTTCTTTGCTGTGTCTCCAGCAAAGCCCATCTTTCCCTGGTTTACTCTTACAAAACTGCCCCTTCTTTCTTTTTAGTGAAGCACCACAAGTTTTGAGTTCTTCATTCTCTTTGAACTGATCCATATTCATATCAACACTATTGAATGCCATCTTTTTATTTATTTCAATTTCATCCATTTTACTTTTAGCAACACAGTCATTTAAGGTGTCTCTACAATTGTTTGTAAAAGCCATATTTTGTTTCTACCCTAGGATTACATCCCTTTAAGGTGTTTCTACCATTTTTTACAAAAAGCCATATTCTTGTTTCTACCCTAGCCCTTGCCCTTACCCTAACCCTAACCCTAACCGTTTACATTGTAAAAAATCTAAAGTTGGATTTGTGCTAAATTTACCCTTAAAAATGGAAAGTGCCGCAGAATCGGCCTTTTTACACTACTTACACACCCGTAAATGTAGATTTAAATGTAAATTTGCAATCCGTCTTATGTACACACTTATGAAATAGAAATCCATACACGTGTTGTTCAATTACTATAACAACAGCATTTTTTTTTTTTTTTTTTTTTTAATGCATGTAGTGAATTCAGACTAGTGGTCAGCGTTAGACGTCAGTTTACCTGTAAATGAATCAAGCAAATATATATTACCGTTAGCACTATAAAAACACGTGCAGTTTGCATGACGTCCATAACCTGGACTGAGAAATTAAAATCAATGACACAGAAATGGCTCCCAAGATCGTAAATATTAGTGAAATCCTACAATCAAATTTTTAATGGGTAAGCTCTGCCTCATTGGGAAAATTTACGCCTACATAAAAGCACACACATCAATGTCAATTTTATTAGATTTCAAATAAAAAAATACAAATGAATAGGAAATCTCTGCAGATTTTCTCAATCAGGCAAGAGAATAAAAAATATAATGTCCACTCCTAAATTTCAAGAAGTAGTCGAAAAAAATAAATATAACTTCTGTCACTTTTGAAACAGAACGTATTTGCCAAAAAAAAAAGAACAACAATTATAAATCAAAATGAAATGTTGCTCAAATTGCAATTTGAAATTGAACTACGCCTTTAGTATTTGTAACGTCTTTAAGGATTTCTGGTGTGGTCCTTTGACGTTGTATCGCTGGAATGGCCAACACGCTCGAATTTTCCATTTGTCGCTTCAGCACCAGAGTTTCCAACATAAATGGGCGCTGGTGCAGTCCCGGTGGAATCTGGAGGCGGATTACGATTTGAAAATTTCCTATGTCAAACGTGCCTAAATCGTAATAATCCACAGCTTGATGCATTTGAATTTGCGACAGTCTTATAGTCTCCTCTATTATTGCCGACGCGTCTGCTAATGATATATCTTCCTCGACATCGTGAAGAACCTGCAAAACCACAGGCACTTGTTTTCTATCCATGGCAAGATCTACTATCCCTATATATTCTATCTATACTATTAAACGAGAAGACCTTATTTTGTGTGTCGCTTCTCTTCCTTCCACGATAAACTAATCAGCATGCCTCTGTGTTCTATAGGTAACATGCATAGTCGTATTTGTCATGCATTCTTATGATTATTCAGATTGAGTTATTTTTGGAGAAAAACGACAAAAAAAAGAAGTCCGGATAATGATTCCGTCATCAGACTGACTTTTAGTCATAGATAAGACTTCCGGTTGGAAACATGCACAAGTACAACCAATCGTATGATAGATAACAAAAATAAAAAATAAATAAGCCAATCAGAGCGTTCTCCGTATCATGGTGTTTAGATCGCAACAACAATAATACCTCCTTAGGACAATTATTTTTCGCGTTTATCTACATGTAAACTACGATTATACTACTTTAATATATATAGACTCTCAGTATTTTGTCTACTGTTTTCTTTGAAATGTTTACTATTTAAGGGGTCATACCAGTTGCATATATATATTAAAGTAAGTAAAAAATGTGGAAACAAGAATGTGTCCATAGTACACGGATGCCACATCGGCACTAATTTACTAAGTTTCGAGTTGATTGGACTTCAACTTCGTCAAAAACTACCTCGACCAAAAACTTTAACCTGAAGCGGGACAGACGGACGGGCGGGCGGACGGACGAACGAACGCACTGATGCACAGACTAGAAAACATAATGCCCATAAATGGGGCATAACATTTTATTGTTGAAAGTGAAAGTAGTGATTTGGCAAAAATGAAAGTAGGGTAGAGATTAGAGGGAGGCATGACCTTTTTCGGGAGTCGGGGTCGGGTGTGTTTAAGCTCGGAATTCGGGGATTGAACCTTACGGGATCCGGGAATATATTTTTCCATTTCAGGATTTCGGGATATGAATTTTTTTAAATTCTGCATCTCGGGATTTCATGTTTTTAAGCCCGGGATTTCGGGATCAGGACCCCTCCGACCACCCCTCAAATAAGCCTTAGTCGGTTTTAGTCATTTATAAAGGATTCATATCCTACCATTGGCATGTTAATAAGGCTCTGAAAAGAAAAATCACTGATGGATTTTCCAAGAAGAATATTTTATTAGACTAATAATGGTCTTTATATAAGCAGTTACATTAATTTTATTTCATGTTTGAAGCGGTGCAAATTTTTAATTAATTTGACTTTTACCAAAAGATGCATTGTAGTAAAGGAGAAGAATAATTGTGCTCTGAGGCCAGAAACACAAAAATAATTGAATTTAACAGAAAGGAAACAATATCGGACTTTGGAAAAAGGGAGAGGGCTTTTGATACCTTTTATGAAATTCTCCATACATAATATCTTTAACAAAAAAAAATCATCCTACAACAGATCACAAGCGCTGTATACTCCCGCGATTTCGCGGTGCGTTCTAGTAGCTATTATATATTACGAGAGCCTGTTTGCAAAACAGTAAAACAATATTTTAAAAATTCGTTTTAATAGAATTAAAATATTTTCATTTCCGAAAATACACTGCTCATAAAGGGCATATAAATCAGATGATCAACATAATTGAAATGCATACTTAAATAAAAAAAAATCACAGGAAATATTTACCGCTTTTCGATTAAAAGCCCCCCCCCCCCCCCCAAAAAAAAAGACAATAACCTCAAATCAATCTAATTTTTTTTTTAAATACACACCTGAGAGAGAACTAAATCATCGCCTTCGATTTCTAGCCAATCTGGAAGAGGGAATACGTCTGCCATGCTTTCTAAAATATTTAGACACTGCGGTTTATTAAATTTTGCCGCCAAACGATGATTTATGTCCTGCACGGACTGTGGGCAACAGGTCATTCATGTTACAAATCATTGATAGCAACGCCTTCCTCGTTAGCCAAATAAACTTCTCACGCGTCGCGTTCGAAAGTGTATTTGTCTAACTCGGAATACTATGCTATACATATAACTTATATTAAGGCATACAGGGCGTCCGTTTGGCTTAGCAGGATGTATAAATACGCAGCCACGTTCGGCCGGAATGGGGACGTTAAATCCGATGTCTTGCAAAGAGAGTGCCATGCAAAATTTTGATCAAAGAATTAGTCAATCAATTAACCAAACAAACAATCAATCGATCAATTATGTTTCGGTCCCATGTGTTTATTAAGGGATTCGGTATCTCATTTCTTTCTTTTTCATTTGTTCTAAGAGACCCGGTCCAATGCATGTGATCAGTCAGTCAGTCAGTCAGTCAGTAGTCAACCAACCAAACAATCAACAAACCAATCAATCAATCAATCAATCAAACGTTCATAATTGTTTTCAAAACAATTGATTTATACTTGTTAATTTGTTCTCGTCCTGAACATGCATAAAATATATGCCACTGCACGTTAACCAAACAACTATCAATCGATCAATCAACATTGATATAATATTGGTTATGAAAGATACTCTCCCAATTGATTTAAACCATTGATAAAATGGACCCTGCTTAATGTCAGCATCTAATTATTGTTTCGACGTTTAAATTAACATCAATATATTCATTTATATCCACAGTGCCACATTGTCCTAATGGTTGGATGTTATATAATCATCATTGCTACTTCTTTGGAAGGGAGAATATAAGTTGGGATCAAGCAGCGGTAAGTCTAATGGGTAGCAAAATCCAAACTAATAATAATAAGAATCAGTTAAGGTTAACAATAACTTTGCCAAAAAATGTCGGTTACTTGCCATTACTGCTATTACTAAACCTTACTATTGAGGAGAATTTCTGATTGGTCAAAATAATAACCATATTATGATAGTATCAATGTTTCCATTGATTTCCAACCGCCCCGGTGGTGTCGAGATAGCGTGATCGCCTCGAGTACGGGAAGTCGTGGGTTCGAACTTTGGCCGGGTCAAACCAAAGACTTTGTAATTGCTGATTCTTCGCTAAGCCCGCGTCATTAAGGAGTAAGAAGAAAGACTCTAGTCATTTTATATTTAATATAATAAAACAGTGACGGTCCTGTATTGATTTGAGAATTGTCAACTTGTAAAACAACATTTACAATTTGACAGTTCACATGTTGTCAAGCACCTAAGAACATCTTAATTTTGAATTTCCTTGTTGATTTTAAAGTAATTTTTCATGAATAATTTATTCGGAATATGATATTGATATTGACTATGAAAAACTGGAGATGACAACGAGGCGGAAAACCAACGACACAATAAATATCAAACATATAGAGGTCAACAAAACGGTAAGGTCCACGTTTAATGGTCGCACATTTTCCTTAAAATTTGAAACTGATATCAATTGAAAAACTAACAGCATTATATATTTACTCATATGAAACAAACCGGGATGTGGTATTCTGTACGTAGGTGAAACTGGACGCTATTTATCTAAACGCACGCAAGAACACCTTTATCGTTTTAAAAGACCTCATAAATTCAAAAGTATCATTTATCAACACCTTAAGAAGCACAATCATCCTATTAAATATTTAACAGTTCAACCTTTCGATGTAGTAAATAAGCAGTCAGGGGAATCTCATTCAAAGTTTTTACGATCACGAAAAATAATTGAATTAAATTGGATTAAAAAATTACAGACAGTCTATACTCTCGGCCTTAATGATAATATTATGGGAATTGGTAATATATCAAGAACCGATTATGTTAATATTTTGGATATAGTTTCTAAAAAAGTTCGTAAAAACCGTTCTCATGGGCGTAGAATAAATCGCAATCAAAGAAAATTTCGTACCAATAATACAAATATTTTGGACCTAATTTCTATTTCAAAAAACAACGATACACATTATCTGTTAACCAAGCTGTGTTCTTTACCTGTTAATAAATTACATCATTTTTTAGAGGATTGCAACACCCATATTGCAGTCCTAAGTATGAAATCGTCCAAATTATAATTGCATATTGTAATTCTAAACTGTTTCCCAAAATTTATCGCCCCGAAGATCACAGGAAACATTTTATAAAAATTAAATATTTCAATAAAGGTTTTGATTTTGTAAATGTTGCCGGTATTTTTAATGATCATTCAGTTAAAGGACAAATTCCTGGTTATTTTGATAATACTGAACTCCTTCTTACTTGTTATGTTTACAAAAATCACCCGGAAATATGTGTTTAATTATAGCTAAAAGATGTGTAAAGATTTAAATATCAGTGACAATACACCTACGTCATTAAATTGTACTAATTCCGAATACGTTTATGGCCCTTGTTCCCATGTTATAACAAGAGGCCTTAACATCGTTCGTGACCGAGAGTTGAAATCATTTCTCGGTAAAGAACCTAAATATCGTCAGCCGTCAATTATTGGAATGAATGTCGTAACATCATCCACGACTCACTACGTACTTACTGCTCGAAACGGATAAAACGCGAAAAAGCTGACAAGAAATCCTTAGATTCTTTTTTTAATTCAGTAATGAAGATAGTTGATATACGTATACAACATTTTAAAGAACAACCACAATAGCCCTATTTCTCGTATCAAACATCAGCTAAAAGAACTCGCCAAGGAATTTGTTTTTGTCCCGGCTGATAAGGGTGTTAATAATGTCATTATTGTTTGACGTAAATCTGCAAAAGGAAATCACGAATTCACCAACTTTCCAACTGACTCCATATTCGGAAAATGACATCTGTAACAAACATAAACTTTAAGCTACCTCTTTACAATCAGAACCAAATACAATGAAAGTTCCAACTATGTACTGGCTTCCGAAACTGCACAAAACACCTTACAAATATAGATTTATTTCGTCATCAAGCCATTGTTCCCCATCTAAACTGACTAATTTACTTACAAGTACACTTAGTACAATCAAAAGCCTGGAAATAAATTGTTTAAATAAGGCCTTTGAATAGTGGAATTAATTACTTTTGGAGTGTCAAAAATTCTTTGGAAGTACTTGATAAATTGTATGCTTATATTTAGTGATTTCGAATCTGTTCAAAGTTTTGATTTTTCTACCCTATATACCATTTTGCCTCATAATCTCATTGAGAAAAAATTCACATACCTAATTAAATAGGCATTCAAAAAATAGGAATGCGAATATACATGTTAAAACTCTTTTAAGTCATTTTTTAGTAACAACAAACAAAAGAACTATATTAATCGGACCTGCTTTGACACTATAACTGCCCTTGCATTTTTACTAGAAAACATTTGTGTTCGCTAAGGAGATTCCGTATATCGTCAAGTTATCGGAATTCTAATGGGCACTCACTGTGCACCACTTATTGCGGACCTGTTTCTGTATTGTTATGAGTTACAATTTATGACTAAAATCAGCAAAGACCCAACGAAACAACATCTGATACAAAAATTTAATAACACTTTTAGATATTTGGATGACTTATTGGCTCTCAATAATGACGACTTCAGTATTTACACTAAAGAGATTTATCCTGCTGAATTGACTTTAAATAAAGCTAATACTAACAATGAACACTGCCCTTTCCTGGATCTTGATATCTATATCTTTAACGGGAAGCTTAATACCAAAATTTATGATAAAAGAGATGATTTTTTCATTTCCTATTGTTAATTATCCATTTTTAGATGGTGACGTTCCCTTGTAACCATCGTATGGTGTTTATATATCTCAGCTTGTTCGATTCGCTACTGTATGTAAAGACGTATTTGATTTTAACGAAAGAAATATCTGTATTAACGAAAAATTATTACACCAGGGTTTTCAATATCTCAAACTAGTCAAAACATTTACAAAATTTTATCATCGGTACAAGGACATTATTCGTAAATATAAATTAACATGCAGACATCTTACGTTCAGGTATTTCACATCCAATCATTGAAGATGGCATATTTTGGTATTAATATTGATTGTCTCATAGGGGATTGCTTCGGAAATAAACACATTTGTTCTAAAACCTTTTGTTGGCATGATACGGGTTATGTTCTTCTCATATGTTTTGTGATGGTATGATACAAAACCCCTAACGGGAGGGATTGTGCTTGATTTTCATATGATGAAGACATAATCTTTCAATCACTTTAATTGAAGTCTGGAGCTGGCATGTCAGTAACTGCTAGTAGTCCTTTGTTAATATATGCATCATTGTCATTTTGCTTAGTTTCTTTTGTTACCTATTCTGACATCGATCGGACTCGGACTTCTTTTGGACTGAGTTTTACTGTGCGTATTGATATGTGTTTGTTTATTCTACATTGGCTAGAGGTATAGGGGGAGGGTTGAGATCTCACAAAACATGTTTAACCCCACCGCATTTTTGCGCCTGTCCCAAGTCAGACGCATCTGGCCTTTGTTAATTTTGTATGTTTTTTTTTTTAAATTTTAGTTCATTTATATGTTTTGGAGTTTTGTATGACGTCCATTTTCACTGAACTAGTACACATTTTTATTAAGGGGCCAGCTGAAGCCCGCCTCCGGGTGCGGGATTTTCTCTCTGTGTTGAAGACCCATTGGTGGCCTTCGGCTGTTTTCTGCTCTTTGGTCGGGTTGTTGTCTCTTTGACATATTCCCCATTTCCAATCTCAATTTTATTTCAAATTGTTCTTCAACAATAGTAGACGGGTTTCTATACCATTTGCGGTATACAAAAAACAGAATGAAAAATCCAAACAATGATGGGGGACAGGCAGATGAACATTTGGCGGGATTGATGTAGATTCTGTGATTTCTACCCTTCACTTTTTCATCTCCATTAGTCAAGTATTATCTGGTGTTGATTTCCTACTAACACGTTTACACCATACAATATTTCCTACAGTTTCAATTTGAACTATCAATGCACGATTCACATCATTTAAGATTACCGGCAATGTAACATGTTCGGGGGAATTATAAAAACTAACTAAAATTTGAAAACCGTACAATATTCATTTTTGTTTAATAATTCTGATATTTTAATGACATGTATTTACAGTATTCTTGTGGATTGAGAGGAGGTTATTTAACAAAGGTTGATGACAGAAACGAAGACATTTGGCTACAAACCCACATGCTCGGTATTGTTTTTAAATACTACTCTATAAAAAAATTATGAACACTAGCTTTGCAAGAAGCAAGATACAAGATTAAAGGACGCTCTGAAATATTTCATTATCCGTATATTCACAAAACTTAATAATAATAATAATAATAATAATAATAATTAAAATTCAATTCTTCTTGAATAATTGATAGGTCTTTCCCTCCATATTGTTTTAATTATACTGTCATAAATAAACTGTCATATACATTGATCGATTGATTGATTGATTGATTAATTAATTAAACACATTGATTGATTGATTAATTAATTAAACACGTTGAATGGGATCTCTTGAAACAAGCGAAAAAGAAACAAATGAGATCTTGAAACCCATATTAAACACTTGAGACGGAAAAATGCACTGATTAATTGATTGATTGATTGGTTAAACATGTTGATTGGTTGATTAAACATATTGGTTGGTTGATTAAACACGTTAGTTGGTTGGTTGGTTGGTTAAACACGTTGGATAGGTTTCCTGAAACAAGCGAGAAAGAAACAAATGAGATCTTGAACCCCATATTAAACACATGAGACGGAAACATGCACTGATTGATTGATTGATGTATTGGTTGGTTAAACACGTTGATTGGTTGATCAAACACGTTGTTTGATTGGTTAAACACATTGGATCGGTTTCTTGAAACAAGCGAGAAAGAAACAAATGAGATCTTGGACTCCATATTAAACTCATGAGACGGAAACATGCACTGATTGATTGATTGATGTATTGGTTGGTTGGCTAAACACGTTGATTGGTTGATTAAACACGTTGGTTGGTTGGTTAAACACGTTGGATAGGTTTCTTGAAACAAGCTAGAAAGAAACAAATGAGATCTCGGACTCCATATTAAAAACACATGAGACGGAAACATGCACTGATTGATTGATTGATTGATTGATTGGTTAAACATGTTGATTGGTTGATTAAGCACATTGGTTGGTTGATTAAACACGTTGGTACGTTGGTTAGTTAAACACGTTGGATGGGTTTCCTGAAACAAGCGAGAAAGAAACAAATGAGATCTTGAACCCCATATTAAACACGTGAGACGGAAACATGCACTGATTGATTGTTTGATTGGTTGGTTAAACATGTTGATTGGTTGATTAAACACATTGGTTGGTTGATTAGACACGTTGGTTGGTTGGTTAAACACGTTGGATAGGTTTCCTGAAACAAGCGAGAAAAAAACAAATGAGATCTTGAACCCCATATTAAACACGTGAGACGGAAACATGCACTGATTGATTGTTTGATTGGTTGGTTAAACATGTTGATTGGTTGATTAAACACATTGGTTGGTTGATTAGACACGTTGGTTGGTTGGTTGGTTGGTTAAACACGTTGGATAGGTTTCCTGAAACAAGCGAGAAAGAAACAAATGAGATCTTGAACCCCATATTAAACACGTGAGACGTAAACATCCACTGATTGATTGATTGATTGATTGATTGATTGATTGATTGATTGATTAATTGATTGATTGATTGATTGGTTAAACACATTGATTGGTTGATCAAACACGTTGGTTGATTGGTTAAACACGTTTGATAGGTTTCTTGAAACAAGTGAGAAAGAAACATGAGATCTTGGACTCCATATTAAACACATGAGACGGAAACATGCACTGATTGATTGATTGGTTGGTTGATTGGTTAAATATGTTGATTAGTTGATTAAACACGTTGGTTGGTTGGTTAAACACGTTGGATAGGGTTTCTTGAAACAAGCGAAAAAAACAAATGAGATCTCGGACCCCATATCAAACACATGACACGGAAACATGCACTGATTGATTGATTGATTGATTGATTAAACACGTTGAATAGGGTCTCTTGAAACAAACGAAAAAGAAACAAATGAGATCTTGGACCCCATATTAAACACATGAGACGGAAACATGCACTGATTAATTGATTGATTGATTGATTGATTGATTGATTGGAATTCAAACACACATAAAACTCTTTAAATAGTGCCAAAATCACATAATTTGCCTCTTAGTACATGACCTTGACCTTTGACCTTGTGACCTTCGTGAAGGTTATTGCTCCATAATGTCATTGCAAAAGACCCTATGGGTCAATGACCTTTTGTTTAAGAGTTTTGCCTAATAATGGCTTTTTATAAACCATAAATGAGGGTTATGTCCCTTACATAATGGTAAAACTAATACAGTCATAATGTAACAAAGTTGCCACTTGAAGTACCAAGCATTTTTCACTACTTAAATTTTCTGTATATATAACCATTCAAGAATTATAGGGAAATCAAAGACATATGAAAATCTAAAATATGACCTTTGACCTATATTTTCAAGTTATGGTCCAATGATCTCAAATCAAAAGACCGGAGGTCTTTACAACTTACGGTTCATGAATTTTTTTTGCATATTGAAAAGTAAAATATTCAAGGGGAAATAACTCCTATGATAAGTCACTGAATCGCTTCGGTTAAAATTATTTGAAGTTGCGACATCTGGCAAGGAACATTTAAAAAAAAACATTTGCCGCTAAGTCTTATAGTTTATGAGGAGTAGTGATAACAGTGTTTTTAATAATTGGGGAGATAACTCCTATAAGGTAAATAGTAAATAATGGTTCTTCTAATACAAGATAGATTTTATACCCCTGATACGTGGTACCAAAGACCATTTGGATATGTCGCGTACTTTTTTTTTATTTTTGACTTTGAAAACGGACGAGGAAAAAGAATAATAATAAACAAACGAAATACAGTAAGGTCTTTCCGTTAAGAAAGGAAAGACCTTAATAAACTAATATTGTTTTTTAAATGAACAACTCCGTTTTGATTGGGGTATAGAAGGTTTATAATTTTACTTAATTAGTGCTGACATATTGCATACGTATATCTACAAAACCTAACATGAATAATAATAATAATAATAATAATAATAATAATAATAATAATAATAATAATAATAATAATAATAATTAAAGTTCAACTCTTCTTGAATAATTGATAGGTCTTTCCTTCCATTTTTTTTAAATTATACTGTTATAAATAAAGTGTCATATATATTGATTGATTGATTGATTGATTGATTAATTAAACACGTTGAATAGTGTCTCTTGAAATAAGCGAAAAAGAAACAAATAAGATCTTGGACACCATATTTAAACACATGAGACGGAAACATGCATGCATTGATTAATTGATTGATTAATTGATTGATTGATTGATTGATTGATTTATTAATTGGTTGGTTGGTTGGTTAAACACGTTAATTGGTTGATCAAACACGTTGGTTGGTTGGTTAAACACGTTGGATAGGGTTCTTGAAACAAGCGAAAAAGAAACAAATCAGATCTTGGACCCCATATTAAACACATGAGACGGAAACATGCACTGATTGATTGATTGATTGATAGATTGATTGATTGGTTAAACATGTTGATTGCTTAATTAAACACGTTGGTTGGTTGGTTAAACACGTTGGATAGGGTTTCTTGAAACAAGCGAAAAAGAAACAAATGAGATCTTGGACTCCATCTTAAACACATGAGACAGAAACATGCGCTGATTGATTGATTGGTTGGTTGATTGGTTAAATATGTTGATTAGTTGATTAAACACGTTGGTTGGTTGGTTAAACACGTTGCATAGGGTTTCTTGAAACAAGCGAAAAAAACACAAATGAGATCTCGGACCCCATATCAAACACATGACACGGAAACATGCACTGATTGATTGATTGATTGATTAAACACGTTGAATAGGGTCTCTTGAAACAAGCGAAAAAGAATCAAATGAGATCTTGGACCCCATATTAAACACGTGAGACGGAAACATGCACTGATTGATTGATTGATTGGAATTCAAACACACATAAAACTCTTTAAATAGTGCCAAAATCACATAATTTGCCTCTTAGTACATGACCTTGACCTTTGACCTTTCGACCTTTGTCAAGGTCATTGCTCCACAATGTCATTGCAAAAGACCCTATGGATCAAGGAACTTTTGTTTAAGAATTTTGCCTAATAATGGCTTTTTATAAACCATAAATGGGGGTTATGTCCCTTACATAATGGTTAAACCAATACAGTCATAACGTAACAAAGTTGCCCCTTGAAGTACCAAGCATTTTTCACTACTTAAATTTTCTGTATCTATAACCATTCCAAAGTTATAGGGAAATCAAAAACAAATAAAAATCTAAAATACGACCTTGACCTTTGATCTTGACCTAATTTTCATTTTTTTTGGACCAAGGATCTCAAATCAAAAGACCCGTGGTCTTTACAACTGATGGTTCATGAGATTTATTTGCATATTGAAAAGTAAAATATTCAAGGGGAAATAACTCCTATAAGAAATCACTGAATCGCTTCGCTTAAAATAATTTGAAGTTGTGCCATCTGGCAAGGAACATTTTAAAAAAAAACATTTGCCGCTAAGTCTTATAGTTTATGAGTAGTAGTGATAACAGTGTTTTTTGTAATTGGGGAGATAACTCCTATAAGGTACATAGTACCAAAGATCATTTGGATATGTTGCGTACTTTTCTTGATTTAAGACTTTGAAAACGGACGAGGAAAAAGAATAATAATAATAAACAAACGAAATACAGTAAGGTCTTTCCATTAAGAAAGGAAAGACCTTAATTAAATAATAAAAAAACTTGAAATAAACCCCATTCAGATGGGAGTATAGAAAATTCATTACTTATTTAAGGCAGACATTTTGTTTTAAAATTTATAAACACAAATATTACCAGAAAAACTTTAATTCGAAAAAAGGAGAAAAAATAACAAGAGGGAATTCAAAAATAATAAGTCCAATAAAAATAGAAAAAAGCATGGCCAAAAATAAAACGACGAAAGGACAAACAACAATAATAAAACATCACATAGAAAACTAAAGGCTCAGCAACATTTACCAAACCAAAAACTCTGAATGAACTACTTAGATGCTCTGAAAGGATAGGCAATTCTTACTCCACATATGGAACCCGTCGTCTTGCTGAAGCAAGTAAAAAGCATAATTGAATTGTTCTACTTGTCTCCAGGGTTTTTATGTTACATGTAATAATAACGGTAAGATGCAATAGTCACGCTGTCTGTATTCGAGTAGAACATTTTGAAACAAAGAGACTAGTTAAACAAATGGTTACATATTTCAGGCTGGATTGGCGCAACCGATCGCGGACATGAAGGTCAATGGGTTTGGTATAATGACGGCACTCCAGTACAGTACAATAGTTGGAGACACAGCACAGGAGAACCGAATAATGCTAACGGTGGCGAGGATTGTGCATACATGTTGGACGGGGGTATTTGGAATGATGCATCTTGCGATAGTCCCATAAGTTACATCTGTGAAAAAAACCTTGTCGCCAATGGATAGATGGAATTTCACCTACCTGGCCAATCTAGTAATTTATAGTAATATAATTTATTGAATGTTCTCTGATTAAAATACGTTTTGATTAAATAACATATACAAGACTTTGTAAATTTGTAAATATATGAACAGTTATATTTCGAGAAAATTATATATGTAGAAACGTTAATCGTCTTAAACTGCAAAGGATAGGATTTATGTGTAATTATAGTAAAAGTAAGGAGCAACTTATTATGCAACATTTAACTGATGTCTACATTCTCATTTTTCATTCAATTTTATAAATTTTACACTTGATGAAGCTAAATCCGATTGATAGTTGGTTGCTTAATGTCCAGTGACCAATATTTTATGCATATATAGGATAAGAACAAATTAACAATGCATACACTAGGTAGATCCTGTAATAGGATTCGACCGGGATAAAGGGTGGGAAATCTTAACTGCCACTAGAAAATAAGTATAAATTGAAAAGGCACAAAAATTAGCCTTGCAACACGCCATCTACTGACCCCTCAAAGAGTTGCTGCAGGGGTTGTTAACGTGAATAGAGTGTGGCACTCTATCTACACTAGGCATCGGATTTCTCGTCCCAATTCTGACCGAACGTAGCTGCGAATCTATACATGCAACACAACCAAACGGGAAATCCAACTTTGGGCTGGGTTTTACTGCTTGTCGGAAGAAGACCAAGAGGGACGATATTTCTATTCCCCGGTCACCTTAGGATGTCCTACTCCGAAACAAATGTCGTCAACAATATACCAGTACTATACGTATATCTTACTGGTATACGTATATTTTACTGGTATCGCTATTGAAACTTGAGAGTAACCAGTCCTGTACCTGATACACGTTATTGTTTGATCAGCAAGATTGCGACTCCTTCAAGAAAAAGATTACTTTTTTATGGCTTTAGACACAACTGTCTAATTGGCTATTATTATTTTTAATTTAAACCATGCAGTTTTCTCTTTAACTTCATACTTGTTTTTGAAGAATTTCCTGTTGCATAATGAATGTAACGAGTGTCATCAATTATCTAAAATATAGTCTTCAATGTAACGAGTGTCATCAATTATCTAAAATATAGTCTTCTTATTAAATATCTATTACTGGGAAAATAAAAATACTAGGTAAAATAAAATGATTCAATACAGATGATGATGATGGATGGCTGTTGACAGTCCAGTGGTATATTCATGACGAGAACATATTAATTTGATATGAATATAAACCATTCTTTGTACTACACTGACACGCTGAGTCGGATTTTTTACGTGGTAGTTCATAAGATGACAGTCCGCAGGAAAACATTTTACCCTACCCGGACACATTATTCGAACTCCAATCTTTGCACTTACTCCTAGATGCCAATTGCTTAGTGGAGAATCAGCAAATACCAATTTTCAAGTATTTGGTTTGACCCAGTCGGGTATCAAATCCACGACTTCTCGCACTCGAGGTGAGCACGAGACCACCAAGGCGGTATATCTAATATATAAAATACGTGTAAAATCTAAGGCGACAGATCTGACGATGGAAATGTTGATGACCGTGTTTATTGTGCCTATATTACATGTATATAGATTCTACTACTGCATCAAGTGTGATACGATATTTATCCATTCGAGACAGTTAATTTTTTTAATTTAAAACGCGAGGCTCGCCGAGCGTTTTAAATATTAAAAATTTAACTGTCGAGAGTGGATAAATATTCATTTGTATTGCACGAGATTTGGTGGTGGAATCTGTTTCTCTAATGATTTAAGACGATATGCAGACAAGTTTAATCCTTCTTTTCGAATGATCTGCAAAAAGATGTATTCTTTCTATGTGACGTCATCAGACATGATCGCCTTTTTTCATGACGTCACAATGGGAATTTCAGATGAAAGCAAGAAAATACGACGTCATAATAGAGTTTTGACAAATGAACAACTGACATCAAACGAACCACACGTTGATTAAAAAAATAATCAACAGGTCAGGAAAAGGATAAATCGGGTAAGAATTAGAGGAAATCACATATGTGTAATACATCTGACGACATGATATATGATTGTGTATGCAATTTACTATTCTTAAATCACCATCGGGATCGGAAACCTAATACCTGCATGTACGAAAGCTGAGAAGGATCATTCAAAATTCATAATTCAAAATTCAAAATTCATTTCACCGCAAGTCAATCAGGAATGAGCTAGAGTATCAAAAGGAGATGGTAAAGTTCGTGTTTTGACTAATGATTTTGACTATCCCTTTTGGTATTTTCCGCCTCTTTCTTGTTAATTAAATTGAATTGATTCCATAGTTACATGTAACTGTAAACATACATCGCATAGAATTATGCTTTGAAATTAGTGAAAACTATATTATATAAATAAAGGGAAATCTAGGATGAATGTCAATGAGACAGCAATCCAACAACAAAAATTACCAAACGAAACAAATAGTCTTAAACAATAGATATGTATTTGTACAGTTTATACAAATTGTGAATATATTTTACAAACGCAATCAAAGATGCGTCATTAACAAGCAATTGCCCAAATAACTAAAATACAAGATGATTTTTTATATATTATACAACTTCTGACGAGGTTCCTGATTTAAGACATGAAAGGTAACAAACTCCGAAACAGTGGTGACGTTGCTGTGCTAAACTATCATGTCAACGTAGCGTAGTAAAGCAAACTCCCCGGCAGTTCCAGTTCCGATCCGCATACGGGCCCGAATACTACTCTACACTAATGGATGGAGTAAAGGAAAACAGTTCCGGAACGGAAACGATCACTGTCCGGAGTTTGGAAGTAAAGAGGACGTAACCGCTGTTTCGGAGTTCGGAAATGTAACACGGTTAAACAAGTTTTTATTGGGGTGTTGCTAAACGGCGGAAACGGAATACGGAACGGAAACGGAAAAATAAAGAATTAATAATGTATCTTTTCTTTTTGGTTATTTAATCTACATTGGCATGTTTTATATAGAATAACACATGTTCACAAGAAAAAAAAAACAGAGGAATGAATTTAAAATAACAGATTTTAAAGCATAATGTATTGAAATAATTACCAGGAAATGATGAGACTATGTTTTTGAAATATTTGATAAAGTCATGTGTACGTCGTTCGTGCGATTCAGGATAGTCTGTTCGAATTTTCTTTTAAAAAAAAAGTTTGATCAATGTCAATAAGATAGCAACCCAACAACAACAAAAATTCAATATAGGCCTAAAAAAGATTGACATCGGCCTCGATTCTATAAATAGGATGTGAAGTAATAATTTTTTTGGGAAATCCTTTGCATCATTTTTTTCTGTTTTCTTTTTTGAATCAAGATGAGTGTTGTGGTGTATCTTGTTGCGTTGTTCTGCATTGGTGATTTTTGTTATATCTTTTCTTGTATAATGGAAAAAAACGTAAAAGAAACCTAATAGGGCAATGGTGTATGGACAAAATCCAATATGGAAACCATGGAACTAGAATATAAACTTGTATATACTTTATTTTAATGAGAAAAAAAATGGCGAAAACTCTCACTTTACAAAGCCTTTCTCACCCTTTTACAATACTCAAGGATTTGTATAGTAAATCCTTGCAATACTGAAGTATGCTGTTTGGTATTTACATAGGAAAAACATTATATCTCCTAGAATTTAAATCAATAAATACGAATTGATGTGCAAAAAGTGTCGAACAATTAGTAGCCTACATGGATATATACGATTTGCACAGTGCCATCACTTAATAAGTCGTAGTCATGTCCTGAGATTTTCAAAATCAAATTGTCTACGCTGCTTCAAATATCATGCCGCTTAACTCTTCTCTAAAAATTCAATTTCTCTCAATTTTACATAGTCAGCTATAAAAGGCTACGAAATGACAATGCAAAAGAATTCAAACGAGAAAACTAACGGCCTTATTTATGTACAAAAAAAAAAATGAACGAAAACAAAATATGTAACACATAAACAAACGACAACCACTGAATTACAGGCTCCTGACTTGGGACAGGCGCATACATTTGTAGCTACAGAATGTGGCGGGGTTAAACATATTAGCAGGATCCCAACCCTCCCTCTAACCTGGAAGTGGTATAACATTACAACATAAGAACAAACTTACAATAAAAATCCGTTGAAAAGGCGTAACTCCTCAGATGGGCACAAATAGAAGTGGACGTGGTCGGGTACTTGTACATCCCAATAACAAAAAGACACTCGGTACAGATCTGAGAGTACTCGCAGTTAACTGACAGCTATTTCAAAGCCACTAACAACTAATAAAAGAATCATGCGTCTAAGACGTAAAGCATTGATGATATTATAATAATCTAGACGATAACACATTATGTTAGACTATACTATATGCTGCAGCATCTTGCAGAGAATGCATGTTTGAGATACTTAATTTGCGGAAATGCACAAATGTCTCCTGTTGTCCATTCATCAGGTATCAAGATGGTATTGATGATTGTTGAAAAATTTGTGAATAATAATATGATATATAGCTGCTAATTCATTTTATTTTTTTTAGGTCTATTTTTTTTTTTACATTCAGTGATTCTATGGCCTATTTCTTCTGGCCCTCATACTTTTTATGAATTGAATCCATATTCTAATTTTGTTCTCGCCCATACTTAAGTAGTTATGTCTTTCCATTTTGGGTGTAACGGTTTATTTAGTGGTACAGATTTAGTTGATGTCTTTGTTGATAGTGATAGTGAAATGTTCATTCAATGTTTTTGCTCTGTCATGGTCGTTTTCTGCTGGTACTAAGACCTGCTTTAGCCTTTAGTGGTATACTTTGCGAGAGTTCTTTTTTATCTGACCTAGCCCTGTAAAGTGAACTTTTCTCGTCACTTGGCGTTCGTCGTCCGATTTCGTCTTTTACAAAATTGCTCAGTCTCTGAAACTTCTTGGCCAGATGGTATTGAACATATGTCTTTCAGGGAGTCGCCTGATAGTTTTGGTTAACCTTTGAAACAATTACCATTGGTGTATCTAATTTTAAAACTGTGTTGGATAACCCTTCCTGTCAGCTTAGTTAGCCGACATGGCTTACATTAAAACATAGGGATAAAATGCAAGGGCTGTCTATTAAGAAACGCTATGAATAACGAAGACCTGATGTGAAAAACATGTCTAATATCTGACATTTGACTTTTAAAATGAGTTTTACTGTGCGTATGCTTCATATGTGTTTCTTTATTCTACATTGGCTAGAGGTATAGGGGGAGAGTTTGGATCTCACAAAACATGTTTAACCCCGCAGCATTTTTGCGCCTGTCCAAAGTCAGGAGCCTCTGGCCTTTGTTAATCTTGTATATATTTTTTAATTTAATCTCATTTATATGTTTTGGAGTTTAGTGTGACGCCCATTTTCTCTGAACTTGCACATAATTTTATCTAGGGGTAGGCTGATACCATCTCCGGGTGCGGGATTTTCTCGCTGCGTTGAAGACCATTGGTGGCCTTGGGATGTTGTCTGGTCTTACGTCGGGTTGTTGCCTCTTTGACATATTCCCCGTTTTTATTCTCAATTTTATTAGAATGTTAAGCTCTACGTATTGTCCATTCACGTAAAAACAGTCAAATGACTTCTTACAGGAGTTATCGACCTTATTTGACGAATTTTCTCACTTGCATGTTCGCCTGTTATATTGAAATATATGGTAAAAAGATAAAACTCTTAATAGTAAAAATTACCAGCAAGACAAGATTTATTGATCATAGTAAAACTGTTCTTTATTTCCCCCCTTAAATTCTGTCTATATAAAAATTTCTTTCCGTTTCCGTTTCCGTTCCGTTTTCTGTTTCCGCCGTTTAGCAACACCCGTTTTTATTGAGATCTTAATCTTTTCGATTAGTAGATTGAAAGAAAACAAAAGGGTTTATAAAAGAACATTCATTTAAAAACCAATAACGGAAAAACATTAAACTCTTAAATATACCGTATGTATATATTATCCTTAACACATTTAAGTGGTTTGCACCCTTTAACATAATAACTTAACTGTGAATAACACGATAGAAATTTGGTCAATTCTTAATCCACAATCACATGTATTACCTAAAGGATCTTTTAAAATTAACGTCGTTCTCAAACATGATAGTATCATAGCTGCCTCTCGATTTTGACAATTACGACGGGTGCCACCCTTCCGGAGTACCTGAGATCACCCCCTGTTTTTTTATGGGGTGCGTGTTGCTCAGTCTTTAGTTTTCTATGCTGTGTTTTGTGTACTGCTGTTTGTCTTTTTGTCGTTTTCGTTTTTTTTTGCCATGGCTTTGTCTGCTCGTTTTCGACTTACGAGTTTATTGTCCTTTTTGGTGTCTTTCGCTTCTCTATTTGTTGCGTAAATCCCTGCGAATATTGTTTAATATACAAAATAGAGATGTATTATGATTCCCATTAATGGGACAATTTGAAATATCCAACAGATATACCAAGGGACGAGCATATAAACAACCTTAGGACATTGTACGGCATTCAATAATGATCAAGACCCATACCATACAGTAAACTATAAACGGCCTAGGCATGGCAAAATGTGAAACAATTAAAATAGGAAGACAATCAGCCTGTTACTGAAATGTTGAAAACAACAAACAAACAAAAATAAATTGACATTTTTATACTCTTACTATAATTTCGGATTTTGCCCGAAATTGTTATAAGTGGCGATATTTATTAATTAATATATATTACAAATAGCACAAATTAGTGGTGAAATCCGAGGATTTGTTAAAATACGGTTAGAACAAATCTAGAATTAACTGCAGTTGATGCATATTGTGTCGTTGGGTTGTCAGTCTCATTGCCGTATACCCTCACGACACCTTTGACTTGTATATGAGGGTCTGGATGGGTTACAGAACAGAGAAAAATAGGACAACTGCATAATAAAGGGCAAAACAAAAAATAAAGCATAGAGAAAAAAAGACAAAAAAAAAATAAAAATAAAGAATAGATAATAATGAAGTGCTAAAATATACAGAATAGAGAATAATTGGTAAAATAAATAAAGAATAGAGAAAATTAGTCTAAAAGTTTCTAATAGGAAATGCTAACAATACTTGACTGCCGAACTTTCAATCAGGGTATCGTGTGGTTGGTTGCAAACCGTGGTATATTTACAATAAAATGGGCAGTATATATTACATACGCTGGTGCTGCATGAATTGGTTTCTGATTAATGTTTAGGTCTGAACATATTATAGAATGATGTGTTTAATTTTTTTCAACGAAATGAATGAATTTATTTTGAATATACACCATCGGTAATATGTTCAATATCATGATGAAATCATAGTTTACATAGATGATATGCGCTGAAATTATTTTTTTTTTTTTTTTGATGAATCACATTAACATAATTCAGATACATCATTTGAGCTGTTTTATTCTTTAGAAATATAAAGTTACAAGAATCAAACCCTTCGTTTAACATAAGTAGAAAGTTAACTTGTAAATTATAACATTAACTTTTATAACAATGACATGATAAGCATTGTGTTTTATGCGTAGATAAGAAACTGTCCCTTCGTCCATTATGAAGAACTTATATATATATATATATATATATATATATATATATATATATATATATATATATATATATATATATATATATATATATGGTACGAGTGTACAATGCTTTATCATTTCAAAAATAAATTAACGCATATTGAAATACAAGAACGTCTCATTGTTGTTATTTTAACTGCAATATCGATGGTGTTCCGTCTAATTTGAACAAATCTAGTTAAATATTTGTTGAACTCACGGAAATAATAAATAAAAAAAATAATAAGCGCAACAATGTACTATAGTTGCTTACGTCTACGTCATTTGGTGTCTGGTGGATAGGTAACTCATTGGCAATCATACCACATCTTTTAATATTTATATATTTGTCGATCCATAATCAAATAAGTCATATTAACGAAGACGTACTAGTATTGATATTTGTCTTGTAGATTTTTGCAATCTTTTGTCTTTACTTTAAAGTTAAAAAAATAAGACCCCATTAAAAGGTAATATTAATTGGTCATAAATATCATTCACATGTAAAATATTATATGCTATTGTTTCTTTTCTATTTTGTTTTCGTTCCTTTCTTGTTCTGAAACAGTGATTCAGACACCCGCATTTAAATGTATTTAAATTGTCTGGCTAGAATGAAACGCGTGTATAAAATTGAGAATGGAAATGGGGAATATGTCAAAGAGACAACAACCCGACCAAAGAGCAAAAAACAGCAAAAGGCCACCAATGGGTCGTCAATACAGCGAGAAAATCCCGCACCCGGAGGCGGGCTTCAGCTGGCCCCTAAACAAAAATGTGTACTAGTTTAGTGAAAATGGACGTTATACTAAACTCCAAACATATAAATGATATAAAATTAAAAAAACATACAAGACTAACAAAGGTCAATGGTTCCTGACTTGGGACAGGCGCAAAAATGCGGCGGGGTTAAACATGTTTTGTGAGATCTCAACCCTCTCCCTATACCTCTACCCAATGTAGACTACATAAACACACAGCAATACGCACAGTAAAACTCAGTTTAAAAGAAGTCCGAGTCCGATGTCAGATTAGGTAACAAAAGAAACTAAGCAAAATGACAATGATACATAAATTAACAAAAGACTACTAGCAGTTACGGACATGTCAGCTCCAGACCTCAATTAAACTGATTGAAAGATTATGTCTTCATCATATGAAAATCAAGCATAATCCCTCCCGTTAGGGGTTTAGTATCATACAATCATAAAATATATGAGAAAATAATAACCCGTATATTTAGTTTTAATGACATATTTTTATGTAAGCAACCGCAAAGGCTGACTGTGGTATAGTTATATGGTGACTTAAGCCCATCCAATGATGTAGGAAAACCCATGCTATAGACAGGAGTGTGTAAGGCTGTACGGTATGTATAATTACACAACAACGTCCGTGCTCAATGAGACCAATAATTAATTTTTCGAATAAGAGGAGTGACACGCTCCCTTCACACTGGAATTGTATATAACAACTCTGTGAGGGAGTCGTGGGTAGCAAGTCTCTACAAGTCATGTCCATTTGCAAGATTATAAAGACTATACCACTATCTAAATTTAGTAATTCACAATTTAATTATTCTACGTCAGAGTACCACTTTACTCCAGATAGACTAGGGCCTGGTTATCGAAAGTAAGTTATGACTAAGACAAGTCTTATGATGGTCTTAGGACATGTCATAGTCGTGAGACATGTTTTCGAAAGTGTCACAAGTTACGATATGTCAAAACTTTTATTGTAAACTTAAAGACATCTCGCGAATTGACTTATGATGGTAATATGATTATCAACTCAACATTTAATTACTTTTCATATATAATTTCATGTTTATTACAATAAAAATATTACTTATGTTGCTAAATCTGCTAAATAGTAAAGATTTAATCTTCTCCACTTCGTCAATTAAAATTTGAATATCTTGCGACGTAATATTTGGATCTTTTTCTTACTCATGATTTCATATCAAGAAATCAACGCCACTTTGCTTATTTGAATATTAAACCAGAGACATGTCTCTGATTAAACTAAGGAAATCGGATACGGGTCACGGAAATTATATTAAAATGATAAGGAATTTTGAAAAAAAATGTCTGTTTTTATTTTAATTTAAGTGAAAGACAGGTTGCCGGGGCAGAAAATAAGTATACACAACAATATACACCATTTAAACGAAACATAATGACTGTTGCTGCAAAAATCAAGGTTCCTGAGCTATTTTAAAAATCGAAGCGAGAGCCTTTTAACATTGCAATGTAAAATACAGACTGAAATGGCTGAAACTTCAAATTTGCTAACTTCGTGTTGAAAATTGGCTTACAAGGTCATTAGAAAAACAGGTTGCCGGGGTGAAATTTGAAACTTGAATGTCCAAAGAATAAGCAAGTCCAAACCTTGTATGTGTAGTCGTTGAACTCTAGGTTCCCACGTAAAGTTAAAATGTCCCTATTTCATGAAGAATAAACTCACGAAAACATGAAAAATTCACTAAATTCGCGTTCATTGTTTTGATTTTGACCGCCTGACAACTTTTCGGAAATATCAAAATGATTGTAAATAAGGACTCTGTGACGGGCAACTTATAATATCCGTGTTTTAAAGATTTTAGTGATATCAAGCCAGTCCAGTTCAAACTACAAAAAAATGTATTATCACGTGGTACAATTCTCATTTACATATTAGGAATATTAATTAGCAAAAGCACTACTAATATCTGGCTATGTTGTATGATAAATATGTAATATAAATAAGAGTGCTAACAAGACCGGACGATTGGACGCCCGGTATTTTTATGTCTCCTGCAACGTGTTTAGCTAAGTGATCAAAAATCAAAAACCCAAGGTTGATGACTCAAATTCCTGGAAAGAGAAGTCACTTCAGTTCCTATATTCCGAAGTTCCTAAATTATACAGAAGTGCCGCTGTAATGAGGTCCGTTTTTTTATATGTCAAATATACTTAAGATTGGGTGGGAAACTTTACATCAAATATTTATGAATTGAATGATGATAGTTTCGAGGAAACAATAAAATTTGGTTGAAAATATAAATATATGTATTGGTGAGTATTTTGAATTTAAACAAAAATCTAACTAGTGTCGGATTCTGGGGGAGTACATCCACAAACATCCGAAACATCCACATCATTTCAACCCTGGCTACGCCACTGCAGAAATACTGTTAATCAAAAATATATACAATGATGTACATATATATCTAAGTTAAAAGGCACTTAAAATTAAAAGTGTGTCAATCTTGATGCTTGATATGTACATGTATTAGTAAGTGGTGAGAATCTATGTGTTTATTGGAAGTTTTAGCCAAATGGTTGGTAAGCTATCTCTTTTCATACCACAATGTATGTATAATTATATAAACCTATCAAGATATTATAATCAATGTAAATTGATAGATTTCTATTTTTTGGTGGAAGTTTATTTACACAAGAATGTTGTGTTTTGTTATTGGATAAAATTAAATTAGATAACCCTCTTATGCTTATGCCCTAGTGGTATATCTTATACTTAAACCCACAACCTGCAACCCACAATCTGCAACCTGCATTTTAGACAATTTCTTTCCATTCTCAATTTTATATTTATTATGTATTATAAATGATTATGTCTCTAGCATTTCTGCTCAATACATAAAAGTTACAGGCAAAGAAAACATATTATAATAGTGTACATAAATATCTAACATGTCCATTGTACAATGCAAGCTGAAATTTTATACATTTTGGGGGCACTCCCAACCTAGTTTTAATTTAAATCCATGAATCACCACTGTCATAACACCATTAATTTGATAATATTATATTAATGAAGTTGGAGTACATGTTTTGAAAGTAATTAATATTCTCAGTGGATTATCATTTCTAATTAGTTTGTATATGATTATAGCCTATAGGAATAACATAACATGATGGATATGAAGAAATTGTACAGGCATATTAAATTAGTAATAGTTCCTGGTCATGGGGATACATGTTAATGCATGTGTAAGCTCTCAAATGGGTGGGTGATTCGGTGGTTAATTACAAGGTGTAAATTTCTTTTAAAATATGAGATATGAATTTAGAGGATGGTTATCTATTTTTATTCTTTTTTATATGGGAAAGAGGAGTCTGTGCCTGTAATCATTTTCCCTTTGTACTTTATGTTTATGAAATTTATATGAATATTACATTTTGGTGTATATAAATCAGGAACACAAATATTTTTTTTCTAATGAAATATTATACCAGGTGAACACTGAAAATAAACTCATCATAGATACCAGGACTAAATTTAGTGTATACGCCAGACGCTCGTTTCGTCTACAAAAGACTCATCAGTGACGCTTGAATCCAAAAAAGTTAAGTTGGTGTCTTACATTCCAATGATTTAGTAGATGGCCTTTTGAGTTGAACCCGAGACGTTCAGCAAAAGTTGTGTAGCCTCAGTAGCCTATATTATGCAGTTTTTGGGGCCTTTAAATTCCCCCCCCCCCTTTTTTTAGGAGAACTTACAATCGGTATGAAACGTGATCATACGTGCTATAGAATTTGATTCATTTTGGTCCGTATTTGCAGTTAGAGGTTTACAATGTTCTATTATCTGAGCAAGAAGTGAAAGCGTGAATATTTTCCATGGAGATCATGAAGAAACCCCTTGACCCGTTTAAAAACGGATGTTGACAACTTGTATGGGTATAATATTTCCGGAGACAAGTGCGGATACCTTAGACCGAAATCCGAATGTAATTCACCAGTAAATAGTTGATTCAACACTAGATATATGAAAAGGAAATGATGATATATTGGATTTCAATTTTCATGTTTGATATAATTTTACACTTTACTCTTGCCGTTTAAATCATTTCTTTGGATCCGACTTATTTGATAATAATTGACTGAAATATCTGGAATAAACCTTTACCTTTTGTGTTGTTTAGCATAAAGTTCAAGCATTCAAGAATGTCATAAATGCAACTTTTCAGCGTGGAATGCCAGATCCAACGTCAAATAATAGACGTATTTACACTTGTATGCAAATTTGTCCGACATTACGTAAAATCACACAGGTTCCCGTAAACTTTGACATCATAATTTAAAATATTTGACGTCACAATTTAAAAGTGATTGTTGCTTGACGTCAAAACGTGATTCGGAGTCGATCTAAGGTCATTCGGAGGCAAGATAAGCTAAATACCAAAAGTGTAAATACGTTTATGGCCGCCATTACGTGTTGACAACGTCGTCTAGTGAACCGTATCACTGAGCACCGACATCTTTACTCAGGCGCTTCCGGTTGTCCTACTGTATTACCGATTGTGAATGTTTTGCTTAGTGTGAATTCGCACTGCTATAAGACGTGTCACGGTATTTTGCTATCTAAAATTCATGTATTTAGTTTTGATGTTATATTTGTTATTGTCAAATGTCTTATCGTTTGTAGTTGTAATTCTGACTTTTTTCTGTTCTATTTGTGTGTGAGGGTAAAGATAATTTATCACCCAGTTCATTTATAAGATTTTAGTTTGGGTCAACTAAACTTACACTATGTATTTGGTTTTCAGTTTGATTTAGACGAAATACCGACATAGCTAGTGATACAATTAATTATCTAATTACGATAAACACAATTTTATATTTATAAGTATTGTAATTTTCCTTGTTATCAAATACATTTATTTCATATCGGTTGAGAATAAGCTTCTCTTATTGAATAAAAAGGGACCACATGACATTCATTATTCTTCAGTAATAAATTCCATCGGTCATTAACAGAACAAAACAGACCAGAAAACCGGTCGTTAATGAATTTTTACATGATAATGACCGATGGGCGTAGTTTCCGTCTGTTAATGACCGTTGGGGCGTGGTTTCTCTGTTAATGACCGATGGAGCGTGGTTTCTCTATTAAGAGAGATGTCCCTTTAAAAAAACATTTTCCTGTTTTCAATATTATATTTTAGTTGTTGAATTGTTTACCATATGTTTTGGTAAATTATAAAATTATAGAGAAATTGATTAAGTATTCATTTACTGAAAAAATTCACTGCAATGAATGGCAGTATTACTAAAACATTGTCTTCACTCTTTGTCATAGAAATCGTACAACTTTTGAGTTTGCTTTTGACAGTTTGAATTCATGAGAATTCTCAAAAACATGGTTCCTCAATGAAATAAACATAATAGTTCTTGAATAACTGGTCATTATCGTGATACATGTACTTCCCGTAGGACAGTGGTATTGACTGTGACAGCGATAATGACCTCGCCTTCGACTCAGTCGTTATCACTATCTTAGTCAATACCACTGTCCTGTGGGCAGTCCATATATCACGATAATGACCAGTTATTCAAGAACTATTGAGTATGTAAGTAATATCAGTATTACAAACCTAATGGTAATCTTGAACTCTATCCTATTTTTGGATTTTTTTTTATAAATTTACCTGTGACGTCACTTTTGGGCGTCGATCTTTTCGGCTGACATATAATGCGTTGTTCGGCTATGCAGTTTTTTATGTGTTAATCTAGGTTGTGTTACGCATTCGTTAGTCACCGCTTCGGTGTTTACTTGTATATCAATTATATGGTCATTTTTATATCTTATAAATTTACTGTTTGCAAAACTATGAATAATTTAAAAAAAAACTAAATATTTTCTTATCCCAAGCAGATAACCTAACTGTATTTGGCACAACTTTTTGAAATTTTGGGTCATCAATGGTCTTCATCTTTAGGCCTGTTACCTTTGATAACTATTAGCTTGTCGGAATGTTCTATTGTATTGTTTATATGTGTGTTTCTCTGTCCTGTATGTTCTTTATTTATTTGTATTGTAGTCCTGTCATGAAATGTTGTCATTTTAGTGTTATATTTAACATTGCCATTAACGCGGGAGGTTTGGCTAGCCACAAAACCAGGTTCAACTCACCATTTTTTTCTTAAAATGACCTGTACCAAGTCAGGAAAATGGCTCTTGTTATCTTATAGTTCGTTTCTGTGTGTGTTGCATTTTAGTGTTTCTCATGTTTCTGTTGTGTCTTTGTTCTCTTATATTTGATGTGTTTCCCTCAGTTTTAGTTCGTAACCCAGATTTTTCTCAATCGATTTATGAATTTCGAACAGAGGTATACTACCGTTGACTTAATTTATAGCGACAAATAGCAGATGTTGTCCAGACCATCTTATTGGCAAATGTTTTAAACAAAATTCATTGAAAACTGTACAACAATCCTCATCATCATCATCATCATCATCATATTTTAACATTACGGACATATCAGAGCTGTTGGAAAAAACTCGGGCAGTCATAAAAGATACTGGCAAGCTTAATTTTGATATTTCGTCCTCAATCTGATGATTACTACGTTAATTTGACAGATCTAACACGAAAACAATTTGATGTAGTTGCTTTGCACGTAAAGGACATACGAAACTATGAGGTGCGTTCAGTAAGGACATGTCTTAAGCACAGGCTTATCAAATTCTATATTAAGCACTCTGCTCTCCTTAAAATCTCACCAAATACGACGAGCTGTTCATTCAAAAAGAATCATTGATGCAGAGTTTCGTGCCCTTGTTTTTTTTTTAGACTTTAACCACATTACTCATTAAGAATTTTCTCAAAAGCATACAGCACCAACGATGATACAGTTACTATGTTGTAGATGGTACTTACTTGTATATACAAAACATCTCGTTTCACCAATTTAAATGATGACATAGAGCATGCATAAAGGAATACCTTTAGTTAAACCTATGTTAATTCTTGGAGTAGATGGCTACATCTTGAAGGTCATGGCCTTACTTTGCTCATTATCATAATAATGATGCTTCAATTACAAAAGTATTTATTTGAGACAAATGCTGAGGACATGAAAAATTTGGTTCAGGAGAATGATGTTTTTGTGGTGGATAGAGGATTCAGAGACGCTAAAAAGTTCTTAAAAAATATGAATTTAAAGGTAGAGATGCCGTTTTATATAGATAAAGGAATGAAACAACACCCCACAGAGGAGGCAAACGCATCTCAGCTTACTAAATTAAGGTGGATGGTCGAAAGCGAATGGCCGTATCAAGCAATGGCGTTTTTTTTTCGATAAGGTTATTGCTAACCACTATGTACCACACATTTGAGATATCGTAAGGTTAGTGAGTGCGCTCATCGATTGTTTTCGTGCTCAGTTGATAAACGATTTTGTAAGTGACGAGATCGGTCAAAAAATGCTTCAACGATGAAGACAAGGCAACTATGTTCAACAAAGTGAGGAAGATAACAATCTAATTCGAAAGAAAGCGGTGTATACCGTAGTAAATGGTGTTGATAATGTGTTAGCCTTTCCAAAGTTGAACTTACAAGAAATCAGTGACATTACTATGGTTGTGTATCAGCTGATGCTTGCTCCACGGTATACGGAGAGTCACATAAACTATGACAATTACACTCTTTAAATATGCAAGGACCGACCAAACTTACTCTGTGTTAAGTTATCATCAAGACACTCTTCATCGAAAGCCTACAGTCTATGGATTGAGTACAGATATGATTACATAACAGGTTGGTACTGTACATGTAATGTTGGTGCCCGTGAAGTAGGATGCTGTGCCCACATCGCATCAACTATATGGTACCTTGTACATAGTCGTTGGCAATCAGAAACAATTGGGACATGTACATATACTGAACATATCGTAAAAGATATTCCTTTTGAAACAGATTCTGGTTCTGACAGTGACAAAGTTATTGAGGAAGAGTGACTCGGTTGCTGTTTTTTTCTATCAAGTTATAACACATTTATTGATATTCTTTCCATTTGTGTTGAAATTAAAACTGTTGATTGTTTATTTTAATATCTTATCTAACTACATTATACATTATGAATAGGTATGAGTTGTCCTGAATATTTGAATAAGATTAACGTTCAGTATTTTAGTTATTTGCAGTTACTGATCCATATGTAAACTGACATTCACAATGAAGGATAACACTTTATAAAAGTTACTAAGCTTACTACTATTAAACTGGATGCTTCTGCTTAAGAGATAACTGTATTGTATTTGAAGCTTTAAGGACGTCCATCGGTAGTTTTACTGTCGCAAATTTAGTTTACCTGGCGACGCGGAGCGGAGACAGGTAAACGGGTATTTGCGACAGTAAAACTACCGATGGACGTCCTTAAAGCTTCAAATACAATACAGTTATCTCTATTCTAATGCAAAACAAGTTCATAATTAAATTTCAATCATAATTTCAGTGTAAAATCTTCATTAAAGAAAATTCCGCGAAAAGATGTTATCTGCTTTGGTCCCTACACTACGTGACGTCATAGGTATGCTTCCTCCGTCAAACATAAATACCGGGCTTTTTCTGGCTTCTGTGTCGCTTCAGAATGTAATAAAATTTGATAAAAAGAAGATTTTTAGGCGCAACAAGTGAGTTTTTTGTTTGTAATTGTAGAAATAACATGTCAATACATTCCGAAATTCAAAATGTCGGCTTCCTTAGTTACAGACAAGGAGATAGAGAATTTTACGCTTGCTGTGATCCAGTCAAAACAATTGTTACAAAATAATTGCATTAGAATTGTTTTTTTACACAGATCGGACAATCGGATTTGTATTCATGCAATCTATTTTGTCGAGTAATATGTCATTTGTAATTACGCAAAGGAACTTTTTGAGAGAGAAAAACAATAAATATATCTGAGGTTGGAACGACCGTCGTTTTAATATTTATTAAAGAAAATAAAATTTAAAAGACATAAATGTTAAATTTACCTGAAGCAGAAAAAAACTCCAATTTCGAACAATTCATCCTTTTAGTTCTCACAAAACTATCTCAGTGCTATTTCATTCCGTCTGTTGAAATGACCAATAAATATGATTTACTTTCCTTCTAAGAACAATATTAAAACACTTTATTATATAAAGTGAAGTCACATATTAAGGTTTAAATTTTACAATGGGAAAGGATAATTTTGTAATATCATTCGAAGGTGTGAATATGTTCTAAATTGTTCAGACAATACTAGGTCATGTTTAATGAACATTTAAAACCCTCGGCTTTACCTCAGACTTAAAATATACACAAAATATGATAAGTATTGTCTAACCTATAACTAAACGATAAAAAAATCACACATTTCACAATTACTTGTTCATTCAAACATTTTGTCAAACATCAATTAAAAACAAACTAACTGTAGTAAAGCATTTTATTTGATTCTAATCAATGATTGATATATATGTGCACAATGAGACTTAATTATAAAACTATAGTTTGGTTGACATTAAGCAATAACGTTGCATTAATGATTCTAACACTTTGCAAAAAATATTGAAAAGCTTTCAACTAAAAAACATTTTTTTTTTTTTTAAACCAAATTACAAAGAGAAAATCGGCCGGAAAATTCATTAATGTTTAAAAGAAGATACTCTTAATTTAGTATTACTAAACAAATTATGATTTACAAATCATTTTATCGGTCGTTATCATTGTGATGACTGCTTAGGAGTTGGTGATTTGATTTATTTGAAGGAGACGGGACAGAGATAAGGGTTGTAAAGATTTCGTAAGTAGATTTTTTTATACTGATTTTTACGTTAAATATAAACGTGAAACTAGCATTCAGGAAAACTGATTTATTGACTTTGATTTTACTTTTGTAGCTATAGTATTTTGATTGATAAGTTGTATTAGGAAGACATGCCTGATCGCTAATAACCATGATAACATGAAATAGGAGAAAATCGATATCAAAAAGCTTAGACTCCGAATAGTGTTGTATCATATTAAGAGCATGTCATTGCATAGAGCAGATTTATATGTAACTTTTAAGTATGAAACTGTTCCTCTCCTTCTTTATTGTAACAGTCCAGATATCAACACCGTAAACAAAAACATTTTGTCATTTTACAAAATCTTGACATTACAGACATTTTAATATTTTCAGACACAAGACTAATTTTACAATAATACGATTTCTGAATTTCATGATTAAAAAAAATATCATTCAACTCATTTCTATTTGCAGTCAAGCCAGGTTTATAACAACAAAAACTTTTCTCTTTAAATAACGCATACTGTTGCAGCAGTTTTTGTATTTTTGACATCAACGGCATCGGAAGCTGTACTGTTGTTGGATTAAGAAAATTCCAAACTAAAAGAGAAATTTAGGTACAAAAATTATAAATGAAATTTTAAAACATGTATTGAAAGAACATTGTAGGATCAACCCCCATCCCCTATAATCCCCAAAACCACCACCTAAAAAGTTTCACCGAAAAAAAATCCATCATGTTAGAGATGCATTTTTGAAGAAAAACATCATATGGTCCGAAACTACGTTTAGAACCCATTAATTTTCGTTGTAAATATAGTTTCTAGTTGTAGTATGAATAGTATCGTTCTTCCTTATACATTTTTAAAATGTTGTTGCAAGTCTCATACTAAATGAGAGCAAGAAGGAATACGAAATTAACCTGTGAACAAATTGAGTCATGAATTTTAAGGTAAAGTATTGATTTGGTAGAGTTAAGATGGATAAGAATTCAATACCTCTTGTCTGACGCTGTAAAACGGTTTAAAAAAAAAAAGTTACACACATTTGTTCAAGTTTTGAATATAGCTTGTAAAATCTTCTGTAATGTTAACATTGCATATACTTTCCCAAACGTGGTATACTTCTCTAAATCTATATTGAGAAAACACAGGGGATATTCTGTTTTTAGTTTGTATTTATTGTGATGAAAAAATAGCACAACGAAATTGATTGTGTTCTCGGACTATATAATACATGTGGAAACGACGATGAAGAATTTTTGTTTTTGAGTTATCTCTCGTTTACAAGGAAAATATGCTGAGCTAAAATGACTGAACTATATTCTAGCTTGTTCCTATGCTTTTGACACATTAATTATACATTTGTGTGTAAATTTAATACACAAGTGCTATGTGTTTGACTCAGTGTTCTTTTTTTGTTAATTTCTCAAGCCTAAATTTGAGTGCAGCAATACACTGAATTGCGGCAAAGCTTAGCAAAAGGCCTTGCGACATACTCAGTCAAACAAACTTTATAAGATTACCTCGTTAAGGAACGATCGTTGTCATTGGTCAAATCAATAAACTTGTTAACCTCGCCCAAGCACACCTGCGAAAAATGAACACGCGTATTATAAACGATCGAAAGTTGAATTGGCTGATC
Organism: Mytilus galloprovincialis; assembly: GCA_037788925.1. Lineage (NCBI taxonomy): Eukaryota > Metazoa > Mollusca > Bivalvia > Mytilida > Mytilidae > Mytilus > Mytilus galloprovincialis. Next base: position 44,035,044 of record CM075333.1, on the reverse strand, counting down.
ACGTAAACATGGTAAACAATTCTGTGCTTCGTTACCTTATGCTAATTCTATCTTACATACATGTGCATGTAAAAGTTATTTATATGATAACTTTGTGCAATAGTTCTAATAAGGTCCTTAGTTTTAAATTTTTGAATAAGATAACAGACTGTTAACGGTTTTCTCTCGGCGAAATATTGAATCCAACTCTCAAATAGGTATGGACTAACCCCGTGCTTTTTTCTATTGGTTAAGTTACATCATTATGTGTTTGTAATGAGACAAACACAACTAAAAATAAAATTAAAAATAAGAAGATGTGGTATGATTGCCAATGAGACAACTCTCCACAAGAGACCAACTGACGTAGAAATTAACAACTATAGCTATGTTACCGTACGGCCTTCAAAAATAAGAAAAACCCATACCGCATAGTCATCTATAAAAGGCCCCGAAATGACATATGTAAAACAATTCAGACGAGAAAACTAACGGCCTGATTTATGTACAAAACAAGTTTACCGAGATGTAGTAATATTTTCAGAAACACAGGAAGGCTTGCAAAAGAGAATTAATATGTTACATGAATATTAGTAAGAATGGTGTTTCGATGTTAATCTAATAAAGACAAAAAGTAAAAATTTTAACAAACCAGATATTTTTTAAAGTCTTATAATATCTATTTGGAAGGTGCAAAATTATACAGAGATCTTGACATCACGTTTACATCTAGTGGTATATTTAAACAGTGTAAAGAAGAATTATACAAAAAATCTTTAAAAGCATGTTTTAAGCTACTATTTATATACTGTTTTATACAGAGGTACATGTACTTGTCATCACCTAATCCTAGTTTTACCACATGTTTACATCTTTATCATCATACAATAAACCTATATTATTATATGGTAGTGAAATATGGGGAATGTTTCGTACTGATTCAGCTGCATGTAAAAAAGATAATGATTATATATAAGAAACAGTTTTTGGTCAGGATTCTTCTAAAAAAGCTCATGATAAATTTAACGATATATTCTTGGTAACATAGCTGTGATGTCAGAGCTTGGTAGATTTTCTATCTATTTTACTATAATTTTATCAATGTCATAGACTGGAAGGTTTGAAAAAAGGATTATTATATGATGCATTTATATGTTGTAAACAATTACATATTTCTGATATTAATACATGGTACTCTATAGCTAGTAAAGATTATATTCGGAAAGGTATTAAATTACCTAATGTTGACTAACCAATTGTTTTTTTTATGTACGTATGTTAACAATAAACTATGTGAACGTTATTTAACATTTTGGAATAAGCTAAGTATCAAACTATTAACTCAGAAAAAGGGACGTTTGGTACTTATTTTCCTATAAAAGATTGTTTTAAAAAAGAAAAATAGTTAGAACCACAGGATTTTTAAAAACAGACAGTTAATTTTTAAATTATGAATAAGCTCTCACTCTTCAAAAACTGAGACGAACAGATATTTAAAAAATTGTATGGATAGATCCGAGCGTCTTTGTTTTAAATTGCTCACTTGGTAAAGTTGAGGATGAGCTTCATTCTTTATTAGAATGTCCACTTTATCATATCAAAAAAGAAGAATTCTTTCAATACATTTCTAACATTTGTTATAATTTGAAAAACTTAAATAAATCTTCCTAATTTGTATGGCTCTTGACACAAGAAAATGTATCTCTAAAAAATGGACTTTTATATTGACAAGTGTTTTGAATTAAGGAAATCATGTCTGAATATTGATTCAAACAAACAACTTTATAACGAATGCATATAATGTAATTTTATTATTTAATTGGGCATTCATAATTGCTTTGACTGATGCTAATATACTAAATATACAGTCATATACACTGTGATGTTTATTGTTGTAATTATCAATTATGTCAATAAATTGTAACTGATTTTTATACCCTGTATGGGCCCTGTAATTTGGAAAATAAAACAAATATTATATTTTATTCATAAAGAACACTACTAAATAAAAAAATTCACAAATATAACATTTCGATCCAACTAGTTGGCAATCAAGCGACGACACAGCATTACAAAAACATTTATTTAACTCTTTTAACGTTTGAAGTAATATAACACATTCCATTGTCGGTCACCTGTGTCAATTCACGTGCACACTAACATTGTTGTTGTGTTTGAAAATTACGGCCAATGAAATATGACGTTACAAGTTGTTTGTTTATGATACGCCAGATTGTTATCAATGAATTATCGAACGCTAAACCTGACTGCAATTTAATGTATGTTCTTTATCCCATCTCTCCAGTCTTATTGGAAACCAACATTTCAAATGGTCATTGTTTTTGGTTTTCATAAACGTTTGGTCATTAGATGACTTAATAAATCCATTAATTTCCTATGTCACAATGCTTACGTTATTACGTCACAGTAAGAACCGATTGCTCAATGACGTCATTTACACCAATGACCTCGGATCAACCGGTGTAATTCATTCAAATAAAAACAACTCTTGATCTATTGCGTACCTGGTTAATATTATTCTAGAATTATTAGAATACGTGTCGTCGTACTGATACACATTATTGATCTGTATGATTTGATAAATTTAGCTATCTTGAAAGACGTTCATAATGTCAAATCATAAACAAACAAATTGTTTATACTCTAAGAAAACTTGTAAGATTTCCGTTGCTATTTTTGATAAATGAGTGCAATTTTGGTAATCGATTCAATGTGGGTACTGTGACGTTACATTAGTTTCGTCTGCAAACATTTTCTTCCTCTCCATGAAATCAATTCGCCTAGTATTGAAAAGTATATCACACCACTTCTTCGTTAAAATCTTAATTGCATAAGGTAGTTCCGATTTCATACAGTATTCAAACCAAATTTAAAAAGGTGCATATCAACACAGGATTTCCTTAGTCATAGAAACATATTATTCGTCACTCCTATATAGTTCGTTAAGTACAGTTTACAAAAACACACATTTGATATCATCGAGACAATCTAATACCTTACAATTTCTATGTTTAAAATACCAAATACAATCAGCATAAACAAGTGACGGGATTTTTCTTCGCAAGTGTTTTCACTGACAGAGGAATAACAAGAAAAGCAGGTATTTTAAACTAGTTTTCAGAGGCGGCGGAGCATACGGTTGGGAAAGTGAATAACGGACAATTTCCTAAAGGTATTGGTGTAATTCCATGGTTGATATATTCCCTGTTTTCATTTGTTTACTTATTAAACAGGAAATGTGGGGTATACGTCGATTAAAAAACTGCCTTTGGATAAACATTGATTAATTGTTTATATCAATTAATCTTTAATTTGTTATCCTTGACCGATAATTAAGCCAAAAACAACCATTTTGTTTTTTTATCTCCCTTTCTAATAAACAAAGGAAATGTCTCTCAACGATATAACTCATCTCCTTAATAAACCAGTAAAGTTAGTGTAAGGTAATTAAGATTTTGAAACATATCTCTCTTCCAAAAAATTTTACAAAGAAGATTTAAAAAACAGTCAAAAATATTTAAATACAAAACAATATCAAAAGCCGAAACACCAAAATGACTAGGCAAATTTGAAAACATAATCGAAGAAGAAAATTATGAATTATTGTCTCTTTTGTTCAGATCAGCGGATATATGTTTGAATAATATCAAATATGTTAAAATGCCTACTTTTTTTTCCGGTAAATCAGTTTGATGGGTTTTTGCTGTTTGTCATGCCTGCTTTTCGTTTATTAACCGACTGTTGTTGGTTTTTTTTAATTCAATTTATCCACGTTTGTCATACACAGGCCTTTAATGGCGTATGGTATGATATTTGCTCATTGTTGAAGGCCGTACGGTTACCTATTGATGCTTACATCCGCGTCTTTTGCTCTCTGATGGATAGTTGTTTCATTTCCAAGCTTACCATAAGACCTTGCTGTAGGTGCGTCATTTTTATATGTTGAATGTATTAATATGCGTTTATTTCTCTTCGATATACTGACGTTAGCTCGTATAAAATAATTCTCTGTACAATATGTATGTGACCTTGTGGAATTGTAAAACATATATAAACCAGAAAGAGTTTTCAATGGAGATTAGGCTAACATCAATCAATTATTAAAATATATTCTATACAAAAAGTTCTGTCAATAAAATATGATTGTTAAATGCAAAACAATTTACTTACAAAATATTATTTGGAGTTTTTGAAAAAGAAAAGTCTAAACTCGAAAACAGTTCACGTGTTTTTGTATGGTATCTGATAAAAACAACAATCACCACAATAGCAATAATATCCTTCCATCAATGTGTTGTATACATGTCAGATGGTCACTGAGACGTCAGTACATATCATTATATATGACCAATTAAAATTAATTGATAGATTTTCATCCCCGCCTGCCCCTCTTAAGTCGTCCCGCCCTGGTGTTTTTACTTAATTTAAAAAAACATGCAGGATGATTTTCCTTTCCGTTACCGGTAACCACAGAAATTTTCCTGTTGAAAATTTCGGATTTCTATTTCTTCGACTAATTTAACCAACATAATCAAGGGGACATATTCTTCTGTTCTATGATGACACCATTATCTTCCAAGATTATAGCTTCATTACGGAAAGGGCTTGAAATATTCGGATTACGAGTAATAGGCGGTGTCCATGAAATCAAATCGCGGTATGTCACACATTTCAGTGATTAGAAAACAATGGATTTTTTGTATTTATACAATGACTTTGTGTCAGGAAATTAGGCCTGTGAATGATATTCAAAGCACAAGAATCGTGGAACATATTGGAACAACAACAAAAAACATGACTTGAATACTGAAATTAACACAAGCACGAACTTCAGCGATTTATGACAGACAGTATATTGAGTACAAAAAGTCGGTCAACTTACAAAATAAATTTTAGCAAGCCTTCTATCCGAATCGAATGCTGTTCGTTCTTTGTTGAGAAACAGCAAACCCGCTCTGTCCTCAGCCCCTAAATAGAGTCATTTAACAACTTTTTCTTTTTTGCTAAGTTCATATTTTACTTTGTACATGTATTTATATTTGCACCTTGCAACATAATCTTAAATGCATCAACCCTAGTATTTTCAACACAGTTTGGGTGATCATTTCACTCGTACTCATAACACATGTGTTGCATACCCAATGCTTCATTTTGTTGGCACTACAAGCCATAGCTTAGAGAGCAAAATAACTTTGATGTAGTTAGTATAAAAGAGAGCATTTCTCCACGGTTTTACTGAAACAAGTAATTCTGTCATATTCCTGACTTGGTACAGGCATTTCCTTAATATGTAAAAAAATATTTCTAAAGCAGCAATTACATGTAGAACAGTGGTTGCCAATCAGAAATATTTATTCAAGAATTTGTAAACTATGTAGAATTTCTTATAGATACATGATATACATGATATAAGCTTATTATTAACCTTGCATATGAAGAACACATTACAAACGGGTTATTTCGGGAAATAAAAATTCAAAAATTAAATCCTCCCACTTAACTGATTAAAAAAAAAATCTGAATGAAAATCTACTAATTAATTTTAGGAGGCCTTATTATGTATACGCCTTGATGGGAGACTGTAGATTTGAAAGCTCAATGCGACTGATTGTACAGAAAGAGGTTATTGAAAAATAGATTTTAACAAAATTGCAATTACACATTAATATAAATGTGTACCATTTGCAACCGGATTAATGATACGAACTCTATCAACATGCAAAAAAACCGAAATGGTGTAGCTCACAACTGCAAATTTACGTAGAATGACTAATAAAAAAAAACGAGACAAAAAAATGACGAAACATCGAGTTAAACCAACATCATCGGAATTAAATATTTGAATTTCTGCATGATTTCTTTTCATAGATAATGAACACCGATGATCAAATCGGTCCAAATCATCTACACCTACCAGCACAATCAGATGTACGCATATCACGAATAAGAACACTTCGAAAACTGGGTGGACTACAGATAAGTCTAGGTGTTCTATGTGGAATCCTTGGTATTGTTGGAGCTATTTTATGTAAAACCGACATGGACAGTGATTGCAAAAAATATAATCACTATAACATCTACTATAATTGTGGAAATGCACATACTATCTTTGTATTGAATTTGATTGGCATGGCTTTTTCTGTTTGGGTAAGTGACATTAATTTTTAGGAAACATTTTGCTTCTAAATTATACACATGAATATCTTTCATCATATATTTAAACCTGTTGTGTTACATTTCAAAAATGTTACAGTAAGTTTATGATTATATTAACTTATAATAATCGAATACTGTTGTAAAAGTTTGATTTGGAACAAAACCCAAATTGCGAGGTTTCTGAGATCATTCTTTCATTTATAATTCCAAAAGTGTGTGTTATTTCCCTTGGGAGCATCATGTCAATTGAAAGGACGTATTTTGTAGTGCCTTAATTTGATTTAACATGTCTATTTAAACATATAAGTACAGTGCATACCGAAAGCTTGGGCTCTTTCACTTAAAATAAGCTAGAATATATTATCTAAAAGTTAGCAATAGATTACAATATTTGAATATCAAAATAGTCACAATTTTGTGATTTATTACATGCCGTATTGATTAATGTATTAATCATTTCATAAGTGCAATGTTACTTTTTCTCTTCTCGTTGTTATCCATGGCGTTGTTAGTTTGTTTTCGACTTATGAGTTTGAATATCCCTTCGGTATCTTTCGTCTCTTTTTTACGGTCATTTATGTTGTCGTTGTTTCAAATAAATACTATCGCTTTGGAGATTCCGTATATCGTCAGGTTATTGGAATTCCAATGGGGACTAACTGTGCACCACTTTATATTGCGGACCTTTGTATTGCTATGAGTTACAATTTATGACAAAAATCAGCAAAGACCCATCGAAACAACATCTCATAAACAAATTTAATAATACTTTAAGATATTTGGATGACATTTTGGCTCTCAATAATGACGACTTTAGTATGTATACTAAAGAAATTTATCCTGTTGAACTTACTTTAAATAAAGCTAATACTAACAATCACCACTGCCCTTTCCTCGATCTTGATATCTATATCACTAACGGAAAGCTTAATACTAAAGTTTATGATAAAAGAGATGATTTTTCATTTCCTATCGTTAATTATCCATTTTGAGATGTTGACGTTCCATTGTCACCATCTTACGGTGTTTATATATCTCAACTTGTACGATTCGCTCGTGTATGTAACAATGTTTTAGATTTTAACGAGAGAAATTTATGTATTACTGACAAATTATTACACCAGGGTTTTCGATATCACAAACTAGTCAAAACATTTACTAAATTTTATCATCGGTATAAGGACATCATTCGTAAATATAGCTCAACATGCAGACTTCTTATACGTTCAGGTATTTCACATCCATTTTTTTATGGAAATATTCTTTATAAAGCACAAAAATGTCAGTATTCACCTCAGAAACTAACAAAACCTTTAAATAGACTTATAAAGAAGGGATATAGTTACGATACTGTTGCCAGGTCACTAAAGATTGCTTATTTTGGCGTTAATATTGATTCACTTATAGGGTCTTTGCATCGGAACTAAACACATTTATTAAAAGACCAGTTGTTGGCATGACACGGGTTATGTTCTTCTCATATATATTATGATGGTATGATACTAAACCCCTAACGGGAACGATTATGCCTGATATTCATATGATGAAATCATAATCTTTCAATCAGTTTAATTGAAGTCTAGAGCTGGCATGTCAGTTAACTGCTAGTAGTCTGTTCTTATTTATGTATTATTGTCATTTTGTTTATTTTCTTTGGTTACATCTTCTGACATCAGACTCGGACTTCTCTTGAATTGAATTTTAAATGTGCGTATTGTTATGCATTTACTTTTCTACATTGGCTAGAGGTAAAGGGGGAGGGTTGAGATCTCATAAACATGTTTAACCCCGCCGCATTTTTGCGCCTGTCCCAAGTCAGGAGCCTCTGGCCTTTGTTAGTCTTGTATTTTTTTAATTTTAGTTTCTTGTGTACAATTCGGAAATTAGTATGGCGTTCATTATCACTGAACTAGTATATATTTGTTTAGGGGCCAGCTGAAGGACGCCTCCGGGTGCGGGAATGTCTCGCTACAGTGAAGACCTGTTAGTGACCTTCTGCTGTTGTTTTTTCTATGGTCGGGTTGTTGTCTCTTTGACACATTCCCCATTTCCATTCTCAATTTTATACTAGCATACTCAGATTACAAATTCTAATAAGTTTGTACATAGAACTTCCACTGACGCAAAGTCTTATATGTAGAAGAAAATGTGTCAAATGAACTCTCCAACGATACCCGGCTCATAACTGTGTACACCAGACAAATGTTTCGTCTACAAAAGACGCATAGGTGATGCTCGAATAAAAACAATTAAAAGTCCAAATAAAGCACAAAAATGAAGAACATTAAGAACCCTTGCCAAAACGAGCTAAAGTAATATATTCATTGGTTGGAGAATCACACAGGTACTGATATAAAAGCTGTTGACAGTATTAAGTTCAAACTATGTAATATATTCATAATTAAACACAAAAAGTAGTCTGCATTGTGTCGTGATTGTCTTGAGTTATTGATTCACGGTGCTGAAGTTGTGTAGTTTTTTATAATTTATTTTAGATTTCCCTTTATTTGTCTTCGTGCTATTATGTTTATGTTGGTCCTATGAATTTCGAAGTGACTCGGTATTTATGTATCCTGCTCTCGGGTTTTTTACTTTCGGCATTCCCGGTGCAGGTGGGTCATGAGAAACGAATCGAAAGCACGAGGTTGTTATTTACAGTGTTGTTCCGTTTTGTTTACCCTTGTATTTATATTTTACGCAATTTGTACTTTATCGACAACATGTGTACTATTTTGATGTATGTTAACACAAATTTGGCTGTTAAATCTTAATTAGTATCATATGAACCTATCATGTCTGTTTAGGTTGTTTTACCAACCTTTTTCTTCGGAAAATGCATGTACCAAGTAAAAAACATGACGGTTGTTTTACCCTGTTTCTTTATTTACTGACCCTCACTTGGTCTTTCTTGGGTTATATTTTTTGGAGTTCGGTATTTTTGTTATATTTTTTAGTTAATATAAAACCATCAAATTTTCTTACTTAATTTATGAATTTACAACTCATATGGAACTTTTTAGCACGTAATAATTTAATTTTGGATGTTAAGCGTCTTCTGATTGGCTGACGTTATTTTGATATCAGCCCATAGACATATTTTAGTCATGTGACCGTGATTTTCTACGGTTTAATTCGAAATAACATAAAAAAATGTGGTGCACACTGTTAAATAACCCGCTACGCGCGTTATTCAGTGTGCACCAAATTTTTTATGTTTGACTATGTACAGTGACTAGACAGTGTACCGACGCTGACGGAAGTTATCCGTTCGAAAACTGTCGGCATACTTGGGATGATCAGGTATTGTCGGAACGTAATCCTTGGGTATCATTAACGAATTTCGAAATAATAACGGGACTGTTTCGGAACGGTTTCGGCAAAACGGTTCGCAATCAACAAGATCTGGATGTAATCTGGACTCAATCGGCAAAAAAACAGCAATGAAAATTTTCTCCAGATCAGTCCCGTTCCACAGGACACCGTCCAGAATACCCAGAACATTGTTAGGAAATCGATCCGATACAGCAGAATCTGTTACGACATAGGCACAATTGTAATCAGACTAGACAAATCGACTGAGTTTCCCCGAATGTTACGGAACGCAACTGAGAGAAGAAAAGAAAAGAAAAAAAAACTAACTGTCGGGATGCCTTGCCGAACTATTCCGACCCTTCCCGACCCGTAGAAATCTGTTACGAACTTAAACTACTGCGTTCAGACAATGATTGACATTCCAGATAATTGAGGATAGTAATGCGACCTTTTCACTTTTCGTGTCGTATCACTGTCTGATCTCAAACAGTATCAATAATCGACAATGTGTGAATCCCGCATTACACAGATAATATTATGACCATAAACAACAAAAAAGCGAAAACACAAACAACATACCACTAAGCACTATTGTACACAAAAATTTAAAATCAAACACAACCTCATAGCGGATCTCGATCTCAGTAACTCAGTCACTCAGGTATTCAAATCTTTTACAATATTAATAACAACTTCCTCGTTATGTGCTTTTTATGTGATTGGGTTTCTAACCGCATGGTGCATACCCTTTTCATTTGAATATTGAACGAGATTAAACTATTTAAAATGTCCAAAAATGGCAGTAGTATGTTTTTTTATTATTATTTTTTGTTCTTTAGTTTCATGCATTAATATGAACGGTACACACTTTATAGCGCTTTTTAAAATGTGTAATTGATTTCTAATTTTGTTGTTGATAAAGGAACAATTTCACATTGGCATTTCAATACTGAAAAACCGGAACTTTTTAGCGCCGTCAGTATTTCCCGATTTACTATGTAAATATTAATTCGCGCCGTTTGTGAATTCGCGATTTGTAGCTGAACAAAATTTAGCAAATGATTTTAAAACGATGTTGTAATCATTTTAAACGTGAAGGTGTCTAACTGTCAAGAGTGTTGTTCATACAACAATACCAATAATTGCCGCTTGTTTGAAATAGATTTCATTTTATTTCGATTGTCATGAGTTAACAGATTTCAAATTGGTTTTTAACACTGCCTTTCATTTAGAAGTAAAATTTTAATTTGTGATGTACATTTGTCGTCTTAAAAACCCGTTTTTATAAATTGCCCCTGTACATAATCCTATTGGTCATGTTGGTATATGTTCATGGATGGTCTTCATTCTGTGAATCTAATCAGATATCCATGAAATATTCGAGGAAGTTTAGTTTTGGCGTTTTCATTCATACCGCGACAATAGCGAAATTAAAACTGCAGCAAATATTTCCCTGTTTACAGTATGGCTAAAAAAGTAAATTAGTTCGATATCAAAGGTTGTAAGGACTTTTTATAAATGATCAAAAATTCTGCTCTCTATCTATTTCACAATGCAAATCTTCTTCCATTATGGACAATACAAATGGTTTTATTTAAACGTAGAAAAGAAAATCCTTTTCATAGATCATGTAGATGGATGTATTCTGGAAAATGTAAAATCGTCAATAGAAAATGATTCCAGAACAATATACATTAATTATGATGAAATAATTCTGTAGCATGTTCAAGAAAAAGTTTTTAAAAAAGTGCTAATAAATAGAGAGATTCCCTAAAAATATATGTTGCTTTCATAGCAATTTTATCGTTTGTCGGGGATTTATTTTTAAATTGCAACTTTCTATAAATATTGTGTAATAAATTTCTTAATTAAATTTGCGTTTAATTTAAATAATTGTTTTCTGTTTTCTCAGGTTTATACATTTAAAAAGTATATATATTTCATACAAAAAGAGTCCTTCTTTAATTCTCATTATTTATGAGTGACTTTGATTTAACGGAAACGAAATAATTTCTGTTCACAATGGACACACACAAATAACGATAATTTTGAATTCTTTCACGTCAAAAAATTGACTTTTTTTTGGCTCTGGTGACTTTTATTTTTAAAATCACCGATTTGATCTAGATTGACTTTATACGACATATAACTGCCAAATGGTTCCGTTTATGAACTGCTGCCGATTAAAACTCATTCTTAGAAGGTAACATAGGAAAGGAGCTTATGAATACTTTATTTTGCGTTTAGCCCTATCCATACAAGGCCACTTTGCGCAATTTAATTTCACGATTGTCAAATTTACTTGATGTATTAAAATTAGGAAAGTCCAAGTTTTACATATTTGCTACAGTTTACATTCGCTTTATTTTTGTAACTTTTTGAAAAAATAATCGTTCGGGAAAATAAACTGCGTCACAGTAATAAAATCGCCTTAAGACTAAGTTTTTGTCTACCATAATCAAAGCTACCCTTTGTTTTGGATGTTCTGATTTGCTCTTTTTGAGTTTTGATTTAACACTCGTTTTCGTGTGTCAAATCGAGGTTAAACGAAATATTTTGTCAAAGTGATTTCAATTGAACCTATTGAAAAAGTGAACCCATAATTTATACAGTGGAAAAGCAAAACCTAAGAGTTAGGAAAAGATATAAATTGGAAAATGCACAATGAGTTTGCCAATTGGATACATAAGTTTTTTTAATAACTTTTTGATCTCCTGACCATGTTATGTGAAAAAGACGGTGTTGCTCTCGACACTTTATTGTCATGCATTACTTCGATATTTCAAATGCTTCTTTTGTTTCATCAAAATTAAAGATAATTTAACATTTACATTTAATTTTTTTTCACATCTATTTATTTATTTTCAGTTTATACTTACAGGTTGTTTTCCGCTATTCATGACAGAACAACGTAAATCTAGCTGGAAATGCCTAGTACGTACTTCTTATATAGGTAGTTTGATAAAAAAAAATCAATTTCAGAAGTTTTATAACGAAAAGATTAGCCTATATGATCTAAAAATACATTTTGAAGACCTTTGTTAAAATCATACATATTATAAACAAGTCGCCACGAACAACGCGTTATTGTATCACTTTCCTAACAAAGAAATTGTCGGTATTTCGTTTCTATAGTCCTGATGGATTATTATTTATTAACAGAATCTTATACACTAGCATGGTAGTATTACAGACGATCTTGATAGTTAAATTTTCTAATAAATTTCTATTGAAATACAGAATATATATAGTTCATCAGTCCATACGCATAAATATTGTAGAAAGTTGTGGAATTTCGCTCAGATTCTAAATTTGTTTCGTCGATCTCAGGAAGAAAACAAATATATATGAAATAAGGGGACGTGGTAATCAATGCAAATGAGACAATTATTCGACAGAGTTGAGATAACGTCGATTAAACAAGTATACGTCACCGTACGGCCTTGAAAAATGAACAAAATGTATTCCATCCCTTATTGTCAGTTAGAAAAGACCCAGTTGTAATAAATGAAAAAATCTCTTCAAACAAAAACAAAACCATTGGCCTCATTTATTTCCAAACAATAACCTAAATATATTATAACAGATTTCAACGACAACGAACTTAATATTACTTTAAATAACTTTTGTTTACAGCAGTTATGACTATATTCTGTAATTTATGTTTCTGTTTTAACATTGTTCAATAAGATCAAATTAGTCTAGTAATATACTTTAATTTGTAGACCATAGCGTTTCTGGTTTGTAATATTATATCAGCAGTTGTGTTTTCATCCACTGTGTTTAGCTTGGCAATGGTCGGAATACATATTGTGAGTATTATGAAACACAATTAAGTAGTACATTTCATTTCATTATATCTAATACTGTCTTTGACAAAACAAATGATAAATTACAGTGGTATATGCATAAATCAGACTAGTATGGTACTAGTTCTGTTTTTTGTATTTTTTTTTATCAGAAATATAGTTCTATTTCTTTTAGGCTGAAACATCTTTCAACAAACAAACAACGGTAGAACTAAAGTGAAGTAAATCAAAAGACGAGATGAATATCAATTGTCAATCAACATACATATTTTAAAAACATTTTTGAAAATATTTTATTATGCCATGTTCAGAACAATTCTAATGCAACAAAACAAAAGAAATGTTCAAAACAATTCTAATGTAACAAAACAAAAGAAAATGAAGAAAATTATCTTGTCTTTGTCCATTTCATAAACTCTCTGCACGTCAACGAATGAATCAATGAAATGTGAAAGTATTTAGATCTTATACTGTATTACGAGAACTATTGTAACAAGCTTTATTGAACGAGAAGTGTGATTAAAACCTTTTAATACTACTTCACTAAAGTTGAAGACAATTATATTTTAGATTTAAGTTTACCTTTTTCATAAAGTACAATAACGCACTATTAGTGGTTCGCATGTGACGAAGACTACGTACCGAAATCGTGGAACTAGAAGTGTATTTTTTTGCGCCATAATAGGACAAATAACATTTATTTACAACGGAAATAGTAAACGTTCATAGCAGTTGTAAACATCAATTGACTGATTGATTGACTGGTACTGTTGGTCAAATAGTGCCCGGATAGAACCACAGACCATCGGTGGTAAAACTGACGTTCCTAGTCAATTAAGATTGGAGTTGAACGCATCTCCAACATGCAGGATTCGAAATTAGTAGTGACAGGCTAATGCTACAGAAGTCGACAAATAAAACCACTCGGCCGCCGAGGCTTGGGTTGTATACAGAATATGAGGCCTTTATTCTGTGTCAAACATGAACAATATTTTGTTTTAAGTTGTTACTGATAATGATAATGTATATGTAAAAAAAAAAGAATATTGTTTTTTGAAAATTTACCATCAACCATGTAAATTATGTTTCAGTATCAAACAACTCATATTGTTGATAATTTCGATTTAAGAACAATGTAATCAGTCTATGGAAGAAGCGTATCGATAAAAACTTTTCTTATATCACATAGCGTTATTGTCTAATATCAATTGTAAATATGCAGACATTCCATGCGGAAAATGTTGTTTTCGGCAACGAAAAATTAAGAAAATACTAATTTTAAAACTTATTGTTCAAATATAAACAACAATTGAGTCTAAATATACATGCAGAAGTTAGTTAAAAGCTTAAGTTTATGTCAGTGTAAAATTTGAAGTGCTGTGTTTTTCTTATATACATAAGTAAACAATGCGATACTTTTAAAATATCAATGCGATACTTTTAAAATATCATAGCTGTGTTTTTGTTATATCAATATTAGTACCGATTAGTATTAATATTAGACTGTTGTACCCATATTTTGACAATTTTACCTATTATGTCTGTTTTGTTCACGCATCGTTGTAAATATGACAGAATTTGATGAGACTGTCATACACGTGAGAGGTGAAGTGCTATAAAACCAGGTTCAATCCACCATTTCCAAAATTTGAAAATGCCAGTACCGAGTCAGAAATATGACAGTTGTTATCCATTCGTTTGTTGTGTTTTATCATTTGATTATACCATTTGATAAGGGACTTTCTGATTTGAATTTTCCTCGGAGTTCAGTATTTTTTTTAAATTTTACTTCTTAGTAGTATTGTATGTAAATAAGCAGTTTTAAGACCATTGCTTAAATTCAAATTGATTTTGGTAACATCTTACAAATTTCTCAATTGGTTTTGGAATCAAATCCAATCAAATAAGAGTTTAATAAACAATGCCGTAATCAAATAATCAAATAGGTAAGTATCAAAATGATTGACCTGTACTTTTGAATCTCCTTTTTTTTTAATTAAACCGTTAGTTTTCCTGTTTGAATGGTTTAACACTAGCAATGTTCTTGTTCCTTTATAGCGTGGTGTTCGCTGTGAGCCAAGGCTCCGTGTTTAAGGACCTACTATGATATATAATGGTTTACTTTAAACAAATTATTACTTTGATGGAAAGTTGTCTCATTCGAACTCATGCACCATCTTCTTATATCTATAAAACTTTAAAATTTCCCCTTATAAATAACTGCTTTCCAGTCTTCTGACTGAACAATCTAAATTTATGAATATAGAAAAGATATATAGATATAGGAAGATGTGGTGTGAGTGCCAATGAGACAACTCTCCATCCAAATAACAATTTAAAAAAAAAAGTAAACCATGATTATAGGTCAATGTACGGCCTTCAACACGGAGCCTTGGCTCACACCGAACAACAAGCTATAAAGGGCCCCAAAATTACTAGTGTAAAACCATTCAAACGGGAAAACAAACGGTCTAATCTATATAAAAAAACGAGAAACGAGAAACACGTATATATTACATAAACAAACGACAACTACTGTACATCAGATTTCTGACTTTGGACAGGTGCAAACATTTGCAGCGGGATTAAACGTTTTAATGGATCCAAACCTTCTCCCTTTTTCTGAAACAATAGCATAACATCACAACATAGAAAAACACACGATAAAATATCAATTGGCAGACTTAACTCAATCAAAAAACGTAAATTAATACACAATGAACGAATGAACGAATATACACATTTCTAACGTCAAAAGACATTTACATCTTATTTATTTTTGTTTTAAACATTTTTTTTAGTACTCATTGAAGAAATGAATTTATAACAAGCGATACGGATTGTTATTTTGCACTAAGAAAAGTTCGCGTATTTATACGATCGGTTACTAGCCAAAAACGAAAGTTAAATCTCTGTGGCAACAATACATCGGAATGTCCTCACGGTCATCGCGATGTAAAAGAGCGTCCTTGCGGCGAGTTGATTATGTTTATAGAGATATCGATTTACCAACGGAGAAAAGTCTTTGATATCCAAAAAGAACTGTCTTCCTTTTCAATATCTTTTGCTATGTTAATAATAAATATATTTTCTGTTTGACAAGATTTTTGATTTTCGTTGTATCTGAAGTTGTTCAATTTATAGTATGAGGCTACTCAGTTGGTATCTTCAAAGAGCGGGACATCATCATTTGTACCTTTTAATTTGTTTGGATTATTGATTTTACCATTTGAATATTCATTGTAATTTGGAGCTGTATTGGATTGGATTGTTTGAATGCATGTTTCTTTTAAGTAATGATATTTTTGGTCTATTTCGATATTACCAAAGTGGGTAGACTATAGCAGTGTGACCAGTAAATTAGAATCTAATAGGTCGGTAGACGTATTTGCAACCGCTTTTAAATTCCGCCATTGCATCATCACTTCAAATAGAATTATAAAAAAGAAGATATGATAAGATTGCCAATGAGACAACTGTCCACAAATGACCAAAATAACGCAGACATTAACAATTATAGGTCGACGTACGGCCTTCAACAATGAGCAAAGCCCATACCGCATAGTCAGCTATAAAAGGCCCTGATAAGACAATGTAAAACAATTCAAACGAAAAACTAACGGCCTTATTATATAAAAGAAAAATGAACGAAAAACAAATATGTAACACATAACCAAACGACAACCACTGAATTACAGGCTCCTGACTTTGGAAAGGCTCATACATAAATAATGTGGCGGGGTTAAACATGTTAGTTAGTTGGTTAAACCATGTGATTGAAAACAATAGACTGAACAGGTTGTTAACACTTTCAACTATCAATAGGGTCAAGAAACATTTTCGGAATGATAAGTTCATGTAAGCGTTAATTGTGTTACAGTTACGAAATTTTAGTGATGTTGATTCTAAAACATTGAACTGGTCATGATCTAAGTTTGTGAATTATGTTTGTAGTTTTCTTAACAAGCATTGTGACGTGTCATCGTATTAATTCTATATTAGAAAACTATGGCAGTTATATTAGAAAAGTATCGCATTCAGAAATTTTTGATATAAAAAATCATCGCTATGATATAAGACAAATATCGCATTGATATTTTAAAATATAGCAGTATCGTTGACTTATTGGTGATTTTGGCGTAGCAAACAATTGAATTCATCTCAATTGCATTCCACTGAATTTGCTACATGATATTTATAGAATGTGTACATCTACAAATGATAAATCGTGCATTTATGTTTCATTTATTCAATAATTCAATTTTCTCGTTTAAATACACATTGCTTGTTATTACATAAAATAACTCACGAACATTATACACCAGACGTATGTCATGTCAAATGTCACCCTGTTTTAAGAAAAGAGTCATTACTTTATACCGAGAAATCTGCCTTTCTTCGTACAAATGCTAACTTTCGTCTGAAATTTCCCACAATGCAACTCGTTGATATAAGACAATATCGCTCGTTGATATAGGAAAAGCTTTTATCGAATCGCTTCTTCCATAGAGTGCATTTGATGGTTTTCATTTTACGTTCTTAGATGCACACATCGACAAATACTGTCTTATGAATGGTGCGCGATGAAATTCGGAAACCTCATAAAAACTTAAAAGAGCTGATATGATAAAAACAAATGTTCTTATCAGACTCATCGACGATACCAGACTTGTAATTGTGTTCTTCATATGCGGGTTTCGTCTTCCAAATGACTAATCAGTAACACACGAATCGAAAAAGTTAAAAGGCCGAATAAATAAAGAAGTTGAAGAGAATTGAGGACCAAATATTCGGAAAGATTTTGCCAAAAACATCTAAGGTAATCCATTTCTTAGGTAAAAAATCCTAAGTAATTTGAACAATTCACATTTTGTATCAGGAACAGGACAATTAATACATGTAATAAGAGTTAGAAATGTTTGTTATATATTTTCTAATATATATCTTTTCTTTTTCTTATTGTAAATTTTATAAAAGCAATACCGATTTTTTAATATCGTACTAGATTAATAAGCTAATGACTTGGCTTGGAAAATTCCTAAGGTCTGTTTGTACATAAGCAGTGAAAAAAATAGTATTGAAAATAACATTACACAGTAGCACTAAGACTGAAACATTAAATCAATTACAATCAAAGTTGGAACGCTACTTTTTATTTCACAATTTCTTTGACTTATCATTTAAAAATTCATTTTAGGCTGCTTTTGATAATAACACCGGAAGTACCGGAGGTGTTATTACAGTTTCCGCCTTCCTAGTGATATTGTCTTTTGTCGAATTTATCGTGGCCATTGTTGCTGCATCACACTGCTGTTGCTGTTCACAGCTCAATACTGGAGATGTCAGTATATTTTTTCTCTAAGTCATATCCTTGAACATTGAGTATTCAAATACTGTATATATACTTTCTTAGCGGTGTATTTATTTTCACGAATTTCCCGGTATGTATATTTTCGGGGGAAAAATACACGCGAATATAAATGCAGCAGAAACGGATGTTAACAGCTTTGAATGATTTTCTACGGAACTTACAACAGTTTGTACATTCTGATACCTGGTTTCCTTTACTTTACATTACCTCATTTGAATAGTGGAACTGTTAAAACAACACATTTGTTTTTGTTTATGTGGTACATATTTGTTTTTCGTTCATTGTTTTTTAATATACATAAGGCCGTTAGATTTCTCGTTTGAATTGTTTTACATTGTGTTATCGGAGCCTTTTATAGCTGACTATGCGGTATGGGCTTTCCTCATTGTACGGTGACTTAGAGTTGTTGATGTCTGTGTCATGTTGGTCTCTTGTGGATAGTTGTTTCATTGGCAATCATACCACATTTTCCTTTTTACATATGATCCATTCAGAAAATCAGTTAAGGACAACAGGTAACAAATAATGGCCCAAGCCAAGTCTGACATTTGTAGTGAGTAACTACAAATTAATCGGAGAAAAATCTCTTACTAACAGATTATTGTTTTGATGATTGAATAATCTTTCTTTATTTTGTAACAATATCACTTACCTGTTCTTTGTTAGTTTTGTTTTGAGTAACAAATAAAGACTTAATTAATGAAAATCAAAATATTTTATGAAAATATATACCCATACAAAACTTTTTTTAAACATAGGAATGTATAAATGTGATATATTCGGCAATACTACGAAATTCAAATCAAGCGAATTCATCAGAAATACCGATTTCGAGAAAATAAATACACTCGAAAAGAATATATCAACATGAAAGGTAATCAATTAAGCTATTTTTATTTTTAATCTTAAAAATATATATATCAAGCGATTGATCAAACGATAAACCATCAGGTTACCCATTGTGAATTCATGTTGAATAATTTATAAAGATAAGTGTCAAACATTCAAAGAATATTTAACAATGTGCGCTACATAACAAGCAGTAGCACAACATGCATGCAATAGATCGACTGTTCACTAGAGAATTCTGGAACACGCATTATTATGAATTAATTCTATTTTTTCAGCAACAAGGAGTCATATATATTAACACGGCACAATCTGGAATGATGTATAACATGCAAAGCACTCAAACAGCCACAGGGAACCAGCTAGAATACCATCAAATGTCGATGCCCCATATGCAAGGATATTATAGTCAACAGCCGACTATTTTGCCTGATAACCAACAACAAGCATGTCATTCAAATAGAAATCAGATGCCAATGCAAGGATACTATGGACGGCAACCACCATCAGTTGCGACGGCTAACCAGCATCATAACATAAACGCACAGCAGTTGTAACACGCAACTGGACCTACTGTAGATAAAAATCAACCATTTCTGTTTGCCGATATTCTAAACGAAGTGAAATGAAATAATTGTCACATTTAAAATTACTCAAACATTACAAGCGTCCTGTCCTATGAGATAAAAAAAGTGTGATAGTAAGGCTTAAGAAATAATTGTAACCTTGTGAGAAAATCACTGTAATTTCTTTTTTTATATATCTCATCACTTGGTTTCCATCACCTAAAAGTAAAATTAAATTGTGCATATGTTCAGGACAGATTAAGTTGTCTCGTTATCGATATGTTTTTTTTAAAAAAAATGATATTTATATTCTATTGGACCATTGATTTCTTACACTGTTTAATTATGCAACTCCGTAATCATCATGATCATCTAGCTGTTTTGTTTCGTTAATTGTGCCATGTTATTTTCCATTTCTAAAATCTTAATCTGTTCGCTTATCTTTTGTAGTCATTTTGCCGAAAACAAATTTTTGCAGGCTTATCTTATAATTACATTAAATACATAAATTAAAGCGACAGTAGTATTTTAATGTTCAAATTTAGTAAATCAATAAAGTAGTGACAAATCATGATAACAAAAAAATAGTGAGAGAATTGCACGAACGAGACCAGATGTATCAATATATAAAATCACAAAAATACTGAACAAAGAGGAAAATCAAATCGGGAAGTCCCTGATCACATGGCAAAATCAAATGACAAAATACACAAAAGAAACAACTCAATATGGTACGCGTCTCCTTCGTTGCATGCATCACCCGACAAACGAATCACCATTCATTCATAATGTCACATTCTGGAAAAGAACACAATCGGTAAAATAGCAGATCATATAACCTTACTGGTAACTAAAGTTAATGACCGGTCGCTACTGAGTTGAGACACCGACACATCGTATCAGTCAACACATTTGTGATAGTGATCGTAAAAACTCGATTTCAATCGTCTTTGTCATAACCTTACTGGGGCAGTTTTTATGTAAGGATCAGACCCCTGTTAACAAAGTCCATATAGTTTGAACATTCGCGAGCGTAACGTACTTACTAAGATATGTAAACTGCATGTTACGGAGTAGAGAATATGTAAACGCTGAGAAATTGAAAATAGACAATTGGAAAGTTGAAATCATCATACTTGTCATAGATTCTTGTTTGAGATTTTTCCATCTGTGTCAATACCCAACAAAAATTCAAGAAACAGAACTTCTATCGATAGTATCCTTAATATCAATATATAAATAAGGATAATTGAATTGAATTGGATGTAAACAAGTTAGACAACCGTATGGTCTTCGACAATGAGAAAATCCCATACATATAATCTGCTATAAAAGGCCCCGATATGAATTCACTTGGATATATGAGATGCAAGCATCATTGTAATGTGGCTTTTGAGTGACAGGACATCATCCATTTATCTGAAAATAAAATCAAGGAATTTTGCAAGTTGCTTTTTTTTCTTTTTGTCATAGAAGTAGTGGTGCATAAAAAGCACTTATTGCAATTTCGACTGTCTGCAATATCAATCAACCGCGTTAAAAATTCATGTTGTGATTCAAAAAGTTAAGTACCATGAGTTTCTTTGTTTTGGAAAACAGTGCGTTTCTGTAAAACTACATTTTAATTGAGTTTATATTGTATGATTCAATTCATGAAAAAATGTTTTAAAGTATCGCAAAAAGAAATAGAATAATAACTAGCTTGATTTACATTATTCCTGTTTATAGATATGTTTCGCATATGTATTTGTAAAACATAGCATTGAAATACACTTTAGTGCTGGGACTGTGAATATCCTTTAGAAGATATCAGATTTACTAGTTACTGTCAGATGACCATTTCGATTATCTACATTGTACATGCATTTTGATTTTATTCTAAATTAAGATGATTTTGTAGACATTTCGAATTTACTATGTTCATGTAAACACATCATGATAGCTGTAATAAAACCTTTTCCTTTGTTGTCTGCAAAACATAATAGTAAAATATGCATCATACAGATTTAAAGATTAAGCCTTCTGATTTTTATTCAACATGATTTTCGTAGGTAAAAAACATTAAAAAAAGAACGTACCATGCATCTCCAGCTTGATTGATGGTGTCCTGTCATACATAACGGTAACGAACCTATTAGTATAAATTCAAATCAAATAGGTCAAAACATAACAAATACCAATGAAAATGTAACGAACATATATTTTTCTGTCTGTGTATTCTTTAATCTGAGGAAAACATGACCTTGTGCAACTACACTATAGTGTAAAACAATTATCAGTCCGTTTAAAATATTTGATCAGATATTACATAATGATGAAGCAAATAAAAAAGTATAACCAAAAATACCTTAGTCAAAAGTAGATTCAGAAAGAGGAAGTCCACAAAAACTGACAAAATCTAACGTTATCAACCAACTGTTGATATATCATAGTACAACTATTTAAGGTAGTACCTAACACTACAGGGAGATAACTCTGTAAAGTCAGCTTAACGTTTTAATTACGTTGTGTTGTACAAGGAATATGAAGCTTCTCAATGATCAAAATTGGTGTTTGTCAAATTGCTATATAACCAGTGTAATTTTTCTGACAAAACGGTTAGTTCAATTTTTTTTTAATTTTTACATTTTTTTGTTAAAATGTCAAAGTAAATACTTTGACAAAATTTTATGAAAATTAAACGAGCCAAATTAATTTTAGTGAAAGTGTTGGGTACCACCTTAATAATGGATTTTGATAAATATACTATTTTGTTTCATGCAAATGAGAATAAGTTAAGTATTGATTACAAACAAATGACTTGTTGATTATCGAAATGAAACAACGGAAATTGAATACATGTATTCAGTGGTGGATACAGGATAGGCCGTACGACCCCATTTGATCTTTGATCGCTAACAAAATATAAAAGATTCATGTTTTTCACAATCAATATGATGTGCTAGCATAGAATCGTGCAAATGTTATTTCCATCGGTCCGCTCGGCAAGAATTATAACATTTTTTTAATAACGCTCCCAACCCGTTTACAAAAAATGATGTAGGGGATAAGACATAAGTGTTTGGACCCTTACCTACAACTTCACAAAGCATAATAAATCTATCTTATCGCGTCAGTCGAATCTAAAAAGACAGTACTGTTTTAAATATCTGTTACTGTGATATTTAGTACAGGGTTTCTAACTTGTTCTGTTTCATGAAAATGATAATATATGAAGATCAAGATGTTGACGACAATTTACCCATAACATTTACGGGCAAATATTAAATATAAAAAAAAATTGGCAAAATCAAACGTTAAGCCGGAATTTTAACGTGCTAGTTAACAAGGTATCAGGCACCAAAAGACATGTCATCCTACCGGATGTGATTATTCGGAGTCGATCAGTCATACCTCCAAAATGTCACATCAGTTTAGGGAAGAAGCATTAAATATCAAATTTTAAGTTAATATTTCAAGTTGACCCGGCAGTCGATTGAACTTTTGACCTTCAGCAAACAAAATACAGTGTACTTGCACAAGGTCATGTTTTTCTCTGACTGTCAATGACTTCTTTACACTAAATCCATTGGATGTTGGATGTGTACTGATTGATATTTTAGCCTTAGATACATGATTTGTTGTATTTGTTGTCATTGTCTTTGAACTAACTGTCAGTAACTGCGAGTACTATCAGATCTATAATTTGTGGGTTTTTTTTTTTTGCTGTTAGGGATGTTCGAAACCCTTCCACGCCCTGTCTGTATTTTTGTTAGATGGTGTTCTGCTTTGTATCGATCTGATGAGTAAAGCCCCTTTTAACAGATTTTTATGGTTTGTTCTTATGTTGTGCTGTAACACCACTGTTTCAGATTTAAGGGGAGGGTTCAGCGCTTACAAACATGTTTAGCCCCGCTACATTCTTTTTGTGCCTCTTCCAAGTCAGGAGCCAGTAGTTCAGTGGTTGTTGTTTGTTCATGTCTGTCATTTTTGTTTTTCATAAATTGTTCTGTTATTAATTAAGCAGTTAATTTTTTCCAATTGCATTGATTCATATTTTTATGTTGGGGCCTTATAAAGCCGACTATACGGTA
This sequence comes from Mytilus galloprovincialis, assembly GCA_037788925.1. Classification (NCBI taxonomy): domain Eukaryota; kingdom Metazoa; phylum Mollusca; class Bivalvia; order Mytilida; family Mytilidae; genus Mytilus; species Mytilus galloprovincialis. The sequence continues at coordinate 44,010,908 of CM075333.1, read as the reverse complement.
TGAGTTTTTCTCATTGTTGAAGGCCGTACGGTTGCCTATATTTGCTTGCATCCACTCAATTTGAACTCTGCTGGATAGTTGTCTCATTGGCAATCATACCACATCCCCTTATTTTTATATACATGTGACTACCGAGGCGTAATTTTACTAATTGAGAACAACAGACATACGAGAAACTATTAAATTTGGTGGAAACATTATTCATTTTACTTAGTAGGCCAACACATGATAAAACTTTACATTTTTTATGACTTAAACGGCATAATGGTCTTAAATTTGCTGTCTTTGCATGTCACTTATATTCTCAGCTAGACTTCTCTCATCCCATCGCAAAACCTGTGTTAAATGAAGTGACCCTTTGGCTATATATGTTGGATGTATAAATGCGCAACCACGTCCGATTGAAATAAAACTCGGAACAAGTGACTGAACCACTGTTTCACTCGAGTGTCTAAGAAACTGTTAATATCAATATAGACAAAAACTAACACAAGCGATATTATATTGTACATTTTTCATGAGAAATAAAAAAAAATCGTTAAGGAAATGAACATTTATTCTCTCCTACACGTGGTTGGGTACTACAACCGTGACTTAAAATTTATATGTATATATAACGTATATTCATTGTATATATTGATATATAAATAAACTGTATACAATGCATACGTCAAATATCTAGAATTTTTATAAGAAATAGAAATACAAACATGCATATATGATGCAACTCATAACATTACAATTATAAGTAAAGACAGCTTCAAATACGAGTTGAAAATATAAAGACATTCATGTAGGAAACAAAATATAAAGATATGATAGATAAAATAAATGCATCCAGAATTCCAGATTATAAAGCAAACTAAGTGCATGAATTTATATTGCGATTGATTTGTACAATTTGCATAAGTCATCCGGTTTGTAGAAATTAGGATTTGCCAACGGGTTATAATCGGAAAATATATGTACATTCCAAAATAATAAATAAAATAGTCGAGCTTTAAAATAACAATTCAAATAGTAGCTGTAAATATACACTTTCAACTGGCTTCTTCTATTCACAGTCAATTATTTCAATTCAAAAGCAAACACAAATTCAGCAACAGTCTTTTGGTGACCCGGCAGTCAGCGGTCTTAGGTTCATGTATTGCTTTTTTTTTTAAAGCAACTTGTTTTTATAATCCCTTGGTATCTTGTTTTGTTATCAATTTTTCCCCAACTAGGTTGTAATACTGATCAATACCATAGTTAATGAACTAGATATAAACTAGAATATGTAAATTCCACGTTTTTCGAGTTTTTATCGATCATTTTTTTTTCAGTTTGAAAAAGAAATAAAATTTGAACAATATCTATCTGTGAACTATGCGCAGATTGCAAAAAAACCCTACTGTCAAATCTGTGCAATTTATCATTTCAAATACAACACAAAACATCGAATATGTCAAATAAAACATGTTGCTGTCAGTAGAAAAAAAGGATTAATTGCGAAAAATGTGTCAGCAAACTGGCAGAATTTCTCTTAATTGGACGAATAATTACATTTCACTTCTTATGGAATTATAGGTAATAGGAAATGGTTGATTTTTATCTACAGCAGATGCAGTTGGGTGTCCAAACTGCTGTGCGTTTATGTTCTGTTGCTGTTGATCATCTCAAATGATTGTTGTTGCTGACCGTAGAATGCTTGTGTTGGCATATGATTTCCATGTGAATGACCTGCTTGCGCCGACTGTTGATCATAGTACCCTTGCATTTGTGGCATCCACATTTGATGGCATCCTTGCTGGTTCCCTGTATGGATTTGAGTGTTTGGCATGTTATTAATCATTTCAGATTGAGATGTGTTGATATCTATGACCCCTTGTAGCTGAAAAATATAGAATGACTACATATATAACGGATTTTTCACACAAATATATATCTCAAAAGTCTGTTAATTGTATTATAGTTCTGTTTGTATGTGTAGCCCTTGTACTTTTATCTGTTAAATGTTCGATATTATCATTTATTGTTATTCAGCAGGATGTAACATGAAGTTAGATGATGATTTTCACTTGTGACCAATTGCTTTTTTTTATATTTTTATTCTATGAGTAAAATAGCTTTGCATCTTATCTTTTTTTTTTATTACTACTACATGTTCTAACATTCAAATGTTAAGCATACTACAACAGATCAACGAAATCGCGGGTCTGTAATTGAATTAAAGGACCTTCTCCTTACTATTATTCTGTATTTTTAGTATACTCATTGTCATTTGATAAAATCATGCTGATTATAAAAGAGGGACGAAAGATACCAAAGGGACAGTTACATGCATAAATCTAAAACAAACTGACAACGGCATGGCTAAAAATGAAAAAAAAACAAACAAACAACAGCACACACGACACAACATAGAAAACTAAAGAATAAACAACACGAGCTGCACAGCTAGCTAAAAACATTAGTTATACTTACAATTCCCGTATTGAGCTGTGAGCAACAGCAACAGTGTGATGCAGCAACAATTGATATGATGAATTCGGTGAAAGAAAATATAGCTAGAAGGGAAGAGACTACCATAACACTGCCGGTATTTGTAGAAAAAGCAACCTAAAATCAAAATCCTAAGTAAATTTAAAATAAAGTATTAAGTAAAATTTTAAATCTTAAATGTTATTCCTTTTTTCTGCTTTAATATAATTATTACGGTGTAATGTTATTAACATGCCTCTGGTACTAATTAACAGACCTTGATACATGTAGTTTCTAGAAGAAAACTATATAGACAAGACAAGACAATAATTAATTTTTTCTCACCTCTTCATGATATAAAACATACAAATAGTTAATAAAACAACATCATAAAACATACAAGAGCCACTCTAAAACGAATTATGAAAGACTATCTCAAATGCATACACATTATTTACACTAAAATTAGCTATATAAGATGATTAACTTGTGTCTCATTCTTTTTGCAGATTTGAACAAATAAAAACTATTTTAAATAAACCAAGAGACTCGCACCAAGCCCAGTCTTTAGCTTATAACCCCACTATTAGGGAAAAAAATAACTAAGGAAATATTCAATTAGGAAAATTAACACGGTGTTTAATATCAATAACTCTGATTACTTAGCTTGAATCCCTATTTCTATATGTACTATTTTTCGCAAGTAAACCCAAACAGTGTCTTTTATTCTATTATAAAAAAATTGAACTTAATATAATCATTAAACATCATCGTCTTCAATCAAAGTGTACAATCATGTAATTTCTGAAATTGTTTATAATCTCACCTTATTTCATTGATTTTGTATTTACATTGTGTCAGAGATACAATGTATTCGTTTAGTGTATATTCACTTAGCATATTACCTAACGATATCAAGATATTTGTATTTAGTCAAATCTTAACCGGAATTTGTGACATAATTAGAATTCTAAAATTTATAAAATGTAAACAACATGTCGAAAGATTTAGGCTTGAAGTAAATATATTTTTGAATAGGTTAATGCAAGCACACGAGGTGTATAGTGTCTTATACGATTACAGGTTTGTAATGTTTAACAACCATATTATATTAGTGTGTAAACACGTTAATTATGACCTTTGAAAGTCAAGTAGTTCGAACATTTTTCTGAGTAAGTGTTAAAAAATTTCAAACAAATATTCTTTACTATGGTTAGTATTCATTAGTCGTCAGTATCTATATATTAACAACTTGTAGTTAGATTGATAATTGATAATCTTCCTTGAAGGTGGCGCACAAATTCGCAGCTTAATAATTTGATTGATGTATCATTAGTATACAAGAGTTATATTCCTTTGAACTATGAGTCTATGTTCAATTTCATAAAGTCAATATGTTGATTGTCTTACTTGAACAGGGTTATAATTTTATCTTATACATGTAGTTTGTTTTTATTGAATTTAAAATCGTTACAAAATCTGTGATGTACTAGATACTCGTATTTTTCATTAGTTTATGAAAGACATTTATGTATATCTATAACTTCTTCTATTTGTTTTGAAATGTTTCAAATTGATATATACCAATATAAAAAAAAATGTTTTGTTATCTTATAAATATGTTTTTGCTATCTACAAGTATTCATACCGCGTTTATACGTCTAAAATAAGCAAGGTGTAATCTTCCCGCATCATCACGAACTTTCTTAGAGCAATGAGACAAACTGCTCTAAATCACAGATCACAGGCACTCTCTTCAGAAGAAAACTTTCCTTTATTCATGAATTGAATGCTTCATTGAGGTGTAAAAGCGTTGACCGAAGTACATTTTGTATGAAGCGATTCATTCTAAAAATGTGCGCACGGTCAACGCTTTTACAACCCTATGAAATTACAAAATTAAGCATTCAATACTTATAATTACATTTTTAGCTATGATCATAAAAACAAGAATTGTATATCATTTTCATTTAATTCACCTGTGCACTTTATTGTAGGACCACGTGTTATCATGAATGGTAAGTTTTATTGAGTAATGCAATTGCTTAATGAATAACGCGTAATGTGCAGTTAGCCAATCAGAATAAAGTATTATAATGAAACATACATCTAATGTAATTATTATACCTTAATATATATACCATTAAGGTATATAGGGGGAAATATTCTGAAACGAGTGACTATGTCACAGAAAAAGCATCTTTCAAGTATTCATGAAATTGCTCTCTATTAAAGCCATAACCTGGAAATTATTTAAAAAACTGTTTTCCTACTTTTAATTTGAGGTACAGTATGCCGGTGAAAAACTTTAATTGTGCTGTCAAGAATACACTGTATCAAGTTGTGGTATGCATAAAAAAATGTCCAACAGCATTTGTCCTTCTACTCGTAAAGTTATTTGTTTCTAAGATCGATATGGTGTATACCAGAACTCAAATGAAGCAGAAAGCTTATGTAACTTATCTGCTTTACTCGATTCTTTAAGACAAATACATGAAAGAAGTGTAATAAAGCTTAACACAAACACACATACGCACAAACACAAAACAGTACACCATAGCCAACACTTTTCCAAAAGCTTCTAACTGATGCCGAATGCTAGAGTGTAAAATTTTAATTTGGACGTACCCAAAACAATTCGAATTTTTCTGAAAAAGACTATAAATTAAAACAGAACTATATCATCTTCCCAAAATGATTGAATGTTAGGAAAATTTACCAGAGTTATCTTACTTTAATCACAGAGAGGGGAAAGCAAACAATTTTTAATTTAAGCCTAATTAACATTAAAACAATTTTCCACTTACAAATAAAGTTACCTTATTGACATATAAGGACGTTGTAATTTTATTAGATATTATGATTTTTTATGATAATAGAGAAACATGCTAATTCACTTGTTTGTATTCATATGTCTTTTGTTGAGTAATGCCATTTCAATTGCTATTTAATAGTGTGTCTTTCTATGTTGTAATGTTGCACTACTGTTTCAGGTTAGAATGACAATTTGCGTCTGTAAAAAAGTTTCAACCAGCTGCATTTGTTTGCACCTGTTCTAAGTGAGGAACTTGTTGTTCAATAGTTGTCCTTTGTTAATATGGCTCATAAGTGCTTCGCGTTTCTCCTTTTTCATATAGATGAGACCGCTGGTTTCCTGTTAGAATTGTTTTTCACTACGTAATTGTGGAGTCCTTCAAAGCTAGTTGTTCGATGTGAGTCAAGGTTCCATGTCGAACACCGTACCTTTACACTTAGTCCATTGGATGTTGAATGTGTACTGATTGATTTAGTCTTAAAGTCAAGATTTATTTTATTAGTTGCTAATGCTTTTGAATTAGCTGTCAGTTACGGCGAAAACTCTCAGATCAGTAGTTTGTGTCTCTTTGTTGTTGGAATATTCAGGTACCCGGCCACGTCCCCTCTGTTTTTGTGCTAGATGCATTTCTATTTGTATCAATTTAAATAGGTAAGCCTTTTCAATTGATTTTTATTGTGCGTTCTTACATTATAACATTATACTACTGTCAGGTAAGGAAAGGGTTGGGATCCTGCTAACAAGTTCAACCCCGCCACATTATGTATGTTTGTGTCTGTCCAAATTCATGAGCCTGTTATACAGTGGTTGTCGTTTGTTGATGTGTTTTATATTTGGTTTTCGTTCATTTTTTGTAGTTTATCTTTTGGATTGTTTTACCTTTGTTACTTCGGGATTTTTCATAGCTTACTGTAGTGCAGTTTAATAAACGCAAAGGATGTTATTCTGAAAAGGCAAGATTATTCTCTAGTTTATTTTTTCTTTTCTGTTGTTTACTAAGAATGTATTGCCTCAACATGGTAGTTTTTTAAAGTTCGACTTATTTTTTTTACCTTTAATCGTTATTTTTTTTTACACTTAATGAACAAGATTTTCTATCTGACAGAACACATTTAAATAACAACTGCTTTAATACATGCGTATTTAGTACTTAAGGAATTTTCGTCGATGTTGAGAGAGTACAAAAAGATCTACTCATGATTTATGCATATACCATTTTTTTTTTTTCATTTTCGTTTGTCGAAGAAAGAATTAAACGATAAAATCAGAAATAAATAGTGTCGCAATAATTGGATGATCTACTTGATGCTGTTTCATAAAACTTACAATAAGGGCTCCGATAACTGCTAAACTAAACACAGTGGATGAAAACACAACTGCTGATATTATATTACAAACCAGGAATGCTATGGTCTACAAATTAAAAATAATAGTGTTATTCTGAATTGACCTAATCAGACATTATCAAGACAGAAAGACAGATAATGGAATGCATTCATAATTAATTTTCTGTAATAATCCTCATAATTTTGACAGCTGTCTCTATTGCATGTATGCACAGTATCCTTATTTTATATTAATTGCAACGTCTATCTGTGTTTTTCATTAATAAGCATTCATTAATGTTATTATGTATTCCTGTCACGTAAAGGTGATATTTTAGCGGTATTCTCAACATTGTCCTATAATCCTAAGGTTTTTCTAGCCATAAAAGCATGTTCAACCATGTTTTCTTAAAATGAGTTGTACAAAGTCAGGATTATAACAGTTGTAATCAAATAGTCAGTGTCTGTGTATGCTGGGTTTTTTTCGTAGCAGTTTAGTTTCTGTTGATAAGCGGACATCTTGTCAATAATCAATTTATGGAACAGCAGTATACTACTTTTGCCCATATACTATCATGATATAATCTAAAATTATATGAGAAATCCATAATTCATAAGTAGTTTTGAAACGATTTATTTTTTTAAATTGTTATTAACTATAAATTAGTAATGTGTGAAGTACGTACTAAGCATCTCCAGCTTGATCGACGATGTTCTGTCATGCATAATGGTAAACAACCTGTTAGTATAAACTGAAAATAAAAAGATGAACAAAAAAAGGTGAATGAAACCTTAAAGTTAAGAAATAATATCCTTTCCTCGCAATCGCTTTTTGTGTTTGATAATAACTAAAGAGTTAATGTTGATATAACAAGAATGCATTTTAGATGATATCGAATTAATACTTTATCACAATAAATTGACCGTGCAATGATCCTCAATATCGTTTTTACATGACACGGACATCAATAAGGTTATATTAGACTTGTCTATCTAATTGGCAAACTCCATGTGCATTGAAGTGTATTCATAACTCCAGGCCCATTCTTTCATTTAAATCTATTTAACTGTCAGAGTTTGTCTCTCTGCTGTGAAATGGAATAAAAAGATTCAATTTTGAAACACTCTGACAGTTTATAAACGACAAGTCTTGACTTTTCTGTTTCACCTCGAATCACGAGCAAAACGCGTGTGAGGTAAAAACTAAAAAAACTTAGTATTAGGACGATTTACTTATTTTTATTTGAATTTAGCATAATTGTTAGATTGAGTTTGTCCAAGGTTAAATGAAAAAAGTAAATATGCAATATGTTAAAACAAGTTCTCTTTTGGTATAAGACATTTAAATAAGTGTCTGTTTTATAAAGAACATTTCAACAAAATTATGTGAAAGATTACCAACATATCGTGGGAGCCTCGACGGCCAAGTGGTATAAGTACTTACTACTGTAATCACTAGTCAATAAGTACTTACTACTGTAATCACTAGTCAGTCAACACTGAGGTTGTGAGTTCGAACCTCGCTTGTGCGGGAGCACTTGACTCCAATCTTAATTGACTAGGATCGTCAGTTTTCCTATCGAAGGTCGGTAGTTTTCTCCGGTCACTCTAGCTTCCTCCACCAATAAAAACTGGCCGCCACGAAATATATCGTAAACATTTAACTTATATTTTAATAGTAAATGTTAAATTAGATACACTTAATTATGCGTCCTTTGTTTGACATAACATCAATACAAAAATAAGAATTCACAAACAAAAGTTTAATTCTAGGTGGAGAAAATGACATTTGAAACTTTCCAATTTTAGATTTTTTTTCAAATTTTAACAAAAGTATTTAAAAAAAAAGTAAATTGCAAAAATACCAAACTCCAAGTAAATTCTTTTCGTAGATAAGTGTTTGAAATTCTACAAGAGTGACGTACGCAACCAACGGACATCTAACCTCAAAAGTTAAACTTTAAATGAGAACGCAATGGCTTAAAAAGAAGAAAAGACAAACAATACTTCACAAAAATCAAATTTAAAGTAACCATCACGTATCAGACATGTGTGTCAACATGTTTAAATTTAAATTAGAGATACTCCAGGGTGTGACTTAGAGGCACTTTATGTTTAAATTGATTTGACTTACCCAACCTGATAATGCTATGCCAACTAGATTCATTTTAAGGATAGTGTTGGAATATCCACAACGAGTATATGTTGATCTAGCGCCGCCAGTACCGTATCTGCTGTAGAAGTTATAGTATTTGCAACCACTGTCTAAGTCAGTGTGGCTTAGAATAGCTCCAACAATTCCAAAGATAGCACACACAACACCTAGGCCAATCTGTAGTCCACCCAGAATTCGAAGTGCTCTTACTCTTGATGTGCGTACATCTTGTTGTGTTTGATTTGGAACTATTTGAACATCAGTAATCATCTATGTAAAGAAAGGAATGCAGAAAATAAATATTTTATTTCAAGATTTTGGTATCCATCGACACATTTGGTTTTCCCTGTTACAATGTGTTATGTAGTAAACTAAGTGAGATTTGAGGTTATATATTAAACGTTACATGATTATGTGTACAGAGATTTGAAATATTCAATTCGTAGCTAACATTCTGATCATTGATCGGTGATTGTGATCTATGAAAATCCATTTAACAAGAACCGCTTTCTGTACAAAATGCTTATTGAATTTTCACAGTACCAGTCTTTCATTAAGGCGTATGAATAATAAGTTATATTATGGATCGAAGTCTCCGTAAACATATGACGTATTTACAAAAAAGAAGATATGAGTTGTTTATGTTGTTAATGGTTTAATCAGATTACAGTTGAAATGTTTTCAACTGCTACTCTTCCAAAACTCAAAAGTGATATTTTGTAACTAATTTGTTTTGCATTAAACATGTTAATTGATAGAACTATGTTATGGTAACGTTATTTGCCCAACCTCTAGTGCATCTATGTCCCAAGGAAATCCCGTAGGTCACCTGATCCTGCAGATAATTATTGCTCAAATTCTATTTAACAGAGCTTATCATTTGTCGGAATTGAAGTATACGAGTTTACGTCACCATGTCTATGAGAATTAATTGCGTATTAATTTATTCAACAAAGCAGAATAAGCTCCCAATAAATGTTGGTTTAGATTTATAAATTAGATAACTATCAATCACAGAAGAAAGGACGCAGGTATATATTTAACCGTACAACATTCAACAATGAATGAGCAAATAGAATATCATTAGAAATGAATTGTCCAAATTTAAACAAGGTTAAACAGACAAAAAGTCATTTATATGCTTCAATGAGAAACAAAAATCAGGTATGACAGATATTAACCACACTAAAGTTAATATCTACACTGTCTATATTTGAGTAGGAGAGTTAATGGCATTGATAAAATGTATCTGCATTTGCAATGATATGCTCTAAATACATCTTATACGATTGATTTATTTTCGATCAAGAATGATTTACTAAATTATATATTTATCAAGAAACTACAGCTAAAGAAGTACAATCAAAATCGGTAGTTAACTGTACCCACTGCTACGTTCACAATTATAATATACGTAATAACAAGTATAAAAACAAATCTACCTTCAAAATATTTCAAACCCTTACCGTTTTTAAAATAACCAACTCCTAGGTAGTCATTACAATGTTTAAGATCAATAGATTGATTACTTGTTTAATTAGATTTAATCAATAAATATGCATTAAATTAAATCAATTTGAAAGTATCGTCTGCTAAACAAGATTTGTTTTTTTCTAATCTTGATGATATTCGCACGTTACTTTTACTATTATACTTGTTTATAAGTGATCTATATATTAAGTATATGCTTTTATTCGGTATTGAATTACATGATGTTCGTGCTTTGTTTTAAACAAATCGTAATTTGGTAAATAATTCACATTGTGCACATATAGATTAATTATTGAAAAAATGTTTTACTACAAACAAGTAACATGTTAATTTCTATATATTGGATATGTGAGTGATACATCTTGCACAGGTAATTACGTAGTATGTGATTGGTTTTTCATTAAAACATGCGTGGATACTTGTTTTCCAATTTCACGTTAATCTTGCCAAAGTTTGGTAGCGGAAGAAAGTAGACCGTTAATAAACGATGATTTTTTTTATATAATCATATGCATACAGTAAAGTGGATTTTAGATATGTTTTGATATTTAATTGTATTTTCGTAAATGCATTACCATGTATTTACGTTTATTTTAGATGACTGTGTGTGCATACATACATATTAAGTAATTTGTTCTACTAAAGTGAAATTTATTTCATATTGGTTTAAAAAAAATATTTCTATAGTTTCCGTTTTAACCCCAATTGCCAATGCAATACGGACATTAAATGTGGTGTCGAATAATCTGGCTTTAAGATGTCGTAAATTTATAGACAATAAAACTGAGAATTGCACGTCAAATAAATTTAAAAGATATAACAATGAACCTTTGCTTCATAAGTTTGTTAATTTTGATAACAAAACCAGGCGGTTATAGCAGATTCATTAATTTTCAGAACTACAGCCGTCCTGTTCAAATGGTTGACTCCATGATAATCTCCGTTATAAACGTGAGGTAAGTTTTTAATTACTATATCTTGATAATTGAAGGGCTGTGCAACTTAAAATAGATTTAAATATTGTTTAAAATTTATTATTTAAGTCCTAGACACTCATGTGTATATATAAAGTTGCTGTTTGAGTTACCAAACCCGATAAAAGCTTTGAAAAAAGTTAAAAGATGAGATATTGTTAGGTGAAATTGCCAGCTCAATTAATTTGATATCAAATCAGCTTTTTCTTTGCTTAAACATCGTTAGATAAAACCGTGTAATTTTGATTGTTATAAAGCTGAAAAACAATGACTTTATTCAGAAATCGACGTCCGTTGAATGTTCTATGAGGTGTCGGACGTTTGAGAAATTTTCAACTTTTTCGCATTAGTTAACTATAAAATGCATTTGGCAAATGTACATCATTATCATGATGATGTTTAGTTTGTTAGAGAAGTTCATTGTGATGTCTTTTTCCTTCTTTCCAATGCATTTTCATAATTGCTTAGCAGTCCCGATAGCCATTTAAAAAGACTGAGGGTCCTTGCACACAACGTAAATATAGAGATTTACATTAAAAACAAAAAACAAATAAATGGGGCATTGGGGAAAAAGCCTTAAGGAAATACAGTATTTAACAGGTTCCATGGCTTTCACTCCAAGGGCTCCGACTTTAGACAGGGCATTAATGAAGTGACTATGTGGCTCTTTTCAAAATGCTAAGAGACCTGAATAATCTGAGTTATTTCGACCTAAGACATATAAGAGATACTTAATGGTCTGGAAATCAGTTAGTACTTTCGTAATGAATATGATAGCGGTACCTGTACCCAGATGAAGCATAGGATTCAAATTCTAGTTTATATATGTAGACAGTGCAGATGGTAATTCATAATTTTTCCGCTTATGTATATCAATTGTAAAATGGCTAAATAATTTTGACAAAGTTCTATTACGTGACATTACTTATTTTACCTACCTTCATTGATAGAATAAGTAGAAAAATAAGTATAGCATGTCGATAATGATGGTTTTTCAAGTTTAAAGTACAAAGTCTTCAAATGTTAGGATTATGTGTATTTTAGGAAAATAAGTATGTGAACGTTATTATTCAAATTTTGTTTATGCTTATGCTATATTAGAAGGACAGATGACGAAATTGAGAGAAGAAGCCAGTAAAGTCGACCTGACTTTTCCACATTAGTTTTTCGATCATCTTTTGATGTAGACGTTCCAAATTATCAAATCATTAGATTCGTCAAAATTGGACGAACGTTAATGAAAGCTCATTAGTTCAATTTGTTTAGAATGAAGTATCCTATTTCCCTTATGCTGCCCCCCAAAAAACAAACAAATTGTATATTATATTGGGTTTTTGTCACTTTATCAAATAAATATTTACGATCAACAATAAGAGCATATGTCCCTGGGATAAGCTTCAAATGAACAATTTAAGACAGCTAGATAGTTTATTCTCATAAAACCATGCAAGTAAAAAGGTTACAGAGAAGTTGAAAAATAATATACATAAAAAAACAAAATATGCATTAAAAATGCATAAAATTCAAAAATTTCAAAAAATAAGGACACAAATTGTTACATTTGAAAAAGAGATGTAACTTTATTCTATTATACATATCTTTCTAAAATATAGTACTCTACACTATATCAACTTTTAGATTCGGATTTTTAATTTTGCTAATTTTTAATTGTTATTATAAACAAATACCACACTATAATTAATTGTAGTCCCGAGATACATGTAAAAAAGAAATTTGTCAATGTTTCACTTTGAGTTATCTGCCGTTTACCAGTAAGCAACCTAAGCTAGAATAATTCAAATATAAATAACTTGCATATGCTTATTACTCATGAGTTATACGGATATATAAAAAGTATATCAAATCACTACTGAGTAAAACAAAATTGAAATTGCATAATCTTTTGCAGATTTAATTAGGTATTCAGTTCAAAATAAATGTGTGTACATTATGCTGTAAATTGGAAGTAATATGAACTACAAAAGATAAATAAATATTCAAATCGACACAAACAACACAGGCTATCTTTAGACTTATATATCAATTAAATTGTGCACCTTCATAAAATATACTATATGCAACTTCCATATAGTTTGTTGATTATCGATTATTTGAACAGTAACTTATTTGCAAGGTAAACTTCTTTTTTAGACATGTCAGGTAAACAGTAGATAACAAAAACGTTATCAAGTACATTACTATTTATTTGTTGAATATAACCGTCATAACAGGTGAAGGACTTTCTGACTTAGGATTATGAAGACGTAAAAGGTTTTTAACTGATCTTTTTTGTATGCGGCAGCACAGAAGATTGGGGACATACATACAGGAAAACTACCCAACGGTGTGAGTTCAATTATGTGATTTCAACTTTTTCCTATTTAGTTCCTGTTTTCAATTTATAACATTTATACAGGAAATATGGGATGAACATTGATTTAAAAATAATAAATAAACAGACTATGCAATGGCAGTACACATGCATTATAATCAGCTTTGATTTATTTTTAGATTTAATTAATATTTTAAAAGGTATCTTGACCAAGAATTGGAAAAAAATAACATAGTGTGTTCTTCCTTATCAACAAACAATATTTTCTAAAAAATAATCCACCATCTTCCCAATAACAAGAAGACTTCAAATAATAATATCAGGACCTTTCACCGGATAATTTTTCATAATTCAAGTAATATTTTAGAAATTACTGATTTCAGTCTAATCGAAATAACCTTCAAAATGTAGTACCCCGCTGATGATTTTTTTTTCTTTCGAATAGATAGAAAAAAATATTACCGTCATTGAAATATAACTCAAAAATCATTTTAAGCAGTAAATCATGAGTAAACGTTGATGACGTCACGGTTTCAATAGACAATTATGTATATGAGCCGATAGAAAGTAACTTTGGGCTAATCAGAAGACGTTTTACGTCAAAACATATTCATTTAAGAAAAGAAACAGTATTCATAACCAGGAATTATCTGAATCTGAGATTTCGAGACCGCTTCTTTACAAATTGTAAAAATTATGAAAACAAATATACAGAGCAATATAGATAATAAACAGAATCATATTATAATAAGTGTTTTAGGTTCAAAGCAAATTTGTTTTAGTTTATAAAGTTGTCGAACAAATTGCAGAAGACATACATGTTTTAACTAAAATATAATGTGTAATCCACAATTAAACAAACTTAAGCTTTTTAAAAAGTATAACAATCTCAACATATACTGTGACACTAACTGTATTTATTTAATATCGATCAAACGAAAACGTCTCTAAAAACAAAATGCGTATTAAAAATGTAAAACATTTGTATCTAAAGGGTCAACTTGGAGTAAAGTAATATTGTCAGCTGAATTTTACTCTACAACTCTGTTTACATTTTATCAAGAACTTTCCAATTGAGTTTGATATTTTTGTTTGAATGTAGTCTTTTACTGCCACTACCAAAGGCGAGAGTATTGGATGCGCACTTGAAAACTATTAAAACACCACCAATATTTGTATTTGCCTTTCAACTAAAATTCAAGAGTCTGTTATTTAGTAATCGTCTGTTCTACCTTCTAATAATGTTGAAACGTGTTTTGTTTAAGAAAAAAAGGTCTTTTACCATCTGATTTGCATTGTTTTTTCCGGAAGTCTTTATTGTTTACGGTATACAATGTTGTCATTATTGAAAAAAATTTAAAAGCATTCAATATCATTTTGCCGTTTTTTGTAGAAGACGGACGAAAGATACATGAGGGACAGCCAAGCTCATAGATTGAAATTAAATAGACAACGACGTGGCTGACAAAAAAGACAAACAGGCAAATAATAGTACTGAAGACACAGCATAGACAACTTAGGACTAGGCAACATGAACCCCATTAAAAACAGGAGGGGATCTCAGGTGTTTCGGAAGGGTAAGCAGATCCTGCACCACATGTGGCATCCGACGTGTTGCTCAAATAATTTCATACCCGGTAAATGGTCTAGTTCGGTAGGTCACATTCGTTGAAACGGAAGAGGATTGTAGTTACGACACAAGGAACATATCCGATATCATTTCCGAAACTGATATTCCATACTGGTCAACGAACTTATGGTGGCGTCCGTACAATTTACGAAGGAATGATTACATCTTCACCATTTGGAACTCTTGGTTTAATAACCTCATTGTTAGCAGTGACCCTCTTTCACGGAAATAATAAATGGAAATACAAGCCGTTGAATATCGTATTAATTCGCTGGTATATACTAGGTATGTAGCAGGTATGCACTGCTGGAATTTTGCTACATAAAAATGGAAAATTCACAATTTTAAAGCTGACATTATCTCTTATGTTGTCAAGTTTTGTTTTCAACCGACCCTCATTGTCAATTTCTAGATGTAATTCAAAATATGAGGCAGACTGCATGACGATGATGTCTGGAAATTTAAAATCTCCGGCCGTTCAAACATACTCTCCGTTTGAAGTTAAAATTTTCAATATCCTATTCTTCATCACAAAATTCCGCTAACTAGTCAATAGATCCTATATAATTATTGTAATGATTTAAAATATTCCTATCCTGAATAACCAAATATTATTTAAGACTTGATGTAGGGCAAACGTTTATCATCATAACAAAATTAATCTGCAATACCATGTAAACTGCTGGTAAAATGAACGACTCATTTTTGAACATAGCCTAACATATATTAAGAAAGACCGTAACCGTAAAAACAAATCAGTGTAAACCTTCACTAACGAAAACATATCCTTAATAAGACATGCATGATTATCTTTTCATAGATTAATAAATGAACACCGATGCTCATAGAAGTGTATTGCAAACACACCAAGTGCACCCAAATGTACGGACATCAGGAATAAGAGGACTACGGATAATAGGTGGACTACAGATTATTTTTGGTATTGTGTGCTGTATCCTTGGTATTGCTGGAGCTATTATCAGTAACACTGAAATAACTAGTCGATGCAAAAGCTTCTACAACAGCAACGGTTATCAAGTTGATGTGTCTACACATCTAAGTTGTAGACAATCAAATACTATCCTTATAATGGATCTTATTTGCATGGCATTATCAGGTTGGGTAAGTAAAACGGATCATACTATAGGGCTTCTTTCATATAATATGATTTTCAAAATACTTTCAATTTGATATTTAAACCTGTTGTCAAAAATACCTGTTGTTTAATGGTAACCATGTTAAAATATCGAACTTCAAGGTAAAATGAAAAGGCTTTTAACCAATACCAAAATCAAAAGCTCACACACATTCAACAATTGGAAAACAAGTGTTACTATATCATATATATCGCAACGACATAAGAATAAATCGTAAAGAATATTTTTTTTTATATGAGCGTCACTGATGAGTCTTATGTAGAAGAAACGCGCGTCTGGCGTACTAAATTATAATCCTGGTACCTTTGATAACTTTTTACCTATTTCATATTTGTCTGTTTTGTTCAGACTTTTAATCATTTTTTGGGGTATTTATATATCTCAGATAGACAATAATGACTGTTCATTACATCTCTTTTATTCGTCCTTATATGTTATGCTATTTTGTTTTATTCTACTTTCAGTTTATACTAACAGGATGGTTACCGTTATGCATGACAGGACAACGTCAATCAAGATGGAGATGCATGGTATGTTATTCATAGATTATATTATTTTTAGAATAAGAATCATTATTAAAAGTCTTATAGCCTGTATAGCTAAATCATTAAAATTTATTTTGTTGACATTGTATAAATGATACCAGCAAGAGCTGCACAAAAGCGGAATATTTTACTACTCCGATGAAATAATGAAGTATTTTGTTTTTTTAGTCTATGGTAGCAATAAACAGTTCGGAAAAATATTAAAATTTGCCTTCATGAATTTTACCATCCCCTTTTCATTGCTTTCTTGCAATATTAAGTTTACTATTTGTGTCATATATGTACATATGTACGCTGACATTTTATATTCGTTGTAGAAAACAATAAAAAATATTATTTCTTTTGGGTGTATCCATGGCAACAATCTACATTTATTTGCTATCAAATATTGCAAAAAGGGAGGACACGATGTCACATATTTCCCCAAATTTGGCTAAACGTAGAATTTCAATCGCTTGAGATAATACCTTTTCTGAAACTGTTTACATATATCTTTCATTAAATCCAATGAAAATCATATGTCTTTCATCTCATTTTTTGGTAAAAATGCGTCAGAAACTTCGTGCAGAAAAAATAGTGTTAGGAAACATAGCATTGATTTCTTGACCAATGAACGGTCTAGCTATGAAAATATGTAGAGTCAAACAGAAAATAACCCATAAAACTTGAAAAAATAATCTTGATGTTCCTTAAAACCACCTTGATAGGCTAAATTAGTACTCAGCTGTCTAAAAATAAATTTTCTTTCATAATAGTTTTCGTATTTGAAAAATCCACTATACACTGCTATTAAAACTAGTCTTTGTATCAAATATTAAGAATTTCAGAATCAAATCAATTGGATGTCAAGTGTAAGCAGTTCCTGCTTTATAAGAGAACCAGTCGAGCTACTCAAGTTGATGGGTATTAACCGGTGAAAATCATCTCACAATAGCACATTGGTAAATGGCACTTGTCGAATCTTAAAACATCAATGAATTAATTAACCATCAGGATAAGGACCGAATTTAAGTGACTTTTATCAGCCAGTGGTTGACCATGATCGCATTATATGGCATTTAAATCAAAACAAGTTATAAAACAGGCTAGAAAGAAGTCACTTATATCAATTTTGTACTATTGGTGACGATCTTGCACTTAGTGGATAGTGTAATTGATGTAGATGTTGAGAGGACCTTTTTTCAATATTAAACATATTTGATTAATAATCACCTGTTTCATCAATATTCAGTTGAGAGGACATTCAATATAAACACTATACGTTTATATATCTTTTCGGAATGATCGCAGTTCAGTATATTTAGAGTCTTAATTCCTTCATATCTTGTTTTTGTAGTTTTAATAAGTATCTGCAACTGATATATGTGTATGGTTTTTTTAACTACATACCTATTACGCCGATTGCATTGTGGTTTTGTAATATTGCTTATCATTTTTAGATAATCTCTTATCTGGTTTGTAACATAATATCAGCAGCTGTATTTTCACCAATCGTGGTTGGCTTAGGAATTGTAGGAGCACTAGATGTGAGTATTTAACCAACTTTAATATCATATCATCCATTGTTTTGACAAATATGATAATGTTTGACAGTGTGTTATTCTTAAATCTAGATAAAATGCATATGCTATTCACATGATAGTATTGAGCTTTCTTAAAATCTATTACAAATTCAATGCTCAATACCAATTACTATAGTGTAAGTAAATATAAATTAATAAAATTAACACAATGTTTATAAACACAAAAGGAAGCTAGGAATTGATTTTGGGCCGGGGTTATGGTCCCTAAGGTTTAAGAATTAGGGCCCAAAGGGGCCAAAACAAACATTTATCTAGTGTCAGAACAACTTTAGTATAAGTAAATAGAAATCAATATAATTTTAACACAATGTTTATAACCACAAAAGGACGCTTGAGATTGATTTTAAGGGTTATGGTCCCTAAGGTTAAGGAAAAAGGGGCCTAAAGGGGTCCAAAACAAGCACTTATCTAGTGTCAGGACAATAAGTTGTGTATAAGTATTTCAATTGTTCTGAAATCGTACCACCATCTTTAATACCATAAGTAGAAGGTTGGGATATATGTTAATGGTCTATGAATAAAGAGAAAACAAGGGGCCAAAACAAGCATTTTTGTAGTGTCAAGACAATAAATTGGAGTTATCTTTTTTTGCCAGAATGGTTGTTAAATCACCTAAAACCAATACTTCTAGAGTTATGCCCTTTATAAGTGGAAAATTGAAGAATTGTTTTAGTTTCTGTTCTCTTAACTTAAGTTTGTCTTAACTAAATTTAATGAATGTGTAAATAATGCTTATTTCATTAAACTCAGTTCAAGTTCAATTATTGGCAGCTTCACTTTAACAGTTCTAGAGTTATGACGGGGCATTGTCTGGGTCCCTTTGAACATATTCCCCATTTATTTTTTTAAAAGTTACTATTTATTAATATTAATTTTGACCATGACTGTATGACATTTAATATTTTGATATTTTATTCTATGTTGCATTTAAATGAGTAGTTATTGTTGCGAACTCCATTAGTATTTGAATTGATATCATTTTTGGAATAAAGGAAAGGGGAGGTGAAAACAAAAAGGATGGGGGGCACATTCATTCTGTGTCAGAAACCTATGATGTGTCAACTATTCAATCCCAATCCAAATTCAGAGCTGTATCCAGCTTCAATGTTGTGTCCATACTTGCCCCCACCGTTCAGGGCTCGACCTCTGCGGTCGTATAAAGCTGCGCCTGTGGAGCATCTGGTTACTGTTAATATTAATTTGAAATTATTTCATCAACACGTAGTTATGTTCCTTTTAACGCTATTAAGCTATTAACGAATCACAAAAATATTTTAATAAATTACCGACTTAAATCAAAATACTATGGATTGATTTAATTCGTGTGTTTCAATTTTCTTGGACAGCGAAAAACTTACACTTTCGTTTATATCATATTTCGTCGTTTTGCCATAGTCTACACGCCTATGGAAAATGTTTGAACATTGAAATTCATTGTTCTCCTGTACCCATGATATCCACGATAATTGCTATCCAACAAATACTTATCAATTAAATGTATACAAAATATCCAATTCCAAATCAAAAAGAAATATCCCATTTTGGGATCCGTCTGTGATAAGACGATTAACATGTGTTTAGAGTTGCAACATTCCTAGCAGTTATGTGTAGATAACAAAGCTAGTAATCCATAGAAGTTGCGATTTTACAGTTTGTGTTGAAGTTGTTAATTACGTAAAAGATAAACAATAAAGAGTTATAAGTAGGGATACATTGAAGTCATATTATATTATCTGCCATTGTGCTTCAGACCAAGCCATTTTAAAGTCGTCGATTTATTTGATATGATAATAAAAACACAAATTGAATCCAGACTAGTATAGGAAATCAAAGCTTTCTGTCTCGGAGAAAAATTCTTTAATGTGAATCGCAAATTCTTTAGTTTGAATTTTATGAATAAAAAAGTAATATAATTATTTTCATCATTATTTCATCAATACCAAAGTACGTAACTACTGGAGTGTTGAAACTTCAATGAGGTACCAGTACGCAAGAAGAGACATTGCTGCGATAGATGGTAATGACTACATTAATCGGTACCAATTTGCCAATACAAGGTGAAATAGCAAATAAATAATGTAGACATTCTTTTTTAGGTGGATTTGGAAACGAATACAAGATTAGTTATTGTACTGTCTTCCCTCCTGGCTATATTTTCTTTCTTTGAGTTCATCATATCAATTGTTGCTGCAACATACTGTTGTTTCTTTTCACAGATCTTAAATGGAAATGTCAGTATATTAATTAATGTCTCTCTATCTTGCTCTTCAACATTGATTTTGTTTTTAAATATGTAGAATTATTTCAACATGAAAGATGATGAATAAAGTTTTATTTTTTGCGTTATGAAATTTATACATATTGTGAAAGTACTTTTATTCGTGGGGTACCAATTTTCGTGGTTTTCGTGGATGACGTTATCCACGAATTTAAGTGTCCAACGAAATAAAACAAACATTGTCCAAATCAAGACATGGAAAGATCCCATGTAGGTTTGACTACTGATATGATCTATAGAATATATTGAATAACGCCAAATCTGAAAATGCTACATAGTAGTCATAGGGCAAACGCGCTATGAACTACAACTCCATGAAGGAGTATACCCATTTAATCTTTCAGAACATTAACTGTACAACTTTTGATCTTTTAATTCTCATAAAAATATTTTTGATCGATGAAAGTCAGATTTCCGGTATTGGTATGCTTGTATGATAAAGTGATCATTTTATATCCTCAAAATTCTCGTACATATCGGAAATAATAATTTTATGCTGAGCTTAATTTTGATAAGAATTATTTAGCATTAAGATACGTTTATAGCATTTGTTTTTGTGTACTGTTTTTTTTAGGTGACATGTTTATGGCCTAATTAACACCTTTGATGGTCTTAAATCTGTTGATCACTTTATCTAGGGTTAATTAGTGTTGTCACTACGATTTACCATTTTACCGGGTCAATGTTTACTTTGCAATTTTCCTCAATCAAGACAATGTGTAACCTTCGTTTCTAAAGCTTCAATTTTCCAATTTTTTTTTAGAAAACTAAAATCCACGAATTTTAAAACCCACGAACATGTAAATATTTCTCAAACCACGAAAATTGATACCCACGAATTAAAGTACTTTCACAGTAAGCAAGATGTCACACGTTTAAACCATCACGTAACTCAATGAATCATCCTGTTGAATAACCTTAAAAAATCAGTCCCTTACATCAAAAATATAAACGAAAAAGCTACAACAAATATATTAGACTTCTTTTACCTCAAGCAAATTAGATTTCATATCTATACCATGCATCTGACAGCAAAAGACAATAACAATCAAAGCCAAGAAGTAAACAAAGACTCACAAAACCAACGGTCTTTTACATCAACAGTTATAAATAATAATTAAGAAACAATACGATATCTCCATTAAAAAACGGGAGTGATATCTGGTGCTCCGGAAGGGTAAGCATTTCCTGCACAGCAAAATATGATGATCTAACCAATGACTTAAACGTCGATCTTTCACGATAAATATATATTGCAGCTAGTTTGCTGATTTGTAAATATTCACCGTACACAAGTAAATTATTGACAATATCTTTGTGTAGGCATTTGATGTACAAACTGAAATTGGCTTTCATATATAAATTGAACAATAAATGCTTGATTAAAACAAAACTGTTTTCAATTTCCATCGTCTTTCCGTAATCATTTATGGATTATTTCTAAATTATGAATATTGATTTTTAACAGCATCAAAGTGTCACACTCATGAACACGGCACAATCTAGAATGGTGTATAATATGCCAAACAATTCAATACCTTCAGAAAACCAGCAAAGATATCATCAAATGCAGTTGCACCAAATGCACGGATTTAATGGTCAACAGCCGGAAACAATGCAAGATTATCAAGAACATGTAGACTACTTACAGGCCAATCAGATATCTACACAAGAACACTATGGGCAGAAATCAATGGCATTGGCGACCTCAGATGACCAGTAACAAAACATAAATGCATGTCACCCAACGAAACCTGCTGTGAACACAGATCAACCATTTCAGGTTGACAACAAGTAATTAAAATATTACAAGCGTCATGTCCTAGGATAACAATGTATGACAATAAGACATATTTGTTAGTGAAAGTTTAGAAAAAAAAGTTTATGGTTTTGTTTGCCAAATTTTGCCCTACAGAGTATACATACATGTTGATGATTTTAACAGATTTTATTTCATTCGCACGGATTTACATAACAGATATGTTGATTTTACATCGTTATCTTGTCATGTATTTTCATTGTTTTTGTATTGTTCACATCATTGTTCGACCTTCCCATCACATGTTATAACAACACTGGATTTCCTTAGTCAATACTGCATACTAAATATCACTGCCGTATCAGTGGCGTAGCTGGGTCATTTTTACGTGAACGCCGAGACCTTGGCGAGGGATATGAGGGGTGCCAACCACTCAATGTTAAAGCACCTGCTGTTAGTGGGTTTGAAGCCCCCGAAAGCTATCGAGAAATGAGATACCGTAATGATTCCTGTCAGTAAAAAATCATTGATAGCAACATAATTTTGAATCTAAATGGTTTATTTGTTTTGGTTAATTTTTGTAATATGTTAACTTATTCATCGTGTTAAACTTGAAGCTAGCCTAATGGTTATTGGTTTTAGAGAAAACACCCAAACCAATATTACTTTTAAATAAGTTTAAAGGGTGCCCTGAGTGAGCATACAATCGACAAAAGCACCTTTTAATGAACACGGAAAACAATATTGGTAAGAGATGCAATAAAAAAAAATGGAACACCTCGGATTTCTCTCCACAGAAAGTGAATCAATTTATCATTCCTTTAAAGCCCTTAAGGGATTTTAAAAAAATCAAAAATTTTAATTTGATATTTTTTCTTGATCTGGAATATTTCACCACAATCTATGAAGGTTTATAAATTGAGCATGTAAAACAATTAATTGCGGAAAGAAGAGTCCGGCTATCTGTCTATCAGAAAAGAACAGAAAAATGAACAAAAACAATTTCTTTCAAAATTTTAGATTTAGAAACATTAGTCATAGAAAAAGCTTCTTCGGCATCTTCATAAAGTTCGATGATGGTTCAACAAGTACTTAATGTAATTGAGAAATGACCAAATGTAAGCCCAAACTGCGACCACTTATTAATTGCAGAGAGAAATACATTTTGTCCTTAAAATGCCGGAAAATTTAAGATATAATTGCATTATTAAATTGCTCTGAATATACTCATTTGATCATAAACAGTTTCTGTCCAACTTTCGTAAAATTTCACGGAGAGTCATTCAAAAGACTTTATCCACATTCGGAACCTACATATTGATGCCGCTTTGTGTCGCTTTTGTGACATAAATCACAGGCTCGACAAAAATATAAACAGCATATCGAATCTGAGCAGATAGTCAATTGCTTTAAATATAAGAAAAGTAGAATTCATAGTACATGTAGATTCAGACTTTTACAAAAATTCGAACAAATATATTAAATGATCTATTTGATTAAATGTAATCCCTTTTTATTCAAAGTTGCAATCCATTGAGAAGCACAAGGTTGATGTGCTTTTGATAAGTTTTTCTTATTCTATATGTCGATTATTTGTTTTAATTTCAAAATTCAAGTGTACGCCCGGGCGTTTTGACGTAAACGTAGCTACGCGCATGCGTATAATTTATTAAGAAAACAATTATAAAAAACAAGAATATATCCCTAGTACACGGATGCCCGACTAGCACTATCATTTTCTATATTTATTGGACCGTGAAAATAGAATAAAAACTCTAATTTGGTATTAAAATAAGAAAGATCATATCATAGGGAACATGTGTGTAAAGGGGCACTAGCTACGAGATATATAAAAAAAATCTAAAGTAAAATTTTTTTTTATTCAATCAATAATGAATGTGAAATATTAATTCGCTCTTAGCAGCCAAAATGATTATATCTTGTCAAATTAAGCGAAGAAACATTGATAATTACTGATTCACTTGCAAGTCAATCAGTCGACCTCATTAAATCCGTATTCATGTGAACTTCAATTTAACCCCTAGCAAGAGATTGACATCGCATGCATTGTACGTGTACTGGTTATTTTTGAAAGAAAAAGTATGTCAACAATGAAAGTGAAACTACGGTTAATCATTTGATTACTGATTCGATCCATATAAAATCATTCTTATACGGTTAAAAACAATGAGAAACATATTGTTTAATCTATAAAATAAAATCAAACAGACCTATAAAAATTCAATTGCACGTGTTGGTTTAATCTATTCATATCTTTGTTTATGTTTACATCACTTATATGGTCATCTGAGGTCAAATCGATAGTTAATTAGATGGCATCTGGAATAAAATCCAAACGACACGAACCTACATATTCTCTACCCCATGCTTTGTAAACTGTTTATTTTAGACTTTTGGTCGTTTGGATAAATGTTTTACATTGTTATAAATCAAATATGAGAATTTGAGTCAAATCGGTGACCATGATTTTGACAGCTAGTGCCCCTTTAAAAGTTTAAAGTTTATTGGACTTCAACTTCGTCAAAAACTACCTCGACCAAACATTTTAACCTGAAGCGGAACAGACGGACGAATTGACGAATGGACGTAAGGGGAACTAACAGATGTACAGAGCAGACAACATAATACATACATAACATATTCCTACACTGAAATCATAAATTACATTCAATGTGACTGTTCTAGCATCTTTATTTGTTTTTAAAGAAATTGTTTTAGTTGGTAATAGTCTACTAGATAAGATAACATGGATTAAATGCACCAAAACTTTACGATTTATAGATTATATTTACAAATGCTGAATGAGTTATAATATTGTACTGTGGATTCATTAATATTCGTTGGATACCAGTTTTCGTGGATTTCGTGGGAACAGGGGAACCACGAGTTTAAATGTTCAACGAAATACAAAATTTCAATAAGAATAAGAATGTATACAACCTTTTCTCAAACAACGAATTTAAATATCCACGAATATGCAAGTTTTCCGCAATCCACGAAAATTGGTACCCACGAAAATAAATGAATCCACAGTATAAGGTATCAGAATAGAAGTGGCTGATGTATCTAAATACGACCATTAAATTTATCAGTGTATTGCTTAAATATCTCTTCCTCTTTCTTTTCGTTTTTGACAGCAACGGCATCGAATTGTCAAAGTATGAATTCGAAGAAACTGTATTGGATTTTTTTTTAATGAAAACAAATCCCAATAAAATAACCATGCTACTTCACGGGTACAACCTATATAACACTATCAAATAGTTAATAAGAACAAATAGCTAAGTAACCGCAATGTAAATTTATGTTTTTTTTCCAAAATATCAGCTTTAACTTTTGATAAAATCGAGACGATATAATACAATACAGTTTAAATGTATTTGTTGAATATACTGGTATTGGTTATAATCGTCATAACAAGTTACGTCAAGGACATGTTTATTGACAATGGAATACCAAGACAAATAAAGGTATCAGTAGTATACGGTGTTCAAAACTCATGTCCGGGCTACAAACTAAAACTGAGGGAAACGCATTAAATATAAGAGAACAACGACAAAAAAATTAAATGTAAATAAAGGCAACAGTAGTATACCGCTGTTCAAAACTCATAAATCCATGGGAAAAAAAAATCGGGGTAACAAACTAAAACCGAGGGAAACGCATTAAATATAAGAGGAGAGCAACGACACAACCCTGAAATGTAACACACACAGAAACGGACCAAGCATCAGACAAAATCCCACGAGAATAACAAATAAAAAACCAAATACATGAATTTGAGATAGACAAGTACCGTGCCACGTCTTATCTTAATATCTCAAAAATAAGAGAAAACAAACGACTCAACGTTAAAATGTCACACACACAGAAACGAACTAACCCTTACACAAAATTCGATGAGAATAACAAATATAACTTCAAAACTAAAGACATTAATTTGGGATACAAAAGTACCGTGACACGTCTTATAATAATTTGAATTCACACATAAAATTTGTGTCGTTTGTTTCCACTTATACATATATTTTAAATACATGTATAAGTGGAAACAAACGACACAAAAAACACAACGTTAAAATGTGACACACACAGAAACGAACTATATTATAACAATGGCCACATTCCTGACTACGAACAGGACATTTAAATTTATTCTTTTTAAAATGGTTGGCTGAACCTGGTTTTGTAGCATGCCCAATCTCCCGCTTAAATGGCAACGTCAAACATAACATCAAAATGAAAACTGTTCAACTAACAATGAAATGTCGTACCTCCAAATTTACCAACCTCCAAAATAAACTACTACTATAGTCATTTAATTTTGAAGCAAACTCCTCTTTAAACATAAAATTGTAAAATAGAAACCATGTTTGAAAGAAAAGAAAATATACTAAAAAATGTCAACACACAAGAAACAATCGGGGAAAAAAACTCTTCGATGTCTCATTTTGTTAATTGTATGCAAAATTGTTTTCTAGACATGGTAGAGGTGTAGAAAAATTGTCACATGCCCTTTTTTTCAACCAGCTTATATTTCAACCCTTTTCAACTGATTTTTATAATTTTTTTCAACATTTGTGCTGTCACAATACCGTCTCAAATTGGAGTCAAGGATGAGCGCTAACAACAACTGGACAACCCGCTATATTCTGTATATGCCTTTTCAAATTCAGGAACGAGTGAAAAATATGAAATAAGTGAATATCATGACTTTATCAATTCACAAATTTGTCACGAGATCCTTGCGGTCTGTGTTGATTGTTTATCAATGTGACGATCCAGAAATTGTCGGCACCAAACTTGTGAATTAATACGCTTGGGATAATTATCATGATATAAAACATTATTTGTCGACAATACGTTGCAAATTTGTAATCGATATATGTTGTACACTAAACTAAGTGCATAAAGGATGTAGTACAATATATATGTATGCATTGATTAAATGATTTTGATAACATTTTAACTACAAGAAAATCGTGTCATATGACTTTAATTAGTGAATTAGGTCTAATATTTCTATATAATCATTATTTTTATAACTTTTACATACATGTTAATCAGTTAGCAATTATAAAAACAGCATTTGGCAAGATTATTTTTTCTTTAAACACATTTTTATAATTATCCAATAGAAAAGTTATAATGAGTGTTGTTTTTATCATTCAAACTTACATAAAACCAGGTTTTGATGGGAAAGAACTAAAGACATCGAGAAATATAACAGAAAAACTACTGAACTACAAGTAAAATTCAAAACCGAAAGTCCCTTAGCAAATGGCAAAATCAAAAGCTCAAACACCTCAATGGAGCGGACAAGAACTGTCATATTCCTGACTTGATACAGGTATTCTCTTATGTAGACAAAAGTGGATTAAACCATGTTTTACGCTAGCTTAACTTCCCATTTGTTTGATAGTGGCGTAATGCGACAATATCTAGCCATCAGTAAAATAAACCCAGACAGAATGCCCATTAGACACCAAACAGCCAACCAAACACTACAGAGAAAACTAAAGTTCAAGTCACATACAACTCTCACAGATTCGCTATGAAATAAACTTATAAGTTCTAATCAGAAACACCGTTAAGTATACGTAAGAAGGGAGAGAAAAACACAATAATATACATTGGCGGAATAAAGTATCATTTATTCCAACAAAAGCTTCATATGTTTTTCTTGTTTTTTTAGCATTATCTGATTAAAATTCCCCTTTTGTGATACCTCATCTTCATATAAGGAAGATGTTAAAAGAACAAAAATTTAATTTAGAACCAGCTGCATAATATGCAAATAAATGTTGTGTTTAAAGCTAGTCAATAGTATTGATGTATACTATTTACATGTAACATGTTTGAAGTTAAACAGCTTGTATCGTAGGAAAAACAAACAAATATAATCTGTAATTGAAAGTATGAAAACTGGATGAAATTTTGTAAAGATTTTATGACTGGAGAATTTCAGGAAAAGTATCAAAAGAAATATGGACTTGTGAACGAGACAAATTTGTTTAGCCCTCAAACTTTTTTCTGAAGTCCGTTATTTATTTTTTTTTCTGTTTCTGTATACTACGAACATACTGTATATACCAGTATACTATAAATAAAGTGTATTTTCTAGTAACTGTATATCAATTCCAAGTTAATTATCCACGGCGGTCACTGATATATTAATTGATTCGAGCGTTAGTGATGAGTCTTTTGTAGACGAAAAGAACGTCTGGCGCAAATACAAAATTTAAATCCAGGAATATACATGTATGATGAGTTTTTTGGTATAGATTACTATATAGTATATAGTTATCAAGGATACCAGGATTATAATTTTGTACGCCAGTCGCGCGTTTTGTCTAACAAGACTTATCCGTGACTCTCGTATCAAACAAGTTCAAAGTTTGTTTGTCAAAGGGTGCGTTGTGTGTCATAATTTTCAAAAAATTGTGCCAATACGGCTAAAGTAATTTTGCCTAGGATAAGACAATCCTAATTTTGTTTTCGAAAATTTCAAAGTTTTGTAAACAGGAATTTTGTAAAAATGACCACATTATTGATATTCATGTCAACACCGACATGTTGACTACTGGGCTGGTGATACCCTCGGGACAAAACATCCACCAGTAGTGGTAGAATAGAATCTATGATGAGTTTATTTGTATATAGTATATCAGTGACCGCCGTTGATTGTAGCCTTGGAAAGGATAGTAAATAGCAAATACACTTTATTTATAAGATATGAATGATCATAGTACACAGAAAAATGTATAACTAATTGTCCGATGAAAATTATATGTAATTTTGAAACAGTCCAGTTGAAAACACGGAAATTTTTTCTATTACAAAAACAATATCCGGACGTCATTTTAACGGTATTTGTAACATTGACATACCAGCGAGAGGTTTGGATAGCAATCAAAGCAGGTTCAACCCACCATCTTTCCTTTACCAAGTCCGAAATATTGCAGTTGTAATTGAATAGTTCGTCTTTATAAATGTTGCATTGACGTTAGTTTTTTGTTGAACCTTTGTTTTCCTCTAACAGTTGATATGTTTCCCTCCGTTTTAGTTTGTAACACTGATGTGTTTTCTCTCAATTGATTTATGGCTTTTGAACAGCGATATACTACTCTTGTTGTAATTTAAGACATCATTGACTTCAGATAGATTGGGATAATGTTTAAGGTTTTTTTTTCATCATACAGCTCTTCAACAGTTTCGGTTTTTCTAAATTCAAGGCATTCAAATATTTGGCGTTGAGTGTTCTTCGTGGAGCTAGCCCAAGAAAAGCGCTCCGTATGCATGTGTTTTTCTCCGAGATGTCAGTTATTGTGGTTGATATGATCTGTTTTGTGTCATAGTGTAGATAATTATGTCCCTTTATGTTATATACTAGTAGTTTCAAACTTTTCTGCTTGGTAATACATCTACATAGAGCTTCATGTATTTAGCTTTGAGCGTTCCTGGTAACGATAAATACATAAAAACGTTTACTGGAGATAAAAGTTTATAAAAGTGTATTAAATCTATTTTTACATCTGTTTCACATAATATGCATTATCACTACTAAAAATTGTAAATCATCAGCAGCTGTGCGTTTATTAATATTTAGTATTATTTTGTAAAGGATAGTTATATAATAAAATGGAAATTTGTAGATCCAGAGTGTTTTCCCTAGGAAGAAAGTTTTTAAAACCGGTGTTTTTAGTAGTTTTAATATATATCGTAAGTAAATATTCAATTGTGTCACAAGACAATAAAGTGATTTATAGACAAAGCATTTCCAGAAATGAACATTTTACATCTTTTCACCCCCTTCAGTACATAGAGACATCTGACTCAACAGTGTATATGTTATCTGCTTATATCATTGAAAAGAGAAAAAGAAAGATCAAAATGTCGTTAGCGTTATTGGTTTGGAGGACAATAAAGACAAATACAGTGACTTTACATGTTGTTTTCGTTCAAACAATGGTGACACCATAGTCGAACACGTTCGATCATCCGAACATCACGTGTTTTCGTATTAAAACAGCCCATTTCGTCGAGTACAATATACGTGTCCGCTACCAATGATGTCAAAATCGTTCAAGTGGGTATCAATTTCAACTGCGTTCAACAAAACTTGTAACAAAGATGCAAAATATTATGTCGCAGTACAAACACCATCACAAGGTGAATTAGCTGTATGCACTACTGTTCTGTATGGATCTCTATCTGCTAACTTGCTTTTAGAATGGTTTGAAGTTCAACGGATCTTAGGAGTTGACAAGGTTATATCGTATACAAAAAACCTGAACGATGATGCGATGAAAGTATTGGAATATTATGAGTCATTAGGATTAACAGATATCATTCATGTTGCTGGGTTTCCTACTAGAGGTTACGTTTGCTGTTATCATGTTTAATGACATACAATAGTTTCAATACCGCGATATTTTTTTCGAGAATTTGCATACTATCTACTCTTTACCATTGCAATTCAGATATGTTATAAAGAATATATCTCCATGTGCTACTTTATGAAATATTATACATTTAGTTAAAGGAAGAGTTTGCTTTAGAATAATAAATCAGTGGTATAAATTATACCTTACATTTTTTTGCAATCGGGCCTTTTGGGAAAATCATTGAAAAATGTATTTATTTTTTGTATATTTTGGCGTTTACTATTTGATTTAAAATGATCTAAAAATATTTTTCGATTGAAAGGGAAGCACGGGTTAAACAGGCTATAACGATGTAGGGATCAGAATTCACATAATATTTAACAAAACAATGTAGACAAATGAAGACATAGAATATTTTACTGTTGAAGCGTACCAAGTTTATTCGTAAAATATGTTAAATGTATATCTATTTAAAGGTGTTTACAATTGAATATTAGTATACATATAACACGGAATAGTTAAAAAAGAAAAACAACCAAACAAAATGAGCTTGACGCTATCTTTCTAACCGCAAATTTATTTCAAATAAATTAGTTTATGTACAAGTTATCGAATAGAAACGTTCAAAAATGTAACTATTTTAATTACCTGGTATACACAAATTAATTCGTATTTAAGAAAAGGGGGTCGAAATATATTGTTTGTACAATCATGCTCTTAATTTTCATAAACGGCTTTTTTTTTATTTAAATATCAAAACTGAAAATGATCCACCCTTTTCCACCAATTCATATGTGATAACTGTCGGCAAACACTATCAAGATTGAAAAAGACATAAATAGACTAAAATCAACATTGAACGAATGACTCTATACGGCAGCGTTCAGCAGCACAATGTAATGTGAACTATTCGGGTTACTTCTGACGTATATACGACAACAACCGGTCTGTTCGTAATTTTACGTGAACACGAAAATGACCGGGAATTGTCAGTGATTTGATTGATTACATGCCGTGAATCGGTGGTAACACAGATAAAATCTATGAACTGACGTTGTGGTTCTTCCTATCAATATAACACTTCAATGATATAACGAACCATAAGTCAAATTTCAATTAAGTAATGGTAATCTATGTATCAAATCAGGAACATGCCAGTTGTTAACAAGTCTGAGCGTTGATTGATATAGTCGAGCGTTGGGTTTTGTAATTTTTTATTGACTTCCGCATATTATTGTAAATTGACTTTTTGCACATTGACCTCAGAAACATCCTTTAAAACATTTTGTAATCATAACTACCATTTTTTGTTATAACAGGAATTGTTTTCATATGTGGTGAATTGTTCATGCCTTCAATAATAACTACTTTGCTTCCAGAGATTTCAGGGGTGATATTGAGTATTAGTTCTGTATAATATTCATGGACTGTTATGCATTATATGCGTATGTTATTTTTTTCTGTATTCCATCATGTTGTTGTATGTTGTATGCTGCTTTTGTAATTTGTGTTTCTGCACTGCCTATGTGATATCTCTCCCTCTTATTCATGCACACAATATAAATATATCTAATATATTATATTTGTCATAACTTTAACATTGTAAAAATTATGACCTTTTCTTTTTTTAACAAGTACTAAGCTAAATGAAATGATGTTCATATTTTTTTTACTTCAGATAAGGATATACGATTGAGCGATAATACTGACAGAGTATGGATAAATCAAGAAGTTTTTGCGCTTGATTGTCATACACGTATGTATGGTTACAAGTATGTAATGGGAATAGATAGAGACGAATTTGTCGTACCAAACATAAGAAAATATGGATTCTCTCTAAAAAGAGTACTAGTAAGTTTTACTCTTTAATTTTTAAAACTAATGAAAGGTTTGCTTTTTTTTAATTCGCATCACTGCTTAAAATCTTTATCTTTTGATCATCATTCTTATAAGGATCTGCTTAATCTTCATGAGCGCCTGCTATCACTTCCGTTGTTTTGTTTTCCTTTCCTTATGTAGTTAGAACATGTGCAAGGAAATATTGATAATCTTTCAGGAGAATACCTTTAACAGTTATGCATGTCTATATTGATAAATGTTGTGCCTATTGTAATTGACATCCCCGATTATAGAATATAACCTTTTTGTAACTGAATAAACGAGCTATGCAATTCCGATATTAAGGGCAAGAATGAAAGTATTAATTTTAATATTTCATTAACAGTGGGATATTTTATGGTAAATATTTGCTGCTTTCCTTATAGTTTTATTAAATTTATTATTATATTAGATTGTAACACAGTGATGACTGATGTAACCATATTTTGACTGTTTGATGCGACTGTCATATAAGTGAGAGGTTTAGCGCTATAAAACCAGGTTCAATCAACTATTTTCTACATTTGAAAACGAAAATGTCTGTACAAAGTCAGGATTATGACAGTTGTTGTGGATTCATTTGATGTGTTTTATCATTTGATTCTGCCATTTGATGAGGGATTTTCCGTTTTGAATTTTCCTCGGAGTTCAGTATTTTTGTTATTTTACTTGCAATATCATGAACAGATCAAGTTCTAAAAGAGTAAACTCGTGTGTAGTGCACATAATTATTTTGTTTGGGGAATCATATTAAAGATGCAAAACAAAATAACTTATTATGTTTCAATTTGCTAATTGTGTTTGAAATAGATATAAGAATATGTGGTATGAGTACCAATGAGACACAGGTAATTATTTCAAACCAAAATCTGCAAAAAAGTAACACAAATATATGAGACTGATAATTTAGTATAACCAATACTTGTACGCGCTTTGTGAACATAATACTCATTAGTGACTCTCGACTCAAAACATTGGGTGAGTCAAATCAGTGGAGTGAATACTTCAATTTAGATTCTGCTCCATAAAACACGCCAGTGTTATTTTCACCACCAAACACTTATACCAATAACAATACACCAAACACTATACACCAAACCGTATACACATACCCCATAAAAATAAGAATCTTTTATTCAAAGTATAAATTGCCTTTGTTTGAATTCTAAGGTTTTTTAACATTACATAGACATGCATCTACAAATCCTTGTAAATCTTAATATTTCAGGATGAACTCATCGATAGTTTAACTGCAGGTTTTTTAATAAAACCAAACATTCATATTACAACGAGGAAACCTTACAACGAATCAAGCTCATTGTTTATAAGGAAATATCTTAATGGTACTATCCCCGTATACGACAGACTCAAGTATGTACATGTGCCGAGTCGTACACACATAGCATCACCAATCCTTCATAATTTTAATCCGGAAGATGGATTCAAAAGGTAATATCTCTAAACTGACAATACAAATTGTTTAAAAGACATTGTGACACATACATCCAAATGCATTTAGATATCGTCATCGTAAATTAATGAATACATATATTTTAACAAGTAATCCATGTATCGTCAAATTTCTACATGTTTTTTTTTATCTCAAATTTTTCTCAAAACTAAGGATTTTCTTATCCCAGGCATAGATTACCTTAGTCGTATTTGGCACAATTTTTTGGAATTTTTGATCCTCAATGCTCTTAAACTTTTTACTTGTTTGGCTTTATAAATATTTTGACAAGAGCGTCTCTGATGAGTCTTGTGTAGA
Source organism: Mytilus galloprovincialis (assembly GCA_037788925.1). Lineage (NCBI taxonomy): Eukaryota > Metazoa > Mollusca > Bivalvia > Mytilida > Mytilidae > Mytilus > Mytilus galloprovincialis. The sequence continues at coordinate 43,976,350 of CM075333.1, read as the reverse complement.
CGAAACGCGCGTCTTGCGTACTAAATTATAATCCTGGTACCTTTGATAACTATTTCTTCTAAATGTTTTCCGATAGAAATGAAAACGATATTTTCAACATATTTTTTTTGTTGAAAAAAAGTATATGTTGTCTTTAAGAAATTTTGAAATTACCAAATAATACCTGATTAGGGTTCAATATGTTCATTGGTTATAGATGTGACAGTTATTAAAACCTGAAATTTTCGAGTATTCATTTTTTTTCATTAAAGGAAACAAAGGAAACAAAATAACTGCCATTTACTTTCAGTTCATCATTATTCATTGATACCAATGTATAATGATAAAGATGAACCGATAGTTTTTAAATGTTCAACGTGGTACTATTTTATATAGGCATATAGGAAACACGAAGCCACGAAACAGCACATCAAAAATTCCCTTAATCCACAAAAATGGGTTCCAACCCTAAAATAGATGAAAGCACAGTAATTGAAACGATAATCGTCACTTTTTATGCCCCACCTACGATAGTAGTGGGGCATTATGTTTTCTGGTCTGTGGCTCCGTTCGTTCGTTCGTCCGTCCGTCCGTCCGTTCGTTCGTTCGTCCGCAGGTTAAAGTTTTTGGTCAAGGTAGTTTTTTATGAAGCTGAAGTCCAATCAACTAGAAACTTAGTACACTTGTTGCTTATGATATGATCTTTCTAATTTTAAAGCCAAATTAGACTTTTGATCCCAATTTCACGGTCAACTGAACATAGAAAATGAAAATGGGAGTTTCAGGTTAAAGTTTTTGGTCAAGGTAGTTTTTGAGGAAGCTGAAGTCAAATCAACTTGAAACTTAGTACACTGGCTGCTTATCATATGATCTTTCTAATTGTCAAGCCAAATTAGGCTTTTGACCCAATTTTACTTTCCATGGAACATGAAAAATGATAGTGCCAGTGGGGCATCCGTGTACTTTGGACACATTCTTGTTTCTTATATTCTGTGAGGGTTTTTTCCCAGCAGGACAAATAAATGATTTATACATGTAGCATACAAAAAAATAAAGATTCTGAAAAAATTGTCGTGTATATAGCCTCTAAAATGAAAAATTTAATGAATTTAAATTAGAATTTGGCGTTCAAATAACCAAAGATATTAGGAATTTACGTCTGAAATTTCATATATCATGTATATAAAATGGAAATAAATGCTCTTTACATTACAGGTAAAAGTTAAAAAATCGAAATGAAATAATAGAAATAGTAATAAACTTAAATATAAATCTTTGCACTAAACATGCTAAACGTAAAAGTAGTTTATATCGGACCTATATGTATTTTTCTATAACACATAATGTTAATTTATGATGCACCACAGGAATGAAAAAGAAACAAGTGAAATGTACATCTGGTGCATTAAAATATGTACATTTTAATATGTTATAATTCATATGTCATATCAAGTAGGTGAATTACGTTAATTCTGTTTTATTTCCATTAAAATGTTCTAAAATGGATGTTAAAAACATAAAAGTCTAAGATGTCTGCCTGTTGATCTTGATGATGTCCTTGTACCGATGATAAACTCGTAAAAGTTTTGACAAGTTTGTGAAAACCTTGTGTAATAAGGCCTTGCGGTCATAAAACTTTCGAGCACGATTTTTGTACTCAGCCTTGAAAATCAACTAATCAAAATACTGGATTTGGAGTTTTGGGCACTATTTTTGTACTCCGAGTTCTGAGTAAAGTTTTATGACCGAGGACCCTGGTTTCTCTAATACAGAGAAGTCTTTCGTCAAAATCAAATACGTTGTTACACACGCGAGAGGGTTGAAAAGTGTTTCCCATTAGTTTTAAACGAGATAAATGAAAAAAAATGCAGGTTAAAAGCAGTTAATAATTATCAAATTATTATCATAATTAGTTTAGATTTTATATGTATACTTTCATTTTTAAAGGTATGAGGCATCGCCAACTGATGTTACCCTTCATCATTATAGATCTTGTCAGAAATACTTAGGGAAACTGTTCAAATCTGATAGTACGAATGTAGAAGAAAGGAAACTAAATATATATGATATAGCAGTCAGCACATGCCAAAAAATTCCACAGTTCAAACAAAAAAACATTGAAATAATTGCCAACATATTGAAACCAGGGTATTGAAACTCAGACATGAGTTCAACATAACAAAGTAACTAGTTTAAATAGTGCACGGTTATAAAATACTGATCGCTCTCGTGTTGTATGAACTGTTCATTTATTTATAACTATGTTAAAGTTTTATTGTGTAAATATTTTATTTTGTCGACATAATACATTTTGTTTTAAATTTATACATCTTAAAAAAAACAGCTGGACCAGGGTTAAAGGCAAAGTGTTAAGTATACCTGTATACATAATATAATGCCTTCAGATTTTTTGTTATTTTATGTATGGGTTTTGCTTGTATGGGTTTTGCAGTAAATAAAATAAAAAAGAGGGTAACCGTTTACGTTTGTTTTTTTTAGATACGAGCTGTTGAAATGTTTAACGTGAAATGCAAAAATAACACAAACTATACAGGAAAAAAAGTATATTTGGCAAGAGTTATTACCTGATGAAGAAATTCTATGTCATTAGTTTACATAAAAAGTGAAATCACAAAAATACTGAACTCAGAGGAAAATTCAAAACGTAAATTCCCTGATCAATTGGCTGAATGAAAACCTCAAACACTCCTATCGGTTGGATAACAACTGTCATATTCATGACTTGGTACAGGCATTTTCTTAATATGCAAACAATGGTGGATTAAACCTGGTTTTAAAGCTAGCTAAAGCTAGGTTCACACTGCCCATTAAACCAACGCGATCAATCTCGATCAAGACAGTTTAAGAAATCGGGAGACTGGTCTGACTCAATCGACAAGAATGTTCGGGGTGGTCATCGATCTGACTTTCTACCCGAGAGTTTTTGACATGTCAAAAGTATTCGAATAAGGATCAAGAAACCAGTCACTTGAGAAGAGATCGAGAATTCGTCGAGTAGCGATCTAATTATTCGGGAAACGATCGGGAAAGGATCGTGCAAACACCTTTAATTTGATCGACTAATATTCGATCATCATCTCTAATCAACGCCAACCTGTTAGATCATGTTGATATGTGGTCCTAATTATTTCGACCAATGCCCGATCGCTTCATGATCACTATATGATCAACTACATGTATATATCACTGTACAGTCGAATGTTAACAAACATTTTTTATTTTTTTTTGACGGAATTTCTCTCAAAAATGAGGCTAAAGAAAAATGATTTGTATTTGAAATCTTGTTAGATTTTTGTAAACAGTTTCATAAAAAGTATTATACCACGGGATCGAAATTATATTTTTGGCAAAATTGTGTGGAAATATGTGACAAATTTACTCCCTTTTTTGTAATAATGTTTAGCAAAAACAAGCAGGTTGTCGCCGGGTACGCCAACAAGAAATATAATAACCATTCAAATTCAAGGTATCTGATATGCACGTATATGACACAAACATTAGGCTTGATTTGTCATGTTTGTACATTGTAAGAAGTAAGGAAAAGGGGATGGAAAAAAATTATGTATATTGCTATATCTTACATTAATACTAATCCAGTGACAAATTTCATATTGTGGTGTCATTTTCAAGAACAAAGCAGTAATACTTCTATAACATACCAGCGTCCTACTTCACTCTTAGGAAGCTGGTATAACCTATAACCATAAGGGTCTTCTTTATTGCGCATACTTTTCTCATACTTTTGATTTTGCAATTTGATTAGGGACTTTCCGTTTTGAATTTTCCTCCGGGTTCAGTATTTTTTGTGATTTTACATCATACTGCCCACACAGTGGTCGCCGTGTCAGCCACTGCCTCATCTAGATTTTTCGGCGCCCGTTGCTGTCCACGCCTTCTTGGTCGTCTTCTACGCTTATTTCAAGCTCTGTCACAGCTATAAACCTGTCTTTCTGATCTCTAACCATATTGCCCACTAATCCAACTGCTTTATTTCCATGTAGATATTTAAAATGTATGATTCTAGTGAGACCTTCTGTGAACTACTGAATCTAATCAAATAATTGGTGAATGTGGACATGGGACACAGATAATGCCCCAGCCTGTATGTAACTTTATATGGAGTAATCACTCAAGAACGGTATTAAATGTGACGCCACCCTAATTCGCACTTGATTCGCAACGTGGTTGTTTGGTAATAAAAAGTTATCAAAGGTACCAGGATTATAATTTTTAAATGCCAGACACGCGTTTTGTCTACATAAGACTCATCAGTGACGCTCATATCAAAATAGTTATAAAGCCAAACAAGTACAAAGAAGAAGAGCATTGAAGATCAAAATTTTAAAAAAAGTTGTGCCAAATACAGCTAAGGTAATCTATGCCTGAGATAATAAATACTTAATTTTTCGAAAAAATCAAAGTTTTGTAAACAGAAAATTTATAAAAATGACCACATAATTGATATGTATGTCAACACCGAAGTGCTGACTACTGGGCTGGTGATACCCTCGGGGACGAAACGTTCACCCGCAGTGGCATCGACCCAGTAGTGTAAATAGTTATCAAAGATACCAGGATCATAAATAAAATTTTGTGGTGGCAAGGTAAAATTAGAGAAAGGAAACTAACTGTTTGGGGGTTCTAACGTAGTTAAAGTGATTACGGGGCTGGTTTTTACTCAACAGGCTGTGAAAAGTGCAATTGTGACACTATTTTTAAACATTTTTAACCTTTCAAATACATTTAGTTTCGTCAAATTCAAAGACTTTAAGAACTATTTCAGCATGAATTCTGAATTTTAAAGTTTTTCTTGGATGTTTTAGGATCAAAATTTGTTTTAGTTTAAGAATTATTTCAAAATAAGTTCTAATTTCAGTTGAACATATTTAAATTTCTTTTGTGATTTTTTTGTTTTAAACGGATATGTGAAAGCTATGAGTTTTCGTGCAAGTTAAGGCAACAATAAAATACGATCGCCAGCCATTTAAAATATATTGTTATGGACTTTTGTTTTACCCCTGTACCTCATAAGGACTTATTTCAATGTAAAAGACTCTCCTCGAGCTCACTTCAAGATTAAGACGGAGGTTTCGTTTTTTTTTACTGTGTAAAACAAACAAACCATTTAGTAAGAAATGTGTTACTCAAGTTTCGATAGTATATAAATTCTTATTCAGATTCTTACGCGATGGATCTGATATTTCCTTTTTTCATCCCAGCATGGTTGGCACATTGATGGTTAATACAGAAAACATAAAATAATAAACTAAGCAGTAGCAGATCCATAACTTTTCATGAGGGGGTTGCTGACTGAACTAAGGGGGCCCTCTCCAGACATGCTTCAGTGATTCTCGACGTAATAAACCAAAAATTTTCCCACGAAAGGGGGTCCCGGGACCCCAGGTTCCCCTGGATCCGCCTATGCTGAGTTCTTTTTGAAAATAAAATATCAGAAATAGAAAACTTTGTAATATGGTACAAGAATATAGAACAAGAGTTCGAAAATCATTATTGTGTTATAAAAACAAATAGCTGTTGGATACCCTATTCACGGTAAGGCAACAACCATTAAACTTCCAGGTGTTGGGAAGGGGGATATGCTTTTCTACAAAAATATTCTGATCCCCAGTTTGATGAAAAATTGATTCTGGTCAAGTAGATGACAAAAAAATGATATTTGGATTCCTGGTTTTTCCCTATACTTTATTGTGTTAGATTTAAAACAAAATTGATTTACAGTGTAAAAAAAATTGTCTGATTCGAATCCCCCTATGAAGTTGGTAAGCCTCATGTATTTTGTATACACAATTAGCATGGTGTAACGTTATAATTATCTTTTCATCCTTTTGATCCCCCCTTTATTATTAGTCACTCACATGGTGATTCTGGCATTACTCCAGAGACAAGCTCCTTATCTGATTCTCTAGGGTTCTTTGTTAGCTCATCGTTTGCCTTAGTTGCATAATTATTTCAATCCTGTGTTAATGTTAGTTTTAATTGTGAACGTAGATTTTGACATAATGTGCATATTTTCAATTCATCTACTGCAAAAATAAAGTCTGATATCAAACTGAACTTTATTTGCCAGGCCAGTTGGTGTTGTAAATGAAAGATACATAGATGTATACAGTGTTTCACGATCAACTTTATTAATAACGGGGAAATGTTCAATGTCACCTAGTTCAAAACGTTTCAATTCTGCCAAGACAGCTTAAACGTTTGCGTTACTGACATTAAATGTAGAATCCTTCGCAATATCAAACGTTTTACTGTGAGGAGGAGCAATAATGTATCTGTTAAAGCCATGTCTGATGGACCCCAGTGACGATGCTTTGTATCGTTCACCATCCCCTTTCCGCAGATCGACATAAAAATGACCCAGAGTTTCATTCAGCCGGACACAATCAAATTTTTCAAAGTCATAATCTTTCAGGATATTATCGGCATTCACATTTAATCTTTTTGGCATCAATTTCTTCGTTTGTTGTGTTTGCAAAACGTTTCGAACCTCTCGTCGACGCTATGTTAACTATATAAAGGGACGTAACTCCACTACTAACCGTGTATGAAATAATTCCCGCCCCCTACTAGCCTAATATTGAATATACACGGTTCCCACGCGGACGCTTTTGACCAATCATATCCCTAGAAATGTATAGGAGGCAAGATAATAATGCATGCAATACGGTATAATACGTTAGTATGCAATTCCTCCGTCATCTAAACATTTTGGTTAAAATACCTTCTTACTAGCATTGCCTGGACTATCCTACTAAAGTGCTCATCCGCTAACATAATTATGTTTTGGTTCATATAATTAGCATCAATAAGTTAGATACAATGCAAAATGAGCTAGTTTACACTTTACCAGGATTTTTACAGATTGTACGAAAATTTATCTTATTTTTATTCTTTTGCGTTTGAGTACATACAGGCAACGATCTAAAGCATTACTTTTGAACTCAGATTTTCAAATAATTGTTTGTTGCCTAAACAAACACTACTCGAAATGTCTGAGCTATAACTACTAATAATAAGGATAAATACCTGGAGACTGACGGCAAAGGCAACAGAAAGCAACCAAAAGGCATAGAAAACAAAAAAGACATATTATGTACTTGCATTCAGCTATACCAAAATTGCCAGCGCCTGAACTTTTCAGCAAACATCTACTTTGGGGAAGAAGTTTCTATCAAATGCACTTATTCTTCTTTTTAATGTAAAATATGTTAATATTATATTGAATCGACTCCTATCATGGCAACTTGTTTCAATCAAAGTATGACCTTACAAGAATTTATAAAATTGAGAATGAAAATTGGGAATATGTCAAAGAGACAACAACCCGACCAAAGAGCAGATAACAATCGTAGGTCCCCAAAGGGTATTCAACGCAGCGGGAATATCCCGTTTCTAGAGATGGGCCTCAGCTGGCCCCTAAATAAAAATGTGTACTAGTTCAGTAAAAATGGACGTCATTCTTGACTCTAAAACATATAAATGAACTAAAATTTAAAAATTAAAAAAAAAAACCATACACGACTAATAAAGGCCAGACGTTCTTGAATTGGGACAGGCACAACAATATACAATGGGGTAAAACACGTTTGATGAGATCTCAACCCTTCCACTATACCTTTAGCCAATGTAGAATAAAGAAACACACAGCAATACGCACAGTAGAAGTAATATATTTTCTTTTCTTTTTTATAATGCTGTAATTTCATCCTCGCCATTTGGTTTTGCTTGTTCCGATTTCACAACAAGTTTTCAAAGATCGAAATAGGAAAAAACAATAAACATGATAAAAGCGATGTTCCTTTTAGTGTGGGCATTTTGTGCAATATTAAGTCCTTTCCTTTACTGTTGAGATATACATTTGTAATTTATACGATTATATATTTCTTATGTCATCATGTAGCGTATACGACAATAAAAACCCAAACTACTGACAAAAATAGACAAAGGTAGAAAGTCGCCCTATACATATACTCTCATTTAAAACCAGCAGATTCTTCCTGAACATGTATGAAATATTTGCCACTGTACGTTTAGAAAACAAAACAAACCAGCAGGTAGTCATTGCCTTGTTGTAACATAAAGTTGTTTCTTTGATTTTCCTCTTTTTAATTGTTTCACATTTTGGGTGTATTTTCGGTGCCATGTACACATATGACATGTCTTAATTGTAGAGTGGTTTATTAATTCTCATTAAAGAAGGTGAGATGCACAGTTCTAGTCTTTTTTTATGTTATTTACTCGGCATATATTTAACTTAGTTTTCGGTCGATGTATTACGGAAGCCATTTAGAGACCTTTTAAACGTGTTTAACTTGGAATTCAATATCACGAGTTAAAACCGTTATCACGAATTGTAGAATTGGTTATACAGATTGTTGCATGTATATATAGGTTTACAATGGAGCATGATCTGCTTACCCGTACGGAGCACCTGAGATCACCCCCAGGTTTTAGTGGGGTTCGTGTTGCTAAGTCTTTCTATGTTGTGTCATGTGTACTATTATTTGTCTGTTTGTCTTTTTCAGTTTTAGCCATGACGTTGTCAGTTCATTTTCGATTTATGAGCTTGACTGTCCCTCTGGTATCTTTCGCCCCTCTTTTACACAAATTGTTGTATTCGTGACGACGAATAGATTTGTATAAACAAAATCCATAAATCACAATTTGTTGATAATAAGGGACATAAAAAAATCTGTCAATTTGGTATTCAATATATTTCAAAAGAATGGCGAGAACATCTGTATATTCGAATTGTCTATCGACTATGTGCATGATTATATTTGAACACGCACAATAATAAAATATGATATAATTTAATGTGATATACAATTGTTACAAATAAATACTGATATACATGTAGCACTAGTATATGCAATTAATTATGACTGTCAATAAAACAAACGACCGGAGGAATATTTCTGTCGTTTTTGGCCAGCGTACCATGATTTTGATTTGGACCGGAAATGACGCAAATCGTCTTTGTGATCTTTGCTTAATATTGGAACGTAATCCATGGGAGTACATAATGTCTTATAACTTCCATAAAACTCCTTGTATCCTCCCGTTAGAATATAAAGCTCAGGGAAATACAATGAAGGATAATTGTCAGCATTTAACTCTCTGTCATGATTACGAAGAAAGCGGCACATTTTAGGTCCTCTCTCGTAAGAAAACTCACAATGGAAAATAATAATGTCACGCTTTCCATCTGAGCGGGGCGTATTTGTATTTTTTAATAGTTCTAAAATATCGTCTTTATTATGAATATTTTCAGCACCATGTATGTGACCACCTTCAAACTCATAGGAATATCTACTGTCAATTATACGAAAGCTTCCAATTGTATCGTTGTATTTCCCGTTTAAAACATCATTGATGGTGGCTGGAGTAATGTATCTTAGGTCATGACAGTGTCCCTGAACGGTTTGTAAGCAACATTCTTTCTTTCCATCTCCAGTGAGGACGGCGGCTTCAACTAAAACGTCCTCTGTTTTAGTATCTTTCTGATTGATGGAGTCAACAGACAAGTCTTTGTTGGTACTGAGAATATGTGCATCAAACGACAAAGATTTTTTTAGTAATAGTTTTTGAGACCTGATGTACTTTCTCTTACTGTAAGACACAGGGGTATCACATTCAGTTTTGTTGTCAAATTTGTCGGCTCTTTTTCTCTTTGATCTAAAATCTGATTTAAACAAACTAAATGTTGGTGAGTCGTCAAATTCAAAAAATTCCATACCAAGTCCGGAATCTTCATCGAACAAACTTTTTATAAAGTCTGGAGTTTTGGGAATTTTACGACAGTTATCTCCAGTTGCACAATCCATCTCATTGTCTGAAATAAAGAAAAACTCTAAAAATATGTTTTCTGTTAAGTTTTGTTCAATTGTAGCTTGCCTAAAAATCAGTTATTATGAACAATATTGCATAATTATAAAAATGTAATATTTGGATTTTAAAATAAAAAACATGTCAGCACGAAATACAGAAGAATTTCTAGACATGCCGACTTTTGTCCATGGTTATAGAACATGTAGAAGGTTATACAAATTTTGGGTTGTCTATAGTCGGTAAGTTTATGATGAATGTTACCGGAAACTAGATAGGTGCACAAAAGTTTTGATTTTTAAAAACAATGCAACAATTTACATTTTGTACGTCAATAGTGTGTAAGCATCGACGACAGATTTAAAATTGAAAAAATAAAAGTGTTTTTTATGTCAACGCAATTTCTTTCTATCAGATTGCACAAACTGTTTAAAAACTAAAGAAATGTGGTATGATTGCCAACGAGACAACAAACCACCAGAGTCCATGTAACTATGATGTAAGCTTCTATTATAGGTTATTAAACGATTTTTGACAATGAGTAAACCCCTGCCGTATAGTATCTGCATGCTTAATTGTATATTGGAGCATGACATAAAGATATATTACTGATATAAATTGAAAATATTTTGAAAATTATTATCTTTTTTCATTAATATAATATGTATACTTACTACTTTCAAACATGTTAATTGTGACCAGACAGTCTTAGTAATGGCAGATGTCAGACAGAAAATGACCAGTGTTGTAATCGACAACTATTATAATTTATATAACCGGGAAATAATCATATTCTGCATCTTAATTACATGTAAACATTTGTAATACTCTTTATTAGATATAATTATGACTAATTATATTGTTATGCCATTGACATACAGGTGGATTATGTTGTAAAATATTGTTAACGAACGGTAAATCGCATAATTGACGTCTGCAGGGTGTACATTTAAAGATGTTTCATTTTAAGATGGCTTTAAAGTTAATCTTTTAAATATTTTAACCATAGGGTTTGGAGATTTGTATATACATGATATATCATATTTAAAAAGGCATTTATCTGCAAGTTTTCAAGTTTCAAGTTTTTTATTTCTCAAGACCCTTAACCAGGGTATGTGAACAAATACAATTGAATACAATTTAACACAATATAACAAAATAGGTTGATTAAATGAACAAGTTAACATATATACATGATATACATTTCCAAATATATGGAAGACGAACATATTATATAAACAGTAACTTCAATCATTTTACTAAAGAAAGTATGATTTTACAAAATTTTGCAGCTTTCAATATTACATTATAATTGTCTGAGTTAAACAAAGCATGAAATTTATCAACATTTGGATTTGTAGTGAATTCTTTTGGCAATAACATTTTCCTCTCGTTTTTGAAATAATAACATTGGAATAAATAATGAAATTCATCACCTAATGAGTTACAGTCACAAATATCACAAATTCTATCATCTCTTGCTATTCCCCAAAACCTGCCCTTTTCAACTGGCAGTTTATTATTAACACATCTAAAATTACATAAAGATTTCCTTAAATCTGTAGGAAGTTCTATTAAATATTTTTCAAAACAATGCTTTCTTTTAAAAATTCTATAATTGAGACATTTAGGTGATTCATACACAGTAGCACACCATTTCTGCTTAAATTGGTCACATAACCTTTGCTTTACAATCTTAGCTAGGTTGACAGATTTAGACACATTTTGAGTTAACCAATATTCAGAACAACCACATTCATTTAGAGTATTTTCAACACAACGTATCCATTCTGAATGGTACATATTTCTGTTATGCATGGTGTATAACAATTTATACAAAATAGATGAAATCTTATCTTGCTTACTACACATGAATCTTTTCCATAGACCAATCATCCTACTTTTAATAAATACATCAATAGGATATCTACCTAGTTCTCCATATATAATACAATTTGGAGTTGACTTCTTAACATTTAAAATAATCTTATAAAATTGTAAGAATAAAGATTCAACAGTATTATTGTTACTATAACCCCACACTTCACACCCATATAACAATATAGGTGCTACCATTGTGTCAAACATTTGTAATTGCAAATCAATAGGCAATCCTAGACTTCTACATTTTCTTAACATACTGTACATGGCTTTTCTACCTTGTTCTAACAATTTATTCTGGTTATTTTTAAAGGAACCGTTATACATAAATATAATACCTAAATAAGCAAAATCATCAACAATATTCAAAACTTCCCCATTCAGTGTAAATACAGGTTTATCAGGGGATTTGCGTTTCCTAAATACAACAACTTTTGTTTTTGTAGCATTAATTTCAAGTTTCCAAGTCTTACAATATAAATACATGGAATTAAGTGCAGCTTGTAACTCAGCCTTAGATTCAGCAAGTATAACAGTGTCATCAGCATATAATAATAGATACAATCTTAAATAGACAGAAATTTCATCAGTATCAAGAGCAGTATGAACAGCATTACAAACATCTGACAACTCATCATATGCATTAGATACAAACTGGACTAAATCATTAAGAAACAGCGAAAAAAGTACAGGCGACAGGTTTTCTCCCTGTCTAACACCAACATTACTTTGAAAATAATCTGACATTTGACTACCCTGTCGTACACAAGATTTAGCATTTTCATACATAGCATGTACAATATTAAACATTTTACCATCAATACAGTTTTGCAGTAACTTATTCCATAAAGCTGTTCTATTAATGGAGTCAAAAGCCTTGCGATAATCAATAAAGGCACAATATAGTGGTTTATTCTTGTGTAAGTACAAATCAATTAAACATTTAAGATTGAATATATGATCATAAGTTCCATAATTCTTTCTAAAACCTGCCTGTTCTTCACAGAGAACATTCATATTTTCAAGATAAACATTAAGTCTGTTATTTAGTACAGCTGTAAAAAGTTTACCATAACAACTAAGTATTGTAATCCCCCTGTAATTGTCAGGGTTAGTGACATCACCTTTGTTTTTATAAATTGGACATATAACACCAATCGACCATAAGTCTGGCACAATACCAGCTTCAAAAATAATATTAAACAGCTTCACAAATATAGGAAGCATTTTATGGCTTGAATACTTTAAAAATTCATTCAAAATTAAATCTGTACCACATGATTTGTTATTTTTCAAATTCTTAATTGCATTTTCAACCTCTTTTTCGGTGATAACAGCATTTACATTAATATTCAGATTAGTAACAGTATTTCTATCAACATCTACAAAATCACAATCATTGTCCTCTTGTGCATTGCTTAACTTCTTAAAATGCTCAAAAAAACATTCATTCGACACTTTTTCAAGTACCTTATTTTTACTGCAGTAATCTGACCAGGCAGAAGCTAGCGAACAATAGCTAGCGAACAATAAGCCAGCGAACAATAAGGCGATATATCGAGAAACCAAAAAACAGAATAAGACAACAACGGCCGTTAAATAAAAAAATATTTAAAAAGGCAGAAAATCAGTTAAAATATAGCAATTTAAACTCAATTTTGAAATGGTTTTTATCCAATCCATTGATTTAACAAGTCGCATAACTTTTTAGGCTAATATTCAGTACCACAATAACTATGCATCTATCAACGGATTATTTGTAGGTGTAGGGCCACCTATGCACCCTCTTCAATTTAGAACGTATGTAAAAGTAGTCCTACCCTGTAAAATATAGCACCTTTTATGTCATTGTTTAATCTAGAGCTCAAAATTTGAAAAATATGTCAAAAAATTAGGAGGGTCGGCCTATTCCAGGGCTTCTAGAGAGAAATAATGAGGGGTGTCACGGGGAATGACTATATAGGTCTTGTAGAGGAGAAACAGGCGCTTCTTTTGCGCTAGGTATCGAAGGGCGCTATGTTCAAAAATCTGAAACTAGAGCTCAAAATTTGAAAAAAATGTCAAAAAATTAGGGGGGTCGGCCTATTCTAGGATTTCTAGAGAAAAATAATGAGGGGTGTCACGGGGAATGACTATATAGGTCTTGTAGAGGAGAAACAGGCGCTTCTTTTGCGCTAGGTATCGAAGGGCGCTATGTTCAAAAATCTGAAACTAGAGCTCAAAATTTGAAAAAAATGTCAAAAATTAGGGGGGTCGGCCTATTCTAGGACTTCTAGAGAAAAATAATGAGGGGTGTCACGGGGTATGACTATATAGGTTGTAGAGGAGAAACAGGCGCTTCTTTTGCGCTAGGTATCGAAGGGCGCTATGTTCAAAAATCTGAAACTAGAGCTCAAGATTCGAAAAAAATGTCAAAAAATTAGGGGGGTCGGCCTATTCCAGGGCTTCTAGAGAAAAATAATGAGGGGTGTCACGGAGAATGACTATATAGGTCTTGTAGAAGAGAAACATGCGCTTCTTTTGCGCTAGGTATCGAAGGGCGCTATGTTCAAAAATCTGAAACTAGAGCTCAAAATTTGAAAAAAATGTCAAAAAAATAGGGGGGTCGGCCTATTCTAGGACTTCTAGAGAAAAATAATGAGGGGTGTCACGGGGTATGACTATATAGGTCTTGTAGAAGAGAAACAGGCGCTTCTTTTGCACTAGGTATCGAAGGGCGCTATGTTCAAAAATCTGAAACTAGAGCTCAAAATTTGAAAAAAATGTCAAAAAAATAGGGGGGTCGGCCTATTCTAGGACTTCTAGAGAAAAATAATGAGGGGTGTCACGGGGAATGACTATATAGGTCTTGTAGAGGAGAAACAGGCGCTTCTTTTGCGCTAGGTATCGAAGGGCGCTATGTTCAAAAATCTGAAACTAGAGCTCAAAATTTGAAAAAAATGTCAAAAAAATAGGGGGGTCGGCCTATTCTAGGACTTCTAGAGAAAAATAATGAGGGGTGTCACGGGGTATGACTATATAGGTCTTGTAGAAGAGAAACAGGCGCTACTTTTGCACTAGGTATCGAAGGGCGCTATGTTCAAAAATCTGAAACTAGAGCTCAAAATTCGAAAAAAATGTCAACAAAATAGGGGGGTCGGCCTATTCCAGGAGTTATAGAGAAAAATAATGAGGGGTGTCACGGAGAATGACTATATAGGTCTTGTAGAGGAGAAACAGGCGCTTCTTTTGCGCTAGGTATCGAAGGGCGCTATATTCAAAAATCTGAAACTAGAGCTCAAGATTCGAAAAAAATGTCAAAAAATTAGGGGGGTCGGCCTATTCCAGGGCTTCTAGAGAAAAATAATGAGGGGTGTCACGGGGAATGACTATATAGGTCTTGTAGAGGAGAAACAGGCGCTTCTTTTGCGCTAGGTATCGAAGGGCGCTATGTTCAAAAATCTGAAACTAGAGCTCAAAATTTGAAAAAAATGTCAAAAAATTAGGGGGGTCGGCCTATTCTAGGACTTCTAGAGAAAAATAATGAGGGGTGTCACGGGGAATGACTATATAGGTCTTGTAGAGGAGAAACAGGCGCTTCTTTTGCGCTAGGTATCGAAGGGCGCTATGTTCAAAAATCTGAAACTAGAGCTCAAAATTTGAAAAAAATGTCAAAAAAATAGGGGGTCGGCCTATTCTAGGACTTCTAGAGAAAAATAATGAGGGGTGTCACGGGGTATGACTATATAGGTCTTGTAGAGGAGAAACAGGCGCTTCTTTTGCACTAGGTATCGAAGGGCGCTATGTTCAAAAATCTGAAACTAGAGCTCAAAATTTGAAAAAAATGTCAAAAAAATAGGGGGGTCGGCCTATTCTAGGACTTCTACAGAAAATTAATGAGGGGTGTCACGGGGTATGACTATATAGGTCTTGTAGAAGAGAAACAGGCGCTACTTTTGCACTAGGTATCGAAGGGCGCTATGTTCAAAAATCTGAAACTAGAGCTCAAAATTCGAAAAAAATGTCAAAAAATTAGGGGGGTCGGCCTATTCTAGGACTTCTAGAGAAAATAATGAGGGGTGTCACGGGGAATGACTATATGGGTGTTGTAGAGGAGAAACAGGCGCTTCTTTTGCGCTAGGTATCGAAGGGCGCTATGTTCAAAAATCTGAAACTAGAGCTCAAAATTTGAAAAAAATGTCAAAAAATTAGGGGGGTCGGCCTATTCTAGGACTTCTAGAGAAAAATAATGAGGGGTGTCACGGGGTATGACTATATAGGTCTTGTAGAAGAGAAACAGGCGCTTCTTTTGCACTAGGTATCGAAGGGCGCTATGTTCAAAAATCTGAAACTAGAGCTCAAAATTTGAAAAAAATGTCAAAAAAATAGGGGGGTCGGCCTATTCTAGGACTTCTAGAGAAAAATAATGAGGGGTGTCACGGGGAATGACTATATAGGTCTTGTAGAGGAGAAACAGGCGCTTCTTTTGCGCTAGGTATCGAAGGGCGCTATGTTCAAAAATCTGAAACTAGAGCTCAAAATTTGAAAAAAATGTCAAAAAATTAGGGGGGTCACCCAGCAGCGGCATAACAAAAAAAAAACTCATCATCAATACCAGACGCGCGTTTCGTCTACAAAAGACTCATTAGTGACGCTCGAATCAAAATAATGGTTGAAAGGCCAAAATAAAGGACGAAGTTGAAGATCATTGAGAACCAAACATTCCTAGCAGTTTTGCCAAATACAGGTAAGACAGTTTATTCCTGGTGTAGAAAAACCTTAGTTTTTTTCAAAAATTCAAAGCGGTGTTAATTTATAAGATTATATTAATGATAAGCCAAGTCAACACACAAGTCCAAACTACTGGAATGATGATACCCTCGGGGAAATAAATCTTTACCAGCAGTGGCATCGACTCAGAGGTTGCATTTTAAGTTTTAACTCATCAAAGATACCAGTATTTTAATTTTATATTTACGCCAGACGCGCGTTTCGTCTACAATATATCAATGAATGTCCTGTGAAGGGAAAACAGGCGTATCGTTTGCGTAAGACTTCAAAAGGTGCTATGTTCAATTTTGTCGAAAGGAACTAAAAAAAAATAAAAACTCAACTGTCAGACAAGAACGCGAAAACCAACAAAAAAAAAAAACCAACATATCAGAGTCAGTAAAAACTAATTTTCAAAATCTTGTTATATATAAAGTCATAATTTCCCCATCCGAATAACATGATAAAAGAGTTTGTAAAATGTGTTATGTAAATACTGATAAAAAGAATGCTGATTACTGGCTGATTTTCTTTTTCAAGGGTATTTCGAAAAGAAAACGACGAAGATGAAAGAACTTTAGTGCGAATACCAGCTGGTATATAACCTAAAGTTCTATATACACTTTTATACTTAATAGACAGTCTACTTTTTATTCTTTCAAAAGTTTTTTTCATATCGGAGGTTTTGTACCAGATAACCAAAATCAGCAAAGAATACTGCATTGTTAAAAAAGTATGATAGTAAAACTACATACAGACCAGTTAACTTTAACAATATTGACAATACAAGCGCCACAACCTTAAAGACGGTATAAGTACCCTCGTCCACGTGCGGGTGTTGTCTGATAAAAATAGATGTACATGTATACACATGGAAAAAAGTATTTTGTAAAATGTGTTATGTAAATACTGATAAAAAAATGCTGATTACTGGCTGATTTTCTTTTTCAAGGGTATGTCGAAAAGAAAACGACGAAGATAAAAAAAACTTTAGTGCGATTGCCAACTGGTATATAACCAAATTGGAATTGAAATTAAAAAAACACTCTTTATTTTTTTATGATATAATTTGTTAAAATAGAACTAGTTAAACACTATTTAAATATCACCTGAGTTTGATCAATAATTATCGACTCGATAAGTTCTTATCTGCACATGCAGCTACTGTACCCGTACACAGCAAAACATGTGTTTCATCCTCATTGTTTTCAACACTTTAAATAACCAAGTTTATAAAGTTATGTGATTGACACCTTGAAATAGGTCCTCCACAACTCTTAACCGCAGCAAGATGGTAGATTATCAGCATGAGAGAGGCAGGAATGTCGCTGTGACAACTGTACGTATTGTCGGTCATCACTTTTCCACTATTAGTCGTTTAGAGAATAAAAATCAGGCAATACACGATATAAAAGACTATCCGAGACCAAAAAGACCCCCTATGCCACCTGCTAGGGAAAATCAAGCATGATGAAGCTTAGTCAGAAAGAAACCCATTGCATACAATACAATCCTGAAAAGAGAGGGGTGGGCATACAGGAGCCTTTCAACAATAATTGTTCGAGATTGAATCATTCCTTCTGGTTATTGTGCGATAAGACCATTTCAGGGACGTTTGCTTACGAACAGACACACAGTTATCCGTATCCAATGTAGTGCAGAGCTCGCCAAAATTGGAAATAAGCATCGTGGAGGAAGATCCATTGTTCAAATGGAATTCTGTTTATTTTCCTTGGTCCAATCATAGCCCGGATTTGAACCATATCAAGGATTATGGGACACTATTGGGCGTAATTTGCACAAAAGGACACCCCAGTCCAAACACGTGATGAAATAAACAATGCCCTTCATCAGAAATGGTTGCTGCTACCTAAGCAACAAATTAGTCGATTTATGGCAGAAATCATAAGACGTTAAGTGGCGGTTGACCGTTTAAATGGAGACTGCGTACAAAGTGCTATTTCTTTGGCGTATAACGATTAACCATGATGTGAACAATCATCTTAAGATTAATTTTGAAATGTCTGACATTGTAAAGTTCGACTACAGTAAAAGTTGTAAAATGCAGTTTTTTGTACAAAAAAACACCTCATTTTGTTTTTAGAATTATGGTTAGATAAATATTTTTTTTTTCAAACATTTTTTGTTCGTTAAAATGCCAATGTTTTCATAAACTATGTTTCAATATTATTTTACAAAATATTTTATCATATTCCATCCAAAATAAAGGCTGATTATTCAAGTTTTAAAAAATCAATATTTTGCAATACTTTTTTCCATGTGTATATATAAAAAAAGAAACATTACTTTGCTTTTTAAGTAAAATATATTTAATATATTAGTTTGTAATATTTTCACGATTAAAACTAATGACCTAAATAATCTATTCATGATCATTTAGTATTTTCTTTTAAATTCGAAGATAACTTTACGTAATTTTCCGATTTCAAACAAATACGCATTTTTTCAACCATTTACCTTTATAGAGATGGAACTGAGTTGTCCTTTTGATCATTAAATGTATCGAGCACTATTTAATGTCTCTAGAATGACTTTGAAAGGCGCTAAAGACTCGTCTTAGAGATACTGGTGCAACATTTTAACGTCCCCGAGGTTTCAACTCACATGAAACGAAGTTATGTGAAGATTGGCAAATCCGCATTATTTATCTCCGTAATCGATTTGGAGAAACTCATGGAAGAAACAAAAATAGGCTATATGCGCAAACAGTTTGTAACCGACTTCATCTGGGCAGCCTAAGAGCTCGTCGTTCGTTGAAGTGATCTATCCTTAATCGAAGGATGTCGCGAGTTGAATGGAGAGGGTACGGATTCGATGACATAGACTAACATGGAGACTAATCCTTTTTACCGCTGAATCGGAATTCAACTTGTCATTTATCGATGGCAGAGACATGGTCTGCCGCAGGTACAAGGCATGCTTTTTGATGCGTGCGTACAGGAAACAAATTGGCTTTAGGATGGCGAATTAATGGTATGGAATGGATAACCTACCAGGAACGCCCCGATCTGACAATTAGTGAAGGAAACCTAAATGCAAAAGGGTATAGGAACGAAATTCTGGCTCCACTAGTTCTCCCGTTTCTCCGAAGGCATCGTTAAACTACATTTTAAACAGAAAACGCCCGTTGTAAACACATTTTAATGAATTTTGGAGAATAATCGCATTCGAGTGTTGACGTGGCCAGTATTGTCTTCAGATTATCGCCAATGGGACATCTTTGGGACGAACTTGGACGACTCACCAAAAAGAGCCCAAATCCATCGGAAACGGTCATCCAACTTGAATAATACTTTTCAGGGAAAGTAACAACAGAAAGGGTCATTGATAAAAAGGACGATCAAGAATAGTTTCTTCAGATACTGGAACATGAATTACCACAATATCACCATCCTGAAACCTCTGAGGGCCATTTCGGATTCTGTAATGAAATGTTGGTTCATTCAAAAGCACGTGTGAAACGGATATAAAATGGATGCAAATAAAATATGATGCAGCAATAAAAGAACGTGAAAATAAAATAATGAACAAGCTGGACAAGTATGACCACATGCAGAACCATTGATTTGTTAACTTCACGAAAATAAAACGGCAGCTGAGATCCAGGTGATGAATGTTTGGTAAGCAAAACAAGAAGAACAAGAAAGAGAAATTGAATAGATTCACGGAGTGAGATGTGTTGAGACAAACTAGAGTAGATATTGAAACCTTAAAAATTGAGGGTAATACATTGCATCATACTCATACCTCTCGTAAATACCACACACATGGCGTTTACTATGTGCCACACTCAATGTAATGTCACGTCACTTTGACATCTTTCTATGATTAATACATCTCTCACATAGTTAAGAAGTCCTTTATTTCTATTTTAAGAAAGGAAAAGTAATACAAAGCTAAAAGCCATTTGTTCCGGAAATGAACGAGCACTTACAAGACTTTAGAAGAATTTTGGATACATAACTGGATAGTTTCGATATAAAAATTGAGAAATTTTAGATTCATACTCACAAAAAATGACATATATATAGGTCATCATGATAAAATTGCAGAAGATTCCTCTTATAAAAAGGTGGTGGAAGAGATTTAGCAAACAAATCCGTAAATGTTCGTTAAGATTAAGAAATCCGTCAAATTATATTTTTTTTATTCAATCCTCACAATCATCTAGTTATAACTTACCCGTCAAGACTATCGTTTTTTTAAGAATACATATCATAATTTCACCTACAGACAATGTGTACCCGCAAGTCACTCCTCTCAATAGCACCGGCATGCACGCAAATTAAATTGATGCTCGTCGACATCTCTTGTTTAATAGAATGCAGCATATATTCATAGTAGTTACTCTGATTTATCAGAGAAAACCGCTGAATCATTGGTTACAAGTAGTAACCTTTACATTCTCATAACCTTTACAGTCTTGGAGAATCATCAAGAATATAGACCTTCTAGAGATGTTAGTTTAATCATAGTTATTTCGGAAACAAGTTATTATGAGTTAAATTACTAGTAATCATACCCCTTTCTACTTTTATTGTGCGAGTGCTGCCTTGTAGCGCCATTAGCCTGCTCTTTTTTTGAAGCTAACAAGTTGTCTTTTACGTGCAAGTGGTATGGCTCTCTTTTAACACGTGATCAGTCGCGTATCCTTCCGACAGACTATCGTTGTTCCTGAAGATAATACTCGCAAATGGTGTGAATGAAGAGCCGAAAATTTGGTCCCTGAAATTGTCTCCCAGAAACGGAGATGGAACCACGCACCTTTGTGTTTGAAAATAGAGGTTGTGACTCCATGTCTTATTGTTTGAACCAAGAAATAAATGACTGAGAATACCTTTCCATTCCTCCAAGAGATCATTTACATCACCCCAATTATACGATTATAGATGCGATACGCGGTATTCAGAAGTTCGGGAACCCTGTTTTTCCTCATTGTTAAAATTCTGGAATTGGTAATCACGCGGAACTGACCCTGCTGTATAATTAGTATGTCTGCATACAAGTTACACTTCACCTTATTATCTTTCATATTTCTTATAAGTTGCGGCCACATGTCCTAAGTCGGTCTCTGTTTGGTGGTGTTTTTGTTGGTTAAGAGATCATCTAAAGTACCAATCACGCAAGTGCGAATATATTTGGCTTTAAAGTATTAGTTCATCTTCCCCATCATGGTATGATCTCAGTGATCGAGAAAAACTCGAGTTTCCTCAAATCTTACGGGATCGATAGAGTAGACACCAACGCAGTGTATTATACATAGTACTTTGATCTCTTTGTTGTTGAATTCGGTAATCTTTTCCGTCCATAGTTTTATGAAAATGCTTGACTTGAATATGGAATGAAAAGCAACCTGGATCATCACAACTTCTTGGTCTTGGGCGGCACTTAGTCATATTGGCAAGTAAAACATAAATGATGCGAAGAATAAACGTGAATTCTTTATTTTGTTGAAACAGAAGCGTAATCCAAGTTTCACTCAAACGAACAACGATCAAGCATCGTTTCTCGAATTTACGTCGAAATATTTTACCCGTTTAACAAACTTTTCTATAGAGACACCTAGACCGATTTGTACTTTTGTGAAGATGAGGTTTGTTAAACGGCTGACTAGATGAAGTCGGTTATATAGTGCATAGTTAACAACCTATGTTCTTTAACTCACATAGTTGCGAGTCGTTGTATTCTTATGTTGAGCATCGACTGCTTATTTGCAATAGGCGAGTGACTTATTTCAAAAAGACGCTTAGTTAACAACTCTAATGGACCCATCTTACGCACGGCTGTATTATATATACACATGGAAAAAAGTATTGCAGCACCTTGAGTTTTTAAAACTTGAAAAATCAGCCTCTTTTTTTGGATGAAATATAATAAAATATGTGTAGGATATTATTGAAACATAGTTTATGATAACATTGGCAACCACAATTTTAATAACAAAATGTAGTGTTTTTTGTACAAAAAATGCATTTTTCAACTTTTACTGTAGTCGAACTTTACAATGTCAGGTATTTCAAAATTAATCTTCAGATGACTGTTCGCATCATGGTTGGTCGTTATACGCCAAAGAATTAGTACTTTGTGCGCAGCCTCCAATCAAACGAATTACCGCATCTCAACGTCTTTTGATTCCTGCCATGAATCGGCTAATAAAGTAATGTAAAGGTAGCAGCAACCATTTCTGATGAAGGGCATTGTTTATTTCATGATGTGTTTGAACTGGTGTGTCCTTTTGTGCACTTTCCGCCCAATAGTGTCCCAAATATGCTCGATATGGTTCAAATCCGGGCTACGATCTGGCCAAGGAAGATGAACCGAATTCCATTTGAACAATGGATCTTCCTCCAAGATGCTAATTTCCAATTTTGGCGAGCTCTGCACTACATTTGATACGGATAACTGTGTGTCTGTTCGTAAGCAAACGTCCCTGAAATGGTCTTATCGCACAATAACCAGTAGAGATGATTCAATCTCGAACAATTATTGTTAAAACGCTCCTGTATGCCCACCTCTCTCTTTTCAGGATTGTATTGTATGCAATGGGTTTCTTTCTGACTAAGCTTCATCATGCTTGATTTTCCCTAGCAGGTGGCATAGGGGGTCTTTTTGGTCTCGGATAGTCTTTTATATCGTGTATTGCCTAATTTTTATTCTCTAAACGACTAATAGTGGAAAAGTGATGAACGACAATACGTGCAATTGTCACAGCGACATTCCTGCCTCTCTCATGCTGATAATCTGCCATCTTGCTGCTGTTATGAGTTGTGGAGGACCTATTTCAAGGTGTCAATCACATAACTTTATAAACTTGGTTATTTAAAGTGTTGAAAACAATGAGGATGAAACACATGTTTTGCTGTGTACGGGTACATTAGCTGCATGTGCAGATAAGAACTTATCGAGTCGATAATTATTGATCAAACTCAGGTGATATTTAAATAGTGTTTAACTAGTTCTATTTTAACAAATTATATCATAAAAAAATAAAGAGTGTTTTTTAATTTCAATTCCAATTTGGTTATATACCAGCTGCCATTCGCACTAAAGTTCTTTTTATCTTCGTCGTTTTCTTTTCGACATACCCTTGAAAAAGAAAACCAGCCAGTAATCAGCATTTTTTTATCAGTATTTACATCATAACACATTTTACAAACTCTTTTATCATGTTATTCGGATGGGGAAATTATGACTTTATATGACAAGAAATTGCAAATTAGTCTTTGCTGACTATGATATGTTTTTTTTTTTTGGTTTTCGCGTTCTTGTCTGACAGTTGAGTTTTTCATTAAAAGTTTTTAGTTCCTTTCGACAAAATTGAACATAGCATTATTCTTACTACATTTGTATAAACTTCAAGATTATAATTATTTTTTTTAAAACCGGTTTTTTTCTAAAGTGAATAATGATCAATATTTTCGAAGGGTTAAATATTTCACAGTGATGTCCTGCCATGGCTTTGTTTAAATTTGTTTGTTAGCTTTTTGTTCATGAATTTTTGTCTCTAATATTTAATTAACTATGCATTTGTATTCAGATGTTGCAGATCAAATATATTCGTTCATTGTGTAATCATACGTTTTTTGATTGAGTTAAGTCTACCAATTGATATTTTATCGTGTGTTTTTCTATGTTGTGATGTTATGCTATTGTTTCAGAAAAAGGGAGAAGGTTTGGATCCATTAAAACGTTTAATCCCGCTGCAAATGTTTGCACCTGTCCTAAGTCAGGAATCTGATGTACAGTAGTTGTCGTTTGTTTATGTAATATATACGTGTTTCTCGTTTCTCGTTTTGCTTATATAGATTAGACCGTTGGTTTTCCCGTTTGAATGGTTTTACACTAGTAATGTTGGGGCTCTTTATAGCTTGTTGTTCGGTGTGAGCCAAGGCTCCGTGTTGAAGGCCGTATACTTTAACCTATAATGGTTTACTTTTTAAATTGTTATTTGGATGGAGAGTTGTCTCATTGGCACTCACACCACATCTTCCTTTTTCTATAGCACCTTTTGAAGTCTTACGCAAACGATGCGCCTGTTTTCCCTTCACAGGACATTCACTGATATATTGTAGACGAAATGCGCGTCTGGCGTAAATATAAAATTTAAATACTGGTATCTATGATGAGTTAAAACTTAAAATGCAACCACTGAGTCGACGCCATTGCTGGTAGAGATTTATTTCCCCGAGGGTATCACCAGCCCAGTAGTCAGCACTTGTGTTGACTTGGCTTATCATTGATATAATCTTATAAATTAACACCGTTTTGAATTTTTGAAAAAACTAAGGTTTTTCTACACCAGGAATAGACTGCCTTACCTGTATTTTACAAAACTACTAGGAATGTTATGTTCTCAATGTTCTTCAACTTCGTCCTTTAATTTGGCCTTTCAATCATTATTTTGATTCGAGCGTCACTAATGAGTCTTTGTAGATGAAACGCGCGTCTGGTATTTATGATGAGTTTTTTTGTGTTATGCCGCTACTGGATGACCCCCCTAATTGTTTGCCTTTTTTTTAAATTTTGAGCTCTAGTTTCAGATTTTTGAACAAAGTGTCCTTCGATACCTAGCCCAAAAGAAGAGCCTGTTTCTCTTCTACAAGACCTATATAGTCATACCCCGTGACACCCCTCATTATCTTTCTCTAGAACTCCTGGAATAGGCCGACCTTACCCCCATTTTTTCGACATTTTTTTCGAATTTTGAGCTCTAGTTTCAGATTTTTGAACATAGCGCCCTTCGATACCTAGTGCAAAAGAAGCGCCTGTTTCTCTTCTACAAGACCTATATAGTCATACCCCGTGACACTCCTCATTATTTTTCTCTAGAAGTCCTAGAATAGGCCGACCCCCCTAATTTTTTGACATTTTTTTCAAATTTTGAGCTCTAGTTTCAGATTTTTTAACATAGCGCCCTTCGATACCTAGCGCAAAAGAAGCGCCTGTATCTCTTCTTCAAGACCTATATAGTCATTCCCCGTGACACCCCTCATTATTTTTCTCTAGAAGTCCTAGAATAGGCCGACCCCCCTATTTTTTTGACATTTTTTTCAAATTTTGAGCTCTAGTTTCAGATTGTTGAACATAGCGCCCTTCTATACGTAGCGCAAAAGAAGCGCCTGTTTCTCCTCTACAAGACCTATATAGTCATTCCCCGTGACACCCCTCATTATTTTTCTCTAGAAGTCCTAGAATAGGCCGACCCCCCTAATTTTTTGACATTTTTTTCAAATTTTGAGCTCTAGTTTCAGATTTTTGAACATAGCGCCCTTCGATACCTAGCGCAAAAGAAGCGCCTGTTTCTCCTCTACATGACCTATAAGTCATTCTCCGTGACACCCCTCATTATTTTTCTCTAGATGCCCTGGAATAGGCCGACCCTACCCCCATTTTTTGGACATTTTTTTCGAATTTTGAGCTCTAGTTTCAGATATTTTTACATAGCGCCCTTCGACACCTAGCGCAAAAGAAGCGCCTGTTTCTCTTCGACAAGACCTATATAGTCATTCTCCGTGACACCCCTCATTATTTTTCTCTAGAAGCCCTGGAATAGGCCGACCCCCCTAATTTTTTGACATTTTTTTCGAATCTTGAGCTCTAGTTTCAGATTTTTGAACATAGCGCCCTTCGATACCTAGCGCAAAAGAAGCGCCTGTTTCTCCTCTACAAGACCTATATAGTCATTCCCCGTGACACCCCTCATTATTTTTCTGTAGAAGTCCTAGAATAGGCCGACCCCCCTAATTTTTTGACATTTTTTTCAAATTTTGAGCTCTAGTTTCAGATTTTTGAACATAGCGCCCTTCGATACCTAGCGCAAAAGAAGCGCCTGTTTCTCCTCTACATGACCTATAAGTCATTCTCCGTGACACCCCTCATTATTTTTCTCTAGAAGCCCTGGAATAGGCCGACCCTACCCCCATTTTTTGGACATTTTTTTCGAATTTTGAGCTCTAGTTTCAGATATTTTAACATAGCGCCCTTCGACACCTAGCGCAAAAGAAGCGCCTGTTTCTCTTCGACAAGACCTATATAGTCATTCTCCGTGACACCCCTCATTATTTTTCTCTAGAAGCCCTGGAATAGGCCGACCCCCCTAATTTTTTGACATTTTTTTCGAATCTTGAGCTCTAGTTTCAGATTTTTGAACATAGCGCCCTTCGATACCTAGCGCAAAAGAAGCGCCTGTGTCTCTTCGTCAAGACCTATATAGTCATTCTCCGTGACACCCCTCATTATTTTTCTCTAGAAGCCCTGGAATAGGCCGACCCCCCTAATTTTTTGACATTTTTTTCGAATCTTGAGCTCTAGTTTCAGATTTTTGAACATAGCGCCCTTCGATACCTAGCGCAAAAAAAAGCGCCTGTTTCTCCTCTACAAGACCTATATAGTCATTCCCCGTGACACCCCTCATTATTTTTCTCTAGAACTCCTAGAATAGGCCGACCCCCCTAATTTTTTGACATTTTTTTCGAATTTTGAGCTCTAGTTTCAGATTTTTGAACATAGCGCCCTTCGATACCTAGCGCAAAAGAAGCGCCTGTTTCTCTTCTACAAGACCTATATAGTCATTCTCCGTGACATCCCTCATTATTTTTCTCTAGAAGCCCTGGAATAGGCCGACCCCCCTAATTTTTTGACATTTTTTTCAAATTTTGAGCTCTAGTTTCAGATTTTTGAACATAGCGCCCTTCGATACCTAGCGCAAAAGAAGCGCCTGTTTCTCCTCTACAAGACCTATATAGTCATATCCCGTGACACCCCTCATTATTTTTCTCTAGAAGTCCTAGAATAGGCCGACCCCCCTAATTTTTTGACATTTTTTTCAAATTTTGAGCTCTAGTTTCAGATTTGTGAACATAGCGCCCTTCGATACCTAGCGCAAAAGAAGCGCCTGTTTCTCCTCTACAAGACCTATATAGTCATTCCCCGTGACACCCCTCATTTTTTTTCTCTAGAAGTCCTAGAATAGGCCGACCCCCCTAATTTGTTGACATTTTTTTCAAATTTTGAGCTCTAGTTTCAGATTTTTGAACATAGCGCCCTTCGATACCTAGCGCAAAAGAAGCGCCTGTTTCTCTTCTACAAGACCTATATAGTCATTCTCCGTGACACCCCTCATTATTTTTCTCTAGAAGCCCTGGAATAGGCCGACCCCCCTAATTTTTTGACATTTTTTTCAAATTTTGAGCTCTAGTTTCAGATTTTTGAACATAGCGCCCTTCGATACCTAGTGCAAAAGAAACGCCTGTTTCTTTTCTACAAGACCTATATAGTCATACCCCGTGACACCCCTCATTATTTTTCTCTAGAAGTCTTAGAATAGGCCGACCCCCCAAATTTTTTGACATTTTTTTCAAATTTTGAGCTCTAGTTTCAGATTTTTGAACATAGCGCCATTCGATACCTAACGCAAAAGAAGTGCCTGTTTCTCCTCTACAAGACCTATATAGTCATACCCCGTGACACCCCTTATTATTTTTCTCTAGAAGTCTTAGAATAGGCCGACCCCCCAAATTTTTTGACATTTTTTTCAAATTTTGAGCTGTAGTTTCAGATTTTTGAACATAGCGCCCTTCGATACCTAGCGCAAAAGAAGCGCCTGTTTCTCTTCTACAAGACCTATATAGTCATTCCCCGTGACACCCCTCATTATTTTTCTCTAGAAGTCCTAGAATAGGCCGACCCCCCTAATTTTTTGACATTTTTTTCAAATTTTGAGCTCTAGTTTCAGATTTTTGAACATAGCGCCCTTCGATACCTAGCGCAAAAGAACCGCCTGTGTCTCTTCTACAAGACCTATATAGTCATTCTCCGTGACACCCCTCATTATTTTTCTCTAGAAGTCCTAGAATAGGCCGACCCCCCTAATTTTTTGACATTTTTTTCAAATTTTGAGCTCTAGTTTCAGATTTTTGAACATAGCGCCCTTCGATACCTAGTGCAAAAGAAGCGCCTGTTTCTTTTCTACAAGACCTATATGGTCATACCCCGTAACACCCCTCATTATTTTTCTCTAGAAGTCCTAGAATAAGCCGACCCCCCAAATTTTTTGACATTTTTTTCAAATTTTGAGCTCTAGTTTCAGATTTTTGAACATAGCGCCCTTCGATACCTAGCGCAAAAGAAGCGCCTGTTTCTCCTCTACAAGACCTATATAGTCATTCCCCGTGACACCCCTCATTATTTTTCTCTAGAAGCCCTAGAATAGGCCGACCCCCCTAATTTTTTGACATTTTTTTCAAATTTTGAGCTCTAGTTTCAGATTTTTGAACATAGCGCCCTTCGATACCTAGCGCAAAAGAAGCGCCTGTTTCTCTTCTACAAGACCTATATAGTCATTCCCCGTGACACCCCTCATTATTTTTCTCTAGAAGCCCTGGAATAGGCCGACCCCCCTAATTTTTTGACATTTTTTTCGAATCTTGAGCTCTAGTTTCAGATTTTTGAACATAGCGCCCTTCGATACCTAGCGCAAAAGAAGCGCCTGTTTCTCCTCTACAAGACCTATATAGTCATTCCCCATGACACCCCTCATTATTTTTCTCTAGAACTCCTGGAATAGGCCGACCCCCCTAATTTTTTGACATTTTTTTCAAATTTTGAGCTCTAGTTTCAGATTTTTGAACATAGCGCCCTTCGATACCTAGCGCAAAAGAACCGCCTGTGTCTCTTCTACAAGACCTATATAGTCATTCTCCGTGACACCCCTCATTATTTTTCTCTAGAACTCCTGGAATAGGCCAACCCCCCTAATTTTTTGACATTTTTTTCGAATTTTGAGCTCTAATTTCAAATTTTTGAACATAGCGCCCTTCGATACCTAGCGCAAAAGAAGCGCCTGTTTCTCTTCTACAAGACCTATATAGTCATACCCCGTGACACCCCTCATTATTTTTCTCTAGAAGTCTTAGAATAGGCCGACCCCTTAAATATTTTGACATTTTTTTCAAATTTTGAGCTCTAGTTTCAGATTTTTGAACATAGCACCCTTCGATACCTAGCGCAAAATAACCGCCTGTTTCTCCTCTACAAGACCTATATAGTCATTCTCCGTGACACCCCTCATTATTTTTCTCTAGAAGCCCTGGAATAGGCCGACCCCCCTAATTTTTTGACATTTTTTTCGAATCTTGAGCTTTAGTTTCAGATTTTTGAACATAGCGCCCTTCGATACCTAGCGCAAAAGAAGCGCCTGTTTCTCCTCTACAAGACCTATATAGTCATACCCCGTGACACCCCTCATTATTTTTCTCTAGAACTCCGTGAATAGGCCGACCCTACCCCCATTTTTTGGACATTTTTTTCGAATTTTGAGCTCTAGTTTCAGATTTTTGAACATAGCGCCCTTCGATACCTAGTGCAAAAGAAGCGCCTGTTTCTCTTCTACAAGACCTATATAGTCATACCCCGTGACACTCCTCATTATTTTTCTCTAGAAGTCTTAGAATAGGCCGACCCCCCTAATTTTTTGACATTTTTTTCAAATTTTGAGCTCTAGTTTCAGATTTTTGAACATAGCGCCCTTCGATACCTAGCGCAAACGAAGCGCCTGTTTCTCTTCTTCAAGACCTATATAGTCATTCCCCGTGACACCCCACATTATTTTTCTCTAGAAGTCCTAGAATAGGCCGACCCCCCTAATTTTTTGACATTTTTTTCAAATTTTGAGCTCTAGTTTCAGATTGTTGAACATAGCGCCCTTCTATACGTTACGCAAAAGAAGCGCCTGTTTCTCCTCTACAAGACCTATATAGTCATTCCCCGTTACACCCCTCATTATTTTTCTCTAGAAGTCCTAGAATAGGCCGACCCCCCTAATTTTTTGACATTTTTTTCAAATTTTGAGCTCTAGTTTCAGATTTTTGAACATAGCGCCCTTCGATACCTAGCGCATAAGAAGCGCCTGTTTCTCCTCTACAAGACCTATATAGTCATTCTCCGTGACACCCCTCATTATTTTTCTCTAGAAGCCCTGGAATAGGCCGACCCCCCTAATTTTTTGACAATTTTTTCGAATCTTGAGCTCTAGTTTCAGATTTTTGAACATAGCGCCCTTCGATACCTAGCGCAAAAGAAGCGCCTGTTTCTCCTCTACAAGACCTATATAGTCATACCCCGTGACACCCCTCATTATTTTTCTCTAGAACTCCTGGAATAGGCCGACCCTACCCCCATTTTTTGGACATTTTTTTCGAATTTTGAGCTCTAGTTTCAGATTTTTGAACATAGCGCCCTTCGATACCTAGTGCAAAAGAAGCGCCTGTTTCTCTTCTACAAGACCTATATAGTCATACCCCGTGACACTCCTCATTATTTTTCTCTAGAAGTCCTAGAATAGGCCGACCCCCCTAATTTTTTGACATTTTTTTCAAATTTTGAGCTCTAGTTTCAGATTTTTGAACATAGCGCCCTTCGATACCTAGCGCAAAAGAAGCGCCTGTTTCTCTTCTTCAAGACCTATATAGTCATTCCCCGTGACACCCCTCATTATTTTTCTCTAGAAGTCCTAGAATTGGCCGACCCCCTATTTTTTTGACATTTTTTCAAATTTTGAGCTCTAGTTTCAGATTGTTGAACATAGCGCCCTTCTATACGTAGCGCAAAAGAAGCGCCTGTTTCTCCTCTACAAGACCTATATAGTCATTCCCGTGACACCCCTCATTATTTTTCTCTAGAAGTCCTAGAATAGGCCGACCCCCCTAATTTTTTGACATTTTTTTCAAATTTTGAGCTCTAGTTTCAGATTTTTGAACATAGCGCCCTTCGATACCTAGCGCAAAGAAGCGCCTGTGTCTCTTCTACAAGACCTATATAGTCATTCTCCGTGACACCCCTCATTATTTTTCTCTAGAACTCCTGGAATAGGCCGACCCCACTAATTTTTTGACATTTTTTTCGAATTTTGAGCTCTAGTTTCAGATTTTTGAACATAGCGCCCTTCGATACCTAGCGCAAAAGAAGCGTCTGTTTCTCTTCTACAAGACCTATATAGTCATACCCCGTGACAATCATTATTTTTCTCTAGAACTCCTGGAATAGGCCGACCCTACCCCCATTTTTTGGACATTTTTTTCGAATTTTGAGCTATAGTTTCAGATTTTTGAACATAGCGCCCTTCGATACATAGTGCAAAAGAAGCGCCTGTTTCTCTTCTACAAGACCTATATAGTCATTCTCCGTGACACCCCTCATTATTTTTCTCTAGAAGCCCTGGAATAGGCCGACCCCCCTAATTTTTTGACATTTTTTTCAAATTTTGAGCTCTAGTTTCAGATTTTTGAACATAGCGCCCTTCGATACCTAGCGCAAAAGAAACGCCTGTTTCTCTTCTACAAGACCTATATAGTCATACCCCGTGACACCCCTCATTATTTTTGTCTAGAACTCCTGGAATAGGCCGACCCTACCCCCATTTTTGGACATTTTTTTCGAACTTTGAGCTCTAGTTTCAGATTTTTGAACATAGCGCCCCTCGATATCTAGCGCAAAAGAAGCGCCTGTTTCTCCTCTACAAGACCTATATAGTCATACCCCGTGACACTCCTCATTATTTTTCTCTAGAAGTCCTAGAATAGGCCGACCCCCCAAATTTTTTGACATTTTTTTCAAATTTTGAGCTCTAGTTTCAGATTTTTGAACATAGCGCTCTTCGATACGTAGCGCAAAAGAAGCGCCTGTTTCTCCTCTACAAGACCTATATAGTCATTCCCCGTGACACCCCTCATTATTTTTCTCTAGAAATCCTAGAATAGGCCGACCCCCCTAATTTTTTGACATTTTTTTCAAATTTTGAGCTCTAGTTTCAGATTGTTGAACATAGCGCCCTTCGATACCTAGCGCAAAAGAAGCGCCTGTGTCTCTTCTACAAGACCTATATAGTCATTCTCCGTGACACCCCTCATTATTTTTCTCTAGAACTCCTGGAATAGGCCGACCTCCCTAATTTTTTGACATTTTTTCGAATTTTGAGCTCTAGTTTCAGATTTTTGAACATAGCGCCCTTCGATACCTAGCGCAAAAGAAGCGCCTGTTTCTCTTCTACAAGACCTATATAGTCATACCCCGTGACACCCCTCATTATTTTTCTCTAGAACTCCTGGAATAGGCCATTCCTATCCCCATTGTTTGGATATTTTTTTCAAATTTTGAGCTCTAGTTTCAGATTTTTGAACATAGCGCCCTTTGATACCTAGCGCAAAAGAAGCGCCTGTTTCTCTTCTACAAGACCTATATAGTCATACCCCGTGACACCCCTCATTATTTTTCTCTAGAACTCCTGGAATAGGCCGACCCTACCCCCATTTTTTGGACGTTTTTTTCGAATTTTGAGCTCTAGTTTCAGATTTTTGAACATAGCGCCCTTCGATACATAGTGCAAAAGAAGCGCCTGTTTCTCTTCTACAAGACCTATATAGTCATTCTCCGTGACACCCCTCATTATTTTTCTCTAGAAGCCCTGGAATAGGCCGACCCCCCTAATTTTTTGACATTTTTTTCAAATTTTGAGCTCTAGTTTCAGATTTTTGAACATAGCGCCCTTCGATACCTAGCGCAAAAGAAACGCCTGTTTCTCTTTTACAAGACCTATATAGTCATACCCCGTGACACCCCTCATTATTTTTCTCTAGAACTCCTGGAATAGGCCGACCCTACCCCCATTTTTTGGACATTTTTTTCGAACATTGAGCTCTAGTTTCAGATTTTTGAACATAGCACCCTTCGATACTTAGTGCAAAAGAAGCGCCTGTTTCTCCTCTACAAGACATATATAGTCATACCCCGTGACACCCCTCATTATTTTTCTCTAGAAGTCCTAGAATAGGCCGACCACCCTAATTTTTTGACATTTTTTTCAAATTTTGAGCTCTAGTTTCAGATTTTTGAACATAGCGCCCTTCGATACCTAGCGCAAAAGAAGCGCCTGTTTCTCCTCTACAAGACCTATATAGTCATTCTCCGTGACACCCCTCATTATTTTTCTCTAGAAGCCCTGGAATAGGCCGACCCCCCTAATTTTTTGACATTTTTTTCAAATTTTGAGCTCTAGTTTCAGATTTTTGAACATAGCGCCCTTCGATACCTAGCGCAAAAGAAGCGCCTGTTTCTCTTCTACAAGACCTATATAGTCATACCCCGTGACACCCCTCATTATTTTTCTCTAGAACTCCTGGAATAGGCCGACCCTACCCCCATTTTTTGGACATTTTTTTCGAACTTTGAGCTCTAGTTTCAGATTTTTGAACATAGCGCCCTTCGATACTTAGTGCAAAAGAAGCGCCTGTTTCTCCTCTACAAAACATATATAGTCATACCCCGTGACACCCCTCATTATTTTTCTCTAGAAGTCCTAGAATAGGCCGACCCCCCTAATTTTTTGACATTTTTTTCAAATTTTGAGCTCTAGTTTCAGATTTTTGAACATAGCGCCCTTCGATACCTAGCGCAAAAGAAGCGCCTGTTTCTCCTCTACAAGACCTATATAGTCATTCCCCGTGACACCCCTCATTATTTTTCTCTAGAAGCCCTGGAATAGGCCGACCCTCCTAATATTTTGACATTTTTTTCAAATTTTGAGCTCTAGATTAAACAATGACATAAAAGGTGCTATATTTTACAGGGTAGGACTACTTTTACATACGTTCTAAATTGAAGAGGGTGCATAGAAGGCCCTACACCTACAAATAATCCGTTGATAGATGCATAGTTATTGTGGTACTGAATATTAGCCTAAAAAGTTATGCGACTTGTTAAATCAATAGATTGGATAAAAACCATTTCAAAATTGAGTTTAAATTGCTATATTTTAACTGATTTTCTGCCTTTTTAAATATTTTTTTATTTAACGGCCGTTGTTGTCTTATTCTGTTTTTTGGTTTCTCGATATATCGCCTTATTGTTCGCTGGCTTATTGTTCGCTAGCTATTGTTCGCTAGCTTCTGCCTGGTAGTAATCTGTTTAGTTTATGATGTGTTTAATGATTGGATCTCCGAAATCTATAGACAATCACATCAGGGGACGACAATTTAGGAGGATTTTGAAAATTACTATTTTGGTCTGGGGTTGAAAAGGCTGCAAATAAATAAAAATTTCAAAAGACAGGAAATATTCAGCAAAAAAAAAATGCAGGAAACAGTTGTGCACAAAAGTAAAAATAAATATTCGCGCGGCGAAGCTGCGGAAAAAAATAAGCGTGCATATATACATGTAGCAATAGATGCAAATAAAAAGTGTCAGCAACATCATCCTGCTCCAATCACTATCCCCAGAATATCAAATGGTTTTCTAATGTTGGTTTGATGACGTCATGTACAAGATATCTCATTAAATTAAATTGCTGACGTCATGCACATTAAAATATCTCATTAACTTATATTGCTGACGACGTGCACGAGAATAGCTCCAGCGGAAAAGATTGCACAGGCCCCAAAAACTAAACGGTAATGTGCACGTATTAAAATGAACAATTTCATTTATTGGCCTGAATTTGCACGTGAATGATAAAACTAGTTGTCGTCTGGTGAAAATAGCGGCGTCCACATTTTTTTTTATTTAGAAAAATATAATGCCGGCGTCACACATTGGCGTATAGACCGGCGTGCACCAGACGTACAAAGAAAATTGGCGAAGTCGGTATACGTTAGTTGCACGCTAAGCAATCGTCAAACGCGCGTTGCATAAGTTTGAAGTACGTCGAAATGCAAAGGTATACGCTTGGTGAAAGCTTTAACTCCAGGAAATTTTTATGCAGCTTAAAATTGTTCATCCAGCTCAAGCGTTTGTCTAGCGTATACCTGTACGCTTCACGAATGTAATACAAACACTACAAGCGCGTTGAAAACGCTACAGATCAGTTTGAGACACGTTTAGGGCACGTTGTATACGCTTCAAGATCGTTCGACTTTATCTCAAACTTATGTGGGTGTATTTGTAACAAACACCCCATAACTAAACTTTTTTTTCATTCGAAGCGTGCATTTCATCTACGATAGACAAACGCCAGGCATACGCCAACATACGTTACTTGACCGCCGATAAATGCTTAGGTACACTTCTCGTACGCCCAATACACGCTTAAAGCTCGTTGTGATACAGATATGATTGACAGGTTGAATGCATCCAAAATTATCAGCGTATTGGCAGCGTACATGATTTTTTACCATGACCGGCGTACGTCGGAACTATACGCTGATGTGTGACGCCGGTATAAGACTCTATATAACTGTTCATGTGTATGATTATTTTTCTTTGAACAATTAAATAGTACTTACGTAGTGAAAAAACTTAATATTTCCTTCCTTTTTCTTCCTTTTTCTTCCTTTTTTCCTATAACTAACTTTTGGGTTTATCATGAATTTATTTTGATCCAATTTAAAAACAAAGAAACGATAAAATTTTAGAAAATTCTGCAATATTTATAATATTTAAAATGCCAAATTATAAAAGGTGAGAAAATAAAAGACAAGTACTTAACGAGTTTTAAGTATTTTACTTGGCAAGTACATGGTATTGTTTTGAGCAGAACAATATGCAAACATGCAATTTCGATGTTGTTATAGTCTTGTTAATTGTTATTACAGGCGTGTTAATTACAATTAGGGAGTAAGTTCTGCTATTTTCTTTTTGTTCATTGTTCAAAGTTTAAATTTTATAAGGTTTGTTATTTTAATTCATCATTGTTGAATTATTTAAAAATTGCTATATTACTGTTAATTTGTAAAGAAAGAAAATCTTCAATTACACAAAACTCAATACATATTTTTTTTCAGACTGAGGCTCTTTTGACTGAAAATAGACATAGAAATGGTACGTGTGTTGGTTGAGGCTTAGAATTCTTGACAAAAATAAAAACAGTTATTCTAAAATATTAATAAAAAAGGAGGAGAGTACTTTAAAAAAAAATTGTTGTGGGTGATCGGGAAATTACCAATCTATCGTCTTTTTTCTTAAATTATTCGACAAAAGATATGTTTCATTGTTTATTTGAATGAAACTAAAAACATACGCTTTATTTCTCTTAGACTTAATCACAAAAGTTACTAATATTCTCAGTTCGCTACGATATCTAGGTGTCTGTTTTAAGACATACATGTACATGTACAATATATATATATAAGAAGATGTGGTATTATTCCTAACGAAACAACTCTCCACCAGAGACCAATTGACGTAGAAATTGTCAACTATAATAAATATTAGTTACCGTACTGCCTTCAATAATGAGCAAAAACCCAAACCGTATAGTCAGAAACAATAGATATAAGAAGATGTGGTATGAGTGCCAATGAGACAACTCTCCATCCAAGTCATAATTTATAAAAGTAAACCATTATAGGTCAAAGTACGGTCTTCAACACAGAGCATTGGCTTACACCAAACGGCAAGCTATAATGAGCCCCAAAAATTACTAGTGTAAAATTATTCAAACGGGAAAACCAACGGTTTAATTTATACAAAAAACTACATTTCAACTTTATGATGAGAATATACCTATATGCCACACCATTTGAAACAATAAATATATTTGGGTGAGAAAAAAAAACGTTTACACAGCTATTGAAGGGATTGAAAATTAATATCTTTCAAATGGTTTACGGACGATATGTAACATGATTTGGTTTATGTAGTCTAAGAGTCTATCTTAACTTACACGTAATAAAGTGTCCTTTCGGGTGTTAGTCCAAAGTCAAGTTTGACTGTTGACCCTGTTCAACAAGATAATGCACATGTTCTATTAAATCCCTAATTTCTGTCCAGATTTCTCTTCCAATCCGATCAGTGCATCCACTATAAACTTTAATTATATCCTCGACACAGTCTGATTATAAAAGAAATAGTTGTCACTAGACGTTCAGCATAAAAACAAATCATTTTTGAATATAATACCAATGAAATTTATTTTAAAGTTTTTGGGTTGATCGACTTTTCCCCTGTTGAATTTCGATTATTGTTGGCTTAATGCATGTCTAGTGGCAGAAACCTCATGCATATTCAATTTACGGACGAAGTCTATAAGTAAATTAAAATATACCGTATATAGAGTCCAGTGAATAATATTTCATTGAGTCATTTTTTTATTATTGAAGGAATACTGTTCTATGAACATAATATTAGCTTTTCATATCAAAAGATTTCCGAGATTATTTATACAAATGTTTTGTTACTTTAAAAGGGTTTTATAGATACATATCGGACAAATAGAAATCAACTCTTTTGTTAAAAAGTTTTTTCCAACTGAATTGTTAACTTCTAGATTTAAGTCATATTAATGAATCAGACATTTAATGGCACAAATTAAGCGGTTTTCAACTGAACTTTATACTAGACGTTTTTTTGGTATCTTGTACTGCTACTCCAGGTAAAGGAAGGTTGGCGCGCCTACAAAAAATATTCGACCCCGCCACAGTCTGTATAATTGTGACTGTTCGTCTGAAGCATATCAAATTTGTTGGTGTCGTTTGTTGCTGTGTATCGTATTTGTTTTTCGTTTATTGTTTTGTACATAAATCATCCCGTTAGTTTTCTCGTTTAAATAGTTTTACATTAGTCTTTTAGGGGTCTTTTAGAGGTCGCTATGCGGTATGGGTTTTGCTATTTTTTTACAGGCCATACAGTGACCAACTGTTTTGAACCTTTTGCGTACTTTTTTTAACTAGTGGAGAGCTGCCTCATTTGCAACCATACCACACACTTCTTTATTTATATAAAATGTACATATGAAATCTTTTTTCAAGTCAATGAGATGTACACGATATGTCGTCACTTAACCTTGATTGATGGTTCCATGTTTAACGTCCAGTGGCAAATATATCATGCATGTTCAGGACTAGATCAAATTAACAATAAATACAATAGGTAAATGTAGGTCCTGTAATAGGGTTCGTCCGGGTAGTAGATAGTTGTAATTTGGACTGTCACTAGAAAATAAGGGTATATTGAATAGAGACAGACATGTTGCCTTGCAACAGGCAACTTACGGGCCCCGCAAATAACTGCTGTATGTGTCACTAACGTACAAAGAGCGTGTCACTCTCTACACACGAGGCATCGTCTGTAAAGTCCCCATTCTAACTGGACGTGACTGCGTACTTGTACATCTCGCAAAACAAAGCTGTTGCCCAAATTTGACAAGAGTTTTATTGCAGGTCGGAGGAAGACCTGTTGAGTCCATATTTTCATTCCCCAGTAACCAGTTTCACTTATCAATGAATTATTTAATGAAACAACTACACAAATACATTTGTTATTAGCGAAACATGTTTTCTGAAGCTTAAGGTAAGTGTCAGCATGATTTACTTGTACTTGAACAAAACCTCCACAAAATGTGACCTTTTAGAATAAATAACGCTTCAAACAGAGGAGCATGCCCGATTGGTTACTATAATACAGTTGACCATTTTTATAACAACCTGTATTTTTGGAACGTTACAAATATGATGTCAATAAAAACGATTAATTTCAGAAAAGTTTTGTTTATACAAAGTAAATACATGTATATATATTTATCATATACTTAGACTAAATAACATATAAATTTTACCGTATGATAATAGCATTAAATTGACGTAAATTCCATATTTTTCGAATTGGTGCTTAGCGGGCTGATATGAAAAGTTTATCACATGCTTCGATTGTTATCACATGCCTTTCCGTAACGTTATCACATGCCTTTCCGTAACGTTATCACATGGCATTCCGGTAATACTCGGCCAATTCCGGAAAATACACCTTAATGTTACGTTTTCAGTGAAAAACATTACAAAGTAGTGTACAAAATAATTTCTTGAATACTGGAAAGTATATTGTTTAAAATAATAAAAAAAAAAAAAAAACAAAACAAAACAAAACAAATTATTTAATAAATGCATTTTTTAAGTTTTTCTGAAACATAATTTAGAAAGTTTCTTTAAAAAGTTGACTTTTCCAAACAATGATCATTATGTATATTGTTGACTTATTTTTTTGTCGATTCGTCCATATTTATATGTTTTTTTTTCTTTCTCTCTCTCTCTATTGAGGCATATAATAGAAAGATTTCAGATTGAATGTATCAAATTTTGGGTCCGACGGCCGTGAACTCATGTTTTTACTCTTTAAACTTCGGGAACCACGTAAAAGGATCAATATATAAATCTGTTATTTTTCTCTACTGTTGAAGCATATGATAAAAAGATCATAACATGTCATTTTTCATATCGCATGTATTATCAGCCCTCGGTCAATATCAGCCCTCGAGCCATGCGGCTCTTGGGCTGATATTGAACCTAGGGCTGATAATACATGCGATATGAAAAATGCCATGTAATAATCTGATATTATCATATACTTAGACTAAATAACATACGATTTTTACCGTATGATAATAGCATTAAATTAAAGTATTTTCCATATTTTTCGAATTGGTGCTTAGCGGGCTGATATGAAAAGTTTATCACATGCTTCGATTGTTATCACATGCCTTTCCGTAACGTTATCACATGGCATTCCGGTGATACACGGCAAATTCCGGAAAATACACCTCAATGCTACGTTTTCAGTGAAAAACATTACAAAGTAGTGTACAAAACAATTATTTGAATACTGGAAAGTATATTGTGTAAAATAATTAAATTAAATTAAAAAAAAAAAAAAAATAATTAAATAAATGCATTTTTTAAGCTTTTCTGAATCTTTATTTAGAAAGTTACTTTAAAAAAGTTGACTTTTCCAAACAATGTTCATTATGTATATTGTTGAATTATTTTTTTGTCGATTCGTCCATATTAAAATGTGTTTTTTTTTTCTCTGTTGAGGCATATGATAGAAAAACTTCATATTGACTGTATCAAATTTTGGGTCCGACGTCCGTGAACTTTTTACTCTTTCAACTTCTTTTCGGGAACCACGTAGAAGGATCAATATATGCATGAATCTGTTATTTTTTTCTACTGTTGAAGCATATGATAAAAAGATCAAAATTTACGTGGTTTCCTAATAGAAGTTCAAAGAGTGAAAAGTTCACGGACGTCGGACCCCAAATTTAGTACATTCGATATGAAATCATTCTATCATATGCCTCACCAGAGAAGAAACATATTTTAATATGGACGAATCGACAAAAATATACATAATGAACACTGTTTGGAAAAGTCAACTTTTTTAAAGTAACTTTCTAAATCGTGTTTGAAACTTTAAAAAATGCATTTATTTAATAATTTATTTGTTAGTTTTTTTGTTTTTTTGTGTTGTTTTTTTTTAAATTATTTTACACAATATACTTTCCAGTATCCAAATAATTGTTTTGTACAGTACTTTGTAATGTTTTTCATAGAAAACGTAGCATTGAGGTGTGTTTTCCGGAATTTGCCGAGTATCACCGGAATGCCACGCGATAACGTTACGGAAAGGCATGTGATATCAATCGAAGCATGTGATAAACTTTTCATATCAGCCCGCAAAGCACCAATTCTAAAAAAATATGGAATAATTATTTATGTTAATTTAATGCTATTATCATACAGTAAAAATCATATGTTATTTAGTCTAAGTATAATGATAAGGAAAGATATTAATTACCGTTGTACGTCAGACGTCAGGGCCGTATCAGACAAGTTATGATGCAATTTCTTCTTTCATTGTCCAATTTTTTTTTTATAGATAATTTCAGTAAAAAACACACTGCTTCGGAGAACTTCCCTCCTTACACACAAAACTTGTAAAATTTAGGGTCATATTTTCTTTTTTGAAATTCATCAGCAATGACACGCAAACTCATCGTTTCCATTTAGAATAAAAATGTTTTCAAAATAATTTGATATAATTAACGATATTGAATTATTAATTATTTTTGTAAAATAGTTTTCACAAATGTGGATAAAATAAACAAATTAAAATTACATGAATAAAAGGCAGAGAGTAGAAAAACTTACACACTAATTGTAATTAACACACATGTTGTAACAATTAACAAGACTAAAACAACATCCAAATTGCATATGTCTGCTCTATACAATACCAAGTACCTCTAAGTAAAATACTTGAAACTCGTTAAGTACTTGTCTTTTATTTTCTCACCTTTTATAATTTGACATTTAAAATAATTATAAATATTGAATATTTTTCTAATATTGCATCACTTGTTCTTAGAGGATTGAAATAGAAGAAATTATTTATACGAACAAAATATAGTTTTGAAAGAAAGACGAGAATTTTATTTGAAATTATCTTCTTTTCGCAAAGTAAGTTTGTTATATCATTTCTTTTTAAACAAACAACAATTCTACATGAAACGGTTCCGATTAATAAACGCATTCGACATAGAACATATATCATTACATTTGTACTGCTACAATGATGATTATATATTAGCCCTGTATTTTCTTTCTGCTACATATTAGTATCTTAAAAGAGTTACACCCATTCGAATATAACATGTTTACATCATTCTGTACACTTGTATGTCAATCGAGCCAATTTCACCCACATTTTCTCCTCCATCAAGCTTTATTGTTCGAAGTGCAATAACTTGAAAAAGATTTAAGTTTTTAATTCTTGATACAAATTTTCAAAGCTGTGGAAAAAAAGTATTCAATTGTTTCGTATTAGTTAATGATTAATCGGTAGAAGATATCAATCTAAAAATTAATGTTAAATATTTTCTTAAATGTGTATTATTAACAAAAAAGTTAAGTGCTGATGAGATACATGTATGTGCATTTTTGGGGGATTAAAGCCGAGGAGATTTACTAGGCTAAGAGTTGTTTCGAATGTTAGCAATGCCCCTCACATGTACATTACATGTATAATAAGTTAAATTAAATTTATGAAAGCGACTGTAGATTTCGGAGATCCAATCATCAAACACATTATTATAAAACAGATTATTGGAGATAACTAACTTTTATGATATATCATGTATATACAAATATCTTAACCCTATGGTTAACATATTTAAAAGATTAACTATAAAAGGCATGTTAAGGCGGACATCTTGAAATGTACACCCTGCAGACGTCAATTATGCGATTTACCGTTCGTTAACAATATTTTACAACATAATCTGCCTGTACGACAATGGAATATACAATATAATTACTCATAATTATATCTAATAAAGGGATTTACAAATGTTAAAATGTAATTGAGATGAGGAAAATGATTATTTTCGATTTAGAATATAAATAGTTGTCAATTACAATTTGTATTCATTCTCTGTCTGACATCTGCCAATACTACAACTGTCTAATCACAATTCAAATGTTCGAAAACAGTAAGTTTATTTATAAAACAATGATTACCAATTCAGATTTTTCAAGTGTATTTCAGTATACAGTACTATGTACATGTATGTTTCTGGTAAAGATAATACTATCTATGATCATTAATTATATATAAGCAGCTGCTGCATATACAGAAATAAGATATGGTATGATTTTCAATGAGATAACTCTCCAAACGAGACCAAATTCCACAGAAATTAACAGCTACAGATCACGGTACGACCGTCAAACATGATGACTTTTGCAGAGTATCTTCAACCTTCTTTAACATAACTGGAAATAAAATGCAATACGCTTACTGAAGTAAATTACTTTAAAAGGAACAAAAAAGTGTAAAAGGAAACGACGTGCATTGTGTGGGATGTTATACATGTACATTTTGTATATGTTTGAACTCAACACACACATTCAAAATCAAAACTAAAATGACATTCAATATCAATTTTAGTTTCAGGATCGTATGAAAAGATTCCCTCTTAAAACTACTAACTTGTCCCTTTATTTACATTAATAGTACAGGCATTTAGAAAAAAAACATAAAATCTATCAGACAAAATATTTTTATTGTATATTCTTTATTTCAGACACTGAGATGGATTGTTTAACCGGAGATAACCGTCAACACAAAGTTCCCAAAACTCCAGACTTTATAAAAAGTTTGTTTGACGAAGATTCCGGACTTGGTATGGACTTTAATTCATTTGACGATTCACCGACACTGAGTCTGTTTAATTCAGAACTTAGCTCAAAAAGAAAAAGAGTCGACAGATTAGACACGAATACTGACTGTGATACTCCTGTATCTTACAGCAAGAAAAAATACATCAGATCTCAAAAGCAATTGCTAAAAAAATCTTTGTCGTTTGACGCTCAGATTCTAAGTACCAGTAAAGACTTGTCCGCTGACGCCATCGAGCTCAACAATACTAAAACAGAAGACGTCTTAGTTCAAGCCGCCGTCCTCACTGGAGATGGACAGGAAGTGTGTTGTTTACAAACCGTTCAGGGGCACTGTCATGACCTAAGATACATAACTCCAGCCACCATCAATGATGTTCTAAACGGAAAATACAACGATAAAATTGGTAGCTTTCGTATAATTGACAGTAGATATTCGTATGAGTTTGAAGGTGGTCACATACATGGTGCTGAAAATATTCATAATAAGGACGATATTTTAGAACTATTAAAAAACCCAAACACACCCCGCTCTGATGGAAAGCGTGACATAATTATTTTTCATTGTGAGTTTTCTTCAGAGAGAGGACCTAAAATGTGCCGCTTTCTTCGTAATCACGACAGAGAATTAAATGCGGAAAATTATCCTTCTTTGTATTTTCCTGAACTTTATATTCTAAAGGGAGGATACAAGGAGTTTTATGAAAGTTTCAAGACATTATGTACTCCAATGGATTATGTTCCAATGTTGAGCAAAGACCACAAAGACGATTTACGCCATTTCCGGTCTAAATCTAAATCATGGTATGCTGGCCAAAAACGACTGAAGTCTACCTCCGGTCGTTTGTTCTATTGACATGAAAATAATAGTGCTAAATATTTATTTAATTGTACCAATTGTATATATTAGTAACATTAAATTATATCATACTGTAAGTATCATGGTGCTTGTTCGTGGTTTTTTTTTTCAGTCCATAGAACATTAAAAAAATGAATAAAAGTATCTCGCACGTCTTTCAAACTACAAGTATTTGAAGAACTCTTTATTTTCAAAGGCTCTAGTATCTGGCTAAAGGTAACACATGGTATCTTCTACAAATCTAGTTTGCACTGAAAATACATATATTGCATATCAAAGGACGAGAACAATGACATTGCAGGACACCATGTGACCCTTATCAACATCTCAGATTACAGAAGACACACCGCCAGATATATCATAATGAAAAAGAAAACAAAATGTGAACAAAACTTGAAAAAAAAATCATGCATACATGTACTAACTAAAGTAACCAAATGTAAAAGAAAGACATAATGAACCGTTAGGGGTGTACATGTATTTTGCGGACTCAACTGTAGTTTAGTTGTAATACTTCCTTCTTGTTTAATATACATGTAGGTCCGAGTACACAGTTATTTCGTACTTGTATTTCTTTAAGACAATAAATGAAAATTAAAAAAAATCCCACCTGCGCTTTCTCAATAATATTTTTACAGTGTGTTGTACTACTTTTGGGACAAATTATATC
Source organism: Mytilus galloprovincialis (assembly GCA_037788925.1). Lineage (NCBI taxonomy): Eukaryota > Metazoa > Mollusca > Bivalvia > Mytilida > Mytilidae > Mytilus > Mytilus galloprovincialis. Next base: position 43,931,385 of record CM075333.1, on the reverse strand, counting down.
AAAATTAGAGAAAACTTTATCGACTCTAACTCAAAATATGGACAATTTTATGTACAGGGGGTCTTGCAATCTTTTGACAGCTTCCGAAGTGCTATTTTTTACCTTTTTCAGCTGGACCTAATCACTACTTCACTTTAATATTTATGACCCAAAATTTTTTACAGTGTCATTTCACCCCCTTTCTTGCTATATGAGGCATAAAACATGGAGAAATAAATTTTGAAGGGGTATAAAAAAAATTGTCAAGTAACATACTGTCCACACTAAGGACTTTATTCGTGGACAACGAAAATGACAACGAAAATCAAAGGACGATAACTGTGTACTCGGACCATATTGAAATATATTTGATGTTATGTTTCGAAAGGTTTACGTCGATTAATTTCCAAAGCATATGATACCACCTATTGTAATTCATTATTCGAAAGCAAAAAGTTATCATGTAATTTTACATTGCGTTTAAAAACGCCATTTAAATACTTATTCAGTTGAAAATCGAAATCACTAGTAACATTCAAAGTAATCCCATCAAAATGTTTACAGTGAGCATCATACTCTATAGACCAATCAGGAATATTGGTGTAAGAAATATTTCATTTGGTGTGGCCACACTTGAATCTTTTCATCATTCCTAATTTATCATTGTGTTACTCGGTACAAGATTTCAATTTTCATCGACACATTACGCCTTTTGGTTACTGTACTTAATCATTGACGCATGTAACTGGGCTAAACGATTGACGCATGTCGGTTAGTGTACTAAGTCATTGACGTATGTGGTTACAGCATACATTCATTAACGCATTCTGGTTTAATGGCATTTGTACTGAATCATTGACGCATGTGGTTACTGTACTAAACCATTGTTGTATATGGTTACAGTACAAAATCATTAACGCATGCTGGTAATGGCATCTGTACTGAATCATTGGCGTATGTGGTTATATTACAAAATTATTAACGCATGCTGGTTATAGTATCAGTACTAAATCATTCACGTATTTGGTTACAGTACAAAATCATTAACGCATGCTGGTTATAGTATCTGTACTAAATCATTCACGTATGTGGTTACAGTACAAAATCATTAACGCATGCTGGTTATAGTATCTGTACTAAATCATTCACGTAATATGTAGTTACAGTACAAAATCATTACGCATGCTGGTTATAGTATCTGGACTAAATCATTGACGCATGTGGTTACTGTTTTTTAAAATCATTAACGCATGTTAGTTACAGTACCTGCACTTAATCATTGACGCTTGCTGGTTACTGCACTAAATTATTGATACATATCTACCATATCCTTTGTCAAATACATCTGAATTTTTTTTGTTAGTGTTTCGGTTTTCCCATGCAAGAAAGTCTTTACAGCAAAGCCTGGTCTTTATATCGCTTAACATACAAAGTTATCATTAATTCTAAGTTTATTATTATAGTTCGCCAAAAGTTAAGCACCACATAAATATAAATATTTTTTTTTAACTATAATAAATTAAGAAACAAATATTCATGTTTGGTGTTATGAATTGCCCTTAACATACACTAAGAAAATTCCTAACGGCAATAAAGATTGAACTCTGATAATCCCGTCTAGCAACTTTTTATTAAAGGTCATCTGCACTTTTACAAATGAACTGTTTAGATACATTTAAATCATCTTCCTTCTGTCACGCATACAGGTGAAATGTAACCTTTATCAAATAATTGTGTAATATGGCAAGGCGGAAGTAATGTGAGGCTGAACTTTGACAATCAATTGTCATGTAGGATGCCGGTAGGAGTACTAGGAGCATAGGCAATTATTTCAATGTTAATTACACAGTCATGCATTGTCAGACGTTTACAACGTCATGTTGACACATTACTTGTAAATGATAGACCGTGGCCAGGAAGACCCCGTTTAACTACACTTCGTGATGACATACTGCTTATTAGTTTTGCTAAAACCAGCCCACTTACTCCTTCCCCGAAGCTTAAACACAACTGGCCTCCAAGTGGTCGTGTAAGTGTTTGCACAATGAGCCATCGACTTCATAGAGGCAACCTGAGACCACGTCTGCCATAATAGCAAGGCACCGTATAATAAGGTTTCAATGGGCTAATCACAATCGATGCTGGAACGTGAGAAGCTGGCAAAAAATCATTGGTCAGATGAGAGTCGGTTTCTGTTACGACCAGTATACGGCAGAAAACGAGTTTGGCGGGGAAATAAAACTGCTAATGACCAATACAACATTTCCCCAACAACTGAATTCTATGCTGGTGGTTTTATAGTATAAGGTTGCTTCTCATACCGTTGACAGCTTGGTATTCTGTAGGGTAATATGAACGGACGAACAAACAGGGATTTGGTGTTAAGAAACAGTTTGGTCCCTCATTTTGACAATCACCCACTTGCGTCAAGACCCTTGTACATGGACGACAATGCTAGACCACACATGACAAGGATGGAAATCTAGTACAGAGAGCAAAAGCCATTGACGCTATAGTTTGGCCTTCCGTGTCTCCAGACATAAAACTCTATTGAACATGTATGGAACCCTTAGGCAGAAATTTCAATCACAGATCCACTACTGAAAAAGTTGGCGATTTAAGAGTGGCAATTGTTGATGAAAGGAATATATTTCCTCAACTATATTAAAAGTTCAGAAGCCTTGTACAGAGTATTTGCGCCGTGTTATGGAACTGTACCGGAAGAGAGGTTGTTACACATCCTATTGACATTAAAATTGCCGAACATACCAAAGATTATTTGTAGAGACTTTAAATAATATTGGGTGATTAATTGTTGTAGAAAAAATAAATCATAATTAAACTTAATTTCATTTTCTGATTTGTGTAATTTGCACTATTTTTTTTTAACGCAAAATTTAAATACATATAACCGGCATAAGTGACCAAACTTAAGTTTATAGTTTGTCTATATTTTAGCAATATTCTATATGAATGTTTTCGCTTTATCTAGGAATAACTGATATTTTTTTCACTGAACATTTTTTTCGATGCAAAAACAATAGGTGGTGCTTAACTTTTAGCGGACTGTATATATATATATATATATACTCAAAATATCTCATTTCATAAAAACAATTTAAAATTTGCAATGTTCGTGTACTATTCATTCAGTGGCGGATCAGGGAGGGGGGGTCCAGGGAATTGGAACCCCCCTTTTTTAGACCGATCAATACATTTGAATAGGGACATATAGTTGGAACCCTCTCTTTATCCTGTGTTGGGACCCCCTATTAAAATGGCTGGATCCGCTCCTGATTCATTGTACATAAGCTGCTTAATTGGAATACGGACGAAGAGAAAATTTACGATCTCTTGGAATCTCAGTCGAGAAGCTGGAAAAGAACATTTTCATTTGAAAAAAAGCAAAATGAAGAAAGGCAATAATATACAATTACTGTCTTTTGATCAGGTAAATATGCGGTTTTATTGACTTTTGAAAAAATGATATTCACTGAGGCCGACGGCCGAAGTGAATATCAGTTTTTCAAAAGTCAATAAAAACCCCATATTTACCGAAACAAAAGACAGTAATTGTTTTATTCCATAGTCCGAGAGAAGAAAATGTATCTAATGACAAACATATACCAATTTTTTTTTTACATGAAACATTTTACCATAACGTTGCATGTAAAAGCGCGTGACGTTTAGCGCGGTGAATAACACTTTCACAGGTGAATATGCTTTTTTATTCAAAATCCAATTCATATAGAAAAAAGCTTACTAAAATAATACCAATATGGAATAAATGGCTTTATTATAATACCCCCTTTTGGCAAGCGGGCAATGCATGCATATAGTGATATGGATCTTCATCCGCTCATTTGCCTGTCCATTTGTACATTCGTCCATCCGTCCTAGTTCTGTTTATGGATAATGTAGAACATTACTAAGCTTGTTTTTACTTATTTAAGGTATTTGGCAGCACACAGTTAGTGTCGTTTGCCTTGACGTGTAGTGAAATGAAAAGGGTTTGGCGCCCGTTTACAATGTTTAACCCCGACCAATTTGTATGTGCCTTTCTCAAGTCAGGAGCCTGTGATGTAGTGGTTTTCGTTTGTTGCTGTGCTACAAATTTTGTTTTTCGTTCACCATTTTGTACATAAATTAGTTAGACTGTTAGTTTTCTCCTTTGAATTATTTTACATTTGTTATTTCGGCGCCTTTTAAAGCTAAACCTTTATATGCGGTATGTGTTTTGCAAATTATTGAAGGCCGTTCGGTGATATATAATAGTTGCTAATTTCTGTCTCATCTGGTCTCATGTGAAGAGATGACTTATTGGCAATCATACCACATCTTTTTTTTTTCTTTCTATTTCACGGATTTTGACAGATAACTTTAGGAGGTGTTGATTACACAACACCATATACCTCTTTTGTATTTTTCCTTGAATAATGACGATGTTCTCAGGTCTGTTAAATTAAGAAAAACTTCCACGAACAATTCTGAAATAGCAGTTACACGACTTCCAGAGCAATCTGTCTGTACAGTGTCTTGGTTGAACACTGAAGGAGAAATTGATTACACAAATTATGGGTACCTTTTTTCCGGGTGTCCATACGCCCGCCCGACATTAACCAACGATTGAACAATGGTGAACATTGGCTTTACCTCTTTTACTTACATCCAAGTTAAAATGTTATCGTGAGTTCTAAAGCATAACCAGAAAGGAAAGAAAGAAAAAAACAAGCAAGGTAAAAAAAAAAACAGTCGAAAAAAAATCGTATGTATGGGATTTTGATATACATGTGTTACAATGTATAACGTAACCGTAACACAATATGGTAACAGGTGATTCAATGAAAGTTATTTACTAGTATGTAACCACGGAAATGTCACTTTATTCACAATCCTAGTAAAATAGTCAGATAGCTAGTAAATAGTCAGATAGCAGTATTGTTTTAGATCATATATGCTAATAAGGTATGTTGTACAATTTTCAATTACGTTTAGTTCTTAGGGAGCTACCATTTGATTTTTATGGGGGGGCTAGGATGAAAATTTTTGTCCTGCTTTTTTTTTTAGTTGTAATCTCTGTCCTGCCTTTTTATTTTTTACTCTATTCGGTCCTGCCTTTTTTTTTTACTAGTTTATCCTGACTTTTTTTACACAAATTGTCATCCTGCCTTTTTTTTTTAACAAGTTTCTCATCCTGTCTTTTTTTTTTTACTCAAAACTCCTGTCCTGCCTATTTTTTTCAAATTTCATCCTAGCCCCCCCATAAAAATCAAATGGTAGCTCCCTTATTCATATATTTTTTTTAATTTTCTATTTAATTTAAGTCTATTGAATGAGAATAATGTCCGAAAATTAGAACATTTAACTATACCGTTATATCTGTACTTTCATGTCCATTTCCTTAATATGTGTATTTTATCTAAAAGAAATTACTTTTGATTATACATATGACAATTTATTTAGTAATACTTTACTCTAAGCGTGCAAATAACACACAGAGAAACAGTTATAAGGTTGTTTCAGAATCTGAAGGATTATGGATAACGTTATTGTTCGTACCCCAAAATAAAAATAACCTTACGACATTGCTTGAATTTCTGACGTTTTTGACCACATACAAGAATACAAGATACAAATACAGGCCAATCAATTAAGATTTATGACAGGCGATACAATATGTTTTATTATAAAACATGTCCATTCTTTTTAAATTACTAATCCATATGTGTATACCTTTTAGAAGTATAAACATTCTTGTCTCTTTCTTTTAAAAAAAAATAGGTTTTGGCATATACAATGTATCATAATGGTTGTTGTTTCTTGCTGTATATCATATTTGTTTTCGTTTGTTGTTTTATATATATCCCGCTAATAATTTTCTATTTTGAATTATACTTCATTTATTTTTCGATGCCTTTTATAGCTTGATTTGCAGTATGGGCTTTTTCATTGTTGAAAACACCCCAAAGGTGATTTGGGAATAGAAATATGGTTACTCGATCCTCTTCCGATCGGCAGTAAAACACTTACCAATGTAGAGCGTCCGTTTGCCTGTGCGGGATGTACAAGTTTGCAGCAACGTCTGTTCAGAATGGGGACTTAAAATCTGTTGCCTCGTGTTGAGAGAGTGTCACGCTCTCTACACGTTAAGAACCCTTGCAATAACTCTTTGAGGGGTCCGTAAGTAGCCAGTTAAAAAGCAAATTTTCTGTCCATATCCAATATTTTTCATTTTCAGGTGACTGTAAAAAAAAATCCCCGACCTTCATCCCGGATGGCCTCTATTCCTAGACCTAACTACTGTATGTATTGTATTTTCTCGTCCTGAAAATGCATGAAATATTTGCTACTGGATGTTAAGCAACCAACAATCAATCAATCAACTTTTGTTGAAACTTATGTGCTGACATATAGTGGCTTCGTGGTATAACTTCTACGCCACTTGATCTCTGAGGGAGAGTTTTCGCATTGGCAACATACCACATTTTGTACTTTTTTTTTTAATTTATTTGAAAATAAAATACCATTTTCAGAATATCTTTACAGAACCTTAAATATAAACTCTAGTATTGGAAAATGTCATCTAATATGTTCTCGTCCTCAAATGTATGAAATATTTTAGTCAAGTACTTTCATTAAAGCGAGTCCTTATCCGAACCGCGAAGAACTGCGGGACAAATAGGCAATATAAACTTCCAACTATTTCAACAAGCTATTCAATTTTAAAACGCTTTTTTTAAACTGGTTTCGTTCCCTGCCAGTCTAAGAAGAGATGATTTTACTGTTCTATTCAGGTCTTCTTTTATTTATTTAGATGAATAATGTATGCATAAAAAGCACAAGTCTTAATATGTTGATGTAAGAAACAGAATTTCAAAATTCATATTAAATTAATAAGAAATTTCGAAACAAGTATATTAATTCTATTTCAAGACAATATCAGTTAGTTAACAACTGACCTCATTTACTAGAGCAAAACATTTTTTGTCTGCTAACTATTGGTTCACAATATAACAATTCAAACTTAGCGCATATAAATGGACACACATGATTAGTTTTTACAGGATGTTCCTTTCTGTAATTCTGGTTCTGTGTTGTGTTTCTATGATTGAGTCAACAATATGTGACAGATCCCAGGAGAAAGCGATGATATCCAAAATGCGGTCATTACTCAAATCTTTCGAAAACAAGATAAACGGTAAATATATAATGTATGATATAAATCTATGGGAACTCGACAACATTTACCATGTTTAACAAAAACAAGCAGAATTTCCATTTGCAGAAAGTTGAATATATATATCATTAACAAACGATAATTAAAGAAGTTCTATGTTGTTTTAATTTTTAATCAGGTTACTACTTTTGTGTTGAGTGGAAAGTTGGGAGGGGGTGCACTTTTCTTAGAATGTATTCAGCTTGATACAGGAACGTGGCGAGTTAAACATATACTGTGAGCGCACAACCTTTCTTAACTAGGGACAGTGGTGTTTTTTTTTTTATAAACTTATGAATATTGTTATATTTGTTTAACAGACCATTCTTGCAAGTGTACTTCTTACTCAGAAGAGTGTCCAGCTGGTTGGAAAAAATACAAGAATCACTGCTACTTTTTTTCACCGGACACAAAAACATGGCATGATGCTGCTGTATGTAAACTTTTGACTTTTAATAAATTAAACAGCGGAAACTATTAAGTGTTACGAATTTACAGTTTATAAATATTATAATATTTCTACAGAGATATATTTTCCGATTTCTTTATGCATTTTCCCATTTGATCTGTTTATAATTGAAAACGACATCGCTAATCATCCTTTTATCCTTGGTTGCTCTAAGACGATTTACCTGTACAGTTAGTTCTAGGGTGATCGCTTCGAGGTCCGCGTTCCCAGTATAAATAGCCTCTCAGTAATGTTGTCATACGACCGTGCAAGGGCTATATATATATCTATATATATATAGATATATATATTCATAAGTACGTCTGAGTCAGTGACAACCCTACAACAGATGTATCCATCGGATCGCCATCAATGATGGTGATACATGGCTGTGTACATAATGTATATACAACTCGTCTAAACATCAACCCAACAATGTTAGATCTGTAAATTTGCTTTCGCAAATTTTTGGTTCTTCCCTCGCCGGGATTCGAACCCATGCTACTGTGATATCGTGACACCAAATCGCCTGCACTACAGCCGTCCCGCTAGACCACACGACCACCTGGGCTCTACATATATATATAGCCAGTCAAGTTCGTTAAAAACTTCCATAGTCGTAATGTTGTCATTTGTACCGAAGACAGCAGAAAGTGAACATCGGAAAGGTTGGAAAGTAAATAGTTTAGGCAAGCAGAAGGGTAAGTCAAACAAATTGAAGTGTTTGAAATCTGATGACAGCTAAAAAAAGGCTGAGACAGTTGGTTCAGTACATGCTTGTCCAAACAGGGCTGGTGCTAAAGTTTTGCGTTAAACATCTCTCACTATTGCAATGAGTGTTTGCTGATAAACCATGCCTTAGAGCTACCCTATTTTTCAATAAGTTTTCATCCGAAAGTTTACATAGTTTAAGTTTGTTTCATACATTCTTTTTCTAATAGGTTCCTTACGTTTAGGTTTCTGTCCAGTTTCATACATCTAGGTTTAAGCCTCGTTCTAAACATTTGGTTTAAAACAAGTAGCAGACTGAATGGGTTTTGTTAAACTCTTTTAATTTACTAGGTTCGGTTTAAGTTGATAGGTGTTGCAATTCATTTTGTGTAGTACTTAGTATTTGTTTTATATTCGGTAGTATAGCGTAAACTGTTTGACGATATAAATTTTGCATTGCTCTTCAAATCCCAGGAAACTGGTACGAACCCGAGGATAAACATATTCAAACGTCCCCACCCGGTTACACGTTACACAAGCATTAACAAATTTTCTTGAAACTAGTGAGCTCAAAATTATCAAGCAATTTTCTTACAATAACCAGGACTGGTGTTAGAAAATATTTCTCTGTTGAAACTACTTTATTTTGTTGACAATACCCGATACCGATACGATTTCAACACCTAAATATTCTTAGTAGCTTTTGATAAAAAGAAATGACCTTGTCGCAGCAAATTGGTTTAAACTGAAGAAGCATTAAAAAACTAAAATAAAACAAGTAGAAAATATCTTCATGCAATGGTGATCGAGTTAAGCCATGACAATTGATATTTCATAGGGTGCGTTTTTATGTTATAATGTTACACTTCTGTCTCAGGTAAGTTGAAGATTGGTGCCTGTTAAAACGTTTAAACCAGCTGTGTTTTGATGTACCTGTCATAAGTTAGGATATTGTGGTTCAGTGATTGTCGTTTGCTAATGCGGTTCATACGTGTTTCTCGTTTATTCGTTTTTTAAATTATAGATTAGACCGTTGGTTTTACTAAAAACCAGAAGTTGCGATTTAAAACTAGGGTTTAGAGTTAACATGATGTTCATGCTTTGCTACTGTACAGGGTATAACGTTCTATTGTTGTCATTCTAGAAACAATGTAACAATATGAGAGGCTACCTTGTGAAGATAACAGACTCATCAGAAAACTCATGGGTTGTTGACAAAATCACCAGTAAGTAAAGTAATGATAAAACCCATTTTGGAACACAATCATGTTTAACATACAAACGGCAAAAAAAGAAAGAATTCGAATTAAGACCAAAACGTATGAAATGAGTGATCGTATCTTGTTATATAATTGAAGTAAATAAGTAAGCATAATTCAGCAAGGAGTTTTCAGATATAACAAACAGTTCAATGTCATATATGTCACCGATGATGGTTGTAAAAATGAACTTAACAAAAAGTCGTATTCGAATAACAACTTTACAAACAAGATAGTATAAAAGCATCCACTGCTTGTTGAATGTTCAAACCATAATAACATTTTGATAATATATGTAATACCTTTTAATAAGTTTTTTTATATATATTTCTTACGTCCATGATAGGATTTAAGTGTGACCAAAACGCTAGAAATATTTTAGGGTTTTCAGAATTGTAGTAGTTGTAGTACTGGTAGTAGTAGTAGTAGTAGTAACCACAGAAATGTACAAACCAAGTTAAATGTTCTGTGCTGTGAGTTAATTCCAGTTTTGGCTTCATAATTATGTCTTGCATAATTCTATTTCATCACAATAAGAAATTTCAGATATGAATGATTTGATAATCCAAATTTTAATTAAGAATTATGTTGTGGTTATATCATGATAAAAGCGTTTGTATAGCACACATTGTAGATTGAATGTTTTTTTATTGGTGTCTTTCGGTATGCTATTCGAGTGCATTTTGATCTGCATAACTAAATACGATTGTCTGCTGATCGCTTATAAAACAAAAGCGTTTACTATAACTGGTGATTATTATTCTAAAATATAACAGAATCGGTTAAGCACCGTTATGGCTCTTGGATGGGAGCTGCAGACTTTAAGACTGAAGGACACTGGACATGGGTTCATGACTCCTCAAAGGTTCGTTTTTCAAACTGGAGTGCATACCAACCGGATAATGGTGGAAATAATGAAGACTGTGTTCATTTTTGGAAATCCCGTCAGTATCAATGGAATGATGCTCCATGTCACCTAGATAACATGGGGTATATCTGTGAGTGTTCACATGTAAGTTTATAATTATGCAAGATCGCTCTCTTTTATCAATATCTGTTTATTCTTCTTCTTATAAAATATAATCTTGTTTTTTACAGTGTAGACAATCGTCAAACTTTTGTTGGTAATTATACTGAAAAATTTACCTTTAAATTGTTTGTTATCGGCTATCGATTACAATGATTTTATGCTCACTCAGTCTATCAGAGGCCCTCCAGTGGGGATTTAAATAATCACTTGTTACACAATTTCGATACATAAAATAAAACTTTCTTGTTACAAAACTTCAAAGAAATTTTTTTTACAATTTTGTTTATACCATCACATACAACAGCATATTTGTTACGTTCGAAGGACGTGTTTTTCAACAGACTATCGGCATTCCAATGGGCACCAATTTTGCCCCATTTCTTGCCGACTTGTTTCTTTATTATTATGAGGCTGACTTCATACAGGAACTTTCTTAGGAAGAAAGATAAGAAGTTAGCAATATCCTTTAACTCTACTTTCCGCTATATAGATGACGTTCTTTCACTAAATAATTAAAAATTTGGTGACTATGTTGAACGCATCTATCCCAGTGAACTAGAGATAAAGGATACAACAGATACAATTAAGTCGGCCTCATATCTTGACTTACATCTAGAAATTGACAATGAGGGGCGGTTGAAAACAAAACTTTACGACAAAAGAGATGATTTCAGCTTTCCAATTATGAACTTTCCATTTCTAAGTAGCAACATTCCAGCAGCACCTGCATATATCTCCCAATTGATACGATATTCCATTTCCTATTTCTTGCATTTCCTATCATGATTTTCTTGATAAAGGGTTACTGCTCACAAGGAAGCTATTAAACCAAGAGTTCCAAATGGTGAAGTTGAAATCATCCCTTCCCTTTCATGAATTTGATCTACCAAATTAGACTATTTACCGGATTTGTTATAACATAAGCATCACGACGGGTGCCACATGTGGAGCAGGATCTGCTTACCCTTCTGGAGCATCTGAGACCACCCCTAGTTTTTGATGGGGTTCATGTTGCTTATTCTTTAGTTGTCTATGTTGTGCCATGTGTTCTATTGTTTGTCTGTTTGGCTTTTTCATTTCTAGCCAGGCGTTGCCAGTTTATTTTCGATTTATGAGTTTGACTGTCCCTATGGTATCTTTCGTCCCTCTTATACAACAGTTTCGTTTTAAGAATAATAATGTTTAGAGTTGATATCATTAGTTAATAAAAGAGTACTTATTTTCTTTGTAAAAAAAATTAGTTGATTGGTTTAATTCACAAATATCTTATTGATTTAGAGGATAAATACTGCTACGTTGTGATCATTTAAGAATGACCTTCTATTCATTGTGAATTTTGTTTGTGAAGAATTCTGGATAATTGGAAAAATCCTTTTTTGTTTTGTTTAATACCATGATAAATCGATTCATTCATTTATATATTTATCAATTTGCCTTGGATATTCAAGTCAATTTTTTGTCCTTTTCTTACAAAACTTATATTCTTGTGATGTATAAATTTGTGATGTATTCTTTTGTTGAAGAATGGATGTTACTCCTTTTTTTATTTTTTGTCGTATTTTTGTGTCTCATTAACATATAAGACGACTACCTACCCCTTTCTTTATATATAAAAACCTACGAGATGACATCCATTCCAATTCATAGCACAAAATAACTAAATTAAATTTACAACAGAAGACAGATAATGAATATCGCTTTTATGGTCTACTTAATATCGAAGTCACAATGTGGTCTTTGCAAAAATGTTGTAAATTAATCAAAAGCAACAAAAACAAAATAATCCGAATTTTTAAATTTAAAAAAAGTAGCGTTGTGTAAGTCATAACACAACCAACGGCCTTATCTAAAACAAAACAATTCATGAAAAACAAATTTGACAAATGTAAGCACAAGACAACCACTAAACGTCAGGAATAGGCATATTAAGTAAGTGTAGGGGATAAACATGTCTGTAAGCATTCAACCCTCCGCTAACCTGGGACAGTGTATACTTTTTTTTCAAGAATCAGTTTTATACAAAACGAAATAAAATCAACAATATACGACTGAGTCTCATGACAAACATTAGTGTTAACCTCGAAAATTATTCACAATGAGTCAATCCCCAAGACAAAAGTCTACATTAAACATGTAAAAGAAAATGTATGTTTGACTTTATATAAATACTTCTTATCTGATCTAAAATGTGATACACTTGGCAACCTTTTCACTTTTCTGTTTTATTTTTTTTATATAGAAACCTCGCCATCTAGTATATAATCTTACTTAAACATGTGTAATGTTCATATATTCGGTGGCCTTGAAAAAGATCAAGTGTCCATTAATGTTATTTCATTGAAAGCTTTGTAACTTTTAAAAATCTTGTAGTAAGAAAGGGCCAAATCTATCCGATTTGAGCAGGTTTTTTACTTCACGGAAACATTGTTCCGCTTGATTTAGATTTGGAGAGAATGCGGGCAAGAATAAGTATTCCATTCCTATTGTTGGAAGCCAGTTACGTAGAACTCTTTCCGACAGGTTGTGGTGTGTCGGCGCATTGTCAACAACTAAACATTATCCTTGCTAAAAAACAAATTCCCCTTCGTGCGTATAACTTTGTAACGCTTACCCTATAACTGACGTCCGAAAAAAGATAATAATCAACACATGCATTGAAACTTTTAAAGCCCCTTAAATAATTTTTTTCTGCTGAAAGAACGTCGGATATCATAAAAATTTTTATTCCTGATATCTATGATGAGTTTATTTATGTTCATGATTCTATATACATGTCAATAATTTTTGGTTCTCTGATAAGATTGATGTAATTGCTATTAATCCATATTCTATTTACTTCAGTGTTATTAATAACATTTTTATTTCAAATCTCTACATGTAAGTTATGACATTATAAAGATAATAAATGGCTTATACATTTAAACCCCGCCTTCCATTTCCCTTCTATCAGGATCACTTTGGGTTGGAATTGAGTTATGACAAAGAAAAATATTTCAGTTATTGTTCATTGATGTTAATAACAAGGTGAGTACTGTTCCTAATTGTCGTAGCCACAAACCAATCTTTTTTTTTTATCTTGATTATATCATAATCGAATGCGACTTATCATTTAAATTCTACTTGTTTTCAGTAATTGATGATACTAGTGATTCAGGATTTGTTGAACAAAAGAGATCACCCTAAGTTGTCGGTGGACGTAGTCTTAAGGTCTATTTGTAGCGTTATGTAGACCGTGGTTTGTCTTTCCGTCCTTTTTTCCTTTTTGGTCATGTTATATTTTTGTTTATAAATCTAACATTTGTCATGATGTTGGTACAGCGAGTTTTTTTATGCAGTCAGTGTTCATGGTGTTGATAACATAGAATGCAATTTGATGCAGTACCATTCATGGTGTTGATACAATTTGCATAAAATTACGTTCTTTCTGCTAACATAGTTCGTTAAGGTCATTTGCAAAAAGTTATCTGCTTTGAAGTTTTATTCAATTATTATCGATATAAACTGAATCGTTTTTTTTTTATTATTTTGAAATGAAATTTTGCATATTTGTATTGTTTTCAAATTATTCGTTTGATGTGCTGAAGTAAGCTCTAAATCTTAATGATCATAGTGTCAAATTTTGAAACGAAATACTACTCACGATACAATTGAACTTAATTCATGATAAAACATATTTATGTTCTTCTTTTCTACAGGGATCAAGCTGCCTTCCGTTCAAAGGATGAGAAAAACAAGTAGACAGTGGAAGATAAATTATATTGTTTGTTACATTAAAATAATTCAAACAGATAGTATTTTTCTTTCAATGCCATAAGCATAAACAGTATATATACAACCACCATTTTTACAAATCAGCATGATAACAGTATGAAATTAACATACCCGTCAAGTAAGGCATCGAAAAGTTTCGGTAAGGTTGGTGTCGTACTTGAAACTATGACATATATACTAAAAACAATAATTTTAACTACATATGATTACAATATTGTCCCTAAAAAGCGACGTCGAAGATATTGTTGCGTTATTATCGCGCTGAACGAAGTTGATACGTTACAAATTATTAGAAAATGTATATAAAAAAATAATTTGAACCATTCTTGGGGCCTCTAATTGAGCTAACTGTTCATAATTCAAGTGAAGAAGTTTAACAATTGGTCGTGTAGTAATCGGCTCATTTGTTGAACGAATCATTGCAGCACGAACATTTCCATCGTGGCAACGGCTTTCGATATCGCGTATTGGAAATTAACGTAATATGACGATCGTTGATTACGCTTTTAACCTCCACATCCACATAACTTTGGATATTTCCAGTACTGTGGCAATGGTGTCTTTATTTTACCGATTAGTTTCTCCTATCACACACCATATTAGGGAGCTGTTCTTATGATGAATTTTCAGCTCCAGAGGAAATATATATCCCGCGAAAAAAAGGGTGTAGGGATGGCATTATCAGAACACACTGTACCTTGATATCCTTTCCTACTAGCGAAGCATCTATTCTAAATGCTTATATGAATGTATATAGAACAAGTTTTAAATGATATTTTTTATTGATCTTTTTGGTGTTCAAACTACAGTGCATACATACATTTTTACAATACATAAGTGAATAACATGATATTTTTATGGCATTGTTATACTATTGATATTTTACGAATAAGACATAGTAAAAAAATTACAAGTAACTGATGTGAATACACAGTATATGATACTTCTTAAGGATACTTTGGAATACATTAAATATATATGATCATATCAAAAATAAATTTAATTAAATAACTTCCATAAATCCTCCCCATCTGTCGACAAATGACTCGTATTTGTCTTTAGAAAGATATAAATATTATCTGTTTCTGTTATTGCTTTTTTCGCGTACCCTGCTCATTCTTGTTGACATTCTAATGTTTTCCACAATTCTTACAGGTTTTCTTCGATTTGCATGGTGCAACTCTGTGACTCTCCAACCAATCAAAACACGACTCATTAATTGCTCGCTTCTTTACATTAAAAAGTCCAATTAGCATATATGCAGTTTAGGAGTAAATGGCATTACAGTATAAACAGTGTTTGCTGGTTAACTTTCTGTAATTTGATCTGAAATTTTGTTTCTTTATATAAATGCATAAGTAGGTGTAACTTTTGTTTCTAATTCGTAATTATTTGCTGACTGGCCTCTTTCTTGGATTTCCATCCAAACCTGAATTACGTCACGTATCAACTGTGCATTCCATTTGTATTTCCTTGAACGTGTACCATATATGGTAGAATGTTTCCAGGAATTTGTTTATAAGATTATTGTTACTAGAAAACTCCGTGTCTGTCCAATTCCCCTCAAAACCTCGAATATGAAAGTTTTAAAAAAGGCGAAAGATACCTAAAGGACATTCAAACTCGAAAATAAACTGACAACGCCATGACAAAAAAAAACCACCCAAACAGACAAGCAAACAAACAACAGTACACAAAACAAAGCATAGACACTAATGAAACGAACACTTGGGGTGATTTGTGGTGCTACGAAAGAGTAGGCTGATTCTGCTCAACATGTTGCACCCGTCGTGATGATCATGTTAGTACAAACCAGGTAAACGTTTGATTCGATAGACCACATTCAGGAAAAAGGAGACGATATTGTAGTTACGACAATTAAAACATATTCGTCGTATTCAGTGAAACAGATAATCAATAACGGTTGACCAGCCAATGCAATTTACAAAAGGATAATTTAACTTCACCGCTTGAACTCTTGCTTGAACAGATTCATTTTGAGCAGCAACCGTCTATCAAAGAAATCATGACAAGAAAAACAAGCCCTTGTTTTTGTTTTGTTTCAACATGATTCCCATGTGAATGTCAATTAATTCTTGAAAACCACATTTGTTGCAAGGACAATTTTCCAGTTAAGGTATCTAATAAAGTGAATGAAAATCTAGTTCTTTATCTTTGATGGAAAGGAGTAGGTTCAGTAAGACCCCTTTTTGGCCCCAAAATATAGCAGTTTTAGAAAATTGTTAAAATGTAAACATTTAGTTATTTATTGGACAGTAGAATGCTTCTGCTACATAAATATGGGCTGTTTTTTGACAATACAATGCACATATATCCGGTACTAGCACCATTAAGTCATGCTAAATTACTAAAATCCTCATAATTCTAGCATTTTAGTTAAATTTTAGACGGTTTTCGTGTAAAACGAAAGTGGCCGCATTCGTGTTCATCCTTAATATTGAAATGTAAGTTGTATATTATGATAATACACAACATATATAAAGGTTGAGGATGAACACGGATGCGGCCACTTTCATTTTTACCAAAAACCATCTGAAAAGTGACATTTTTTGGCATATAAGGTAGATTTTTCATATTTGAGCTTGAATCGGATCGTTTTTAATGACTAAATCTGTTAAAATCTTTCACATAAACTAATTAATTCAAATAAAATAGACACTTAAGTGTTTAAAAAGTGGTCAAAATCTTTCGTCAGATGAACCTGAAATTTGAGGCCAAAATCGGTCCTTACCGGACCTACTCCTTTGAATATAACATATAAAATATCTTGATTGCCTTGTGGGTAAATGTCTTTGGGGTTTACTTTGAATTTCCATTTGAATTGTCAATACCTAATTCATTTATCAAGCAGTAAGGAGGGTTACACAAAAGATGTTGTTAAGGGCTTTATCTGCTGGGACAATAACAAGTTTGTCATGGAGGTAGGAAAGGTGTTTTGCAACATTTGGGTCTTTATAGATTGACGATTCATGGCTATTCGTAGACCCTTTCATTTAGCATATGAATTATGAAGTATTATTGGCAGTATTCAGGTAACAAGTAATAATGTGGCAAATTGGAGTACATATATATAAATTGGGAACTAGCACAAGTACAATCAAGCAGTTGAGAGTTGAATTTGTCGACATTGAGATCCTGCAACACGTGTTTTGTTTTGTTTGTTGTTTGGTTTTAAATATGACGATTTAAGTTTAACCTGGTGTTATTGCTAGCTTACCCTTCTGCTTATATGGAAATGTTAAAAATACCGCTAAAATGACAACATTTCGTGACAGAAATACAGTAAAAGCAATTGTAAACGGTCTTTCCCCCTTTGAAACATAATTGATTGATATGTGTGTGTGTGTGTTTGTTTGTTTGTTTGTTTGTTTGTTTTGTTTGTTTGTTTGTGTCTTTCTTTCTGTAAGGGGTCTATATTATTGTGTAATCAGGGAAGTTTCAAGTTTAGTTTGGAAAGTTTTTATTTTATTTCAGGTCCCGCGCGCGACTCTCGCGCCAGATTGAGGAGACATCACGTTTATAATAACGAAAACTTAGTATTTTATTTCTTTTTAGGTGGGGATGTCGAACAGACAACATGTATAGAGACTGAATGCATACAATGTATTTATTTTGTCATTGTAGGAAATTGACCTTTTGATCACAGTGCATGCTTTGGATTTAATTGATCCGGTGTAACTTTAAAACACGTTAAATGATTTTTTTTCTTATAATGTACATTTTTCAGCACCAGTTTGTAACACAGATTAGTATTTCAACCTAGGAGCGGACATTTTATTGTAGGATTTCACTGAGATTTACGGACCTTGCAAGCGATTTCTAAGGCATTGCAATTTCTTTTCTCTAGGAAAATTCTTGAGAGATATCTGCACCACGTTGTTTTATGAAGTTTTAGTACATGTATGCCCTGCTGACTGCAAATTTTGAGGTCGATTGGACTTGTAGTTTCAGAGTATATGTGATAACAAGCATGTGGATCTGTTTTTTCAGAAGAGAAGTAAGAACAATATTAAAAACCAATTGTTCAAAGAACAATTGAAGGTCTTTCCACCCGTAAGGATCTATTTTGAAATAAAAATATTAAACATTGGTTTCAAATGTCAATGTCAGCCTCAAATGACAGCTTAATGAACGCTGATTCCAAAAATGTATGGTTTCTATGCAAAAAATATATAGATAAGAGAGATAATTGTTTACTTCCGGTTCAAACGATGTTATTCCCGGTATAGTTTGATAGACTAATTGACACTGATTCCAAAAATATATGGTTATATATACTTTTACATTAATTAAGAACAAAAAATAGCTACTACCGGTAAACAAAAGATCATTTCTGGCGTGCTTTTTTAAGGTCACATTGCTTGCAACCTATTGCAAAAAGTCCATGTCTTTATCATGTATACATATGAGGTAAAAGCAAAGGTCAAAACCTATAACGTAAATTTTACCTATGACCTTTAGCTCAATTTCAAGGTCAACAACGAAGGACCTCAAATCAAAAGACCCTAGGCCTCTACTTTATATTGTTTATGAGTTATATTACCATACAACTAAGATAAGATATAAAAGTAGGGAAAACTCGCATCAAATGTTGATGTACCCTTTTAACTAAAATTTACGTGTTACGACATGTCGCAACTCACAATTGTGTGAAAATATTTTGCCGATATCTTATATGATTTCTGAAAATAAGAGATAACAAGCCAAAATCTAACTTTTGAACATGACCTTGACCTTTGACCTTGACCTTATTTTCTTTTTTTGGACCAAGGACCTCAAATCAAAAGACCCTAGGCCTCTATCACTTATGTTTTTTTAGTTGAAATTACATTTCACCGATATCAAATACAAAAGGGGAAATAACTCTCATATGGAGTCTTCGTAAAGCTTCGGTCAAAATAAAACCTTACATCCTGAGGATATAACGATCAATTTGGAAAAATAGATTTGTCTCTTTCTTATACTGTTGCGGAGGAAATCTCATAACAAGAAAAACAGTGTTTGGGGAGATATCTCTTACGAAGAAAAGTGTTCGGTCAAACAGGGTCAGTTTCAAAAGCGTATAGACTGTATGACATCATATACAAAAAAAACTAAGCGACATCTTTTGAAACATTTTTAGAAGGAAGAAAAAAAATCAGAAGAAATCCTATAGGTCTTTCCACGGAAAGGTGGAAAGACCTAATGAACGAAAGCAGACTGAAGAGTGACAAATACAAAAATGAATCATATAAAAATATATTACAACATGTAAAAAAGGGCTACAGTAGTATACCACTGATCGAAAGTCATAAATCGATTGAAAGAAAACGAATCCGGGTTACAAACTAAAACTAAGGGAAACACATCAATTATAAGAGGAAAACAACGAAACAACAGAAACACTAAAGAGGAAGAATAAAAAAAAAAACAAGACAATGCAACACACACAGAAACAAACTATAAGATAACAATTGCCATTTTCCTTACTTGGTACTTGACTGTTAGAAAAATGGTGGGTTGAATCTGGTTTTGTGGCTAGCCAAACCTCCCGCTTTATGGCAATTTATTTAAACCTAAATTGACAACATTATACATGTATGACAAGCCTTCAATATAAATAAATGGAAGAACATTTAGGACATAGAAATCAACAATACAATAGAACATTACGGCATGCTAATAGTGATTAAATTTACCAGGCTAATAATTTGATACGCCAGACGCGTGTTTCGTCTATATAAGACTCATTAGTGAAGCTCAGGACAAAATAGTGAAGAAAGCCAAACAAAGATGAAGACGATTGATGACCCAAAATTTAACTGCACATTTACTACTTACACCTCCAATGAATTTACAGAAGGATAACAGGACACTACAATCGAAGTATAAACTGTGCGTTGACGAGATCAACGCAATAAAACGTATTGTATGACGGTATATATTATCACAGGCAAAATACATCTGTTTTTAAAGACCCATGCAAGAATACAACATTGAGGATGATGTGTACAGATAATAAAGTTAAGCTTCTTGCAAATGTGATACTGGCTGAAAATCTGATACATATGTACCTCTCTTAGAATACTTGCGAATAGACCTAGTAGAATAATTATAATTCGGAGTTTAGTATGACGTCAATTATCACTGAACTAGTATACATATTTTTTTAAGGGGCCAGCTGAAGGACGACTCCGGGTGCGGGAGTTTCTCGCTACATTGAAGCAATGGGTCCTTCGGCTGTTGTCTACTCTATGGTCGGGTTGCTGTCGCTTTGACACATTCCCCATTTCCTTCAGGCATTTTGTATATAGGTATCCACAATTTTAAAATATTCACCCAATCTCGGTTTCAATACATGTAGTGTGTGAAAGTAATTTGTGTTTGTAATATGTAGTCCTTCAATGCTTTTCCGTAGAATTGATTCTTTAAATAGTTAATCATCTGTACGTCATTTAATGAAATAATTTCCATGAACTGCTGCATAAAAGGTGGCTGAAAATGGCTGCAATACAAACATATGTCCTCCAAACATGCCGAACATGGATAAGATATTTTTTTTTGTTTATTGTACATACTGCATTACTTGAGTTTGAATATGTAGATGCTGATTGATTCGCTTGTATTAATTAAATCGAGTTTCTTAAAAGTGTCAGTTTAGTAACATGAGGGTTGAATTGTACTTGACTCGTTGTGTTGTCAGAGTCCTAGATAACGTTTGCTGATTGTATGTCATTTTTTGGGTCTAATGCATACATGTAGGCTCCATTATTTTATTTCATTTTACAATATTATTGTTGAGTTCTTGGAGTATTGTTACCTTTATTCATTTCTAATAAAAAAAAAAATAACCACAAAAGTACTGAATTCCCAGGAAAATTAAAAAAGTCCATAATCAAATGGCAAAATCGAAATCTCAAACACATCAATTGAATGGATTACAACTGTCATATTCCTGACTTGGTACCGGCATTTTCTTATGAAGACAATGGTGGATTGAACCTGGTTTTATAGCTAGCTAAAATCTCTCACTTGTAAGACAGTTGCATAACATTCCGTTATATCTAAAACGTTAAGTGAGCAAAACCAACAGACAAAATAGGCAAAACTGTCAAAAATACAAATCAACATTGTGTCAAAGCTTAGACACATTTACCACAACATGGTTGTCGTTGAATCCATACACATAGTAGCCTTGTGGTTAGGCGTATGATTGTATAGATGATGTTGCTGAGTGGCTTAAAAGTGAGCATTTTAAGTTTAATTTTTTTCCAAACGTGTTGGTTCGAATCCTCTGTAGATTAAAACAAAAAAGAGATAGGGCTTGTTTTTCCTTCTATGACATGATAATTAAAATCAAAATGTTTTCTCTTTATTCTATAATTTGAACATTGAAGAATCTTTGCTAAAAAGTTATACTTTTTCTGACAATTTTCAAATAAATATTCACAAAAACCCAAATCTTATTATTACAACACTAGCTGCTACTTTTAAGTACATTTTTTTTTTTATCTAGTATGCTAAAACCAATTGTTTTTTTACCCAAAAAGTCAAAATGTACGTTTTCTTCAAAAAAAATTTGGTTTAAATAGATTTTTCGGATGACTGTATAAAAAGTTGACATAATATGTCATTACGGCAATTTTTAACAATCTTTAGGTATTCGTTTGATTTCATTAAATGTAGTTAATACTACTATTTGAACACCAAAGTTTACGTGTAAGTGTCAAACTAATTTGAGTAAAGATAAGAAGAATTATCTTAATCACCAGTGTGAAATAATATCCTAGAAGAGATTGCATTTGCCTTATTAAACGCTAAATAAAGACTCAAAATATGCGTCGGTTCGACAAGGCTCTCACATAATCACGATTTTCTCTAAAATCTGAAATCGTAATGAAGTAAATAATACACAATGTTTTAGTCCGGTGACCGAAGTCGGTACTATGAAATTTAAGTCGTCAAAAATGGTATACGGCTGTATCATATATCATTCTATTCGAAAATATGTGTACTTTGAGATTATTTTGGTCGTCAAAAGAAAATATGGTGCAGTTTTTTAGAATTAAGATCAAAGATCACATGTCGTTTTTTAGGAAAAACAAAATGGAATCTTCTATTCTAATTTAAATACACTTTTTACAGTAGAATGACTGAAAACTTGAATTCTTTTTCTCCCTTATTTAATTTTTTATCAAAAAAGTGAATACCTATTATCAAATTAGTTTTTCGAGTACACGTATGTGACTTTACAAAAAGGGGGGTAGTTTTCAGTTTAAAACAATGTATTTTGTTCAAGTTATAAGAACAATGACCGTCAAAACTTTACAAAATTTATAGAAAATAATGAAAAAATATGTATTTGTTAATATAACTATCTAGTATGCCTCAATGAAAGTAGAAACTTAAGTTTTGGCCATAAACGTTGAATTCGATACATGCAAAACTGGCAACAAAAATTATTTCAAAACAAACTTATAATTGAATTTCTACAATGTCATGACGATTTCTATGAAATAAAATAAATCTTTAAGAATATAAATCATTGTAAAATAGACTTAAAACTTTAAAAAGACATGTTTAATGACAGAATCGCCTTTTATTCGTATAAAAATAAAGAAAGTTCAGGTTATTCAATCCCAAACATTAGTGACGCGAGATAATATTTTTTTTTCTATCAAGGATAGTTTAACATACCACTAAATATACGTATTACTACATGTAATCAGTAGTTTAGACCTCAAATGACTTTTGTAATGTGAGAAACGTTATTACGATGTTCTGACCCTTGGCTGGAATGAATATGTTCCTACATGAAAGGTTTAGCAAATCTCGAGTTAGTATTGGTCAAAAGTGTTTAAAGAACACGACATAATTCTTAAGCCACAAATCCTATAAAAATATTGCGAATATGAATGCTAAGCTTCGGGCATTAAACCTGCTGTGCCTTGAAGAAGAGTGGTGGCAAAATGTTTGTGTACCACATCATTTTTATCCAGCATCAGTGGACATTAAATTCAAAACATTTTGTCATTGCAAAATACACTTTGGTCGTATCAATCTATAAATTGGGGAATATAAAACAACTGTGTCATCAGTGCACCTATAGGACAAATGTCAAATGAACCTTGTCCGGGAAGGAATGTTTTTCCTGCTGATTGCAACTCTTAATATCTCTAAACAAAGGTAAAAGAGCCATCTCTGATTGACAGTATACACTTGCCATGATCACATGACTAGTCTGTGGAATTTTTCCATTGTCGTGATCATTCTGCCCTACAGTTAGGTCTGTATAATTGATTTGATATCTGAACTAAGGTTATCATTTATATCACGCTGCTGATGTTGAAAAAAACTTGCCTATGTAAATGTCCTTGTAATTCATAAATTAAGTTTGATTTAAAGCAAAGCCTTTACTTGGATATGCTGTTCTATATAGTGTTATTCCTTGTCTTGGTTGCAGTTGTATTTTGTTACAATAGATGCAAGCATATGAAAGAGAGTCGAAAGATACCAAAGGGGCATTCAAAAATAAAGTGACAACGCCATGGCCAAAGAAAAAAGAAAAACACTCACAGACAAACAATAGTTTTTTGTTGTAGTTTTTTACGAGCCAAATTATTATAGCGCAGGTACAATGTACCTACTGTATATTCTACTTTGTCTTATTTAATTTGAAAATTGTACTTGTCGAACACTTTGGCGAAAAATGAATTTGGGCAAAACCAAAGACATTATGTCGAATTCTATTGTTTTTTAGATATATATTGTGTATAAAATTAGACATTGAACTAGATTAAAAGTTGTTCTATTATATTTCATTCAAAGATTATCTTGAAGTTAACATTTCGATATTGGGACATAATAACGTCTTATCATGATAAACGAACCAAATTTAGATTTTCTGTGGAGTTAGATATTTTTGTAATTTTGTGTCTAAAATAATACACGGATAAAAGAAACCGGTTCGACCAACCTAACTAGTATTACTAATTTTTGTTTCATGATTTGGTATTCTAATTCATTATTAAACGATTTTTGTTGATGGACAATGTATATATATGAAACAGGGGGATCAATTGCCCAAACGTCTGTAGACCTACAAAATGATTGAAATAGTAATGTTTAGAATATGTTTTAAATATTGATTCATCGTTGTCTCATAAAATAAATTATCATTCCTCGCAATGATGGAGAATCCATCTGAATGTCAAATTGTTGTCAAATACCAGTAATAAAAAACGCACATTAAAGGGGGTCGTTTCATAGTAAATTTTTCCTTTCTCCTTCTCTTTTTATAAAATCATCTGTTCAATCATTGTTTATACACTTTTCTTTTTCAATTATTGTTTATACACTTTTCTTTTTCAATTATTGTTTATACACTTTTCTTTTTCAATTATTGTTTATACACTTTTCTTTTTCAATTATTGTTTATACACTTTTCTTTTTCAATTATTGTTTATACACTTTTCTTTTTCAATTATTGTTTATACACTTTTCCGGTTGTACTGAATAGCTTTAATGTAACAACATATATTACTCAGAAGAAAACTTTACGTTCGCTTTTTCTCAATGGTCCACATAAACAAAAGAAAGAAAAGTTTCGAACTTTGTCGACAAGTACACGAAGAAAGTCTTGGTGTTTGTTTGGTATTTTTAGTATCTGTCCTTATATAAAATCCTATCTATATGTTGTTCCTGACCCCCATCTTACTTCAAACAAATATAAAAGTTTGATTGAAAGGAAAAAAGCCTCGTTGTATTTATTGATATATAATATGTATTTTATGAGATTTCTGTCGTTGAAATTCTGTCTCATTGACCAACACTAGACGACATCTCTTCTAGATATTCTATAGAATGGAAACCTTGGTAATATATTCTATAATTTAACCGATCAGAAATTACGATCATCACATAAAACATCAATATAAGTAAAATAATCTTATGAGACACTAATTATAATTTCAAGAGAGTAAAAACGTATAAAAATCACAAAAAAACTGAACTCCGAGGAAAATTCAAAAAGGAAAGTCCTTAATCTATGGCAAAATCAAAAGCTCAAACACATCAAACGAATGCATAACTGTCACATATTTGACATGGTACAGGCCTTTTCTCATGTAGAGATTTAATTGTTCTTAGCATGATACTCGAATTTTCAAGAAAGTATAATGGTTGGAATCTCTTATGTGACTTTAAAATGAAGCCAGTGCGAACAAATATCTAATCAAGAAGAAGCGCACGGATTGTGTTTATATCATCCACAAAATTTAGGTTGATGAAAAGAAAAAAAAGGAATGTTTATTGTATTTTGATTAATTTTTATTTTCGGAATTGCAAAGCTATACACCTTATCGCTATTTGTCCGCCATTGCTGGATATCACACGGGTTCCCGTAAAATGTTGACGTCATAAAACAAAATATCTGACGCCACAATGGAAAAGTGATTGTTGATGACGTCAAAAGTTCAAGCGGCCGGGTCAGCCGGGATTAGCGATAAGGTGTATTACAGAACTCTTCCACAGTGCACTCAATTCAAACTCATTATATTCAGGAAAAATATATTTAAAATATAATAGTCTTACTGCTTAAATTAAATCAGGATAACGGATCAGTCACACAATTAAAAAAGTGTAATTTCTTGGAAAAAAATCGGTTGCAGATATTTTACTACCGTAATACTATACTTAAAGTAACATATGGATAAAAAATAAACACAATGAGGTTGCATTGTTCTTATATCATAAACCAATATTCAGGTATATTTCAGTAGCAGCTTTTTAGCTTCACATCAAATACCGAAAAGGTTTGTTATATTTTTTATATACGGTTGTATTTTCATAATTTGGTAAAATTAGATTTTTAGTTCATCTCAGCTCAATTAAGAAATTTATGAGAGGCATGTTATACAATTGTATTAGATATCTCTGATAATTTATACACGTAGAAACATTCAACGATAATTAAAATCAGTTTATAAACAGAATTGTTTAAAATCTGTTTGCTTTCTTAATTGTTTAGCGATCAAAAAAAGCCTTCATTCACTAAAACAAATTATTCGGTGTATAAAAATCCTATTCAACCATTTTATCGTTTCACTTTCAGAGATAGAAGAAACTAAATTTACAGTTTTTTTTTATCAACCTTCATAAAATCATGTCATACAAATATATCAAAATAAAGCACTTATTTATAAATATTTAGAATGATAGAACTCTGAAACTTTTAAAGGTTTTGTTTCCATCTGTCAAAGAAAGGATCTATGACAGAATAATTCAGACTTAGAACATTGATTTTTTAATCTTTTTTTTCTAAATCTTAATGATTAGTTTTCACAGGATGGTCCTTTCTGCAGTTCTGGTTCTGTGTTGCATTACTAT
This sequence comes from Mytilus galloprovincialis, assembly GCA_037788925.1. NCBI lineage: Eukaryota > Metazoa > Mollusca > Bivalvia > Mytilida > Mytilidae > Mytilus > Mytilus galloprovincialis. Next base: position 43,904,584 of record CM075333.1, on the reverse strand, counting down.
GGTCGATTCAACATGTGATATATCCAAAGAAAAATCAATGATATCAAGCATGCTTCAGTCCATAGAAAAAAAAATTAAAGGTAAATTAAAATTTTACTTGTTGGAACTGGAAAAACATTAATAAAAACAAGCAATGTTCAATACTTAACAGGTTTTTTTTAACGGTCTACGTCTGAGGGCAATACAGTCATATAATTTTAAATGTCGCAGCCGTTTATAGCCGACTATAAGATATTTGTGTTCTCATTTCTAAATCATGTACAGTCTTCTATTCATGCCTTAGTTGTTTAAATCCACTTCATTTGAATTTTGATGGATTTTTTTCTAGTTGGCAATCATGCCACATCTCCTTTTTTGTATTAAGATCCAATTTTCACCAATTTGGCAACTCTTAACATCTTAGTCAAATGTTGATTTATCTCTGTCTAAATAAAAGAGAAATGTAGTGGGGTAGATATCAACGAGACAGGTTTTCAATTTATGAAAAAATATAATTTTTGTTTAATTTTTGACAATTTGAAACAATTCCTTTGATCATTTGATCAAAGGAATTGTTTCAAATTGTCAAAATCACTTAAATACTTCATGAATAGTCGAAAAAGAAAACACCTGAGCGAATTTTCATTTTAACACTGAGCAAAGTTCTTAATTATATACTTTATATTTTTATTTTAACAGCCTCTGGTGAGTGTACTACTCCTGAGAATTGTCCAGCCGGTTGGAAGGAATATAAAACTCACTGCTACTTTTTTTCACCTGATACTAAAACATGGCGTAATGCTGAAGTATGTAAAACAACAATATTTATTATTATACTTATATTATTCATACGTTATCTTGCAACTGATCCATTTAATTTTATCAATAATTATTCGACCATTTATACGACGTTGGGTCAATATTACTGTATTGAACTAACATCATTAGGGTGACACTGCCGAACATTTACATGGCTGATGTTTTTGATCTAAAACAAATATATCATTTGATCAAAGGAAATGACCCTTTGCACGAATATTTGTTAAATAATGAACGTGGGCCGATAATATATAGAAGCATTATACAAATAAGTGCATGTTTATTACTACAAAAAAAAGTAAAATCACAAAAATACTGAACTATGAAAATTCAAAACGGAGGGTCCCTAATCAAAAGGCAAAATCAAACGATAAAACACATCAAACGAATGGACAACAACTGTCATACACCTGACTTGGTCATGTTTGTACAGGCATTTTTCAAATGTAGAAAATGGTGGATTGAACCTGATTTTATAGCGCTAAACCTCTTACTTGTATAATAGTCGCATCAAATTCCATTATATTTACAACAATGTAAATATTACAGTCTAGTAAAGTTCTATTTCCATTTTCATCATGTATATTTCTATGTGTCAATCATACTTTTTTATATACCAAATAATTCATAAATTGTATAACTAAGACTTTCTGATGGGTCAAGAGTAAATATTTCAAACTAATGATGTCCTTACTACGTTATTATTTTTGACATTCCAGAAACAATGTAAAAATATGGGAGGCTACCTTGTTCAGATTACAGATTCAGCAGAAAACTCCTGGGTTCTTGATATGCTCATGAGTAAGTATTTTTGATACATGTACGTACGACGAAACACATCGATACGAGTACATTTTTGCATCATAGCTGTATTAGAAAAATGATAAACTAGAACAAAAGCGAGTGTACAATGTTTTTAGCTCACATGGCCTCGTCGTCCGTCGTCATCCGCTAACTTTTAAATAAATCTTTTCCTGTGAAAATACTATCCCAAATAAAACTTGGCCCAAATCATCCTTCGGGTATCTTTTTCAAAAAATGTATCCGATGATCCCGCCGATTAAACAAGATGGCCGCCATGAGCAAAAATAAAACTTTTTGACAAAATGCAGATTTTGGCTTATAGCTCTGAAAAAAGCCTTTAGAGCAAATCCGGTTAAATAAAACTGTTCAATAGGTTAAGCTCTATCTGCCCTGAAATTGTCAGACGCACACGACAACCGGTTGTTGGGTTACTGCCCATTAATTTGTAATTTTGAGGACATTTTGCAGTTTTTAGTTATTAAAAGGAATATCATTAGATTAATTTAGATATTAATACACTATCACGTCTGGTGTGTGTGTTTGTGCTTTGTATCGATCAAGAATTTTTCTACTGCTTTGTATAATTTCAAAATCTGGTTATAAAGACAAAAATAAAGTGCCGTGTTTAAGATGTCTGTCATAATATTGCATGAATAATAACCCCTGTCTAACCTGGGAACTTTTAATATGTGATGATTATTGGTGAAAACAGAATCGTGTAAGCACCATCATGGCTCTTGGATTGGAGCCTCAGACTTGAAGAAAGAAGGAGACTGGAGATGGGTTAATGACTCTTCTAAGGTTCGTTATTCTCAGTGGCATCGAGGCAACCCGAACAATTATGGAAACAATGAAGACTGTGCTCATTTTGCGTCAGGTTCTTATCAGTATCATTGGAATGATGCTCCATGCAACATATCTGGAATGATGGGATATATCTGTGAGTGTTCACATGTAAGTTTACAATCAAACAAGAACTTTTCATATCCATCTTGTTTTATTGCTTTTATTATGCCCCAAAATGTATGATTCACTGAAAGGTTTTCTAAATAGGTACATGTTCATAACACTACATTGAGACAACTCTACAAATCAGTTGAACGTTTTAATCACGTTCATTTGTAAAGGAAATATTAGGCTTCTCAATAATCAAAAACAGTGTTTGTCCAACAGCTATATATCCAATGAAATTTTTCATATAAGTGTGTGGTTCAAGTTTTTTTGAAAGTTTTATATTTTTATCGAAGGCTCAAAGTAAATATTTTGTCAAATATAGTTTATGAAAATCAAACGAGCCAAACGACAATTTTATTTCAATATTAGAATCAGTTATGGCCTTCTTTTGACAATAAATTGGCGAAATACTTTAACCAAAACCGGCATTACTCTTCCATCAGGATCTCCTTGAGATTGGTTGTTCTATTTATCTTGATTGTGACATATCGAATGTGAGCTATCATTTACCCTTGACTTGGAATGAGTGATGGGTACAACTAGTGAATCCGGATCTATTTAACAATCAAGAGCATATTTATAAATTTTCTTCGGTTGTCAGTAGAGCTCGTGTTGTATAGTGCTAAGTTTTTAGTATGTTATTTTGAAGACAGTTAGATGTCTTTTTGTCGTTTCTTTTTCATTTCTAATTGGTTTTTTTTCTGTTTTCTACAAATTATGGTTCTGATTTCCCTTTTGTATATTCAGCCTCTTATATGCAGGTACTTTTCATTGTACTGATGAAATATACTGTTATGCAAACACTTTCTATTCTGTTAACAACATTGCAATTCTGTCACTTTTATTGATGTTTCTAACGTTTTGCTGTCATATTTCAAAGTCTTAATTCTTAATAAAAGGAAATTAAATATGTCAATTTTCATGATATTTAAGATAGAATGTTTTAAAATGCAGTTAACGTCGCGTTTATAAGAAGGAGAATAATATCATAAAGTTACTTTTCACATTTTTTCTGATTTATGTTTTGTTTGATAATTATTAGTGTAAATCTATCTGTTTTTTTAATCATTTTATACATTCATATTACTACTTAATAACTCGTTTGATTTGTGGATGTATATTCTACACATGTGATCATTAAACAGAAATACTTAAACGAAGCAACAACACTGAATTGAGAATACAAATACTAGAATATAAAAACCTGTCATTTTTAAGGTCTTTCCTTTTACTAAAGGGAAAGACCTTACTGTATTTCTTCTGATTATTATTATTAGGTCTTTCCACTTTTCTGTGGAAAGACCTATTGTTTTTCTTCTGATTATTTTTTTTTTTTTTTTTTTTTTCTTCCGCCTAATTTTGTTCTTGCGATAAACATTTGTTTCGCAATAAGTCGCTTAGATATTTGGTATATGATATCGAACAGTTTATGCGCTTTTGAAATTTACCCTGCGTAAACGAATACTTTTCTTTGTAGGAGTTATCTCCCCAAACACTGTTTTCCTTGTTAGCGCATCTCCTTCGCAACCGTAAAATATTATGACAAATTTATTTTACAAAATTGCTCGTTATATCCTTCGCATGATTTGTCCTATTTTGACCGAAGTGATATGAACGCTCCATATGAGAGTTATTTCCCCTTATGCATTTGATATAAGTGAATTGCATTTCTAACTGGTAAACCATAATTGATAGAGACTTAGGATCTTTTGATTTGAGGTCCTTGGTCCAAAAAAATGAAAATTAGGTCAAGGTCAAAGGTCAAGGTCATATTCTAATTTTTGAATTTGGCTCATTTTCACTCATTTCCAGAAACCGTATGAGATATCGACAAATTATTTTTTCTAAATTGTTTGTTACGACATGTCGTAACACGTAAATTTTGCTTGCAAGGGTACGTTGAATGTAAAAGGGAGTTTTCTCCCCTTTGGTATTTAAAAATACGCGTATGGTGATATAACTCATTAACTAAACATAATTAAGACCTATGGTCTTTTGATTTGAGGTTCTTGGTTAATGACCTTGAAATTGATCTCAAGGTCATAGTTTAATTTGACGTTCTATATTTTGACCTTTGCCTTTACCTTATGTGTATACATGATAAAGCCATGAGACTTTTGGCAAACGGTATCAAACCATTTTAGCTTGAAAAAACAACCGGAAGTGACCTTGTGTAAACCAGAAGTAGCTATTTATTGTACTTTATTTATATAAAAGTATATAGAACCAGATATTTTTGGAATCAGTGTCAAGTTAATAGTCAAATATTATCGGAAATAGCGTTTTTTTAACCGGAAGTAAGAAATTATCTCCCTTATCTAAAACAATATTGTTTAGAAACCATAGATTTTTGGAATCAGCGTACAATAAGCTATCATTTGACGATTGAAATGACATTTTAAACCTATTTTTACACCTTTCATATCAAAATTCATTGTTTTGGTGGAAAGACCTTCAATTGTTCTCTGAACAATTGGTTTTTAATTATTATTAAGGTCTTTCCTTTTACTAAAGGGAAAGACCTTACTGTATTTCTTCTGATTATTATTATTATTATTATTATTATTAAGGTCTTTCCTTTTACAAAAGGGAAAGACCTTACTGTATTTCTTCTGTTTATTATTAGGTCTTTCCACTTTTCCGTGGAAAGACCTATTGGTTTTCTTCTGATTATTAGGTCTTTCCACTTTTCCGTGGAAAGACCTATTGGATTTCTTCTGATTATTATTATTATTATTTTTTTTTTTTTTTTTTTCTTCCGCCTAATTTTTTTCCTTCGCTGTTTTTTTGTTTCGCAAGATGTCGCTTAGATTTTTGGAATATGATATCGAACAGTTTATACGCTTTTGAAACCAACTCTGCTTAACCGAATACTTTCCCAAATAAGAGTTATCTCCCCGAACACTGTTTTTCTTGTTATCTCTAAGGCTTCGCAACCCTATAAGAAACCGACAAATTTATTTTTCCAAATTGCTCGTTATATCCTAAGGATGTGCTGTTTTATTTTGACCGAAGCCGTATATAGATTCCATATGAGAGTTATCCCCCCTTTTATGTTTGATATAAGAATTTGCATTTCTAACTGGTAAACCATAAGTGATAGAGACCTAGGGTCTTTTGATTTGAGGTCCTTGGTCCAAAAAAATAAAAATAAGGTCAAGGTCAAAGGTCAAGGTCATATTATAAATTTTGATTTTGGCTTATTTTCACTTATTTTCAAAAGCCGTATAACTTATCGACAAATTATTTTTACTAAATTGTTAGTTGTGACATGTCGTAACTTATAAATTTTGGTTGAAAGGGTGCGTAGACAATAAATGGGAGTTTTCGCCCCTCTTATGTTTAGAATTATGCGTAAAGCGATATTACTCATGAACCATACATATTAAGGAACTAGTGTCTTTAGGTTTGAGATCCTTAGTCTATGACCTTCAAATTGAGGTCAAGGTCATAGGTTAATTGGACGTTCTAGATTTTGACCTTTGGTCTAAATATGCTCCAAATTCATATTTAGACATTATAAAGTCATAGGAACTGACATATCAACTGAATTTTTAATATTTTCACATCAAAATATGTTGTAAGTGGTGGAAAGACCATCAATGGTTCTCTGAACAATTGGTTTTTAATTATTATTATTTTTTTTCTTCCGCCAACTTTTTGTTCCTTCGCAATTTTTTTGTTTCGCAAGATGTCGCTTAGACATATGGTATATGATATCGAACAGTTATTACGCTTTTGTAACTGACACCGCGTAACCAAAATCTTTCCCATATAAGAGTTATCTCCCTGAACACTGTTTTTCTTGTTATCACGTAATCTTCACAACCATACAAGAAACCGACAAATTTATTTTTGCAAGTTGCTCATTATATCCTCAGGATGTGCTGTTTTATTTTGACCGAAGCCGTATAGAGATTCCATATGAGAGTTATTCCCCCTTTTGTATATGATATAAGTGAAATGCATTTCTAACTGGTAAACCATAAGTGATAGAGACCTAGGGTCTTTTAATTTAAGATCCTTGGTCCAAAAAAATGAAAATTAGGTCAAGGTCAAAGGTCAAGGTCATATTCTAATTTTTGAATTTGTCTTATTTTCACTCATTTTCATTAACCTTATAAGATATCGACAAATTATTTTGTATAAATTGTTAGTTGCGACATGTTGTAACTAAATAATTTTAGTTGAAAGGGTGCGTAAACAATGAATGGGAGTTTTAGCCCCTATCATATCTTAAATTATGTTTAAAGTGATATAACTTATTAACCATACATATTAGAGACTATAGGTCTTTTGATTTGAAATCCTCAGTTTGTGACCTTGAAATTGAGGTCAAGGTCATAGGTTAATTTGACATTCTAGATTTTGACCTTTGTTTTAAATTCATATCTATACATCATAAAGCCATATGAACTGACATTTTAGACTGATTTTTTATATTGTAATATCAAAATAGATATTAACTGGTGGAAAGACCTTCAATTGTTCTCTGAACAATTGGTTTTTAATTATTATTTTTTTTCTTCCGCCTAATTTTTTTTGCTTCGCTAACTTTTTGTTTCACAAGATGTCACTTAGATATTTTGTATATGATATCGAAGAGTTAATACGCTTTTGAAACTGACACCGCGTAACAAAAATCTTTTCCATGTAAGAGTTATCTCCCCGAACACTGTTTTTCTTGTTATCACTTATATGTCGCAACCATATAAGAAACCGACAAATTTATTTTACCAAATTGCTCGTTATATCCTCAGGATGAAATGAATAATTTTAGTCGAAGCTATCCGGAGACTCCATATGAGAGTTATTCCCCCTTTTGTATATGATATAACTGATTTGCATTTCTAACTGGTAAACGATAAGTGACATAGGCCTAGGGTCTTTTGATTTAAGGTCCTTGGTTCAAAAAAATGAAAATGAGGTCAAGGTCAAAGGTCAAGGTCATGTTCAAAATTTTGATTTTGGCTTGTTATCGCTTATTTTCAGAAATCTTATAAGATATCGACAAAATATTTTCACACAATTGTTAGTCGCAACATGTAGTTACACATAAATTTTAGTCAAAAGGGTACGTAAACATTTGATGTTAGTTTTCCCCCCTTTTATATCTAATATCAGTTGTATGGTAATATAACTCATTAACAATATAAAGTAAAGACCTAGAGTCTTTTGATTTGAGGTCCTTAGTTTATGACCTTGAAATTGAGCTCAAGGTCATATGTTAATTTAATATTCAAGATTTTGACCTTTGCTTTTATCTCATATATATTCATGTTAAAGCTATTAGACTTTTTGCATTAGGTTGCAAGCAATATGACGTTGAAAAAGCTAACCGGAAGTGACCTTTTGCAAACCGGAAGTAGCTAATTTATATAAATTATTGTAAAAGTATGTAAAACCATATATTTTTGGAATCAGCGTCAAGTTATCTATAAGACAGTACCGGAAGTAACATATTTTGAACCGGAAGTAGAAAATTATCTCCCTTATTTATATCTTTTTGTATATAAACCTTATATTTTTAGATCAGCGTACAATAAGTTGTCATTTGACGCTGAAATTGACATTTAAAAGCAAATTTTAATATTTTTATATAAAAAAAATCATTACTAGTGGAAAGACCATCAATGGTTCTCTGAACAATTGGTTTTTAATTATTATTATTAAGGTCTTTCCTTTTACAAAAGGGAAAGACCTTACTGTATTTCTTCTGTTTATTATTATTCTTTTTCCGCCAAACTTTGACGAAGTTAGCAGCCTTAACCGTAAGACGTGTCGCTTTCATGTTCACACTTTGTATCGGTGTCATATATACCTATCTAGAACTCACCCTGTTAGTCGAAATATTTTGTCGGTTCGGAGTAATTCCTCCGAAACCAAAAAACCTTGTTATCGTTCCAACACCGTAACCGTAATAGGTAGAAAATAAACGAAGGGTGAAATTTGTTCAGGACCAGACCCCGGTTCTTCGTTACATTTGGATCGAAAAGATTCAACGACTCATTGGTAGGGTTATGCCCCTATGAAAATTAACCGGTGTCGGTGGACAACCAAAACTCAAAAACCGTAAGTCGTAGAGACCTAGGATCTTCACCATTCATCATCAATTCATGTGACTTTGAAAAATACCTCAAGGTCAAATGTGTATGTTGACCTTGACCTTTGACCTAACACCTTGTTATCAGAACAACTCAGAAACCATTATACTTACAGAAGTTTTAAATAGTGGAAAATGTTTGGGTCATTACGGGGCAACTTTGTTACATTTTGACCGAAGAGATTTGACCTTTTTGTAAGGGGCATAACCCCTGTTTTAGGTTTCTGAAAAGACAAAATCAGCATTTACTATATAACCAAAGGTCCTAGACCCATGGGGTCTTCAGCAATGACATTGGGGACCAATGACCTTGACAAAGGTCAAAAGGTCAAAGGTCAAGGTCATGTACCAGATAGCGAATTTAGTGATTTTAACCTTATTTAAGGGATTTTCAATGTGTTTTAAAGATTTTCAGTGTGTTTTAAAGCTGTTTAAGGTTGACCTTGACCTTTGACCTTAAAACTTTTAAGTCGATATCTCAAAAACGATTGTACTTACAGAAATAGTAAATAGTGAAAAACGCGTTGAGGTGGATGAGGCGCAACTTTTTGACATTTGACCGAAGAGATTTGACCTTTCTATAAGGGGCATAACCCTTGTTTTAGATTTCTGAAAAGGCAAAATCAGCTTTTACTGTATAACCAAAGGTCCTAGACCCATGGGGTCTTCAGCAATGACATTGGGGACTAATGACCTTGACAAAGGTCAAAAGGTCAAAGGTCAAGGTCATGTCCCATATAGCAAATTATATGTTTTTTTTACCTTATTTAAAAGATATTCAGTGTGTTTTAAAGCTTTTCAATACATTCTACGTCTATTGGAACATGTATTTTACATTACAAAAGGAAAGACCTCTCAATTGTTCAAGAACAATTGACATTTTAATTAAGGTCTTTCCTTTTACTAAAGGGAAAGACCTTACTGTATTTCTTCTGATTATTATTATTATTATTATTATTATTATTATTATTATTATTATTATTATTCTTTTTGTTCCGCCAAGTTAGCCTCCGTAACCGTAAGACGTGTCGCTTTCATATTCACACTTTGTATTCGTGTCATGAATACCTATCCGGAACTCACCCTGTTAGTCGAAAAATTTTGTCGGTTCGGAGTTATCCCTCCGAAACCAAAAAACCTTGTTATCGTTCCAACACCGTAACCGTAAAAGGTAGAAGAAAAAACAAAGGGTGAAATTTGTTCAGGACCAGACCCCGGTTCTTCGTTACATTTGGATCGAAAAGATTCAACGACTCATTGGTAGAGTTATGCCCCTATGAAAATTTACCGGTGTCGGTGGAACACCAAAACTCAGAAACCGTAAATCGTAGAGACCTAGGATCTTCACCATTCATCAACATTTCATGAGACTTTCAAAAATACCTCAAGGTCAAATTTGTATGTTGACCTTGACCTTTGACCTAACACCTTGTTATGGGATAATCTCAGAAACCATTATACTTACAGAAGTTTTAAATGGTGGAAAATGTTTGGGTCATTATGGCGCAACTTTGTTACATTTTGACCGAAGAGATTTGACCTTTCTATAAGGGGCATAACCCCTGTTTTAGGTTTTTGAAAAGACAAAATCAGCTTTTACTATATAACCAAAGGTCCTAGACCCTTGGGGTCTTCAGTAATGGCATTGGGGACCAATGACCTTGACAAAGGTCAAAAGGTCAAAGGTCAAGGTCATGTCCCAGATAGTGAATTTAGTGTTTTTAACCTTATTTAAAGGATTTTTAATGTGTTTTCGAGCTTTTTAAGGTTGACCTTGACCTTTTCAATACATTCTACGTCTGTTGAAACATGTATTTTACATTACGAAAAGGAAAGACCTCTCAATTGTTCAAGAACAATTGACAGTTTAATTATTATTATTATTATTATTCTTCCGCCAAACTTTGACGAAGTTAGCAGCCTTAACCGTAAGACGTGTCGCTTTCATGTTCACACTTTGTATCGGTGTCATGAATACCTATCTGGAACTCACCCTGTTAGTCGAAATATTTTGTCGGTTCGGAGTAATCCCTCCGAAACCAAAAAACCTTGTTATCGTTCCAATACCGTAACCATAATAGGTAGAAAAAAAACAAAGGATGAAATTTGTTCAGGACGAGACCCCGGTTCTTCGTTACATTTGGATCGAAAAGATTCAACGACTCATTGGTAGGGTTATGCCCCTATGAAAATTAACCGGTGTCGGTGGACCACCAAAACTCAGAAACCGTAAGTCGTAGAGACCTAGGATCTTCACCATTCATCATCAATTCATGTATCTTCGAAAAATATCTCAAGGTCAAATTTGTATGTTGACCTTGACCTTTGACCTTACACCTTGTTATGGAATAATCTCAGCAACCATTATACATACAGAAGTTTTAAATAGTGGAAAATGTTTGGGTCATTACCGTGCAACTTTGTTACATTTTGACCGAAGAGATTTGACCTTTTTTTAAGGGGCATAAAGCCTGTTTTAGGTTTCTGAAAACACAAAATCAGCTTTTATTATATAACCAAAGGTCCTAGACCCTTGGGGTCTTCAGTAATGGCATTGGGGATTAATGACCTTGCCAAAGGTCAAAAGGTCAAAGGTCAAGGTCATGTCCCAGAGTGCGAATTTAGTGTTTTTAACCTTATATAAAGGATTTTTAGTGTGTTTTCGAGCTTTTTATGGTTGACCTTGACCTTTTCAATACATTCTACGTCTGTTGGAACATGTATTTTACATTACAAAAGGAAAGACCTCTCAATTGTTCAAGAACAATTGACAGTTTAATTAAGGTCTTTCCTTTTACAAAAGGGAAAGACCTTACTGTATTTCTTCTGTTTATTATTATTATTATTATTATTATTATTCTTTTTCCGCCAAACTTTGACAAATTTAGCCGCGTTAACCGTAAGACGTGTCGCTTTCATATTCACACATTGTATCGGTGTCATGAATACCTATCTGGAACTCACCCTGTTAGTCGAAATATTTTGTCGGTTGGGAGTAATCCCTCCGAAACCCAAAAACCTTGTTATCGTTCCAACACTGTAACCGTAATAGGTAGAAAAAAAACAAAGGGTGAAATTTGTTCAGGACCAGACCCCGGTTCTTCGTTACATTTGGATCGAAAAGATTCAACGACTCATTGGTAGGGTTATGCCCCTATGAAAATTAACCGGTGTCGGTTGACAACCAAAACTCAGAAACCGTAAGTCGTAGACACCTAGGATCTTCACCATTCATCATCAATTCATGTATCTTTGAAAAATACCTCAAGGTCAAATTTGTATGTTGACCTTGACCTTTGACCTACCACCTTGTTATGGTATAATCTCAGAAACTATTATACTTACAGAAGTTTTGAATAGTGGAAAATGTTTGGGTAATTAAGGCGCAACTTTGTTACATTTCGACCGAAGACATTTGACCTTTTTTTAAGGGGCATAACCCCTGTTTTAGGTTTCTGGAAAGACAAAATCAGCTTTTACTTTATAACCAAAGGTCCTAGACCCATGGGGTCTTCGGCAATGACATTTGGGACTAATGACCTTGAGAAAGGTCAAAAGGTCAAAGGTCAAGGTCATGTCCCATATAGCGAATTTAGTGTTTTTAACCTTATTTAAAGGATTTTTAGTGTGTTTTCGAGCTTTTTAAGGTTGACCTTGACCTTTTCAATACATTCTACGTCTGTTGGAACATGTATTTTACATTAAAAAAGGAAAGACCTCTCAATTGTTCAAGAACAATTGACAGTTTATTAAGGTCTTTCCTTTTACAAAAGGGAAAGACCTTACTGTATTTCTTCTGTTTATTATTATTCTTTTTCCGCCAAACTTTGACGAAGTTAGCAGCCTTAACCGTAAGACGTGTCGCTTTCATGTTCACACTTTGTATCAGTGTCATATATACCTATCTAGAACTCACCCTGTTAGTCGAAATATTTTGTCGGTTCGGAGTAATTCCTCCGAAACCAAAAAACCTTGTTATCGTTCCAACACCGTAACCGTAATAGGTAGAAAATAAACGAAGGGTGAAATTTGTTCAGGACCAGACCCCGGTTCTTCGTTACATTTGGATAAAAAAGATTCAACGACTCATTGGTAGGGTTATGCCCCTATGAAAATTAACCGGTGTCGGTGGACAACCAAAACTCAAAAACCGTAAGTCGTAGAGACCTAGGATCTTCACCATTCATCATCAATTCATGTGACTTTGAAAAATACCTCAAGGTCAAATGTGTATGTTGACCTTGACCTTTGACCTAACACCTTGTTATCAGAACAACTCAGAAACCATTATACTTACAGAAGTTTTAAATAGTGGAAAATGTTTGGGTCATTACGGAGCAACTTTGTTACATTTTGACCGAAGAGATTTGACCTTTTTGTAAGGGGCATAACCCCTGTTTTAGGTTTCTGAAAAGACAAAATCAGCATTTACTATATAACCAAAGGTCCTAGACCCATGGGGTCTTCAGTAATGGCATTGGGGACTAATGACCTTGACAAAGGTCAAAAGGTCAAAAGTCAAGGTCATGTCCCAGATAGCGAATTTAGTGTTTTTAACCTTATATAAAGGATTTTTAGTGTGTTTTGGAGCTTTTTAAGGTTGACCTTAACCTTTTCAATACATTCTACGTCTGTTGGAACGTGTATTTTACATTACAAAAGGAAAGACCTCTCAATTGTTCAAGAACAATTGACAGTTTAATTATTATTATTAAGGTCTTTCCTTTTACTAAAGGGAAAGACCTTACTGTATTTCTTTTGTTTATTATTATTATTCTTCCGTTAAACTTTGACAAATTTAGCCGCGTTAACCGTAAGACGTGTCGCTTTCATATTCACACTTTGTATAGGCGTTATGAATACCTATCTGGAACTCACCCTGTTAGTCGAAATATTTTGTCGGTTCGGAGTTATCCCTCCGAAACCCAAAAACCTTGTTATCGTTCCAACACCGTAACCGTAATAGGTAGAAAAAAAAAAAAGGGTGAAATTTGTTCAGGACCAGACCCCGGTTCTTCGTTACATTTGGATCGAAAAGATTCAACGACTTATTGGTAGGGTTATGCCCCTCTGAAAATTAACCGGTGTCGGTTGGCCACCAAAACTCAGAAACCGTAAGTCGTAGACACCTAGGATCTTCACCATTCATCATCAATTCATGTATCTTTGAAAAATACCTCAAGGTCAAATTTGTATGTTGACCTTGACCTTTGACCTAACACCTTGTTATGGGATAATCTCAGAAACCATTATACTTACAGAAGTTTTAAATAGTGGAAAATGTTTGGGTCAACATGGCGCAACTTTGTTACATTTTGACCGAAGAGATTTGACCTTTTTTTAAGGGGCATAAAGCCTGTTTTAGGTTTCTGAAAAGACAAAATCAGCTTTTTCTATATAACCAAAGGTCCTAGACCCATAGGGTCTTCAACAATGACATTTGGGACTAATGACCTTGACAAAGGTCAAAAGGTCAAAGGTCAAGGTCATGTTCCAGATAGCGAATTTAGTGTTTTTAACCTTACATAAAGGATTTTTAGTGTGTTTTTGAGCTTTTTAAGGTTGACCTTGACCTTTTTAATACATTCTATGTCTGTTGGAACATGTATTTTACATTCCAAAAGGAAAGACCTCTCAATTGTTCAAGAACAATTGAAAGTTTAATTAAGGTCTTTCCTTTTACTAAAGGGAAAGACCTTACTGTATTTCTTCTGTTTATTATTATTATTATTATTAAGGTCTTTCCTTTTACTAAAGGGAAAGACCTTACTGTATTTCTTTTGTTTATTATTAAGGTCTTTCCTTTTACTAAAGGGAAAGACCTTACTGTATTTCTTTTGTTTATTATTATTATTATTAAGGTCTTTCCTTTTCTATAAGGAAAGACCTTACTGTATTTCTTCTCATTATTATTATTATTATTATTATTATTATTAAGGTCTTTCCTTTTACTAAAGGGAAAGACCTTACTGTATTTCTTCTGATTATTATTATTATTATTATTATTCTTCTTGTTCCGCCAAACTTTGACAAAATTTCCCTCCGTAACCGTAAGACGTGTCGCTTTCATGTTCACACTTTGTATCGGTGTCATGAATACCTATCCGGAACTCACCCTGTGAGTCGAAATATTTTGTCGGTTCGGAGTAATCCCTCCGAAACCCAAAAACCTTGTTATCGTTCCAACACCGTAACCGCAATAGGTAGAAAAAAAATGAAGGGTGAAATTTGTTCAGGACCAGACCCCGGTTCTTCGTTACATTTGGATCGAAAAGATTCAACGACTCATTGGTAGGGTTATGCCCCTATGAAAATTAACCGGTGTCGGTTGGCCACCAAAACTCAGAAACCGTAAGTCGTAGACACATAGGATCTTCACCAATCATCATCATTTCATGTATCTTTAAAAAATACCTCAAAGTCAAATTTGTATGTTGACCTTGACCTTTGACCTAACACCTTGTTATGGGATAATCTCAGAAACCATTATACTTACAGAAGTTTTAAATGGTGGAAAATGTTTGGGTCATTATGGCGCAACTTTGTTACATTTTGACCAAAGAGATTTGACCTTTCTATAAGGGGCATAACCCCTGTTTTAGGTTTTTGAAAAGACAAAATCAGCTTTAACTATATAACCAAAGGTCCTAGACCCTTGGGGTCTTCAGTAATGGCATTGGGGACCAATGACCTTGACAAAGGTCAAAAGGTCAAAGGTCATGGTCATGTCCCAGACAGCGAATTTAGTGTTTTTAACCTTATTTAAAGGATTTTTAGTGTGTTTTCGAGCTTTTTAAGGTTGACCTTGAACTTTTCAATACATTCTACGTCTGTTGGAACATGTATTTTACATTAAAAAAGGAAAGACCTCTCAATTGTTCAAGAACAATTGACAGTTTAATTATTATTATTATTATTATTATTATTCTTTTTGTTCCGCCAAACTTTGACGAAGTTAGCCTCCGTAACCGTAAGACGTGTCGCTTTCATGTTCACACTTTGTATCGGTGTAATGAATACCTATCCGGAACTCACCCTGTGAGTCGAAATATTTTGTCGGTTCGGAGTAATCCCTCCGAAACCCAAAAACCTTGTTATCGTTCCAACACCGTAACCGTAATAGGTAGAAAAAAAACAAAGGGTGAAATTTGTTCAGGACCAGACCCTGGTTCTTCGTTACATTTGGATCGAAAAGATTCAACGACTCATTGGTAGGGTTATGCCCCTATGAAAATTAACCGGTGTCGGTTGACCACCAAAACTCAGAAACCGTAAGTCGTAGACACCTAGGATCTTCACCAATCATCATCAATTTATGTATCTTTGAAAAATACCTCAAGGTCAAATTTGTATGTTGACCTTGACCTTTGACCTAACACCTTGTTATGGGATAATCTCAGAAACCATTATACTTACAGAAGTTTTAAATAGTGGAAAATGTTTGGGTCATTACGGCACAACTTTGTTACATTTTGACCGAAGAGATTTGACCTTTTTTTAAGGGGCATAACACCTGTTTTAGGTTTCTGGAAAGACAAAATCATCTTTTACTATATAACCAAAGGTCCTAGACCCATGGGGTCTTCGGCAATGACATTGGGGACTAATGACCTTGACAAAGGTCAAAAGGTCAAAGGTCAAGGTCATGTCCCATATAGCGAATTTGGTGTTTTTAACCTTATTTAAAGGTTTTTCAGTGTGTTTTAAAGCTTTTCAATACATTCTACGTCTGTTTGAACATGTATTTTACATTACAAAAGGAAAGACCTCTCAATTGTTCAAGAACAATTGACAGTTTAATTATTATTCTTTTTGTTCCGCCAAGTTAGCCTCTGTAACCGTAAGACGTGTCGCTTTCATATTCACACTTTGTATTCGTGTCATGAATACCTATCCGGAACTCACCCTGTTAGTCGAAAAATTTTGTCGGTTCGGAGTTATCCCTCCGAAACCAAAAAACCTTGTTATTGTTCCAACACCGTAACCGTAAAAGGTAGAGAAAAAACAAAGGGTGAAATTTGTTCATGACCAGACCCCGGTTCTTCGTTACATTTGGATCGAAAAGATTCAACGACTCATTGGTAGAGTTATGCCCCTATGAAAATTTACCGGTGTCGGTGGAACACCAAAACTCAGAAACCGTAAGTCGTAGACACCTAGGATCTTCACCAATCATCATCAATTTATGTATCTTTGAAAAATACCTCAAGGTCAAATTTGTATGTTGACCTTGACCTTTGACCTAACACCTTGTTATGGGATAATCTTAGAAACCATTATACTTACAGAAGTTTTAAATGGTGGAAAATGTTTGGGTCATTATGGCGCAACTTTGTTACATTTTGACCAAAGAGATTTGACCTTTCTATAAGGGGCATAACCCCTGTTTTAGGTTTTTGAAAAGACAAAATCAGCTTTTACTATATAACCAAAGGTCCTAGACCCTTGGGGTCTTCAGTAATGGCATTGGGGACCAATGACCTTGACAAAGGTCAAAAGGTCAAAGGACAAGGTCATGTCCCAGACAGCGAATTTAGTGTTTTTAACCTTATTTAAAGGATTTTTAGTGTGTTTTCGAGCTTTTTAAGGTTGACCTTGACCTTTTCAATACATTCTACGTCTGTTGGAACATGTATTTTACATTAAAAAAGGAAAGACCTCTCAATTGTTCAAGAACAATTGACAGTTTAATTATTATTCTTTTTGTTCCGCCAAACTTTGACGAAGTTAGCCTCCGTAACCGTAAGACGTGTCGCTTTCATGTTCACACTTTGTATCAGTGTCATGAATACCTATCCGGAACTCACCCTGTGAGTCGAAATATTTTGTCGGTTCGGAGTAATCCCTCCGAAACCCAAAAACCTTGTTATCGTTCCAACACCGTAACCGTAATAGGTAGAAAAAAAACAAAGGGTGAAATTTGTTCAGGAGCAGACCGTGGTTCTTCGTTACATTTGGATCGAAAAGATTCAACGTCTCATTGGTAGGGTTATGCCCCTATGAAAATTAACCGGTGTCGGTTGACCACCAAAACTCAGAAACCGTAAGTCGTAGACACCTAGGATCTTCACCAATCATCATCAATTTATGTATCTTTGAAAAATACCTCAAGGTCAAATTTGTATGTTGACCTTGACCTTTGACCTAACACCTTGTTATGGGATAATCTCAGAAACCATTATACTTACAGAAGTTTTAAATAGTGGAAAATGTTTGGGTCATTACGGCACAACTTTGTTATATTTTGACCGAAGAGATTTGACCTTTTTTTAAGGGGCATAACACCTGTTTTAGGTTTCTGGAAAAACAAAATCATCTTTTACTATATAACCAAAGGTCCTAGACCCATGGGGTCTTCGGCAATGACATTGGGGACTAATGACCTTGACAAAGGTCAAAAGGTCAAAGGTCAAGGTCATGTCCCATATAGCGAATTTGGTGTTTTTAACCTTATTTAAAGGTTTTTCAGTGTGTTTTAAAGCTTTTCAATACATTCTACGTCTATTTGAACATGTATTTCACATTACAAAAGGAAAGACCTCTCAATTGTTCAAGAACAATTGACAGTTTAATTGTTCTTATGTTTCTTCAGGAATCGAACTGCCGTCCGTTTAATGGATGAGAGAGACAAGCAGCCAGTTGCAGAAATATTTTTTGTTTGTTTCATTAAAATGTATCAAACAGAAGTATTGTTTCATTTTATCTCATAAACACGAACAGCAGTGTATTAACCATTTTATTTACAGTAACCAAAACAAGAGCCACTTTTCACAAACCAACATGTTGACAATATAATCATGCCATACCGAAAACTTCCACGATTAAATATTTTTTAAATACAAAACAAACCACCAGAAAAGATTACAAATTTTATTACTAACTAAAGTTGACATCACGTACTGCAAATCATATACAATATGCAGAAATAAAAAAAACTAATTAACTGTTGAAAGTTTCTTAAAAACTAACAAATTAGTGAAATCACATTGAGAAAAAATGTATAAAAAACTAATTTCGCTTTTACAGCAATATAATGGTGTGGGAATGTTTTTCTAGTTCAAATTATGGCACAATAGGATGTTTATATTTTGGAAGTGTTGACAATTCATAATGTTAAATGACTTAATACGCATAAAACACCGTATTATTTAAAACTACAATAAAAACAACGGACATTTGGTGGTACTATAAATTTTGCTTATTTTGAATTCTGAATTTTCACGGATGAGCTAATATTTTAGATCAACTAGATACTGTGTTGAATTTCGAGGTAGAAATTTTAATCAGGTTATCGGAATTATCATGGTAACCAACTGCGCACCTCTACATGGCGACATGTTCATATGAGTTGAAGTTCCTCCAGACACATGCAAAAAGCAAGAAGGTTAAAGAAAATTGATGATATAAGTTCCATTAACAAATTATACTTTTCTAATTGGGTCTCATTTACATATCCTCCTGAAATAGAGGTTAAAGACACTACCGATACAGCTTTCTTCGCCTCATTTCTAGATGGTTACCTAGTATTTGACTACAGCAGTCATCTCAATACTAGAATCTATAACAAACAAGACGATTTCAATTTTGAAATTATAAATTTTCCTTACCTTAGAAGCAATATACCAACTTTACCCGCGTAATTAATATCATCTCTTAACTCATATGATATTCCAAACCTCGTTGCTCCCACTTAGACTAAAATGTCATTGATGTCTGAGTAAACATTTTGCCAGGGTTTTGTCGCTTATTTCTCAAAAAGTTCATCAGAGAGTACCAAGATCTAATACTGTGAAAGTACTTTAGTTCGTGTGTATCAATTTTATTGCTTTGAGCAACATTTACATGTTCGTGGGGTTTTTAATTCGTAGATTCTAGTTTTCTAAAAAAAAAAAAAAATGAAAGCCATTAGAAACGAAGCTTACACATTGTCTGGATTAAAGGAAATTGCAAAGTAAACATTGACCCGTTAAAATCGTAGTGATCACACTGATTTACCCGAGATAGGGTGATCAACAGATTAAAGACCATCAAAGGTGTTAATTAGGCTATACACATGTCACCTAAAGAAATCAGTTACATAATCAAATGCTATAAACGTATCTTGAATTGTAAAATAATTCTTATCAAAAGCATGCCCAGCATGAAATTATTATTTCCCATACGTACGAGAATTATGAGGATATTCAATGAACACTTTATCATAGCATATCAATACTGGAAATCTGACTTGCATTGATCAAAAGTTGTACAGTTGAGATTTTTAAGGATTATATGAGCATAATCCTGTCTGCAGTTGTCGTTCATAGTGCATTACCCCTGTGAATACTATTATATTAAGTATTCACAGATGTAAAGATATTAAATTTATTATGTAGATCATATCAGTAGTCAAACCTACATGGGGATCTTTCCATGTCTTAATTTGGACAACATGGACAACGGTTGTTTTGTTTCGTTGGACATTTAAATTCGTGGATAAAGTCATCCACGAAACCACGAAAATTGATTTCCCACGAATAAAAGTACTTTCACAGTAGATTATTATCCAGTATAAAAATTAGGAGATGTGGTATTACTGCTAATGAGACAACTAGGCATAAATTTCAAATGAAGTGCATGTTAGCAAATATAGGCAACCGTTGGGCCGTCAAAAATGAGAAAAAATCTATATCGTACAGGGCTATAAATGTTCAGAACATGAAAAATATGAACGATTCAAATGAGAAAACTAACAGCCATAATCTATAACAAAATAGTTTATGGAAAACAAATATGACAGACAAGAACCAACGAAAACCACTGAACTAAAGACTTGCTACAGGCACATGCAGAATGTGTTGGGATGAAACATGCTTGTGAGCGCTCATCCCCTCCTCCTAAAAAAAGAAAAACCTGGGCTACAGAGTGTAACAGCACAACATAAAAAAAATATATATAAATTAAGTTGGAAAGGTTTCACTGATTCGAACGATGAGAAAAACATTAAACATAAACACTCACTAGACGTGGCAGGCTATTTATCCATCACTTCTTCCTAACAACAACATACAAGACATTTAGAACAGATATGAGAGTAATCGCAATTTGTTTTGACAGCTGTTTCAAAGCCAACAACAACTTATAAAATTCATGTTTGGTAAAATATCGATCAATACACATCGAACGACCAATTGAATTAGTGCAAAGACGTCATTACAAGTTGGGGATAAAAACATGACAACGTGCAATGCCAAAATATACATTTTCCGACCGTGCAAGATCCTCTAGTGTAGTCCATGTCGTTAAAAAAATCTTCGACAAAATATAGGTATCGATAGATCATTTTTTAGATTGTAGTAACGTGAAAGTAAAAAATATGTACACGATCTATAATGAATTATTTTTTTACAAATTGTGACTTGGATGGAGATTTAACGCAACATCACCCATATATGTACTATAACCGCATCTTTTTATATCTATATATCAATAATTTTAAATATGATTTTAATTAACTGATAACAAAATCAATATTTATGCCAATAAAAAAATATTCCAAGATTTAAGAACGTGTTTAATAGGAAACATTTGAAATTTGTGGTGACTGTCATACAAGTGAGAGGATTAACTAGCTCTAAAACCAGGTTTTATCTAAATTTTATAAAAGAAGAAAATACCTGTACCAAGTCAGGAATATGACAGTTGTTATTTGATTAGCATGATTCCCCTGCCTCATTGTCAGCCCAATATAGATCAAAAATTTGCGTTGGTGCCCTTATATGAGTCCGATTCTCTCTGATTTCTGAAATTATTATAAAATGTCTTATACATAAAAATTAATCATAGTTACAACAGATATGAGTATTTTTTGAAAAACAAATTCATGTTACTGCTATTGAGTGGAATGTTGTTCATACATTTGTATTGATTAGTATTATATTTACATATGACGCCATAATTAGTGTCAATTTAATTTTCAACCATATGAAATAAAAACAGGAAAATTGTTGTTGTTTTTTAACACGAAACATATAGCGCAGGAACATACCTAAAAATTCTTGTTTGTCATTTTTAACTTTAAAATTATACTTGTCGAACAAGGTGGTGAAAATGAATTTGGGCGAAGCCAAATAATAATTTGTCGAATTCTAAATTTTTTTTCTATATATTTGTTGTTTTTTAAATTAAACATTGAATTAGATTTAAAACAAAATAAACTTGGAGTCAGAGTTTCGATATTTTTACATAATTACGTCTGGTCATGATTACTGAACCAAACTATGCACCCGTGTCGGCTAAACACTATTTGGTATTGTATTCCCTATTACAATTGGAAAGAACTTTTAACTGACAAAATATATTCATCTGTTCATTGTGCCTCTATTTTTTGTGCACGTTTATCTTGTTTAGTGTGCGAAAAAATTTTGCATTTTGTATACATTTATTTTACAAAAAATCTACAGATATGTATGAGGATACATATTATTTTGCCTTACGAAGGCTATTTTATTTTTATTTGTTGGAAAATTCTATTTTCATTTTGTACGTACATGTATTTATTTTTCGAAACATACACAAATGTGTTCATTGCGGGTGGGATATTGTCTTTTATACTGCTTTAGGGAATATATTTTTTTCTTGATACCCATATCAGATAATATATAGCTATTCATTGACTTACTCGACATTTTAACGCACGAGCTGCCAAACAATTTCTCAACGGCTGAAACAAATAACAATGCTTTGTCTATAGAGTGCAAACTTGCCATTTTCCTTTTCTTTGTTGATATAGTGGTTTGTTTTTATAGTTATTAAAATTGTCAAAACAATATTGACTGTTGTACCCCAATTTTGTACACTGTTTTATGTCTGATAGTTTTACTTACACATTTTAGGAAATAAAAAATAATTTTAGACGACTGTTAAACATGTGAGAGGTTCAGCTGGTTATCAAATCAGCTTTAATCCCACTTTTGTAATTTCTTCATAATGAAATTTCTGTACCAAGTCAGACATTTCAATGCTGTTTTCATTCGTTCGAGCTGTTTGAGCTTTTGCCTTTGCCTTTTGTTGAAAACTTCCCGTTAAGGTTTTCCTGGGAGTTACATTTTGTAGGTTTTTTGGTAAATTTATTCTTCACATATGAAGGCTAAACATAACTTCAGCATAACATTTTGTCATATAAACTTCAACTCAACGTGTTTACACATGAAAATGTATAGATATTTTTTAAATAATTATTTATATTATCACATCAAAACCTTTTTTGAAGGATCATTGAACGCACAGAGGCAGTGTCTTAATACGTTAAAGTTGTTTCTTCATTAAAAAAAAACTTAAGTTCTGTGTTGCAAATAATACTTGAATAAACAAAGGGCGGTCAACCTAGCTAGTACTTGATTTGGTATTGTAATACCATTTGAAATGTTTTCTGTAGATGGAAGATGTTAATAGAAGAAGGGGGTTAATTGTTAAAGCATGTAAAGCGCCTGTGGGCCTACAAAATTGTGGCATTGCTATGCTTAGAATATGTATTTAAAATCGATTCATCTTCTTCTTATTTAATAAAGATTCATTCCATGAAATGATAGAAAATCCTTCTGAATGTCAAATTGTTGTCAAATGTCTGTCATTTTTAATTCCTTTTTTAGTTATACTAAATAGCTATACAACCAATATTACTTAGAAGAAAATTTTTATTTACACCTTTTTACGCTAGTCCCCCTTAAAAAAGGAAAAAGTTAAAAAGAACAAGTACACGATGAAAGTTCTTGTGTGGGTATGGTATACATTTTATGTTTGTCTTTATATAGCATTCAACCTATTTGTTGTTACAAGTTCCCGTTTTTATTTCAGACAAATAAAAAAATATTGATTAAAAGCAAAAGCACTTCGGTGTATTCAACGTTGATACTGTGTGTTTTATGTAATTCGTGTCATTGGAATGCTATATCATATAACCAAATGCATGTAAAAGAACGACATCGTACTGTATGATACAAGAACACAATATGGCGAACTGAAGCAAGCCAGGCACAGTGCACTCCAAATTTCAACTAACAATCACGTTTTGTTTAGTTATTTTACTGTATAGTGGCACCATATTAACCAAGATTCGTGTTTTGCAGACCTTTTATTCTTAAACATTTTAAGACGCATTTTATTCCAGATCCGCCGCACATGAGTGATTTTTACTGCACATGTAAACAACAGAACATATACAAATAGACTTTTTTCAGTTTTTAATTTTAAGCGTATTTATTACCATAAAATACCGAAAGAATATCTAACATAGACATCATATAGAAAACCTAATTTTAGTGGTTTAGAATTAGAACCTTTTTAAAGTGTTACCATTTAGTCTGAATTTTTCAATACTGGAAGTGATCTTTTCAAAATGGCGACCTCCATAGTTCAAGCAAGACCAAGTAGAAAAATAACTCAGAGAGAGCTGTATACGCCTAGCAAATCTAAAATTCAAATGAAATATATAAAAGATTAGAAAAATGCATTGATATTAAAGATAAATGCAGTTGAAATAAAACACAATGTGGATACTCAAATGAAAAGATGTAAATTAGTTATGACTTTCACACCAGGGGGATACGAGCTCTAAAATCAGGCTATCTATACATTGTATGATAATAGCAACACAAAAACATACAGTAGAACTTTTAAGACTAGCAAAACTAATAACAGATCGGTAGAAAAGGCTACTGTTGAAGAGTTCCTTTGGAGAAAAACTAACAATGACGAGCGTTAACATAACAATAAAATGGACGTTAACGGCAGGTTATATTAAGATTTTATATGTTGAGATCTTCTAGAAATTTTAGAAACTTTGAATCAAAATGAGATGAAATTGGTGAATGAAAAAAAAATAGAAATCTGTTTGACAGTTCTAGCTAATCAACCTAAATCTCTAATATGTTAAAATATAATTTTAAAAAAAATCGGAGTAATGAAAAACAAAATTGTACAAACAATCCTGAGACTACATATAAACATTCAAACACATACATATCTCATAGGAACATCTTGAAGTCAATTGAAAATCCACCAAAAACTATCGTTTATACATCTGTAATTAGAACATGTAGAAAGGATAGTGTAGATCATAATATTTGTCCAATTGGTGAACTTGAAGTACTGATCCAATAGAATGTAATGCGTGCGACATGTGGCTACACAAATAATGTACTGTCGTATCTGATGGGCTTTTTGTTTTAGATACTAATGATATCAATATGCTATATAAATAACACCTCTGTACCCTACGTGATCAAGATAACTGTGAAACTGAAATTCTAGAGGAATGGCATGGAAGTTTTGGTAAATTTTGAAACAGATAGAGTGTCATGACACCATCTATAACATAGCCGAAAAACATGATATACCAGAAGACCTCTTCGAAAATATAAGTGAGTCTGATAAAATTAGTAATGCATCAAAGAAATCTTCAACTATAGAAGGCAATGACATACAAAAAATCTGATTACGCCCATCTTCACTAAAAAATGTATTAATGAACAATCCGAGAAAAGGACAAAATATCTGAGTAAAACAGGGGAAAATACTGCAGGCGAAATATCTATCTTACCAAGAAAAATCACGCAATGAAGAAACAACAAAGAATCAAGTGCCTCGGAGGTAAATCCAAGCTATGACCAAAACCTATCGAAAGCTAAAACAAAGAGAAATACGAAAATAGTTTATACTGACACAGATGAACAGTTGTCATCCCAGAGAGCCCCGTCATATTGATGGAGGAGCAAAACCAAGATTATGAAAACACGATCAAACTACTCCAAAAACACCTCAATGGAAATAAAAGTGCCAGTGAGAGTAAAGGTATGAGCAGAATGAACAAACATTTACCTGAATGACAGGCAGAGTGAATTTGAAGCTAAAATCAACCATACTAGACAAATCAAAGATAGAAATGCAACATAAATTCATTATCCACGAACTCAATATGAAACAACACATAGAAGTAAGTGAGATGATTCTAAAATGTATTGTATGATACAACAGGAAACCAGCACAGTATCATCTGTACCACAACAACAACCTAATACAACAATTATTTTACATCAGCCAATAACAACAGAACCACATGTCTTTCATCAGCCATTTATCACCTTACCACAAACACTACACCATCCAACAGCAACACAGTTTGTTTATATAGAACATAATCACAATGTTGCACATTCGATAAACATAAAAGCAGGAAATATAAATATATTCAGACAATGACTCCTCTAAATAGCCATCAGCATGCAATTTCTTATACCAACCGCACGAAATTCTTAACCAATATTTATACAGCCAACAAAAGAGTTATATCAGCCCTTAATTTATCAAAATAAGACTATGTATGTCTATTTATCAACTCAACACAATAAATCAACCTTTTCAACCAAGGCAACATACACCGAGTAATCAAAAACTCGAACCAAAAGTGACACAATATTTTTTACGGCCGTACGGTGACCTAGAGTTGTTAATTTCTGTGTCATTTTGGTCTCTTGTTGAGAGTTGTCTCATTGGCAATCAAACCACATCTTCTTTTTTAATAGAAAAAAAAGACCAAATAGTACAACAATATATTGCTGGCAAGTTGCCAATATTTGAAAAATGCTAAACTATAAAAAAATTTGGCTACATGTTGTACTACAGTACTAAAAAAATGGGTATACTGAGCCGAGTACAGACAATGTTAATACTAAAAATTCTGCCGATGTAACAAACTTGGACTGTGGTAGACAAAATAAATTAACACAATTCACTCAAAGAACCAATATTAAATACTAAAGATAGAGAACAACATCAGTTTAGGGCACGGACGGGTCAGGACACAGATGACCATACACGCCAATTTACAATAGGGACCTTTATTGTGAAAAATGCTCTATTAAATCAACTCTAAGCATCAAAACTGTCAAAGTTGGCTTTTTTTTAATGATAAGTTTCGATAATATTAAGTATAAAGGAATGAACAAGGTACATAGAGAAATGAGAAGTCCATAAATTCGTGCAAATGCTTCCAAAAGAAATACACTAACTGAGAAAATTATGCAGGCATCTAAAAATGACACTAAGCTGTTCCACAACTTTTAAGGACCACAGAAAATGTACCAACATTTTAACTGACATTATAGTTTTAATGATATTGAAGAATCAGAACCCAAGGCTAATGATAAGTCGATGGATTTTTATTTTAAATTTATTCAAACTTGATAATCTCAACTGTCAACAAAACTTTAGTACATAAAAGCATAAAGTGCAAAACAAATTATAGGAGAATTTGAAACAGAAACAAATGTAGAAATTTACAATACTAATGTTTTAGAAGGGCAGGAAGAAGTGTTCTTAATGGACTATCAGCAGAACATTTAAAACTAATACCAGAAGTACTTTTAACGTACGTACTGCTTTGAGTGAACCTTATATTTAAAAATAAAGATCTAAAAACAAAAGAAAGTGTAGTTTTTCCGGTAAACAAGAGTGGATAGATAAATTACATCCAGAGAATTATACAGGTATTCTATTCTAGTAAAAAGTATTTTAAAAGACCGGTTCGAACCTAAACTATTCAAAATTCAAAGTTATCTACTAAGAGGCTTCACAAAATAAGCATCGTCATAAGATACTGCATTTATTGTATCTGCTGCTGCAGATTTTTACAGAGAAACCCTACCAGAACTCATATTGATTACACTAGACGCTCAAAAGGCTTTTGATAAACTACATCACGAAATTCCATTTAACAAAATGTATCTTGAAGGAATTGCTGGAAATATGAGGTTATTGCTTAGAAATATGTACAGAAATGTAAAAGTTAAAGATAAACGGAACAATAGCATTTCAGATAAATTTATTCAAGAATTAGGTGTAAGACAAGGTGCAGAGTTATCGACTGGTCTATATAAACAGCATTTAAGAGACATAAGAAAGGTCAAGCATAGGGGCAAAATAGGCACCATTTGTGCGGATGACATTGCCAAACTGACCAGCAAAGAGCATGAGGTTCAGGCTCTACTAGATATAGTCGATAATTTGACAAACAAAACTTTGTATTCAACAATCATACAAATTTTGAAATTGTGCCGTTAATAAAAATGCAACAAGAACTGAATGTATATCTAGGAAATAATAAAATTGACGAAAAGAAAGATGTTGAACATTTTGGACTTAAAAGAACTGTTAAGAGTAAATACAGAAGACCGGTTAAAAATTGCTCGAGGTACTATACATGCTATGCTTGGTCCTGAGTGCCAAAAAAAGAATATCGCTTATCGTCTCATTAAAACTCTGACAAACGTACGCCTTGTCAAACAGTTTGTATGGCATTGAGATCCTAAACTATACACAATCTAACGTCACCAAATTGGAGAGACTCCAACTATCAATATAAATACAGATACATGGACTACCAAAAATAGTTGCTTGTGCTGCCAAATATATTCTACTAGGATCAGTCACAAAGTTAAAAAAAAATTATTTCTAGGGGAAAAAATCGGTTGCAGATGTTTTTAACACTTTACTACTGTAATACCATACTTATAGTAACAGTTGGATGAAAAAGATATACACGAAAAGGTTACATTATTCTTATATCATAAACCAATATTAAGTTATTTTTCAGTATCAGCTTTTTAACTTTACATCAAATACCTAAAAGGTTTGTTATTTTTTTATATACTATTGTATTTTTATGGTTTCGTAAAATTGATTTAAATTCAACTTATTTGAATTATGAATATTATGTGAGACATGTAGTGCAATGTAATACAATGTAATATAATTATTTATACTGTAACTAGTTGTGTTTATTTCCTAAATATAGTAACACAGCTATATTTTGTGCAACGTCAATTTCATCATGAAACACTTTTTCCACAGTCAGGAGTTCATTACGGAATGAAAATAAATTCGAAATTTGTGTTCCAATTTAAATAGCTATCCATGTTTTAATTTAAGTTGCAGTATAAAAACAATATCAGGTCAATATCATAAAAATATTTAAAAATATTGTAAACATTTTGTCAGCCTCATACAAAAGTTTATATTTTTCTGACATTGACCTAATATTTTATATTTATCTGATAATATACAGACGTAATAACATTATACAATTATTAAAATCGGTATCTAGACAAGAGTACTTTGAAAGTAGCTTGCATTCTTTAGTTCTTTGCGATCCAATAAAACATATATTCTGTTCATAAAGATTCCATTCAACCGTTTTATCGTTTTATTTCTAAACGTAGATGAAATTAAATTTCCAGGTTTTGTGTCAACCTTAAAAAAAATTTATACAAATATAATAAAGTAATGCACTTTTATTAATATTAAGATTGATACAACTCTAAAACTTTTAAATGTTTTGGGAAATTATTTACCCTTCCAAAATTAGTTTCCATCTGTTAAAGAAAGGACTCATGACAGAATAAATCATACTAAGATAAAATTGAGAATGGAAATGGGGAATGTGTCAAAGAGAAAACAACCCGACAATAGAACAAACAATAGCAGAAGGTCACCTATAGGTCTTCAATGCAGCGAGAAATTTCCGCTCCCGGAGGCGTTCTTCAGTTGACCTCTAAACAAACATATATACTAGTTCAGTGATAATGAACGCCATACTAAACTCCAAACTATAAACAAGATAACATTGATCTATTACTTATTTTTTAATCGTAATGATTAGTTTTTACAGGATGTTCCTTTCTGCAGTTCTGGTTCTGTGTTGCATTTCTATGGTTGATTCAACATGTTCAACAAACCCATGTGATATATCCACAGAAAAATCAATGATAGCCAGCATGGTTCAGTGCATGCTTCAGTCTATAGAAAACAAGATTAAAGGTAAATTAAAGCTTTTACTTGTGGCAAATAAAAAAAGATTAAAAGAGACAAGCAATCTTTAATACTTTATATTTGAATTTTAACAGTCTCCGGTGACATGCATATGATAATTTTTATTATCATACTTCACGTTAAAATGCCATATTTCGATTGGCTAATACAAGGGTGTTAATTTACTCTATCAGATGGCTGATCGGGTGACAATTTGTTTTGATGTTACCCTCTCGTTCCGACCAATCAAAAATCAATAGTTTAAAAGAAAATGAATCGAATTTACATCAAATAATAAAAAAAACAAGGTTTTTGTTATGCATTAATTCTGCTCTTTGGCTCAGATTTTATTATTTTAATGTAAAAATTAAAAAAAATAAACATCTTGCTTAACTTTAGTTGTTCTTTCTAATACTCGTAACGTTGTTATGTACGAAAATAGAAATAAAATTAATGTGTGAAATACAATAATAATCAGACATTCAGTATAATAAATTAAATAACACATAGGTGAGAGGGTGATAGAGCAGATTGTTACCCCTCGAAAGAGCATTGTCGACCTTGGCTTCGCCGCGGTTGACAATGTTTTCTCGGGGTAATAATCTTCTCTATCACCCTCTCAGCTATGTGTTATTTATATAATGTTGAGGCCTTTTATAACCGACTATAATACATGTGTTTCTTGTCCTTACTTTTTTAAAATTAAGATCCAATTTTCACAAATTTAACACCTCTTAACAAATGTGGATTTATCTATGTTTAAATAAAACAGAAATGTGGTGGGGTAGATTTCAACGAGATACGTTTTCAATTTGTTTACTGTTCGTTTATATCACTTAAAAACTTCGTGAACAGTCGAAACTGAAACACATACTAAATAGCGAATTTTTATTTTATCATCGAGCGATGTTCTTGGTTTTAAACGTTATATATTTATTTTTAACAGCATCTAGTGAGTGCACTACCCCTGAGAATTGTCCAGCCGGTTGGAAGAAATACAAAACTCACTGCTACTTTTTTTCACCTGATGGTAAAAATTGGCATGATGCTGCGGTAGGTCTTTTGTTTTATTTATACTTACATAGGTTATGATCCAAAAAATTCCGTTAATCTGGTAAATTCAATTGAATCAAGACCTATTCAATTATTTGTTAAGAGTTGGGTCAATATTTCTTTGTTGTATTGTATTACAACTACATATAACCATCATATAAAATATTAGTTCACAAATCTTAAATTTATAGTAGCTTTTAATTTAAACAAAAAAGAACCCTTGCAAGGATATTGGACAAATGGTGAGTGGTTGTTGGTATATTAAGATGATAAAATAGTTTTATAAAAAAAAATAATAATAAAAATGTAATTTTACATGTACTACAATCAGTACAACCGGCTTTTTTATACATGCATGCCATTTGTTCAAGTCCTATTGTTTTTATAGCATTTCCTGTCAATACTTTGGGATGCTATAAATATTCTAAAATAGTGTGCGGATAGATTTCAGAAATCACTCAACGGGCAAAAATAGAAATGTAAAGCTAATGAATTCAATGCTTTGGTTTTTTTTCCTGCAGGGTATAACATGCTATTTGTATCATTCCAGAAACAATGTAAAACTATGGGAGGATACCTTGCAAAAATTACAGACTCAGAAGAAAACTCATGGGTTGTTGACATGATCACTAGTTAGTATATTTTATATATATATGATATATCGCACTAACACTGTCATACGTTTGGGAAATATGTATTAGAAACTTGACAAAACATAGAAAGGTTGAGAAAATGTAAATGAAAAGGTGTGTGAAAATATTTTTTAAAGATTTCTTAAATAAATTCAAGTTCAATGGACAATTTGAGTGTATATTTTCATTTCAATCAAGGTGATATTGGATACATGTTGACTGGATATGAGTGGAATAGTAAGTTTATTGTGAAACTGTTGTCCTGACACTAAACGAACTGTTCCATGAAAATCCAGTCGGTTGTGTTGAACAATATCGAAAAAGACAACAGACAGAAAATAGCGATGATTAATCAACTATCATTATATAAAAATGAAATCCAACCGAATCATTTAATTCATAAATATTCTGAACTATTAATGCTACATCTTGCGCTGATTTCAACCCTAGGTACAATAGGTTAAACGCGATGTCGATACTCCCTCGGTAATTTCAAAACCCCCAATCCCGAAGTGGCATTGGAAATTCCGCAAAATATAATGACGCTTGCGGTCAAAAAGTTTCATGGAGTCCAATAATTAGAAACTATTGACCGGCACAATAATTCAACGCTTGCAATTTGAAAAATTAAAAAGTATTGTGTACTTATTATAAAAATATAGAAAATGATAACTGAGGTATAATAAACGGAATTAACAACGGTACTTTGCCATAATTTATGTATTCTAACGCAAGTTCTTTGAGTTCAGAAATATAACAAAAATACATGCTAACATCAACAAGGATTGATTTCAAAGCCTTTTGCTCAAATCTATATGCATATGATAAAGGGGAACTATGCAACTAGAAAAAAATGCTAGAGCTTTGAAAAAAGCCTACAGTAATTATAGAAAAATGGCATCCAGACCTGTTTTTTTAGCTCTAAAATTCTCTCTTGTATGACAGTCGCATCAAATTCCATTATATTTACTACAATGCGTGAACATTACATTTTAAGATATATTTCATTGTTAAGAATTGTTTTTAGCTTAAACTTTTTCTTTAACCGTTGCGTTTTTTCAACAGGTTAATGGGTTAAGGTAAAACATGTTTCAGGTTATTTTAAACCAACAACTAGTTTGAGTCTAAATAAAACAGGCCATATATCATTTTGAAAACATATGTATTGTTTGAAAATCAGATTACACAGCTATAAATAGCATTGTCGTGTTAATGATGTTTGTTTGTCGTAGCATGTTTACTTGTGAGATCGTTTTGATTGGCCCTTTATAAATTATATATGTGTGTGTTTATAATGGCAAAACAGAATCGGTTAAACACAAATATGGCTATTGGATGGGTATGACAGACTTAAAGAATGAAGGAGACTGGAGATGGGTTAATGACTCTTCAGCAGTCAGTTATTCTAACTGGAATCGAGGCCAACCAGACAATGCTAGTAATGAAGACTGTGGTCATATTTGGTCAGCAGCTAATTATGAATGGAATGATGCAATTTGCACTATAGATCAAATGGGGTATATATGTGAATGTTCAGATGTAAGTTTATAATTGTACACGACCGTTCTAATTTTCATATCTACAGTTATGTATTTCTTATTGTATAAAATATCCAATATGTAAGTTGTCAATTTATTTAGACAAGACATGTCTGATATATGTTTGCCGAATTTAACCATCACTCTTCCAGCATGCCCTCTTTGCAAAAGGGTTAAATTTAGATAACGAACTTAATGAAGTCATGTTTTTTCACGCGTTGTTTATCTATTGTCGTAATGATAATTTGATACTTATTTCGATTATTGCATCAAAGAATGTAACTAATCATTGAATTTATCTTGATGTGTGCTACCTTGTGCTACTATTGAAGCAATTTGCCAAATATGAGATCAGGCTCGGATTTCGATTTAATTTTCTCTACAGCGTTTTGTAGATTGTTGTTTGGCTCAATATTTAGATTAATAATCATATAATAAACTGACCCGTTTTCGAATCATTCAGAAAATCGTCGTGTTTATATCTATATTATTGTCAAATTACTCCTGTTGAAGTAAATTCTAAACATGGGACCATACAGTCAAACATTGAAAAGAAATATCAGTCGTGATGCAAACTGCAATACAAATAGTTTTTAAACTTTAAGGATAATATACTGACTTGATTTTGCAAAGTATATAAAGGTTTATTATCTTTGATAGTCATTTTACGTGACAACTGTCTTAAATTTCCTCCGATAAAGATGTCAAATTTTTATTTTAGAATGAAATATATTCAGACACATTTATGTTTCCTTCTTCTTTTCTTATAGACCTCGAACTGTCGTCCGTCCAAGGGATGAGAGGAAAGCAAACAGCCAGTAGAAGACAGATATGCTTTTAATTTCATTAAAGAAATCTGAACAGAAATAATTTTGTATTTATTCTCATATATGATAACAAATAACAGTTTTGGTAGGACGTAAGCTGATGAGGCTAAGTGGATTAAATGTGCGCATAAGTTTTAAATTATACAAATGTTTTGATTCGAGTCCTCTGTATATTAAAACCAAAAAGAAGAGATGTTACTGTTAAGTACATACTATACGTTTTATTATCTAACATGCTTAAACGAATTTATGTTTACCCTATGCCCGTTCTTTTCAAACATATTTTGGTATAAAAGAGATTTTTTTCGGATGAATCTATAAATAAGGCCGTTAGTTTTCTCGTTTGAATTGTTTTACTTGGTCATTCGTGGTCTTTTGAGCTGACGATGCGGTATGGGCTTTGGTTATTGTTGACGGATGAAAGGTGACCTATAGCTGTTAATTTCTATGTCATTTTAATCTTCTTTTTTTATATAATCTGTCGTTATTGCAGTTTTTAGCATTCTTTAGGTATTTGTGTTATCATATTGTACGTAATACATACTACAATGTGAGCATCAAAGTTTACGTGATAGTGTCAAACTAATTTAGTAAAGATTTAGATAAATTATCTTAACAACCTGCGTGATATAATTTCGCTAGAAGAGATTGCGTTTGCCTTATTAAACGCTCTATTGAGACCCAAACTATGAGTCGGTCCGGTAAGGCCCTAACATAATCCCGGTTATCTCTGAATTTTTAAATCATTATGAAAGGAATAATATATAAAATTATTACAATTAATCCTAGTTAAAACTATTACAACATAGAAATATATTGAAAATTTTACTCATGTTACTGGTACGGATTATATGTGTACATACATTTGTTTAACAAAGATTTGTTTTGATTATAGGCAGCAACCATGTGATTTTCTGGGGGGGGGGGGCTATGGTTTTTTTTCTAAAGCAATCTATTTTTTTCGCAACAAGTCTATACATACCTTTGTCAATTCAAATGTTTGATATAAAAAAGAAGATGTGGTATGATTGCCAATGAGACAACTGTCCACAAGAGACCAAAATGACACAGACTTTAACAACTCTAGGTCACCGTACGGCCTGCACTAATGAGCTGTTTGTTATGATATCTTTCAACACATTTGGAAAGGATTTTTATTTGACAAAATATATTCATCCTTACCTTGTGCTCTATCTGCCTCTCTTTTTTATGCGACTTTACCGGGTATATTTTTTACACATAAACTACATAAATGTGTAAGAATACATATCATTTTGTCTTTACGAAGGTTATTTGATGTTGATAAGTGGGAACAATTTTCCATTTTGTACTATTATTTTTTCTCGAAATATACACAAACATATACATGGGGGTTGTATATTCCCTTTTATCCTGCTTTTATTAATTGCATCATTTTTTAATGCTCAAACAGATAACATAAAGCCATTCATTGACCCGTTGGACATTTAAACACATAAGCTGTCAAAAGTTTCGCAACAATTAAAACTTTTGCCAATGCTTTGTCTAAAGAGTGACAACATACAATTTATATATATATGTTTCATTGTTTCATGTTAATAGTGATTAAGATTATAACAAATGAGTGACTGCTGTACCCTAATTTTTTGACATTCTGTATGTTTGTTTGTTTTACTCAAACATTGTTGTAAATGTAAATGAATTTAGGCGACTTTCTTACCAGTGAAAGAGGAGCGAAAGATTCCAGAGGGACATTCAAACATATATATCGAAAATAAACGGACAACGCCATGGCTAAAACATAAAAAGACAAACAGAAAAATAACAGTACACAAGACACAACATAAACAACTAAAGACTAAGCAACACGAACCCCATCAAAACCTGGTGGTAATCTCAGTAGCTCCGAAAGGGTAAGTAGATCCGGCTCTTCATGTGGCACCCGTCGTCTAGCTGTCAAATTATGTTAAATCTACAATTTCTACATAGTGAAATGTCTGTACCAAATGAGGAATACCAATGTTGTTTCCATTCGTTTGAGGTTTTTGAGCTTTTGATATTGCTATTTGTGGAGGAACTTTCCGTTCAGATTCAGCGTGGAGTATTTTGTAATTGCGTGTTTTAAATAATACACGGATAAAAAATACCAGGTTCGGTCAACCTTACTAATATTATTAATTTTCATTTCATGATTTGGTATTCTAATTCAGCGCCTGTAGAGCTACAAGATGATTGAAATTATCATAACGCTTAGAATATGTATTAAATATTGATTCATCTTTGTCTCATAATGGTCCGAGTCCACCATTAATTCGTAGAGCATTTCTTTTAGAATATAAATGAAAATAAAAAAAATCCCACCTCCACTTTCTCAATGAAATTTTTAAAGTATGTTGTACTACTTTTGGGACAAATTATATCAAAATTTTAGAAAACTTCATCTCCTCTAACTCAAAATATGGACAATTTTATGTTTAGGGCGTCTTGAAATCTTTTGACAGCTCCCTAAGTGCTAATTTTTAACAATTTTTAACTGGACCAAATCACTACTTTTCTTTCAATTTATGGGCCCAAGTTTTTTTACAGTGTAATTTCACCCCCTACTTCCAATTTGAGGCATCAAACATGGAAAAATAAATTTGGAAGGGGTAAGAAAAATATTGCCAAGTAACCCAGTGTCAACACTAGGGACTATATTCGTAAATCAAGGGACGACAATTGTGGTCTCGGACCTAAAATAAATTACCTTTCCTTGCAATGATAGAAAAAAACATCTGAATGTCAAATTGTTGTTAAATGACAAAAATGCACCTGTAAGTTTGTTTGTTTCATGGTAAATTGTTTTTTTTTTTCTTTTTTGCTATTTATAGAAATCATCATTTCCCTATTTTTTTATAAATCTTTTCGGATATACTTAATACAATGCAGCTATAATTTTACAACTAATATAACTCAAACGAAAATTTTATGTATCCATCTTTCATGGTAGGCTCCCTAAAAAATGTTTAGAAGATCTTAGTTCACAAGTACATGAAAAGAGTCTCGGTGTTTGTTTGGTATATTTTGTTTGATATCTGTCCTCATATGACATCTAACCTATTTGTTGGTACCAATTCAGTTCTTACTTCAAACAAACACAATTTTATTTGTTTTACATGGTTGTTTTATGTAGCTCGAATCGTTGAAATGCTGTTTCCTTGACAAATTTTAGACAAAATTGATGGTCTAAAGAATAGAAAGCTTAGTAATATATTCTTACTAATAAAATATTACGAGCGCTAAATAAAACATCAATGCAAGTACATGTAAATAAACATCGTATGATACACATGATACATGAATGATAATTTCAAGAGAGTAATTCTTCTTAGCATGAAACTCGAATTATCAAAAAAAAAATAATAAAGGTGTAAATCTTCTATGTAACTTCAAAATAAAGCCAATGCGAACAATTATCTAGTGCAGATGAAGCGTACGCATTTTGTTTACATGATATATGATTCCTATTTATAGGTTTGTGCAAAGAAAACACAATGGATGTCTCATGCATTTTGATTATTTTTTTAAACTGCAAACCTTATACAGAACACATTCACAGTTAATGATCTCGGAGTCATAATATTCAGGGAAAATATAGTTGAAATAAAATAATCTTACTACTAAAATCAAAATCAGGATAACGGATCAGTCAAAAAGTAAAAAATTGCAAATTCAAGGGAAACAGTCGTTTTCAGATATTGTACACTTTACTACCGTAATACAATACATGAACGTATAGTAACAGGTTGATGCAGAAGATATACACAATAAGGTTACATTGTTCGTATATCATACACCAATATTCAGAAGCAGCTTTTTAATTTTACATCAAATACCAAAAAGGTTTGTTATATTTTGTGTATACTTTCGTAAATGACGTATGATTTGGTAAAATGTTATTTTTATTTAATTTTATTTCAATTAAAAATATCATAAGAGACATCTTTACATATCTTTTGTAGTATACAGACGTAAGAACATTATACAATCACTATAATCGATATCAAAACAGAAATATTTTCAAATATACTTGCGATCCTTATTTCTTTGTGATTCAATAAAACATGCTTTCAGAAATAAAACCAAATATTAGTTTTATAAAGTTCCCATTCAACCGTTATATCGTTTTACTGTATTAATTTTAATTGAATCTACAGGTTCTGTGTCAACTTTCATCAAATCATTAAATACAAATATATCAAAATAAATCACTTTTGTAAAAACTTTGATTAATACAATTCTTACATTAAACAGTTTGGGAAATGTTGTGCGATTGAAATTATTTGTCCCTCCGTCTGTTAAGGAAAGGACCAATGACAACGTAAATCAGACTAAGATCATTGATATATCATTTTTTTTATGATTATGATTAGTTTTTACAGGATGTTCCTTTCTGCAATTCTGCTCATGTGCTGTATTTCTGTGATTTTTTCAAATCCATGTGATATATCCGATGAGAAATCAATGATCTCTAGGATGCTTCAGTCCATAGAAAAAAAGCTTAAAGGTAAATTTAAACTTTTTAAACTTGGAACTGCAAAAAGATTAATAGAGACAAGAAATGTTTAATCGAACATTTGTATTATAAACATTCTCCGTTGAGTGCAATGCTTACGGTTATTTTGAATGTCAATGCCTTTTATAGCAAACATTAAGATATTGGTTTTCTGATTTTACAGACTGCACGATTGTCTATACATGCTGCGATTGCTTACATCCATTTCATTTGAACGGATAAAAGATGCCAATGTTAAATACATGACAAATCTAGAGAGAATTTCAATTTGTGAAGTGTTTGTTAAAATCACTTATTAAAAAGGTACTTCGTGAACAGTCGAAAGTGAAACAAATAACTTAGCGAATTTTTCATTTTAACATTGAGAACAGTTCTTGTATTTTACATTATATATGTGATTTTACAGCCTCTGGTGAATGCACTGCAAAATGTCCTGCCGGTTGGACAAAATACAAAACTCACTGCTACTTTTTTTCACCTGATGGTAAAAATTGGCATGATGCTGCGGTAGGTCTCTTTTATTTAGACTTACAAAAGTAATGATCCACAAATTTCCGTTCTTCTTGTAAATTCAATGGAACCAAGAGCTTTTCGATGATCCAGCAAGTGTTGGCTCAATACTTCTCTGTTATTTGTATATAGGAAGAACTGGTTCAAAGTGCCACTACCTAAGACCCACATGCAAGATTTGTGGTAAACGATTTAATTTGTCTTAAATACGTTTAGATAGCTTTAGATATAAACAACCGAACTCTTGCAGGGTTATTTATAGTGTGTAGTTTCCGGTATATTAACATGATTAAGGAGTTTTAAACACATCACTGTAATTACTACTGCGGGCTTTGGTAATGCAATGGTTGTAATTTTTTTCACGTCCTATGTTCCTTTTTCGCATGTTCTGTCAATACTTTGTAATGTAACTATACTCTTTAAAGGTATGCAGATAGATTGAAGAAATCATTGAAAGGTCAAAAGTAGACATTTGAAGTAATGATTATAATGTTTTGCTATTGTCCAGTGTATAATGTTCTTATACTGTCGTTCCAGAAACAATGTCAAAATATGGGAGGATACCTTGTGAAAATTACAGATTCAGCAGAAAACTCATGGGTTGTTACCATGCTTAAAAGTAAGTATATTTTACTTATGATAACTCACACTGACGTTGTCATATGTTTGGTGCATATGTATTCGAATGGGAGAAAAAGAATGTGTTAATAATTTTTTAGATTTTAAAAATCTAATCAATTGGTCTAATAGTACATTACTAATTTTGATATGAAAGAATGCTAACCTTCTGGCATAAATATATTGATTCCTCGCATAAATAAAGGCAACAGTAGTATACCGTTGTTCAAAACTCATAAATCCATGGACAAAAAACAAAATCGGGATAACAAACTAAAACCGAGGGAAACGCATTAAATATAAGAGGAGAACAACGACCCAACACTAAAATGTAACACACACAGAAACGGACCAAGCATCGGACAAAATCCCACGAGAATAACAAATATAACATCAAAACCAAATACATGAATTTGGGATAGACAAGTACCGTGACACGTCTTATCGCAATGTGAAATTACACTCAAAAATAAGAGAAAACAAACGACGCAACGTTAAAATGTAACACACACAGAAACGAACAATAATATAACAATGGCCATATTTCTGACTTGGTACAGGACATTTTTAAAGGAAAAAATGGTGGGTTGAGCCTGGTTTTGTGGCATGCCAAACCTCGCACTTTAATGGCAATGTTAAATATAACATTGAAATGACAACATAATATTACAGGACTACAATACAAATAAATAGGAGAACGTATTAAACAAAGAAACACATGATTAATGAATAACAAAAAGCATCAGGTTTAAAATTCAATACGTCAAAAACGCGCCTCGTCCACACAAGACTCACCAGTGACACCCAGATATAAAAGATCGAAAGCGAAAAAAAAGGAAACAAAGTTGTACAGCACTGAAGATCAAAAGTTGAAAAAGGCTGTGTCAAAATCAGTGAATAACAAAATTGTTAAATGTATAAAAAAAAAATTTTCATCCACCTTGTTAAACATCCACGATAGGTACAATGCATTTAGTGTGTCAACTACACTTTAGATTATGTTTTAAAAATTTTATTTGGTGAATTATCAATTGTTCCTTATATTTCTGTTACTAAATATGAACGTTACTCAAATCTTACAGTATTATTCAAAAATCATAATAATTATACTTATACTTAATACTTATCCAATTATAAACTGACACTTTTTACTATACTATGTGTTTGTTGTCGTTGAAACAGAATCGGTTAAACACAAACTTGGCTCTTGGATGGGATTGTCAGACTTTAAAAAAGAAGGTGACTTGAGATGGGTTGGTGACTCTTCGGCAGTTAGTTATTCTCACTGGCATCTAGGCGAACCGAGCAATTCTACGAATGAAGACTGTGTTCATTTTTGGTCAGAAGTTGAATATGATTGGAATGATGCTCACTGTCATATATATCAAATGGGTTATATTTGTGAATGTTCACATGTAAGTTTATAATTATACAAGACATTTCTTATTTTCATTTCTACAGTTGAATATTTGGTCTTCTGCTAGGATTGAGATTAATTCTCAATCATATTCAAAACACCGTTATTTTAAAAAATCAAAAATATCTCACATTTAAATTGTGAATTAATTTAGACAAGTTCAGATATATGTTTGCCGAATCTCCTCATCTCTCTTCCAGTATGTTCTCTTTGCGAAAGGGTTAAGTTGAGATAATGAACTTCAGTTTTCACGGCGTTAATTACAAAGAATTGTTGTAAATCTATTGTCGTGATAATAAGTTGATTCTCTAAGACATTATCAAGATGCTTGATTTTTTGATCGACAGCATATTTTTTACGTTCGCAGGACGTATGTTTCAACAGACTCTCGGCATTCCAATGAGAACCAATTGTGCCCCTCTTCTTGCCGACTTGTTTCTTTATCATTATGAAGCTGATTTAATACAGGAACTTCTTATGAAGAAAGATAAGAAGTTAGCAATATCCTTTAACTCTACTTTCCGCTATATAGATGACGGTCTTTCACTAAATAATCAAACATTTGGTGACTATGTTGAACGCATCTATCCCATAGAACTAGAGATAAAGGATACAACCGATACAGTTAAGTCGGCTTTATATCTTGACTTACAGGGTCGGTTGAAAACAGAACTTTACAACAAAAGAGATGATTTCAAATTGTGAACTTTCCATTTTTAAGTAGCAACATTCCAGCATCACCCGCATACGGGGTATATGTATCCCAATTGATACGATATCCGTGCTTGCATTTCCTATCATGATTTTCTTGATAAAGGGTTGCTGTTCACAAAGA
Source organism: Mytilus galloprovincialis (assembly GCA_037788925.1). Classification (NCBI taxonomy): domain Eukaryota; kingdom Metazoa; phylum Mollusca; class Bivalvia; order Mytilida; family Mytilidae; genus Mytilus; species Mytilus galloprovincialis. Next base: position 43,863,117 of record CM075333.1, on the reverse strand, counting down.
AGCTATTAAACCATAAGTTCCAAATGGTGAAGTTGAAATCATCCCTTCGAAAATTTTACGGACGTCATTACGAGTTGGTTGACCGTTAAGGAATACCGTTTAACAAATGATATCGGATATATTCCTTACGTCGTAACTACAATTCCCTTCTCTTTCATGAATGTGACCTACCGAATTAGACTATTTACCGGGTTTGTTATAACATAAGCAACACGACGGGTGCTTCATGTGGAGCAGGATCTGCTTACCCTTCCGGAGCATCTGCGATCACCCCTAGTTTTTGGTGGGGTTCGTGGTGCTTATTCTTTAGTTTTCCATGTTGTGTCATGTGTTCTATTGTTTGTCTGCTTGTCTTTTTCATTTTTAGCCAGGCATTGTCAGTTTGTTTTTGATTTATGACTGTAGTCCCTCTTTTGATACTTATTTCGATTACTACATCAAATAATGCTTTCAATCATTGAATGCCATTGATTTATTCTACATTGTGCTACTATTGAAGCAATTTGGTACATATGATATTAGACTCGGATTTCAATAGAACTCGTGTTGCCCAATTGTTAGTTGTTTCTAATGTGTTTAGTGAAAGTTGAGCTAAATATTTATATCAATAAACATATATATAAACTGATCTTGAAGTATATAAACGTTTGTTATCTTTGATAGTTATTTTTCGGACAACTGTCTTAAATTTCCTCTGATAAAGATGTCATTTTTTTTTAGAATGGAATATATTTAGATAAACTAATGTTTACTGTTTTTTTTTCTTATAGGCCTCGAACTGTCGTCGATTAAATGGATGAGAGGGAAACAAGCAGCCTGTAGAAGACAGATATATTTTTTAATTTCATTAAAGAAATCTGAACAGAAAGAATTTTATATATATTCTCATATATGATAACAATAAATAGTATACAAACTATCATATCATATCATGTAAGCTTTTGCTAAATACTAAATAATCACAATAATCATTTTTAAGACATGTACTTTTATAGGTGGCACGGTAGTATTTTCTGGTCCATAAAGGATAATGATAGCCATTTTAGAATTTTCACCAGTTTCTAACACTGCAAGAAATTCTACATTCACAGTTAACTGAAGGACTTTTATTTTACTATTCAGAAATTAATTTGAATATGTATCATGACCGTTTACTTTTTTTGCTATTTTTAAAAACCTAAGGCCACTAGTGCTTTTAGGTCTTTTATGGTGCAGTGAATACAAAATTAAAAAAAAATTCTCAAAAATTCGTTTTCATCTGTATGTAAAATTATTTCATATTTTTCTACACCTGATTCATCCCTCAGATTTGGAAAGTATGTTCAGTTGATACTGTATTTTTTGTCCAATCACACTGTTTAGATACATTGACCTAAGTAGGGAACACAAAAGAGCAACCTAAATTCCGGAATGCAAATATTATTGTGCCACCTATAGTATAAATAGTACTGATCACCGTATTGGTACTGTCTTCAAAAATTCAACATTGAGCCCATACTGCATTGTCAACTATAAAGGGCCCCGAAATCCCTAATGTAAAAAATAGTTCAAACGAGAAATCAGACAGCCTAATAAATGTACAAATAAAATGAACGAAAAACAAAAGTGTAACACAGCAACAAACGACAACCATTGAATTACAGGCTTCTAACTTAGGACAGGAACATACATACATCATGTGACGAGATTAAACATGAAAGCTGACTCCCCAGCCCCTAACCTGGGACAATGGTGTAACAGTACAATATAAAAGCGAACTATGAAAAAGGCTGAACTAATAGAAATAAATCTTACAATATCACAGAGTGGACGTGGCGGGATACATGTACGTAACACGGAGGAACACTAAGTTCAAATCTGAGAGTTCAAGCTATATCAAAGCCCTAACTACTAGTAAAAAAATATACATCTAAGTCTTACTTATCCATCAATACACATTCAATATCCAATGGATGTCGTACAAAGACATCATTAACTGTCAGAGAAATACGTGACCTTGTGCAGTGCCAATAAACAGTTTTCGACAGATTAAAGATCCAAGAAAGTGCATATGTATACCACATTAATATATAGTATACTTTTAATTTACTGATAAATATCAGAACCATTAGAAAGGCAACAGTAGTAAACCACTGTTTAAAAGTCTTAAATCGCTTGACAGATAACATATCCGGGTTCTAAACTAAAACCGAGGGAGGATATCAGTTATAAGAGGAAAACAACTAGACAACAGAAAAACTAAAGTGCAACATAAATAGAAACTAACTACTATGCTACAACTACGCGTCATATTCCCGATTTGGTACAGGATATTTTATGAAAAAAATGGTGGGTTGAAACTGATTTTACGGCTAGCCGAACCTCGATGGCAAAGTTAAAAATACCGCTAATATGACAACGTTACATGGCAGGAATACAGTTCAAATAAATGCAAGTACACTCGGGACAGAGTTTCATAATAATACAATATAATAGTACTTTTCGACATGTTCACAGTAGAATAACAACGACTTCCTAAAATTGATTAAAAATCAGTATGGTAAATTTCTAAAAAAAAAAATGGATATAAATCGAGATCAATAAAATTGAGAATGGAAATTGGGAATGTGCAAGTTTGTTATTGTCTTATCCATGTTATTTGATATATTTTATAACAATTACAAGAATACTGATATTCAATTGTGTTAGTGATTGTGTGATTAATTGTAATATATTACTATGTCGGGTTTTCTTCTAAACCAAACTGTGTAAAACAAATAATTCATGAGCATATAGTTGCTTTAAACTAAAATCATATAAATGAACGGGGTGATAAATTATTTTCACTTTTACATATAAATAAAAAAATAAAACATGGAGTTGAAAGTACAAACGGGAAAACATAAAACATTATCCGATCAGAATTACAAATGAAACTATATATTAAGTAAATACTAATCATATGCAAATACTACAGTGTGAATTGGTTATCTTCTAAAATAAGTTCATTTAAAGGATGATTAGTTCACCAGGATCGTTTTAGCACGGTTAGCAACATCTCCATAAAAGTAGAATGTGCTTTACCGTTTGAAATAAGATTTCTATAGGTACAACCAAACTACAAAATCAAAAATCTTCATATCTAAATATTTTAAGCAATTTGTGGTATTAACATCCCAGACCTAATAATTTGCAAGTAATACATATATTAAGTTCTTTAAACATGTTAAAATCTAAAACGCGACAACAGACACAGGCATAGCGAACGAGTTGTAAAATATCACCACCGTAAGATGGTGCATAAGGAACATCGCCATCCAAACAAAAAAAGGAAAATTAACAATAGTTAACAAAAAATTTTCCCTTCTGTCGGTAATTTTAATGTGGAGTGTAAATCAGAAGTATCTAGGACAGAATAGTTATTACAGTTTACATTGGATGTATTCAAATTATGAGACAATATTATTGCGACAAGAATTATTCACTGACCACTTGAGGCAGAAATTGTGATCTTTTACGATCAATAACCATTCCGTAAGATGTGGGCTGGAGACAGAGGTAGGATTGGATACTTTACATAATTTTGAATGTTGTTATGAATAATTTCTTAATCTTACATTTTTTAGTATTTTTAAATAATTTCAATGTATTATCAGAATAGTTTCATACAGGTTATAGGCATTCATACAAGAAAACATACTCATATGGTAAGCTGACATCAATTTGAGTCTTTTTATAAATTCTTTACAAAATTGATACAGGGTGGGGGTGTACAACGTACTGTAAAAGAAAAGTTCGAGCAAATGCAGTAGGTTCTTTTAGGCTATGATTCTGATAAACGACTATGATTGTGAACAAACGCGTTGTTAAGAGTTTCTTATTTGAAAAAAATGTTAGTACATGATGCACTTTGTAAATACAGCTGTTTCACAAACCATGCTTTATTTCAGAAGATATATAATATTCATAGATATTTAGCTTTATTAACGTACCGGTTCCCAGAAATCATCTCACCAGTATATATACACATGAATTGCTGTCAAATTGAAATATGTGTAATCCCTAAAGACAACATAGTGGTAGTACAGAATTGACGTTTATTAAGTTCATGTCGAAAATATGCTACACAGCCCTTTATTTTGCTCTTTGAAACAAATAGTAGTGCATATGAACTTACCATTCTAGGATATATTTTTTTTTTCAAAAGTAAATGTGGTATAGTTTTAGCCGTACAAGGACTCCTTATAGAATATTGCATTGTCGATATTTTTAACAGAAAATCAACATATAGAAGAAGGCTTTAAATGAGTTTAAATTTCAGTAAATTTATTTACCAAACGACCATTTTTTTAAGTAGAAACAGTTTATTTAAAGCTTGTGTGGAAGTGTAGTGTAATAAGTTAAAAAGTCAAAACTGTCAACAACAAAAAGGACCATCAAAAGCACGTATTATATTTAAAATATCCAAAGATTTTTTTTAGTTAACTATTTTCATATAGTTCATTACAAGCGATTATGATAAGTCGTTTGGTAGTACACATATAATAGTGTAGGTATTGGTGAAAAGCACTGAAAGATTAGTTGTAGAAAATATACTAGAAACCAAAATGAGACGATCTTTTTTTTCTGTTTTTTTGTGTGTAGTTTTATGTAATGTATCCGTTTTTATTCTGTAGTTAGTCAACACTTCAGTTTTATCATGTATATCTATTATATAATCATTTTATAAAATTTACTGTTTGCAAAAGTATGAATTATTCTAAATAATAAGAATGTTCTAATCACAGGCAGAAAACTCTAGTTATGACATTTTAATGTTAAAAACAAGCCCTGCCTGAGCTGTGACTTGGTTATACTATTTTTGTTTATTATATGACTCTCTGTGAAGCGCAAGGACTTGAATACAGATGAATTCAAAATTTCCTTCTTTAGAACGCCGTGTAGTATTTATGGCATACCACCACCACATTGAGGTCTGCTTTGTCGGCCGACACAAACACAAATTGCTGTTAAAATTCTCGAAGTTCATTTCTTATTCTTGAAATTAGTGTATTATGTAGATTTACTTTTTTCTGGATTATTTTCAAAATGTGATATTTGAATAATCAAAACATCCATACATTTAGGTTAAATAAAAATCAAGAAAATGTTTTATCAGATTTTTCCCGTTCACAACAATTTTTCACAAGACGAAGAAAAGCGTCTTTTGTGACCTCACGACACTGTTTCCAATATATTTCTATATATTTAAGATGGAGGACGATATTTTGGTTCTTTGTATAAAACGTTGTTAACCTTTCTGTCTTGGACGATATTGATCAGGTAATAACATGGCCATACATGTAGGGATTATATCTAAGCTCGACGATTCATAGTTTTATGTTAAAAAAGTATTATTTTCTACATTGACCTATATATAATTGAACGTTATTGAACGTAAACTATCGATCCTTAGAATTCCAAAATTGTAGAATAAGCTTTTCTATATCTTTTAAATTTTCAATGCACTAATTCACTGCCATATGTAATTATGGTTAAAACAAGTGGGTCGAAAAGCTTTCATTTGCATGCCGATTGGTTGGAATTTATTACGAATGTTGTGATAAATAGAGCATACTGTCTTGTCGGACTGTGGTCTTTGTAAATCGCCCGTAATAGTTAAAAATTAAATATACTTAGATAAGAATATTGATCGACAACTTCAACACTTTCGTTAAATTGTCTTAAAGTGATAATTTCAGTTTTTGTGAATTTTACTTTTAATTTCCACTTTACACACTATTGTTTGAAATCGTAAAGAGGGAATTTTCAGCTTTTCTTTGTTCAGCTTCTATGACAGTATCAAGATGATCAGTTTGTATTGCCAAAACAGTCGATATTATAAGCGTGAAGTCCATAAGAATAAATAATTTAAAACGGATAAATAAGTTAAAAAGGTATGACTATTAAACAAAAAAAAAATATTTATTTGGAAATATCTACTTGTATAAGATTTTAAAAAAATGTGTTTATCATGTTAATAGTACTACAAACACCGTTAAATTTCTGCTCATTTGAATATGATATAAATTGTTTCTATTACTGATCGAATGAAGGAAAATAATATTAAATCTTTTCAAGAATTGTTTAAAAACACGAACAACAAACCTTTTGGTATATGACACCTTAAAATTGTCAACAAAACTATTTTGAATATTGACTTATATGAAATATGAACGATATAACCTTTCGTGTAACCATATGTTACTGTGTGATTTGATATTACTGTAGTAGAATATCAATACATAGTACATTTTTTGTACATGTATGTATAAACAAAATGCATATATTTCACCAGCTAGAAAGATTGACATTTTCGCGTAATTTGAAGTTTTCCAGGTGATTAAAAATGTTCCACTTGTCTGGATGTTAACAAGAGTTGTAAATAACAAAATTCTTATTTTCAACAGTTATGATCATTGACTCTTTTCTGTAAACAATATATTTACCCCCGTGAATATCTGAACTCTGAAACATGTCTGATGAAGTTGAGTATACATTCAATTACTTGTACAGTCTGGTTATATATTTTATTAATCATTCGTATAATACTTATATCTACATTTTAATATGAGAGATGGTTTTACACGTCTTTGACACATATTTCATTTTCACAATAAGTGTTACGTCTGATTCAATTAACATAATATAGCTGACTATGCGGTATGGGCTTTGCTCATTGGTGAAGGCCGTACGGTGACCTATAATTGTTAATGTCTGTGTCATGTTGGTCTTTTGTGGATAGTTGTCTCATTGGCAATCATACCACATCTTCTTTTTTACATGAATACAAATTGGTTTCTGTGGCTTCTCTCTCAAGATCGCTGTATTCAGCAGAAAGACGGGTGTCGATACAACGTTTCTAAGTTTGATATAGAAATAAAAAGATTTATATGTTATCAAATGAGACAACTCTCCATAGGAGACCAAACGACAAAGAAGTTAACATCTGCATGTCACAATACGGCCTTCAACAACCAACAAACCGCAGAGTCACCTATTAAAAAAACCGAAATTAAATATGTAAATCAATTCAAACGAGAAAACGTACTTGCAATACAATGAATGAAAAACACATAAAGTATGATATACAGCACAAACGAAATCCACTGATAGTTTGACAATTTTTTTTCCTGTGATAAATCTACTAAGCGTTTTGGTCTAGCAGTAAATTCATATCGCATTTACATAGTACATACATCGTGACACTATGCTTATAATGGTTGAAACTTTACAGTTGTTAATAAGCTGCAATCTATCATCTATCGCAAAGTAAAAATAATACAGAATGTCATCTACACAACATGCAAGATGATTACATTGGTTACACCCTAATGTGATTAATCAGATGGGATATTTGTTTTTGTAATTTTAAGAACAAACATGCCTTTGGTAATATTTGCTAAATATCTTCATTTGCATGCCTAGAAAAGACGTATCAGATTCTTAGTCTAGACTTCTCGTTAAATACTGGATTCATGTGATCCTTTCGTGAGTAAACCATATTACTATTTCATCTAGGTTGAAATACTGAAGAAGATTTGTAAATGTTATAAAGATTGTGTTCTATATATAGTAACGTAAATTAAAGACATGATTCGTTACAACATTAAATTTGTAATGAATTTAATAAAAGTAGAAATAAAAGAAAAGCTGCATGAGTATAGAATTACTCGTCTTACCTTTCATAAACGGGCAATCACTCGAATAATGAATTCCACCATTTATGTTTAAATGTGAAAATCAATTTAATAAAAAGTAAAAAGTCATTATTTATACTTCACAAAAAAGTGTTCAAAAATGATTAAACCCAAAATTTATTCACAGTCTCCTTTTGTGTTAATGCCCTAAAAAAGTGAATTGAGAAGATAATGAACAGTATCAGTACTATATTTTCGATACCCTTTTGTCCTTATCCTAATTGTATTTTAAATCAACGACATTACAGTCATCAAGTTTGTTTTAACCTGATTGATTCTATAGACAAACTTTGCACAGTTAAGTGACAAATTCCTCCTTCATTAAAAGCTGGCTGTCAATTTCTCGCTTCAAGATCTTAAAATGATTTTAATTATTGCCACTTCTGAAACTATTTTTGGAAATTAATATATATAACAGATGATAGATTTGAGATCGTTCTACGTTTTGATAGCGATACATTTGACATTACTGGCCTTGTTATCTTACCAATTGTAATGTGGGCCTCAATTAAAAAACTTGAAACACGTTTTACTTTTTGCAATTTTTTTGAATTCAAGATTCCTTGTTTCCTCATAGCTTGATAGGGATAAAGCATACTTATGGTAACCCGGATCATTCCCATACGAAAGACACACCCTAGGTGGGAAATTTGTAGGTGTCCGCTTTGACCATTATAGAGATACATGTACGCAACGAGTTGATGTTATATAACAAAAAACTTCAGTCTCATGGTGGAATATGGAGACTCTAGCTATAATTTAAGGAATCATTGCACTAACGTTTAGAAGGGTCCATATACGATTTGTGTATGTATCGATCAGTATATCGTTTTCGAGTGGCAGTTCAAACTTATATCCTTTAATCCATGCCGACCTACAGTGTACATTGCACCAACCAATAAATGTATTATGTGACATTCTTTTAGTCATTAATATGCATAAGAAAAATGCCACTTGACTTTAAACAACTTACCATTAATTATCCAATTGATCAAAAGAAAACATTGACTTTAGAAATTATAGACTTTACACCGACCAATATTTTCTTTGACTTCTAAAATGTCGTTTACTGGGTTCAAAGCGAGACTGCTACAAGGAAACCTTCCATTGACGCCTGTCACACTGAATTGTGCCAAAATTACAAAGTTTCATAAATAAAATATTGGAAAGAACGGAATTTCTTCCCTTATTTGCAACTTAGTTTATTTTTTAACTGTTTCATTTTATATGATTATTTTTTTACAATTTAACCTACTGGGAGCTTTTTTTTTTTCATTTTCATTAGCTTTATTTATCAGTTATTCTTTACAGGCAAACACACAAATTGAACACTCAAAAATCAATTGCATAAGCATACAGTTATATTCAGATTGACCATTGCGGTTAATGTAAAGAAATCTGACTTATGTAGGCACTGGAGTACGTCAGTGAGTTAAGCAAGGGTTGTTTTCAGTATTCAATTTCCTCAATTGATTTCGATTAGTGGGCCGTCTCTGTTGGTAGCATGCTCCAAATGAATTCATTTTCGATCGAGTCATACAAAATAAAACTTGACAATTAGTATCCTTTTTCCGAAAAGAACGCGGCTTCTAGGAGTAATAGTTGACTTGGAGTCAGAATAATGTGTATTATGGTCATATGCAAATCTTTTTATATAATGTTACTTTGTAAACTAGTGCAAAAGGATCCGACTCAGTGTGTCATTCTAGTTAAAAGCGATGTTCATATTCAGAATGTTTAGTCAAGGGGTATGTGTTATATCTACCACTGGACGTTAACTCCCAACCAGTAAAAATTTTCATCCTTTTTTTTAGGAACAAAAGAAACATTTCGAAATTGACAATCAAATATGAAAAATATCTAAACGCATTACATGTATAATTTATATTATGAAATTCTAAATTAAAGTACTTTTAATTTTTTTAATTTGAGGAATTACGCCTTCTATAATTCTAGTATTGGATACTGCTTCTCTATATACTTCTCACGTAGCAACAGCATGAGCAGTGTTAGAAAATAACAATGTTTTTCTTAACCCATAATAAACGAGTTTATCAAATATCAAAAAAGACATTGCTTGTGTTTACTTTATTGTACTTTATAATCTATAATAAAAGACGTGATCTTTACCAGACACTGATAATGTCAGCTGAAAGATATAATCCAATTTTCTGATGACAATAGACAAGAACATCGAACTTAGTAATATTTCAAATAATTTTGACAAAGACTGTCAAATTAGCAAAGAAAAACAAATAGTATAACGGGAAACGGAAATCATCAGGCTATCGATATCTTAGACTTTGAGAGACAATGAGATTTATTAGTAATGCATTATAAGACTGACTATCATTTACAGATAATTACAGTCATATTCAAACACTCAGATATCCTTTTAATGCCCGTCTGATGCCATCAAGTAGGATAACCTTATATATTGTGAAGCCAAGTTCAAGTGAAATTAAGACATGTAAACAGAAATAGAAGCATCTCAATGTGCAAATTCATTGCAGTGAAATAAAAAGAATCCGCTCTCAACAATACTTACAGTATGTACCGGTATTTTAAAACATATAAAAAACAAAAACAAAGAAACAACCAAAACAATAGGTACTTTAACAAGGTACATGTATGTCAATTGGAATGATGGATGTGAAATTTGGGCTGCAACTGCAAAATTATGGTATTTTGAGATAGTGACAAAACAATTGCCATTGAAGTGGCCACATACGGACCCTTAGGAGTTGTTTTAAGGCTTCATTGCAGAGCAGAAAAAGTGGCAATCACCCTATACACTGATGATTTTAATTCACAATATTGTTATATACGTGACTGCTTTTTATGATATATATTTATTTTGTTTAAAGGTACAAAATTTGATACAATTTGCGTTGCTTACAATCGTGGATAAACTACATGACTTTTTGTATATGTTTGGCTTTCCACACTTTCTGTTAAGACCGTACGTGATGAAGGTTATAAAAAAAAGTAATTGACAGGTGCTCTTCTCTCTGCTTCTTTTTACTAGCAATTATAGTGACTGGATTATTCGGTTTACCCCGAAATAAGCAAATTGATTCAAAAATGATAAAAAAAAAACAATTGCAGCAAGTTATTCTTTAAAATGAAAGAGGTTACAATCCAAACCTTGAAAATCTGCCTTTATTTACATCATTTTAAAATTTCCAAGGAATGGAATATTTACGCGTGGTTGTGAATAAAATTGAGATAGGAAATGGGGATTGTGTCAAAGCGACAACAACCCGACCATAGAGCAGACAACAGCCGAAAGTCACCAATGTGTCTTCAATGTAGCGAGAATTCTCGCACCCGTAGTCGTCCTTCAGCTGGCTCCTAAAAATATGTATACTAGTACAGTTATAATGGACGTCATACTAAACTCCGTATTATACACAAGAAACTACAATTAAAAATCATACAAGACTAACAAAGACAAGATGCTCCTGACTTGGGACAGACGCAAAATTGCGGCGGGGTTAAACATGGTTATGAGATCTCAACCCTCCCCTTATACATCTAGCCAATGTAGAAAAGTAAACGCATAACAATACGCACATTAAAATTCAGTTCAAGAGAAGTCCGAGTCCGCTGTCAAAAGATGTAACACAAGAGAATGAATAAAATGACAATAATACATAAATAACAACAGACTACTAGCAGTTAACTGACATTCCAGCTCCAGACCTCAATTAAACTGATTGAAAGAGTATGTCTTCGTCATTTGAATATCAAGCACAATCCCTCTCGTTAGGGGTTTAATATCATACTATCATAAAATATATGAGAAGAACATAACCCGTGTCATGCCAACAACTGTTTAAAAAAATAATAGTAATGTGTTTAGTTCCGATGCAAAGACCCTATAAGTGAATCAGTATTAAAGCCAAAATATGCAATCTTTAATGACCGGACAACAGTATCGTAACTATATCCCTTCTCAATAAGTCTGTTAAAAGGTTTTGTAAGCTTTTTAAGTGAATACTGAGTGCTCAAATGAGGGTCTGTATGGGGTTTTCATAATTAGATTTTGATTCAATAATGGACAGAATAATAAAGAAAAAATAATAATTAACCGACCAATAAAGAATAGAGAGAGAACATTAAAGAATGCAGAATTAGTGAGTGCAAAAGGAAATAGAAAATAATCTGAATTCTAATATGACGTTCTTCTTTAGCTTTGGGTACAAAGCCATGTTCTAATGGGCTACACGTGATTGACGTCATAATTGAAATTGCGATGTCAAATGAATTTTGAACAACGCCAAAGATCAAAATGGACATTTTTGTTGGTGTTGTTCGCTAGGATATTAAATAAAAACATTCTAAAAGTAAGTTTAAATGTTTATATGTTCTTTTATTTTATTAACAAACTGTTTATTTTTCTATAACCTTTTTGTTCATCAAATCAAAATGGCGACATTTCGAGCGTCTACTATAGGTCCACTTCGAAGTACAAAAGTTCAAAATATTCCTATTAGAATCGAAATAATTCTATCATACCATGCTCTATGCTCATTTTAACATGGGTTTGCATTATATTTGTAAACATTTAATATCTCGCTAACGCTCGGTATTAAGATATTAACAAATATAATGCCTACCCATGTAAAAATGAGCATAGAGCATGGCATAAAAGAATTATTTCTTAAATATAGATAAAAGAGAATAATGTGCAATGATATAAAGAGTTCAAAAAAGAGTTTAAAAAGATACAAGTAATAAAAACTCCCCCTTAAAGACCCTCTTGCACATAAAATAATAGTCAGTGTCGGCTATACAAATGGATACAAGGATATAGTTATATAAGAACGATGTTGTATTTAAGCAGGTATTATGTAGATGGAATAAGAGATACCTTATACTATAATAATAATTGAACAATCATTTTATTAAGGGAGTTCGCTTCTCAGTTTCAAAGTAATTAATATTTCAAAACACTAATTTATATAGATAGGGGGTTATTAAAGGTATCCAAAGAGCAAAAAAAAAATTATATGTCGCCGTGCTCTTTTTCGAGATATATGCCATTGAAATTTTGGCGGGAAACTATTCTCTCTTGACTTTTCATAGCTTTATCATTGACAAGTTGAAGTTCTCAAAAACTGTTAAAAAGAAATTAAAATTTTATAAGACTTTTACAGATTGCTTAGACGCAACGTCAGATATTGCTACCATTTAGTGTAACAGAAAAATAACGTTAAATTAGAATATTCAAGTTTTCCCTGCTTTCCTTGTTGGGTAAATACAAAGTATATCGCACAAGTAGAAATGCCGAGAGATTCCAATCCAATATGATTTTATAATCTATATAGGATATTAAATTTTACTCCTCGTAACTATGTGTTTTTGGGGGAATATTGCTGCATTATATAAACAACCCGAGTATGGTTTTATTCAAGCAGTGGAACAAGAGACAATTAAATGGCTTATAGTTATGGCATTGAAGTTTTCTTAACTTTTTGATCGTCGTATAGATGTGTATTTTTGTAATATGTGCATCATTTCGTTTTGTTGAAAGTAGGACATTTACATTAAGTGGAGGAAGGAACCCGCGAATGCAGTTCATGTCGTCCCATATTACGCTTGTGGCGACGTCAAATAATGTTAACGGACAATCTTGCAAGACATTTTCATTAATCCTTATTTTTTATAGATAACCCTGTAATCTTAATACAATTTGATGTAACATCTTCAACTTTTAAAGTACTTTTCATTGGTATAGTAATCAAAGCCAAAATATAATCTTTACGAAATCTAATCTCTGTTTTTGGCCGTAAAAGTTTTGTGAAGGCATGAAAGTTAAACTCGGACATTTCCGCAAGACATTGCAAACCTATTGTTTTGAATTGAATATGTAGCTCAATTTATTTATTATTTTGAATTTTTGGAGCTTACACTTAGTACAAAACGATCGTGCTTACAATTTAATAAATTGTATGTCAAAATTTTATTTGTTTAACTGAAATGTTTCAAGTTTCCAAACTTAATTTCCCCTGGGACAGTCATTTATTCATATTCTTTTCAAAGTATCTATTCAAATTCTATATGGAAACGGCCATTGTAAATCAATACTGAAATATATCATGTCATAGAACATTCAGGCAAAATTTCGAAGAGTTGCGTGAACATTTCGCGAATTGTTCGAGTTTTATGTTTCGAGTTTGTTACATGGGACAACGCTAAGTAAACGTTTTTGCTGATAATCTGTTTCTTCCGAAGCCTATGAATGTTATATTTTTATTCTTTCTCTATCATAATGTGAAAATTAAATACGCAATCTTTATTTTCATATATAATTTGAAATATCTATTTCAGCATTTCTAAGAAAATTTCCTTATCAAATATTTACTTAGCGTTATTTTTCGTGGTAGTAGCAATATCTAACGTTGCGTCATATCATTATACATGTAAAAGATTTATAAAAAGAAAAATGGGGGTCACCGGGCAAATTTTTTCCTGGCATTCAAATGAATAAAACCAGAGGATTCCGAAAATCTGTCAAAAAATCCAAAACATGACAAACCAGCTTCTTTAAGTATGTTTACTTTCAGCTGAAGAAAAACAAATAAAAACATACTATATATAAAAGGAAAACTCGATTGTACTATAAACATCACTTTGTAATTATCTTTTGAACCTGTTTGATATCGCATTTCTCCGTCTCAGTGATTGCATGCATGAAAGAAATCACCATTATATCTCTCTTGGGGATATCCATCCCATTTCATTATCTGTTTTCTAGAAACAATAGTTGGAAATAGACAATACGTTCCAAAAGAACCTTGAAAAGTTAATATAACATTACCGTAGATCTGACGTTAATTGACATTGCTTTTTATAATGAAGAAAAGCATGACATGTTCAAATCCGTTTAGTAAACTGCTTTGATACAATATGAAGAAAAAATAAATTATTTCTGAATTTGTGTAAATTCAATGATTTATCAATTCATTGATTGATTGAAATGTTGTAGTTACGTACAGTGGCAACAGTTCTATATATTTGGGCCAAAGAACGAATATTAACCTTTTTTATGTCATTCCAATGGACATCCAGCATGTATATCACTGTTGAAAAATTTTGAGCAATATACCTTGATAAAGTTTTTTCATTCGATAAAAGGATGGGCTACAATTATCTTTTGAAAGTATTTGGTTCTATTCCTGTGGTATCATGACAATGTATAAAAATGCATGTGTGTTTAAGCTGAAGAAACAAAGGAACCAATAGACGTGATACATCTTTGGAAACTTAGCTTCAAGTTTTCTCTGAACGACCCTACATGGAGGTCTATCCCCGAATTAACCTCTGGTGTCATGCAAGTTGAACAATCAGTGTTTTAAATTATTCCTCAAAACTATGAAGAAACTTGTTTATAAAAAAAAGCAAGACTAATTAATACTTATATATCTCTTTTGTTTCATGAATTGCAATTATTTTACACTTTGTTCTTTTACACCGCAATTAATACGTTTATACATACCAAAACAAATTACATTATAGAATCGAAAGATACATTACAATTGTCTTTTATGTTTGTCTGTGTGTGTGCAATTATATCTCCAAAATCAAACATATCCTCATGTACCATAGCTGTTCTAATCACTTCTTCTAGGTCAATCTAATTGAAATAACCTGTCTATTAGATTTTTATTTATTTGATATTGCCCTGAATATGCATGAAATATTTGCAACTGGACATAAAGCACAAAAGACTCAATAATCGATCAATCTTGTATTCTTATCTGTAAACATTAACTGCATCTAGACTATCAAGGGTACAATTAATTCTAGAATTCATACATAAACTATACTGTTGTACGCGAACAACAACTTTCTTTATTGTCTAGACGCATCACTAAATATTTAATGTTAAATTGTATATATACTGTATAGTTCTAGCTAATGATTTTTTTTAGACCAGAAATACTTCATATTTCTCTAGTGATATATAAAACGAAATCAAGATATATTAAGCTTGATTATTAGACGACAGTGATATAATATTTCAAACCAGTAAATTTTGAAATACAAGGAATTCTTCTTGAAAAACGGCTTTTACGATGAGAAACAATTAAAATCTGAATTTACTGAAGTATTACGACAAGGCAAACATAATGAATAATTGTTGTTAATGATTTCGGAAACAGTCTAGGATTATTTTTTTCTTAATATGAATTTTCATAACTGGATAAGATTTTTAACGCCGCTTTTAAGCGTATATATGCATCGCTTTTGGACTATTTCGTGGCGGCAAGTTTTATTGGTGGGGGAATGCCTGGAAAGGTTATCATATTTGCTGGAAATGGTGCAGGCTAATGAAAACAGGGGAAAAAGTTAAAAAGAAAAAGTGGTTTTGACTCCATCATTTCATAACTTTTGTTCATTGCGACATTAGCTTTCATAAGTTATAATTTATACTTATTGCTTACAACTTGATAGGAACATGGATTTTTTTTTTATATATAGCATCTAATTTGAAACAAAATCAAAGTTTTCCATGCAGGCATTTGGAGCAGCCAATACTAAGATTGAAATCAGTATTATGTAAATAAAAAATAGCGTCGCTCGAACACAAAAGCCGACATGAACATCATTATATAAAATATAATTAAAGATACTAAACCGGTTAATAGTTACCCTATTTATGGAAATCTGAGATTTGATAAAAATTATACAGGTACCTTATTGGATAGGAAAAAAGTATAATCCCAAATATATCGAACTATGAGGAAAATTGAAAACGAAAAGTCCCTATTCAAAAGGCAAAATCAAAAGCTCAAAAACATCGCTCGAATTGATAACAACTGACATATTCCTGAATTGGTATAGAAATTTTCTGATGTTCAAAATAGTTAATCAAACCTGATTTTATAGAAAGCTAAACCTCTCACTTGTACGACAGCTACATATAATTTCATCATATTGACAACGATGTGTAAACAAAACAAACATACATAATAGTTAAAATGTCAAAATACGAGTGCAACAGTCAATCAACATTGTGTTAAAATCTTAATCACGACACAAAACGATTCTGTAACAAAGAAACACACCTAGGCATACAGACAATGAACGTACGCAAACAATGAAAGACAAGAGTACAAAAATTTACCATGACACAATAACAGGATGTATAAGTACCGAGTCACGTCAAATGGATACTAGTATAACAGATAGCAGATCTAGACTAAACAGTAAGAGTTATAGTTAAAAGGGCAAATAAAAGAATACTATCACACGTTAGTATCATTACAATCACCTCATTGCTGAATATGTAAATATTTCCCGATAATCCATATAGGTCGAATTGTTATTTGCTTAACGTCCAGTTGCAAATATCTTCCGGGTACTACATATACAATTCATATGCAAGTAAGGAGATGTAGTTTGATTGCCAATGTGACATCTATCAATCAAAGTCCAAAAGTCTGTATGTATATGATGTATTTTTCCAGTATGATAATTGATTAAATGCGACTTATAATTTAGGTATACAGTAGTTGGTTATTAGCGCTTTCAGATTACAATAAATAAACTTTCACTTCACAATATTGAGTGCTTTAAACGTAAGCTTAGAAGGCGTTCGAACCAATAATAATTTATAGCATTTCCACTATTTGTTCTGGTGCCTTCTAAAATGTTGGCTCAAATGCTAAGGGAACGGGAAGAAATTCTTTGTTAAAAAATTACAAAAAACATGGACAAGATAATAAAAAGTACCATTTGTTTGATGTACAATGATGTATGTAAACAGAAAATTTCAACTTTAGTAATTTTAAACTATTCACGAGTAAGTACCTAATAATGTTTACATATACATGAAAATAAAAAAAAACCTTTTGGTTAATTATACGTACAGCATAGGAAAAAATGGTTAACCATCAAATATTTTGTTGATTCTTCGAAAATTAAAAGAATGTCTTCACTTTAGATGGTACAATGATAATGATAATATTATCATAAATTTAGGTTTCCAATTTTCTATAAAGTGTTATTTTCACATGTGTAACAAATGATTATTCAATTTCAAAGAACGAATCACAAATCTTCACAAATGTAATAAATGCTTGAAACCCATTGACATTTGAAAAGAAATTAACATTAGAATATCAATTTCCAATCAATTCCTTATTAGGCTTCATACTGATTATAACGACAATAAAATCACTATCTCGTCAAATATTAAGCTTAGCATCTTCTTGATGCTTCTAGGCTTTTTATGACTTCTGATAATTGATATGATTTTTGAAATAAAATAAAATATGATTATTGTCTAATACCAATTTCTTTCTATTACCCTTTTTTCCTAACAGAATTGCTGTTATTAGATTTATACCTAATATTAAGCTATATAAAACAAGCAAGCTTCAATCAATATCTGATTTTCTACCAAGCTTTCGATGAAGACAGTAGATGAAGATGGGAATTAAAGATTGGTTAAAGAAAGCGAAAGAGGAACTATATTCTAAACAGCTATGGAAATCATTAAGGGCTGAGTTTTTCGGCAGTATTTTGTATGTTATATTTGGTTGTGGATGTTTAATGAATTGGACGAATGATAACACTGTTAAACTTTTCGCATCTGTTTTGTCTTTCGGAATTTCGTACTCAATACTTGTGAAAACTTTGGGATCGACCAGTGGCGGACATTTAAACCCAGCTGTGACCGTTTCTTTACTTTGTACAAGATATATATCACTCTTGAGAGGACTATTTTACATCCTGGTCCAAATAATTGGATCTATCTGCGGTGCTGCAATTTTATATGGAATTATACCAAGTGAAATTCGGCATGACCTCGGCGTGACTAAAGTTCACAAAAACGTTGATAACGTTCGTGCATTTGGAGTAGAGTTTCTCGCAACTTTTATTGTTATTTTTACCTACTTTACCACTTTGGAGAATAAAAACAATGTTTTAGTCCCTGATTCAGTTGTATGTGGATTGTCAATAAGTCTTTCACAGTTGTTTGCTGTAAGTATTTATATGCATATAAGTCAAAACAATCTGACTTTTTAGTAACACACCCTTCCTAAATTTAAGCTTGACTAACTGAGAAATTGCCCGTATGTATAAATATGTACTACAGTTTGTAGTATTACAAAATGTACGAGAACCATGTTGATCAAAAATCGTTCGGCAAATAAACAAAATATGCACGATGCAATTCGGTTCTAAATTTTGCTTTTATAGTGAGAAGATTTTTTTTCTTGTCATTTAATCTTTTTAAATCTTTGATTCCTTTCATAAAGTTTTAATTATTCCGTCAAAGTTTTTTTTCTTTCTTTTATTGAAGGGGTGGTGGGGGTATATGTCAATCTAAAATGTACACTTACAAGTTTTTATTAAAAAAAACCGAAGATATGGTATGATTGCAAATGACACAGAAGTTAATTAATCTGTTTATACATTTACGTCACCTAAAATCAAACACGTCATTCTGTAAGAAAATTAATATTCAGTTTTAAAAAAACAAGGTTGACTTTGATTCTGCTCCACCAAACGTGTTGTTGTTAATAATTAACCGTATAGATATTTAATCAATATTGACATATTCTGTAAAATATCTTTTGTTTGCCAGAAAATTTAATGTGTAATGACTTATTGCATTTTCAAGTTAGAAAAAGCTAAACAATTAAACTGTTTAAATAACAATTTACGCTCACGGAACAGCACTTAAAACCCTCCCATCAGTTTACACATAATCAATTCTTTAGCTTTACAATATCAAGTTGAGAAAAAATGACGTTGTTGTAGAATAAAAGTAAATGTTGAATTTTTACCAACAAATGTAGATATGACCCAAAACATCAAGCTGTATTGGTAAAATTTTACATCATTTTGCAGATTAGCAAATCTTAAGTATAAATAATGTGTCACAAAGCAGAAATTTTGTGGGTCTGCCATGCAATGCCTTACGTTTGGTACTCATCTATTGTCACTTTGCTTAAACGGCTGTGGGTAACTTGAGTTAATGGTGGTCTCTAAACTCGTTGATATATTTGATACAAAATCTACATTTTGCGACGTATTTCATGCACAATGTAAATATATATAGGATTGTAATTAGGACTTTTCAAACTTTTTGAGGTACATCTCTCGATTTGTGCGGAAATACTTATATATTGACATAGCTTCGTATTTAGGATACGACTAATATTTAACTTTCTCCGTCATATTTTACCTGTAAATTAGTTTGTTGGCGCAAATGAAATACCAAACTGTGGCTCAAATGAAATACCTCTTTTCTCAAAAATTTACACAAATATAATGCACCCATTACGCTTGTTGACATTTTTTATTATTACAGCTGAAGAGTGTATGTTTTATTTGGACTGAAACTACGTACTGTTTCTTCAGAAGCATGTAACGCACCAAGGGTTTAGGTTGCACTATCTTATCTTTTCTAAGTAGTGGACGGCATTTTGTTTAATGATTGTATTGTCTAGTTGCGATTTATTGTTGCCTTTTGGGATGTGTATCTTTTCCCGCTCTTTTTAAAACTATATTCTCAAATACTTACGAGACAAATCTATGTCATTTTTCAACTGACAAGCATGTTAATAAATATCAACATACACTGTAAAGCATTTCTCTCAAACCGGGGCTACATGTATATACCCTATTAAGCTAACAGTGCGATTGGAGCTTTGCTGAAGATTACTGGGAACATCTTGATTTATACAAAACAGTTTTTTCCGAAACGTCTTAAAAGGTTCTAAAATATGCATTTTGTCTGCTCTTTCATACGGTGAAATTTACTGAACTTTTCTATATATTATACATAAATAATTAAACTACCTCGGCAAGAATTGCTCCGAATCATACATGTCTTATTTTCAGTACATGACTGACCATCATACGAAATCAAAAAGATAAGATATAGAATTACTTTTTTGTAGATATTTATGACTAAATGTCTTTATAGAAATAAATGAATTCCGGTTGTGGAATGGCACAGCTTTCCACAATCGCTATAAATTAATAGAGAAATAAGTAACAATAAACTAAAAGGTAAAGATAAGAACCAACCCTGCCCTCCATTTCGGTCACATTGACTAGAAAGATTTTGTTTTATATTAAAACCAGAAGTTTATGAGTTTGACATACTATTAATAATACTTCTGTAACGTGTTTGGCTTATCTTGAACTATCTGTTCGTATCCGTTTTCACAGAGTCTGAGATACTCCAATATCAATCTTATAAATTACTCAAAACCTAACTACAATTTGGAGGCTTTCCTTAAAACTACGAGACCAATCTTTAAACTTTGAAACATGATAAAGGAACAACGCTATTTACAAAATTAACTTTGTACCAAAAGGTAGTCTAAAAACTAAAACCCCAATTTATCCGTAATCG
Organism: Mytilus galloprovincialis; assembly: GCA_037788925.1. Lineage (NCBI taxonomy): Eukaryota > Metazoa > Mollusca > Bivalvia > Mytilida > Mytilidae > Mytilus > Mytilus galloprovincialis. The sequence continues at coordinate 43,842,012 of CM075333.1, read as the reverse complement.
TTTCACTGACTCCGAGGTTTCAACTTGTTTGCTCTCTTAGGCAATTATAACCGTTTAAAAACTATTAAATAGAAACAAGCTGAAAAAATCCTATGTTCCTGAAACACCTAGTTTCGAGAGATAGTCTCCAAGACACCTAGTTCTGAAACGACTAGTCTCTGAAGCACCTAGTTTCTGAGACAACTAGTTTTGAAACACCTAGTCTCCGGAGCACCTACATGTAAGTCACCAGATTATTACAAGCTACCTGTTCGAGGGACTGCGACCATTCCTGAGGAAAATAACAGTTTCAGAATAACCCGGTAGCTTCTAATAATAGTATACACTTACTTTACTTTCTGATGCTTAACCATCAACAGCCAAATAACAAATGAGCGAACTTTCACATTTAATCGGTGTCTTTATGTATATCATGAGCGCGGACCTCGAAGAGAGCACACTAGCAACAATTAACGTGTCTCATAACAAACAAGGATAAAAGGATGATTTTCCATGTAGTTTTCGTATACGCATTGTTCAAACGGGTAATTTAGATTACAATTCAACAATAAACTACAAATACTTTATTATACTTAAAGGCATTTTTGTCACACTTCTAGTGGAAGGAAGGTATGACTGCGTCATGTCAAAATGGAATAGCTAGTCTTTTCTTTTTCTAAATTTCAAAAAAATTACAACACAGGAGTCGGGTTTGTTGGATATAAATTTTATTATAATTGAAAGGCAAGGGACAACGTTTTATTTTTCTATCTGTATTGTTCAGTCTATGTCACCACAATTTTCGTTTAAAAGTCATTCATATTAATCAAATATCTCTGACAAAAAAAAGACTAATGATTGTTTTCAATCTCTTCTAATTTCTGAAATACTGGGCCATGTAAGCAAACAAAATACTTAAACAAATAAGCAGTTCCGTCTAGAATTTCTATATATGAACGAACATAAAGTTTATAACAGTCTCATAGGGAACAAAGTTTTCACACTAATACATTACATTGTAATTGTATTACATTAATGAAAGCAACTCATTAATAAAACATTTATATCGAACCAATTATGGTAAACCGTGCATGTTTGACGAAACAATTTGTGGATTGGATAAATGACAAGCTGCGCTAAATTACTTCGGGGTGTCTACAGAGGGTCTCGCGTGGTGGGTATATATTATAACTTAATTAGAGGGATTTTATCGGTATAAGTATTTGTGAAAAATGCTACTGATTTTTTTCAAGTTTTTTTTTTACTTTTAATCAGGTTAAAGGATATATGTACAATGAATGTTTATTATTCTATAATTGACACCCATAATTTTTTTTTCTTTCCATATCAAGGAGTGACTAATATTTTTGTTGTCTATGAAGAAATAAGATAAACAATGTGCATCACACTAAATAATCTGCGTAGCGTATAATTTAAAGTGTGCACCACATGTTTGAGGTTATTTCGAATAAACAGAAAAAAATATAACAGTCTACCTTATAATTTAATCATAATTATATGTTTAAGGAGTAAGCATAAACATGTGTCTATGAGCTGATAGAGGAAACGTATTTAACCAATCAGAAGGCGTGTAATATTCAAAATAAAATTATAAATATATACACAGCATTTTTACTATAACCGGAAGCCCCATAAAAGGCAAGAATTTGCATTAAAATGCATCGATAGAAAACTGAAGTGGTCAATACGCCATTTATTCTTATTATATATTCGACAAAGTGACTTTTTGTGTTTTATCTTTTTGTTGATGATTTTCTTTAAAACCAATTATATTAATTTCTAATTAAAAAAATCATCGTCCAAGTCAAATACAAAACATAAGTACCAAAAGAAACGAGCTGACACTTATATCACAACTTTTTATATCTATTTAAACACACTCCACTCCACTATCCTCTTCATGCCCGTCGGCATTTAAGGCCCTCTCTGTAATGAACCAGTCATACATTCTTTTTCTGAACTTTTTGTCAGTTGAAAATCATCGGCTTTTGTCTTAGTACTTGTGCAGCAAACTATACGACACGGGCTGTTACCAGAAAATATTTTAGCTTTCGTCTGTATTTAAAACATGTTGGAATAAATACATATCACCTTGATTCATTGTCATTCTGAGGTTGATGTTCATAACTCAAGACGAACATGACAAAAGAGAACAGGTTTTATTTATATATGCGCTGATAATCATTATCTCAAGTATTTCTGTGTAATCAGCAGAAAACATTTTCTTCATTAATGTTTGCTCATGATATCAATTTTAGGTAATGATTGTGCAATCTTAAATTAGCCTTGGTTTCCATGCAAACTAATGTAATTTCTAATCTGCCCAAAACCAAGATCGAACAAATGATAAAAAAAACGATTTTCATATTACTTGAAAGTAAGATAGTTTTTATCAAAGCCATGCCATTTTTAATCAGAACTATATAATATACCATGTTCACAAGGTAAAAGTCTGCTTGAAGACAGGCCACTCCTATTCCGGATCGAAATTTTGAATTAAGTCAAATATTATCATTTTATGCTTAGTAAAACAAAAAATCTGTAAATCAAATAACTTGTTTTATTAATATGTTTATATAAAAAGTGGCGGTACGGAATTCTTTCATTCGGGTATGTGTAACACAGATGTGCCACCCAACCAGTTATGCTAACGTCAGAAAGTTTTAGTTTTTATATCTGTACATACGCCTTTTCTTCATAGTCGCTCAAAAATGCCTTCTACTCAATGACAATTGAAAATAGGGTAAACAAGTAATGTCGATCAAATGACTATCTTCAATAACTTTATGGTCTACCTATATCATATTTATCGAGAAAAAAAGACATTTCAAACATATTAAGTTTAAATTTGTGCTTTATAGGGATTTTTTAAATCCCTAGCAATATGTTGAATGATTTCATACAATTCCTAACAATGTCAGGGAATCACACTGACACATTTAGAATTATTTTCTGAATGCAATATTTCGTGCAATCTAGTTCATATTTTGGATAGCAAAAGACTATGAAGAAACTAAATTTCTATTCTCAAGGTAAAATTTATCCTAAGAAGAATATGGCTTTATATATTCTGTTTGTGTCATTTTTTGGTCATATAACTCTCTACCCTGCAACGTATTTACACTTTCCTGCCTTCAAAGGTTTAGATTTAAGGGTTTTAGACCATATTAACTTCTTACTATTGCCATGGCGGTCGAGTAACATAAAACTTTCTGGTCAGGCCGGGTACATTGAAATAACGGATAATTCAAAAACAAATTATCCAATAATGTGTAGTCTTGTTGTCAAAGAAATACACAATAAAATTCACTAATCTATCATTTATTAAAATTCCATTCCGGGAAACTATTTACATTATATACAGTTTACAAAATGAATAGTTCAAATATTCATTGGCACATTACTTTCATACATCACAAATGGATTTCATTACATTCGGCATCAAAATAAGTAACAGTGTCTAATACTGTGCACACCAAAGAAAAATAACACGCATAATGTCCAAAACCATGCAGCAGTCTGAGCGGACAAAATATAAAAAATACATACAGTTGAATAGTAAAGCAACACAACTTTCTATGAATCTATAAGTTCTCCCAAAATCGGCTTATAACTGCTCAGAATAATACAATTCTTTTTTGGCGTTTCATAATGCATAGTTCCTTTCTCACCTTCAATTTCTCTAAACACTAAAACAGAAAGCTGTTATATACCAATGAATTCCAAATATTCTCCAACTGACCCAAATAATCTCCAAATTTCTCCAACTCTTTGTTTACAAAAGTAAAGCATATAAATCATATAAAATTATTTATTATGTGACCTTAAAGAAAATGCTATGTTAATCTCTTATAGCAGGATAGCCATTTGACTTAATGACTTTAACAGACGATAACCAAAACTTTAATATGACAAAATTAATTATAGTGGACATAAAATTACACTTGTACAGTATCGAACATTCCGTCATTTCATGCAAAATTCTAACTATCGAACATTCCGTCATTTCAATTGGGTTTCAGTTGAAAATTGGAATCTTTCATAAAAACCAAGTGCAAAAAAGGTTAGTCATTAATAAAGAGCATACCGAGTGTGGAGATCTTCTATAGATACAATTGATTTAAATACTATGAGATTGAAATCTTTGACATTATCACACAATTAAATTCTTTATAATTAAGACTCGCGGTTTACGCAATCATGTCAAACGAAATCTTTACTGCTGGGATCTGACGTCTGAATTGTAATTTTACATGTGAACGCTTTGCCAAGTGATTCGTAAATCACAATGAAAAAAACTTATTTATTTACCTTTGTGACCAATAATTAGGACATTTATATATATGCTTATACCATTCATACTAAATATTGGTTTTAAAAAAGGTGAAATAACAAAAATATCGAACGCCGAGGAAAAGTAAAAATGGAAAGTTTCTTATCAAATGGAAAAATCAAAAGCTAAAAACAAATGTAACCGTGTTTAATTAATAACAAAATGAAAATCTGAAACGGCAAAAAAATCTTATAATTTAGAATCGCCCAAATAGAAATTATATTTTAAATCTCAATTTGTTTAATGGTGACCATTGTTCCGCATTATAGGATGCCTTCAGTCTCTTAAACAGTCATACCATAATCACAAACATGGATAATTTTGTGTTTCACGTTGATTGCTATCTTTAATTATACCTCTCTGCTCTGATGATTTACTTTAATTTATAGAATTCTAGTTAATAGTCTAGTTAGTTTTATGATCAAGAAACATTATGGTGCTGACGTTCATTCGATTTATACGAAAAGGCTTAGCAAACTCGAAATGATACTAAGGACTATCAGGATGAAAACATATAATGTTTCAACTGGAGCGAATGTATCAGTGTCTTTTCTTACACGGTTTGGCAAATTTCAGTTTAATTAGGGAAGATCATGACACTTGTCTACATCAAACAATAAATTGAAATGCTTAACCTCATTGACAAAATATTTGTCAAGTATGTGGGTTTAGTTGAATGATCTTACAACGCCATTGCCCGAAGGATACTAAATGGGTACACTAACTGACTGACTTATTTTTATATTTATACTCACCAGAATTCATACAAAACCTCTCAAAAACAGAAAGAAAAATCATTTTGCCAACCCCTTAATTTCAGGTTAAAATTTAATGTTATTTCTCCAAATAAACTTGATCTTACGGATACAAGTGAAATCAAGAGGTCTTGGTGTTTTTCTTGGAAATGTCACGGATTGACGTTATTAGTATGGTGCTGTTAATGAAATCCGTATGATATAAACATGCACGCATCAATTGAGATATGATAACGTAAGATGGTGGACAGATTCTACGTTACTTCTGAGAAATGGGAAGTTTACAACTGGTAAAACAAAATCGTCAAGTTTATCAACATCCGAGTCTAAAGGCGCAAAAAATCTCCGTCGTGGTTTTGAGGAATACGGACTAAAATATACAACACTGGAGTTTTACGGTCAACATCACAAATAAGTCGACCGTTACGATGCGACTGTTTCACAACCCAATATTGACATGCTTTCGTAATGTCAGATCAAAGGTTACCAGAACAATCACTGATTTGCTATTGTCTTCTAATCCCGAGCACGACAATCTGACTCCATAGAATAAGCGTAGACTTGCATGAATCGTTTGCGGGTAAAGTATGGATAGCAGAACACGCATATCCTCCCGACGCACTCGCTCTCTTTTCCAAAGTTCATGCGATTGTCAAAACTGATAAATACGACTTGAACTTGCGTACAATACTGTTTCTTCAATCTATATTTTAAATTATATCAACATAATACTAAACGATGACATGTACATGTCACCGATGCATTGAATACATGATTCTATTTGGTGTTTAATGTATATATGTCTCTGCAAAAACCTGTGGCAGATTGTATATGCTTTTGACATTCATCAAACGTATGTTGTCGTCATATCAATTTAACTTTTCTGCTTTTTTTAACTACGATCCTGGCTCTATACGAATCCTTAATGAATCTATATATTATCTAAATGCAATTACATTCTGGTGACTATGTGCATAAATCATAAAAAAAAAAACAAGAACTTTGCTTTTTATTCGCATATGCGTTATATATCATTAACTTCTGACCTTTTGTTTAATCAGTATTAACATTTCTTTATAACTTGGTGCTCATGAGACAGATAAACGTATTCGATCATAGTTGTGAAATCTAAAATTAGCCCTTGGCTTTGAAAACTTTGAATTTATTGAAAAACTAAGGATTTTCTTATCCCTGGAATAGATTACCTTATCTGTATTTGGCACAACTTTTTGGAATTTTGGACCCTCAATGCTCTTCAACTTCGTACTTATTTGGCTTTATAAATATTTTGATATGAGCGTCACTGATGAGTCTTATGTAGACGAAACGCGCGTCTGGCGTACTAAATTATAATCCTGGTACCTTTGATAACTATTTGAATTTAAATAAATATGATTTTAATGTTTTCTTAATAATGTATTGTTTTTAAGAAACAAGTCCATTTGGAAATGATTGGTCATAAACAAAAAGCAAAAAACCCAGAAGTGTAATATAGTATTCAACCTCCTAGTAGATCATGTAAATGTTTTGAATACCAAGTTCATTACACGGCTAGTTTTCAAAACATTTTCGTCATACATCATGAACTGTTGATCATAAAAGATCAGTATTCAACTATGATCGGTATGATAGGGAAAACAATGCAACGAAATATGTCATAAAGAAAAGCTCATACAGCGACTTTGTGAAAATCTCCTGTAGATAAAATAGTTGTGAAATCTAAAATTAGCCCTTGGCTTTGAAAACTTTGAATTTATTGAAAAACTAAGGATTTTAATACTTTGAGAATGCATTCTTTGACATTCGTAGAAAATTAACTTCCTTGTAATTATGAGTCGAACTATATGCGAACCTGTCAAATGGAATCTACACTGCTGGGATCTGATATCGGAACTGTAATTTAATACGTAAACGCTGTGCAACAGAGGACGTAAACACCAAAGCTAATGCTTTTTTTGTGCTAATTTGTTTTCAATTATCAAAGCACTTTACTTAATGTATATATACATTTATAATCGTATGAAATATTAGTTTTTCTGTATTTAACAATAAAAAGAGTTCGAATGAACAGCTACAAATGTATCAGCTACCTTCGGAATATATATTTTGATTCCAGCAATAGGGAGAGCATTTAGCATTGGATAGGTCTTTTTCTACATGGAGCTGTTGGATTTGTTTTCTTTCGTACATTTCTCATTGTTTTATTTGGGTTTTTTTAAGAAGCCTTCAGCATATTTAAACATATTGTGTTCACTGTCATAACAGGCAAGCAATGATAATTTATTTTGCTTTTAATGTTAAATTGTTATTTTTATACCTTTCAATTGGTTAAATTGTTATGAATAGAATTAAAGTGTATGGGTTTGTTATATCTTATAGCAAAGCCTGGTAATAACCAACACATTGAAAGGTGTAACGTTTCCTTCATTTTAAAACAAGACTAAAATTGTAGAACACTTTCACTACTATATTATTGGAATATAATGTGCCTAGTCAGAAGTGCTGCATTACTTATAATAATAGCTACCATTACTGCATTAAACAAAGCGTTTGGTAAGAAAGCTTAATCTTTTTTATTGCAATAAGATTTTGTATCCTTGTGATTCACTGTGGAATGAATGTTTCGATTTGTTATATATACTATGAACGTGGAAATTTTGTGATCACGTAATAGGCAAGAAAATATTCGTGGCGCTCATTGATGTTAGAAATCAACCTTATTGACCCGAAGAGTAAGGTAATTTTTCGTGTGTGCTTGGCGTTGGACGGTGTGCGATTTTTTAGTAGCAATTCTGTCAATTTATTATTTTGATACCTAATATACTAGTATACATTTCTATCAATAAAAAAACTTTCAAAAATGTAAAATATTATCAGCTTGTACGTACATTGTACATGTATTGACCAGTGGAGTTCAAAATTCAACTTACTTTTCAAGTTTAATCGTTCAAAGGTATTTGCCAAACGGTGGAATATGATTAACTGATCACAAATATAAATACTTAATATTATCATGTATAACACTTTTGCCAATTGTCAAATGATTAGTAGTTGTAAAATAAATCTTTACATTCTCTATGTTTAAAATATACGCTTTGGGGCCAATTTTTTAATAGAGATATTTAATATATCGACATTTGTATTATCTTTTTTGAGCATCAAGATTTGTTTCTTTTTCGAACCCTCGTATTATTTTCTTCAATTAAGTATAAAAGATTTATTCTTTGAACAATGTATAACTGTTCAGATTGCATTTTAGATAATTTATTTTCTCAAAATGTAAACGAAGCACGCAGATCTATGAAAAACTAACCACATTCCAGAAAGACATATTACGTGTCAATTAGTTTTATATATATTACAAAAGGAAGATGGAAACATTAAATCATAATGAAGTTGTTAAAAATAAAAAACTGTTGTAACTCTTAATTGTTATGTTTGGTTGTTTCTTCCTATTTTCTTGACGAAACTATAAATAAAATTCTTGGAAACGTGATAAAATGAACGTTAAAGTGTCCCGTTTATTAAATTGTCATGAAATATATTTATCTTAAAGAAATTATCAGATACAAAAACAGACACTGACATATAAAAAGAATACTTGATGTTTACATCAAAATGTAAGACGTAAGACAAAAATAAATAGGTACACAATGTAAACTTCTGACACTCACATTTTCCTATGACACTTTTTCATATTTTATTAATACTTTGTGGTATTAACAGTTATCGTCAAGTTTGCTATCTTTATTTTAATAACACCATTTTTAAAGTAAATGCATGTAACAGAAAAACTTGTTGAACTTGATATTGCTGGCAAAGGCATTTTTTTTCTCTAATACTGGTATATATATTGAGTTTGTTTACAACCAATATGTCGATGCCACTGATTATTGAGGTTTTCTACCCGAGGGCATCACCAACCCAGTAGTCACCTTTTGGTATTTACATGTATAATCTTTTTTTTGTGTGTGTGTATGTATTATCATTGATATGGTCAACTCTAAAAGTTAACTTTTTCAAAACCTTAGTTGTATTTTTGAAAAATCTTTCGCAATTTTGGATACTCAGTGGTCTTTAACTTAGCACTTTCTTCGGATTTTAAACTTGTATGATTCTAATGTTACCGATGAGTCATTTAATTCGAAGACGAACAGATCGTCTGGTGGACAAAACTCCAAGCCTAGTATCTATGATTAATTTATTAACATTAACAATTTAAAAAATAGATCGAGTTTGCTACGCCAAAGATTGTGATATTTTTAAGTTATCAAAGAAAATTAAGACATTGTCTTAACACTGAATCACTATGATATTCTAAGCAATCTTGTGTTCATACTTTGACTAGAAATAACTGTCACTGTTTATTCTGCTAAAAATTCATTAGAACAAATGAATCGGGACAAATGTGATTCCATTGGACAAACGATTCTGTTACGAGAAAGAACTCCCTAAAGATATCAGGCTTTTCATTTGGTACTCCAGACAAGGCTTATCTAAAATAACCCTACCATTAGCCCGAAGCAAAACAATTTGAATGCAAAACTGAATACAGAGTAAGCAAAATAACCTGAAATTTCATTTTTAAATCAATGGAATAAAACAATATAGGATGGATAAGAAAATATAGAAAACCATATTTTACAAGCAGCCTCGAGATCAAATCAATAATATCGCAGATACATAGTACACTACGGTAATTAGATCTTAATTGCAGCCATGTAATGAGGACTGAATTAACGAAGCAAAAAGATGCCTTAAAATTGAACTGTACTTGTCAACAATCTGATAATGAGTTAACGTTAGGAACGATAAACACAGGAAACCTTTGGAAATACTAGATAGGAAATAACGGATCGCCGTATGTTGGGATGAACAGATTTCTGTATTTCATCGGAAGCAATTAGGGAGAGATTTTGATGACTACGGAGACAGCGTTTTATGGGAAAATCCTACCAAGTCTGTTTATAATGGAAGATCATGAATTCAAAGGTCATGATATAATCAACTGGACATCGAACCGAAAAAGAATGTTAGGCGACGAATTGAAGATAAGGGGTGGATTTAAAAGAGATATTTTTTTTCATTTTCCTCGGGTTCACATGCTGAGTTGAATTGCATAAAAGAAGGCATGAACTAGTACAATGCAATAGCCACATAGCGATACCAATATGTACTATATAAGTAGTTCAGACTTTAGGTTCTATTAGATATTTTCTAAGTCAATAAGGGTTGCTATCAGATACTCTATATTCGACATATTAAAAGAAATAATCCATGACAGACATATGCCTTATTGGCTATAAAATATAAGTTACATTGTTTTTCGGAAAATTGTAATCCTGAGTGTTAGCGAAGTTTTTTTTTCTCAAATAGTTCATTGCCCATATCTAAATCTTAAAACAATACAATAAAAAATTAGAAAGGAAGTCATTTTGAATTTGACGAAGCTAAATGATATCACTTAATGAATTTGAATATGAACGTTTAAAAACAAAACAAGGTTTGCTATTGAAATTGTATACAAATTACAAATACTTCTAAACTTTATTCTAGCCATAAATATCAAAAACAAATATAATAAGAGACACAGTATCGTTCAAAAACCTTCATCATTTATGTTGGAAGGTTGAAAGTAAAATATGTGTAGAGGATGAGTGGTCTTAGACGTGCAATAACTGTATCATAAGTCTGTCAAAACCGAGTTTGGGGAGCTGTTATCTCGCACGTGACAGGTACGCATGACTAGGACATATTTTCCTGCAACGATGGGTGGTTCTATTCTAACACTCAAATTTCCCCCACCAATATCTGCCCGCCTTGAAATAGAACACGTATACGGAGAGTGCCGTTAAGCACCAATCAATTGATCAAAACAGTCACATGTAGATAAAATATAGTATTGAAATCTTAAAATGAAAACAAAATGTATATGATACTTTTTGAACATGCGTTCGAAGAGCTTTTGTGGATTATCTTTCGCCAGGAACGCTTAAACTTTCAACCCTGAATGAATAAAAACGTAGAAATCTTACAATCTTTAGAATCAAAAGGGTCATAAAAGACTAATCAAAATTCATTCAAGTTCAAATTTGTCTGAGTTACTTTTAACCTTATAATTTAGTACTATTTATATATACCAAAGAGAAACTGTGATAATATAAGTAATAAATCATGTAAATACATATACCATTACTTCAACTGTAATATATAGTTAAACATTGATATATAAGTAAAAAGGGAAAGCTAAATAGTACTGATGTTCTTAAACTAATTATTTATAAGTTGATTTATCTAGGAGCTATAAATCAACTAATTATAACCGTAGCGGGTTGTTTTCTTATCAGATAGAGAAGCAGACGATTATATATTATTATCGACAAAATAGTGTGGGTTGATATATTATAACAGCCATATCGTAAAGGTTAAAAGAAATCATGCTTATTATCATACTTTTTTGTATCAATTAATTCTAATTAAACTGTTTAATATTTAATATATTCCAAATAAATGATGGAATAGCTTATGTTGAAATTGTGTTATAAGTTGCATTTCTGTAAATATTGACAATGTAATTTCCAATTAGATCTCCTTTTACGGCTAAAACTGTACCACATTTACTTTGAAGTTTTGAAAAAAATCTTATCCTAAAAGTGAAAGTTCATATGCACTACAATTTTTTTTAAATGTCAACCTATAGGGCTGTGCGGCATATTTTTAACGTTTATATGCCCTGAACTGAGTTTAAACTAAGACTAATTTTCTTAACTACCCCTACCTCGAATGAAGGGTTACCACATATTTCAATGTAAACAATATGCACATGTATATTTACTGGTAACATTCCCAAGTTATGTCTCTATGAGATTGAACACAGAGAGCATAACACGGAACCAGTATGTAAACAACATTAATTTTCTATGAATATTCAAGATCTCCCCAAAAGAGGCGTGTTTTGAGAAACAGCTGTATTTACAAAGTGCAATCTAAACAGACATTTATTCAAATAGAAAACTCTCTAAAATCAGTTTTTCTCACATTAATACTTATTTATCATAATTATAGCCTGATAGAAATCACTGTGTATAGTCTAAGTTTTTTTTTACTGAACATTTTATACCCCTCCCCAGTTTCAATTTTTAAAGAATTTGAAAACAAGACTTTAATTATTGCCAGTTTACCCTATTTGCATACTTTCTGATATAAAATGCCTAGAACCTCTTTAAAACTGTTTTGATAACATATTGAAAGGATATCAGAATACTATAAATGTAATGTTTAGCAGTCAATCATTACAAAATTCAAGATTATATAAAGTATCCAATTCTGCCTCTGTCTCCAGTCCACACCTAACTGTATGCCTATTTGTCAATTAAGTTCACATTTTCTACCTCAAATGGTCAATTTACAGTCTTGTCACAACAGTATCATCTGTAACAATATGTCTGACATAATTTACTTAATAGATAAACTAGAAGTGTTCAAACAAAGCCATATTTGCAATAGCTGTATGTATGCAGATACCAGTCTGAGATATAAATTCACTTTAAATGTTATAGAGATGACTGCTAACATCTGATTTTTGTATAATTTCCAAGCATAGTTATTGGTTTCTATATCAAGAACTTAAAAATCATAAAATCATAGCATTTACAAGTTAAATTATTTGTTTTATTACCCAGGGGGTAGGCAATTTTCTATGTTTTTTGCCCCATGGGCCTAAAATTTCCCAAACTGTTCTGCTGTTTCTGACAATTTGGAATATTTATTACATATTCTGGATAGAACACACTATTGTAAGTTTTGTAGAGATATTTTTGTTTTTCTAGCTTGTGTTTTTTATGCCGTGATGACAAAAAAAAACAGATTTAGGTGTTACGGCTTCCTTTTGGGTTATTGACAAACACCCCATGAATAAAATTCAGGAAGGATCGATGAGTTTAAATGACTGCGAAGAGTAAACATAAGCACTTCTTAACAATTTAACTTACATAAATGCAAATAATATGAATTTATTTTGTATTCAGGACTTGAAGTAAACTTTGCATACAGTAAACAGTGAATTTATGCTGAGTCATCATATCAATCTTCATGAAATATTTATAAAACTTCATATTTGAGTTAATTTCTTTAAAATCTGCAAATTTGGTTAAAATCTGAATGTTATCTTTTTTCACCCTATATAGCATGTATAGGTTGCATTTCTGTAAATATTGACAATGCAATTTCCCATAGGAACTCCTTTTACGGGTAAAACTGTTCCACTTTTACTATGAAGTTTTGAAAAAAATCTTATCCTAGAATTGAAAGTTCATATGCACTACATTTTGTTTTCAAAGGTCAAAATATAGGGCTGTATATTTTCAACGTTTATATGCCCTGAACTTTTCAGAGTTTAAACTACCACTAATTTTCTTAACTACCCCTACCTCCAATGAAGGGTTACTACAGATTTCAATGTAAACAATATGCACATGTATATTTACTGGTAACATTCCCAAGTTATGTCTCTTTGAGATTGAGTACAGAGAGCATAACTGGCAACCAACAAAATAAATTTTCTATGCATATTCTAAATCTCCCCAAAAGAGGCGTGGTTTGAGAAACAGCTGTATTTACAAAGTGCAACCTATTAGAAGTTATCAAAGGTACCAGGATTATAACTCAATACGCCGGACGCGCGTTTCGTCTACACAAGACTCATCAGTGTTATCTTAACTCCTTTTTTTTATTATTTTAAACCAGTCTATATTTGGGTATTATGTTCTTCAATGTAGATAAAATTACATATAAATGATATATATATATATATATATATATATATCAACTCGGAATAATTATTTCTGGAGCATATTGTGATAACGGATTTTCAAAACTACTTGAACTACCCATATGCTATCACTTACTTCTTTATGTACATGGTTAATTTGGATTATGGTTTCTTATTAGCTTCAATTTCTACAAATGAACATTTTTTCTTGATCAAATTCTGCACAACAATAGCAGTTGTGTTGCATTACCTGTCTACTTAAAATAAAGCCTTCATCGATTAAGGTCGTTCACTTTTTAATTCTGAAATTCATTTCTAATCGCCTACTATGGTTATGCATAGTAAGGCATTATCTACTTATAAGTTAATAATCCGGAGCACCTGAGATCACCCCTAGCCTTTTGGTTGGGTTCTTGTTGTTTATTCTTTAGTTTTCTATGTTGTGTCATGTGTACTATTGTTTGTCTGTTTTTCTTTTTCATTTTTAGCCATGGCGTTGTCAGTTTATTTTAGATTTCTGAGTTTGTCTGTCCCTTTGGTATCTTTCATCACTCTTTTACATGCTTAAACAGAAGTTTCAGTTGTTACTGTGTTGGAATATAGATCTAAAGGAAAACCTATGTCGAGATACGATTAAATCTTTTGCAAGCTTTTTTGATAAAAAGTTTAGATGTGGTCTAAATACAGTTTGTGTGTAACTTATAGATGTCTACCTTACATTTTCATTGTATAATATATTATTAAGAAAATGTGGATGTATTTGTTACAAAGAACTCAGGTGTTACAAAATTTGAAATGTGACTACAGACAATTCTTTACAAACATATCAGACATCTTAAAAAGAAGACACAAAATATCTTACTATTTCAAACAATTTACAAGAGTCGTGTCATGTAGTCTAAACGATTGACTGACTTTCTGTATTATAAGCCTGCAACGTTTAATGTGTTTTTCAAAATATACCAATACAATAGCTTGATGTCTTTTCAATTTGCCTTACACAACAGCAAACTTAAATGATATGTTACATGCCAAGTAAATGAGTTGGGTTTTTTATTTACAGACCAAATTCAATTAATGATTTGTTTTGAACAAGTTCATATATCGACACTTTTTTTGGAATTTATTCTCTATGAAATTATATTTGTCATACGGTCATTTACACTCAAAATACATACAACAGTTGAAAGACATGATATAATACAGACTTTCTATATTTCCTCAACGCAGTGTGCCATCTATCTGTATATCGAGCAATGTATTTCACCCCAATTCATATAAAACAAACCCACAAACTCACAAATGTAATTAATGTATACATGTTAAAAGACGTGAGATATGTAAAAGTATATATTCCCTTCTTGTGAAATGGTTTACAATAAACGAATCACTTTATTCAGATGTTATCAAACTAAAAGTTTGTTTACGATTATTTGTTGATATTATAATAAACAATGTGTAATGCATAACGAACGTCAGACAATGGAACATTCGTCTGATCCGTAAATTTAACGAGTTTGATATGTTGACCGTGCGTAGATTTGCATCGACGCACACAGTCTTGCTTCTTTTTGGACTAGTGCGATTCTTTTTTGTTATTCAATTTCATATGTGTATCATTTAAATTCATTTTGCATATTTGAACATCGATACACTACTGTTGCCTCGATCTAATTCATCTTAACCACCAGTTCAGTTCATCATAGTTTTTTTTATGAATATAGCGTAGCGAAATCATCAACCAGGCACTATTGGGACGTTTTATCCTACTTGATGTAATTAAACATGCAATAATGTTTTCTTTATTTTTCAGTTCAATCTTACTGGTGCTAGCATAAATCCAGCACGATCGATTGGTCCTGCCTTAATACATAACTCCTGGGACAATCACTGGGTATGTTTTTTTAATATATCGTATCATTTTTAGGTTACCTTTTTCAAATGAAACGTGTTTTGTAACGAAACTATAAATAACTATAATCTGTAATCAAAGTTCTTATTCAAGAATACAAACAAACAAACGGCATGATATTTCAAACAAATTAACAATGAGTAATTAAAAAGTTTATAAAAATAACCGTTGGGATATTAAACAGAATTTAGCAAAACTCCTAACTATGAGCTGCTCTGCACCTGTCGCATTTGTATTAGCTGACAAGTAAAAAAAACTTTAAAATAGAACCTTTCAATATAAAAAAAAGAAGATGTGGTATGATTGCCAATGAGACAACTATCCACAAAAGACCAAAATGACACAGACATTAACAACTTTTTTAAATTCTTGAATTTCATGTTTCTTACTATATTGATTAAAGCTAGTGTTTTACGTTTCAAATGTTATTGCCTTAAATGGCATTTTTGTTCATTCAAAATACAACTAGATGCAAGTTTCCTGCGTATTTGAAGTAACAATTCATATATTTACACACAACATAGTAGCGAAATTAATAAAGTTGGTTAATTCTTACGCGAAAAAAACTCATAATAAACAATTAAACTTAAAACAAGCGACATTATGATTTATTAATTCAATGCTGCTAACATCGTGCATTCTTTGCAGATATACTGGGTTGGACCAATATTAGGAGGAATTTTTGGAGGTTTTACACACGAATATACTAATAAGCAATCTGCAGATTTACAGAACTATCAGACAAGTTTAAGACAGCATGTTTATAGTCTACAAAGAAAAGAAGATGGCGCTAGCTCCAATTCGATAGCAACTGAATTCGCATGTGACCAAGAACCAACAGAAGAATTGCAAATCTGATTATTTTACAAATCATTTTCCTGAATGGGTGTAAACTAGTTGGCAATGTAATTTTGGGTTGGGTGTATTACAATTTTGGGTTGAGTGTATTACATTTCCTCGTGTTTTGGGATTTATACATTTTCAAAGATTAATACGAGTTTTCAAAAGTAATATCTTCGTTAAACAAATCATTTCTATTATGTAAATGCATCTCATATCTGTAACGAAAAAAAATCTTAGATGTTGGCGAAATATAATGATATACATGAATATTTATGAATAGTTGAAAATAAACAGATTTCATGAGTTTGCTTTGTCCTTCTTTAAGTACTTTCGTGGCGAACATTTTTAAATATAAAAAGCTAAACACAATGACTCCTATGTGTCGTTGTTTACATAAACTGTTTAAATAAAACGTTTCAAGTTTAAGAAACATATGTGTCACAGATATCTTTAGCTATCGCAATTTCTCAGAGCCACAATTTCGTACTTTTTCTCGATTTTAACATGACCGCATGTTTACTACTAACACCGTGTAAAACGATAGGTGGAATTGCTGGAAGGAAATGCTTTTATTTGTATTTACATGTAAGAGCAACCTAGTTTATTTCCTGGTTTTTTTTTAGTTTGTTATTGTCAAATCAGTACTCTCTCTGCATAGTGCTTTTTCCTACTCCACATGTATGTTTTTATGGCACCCATAAAGTAAATACAAACAAATGTAACATACACGCTTCATGTCGTCACGTTTGTTGATTCCTTGTTGTTGCCTTTTTCTTCCAAATATTATGTTTAGTGCATTTTTTAAGAATGTTAATTCAGATGTTTAGTTCATACTTTTTTTCAGAATGTTAATTGAGAATGTTGATTAATGGAGAGTATTGCTGTTTGATCTCCAAACAGTATTTAAAACGTCTATACATACAAAAGCAAAAACTCCGGAAAACGGGTAACGTCAAACAATGTCACCGCAGTTTCGGAGTCTGGCAAAATCCATGTCATAATGTCTCGAGTATAAACCTCTTTAACTACTTCACAATAGCCTTTGATCATCATATAGTATGTGTTTTTGTCAGTTTCTTCTTGATGAAGAGGGTGCAACGTTATATGAATATGATGTCTACTGTCAGAGAAGACAATTTATAGATATAGTTTAAAGTCCTTAATACAA
Organism: Mytilus galloprovincialis; assembly: GCA_037788925.1. Lineage (NCBI taxonomy): Eukaryota > Metazoa > Mollusca > Bivalvia > Mytilida > Mytilidae > Mytilus > Mytilus galloprovincialis. The sequence goes on along the minus strand of CM075333.1, from coordinate 43,824,231 downwards.
TATTCACACCTTTTGTAGTTATATTTAAATAAATAGTAATGCGTAATGAGTACTACAAGTTTAAAGGAGCCCCTTTTTATTTAAACAAGTACACATCTGTTTTCAACCAGTACTGTTAAACATGAACTTTTTATATTTTTGGTAGTATTGCACTTTCAGTAGAATTATGTTTCAAAGTATAGTACTTAACAGTTGAGATATTTTTATTGTACCTTAATAGTACTACAAAATAAAGGTACCAATCTAATACTCTAAATTTGTAGTACATATTTAGTACTGTAAGTTATTCTACTAAATATATAGTACAATCTTTTAGTTGTCATTGTTTGTTAAATGTGTACAGGTACATTTAATATCAAAATACAAACAAAGTGCGTCTTTAAAAGTAGCTGTATAAAGGTGAGCAGTATCATATTTGTGTCGTATAGGTAAATTATCAATTCGTGTGATGTGTTTCAGCCTTTGGTGTTACAATTTGGTTGAGGCCGTTTTACTTTTTTTCGTACTTTATATTGAATTACTTAAACATAAACATGATAAATAATCAAAAGTAGCTGTAAATTAAACTGCAGTATGTTGCCTTCTATGTGTACATATAGTTTTTTGTTGTATGTTTGCTGTCTTATAGTCATACGCTAAATACTCTCTTTTTCTTCAAGTAACACGTGCGTGCTATTTTATGGATAGTCCTGCATGTAGATCAACCTCTCTCTATTGAAGAATTTGTCTGGTAGTTCAATGTACACAAACAAAGTAACAGTATTACCACTATTTCTAAAGTCAATCATTTGAAGTTGATTGGTAATAAAGATAAAAATGTATTATCTCTTGGACATTCCAAAGAAGCGCATTTATCTCCTCAGAATATATTTCCATTCCCTGGACGTCTTATTTAATAAACATCAAAATAAACTATCTCGATTTTAATACTTAGTTGCGATATTGATCAAGGCATTAGATGGAAATTTAGAAATTGTTAACGACAATCGTTTTCAAGTTGATTGGCAATTTGTCCAACCATTCACAACGTGTGAATTCATTTTCTCCTAAATTGGCAAAAGTAATAAACAAAACCATCTAATACTATGGCGTTAGGAAAATCTATGGAGAACAGCGCAAATCTTTTATATAAGTGCGTCACTTACGATAGTTCTAGAGTTAAAACGAACGTTCAGACGAGGTCGCAATGTCTATTCAGTTACGACTGGCTGTCTAACATGAAACCCATAATTAAAACTTATTTCCAAATATCTTTTCAATTAAGGTTGACTGTCAAGCGTATATATTGTAATTAAAGGTCACGGACTATATTGGACTTGAAAGCAAAACTCTGTAACCTATCTTTTTATTTATCAACATTACCACTAGGAATTGATAAACAATGACTTTCTCTTCATGTCCCCATTCACAAAAATGTAAAGCCACTTTAGTATGTGTTTCACATACATTGTAAAACTCGTGAAAAGAGATGATACTTTCTTAAATTTGAATATTAATTTGAGTTAATTCCGTCGGTATTACATACACTACAAACCATTAAAGTCTGAAATGGCCTATATATGTACTCGACTGTACTGATTTTTACTCGACCAGTCTGAATTGGTCTGACTTTTACTTGACATTACTCGACCCCAGTCTGAACCATACTAGACTGTACTGAATCGTACTTGACCCTTATCTTTGCCGTTGAAAATAGTCTGAACTATTACTCGACCAGTCTGAAACAGTCTTAACCCATTCTATATCATTCTGTACTCGACCTATTTTTTCAGTCTAAACCATACTTAACCAAAGGTCTGAACAATACTCGACCAGTCTGAACCATACTAGACCAAATAACCTTTACTTTTTTAACTGTTAAAATAAATTTCTTTTTAACTGACATATATAACAACAGCCAACAAAATATATAAATTGTTTAACCTTATATTAGAAATATATTTATTATTATATTTAGGATAAAAAAAAACAATATATTATATATAATTTATATCAAAAAGGGATAAAATCAAATAAATAAACAAATTGTTTTTCTGAGTAGTGGTGAAATATTAAGTATAACTTCTGCTTGGGGCAAACCCATAAATAAGATCACACCTGGTCAGAGGTATCAAATTCTAAATAATATTTATTCAAAATTGCAACATCCTGTTAAACTTTAAAAAAAACAAAGCCTTTCGAATATACAAGATAAGAAATACACGAATTTAAGAAAATAGGGCTTTCTTTTTACCTACAGGTAAAACACACATGTACTGAGGCAATTAGAACATATTAAAGTGCTTAATGAATGCCATGTCTTTAATTTGACAAAACATACTTAAATTAATTGAAATGAATTTTTACTGTTACTTTGAAACACATTTCCTTTTTTAAAAAGGTTATCAAGGATCGCTATGGAAATTCTATTATCATGATTATATTAAATTCTTGGTTTAATAAAACAAAACAATTGAGGGCTCTTTTTTTTTTAAATTTATTAAGTTGTTTTATATACTATTTTATATAAATATTAATAAAACAAAACACTCACTGCATTATTAACTAGCGTCAACTTACAACTAGGAGCCTGTAATTCAGTGGTTGTTGTTTGTTTATGTGTTACATATTTGTTTTTCGTTCATTTGTTTACATAAATAAGGCCGTTAGTTTTCTCGTTTGAATTGTTTTACATTGTCTAATCGGGGCCTTTTATAGCTGACTATGTGGAATGGGCTTTGCATATTGTTGAAGGCCGTACGGTGACCTATAGTTGTTAATGTCTGTGTCATTTTGGTCTTTTGTGGATAGTTGTCTCATTGGCAATCATACCACATCTTCTTTTTATAGGCTTAAGTTAATGGTGAAAATAGTCCAGTTAGCATAAAAGACTTCAAAAATATTCATAAAATTTTGAATAATATTGAAAATATTAGTCACAATTCATTTTTTAGATTATTTGATCAGCTTGTTTTAATTGTATTTTAAAGTTGATGTGTATTATTATGTAAATGTTGATTAATATGGTGTTGAAGTAATATTATGATTGATTATTGTGAAATTTTAATTTCAATACTATATTGAATACATTTTTGATATCAAGTTGTTGTTCAAATTTCATTTTTATTAAAAAGATTTCCTAAATTGATCAAATTCAGTTGATAGATACAAAGAATAGGTTGGTTAAAACTTAGTCGAGTATGGTTCAGACTAGGTTGAGTATGGTTCAGACTAGGTCGAGTAAGGTTCAGACTCGTATAAAATGGTTAAGAACTGGACAAGTACAAATTCAGACTGTTAAGTATGGTTCAGACTACAGTCGATTATTATCAAGTAAATTTCAGACCAATTCAGACTGGTCGAGTAAAAATCAGTACAGTCTAGTACAGATATAGGCCATTTCAGACTTTTACTGGTTTGCAGTGATAGTACATCTCTAATATCTGATATTAAACGACTCGATATTGTTGTGTACTGCCTTAAAGAGATTATACTGAATTTAAATTAATTTTTAAACACACCTTTATTTATTTTAACTTTTATTCAGGAGGATGGGAAGGTAGCGATTTGTTGCATTTATTGTATTTAAACGTTCAGCACAGCTACAGGGCGTTTTTTATAACTGCTAGAAATTTAAATCATACCTTTTCATTCTACCACAAATCGGATATCAACTAACCTAGGGCTCTGCCAGTGAAAGTACGATTTGTTCTTATCCATTGTTATCTAAAGATACATCTGACATTCACAACCCAGTTTAAACTTATAAATAGTATGACTATAACACAGGGGAAACCCTAAGTCTCATTTAAGAGTAGCAATTTAATTCGAATATTAATCTACTGTTAGTAATTTAATACCTTTTATTTTTTTATATAAGTCAGGCCTTAAGTTTTCTCGTTTGAATTATTTTACATTTATAATTTTGACTTTCATAGCTTGCTATGCAGGAACAGTTTTACTTATTTTTGAAATCCATATGATGACTTATCATTACTTGATTTGATCTCTGGCTGAAAACTTAATCAGTATTGATAATACCATATCTATTTCTATATTAAGACACAATAGAGTCAGATTTGTTGACATGGCATCTGGTTTGAATCTCCTAAAACCGGTTGATTATAGATAGCATTAATAAAAGTATTTTGCGAACGTAATAAAACTTTATCGAGGATACTCTTGTATGTGCCATTATCGTATGGTGTCAAAGACTTGAATTTATGGTAGAGTTTTCCTTCTTGTACTTATTGTCGTTTGTGATTGTATAGCTAAATCATTATTAGATTGATGGAATCACGTCATTGACAGCAATAAAACAACACATACATGATTGTATATTTTGTTGAAGATTTAGGGAGTTGATTGTATGTGTTGTTTGTTGTAGTGCACTTATTCTGACAGGTACGGTTATCCTTTATATGTATTTTAATACTGGTTGCTGAATGTATGACAGGTCACATGGTATATTTGCACAAACATTCATACCATAATTTCGAAATACAATTCTGTTATAGGAAAGGTTCTTAGATTTTTCCTCGTATTTATAAAGTATTACTAATTCTTATGAAAGCAGCAGTCGTATCTAATTTCTATAGTTTACTTTGTATATTACGTTGCGGAACCTTAATTTGTTAATGGAAAACAAACTTGGTAACAACATGCGGAACATTATATCACCACAGGAACTACTGTATAATAATAAGCAGAAACAGTGAGAATTTGCTGTAAAACATCATATTCAATACCATAATCAGTGAACCAAATGTGTTTGTAGTAAAAATGCGTTTTTGGTTTTAAGCCAAAATACGAATCTAATTAGATAACAAATTATACCCATTTAGACGATGTTTCAAATTTCCTTCTTAATGCATTTTTATTATCACTTGTAAAATATGCTAGAAATTGTAATTGTGTTCTGTTAACATGTCCTTTACGGATTCTTGTCAAAGTTTATGTAAGCGTATTAAAATGTTTACATGTAGGTTGCTTTAAATCAATTTGTTACAAAAAAGTCAATGAACCCTAAACATGAAAACATCGACTTCGTTATCACGGTTATAGAATCACATGACAATCAACGGGCACTATAATATGTAGCCATTGATAGTTTGAACATTACAAAATGTTCTCTATGAGTACACATAATTGTGTGGTTATGTCAATGATAACGTACTAAGTATTCGTCATTTGATTTTTTTCGCAATATATTTCATATAATACAAAATGTTTTCAAAAAAAATGTTGGGTTGTTTTAGTTTGATTTGAAGAAACTTGGTACAAATATAAGCAGAATGGGACAGGTTATTTTGTTTATTCGGTTGTATTTTGAAGGGGATCATTTTCATGTTCTCACGAAATAAACACAAATGTTACATTCTGTTGAGAAATTTGCTTTAGATTTTATCATTAAATTGTTTAACAAATCATTGTCTGTGTTTACATCATTAGAAAACAAAACAAAGACACATGAAGACAAAACTATGACAAACCAATTTTTGTTTAGACAATTCCTCGTCTTTAAACGTAAATGCCTTCATTTTTTTTTTTGGAAAAATATGGTTTTATATGAAATAATAAGCAAACAAACGCAGGATACGGATCTTTTGAACATGTACTGTACCTATTAAATCGTTCAGAGCCTAAATGCGAAGATGTGGATAAACAACGTACTACAATATAGAGAAACACTATTAGTGCTGTGCAGTTTTTGAAGTAGTCTTTTGGGTATTCCTACATTTGGTATTTTACTATTCATGTTATTCCTACATGGGAGATTAGTGGAAGAACAATACATGTTGTTATTACAAAATATGCTGTTTTAGTCACTAATGTCTAATTGAGTCAAAGATAAGTTTACCCGTGAAAGTTAAATGAAATTATAATTTAAATGTAAAAAATGGATTTTGTTTTGTTTGAACACATGCATCAAGTATTAAAATTAGCCTAGGTGTTACTAATATGATAGAATTTCTAGAAAAACAAAATTGATTAAAAGAAAAGGAAGTAGAAGCCTTATTTAGCCTGGAAAATAGAATTATTTAAAAGAGAAAGTAGTTAAAGCATTTAAAAGTCTGAAAAACGGAATTCAAAGAAAATTAATAGTTACCTACACTTTCAAAGAATGTATTCATTTAATTATTTTGATATATTATGATTTTTTAAAATGAATAAAATATCATAATTAGTTATCAAAAGTACCAGGATTATAATTTTATACGCCAGACGCGCGTTTCGTCTACATAAGACTCATCAGTGACGCTCAGATCAAAGTAGTTAAAAAGCCAAATAAATACAAAGTTGAAGAGCATTGAGGATCCAAAATTCCAAAAAGTTGTGCCAAATACGGCTAAGGTTATCTACTCCTGGGGTAAGAAAAACCTTAGTTTTTCGAAAAATTGAAAGTTTTGTAAACAGAAAATTTGTAAAAAGGACCATATAATTGATATTCATGTCAACACCGAAGTGCTGACTACTGGGCTGGTGATACCCTCGGGGACGAAACGTCCACCAGCAGTGGCATCGACCCAGTGGTGTAAATAGTTATCAAAAGTACCAGGATTATAATTTTATACGCCAGACGCGCGTTTCGTCTACATAAGACTCATCAGTGACGCTCAGATCAAAGTAGTTAAAAAGCCAAATAAATACAAAGTTGAAGAGCATTGAGGATCCAAAATTCCAAAAAGTTGTGCCAAATACGGCTAAGGTTATCTACTCCTGGGGTAAGAAAAACCTTAGTTTTTCGAAAAATTGAAAGTTTTGTAAACAGAAAATTTGTAAAAAGGACCATATAATTGATATTCATGTCAACACCGAAGTGCTGACTACTGGGCTGGTGATACCCTCGGGGACGAAACGTCCACCAGCAGTGGCATCGACCCAGTGGTGTAAATAGTTATCAAAAGTACCAGGATTATAATTTTATACGCCAGACGCGCGTTTCGTCTACATAAGACTCATCAGTGACGCTCAGATCAAAGTAGTTAAAAAGCCAAATAAATACAAAGTTGAAGAGCATTGAGGATCCAAAATTCCAAAAAGTTGTGCCAAATACGGCTAAGGTTATCTACTCCTGGGGTAAGAAAAACCTTAGTTTTTCGAAAAATTGAAAGTTTTGTAAACAGAAAATTTGTAAAAAGGACCATATAATTGATATTCATGTCAACACCGAAGTGCTGACTACTGGGCTGGTGATACCCTCGGGGACGAAACGTCCACCAGCAGTGGCATCGACCCAGTGGTGTAAATAGTTATCAAAAGTACCAGGATTATAATTTTATACGCCAGACGTAAGCTCATAATCTAGATGTTTAGTTTTCATTTTGGAAAGAAAGTTTAGACATTTAACTGTTATTTATCTATAATCATTTATTATAGATATTGGACTGTCGCAGAACCTACATTGTACCTAATACATGATTGAATTATGTTCTCTTCTGGAATATGCATGAGATATTTGCCACAACTAAAGTTATTGAACATTTCTTTACAAAAGTACCCTTCTCATGATATTGAATGCATGCATTTGTAAAAAGTACTTATTCTCACAAACACACTTTAAGCTTGGCCTTTTCTAACATGTTATTTTTCTAATTGCATCTTCTTCTTGTGTTTAAACAGTTTGAATGGCTATAATTCCAACTGTCAACACAAAGTGGCACTTTGATCTTTAATCTTCACCTCAACATTTTGATAATAGTTGATGAACTGACTGGTTGAAATCATCATTCTTTGACACGTGCATTAAATTAAAAACAAACATAATCGAGTTCTTGTATGAGAGATATAGCCATGTATTGAGCGTTCTCCACGTTTATGCTAATTATTTGTTGTTTATATGGCAACATTTTCACTAGTTCTACCTGGAATATTATAGATATTTTTCAAACACAATAAAGCTGCAGAATGTCAGCAAAATTGTACATTGCTAAATGTATCTTAGTTTAATAGTAAGAATTTGTCAAAATTAGCACATTTCAGTTAATACACAAGAAATATGCAAATGAAGCACTTGTTTCCATGGCAGTAGATTCAAAGGCAAATATTGCACAATTTGAATACAATGTATATGATTTTTTAATTAACATGTCGAATAACTTGATTTGTTTTTCTGTGCTAAGTTTTGTCTTTTGTTGTATATTTTTCATGTTCGTGGAAACAGTCTGAAAAGTCTCATGATCAGTACTTTTATCCAGATAATAGAAATAGTGTATTTGTCTCGTAAAGCTGGTAACGCAATTATGATGTACTATACTAGAAAAAATATATATGCATATGTATGTACACAGTGAAATTTAATTTATTGTTAGTTGATTTAGTTTTGCTTCTTTTTAGCACATATAAGAAACAAACTGAAACTTTTTTCAATATTGGTTCAAATGTATGTATCATCATGAAATTGTTTCCATAGCAACACAGTTAAACTATAGAACTGTTATACATGAATATGTTTAATTTTTTTATGATTTCAATAATTTCTACAAGTTGTATATCAATGTATTTTTTCTTAAGGGTTTATGGGATTGTGATAAATCATCGATATAAACATATCAGTTTTTAAATTACTTATTCAAATGCATACTTTTTATAAAAATCTTTCTCTCTTGTTTATTTATTTAGAAACATTTATGCTGAATATAGTGTTTTTCAGCTTGAAATCATTGATATCATGTCAGGTAAAACACATGTAAAAGTGGCCATTTTGTTGCTATGGCAACCAATATATATAGCAACCAAAATTAGCCATTTTTGTTTGTTTCATCAAGTATAGTAAGTGTGTAAAATTTGACCATGTGTGCCACACATGTTATGTAAAAGTTTAAATAAAAATACTGGAACAATATTAACAATAGGAATTTTTAAACACATGGAAATATGTCCTGTACAATTCTTCAACCAGGGTTCCAATTATTATCATTTTTTAATTGACATAAATTAACGGTGGCCATTTATACTTCAAACTATTTATCTTCATACATGGTCATGCAACTATTTGACTTCAATTTCTAAAACAGAATAATACGAACTAACATCACCCATAAGTATGTAGTCTATGTTATTATTATAAATAGTAACAAATAGAGGAAATGTTCGGATTGTCGTCTGTGGATGGAAAATGTCATCCTCAACAATTATATTAATATCTACTCCTTGAATTTTCCAGTATCGATTAAATCTTTTAGTTACATAATTGTTTGCTACATTAAAACTATTAATTAAGATTGCAGACAAAAATTTAAATATTGATCATATGAGTATGATTGCCATTCATTAAAGGGTGATTGTGTATACAATTTTATCTTACCTCCTCTAGATTTATAGGGATATGATTGGTAAAAGGACTAAACATGATGACTATGCATTTTTTATATAGGGTGTCATGATAAATGCATGGTTATTTAACTTACAGGGTTAGTTACCATATGGGGTAAGAAAAGAGTAAATTCCCTTTCAAATCAAGATAAAAAAAGGCACGTCCGTTTAAAAAAAAACATGGTGTTGAGGAATAATGTAATAGATTTCAACAGACGAAGACGTTGGTGATGCATGATTGAAACAAATTCAGGAAACACAATCAAAGTTAACAAGTTGTTGTTGTTGTTGGCATTAATGAGTTACTTCCCATTCAAAACAAAAAAGAATCTGAAAGGTTCCAACAGGCGAAAAAATTGATACATTTAATGAACGATTGAAATAAATTCATATAATAAATTCAAAGCAAACAAGTTGTTATTGACATTTGTTTTGTGTTTAAACAAATGGAAGTGGGTTCTAAACAGTCGGGGCACTTAGCGAACTCCATAATATTATGGAATTCCGTAATTTTTGTGGAAAATTAAAGTTGTCTCCCTTTGACTAACAGGCTAAATTTAAGATGGGAGATAACTATATTTTGAAACTGATTCTCTACAAAAAAAAGGGAGACAAATGAAATCTATTTATTGTTTTCTTAAATACAATGGAAAAAAATATATAATAACATGAAGGGATGTTACCTCGGTGAAGAGTACTCGCTCGGTAAAACATTTACAAAATGGAAACACAAAATTATATCCATTTTATGTATTGTGGGTCGTTGTCTTTTTCATTGTTTTATATATGTAAACTGTATATTATTTATAATGTTTTAAGCCATTGGCTCATATGGGCGTAAAGTTCTTTTCAATAAAGAATTTAAGGACTTATAAACGTAAAACCCTCAACATTATAACAATGGACTAGATAATATGAATTATATACCATATAAATCATAATTAAAAGCTTATTTAATACATGACATACATGTTCTTATTTTATTATGTAAACTGACAATTATCTAATCCAGTAATTAAGTGATAACTATAGAAAAAAATATTACTCAAACAACAGTATTAAGGGACCGTAAAAACACATTTTTAAAATAATCAACAAAGGGGTGATGTTTGAACTAACTGATGATCACTGATGACTTTAATAATTTTCTGAGGGTCTACATAAGGTGCATTGAATTTGTCTGATCTAAAAGTAGTATCTTGACAACTGTGCCTGGGATGAGGCTAATTCTCAACTTTATTTGTAACTAACAGTCCTGTTGATGAAAATATATGCTCTGACGGTATAAATGGTGAGGGAATGACTTAGATTAGCTTAAAATGTAAGATTTTGAAAACTGATCTTGTTCATGGCATACCTCTGTTTGGGAGAATTTTAAATGAGAGCTAAGCGGAAATATTCGATTCGTATTTTAATTATCGAAAAATATTAGATAGTATAATTGCAGGACATAAATACAACTATTGACAAATTGTTGATGCAATCACATTGACGTATGCGTATCTGTTTCCATATGTGTGCTATAAATACATTATAATCTGCAGAGATATATAAACTGTGTAATTATAAATCGTCTAAGCTACAAAATATTGTGTTTTATCAATGAAGTGAAATACGATACTAATACATCTGTGTAATGTAAGCTGCAGTAACAAGGTATTTGATTTTTAATGGCTCAAGTGCATCAGGAAACCTCATTATATCTAGTGATAGTTCAACGATTAGACATTTCTCTTAAGCTAGAAACAGAGGTCACATTGGTACGCTGATCCCTCAAATTGCACTTGCCACTTTAATATATAATATTTTGTGATAAAAGTTTAGAGATTAACTTTGAAAACAGACAACGCATCACAATACACAAGCGTAGATATTAGTTATAAATTATTATTTTTGTTTTAACTTTAATTGTTAATATGCTTCTGAAGGAAAACAAACTAATCGACGACACAAAATAAAATAAAACTAAATTAATCATTTGAAAAAGTCTATATAATAGAAAAACACTCACAACAAATTTATGAGTTTGTTTGAATGTTAAATTCGGTTTTTTTTCGTATGTTCTAAGAGGGGGGATAGGAGGGGTCCTGATCCCGAAATCCCGGACTTAAAAAAACGAAATCCCGAGGTCCCGAATTTAAATAAAGTAAATCCCGACGTCCCGAAATCCCGAGCTTAAAAACACCCGATCCCGGAGTCCCGATAAAGGTCCTATCCCCCCTCTTCTTACTTTCACGGACTTCAACGTGAAAGGTTGCTGGAATTTAAATTGAATTTATAATAAATTCTTAAAGCTTGTGAAATACTAGAACTCTTTTCTTCTCGCGTTTGTTTGAATTATATGACTAATGTTATGGCATATTCAACTAAACTGGGAAGCAGCACTGTATTTTGTTTACGTGCTAATGTACAAGTAGATTTAAATAGTCAACAAAACTTAATATGACTCCGCGAGCACCACAGTCTTTCCTCTGACATATAATACAGGGGCAGATCTAGCCATATTAAAAGGGGGGTCCTAAACTCAGGACAAAAAGGGGGGGTCCAACTATATGTTCCCATTCAAATGCATTGATCGGCAAAAAAGAGGAGGGTTCAAACACCCGGACCCCCTCCCCCTGGATCTGCTAATGTAATAGTTCTTATTAATTGCCTCGAAAAATATCACTCATACGAAAGATGTCTATGCTAGCACGAAACTGACGGGTCGGTTTGAACATGACATGACACATTTAATTGTATTGCAATACATGTATTGTAATCTTTCTTTTAACATAAGCAGTATTGTTCATATGTTCAATTAATTTATGAAACTTTTCTAGGACTTTTTGCTTAATTTTATTCTAATAATACGGTAGAGAATTAATATTTCCTGCAGGAAAAAAATGAGTAACAAGTCAACCTTCAATATTATTGCATTCATCACACAAAAAAACTACAAACAAGCTGTCCCAAGTCAGGATCATGTAATTCAGTGGTTGTCGTTTGTTGATGTATTACATATTTGTTTTTCGTTCATTTTTGTACGTTATTTAGGTTTGCATTGTTTTATATTTGTCATTTCGGAACCTATTATAGCTGACTATGTGGTTTGGGTTTTGCTCATTGTTGAAGACCGTACGGTGACCTACAATTGTTAGTTTCTATGTCATTTGGTCTCTTGTGGAGAGTTGTCTCATTGGCAATTATACAACATATTTTTTATAAGATAAAGTTTAGTTCACGATTTCTGAAATCTTTCAACATCAAGAATCACTTACACAGTGAAAATTGTTTTTCTTGAACTTGAGGTGAGTGAAATTTACCCCATATCGAAGTCCTAACTAATATTTTATGTCGAGTTTTTAGCATTGCATACTGAAAGAGGAAAAAAAGGAATATTGCAGCTAGACAAAGTCTTTCAATTTTATTTATTCATTCATTGTCTGCACTGTAATGAAAGATTCGAATTGCCTCTATTTTCACTACTGTCCCGGAATATTGTGCGAGTTAAAACAAACCAAAAAAACGCCAGTTTAATAATAACTGGAGGCTCAAAATAGCCTGTGTTGCTCATCTTGGTATATATCATATTAGACAAAGACACACTTCAACATAGTAGACGAGAAAAGTATTAATGACAAAAACAGATATGGTTTTTTTTATCTTATATTGGCGGTCATTTAAGTCTGTTCAGTTTCTCTCATTTATATCTTATTTAGGACTAAATGCTTAAGTTTCAAAGATATAAATCAAACACTGCATCCCCGCTTATTTACTATTTAGCCATTCTGCCATCTTGGTTGATATTTGGTCAATGGATACATTTTTTTGAACTACATACCCTAGGGATTGTTTATGCAAAGTTTGTTTTAATTTGGACAAGTATAGTTTCAGAGGAGAATTGTTTGGCAAAGGATTACCGAAATGTAAGACAAATTGTGGGAAATTAACTGTAAAAGGCAATAACTAGTTTTTGTAGACCTTGTTTTGCTGAAAAAGTTTGCTGTCAACAGTTTTTCTTCATGCATGGTAATATTCAGGATGATAGCCAAAAACTGCAAAATTTTCTTTCAACTATTAGTTCAAGGGGAAACAACACAACAACGGGTTGTCTAATGCATTGGCAGATAACTTTTGACTAAACGAACATAAGATTTGCTATAAATGCTTTAGTTTCGGAGATTTATACGCCAAAAACTGCATTTTACCCCGATGTTCTATTTTTAGCGATGACTGCCATCTCGGTGAACAAATAAAATTAAAATTGAAGGATTTTTATGAAAAGATAGTAAATGATAAGATATGAAGGATAACAGCAAACTCACTATTTATAATCTTGTAAGACTAAATAATACAAATGAAAAATATTTAACTTACTCAAAATTTTAATTTAGAAAACTAATAACAAAACTAGAATAAGAGATCATAATTTATTAATAGAAAAAGGAAGATATCTTAGAATGCCAATATATATAGAAGAAAGATTAACTACAACCAATTTGAAGATGAAATTCATTTCTTTTCTATTTTGTAATAGTAACAGTAATAATAGAAAAGTGTCTTTTTATTTAATACCCAATCCAAGATCACACATTCAGGTAAATATAACAGGTGTTTTCGTCTTTCCTGTTATTTTTAGATTTCGGAGATAAAGCCACTGGCTAAAATCAAAACAGCTATAAGTTAAGCTTTACGATGTTTTATATTATATAACTTCCTCAATAGTGCAAAAGAATTACAATGAAAGTTGAATGGTAATGTTCCAAAAAGACAGAATAGATAGTTATTTCAGTAAATGGTCAATACTAAATATACAATGTATACATGTATCAATGTAAATGCACGGCATCTCTTCAGCTTACCCGCTGTTATCTTATGAACAAGTCACACTAGACCGCGATCGCACCACGATCAGCGCGATATAAAAAGTATTCAGATCGTGTTGAGGTCGCGGTATGGGCGGCATGAAAATGTAAATTTTGGATGTGTTCACGATGCTACTACGACTTCATTACTTTTCTACAACGATTCCGCCAAGAGTATACCCCGTTTTCACCACGCTTGTTCTGCTACCTCACTACGATAATCACGATCTTGCTACGCTCATCACGTTCTTACTACGATTATACCACACTTTATCCGATTAAAAAACGATCTTAGCACGTTTCTTCTGCGATTAAAGAACGGTTTTATCACGATCATTCCACGATCTTACCATGTTCATATGGCGATTTTACTACGCTCTCGGTAATATAATAACGTCAATATCACGTTGTCGGAGTCAATATAAATACTGTTCCATTCCTCCTTATTTTCATTTATACGTAGAATTCTCGATAACAACACAGACAGGCCACCAAAATCTACAATATTTTGTATTTGTGCATGATATGGATAGAGGTAGAGTCAGTGGGGCCTCTGATACGAATCCTGATCCAGATGAGATGTCAGATTAACCTATCACAACGTATATTGCTGATTTATCAAGATCAAATGAAGATATTTTATTGAACAATTAATAGTGGGATGATACAAATGTGTCAAGCATGGCTGAGCTGTTGGAGACTAGCGACATTAGATCCAAATTATATACAGACGAATAAAACCTGGGGAGCATTTACATGCTTTATTTGACAATGAGAATGAACCCGAGCATGGCTATAAGTAAAAATGGTCGTAGTATAAACGTAGTAAGGTCGTAAGACGTGCGTTATTAGGACGGCATGAGCGTGCTAGAATCGTTCTATGATCTTTAAAGCGGGGTTTACACAGTGTCGATTATTGCTCCCGTTTGAGATCAGACTGCGCTAAGACTCGAAAAGTTAAAAAGTTGGATTACCATCCTCAATGATATGGAATGTCCTGTTATTGCCTGAACGCTGTAGTGTACGTTCGTAACACTCAGACTCCTACGGATCGGAGAGTTTGGACAAGCACCCCGACAGTTAGGTGCGTCCCTTAACATTCGGGAAGTCTCAATCAATTTTGTCTAGTCGAATTACAATCGTTATTATGTCGTGACAAATTCTCTAGTATCGCGATGATCAAAATCGTAACAATGATCTGTGACTAAGAATTTCATTATCCCAGGAATTGATCACCTTAGCCGTATTTGGCACAACTTTTTGGAATTGTTGGTCCTCAGTGCTCTTCTTCTTTGTATTTGTTTGGCTTTATAACTATTTGGAACTGAACGTCACTGATCAGTCTTATGTAGACGAAACGCGCGTCTGCCTTAAAAAACTATAATCCTTGTGTCTTTGATAACTATTTTCTGGACAGTGTCATGTGTAACGGGCATGATCTAGAAAGATTTACCATTGCTGTTTTTTTGCCGATTGAGTCCAGATTGCATCCCGAATGCGAACAGTCCAAGATACGAATGAGTCCAGCATGCCGTCTTATGACGGAAATTGATATATGAGATTTGAAAATTTTCAAAACTTTGTACTACAATGACGCACTGGGTCAGTTTATTAAGCGTGCTAGTTCACAAGGCAAATATAAAAAAAGAAGAAATGGTATGATTGCCAATGCATCAACTCTTCACAAACGACCAAAATGGCACAGAAATTAACAACTATAGGTCAACATACCGCAAAGTCAGCTATAAAAGACCCCAAAATGATAATGTAAAACAATTTAAACGAGAAAAATAACGGCCTAATTTATGTACCAAAAAATGAACGAAAAACAAATATGGAACAGAAACAAACGACAGCCACTGAATTACAGGCTCCTGATTTGGGAGAGACACATACATACTGAATGTGGCGGGGTCAAACATGTTTGCGTGATCGCAACCCACTCCATTACATGTAACAGTGGTGTAATAGTACAACATAAGAACGATCTATAAAAATCAGTTGAAAGTCTTAACTCGACAGATGATTAAAGATACAAATACTACATGAAAATACACGTGGACGTGTCCGGGTACTTGTACATCCCAAACAAAACCAAATAGACACTTAAGTACAAATATGAGAGTACTCACAGTAAGCCTAATAAACTCATCGTAGATACAAGGATTTAAATTTTGCATTTGAGCCAGACGCGCGTTTCGTCTACAAAAGGCTCATCAGTGACGATCGAATAAAGTTCGAAATTGAAGAGTTTCTACTCGAATACATTATTCTGACTCCTGGCAGACAAGATTTTCTTTTACACCTGTCAAGCGGAAAAGCAGCAAATACTGATTTTCAATTTATATGTTTGATCGCAATTTTTATACTCGTGCATGTAAACCAAATTTCGTTGTAGAAAGGTCTAAAAACAGCACAAACAACATTTTCCAAAAGACCAAAATAGTGAAAAAGTATATTTAAACATAACGCATTTGACTAACAGGTCGAACAACTGATGTTCTTTAACCCTGCTGACTGCCATTATATATATACATGCCGCATTTGTGCGGCTATTCTAAGTCGGGATTCTCTGGCCTATGTTAGTTTAGTATGGTTTTTTTTACTACTTATTTTGGTTCCTTTATATGTTTCGGAGATTTTTTTTTTATTAAATTTCATATTTGCAGAACTTGGATACAAACATACTGTTTAGATGCAAGCAAAACCTCACTTGTGGGATTTCCTCACTGTGTTGAAGACCAATTGGTGGCCCTGTGCTGTTTTCTGCTCTTTGGACGGGTTACTGTCTCTTTGACACATTCCCAATTTTCATTCCCAATTTTAAGTTCTAAAGTTTCCAATGAGAATAATGTCATGCTTTATACTATTCTAATATTGATAGACATTATATTTGTCAATATCTAAATGGTCAGAATTTTTTCACAACAATTAAAATCGTGATGTTTAAACTCCATACAGTTGCATAAAGGACCTACATGTTGTACTTATGATTTATCTGTTCTTGTCCTGAACATTTTCGAAATATTTGTGACTGGACGTAAAGAAAATAATAATCAATTACAGCGAATCAGTTAAAAGTAATATGTAGTAATATAATAATGTTTTAGAAAAAAAATGTATAAAGCTAGTATACTAAAATGAAACTCGCATTTTATAACGTCCAACACATGCATTTCTTCTTTAGTATAGCGGATAATTATTTCGACAGGAAATCTCAATTGTTGACAGTCTAGTTGGAGCGTTTGTCTGAGATTTATTATCGGAACTCCCAGCCTGTTTATTCTAATTAGCAACAAGCCTAACTTTAACATTCCTATCTTGTTTGATAATCGCATTTGATTGTTTCAACAACGCGCCTTTTTCTATCTGCGGTAAATATTGGTGAACTTTGACATATATTTTCAAGGTTGTATAAAATATGTTGTTTTAAAATGCTACACAATAAATTTGCAATGAAACCTAACATAACGTATACTTGAGAGGCGGATCCAGCCATTTAAAAAAAAAAGGGGTCCAACATATGTCCCAATTCAAATGCAATCATAGTTAAAAAAAAAGGGGGGGTTTCAACCCCTAGAACCTCACCCACCTCCACTCCGGAATCCCCAAACTGTAGTAAAATTTTAATTTACAAATCTACAAAAGTTACTTGCATGAAAATTGTTTTCCATTTTGTTTATAAAACTTGAGGAAGTCATAAAATTGAGAAAGGAAATGGGGAATTTGTCAAAGAGAAAACTACCCGACCATAGAAAAGACAACAGCAGAAGGTCACCAACATGTCTTCAACGTAGCGAGAAATTCCCGCACCTGGTCCTGGTCCCTATTAAACAAATATATACTAGTTCAGTGATAATGAACGCCATACTAAACTCCAAATTGTACACAAGAAACTAAAATTAAAAATAATACAAGACTAACAAAGGCCAGAGGCTGCTGACTTGGGACAGGCGCAAAAATGTGGCGGGGGTAAACATGTTTATGTTTATAACATACATGTATGTACATGTTTATATAAAATCTGCTATTTTCGGTCGTTAAATTATTTATAAAAAATACGTTTGGCGTTACAGAAAAGAGGGATGATTCCTACTTTCAATTTTCTTAACTCCTATACGAAAATCCGTCAAATCATTTTTACCAGAGTATCTCATCTTTTACCTCTTCTCTTCATCCAGATCCTAATCCCTTGACCCCAACTGCCCGCCCGCTAACCCCCGCTTCCCTTCCCATGTTCCTTTACCTCTGTCCGTCTCTCAGGAAATAACCGGTTATGTGGGATCGCTTCATTTATAAGTGATACATGTATGTGTTTACCATAAATATGTGTCTTTTAAAAGGTGTGTGGGTTCCCTAGATAATTATTTACCAAACTGTAACTTGTACAATGTAAATGTGTTCTTAGTGTAATATTTGTATGTTCCCCTAACAGAACACTTCAATGGTGAAAATTGGCACATTTCACTTGAAGACCATTTAATATAAAATCCTCAAAGAAACATTGTATTCAATGTTAAGTTGATGTGTTTTCCTATATGCAAATCAATATAATATATGTTCCTCCCAATATTGTTTCGCTAAATAATAATTTTATTAGGTGTTCCACATGGAATATTTCACTAAATGATGTATTTGTAATTCTTGTTTGATATTTTTTATTCATCTTGTTTTGGTAATCAGTTTTTCTATTTATATAGTATACATATATATAGGAAGATGTGGCATGTGTTAGTGGCAATGAGACAACTCTCTATCCAAGTATCAATTTATAAAAGTAAACCATTATAGGTTAAGGTACGACCTTCAACACGGAGCCTTAGCTAACACCGAACAACAAGCTATAAAGTGTCCTAAAAATTACTAGTGTTAAACCATACAAACAGGAACGGTATTGGGTTTTTTTTTTTTGGGGGGGGGGGGGGGATTGACAGTCAAATGATAAAATCTGAGTCAAAACGTAGCGGAACTTTAGCCTTGTTTTTATTTACTTGATGTATATTCAACCCATTGTCCTTTAAACTATCGATTTTCTAGACGAAAAGGTAACATTAAAAAAAAAATTGTCACTCTCATGTGATAGAGTAAATTAATACCCTCGTATCAGCCATCAAAATATTGCATTTTCATATGAAGTATAATTCATTTTTTGTCGTTCACCAATTAAACCATAAGTCAGGCTGTTTGTTAACTTGTTTGAATTGTTTTACCTATCATTTCGAGGCCTTGTAACTGATTTTGCAGTTTGGTATTTTTTTTATTAGTGAAGGCCGTACGGTGACCTTACGTTGTTAATTTTTGTGTCACTTGGTCTGTTGTGAAAAATTGACTCATTGATTACAATATCACATCTTTCTTTAAATTATGTTAATTACGCGAGCAAAAATTTAATGCATTACACGACGGTTCCCCAACGAATAGCCTTCATCTATAGATATAAATGGTTAGGAATCTGATATGCTACTGTGTAACAGTAATTGTAATATTTTCAAAAGTACACAGTCATCATGGTCACATGCAGTTGTGATAATACTAATTTGATTGAAAACCTTATACATATTTTTCTTAAAAAATTACAAGTTGAGAAAATTTAAATAAAAGATGATCTAGTCTTAAGGTGGTATTAGTGTCTTCCTCCATCTTGGATTGTAAAAAACAGAGAACCAAAGATCTAGATTTTCCATCAAGATAGCAAAATTTGATGCAGGAATGCAGATATTTAATGTAAATTTTCATTTATAAGAGCCAATTTATAAGAATAGAACATATAAATATTAATATATTTGCAAATGTTAACTATTTTGGCTTGTTTTTAGGTTTTTTTAATTGGCATTTTAGGGGGAGGTATCTCTAAAACAGTGCATTTTCTGAAGGATTCATGGAATTTTCCTATTTTGTATTTAGTACGGTGACCCTATCTTTTCTTTTGATATTCTTAAAGCAGTGTCTGAAAACTATATTTTCCTGAAGTATTTAATAATTCTATCATTGTGTTTAGTTTCTAATCACAAAATGGTGTTTTTTCCTGTATAATCCATACAAAATGTGTCATTTTGTCCCGTCCTGTAGCTTTAGAAAATGCGCGTTGACTTATCATTTTTATTATATTTTTCGACATGTATCAATATATACTACGTTTTGGCAAAGTAACGAACAAATTCTATCATTTTTATTTAGACTCCCATACCACCTTAAGTATTTTCTAGACTGATTTAACTCATTTCTGTACAATAGTTGGTACAATCAGGGAGAATCCATGAAATGTGAAAAGGGAGTGTAAATCCCAAAAGACAATTCATACCGGCGAGAGGAGCTAGGTGAAGGACAACTTTATCCTTTAGATACATATAACTGTGAGAACCATACTATTTTCTGTCTATTTCGATGAAAGGAGGGGGGTGAACATCTTGCACACGCCCTATCATAGATCGCCACTGGCAATGACAAGACTCGATTCTTTTATGATTAAGTGGTAAAAGATATGACATGGGTATATAATCTGTTTTAATCTTCATAAGTAGAGTTTGAATACTGATTATATTTTTTAGTAAGACTAGACATCGTGGTTTCGTCCTTGAGTCAAAGTACCTAGTATGCTTATTTTTAGACTGGACTTTAAGTACACGTATTGACGACTAATAAACCCATGCTGATCTTAAGGTGCACAGTTATCTTTGATTTCAAAACCTTTCTGTTTGAACCCGTCTTTGTTTTCTTGATACATTACACTTACAATAAACGAAATTTAACTTTTCAACTTATTAACCAAAATCGAGTGGTGTTATGGTGGAAGAGGACTGACATGTAAGAATGGTGTACCAAAGATTAACATAGATATAGAATAACTACTGAAAGAAGTCCATAATTTATTATAAATTACGTCTTGTGTGCATAGAGGAGCTTTGATACTACAGTTTATAAAAAAAATATTACATGTAATTAGTCACTTGATATAAACAAGCTTCAATCGATTTATATATACTAGTCAACAAAGGAAACGATTTGATTGGACTCCAGTGGCAAATAGTTCATGAATGGTTCCGGACGAACACAAGAAACAATACAAGGCAATGTATATCATTAAATTGGATACACTGTAATAAGGAAAATAATAGGCGAATTGGTCCTATATTTACAAAGTGTTATGTTCTTATTAAAACTATTGAAGACAATTACGCGATTTCTGTTGTTGCAATAATTGATATTTCAAAAATCTTATTTTCACCAAAAAAATTCATGAATCGATTTTGAACTGAAAACTTCCAACTTAATCAAAGTACTGAAGTACTGAACATCGGATGACTCAAGTTCTTGTGGATGGTCAAAAGCAGATGTCACAGAAAAAGATCACACCTCTGTACATTTGCTATACCTGAAACTGAGTTTAATGTACAGAGTATATTTTTTTCTGAGACAAGTTCTTGCGCGGATGATAAATAAATGACAGGAAATTCAACCGCACCGTAATAACTATGATATTGTTGAGATACAAATCAGTATACCTGGGACTATTATACTAATATAATAAACGTCACAGAGTATGCACTGGTTTGTTGTTATTTTATTATTAATATAACAGTTACATGTACAGTCCTTGGATGGTGTAAACTTCCCACTAACGTTACACCATACACCATTACACCATACACCATACAGCATTACACCATACACGTTACACCTTTGCACCATACACCTTTCACATTACACCATGCACCATTCCCAATTCTATCTACACGATCCGAAATTACCCATAATGCAATTAAATTTCAAATATTAAGATTATTATTATTGTTTATGTTTACAATTCGAAAAAATAAAATAAAAAGAAATTCGTTTCAACCAATGAGATGTCGTACACCATCATTCACACCATTCCCGATCGCACGTTACACAATCACACCATTCCTCAATTACCATTACACCATTCCCCTTACACCATACACCACAGCACCATTACACCATTACACCAGTACACTATACAATTGTTTTGGAAAGTTTACACCATCCAAGGGCTGTATATATAATTTCCACATTATTTATGTATATGCCTGTCCCAAGTCAGGAGCCTGTAATTCAGTGGTTGTCGTTTGTTCAAGTGTTACAAATTTGTTTTTCGTTCATTTTTTAAACATAAATAAGGCCGTTAGTTTTCTCGTTTGAATTGTTTTACATTGTCTTATCGGGGCCTCTTATAGCTGACTACGCGGTATGGGCTTTGCTCATTGTTGAAGGCATTACGGTGACCTATAGTTGTTAATGTTTGTGTCATTTTGGTCTTTTGTGGATAGTTGTCTCATTGACAATCATACCTTCACATCTTCTTTTTTTTATACTTCATCCATTTGTATATCAATATATTCTACTATGCTTTTAATAGTGCAGTGTAAGTGCATGGTGGACACTCTTTTGTAAGAAATCGATTTTTCTGAAAGATTAGATATGAGAAGCCATTCATATTTTCCCGCAAAAAATACAGAGTTACCGGTCCTTACCGGGAGTGTCGTAAAACGTTTTTGAGATATTCTTCCGCAAGCTTTAACACAATTTACAACTTCAAACGTTTAATGTTTTGCATGTTATTTTCTGTAATAAAGCACTAGCATGAATTTTATTAAATGGCGTGCATATATATTTCCAATTTCCTATACCTTTCCTAAGATTATAAATATAAGGCGATGTTGTATGATTGCCAATGAGACAATTTTCCACCAAAGTTCATATTAAGTAGATGTTAGCAATAAGAGGTAACGGTACGACCTTCAACAATGACAAACGCCGATACCTTAAAGTCGATTATGAAAGGACACGACATAAATAAAAAGTGAAACAATTAAATTGAGAAAAATAACGGCATAATTCACAAATCAATTGGGAAAAACAAAAATTAATGACATGAACCATTACAACCACAAAATTGCAGGTTCTAGACAAAAGACAGGCGCATACAAAATGTGGCGGGTTTAAACATGTTTGTGAGCGCTCAACCTTCTAACATATGAACAAACTATAGAAGCCAGTTGAAAATGGCTTATCTCATCAGATCGATACAAACAGAAAAAAACTAACTAAAACATAGACCGGGTGTGACAAAGTATTTATACATCTCTTACAACAAAATATAAAAAGTAGAGACCTAAGACTATATAATTGATGTTTCAACTCATGATGGGTTTCAATTTGATTTTTTAGACTTAGCCTTTTGAATATATGTTTAGGCTACAACAGTGAACTAATGGAAGAAATAAATGTCTAAAAAAAAACGAATGATATAAACATACAACAAAAGTGCCTAACTATATAAGTTTAACATAGAAAAGTATACGACGTATAATTGATTTTAAGACCGAGAAATATTTTCCAGTTAACAAACATATATACATAAGTACGTGTACGTACAATTGAAATTAAAATGAGATTTATAGAATAAATTATCGAAGAATCCAAAAAGAAAAATATTCAACGAGTGACCGAACAACACATGAATTTGCTAATGCGCGCAGCCTATTTGAATTCTTTGATTAGTTATTCTTTTTATTACATTGGCAAATGGCCTTTTTTAAGTAGAAAGGGTAAGAAACTAACATGTATATCTAAAAGAGATTTAAATTTCACACACATTATTTGATAAGAAGATACCAAGTCAATAGCTGATAAAGAAATTAAGAAAACAAATGGCACACATACAGGTGAACTCGTTTGGACCCTGCAAGATGATTGACCAAAAGGAAAAATGTAAATCCTATAATATTAATGCACTGGTCATTAGTCATTTCTTTGCATGTCTTCTGTCATAATCATAACAGACTAAATGCACTGATCCAGGGTTTGGTGTTTGAAGGCTCTACCAATGTTAGGAGTTAAAGAACCATATTTTACCCCAAAAAAATGGATGTAGTCTAATCTATGAAATATATTCATTTCTTAAAAAAAAAGGGGCGAGGTATAATTGAAGAAAAAAACATAATAAGCAACTTCGCATCCAATTTAGGATTTCAAGCATGTCAGTCATTGTGATTACAATTTCTAAAACATATCATTTATTCATTTTTTTTCTAATATATTTTTCGGTGTTAAAGAAGTTATCTAGTCCTCCCCTGAGTGCTCCGTATAAAAACATTTTGGGGAAAAACACAGATACATTGGATTTGACAGTTTGACACCACCATTTAATTGCTTTTGTGCTGCTACTCGTTACTCGACACGTTACTAGGATAACCTTGGGGTGATATGTGTAAAACTACTTATCCGAAAGCACGGATTTTTTTCTACATGTCCTACGATAAATAAATAATACGATAAGATCTGTCCTACTAAAAAACGCTTGGGAACGCCCGAGAAAAGAAAAAGCGCCCGAGGAAGAAAAAAAGGCCCGGGAGAATAAGTGATTTCCTGAATGAAAAAAAAACATTGCGCGTTTCACCCGTATAAATGGGGATATTTACGATGCTAAATCTAAAGTGTGTAGATAGTGTTGTTGCACTTTTACATTTTAGATTTAAAAATTGTATATAAGTTGGTAAATATAAGTATATAGAAGAATCATGAACGATATTGTCCTCGATCAAAACGTATATTTAGTTAGTTTAAAAAAAATCAGTGCCCGAGGTCTAATATTCGCAACTGCATGGTGAACACTTGTTCAATTACTTTTACCGTTCTTAAATAATGTGCAACTCCTTTAATTTTATAAAATTAATATTAATCTGGGAAATTTGAGAAACGTATCTGTCGGTGTTTAACGATTTATAAATCTTCAGCATAAACTGTGATCCATTATTATCTTTTCGAAATAGTATTCATATATTATTGTTAAAATTGAAACATTCATCTCTATATATTTTCCCCGGGCGCTAATTTTTTTCCCCGGCGCTTTTTCTTCATCCGGGCGCTCCCGACGCTTTTTAGTAGGACCCGATTAGATATCTTAACTTAAGTAGTTTTAAATTATTGAAAAACAATAGTTAATAGTTTTAAATAGTTTTAAGGAGTATGATTGAATTTAAGTAGAGTAGAACTCGTTTTTATAGTTTTACTTATAATTTTGCAAGTTAAATTAATCTAATCGTTATTTTTCAGTACAATATGAATTATGTTGAAACAAAGTTACAATTTCTTTTACAAATAACAGTATTTTTTAAATAGTTTATTACAGTGTAGAAAGTTGAACGTTAATCTTAACGGGATTCCTAAATGTTATGACACCTTCAGTAGGTCAGTCTAGTCATTAAGAGTTCAAATAATAGTCGTCTGCAAATGCAGCTGGTGGATATTTAATTACATTGTTTTTATCATCTCTGGGAATCAGGTTAACTTAGTGTGAAATTTTCTGTCTAATGTTGCAGACGTAAACAGTTCGCTTTTATTACAGCGAAAACAATGTTGTGAAATTATAATAAATGTTGTAAATATTGGATAAAAAAATTAGTTATAAGCAAACATTCGATGTCACTGCTTTAGAGGAGATGATACTTTTGCAAATTTAAATGTGAAATTACAAAAAATCCTAATGCAATTGTTATAAAATATATCATATAACAAATACTATGAGAAAAATATAAAAATATTCATAACTGTCATACAAGCGCGGAATATAGTTTCAATTGGGAGATATATTCTCCGTAACACATTCGAATATCAACCAGAATACAGGTGCGCCTATACATGCGATTTCTTTATAATAAATAACTAGAGGCTCTAAAGTACGAAGTCCTGTTGGTCTCACACAGATTATAAAGTGTCTTTTAAAGTCCTGCGCTGTGTAAAGTGTAGCGCTGGAGATATAGAGTCTAGCGCTAGAGATGTAAAGTCTAGCGCTGGATATGTAAAGTCCAGCGCTGAAGATGTAATGTCTAGCGCTGGAGATGTAAAGTCCAGCGCTGGAGATCTAAAGTCTAGCGCTGAAGATGTAAAGTCTAGCGCTGGGGATGTAAAGTCTAGCACTGGAGATGTGTAAAATCTAGCGCTGGAGATATGCAAAGTCTAGCGCTAGAGATGTAAAGTCAAGCGCTGCAGATGTAAAACCAAGCGCTGCAGATGTAAAGTCTAGCGCTGAAGATGTACTATCAAGCGCTGGAGATGTAAAGTTAAGCGCTGGAGATCTAGATGTAAAGTAAAGCGCTGGAGATATAAAGTATAGCGCTGGAGATGTAAAGTCAAGCGCTGGAAATGTAAACTCCAGCGCTGGAGATCTAAAGTCTAGCGCTGAATATGTAAAGTCAAGCGCTGAAGATGTAAAGTCTAGCGCTGGGGATGTAAAGTCTAGCACTGGAGATGTGTAAACTCTAGCGCTGGAGATGTAAAGTCAAGCGCTGCAGATGTAAAACCAAGCGCTGCAGATGTAAAGTCTAGCGCTGAAAATGTACTATCAAGCGCTGGAGATGTAAAGTTAAGCGCTGGAGATCTAGACGTAAAGTAAAGCGCTGGAGGTATAAAGTATAGCGCTGGAGATGTAAAGTCAAGCGCTGGAAATGTAAACTCCATGCAGCGCTGGAGATCTAAAGTCTAACGCTGAATATGTAAAGTCAAGCGCTGTAGATGTAAAGTCTATCGCTGTGGATGTAAAGTCTAGCGCTGGAGATGTGTAATATCTAGCGCTAGAGATATGCAAAGTCTAGCGCGCAAGATGTAAAGTCAAGCGCTGGAGATGTAAAATCAAGCGCTGGAAATGTAAAGTCTAGCGCTGAAGATGTAAAATCAAGCGCTGGAGATGTTAAGTTAAGCGCTGGAGATCTAGATGTAAAGTCAAGCGCTGGAGATATAAAGTCAAGCGCTGGAAATGTAAAGTCCAGCGCTGAAGATGTAAAGTCTAGCGCTGAAGATATAATAAAATTAATGGTATCAATTTTCTTGCACCAGATGCGCAATTCGACAATACATGTCTCTTCAGTGATGCTCGTGGCCAAAATATTTCAAATCCAAAGCTTATAAAAAAGATGAAGAGCTATAATCCAAAAGGTCCAAAAAGTATAGCCAAATCCGTGAAAGGAATCAGAGCTTTGCATGAGGGAGATACATTCCTTAATTTATAACAATTTCTATCATTTTGTAATAGCAAATTTTAATAACACATAAAAAATCCGTATTTTCATGCCAGTACCGAAGTACTGGCTATTGGGCTGGTGATACCCTCGGGGACTAATAGTCCATCAGCAGAGGCATCGACCCAGTGGTAGTAATAAAAATAACGGTATCAATTTTCTTGCACCAGATGCGCAATTCGACAATACATGTCTCTTCAGTGATGCTCGTGGCCAAAATATTTGAAATCCAAAGCTTATAAAAAAGATGAAGAGCTATAATACAAAAGGTCCAAAAAGTATAGCCAAATCCGTATAAAGTGTAGCACTGAAGATGTAAATTCAAGCGCTGTAGATGTAAAGTCTATCGCTAGAAATGTAAAATCGTGTTTTATAGTGTGTTGCAAATAAGGATGCAAGAAAAGCCTCGGTCACATCTTACCGGATAGCTCGAACCCACGCCTAACGGAAAACCTTTTTTCAATCCGTTCATATCCGTTAGACGTCCGTTCTTATTCGTAAGACGTCCGTCCATATCCGTTGCATGTCCGTTAAGCGTACGTTTTATCCGTCGACGTCCGTTCTGTCCGGTGGAAAATTTTGAGCATATTCAAAACGTTGAACGGACGTCCAACGGATAAAATGTCCGTTGAACGTCCGTTAGTCGTCCGTTTTGTACGATACTCGTCCGTTTCGTTTCCATTTTGTATACGTTACGTGTCCGTTATACATCTGTTGGTGGTCTGGATGATAAACTCACCAACGGACTTCAACCGGACGTATAACGGATAAAACGGATGTTAAACGAATGAGAAACGGACTTCTACTGGACGTATAACGGATAAAACGGATGATCAACGGATCTGAAACGGATATATGCCAATTGAATTTTTTGCGTCAGAAATGCCAATTATTGGTATGTCAGATTTCTTAAGGTTCATGAATTCTTATTATTCATAATCAACCTTAAAATAAGGGCGATTCTTCACAATCAAGCAGCTCTTATTTCAGACGCTGACCTTATGCGGTATTTTGAAGAATAAACCAAAAACAGTTACACCTAAACATTTTGAATATTTATGCGATGTACATGTATTATTATTGTTGCCTTTTATTTTTCCGTATATATTGTTCATCCGTTTTATCCGGTACGCTTCCGTTAGGTGTGCGTTTTATGCGATACTCTTCCGTTGGATGTACGTTCGACATCCGTTCTGTCCGGTACATTTCCGTTTCTCGTACTTTGCATATCACACCTTACCGGATAGCACGAACGGACGCCTAACGGATGAAAAAAAAAGATGTCCGGACAGAACGGATGTCCAATGTATATACGGATGGTATGCTGCTTTCACGAAAAAATACTTTGGGTAGCACTTTACCAAAGAGAATAAGCCTTCTTCAAATCTCTTCGATCATAAGCTTAAGTTTTATAAAAATGTCTATGAACCAGAGTTTGAATAGTGTCGAAACTTTTATATTGACTGCTTTATTTGAATGAACGAATCAGTACATTGCTTTAAAATTAATGCACTTATATAATAGAATCGAAGAGTACATCGATAGAGAATGGTTATTAAATTGGGTATGTTGTAAATGTTAGATGAAATTGTCTACGTTTTTTTATTCTTCTGTAATGTTTACTGTTTTCAGAGTGTTTTTTTTTTTCTTTTTTAGCCATGGCTTAGTCAGTTTATTTTCGACTTATGGGTTTTTATGTCCTCTGGGTATCATTTGCCTGTTTTTTAGTTATGATTTTTTTAAAAGTAAAAGAAATGGAGGATAAATGGTTTATTTTTAAATAAATTGTTACCTATGTCAAATTCAACACATTGCCAGTGTTTATCTTATGAGATCACCACATGGTAGACATGTCTACCGAAACAAAAACATATTCCAATAAAATCGTTATCACGATATGATCGAGTTTTTAATATCTTGATGCATTATAAGCATTTCCAAAATTATTTGATTTCATAATATTAATCCACACATTATGCTATCTTATAATATTATTGATTTTTATAATATATCTTAAATTATGGTGTACCATAATATTCGTTATGGTGTAATACTAGCACTTTACCAAAGAAAATAAGCCTTCTTTAAAAGTTTTCAATCATTAGCTTTAGTTTTTCAAAGATGACCATTAACGAGAGTTTGAATGGTGTCGATAGAGTATGCATGTTATTAAATGTGGTATTTTGTAGATGATAAATGATAGTTATGGATTAACCGTTTTACAGATGATATCGGATATGTTCCTTATTTCATAACTAAAATCCCCTTTCCTTTTCACGTATATGACATACCGAATTAAAGTATTTACCGGGTTTGTAATAACATGAGCAACACGACGGGTGCCACATGTGGATCAGGATCAGCATACCCTTCCGGAGCACCTGATATCATCCACAGTTTTCGTTGAAGTTCGTGTTGCTCAGTTTTTACCTTTCTGTGTTGTGTATTGGGTTCTTTTATTTGAATGTTTGTCTTTTCTTTTTTTGCCATAGCCTTGTCAGTTTATTTTCGATCTATAAGTTTGACTGTCCCTCTGGAATCTGTCGCCCATCTTTCACAGAGAGTGGTTATATTGTTTTAGTATTTTGTAAGCGCGACATTTTTGTTAACTTAATAGGTAGTAACATTCATATATGTAATTTATTATGGTATTAGTTTAAAGCAATTCAATGGGACGTCGTCATATATCTTATATGAATTCACTCGTTTAAACTTAAATTGGAGAAAAACAGTTTCCTTACGACAAAACACGATAATACCATATCTACCCGGCTTTTTACTAGTCTGAAATGTTCACCAGGATTCAAGTCTTGCTAGTTCACAAAGTGTCAGTCTGTTGTCTGCTCTCTGGCTGGAGTTGTCTCTTTTACATATATTCCCTATTTCGATCTCAATTTTATGTAATTAGACATGACGTCCTACTCGGACATATTATTGTGAATCCGGAGCAATAAGTCATTACTCTCAATAAAAAAAAATACTACTTAATTCGGAAATTAAGGAATACAGGTGTTATAGTTTTAGAATATTAGCCGAGATAATAGAACAATTTTTAAACCTTTATAACAAACATTTCTCGTAGCTTTTATATTATATTTTATTGTTTGAATCAACTGATTTACCATTCAATGAATTGCGATTAACACGTAGTGATTGATATTTGTTTGGAGTGTTCAAATCTCTATATTATAAATATTTAATATATTTATTTATATTATTCTATATTATATTTTGACTAACAAACTTCGTGTTTTGACTAGTATGATGTGTAAAGAAGTCAACGAATAAATTTGGATAAATAGAAATAGAATATTTTTTTTTCGATTTTAATATTATATATTAACAAACAAAAATAAAAGTCTATTATAAATGTCGTCATGTATAAGTCATCATCCACATTTCATACAGTACTTATATCTTAATTTATTTCCAAAAGATTATTTTGGCAGGTTGCACTCCCATTAGTACGTTGTGATATAATTTCAACTAGGCATTAATATTATGAGTTCATTCTGCAATGTGTATAAATTTTCATATCAAACGTAAATTATGTCATCTGTTTCTTACCAATTAATGATACTGCTGAACTAAATAATATTGTATTACATATGACCTTGCTTCGCATTGAAATAGTTTAATATTTACAATTTATTTCTTCTGCTGTTTTTATACTTGTATATAAATTAATTTTGTGGTTCTCAAGAACCAATATGTTATTTTAATTTTTTAAGAATTTTTTTCTGCAGATATATAGAAGTGAAATGGACAATAACTGAATTTTGATATGCAACGTGTTATGTAGGAAAATAACAATCATACATGTCATAGTGCTGTTTTAAATACTCAGGTGTATCTATCATCAAATATTGACCAACGTCGAAATAAATATTTATTGGTAATACATCAAAATGAATATCTAATTTCTACCTGCCTATGTTTATAGATTATGATTTAAATTCTGTCTTGATGTCTCGATTTTTATTCTAAGATGTAATTTTTATTTACATGTAAGACAACACAAGAGACTTTTCTTTTACAGACACAATTTTATTTGTAAAGGATTTGAAAAGAAACATTTCAAATTTGATGGTGACAGAAAAAATACGTTGTATGCATGTGTATTCGAATTAATGTACCCACCTTACCCAATATACACAAATACACATAAGCAACATTAAAACGGTCTGCAACATAAACTGAATTTGAAACAATAACAATTGCATGTAATGAGTTTTTGTGGATCTGACCATTAATTAAATTTCGTCAAATCAAGACATATAAACACGTGAAAGTAATGTGTTTCTATACCTATTGTGTACATAGTCATTTATAATTTATAAAGACGTCTGAAGGATGTGTACTATTTTTTTTATAACATTTCCCCTTGATAAAACTTATGTATTGAAAACGAGGTCAACTGACACACTTATTTTCTACATTTATTTTCTAAAACACGATTTATTCATTGTTTAAGGAACGATAATACACTTAACAAAAATATGGCTTATAAGACGACACGATTTGTCTCCCTTGTACAAAATACTGTTCTAGATAAAAGACATTGAAGACGAAAGCATTTTAAATAAGACGCGAGAAAGGCGACGATTGTCGGATGAATATAATCAATAGATGATCATAAAAATAGCATTTCAAGATTAATAAATTACGGAACTTGTTAGCAGTACCCAAAACATTGTTTTTCGGACACATCAAATTTTATTTTTTCATGCATAATTATGAAATTCAATAATATTCAAAATTATGGACACACATAATATTACTGGAAATATTATTTAATCTCATAATATTATGGCTTTTCATAAAGCAGTCGAATTTAGCCAATTCCATAATATTATGGAGTTCGCTAAGTGCCCCGACTGCTAAATACCAAATATTGGAGTTAGATAGGCCGCTAGTCTATTTTCTACGAGTGGAGATAGTCGGTACTATAAATTCGTTACGTGGTGTGCTTCATAACATACATTTCTTTTCATTTAAATATATTACTCTCATTTTATTTTAAGATATATTGATTGAGCATCCAATATACATATACGTCTATAAATTACATTAAGACAAAGTTCTTTCAGCGATAATGCGTATAAATGTTTCTTTCTGTAATAAAGCTAATTTTAACCACCGTCAGGTTTCGTTATTATAGAAAGGTTTTTCGTCTTGCTTTCTTTTATTATCTTCCTAATCGATACAATGCTAGAATATCACTAATTGGTCGTTTACCGGTCAAGAGAATACAAAATACTCCCTACATATAATATTACCTTCAGTTCGAAATTGCTTGAGATTATTTCATCTACTACTGACAGCTAAGCATGCAACCTGTCAAGCTCAAATAATTAAGGTCTTTCCTTTTTCTATAAGGAAAGACCTTACTGTATTTCTTCTGAGTATTATTATTATTAGGTCTTTCAACCTTTCGGGTGAAAAACCTATTGCTTTTGTTCTGATTAGGTCTTTCTACCTTTCCGTGTGGAAAGACCTATTGAATTTCTTCTGATTATTTTTTTTCTTTTTTCTTCCGCCTAATTTTTTTTTGCGGTGTAAACATGTTTCAAAATATGTTGCTTAGTTTTTTTGTATATGATATCATACAGTCTATACGCTTTTAAAACTCGCCCTGTTCAACCAATCACTTTTCTTTGTAAGAGTTATCTCCCCAAACACTGCTTTTCTTGTTATCAGATCTCCTCCGCAACCGTAAAAGAAACGGACAAATTTATTTTTCCAAATTGCTCGTTATATCCTCAGGATGTTAGGTTTTATTTTGACCGAAGCTTTACGAAGACCCCATATGAGAGTAATTTTCCCTTTTGCATTGAAATAAGTGAAATAAATTTGTTACTGGAAACCCATAAGTGATGGGTCTAGGGTCTTTTGATTTGAGGTCCTTGGTCCAAAAAAATGAAAATGAGGTCAAGATCAAAGGTCAAGGTCATGTTTAAATTTTTGATTTTGGCTTGTTATCTCTTATTTTCAGAAATCATACAGTCAAGATATCGACCAAATATTTCAGACAATTGTCAGTTGCGACATGTCGTAACACGTAAATTTTACTTAAAAGGGTACATAACATTTAATGCGAGTTTCCCCCCTTGTATATCTAATATAAGCTGTATGGTAATATAACTCATTAACAATATAAAGTAGAGGCCTAGAGTGTTTTGATTTGAGGTCCTTGGTTGATGACCTTGAAATTGAGCTCAAAGTCATAGGTAAATTTAACGTTCTAGATTTTGACCTTTGCTTTTTCCTCTTATGCATACATGATAAAGCCATGGGATTTTTGGCAAAAGGGTTGCAAGCAATGTGACCTTGAAAAAGCCAACCAAAAGTGACCTTTTATAAACCGGAGGTAGCCATTTTTTGTACTAATTAAATGTAAAAGTATATAGAACCATCTATTTCTGGAGTCAGTGTCAAGTAAACTATCAAAACATACAGGAAATAACATCTTTCAAACCGGAAGTAAAAAATTATCTCCCTTATTTATATCTTTTTGTATAGAAACCATGTATTTTTTGGAATCAGCGCTCAATAAGCTGTCATTTGACGCTAAAATTGACATTTAAAACCGAATTTTTATATTTTCATATAAAAAAAAATCCTTACTTGTGGAAAGACCATCAATGGTTCTCTGAACAATTGGTTTTTAGTTATTATCATTTTTTTTTCCGCCTAAATTTTTCCCTTCGATGTTTTTTTGTTTCGCAAGATGTCGCTTAGATAAATGAAATATGATATCGAACAGTTTATGCGCTTTTCAAACTGACACTGTGAAAACGAATACTTTCCCATATAAGAGTTATCTCCCCAAACACTGTTTTTCTTGTTATTGCTTAATCTTCACAACTGTATAAGAAACCGACAATTTTTTTTTCAAATTGCTCTTTATATCCTCAGGATGTTCTGTTTTATTTTGACCGAAGCCGTATAGAAATTCCATATGAGAGTTATTTTCCCTTTTGTATTTGAAATTTTGAAATGTATTTTAAACTGGAAAACCATAAGTGATAAAGACCTAGGGTCTTTTGATTTGAGATCCTTGGTAAAAAAATGAAAATAAGGTCAAGGTCAAGGGTCAAGATCGTATTTTAGATCTTTATTTGTCTTTGATTTCCCTATAACTTTGGAATGGTTATAGATACAGAAAATTTAGATAGTGAAAAATGCTTGGTACTTCAAGGGGCAACTTTGTTACATTATGACTGTATTGGTTTTACCATTGTGTAAGGGACATAATCCCCATTGATGGTTTACATAAAGCCATTATTAGACAAAATTCTTAAACAAAATGTCTTGATCTTTTGCAATGATATTGTGGAGGAATGACCTTGACAAAGGTCAAAAGGTTAAAGGTCAAGGTCATGTACAAAGAGACAAATTATGTAATTTTTGCACTACTTGAAGAGTTTTATGTGTGTTTGAATGCCAACCAACCAACCAACCAACCAATCAATCAATAAATCAATCAATCAATTAACCAACAAACCAACAAACCAACAAACCAATCAATCAATCAATCAGTGCATGCATTTTTCAGTCTCATGTGTTTAATATAGGGTCCAAGATCTTCGTTGTTTCTTTTTCGCTGTTTCAATTGACCCTATCCAACGTGTTTAATCAACCAACTAACCAACCAACCAACTAATCGATCAATCAATCAACTAACTAATCAATCAGTGCATGCATGTTTCCGTCTTGTGTGTTTAATACGGGGTCAAAGTTCTTATTTGTTTTGTTTTTTTTTTTCGCTTGTTTCAAGAGACCCTATCCCAAGTGTTTAAGTAATAATAAACCAACCAACCCATCAATCAATCAATCAATCAATCAATATGTATGACAGTTTATTTATGACAGTATATTCAAAACAATATGGAAGGAAAAAACTCTCAATTATTCAAGAAGAATTGAATTTTAATATAATTGTTCTTACATCTCTTCTGAAAAAAAATCCACATGTAATCTGAAACTACAAGTCCAATCGACCCCAAAATTTGCAGTCAGCAGGGCATACATG
Source organism: Mytilus galloprovincialis (assembly GCA_037788925.1). Classification (NCBI taxonomy): domain Eukaryota; kingdom Metazoa; phylum Mollusca; class Bivalvia; order Mytilida; family Mytilidae; genus Mytilus; species Mytilus galloprovincialis. The sequence goes on along the minus strand of CM075333.1, from coordinate 43,789,018 downwards.
CACTAAAAGTTCATAAAACAACGTGGTGCAGATATCTATAAAGACTTTTCCTAGAGAAAAGAAATGGCAATGCCGTAACAATCGCTTGCTAGGTCCGTAAATCTCAGTAAAATCCTACAATAAAATGTCTGCTCCAAGATTGAAATACTAATCTGTGTTACAAACTGGTGCTGAAAAATATACACTATAAGAAAATAATAATTAAATGTGTTTTTAAGTTAAACCGGATCAATTAAATCCAAATAATGCACTGCTGGTGAACTGTGTTCAAAATGTCAATTTCCAACAATGACAAAAGAATTACATTGTGTACATTCCGTCTCTATACATGTTCACTGGTGGTAAGCAGATGGTCGTAACTAAAAGTTACGACCATCTGAATATGGGAGACAACTCTAGGGATAAGTTTTTCTTTTCCGATTTTCGTGCAGTAAAAGGTTCATTTGAGTCAAACCGCTTGTGTCATATACCCATATCTTGAGTGCGCTGTTTTTGAAACCAAATTTGACGCATAAAATCATTCAAATTTTCGTAAAATAGTCATTCAAAAATTCGAGCATGATGGTCGTAACTTTAACTTGTGATGGTCGTAATGTCAACTATAGTATTTTGGATGATGGTCGTAACTTTGAAAGATGACCGTAACTCAAGTATTTAGACGAACTTTTATCAAATTATTTTAAAAGTACTATGCACATGCATAACCATGTTAATAAACTCAGTTGTTACATAAAGTTTACTACAAAAAATATTATTTCATTTGTTACTCTGATAATGGTATGCAGAAATTAAGTTTTAGAATTATCAAACATACATTTATGATATGTTCCAAACGACCATCGTTTAGGAGAAACATTGAAAACTAATCAACTCGCATTAAGCCAAATAGTATGTTAGGGTTGAGTATTAATATATTTTTTACTGTACGTTAAGGCATAAAATTGTTGAATATTTGCTTTCAGATTTTTTTTTTATTTACGACTTTTTATTACCTGCAATCATGTCTGCAGATGAAATTATTGAACGTACAATTTTGAACAATCTTCTTTAATTTTTAATCAGCTATTGCAGTTTTTATAAACCATTGGCTTTCAAATATTAGGCTTTTGGTGAATCATGATTAATGAAAATACACAAATGCCTGGTGTTTTTAACGTGTTGTCTTTATTTTTTATCGATTGCATGACGATCTTGCGATATATCATTGATATTTGTTCTAAGTATTGGTTTAAAATAAAAAAAAAACTTAATCCATGGTGTCGCAATAAACATTGTGTTAACCTAGAAAGTGTGAATAAGGTTGGTATATATTTTACAATGCTACAAGCGTTGAATTTAAGAGTAAGATCAAATATTAGTAGTTTATAGACAGGCTTGTAGCCAGGATAATATTAAAAGGTAGAGCTAAATGTACTGCGGCAAATATTACATACATATGCAGGTAAATATTTTACAATGCTACACGCTTTGAATTTAAGAATAAGATCAAATATTAGTAGTTTATGGCCAGCCTTGTAGCTAGGATAATATTACAAGGTAGAACTAAATGTACTGCGGCAACTACAGATATGCAGGTTGAAAATAATGTTTATGTTATATGTTTATATTGTATGAATGTACTCAGATTTAAAACACCAGCACGCTGAGTTGAAGTATAAAGTTCTATCTTTTAAATAGTATCCTGGCTACAAGCTATGTATGAATACTGTTTGCTGAAATTCAAAAAAATACATTATCATCAGCATATAGTAAACAATGTAAATTGCTAACCCCTTTGATATTCTTTAGAAAGAAGATTAAGGATTCATACTGTGAAGGATTTTTTTTACTCTTGTAGTAATTTTGACTAAATAAGGCTCCTCTAGTAGTGGAAAGATGATCCCAAATTGTCAAGCCTGTGCTAGTATCTGATAATAGACTTTGCAATGTCAAAATACAGAGTGAATCTACCGAGTTAAGAAAGATTGCCAAAATGTGTTGCTCTTTTGGGTACACCAAGTAAATGTTTACAAAGTTTCATGCGTAGTCTCTCTGAAAGAATCTTAGGATAAGCCTGATCTACATTTGTAGTCATAAATTTTTTTAATTTTTTTTTTTGAAAGGGTTGAAATATCCCCAAATTTTAGTACTATATAAGAGAATAGGTTTTATTGTATGCTCAAAAACATGAAGACATGTTTTTTAAACTTGGATTCAGTGACAGAATGTCCTTGCGTAGCTTATAGTAGGCTTTTAACGCCTTATTATAAAATTCTCTCTGAGCGAAGGAAAAAAATCCAGATGCACTAAAAGTTATTCCTTAATATTTACAATGTTGAGCACAATCAATAAGTCTGTTATTAAAATAAAAAATCATGTTTGATATGTCTGCCTGTCTTGTTAAATACAAGCACCTTGGTTTTAATGGGATTCATTTTCAAACACCGATCTTAATCCATCAAGTTTACTTTGAAGTCCTTTTGCTGAAGTTGAAAAAATGGCAATATCATCAGCATATATATAGTAAAGAATAAACTGGTCGTGAATAAACAACAGCTTGATCAGGGGAACTTTTAATACAATCAGGAAGTTCATTTATACAAATTTTAAACAAATTTGGAGTCAAATTGTCTCCTTGTTTTACTCCAACTTTAGTTCTAAAGAGATCTCTTACCATACTCTTTAACTATATTCAATAGCTTAAGTTTTATCCCTGGGAGAATGACAGTATCAAAAACCTTCTGGAAATCAACAAAGCAGGCAAACACTCTACCTTCTTTTGTATTACAATACTTATTAATAATAGTTTTTAGAATGAACATATGGTCAGATGGTCGTGTTTTTTTTGTTTCAAATTTCAAATTGGCTATCACCAATGATATGATATTTATCTAAGAATTTACAAAGATGTGTATCTTATTAAAAAAGCTTCCCCAATGAATCAGTAATTGTAATTCCTCGATGGTTATTATGATCGGATGCATCATCCCCTTTGTGAATTTGGAATAAAAGACCTGTGGTCCAGGGTTCATGGTATTTTTCCATAAGAAACACAAAGATGTATAGCGGATAGCATGGTACCAATAGGCGTATTCAGAACTTTCTAAAACCACGGGTAATAATTATACCTGGACTTCGAAATTGCACCTTATAATCAGCTTGACTATATACCAAATGACAATACGACTTCTCAAAATCCAGGCTAAGAATAAGATGTATGTTCTTTAATTCGATTACGGACCTGCGAATTCGCGGATATGGTCTTGTCTCGATAACGACCCCCATACCATTATTTTGATTCCTTACTTATGCTATCTCGACTTAAAGTATTAATTTTAAATTGTAGATTTTTCTTTTGAATTCCACCTAGTAAGTACATACATTGTACTAGTTTTTAAAAAGTTTATCTTTTCAATACATGCAAAATATAAAGAAAATAAATCAGAGTACTGTTATTTCATGTGATGTCAAATTTGTTAAAAGCGCCTTTTCTTAATTTGTAACTAAGAATGATTATAACCAGAGCTGTGTTTTAAACTGAATTCTCCCTTTTTGAGAAATTTATATTGTTATTAAACTGAACCGCTTATAATTAGTTGCCTCTTGGTCGATTTTATACATTATATTTTAAGTAACAGTGACTGGTCATTTCATTTTGTATTGGGTTTTTTTTTTTCTATTCATTCCAATTTTCTTTCCTTTCGCACTTTACAGGTATCCCTCTCTTCATCCCTTTTAGTTTTTATCATTTAGTGAAATCAACTTCACACATATATCATATAATATATTCATATAACAAAAGACACATTTAAAACTCTTGACTTGTCTTATTACACACAAGTTTAAGTTACGACCATCCTGAACATTTTTGTTTTTTTAGTTACGACCATCATGCTCGAATTATTGAATGATCATTTTACGAAAATTGGAATGTTTTTATGTATCAAATTTTGTTTCAATATCAGCGCACTGACGATTAGTATGTATGAGATAAGCAGTTTGACTGAAATATTTTTTTTACTGCACGAAAATCGGAAAAGAAAAATTTATTACTAGAGTTGTCTCCCATCTTCGGATGGTCGTAACTTTAAGTTACGACCATCCGCTTACCACCAGTGATGTTGGCTGTTCAACATCCCCCACCTAAAAAGAAATAAAAAGTTTTCGTTATTATAAACCCGCGTCATGAGATGTCTCCTCAATCTGGCGCGAGAGTCGCCGGCTGGACCTGAAATAAAATAAAAACTTTCCAAACTAAACATGAATCTTCTCCGGTAACACAATAATATAGACCCCTTACAAAAACAAACAAACAAACAAACGAACACACACACACACACATACCAAACAATCATGTTTCAAGGGGGGAAAGACCGTTTACAATTGCTTTTTAAAAGCAATTGATTTATATTTATTTTTTTTCGTCCGCCTAATTTTTTTTCCTTCGCTGTTTTTTTGTTTCACAAGATGTCGCTTAGATATTTGAAATATGATATTAAACAGTTTATACGCTTTTGAAACTGACCCTGCTTAACCGAACACTTTCCCATATAAGAGTTATCTCCCCAAACACTGTTTTCCTTGTTATCGCTTAATATTCGTAACCGTATAAGAAACCAACAAATTTATTTTACCACATTGCTCGCTCTATACTCAGGATGATTTGATCAATTTTGACCAAAGCTATCCGGAGACTCCATATGAGAGTTATTTCCCCTTTTTTATTTGATATAAATGAAATGTATTTCTAACTGGAAACCATAAGTGATATAGGCCTAGGATCTTTTGATTTGAGGTCCATGGTTCCAAAAAATGAAAATGAGGTCAAGGTCAAAGGTCAAGGTCATGTAAAACAATTTGATTTTGGCTTGTTATCTCTCATTTTCAGATATCTTATTAAATATCGACAAAATATTTTCACAGAATTGTTAGTTGCGACATGTCGTAACACATAAATTTTAGTTGAAAGGGTACGTAAACCATTGATGCGAGTTTTCCCCCTTTTATATCTAATATTAGTCGTATGGTAATATAACTCATTAACAAAATAAAGAAAAGACCTAGAGTCTTTTGATTTTAGGTTCTTGGTTTATGACCTTGAAATTGAGCTCAAGGTCATATGTTAGTTTAACGTTCTAGATTTTGACCTTTGCTTTTACCTAATATATATTCATAAAAAAGCTATGGGACTTTTTGCATTAGGTTGCAAGTAATATTACCTGGAAAAGGCTTTCCGGAAATGACCTTTTGAAATCTGGAAGTAGCTAATTTTTGTAATAAATTATTGTAAAAGTAGGTAAAACCATATATTTTTGGAATCAGCGTCAAGTAACTATAAAACAATACCGGAAGTAGCATTTTTTAACCGGAAGTAGAAAATTATCTCCCTTAGTTATAATTTTTTGTATAGCAACCTTATATTTTTTTAATCAGCGTACATTAAGCTGTCATTTGACCCTGAAATTGATATTTAAAACCAAATTTTAATATTTTCTTATCAAAATAAATACCTTTACTGGTGGAAAGAACTTTATTGTTCTCTGAACAATTGGTTTGTAATTATCATTATTATTCTTTCCGCCAAACTTTAACGTCATTTCCCCAAAAAAGTACGAGACATGTTAAAATGATATTAGATATCTAGTATCGGTTGACCAAAAGCTATCATGTGGTGAGGGCACGACCCCGGAACATTTCTTTTATAGGGGTTATCTCCCCTAACACCGAAAACCTTGTTATCTTTCTCACTCCGTAACCATAATAGGTAGAAAAAAACAAAGGGTAGAATTTGTTCAGGAACAGACCCTGGTTCTTCGTTACATATAGATCGAAAATTCAACGACTTATTGGTAGGGTTATGCCCCTTCGCAAATTAACCAATGTCGGTTGGACACTTAGACTCAGAAACCGTAAGTTATAGCCACCTAGAATCTTCACCAATGATCACTAATTTACGTGACTAAGAAAATTGATCTAAAGTCAAAGGTCAAGGTCAAGACCTAGATTTTGACCTTAGCTTGTTATCGGATTTACTCAATAACCGTAAAAGATGACTGATAAAATGTAACAGAGAAAATGTGTGTCTTGTCGAGATCTACATTTGTTATCTGGGTTTAAAATTTTTGGACCAACTATTATGGACCTAGGATACGAAAACTGTTTTTCGGGTCCGAAATGATGATTTTTCGCTTATAACTCAAAAAACTATGAAATGCAAAAATGTTTAGCATAATAAGATCTATAAAATTAGGTCAAAGTCAGAGGTCAAGGTCCCTAGCAACGACATAAAACTCCTTAGCAACCATATATGAGGCTATGGATAATATAAATATGAAATTTTTAATACTGGAAATGACATTTTTGTCCCTAGCAACGACATATAAGTATTTAGCAATCACTTTTTTTTAACTTGAAAGACTATGAATAGTACATATGACATTTTTAATACTGGAAGTAATATTTTTATCCTTAGGAATGTTTTTGTCAATAACAGCCATTTGTTATGAACATAAAAGTCCTTAGCAACCATATATTTTTGAACTAAGAAGGCTATCAATAAAAGAAAAAAAGGAAAGACCTTTCAATTGTTCATGAACAATTAACTTTTTAATTTGCTACTACTTTTCGTTATATTTCGTAATAAAACTAGTACTTGCGATTCCCAATTATTATATTTTCTACATCTTCTAATTTAACAGTGGGGTTTTGATTAAAAAGAAAGATATATGCATTCGAAGATGATAGTTTCAGGTTGGAGAAATAGGAACCATGTTGACTTTTAAAAATGTTAACGTACATGTAACTTGCTGATTTTTGATTTTTTTTTTTTTTTTTTTGGTAGTGCTCATAAAAAGAACTAATCACAACAATTCCACATGTCACCTAACAGCAACTCATTTGGATTCGTTTTTGAGCATGAGAATAAAAAAATGCCTATTAGTAAATTATTTGCTAAAGATGTATATTCACTTTTTATCGATCAGGGAAGTGTTTCTCCTATTTCACAACAAAGATCGATGGGAAGAAAGTTTTAATATAGAAAATAGTGACGAACAATGGAAAAATATTTATTCATTAGCTTTCAAATGTACTATAGAAAGCAAACTACAAGCTTTTCAATATGAACTACTACACAGAATAGTCGTACATAATTATCTTCTTGAAAAATATAAACTTTCCTTAACTAATGAATGTGTAAGTTGTAAAGAAATAGAAACTATAGAGCATAAATTTTTTGAATGTACAGAAATAAAACAATTTTAAGAGAGATTTTTCAAATTGGTGGTATTCAGTTTTTAGAGTAAAACTATTTTTGAATAAAGACAGTGTCATTTTTGGTGTATTGAATTCTGATAACTTAGTTTAAAATTATTGCATTCTACAGGCAAAATATTACATTTATTATGTAAATAACACACAATTAGACAGACTGTTCATATCTGTGCAAGCTTTTCTTAAATTTTTTAAAAGACGTCTGGAGATATTAGAATATTTATATATTTCTAAAGACAAACACGAGTCATTTGTCAACAGATGGGGGGGGGGGGATTTATGGAAGCTATTTAATTAAATTTATTTTCTAATATGGTTATAGTAGAATGTATTCAAAAGTATTCTTAAGACGTATCATATAGTGAGTATTCACACCACTAACTTGTAAATTTTTGCTATGTCTTATTTGCATAATGTCAATAGTATAACAATGCCATACATGTCATGTCATTTTCTTATGTCCTGTAAAAATGTATGTATGCACTGTAGTTTGAACAACAAAAAGATCAATAAAAAAAAAATAAAAATAAAAAAAAAAACAATTCCACAAGCCTATAGCTGAAGAAAACACACATATATATGTTCCGGACCATATGAGTATTTGGACCATACGCGTATGGTCATGACCATATGCGTATACTCATATGGTCCGACCATACGCGTATGGTCGGACCGTACGCGTATGGTCGGACCATATAAGTATATACTCGTTTGGTTATAAACAGGCCGGACCATATGAGTATTTGGACCATATAGGTATATTTTTCAATAATATGCATGAGAAAACTTCATAAAATAACAATGATTGCTACATGCAATTGTATTATTTACAATTCAAATAACATTAAATATTGATGCCAAAGTTAGTTTTCATCGCTAATTGTATTCTTGCATGGATGCGTATGGTGACATTTACGTCCCCACGGTACCATAGCCTTTCTTTGGTCCTGGGTCATTCCGATGTGTCTACGGTGAAAAAGCTCTAGATCTCCAATATCGTAACATGACTGAAGTAGATCATATCACCAGACGACTTTAAAAAATAAGCTAGTGTCCTTGCCGGTGACGTCATTAATTTTTTTTTTAACAAAACACGTATATAAGTATAAAAAATTATGAATACTGCACTGCTAATGCTAATTATATTAAGTTTCAAAAGTAAGCAATTTATTAGACTCTTTATCCTGTCGACTTTTACGTCAGGTTATAGTAAAACAGTTGACTTTTTGCCATTCACTCGTAATAACATATCGGTAATGAAAAAAAAATGTGTTTACTATAGTTTTGACTAGTGGTGAAATTTACTGTGTGAAACTGATTATTTTATTTTGTTAATCTTGTTATTACTAATATTTAATGAAAAAATAACCTTTGGTAGTGTCTTTTTAATGACGTGACAACTAGAAGGGTTATATAAAGAGGTAAGCATAAATGTATCTCTTAATTACCCCGACCACACGCGTACGGTCCGACCATACGCGTATGGTCGGACCATATGAGTCAATACCCATATGGTCATGACCATACGCGTATGGTCCAAATACTCATATGGTCCGGAACATATATATATATTTATGCATACATGATAGTACATTAATTGACAAATAGTTTACCAACGAATAAAAAAAAATGATACGCAAGTTTCGTCAATACAACAAGTTAGTATATCATAAAGGATATAGGGGTAAATTCAGTAAATAAATATACGTTATCAGGGACCGCCAATTTAGGGGAGAGCTTTCTATATAACACTGAAGTCATATACTCTTCTGATTGGTAGATAATGTTTGTAATAAATATTGTTTGGCAGATGGATCAAAACTAGAGTTGAAAAAACAAAAAAAATGCTGAATGTCCTATTTTTTTTTACTACAGGGTTGAAAAGTAATGGGGGTAAGTATAGGAATTCAGTGCGAATCTACATTGTTTGTAAACAAGGCCATGTGAATGCCCAAAAATGCCGCATGACCCTATGTTTTTATTAGTGCAAAAGATAGGGCTACATTTGTACTTTCATGAATGTTATATGAAAGGTTCCAATTTCTAAAGGTAAATCAGGTATAAATTTAATTCCATACATAGATTAGCATTAACGTCAATGGGAGATTTTTTACTGAATTTACCCCTATACAAACAAACGAGGACGACTTGCATGTGATTTAGCCAAAGTGTGTACATAATAATATGTAAAACAGAGAATCTGTTAAAGTAGCAAAATTATGATTGTGCGTGTATTTAGAAGTTCCTACCATTCGCTCTATTGAAAAATAAATAGTTAAACAATTAAAGTGCTTTTAGGCACTGTATGGAAAATATTGCTTTGATTTATCAGTGTGAAGTCAAATTAAACACTGCATTGTATAAAGCATTTGTTTTAGTCGATTCAACTTCAATTAATGTACGGACAAAGAAAGATAACTCAGTATTTAAAGATTACCATAATAATTACATCATTTTATAACAGTTATTAGATTTATGCATCTTGCACAAGTTATATGATTTTCTTCACACGTATAATATCTAAAATTCCATTATTAGATTACTGAAATTGCTTCAGGGATGAGATGTTAAGATTGTTATGATCAATGCACTTTATTTTGTTCATTTCAGAAGAAGTGAAGCAATAAATCTAATTCAGTACTTGATAATCTTGGTGTAGTCTGAGGTGGTCTCGACAAATGCCCGACCAGTCTCGACTTGTCTCGACCATTCTAGACTCAGTCGCGATTCGTTTTGACCTGTCTGGACCATTAAATTTAATCTAGACTTGTCTGAATCAGCATTTCTAGCTTAATAATACATATTGAACTTACAAAATTCCATTTTTTTTATAGTTTGATCCATTGCTATCAATGATTTGATTAATTGGTAAAAAAAAATAGAATTTACAGTTTGGATTAAGTCAAATCGTCTACAGATATTGTAGAAAGATTATTTCCTGTGACCTTTTGTTGTTTGCCATTGTTGTCTATTAAATGGGCAGCTTTTATTAATAATTTTTATGTTCATGTTTAGTAATAGTTTTAACAGTAATTTCATAAAATATAATAAAAAAAAATGTTTTATAGATTTCTGTATAAAAAAAATGAGTGTCTTAAAAGATATGTACTTTCTCAAATCTAAGCAAAGAAATAGTTTTCTTATCACTGGATTGTGTCTTGCAAGTTTTCAAGTAAAAAGTAATTATTAGAATAAAAGATTAGAGAAAAAGATAAAACAACAACCGTATAAGAATATAAATCTTTCAAAATTTCTTTTTGATCCATGAATTAATTCATTGTTCTGAACAGTCATGAAAATAACTTTCATTACTTTTTTTCCTGTGATTATGGTTATGTCAACTTTTATTGGGGGCAGTTGTTATAGAAATTAAACTTCTGTCATATATAAGCAATATAACAGGTAAAGGTTTGATAATCTGGTCACCTGTAATTACATTTACCTGTTAAAATCACACCTTTTTGTTCCGGAAAGTTTTAGAAACAGAACGAAAAGCACCTCTTGGCGAGGTTTTCTCTTCATTCTTAGCGAGTACACATACAGTTAGTATTTCCGACAATGTACATCTATTGATTAATTGATTATTTCCTACAATTTACAACGGGGGCTTTACAATTTAGTTTTTATCTCCAAGTCTCTGATTCTTTACATTTTTCAAAGAAATCTACATAGTTTAAACGCGGATCGCCGAAATGGGTCACGGCAGAAACAGAAATATTCTCATTACCGTTTGCTGATCTTTACTCAATATGGAGTTGGAGCAACAAGAGACTGTAATTGTTCAAGTAAGAATAAACAAAACTTTGTTTTTCAACTTGTTATTTATACAATAATTGGCTGATTCGGGCCAGGTGAGCTAAAAAAAGTTATTATCTGTTCTGACTTTAAAACTCTGATTTCAGATTTACATTGTACACAAAGTATAATAAGATTTTCTATTTCCCAGTTTAAGGAATGAGAAACCTTTCGATTTCCTATTTTGAAACTACGGTGTTTTGTTCAAAGTTATAAATAGAATTACACCCCTTTTAAAAATTTTAAAATCCAGAAACCGCCCCGAAAGGTAAGAGTACTGTTGAACTGAGGTAGTTAATACACACCATTGCTGTGCATTATTCAGATAATACCACAGACAGAACTAAGAGATTTTACATATGTCATGTGTTAAAATCAATTATCTTAGATGCTCATAAAAAATATCAAGATTGTTATTGGCAGGAAATGGCCACAGCATTTATTAACAGATATGATATATGTACTATTATATGAAATACAATTTGTGATATGATATATGTACTATTATATGAAATGCAATTTGTGATACATGTAGATCTATGAACTAAAATTAACTGATAAAAATGCATATGTGTCTTTGAAAATGTTATATGATGATCGCCGAATATGTTTGAGGTGGCAGACCATATATGAAAAGGGGAAGTTCAAGATAAGCTATTAACCCTGGAAATCAGAGGCTAATGCTATCATACGATTACATTAAGTCTGTAAACTGCAAATATGTTATCTAAGCGAAATCTGCCATAAATCAAGCGACTAACCCTGGATATCAGAAGTTATCGCTACCAACGCAAAGTTTACATGTTTGAATGTAGATTTCTTTCCAAGTTATCCATTCAATTTCTATATGCATGTAAGTCCACTCCTCGCCCAGGATTCGTCTTTTTTCTTGAATGACCGTCTCGTCATTAAAACTTTTGTACATCTTTCAACATTGAGTGATGGTTTAATCGATGTAGACAATACAATTCTGAAATAAACAAACAAAACAAAACAGCAGTATCTTCCGTAGGAATTGCATTCTACTAATTTAAGGGAGGGTGGGCGGGTTTTAGAAGATAATTCTATGGCTAAAAATGCGTCTGCTTTTCCTAAATGTCGACGTCAAAAGGAGGATTATGGGTAAATCAATCACTTGCAAAGATCGATAATCCAACTAGAAACCAAATACTATAATTACTTGGCGATGTAGTATAACGACGGGCAGTGGTATGAGCACTACCGATAACTGATTTAAAATTTAGATTTTAAATCCTATTATCTTAGATGCTCATAAAAAATATCAAGATTGTTATTGGCAGGAAATGGCCACAGCATTTATTAACAGATATGATATATGTACTATTATATGAAATACAATTTGTGATATGATATATGTACTATTATATGAAATGCAATTTGTGATACATGTAGATCTATGAACTAAAATTAACTGATAAAAATGCATATGTGTCTTTGAAAATGTTAGTTTCGAAATGACCATATGAAAGTTCATATTAGGAATGTCTGGTATAATAAATGCTTCCGGTTACAATGTACGGGAACGGATCATCCGAAAACGAGACAGAGAATCTGCACCTGCATTAATTGAGCCTGGAATATACAACGCTCGAATCTGAAAATATTTACTCATTAATAACAATACTAGAGGACGAATCAACATCCTTACTAACTTTGATTTTGATATTTGCTTGTTAATTATCAAATATAGTGCTTGATTTTAATATATTCTTAATAAATAAAAAAATGTTGCTAAATTGAGAGGTTCAAATTAACATTTAACAATTTAATAAGATTAAAAGAATCCGATCCCAGCTCTTGATTGATTTTCACATGATAATACGAATTTCCGTGCTTAAGACATTAAATTTATTTGCGGTAGTTCATATGATTAACTTAAGCCAAAAGTAAACCCTTCAGCCGGAGCTAGGAATCTACACTTTTGTATAACCCCCAAGTCACATTCTTTTAATTCAGTTGTGTTTAATGGAGTCCATCCTTTATCCAATAGATGATACATCAGTTTGGATTCGATATCAATACAATCCAAATTCTATACAAAATAAAACAAGATAAATGTCACAAAAATTCTCAATTTGATATCTCTTTAAGATCAATTGTAATTCCATTTGCTAAAAATTCACTTCATATTTTGCCCATTATACTAGTTCGTATTGATAGAATACTGCAACGAGTTGCTTACATGTGCCTTAAATCTCGGTCTAAACTGAGGCCTAGTTTGCTTCAATCTTACATTTTGCCTGCCGTCAGGAAAACAGTCTTGTCGGGGCACTGAATCATAAGTGGGTGCTGATCAAAGCATCTTAAACAAGAATGAGTATAAGCACATGATTGATTCACGCATGAACCTTGGTAATTGAATGCGTAACATTTTAAGCGCCCCATGCATATTGGCAATACCAATACTAGACGGAGGATACATATTGAGCAGCCATAAGTCAGGGTCAACGAAAGCCCAAGAACCAGCTGGAGCCTGTGACATTCTGAGACGAAATTGTTCATCGTACGACTTCCATCCTAGTGCACACCGCTTAGCGCCTAGCCGTATACTATGCATGTACTTGAGTAAATCTTGAAAAACAGTCGAGTGAGCAGTAGTACAAAATATACTAATATAGACTAAAAAACGCATATGTCCAGTTACACAATGCATGTACCTATTTGTGTATATTCCAGGGGGGGGGAAGTAACTGACTGTCTTTTCGGGTATAACTGTGCCGACAGCACTTTCCAAATCATACCTTGTTCTAACCAGAAAACATTGCAAAACTTACCCTGTTCTAAACAGAAATATTGTGAAAAATCACCTGTTCTAGACATGCTTAGAATTGGAAAATGTATACCCTGTTCTAGACACGCTCGGAAAATGTATACCTTGTTCTGGACAGACACCTATATTTTCTAGACTATAGTTCAGAAATATAAAACCTGTCACCAAACAGTTTATGAAGCAAAAACATACTTGTGTCAATATCCAGTATCCAATCTGTCCTTTTTAAATCGATTGTTTAAAAATAAACCTGTTCCCGACAGCAGGGCATGAAAAAGCAACCCTGTTCTAATCAGCAAGACATGAAAATAAGGGACCCTGTTTTTGCGTCACAATCGTACATATAACAATATAGGAAGGACCCCCCCCCCTTTCCGGAGTATCAAAAGTTCCTGTGAAATAACTACTTTCTAATTATCCCCAGAAGAGGCCTGTGAATAAACTAGTGGTAAGGCCAAATCAACATATGCTCCTGAAATGTTTTAACTTATCGACATTTCTTTCAAGCTCATCATTGTCCTTACTACACGGAGATGGGTTTTGAAAAACTGGAAAATTACCTGATTACATCAGCAGAACTAGAAGTAGCGGTCGTGAATACCGGAGCCATCGTCATAGACAGAACCTCTGAACTGTGTAAAGTTGTTGCTACTGGACCCTCTATAGATCTGATAACACCAAAATCTCCATCAATGTTTGAACGCAAAAAAGTTTTCTTAGTCGATGTAGACCACATTGTCGCCTCTTCCTACCAGATACCCTAAACACTTTAAACTGAAAAAGACATGCTATGATAAATTATGTAAATATTTATATGAACATATAAGAATTAAAACAATACAAAAGAAACAAACAAAAACAACAAAAAAAAAACGTAAAAAAAAACCCCAACACATCTGATTCTGCTGTGGCCGATCGTGTCTCAAAACACGAGGGAAAAAAATGAATATGAGATTTGCCAATGGCCCATCCATCGTAAAACAAACACTATTTTTTTTTTGTATATAATAATCCAGCCATCTTAACATTTTAACGTGCGTCTCTAATCAACCAAAATAATGCTAAATTTAGATTTAGAAGTTTGATCTAAATTTAAACAAAATTCAAATTGTCAAAATTGCATATCGGAAATAGAATTTAGAAATAATTCGATGTAGACGTAATCTATTTTCTTCTCGGAATGACGACAAAACCTGACCATGCCGTCTGCTAAGAATCATAATTTTGTCATGACCCTTCGACAATTGTATCCATCGAGTCAAAATAAACGACAATTAAATCCTTGATAAATATTATTTGAAACAGTTTTAAAAAAATTAAGGTTTTTAACAACTTATGTGTCAGATTGGTGTCGATTTTTTAGAAGATAATTCTATGGCTAAAAATGCGTCTGCTCTTCCTAAATGTCGACGTCAAAAGGAGGATTATGGGTAAATCAATCACTTGCAAAGATCGATAATCCAACTAGAAACCAAATACTATAATTACTTGGCGATGTAGTATAACGACGGACAGTGGTATGAGCACTACCGATAACTGATTTAAAATTTAGATTTTAAATCCTACTAACACATGACATATTAGGTAAACTATCTTCGGCGCGTTTGACAATGTTTTAATGGGGTAACAATCTGCTCAATCACCTTCTCAGCTATGTGTTATTCATTATTATAATGACAATAGATTGATTTCAATTTTAAAAAACAACAGAAAAAAGTCTGGTATACTAGTTGTTACCTTTGGTGCTGCAAAAAAGCCTGAATATTTCTTAATGCTCCAGTTTCTCTCGACTTATGAGTTTTGAATGTTACATTTCTATCCTCCGCCTCTCTTTAGTTATGGCAAGTCATTACATGTATGCATTGCAGTCGCAGATCCAAAACTTTTTCTAAGGAGGAAGGGGCAGTGATATACCTAAAAGGGAGGTCCAGTCATGCTTCAGTGATTCCCTATATAATCCACCAGATTTTTTCAAATTAAGTAGGCCGCAGACAAACTAATACTCGGCAATAAATAGTGTTTTAAATGACTGCTCCCTTGGGTTAACTCAACCCTGTAATCCAGTAGGTATATTCAAAGATGCGTTGTTTCAGAGGACAGAAACAAATAACTCGTTTAAAGTTGATGATTTAATGAAGTGATACTATGATCAGTTATAGATATGTAATAATTCAGACGATTTCAATATTGTGTCTCTTTTTACATCAGATCAACACAATAAATAACACTTAAATAGTATGCAAGCTAGTGAGTACTCTGGTCAAGTTCTATATACACATGTATTAAATAAACAATCTCATTAACAACGAAGTAATTATAGAAATCTCTATAACTATATAAGTTATGTCGACTTGTCAAATGTATCAGTTGCGACTCCAGGTTTTACTGTACTTTTTGTGAATATTCGACTTCGTTATATATATGTAAGGAATCGTTAATAATTACAGTTTCTATACTATTGGCATATCAAGTAAATAATACAAGAATAACTTTAACTGTTACTTTCTCTGAAGAAAAACTATATTGACGTCTTATTTGAATAGCGACTTTAAGACTCGAGACTGCGTCGGTGAGTCTCTGTATAAAATATGGTATATTTTATATTTCTGACTTTTCTGTACTTTTCAGTATATAACTTTTTGTACGTCTAATGATCTCTAATCTCTTATAATATAAAATTATAAATCTATGTTTTACATAAAGTAAAATTCTATAAATATTTCCTTATCTTTTTAGAAGTGCAAGACTCAAATTGTAAGTTACAGTGCAGAAAGGATTTATTATTAGGCTTGTGATTTTAAGCAATCTTTTGCCACGGTAGTCCGATCAGGACTAACGCGCTCAATGGTACTGCAAAATATATATATACAACAAAAAGACTTAAAAGACTTCATATTGACGTCTAAATAGACTCGAAAGACTCTATTTCAACGTAATATTGCCGTTCACGACAGTGCATTTAGACGGTGTACGGTAAAGTGACTCCAGTAAACATGGCGGACATTTCAAGGAAAAAGAGAGACTCTGAGTCTCTAGAAACTTGACCAGGTTACCTAATTCACTCAATATAATTATATATAGAGATTAAAACAAAATAATACAATCATCAATAAATATATAAAGGTAGGTCCAGTATAAGGAAATTCTGTATTTACACTGTACAAAAATAAATAGAAAGGCGACAGTTTCAGGTGGGACTTAACGTTATTCATATCTTTGCTCAAGTTACTGTTCATAATAAATATCTAAGATAACTTATTCTAATAAAAAGAAACATATTCAAAAATTTATAAGTATCCAATATGGTTTAAACAGAGATTTAACTTGATAAAAAGTGAAAAGGGGGAGGGGACACAAGCTGTTGAACAACGAGGTCGAAATCCGTTACAATATCCTTTATTTTCAAAATGGTACAGATTCTGTTTTTATAATATGAAGGATTAATGTTCAAGATGATGACAATGTTGTATTAGAGTTCTTCAGAAAGAAAGTCCATTTCTTTTGTTGCCATGGTTGCATTTTATACCATCCAAATAAGACATCAGAAGATCATTGTTGCAATCATTGTTCAACGATCATCCCTTCAACATTAAAAATAACGCATAAGGCCAAATAAAATAATATGTGTGTTTTCTATTACATCTTTGAAAAGGGATAGTTGGCTAGGATTTTTTTTCATTTGACAATTTTTTTTTTCACATTGAAACTGAGGGTGCAATAGGTAACGGAAAATTTTAAAAAGTTGACCTACTTGGTCAAATTAATATTCCTTTTCGTAATATTGTTGTTAATAACTAGTAGTATCATGAATATCATTTTGGGGGCCTTTATAGTTTGCTGTACGATGTGAGCCAATGTTCCGTGTTGTAGACCGAACTTTTACCAATGATGGTTTACTTTTATGAATAGTGACATAGATGGAGAGTTTTCTTATTGGCACACATACCACATCTTCATATATCTATTTTTCTGCTCATCATTAGTCAATGATATGTTCTAAATATCTAAGCTTTTACTTTGCGATAACTACAAAATGTGATAGATTTTAATATTTATGGCCTCCTCCATCAATAACTGCTGTTTCCTCTGAATCTTAGAAGAAGAAAAAAGATAAAAACAAAGGTTTGCGATATTTCGCAAAGGTTTGCGTTATATTGCACATGTTTGCGTTATATCGCACATGTTTGCGTTATAACGCAAAAGGTTTAAGTTGTAACACAAAGGTGTGGGTTATAACTCAAAGGTTTGGTAAAACGCAAACATAGGAAGAAATATTAAAAAAAAGTTGTGTGGTGAAATGATTACTTATACAAAAATTCAGCAGTATTTAAACGGCGAAAATTATTTCGAAAACAGATTATAAAAGAAAAGGAAACAGCCGAAAGTGGTCTTGATATGGCTCGACTGTTAGCAGCGTATCGTCGCGATGCGGTATGTGGGATTCAGCGTTTATTTTTTTAGAAAAAAATGACAATATTCCAAGAGTAACAGCATGCAAGCGTATAGCTTCCGGAATCTGTAGTTTTGTGCAGACTAGATGGATTGACAACGCCAGCAAGTACAAGCTCACCAATTCAGTGATGTATCCACCATTTAGAACTTATGCATAATTTATTTTTTCTTTAGCTGTAAAGATGAACGACCCAAGTTTTAAATTCAACAGACTGAAATGGGTAATAACAGAAACGATCCCGAAAGGCAGAAGTTTGAAAAAAGAAATCCAACAAATAAAAAAGCTTTTAATTAAAAGTATTAAACACACAAAATAGACTAAAGCAGAAAATCAGAACTCAAATGAACTTAAGTGTTCAGTACACGAAGAAGGGAAACATAGTTCAGAGTGTCGATCATTTCCTACAAAATCCCTTGCAGAAAAAGGGAGATAATAAAGAAACATGATATTTGCTTTAAATGTTTAAAAGGCAAGTATCTGGCTGAAAACTATTCAGCAAAGGTTAAGTGCGAACAATGTGGAAACCAATCACACTGCACAGCGTTTCACATTGAACGTCAGGAACCATACTTAGATAATGGCGGGGAACGATAGAAGATAGATGAGGATACACCAAAAGTAGGATCATTATGTACAGAAATTTGTGGAGACGAAAATCAGTTTAATGGAAAGTCATGTGCAAAAACATTACTGATAAACCTATATCCAAAGGGAAAACCAGAATACATATGCTTTCAAGGAACACTATGATACTATACAGTTTACCTTGTCATCATGTTCAGGAAAACCTGCACAGTCTGGGCGTCGTGCCACAGGATTCATACTTGATTCATTCGATAGAAATACTCAACTCGAGTGCACATCACTAATAGAGTGTAATGCCATTCCATATTTCCTAACAAGAAATAGCTAAACCTGCTGTAACCAGACAGTATAGTCATCTAGCGTCAATAGCAGAATTTATCCCTGAATTGGACCATGACGCCAACATTTCACTTCTTATAGGAAGGGGCGTGATAAGTTGTCATCACATTTTGGACCAGATAATTGGTAAAGATCATGAACCATATGCTCAGCGCCTAAAATTAGAATTGACTATATTTGGAGGAGCATGTCCATGTCTAGTGCATACGTCTGATATCATAACTGTCAACAAAACATCAGTTTCACCAAATCAGACATTAACCTTGATACCTTGTAAATTTTGATTTAAGGTCAAGGACACAAAACTAGAACAAAAATCTATTATAATTATATTTGAACAGACGTTAGAAGATATTGAAGTAGGATTATCCCGTGAAGATAAGGAGTATATAACCATTTTGGAAAATGAAGTCAGGAAGAAATCAAATGGTAACTTCAAACTTCAGTGCACCGCTGCCTTTTCGCAAAGATTGTACAACACTAAGTAATAACTATAATCAGGCACCCCCCCCCCAAAAAAAAAAACAGCAGAAAACTTAGGAAGGAGTCTAAAGAAGGACACTAAAAAGTTATTTGATTTTCTTCAGTTCATGAAACAGATACTTAAGAACAACCATGCGAAATTGGCACCCCTTATGAAAGATGGAGAAGAAGTATTTGCCCATTTTTGGAGTCAAAGAAACAGTATAAAAACGGGTAGTTTTTGATTCGTCGGAAAAGTACCATGGGATTTGTCTAAATGACGTACTGCTTAAAGGACCAGACTTAACAAACAATTTACTTAGTGTATTATTAAATTTCAAAATAGGACAGTTTGCAGCTATTGCTAATGTGGAACAGATGTTTTCTTACTTTGAAGTTCAAGAGAATCACAGAAACTTTCTCTGATTTATTTGGTTTAAGGACAATGAAATTGAAATGCCACTTGTAGAATTTAGGATGCGAGTCCATGTGTTAGGAAACTCTCCGTCTCCATCAGTAACAAATAAAAAATTACGAAAGGCGGTTTGTAATCACGAAGGAGAAGAACCGTGTGAAGACGTATGTAAATATGTGAAAGAACCGTTGTATGTTGATGATGGACTTCTATTTAGCGACAGTGAAAAAGACATGGCTAGTCTTATTAAAAGAACACAAGACAGACTAATGACAGGTGGTAATATTAGATTACACAATATCTTATCAAATAGTAACTAAGTGCTTTCTAGCTTTTCACAAAAAAAAAATAGCAAATAATATTACAGCAACAGACCTTGATCCAGACGCATCTTGTATACAGCGTGGTTTAGCCTAAGCTGCGACGTCATACGAGACATATTCACATACCTTAAACAAATAGAGGAGTTCTCTCAGTCATAAATAGAATTTTTGACCCTATAGGCTTTGTAGCCTGTTATCCTAGGATGGAGACTAAAAATGAGACAAGCTAGCTTTACAGAACGCAAGTGTAGAATATAATGATCCATTACCAGAATATTTGATGAATGATTGGCAGATCTGGAAACAATCATTAAAGGACCTAGAAACATTAGAAATCAAAAGATCTTTCACTGAAACATTTTTAGGCGACTGTTCAAAATGTAAACTCCATATATTTTCAGATGCATCCAAAGACGATATAGCCTCAGTAGCTTACATTCGCACATTCAATGACAATGAACATTCTCAGTTAGGATTTGTATTAGGAAAATCATAATTAGCACCTAATCATGGTCACAACATACCCAGACTTGAGTTGTACGAAGCCGTTCTAGCAACAGAACTTTCCACTTTTACAAAGACTCTTCAGAAGACTCTTGAGATACCTATTCTGCACATACTTTTATACAAACTGTCAAGTGGTCCTAGGTTATCTATATAATGACACTAGGCGATTTTACGTGTATGTCAGCAATCAGGTTGACAGATATCTGAAGGATTCTGCAAAATTACAATGGAACTATGTGCCAACAAGCTATAATCCAGCAGATAATGGTACCATTGATAGTTAACAGTCTAAGACAATCAGAATTGTTAAAAGGTCGAAATACCTTTTTTGAGTCCTAGAATTCATCAGATAGCACACTGTTTGAAATTATAGAACCAAGTCGACAAAGAGGTCAGACCATTAGTTGAAGTAAAAATGACATTTGTTCAGTCATCAGGTCTAGACATAAGTGTATTTGAACATTTTTCAACATGGACAAGACTTGTCAGAGCTATCGCATTTATTAAACGAAAAGCTTCAATATGGTTCAAAGATGAGACTGATGAAAAGAACAACAAGTCTTTCGTCACCTTAATGAAGGAGTCTGAGAAGTTCATCATAAAGTAAGTACAACAGGACACAAACTACAATGAGATTAACTGCTTGAAGCAAAAAAAAAACATTTACAAAAATACAGTAGTTTAATTGCACTTTCGCCAGTATTAGACTCCGGTGGATTATTTTGAGTAGGAGGAAGACTTTAAAATTCAGACATAAAAAGTTGTGAAAAAAATGCCTGTCATAATACCAGTTAAAAATTATATTGCTACATTAATAGTCACATGAGTCAAGCACTGTCACAATGCTGTTCAGCACATGGGAAGTCATTTTACTGAGGGAGCAATTCTTTCAAGAGGGATATGATTGACTGGAGGTAAACGACTCATTAATTCAATACTACACAACTGTATAAAATGTCGTAAATTGCGAGGAAGTGCCGACCAACAGAAGATGGCTGTTCTTCCTTCTGACCGTCTCACACTAAGCCCTCCATTTACCAATGAGGCCGTAGACACTTTTGGTCCTTGATCCTTGGTCCATCTTTACAAGACGCACACGTGGAGGTTCAGCAAACACAAAGCGATGGGCGATTATTTTTTCCTGTGTAGTAACTCGTGCAATACACGTGAAATTGGTTGAGGAGATGACTTCATCTTCCTTTATCAAAGCGTTTAGAGCTCTTCGAGGACCAGTCAGGGAATTCATATCAGATCAAGGCAAACATTTCATTGGAGCTATAAATGAACTAGACATTACAAGTTTTAATGTTGAATGGTTTGGTTCGTAAAGCATTAGTGCGTGTCATCAAGAATGGTGAGACAGCAACTTACATTCGTCCGATTTCTAAACTTGTGTACTGATTTCTTATTATAATTAGTTTGTGAATGAATGAACAATTATAAGGTCGTTGTTATCATTTATTGTCAGACAATTAAAGAAATTATTGTTTGAATTTTATTTTTTTTTTCAAGGTTGTTATTTTGTTATGTCAAAATAAGGCGGGGAATGTAGTCTTTCACTTTTTTTGGTGTTGATTTATCCTTCTTTGTACAGGTTTAGAGTAAAAGCATTTCGGGGTAGTTCCCATCCCCTTTCGTATATAGCTCTCAAAATTCAGCCATGAATAACGTTTTCAGTTCAATCAAAACATTATAAGAATAATAGAAGTCCCCCACAAAGAAATTTTATTTCTGATTAGAATTAGTTTGTGAATGAATGAACAATTATAGGGTCGTTGTTATCATTTATTGTCAGACAATTATAGAAATTGTTGTTTGAATTTTTATTTTTTTTAAAGGTTGTGATTTTGTTATGTCAAAATCAGGCGGGGAATGTAGTCTTTCACTTTTTTGGTGTTGATTTATCCTTCTTTGTACAGGTTTAGAGTAAAAGCATTTCGGGGTAGTTCCCATCCCCTTTCGTATATAGCTCTCAAAATTCCGCCATGGATAACGTTTTCAGTTCAATCAAAACATTATAAGAATAATAGAATTCCCCATCAAAGAAATTTTTATTTCCCTGCCAGATTATATTTGTATTATGTATTCAAAAGTATGCACAAAGAGTGCAAGGTACATTTATATATTGTTGTGTTTTCAATTCGTTAAAAAGGGTTATATTTTTTGGTTCATACGAAATGTTCCAGGCAACATTGTCATTTCAGAGCCTTTTATAGCTGACAATGCGGTATGGACTTTGCTCATTGTTGAAGGCCGTACGGTGACCTATAGTTGTTAACTTCTGTGTCATTTTGGTCTCTTGTGGACAGTTGTCTTATTGACAATCATACCACATCATCTTTTTTTTTATATTTGTAAACCTATATAAAAGTATTTAAGATATTTACCTACATGTACTTTGTGTATTTTTTTGTTTATTATACTGAGACATATTGTAATATGAACATTTTTAATAATTTCAGCTTTCTACCTTACCCTGGAAATTATGTAATGTGATTAGAATAAAGAAATAAAAAATGTATATGAACATTGCCTTTAATTATATAATTAGAACCCTAGAACACTACAAAGCTGACTATGCGGTATGGGCTTTGCTATTTGTTAAAGGCCGTACGATGACCTATAGTTGTTATTTTCTGTGTGATGTGGAGTGTTGTCTGAATTTCAATCAAACCAAATCATGTTTTGTATATATTACACAGTATCCAAGCAACGAGATCCAAATGCATAACAATCTTCAGAATAATCGTGTAAATTTGTGTTCGGGTTTTAGTCATGTAATTTACCAGTGATACGTGACATGCAGTATAACTACAGTTTTCTTTGTCCTGTACGATGTGTGTAGCATTCAATGAATTTACTCGTATTCAAACATATGCAACCAATAGGATCAAGTTACGAAAGTTTAAGAAACATGCCCGATACGTGTACAGACCTTCTAAAAACATATTAAGAAAATAGATAGAAGTGTTCAGTAATTCAGTATTTTGAATTTTGTAAATTTTGCTATGTTACTATTTGGTATCGTTGCTTTTGTAGTTATTTTAACTATAAAAACAGCAATATCAAAAAATAAATTAATATAAAACACAAAATGTAAGGGCTATTGAAAATGGCAATTCCGTTATAAAATGGCAACATAAAAACTTATTTACAAAAATGTACATCACTCTAATGAAACACAACTGTTATATTCCTGTCTAGGAACATGCATTTCAACATATAGAACATGGTGTATTAAACCTGGTTGTATATAACTAGCTAAATTTTAATTGTATGTTGTCGCATGAAATTTCATTTTGTAGATATCGATGTTTAAACAAAACAAGCAGACATAATTGGTAAAACTGTCAAATTAAGGGTATAGCAGTTAACAATGTAATTTAATGTTACTCATTGTAAACACAAATAACTATGTCGAGAAAGTCAAACACCCTGGACCAAGCTCAATGGAACCTAACAAAAATGGGCGATTAGCCAGTTCATATTCCGGAAACGTTTTTCCGATGTGTGTTTGACATTTTACATTAACTCTCTCTCTTCCTGTTTTTCGATAATATAACTTGGCATTTTACTGTGTTAGTCAATAAATAGACAATATCTCAAGTCGTACATCTGTGTAGTGATTTTCCTTGTTGTCACTGTCGTGGTGGCAGCGAGATTACGTCCCACGTTTTTCGTACAAATGTGTGTAAGTCATTCCGAAATAAAAACATTACTGTGAACGCAAGTGAACGACAACCTATATATTATCCTAACTTGAAACATGGCTAGTTCCACCCGGGCACCGAAGCAGTGGCAAAGATTCAAACTGTAAACACTTTTGAAAACTGGCGCAGGAACCTTATATATATATTATCTTTAGACAAAAACTTCGCACCTTTTCTTGTGTCTGGTAACAAATGGGAAAAGAAAACAAAAACAACAACTCACAGGGGGTTTGCAAATGATGGGGAAGAAGTCCCAGAAGCCAACAGAAAAAACTCGAGAGCAAAAAGTTAGCATGCTAGAGCTTATGTTAGGACAAATTGTCAACTACTGCTCAATAATTTCTAGGAACACTATTGTTAAAAACTCCACATCGATCGACAACATTTGGCAAACCATCCCCCTCCACTATGGTTTTCAGATTATACTTAATAATTACTGGTGCGCATTTTGTTGCCTTTGATGCTATTCACTATGATCCAGGTGAGAGACTTGAAGATTTGTACCAACGGTTAATGGGCTTTACTGAAGACAGTCTACTAAGAAAAGATATGAGTATAACTTACCACGATGAAGACATAGAGGACGACGAGGAGCTATCACCTACATTAGAAAACCTCTTGATATTGACATGGCTTCGTCTCATCCATCCTGAGCTACCTAAACTAATAAAACAGAGATATGGTACAGAGCTACAGTGCGAGAACAATAGCATCTATAAAACCAGATATATCACAAGCTCTATTTTATGGCTAAAGCTCGTGCTGTTTCTGGATTTCATGATGTTGACGAAAACGATTCCGATAGCAATGATACCAATGATTCAACCATTCAAGACCAGTACCCTGTAGCATCTAACAGAGTTCAGATACAAAAATCACCTTATATTGGCGTTTATTATGGCCACAATCCTTCAAGACTTACAAAGGTGCTACTGGAAATATGATACGTGCCTCCGCCGCTACCAAACGCAACGCAAAAATAACTAGCAGCTCACAGTCAGCCCATCAAGAAGATGGGTCATCACCTCTAACTATTGTGGGAGAAACTAGACTCACATTTACGAGAGATAAACACCAATTGTATTTTGAGGGACTAGTGGTTGAGAACTTAAATTCTGACATATTGGCCGGTATCACATTTATGGAGAAAAACGATATATCTATTCGTCCCGCACGCCGACAGGTACTTATAGGGAATGATTGTGTTTATAAGTATGGTTCATCCGCTAACGGATGTGCGCAGAACACATGTTGCACGAGCACTATCTGATGCAACAACTTTATGGCCAGGAGACTACATTGCCGTAAAAATACCTACCGATATGGTTTCAACTGATGACATATCTGTCATCGAACCTCACAAAAATAATTCTTATGAAAATCTCAATTCTAGGTCTGAACCCGGTCTAGTGCTAGCGTTGCAGGAAACCTACGAATACCTAACCTCACAGATGAACCTCTCGTTTTGGAACGTAATGAACATTTCTGCAATGTACATTCTACATATTCACCGGAGAAGAATGAAATTAAAAACCCAGATAATGCAGTTGCTGCTACTCAACTCAATAAGGCTCAAGTACTACATTCCGATCTTGTTCGAGTTGACCCTGATGGTCTATTACAACCTTGTATTAAGGGAAAATTTAAATCTTTGCTTCGACAGTATGGTAATGTTTTCAGTCCAACGTTTAACGGCTACAATGGAGCTCTAGAAGCCAAAGTTAACATGGGACCAGTTCAACCACCACAAAGAAAGGGACGGATACCTCAATATTCAAAAAACGCAGCTGATTACTTTACAGGACAAATTCAATGAACTTGAAGACATAGGTGTGTTTAAAAAAACCCAGAAGATATAGGTGTTACAGTAGAATATCTTAATTCATCTTTTCTTATCAAAAAGCCGAATGGAGATTTTCGTTTTGTCACAGCATTTGGCTGCCAATGTTGGCCTCTACAGTAAACCCTAACCTTCATTAATGCCAGACGTAGATTCTACACTTCGACAAATTGCTCAGTGGAAACATATTGTGATTCTGATTTGACTAAATCCTTTTATCAAATTGCTTCACATAGGGACTCGATGAAGTACTGTGGTGTATCAACCCCATTTTGTGGTGTAAGAGTATATGTGAGGTCTGCAATGGGAATGTCTGGATCTGAGACAGCATTAGAGGGACTTACTGGCCGTGTATTAGGCCACCTAGTACAAGGAGGAGTCGTAGCGAAAAATTTCCGACGGTCTATATTGCGGCGGCAATTCACCAGACGAACTTCTTACTAACTGAGAAAGAGTGTTACAAGCCTTAATTTATCAGCTACATAAACAATCATTGCACCTAAACAAGCTACGATTCTCGGCTGGATTTGGAAACTCGAATCAATCCGTGCAAGCCCTCACCGCATTGCTTCACATTCTAAATGTCAGCCTCCACAGACCGTACGAGCGCTTAGATCATTTGTTGGTGCCTACAAAGTGTAATTAAGAACTCTTCTGGAGTTCTGTCACTACTAGAAAACGCAGTAGCTCGATCTGAGTCAAAAGACACAATAATATGGACCGAAGAGCTTAACTCAGCCATTACTAATGCACAAATCGCACTTTCTACCAATCGTTCGATTGCTCTCCCTCGTCCAAACGACCAACTCTGGATTGTTACAGATGGAGCTTTAAAAATATGCGGACTTGGAGCTACGTTGAACGTTAACATAACGACACACTTCTTCTTGCGGGATGATTCGTCAGTGCGAAACTTAGACAAGCTCAAGGCCCGTGGTTACCATGTGAAATTGAGGTCTAATCAACTGCGGCCTCTATCAAATATTTTAGTCCGTACATTATTCAATCTTTATTTACAGCATTTGTTCTAACTGATAGTAAACCGTGTGTTCAAGCCTTTGAAAAGTTATGTAGAGGTGAATTTTCATTAAGCCCTCGAGTTTCTACTTATATGTCGACTGCGAGTCGCTTCCGAGTATCTATAAGACATGTTTCTACATTAGCAATACTGCCATCTGACTATTCAACGCACCCAATTGTGACAATCCCGCCTGTCAAATTTGCAGTTTTATACATTCAGGAGGAATGTGTTGTGCGTCACGTAACAACTGCAGATATTCTAAACGGAATAGTTAAGCTTCTTTTTACAAGCATGACAGTATGGCTCTCAAACCAGACCGAATGTTCTGACCTCCGGCGAACGGTTGCTCACTTACGACAGGGGAACAGACCCTCTAAGAAACTCACAAACATAAAGGACATAAAGCGCTATCTAAATGTAGCTTCGTTAGCTAACGACGGACTATTGGTAGTAAAAAGAAACCTTCCGTTTACACCTTGTCGTGTATAATAATTAATAATGGTACCGCGGCAAGTATTAGATGGATTAATTACTTCAATTCACATTAAACTAGACCGCCCGTCGTGGCACCAGATGATACTTTTACGCATTAGACATGAACAAGGCTATCGAATATGTAACTAGAAGCTGTCATTAGTGTCATTCATTGTTGAAGACCCCAAAGGTCCGCGAAGAGCAGAATTCAGCAGACCCCCTGAAACTATTGGTTCATCATTTGCCGCAAATGGCTTAAAACGTGAGCGTCAGTTAGTTTGTGTTTTACGAGAATGTATGACGTCTTACACCTTTACAAAACTGTTAGATACCGAGCGCCATCACGAGATGCAATTATTCAACTTCTTGCTGAAGTCCACCCTCTAGACGGCCCATATGCTGTTATCAGGACTGACCTTACATCTAGTTTTAAAACTTTAGAAAAAGACGAACTGTTAGCTAGACAATGCATCACTATAGAATAAGGCCGTCCCAAAAATGTAAATAAAAACCCCGTTGCTGAGAAAGCTATTCAGGAACTAGAAGATAAAATACTTCGTTCAAACCCGTCAAGCCCAGCATTAACACCATTTACGCTTCCACTTGTCACAGCTCGACTGAATACACGTATTCGAAATCGAGGATTATCCGCACGAGAAATGTGGACACAGAGAGATCAGTTTTCAAATGACCAAATACCACTCACCGATCAAAACCTAATTATTGCTGAACACGAACAACGATTAACGAATCATCCCCACAGCAAGAAGACAAAGTGTTCATCAGGCAAATTACCCGTGTGTCCGGATCTATAAATTAGTGACACAGTATATCTACGATGTGACATCAACAAAACTAAGTTACAAGATAGATACCTAGTGGTAGCTGTTGATACCTCATGGTGCAATATTCGTAAATTCATTGGATCACAATTAAGACAAAATTCCTATCGTGTGAAATGTTCAGATTGCTAAAAAGTTTCCTATGAAGTTTCGCAACTTGAAAACCGCCAACGTCTACTGCCGCATTGCGATGATGACGACGATGAAAGAGTGAACGACAATTCCTCACCTCCATCTGTGCCGGTAGTTCCTTAAGCTATATCCGCCCTTCCAACATTACCGTCAGTAATACCGCATCACATTATTCAATTTGAAAATGTTGAACATCCTCTTAGTACAAACAGTCCGGACATGGATTTAAGTAAGATAACTTTGAAATGGACTCACCAGAAGAAACATATATTAACTCTCAACAAAATGAACAAAGTTTCTCATCATCCGTTTCAATTAGTCGACTGGATCGCCAGCGCTCACTTTCAAAGAAATTCAATGACTATGTTATGTACTGAATGAGTGTAATGGAGAGATTTCCAAATGTATATAGAACAGTTCATTTTTATTTGTGTTTAATGATTGTATTAAAGGGGGGATCCCCAACTTCCGAGGGCAGTCTACCCTGTGAAGGTGTTTATAATTGTGTTAAAATAAAGAGAAAAAATAGCGATAACGCCAGGTAGTTTCATATTCTGGAAACAGTTTTCCGATGTGTGTTTGATTTTTAACATTATCTCTCTCTCTTCCTGTTTTACGATAATATAACTTGGCATTTTACTGTGTTAGTCAATAAATATACAATATCTCAAGTAGTGATTTTGTGTAGTGATTTTCCTTATTGCCGAATATATATTGACTATTAAATAATTTGAAAGGAATCTTTAATTTAATGTAAACATGTCTATTGATTATACATGTACACTTTCGAATATAATGTAAAGTACAAGTACTTGTAATTAACAGATGTTAGTATTGATGCATTAAGCTGCATAAATCATGGTTATGCATATGTAAAACGCGCAAAACTGACACCTACGAAATATTCACAAACTTAAGTTGTGTTATTGGCAGTTAATTTGAAAATTTGATATTTGCATTCTCTTTCTCTTTTTTGGATCACAACTTATTCTGAATGCAAATTTATCTTTCTCAATGTTTCTTGATGACCAGTAATGCAAAATAAATTATCACTATGCAGTGCACACCTTATAGTACTTCAGGTTATACGTTAAATTATTAATTCAACTATTCAACAATATTTAGAAGTGATATACGAGGGAATTGCATGACCTCTTTGTGTTTGTTTAATTATGACGTTGTGGGTTTATTTTCGACTAATTTGAAAATCCCTTTCAATCCTTTCCGCCTCTTCTTTTAAATTTTACACAATCGATTATTAATTTGTATTTGGAAAAGTGTGTTGGAACATTTAATAGATTTACAGATATTTTAATGAACGTATTTATATAACGATTCTTTTGACATGTTGGTTTGATTTTAACCAATATCCAGCGATAGACACAAAAACTGAATTTCCGCAAAGCAAGGGCAAAGATTATTTGAATGGTTTGGCTGCAAAAATTGTCCTTGAACATGTAAAAATAAATAACCATATACATGTAGATTAAACAATAAGCAGGATATTTTTTATCTCACACAAGCATGTAATCATCCACATTAGTGAAATGCAAATATCAATTAACCAATCAATTTTGAAATGTTTTATTTCTTTTATGATCTGTTTGTTTCGGTTTGTCTTTTTGACCCATTTCTCAAATCTGTTCATATATAAACTCACCCCCATGCTGCAATCTTAATACTAAGAATTATAATATAATATCAATAAACATACGTCTTATTTTATCTTTGTTTCAGTAATAAAGTACAACTCTTTAAAAAAAAGTCTAACGAAAACAAAACTGTAAACTTTATTTAAGAAATAATTGATGCAAGCTATACTTTATTGTAGTTTTAACATGGTTAGGCATTATGTACGTGATTATTTTCCCCCGAGCGATAGTGAAGGCTTAACTAACACAAATATAATATGAAGGTATTCACTGCTTATTTTTGTGGGCCGAAACGTAACGTCTCTAAAGCCTTTATGATATCATATAGACAGTTAAGGTATCCTAACTGCGCTAAAAGTGTTATACACGTCAAAAAGACTCGATGCCTGATTGGTCATTTGAACCCAAATCCTGTCCCCTTCTACCAGATGAATGTTGATAGTTTGGGATGCCATATCATATTCGTTGTTAGTGAAAAGCCACACCAAAATAGCTCCATTTTTCCTCAAAGTAGTGTGACCTGTAACCGAGCCTGACATCATGGTAGCAGATACCGAGTAAACACCGCCCATTCCAGGAAGAACAGTAAAAATACCATTACTGTAACCACGAGTGTCTAAAAGCTTAATCGGATATCCGATAAGACCACCGTTCTGATATGAATGAACACCGCCGGTTAATGTCGCTGTGAATGCTGCAAACAGATTTTCAAAGATTTTAAACTGTTATGTATAATATACACATATATATGAGAGCACATACAGTTCTGCAGAATGCAAATGTATTTTCCTTTGTAAAAGCTGCCTATTGGTCTTGTTAATGATCACTGTAAGATTTTAGAATAATTACATTATGTTTTCTTGTTGTATAAATTGTTTTTGGTTGCCAGACAAATCAACTCATTCTGTAAAAAAAAAGAAGTAAAATCACAAAAATACTGAACTCCGAGGAAAATTCAAATCAAAAAGGTTAACCTAAACGATTCAGGTTCAAAATTAAAATAAAAAAGAAAAGGCTCATGCTCGGTATTTTGCTAGATACGTTTCTTGTAGATTGAAAGAAGACAACAGTTTTTGTTCTCATTTTTTATAAAGGGTGTTGTGAAAAACTGATGATAATGCTATATAATATGACTGATAAGTATAAAACTGAAGGCGACCCATAAAAAGGGATTATTGTCCGCCACATGTATGCTTCAGCAAATGATTAAGGTTTCATGCATCAATATCCATAAAGGCCTAGAAATAACACATGTGTTTCATCCAATGTCAATGGATAGGCAAACATACTTGTAACTGGTTTAAAAGATAAAATTAGTTTCCCAATAAAGAAAGGGCTTTGATTATGTTGATTTTCTCCACTTTATTCATGTTTTTGTTTTTTCGTAAACGGTATGTACATAACTTATTATAATTTACTACTATTTAATGGTTGTATATACTTCAACGAAAATCAGTATAGAAAAAAAAAGAAAATGAAGAATTGCACGAAGTATATAAATCAATCCTCAAGTCTTACCTGCACATTGTTCTATGTTACAATTTTTTGAGTTAGTATCTACACCATCACATGGCTCTCCGTCCCCTACAGGAGCAGGATCATTACACAATCGTGTTCTTTCCTGCACTCCGGCTCCACAAGTTACTGAGCATGGTCCATAAATACTCCATGGTCCCCAGTTTCCATTGACTTGTATAAAATAATTATGATTTTTTTAAGGTGTATAAACAAGTTAAATATGCTTCTCCCTAAAATATTTCTAGCATATTTCAATACGTGTTCTCTCTCTACATGCTCGAAAATGGTTTTGACAATTATGTAAAATATATTACTGTATTTGATTTTAGAGCTTAACCATACTACTTGGAACATTTTAAGTCAGGTACTCTTCGGTAGAGGTAGCTTCCATTGGTAATATGCAAAGTATGCTTACAAAAAAAATACAAATTATGTTTACTGCTAACTGTGTTTTGTGACTGATTATTATTTAACAGACGCACGTTGATTTGTCTTCAAATTAATTATTTGTGTCAACGGTATATACTTTTTAAATTATCATAATTAACTACTGTTTGAAGTGGGATATTCTTCAAAGTCAATTATATTAGAAAAACAAAATACAACATGCATCGTTTCCAAAGCAACATTCAAACAAAGTCTTACCTAGGCATGTAACGTTACAATCGCCTCTTTCAGATTCTGTCAAAAATGGAAATGTTGTAGTTTTTCGTTCTCTGAAACGAAATCCTTGTCCACAAGATACTGAGCATGATGGCCAAGCACCCCATTCTGTCCAGCTTCCATTGACTGTGGATTAAAATAACTTTTAAATTTACAGGTATTTAGGCATTTTGTTTTTAATTTGCTACGTCCTAAAATTCTCCGACAAAATATTTCTCAAGGACGATCAATGTTGACAAGTCTGATCTTGTTTAGTTGATGACGTTTTAATGTGTAGCAACCCCGTCTCAGTGACTGAATTATAACACCTACGACTTATTGAAAGCCTGAATTTTTAGTATTCATATTACCAATTCAATTCAAATCTTTATTGCCATCAAACTACATATAACAAAATGAAAATAAAAAATAACAACAAGATCATTAATATACACAATAAATGTCCTCAGTTCACTAGACTGTTTTAAAAGAATCCTAGCTTATTTACCTGAATGTGTGAAATTGGGTTGAGTATATATGTTATTTTATCTATGTCCTTTAAATCTATAAAGTGGATATTCTCATTTATCAAAAAAATCAAAATAAACTTTTCTATTATTATGGTTTCTATTACAATATAAAAGAAATGAATTTCATCTTCAATTTGTTAACAGTTTTTTTCATAATCTTTCTTCTCTTGGAATTTTAAGGTATCTTCCCTTTTCTATTAATAAATTATGGTCACTTAATCTAAATTTTGTTATCAGTTAAATATTTTTTTTTTTTTGCCCTAAAATATATTATATAGGAGTCTAAAAATGTAACTTCTGAATTATATAAAGCTATAGGTTAAACTAATGAATCAAAGAGATTATTTGCAACTTTAACTGGTATATTATTCAATGGACTAATATATGACTTCATCGCAAAGAGAACTTTTTAGCTTATTTTGTTAGATCTATAGTTCTGTGGGAAAGATTTCCATTATTTTAAATCAAAATTCCTAAAAATTTATGCTCATTTTTGTCTGATATTGGAATATCTTTGTATGTTGCAAATGAGTAAGCTGTTTGGAACAGTTTTGCTTTAAAATCATAGTTTACTTTTACAATCTGATAAAGTCATGCTGATTGAAAGGTGAACAGTATTTTCTGCTTTAAAAGTTTTCCAGATTAGGCCCGTCCTAGTTTTCTTACTACAATCGAGTCTGTTGGTTCATGTCACGGAGAGAAGACGTGAACAGTTTTTGATAGATAATTCTTCAACATCTTTAATTGAAATTGCTTTTGAAATTTGTATGTCTCTATCGTTTATTCTGATCGAACGTTATATAACATTGCACTTTTGTAGAAGGTTCGATTTCAGGTAGTAAGACTAGCCAAGTCGAGGCTTGGAAACTGGGTAGGCAAAAGTTCGCAAACTGGACCTCGTTATTTTAGTATTGTAGATGTAAAATATACATTAGAAATCCTAGTTATTTATCATTTAATTTTATTAAACTGCAACCTCTGATTTGTTACTTATGTACTAGTATTCTTCAAAAGACATGCAGTAACTTGTCTAAACTTCGATATGTTTTGCCAACGTTATATGCATTGGTTATTTCTATTTTAATATAATACTATTTGATGATATGCTTTGAAGTCAACAGTTATAAAAAAAATTTAAAAAACGTAAATCGAGCATGGCACGGAATAGGTAAGCAATACCAATTTTATTTAAGACCACATTTGAAATATTCAGTGACCTTTGTTAGTGAACATGTCAATTCAGGAAGACTGTTCCGACTAGATGGAGGTAATAGTTGAGGTTACATGATCAAAATAGAGACGTGTCAAAGAAACCATTCCAGTATTTTACAATGGCAAGTAGATCTTAACGATATAACGATGCACTTGTTATTCCAACCTCTTAATGTAATGAGCAACCAACATTTTATACAAGGAATCAAATTTGACAGAATACTGAAAACCGAACTCTAAGGAAAATTCAAACGGAAATCCCCTTATTATAAGGAATTAAAGCTCAAACACATCAAATCTGTCAAAAAACAACTGTCATATTCCAGCTTGGGTACAACCATTTCCTTATGTAGAAAATTGTGAATAAAACCTTGTTTTATGGCTAGCATTACCTCTCACTTGTAGGACAGTCGCACATAATCCCTTTATATTGACAAAAAAGAGTAAACAACCAAAAATAAACATGATAAAGTAATGTCTTACCTGTGTGAACAATCAAGAACGTCAAATAATTTAGAGTGTGCTTGTGCATGTTGCCTAGGCCTGTTCTGTTCAACGTGTCCCTTTAAACTAACTTTAACGAATAACGCAACGTGGTGATATTTAGCGTTTCTTCCTTGTTTCGAAAGAAAATCAATAAGATATTCTAACAGATGTTTGATACAGGTAAACAAATTCTGTGTTTTACATAACTGCGTTAACATTTTTGTACGCAAATGCACTGTTCAAGCTATAAATAAAATTGTAAATATAGTACTGGTGATTATATGTTGAGATCTTTTAGACACATTTAAAAACATGTTGGCAATGGAAATTCTGCACCTTTGATACTAAACTGATGACAAACCAGGAATGACCACCCAATCATTATTTAATAAAACATACAATTGAAACTCCCTTGCTGCCCCTGGGTGTATTTTGAAAATTTATTAACAAGAAAGACAAAAAAGTAGACATGTTTTATTCAAAACATATGTTAATAGACGTTTCAGGAGTCAGCTGATAACAAATGTTTTGGTTAAATGACAAATCTTGAAATACAAGCATTATTTTTTAATAAAAACAATATTCAAAATTATATTTTTTTTATTTTTGCAATATTTCATTTACAGATTTTGTAATTTTTTGTTTGAAGTGCATTTAGAATCCGAAATTCCAAAAAAGTTGTGCCAAATGCGACCAAGGTTATATATGCCTGTGTCATTAATTCGATATGACAGATTGAATTTAGTATTAAACTGAACAGCTTCAACTGTGTACAAATGTAATCCATGCTGAACTATGTAGTAAAAACACAATGAGTAATCAGAGAAATCATATAGGCCCAGAGGGCGCATTGATTGTTTTTCATGAATCAATGCTTTTTATTAATAAGGAGGTATTTAAAGTGAGTTTTTATAATCATATTATCATTTCAACGCTGAATTGATCAATCTATTTTCACAGCTAATTGGTAAGAACAATATAGATATTACATTACACGCTCTTTGTTTAGATTATCAAGCATCTGAAAAGTATCTGTATTTTAGAAATATTTTGGTCTATCAAGATTTGTTATATTTTTTTTTTTTGGACGATTTTATGATAGTGTACAGTTTGACATGTATAGTGTACATTTTGATATTTATAGTGTACAGTTTGACATGTACAGTTTGACATGTATAGTGTACAGTTTGATATGTATAGTGTACATTTTGATATGTATAGTGTACAGTTTGACATGTATAGTGTACAGTTTGACATGTAAAGTGTACAGTTTGACATTTATAGTGTACGGTTTGATAGTGTACAGTTTAACGTGTATAGTGTACAGTTTGATAGTGTACAGTTTGACTGCTTCTATTGGGAATGTGTTATAATGGGAACATTCATCAAAATATGCAGATATGTGATAACCAATATCATATTCATGAATAAATGACAGTCAATTTTTTCTAACCAATTTCACAGTTCTAAATAAACTCATCATAGATACCAGGACTAAATTTAGTATATACGCCAGACGCGCGTTTCGTCTACAAAAGACTCATCAGCGACGCTCGAATCCAAAAAAGTTAAAAAGGCCAAATAAAGTACGAAGTTGAAGAGCATTGAGAAACAAAATTCCTAAAAGTTTTGCCAAAATACAGCTAAGGTGATCTATGCCTGAGGTAGAAAAGCCTTAGTAATTCAAAAAATTCAAAAATTTGTAAACAGTAAATCTTAGAACTAAAAATAACAAAAGACAATGCATATTTTCATTGACATGTATGAAGTACTATCTGGATAAATTAACTTTCATCCTTTTATCAGGAGATGTTTCTAACCCTAAAAGTTGGAACAAAGTACGAGAAGCAGCGAAATAAATCTAATTATATGACCTGTTAAAAATCAAATCAAATTCATGCAACATTTTATTTCAGCAGATATTTTGAAAAATAGATAAAAAGACACACGAAAAACAATAATTAATACAAATATTTCTCCTTACGGGTTGCACTAGTACTTATATGAGCAATGCACTTCACTCCCGCTACAAAATGTAACATAATAAAACTGTATTTAAAGAGAATAACGTGAATATAAGTCAATAATTGCTGTGGTTTTCTTTTTAATTTAAAATTTGCTCTATGAAACACTCAATAGATATGTGACCAAATTGTGGAAAGTGTCGTCAAAATACAGATTCATCCAAATATGTTTAATATGATGATATAAACAAGAAAAAATCAAAACAGAAAGTATTTGTTAAAATTTTACAGGTGTTGGAATTTTTCAATATCAGTAATGTTAAACTGATCATAGTTACTGTTATCACAATTAAAATATTACTGAAGTATAGAACGGTAAATCGTTTTCTACAAATATTTCCGGATACATGAGTTATTTTCAAAAATAATTCAACCCCAAGATTGTTCTGTTCGCATTCAGTGTGTGTGTGGGGGGGGGGGGGGGTCTTTTTTTTTATATATGGCCTCGTTGACAACATATTAAAAAGTCTTATAATCTTTATTTATAGTACAACTAATCGAATAAATCAAATAGATAAAACATTTAAGAGTGACCGAACACCAAATTAATAAACGAATGTGCGTTTTATGATACATTAAAAAATATCTCGATTTGATCACTCTTATAATCATTTAAGTGTGTAAAATTTGTCGTTACATCTTTACTTTTTTACCATACATGTAGTCATTTTAGTAAAAAGATAATAATTTAAACGGTTTATAATTGAAAAAAAGCAGTGGTTATTTTGTTATCTATGGTTGGGTAATTGTTCAATATCATGATAAAATATCAGAGGAAAACATAACCCGTATCATGCAAACAGCTGGGTTTATTATATGTGTTTATTTCTGATGCAAAGACTCTATGAGTCAATCAATATTAATTTTAAAATATGCAATCTTTAATGATTTGACAATGTTTTTGGCTTTTTAAAATTAGTTTAAAAACCAGGTAGGAATTCAATTTTTTTTTAAGGAGCACATAATTTCTAGAAAAATGCGAGATTAGTAATTGGAATTAAAACATAGGAGGTAAAACTCTCATCTGAAGTCTTTGTAATGATTCGGTCAAAACAAAACGTAACATTTCGAGGATATAATCAGCAATTTGGAAAAATGAATTGGTCACTTTCTCTGACGGTTGCAAAAGAAATCTGATAATCAAACAAAACAGTGTTTTGGGAGATTACTCTTATAAAAAAAACGTTTGATTAAGCAAGGTCAGTTTCAAAAGCGTATAGACTGTATGATATCATATACGACGAAAATAACAAGCATCTTTCGAAACAAAAATACCTTGCAAGAAGAAAATTAGGCGGAAGAAAACAATTCAGAACAAAACCAAGAGG
This sequence comes from Mytilus galloprovincialis, assembly GCA_037788925.1. Taxonomy (NCBI): domain Eukaryota; kingdom Metazoa; phylum Mollusca; class Bivalvia; order Mytilida; family Mytilidae; genus Mytilus; species Mytilus galloprovincialis. Next base: position 43,750,686 of record CM075333.1, on the reverse strand, counting down.
TTTTTCCAATACATTAAACAGTAGTTATTTGGCTACTCAATTTATTATTTTCCATTTTCCTAAGTTGATGAAACTACCACTTTGTTTTAAGGGAATTGGCTTCTCGGTTTCAAAGTAATTAATTTTTTTAAAACACTAGTTTATACTTATAGGGGATTAATAAAGGAATTCAAAGAGAAAAAAAATATATAGGTCACCGTGCTTGTTTTTGAGATATTAATTATTGAAAATCTTGCAGGAAAATATTCTCACTTGACTTTTCATAGCTTAATCATTGACAAGTTAAAGTTTTCAAAAACTGTTAAAAAAAATTAAGATTGTATCAGACTTATACAGATGGCTCATCATTATACATGTAAAAGATTTATAAATAAAAAATGGGGGTCACCAGGCAAATTTTTTCAATGCATTTGAATGGATAAAACCAGAGGATTCCGAAAATCAGACAAAAAATCCAAAACATGACAAGCTACAGTGAAGATCACTTCTAACCTCTCATTAAATCTGTCAGGAGAACTGTTCTAGAACAGTACGTAGAACTGTCAGCCTGACACCTTTTAGTCAGTTCTAGGTTAGAACTGTTCTAGCTAGAACTGATTTGGTCAGTTCTACCTAGAACTGATTTGGACAGTTCTACCTAGAACTGATCCTGACAGTTCTACCCTAGAACTGATCCTGACAGTTCTAGCTAGAACTGACCAGATATTTGGTCAGTTCTACTTCTAGAACAGTTCTACGGTTAGAATTGATTTCTAATGCTACGGCTAGAATTGATTTTTATAAATTCTACGGCCGGAATTGATTTATAAATTCTACGGCTAAAATTGATTTAAAAATTCTACGGCTAAAATTGATTTATAAATTCTACGGCTTTAATTGATTTTCATAAATTTTACGGCCAGAATTGATTTATAAATTCTACGGCTAAAATTGATTTATAAATTCTACGGCTAGAGTTGATTTGTAAGTTTTAAGAACACTTTGCCTTAATATACAGGGTTGGGTAAAAAACCGATTTAAATTATATAGAGTTTTGCTATTTTGCCGGTTTTATTTCAGATTTATAATCGGCAAGACTTAGGCAGCAACCATTTGATTTTCGGGGGGGGGCTATGTTTTTTTTTGGAAATAAAAGTTTGTTTCCAGTTTTTGGTGAAAAAAAAAATAAATTGTTTTGGACCCTGAGAAAAAAATGTTTGTTTCATCCTCAGCTGCCACTATATGTAATGCTAAAACTGAAAGAAAAAAATTGTTTTCGGTTTGTCGCTAAAAAAATAAATTGTTCTTCGCCGAAGTCAAAAAAAAATGTTTGTACAGAAAAAAAAATCCATAGCCTGTATGTGCCTGTTCCAAGTCAGGAGCATGTAATTCAGTGATTTTCTTTTGTTGATGTGTTACATAAATTTTTGTTTTTCTCTCAATTTTTGTACATAAATTAGGCCGTTAGTATTAGGAGGGGTGGGCATTATTATTTGAATTGTTTTACATTTGTTATTCCGGGAGTCAGGATGACTCATTATCACATAACAAAATTATCGGACCTCAATAACCAATATAATATCTGTTTACGAGTAGTTTTCATACCTCGGACGACCTGTTTAACAAAAATCTTTTGACCGCATCAATCTAAATTGCCTTTATTTGCTTTTTCTTTCTGCAAATCTATATAGCTGCACAGTACTTCAGTTTTAATTTTAGGTCTAGAGGTACTGTAATGTACAAGTAACAGCAATTTTGGAAAAAAAATGTAATTGTTCAGATCAATTTACAGTGCCAGCATGCAGGGGCAGCTAGATCCAGGCTGGGGGTCCAACTATATGCTCCCATTCATATGCATTGATGTTAAAAAAAAGTGGGGTTCCAACCCCTGGACCCCCTCCCCTTGATCCTCCTATGAGCATGTCCTTGTTTTATTCAAAATATTGAATCATAAACAAATATCAGTAGTTTTTATACTTCAGACTGAGTCGTGTAATAAAATCTTTTGACTGCATCAACCAAAACTTACCATATTTGCTTTTTATTATGTAAATCTATATAGCTGCACAGCAATTCAGTTATAATTTTAGTTCGAGATGGACTGTAGTATATAAATAACTTCAATATTGGAAATCAATGACCACACATTTTTTTCTCGCATTAGTTGATGGTGCCAGCATTTCCTATTTTTATTAAAAATATCGCATCAGAAACAAATATCAGTAGTTTTCATACCTCAGACTGACTCATGTTACAAAATTATTTATCTGTATCAATCAAAACTGACCATATTTGACAGCATCAACCAAAACTGACCATATTTGCTCTTTTTTATACAACTCTTATAGTCGCATAGTAAATCTGTAATATTTTTATGTAAGGATGGAGTGTATAATCATTATAATACAAATGATCTATATTATAGGGTTATTGCATGAATATTGGAGAATATTGTTCCGAGTAGAATTTTATATTGAGCGTGCTTATATTTTTATATCAGGATGGATTGTTCAATATAAACATGATAAAGGAAAGCAACATTGGAAAACAAAATTATGCTCGCATCAGTTTAAAGTGCCAGCATGTCCTCTTTGTAATCAAAATTTTGAATCGTAAACTAATTTCAGTAGTTTTGATATCTCCGACTGACTCATGGATATAACAAAATTATTTGTCTGCATCAACCAAAACCATGAAAACTGACCATATTTGACCGCATCAACCAAAACTGGCCATATGTGACAGCATCAACCAAAACTGACCATATTTACACTTTATAATGTAAATCTTAATATATATATATATATATATATATATATATATATATATATATATATATATATATATATATATATATATATATATATATATATATATATATATATATATATATATATATATATATAGCCGCATAGAAAATCACTTATACATGTAGTTACATATCACGATGGATTGTAGAATTCAAATGACAGCAATATTGTAACACATTGGCTAAAAAAAAATTTTCAAATCAATTTAGAGTACCAGCAATTTTCTGCAAGTCCTCTTTTTATTCAAAATATTGAATTGTAAGCAAATTTCAGTAGTTTCGATATACATGTATCAGACTGAGTCGTTTTAACAAAATTATTTGACCATATCAACCAAAACTGAACTTATTTACACTTAAATGTAAATACATATGGACTCATTGTAAACCAATAATATTTCTATGTCAGGACGGATCGTATGATAAAAATGACACCAACTTTGGAACACAATACACCTATATTGCTAATCCTGGCTGACCCGGCCTCTTGAACTTTTGAAGCATACAACAATCACTTTTCCATTGTGGCGTCAGATATTTTGTTTTATGATGTCAAATTTTTACGGGAACCTGTGCGATATCCAGTAATGGCAGACAAATAGCGGTAAGGTGTATTTATATCATATCTAAAAATTGAGCGCACCCTTGTTTTCTCTCTGTATCCATAATAATGTACCGTCACTAAAGTGACTTTTTAAGTCAGTTAGTTTGTGATGGTTTTTTTTTTTAACAAAACTATTTTACGGCATCATCCAACACTCACATGACTGATTCATATACTTTATTTTAAAATAAAAAGTACATGTATGGGAAGTTCTCTTCTTGGTATACTGTTAATATAATTTGAAGACAAATGGAAGAAGGCAAAGAAAAATGCATGATTTTGTTTGTAGCCGAACGGCCAGTGGCAAATGCTTCATTCATGTTCAGATGAGTATATTTTTCTGAGTTTCAGACTCCCAGATATCATTTATAATCGTTATGGATAAGTCTGGCTAAATTGACGAGATGGTGCAAATGTATATAGTTTTTTTACGCTATAATACAACACTTTTATCATTAATATCCCATAATTCATCCACTGTACAATTTTCGTATGAACATTTGTCAAAACAGAATCTTAAATGAATGTAAATCCAAGGCAAACAAGGTAAATTACGATTAAAATTCCATGAATTAAATGCAGAGATATATTTATGACATGTATGAAGAGACTGTTAAAAACGGGGAACGAAGAAACGTAAACAATGATGTTTCCTATGCAATCTTATAAAAATATTTCTCCGATGAGTTGGATAACCTCCTATTCACTTCGATATTTGTACATGTAACGTATGATCAGAAAGAAATATAGAAAATCTGCTATTATATATAGCAAAGTTATTGGAAGTGATTTATTTCTTCTAAATTCTAAAGTGCCCTTACTGCAGTGACGTCAGTTTAGAACTGTTCTACAGTCCTGACTGATTTAGTCAGTTCTGCTGACAGTTCTACGGTTAGAACTGATTTGGACAGTTCTACCTAGAACTGATCCTGACAGTTCTTCCCTAGAACTGATCCTGACAGTTCTAGCTAGAACTGATTTAGTCAATTCTACCTAGAACTGATTCTGACAGTTCTACTTATAACAGTTCTAGGGTAGAACTGTTCTAGGTAGAACTGTTATAGGACAGGTTAGAACAGTTCTATGACAGTTCACCTGACAGTTCTAATGAGAGGTTAGAAGTGATCTCCACTGTAGCTTTCTTAAGAGGAATGCACACACAATCTGTAATTAAATACTTCCTTATTAAAAATTAGTTGTTTTAGGTCACGCTCACAAAACTCACATGAAATGCTACACCTCGTATACTAAGAATACAAATAAGATAACACCTAAGTGTTGGATACCTTACATTTAAAAAAATAGAAAAATATATTAAAAAAATGCGTTTTTGAGGAACATTAATTAATTATCTACCATTTGATTGATATATAAGTATTTCAGTAAAATTTGTTTGGTTTATTACTAGATATTAACGACCATAGTAATTTTCTTCAAATAACGTATAGTCAACAAATTAAGAGATTACAGAGGGTATTAATGTAAAGTCATATCAAACTTCATATCAAAACAAAAGTTAAACATGTTTTATATACTTGAATGGATAAGTTTTACTGAAAAAGTACGTGAACTTTATTTAAAAAGAAAATCCCATATATTATCAAAATCTGCAAAAAAGAACTGTTTTAGATTTAACAAGAGAAATTTATGTATTACTGAAAAATTATTACACCAGGGTTTTCGATATCACAAACTAGTCAAAACATTTACTAAATTTTATCATCGGTATAAGGACATCATTCGTAAATATAGCTCAACATGCAGACTTCTTATACGTTCAGGTATTTCACAACCAATTTTTTATGGAAATATTCTTTATAAAGCACAAAAATGTCAGTATTCACCTCAGAAACTAACAAAACCTTTAAATAGACGTATTAAGAAGGGATATAGTTACGATACTGTTGTCAGGTCATTTAAGATTGCATATTTTGGCGTTAATATTGATTCACTTATAGGGTCTTTGCATCGGAACTAAACACATTTATTTTGAAAACCCAGTTATTGGCATGACACGGGTTATATTCTTCTCATATATGTTATGATGGTATGATACTAAACCCCTAACGGGAAGGATTGTGCCTGATCTTCATATGATGAAATCATAATCTTTCAATCAGTTTAATTGAAGTCTGGAGCTGGCATGTCAGTTAACTGCTAGTAGTCTGTTGTTATTTATGTATTATTGTCATTTTGTTGATTTTCTTTGGTTACTTCTTCTGACATCAGACTCGGATATTGGCTAGAGGTATAGGGGGAGGGTTGAGATCTCATAAACATGTTTAACCCCGCCGCATTTTTTGCGCCTGTCCCAGGTCGGGAGCCTCTGGCCTTTGTTTGTCTTGTATTGTTTTAATTTTGATTTCTTGTGTGCAGTTTGGAAATTAGTATGGCGTTCATTATCACTGAACTAGTATATATTTGTTTAGGGGCCAACTGAGGGACGCCTCCGGGTGCGGGAATTTCTCGCTACATTGAAGACCTGTTGGTGACCTTCTGCTGTTGTTTTTTTTCTATGGTCAGGTTGTTGTCTCTTTGACACATTCCCCATTTCCATTCTCAATTTTATATAACATTATTGAACTCTCAGAAACTAATCCAACGATATATTTCCGTATGCAGTGATCGTTACTACGAGGCATCTCTTTGTGATTTTGGCCACCGCACAAAAAGGTATTAATTTAAAGTCTTATGAAATTTAAAATTTGAAAAAAAGTATTTATATACTTACATGGCAAAGTTTATTCTAAAAGTATAGAACGTGAACTTTATTTAAGAACAAAATCATTTATGTTATCAAAATCTTTATAAATGTACCGATATTGAATTGTCGCCAAAATTGTCCCGCATGCAATAACCTTCACTTCAATACCTTTGAGCCTCTGGTGATAACATAGCCACGACAGAGCGCAAGTGCGAGAAGTATGTAAACACCTTTTTTATATTGTATACCTAAAAGCAAAGAAAATGCAAAGAAAATGCATTTTTAAACCTAAACATTCTAGTCACAATGAATAAACAAAGACGACTTGATTATTTGTGCAACGATGAATACTACCAACCTGCAAGTCGTTAAAATTAGTGTTAACAGACACGTTGAAAAAACAGGTAAATGCACAAGCAAACTCTAATTTATTTGATGTTCTGGATTATTTACACATTTCTTTGGTTTTTTTTATTGTTCACACATTGTTTTCAATATAATTGAAATGTTTGTGGCTGTCATACAAGTGAGAGGTTTTGCTAGCTACAAAACCAGGTATAATTGATATTTGTTTTACATAAAGTAATGTCTATACAAAGTCATGAAAATGACAGTTGTTTTCCATTGATTTGGTGTGTTTGAGCTATTGATTTTGCAATCGATAAGGAACTTTCCGTTTGAAGTACCTTAGAGTTCAGTATTTTTGTTACTTTACGTTTTAATTATTAAGATCACATCTTGTCTGACTGTTGTGAACATGGAATGAGATGGACACATATAATCGATGTAGCCTAAAATATATAATTTAATCTCAAATATACATGTACTTGTTCAAATCGGAACAATTGTATGTTTACCTTTAGTGTAGACCTTTAACAAAACAGATGAATTGAAATGAAAAAGACTTTATAATATACATTGATTGGGTAACAGTATTCTGTCAAATTATTCCTTGTATAATACAAGTGGTATATAACTTACCTGTTGTCAAAAACATCCATTAAACAAAAGTAATTCCCATGATTTCCGTGCAAATTTACACACACATACTCATACCAATATCTTAAATTCAATCAATATATATATCAAATTATTCATCAAGTCCAACAATGTGTGTTACAAGAGAATATGTACATAATAGGTTGTACATGTAGACACATAGAATACATTTACACAAACGATGTTCAGAATGATAATCAATGATACATGTATGTACAATTAAAACAAATAAGTATGCGATCCCGCGTTGTAATTTTTATAATTGATACGATTACTTTATATAGAAGATGCATGTATACCAAACTGATATATGTGTATGGAGAAAATGCATAATTTATTTTAAAGCTATTGATAGAATTGTAAACTGTTTAATGTGTTATTTGGTCATTGCAGTCTAAATGTAAATGGCATGCCCTCAAGAGAAATTGTAACAGTGTTTTGACATGGTTGAAATCTCAAAATATATCAATAACCTTATTACAAGAAACTGATATAGACTTAAATATTTAAAATGAAATTAAAAAACCAACCTTCTTTGAAGTCTGTTGCAGTCATGGCACAACCGCAATCAGAGGGGTGTCGATATTTATAAATAATTTATTGAAGTATGAGATTATAAATTAATTTAAAAGACAAAGATGAAGGATTGTTTAAATTAAATATCCAAAATAATGACACACTTTTTTTAATAGTCTGTTTGTATGGAAAAATGAGAAAAGCAATGCTTCAAAAGATCATAACAAAATATTGCTTGAAATTAAAAAATATTCGGAAAAATTATGTTCATTACAAAATCCGAATGAAACATTACCTCAAGAATACATTAAAAATACAAAATTAAAAGAAAAAAATATGACAAAGTAAAGCTATTGTGTGAAAGTTGAGTTATGCTCGAATAGTCTTCTAAAGCAGTACCATATATGAAATTGAATAAGTCTCCTGGACATGACGGTCTAACCGTAAAATTTTACAAAATGTTTTGAGAGAAGCTTAAAGACATGTTTGTTAAATTATATAAAAAGGTTCAAGAAAACAGTCTATAGACTTACACTCAGCGGTCTAGTGTTTTGTCGTTAGTATTTTTAAAAAAAGGGACCCATTAAAGTTAGAAAATCAGAGATCGATCTCATTTTTAAACGCAGATCTTAATTTTCTGTCACATATACTACCTTAACGACTAAAACTAAAGATCAACCAAAACTCATAAACATAATTAAACCTGAATACATAAAAAGTAGATTTATTGGTTTCAATTTTAGGCAAATACAAGATATAATAGATTATACAGATATATATAATATAGAAGGGGCAATTTTTTTTGTCGATTTGAATAGAAACCTTGACACTCTTGAATGGATATTTATGTTAGATACTGTTTATCACTTTGGATCCATTGACTGATATTCAAATATGTATTATTGATAATGGATGGGATTAGGCAAGGATGTCCTTTTTTTTACTCTACTTTTTATCACATCCGTTGAAATATTGGCACTGAGACTTCGGAATAACAAAGATATAAAAGGATTTCACCTAAATTTGATAGAAAACACATAATGTTAAAATATGTTAATTAACTGATGATACAATTTTATTTTTAATGATAAAAATGACCCCGAACTAGCATTGAATGAAATTGAAATCTTGCATCATATTCGGGATTAATTATAAATAAAAATAAAAAAGAAGGACTTTAGATAGGAAAACTCAAAATCAGTAAAATCAAAATAGAAAATATTAACTGGACAGATAAACCTGAAAAAGCTCCAGTAATTTATTTAGACATGATAATGAAGAATGTGAGAATCAAATTTTGAAAATAGAATAGAGAAAATGGATTGATCTAAATTGTTTATTCTTTTGAAATATCGAAATCTCACTTTGTTAGGAAAAATTATGAACATCAAATCTTTGATTGTACCACTCTTTACATTTTTCACAAAGCCCATGTGTATTTCCCAAAAAAATAGAAAAAGAAATAGAAAATAAAAAATCTTTAATTTATCTGTACTGACAAACCATATCTTCTCGGGGGAGGGGGGACAAAGATTGAAAATTCAAGAAGGAAAATGTAGATAGATTTAATGAAAATAACATTAAGTGTGTTGGTTTGAGCTTTTTCTGAATTATTTTAATCGTGAACGGCTAAAACTTAATCATGTTAAAGCCATGGAAAATATATATTTAGAACGTTATAGGCTATGTGACCAAAGGAAAACTAAATTTGTTCGCAGTCAACTCTACCAGGAGTTGAAACTTTATTGTTTTAATAAGTAAATTAATAAAAAAAAAAATTAACGAGGACACTTAAAAGAATAGTTTTTATAATTCGTGTTATGCATGTAGTGCCAACTAACTGACTATTGCACTTTATAGTATTACATTATAGAACTGAGTTTGCGTTTAAGATGTGTTTAAGAAGGCCCGAAGGTACAAAAATTTCAGCATTATTTTTTTTTATAATAAATTTTATTTATTACTTTTTTAGTTGCTACTTTATAATATGGTACAAAATTCAACCAAAAAAATCAATTCTTTTTTGGCCCAGATAACTTTTAAAATGTATATATCATTTAAAAAAGCTCAAAAGTATCTCCCTTTGGTGCAAAAAAGCCATATTTTTTTTTTGCATTTAAATTGAAAGATATTTTTTAAAATCAGCGGAAACCTATTTTTTTCAAATAAGCCGTTCTTAAACCTTAATATTTTAAAATCTAAAAGATTTCTCTAATTCAGATCTTTTTTTTTTTTTATTTCAATATTATTTCTCCTATTAGTTCAACAGAATAAAAGTACCTTTACAAAAATGTATGCTTCTTACGATAGCAGATTGTGAGCTTAAATGGTCTGTGACCAAATTGTTTTATTGTATTTTTTCATAGAGTATACGATAAAGTTCATTTATAGAAGTATATAGCGAAATCATATATTCACAAAAAAATTGATCTATACTCGCAAGCCCCTTTATTACTAAAAAGTAAGTCAGCTGAATTACATAATGATTTGGTAGTGATGATAATGATCAATCTAATTCGTAATTATCTTTTCGCCCCGTAAAAAGAACTAAAAGACACTTTGAAACATGCAGCATTTTTAAATGCACTTCATTTGATTGGCGGTAGTCTCATTTAAAATCTCCTTTTTAATAAAAAATTCTTAAACAGCACAACTCTATCACACAATAAACTTCTTATTAACTTCACACATCAGAGACTTCCGAAAAGTATTAAATTTAAATAATTCATGACACATTTCTGTTTAACGGGAAATTTTCCAATTCAGCCTTTTCAACTTTTATCGAGCGTTACTTGTTAGTCTTTTGTAAACGAACCATTCCCTAACCGTGGATAGTTGTGTAACAGTACAACAACTACAACAATCAGTTGAGAAAGGTTAAGCTCATCCTATTGATGTAATGCAGAAAATCAACAAAACAAAGACTCAGCGGGGCGTAAAATATATCTGAGAGAACGGTAAGTAAATGACAGCTATTTTCAAGCCAGTATGCACTCTTAACAATTGGCATACATCGTTAATGATTTGGTAACACAAATCAATTACCGTTTAGATATGACCAACCAGAACCAGAACAATAAGAGTTCTAAAAGTGGCGGTAACACAAATCAGTTCTAAAAGTGGCGGTAACACAAATGAATTACCATATATAAATATTTAAAATGAAATTAAAAAACCAACCTTCTTTGAAGTCTGTTGCAGTCATGGCACACCCGCAATCAGAGGGGTGTCGATATTTATGAATAATTTATTGAAGTATGAGATTATAAATTCATTTAAAAGACAAAGATGAAGGATTGTTTAAATTAAATATCCAAAATAATGACACACTTTTTTTAATAGTCTGTTTGTATGGAAAAATGAGAAAAGCAATGCTTCAAAAGATCAAAACAAAATATTGCTTGAAATTAAAAAATATTCGGAAAAATTATGTTCATTACAAAATCCGAATGAAACATTACCTCAAGAATACACTAAAAATACAAAATTAAAAGAAAAAAAATATGACAAAGTAAAGCTATTGTGTGAAAGTTGAGTTACGCTCGAATAGTCTTCTAAAGCAGTACCATATATGAAATTGAATAAGTCTCCTGGACATGACGGTCTAACCGTAAAATTTTACAAAATGTTTTGGGAGAAGCTTAAAGACATGTTTGTTAAACTATATCAAAAATGTATGCTTCTTACGATAGCAAATTGTGAGCTTAAATGGTCTGTGACCAAATTGTTTTATTGTATTTTTCATAGAGTATACGATAAAGTTCATTTATAGAAGTATATAGCGAAATCATATATTCACAAAAAAATTGATCTATACTCGCAAGCCCCTTTATTACTAAAAAGTAAGTCAGCTGAATTACATAATGATTTGGTAGTGATGATAATGATCAATCTAATTTGTAATTATCTTTTCGCCCCGTAAAAAGAACTAAAAGACACTTTGAAACATGCAGCATTTTTAAATGCACTTCATTTGATTGGCGGTAGTCTCATTTAAAATCTCCTTTTTAATAAAAAATTCTTAAACAGCACAACTCTATCACACAATAAACTTCTTATTAACTTCACACATCAGAGACTTCCGAAAAGTATTAAATTTAAATAATTCATGACACATTTCTGTTTAACGGGAAATTTTCCAATTCAGCCTTTTCAACTTTTATCGAGCGTTACTTGTTAGTCTTTTGTTAACGAAACATTCCCTAACCGTGGATAGTTGTGTAACAGTACAACAACTACAACAATCAGTTGAGAAAGGTTAAGCACATCCTATTGATGTAATGCAGAAAATCAACAAAACAAAGACTCAGCGGGGCGTAAAATATATCTGAGAGAACGGTAAGTAAATGACAGCTATTTTCAAGCCAGTATGCACTCTTATCAATTGGCATACATCGTTAATGATCTGGTAACACAAATCGATTACCGTTAAGATATGACCAACCCGAACCAGAACAATAAGAGTTCTAAAAGTGGCGGTAACACAAATGAATTACCATATATAAATATTTAAAATGAAATTAAAAAACCAACCTTATTTGAAGTCTGTTGCAGTCATGGCACACCCGCAATCAGAGGGGTGTCGATATTTATAAATAATTTATTGAAGTATGAGATTATAAATTCATTTAAAAGACAAAGATGAAGGATTGTTTAAATTAAATATCCAAAATAATGACACACTTTTTTTAATAGTCTGTTTGTATGGAAAAATGAGAAAAGCAATGCTTCAAAAGATCATAACAAAATATTGCTTGAAATTAAAAAATATTCGGAAAAATTATGTTCATTACAAAATCCGAATGAAACATTACCTCAAAAATACATTAAAAATACAAAATTAAAAGAAAAAAATATGACAAAGTAAAGCTATTGTGTGAAAGTCGAGTTACGCTCGAATAGTCTTCTAAAGCAGTACCATATATGAAATTGAATAAGTCTCCTGGACATGACGGTCTAACCGTAAAATTTTACAAAATGTTTTGGGAGAAGCTTAAAGACATGTTTGTTAAACTATATCAAAAATGTATGCTTCTTACGATAGCAAATTGTGAGCTTAAATGGTCTGTGACCAAATTGTTTTATTGTATTTTTTCATAGAGTATACGATAAAGTTCATTTATAGAAGTATATAGCGAAATCATATATTCACAAAAAAATTGATCTATACTCGCAAGCCCCTTTATTACTAAAAAGTAAGTCAGCTGAATTACATAATGATTTGGTAGTGATGATAATGATCAATCTAATTTGTAATTATCTTTTCGCCCCGTAAAAAGAACTAAAAGACACTTTGAAACATGCAGCATTTTTAAATGCACTTCATTTGATTGGCGGTAGTCTCATTTAAAATCTCCTTTTTAATAAAAAATTCTTAAACAGCACAACTCTATCACACAATAAACTTCTTATTAACTTCACACATCAGAGACTTCCGAAAAGTATTAAATTTAAATAATTCATGACACATTTCTGTTTAACGGGAAATTTTCCAATTCAGCCTTTTCAACTTTTATCGAGCGTTACTTGTTAGTCTTTTGTTAACGAACCATTCCCTAACCGTGGATAGTTGTGTAACAGTACAACAACTACAACAATCAGTTGAGAAAGGTTAAGCACATCCTATTGATGTAATGCAGAAAATCAACAAAACAAAGACTCAGCGGGGCGTAAAATATATCTGAGAGAACGGTAAGTAAATGACAGCTATTTTCAAGCCAGTATGCACTCTTATCAATTGGCATACATCGTTAATGATCTGGTAACACAAATCGATTACCGTTAAGATATGACCAACCCGAACCAGAACAATAAGAGTTCTAAAAGTGGCGGTAACACAAATGAATTACCATATATAAATATTTAAAATGAAATTAAAAAACCAACCTTATTTGAAGTCTGTTGCAGTCATGGCACACCCGCAATCAGAGGGGTGTCGATATTTATAAATAATTTATTGAAGTATGAGATTATAAATTCATTTAAAAGACAAAGATGAAGGATTGTTTAAATTAAATATCCAAAATAATGACACACTTTTTTTAATAGTCTGTTTGTATGGAAAAATGAGAAAAGCAATGCTTCAAAAGATCAAAACAAAATATTGCTTGAAATTAAAAAATATTCGGAAAAATTATGTTCATTACAAAATCCGAATGAAACATTACCTCAAAAATACATTAAAAATACAAAATTAAAAGAAAAAAATATGACAAAGTAAAGCTATTGTGTGAAAGTCGAGTTATGCTCGAATAGTCTTCTAAAGCAGTACCATATATGAAATTGAATAAGTCTCCTGGACATGACGGTCTAACCGTAAAATTTTACAAAATGTTTTGGGAGAAGCTTAAAGACATGTTTGTTAAACTATATCAAAAATGTATGCTTCTTACGATAGCAAATTGTGAGCTTAAATGGTCTGTGACCAAATTGTTTTATTGTATTTTTTCATAGAGTATACGATAAAGTTCATTTATAGAAGTATATAGCGAAATCATATATTCACAAAAAAATTGATCTATACTCGCAAGCCCCTTTATTACTAAAAAGTAAGTCAGCTGAATTACATAATGATTTGGTAGTGATGATAATGATCAATCTAATTTGTAATTATCTTTTCGCCCCGTAAAAAGAACTAAAAGACACTTTGAAACATGCAGCATTTTTAAATGCACTTCATTTGATTGGCGGTAGTCTCATTTAAAATCTTCTTTTTAAAAAAAAATTCTTTAACAGCACAACTCTATCACACAATAAACTTCTTATTAACTTCACACATCAGAGACTTCCGAAAAGTATTGAATTTAAATAATTCATGACACATTTCTGTTTAACGGGAAATTTTCCAATTCAGCCTTTTCAACTTTTATCGAGCGTTACTTGTTAGTCTTTTGTAAACGAACCATTCCCTAACCGTGGATAGTTGTGTAACAGTACAACAACTACAACAATCAGTTGAGAAAGGTTAAGCTCATCCTATTGATGTAATGCAGAAAATCAACAAAACAAAGACTCAGCGGGGCGTAAAATATATCTGAGAGAACGGTAAGTAAATGACAGCTATTTTCAAGCCAGTATGCACTCTTAACAATTGGCATACATCGTTAATGATCTGGTAACACAAATCAATTACCGTTAAGATATGACCAACCCGAACCAGAACAATAAGAGTTCTAAAAGTGGCGGTAACACAAATCAGTTCTAAAAGTGGCGGTAACACAAATGAATTACCGTTAAGATATGACCAACCCGAACTAGAACAATAAGAGTTCTAAAAGTGGCGGTAACACAAATCAATTACCGTTAAGATATGACCAACCCGAACTAGAACAATTAGAGTTCTAAAAGTGGCGGTAACACAAATCAATTACCGGTAAGATATGACCAACCCAAACTAGAACAATTAGAATTCTAAAAGTGGCGGTAACACAAATCAATTACCGTTAAGATATGACGAACCCGAACTAGAAACATTAGAGTTCTTAAAATGGCGGTAACACAAATCAATTACTGTTAAGATATGACCAACCCGATCTAGAACAATTAGAATTCTAAAGTAAAAGTGGCGGTAACACAAATCAATTTCCGTTAAGATATGACCAACCCGAACTAGAACAATTAGAGTTCTAAAAGTGGCGGTAACACAAATCAATTACCATTAAGATATGACCAACCCGAACTAAAACAATTAGAATTCTAAAAGTGGCGGTAACACAGACCAATCAACCAATCGATTTCGTAGAAGTATAAAATCAGATATTATATTACCTGTTCCGAAATCGTGAGCATGCCCCTGTCTTACCGTTTAACTTTAGTAAAATAAACAGTTGTAAAAATTGGTAGGAAATTAATTGCCCTGACAACTTATAAAATAAATCTTCTTAAGTTATGTTGATGAGAGTTAGAACGAGAACATAAGTTATATTTTCCTTATAATTAAGTAGAATTATTTAGAAGTGGAATGACGTATGATTTACGATGCATGTTCACATAACATGAGCTTCATAAACAGGGGTATGCTCCTTA
This sequence comes from Mytilus galloprovincialis, assembly GCA_037788925.1. NCBI lineage: Eukaryota > Metazoa > Mollusca > Bivalvia > Mytilida > Mytilidae > Mytilus > Mytilus galloprovincialis. The sequence continues at coordinate 43,735,050 of CM075333.1, read as the reverse complement.
CTTCAACTTTTCAACTTACATCAACCTCAAATGAGCGGAAGAACCACTGAAATAGTCACAATGTTAACATACAACATACAGATACGATTAACAGGTGTCTGAACTTAACAGCGGTCTGTTTTCAATTTTTTAAACTAGAGTTGTCTGATTTGTAATAATACCTGTAATATATTTGTATATGCATTTTTGCAAAGCAAGGACAAAGATTACGTGTTGGTTTGGCTGCAAAAATTGCCCTTGAATATGTAAAAAACGACTAACCGAATATAGTGAACAATAAGCAGGACATTTTAATATTACACTAGCATATAACCATCCACCTTTAATATTGACATGCAACTATCAATTTACCAATCAATTTTGAAATGTTTGTCTTTATAACCCATTCTTCATATCTTCATTCGAATCTGTCTTATATATAAACTAACCGCAAGGCTAAAATCCTAATGCTAAGGTTTATGATATAATACAAATAGAAATACGCCTAGTATTATATCGTTGTTTCAGTTATAAGGTACAACTCTTTTAACAAAAAGTCTAACGATAACAAAATGGGAAACTTTATTTGAAAGCATTCACTGCTTATTTTTGTGTTCCGAAACGTCACGTCTTCAAAGCCTTTATAATATCATATAGACAGTTAGTGTATCCTAACTGCACTAAAAGTGTTATAAACATGAAAAAGACTCGATGCCTGATTGGTCATTTGTACCCAAAGCCTGTCCCTCACTAACAGTTGAATGTGAATAGTTTGGATTGCCATATCATATTCTTTGTTAGTGAATAGACACACCAAAATAGCTCCATTTTTTCTCAAAGTAGTGTGACCTGTAACAGAACCTGACATCATGGTTACAGATACCGAGTAAACACCGCCCATTCCAAGAAGAACAGTAAAAATACCATTACTGTAACTACGAGTGTCTAAAAGCTTAATAGGGTATCCGATAAAAGCACCGGCCTGATATGGATTAACACCTCCGGGTAATGTCGCTGTGAATGCTGTAAACAGATTTTCAAAGATTCTAAAATGTAATGTATAATATAAAGATATACATTTAAATATCAGCGCACATACATATAATACATTTCTGCAGAATACAAATGAATTTTTAATCCCAAGTATATTTATCGTTTGTTTATGTGTTACATATTTGTTTTTCGTTCATTCTTTTATATACATAACTTAAGGCCATTAGTTTTTCTCGTTTGAATTGTTTTACATTATCATATCGGGGCCTTTTATAGCTGACTATGCGGTATGGGTATGCTCATTGTTGAAGGCCGTACGGTGACGTATAGTTCTTAATGTCTGTGTCATTTTGGTCTCTTATGACCAGTTGTCTCATTGTCAATTATACCACATCTACTTTTTTATATTATCCTGCAGTTGGCAGTCTAATGTACTTGTTGATGCTCACTGTAAAGGTACAATATTTACATTATGTGTTCTTGTCCTACACATTTCGTATTGGCTGCCAGACAAATCAGCTCATTCTGTCAAATGTTTCCAATTCATATTGAAGCAACCAAACGTTATATAATTTGATAAATATGTAACGAGCTATACACGCGAACGTATTTTTAAACAACTGACAGCTTCATTATTCAAATTGCATAACGTATACGAGATTTCAAATGGAAAAATAACTAGATTTTTCTGGAGACAATTATTGAAATGAAATTGTGTTAAAAACTTATTAAGCATTATGAATTAGAATAACAGGTGGTTTATTTTCGTTTCAACGGTCAGTGAAAGCAGGAATTAAAGGTTCTTCTGTTTATAATCTATACGATTTGAACAAATGTGAAGTCAAATTATTTCATAATAGGCAACTTCGAAACACAGAGTTTTAGAATTATTTTTAGCATAATGAATGAAAATTAAAATTAGTCTTTTAAAGCTTAAATTTTTGATTGGAAGCGAGGTCTGTATTCAAATAGTTTTTTCACGCTAAGCCATTGGATAGAGCAAAATCCTTTGCATTTTTGGCCATGATAAATTACTGCATTAATAATTTGACATAGCGACATATTTTCAAGAAACTTTTAGGAACATACATACGTGTATATCCACAACAATATTTTATAAGTTGTCTTATGTAGGCATTATGATCATGAGTATTTTAATTTAGGAATTATGTCAGAATATATTTGCTCAGTGACAACGTTGGAGCGTGGTTCTTGTAAGCTTGAGTAAAATATTGTCAGTTTCAATTTTTATTATCGATTTCAATGCTATGCAATGAATAAACTACATGTTAAATAGAAAAAGAATCGTTTTAGATGAAAGTGAGAAAAACTGTACGATGTAGCAGGTTGTAACAAAATACCACCTACAAAATGATATTGTGATTTTGGTGTCTCCAGTCAAGTAAATAAACCAGAATACTTTAACTTTGATTTAAGCATTATATAAAGGACTGTTTTTTATCAAATCATCTGGTTTTTGAAATACATTTCAGTAGCATTATATGAGCTCTTAAATTTTGAAAACGAGGCTGGCTTTTTTTTCTTGCACACACTTGCATAACAGAATACGAATTATTTAAACTACAAACTCATTTTTGTAATCAATGTATTCGCCAACAGACATGCATTGATCATGTTGGTTTGTCTTCACTTCAATTATTTTTGCATGCATATATATCAATTATCATAATTTACTACTATTTGATGGTGGGAAATACTTCAACGGCAATCATTATAGAAAAATGAAATCAAGCATGACATGAAATAGATAAATCAATCCTTAAACGAAGTCTTACCTGCACATGCATCTGTGTTACAACTTTTTGAGCTGGGATCTGCATCCTCACATGGCTCTCCGAGCCCTACAGGAGCAGGAGCATTACACAATCGTGTTCTTTTTTGTACTCCTTCTTCACACGTTACTGAGCATGGTCCATAAAGACTCCATGGTCCCCAGTTTCCATTGACTTGGACAAAATAACTTAGATTTTTTAAAGTGTATAAACAATTTGGTTTTAAATTTCCTTCTTCTAAAATATTTCTAACATATTTCCATATGTGTTCTCCCTCCACATGATCCAACATGATTTTGACAATTATGTGAAATATTTTCCTGTATTTGATTTACAGATTAACCTTACTACTTGTTACATGTACAAGTTAAGTACTGTTCGGTATAGGCATTTTCAATTTGTAATATGCAAAGAATGCTTACAAAAAAATACAAATTATTTAAACTGTAAATTGTATTTTGTAACTAATGTATTCTATAAAAGAAGCGCATTGATTGTTCTTCCCCATAATCCTTTGTGTTAACGGTACATACTTTAATTATTATAATTTACGACTGTTTGAATGCAAGATATTCTTCAAAATCAATTTTATTAGAAAGAAGAAAATATAACATGCATCATTTATGAAGCAATATTTAAACGAAGTCTACCTTTACATGGTAAGTAACACCTTTATTCATCAAAATAGGTTTCAATTGGATACGGTGTAGTAAATGGTACACAATTTCGTTGTCTCTGCCGAGATCCTGGTCCACAAGTTACTGAGCATGATGTCCAAACATCCATTCTGTCCAGTTTCCATCGGCTGTCGATTAAAATTACTTTTAATTTTAATTGTATTTAAGAATTTGCGTTTAAATTTGCTACTTCCTAAAATTCTCCGACAAAATATTTCTTGCAGATTGCAATAAATAAAGGCAACAGTAGTATACCGCTGTTCAAAACTCATAAATCCATGGACAAAAAACAAAATCGGGATAACAAACTAAAACCGAGGGAAACGCATTAAATATAAGAGGAGAACAACGACATAACACTAAAATGTAACACATATAGACAAAATCCCACGAGAATAACAAATATAACATATATATATATAACATCAAAACCAAATACATGAATTTGGGATAGACAAGTACCGTGACACGTCTTATCGCAATGTGAATTTACACTCAAAAATAAGAGAAAACAAACGACACAACGTAATAATGTAATACACACAGAAACGAACTATAATATAACAATGACCATATTCCTGACTTGGTACAGGGCATTTTTAAAGGAAAAAATGGTGGGTTGAACCTGGTTTTGTGGCATGCCAAACCTCGCACTTTTATGGCCATGTGAAATATAACATCAAAATGACAACACAGGACTACAATATAAATAAATTGGAGAACACAATTGACAAAGAATCACACGAACAACAGCCAACAAGTTCAAAATTTTAATACGCCAGAAGTGTATTTTGTCCACACAAGACCTATGTGTGACGCACAGATACAAATATATTCTTGAAAGTATGATCGATGAGGACAAGTCAGGTACTCTATAGTCGGTGTCGTTTTCATATGTAGTAACCGCGTCTCAGTCACTGAGTTATAACATCTACGACTGATTGTAAGTCTGGAAATTTTAGTTTTCATATTACCATCTGATAAAGTCATGCTGATTGAAAGGTGAACATTGTTCCCTGTTTTTAAAGTCTTTCAGTTTAAACCTGTCCTGTTTTTTTAATTCAACCGTGAATGTTGGTTCATGCCACAGAGAGCTGACAAGAACGTTTTTGCATAGTGAATTCTTCAACATCCATGACAATGCTTCGTAAAATTTGTTTCTGAGATCCAAGTATGTCCTTACCGTTTTTCTGTTCGAATGTTTTATTACATTGTATTTATTGTTTTGTAGAAGGATAGATTTCTGGTAGTAAGATTAGTCATGCCAAAACTAGGAAACTCTTTTTTAACTAGTTTATTCTTTGAAGGACATGCATTGATTTGTTTTAACTTAGATAATGTTGCCCACGGTCTAAACTTTAGTTATTTTAATTCACTACTATTTGATGCTGTGAATCAACTTTTGACATTGATTTATATACTATACTTAACTTAAGGTATGTAAAATTGAAAACAACACGTTTAATATTTTCATGCGTCCGAAGCGCTTTTCTGGATTTACCATCAGGAACGCTCAAAGCCAAACATTTGAATTCCGAGGATGTATAAGTACCGAAACCGTTGAAGGACTATAGGTCAAAAATATCTAAAATAAATAGCCAAATTCAACTTATGTCAACATTGCCAGAGGGAGTTGAAACCTTAGTTTTCTAATAATTTCATAAACGGACATCTTTAGAAAGTTTTTTTAAATCATGTCAGTACCGAAATACTGACTATTGAGCTTGTGATACCCTCGGGGACAGGTAGTCCACCAGTAGAGGTATCGACCCAGTGATGTGAAAAATTAAAAACAATTAAGGGATGTAAATTTATAGGTTGCATCAGAAAAGTAAAAAGGTTTATAATTTCCAAACAAATATTTAAAATTAATGTAATACAAAGTAATTGAAAAGTTATTCTTAATTACATGGGCAAACGGCAATGTAATTCATTACTTTCAATTACATGTAATTGACAATATGCTCAATTACACATTACATAGAATTACTCTCATAATTGCAATTAATTACAGCTAATTACAATTACATTTTTAATTACCACAGGTCTGGCTGGGATATAATTTAAAGTAAATTTTGATATAAACAAGAAATTCAAGCATGACACGGAATAAATAAAGCAATTAATATTTTATTTAAAACTACATTTAAAATATTCAGGGACATTTGTAAGTAAAAATGAAATGACAGGAATCTGTTGATGAATCAAGCAATAAACAGGCGATCCGTGTGGATGAAGGAAAGTGCTGCAGTTACAAGAACATAGTCAAGACGGGACAGAGAACCATTTAAGATATCAACAAAGGCCAGTAGACCTCAACAAAAAACAACGAAGTACCTATTATTCCAACCTCTTAATGTAAAGAGCAACCAACATATCATACGAGGAATACAATTGGACAGAATACTATTTCCCTACCAAATATATATTTTAAAATGTTACTTTAGTTAATTAAGCCCTTTCATTTCAATTCTTCTGTTCTGTCAATGCTTAATAAACAATTACGGTTGTGTCCATCTTATTGCATTAACATACAAGTCATTAACGATTTGATTTTAACCAATTATTCAAAGGTTAAATGAAAAAAAAAAGTTTAATTCGGAAAGTTCATTATCATACAGCTCAAACACGTCAAATCTATAAAACAACAACTGTCATATTCCTGCCTTGGTACAACCGTAAGTAAAAAATGGTCGATTAAACCAGGTTTTATGACAAGCACAATTTCTCAAAGTCGAAAATAATTTCATTATATTGACAATGACGTGTGACCAACTAGAAATAAAGTAATGTCTCATCTGTCTAAATAATCAAAAACATCGAATAAATCCAAGTTTGCTTATGCATGTTGCCTGTTAGGTTCAGCGTGTCTTTTTAAACTAATTTTAACAAATAATGCAACGTAGTGATATTCAGCGTTTCTTATATAGCCAAGTCTTCTTTTCTTTTATCCACTGTGACTAGTACTTTTATATATAAGAAAACTTACTTCCTCGTTTTATCAAGAAAGTCAGTGAAATATTCTAACAGGTGCATGATACATGTAAAATGACACAGTCTGATTTTTACATAATTGCATAAACATTTTTTTAGGGCAATGAACTGTTCGAGCTGTCAATAATAGTGTAAAAAATACTGTATGTGATTCTATCTTGAGAACATTGAGACAAATAAAACAGAAATTTTCGCCTCTTATAACAATGAAAATTTTGCACTTTTAATACTAAATTGATGAGAAGTCAAAATGACCACCCCCATTTGTATTTAATAAAACATACAATAGAAACTACTTTGCAGCCACCGAGTGTATTTGGGAAATTTAATAACAAGAAAGAAATGTACACATACCAGTTAAACCATTGAATAAAAATTCAATTGAAAGGAGTAGGTTCAGTAAGACCCCTTTTTGGCCCAAAATATAGCAGTTTTACAAAATTGTAAACCTTTAGTTATTTATTGGACAGTAGAATGCTTCTGCTACATAAATATGGGCTGTTTTTGACAATACAATGCACATTTATCCGGTACTAGCACCATTAAGTCATGCTAAATTACTGAAATCCTCATAATTCTAGCATTTTAGTTAAATTTTAGACGGTTTTCGTGTAAAACGAAAGTGGCCGCATTCGTGTTCATCCTTAATATTGAAATGTAAATTGTTTTTTATGATAATGCATAACATATATAAAGGTTGAGGATGAAGACGGATACGGTCACTTTCATTTTTTACCAAAAACCATCTGAAAAGTGAAATTTTTCGGCATAATAGGTAGATTTTTCATATTTGAGCTTGAATCGGATCGTTTTTAATGACTAAATCTGTTAAAATCTTTCACATAAACTAATTAATTCAAATAAAATAGACACTTAAGTGTTTAAAAAGTGGTCAAAATCTTTCGTCAGATGAACCTGAAATTTGAGGCCAAAATCGGTCCTTACCGGACCTACTCCTTTGCACAGTTTATAATAATCCTGGTACCTTTGATGACTATTTAAATCACAGTAAATATGATCTTTTTTTATTCAGAAGATATGCAAATAGAAGTTTCAGGAATCAGCTGAAAACAAATATTGGGTAATACAACGAATCTTGCAATACAAAAATTTTTTTAAAGACAATTTATTCATTTATGTTCACGTCACATTTTGACTGAAAGGAAATACTCTAATTACCAACCACCCTTTTTCTGTAAATACTCTAATACCAACTCCCCCTTTTTGTGTAAATACCCACCACCATTTTCCCTTTTTTGACTTCAAGAGAACTATCGACAGATTAGCGAAGTAAATTACCGCTGTTTCAGAGTTTACAGCGCGTCTCGAGTCCATCCTCTTGAAGTTAATTAAAAAAAAGAATTACTCATAACCGCTTAAGAATACCGACGCGTCATTTTGAGACTTTTTCTGACATTTGTAATATTATTTTATAAAATCAGTGTTTTTTTCTTATCTTTGCAATATTTCACCTATAGATTTTGTAAGTGTTTATTGTGAAAATTTAGTTAAGTTTAGAAAATTAAGTTATTATAACATGTATAATTTCATGTTTCATTTTATTTTAAATAAACGACATTTTACTTCAATTCCTCTATCATTCGTATATGTTTAATTCCATAAGTTAGTCTGTACGTTCTATTGTTAACTAGTATATATGTGCTAATATTTGTTATCCGATTTTGAATTTTTTCACTCATTTTAGAGAAATATTTGTCAAGTCTATACACTATTTGTTTTGTTTGTTATACTTGTTATATAAACTGTAAAATTATGTCAATATGACAGAATAGATTTAGTATTTCACTGAACAATATTTATGCATGTAATCCATGCTGAACTATGTAGTAAAGACACAATGAAAAGTTGTATAGATTCTTGAAAAAGAAACCACGAGCCCAGAGGGCGAATTGATTGTTTTTCATGAATCAACGTTTTTTTCAATCCATCTATAAAATAGACTAATGTGTTGTTAATATAAGTCAATGGTGAATTATTCCTGTTGTTGTCTGAAGAGTCGATTGATTCCAAAGATTTTCGGACAGTATTTATTTTTGTAATTTGCCAAATTAATCACTAAATACGAAAGTTAACAAATTGTCGCATATTTTTGGACGGGAAAGTGTCGTCACAATACAGAATCATACAAATGTATAAAAATGATGATACTAACAAGAAAAAACATCACAACAGAGAATATTTGTTAAAACATTAAGGGTTTTGATTTTGTCAAAATAGTGTTACATTTTAAACTGATCATAGTAACTGCGCTGCTGTTACCAATATTCAAATATGGCGGAGGTATAATACGGTAAAATCGTGTCTTTCTAATATCTCCGTATACACGTGTTAAATTTCAAAACTAAATCAACAGCAAGGTTGATCTGTGCGGTTCCGTTGCTTGTGTCGTATATGGTCTCTTTACCAAAATTATGAGATGTCTCATAATCTTTATTGAAGTATATCACAACCCAATGTCTTTACTTAGTTACAATGTGGCGAATCACATCTGATAAGAGTATGTTTTCTGATCATGTACGTACTTTCTATATTGTGAAATACGTTCGATTAGAAAAGCCGATTTATATATAATTGTATTTTTCATATGCATTGGTATCCTATTGTCAATCTCTCATTTTCATATATAAAAAATACACAATTGAATATATTTTCATTAATTCAAATTTGGTATAGATTTGCTATACACAACTATCTTGTCTTTGAAAAGGAGAGTCGTTAGGGATTTAAAAGACTGAAAAGATATGTGCACTCGATAACACAATAGTTGAATTCTTGTATATCCATGCTTATTTATGGCCTAAAGAGAGCACACATCATATCAATCACCTGGGTACTTTTGAGAGCTTTCCAATCACAATACTTTAAGACATAAAAATATGTAATTTGATAACAATTGACGCAAATACCACGCGAAAGCAGCTTTCCAGGATTTGAACTTGTAAAAGTCTGCAGCAATGATATCATATAGTACATGTGTAAGACTAGAAAAGTACATGTCAAATACTTTTAAATGTCAATGAACTAATATGAATTTTGTCATGGAAATAGTATAGAAAACAAATATAGATTTGAGATTGTTTAGTTCATCAACATGTTCTGTAAAAATTTTATGAATCATAACGTTGATTTTGAAACATATATATATTGTAGTAATGAAAAGGGACATATTACTATTCTAGATTTTGCTATTTGAGTGTTTCTCAATGCATGTGCTTGTGATGACGACTAAGTCAAGTTATCAAATTTCATAGTTGGATTGTGTTGTCTGAATTCTTGTCTGAACAAGTAGATGATACCAGTGTCTTGTATTAATTTTGCATATTATTACATCTTCTAGAGTTTTTTTAGAAATCATAATATTTTCCATATTGTTATGTGCATACGCAAAGGAACTTTTTGTTTTGAATTTTCCTTAAACATGTTAGAGTTAGGTATTTTCATTATTTTACTTTTTACTATACATGTATCTAGTAGTTCAATGATATGTTATGCATTTGGTCATTAGATATATCAAAAACATAATATGAAAACAAAATTCAATATTACTTCAGATGTTTTGATATGGTTATTGCATGCATGCTTCACGTGTAAAAGGAGACCATTAACCGTTGCCATAACAATACATTATTGTTACTAAATTGATTTACTTAATTTCATTGTCAACACATGCAATTAGTTAATATTCTTCATATTTATAATAAACATGGTGATGGTAACCTTTCACCGTCTTGAATTATATAACAGAACACAACTAGTCTTGATTTTGAATGAAATATGCAAATGTTAAAACAAATACTGAATCATATGTTAATCTGCATGTCTGAAGTCTAAATCTTTTTGGAAGATGTACTAAGTAATATTCTAATGCACTTTTTTTTTCTTTCATACAGTTTTATGTTGATGCCAAAGAATTCAAAAATGAAAAATAAAGTTTAAACCACGACGAACTATATTTTTCATTTTGAATTTTTGAAATTTTACTTTAAATGTATTCGTTGTAAAATATTGGTAAATTTAGATCAATAACTCGTTTTCTGTTTACTGTTAGTCACAGGAAAAAAATCACGAACAAAAAGTCACGGACAACAAGTCACAAAATAAATACGTGTATTCACTCTTTATTTTTTTACCTTTTTTCCCCAGATAAGAAATCACTAATATATTTTTTTTTAAAGTACATAGTTTGGTATTTTTTCGAACTTTTATGCATCAAACAACTTTGTAGAAAAAAAATCTTAAATCAATTTAAGAATTAAGGTAACTTAGTTTGGTTAAAGAAAACACATAGCAAAGAGAAGCACTCAAATAAGGCTTCAATAACCTTAGTACAATGTAAAAAAAAATTGTTTATACCAATGTAGATTTTAAATTCAGCTAATATGACTATCTAGATTTGATAAATTTGATAAGCATATAAGGAGGTTAAAATATGTTAATACATCTGTATTATGGCTCGTAACTTTTATATCCCGTCATTGTGTTATTGTGCTTTTGCAAATGTTTGTATTTTTGTCGTGTAGTTTTACTAATGTGCTTGGCACATTTTCCCACCATTTTCTACATTAGAAAATGCCTGCACCAAGTTAGGAATATGACCGTTTTTATTCATTCGTTTGATGTGTTTGACCTTTTGATTTTTCCATTTTGATATGTACTTTCCGTTTTGAATTTTCCTCGGAGCTCAGTATTATTGTGATTTGATTTTTTGTTTATATGCCCTTATGTGTTTCTTTGTGACATATTTGTTTGTTTTACAGCAATTAAGAATATATCTCATTGTTGCATGTTATACCCCTAGTTTTACATTTTTGATTATTACAATTATGTCTGTTTGTTTTGTTAACACATCGCTGTCAATATGATCGAATTTTGTGCGACTGTCAAAATATCAAATTGTGACCACCTAGACACTAATTGACCGATATTTTTCCGTATGCAATGACCTTGACTACGAGACCTCTTGTGATGACTTCATTTACCGCACAGCGCAAGTGCAATGGGAAAACCATGAAGAAGGAAAGATATTTTATGTCACTTTTAAAAAAAAATAGAAAAAATTAACATGATATTCAAAGCATGATATAGAGTAAGGTGTTCGATTCATTAAAAATCAAAAATCAAATGAATGGCAGTTATAAAGCTTAGAAATATATATCCATAAAATTATTATTACCATTTGCCGGTATACATGTACAAAACATGTATCATACATCTGTTAGAATATTTTATTGATTTGATACCTTAAAAACAAAGGTAAAACGTTTTTTAAAAACTTAAAAGTATCTGACCCAGTGGATAAAAAAGACGACTATATAAGCAACGCTGAATATCACCACCTTTCATTATTCGTTTAAATCATTGAACAGAACAGGCAACATGTACAAGCTCACTCTGATTTATTTGCTGTCCTTGGTTGTTCAAACAGGTAAAATATAACATTATTATTATTTTTTTTACAAATTGTTGTCAAAATAATGGAATTGTATGCGATTGTCATACAAGTCTGAGGTTTTGCTAGCTATAAAGTCAGGTGTAATGGACCATTTTTACATAAGGAAATGTCTATACCAAGTCATGAAAATTTGAGTTTTTGTTTTTGCCATTTGATAAAGGACTTCATAGATTCAGTATTTTTGTTATCTCATTTTTTTAATTGTTAATCATTACATCTTTAATGACTTTGATGTACATCCAGGGAGATGGACAAGTATTATCGATATACCATACAATATATAATTTTGACTCAAACATACATTTATTAGTGTAAACCGGAACAATTGTATGTTTACCTTAAGTGTTGACCTTACCAATAAAACAGATGAATTGAGATTAAAAAGACTCTATAAAAGAGGGACGAAAGATACATGAGGGACAGTCAAACTCATAAATTGAAAATAAACTGACAACGCCATGGCTAAAAATGAAGAAGACAAACAGACAAACAATAGTACACATGCCACAACATAGAAAACTAAAGAATAAGCAACATGAACCCCACCAAAAACTAGGGGTGATCTCAGGTGCTCCAGAAGGGTAATCGGATCCTGCTCGACATGTGGCACCCGTCGTGTTGCTCATGTGATAACAAATCCGGTAAATAGTCTAAATCGGTAGGTCACATTTATGAAAAGGAAGGGGATTGTAGTTACGATGTAAGAAACATATCCGGTATCAATTGAGAAACGGTTATTCCATAACGGTCAACCAACTCGTGATGGCGTGCGTAAAATTACGAAGGGATGATTTCAACTTCACCATTTTGGAACTCTTGGTTTAATAGCTTCCTTGTGAGCAGCAACCCTCTATCAAGAAAATCATGATAGGAAATGCAAGCACGGGTATATCGTATCAATTTGGAGATATATACCCCGTATATGGAAAGTTCACAATTTGAAAGCCAAAATTATCTCTTTTGTCGTAAAGTTTTGTTTTCAACCGACCCTCATTGTCAATTTCTAGATGTAGGTCAAGATATGAGGCCGACTTAACTGAATCTCTTGGATCCTTTATCTCTAGTTCGATGGGATAGATGCGTTATAATATATGGTTACTGTGGATTCATTTATTTTCGTGGGTATCAACTTTCGTGGATAGAGAAATTAAGAAGTTTCATGGTATACGTAAATTCGTGGATCGCTGATTAAAACAACAAAAAATTAGATACGTAATTCGTGGATTTCTTTTTGATTTAGGAGATCATATAACCTCCTTGGTTTGATCAATAATAAAACAAAACAAAAAAGAAGGAATTGATTGAAAAAGCTCGCTTGGTCATTCTAGGTTAAAGTGTTTACTGATAACTTCGAGTACAATAATGGACAGAGACAACTAATTATTTGTTTGTTTTACAATTTATAAATTCTTGTCTGAATTCTATAAGGCATTCAAAACTTTATGATTGAAAGCTCATTTCCCTAATCACGATATAATAAACAGTGATATAAGTATAAGGTGTAAAAATAAATGTTCCTGTCATAAACAATATTACCTACGGGCAATATCCCCGTACTTAATCCTATTGATGTTTAATCACTGGTAAACCAAACTATGACACGGTAATTAACAACTTGCAGCTATTTTCCATGAACAGTTTTAATCAATTTTAAAAAGTAAATTATCACTGATATTAGATATATTTATTATAGATTTAATCAAAATACTTGTATCTTCTTTCAATAAAAAACACGTGTTATGTTACAATGTTTATCGCTAGTCAACACTATACTAGAACTGCATAACATAACCGGAAATAAACATCCGACTCAATACACATTTCTCGGGATTATTCTTCGTTGAATTCTTAAATTCGTGGTTCGCTGTTACCCACGAAATCCACGAAAATTGGTATACCACGAATAAAAATGAATCCACAGTATGTAACAGTTTTCTGTAAAATTTGATTCTTTATGTAAATTGTTAACTTTTGTTTTGTCTAAGTTAATTTTCATTCCTGATATTTCAGCATAGAATTGTAATATACGGAGAGATGCATCCAGCGAGGAAGGCGACCCATCTAAAATAAGTGATGTGTCGTCTGCATATTGAGACAAGATATACTCGGAATCATCTATCGTAATACCCTTTATCTCATCACTTCTTCTTACTAAAATGGGTGACAGTAGATGTAACATCATTATAAAATGTTTTTATCCAGTTCATAATAGAGTCTCCAAAATTAAAATACCTCAGTGTTTCAAAGAGAAAGGCCCATGATATAGAGTCAAAGGCCTTCTCAAAATCAATGAGTAATAATATACCAGGGATATCATTTTCTTCTGTAAATTGTAAAATATCATATATAAATCTACAGTTCTCCCAATAATTCTACCCGAGATAAAGCCTGTTTGATCAGAGTCAATAATTCTGTTTAGAACTGACTTTATCCTCTCAGCTATTCAACTAGAAGTTAGTTAGTATGTTGAATTCAAAAGTGTAATTGGACGCCAATTTTTTAAGAACTGAACAAGAAATTGACTTGCCTTCTTTAGGAATACATGTGATAACTCCCTGCCTCTGTGTGACAGACATTTCCCCTATCTGATATAAATAATGTATTTACCTCAAAACAAACTTTCCAATGTCTATCCAAAATTCTGCAGTAAAAACTTCGGACATAGGACTTTTATAATGATTTTTCATCCTTTTCAAAGTTTGTGTTAATTCAGCAAAAGAAATGTTACCTTCTAATGATTTTTTTTCGATATCATTTAATTTAGAATTCAAAGATGGAAATTCCCTTGATAAGTTTACTTTTTTAAGACATTCTTGTCTTTTTTAAAGTTTCTCATCAAATATTTTTGATTGTTTTAAGATTTCTTTTTGATTTTCTACTACAGTATTTTCATCAGTAACTAGTTTTTAATAGTTTTTTGACAAAGTTGTGTGTTTCTAAATTACAAAAGAAATTTGTAGGCCTTTCTCCTTCAATCCATTGGGTTCTTGACCCAACATATTGACTTTTAACCTTGTTCAGTCTCATTGACATTTTTTGGCCTTTATTTCATCAAGAGTGTCCTCTGTACTTACCTCATTTTCTAAATTTTGTTTCTCCTCAGTCAGTTGGATTTCCTGTTTTGTCCTTTCTCTTTTTATAAATGTTGAATAAGAAATAGTCTTACCTCTAATCTCAAAGAGAAGGGTCTTCAAAAATAATTGGTCATTCATTGAAAATTCAATATTTAAATTATCAATACCATGTTAAGCATCCCCTCTATGCACTGGCATTATATATTGCTCAACTGTGTTAGTAGTTTGTTGTTTTAATAGTTTTACATATTAAGGATCTTGAAGGAGAGATTTCCAGAGGCCTCTGCCTTTTATGAATTCATTTATTTTTAAAGTCAAAATCAGTGGTGATTGTTCTGACCTGTAGCCATTACCAATGTTTACTTTACAAATGTCATCTATAAGGCTTTCAGAAATCAGAAAGAAATCTAATCTAATCTTGATTAAAAGGGTTTTCCTTCTCCATGTAAATTGTTTAAGATCAGTTTATATTTCTCTGAATGGGTCGACAAGATTATTATATAGTTTAATTTCTAAAATGTTCTCTCTAGATCATCTTGGATTGTTTATATTTATATAGTGATGGGTATCAAGGTTGGCATTTTGAACAAGATTGTAGTCCCCACAAATAATACAAGGCTGATTTTCAAAGAAATCTATCATTTCTGTTAATTTGTCATAGAAGCAGGGATTATCAATATTTGGCCCATAAACATTTATCAGAGTAAATCTCTTGTCTTCACTATTAAGATCCAATCCCACCAGATTGCCATCTCCACCTTTTTTAACTTTATGTATTTTATAGTCAAAATTATTTTCAAACAGTATAGCAACATTTATTTGAGGCAAATGAATTAAAAACACAACGGCCTTTCCATTGTTTTTTTTTTATCAAAACTCCATCTTGTTCTATAAAGTGTGTATCTGTTCCGGACCATACGCGTATGGTCCGACCGTACGCGTATGGTTGGGGTAATCAACACGTTTACTTTAAATACTTTTAAACACTTCATTAGGTATGACCCTTCTAGTTGTTATGTCATTTAAAAATGCCATTTTATTATATTTTAATAATAATAAAAGATTGACTAAAAAAGATAAGCAGCTTCACACAGTTAATATTAACTATTTGTAAGTACAATAAGAAAATGTCAAAATAAAATGCACATATTGTAAAAGGAAGTTTTGTTACTTTACGTATACATGTGGGGTCTAGTAATTTACCACGTTTATTGTGTAAAGTAGATGACATCACCGGCAAGGACCATAGTTTATTTAAACTAGCTGTAGTCATGTTACGATATTGGAGATGTAGAGCTTCTTAAAAACACCGTAGACACATTGCAATAGTCCGATACCTCGATATTACCGCACACAGTTGCAAGGAAACTAGCTTGTCACTCGCAAGCAAAAGGTGTAACTGAAAAGGTTCATGAACAACCAAGACGTGCACAAAAAGAAAAGCTATGGTATCGTGTGGAAATAAATGTTATTCTAAGCATACATGCAAGAATAAAACTAGCGATGAAAACTAAGATCAACTGACGGTGGCATCTATATTTAATGTGAATGTAGCCTTTGGATTGTAGAATTAATTCAATTTTATTTAACCGTCTTTTTTTTTAAGATAAAGTGTATTGTTTTATTGAAACGTTTCTATTGCATATTTTTTTTAAATACCCATATGGTCACAATACTCATATGGTCCGGCCCGTTAATAACCAAACGAGTATGATACTCATATGGTCCGACCATACGCGTACGGTCGGACCATACGCGTATGGTCGGACCATATGAGTATACGCATATGCTTATGACCATACGCGTATGGTCCAAATACTCATATGGTCCGGAACATATCCAAGAGACAATATATATTTAAAGCTATTGAATTAAGATAATGAAAAATATCTCCACGTTTTTCCTTCATGTGAAGTCCTTGACAATTATAGGACATTATTTAAATGTTTTTCCTTAACATCATGATATTTGTTCTTCAACTGTGAAGTATGATATTTGTAAACATAAAGGAAAAAATAGTTCATGCGAGACTTCAGGACTAATTTCATAATATTTCACTTCCTGAAAAAAAATCATGTATATGCCAAATACCAGACATCCATGTTTTGTAATAAATATATACAGAAAATAAACAAACAAAAAAGAAAAGGAAACACATTTAAAACATATAATTTGAAACTAAGATATTTCTGATCTTAATGAAGATTTACATGTGTTCTAGGGGAGATAACTCAAATTGTTTTTAGGTTAAATTTAGGCCAGTCTAGGTTTTGTATTGATCTGCATAATAATATGTACTACATCTCAATATTTAAACATTATTTCTTACAAACTTATAATTAATAAATTAGGTTTAAACATAAAATAATTGTTAAGACAAAAGAGAAGAGATCACACAAGAAGCACCTTACCACAAAATGCCATTGTGTTGTGCTTCCTTATCTGATCGGGTCAAATTTATCTTTTGTTTATATCACATAACTACAACATTTGAGGTGTCACTTTGCATCTTTGGATTTAAATAAGCATACACAATTTGATAATTTACTATAATTGAGATCAAACACTAAATATTCATTTTTTAAAGTTCACCTTATTGTGTAAATTTCTATCCCCTTTTGAGTATTGAAGGTACAAAATGTACATGTTTTATTTCAATCTAAAAGTTTATTTTCAAGAAATGTAGAGTCTTAAAGGGATAAAAAAAAAGCACCCGTACATCCTCCAATTGTGTATGTATACACCACTTAAGGTGATATCATAAATTCACATACATTGAAATGGACTAAAGCATGCATTTTCTCTAAAATATATATAACAGCTGAACACAAAACGCGGAACGAAAAAGGCAAAAAAAATCACATTATTAATATATATATATATACAAGTATTATATATACCACGCTATTAACATATTTAAACGACGAATGAGTTCGTTTAAATATGTTAATGAGTAAGGCGTGGTGTATATGTTTTGTAACATCATTCAAAAGTGGCCTGGTGATTTTTTTATCGAATAAAAAAACTAGTGGGAGTGTCGTTCTAGTCCGCTGCTTAGCGCGCACGAGAAAACCGATCTAGTTGGGAATACGGCACATCAGATATGACCAAAAGATATGTCTCTGAACTCTAAGGCACATACCTTAAGGGGCCTGTGAAATTTTAGAACAAATTATTCTGGATCTGATTTGTCATAAAAAAAATTCTTTAAAAAAAACAACAAAATTGTATTGCATTTATTAAATAAAAAAATTTCCGGCTCAGCAACACCCCCATCCCCCGGGTCGTAAGAGGTGTGTCTAAAAATGTCTTTGAAATTATTAAGTCGGTGACGGAAAGTAGAAATCCTATTTGTAAAACAAACGAAATCCTTGTCCTCGTGCATTTACTAAACTGTCAATCACATGGAGACTTAACAAAGTGGCGGAGTTTAAATCATGGTTTAACATAAAATATATCAGATCAGTTCAAGCTCCGCCTATCTACATGAAGTTGCAAGGGCAACGTACGTCATCATTCTTTTTAATGGAATAACATATAAATCTTTATATTAAACCATGGTTTTTCAAAAACCGGACTATTAAGCAGATTATCACGTAAAAACTTCAAAGGAAAATTGCCGTATTATGTTACAATATATATATACATCACTTATGAGTATTTTGTAGACGAAACGTGCGTCTGTCGTAAATACAAAATTTAATCCTAGTATCTAGGATGAGTTTTTTTTGTAATACAACATGAAACATACACAATGAATTATGAACCTAAGTATATACAAAATCAAATGAATGCTAGTATGATTTTTAAAATACAAGTGTTTAACTACTGGATATTTAAAATCAAACGATTCAGTATAAGTATAAGAGTTTGCCTTCAATACACCTGCTCTATAGAAAATGGGTTTTTATCCGTCCGTACGCGCATATGTCCGTCCATACCATGAGAATTTCGTCGTATTTATTCCAGTAACTGTAAGTCAGAGCTTTTTTAGCGTATTATAAAAAAATTAAAAATACATGGCTCAAACTCAATTAAACTCGCTCAGTTCTAGTGATTTGATGGATGATTTACACTACTTGTCCGATATTCGATCTCATGATAATATTGAACGATGGTCAGTTTAGTGATCTTATTAACATTAAACATTCCAACAAAGGCGATGTTTGTAGTGTCGATGAGGGCAGTACTAATATCGGTTATTCAAGTGCCAACAAAGACTAACAAAATGCAAATCGGACAAACGAAGTGCCTATTTGGGCAAAAAAGTATTTTCAGATCGAGTCCTCAAACAACCTGAACCAGCAGTGTTGGGGTCGAGTCAGGGACAGAGGCAGAGGTCAGTCAAGATACACACCAGGTATCCCAAGGAAGGGGTTCAATGCCAGGTGTTGAAGTCATAGAACTATGATCAGTGCTCGGAGCATGAAAACCATGCTCGAAACATGAAATACAGTATTTTGATTGGTTGATTTTGGAGTATAAGTACAAACAACTGACTCAAAAGTTTTATGACTTTAAGGCCAGGAATAAGGCATATAGCAGGTAAATGTTCAAGAATTAAGTTTGTTACTCGTTACATCAGACTGTTTTTCTCACTGACCTGTAGGAGGAGAACAAGTCTGTTCAGAACTGGAGTTCTTTGACATCAGATCCTTTGGTCTAATCACAGTCCGGGTTATAAAACTAGAATTCTGTCAAATATCGCCGAAACAAATTCAGTTTCCAAAACGATTCTTCGACTAAGAGAAAACGGCATTAATAAATCAAGAAATTCTATCTTTGTTAGACAGAATAACAATATATAGTCAGGTATCCCGAGGTCAGGGGTATTTTCTAAGTCACCTTTTCTTGGTTGAGAAAAAAGGTGTGAACACCGCCCTGTAAAATCAAAACAATTGAACAATTATTTGGGTTACAACTATTTCAAAATAGGAGGGATCTACAATTAAACTTTGATATCGGGTTAGTGATTAAACGTTTTTTTAATTTAATATTCAATTGAAAATTGTCATTTGCATTCAGTTCGAGAATATGTGAATATGAAATGAACCTTATCCAAATTAGACCAATAATCTCAGATTAGAGTGAATAAAAAACAATAAATGATACAGACAGACAATCAGTTTTACATTTTTTCCACTCTCTCTGATTCACAAACATGGATCCCATCTTGTTACTTGTTTAGTCAGGAAATGATTTATTTCATCTATTATTTGACAGAAGTACCAAACGGAAAATTCAAAATGTATTAATATGTTATCGACATTAGTTGTGTGAATTTGGCAGATTGAATTAATCGCGTCGAAAAGGTTGACAGTTGATTTAAAAAGTACAAATGCTGTATTGCTAGCCTGTCAACACAGAGGTTTGTAAGCTTGCCCTATCAAACCATTTTATTTGATTTAAGAAACATTTAGAAAAATTGTTTAGAAAGCAACTGCTATGACAACTTTACAAATAAATCCTCTTAAGTTCTGTTGTTTATACAGGATTAGAACGTTGTTTTTAATTTATAATTAAAGAGAATTATTCCGAAGTGGAATAACGTATGATTTACGATGCATGTTCACATAACATGAACTTCAAAAACAGGGGCATGCTCCTTACTCAACATCAGCCTGAGATAAGTCATGAGGAAGAACCACTGAAATAGTAACAATGTAAAAATACAACATACAGATACAATTTGTAGGTGTCTCAACTTATCAGCGGTATGTTTTCGCTATCTTAGAGTTTTTAAACTGTAGTTGTCCTCTAATATATGACTTTATTAAGTCTAATACGAACCGGCGATTGAATTATGGTTGTACCAAAGTTGATTTAAAACAAAACAGTAGCAAAGGTGTGAGTGATTATGTTTCTTTTTAAAGGTGGTAATCAAAAGCTTATAAAAAGCTAAACTGCCAGGATCTCTATACACAACAAGAGTTACAGGTTCACGTTTATGGCGAATTCAACTATTCCACAACCTTTATAAGTGATATACGAGGACCTTTCATGACCTCTTTGTGTTTATTTTATCATGATGTTGTAGGTTTATCTTCGACTAATTGGTTTGAAAGTCCCTTTCATACCTTTCGCCTCTTCTTCTACACAAAAAGATCAATTTTTTTGGTATTTGGAAACGTGTGTTGGAACATATACTATTTTACACATTTTTTTATTCGAGCGTCACTGATGAGTCTTTTGTAGACGAAACGCGCGTCTGGCGTATATATGAAATTTTAATCCTTGTATCTATGAAGAGTTGATCTATCGTTGTGAAAAGCAACTATCAATTAACCAATCAATTTTGAAATGTGTTATTTCTCTTATAATATGTTTGTGTCGGTTTGTCTTATTGACACATTCCTCATATCTTCATTCCAATCTGACTTAGATATAAACTTAACCCCATGCTAAAATTCTCATAGTAAGATTTATGATATAATATAAATAAACATACGTCTAATATTATCATTTATTCAGTCTTAAGGTACAACTCTTTTTAAAAAAAGAAGTCTAACGATAACAAAATGGTAAACTTTATTTGAAAGCATTCAATGCTTAGTTTTTTAGGACGAACCGCGTAACGTCTTCAAAGCCTTTATTATATCATATAGACAGTTAACGTATCCTAACTGCGCTAAAAGTGTTATAAACATCAAAAAGACTCGATTGTTTATTTGTACCCAAATCCTGTCCCCTTCTACCAGTTGAATGTTGATAGTTTGGGATGCCATATCATATTCTTTGTTAGTGAATAGCCACACCAAAATATCTCCATTTTTCCTCAAAGTAGTGTGACCTGTAACAGAGCCTGACATCATGGTAACCGAAACCGAGTAAACACCGCCCATTCCAGGAAGAACAGTAAAAATACCATTACTGTAACCACGAGTGTCTAAAAGCTTAATCGGATATCCGATAAGACTACCGTTCTGATATGGATAAACACCTCCGGGTAATGTCGCTGTGAATGCTGTAAACAGATTTGCAAACATTCTAAAATGTAATGTATAATATGCACATAAACATAAGCGCACATACTGTTCTTCAGAATACACATGCATTACCCAATCTCTGGTTTATTTATCCTGCAGTTTGCTGTCTATGGTACATGTTGTATTTGTTAATGGTTACTGTAAAAATCCCAGAATATTTAAATTATGTATTCTGGTCGTACCAATGCCTGTTTTGTAATGGCTGCCCGACAAATCACCTGATTCTGTCAAATGTATCCAATTCATATTGGAGCAACCAAGACATATATCATTTGATAAATATGTAACAAGCTATACACGCGAATCTAACTTAAAATTGACAGCATCATTATTCAAATTACACAACGCATAAGATTTTGAATGGAAAAATAACAGGGTTTTTTTCTGGAGACAATTATTGCAGTAAAATTGAGTTAACAGATGGATTATTTTCATTTCAACGGTCAGTGAAAGTAGGAATTAGATGTTCCTCTATTTATAATCTATACCATTTGAAAACAAAGGTCTAAATACATGCAAGAAATCTTCGATAAAATGTGAAGTCAAATTGTTTTCATCAATTATTTCTAATTTGGCTAAAAATAGTTTTATGCTAATTCTGGAAATCGGGTAATAATCATAAGCTGAAACATAGCTTCACTCTTTGCATCTATGTTGAACACTCTTTAACAACTTTTAATTATTAATATTTTATAATAATACTTTCCTAGTTTTTCTTATTTCTTAAGTCTTATTGTAATGATAATGTTAAAATGCATCTCAAAACCCTATAATCTGAGTGCTCATAAAAAAGCAGAACAAAAACCAGTATAATTATATATTGTCTTACATTTTGAAAATGAGGCGCGCAATTGTTTTGTACACTTTTTACTCACACTTGCATCAAAAGACGAAATGAGGTGTTTCAAACTCAAATTATTTTAGCTAAAGAATAATTGTAAAGTTTGTGCAAAATGTAAAAAAAAATATATTTGGTATTTTGGCATATACTTTTTCTGTTAGATTGTAAAGAAGCCACCTTTTTTGTTCTTCGTTTTTATTAAGGGTGCTGTGATAGACTGATGATAATTGCAATTAAACATAACAAAATACGAATCATTTAAACTGCTAACTCTTTTTTTGTAATCAAGGTATTAACGAACAGACATGCATTGATCATGTTGGTTTGTCTTCTCTTTTATCATTTTTGCAATCGGTATATACATTAATTATAACTATTTACTACTATTTGAAGGTGGAATATACTTCAACGTCAATCATTGCATAAAAAAGAAAATGAACTATTACACGAAATAAATAAATAATTACTTAAACGAAGTCTTACCTGCACATGCTTCTATGTAACAACTTTTTGAGCTAGTATCTACACCATCACATGGCGCTCCGTCCCCTACAGTAGCAGGATCATTACACAATCGTGTTCTTGTTTGCACTCCTTCTCCACACGTTAATGAGCATTGTCCATAGAGAGTCCATGGTCCCCAGTTTCCATTGACTTTGGATAAATAAATATAAATTTTGAAGGTGTATAAATAATTTGGTGTATATCTGCATCTATCTGAAGTTGTCTGACCAAATATTTCTTACATATTTCAATAAGTTTTTCTCTCGACATGCCCGAGAACGATTTTGACAAATATGCGCAATATCTTGCTGTATTTGATGTTAGAGCTTAACCTTACAACTTATTGCATTTTAAGTCAGGTACTGTTCGGTCATTGTCGTTTCAATATATTATATAAATAAAATAAGCACATCAAAATACGAATTATTTAAATTGCTAACTCTTTTTTGTAATCAAGGTATTCGCAAACAGACATGCATTGATCAAAGTTAATTATATTAGAAAAAAGAAAATATAACATGCCATTGAATAAATAAAGCAAAACTTAAACGAAGTCTCACCTGGACACAAAAATCGTTACAAACGTCTTGAAGCACTTCAAATCCACTACACGTTATAGGAAGTGCAGATATACAAGTACGTGTTCTTGTCCGAAATCCTTTTCCACAAGTTTCTGAACATGCAGTCCAAGGAGTCCATGGTGTCCAGTTTCCAATGACTGTTGATTAAAATAACTTTTAATTTTACAGGTATTTAAGAATTTTGGATTAAATTTGCTACTTCCTTAAATCTTCCGACCAAATATTTTTTTGCAGATGCAATAAATGTATTCTCTCGAGTACGATCGATTTTGACAAGTCAAGTACTATTCAATCGAGGTCGATTGCGTATGTAGCACCCGCGGCTCAGTGACTAAATTATACATGTAGCACCTTCTACTTATTATAAGACAAGATTTCTAGTACTCATATTGCCATCTGATAAAGTCATGCTGATAAAGGTGGAAGGTTCCTCTGCTTTAGAAGTCTTTCAGTTTAGACCCGTTCTGAATTTTCTACTTCAACCGGTAATGTTGGTTCATGCCACGTAGAGCGGACGTGAACTTTTTTGCATAGAGAGTTCTTCAACAACTTTGAAATTGCTTTGTCAAATTCGTTTCAGGAATCCAAATATGTCCTTATCGTTTTTCTGTTCAAATGTTTTATTACATCGAACTTATAGTTGTGTGGGAGGTTAGATTTCTGGTACTAAGACTAGCCATATCTACACTGGGTAACTGAGAGGCCAAAAGCTCACATCAATTCTGTACCGATACAGGTGTTATATGTTCTCCTTTACACCATGACCCAGTGCTCAAAAAGGAGGGAGATACAGAACATACATACATACATGTGACATATGCTATTGGTATTGGTATCGGATACGACCGGGACCTTGTTGATTATTGACATTAGTAATTATATGAAAATCAAAAGAGCCTGGAATAGTGTAGTTTTTTTTTTGTCAACACCATTGTCCTTTATAAGTTATAAATAAAGTTAAATTACATGATTTGCCATTTTTATGTCATGACGGCTGGCAAATTGGACCTCGTTATATTAATATGTTGACGGTAAGTAAACATTAGATATCTGCACACTCTCTTTTGTAACTAATGTATTCTTCAACAGACATGTAGTGATTTGTCTTAACTTACATTATGTTTGCCAGTGGTATATAAATTGGTTATTTAATTTTACTACTTTTTGATGCTGGGATATACTATATATTTAGTCGATTATAATATAAATAAGAAAATCAAGCATGACACGGAACAAAAAAAAAGCCATGATAACTTTAATTAACACCATCTGAAATATATTAGCAAAAAAATTAATTCAGGAAGCCTATTGACGAATCCCTTAATAGACAGGCGTTCCGTCTGAATGGGGTGTTGCAGTTACAAGATCAAAATCAAATTGCACAGAGAAACCATACAAGTAATCTACAATGGCCAGTTGACTTCAATAATATAACGATGCATCTATGAAACCGACCTCTTAATGTAATGGGGGGGCTCGGTGGCCGAGTAGTCTGAGTAGTTACTACTGTAATCACTAGCCAGTCAACACTGAGGTTCTGAGTTCGAACCCCGCTCGTACGGGTGCACTCGACTCCAATCTTAATTGACTGGGATTGTCAGTTTTCATATCGAAGGTCGGTGGTTTCTCCGTGCACTCCAGCTTCCTCCAAAAATGAAAACTGGCCGCCACGAAAAAGCCTAATTGAGGTGATTAAAAGTGGCGTTAATACATCAAAAATCAAAATCAAATCTTCATGTAATGAGCAATGATACTGTTACCCCACCTGATCTATATGACAAAGTGTTACGTAAGTTTATTAAGTCTTTTCAATTCACCTGTTCTAGTGATCAGGTCAACACTTAAGGTAAACAATTCCAATTTTGTCCATCGCCTTGTATTTACATAAAAGTCATTAACGATATGATATTAACCAATTATTTAAAAACTTAAATAACAAATATTCCGAACTTTAAGGAAAACGAAAAGTCCCTTATCATATTTCAAAATCTAAACCTAAAGCACTTCCAATCTATTTCTGCCTTTGTACAAACATTTCCTTTCGTAGAAAATGGTCAATTGAACCTGGTTTTATGGCTAGGTGAACCTCTTACTTGTATGACACTCGCATATAACTCCATTATTTTGACAACAGTATGTGAAGAAATAAAGTAATGTGTTACCTGTTTGAACAATCAAGAACATCAAATAAATCAAAGTGTGTTTGTGTATGATTCCTTTTCTGTTCAACGTCTCTTTTCAAACTAATTCTAACGAATAATGCAACGTGGTGATATTCACCGCTTTTTATATAGGCATGTCGTCTTTTTTATCCACTGTGACTAGTATTTGAAAGTTTGAAAAAAAAGTTTTTTCTTTGTGTTAGGAAGAAAATCAATAAAATATTCTAACAGATGTATAATACATGTAAACTGACACATTATGATTTTTGCATAATTGCATATACATTTTTATGGGAAAATGACCTGTTCAAACTATCAATAACATTGTAAAAATACTTCTTGTGATCTTATCTTAAAATCTTTTAGATACATAAACAGAATTTGTGGCTTTATGATATTGAAAATTATGCACCTTTGATTCTAAATTGATGAATAATCCGTAAACAGCATAACTCTATCACACATTGTTTTTACATTTACTATACAGAGACGTCCGGATTTGTGACATCTAGCATACATGTAATACAAGTCTTTTTAAATGAAGCTTTTTTGTATAACGGGAAATAATCCAATTAGTCTTTTTAACTTTTTTTATTTCAGCGTCACTTGTGAGTCTTTTGTAAACGAAACGCAACTCTGTCGAGCAATAGTTAAATCCTGGTATCCATGATGAGGTTATTGGCTCATGTGCCCCATTTCGCACAGCACAGCAAAACAACAAGATAGAAACACATGAACAGAAGAATCCCTTTTTAACATTACTATACTGTATATTTCTGACATGGGACACCTTGAAAACAAATAGTTTTGCCCTTGAAACACAAGCTGAGCCCTAAGTAAATAACACTTTTCAGTTATATTTCTGAATGTCGGGGTATAAAATAATAAGATGTGGTATGATTGCTATTAACCACTAACCAAATGACAAGGTATTTTACAACTATGGGTCACATTACGACCTTCAACAACTCGAAAATACCCATACAGCATAGAAAGCTATAAAAAGCCCTAAATGACAGTTATAGAACAATTCAAATGAGAAAATCAGCCGGCCTGATTTATGTTTCAAACAATTAAGAAACAAAAAATATGATAGACAGAAACAATCGATAATTACTTAGGCTACTGTTTTGGGTCAGGCAAAATACAGAATGTGGAGGGGTTTAAGATGATCGTTGGCGCCGAACCATTTTATTATCTTTATGACGTCTTTCTGGTAAAGCTATCTATGATATCCCATTTATTCATTTTGATCGTTCTGTCTTATATAAATATTTCTAAACGTTCCTACTAAGAAACAATAACAAACATGTACTTATATTCTGTTTAATTATGTATGCATACAAATTAGCAATCAAGTTTACCATGTTCTACACATTTGATTGAAAACAACTAATATAAGTATTATAGTTACACAATACTCTTTAAGGTAGGGTGTTGATGATTAATAAAGTATATTATAACTTCATAAATGTCCTTAGGTGTGGCCTCAAGAGAGCATACATGACATTAATTACCATAGGTACTTTTGAGAGATTTCAAATAACTATACTTTAATAAATAAAAAGATGTGATTTAACTGCCAATGATGCAACTACCAGGCAGTTGTCCAGGACTTGAACCTTTACAAGTCTAAACAAACGATATCTTATCAAACATGTAGTAAACTATAAAATTACCAGTAAAATAGCTTTTACATGTTTTAATGTCAATGAATTAATCTGAGTTTTTTTACAGAAAAAAACATTGAACAAATATATACAGCTGATATTTTTAGTTGATCACATGTACATGTTCTGTAACACATTTGTGAATAATAACGGTGATTATTAATTTTCTTTGTATGCAACCTTTATTGGAAAGTGCAAATTGCCTAGGTTTTTCGGTACTTTTGTGAATATGTATAATTTACAGTATAGAAAAGGGACATATTTTCCTTCATATGTTTGGCTATTTGAATGTTTCTCAATACATGTACTTTCAATGACGACTAATTGACGTTATCAAATGTCATAGTTTGTGGACTAAGTTCTTAACTTTAGCTTCATAGTTCGGACTATTGTCCGAGTGAAACGTTGAGTAAGTCTTCGATTTCGAGTTAAATTCAAGCCATTATTAGAATCAAAGTTCTATTAAGCATTGAATTAGGAATTGAACTTCAAGATTTAGTCACATTTAAGATTTATAGAGTTCGGGTTACAATTCGAATTCAACTTTGAATCCGAGTAACCTTTTGGGGTAGAGTTCGAGTTAGAATCGAATATGAGTCTCCTTTAGATTCCAAGTTGATATTCGAATTATCGAATATAAATGCGTATCTAAAATTTCTATCGAGGATGAAGGGATTTTGCTTGGGCTTCCGAAAAGAGGGCTCCGAGGTATGCGTATAAAACATAAACAATGTTACAATACAGAAAATACAATATAGAAATTGAAATAAAGTTAGATGTGACTTGATTGCCAAATAGACAAATTTCAACCAGAGTTTTAATGCAGTGGATGTAAGCAATATAAGGCAACGAACATTTTGAACACAATGTATAGACGGCTAAAAAGGCCAACATATGAAATTGTAAAATGATTCAAACGCAAAAAAAACTAACGGTCTGATTTGATTCGGTGTTATCATGTATATCTACTATTTAGTCATTTTTATAAATTTACTGTATGCAATAGTATAAATTATTCTGATTAATAGGATTTTCTTATCCCAGGCTGAAAACCCTAGCCGTATTAGGCACACATTTTTGGAACTTTTGGTCCTCAATGCTCTTCAACTTCTTACTTGTTTTGGCTTTTGCACTTATTTTATCTGACCATCACTGGTAAGTCTTGTGTGGACAAAACACGCGTCTGGCGTATAAAATTTAAACCCATGGTACCTTTTTAGATGTTAATCGTGTGTTTCTCTGTTCTTTATGGTCTCCAATTTATTTGTATTGTAGTCCTGTCCAGTAATGTTGTCATTTTAATGTTATATTATACATTGCCATAAAAGCCGGAGGTTTGGCTAGCCACAAAACCAGGTTCAACCCAGCATTTTTTTCTTAAAATGTTCTGTACCAAGAAAGGAAAATGGCAATTTTTATATAATAGTTCTTTTATGCGTGTGTTAAATTTTATATTGTGTTTCTGTTGTGTCGTATGTCTCCTCTAATATTTGATGTGTTTTCCTCAGATTAAGTTTGTAACCCGGATTTGATTTTTTCTCAATCGTTTTATGAATTTCGAACAGCGGTATTTTATTCATAGCTAAACAATGGTATGACAATCAAATATATCACACATGACACAACGACAACCATTGAAAAAGCAGGCACATCAAGATAGTGCACGCTGTGGAGTTTAACGTGTGCGTAATCGTTAAAGTCTCTCCTAAGCTCGGACTGTAGTGTAACAGCCCAACATCAGAAAAGAAATGTAAAAACACGCAGTTTCAATTGGCTTAACGAAATAGATCGGTATGATTGGTGAATATAAATCCATCGGGCGTGATCTCTGGTGCTCCCGAAGGGTATGTAGATTCTGCCCAACGTGTGAACGCAGTCGTGTGATTCGTGAAAGTACAAACCGGGTGATTTGTTTTTATAAAGTAGTTCACATTCGAGAAAAAAATGTCGTCACCTGTGAAACAGATACTCCAAACGGTGTGCTTTTTTCAATTAGTGCGAGGTATCACTGCTGTTATGGCGGAGGTAAAAATAAATAAAATTGTTTTCTAATTACTCCGTGTAAATAAACTTATCATAGATACCAGGATTAAACTTTGTATATACGCCAGACGCGCGTTCCGTCTACAACAGACTTTTCAGTGACGCTCGAATCCAACAAAAATAAAAAAAGCCAAATAAAGTACGAAGTTGAAGAGCATTGAAAACGCTGTAAAGATTTACTCTATAGCAAGGTTGACCTGTTCGGTTTCGTGGGTGTTGGTTTTCTTAATATCACGAATAACCTAGTTAAAAAGATAAAAGTTATCGAAAATTCAAGGCAGATAATCGTAACTCCAAGAAATTTGTTTGATATGATAATCGTAACTTGACTATCAGATAGTCGTTATTTAGATAACATTATTTCTTTCAGTGATAATCGTAAATCTATCTGAATGTTGATTGGGACGGAGATTATATCTAAATATTGCTTAAAAATTTGATAGTGTTACCAGAATTTGACTTAAACTTATACATGTTATATAAATTAATGTTTGGCTTTGGCTCATTTTCTTTTTTTTTTTTTTTTTTTGCTTTTTGGATATATATTCTACATATTTCACAAGTTAACATTTACGGTAAATACTGTTTCGTAATTGTATTCTTACAGAAGAAAAACATGTACATGTATTCAATAGTTTCGATTATCTAAAAGTTTAATAACAATAGAAATCAATCAGTCAAAAACTGTTTTTGCATGCCCAAAGTGCAAATGTCGATCCGCGACCCGCTTGTAGTTATAAGATAAATTTACCTATGTTCAAGTGCAGCAACAGATGTGTATTTTGACAAAATTTTGTATGTCTCTTCAGTGATTCACGGGGCCAAAACTTAGCGCAGCTGATAAAACAATAGATGACATAAGGTATACGCAGGATAAGGAATCAGAGCTTTTCACAAGGGAGTTTATAACTTTATTAAACTATTTCTCAACTTATATATAAACCAAAAAAATATCCGAATACTAATGCTAGTACATAATTAGTGGCAACTGTGTAAGTGATACAAATCAAAAGTTTCTAACCAGGTCTGGTGTTAATGCTTTTTATAGTTACTGTAGTAGATACAAAATAGATTGAATGAATGATGGTTTTTTAAATTCCAATGGCAAATATTTTATGCTCGCTCAGGACGACAACAACTAATCAATAAAGACAGCCTTAAATTGGGCCGTTCAGGAAATTTGCACTGCCACTAGAGTATTAGGATACATTGTGAAGTTTCAAGGGTTCTAAACGTGCATAGAGCGTTGCTAACTCTATAATACATGAGACATCGAATGTTATGACCCCGTTTTTTACCAGCTGTGGCTGCGTATTTATTTATACCACAAGCCAAGCTTTATAAAAAGAAGGGGGAGTCGTTTGCATCATTCAGATCTTTAACCTAAGGTTCTTGTTTGAATTGTTTATTTTTGTTTCGGGACCTTTTATAGCTTACGTGGAATGGGTTTTGCTCATTGTTGAAGATAACATGCAGTAATATATGATTGACAGTTGTCTCATTGGCAAGCATATCAAATTTTTATATAAGGATTTTTTTCTTTAAATATTACCAAATTAAACTGTTTGAACATGATAAATTTGTAAACCTTCATAACACTTGGAAAAGAGTTATTCTTCAAGATCATGATAAAGCATCTAAAGATAAACAATATTGGTTTACCGATAAATTTACTGATAAATGTACAGGGAACATTACGCTTTTAAGATGACAGTAGCAATATCAGGCGAGACCCAGAATCCCCTGGAATCTTTAGTATTAAAATATACGCGTTCTATTTAATTCTCTTTATTGTGTGTTCGCAAATTCGGTAAATGATAGGATAATCAAAAATATTATATGAAACAACTATATTTCATGAAGGCAAAGCGATTCAAACGCTTAAAAGTTGTGAAAATTTATCCAGAATTACATGAATGACACATGAATTTAGCTTTATTATCATGCAGCAACAAAGAAAATGAATCTCGTTGCTATCAAATACATTAAAATGTAGCCATTGAAAATCTTCTTCATCTATGACATTAATGAATATCAACAAAAAAAGAGAATGGTGAAATATCCCTACTTTTCCTCAAATATGTGTGTAAGTAACTGTAATTAACGAATAAAATGGGGAGATTCCCAAAATGATATTTGACTTTCAATATCGTGATAAAGTATATGAAATGGTGTAATTTCCCACTAAAGCCCCGGTCACAACAGATCGTACGATTTTTTTGTAGTGGAAGATCTATAAAATAGTACACACGTGGCACTGTCTTGCAAAATGTCAAAAAAATATATCGAGTGATCACATCAGCTACGACAAGCCCACGATGGTTTTACGATAGTTACAGTACAGAAAAAAATTGAAATTGTACTGTTGTGGCTTTCTCGCAAGTGAGTCGTGCGAAAGTCGTGCGACGGTCGTACGACAATCGTGAGCTGTTTGTGTCTATTTTTCAGGTTTTAATGTCATGGGATGCGCGTGTTACTATCGTGCCACTGTCGAACGACTGTCGTGTGTGTTACTATCGTGCCACTGTCGAACGACTGTCGTACAACAGTCGTTGGTTACTAGCGCGTTTGAATCCGAACTACTAGTATATAAAGGAGGCCTGATTTATTGCATGCTATTTGCCATTTGTTTTCAATATTATTTAGTGTCATTATAAGTTTGGTCTAAATAAACGACGTTTTCGAACTAGTTTATGTTATAATTGAGTTTATGTTATAATTGACGTTTTCGAACTAGTTAATGTTATAATAAAGCCCCCGAAAAATTAACAAAAGAAATATGGAGGCAGTGAACGTGGTAGATTTTTACCAGACAAACGACCCCCTACCATAAGCTGAAACATATGACCATTCGGAAACTCATGGAAAGGATCCTGCTGATGATGTCGTCACTGTGACGGGGACGGGAAGGAGTCTACGCTCGTTGTGACCAGGGCTTAAATTACAAATATTGGGAAAACATCAAACCGGTATAGATTTAAACACATACGTGAACACTAGACAATATTGGGAAATTTTCCCAACATGAAAAAAAAATCTTTTAAAAAAGCCGTGTAATTTGTCATTTTCTATATTGAAAAATTGACAAATTACTCGGAATGGTGTAATTTCAACATTATATGTAATTTGTTCATTTTGTCAGCATTTTATAAGACTTTTTTCCTACTTAAACGCCAATCCTGAAAATGAAAATTAAAACATCGATAGTTTTCTCTTTTTTTTGTATCCGTCCTTATTTGTGGCCTAAAGAGAGCATAAATGCTATTAATTACCATGGGTACTTGTGATTTGATTACCATTGCCGCAACAACCACGCATAAAGCAGCCGTCTAGTATTTGAATTTTAAAAGTCTGCACAACTGATATCTTATACTACATGTAGTAGACTATAAAAGTACCTGTAAAATACTTTTAAATGTCAATGAATTAATCTAGTTTTGTCACAAAAATAATATAAAAAAATATATACAGTTGACATGTTGTAGACGATTACATGTTCTGTAAAACATCTATAAATACTAACGTTGATTATTAATTTTCGTTGTCTAGAAAGTACGAAGAACCTAGTGTTGGTTTTTCTTTTCTTTTTTTTTTTTTGAAAAATGTATATGTTGTAGTAAAGAAAAGAGACAGATGAATTTTATAGACTTTGCGATTAGAATGTTTCTCACCACATTTACTTGTGATGACGACTAGTTGATGTTATCAAGTTTCATAGTTTGTTTGTGTTGACTGAAGTCTTCACTTTAACTTCACTATAACCAACACAGACAAGTAGATGGTACCAGTGTCGTGGGATAATTTTGCATATTATCAAATCTTCTAGAGGGTTTTTTAGAAATTAAAAAGCTTCTTCTTAATGTTATGTACATACGCATAGGGAATTTCCGTTTTGAATTCGGTATTTTTGTTATAATAACCTTTTACATATGTATTTTTTAATACAATGATACTTTATTCATAAATAATTTTTAAAAATATGAAACAAGGACAAATCAATGATTGTATCTTCATTCGGTTAATTGTGTTTTCTTCATTCAGTTTCAGTATACAATTTATTAATGCCAGTTAGTTCCCTTCTCTGTAGCAATCGTTGCTGCACAGAGCTGGATATTCTCATGTTCATTGTTGAAATAATTTTTGTTGTGTTTTAATGATATTTTCCAAAAACAGCATAACTTATCTCGGGTCTCATTTTTGCATGATTTACATATGCATATACATGATTTATGTAGCTCAATATACCAATCCTTACATCTGTTATTTACAAGAATGTGTACTTTACATTACATTGGAATGTATAGTTGAATAATCAAAAATCATGTTCACACTACATGACATTTTCCTTTGAATATATTTAATAGTCTTCTAGATCGTTGCGTATTTAATAGTCTATATACGGGCGCACTACGTTTGCGCGCATTTGGGGATTAAAATATTTTACGTTTGCGCGCAGCTTTTGATTACATTTGCGCGCATTCATTTTACAGGTAATCTCAGGTAAAAATAATAATTGATATATATTAACACAATGATTAAATTATAAATGACTATACTTTATTGGTATTTTAATAATAAATATGACTATCAATTATTAATTTTGAAAATAGTTTGTTAATTCAAATAATATATTGTTCATATTGAATTCTAAAATTAATTTAAAACCCCGTTAGATATATCTTAAGTTTAAGTTATGATAAATGGGCTATGTCACAGATTTCTTAAACTTTTGTCTACACCTTTGACTTGTTGAATTGTATATGCGCGCAAATGTAATGGTAATGCGCGCAAACGTAATGCACCGCTATATACATGTATATATTGTATAATTTGCCTTTAACAAAAAATAGCTATTTTATAGCAAAATATAATTTTAAAAAGCACTAGTAAAGAATTGAATCGCTGAAAATTGCAAAATCCTTTTGTGTCTGATTCAGTGTTTAAGTAACAACATTTGTGAGACATCTTAGTAAAAGGTATTTTAATGTTTCAATTTTCGAACATTTTTATGAGCATAAATTACAACTCAAATGAAACAACAATGTTTTCGCAATTGCGTATTTATTACCCTGGCTTTAACCACCAAAAGGGGCAAATGAAAAACCTTAAAGTTAGCAATCCTCGCTTTCGATTAAATCGAGGTTCTACATTTCGTATTCTTTAAAAAATTGATAATCAATTGATTAAATCGGACTTGACTATTTAATTCTGTAATTGTAAATTTCAATCTTATCTGTTAATGTACCCCTATTTTGACAAGTTTACCTTTTATGTCTCTTTTGTTCACCCATCGTTGTAAATATAATGAAATTTGATGCTAGTATCATACGGAGTTCAGTGTTTTTGTGATTTAATTACTTTTTATTACAATCATACAACAAATAGAAAGTGTTCACTATAAAGGATATATTGATAATCGAAAACAACTTTTACCTAAAAACTGTAACGTTATTTTTACTTTTTTCTTGTAAATTGTTTCTTTAAAGAATAAGTTATCCAATAACATGATATTTTTATATGGTGATTTTCCACCTCCGGCAGTGAGATTAGAACACGTGATCTTTCAATCGTGGATTAGTTCAGTACATGATTACCCTACACCACTAGCATAATTATAAATATTTTGAAATGTAAGTACTAAATTCTACTACCTAAGACGTGAGAAAACAGAATAAGAAGATTCTCATCCAGCTTGTTGTCTCTTAGAAATTATGTGTTTAGAAGATATGTATGAGTTTCTACATGCATGATTGTACGCAAATATAGGAGAAATCCAGTCCTAGATTTGTCCCTTTTTCATTTCCATTTACATGTTGCATCATCTACACGAAAGTGTTTTCAACTTTATAATACCCAAGCACTTACGAAACCATGTTTTGTCACATCTATTTCAACTTTACAAAATACAATTCAGGACATTTAAATGGTTTCTGTATCTTTTTCTATAAGAAATGACTATCAATGTTTAGCGCATTTCAAGTTTGTGATTGCGCTGGTACACTAAAATTACTAAGCATAAATTAGAACTATCACTTTAACACTATTTATCAAAAACTCCGCACATTAATTTTAAAAGTCAAAATCACCTCCCCATTCCTGCATCAAAATTAATACATGTCAGTTAGAGGCAATTCGACTATAAACGAATAATATTAGAAGATTGATGCAAATTAAATGGCATTGCTGGTATTCTGAGAATAGATTTGAGTTCTATGTCATTCGGTTTTTGTGGAGAGTTGTCTCATAGTCAATCATACCTTTTTTTTTATGAATATCAAAAAAAGTCTAAAATTTGATTCATCGGTTAGCTGTACTAGTCTGAAAGTGATGCGATTAAACATGTTAAAGTTATTCCTTGCATTTATCCGTCTTTTTCTAACCTCTCTATGTAAACACAAGTCAAACTTGTTGATCTGCATGAACGCTTGCTCGAAAAATCATATATATTTCCGGAAAAATTAGATAATGAACACCTAAGACTGTATGGAACTTTAAATAAAGCTAATTGATCTATTTCCTGCTAAATGTTCAGTTGGAAACAGGAGCCACTAAATTGGTTGACCTGACACAAGAGTTACAACAATTGTAGTGATAAACATCGCTAAATGTGTTGACTCGACACAAATGTTACAATAATTGGTTGACCTACCACAAATGTTACAATAATTGCAGTGATAAACATCGCAAAATGGGTTGACCTAGAACAAATGTAACAATTTTTGCAATGATAAACGTCGCTAAATTGGTTGACCTGACACAAATGTTACAACAATTGGTTGACCTTACACAAATGTTACAATAATTGCAATGATAAACGTCGCTAAAATGGTTGACCTGACACAAATGTTACAATAATTGCAGTGATAAACAAACCATATTGTCCGAAAAAAAAACATATTTTTATTTGATCTTCTAACCACCAAATCCATCTCACATCACTTTTTATCGTTTTCTTCAAGAAAACAAAATGCCAAGAAAAAAGTACAAGAGATCTTAAAGAGCATGAGACGCTCACCTGCATCTTCAATGATGGCCACTTTTGAATAGAAATAATCATTGATCAGGAATTCCTCTATTAAGAAATAAACTGTATATGTCAGTCATGTTGACGTACTTATCATGATGGCCAGTTTCTAATTTTTTTTTATTTTTTTTTTTTGCAAGTTACTTTTTTTGATAATATTTTTAAAAAATGCAAAAAAACTTCAATAAGGGGATGAACAAAGATTAGCTTTATGATAGCTTTTTTGTAGATATTGCCTTACTGAAAAATGTTACTGTCAAAAGTTTTAATCTATGTTTTTTGTGTTCTGTGTATTTTCGAAGGGTTAAATATTTCGCAGTGGTGTCTTGACATGGCTTTGTTTGGACTTGTTTGTTTGCTTTTTGGCCTTGCATGTTTGTATGTTTGTCCCTAATATTTATTAACTGTGCATTTGCATTCAGATATCGCAAATCAAATTCATTCGTTTATAGTGTATTAATGTACGTTTTTTGATTGAGTTAAGCCTTCCAATTGATATTTTACCGTGTGTTTTTCTATGTTGTGATGTTATGCTATTGTTTCAAAAAAAAGGGAGAAGGTTTGGATCCATTAAAACGTTAAATCCCACTGCAAATGTTTGCACCTGTCCTAAGTCAGAAATCTGATGTACAGTAGTTGTCGTTTGTTTATGTAATTTATACGTGTTTCTCGTTTCTTGTTTTTTTTTTTTTTTATTTAATATAGATTAGACCGTTAGTTTTCCCGTTTGAATGGTATTACACTAGTAATTTTGGGAGCCTTTATAGCTTGTTGTTCGGTGTGAGCCAAGGCTCCGTGTTGAAGGCCGTACATTGACCTTTAATGGTTACTTTTTTAAATTGTTATTTGGATGGAGAATTGTCTCATTGGCACTCAAACCACACCTTCCTATATCTTTTTTTTTCTAAGAAAAACAAACACAAAAAGACATGAAACATTTATAACGGTCAGGAAAAACATTCTAAAACAAAGCTATTTCATGATTCAGTCTTGCATGTAAGTACATGATTATAGTAATACTTCGTTATAATCATAGATCTGTTCTATGTTCCTTTGGAATTTTAACCAAAGATGAAGAACTTGATCTTACATCACTGTATTAATTACCTAAGAACTACAAACAACGGTTTTTGCTGGGTCTTTCAAGTGCTCCATGAAACCTCTTTCTACATTGATAGCATCAATTGTATCAAAACTGGGTTTTAAAGTTATAGTGGAACTGCCTTTTCTAGAGGTGGCGTAAAGAGGTTGTGGATACTAAACAATTCAAAAGACAATATAAAGTACATACCATCTAAGACTCTTTAGGTTGCACTTTGTAAATACAGCTGTTTCTCAAACCACCTTCTTTTAAGGAGATATAGAATATTCATAGATAATTACATTTGTTTACAGACTGGTTCCCAGTTCTGATCTATAGGTTGCATCTCATAGAGACATAGCTTGAGAATGTTACCAGTAAATATACATGAGAATATTGTTTTATTGAAATGTGTGGTAGCCCTACAGTGGAGGTAGGGCCAGTTTGAATGTTTAGTGTTTGTTTAAACTCTTCAAAGTTCAGGTCATATACACGTTGAAAATATGCCGCACAGCCCTATATTTTGACCTTTAAAAAAATTGAAGTGCATATGAACTTTCCATTCTAGGATATGAATTTTGTCAAACTTCATAGTAAAAGTGGTACAGTTTTAGCCGGAAAGGAAGTTCCTACGGGAAAATGCATTGTCAATATTTACAGAAATGCAACCTGTAATCTTGCAATAGTATAAAAATATTTGACTTGTCTACGCTTTATACAAGTACATGTATCCGTCATTCCAAACTAAAAACAAATTGAAACAGTTGATATTGCTTTGTTTCATAAAAAAGAATTACCAACGTAGATAAAAGTATATTGTACTAGGGGGGAAATCTTATCTTGTATAGAATCCCTCTGATTCAAACACAAAATAATCTGAAACTAACATTGTCAATATGCATGAATTCTTGATTGACAACGTATTTTTTATGTTTGGAGGACGTGTTTTTCAACAAACTATCGACATTCCCAAGGGATCCAATTTAACCCCTCTGCTTGTCGACTGCTTAATTTATTCTTTATGAAACTGACAGGAACTCCTTAGGAAGAAAGAAAAGAAGTTCGCTATATCCTTTAACTTTACTTTCTGCTATACAGATGGTGTTCTCTCACTAACTATTTCCAAATTTGGTGACTATTTTGAGCGCATCTATCCTATCAAGCTAAAGATAAAGAATACAACAGATACGGTTAAAACTGCAAACTATTTTAACTTACATTACATCTGCAAAATAACAATGAGTGTTGGTTGAAAATGAAACTTCCCGACAAAAGAGATGAGCTCAGCTTTCTATGAACTTTCCATTTATATGTTGCAATATTCAAGCATCTCCCAATTACAAAACAAAATGTAGAGCAATATTCCCGTTCTTCTATGTTGTGATGTTATGCTATTGTTTCAGAAAAAGGGAGAAGGTTGGATCCATTAAAACGTTTAATCCCGCTGCAAATGTTTGCACCTGTCCTTAATCAGGAATCTGATGTACAGTAGTTGTCGTTTGTTTATGTAATTTATACATGTTTCTCTTTTTTTTTATTTTATTTAATATAGATTAGACCGTTGGTTTTCCCGTTTGAATGGTTTTACACTAGTAATTTTGGGGCCCTTTATAGCTTGTTGTTGGGTGTGAGCCAAGGCTCCGTGTTGAAGGCCGTACATTGACTTATATTGGTTTACTTTTTTAAATTGTTATTTGGATGGAAAGTTGTCTCATTGGCATTCACACCACATCTTCCTATATCTTATGTAATTCATAATATGATTTCCTTGATATAATGTTGCTGCTACAAGGAGGCTATTAAAACCAGAAGGTCAAATTGTGAAGTAAATTTTACGGACGCCATCACGAGTAAACCGACAGTTACGGATATATTCGTTTCACAGATGGTATCGGATATGTTCCGTATGTCGTAAATACATTGCCGTTCCCTTTTACGAATATGACGCACCGAATTAGACTATTTACCGGGTTTTTCATAACATGAGAAAGGGTTTTTAATAACATAAGCAACATGACAGGTGCCACATGTGGAATCCGATCTACTTATCCTTCAACAGAACCTGAGATAGATTAACGCTGTTGTGAATTTCTCTTATTCATATATTAAGTGTAAACAAATGATTATGTTTTATCAATTGAAATCTGGTATAGATTTCCTCTACACTACTACATAATCTTTGAACAGGAGTGTGGTAAAAATATTTTGAAAGACAGAACAAGAGATGTTGGTTAGGTTGGTTCTAAGGATAACACGTAGTTCAATTCGTTTGTATCCCTCCTTTTTTGTGCCTAAAGAGAGTACACATCATACCAAGTATCATGTGTAGTTTTGAGAGATTTCAAATAACTTTACTTAACTAAATAAAAAGATGTGATTTGATTGCAACTACCACGTAAAAAGCAGATATTTAGGATTTGAACATTTTAAAGTTTGCACAACTCATATCTAATAGTATATGTAGTAGACTATAAAAGTACTGTAAAATACCTTTAAATGTCAATGAATTAATCTGAGATTTTACAAAGAAATACCATAGAAAAAATATACAGTTCGGATTGTTATGAATAATAACGTTCATTATTAATTTTCTTTGTCGCCAACCTTTGTTAGAAAGTACAAAGTAACTGGGTTTTTTTTTTTTTTTTATTTTTCTATTTAGGAAAAATTTATGTGTTTTGATGTTATATTTGTTATTCTCGTGGGATTTTGTCTGATGCTTGGTCCGGTTCTGTGTGTGTTACATTTTAGTGTTGTGTCGTTGTTCTCCTCTTATATTTAATGCGTTTCCCTCGGTTTTAGTTTGTTACCCCGATTTTGTTTTTTGTCCATGGATTTATGAGTTTTGAACAGCGGTATACTACTGTTGCCTTTATTTGTGTTTATGAAAAGGAACATATTACTTATATAGATTTCGCTATTAGAATGTTTCTCAATGCGTATACTTGTTAGGACGACTAATATATGTTATCAAATTTATCATATTTTGTTTATGTTGACTAAATTCTTCACTTTAACTTCACTATAACCAACACGAACAAGTGGATGGTACCAGTGTCTTGGATTGATATTGCGTATTATCACATTTTCTAGGTATTTTTTTTAAACAATAAACATACGCATAAAGATTTTCTGTTTTGAATTTTCATTCCAGTTCAGTATTATTGTTATTTTACTTTTTACTGTGAACAAAAAGTCATGGACAAAGAGTAACAGAAGAAATACATGTAGCCACTATTCATTTTTGACAGTAGTTTCTCAGAATAAGAAATCACTATTTTTTTATTACTTTAAAAAAAATATATTGTTTTGTATTTTTCTTGAACTTTTATGCATAAAACATCCTTTTAGACAACATATTTTCTTAAATCAATTTTAGGATTTAGGTTACTTAGTTTGTTCTAAAAAAAACACCCAAATAATGCTGTTTTAACCTCAGTACAGATGACTGTACAATACAGTATACGACTCAAACTTTAAAATCATTTATATGACTATTTGAGAAATCTGATAATTATAAAATACATCTTTACTGTACTGCGACTGTTGTCATTTCAGTAAAAGGATAGTTAGATAAAAAATTTAAAGTTGAAAAAATAGAAGTTATTTAGTTATCTATGGTTCAGACTGGTCGGGTGATAGTTCAATACCATGATAAAATTGACCAAAACAAAACTGAAAGACTGAAATACAAACATTTGCAATAGCACAATAATACATTGACGGGATGTAAAAGTTTTCAGCCACGTCAAATGGATATGACAAAAAATACACAGAGCAGTAAAAGTAGTTTTTAAAAAGACAAATTAAAGAATACTTAAACACCTTATTAAAATGATAAACAACGTCAGTACCCAAAATCTATACTTCTAGACTATCGTATATTATTTGTGAAGTTGATACGAAATATTTATGAACGTTGTCTTGGTATTTTCAAATTATTTTGGAAAAAGAACGAGATGTTCGTTTACATACTCCTGATTCATTAACTTTCTGCTCAGACACTGGTGACATTTTACGAAGTCTGAGTACGACTGTAGGAGCGCAAGTTCATGAATACCGAATAAGTTGGGAAATGTAAATCCCATATTCAGGTGAAGTTTGTATATTGTTACTAAGGTTGGGGAAATTAATAATTTTAAATAAAAATCGTTTAATTTGTCATATATTCTGTTACTGAGATGACTATGTATGTCAAATTCGAGGTTTATGTCTGAAAAAAGAGGCAGAGGAAGTCGTGTCTGTTGAAGGTAAAAAAAAATAACAAAATTGATACAAACTGTTATAGTCATTTTTTTCAAAACGAGTGGAATTAACAGGATCAATAAACATTTTAAACAGCAAACAAGTACACGTCATATGTAAAGCCAAGACATTTTTGTCTTGTTTAAGCCATAGTTACTTTCCTGAATTAGTACCTTCTTGATAATGCAAAATCCTTCATGAATTTTTTTTTTTCAAAATTAACTAGTAACCCCGAATATGCCCTTTGCTTTTCTCATGTTTCACTTCTTTCGTTTTTTTTAAACGTATTAAAATCAGGAATGTTATACCTTTTACATTCTCCTTTCCGGCTTACTATTAAGATATTTTATGTCACTTTTTAAACTATTTAGAAAAAAAAGTCATTTGATTTGCCATAAAGACCATAAATATTCCAAGCAGATATAGAGTAAGGTGTTCGATTCATTAAAGATCAAAACTCAAATGAATGGCAGTTATAAAGCTAAGAAATATATTCATAACATTATTATAATTACATGTCGGTATACATGTACAAAACATATATCATACATCTGCTAGAATATTTTATTGATTTAATACCTAATAACAAAGGTTTTTTAAAAACTTAAAAGTAATGTTACAGTGGATAAAAAAGACAACTAGACTATATAAGCCACGCTGAATATCACCACCTTTCATTATTCGTTTAAATCATTGAACAGAACAGGCAACATGTACAAGCAAACTCTGATTATTTTTCTGTTCTTAATTTTTCAAACCGGTAAGATATTACTTTACTTTTGATTGTTTGCATACTGTTGTCAATATAATGGAATTTTATGCGATATTCATACACGTCAGAGTTTTCGCTAGCTATAAAATCAGGTATTATTGTCTAATTTGTACATAAAAACTGTCTTCACCAAGTCATTGAAATTTGATAATTCCAGTTATAAACTTTTTAATACTGGATATTCAAAGATTTGTATAGCTTATTATGAATATTATTCTGTTGCTATTCCTTTTTCCATCTGTACGTTTTTGTGTGTTTTCTTTCTGGAACGTTGTTGTTTTTTTGTACTCTTCAAAAGTATATTCTTTACTGTAATTTTATAAAGACAACAACCGAATGAAAGCAGTCGTGAATTCACATACAAATTCGTAGGTCTTCAACGACTGAATAGTATAAAAACAAAATATTAACAAAGATCGGATTGTTCGCGTCATTATCATTTGTATTATGTCATCGAAAAATTAAAACTTAAACGATCGCCTGGATTCCCTTTAAATTGTCAGTATTGTACATGTGTCATGAATCGTTTTTGTACTCTGTCGCTTCAAACTGTTCAAGCATAATTACGAAATTCAACCAAATGTCGGCCATTTACATTTTTATTTCGTTCCAAAGGAAATAACTCGAAATGGTTTTGCTAAAAGATGACTTGCAGAACCGATATCCAAATTACGGCAGGACGTTTTAAAATACTTATAAATCATTTGGTCAGTACCATGCTAGATTTTCCTTTTCTATTATAATTGTCTTTGAAGCATATCTCAGCTTCACATAGTAGTAAAGTAAATAATAAATGTATATATCGTTGGCAGATTATTAAAGTCAATACAAATCACTATGAGTTCGTATAATAATACACTAATTACAAAATAGAGTTTGCAGTTTAATAAATTAGTAGTATTTTTAAAGTATACTTTACCTATTACATATGGACACAAAATAGAGCTTGCAGTTTAATAAATTAGAAGTATTTTTAAAGTATTCTGTACCCATTACATATTAATTCAATTTCACCCGAACAATACCTGTTTTATATCTTAAAAATATAAGTTATTTTTATCCCCAGTAATTGGA
Source organism: Mytilus galloprovincialis (assembly GCA_037788925.1). Classification (NCBI taxonomy): domain Eukaryota; kingdom Metazoa; phylum Mollusca; class Bivalvia; order Mytilida; family Mytilidae; genus Mytilus; species Mytilus galloprovincialis. Next base: position 43,691,084 of record CM075333.1, on the reverse strand, counting down.
GAATGGGGAACATGGACTCCTTGGGCACAATGCTCAAAATCTTGTGGACGTGGAAGGAAGCGAAGAGAACGAACATGTAATCCTTTTAGTACCTGTGGAGGTTCTAATATAGAAACCGATAAGTGTAACACGAATCCATGTCCAGGTAAGACTTCATTTAAGTTTTGCTTTATTTATTCCATGGCATGTTTGATTTTCTTCTTTCTATCATAATAGAATATGAAGAATATCCCACATTCAAATAGTAGTCGATTTTAATAAATCAATGGTCATACTGAAGAAAGATCAATGCATGTCCGTTAAGAATACATTAGTTACAAAATAGAATTTGCATTTTTAATCATTTGTATTTTTTGAAAGCATACTTTGCAAATCACAAATGGAAACGCCATCTACAAAACAGTTCCTGACTTAAAAGGTATCAAGTAGTAAGGTAATAAGGTTAAACTCCAAAATCAAATGCAGCAATATATTTCACATATTTGTTAACATCCTACTCAGGCATGTTGAGATAGAACACTTATTAAATTTGTAAGAAATATTTAGGTGGACACTTTAAGGAAGAAGCAAATTTTAACCAAATTTCTTAGACATCTTAAAAAATCAAAGTTGTTTTTCCCCCAGTCGATGGAAACTGGGGAACATGGGGTATGTTTGGACCATGCTCAGTAATTTGTGGAGAAGGAGTGCAGGAAAGAACACGAGTTTGCAATGATCCTGCTCCTTCACTGAACGGAAATCCATGTGATGGTGAAGATACTAACTCAATAAGTTGTAACAGAGCAGAATGTCCAGGTAAGACTTCGTTTACTTTTAATAAATGCCAAAATACAGAAGATAAGTACTTCTTTTTAATATTCATGTTGAAACCGAACCATTTTCCATTTGCTAATAAAAGTATGTTAGGAGAATGGTTTATGCCAAAAGTCAATTTTAACATGATGAATAATATGTAAATAGTGTATCTGGTATGTTAATATTCAGTTGAACCAAGAAAATGCCCTGATAATCTGGATGGACACTGCTTTTATCTTCCTTTAAGAGACGATTGGTTTGTGCATCCCCTTCTCTAAATTCAATGTATATCCATAGATTTTATCAGTGTTTTAGATTGTATGTTGGAAAAGATCCAAATAAACAATACAGTAAAAATATCTAAAGTCTCTTCAACTTGATGATTGCATATTCTAAACTTATAGAATTGGTGCAACAGTTCTACAACATTGTTTAATTAGCGTTTTATCTTTTTCATCCTTACAATACTGAGAATACTCATAGTTATTGTCACAAAAGATGAATAAACAAAAGTTCTGCATTGTCTGACCACATGACATCAAAAGAGATCTGTCAGGGAAGGAAACTCTGGTGTATTTTTGAAAAAACAACAGATTTTCATATCTCAGAAATAGATTACCTTTATAGCCGTATTTGGCACAACATTTTGGAATTTTGGGGTCGTCAATGCTCTTCAACTTAATACTTATTTGGCTTTATAACTTTTTTGATATGAGCGTCACTGATGAGTCTTATGTAGACGAAACGCGCGTCTTACGTATCAAATTATAATCCTGGTACCTTTGATAGCTGTCTTACATCAAGAAAGCAACATAATCTTATTAAAGAAATATGGACAAGCAGATAAAACAAAAACGACGAGATTGAGGCTTATACCTCGAATTTATATGAGTTTAGTATTTCTTTTTAAACTCATTGTTAATGTACGAATCTGATAATAAAATATAAAGTAGGCTGATTTTACATAGGATAATAGAAAAACATATAGAACTTCGAAGTGCCAATAATTGATACTGCAAGTGATTTTCTTCAATTAAATAATACAGTTCTATTTTGATTTACTTAAGGTGGAGTAAATTATTATGCACTTTGTATTATTTATACTTGATCAATTATTAAGCTTAAATTGCAAAGGGCAATATCCTCATTTTATGCCATCAATCAAATTCACACTGATGTCTTAACAAATTCTTAAACAAAACGATACTTATTTTTTTAACCCAGCTCTTAAAACAAATTAACAATTAATTTATTTTTTATGCTTATTATTTCTATTCATTTCAATTGTAATCAGCATACCAAAACTTATATTTAGAACTGTTCTGAAAATAATTCGTAAATCTTAGGTTGCGTCGTTGTTTGAGACATGTGAAGGAATCATCTGATTTGTCTTCAATTATGATCAGAATTTGGTTTTGTTGAAGACCTATTGTAAATATTATAAAATTGAAGGATTTTCTTGCAAAAATTGAATCGTTATAAAAACAATTCCACTTTACATTTTCTCGAAGCGTTCTTAATATTAGTTGTTCCTTCTTCTTTTCAAATTGTATAAATTATAAACAAGAGAACATTTAAGTCCTACTTTCGCTGATCTATGACATGAAATCAAACAATATGTAAAACAAAACCATTTACAATGCAAAAAAAGTTTTTACACAAAATATCATAATTACGGCATTAATTGTCGTCTGAAAAAACAACAAGTTAATTTTTTATTTGGAATCTTGTATACGTAACGTAATAACGTAATGCAGCGCTCGATTTCAAAGTAGATTGAAGAGAATAGCTTGTTACATATTTATCAAATTATATTATAAGATTGTGTTGCTTCAATATGAATTAGAAACATTTGACAGAATGAGGGGATTTGTCTGCCAGCCATAACAAAATATGCATTTGTACGACCAGAATACATAATGTAAATATACTGAGATCTTTCAGTGACCATTCACACGTACAATTAAACTGCGTAATGTAGTATAAAGTTACTAGAGATTGAGTATTGCATGTGTATTCTTTAGAACTGTATGTGCGCTTATGTTTATGTGTATATTATACATTGAATTTTTTAACCTTTAAAATTCTGTTTACAGCATTCACAGCGACATTACCCGGAGGTGTTCATCCATATCAGAACGGTGCTTTTATCGGATATCCGATTAAGCTTTTAGACACTCCTGCTTACAGTAAAGGTATTTTTACTGTTCTTCCTGGAATGGGCGGTATTTACTCGGTATCTGTTACCATGATGTCAGGCTCTGTTACAGGTCACACTACTTTAAGGAAAAATGGAGATATTTTGGTTTGGCTATTCACAAACAAAGAATATGATATGGCTTCCCAAACTATCACCATTCAACTGGTAGAAGGGGACAAGATTTGGGTACAAATGACCAATCAGGCATCGAGTCTTTTTGATGTTTATAACACTTTTAGCGCAGTTAGGATACGTTAACTGTCTATATATTATCATAAAGGCCTTACAGACGTTACGTTTAGGCCCACAACAATAAGCAATTAATGCTTTCAAATAAAATTTACTTTTAAAGTTACAAACGCATTTGATTTGTTATTTTTGTTTTGCATGTACCTTATACCTGAAACAAAGATTATAAGCGACGTACATATATGTTTATTTATATAAAATCACGAGGACTTCAACATGGAGGTTAGTATTATCTAAGGCAGATATGAATTAAGATATGAGTAATGGGTAAATACGACAAACCAGCACAAAATCAAAGAAGGTATAGAAGATGTCAAAATTGATTGGTTAATTGATAGTTGCACGAACGCCATCACGAGTTGGTTGATCGTTACGGATTATCCGTTTCACCCTCTGAGATGCATATAAGCGATATAAACATAGATATAGATAGAAATAGAATTTTCTAGGTCTGGTTGATTTCATATTATAGATTATAAATGAATGTTAATCATTGTTTTTACCTGTAAAAGAATGATATTTGTGGATCGAATCCGTCAATCAAATGCTCTATCTTTCTTTCACTTTCAATGTTGACATTCTTTTCATACAAATAACTGAGCGCGCACGATTCTTGTGTTATCTATCCCTTGCTAAGATTTAAAATTGAAGTTCACATGAATACTGATTCAATGAGGTCGAATTATTCATTTGCAGGTAATAAATTCATCATCAATATTTCTTATTTATCTCACTTTCATAAATAATTGAACCAAAAAAATCATATTTGATATTTTTTGTATCTCGTAGCTAGTGCCCCTTAAATGGACAACTTTTTGAATTATAGACCCAAATTTAATATATTATGTTAGAATATATCATATATTAACAGACATTATCGTAAAAATTTGAAAAATGAATTTATAAAAAAAAAACATTCTATAAATATATGCAAGTCAAATAAACTGTACATCATATGACTTTCAATTGTTCTAGATATTTTTAGTGATTTTTACTAGTTTCCCTATTAAATTACAGAACTTACTTTAAACTTTGTAATAAAATATGTATAAAATGAATGGCAATTCAACTAATTATTCGTGGAATGTATGAATAACCTCACTTGATGTTACAACTAATCACGAGCTTTTGTTGTTCCCGACTCCCATGTATGGGTAAACTGGTTATTTAAATGCAATCATCCTTAATTTTGAAAAAGTATACACTTCAATCGACATTATTACCTGTTATGTCTGTTTGTTTTGTTCACACATCGTTGTCAAAATATAATAGATTTTGATGCGATTGTCATACAAATGAGATATTTAGCAAGCTGTAAGATCAGGTTTTATCTACCATTTTCTACATAATAAATTCTACATAATAAAATGACTGTATCAAACCAGGAATATGACAGTTGTTATCCCTTCGTTTGATGTATTTGAGTTTTTGATTTTTCGATTTGATTAGGGGATTTTCCTTTTTGAATTTTCTTCAGGGTTTGGTATATTTGTGACTTTACTTTATTTTTTACATATATGAAATCTTGATAAGGACTACACATATTTATTGCAAAGTATAGATCTGTATATGTTACAGATTATTTTTTACAGAAATTTTCATCACAAATACGAAGAAAAATACGAAAAAGAATATATTTCCACTCACATTAATGCACAAACTATTTTACAGTAACATATCAATAATTTAGTTGGACAGATTTCTTAAAAGAGGGACGAAAGATACCAAAGCAGAGGTGTGGAAATGCTATGCTCGACTCGCCTGACTCGTACATTTGAACAACCAGACAAGTAATTATTTTTGTCTTGGTTGCCCGTGGACAAGTAAAAAAATATACAAGACAAAGTTCAAATCCAACAAAAACATAAAATTAATTTCAAAACGTATAAAGATGTTTAATTTATGTAAAATAAACCAATGTTTATGCAGCAAGTAAAAACATCAATGTTCATGACGATAAATATTACATGATACCGGAAATAGATTCATTACCAAAATAAATAAAAATAAGTATGCGAACCCGAGTCGCGTAACATTGCATTGGCTTTGTCCATTGACCCGGGATCGTCGATTAAGTTTCATCCATCATTTACTGGAAGTGTCATTTCTCTAAATTTTGTATCGAGATTCAGATTGACAAATACTTAATAAAAAGCTGAGCAAGCAAGGCAAAAAGAATCATGAGTCGAGTAGAAAACCTAAATGCAAACGGAGGACACAGAGTATTAAAAAAAAACGGAAGCGAGAATTTCAGACATCGTGGATATCAGATTGCCCCTGGATATCTATAGATGGAAATTCGGAAAATAAATTAAGTTTTTGTCTTATTTATAGATGAAAGGTCAACATAATTTGTTGTCAAACTGGTAAATAGAAGGGACGCTTTAATTGCACATCAAGACAATAATAAATAATCAAGAAAAAACAAGTGTGTCAGTTGAGAGAAGCACCACAAAATCAATAGTTAATCTATTATTTAGTTTACATTTCTTCAATCATTGTCCTTAAATTTAGTATAATTATTATGTACCTACTGGCTACAATTTCTATTCCAAAACTGCTGCAAAATTGTCCTTTACATGTCATTTCATTGGTTGGTTTGCTGTTAGGTTTCTGTCCTATTGATGTTAACCCATTTCCTACTTTTCTAAATTTTTGACACATATAAACAAATGGATTTTATTTGTTTGTTATGCACAATAGTGCTAAGAAAGAATCATATATTAGCTAACAAGAAATACTTCAATATTTATTGGGATCATCAGGGCAAGTAAAAATTTTTCCGGACAAGTTAAATTTTTAGTTTTACTTGCCCAGGGACAAGTGCTCACAAAAAAATATTTCCACACCCCTGCAAAGGGGTAGTCAAACTCATAAATCTAAAACAAAACGACAACGCCATGGCTAAAAATGAAAAAGACAAACAAACAACAGCACACATGACACAACATAGAAAACCAAAAAATAAACACCACGAACCCCACCAAAAAACCAAGAGTGATCTCAGGTGCTCCGGAAGGGTAAGCAGATCCTGCTCCACATTTTGCACCCGTCGTGTTGCTTATGTGATAACAAATCCGGTAAATAGTCTAATTCGGTAGGTTACATTCATGAAAGGGAAGGGCATTGTAGTTACGACGTAATGAACATATACGATATCATTTGTGAAACGGTTATTCCATAACGGTCAACCAACTCGTGATGTCGTCCGTAAAATTTACGAAGGGATGATTTCAACTTCACCATTTGGAACTCTTGGTTTAATAACTTCCTTGTGAGCAGCAACCCTATATCAAGAAAATCATTATGGGAAATGCAAGCACGGGATTATCGTATCAATTGTGAGATATATACCCCGTATGCAGGTGCTGCTGGAATGTTGTTACTTAGAAATGGAAAGTTCACAATTGGAAAGCTGAAATCATCTCTTTTGTCATAAAGTTTTGTTTTCAACCGATCCTCATTGTCAATTTCTAGATGTAAGTCAAGATATGAGTCCGACTTAACTGTATCTGTAGTATCCTTTATCTCTAGCTCGATGGGATAGATGCGTTCCACATAGTCACCAAATTTTGAATTATTTAGTGAAAGAACATCATCTATATATCGGAAAGTAGTGTTAAAGGATATTGCTACCTTCTTATCTTAATTCCTAAGAAGTTCCTGCATGAAGTAAGCCTCATAATAATAAAGAAAAAAGTCGGCAAGTAGAGGTGCACAGTTTGTTCCCATTGGAATGCCGACAGTCTGCTGAAAAACACGTCCCCCGAACGTAACAAATATGTTGTCAATCGAGAAATCAAGCATCTTGATAATATCAGTTTCAGAGATTTTTTTTGTTTGAATCAGAACGATCCTTTACAAAGTAGGATTTATCCCTCCCTAAGACAAGATACTTGTTTCTACGTTGGCCATTCTTTTTTATGAAGCAAAGCAATACCAACTCTTTCAATTTGTCTTTTAGTTTGGAATGTGGAATACTTGTGTAAAGAGTAGAAAAGTCAAATGTTTTAATACTGTTACAAGATAAAAGAGAGTTAGATTGTATGTACTCTAAAAGATCTTTGGAATTTTTAAGTATCCACATCTGATTCACGCCACCTCTAGAATAGGCAGTTTCACAATAACTTTGAAGCCCGTCTTTAAAATATCAATAATTCAGTTGGACAGATTTCTTAAGTTTGCTTAAGTTTCTTGAATGCATCTTCAGACAATGCCAATTTAAAAATCCTTTCTCTGACATTTTATATCGTCATAAATATTGCGTAGGTATGTTAGAACCATTTGAACTTATATCTAGGAATTGACTATGAGAGTCAAACAAAACTTTAGTTGATTATTTGTTATACAGATGATATCTGTATGTTCCTTATGTCGTAACTACAACCCCCTTCCCTTTTCACGAATGTGACCTACCAAATAAGACCATTTACCGGCTTGTAATAACATGAGTAACACGTGTGCCACATTTGGAGCAGGATCTGCTTCCCCTTCCGTAGCATCTGAAATCATCCCTAGTTTTTGGTATGGTCCGTGTGGGTTTTTAAACCCTAGTTGTGACATTTTAGTCATGCATCATTGACAATATAATTGAAATTGATGCGACTGTCGAACAAGTGAAAGGTTTAGCGATATAAAACCAGGTTTAATCACCCATTTTCTTCATTTAAAATGCCTGTACCAAGTCAGGAATATGACAGTTGTTGTCCATTCGATTGATGTGTTTGATCATTTGATTTTTCCATTTGATTAGGGACTTTTCGTTTTTAATTTTCCTCGGAGTTCAGAAATTTGATGATTTTACTTTTTTGGCATTTAAACTTTCAATTGTTGAAATCATCTTTTCGTAACAATTTGTGATTCGAGAGTTACTGGTCAGTCTTTTGTAGACGAAACGCACGTCTGGCGTAAATACAAAATTTCAATCCTGGTATCTATGATGAGTGTATTGTAAACTATAAATACATTTGATTAACAATTGACACAAATAACAATATAAGATTCATACAATTGGCCCATGGTCACAGGTGTCATCGGTTTAACGAGAGAAATGATCGTGAAAGGATATCTAACGGGGGTCAAGTATTGCGAGACGATCGTACTTATACAAATAAAATCTCCTGTTACCCCGTTTATATCTTGAGCAAGCGATAATATGGATTGTCTTTATGAGTATCAGTTCATTTTTGGCTCCTCTTCGAGGTCTACGTTTGAACAAAAGTTTCAAGTGCCGGGTGTAACTTACAGGATAATAGCAATATACATAACATGCTTCAATTTATTGAGGATCTTTGCCTATCTAGTTTTTCTCAATACCTATAACAAATATTAATTATCATATAATTTAAGATAATTTGAAAGTCTTCGTAGCATCTGATCTTTCACGATCCTTTTCACGATCTTCAAAAAAGCGGTACGTAATTTTTCACGATCAGAAAAATCAATTTTGTGTAAATATTTCTTTCTTTATCAAATTTCAGATTATGTCTATACAAAATAATTATGAGAACCATTTGATTCATTCAAATAAAATGCTCTTATTCGGATAAAAGTAATTTATTTTATCCGAATTTGTGAAAAAAAATCATGTTTGTTTACATTTTTTATGGCATTGAACTATATACTTTTAAAACTGGATATTCTCACATACTAATCATAATGTTGAACCATTTTCACAGACAGTTTTATTTTGTTGTAAATTTGTTTGTGTAATTAAATAAATTACATTATTTAATGACCTTTTATATGTCTTCTCGATTAAATTTCTTTCACGATCCGTTACCAGAGCTTTCACGATCGTCTCGCAATACTTGACCCCTGTAAGATATTCTTTCACGATCATTGCTCTCGTTAAACCGAATGACACCTGTGATGTTATACATATTACAACAAAATTGACTCAAAACGAAGAAAACATAAAATGGGATGGATTCAGTGTTAACTTTACCCGAATTAAACGGGAATAAATATCCCAATTTATCTTTAAATGATGTTAAGAATGTACTTAGGTGAGGTTTTTGAATAAGTTTCAAATGTTCGGACTCTTCGGAGTTTTAATACATATAATACAAGGTAATTTATTTTGCCCCATAACACCTATTTATCTTTTAACATAAGACTTGATAGCTCATAAAAGGTCATTTGTCAAAATTTGAGCAGAATTTTTATTTTCTTTCTTTTGATTTGAGACCCAAATAATACCTAATATGCAAGTCCAAGGCAGCCTTTTTCCGCCATATTCTATAAATCAAATATCTCGAAATGGAGCTCCATGACTTTTTAATATTTTAGCTTATACTTTAACTAATACTCTCCCAGCTTCAATTGTCAATTTTGAATTCTTAATTTATCTTATTTTACATAGATCACCTAAGTACATCCTTAAGAAGAGCTGTGAAAAAAGTCCACTCAAAATAGAATATTCTTTACATAAAATTAGTCGGTCTTTCTATCTTATACATAAAGTCCGTGAATCAGTGAATTTAATATAAACTATCAACTAATATTACTAAGTCATATTAGATCCTCATAACAAAGAGAGAGAGAGAGAGAGAGAGAGAGAGAGAGAGAGAGAGAGAAAGGGGGAACACCACCTTTACTAACTGAAAATATATTACGAACAATAGATCTTAAATTGGTAATGTAATGGCAGATTATACATATATACGTAGAAATAAAAATTATAATGTTACATGTTTTTACAAGATGCGACGGCTGCAAAAAATTTAATCCACTGAATATTCTGGTTGATAACCGCGTAAGATCTTAAATGTTCATACGTACCATGGCGCATACATGCATGATTCATTTGAGTATCAATAGCTGAATCACACTGCTCCAAACAACTACCCCATGGTTCGCAATTGTCTACGATAGAATTATAAAACTGCTCGTTTTCTTCCACTGATAAATCGTAAAACATGAAGCAGCGGTTGTGTGTCAACATCGCAGTATGGAAGGCAACTGCAGTGTACCAACCATTATTTTTATTTATTATCAAATCATATACGTCCGGTGCCATGCAGGGATCGTTTCTTATGGACATCTGCGCAGCCATGCAATTGTATGTACCGGCACCAAATATTGGACAATTATTGATAATTGTGTCGTACCTATTCTGACTTGCTTGATTACCAAAATTAAAGAAATCAAATATATTACAACCATCGACGTTTCCTGAATTAGTTTCGCATTGGGAAATTCCTTTGAACGAGATACATGTCCAGGCGCCTGCTAAATTTGCCACTGGGTAGTAATATAATAAACCAAAGCACATTTCATCAAAGGTTGATTGACCATTTAAAGTTGTTCCGGAACGAGATGTTGATTTATATGTACATTTAGTGGTGATACTGTCACCAGGCATAACTTCAATAGCTGGAGAAAACCTAGAAATACACAATTTCATTCTTTGATATAATGATTATTATAGTGATTTACGAAAAAACAATTAATGTTGGTTCACTATGTGTTAATTACTTATTTGTTTAAAACAAATGAAATATAAATATGATGAAATAGCTGCGATACCCAATTTAAACCTTCTTTAAATCATAAAATCGGCATGTTTATCCTACCGGAGCACCTGTGTTGTATAGCTCTATTTGGTAATTCTGGTTACCGGGAATGTTGAACATAATTTAGACAAATGTATGTCATATACTCAAGAAAAAGGCATATCAATAGAGGACCGAAGTGCTTGTCCTTCAATTTGATTATTGGTAATAAAGATACCCAGTAAAACAAGCTAGAAAAAATGACTAAATGTTGAATACCTACTCGTGAAGTTGAGGAGAATCATAAACATATATGAGATCATCTGTTAGATCTGCAATCTTTGTCCCGTTCCTATGTAATTGTACTTTCATCTCACTGCCTATGAAAAAGATACAAAAATGATTCAAACAACATATGATTGAAGGAGTAGTTGGATATAGGTCCATTAGACAGCAATCTAACGACTATAATACACAAATGATAACTAAATGGTGAAATGCAGTCTACAGATATTTGCCTATGCAACTTGTATAGCTCACTCGTAACCTTGGACTGTTTTATACGAATATATAACTAAGTTAGACATATATGATCAGTCATTGAATAGTGAAATTATTTTTCAATAACTTACAGGAACCTGATATTTTGTCAATCAATTTTACATAAAACTCTATTATTTTATATTTATTAAATGATATACCTCGAGAATCACTATAACGGAACCAATATAACTAAACCAGATGCGCATGTGTCTTTTCAGTGTGTTCAAGTCCAAAATGTGTGCAAAATCCAAAACAAAATACAGACGTCGATAAGCTGATAGAACAAAAATGATAAAATGATTGACACTTTTTTTAAACGAAACATGAACTATTTATTGTATAAGATTGTAATACCTGTGATGTTCACCTCCTTGTAGTTATTTATTTCGGAGTATATATCGGTTGCTGAATTATTTGTTATTGATTTTCATTTGTTCAAACGTGTCTATGTTTGGGAAATCTTTTTGACAGTTAAAATATACTTAAGTGTTTTGTTCGGGATTATATTCAGTCAATATAAAAAAAAATAATTTAATAATTTAATTTAATTTACCTAAATAATGCATATGATTCAAAGCTGAAAACACATGAATATTTCCTGTGAAGAGCTGATTTGTACAATCGGATGGACATTCGCCTTCCTCTTGGTGGCTCTCAACACCCGATGGTATGTTAAGATAAATCTGACCGGTGATGAAAATTCCAGCGTCATTTGGACGGAGGTTAGGTGTAAAGTATAGTTTCATCCCTGATCCGTCGACAAGGCTGTTCGAAAGAAGCGGGTTTGTCCAGTGTAACTATAACAATATACAAATGGTATCATATTTAAAGCAAACCGGTATTTTTAAAGATTGGTAAACCTTTATCGGACGTTGAATTGTGGATGAAATGAACAAATATCCCAATACAACTCAAAACTATTACTCATTTGGTGTCATCTGAATTGGCGTAGAAATAAAAACCAATTGATATGCTTGGGAAGGGGATTGAATGTGCATTTACATCTGTTAGTATGCATGCTACTTTTTAACTTTTATTCACGATCGATTTCGGCATATACTGTTGTAGAATATTAAGTGTCATCCTGTCTTGTGCAAGATTATATATTTCAGCTTTAACCAGGCCTGTCATTTAAAAATTCCACCTTCTATCTGATTTTCTCCATGCTAATGTTGCGTTCAGACACTCATGGCATTCAGCTTGAAATTGGCATACTTTCTCACATTAATGTTCGAAATCCTTATAAACAGTAATAATTTATTTATTTGTCTAATTTCTTTGGGAAAAAAATTATCCTATCATTATCATAAATCATATATTTACAGGTTTTATAATGTGACAGTTATTATCCATTCGGTTGACGTGTTTGAGCTTTTGATTTTGCCTTTTGATTCCGGACTTTCCGTTTTGAATGTTCCCCGCAGTTCAATATTTTTTTGTAATTTTACTATATACATACTTGTATAGCGCCTTGTGTATACTTGTTTGGTCCAATTCTGATTCCAGCTTCATCAGGCAGACAATGACCTGAGAATCCCAAAGACCATACCCCTAATACAATTTGACACGAACTTGATGCTCCCATTCCACATTCATGAGGAACGCCAACTTCATTAGGAGGAACTGTTTCTAAAACATTAAATAATTCACAATGGTCAATGTAAGTACGAAGTGATGTATGCGCTACGTGTTGCATACTCACAATTATTTTATGAAACGCAGCCATGTTTTTACTGTAAATTGTATTGAGTGTCGTGCTCTGTGCACGTAAATGCACCTTTACAACAAAAGGTGTGTAAAAGCTAGTTAGTGTGTGCAGGTTACAACACTTGATTAGTGCTCACTGTTACTATGAATTGCAATTATTGATTCTTCCCAACGGTGAAAGTTAAGATCAGTTTTATTTAGTATTGTGAATTATAAAGTGGCATTTACATCATTGTTTTCTAAACTTAAAAACCACGAAAATTAATCCCAACGAACTTACTTTTGGATACCACGGATAAACATTTCCTGCACCGTATATGGCACCCGTCGATTTCTTTGTTCAGTTTAGTAATGATTGAACAATTATCAGACGTTTTTTTTTTTTTGTTTATCTACTTAACAGAACACGATTTACTGATTTATCGTTCCTGCACGTGCATGAAATACTTGCCGCTACTGTGTGATAAGACCATGACAACATCAACAACAACAAAACAACACGGAAACACAAACAAGTCCATAAACGACAACAGAGAAATCTGTCCGAACAAACAAGCCCTATAGTAATGAAAAGATAGGAAGTCAATTGTTCCAAATACTGTAAAGCAACTTAATTTCGCGAGCGATTAATTTTCGCGACTTTCGCGAGTAGAAAAATAACGCGAAATTAAATCGTCGCGAATATGTATAACTTGGATCTTTCCTTATTAAACTACATCAAGTCAATTAGAAAATCGCGAAATTAAATCGCCGTGAAGTAGACTAGCTGGAGATAAACGCGAAATAAAGTATCCGCGAAAATAAGTTGGTTTACAGTAGGTTATATTCCTGCTCTATACGAAACATCCGTCTTTTTAATCTTCCCATGTGTTTGCCATGTGTTATCTTTGCCTTGTTCACAGTTTTTTTTAACTGCTGATTTTTGGGAGTTTTTCCCCATGGAAACTTCCTACAAACATATTGTTATTTCACACATATTTACTGAATATGAAATGTTTTAATTCTCATAATGTCTGATTTTTATGAATGTAGAATAATTTTCAAAAGAAAAACTATATGAAAGCTGAGTTTGGACATTCTTACAGAAATTTAAAACAACAAGTTCACCTTTAGCATGGTAATGATTATGATATACCTATACAAACTGATAGACTGAAATTGTTTCAACATCATTAAAGTGGAGTTAAAGTCTTATATTATTGTAAGTATGTTTTATTATATCACCTTGCACTTTCATGACTTGGCTGTGGCTTTCTCAAGCAGTTTGCTTAGATTTCTGACCAGTTGAACAGTTTGGGTTTATAAAACAAATCGCAATTTGGTCAGAATTTTGAATAAGTTGCAATTGATGGAGAGCAACACTAACAGTCAAGTCACAGTAAACCGGTACATTGGAGACTTCCCGAATATATGAACTATCATTGGTAACTATTTGGATCATTTTCATGTGAAAACAAAAATATGTCCAACTCGCACTATCATTATTATGTTCCGTGGACCGTCAAATTGTTGTCAAAACTCTAATTTGGCATTACAATTAGAAGGCGCATGTCATAAGGAACATGTGGACTAAGTTTCAAGTTCATCAAAAACTACATAGACCAAAAACTGAAGCGGGAAAAACGAACGGACGGTTCACAGACCGAAAAGCATAATATCACTAAGTGTGGCATACAAGACAAACACAACCACAAGCTAATGACTGGTACAAGGTCTCGTATTTTACGTATAAGAATGAAATACATACGCCCAGGCATACACCCCATGATCGTCATATGGTGCAACACATTTGCGTTGTCTATAAATGGTTCATACGCAATCTGGTGAATGTCTTGCCCTTGCGGAAAATCAAATACCATGCACATATATGTTGTTTCCTTAACTGGTACTGGCGTCGGAGGGAGAGAGTAAGTGTAACTGGTAACACCTTCAAAAATAGATAAAATAGGAATTAACAAGAAATTATGTCAATCGTTAAACATATAACAAACACATAATATTACACCGCTTTTTTGCAACTGTTAAATAAACAACGAATGTGATTATTGCCGGGTTTGAAATGGATATGAGGCAAAACGACAGAAGTGATCATAGTTTCTCGCTACATTGAAGACCCTTTGGTGGCCTTCGGCTGTTGTATGCTCTATGGTCGGGTTGTTGTCGCTTTGACACATTCCCCATTTCCTTTCTCATTTTTATATGTGACCTTATACTTCAATTTCCCGGGCAACTTTTATATTGTTGACTTTATTAAAACAATAATCATATCAAGCCTTGTTTAAAATATTGATAATGTACTTCCGTAAAATCTGATCAAAGACATCGTGGAAAATGCAGGTTCGCGGAATTGTTGAATTGTCCGTTCAAAATTCAAAACTGTTTCTTTCGACCTTTACATTTTCGTTTGAAACTAGGGTTGCAGCATACGTTGTATGAAAACTTAAATTATATTTGCTAATGGTGTGCTTGAAACAAGAGATAAATGCTTGACAAATCACTTGCAATCTTCCTGTTTCTACAAACTTCGTACAAATAATTCAAACATTTTAAGACAATGTATTATCATTCTAGAGTAAATGTGCCTGGTCATTTACAACAAAGTACTTTAGTACTGGCATGAACTGGTATTAATCAATTCAATATTTTAGTTTTAAAGTTTCTCTTTCTTGCAAAGCTCTGATTACTTGCCCGAGGTTAGCTTTACTTTGGTTTTATAAGCTAATCAACGTTTGTAGTTAGTTCTGAACTTTCAAATAAAATTGGTCACGTGCAACAATGAAAAGACACTATTGTCGAAATGCATACTTAATGAAATGAAATTGGTACCGTTACTTTTTATGTTTTTTTTTTTTTTGTTTTTTTTTTTTTTTTTGCCTGAATATACGCCTATATTAGCATTTGGTTGTTATTGTTCTATATGTTTTCATTATGCCATTACGCGAGTTTTTCTATTTTTTTTAAATTAAAATTTAAAAAAACAGCATATGATTGAAAAATCAGATGCTACAATAACGAAACTTCAAATCCAAACCACTGTATTTGGATGACAAAACAAAATACCGAAATTTTGAGTCAAAATGTCCAAGTAATTCGCACTTTTACTTTTCACGGCGAGTTTATCATAAATCCCACCTGTAGTTTATTATATTAAAAGGATCGCCACTACATACCCTTTTGTGATGAAGCGGTGTAAAACAACCAAAAATCAAACAATCAATAGTACATTATAAGAGTTTTTTAATGTTTAATGGTATAATATTGTTCTGTTTTCTTATTCCATGTTTCATTCAAGGCATATATTGAATTAACCGTATTAGGAATTTCGGGTCATCAATGCACTTCAACTTTGTACTTATTTGGCTTTCTAACTTTTTTGATTTGGGCATCACTAATGAGTCTTATGTAGACAAAACGTGCGCCTGGTGTATCGAATTAAAGGCTTGGTACCTCTGATAACTATTAAGTAAAAAAAAGGATTTGCGTAACTGCTACTTGCAGTTTTTTTTTATCGAGAATAGTACAAAAAGGAAATAATTTCAGTCAGTTTGAAATATTAAAGAAAGTGTTTCTATTGTGAGATATTTACTCACCAGGATCTCGAGTTGCAGGACAGTTAAATTGGATTGATGTACATGATATTGTGAAGTCAGTGTTCGCTTGATAGCATTGAGGAGCATTAAAAGGATCGCAGATTCCTAAAACAAACAAAAATCAAATGATTACTACAGCTGTAAACAAAAGATATGACACCTTTCGTAATCCTGCAACAGCCGCAGTTTGATACATACAGGCCTTCATTTAAAAATAAATAATGTTATTTCAACCAGCAGTTTGGAGCATTGTTATCAATATTCCAATTTGCATAACGTAATTTCCATTTATAACCATTTACAAAATTACACTTAGCATTTTCCATTAAATCAGTAAGGAAACAAACACTACCCAGTCAGGATTCTACTTCGTCAAAAGTGTCTAACTTTATAACCGCATGGACAATATTTCCCTCCTTTCGATAATTAAAATCAACTCTTAAATGTCTGTATTTCATGGTTTTCCACAATCTACAGTGAAAACTATTTAAGACTAAACCCCGATCAACAAGTTATTTATTTCACCTTACTAAAAGTAATGTTTCGTTACAGATGATGTTTGTTCAATACTCACCGGGGTGAGTGATGTCTATGACCCTCTCCGGTGTAATTCCTTGTCCTGCTACCCAAACACAATTTGGGTCTCCTAATTCATAGCCATTCGTCATTCCATCCCCATCTGAATCCATTTGACACAGAGTTGTGTCCCATACCTTAATTGATTAAATCACTTTATATTTTTTATTTTTATAGAGACCCTTTCCAATAAGATATCAAATTCAACAGATAATGCACTCATGTTATTATTTTTTGCTTGGTCACGGAAAGTCAATTTATATTTTTTTTTTTTTTTTTTTTTTTTTTTTTTTTTTTTTTATGAAATTTAATAAGAATTATGTCTGTCGAATCTCTTTCTTTGTGTATATAAAATTGATATAAAAAGTAAAACAACCAAAATGCTAAATTCCAATGAAAATTCAAAACGGATCGTTCAATTTAATGGCAAAAACAAAAGCTCAAACACATCAAACAAAGGGAAAACAACTGTCTTATTTCTGACTTGTTTGTGCAATTCCTTAAGAAGGAAATTGTGGATAATATCTGTTTTTTATAGCTAGCTTAACCTCTCACTTTTATTTCATTCACATAGAATTCCATATTGTTTGTTTTAGATAAACTGATTATAGATACTAGAATTGATATTTTTTATTTCCGCCGGAAGCGCCTTTCGCCAACAAAAGGCTTATCAGTGACGCTCGAATCAAAAAAAAAGTGAAAAGAGCCAAATAAAGTACGTGGTTGAAGAGAAATGCTGAAGTTAATATTTTGTTATAATGTTCAAATATAACATATAGAGCGTTGTTTTTATAACTTATAATTGTGAACTTTTTAAAAACATATTTTCTGACGTTATAATCCTATCAAACTAAATGAGACCCTTATAGTTATTATGCATATGCTAAACGACCTCTCTGATTTTGTCACAACACGTTAATCGCAAATTTTAATGCAACAAATAAAGTACGTCAGGAAATGGTGATGTAACTTTATAACTTTAAATGAATCTTTTACAGATAAACCTGTTTATTTTAATGATGGCTTTTTTTTTACCAAACTGTCCCATGTCACGTGCAACGTAATAAGTATCACTTATGCAGCAGAAACGGCACGTTGTCTCGACCTCACAACTTCTTTCCGGTTTTAGTTTCTCTTTGAAGTGTTTTGTGTACGATTGTTTATTTTTGTGCATTTTTTTACATTATGTTTCCGTTTTTGTAAGTTTTAAATTGTCAAAAAATATCAAAGGGACATGAGAACTACGGTTTCGTAGCTTTGTATTTGTAACGGTTTTGTGATCTAAATGATTCTATAATTTAAGTTTCATGATTCTGTTTGCCAAATTGTGCCCTTATTTTTCTCTTCTGTAAAAATATATTACCATATTGTTAGCAGTAACATCTAAACCAAAAGGATTTCTTGGACCACCACCTTCTTTTTTCAAATGTCCAACGCCTTGCCATTTCACATTCGGTTGACATGGATGGTCAACATTGTTGCCATTTGGAATATTGTTTTGAAATGATGGATAGCATGCTATTGCTGCAATGCACAGGTTTATGACTGCAGAAAGAATCCTTTAATAAACTTCCAATATTATTTAATCATAAAAATTAAACGGACAAAACTACATAATAGTGAACCAAACTAAATTTTCTGAAATTGTAAATCTGCTTTCCTTAAATAAAAGACTGTTATGACTTTCAATGTTTTTTAGGTTTCTCTTAAAATGGCAAAAGGTTAGATAAGGGAATCGGACCTGACTTTTTTCCTCCAATTTCAATGTTTTGACGTGAATGTTCTTTGTACGTTAGCTCAGATACTCGAATGCCTCTTTTGAGATAACCAGCTTGGGTGTCAAGGTAATTGATTAGAAATCATGTGTGAAGATGGTTGGAGTAGGGTTTTGTGATTTGCTTCGAAATTCACTAACAAAACATTCATTCATAGAAATTTCAAGTCATAAGCAGGGGTTATCATGAATCTGTTTAATCAGCACGAAGCACGTTGCATCTATGTTAATATACAACCAATAAATGAAAATAAATATATCATCAAAAGAGTATAAGGAAGATAGGCATCCTCTTTTCCTAAATACGGCGGGGTGGGGTGGGGGCAGTTGTTTTGTGTATTTGTGTATTTAATCAATTCGTAGGAATTTGTCCTGAACTACCAAATTGCAAGCACCTCGAGGAAAATAAAACGTCGAGTCTTCTTCAAATCAAAAGTTTATTTGGTAGAGCCAAACATCTGATGGATAAATGTATAACATATGGGGTGTATTTACATCACCATATGCATGCAACTATCTCCTGTTAATAAATTGTTTTAATCAATTGATAATGCAATGTAAAATTTAAAAAAAGATTAGTATATAAGCCTTCAAACATTTGATATTTTCAATTGTTTAGATCAAACGTATGAGACATTGTGAAATCTCATTGAAACCTGTATAAAAGCGTGAAATTGTTATCTCCGTTGGAAGCCTGCTTTGAATACAAAATTTGTCATATAATACTTTAAATCAATGTTTCTTATACTTGAATGGCTTAGATTATTATAAACATGTTTAACTACACGGTTGTTTTTTTTTTTTAAATCCTTTATTTTATCTAAATCTTCAAATATGTACTGCTATTGAATTATTACCTGCAAGTAGATCATTCATCATCAATGTTTTAGCTTTATTTCACAAAATTGAACCATACTGGCTGCTAAAAGCGAATTATTATTTCACTATTTCATTTTAATTAATGATTGAACAATATAATTGTTCTTCATTTTTTTTTCATATCTCGTAGCTAGTGGCCCTTTAAATGAAACGAGTCAATTAATTAAATGACAATAAAAACATATGTGCGTAAAATATATATATACACATATATATACATGCACAAAAAATAACTGAAAAAAAGCAGATTTAGAAAACAAGAATCATTAGAAAACTTACCAATGCATTGTTAATGAAATAAACTGAACTATTCAACAAGAACACACAAGCGCATGTTGCATTTAAACAAAACAGAACACTTTAAATACTTCAATTTACCATCGGTGACGGACCAATCAGAAAGGTATGTTATATTTTTTCACGTAAAGCCCTACATTTTACAGTTAAAGTCAACGTTATATTTAGATTCAAATCTATTTGGATATACATTTATGACTTTCAAAACAGATCTTTTGATAAACATGCTGTGATGTGCAACGGAGAATAAATTAAATGGTTCCTGCTAAACTGCAAAGGGGATCTATCTAACGACGCAATTCATAACATACCGTTTAAATACTTTTATAATAATCGTCATTATCATTTACTGATGTGATGAAACTGTTTCGGCAACAGATTACTGCAGAAATCAGGTGATTTCATTGAGTATATTTAAGGAATGACTGTAATATTTTTCCTGTCTATGAAAATAACATAAAAACTTCAGTGTACACTGAATAACGCGCGTACCACATTTTTTATGTTATTTCGAATAGACAGAAAAAATATTACAGTCATTTCTTATAATTTAATTCTAAATTCCATTTTAAACAGTAGAAAACCATGAAAAAACGTTGATGACGTCACGGTCACATGACTAAATTATGTCTATGGGCTGATAACAAAATGACATCAGCCAATCAGACTACGCGTCACATCCAAAATTGAATTATTTAAAGATGTTTTAGTTACCGTTATCTGTTTGCTCTTTCTCTAAATAATCAACATGTTGTAATATATGAATAGAAGGGGATATAAAATAAAGCTAACAATCAAACGGCACAAAACATGATTTACAACAAGAATTTAAGGTAACTAACCCGTTCCACTTTTCTTTTAAAAGTCAAAATATAGGACACTTAATAACATCTAAACTTTGCCTGTATTTTTCAACCTATAATGAATAAAGCTTTAACTATGAGAGCATATGTTCATTTAAACATAGTTAACATTTACACACTGTGTAAATTGTACATAAACTTGAAATTGTTAGGTAGTGGCCAAATCGGTTCTTTAGGTGCACACTAAATTTCCAAAAAAAATCTTGAGGCCTGCTAGATGACTTTATTTGTTTAAAATTGGAATAAATGAATACTGTTACATGTAATGTAGTACAAACTAATATTGATTTTTCAAAAAATGTATTGAATTACGAGTTTCAGTTAATTGCATGCATCTAAGTGAACGAATATCGAAGGTACGATACAGAAATTGGACAACTATGCCATTGCAACATATTTATGTAACAAAACAACATTAGCTTGTACTGCATTACATGTAATAGTATTCGTCTTTAACAATTTTGATCAAATAAAGTCGTCTCACAGGCCTCCAGATTTTTTAGAAAATTAAGTGTTCACCCGGTTTGGCCACCACATAATATTTTCAAGTTTATTTACAATTTACACAGTGTGTATAGGTTAAGTATGTTTAACTGAACTTATGTGCCCATAGTTTATGATTTTATTCATTATAGGTTGAAAATACAGGCAGAGTTAATATGTTTATGAAGTTGTCCTATATTTTGACTTTAGTGGAACCTTAACCTACGGTCCTCAACAATAGGCAATGAAAAATAACAAACTCTATTAAATCTGTGTCTAGCTAGACTGTAGATAAATTTGTTCATCAAGACCAAGCTTTATGATTTATCATAAATTCCGCCAAAAAATATTCCTCAGAAAGATAAAAGATTGATCTTTTTAAAGCATTTTAATTTGCATTGCTGCCAACGGCAACCGCTTCTTTTTTTTTTTTTTTTTTTTTTTGGAGAGGGGAACAATTCTAAAAATGGGTACTAATCTTATCGAAAAGAGGAAGCCTGGAACATCTTTTTAAGTATTACAGCTGAATAAATAAAGACAACAGTAGTATACCGCTGTTCAAAACTCATAAATCCATGGACAAAAAACAAAATCCGGGTAACAAACTAAAACTGAGGAAAACGTATTAAATATAAGAGAACAACGACACAACATTAAAATGTAACACACACACACACAAACACAGAAACGGATTAAGCATTAGACAAAATCCTTTGAGAATAACAAATATAGCATCAAAACCAAATACATGAATTTGGGATAGATAAGTACCGTGACACGTCTTATAGTAATGTGAATTCACACTCAAAAATACGAGAAAACAAACGGCACAAAGGAAACACAACGTAAAAATGTAACACACACAGAAACGAACAATAATATAACAATGGCCAATAACAATGATAATAACGTATCAAGCAGAAATATTTGATACCATTACATTGCTTCAGATTTAATTGTTTTAATATTTTATCTTTTCTGGATTTACCTTCATCAGGAACGCTCGAGGCCAAACATTTGAAATCCGAAGATGTATAAGTACCGAAACCATTGAAAAGCTATATGTCAAAAATACCAAAAATTAATATAAATTTTAAGAGACAAATTTCACTCAAAATACGTTTCTCATTTACAGATCTAATTTTTATGTCAAACGTCAACATTATATTTAGTTTCAAAACTATTCTGGTATACATTTAGAATTTTAAATGAATTTAAAAAGAATGATTTTGTAGGTGTTCAGTGATGTGCAATGGAGAATAAATTAAACAGTTACTGCTTCAAAGTAGTGCCAATGTTTATATTTAAACAAGCGGTGAAATATTTTTATAATATTTTAATTTCCTTAGAATCGAATTCATAACAGTGTGGCTGTGGACATTGATTGGCGCACTTTAATATCCCATTGACTGGGACAGATTAGGTGAACGTTCGTCTATAACGCCCATTGCTCACGACGTCCTTAATATATACATTTAAACCGTGGGGTCACCAAAGGTTCTCAACGCCTATATAAAATAATTCGAAATACTAATCAGGAATTTGTGTTTTGATTTATATTGATTAATTAAACGTCCTTTACTTGTGTTTTTGTTATGTTTAGACTATCAATTTTCATAATATGATATCGCAAAGCCATGTTCTTTCAGAAAAAAAGAATGACTTACTGGCTTTAAAAGTTGCAATGCATGTATTGATTGATTATCTTTTTCGGATGTCAAAGCGATTTAACAATTCGAATTATGTCATCTTTTCACTTTTATCTGGTCTAATTTTATCTTAGAACGAATGCATAATCCACTTTCACAAGTTGTGCAAATACAAAACATAAAGACAACATATACTTCTGCCCTGTCTTTTTCGTATTTGAAAGTTATAGGATAGTAAGAAAGCTATTTGGATTAAACCTTGTGAAATTTGCATGCATTTACGTTATTGTATTGGCAACATGTATCATTTGGTGTATATAGGAAACTTAAACTGTTCTGCTATACTGCTACTATACTTGTGAAAAACACTTGGCAACAGAAACGCATTCATCTTATTTATATTAAAATCGACCCAATTTACATAGAAATGGACGTCTTCGTGCATTTTGTGATCGCAAATAAAATATGTTCCAGACCTTATGAGTATTTGAACCATACGCGCATGACCATACCCGTCATACGCGTACGGTCGGACCATACGTGTATGGTTGGACCATATGGGTATACGCGTATGGTCATGACATATGCGTATGGTCCAAATACTCATACGGTTCGGAACACATACATGATATTCTGTGCGTTGTCGGTCGTCTATTATTCTTTTTTCTTTTGTTGATGGATTTGACGTCTTTCTGTGAGTGATTATTTGTTCATGACTTTAAACTTACTTGCAGATAATTTAAAACCAAGACTTGAATTATAAAAATGTCCAAACAAACCATGATCTTTTTTTAAGCATACATCACATTCATTGAAAAAGGCTAAAATTCGCCAGGCCTTTAATTTCAACTTAGTGAGTTGACTAAAGTAATGTTGCGGACCATTTTCCAATTTTCATGCGGTATCCCTATTTTTTTTTCTCTCGCTCAACTTTTGTGTTTGTTTTTTTCATGCCAAGCCCTCTTGGAGCTTTCATTCTATAAAGTGTGTATTTTGCTAATGGTCGAATGCCATATGGGGACCAATAGCTTGCTAACGCCTGTTGGTCCCTGGAAAGAATTTGTCTGATTGTCTATCACACTACATATTCTTATTTTAACAAGCAGTTATATCTATGATAAGAATGAGAATTGAATTGTCATTGAGACAACAATCCAACCAAAGAGCAAAAAAAGCCCAAGGCAACATGTAGATCTTTCGTATCAAGGGAATTGCTATAAATATATTTATTTCAGGTTAATAGTATTAGGCCATACTCAAGTTATAAAATAAATCTTCGAATTATGTCATCTTTTCACTTTTATCTGGTCTAATTTTATCGTCAACTTTTGCAACTAGCTTCTATATTTCTATAATGCACCGTTCATCTTTTTTGGGCTTCGACTTTTCCATTGGTGAGACAATTTTGTTTTCGACTATTTTAAAAAGATGCATTTTTTTACAAAATCATACAAGTAAGGAGTCTCTGGCCTTTGGTAGTCTTGTATGTTTATTAATTTTTGTTTAGGATTTAAGAATGACGTACATTTTCACTGAACTAGTACACTTTTTATAATAGTTTTTCGATATCGCTCGGGCAAAAATAATCACGAATATAATGCCTACCCATGTTAAAACTACAATAAAGTATAGTTTGCATCAATTATTTCTTGAACCTACCATTTTGTTTGTCTGTGTTGGGTTTGTGTGGCATTAAAACAAAAGAGTATAAACTACACAGTGCAACTTCCAACAAGAATACAAGATTTATTGATTTTAAAATTGCGACCAAAATTAAAAATTCGCTTGTAGCGGAAAAGTTCAACAGTTTGATTTTCATTGAAATAAAATAATTGTTATGATTTACACACCGTTACTCTTTCCAATATAAATATTCGAACTAGTTTGTTTGTTGTTTCCTTTATAAATTTACATCATTTTTAAAAAGACCACTTTGTGACTTCGATATTTAGTGGACTATAAAAGCGATGTTCAGTATCTTTCTTCTGCTGTAAGTTTAATTTAGTTATTTTGTGTCATAATTGCCATCTCGTATGTTTTTAAATTTGAATAAAGAAGAGTCAGGTTGTCTTATACGTCAATGATACACAAAAAAAACCGACAACAAATAAAATAAGGGGCAACATTCATTCTCCATGAAAAGAATACATCACATGGATGTAATTTTTGTAAGAAAAATACTAATTTCGTGAGAAGTTGTGAGTTGGACTTGAAGAGCCAAGGCAAACTGACAAATATCTGAATGAACGAACCGAGTTATGGTATAAAAAAACAAAACAAAGCCCACATGGTTAGCATTGAATAAATAGTAGGCCACTCTTAAATGATCACAACGTAGAAGTTTTTGTTCTCTTAATCAATAAGATATTTTCTGAAATAACGCGGGTCCCCATTAACTTAAATTTTTTTTTTTTTACCATGAATAAACTTTGTGAAAAGAAAGTTTCATTTTATTTATCAAAATGTGTAACAAGTGATTATTTGAATCCCCACTTGAAGGCCTCCGATAGACTGAGTGAGCATAAAATCATCGCCAACGACAAACAAGTTATAGGTAAATTTTTCAGTAGAATTACTAATAAACGTTTTACCGTCGACCACACTGTTATGAATTTGATTCTATAATCCTTGTCATAATAATTTATTTAACTCATGTTATTTTGCTGGTCATTCGGTTGATTAGAAAATCGGCTGATAAAATTATTGCTAATATCTTTAATAAAGTAGTCGTCGACAGATTGTTTGTTTCTTTCAAAAATTTAATCACGATTTTTAAACAGAGAAACGATAAAAAAATATAAGACCAAGATCATATTGCAGAAAGAACATTAATGTAAGACCAAGCTCATATTGCAGAAAGAACACTGATGTAAGACCAAGCTCATATTTCAGAAAGAACACTGATGTAAGACCAAGCTTATACTGCAGAAAGAACACTGATGTAAGACCAAGCTCATATTGCAGAAAGAACACTGATGTAAGACCAAGCTTATATTACACTGACGTAAGACCAAGCTTATATTGCAGAAAGAACAGATGTAAGACAGAGCTTATATTACAGAAAGAACACTGATGTAAGACCAAGCTCATATTGCAGAAAGAACACTGATGTAAGACAAAGCTCATATTGCAGAAAGAACACTGATCTAAGACAAAGCTCATATTGCAGAAAGAACACTGATGTAACGTGATCATTGTCGATATTCATTACATATAAAATAGTTATCATAGGTACTATATTAGGATTATAATTTAATACGCCAGACGCGCGTTTCGTCTTCATAAGACTAATCAGTTACGCTCATATCAAAACAGTTAAAAAGACAAACAAGTACAAAGTTGAAGAGAATTGAGGACCCGAAATTCCAAAAAGTTGTGCCAAATACGGCTAAGGTTATCTACTCCTGCAGAAAGAACATTAATGAAACGTGACTTAGATGCAAGGTATCATTGTCGATATTCATGACATATTAAAAACACATGGAAATACAGCGGGATAATTTTTCGGGTTTAGCTTTTATGGCCGATAAAAGTCCAATGTAGGTGCATAATTTAGGCATTGATTTCGCATCTAATTTACTTGATTTATACTCCAATTATAAAATTATGATTCGAGACATTTTTATACTTTTAGAATTAAGAAAAATTTCATAAAAACTGTCGATAATGGTAGGTGCAAAGACACGGGATCTTTTTGTGATTTATCATAAATTCCGCTGAAAAATATTCCTCAGAAAGATAAAAGATTGATTTTTAAAGTATTAATTTGCATTGCTGCCAACGACAACCGCTTCTTGTTTTGGAGAGGGGAACAATTCTAAAAATGGGTACTAATCTTATCGAAAAGAGGAAGCCTGGAACATCTTTTTAAGTATTTCAGTTGAATAATGTATCAAGCAAAAATATTTCATACCATTACATTGCTTCAGATTTAATTGTTTTAATATTTTAATGCTTTTCTGGATTAACCATCATCAGGAACGCTCAAAGCCAAACATTTCAAATCCGAAGATGTATAAGTACCGAAACCGTTGAAGAGCTATATGTCAAAAATACCAAAAATAAATAGCCAGATTTATCTAAAGCCAATTTTGCCTGAGGGAGTTGAAACCTTAGTTTCTTAATAATGAAATACAAATGAATTGATAAAATGTATGGGTCAAGTGTAACAATTTTCTAATGAGTCATAAAAGCCGATCAGGTGTGTTTGAGTTACAAGTAAAATGGATTAGTGCTACTAAAATCATTAAAACTTGAAGTGTATTTCTGACTTGTGTTTTTTCAAATTATTGTCACTTATTTTTCAATTGAAATTTAGATATATTAACTATTGTATTCATGAAATATACTTAAAAAGAAAAGCCACACACACCGTTCACAAACACTCCCTTAAATGATTGCTAAAACATATTTGACGACAGACTTTTGTCGTACATTTTTATTGTTCATAACTTAAAGAATATTTTATTTTGTGTGTGTTGTCTAGCGCAATCTCCAACCACTGACTTATCTTAGTCTAACCTACCACAAAAAAATAACATTGAAGAGTGTTTTTTTTTCAGATATTTTAAACATTTGAAAATTCCCAATGACGACCAATCAGACAATTCCTTAAAGTTGGCATTAGGTCTGAAAAAACATTGAATTCTTTTTAAGAGCAAAATTGATGACACGTCATCACTACGATGGCTGCTATTTTGCGATTGAATATCAGGTGGCATAATTCGAAGATTTAGAACGCGGACTTTTGATAAGAAAAAATATGATAATTGCAGATTTGTTATATTGATTTTTTTAATTTATATTAGGCGATGATAATTTAGTAAATGTCAGCTGTTTTTCGACATCGAATATTTCCATAATACGCCTCTGCAAAAGTGTTATATCTCTATCTAATGATTTTATAAAAATTTCAGAGTATAACGGGAATATAGATTAGGCAGTAATACGCCGGGAACATAGATTAGGCAGTAAAACACAGGCAACATAGATTAGGCAGTAAAACACAGGCAACATTTTTATCAACGAATGCCTTATAACCTTATAACACAATTTAATGCAAAAAGAATATAGGAGAATGTAAATAAGATAACAATAAAATTGAGAACGGAAATGGGGAATGTGTCAAAGAGAAAACAACCCAGCCATAGAAAAAAACAACAGCAGAAGGTCACAAAGAGGTCTTCAATGTAGCGATAAATTCCCGCACCCGGAGGCGTCCCTCAGCTGGCCCCTAAATAAATATATACTAGTTCAGTGATAATGAACGCCATACTTATTTCCACATTGTGCACAAGAAACTAAAATTAAAATAAATACAAGACTAACAAAGGCCAAAGGCTCCTGACTTAGGGAGGGCACAAAAATGCGGCGGGGTTAAACATGTTTATGAGATCTCAGCCCTCCCATGCAACAGAAAAAATGTAGATGAAAATCTCAATGACACATAATGAATTTTTATAATAAAATGCATGTACTACATGTCAAATACTGACATCCCCCTCTCTCGAGTATGTGTCATCTAAATTTGAGAATAAATTAAAGAAATCTATCCCAGCTCTGCCATGATCAATAATTTCTTTGTAAGGATTGTCCCGAATGAACTTTCAAAAAAAATAATTCCACAATTTGTTTTTTAAAATGTATCATAGTTGTTTCTTAATGTTGGAAATACCAACTGCAAGAGGAAATACCAAATAAGAGACACATTTCACTCAAAATACATTTCTCATGTACAGATTTAATTTTTAGGTCAAACGTCAACATTATATTAAGTTTTGAAAACTATTCTGGTTTACATTTAGAATTTTAAATGAATTTAAAAATAATGATTTTGTAGGTGTTCAGTGATGTGCAATGGAGCATAAATTTAACAGTTCATGCTTTAAAGTAGTGCCAATGTTTATATTTAAACAAGCGGTGAAATACTTTTATAATATTTTAATTTCCTAATAATCCTTGTCATAATTTATTTATTTATCCCATGTTATTTTGCTGGTCATTCGATTGAGTTAGAAATCGGCTGATAAAATTATTGCTAATATCTTTAAATATAGTAGTCGTCGACAGATTTTTTGTTCTTTCAAAAATTCAATCACGATTTTTAAAGAGAGAAACGATAAAAAATATAAGTCTTTTTGTATACAAAATCTGTGTGATTTTTTCAATTAAGCCATGAATAAAAGGAGACACTCAATTAGAAAGCAACCCAATTTGAAAATTCCCCATGACGACCAATCAGACAATTCTTAAAGTTGGCAATAGGTCTGAAAGAACATTAAATTCTTTTTAAGAGCAAAATTGATGACACGTCATCACTACGATGGCTGCTATTTTGCGATTGAATATCAGGTGACATAATTCGAAGATTTAGAACGCGGACTTTTGATAAGGAAAAATATGATAATTGCAGATTTGTTATATTGATTTTTTTAATTTATATTAGGCGATGATAATTTAGTAAATGTCAGCTGTTTTTCGACATCGAATATTTCCATAATACGCCTCTGCAAAAGTGTTTATATCTCTATCTAATGATTTTATGAAAATTTCAGAGTATAACAGGAATATAGATTAGGCAGTAATACGCCGGGAACATAGATTAGGCAGTAAAACACAGGCAACATAGATTAGGCAGTAAAACACAGGCAACATTTTTATCAACGAATGCCTTATAACACAATTTAATGCAAAAAGAATATAGGAGAATGTAAATAAGATAACAATAAAATTGAGAATGGAGATGGGGAATGTGTCAAAGAGACAACAACCCACCCATAGAAAAAACAACAGCAGAAGGTCACAAAGAAGTCTTCAATGTAGCGAGAAATTTCCGCACCCGGAGGCGTCCCTCAGCCGGCCCCTACACAAATATATACTAGTTCAGTGATAATGAACGCCATACTTATTTCCACATTGTGCACAAGAAACTAAAATTAAAATAAATACAAGACTAACAAAGGCCAAAGGCTCCTGACTTAGGGAGGGCACAAAAATGCGGCGGGGTTAAACATGTTTATGAGATCTCAGCCCTCCCATGCAACAGAAAAAATATAGATGAAAATCTCAATGACACATAATGAATTTTTACAATAAAATGCATGTACTACATGTCAAATACTGACACCCCCCTCTCTCGAGTATGTGTCATCTAAATCTGAGAATAAATTAAAGAAATTTATCCCAGCTTTGCCATGATCAATAATTTCTTTGTAAGGATTGTCCCGAATGAACTTTCAAAAAAAATAATTCCACAATTTGTTTTTTAAAATGTATCATAGTTGTTTCTTAATGTTGGAAATACCAACTGCAAGAGGAAATACCAAATAAGAGACACATTTCACTCAAAATACATTTCTCATGTACAGATTTAATTTTTAGGTCAAACGTCAACATTATATTAAGTTTTGAAAACTATTCTGGTTTACATTTAGAATTTTAAATGAATTTAAAAATAATGATTTTGTAGGTGTTCAGTGAAGTGCAATGGAGCATAAATTTAACAGTTCATGCTTTAAAGTAGTGCCAATGTTTATGTTTAAACAAGCGGTGAAATACTTTTATAATATTTTAATTTCCTAATAATCCTTGTCATAATTATTTATTTATCCCATGTTATTTTGCTGGTCATTCGATTGAGTTAGAAATCGGCTGATAAAATTATTGCTAATATCTTTAAATATAGTAGTCGTCGACAGATTTTTTGTTCTTTCAAAAATTCAATCACAATTTTTAAACAGAGAAACGATAAAAAATATAAGTCTTTTTGTATACAAAATCTGTGTGATTTTTTTCAATTAAGCCATGAATAAAAGGAGACACTCAATTAGAAAGCAACCCAATTGTACAAATATGAATCCTACTGAACATGACGGTCTGCATTTTCGCCTCAGGTATTGAGTAATTAATGTAACACAAACTTTTAAAGACCCTCCTGAACATGAAATTTCCCAAATGGAGAAAAATAAAAATATTAGAGACAACAACTGAATTTAGAGAGGTATATAAAAATGTGTACGAGTAATTAGTTGGGTTTTTTTTAAACCTTATCCTCTAAAACTTGACCTCGATATTCCATAATTATGTGTATTAACATTATTAGTTCGTGCAGGGTTTATTTTTATGTCACATACTTTTAAATCTTACTTATACGATATGATATTTCTGCATCTCGTTATTTTACTATTTATACTTAGATATATCCAAAACTGTCCGAATTAAAGAATCCAATAAATGTCATCGTTTGTTATAAACACTTCATGTCAAGATCTAGCATTTTCTGAAATACTGTATAACATAATTAGACACCAGACCAAGTATACAATAAGTTCTTTATATCCAAAGACACATAGTTCATCTGGCGTATTAAATTATAAGCAGGTACCTTTGATAACTAATCATACCGGTATTTGTCAAGATGAGTGCTTGGATCATATGTATCCAATTGAACTTGAAATTAAGGATTCCATATGTAAGATCAGCATAATATTTTATGTACATCCTAATGTATTGTTCTAAATCTGTGTAAATATTCATCAAAATCATTATGCCATGATTATGGCCGTTTTGCAGGAGTTAGGCATGTGAAAGACTATTACCACATATGCAATATCAAAGAAAACAAATCCTTCTTACATTCTTTTATAATTTGGTAGCGGGAATAAAACAGTCTCCGGGACAAGTTTGCAATTCCGCTGAGTGCAAAAGTTGTCACCTTAATTTTTGGAGTTAAGTCAAAATGAAGTTGATAACTTGGTTGGTATTGGTTCCCTGATATTTGTCCTAAAAATTTTTGGCTCTAGCACCTCTGTTGAAAAAGTTATGCCCCTTTTTTCAACAATTTCCTCAAAAGAAAAGTAGTTTTCCTCATGGAAAATCAAATTTCCCTAAAGGAAAAAGATTTTTCCTCAAGGGAAAAAGATTTCCCTTAGGGAATTTGCTGCATAAATATTTCCTTTGAGGAAATTCTATTTCATTAGAGGAAATTCTTTTTCCTTTGAGGAAATTTGCGGATTCAAATTTTCCTTTGAGGAAATACTTTTTCCTGTGAGGAAATTTGTAGCTTCAAATTTTCCTTGGAGGAAATACTTTTTCCTTTGAGAAAATTGTTGACAAACACTTGTCCTTAAGGGAAATTTCAAGACAACAAATTTCCTCTAAGGAAATCTTTGTTCTTCAAATTTCCTCGAAGGAAATTTCTGAACATCAAATTTCCCTTAAGGAAATGTTTTCCCTTATTTTTAAATTGTTAATTATTTCTTCACTATACATGTATACTATGTATACAAACAGTATGAATATAATTTTTACAAGACTAAATAATTGATACAAATGACAAATGATATTTAAAACTTTAATAAATGTTTGACTCAACATTTTAATGACATTGAAAATTAATAGTCTGACTGTTTAGGTCTAGGTATTGTTCATACTTTTTATATAACTTTAACTTTGATTTATAGCAAAGGATTCTGTTTTCTTTGTAATTGTTTCAACGCAATACATTAATAAGCAACCAATTTGAATGTCATACCATTTGTAGTGTTCTAAAGAATTTGTTTATATTTGCAGATTAAATAATAAAATAAACACTTTTCCTGTTATTTTAAATTAAAATTTTCTTCTGTTTCAGCTTGTGTACAGTTATTCAATCCACTAGTAAGAATTCAGTGAATACATTATTCCATTCACTAAACATTTTCCTTCAATTCTAAGAGAAACATTTTTGCAAATTGTTCTTCAATGATCTTCTTCTGTATATTTGATATGAGGGAGCAATGTAAATGAGTGGATAAAACTGGTGTTCCCTTTTTCAACAACAAAATAGTACTTTTTCTGCATTTCTCCTTTCTTTCGACTAATATATATAATATGTTGGTGCTTTTATACAATAGTGTTTTTGTGTATCTATGATAGAATTCCATTTTGTTTCAGGCCATTATCATGTGATTATGATGAAATTTCCTATTTCTTTTTTTGCAGGAAAGCACACATTCCAGTTCAATTTCCTCTTCAGTAATGACCTATTGATCATGAAAACAAAGATGTTTGATCACCTATCAATACACAAAATAAACAAATAAAATGTTATAAATGGAGAGAGAAACAGCAATAAAAGTTTATTTTGTCATGTTTATTAACATTTTAAATATATTTCCTTTCTTACTTGTGAATGCTTTTGTCTATAGTTCTTATATAAGTTAATTTTGTGCATTTGTCAATCTTTCAAGTTGAGGAAGTTTGTTCTTTATACATATATATGTTGAGCTGTTAAACCACTGTCTTAAATTAGGGTAGGGTTTAGTGCTTATAAACCTGTTTTTTATTACATGCATTAGTTTTTATGGATTTCTAACTTAAGCTGTCAGTTACTGTGAGTACTTAAAACTTTGTGTCTTTTCAATTTAGGGAAATGTATAAATTTCTTGCTAACTGTAAACCAACTTATTTTCGCGAGCGATTTATTTTCACAAGCAATTTATTTTCGCATTTAGAAATATAACGCGCATATAACTCGTCGCGAATGTTTTTCATATGTATCTTCCCTTATTAAAATACATTAAGTAAACTTAAAAATTGCGAAAAATAAATAGCTTCGTTGTAGACTAGAAAGTATAAAACATAAAAATAAAGTATTCGCGAAAAATTTGTTGGTTTACAGTAGTCCAGTCTGTGTTTGCAGGAAATTTACATCATTAGTTGTCTGGTGGAGAGTTGTCTTATTGGCAATCATGCCACATCTTATTTTTATATAATCTTGCCATATTCCTATTGTGCCTGTCCAAAGTTCGGAGCCTGTAGTTTTTGTCAGTTTACTCAGACACCTAAATTTAGTGGTTGTTGTTGTTGTTGTTGTTTCATACCGGTCATATTTATATTTTGTAATTTATTTTGTTATAAACTAGGCAATCAGTTTTACAGTTTGGATTGTTTCAATTTTTCATCTGAGGGTCTTTTATAGCTGCCTACTTTGACTATAGAGTATGGATTTTCTCATTATTGAAGGTCGTCACAGGCCTACTATTGCTTTCTCAAAGCCATGATCAATAGTTTTCATATCTAATATACCACATCTTTTAATTTTTATTTCATGTAATCATGAAAATTATCTTTCAAATTCAATAACTTTTAACATAAAAATAAAAGTGGCGCCCTTACCATTTACGTTTAGTTGGCTTCTGCAAATCTTAAATTGTCTATCATTCTGCTGTTTATAATTTCTCTGTATCTTCTGTAGTTCTAGTCCTATACATAAAAGAGTAAAAGTTATTATTGAATGACATCTTGCATCAATATTTTTTTTGCTGTTTAATGTACATGATGTATATTAATGTGTGTTTAATAAAAATCTGTACCATGAGTGCTTGATAAGCTTGTTGCCCTTTTAGCTGGTCTTTATGCTTTAAATGAATTTTAATAATCAACTAGAAAAACTATGAGCACTTCGCAAATAAGACACCCCCCTAAAAAAAAGGACATGCACACACAGTGGAATTCATTGACATAAAACATAAAGATAATTTGGCTCCATTTAGAGATATCTTGTGACTACAATTTTAAGGCTGTGATTTTTTAACAAATTAATTTCAAAAATCTTTCAAAGTTTTAAAATGGACAGATTTTAAATAACTTTCCAACAACTAAAGTTCCTTAACTCTGCATCTTTTGCAATAATATACATGATAAATAGGGGATGATTCTCCAGCTTGCATATTAATTATTCAAAGTTTTAAAGGAACATAACTGAAGAACGGTAAAATATTTACTACTAAAATTTGAAATTGATCTGATTTTGTGGTAAAAAGTATTGTTTTAAAGTTTAATAAAATTTGGTTGAGGTAAACTTAAGTTAGAGGACGAAAATGAAATTTTATTACTTTTCCATTTTTAAAGAATATAACTCTAGAATAGTAAAAGAGACACTACCAAAATTCAAACTTAATCTGTATTTTGTAGTGATAAGCATTGTGTATAAGTTTCATAACATTTGGTTGAGACAAACTAAAGTTTAGAGAACAGGAAACCAAAAATTCAACATTTTTTCCCCATTTGTAAAGGGGCATAACTCTAGTACAGTAATACTGATATCACCAAAATTTAAACTTGATCTGAGTATTGTGATAACAAGCTTTTGTAAAAGATTAATTAAATTTGGTTTAGGCAAACGTACTGTAAAAAAACAAAAAACAACTTTGGGACAGACGTACAGATGATCAAGTGTTAAACTAAAACTTAATACCCCCTCCACTATGGGTTATGAAAATGAAAAGGGAGTTTATGTCAAGATATAAAAACAATTCACCAAAGTTTCATCAAAATTTGTGAAAGCATTCTTGAGACTATTCAAATCCCAATAGTACAATGACATAAATCAGAACTTTTTTAAAATTGAAAGGAAAATTAATTATCATGATTATGTTATACAAAAATAATTCACCAAGTTTCATGAAAATTGCTCAAAGCATTATTAATAGTATACTGGGAAAATCCCCCCTTTTATGAATAAAATTCCTAACTTTAAATTGCCAAAATTAAAATCTTTAAAAATTAAAAAGGAGCTTAATTATATCAATAGATAATTCACCAAAGTATTATGAAAATTTTATGATTAATGTATTCTAATTCCAAGACTATCTACTGGTTTGTTTGAATTAAAAAAGTTGGAATAAAGTTCCTGCTAGAATTCAGGAGAATTAAAGCAAATCAGGCTATCTTCTAGATTATCAGACAATTGACTGTAGAAAAAGAATTTTCTTTTTCTTATTTAGCTATTTGTTTTCTCTGTCCTTAATATCTACTGAACTAAGCCAATTTTTTCACATATTTTTTTTTTTTTTTTTTCTCTCTTGTTATTTAACATAACAAAAAACTAGAGGCTCTAAAGAGCCTGTGTCGCTCACCTTGGTCTATGTGAATATTAAAGGAAGCAGATGGATTGATGACAAAATTGTGTTTTGGTAATGGTGATGTGTTTGTACATCTTACTTTACTGAACATTCTTGCTGCTTAAAATTATCCCTATCTGTAATGAACTTGGCCCATTAGTTTCAGTGGAAAATGTTAGTAAAAATTTACAAATTTTATGAAAATTGTTAAAAATTGACTATAAAGAACAATAACTCCTAAGGGGGTCAATTGACCATTTCGGTCATGTTGACTTATTTGTAAATCTTACTTTGCTGAACATTATTGTTGTTTACAGTTTATCTCTATCAATAATAATATTCAAGATAATGACCAAAAACAGCAAAATTTCCTTAAAACTAACAATTCAGGGTCAGCAACCCAACAACGGGTTGTCCGATTCATCTAAAGATTTCAGATAAATAATAAATGTTGACCTGATAAACAATTTTACCCCATGTCAGATTTGCTCTAAATGCTTTGGGTTTTGAGTTATAAGCCAAAAACTGCATTTTACCCCATGTTCTATTTTTAGCCATGGCGGCCATCTTGGTTGGTTGGCCGGGTCACCGGACACATTTTTCAAACTACTAACCCAAAAGATGATTGTGGCCTAGTTTGGATTAATTTAACCAAGTAGTTTCAGAGGAGAAGATTGTTGTAAAAGATTACTTAGATTTACGAAAAATGGTTAAAAATTGACTATAAAGGGCAATAACTCCTAAAGGGGTGAACTGACCATTTCAGTCATGTTGACTTATTTGTAAGTCTTACTTTGCTGAACATTATTGCTGTTTATAGTTTATCTCTATCTATAATAATATTCAAGATAATAACCAAAAAGAGCAAAATTTCCTTAAAATTACTAATTCAGGGCCAGCAACCCAACAACGGGTTGTCCGATTCATCTGAAAATTTCAGGGCAGATAGATCTTGAACTGATAAACAATTTAACCCCCATGTCAGATTTGCTCTAAATGCTTCGGGTTTTGAGTTATAAGCCAAAAACTGCATTTTACCCCATGTTCTATTTTTAGCCATGTCAGCCATCTTGGTTTGATGGCCGGGTCACCGGACACATTTTTCAAACTACTAACCCAAAAAATGATTGTGGCCAAGTTTGGATTAATTTGGCCAAGTAGTTTCAGAGGAGAAGATTTTTGTAAAATATTACTAAGATTTACGAAAAATGGTTAAAAATTTACTATAAAGGGCAATAACTCCTGAAGGGGTCAACTGACCATTTCAGTCAAGTTGACTTATTTGTAAATCTAACTTTGCTGAACATAATTGCTGTTTACTGTTTATCTCTATCTATAATAATATTCAAGATAATAAACAAAAACAGCAAAATTTCCTTAAAATTACTAATTCAGGGGCAGCAACCCAACAACGGGTTATCCGATTCATCTGAAAATTTCAGGGCAGATAGATCTTCACCTGTTTAACAATTCTACCTCTGTCAGATTTGCTCTAAATGCTTTTGTTTTTGAGTTATAAGCCAAAAACTGCATTTTACCCCTATGTTCTATTTTTAGCCATGGCGGCCATCTTGGATGGTTGGCCGGGTCACTGGACACATTTTTAAACTACATACCCAAATGATGATTGTGGCCAAGTTTAGTTTAATTTGGCCCAGTAGTTTCAGAGGAGAAGATTTTTGTAAAAGTTAACGACGACGACGACGGACGACGGACGCCAAGTGATGAGAAAAGCTCACTTGGCCTTTTAGGCCAGGTGAGCTAAAAACAAAGAGAAACTGACAATGCCAAGGCGAAACACAAGATGCAGAAAAGAAAAACAAAACACTACGCAACACCAACATCACCAAAAAAGTAGTGTTGAATTCATGTACTCAGTCAGT
Source organism: Mytilus galloprovincialis (assembly GCA_037788925.1). Taxonomy (NCBI): domain Eukaryota; kingdom Metazoa; phylum Mollusca; class Bivalvia; order Mytilida; family Mytilidae; genus Mytilus; species Mytilus galloprovincialis. The sequence continues at coordinate 43,653,216 of CM075333.1, read as the reverse complement.
CAGTGAGAGTTGGCAGATCCTGACCCACTATATTTATGCTTAAAAACCTAAAAATCATACAGTACTAGACATATTTTGTAAATACTTGATTAAAATGTTGTCATAAATAGCATAGAAGGCTCTTAGTCTTGAGAACCACATGTGTTAATTGTGCGAGTATAATCATGATGATAATCATGCACAAGATTTGACTTCTAAAAGCCAATATATTAAAATTTTCTGAAGATATTGCACGCATTTTTTAATATGACAAATTTTAAGAAATGCACAAAGATGTGAGATGATTTATATAATTGTAATTTCAGGAATTTACAGAAAAGGCTTTTAAACCCCACTGCATTTTGCACTTTTCGACATGTCAGGAGCCAGAAGTTATGGCCATTGTGACCTTTGTATGATTTTTATTTTAGTTTCTTACTTTATATTGAGGAGTATGACGTCCATTATCATTATCACTCAATTAGTATACATTTTTGTTTAATGGCAAGCTTTCAATGGCAAGCTAAAGCTAGCTCACAGACACGGATCCAGGGGGTTTGAAGGTTGGAACCCCCTTCTATTTTTGACGATCAATGCATTTGAATGGGGAATGTAGTTCGAACCCACTCCCACCATTTGTCCTGGGTTAGGAACCCCTTCTTTAAATGACTGGATCCACCCCAGTCTCAGGTTGTGGGATTTTCTGGTTGCATTGAAGACCCATTGGTGACCTTTGGCTGTTATCTGCTCTTTGGTCAGGTTGTTATCTTTTTGACACATTTCCCATTTCCATTTTCAATGATCATGATGATATGGCTTTCACATTTTCAGTTCTATTATAAATGTTAGACTTCTTGTTGGTTTGGTTTCACATTTCGACTTCGTCGGGGGAAAGCGTCCCAGTAATAAATAAAGGCAACAGTAGTATACCGCTGTTCAAACTCATAAATCCATGGACAAAAAACAAAATCGGGGTAACAAACTAAAACTGAGGGAAACGCATAAATATAAGAGGAGAACAACGACACAACACTACAATGTAACTAACACACACAGAAACGGACCAAGCATCAGACAAAATCCCACGAGAATAACAAATATAACATCAAAACCAAATACATGAATTTGGGATAGACAAGTACCGTGACACGTCTTATCGCAATGTCAATTTACACTCAAAAATAAGAGAAAACAAACGACGCAACGTTAAATTGTAACACACACAGAAACGAACTATAATATAACAATGGCCATATTCCTGACTTGGTACAGGACATTTTTAAAGGAAAAATGGTGGGTTGAACCTGGTTTTGTGGCATGCCAAACCTCGCACTTTAATGGCAATGTTAAGTATAACATAGAAATGACAACATAATATTACAGGACTACAATACAAATAAATAGGAAAACGTATTAGACAAAGAAACACATGATTAATGAATAACAAAAAGCATCAGGTTTAAAATTTAATACGCCAAAAACGCGCCTCGTCCACACAAGACTCTCCAGTGACGCCCAGATATAAAAGATCGAAAGCGAAAAAAAGTACAAAGTTGTACAGCACTGAAGATCAAAAGTTGAAAAAGGTTGTGTCAAATACGGCTAAGTTTTTATACATAATGAAACTGAAGTATTAACTCATTACATAAAACAAACACGAATACATAATGAAACTGAAGTATTAACTCATTACATAAAACAAACACGAATACATAATGAATGACCAACACAGAATAGACACACCCGACTCAGTCCAGGCCTCAACGCAGTAAATTATGAAAATGACGTCACATACGATGGTGGAAAGGCATTAAAAATTACGTCACATACGATGGTGAAAAGGCATTAAAATTTACGTCACATTTGAATATATGAAATTTCTGAAACAGCAGAAAAATTACGTCACATATGAAAAACATTATCTCAAAAGTAAGATAGAATTAGGATTGATTAAAGATTAAAATAGAACTAAATACTGATATTGCATTTAAACACAATGCATATTGCAATACTTATTAATAGTAATTAACTATAATATATATATGTGCAGTTTGTTATGAATCCAACTTCAAAGGTATATATCGTACAGATTATGTTGACCAAAATTAAATCTAACAAATGACGGCGGTGATTATTTTTTGTTTCCATAACACATAAATATAATAGAAAAGACGTCAACACATTTGACAAAATCCGATGAGTATTACAAATATAACATTAAACATTTAAACTAAATACATGAATTTGGGATAGACAAGTACCGTCACACGTCTTATAGTAATGCGAATTCACACTCAGCAAAACAGTCACAATCAGGAATAAGTCACGTTTGGTAATTGAAAGATTAGACGACATAATGACAAACCACAATCTACCATGTGGTAAAAATGTCCTTAGCTAGTTTGGTTAAACACACATCGTATGGATCCACAAATTCGTGATGGTGTCCATAAAATTTACGGAGTGTCAATTTTAATCTGTCCTCCTCATAAAATAAAAATAAAATAGCCTTACAAGACGTCATGATAATTATTTGGACTAGGTTTTCACCACCATCAATATAATTTTTTTGCTAAAGATTGTCGCACTGTGGAAGAAACGAGTTTGGCGCGTTAACAAAAATATAATTGTCTGTGCTGACAGGTTAACATGTGTGCATACCAATCTTTAAATTTTCTAAGCCTTCTTTCTGAATATTTTGTAAAATTTCTTGGTAAAATACTGTAGGACCTCGAGTGTAGTTGTTTTACAAAAACGATCAAGTAATGTAGGGGAGAGAGACCAAAATAAGCCACAACTTATGGGGGTCTCATTGGGGGTTTTGTTCACGGATCCCGCTTAGTTACTTTTTTTTAGATTCCCGCATCCCGCTTACACTATGAAAGTAAGCAATTCTGATATTTTTGTAATTTCCCGTGTCCCGCTAAACTTCCTTTATCGTTTTCACGGCACAATAATTTGACTTTCATTATACACATGTATAATTAAGAAATAATTCATGGGGGCTTGAATATATCGTTATTTTACCACGGGTTGGCCCTTTATGACAAATATTTTACCCTGAGCGATAGCGAGGGGTAAAATATCGGCATAAAGGGACAACCCGTGGTAAAATTTAGATATATTCAAGCCCCCATGAATTATTTCGATTCTGATAAGACAAATATAGCAATTGTTTTGGTTCAAAGCGCACTAGATGGAGGCAAATATTTGCCGTTCCCATAAATTAACCCACTTTAAGATTGGCGGTAAAGAACGGAGCAAACAGATTTAGTGACATGCTCAAACTATTTACAATAATATATTTAGATAATTTTGGATGAATTTTAATGATAATTTACTTATATATCTTCTATGTATATAAAAAAGGGCTTATACCACATTTTAGTATTGTTTGTTTACGTTTCATTCTGGTGATGATTTTCGGTATCAGAAGCGTGTATTTTCCCGAAAAATGCTTAAACTATTACGTTATCATTCTATGACGTCGTGTACTCCATCCATAAACAATCATATGACGTGGGAGTACAATCAGAACAGCCCAACCAATATATTCATATTTTACCACGGGTGTGTACTCAAAGCGTTTGAAGGACGTCATGTTAGAATATACTTTTAGACGACCTTAGAATCATTTCACAGAAAAATCGAAAATACTCATTGGTAATGAACATTTTAGATCACTTAACATTTAGATTTTATAACTTTAAACAGAGACATATACACAGATATATATGTCTCTGCTTTAAAATTTACGACCATATAGATTTTTAAAAGAATTAAGTTCACTTCTATTGAAAATTTTTATTCATTGAATTTTAATTCCCAAGTGATTAACATACATATACCTTTTTGTCATCTCATAATTGATGATCAAGGTATGAATTAGTGAACAAAGGAATTGTTTTGTTGTGAGTTATGCATCAAATTAGACTTGAAATAAGCTTGATTTTCTAACTAAAAAAACACTTGCTATCATTAAGCATTGTTATCACAAGTAGAATGTGCGCTTTTGTAGATTTCATTACATTAAATGAATAGGAAAAAAAAAGAAGGTCCCTGTATACTGTTTTTTTTTAACACCAGAAAACTGTGGTGTACACTGAATTAGAATACAGGGAATACCCCACTTTTTTTGACTTCAGCCTTACCTGTTGAATTTTCTACAAATTCAATATAGAAAACCATATCAAGGAATAAAATAAAATAATTTGCCTACCTACCTACCCATACTCTAACAACCTCAGTCGGGAGAGGGGAAACAAAGATATTTTTAATGTTGGCCTCACATAATTTAATTTCACAAGACACTGGATTTGTGTATAAAAATTGTTTTTTTCATTATTTCCACCACTTTGATGACATTTACAATTTTATATGTATATTTACATTCAGTATCTGACAGCTTTTTTTTTTAACAGGATCCTGCATGTTATAAAAGAACAAAGATGTTGTTCAAATTTACCTAACAGTGCAGCATACAAGAGATATAATATCATACATGAATGTAGGACTCCCAAGTCTTTCTGATTGAAAATAAGACTCCCGGAAAATCGGACACACATAATTTCACTGTGTTATTAAGGAGCAAACTATTGCAAAGATATGCGGTAAAGAAAAGTTTCTTGAAATAACAATTGATCATTACCAAATTTGAATTTTTAAATTATATGAAATGCAGAAAAAAATATTTTTCTCAATAAATACATAAAAATGAATATAACGATTTCAAGTAGTTTTTTTTTTTTAGAAAAGAAATTATAATATGATCTGAAATAATTTTCCCATTGCTTTTCTTGATTATCTATCGAGGTTGTTCATCCTTGACTTGATTACATGTTCTAATATTTATCGACGAGAATCTCATCCCGGGCCGCGATCTTTTACGGGATCGACATGGTTTAGTGAATTGAGAGTAGATTACCGTGAAGAGGAACACTGTGGGGATTATGAAATTAGTTTAGTGTTAAAGGAAAATATTAACTGAATCGATTCATATAAGGTAGGTATTTTTAGCATTAAGTTGAAGGGTAGAAAAAGCGTCCGAAGCGGAGAAAAAATTCGTTAGCCACCTTCTTCTATTTATATGGATAGTCGACCTTCCTATGGATAGAAACAAGTGCCTGTGTGAAAAGGTGAAGAATCTTGCCATGTAAACTTGTGTAAAAACTAAAAATTACCAATCCATTATAAAATCCGTCAGCCCAGTCTCATCCAGTGAAATAAGTTATTGTCTGTTTTCGAAGTTATATGGAAGTACTTAGTAGTCCAGATAATTATGACTCATTGTAGTCCAAATAATTATGACGTCTTGAAAGGCTATTATGCAGTAAGGCGTCAAAGAAAAAGATTATAATAGCCTTTCGTATTATTTCCCAAACGATTATATACATTTTTTTTTTATCTATATCGGAAAAAAAGTGAAAACTGTATTATTATTTAAATTTATTTTATAGAAATCCTCGTAGGTCTCATGAAATGGAACTGACACATGCCTAATTAAGATTTATAAATTTATTGAAAAATATAACAAATATTTAGTTTTGATATTAAATTACAGTTACCTTTCCGCGCTATAATTTATTTGATATGACATGAATTAAACAATTTTTGTTGAGGGGTTTAACGGTTTGTCCATACAACGTGTATGTTATTAGTATTTCACATGACTTAATTGTTTTCGCCTTGAAGTGCTGCTCATTATTCAGAGTGTTTCAGACAAGATAATGAAAATAATAACGTGCAAGATACTTTTTTCGATCATCGTGAAGTGATACTTTTAATTCCCATTCCTCCATGCACTCTACCCCTGTTCAATTGTATATATTTATAATTCCTTGTGCTTTAATTTACCCCCTCTTTGTGATTACCGTTATGCCAATACGTCAATTCAATTCCAGAATCAGTAATACTAGAAGCTCGAAGACTTTATATTCATTCAATACGTTATCAGGGTCATATCCATGGACATTAACTAAACAAGGGGAATATAATTTTATATCTTCACATGAGTGGTCATCATTTAAATATTATATATATATATATATTACATATGGTGTAGCATTCTACTGTTTTTATTGGATATAACGATCACGTGTTCCAAAGGTTATTTTACTTATCCGAAGCCTTGTTTCTATTTTTAAGTATATATTGACGCTATGTTTCATTTGTATGTATACTGATGGTCAATATATATATAAAAAAATCTTGCTAAATTTAGATTTATGACGTCATGACGTCACACATAACAACCATGGAGGAAGCGCTGCAGCAGACGAAAAGAAATGTTGCAAGTTTACTAGGAGATTTAATGATTTTTATGTTAAATGCAGACGCAAGAATAAGCTATGAATTAGTTTATAGAATATTGATATTTTCATAATATGTTAAAATTATTGCAAAATACAATTTAAAGTTACACCGAAAAATCACTGAACACCATTTTTCTAATACATTATTCACATATGTAATATGTAATATATTTGCTATGTAATGATACAATCCAGTTTCTATAACTAATTTATTAACAAGTACATCGTTTGATGGTCAGACTACAGAATGACAACATGTGTATAAGAACTTCAATTGATCTATTTAATTACATGTTTATCTAAGAATGTGCAGACATGTGAGAGTTGCTGATCTGTCAATTATAATTACTGTAGCAGATGATACGGTAATAAAGTGAGGTGAACTTTATAACACTTCTCCGGCCTTAGATAAAAACAAATTAAAAACAAATTAACTCAATTACAGAAAATTAATGTCTTTTCACGGCTACTGATTGACAAGTCCATATCAGTTTGAAAACAAATAAAAATGTCAGATCACAAAGATTCATTCGTTAAAGTTTTTCTGCACTGGAACTATAATGTCCTACTATGAAAATAAAAATTAAAATGTTCGCACTGGTCTTGTTGTTATTTCTTACACTAATTGATATGTACACACATGCACTGCGAAGTACTTAATGCACTTCAAACGGTTGTGAGGATTATTATGCCTCTTTATAAATCAACCATTTATTTCAACACAAAATCCTTTAAATGCGATGGTTCTTTTCTTATTCTCTTCGGATAGCGTGGTTCCATTTGTTCAGTCCAGTTTGACGGTTTCTCGATTTGCGGTTGTTCGGTCTCAGGAGTACTTATCGGTATAGTTATTTCTGGCTCAAACAAATCACTGTCATTGTCACATTTTTCTTCACTTTCGTTGTTTGTGCAATCGAAGTTTCGTACTCTGATGTGGTCAATATGTCTACGCATGACACGTCCATCTTGCAATTTAATATGAAATGAAAGTGGTCCTGATTGTTTTATAACTTCTCCTGGAATCCATTTAATCTTTGAACCAATTGCGAAATTTCGGGCAAATACTCCCTGTCCTACATTAATTTGTCTGTTCACAGATTTCTTATCGTGATAATGTTTCTGTTTTTGTTGTCTCTCCTGAACTCGCTTCTCGATATTTGGAAAAACTAAATCTAGACGTGACTTGAGTTTCCTTTTCATTAGCAATTCTGACGGTGCCAGTCCTGTCGTTGTTTGTGGTGTAATACGGTAGTTGAAAAGAAAACGGTTCAACTTTTCCTGGATAGTTCCTTCTTTGATTTTCTTCATTCCGTCTTTGAAACTCTGAACTGCTCGTTCAGCACAACCATTACTAGCTGGATGCCACGGCGCGGAAGTGCGATGTTCAATTCCATTTGATTTCACATAATCGGCGAATTCCTTACTAGTAAATGCGGCTCCATTATCACTAATAATAAGATCACATAATCCATGTGTTGCAAACGTTTGTTGAAGTTTTGCAATCGTAGCTTCGGATGTTGTAGAATTCATAACGTGTATGTCTATCCATTTTGAATACGCATCAACCATAATTAATAATGATTTGTTCATAAATGGTCCTGCAAAGTCTATGTGTATTCTTGACCACGGATGGCTCGGATATTCCCACGGATGTAACGGCGCTTCTGCTGGTAATTTGCGGTTTTCCTGACAACTGTAACAATTAACTACAGTTAATTCCAAGTCATTGTCCATTCCCGGCCACCATATATAGCTTCTTGCTAGACTTTTCATTCTAGTAATTCCTGGATGTCCTTGGTGTAATTCATTTAACATGGCTTCACGTCCTGGTTGTGGTATGATTACTCTTCCTCCCCACAATATGCATCCGTCCTGACTACACAGTTCATTTTTTTCTGCTATAATACTGTTTTATGTCTTCACTGGGACATTTTGACGGCCATCCATTCAAAATGTGTCTAAGCACCATAGACAGTATTGTGTCCTTGCGTGTCCACTTTTGAATTTGTTTAGCATCAACTGGCGTAGTGGCTAAATGTTCCATTAATAATATAGTATCACCTGGCGTTGGTGTCTTGTCAATGTTTGTTTTCAGCGGTAGTCTACTTAGTCCATCCGCATTACCATTCAAACTCCCTTCTTTGTATACAATCGTGTACTCATATGCAGCTAAAGTCAGTGCCCACCTTTGAATTCGAGATGCGGCCATTGTAGGTATAGGTTTATCTTCTCGAAATAAACCTATGAGCGGCTTGTGATCGGTTATGATTGTAACGGGGTGTCCATACAAATATTGATGAAATTTCTTGATACCAAATATTATGGCCAGACTCTCCTTCTCAAGAACGGAATAATTCTTCTCTGCTGATGTAAGTGTTCGAGATGTATAAGCTATTGGTTTGTCGCTGCCGTCGTCCATTTTATGCAAAAGTACGGCGCCTAATCCATATGGTGATGCATCACATGCTAAAATTAATTTCTTTTTCGGATCGAAATGTACAAGTACTGATGCGGATTTCAACAGCTGTTTTGACTCTATGAACGTTTTTTCCTGTTCTTTTTCCCAACTCCATTTTGTGTCTTTCTGTAGAAGTACATGTAGCGGCTTTAACAAGTGAGATAAATTCGCTAAGAATCTTTTGTAATAGTTCAGCATTCCAAGATAAGCTTTCAGTTCTGTCACGTTTGTCGGACTTGGTGCTTTATCGATCGCCTCAACTTTACTTTCCACTGGATATATTCCGTGTTTGTTTATTTTAAATCCCAAATAAACAACTTCTTCGGCCATGAACACACACTTCTGTTTCTTTAACCGAATTCCGATTCTCTTAAACCTAGACAATACCTCAGAAAGAGTATTAAGATGTTCCTCCCTTGTTTTACCCGTTATCAGTATATCATCTACTCGTACCAAAACATTGGCTATACCTTGAACAACATTTTCAAGTGTTCTTTGGAAAATACCTGGGCTGGACGCTACACCATACGGAAGTCTATTGTATCTGAATAAACCCTTATGCGTGTTTATAGTCACATACCTCTTACTGTCCTCATCAAGTTCAATCTGTTGATATGCTTGACTTAATTCCAATTTTGTATATTCTTGTCCTCCTCCAAGCGTTGCGTATAAATCCTCTGTTTTAGGAATAGGATAATTATCCAACTTTGAAACGGCATTAACGGTTACCTTGTAGTCACCACAAATTCTAATAGATCCGTTCTCCTTAACTACAGGTACTATCGGAGCGGCCCAGTCGGAAAATTCCACTTGCTGAATCTGACCCTCCTTCTCAAGACGTTCAAGTTCCATCTCCACTTTATCCTTCAACGCATACGGCAAAGGGCGAGCCTTGAAATATTTCGGTACGGCACTCTCATCAACATAAATTTTGGCTTTCATGCCTTTTACAGTTCCAAGTTCATCTTTGAAAACCTCCTTATTTACTTCCAAGATCACATTCAAATCACTCGATTGATTATCACTTCCAACGACGGAGAAAATATCCTTCCAATCCAGTTGGAGTTTGTTCAACCAGTCTCGGCCAAGTAAATTCGGACCTTTACGCTTCACTATCAGTAACGGTAATTCTGCGCTTTCCTTTTTGTAATTGACATTGACGATTGCACGTCCTATTACAGGAATCTGCTCTCCCATATATGTTCGGAGTTTAGCACTTGTCGGTTCGATTCTGAATTTCGACTTGTATTCCTTGTAAGTATCCTCGCTCATGATAGAAACTGACGCTCCGGTATCTATTTCCATGGCTATTTCACATTCATTTACATTGATTTGCACTTTGTATGCCTCATTAGATTTATTTCCAAAATGAAAAACTGAGTAAACTTCATTTTCACTTTCACTACTTTCATCCTGCTCCATGAAATGAGCACGTGGTTTAAAACGTGATTTAAACTCTCTGTGATTTTCACTAAAATTCCCATTGGCAGATTTGTTACGGCATTTCTTTGCGATATGTCCTTTCTTTTTACAACTGTGGCATTTTGCATCCTTAAACCTGCATTCAGCGGCTAAGTGATTTCCTCCACACCGGTAACAATCTCCTTGTTTCGAATTTCCAGAGTTGTTTCTTGTATATGATTTTGAAACTTTGTTGATTTGTTTCTGAAATGTTCCATTTGTCCCACTCGCTTGGATGTCCTGTGCATTCTTCTCTGCAGTCTCCATAGCGGTAGCAATTTCCAATGCCTTTTCAAATGTTAAATTCGGCTCTGCTAACAGTCTCCTCTGTATGCGGTCACTCTTTATCCCGACGACTAACCTGTCAGACTACAGAATGACAACATGTGTATAAGAACTTCAATTGATCTATTTAATTACATGTTTATCTAAGAATGTGCAGACATGTGAGAGTTGCTGATCTGTCAATTATAATTACTGTAGCAGATGATACGGTAATAAAGTGAGGTGAACTTTATAACATAATATATAAATTAAGGACTTTCACTCAGTCAATACGTTATATATGGACCTGTTAGATTATATTGACACTCGGACTTCGTCCTCGGTCAGTATAATCTGAACAGGTCCATAAATAACGTATTGACCTCGTCAAAAGTCCTAATTGATAAATATATTTACATAATGTATTGACCAACAATCTGAAAATGTCACTGCAATTGGAAAAAAATGAAACGTTTCTTCACACCAACGGAAAACGTCAACAAATTGCTTATTCAAACAAATATCTCCTTGATATTCTTTTTTTTTTTGGCGGATCCTAAAATAAATTTCCATTTTTTTTTTCTTTTATTTATGTGATCAAAAACAAGTAAAAATCAGAAATTGCATGAATTCTATTGGTAATTCAGAAATTCTTGCGATGATTTTATCAATGCAAAAAAAGAAACAAAACAAAATACAACGGGGCACTAGCGGAATGGGTTACCACAAATGCGTCTAACAGCTTGTACGATGAGTATATACAAACAAGTAAAAGATATTCATATATGTCATTATCAGAATTAAAAGTTGGTCCATTATAAAATAAGACAGCTTACATAAAAGTAATAACAACATTAGGTAACAACATAAAAATAGAAATTAAACTACATAAATGTACAGACAAATCACATTTAAAATAAGATTTAATCTATGCACCCAATGTCACGGAATTAGGTTCGTAATAATAAAAACAATTTCAGTGCTAATGTTTCTTTACAAAATGTTTCCATTAATATTGCATCACAATAATTTCTCAAGGTCTATGTTTCATCAAGGACGTATATTATACGTTAGTTATACGTCCTTGGTTTCATACATAAACAATTTTACGCAATATCAATAAAATCTATAAATAGCAATAGTACTATATACATGACCGATGTAGACAATTCTGTTACAATACATAAAACCTATAAATAGCAAAAGTACTATATACATGACCGATGTAGACAATTCTGTTACAATAAATTTCTGTACTCCCTTAATTTTACGTGCTTTTGGTAAAATTTGACGTAAAAAATTAAGGAGTTTGTATTTGAAAGGCACATCATAACTTTACTTCAGATAAAATTTGGTCTTTATCATGAAACATTTATTGCACTCAAACTTTTTCAAAATCTTTGAAACTTATTTTTTTAAATTGACTGGGTATTGAAATATATTTGGGAGAAGTTGGCCCTATCATATCCAACTAAGTAAGACATCACGTGACTTTGGTGACGTACAGCGAGCCGCCATCTTGAATTATTTTGTCCTATTTAATTGCATAGGTGCTTCAATAAAGTTCAATTTTCTCATCAACAAGACCTGTTTTTTTAACTTTTGCAAATCAATCCTTGGTATTCGAACATAATTATATCTAAAAATTTTGGTTCTGACAGTTTAATTTTTGAATACATTACGTCCCTGGAGATTCGTAAAAGTCTCATATTTCTCGTTGTTTCCCCGTTGACTCAATGTTGAAATCTAGCGATCCCATGTCTACTTGTACTTCAAATTCACAAATTCAGTAAATAAAAGTAATACTTTGCAAATCGATTCAGAATATTAAAACATATATCTGGCGAAATATTCTACTTGAAACAGTTTAATTTTAGGGCAAATTCCGTCCCACATCGATTTAAAAAAGTGTTTTTTTTTTCGTGCAGAATCTGTGCTGTTTCTGTTATTTTCTTTGGTGATATTTTGATATGATTGATTTCAAAATTTCTTGATGGAAAAGGAATTATTTCAAGTGTGAAGTGATAAAAATAACACGGGAACATTTATTTTGACAGATATCCAGAAAATTGTTAACACTAAAATTTATAATAAAATAATTTTTCGCTTCTTTTTTTAGATTTTGTGATATACAAAAGTTTTCATAAATGTACAATAAATATCTTCTCTTCCCCGTGTACACAACATAAGAAATATATATCATAAAGAACTGTAAGAAAATATGAATATCATATGAAAAATTCTTTGAAAAGTTGATTTTTGTTTCAAACATAATCAAATATTTATGTTTTACGATAATTGTTTTAAAGAAATATTCTAATTCAAATTTTATATTAATAGATTTTTTTTATTTCATAGAAAATTATACGAGATTTCATTGCATTTGATTTTGTTATTTACTTTTATTAATTAAATATTTTAAATCCAGTCACTAAATAAATCGATATTGCAAGTTTAACTTGTGTAAAAAAAATGGTTATACCCGCCAATATTTATCGACAGAGTTATCGATCCTGAATAGGACTGATATAGTTGGGTATGCTTTTACTTGTCTTCGTTTGCACTGGGAAAGAAAAGGCAAGTTTTTCAAATTTACTGTTTTTTCAACCCCCAGAACCCCCTCCCCCTCCTTCGACCCGCCACAGAATATAAATATACAGTGGCGGATCAAGCCATTTTAAAAAAGGGGGAGTTCCCAACACAGAGTAAAAGGGGGGGGGTTCCAACTATATGCTCCCATTCAAATGCATTGATCAGCCAAAAAAAGGGGGCCCAACCCCCAGACCCCCCCCCCCCCGATCCGCCACTGATATAATTGTTATTTAAAAGTCATTTACTAGTACTAGATCCGAGCACCTGTTTTGGGATATAAAATATATGTCTTATTTACCGTATATAACTGCGAGAAAATGAATAATACACAAGTTGATAATTGTCTCTTCTCTGCTAATTAATGCAGTGGCGGATGCAGGAATTTTCGAAAGGGGGGTGCTAGCCCAGGGCAAAGGGGGGGTGCAAAACATATGTCCCGATTCAAATGCATTGATCGGCCAAAATAATGGGGGGGGGTGCGCACCCCCGGAACCCCCCCTCTGGATCCGCCACTGATTAATGTGCATGCAATATTCTATTTCACTCTGATTTACTTGTGAGACCACCGACACTAATAATTACCTCAAAGTTAAAGGTGCTCCGTTACTGGGAAGATCATATCGGATCCGACCAATTTATTGGTTCCATTCCCCCAATTATTTAAGTCAACACGGCTCCTTAGAAAAAATGCATTGCAATACGTCTAGTCCAAATAATTATGACGTCTTGAAAGGCTATTATAATTTTTTTCTTTGACGCCTTACTTCGAGTCCAAATAATTATGACGTCTTGAAAGGCTATTATAATTTTTTTCTTTGATGCCTTACTTCGTCTTTTCTTTGACGCCTTACTTCGACGAAGTAAGGCGTCAAAGAAAAAAATTATAATAGCCTTTCAAGACGTCATAATTATTTGGACTATTATAATTTTTTTCTTTGACGCCTTACTTCGACGAAGTAAGGCGTCAAAGAAAAAAATTATAATAGCCTTTCAAGACGTCATAAAATTTTATTTGGACTACAATGCGTCATAATTATCTGGACTACTAAGTACTTCCATATAACTTCGAAAACAGACAATAATTTATTTCACTGGATGAGACTGGGCGGACGGATTTTATAATGGATTGGTAATTTTTATTTTTTACACAAGTTTACATGGCAAGATTCTTCACCTTTTCACACAGGCACTTGTTTCTATCCATAGGAAGGTCGACTATCCATATAAATAGAAGAAGGTGACTAACGAAATTTTTTTTTGGTCACGACAGTCTTCGCTTCGGACGCTTTTTCTACCCTTCAACTTAATGCTAAAAATACCTACCTTATATGAATCGATTCAGTTAATATTTTCCTTTAACACTAAACTAATTTCATAATCCCCACAGTGTTCCTCTTCACGGTAATCTACTCTCAATTCACTAAACCATGTCGAAAACTTTAACTACCATCTTTTCAATGTATCTACTTCCGGTTGTGGGCAGAATGCTATTTTTTTTAAAACGAAATGATTCTGTAAAATTACCAAGTTATTATTTTCATTATCAATATATTTTTTAAGATGGAATTTCACCGAAATAAGTACATTTATCGTTGTTATTAAAAAAATCAGAAAGTCAGAAACTAATTTGAATGAATTCGATAATACTAGAGAATTCCGAATGTATATGGTAACTCTAAAGATTTTCATCGATCTTTTATTTTGGAGGTAAAAAACGTATTCAGATTCATAAGAATTAGGGGAAAGAAACTGAGTCAATGAAAATACAATAAATTTACTGCGATGTCAACCGGAAGTAAATACATTGAAAAGATGGTAGTTCAAGTTTTCGACATGGTTTAGTGAATTCAGAGTAGATTACCGTGAAGAGGAACACTGTGGGGATTATGAAATTAGTTTAGTGTTAAAGGAAAATATTCACTGAATCGATTCATATAAGGTAGGGATTTTTAGCATTAAGTTGAAGGGTAGAAAAAGCGTTCGAAGCGGAGACTGTCGTGACCTAAAAAAAATTTCGTTAGCCACCTTCTTCTATTTATATGGATAGTCGACCTTCCTATGGATAGAAACAAGTGCCTGTGCCTTTTCACCTCTCTTCGAGAGAAGCTCTACTGTGATAGTCCACCTTGGTATATTTTTACCCCCCTTATTGATAGGATTTCAAACTCCTGTGATATAATCATGATAATCAACAAATTTTTCACACGAAAAGAGGGGGGGAGTTCTTTCCCCTTAATTAGAAATCTCTATTTTTCAGGCATAGGCTCATATAAATTTGCCTTTTGAAGAACTGAGATAAAAACATGAGACGGCTAATGAGTTTTCGGCTGCTTTACATCATTGTACATTAAAATACATCATGAACATACATGTGACATACACAATTATATATAGAGCCATTTAAAAAGCTATTTTTTGCAATACTTAAATAATACAGGATCAAATCTTGATATATGTACCGGTAGTTGAAATTGTTAGCTTTAAACATTAAAAAATGAACACCCAAAGTTTAAAAATAAGAATGACCATATAGTCTTTAATGTACAAATACAAATAAATACAAATATTTTATTGGCACAAACTCAATTACAATAATTGGCAACGGCCCATACAACTAGTATACCTAATAGTAATGATGCAGCAATTAAACAATACTACATAGCATATCATTGTGCACATTTCGAACAATGAAATGTGCAGTTATAAATATCAATATATATAGGTTAATGTGTAAGAATAGACTACTGACATAAGTGTATTGTATGTTATAGCTTCAAATTGTTCATATTACTCATTTATAAGTACATTTTTCCTTAATTCAAATGATTGATTAATAAAAGATGATATTAATCTAAGTGTTTTTCTACACTTGTTATTAAGCAATAGTTTGATATATTCATCCTCAGTTTTAGATTGTTTGGAATGTATGTGCTATTGCCATGAAACTAGGTCATTGTAGGTAAACTGTCATCTATTCCCTTAAATCTGAGTTCACGCCAATTATTAATTAATTAAAATTAGTCGAGTATATCTACTCTATTAGGTCTCTAGTTATCTAGTTAGGTTGTCTGTTAAATGTTGTGTGATGCGTCTAGTGTGCTGTGTTTTGTGTCTGTGTGCTTGTCACCTCTCGCTTTCAGCGCCGATGGCTAACAGAAATGTGAAAAGGTGAGCAGTTTGTCAGTCTCACCCTGCCAGTACATAGCCTCTCCACATCAAGTCCTATGTAGTACCTCCCCGTGGGAACAGATGGATACTGATCACCGAAAGGCCTCAGGCATAACTACAAGGGCGACGGGAAGATGGGTCTCGTGAGCCTAGGAAGGCAGCCTGTCTAGGAGAAGGAAAACTCTGATTTCAAATCCCGGTTGGTGGTAACCGTTAGTCCTTTCAAGACAACCACTCCAGCTATTGGACAAATAGTGGGAAGATCACTGCCCCGGTGGAAGATTGCTGCCAAGCGACAACGGCAAAGGGCGTATGAGGGCAAACAATGCCCCACCGGCCAGTGACCCGTATGGGGAAGGCTACATTCCAGATGCCTTTACAAAACCACCTGGAACCTTTAGGTAGGCTAATCCCCCGCTTAGAGGTTAAAACGGATTACAGAAACACGAAACGAAAATTTACAAACCTTGGATGAAAGAGAAAGAAGACCTTTACATAGAAGGAGAATGACGTTGGATGGCCAAAACCGAAAGGAAGCTACACAACTGAGACTTCTGAACTCTAAATCCGCAACAAAGATAGGAACATGGAATGTGAGATCTATGTACATTCGAAGAAAAGCGCAAACCATCGCCAATGAAATGAAGGCATATGAAATAGGCATACTAGGAATAGCGGAAGCAAGATGGAATGATGCAGGACAATCAAAACTAACATCAGGAGAAATGATTATATACTCTGGACATATGGAGGAGAACACTCAACATTCTGAAGGAGTTGCCATTATGCTGTCAAAAGAAGCTCAGAAAACATTAATTGGATTGGAGCCAATAAGTGCAAGAATCATCATGGCAAAATTCAAGACCACAAATAAAAGGATATCATTAACATCATCCAATGCTATGCCCCTACAAATGGTGCAGAGGACAATATCAAGGAAGAATTCTATCAATTGCTGGAAGAAACCACCAGGAAATGTAGCTCCAAAGACATCACAATCGTAATGGGAGACCTAAATGCTAAGGTAGGAAGCGACAACACCGGTTATGAACAAGTGATGGGAAGACATGGGCTAAGAGAAATGAATGAGAATGGAGAGCTCTTTGCCAACCACTGTGCAAATCACAATCTGGTCATCGGTGGAACAGTTTTCCCACACAAAAAATGTCATCTAGCAACATTGGTATCTCCAGACATGAACACTGAAAACCAAATAGATCATGTCTGCATCTCCAAGAAGTTTAGGAGAAGTTTACAAGATGTCCGAGTTAAAAGAGGAGCTGACGCTGCCACTGACCACCACCTTATTGTAGCTAATGTCAAATTGAAGCTGAAGAAACATCAAAATATTGAATCAACAGGAAAACGATTTAACATATCAATGTTGGAAAACAAAACAAAGAAATCAGAATTGCAGATAGAGCTTGCGAAACATCAGTTGGTTTAAAAAATAGGAAACATCAGGAATGGATAACGCCAGAAACACTTGTAAAAGTAGAAAAAAGGAAAAATATAAAAAATATCCTGAACAACAGCAAAACAATCAGCCTCAAGAGAGTATACTATAGCTAACAAGGATGTCAGGAACAGTGCAAGGAGAGATAAGAGGGCCTTTGTAGACAAACTGACAGCAGAAGCAGAAGAAGCAGCCAGAACAAACAACATCAAAGCTCTGTATGACAACATAAAACTGCTAACAGGGAAATACCAGAAAGGAAGTAGACCAGTCAAAAGCAAAGAAGGGAAAACACTCAACACACATGAAGAGCAAATGAAAAGATGGGTTGAGCATTTCAAGGATGTGCTAAACCAGGACCCACCTGTAAGAAAAGCTGACATCCCACCCTCGGAAGAGCTTTTGGCAGTAGACTGTAAAAGACCATCAACAGGAGAAATAAAGAAAGCCATAAAAATGCTAAAGAACAACAAAGCTCCAGGTCCTGACAACATACCTGCAGAAGCACTGAAAGCAGACATTGAAACATCAACTCAAATGCTATATGAGCTATTTGGAAAGATCTGGGAAGAAGAAGAGGTCCCACTAGAATGGAAAGAAGGACACATGGTAAAGCTTCCAAAGAAGGGCAATTTAAGCATTTGTGACAACTATAGAGGAATAATGCTACTATCAGTTCCAGGGAAAGTTTTAAATAGAGTTATGTTAAACCGACTCAAAAATGCAATAGATGAAAAGCTTCGTGACAACCAAGCTGGATTTAGACAAAACCGATCATGTGCAGACCAAATAGCAACCTTACGTATCATCCCCTTACAATCACAAGAGTTCAATTCATCACTCTATTCTGTTTTTGTCGACTTTGCCAAAGCCTTTGACAGCTTAGATAGAGATGTGTTGTGGCAGTTGATGAGACACTATGGCATTCCTGAAAAATTTATTACCATCATCAGAAACACCTACTTGTATACAGGAATGCAGAGTAAGGTTATACATGAAGGTCAATTAACAGAGGCCTTTGATATAAAAACTGGGGTAAGACAAGGCTGTCTCCTTTCACCTATGCTATTCCTCCTGGCAGTTGATTGGATCATGAAGCAAGCCACAGATGGCAGACGAAATGGCATCCAATGGACCATGTTCACTCAGCTGGATGACCTAGACTTTGCCGATGACATTGCATTGCTATCCCACAACCACCAACAAATGCAGGACAAACTAGAGCAGGTTGAAAAGAGAGCAGCAGAAACAGGCCTTTCCATCAATCATAACAAGACCAAAGTGTTAAAGTCAAACACAAAGTCCCAAGCCAGTCTGATGGTTAACACCCAAGCATTAGAAGAAGTGGAATCCTTTACATACCTTGGAAGCGTAGTGGATAATCTTGGCGGCTCAGATAAAGATATAAAGATCAGAATTGGCAAAGCCAGAACTGCATTTAACATGATGGGGTCAATCTGGAAAGCACGAAATATCACACTTAAGACCAAAATACGCTTGTTCAATTCAAACGTAAAAACCATTCTCTTATATGGAGCTGAGACTTTGAAAACAACAAAAAACCTGCTTCATAAACTTCAAGTCTTCATTAACAACTGCCTCAGGCGCATCCTTAACATCAGATGGCCTGAGAAGATATCAAACAAAGATCTTTGGGAAAAGACCAACCAATCCCCAGTTGATGAAGAGTTAAAAAAGAGAAAATGGCGATGGATAGGACACACACTGAGGAAGCCAAAAAACTAACATTACAAGGCAAGCCTTACAGTGGAACCCACAAGGAAAGCGTAGCAGGGGCAGACCAAGATACACCTGGAGAAGGAATGTTGCAGCCGAGATGGAGAAAGAAGGGTACAAGTGGCACGATCTGTAGAGGCTAGCAAAGAACAGAACAAGGTGGAGAAATATCGTTAGTGGCCTATGCTCCACAAAGGGCAGGATTAAGCAAGGTCTCTAGTTTGGATAGTGTATAACTTGCAAATTAAAATCATACTCCTTCCAAATTTATTTCTTTAAATATTATGGATGAAATAGCAAGTAACGGATGAAATTAAATTGGATGAATGTGGCATTTTTTTTAGGTAAAGTAGTGATTTGGTATAGTTTGAAAAGGTAAAATATTAGTATGTCAAACTTAATTATCATGATTATAGACCCTTTAAAAATAAAATTATCCTTATTTTGAGTTATAGCTTATAGATTTTTCTATAATGTTGATCAGAGGCGGATCCAGCCATTTTAAAAGGTGGGGGTCCAAACCCAGAGTAAAGGGGGGTTCCAACTATATGCTCCCATTCAAATGCATTGCTCGGCAAAAGAAAAGGGGTGGTTCCAACCGCCGGACCCCCCCTTTGGATCTGCCAATGTTGATGTGGTTCTGTCCCAAAAGTAGTACACTGCACTGTAAAAGTCTTTTTTTTTTTGGATAGAGCCAGTGCAATTTTTACCTCACTGTTCTAATGGAACAGTAAGATTTTGCCATCACTTGGTGTCTGTTGTTGTTCGTCGTCGTCTGTCTGGTGTTCTCCTCTAAAACTACTTAACCAATTTCTACCAAACTTGAGCTGAATGATCCTTCATGTTATATCTATGGGTATCTAAAACACAGTTTTTGTCGAGCCTGCAACTTTTGTTGCAGAAAGCTCGACATAGGGATAGTGATCCGGCGGCGGCGGCGTTAGCTAACTTCTTAAAAGCTTTATATTTTAGAAGGTGGAAGACCAGGATGCTTCATACTTTGTTTATACATGTTATATGGATGCCTCATGTTACAAAGTTTCTGTCAGTCACATGTCCAAAGTCCTTGACCTCATTTGCATGGTTCAGTGACTACTTGAAAAAAAAAAGTTAAGATTTTTTGTAATGTTAAATTCTCTCTTATTATAAGTAATAGGATAACTATATAATATTTGGTATGTGTGTACCTTGCAAGGTCCTAATACCCGTCAGACAGCCTTCACTTGACCTCAACCTCAATTCATGGATCAGTGAACAAGGTTAAGTTTTGGTGGTCAAGTCCATATCTCAGATACTATAAGCAATAGGTCTAGTATATGCGGTGTATGGAAGCACTGTAAGGTGTTCATGTCCAACTGACAGGTGTCATCTGACCATGACCTCATTTTCATGGTTCAGTGGTTATAGCAGGGCTCTCGCTACCAGACGACTTGGGCGAAGAAGTCGCTTTCCCGACCGTCACTTCGCTTTCCCCGACCCCCAAAAGCGAAAACAAGTCGCCCTGTTCTTGACGATACTCGCTTTCAGTCGCTTCCGTCATCGGACATTTTCAATTTTTTCCAAGTTGATGAAACATCAATTTTTTATTGATAATTAAAGAATTTTAGACATAAACGGTTCATTATCTTAAGAAAAGAGATTGAAGCATTGTCTTTGTAGTATGTAGCAGGTTATTTGATAAAAATACAACTTTTTATCACTTCGTGCATTTCCGCAAGTTCCGGTGCTTGTTACTCGAAACTGAGACTACTATAACACAGAGATTGGTCACTTCCTACACTGACCAGTCAAAACGTAATTATTTTGTGGTCATCGATAAAATCCGAGTCACGTGATCTGAGGTGATTGACAAGGTGAACAAGATCCTCCATCTTTGACTGCTGAAAGAATTATTTAAAAAGCAAATGTGGCTGTTTAGAGAGGTTTAAGTTTCGGTAAGTGTGAATGTAAGATTTGTAATAATCATTAATGATTGTTTATTTACACTTTGAATAAAAAAAGTGCAGTTATAGACTTGAATTTACTGTCTAAACTGGAATGTAACCTCGAATTTTTACCCGTCCGTAGGACCGGGTCAATGAGCAACTTCGCTAAAACTTTCATTTCAGATGAACAATCGATTTTTGGATAATTGCAATGCAAGCCTTTGTAATAAAACGTTGTAAGTATGTAAAATTTGTAATTTTATAGAATACCATTTTTTCTGTGTTTTTGTTGCAATCATGAATCATGCAGAACTGAGAAATTCTGAATCACACGTGACAAGGTCCATACACAACATGAGTTCTGATAATGAATGATAGGTTCATTTAAAATTTTTATTTAAGAAATTCAGACATTTATTTTTGACTTTGCGGTATAGGCTTTGCTCATTGTTGAAGGCCGTATGGTGACCTATAGTTGTTAATGTGACATTGTCTGTGTCATTTTTTTTGGTCTCTTGTGGACAGTTGTCTCATTGGCAATCATACCACATCTTCTTTTTATATTATGA
The DNA here is from genome assembly GCA_037788925.1 of Mytilus galloprovincialis. Taxonomy (NCBI): domain Eukaryota; kingdom Metazoa; phylum Mollusca; class Bivalvia; order Mytilida; family Mytilidae; genus Mytilus; species Mytilus galloprovincialis. Next base: position 43,631,296 of record CM075333.1, on the reverse strand, counting down.
GATCTTATAATGATAAAGGTTCTATACATTTTCATTGATAATATATTCTTTATTGTAGGATTATCCCAGAAAGAAATCATGCATTGGATTTGGAAGAACGTTGAAGTCTACTGGACAAAGTGAAAAAAATAATAATCTTTTAGAATTTCATTGTCATATTGTTATGCTTGTCTCAGTATATGGAGAAATAAATATTTATGTATTTTGATATACATGTTTATTTATATGTCGATGATTTCTAAGACTGGATTGCAGAAATTTACAAACATGCTCAGTCTGAATGACAGGTCAATTAAAAAACACACAAGTAACCACACATCTTGATATATTAAAGGGAAAGCCACTTTAAGCAATACTTATACTATTAAAAGAGGAGCTGTTGGTATATTACAGTAGAGAAAACGAATAGTCTACATTAACAAAGCAATTTACAAAAAATCAGATATGACAGACATGAACCACACCCAACCACTGAAAAACCACTGAAATACAGTATGCTGACTTGAGACATAGGTGAAACAACACAATCAGAACTAACTTTAAACAAGTTGTAAAATGTTTCATTTCGGGATCATCAGACTGACTGTACATGAAATATTCATCATTGACAGCTGAGTTGTGAATTGAATTTGAATTGACAGAAAGAGTGACATCATCATATACTATCATATTTTATATTCTTGTTTAGATCTGACATGGCTACATCTTTATACATTCTGCAATGTACTTTTTGCTTCTCAGAATTTTAACATGGAAAACTGTCAGCAGATTGCTCCTTGTTTGGGTTAACGAAAGAGGGTCCATATTTCTCGTGTTGAAAAAATCTCGTTGTTTACACACATATAATTTGTATGATATTTTGATTATTTAGTCATGCAACCTGGAAGCTTTCTTCATATAGAACATCTTGTGTCATTAAACCTGGAACTGCACTATACATTTAATGGTATATATATAACTAGATTTGTTACACCAAGAAATACACTTCACCAAAAATACTTCTTCAGTTGAGGCGTGGTAATATTTGGAAATTGTCAACGAAAACAATGTGATATTACAAATTAAATTGAGTTTTAGATACTTCATACAACCTCAATTACTAGGGTACAAAAAATTATAATGTATGTCATAAGATCTCATAAAGATTTTGTAAAAACGCAATGAACCCCATATTCGAGAAATATTTTCCACTGATGCTCTCATGTAGCTTAGAAATTGAAATTTGACAATTCTTCACCATACTTTTCATTGATCAAATTGAAAAAAGGATTTTCCTTATTATATTCAAATTTGTTGTTTTTGTTCTAGACAATTCCTGTTAATATAAAGCAAGTCGTTGTAAATGTTGCCATTAAACATAAGATTTTGAAACAAAAATATACTATTTCATCTATTTATATAGTTCACTATGGTATGGGTTTTGGTCATTGTTCTAGGCAGTTCGATTTCGGAATTCCTCAAGTTTACTTCTGTGTTGTTTGGTCTCTGAGGAGAGTCTTATTACTTACCTTTTATCGGGATAAGAATGTTCTTTTTCTTAAATGGCCATGGAAACCAGAAACGGAAGAATAATATAAAAAAGAAGATGTGGTATAATTGCCAATGAGACAACTGTCCACAAGAGACCAAAATGACACAGACATGTACAACTATAGGTCACCGTACGGCCTTCAACATTAAGTATTGTCACACTCGGGCCACTGATATATAGCTTGACGTTTCGATTGACAAGCACCTGCGGTTGCTGCTTCTTTTGTAGTTTTTTGCAGTCTTTTCAGCAGAGACGTAGTCATCGTCAGATTCAATATCTGATGCAGTATAATCACTCCGTTAAAGATCAATAATTGAGATCACTTTCATCCCAAGATAAAAAAAAAATCATTGTGAATTTGAAAATAATCAAAGCGCGAAAGCGCTGTAAAGGCAGTTAATTACAGGTTGTGTGTATTTCTAGTCTAGTTATATCATTATCTTCCATAGAACAGAGGTGGTTTGTAGTATTTAAGATTTAGAGTTCTCTTGTACCTAGTTCACCTATATCTATAGTCTACTGTTTACAGTATATTTTCTGTACCTCGCCATGAAATGCATTTTTAAGACATAAGAACTTTTCCTTTTTAATGTAAATAAAACTATTTTTAATTATTGATTATATACACATATTCAATTACTCCTATCCTATGAAAAATAATTCACAAAGATTGACTAGTCTCCGTTCTGTGTGTATTGCTAGAACATCAAGTAACATAATGGTTAATGTACATAGTAACATGTCAACTCTTTTGAAGACAGAACTTTTTTAAAATTCTCCCTCCAAGCAAAATTATTTTTCAGTATAAACATGATAAAGTTATCTACCTGTATTAATGACCTAAGACTCTCAAGAGCCTGTGTCGCTCACCTTGGACGGTCTATGTGCATATTAAACAACGGACACATATAAAATGACAAAATTGTGTTTTTGATGATGGGGATGTGTTTGTAGATCTTTCTTTACTGAACATTCTTGGTGCTACAATTATCTCTATCTATAATAAACATGGCCCAGTATTTACAGTTGAAAATATTTTTTAAAAATTAACAAAAAATACAAAAATTTATGAAAATTGTTAAAAATTGACTATAAAGGGCAATAACTCTTTAAGGGGTCAACTTAAAATTTTGGTCATATTGACTTATTTGTAGATCTTACTTTGCAGAACATTATTGCTGTTTACAGTTTATCTCTATCTATAATAATATTTAAGATAATAACCAAACTCTGCAAAATTTCCTTCAAATTACTAATTTGGGGGCAGCAATCCATCAACGGGTTGTCAGATTTGTCTGAAAATTCCTGGGCAGATAGATCTTCACTGAAGAGACAATTTCACCCTATGTCAGATTTGCTCTAAATGCTTTGGTTTCAGAGTTATAAGCCAAAATCTACATTTTACCTGTATGTTCTATTTTTGGCCATAGTGGCCATCTCAGTTGGTTGACCGGGTCTAACCACACATTTTTTAAATTAGATACCGCAATGATGATTTTGGCTAAGTTTGGTTAAATTTGGCACAGTAGTTTCAGAGAAGATTTTTTGTAAAAGTTTATGGACGACGAAACCAAGTGATGAGTCAGGTCAGGTGAGCTAAAAAGGAGTTTTTAATCAAGGTAACAATGACATCTGGTGGCCATAAAAGCTGTCTCATTAGCATTTTAACTACTTCCCATATTTGCTTTTAAGACAATAGAAGAAAATTATTCAATGCAAAAACAAAACTTACTTGTAAATATGAAATTCTCTTTACAGTATGAGTTTTTCTCATTGTTGGAGATTGTACAGTAGTACAGTCCTGTAACTGCTTATACCCATTTCTTATCCCCTTTAGTTTGATAAACTCACAGAATATCATATATTTACATTGTGCCACATCTCCTTATTTTTATATGCATTACAATAACATGAACAATTGTAATTCAAATCTATATATCAAAGCAAAATGAATTTCACTACTTTCATTCATGCATCCTTTGGAAAAATATAAGTTCTAAAATGACACAATATATGTTTATTTATATAAAAATAATATTTAGTTTTCGACTCTTAACAGGTATAAACAAGAATGTGTCCCCAGTACACGAATGCCCCACTCGCACTATCATTTTCCATGTTCAGTGGACCGTGACATTGGGGTAAAAACTCTAATGTGGCATTAAAATTAAAAAGATCATATCATAGGGAACATGTGTACCAAGTTTGAAGTCGATTGGACTTCAACTTCATCAAAAACTACCTTGACCAAAAACTTTAACCTGAAGAGGGACAGACGGACGGACGAACGGACGAACAGACGAACGGACGCACAGACCAGAAAACATAATGCCCCCCTACTATCGTAGGTGGGGCATAAAAATGCACAGCTGTGTCATGATTTGTGAAATCTGTGCTGAAAACATAGGCATTTATGGTGTTTGAGTAATTCCATCTGTGAAGCTCAACATTAGCTCGTCAGTTGGTGGTGGACAGTTATAAATCTTTCCTGCAGGATGAATGTACATCTGTTCAGGAAAACCAATTTCACAAATCAAAACTTTCCTCTAGATTTCTCCTACAATATTCATCCAGTTTAGTTCTTTTGGTTTAACGGGACACCGTCCTGATTTTTAATTTTGTAAACCATTCAGTCTCTTGCTTACAAATGGTGCATGAAAATAGGATGGGAATGCATGGCAGTAGACAAGTCTCTATAAAGTGGGTATGTGCCCTGAAAAAAGTTTTATAACATTAGCTTTTTTGAAACTTGTGAAAGACTTGTGCAACACACATACCTAAATAACTATAACATAGGTGGAGAGCATCATTCATGTCAATGTTTTGTTCCTGTTTACATTGTCATTGATATTTTTCAAGAAAGCCCGAGGCATAGCTCATGAATTCTTGTCTTACAACCGAAATTTACATAATTACTGCTAAAATAATTATCAGTATAATATATCTCTTGTAGAAAAACCATACAATTGTAGTATTAACCAAAAAATGTCAAACAGATGATATTGAATCGTAATCCCAAAAGTTATGACGTCTTGAATTCACCCCCCTTTTTATTCTAAAACGATAATTGCGGTTGCAAACAGACTTTGGTTTACTTGCATGGCGATTATATAAATAACAGTATATATTTCTTAAAGAAAATAAAGTTTTACCATGAATAGTTTCCTGAACGTAGTCGTTTTCAGTAAAATGTGCCTTGCAAACAACAGCTGATTGATATGGGTTCTACGATTGCATCGCACATGACAATCTACGTTTGAGCCAAGGCGTTGATCCAACTTTTCCTTCTTATTAAGTCATTTAGAAATGCAAGTCCTCCTCTTAAATGACACTCAGGTACACACCAACAAGGACTAGGCATCGTATTGTGTGATTGTTTTGCAGTGCAAAAACGGAAGTTAAGGACGGAACTGACTGGTCTCACTAATAAGAGACAAGAAGAATTTTAGAGACAAACAGCGACAAGAAGTTTAATTTAGTGACGAAGCGACAATAACTAACAAGGGACAAGCGAATTGTAATTCTCTCACGAGGCTATTCTCATTTGATGTGATAGGGTGAAGCTACACCTATCAAATATGTCCCTATGAAAAAGAAGAATTTCACTGTTAGAAAGGAAATGATATTGCATGGTTTTGATTCAATAAATTCTTTAAAAGGAAATTGAAATTTTTTTGTTTTGATGGCCAATTTTTAGCGTGTGCATAAAATATTTTTTTTTTTATATCTAATAAAAACTAATCCCTTTCTTCTTAATAAAAACATATTTTTATCTATCAATGTACAGTAATATAAAAAATGTTTTATAACCGCCCCTATAATAAAAAATAATGCATGTTTTTTTTAATATCTATGGGGAATAAGTTGTTGCAATGACATTTTTTTTATTTATGTATAGTCGCTATATAGTCTTCTTGACGCTTCTTCTCGCTAAATTAATTATATTGTCGCTTCTTATCGCTATTTTAATTTTATTGTCGCTTCTTATCACTTTTTGACGCTTCTTGTCTTTAATTAGTGGAACCCTATTCAGGAACGATAATTTCATATTTTACATAACTGAGACCGAAATAACTATAACGTCATACGGCTTCACGTACAGAAATACTTTAAATTGTATATTATGCAATATAATTCACGGTCAGTCGACTTTTAATTATAATATCATGTTATATCAACGAGTGAAATGATTTTAAAATATCTTTAGATCGCAAATAGTACTCGAAATTGAACGGACCTCTTTCCACACGGAATTCGAATAATGATAGTTTGTAATCAGATTGACTGCTTATAATGCAAAAGACACATTAATAAACAGATTTTTAAAACGAACAATACACACTGATCGTTTCTTTATTTCCCAATGTAAATGAAAGGAACAAAAACCAATACATACCACAAAAAGAAGAGGAGAAATTTAAGCATTTCCGGATCTATTTCTTGCAAAATGACCCCCAGCAAAGATTTGCGTAAGGAAAGATGAACCTCATGACTTGAAAGTCAGGCCTTAAAGCACTGCCTTTAAAAATGACGGCGATTTTATTACTGACTATGAAAGGCATCCTTATTAGCTGAATCTTTAATAGAAAGCAATGACTATATGTGATCAGAAATAAACCGCACCACCTAATTATCAAACTGAAAATTAAAAAAAAAGACACAAGAGAAAGGGAGTTGAAACCGAAAAAAATATGGGTTCAAAAATAAAATTTACGTAGGATAATCTGAATGAGGTTCTTGGTGGGGTTTCTTTATTTACTATAATAAAATATTTGATTTGATTATTTCTGTGTTATTATTCTATATTCTTTAAATTGTAACACCGAATTAGTTTCTAGTCTCTATTCTTTATTTGACGGTCCATTTTTCTCCATTCTCTACATGTTTTTGACTATTGAAAAACCCCATTTATACCCTCCTGAATCCTACCCCAGTGCAACGACGGTAATTGACCAGGTTTACTGCAATAAATATGTAACTTGGGTAAATATACCTTGTACAAGTATACAAGTTTATTGCAATAAACGGAGCCTCGTGTATCTTGAGGGCACCCAGCTGTGAAACAAATTCATCTCCCATGCTATTGAGACTATCTGTCTTTACAGGTAAAATATTTGTATATAAGATACAATTAACGGACCTGTAGCAAAACAATGTACCTAACTGTAAGATGGATAAGATTAATCACATTTGCATTTTCGCCGCATAATTACAATTTATCGAACTAAACTGATTAAAAAAAATATTTAGATATGAATAGTGATAACAAAGATATTAATAAATTATTTTCCTTTTTCCTCTAATTCAATTTTGTTATAATTTATTTTTAATTATATCCGATACTGAAATAGACAATTAGTAGTCTTGGTGATTAGGTGGTGATATATAATTATGTCGTCTGCTACTGATAAATACGAAACTACGTTATGTAACGTAGCTGAAAAGGTGAAGACTCACACTACACGATAAATCGGTAGTGACCAATCTCTGTGTTATAGTAGTCTCAGCTCGAAAACTTACATCAACCTAAATTTCGGCGGCAAAATAAGTTTGTTACTTCATTTAAACGTGATAAAAGTTGCCTCCAGTATATGTTTAATCCATGTATTGCATTAAAAACGTCATGTTCCTTTCCAAATAACTTGTCAAACATCGTTTATTTTTGTAAATTTTCTTGCATTCGTCCGCCATTGACCGATTTCTAAACTACGGATCTGAACCGGACCAGCTATGAACGAAATCCGTACTTTTACAATAATTACTACGGACGCACGTATGGAACAGCTGACAGAAGAATATTGATCCCAAAGGGAAAAATTACGTATTCCACACGCATTAAGAGACTTTTGGTTACATCTAATTGATTGGTGTATATAATTCCCTATATTTTTTATGGATTGTTTCAAAGTTGCTTAACTCTGAGACTTAATTATATTATGGCCCAGTTTAATAACTTTTATATTTTTTGATTAGAAACACTGAATTTCATACACAAGATAGGTTTGAATTGAATTGTAATTGATATACATGTATTATAATTTCTTTACATTTTTTAAAATAAAAAATATTTTTTTAGTGGTAGCTGAGACTACTATAACACATGTGTTATAGTTAAGTCTCAGGTGCTAGGTATTAACTATTTAGTTGATAGTTTCTCACAAGAACTTTAGTAAAACTTAAACAACTTTTAATTTGAAATGTTACTTCAATTGTATACTCAGATATGATTATTGAATAATATAAAAAGAACATTATTTACATATGACCCTTATACTATAGTAAAATCCAAACATTGTAGCGAACCGCGCGAATGAGCACTTCTCTTTCAAATCTCACCACTTCTCCCTATCAGTTTCAAAAAGAGAAGTCACTTCTCCCTATAATTCTGAAGTAGTGTGAGCCCTGTTATAGTTAAGTTTTTGTGTTTTGGTCAGTTTTTCTCATACTGTATGCAATAGGTCTACTATAATTGGTGTATGGAATTATTAAAAGGTGTACATGTCAAGCTGGCAGGTGTCATCTGACCTTTACCTCATTTTCATGGTTCAGTGGTCAAAGTTAAGATTTTGAGTTTTGGTCTTTTTTTCTAATACTATATGCAATAGGTCAACTATATTTGATGTATGGAAATATTTTATAATCTATATATATCAGTCACCCAGGTTTTATTTGACATTGACCACATTTTCAAGGTTCATTGCTCAGTGTCAAGTTTTTGTGTTTTGGTCTGTTTTCTTAAACTATAAGCAATAGATCAGCTGTATTTGTTGTATGGAAGGATTAATAGGTGCACATGCCTGCCTGGCATGGCTCATCTAACCTTGACCTATTTTTCAGGGTTCATTGGTCAATGTTTAGTTTTCTTGGTTAATGTTAAATTTATGTGACAGTTGTAATAAAGCTTTATATTTAGGACTATCAACATAATATCAATGATTAGGAAAGAAGGCGAGACATTTCAGCGTGTGCACTCTTGTTGTTTTGTTTTCTGTTTCGTCAAAAAACATTGTGATCATGGCTAAACATACTAAATAAAAACATAGGAGGAAAGGTAGTTTTGGCTTTTATCTCAAAACCCAAATTAAAGGATTAAGAGCAAATCTGACAAAGAGTTAGTTGTTCATTATAGGTGAAGTTCTATCAACAATAAATTTTCAGACAAGTGTAACAACCCATTGTTGGGTTGCTGCCACTAGATTGGTAATTTTAAGGAAATATTGCACTTTTTATGCGACTGCAAAAAGTTTTTTGTGATCATATATTGGTATCGTGTAGTCGTTGTCTGAAGCCATTTGGTTTTCGCATAATTACTTTAGGATAAGTTAATAGAAATCTATGAAATTCAAATAAAAAGGAAGGTTGGGATTTATTTTGGGAGTTTTTGTCCATTGAGTTTAGGAATTAGGCATTTTAGGGACCAAAAGGTTCCAAAATTAAACTTTTTTTGATTTTATAGAAATTGAATTATGGGGGTTCTTTGATATGCCAAATCTAACTGTGTATTTAGATTCTTAATTTTTTGGTCCTGTTTAAATTGGTCTATCTTAAGGTCCAAAGGGTCCAAAATTAAACTTATTTTGATTTTAACAATATTTAAATTCTTGGTGAAGAACTTCTTTAATATCATGAATATGTTGAATCTGAATATTTACTTAGATTTTTTATTATGGGCCCAGTTATCAAGTTGGTCCAAACAGGGGTTCAAAATTTTACTTTGTTTAATTTCAACAAATTATCAAATTGGTCCACATGGAGGTCTGAAGGGTCCAAACTTGAACTTTATTTGATTTCATCAAAAAATGAATAATTGGGGCTCTTTGATCATGGTGATATGCTGCATCTAACCATGTATTAAGATTTTGAATATTGGACCATATATTAGAGGTTAATTATCAATTTAAAATTTTTAATTACTTGGACCACATTCATTCTGTGTCAGAAACCTATGCTGTGTCAGAAATTGAATCACAATCCAAATTCAAAATTCTGAGCTGTATCAAGCTTAAATGTTGTGTCCATACTTGCCCTAACTGTTCAAGGTTCAACCTGTACAGTCGTATCAAGCTGAGCATTTTTTTGGTTATTATCTTGAATCTTATTTCTTATAAAGATATACTGTAAACAGCAAATATAATTCGCAAAGTAAAGTCTACAAATATGATATTAATACACCAAAAATTGTCAATTGACCCCATAAGGAGTTATTGCCTTTTAAAGACAATTGTTCACAATTTGTTCTTCTAGTTTGCTCAATACTCTAAAGAATCTTCTCCTTTGAAGTGACATTGCACAATATATTACAGCTAAACTTGGACTGAATGAGTTTAAGAGTAACTAGTTTAAAGTTTGTATTTTATTTCCTTTTAGGTCAAGAAACATAGTCACTTTATAGTTACATGGCTAAAATGGAACATAGGGGTAAAATGATCACAAATGGAAGATTGATGCAAAAAATTTCAGGTGAGCACTTCAGGCTCTTGAGAGCCTCTTGTTTAATTGCTTCTGTAAGTAATATATATATTAATTTGAAATTCCTACGAGTGAGACACATGCAGATTATAATGTAAACAATATTTCAGAGTTAAATGAAGTCAAGCAAACAAATCATATTAGAATATATGCGAATCATGTCTTTGATGTCCAATGAAAAATTAGTACAAACACGAAGAAAAAGTATGGGAATGTTTGTTTTTTAAACTATTGACCAGGGTGAAAGTCTTTGAAAATGATGACTGGCAAAAAGTCTGTGAAATGAAATAGCACAAATATTCCATTCTTTTAAAATATTATTGTATATAAAGAAAAACACATACTGATGTTTAATAATAGTTTTTACCCTTTTTAGGTTTAGAAAAACATGGACAAGAAATATAGAAAAATAATGAAAAATATAAACAGTTACAATAAAAATGAGTGGCAAAACAAGATAAACAGAATACAACAAGGCCTAAACGGTAAGACCACTTCTATATACTGTAAATTCAGAAATTATTGCTTGCATTTATTATTGTGATTTTTCACGAATGGACAACTTATTGTGATTACAAAAAAAAATCTGCATAAAGATCTATATATATCATTTATATCATGTATATATATATATATATATATATATATATATGTTTCTGTTATCAAAACATGAGTTCTTATTTTTACAATACTCACCAGTCACATATTATTCCTCTCGATAATTTCTAAATTACAGAAATAAAAGTATTTGCCATTGAATGATGACTTATATAGAAATAAGAAGATGTGGTATACATTGGTATACATGGTAAACAAGTGACTTATCCACCAGAGTTCAATAAAGTGGATGCAAGAAATTAAAGGCCAATGATGGGCCGGCCTTCAATAATGAGAAAACGCTTCCTTTATAGGTCAACCAATAAAGATCCCAATATGAAAAGATTTAAACAATCCAATTTAGTTCAACATGTTCAAAGTCAATAACAAACAAAAAAAAATCATGTCTGTGAGCACCCAACCTTACCATAATCATGATAATATAGGACAGTGGTTCAAACAACACAACATATGAAAATTCTATAACAACTATTGCAAGTGGCTCAACTTTAAATATCACTGCAAGGCACTAAACAACGAATATTAAATTTGGACACAAAGCACTGAAATAAGAGAACTCATAAGTACGAATATCAAATGAAAGTTTCTCAAAATGTTCATTAAACATGATAAAATAAGCTTATTTATATTGCTGTTTTTTTGTCCATTTAAACTTTTTTTTTAATTTTGTTTATTTATAGGTCAGATATCTTGGTTTTTATGATCATCAACAGGTCCTGCAGGGTCTATTCTGAAGAGGAAGCTTAATTGTTAATACTTTTCTACATAATGTGCTAATTGTATTAAATAATGTGAAATGAACTGTGTGTTTTTCTGGAAAAAGAAATAGAAAAAATTCTACAAAATTGCTTTTAACAAATTGGAGTACTATCAAAGATGCACAAGAACACAATTGTGTAAAATGTAACAACCTACATATTCACTGATGGATTATAGAGAAATTAAGAAAAAAATAGTATCTTTGTCATGTTTGTTGTCGAAATAAACAACTGTCTTATCCATTCATGTACATGGCTCCATCATATCAAATATACAGAGAAGATGTTTGAAGAACAAGTTGCCAAAATTTATTCAACCAATTGAAGGAAGATGTCTTGTGGATGGAATTATTTATGCACTGTTTATGAACTGTTATGTAGGGGGTCGAATAATTGTACACAGCAGCTGAAACAGAAGACAAGTTAATTTAACATGAAAAGTGTTTATTTTATTTAATATGCAAATATGAGCACAATATTAATAACATCACAAGTGGTATGATATTCATAGCGTTTTGCTTATTATTGTATTGTCTTAAACATGCTAAACAGTCAGCCTTTTGTTTTTGTATGTCAAATACTCACCATGAAAATTTGTATTAAAGTTTCAATTATCTTTTGTATCAATAATTCAGTCTAGGAAAAATTAAGGGAAAACATTTCCTGAAGGGAAATTTGATGTTCAGAAATTTCCTTAGAGGAAATTTGAAGAACAATGATTTCCTTAGAGGAAATTTAATGTCTTTAATTTTCCCTCAAGGAAAAGTGTTTGTCAACAATTTCCTCACAGAAAAAAGTTTTTCCTTCAAGGAAAATTTGAAGCTGCAAATTTCCTCACAGGAAAAAGTATTTCCTCAAAGGAAAATTTGACGCCGCAAATTTCCTCAAAGGAAAATTTAAAGCCGCAAATTTCCTCAAAGGATAAAGAATTTCCTCCAAGGAAATAGAATTTCCTCTAAGGAAATAGAATTTCCTCAAAGGAAATGTTTATGCAACAAATTCCCTAAGGGAAATCTTTTTCCCTTGAGGAAAAAACAATTTCCCTTGAGGAAAAATCTTTTTCCTTTAGGGAAATTTGATTTCCCTTGAGGAAAACTACTTTTCCTCTGAGGAAATTGTTGAAAAAAGGGGCATAACTTTTTCAACAGTGGTGCTAGAGCCAAAAATTTTTAGGACAAATATCAGGGAACCAATGCCAACCAAGTTATCAACTTCATTTTGACTTAACTCCAAAAATTAAGGTGACAACTTTTGCACTCAGCGGAATTGCAAACTTGTCCCGGAAACTGTTATAAATTCTTTAGGCACATCCAAATTTGGAATTTGAAAAATTTGAAGAAAAAAAGGAAAACAACTTCCACCCCCCTATTTTTGGCAATATGTCTAAAACCTGACATTTCTTTATACATAATATACAAGTAGTGTAAGGGAGGTAAATCCGAACATACCCAACATTGTATGTTAAATGTTTTAGAATTACCTCCCTTACAATGCTTTTAAATTGTCTAAATTGTCCATTTACCAGAAATACCTAGTTTTTCCCCTTTTTGCCCCTAATTCCGAAATATTTTGAGCCATAACCCCCAAAGTCAAAACTAACCATTCCTTCATGGTATGGAAACTTGTGTTTTAATTTCAGAGAGATTCATACACTTAAACATAACTTATTGTTTGAAAACTACAAAAATTACTATTTTGGGCCCCCTTTTTGGCACCTAATTTCTAAACTATAGGGACCATAACCCCAAAAATCAATCCCAACCTTCCATTAGTGGTATTGAACCTTCTTGTAAAAATTTATAAAGATCCATAAACTTAAACCCAAGTTATTGTCTGTAAACTAGAACCAGATGCTCCGCAGGGCGCAGCTTTATACGACCGCAGAGGTCAAACCCTGAACGATTGGGCTAGTATGGACACAACATTTAAACTGGATACAGCTCTGAATTTGGATAATGATTAAATAGATGACACCGCATAGGTTTCTGACACAGAATGAATGTGGTCTAATGAACTTAAAATGTTTTTTTTTTTTTTTTTTTTTTGCTTTTAAGCAATTCACTATGCTGTTGATTATTAATCCTTTGATATTTGAAGACATTTTCTTTTTCATTTTTGAAATCTGAAATAGAAAAAATTAAACCCCACCAATTTTTTTTTCACCTCCCCCTTTCCCTTATTCTAATCAAAGCGCGAAAGCGCTGTAAAGGCAGTTGATTACAGGTTGTGTGTATTTCTAGTCAAGTTATAGACTGTCGGCATTCCAATGGGAACAAACTGTGCCCCTCTACTTGCCGACTTGTTTCTTTATTATTATGAGGCTGACTTCATGTAGGAACTTCTTAGGAAGAAAGATAAGAAGTTAGCAATATCCTTTAACTCTACTTTTCGCTATATAGATGATGTTCTTTCACTAAATAATTCAAAATTTGGTGACTATGTGGAACGCATCTATCCAATCGAGCTAGAGATAAATCTAGAAATTGACAATGAGGGTCGGTTGAAAACAACACTTTACGACAAAAGAGATGATTTCAGCTTTCCAATTGTGAACTTTCCATTTCTAAGTAGCAACATTCCAGCAGCACCTGCATACGGGGTATATATCTCCCAATTGATACGATATTCCCGTGCTTGCATTTCCTATCATGATTTTCTTGATAGAGGGTTGCTGATCACAAGGAAGCTATTAAACCAAGAGTTCCAAATGGTGAAGTTGAAATCATCCCTTCGTAAATTTTACGGACACCATCACGAGTTGGTTGACCGTTATGGAATAACTGTTTCACAAATGATATCGGATATGTTCCTTACGTCGTAACTACAATCCCCTTCCCTTTCATGAATGTGACCTACCGAATTAGACTATTTACCGGATTTGTTATCACATAAGCAACACGACGGGTGCAAAATGTGGAGCAGGATCTGCTTACCCTTCCGGAGCACCTGAGATCACCCCTAGTTTTTTGGTGGGGTTCGTGTTGTTTATTCTTTAGTTTTCTATGTTGTGTCGTGTGTGCTGTTGTTTGTTTGTCTTTTTCATTTTTAGCCATGGCGTTGTCAGTTTGTTTTAGATTTTATGAGTTTGACTGTCCCTTTGGTATCTTTCGTCCCTCTTTTATATCATTATCTTCCATAGTAAAGAGGTGGTTTATAGTATTTAAGATTAAGAGTTCTCTTGTACCTAGTTCACCTATATTCATAGTCTACTATTTCAGTATATTTTCTGTACCTCGCTATGAAATGCATTTTTAAGACATAAAAGATCTTTTCCTTATTAACATAAATAGACTATTTTTAATTATTGATTATATACGCATATTCAATGACTCCAATCCTATGAAAAGTAGTTCACAAAGATTGACTAGTCACCGTACTGTGTGTATTACAAGAATTAACATAATGGTAAATGTACATAATAACATGTCAACTCTTTTTTCTAACTCCAAAGCAAAATTATTTTTCAGTATAAAAATGGTAAAGTAATTTACCGGTATGAATGAAAAGGGAGTTTTTAATTAAGAAAACAATGACATCTGGTGGTCATTTATAAGAGCTGTCTCATTAGCATTTTAACCACTTCCCTTATTTGCAATTAAGACAATCATGACAATAGAAGACCAGATGCTCAGCAGGGCGCAGCTTTATACGACCGCAGAGGTTGAACCCTGAACGGTTGGGGCAAGTATGGACACAACATTCAAGCTGGATTCAACTCTAAATTTGGATTGTGATTAAATAGTTGACACAGCATAGGTTTCTGACACAGAATGAATGTGGTCTAATGAACTTAAAATACTTTTTTTTCCTTTGAGCAATTCACTTTGCTGTTGAATATTAATCCTCTCAAAAAAATGTTTGAAGAAATTTTCTTTTTATTTATGAAATCTGAAATGAGAAAAATTTACCCCCCCCCCCTTCTTTTTCACATCTCCCTTTCCCTTTTTCCAAAACTGATCTCAATTCAAATTTCTAATGGAGTTTGCAACAATAACTACTCATTTAAATACATCATAAAATATTAAAATGTAACAAAAGGTGCTTGTTATCACTGAATGGTAAAGATTGTTTTAATTTATCAGTTGGTAGTAAAAGTGAATATACATTGTATATTGTATAAAACAATGATTTAAGTTGATTCAACTACTATTCTGGACAAAGAAAGATAACTCCAATCAATTGAAAATTTCTTGCTATTGCACAATATTGTGCAATTAGATATTTCTTGCTATTGCGCAATACTGTGCAATTGAAAATATTTGCTATTGCACAATACTGTGCAATTGAAGATTTCTTGCTATTGCGCAATACTATGCAATTGAAAATTTCTTGCTATTGCACAATACTGTGCAATTGAGGATTTCTTGCTATTGCTGAATACTGTGCAATTGAAAATTTCTTGCTATTGCACAATACTTAATATAATAATTTTGGATCCTGATTTGAACCAACTTGAAAACTGGGCCCATAATCAAAAATCTAAGTACATGTTTAGATTCAGCATATCAAAAAAGCTCAAGAATTCAATTTTTGCTAAAATCAAACTTAGTTTAATTTTGGACCCTTTGGACTTTAATGTAGACCAATTTGAAAACGGGACTAAAAATTAAGAATCTACATACACAGTAAGATTTGGCATATCAAAGAACCCCAATTATTCAATTTTTGATGAAATCAAACAAAGTTTAATTTGGACCCGATTTGGACCAACTTGAAAATTGGGCCAATAATCAAAAATCTAAGTACATTTTTAGATTCAGCATATCAAAGAATCCCAAGGATTCAATTTTAGTCAAAATCAAACTAAGTTGAATTTTGGACCCTTTGGGCCTTAATGTAAACCAATTTGAAAACGGGACCAAAAATTAAGAATCCAGATACACACTTAGATTCGGCATATCAAAGAACCCCAATTATTCAATTTTTGATATAATCAAACTAAGTTCAATTTTGGGACCCTTTGGGCCCCTTATACCTAAACTGTTGGGACCAAAACTCCCAAAATCAAACCCAACCTTCCTTTAGTGGTCATAAACCTTGTGTTTAAATTTCATAGATTTCTATTTACTTAAACTAAAGTTATGGTGCGAAAACCAAGAATAATGCTTACTTGGACCCCTTTTTGGCCCCTAATTCCTAAACTGTTCAGACCTCAACTCCCAAAATCAATACCAACCTTCCTTTTGTGGTCATAAACCTTGTGTTTAAATTTCATTGATTTCTATTTACTTAAACTAAAGTTATTGTGCGAAAACCAAGAAAATGCTTATTTGGGCCCTTTTTGGCCCCTAATTCCTAAAATGTGATCAAAACTCCCAAAATCAATCACAACCTTCCTTTTGTGGTAAGAAACCTTGTGTTAAAATTTCATAGATTTCTATTACCATTTACTAAAGTTAGAGTGCGAAAACTAAAAGTATTCGGCCGACGACGACGACGACGACGACGACGACGACGCCAACATCATACCAATATACGACCAAAAAATTTTCAATTTTTGCGGTCGTATAAAAACCAAGAAAAATGCTTATTTTGGGACCTGTTTTTGGCCCCTAATTCCTAAACTGTTGGGACTTAAACTCCCAAATTCAATCCCAACCTTCCTTTTGTGGTAATAGACCTTATGTTAAAATTTCATAGATTTCTGTTTACTTATTCTAAAGTTATTGTGCTAAAACAAAGAAAAATGCTTATTTGGGCCCTTTTTGGCCCCTTATTCCTAAACTGTTGGGACCAAAACACCGAAAATCAATTCCAACCTTCCTTTTATGGTCATAAACCTTGTGCTAAAATTTCATAGATTTCTATTCACTTTTACTAAAGTTAGAGTGCGAGAACTAAAAGTATTCGGACGAAGACGACGCAGACGACGACGCCAACGTGATAGCAATATACGACGAAAAATTAAAATTTTTGCGGTCGTATAAAAATGATGCAACGTAAAAACAAAACTTACTTGTAAATCTATGAAATTTTCTTTACAGTATGAGTTTTGCTCATTGTTGGAGATTGTACAGTAGTACCTGTAACTGCTTATACCCATTTCTTATGCACTTAAGTTTGATAAACTCACTAAATATCATGTATATACCACATCTCCTTATTTTTCTATGCATTACAATAACATTGACAATTGTAATTCAAATCTATTTATCAAAGCAAAATGAATTGCACCACTTTCATTTATGCATCCTTTGGCAAAATACAAGTTCTTAAATTACACAATATAAATTTATTTATATAAAAATAAAAGTTAGTATGCGACTAATAACAGGTAAAATAAAATGCACGGCTGTGTCATGATTTGCGAAATCTGTGCTGAAAACATAGGCATTGATGGTGTTTGCGTAATTCCATCTGTGAAGCTCAACATTAGCTTGTCAGTCGTTGGTGGACAGTCATATATCCTTTCTGCAGGATGAATGACTTTTCAGGAAAACTAATTTCACAAATCAAAACTTTCCTCCAGATTTCTCCTACAATATTAATCCAGTTTAGTTATTTTGGTTTAACTGGACACTGTCCTGATTTTTATTTTTGCAAACCATTCAGTCTCTTGCTTGCAAATGGTGCATGAAAATAGACTGGGAATAGCAGTAGACATATGTCTCTTTAAGGTGGGTTTGTGCCCTGAAAAAAGTTTTATAACATTAGCTTTTTTGAAACTTGTGAAAGCCTTATGCAACACACATACCTAAATAACTATAATATAGAAGAGAGCATCATTCATGTCATTGATATTTTTCAAGAAAGCCTATGCTATGCATTCCTGTCATTACATCATAAATTAACATAATTACTGCTAAAATAATTCTGAGTATGATATACCTCTTATAGGAAAACCGTATTATTGTAGCATTCACCAATAAATCTCAAACAGATCATATTGAATCGTAATCCCAAAAATTATGACGTCTTGAATTAACCCCATTTCTTTTAATTCTAAAACGATAAGTGAGGTTACAAACAGACTGTGGTTTGATTGCATGGCGATTATATAAATAACAGTATATATTTCTTAATTGTCGCTAAGTAGTATTCTTGACGCTTCGTGTCTCTAATTAGTGAGACCCAGATCGGCTACAACAGCGCCACATATTCAGTAACGATCAATTCATACTTTATTTAACTGAGACCGAAAATAACTATAACGTCATACGGCTTCACGTACGGAAATATGCTTTTAAATTGTATAACTTGCAATATAATTCATGTTCAGTCGACTTTTAATTGTAATATCAACGACTAAAATGATTTAAAAATATCCTTAGATGGCAGATACTTGAAATTGACCCGACCTCTTTCCACACGGAATTCAAATAATGATAGTTTGTAAGCAGGTTGACTGCTTATAATGCAAAATACACATTAATAAAAAAAAAAATTAAAACGAACAATACACACTGGTCGTTTCTTTATTTCCCAATATAAATGAAAGAAACAAAACCATTCCATATCACAAAAAGGAGAAAATTAAGCATTTCCGGATCTATTTCTGTCCAAATGATCCCCCACATAGATTTTTTGGATGTCGCGTAAGGAAAGATGACCACGATGACTTGAAAGTCAGGCCTTAAAGCACTGTCTTTAAAAAAATACTTATTGAATCTTGTTTTCTGACAATATAGTATATATCTTCTCCCGAGATTTTTTTTCTACAGGAAGATGTAATGATAGAAAGACATAATTATGTGACGTTACAATATGTTACGTTAACAACAAATATTGGTCTCTGTATTGTGGTTAATTCGTAACAAGTATACAAGAACTTGAACACACTACATGCGCATCCAAAAGTGGCAAACTCATCAGTTAATTGATGCCAATGATGATGGCAGTAAAATGGTAAAGGTAGAAGTTCTCTTTTCTAGTTTACACTATAAATGTACAGCCCTAGTCTTCAGTATATAATTGTTGCATTCATTCAGTCGTTCAGAAATATTTAAACATCAACAAATATTAAGGAAAAGAAAACACTAGGTCTACATCAAGAGAAGAGATACGTACATACAACCCGTGTTTATGTGTAAGAGAAATATATCTGGTTAAACTATGTATAAATGAAGAGACAATGGTAGATATATTGCATTACGTTACTTTCTACCTAAAATCACGTGGATATGTTTACATATTTAGGCTTGACCCGGTTTGACACGTGCCAGTGGTTGTAGGTCACCACCGTCATTTAAACACTAGACTAGAGTCGTGCATAAGACAATAAAATGCTTAAGCTTCTACTATTTGTGTGAAGTGAATCTTTTTGTTCTGTACATTTAAATTGTTTTACCTGATATATATCTGTTTCCTTCTCAATTCACTTTGTCTGTCAAATTCTCCGAGCTTCTTCAAAACATACGTATTACTGCATCCGGAAGTGAAAAATTATGATAAATCCTCGTAAAAGCCATTTTCTATTTTGTGGAATCCATTTTGTTATAATTATTATATAACGATAAAAAAAAAAGTTACGATCAATTATGAATTTGCATATCATTATACGGAACGTTTATGAACTATTTTTCCATAGCTGTAAGTCGGTCATTTTGGCGGGAAATCATATACACATACACACGTAGATTGACTGGTACCCGATCGTAATGTTACATATTAATCAAATAGCTAATGCCCGGAACGTAGTAGCGGGAACCAGGATAATACGTAGACAACATACATAACTAACGAAATTGAAAACGCTTACGGTTTCTCGTTCATAAACCGAATTCCGCTTTGAATTATAGAAAATGCAATATTAATCATGTTCAGTTGACCTTTCATTGTTATATCAACGTCTGAACTGATTAAAAAATCTTTAGATGTCAGATATCACTCGAAATTGAGCCGACCTCTTTTCCACACGGAATACAAATAATGATAATTTGTAATCAGGTTGACTGCTTATAATGCAAAATACACATTAATAACAAGTTTTTTTAAAACGAACAATACACACTGATCGTTTCTATATTTCCCAATGTAAATGAAAGAAACAAAAACCACATCATACCATAAAAGGGAGAGGAGAAAATTGAACATTTCCGGATCTATTTCTGGCAAAATGACCTCCTACATAGATTTGTTGGACGTTGAGTATGAAAAGATGTACCTCATGACTTGAAAGTCAGGCCTTAAAGCACTGCCTTTAAAAATGATTTCAATTCAAATTTCTAATGAAGTTTTCAACAATAACTACTCATTTAAATACATCATAAAATATAAAATGTCATACAGTCATGATTTAAGTTGATTTGACTACAATCCAACATTTTATATTGGCAAATTTCCAATGAAGTTCATTAAACTAAAGTTTTTGGCAAATTTCCAATGGAATTCATTAATAACAAAGTTTTTGGCAAATTTCCAATATACATAATTTAAGAGCAGTTTATGTGAGCTATTAAAATGAGTTTCAATTACCAACCTTATACTGCTTTTAAATTATGTTTTGTACTTAATTGCCCATTAACCTGGAAACCCTTTCCCCCATTTTTGCACCTTATTCCTTAACAATTTGAGCCATAACTCCCAAAGACAATTCTTATCATCCCTTTGTGGTATTCCAATATCCAAAATCTAAATACATGGTTAGATTCATCATATCAAAGAACCCCAAGAATTCAATTTTTGATGAAATCAAATAGAGTTCAATTTTGGACCCTTTAGACCTCAATGTGGACCAATTTGATAACCGGTCCTAAATATTAAAAATCTAAATACATGGTTAGATTCAGCATATTGAAGAACCCCATATATTCAATTTTTGTTGAAATCAAACAAAGTTTAATTTTGGACCCTGATTTGGACCAACTTGAAAACTGGACCCATTATCAAAAAATTAAGTACATATTTAAATCTAGCATATCAAAGAACCCCAAGAATTCAATTTTTGTTCAAATCAAACTAAGTTTAATTTTGGACCCTTTGGAACTTAATGTAGACCAATTTGAAAACGGGACCAAAAATTAAGAATCTAAATACACCGTTGGATTCGGTATATCAAAGAACCCCAATAGTTCAATTTTTGATGAATTCAAACAAAGTTTAGTTTTGGACCCTTTTGGTCCCTAATTTGTTGGGACCAAAACTCCCAAAATCAATCCAAACCTTCCTTTTGTGGTCATAAACCTTGTGTTAAAATTTCATAGATTTCTATTAACTTATACTAAAGTTATTGTGCAACCAGATGCTCCGCAGGGCGCAGCTTTATACGACCGCAGAGGTTGAACCCTGAACGGTTGGGGCAAGTATGGACACAACATTCAAGCTGGATTCAGCTCTAAATTTGGATTGTGATTAACTAGTTGACACATCATAGGTTTCTGACACATAATGAATGTGGTCTAATGAACTTAAAAAATTTTTTTGCCTTTGAGCAATTCACTATGCTGTTGAATATTTATCTTCTCACAAAAATGTTTGAAGAAATTTTCTTTTTATTTATGAAATCTGAAATGAAAAAAATTGAACCCCCCCCATCCCAATTTTTTTTTTTCACATCCCCCTTTCCCTTATTCCAAAACTGATCTCAATTCAAATTTCTAATGGAGTTTGCAACAACAACTACTCATTTAAATACATATTAAAATGTAAAAAAGTGCTTGTTATCACTGAATGGTAAAGATTGTTTTAATTTATCAGTTGGTAGTAAAAGTGAATATATACATTGTATATTGTATAAAGCAATGATTTAAGTTGATTCAACTACTATTCTGGACAAAGAAAGATAACTCCAATTGAAAATATGAAAATTTCTTGCTATTGCACAATATTGTGCAATTAGATATTTCTTGCTATTGCGCAATACTGTGCAATTGAAAATATTTGCTATTGCACAATACTGTGCCACTGAAGATTTCTTGCTATTGTGCAATATTGTGCAATTGAAAATTTCTTGCTATTGCACAATACTGTGCAATTGAAGATGTCTTGCTATTGCTGAATACTGTCCAATTGAAAATTTCTTGCTATTGCACAATACTTAATATAATAATTTTGGATCCTGATTTGGACCAACTTGAAAACTAGGCACATAATCAAACAATCTAAGTACATGTTTAGATTCAGCATATCAAAGAAGCCCAAGAATTAAATTTTTGTTAAAATCAAACGTTTAATTTTGGACCCTTTGGACTTTAATGTAGACCAATTTGAAAACGGGACAAAAAATTAAGAATCTACATACACAGTTAGATTTGGCATATCAAAAAACCCCAATTATTCAATTTTTGATGAAATCAAACAAAGTTTAATTTTGGACCCTGATTTGGACCAACATGAAAACTGGGCCAATAATCAAAAATCTAATTACATTTTTAGATTCAGCATATCAAAAACCCCAAGGATTCAATTTTTGTTAAAATCAAACTAAGTTTAATTTTGGACCCTTTGGACCTTAATGTAGACCAATTTTAAAACGGGACCAAAAATTAGGAATCTACATACACAGTTAGATTGGGCATATCAAGGAACCCCAATTATTCAATTTTTGATGAAAAAACAAAGTTAAATTTTGGACCCTTTGGGCCCCTTATTCCTAAACTGTTGGGACCAAAACTTCCAAAATCAATCCCAACCTTCCTTTTATGGTCATAAACCTTGTGTTTACATTTCATAGATTTCTATTTACTTATACTAAAGTTATGGTGCGAAAACCAAGAAAAATGCTTATTTGGGCCCCTTTTTGGCCCCTAATTCCTAAACTGTTGGGACCTCAACTCCCAAAATCAATCCCAACCTTCCTTTTGTGGTCATAAACCTTGTGTTTAAATTTCATCGATTTCTATTTACTCAAACTTAAGTTATTGTGCGAAAACCAAGAATAATGCTTATTTGGGCCCTTTTTTGGCCCCTAATTCCTAAACTGTTAAAACCAAAACTCCCAAAATCAATCCCAACCTTCCTTTTGTGGTCATAAACCTTGTGTCAAAATTTCATGGATTTCTATTTACTTAAACTAAAGTTATAGTGTGAAAACCAAGAAAATGCTTATTTGGGCCCTTTTTGGCCCCTAATTCCTAAAATGTTGGGACCAAAACTTCCAAAATCAATCCCAACCTTCCTTTTGTGGTAAGAAACCTTGTGTTAAAATTTCATAGATTTCTATTACCATTTACTAAAGTTAGAGTGCGAAAACTAAAAGTATTCGGCCGACGATGACGACGACGCCAACATCATACCAATATACGACCAAAAAATTTTCAATTTTTGCGGTCGTATAAAAACCAAGTAAAATGCTTATTTTGGGACCTGTTTTTGGCCCCTAATTCCTAAACTGTTGGGACTTAAACTCCCAAATTCAATCCCAACCTTCCTTTTGTGGTAATAGACCTTATGTTAAAATTTCATAGATTTCTGTTTACTTATTCTAAAGTTATTGTGCTAAAACAAAGAAAAATGCTTATTTGGACCCTTTTTGGCCCCTAATTCCTAAACTGCTGCGACCAAAACACCCAAAATCAATTCCAACCTTCCTTTTATGGTCATAAACCTTGTGTTTAAATTTCATATATTTCTGTTTACTTTTACTAAAGTTATAGTGCGAAAACCAAATGTCTTCGGACGACTAGGGACAACGATGACATGCCAACGTGATACCAATATACGACCAAAAAATTTTCAATTTTTGCGGTCGTATGAAAACGTTTCTTTTTGGCCCTTTTTTGGCCCCTTATTCCTACATATTTGGAAAAATTAACTCCAAACTGGATCCCAGCCTTCCCCGTGTTATATGTAAACTTCTGGTACAATGTCAGAGAGATCCATACAGTTACACACAAGTTATTGTCTTAAAACTAGAAAAATGCTTGTTTTTGGCCCCTTTTTGGTCTTTAATTCCTAGACTGTTTTCCCAAAAAACCCTTAAAATAAATCCCAACCTTCTACTTATGGTATTAAACATTGTGGTACAATTTCAGAACAATTGAAACTAGATAAATGCTGTTTTTGGCCCCTTTGGGCCCTAATTCCTAAACCTTTGGGACTATAACCCCCAAAATCAATCCCAAGCTTCCTTTTGTGGTTATAAACATTGTATTAAAATTTTATTGATTTCTTTTTACTTATTCAAAAGTTATTATCCGGAATCAATCCATCTTGGGACGACGCTGACGACGACGACTAAAATGACACTGTGATACCAATATACATGTACTACCAAAAATTTTTAATTTGATGGGTCGTATAAAAATAAGAAATAAATCTTAGTTTTCAATGTGTATAATGACATAAAAGAACTAACACCAGATAAGAAGCTAAGATACATATTTGTTTTATTTGAAATTTGTTGATTAAATCACAGACACTGACATAATAAATACATGATTCTACATTAATGATCATGGTCTATATTAATGATCACAATTTACATTTAATGAGTATATACAGAAATATTATATTAATGATTATGTGTACAATTTTCAACCTTTAATCTGCTTATTGCAGTATACATTAACAAAACATGATACCCTGGAATGCAAAAAAACAATATTAACAACATCTTAATGAAAAACTGTTTCTGTGATACCCATGTTGTCTTTGGAAAGTGGTTTTACCTGATGTGCTTCTTCTGAAAAATTGAATGGGTTTTGGAACAAAACCATCAGATGTGATATAACAAAAACCACAGTCCAAGGAGAATGGGTCACATAATACATTATACTTTAAAATGGGAGGAGCTAACAAATAACAGCACTTCAAAATGGGAGAAGATTAAAGCTTGATAGAAATTTCAATATCAATGTGATAAAAAAATATTTTAAAAACTTAGAAAGTTTAAAAAGAAAATATAATGATCCTATAGATGAAATATCCGACACTTACATCTGATTCTACTAAAAATGCTAGGTCATAAACATACAAGTTACTTAAGTTTTTAAACTCTCACCAACCTGTCAATGTCTGTTGTCAAACAACCGGTACTATAACTATCTAATTTACTATTAAACACTGTTAGATAAATAATTTTATACAATATGAGAAAGAGGGTAAAAGTAATCAAGGATAATCTCACTACCACACCAGTTTAATTATTATATGAATACTGAGAAAAAATTGTATTCTAGTTCCTTAGTATTTTGATTTGTGAATAAAACAGAAATCAAAAAAATCCACGACACCTCTGCAATTGGAAAAACAGATTTTGACAGGAGAAGAAGATCCTTTTTCACAGATTTTATAGCAAATACAAATGTGGGGAAACATATGTTTTCGTAACCTACATCATCATTAACTGTATTGAAACATGGGATAAAAGAAGCATTTTTTAATCACCATTAAAACCTTTTTGCCTGAACAAACAACAAATCACAGACTAAAATGATGTCCTACAGGTTAAACTAACACACTATGAAATCATGTACCAGGAACCATTACTTCAAGCACAAATCACTTTGATATCAGTCCTGAATTATGCTGATTAAAAAATCTGAACACAATGGCAATGTATCTTAAACCAGAATTAATCCATCATTTCCTACATTAAGAAATGCCAGTACCAAGTCAGGCCTTAAAGTCATAAAACTTTCCTGTCAGTTTTTTGTACTCATACTCCAAAATCAACCAATCAAAATGTTGGATTTCATGTTGTATGACTTCAACCCCAGGAATATGACAGTTATTTTCCATTTATACATATGATGTGTTTCAGCTTATGATTTTGCCATTTAACAAGGGACTTTATGTTTTGAATTTCCTTGGATTTTGGTATATTTGTTATTTCACTTTTTTCCCTGCATCAATACACACAAAGAATATCATGACTGCTGAAAGATTTTGTTCCACTGAAAAATCAAGTTGATTATCATTACAATCTACAAAACATGTATATTGAGAGTGCTCAGGTTTCTAATACCAAAATTTCATTTGTCATAATTACAAAGATTTTCCTTCTTTTGTATTTGGTAAAACTTAAAGATTCTTCAAATTGCATTTGTCAGTTACTGTATGTGTTAAATGGACTAAAATATAAATCATTAGTATTGAATTTTTTTTTACAGTTAATCGTTATCTGGGTTTCTCATATCCATTCTTCCTCAAAATTATATATGGTTAATAAGCCAGCCTAACTGAAAATGGTATGTCCAGTTATGAGTTTAATTTGTTTGTGGTACATGTACTTTAAAATTGTACATATTAATATATTTTGCATCAATTTTACAATCAAATAATTTTTTAAATGGGTAAAATTGTATTTCCATTCCTTAAAATAAATGTTATTTTATGATGTTATATTTTCTAACATTCTCTCTATTTACCCTGAACTGAATCTACTAACCAGTGAAAATTCAAATCTACGACAAAATGAGAAAAAGAAAAAACAAATACGAAGGTGAAAGCTTTATGGAAGTTAGGCAAGGTGAATAATTGAAGTTAAAAATATAGAACTAAATATTGCAAAAACGGATTAGCATTAGTTTTTGCTTGAACGTTGAAAAGGATCCATGTCAACTTGATTGGGATATATAATTTATCAAAATCATTACTTTTATTTTTTCTGCACTTTATTTTAAAAACCAATCTGTTCAAATATTTTCTCGTTCATTACAGAGGTTTCTCAACAGGCTGATACTTAAATTATTTCAAAAACAGACTCTCTGACATATATACATAAAATGCAATTGGAAAGGAAATTGGAACATTTTTTTATTTGTTTTTTTTTTTAAATTGAAGTGGTTTTCTTTGACCAAAAAATATATAAATATTAAGCTATAATTGTTACTAAGCTTCCTGAGAAACCTCTGTGTAATTGATTGATCTAATGACTAAAACTAGACTTCCTTTACATATAACATTAAACACTGATAAACTAATACCACCATCAATGGATCATGAACACATTTAATAAAATGCAAAATAACAAAGTATCACAGATTTCAAATATTAAAATAACTCATATTAATAATTTTCTAACACTATTCAAGCATATAATTGTTTTCTTACCCAAATTGCACTATAAAAAAGTTGATCTTCACACAATCTGAACATAAAAATCATATTTTCTTTTGAAATTTAGAAGGGTTTACTTAAGTTGATCTTGACACACAATCTGAACATAAAAATTATATTTTCTTTTGAAATTTAGAAGGGTTTACTTAAGTTGATCTTGACACAATCTGAACATAAAAATTACATTTTCTTTTGCAATTTTGAAGGGTTTACTTTATTTACGAAAGGCAAAACTGAACTTAAATATATTTCTTCATGGCACTAGCTGTATAGTCGCCGTCACGTTAAATAGGCATCATGTTTTGTGTCACAATTTTCTTAAATATTGACCGCCTTTACTAAAGATCATGTTTTTCGATTAGCAGAAGAAAAATCCTGTCCAAATATCCACTACTGTCCTACCTTTTATTGTGTTTGCACTGTATAATCCTGACCTTTACATAATCCAAGATTATTTTGTATGGTGGAATCCGACATTGTTATTACCGGAGTTCTATGTGCTCTTCATTTTCTTGTGTCTCTCGGAGCTTTTCCTCATCTTTACGAAAAAAGTGCAGGAAATTGTATCATCAATGACCATGATATTACCGGAGAGTAACGAATGTTATGGAATAGGGGATCCTCATAGAAACCAAGATGGCAGTTTTACAATGTAAATAATCTTGGATTATGTGAAGGTCAGGATTATACAGTGTAAACCCAATAAAAGGTAGGACAGTAGCAGATATTTGGAAAGGATTTTACTTCGGCTAAATGAAAAACATCATCTTGAGTAAACATGGTGCCAATTTTACGTTATGGTGACTATAGGATATACCAGCATAAACACTACCAATAAGCATATCTGATAAAAGATATTAGAGCTCCATAATATTGTAGCTACTCTGTCCTGAGCTATAACAGACAGCTCTACAATCATTGTCTTTAATCAAATGTAGGCATGCTCTTTTTTCTATAAATGCAGTCTTTATGCACTGAACTTTGTTTATACTATGCAAATAATAACTTTTAATGGTAGGCACACAAAATACATATATACTATAGCTTTTCATTAACAAATAAAATAGATATTATCCAATATTGGAAAAAATGTTACATTTTAAGCAACTGTGTATATACCTTCAAAAGAAGTGTGAATGAAATTCACTCACCTTGTATTTACTTATAAGGCTAACATTGGTAGAAACAAACCACAGAAGCCAAGAACCTGACATTGTGTATATAATTATACCTTTTTAAATTTTTCTTGAAAAATTGGTTTATTAATACAATTATATAATTTTACTCAAGTTGTTATAAAATTTAGTCTGTGCTTTAATTCTTTATCAATACCTCCCCCTTTCCACTGTCTAATATGTAAAAAGCCTTCCAAATATCAATACTTTTTACTCTTGAAGCAGGACAACTTTATCTAACAATGTTTATCACTAATAAAAGCATACACAAATAACAAGCTTTACATAACAATAGAACAATATCATGATATATCATTGACGACAATGACACTCGGAGAGTTATGTTTCTGCAGCACCATCTGACTAGAGTCTGACGTGTAGGTCACAAACACTGATAGTCTATTGAGGTTGAATATCCCTGGTTTACTAAAGCCTGCTGACAATCTGACAGGTTTCAGTTGATTAGGTTCTATTTTCAGTTGTGTCATAGTCTGGCTCACCCAATTAAAACAGCTACTGTGACTAGGGTAGGCTTGGTTTGTCAAAAGATTTTCTGGTCGAGAATTCAATCTGAAAAAAACAACATTTGGACCAATTAAGACAATAACTCAAAAGTTACATTAAATAACAAGTACCATTTTGATGTGTCTGTGAACAGTCAACACTTCAGTAGAAATAGTCTTCTTGTATATCAGTAACTATCACACCATTTTATAACAAACAAAAAAGTCCCTTAAGTGTAAATTTTATAATATGATCTGGAAATAAACAATCACAAGTAGTCATACTAAGCTTCAACATTTGAATATTTTGTCAATTTAGACAAGAATTCAGATCAAACATTAACTATTTACCTGTCAGGTGATTTACTGGTGTCTATCAACACCTCCACAGGAACTTTGGAACAGTTGTGTAGCATCACAACCACAGGTACAATACACACTCTGGATAATAGAAGAAAAGTTTTCTCAAGATTATAATAACCAGATGCTCCGCAGGGCGCAGCTTTATACAACCGCAGTGGTCGAACCCTGACCGGTTGCGGCTAGTATGGACACAACATTCAAGCTGGATACAGCTCTGAATTTGGATTGTGATTAAATAGTTGACACAACATAGGTTTCTGACACAGAATGAATGTGGTCTAAGAACTTAAACTTAAAAACTTAAAAATCTTAAATTGGACATTTACCTATTATGGTCCAATATCCAAAATCTAAATACATGGTTAGATTCAGCATATCATAGAACCCCAAGAATTCAATTTTAGATGAAATCAAATAATGTTCAATTTTAGACCCTTTAGACCTCAATGTGGATCAATTTGATAACCGGGCGCAAATATTAAAAATCTAAATACATGGTTAGATTCAGCATATTGAAAAACCCCATATATTCAATTTTTGTTGAAATCAAACAAAGTTTAATTTTGGACCCTTTGGACCTTAATGTAGACCAATTTGAAAATGGGCCCAAAAATTAAGAATCTACAATCACAGCTAGATTAGGCATATCAAAGAACCACAATTATTCAATTTTTGATGAATTCAAACAAAGTTTAATTTTGGACCCTTTGGGCCCCTTATTCCTAAACTGTTGGGACCAAAACGCCCACAAATCAATCCCAACCTTCCTTTTATGGTCATAAACCTTGTGTTTAAATTTCATAGACTTCTGTTTACTTATACTTAAGTTATGGTGCGAAAACCAAGAAAAATGCTTATTTGGGCCCCTTTTTGGCCCCTTATTCCTAAACTGTTGGGACCTCAACTCCCTAATCAATCCCAACCTTCCTTTTGTGTTCATAAACCTTGTGTTTGAATTTCATTGATTTCTATTTACTTTTACTAAAGTTATTGTGTGCGAAAACCAAGAATAATGCTTATTTGGGCCCTTTTTTGGCCCCTTATTCCGAAACTGTTGGGACCAAAACTCCCAAAATCAATCCCAACCTTCCTTTTGTGGTCATAAACCTTGTGTTTAAATTTCATAGATTTCTATTTACTTATACTAGAGTTATTGTGCGAAAACCCCAAAAAATGCTTTTTTGGGCCCTTTTTTAGGCCCCTAATTCCTAAACTGTTGGGACCAAAACTTCCAAAATCAATCCCAACCTTTCTTTTGTTGTCATAAACCTTGTGTTTAAATTTCATAGATTTCTATTAACCTATACTAAAGTTATAATGCGAAAACCAAATGTCTTTTGGACGACCACGACGCGCCAACGTCATACCAATATACGACTGCAAAAATTTTGCGTTCCTATGAAAATGTTGATGGCTCCTGTAACCAGTTGGGAAGATGACAGTAGTTGTCCATTTGTTTGATATTTTTGAGCTTTGATTTTGCCATCTGATATATATATCAATTTGATTCTGTTTAGAATTTTCCTTGGTGTTCTGTATTTATTTTTTTTAAACTTTTCATTGAAATAGCATGATACAATAGATGTGCAACATAACATTGTAAAGGACCTTTTCTTTATCTCTCTAATAACAAGAATGTGTCCAAAGTACACGGATGCCCCACTCGCACTATTATTTTCCATGTTCAATGGACCATGAAATTGGATAAAAAATATAATTAGGCATTAAAATTAGAAAGATAATATCATAGAGAACATGTGTACTAAATTTCAAGTTGATTGGACTTCAACTTCATCAAAAACTACCTTGACCAAAAACTTTAACCTGAAACATGCACTGTCATTTTCTATGTTCAGTGGACCATGAAATTGGTGTCAAAAGTTTAATTTGGCTTTAAAATTAGAAAGATCATATCATAAGGAACATGTGTACTAAGTTTCAAGTTGATTGGACTTCAACTTCATCAAAAACTACCTTGACCAAAAACTTTAACCTGAAGCGGGACAGACGGACGAACAGACGCACAGACCAGAAAACATAATGCCCCTCTACTATCGTAGGTGGGGCATAAAAACAAATCCATCAAATTTTGAAAAGAATTAGGAAATAAAAGGAGAATGGTATCCAATGGAACACAGATGATGCCTCTGTTTGCATGTTGTAACGGGACATAACTCAAGAACGGTAAAAGTTACACAACCCAAATTCGATCTTGATCTGTGTTTTGTTGTATTAAGCATTGTGTATAAGTTTATAAACATTTGGTTGAGACAAACTTTAGTTTAGAGAATGGAAAATTATTTTAGGGTGAAAGAAGGGACAAGGTGCCCCCTCCAACTAGGCAGGTGTAAACAAAAGTTTAAAAGTGAATGTACTTACCTTGAAGTCCTAAAATTGTGTGTTATATTACTTTTATGGCTAAAACTAATATCCACCAGTTGTGTAGTTACTTCTGAGTCTAACTTTTTGTTTTCATCTTCATCTTCTTCAGTTTTTATAAACTTTAAAGGTGGTGGATCAGGTTTTATCTACAATTAAAGACATATTTTACAACATTAACATAATGATCACACAAGAAAGCTAAAGCCAATCAATGGCTTCAATGCTAAAACATTCAAACATTTTCAAGATTTCTGACGTCACTTTTAGGCAGACTATCAGACACTGTTAAGTATTCTGCTACATTTGATGGACGGATGGCTGTTAATAAATCAACCAGACAATGTTTCAACCAAAGCTTACAAGATAAGTCACCAGTTACACATGTTATTGCATCTGGAAATATTGTTTTGAATACAAAACCAACTATTTCCAGGTTGATTAATTTCATGCTTTCATAATCTGCTTCTATCATAGTAACTTAAAAATTGCATTTGATCTATTGTTTAAATTATTGGTTTTCCTCTACTGATAAAATCAATGAAATTGGTATCCTACAAAAAAGGAAATGAATTCACAGCAGACCAGCTCCTGAAAAACATGCTATTAGGTATCATATCAAAGGAGAAAGATGGTCACATGATGCAATAAAAAGTCATTCATCAATAGGAAGGTAAAAAAACATTCTTACAAATATATGAAAATGCAAAATGAGTACCAACAGCAAATTCAAGGAAAATATCTGTATTATACATTGCAGAAATTCTCAATTCTATACATGTAGTAACATTTTTATAGCATTCATGCATGTCAAAGAAATAAGCTGTATGTGTCCTTAATTGATATAATTTAAGATTGCCCATATCAAAGAAATTGTACTTTAATGATCAATCAATAGACTGGGGAATAGACACAATAAAAGTTTCCAGAATTTGCAAAAAAAACTGTCAAATTCTTTCAAAATAGTTTATAAATGCAAAATGAATTTTTGTCTGGATAATCTAGTACAGAAAGTTCACTAGGACATAATAAGATATATATTTTATATATTTTTTTATGATATTCTGTAAAGGCTAGAACTATGAAGGTCTAGTAAACATGAACCCCCCCCACAAATTTTATCATTAATGATATCTGACAATAAATTCTATTGTACATCTGTCAGTATTTTGGGGGAAATGATTATTAGTTTAGTTAAACCTTAAATTAAGTGATACAAGAATTTCAATAGGTTACTTTGTTGGAAGTGTAAATAAAGAAATGAGTATCCAATTCCACAGTCAGTTGATGTCAATACATGAAGAAAGGAAATAAGCAGAGTATATAAAAAAGAACACACGTCTCCATAGAGAAAGTTGGGACAAATATCATTCTGTATTAGAGATGCTATATATTTCATTCTTTATAACAGAACAGATGCATTACCTACCACATTTAATCCTACAGTTAATCCCTGAGTTAATCCATGACAAGACATGTCTGAATCATCCTAATCAGAGGTAAAATTATTAAAATATGCTTACCACTTGTATATTTGATGCAACACGTTATAGAAACCGAATTCATTTTAAATATATGCTATTATAAACTCTAAAATGCTCTTACAAGAAAAGGTACATTCTAGGTTTTATTCTGCTGTACAAAATCATCAAATTCTAAAATTGAGTGATACAGTAATTTAATCTCAGAATAAAATCTCAAAAAGTTTTTGTCCATAGTACACACATGCCCCACTCACAATATCATTTTCTATATTAAGTGGACTGTGAAACTGGGGTCAAAACAGACAATCAAACAAACGGATGCACAGTCTGAAAAATCTTATGCCCCTAGGTGGGGCATAAAAATCAATATCACTCGAGAAGAAGTGATATGACAAATTATTTATGAACAAAAATAAATCAAGAACAAATTTTTAAAAATAGTAATAACTTAAAATTTATCATTTAACCAATATTAATAATTTAGTTACAAAATATCTATTGAATGTGTACCTATGGAAATGTAGCAATTCTTATTTCAACTTATTTTACCGATTCCTATTTATAGAAACAGGTAACAAAAGAATTACATATGACCTGTCCAAAAAGTTAGTGTCTATTTATACATTAGCTAATGAAGAATCCAGAGTCCCTGTTATTCACACAGAAAGTAATGTCCAAAATGGATTTCATATAAAACCAACTGGATAATATCAGAATTTTTGACACTTACTTTTATAGGATAAGATGTAAATATAGTGTCAATCTTTTCTATATGTACATGGTGCTGACCCACTCTAATCTGTACCTCACCAGTATCATTGATTACAAATGCCTGCAAATAAATACATAGTTTTTACACTAAACGACAAACACATCTGAATAGCTCCCATTTTATTTTCAGTCTTAGCAAAAGTATGAAAAAGAGATAAATAACACATTTGAATGTCATGCAGTAGAGAATCTGACTGTTTATTTTTAGTTTGTGTTGCAGGGTTACTGTCTCTTGATGCTGAATATACAGGGTGCTTCCTCTATACCCCACTAGCCAAATTGTTTTGATGGGGTATAATCATACAGTCCATATTAACAATGGTAAATCAGGTATTGTTAAAAATGGTCTCCTACAGACCACTCTCAAGAGTTATTTGTGAAAAAATCTACATGTAACATATAGAAGGACGCATGCTTTAAACATGTGCCAAGGATAAAACAACTCTGTAAAAAACAAAACATGAGTGTGTGTTCTTACATTTAAAAACATCTTAAAAAGCTTACGAATATTTGTTAACAATTATAGCTTACCTTCCATATTATAACAAGTGTTAATCCTATTTGTATTGCACATTTCAGATCACTAAATTCCCCAGCAGTTTTACTTAGAGTATCATCGGAGGATAATTTGGCTTTGGAGCAGAAGTAGAAGTCAGCACAAGGTGTTAATGAGCTACAAATCTGTAAAATAGTCATGGAAATGGTGCATTACCGCATCAAAACTTAATCTAAATAGTTCATTAAAAGGTCAAATTTTACAAACACACAACAAAGAAATCAGCTTTTCCTTTAAGTAACTCAAACTTCAAATAGAGGCAGCAATTTTTGTTGTAATAGCAAATTTTTTGGCAGCCTTCGTTGTTTTATGAATTTTCTAAAAGGAGAGCATAATAAATATTATTCCTGAAAAGATTTTAACTTATTTCATAACTAAACATTTAACAAAATTTCTCTTATTAAGAACTGGTTTCCTGTTTGAAGTGTTTTACACTTGTCATTTTGGGGACCTTTCTAGCATGCTATTTGGTGTGACCCAATGCTCTGTGTTCAAGGCCATACTTTGACCTATAATTGTTTATTTTAAACACATTGTGATTTGGAGGGAGATTTGTTTATTTGACACTCGTACCACATCTTCTTATTAAAGAAGATAAATTGTATTCTGTAAGATCTAGTTTAGATTTTAATAAGACAAAAATAAGCTTGCTTAAATATTCAGAGCAATTATAACAACAAAAATATTCCAGAGATTCTTCAAGGCAATTATTTTAATTTCAAAGTAACTAAATTTGTCTTTAAACAGTTGACAACAAAAATATCAAATAGATTTTTTTTTATTTCCAAATATACTTTAATTTGAATGATTACTTTGTAATTATCTATACTTGTTGCTATGTCATACATATTAGGCCAAATAAAAATATATGTGTGGTTGCAGTAACCCTACCGTCCCTACTTTTTCGGCTTAAAAATAGCCTACCCTAAAGATTTTATTGTCATTTTTCATTAAGCACTGTTAAAGTCAGAATGTTGCTCCCATTTACTCAATGTAAAAAAAAAACATAAAATAAAAAATAACTCCCTACCTACCTACCCTAACTTTTTTTCAGATGTAACTGGAACCACACATACTTTTTTATTTGGCCTTATCATAAAGCATCATTTTAGAATCCTAGTTTGAATCAGTTAACAAATGGTGCAGTTCTAACAACAAAAAGTAAGTTCTATGGGAAACAAAATGCTCTTCTCCAACAACCAGATTAATTACTACTTACCTGTTGATTGTCAAAGGAAACATCACTAAATAATACACAGTCTTTCCCTTTTATTGATTCTGAAAATACAATTATTTATATAAAAACAGTTTGTAAATGTAAACGATTTTTTTTTTTTTTTTAAATAGGGAACATACTATAGTTGAATAAATACACATGGATTAAAAAAAAGGGTGTCCACTGTGCTCCCTTAAGTTTTCAAATTTGTCTACAACCTGGGTTGTTTTTTTTTAAAAGGTTGCAAAATTTACCCAAAATTATCACACAAAAAAAAACATTACTGTGCTACAATTCATTCAAATTGAATTGCATCTATGATAAGTGTCATTTATACAGAGCTAGTCCATGTTATGTATCTTCATAAATGGAAATAATGAATTTGCGTAAATATAAGATTTGATTTTTTTTTCTCTATTACACTTACCTATATTGGTAGGACTTCTTATTGCTTTTAAACATATTTGCATAGTTTCTCTACTACCCACTTGTATTTCTACAAAAAAAAAGTAATGTATTTTGTATAATATAACTGTTATACTACCAGTAAGCTTGTGATAATTTAACGAAATGAAAAATTTGTTAACATCTTCACATATCATTTTTTTAACAACTTCAAAATTATTATAAATTAAGGAATGTACCTCCCTCATGCAAAGCTCTGATTCCTTTAACGGATTTGGCTATACTTTTTGGAACTTTTGGATTATAGCTCTACATCTTCTATATAAGCTTTGGATTTTACATATTTTGGCCACGAGCATCACTGAAGAGACATTATTTGTTGAAATGCGCATCTGGTGCAGAAAAATTGGTACCGTTATTAAAACTGAGTGTCTAAATTTTGTCTACAGTTATTTACCTGATTTTTTTTGTTGGGAACTGAGGTGTTGTATTGTCCATCTATCACTGGCACAGGAGACTTGGTTAATCTGTACTTCTTTAACATGGGCTCTTTGTGCTTGGACCTGTTGTTAAATCGTAAAATGTTATTTAAAAAAACTAAAGACTTTTCTTTTTGAAATAATTATAAAGAAGTTTTACAACTAAAATTTACCTTAATCAAAATTCTAAGGCAATTACCTTGTACCTAAAACAAAATTACTACTTTGCAAGAGTATGTAAATTCCATTGAAACTTGGACAGACAGGGTATAATTTGCCCTGCATCTTCACCTAAATGG
This sequence comes from Mytilus galloprovincialis, assembly GCA_037788925.1. Classification (NCBI taxonomy): domain Eukaryota; kingdom Metazoa; phylum Mollusca; class Bivalvia; order Mytilida; family Mytilidae; genus Mytilus; species Mytilus galloprovincialis. The sequence goes on along the minus strand of CM075333.1, from coordinate 43,594,351 downwards.
GGTGTAACATTATATTCATAACAAATGTGCTTTCTGTTGGCCTAAAGAAAATAAAAACATTCAAAAAATGTAGTAAACAACTAACCTGGCTCAAGTTTTCCAATTCACAGAAAACAACACAGGAACCAGTTGTGCCCCCTGTTTGTGATGAGTTATTTCCCCTTCTGGCTACAGCTCTTACACTGAGGGATTCTAAAGTGTTTATCACCGCAGTATGTCTTAACAGTCTATATCTGAAACATTTACAATTAATTGTTATAAATACCCTGAAATGATATGAAACCTTAACTTTTATCAATTCATGTAAAATATGTAAATGTTCACAATGCACATAATGATATAGTTCAAACCTCTCATGGAGATTTACACAGCGGTGTAAGAAATGTTGGTGATTCAACCTCAGAAATATGTCGTCTCTGAGTATTCAATTAGATACAGAGATCGATATTAAAAATAATATTGAGTTTTCATACCATTATCTGATTTTGCCAAAGGAAAAACATTGGAAAAAGCAATGACACATAAAAAGGTTGATACATTGGCTTACCAATGAAAAGAGCATCAGTTTTTAACTATAATCACATAACTAGAAACTTGAAGTACTACCCTATACCACATATGACATGACAGTTCTCAACTTCCCTATGTTCTATATTCAGATAATCCAAACGAAATCAGTTAGCCAAACTTTAAAACATCATTATATTGAACTATCTGAAAAGTAATAAATATCATAAATTTAGATATAAAGCATATCATAACAAAAACAAGTAACTATTTAGGAATGCCTTCAGTTCTAGTGTTACTTAAAATATAAAGCTTACCTTGGTTTTGGTGTTGAATGAATAGGTTCATAATAAAACATAAAATGTGTTTCGTGTACTCCTCCGATATCATTCCCCCGTATCCAGGCTGGCACAGATAATGTATTTTTTGGTTGTAACACACCATTTGGAAGAGCAATGTCTACGACACATGACTTAATGTTTGTCATTTTGGAATTAAATTCACAAGATGAGCTTTTATTTGGCACTTCAGATGACTCCTGATACACAGTTGGAAATTTGGGTATTTCACCGTGAGATCCTAACGTAAAAAATTCAGGACTGGATGATCCTACTTTGAGTTTGTGTAATGGACTAGAACCAATGTTCGTAAACTGTAACATGATGGCATGCACCTCACCGCACAATAATGTTTGAGGGAAATTACAAAACGACACTTGTAACTGTGGCATTTCTTGTTGAATAACTAAATCTAATCTACGATCAGGTCCATACATTTTACTGGCCTTTTCCTCTTTTGAATTATTTAATCGAGGTCCTTGAACTTCAAGTTTTTGTTTACCACGAACATATAAAGTATTGGAAGACTTGGGTCCTTCAGTCTGTGCTGTTCCTAAATGGAATGCAAGTCCAACTATCCTAAGTTCTCCAGTTTGGTGAGGAACAAGCACTAACTGCACCTAAAATATCATACATTAGTAATAAAAAAATAATACTTATAATCAAATCATAAAAAATGTCATTCTACATGTATATAATTGTTTTCATCTTGGTTGTAAAAAAATGATTAAATTGATGCTTTGTTATTAAGTAATCATAACAAATTTTAGGATTACTGAGATATATTTAAAAGAATATCATGGATTTATCATTATTTCAAAAGATACTAATTTTCGTGGATTTTCATGTCAGAAAGACAAGTATGATTTATCAGTTATTTCAAAGATTATAGCAAACTTAAATTTGCCCTTCACTCATTTACTTTTTTAATTGTTTTCCAGATGCACAATGTTTTAAGTACACTTCAATAATCCTTCACCCTGCTGCATTTTACAATACAATTACAGCTTTGTAAAATGTAGGAGTTACCTTAACTTGCTTTAAAAGTATGAGTATTTCCCCCATCAATGCAGACAATGTTAATGACATGAAGAACAGCAATAAAAGTGGCATTCTCTCCCTTTGGTATTTTACATTGTGAAGTACTTAAAGATAAATAAATATTCTACCACTGTATAGAGTCAAATTTCGAGTGTGATACAATATTTATCCCCTAAAGACAGTTAAATTTTTAAATTTAAAATTTAACTGTCGAGAGTAGATAAATATCCTATTACACAAGATTTGGTGGAATCTGTTTCTTCAATGATTTATAAACAATATGCAGACAAATTCAATGATCTTCAAAAAGATGTGTTCTTTTTATGTGATGTCATCAGCCTTTTTCATGATGTTGCAATAGGAAATTCTGAGAAAAAGCAAGAAAATTTGATGTCACAATTGAAATTTGACCAATATAGAACTGAGATTAAACACATTGATTGAACTAGATATCATTGAGATGGGAGCCATCTCTGTGGGCCCCGCTGTCAATAACGTGGGGTAAATAAGTTGTATGGATAATCTGATATGAAGCATTATTTGAAGTTATTACATAGTCTCAAATTTCGAGTGTGATACAATATTTATCCCCTAAAGACAGTTAAATTTTTAAATTTAAAATTTAACTGTCGAGAGTAGATAAATATCCTATTACACAAGATTTGGTGGAATCTGTTTCTTCAATGATTTATAAACAATATGCAGACAAATTCAATGATCTTCAAAAAGATGTGTTCTTTTTATGTGATGTCATCAGCCTTTTTCATGATGTTGCAATAGGAAATTCTGAGAAAAAGCAAGAAAATTTGATGTCACAATTGAAATTTGACCAATATAGAACTGAGATTAAACACATTGATTGAACTAGATATCATTGAGATGGGAGCCATCTCTGTGGGCCCCGCTGTCAATAACGTGGGGTAAATAAGTTGTATGGATAATCTGATATGAAGCATTATTTGAAGTTATTACATAGTCTCATGTGTGATTTTGATCTAAGATTTTAAGTTAAAACTGATAAATATTCTCATCTTACTTTCATAGTATAATAGTGGTATGACTGCATGATGTGAACTCATTGTTTACTACTCTAAGGTGACTTCTGGATATATGGATTGATGTTTGAACAATATGTTTAAAGGTGCTGCCCAATTGATATTTGTCACATATTTTTAGAATTATGCCTTCAATATATTATGACCCACCAAGTATAAAGTATGAAATATTAATGGTTCTCGAGAGGTAGAGCGGACACAATTTGTTAAGAACAACGAACGGATGGACAGACCGACAGACTGATCTTAGACCTAGGATGCATACATTATGACACATTCTCTTGTGTTGGTTAATATATATGTTAAGTTGAAAATGTTTGTCAGGTATAAAGTATGAAATAATAACAGCTGTCCTCTCAAAATATAATGTGGATCAAATTTGTTAGCGATGGACAGACCAACAGACAGACAGACCTTTGACCTAGGAAGTGGTACATACATCATAACACACCCTCTGGTGTTGGTTAAAATGGATGTCAAGTATAATATTTGAAATCATAACGGTTCTCAAGATATAGAGCGGACACAATCTTCACCACAGGACACAGGGTTGTCAACTGAAACCAAAGTTTTTTTGACGTTGACCTTTGACCTAGGAAGTTGTACATACATCATGACACGCCCTCTGGTGGTGGTTAAAATGTATGACAAGTATATACTTTGAAATCATAACGATTATCTAGATATGGAGCGGACACGATCTTCACCACAGGACACAGGATTGTCAACTCGAAACCAAAGTTTTTGACCTTGACCTTTGACCTAGGAAGTTGTACATACATCATGACACACCCTCTGGTGGTTGTTAAAATGGATGTCAAGTATAAACTTTGAAATCATAATGGTTATCTAGATATGGAGCGGACACGATCTTCACCACAGGACACGGGGTTGTCAACTGAAACCAAAGTTTTTGACCTTGACCTTTGACCTAGAAAGTTGTACATACAACATGACACACCCTCTGGTGTTGGTTAATAATCATGTTAAGTATTAAGTATGAAATCATAACGGTTCTCTAGATATGGAGCGGACACGAAAGTGTTACGGACGGACAGACGGACGGACGGACAGACGGACGGACAGACGGACGGACGGACAGACTGATCACTATAGGGCGACCCGCCGTCGGCGGGGCCCTAATAACAAGAATGTGTCCTCAGTACACGAATGCCCCACTCGCACTATCATTTTCTATGTTCAGTGGACCGTGAAATTGGGGTAAAATCTCTAATTTGGCATTAAAATTAGAAAGATCATATCATAGGGAACATGTGTACCAAGTTTGAAGTCGATTGGACTTCAACTTCATCAAAAACTACCTCGACCAAAAACTTTAACCTGAAGCGGGACAGACGGACGAACGGACGAACGGACGGACGGACGAACGGACGCACAGACCAGAAAACATAATGCCCCTCTACTATCGTAGGTGGGGCATAAAAATAATCTACAGGCCAGGAAAAGGATAAATCGTGTAAGAATTAGGGATAACTTATCTTATTTCAATCTGTAACTTTGATTTTCTCATGTGTAACTACTTAATTTGTTCTTTGAAATTCATCAAGTCTGTTTTCCAGAAAAAAGCTATCAATTTTGCCTTTTAAACCCATCCAAACTAGAGTTGGGGCAAAATTCCTTTGTTTTCATCTTTAAACTTAAAAATACAATATATTAAGAACAAACAGCAGCAATCAGTCCTGCTATTAATTAGTATGTGAAAACTTAATTGGGTATCAAAGTGCTTAAATATATATAGGATGAGTTGAAACAGTAAAATAAACTTGAGCAGTAGTGTTTGAATCATTATAAAATAACTTACAGGTAAATGTTCATTAGCCTGAAGAGTAACACTATCTATTACTTGAGTGTAGATAATTTCATTAGCTAAGGTATTCTGGAAAAAACACAATGCTTAATAAATCATATGACAAGATATTTTCAAAAAATACCATCATTCATTTTTTGAACTCTTCTATATAGTTTACTATCAATTTTTGGAGGGTGAACAACAAATTTGCAAAAAATGAATATACTTTTTCTTTGATTTTCAACAAGCCATAAATATTTTGACAATATCTGACTGTAATAATTTTCAAACAAAACTTTCTTTTCTCATTATACCATTTGTTCAAATATTCAATATTTTTTCCTGATTCAGTTAAATTTTAATTTTTCTACAAGAATAAATATTACTCATGTTGAACATCTTGCTTTTTGGTAAATTCATCATCTACCTAAAACATGTAAAACAGGTTTTAAAATAAATGATCACTTTCAGAACTTCAATGATTTCAGTGGTAATATTGTGTTTTTAATGAACACTGACATCCATGCAAAATGAAACTCAGAGCAAAAATTTCAATACAACCTCAACCCTATAGTCATTGATAGTGTGATTCAGTTCTACCAGTATCATCTGTCAAGGTAAGTTTCAATCAAACTTGTATCTTTAACATCTAACATATATTTTGTTTATTCCATTAAAATGTATGTGGGAGGGTAAGAAGGAACTTTCATAAGACCCATGACCCACATTCAATAATTTAACTAGTCTTCCTACCCTCCTACATACATTTTAATGGAATAGTCCTTACATTTTTTTATTTTGATTAATGAAATTACTGCATATAATGGCTAAGATTTCGTACAATGGCATGAAATAAAATAACAGACGTCTGATAATGTATTGAAAGCAAAAGGAAGTATGTCAACTATAGCGACGTTAAAATCGAGCGGTGCGCTTTACTGTACATCTAGTAAGAAGAACAGAAATAGTAGGATTCATTAAAAAAATCTCTTATTTGAGTTCTACTATTTCAGTGATTGAAACAGCACCTTATTATTACCTTTACATTAGAGAGAACTTCATTGGTAATCAGCTGTGGTTTCTCTGTTCCTGGTAATGCAGGTAAGAATGTCCACAATAGGGACACCTCCGTCAACATTAACATCACTTTCAATGGGTTAACTAGCTGTGCTTCAACAACAATTGATTCTGAAAATAAACATCCTCATTATACATGTTATATTAGGAGTATCAAATTGTTTAGAAGGGGGGAGGGGATGTTTGCACATTTAATATGCCTAATTTGGACCTAAAACATAAACCTCCAAGATTGGCCATTAGATATCTATTTTCATTAATATATCAACATTTTATTATCAGGGTCCATTTGAAAATACTGATAAAGAGTCTGTTGTGATGTATCTTCAAACCGTACTAGACTTTACAATGTTTCCTCAATGATATCAGGGATGTTCCCATAAACAATAATCTGTTCAGTCTATGTAAAACAAGTTGTCTAGGTGTGGTTAATTTAAGTGAGTGCTGCCACTTGTAAAGCAGTCTTATCACAAAATGACGTCTCTAGATACAATAAGAAAAAATAATCCCTCACATGTAGCTTTTGATTTGATTTGAATTACACTGTTTTGTAAATATTTCAAAAGCACTAGTTTTCATGGATTTTTTAAGACAAAATCGACCTCTATATTATTTTAAAAATATAATTCACAATAAAACACATCACATGATGTAATCGATTCCTTAGTTATAATACAAATACAAATCAACTCACCACCTACAAAACCAACTGGATTATATTTGTTGTTGGTTTTATTTGTGAAGACCTGCAGTGTTGGTCGAAATGTTGGTGGAAGGAATCCATTATTAGCTGAGGACACCAGCCTCTCTTCCATCTGAGTCCACCGTGGATGATTGCATTCACTGTGATCAAACCATACACCTGACACAGCTACTTTGTCAGATACTGGAAAATTATAAATAATAAATGATTGATACTTTCTCTAGTTCTTAAAATATATCTCAGAATGTGAAAGGGTTTAAAAACTAAAATTGAATATTTCCTCCTTTTTCACAAATTATTGAATCTTTATTTAGAAAATATATATTTTATCATCTTCTTGAGGAAGTATAAAAATACTATTTAAAATTTTCCACTTAGAATTTTGCAAAAATCTTCATGCAAAGGATTAATAGACCTTTTATCAAGGATATGATGTATAAATTAATGACACAAAATCTTTAATGACAAGGTTGTTAAGACTTTACCTTGACTAGGTTGAGGCCTACTGCCTAATAATACTTTAGTTTCGTTCGAGTCTACAATTGGCAGTGGTAATTCAGGTAAAGGTCCAGAATGGTCACCTAATTCTCCTGCTTCCTGGGTAAGTAATTGCTAAAATATATCGAAGTGTTAGGTTTAAATAAAATTAACAATACTTCGGGTTAAATTTATTATTTTCATTATAATTTATTCATTAAATGTTCTTAATGTACATGTATTATGGTTTTTTTTCAGCATTATTTATAATCAAACTATGAACAAAGATATTTCGCATGTGGCCTTTACAAACACCCCCTGAGAACTGTGGTGATGGAAACAACATGATGTGGTCTTGTCTCCACAACTTTTCAACACAATTGATATGACAGAGTTGTCAAAATAATTATAAATGATATGTCAACCTGGTTTAATGAGAAGTTATTATTTAAGTTATGATTAGTGTACACCCCAAGGCACATATTTTATCTGCCATGGGGTAATGGTTCTTTAATATCTTAGAGAAATGAGACTTACAATGTTACTTTTTCATGTAATCAATATTTCCAAGGGGACGCAACTCTTTAAACTAGTTGATAGGTACTGATTTTTGACTTGTTGGAGACATTGAAGATAACTGATAAAAGTTTGATCAAAATCTGACAATAATTGTACCAGAGAGTGCTTAAAAGACATGATGTAAGACAGACAGACACAGAGTATTTTAGGTCCTCTTCACTCAAGGGACAAAAATCTAACATATAATAACAAACCTTGTATACAAAGAGGTACTCTCTGAAGAAGGCTCCTTGCTGACCAGCTGTCTGTTTACTGTTTTCTGTCAGTAAGTGCTTGAAAGCAGCAGTAGCATTCTCCAAATGTTTTAAGTTGAAAGACTGTCGACCAAGAGTAAAATTAATGTGATCCTGAAATATGAGAAACTTTAATGTACAAAAATATTCAAACCTAGAAATTCTGGACCAAATAGCAAGACAGTATAAATCATGATATTGACATTTGCTCAATTTATTAGTTTGTCTTTGCACATGATTAAAAATGCAAGAGATTTCACAATGAATTATCTTCCAATTTCTGATACTGGAAATTCATTAATTTATATGAATTTTTTTTAGGACAGAGGATAGAAGATAGAAAAAAAATAACTAATGAATATATTTCATGGTTTTTAACAAACTTTCATTATTTTAACTTTTAGTTTCTTGTGTACAATTTGGAGTTTAGTATGGCGTTCATTATCATTGAACTAGTATATATTTGTTTAGGGGCCAGCTGAAGGACGCCTCCGGTTGCGGGAAATTCTCGTTGCATTGAAGACTTGTTGGTGACCTTCTGCTGTTGTTTGCTCTATGGTCAGGTTGTTGTCTCTTTGGCAGATTCCCCATTTCCATTCTCAATTTTATTTACATAAAAGACTTAAAAAATTATATTTTGTTGAACAATTCAAATTCAAGGCCTAACAATGACCTGTGAACCCACTTTACTCAATACATAAAATAAACATTAAGGATCATTTTAATTCCTGATTGTTAAATTTTAGATTTTTTCTCACCTCAGCTAATGCCCATCCTTTTCCCTTGTAAACTTGTAATGCTTGGGAATATGACCGTAAGGAATGTTTACGCTGAAAAGAAATAATAATTTAAATTTCAAGTTTATACGAAGAGTTCCATGTTCAAACTTTTTTCAGAATATGCTCGAGTTTGTATTCCGTTTGTTCTCCAAACTCACAAGTAGACACTATACACCATTTGGACATGGATATAACAAACATTCTTCAATATTAAAATTAAACTGTAGTATAGATTGAGGCTTTTTTTAAGTTGCTGATATAAATAATGAGCTTTTCTTATATCCACTTTGGTATTTTCCTCTAAATGATTCTTAAGATAACAGACATATCATATTTGGTGTTCAAGACCTTTTAATATATTATACTGGAGTGAAGATTACCGGTTAACCATACACTCTGATTGGTTAAATTGACATGGCATACGAGACAAAAATACCCTGTGAACAAAAAGAAGATCAGAATAATTATGAATGCTGAAATCCACACACTCAAGTATAATATCATTGTTATTCAGGGTTTCGAAGGGATATTGGCTCATAATGTTACCCTTCAATTTGTATTATCCAATTCAAAATCAACAAGAATGTGTCCAAAGTACACAGATGCCCCACTCGCACTATCATTTTCCATGTTCTATGGACTTTGAAATTGGGTAAATATCTAATTTGGTATTAAAATTAGAAAGATTATACTATAGGGTACATGTGTACTAAGTTTCAAGTTAATTAGACTTCAATTTCATCAAAAACTACCTTGACCAAAAACTTTAACCTGAAGCGGGACGAACGAACGAATAGACGGACGTACGAACGAACAAACGGAGCCACAGACCAGAAAACATAATGCCCCTCTACTATCGTAGGTGGGGCATAAAAAAGAAAAAGAGGGATTTCCATCATAATCTATCATTCAATTTGTTGATCACAAGTAAAGGCAAGTAGTGTTCCAGTATTATTTTCCTGCTAAAATTATCAATCTATTATCAACAATGCATGACATTTTGTGTAACAACTTTGAGTTTCTCTTACCTGTCCAGCTTTACTAAATCGGTGACCAGCTAATATCATGTGGAATGAATACTTTCTGACTTTAGGAACTTCCATGTTAATGTAACAATGAGCAGCTTGTTCTAGCAGTAAGGCACTTCTCAAGTCGGAATCCTGCAAAATTGATGTAAAAAAAACAATTAAGTCGAAAGAAATATAATTGATATTAACTGTTTGATGTTCAGTAAGAGTTAGAACACATAGCAAATTAACATCAGTTGGTCAGATCTGATAAAAGGTTGAATAAACATAAATTAATCAGCACCAAATTATACCATATGCTAAATAAATAAATAATTTGAACCTAATTAGCGATAAAAAATGGTAGACTATTGATTAGTTTATAAAAAACAAGAATGTGTCCATAGTACACGAATGCCCCACTCGCACTATCATTTTCTATGTTCAGTGGAGCGTGAAATTGGGGTCAAAACTTTAATTTGGAATTAAAATTAGAAAGATCATATCATAGGGAACATGTGTACTAAGATTCAAGTTGATGTAACTTTAACTTCATCAATCAAAGCACTGTAAGCGCTGTAGGCAGTTAACCAAAAACCAAGCCAAACATAATTATAACCAGATGCTCCGCAGGGCGTAGCTTTATACGACCGCAGAGGTTGAACCCTGAACGGTTGGGGCAAGTATGGACACAACATTCAAGCTGGATTCAGCTCTAAATTTGGATTGTGATTAAATAGTTGACACAGCATAGGTTTCTGACACAGAATGAATGTGTTCTAATGAACTTAAAATTTTTGTTTTCTCTTAGAGCAATTCACTATGCTGTTGAATATTAATCCTCTCAAAAAAATGTTTGAAGAAATTTTCTTTTTTAATTATGAAATTTCAAATGAGAAAAATTGAACCCAATTTTTTTAATCACATCCACCTTTCCCTTATTCCAAAACTAATCTCAATTAAAATTTCTAATGGAGTTTGCAACAATAACTACTCATTTAAATACATCATAAAATATTAAGATGTAAAAAAACTGCGTGTTATCACTGAATGGTAAAGATTATTTTAATTTATCAGTTGGTAGTAAAAAGTGAATATACATTGTATATTGTATATAACAAAGATTTAAGTTGATTCTGGACAAAGAAAGATAACTCCAATTAAAAAAAAATCTTGCTATTGCACAATATTTTGCAATTAGATATTTCTTGCTTACTATTCTGGACAAAGAAAGATAACTCTAATTAAAAAAAAATTTGCTATTTCACAATATTGTGCAATTAGATATTTCTTGCAATTGCGCAATACTGTACAATTGAAAAGACTTGCTATTGCACAATACTTAATATAATAATTTTAGATCCTGATTTGGACCAACTTGAAAACTGGGCCCATAATAAAAAATCTAAGTACATTTTTGGATTCAGCATATCAAAGAACCCCAAGATTTCAATTTTTGTTAAAATCAGACTAAGTTTAATTTTGGACCCTTTGGACTTTAGTGTAGACCAATTTGAAAACAGGACCAAAAATGAAGAATCTACATACACAGTTAGATTTGGTATATCAAAGAACCCCATTTATTCAATTTTTGATGAAATCAAACAAAGTTTAATTTTGGACCCCGATTTGGACCAACTTGAAAACTGGGCCAATAATCAAGAATCTAAGTACATTTTTAGATTCAGCATATCAAAGAACCTAACTGATTCATTTTTTGTCAAAATCAAACTAAGTTTAATTTTGGACCCTTTGGACCTAATGTAGACCAATTTGAAAACGGGACCAAAAGTTAAGAATCTACATACACAGTCATGACAGTTAGATTCAGCATATCAAAGAACCCCAATTATTCAATTTTGATGAAATCAAACAAAGTTTAATTTTGGACCCTTTGGGCCCCTTATTCTGTTGGGACCAAAACTCCCAAAATCAATACCAACCTTCCTTTTATGGTCATAAACCTTGTGTTTAAATTTCATAGATTTCTATTTACTTATACTAACGTTATGGTGCGAAAACCAAGAAAAATGCTTATTTGGGTCCCTTTTTGGCCCCTAATTCCTAAACTGTTGGGACCTAAACTCCCAAAATCAATACCAACCTTCCTTTTGTAGTCATTAACATTGTGTTTAAATTTCATTGATTTCTATTTACTTAAACTAAAGTTATTGTGCGAAAACCAAGAATAATGCTTATTTGGGCCCTTTTTTGGCCCCTAATTCCCAAACTGTTGAAACCAAAACTCCCAAAATCAATCCCAACCATTCTTTTGTGGTCATAAACCTTGTGTCAAAATTTCATAGATTTCTATTAACTTAAACTGAAGTTATAGTGCGAAAACCAAGAAAATGCTTATTTGGGCCCTTTTCGGCCCCTAATTCCTAAAATGTTGGGACCAAAACTCCCAAAATCAATACCAACCTTCTTTTTGTGGTTATAAACCTTGTGTTAAAATTTCATAGATTTCCATTCACTTTTACTAAAGTTAGAGTGCGAAAACTAAAAGTATTCGGACGACGACGACGACGACGACGCCAACGTGATAGCAATATACGACGAAAAATTTTTCAAATTTTGCGGTCGTATAAAAACTGTTGCAATGTTGCTTCAAATTTTTTTTAAAGATTTTTAAAAAGAACAAACATTTAACATTCATATATTGTACATTTATGTTCATTTAATGAATTAATCATTAAGGCAAATAATTCATATTTTGTCAAAGTTTTTTTAAAGCAACGCATATATGAAGTATATTTTTTTCATGGTCATAGAGTCTGCAGTGATACAAGTTTGCAATGATTGCAGTTCTTCTAGTTGACTGTTAGTAGTTCAAGTTGACTTTAGTACGAGCTTGTAAAAGTATGAATGGACTTGCTTCCATGGAAAGAAAACTGAGTTTGTGTTCAATAGTACAAAAGTTATGTCAGAGACACAGATCAGACAAAATGTTTACTACTACAGGGATTAAAGGTGAGGTCTGTCTAACCTGTCCATAGTAAATGTAAATGTCCCCCACATTCACCCCAAGTCTACAAGTTTGGAATAAAATGACAGGTAATTACAAAAACAGTTGGTCAAACATTCTTCGGCTTGAAAGATATGTTTTCTTTAAAATGAGCCATAAGAAAATGAAAATTTTTATAGGACCAGAAATAATTCAAATTATAATTAAGGTAAATTCTTTAAACCTACTAATTATTTTCCATCAATAACATTTTTTAATTATCAAAAAAATGATTGTAACATAATGCTGTTACGAAGTCTTCCAAACAAAGTTCCCATAATTATTCATTCCCATGGTCGCCTGAAATTGGACAAGGTCTAGTACACGTTGGTTAGGTTTAGCAAAGTGACATGCATATGTGACGTTACATGAGATTGACATTGTATGTCATTCAATCTTTTGAAATGACAAACACGAATGAATATGGTTTAGTTTAGGAGTTGGTATTTCAATCTTATACAAGTTCTCAAAACACACACAAGAGGGGGTGGGTGACCCTAGGGACTACCCTTATGTTTCATTTAATGTGTTATCTTGTCCCATACATATAAGTTCTCAAACAGGAGGGTGTACAGTGACCATAGGGACCCCCTTATAATTCATTTGATTTGTAATATTGTCCCATACATAAAAATATATTGTTTAAGATTGTGGATCTCGACCGTTATAAATTCTCAAACAGAAAGGGGTAGAGTGGCCCCACGAACTCCACCTATATTTCATATGATTTGTTATATTGTCCCATACATGAATATATATGGTTTAGGGGTGGGGATCTCGACCGTTTCCAAGTTCTCAAATAGGAGGGGTGGGGTTACCCGCAGGGAATCCCCCTATATTTCATTTGATTAGGTAAATTGTCCCCTACATGAAGATATATGGTTTAGGGGTGGGGATCTCCACCATTACCAAGTTCTCAAACAGGAGGGGTGGGGTGACCCCCAGGGACTCCACCTATATTTCATTTGATTATATATATATTGTCCCATACATGAATAAATATGGTTTAGGGGTGGGGATCTCGACTGTTTCCAAGTTCTAAAACATGGAGGGGTGAGGTGATCCTAGGGACTTCCCCATTATTTTATTTGATTAGTTATTTAGTCTCTGACATACATGAATGTATATGGTTGAGGGGTGGGGATCTCATCCGTTTCAAAGTTATCAAACAGGAGGAGGTAGAGTGGCCCAATGGACTCCACCTATATATCATGTAATTTGCTTACATTCAGGTATCATATAATATAGTTGCACTATTTGTGCCTGTCCCAAATCAGGAGCCTGTAATTCAGTGGTTGCAGTTTGTTTATGTGTTACATATTTGTTTTTTGTTAATTTTTTTTATATAAATAGGGCCGTTAGTTTTCTCGTTTGAATTGTTTTACATTGTCTGATCGGGGCCTTTTATAGCTGACTATAGTGTATTGGCTTTGCTCCTTGTTGAAGGCCATAAGATGACCTATAGTTGTTAATGTCTGTGTCATTTTGGTCTCTTGTGGATAGTTGTCTCATTGGCAATCATACCACATCTTTTTTTTTTTTTATATAAGAAAGTTCCAGCTATTTTAAATGACCTATCAAAATGGAGAAGAAAAAAATACCCCTTGAAATTGCAGTAATATGTTTAACTTTAAAAGCATCTAACATGCATTACCAACATTTATCACTGATAAAGAAAATTTCCTGTTACCAGGAACATATATATTGTCAGATAAACTGTTCCCAGCTGTTACATTGTATTGGATTTTGAATTTTAAATTGGTGTACAAAATATTTTCTGCTTTTTCTTTCTTTTACATATATGTTTTGGTTTTCAATTCTAGTGTTTATATTTCTTTACCATGCAAAGATGTATTTTGTCACCTGTCTGGATTTTTTAGTTAATAGCCAAAACCCGGGATTACCCTTATGGTGTCAGACCACCAATTAAAAATCCCTATCTCTTCAACCAAATTTTGCAATTTTCACAGCTTTCTAAATATTTTACCTTAAGTTTAACTTCAAGGAAACCAGGTATATCCTGAATTGTACATGTATCACCTTCCTACATGCCAATTTTCAACCAATGTTTAAAGTCTTGTAACAAATTTCTGATTTTGAAAAGACAGGTACTACCAAAATAACTCCCGGTTTTCTGGAAATCTTAAATTAGTGTACTATGTAGCGCATTAATCCTGAATTTTTAATGCAAACTCATAGACAAGTGAATTTTGGCTCAAAATGGTCTAAATATATTTCCCTTTCACCAAAAGTTTCATTTCTGCAAATTTGTTGGTTAGTTTAAGTAAACAATGACATCAAAAGCACTATTTTGTGTCAAAGTAGGACTACTTTTACATACGTTCTAAATTGGAGGGAGTAATTGGTGGTCTGACACCTTATCTGCTTCCGGAATCGGATCCGATATTGTAATTGTCTTCTCGCGGCAGCCATTTTGTTTTCAATGTTGTTTTTGACAGATAGTGAGATACGATTTTACTCGGATTTACACATTATATGTCGGCGATTTTCTGTATAAAGCTAGCGGTTGAACAAATTGAACATCGCTGTCATAAATAGTAATGATGAAAATAAGTTTGAGATCGCTTGTTAGATCGAAACTTTGGTAAAAACGTTTGCAAAGTTATTTTTTTATTTTCTTTCAAGGTCCGTCGGGCATGTCGGACGTAGCTAGTAACCCAAGTAGAAAGTCCGACTGCAAAAGTGGAATGTCGCAGACCTCAGACAATCGCTTATTTGAACCCCTGCGTCCAAATTGAAAAGATACGAAAATTTCGTCTTCTAATTCAAAATTGCCGCCAACAGCGTGGTCAGTTGAACTTATATAAAATAGACTACTGACGTAGTTGACTACGTATTGATGACAAACAATATTCCTACGACTTTTGCAATTTGGTAAATCTTAACTACTTGTCTTTAAAGATTTACGGCGATTAAATATTTCATACATTTGTTCTTTGACATCTTAGCCAAAAGCTCAGGGGACAATAAACTACATAAGGATTTCTAATGTGCTCTTCTTCCTATGTGCAACTTCAAAACTTTTGGGAAAATCGACGATCATTTAAGGTTTTTCTGGTCATATTTTTTGTAATCCAGAATGAAAAGTATGAAAAAACTGTCCAATAAGTTATAAATAACATAGTAGCCAGCTAGATAATAACAATGGCACGTATTTCAGCATTTATTGGGTAGAACACAAATCCAGGGTGCTCGCATAAGGCAGCTTAACTGCCTAAAAACTACCTTGACCAAAAACTTTAACCTGAACTTCACACTATTATTTTCTATGTTCAATGGACCATGAAATTGGGGTCAAAACTATAATTTGGCATTAAAATTAGAAAGATCATATCATGAGGAACAAGTGTACTAAGTTTCAAGTTGATTGGACTTCAACTTCTTCAAAAACTACCTTGACCAAAAACTTTAACCTGAAGCGGACGGACGAACGGACGCACAGACGTACGGACGAACGGAGGCACAGACCAGAAAACATAATGCCCCTTTACTATTGTAGGTGGGGCATAAAAACTTCACTTATCTGTACTATTTGTTTTCATATAAAATTTTCCTTCAATTGGTCAAAAATATTCCAATCTAAAACCAGCTATTTCAATTGATCAACAGTGACTTAAACACCTAACATGTTTAAATAC
The DNA here is from genome assembly GCA_037788925.1 of Mytilus galloprovincialis. Lineage (NCBI taxonomy): Eukaryota > Metazoa > Mollusca > Bivalvia > Mytilida > Mytilidae > Mytilus > Mytilus galloprovincialis. Next base: position 43,578,079 of record CM075333.1, on the reverse strand, counting down.
AAATAGCTCCAAGATTAAGATTTATTTTGACCCAGATACATGCAAGAAAATTGGATAACATATCTCTTGGTTCAAATGTTAAGACAAAGAACCTTTCAAGGTACAAATTCAGTATTGAGGAGATGGCAGTTTAACTTACCTCACTAGTTAATTTGATGAACTGTAAAGCAGCTTCATGGTACATCCGTCGACTCTTTAAAGCTTCTGTACTAACAACTGTGGCTCGGGCAGCATACAGGGGATTTCTGAGAATATGCAAAAGATGTTTGATCAATTTTTCAGCACCAGCAGAAAAGCAAGGTTTGTGGAGATTTACTTTTTTCATAGGCAGTATAGATATTCTAAGCTTTCAAAAAACCTATATACAGTTTAACGTTTTTTAGTTGCTAAACTGTTTTGAAAAAAATGAAATTGTTATAAACTGAACAGAACACCAAAAATATAAGCAGTTATTTGTCTAATACCATCATCAAAACAAGCAATACATTAATTTCAATTGTTAAGTATACATAATTTAGCTCAAGTCCACTGGAACACATGCATTAAACAAGAATGTGTCCATAGTACACGGATGCCCCACTCGCACAATCATTTTCTATGTTCAGTGGACCGTGAAATTGGGGTCAAAACTTAAATTTGGAATTAAAATTAGAAAGATCATATCATAGGGAACATGTGTACTAAGTTTCAAGTTGATGTAACTTTAACTTCATCAAAAACTACCTTGACCAAAAACTTTAACCTGAACTTCGCACTATCATTTTCTTTGTTCAGTGGACCATGAAATTGGGGTCAAAACTATATTTTGGCATTAAAATTAGAAAGATCATATCATGGGGAACATGTGTACTAAGTTTCAAATTGATTGAACTTCAACTTCATCAAAAACTACCTTGACCAAAAACTTTAACCTGAGGCGAATGGACGCACAGACGGAGGAACGATCGAACGAACGAACGAACGGAGGCACAGACCAGAAAACATAATGCCCCTCTACTATCGTAGGTGGGGCATAAAAATAAAACCAGAATCCTCAAATAAAAAGAAGTATTGATCATAAGAATGATTCTATTTACACATGATCTAATTTTCAATGACATACTTGCAGGTTTGTAGGTAAGTCTGTATAGCACTCTCCATATAATGGAAAGGATACTTTTGTTCCTGTGGATCCATAAACATAGCTATACATGCCATTTCCTGCAAAGAAAAAAATATTTGTATTAAAAGAATAATTATCAAAGATACACACAAAATAACTCAAGTGCAAAAATAAGTAATTTATACTTATTCAATTAACAGTCAGAGCTCTGACATAAACAAGTCAGAATAAAATGACTTCTTCAAGTCAGAAAATGTTTTGACATTCTGACCTGTACGGGTCAATTTTTGTTTTGCGTAGTTTTCCATCGAGTCCGTCAAACCAGAAGATATTTTGAATTTGCCGCCGATCTAAGACACATACGATCACGTGGTTTTTTGCGAGAGATCACGTGTTTGAGAGTCGTTGTTTTGGGAGTTTCTCGAACGAGAAGTTATGGAAAATATAGTTATCATTTACGTTTTTTTTATTGAAAATCTAGGTCAATGTGGTCATTTTCAGAAGGTAATACATATTACCTCCGTATTTTCATGGCCATTTTAATATTTTTTGCGTGTGAAGAAGGTCTTTGCAAGTGATTTTGTTGCTGTTTCATGAAGGCGCGTGACCTGTAAATACGGACGCGTGGCCTTTGAGATGACCTGGTGTCTGACAATTCTGACTTGTTCAGGTCAGAAAATGTTGTTATAATAATGAACTGTTATTTTCGGGAGACAACTCCTGTTGTCTTAAACAGTATTAACATTAATAACCAGTCAGTGCAATTTTAAAAGTAAAATTATTGCTTTGAGCTGAACATCATCACGTGATTTTTCTATTTTTAAACTCAATCATGAATTGACTTTTTAACCTTTCCGAGTTTGCGGCTTATAAATATATTTGTTTTTTCGTTTCTCCCAATGAGAAAAACGATCTTTTGAATATTGATATTAATGAAAATGAAATGAAATCGGAATAATTTTAATAAAGGAAAAGGGAAGGGAGGGTTTAACTAAAAGAACCGAAATATTTTTTTATTTTAATTTTAAAAATGATTTTAACTTGAGAACATTATACAGAGATTCACAAAACGGGTTTTTCAATTATGAACATGGAATATGATATTAAAAACAAATCAAATGAAATGTAAGGTAAGGCTCCAGTGATCACCCTACCCCTGTCATTTGACAATGTTGAACAGTCGAGATCCCTGCCCCCTTAACTCAATTTTTTCTCTCTGTAAAGTATAATGAAATATACCAAGCTAGTCTCTATGAGTCGCCCCACCCCTTGTCATTTGAGAATGATCTTATATCTTGAAAATTGTCGAGATCCCCACCTGTAAACGGCCTTATATTCCTTTTTATAATGTCAAATTGATTTGAATGAAATATACCGGGCTAGTCTCTGGGTTTACCCCCTCTCCTGCCATTTGCGAATGTTCTTATATTTTGTAAACGGTCGAGATCCCCACCCCTAAACTATATATATTCTTGTATGGGAAAATAAAACAAACCCAATGTAATATAGGGGAAGTCCCTTGGGGGGGGGTGTTTACCCCTACAGTGTGAAAACATGTAAATGGTCAAGATCCCCACCCCTGAACCATATATATTAGTGTAAGGGACAACAAGACAAATCAAATGAAATAAAGATAAAGTCCCTTGGGGTCACCCCACCCCCTCATGTTTGAAAACATGTAAACGGTTGAGATCCCCACCCCTTAAGCCTATATATTATTATATGGGACAATACAACAAATCAAATGAAATAAAGGGAAAGTCCATGGGGGTCATCCCCATCCCCCTTTTTGAAATGGTCTGGATCACCACCCCTAAACCATATAATATTCCTGTTCGTCATTTCAAGAAGATTTGAATGACATACATGTACAGGGTCAATCCCTAATTATATGGCATATATGTTTTCCTATGAAGTTACATATCTATAATTCTTACCCCAGATGCTTAGCCACATAAAGCATTAACCTTTTATTTGAAATATAGATAGTCTTTGTTTCTACAGAAGTGAGAAGAACATTGGAAGTCAGTATGTTCTGACTTATAAAAGTCTGAATGTTCTGACTTATGAAAGTCAGAATGTTCTGACTTATGAAAGTCTGAATGTTCTGACTTATGACTTCAATAAGGCCAGAAAGACTCAGAATGATCTGAAGATAATGACTTGTTTTTAATGTTTAGAGTATTTAAGAATATGAATGCTCTTGTCATGCTAGTACCATAAGAAACCCTGACAAGATTTTGTTCCCAAAAAATATATATATTAAGAATAACAAGTGTACAATTGAACATAAATTACAAAGTTATAAATGTTGCTAAAAAATCTATTTAAAAAACACCCAATAGATAGTTGTAGTGAAAATATTATGTATTTATATGTACCACTTCTTGAAGGACAACAAAGTCACCAAACTTAGTCTGATTTTCATAGTATTTTCTCCTCAACATTTTTTAACAGAACATGATTTGACCTCACCTGTTTAAGTCAGTTTACAGAAAAAAAATCCGATCAAACTAGGTTTCTTCATCTTAGCCCCCCCCTTTTTTTCTCGTTATCTGAATCTGCTACTGTTGGGATAATTAATTTTTTTTAAGAAACAATTCAGTCAAATGGTTTTTAGAATAATGATTTTTTACAACCAAAAGTTCTATATGTTAACTTTACAGAAAAAAAAGTCATGAAAATACAGAAATAAAATAAATTTTTAAGATATAAATTTGATGAAATTTGTTAAAAAAAATACATTTGAATATAAAATATACCAAATACATTTTTTTTATAGTCCTCAATATTGTGACTTGAGGGGACCATATTTCATCAGTCTTTTATCTGGTTTGTCATACATTTTAAAATCAATATGAAAATCCTAGACTTAAAAGTCGACATAAGTTTAGTTTTGACTGACTCTCTGAAGTCAGAACATGATTTGACCTGTTAAAGTCAGTTTACAGAGAAAATTAAATCCAATCAAAACTAGGTCTTCTTCTTCTAAGCCCCCCCCCCCCCCCCCCCTTTTCCCTTTTATCTGAATCTGCTACTGTTGAGTTAATTAATTGATAAGTTTATTAGAAACAATTCAGTCAAATGGTATAAAATAATATATTTTACAACCAAAAGTTCCATGTGTTAACTTAACAGAAAAGAAAGGTCATGAAAATACAGAAATATAATAAAATTTAAAGATGATTTGATGAAATTTGTAAACAAAATATATTTGAATATAAAATATTAGTTCTCATTATTGTGACTTTATTATTTGGTGTCTTTTATCTGATTTTCCCATACGTTCCTAAATGCATATATTTATGACAATGCCCGACTTAACAGTTGTAATAATAAGTTAAAGTGAAGTTTTTGACTGACTCTTTGAAGTCAGAACATAACTTGACCAGTTTAAAACAAAATACATTTAAATATTGAATAATCAATATGCAAAATAAACTTTTTTATAGTCCTCATTAATTATTGCGCTGTATGGGGACCTTATTTCCACTGTCTTTTATTTGGCTTTCCGTACATTTTTAAATCAATACGAAGAAACTAGACTTAAAAGTTGAAATAAGTTTAGATGGGACTGACTTTTGGAAGTCAGAACACTATTTGACCTGTTAAAGTCAGTTGACAGGAAAAAAATGTCCAATCAAAGTTAGGTGTTCTTCCTCTAATCCCCCTCCCCACTAAATATCAATCTGCTACTGTTGAGTTAATTAATTACTGAATTTTTTTTAGAAACAATTCAGTCAAATGGTTATTAAAATATAATTTTTTTTTGCAACCACAATTAAGTTCCATGTGTTAACTTAACAGAAAAGAAAAGTCATGAAAATACAGAAATAATACAATATTTTTTTTTTTTTTAGATAATTTGATGAAAATCTTTAAAAAACAAAATGCATTTGAATATTGAATATATCAAATAAAAATTTTCCATACATTTTAAATCAATATGAAAATCCTGGACTTAAAAGTTGAAATAAGTTTAGTTTTGACAGACTCTTTGAAGTCAGAACATGATTTGACCTGTTAAAGTCAGTTTACAGAAAAAAAAATCCAATCAAACTATGTTTCTTCATCTTAGCCCCCCCCCCCTTTTTCCCTTATTTGAATCTGCTACTGTTGAGTTAAAAAAAATTAAGAAACAATTCAGTCAAATGGTTTTTAGAATAATGTTTTTTACAACCAAAAGTTCTATTTGTTAACTTAACAGAAAAAAGTCATGAAAATACGGAAATAGAATAAATTTTTTAAGATATTAATTTGATGAACAAAATACATTTGAATATAAAATATACCAAATACATTTTTGTATAGTCCTCATTATTGTGACTTAAGGGGACCTTATTTCATCAGTCTTTTATCTGGTTTCCCATACATTTTAAAATCAATATGAAAATCCTAGACTTAAAAGTTGAAATAAGTTTAGTTTTGACTGACTCTTTGAAGTCAGAACATGATTTGACCTGTTAAAGTCAGTTTACAGAGAAAATTAAATCCAATCAAAACTAGGTCTTCTTCTTCTAAGCCCCCCCCCCCCTTTATCTGAATCTGTTGAGTTAATTAATTGATAGGTTTATTAGAAACAATTCAGTCAAATGGTTTAAAATAATATATTATATAGACTAAAAAGTTGTAATAATTAGCTAAATTGAAGTTTTTGACTGACTCTTTGAAGTCAGAACATAATTTGACCGGTTTAAAACAAAATACATTTAAATATATTGAATATGCAAAATAAACTTTTTTATAGTCCTCATTATTGTGCCGTATGGGGACCTGATTTCCTCTGTTTTTTATCTGGCTTTTCCGTACATTTTTAAATCAATATGAAAAAAACTAGACTTAAAAGTTGAAATAAGTTTAGTTGGGACTGACTCTTTGAAGTCAGAACATGATTTGACCTGTTAAAGTCAGTTTACAGAGAAAATTAAATCCAATCAAAACTAGGTCTTCTTCCTTTAAGCCTCTCCATATCTGAATCTGCTACTGTTGAGTTAATTAATTCATAATTTTTTTTAAGAAACAATTCAGTCAAATGGTTTTTAAAATAATGTTTTTTAAAACCAAAAGTTCCAAATGTTAATTTAACAGAAAAAAAGTCATGAAAATACAGAAATATAATAAAAAATTTTAAATAATTTGGAGAAATTTGTTAACAAAATACATTTGAATATTAAATAATAGTATACCAAATACACTTTTTTATAGTCCACATTTTTGTGACTTTATTATTGGGTGTCTTTTATCTGAGTTTCTTATACATTCTTAAATGCATATGACAATCCCAGACTTAAAGTTGCAATACTTAATTAAAGTATAGTTTTTTACTGACTCCTTGAAGTCAGAACATAATGTGACTTGTTCAAGTCAGTTTGCACAACAGGATTTACCTCAATGAAATATTAAGATATCAAAAATATACCAAATTATCTTTTATATATATAGTTCTTATAATTGTGACTTAATTTTTTGTGATTTTTTTTCCTACTTGTATCCATACATTCTAACAATCACATCACAATCATGATAATGCACAACTTTTACAGAACTTTGCAAGCCATTTAGTTTTTGACAGACTCTTTTAAGTCAGAACATGATTTGACCTGTTTAAGTCAATTTGTCCGAACATGCCCATTTGACCTGTTTAAGTCAATTTGTCTGAACATGATTTGACCTGTTCAAGTCAGATTGCAGAACAAATTTTCCAATCAAAGCTAGGTGTACTTCCTTTAAGCCCTGCTTCTGAATCTGCCATTTGTGAATTTATTTGATAAATGTTTAGAAACAATTAAGTCAAATGGTTATTTATTTTAGGGGATCTTACATATATGTCTTATGTCTGACGTTCCCATACTTTCATTTAATATCATATGTCAGTGCCCCACTCTAAAAATTTCAATAAATTTAGTTTTGGGCTACCTGTTTTAAGTCAAAACATGATTTGACCTGTTTAAAAGAAAATGCATTTAAATATTGAATATACCAAATATTATTTTTTTTTGTCCTCATTGTGACTTTAGGGGACCTTAATATTTTCTCTGTCCCATATCTGGCTTTCTCATACATTTTTAAATCAATATGACAGTACTAGACTTAAAGGTTGAAATAAGTTTAGTTTTGACTGACTCTTTGAAGTCAGAACATAGTGTGACTTGTTTGAGTCAGTTTGCACAACAGTATTTACCTCAATGAAATATTAAAATAATAAATGTTTTGCTCTTGATAAATTTAGCTAAAAGTGGATGAGAATAGATCCCTTATTTTTTCCTTGGAAGATTTGAAGTATTGTCATGGTACTAGTTAATGTATCCAATATTGTATTTTGTAAATCTTTTGATATTGACAGAAAATTGTATGATCCTTTTTTTTCTGCTTTGGTTTTTGTTTGTATTTGGAAATGATTGAATTTGATGAGATAAATATATTATGTTAAGATTCTGGAAAGAAGAAGGTATGATGAGCCCCACTTTTTAAACTCTTTGATTCGAAACTAGTAATCACTATATTTTATGGAGATTGATAACAAAGTGGTAGAAATGACTGCTTACAGTCAGAACAAAAATGACCTCTCTAAGTCAAAATGCATTAAAAAGGGACATAAATCTTATTAGAATATGAAGATATTAAGTCACAATATTTTATGCAAAAGCTGACCTGTGGAAGTCATTTTATGATAAATTAAAGTCTGACATAAACTGACCTGTACAAGTCATATTCTGTTGAGTGCAAGAAGGGAGACAACACTTACATCAAATTATATCTGACCTATGGAAGTCATTTTATTCTGACTTGTTTATGTCAGAGCTCTGACTGATTAAAGATCCTATCTTAATATTCTCACTTTTGCCTTTTTCTCTAATTTTGCTTTTAAGATTGACTAACTTGCAGTTTTCTATTGAATATACCTCTTGATTATTTAATACAATCAATATTTGAAAATTCAAAGAAATATTTTTGAAACCTACCAAAGCTCCAGCATAATGAAGCCATGCATGGTCATTATTGAAGTCTCTCTTGGCTGTATGGTATGTTCTGTAGGCAAAATCATACATCTGGAAAAGGAAGGCTAAATCTGCTAATCTTCTCATCTGTAGCTCAGGTGCTTCTGTTGTGTATCTAAAATTCATCAAATAAAACACATATTTAAAGCTTCTGTTCTTTAAATGGTCAATTAAACTCTATACTTTTGTACTGGTCCAACATACTTTATAAATTTAGTTGCCAGTCCAAATGACTGAAGTTTAAATGTGTATCCTGTACTTGCCTTTCACCTTTATATAAATAGAACATTAATATTTTTAGAAAGTAGTACAGATAGATTACACATTTTGTTGTGATCATGCAAGTTCCAAATTTGACACTTTCCCTATAATTTATAGTGGTCACATTATTTTTTTACTTCCAATTCACCAAATTTGTTTGTTTATGGTATTAAGTCAAGGGCACTAGAAATAAAAACTGGAGTACCTCAGGGCTCCATATTAGGCCCCCTTTTATTTTTATTGTTCATTAATGATTTGCCCCTTCATATAACCTCATCTCAAGCAGACCTCTATGCAGATGATACTACCATTCACTGCACAGGTCGTAGTCTCAATACCATCCAGGACAGCATTACAAATGATTTAGAAAGAATTGAAGAATGGTGCAAGGGAAATAAGATGTATATAAATCCAACAAAAACTACATCTATGGTTATTGGTTCTAGACAGAAACTAGCAAAAACAGACCATGTTCTGAATTTGAGTGTTGGTAACTCACACATTAGAGATGTTAATTGTGAAAAGCTCCTTGGGGTTTTTATTGATGAAAATCTTGAGTGGACAGCCCAAATTGACACTTTGTGCACAAAAATCAGTACAAGGCTAAATCTTTTGTCTAGGATAAAGAAATCCCTACCCCTTGAAACAAGAAAGTTATACTTTAATGGTTATATTCTACCTATTTTGGATTACTGTTGTACAATTTGGGGAAACACCAGTGACCAAAATACAAATAGATTAGATAAACTTCAAAAACGAGCAGCTAGAATTATTCTTGAACTTCCTTATGATACCCCATCTAATACAATGTTTAAAAAGTTATCATGGCTTCGATTTACTGATCGTGTGATTTACCACAAGGCCTTATATGTTCATAGATGTTTATATGGATCTGTTCCAGAATATTTGTCTAACAAAATCTCCTATGTTTCAAATAAAAATGGAATGCAACTTAGATCAAATACTACCCAATTACTTAATATACCAAAGGCAAGAACAAACACATTTAGAAGATCTTTTTCATATTCTGGCCCAACTTTATGGAATAAACTACCAGAAGCACTAAGACACATGTCAAACATAAATACTTTTAAAACAAACTGCTTTAAGATTTTACTTGAAAATCAAGGAAATATTTAAATGACTATGTATCAACTTTGATTTATGTTTTCTAATGTTTTTCTTTGTTATGAAGAAATTGTGTGAATTGCATTGTGAGTGGAGTGTGAGGGCCTCAAGGGAGAATAGTGTTTGTACTAATTGAGCATACCCTCTTGAAATAAAGATTATTATTATTATTATCTTATAAAAATAAAATTTCTACACTTTGTCAGCTAAGAGTCATAAAAACATATATATTGATTGGAAGCATGTCTTCCCTTCAGTTGGCATGTTGATAATCAGGTCCATGCTTAGGTCTTGTACAAAGCAGGGTTCATTCTCACATCTTTTTATCTTGAAATGTCTGAAAACTGCCTGCTTAACACTAACCATTCATTTATACATCCTTTTGAACTGAAGAAACAAACTTTTAAAATAACCAGAAGTATTCATGCTGTTGTTAACATTAAGTTTTTATAAAACTTACACAACAGTGGTGTTCTGATTTGTGGCTGCTTGGTTGACAGGTTTGTTTCCACCAAACCATTTCTTTGTAGCACTAAATAATGACCTGTGGATACCCTTTCTTGAGGTAAGCTGGAATGACATATGAATAATTATGGATCACTCAATTTCTAAAATACTACCATAGTTTAATAAACAAATAAAGACTATAGGACATTTCCTTTTTTATTTCCCAAATCTTTCTTAAATGTTTGACATATACAACATTTCATTTATTAAATATATAAATGGGGAATATGTCCATGGGACAAGATGATGCCCCCACTTGTATATAATGTTATAAAGAGACATAAATCTAGAACAGTAAAAGTGGCGCTATCAAAATTTGTACTTGATCTGTGTCTTGTCGTAATTAGCATTGTGCATATAAGTTTCATAATATTTGGTGTGAGGAAAACTAAAGAATGGAAATGAAAAATACAGCGTTTTTTCATTTGTAATGGAGTATAACACTAGAAAGGTAAAAGTGACGCCACCAAAATTCACACTTGGTGTGTTTTAAGGTAAGCATTGTCCTAACATTTGGTTGAGGCATACTTAAGTTGGAGAACAGAAACCAATTTTGGGACTTACAGATGGATGGACAAACGGACAAGGGTCAAATTCAATGCCCCCCCCAATGACAGCTGGGGCATAAAAATATAAAGTAAAAAAATGATTAAACTCCTGAACTAATTCCCTGATATTGAACCATTATTTCTTATCAGTTATTCTATAAATATAATATTAAGTGTTTTATGTAACATACTGGTAGTCAAAATTATTTCAATACAAGAAAAATAAGCATTCTGTTAGTATTGCTTGGCAATATATAGTCCCCTACTGGTTAAAAATTCATAGTTTTGGAACAAAATGCTAACTTGATTTATAACTTGTCATGGTGTAAGCTATATAACAAATATCAGGTCTATTTCTTAAAGCATGATGAAAAATAATGTTGAAAATTTGTTATATAAGGGAATTTTATAACTCTGACGGATAGACAGAGAGCACAATAAATGCTTTTTTGATGAATTCTATTGATTCTATTAAAAACATGTCACATTAATGTCCTACTATTTGACATTTTGACATGCATAAATACAGTTCTGTACAAATGTTTCTGTATTAACAGTAATTTTGAGAATCTTAGGGCAGTTTCAAAATTATTGTAGGAGGCACTTTTAATATAATTTGAAGGGTGGTGGATAAATTAGAAAGATATCATGATAATTATTTGAATGAATCAATTAGATTTCTATGTATGGCTTGGTAAATAAACCTTTCAATCCCCCCTAGTCTCACCCATACATTTAGTTTTGGCACATCTAACAGTGTTTTCATCACAATCACCAACCTGATCATTTAGAATCCTCATATGCTTTTCTGCCCATGGGATCAATGCTCGAACACAAAATTCATGTATAAATATTTTAAGTCTATCCTGATCACTGGTTGTCAAGCACATTCCATGTCCTGAAGATGGTTTGTTCTTATCTGATGATTTGTTTTTTGAATAAGAGTAATTGTTACTTGATTCAGGAGATGAGGTACCATCTGGTGACAGCTGATCATCTATATGATTGATGGAATTTGAAGAATGGTCCATCAATGACAGTGGATGATCAAATAAATCACTGGAGCCTGAAGAAGCTGCTGAAAAAAAAGATTTATATAGAATGTAGGGTAATGTAATATTTACTTAGCCTAAAAATAGTATTTCTACAATAAATCTCTGCTTACAAAGTAACTGAACAGTTGAGCGTTAATGGGTTATTAAAATAATTTGATATAATTCAGAACGGCTTATAAAACTCACAGATATGTTGAGAGAAAAATATTATTCTTGAGATCTGAGCTGAATTACTCAATTAGCGCTCATTTCATGTTCAATAATCTTTCAATTAATTTACATCCCTTTGCATAAAAATGTTTTTCAATTATTGAAATTAAGGCATGATTGAAACTAAACTTTAAATTGCAAATAAAGTAAGTTCCCAATGGATCTAATAAAGCAAATGGCAAACCAATGATAAAATACGCACCATCACCAGTATCTGACAGGTCTGGCATCATACTGTCTGTGACACTAGTCTGATCAATATTTCCTTCCGTCACTTTACTAGGAAAGCCAGCATCATCAGCACCACTTCCATTGGCTATATCATAATCTGCTCCTTCCTACAAATATGTAAGGCTAACACTGTCAAGTATTGTTTAATTATTAGACCACTGTCAAATTAAAAGGGATGAACATTTCATATGTATTTTGAGTTTTTGGCAGATAGGAAATGGAACACCGAAAGAGCTTACATACTTGTCACACTATATGTCAAAACCAGATGAAGCTTTTTGCCATATATCAAGAACTGATGATGTGTTGTTGCTGAAAAAATGTGATAGGGATGTGCTAGAGTCAGATGTTACCACACAGACACACATAGATTTCCTGCATCATGTCCATCTATACACTTATATAGCTGAATATATTGTATACAAAAGGTCATTATCTAATTTACAACTTTTGTTTTTATTTTAGATATTTGCAAAGTATGACAAACAGTATCCCTTGCCTACCAATTACTAAATAGGAAGTACAGTTTATAATTGGACAATGAACTATATCCTCATAACAAATGTCAGAATGACAACAAGAAAAGAAATAAAAGAGGCTTCCAATAAACCTCTGAAATGCCTGCACATGATTGCATTGTGTTTTTTTGGTGTATTTCCTTTTAAAAAAGAATTAGCTCATGCACAAAAAGGTAACTAAGGATATTTTGAAATATGCATTATCTCAATAGAAAGCACATCCATGCATTAAATTCTACAGTAGAATGAAGGCCAAAAGAATCAAATTACAGAAAAACTGCAAATACATCAAAAACAAATGTTTATGCATATTAAACAAAATTAATTCTGAATGCAAAAAAAAAAAAATGAACGAAACATATGAACAAAGGTTATTTAAATACACTTTGATAAAATATGTTATTCCCTTTTAAACAAGTTTTTTTAATAAATGATAAAAATTCTTACAGATTTTCAAATTACTCTCTAACTCTGTTTTGTTTACAAAAATCTAAACCATGCATCTAAACTAGCAAACTATTTGGACAAAAACACAAGCTGTCAATGAATAATACTTTTATCAGCTAAAAATCTATTTTTAAATGCTTTATTTCCAGTTTTTGACAGAAAAATAAAAACTGATTGATTGTGGCCTATGAAGTGAAGAAATTACAAAATTAAAGAAAAAAGTCATTACAATATGAACAAAATACATGGACAGCATTGATAAAGCTAAAAAGAACGACCCCACATACAATGGACTTACCCATGCTATGAAATATCTAGTTTTTTGTTGTTTTTTCTGGAATTAAAATTAACTAAACTATCTAGTTACAGCTATAGAAACTAATTAACTCTAGTAACATATTCTAGAAGTTTAATTTTCGTTGAAAAAAATATGTACATAAATCAATACCAAAGGCAACAAGAGTGCACACGCTGAAATGTCTCGCCTTCTTTACTAATCATTGATATTATGTTGATAGACCTAAATATAAAGCTTTATTACAACTGTCACATAAACTCAACATTAACCAAGAAAACAAAACATTGATCAATGAACCATGAAAATGAGGTCAAGGTCAGATGAACCATGCCAGGCAGACATGTACAGCTAACAATTCTTCAATACAACAAATATAGTTGACGTATTGCTTATAAATTAAGAAAAACAGACCAAAACACAAACACTTAACACTTAGCAATGGACCGTGAAAATGAGGTCAAGGTCAAATAAAACCTGCGTAACAGACATATAGATCATAAAATATTTCCATACACCAAATATAGTTGACCTAATGCATAAAGTATTTGAAAAATAGACCAAAACTCAAAAACTTAACTTTGACCACTGAACCATGAAAATGAGGTCAAGGTCAGATGACACCTGTCAGTTAGACATGTACACCTTACAATCATTCCATACACCAAATATAGAAGACCTATTGCATAAAGTATAAGAAAAACAGACCAAAACACAAAAACTTAACTATAACCACTGAACCATGAAAATGAGGTCAAGGTCAAATGACACCTGCCATTTGGACATGTACACCTTACAGTCCTTCCATACACCGAATATACTAGCCCTATTGCTTATAGTATCTGAGATATGGACTTGACCACCAAAACTTAACCTTGTTCACTGATCCATGAAATGAGGTCGAGGTCAAGTGAAAACTGTCTGACGGGCATGAAGACCTTGCAAGGTACGCACATACCAAATATAGTTATCCAATTACTTATAATAAGAGAGAAATGAACATTACAAAAAATCTGAACTTTTTTTTCAAGTAGTCACTGAACCATGAAAATGAGGTCAAGGACATTGGACATGTGACTGACGGAAAGTTCGTAACATGAGGCATCCATATACAAAGTATGAAGCATACAGGTCTTCTAACTTCTAAAATATAAAGCTTTTAAGAAGTTAGCTAACGCCGCCGCCGTAGCCGCCGTAGCCGCCGCCGCCGCCGCCGGATCACTATCCCTATGTCGAGCTTTCTGCAACAAAAGTTGCAGGCTCGACAAAAACCATAAACAAACCAGTTTAAAACAGAAATGTCTTTGCAAAAATTTTGCAGATTCATATCAATTTAATAAATCTTTTATACATCACATGTGAATATGAATTGCCATAAAGTGAGAAAATAATATTAACAGTACAATTTTTCTACTACCCTTGAACCAAAACGAAATAATTGTACTAAAACACACAAAAAGACTATGTTCTATTAGAAACATCTAGGACTTTGTTTAAAAGTCTAACTACAAGTAATGGAAAATCAATTTTAGTATCAGCAAAATCATTTTCACAAGAAAATTGCACACATAGTAATAAGTTACAAATCAGTCTAGCAGCTAATGAATACCAGTCTTGCAAAAACTTTAAATGTACTAAGCAGTATGACGGTATCTAGTCTTAAACTTACCACAGGTTGCTCCGTGTTATTTTTGTTAAGGAACTGACTCCATGGATCAGGAAGGTTATTGTCGGTCTTTAGACTCTCAGCTGTATGGATACTTCTGGAGTTAATGTTTAAAAGATGGCACACATTTGCTCCGTAAGTAGACTTCATACTTTGGTAAATAGCATCCGCTCTGAAATCAAAACCAAATAAGTTAATTCAATTATCTATAATGAACAGTGTTTTCAGTTACATGTAAACCACTTTTAAGTTAAAATATTGCCTTGGTGGGTCATGAATATAATTTTGAGTTTGCGGTTAAAAATTCCAAGTATCATCTGATCAGATTTTTTTTATTATTTCTAAAACTTCTTAAAATGTACTAGATGATCAAATTGGTATAAATAGAATTTATTAAAATCTAAGGTATCAACTAAAATTTAGTCTGAACATGTATTTACCCCATACTATGTCAATAGATGCTTGACATAATAGTTACAAATACAACTGACATTTGGAAAAAGAAGAAATGTTTGCATGATGATTTACAACCTAGAATGAACAAAGCACTTAGCTTTTCCATTTAAAGTTTTATGTCTATAAGAAATCAGGTGATCATGTACTTGTTTCATTCAATCATTGGCTAGTTTAATTGTGCAGTGTTTTTTAGTAACCTTTATTTTTTAGTGCAAGTCTAGTGCCTTAAATTTTACCAAACTGTTTAAAAATATTTCACATAAAGCTAAACAACATCTTTTGAAGATATGACATGCAAAATACTAAGGTTTCATATTTTTTCTTGGTAACTACAAATGTACTAGTATTTATGGATTGAGAAACAAATTAAAATTGTAAACATTTTTTTCATTTAGCACTTAAGGATGTACACCTCTGAGAAGCCAAAAATTTCTAGAATTTAAACTTTTTTTCTAAACCTCATTTTTGGGTTTATATGACTGTAAAAAAATAATTGGTGAAGAAAACATCATATGGTGATGTGCTTCTTTTTTTGCTACGGCCCTTTGAAAGTAACTAATTTTGATGATTTTCCCAATTTTCATTAATTTTTACCAATTTTTGGGCTATAATCGTGAAAAAAATCACAGTTCCACAATTAAACTTTTTTTCATACTCTCAATGAAGATGAAGTGCTTAGTGGACCAATCTGAATAAATTCAACTAAAAAAAAATTATTGGTAGGTGTTAATATAAGAAAGTTTTATCATATTTTGATGCTTTTTCGTGTCAAATTTACCATGTTGTCAATTTTGGAAATTTGTGATTTTTCTCTGTTTAAAGAATAAAATGCATATTATTTCAACTTCATTGTTATAAATGATTGACAAAATACATATCTAGGAAATTTGAAAAGAAAAAGTTATATTAAATGTTTATGTTTCTGGTAAAATCATTTTATGTTCCCCTCATCCACTTCTCTCAAAATTTCAGCTAAAAAGACTGACTTGGTTAGTAAAAAAATTATCAAATTTCATTACTCTAAAACTACGTATTGGAAATACATAATTCTTTCACAGAGTTAAGTTTGATTATGATAATTATCAAATTCATTGCTATTTTCCACTTGTATCACTTATTTTGGAAATAATTCCAGAACGAGATTTCAACAAGACTGCATGAGACTGAAATGTCAGCAGAATACATCCTTAAATTCAACAACAATAATCCTCAAAAATTAGTACCTAGCATACAATAAATAAATGAAAAGTTATTAAAAGAAAACAAACCATTACAACACATTAGAACAGAACAATCAGAAAAATTTGTAAGGGTTCCGCGGAACCCAGTGTCTCGCCTATTTTTGCTGTAAATCACAGGCTCAACAACAATGAGGAAAAAAATCAATAAAAATATTCCTCTTGTTACTATTTTATGATTGTAAGAAAATCTAAGTCCATTTGAAAGTAAATTACAGAAAAAAACAGAGTAATCTTTTTACAAACTTTACTTCTGGATACAATCTTATGATCATAAATAAGGTTATTTCCAAGTTTGGTACAAACCCAGGATAGTTTAAGAAAGTTATTTAAATTTTAAAAACTTTAACCACAGAGTGAATGTAATGGTTCCCTGCAGAAAAAACTAAGTCCATTTATAAGTAAAATACGGAAAAAATTGAATTTTATTTTTACAAAATTTTCTTCTGGATACTATCTTATGATCATAAACAAGCTTCTGTCCAAGTTTGGTACAAACCCAGGATAGTTAAAGAAAGTTATTAAAATTCTAAAAACTTTAACCACAGAGTGAATGTAATGTTTCCCCGCAAAAAAAACTAAGTCCATTTATAAGTAAAATACGGAAAAAATGGAATTTTATTTTTACAAAATTTACTTCTGGATATTATCTTATGATCATAAACAAGCTTCTGTCCAAGTTTGGTACAAACCCAGGATAGTTTGAGAAAGTTATTAAAATTCTAAAAACTTTAACCACAGAGTGAATGTTTTGTTTCCCCGCAGAAAAAACTAAGTCCATTTATAGTAAAATACGGAAAAAATGGAATTTTATTTTTACAAAATTTACTTCTGGATACTATCTTATGATCATAAACAAGCTTCTGTCAAAGTTTGGTAGAAATCCAGTATAGTTTAAGAAAGTTATTAAAATTTCAAAAACTTTAACCACAGAGTGAATATTTGTTGACGCCGCCGACGACGCCGACGACGACGGAATGTAGGATCGCTTAGTCTCGCTTTTTCGACTAAAGTCGAAGGCTCGACAAAAATACAATAAAATGTAGATTAGAACAACCAAACAAAATGGTGGAATAAAACATGACAACACACATAGCAAATGACCAATCAACATCAAGTTTGGTAAACACCTGACGCCTAGACTTTGATACTGATTTATGTCATACTTTGCATCCTCTCCTTCAATGACATCATGAAGTAAAACATAGTATCGTAGGGTACCAGGACAAAACCATCGGGGTATTTTACTGGGATTCTGAGTCTGTTGTGTCGACTGCTGGTTCACTAGACTGTTGAACATGCTCAGTGGATCTGTATGTCCTGATGAAACAACAAATACACCTTCAAATTGTTAAGGAATTTTGGAAATCTTTATTTAACTTTTATTTAACTTACAATTTAAGTGTACATGACATGAG
Organism: Mytilus galloprovincialis; assembly: GCA_037788925.1. Lineage (NCBI taxonomy): Eukaryota > Metazoa > Mollusca > Bivalvia > Mytilida > Mytilidae > Mytilus > Mytilus galloprovincialis. The sequence goes on along the minus strand of CM075333.1, from coordinate 43,560,001 downwards.
TATTTATGTGACACATATCAAATTACTTACCATTACTCTTAATATGGAAATTTACTTTTTTATGTAAAAATGCATGAAATATATTTCATCATTCTTGTCCATTTAACTATGTGATTTATCAGCTCAAACCAGACTAATATACTTGAAAATGGATGTCCATCATAACTTTCAGAATTTAGTATAATGTTGTTTATTTTGTTGTCAGGCATATTCTTTTTAAAAAAAATAATCTATTATCATTTCCTTTGTAGTCAAGTATCCAATGCATTCATGGTGGGTCTCATTGGGGTCTAAGCATGACGCGGGATTGCCAATTTTTTGTAAGCATGACACGTAAAAGTCAAATTATTGTGGCGTGAAAACGGGAAATGAGGTCTTGCGGATCTGGGAAATGACCAAAAAAAATAAGAATTGCTTACATACATAGTGTAAGCGGGATACGGGAATCTGAAAAAACAGTAAGTGGGATCCGGGATTGGAATCCCCCAATGAGACCCCTTTCATGCGTTCTTCTTGAATCAGATGTTAGCTTCAATGTTCTAGTTTCCAGTTTTGGTCTCTTGAGATTAATTGCTAAGCGTAAAAATACTTGGCTAGAATAACACAATATGCTTTATTAAACACAAAGTCTAATAACCATTAATTACAAACAAATGGTTAAACATGTGACCTTTAGATGTTACTTTAGTTATCTTAAAGGATACATCCTAAACAATGATTGAGAAAGTCATGTGACCTTTAGATGTTACTTTAGTTATCTTAAAGGATACATCCTAAATAATGATTGAGAAAGTCATGTGACCTTTAGATGTTACTTTAGTTATCTTAAAGGATACATCCTAAACAATGATTGAGAAAGTCATGTGACCTTTAGATGTTACTTTAGTTATCTTAAAGGATACATCCTAAACAATGATTGAGAAAGTCATGTGACCTTTAGATGTTACTTTAGTTATCTTAAAGGATACATCCTAAACAATGATTGAGAAAGTCATGTGACCTTTAGATGTTACTTTAGTTATCTTAAAGGATACATCCTAAACAATGATTGAGAAAGTCATGTGACCTTTAGATGTTACTTTAGTTATCTTAAAGGATACATCCTAAACAATGATTGAGAAAGTCATGTGACCTTTAGATGTTACTTTAGTTATCTAAAAGGATACATCCTAAACAATGATTGAGGAAGTCATGATCACTTGGTGGTAACATCTGCAGAAACTTTTCTCTGTATGCCTCAAACCATGGGGTTGTAGCTGTAAACATCAAAATATATGCGTTAGTTTGTAATATCTTTTGTTCCTGTTACAGCTTTTACATTAATGCTAGCAAGACAAATCTTTGTTTGGCTTGCTTGCTTTGTTTGTATCAATGTTTGCTCAAGCATGGCAATTAAGATAGGCGGGGCTTCAGCTTGTATATATCATACTTTAATTTTATTGGGCGTTATGTAGGAGGTTAAGGACACTAAATTTTAAAACATCACAGGATGACAAATATAAAGCGCAATCGTAGAAATGGAAGCCAAAAAAAGATTTTTTTCTCTCGAAGATATGCATTTTCACCATCAAACTTAAAATACTGTCGTCAAGTTCTTTTAGTAAAACAAAATAGCTTTTCGAACACACCTACTCTGATTTTGTAATTCATTACATAGGTATTTCATTTGACCCTACAACCTGTAGCTTTGCTATATAAATTAAAATGATAGAATCTGAAGCGAGATGATGTATCAAATGTTCTTGCTTTGTACGTTTTCAAGACAAAATATTCATCTCATACACACAATAACATAAGAAGGTGCACTCGATTTTCTCTTTTTGATACAATTGTTACCAATTTTTTGATTTTTTTTCTTGAGTCACATAATCGGAAGGGCAGACACGGAAATAACTGAACTTATAGATTGAAATGTTCTCCGTCCGTGGTAATCTAAAAAAAAATCGGAGGTTATGCATTTTCTTCATCCAACTTGATAGATAAGCATGACTTCGACTCGATATCTAATTGTTCTGCTTAACTATGTAATAGATAAATTGAAAACTTATGCAAATGTTACTATAGTAAACATTACAGAAAGCATTTATCGCCTTCTCTATAAACAAAGAATAATCAGTTTGAAAGTTTACAAGCAAAAATTAATCCAATGTGCGCAATATTCAATAACAATGGACATAATAAATAAACGGGATGAATTAAGTCATTTCCACCCTACTTAATTTATCCCTTTTATTAGAAAAGCGAGTTCACCTTCTTATGTTAAGGTGTGTTTGAGATGAATATTTTGTCTTGAAAACGTACAAAGCAAGAATATTTGATACATCATCTCGCTTCAGATTCTATCATTTTTATATAGCAAAGTTGACTTTATAACATAACAAAATCACAGTACTAAAAGATGAAATATATGGGTCAAATGAAATACCTATGTAATGAATCGCAAAATCAGAGTAGGTGTGTTCGAATAGCTATTTTGTTTCACTAAAAGTACTTGACGACAGTCTTTTAAGTTGGATGATGAAAATGCATATCTTCAAGAAAAAAAAATACATTTTTTTTACTTCCATTTCTACGATTGCGCTTTATATTTGTCATCCTGTGATGTTTTAAAATTTAGTGTCCTTAACCTCCTACATAACGTCCAATAAAATTTAAGTATGATGTATACAAGCTGAAGCCCCGCCTATCTTAATTGCCATGCTTGAGCAAACATTGATACAAGCAAAGCAAGCAAGCCAAACAAAGATTTGTCTTGCTAGCATTAATGTAAAAGCTGTAAGAATGATAAAACATATTATATGAGGAATTAAAATGATTACCATTGGCATGCTATATCAAAAGCAGTAGTATTGCATATATGAGTATAACTTTAATAATCTACAATTCTCTTAGATTAAAAATACCAATGTTATTATTCTTGAAATACATATTTCTGTAAGCAAAACTATTATTGCGAATTGTTATAATTTCACTTACTTCAGCATTGTTCATACACATTTCTTAATACATTGAAACAGGGGATGTTGAAATCTTTCAACCAGTGACGTGAAGTGCAGTTAATTATTAATCATAATAAAACAAAACAGAAACTAGATCTATGATTTTGCATTAAACAGAAATGAACCCAAAATGAGCTCAATATCTGATATCTCTAGATGTACTGGTAACAACGATGGAATAACAAACAATGGTTATGACAACACTTTATGCTAATGAGTGGCCATCTCAAGAATGATAACTATGTACATTCAAGACTACTGTTTAACTGGACTAAACAAAACAAAATTGTGGTTTTACAATATTAAGACCCACAAAACAAATGTGTGTAATATGGACATGAAACCAGTTAAACATGCTCCCCTGCTAGGTTAATTAAAAAAGACTGAATATTGTTGGAATACACAAGACTACACACTTTAGAAAACATACATGTTAATTGTAGATCGTAGTTGCCAACAGATACCACATTCCCTCTGTTTCCCTCTACCAGCTGTGGTTGTGCTCCAGCTACAATATCATTGAGGATTTTCTTTGCTACCGACTGCTGCGGCAAAGTTGCTGACATGTCCCTCATGGTGATTTTCAAATGTCTAATTGTGTGAGGAACATTGTTTGGATCCCGTATGTGAACTACAAATACAAAAGTTATTTTCTAAAATTATGCATGCATATTTTGAATAAAATAAGTCTTGTTAATTTATAAATGTGAAAAATCTTCATCTGACAAGAAAAGGTTTTTAAGTTCCAGGCAACTCCCTGTAACCCCAAATCTCAAGTAAACTAAACCAACATGTTGTTCTCAGTTTTGGTATGGTTTGGTTTAATACAGCATAGGTTATTAATCCTTTCAGAGTGCTTCATATTTGAATTTGTTTCGAAATTCATATCCAATATGCAATCAGTTCTATGAGGCCAAATAAAAAAGTATGTGTGGTTCCAGTTACATCTGAAAAAAATATACGACAAAAAAAAAATTAAAATTTTTGCGGTCGTATAAAAAGTTAGGGTAGGTACATTTTTTAGGTAGGGATTTTTTTTTATTTTATGGTTTTTTTTTACATCGAGGTTATGGGAGCAACATTCTGACTTTAACAGTGCTTAATAAAAAATGACAATAAAATCTTTAGGGTAGGCTATTTTTAAGCCGAAAAAGTAGGGACGGTAGGGTTACTGGAACCACACATATATTTTTATTTGGCCTGAGGACAGAAACAAATTGATATATTCCATTAGTGTCAATTCAATTAAATCTACTTAGATGTCGTAAAAAAAATCCTTCACTGTTTTTTCATCATTTATTAATTATTCATTTAAATTAATCGTACAATTGACATTTACTAATTGTAATTTAATCAATAACATTGCAGGAAATCCGACCCATCTCTGTTTGCATGCATTTTTTTAAATCTAGTAACTAAAAGTGCAGCTTTATTTCATCTTAAATTAATTTGTTAAGTGTGCATCACACTTCACAGCATTTTCTGTCTGTGGTCTGTGGATATAACCAAAAATTTCTACAGACTTGAATATAAATTAGGAAAAAGGCTAAGGATATGTTTTTTTGTGATATGCTAGGGTCTTTTTCACTAGAATACAGTACAGACAGAGACAAATCGAATTAAATTCACAATCAAAACAATAATTGTTGCATTCTGAAGTTGTAACATGGATTTTCTTAAACAGTTTATATTACCTTACTTTCCTTTGTATTTAGAGTGAATTTTATGACCTTTGATGAGCCCTGCTTGTACTACAATATTGTCATGTTCAATAAACAGCAAACTATAGGTCAAACCTCATTCAATCATAGGCGCAGAAATGTTTTATTTAAAAGGGAGATAATCTCATAACAGTAAACTATCAAAAGGTATGATTTTCCGTCTCTGTCTGTATTGTGAGTGGTGACACTAGCACAATGTGCATATTTCTATTACTTACCATTTATTGCTAATAACAAAAAACATAAAATCATGTATTCTTGTACAAGTGTTCTACCGTGCTAATAGTAGAGTAAGGTTTATTTTATTACACCTGAATAAAACAACTCTTCAGTTTTGTTCAAAACTTTAATTATAAATTATAACAGCAGATTTTTTTTTTGCTTTAAATAAATGATGCAAATGGCACAGACATTTATGATGAATTATTATTCCTATAACGGTATTTAACATGATTTAATGGAAATTTGCAGTGTCAAAAGCTACCTACAGTCTAAAGTGCTTACAAAACCTGCAATATGTCCTTCTCAATATTAATCTAGTAAATAAAACTTCATTGTCATACAAATACTCCAAATCTTATCATTTTGAAATTTATTATTCATTGTGGTAAACTATAATTATAGTAAAAGTAAGGAATGCCTTAAAACACCAATTTTGTATACAAACACTCGTTATACATTTTTGAATATACATTTCTTTCATTCCTGCATTTGTATATTTGGGTCATTCCACTAATTTTTTTCCCTTTTGTTACAAAAATTCACTATATTGAATAAAAGATAGTAGATATTGGAAGTGTACAATGTACATAAGTCCTAATAATTGAATAAACATGAAGCATTCGTTATCAGTAGAAATAAATTTAATTATAATTTTGACAATTAACAATTTGAAGGTTTTAAATGTAATCAAAATTTCCAGTTAAGATTCTACTATCAAAGTATTCAAGCCCAATAATGTCAGGAAAAAATTGCCATAGAATGTACAAGTATTTCACAAGGAGAGTGTTGTAATCTTTCACTCAGTTTAATTGAGGTCTGGAGCTGGCATGTAAGGAACTGCTAGTAGTCCTTTGTTTATATATACATCATAATCATTTTTTTTTTATAGTTTCTTTTGTTACCTATTCTAACATCAGACTGGGACTTCATTTGCTAGAGGTATACATGGTATAGGGGAAGGCTTGAGGTCTCACAAAACATGTATAACCCCACCACATTTTTTAACCTGTCCCAAGTCAGGAGCCTCTGGCCTTTGTTAGTCTTGTATGTTTTTTTAATGTTTTTTAATTTTAGCCCATTTATATAATTTGGAGTTAAGTGTCGCTTCTATTTTTACTGAACTTCTACCCAACTTTATTTAGGGGCCAGATGAAGACTACCTCCGGGTGCAGGATTTTCACGCTGCATTGCAGACCCATTGGTGGCCTTCGGCTGTTGTCTGCTCTTTGGTCAGGTTGTTGTCTCTTTGATATATTCCCCATTTCCCTTCTCAATTTTACTTAATTCTTTCATTATTAGCATTATGCTGCATAAAATTCAAAACCCATTATAATCAAAAATTAGAACAGGGCATATTCCGTTTCATAAACAATAAATTTCCAGCCAATTCCCTTCTTCTACCACTAAGTTAGTCCAAATAATTATGACATCTTGAAAGGCTATTATAATAATTTTTTTCTTTGACGCCTTAGTTCGACATCATAACGCCAAACTCATATTTTCAGTTGGACTTTAAGAGGGAATTTACTGCTTTATTAAAAAGTTTAGCTGATTTCTCCTCAAGATGCTTCATTTTAGGAGTACAGTAGACTCCACCTAATCGGATATCGGTTAATCGAATATATCGGCTATTGTAATATTATTTCAAAACACCGAACCATTCCCTATACATTTCAGTCAAAATACATCGGATAATCGAATATCGGTTATTAGAATATATCGGCTAATTGGATAGGAATATTCATGGAAAATGTGTGAAAACCATGTACAATCGAATATTTTGAAATAATTTCATATTTTTTTTGACAGGAAATGAAGCCGGAAGTTACGCCATTACGAAGTTTAAGAAAACTTCAGTCACAGAAATGTTTCATTTTTTTAATAAAAACTATCTTTCATAGTCAAATAAAACATATTTTTTCTTATTGTCTTGTTTATTTTATGAAATTGATATTATATTCTGCCCAAGATGTGTTTGTTATGTGTTTATCCAAATCTGATCGTTATCATTTACTTCACAAACAATGACACGACAAAATGATAAACTGTGCGTGATGTTCATCAAAGTTTATTAAATATGAATGAAATGTACCTCTTTCTCAACAATTTATTAAAATATATATAGAAGTCCCGTGTAAAAACAAGGAATCGTGTTTCAATAGCATGTCCGAGGTGAAATAGAATTATGTAACTTGTACACACGTACGCCATTTTCCTAATTTACATAATATTCAGCCTTTTATTTTGAACCATGACAGATAAGATAGAAAAGCAAAATTAATTTTACAATTTTATAATCATAATTGGAAATGGATTTCATAAATAAAAAACTGTAGAAAATTAGATCCGAGTACGATTACAGGTAGAAGTTTATAGTCGGCATGAATTCGTAGCTATTAATAGAATTTACCTGTGGCCTACTTCCGAGAATTCATAGCTATTTTTAGCTTTTACCTGTTTTAACACACAAATGAAACAAATCACGCAAAAACAACAAGTCACATTATTTAAATGGTACATATTTTATTCAGATAATCAACACATAATTAATAATTAATAATCAATAGACTGACAGATAAACAAAATACATTATTATCAACTGATCGATCTGTTACTCAATCAACCGAATTATCCGAACTTGTACCTGAAAAAACAATGAGATTAGTTACAAATTTCCATTAATAAAGCAGCTATAATAGCTATTGGTATCTTAGGGTTGTGTCTGTCAATTTTGAAAAAAAACTTGGAGGAATATACGTTCATCGGCTAATTGAATATATCGGACAATCGGATATTTTTAGCTGACATTTTGGGTATCCGATTGGCCGGAGTCTACTGTATAAAATATATTTTTGAACCAAACTCAGTACATTTTGACGGACCTGAATTTCCTGATAATGTAAAACAAAGGTTTCGGAAATTCGCTTCTGTCAAATTTTACTGAGTTTGGTGTAAAAATTATTTTATAATCTCGTAAAAAGAAATCAGAAAAACGTTTAAAAAAATGCAGTCGACATGTTCCCACCTCGGATGGAATTGTTAATTACGTATATTATTTTTGTAGGGATTAATTTGAAATATTTTGCACAAACAAACACATAAAATGTAAGAATTTTTATATATGCAATTTTTTTTAGCTTTCAATGAAAATTTGCTGGCTCAATTGGGTCTCAAAGTTGAGAGCAAAATATGCTTTCAAAGTCCAACCGAAAATGGCGGCTTCAGCATTATGAGGTCGAAGTAAGACGCCAAGGAAAAAAATTATAATAGGTTCAATTTACTGTCAATACATTTATTCAAGTAGGTGCAACTTGACAAAGTATTGGGTTAAGTATCCAACAGATAAACTGTATACATGTACCCTTCCAACTACTTCTCATCTTTGGATTTAATAATTATAAGGGCAGTCAGTTTGACAAGTGATGTACGTGTGTCACTGTCAGTTTTGAAAATTGATTTAATATATAACGGGTAAGAAACATAGTAAAGCATGCAGTGTGAAAATTCCTTTTGAAGCTGCAGTTGTCATTGACCAATTTTTAACAGAAAAGTAATGTCATGCTGTTTTGAAATTGCAAAATAATAAACATGGGACTAAGTATGACATAAGGTCCGCCCCCTTTTACTGATTATGCTCAAGCACTTATCTAAATGAAACGGAATCATTCTTCAGAGTTAAGACAAAGCATATAGAAGTGTGGTTAATATACTAAAGAAGATTCACCTTCTGACGTTAACCGGCAAAAAGGTTGAACAAGTTCCACAAATGTCAAATTATTTTTCTGACATAGGACTTCCGCATCACGACTGCATAACACAGCAACATGTGGATTAAACGTGTTCTGCACAAACTCTTGTGCATTCTGTTTGCACTGTGCCATTATTTCTATATATTTAAGAAGTTACAAGGCTGTTATTGATCGATGAGTCGTCGTTTTTTGCTCATGACGATCTGGATTTCATCTGCCATATTTACGATCATGCGCATAATAATCTTGAAAAGGGGAGGTAAATACATTACCTATTACCTAGCTTGCAATGCAATCAATTCATAAAATTCGTCTGTATTGCTTTGATCATTGAAATTTATTAAAATACAAACACTTTGTTCAAGCAAAGTCTGACTATTCTTCTACACTTTCTGCTGTTTAAAAACCTTTTGACTCCTTTGATCTTGTTGTAATGAAACATATCTTCAATAGTTTTAAGCCTGGTATTTAATCACAGGCACTTGTCTCAGAAAAAAAATTCCTATATACCTTAATATATATTAAGGTATATAGGAATTTTTTTTCTGAGACAAGTGCCTGTGTATTTAATATGCTGATGTTTATAATATTCAGAACAGACTATAGAAGTGAGTGTTGTCAGATCCTTGTATTCAAAGCATGATCATGGGATCTTTTTTTTAATATATCAGATTGTGATCACTGTAATATTTGTCTGCATTGATAATTGTAATATTTGTCTGCATTGCTCATTGTAATATTTGTCTGTATTGATCATTGTAATATTTGTCTGCATTGATCATTGTAATATCGGTCTGCATTGATCATTGTAATATTTGTCTGCATTGATCACTGTAATATTTGTCTGCATTGATCATTGTAATATCTGTCTGCATTGATCATTGTAATATTTGTCTGCATTGGTCACTGTAATATTTGTCGGCATTGATCAATGTAATATTTGTCGGCATTGATCACTGTAATAGTTGTCTGCATTGATCATTGTAAATTATAAACTAGACTTGAATCTTGATAATTTTATTAAAAAACTAGAGGCTCTAAAGAGCCTGTGTCGCTCACCTTGGTCTATGTGAATATTAAACAAAGGGAGCAGATGGATTCATGACAAAATTGTGTTTTGGTGATGGTGATGTGTTTGTACATCTTACTTTACTGAACATTCTTGCTGCTTACAATTATCTCTATTTATAATGAACTTGGCCCAGTAGTTTCAGAGGAGAAGATTTTCGTAAAAGATAACTAAGATTTACAAAAAATGGTTAAAATTGACTATAAAGGGCAATAACTCCTAAAGGGGTCAACTGACCATTTCGGTCATGTTGACTTATTTGTAGATCTTACTTTGCCGACATTTATTGCTTTTTACAGTTTATCTCAATCTGTAATAATATTCAAGATAATAACCAAAAACAGCAAAATTTCCTTAAAATTACCAATTCAGGAGCAGCAACCCAACAACGGGTTGTCCGATTCATCTGAAAATTTCAGGGCAGATAGATCTTGACCTGATCAACAATTTTACTTTCATGTCAGATTTACTTTAAATGCTTTGGTTTTTGAGTTATAAGCCAAAAACTGAATTTTACCCCTATGTTCTATTTTTAGCCGTGGTGGCCATCTTGGTTGGTTGGCCTGGTCACGCCACAAATTTTTTGAACTAGATACCCCAATGATGATTTTGGCCAAGTTTGATTTAATTTGGCCTAGTAGTTTCAGAGGAGAAGATTTTTGTAAAAGATTACTAAGATTTACGAAAAATGGTTAAAAATTGACTATAAAGGGCAATAACTCCTAAAGGGGTCAACTGACCATTTCAGTCATGTTGACTTATTTGTAAATCTTACTTTGCTGAACATTATTGCTGTTTACAGTTTATCTCTATCTATAATAATATTCAAGATAATAACCAAAAACAGAAAAATTTCCTTAAAATTACCAATTCAGGGGCAGCAACCCAACAACGGGTTGTCCGATTCATCTGAAAATTTCAGGGCAGATAGATCTTGACCTGATAAACAATTTTAGCCCGTGTCAGATTTGCTCTAAATGCTTTGGTTTTTGAGTTATAAGCCAAAAACTGCATTTTACCCCTATGTTCTATTTTTAGCCATGGTGGCCATCTTGGTTGGTTGGTCGGGTCACCGGACACATTTTTTAAACTAGATACCCCAATGATGATTGTGGCCAAGTTTGGTTTAATTTGGCTCAGTAGTTTCAGAGGAGAAAATTTTTGTAAAAGTTAACGACAAGGGACGACGACGGACGACGACGCAGGACGACGACGGACGCCAAGTGATGAGAAAAGCTCACTTGGCCCTTCGGGCCAGGTGAGCTAAAAATATATATTTTTTATGATCATGCTAAATGGCTGTTTAATGTAAATTGAAAATAAAATGTCCTTTATCCTATTATTCTTATTAAAAATGCCTAACTTCATCCCAGTTTGCACTTTGTATGCCTTAATTGATCCATGAAAGTTCTATGAAATGATGATAACATAAAAGTTTAATTTAGAAGATATGTATATCACAAGTTAGATTTCCAAAATTCTGACAGATCCCACTTTCCTCAATAAGAGCAAGGACTTATATTAGATAGTTATATGTCCTTGTTAGTTATAAATCATGCATCAGAGTGATTGTTTGTATGTCAGTTTTGGTTTCTGTCGCTATATGGGTTACAATGGAATCATTGGAAGAAACACCATCTTTCTAATAAATATAAACTGGTATAGAACTAAGAAGAGGTTTGGGTCAAATTGATAAAGTAAAATGTACTTCATACATCCTCTAGTTTGCAAATGTTGAATAAACCTATTGTTTATCAAATGCTGTAGTTTTGTTTAAAAATGTAAAACAATTCCTAGTCTTGTACAGCTAAAGATTACTAGTAAATGAAATTTAAGCAAAATGGTAAAATTATACAAATGTTCTTAAATTAGCCTATTTTTACTAAAATTATAAAACTCTGCTGTAGAACGTCCCATTTATGAAATCAGAGACAAATTGTGTCATCAAAGCCTAAGTTTTTCTCATTGTTGAAAGCTGTATTGATGCATATAATTGCTCAGTTACTTCATCTGGGATTTGATAAATAGTTTTTCCATTGATGATCATACCACATCTCTATGTTTTTATATTGACAAATATTTCAATTTTCTTAACTTGATTGTTTGATTGTTGATGTTTTAACGCCATTCTTTAGCGCCTCTGTGGGGCTATTTGGTTGCGGCCAGTTTTTATTAGTAGATTAAGACGGAGTGCCTGATGAAAAACACTGACCTTCGATAGGAAAACTGACAATCCTTGTCAATTAAGATTGGAGTCAAAATTACTTGCACATTAAGAAGGTTCTAACTCACAACCTCAACGTTGACTGGTTGAGTGATTACAGAAGTAGAACTTGACATAGATCAAGTTGAACTAATAATGATTGTAAAGTATTTTTATTTTTTTTTAAAATTTACATGGCCAAATAAATATACCTTGTCCTTCTCAAGTAGTTTAAACAACTAGAGGCTCTCAAGAGCCTGTGTCGCTCACCTGTTACTGTATTTACTGATGTGAGCCATCTTGGTTGGTAGGCAGGGTCATTAGACACTTTTTTTTATAAATAGATACCTTAGTAATGATTTGGCCCATAGCTTTAGAAAAGAAGATTTTTGTACAAGTAACAAAAATGACAAAAAGTTGTTCAATATTGACTACAAAGGGCAATAACTCCTTAAGGGATCCTCTGACAATTTTGGTCATGTTGACTTATTTGTAGATCTTACTTTGCTAAACATTATTGCTGTTTACAGTTTATCTCTATCTATAATAGTATTCAAGATAATAACCAAAAACTGCAAAATTTCCTTAAAATTACCAATTTTAGGGCAGCAACCCAACCAGGTTGTCGGATTCATCTGAAAATTTGTTAGGGGATAGATCTTATCCTGATGGACGTTTAAATCTTGAAAGATTTGCCCTAAATGTCTTAGTTTCAAAGATATAAAGCATAAACTGCATTTTACCACTATGATCTAATTTTAGCCATGTCGGCCATTTTGTTTGGTAGGCGGGGTCATCAGACACATTTTTTAAACTTTATACCACAATGATGATTGTGGCCAAGTTTGGTTAAATTTGGCACAGTAGTTTCAGAGAAGAAGATTTTTGTACAAGTTACAAAAAATGACGAAAAGTTGTTCAATATTGACTATAAAGGGCAATAACTCCTTAAGGGTTCCTCTGACAATTTTGGTCATGTTGACTTATTTGTAGATCTTACTTTGCTGAACATTATTGCTGTTTACAGTTTATCTCTATCTATAATAGTATTCAAAATATTAACCAACCAGATGCTCCGCAGGGCACAGCTTTATACGACCGCAGAGGTTGAACCCTGAATGGTTGGGGCAAGTATGGACACAACATTCAAGCTGGATTCAGCTCTAAATTTGGATTGTGATGAAATAGTTGACACAGCATAGGTTTCTGACACAGAATGAATGTGGTCTAATGAACTTAAAATAATTTTTTTGCCTTTGAGCAATTCACCATGCTGTTGAATATTAATCCTCTCAAAAAAATGTTTGAAGAAATTTTCTTTTTATTTATGAAATCTGAAATGAGAAAAATTTACCTCCCCCCCTCCATTTTTTTTTCACATCCCCCTTTCCCTTTTTCTAAAACTGATCTCAATTCAAATTTCTAATGGAGTTTGCAACAATAACTACTCATTTAAATACATCATAAAATATTAAAATGTAAAATAAAGTGCTTGTTATCACTGAATGGTAAAGATTGTTTTAATTTATCAGTTGGTAGTAAAAGTGAATATACATTGTATATTGTATAAAACAATAATTTAAGTTGATTCAACTACTATTCTGGACAAAGAAAGATAACTCCAATTGAAAATTTCTTGCTATTGCACAATATTGTGCAATTAGATATTTCTTGCTATTGCACAATACTGTGCAATTGAAAATATTTGCTATTGCACAATACTGTGAAATTGAAGATTTCTTGCTATTGCGCAATACTGTGCATTTGAAAATTTCTTGTTATTGCACAATACTGTGCAATTGAAGATTTCTTGCTATTGCTGAATACTGTGCAATTGAAAATTTCTTGCTATTGCACTATACTTAATATAATAATTTTGGATCCTGATTTGAACCAACTTGAAAACTGGGCCCATAATCAAAAATCTAAGTACATTGTACATGTTTAGATTCAGCATATCAAAAAAGCCCAAGAATTCAATTTTTGTTAAAATCAAACTTACTTTAATTTTGGACCCTTTTGACTTTAATGTAGACCAATTTGAAAATGGGACCAAAAATTAAGAATCTACATACATAGTAAGATTTGGCATATCAAAGAACCCCAATTATTCAATTTTTGATGAAATCAAACAAAGTTTAATTTTGAACCCCGATTTGGACCAACTTGAAAACTGGGCCAATAATCAAAAATCTAAGTACATTTTTAGATTCAGCATATCAAAGGACCCCCAAGGATTCAATTTTTGTTAAAATCAAACTAAGTTTAATTTTGGACCCTTTGGACCTTAATATAGACCAATTTGAAAACGGGACCAAAAATTAAGAATCTACATACACAGTTAGATTCGGCAAATCAAAGAACCCCAATTATTCAATTTTTGATGAAATTAAACAAAGTTCAATTTTGGACCCTTTGGGCCCCTTATTCCTAAACTGTTGGGACCAAAACTCCCAAAATCAAACCCAACCTTCCTTTTATGGTCACAAACCTTGTGTTTAAAATTTCATAGATTTCTATTTACTTATACTAAAGTTATGGTGCGAAAACCAAGAATTATGCTTATTTGGGCCCCTTTTTGGCCCCTTATTCCTAAACTGTTGGGACGTCAACTCCCAAAATCAATCCCAACCTTCCTTTTGTGGTCATAAACCTTGTGTTTTATTTTCATTGATTTCTATTTACTTATACTAAAGTTATTGTGCGAAAACCAAGAATAATGCTTATTTGGGCCCTTTTTTGGCCCCTAATTCCTTAACTGTTGGAACCAAAACACCCAAAATCAATCCCAACCTTCCTTTTGTGGTCATAAACCTTGTGTCAAAATTTCATAGATTTCTATTTACTTAAACTAAAGTTATAGTGCGAAAACCAAGAAAATGCTTAATTTGGGCCCTTTTTCGCCCCTAGTTCCTAAAATGTTGGGACCAAAACTCCCAAAATCAATCCCAACCTTCCTTTTATGGTCATAAACCTTGTGTTAAAATTTCATAGATTTCTATTCACTTTTACTAAAGTTAGAGTGCGAAAACTAAAAGTATTCGGACGACGACGACGATGCAAGACGACGACGACGACGACGACGCCAACGTGATAGCAATATACGACGAAAAATTAAAATTTTTGCGGTCGTATTAAAACTGCAAAATTTCCATAAAATTACCAATTTTAGGGCAGCAACCCAACAACAGGTTGTCGGATTCATCTCAAAATTTGTTAAAGATAGATCTTATTCTGATGGACGTTTAAATCTTGAAAGATTTGCCCTAAATGTCTTAGTTTCAAAGATACAATGCAAATACTGCATTTTACCACTATGTTCTAATTTCAACCATGTTGGCCATTTTGTTTGGTAGGCGGAGTCATCGGACACATTTTTTAAACTTTATACCAGAATGATGATTGTGGCCAAGTTTGGTTAAATTTGGCAAAGTAGTTTCAGAGAAGAAGATTCTAGTACAAGTTACAAAAAATGACAAAAAAGTTGTTAAAATTGACTATAAAGGGCAATAACTCCTTAAGGGGTTGACTGACAATTTTGGTCATGTTGACTTATTTGTAGGTCTTATTTTGCTGAACATTATTGCTGTATACAGTTTATATCTATCTATAATAGTATTCAAGATAATAACCAAAAACTGCAAAATTTCCTTAAAATTACCAATTATAGGGCAGCAACCCAACAACAGGTGGTCCAATTCATCTGAAAATTTCAGGGCAGATAGATCTTGACCTGATCAACAATTTTACCCCCATGTCAGATTTGCTCTAAATGCTTTGGTTTTAAAGATATAAGCCAAAATATACATTTTACCCCTGTGTTCTATTTTTAGCCATGGCGGCCATCTTGGTTTCATGGCCAGGTCATCAGACACATTTTTTAAACTAGAGACCCAAGGATGATTGTTGCCAAGTTTGGTTAAATTTGGCCGAGTAGTTTCAGAGGAGAAGATTTTTGTAAAAGTTTACGGACGACGGACACAGGACAACGGACGCCGGACGACGGACGCCAAGTGATGAGAAAAGCTCACTTGACCTTTCAGGTCAGGTGAGCTATAAATGACCTAAAGATTTTAGCAGAAGATTCATATATACTAACTCTGTACAATGACTATAGTTATATGAATCAACACCTGATTAATATTCATGAAACAAACATTCTTGTGTAAAAGAAAAAAATAAATCTCGCATTATAATTGAGCAATTTTCCCTATCCAGAATCCATCAAAAAAGCTTCATAAAAAACAGTTGTAAGTATGGGAACATTGTGGTCTCTCTCACTATAAAGAGAGAGATTGCTTACTTCTAGAAATAGACATCCTAACTTCTGGACAAATTTTCTGTCACTGTCAGGAACTAGCTACTTGATGATGAATTGATTGCTTTTTTGGTGTTGTAACACGTCTTACAGCATTATACAATATCTCATAGCTGCCAGTTTGTAAATGAAATTTATCATCATATGTGGTATTAATATTGAGCAACTGCCTCAGCAATAGCATGATTTAGATTATTAAATTAGATTTTTACTTTTTAGGTTTAAAATTTAATTTAGATTTTTACTTTTTTCAATTACATTGTTTTTCTAAAACTATGGTTGCATCTCAATTAAGCAAATTTGACCTAAAACCAGCGAGATGCATGCCACTGTCTACATTTCTGTGACATTTAATTTTATTGTAAAAAACTCCAAGTAAATGACATAAACCAGTAATCTTTGGTGACTTGCTTAACTTCATCACATTCTGTTAAATAAAGTGATCCTTTATCCTTTTCCAATGACTGGAGTCAAAAAGAACAACTCACATTTTATCAAGAAATCAAATTTTTATTTATTTTTTAAATAAATATAAGAGATCATAATAAAACTATGACTACTGCTTATTAAAAACAAATGGTTGACATGCTTAATAAAATGGTTCAAATATGACAAACATTATTGCACTTTAATTAAAACTAAATGCCTAATGTGATATTATCGACATCTATGTTATCTGAAAACGTAAATAATTACTGTATACATTTCAACTCATTTGTTAGGCATATATCGAACAAAGTGTTTAACCAGATGCTCCGCAGGGCGTAGCTTTATACGACCGCAGAGGTTGAACCCTGAACGGTTAGGGCAAGTATGGACACAACATTCAAGCTGGATTCAGCTCTAAATTTGGATTGTGATTAAATAGTTGACACAGCATAGGTTTCTGACACAGAATGAATGTGTTCTAATGAACTTAAAATTTTTGTTTCTCTTAGAGCAATTCACTATGCTGTTGAATATTAATCCTCTCAAAAAAATGTTTGAAGAAATTTTCTTTTTTATTTATGAAATTTCAAATGAGAAAAATTGAACCCAATTTTTTTAATCACATCCCCCTTTCCCTTATTCCAAAACTAATCTCAATTAAAATTTCTAATGGAGTTTGCAACAATAATTACTCATTTAAATACATCATAAAATATTAAGATGTAAAAAAACTGCTTGTTATCACTGAATGGTAAAGATTATTTTAATTTATCAGTTGGTAGTAAACAGTGAATATACATTGTATATTGTATATAACAAAGATTTAAGTTGATTCTGGACAAAGAAAGATAACTCCAATTAAAAAAAAATCTTGCTATTGCACAATATTTTGCAATTAGATATTTCTTGCTTACTATTCTGGACAAAGAAAGATAACTCTAATTAAAAAAAAATTTGATATTTCACAATATTGTGCAATTAGATATTTCTTGCCATTGCGCAATACTGTGCAATTGAAAAGACTTGCTATTGCACAATACTTAATATAATAATTTTAGATCCTGATTTGGACCAACTTGAAAACTGGGCCCATAATAAAAAATCTAAGTACATTTTTGGATTCAGCATATCAAAGAACTTCAAGATTTCAATTTTTGTTAAAATCAGACTAAGTTTAATTTTGGACCCTTTGGACTTTAGTGTAGACCAATTTGAAAACAGGACCAAAAATGAAGAATCTACATACACAGTTAGATTTGGTATATCAAAGAACCCCATTTATTCAATTTTTGATGAAATCAAACAAAGTTTAATTTTGGACCCCGATTTGGACCAACTTGAAAACTGGGCCAATAATCAAGAATCTAAGTACATTTTTAGATTCAGCATATCAAAGAACCTGACTGATTCATTTTTTGTCAAAATCAAACTAAGTTTAATTTTGGACCCTTTGGACCTTAATGTAGACCAATTTGAAAACGGGACCAAAAGTTAAGAATCTACATACACAGTCATGACAGTTAGATTCAGCATATCAAAGAACCCCAATTATTCAATTTTGATGAAATCAAACAAAAGTTTAATTTTGGACCCTTTGGGCCCCTTATTATGTTGGGACCAAAACTCCCAAAATCAAACCCAACCTTTCTTTTATGGTCATAAACCTTGTGTTTAAATTTCATAGATTTCTATTTACTTATACTAACGTTATGGTGCGAAAACCAAGAAAAATGCTTATTTGGGTCCCTTTTTGGCCCCTAATTCCTAAACTGTTGGGACCTAAACTCCCAAAATCAATACCAACCTTCCTTTTGTAGTCATTAACATTGTGTTTAAATTTCATTGATTTCTATTTACTTAAACTAATGTTATTGTGCGAAAACCAAGAATAATGCTTATTTGGGCCCTTTTTTGGCCCCTAATTCCTAAACTGTTGAGACCAAAACTCCCAAAATCAATCCCAACCGTTCTTTTGTGGTCATAAACCTTGTGTCAAAATTTCATAGATTTCTATTAACTTAAACTAAAGTTATAGTGCGAAAACCAAGAAAATGCTTATTTGGGCCCTTTTTGGCCCCTAATTCCTAAAATGTTGGGACCAAAACTCCCAAAATCAATACCAACCTTCCTTTTGTGGTCATAAACCTTGTGTTAAAATTTCATAGATTTCCATTCACTTTTACTAAAGTTAGAGTGCGAAAACTAAAAGTATTCGGACGCCGGACGACGACGACGACGACGACGACGACGACGACGACGACGACGACGACGACGCTGACGCCAACGTGATAGCAATATACGACGAAAATTTTTTCAAAATTTGCGGTCGTATAAAAAGCATATCTTAGATGACAGTTTGACAGTCCTACTTAGTATGAATTTATGGGTTATATTGCTTATCAGCAATCCACCCATAAAATGTTTATACATGTATCTTAAATTTTTCCTAGAAATGAAAGTGAGAAAATAGTTTTTAATCAATTTTAGTCCAGCAAATACACATTTTGTAAAGTTAAATATCAATTTTCACTAATAACTGTCATAATCTAAATAATAAACTGGACTCAAAAATGGTTTTAAAACATTAACTTTTCAAAAAGATGATCAAAGAATAATCTTTATCATAAAGTATTCTTTCAGATAAATGAACTGCTCATACATAATATATGCAATACTTCCAGCTAGCATTTTAAGTCTTGTGAACAAACAAAAATTAATTTTAAAATCAGGAAGCTATTTACAGCTAAAACATACACTTAAAATATACTTATATTGGAAATACTTATATTTCCCTTTACACTGAATTTATAATCTCTAAACTAAAACTAGGAAATGATTATGAAAACACACTCATATAACTTATAAATTTTGAGTTTCTTTAATTATCTCACTGAATTCTTCCTCATTTTTCATTTTGATAGCTTTTTTCATTAAACCCTTTCTTTCATCAGCTTTTAAAATTAAAGAGAATAAAACATTTGTACTCTTTGGTGCTGTTGTTTTGCAAGAATTTAAGCTCATATAAAACTGTTCTTTTATTTTTGTCAGAAGTAATAATATGTTTCTAAGATATGCTTATACAAGCCATTATTCTGGAAGAAAAATTATCATACATTCAGAGTAATGTAGTTTGGTCATTATGCTAAAGAGTTCCTTAAGAAGCAAGACATATATCAAGGGACATAACTCTTCAAAATCACAAGTATTTTTGAATGAACCATTTTTATAAATTAACACTGAGCTTTTAAGGTGGTACCAAACACCTTGACTAATATTAATTTGGCTTGTTTAATTTTCATAAAAATTTTGTTACTTTGACCCTTTGACAAAAATATAAAAATTTCAAAAAATTAGAACCAACTACTTTTTCAGAAAAATTTCATTGGTTATATAGCAGTTTGACAAACACTAATTTTGATCATTGAGAAGCTTAATATTTTCTTAGCCATACGACATGCTTGAAATGTTTAGCTGATTTGACAGAGTTATCTCCCTGTAGTGTTATGTACTACTTTAAGTAAACCTAACTATACAATTCTGTAACCTGTGAAAGCTTAAAAATCATTGAAAAAACTGCTTATTACAAACGCATTACTGGCATTAAGAATTATCTCCCTTAATCCAGGGATAGCACTACATATCATCACATATATCTTTTTACAAAATGGTTATCAAATCACATAGGTCTATGTTTGTTAATTATGGATTTCATGTTAATTATCATTAATATAAAAATCTAACATCACACATTTACTCCTCACACAAAAATCATAACATCCCTCCAATACATCATTAAAACTTTCACATTAAATATACATATGCATTTAATTAATTAAACATTTGACAAATTGTCAATAAAACACTACAATACAATAATAATTTTGGCAATCAAACATATCAAAAACAATAAAAATTGGGAAAAACATTATTATTATTGCTCTGGATATTATTTGTGGATTATGCTTTTCATCAAGAAAAGGTTTTTCAATTGGCTATTTTTACTAAATAGCAACCAATAAGGAAACACTTATCTTCTTAAACCAATAATTCTTCATTCAAGAACATTTTCGGAATTTGTTTTTAAAACCCTAAACATTCAAGTGTTAACCAATTTTCTTGAAATTAAATGAAATAATCTATAAATTTCAGTTGTTTGAATGTTGAAAGTTGAAAGTTGTTAATTCTTATAAAAGCTGTGTTAAACAATAATATCAGTAGTTTGGACCAATCTATCAGATTGGAACACAGTTATACAGGTCTCCCTGAAGCGCATTGTCTCACCTGAGAATTTTTTTTATTTCAGACCGAAACAATTGTTTAGATAGCTCTAGATAGCATTTAAATAGAACTAGACAGCTGTAAGAATACAAGATAACACTTGTGTAGATTTAATGTAACTATAACCTGTTAACCACTGATTGCACTCAAATCTGTGACCATTTATGTATCATATGTTATTCCATATGGTAGTTGAAAGTAGTTTGTTATGAGTTTCTTTGATATGGAGTGATGAATATTTAATGATTTATTGTGGTTCAAAAACTAATAATGTATGAAAGGAACATGGTAACTCATTATTTTATTTATTTCACCCACTCCTGCACACTAAATATCAAAATACGATAATGTGTACAGGAATTACAATTTCTTTCACAGGATATATTAACAGGTCAATTTAAAGCTTGAGAGGAACATTCTTAAATATCTTTTAACTAATTTTATGCTAAACTTTAAGTAAATAAGTGGTCAATAATCATAAAAGGAAGTGTGTCTATAAACTAGAGGCTCTCAAGAGCCTGTGTCGCTCACCTGTTACTGTAGTTACTGATGTCGGCCATCTTGGTTGGTAGGCGGGGTCATTAGACACTTTTTTTAAATAGATACCCTAGTAATGATTGTGGCCAAGTTTGGTTTAATTTGGCCCAGTTTTAGAAAAGAAGATTTTTGTACAAGTTACAAAAATGACGAAAAGTTGTTAAAAATTGACTATAAAGGGCAATTACTCCTTAAGGGGTCCTCTGACAATTTTGGTCATGTTGACTTATTTGTAGATCTTACTTTGCTGGACATTACTGCTGTTTACAGTTTATCTCTATCTATAATGGTATTCACGATAATAACCAACCAGGTGCTCCGCAGGGTGCAGCTTTATACGACCGCAGATGTCGAACCCTGAACAGTTGGGGCAAGTATGGACAAAACATTCAAGCGTGATACAGCTCTGAATTTGGATTGTGATCAAATTTTTGACATTACATGGGTTTTTTTTACACAAAACAAATGTCAAGATTTTACAAATCAATTAAAGATTTCTTCTTCAAACTTTTTAAATCTAAAATTAAATAGTTGACACAGCATAGGTTTCTGACACAGAATGAATGTGGTCTTATGAACTTAAAAGTTTTTTTTTTGCCTTTGAGCAATTCACTATGCTGTTGAATATTAATCCTTTCAAAAAAATGTTTGAAGAAATTTTCTTTTTATTTATGAAATCTGAAATGAGAAAAATTTAAACCCCCCCCCCCTTTTTTTTCACATCCCCGTTTCCCTTTTCCAAAACTGATATCAATTCAAATTTCTAATGGAGTTTGCAACAATAACTACTCTTTTAAATACATCATAAAATATTAAAATGTAAAATAAAGTGCTTGTTATCACTGAATGGTAAAGATTGGTTGGTAGTAAAAGTGAATATACATTGTTTATTGTATAAAACAATAAAAAAAACTTCATCAGCAACATTTTATATTGGCAAATTTCCAATGAAGTTATTTACATAAAGTTATTGGCAAATAAAAATAGAAAATGACATCATAGTCATGTCTGGCAAATGTCCAACATACATTATCTAAAAACATTTTAGATAAGATAAGGAAAAAAAGCTTCATCAGCAACATTTTATATTGGCAAATTTCCAATGAAGTTATTTACATAAAGTTATTGGCAAATAGAAATAGAAAATGACATCATAGTCATGTCTGGCAAATTTCCAACATATATTATCAACTACTATTCTATACAAAGAAAGATAACTCCAATTGAAAATTAATTGCTATTGCACAATATTGTGCAATTAGATATTTCTTGCTATTGTGCAATACTGTGCAATTGAAAATTTCTTGCTATTGCACAATACTTGATATGGAATCCTGATTTGGACCAACTTGAAAACTGGGCCCATAATCAAAAATCAAAGTACATATTTAGATAAAGCATATCAAATAAGCCCAAGAATTTAATTTTTGTTAAAATCAAACTTAGTTTAATTTTGGACCCTTTGGACCTTAATGTAGACCAATTTGAAAACTGGACCAAAAATTAAGAATCTACATACACAGTTAGATTTGGAATATCAAAGAACCCATTTATTCAATTTTTAATGAAATCAAACAAAGTTTAATTTTGGACCCCCATTTGGACCAACTTGAAAACTAGGCCAATAATTAAAAATCTAAGTACATTTTTAAATTCAGCATATCAAAGAACCCCAAGGATTCAATTTTTGTTAAAATCAAACTAAGTTTAATTTTGGACCCTTTGGACCTTAATGTAGACCAATTTGAAAACGGGACCAAAAATTAAGAATCTACATACATAGTTAGATTCGGCATATCAAAGAACCCCAATTATTTAATTTTTGATGAAATCACACAAAGTTCAATTTTGGACCCTTTGGGTCCCTTATTCCTAAACTGTTAGGACCAAAACTCCCAAAATCAAACCCAACCTTCCTTTTATGGTCATAAACCTTGTGTTTAAATTTCATAGATTTCTATTTACTTATACTAAAGTTATGGTGCAAAAACCAAAAATAATGCTTATTTGGGGCCCTTTTTGGCCCTCATTCATAAACTATTGTGACCTCAACTCCAAAAATCAATCCCAACCTTCCTTTTGTGGTCATAAACCTTGTGTTAAAATTTCATTGATTTCTATTTACTTATACTAAAGTTATTGTGCGAAAACCAAGAATAATGCTTATTTGGGCCCTTTTTTGGCCCTTAATTCCTAAACTGTTGGAACCAAAACTCCCAAAATCAATCCCAACCTTCCTTTTGTGGTCATAAACCTTGTGTCAAAATTTCATAGATTTCTATTCACTTAAACTAAAGTTATTGTGCGAAAACCAAGAAAATGCTTATTTGGGCCCTTTTTGGCCCCTAATTCCTAAAATGTTGGGACCAAAACTCCCAAAATCAATCCCAACCTTCCTTTTGTGGTCATAAACCTTGTGTTAAAATTTCATTGATTTCTATTCACTTTTACTAAAGTTAGAGTGCGAAAACTAAAAGTATTCGGACGACGACGACGACGACGACGACGACGCCGACGACGCCAACGTGATAGCAATATACGACGAAAAATTTTTCAAATTTTGCGGTCGTATAAAAACTGCAAAATTTCCTTTAAATTACCAATTTTAGGGCAGTAACCCAACAACGGGTTGTGGGATTCATCTGAAAATTTGTAAGGGGATATTTCTTATTCTGATGGACATTTAAATCTTGAAAGATTTGTTCTTAATGTCTTAGTTTTAAAGATATATAGCAAAAACAGCATTTTACCACTATGTTCTAATTTTAGCCATGTCAGCCATTTTGTTTGGTAGGCGGGGTCATCGGACACATTTTTTAAACTATATACCACAATGATGATTGTGGCCAAGTTTAGTTAAATTTGGCTTAGTAGTTTCAGAGAAGAAGATTTTTGTACAAGTTACAAAAAATGACGAAAAGTTGTTAAAAATTGACTATAAAGGACAATAACTCCTTAAGGGGTTGACTGACAATTTTGGTCATGTTGACTTATTTGTAGATCTTACTTGGCTGAACATTATTGCTGTTACAGTTTATCTCTATCTATAATAGTATTCAAAATAATAACCAAAAGCTGCAAAATTTACTTAAAATTACCAATTCAGGGGCAGCAACCCATCAACAGATTGTCCGAATCGTCTGAAAATTTCAGGGCAGATAGGTCTTGACCTGATCAACAATTTTACCCCCATGTCAGATTTGCTCTAAATGCTTTGGTTTCAAAGATATAAGCCAAAATATACATTTTACCCCTGTGTTCTATTTTTAGCCATGGCGGCCATCTTGGTTTGATGGCCAGGTCACCGGACACATTTTTTAAACTAGATACCCCAAGGATGATTGTGGCCAAGTTTGGTTAAGTTTGGCCCTGTAGTTTCAGAGGAAAAAGATTTTTGTAAAAGTTTACAGACGACGGACGACGGACAAGTGATGAGAAAAGCTCACTTGACCTTTCAGGTCAGGTGAGCTAAAAAAGGTTATAGTGACAAAATAAAAAGCCATACTATAGCAACGATTATATCATTTATACATTAAGAATAGATTCGAGAGACAAGAGAAGTTGTCAGACTTTATGGCACATCCCTGTGTAGTGACAGGGTCACTTTATAATGATGAAGGTGGTTTTTAACAACCTTGACTACCCATCAGGATCTTGCACGGTCGTTAACTTTATTTCACTACTATATATAAACTGGAATACCTATAACAGATGTGACAGTATGAATTATATTAAATTTTTAAAAAGTAGACCAGTTACCTCCTACATACATTGGTAAATTATTGTCTCATGAGAATCAGTGATGCTTCTAATTTAATGTTAAAATGTTTAATGAAGTTTAAATATTGATTTATATAATGCCATTTTTATCAAATAAATCATTACCACATAAGAGTATCACAGTGTTCATGTAAATGATAAAAACCAAAACTCATTAACTGTGGAATTATTATCATTTCACAGGATACCAATTATTCGTTGATTTTGTGGTTATAGGTGAACCACACATTTAAATGTCCAATGAAATACAACTTTTTTGTACGCTTGTATGTAGATTTTGGCATAACCCTGAATTTGTTTATCCACAAAATTACATGTTTTGTTCAATCCGAGAAAATTGGTAACCACAAAATTAAATGAATCCACAGTAACCAAAACCTAATATCACATGTCAATCAAACTCCAGGGGTTTTAGTCCCATACACTGAATAATTTGACCTTTTAAACCTTGACCTCTTTTTCTTTGTTTTTGCCTTGCCTTTATAATACTGATTGAGTAAAAATAACAGCACTAATCCTGTGCCTACAAAGGCTAGTACAGGGTATACCCCTGCAGTATCCACACTATGCACTGAATGTCTGTCTTTAAAATGAGGTTCATGTGGAAGCCCGATAGGTTCCTTAATTTCCCGTACTCCAATGTCTAATGTTTTTCTTTCATTTCCTATGATAACTGCTTCATCTAAACCCACTGAAAGTAACTTCTGCTGTTGAAAGAGATTTCTAAAATAAAGAAATATAATAGATTTATATCAATTTTAAAATCAAAATGAAAAGTATTGAAACTAAAATTGCTCTAGTAATACTCAGCTAAATGAAAGGAATTGACCTTGGAAACTGTTTTACCAGAGCAATATTGATTACACACCTGTGGGTAAGATTTGTATTGAATTGGGCAGTTGCAAGAAATGTGTAAACACTTGTGTGAGTTTGAGTGTATGTCAGGAAGTCGTCAATAAGCCTTCTCAAAGTTGAAAGTGAATGCAACAGAAAAATAAAAGCCTGTGGTATTATGGGCAAATATATTGTTTAGTCAAAAAAAAGCCTAAAAATATCTTATATATTTTCACACTTGTTGAAGGCTAGAGCTTTAGAGTCAAGTATGAGAAAAATCCTTGTTCACTGGTTTGTTTTGTTATTATGTGATTTAGTTATAAATATTTTTTCAAATCATGTTTTTTAGTGGGGCTTTTTTAGCTTGCTCTATAATGTGTTGATACTTTTCTTTGATAAACCATGAGATGAACTTCAGTTAATCATTTTACTCCAAATCAGAGTCAATTTCCTTTATTTTTTTTTTTAAAACTGTTCATTTGATGTGATGTGCATACACTTTCATGAATGTCACTATATGTGCTATTTTGCCACTTACATATTTGCTGTCTTGTTGATAGGATGTGGTTTAGCCCATACTTGATGAGGACAAGGAGGAAGTCTCTTTGACACTGTAGAACCAAGATGTCCTTCAATTACTTTAGAATATCTATGGAGGTGGTTACCTATAGATAAATAAAACAAATAAAACAAACAGTAGTTCAATCCTACTTAATTAAATCATTTAATGAAACTGAATTCTACACAAGTTATTGACACAAACAAGCAACTGTAACCAAAACATATCTTGGTGAATCAATGAAGTAACTAACTTTTTTTTATATTTCTTTTCTTTGTAGTTTTCAAAAGGATGATTGTATGACATTCCATCAGACAAATCAAAAATCAGAATTAGACAAATTCTTTTATCTCTTATCTTTATAATTATATCTTAATTTTTTTAAGTTACCTGTGATAATTCCACCCATAACTCCAAAATGACAAGTATATAGTTACTGATGCAAAATTAATCTTAAGTATATTAATTTCAAAAATAAGTGTACAAGTGTTAGATAGAAATTTCTGTTTAACCCATCAGGCTAGAATTTCACTGACCTTAACCCTTTCTTTTAAAGAACATTTTGTGTTATAGCCTTATATACAAACCTTCCATTCTGGTGGGAAGTTCTGATGAGGTCAAGGACACATGATCCTGTCCAGTAAACAGAGGAACCATGTTGTTATAAGCAGTGTACTCCAAAAGGGCACTCAGTAACCAATAACAGTCTACAATATAACAAAAGGGCACTCAGTAACCAATAACAGTCTACAATATAACAAAAGGGCACTCAGTAACCAATAACAGTCTACAATATAACAAAGGGCACTCAGTAACCAATAACAGTCTACAATATAACAAAAGGGCACTCAGTAACCAATAACAGTCTACACTATAACACAAGGGCACTCAGTAACCAATAACAGTCTACACTATAACAAAAGGGCACTCAGTAACCAATAACAGTCTACAATATAACAAAAGGGCACTCAGTAACCAGTAACAGTCTACAATATAACAAAAGGGCACTCAGTAACCAATAACAGTCTACAATATAACAAAAGGGCACTCAGTAACCAATAACAGTC
The DNA here is from genome assembly GCA_037788925.1 of Mytilus galloprovincialis. NCBI lineage: Eukaryota > Metazoa > Mollusca > Bivalvia > Mytilida > Mytilidae > Mytilus > Mytilus galloprovincialis. Next base: position 43,532,236 of record CM075333.1, on the reverse strand, counting down.
TACAATATAACAAAAGGGCACTCAGTAACCAATAACAGTCTACAATATAACAAAAGGGCACTCAGTAACCAATAACAGTCTAAAATATAACAAAAGGGCACTCAGTAACCAATAAGTCTACAATATAACAAAAGGGCACTCAGTAACCAGTAACAGTCTACAATATAACAAAAGGGCACTCAGTAACCAATAAGTCTACAATATAACAAAAGGGCACTCAGTAACCAGTAACAGTCTACAATATAACAAAAGGGCACTCAGTAACCAATAACAGCCTACAATATAACAAAAGGGCACTCAGTAACCAATAACAGTCTACAATATAACAAAAGGGCACTCAGTAACCAATAACAGTCTACAATATAACAAAAGGGCACTCAGTAACCAATAACAGTCTACAATATAACAAAAGGGCACTCAGTAACCAATAACAGTCTACAATATAACAAAAGGGCACTCAGTAACCAATAACAGTCTACAATATAACAAACATCTGTGAAGTATATATCAGCAAAAAAAATCAACTTATTGAAATTGCATACATTTTTCACTAGATAATCTTCAATATTTGAAATTCAAAAGATGATAATATATTCGTAACTGCAAACCTAGGGAAAGTGCTATAAGAGAAGCAAAGAGATTGTTGCAGGAATTCAGGATTGAGCTGTTTAATTGTGGAAATTCAGAAATAACCAGTTAAATCATATGAATTTCCAGATTTGGGATTAAATCATACAGTGGTGTGGAAATGGGTACTCAGGTTTTGGCATTTATTGTCTCTGGAATCGAGGATGTGTCCTCCTTTACCCTGTATAACAATACTATCCTTACCTTTCTGCATATGACTGTTGTCAAGACAATTAGAATCCCCATATAAGGCAACCCTGCCACTATCTGGTCCCCCAGATGATGTCTGATGTATTCCTAGTATAGGCACCGTATCCACTGATTTTGATTCTCCTTTTAGCACTTCATGTCCTTGAAATAAAATGTACACAGTTATGATTTGCAAACCATGTCACTTTTGACAGTTTTTTTCTGTTATAATGGGGATGTCATCCTGTTAAAATTGGTACAAAGACGTTCTGGTTTTTGTTTGCTCTTTTCTAGTGCTAAGCAAAGTAATGTTCTTTTTTTAACTCCATAATTTACAAAAAAATAACATATAAATGGCAAATACACAATTTTTTTTACACTTACCTTGGTCTTTAAGATTCTGTGTTATAAGAACCCCATCTGATGGAAATTTGGCAATACTTGTACCAGAGGCATAATACACTACAAATAAAAGTACATGTTTTGATAATTTTGTCTTATTTTTCTGTCATATATTCCATTTATTCATTTTCTACTAGATTATATGGCAATAGTTGATGGTTTTAAATGTTTTTCAACCAAAAAATATCTGAAAAATGTAATTGGACATGCCAAGCTAGAAGACAACATATTTTTGAATGGTAAAAGGTAATACAAGAGTGCACACGCTGAAATGTCTCACCTTCTATACTAATCATTGATATTATGTTGATAGTCCTAAGTATAAAGCTAAGCTTTATTACAACTGTCACATAAACTTAACATTAACCAAGATAACTAAACAAAGACCAATCAACCTTGAAAATGAGGTCAAGGTCAGATGAACCATGCCAGGCAGACATATACAGCTAACAATGCTTCTATACAACATATAAAGTTGACCCATTACTTATAGTTTAAGAAAAATAGACCAAACACAAAAACTTAACACTGTGCAGTGAACCGTGAAAATGAGGTCACAGTAAAAAAAAACCTGCGCGTCTGACATAAAGATCTTAAAATATTTCCATACACCACATATAGTTGACCTATGGCATATAGTATTAGATAAAAAGACCAAAACTCAAAAACTTAACTTTGACCACTGAACCTAAAAATGAGGTCAAGGTCACATGACATCTGCCCGCTAGATAGGTACACCTTACAATCATTCCATACAACAAATATAGTAGACCTATTGCATATAGCATGAGAAAAACAGACCAAAACACAAAAATTTAACTATAACCACTGAACCATGAAAATGAGGTCAAGGTCAGATGACACCTGCCAGTTGGACATGTACACCTTACAGTCCTTCCATACACCGAATATACTAGCCCTATTGCTTATAGTATCTGAGATATGGACTTGACCACCAAAAATTAACCTTGTTCACTGATCCATGAAATGAGGTCGAGGTCAAGTGAAAACTGTCTGACAGACATGAGGACCTTGCAAGGTACGCATATAGTTATCCTATTACTTATAATAAGAGAGAATTCAACATTACAAAAAATTTGAACTTTTTTTTCAAGTGGTCACTGAACCATGAAAATGAGGTCAAGGACATTGGACATGTGACTGACGGAAACTTTGTAACATGAAGCATCTATATACAAAGTATGAAGCATCCAGGTCTTCCACCTTCTAAAATATAAAGCTTTTAAGAAGTGAGCTAACGCCGCCGGATCACTATCCCTATGTCGAGCTTTCTGCAACAAAAGTTGCAGGCTCGACAAAAATAACACTTCAAACGGAATTCATAACCATATTGCTATGATTATACAAGACTTTTCTGTTAGTTGAAAAACTCATGTTATTCAAATAATGAAAAAAAAAAATTGCACAAAAACTGTATGGAACAGTTTGGACCTGTGTAACTGTTATTAAGCTAAATATGTCGAGATGATTTTTGTATTAGTATCTGAACAATATACTTACTATCATGATCTCCCATCATAAAATCTCCTTCATAAACTTCATCACTGAAAATATACATTCTTACATCATCAAAAATAGTAAAACATATCAAAAAAAGTATAAAAAATATACAAGTGAAATAACTCAAATACAGTTACAAGAGGCTGTCAAAGAGACAGCAAACCAGATTTTCCTGCAGAGGTTAAATCCTGAACAGTTGAGTAAGTATAGACACAACATTTAAGCTCAAAACAGCTCTTAATTTGAATTTTGATTTAATATTTGATACAGCATGGGTTTGTTTTTTAATCTTTCAAGAACCATAACTCCTCATCCGTAAAAGTGAAAATCAAACTTTACCTCCATTTTGTCATCAGTAACAACATATTAAAATTAAACAAGCATTGGTTGAACAGTTCATGAGTAAATGCATAGACATGAATAGAAACTCCATTTTTTTTCAATATTTCAAGAACCATAACTACTGAACAGGAAAAAGTCAAAAGTCATTATTGCACTTCACCTCTATTCTGTTGTCAGTAACATCATATTATATATGTAAAAGCTTTGATTGAACGGTTCATGAGTAAATGCATGGACAACATTTAGCTGCCACCTACCCGCCATACATCCCTAAATCAATAACTGATATTTTCTTCAAAACGGTTAAAAATGTAATAAAAATAATGTTAAAATTAACAAAAGCAATTGCATTGTATGGATCATGTCATTTGATCAAGTATAATTCAGTGAAATTTGGTTCCAATCAATGTAGAAATTACAAGTTACATTGTATAACAATTTGAAAACAAACTTATATCAATATAAATCTACTTTCTTAATCAAGACAGTCATATGGCATATTAATACATACCTAAAGGCCATGCCTAGAGACATTATCAAATCATTTAAGGCTGGGATATTGGCTCCACCTGTGTCTGGCATCCACCATTGTCTGAAATAATCATCCTCAATCTTAATGAACCAATACATATAAAACTGTGTTTAAATTATAAATATAATTCTATAAACTAATTGATCTTGAAATTGAATTGGTTTAAGGTCTCAAAGTGAGCAAGCAAATGAATGGCTGGATATAAGTTTAAGCTCTCTTATTTAAATAACCAAGGTAGAAATATACAGTTGGATTTATCCATGGTCAAACAAACTTCATACTTTATACTCTCTAAAACCATTTCTCTCCTGTGTTAAATCAAAATACTTACCTAAGTAAATGAAGATTGTGTCCATGGGACACAGATGCTCATGCTTGTAAATATGCGTAAAATTTTTCAATTTTATCAATTTACAAAAGGACGTGACTTATGAACGAAGAAAGTGGCACCACCCTAATTCGAACTTGTATATACGTTTCATAACAATAGGTTGAGGCAAACTAAAGTAAGAGAACGGAAAATAATTTTGGGATGTATGGCAGACAAACAAGGGTAAAATTTAATGCCCACGCCCCTACAACTGGACCAAAATTAATGCTGCCAACCTTAACTTACCTAGTATTTTCATCATAGAATTTGACCTTCTTCATAACTGATACATTATACCAATCAGCAAATATTATCACAGATAAACCATTGTCTATATCTCTCTTTAGTTTTGTCACTTCTTCTGGAAAGTATTCTTCCTCTGCATCAACAATCAACAGAGTACCGTACTGACTAGCATCAAAACATGTGAAAGGTGAACCTGAAGAACAGTTAATCAACAATTAACAGAGTACAATACTGACTATCATCAAAACATGTGAAAGGTGAAAATAAAAAAACAGTAAATCAACAATCAACAGAGTACAATACTGACTATCATCAAAACATGTGAAAGGTGAACCTAAATAAACAGTAAATCAACAATCAACAGAGTACAATACTGACTAGTATCAAAACATGTGAAAGGTGAACCTAAAAAAACAGTAAATCAACAATCAACAGAGTACAATACTGACTAGCATCAAAACATGTGAAAGGTGAACCTAAAAAACAGTAAATCAACAATTAACAGAGTAACATACTGACTAGCATCAAAACATGTGAAAGGTGAACCTAAAAAGACAGTAAATCAACAATCAACAGAGTAACATACTGACTAGCATCAAAACATGTGAAAGGTGAACCTAAAAAAACAGTAAATCAACAATCAACAGAGTACAATACTGACTAGTATCAAAACATGTGAAAGGTGAACCTAAAAAACAGTAAATCAACAATCAACAGAGTACAATACAACAGTCAATCAACAATCAACAGAGTACAATACTGACTAGCATCAAAACATGTGAAAGGTGAACCTGAAAAACAGTAAATCAACAATCAACAGAGTACAATACTGACTATCATCAAAACATGTGAAAAGTGAACCTAAAAAAACATTAAATCAACAATCAACAGAGTACAATACTGACTAGCATCAAAACATGTGAAAGGTGAACCTAAAAAAAAACAGTAAATCAACAATCAACAGAGTACAATACTGACTAGCATCAAAACATGTGAAAGGTGAACCTGAAAAACAGTAAATCAACAATCAACAAAGTACAATACTGACTAGCATCAAAACATGTGAAAGGTGAACCTGAAAAAACAGTAAATCAACAATGTAAAACGCTAAAGTACCATACTCAAAACATTTGAGAGGTGAACCTGAAAAACAGTAAATCAACAATGTACTATATAGAGTACCATATTGGCCACAGACCACAATTAAATTCCTCGATTAGTTCTTTATAACTTTTTGACTCATTTAAAAAATTGCACTATACAATTTTGTCAAATCTTTTTTGTGTGTAATGTATTGTACTAGTCCAAAAATATATCCAAAATTCAGTTAAAATACAACCTCCAAAAGTTTATTTCACCTCTTCTTTCATTTCCACCCCAAAAAAAACTAAGAAATGAAGGAGGAAGGGAAAGAAAAAAAATTAAGAAAAAATACACTCTAATTAAAAGAAACTATATTCATGAACAACGAAAAGTGGGGTCATTAATTGTGGTCTTGGGCCTTCTGACTAACGTCAAAACATGTGAAAGGTGAACCTGAAGAAACAGAAAAATCAACAATGTTCCATAGAAACGATCAACAAAGTACAAAACTGACTATCATCCAAACATGTAAATTGTGAACTTGAAAAGGTCATTTCAACAATCAACAGAGCCCAATACTGATAAGCATGAAAACATGTGAAAAGGTAAATCTGATAAAAAGTCAAATCAACAATGTTCTTTTTTTACTGGCATCAGAACAGCTAATATGACTATATATATATATTCACATTATTTTTATTCTCTTGAAACATACGGAGATAATTATAGATTATCGTTGATCATCTCAACGAGATTGATTTTCTCACTTGAGCCGGGACGGCGAAAGTGAGAAAGGCAATCAAGTTGAGATGACCAATGATAATCTGTTTATCGCTATTTTACCTATGACGATGTTGTAAATTTCATGTCAATTTCGTTAGCAACGCCACGTGCCTGCTTAGTTTCTAGCGATAATTTTCCATCTCAAGCGAGTAGCATGATATTTAAAATTATCACAAAACCAGATGCTCCGCAGGGCGTAGCTTTATACGACCCCAGAGGTTGAACCCTGAACGGTTGGGGCAAGTATGGACACAACATTCAAGCTGGATTCAGCTCTAAATTTGGATTGTGATTAAATAGTTGACACAGCATAGGTTTCTGACACAGAATGAATGTGTTCTAATGAACTTAAAATTTTTGTTTTCTCTTAGAGCAATTCACTATGCTGTTGAATATTAATCCTCTCAAAACAAGAATGTGTCCTCAGTACACGAATGCCCCACTCGCACTATCATTTTCCATGTTCAGTGGACCGTAAAATTGGGGTAAAAACTCTAATTTGGCATTAAAATTAGAAAGATCATATCATAGGGGACATGTGTACTAAGTTTGAAGTCGATTGGACTTAAACTTCATCAAAAACTACCTTGACCAAAAACTTTAACCTGAAGCGGGACAGACGGACGGACGAACGGACGGACGAACGAACGGACAGACGGACGGACGGACGGACGCACAGACCAGAAAACATAATGCCCCTCTACTATCGTAGGTGGGGCATAAAAATGTTTGAAGAAATTTTCTTTTTTATTTATGAAATTTCAAATGAGAAAAATTGAACCCAATTTTTTTAATCACATCCCCCTTTCCCTTATTCCAAAACTAATCTCAATTAAAATTTCTAATGGAGTTTGCAACAATAACTACTCATTTAAATACATCATAAAATATTAAGATGTAAAAAAAACTGCTTGTTATCACTGAATGTTATTTATTATAATTTATCAGTTGGTAGTAAAAAGTGAATATACATTGTATATTGTATATAACAAAGATTTAAGTTGATTCTGGACAAAGAAAGATAACTCCAATTAAAAAAAAATCTTGCTATTGCACAATATTTTGCAATTAGATATTTCTTGCTTACTATTCTGGACAAAGAAAGATAACTCTAATTAAAAAAAAATTTGCTATTTCACAATATTGTGCAATTAGATATTTCTTGCCATTGCGCAATACTGTGCAATTGAAAAGACTTGCTATTGCACAACACTTAATATAATAATTTTAGATCCTGATTTGGACCAACTTGAAAACTGGGCCCATAATAAAAAATCTAAGTACATTTTTGGATTCAGCATATCAAAGAACCCCAAGATTTCAATTTTTGTTGAAATCAGACTAAGTTTAATTTTGGACCCTTTGGACTTTAGTGTAGACCAATTTGAAAACAGGACCAACAAGAATGTGTCCACAGTACACGGATGCCCCACTCACACTATCATTTTCTATGTTTAAAGGACTGTGAAATTGGAATAAATTCTCTAATTTGGCATTAAAATTAGAATGATCTTATCAAAGGGAACATGTATACTAAGTTTCAAGTTGATTGGACTTCTACTTTATCAAAAACTACCTTGACCAAAAACTTTAACCTGAAATTTGCACTATCATTTTCTATGTTCAGTGAACCGTAAAATTGGGGTCAAAACTCTAATTTGGCATTTAAATTAGAAAGATCATATCATAGGGCACATGTATACTAAGTTTCAAGTTGATTGGACTTCAACTTCATCAAAAACTACCTTGACCAAAAACTTTAACCTGAAGCCAAAAACTTTAACCTGAAATTTGCACTATCATTTTCTATGTTCAGTGAACCGTAAAATTGGGGTAAAAACTCTAATTTGGCATTTAAATTAGAAATATCATATCATAGGGCACATGTATACTAAGTTTCAAGTTGATTGGACTTCAACTTCATCAAAAACTACTTTGACCAAAAACTTTAACCTGAAATTTGCACTATCATTTTCTATGTTCAGTGAACCGTAAAATTGGGGTCAAAACTCTAATTTGGCATTTAAATTAGAAAGATCATATCATAGGGCACATGTATACTAAGTTTCAAGTTGATTGGACTTCAACTTCATCAAAAACTACCTTGACCAAAAACTTTAACCTGAAGCCAAAAACTTTAACCTGAAATTTGCACTATCATTTTCTATGTTCAGTGAACCGTAAAATTGGGGTCAAAACTCTAATTTGGCATTTAAATTAGAAAGATCATATCATAGGGCACATGTATACTAAGTTTCAAGTTGATTGGACTTCAACTTCATCAAAAACTACCTTGACCAAAAACTTTAACCTGAAGCCAAAAACTTTAACCTGAAATTTGCACTATCATTTTCTATCAGTGAACCGTAAAATTGGGGTCAAAACTCTAATTTGGCATTTAAATTAGAAAGATCATATCATAAGGAACATGTGTACTAAGTTTCAAGTCGATTGGACTTCAACTTCATCAAAAACTACCTCGACCAAAAACTTTAACCTGAAGCGGGACAGACGGACGAACGGACGAACGGACGAACGAACGGACGGACGAACGAACGGACGGACGAACGGACGCACAGACCAGAAAACATAATGACCCTCTACTATCGTAGGTGGGGCATAAAAATGAAGAATCTACATACACAGTTAGATTTGGTATATCAAAGAACCCCATTTATTCAATTTTTGATGAAATCAAACAAAGTTTAATTTTGGACCCCGATTTGGACCAACTTGAAAACTGGGCCAATAATCAAGAATCTAAGTACATTTTTAGATTCAGCATATCAAAGAACCTAACTGATTCATTTTTTGTCAAAATCAAACTAAGTTTAATTTTGGACCCTTTGGACCTTAATGTAGACCAATTTGAAAACGGGACCAAAAGTTAAGAATCTACATACACAGTCATGACAGTTAGATTCGACATATCAAAAAACCCCAATTATTCAATTTTGATGAAATCAAACAAAGTTTAATTTTGGACCCTTTGGGCCCCTTATTCTGTTGGGACCAAAACTCCCAAAATCAATACCAACCTTCCTTTTATGGTCATAAACCTTGTGTTTAAATTTCATAGATTTCTATTTACTTATACTAACGTTATGGTGCGAAAACCAAGAAAAATGCTTATTTGGGTCCCTTTTTGGCCCCTAATTCCTAAACTGTTGGGACCTAAACTCCCAAAATCAATACCAACCTTCCTTTTGTAGTCATTAACATTGTGTTTAAATTTCATTGATTTCTATTTCCTTAAACTAAAGTTATTGTGCGAAAACCAAGAATAATGCTTATTTGGGCCCTTTTTTGGCCCCTAATTCCTAAACTGTTGAAACCTAAACTCCCAAAATCAATCCCAACCGTTCTTTTGTGGTCATAAACCTTGTGTCAAAATTTCATAGATTTCTATTAACTTAAACTAAAGTTATAGTGCGAAAACCAAGAAAATGCTTATTTGGGCCCTTTTTGGCCCCTAATTCCTAAAATGTTGGGACCAAAACTCCCAAAATCAATACCAACCTTCCTTTTGTGGTCATAAACCTTGTGTTAAAATTTCATAGATTTCCATTCACTTTTACTAAAGTTAGAGTGCGAAAACTAAAAGTATTCGGACGCCGGACGACGACGCAGACGCCAACGTGATAGCAATATACGACGAAAAATTTTTCAAATTTTGCGGTCGTATAAAAAGGTCAAAGGAAAAATGCACAAAATAGTGATAAAAAGAATTATTACTTAGTAACATTACATACTTACCTAGAACCTCTATAAAATAACCATTGCTTCTTAGATGATGATACATATCTTTGAAATTTGTATGAATATGGTCTCCATTCCTGTGAATATAAACATGTCTTAATGTTTGAATGGCCTTACTAGTGCCTGGACATCATGGTATTCAAATAACTTTTTTTAATTGTCCAATTTAAATAGAACCAGGTGCTCCGCAGGGCGCAGCTTTATACGACCACAGAGGTCGAACCCTGAACAGTTGGGGCAAGTATGGACAAAACATTCAAGCGTGATACAGCTCTGAATTTGGATTGTGATCAAATTTTTGACATGACATGGGTTTTTTTACACAAAACAAATGTCAAGATTTTACAAATCAATTAAAGATTTCTTCTTCAAACTTATTTAAATCTAAAATTAAATAGTTGACACAGCATAGGTTTCTGACACAGAATGAATGTGGTCTAATGAACTTAAAAATTTCTTTTTGCCTTTGAGCAATTCACTATGCTGTTGAATATTAATCCTCTCAAAAAAATGTTTGAAGAAATTTTCTTTTTATTTATGAAATCTGAAATGAGAAAAATTTAACCCCCCCCCCCCCCCCCATTTTTTTTTTCACATCCCCGTTTCCCTTTTTCCAAAACTGATATCAATTCAAATTTCTAATGGAGTTTGCAACAATAACTACTCTTTTAAATACATCATAAAATATTAAAATGTAAAATAAAGTGCTAGTTATCACTGAATGGTAAAGATTGGTTGGTAGTAAAAGTGAATATACATTGTTTATTGTATAAAACAATAAAAAAAACTTCATCAGCAACATTTTATATTGGCAAATTTCCAGTGAAGTTATTTACATAAAGTTATTGGCAAATAAAAATAGAAAATGACATCATAATCATGTCTGGCAAATGTCCAACATACATTATCTAAAAACATTTTAGATAAGATAAGGAAAAAAAGCTTCATCAGCAACATTTTATATTGGCAAATTTCCAATGAAGTTATTTACATAAAGTTATTGGCAAATAAAAATAGAAAATGACATCATAGTCATGTCTGGCAAATTTCCAACATATATTATCAACCACTATTCTATACAAAGAAAGATAACTCCAATTGAAAATTAATTGCTATTGCACAATATTGTGCAATTAGATATTTCTTGCTATTGTGCAATACTGTGCAATTGAAATTTCTTGCTATTGCACAATACTTGATATGGAATCCTGATTTGGACCAACTTGAAAACTGGGCCCATAATCAAAAATCAAAGTACATGTTTAGATAAAGCATCAAATAAGCCCAAGAATTTAATTTTTGTTAAAATCAAACTTAGTTTAATTTTGGACCCTTTGGACCTTAATGTAGACCAATTTGAAAACTGGACCAAAAATTAAGAATCTACATACACAGTGAGATTTGGCATATCAAAGAACCCATTTATTCAATTTTCGATGAAATCAAACAAAGTTTAATTTTGGACCCCCATTTGGACCAACTTGAAAACTAGGCCAATAATTAAAAATCTAAGTACATTTTTAAATTCAGCATATCAAAGAACCCCAAGGATTCAATTTTTGTTAAAATCAAACTAAGTTTAATTTTGGACCCTTTGGACCTTAATGTAGACCAATTTGAAAACGGGACCAAAAATTAAGAATCTACATACATAGTTAGATTCGGCATATCAAAGAACCCCAATTTTTCAATTTTTGATGAAATCACACAAAGTTCAATTTTGGACCCTTTGGGCCCCTTATTCCTAAACTGTTGGGACCAAAACTCCCAAAATCAAACCCAACCTTCCTTTTATGGTCATAAACCTTGTGTTTAAATTTCATAGATTTCTATTTACTTATACTAAAGTTATGGTGCAAAAACCAAAAATAATGCTTATTTGGGCCCTTTTTTGGCCCTTAATTCCTAAACTGTTGGAACCAAAACTCCCAAAATCAATCCCAACCGTCCTTTTGTGGTCATAAACCTTGTGTCAAAATTTCATAGATTTCTATTCACTTAAACTAAAGTTATAGTGCGAAAACCAAGAAAATGCTTATTTGGGCCCTTTTTTGGCCCTTAATTCCTAAACTGTTGGAACCAAAACTCCCAAAATCAATCCCAACCGTCCTTTTGTGGTCATAAACCTTGTGTCAAAATTTCATAGATTTCTATTCACTTAAACTAAAGTTATAGTGCGAAAACCAAGAAAATGCTTATTTGGGCCCTTTTTGGCCCCTAATTCCTAAAATGTTGGGACCAAAACTCCCAAAATCAATCCCAACCTTCCTTTTGTGGTCATAAACCTTGTGTCAAAATTTCATAGATTTCTATTCACTTAAACTAAAGTTATAGTGCGAAAACCAAGAAAATGCTTATTTGGGCCCTTTTTGGCCCCTAATTCCTAAAATGTTGGGACCAAAACTCCCAAAATCAATCCCAACCTTCCTTTTGTGGTCATAAACCTTGTGTTAAAATTTCAATGATTTCTATTCACTTTTACTAAAGTTAGAGTGCGAAAACTAAAAGTATTCGGACGACGACGACGACGTAAGACGACGCAAGACGACGACGCAGGACGACGACGACGACGCCAACATGATAGCAATATACGACCAAAAAATTAAAATTTTTGCGGTCGTATAAAAATTATTGAACAAAATATTATACTGTCAAACTATTATTATATTTGACCATTGTGTCAAATGTTATCTGAGGCTTTTTAATTTTTCTTTAAATATCTTTAGAAAAGACCTTTTATTTTTAATCTAAAGAAAGGGCATTCTGTTTACATAATCATGTACTGTCTACTATTGTGTTATTAGTATTGCTAGATATATCATACTTATTAATTAACAAAATTGGAGATTAATGAATGTGATTTCAGGAAATGGTGCATATAAATATGGACAAATTGTAATTTCCATTGCATATTAAAACATACATAAATTCAACTTTGAAAATTCATAACTTCCCTTTGCTTTTCAAGACTAGTAGAAATTGCTAAAACTGATACTGCTGATTCAAACTGAGTCTTCAGAGAACAATCCATATGAGAATATGAGAATTTACATATACCAATCCAATTAATTTTTTTCCAAATAATAAAATATTACAACAATTTTGAAATAATGGGAATAAATAAAATTGATAAAAAAGGTACGAATTAATGTCCCAGGTAGAACTCTGTACTCACCAATCTAAAGGATCATTCTTCATTCTCAGATTGTCTCTGGGAAAGTAGCCAGGTGGGTATCTCAAATTGTGAAACTGATCCCAAAGAATTCTTTTGCTGCAAATAATTTGTATAAATCAATAACACTAACATATAAAACAAGAGTGCACACGCTGAAATGTCTCGCCTTCTATACTAATCATTGATATTATGTTGATAGTCCTAAGTATAAAGCTTAGTTTTATTACAACTGTCTCATAAACTTAACATTAACCAAGATAACTAAACAAAGACCAATGAACCTTGAAAATGAGGTCAAGGTCAGATGAACCATGCCAGGCAGACATGTACAGCTAACAATGCTTCTATACAACATATATAGTTGACCCATTACTTATAGTTTAAGAAAAATAGACCAAAACACAAAAACTTAACACTGTGCAATGAACCGTGAAAATGAGGTCACCGTCAAATAAAACCTGCGCGACTGACATAAAGATCATAAAATATTTCCATACACCAAATATAGTTGACCTATGGCATACAGTATTAGATAAAAAGACCAAAACTCAAAAACTTAACTTTGACCACTGAACCATGAAAATGAGGTCAAGGTCAGATGACATCTGCCCGCTAGACATGAACACCTTACCATCATTCCATACAACAAATATAGTAGACCTATTGCATATAGTATGAGAAAAACAGACCAAAACACAAAAATTTAACTGTAACCACTGAACCATGAAAATGAGGTCAAGGTCAGATGACACCTGCCAGTTGGACATGTACACCTTACAGTCCTTCCATACACCGAATATACTAGCCCTATTGCTTATAGTATCTGAGATATGGACTTGACCACCAAAACTTAACCTTGATCACTGATCCATGAAATGAGGTTGAGGTCAAGTGAAAACTGTCTGACAGACATGAGGACTTTGCAAGGTACGCACATACCAAATATAGTTATCCTATTACTTAAAATAAGAGAGAATTCAACATTACAAAAAATTTGAACTTTTTTTTCAAGTGGTCACTGAACCATAAAAATGAGGTCAAGGACATTGGACATGTGACTGACGGAAACTTCATAACATGAAGCATCTATATACAAAGTATGAAGCATCCAGGTCTTCCACCTTCTGAAATATAAAGCTTTTAAGAAGTGAGCTAACACCGCCGCCGCCGTAGCCGCCGTAGCCGCCGCCGGATCACTATCCCTATGTCGAGCTTTCTGCAACAAAAGTTGCAGGCTCGACAACCAGTTGAAACTTTTTTAAATGCTCTAAATACAAATGTACATCCACATGTTTATCTTTAAATATTGCTGTGGCCCTTGAGTTGACAAATAAATGGATCTAGATGTACAGCATTCAATTGCGTACTAATTCATTGTTGACTGATTGTCAATGTTTTACACAACTTTCAGAACTCTGAGTATTTCATGGCAAACAATGTTTATTGGTGGAGGAAGACAGAGTACCAGTCAGAACTTGTCAGCTTGGTTGGTTGAGACTTTTATTTCTACTTGTTCGAAATTAGAATTTCAGATAATAACATTTTCTGCATTATGTTTATACCAGGTATTCTTTATTTATAAATCTCCGGTGAGTTTTCATATGATTTGTGTATTTTTATGAAGACGTTGGAAAAAATATAATCTTGCATGGGTTTTAAATAAAGGGATTTTTTTATCCATCTTCTAATCGTATCGATAAATTCAACTTGTTTGTTATATACATGTATCATGTTCACAACAGCATATTTTATATAATTAATTATTATCATAATTAAGGCTGCATATTTAATATACTAATTACCTTCTAGGTGGAGTAGGTAAAATTTTCACTTTAACAGGTAGTCTTAGATCAGTTCTTCTGGGTTCTGCTTCATCATACTGAAAATAAATCAGAAGTTGATAAAAATTAAGTGTTTGATTAGACATACCACATTATCATGATTATCTAATGCATATTACAACTAATCTACTTGTGTGTATAAACAAACTTAAAGTTTATTTAATACATGAACCATAATTCTAAAAATTACAATTGTAAATATAAAAGCTGTTCCAGTTAATATTCAGTCATCTATAGTGTAACCTATTCCTGGATTAAATCAAAGCCTTAAAGGCTGTAAAAGCAATTGCTGTCATGTTAATGTTTGGGGACTTTTATTTTTCATCCACATATATATAATAATTAAACCTGACATGAGTGTTGTCTAGTTAGAAGTAAGAAGGTTTTAACTTTATATAAATAAAAGACTTTAGCAGAAAGTCATTTTTAATATGTTTTATATTTCACAAGGAGACAACACGTTTACCAGGCTAAAGTTGGGGTCAAATATACATGTGCTGAAACATATAACTCAAAAAGAAATCATCATGGATTATCCCCTGGTAGTGTTTGTAACTGGGCAATAATTTCCTTTATTGATTTAATTTTAACAATTTTCATTATCAATTTATATTTAACCATTAACACAAATGATTAAGTTAAAACATTTCAACTTTCCAGACGCAAATGTTAAAAAACGGGAAAGAAATAAAATATCTTACAAGACATAAACATGTAAAGAATAAATATATATTTCAGCTTAATAAAAATATTTTCATAATGGTACTTTGTCATCATTTTTAAAACTAAGTTCCAAACATTATTGCTCAGTTGATATACATGTATGTCCTTCTGATGCGGTACGAGCACAGGCACTTGTTTCTATCCAAAATAGTTTTATATGGATAGCCAACCTTCCTATGGATAGAAACAAGTGCATGTGGGTACGAGATAACTATAATTCTCATGCAATCCCGAAAAGGGGTGGGGGGGGTCATCACAGACAAACATGACATTAAATCGTTATCACTGATGTATTGTTTAGGGCCAGTTGAAGGACGCCTCCGGGTGCGGGAATTTTTCGCTGCATTGAAGACCTGTTGGTGACCTTCTGCTGTTGTATGTTTTTCTATGGTCGGGTTGTTGTCTCTTTGACACATTCCCCATTTCCATTCTCAATTTTATTATACGAACAAGAACAAACAGATCTACGTTGCTTTGACATTTATCAATTTTCAGGAAACATTGTGAAAAATGATCTTCAATATTTCGAAAACATGTGAAATAAAATTGCTAACACGGTGGACCGTCGAGTGTCAACAAACGTAGTAGACTTGTTCACTGAAAAGACGAGGATAATGGTTTCATCTGACATTTGTTATGCATTCCCAGTTTTGATCATGATATTTAAAAAGACGTACTTTTTTTCAATCTATGTAACTAGAAAATTCCAAATTGAAATATCTCTTCATCTGGACCGACTTGGCATCTACTACCTTTGGACGGGTTCATTTCATTAGTAAGGTGATCGATAAATATTACGGAGTTTGACAGAAAAGGAAAACGAACTTATTGTTATTTGTTTTCAACAAGGGTTTCGTTCCGCTAAATTATTTGCGCAAACAAAGTTTGTCTATTTTTAGATTACAGGTAATCATTTGACACTACGCATTAACCTGTGTAGTGATTTTGATTTTACGATAAATGTATGAATGAACGATAATTTTATGAATGAACAAGAGCACCTGACCTCTTAAAGAAACACAAATTAAACATATAAAACCGTATTTAATAGGAGATAATTCAGTTAAATTTTCAATACTAAATCAACAACTGAAATGAATTCATATTTTGTTGAAACATCGTACGAACGGCGGAAAACGGAATCGCAGTTATAAAAATGTACTTTTTTTCACTCGGACTTCTATGTTATTTGATAGTCAAACGGTTGACCCTTTAAATACAAAAATACATCTACAAGAACATATTCTGAAACTTCTTAAATCCACTAACGTTTTTTTTAAAGTTTCAAGCTATGTATTGCATTAGAAAACATACATAGGTGTTAAAGAATGACAGACCAGGAGCCTGTTTAACAAAATACTATGGCTTGATATGGGCGGAGTCTCTGATTTGGGTCACAAAGATGGCCATACGCGATAGCATAAAAGCAATTGCTTTAAAAAATGGTAAAGATATTGTTGTACTTTAAACAGACAGAAACTTTTTTTTTAATCCTGTCTCATTGACATACACCCAACAGCTCCTTTTCTAAATGCATATTGCCAATATCATATTCTCAGTCATACCTCTGGTGGAGATTCTACTGTTAGAGTTATCTGTCCTTCAGCTATTCCTTCCCAGGTGGCAGCACTTTTACTAACTGTTATGGATACAGCCAGATACCCTGACCATGGCCAAAGTGATGATGAATATGTAAAGGCAACCTCAATATGTGTACCATGCTGTGGAACATAGGGCTGCCATTCGGGCTGTCATACAATAAAAAATAAATAATATGAGAATTCACATGGAAATGAGCTGTTCAATAAAACATAGCTCACAGAAAGCTTGATGTATATGTACGGTGGATTTATTTATTTTCCTGGATACCAATTTTCGTGGTTTTGGCGGTTTGTATTCATTCCTTTAGAAATTTGTAATTTGTTGAACATTTAAATTTGTGGTTCCCCTGTACCCATTAATTCATGAAAATTGTTATCTAGCGAATATTAATGAATCCACAGTATTATGATAGATTTTTTCCTTTTTTTCTGATTTCTTCTTATTTTGTCACAACATGTTCCCTTTTTTTCACCTTTGAAAATCATGACAATTCTAAAAGACTGCAGACACTACCTACATTTGTTAAATTACAAACCTTATTAACAATCTTGCCTGATACACCCATTCCATTCAAAATGGTCACCTGTAAGGTAGAAATTAATACTTCCTTTTAATAAACCACATTTCCTAAATACATCAGTTTAGTGCAAAACTTCTTTTGCAAATGACATTATTAATTGATATTTTTCTTATAGGGTGTTACTTGTTTCAAAATGATAATAAACATTTTTGTAAATTGTTTTACATTTGTCATTTTTTATTCTTTAATGGCTTGATATTGGGGTGTGGGTTATATGCTTATTGTTGAAGGCCAAACAGTGACCTGCATTTTCTTACATCTACCTTGTTTGGTCTTTGATTGAGAATTGTTTCATTGGAAATCATACTACATTTTCTTATTTTTATGTCATGTGTTTTCCAAATGTAACATCCTCAATATATTACAGCTACAAGATAAAACTGCCTTCTAACTTCTAAGTGAATAATTTCTTTTAAATTTTTAAATTAAAAAAAAAAAACAACTTCATATTACATCTGAGCTGTTTTGGAAGCGTTCTCAATCATTTATAAACACAAAACTTGTCCAAGTTTTTTAGAAACTAAAAATAATTTGTGTCTGATAATTTTAGACAGATTTCAATTTTAAAATGTCCAAGCTAGATTCTTTTATTCAGCAATTTGGAGTGTCACATGATTTGACCCCAGTCATCTGCATACTGTTTTCAAAACAGACATGACCTTGGTAACATTAAGTTCAAATTTGAATGACTTACATTAACAATAGTTGGCATTCCTCCATAATAAATTGGCTGTGTACAATATGGCCACATGTAAGGACATTCTGTCAGATCAATGTAACTTGGACTCAAACTGCAAATCATATATTAAATTAAATATATCACACAAGCAACTATTTTAAAAATGCATTAATTATTTTGAAAGTATGAGAAAGTGTATATCCTATTTATAACTATCTTCAACATAGGCAGATCCAAGGGGCCTCAGGGGCCCTGTCGCCCCTTTTGTGGGAAAATTTTGTTAATTACATAGGGAATCTCTGAATAATGACTCAAGTGGCTCTTCTTAACTCAGTCAGTGCCCCACCCCCTTTTAGCTCAGTCAGTAGGCCCTCCTTTTAACCTTTCTTTATACATTACTGTTCAACTTGAAGTTTAAGAATAAGCAAAAAAAATTCTTTCAATTTATGGTTTGTGAAGCCTCTTTTCAGGAAATTTTACTGGCCCAACAACCTTTTTACTTGACTGGTCTTGGCCAACAAGTTTGTGGACAATTCTGAGTACTTGATCATTAGATTTTGCATTCTAAATTCTGATCACATTACATTTTGCATTTGTAAAAAGTTTCTTATTTAGCATTTAATACATGCATTAAATGAAACATAAACTTATAAATTTTAGTCGAAAATTTTATTTGGTGTTTTCTCTAAAAGTGTAGATATGTATACCTTCAGATTAAAGATTCATGTATGTACAAAAAATTCCTTCAAACTTTAACTAAATGTTTCTTAGGGTATCTAGGTTATAAATTGTATCAGAAGTTTTAATCCATTGACAAACATGTCCGCCATGGCTAAAATAGAACATTGATTACAAGTGATGTAAAGTCTATCTATACCTGGCCTGAGGTTTATATGTCCGGAGTGTCTGGTAAGCTCTGATAAGATCCAGTTTCCCATGACCTTGTTCAAACATGTTGACCTCTGGAAGTCTTCTTGCTGATGCCATCAAGGCTTGCTTCATACTGGCAGGATTGATAACATGTGATCTATCTAGTACAGCACTGTAAAACCAGAGAATTTCTATGTAGTGTAATGTTATAAGGTTAAGGTTGATATACAGTAACCTCCATAGAAGAAGCAGTTAAAACCAGTTACATTTGTACGGAAAATGCATGGTATGTCTTTATAAGAGAATGAGTAAAAAGGTTTCCATTTTACCCAAAGTTCAATTCACACATTGAAATCACTGCAATTGCTAAATTCATTAACTTCAAATTACAGTTACACAAATTTTAGATTCTCAAAAAATTTCAAATATATCATGTAAAATTCTCTCTTACCTGTACAAAAGAGTTACTGCTCCTGCTACAACTGGTGATGCTACACTTGTTCCAGATAGTGATCTACATCCTCCCCTAAAAACAGGAGTTAATTATTATTTTTAAATAAATAGAGTATAAACTCAATATTCATCAACACTATAATGCCTTGAATTCTAAATTTAGGCATTAAACTAGACAAAGTGATGCCCACACACTCCACTCTGAAGTAACTGTATTATAACAAAATCAATGTAGGAATTTTTTTGAGATAAAATGTGTCTGGGAGACACAATTGATACCCCTGCAGATGCATGTGTATTTTAAAATAACTATAACATTAAACAGCTTATTCCCCAAAAATGACAAAGTTCAACTATCTTCCAAAAGAGCAAATATTAATAATAAACTGTGATCACAGAGATATGTCTCGCCTTTTTGTAATTTTGATAATGCATATGTTGAAATCAAAATCTAAATACATCTGCTGCATACAAAATACCATTGACTTATCATAAGTCGTTCCCTTTAAACAAACCTAACACAAAAATTAACTTGGAAACTATGTAAAAGTTTCAAAGTCAATGAAACATTGAACCATGATGAGGGGGTGGGACTTTATAATCTCCATGGAAATAAGAACTCCAAATGCCAATCAATTCCATACCAAATATTATTGACTTAACATAAACAGGTCATCTAATCACAAACAAATACATATAAACTAAGCAAATGTTTCAAAGTCAAAAGACCATGACTGAGAGGGTAGGGCCAGATATTCTCCATGGAAATGAGATATGCCAATGCTTATACACAGTCAACTAAATACCAAATATCATTGTCCTATCACTTGTGGTTCACCATGAACTAGACCTAATCACAAACTAATACATTGTTGACGCCACCTCCTTCACCAGTATACCTATGTCTCGCTCTTTGACGCCTATGGCAAGACAAAAATGGTCACAATAGCTTGAAATATTGTATAGACCAGACTATAATGAAGATGACCATTAATAATTAGAGGCTCTCAAGAGCCTGTGTCGCTCACCTGTATTTACTGATGCTTTGTAAATCATGTCAAATTAGGTTAAAACATAATTAATAGTATTAGATATTATTAGATACTATAATGATATCTAAGATATAAATAACAAAAAACTGGAAAATTTCTGTAAAATAACAAACTCAGGGGCAGCAACCCAACAAGGGGTTTTTGGATTCGTCTAAAATTTCAGGGCAGATAAATCTTAATCTGATGAACATTTTACCACCAATCAAAGTTACTCTAAATGCTTTAGTGTCAGAGATACAAATAACAAACTGCATTTTACCCCTATGTTCTATTTATAGCCATGTCCACCATGTTGGTTGAAAGGCAGGGTCATCTGGCACATTTTAAAAACTAGATACCCTAATGATGATTATGGCCAAGTTTGGTTAAATTTGTCTCAGTAATTTCAGAGAAGATTTTTGTAAAAGATTACAAAATTTAATAAAAATTGTTAAAATTGACTATGAAGGGCAATAACTCCTTAAGGGGTCGCCTGACAATTTTGGTCATGTTGACTTATTTGTAGATTTTACTTTGCTGGAACATTATTGCTGTGTACAGTTTATCACTATCTATAACAATATTCAAGACAATAACCAAAAACGGCAAAATTTCCTTTATATTATCAATTCAGGGACAACCTAACAAAAGGTTTTCAGATTCATCTGAAAATTGATGGGGGGATAGATCTTAATCTGATAAACATTTTAACCCTGTCAGATTTGCTCTAAATGCTTTACTTTTAGAGATATAAGCCAAAAAATGCATTTGACCCCTATGTTCTATTTATAGCCATGTCCGCCATGTACGTTGGCAGGCAGGTCATCAGACATATTTTTTAAATTAGTAACCATAGTGATGATTTTGGCCAAGTTTGGTTTAATTTTGTTCTGTAGTTTCAGAGAAGATTTTTGTAAAAGATTTGCAAAATTTATGAAAAAATTGTTAAAAATTGACTATAAAGGGCAATAACTCCTTCAGGGGTCAACTGACAATTTTGGTCATGTCGTATTATTTGTAGATCTTACTTTGCTGAACATTATTGCTGTAACAGTTTATCTTTATCTATAATAGTATTCAAGATAATAACCAACAAGAATGTGTCCAAAGTACACGGATGCCCCACTCGCACTATCATTTTACATGATCAATGGACCGTGAAATTGGATAAAAAATCTAATTTGGCATTAAAATAAGAAAGATCATACCATAGGGAACTTGTGTACTAAGTTTCAAGTTGATTGGACTTCAACTTCATCAAAAACTACCTTGACCAAAAACTTTAACCTGAAACTTGCACTTTCATTTTCTATGTTCAGTGGACCATGAAATTGGGGTCAAAAGTCTAATTTGCCTGTAAATTAGAAAGATCAATCATAAGGAACATGTGTACTTGTACTAAGTTTTATGTTGATTGGACTTCAACTTCATCAAAAACTACTTTGACCAAAAACTTTAACCTGAAGCTGGACAGAGGGACTGATGGACGAACGAACGGACGGACAAACGGACGCACAGACCAGAAAACATAATGCCCCTCTACTATCGTAGGTGGGGCATAAAAACGGCAAAATTTCCTTCAAATTACAAATTCAGGGGCAGCAACCTAACAGGTTGTCAGATTTGTCTGAAAATTGGTGGGCAGATAGATCTTAATCTAATGAACAGTTTACCCCCCGTGTCAGATTTGCTCTAAATGCTTTAGTTTCAGAGTTATAAGCCAAAAACTGCATTTTTCCCCTATGTTCTATTTTTAGCCATGGCAGCTATCCTGGTAAGTTGGCAACGGTCATTGAACTCATTTTTTAAACTAGATACCCCAATGATGATTGTGGCTAAGTTTTGTTAAATTTGGCTTAGTAGTTTCAGAGGAGAAGATTTTTGTAAAAGTTTCTGAACGCGAATGCTGGACGACAGACGACGGACGCCAAGTAATGAGAAAAGCTCACTTGCCTTTTCAGGTCAGGTGAGCTAATAATTAAGGCTGTACTTTGACCTATAATGGTATTCTTTTTACCAATTGTGACTTGGATGGAGAGTTGTCTCATTGGCACCCATACCATATCTTCTGATATCTATCTAGCACAGGTTTGATCATGAGTGGATTAGTAATATAGATATCAGCTGTACACAGAAGAACACAGAAATTGGATAAAATGAACAAATCTGAATTTAATCAGAGCCTAATATATCACTTTTAACTGCTATTGATAGTGTTTTATTAGACTGATAAAAGTTATTGACTTTTTTTATCAGTTGTACTTCATAACAAGTCTACAAGGTGAAGATAATCTCAAAATATTTTTGTATGTAAATACAGGTACAACACCTTGTAAATTTTTTGTGTCATAATAAAAAGATAATGTGTTCTTTCTTATTTAAAACATATAAAATTATACCTGTCATTTTTAAGATTATTAAATAATTTTTGACTGTTAAACTCCCAAATTGCTTTCTTTTGGAATAGATGGGTGTTGTTGGAAACAAATATTACTTTGAGACGGGCCTTTCTACACAAATCTATACTACAAATAAGTTATGGCCGATTCAAAAGAAGCGTATGGAGAAGTGCAAGCTCCCATGTTATGTCAAATCTGTGAGATTGCCAGAGGCATAGAGTGGAAGTGCTTGGATTGTGATTTACTTATGTGTCAAAAATGTAAGGAAAAAATTCATCCAAAGTTCAAGTTAGCCAATGAACACAAAATTATCCACATTAAAGATGTCGGAAATAAAGAAGTTCAAGTCAGCAGTTTTGAAGAAGAGTTACAATTTGGCGATATAAAATGTACCGACCATTCCGATCAAACCTGCTGCATGTATTGCAAGTCATGTGATAAACTTGTCTGTGTGCAATGTGTAATAAAAACACATAAATCTCATGTTTTTGAAGAGATTAGCAGTGGATATTCTTTAAAGAGAGAAAACTTGAAGAAACATAGTCTTACAATGAAAAAACAAGAAGAAATTTTAACAAATGAAATTGAAAAATTGGAAAAAATCCAAGAAGATAATAAAATTCAATACGAAGAAGTAAATGAGAAAATTATAACTCATGAAAAAGCAGTAAAAGATGAAGTAGAAAAGTTTACAAAATCAGTAAAAGATGGACTGGATACAAAATGGGATTTAATACAAGTAGCCACTGAGAGAGAAATATACAGGGTCAATGAAATAAGAATGAAAATACAAGAAAGAATGAAGAAAGTAGAGGACCTAATAAGCATTAAAGATGGAAACAAGTTTTTCAAGAATATAAAAGATATGGAAATTTCTTTGAGAGAGGGTCTTCAATACACTGCACAAGACAATGATGTCAAAGAAATCTTACCAAAATTTGTTCCAGGAAAGTTCATCCAAGACAATTTCGGACTACTGGAATTAAACAATGGCTCTTCAAATGATGAGGAAAATCCTTGTACAAAGATTGAATTAAAGATCGGAAAAGAATACCTAGCTACTGTTGACACTGTTTATAGAGTTGCACACTGCACTGATGGACACATATGGATATGTTCAAATATTGGAACTTCTGGAATCCTACGGAAATTCAAACCAACAGAAAACAAGCTTAAAGAAATCTCAAGCTATGAAATTATTGTATATGATATGGCTGTTTCCAAGTGGAATGATATTCTATTATGCACAAATGACAATCGAATTCAAGGAATTGAAGAAAGGACTGGTCGATTAAGAAATTGTAAATTAGATGTAGGAGTAGGATATTTAATCCCTTCAGCCATTTGCAGTAAGGGATTTCTTACCGTGGTAGGAGCCATTAATAATGACTACCCTAAACACGGAACAAGAGGAGTGATAAAGATGAATGAAAAGGGACAACATGAGCATGTAATTGAATATGATACATATGGACAACCAATTTTCACATATCCTCTTTCTATAGCTTGCACAAATGACATTCAAAATGTATTTGTCATTGATGGATTATCTCATGATACCTTTAGTGCATTCAGACTAGTCATTCTATTAGGAACAGATAAAATTGCGTATTACCAAGGACACTCAACCTTGAATAATTCTTTTAACAAGAAATTTTGCCCAATTGCTATTCAAGCTGCACCATCAAACAATATCATAGTAAATGACATCAGCATCAATGCATTACATATCCTCAGTCCAATCGGACAACTTTCAGCATATGTGAGCTTGAGTGACTTGGGTATACAATGTAGCTTTTCTCTATGTTGCACTTCAACCCAACTTTTTATTGGGTGTCAATCATTTCAAGGGAATGGATGCGAGTCAAATCAAGAAAGTACAGACATGGCAAAGTTATATGAACTGAACATAGAAGGATGTTCATATTTAGTTTAAACAAAAAACAGAACCATCTGCAAGTGAATTTTTAATTTTCAAAGGCTATTTAGTGCTATAATTGCATCCATTCACAGGAGTAAAATATTATGAACTTTCAAAATTACTCTGCGTGAAATCAATGCTTGATTGATATTTTACTGTAGAATTACTATCTAAATTAAACTATCAAACAAATTTGTATCTAAAAATTTGATAGAATATCTTATTATCTGTCAGTTGACTGGAAATTGATTCAGATTCCAATAAAAAGGAACTTTGCACGTTGTATAAATAGTTTAACCCTGCCATATCTTAATATGCCTGTAAAGTCCCATAGTAAAAACATCCTCAGTGGTCAAAGTCAAAAAAACACCAACACAAACTGTCAAAATCTCAATGGTGACAAACTATGGTTAGAAAAATATTATAAGGAGGTAAAAAGTAATATAACAAAAATACTAAACTTCCAAAACGGAAAGTCCCTTATCAAATGGCAAAATAAATAGCTCAAACACATCAAACAAATAAAAAAGAACTGTCTTATTCCTGACTTGGTACAAGCTATTCTTTATGTATACAAGAGTGCACACGCTGAAATGTCTCGCCTTCTTTACTAATCATGGATATTATGTTGATAGTCCCAATGTAAAGCTTTATTACAACTGTCAAATAAACGTAATATTAACCAAGAAAACTAAACATTGACCAATGAACCTTGAAAATGAGGTCAAGGTAGACATGTACAGCTAATATCACAATATGTCCATACAACAAATATTGTTGACCAATTGCTTATATAGTTTAAGAAAAACAGACAAAAACACAAAAAATTAACACTGAGCAATGAATCATGAAAATGAGGTCGGTGGTCAAATAAAACCTGCATGACTGACATATAGATCATAAAATATTTCCATACACCAAATATAGTTGACCTATTGCATATAGTTTTAGAAAAAAAGACCAAAACTCAAAATCTTAACTTTAGACCACTGAACCATGAAATGAGGTCAAGGTCAGATGACATCTGCCCGCTAGACATGTACACCTTACAATCATTCCATACACCAACTATAGTAGACATTTTGCATACAGTATAAGAAAAACAGACCAAAACACATAAACTTGATTATAACCACTGAACCATGAAAACGAGGTCAAGGTCACATGACACCTGACAGTTGGACATGTACACCTTAGAGTCCTTCCATACACCGAATAAACTAGACCTACTGCTTATAGTATCTGAGATATGGACTTGACCACTAAAACTGAACCTTGTTCACTGATCCATGAAATGAGGTCGTGGTCAAGTGAAAACTGTCTGACAGGCATGAGGACCTTGCAATATAGTTATCCTATTACTTATAATAAAAGAGAGAATTTAACATTACAAAAAATTTTAACTTTTTTTTTTCAAGTAGTCACTGAACCACAAAAATGAGGTCAATGACATTGGACATGTGACTGATGGAAACTTCGTAACATTAGGCATCTATATACAAAGTATGAAGCATCCAGGTCTTCCACCGTCTAAAATATAAAGTTTTTAAGAAGTTAGTTAACACCGACGAAGCCGAATCACTTTCCCTATGCCGAGCTTTCTATGACAAAAGTCACAGGCTCAACAAAAATTGAAGATTAAACTTGGTTTTTATAGCTGCATGTAACTGAACATCTTACTTGTTTGACTATTGCATACAATCCAATTATATTACAAACAATTAGTGAGAAAAATGAACAGACTAAATAAGGAAAAAGTTAGGGTACAGCAGTCAACATCTGACAGTGTTATAATCCTAACCACTATAAAAACAAATAACCATAATCAACTATGAAAAACAAAATGGCATATAGACTTACTAATGACAAAGTACAAACAAAATAAGCATAAACTGTTATAACAGAGATATGTCTCGCTTTTATGTAATTTTGATAATGCAAATGTTGGAATTAAAATTGCAACACTTTAACATGTATGTTTTGCAAATATTCAAAGTCAATAAACCATGACTGAAGGTACATGGCTAAACAGTCTCTTTGGAAATGAGATGTACCAATGCTAATGTAACTGCATACCAAATACCATTGACTTATCATAAGTAGTTTCCTTTATACAAACCTAAACACAAACTATTACATGTAAACTAAGCAAAATTTCAAAGTCAATTAACCATAACTGAGGGGGCAGGTCAAATAATCTCCAGTAATGAGATGTGCTTATGCTAATTAAACTGCACACCAAATATCATTGACCTACCACTAGTGGTTCCCCATAAACCTACCTAATCATAAACTAATACATGAAAACTAAGAAAAAGTTTCAAAGTCAATAGACCATGACTGAGGAGGTGGCGTCAAATAATCTCCATGGAAATGAGATATGCCAATGCTTATACAACTGCATACCAATTATCAATAACTTATCACTAGTGGTTCCCCATAATCACACCTTATCACAAACTAATGCATGAAAACTAAGCAAAAGTTTCAAAGTCAATAGACCATAACTGAGGGGGCAGTGACAAATAATCTCCATGGAAATAAGATGTACCCATTCTTATACAACTGCATACCAAATATCTTTGACTTACCACTAGTGGTTCACCATTAACTAGACCTTCTAACAAACTAATACACTGTTGACACCGCCGCCACCGCTGGAAACAGCATCTCACTTTATTGACTACGTCAAACCAGACAAAAATCAAAACCCTGACGAAATGCACACCTTCAATGTATTTTAAAACAAGAATGTGTCCAAAGTACACGGATGCCCCACTTGCACTATTATTTTACATGTTCAATAGACCGTGAAATTGGGTAAAAAATCTAATTTGGCATTGAAATTAGAAAGATCACACCATAGGGAACATGTGTACTAAGTTTCAAGTTGATTGGACTACAACTTCATCAAAAACTACCTTAACCAAAAACTTTAACCTGAAACTCACACTTTAATTTTCTGTGTTCAGTGGTCCGTGAAATTGGGGTCAAAAATTTAACTTGGCTGTAAAATTAAAAAGATCATGTCATAAGGAACATGTGTACTAAGTTTCAAGTTGATTGGACTTTAGCTTCATCAAAAACTACCTTGACCAAAAACTTTAACCTGAAACTCACACTTTAATTTTCTATGTTCAGTGGACCGTGAAATTGGGGTAAAAAATTTAACTTGGCTGTAAAATTAGAAAGATCATATCATAAGGAACATGTGTACTAAGTTTCAAGTTGATTGGACTTCAGCTTCATCAAAAACTACTTTGACCAAAAACTTTAACCTGAAACTAACACTTTCATTTTCTATGTTCAGTGGACCATGAAATTGGGGTCAAAAGTTTAATTTGGTTGTAAAATTAGAAAGATTATATCATAAGGAACATGTGTACTAAGTTTCAAGTTGATTGGACTTCAGCTTCATCAAAAACTACCTTGACCAAAAACTTTAACCTGAAGCGGGACAGACGGACGAACGAACAGACGAACGAACGGACGAACGAACAGACGGAAGAACGGACGCACAGACCAGAAAACATAATGCCCCCTACTATCGTAGGTGGGGCATAAAAACGGCCAGCAAAGTAAAAACTTATATCCTAAAATGACAAAGTTTAACTATCTTCCAAAAAATCAAATACCAATAAAAATCAAAAACCTGACTACATGCACACCTTCAATATATGCACAAAGAGACAGCAAAGTGAAAACTTCCTAGGATTCAAACTGTAGGAGGAGATATATACCCATAATGGGATGAATGGATGGGCCGACCGATAGGGGTAAATCAATATGCCTTCAAATCTTTCAGTTGCAGGGAGCCGAGGGGGCATAAAAATGTATACATATACATGTATATTGAATGAACTATAAAATATGAATCATGCTCCATTTTGTAACAAGCCAACAAGTTATAAAAAATGACCAGCGTCAATGTTATTTATTGCAATGTTTTATATTTATGAAATTACATTTGGAAGAATGTATCTGTTTATACTCACTTAAGAGCAGAGCCTCTAACAGCTGAACCATAGGTTACAATATCTGGTTTTATTCTGCCATACCCTCTAGGTAGTTCCTGAAATAATATAATTAGTAGTTCTTAAAGTATTGAAAAATATAAAAAAAACTTCAAGAGAACAAAATATTCTGCCACTAGGTAAATGATGGAAAATATTGACTGCTAAGACTATTTAAAGTTAAAGTTAACGATTATAACAATATAATAAATTGTTTATTATACTTTTAAATATATATAAAAATAAAACAATGTGATATGATTGACAATGAGAAAACTATCCACCAGAGTCCGAATGACACAGAAATAAACAACTGGCATGTCAGTTAACTGCTAGTAGTCTGATGTTATTTATGTATTATTGTCATTTTGTTTATTTTCTTTGGTTACATCTTCTGACATCAGACTCGGACTTCTCTTGAACTGAATTTTAATGTGCGTATTGTTATGCGTTTACTTTTCTGCATTGGCTAGAGGTATAGGGGGAGGGTTGAGATCTCACAAACATGTTTAACCCCGCCGCATTTTTGCGCCTGTCCCAAGTCAGGAGCCTCTGGCCTTTGTAAGTCTTGTATTATTTTAACTTTTAGTTTCTTGTGTACAATTTGGAGTTTAGTATGGTGTTCATTATCACTGAACCAGTATATATTTGTTTAGGGGCCAGCTGAAGGACGCCTCCGGGTGCGAGAATTTCTCGTTGCATTGAACACCTGTTGGTGACCTTCTGCTGTTGTCTGCTCTATGGTCGGGTTGTTGTCTCTTTGGCACATTCCCCATGTCCATTCTCAATTTTATAGGTCACCATTCAGTCTTCTTTATTATCAGTTTACAATACTGAAATTCAACATAAACATGAATCTGAACCTACCCAGGTTGTCATTCCTCTTGAAGAAAAGCGAGCTATCTGGTTTTCAAAGTTAATTCCCCCGACTCCAATAACGTCCATCTGGTCTGCTGGATTGTTTAAGGTCCTGAAATTGAAAAAGTTAAATAATAAAAAATGTAGTCTTTTTGCAGTCTTTAGATTTCTATGTTGTGTTTTGCATACTGTTAGATTATTTTGTTGTTTAATGCCATGTCATTTTGTTTCTGACATTTCATATCTCTTTGGTATCATTTACCTTTCTTTAACTACATTTGCACCATTCTGATTCAGAAAAAAATATTTTAAGTAAAGTCAATGCAACCTATCCTTTTCAATTATAAATACATATAAATCATAAAAATTATAATGCTGAATCCAGTGTCTTTCTAGTTAAATTTACCAAATTGTAAAATTGAGGCTTTGCTTGTCAAGCATTTTAGAAATTGAAAAAAAGAGTTATGCAAAAAAGAAATAACCGATTATGAAGAAAAAATTGTTTGTTATTGCATATTATAACATATCTATGTTAGACTTACCCATAAAGTGGTCCATCATTTCCAATGGCTGACACCATGATCACTTTATTAGCTGTAAGTTCCCAAACCTTGAGAAAAGATAAAACAACAAAATGATTTATGGTGTCAAATGCCTTCTTCTATAAATGTTGTAAATTTTTGACTTATTCAATGTTTTTCTTCTGAAATTTGATGGCCTTTCTTTAGTTTCAGATCAATATATTTAAAACATTTTTTTCTGAAATCTGGTATTGACAGTTTTATCAATGATCCTTTATATTTATAGGCTGGAGACAAGCAGAAGAATGTCTTGTTACTTTGAAAAAAATATTTTTAATTTTCAAATGAAATATATAATTCTCAACAGCCTTTTTAAGTAATCTACAAACATTAACTATTGTATTTATATAAAATAACGCTTCTAGTGTTGTAATGATTCAATGTTGACAATGGAAATAACTAAATCCCCTTGAGGTTTAGTATACCTTATCTACAAATGGATGGTCCATGAAATCAGGTCCACCAATACTTAGATTCAGGACATTGATCTTCTTCAATATAGCATAGTTAAAGGCATCTAAAAACCAAGAGGTGTAGGAAACCTGAAATATACATGCCCAATGGAGATAGATATGCTATAACATTGGTGACTGTGGAAGCGTTAAAATCTAGAAATACAGTAAATTCCTAAATATTTCATTCATGCAATACATACTACTGGATCCCTTGACAAATAATGTGTATTTCTGAGACATTATAATCTAAATTTTGTTTATTTTCTAAATTATGCTGCATAAATTAGGGAACATTAAATACACACTTAATCAAGAAAGGAGTTGTAAAAAATTATTCATACTGAAAAACTTTTCTCAATTCAATGGAAGTCATTGATAACATTAATATGACACAAATCTCCCTTCATCATTGTTTATCAATTTTATACACTAACCTGATTATTAGTAAATACTCTGAAAACATAAATATCAGCATCTGGAGCAAATCCTAGACATTCTTTAGAGCTGGTTATAACACCTGCTACAAAAGTACCATGACCTAGTCCTGGAATAAACAAATGCATGAGGGTCATTACATTATAAAGTGTGAGGGAGGATAGGATGTCGTAAATCAGCCTAAAATCAACATACTTTCTTTTGAGTAACCTTGTAGACATCAACAAATGAATTGCTGTGATATCAATCTAATTAAAAACCGATCTCTCATCGCTCCCGATTTCTGAAATGTCGCGTGGGAGATCTAACGAAACCCGCTTTAAGGTCACATGTGAGTGAAGTAGAAGTTACGAATTTATAATGATATGCAAATGAGTTGACGACCTATTAATAAGCCAATCAAAAAAGTTTATGAATTATTTTGACTGACGATTTTGTCGTATATAAAATGAGTTACATCCCTTTACCTTACGATAAACTTTCAAGATCGTGGAAGACTCAATTTCATTGGTCGAAAAAGACACACCTACGAGGTCACTCACATGTGACCTCAAAGCGGGTTTCGTTATATCTCCCACACGACATATCAGAAAACGGGAGCGATGAGAGATCGGTTTTTAATTAGATTGCTGTGATATAGCCTTTTTGTGCTGATGCAGCATAAAACAAACACCAATCAATCAATTTAACAAATAAACATACATTTATATATGACCCACACCCACGTCCAATAGATATAACCTCTAACATACATTTATATATGACCCACGCCCATGTCCAATAGATATAACCTCTAACATACATTTATATATGACCCACGCCCATGTCCAATAGATATAACCTCTAACATACATTTATATATGACCCACGCCCATGTCCAATAGATATAACCTCTAACATACATTTATATATGACCCACGCCCATGTCCAATAGATATAACCTCTAACATACATTTATATATGACCCACGCCCATGTCCAATAGATATAACCTCTAACATACATTTATATATGACCCACGCCCATGTCCAATAGATATAACCTCTAACATACATTTATATATGACCCACGCCCATGTCCAATAGATATAACCTCTCACATACATTTATATATGACCCACGCATATGTCCAATAGATATAACCTCTAACATTTCTTTTAAATGAAAAGCAAAGAAAAAGGACACTTTTTAATCACAAAAGGTTGTGGTGGTTAAAGTATAGCAACAATATCCATGAACAATTAGTATGCCATGAATAATACAGAATCCACTAATATTAATACTTAATTCAAATTAATTGTATAGCCTATTTTGTTACAGTTTAACCACTGTGAATTAGGTTTTTTTTTTTTAAATTAAATTGATATTCTACAAAGGCTATGCCTTATCCAATAGAATATTCCTTAATTATTGTTCTATGTAAGCCATCTCCAATAAGAAAAAATCATAGTGTAATACTGGCCAAGTTAAATCTAAACAAAAAATTTAATTACAACATTACCATCATCCAATGACTTTTCATTGGTCCAATTTGATCGATCTTTTATTTTGCCTCTTTTGAAATGTGGATGGTTTTCAGCTAGACCAGTATCAAATACGGCTACCTTAACACCAGCTCCTGTGTATCCCATGTTCCATAAAATTTCTGCTTGAAGAGCACTTACAATCTACAAAAATAAAACATTTTTTTAAAGTTATGGAGACAATAGTAAAATTAGTTGTCACTTAATCATGTTAGATTGAGAAATTTTCTGTATTTGATATTATGCAAAAATTCAAAGTCATGAAACCTAGTACAGAGATGTAAATATAAGGTTTTCACTTAAATTCGATGTGCAATGCATTAAATCTTTTATCCATAATTTGTTTATCCTAAAAACCTAAATAACTTTTTTCATACTCGAAAAAAGTTTCACTTATATTTATCAGTCATAAGATTTAAACATTCTATAAAATTCATAAGATTTAAACATTCTATAAAATTCATAAGATTTAAACATTCTATAAAATTCATAAGATTTAAACATTCTATAAAATTCACACTTCTTTGGAAATAATGACAGGGTAGTTCTGCAATTATTATTTCAAACCAAAAAAACTGCATACATATATATTAAACTTTTCTGCATTGGCTAGAGGTATAGGGGGAGGGTTGAGATCTCAAAAACATGTTTAACCCCGCCGCATTTTTGCTCCTGTCCCAAGTTAGGAGCCTCTGGCCTTTGTAAGTCTTGTATTATTTTAACTTTTAGTTTCTTGTGTACAATTTGGAGTTTAGTATGGTGTTCATTATCACTGAATCAGTATATATTTGTTAAGGGGCCAGCTGAAGGACGCCTCCGGGTGCGAGAATTTCTCGTTGCATTGAAGACCTGTTGGTGACCTTCTGCTGTTGTCTGCTCTATGGTCGGGTTGTTGTCTCTTTGGCACATTCCCCATTTCCATTCTCAATTTTATTTAAAGATATACCTGTTTTGGAACTGCTCTCAACAAGTTTCTGCTTCTATGACGATTAGGTGAATGCCAGTAAGTTGCACTCTAAAAAATATGTTATTAGAAATAATGATATCTCTTATAGATTATATTGTTAAGACAATTCATAATCAACATCCTTCATGCAATTTAAACAAAAGTTCTGAGCTGGATACCAACTTTTCTATTTTTGAATATGGTGATTTCAAATTTTTACCATCCTGAGGTTGTGGAAAACAATCATTCAATATAATGTTCTCATGGCAAGAAAACAACTGCAAATCCCCATGTCAAAGTGAGCAATAATTTTTAAATTGTTAGAGTAGTACACTATTGTCAAGAAATTTTAAAGATTGATGAATGATGAAAAACAGTACAACCCTATATTTAGACATTAGCAAAAATAGGTTGCACACAAAAAGGAGTAGGTAAAGTAAGAGTATCTTTGTAAAATAAACACATCATAGATACTAGGATTAATTTGTATGTCATATGCAGGTTTCATTTACAAAAGAGTCATCACTGACGCTTAAAATCACAAAGTTTAAAAGACCAAATTGCCAAGAGAGCTAAAAAATAAAACAATAATCTAAAACTTACAAGTGAAAGGCTCCTTCTACTCTGTGTTCTGGAGGATGTAAATGTCTGCTGCCAGTCTGTCTTATTACAACTATTCAAATCTTTTGGTGTTTTTGTATCTTCACTTGGATAGTCAGGATCTTAGTAAAAAGAAATCAATTTTACTTTTGGTCCAAAATATTATTTAAAAGGAAAAGTCAAGACATTATTACAAATATGTATTCGATATAGATAGATCACTGCCCATTCAGTCATTAACAAATGTTTTGTAGGTACTATCATACTTTCAGACAGTATTCCCAACTGTTACATAAAATTGGGCAAATTATAAATGAGGGCCATGAGTGTAAAGAAATAATTAAGTGTATATTTAAAATACTTGTAAAACAAACTTTTCTGGGGCGTATGTTTTTTTTTTTAAATGATTTTTTTTGCTATGTTCTCCTATAAATCCTACTGTTTAAATTTGATGGTTTTCAATTTTTTTGTGCAAGATTTTAAAGAAAGTTTGATTTTAGCCAGTTTTTTATTGATTACCTATTGATTATGTCCATGCTCATAGAAATACATGAATCAAAAATTGTATTTAATAGTTATTTTTCCTGTCAAACTGTCTTCCCTTGTTACTTTGTATTTTCAAATAAAACAACCCTAGAATCATAGTTTTATACTGGTCTATTGGTCTATTAAACATACCTTTAACATATTTGAGTGACCTTGTAACCTTTTTATGAGGAGTTATTCTCTTCACAACTGGGTGGTTTTCCAATGCGTCAAGTGCTTCCTTTTTTCCATCATTCAACTAAGAAAGAGATTAAAAAACAAATTTTAAAACTGTAACATCTTTTTTTGAAGTTGTAGTTTTAAGACAGGAATAATAAATATGTATTTGACTTTTTGTGTATGAATATTAATGATTTCCACAATATAATAAAACAAAACTGTAAATACTTAAAAAAATTCTGTCTAGTAAACTCTGGTCTTTGTTAGTCTTGTGTGATTTTTAATTTTTATATTCTTTTATATATTACGTAGTTTAGTATATGACATTTATTATCACTGAACTAGAATACACTTTTGTTTAGGGGCCAGCTGAAGCATCCCTCTGGTTGCGTGATTTTCACACTGCATCAGCTGTTATCTGCTCTTTGTTGTCTCTTTGACACATTCCCCATTTCCATGCTAAATTTTATGAAAATAGTCGCAGCAATCATAATATTAAGTGAGACTTATTTGGTTCCTGCAACAGTAAACACTATTTCTATATTAATAAATACAATAGAAAAAGTAGCATCTTCATGCTGAACTTCAGCCTAATCTGAGAGACTGACCACCTTTTTTATCAATAGTACTGTAAGCATAATCTGAGAGACTGACCACCTTTTTTATCAATAGTACTGTAAGCATAATCTGAGAGACTGACCACCTTTTTTATCAATAGTACTGTAAGCATAATCTGAGAGACTGACCACCTTTTTTATCAATAGTACTGTAAGCATAATCTGAGAGACTGACCACCTTTTTTATCAATAGTACTGTAAGCATAATCTGAGAGACTGACCACCTTTTTTATCAATAGTACTGTAAGCATAATCTGAGAGACTGACCACCTTTTTTATCAATAGTACTGTAAGCATAATCTGAGAGACTGACCACCTTTTTTATCAATAGTACTGTAAGCATAATCTGAGAGACTGACCACCTTTTTTATCAATAGTACTGTAAGCATAATCTGAGAGACTGACCACCTTTTTTATCAATAGTACTGTAAGCATAATCTGAGAGACTGACCACCTTTTTTATCAATAGTACTGTAAGCATAATCTGAGAGACTGACCACCTTTTTTATCAATAGTACTGTAAGCATAATCTGAGAGACTGACCACCTTTTTTATCAATAGTACTGTAAGCATAATCTGAGAGACTGACCACCTTTTTTATCAATAGTACTGTAAGCATAATCTGAGAGACTGACCACCTTTTTTATCAATAGTACTGTAAGCATAATCTGAGAGACTGACCACCTTTTTTATCAATAGACTATTATAGTACTGTAAAACTACTTATTATCAAAGTACTTTTTTTCGTGTTAAACCTTTTCAGTTGTCAGTGTCATGATTTATTTTCAAGGCTTTCTAATTTCTTGATATATTTAAATAAGGGAAGAGCAAAGAATTACATTTTCGGGAAAATTTACATTCACATTATATTTCTACTTGTGAAAGCCATGCAAACAAACTGTTTGCAAAAATTAGTTGGTTAACACTATTTCAAGCCTTCAAACTCATAAAAAATACAAGGTTGAATTATCATTACAACATAAGAATCAAGATTATTAGTTACCTTAACGACATCAAAATCACTAGGATAATCATAGGCTGGGTTATCTCTTGGTAGAATCTTCCATGACGGAACACCTGATTCATGTAAGGCAGCTGTTAGGTAACGTTTCCTCGTCTGTGTTTTATAGTATCCATTAAAAGATACAATGTATTCTAAAAACAAACAAAATTATAAAATAGTGGCTAAATTGAATGAAGATAACCTGGTTTGAAACATTGGGACTACATCATAAACTATGCAAAATGTAAAATAAATATGGATTCCACCACTACATCGAGTGTGATATGATATTTATCCACTCCAGACAGTTAAATTTTCAAATTTAAAACACGAGGCTCGCCGAGCGTTTTTAATATTTAAAATTTTACTGTCGAGAGTGGATAAATATCGTATTACACGAGATTTGGTGGTGGAATCAGTTTCTCTAATGATTTTTAAACAATATGCAGGCAAACTTATTGCTTCTTTGCGACTGATCTGCAAAAAGATGTGTTCTTTCTATGTGACGTCATCAGGCATGGTCACCTTTTTTCATGCCGTCACAATAGGATATTCAGAGGAAAACAAGAATATTCGACTTCATAATCGGATTTTAACCAATGAAGAACTGAGATCAAATGAACCACACGTTGATTAAATTTTTTTTATACAATGGGTGCAGAGAAGGATAAATTGACCAAGAATTAGAAAAAGGTAAATATAATCCTGTGGATTTATTTACTATTTGTGGGATATCAATTTTTGTGGGTTTTGTTGGTATAGGGAAACCAAAAATGTAAATATTCAACGAAGTACAAAATTTCTATTGGTTAGTATGCAGAGTTTGACAAAAGAAGGAAATCAATTATCCACAATACTTCATTTTTTCCACAATTCATGAAATTTAGTATCCACGAAAATAAATGAATCAACATTATCCTATTTTTTTTATTACAGTTGAGCAAAATTGATGAAAAAAGCATGTTTTGATTTTCAAAAAAATCAAAACATTTTCAAAATACACAAAATCCGGATCATTCTTGAACTTAAACAATTTTTTTTAATTGACTTTTCTTTTTTCCTATTGGTACATACCAAAATTTTTATGTTTAAAATATGTTTATAAATCTTATAGACCAAATTAGGATTGATTGATTTATATTTCGTTGCTTAACAACCAGTGGCATATATTTCATGCTTGTTCAGAACCATCAAATTAGGAGGTAATGTATAATTACCATGACAATTATCTGAGACTAAGAAAAATAAATGTATGCTTACATGTTTCAAAAATAGGCTAGGTAGATCAGTAAATTTTATTTTTCACTGATAACTTATAGAATAATAAATGGGAAAAGCCTCTACTTTTTAATCATGTTAATGGTATATAATATTATCCTGGTTTAGAGTAATTTCTCGCAATTTGATTGGCTGATATTGTCCTAATAAATTACAGTATATTTTTTTAATTATGTCAATTGGAATTATCTCCCTTATTTATTACGTGAATTGGAATTATCTCTCTTATACCATTGACCTAATAAAAAAAAATGAAATTTGAATTGCTATAAAGTCCTAATATTTTTAATTTTTCAGTTTTTTTAATTATCTAAACTGTATTTGGTTGATATTGTCTTAATATTGAATTTAATTTTATAATATGTAATAGAACAAAATCAGGATAAATTCCTTACACAGTGTGCAATTGTCCTAATACGAGAATTTATCGGGTTAATAAAATTCATATCGGGTGAGGCGATAATATGTTTTGATCATGTTAATGGTATATAATAATGTACTCATGTCCTAATCCTAATAAAAAGGGATAGTGTCTTTAAAGGTAAACAGAACAGGTGTATAACATTTCTTACAAGACTTACCATGGTCAATTATAGATGAACTATATTCCATTTTCACTTCTTTAGCATTACCAGATGTGAAGTTGCAGTCACCATGAACAGGACTATAACAGCAGAGGGCCAGTAAGAGAATTGATCCTACATGAATAGGCCATTTGTATCTCTCTGTATTCAGTAAAACCATTCTTTAGTTATTTAATCTATTAGTGTCTAGCCGTTTTTCAAGTATATCCATTTCTTTAGTCTGGAAAAGAATTTTTCAATATATTGACAATATTTAGAAAATCATTATCTAGCATGTATTTTGATAACAATTTTAAAAGTAAAAAAAACTAAATTGATTTATTGCTTGCTTAATGTCCAGTGGCAAATTTTTCATGCATATTCAGGACAGTGACAAATCAACAAATACAAAAAGAAGGTTTTGCTAGGAATATTGACAAGTATGAAGGTGAGGAAAGGAAAATCATCCTTCAAAATGTTGCTTCAAAATCTAAATAAATGTTGAACGTGTTCATGATGCCTCTGCTTGCACATAACATTTGAAAGGGACATACTCCACTCCAATCTTAATTGACTAGGATTGTCAACTTTCCTACAGAAGTTTGGTGGTTCTCTTCGGGCACTCCTGCTTCATCACCAATAATAACTGACCATCATGAAATAGCACAATAGTGTCGAAAGTGGCGTTAAACAACAATCGATCATTCAAAACAAAGGGACATAACTACGATAAAAGTGACACTACCAAAAATTTGTTCTTGATCTAAGATTTGTGGAAATAAGCATTGTGTATAAGTTTCATAACATTTGGTTGAGGTAATATTACAGTAGTCTAGTGAACAGAAAAGACAAATTCAGTCATTTTCCATTTGTTAAGGGGCATAACTCTAGAAAGGTAAAAGTGATGACTCCAAATTTCAAACTTGATCTATTTTTTGTGGTGATAAGCATGGTGTATAGGTTTCCTAACATTTTGTTAGAGGCAAACTAAAGTGAGAAACAGAAAACAGTTTTGGGACGTTCATGGTTAAACGTAATGTCCCATTAGCTGAACTATGGTAAATGTATAACAAATTTGACATCATAATTGAAAAGTAATTGTTACATGATGTCAGAAGGTTATTCTGAAACAGATCTAGGGTAATTCTGACATTCACATACAAATTACGGCTTGATAACAAAGTGACAATATGTCTATACAATGTAATATCTTTGCATCGGTCTTTGCATCGGAACTAAACACATTTATTATTAATAAACCAGTTGTTGGCATGACACAGGTTATGTTCTTCTCATATATGTTATGATGGTATGATACTAAACCCCTCACTGGGAGGATTGTGCCTGATATTCATATGATGAAGACATAATTTTTCAATCAGTTTAATTGAAGTCTGGAGCTGGCATGTCAGTTAATTGCTAGTAGTCTGATGTTATGTATTATTGTCATTTTGTTTATTTTCTTTGGTTACATCAGACTCGGACTTCTCTTGAACTGAACTTTAATGTGCGTATTGTTATGCATTTACTTTTCTGCATTGGCTAGAGGTATAAGGGGAGGGTTGAGATCTCACAAACATGTTTAACCCCGCCTCATTTTTGCGCCTGTCCCAAGTCAGGAGCCTCTGGCCTTTGTTAGTCTTGTATTACATGTATTATTTTAACTTTTAGTTTCTTGTGTAGAATTTGGAGTTTAGTATGGCGTTCATTATCACTGAACTAGTATATATTTGTTTAGGGGTCAGCTGAAGGAAGCCTCCAGGTGCGGGAATTTCTCGTAGCATTGAAGACCTGTTGGTGACCTTCTGCTGTTGTCTGCTCTATGGTCGGGTTGTTGTCTCTTTGGCACATTCCCCATTTCTATTCTCAATTTTAATATCAATGAATATATTTAAAAGAAACACAGCAATGTCAGCATTGAGAAGCTGGCATAAATCAAAACATCAACATATGAGTCCTTCCAGCAGCAATAGGGTTAATAGGTCTCTTCATAGTTAGTTTGGCCATATTGTCTAGGGGGCTGATTTTCATAACAAAGGTAATAAAGGGTGTGAAAAATACGAGAAAAAATCATTAAAATGGAGCAGTTGCTGGGAAACATGCATAGGATTTCACATACTTTCATACTATTTCCACCTCTATCAAAATAAGCTGCTCCCTATCCAGTATGGCCCAACTAACCATGAAAGGGCCTTTTAGTTTTAAGCATAAATAAACCTTATCGCTATTTGTCCGCCATTACTGGATATCACACAGGTTCCCGTAAAAATTTGACGTCATAAAACAAACTATCGGACGCCACAATGGAAAAGTGATTGTTGTATGCGTCAAAAGTTCAAGCGGCCGGGTCACCTGGGATTAGCGATAAGGTGTATTGCTATTGTTGATTTGAACAGGTGCCTATTTTCTAGTTTGTGTTTGATTAGACCAGGTGCCGAAATGACTAAAATACTGATTAAATCATAATGGTAATTAAAAGAATTATTGGTATTTTATAACTCGTAATAAAACGTCTAGTGCCTGTGCTTTGTGCTTAGACTCAGTCCATTTCATTGTCATTTGTATCAGTTTTATAAATTTGTTAATTACGGTTTACCTACTGGGTCGATCACTTCACTTTAATTTCGTTTCAACTTTATAATGATATCAAGTTTAGGTATTGAATTAAAAGGTTATCTTAAAATCATATTTATTCTATTTCAAGAGAACCTTGAGATTATATTTTATGTTTTTATGTTTTCTTTCTCAACCAAACTCCATTTTGTTCTGTTTAAATGTATTATTTCCCTTTAACATTTTAGGGAGAAAAGGCGGATAGTCATACTGAAAGCAAAAAAGACAGTCTTAATTTGACTAGTACCGAGATTTAAAATTATTTTAATCCTTCACTCATCCACAAATTTGTGACTGGTTCCGCTTAAATGTATTTCTTTTGCTCTCTGAAAAGTACCTTACAATTAGACGAAAACTCAAAAGAAGTCCGAAAGAATGCTAATCGTAATGGCGGAAGGAGGATGAGCAATTTTTAAAGTTCCCCTAGAAAAACACTACGTTATTAGGGTAACTTATGATATGTATGAATCAAATTTGATAAGTGAAAGGGTTAAATGATCATTGTATAAAATAAACAAACCATTTCCTCTCATCAATTTCCTGTCTTATGTAGGTCATGATAAATAATATATATTTTCCAGAAAAATGCTATTTTGGGTAGTTTTGTCCAGTTCAAGGCAGTAAACAGCTCAAAACTTGTAGTGACAACACATGAAAAGTGTGTAATTATGTCCTGTTTCAAAATGTTAATATACTATAGAAGGGCCTGTGTCAAAATAGGTTATGTATTTTTTTTTCACGATCATATGAATTTTCTATCATTTGTTTTGGTTAACTCTTTAAGCCTTTAGTTGCGATGTCACTGTTGGTAGACTGCCTAGGGACATATATGACATGTACAACAATGTTAAGGATTATTTCCCAAACACATATTTACAAACTTGATCATATTTATATCATGACAATCCACATGATACATGTAAATTTTTTGATCAATCCATTCCAAGATATTCCACACTCTGGCACCAGAGTCTTTCCCGTAATTGAAAGATGAAGATCATAATATTTCAATGAGTAATGGCAAATAAGACATCATAAAATGTAACGTAGAAAACATTACCTGACATTTGTGCAATCAAAGTTAAAGATAAATACTGCCAGAAGTCTATAACTCGACGAGGTGTGCAAGCTGTACTACATTATCAGTCTTCATGCTGAGTGGCAGCCCAGGCTGGTAAAATTGCTCTCGGGCCTGTAAAAATCAGACCTACAGACCAACAGAATCAAACTAAAAATTTTCAAAAATTGAGCTGTGGGCCTGTATATTTAGCAGTTCAGCGTGAAGACTGCATTATACATGTCCATCATTACGTTCACCAACATAAGATGTATATGTGAGTTAGCAACGTGTAATAGTCCTTTTTGTTCTTAGATACTCACAAGACTGAAGACATCTGTAGATCATGCAGATTAAAGTTTTTTTGATTTATCATGTGTTGCTAGATGAACATTCAGTGGCAAATATATAATGCATATCCCATCAAAGAGTTGATAAAGTGTTATTTAACATCAGAGATCGTAACATTCATCCTGAATACGTGATGTAGTGGATTTAAAGTGCCTCCTCAGATCTGCTGCTGCTGCTATTAATGTATACATCATGATCACACACTTGTAAGAAAGGGGTTTACTGTTGGTCATTCTAGGTATTATTTTATATCTTTATGACCCAACATAAACTTTAAGATTGATCAAGCGTTTGAAGAAATTAAATTAAATTGTCCTACAGCAAGGTTTTTGAAGTAAAACTTTTTCATAATATAGCATAAATACTACTTACATACAGAATATATATTTATTACTCATTTGTTTACAAAGATCGTGATTGCAACTTTTTCTACAATTTCTACCTATAAAATTTATATGTCAAACGCATGTGTTGTTAACTGCATTTTTTACATGCATTTTAATGGATTAATGTAACAATATCTGACTAAAATGACAATCTGTGTTTGTCCTCACCATCAACTGAGATAGTATTACCATCAAGATCTCAATTAAGCTGCATCTAAGATATTCGAAATTGACGAAAGGGCATTAAATTATTCCCCCCCCCCCCTGTTGATTTTGCTTAAAATTATTATATCTGCAGAATTCCTGTGAATAACTTGAAATTTGTAAATTGAGTTGAACCAGTTTTATGGCACACACACACACACCCTTTCCATCTTTGTTTACAGTATCTATGGTGGAGTTGAACCAGTTTTATGGCACACACACACACCCTTTCCATCTTTGTTTACAGTATCTAGTCATACATATATATTGTATAAGTAAAGCACATCATAAAAAGTCTGCAACAGGATCCTGATTAAATTTGAACTAGGAAAACAGATAGCACATACATACATGTACATGTAATTTGTAAAGCTGGATAACAATGTGCTGGCTAATATCAATAGAAGTTAGCTAAGGTAGCCACATGTGTTCAATGGATCCTGATGCTCAAGAAAGCAAATTAACCAGAAACAGCCCTCAGAACAGAGTTCATTAATTCAAATCAACTTTATGATTTATTTGTGACATCAAAGACAAATGTATTTCAAAGAGATGTTAGTGTTTCAATTAAAAAAAAAGATTGATATGTACTATACAGAAAATGTATGGCCTAATGTTCAATTATACCATGTATTTTGTCTAAAATTCACTTCCTGACCTGATTTAAAAGTAAAAATGT
The DNA here is from genome assembly GCA_037788925.1 of Mytilus galloprovincialis. Lineage (NCBI taxonomy): Eukaryota > Metazoa > Mollusca > Bivalvia > Mytilida > Mytilidae > Mytilus > Mytilus galloprovincialis. The sequence continues at coordinate 43,488,243 of CM075333.1, read as the reverse complement.
CTTGTCCTGTCCTACTTTAAAATTTAGGGATGATTTGCTAAGGCCACCATAAGCAATGTTATACATGTACAAAGGTTGACCAGCAAGTATTTAGAACAATGCAAAAGTGTGCTGAATAATATTTCATCATTTCTTTTTTAGGTGAAATGAAAAATTGTATAGATGGATAAAAACCAAAAGGAGAAACATAAGCATCTCAAAGCTGTTGAGAAAAAGATTAACTTTGTGGAACGAGATGAAGATGAGATGCCTGTTTTCAGTGGTGCTGTTTTACATGTCTTGTCCTCAAACGGTCTGACAAGCTGTGATAAAAGTGGAATTATACAAAAGGGAAAAATTATTAAAAACAATGATATGGGAAAGAAAGACATTAATTCGTTTGTTTTATCGCAGGCTAATATTGATAATCGCAAAAATAGGGACAGTTGTTATTGTAAAAATATGAATGGGTTGGATGCTATGGAAAATGGGGCTGCACAGAATAGGAATGATCAAGAATCTGGTACTTCTTCCAAGAGGCAAACAAGAAAAATCCAAAATGGTGGATCTGATGTCACCTTAAATGGATTTAACAGTTCTCCAGATTCAAGCCCAGTCAAGCCTGAAGCATGTGCATGTAGCAAGACTGTTAACGGAGATGTGCAACACTTTTCAAATGAGACCAAGACAAGCCCAAAAAGTCCAGCAGTGCGTCCAAAGTCTATGTCCTGGAGTAGAATGGTAAAACAAAGAAAGGAAAATAAAATGAAAGAAAGAAATGGAAAAGGGAATAAGAAATCACACAAAAGATACATATATCCTGAATTGTGTTCTAGTTCAGAGGAAAGTTCTGATGATAATGTTAAATCATCTGATAAAATCACAACACTTGAAGGGCACTGTGATAATAATGACCGTAAAATGAAATCAGTCAATAACCAAAGTTTGAAACTGTATGGAAATAACTTGGTTAGTGAGGATGGTACAGAAAAGTTATCGTTAGCTCAATATATGAAACCTGTAACGTTACCAGTAAATAGAGAAAACGGTCATGCACCAAATTTGCCTAACTCTCAACCAGATTTAACATTATTGAGGGTAGCACCCTTAGCTGTTCCTGAGGACAGTGATACTGGACATTCATCAGTCTCAAGCTCAGAGGGGAAAATGAATGGATCAGTCATAGAAAATAATATTACCAGAAGTATGTCACAGGAAAATATAGACCATGAACAAGTAAACACTGTTGAAGAGGGTGCAGTAGCAGGTCCTAGTAGTTCTGTAGATCACAGAGAGATGGAAAGAAATATTCTACCTCTCTATAGAAATCCTAGTATTGATAGTTTAGAAGAAGTAGGGGATTATATAGAAACAGATTTCCCATCTAAAGCCAGTCGACTTTTATTTCAGTCTAGTTCTCGTAGTTCGTCTCCATCAACTGATGAAGAAGATGAAGGATATGGAGTTAATAAAGCAAAAGATAAGGTGCTTTTGAACTGTGATGAGGTCGAACAGTCTTTTGATCCTTCTTGTCCTCAGAATCCTCCTAGTCATAATGTAAATCCTGATCACTTGAAGCTGAAAATCCTTGAGCATGTTGAGCAAAATAGTCCTTCAGTTCAAAGACCAAACTTTGATAGTGTTAATCATGCTGCCCATAGAATTGCTAGGTTGAGTAGCGGTGCTGGAAGTGAAAGTGAAAAAGGTGGTGTCATAGGTTCAGACTCGTCCTACGTGTATACACCTGAAACTGACTATCAGGAATTTATAGACTCTGATCTTCCGTCTTCAGAGGCAAACAATCATTATACCGGAAACAGTGATAGAGATTATGCAATGCCGCCACTTGGCAGTTATGCAGAAGAATATCTTGATACTGATTCCAATTTAGGAGCAGGTAATCACCTTGTTGGCGCAGAAGGCGGGGCTACTAATAATCTAAACCTTGAAGGTCGTTGTTATCCTTTTGATTATATTGACAGCAATATGGAGGTATACGATCCTCATTGTGATCAGCCGGACGATGACAATTATTTGCTTCGAGTTATTTATAAACATGAAAAAGTACCCATTGCTAATTTTCAGAACTCTGAGAGTAATAAACAAGAAAAGATATTCTGTAAACTTTCTCTGGATCGTGACAATCGATCGTTATCTGCATCTTCTGAGGAGGAAGAAAATGCGCTCCATCATTTCTGTCGTGATACACCTGGTCTTGCCTCATCTGCTCAGCAGACGAATAATGATTGCTCAGATTGTATGGGTGTAGAAGATTTAGAGAATTTAACTCATGCACTGCAGAATGCTGTGATTATGCACCTTCCCTCTAGGCTTGAAGAATCATCAGAGTGAGTAATGTTTTTAGCATGTGAACGTGTATATATTTTTTATACGACCGCAAAAATTGAAAATTTTTTGGTCGTATATTGGTATGATGTTGGCGTTGTCGTCGTCGTCATCCGAATACTTTTAGTTTTCGCACTCTAACTTTAGTAAATGTGAATAGAAATCTATGAAATTTTAACACAAGGTTTATTACCGCAAAAGGAAGGTTGGGATTGATTTTGGGAGTTTTGGTCCCAACATTTTAGGAATTAGGGGTCAAAAAGGGCCCAAATAAGCATTTTCTTGGTTTTTGCACTATAACTTTAGTTTAAGTAAATAGAAATCTATGAAATTTTGACACAAGGTTTATGACCACAAAAGGAAGGTTGGGATTGATTTTGGGAGTTTTGGTTTCAACAGTTTAGGAATTAGGGGCCAAAAAAGGGCCCAAATAAGCATTATTCTTGGTTTTCGCACAATAACTTTAGTATAAGTAACTAGAAATCAATGAAATTTAAACACAAGGTTTATGACCACAAAAGGAAGGTTGGGATTGATTTTGGGAGTTGAGGTCCGAACGATTTAGGAATTAGGGGCCAAAAAGGGGTCCAAATAAGCATTTTTCTTGGTTTTTGCACCATAACTTTAGTTTAAGTAAATAGAAATCTATGAAATTTAAACACAAGGTTTATGACCATAAAAGGAAGGTTGGGATTGATTTTGGAAGTTTTGGTCCGAACAGTTTAGGAATAAGGGGCCCAAAGGGTCCAAAATTAAACTTTATTTGATTTCATCAAAAATTGAATAATTGGGGTTCCTTGATATGCCCAATCTAACTGTGTATGTAGATTCTTAATTTTTGGTCCCATTTTAAAATTGGTCTACATTAAGGTCCAAAGGGTCCAAAATTAAACTAAGTTTGATTTTAACAAAAATTGAATTCTTGGGCTTCTTTGATATGTTGAATCTAAACATGTACTTAGATTTTTTATTATTGGCCTAGTTTTCAAGTTGGTCCAAATCAGGATCCAAAATTATTATATTAAGTATTGTGCAATAGCAAGAAATTTTCAATTGGACAGTATTCAGCAATAGCAAGAAATCTTCAATTGCACAGTATTGTGCAATAGCAAGAAATTTTCAATTGCACAGTATTGCGCAATAGCAAGAAATCTTCAATTGCAAAAGGGAAAGGGGATGTGAAAAAAAATGGGGGGGGGGGGTTCAATTTTTTTCATTTCAGATTTCATAAATAAAAAGAAAATTTCTTCAAACATTTTTTTGAGAGGATTAATATTCAACAGCATAGTGAATTGCTCAAAGGCAAAAAAAATTTTAAGTTCATTAGACCACATTCATATGTGTCAGAAACCTATGCTGTGTCAACTATTTAATCACAATCCAAATTTAGAGCTGAATCCAGCTTGAATGTTGTGTCCATACCTGCCCCAACCGTTCAGGGTTAAACCTCTGCGGTCGTATAAAGCTGCGCCCTGTGGAGCATCTGGTTTTACCATTGAACAAACTTTGAACTGACAACTTACTAGATTTATAACCTTGTAAATGACAGATTAACTGATGTGAGCTATGTCACAAATTCTCTAGTTTCTATGCCAGTTTTACATCTTTTGGCTCAAACAAAACCTTAGTCTTTTAAGTTATTTGAAAGGTCACACTATTCGAACACAGAAGTTCACCAATACATTGTTTCATGTTTATAACTAAATTGAAAAGAAAAGATATTAAATCAGTACACACACATATAAAAAGAGCTAAGCAACAACCATCAACTCCAGTCTGACAAAACTTTTATGAAGAGTTATGCCTCTTTTTATGAATATTACTTGTTTTATAAATATATTTCTATCATCTAATTACAGGGAAAGTTGTGAAGACCCAATATATGAAGAAATAGACAGCTTAGATTCGTTTTTATCTACCAGTGATAACAGTCTACAGGTGGTGGAAGAAGAACCTTGTCATGGACCCAGAACTAAAGTTAATGTTAGTTTAGTCTTATAGTTATTGTCAATTATTTAGTTTACAGTTCTTCTTTTAAAGCATGCAAAACAAACAATTGATTAACTTGCTTGCTATATTTGTTTGGTTGTTTGTAAACAACAGAAAGGTAGTCTATTTCAGTGTGTTTACTATTTACTGGAATATGATTGGACAATAAACATTTCATGTCAATTCTTATTGTCCAATCAAATCCCATTATCTATAAAAACAGACAGAAACTCCGCCTACCTATTGTTTGCAAACAACCAAGCAAACATAGTAAGCAAGTTGATCAATGTTTTGTTTCACATGCTTTTATAGAAGAACTGTAATATCATTGTACACAATGATACATACCATTATTGTTTCATCACTACCATGACTAAAACATGGGTGCAATCATTATTGTGTAATGAATGGCTTTCTAATAGATAGGTAGTTTATCATTGATTCATGATACAAGGATTTTTATACAGTGGTAGAATATTTCTTTCCATCTCTCTGTGAGTAAGGGCACTACTTGGACCTGCTACTAGATCCTCATCAACAGTGTTAACTTCAAAAAGTTGCAAAATTAAAATCAAAATCTTATAAAGTCAATACAATGAACAAAAAATACACAGAACATTTATTGTGACATTGATAACTATTTCCATGTACATATTGCCAGTATTTTCTTAAACAAAAAGACCAATTTTAAGATATATTTCTGTTATGCCTTATTCTTTGCTTTTTTCCAGACTCTTCCTAAGTATGAACGTAGAAGACGTAAAGGCCATAGAGGATCAGATGTGGATAAAGTGATGATCTGGAATGAATATGAGGCATATGTTTTACAGGTCAAACAGATTGGAACGTCTGCTTGTGGTCCTACAGCTGTTCTTAATATATTGGTAGGCATACTTAAAAACAATGTATAAATACAACTGGGAGGTTGAGCTATCTATACTACAACACCAGGTTAAACACACTATTTTCTTCAAAAAAATCCCTGTACCAGGTCTAACAAAAATATGACAGACTATCTAAACCTTCCTAAACCAACTTCTGAATTAACATGTACATGAAATATTTTGCTTTGAACTGTAAAGCTCCATTGTTTTGCCTCCTGGAAGTGTTTACTGTCTTAACCATTGTTAACACAAACTCAGTTAAGCAAATTGCATGACAAAAAACATTTGAATATGGAAACAAATCATGAAAAAACTCATTGAAAGTTTTCCCTTATGATTTTCTCTTTTTGGAGAATTTTTTATCGCTGCTGTGTAAACTGATCTATGGAATTTTTTTTTTTAAAGTTTAATTACATATTTCATTTTCTATTTGTTTATCAGAAAGCTTTTGATTATCAAGTTGACAAAGAAGAAGTATGTAAAAAGGTGACTACAAACCTAAGAATGGAAGCTGCACCAGTACCATATTATCTTTTTTCTAGATACAATGCAGGTAAGATTTAGTATAATAGTGACACCATATAATGTGAATTCATTTCTGGTATTATTTTTAGCTCACCTGTCCCGAAGGGACAAGTGAGCTTATGCCATCACTTGGCGTCCGTCGTCGTCCGTCGTCTGTCGTCCGTCGTCTGTCGTCGTAAACTATTTCAAGAATCTTCTCCTCTGAAACTACTGGGCCAAATACTTTCAAACTTTAACTGAATGTTCCTTAGGGTATCTAATTTATAAATTGTATCCGAAGTTTTGATCTATCAACAAACATGGTCGCCATTGCTAAAAATAGAACATAGGGGTCAAATGCAGTTTTTGGCTTATAACTCAAAAACCAAAGCATTTAGAGCAAATCTGACATGGGGTAATATTGTTTATCAGGTCAAGATCTATCTGCCCTGAAATTTTCAGATGAATCAGACAACCTGTTGTTGGGTTGCTGCCCCTGAATTGGTAATTTTAAGGAAATTTTGCTGTTTTTGGTTATTATCTTGAATATTATTATAGATAGAGATAAACTGTAAACAGGAATAATGTTCAGCAAAGTAAGATTTACAAATAAGTCAACATGACGGAAATGGTCAGTTGACCCCTTTAGGAGTTATTGCCCTTTATAGTCAATTTTTAACCATTTTTCGTAAATCTTAGTAATCTTTTACAAAAATCTTCTCCTCTGAAACTACTGGGCCAATTACTTTCAAACTTTAACTGAATGTTCCTTAGGGTATCTAGTTTGTAAATTGTATCCGAAGTTATGATCTATCAACAAACATGGTCGCCATTGCTAAAAATAGAACATAGGGGTCAAATGCAGTTTTTGGCTTATAACTCAAAAACCAAAGCATTTAGAGCAAATCTGACGTTGGGTAATATTGTTTATCAGGTCAATTTCTATCTGCCCTGAAATTTTTAGATGAATCAGACAACCTGTTGTTGGGTTGCTGCCCCTGAATTGATAATTTTAAGGAAATTTTGCTGTTTTTGTTTATTATCTTGAATATAATTATAGATAGAAATAAACTGTAAACAGCAATAATGTTCAGCAAAGTAAGATCTTCAATTAAGTCAATTTGACCAAAATTGTCAATTGACCCCTTAAGGAGTTATTGCCCTTTAAAGACTTTTTTCACAATTTGTTCATCATGTTGACTTACTTTAAAAAATCTTCTCCTTTGAAACTGCTATATCAATTTCAGCCAAACTTAGGCTAAATGAGTTTCAGAGTATCTAGTATAAATTTTATATTTTATTTCCTTGTATGTCAAGAAACATAGCTCCTATGGCTAAAATAGAACATAGGAGAAAATGATTATTTTTTTTGGCTTTTGAAGAAAATAGGACGATCCAAAAAACATTTAAATAAATTGAAAAGCCAAAATAATCATTGATGAGAGATTTAACCAAAAGAATTAAGGTGAGCGATTCAGGCTCTTGAGAGCCTCTTGTTTAGAATACCAATTTATTCATGAATGTTGTAGCCACAGGCCAACCAGAAATTTAAATGTTTAATGAATTACAAATTTTATATATAAGCTGGTATATCATGTATGAATTTGACAATGAAATCAAATATCCACAAAAAAAATATTCAATCCACGAAAATTAGTTCCTACAAAAAAATGAATGCACAGTATTTCTGTTTTTGATGTGTAATCACTTTATAATAGTTGTCAGACAACAAATAATTGTTGTTCAACTAAATCAAAAGCTTTATCCTGCAATTGGGTGTTCTACTAAACAGATACAGCCCTGCAGATATCGCTATGCTGTATCTGTATACTATACAGATATCGCTTTAAAGCTCCACCCGCTGCCGGACAGAGTATTGTATAAACCTGTGTGACCTCAGAATTTGTATTGCAGTTGCATTCCGATGATTAACTAATTGCGAATTTACGATTACTTTTACAGGTTCTGTTTGTTTTCAAACATTTCTTTAGAACAATAAGAATCACACCAATTTTCTGATAACATACACACATGAACGGCAGTCTTTTCTACAATGACAACTATCGATTTCAAAACTTTAATGCGTATGAATGTGTAAAAAAAACAACCATGTCAATTTCAGCATGCATGTTTAAAGAATATCGAGTCTTAAGCGTAGGACAACTCGTACACTCCTGTTTCAAATTGGACAATGTTTTGTTATTTGTTTTTCCTGTTGAAATTAGTTGTCATGTTAAAATAGATAATTATTCACTTTGAGCAATGTATTATTGTTGACCATTCGGGATTCTTTTTTTTGCGAACCCGTCTTCAGCTGAACATGCTGAATGTGTGATTACTGTATCGTATTACTACACTGGCCTCTAGGTATTTCAAATCGAAAATAAATGTAAAACATTTGTTTTTGTGTCTTTCAAAACACAAATAATATACAAATACAGCTGATATTTAAAGACAATAACTGTTTAGTGTCTTTAAATATCAGCTGTATTTGTACTCGGCTCAAAACAGGTGTAGTAGCTTGCTAAAAGCTCGCATACACCTGGTTTCTTAGCCTCTAACAAATACAACTGATATTTAAAGACACTAAACAGTTCTTGTCTATATATATGTTCAACATCTTTTTGTGGTAACCACCTTGCCTATCTTGTAGTGTGCTCGCCTCTAATGCTGGAGTTAGTTAATCCCCTGGTAGGTCAAAACAAACGCTTAAGAATTGTTCTTTGCTACTTTTTCACTAAGAACGCTCATTTAGGAGTAAGGACAAATACTGGTTGACTAGGATTTAAAATGACGTGTTCTCTAGGAAGACATTTTTTAATGTGTACAAGTACTGCCTGTTTCTCAGTCTTATATTATACAATTAATTTAAATAAACAGTGAAATGTTTATAACATGTAAATGTTTTAGTAAAAAGTTTGTGTTCAAAGCCAAGTTAACAAGAATGTGTCCACAGTACACAGATGCCCCACTCGCACTATCAATTTCTATGTTCAGTGGACAGTGAAATTTGGGTAAAAGTCTAATTTGGCATTGAAATTAGAATGATCATATCATAGGGAACATGTGTAATAAGTTTCAAGTTGTTTAGACTTCAACTTCATCAAAAACTACCTTGACCAAAAACTTAAATAAAAAATTTTAACCTGAAACTTGCACTATCATTTCTTTGATCAGTGGACCGTGAAATTGGGGTCAAAAATCTAATTTGGCATTAAATTTAGAAAGATCATATCATAGGGAATATGTGTACTTAGTTTCAAGTAGATTAGACTTCAAATTCATCAAAAACTACCTTGACCAAAAACTTTAACCTGAAGCAGGACGAACAGACGAACAGATGAATGGACAGATGAAGAGACAAGTAAACAAAATGCCCCTCTACTATCGTAGGTGGGGCATAAAAATGTGTGAAAAGGTTTGCCTATGTACTGTTTCATGTAACATATTGTTTATCAAAAATGAATGGAAACATGAAAATTTAAATGGTTTGTTGAATTGAGTCGATGTGATTTTAAAGTGTTACTGATCAGTGTAAAACACAAGAAATTCAACACGACTATGTCTATTTATTTACAGGGACAACTGCAGATTCTTTAATAGATGGGATAACAAAGCTGACTAAAGGTACAATAAAGGGTCGATTCTTCCACTTCTATCCGGCTAGAAAAGTACAACTATTGAAATGGTTGGGATATTGGATGAGGAAAGGTTGGTTCAAATTTAATAAATTAAAAACTAAATGAAATTGATTGACTTGCATCATAAAATAATAATATTAAATTATTTTTATTTTATTTTTTAGTTAAATGGCAAATTCATATTTGAAATCTCTGGACTAGCTAACAATTTATATATCAATTCTATTGCAGGGGGGGGAAATTAAAACCTTTAAGAAAAATGTTTCCTCAAGATTAATTTACAAACCTATTATAAAGTTATCTTGAATTGCTTGTAATAAATTATGAATACTAATACAGTTAATAGACAGTCAGTAAATGTTGAGAAAGCCTTAATTTATGTTATCAACTCTTAAAGTTTTTGAATTAATTTATTGTCTAGTGATATATTGACATATCACTTTCTTGTCATAATAACATTTTTGGACACCTACAATAATTGTGAAAATAAAATTTATTTCAATTTTCAGTCTGAAAGAAAAAGAGCATTCAATAGATGTTGTGATTAGCATGATAATTGTTGAATTATTTATACTGAACTATTTGATTTGTTTTCTCAGGGGCTGTGCCATTAGCTACACTTAATCTACAAAGGGGAGTTAAGCCAGGATGGACAATCCCTGATGCTTGGCATCACCAAATGGTTTATGGTGTTAGTTCTAAAGGTTTGTACCATATGGTTAGGCTAAATTTTATTTAAGGGGACCTTAATGTCTAAGTCATCTGTCTAGTTTGACTAGCCTGACAACACTGAGGTTGTGAGTTTGAACCTGACTTTTGTCAAATATTCAACTGAACTTAAGGATGTACTTAGGTGAGGTTTTGAGATTTGTGTCAACTGTTCGGACTCCTTGGTGTTTTTCCATACAATACAATGTAAAATATTTTGCCCCATAACACCCATTTATTTTTTCATATAAGACTTAACAGCTCATGAAAGGTCATTTACCAAAATTTTAGACGATTCTTGATTTTCTTTCTTTTGTTTTGAGACCCAAATAATACCAATGCAAATATAAGGTAAAAGTCCGAGTCAACCTTTTCCCGCCATATTTTAAATCTCAAATATCTTGAAAACGAGGTCCATGACCTATCAATATTTTTTGGTTTTCTTTATCCTTAATTGATGCTCTACAAGCTTATAGTGTCAATTTTAATTTCTTAATTTCTTAATTTTTACCTAACCTCACCTAAGTACATCCTTAATGGACAAGGATTTCAAATTTTCTTGCAAAAAGTTGATTGTTCTCTCTTGATAATCTGGTTTCTTCCATCAATAAAAAATGGCCTTACAAAATACTCAATGTACTGTTTAACAACAACAAAAAAGCAGACAAATTCATTTTTAACTCTTGAATTTTTCGAAGGAAAGATAATGAAATAAACTAACATTTTTGGGGAAAGACGGCTTCGAGCCGTCAATAGTCCATTTGCCAATTACCGATTTGATTATATTATTACCCACTTTTTAAACGAATTACACCCTTTGTGAATCGTAGACTGGTTCCACACCGGACAAAATTGGTTTTTGCCAATACAAAGCATAGCAAATTGAAAGTGATGTATCGGCGGTTCAACTAATTTTTCACGAAAAACAAATTCTGATGACAAAATTATTTAGCTTATTAACAAATTAATGTAATTAAAAGATTTGAAAACCTTAAAGATTACTCACATTACACACAGGTAAATTTGCTCTTTCTGCTAGCTCCCCATTGTAAAAAAAAATTAATGTCCCTCATAAGGGAGACAACTAAAAAGGGATCTCTAATAACAGGGTTATTTGATGGGATTTGGCAAATAGCCTATTCCCTATGTGGTTGGCCAGAGTGCCAAGCCCTTGCGTCAATCTATTTGTTTTTATAGTTTGGAAAACCCCCCAAAAAATCTTACTGAGATTGAGGAGAAGGAGACACACATATGAAAAGATTGACTTAAAACACTTTTTAACACATTTCCGTTCCGTTTCTCGTGAAATCATCGCATCTCTACCTTACACTGTTTACGTTTCTTTTACAATCCGGAAAAATCAGTACATTGTATTACGAAATTTTATAAATATATCCAACCTACAAGGCTACATGGTAGTGACGTTATTGTTTGAATGCCACACTACGTAGAAGCAGGGATATCCCGTTTACTGATTATTAAAACCATTCTCAAAATTCATGTACTAATTAAAAATCGGTATTTGTTCAATTTAAACATAATTATGTTTGCTGTAGATGATTCAAACATCAACATGAAGTGCTTTTATTTGTAGGTCATTCAACTTGCAAATTTCGCAGTAAACAATGCTAATGGGGATACATGAGATTGGAGAGAGAAACGGCTTTTTCATTCATTGTGTAAAAGTCTGTTTTGAGAATCTTTCTCCAATACAGGAGCACCTCAATTGATGAGTTATTATCCACTAAAATAAAAGTTAATGTATCTGAACACTTGAAATGTGACATTTAGTATATGATAAGTAGTCTTCCATTTAAACAAAATTTTGTGTACCAACATGATCATTGTAATGGTAAAAAAAATATAAAAAGATAAAAATGTTGCATGTTGTAGTTTAAACCTATTTATTCATGAAATTTACAATATATCAAAATGTAGGATCTGGAAACAAGCTTCACACAGCTTATATCAATCATATTGGTTTTTATAAGTACATGTATCTCTATGATGAGAGTTATAACTGAGAACTTTATCAATGGAAATTTAAAACTGAATAGATTTTTCAGTCCTCACTTGAGAAAAAAAATAAAAATCTTAAGAGTACTGTCACAAAAAATGGAGAATGGCCCTAACCTGGTACACAAATAAAATTTTGAAAAACATTGTAGTAGTTGTTAAATTATAGAATTCAGTTGAATTTTAGATAACTATAAACTTTTAACTTTTATCAAATGTTTTGATTGAGAAGGTACAGATCTCTCCCATTGGTCCAAATTGACACCATGATGAATTTTTAACTAAGGAAATGAAATAACATAAAACAACAATTGATTGCAATATTGTCAAACTTTCTACATGTTCTACCTGTTCTTTTGTTCATTCTTTGTATGAAGACTATCAAAAGATAACCCCCCCCCCAAAAAAAAAAAATTAGAAACAATGGCCGTCTTTCCCCTCAGAGCTCTTCAGCTCTTTGATTTATGAAAAGTGATTGCAGACTTGAATATAATTTCCTCAAGGAGAGAATTTTCTTGAAAAAATAATACTGCCACATTATTTTTAAGCTCTTGCTTCTTTAGAATTTATTTTATGAATAACTGAGTTTGATTAACCTGTGTTTTAATTATAGGAGTCCACTTGACAAATCCATTGGAGATTGTTCCAGAGGAGATAATAATGGAACAGTTGACAAGTGATTCTGTCTTATTGATACGGAGACAAGATGTTGTAAACAGATTCCGGGACTGGGCTCCACTCAATGAATTCCTGAAGAAAAGTGATGACCGATGGCAGACAATGAATGTTTTAGGTTTGTTAGAGATAATATAGGTTGATAAAAAAAATAAATGTTTGGGTATACTTTTGGGCTTCTAAAAGGGTGAAGAAGATTTAAAAAGGGGGGGGAGGCAATCAGAAACCTTCTTGAAATTTTAAAGAATGACAGGATGCTGCAATGGTCCAAAGAAAATAACAAACACACAATATTTGCCAAATTAATACACAGAAACTAAATATTGGGAAACATGAACCCCCTAAATGAACTTGAATGTCACTCAGGTGCTCTGGAAGGGTAATCAGTTCCTGTTTAAGAGTTAGGTACCTGCCACTACAAGGAATATTCATGAAGTTGACAGTAAGCTTTTTGAAAACAGCTATATAAAAAAACAGTATACACTATAAAAAATAAAATTCTCTATACAATTACAATTACAAACTATAATTCTTAATTTAAGGATGTACTTAGGTGAGGTTTTGGAATTTGTGTCAAATTTTCGGACTCCTTGGTGTTTTTCCATACAATACAATGTAAAATATTTTGCCCCATAACACCAATTTATTTTTTCATATAAGTCTTAATAGCTCATGAAAAGTCATTTACCAAAATTTTAGAAGATTCTTAATTTTCTTTCATTTGTTTTGAGACCTAATAATACCAATGCAAATATAAGGTAAAAGTCCGAGTCAGCCTTTTCCCGCCATATTTTAAATCTCAAAAATCTCAAAAAGGAGGTCCATGACCTATCAATATTTTTAGCTTATTTTTATCCTTAATTGATGCTCTACCAGCTTATAGTATCAATTTTAACTTCTTAATTTATTAATTTTCACCTAACCTCACCTAAGTACATCCTTAAGTCTTTTTAATTGAGTAGTTGTGTTAATAGTTGTTAATTGCTCAGGCTCATAATAACCAATAATAATTAAATTGTTTATAATTTTATAGGTCAGGTTGTAAATGTTTTAAGAGAGGCTTGTACTGCACTGTCACACCAAGGACCTCGGTATAGAGCACAGCTAACATCACATATAACGATACCTGCTGCATATAAAGCTGGAATCACTTTATTTGTTCGTCAGAATACAGAAGTTTGCCAGGAATTGTTCAATGCACCTGATTTAGAACTGATGAATCCAGAAGAAACAGAAGAAGGATATTAATGATAGAAATTGTTATTTATAATTTAATTTATGCAGTTTTTGGCCAGTTTATGAGTTACTTTATTCAAATATTCCAATCCCTGTTCCCATTGGACTGATAGATTTTGTTGGGTTGTTTCTGTAAAATTTATGCTTTTATTCAAAATAGAACTATTTTTTTTATATTCCATTGATACACAATGGCTTTCTTTGTCTACTATCTTTCACTTAGTTTATAGTCACTGAAAATAATCTTACTTATTAGGTACAAGTGGGATCACTTCATGACTATCTATATTTTTTGTGCATGCATTTCTCAATGCGTTAGAAAACATGACAAAATATTTGCCTCTAAATATTTATATTATTTGTTTTTTATTAGTCATCGTTAGGAGTTGTTTAAGGAGGTAGACCTAGGTTAAGGGAAATAACTCTTAAAATCATCAGTACGTTTATGTCAACCATTTTTTAAGAATATATTCTAAGCTTCTAGGTTACATAGATTATTTTCAATCTGTTTCAGGTAAATGCTTAAAATACATGGATGAACTTGACTTTTACAAACGCTTAACTGATTTAAAGAGTTATTTCCCTGAACCAAGGTCTACCCCCTTAAATGAAAAGTTAAATAAACATTTACATTTAAAAAACCTTCTGAAATGTTACTTGTATAATAAGATCATAACTTTTTATAATTTGTGCATAATATATTTTACAAATTTCTTAAAATATTGGTTATTAACAACATTTTATATGTCTTCATGTTATTTACTAGAAATACAAATCTCATCAATCCCATCTTATTTTGAATTTTGATATTGCTTTAAAAAAATGTTAGATAGTCTATTTTAATTATTTGTTAACTTTGTATGAATATCATTAACCAAGAAATCCAGAAATAATAGAAATTGATTCCCCATTCAGAAAATGTGAGGTTTTAATTTGCATTTAAAAAAAGCATCTGATAGGAGAAATAAATTAAGCCTCCCTAGATAGAATTTATCCAGACCAGGTTATAAGTGTAAAAGAAATACTGTCAATTCTTTATAACCATGACCTGAAATTTATTATAAAAGGCAGTATTTGTTTAAACTTGTGATATGATATCTTTTATTAATCTTAGGAAAATGAAATTCTAGTTCAAAGCAGTGCTGGATCCTTATTATAATAAATTGTATTTCAGTTCGATCAGTAGTGCTCTGATTTAGTAATTACAAAATTTACATAAGCATATTTTTACATGAAAAGGAACAAAGTATCTGTTTTAAATTTCCTGCCCATTTTGGTAAACCTTAATAAATATTTGCTTGTTAAGCAAGGGATAACCAATCGACCAATTTTTAATACAGGAACCATTTACAAATTCTTCATTTCAGTAAGAGGAGTAACTCATGACATTTATACATAAAGTACATAAGAGTAAAATCAATTTTCTTGAATGATTTCCTAAAAACTGTCATACAGCATCTCCTTACAGATTTGGGATCATAGCATGTTATGTTTTTACATTTGATGAATGAATGAATATTTTGTAAGATGTAAATCACATGACCATCAAATTTTGGATTATTTTTTTGTAAAGTACCTGCAATGTGAAATTCTTCTGACAATTTTCTATGCCCAAGATGTGCAATTGTTCTATGCAGCCTCTGTCAATATATTCAATTGATATATAATGTATTCCAATGTGCTTTAGACACAAATAATTCACCCTGTCTATCATCATTCATTTTTTTGGCTCATGTTAATTAGTGTTGTGTAGATATGGATATTTTAGGAAGTGTGGTACATTTGTATTTTCCAAAGTATAATGAGTGTATTTTCAAGATTTATTACCATTTGTAATTTAAGAATACCTGAGGAGAGTGAACATTTTCTTGTACTTCATTTAACTGTAATATATACCCTGTGTTTGATCATGAAATTTAAAATTGACATTATGAAAACCTTGTTCCGCTTTTGCTTCTCAGGTGATGTGATACTTTTCTATTTTCATCAAGTAAAAATGAGCATGCTTTCAAAATTACTTGAAATTTTTTTTCAGAGACTACTAATGAATAGACATACTATTTATTCATTATAATTTGGGAGTAAAACAAATTGTTTATTTTATTGGAATAGAAAAATCACAAATAATATGTGTTTATGTATTACTTGTTCTGTTATTTTGTTCATTAATAACAATTGTTGCTCCAAATTGGTAGTGAAAATAAATATTGCAAAAATTGTGACAAAATAAGTTTCTCTAAAATTAAAAAGTAGAAATTTTAAAATTAGATAGCATAAATGTATGGAATATTTCCTGAAATAGCAATAATTTAAATAATTTTATGTCTGATCCATTGTACTCTTGAAATATAAATATGTTAAAAGCTATAAAGAAAGCTGGTTTGTTGATGAAATATTAAGTTTCATACAACAATCAGATTGGAGAAAAACAACTGTTGATCAATGACATTAAACTGCATTCATGCTCTCGCCTCTGTATGACTTGAGAAACACCTTAAAACAATATATATATATTTCATAACTGTAATTTGAAGTGGTTGGTCCTCTAGCTTTGCATTCAATTATTATCTCCCTTGTTTTCAGTTCTTATCTCCCTTTGATTTGAAATGAGTACCTTCCCTTTGCATGTTTTGCAAGAGCAGGTTCTCTCTGCTTAGTCCTAATGAGAAAATTGTAACCTTTATGCAAATGGCTAAACCATGCTGATATAATCTAACTAAAGTTCAATTATGAAAAAAAATGTTATTAGATTAAAAGTTAAATGTATTTATATTCCCTATAAACTCATGATTTATGTTGCTAGATAAAACCTCAGTTAATTGATACAAAATTCATCTTCAGCAAATAAAATGAAAACTTCCAGAGAATTATTAACTAAATATTCAGCCATTTTAATAAAATGTTTCTCTGTATAAGTATGACCAAATTTTACCATTTTCAGACAAAGTTTTTAGTCTTGCACACAAATTGAATCAGTCCATAGGTGAATAAAACAGATGTTCTTATTTGCAGAGCTCAAAATTTTGATTGCAGAAATATAGGTTAAATTAGGTGTTTTATATGGATTTTTTGGTTTGAACAAATAATTTTTGTAAATGAGATATGAAAATTTGCAATAAAACTGTAAATACCACAAATGAGAGATAACTCTTTCAAAATGACATAAAAGAAACTGGTAACAAGTAATTTACATTGTTATTATAACATTTATGATATTGGTGAGTGTTTATATAATAATTGTAAGTGCTTTATGCTGATTTGTCTGTGATGTGCTTTGTACACAAGGTTTAAAGATATCATTGAAAGTTCAACATCTGTAAATAGAACAGTCCATACTTTGGTCACTATTTTTAACTGGAATATTTAACAAATAAATTTCTGTTGGGATTGATTCATTGACACATTCTGACGTAGTAAATTGAACAATCTATATTGATAATCACTTCTTTCGGTTGTCCACACCTAGCCAAAATTTCACTTAGAAAGGGGGGCTTTGTCCGAATTATCAGAGAGATGTATGAAGCTTGTGCTCAGTGTTGAAGGCCTCACAGTAACTTATAAATGATAAAACAGCAATAACAGTGTTGTACTTTTCCTGTTTGTTTGTCAGGTTTTTGAAATGATTTTGTGCCATGAAACATAACACCATGTACTTTTAAATTTATTTCTTATGCTGAGAACAGACATGGGGTAATTGAAATATGTAATTGTAATTGACCATAACTAATTACAATTTCTCAAGTAATTGAATGTAATGTGTCATTAAGAATTTTTTCAATTACATAGCAAAAGTTGTGTGTAATTGACAATTACATTTCAATTACATCTCAATTGCATTTAAATTTTGGATCAGAAAGATTGAATTGTGAATGTTCTCAAAAAATAATGAAAATCCATGACCTTAGTAATTGTTCTTAGCTGACAAAGCAAAGCCTGTACATTATAATCTGAGAAACAATTTTCAAGGTAATCTAGACTAAGAACTTTCATTGGTATTTTTATACCATGTGTTATATTAGTGGATATGTATATATATATACACTGTTATTTATAAGTCATTATGTACTGTTTTACAGTTTGCAAATAAATTGTAACATTATACAATACAAACTTCATTTTTTAACCCAGATCTGAGTTATGAATCTACAGGAGTCCGTTATATATTGTGGATTTATTATTATTTGTGGATTACCAATTCTCATGGATTTTGTGGTTAAATGTGAACCATTAATTTAAATGTGAATCATTAATTTAAATGTGAATCATTAATTTAAATCTGTACTAAAGTGCCATTTTTTTATAGGCTTTGTATGCAGACTTAAGGATGTTCGCTGCTCAGTTTTAAAATAACTTTTCATAAAACTAGTATGTATTGATAGGGAATAAATTGGAGAATTAAAAAAGCAAAAAAAAATATAGGGGTCAATGTGCTTGTTTTCGAGATATAAGACTGACAAAAATTCCAAAACATGACAAGCAGACATCCTTAAAAATACTTTTTTCCCTCAATCAAAGAAAAATAAATGAATCCACAGTATCATTTGGTTTTTTTCATATTTAAATGTAGCACTACAGTTAACTTTAGTTGTTCCATTAGTTTGTTTGTCTTATATTTCATGCATTTTCAGAATTATAACTAATTTATGATAAATTACTTCATAGTATCTGAGCAGTGTTTAGACAAATTTCAAAATGTTTTCCTCAGTTTTCCTCATTTTAAGACATGGAACATACCAAAATGCACACAAAATCAGTTCACAACTGAAAACATTCCCACCAAGGGAAATTCTGTTTAAATATATAAA
The DNA here is from genome assembly GCA_037788925.1 of Mytilus galloprovincialis. Taxonomy (NCBI): domain Eukaryota; kingdom Metazoa; phylum Mollusca; class Bivalvia; order Mytilida; family Mytilidae; genus Mytilus; species Mytilus galloprovincialis. The sequence continues at coordinate 43,469,460 of CM075333.1, read as the reverse complement.
TAACCTGCTTATGGTACTAGAAGAATGGAATGCACATCAATAGGACCAATTTTGACATTTTCTGTGTGTTATAATTCTGGACAATAACTATAGGCACACATTCAAGACTATTTATAAGAATATCCCTTGGTGTAGATGATTAAATGAAACATCCCTGATACAGTTAATCTCTGCATATATTATTTCTGAATGTATTCAATAGTGTTCTTGTTTAAAGTGAAATTGATTCAAATATATCAGAAATAACAATAAGTTAATCAAGTCTGTATGAGAATCTGTTAAATATGAATAGAACTGGTAAACATCAGAAATTGTTGTTATTGTCACTACCTTGTGAGCTGCTATTGAGTTTTCGCTCAATTTAGTAAAATGTCTGTAATTGACAACAGCTGATCTTTTGATAAGCTGTCGGTTTGAAATGTACAACATTTCAGAATCTGGTTCTTTGCTGAAACTTACACTATTTTTAGCTCACCTGGCCCGAAGGGCCAAGTGAGCTTTTCCCATCACTTTGCGTCCGGCGTCCGTCGTCGTCGTCGTCGTCGTCCGTCGTCTGTCGTCCGTCGTCCGTCGTCCGTCGTCGTTAACTTTTACAAAAATCTTCTCCTCTGAAACTACTGGGCCAAATTGAACCATACTTGGCCACAATCATCATTGGGGTATCTAGTTTAAAAAATGTGTGGCGTGACCCGGTCAACCAACCAAGATGGCCGCCACGGCTAAAAATAGAACATAGGGGTAAAATGCAGTTTTTGGCTTATAACTCAAAAACCAAAGCATTTAGAGGAAATCTGACATGGGGTAAATATGTTTATCAGGTCAAGATCTATCTGCCCTGAAATTTTCAGATGAATCGGTCAACCCGTTGTTGGGTTGCTGCCCCTGAATCGGTCATTTTGAGGAAATTTTGCTGTTTTTGGTTATTATCTTGAATATTATTATAGATAGAGATCAACTGTAAACAGCAATAATGTTCATCAAAGTAAGATTTACAAATAAGTCGACATGACCGAAATGGTCAGTTGACCCCTTTAGGAGTTATTGCCCTTTATAGTCAATTTTTAACCATTTTTCATAAATATAAGTAATCTTTTACAAAAATCTTCTCCTCTGAAACTACTGGGCCAAATTAATCCAAACTTGGCCACAATTATCTTTGGGGTATCTAGTTTAAAAAATGTGTGGCTTGACCCGGTCAACCAATCAAGATGGCCGCCACGGCTAAAAATAGAACGTAGGGGTAAAATGCAGTTTTTGGCTTATAACTCAAAAACCAAAGCATTTAGAGCAAATCTGATGTGGGGTAAAAATGTTTATCAGGTCAAGATCTATCTGCCCTGAAATTTTCAGATGAATCGGTCAACCTGTTGTTGGGTTGCTGCCCCTGAATTGGTAATTTTGAGGAAATTTTTGCCGTTTTTGGTTATTATCTTGAATATTATTATAGATAGAGATAAACTGTAAACAGCAATAATGTTCAGCAAAGTTAGATTTACAAATAAGTCAACATGACCAAAATGGTCAGTTGACCCCTTAAGGAGTTATTGCCCTTTATAGTCAATTTTTAACCATTTTTCATAAATCTAAGTAATCTTTTACAAAAATCTTCTCCTCTGAAACTAATGGGCCAAATTAATCCAAAGTTGGCCACAATTATCTTTGGGGTATCTAGTTTAAAAAATGTGTGGCGTGACCTGGTCAACCAACCAAGATGGCCGCCACGGCTAAAAATAGAACATAGGGGTAAAATGCAGTTTATGGCTTATAACTCAAAAACCAAAACATTTAGAGGAACTCTGACATGGAGTAAAAATGTTTGTCAGGTCAAGATCTATCTGCCCTGAAATTTTCAGATGAATCGGTCAACCTGTTGTTGGGTTGCTGCCCCTGAATTGGTAATTTTGAGGAAATTTTGCTGTTTTTGGTTATTATTATCTTGAATATTATTATAGATAGAGATCAACTGTAAACAGCAATAATGTTCATCAAAGTAAGATTTACAAATAAGTCGACATGACCGAAATGGTCAGTTGACCCCTTTAGGAGTTATTGCCCTTTATAGTCAATTTTTAACCATTTTTCGTAAATCTTAGTTATCTTTTACAAAAATCTTCTCCTCTGAAACTACTGGGCTACTGGGCTAAATTAATTCAAACCTGGCCACAGTCATCTTTGAGGTACCTTGTTTGAAAAATGTGTCCGATGACCTGGCCATCCAACCAAGATGGCCACCACGGCTAAAAATAGAACAGGGGTAAAATGTAGTTTTTTGCCTATAACTCTGAAACCCAAATCATTTAGAGGAAATCTGACAAGGAGTTAAATTGTTAATTAAGTCAATATATATCTGCCCTGAAATATTCAAATGAATAGGACAACTGGTTATTGGGTTGCTGCCCTCCAATTGGTAATTTTTAAAGAAATTTTGCTGGTTTTGGTTATTATCTTGAATACTATTATAGATAGCGATAAACTGTAAACAGCGATAATGTTCATCAAAGTAAGATCTACAAATAAGTCCACATGACCTAAATGGTCAATTGACCCCTTAAGGAGTTATTGCCCTTTATAGTCAATTTTTAACAATTTTCATTAATTTGGTAAATTTATGTAAATTTTTACCAAATATTTTTCTCTGTTACTAATGGGCAAAGTTCATTATAGATATAATTGTAAGAAGCAAGAATGTTCAGTAAAGTAAGAACTTCAAACACATCACCATCACCAAAATACAATTTTGTCATGAAACCATTTGTGTTCTTTGTTTAATATGCACATAGACCAAGGTGAGCGACACAGGCTCTTTAGAGCCTCTAGTTAAATCCTGAATTCACAAGATCAGTTGGCACTTTATCGTCCTTTTTCAATTTTGATGACTGATTTTCAATTTCAACTTCACTCCTACTTTTAGATATGCATTTTCTTTTAGAAATATCACATTTCATGTACAGAGAGTTACATCCGTTGTAAGTTTCATTACAGAAAGGCCTAGGTGTATAGTGTACATATTGATTCCAAATGTCACTTATTCCATCAATAACCATAACACTTCCCAAAGACATTGGAGCAAACGGTGAGTGTGTCGGTCTTCCGTAGAATTCAGGATAATCAGAAGTAGGATCAATTCCTTTTGCTTTTTGTTGTTCTCTGAATTTTGTCCATATACAGTCTGTGAACGAGTGAAGAGGATAAAATATTGGATCAAAAGCAGCTATTTCTATTGTTTTCATTTGCCCACCAATCCACACATGAACATCATTGTGAATTTCTTCAATGTTGAATTTCTTTTCGGCTGCAGGATTTGTTATCTCCCCTAATCTGCTCTTTGATAAAATATCCTCAACATTTTCTTTTGACATTAATTTCCCTTGTCCGCCTAAAAACCTCATGAGGTTGCCATACCCAAATTGTGTTTGCCAATGGCCAAAGGCTCCCTTTTTGATGACCCCATCACCACTTCCTATAAAGTCAGGTGACCAGATGATAGAACTGTATGGCTTGTCCATTGCTTCGTCCAATGTTACATCCCAGTACGGTATTGTTACAGTCTTTACTTTCTGTCTTAATGCATTCTCCATCCTTTAAAAAGAGAAGATTAGTTAAGTCATATAATTATGATGATGGATGGCTGCTTATCATTCATTGGCAAATGAAATGCATGTGTCAGGACGAGAATATGTTAATGTTTTAAAAATATTAATATAAAAAATAAGGAGATGTGGTATGATTTACCATGCTTTGTACTAGACTGACAGGCTGATCTGGATATTTGGAATGATAGTTCACAAGGTAACTTGTAACCATTCCCCAACACATCAATCAGACTTCAAGCCATCAGCCTTTTCTCCTTAATGTTATGTGACTGTTTTATTTGAGATTGTTAGTTGATTAATGTCCAGTGGCAAATGTTTCATGCATGTTCAGGACCAGATCAAGTGACAGTTTGAAGGATACCTATTAGATATTTTAATGTAAGGACCAGAACAAGTGACAGTTTGAAGGATGCCTATAAAATATTTGAATGTAAGGACCAGAACAAGTGACAGTTTGAAGGAAACTTATATGACAGTTGAATGCTGATTATGCATATATGTATAACTTAAATCACTGGACGAATTTGAGTCTGAACATTTTGTATAGACACATGTCTATTGTTGAAGTGTGTATGTTGTCCTCTATAATTATCTTGGTTTTTTTTTCATTATTTTTGTCGTTGGGTTGCTGTCTCGTATTCTAGATTCATGTAAGTTACCAGGTTGTTGATTATCATGTGCGAAAATTGGACCTGGTCCTAAGACCATACTCAATATTTATTTTTAACCTGTCCTTTAATCCATCTGTCATGATGATGGATATAAAGAGTGAATGGATGTCTTCATTTATAGAAGTATTCTTTTTTTCTAGGTCTTTTTCGTTATTCTGTCCACCATTGTCTTCTATTGCATAAACCTTTCCAAAACCCTAATAATACATATTCGAATTAGAACTCTTTGCTAGCCTTTTGAAGATTTAATTCAGATACTTACATCAGTAGAAAAACTCTGTGCCAGCCCATAAAATTTGGGCCCTGATGTGCATTAGCATTAGCAGACGATCGAGCATGGATATTAGCCAGCAGGTCATATTTGTTTAAACTAACTGACTAAAAATAAAGTAGAAACATTAAAAGTTACTTCTGATGATCAAACTTCATTAGGTTGAGTAGTGATTGAAATATTGGATGAAATAGTTGTGATGGCTCAATAATTGGTATTTTTCTGTCTCCGATTTTTCCATTTATTGACAGTGTTCAAAAATAAAATATTCTTTCTGTAGAACAGAATCACTTTTTTTTCCTGTGTTCTTAAAGAATAAAATTGATTCAAGCCGGGTTTTTATGCCCCACCTACGATAGTAGAGGGGCATTATGTTTTTATGCCCCACCTACGATAGTAGAGGGGCATTGTGTTTTCTGGTCTGTGCCTCCGTTCGTCCGTCTGTGCGTCCGTCCGTTCGCTTCAGGTTAAAGTTTTTGGTCAAGGTAGTTTTTGAAGAAGTTGAAGTCCAATCAACTTGAAACTTAGTACACATGTTCCCCATAATATGATCTTTCTAATTTTAATGCCAAATTATAGTTTTAACCCCAATTTCATGGTCCCCTGAACATAGAAAATGATAGTGCGAAGTTATATATATATCTTTATTCTGTCAAACCTTTGCAATTACAATGGTATACAGACACTACATGACATCAATAATACAGACATAAATACATGAATACACAGAGCAAAATATGTACACTATTTACAATTATACTGATAGTATTTAGCCAGAAGGGCACACATGGGAATTTATAAATCTAATGAAAGTACACAGCTTTCTCAATTTAGATTTTATATTTAAATTCATAATTTTCTTAAACATAATTATATTTGGACGATTTACATATTTTTTATCAATACATTCGTTTCTTTTTTCTGACATCTCTGTGCACATCATAATATAATGATACTCATCTCCAAGATCTTTAGAGTTACAGAATTTACAAATTCGTCTATCTCTCTGAATATTTGTCCATCTCCCTTTCTCGATGGGTAATTTATGGTTGATGGTTCTAAATCTAAAGTTCAGGTTAAAGTTTTTGGTCAAGGTAGTTTTTGATGAAGTTAAAGTTACATCAACCTGAAACTTAGTACACATGTTCCCTATGATATGATCTTTCTAATTATAATTCCAAATTATAATTTTGACCCCAGTTTCACGGTCCACTGAACATAGAAAATGATAGTGCGAGTGGGGCATCCGTGAACTATGGACACATTCTTTTTTTTCTTTAAAAAAAACTTTTAAAGGATTTTTTGGGGTTATTTTTAGGCATCAGAGGCATTTATGTAACTGTTTTCCATCTGTTTATCGTCTTGAGGATGCTTGAAAAATTACTAAGCCACTAGACGTTAAGCAACAAACAATCGATCAATCTATCTTTTACACACATCTGACATTGTGGGATAACTATTTCTATTGTTAAAGACATATGATTAAGGTGTCTGATGTTTATTTTTTTATAAAATTTGTTTTGTTCGATCGATTGCTGTGTCTGAAAATACTCGACATCTGTTACTCGTATCTACTTATTACAATGTACTTCAACATTAAAATAACCACCATCATACTATTAACTTCATAGAAACATCAGAAACTGTTCACTCAGATAACGGACCAACACAAAAGCAATTTGAAAAGTCATTCCCATATTATAATTAAAAAAAAACAACGCCAAGCTGCATATCCCAAATTATAAAGACCATTAAATGATAACATTATGTTGCCGGTTTCTTTGTTAGCCTAAAGACATATATGTACATAAGATATGATTACAATAATTAAGTTTTAGGCAATTAAAATATCTTATTATAAAAATAAAGAAATTAACCACAACCAGAACACGAGTTCTGATAGTGGGGGATTGAACCATATTTAAATGACAACCAAAAACCATCTGATCCGTTCTGAATGTTTCTTGAGAGTACTTTCAAATAGAATGGCCTTTCGCCTCCTTTGTAACGTGACGCTTTACAAAGGACATTCACGTTGATTGAATATGGAACATATGGTGTAAATGAATATATATAATAACTCTTACCGTGTCATTCTTTAACAAATTAAATGCTACATTTAAATCTCCTCTTTCCTTTTCAGATAATTGTCTGTACTCCTTTCTTAATCGAATATCACTTTCACTAGGATGGTACAACAGAGATCCGAGCCATTCTTGGTCAGCAGACGATAGTGGAATCTCGAACTTTCCAGACTTCGGTTCAGCTGCAGTTTTAGGGCGGGTATTTCCAAATGAGGATGCCGTCGAGTTCACTTCGGTGGCAACAATTTTCTTTTTTCCATTGACCACCGAAGAATGGATGAAAAAACTTTTTGATTGTATGCTGCTTACAAAAAGGCATAGGTATACTGTTATCCACAGAATCAGTATTCGTGTATCCTTCAAAAAGAGTAAAACGATTTAAAGTTGACGATTAGAAATGAAATTATGTAATATCGCTATAAAAACGTTTAAAATGTTTGTTTTAATCCTCAGGCGATGTATATACATTTTGCCCTCATATATTGGTGAGAAGTTCAAATCCCACAAATACTTCTATCCTTTTGCCTTTACAAAACAAATACACCAGAAAAAGGTTTGGTTGTTTAGTTGACCTCCCTCCCTCTCTCAATTTTTTAAACCAAAATTGATCTTTCATATTTAAAAAAAATGTCACCATAGCTTTATTTTTTATACTTTTATATGATTATACATGTATTAGAATGTGGCCACTGGACGTGAGGCAACCAATAACCAATCAATCTTAAAATTTGGACAGACTGTAGTTTTATTATAATTTTGTGTATATATACATAAAGTAGAAACTTCATTCCAATGCTTAACAGTTTCTCATATGTCTCTAAAAAAATCAAGTTAAAATTAGAAAATAATTGTTTTAAACATAACCTTCTTACCATCTCATTAACTTGTTACAATACCAGAAACACTAGCTTTCTTTTCATTTCAAATCCGTTTTCAAGTTGAATATAAACATAACTATCCGTATTTCACCAAGTAGATCTAACCATGTTCTCAAGATATTGATAGAAATCTGCACAGTAATAAGGAAGTGCCTACGGTAATCATCTGACAAATTTCGCGACATAAATATAAACATTTTCTTCTTCACGCTATTAAATTTTTAAAAAATATTAATAGTGTTCTCTTCATATTAACAGGGACAACACTTGTTAAATAAAGCCCTATTAAATGTCGGTATGACTATATGAGAAAAGGGGGACACTTTTGACAAATTTTCAAAATGGGTGGAAGTTAGTTTTAGGTAAAATATGATGGTTGTGTTTTGGTCTGCCTCATTGGATTTAACTTACAAAGTCTTCTTTTATTCAAATAACAATGTTGAATTATTTTTTATTCTCAGCCTTTGTAAAAGCAATGCTACGTTTCTGAAACGAGTTAGTTAGTCGGAGGAATTGTATCGTGTAACACAACCATTTTCCGTAACAGAATATTATATTATTAAATACATAGATAGGAACAGTATACTGAATCATAGTTCACGGTATACCCATGTTGCATTACCACGAACTTAATTGACTGAAATGAATATCATGTAGTTTCTCGAATTACGAAAATCTACGATCTTTTCATCATACATGTATTTGTAATGTATCCTATATTGTTTCTTATGATATCCTAAATAATTTGACTTATTACTAGAAACAGTAATGAAGTACAATATACTAAATGACATAGTGACGTTGGAAGGATTTAATCAACTTTGAGAAAAGATATTAAGTATCCAATCTTTATTCAAATTACATTTATCGATAAATTTTAGATTTAAGAGACCACAGAATGGGCCTTGAAGAAAGAGAATACTGCTATACAGTTGTACATTAACAGATTAGTTCTACTAACCCATATTTCATGTGTGTCAGTGGTAAATATCTATTTCTTTTAACCTATTAACCTAATCCTTGATACCAGTCACAGCTAGAGTGGATAATAACGCCCAACATCATATGAGTAGGTGAAATTCATCTCTGAAACAACTCTTCCTTTTCAATTTTTTTCCAAGTACAAGTATACTTTATAGCCAATGCTCTGTGTTGAAGACCGTACTTTGGCCTATTATGGTTTACTTTTATAAATTGTGACTTGGATGGAGAGTTGTCTCATTAGCACTCATACCACATCTTCTTATATCTATATATTTAGTTTTAATTAATAATTAATTGGTATTTCGCATAAAAATCTTAATTCATACGTTGACAAATAGTTTTATCTTTAAAACTCAGCTCCCCAATATCGATCTGTTCAGTGTTTAATAAATTGGGATTTCGCGTAAAATTGATGTTCCATGATATGTTCAATAAATTAGTCTCCCCTTTTATTTTTTCTTAATACGTTTAATTTTGTTTTGATTTGGAGTGAAAATAAAATTCCTCACGTTGGCAAACAGTTTTCAGTTGTTCAAGTATCTAAAATTTTCAAGTTCTAGAAATAGTTTGAATTAACTTCGTTTCTTTAGAAGAGATTGTGATTGTTATATAAATGCCCTACATAATGTAATAGGCTTCTGTCACCGTTTGTTTTTACATGTCCGACCCAGAGACCTACTTCTTCTTGTTTCATAAAGAGAAAGTGTTTAACTTTTGTTTGATATTATATGAAAAGAGCAGCAATTATTTTATAAAGTCATACTAAGGCTGCTATACAATGATCATACAAAAAAGTTAGCTAGTTTAATGACCAAGTGGTTGTACAACCTCCTTTGACATACTGTTACAAAAAAAAATGAATAATATTCATATTTAAACAAAGCAAGCTATAAGTATTGCCTTATGCCCTTACTTAGAATTGATTATTCCAACTTTTCTCCCTCGTCCAATGAGTTTTTATTCTTCTCTTTGTTTCTATTCTTCTCTTTGTTTCTATTCTTTTTCTTTTTGAGAAAAAGGGGGGCATTAATCATCTCTTTGCTAATGAATAGTTTGAAGCAATTTTTTTCTGTACAGTTGATCTGGAGATTGCGGAAGAATGTGTCTTTTTGTCTTTTTGTATGTACATGTATATGTATTTGTAATCGCTACGAAACGGCAGGGAAAACGCTTGGAGAGCCTAGCTTTTTGTCCTGTTTCTAAAGCAAATACAAATACATTATATATATTTTCCGACAATGTTCATTTATTGTTTTTATCCTGAAATTTACACCCAACCCTTTAAAGGTTAGTTGTTTTAAAAAATCTAATTCATTGTCTTTAATTTTCAAAGAATTGCCATAGTTTAAACGCGGACCGCGAAGAGGACCCCAAACTGAACTTGGAAGTTCAACATGAAAGTGGGGTTTTGTATAAGACTTGTACAAAAAAAGCAAACATTTAAGAATAAAGAACGACATGATTTCAAATTAACATGAAAAGTAACCACTCTAAGAATTGTCGCAATGGCATATTTCATTCTGCATAAAGCACAGTACTGACCCAATCTAATTAAAATATAGATCTCTGATTTCGTTATACTACATGTATGAGCATATGCAGTACAACGAAATCAGAGATCTATATTTTAATTAGATTGAGTAATGACCCCAATCTCATTAACATATAAGTTCTCTGATTTCTTTATACTTATACATGTAAGAGCAAGCAAGTTAATATAGGTCTGAATTTTAATAAAATTGTTCTGACCCAACACAGTTTATTGTACCAAACTGACGAAAAATTCACGAATCGCAAGAATCAAGCTTACATTGGAAATTGAGAATTTTCAGCGCTGTTCTTTTTCTAATCCAGTTTTTTCTATAAATCATCTATAATATATGAAGATTTGAGCAAATTTCATCAATTTGGCAGATGTTTAAAATTTTCACGTTTTTATTCACGAGGATTTTCTTTCCAGTTACATAAAAGAGATGAGTGACCTGTCTAAAGGCCAGACTTGTCAAAATGACATGACAACAATTAAATCACTTTTGCCGGACAATGGACAAGCTCAAGGTGTTTCATATTCTCTTGTCAACCGAGGTTGAAGATGTAAAATACTTTTCTTTCTTGTTTTCAAGTGTTAAATTTCAGTCAATAACAAAAAAATAAAGCAATCAAGCCACGAAGCAGATAAAAGCATATAATTTTGTTTCATTCAACTGGAAATGACATCCGCGATAGTCAGCTGTTTTCTATTTAAGTTTGTCGCCTTGGTATAGTATAGTGTGTGAAAATAGCATTCCGCTCAATGTGTTTATGTTTAAAACCAAAAGAAGTAATGTAAGGAAAGTAATCTCAGATTTCTTTTGTGCGATATGCGATATAAACTATTTGAAATTTGAAACTACGTGGTCAACTGGTGACTGCATGAAGACCGTGACATTTAACATTGGACAGATACAGATATGTCATTTTTATGGAAAGAGTGTCCGTTCTAAAATGGTTTACACAAATCAAAACTAAACGACCGTAACGCCCATCATTTGTTACGAGATGTCACTCAAAGTTATATAAGACTATCATAGTATTTATTTGCGTCCGACTAAGAGGATTCAGTACATGTGTATAAAGTTTAAACACAACCAACAAGAAGTGAATTTAAATAGAGTTTCACTTACAGGGATGTATACTCAGTACATGTACTTGGGAACATCAGTGTACACTCCACTTTTATTGGCTTTGTTTTTTCTTCTGGTATGGATTATTTATCGTACAAAAAAGGATGATAGAAAATGTTCTAATGCCCCGGGTCCAATGGCCTGGCCAGTGCTCGGAAATCTTCCAAGTCTTGGGAAGAAACCTCACGTATATTTGACGGAACTCAGGAAAAAATATGGTGACGTTTACCAGATCATGATGGGCAGTAGACCGACTATTGTCATAAATGGACTTACTGCCATCAGAAAGGCGACCGTTAATAAAGCGGAAGACTTTGCCGGGAGACCAGACTTTTATACATTTAAGTTTCTTGCAAACGGGAAAAGTATGGGATTTAGTGATTATGGACCAAGATGGAAACTTCACAGAAAAATTGCACAAAATAGTCTTTCATCGTTCACAAATAAAAGAAACAGTCCGATCGAACAGGCAATTATTTCTGAGGCCGAACTCTTGACAAATAATATGCTATCATCCAAAGGAAAACCTGTAAATCCACACAATGAAATCTATCTTTCCGTTGGGAACATTATTTGTGCACTTTGTTTTGGTCAAAGATATCAGAGAGACGATGAAGACTTTGTTTTTCTAGTGAAAATGAACGATAAATTCATGGCTACAATGGGTGCTGGAAATCCCGTCGATATAATGCCGTGGATGCGCCATTTTACAAAACGATCTTTCAATACGTTTCTTGGAATACTTAAAACTATGGATAATTTTAGTTTGAAAAAGAGACAAGAACATCTGGATACTTATAACCCGGCCAATCTTCGCGATGTTACGGACGCACTAATCCGGGCCACGGAAGAAATACCAGAAGAAGCAAAGTCCGCCGTGGGACTAACAGATGAACATATACTTTTGACGGTACAAGAACTTATTGGTGCTGGTTTTGACACTATTGCAAGTACGCTACAATGGAGTGTTCTATTTATGGTAACCCACCCAGAAATTCAAGAAAAAGTCCATCAGGAAATACGAGCGTATGTTGGGATGGACCGATATCCAGAATTCGAGGATCTCGAACATCTGCCGTTCACAGACAGTACAATAATAGAAACCATGCGACACTCCTGTATATTCCCGTTTGCTCTTCCACATAGCACAACTAAAGACACGGTTTTGAATGACTATTTTATACCGGAAAATACTTTAATTTTCTTAAACCTCTGGTCCGTTAATCATGACCCGGAAGTTTTCCCAGACCCGCAGAAATTCAATCCCTACAGATTTCTAGGTGAAGACAAGAAGTCTGTGAACAAGGTAGATTTGTTCTTACCGTTCGGTGCTGGAAGAAGAAAATGCCCTGGTGAACAGTTAGCCCATATGGAACTTTTCATATTTTTTGCCACAATGTTGCAACGTTGCAAATTTTCCGTAGTCCCTGGCAAAGTTCCCGTTATTGACAGTAAATATGGTCTAACATTAAAACCGTTGGATTTTGATGTACTTGTGGAACACAGATAAGTAACTTTCAGACTTACAACAGTATTATAGTTCTTTTTGATTATATCAGATATGAATAAATAAAAAAAGACACACATTTTCGTAGAAGTTATTATTCTTCTCTTATAATAAATGGAGCACATGAAATCATCCCCCAGTTTTTACTGAATAGCATTCATGTTGCGTAGTCTTAATTTTTCTATATTGTGTTTAGTGTACTATTGTTTGTCTGTTTCTTTTTTTGGCCACAGCGTTGTCAGTCTATTTTCGATTTATAAATTTATAAGTGTTCCTCTTGTATCTTTCGCCCCTCTGTGCTAAAATGGAATACGAAGTGATGTTTCCATTCTTGTCCTTACACTGCAGGGTGGCAGGTTTACTTTTGTACAGCTATACTTTCTTATAATCTAACGCATTTAAATACATGGCAAATGTGTTTAATAAATAATATTCGTATAATTATTAATCACGATAGTACATTTTGATCATGCATAGAAATATACATTGTATTTTAGAGAACAGTTGTGAAAAGCAGCAAAATGCAAATAGTACAGCATGTTAACTATAAGGAACTCAGTGGTTCTCAATATAAAAAAAGAAGATGTGGTATGATTGCCAATGAGACAACTCTCCACAAGAGACCAAAGTGAGACAGAAATTTACAACTGTAGGTCAGCGTACGGCCTTCAACAATGAGCAAAGCTCATATCGCATAGTCAGCTATAAAAGGCTCCGATTTGACAATGTAATACAATTCAAACGAAAAACTAACGGCCTTATTTAAGTACAAAAAATGAACGAAAAACACTGACTTGGGACAGGCACATACAAACAGAATGTGGCGCGGTTAAATGAATGCATTTGCATATTTGATAGTCTCCAAAGGTATTGATATATACATTTGATATTGCTCTGTAAGTTTAATATATGTTTGTCGCTGATTATATTTTTAGAAGTTTTCTCGTCTCAAAAAATTTGTTGTTGCCAGATATTTGGTAGTGTCTTAAATTTGTTCAAAACATAACAGACTCGCGGCGATTTTAAGAAAAATATACACTTCTATTGTGGAAGATCGTAAACTATGACGACCTATACACGTCTTTTCTATATGTGCCGTGTGTGGTCGGTTTAATATATCTACGGTGAAAGACACAGATATTATTTTATTCATTAAGGAAGTTCACTGCATGGTCTTCGTAAGTCTTTGCCCCGTCATAACTTCTTTAAGATTGTAAACAAAAAAGAAAAATAAGAGGCGGAACTTTCCAAGGGGACAGTCGAAGCGCAATAGCTGAAAGATAATCTCACAATGCTATGACAAAAGTACGAAAATCGACCAAAAGAAACACACTTCTTAGAAAATTAAAGACAAAGTAACACGAGCCCCACAAAGAATATGATTAGAGGCTATCTCAACTGCTCTTGAATCAAATCCTGCTCAACTGGTGGTAGTGACACAATACTTTGAACCACACAGTTTCCAGTCTGTTTCAAAACACATATTTGAGCCTCTAGCTTTTTTTGCATTACAGATATTTAAAAAAAAATCTTCTATATTTACTTGCCATGTTCTTTCTTATACCATTACATTTTGAAACAATTTTCATGTACCCCCATTCGTGAAAATTTTAATTACCAAATAAACTTCTTCCAATGTAGAATTGTTGGCAAGAATTGTTGACTAATAGTAAAGATTATCTGCAACGAAGAAAATATTTAAAGGTGGTCTAGGCTACAAGTGGATAAACGGCTTTCCACGACCACATTTATGCTAGTTTACCGCCCCTACCACTCTCCGTGTTTCAAGTGAGAATTAAGCAATATATTATTCGATAAAATCAAGATTACATTGATATCATCATTACATAAGATAATATACCATAAGTAGAATGCTCAGTTTAAAGAATTGTTTTGGTCGTTCGTTTTCTCGTTTGCATTGTTTCACATTTGTCATTTTGGGATCTTCGAAAGCTTGTCGTGTTGTATGTATTTTGCTAATTGCAGAAGTCTGAACGATGTACTATAGTTGCTAATTTCTACATGATGTGGTCTCTGATGAAGAGTTGTCTTATTGACAATCCTACCAAATCTTATTTATTTTCATGTTAAAGATTTTTATTGCAAAAATGTGTACGTTATTTTTATTTTAAGGCAAGAAAGCCAGTTGAAAATTTCAGTAGTTTAGTACATTGGTGGAAAATTTCTTCCGATTTACTTAAAACTGACCAAGATGTCATGATAGGAAATATTTATATCCCTCCAGAAAATTCTGTATATAAGGTTCCTGATGCTTTTAATGAATAAGAACAAGAATTTTTGAAATTTTCTGTAGAGTACAAGTATATACTTTTAAATGGTGATTTTAATAGTAGAACTAGTCGAGATGTAGAATATATTAAAATTGTTCATAGTCAGCATGATATTGTTGATACTGATAATGTAGATATTTTAAACAATCTAGTTTTATATGACATGTCTAAAGTTAGATGTAGTATGGATACAAGTAAAAACTCTTATGGTAACATGTTGTTAGAAATGTGTAAAAACAATAATATAATTATCCTTAATGGTAATGGTGACAAAGAAGGCAAATTTACTTGCCGTCAGGCCAGTGTTGTTGATTACTTTATTTGTACTTATGATTTTCTATGTTTCGTTGTAAATATG
Source organism: Mytilus galloprovincialis (assembly GCA_037788925.1). NCBI lineage: Eukaryota > Metazoa > Mollusca > Bivalvia > Mytilida > Mytilidae > Mytilus > Mytilus galloprovincialis. The sequence goes on along the minus strand of CM075333.1, from coordinate 43,454,160 downwards.
TATGTTCAAGACTTTTCCAAGCTTTTCTCAGATGTCCACTCTCCGTTAATATTATCTTTAAATTTTGAAGATGGTATTGAGGAAGATGTGCATATTGCTGAGAACAGCATGGAAAATGCAAGAGAAGTAAAACGGGTACAAAAATGGGACGTTGAGAAAAAGAATGAATTCGTAGAATTTATCGATAAGGACAAAATTTCAGATTTGGTTGCCGAATTAAAATCAGTTGACAGTAACCTTTTATCTTAAGGCAGAATTAACGATGTAGTCGAACAAATTAACAGCATATTATTGGATGCTGCAGATAATGTTCTAGGTACATATAATGCTAGCCATGGGAGTCGTACAGGGGAAAAAATGGGCAAAAAGGGGAACAAACCATGGTTTGATAAGCAATGTTGGAATAAGAGAAAGATTTACAGGGGAGCAAAGAGAAATTATAACAGTAATAGATCAGAAGCAAAAAGGGAAGAAATAAAAAAGAAAGAACGGGAATATAAACGCCAGATGGATAAATCGATGAGGGAATATAGAAAAAAAAATCAAAAACATATGAAAAACCTGAGGACAAAAAATCCGAAGGAATATTGAAAAATTTTAACTAGGGGAGGGAAAAGAAATAAACCTAACATAGCATTAGATGTACTGTTTGATTTTTTCAAAAATTTAAATAACGCCGAGAATACAAATGATGTCACAACTGAGCCGAATGACATTCAAGGTATAAATGAAGTTTTGAATTCAGAAATTACCGCAGATGAGATTATTAAGTATATACGAGAAGGCCATTGGCGATGATTTAATAATCAATGAATTTATTAAAAGCACATCACACTTTTTTATATCCGTTTATGTGAAACTTTTTAATATGGTTTTTGATTCTGGTACTTTGCCTGAAATATGGCTTATGGGAAATATCATACCTTTTTATAAAAACAAGGGTGACCAATATGATCCCCAAAATTATAGACCAATTACTATACTCAGCTGCCTGGGAAAACTTTTCACATCTGTTTTAAATTTTAGATTGAGTTCTTTCTTAGAGGATTATTTATTATTAAATGAAAACTAGGCTGGCTTCAGAAAAGGTTATTCCACAGTAGACAATATATTTGTTATTCCCATATTATTTGAGTTGCTAAAGAGGAAAAAGAAGAAACTATATTGTGCTTTCGTTGACTTTGCGAAAGCTTTCGATACTGTTTGGCGGTCTGGTCTCTGGTCAAAACTTATAAAACATTCGATTAACGGAAAGATGTATAACGTTATTGTCAACATGTACAATAATATCAAATCACGTATTCACTTTGGATCAGATCTTTCTGAATTTTTCCCTTGTTCCATTGGTGTTAGGCAGGGAGAGAATCTCTCTCCTTTGCTTTTTTCCATTTATCTCAACGATCTGGAATTGTTTTTACAGAATAATAATATAGAAGGTTTTTGCACTATCTCTGATGAGTTAGAAATAGAGTTAAATGTTTATTTCAAATTGTTTGTCATTTAATATGCTGACGATACTGTCTTAATGGCAGAATCTCAGATAGATTTACAAAGACAACTGGACTCCTTATGTGAATATTGTGAGTTATGGAAACTTAGAGTAAATGTGGAAAAAAGTAAGATTGTAATTTTTTCACAAGGTAGACTACCGCAGAATATTGTTTTTAAGTATGATAATATAAAACTAGATATTGTGAGTGAATTTAATTATCTTGGTGTATTACTGTCTAGGTCAGGAAATTTTTCAAGAGCTAAAAAAAAGCAATGTGAAAAAGCAACACATGCTATGTACGATATTATTCAAAAAGGTAGAGTACATAATCTGTCAATTGAATGCCAACTTGATCTATTTGATAAAATTGTTACAGCAGATTCCAACGAGTATGAAGCTAAATGTAGATTCTTTGGTTAGCTTCCTTGCTAGCTCAACCATGAAATCATTATTAGGTAAGGAACACAAGCATTTGGTTGGAGTCAATAGTTAAACAGATAGCCAATCAGAACTAGTGACAGAATATAAACATTGTAAAACTTGTTTTACAAGTCAGTTTAAAAAAAAGTTTTCAATCTAAATTTAAAATTTATTGATAAGTATAAGCTAATCCACAAGCATGTTGTAGGTGTGTTTGATTTGCCAATTTTATTTCAATCAATTACTCAGTTCATTTATAAATCCAGTTATGTGTATATGTATAAGGTTAATGACCCCTTCTGTAGCCTTTGAATTACGAATGTTTCAAACTGCAATAATATAAAAACAGCAAAGATAATGAATAATAGAGATGAGCTATTTTGTACATTTACAATGAGGAAACTTCGATTAAGCATTATTATTTGTAGTTTTATTGCATTTAAAAGTTAAACGGGATTTTGTGGCAAATAAACCAAGATTATTGTAGAAAATCCGCAGATATTTTTGTTATAAAATTTTAAGCATAGATTACTCACTTGATTTTCTATGATGTGCTATCGTTTATTGTTTACAAAAGTCCTAGATTTATAAACTTGTTTCAATGAAATCATTGCTAGCACTGCTTGCAAAAATCCTCAATATATCAAGTACTAAATTGCCAACTATGAAAGTGCAAGGGGAAATGCTTTGGATTTTCTATAAAATTTCCATTTGTTTAGCATTGAATCAACACAAGGGTACATCATCCTTGAACAAAAAATAAACCCTAACTCCGCTTCTAATTTATTGTAATACATAGAATTTTTTAATTCAATCAAAAACTATAAGAAATGAAATTTAATTTGCAAAGTTGTTTAGGGAAACCTGTTTGTATGAAACATTCATATTATAAATAGGCCATTGATATGAGTGTTTTCATTGGATGATGAACTGGTGCTATGTTCCTCCCAATTTTGAGGTAATAATCATTTCATGGTTGAGCTAACAAGGAAGCTAACCAAAGAATCTACCTGTAGCTTCATACTCGTTGGAATCTGCTGTAAACCAATACTTCTGTATGGGTGTGAAGTCTGGGTTTTTTTTAATAATTCAATAATCGAGAGGGTTCATATTAAATTTTGTATCATATGCATATGTCGAATGGTTTTATCAATAACAAAGTAAGCAGGGACCCTTTTATGCAGAATTTTTTTTTCAGTTTTCGGTCATAGGACGTTTCAAAGAGGGGCCTTGTGTAGATAGCACTTATAAAAAATATATGAATGAAAAACTATCAATAAATCTTCTGAATAGAGTAATACATAAACAACACATATTTGTGATACAGAATTTACTCAAAATTGTCCAAAATCTGCTCTTCGGGTCTAGGCAGAAACAAACTTCTCTATTACTTTAACTGTTAATATTCACACTGAAATCCCGATGAATATGCAGAAATGCTAGTAACTGTCGTTGTTCATTGTTGATCGTACATTTGTTTTCAACATACGTAGTACACTGATAGATCTCCACGGTAGCACTCGCGAGATGTTATTAACCATGCAGCGTACGTGTTCGGCATCGAGCGACCTCCCAATTGAATTCGTCAAAATTACATGCCAGGTCAGTTTTGTACTGTCTCAGACAATGTTGAGATTTGTTCGTTTGTTATAATTCTTACAACACGATGAAGCAGATACAGCACAAAGAAGCGATTTTCTAATTATACTAAACGCGAATCCACTCTCCATGCAGTTCCCTTACCATATGGTGTATGAACGCAAAAAATAATGAGACTGTTTTGGCGTGTTTGCAGGGTGATTGGCTCTGGTAGTCTGTCGACCACATCGCCTCGGCATATATTCAACGACATTATAGGGTTCTGATAATTATAATACCGATTGGTACATCTAATTCCAAACTGATGAACCGTACACTGTAAAATGTGCTCCAAAAACTACATGTCTTAGACTGAGTATTGCAAATTCAAATCTTGTAAATGATACAAGTTACTGTCCGATTTTGTCATAATCTCCAATAAAACTTTTATTTTGAAACCAAATGCCGTTATTCAATGATATTTCATCAATTAAAAAAGTGACAACATAGGTGTTTCCTTTAACAATCTATAAATTTTTATTTTGCCATTTCAAGTTTTTTTGCATGCCGAATCGATGTGCAGGCAACTGGGTGTTAGCGTATGGGGAGCTACGCGCCTGGGCCAAGGAAAACTCAAAACTGCAAAATTTTCAGAGAGTGAGTGTCTTGATTGCTGTTCTTCATATAAACAACATTCTTCTAACACAATAAATGATAAAACAGTGTTGACACATTCCTGACAAATTCATTATAACTTATTGGCCGTCATCACGCAGAAAAAACCCAGAGAATCGGAGAAAACTATGCGGCGGCGCTGCTGTCATACTTCGACGTCATAAATATCTCCAATGTCAACGTTATTGTCGAAGTATCGGCAATACACTGAAGCGGGATTCATTTTTAGAGGTCTTGTTCAGCTTTTTGAAAGTTTGAAAAATCGAAACATAAGTCTGGTGAGTACTCTTTTTCCACTTTATTTCAAGTAACGTGTTTTTCATCCAGTTATTTATTCAAAAGACAAATTTGAAACTTGAAACCTGTTTTCAAGAAATTGTAGTATCTATACTATTAAACGAGAAGACCTCATTTTGGGTGTCGCTTCTCTTCTTTCCACGATTAATTAATCACCATGTCTCTGTGTTCTATAGGTAACATGCATAGTCGCATTTGTCATCCATTCTTATGATTATTCATGTTGAGTTATTTTTGGAGAAAAACGACAAAAAAGGAGTCCGGATATTGATTCCGTCATCAGACTGACTTTAAGTCATAAATAAGACTTCCGGTTTAAAACAACCAATCGTATGATAGACAATAAAAATCGAAAAATAAATAAGCCAATCAGAGAGTTCTCCATATCATGGTGTTTATATCGCAAGAACCACAACTATTATACCTCCTTAGAGAGGACAATTATTTTATGCGTTTTATCTACATATAAACTACGATATGCTACTTTAATATATAGATCCTCTCTGTATTCTGTCTACTGTTTTCTTTGAAATGTTTACTATATTAGGGGTCATACCAGTTGCATATATATTAAAATAAGTGTATTCTGTCTACTGTTTTCTTTGAAATGTTTACTATATTAGGGGTCATACCAGTTGCATATATATTAAAATAAGTAAAACATGTGGAAACAATAATGTGTCCATAGTACACAGATGCCACCTCGGCAGTATATTTACTAAGTTTCAAGTTGATTGGACTTCAACTTCATCAAAAAGTACCTTGACTAAAAACTGTAACCTGAAGCGGGACAGACGGACGGACGTCACGAACGAACGAACTAACGCACGGATGTACAGACTAGAAAACATATTGCACATAAATGGGGCATAAAAATTTATTGTTGAAAGTGAAAGTAGTGATTTTGCAACAATGAAAGTAGGGTAGAGACTTGAGGGAGGCAGGACCTTTTTCGGGACTTCGGGATCGGGTGTTTATAAGCTCGGGATCTGGGGATTGCTCAATACGGGATCCGGGAATATATTTTTCGATTTCGGTATTTCGGGATATGAATTTCTTTAAATTCTGCATCTTGGGATTTCATGTTTTTAAGACCGGGATTTCGGGATCAGGACCCCTCCGACCACCCCTCAAATTAGCCTTAGTCGGTCTTAGTCATTTATACAAGATTCATATCCTACCATTGCCATGTTAATAAGGCTCGCAGAAGAAAAAGCACTGATGAATCCGATCGTCCTAGAAGCATATTTTATTAGACTAAAAACATATTGCACATAAATGGGGCATACAAATTTATTGTTGAAAGTGAAAGTAGTGATTTTGCAACAATGAAAGTAGGGTAGAGACTTGAGGGAGGCAGGACCTTTTTCGGGACTTCGGGATCGGGTGTTTATAAGCTCGGGATCTGGGGATTACTCAATACGGGATCCGGGAATATATTTTTCGATTTCGGTATTTCGGGATATGAATTTCTTTAAATTCTGCATCTTGGGATTTCATGATTTTAAGACCGGGATTTCGGGATCAGAACCCCTCCGACCACCCCTCAAATTAGCCTTAGTCGGTCTTAGTCATTTATACAAGATTCATATCCTACCATTGGCATGTTAATAAGGCTCGCAGAAGAAAAAACACTGATGAATCCGATCGTCCTAGAAGCATATTTTATTAGACTAATAACGGTCGATATATAATTAGTTACATTTATTTCATGTTTGAAGCGGTGCAAATTTTTAATTTAATTTGACTTTTACCAAAAGATGCATTGTAGCAAAGGGGAATAATAATTGTGGTCTGAGGCCAGAAACACGAAAATCATTGAATTTAACAGAAAGGAAACAAATATCGGACTTTGGAAAAAGGGAGAGGGCTTTTGATACCTTTTCTGAAATTCTTCATGATACATAATTATCTTTTACAAACATCATCCTACAACAGTTCACAAGCTGTATATGCCCGCGATTTCGCGGGTGTGTTCTAGTGATCTCTTTAAATCAAGCAAAGACAATATAGTTATCACTGGTTCTTAACTTAACGTAAAACGTATTAGGTTTTGATGAATTGGAAGAATTCATATTGCCTCATCAAATGATATATATACTATTTTGACTATATTATTTTGTCACTGTTGGACTTGAAATGCAGGTTTTGACATTGCTTCTTGAAAACGCTAAATTAGCAAAATGTGTTTTGGTAATAGCGTTATTACTACATGCAAAAAGTTTAGAATACAAAATATTTATAGAACAAAAACCGAAAAGACCCAGAACTGACGAACATAAACGATCACTTCGGTGAACGATTGGATTAGCCGGCGTTGCAATGATCTAAACCAACATAAAAAATCCTCTTCAATGTATATACATATTTCAGGTAGAACTATGAATAATCTATAATAGTAAACACATTCTAAATTGCATAATCCAGAAGATTTCAAAATTAAAAAAAAAAAAAAAAAAAAAAAAAAAGGGAATGGATGATAGAAATTTTATGTTACATTAACTAACAGTTGGTTCAACAATTAATAGGTTTATAATGGCTATGTCCAATCAAGAAAAAGAAAAGGAACGCTTCTCTGTGTCTGGCTTTTGTGAGGCCATATTAAGTACAGCTGAATTTGAGTGTTCGCTTGAAGACATTCTAGACAAGAAGGCCGCTGAGGCAAAGAGGGCAGTGTGGAAAATGGAAATAAGTATGTCATAGTATAAGATTCTAATATAATATGGATAAGCCGGTCAATTGTCCAATAAATATATTCCTTTTGAGTCTGTCATTGTATTAAAACCTGCATTTTTTCCCTCAATTTTGTTAAGTGTTTCCTGTAGTACATGTATTTGTCTACGTTTAATAGTTTTCTCTTTCGTTTCAAATTTAAGCTGAAAATTACACAATGATTGAAACACCTTCAGTCATCTATAGGTCACCACGTGACGGCGTTAAACCAATCACAACGTGATATTTTACTCGCGGTGCGATAAAGGTCAATATACGACCTTCAATAGCAGACAAAGGTCGTATACAATAGCACGAATATGTGTCTCTCAAATTCGCGAAAAATCTATATTCGACAATCAAACAAGAGCGTAACATATGAACAGTTCAATTAATTCTTTTCCAACTTCATTTTTTCATTTAAAATTGATTATAATTCATAAATGAAATGAAATAGCATATTTTCCTCATTTGAAGATTTATTTGATTTATTTTAAAATAGAAAGAGAAAATAAGGTAGAGAAGAGATCAGAAAAAGATGAAAGTATGAATATAGAAGAAAAGAGATCAGAAATAGATGTTGATATATCAACAGAGCAAAGACGGGGTAATTTTTCTTTGATATTTTTGCCGATATATCGCTGTAACGTTTGCTGGTTGAGTATCTTTTAAAAAAAAGTGTATCTGGTTGCTTATGAAAAAAATACGAAGATGTGGTATGGTTTCCAATGAGACGAATTTCCACAAGAGATAAAATGACATAAAAATTCAAAACTGTATGTCACAGTACGGCCTTTAATAATGAGTAAAACTCATACCGCTTAGTCAGTGTTTCTATTGGGAAAGTTTATCAAATTTTCTTCACTGAATATGACAATTCTATTAAAATTAGAAAAAAAGCTTTCCTATTATCTCAGATGTAAGTTTTTATTTTAACTCTAAGTTCGTTGTTATAACTGCTGGAACTAATAAAACGAAATGCCGAGAGAAAAAGCAAGTAATGTGAATATTTTTTTCTTTCTAGAAATGATTATAACAATGCCGATCCACGTGCAGAGAATTGGAGATAACCCATTGAAGAATGCCGTCGGACATGCCAATAAGGTACAATAGAAAATTAAGGGGACATTAGTATGGTGTAGGGGTTAAAGATGATAAGAATTCAATGTTATATTCTAAGTGGAACAGTGTTTTCATTGCTGTTTATATATTCACAGTGAGTTGATGGCCAATGGGTCAATGTACTCACCTCTGACAGCAAGACCCAAAACCCATTTTTTATTTACAGCTAATTTCCTAATGCTTGTAGAGTAAAACTTTGGTTGGCTTGCTTGCTCTGTTTGTATAAACGTTTACTCAAGCTTTGTATTTAAAATTGATATCTTTAAACAATATTTATAAGCATAGTAAACCCGTATACTATATTTAAATGGAGTGGACGTTATTCCATATTAAATTATACAATACTCAATAAAAGCAAGCAAGCTAACCAAAGTATTGCTCTACATGCATTAGGAAATTAGCTGTAAATAAATTGTAATCTTGAAATATACTCTACCCTTCTGAATTTGCTTTGGTTAAACAGGTAGATGGACGTGCCTAGTTTATTATTTTCTAAATAGTAGAAATTAAAGTTCTTCCATTTATAAAGCCAAATTAAGATTGATTTCTTTGTGTTCATATGCTAGTGGGTTTCTGGTGGTTATATTGAAAAATCACGGTATTTTTAAAGGGTTATTTAAATTTTATGTATGTCATTATTCTTGATTAAATTAACAAATTGTTTCAAATTAAAAACAGCTTTTTTTTTGGCCATTTTGATAAAAAAATATTACTAAGCTCTTCGTTTTGAACCGTATTTTGAAATTTATCTTAAATGAGTTATCAAAATGTTTGCAACGTTTTCAATATCAAATTTACTTATGTTGTATTATAGGATCCGGTCCAGAATTCTGAATCTAAAAGATCAATTAATGACAAAGAAACGATGAAGGACGAAAAGAAAAGGAAAAGAGAAATGAAGAAAGAAGAAAAATTACTGGAGAAAAAAGCCAAAGAAGAAGAACAGAATGTTAAAGCACAATATAAAGCAATCGACAAGAGTAATAAAAAATACTCAAAAGATGTCAAGTCAACAATGAAGAAGGAAGAAAAGAGGAAAGTACAGATGAAAAAGATGGGTGAAAAAGCACAAAGGATGTTGGAAAAAGGTATTTCATAAATATGTCTACCTTCTTCAGTCTTTTCTTTACTTCCTTAACGAATATTGATGGTTGCCATTGACGTTCTGACTTCAACATTCACGTGCCAAACAATAAGAGAAATGAACAAATTTCTTATTCAATTATCATATTTCACATTTTTATGATATTATTGATAAAAATTAATTGGTTAATTCAGATTTCCAAGCACTTAAAAAAAACAGGAATAATTTGTGTTACATTTTGCAATTTTATTAGGTATATCTTGATAATGTCGGTTACAAGAGAGTAAAACGTTGACACGCAAATTTCGTATCAACACTGCCAAAAAGTAGAAGATTGCACTGAATTAAAAACATTGAAATTCTACATCTATGTTTATCTTTACAGAAATGAAGAAGATCGAGATAGAAAGAGTAAAGGATGAAAAGAAGAAACTAGTCCAAGCTATTGATGTTGCGAAGGAAAAACAAAATGATTCGAAAATAGTCAAAACAAATGAGGAGACAGAGAAAAACGAAGACGAAAACATGTACAAGGATCAAACTATCAATGTTGATGGGGGAAAACAAAATGATTCAGAGAATACACAGAAAGAGGCAGGGACGATTGAAGAAAGGAAAGCTAATTGCGATGTCATTGAAAAGGATGAAAGAAAAGAATATGACAAAAAAGACGCAAAAGACATTGAAATCAGTACCAACAATCCTATAAAGAAAACTACATTTGCTGCAAGAATCAGTGGATTCTTCCGATCCTTATCGTGTATCAAAGGAGAGAAGAAAAGCAAAGATGTATGATGATGAAGTGTTGTTATTTATTTTTATATTTTTTACGTTTCATTTTCTTAATAAAAAGTCAAAATCATTGTTTTTTAGCCTTGAAAAACCTGTTTTATTTTTAGACTTTAATTTAGCTTCAATCTATTATTTATTATAGTCAGCTAAAAAAGGCCCCGACATACTTTATGTAAAGCAATTAAACGAGAAAACTAACGGCCTTATTGATGTACAAAAAATGAACAAAAAACAAATATGTTGAAGACCGTACCTTGACCTATAATGGTTTACTTTTATAAAGTGTGGAGAATTTGATGGAGAGTTGTCTCATTGGCACTCATACCACATCTTCCTATATCTATGTAGCACATCAACAAACGATAACCATTGAATAAAGGGCTCCTGACTTGGGACAGGCACTTACAACCAGAATGTGGCGAGGTTAAACATGTAAGCGGGATCGCAACCACTCCCTAATCTTGGACAGTGGTGTTATAGTAAAACACAAGAATGAACTATAAAAATCAGTAGAAAAATGCTTAACTCATCAGATGGATACGAATAGAAAAACATCTAACAAACCACAGAGTGGACTTGGCCGGCTAGCTGTAGATCCCAACAACAAAAAGATACTAAGTACAATCTGAGAGTACAGTACTCGCAGTTACTAACTAAGACTAAAAACTAAATACATGCCCGCTTTTAGCTCATCTGGCCCAAAGGGCCAAGTGAGCTTTTCTCATCACTTTGCGTCCGTCGTCGTCTGTCGTCGTTCGTCGTCGTTAACTTTTACAAAAACTTCTCCACTGAAACTACTCGACCAAATTTACTAAACTTGGCCACAATCATCATTGGGGTATCTAGTTTAAAACTTGTGTCCGGTGACCCGCCAAACCAACCAAGATGGCCGCCATGGCTAAAAATAGAACATCGGGGTAAAATGTATATTTTGGCTTATAACTCTGAAACCTAAGCATGGTAAATTGTTTATTGAGTGAAGATCTATCTGCCCTGAAATTTTCAGATGAATTGGACAATGGGTTGTTGGGTTGCTGCCCTGAATTGGTAATTTTAAGGAAATGTTGTCCGTTTTCGATTCTTATCTTGAAAATTATTATAGATAGAGATAAACTGTAAACAGCAATAATGTTCAGCAAAGTAAGATCTACAAATAAGTCAACATCATCAAAATGGTCAGTTGACACCTTAAGGAGTTATTTCCCTTAATAGTCATTTTTTACCAATTTTTCGTAAATTTTTATAATCTTTTACAAAAATCTTCTCATCTGAAACTACTGGACCAAATTTAACCAAACTTAGCCACAATCATCATTAATAGGGTATCTAGTTTAAAAATGTGTGCGGTGACCCGGCCAACCAACCAAGATGGCCGACATGGCTAAAAATAGAACATAGGTGTAAAATGTAGATTTTGACTTATAACTCTGAAACCAAAACATTTAAATCAAATGTTACAAGGGGTTAACTTGTAAATTTTGTAAAATATTACTTGGGGTAAAAAAGTCTACTCCTGATTTTATGATTTATGGTGAATTAGGAAGATATCCCTTAGATATTTCAATTAAGTTACGAATGATAAACTATTGGTCCAAGTTGGTAACCGGAAAACCTGACAAATTGCCTTTATTTTGTATAACTTAGCAACTGCCAAATATGGTACAAATATTTTATGGTTAAAACAAGTCAAATCAATTTTAGACACGTGTGGCTTGTCATATGTATGGGACAATATCTTTTTTGTAAATAAAACATGGCTACATGTAACCATCAAACAGAATTTAATAGATTAATTCAAACAAAAATGGCTAGCAAAGCCTACATGAATCACCAAAAGCATTAAATTATCGTTTATTTAAAGATACTTTGGAGTTTGAGAAATATTTAAATATTTTGGATGACAGGCAAATATCCTTATTTCTTTAATTTATAACTTTGAACATGAAATTTCCAATAGAAACTGGAAGATGGCAAAACATAGAAAGAGAAAACAGAAAATGTGTATTGTGTAATTCAGATGCCATTGGTGATGAATACCATTACATTTTTAATTGTTCAGCTTTTGATAACTGTAGAAAACAATGTATTGCATTTTACTATAGAAATAGACCAAACATATTGAAGTTTTATGCCTTAATGAATTCAAAAAAATGTACAGAACTGAACGAACTATGTTAACTTATTAAGGAGATCAATAACAAATTGAACTTTTCTGGGTTAACAAATGTGAATGTCTCTATCTACTTTCGTACATTATTTATTTATGTAATTGTATTGAAATATGTATAATTATCTCTATACCTTTGTAATTTGGTTTGTGAGAATAAAGATATATACATCTAACCTTGGACTCAACAGCGTGTGTTACATTGTCCAAATTGTGTTCGCTCATGATAAATCGAATGAAGGAATGTGTTAAAGTAAATTGACCTATAATTGTTTAAAAGAAATATGGTTTTGAGTTTTTTATGGACTAGAGCCCCCGTGACGAGTTTGAAATCGAATACAAATCATTAGAGGAAAATAAATTCCGACGATTTGAACTGCAATGGTAGAAATATGCCGATCGTTGGTTCCATTGTAGAGATAAGCTGTTCTTATATAGTTTGATTAGAACAGTGCCTCATAAAAAAAAAATATGTGTAATTTTCAAAAAGTCTTTTTGTTTTCTCGTTTGAATTGTTTTACATTGTCATATCGGGGCCTTTATTTGCTGATTATGCGGTATGGGCTTTGCTCATTGTTAATGGCAGTACGGTGACCTATAGTTGTTAATGTCTGTGTCATTTTGGTCTCTGTCTCATTGGCAATCATACCACATCTTCTTTTTTATATTTCAATTTTCACTAAAATCACAGTTAGTGAGAAGAAATATCTAATCACACTTAAATTGACACCCAGATACAAAGAATGCATGCTCAGATTCAATCATTTTGGGAGAGGGGTCCAAAATCGAGTGAAAAAGGGTTCCAATCCCGGACCCTCCATTTTGAATCCGCCAATGCATAATTGCATATCGGTTATGAGTGTTCTTTGGTGCTAAACATTACTACAAAATCATGCAAAATCTGCCACTGAATTGTATGGAAATTAATATGATGTTTTCTGTTGTTTTTTTTTAAATTTAAATTTTAATTTTAATTTGAGACTACATGGACACTGTTATAGTAGTCCGGCTCAAATTTTATACTTTTTTCCATTCTAAATTCCAGAAATTTTCGACAACTCTCTGATTTTTGGGCTCTCCATTATGAGTGCTTAAAAAACACCCCATCATTCTTCCTAATCCATACACTGTATGTGGTTTGCAAGGAAAACGTTTGCTTGTTAAAACAACAGTATTAAAAGTACTGCCATACTTTTTATCCCGTTTATCAAGCTGAGGATATGAATGACTGGAAAATTTACCACAGGTATTCATATACCGGTATCACATACCGCTTTAGATTACCCCCGTTTTTTGTTGCAGTAAGTGCATGTTGCTGAGTCCTTTTTTGTTTGTTTGTTTGTTTTGTATATTTTGTTTGTCTGTTATTTATTTTTCGTGTTTTGCAATGGTGTTACCACATTGTCATCGACTTATCTATTTGTAAAAAAGGAGATGTGGTATGATTGTCAAAGATACAATTAACTATCTATTAAAATCAAATACTATACTATGACATGCATTAACAATCGGCAACCACCGAACTACGGACTCCTGACTTGGGACAGACACATACAGAATATGGCGTGGTTCAAATAATTTACTGGCCATGCCGTTTGTCAAACCCTTCCGCTAAACAGGGACAGTGGTGTGGCAGTACTGTTGTACAACATAAGAACAAACCAGAAAAATCAGCTGACAAGGGATTAATTAACTCATCAGCTAGAAACAAAGCAGAAAACATCTAAAGAAACCACAGACCGGACGTGGCAGCGTATCTTTACATCTCACAACAAAAAAAGATACATTGTAAAGTTAAGATCTAAGAGTTCAGTCTCGCTTGTTTGAATCTAATAGCAAATTATACAATAAATCATGTACATGAGACGAGTTTTTTTTAGTCAATAGCACTCCATTTAACTCATGCAATTCATTTAGGGACTATAATCATATCTTGTAATCGTGTTCAAAGGGACTTTTTATTATGAAAACAGTTGAAAAGAAATACCAAGTGATGACAATTCTAAGATCTCACAGTGGGCATTAGGGTTTGCTATGCTTGACTATTTAGCTTGCTTAATACAAAGCGGACCAGAAAAACGGACTTAAAATGGGGGTATTTTTACCCTGTGCAACAAATTTTTTTTATGGGGGGGGGGGGGGGTATTGTGTGTGGACTGATGCGTCAATGAAATACATCTCACCAAAGGATAACTAAATGTTCCTCAAAATGTAACTTTTAAAAGAAGTCAGAGGACAGTCAGTGAGTTACTATACATGATATCTCCATCATTGAAATGGCTTATCATTAAAAACAGGGTCACTAAACTAGGATAATCCGTGAAAACATAGGTACTTGGGGACAGGACACGTACCTATATATATGCGTGAAAATGGTTGAAAAGGATCAGATTATATGAATTATAGCCTAGGACCGAGACTTAGTTTAGTATAGAAAGTCCCTGCCTAGGATCTTAAAGTAGCTTGATGAATACTAGGGCTAGTCAATATAATCATGATCCCCATGCAGATGTGTGTATATATCTTTAATTCTCCAGTGTACTTTATCAGAGACATATAATACAATATGTATTATATGTCTTTGACTTTATGAAAATAAAATATGACAGATGTCAGGTTTGCCAAAAAAATAACCATCCAGTCGGACATCCAGCAGAGTCATTGAAATGAAAAGGATTGGACCGGCTACAGGTCACACATCTTCGCTATCCAAGGGTTACGATCAACTCCCGCTCTCTTCAGTGAAGAGAGCGGGAGTTGATCGTAACCCTTGGCTAGCGAAGATGCAGGTCACACTATGTAGATGAGTATTTTTCTAAATAGGTAAATTTGATTTAGCATATTTATTCACAGCTCAGCATGGTGTTTAAATATATAACTGTTACACAAAAGCTCATCACAGATGCATATTTATCTAACAGACAAGAAATTGAGGATGAATACCATTTCTCCTCAGTCTGTCCACGCTATACATCATTGAGGTATACCTATTAATAAATATTAATAAAATCTTAATTTCAATTTTATTAAATTGCAGTCAGCTATAACTGTGAGGCATATGACTGCACTTTTAAATAGCAGTCTACCAGTCATTATAAAAATCACCATAAAGTATTTTAATGTTCGTTTTTTTATTGAGAACATCTGTATAACTTGTGTTTCTTTTAATATGCAACCTAATCTTTGGTTTTTTTTTTGTTTTTTTTTTGTTTGTTCATGAACATTAATAATGTGCTTAAAACTGTCGATATTTATAGTTTTTTGTCTTTCTTCGCTGTGAATACCACTGTCACTCTAATAACTATTGTCATTTTATTGTCTTAATTTTGTATGCCATAACCATTTAATGTAAATGTGTTTGTGCTAATAAATATTGTCTATTTTCTATTGTCTATTAAATTTGATGTATTTTGTAAATCATTACGTCGCCAAAATAAAACGGAGGCCATACTCGACTAGTAGGATTTCAAATTTCCCGCGTACTCATACTCTGACTGGACTTGGAAATTCCGAAGGAAAATAGAATTGAGGCTGCATTTTACCTTGACCTTTTAGTCACAACTCAGGTATTCGTAACCGAAAACTAGAAAACTTTTACAGGTGAGTACGTTTTTTAAGACCATTTTCAATTAAAAATATATATTGTATAGAACAACGAAAGTTATTGTTGAGAAAAACTTCCAATCACACCTGTAGACATCATGCTCACCTGTGTTTACAGGTGTGTTGTTTCAAATGTTTATAACTGGACCGCCATTTCCGAAGAATTAGTCACAATAATAACAGTGTCATGTAATTATTATCGTTGCAACGAAGAAAACAAGTGTTTTATTTAATATTTTAGTTTGAATCGTTTTGATAAGAACGGGTAATAGTTTTAAATAAATGTTATTAGGATAGTTTCGCCTGAGAAAAGGCACTTCCGGTTTACTTCCTGAAGTTCATTTTACCACAAATTGGTAGTTTTTGACAAATTAACTGTTTTAACAGGTTATATAGTTACATTTCATTGGGGGGATTTTTTTGCATTGAATGCAAATAATTCGGGGGTTTCGCTTAAGTGAATCTATTTAAAAAAGGAGCAGTTATATGATTGCCAATCATATGTTAATTTTATAGGTACAAAAGCATTATAAAAGTTTAATCTTTAGCAAGATAGGATATTGTTGTATGCTGACCTTTTTACCGAATGCATTTTTTCTTCAAAATTTTTCCTAGTGTGATACTATAACCCCTTTTCATGTCAATAGTGAGGGGGGATAGGAGGGGTCCTGATCCCGAAATCCGGACTTAAAAACACCAAATCCCGAAATCCCGGCTTAAAAACATGAAATCCTGAGGTCCCGAAATTCGAAAAAATGACCATTAACTTTGGAAAAAAATGTCATAGTGGTGTGTACAATTCAAAAATCATCATTGATTTGTTTTATTTTAAAATACCTGAAAGTTCTCTTTACGACATAATTGTCTCAATACATTTGAAGTATTCATTATTGAATAGTTTGATTTTCATACACATTCATTTTGAATTTTAGATGTTGTCATAAAATGCTGGTATACCTATTGCTATTGTCTGTCCTGGTGCAGACAGGATGGACACAAACTAGAGACACTGTTATAACTAACACTGATGGATACAAGATGGATAGAGCCCCGTAAGTTATGATTAATAAGATTAATGTCCTACTTGTTTTAAAAGTTGGCATGGTTTAAGCCTTAATAGGAAATTTTTTCAAGTGTGTTTTTAACATTTGTATAAGGCATTTAGTATATAAAAAAACTGACATCCATGTTAAACTTATTTAGCTGATTTAGTAATTTTGACAATCAGACAGGAGTTGATTGGACTTTCACTGAGAAAATGATTTAGTTTCACTGAAAACCTCACTGACCTTTGAGATTAAGAACAATTGTTGTTCTTTAAATTGATCAAAGTCAAGACACATACACTGTATGTTCAACATTTTTTTTATTCACAAAAGACTATAGTTATTTGTATTACCATAGTCATTCTGATGTTTGATATTTTTGAAATCTTTCATATGTCCAAACCGTGTTTATATATAATTATTTATTTATTTATATTTTTTTCTTTAATTGTTCAGTGGATAAATAATTATATTTTCTTCTATTTATAGCACCTTTTTGGTGGTGGCGCCTAAAAGAATCAGACCAAGTATGGTCATTCAAGTCTTTGTAACTATTCTGCGACTAGAATATCAGCAAGTTAATGTGAAGATATCTGTGGTTGAGGGAAAAGTGATGTATGCAGGATCTGAATTAATGTTTGATCGTCCTGGAAGCAGAATAATGCAAATGAGGGTATGTGTCTAATTAAAAAAAAATTGTACACTAGAATTTTTAAAATGTGTAATCATATCAACAGAAAAAAAAAGTGTAGCAAAACAAAAACACTGCTTTTGTATTTTTTTTAGGTGTGACTCTCAAATAAGGAAAGTCCTGTTAAGGTGGTACCCAACACCTTCACTAAAATTAATTTGGCTCGTTTAATTTTCATAAAATTTTGACAAAGTATTTACTTTGGCCCTTTGAAAAAAATATAAAAATTTTAAAATATTTGAACCAACCAATTTATCAGAATAATTACACTGTTTATATAGCAGTTTGACAAACACTAATTTTGATTATTGAGAAGCTTAATATTCCCTTAATAAGGCAATGTGATTAAAACGTTTAGCTGATTTCACAGAGTTATCTCCCTGTAGTGTTAGGTACCACCTTAAACATCCAATGTTTGGTCATAAAAATTCCCTACACAGCATTAAGTGATAGTGTTTTGAACCTGTACCTTATACATGGCAGGGGCTGATCCAGTCATTTTAAAAAGGGGGGGGTCCCAACCCAGGACAAAGGGGGGTTCCAATTTTATGTTCCCATTCAAATGCATTGATCGGCCAAAAAAAGGGGGGGTTCCAACCCCCGGAACCCCCTCTGGATCCGCCACTGCATGTGCATGATTCACTTCCATGTATGATGACAAAAGATGACTATCAGTCAAAAGAATCAGACAAATTTTATGGAAATGTACAATATATTGATGTCCTAAATTGCAAGAATATGAATTGTGTGATCAACATTATTCATACATTTTTCCAAATAATTTCTTATTTTAGATGCCTGGCAATGCTCAAGAAGGAAACTATATTTTAAGAGTGGAAGGCAGTGAATATGGAAGTAACAGTGGGAATATATTTTTTAATGAGACCAGATTAGAATTTAGTCCGAAACAGGCTTCATTATTAATACAGCTCAGTAAACCTATTTATAGACAAAGTCAGACCGGTAAGTAGATTCAAAAGCAATATAATGTCCAAATAAAATTCCAAGATACAGTAAAAAAAAATGAAAATTTTTGCAGCATGATTTCTTGGGAGGGTTTAACATAATAAAAAATTAACCATGCAAATTAAGTGTGTTTACAGTATTTGGTATTGATAAACACTATTTTGATTTTTTTCTTATTTCAGTGCATTTCAGAGTGGTACCAATTTTGCCAAATTTAATGCCTAAATATGGGAGTATGACCATATATGTACATGTAAGTAAAGATATTTATAGCTTATACATACTCATTTTCATTTAACCCACAAAATCTTGCAGTATGTTGCCCTGAGAAAAATAATTTTATTGATTTTTGACTGCTTAACATCATACATCTAATATTACTTGTTTTTCAGGAGATAAGCTTATTGAATTTGAACATAGTGAATATATCCATCTTTTGCTCAGAGTTTGATTTTCAACTTGCTGTTAAATTTCAAGTATGTAGGAAGATGAGTTATCCTACCTGGATACATTTAATCTGACACCAAACCAATCACATGCTTTTCTGACATTACAAATTGTAAAACGATCCAACAAAACAAACAGAACAGCCTGATTTTTTGCTTAATTTGAATAGAACAACATACACATTATGGCAGACAACAACAATAGACAACCAATAGAACAATCCTGTCCTAACCTGT
Source organism: Mytilus galloprovincialis (assembly GCA_037788925.1). NCBI lineage: Eukaryota > Metazoa > Mollusca > Bivalvia > Mytilida > Mytilidae > Mytilus > Mytilus galloprovincialis. Next base: position 43,434,832 of record CM075333.1, on the reverse strand, counting down.
GACAGTACTACTGTTGTAATAGTACATAAAAAGAATTTAAAAAGATTAGCTAATAATGGATTGGCTGTTTGATTTAATTTATGTTCAGCAAAAAATAATGCTGATTAGTTTCAAGTACCTTGACATAATGTGTTTTTATTTAATTTTAGGATCCAACAGGTTTCCCTGTAAGAAGATGGTTGGCTGTTCAAACAAATGCAGGAGGTAAAAATAAATAAAGAAAAGATAAAAAATAAACCAAAACAAAACACCTTTACACTTTATTTTATTTGCTGTGTGCAGCAATTATTCAACGAATTCTGGGTCTTAAAAAAGTTTGGTCCATTTATATATACTTGTAAGGTATTTTGTATTAAGGAAAAGATATGTATTTTTTAGTTTTAAGATTTTAAGCAAGGTTGTAAACAATGTGGAATATTTAAAAAAAAAATAATTGTTCTCTCTGTCACAAAAACCACCCAAAGCAGAGAGTTTCTACTGAGTTTTCTTATTTGGGGATTTCAGGGATTGTCAAAAACCTTTTGATGTCTGTCTATATCCTAATAGCAATTAAGTTGAAAAGAAACTGTAAAAATCTGACATCGACAACAAATTCTCTGAAAATAATAAATTAAGTATGACAAAAGACAACTGAAGAAGTTCCTGACTCTGTGACATGTGGCTGGATGAAAAAGTAAAATATAAGTACAAATATGCATAAATGTTTGATCCTTTGTTAGAAGTGTCGATCATCTTTGTTTTCAAAATTCCAATAGGGAACATACTTTATATAAGTGTCATCGACAATCATAACATCTCCTTGTTTTTAATACACTTCACTGACTTTACTGTAACATGAAACGTTTTTTTAAAGCAATTGCTTTTATGCTATCGCGTATGGCCATCTTTGTGACCCAGATCAGAGACTCCGCCCATATCAAGCCATAGTATTTTGTTAAACAGGCTCCTGGTCTGTCATTCTTTAACACCTATGTATGTTTTCTAATGCAATACATAGCTTGAAACTTTAAAAAAACGTTAGTGGATTTAAGAAGTTTCAGAATATGTTCTTGTAGATGTATTTTTGTATTTAAAGGGTCAACCGTTTGACTATCAAATAACATAGAAGTCCGAGTGAAAAAAAGTACATTTTTATAACTGCGATTCCGTTTTCCGCCGTTCGTACGATGTTTCAACAAAATATGGATTCATTTCAGTTGTTGATTTAGTATTGAAAATTTAACTGAATTATCTCCTATTAAATACGGTTTTATATGTTTAATTTGTGTTTCTTTAAGAGGTCAGGTGCTCTTGTTCATTCATAAAATTATCGTTCATTCATACATTCATCGTAAAATCAAAATCACTACACAGGTTAATGCGTAGTGTCAAATGATTACCTGTAATCTAAAAATAGACAAACTTTGTTTGCGCAAATAATTTAGCGGAACGAAACCCTTGTTGAAAACACATAACAATAAGTTCGTTTTCCTTTTCTGTCAAACTCCGTAATATTTATCGATCACCTTACTAATGAAATGGACCCGTCCAAACGTAGTAGATGCCAAGTCGGTCCAGATGAAGAGATATTTCAATTTGGAATTTTCTAGTTACATAGATTGAAAAAAAGTACGTCTTTTTAAATATCATGATCAAAACTGGGAATGCATAACAAATGTCAGATGAAACCATTATCCTCGTCTTTTCAGTGAACAAGTCTACTACGTTTGTTGACACTCGACGGTCCACCGTGTTAGCAATTTTATTTCACATGTTTTCGAAATATTGAAGATAATTTTTCGCAATGTTTCCTGAAAATTGATAAATGTCAAAGCAACGTAGAGCTGTTTGTTCTTGTTCGTATAATAAAATTGAGAATGGAAATGGGGAATGTGTCAAAGAGACAACAACCCGACGATAGAAAAACATACAACAGCAGAAGGTCACCAACAGGTCTTCAATGCAGCGAAAAATTCCCGCACCCGGAGGCGTCCTTCAACTGGCCCTAAACAATACATCAGTGATAACGATTTAATGTCATGTATGTCTGTGATGACACCCCCCCCCCCTTTTCGGGATTGCATGAGAATTATAGTTATCTCGTACCCACATGCACTTGTTTCTATCCATAGGAAGGTCGGCTATCCATATAAAACTATTTTGGATAGAAACAAGTGCCTGTGCTCGTACCGCATCAGAAGGACATACATGTATATCAACTGAGCAATAATGTTTGGAACTTAGTTTTAAAAATGATGACAAAGTACCATTATGAAAATATTTTTATTAAGCTGAAATATATATTTATTCTTTACATGTTTATGTCTTGTAAGATATTTTATTTCTTTCCCGTTTTTTAACATTTGCGTCTGGAAAGTTGAAATGTTTTAACTTAATCATTTGTGTTAATGGTTAAATATAAATTAATAATGAAAATTGTTAAAATTAAATCAATAAAGGAAATTATTGCCCAGTTACAAACACTACCAGGGGATAATCCATAATGATTTCTTTTTGAGCACATGTATATTTGACCCCAACTTTAGCCTGGTAAACGTGTTGTCTCCTTGTGAAATATAAAACATATTAAAAATGACTTTCTGCTAAAGTCTTTTATTTATATAAAGTTAAAACCTTCTTACTTCTAACTAGACAACACTCATGTCAGGTTTAATTATTATATATATGTGGATGAAAAATAAAAGTCCCCAAACATTAACATGACAGCAATTGCTTTTACAGCCTTTAAGGCTTTGATCTTCATAAGCAATGAGAGGTCAGATTCATTTTATTGTTGAAGCAATTTTAAATGTTGCTCTGTTTTTGATGTTTTAAAAGTAAGTTTCCCTCTTTTTTATCAGGTCTTGTTAGTCAGAGTTTTGAACTGTCCGATCAGCCCAATTATGGTAATTGGTCCATAGTAGTAGATGCATTTGTAAGTATTATTAGCAATTTTATAATTAATGTTGACACTTTTTTAATTTTAAAACATATACTTGAAGATTTTATGTAATGTTATTTTTGTGGAATTTGAGATCAATGTCTGTAAGATCAATTTACATTCATTTTTGCAAAGTGTCTTCTGTAAAGAATTTTTGTTTTATTTTGCAACTTGACTGAAATTTTATCAGGATTTATGAAGTTAGTTTTCTATACTTATATTTTTGGTAATAAAATTTACCAAATTAAAATGTTATGACTATCATGTGTTTTTTTCAAAAGAAGGTAGACCCAGGCTGAGGGACACAACTCTTAAAAATCACTAGGAAGTTTGTGTCAAACTTTTCATAAATTTACATACTAACACTAATGCTTTTTATTTGACGAGTTATCTCCCTTATACCAGGTCTTCCAGCTGAAAGTGTGTGACAATCAAAAGATAAAAAATATTTATAAATTAAGATTTTAGATCTGCACTCTGAAGATAAAGCTGGTGGACTCTGTCAGTGACCATTCAGAAATATTTTATGTTAACCTTTATTTTTCAGGGAACAAGATACAACCAGTACTTTTTAGTAGAAGAATATTGTAAGTCTAATGATTTAATAAATTTTGATAGAATAGAGAGAAATACATTTTTAAATTTGATGTGATGGTTGGGATTTATTTGTGGCAACTCTTTTAGTACAGTACATTTATTTGCATGAAAATGAAAGCAGACTGAATAAATTAATGCTGAAAACAAAGGATATGATTATACCTACCCTCCATCCTTAACTTGGCATTGGGGACGAAGTGGTATGGGTATTTGATAAACATCCAATGAGTAAAGTATGTTCCATTAATTATAATATTTTTGTACATGCTTTTTCAGGGGATCCCAGATTTGATGTGAACGTAACAGTCAAACCATATATTATGGACAATCAGAGAACCATTGGAGGGATAGTTAATGCAAAGTAAGTCTCATTATATACAGTATAAGGTAAAAGTTATTTTCATATACTTTTTTGTCGAGCCTTCCACTTTAGTCGAAAAAGCGAGACATAGCGATCCAACATTCTGTCGTCGTCGTCGGCGGCGTCCACAAATATTCACTCTGTGGTTAAAGTTTTTAAAATTTTAATAACTTTCTTAAACTATCCTGGAATTGTAAGAAACTTGGCCAGAAGCTTGTTTATGATCAGAAGATAGTAACCAGATGTAAATTTTGTAAAATTAAAATTCCATTTTTCCCGTATTTTACTTATAAATGGACTTAGTTTTTCTTCCAGTTAACATTACATACAGTCTGCAGTTAAAGTATTTAAAACATTTTTAAGATTCTTAAACTAGCCTGGATTTTAACCAAACTTGGACAGAAGCTTCTGACAATAAAGATAGTATCGAGAGGAATAATTTTATTGATTTTTTTCATCATTTTTGATGAGTGTGTGATTAACAGTAAAAGTAGGCGAGACACTGGGTTCCGCCGAACCCTTACAAATTTTTTTATTCTATACACCTTTTACTGACTGACTGAAAAGTGTTTTATTTTTGCAAGTTCCTTATATTCATATAACTTCACTTTTGTTAATATACAGTCCTCAGTAATTATGGTAATATTCTAAAACGAAAATAATCAGAAAAGTAAAATATCGTGGCGTTCTCAAAAATGTTTACTTATAAATGTTCTTGCATATTTCCGTAATTTGACAAAATACTACAGGGAGATAATTCTGTAAAAATCTGCTGAACGTTTTTATCACATGCTATTGTTAAGGAAATATAAGCTTTCTCTATAATCAAAATAAGAGTTTGTCATAATGCTATATATTTTCGTTTGAAATTTTTGTATTTTAGTCAAAAAGTCCAATTAAATACTGTGTCAAAATTTTATGAAAATTAAACTAGCCAAATTAATTTAGATGAAGGTGTGATAACCTTAATATACATGTAACCATATTTTTGTACTCTTTATATATATAGTTTTACCACTGGTCGTCCAACAGAAGGAAATGGAACTGTTGTTGTCAGTGTGTACCCACCAAGTTCACTTTGTTACCAGAATCCTACAGTATATTATAACAAGTCAGAAATAACTCCTGTCATGTTACGTCAAGTGTACCCTTATGTAAGTAGGACATTTATTATTTACAGTAGTTTTTAATTCATACATATAATGATCTATTTAAAATACAAAAATCTCACCCTGCATATTCATTTATTTTCATGGGTGCCAATTTTTGTAAATTAAGGAAAACTTGTGTTTTCTTGGATGTACAATTTTTTGGGTTTTTTTTCAAGTGTGCATACATCCTTATATAAAATGTGTCATTAATTGAACATTTTTATCCCTGGGTTCACCTGTATTCATGGAATAATCATGATTAATGTAGACACATTAACCAATTGAGAAAGAACAGAATTATTAATTAGAAATAAGGAGATGCCAATGAGACAAAACAGCACAGCTTCAAACAAATAACTGTATCACATTATATATGTAATAGAAATTGACGCTGAAAATATCAAATAGAAATTGACGCTGAAAATATCGAATAGAAATTGACGCTGAAAATATCGAATAGAATTTTAATCTCAATAATTGATAGAAATTATAATATCAATTTAATACATGCTCATAACAGTCTAGTAGGCAAAAAGATAATTACAAAACAGATAATTAACTTTAAGGTGTAATAAAGGTATCTGCATATGTATAAATAGATAAACATGTAGGCCAAACATCAATGTGACAATTGCAACAACCAAACAAATTGAAAAAAAATGCTTTTTTGTAGTCTTAACACTACAAATAGATAACATTGGGATAAAGTAAATAAAGAGAATATTGAAGTAGAAAGAAATCCATATTTTACTGTACATTTAATAGGTAAAAGGACCAATATTTTTTGAATTTGACATGGAACAAATAAGACAAGAAGTGAGAAGGTTCTACCCACAGTGTGTCACATTAGAGGATTTTGAGTTACAGTTTAATGTCAGTATATATGACTGGTTCTTTATGATGACAGAGGAAGGCTATGCTAGTACTGTAATATTCAGTTCCAGGATAAGATTACAGTGGGTTGGAGATATTGTCAGGACATACAAACCAGATTCTACTCTTAGCATTCAGGTATCTATATATTTTGTATGCCTCTGTAGTAGGTGCCTCCCCATCCAAATCCACGTTTGACCAGTTCATTTCTTGATTCCTGATTTTGCGTTTTACCTAAAAAAAACTAGTCATATTTTGTCCTATAATTTAGTTCAAACATATATTACTCGTGGGTCTCATTGGGGTCTAAGCGTGACACGGGATTGACGATTTTTTGTAAGCGGGACACGTGAAAGTCCAATTATTGTGTCGTGAAAACGGGAAATGAGGTCTAACGGGACCCGGGAAATGACAAAAAAAATGAGAATTGCTTATGTACATAGTGTGAGTGGGATACGGGAATCTGACAAAACAGTAAGCGGGATCCGGGATCGGAACCCCCCTATGAGACTCCCTTACTCATGTTGGTTGGATATAAAAAGAAGACTGATCTTTTTTCTTTATTTTTAACCAACATTTTTCTATACATATTTGACCTCAGAAATATCAAGTGATAAATTTGATCTGCTAAAATAAAATTTGATAGTTATTCAACAAGCCAATATTGAAATTTATTAAGTGTCCCAATTATGGAGATTATAAGTTTTATGTGTCCATATTAAAAATAATAAGTCAAAGAATCATCTACATGAGGAATAAGGATTATTGTAGAAAATGTGATGAAATTTTTATATTTTTTGTTTTCAATCTGCAGGTGGCAGCAATGCATTTTGATGGTTCAGCGGTTAAACCTGCGAAACCTATTCACTTTATAGTCAATCCTATATCAGGTTCTACAGGATCAGTTGCCACACCAGCACCAGTAACACCCACTAATGGAATAGCAGAAATTAATTTAGCCATAACAGATAATACCATAACGGGTCTGGATATTTATGTAAGTAATAGGCATATTTTTAAGATATGAAATGCATAGCTTTTAAAATTAGTTTTACTCTTCATAAATTGATCCCAAATATGATATGTATACTGTAAACCCAACTTATCTTTTAAGATACTTTATTTTAGCTTTCAACCCTTTTCAAACTCACTTCATGTTGATTTGTTTTTACAATTTTATATAAAGTAAGATCCAGGTTTTATGTATTCGTGACAATGTTTTTCCACTCTGGAAAAAAAATGCTTGGAAAATAAGTTGGTTTACTGTAATCTAGAATCAGCTGTTGCATTATTTAACCAATAAAAATTGATTTAGAGACACATGATTCAGAGAAATTTGCATAATATATCCTCTAGTCTTTTAGTGACTGTTTTCAGTCATATTGTGATGAAATATGGAAAATTTAGGCAATAATGTAAACTCCACTCTTTCCTATACACACAGAAATTATTATATTAGGTTGATCTATAAAACTGTCTTTAATTTATCCGTTGTGGTCAGAAATTGTTTCCCTTTATATTTGCAAGTAAATATTCTTTGTTATTACAGGCAAGATACAATAATGATCTAAATACAGAAATACAGATGAAGGCAACTCGGTACTACTCACCAAGTAACAGTTACATCACTGTGTCCACATCTACAAAGAATCCCAGTGCCAATGAATACATGATATTCCATGTTAGAACAACTAACTATATTCCTAGAATTTACTACCAGGTAATACATTGTCAAAGTTATATACAAATACAGGCAATTTATAAATATTTTGGAGGTCAGTGCAGGTTCCAGGGTTTCCGCTGGCGGTCGCCATTTTCGCAATTTGCGAAAAAATAATAATTGTGGCGATAAAAATTCGTCCTTTGCGAAAGAATTTGGCGAAAGAAATATATAAACCGATTTATTTTCCTTCATCTTGTTTATTTACTTTTTTTCGAGTTTCTCGGACTTTACCCGATCAGACAATACTCGGAATTCACCTTGACCTCATTAAGATTTAGACAGAAAATCAATAATCAGCTGATTGCATTTTATAGCTATCGACAACAAAGGACTAATTAATAAAGGTGTTGATTGAATTGTTTCACAAAATGATATGGTCAAATGGCTTCCGCTATAAATGTCACATACAGAATTTATTTACATCTTTGCGACGCACGTGTTTGAAGCAAACTTTTGACATCTCTCCCTTTAAAGATAGTTTTGAAAAGAAAGCTGTTGTTGTGACGAAAATTGTTCAAAAGCAAGAAAAATCTCCGATTTAAAACTTTAATTCTTTTATCCTTTGACTTTAATAAAGTCGTTTGAGTGACACATGCACGTGTTTCAAGCATAGTTGTACGTCTCAACTTTTTCATTTACGATGGTCAAGAAAAGAAAACTGTCGTTATGAAAAAATCTATCCAAAAGGCTGGGAACAACCCCTCGAATGAGAGTAACCCTTCAATGTAATGACTACACATGAAATGAGGGATCAATTTCATGTGATAAAAGCTTTTGTTTTGTTGTAAAAATTACTTTTTAGTACAAAAGGGCACAACAGGAAAAATATATTTATGTTACTTGGCGAAAAAAATAATAAAGTGGCGAAAAATATATTGTTTTGGCGAAAGAGGTGGCGAAAAAAATAATTGACCCAGGGGAAACCCTGAGGTTCTTTCTGCACATTGTAAAAACCAATCAATTATTATTATTTATATAAGTTATAGTTCCTCTATTTGGATTTGTGTGTTTTAGAACTCTGATTATCCTGGATTTAATGGCAAAAAAGATTATCCACAAATAAAAGTACTTGACAAATTTAAATTTTCTATTAGATTCTATGCAGAGTTTGTCTCAATTCTGATATCAAATCTGCATGTAAATGTATTTTTCGATATGTAAATCCTGGTACCACTATTTAGGTGTTGTCTTTTTACCTGTTTAATTTTTTTTTTTACTCTCGCTTGCTCTATTTAGATTGTATTTTAATCAATCTATAACATTATGGTGTTTAAACAGGTTATTGCCCAAGGAAATATCATCATTGGAGAAGAATTAGAAATGATATCTAGGAGGAAGTCATTTGCTATAGCTCTCTCTAGAGAAATGGTGCCTACAGCCAGATTAGTGGTGTACTATGTCTCAGGACAACCAGAAGAAATTGTCATGGACAGCATTAGTTTCTATGTCAGTGGGCTCCGAGCTAATCCAGTAAGTTTTGCTGTTGGATTTTTGATAAAAGTTTCCATACACACCCTCCCCCTAAAACAAATAAATGAACAAAACAAACAAAACATAAAACAAAAACAAATTAAAAAACAAAAAAAACTCACATACAAACATTCAAAAGCAAATCTCCAAAAGACTAGATACCTGCCAAACAAAAAACAGGATCTGTATTGAAGAATTTGTTTAGAATATAACTTTCATAAGAATAACATTATCAAAGGGATGTAATTCCAAATCCTGAAGTTTAATCAGGACAAAATGACAGAAAAATTTGGTATAATTGAAAAAATAATAATGCCTTTTTGTTATTTTGAATGTTATATAAAAAAAGGAAATATCTATTTAAAACAAAAAACAACTTCAAAGAAGTCTAGAGAAATTGTGAATTAATAAACAGCCTTTAAAACCAATTTTCCAAATAAATAGATTTAAACTGATTTGACAACTACTATAAACAAAGTTCATAACTTTTGGACAATCAAATGAAAATATGGCAGGGTCAAATATGTTTTATGGAATTGCACTTCCAGTTGTATTAGTTAGTAGATTAATAAAACAAATATGAAAGAACATGTAATATTAGCAAATATAGACAAAGCACATGGCTCTAAAATAACAGTACAATATATAACACAAAATGTCAAATCTTTTCTCTTTTATCTTAGGTTAAAGCAGAGGTTAATCTAGGTAAAGATTTTACCAGGGATTCAGTAGAGATTCGAGGAGAATCTGACCCTGGATCTTACATGGCTTTCTCTGCCATGCCTCTAGATATCTACAGTAGAGGAATCAATGATGGACTCACAGAATACAGGGTGAGTTGGTGTACTGGGTATTCCGCAGGAGGGACTATTCTTTAAAGATAATCAAATTATTCAGGATCAACCTCATGGCCATCTCTTTGTAATCAGACTTATGACATCATTTAGATCCAAGGGTCAGGAGGATAATTTTGCTGATCATGAATAGCATTGACATAAATTTTTGTCCTAATTTTGGAAATCTAGTTGGTAATCGTTGTTTCAATAACTTTAAAATAAACATAATCGATTATTGATTGAATTAATAAATGATAAATAATATTGCTATTAATTCATATAAAATTATTGAATACATTTAATGTTTGTGATGTTTGTGACTGCATGTGATATAATGATGTATTTTTACTCTTGTAGTTGATTGATGAGTTAAATTCCTATGATGGAGACAACAGAAGAGCATGGCAACACTTGTGGAGATTGAGTGAGACAGAGTTTGAATATAAATTCTTCACCTCTACTGGACATGGAATTGATACAACCACCACTCTTTCTGTAGGTCCTAGAATAGTTTATGTTTTTTATGTACATGCATTATGGATTTAACCATAAACATGGTAGATGTTTAATTCTACTCTAATCTTTATTGACTAGGAATGTTAGTTTTCTTGTTGGAAGTTGCTGGTTCTCTCCAGTCACGGTGGCTGCCACCACTGATGGCCACAATAGAGCCAAAGTCACTATGGCTGCCACCACTGATGGCCACAATAAAGCCAATAGTGTTGAAAGTTGCTGGTTCTCTCCAGTCACTGTGGCTGTCACCACTGATGGCCAAAATAGAGCCAAAGTCACTTTGGCTGCCACCACCAATGGCCACAATAGAGCCAGTAGTGTTGAAAATTGCTGGTTCTCTCCAGTCACTGTGGCTGCCACCACTGATGGCCACAATAGAGCCAAAGTCACTATGGCTGCCACAACTGATGGCCACAATAGAGTCAATAGTGTTGAAAGTTGCTGGTTCTCTCCAGTCACTGTGGCTGCCACCACTGATGGCCACAATAGAGCCAATAGTGTTGAAAGTTGCTGGTTCTCTCCATTCACTGTGGCTGCCACCACTGATGGCCACAATAGAGCCAATAGTGTTGAAAGTTGCTGGTTCTCTCCATTCACTGTGGCTGCCACCACTGATGGCCACAATAGAGCCAATAGTGTTGAAAGTTGCTGGTTCTCTCCAGTCACTGTGGCTGCCACCACTGATGGCCACAATAGAGCCAATAGTGTTGAAAGTTGCTGGTTCTCTCCATTCACTGTGGCTGCCACCACTGATGGCCACAATAGAGCCAATAGTGTTGAAAGAGGTGCTGTTAAAGACCAACCATCAATCAAATAAATAAGCTTGACATATAAAAAAAATCCCTACCTACCTATCCTAACTTTTTTTCAGATGTAGCTGGAACCACACATACTATTTTATTTGGCCTGATGAGATGTAACTTGTCAGACACTACTGTGGAGTTATTTATTTTTGTGGGTACCAATTTTCATGGTTTCAGAAATAATGAATTAACAGTACTTCCTGTTTGTCAATGAGTTGAATTTTCAATGAGTTGAATAAGCATATTTCAACAATACTTCTGAACAGCAAGGCTTCATATTTGGTCAACAGTTTGGCAATGATTACTTTTGATCCCTAATCATCTAATGGGATCTGTAAAACAACTACTTTCTGTTTTGTTATAGTGTGGTACCAATTTTTGTTGGATATTTGATTTCATGGTTTTGCTCTAGTCTGCATACAAATCTATATAAATATTGTCATACTTTGAACATGTAATTTTGTCTTTTATAACTAAATCCTCAATAATTGTTATCCAACAAATAATGATGAATTCACAGTACTACATTACAAGTAGGGATTACACTTAGCATGACATTGTAGGCATTATTGTTGAAAATGATCTTAAACAATGTATGTGTCCTTAGTATCTTAATTTTTATCATCCTTGATAACAAGGCAATACCAAGAAATGTTTATGGTTTAGATTGGAACTTAATAACCAATTGTTTGTGTATTTGTAGCAATCTGGATTGGTAGCTTTGTCTGATGTCACCATCACCAGAGTTGTTAGTAAGTATATAAATACATATATTAAACCAGCCTCCCGCTGCAGAGTTTTCTCGCTGTGCTGATGACCCATTGGTGGCCTTGGGCTGTTTCAGCTCTTTGGTTGATGCCTTACTCCTTTAAATCTTTCATATTTGCATGAAGGTTTCAAACTTCTTGCATTGAAATTGTAAAGGCTACCAAAAAAAGCCTCATTACAACCTTATTTTGGTTGTTGGTTCCATCATGTTAATGACATCACAAATTGCGAAGGCCACCAATGTATACTTTTGTTAGAGCTTTTACTTGTGTGAAAAGACTTACATAACAAGATAAAATATATATGACTTGCATTTAAGAGATGTTCATCTTATAATACCAACCCTTTTATGAAAAATTAGTGTTTCAATTTTGTTTTAACAAAAATTGGATTTTACAATCATACAACTATTTCAGATCCGTGTAACTTTACAAGAGACGGCACCCTGCCTTGTTTTACCGGAGAAATCTGTTACAGTATCAACAAGACATGTGATGGACAGAAATTCTGTAGTGACTGGGCTGATGAACAAAATTGTAAGTGTTTATTCACAGTCCATTTCATAAAGAGTACGGAAGATTGAAAACTTTTGGCATGCATATATTTTTGTGATTATTGAACAATGAATAAAAATGTGTGATTGATTATTGCGATTGTTGAACAATGAATAAAAATGTAAGTGTTTATTGACAGTCCATTTGATAAAGAGTACTGAAGATTCAAAAATTTTGGCATCCTTTATTTTTTTTGGTGATTGTTGAACAGTGATTTAAATGTGTGATTAATTATTGTGTTTTTTTATCAATGAATAGAAATGTGTGATTAATTATTGCGATATCAAGAAATGGATCATACAAAACATGCAATCATAATTTAAAATGCAAGTTTTTATTTTTGGGAAACATATCAATTTATATATTAATAAAAACATCACAAAATTCTCAAGCAAAAACTGTGTTTGTTGGGAAGGGTTTGATTTTGAGAGTGTTCTATATTTTATCTTTGAAATAATACAAATAACATTATCATTTAAAGGTCCAGTTGAGGATCCTCGTTACAACAATAGAACTGAGGGAATGATACACAGAGTTAGCAGAGTTCTTAGATTTTATGAAGACAGCGCATGGGCTTGGAAAGAGTACTTTACAAAGTAAGATTACACTAGGTCACAAAAATTAATTTAAATTACATATACTGGTAATACATAAAGAAATTGAGTAAATAAAGATCCGTTTTAAACAGCTTTTTTTAATGATTAATAGTGTGATTTGAGGGTTTTTCTTCACCAAAACAAGGACCATTTCCTTTTATGTTAAATATGTTATTTGGGAACATCAAGGCAACACAAATATTCCTGGGTAGACTCTTGCAAACGGTCATGCATAACATATAGACATATAAGTTTCAAAGCATTGGTTAATTCTCAAATATAACCAGCAAAGAAGAAATCAGGGAAATATTATTTAAGATAAATATTTAAATAAAGTATTCCATTCTTGATCCTTTTGTTTCTGTGGATCACTTTAATCACAATAAATGAAAATGTAAATAATCCATACTTATTAATAATTTGCCATGTGATTATAGACTTTCCGAATTGATTTTCCTCTGAGTTCAGTATTTTTGTGATTTTACTTTTTCCTAAAGCAAATATTAAGTATATTAAAAACATAGAGATTAATACATGGCCTTTTCTATATCGGCAGGGGTATCAGTCTTAAGATGTATAGTCACAAAAACATATAGAAATGTATTAATATCTTTATCCGACAATTGTTTTATGTATGGCAAATAAACAAATAAAATTACTAAAACAGTCAAAAACTGTATAAAAAAGTTAAATTATGAATCCAAAAAATACACTAAGTATCCAACAATAGCATCACTACCTCAATATTTATTTATGGTATCATTTCCTATAGAGGCATTTTGAAACATTGAAAATTTGGAAGTTTATAAGTACGCCATGTTTGTTGTACTTTAAATTGATTCATAATTATCAATGGCATTTGTTAGCAAGTACTAAACTATCATCATTTCAAAAATCTAAATTATTGGATTTAGCCAAGTTAACATCTGTTTTTCAATAACAGCTTGTTCTGTACAAACAGAATTACCACTGGATCCAATACACCTTATCGCTATTTGAACGTCTTACATGTAACTGGACATCAAAAAGTTCCAGTAAATTTTGATGTCATCATAAAAATACATCTGACATCACAATGGAAAAATAAACATTCGATACCGGAAATACCAGAAGCAACTTGCACGAGAGGCACTATTATGGGTTTTGTGCACGAGATGCCCCTTATATGGGTTATCAGCCTGATGGGAAATTATGGCTTGTGTACTTCCGTTCATTATACATATGTAAAAGCTATCATATCAATGCTAAGTATATGATAAATGCCAATATAACCCTTTTAACATTGACATTCTTTATGATAAGTTCCTGGCTCTTAACATATGTGTAATGTATTTTTCAGACCAGACAGGAAAGTGCAGTTCAGGGTCCACCCTCCAAAATACCCTCTAACCTGGATGATAAATGGTATTGCTGTTAGTAGGAGCTTAGGACTGGGAGTTATGAGCAAACCTATAAGGGTAAGTATTGAAATAAGCCATTGCATAATTTGGAATTTTTGGATAAAGCAGACACTGGTTTGACAATGAGCTTCTTATTTAGATGTAACAATTTGCAAATATAATTTTTTAAATAGCTAAATAACTTAATGGTTAGGAAAAGGTGTTAACTAATATTTCAATATAACACTTATTTCTGATTTCTTCAATTTAATTTTCAGTACGATGCCACTAGATTTATGTACATGATAGTAGAAGCCCCAGATATTGTGGTCCGTGGTGAGCATGTTGGTGTAAGGGTAACAGTATTTAACTACTGGCCTGGTGATAATTTCATTGAAGTTTTAGTGACAATGAAAGGATCTCCACACTACGATTCATTGCTTGTTGGTGATGAAGGATATGTTGATTCCAGAAATCCACTGCGGCACCCTGGAGATCACCAGACTATCGTATTTGTAAGTTACTTATAAAAATAACAATATATAAGAATAAAGAAGATATGATATGATTGCCAATGAGAAAACTATCCACCAAAAACCTAATGACTAGATGTTAGCAATACATCATCTTTTAAATTACTACAAATTGATTTGTATTAGAACTTTGTAAATTTGTGACTTATAAGAGTTATTCCCTCTTCTATGAGGATGAGTTTGAATTGAAGAATATTTGAGGTTTCTTCAGTGAAACAACAACACAATTACACAAATGTCTAAATAACATCTAGAGAGCAACATTAAGATATATCAGTCATCCACAAGGTTCCTGGCTAGGGACAATTTATGAATGACGCTGCTTTGCTGTAAAAAATATCCATTAATCAATGATCAACAGTTCTTGTGTGTCAGTTAAATATAATATTAATGAATATGAATATGAACTTTTAACTATGGTTTTACTTTTAGTCAAATTCACAGATAAACCTGGAATTATTTTTTATATGATGGAGTAGAATTGATCTTTGCCAAACAAATGGCTAAAATATTAAGGGTTTTGGTGGTAATTGATCTTGATAAAAACTTGCAAGACAATTTGAGATCAAACTAATTAATATTCTTTTTTTTTAGTTGGAACCTGGAACTTCAAAAGATATTTTTATGCCAATTATGCCAAACATTGTGATGGGCAGCTTTAACATCTCTTTAGAATGCTGGTCATTTATGGATAGAGATTTCTTCCATAAGACTATTTATGTTAAGGTAAGTACTGTAAAAGTTTATTCATGTTTTAGAAAAATAAGTTTATTCATGTTGAAAAAGTAATTTTATTAAAAAAAGTAAATTTATTCAGGTTAAAAAAGTGTTTATTCATGTTAAAAAAGTAAGTTTATTCTGGTTAAAAAAGTAAAGTTTATTCATGTTAAAATAAGTAGGTTTATTCATGTGAAAAAAACAAGTTTATTCATTTAAAAAATGTAAGTTTTATCATGTTAAAAAAAGTAAGTTTTATCATGTTAAAAAAAGTAAGTTTATTCATGATAAAAAAAAAGTAAGTTTATTCAAGTTCAAAAAAAGTTTGAAACGAATTAATTTGATAAACTTTTTTGAATAAATTTTGTGATACATTAGCCATTAAGGATAGCAACTGAGTATAAGCCATACTTAATTCATTACAAGAGGAAAGCTTGCTTTGTTAACATCTCCTTAAAGTCATTGTGTTCATAAATCTTCAATTTATGTAACTATTGAAATATAATAGAATTAAAAATGAAAGCATGAATCAGATTATTTTAGTTGCTTAGTATGTCTTATATGTTGGTAAATAAACTGTACTTGTAACTCAAGGAATTAATACAAAGTCAAACATGTTTTATTAAAAATTTTAATATGATTTTTTTACAGGCTGACGGTGTAGAGAATTATTATCACACCCCATATTTGATTGATTTGATTAGATACAGTTCTATCAAAATCCCAGAATTGAAAGTAAATGTTTCTGACAAGTTTATAGAACCTGAAGTGAGAGAACATTTGTATGTTCCTGGGTCAGAGAAAGCTGTACTGACATGCTTTGGTAAGTTTACCACATTGTGTAGTATAAAATACAGCATTTTTAGAAATGTGAATTAGATTAAATCAGAAGTGAAATTTTTTTCAACATGGAACAATTTTGATTATTGCTTGAATAGACAGAAATACTGTGTCCAGGTTGATAAGACGATAAATATAAAAGTAAGAAGATGTGGTATGATTGCCAAAGAGACAACTCTCAATCAGCACTATGAAGAACACAAATTAACAAAAATAATAATGATGGATGGCTGTTTTACATAACGTGGCAAATAAAATGCATATTCAGATAGAGAACATTTTTATGCTATATTGATATGAACATTGTATTGTACTTGATTTTGAACATTAAGACACACACTTTATTCAAACAATATATGAAATCTTTTGTTCATACAAATAATTGTTTTTTCGGTTAAAATTGCCTATTATTATTTCGAATTCTTTGTTATGCAGGTGATGTTGTAACCCCAGGTTTTTTCACCCAGTTCCCTACAGCAGAAGACATCATGCGCAGGCCATATGGTGGTGGTGAAATGAACATGTTTAACTTTGCATACAATCTTATAACTCTCAAGTTTAAGAAAAATAACCAGCAGCTACCAAATGACATCTTGAGAAGGACACTTGGATATATGAATATTGGTAAGACCATTAAACTAGTGTTGCACCATGCAATAAGACAATTATTATAAAGTGAACATCATAGTGTTTTATCAATAAATGCCGTCCAAAAACTGAATACATTTGTTCAGTTTGTGGCAAAAAGTTCAAACTTTTAAAAAGAATTATATATGGTGAAATTCAAAGATGCAATGATGGAATTGTAATTAAAAAAACTGTGCTAAAAAAGACAAAAAGACACACCATTATATATAGTGATAATAATTAACATGGTTGCAATCAATTCTCTAACAAATTATGACAAAGTAAGTAACTTAATGCAACAACTGATTTGAATTAAAAATATTTTGGTAAAGAAAATCACACCAAAAATTTAAGGATAGGATCTGAGTGAGGGATGAACTGGAAACCTGAAATTTTAACTATTTTGTTCGACTGTACTTTTATTTTTTTTTTACAGTAAACACTACTGGAACACTTAACTTATTTGTTTTTGTGACTTTTTTGTGACAAGAGCTTCTAAAGCCAGTATTTAAATTTAAAGGCTTGTTTAACATATGATGATTGTAAAATTTGTTTTGTTTTAGCCCTACAGAGACAGCTGAGTTACATGAATGACGATGGATCATTTAGTATGTTTAGGGATGATGAGGCTCCTAGCATATGGTAGGTTTAGTCTGTTTGAACAACATTAACAAGTAATGAATTAAGGATGATAGTTAGTATGAAAATGAAATTTAAAAAAATGGGGATTGATAGGTCAGAGGTTAAGGTTACTGGTGATGTAATAAAGAAAAATGTTGATCCAATATATTTCTCAATTATCAGAGGCGGAATGGGGGTTCCAACTATATGTCCCCATTCAAATGCTTTGATCAGCCAGAAAAAAGGGGAGTTCCAACCACTGGACCCCCCTGGATCCGCCAATGTTATGATTTAATTCTGAAATTACAGCCTGATTTTTATTTAGTATAAAACATTGTCTTTAAAATCTGTTTGAAATGCTTTAAAAAGAGGTGTATAAAATTGGTCAACATTCTTTTATGGCATTATTCTTGGAAAATGCAAATTTTGGATGAATGCATATTTCATATAATTTATTGGCTAACAAATTTTCTACATAGTATCAGAATCTTTAATTGCTACAATATTTGATATGTTTACAGGTTGACTGCATTTGTTGCCAAAACGTTTCAGGAAGCTCGATTTGGAGAGTGGGAGAAAGACATGTTTATCCCTATTGAGTTATTGAACAAGATAGCTTTGTATCTCTGTAGTCAACAGAACAATGTCACTGGGGAATTTATGGAAAGCAAAGCTCCTATTTATGACAGAACTTATGTAAGTTGTATAATTCATCGTCTCCTACCACACTTTGAGGGAGGGACGAAATGTTGGAAACTTTTCATCTGTCTTCTGAAAGTGGCATTACAGATAAAAAAAAAATAATCAACTAAGTAACAGTGACATTCTGCTGCTGCATAGCAATCATTTTTAGCATTTCTCATAAGATACTGTATAAAAATTCAAAGTTAGTGATGAAATAAGGTCTGTGAACTTGCATTTTAAAAGTTAAGAATTTTGTCTCTGGATTTTTTACATGTCTGGTAATTATTGAATCCTATAGAATATGGAGAAACTGAACTTAATAGAAATAATTTTAACAAAAAACAATACAGATGCTTTGTTTAAGACTCATATTTAGAAAAATATACATAATATGAGAGTTGAATGTAAAAACACAGTGCATTTATTCAAAACTATATAAGAAATAGTAATGGGAGTAACAAAGTATAAGTTTTGAGATGTCTGTTTGATAAACGTATGATTTTACTTACTATAAGATATGTTTTATTATAGGGACATCTTAAAGAGATGCAAACCCAACAGTTGATGGGACATCCAGTACCCTTAACATCTTATGTTCTTATTGCACTTTATAAATTGAAGGATGCTTCAGGGGTAAGTCTTAGTTATTTAGTATGTTCCAAATAAATAAGTTTTTCATTCCATACAATAACTCGCAGTTTGCTTTGACCAAATCTCATTAAAAAAATTTTATTATCAAACATGAAATGTAGATTTCAGTCTGTACTCTGTATGGCTCATTTTGGAATCATTAAAATTAAGGCTATTTTGAGTAAGAATTGTGATTGAATAAAAAAATTGTATCACATAATCGTTAAGGACTGAAAGTATATATACATAATATTTATGCTATATGAATTTAAGGCGCAATTACTGCATAAGTAAGCCGCCTACCAAAACCAATAACAACAACAACAACATAATCGTTGACATATGAAAAAAAGGTCAAATTTGCTTCAATACATCAGAAACAGAATATGTTTGGTTTAACCAATAGTAATTTAACATATTGAATATGATTTTATTTCAGGATGCCCAGAGTTGTATAACAAAGGCAGCACAAAGAGCATCAGAGTATTTGTCCAAGAGAGCTACAGAAATTGGTGAATCCCAGGAAGTATTTCATATGGCAATATCAGCTTATGCACTGTCTCTGAGTCAACAAAACAGTCAGACCTTATATAATAAACTGATGGATCAAAAGCGATCAGGTAAATACATATACAGTAGGAAGGATATTATTTTTGTTAACATTATTACTGATTAGTTTCTTAACTTGTAACCTACCGAATTAGACTATTTACTGGATTTGTTATCACATAAGCAACACGACGGGTGGAGCAGGATCTGCTTACCCTTCCGTAGCACCTGAGATCACCCCTAGTTTTTGGTGGGGTTCGTGTTGTTTATTCTTTAGTTTTCTATGTTGTGTCATGTGTACTATTGTTTGTCTGTTTGTCTTTTTCATTTTTAGCCATGGCATTGTCAGTTTATTTTCGATTTATGAGTTTGACTGTGGTATCTTTCGTCTCTCTTTTGTACAGTATAGGGTTAGAATTTTTTTTATGAAACTTGATTTCTGATTGGTTACTTTACTTGTAAATTAGGAATTATTTTTTATAACATGATTCTGGATTAATTACTTTGTAAAAATGAGGAGATGTGGTATGATTGCCATATGAGACAACTATCCACAAAAGTTGAAATAAAGTGGATGTAAGCAATTATAGGTAACCGTACAGCCTTCAACAATGAGAAAAACCCATACCATATAATTTTCTATAAAAAGCCCAACATAAAAAGTGCTTTTCTTGTACAGTACAGCTGTAATTTTTTTATGTAAGAAAATTTCTGATTTGTTACTTATCATCAAAAGAAACATCTAGATGCCCCAAGAACAACATGGTTAAACTATTATTATTATTGAAATTGACCAAGTACACTAGAATATAAAGTAAATGATGTACATGTAAGAGAATTTAAACAAATCCATAACAATCATCAAACAAATGTATTTTCAGGTAAAGAAACCTATTTTGCTGACGATGTAGTCCGTGACAATCCATCCACCTTTATAAACACAGTCCGATACCTTCTACCCAGACTGCCTCTGGTTAATGATGGATATGCTGTTCAGAGTACTGCCTATGCTTTGTTGGCTTACATGAATCATGAAAAAAATCAACAGTCCAGTAACACTAAGCAGGAACGTGACTCCATGATGAGATGGCTTCAGTTTATGAGGAATTATTTTGGTGCTTTTGCATCCACTCAGGACACACTGGTTGCTATGGAAGCGCTGAGTGAATTCACCAGGATTGATCCAAACAGAAATGTATTCAACATGCAAATACAGCTGCAGTCGTCTGCTACTCATGGATGGATGAAATACCTGTACCTACTGAAAGATAATTATACCAACACACAACAAGCATCGGTAAGATATACATATTTTCTAATCCAATGTTTAGAACATTTAAATTTTGGCTTCTTTATCAGTTAGATAAATAAATATTTTATTTCTCAATGTTCATTTTTTTGGTAAATTTTGGCTTCATTTTCGCTAAGATAAATTAATATTTTATGCCCCAAGTTTCATTTTTTTCTAATTTTAGACTGCATTATTGGTAAAATATAGATAGTATATGTCAATAACATCAAAGAGAATGCAATATGACTTCAGCCAGTATACTTTAAAAAAGATGATAATTTAAAAATAATTTAAGATTTGGGCCTTTCTTTGTGATGTAGTTGATGTTTGATTAAATTCTGTATTTTTTAGATTCCTAATGTATATGGTCAAGCGTCAGTCACTGCTTTAGGTATTGGGAGAGCTATGTTGCAGGTTTGTTGATATTTCATGTTCAAAAAAAGGCATTTTTCAAAAAAAATGAATTGATAAATATCAGCATCTCTATCATTTACCAATGCTATTTAAGATTATTCTACACATGTATTCATATGAATATCAGTGGAAATAACAATTGATTTTTTTTTTTTTTTAAATAAAATAAAAAACACAATGCGTTCTCTCTTTGTTTAAGATTAACATCATTGACACCATCATGACACACAACCTTTGTGAGGAGTGAAATTATTATTTTTATTTGGCTTGGAAATACACAGTATGTCAATATATGCAACCAATATGATAAACTTTTGTTACATATAGTGTGACTGACAGGAAAAAAGGTTTTGTAATTTATATTTTTTAATTGTCTTTTTTCCAGCTCACCACAACGGTAAATGTAGAATGGGAAGAGAAAGTTCGTGAAACAGTTGACTTTCAAACATTCTACGATCTCTATCTAGATGACGAACCCAAATTTAGTGGCAGGAATAATTCCATCTTGACTCTACATCCTTGTGTCAGGTATGTTGATTACTGTTAGAGCAAAATTTGTTTTTATTTGGAAAGTAAAATTATAAACATTCAAGGAAATGGGATTTGTGAATTTGGGATTAACTGAGATTGTAAAAGTATATAGTACTGTTTTGATAATTTTTTCATAGTTTTGAAACAAATTTGCCCTAAAATCTAAAATAAATTATGTACAATGTATTTTGTTGAACACTGAAATTTTTGTTATACCATAATTTAACTAAATTCATATAGATGAGTGACCAAATTAATTATAGCTTTATAACAGACAGAAAAGGGGGAGGTTCAACAATAAAATGGAATTACAATGTTATCTTGATTACATTTATATATTGTTTGTTACAGTTGGGTGTATCAAACCAGAAGTAAACAAGCTGGACTCAGTGTGTTAGAGATAGACGTACCCTCTGGTTATGTGGTGATGAATCATACCCTGAGGAATATAGTCCGACAAGGTGTACCTGCTAATCTGAAGAGAGCAGAGTACTATGCAAGAAAAGTTGTCCTGTATTTTAGCTATGTAAGTATTTGAAGAAGAAACAATTGTTAAGCAGTGTATTAAATTGAAGTTCATGTCATTTGGAATATTGAATCGATTAATAGGTTGAATTTTTATAAGATATTCAGTAAAATAAGGTCTGATTTCCAAAATAAATGTTGATATAATAGGCTGAAGTAAAGAAAGAGGGGGAATGAATATTTTTGTACAGATAAGCATCATATATGAGGTTTTCATACTTATTAAACTTTACTATTTTTTCAGTTGGATAACAGTAAGACTTGTGTGAAGTTTGATGCATACAGATGGTATCCTGTAGCTAACATGACTATTCAGAATAGGATGAGAGTATATGATTACTATGAACCAGGTATGTTTCAGCCAATACTACATAAATATTCATCGGCAATTACTTTCCTTTACCTTTGGAGATCCTATGTACAATCCTGATGAGCAAACTCTTATTTTATTCTTTTGTGTGTGCCAACAACTGGTCTCCAGTCAAATAAAGATAAAGATGTGGTATGATTGCCACTGAGACAACTCTCCACCAGAGACCAAATGGCACACTAAATGTTTATTCTTTTTGTTCGTTGAAGTCAAATTTTTATTAAGAGCTTAAGTTTAAGCTATTGATTGAATGAATATTTAGTATCCTTTGTATAAGCTCATTGGTTATTATTAAGTGCTGGAGGTAGTGCAACCCACACCTGCTAGACTAAACATTATAAAAATGGTATTTGCTGCTTCCTTATTTAACATGTAACATCTAGACACTAGAGAATGGACTTGTTAGTACATATGTTAGATTTAGGTGTGTATAGTTTTCTAGCAACAGCTTACCATCCACACAAAACTGATATTTATATGACACTAGTCTGTTCTATTATAAAATTATAAAATAGGGATGAAAACTGCATTGCTGACATTAAAAAATATCATTCAATCCTGTGAACGATTATAGATAATAGAAATATTGATAAGATATTTTACCTTTTAATTCACCAGTATATAATGTTGACTTGAGATTTCTTTGAGCACAATTATTATGCATATGAATTCTGTTTTGTCTTTTCCAGGAATGCATAGGACAAGATTCTACACAACTTATGATTTATTCAACTTGAATATTTGTTATGTGTGTGGTTCGTACCAGTGTCCATATTGTCCATTCTTCAATGTCGCAACAGTGATAAAGGCAACATTTACAACGATAACACTTTTCCTTGGATTCATTGTAAAACATTATCTATCAAGAGTGACTTAGCAGTGTCAGTCCTGTAACAGAATGTCTTCTCATTGTTATTGTTTTTGAATATTGATATATCTCAGAAATTACTGTTATGCATAAAAATATACAAAAAGGACTTCATTATGTACATATATGAATTCATCATTTCTCAAACTGTCCATTCATTATAATTCATTGAACACTTCTTTTTGTTGACTTTATGAAATCATATATTTGTGAACTACTGACCCTGTGATTCATACCAAATGTTATGCAATGGAAGATTTTTTTTTAAATCAAAGGTTGTTATATTTGTGTCTTTATTATATTTGTGCTATTAATTTAAGACTAATATTTGGTTCTCAGGTAAAACTGCTTCGGAGAAATTTTGGCAAAACTTTTTTATTGCTTGCATAGGTGAAATTATAAAAAAAGAATAATGAATTTGGGTGTTTAATGTAAATTTATATGTATTCTAGGATATTTGAAAATAGACCTCAACCCCCCTCTTCAGAGTTAAATGGTAGTTCTCTAAATGAGCACATAAGAGGTATAATTGTAGTTGTGGGAAATTTGTATAACCAAGATAATAGATATACATATGGAAATCTAGAATTCCAAAAGATGTACATATTATAAATTGTTTCGCCTTAATCAAATACTTCATTTCATGATTGTTTATGATTTTACATTCATCAATTAAAGGTTAGTGATAGGTATCAAGCATATCATGTTCTTGTGTCATTCCTTTTTTATAAGCATTTGGAGTTTTGTATCATATTTTTTAAATGAATTTATTTTGAATTTATTGAAACATATCACATTTCCTTTATATATATTTCATATTATAATTTTGAACTTGAATTTACTTTACAAAATATGATAATCAAAGTGATTTTTTAGCATGGAATCTTTTTCACATTCCTAACATTCCAATATTGAGAGGCATTGTCTGCATATCTATATTGATGAATTATAAAATGGATTCTTTTATTGGACACAAAATTATTTTAAATTTTTATAT
Source organism: Mytilus galloprovincialis (assembly GCA_037788925.1). NCBI lineage: Eukaryota > Metazoa > Mollusca > Bivalvia > Mytilida > Mytilidae > Mytilus > Mytilus galloprovincialis. The sequence continues at coordinate 43,410,091 of CM075333.1, read as the reverse complement.
ATTAAAGGTCTCTTTTATAGAAAATATTATTAATCCCCTGACCAGGGACTACGATTCCATTGCTGAAGTGTTGATTTTGTTTAAAAGGCCTTTTTTCTTTACTAAGGTTGTACCTTGAATACTTCTGTCATTGTAAGAAAAGTAGCAATGTTGTTTTGGTTTGATTCATAACTTAAATTAACTTAAATTGTCATATATGTGCTGATTGAGTGATTACAAATAACATATATATATATTTATGTTTGAGGATTACACATTTTGTATATATTGTAGATATCATTTTGTATATATTAAACCTTTAATCATTTGAACTTAAGAAAAAAAGGTACCAAAGGTACAAACAGATTGATTACTAAAAGACTATTTCATGAATGAATTCACATGCCTTGATTTGAGTAATACATCCACTGATCAGTTTTAATTACAACAATATAAGAGGATAAAAATGTACATCCTCTTTAATTTTTGTGGTGTGTTATCCCTCATTTTGTATATTTTGGAAACAAAATGAAAGTTGACAGGAAAAAGGGTAATGACATCAGAAGAGTAAGTTGGTACAAAATTATGAAGGTTTCTGCAAATTTTGAATTATATACCCAAAAACTTTGATTTTGCTGTATAATAAATCTTTATTTCATTAAGAACATGAAAAACCACTTTTCAGTGCCATATTATATTTGTTCTTTTCCCCTATGTATATATATATTCATATCTGATGTATAAATGTGCTGTAATTTCAGAGTGCTTTCATTATCCTTACAAAGAGTTATTCAGAAGTTTAGTGTAGTTTATTTCTCATAAAACCATGCAAGTACAAAGGTTACAGAGAAGCTAAAAACATTCATATAAAAGATGGAAATGACATACATGTGTAGTACAGTTTTGTTTACCAGATTAGAATTTCATTTGTTTAATAGCATATTGATATTACTGTTTCCCTCGCATAAATCTATTTCTGAAAAATGCAAATAAGCATGTCAAAATACATTAAAGCATAATCTGGATAATTTTTTTTGGAGATGAAACATACATTTGTATCCTTTAATTTCCATAATAACATTTGTATAGCAAATATTAAGGACATATCACACATCAACGTTTGCAAAATGAAATTTCGTAATAAATGACATTCCATATTGAACATTTTTCATTTGTAGAAATGACATTTAAATGTTTTTATTTTAATTTTTAACCTTTTACGTAAATCTAGTTTTTGTAATTACTATACATATGTAAAATTGTAATAAAAAAAGATGTTTTTATACATTTAATCAACATTCCTTAATATAATGGAAATAAATATTTTAATAATGATGAACTTGTTTCATTTGTTACTTATTGCCTTAGCTTATACAGATAAAGGAAGATGTGGTATGAGACTATGAGTGCCAATGAGACAACTCTCCATCTAAGTCACAATTTGAAAGAAGTAAACCATTTTTTTCTTAAAACAAGTCAGAATTTTAGCAGGTTCTAAGAAATTCAATTCTGATTGTATGCTGTTGTATGCTGTGATTGCCTGAGAATTCACCTGCTTTATATTCTTAAAATATTAGTAAAATCCTTTCTCAAAATATTATGCTGATCACTTAAATTTTTGCTTGAATGTTTCTCTGTTGTCTTCCATAATCTGTTATCTACATGCCCTTTTAGTCTTGCAGTGGCTGATTGTATTGAACTGCTGAATCAGTATAATTCAATTCATTTTTATTAAGTAAATGTCAATATGTAACATGTCATAGCCTCGATGGTTGATCCTATTTTCACACTTCAGTGATCATATGAAGTTTTCAGATTACACTCAACTGGTATTTAGATTCTGATTTCATTTTGTGCTCAAGGGGTCAGGTTATTTTTTTTTAGGTAAAATGTATATTTCATAGACAATGCATGATGGGAAAACACTATTTGCTATATTGTTAAACAGTTATTTGCTTAAGGATGTACTTAGGTGAGGTTTTGGAATTTGTGTCAAATGTTTGGAATCCTTGGTGTTTTTCCTTACAATACAAGGTAAAATATTTTGCTCCATAACACCCATTTATTTTTCATATAAGACTTAATAGCTCATGAAAGGTCATTTACCAAAATTTTAGAAGATTCTTGATTTTCTTGATTTTGTTTTGAGACCCAAATACCAATGCAAATATAAGGTAAAAGTCAGAGTCAGCCTTTTCCCGCCATATTTTAAATCACAAATATGTCGAAAAGGAGGTCCATGACCTATCAATAATTTTAGCTTATTTTTATCCTTAACGAATGCTCTACCAGCTTATCATATCAATTTTAAATTCTTGATTTATTAATTTTCACCTTACCTCACGTAAGTACATCCTTAATGTTCAGTGGCGAACTTTTCATGCATCTTCAGAATTGAAATTCCTGTATTTGATAAACGACTTATTTCATATACTGTACTTTAATTTGTTGGTATCAATTTTCATGGTTTTAGCAAAAGTTCCATGTTCCTGATTTTCTGGAACTAAAAGTTTAAAATCCATAATAGATCACATTGTAGTAATTGATAATAACATAAATAACACCTTCAATTCCTAATTAACTTTCAAACACATGTCCCCAAAAAATTCTTAGGAAAAAATACAGGTCTTAAGATCAATTCTAACTGATTTGGAGTCAAATTCACACCTGAAATACAGGTAAATCTTTACACTAAAAACTACTCACTTCACACTTGATTTACTGGCTGTGTGTAACAGTTATCCCATGAGGATGTGGTGTGTCAGTGTAAGATCATCCCAATGGCCAGAGGCCAGAGGGTGATCATACTCTGCTCTGGCCATCAGGATGATCTTACACTGACACAGCAAGTCCTCATGGGATAACTATTTTACATCCCAGCTTTTTTGGGACATTAGTTAAAAAAAAAATATTTACACTTCATAAAATCTGGTTTAGAACGCCACACAATCCTTATTATATACTTTATATATCTTATATAGTATATACCTTAAATGAGCCTGGACACAATGTTTAAGTATATAAAATAAACATTGAGTTTTGTATCCAGTTGTCCTGGTGTAGAGGTTTGATTCATGGGTTGATATGCTTACGGTCTTGAGTTTGAATGCCAGCATAGACACTGGATTTTTCTACATAAATTTGGATAATTAGTCTTTTCTGTATAAATAATTCCAAGTTTTATTGTGGATTAGGCATTCCCGCCAAAATGTTACAAAACAAAGGAAAACATGCAAAACAAAAACTGAAGCTTGTGTGATCTGGTAGAGGGGGATCCGTCTCAGATCACCCATGATAGAACAATGGAGCTGGGATGTTAAGAAAAAATATCTTCACCAGACAAAGGTATTTCACAAAACTATGTAACAGAATTTTGCTCAGATAATAAAGAATTGCTCTAAAGGAAAAAGTTTTACTCCAAGAGCAGTAATACCTAAAACATGAGGCTCAAAGAATCTGCATTAGAATATTAATTTTGCAAACGATGCATAATATTGTCCAAAGCATTTAAATGAATACACATATAACCACTTACATCACAGCTCCTTTGTTGTACCCGGGTTGATCTGAGACGGATCGCCCCTACCAGATTAGATCAGCTCGAGTTTCTATGTTTGTTTTGTATGCTTTCCTTTGTTCTGTAACATTTTGGCAGTAATGTCTGAATAAGTCTGTTTAAAGGTTTGGTTAGCTTTTGAGGTGAATGTTTACATTTTTGTGCTTTGTAAAGAGTATTACCATAAAAGATTGAATGTGAATTTCTGTATTCTTCAACTATTTCTATGAGATCTATTTTTTTAAAACTATTTTTCTAAATATTGCATGATTTATCTGGCTCAAAGTTACAAGAAAAAGACTCATATTAATAAAAAATATTTATTGCTATAAAAAGTGATTTCATGACAAATGATAACATGCAACAACATAAAAATAAATGTATATTCATAAATATAACAATAATCACAGATGAATATGTGCGAAGTGATAGAATTAACAAGAAAATAAATATTAAAATCATGATGGATAAAATGAAAATAGCAAATTCTTTTCGAAAAAAGTTAATGTATTGCCTAAAATCAAATTGAGGTAAATGAATAAGGAATAATTTAATAGTAAACTTTTCCCCAAAGATAAGAAAGCATGTAGAGATCAGACCAACAAGATATTTTTTCTTGGATTTTCATAGCAGATAATCTAGAATTTCATTTTACTTTTTGCTACTTTGAAATTTAATATAAAAAATCTAGATATTTGCCCAAATAACAACAATGAAAAATATTTTAAAAAACTTCTTTCCCAAAAACATCTTTAAAATTTCCATCATGTAATTGTTTTTAACTATTACATGAATTTATATATACAATTATGAAACAGGATGTCAGTTCTGTTATAATGGCACCTTCTCCCAAATCAACATAAAATTCACCACAAAAGGGCACGAAATATCGAAAAATGCAATAAATTTTACACATGGGAGAAGTGTTTGATTTCTTAAATAATCATAAGTATACATATAGATTAAATAGACACATTTCAAAAATAAAATTAGTTTTAAAATGACAATTGCTTAACTTGATCACAATGTTCCAAATTAGATTCAAACAATTGAATGTGTACTACAAACATCTCAATCATGATTTCATTTTAAAGAAAAGCAGTATACAATTTATAGAATTTAATCTTGCAGCATGTGAAATTGATTTCAATTGCATCATAGAACCCTTTGGTCGTGACTCGTGACACTTCTCTGAACATATTCAGAGAAAATTTGTTTCTTGGTGCTCTTGATCTGACAGAAATTAACAATGATGAATTTATCTAGCGTTAAATCAATGTACTAGACTGTAGCTCAGCATATAAAATGTTAACTATTTAGGTATATAAATATTTGGATCTGGCAATTTTGGAAAAAAACCAAGTAAAATGTCCCCTTGTATAATAAATGTAATAGGTATGCATAATAAATGTACTACGGCACTGACCACCTAATGGTCTAAAAGAAGTACATTTAAATAAATTTATTCGTCAAATTTAGCCAACAGAACATTTTATCTTTTTAAACCCTTTTCTCCATGGAAATTATTTTTTACATACTTGATTCGCATAGGATTTTTTTAATGAAAAAAAATCTTCAGGTTTAAAGTTTTAAAATGCATTGATTCAGATTTGTCTTAGGTAAGACTTTTCAACAGAGGCACTACACAGGCGTCAAAAGGCATCATTATGGATTAAAAAGGGTGGCATCAAAAGGTGTCATTATGGAGTAACAAGGGTGGCATCAAAAGGGTTCATTATGGAGTAAAAAGGGTGGCATCAAAAGGCGTCATTATGGAGTAAAAAAGGGTGGCATCAAAAGGCGTCATTATGGAGTGTTAATAGCTGTTCAAATATTTGTTGCATGGTGCAAATCTTTATTAACTAATTAGTATTATTTTAAAACAAATGGAAAGATGTTGCTTTGAATTTGATTAAATTTCATATTATTTATACAATCAATCACAATGTTTTATGTACTACCTAAAGCATATATGTGAAATGTATTTTGGCCACAAGCTTTCATTTACATATGAGCATGTCTGCTGCCTTTTTCTTACAGCACCATAACAAACAAATCTGCTATAGTTTATTTACATGAAGTAAGTATATTCTCATAATCCAAACATTTAATGATTCTGATAAACCTAGCATGGATTAATTTAATAATAATTTTCTTGGATATCATAGGTACAGCAAACCATGAATGCAAGAACTCACCAAATAACATGTTTCCAAAAGGGGTTTAACCAGGATTGATTAAATCAACAAATCAAATATGTGTGTTTTTTATGCAAAAAATAAAAGTCTGTATATACTTCTGACTACTATCTGGCAAACATAAATAAGTTTAATAAATGATCACATGATAAGCTGGCTTGATATACACAAGTTTGAAAATGCATTTGGTACAATTTAAATGCAGGCATAAGGCAGACACCCATATTATTATATGAAGATAACATGTCATAATTTTTTAATTAAACAATGCAATAATAAAATAATCATTTTATATCTTTTCATATCATTGATAAATGCATTCAAATTTTGAAAAAATTGTAACAGCTGAAATAAAACAGATAAATGAAATTTTGCTGTACATAAATTATGAGTGTTTTATATGAGCATGATAAGCAACTTTTATTTCAACACTGACAAATTTTTTTGATGATCTTTCTTTTAAATTTAAAAGAAAGTATGTAATAATTTGGTGTGTTTGTGCTTTTATTAGTGTTGGACACAAAACCTTTGCTACATAGCTGGACTATAAAAAATAATGAAAAGGAGACAGCAATTATAAAAATATCCATAAATATAACATATAAAGGTGTTTAGTCCTAATTGAGCTTTTCAAATAACAGAAACATTTTGACATTTTATATATACAACTAATTCCAAGATGCACAGAATTAGGCTGTATTGTAGCTATATTCTTTAGTGTTTGTCAAAAAGACTTTACTTACATGACTTACATATATATGTAGCTTATATAAGTATATCTACAAAACAGTATCTTTACCATGTAGTTATTATACTGTTTAAAACATTTAAGAAAGGAGATCTGGTTGAAGAGGGATAGAGTTGGAAGGGGTGTCAATCTTAATTTCCAGAAAACAAATACTGAATCATCAGTTCCACGAAATATATAAAGCATTCTTTGCCGAATCGCAAGAAGTTTAACAATTATCCAAAGCAGTGTATATCAATAATTCCATTAAAAAATTTAAAAAAAAGATCAATCCACCCTCTTAGAAAGGGAGCTCATAAAATTTTAAAATAACAGTTATAAACATTTTGGCATTGTGTATTTATATGTTCCTTGTAGGTAAACATTATAAAAAGAAGATTCCATCACTGTATCAGGTGGGATATAACATTTCATCAATTCAAAAAAATTAATTCTTGACCTATAGTGCAGATGAATTGTAGTACCACACTTAACAAAGTGGTAGAATCTGTTTTACTAATTTTCAGACAATGTAAAAGGTGAATTTCAATATTCTTTTCTGAATTCTGAAGATCTGTAAAAGCTTAAGTTCCCTTTTTGTGTTGTTATCAAGCATACTGGACTTTATTCCTACTAAACCAGAGATTAATAATAGATATTTGAATAATAATCTACAATGAAATTACATTGTGTGCATAATGTTTGTTGTGTAAAATATGAAAAAAAATATTAGAAATATAAAAACTGACTTAAAGTTAGAGAAACCAATGCTTAATACATTAGTAAATTAGGTATGCATCATTAGATCAATTAAAAAGAAAACTTAAGAGTAAAAGAATCTTTTGTTTTTCAAGGTTACATTTTCTATTTGTATTGTACACCACATGCTTGTGATACAAATAAACATTAGTTTTTTCTTTTACAGAACAAACCAGGTGCTCCGCAGGGCGCAGCTTTATACGACCGCAGAGGTCGAACCCTGAACAGTTGGGGCAAGTATGGACAAAACATTCAAGCGTGATACAGCTCTGAATTTGGATTGTGATCAAATTTTTGACATAATATGTTTTTTTTTTACACAAAACAAATGTCAAGATTTTACAAATCAATTAAAGATTTCTTCAAACTTTTTAAATCTAAAATTAAATAGTTGACACAGCATAGGTTTCTGACACAGAATGAATGTGGTCTAATGAACTTAAAAGTTTTTTTTTTGCCTTTGAGCAATTCACTATGCTGTTGAATATTAATCCTCTCAAAAAAATGTTTGAAGAAATTTTCTTTTTATTTATGAAATCTGAAATGAGAAAAATTTAAACCCCCCCCCCCCCCCCCTTTTTTTCACATCCCCGTTTCCCTTTTTCCAAAACTGATATCAATTCAAATGTCTAATGGAGTTTGCAACAATAACTACTTTTTTAAATACATCATAAGATATTAAAATGTAAAATAAAGTGCTTGTTATCACTGAATGGTAAAGATTGGTTGGTAGTAAAAGTGAATATACATTGTTTATTGTATAACACAATAAAAAAAACTTCATCAGCAACATTTTATATTGGCAAATTTCCAATGAAGTTATTTACATAAAGTTATTGGCAAATAAAAATAGAAAATGACATCATAGTCATGTCTGGCAAATGTCCAACATACATTATCTAAAAACATTTTAGATAAGATAAGGAAAAAAAGCTTCATCAGCAACATTTTATATTGGCAAATTTCCAATGAAGTTATTTACATAAAGTTATTGGCAAATAAAAATAGAAAATGACATCATAGTCATGTCTGGTAAATTTCCAACATATATTATCAACTACTATTCTATACAAAGAAAGATAACTCCAATTGAAAATTAATTGCTATTGCACAATATTGTGCAATTAGATATTTCTTGCTATTGTGCAATACTGTGCAATTGAAAATTTCTTGCTATTGCACAATACTTGATATGGAATCCTGATTTGGACCAACTTGAAAACTGGGCCCATAATCAAAAATCAAAGTACATATTTAGATAAAGCATATCAAATAAGCCCAAGAATTTAATTTTTGTTAAAATCAAACTTAGTTTAATTTTGGACCCTTTGGACGTTAATGTAAACCAATTTGAAAACGGGACCAAAAATTAAGAATCTACATACACAGTTAGATTTGGCATATCAAAGAACCCCAATTATTCAATTTTTGATGAAATCAAACAAAGTTTAATTTTGGACCCCGATTTGGACCAACTTGAAAACTGGGCCAATAATAAAAAATCTAAGTACATTTTTAGATTCAGCATATCAAAGAACCCCAAGGATTCAATTTTTGTTAAAATCAAACTAAGTTTAATTTTGGACCCTTTGGACCTTAATGTAGACCAATTTGAAAACGGGACCAAAAATTAAGAATCTACATACACAGTTAGATTCGGCATATCAAAGAACCCCAATTAGTCAATTTTTGATAAAATCAAACAAAGTTTAAATCTGGACCCTTTGGGCCCTTTATTCCTAAACTGTTGGGACCAAAACTCCCAAAATCAATACCTACCTTCCTTTTATGGTCATAAACCTTGTGTTTAAATTTCATAGATTTCTATTTACTTATACTAAAGTTATGGTGCGAAAACCAAAAAAAATGCTTATTTGGATCCCTTTTTGGCCCCTAATTCCTAAACTGTTGGGACCTAAACTCCCAAAATCAATACCAACCTTCCTTTTGTGGTCATAAACATTGTGTTTAAATTTCATTGATTTCTATTAACTTAAACTAAAGTTATTGTGCGAAAACCAAGAATAATGCTTATTTGGGCCCTTTTTTGGCCCCTTATTCCTAAACTGTTGGAACCTAAACTCCCAAAATCAATCCCAACCTTTCTTTTGTGGTCATAAACCTTATGTCAAAATTTCATAGATTTCTATTTACTTAAACTAAAGTTATAGTGCGAAAACCAAGAAAATGCTTATTTGGGCCCTTTTTGGCCCCTAATTCCTAAAATGTTGGGACTAAAACTCCCAAAATCAATCCCAACCTTCCTTTTGTGGTCATAAACCTTGTGTTAAAATTTCATAGATTTCTATTCACTTTTACTAAAGTTAGAGTGCGAAAACTAAAAGTATTCGGACGACGACGACGACGACGCCGACGACGACGACGACGACGCCAACGTGATAGCAATATACGACGAAAAATTTTTCAAATTTTGCGGTCGTATAAAAAGAAATATATCTTTGTATGCCATTTCTTTCTTCAGGTAACTGATATTTCTTAACAATTTTCCCATGATTTCCTGAGTAAAAAATCTGCTAATATGATTTTCTTCCATTCATATATTAGCACTTTCTGATGCAATCTTCATGAGAATTCAAACTGGTGAAATATTTCCATTCAACACAGAAATACCCATTCCATGATGTTAACATTAGAATTCCTGTTTATGATTTTGAATTCCACAAGAATTAAAAGACTTTAAGATATAAAATCTTAATTTTACTTTTCTACTGATATCATTTGGACTGAGAATTGACAAGGGAGATAACTGGAGATCATTGTTCATCAGACGACACATGGACAATCTCTTTAGGCTCCGCCCTATCCATGGCATCTGATAAAGCTTCATGTTGGCGTAGTTGTCTAACAGTTTTGTGTAAAACGTCTTTCATTCGTTCATTTTCATTATGTGCTGCCTGCCACATCACTTCAAGTTCATCTTCTGCATCTCTGCAAAAAAAAAGAAAATACACAAAAAATTAGGTCATCTTTATTCATAGTTAAAGAAAGAAGAGTATATAAATGTATCTTCCTCTTATGAAAAGGAGAAAAAAACATGTCATCAAGACACTTGATAAGAAATAATTCAAATGCATTAATGAGGGCGGTAAAGTATTATTTTCGTGCAACTAGTTTTGTCATTTTTATTTCAAGTGCAGCCGTGAAAAGGGTTCGTTATTCATTGTGTTTTGTGAAATCGATCAAAAGATCAATGTGCGAGCAATTTTTAATTGTTCAATCGTGTGAAATGGCAATTTTATTTTGCGTTCCTCTGTGCAGATACCCCCCCTTTACGCCCCTCATGAATTTATTTTGAAAGTGAGCAACTTATCTAAATATTTTGTTACTTCTCTGAATTTTTGTAAAGACAACTCATTCAAAATGTTTACCAAGAAGCCTCTTTTAATAATTTCCATTTAATTAAAACTGCTGATTGAAAACAACTTCATCTTGGTTATTGTTTTATATTTTAGCAGTTAACATCCCTGAGATGCTTTTAACTTTTCACAGTTAATCAATGCAAACATTCTTGATGGTAAATGTATAAAAAAATGTAGGATAGTTTCAACAAATTTAAAAACTAAAATGTATACAAATGCACTGTAAAGAGATTTGATTATAGATCATACTACACAAAGAATGGTTTATTATTTGCCATTATCGGTCATCCCACTATCTGTATCACTCTACTCAGCTTGCAAATTACAGTTTTGTGACATCAAATACATCTGTACTTATACAGAAAAAAATATGTATAAAAACTAATAAGTTTGGAAGACAATAACAAAAGTATTATAAAAAAAATCAATTTTTTTACCAATTTTGGATTCGAGCGTCACTGATGAGTCTTTTGAAGATGAAACGCTTGTCTAGCGTATATACAAAATTTAGTTCTGGTATCTATGATGAGTTTATTTACATAACTCACAGAAAAACTTACCTTTTCTCGTCTGAAAATCCATGCATAAGATCTTCTTTGTCCTTTATTAAATGTCGTAAATGTTTAATCTCCCTCTCATATTCTTTCTTCTGACTTAAGAAAGTTTGGTCTTGTTCTGCTAGCCTTTAAATGAATTAAAAAACCCTTAATTGTTGTCTTATCAAGTCACAGATATTTAATCTTGAAAGACTGAAAACATATGGAAGAAATTTCCCTTTCCATTATAATCTGAGTTAATGTTTTTTGCAATTTCAAAAGATCAATTTGAGATTTTAACATGCCTCCTGTAGCTTACATGCTGTAAAGTCAATTCAACCATCTTGGTAGGGAAAATATAGTAATGCAACAGAAAGAGTATATATGTAACTTAATATACACACTTACAATGAACGGTAAGATATAAAAAAATAAATGGGGTAGGTGTCAATTTGACAGATGATGCCCCGCTTGCATTTCATATACAGTTAACTCTCGTTGTCTCGAACTCGGTTGACTCGAAATTTTGGATGAGTCGAAGTTTTCACGTGGTCCCGAACTTTATTCCATACAAATGTATGTATTTCGACTCCTGATGAGTCGAAATTGGATGAGTCGAAATTTCGGTTGAGTCGAACTAAATTTACGGTCCCAAGGTTAACAAAAGCATTCAAAATTCATTTTTTATCTCGAACTAATACACATATGGACCATAATTTGGTATTCGGCCTTTGGTTTCTTTTTGTATCCTTTTTTATAAGTTCTTAAACTTTAACTTTTATTCTGTGGGTTGTGTTGATGTTAGAATAGTATTAATGGAACAATTGAGTTTTTCGAGAAAAAATTAATACATTTTGATTCACCGTTTACGTGACAGGAAACAAAACAGGAAACCAATCTTTATTTTCTTTATTTTGCACAATATGTTTCAAAAGACATAAATGAACACCATTACTAGTGTTATTTGCTTCATGTTAATATTTAAAATCTATTTTCAATGTTAAATTAAAGTTTTTTTTAAACGCGACAGGAAACCATAAGAAACCGAAAGCATTTTTTTAGTTTTATTTTATTGCAAAATCTGCTTAAAATGATCTGAACACTCAACAGTATACTTTTTCTTAAAATCCATCTTAAATGTAACAGTATTATAAAACTCCTAAATATGTGCTTGTTTTGAAAACAATTAGTACAATTTATTCAGGAATTTCCGTATTTTCTTCATTGATACAGGATACCATAATCGTTGTATCTTGATGTTTTAGCCAAAAAAATGTATTTATATTTGGTTTTGAAATTCCAGTTATATACAATTTATTCCAAATCATTGGTAATGTAAAATTCTTTAAATCCAGTAAAGAAAACAACTTTTAACTTGGAATTAGCATCTTTAAAATAGGCACCATGTGATATTTGTGACCTGTACACCATCTACATGGTTTCCACATTTTAACCTACTTTAGTGGGCTAAAATCAATAAAGTACTTCCTTTCAAGTCGTGCATGGTAAAAGTTTACTTTTCCTTTGACAAGTTTATTGCGTTTCTGATAAGTGTTTGCAGAACATGAATAAAAAAAATTAATTAAAAATTGTGACAAAGATACCAACTTTGTACATTCCAGGTGTAACGGTACATTAACATGTATTTTTTATTAAATTATCTTTATTCACTTAAAATATCCAGTAATATTTACTGCTGAAGCTAAATCAATCCAACGAACATCGGCACCATGATAGGAGACGTAATTTTGATTGAATTTTCAAAGGACCCTTTACATCGTTATTGGGAAACGAAGTGTGTTAAAACGTCGGTCAAATCTGAAATCGATTTTGTCAAGTCATTGGGCATTTATTTTCACACAAGATCGTATGTAACATTATGCACATAGGAAAAATAATAGACCCCCGGTGCAATCTCTTTGAAAATTGAATTTTCCTTTTTTAAACAAGACGAAACAAGCCTACAGATTATGTTTGCTTACATCCCGTTGGAAACAAATACAATGTTTAGACCTAGTATTTCGTATATCCGGCTGTATGGGCGTGATCACATGTTAGTCACATGTTTCACGTATGACCGGAAATGATTAGAACTTAACGACAAAAAACAATTTTAATGAATAAATGGACTTCTGTTTCGTGTGAAATGTAACGCATAACGATAACGTTATGCTCTAACTTAATTATTACGAAGAACAAAACAAGAATGTAAATCATCTCTGATTTACCTGTTTGAACATCTCGCGAGAGTTCGTATTTGCATATTGTTGCAAAGAATTCTTTTACAACAAAGCAGATTAAACCATCTAAAATGTGCGTTACGAAATGGGAAACCAAAATAACGAGTGTTCTTACACCTGCTACAGAAATACTTATAGTTCTCAGCATTTTCTTCTCACTATTCTTATTGGTCGATGTTCTTTGTTATTTTAAAGCAAAAATTACGAATTTGCCGGTGACGATTATCTATAAATTAGTCAGCGTTATGCACTTCGGACGCGAAAAGTAACGCGAGAAACGACACACAAATACGGTCGTATAATCATTGAAATTTGTTAATTTCAATTTTTTTTCTAGGGAAGAGTAGCACACACTTGTATGTTGATAAAAATAATGGCATCTTTAGATGTAGTTACAACTTTTCTTACAGTAATTCACATTTTATCACTTTTCTATAGTTATAGGAAACGGAGCCCAATAGCAAATTATGGTCCATATGTCAAAACATGACCTCCTTGATTTAAATGGATTGAAGAGTTAATCTGACAATACACGTGTAATTAAATTTCCGGTCACTGACCACTGTATTGATTTATGACATGCTATTTCCACGAGTGTTTACCTAAGATTATCTTTTATAGAATTTTTATAAATAATTAGTGATACATTGGTTATGTTCATGAAAAAGTATTTGAAATGTTTACAAAACAATTAGTTTGGGATTTACACTAATGAGCTTGGGTGTGTATAAAGTGAGGATTATGGCTTCCGTTGATGATCACCTAAAAACTACTCAAACGGCGTCTATAAGGCCACACCAAATTAATTAATAGTTCTTTGAGATTTTACCCCAAAAAAATGGGGCGAGCGAGCGAAATTTAAATTTATATTTTTAAATTCTTCGCCTCAAATTTTGAAGAAATATGGAGCGAGCGATATTTTTTTTCTCTCAATTTTTATATCTTTTACCTAAAAGAAGCAACTGAATTTTCAACTCACTTAATTGAAAGGGGACATAATTTGATATAACTAAATTATCTCCCTTCTTTATGTATTTCAACTTTCTGCATTCTTTTTCATTTTGTTTTGTTGTTTGTATAATTAACACTGCACAAATATACACTTTTGAACATATTTTATTGAGTCAGTGATTTTAGTCATTTAACTAGTCAGTTAGTTTTTACATGCATTAATTCTAGTCAGTGTGAGTCAATGGTCATTTTACGAGTCATTGATTTATTAAACATAGATTATTTGTCATTCAATTTATAAGCAGTGAATACACTAATATTAATGGGCAAAAGGGAAAGTGATATGATTTCAAAAAAAGTATTTTGTTTCATATAAAGTCATTTTCAGGTAGATATGAATTTTTATTTTGCTCAATATATAAATGGAAATATATATTGTATTTTGTTTAATGAATACATAAAATTATTAACACATAGATTTTGTTTAATCAGGCCTATAGATGATATGCTGAATTGATTCGTGTTACCAAACACCATGGACCATGGAAAAAAATAGAAAAACTGGAGAACAACTAATTATTTGAGATCAAACCAGGCACAGATTGTCATTTGTAGTGGTTGTCTATATGTGATTAGTTTGGTTGCATATTCCAAGATCAAATTGGATGCATCTTTAGTAGCAGTAGATCCATCATCAATTGTGAACTGCACATATTTAAAGTTTAGGTCATTACATATTGACCATACCATATTTTCGTCAGATATTTCGATACTAGAATCATCGAAACTGTTCGACTTACTTATTTGTATGGTTTTAATAATAATAATCTCACTTTGTGCATCGCTACATCGTTCAATGGCTTCTTGATATAGTTCCCTGAATGTCCGACATTTTGTTTGTGTTGCCGTATTTTTTAATATGTATGCCTTGTTGTTATTTTTGTCTGAATGTTTCACCACAGAAACAATCAGCACGTTTTCCAAGATCTTTGCAACTTTTTTGATCAGAATCAAAAATATGCTTGACAAATGACAAACACTGCATATTTTCAAACACTTAATTGATAAAGATTTTTTTTAATACCGGAATCAAGTTCGTCGAAAATGCGGATTTATTTTCGACGTGCGGGAATTTTATTTTTATTTTTATTTTTTGGTTTTGGCAGGTGAGGTGCGGGAAATTTATTTTTATTTTTTTATTTTAATTTCGGCAATTTAGGTGCGGGTTTTCCAAAGAACTACTAATTAATTTGGTGTGGCCTAATCTTGTTATATTTTCTTTTGAAAAGAAAGAGTGAGTTTAAACAAATTGAATAGAAATCAAAATTTTCTTAAATCTCTTGTATCCGAGAATAAACAATTTTGTCAGCTATAACCGACCTGAATATTGAAACTATCGATTAGAAATAACTCTCTTGGAAAAGCCATAGGATTTTGTTTTAATTGAAACAATTGAATAAGTAAAAATAATGTCATTATAATAATAAAAGACTGTGACATACAAATACATCGATCTGACACTAGTATATCGATCCCCTTGCCATATTCACACGGATTTATTTTAGCTTTACCAAGCCAAGCAAGAGTTGTATCCCTTAGATTGTTGAACTTCCGGTGTTCGTTTGAGTCGAACTACGTGTATCTCGAAATATTTTTCTAGTCCGGCTGACTTCGACATAACGAGAGTCGACTGTAGTTAGTATATAAGTTATAAAGGAACATAACTGTAGAACAGTAAATATGACCCAAATTTGTATTTGATCTGAGTTTTGTGGAATTACAATTGAGTATAAGTTTCATAACAATTGGTTGAGGTAAATGCAAGTTAAAGAACAAAAACAAAAAAATTAGCAAAATTTAGCAATTTTTCCATTTGTTAACATGGTAAAGGGGCATATCTCTAGAACAATAAAAGTCACAACCCCAAAATTCAAATTTGATCTGTAGACTTCATAGAGTTTGGTTGAGGTTATCTAAAGTTAGATAACGGAAATCAACTTTGGGAAATATAGAAAGAACAGACAGACAAGGGTTAAAGTTGATGCAACCTCAGCTACGGCGGGGGCATTATTATAAAACAATTCTATCAAATGCAACACTGAAAATACAGATGCTCACCTGCCAGACACAGTATTAATCTTGGCAGCTGCTCTCATTTTGTAAAGCTGTAAAGAAAATCAAAAATGTGTAATTTTAAATACAATTATATAGCTTTTAGAACTATGCTCGGCCATTTTATTTTCTCTTTTTAGTGTTGGTCCTCTATATGTGGAGCCCATTTTGAAAATATGACAATGATGATGGATGGCTGTTTAATATCCACCACCAATTGTAAAACAAGAATAGAATTCAAAGTTTTTATCTTCTTTTGGGTTATGAATAAACTCTCTAAACTTACAAATAACCACATACATAATGTTTACTTTTCAAGAAAGATCACTTTTAGAGAACAATAAAAATACATTTTGACCATGATGTTCCCTTATGGTATAGATATCTTTAGATCCATTAGACAGATATAAATCTGGACAGTACTGGCTTTGTCATATACCAACCTTGAGTTTCTCTTCCAGTTTCGCTTTCATCATATTATCCTGGAGTAACTTGTTAACAGCTTTCTTTGTTTCTATCTCATTCTCTTTCGCCTATTTAAATATATTATATCTATTTGAGACCTGAAATCATGTGTCTTGTTCTTTTTTATTGTGTTGGTATAAATAATTATGAAGTTCTGCATCCAATTTTTTTTTATTAAAACAGGAAATAACAAGATGATTGTAAGATTCATATATTTTTATTTTTAAGAAGTCTCTACTGGATGATTTAAGGTGGTACCTAACACTACAGAGAGATAACTCTGTAAAGTCAGCTAAACGTTTTGATTATGTTGTGTTGTAAAGGGAATAATAAGCTTCACAAAGATCAAAATTGATGTTTGTCAAACTGTTATATAACCAGTGTAATTTTTCTGACAAAATGGTTGGTTCAAAATTTTTGAAATTTTTATATTTTTGTTAAAGGGTCAAAGTAAATACTTTGTCAAAATTTTATCAAAATTAAACGAGCCAAATTAATTTTAGTGAAAGTGTTAGGTACCACCTTAAACAGGTTTTTTATACATAAATATGCTTTCAAGAAGTTTCTAACTTTTCTAAGCTGATATCTATTTTATATTATTTACCAACCTACATTATTAAATCAAAATGATTTGATATAAATTGCCAAATTTATATAAAAATTGAATTATGTGTTTGTCTCATTCTTCCACTACAATGTCTTTTCAAACTGATAACATGACAGTGATGTGTATTACAATGATGTGAAAAGATGAAATACATCAAAGTGAATTATAGATTTCCCTTTGGCAACAATGAATGTTAAAGTAAAATTCAAATTTGGAAAATGTCTTCACAATATTTCTTAGCAATGAGAACCTTGTCAATGTAATAGCTTGTGTCTCTTAGAAACAAGAATTCATGTTTGGCATCATTGGAGAGATTTATGGGATATGTTTTTTTAAGTACCTTATGCTACCACATATCAATATCTTCAATATCATAAGCTCTCCAATTTTTATTTTTTTGAGATTTTCAAACTATTGGTCTTAGGCTTCTTTAAATTCATTTCCGAAATCATGTCATACACTTTTCTTAGTGAAAGAAATTCTATGATCTTGATTAATGATCATCCCTATATTATCAATTGTTTGTAAAGCAACCAACAATCAATCAATCAATCAATCAATTGTTTTATCAGACAGAACTTTCTCATTCATGATAATTAGTCATCTCTATATTTAAACAACATAAATTGTATGTTTTAAGTAAAATATTTTAACGATCATGCTATCATAACAGTTTTATATTATACATACAATACAGTTTTAGAATGTGAGTTATGATACAAAAGTATATAATTAAAGTGATTTGAATGTTTGTGTGTGATTTGAAGATGATATCCATTTACCAGTCTCTTCCATCTTTTGAAGTATCTCTTGTACTGTTGAAGATAATTACTAAACCTTATCTTTACGTGTTAACATGACAAAATGCAATATGTTTGACAAATACAATGTTGGACCCTCAGAAAAATTAACTACAACCCCCTCCCCTACACACATCACAGGTTTTTAACTGTAACAAAAATCAACTATTGTTAAATTATAAGTAATTACATCTAATTCATACTTTATGGACAATAAAATAGATTTTAAAAAATTTTCATCACAAAATTTCTTGTATCAAAACAGGGGGAAAACATTTGAAACACTAATAGATTATCTTTCAATCTAAAATCAGAAGTTAGGCCAATTAAAATTAATTGATAGATTTTCATCCCCGCCCGCCCCTCTGAAATCTTCCCGCCCCGATTTTTTTTATTTTTGAAAAAATTACGATTTCCGTATTTTGTTCATTTCCGTTACCGGTAACCGTCGATAACTTCGTTTCATGTGAAACTTCCTTTTTCTAATTTCGGTTTTCGTATTTCTTAGAGAATTCTTACTGAATGATTAAGTCGATATATTCTGCTGATATATGATGACAACATCATTTACCGAGAATAGAGATTGATTACGAGAAGGGCGTGAAATATTCGGGTTACGAGTAATACGCTGTGTCCAAGAACGCAAATCGCAGTATGTCACAAATGACACAAATGTTTGTGAGAAAAACACCTTGGATTTCTTTTATTTATACAATGACTTTGTGTCAAGAAATTTGGACTGTGAATGAAACCCAAAAGCGTAAGAATCGTGGAACACGTTTGACTGGAATACAGAAATTGACACAAGCATGAACTTTATAGATTGGTGACCGTATTTTGAGTTCAGAAAATCGACAAACATACGCATTTTTAATTTATTAATTTTTTAGCAAGCTCTTAGATTTAGATTTATCCATGCCTTTCGTTTTTTGTAGAAAAACAGCAAATATCCTCTGTCCCAATACCCACGATAGAGTCATTAAACAACTTTATGTTCTACATTGTAATTATATTTGCATCTTGCATATTAAGGACCAACCCTATTATTTTAACGCTGTTTGAGTTTTCATTTTATTCCGTACTTATCGTGCTCGTCTTGCATACCAATGCTTTCGTTTCATTTTATTAGGACAAAAAAAACATTGCTTAGAAAGCAAAATACATTTGATATAGATAGTCCAACTTAAGAGAGCATTTCTCCACATTTCTGTTGTTTACTATAAAATAGGTTTCTAAAGTGGCAATTACATGTAGAACAGTGGTTGCCAATCAGATATATATATTTACGAATTTGAAAAAGCGGCATCAGCATATGGAGTATATGTGTCTCAATTGATACGTAAAAGAGCTAGCTAAAAGTACCTTAATTTTGTTGAACAAGGAATACTGCTTTCTCAAAAGTTGCTAAGACAGGGCTATGAATCAATCAAATTAAGGTCATTACTCAAGCAATTTTATGGTCGCCATCATGAGCTGATTGGCCATTATGACAAAAGAGTGTCAGAAATCATATCTCCGTGATATTCTTCCTCAGTCATAACAACCTTCCATCATTACCGAACTGAACAAAGAAATAACGTGATGGGTGCCATATACGGAGCAGGAAATGCTTACCCTTCCGGAGCACCTGTTTTCACTCCTGGTTTTTAGTGGAGTTCGTGTTGTTTCCTACTTATTATTTGTAACTGTTGATGTAAATGTCTTTTGGTTTTATGAGTCTTTGGTTACTCCTTGGTTTTGATTGTTATTGTCTTATACACGATACCTTATGGATGTATTTACATGATATAAGCTTATTATTACACTTGCATATATGAATAACACGTGACAAGAAGGTGTCATATGAAATAAAATTTAAAAAATAAAATCCTCCCACCCGCCCCATTTTTTTCAAAAATTTGGATGAAAATCTACTAATTAATTTTAGTTGGCCTTATGAAGAGGTTTTATTACTAGCTCCTTTACACCTTCCATGGAAGTTGTCAGATTTTTTTATTTTCTAAAAATCTTACCACTTTGGCATAATTATCTCTTTCCTGTGCAACCTTCTCTGCCTGAAAATATTATTCAAATTATTTAATAAGTTAAGAACCTAGAAGGAAATCATGTCCAATAGTTTAAAATGTGAAAGCTGTAAATTATTTTTAAAGAAGTTGCATTAAACAAGAGTTATTTTGTTTGAATTATAGAGCAAGTTTTTTTATATTTTAGAAAATAACAATATTTTGTTCAAACACAATTTTTCTTTAGGTGAAAGAGTTGCAAGTATGTTAATAAGTTGTATGTAAATGTGGCTAACTTATCTTAATCTGACTGTAAGAAATATTTAAATGTTTTGACTATTACAAAATTGTGACAGGATAAGTTCAGCAAGTATTTTGTACTACGATTTGGTTCCTTACATGAATTAGAAAGTTTTTGTTTAACTAGGACTTTAGTACCTACCACTCTTATAATATTGCCTAAGTAATCTTGAACTGACTGTTCTTTTGTTTCTGACTGTTCTATAGCTCTTTGTAGATACAACATCTTGTTTTGAGTTTTCCTGAAATAAATTGATATATTATTAAATCTCTCATGTGTACTGAAACAGTTTAAAACCTAAATACACTTAAATCATAGTGCATAACTATTTACAAAGTTTTATAAAAAACCATGCAGTCAATACCTTTTAAAATTGTTATACGATGATGACTGATGTACCCATATTTTGACTATTTTACTTATTGTATAAAAAAGAAGATGTGATATGATTGCCAATGAGACAACTATCCACAAAAGACCAAAATGACACAGACATTAACAATTATAGGTCCCCGTACGGCCTTGTGTCTGTTTAGTTAAGGCATCAATGTAAATATAACGGAATTTGATGAGACTGTCATCAAAGTAAGAGGGTTAGCGAGTTAAATCCACCATTTTCTACATTTGAAAATGCCTGTACCAAGTCAGGAATATGACAGTTCTTGTCCATTAGTTTTTGATGCATTTTGTTATTTGATTTTGTCATGTGATTATGGACTTTCCGAGTATTTTTGTGATTTTACTTTTTACCAAAAGGACAATAAAAATAGTGAAAACCAACAGTAACGTATAGATGTGACAAAGTCCATGCTTTGCTATGGACAACCCATTTGCATATAGCACAAAATAGACTGTGAACAATACTATTAGGTTCTTGTGATTCTCTGAACATTACAATGAAATTTCATTACTTTTTACGAAGGTGTTGCTGATATAAAAAGTCTTCATTTTGGAATCTCTCACTCGTCATGAGCAGCACAATGGAACAAAAATTGCTTATCAATCTGGCCAGCTGAGTTTGCACAAGATTACTGTGAAGTTTGTATTGTTGGATATCTACCTGATTTTTTTACACTGACATGTTCTGTACTTAACTAATCATTGCCAAAATGGTATATTCTTTTTTTAGCAACAAAGAATACACAGATAATCAAAGTTTGCAGGACATGTATAAGGTTCAGATTTTGTGATAGGATCGCCTCCTTACCAAAAGCAGCCATGACTATATTATACCTATACATTAGTGACTGACCTCATACTTCTATGCATAGCTTTTTTCTCAGCTTGATGTCTTTTGATTTCTGCTGTTAACTCTATCATCGTCTGAGTCTGTGATTTCCTCTCATTTTCCATTGCCTGTAAAGTAAAGAAAAAGTTATATTTATTGTATGTTTTTTTTTCTTTCAAGAAAGTATCAAAGGAGTTAAAAGGATAAGTAGCTGTTTATACATGAAATAAAAAGATTAAGAATCTTCAATTTTCATTGAAAAATATCTCAACCAGCCTTGACATAAATCTACAATTTATTTTGAAAGATTAAATCACTGTATGTCACTGCCATATGTTGTAAAATGGGGTTTAGCATAGACTCATCAAAACCTCATATTGAGTGCTATGTTAGAGTATTCTGTTATGGTAATTTCACATTATAATCATAAAACTTTTTACCTGTAATTTGATTCTCAGTTCTTCCGTGTCTTTCCTATGGTGGTCTTCAATATCTAACATTTCTCTACAAAAACATCAGAAATTTAATATTTGATTAAATTATAGTCATAATGTCCTGCATTCAACCTTAAATATTTTAAAAACCAAACTGCTTTTGTAAAAATATCAACAATTACATAACCTTTACTAAGCATTTTTTTTCTTTTTGTATCAAAGGTATTCAAGCCAATCAGGGTAACCACCAAGAAGATCATAACAAGGTGTCTCACAACACATGAAAATGATTACTTCTTATTTAATGTGGGTTTGGTTCACTTAATAACTCAAAAATTAATATGGTTCGGTTCATTAACTGTGATACCTTTGAAGTGTTGATCATTGATATAAATTCACATGCTTAAGAAAATTAATATTCAATTCATATTTTTATCATACTGAATATTGTGTTCTCAAAAAACTATTTCTAACCCTGTTATTAAATTAAAAGTTGACCTTCTCTGTTATTATGATGGGTACAGACTACATGGACAAATCTCTGACAAGTCTTGGGATATATAGTTTATAAAATTCTTACAAAAAATTCTATTTAAACAAATTTCAGTTTCTGCAATTTCATAGATTAAGCTTGAACTCTGGTCAATAATTAAGGTAACTTTACTCAGCTGTTTAACCTAGGAATTAAGGAACACTCAACCCTGTAGGCCCCTAAGTGAACACATGTAAACAAAGTTTAACCAATACTTACTTTTTGAGATCAGCAATCTTATTGATATACTGGTCTACAGTAGTTTTATCTTCTCCCTCTCTGATTAGCTCATCATGTTTCTGTTTGGTATCCTTCCATTTTCGTTGTAATTCTTCAAGTTCTTTATCTGTGTCGGATTTTTCTGCCCTGATCATGACCAGCTCTTTTGTAACTTTGGTCACTTTAAAAAACAAAAAATCTATGAATAGTACAGTTTAAGTAAGAGATATTCCCTTTCATTGGATGTGTGAGAGTAGCAAGGGAAGTAATAATGGACAGGAGTTGTGTTTCATTTTTGGTTGAATATCATTTGATGTATGTAAAATAACTAAAAGAAACTATTTAGTGTTTTTAATCAGTAGAGTTATTGTTCTTGCAGTCCTAAATTCAAATTCAAAATTAGAACAGGAAAATCAATGTTCGTTTGTCAAATTGTTATTTCTATGAATTTCACTAGACCGTTCTTTCATGTTAATCCCCACATAAATATGTAAATTAACTGTTGTATCTTCTGAAGGTTCCACCTTAAATTATACCCATACCTCTACAAATATGGACTTAAAACTCAATTTTAAAAGGTTCAGGTTTTGCAAAAAAAATATGAAGCATATTTTAAAGTATCTTAACATTATCTGTATGCATTTCATTTTATAAAACTGGTTAATTAATCTGATGTTTTTGGTCCATTATTTAACAATCTTTGTAATAAATTCACACAAAATTTCATTATAAATTATGAGTGTTACCTTCACGTATATGAGCTTGCTGTAAATCATGTGCCTTTTGATCTTTTATGTTGATTTGTTCCAATAAATTCTGATTTTCTTCCAGTATCAATTTAGCATTTTCCTTCAATTGTTCCCTGTAATAAATGAAGTAAACGTAAGTATTGCCTTTTTCACAAGGAAGTACAACAATTTACCAAAAAAAACATTAATTAAAACCTTTCCTCCATTATAATTTATGGTGCCTAAACCCATAAGTGTGGACTCACAACAATGTCTTAAATTAATAAGCTACTGTTTCTATCAAGATTTAATGTGTTTATTTTTTGTTTTATTTTTCAGAACTGTTAAAAAGGGGTCAAATTGGACTTCTGACAAATACTAGCTGACAAAGTTAAATCCATTATTAACTAAGAAATCTTCCTTTTTAATATGAATGCAAATTTGAATTTAGTAAATAAGTCATCTATCAATAGACATAAAGAGGAAATACTCCATTATTTGTTTATCTCTATGCATCCAAATTTTCAAATCAATGAGGTTCTATCTACAAATAAAGAGCTATCGTTGAAGACCATCAGAGGACCATAAAATGTCTGTGTTTTTAAATCTTTGGGTTGCTGTCTCATTAATGTATACTGAACATTTTAATTTTGTTCACAATACTAACCATTCATGTATATCTACAGGTCCTTTTGTTGCTGTCTCATTAATGTATACTGAACATTTTAATTTTGTTCACAATACTAACCATTCATGTATATCTACAGGTCCTTTTGTTGCTGTCTCATTAATGTATACTGAACATTTTAATTTTGTTCACAATACTAACCATTCATGTATATCTACAGGTCCTTTTGTTGCTGTCTCATTAATGTATACTGAACATCTTAATTTTGTTCACAATACTAACCATTCATGTATATCTACAGGTCCTTTTGTTGCTGTCTCATTAATGTATACTGAACATCTTAATTTTGTTCACAATACTAACCATTCATGTATATCTACAGGTCCTTTTGTTGCTGTTTCTTCTAGGTCATGCTGTAACTGCTCATTTTCATCCACTATAGATTCAGCATTTTTTCTTAATCTGTCAAAATCTTCCTGTAAACATATAATACATTTGGTTGTAGTACAAAAAAGACGGTTAAAAGATGATATTTTTTATCTACTTTTTTTTTTTATATTTACAATAATTGTTAAATTAATTTCTCATTTTTAATTTTAAAAAAGTTTAAGAAATTTGTATTATAGCTCATGATGATAACGCATTATGTCTAAAAAAAAAAAAAAAAAAGACAACATGGATCCTGCCATAGATTTCCATTTAATCTACAACCCTACAGTCATCTCCCCATAAACTGTCACCATTAAATGTACACCAATTCAGCCATTCCATACATATTGCCAATATGAAAATTTATACTAACCTGATATTTGAGTATTATTTTATTTTTTTCTTCCAGTCTGTCATCATATGCCATAAATAAGGGAGACAGATATTTTGTATCAATCTGAAAACCAAAAAAAGTCTTCATGAAAGCAATTTTTCTAATAAGTCAATTAATTAAAACATAAATATTGCCTAAATGTGTATTTAGCTCTTACTCCATACAAAGCAACAGTGTTTTACTGGTAAAATATACATCTTTTGAACTTTGGTGGATAGTTGTCTCATTGGCAACCAGACTTCGGCTATGATGATATATATAATCAATATGAAAACTTTCTAAATTCAAGTCATATACTATTTATCATATCTTATTCAAAACAGTTTATTTCATACTGTTATAAGATTTCATGCTAATGTCATTTAAATTTATTCTTCTTGGTTCAACATCTGTTGAGAACCGACGAAGTTTAATTGACGTTGTGCAACATCTTTCCTTCACAATAACATCTTCAGTATTTCATTCTATGGATTGAACTCAGGACCTATAGCAAGGCACATTAATATAATATTATAACAACATTTCTAATCACTTAGAATTCATGAGAAAATGCTTGTAACATATATTGTCAAACTATTGAATTTACAAGGTAAAGTTATTTTGACCACTATATTGTTACAGTAGTAAATGTTTATGCTTTTACAACTTACCAGCCAAGAGGGTATTGGTCCATCTCTAGGTAATCCCAGCAGACCAGCAGTTGTCTGTAATAGATTAAACCTTATATGAAATTAACGTGGAATCTTTGTGTTTCTATTATATAGTCTAGTAAATTAGCAGATAGTTTTTGAAGGTGAAAATATAGAGCACATGTCATACCAGCTTTAATATTTACCAGAATGTCTATATTACCACCATGAAAATGATGGGCTGCGCTCAATAAGTGAAAAATTATACCTGTTTTGACCCCCAAAAAAATGCATTATGCTTTGCTTCCTACGTAAAATCTTCTTGAATATTCATTATATTCCCAAGAACTAATAGTTTAAACTTTGCATTTACTTATAAATTATCTTCATGCACAAATCACCTCATTTTGTAATACTTAATAGTTTGAATTTAAGCCATTTAATAGCACATTCTCTTTGTTCAATCTTATTTAATTCTAATAAAGTCCAATGATCATGATGATACTTTAAAACTGATCAATTAAGATAAATGAGTTAATAGTTTCACTATGATATCTGTTTAATAAAATTTGTAAATAATCTAAAGTATCCGCAGACACTTTAATTGGTGTAACAATTAGTTACCTTTTCTTCAGCAGAAAGTGGTCTAAATTTAGCCTGATAAGCACTGAGTTCTACTGTCAGTCTGTGTATGCTGTTCTTCAATGTTTCATTTTCTGCCTTCATTTCTTGTAACTGTTTCTTTAACATCAAATTCATTGCTGTGTCATGATCTGTAAAATTTAAAAATTAAAAGCTTTTTACATCCAAAGTTCATTGTTTTTAAAATAATTTTAATTTGATTATTTTTGCGCAAAATTGTAGCAGTATTAGTAAATAACAAATAAATACTTGCATTTTAATTTTTGATTGCAGTTATTGTATACTGTATTCCAAGAAATCATATTATATTGTACAATGATTAACAATCACAATAACAAAATAAAATGTTGACACAGAGATTTGTCTTTCCTGTATGCTCCAGAGCTGATGTGACACAATTCAGTAATACAAGTTCTGACTCCAGTTGTTTATTTATAAATCTGAGAAGATAACCCCCTCCCCAATTTATGATTTATAAGATGACCTCTGGGTATGTATACACCTACCTCCATGTTCCAGAGCCGATGTCACGTGTTTCAGTGATATAACTTCTGACTCTAGTTGTTCAGCTTTTGATCTGAGGATATAGTTTTCTCCCTCCAGACTTTGTTGTAAAGAATCATGACTCCTAGCTGTTGTAGCACCACTCCTAGCTGTGTTAGCACCACTACGAGCTGTATTAGCACCAGATCTATGACTTC
Organism: Mytilus galloprovincialis; assembly: GCA_037788925.1. NCBI lineage: Eukaryota > Metazoa > Mollusca > Bivalvia > Mytilida > Mytilidae > Mytilus > Mytilus galloprovincialis. Next base: position 43,382,913 of record CM075333.1, on the reverse strand, counting down.
TGTCAGGAGATTCTACAATGAAAATGTTCAATTATTGCCAAATAAAAAGTAATAACATTAACGTAATTCAAAATCATTTTGTTTTTTGAAGGCATTTAATGGCTCTTTCTGTAAATTTGAAAAAAATGATAACATAACCAAATGCAATACATGTATAATTGGAGAAGGAAACTAGAGTACCCTTGATTGACCTTTGGCAGTGACTGAAATTTTCATTCACTTACTAACAGATACCATGGTACTATCACCTTTATTGCAAATGACAGGGCCACACAAGTCAGCACTGTCAGGTTAAACGAGAGTACTTTTAATTAATAAAGTTGCTAGGGAAACAAAACACAAATTTCACAAGGTTGCAAACAAATTGATTAAATATTGCATATAATTCCACAACGTTGTTTGCTGAAAGTATATAATATGTCAAAGTTATCTAAGAGATTAAGTTGGAAGATATGTCAGTGTTTTTTCATTAGAATATTTACATCATAGCTAGACATATTATGAACAAACCAGTATATTAATTTTGTTTTTCTACTGTTAATTGACATTTTACTAAAAGCACTTTTTTTCAAATAAAATATAGTGCAATTTCATATCAAATAGTATGCTCTAGAAATATAATATTTATACTTCTTTGGAAAAATTAATACATTGTACATGTACAAACAAAATTTTGGTTTTCTGTTTTCGGTATGATCACGTCACTATAATGCCTTCAGTTATCATGATTTTGTGATTTTTCAATTGTTTTCACTGTGCTTTTGTGATCAGACCAAGTTATATTTTAAAACATTCAAACATTGTGCTTTTGTGGTCAGACAATTTCATTTTTAGTGTGAACAAGTCACATCTACATCTAAATATTGTGCTTTTGTGATCAAACAATTTTAATTTGTGTGTGAAAATGTAATATCTATATTCAAATATTGTGCTTTTGTGATCAAACAATTTCCATTTTTGTGATCATATCACATTTATATTAAAATGGTGCTATTGTGATCAGACAATTCCATTTAAGTGATCATGTCGCATTAATAACAAATAGTGTTATTGTGATATGACCTGATTCCATCACACATGATATCTACCTGCTCTGAGAGATGACTGTTTCACCTCCACTGCGATTTCTATTGGCTTTTCCTGAGGGGCAGGAGACTCATCTAAAGAAGTTCACACAATATACATGCCAAATGAAACAGAAGGGTATACAAAGTGTACATAAGGAAAATATAATGTAGTTAATGCAATCCTTTTCATTCCAAAAAATGCTCCTAAAGACGATCTAATTCAGCATATCAATTTTTGACTGTAAATGTCCACTTCAAAATGTACAGGAATTACATTGATAAATCTCTCATTAAAGTGTCCACTAAAAGATTTGAAATCAAAAATCAATTTATGAATTTAAATTCCTTGGAAAATTTAATTTTGATTTTTCAATAGATAAGACATTATTTACAATCAATAATGCATAAGAATATATATATTTTTTCTTAATGATATTTTTGACCAATTGTAATTCTAAATTAATTACTAACATTTCCTTGTATACACTAAATAATATAATAACATCTAAGCTAAACTGATAATGTAAATTAAATAGTGGTGTTCAAAATAAGATTCAAATTATGCTTTAGTAAGAATAACAGGATATCAGAGAACCAAATACCGAAATTATATATCTAAAGATCTATTTTATTATGGAGAAATATGGGTTAAAATAATCAGTGTAAAAAAGAAATGAAATGATACACAGCAAAGTAATTGTTCCCTTTAATATGCAAAATAAATGGCATCAGATGAAAATTTGTATTCTTTTGTATTAGAAGTCATCTTTGCTAGCCAAGGGTTACAATCCACTTCCCTTCTCTCCACCCTCGGCAGATTGAGATAGAATTTCAGAGACACAAGGTAATGATTTTCATTGGTTGCAGTCGGAACTCGCTGCATCCTATCAAAAAGGGCCTATAACATGATCATGTGTAAATGTAAAGTGTATGTAAACAATTGCCATGTGCTTATTATGCAACAATTCTTTACATCCCTAAACATACAACTATATTTAGTGACATTTGAATGACAACGTATATTTTTGTTTCCTGCTTTACCAAGAGTGTAGAATCTGACGCTTTCTTGTTTTTACCTCCAAATTGAAGAGTTCAAAGTGCTATCATTGGTGAAGAATAATGTATTCTGAATGGGTGTGACTTTAATCTACCGATAGATGGTGCAACATTGTTATCACAAATGTTGGCTCAATCTGCCAAGAATGGAGAGAAGGGAAGTGAACTGTAACCCTTGGTTAGCGAAGATGATAAGAAGTAGGATGGATTGTTCTTATGAATTTAACTAAATTGTACAACTGAAAATGTAATGTCGCTGAACAGCATATTAAGGTGTATGGGAATTGGGGATTTGAATGTTACCTTTTTTTTCCTACCCACGCTCATGTAAATTATTTAACACATTTAATGTTAGCTTTCGAATTGAAATTATAATACAAAGAGTTTTAAATTCCCACAAATAAACATGCATAACATTTATAAAACTAAATAAAAAAGGGCTAACAAAACTTATTCATGCATATGCTTATGGGTACATGTCACATGTATAGAAAAATTTGAATTAGTTACCTCTTCTTGATTTTTGACTAGGAGTTTTGTGGGGTGTTGTAGTCTGTCTTTCCACAGTTACTTTGGGTATCTGCAAAAAAAAACACCCACAAGTGATGAAGGTTTTCTATTCACTTTGTATACAAAAAACATTTTGTTCTACTTCTTTTTTCAAATATTAATAGAACTACAAATGTATGATCATTTTATTTTAAAATTAAAACCTATATATACAGCATTTTGTATAGTACATGTAATATCATCTGTTTAAATAAAATTCTAGACCCTCATTGAAGTGGAAAGAGGTAATCTAGTTCAAATACCAATAAAAATGTAATTGGTAAATGTCAATTCTGATAAAAATCAATAATATCAATTGCAAAATTTGATTTTTTATATCCACAAATTCAAGCTGTATAAATATACAAATAATTTCAACCAATATATTCTTTTCTTATCAATCTAACAAGATCTAACCTAAATGGAACTAAAATGTTGCAATACATTATAAACATGTGTAAAAAAAAAAACACCCTTAGTCATGTGTTAATCTTACAAAAAAATCTACCAAGCAAATTCCTTTAAGAAAAATTTACATATGATATCAAGGAAAGCTGATGTAGGTTATAGCATAATACTAACTATACATCAGAGAGACGACATGCCAATATTTCAATAAAACCTGAAAAATTGTTGTTTGTAAACCAAATAGATCTAATTACTCAATTTAAGACTGTTTTATTTTCATTCTTTATAGGAATTAATAATTCATTAAATCATTATGTTTTCATTTTGCAATTTGAAAGAGATAAAAAGACAATAATGAAGTAAAAAACATAGATGACATCTTTAAGTTAACCATTCTTGGTAAAATAGAAAAATTAAATCTTCTTCAAATTTTAAGGTAACTAAGGGACATAATCCTTGAACAGTAAATGTCAAAATTATCAAATTACATATCTCGGGTTTGAATTTCGTCAGTCTTTCAGATTATTGACATCTACATGTTATACTTGTACCTCAATATAGAGTGTAATAATAAATACTATTTAAATTGTGTATATGTTCCAAACCGTATGAGTATTTGGACCGTACGTGTACGGTCTGGACCGTATGTGTACTTTTTCAAAATATGCATACGGTCGGACTAATATTAAGAAGTTTATTAGATACAAATGTATATTCATACGGTCAGACTAATATTAAGAAGTTTAATAGATACAAATGTATATTCTTACGGTCAGACTAATATTAAGAAGTTTATTAGATACAAATGTATATTCATACGGTCAGACTAATATTAAGAAGTTTATTAGATTCAAATGTATATATCAGATTGACATAACTTGTATCTCAAATTAATATAAAAACTTCAATAGTAATTGAAATAAAAACTTAATATTTAAACTATTTAAGAAAATCACGCTTATTTAATCTGTTAATCTCCCTTATTAAGTATATCAGTTATTCATTAATTGCAGCCCAGTATGTTCATTGAAATTGAAGTTATCGGAAGTAAACATAATGTGGCAGGACAATTGTTTTAGAATATTTAGGAACTTTAAAAACAAATGCATGAACAAAACATGTAAATGTAAAATAAAAATATGACGTCCTTGTGGAAGCAAGTGTCACCTTGGGTGAGAGAACCAAAAATAGGATCAGATATACAATTTAACTCATATTTAATTTCAATCTATTTATTCACTTTATCCATCTAATTGTAATAATCACAGAATAAAGATTTTGAGAAAATGATTGTTTAAATTTAACCCATATGATCCCAAACGCGTATGGTCGGACCGTACAAGCATACATATATGGTCTGGACTGTTCGTGTACGGTCCAAATACTCATATGGTCTGGAACATATACACAAATTAATTAAAGATTGTTTAGGAAAAAACTGTGAACAAATTCAAAGTATGGTTCACATGTGTACATTTTCAATGTTAGAGAATATGTATATGTTATCATTATGCTTGTAATTCTACACAGTTAAACAGGGTACACAAACAATTCATTACTGATCAAATGTGCCAACAGGTAACTTAATCAAAGACCTACCCCAACTGAATTCTCCTATAAAAACAGAGTTTTGAAACTTTTCTTTTCACTAAAGCTGTTTGTGTAATAATACATGTATGAATTATATTTGTTTAACTCATTTATGAAGTCATGATGAACTAGTGTTAATAGTCTTTCATCACTACAAATATGCAACCAATAACCAATAACCAGCTATTTATTTCAACACATAGTTAAACCTTAACACAAAACTTAACCCAAACCATTCAAGTTTAAAAAAAATCATAAGGGTTCCGCAGAACCCAGCGTCTCGCCTACTTTTGCTGTATATCGCAGGCTCAACAAAAATAAGGAAAAAAAATCAATAAAAATATTCCTCTTGATACTATCTTTTGATTGTAAGAAGCTTCTGTCCAAGTTTGGTAAAAATCAAGGATAGTTTATGAATCTAATAAATGTTTGAAAAACTTTAACTGCAGACTGTATGTAATGTTAACTGAAAGAAAAGATAAGTCCATTTATAAGTAAAATACAGATACACAGGTACAAAATTTTAACAAATTTTCCTTCTCAATACTAGCTTTTTATCATTAACAAGCTTCTGTCCAAGTTTGGTACAAATCCAAAATAGTTTAAGAAATTTTAAAAACTCTTACCACAGAGTGAATGTGTTGTTTCCAGGCAGAAAAATCGAAGTCCATTTTGTAGTTATAAACATTGTGTTAAAATTTTATTGATTTCTATACACTTAAACTAAAGTTATTATCAGGAAACCATCAGTCTTTGGACGATGATGATGTGATACCAATATATGACCGCAATTTTTTTTTGCGGTCGTATAAAAATCAAACCTAAACCATACTAAAGGTGTTACTCTCATTTTTTTCTCTTGCTACTTGGTAAATTTTCATGTTATAAGTTTTTTTTAAATAAAAAAAGCATGTTGCTTAACTATTTTATTCAGGATATGATTCATAAACAGACAAATTGTAGTTGACAATTGTAGTTGTTTAAATCTTGATCTCTTAGCGAAAACTAAATGGAAATTAAGATTAACATATACATCTAGAATGTGAAGAGTACTTTATTTCCTGGTAGAGATTCCAGATGTGCATATAAAAACAATTACACATGTAGTAAATTAAAGAAAATTAAGAGAATATTGTATTCCTGAATGCCCCATTTCAATTTTAGAGAATATCACTGTAACAGTATGAAGTTAGAGTTTTTATTTTTTTTTGGTCTAAATAAAAGTGATTTGATCCCTTTGTCCTAACTTACGATATCTTCAACTTCATTATCAGTATCATCTTGTTCCATGTCATGATAGCGTTTCATCTCGGCTCTAACTCTCTGTCCTGTGTGTTGTAATGATGGTTGCCCATTAACTGTCTGCGACTAAAAAATGTTACAACATAACTTACATTTAAAAATTCTAATCTAAAGTCATGCAGATATTATCTGAAATTGCTACAATGTAAAAAAAAAGAGTATAAAATCATTCATGATAAGCTAAGAATAGGATTACAATATATATACTCCAGCACTCAGTTAAAAAACAGACTGCAATCAATCATACACTAAAGCCAGTATGGATGTAGCAAAGATTAATAAATAAATTATTTTAGCAGAACACAATCAAACTTTTGAATTTGAGGACATTTCATATATTACCTGTCTTTTACGATCTTTATTGGGTGTGGCATATAATGCACTTAATTCAGCTTCCCTTTTAACAGCTTCAGGATCAAGGACCCGGTATTCGTTATCTGCGTCTAAAATGTAATCAAGTAAAAGAAATTTAAAATAGGCAGACACAGAGATTAAGTACATGTGTCACAAAAGGTCAGCTGTAATTTGTCGAAGTTGAAGACTGGAACAAAAGTCATCTGTTTTCACTGCTGTGCCAAAATAGCATCTTCAGATCAGCAGGAATCACATAAAAAAAATTCTGCACTAGTATAATTTTCATGAAATTTTCTGTTAAAAGTAAATTAATTCTGACTCACATTATGTTTATAAAGTAGTGATACAACTACTAATCGTGTCAATAGTTATTGTACATCTTATCTTTAATTAAGTTTTGATGGCTGTACTTTGGTTTATTCCCTACTTTTATAGACTTTGGACATTTTGGAGCTTGACATATAGTATGAACAATTATATTTTGTTGAAGACTGTAGAAAACCAACTTTCTATTATTTTTGTTTTTGGGTTGCTGTCTGAACATTTTCCTCACATCTCATTTTACTCATACAAGATTATACTTGGTTATTTCAAGGAAATGGGGAGAGTAATAGAAATAGCAACAAGGCACCATGAAAAAGGAAAGGGCACCTTGGAAACTACAAAAGGCACAGTTGTGCTATAAAACGGTGGGCACTAAGCTCTCTGAGAACGACCTAGCTGGAAAATTTAGTACCTACCAATTTGTTGTAAAGAGGTACCAGGTGGGGAAGTAGGAGCCTTATCTCTGTCAGAGTGAAGGAGAGATGGTATGACACACTGAGTACCTACCAAACTGTTGTTGAGAGGTACCAGGTGGGGGAGTAGGAGCCGTATCTCTGTCAGAGAGAAGGAGAGATGGTGTGACACACTGAGTACCTACCAAACTGTTGTTGAGAGGTACCAGGTGGGGAAGTAGGAGCCTTATCTCTGTCAGAGTGAAGGAGAGATGGTGAGACACACTTGAGTACCTACCAAACTGTTGTTGAGAGGTACCAGGTGGGGGAGTAGGAGCCTTATCTCTGTCAGAGTGAAGGAGAGATGGTGAGACACACTTGAGTACCTACCAAACTGTTGTTGAGAGGTACCAGGTGGGGGAGTAGGAGCCTTATCTCTGTCAGAGTGAAGGAGAGATGGTGAGACACACTTGAGTACCTACCAAACTGTTGTTGAGAGGTACCAGGTGGGGGAGTAGGAGCCTTATCTCTGTCAGAGTGAAGGAGAGATGGTGAGACACACTTGAGTACCTACCAAACTGTTGTTGAGAGGTACCAGGTGGGGGAGTAGGAGCCTTATCTCTGTCAGAGTGAAGGAGAGATGGTGAGACACACTTGAGTACCTACCAAACTGTTGTTGAGAGGTACCAGGTGGGGAGTAGGAGCCTTATCTCTGTCAGAGTGAAGGAGAGATGGTGAGACACACTTGAGTACCTACCAAACTGTTGTTGAGAGGTACCAGGTGGGGAGTAGGAGCCTTATCTCTGTCAGAGTGAAGGAGAGATGGTGAGACACACTTGAGTACCTACCAAACTGTTGTTGAGAGGTACCAGGTGGGGGAGTAGGAGCCTTATCTCTGTCAGAGTGAAGGAGAGATGGTGAGACACACTTGAGTACCTACCAAACTGTTGTTGAGAGGTACCAGGTGGGGAGTAGGAGCCTTATCTCTGTCAGAGTGAAGGAGAGATGGTGTTACAAACTGAGTACCTACCAAACTGTTGTTGAGAGGTACCAGGTGGGGAAGTAGGAGCCTTATCTCTGTCAGAGTGAAGGAGAGATGGTGTTACAAACTGAGTACCTACCAAACTGTTGTTGAGAGGTACCAGGTGGGGGAGTAGGAGCCTTATCACTGTCAGAGTGAAGGAGAGATGGTGAGACACACTTGAGTACCTACCAAACTGTTGTTGAGAGGTACCAGGTGGGGAAGTAGGAGCCTTATCTCTGTCAGAGTGAAGGAGAGATGGTGTTACAAACTGAGTACCTACCAAACTGTTGTTGAGAGGTACCAGGTGGGGGAGTAGGAGCCTTATCACTGTCAGAGTGAAGGAGGGATGGTGTGACACACTGAGTACCTACCAAACTGTTGTTGAGAGGTACCAGGTGGGGGAGTAGGAGCCTTATCTCTGTCAGAGTGAAGGAGAGATGGTGTGACACCCTGAGTACCTACCAAACTGTTGTTGAGAGGTACCAGGTGGGGGAGTAGGAGCCTTATCTCTGTCAGAGTGAAGGAGAGATGGTGAGACACACTTGAGTACCTACCAAACTGTTGTTGAGAGGTGCCAGGTGGGGGAGTAGGAGCCTTATCTCTGTCAGAGTGAAGGAGAGATGGTGTGACACACTGAGTACCTACCAAACTGTTGTTGAGAGGTGCCAGGTGGGGGAGTAGGAGCCTTATCTCTATCAGAGTGAAGGAGAGATGGTGTGACACCCTGAGTACCTACCAAACTGTTGTTGAGAGGTACCAGGTGGGGGAGTAGGAGCCTTATCTCTGTCAGAGTGAAGGAGAGATGGTGAGACACACTTGAGTACCTACCAAACTGTTGTTGAGAGGTGCCAGGTGGGGGAGTAGGAGCCTTATCTCTGTCAGAGTGAAGGAGAGATGGTGAGACACACTTGAGTACCTACCAAACTGTTGTTGAGAGGTACCAGGTGGGGGAGTAGGAGCCTTATCTCTGTCAGAGTGAAGGAGAGATGGTGAGACACACTTGAGTACCTACCAAACTGTTGTTGAGAGGTACCAGGTGGGGGAGTAGGAGCCTTATCTCTGTCAGAGTGAAGGAGAGATGGTGTGACACCCTGAGTACCTACCAAACTGTTGTTGAGAGGTACCAGGTGGGGGAGTAGGAGCCTTATCTCTGTCAGAGTGAAGGAGAGATGGTGAGACACACCTGAGTACCTACCAAACTGTTGTTGAGAGGTACCAGGTGGGGAGTAGGAGCCTTATCTCTGTCAGAGTGAAGGAGAGATGGTGAGACACACTTGAGTACCTACCAAACTGTTGTTGAGAGGTACCAGGTGGGGGAGTAGGAGCCTTATCACTGTCAGAGTGAAGGAGAGATGGTGAGACACACTTGAGTACCTACCAAACTGTTGTTGAGAGGTACCAGGTGGGGGAGTAGGAGCCTTATCTCTGTCAGAGTGAAGGAGAGATGGTGAGACACACTTGAGTACCTACCAAACTGTTGTTGAGAGGTACCAGGTGGGGAGTAGGAGCCTTATCTCTGTCAGAGTGAAGGAGAGATGGTGTGACACACTGAGTACCTACCAAACTGTTGTTGAGAGGTACCAGGTGGGGGAGTAGGAGCCTTATCTCTGTCAGAGTGAAGGAGAGATGGTATGACACACTGAGTACCTACCAAACTGTTGTTGAGAGGTACCAGGTGGGGGAGTAGGAGCCTTATCTCTGTCAGAGTGAAGGAGAGATGGTGAGACACACTTGAGTACCTACCAAACTGTTGTTGAGAGGTACCAGGTGGGGGAGTAGGAGCCTTATCTCTGTCAGAGTGAAGGAGAGATGGTGTTACAAACTGAGTACCTACCAAACTGTTGTTGAGAGGTACCAGGTGGGGGAGTAGGAGCCTTATCTCTGTCAGAGTGAAGGAGAGATGGTGAGACACACTTGAGTACCTACCAAACTGTTGTTGAGAGGTACCAGGTGGGGGAGTAGGAGCCTTATCTCTGTCAGAGTGAAGGAGAGATGGTGAGACACACTTGAGTACCTACCAAACTGTTGTTGAGAGGTACCAGGTGGGGGAGTAGGAGCCTTATCTCTGTCAGAGTGAAGGAGAGATGGTGTTACAAACTGAGTACCTACCAAACTGTTGTTGAGAGGTACCAGGTGGGGGAGTAGGAGCCTTATCTCTGTCAGAGTGAAGGAGAGATGGTGAGACACACTTGAGTACCTACCAAACTGTTGTTGAGAGGTACCAGGTGGGGGAGTAGGAGCCTTATCACTGTCAGAGTGATGGAGAGATGGTGTGACACACTGAGTACCTACCAAACTGTTGTTGAGAGGTACCAGGTGGGGGAGTAGGAGCCTTATCTCTGTCAGAGTGAAGGAGAGATGGTGTGACACACTGAGTACCTACCAAACTGTTGTTGAGAGGTGCCAGGTGGGGGAGTAGGAGCCTTATCTTTGTCAGAGTAACTGATCCTCTTCCTTGATCCACCAGTTCTCCCAAACTCTACTGATGAATACCTGTGTATAATTGGAAATAAAACAAATATAATTTATAAACCTATAAAAGTTATTAGAACTTAACATGATATATATGTAAATACAAATAGCAATGGAGAATAGTGGCAACTCATGTATTGTGGATTCAATTATTTCAAGTTATTAATTCTTGGATTTAAGAATTTTTCTATTTCTGTGGATATTTGATTTATGGCTTTGCCAAGTTTGCATACACGTGTATAAAAAGTTTGCACTTTGTTGAATAGTTGAAGAAGACTCAGGAGGTTGATATTCCAATGAGTGGAATACTGCCCCTGGAATAGATTACCTTAGCTGTATTTGGCCAAACTTTTAGGAATTTCTGTCCTCACTATTCTCCAACCTCACACTTTTTTTAGTGTCACTGATGAGTCTTTTGTAGACAACATATGCGTCTGGCGCAAATATGGAATTTCAATCCTGGTACATGTATCTATTATATTATGCTTTATACACAGTTTAAGACGACATATAGTTTATAGCCCTTTTGCACGAAAGATAACGATGAGAAAAATGGTTTTTATAATGTTTGTTATGAATTATTCAGTTCAATTTAAAATCAATTAAGTCATGTGATCTAAAAACAAAGGTTGTTAAGTAAACATGCTCCATGTAATGTATATAATGTAGAGAGTTAAAGTGACAAATCAAGTGAGGTGAAATTAGCTTATTTTTAGCTAATAGATGATATTGTGAGGCTGTGGATGAATATCTTTAAAATCTGAATGTAAATAATGACCCTTTATAATTGCAAAAAGCTTCCACTGGACTTACATGTAGACCAAATTTCTAAATTAAGGACAAACCAAGTTCATATTGATGGAAAAAATATTAGTTTCTACAGTCATAAGAATGTACATGGCGAAAAAAACCAAAAGTATACAACTTTCAGAGTCTTTAACATGAATCAACAGGTGGATTGTGATTATAATTGAACAAAATATAAAATGTAGGTCATAGTGTCCCAATTGCTGTGAAATAGTCCCTACTATATGAAATGATTGCAGCAGTGACATATCATTCATTCAATTACCATCATGCCTTTCTGAGATGTGACAATAACATAAAGCTTAAACCAAAGTCAATAAAAAAACAGGTCATGCTGACCCAATGTTATAGACTGTATAATAGAAGATGTGAAATACAATTGATACACCCTGAAAATAAATGCAAACTTAACCCATGTCACTAGTGTGGAATATAGGTCATTGTTAACAGATAATTGTAAAAATATGGTAGCCCATATAGGCAATTGAGAATATCACTGATACATCACTATAGTTTTGACTTTTGAGATCCAACAAACCTAAGAAAGGTAAAAACAAAATTTATCAACCATGAAATTAAGGTTAAGAATAAGATGATTCATTTTTTTTTCTTATCGATGTTGGAGAAAATTTGAACAAATTAAGACAGAAAAATAAACAGACAAGGGTAAATCTATAGCTGTAGTAGGTCATAAAAAAGAAGTTAATATCATTATTACAATTAGGAAAAATACTAACGCATATCTGTTAAAAAATGTGTAACCAGATTGAGAATGTGTTTAATGTGTACGTGAGTGAAATTATGTGTACCAAATGGTATAAACCAACATGACATATGAACATGTACATTACAATGACCTACCCTGCATGATGAAGGCTATGAAATAGATGGAATTATAAAATAAAATGTTTTGATAATGAAAAAGTATTTAATGTGCCTTTCTCATTCAAATAGCCTTAATAATGATTTTTTTGTTGTGTAAGACTGATTTTGTTTATAAAAACTTAATACTACCCCATAAACACTAGTAATAACTATAAACAAAATCACCCCAAAAACATAAAACACTTCAGCTGAACTTATAAAAGGCGACAAAATAAATATGAGTTATCTGTTATCTCCCTTTGACAACTTTGGACTTAATTTTCTCACTGTGAATTAGGCTTAGTAAATTGTTAAATATGAATTTCTTAAACTCATAAATAAATCTGCAGGACATATTTTGAATATCTTTTCTTGTATTTTTGTTTTAAACTGAATATTTTGTTATTTTGAAAACATGATGTGAAAGCTTAACACCATATGCATTTGGTAAGATAGTTCTGAAAAAGAGAATGTGTCCATAGTACACAGATGCCCCACTGGCACTATAATTTTCTAAGTTCAGTGGACCGTGAAATTGGGATAAAAACTCTAATTTGGCATTAAAATTAGAAAGATCATATCATAGCCTTGGAAACAAGTTTCAAGTTGATTAGAATTCAACTTCATCAAAACTACCTTGACCAAATTTTTAACCAGAAAAGACGGATGAAGGCACAGACCAAAAAACATAATGCCCCTAAGTGGGGCAGAAAAAGCAGCCCATTGAAGTATCAACCCACTAGGAAATATTTACTAAAATCCATTTAAAATTCAGTATAAGAGCCAAAATTATTTAAGTAGCAAAAATAATCTGGTACTTCAAACATTTGAAGTGTTTTTCTTTAATTGCATCACTTAAAAGTTATTTATAAATTTATATTTCATTTGCATTGAAAACTATACAACAGGAAATGTATGTACATAAGTAGCTTTCATCAAGTGCATCAAATGTTTGGAAAAACAAATTGAATGTCCTGTTTACTACCGATACTTAATGTGACAAAGAAGAGTAGGATGAAACTTTTCCGTCTATTTCTTTGTTTTTTAAGATTTGCATATAAATATATTTGAAGCTGTACTTACATCATATTGGTACCATGTGACTGCACCTGATGTAGTTTATTCTCAATGTACATGTTTATGCAATAGCTACATAGTTTTCATAAAATTTATTGATATTTCATTAATATCTTAAGAATTTTTTTTTATTGTAAATTTATTTGTGAAAGTTTAAGAGACACTTGGTTGTAGTGACAACTTCATCAATACACAATGTATTTCACGTAGTTCTAACCCTCCCCTTTCAACCCTGTTGATCCACGTAATCATAGTTACAACCCCCTCCCCCTTTTTCCATCCTTCAGGTCCTTAATTTATTTTAACTAGTTGTTGCATACCCTGGTTCCTCCATCTGTTGGTAATCATACAGACTACTCTCTGGGTCACTTAGAACATCTTCATCATGGCCAGCTGGTGGCATTCTCAATCTGCCAAGCATGGAGGCTTTTAGTACTCCAGTAGTCATGGCTAGGCCTGGAGTAATGCCAACAGGGGTTTCTGGTGGCGGGGTCCTAGGTACAGCTGAAAAGGCAGCCACCGGAAGAAGAGCTGCTGATACAGTGCCCTATAATTTAAAAATAAGCATTAAATTGTAAACATTTAGACATGTACTGGTAAATGTATAAACATATAACATGTAGATAAATACCATCACATACAAGTTTTAGCATAAAACTAATAAGCAAACAAACAAAAATAAAAAACAAACAAACAAACAAACAAACAAACAAAGCAAAGCTTATTATTTCTAGATAAAATTGAGAATGGAAATGGGGAATGTGTCAAAGAGACAACAACCCGACCAAATAAAAAACAACAGCAGAGGGTCACCAACAAGTCTTCAATGTAGCGAGAAATTCCCGCACCCGGAGGCGTCCTTCAGCTGGCCCCTAAACAAATATATACTAGTCCAGTGATAATGAACGCCATACTAATTTCCAAATTGTACACAAGAAACTAAAATTAAAATAATACAAGACTAACAGTCTGGGTTTGCTTAAACTACATTTCATTTTGTATGCCAACACAGTTGTGGTACTGCTAATTACCATGTTTTGGAAATTTAAACATGTTAAATAAGCATAGATTTATTTTAAAGTTTCAAACATGGTCCTCATTATCAAATACTAGTTACAATTTAGTACTTTTGGGAACTTGATTTGTTATAACGGCTTACTTTTACATGTATTACAAATTAAAACAAACCCTATTAATACATGTACATGTACATGTATAATCAAGTTACATTTTCTTTAGCTTATCCTTAACCTAACTTTAGTGTTTAGGCCATGGATAATTTTAAAGACCCAGCAGGCAGGCTTTTTTTTGTAACCATGTGTAATTTTATATCTATGTTTTGTTTCTAAAGCGGAACTATAATCTTGTATATTTTCAACACTTTTATTTTTTATTTTTTTTTTACAGAAAAATTCAATGACCGGGCGGTAAAAAAATGACCCGGTCGGGTTATTGGAAACCATCAATTATTTTTCCATGGCCTTATTTATAAAACTGTTTTTGTTCTATCAGGCCTAAAAAAAAATTGGCTTGTTTCTATTTACATGTAGCAGTAGCCCTTACCAGTACTGAAATTAATGGCTAACTTGGTTTTAATATTAAAGACCAAATCAAATTAGGTTTGTTTCCTGTTCAGTGATAAATTAAACCTGTATTTAATATTAAAGACCAAATCAAAATTAGGTTTGTTTCCTGTTCAGTGATAAATTCAACCTGTATTTAATATTAAAAACCAAATCAAAATTAGGTTTGTTTCCAGATACCTAACTGTCCTTATTCAGTAATGAATTCAACCTTGTTTTACTTTTAAAACAAAATCAAAATTAGGCTTGTTGAATTGAATTGTTTCGATGAATCACATGTGTTTTCATGAAGTTTCATCTTTTGAAGGACTGCCAATTTACCAACCCTTTCATCTAACTCTGGCACATAATTTTTGACCTGATCAGTAATTTGTGTTGCACTTTTAACTGAAGTAGCATCAGAAATTGTAACATGAACCATTTATACTTGTGTATTGGCTAATATAAAGGAAATGCATGCATACATGTAATTGATTATATAAGTACATTTGTTTGGAGGAGTATTACATGTATATATTTATATACACCACATTAAAAATACTGTTTTGTCCAATAATATACAATGTACTAAGATAAGTCTTGAGAACAAATTTCTCTAATTTAATGGCTCAGGATCTGATGTTTTACCTATTTTGAGTGGATATGTCTGAAATACCTCTTCTGAATATGATAATGATTTACTTTTGATGGCATTTTTAAATGTGGTGTACCTGATGGTTTTTTTTTTAAACCTTTACATGAAGAATATATTTATAATCAGGTATAAATCATACAATTTCACCAATTTTTGGTGAATGGGTAATTCACCAAAAACTGCTTTTGAAATAAAAATCATTTCATATTCTACTTGTGCTGGTGAAAAAACCTCTGCTGAGATGTTATGTTTTCATCACACTTTTAGAAAACTTTACATTTGCAGAGAGAACAATATACAAGCTTGCTTTCAAATACAAATGTCTTTCAACAGACTGATCTGACATACTGTACTGTACATGAAGGTTTTTAAATTTCAAAATTCAAATTTATGTTTCTCTTCAGAGCAAAAGTTTAGATTTTGAGAAGAAGAGATAAATTAAGATACCATGTCAGAGAATGTTATTGTTTATATCCTATGATTACTAAGCTTTGAATGATAGGATGTAATCATCATGTTCATACCAGTTCTTAAATAAGTATATTTTGTAAAATTCAAACACAATGTTCAGTTTTGAAATAAGGTACCGGTACATATACTTTTCTAATGATATTTAATATTTTAAAATGTAGCCAAAAAGTTTCAAGGCAGAGATGTGCAGATTAAAGGAGCATCAAATGTGCCACTGTGAATAGAACTTTAATAAAGTCTTTATTAAATTAGTTGTTAAGTGGATTATGGATGCCTGGAACACTGTGTCAGATCATGTCATCATAAATTTTATGGACTAACTTGTCAAAGCTTCTACCTTCCTTAACTTCATGTACCTTATACTGTATCTTTGGAAATTTTGTCTCTTTAAAATGTTTAACACATACATGTAACAGTTTATTAACATTCAACTTTTGATACATTTATAGCTTACAACTTTTCCTTACATTCAATGTACATGTATATATTTATTATTCCTTTTCCATTTGGTGGAATTACATTATTATTGCATTAGCATAATTCTAAACTGTAAATGCAAAGTGTCAAATCAATTAAAAAACCATAATTAACATGATAAAATATAGACAAAAACAAAATGCATGCAAACTCATAGTCGCAAACCTTTTTTCAATGACGGGCTTGGTGAATATGTGTGCATTCAATTTTCTTCACCTGAAACCAAATCTTAATTCTATAATTTTGGCAAAATTTTATCGCTCAGGTTACATTACTTGATTTATAAATGAAGTTTTCTAGAGAGAATCATATTCTTTAAGGCAGTTACTCCCTGTACTTAGTTTTTGTAAAAATAGCATTCAATTATAGCGTTAACATTACATTGTATATCACCATGATCACTAACATAGTTTCTTATTCTAAAAGTTATCAATTGGCAATGATTAGAAAATGCACATGTACAAAAATGTATTTCATTGTCACTTTATACATGTAACATTGAAAGGAACTGATATTTTTCAATAGTTTACATGTACATGTATCAACACTATATACAGTACTTAAAAAAAAATTAACGTGGGTTTCAATGAAAATATGAGATATTTACATTTTCTCACAAACCCAAAAAGGTAAACATGGTAAAGCAAGAATCTGCAATCTAGTTGGTTAATTACCCAGGTGTAAATAACACCCACTGGCCCATCCAACTTAATTAAAGAATGACTTATCAAAGAAGTCAAATAGAGAAAAATATTCAACGAGTGACCGAACAACACATTAATTCACGAATGCGTGTAGCGCATGAGTTAATTATCAGTGTTGTTCGGTCACAAGTATTTTTCTCTATTTGAATTCTTTCGATATTTGAATTATTTAATTAGTTCTTCTTTTTATTACATTGGCAAATAGATTTTTTTAATAAAAGAAATTAATGTAAAACATGTAAGGAACTATATCTTTTTTTCTACGCATTGACAATTTGTTTTCGAAGTCTTGACAATGCCTATTGTTGTATGATGTCAGAGAGTGAAATAAGCATGTTTATTTCACATGTGAAATTATCTGTTTTTATTTAACTGGGAAATCAATGTAATTCATTACAACCAATATAATAATAGCATTTTATTTCATTAGGTGTCAAAACAATAAAGTATCAGGAAATCAAAGTTATAAATACTTTTTTGATGGATACCAATCAATCAATATGCATGATATCAGGTCTGTTCGTACCCAATACACTTTCGCACCTCACACGCTCGCACCTCGCACGTTCGCACCCAAGGTCTGTTCGCACTCTACACGTTTGCACCCATTTTTAATTCAAATTCCAGTTGAATAATTGGAGAATCATGATTGTTGTTTTAAATTGCTTTGGCGTAAAATACTGAATGTATTTATAGCTTGGTATGAGTAAAACATTGAAGATTTAAATGAAAAACACAAAAAATAATTGTTTTTAACAGCTTGGTCCCTTTGATCTTAAACAATGAAACAATAAAATATAGCAAAACACGAATTATAACCAAAACATGATAAAATTTATTCAACACACAAAAAAAAAAAAAAAAAAACGTAGTCAGAAACTCACTTTATTTTGAAACAAGTCAGTCAAACAAAGTTATAGCAATACGCTAACCAAAACATGATTATTCAACACAAAATATAACTTTGACAGAATCCCACTCATAACTTTATTTAGAAAGGATTATTATTTTTTTTTAACAATACTTTATTTTGAGACAATGACAACAACTATATACTTATAATAAAGGGCTGCGCTTTAGCGCATGATACGCCTGTTACTCTTTTAACTTGTCTTTTATGCTTTAAATGAATTTATATGATCAACTAGAAATATATATACAAATCAAAAGGGATGTTACATTAATATGTTCACCAAAGTTTCATAAAATCCCCTTTTTTTAAGTATAAAAATTCATTACTTAAGAAAAAGTAAAATCTAAAATTTATAAAAATGGAAAGGGAGCTTATGTCAATAGATATAAACAATTTATCAAAGTTGCATAAAATTTTGTGAAAGTGTTAGTTATTGTCCCAAAATTGGAACATCCCCCCTTTTTTAAGCATAAAAATTCATAACACGGAAATGTAAAATCTGAAATTATAAAAATTGAAAGGGAGCTTACATCAATAGATATAAACAATTCACCAAAGTTTCATGGACATTGGTGAAAGCCTTTTTGAGTTATTGTCCAAAGTGTTGAAAATCCCCCTTTTTTTATGAATAAAGCCCCATAAATCCAAAACTTAAAATCTGAAATTTATAAAAATTGAAAGGGAGCTTACATCAATAGATATAAACAATTCACCAAAGTTTCATGGATATTGGTGAAAGCCTTTTTGAGTTATTGTCCAAGTGTTGAAAATCCCCCTTTTTTTATGAATAAAGCCCCATAAATCCAAAACTTAAAATCTGAAATTTATAAAAATTGAAAGGGAGCTTACATCAATAGAAATAAACTATTCACCAAAGTTTCATGGACATTTGGTGAAATCCTTTTTGAGTTATTATCCGAAGTGTTGAAAATCCCCCTGTTTTTATGAATAAAGCCCCATAAATCCAAAACTTAAAATCTGAAATTTATAAAAATTGAAAGGGAGCTTACATCAATAGATATAAACAATTCATCAAAGTTTCATGGACATTGGTGAAAGCCTTTTTGAGTTATTGTCCTAAGTGTTGAAAATCCCCCCTTTTTTATGAATAAAGCCCCATAAATCCAAAACTTAAAATCTGAAATTAAAAAAAAACAAAAGGGAGCTTACGTCAATAGATATAAACAATTCACTTAAGTTTCATGGAAAATGGTGAAAGTGTTTTTGAGTTATTGTCTGAAGTGTGGACGACAGACGGACAACGGTATACCATAATACGTCCCGTCTAAAAGACGACGGGCGTATAAAAATACACTTGCCAAAACTTGATTACAAAATTATTAAACACAAAACCAATTAAAATTGGTTGCGAACATGTAGGGTGCGAACACGACTTTGGGTGAGAACATGTAGAGTGCGAAAGTGAAAGGGGGCAAACATGAGTGGGTCAAAAGTGAATGGGCGCGAACAGACCCGGATTCCTCTATCACCCTCTCAGCTGCATGTATTCATGTGATACTTAATATAGTATAGAGAATGTTTTATCATTATATGATTATTGTCTTAAATTTTAAATTGAAAGAACACATACTTAACATGCTTAACTTTGACACCACAAACAACAAAACAGATATTATAAAAACAACAGAAGTGAAGCAAGACATTTATTTTTACAGTCTATGAACAAGTTCTGCTGAGGATAAAAGAAGACTGTTGAAAGAATAAAGTATTAATTCCACTATTTATGAAAATTCAATTTATGTTCCTTTTAATAGTTGATTGGTCAGTAAGAGAGGTTGACATTCAATAAGTTGTCTTCAGCTGAGCCATGGGTAACCGTTAGAGTAAAGTATCTCAATCGTATTACACTGTAATAATATTATCCATTCAAAATCTTGCATTTTTAATAAAGTACAGAAATTAGGCCTAAATTAATTTATTGTTTGTTTCCCCAATCCAGACCCTGCCAAGTCAGGTGTGGGTAGGTAGGTAGGTAAATTATTTAATTTTTCGAAAAAGCTTGAACATTATCCGACAAGCCTGAAAATCCAAATAATATTAAAAAATAATATTTGACTTAGTTTTGACAATAAAATTTTACGAGTAGCACCATTTTTGCAGGGTCGGTCGGGATTGGGGAAACAAACAATATTTTATTTTAGGCCTTATTAGTCCGAGATTACTCTGACGTCCAACGGCTGTTTTACCAGACAAGCTGGGGCCGTGGGACGTCAGAGCTCGTCCTATATCAAAAAGTGGATATTTGCCCACCCAAAATAGATGCGCTGCTTCGTCGCTTCTGATGCCGACTGACGGCCTTGGAATTATATAAATCGGGCATCAATCTGTTCATTTTTCATTTATCTCTTCATTTATGTAAGTTTCACCTACCTGCCAACCTTTATTTTTCCATATTTTAACAGTTTTCACAGTGACCCATCCATTTCGGTATTTTGCCTTTCATTTTCAAAGATAATCACGTGACCACGAGAAAACAGTGATGATTTATGCAAATGACCATAATGTAACACCTCGTTCATTTACGATGCAAGTTATCTAAATGTCCGAGAGCTTCCGATTGTAATGTGGTCGGAATGAAATGCTTCATACGGATCTCCTGTAAAGGAGATGAAAAAATATAAATATTTGCATATTTTGAGTCTCGAGACCACAAACTCTCTCGTAACTTGACGTCCATTTGAAAGTGAAAGTCAAAATGCCGAAATCGATGGGTCACTGAGAAAACTGTTAAAATATGGAAAAATAAAGGTTGGCAGGTAGGTGAAACTTACATAAATGAAGAGATAAATGAAAAATGAACAGATTGATGCCCGATTTATATAATTCCAAGGCCATCAGTCGGCATCAGAAGCGACAAAGCAGCGCATCTATTTTGGGTGGGCAAATATCCACTTTTTATATTTGTGGATGAGCTCTGACGTCCCACGGCCCAAGCTTGTCTGGCAAAACTGCAGTTGGACGTCAGAGTAATCACGTACTAAGAAATTATGTGTAACATGTGTAAACTAAAATATATTTATGATCAGAACATTTTTGCTTTTTATTTTGCTAATTCCAGCTATTAGTGAAAGGAACGGATATTTTGTTATGTACACCAATTACCATAAAAGTTATTACAAGTATGGTTTTTATTTTGATTGTAAAAGTGAAAACATGATCAAGCATGACATGATTTTCCGCCACAATATTTTCAGTAAGTTGTTGCGTAAATGGGATTCAATTGCCTAAACTGGATACTTAGTTTTGTCTAAATGCGAATATGGTCAATTGAAACATTTATGCGTTCAATATTCTCTCTTACATAGGTCTTATTCTTCTTTCCCCGTCCGGTCATATTTTTTTAAATACCGGAAGTCACCGAAACTATTATAAACAACCGATTGCGCATATCCAAAATTTAGGACGTCCTAATAATTTTCGAGCTGTGAACCCGGGCTAAGCACCAACATAAAAAAGTTTTTACAAAATATCGCGGTCAATATGTTTTACAATAACAATACGGAATAGAATGGAATCTTATTTTTTTACAACAATTTTGAAAATAATGCTTCTTTTAATCGGGCAGTAATGGGTCTTAATTAAAAAGATTTGTTTTATAATACTTTGCAATTGTGATTTATATCTTCCAAACAAATATACGCTAGAAATTATAAGTAATAGATGCTTGTTTGAGCTACAGATATCATGAACACAGATAATACAAAACTGTTTAATTTTGTAAAGATCATAATAGAGTTAAGATAATCATTTGTACCGGTGAATAGAAAGCCTGACTTTTATCAGATTCAATATAGTTGTCATCTTCGCTAGCCGAGGGTTACGATCCACTCCCGCTCTCTTCTGAAGAGAGCGGGAGTGGATCGTAACCCTTGGCTAGCGAAGATGTATAGTTGTTTAGTTTTCACATATGATATCATTAATTTTTTGTAAGATTTTTCTATTAAATTCGAAAACTGATCGAATCTGAATGCCAGAAATAGTTTGCAATTGACAGATACTTTTCCATATAACATAGTGTGTACGATATTACCCGTGACAGGGTAGTTTACCATGATGCAAAAGTAAGGAGCCTAATATCGTACACGCCAGCTTTTTTTAAATATATGTTAATGTTTCTTAGGTGACAAAAAGACTTTTAAAGTTAACTTAGTTCTGCGTATCTTAATCGGATTTTTATTTACATAATCAATTGCAAAATGAAAAAACAGAAAACAAAATACATAAAACAACATCAATTCGATAGAGGTATGTCCAAAACAGGATGTTGTGTCGATATCGATACACGACTTTTCGTATGTATGTTGTTATGTCCACATGGCCTGAATCCTCTGTATAAAATGTTGATATCGAATCGATATCGACAAGCATTCCATATCCCTAAACCTCCGTCTTTGTTGTCGATATAGACGATATCGACGATATCGAATCAATATCGACAAACATCCCATAATTTGAACAACAGCCTAAATTCTCTGTGTTTGTTGTCGATATCGAATCGATGACAAACATTCCATAACTTGAACAACGGCCTGGAACCTCTGTTTTTGATTGTCGATATCGACGATATCAAATCGATATCGACAAACATTCCATGAGTGGAACAACAGCCTTAAACCTTTGTCTTGGTTTTCGATATCGTTGATGAAGTTAATCCGTAACTTTTCTTTTTAAATCCAGTTGACATACGATATGAAAAAGAAGATGTGGTATGATGGCCAATGAGACAACTGTCCACAAGAGACCAAAATATGTTTGTCTATGTTGGCAATGCATTGAAGAGAACATGTAAAATATCTTAACTTGACATTCATCCATACATAGATGTTAACGTAATAAGAATTTATGGTATGGTCGCCCAAGTATTTCGGGGTCTGCGTTTTTCATTTGTTTTTAGTTTCAACGTCAAATGTTGTTGTTTGTCCTTGTATGTCTTATTTGTTACCGGGTTTGTCTTTTGTCCTCTGTTTGCCCTTCTTCTTAGATAGTCCTGGGTTGTCAACACTTCAAGTCTTTTAAGATTATGTTTTTTCTCCTTTAATAACGTATATCCATATACCATATATCATCGGGGAGAGGTTTACAATTTTCAAAGGCTATATCGATATCGTATCGCTGTTGTCGATATCGACGATTTCGACGTCTTGTTTGTTCATACATTTTTAAATTCAGAAAATTTCGATATTGATTCGATATCGTGTTGTTATTGTCGATATCAATGATATCATATTGACAGTATGTATTTTCATGCTATCTTCATTCGTCGATATCGTACCTACATTTCCGATATCAATGATATCGACAGTATGTATTTTCATTTGTCGATATCAATTCGATGTCGTACCTAAATTGTCGATATCGATTCGATTTCGTACCTAAATTGTCGATATCAACAGTGTGTTTTTGTCACGGTGTATTCGTTTGTCGATATCGATTCGATATTGTCGATATCGTATCGACATTATCGATATCGTGTCGACATTGTCGATATTGTCGATATCGACATCTTGTTTGGTCTTGGACATGTATGATTCGATAGGGGAAGACAGAGTTCAAAATGCCTGTACCAAGTTAGGAATATGACAGTAGTTATACTTCTATTCGTTTGATGTGATGCCGTTTAATTACGGACTTTCTTTTTTTAATTTTCCTGGGAGTTTAGTATGTGTGTTGTTTCATTTATTTTCTGTACATTCCTTTAATACTGAAATAAGATTAGTTGACTTATTTCCCCTCATTTGGCAAAGTTTAAACAAAAAACAAGAAACAATCGAAAAGTATTCTGCATTTGTACAACAGGAAAAATGTTAATATTAAAAATATATTCATTTATCTAGATGAAAATTATCATTCATCAAGTCCTACGTCGGGAACCGGTTGTTCAGTTGTTTTCGTTTGTTGATGTGGGCCATAAGTGTTTCTCGTTTGTTTATTTTAGACTAGACCGTTGGTTTTTCTGATTGAATGTGAGTACACTAGTCATTTTGGGGCCCTTTATAGCTTGCTGTTCGTTATGAGTCAAGACTTCGTGTTAAAAGCCATACGTCTTCGATCTATGGTGGTTAACTTTTTATGAATTGCGACTTTGTTGGTGAGTTGTCTAATTGGCACTCATACCACATCTTCTAATATTTATAAATGTATGTAATGATTTTGTCAATCACTGTTAATAAATTCTTATATTTATTTATGATATAGGAATAGACTCCTATATATATATATATATTATATATATATATATATATTTTATATATATATATATATATATATATATATAAGTACGTCTGAGTCAGTGACAACCCTACAACAGATGTATCCATCGGATCGCCATCAATGATGGTGATACATGGCTGTGTACATAATGTATATACAACTCGTCTAAACATCAACCCAACAATGTTAGATCTGTAAATTTGCGCAAATTTTTGGTTCTTCCCTCGCCGGGATTCGAACCCATGCTACTGTGATATCGTGACACCAAATCGCCTGCACTGCAGCCGTCCCGCTAGACCACACGACCACCTGGGCTCTCAATAAAAGAGCTTTCGCTGGCCGTGTGTTACCTTTCCACGTAAGTTTTAATCTAGCGGCGTACTGCAGTACATGATATATAAGGCATGAAGATGTTATTGTTACAGATCAGCTAAATTATCTATAGTAAAGGATCCTACAAATGAATGTAAGATACAGTCACAGAAAATAATTATATTTATAAGTACGTCTGAGTCACTGACAACCCTACAACAGATGTATCCATCGGATCGCCATCAATGATGGTGATACATGGCTGTGTACATAATGTATATACAACTCGTCTATATATGTATAACTCGTATATATATGTACGACTATACAACTTTCAGGATCTTGGGTGCTATGTACATATGGACTAAATTAAAATTATTTTTGAGAAGAGAATAGTAATGATCTATACATTTAAATACACTATGTACAGTAGTTATATTTTAAGAATTGAATGCTTCTTTTTGTATTAACTTCATTGGGGTGTAAAAGCGTTGACCGAAGTACATTTTGTATGAAGCGAGGAAGTGCTTCATACTAAAAATGTGCGCACGGTCAACGCTTTTACAACCCTATGAAGTTACAAAAAGAAGCATTCAATACTTATAATTACATTTTTTTAGCAATGATCATGAAAACACGAATTTTATTATTGTTTTATTGAATTCACCTGTGCACTTTATTGTGGGACCACGTGTCATCATGAATGAAAAGTTTTATTGAGCAATGCAATTGCTTACGGAATAACACGTGATGTGCAGTTAGCCAATCAGAATAAAGTATCATAATGCAACATACATCCAATGTAATTATTAGTTTATAATCAGTTTGTGTGGTCCGGATGCTTCAAATGTCAGAATGGAAATTCTTCATTTGGAGGATTCCTGGGTTTTAGAAATACCTATTGCTTCAGGTAATGCATTCCAGTCAGAGATGATCAGAGATGGTGTTCGGATGAATTGTAATCATGTATGCACCACCTAGGGGGCATTATGTTTTTCGGTCTGTGCGTCCGTTCGTTAGTTCGTTCGTTTGTTCGTCCGTCCGTTCGTCTTTACCGCTTCAAGGTAGTTTTTGATAAAGTTGTAGTCCAATCAACTTGAAACTTAATATACCGTGACGTTCCCTGTGATATGATCTTTCTAATTTTTTGATGTTAAAATTAGTGTTGACCCCATTTTCACGGTCCACTGTACATAGAAAATGATAGTGTGAGTGGGCATCCGTGTACTATGGACACATTCTTGTTTGGTTGAAAGTCGATACGATACATTTTAAAAGTACTTGCCACAGCGAAACTCAATTTGGAAAAATACTTGAACTTGCATTCTTGAATCTTCAATATATATGACTCTAATAAAATAACATAGTAGCTGGCCGCTATCATGTATATTATCATGCTTGACCATTTTCACATGTTCATTAGGATGGTTCCACGGGTGTCATTCGGTTCAACGAGAGAACTGATCGTAAAGGAATATCTAACGGCGGTCAAGTATTGAGAGACGATCGTGAAAGTTCTGGTAACGGATCGTGAAAGACATTTAATCGAGAAATTATATGAAAGGTCAATAAATATTCTAATTTAATTAATTACACAGGCAAATTAACGACAAAATAAAACTGTCTGTCAAAATGGTTCAACATTATGATCAGTATGTGAGAATATCAAGTTTTAAAAGTACATAGTTATTACAAAACACCAAAAGGCAGATTGCTTCTCGACATTTCAATGACATAAAAAATGTAAACAAACATGATTTTTTCACAAATTCGACTAGAAAAACTACTTTTATCCGAATAAGGGCATTCTATTTGAATTAATCAAATAGTTCTCATAGTTATTTTGTATAAACATAATCTGAAAATAGGTAAATTAAGAACTATTTACACAAAAATTGATTTTTCGGATCGTGAAAGATCACGCACCGCATTTTTGAAGATCGTGAAAAGGATCGTGAAAGATCTGATGCTACGAAATCGTTCAAATTACTATTCAATTATATCATAATTAATCTTTGTTATTGGTATTGAGAAAAGCTAGATAGGTCAACATCCTCAATAGGTTTAAGCATTACAAAGTACAATGTATTAATATTTTCAGAAAATAAAATGTAAAATAGTTGGATGATTGTAGAATGAAGCTTTTTATTGTCATGTGAAGTACTCAGTTATCACGAGTTGTAGGATACTCATATTTTGTATATTGGATCCTATAAACTACATGTCCGTCAGACAGGATTCACCTGACCCCGAATTCGCCTCATTTTATGATTGTAGAATAAGCTTTTTATTGTCATGTGAAGTACTCAATTATCACGAGTTGTAGGATACCCATATTTTGTATATTGGATCCTATAAACTACATGTTCGTCAGACAGGATTCACCTGACCCCGAATTCGCCTCATTTTATTGATGAAGATTCATTGTTGTGGTCAAGTCCGTATCGCGGACTCGTGTATGATGTACATGTCTGTCTGCATGTTATTAAGATGTCCATGTCTGGCTGTCGGTCAGGGTTCATATACTTTTGACATTATGTTCCGAATTAATTGGCCAAGCATAACTTTTACATTTGTCAGTTTCTAAGGCACTGTAAGGATCGGAACACATTGGCCGAGTTCACTTGAAACTCTTCAATCGATTTCAGAGTTAATAGATTATTACGTGAACGCACTAGAGTTGATATTCGGAACAACTCTAAGCAACTCTAGGGTAAGGCCCTTACCAAGCATAAAAAATAAAATACTCTCATTGGTTTGACGTCATTGAAGAGTTTGTCGAGTTTAACCCTGGCTCGGTGAGGGTTGGAACCAGGGTACGAGGGGTTAACTCGAGTGGTTCAAGGTAAATCGTTTTGTTGAAACCCGAGTAAGTAAAATTAATTCGAGAGTTTCAAGTGAACTCGGCCATTTATTTGCTGTACGGGATATTTGTAGAGATCTGTATGGCATGGTTCATCTAATCTAGAATTCTTTTTATGATTCATTGACAATCTTAAGCGCATTTGACACTTCTAGGAAAACCCTTGATATTATAGGCTTTCAACACGTATGCTATCATATGTAAAGAAGACGAGATATTACAGCATTTGCGATCTGGTATTTTATAGTCTGTAGTATATAGTTAAATCAATTCCACATCTGCGTTGTGTACAAAGAACTTAAGAAAGCACTGTTGCACAAAATGTTGGTTATCGTTCAATCTCAAATTACTCTTGAAAGATGCTGTTTTGCTGTAATTTTTTGTTTTATGGATATCATTTTGGTTTAAACGTTGCATATCCATATTATTTGCTAAATAGTATAGGTCTTTCTAAATTGCACTTGACCGATTCTTAGAGCTGAATCTTTCACACTTATTTAGACACGTTTTTAGTTGATGTTTTTTAACTTTCGAGGTAAAGTGTTGAATAAAAAAAAAATAGCTTTAATGTTCATCCTTATCAAAATAGTTACAGGCTTCAACCAGTTGCAGGTTTATCAAATGGTAAAAGAAATACTGATTGGTCTGGTCACGTATTATCTTTCACGATAAAAAATAACGCGTTGCCTGATCTTTCACGATCAAGTTTGATGGAAATTCAACAAATTCAAGGTTTTCATATACAAGTTAATGCTTATTCTTTCACGATCAAGTTTGGTGGAAATTCAACAAATTCAAGGTTTTCATATACAAGTTAATGCTTATAAGGGAAGAAAATACTTTAATTTTACTGTACTATGAGATAAACCAAAGATTAAATTTCAAATATATCATGATAAACTGAAATATGACCATTATAGGTACAAAAAGCGTGTTATTTGTAATCAATTTCTTAGACATGCATTGCGCCTTTTGTGTTTTTCATAAAGTACTGCATATTTTCTTTATCTTATTTCACAGTTATGTTGAGGAAGTTAAACCATTTTGACAGACATATTTTTTTTTTCGGATTTGTTCCGCGTTTTGAAAATTAAGCGACTTTTTCAAAGATTCTGAATATATGATTTCTCGATTAAATGTCATTCACGATCTGTTACCAGAGCTTTTACGATCGTCTCTCAATACTTGACCGCCGTTAGATATTCTTTCACGATCATTTCTCTCGTTAAACCGAATGACACCCGTGGGTTCTTTAGCACCGATAAGATATATTGATAACAAACGGTATAATATTCTATTACGTACTTTTGGTTTAAAATATACCTTGAATATACAAAATTGATATATCTAACGGTTTATACGTAAATAAAATTTATTTACTAAATATCCAGTGGCAAATATTATATTGTATATTAAGGATACGATAAACTATTAATTTATGTAACATGATTGTTAGTTTTAAAGTTAAGTGTACCATATTTTGACACTACAAATATGGTAGGTTCATGGGCTTTTAAATTTTAACATGCAGAGATTGTCACTTTCTAAACACTATACATGTCATCGTGACAAGGTTAACTAATATGCATGATATTATATAAAGTTTGTATGTGTCCTCTTACCTTTTATTGTTATGTCGTAAAAAGCATCACAACATTGAAAACTTATACATTCTTAAAATCAGGAATGTGCTAAATATATCTTTAAACAGCAAGGGAACTTATTTATAATAATTCAATTAGTTAAAATGTTGATGGTTATTTTCCGTCCGCTGGGCTTGGGATTTTGAATACTAACTATATATTTAGCAGATTTAAATGAAATTTTAAAACAATGCCGTAGTGCTAGAGAACTTCAAAGAAAGCAACACTTATGATTAATAAGATGCTGTTAACACATGACACGGGTAAAATCTCTTTGTTCTTACTGTGCCATAATCTGGGTAATGCACATGCAGCAAAGGTATGCATTAACTATACTGCACCGTTCAAAAGTACTCATACTTTTAGGGGCGGACCCTGGATTTTGACAGGGGTGTAATTCCATCAATTTAAAAATAAAATATTATTACCGAGTTCAGCCAGGCTTAACACAATTTTTGACGGTTTTGCCGATGCTAAAACATGATATGTTTTCCAATCAAAGGTTGGGACATATAGACCTTTGAAATACTTGTAGCAAGATTTCCTGGGCGTCTCGCCGATCGCACGAGTGTGAGAAACTCTCCCTATAAAATTTAACTTCTATATAAAATTGAACATCCATATTCCAACCAGTCCCTTCTCATTCTGGCATAGTTTTACTACTAGCCGGAGGACAGCGGGTCTATGTGACTTAACCTACTCAATCTTCTTAACTTTGGAGTTTGGGTTGTAAGTGAATTGATGAAAGTTTCACCACAGCTTACAAGTTGTTGAAATCGCAATTACAAGTGATTCACTGGGAGTCATTTACATCAACACACAATTTTATAAATCATAAGTGACTATGATTTCCAAATCATAAGTGACTATGATTTCCAAGTAAAGGCAAGAATCCTGTGTCGATTTCACAATAAGACATGTAATGAGTGTTTATCTGTCACAAAAGCCAAGAAAAACCCAAGTTTATGCTCTTTAACTTGAGTGGGCCTAATATTTTTTGTTCAAAGTCCCGACAAACACGGATACACACGAAGGAAGAACATCTCAAATATTTTAACGAATCGTACTGTCGGCACAGATTAATTATCTTACTTTTATTTTCACTGTTAAGTACATATTTCCTTCTTAAGGACAACAGCTAAAAGAATTACTTCACTTCTCGTATGTATTATGTGTTATAGTCTATCTGTGAGGATGAAAAAGGAGGCGTTCATCTGTGTGATTCTCGCAATTATTCTCAGTGGTAAGTTCTTCTGACAGTGAAAAATTAAATACTATGTAAAATGACATGTTTTCTTCTTTTAGTTTACAACTGTCATTCAACGAAGTTATATATAGTGACAATTGTTAATTTAAACAAATACATTATATACATTAACAAAATATTACATACGAAACATGGAATTTACCGATTTCACAGAATACATGTAAAAAACACAGTCACCGTCAACTGAATTACGAAAGAAGTTGAAATTATCCTTTTCTCTGAATTTTACCAGAGGTGGAGTTACGAATGTTTTTCTCAAGTGAAACTATTGCAATCGCCCATTTTAAATATCATAAACAAAGACGCGATACCGTATACGATTCTATACTATATGTTTCAATGAAATGAACCAAAAACCGATGTGACGGTAAGTTAAAAGAGTTTTTCAAGCTTGTGATTTAAAAACTTGATGGAAGATCTAGAGAACCGGTCACATTTTCTTTAATTCGACCTGCAAGTCAAATACGTTTTGTTAAAGTATACTTTTTTGCCGGGTCTTCAGGAAAATGTTGCTTATGCTGTCACGATTTAGACCACCTCTACCAAGAAATTAGTTTTGCATGCACACAATTTTATCCAACGCAATCATAGGTTTCAACGTTGTTTTCAATTTTGACTTATTTATATTTTTTCGTTTGGGCTTGTTTTATATTTGCCCTCAGGTTTATATGCACCCGTTCTTCATAGTCCTAGCTATTTTGACGCTTTAAAAAATTGAAAAGTCCATCCTAAATTGAGGTAAATTATATGAGGGGGGGCAAGGGGGGTCCCAATAACAGCAAATTGATTTGTCTCATAACAGATAACAAGGAATTAAAATGGACAAAAACAGATAACAGTAAATGAAATATTAAAATAATTCGGTCTTTGACAAATCAGTATTTCTTATTACGGATATAATCCTTTGTAATGCATTCCATTTTTTATGACTATGTTTTTAGTATTAATTCATGTATCTAGAATGTGTTTAAATTACTACTCAATATATTATAATATTTTTATACGCTCGTTTACGGAACGTATTATGGTATACTGTTGTCCGTCTGTTGTCAACATATCGGACATTAACTCAAAAACTCTTTAACCATTTGCATTAAACTTTGGGAAATTGGTTATATCTATATTGACGTGAGCTCCCTTTTTTTTCTTTTTTTTTTTTTTATAAATTTTAGATTTTAAGTTTCTGGGTAATGGGTTTTTATTCAATAAAATTGGTGTTTTTTTTTCAGTTTTCTTATAATATCTCAAAAATGCTTTCACAAAGCAAGGAATTTTGGTGAATATTAACATGAGGTAACTTTCAATTTTTATAAATTTTAGATTTTACGTTTCCGAGTTAACGGGTTTTATTAATAAAAAAGGGGCGATTTTCCAGTTTTCAGACATTAACACAAAAATGTTTTCAACAGTTCTCATGAAACGTTAGTGTATTGTTTATATATATTGACTGAAGCTCCCTTTGTTGATAATAAAAAAAAGTGACCTAAAAGAGTTTGAATATTCTGACTTTTTCTAAATGACCATTTAATGAGGTGTGTGAATTTTTCTTAATAAAACTTGAGGCAAAGTGGTATATCGGGTAGAAAAACCAAAAGCACCAATTATAAGCATGCAATTTATCAAGTACTTCGAACGAATTTTGACACTCTTAAAGCAATTTATTCCACTATTTTCAAAGGCCTTATTTGAACAATTTTTTATCAGCTGAGGTTTTTGATTGTACCAAGTGTACTGGTAAGTAGAATACATAGTTTAGTAGGGAAACAATGGCTTGAAACGAAATAAATCTTTGTTTGCAATGAGTTATGTGCAGCTTCGGACCCAAGTACATGGTTGGAACTTTCATTGTACAATGCATTTGGTTCTGCTTTTAAAAGAATCACAGAGCTGAGTCTATGTACCATATTATATAAAAGGTTAAGTGGTTGTTAGGACCTAGTCCTTAATTGAGATCCTTGTCAGATATTCCTGGCCATATGTTTTCCTTTTTGTCATATTAAGAATTGTTTTAATTTAATATGTTTGTACGGAAAACAAGGAACATTATTCTCATACAAAAAATTAAGATAATTCTAAATACACATTCATAAAAAAAAAATGGAATTTATTACAAAGGATAATCACAAGATATACTTGAATTGTCCTGGACCTCACTTCTGTGATGGGTATATGTTAATGGAACCTTCTCTGAATACGGGACAAACATATTAGTAGTGGTAGACCCCAATGGCCAATGATCTTCAATTTATACCGAATATTGACTGTCAAAAAAATGCTAACATTCCAATTTTCAATAACAGTTAACAGCAAATACATTATCACAATAACAGATAACAAAAAAACTAAAAGCCCAATAACAGCTAACAAAGAATAAGCCAATAACAGCTAACAGCAAATATATTTTCAAAATAACAGATAACAAAGAATAAAATTGCCCCATAACACCATAACAGGTAAACCCCTTGCCCCCCCTCTTATATGGCTATCCAAATACCGTTTTGATTCCGGCCTTATCTCACCAAAGAGACATTATTGTTGAAATCCGGATGTCACGGGTCACGGTTCAAAGGAGTAGGTCCAGTAAGGACCAATTTTGGCCTCAAATTTCAGGTTCATCTAACGAAAGATTTTGGACACTTTTTAAACACTTAAGTGTCTATTTCAATTGATTCGATTAGTTTAAGTGAAATTAAGATTTTAACTGATTCAGTCATTAAATGTATCAAATATGCCAAAAAAACGTCACTTATTATATGGTTTTTGTCAAAAATGAAGGTGGCCACATCTGTGGTCATCCTCAACCTTTAGATATGTTATGTATTATCATCAAATACAACTTATACTTCAATATTATGAATGAACACGAATGAACACGAATGTGGCCACTTTTATTTAAGACGGAAACCGTCCGACGATTTAACGAAAATGCTAAAATTGTGAAGATTTCAGTAATTTAGCATGACTTAGTACACGATATATGTGCATTGTATTGTTGAAAACAGCCCATATTCATGTAGCAGAAGCATTCTACTTTCCAATAATTACATTAGATGTATGTTTCATTATAATACGTTATTCTGATTGGCCAACTGCACATCTCGTGCTATTCCTGAAACAATTGTATCAGACAATAACATTTATCATTCATGATGACACGAGGCCCCACAATAAAGTGCACAGGTAAATTAAATGAAAACTTGATAAAAATCGTGTTTTCATGATTCTCACTAAAAAAATGTAATTATAAGTATTGAATGCTTCTTTTTGTAACTTTATAGGGTTGTAAAAGCGTTGACCGTGCGCACATTTTTAGTATGAAGCGCTTCCGCGCTTCATACAAAATGTACTTCGGTCAACGCTTTTACACCCCAATAAATTTACAAAAAGCAGCATTCAATTCTTAAATAAATAGCTGAAAGATTACATTTTCACAACTTTGTAAAACTGCTAAATTTTGGGGCCAAAAAGGGGTCTTACTGAACCTACTCCTTTTGACCTCAGGTTTGCGGTATACCATCTTTTCTGCAAGTTTATTGTTTTCTGTTTGGTAACATATTAGCAATAAGATCCATTTTGTTATATCTGGTGATTCATTTATTTGGTAATTGCTAATGGCAGTCAGCAAGGTTTAGGAACACCATGCCGCGTGAGATGCAATTGTTCGACCTGCTAGTCGAAATATACTTTTTCACTTTTGTGGTCTTTTGGAAAATGATGTTTGTGCTGTATTTACTAAATTTGAAGCATTAGACAAAAGTAAATTAGGAAAAACACAAAACTCCATATTTAAAAACATACTTGGGGTTCATGGAAAGTCTTCCAATCTAGCAGTGCGGTGTGAATTGGGCGCTTTACCCATTAGCATTAAATGTTATCAACTTATGTATAAATACTACTAGAACACACCCGCGAAATCGCGGGCCTATATACTTGTAAACTATTGTAGGATGATTTTTTGTAAAAGATATTATGTATGGAGAATTTCATAAAAGGTATCAAAAGCCCTCTCCCTTTTTCCAAAGTCCGATATTTGTTTCCTTTCTGTTAAATTCAATTATTTTCGTGTGTCTGGCCTCAGACCACAATTATTCTTCTCCTTTGATAAAATGCTTCTTTTGGTTAAAGTCAAATCAAATTTAAAATTTGCACCGTTTCAAACATGAAATAAATGTAACTGCTTATATATAGACCATTATTAGTCTAATAAAATATGCTTCTAGGACAATCCATCAGTGCTTTTTCTTTTGAGAGTCTTATTAACATGCCAATATTAGGATATGAATCATGTATAAATGCCTCAGACCGACTAAGGCTAATTTGAGGGGTGGTCAGAGGGGTCCTGATCCCGAAATCCCGGGCTTAAAACCATGAAATCCCGAGATGCAGAATTTAGGGAGCTACCATTTGATTTTTATGGGGGGCTAGGATGAAAAATTTTGTCCTGCATTTTTTTTAGCTGTAATCTCTGTCCTGCATTTTTATTTTTCACTCTGTTCGGTCCTGCCTTTTTTTTTTTAGTTTATCCTGACTTTTTTTTACCTAAATTGTCGTCCGGACTTTTTTTTTTTGCAAATGTCTCATCCTGCCTTTTATTTTTACTCAAAACTCCTGTCCTGTCTATTTTTTTTCAAATTTCATCCTAGCCCCCCCCCCCCCCCCCCCATAAAAATCAAATGGTAGCTCCCTTAAAGAAATTCATATCCCGAAATCCCGAAATCGAAAAATATATCCCCGGATCCTGTAAGGATCAATCCCCAAATCCCGAGCTTAAAAACACCCGATCCCGACACCCGGGGCCGAAATATAGGTCCTGCCTTTCTCTTATCTCTACCTTACTTTCATTTTTGCCAAATCACTATTTTCCCTTTCAACAATAAATTTGTATGCCCGATTTATGAGCATTATGTTTTCTTGTCTGTGTTCGTTCGTTCGTTCGGTCGTTCGTTCGTTCGTTCGTCCGTCCGCGTCTGTCCCGCTTCAGGTTAAAGTTTTTGGTCGAGGTAGTTTTAGATGAAGTTGAGCATGTTTTACTTATTTCAATATATATGCAAGTGATATGACCCCTTAAATAGTAAACATTTCAAAGAAAACAGTAGACAGAATCAGGGACTTTTTATACTAACATAGAAAGTCCATGACAGAATACAGAGAGTCTCTGTATATACATATGAAAGTAGAACGTAGTTTACATGTAGATAAACGCGAAAAATAATTATCCTCTATAAGGAGGTATAATTATAATAGTTGTGTTTTTTTGTACTGGTATGGATAGTAAACCCCACATTGACAGAAACAAGTGCCTGTGACAGTGACTATATGATTCGAGACATTGATCCCCCATCTTTTAAATTTATACTGAGACTACTATAACACAGGGAACAAGTCTACAATTATAGAATTTTAGAAATAATAATCATTTTTAGGATTTTGTAGAGTAATTTTAAAGTTATTGTATATATCTTAGTTATTTCGGTAGTTCTGTTATGTTGGGTAACCGTGTAACGATTATGGGTAAATCCCTGTTTCTATTTATAACGCTAGCTAATTAATACATTTCCTAGAGTTTACGCGGGAATGAAAATTCTCGTGCTGCATGATGTTCTTGCATGTGTCCGTGCAGATTTGGATATTCATAAAACCTCGTTTTGACAATATTTCTTTAGATTGGTCAACACGTTCGTGCTGGTAAGTTGTACATTATTTGTTTTATTCAGTTTCAAAGTTTGACTTAATATTGCAAAATAAACAACAAATTGAACAAAGCAATGGTGTTATGATTTGTTATGGCACAATATTAAAGAGGCCCCTCATGGGGGTGTACAATTAATCATATAATCACAAATATTTTGCCAATATAAGGAGCTACCATTTGATTTTTAGGGGGGGGGGGGAGGCAGGACAGGAGTTTTGAGTAAAAAAAAAAGGCAGGATGTGACACTTGCAAAAAAAAAAAAGCGGGACCGATTATATAGAGTGAAAAATGATCAAAAATAAAAAGGCAGGACAGAGATTACAGCTAAAAAAAAAATGCAGGACAAAATTTTTCATCCTAGCCCCCCTCCCCCCCTTAAGGTTTATGTACCCTTCTGTAGCCATTTTTGTACGAACTTTTTAAACTTCAATTGTATCAAAACTACAGATATAATGAATAATAGAGATAGGCCATTTTGTACATATTCCAAGGGGAAACTTGATGCAAAGCATTATTTTTTACTGTTCCGTTGCATTTAATAGAAAAAGAGGACTTTGTGGCAAATAAATCAAGATTTTTATAGAAAATCCACAGCCTTTATCCTTGTACTCTCATATTTGGCAATTTGATGACTGATAGATATAGGATTATTGCATGCAGTGCTAGCATTGATTTCCTTAAAACAAGTTTATAAATGTAGTTATTGGTTAAGACAAGTATAAATATGGCCAAAATCAAGTACACCTTTTAGGGTGCGCTCGACTTTAGTGACTCAGCACGAGGTGTTTTGGAATTTACAGGTTACTTAGAACTTTTTGTAAAAAATAAACACTAGCACATCATAGAAAATCAAGTGAGTAATTTATGTTTCAAATTTTATAACAAAAATCTCTGTATTAAAGGCTGTGGATTTTCTATAAAAATCTTGATTTATTTGCCACAAAATCCTCTTTTTCTATCAAATGCAATGAAACAGTAAAAAATAATGCTTTGCATCAAGTTTCCCCTTAGAACATGCACTAAATAGCCTATCTCTATTATTTATTATATCTTTAGTTTTGATACAATTGAGGTTTGAAAAATTCGTACAAAAATGGCTACAGAAGGGTACATAAACCTTAAAATCAAATGGTAGCTCCCTAATAACATAATCATTAAAAAAATTTAAACAAGATAATAAAATGATAAAAAATACACATCTAGATTATCAAATAATCTCATAATCATGAAAAATTTGGTTTAGTAATCAAATAATCACTATAAAAACGGCAAAGTAATCGCATTTATAATAATAAAAAAACACCTCTATATTGGAGGCTCGAACATGACAATACACAGCAGAAATCATTATTATAATCATATAGCAAAAGAAAGTAGCTAATAAGCATTAAATCTGAATTAAACCACCAGGCACCCACCAGGTAGCAACATTTTATAATAAAGCCTAGAAATTCGCAAGCAGGGATGATAATTTAGCCATGAGATAGGAGTTTAATTGGTTTTTACAGGCATTCTAAAAATTATTTGACCATTACACCAGCTAGAAATGTAACTGTCCATGGTCAAATAACTGTTCTGCTGCCTACATTTAATGAAGAAAATGCGTGAGATTCAGCCATAATTGTAAAGATCATACATGTAGTCATGATAGAGAAAAAAACAAAAAGATAGAAGGAAAATGTGCGAGTCTCGTGCTAACTGTGCAAGACTTGCCATTCCTGAAATCAGAAACAAATGAGGCCATATTTCTAGCCTCATTTGACAGTGTATTCCAGAGTCTTATTTTTAGATCATCTGACCTGACAGGTCAAGTTCTTGTCACTTATTGTCCGTTGTCGTCATCGTTGTTGTCATCATCGTCTGTTGATTTTAACAAAAATCTACTCCTCTGAAACCACTGGGCCACATGCAATCTTCATTAGTGTATCTAGTTTTAAAATGTGTCTGACATGGCTAAAAATAGAACAAGGCTATAAAGGTCAATTGACCCCTTAAGAAGTTATTGCCTTTATCATGTTTATAGTCCATTTCTAACATTTTTTTGTAAATTTTTGTAATCTTTTTACTAAAATCTTCTCCACTTAATCTACAAGGCTAAATAGAATTAAAGTTAACCACTATTTTCTGTAGGGTATCTAGATTGAAAAATGTATCCGATGACCACAGTAGATAGGTGAGCGACACAGGATTTTGAGCGCCTCAAGTTTATTATTTTAAGTCTCCAATGCAGTTGAGTATTAGCTGCCTTGTGAACTAGCACCTTTGAATATGGCTAAGTAAAATTGCTATCTGAGCAGACTTCTGTTTTTCTTTGTTTTTGAAACCTTTAATACTGTCTTCAGTGTTTTAATTTGGGATCATCAGTTTAACTAAGACCTGCACAGTTTTGCACATGGAACAATCATGAATGGTGAAAGAAATTCATTTAAAATATATTTTCCTTTTTCAGCCAATGGACAAGTATGCCCACCTGGATGGGTTGATGGTCCTATGGGTAAGAAGTGCTACCTTTTTGCTGATAACCACAAAAGAAATTGGTTTGAAGCTAAATATGTATGTAATTCTATGCGAGCACAGTTGTTGTCAATCGAGGACTCTCTTGAGATGGTAAGTGTGCATATTATATTAGCAATTTGTTTATTTTATTTTATAATACTGTAAAATTGAGAATGGAAATGGGGAATGTGTCAAAGAGACAACAACCCGACCATAGAACAGACAACAGCAGAAGGTCGCAAATAGGTATAATTATTATGCTGCTTTTAAGCTTATTAGTATCACTACTTTCAAATCATTTAGCAAAAAAAAATATAGTTCTGTTTCTGCTAACACATTTTATGGTATTATTGGGTTTAGCTCCTTCAAAGACTATATATTCATTTTTGGGTCATTGTACATGTCAAGTCCAGAACATTTGCAAATTAAGTACTAGTATACAATGTATAAAATATTTTGCAAAATTTGAAATTTTTCCAAACTATGTACCCTGACCTACAAATTTTGTTTCTTTCTACCAAATTTTGGAGGCTTCAAACAAGTAGTCATTCCCAAGTTCGCTGGACATTGGGCAAAGACCACTATTGTGACTAAAAATGGTAGAATCCAGTTAAATGAATGCATTTCTGGAATTTTACATTATGTTTTGTCCTGAACCATTCTTGCATGAAAATAATACATAATTTTCTGTACACATCAAATAAATGAATAATATTTATATGGAATCTGTCATAGAGGCATTTTGAGTTATTTTGACCTTCAGCATTTTGTATAGATTTGAACTAGTTCTTATTATTTGTGGTGTCATAAATTTAGAGAAATCATCACTTGACAGATTCAAGTTGAGTTAATTATGTGTTATGTAATTAAT
Source organism: Mytilus galloprovincialis (assembly GCA_037788925.1). Classification (NCBI taxonomy): domain Eukaryota; kingdom Metazoa; phylum Mollusca; class Bivalvia; order Mytilida; family Mytilidae; genus Mytilus; species Mytilus galloprovincialis. The sequence goes on along the minus strand of CM075333.1, from coordinate 43,343,470 downwards.
TGAACATTCTCATTAGCATCAGTATTATTAGTTGACATAATTGTAATTATGAATCTATACTAATTAGAGTGAATATCAAATGGTCGTCCCCTTATTTTAGATAGACATTTTTAATAATGAATAACAAAAACATTTGGTTATAATTTACTAGTGACGATTCAATATTTATACTAATAAAAATTATATTTCATGAAAAATTAACACGCCAATTTTTCCATTGAAGTCATGGATTAAACAAGAACTGAGGAGAGTAAAAGCAAAGGCAACTGGTACTCCAGAATGGTGGACAAGTTTACAAAAGAATGAAACAATCTGGAACTGGAGCAGTAATATTGCATTAGATGACACTGTTGTGTAAGTCAAATAAAAGAACGCATAAAAATAAAAGTAAACATCTATCATTGTGTGTCAAGTGAATGTAATTTTTGCTGGACCAGTAGATTAAGAGCCGGACCAGTAGATTTTTCAGTCCACTGGTCTGGCTGGCCCAAACACAAAAAAGCTTAAATTTGACCCCTGGTCAATCGGGTTTCATGATATTGCAGTTGACATTCTTATTCATCTTGACTATAAACCACAATATACCATTAGTTAGCACTGTTGTATGTTTTAAGCAAGTATTCAGAATACACAGTTTGCCCTTTTTAGCTCGCCTGGCTGAAAAGGCATCAATTGTAAACAAAAATAACAGGGTAGAGATACATGCTCCTTGGAGGCTATAGTTTTCATTTTTGATCATAAAGATCTTACTATTTGTCTTACCTGCTACAAAAGCATCAGATATCAGACATTGTCGTCATCATCACTTGTTAAGTTTTCTGCTTGAGTTAGTTAGGAACAATAGATCAATGATATTTTTCTATAAAGTTGCTTTTCAATCAGAACAAATCAGTTTGACAACAGTATTTCAAGGCTTTGCCCCTGTAGGTTGTGGTCCAATGACTTTCAATCAATTACAAATTTTCAATGTAAAGTTATCTGATTAAGTCAGTTTGGTTACATGTGATAGATGAATAATATTTTTCTGAAGTTGCATTTGCCATTACTATGAGTTCATCAGTGTTTTTTATAAAAAAGATGTGGTATGTTTGCTAATGAGACAACTCTCCACAAGAGACCAAACGACACAAAAATAAACAACTATAGGTCACAGTATGGCCTTCAACAATGAGCAAAGCCAATGCCGCATAGTCAGCTAGACCATTTTGAGGCCCACTGTCCCTTAGTTCATGCTGTTACTTTGAATTCATAAGCAATGTTACTGTTTTTTTCTGAATTTAATGCCAACAGTCAAGACATATTTCTGTGTCAGCAGTTTATTTACTTCTAACTTTGCAAAGAATGGATTTGAGTAATTCAGGAGTATTTTTACTAGTTTAGACAATGTACCTTTTATATAATAGTTGAACTGATCGTGGAATGGACCTGGTTGTCCAATGAGGTAGATAAAAAACTTAATTAGTGGACAGCAAGCATTTCCTGATATTAACTAGCAATGTATGCATTTACAGGGGTTCAAATTAGTGGTGGTTTATTAATTTGGTTACTAGCTTCGCCCAACCAGGGATTTAGGTTGTGGAACTTTCAGTATGGAGTGTCAAAGATCCTGGATCTTCCAGTACCAAATGTAAATTTGAACCCCTGCTTTTTTTATTGACAAAGGTCTTGTAATATAATAGCAATTATATATTTTTTTTAATTTTCAGTCGCTGGGGTTCAGGTGAACCCAATAATTATATGAACAAGGAACATTGTGCAGAAATCTGTTGCCCACATTTCTTAAATGATATCAATTGTGAAAAAAGAATCAACTATATTTGTGAACTTGATAAAGGTAAGGTATGTTATGATTATATACAGACCACACTAATAATATCAGGTGGTATTAATGTTTCACTGGCAATCATACCACATATATAGTTCTTTAGTTCAACAATGATGGTGAGTGATCATACCAAAGACAAAAAGATATTCAGTACCAGTATCATTTATTTGGGGACTATTTGTCCCATTTGGTGAGGTGTGGATTCATTTATTTTCATGGTATGCAACTTTCATTTAATTAAGTGGGTCTCATTGGGGTCTTAAGCGTGACGCGGGATTGCCGATTTTTTGTAAGCGTGACACGTGAAAGTCGGAACCCCCCTAATGAGACCCCCAATTAACAAATAGTGATTTCTTGAATACTTGATTTCATGGAAATTAGTACTTTATTGAACGTGTCAATTCCAGGTCCACCAATACCCATTTGAACCATGGAAATTAGTACTTTATTGAACATGTCAATTCGAGGTCCACCAATACCCATTTGAACCACAGAAATTAGTACTTTATTGAACATGTCAATTCCAGGTCCACCAATACCCATTTGAACCACAGAAATTAGTACTTTATTGAACATGTCAATTCCAGGTCCACCAATACCCATTTGAACCACGGAAATTAGTACTTTATTGAACATGTCAATTCGAGGTCCACCAATACCCATTTGAACCACGGAAATTATTTCTTTATTGAACATGTTAATTCCAGGTCCACCAATACCCATTTGAACCATGGAAATTAGTACTTTATTGAACATGTCAATTCCAGGTCCACCAATACCCATTTGAACCATGGAAATTAGTACTTTATTGAACATGTCAATTCCAGGTCCACCAATACCCATTTGAACCACGGAAATTGGTACTTTATTGAACATGTCAATTCCAGGTCCACCAATACCCATTTGAACCACGGAAATTAGTACTGCATGGAACATGTCAATTCCAGGTCCACCAATACCTATTTGGACCACGGAAATTAGTACTCAATTGAATTAGTACTGTATTGAACATGTCAATTCCAGTTCCACCAATACCCATTTGAACCACGGAAATTAGTACTTTATTGAACACGTCAATTCCAGGTCCACCAATACCCATTTGAGCCACGGAAATTAGTACTTTATTGAACATGTCAATTCCAGGTCCACCAATACCCATTTGAACCATGGAAATTAGTACTTTATTGAACATGTCAATTCCAGGTCCACCAATACCCATTTGAACCACGGAAATTAGTTCTTTATTGAACATGTCAATTCAAGGTCCACCAATACCCATTTGAACCACGGAAATTAGTACTTTATTGAACATGTCAATTCCAGGTCCACCAATACCCATTTGAACCATGGAAATTAGTACTTTATTGAACATGTCAATTCCAGGTCCACCAATACCCATTTGAACCACGGAAATTAGTACTTTATTGAACATGTCAATTCGAGGTCCACCAATACCCATTTGAACCACGGAAATTAGTACTATATTGAACATGTCAATTACAGGTCCACCAATACCCATTTGGACCACAGAAATTAGTACTCTATTGAACATGTCAATTCCAGGTCCACCAATACCCATTTAGACCATGGAAATACCCATTTGAACCACGGAAATTAGTACTTTATTAAACATGTCAATTCCAGGTCCACCAATACCCATTTTAACCACGGAAATTAGAACTTTATTGAACATGTCAATTCCAGGTCCACCAATACTCATTTGAACCAAGGAAATTAGTACTTTAGAAATAATTAGGAATCCACAGTAATTCATATATTGTAATCATTTGACGTTGTTGTCTGTTCATCTATCTAGGTACACCAAATATGACAGATTGGTATCTTATTCAGAAATTAAAAGTGTTGATAACTTTGTCATGTTTGTGTTGAATGGTCATTACATTTGCAAAACAATATTCCTATGCAATTTGTGTTTAAGTGAAATAAAACATTATTCCACATTTTCATTTTGAACTACTTTTTGGAATCAACCATTTTTTAAATTAATTGTTACTTTTCTGGAAACTGCATGAAATATTTGCTGCGGGATATAAAGCTCCAATCAACATCAAACAAATATGTTGTGAATATGGAAAAAAGAAACATAATTCCTGCAGCTAGGTCACAGTAACAATACATGTTTATGCATGGTTAAGAGACTCTTCAAATAGAAGGTATGGTTCATATTTCAACCCTTAGATTTCAAGTGCAATAAATGTCATGGCCTTGGGTCATTAGTCATGATTAAAAATAAAAATCAGATGATGAATTGATGCTTTTGGTAAATTTATGATTCATAGATCATAAACTGGAAAAATTAAGCCTGCTTACATTTCACAATTATATCAACTTTTTGTAACATTTTTCAGTCAAAATATTTTCCAAGAGCAATCAGTTAACAATATGGTGCCATATTTTAAAGCGAGCAAAATGTGACTTTTAGATGAAGAACTGCAATAAAAGCGCTGTCTTTTACTTTTTGTATTTATTTTGTTCTGCATGTACTGATTTTGTGTTGTGGATAGATACCCAATATCCTTTGTTTTTCTAAATATTATGAAAATAAATTTATTGACCGATTGATTGTTAATTGTTCATAGTCTAGTGGCAAATATCTTATGCATATAAAGTAGTGTTGTCAAATCGTACACTTTTGCCTAACCGGTTACTCGGATAATCGTTCGACCGATTAACCGGTTAACCGGTAATTTAAGTTGGTATTTGATAGCCTTATCAATAGAACCCTACTCATAGATATAAGATGTGGTATGCGTGTCAATTTGACAACCTTTCATCAAAGTCATAAATACGCTTTTAGAATTGAAGTTTTTCCTTTAGCATTATAAGGCTTGTCTGTGAGGATTCCTGGCGAAGTTTTACTTTTAATAAACAAATACACCGTATCAACTATAGCGTTTGTACCAACTTCAGATTAAAAAATCCAAAAAAAAATCTTAATCTCGTAGAATTGAATATGTCATATGTCTGAAACCGATTATTCTTTCCCTTTCTCTTGTTGTCTCCGAAAATAATGGGGTGTGTTTCAATTTGAAATGATTAATTATACAAAAAGAAGATGCGGTATGATTGCCAATGAGACAATTCTTCACAAGAGACCTAAATGACACAGAAATTAACAACTATAGGTCATTGTACATGCTGTACGACCTGTTGCTTCACTGTGTTTGCTTTTTTCTTTAAGCATGTTACTCGTACTTTCACGTATACATTGAGTACATTCACATTTGTTTGCATTTCACAATTTTTGAATTTAAAGTAAGACTAACCTTGAACTACGGAGGTTGCACATTTAAATGTAGGTTTACACAATATTAGATCGAAAACGAAATAATGAAGTAATTAGTAAAATTAAATCTCATTACTGATTTAAAGTTACTGTTAAAAAAACATGTTTACTAATTATGTTTCTTAAAGATCCTGCCCCGAACTCTAATTAATTTTATGTTTTTAGGATTAACAATAACAATCAATATACTGGACAATTGATCTGTCAAACTAATTACCACGACGACAATTTTTAAATAAAACATAACTATTTAATGATTTGTTCAACAAAAATTTATATCAAATCTATCGAAATTGAAAAAGGTCCGGTTAACCGGTTAGCGTTTTTGGTATTCGGTATTCGGTCGTTCGACCGATTAACCGGTTAACCGGTTAACCGTTGACAACACTAATATAAAGTGTACAATATGTTGATTTTATTCTTTTTTATAGAGACAAATCCTTTGACATGTGATGCAGACAATGGATGGGAGTACCACCAGGGGTCATGTTATAAATTTGTACAAAAATTCAAGACATGGAATGAGTCAGAGTAAGCATTTAAAAGCCTCTGATAACATATATTATTTCACTGTATTTTGAATTTGAAGGTTATTCAATATTTGATTGGTTGAGACTATCCCACATGACAGTGCACCAAACTTCATATGCCCTTCTGAACATTGGGACTTTCTTGGCGATGTTTTGCACTGTCAATGTAAATAGGGTTTTGAAGTTTTTTAAATAGCAATACCTGTAGTATACAGGAATTCATTATATTTTGTCCAAAAAATGATTTCAGACGTAAAATTCAATGTTCTGGAAGTAAAAAAGTGTAGGCAGTCGAATGAAAAAAAATCTTCATATCTCCCTCAGATAGGGAAAATAAATGTATGGTATTAACGATGATTTTTTTTGTTTCTCCTGCGACAGAAGTCACAGTATGGGAAACATAGGTATTGCTATCAGGCAGAGTAAATTATTTGTTAAAAGCTTTATATAAACATAGGCGGATTTAGGGGGGGGGGGCAAGGGGCCCGGGCACCCCCTTTTTAGGAAAAAATTTGGTTGCTTATATAGGGAATCACTGAAGCGTGACTGGAGCGGGCCCCCTCTTAGGTCAGTCAGTGGGCCCCCACTTATGAAAATTTCTGGATCCGCCACTGATAAAATAAATGAATCCAAATACCATGCACACAATCATGACTATATAGGCACAACTATTTTACAATAAATTAAATGAATTAAACAAATTTATTTTAAACAAATTTATTCAATCAATATTTGTTTTTATAGAACAACAGTTTGACAGTGATTAGATGTAATGTATGAGCTATTTTCTGATACTTTGATTTACAATTGGGGGAGGGGGATATGTATGATACAACAATGCTTGCATTTTTTTTTGAATTGTTGCCTTTTGACAGATAAAATATGTGCATCTGCAGTGAGTATTCAAATGCAGATCTTTTTTTGTTTGTTTTCAAGCTTTACCTTATGTGTTTTATTTAACAGATCAGACTGTAAAGCTTTAGACTCTAACCTGGCTGCTGTTGCAGATACTGGTCCCCTGCATGCAGTATCTACAATAGCTAGCTTCCAACAGTTTGATTCATGGGTTGGAATTATAAGGAATTACAAGGTAATAGATTAATTGTAATACTCTGAAAGTACACTGGTTTACTCTTGCATATTTTGACTTAAACATATTAATAATAAGAGTTTTCAGTAACTGTCAATATTATAAAAATTAGCCACTTGACAATGTGAAGCTGTGCTCACTTGCCTAAAAAGGTTTACGGTAAATATTTTCAGATATCAATATGTAGAAAACTTAATAATCTCTACTTTATTGTCCTGAATATGCATGAAATATTTGCCACTGGATGTTAAGCAACCAACAATCAAATCAATCTACTTATTTCATTCATGATACACTAGCTGGATTTAAATATTTGAATTAAAGACAGGAAAATGAAAATTCATTGTTATAAAAATAAGGAGATGTGGTATAATTACCAATGTGGCAACTATCCATCAGAGTGCAAATGACATGGATGTTTCAACTATTGATCACTGTATATAGCCTTCAACATGTTCAACAATGAAAACCCCATACTGCATAGCAAGCTTTAAATGGCCTCTGCATTACAAAATGTCAACAATTAATGGCCTTTATAAATGTACAAAACAGCAAATGATTTTTTTTGCTGCTGACTTTGGGTAAATCAAATTAACTGACTTTGAAGGTAGTCTTGATAAATAATTGCATGGTTTCTTGTCTGCAATATGTATGAATTGATGATACATTATAACAAGTCTGTGTATTGGTGATTTTTTTTTTTGTTGCTTAATGTAATTTTGATATATCATTTTAGAATGTTATATATCAAATATGTGAACTAGGGTCAAAATTATGAACCTTAATTTGACAGCAAAAAAAAAGAGAGAAATAAGTGTTTATAATTGGTGATAACTATAATATGTAAGCTTTTGTGAAAAAGTACCTATTGACACTTAAACAATGTTGTCTGCTTTTTGGATGGGTTGTTGTCTCTTTGACACATTCCCCATTTCCATTTCCATTTTCCATTTTATTGTCTGTTTTAGATATATCTCTAATGGAGAATTTTTTGTTTTTTTTTCAGACGTACTTCTATACCAATTCCTCTGAAGCTATTGGAATTGATAGTTATATACAGCCCAGTAAAACAACTGAGTAGGTACAATAATGATGGATTCAGTCATTGCACATCCTCACTCACATGATTGGTGGTTCATCAAAAAGCTTGACAACATTAAGGAGTTTGAATTGTTAAAAAATACACCATGTTTCATATTCTTCATCCCTAAAATCTTTAAAAGAGATGTAAGCAGTTCCTCAAAATGAGTGACTTTAAAATGTTCAAATTTCTGATTCAGTGGTATAAGTAATTTTAAACGTCATATATTTGGAAAACACAGCCAATTTTTTTTTTATCTCCCCTGAAACAGCAGACATGTCTTTTTAAATGTGGTTAGTAGTTTATTTATGGTTCCTTTTCTTTTCTATGTTTAATTCTCTTAAATTTCATGCAGTCTCAGCTTTAGGACTGTTTAAAATATTACATATAATTTTCATAGGTACTTTGGGACAGGATTATTATACTGCTTTTTCTGTTTTGTATGAACAAATAAAGTATTTACTTTTTACTATCAATTCCAAGTTTACTATCAAGGGCAGTCATATATTATATAGAGGTTATAGTATATGTCTGTTCATAGTATACAGAAAAACGTGAATAATGATTGAAATTAATATAAAACAAAAAAATCGAGGCTTTTGGAAAAAAGGCTAGGGCTAAAAAAAAATTATAAGGCAGCACTTGCACCCTCAAAGTGGAAAGGGATTAATATAAGTTGCATTAACTTGTTTCCCAATCCACTATAAATAAATATGTTTAAACTAAGTACCTATGACTTTTGATACCTTTCCTGAAATCCTCCAGTCATAAATTTTTTTTACAAAAATTCATGCTACAACAGTTAACATACTTTCCAACATTCTCGAATTGTCAGCAATTTCGAGGGTGTGTCCTAGTACCTGTTAATTTACCATAAACAACAACTTATTCAGTAATGTTTTATTTCAGCAATTTTAACCCTGCCTGTTTGACTATAAACAGTACAGTGAAGGATGCAGCAAAAGGCTTGTACCCTGATAGCTGTACAACTCCTAAACCATACATCTGTCAAAAGCCAGAAGGTTTGTCTGAACATTATATCAAAGCATTTATACAGCGGTTAAGGTTACAAGTGCTTGATTTTTATTTTCATGAGAAGTTTAGTTGACAAATGGGATGGAAGTCATGATCATCAATCAGAAATTGCTTACTTGTAATAAGGATTAACAAATCTTCTCATAATCTTCCCACCTTTTGTTTAGAAATTACACAATTTTAACATTGAATGCAACTGATCTTTTAATTTAAATAATTATTATTTAAGGTGGTACCCAACACTTTAACTAAAATTAATTTGGCTCGTTTAATTTTCTTAAAATTTTGACAAAGTATTTACTTTGACCCTTTTACAAAAATATAAAAATTTCAAAAAATTTGAACCAAACGTTTTATCAGAAAAATTACACTGGTTATATAGCAGTTTGACAAACACTTATTTTGATCATTGAGAAGCTTCATATTCCATTAACAACACAACGTAATTAAAACGTTTAGCTGATTTTACAGATTTATCTCCCTGTAGTGTTAGGTACCACCTTAATTGATTATAAGTTCAGTGGCTGGATTCTTTTTCATATGTGTTCATAAATTGTTTTTAGCTAACTTTAGCAAAATGTTTAGGGTATGAGTTTTTCTCATTATTGATAGCCGTATGGTTGCCTATATTTGCTTATATCTACAGCATTTGGTCTTTGGTGGATAATTGTCTCATTGGCAATCATACCTCATATTCTTAGTTTTATATCTTGTGTGGCCGCATGCAATCACTATTTCAGAAAAAGGATTAATTATACATAAGGCTTTTTGGAAAATTGACAAGATACTTAATACAATTTATGAAATGTTTGATACTTGATTGTTCAGAGTTTAAACTTGTGTCAATCTTTATCTATATGGAAATAAGGAGATGTGGTATGATTGTCAATGAGAGTAGAGGTCAAATAAATTGTATGTAAGCAACTATAATTCACTGACGGACCATGCAAGGGCTGTATAGCCAGACATGGTCGTTCAAAACTTCCATTTGTTGTAATTCACTGAACACACTTCAACAATCAACCAAAAAACTTATCAATAACAATAGTGCGCTATGCGAGTCTCTTATTTTACTGATACACACATTTATTTATAGAAATTATTGGAATCCTTATAACTAATTGGCCTTTTATAGCTTACTCTTGGGTATGGGCTGTTTTCATTGTTGAAGGCCATACATCACCTTTAGCTGTTTAAATTTCTGTGTCATTTGGTCTCTTGTGTGTGTTGTCTCATTGGCATTCATATCATATCTTTTTAGCTCACCTGGCCTAAAAGGCCAAGTGAGCTTTTTTCACCACTTGGTGTCCGTCGTCGTCGTTCGTCCGTCGTCGTCGTTCGTCCGTCATCGTGAACTTTTACAAAAATCTTTTCTGAAACTACTGGGCCAAATTTATCCAAACTTGGCCGCAATCATCATTGGGGTATCTAGTTTAAAAAATGTGTCCAGTGACCTGGCCAACCAACCAAGATGGCTGCCATGGCTAAAAATAGAACATAGGGGTAAAATGTAGATTTTGGCTTATAATTCTGAAACCGAAGCATTTAGAGCATATCTGACATGGGGGTTAAATTGTTTATCAAATCAAATTCTATCTGCCCTGAAATTTTCAGACGAATCGGACAACCAGTTGTTGAGTTGCTACCCCTGAATTGGCAAAATATTTTCCTCTGTAACTAATGAGCCAAGTTCATTACAGATAGAGATAATTGTAAGTAGCAAGAATTTTCAGTAAAGTAAGATCTACAAACACATCACCATCACCAAAACACAATTTTGTCAAGTTATCCATCTGTGTCTTTGTTTTATATGCACATAGACCAAGGTGAGCGACACAGGCTCTTAAGAGCTCTAGTTTATTTATATAATCTTGTAACTATGTATAAAGTAAAAGAGTATTAATTGTTACAGGAGTATGTAAACCTGGATATCAACAGCATCAGTCAATATGTTACTATACATCATACTCGGAACACAACAGGTCTCGTGCTGAAACACTTTGTCGAGCCATGAAAATGTCCGTGGTAGACATAACTAGGTAGGTTTTTATACCGTCTTTAGGTATGTATAGCGCGCATTGATGTATTGTGCGCACCCACCCCCTTTCTTGTCCGAGAAACTTGAGAAAAAAAGTTTCTTGTTCGTATAATACTCTTTGACATTTTCGGACAAGTCACATCTCCGAAATCGGCAAACAGGAAGCCGGTAATGTGGAAGTTTTCTAAATGGACACCAATTTCGGAGAATTCCGTACAAAATGTGTAATTCATACAAAATTGTAAATATTCTGACAAATAAATAATATTTTATAATAAAAATATATAGAAATATAGAAAGATCAAAGGGAAAATGTACCACTTGCCAATTGTCTCCCTTTAACATCAAATTCTACCTGGGAATCTTTTCATTAAACTAAGATAAAAAAAAAAATAAGACAACACTTTAAGCTCAAATGGCTACTTTATGGCAGTTAGTTTTTGTACGCATACTTAAGGTGGTACCTAACACTACAGGGAGATAACTCTGTAAAATCAGCTAAGCGTTTTAATTATGTTGTGTTGTTAAGGGAATATTGAGCTTCTCAATGATCAAAATTAGTGTTTGTCAAACTGCTATATAACCAGTGTAATTTTTCTGTTAAAATGGTTGGTTCAATTGTTTCGAAACTTTAATATTTTTGTCAAAGGGTCAAAGTAAATACTTTATCAAAATTTTATGAAAATAAAACGAGCTTAATTGATTTTAGTGAAGGTGTTGGCTACCACCTTAAGGGACTTTCAGAGTGTTTGGGTTTTATTCATTCAAAACGTTTTTGCACCTTAGATAGTAGAGGGCCATTATGTTTTCTGGTCTGTGTGTCTGTTCGTCTGTCTGTCTGTCCATTTGTTTTTCTGTCCGTTCGTTTGTCTGTCTCGTTTCAGGTTAAAGTTTTTGGTCAAGGTAGTTTTTGTTGAAGTTGAAGTCTGAACAACTTGAAACTTAGTATACATATTCCCTATGATATGATCTTTCTAATGTTTAATGACAAATAAGAGTTTATCCCACTTTCAAGGTCCATTGAACATAGAAAATGATAGTGCAAGGGACATTCATGTACTATGGACACATTCTTGTTTTTCCTGTTTTCAAACAATAACTCAAAAGTTCTTTGAGCTGTTTTCATGAAACTTTGGTGACTGCTTTATATCTACAAAACATGTATTACAATAACCTTCCTTTAGCTTTTATGCTCCATTTATGGGCAGTATGTTTTCTGGTCTGTGCGTCCGTCTGTTCTTTTGTCTGTCAGTCTGTCCCACTTCAGGTTAAAGTTTTTGGTTTAGGAAGTTTTTGATGAGGTTGAAGTCCATTCAACTTGAAACTTGGTAAACATGTTCCCTATGATATGATCTTTGTAATTTTAATGCCAAATTAGAGATTTTATCCCATTATCGCGTTCCACTGAACATAGAAAATGATAGTGTGGATGGGGCATCCGTGTACTTGGGGAAACTTTCTTCTTTTAATAAATTTTTGATATGAAATTGAGGAGCTGTGGAACTTTATCTTTGAAAAAGTGATAGGCTGATCATGTGCAGCTCCCTATTATTGATGGAGGAAGCCAGAGTGCCCAAATAGAACCATCAACCTTCAGCAGGATGACGCACATTCCTAGTCAATTAAGACAGCACCTGCCATGTTCTAGTTTTGAACTCGCAACCTAAGTGTTGAAGAGCTGGTAAAGGAGTTGTTGAAATACTTGGACAATTCAGCCACAAAAATAAAACCAAGATGGAGCATTTCAACTCTTTATGTAGGGTGGACAGTCTTTACCTTTTGTCAATTTTGTCTCAATGGTGATTGGTTGAAAAGAGAATCCAGGTCTAGTGTTTTTGATGTACATTGATAGTCATCATTTTCATTTACATCCAACTCACTTGAGATAAACGAAGTGTGATATTTGTATTTGCTCCTTAAAAATCTTTAGAATTTAACAGAAATTAAAAAATGATATGATTGGTGTCCTATCTACATGAATTAAATGCTGTTAGATCTAGTGGTACATTTGCATACACATTGAATTATGTGGCAGCCTTTAGAATTGTCAATTTCTGCTTAATCTCTCTACAGTGCTAGTAAATCATCCTATCTGGTCAATTTTTTGAAGAGGAAAGGGGATATTGGTGAAATATGGATTGGATTGAAAAGTAAGTTCCTTGAAGAAATTTCTTGTCATAAAATCCATTAATATATCAAGATGGAGTTGAAAAATATTCATATACTATTCACATTTTCCAAGAATTAAAGTTGTACTCTGTTTCAATCTGATCTTTTTTTAAATGCAATTATAATAATTATGACTTAAACAACAAAATGTAGATCGTTGATTTCCAGGGATATTATGAACCCTTTGTGAACATTTTCATTTAATGTCCATTTTAATATTTATTATAGATTTTTATTGTACTCAAACTACAATCATGAAATTCAGTGAAAATAGTTCCAAATGAATGAAAATACTTTTAACAGTTATTTGTATTTTTTAGAACAGAGTACTAATAACTGGTACTGGCCTAGCACAGGCGAAGTTCCAGCTTTAAAATACTGGACATACATATCTCCAAATAGCAATGAAACCATGTATGATTGTGTTTACATGAATGTTGGTAAGATATACCAGTGATGTTATGATTGTGTTTACATGAATGTTGGTAAGAACGATTAGAATCTGAATCTATTTGGTTCGTGTATTCCAACTAGATAATACAATTTGAAGAACCTTAGTTGTTGATATCGGTTTCAATTTGTTTTTGTGCAGAATATGCATGAAATATTTGAAAAAAATGAAATATTTTGAGCATGCAATATTGGACTTTGTATCAAATGTGTTTCAAACAGTCTGATAAGCAGACTTAAATTTCGGATAATTACCCACTTAAACATGTTTTTGTTTCAATTTACTCATTATCGGAGAAAATGCACACACGGAATCACAGAAATTAATTAGAATGGAAAAATAACAAAAAAGAAATAACAGAAACTTTTACTTGCACAGGCTCACAACTAATTGATCCAAACCATGGCCCCAAAATTATATTTACAGACTATTTTTGTATTGATTTACTAGCAAACAATTGTTTTGAGTGACATGTACTGTATGTTTATTCAGCCAAAATAGTCCAACAAACAGCCTTCTTGTGCTGCTTGAATGGTAAAAAACTAATGCTGTCAAAATAATGTCACGGTCAAGTTATGTCAATAATAAATGTAATTAACAATGAAATACCGGTACCTTGGTTGATTGTAATTATTTTTGTTCCATTTCTGCCTAGTAATTTGAGCTATTTTTGCTAAGAAATAAGATAACATTGAGTTTTCTCCCTTTCTAGTTCTTTGACAATGTAATCCATTTGTTACTTTATTTTGTACATCACTAGATCTTTGAATTTGAGAAGAATATAAACTTGATAAAGGAAGCAGTTAATGTTAAAAGCATTGAAACTCTTCAAAATTATGTGAACTTCATTTATATCAAATCTTACACGGCACTTAAACTATCGTCCTCTTTCATAACAAATTGTTTAAATATGAGAAGTAATCTATTGCAATAGATTTTCCTTATACATGATGAGGGGTCGGAGGGGTGCTGATCCCGAAATCCCGGGCTTAAAAACAAATCCTGAGGTCCCAAATTCAAAGAAATTTAAATCGTGACATCCCGAAATTTGAAAAAAGAATTCCCGGATCCCGAAAGGATTAGTCCTGAAATCCCGAGCTTAAAAACTGGATCCCAACATCCCGAAAAAAAATGTCCTGCCCCCCTTACCTCTACATGCATTTTATATTCACATAACTGTTTATATTTTTCTACCATGTTTGTCCATTTAGTCATTATCATTTATTGTAAATGCGTTTGTGCCAAAAAAATATTGTCTATTGTCTATTTAACACTTCTACAGGGTTAACAGGTGAACACTTATTTGAATTTTGATCCGAGACGATTTTTTTTGGTTAACCATATCAAAATAAAGGTCAGCTCCTTCAGACCGCTGCTTTTTAGTGAATTTTGTACAGTATTACTCAGCTTCCTAGGAAGACCTAAGCTTGTGCTTTTATGCATAGCAATTTTCTGTAAAACTTTAAACTTTTAAAATCATTATAAATGAATTGAAATTTGCTTTCTACTTTGACAGGAGATGATGGTAGATGGAATAGAAACTTGCCATGTAATAGAACACTACGAGTTGTATGTGAGGTACCTGCTACTACAAGTTTCACAACTACAACAGTGGCGCCAGCTACTACTACTACTACAAGTATTTAACAAATAGTCATGTTTTCATTAACTAAAAAAGAAAGGAAAATCAGAAGTCTGTCGAGGCTTGTTTACACTTTATATCCTAAAGGTCAAGGTCTCAAATTATTTAATTGAAAAGGTCAATGGTAGGTTCATTTTTGCAAAATTATTTTATTATACCCCACGCAACGAAGTTGCGGAGGGTATAATGTTTTTGACCCGTCCGTCCGTCCGTCAGTCCGTCCGTCCGTCAGTCCGTCCGTCCGTCAGTCCGTCAGTCCTGTTTCTTGTCATCGCAACTCCTCTCAAACCACACAACAGAATTTCACGAAACCTTTTCAGATAATAAGGACATACTATGTAGTTGTGCATATCAACGGGAAATTGCGATTCAGTTTTTTTTCTAGGAGTTACGCCCCTTTGAACTTATTTACTTTAATGTACTACTGCAACAGTTTGTCATCGCAACTCCTCTCAAACCACACAACAGAATTTCACGAAACCTTTTCAGATAATAAGGACATACTATGTAGTTGTGCATATCGACGGGAAATTGCGATTCAATTTTTTTTCTAGGAGTTACCCCCCTTTGAACTTATTTACTTTAATGTATTACTGCAACAGTTTGTCATCGCAACTCCTCTCAAACCACACAACAGAATTTCACGAAACCTTTTCAGATAATAAGGACATACTATGTAGTTGTGCATATCGACGGGAAATTGCGATTCAATTTTTTTTCTAGGAGTTACGCCCCTTTGAACTTATTTACTTTAATGTATTACTGCAACAGTTTGTCATCGCAACTCCTCTCAAACCACACAACAGAATTTCACGAAACCTTTTCAGATAATAAGGACATACTATGTAGTTGTGCATATCGACGGGAAATTGCGATTCAATTGTTTTTCTAGGAGTTACGCCCCTTTAAACTTATTTACTTTAATGTACTACTGCAACAGTTTGTCATCACAACTCCTCTCAAACCACACAACAGAATTTCACGAAACCTTTTCAGATAATAAGGACATACTATGTAGTTGTGCATATCGACGGGAAATTGCGATTCAATTTTTTTTCTAGGAGTTATGCCCCTTTAAACTTATTTACTTTAATGTACTTCTGCAACAGTTTGTCATCTCAACTCCTCTGAAAACACACAACAGAATTTCATGAAATTTTGTAGATAATAAGGACATACTATGTATATTGACAGGAAATTATTATTCAATATTTTTTCTTATACAATTTTTTTTCTTATACTTATTTAATTTCTCCAATGACAATGTGGGGACGTGGGGTATGTGAGCGTGCTCACTAAGGTTCTTTAATTGTTTAAACATATTTTATTGTCTAAAGAGATGACAAAACGTAAATATATTTTTAGGAGTTATGCCCCTTGGAATTATTTAATTGTAATAAAATTTGCTCTCTCGTGGACAATTTTTGCAAGATTTTTGTCTAATTTATATTACCAATGTCTAGGACAAGTTTAAAGATGAGTGCCAATCATCTTTTTTTAATATAGTTATGCCCCTTGGAAATATTAACTATATGGAAACTGCATTGTTATCACCCTCACATGTTCAATTCTTGCTAGATTTTTATTTAATTGATATCAAAGTTTACATCATCAATGTCTGAGAAGAGTTTGAATATCAGTTTCAATCAACTAATTTTAAACAAATTATGTCCATGGTAAATATTAATTATATTGAAAATTGTATTTTAAGATTTTTCTATATCTCATTTCTGCAAGATATTTATAAAAACTTAATGCTCTTAGATGAAATAAGTGCTAAGTGGGGGACATTAGAACTCTTATACCTAAAGAGTCATAATTGCAATGCAAATCATGGTTAACAAATAACCTTTAGTCTTTAGATCTAAAAGCAGAAAACAAATATCTTGAGTTATTTTTCTTCAGATGAAATTTGAAAAATTGATAATTTGTAAATTTCATTTGAAGTAATTTTACAACTTTTTTCAGCTCCAGTTCCGGCAACAACATCTACAACAACTATGAAATCAACAAATACAGCCATGACCAAGCCAGGGGTTTCAACTGCTGTACCAGGTAAGTTTAATGGGGGTGGGGTGGGGGGTAGGAGGGGTCTTGATCAGGGCTTTCAAAAAAATTTTGAGCCAGGCGGACATTTTATATCTGATCCCGATTTTAATCCCTTAAGACTAAGTCACAAAAGGCAATTATGGTAATCAGAAGGCCATCCCAATGATTGACATTAGATTTAAAAAAAAAAATGATATTAAACTTTACTTTGATTGGAATTTGATGTTCTGACGTAAACCGTTAAATTGGCAGTGCATCATTCAATGTGCCCATCAGCTGATCATTTCTGCCTTAGACTCTTTATTTGTGCAAAATGATGCTTTACTTTTGTTTTTAAAATCACATTTTCCTATACCGAATGTTGACTTGACAATGGCAAAACATGGGCCAGGAAGGGATACGTAAAATCTGTGTACGTTTACAAAGCACGACTGAGTGAAGAAGCTCTTTCCACGTTATTTTTTCAACAAAATACTTGAAATTTATAGATGCAAACCACTGAAATGTAAGACAATAACTTTGAATAGACCGATCAATTTATATGATCTCTGATACTGAAAATAGTTTACCTGTCACCTGAACAGGTAGATTTCAGCTGTCCAACCACTAATTAGCCTTGATTAAATTTAGATAGTATTGAAGTAGGAGTTGTTTTGATAGTAATTAATCATCATGTCACTTTTATGACTGGGCATGTGTGGCTTTTAAAGGCAAAAGGTTGGGTCAAAAAGATTGTGAATTATGTTAAAATGATCGTCTCTTAAGAAAGTCTCGAGAACTAAAAAGTAGAAGACTGTTACATGCTTTGCCCAGCATGAACCTTTACTGGACATAATACAAATGTATGGAGCATGGAGGTCTTTAACTTGTGTGAAGTAAGTTGATCATGATGGATAATTTATATTATATATTTGGTAGTAAATACATGTACAAGTAAATTATATGTGTACCACAATCAATAGTAATTGTGCTGTATCAGCAGCCATCCTTGATGTCCTTCATGACACATAATTTATTAACCCCTAATATGTATTGAGTCATTTTTCATCAAAAACATCTGAATCTGGATAAGTTGTACTTGATGTACATATGCAAAATAAAGTTTTTATGGTAAGGATTTTTCAATATCACACCATATCATCCCTCAACCAATATAATACCTTGAGCAGAGCTCTTGGGATTCTGTTGGTGTGTTGTCATATATATATACAACTCGTCTAAATATCAACCCAACATGTATATATATATGTTTTTTTACCATTTTTTTTCTGGGGAAAGCAATGGATTGTGTACGAACTTGTAAGAGAAAATGCAATTAAATATTTTTGAGCTTGGTTCCTCATTAACAGTTTTGTAGGGCAACTCCTCCTTAACAGCTTTTGTAAGCAAAACACTTCTTTACAGCTTTTGTAAGCATAACACTTCTTGAACAGCTTTGTAAGCAGAACTCTCCCTTAACAGCTTTTTGAGCACAACCCTTCCTTAATAGCTTTGTATAAGTTGGTTTGTTGCTGAAGGTAATAAGTATAAAGCAATTAAAAAGCTTCACACATATTAAAGGACAAGGTTCACTTGTGGCACAAAATGGCCTAAAATATCAACTTTATCATAAAACACCAAAAAGGTCTCAATTTGGTTCTTAAATGGGTTTTAAAAGTCTTGATGCTAAATATATCAATTCTTTTCACAAGAGTACAAAATATTCTCCAAAGTATGCCCATTTTAGACATTTTGTCAAAATATGATGATTTTGTGCATTTTTCAGACCTAAAAGCTTTAGAAACACATTGGCCGCCACCTATGATCCATAATGTGTTGTAACCAAAGGTTCCAATTTTGATATAGATTTCATCAATATAAAAACATTTTGTATCGTAGATGGCGGCCAAAGTTAATTATGCCCAAAAACAATTAAAATTATGAAAAAAAGTACCAAAATTAACCTTTTAATACAAACTATGTTTATTTAAGGGGTCATAGCTCCATAAATAGTAAAGGAAAGTGCTAGAAAAAATATTTTTGTCTTACAAGCATTATCACAAGTATTTCTATGTGAAATTTGTAATTTTTTGGCCTGATTTAAAAAAAACATGAAAAATTCAGGGCCAATTTTAACCCTTTGTGAACCTTCTCCTTTTCCTTACAATGATATCTGTGACTCGTGTTTCCAATAATAAGTAGATATTTTACAAAGGAGTAGATTCAATAAGATCATTTCATATTAGGATTTATTGACCAATATGACATCGAACGTATCCACTAGATCAGAAATATGCGTTTCATGAATAAGTCTCTGAACATTATGATTTTTAGAACATTCTTGTTTGCCAAAGCTTGGACTTGTATGTTTATTAAGGCCTTAATTTGGTTACATCCAAATGATTCTGTCAGATGTCCTGAAAATCTCTACTGTTGCCTATTTACTATTTTGGTTGTAAAATATTGATAGCTTAAAAGCTTGAAAAAAAGAGTTATATATTACTTATTTATTTTTCTCTTCATCAACTTGAAATATTTTTCACTTTAAACTAGGGTTGTCAAATCGTACAGTTTTGACTAACCAGTTACTTGGATCATTGTTCGACCTATAAACCGGTTAACTGGTACTTTAAATTAATGTTTGAAGGCCTTATCTATAGTACCCTACAAGTTCATTTTTATACTATGATAAATTGAAGTTTGTCATTTTGCATTATAAGGCTCGTCTGTGAGGTTTCCTGGCAAAGTTTGATTTTTAATAATCTAATCCACCGTATGGTGTACGTTTGTAATAACTTCAGATTGAAAAATAAAAAACTTTCTTGATCTCGTCAAATTTAAAATGTCTGAAACTGAGGATTCTTTCATTTTCTCCTGATGTCTCAGAAAATAAGGTAGAGTGTTTCAATTTAAATTAATTAAGCCTGTTATTCGTACCATCAAGTATATATTAATTACAGTCATGTTGATATACATTTCACAACTTTTTAGTCAGCATTATGTTTAAAGTAAGACAAAGCCTTGCACGATGGAGGTTGCACATTCAGATGCAAAATTAAATAATCAAGTCAATTGTAAAATTTAATCGGATTACTGATTTAAAGTTATTGTTTAAAAAAACATGTAAAGTAATTATGTTTACTTAAGATCTTGCCCTTAGCTGATAGACAAGTTGTCCTTAGCTGATAGACAAGTTGTCTTAAGTTCTAATTAATGTTGTGCACTTTGGATTAACAAAAGCAATAAATATACTGGACAATTGATCTATCAAATTAATTACCACAATGATAATTATTTAATTAGAAATAAAATATTTAATGATTTCAATACAAATTTATATCAAATCTATTAAAATTGAAAAAAAGTCTGGTTAATTGGTTAGCGTTCTTGGTATTCGATATTCAGTCCTTCCAACGGTTAACCATTGACAACACTACTTTAAACCATATACGTAATATTCAGGACAAATATGACTCTTACCAAACTTGCTCCTTTTAGAAGTACCATGTAGAATGGAGTGGTGTGAAGACCTGTTTGATCAAGCAATAGAATTTGAGAACCAAAGCCCCACAATGATTCAAGCTGCCAAACGTTATTCTGAACCCCCACATTGTATCACTCTAAGAACAAGAGTGAAGTGTCTACAAGCGCAGCATGATCAGTGCAAGCAGCATTTTAATTACCAAACTCAGGTTGTTGGTCTGCCTCAGATCATGGATGAATTAGGATGTTCAAACAGTACGTCTGCTGCTGTGTTTGATGCTAAAACTATGGGTATGTCATATGAATTGTTTACTGGTTGTATGTTGCTACAGGAGGAGGTATAATAAGGGCCATTATTTGGCCCCTGAACTTGCATAACAAGTGAAATTCTGACAATCTTCTCTGATTCAACTCTGATTTCTTGTAAAATTCTGACAATCCTCTCTGATTCAACTCCTATTTCTTGTAAAATTCTCTTTATACTGATTATATCTTAAAATAACACATGCAGATCATATGCATCATATGCATGCTTTTTGTTATTATTATAAGATTTACAATTGTGCTTGCCCTAGTCCTTTTTAGCTCACCTGGGCCAAAGTGCCAAGTGAGCTTTTCTCATCACTTTGCGTCTGTCGTCTTCGTCCGGCATCGTCTGTTAACTTTTACAAAAATCTTCTCCTCTGAAACTACTAAGCCAAATTAAAGCAAACTTGGCCACAATCATCATTGGGGTATCTAATTTAAAAAATGTGTCCGCTGACAAGTCCAACCAACCAAGATGACCACCATGGCTAAAAGTAGAACATAGGGGTAAAATGTAGGTTTTGGCTTAAATCTCTAAAAACCAAAGCAATTAGAGCAAATCTGACAGGTGTAAAATTGTTTATCAGGTCAAGATCTATCTGCCCTGAAATTTTCAGACGAATTGAAGAACCTGTTGTTGGGTTGCTGCCACTAAATTGGTAATTTTAAGAAAATTTTGCAGTTTTTGGTTATTATTTTGAATATTATTATACATAGAGATAAACTGTAAACAGCAATAATGTGGAGCAAAGTAAGATCTACAAATAGGTTAACATGACCAAAATGGTCAGTTGACCCCTTAAGGAGTTATTGCCCTTTATAGTCATTTTTGACCAGTTTTTCGCAAATTTTGTTATCTTATACAAAAATCTTTTCCTCTGAAACTACAGGCCTAATTTCAACCATACTTGGCCACAATCAATTGAGGCATCTATTTAAAAAAATGTGTGGGTTGCTTACCTGCCAACTATCCCTATTTTCGCGGTATCATCCCAATTTTTATCCCTCAACCCGAATCCCGATATCGGGATCATAAAACTAGTCAAAATCCCAATTTTCATCTATTATACCCGAAAAAATTATTGTTTACCTATTTTGAAGTGTTTCTGATCAATTTTAAAAAATCTATAATTTTACCTGGGGACATATGAAAAGTTTACAACCCTACGCTAATCAACAGTCACAACAGGTGTCATAATTAGTGGTTGTATGTAATCAGATTACTGAATGGGTCGTAACAGTCCTCAAAATTAATTTGTATACACAAATTTGGTCAAACAACCTTTCAATTTTAATCAATTTATCATGCAAGCACAATTTGCAACATTTGCCGTAGTTCCACAGCAAAATCATAATTGATTGAAAGATGAGAACTGTAATGAACTCTCAAGAAAACATCGTTTATCTTGAAATCCGTTTAATTTTTGAAACCAGACGTTATGTGTCTGTTGATTTAAAATTGACGCCATTTTGTATTCACTTCTACTGTGTTACTTTATAAGCCTCCGCCAGTGAGAGCACCTCTGAATACAAAGAAAGATAACTCAAATTTTATCCATTTTCTCATTGATACTGATAAGACCATAAGTAAGACTAAATCAAAATCTGTCTTCATTCTTCTAACTTTAGGACATGTAGTTTAAGGTCTTTTGAGTCAAGGTTCATAGATAAGAAGGTCTTTGGAGGGGGAAAAGGGGGGGGGGTCTCTACTTTGAATCCTTTATTTTTAATGCCATTTTTCTCTATTCTTCAGTTATTTTGTCAATTTTATAATTTAATAGTACTAGAATCATGCAATTAAAAGAAATCTAGACATCAAGCTCATCATTAGCAACCAAAAGAAAAAAGAGAACTTAGACTATTTTAGGAGTAAAAAAGAATGCACACAGAAAAGTCGCTAAAACTGTAACCCTCAAAAATCTTGTCCCGCGCTAAATCCCCCATGGAGATTTTCAAAAGATGACAGGTCTGGGGTTGACCTGGCCAACCAACAAA
This sequence comes from Mytilus galloprovincialis, assembly GCA_037788925.1. Taxonomy (NCBI): domain Eukaryota; kingdom Metazoa; phylum Mollusca; class Bivalvia; order Mytilida; family Mytilidae; genus Mytilus; species Mytilus galloprovincialis. The sequence goes on along the minus strand of CM075333.1, from coordinate 43,320,490 downwards.
GATGGCTGCTATGGCTAAAAATAGAACATGGGGGTAAAATGTAGATTTTTGCTTATAACTCTGAAACCAAAGCATTTAGAGCAAATATTGGACAGGGGTTAAATTGTTTACCAAGACATGATCTATTTGCCCTGAAATTTTCAGATGAATCGTACAACTGGTTGTTGAATTGCTGCCCCTCAATTGGTAAATTTAAAGGAAATTTTGAAGTTTGGGTTATTATCTTGAATATTATTATAGATAGAGATAAACTTTAAACAGCAATAATGTGGAGCAAAGTAAGATCTACAAATAAGTCAATTTGACCAAAATGTCAGTTGACCCTTTAAGGAGTTATTGCCCTTTATAGTCATTTTTAAATAGTTTTTCGTAAATTTTGTTGTCTTATACAAAAATCTTCTCCTCTGAAACTACTGGCCTAATTTCAACCATACTTGGCCACAATCATCATTGAGGCATCTAGTTAAAAAAATGTTTGCGTTGACCTGGCCAACCAACAAAGATGGCCTCTATGATTAAAAATAGAACATTGGGGTAAAATGTAGATTTTTGCTTATAACTCTGAAACCAAAGCATTTAGAGCAAATTAGATAGGATAAAATTGTTTATCAAATCCAGATCTATTTGCCCTGAAATTTTCAGATGAATCCGACAACTGATTGTTGGGTTGCTGCCCCTTAATTGGTAAATTTAAAGGAAATTTTGCCATTTTTGGTTATTATCTTGAATATTATTATAGATAGAGATAAACTGTCAACAGCAATAATGTTCAGCAAAGTAATTTCTACAAATAAGTCACAAAACCAAAATGGTCAGTTGATCTCTTAAGGAGTTCTTGCCCTTTACAGTCAATTTTTAACAATTTTCATAAATTTTGTAAATGTAAATTTTATCGAAATATTTTCCTTTGTAACTAATGGGCCAAGTTCATTATAGATAGAGATGATTGTAAGTAGCAAGAATGTTCAGTAAAGTAAGATCTACAAACACATCACCATCACCAAAACATCATTTTGTCATTAATCCATCTGTGTCTTTTGTTTAATATGCACATAGACCAAGGTGAGCGACACAGGCTCTTAAGAGCCTCTAGTTTTACCTGCTGCTGTTTACAATTTAATAATTGCTTATACTAGGCGATTTCTTTTTAAAGCTTCTACCTAGTTAGACGTATAAAGGAACAACTAACAGGAGTTACCAAAAATATTTCATGTGTCCATCCATCAATTTGTATCTGCTCTAACCTTCAAACCCCACATCTTTGAAATATAAAAGTTTCAGTGACTGAAATCGTGTTTTTAAGCCCCACCTGCGATAATAGAGGGGCATTATGTCTTCTGGTCTGTGCCTCCGTTTGTCCGTCCGTTCATCCTGCTCCAGGTTAAAGTTTTTGGTCAAGGTAGTTTTTGATGAAGTTGAGATCCAATCAACTTGAAACTTAATGCACATGTTCCCCAATATATGATCTGTCTAATTTTAATGCCAAATTAAAGTTTTGACCCAAATTTCACCATCCACAGAACATAGAAAATGATAGTGGGAAGTGCAGGTTATTATAAAGTTTTGGTTAAAGTTTTTTGGTCAAGGTAGTTTTTATTGAAGCTGAAGTCGCATCAACTTGAAACTTAGTACACATGTTTCCTATGATCTGATTTTTCGCATTTTAATTTCAAATTAAAATTTTGACCCCAATTTCACGGTCCACTGAACATGGAAAATGATAGTGCGAGTTGGGCACCCATGTACTGTGGACACATTCTTGTTTTCTTCCTAGTACAAGAGTGTATAATGGATCAGATGGGTAAGGGTTACAGAGGAACTATTAGTCAAACCAACACAGGCCGTACATGCCAAGCTTGGTCATCGCAAGTCCCTCATAAGCATAGCTATAGTGATCAGCTTTTGGATCAGAAGAACTACTGTCGTAACGCAGATGATGAGCCGTATGGTCCCTGGTGCTATACAACTGATGTAAACCAAAGATGGGAGTATTGTAAAATACCATATTGTGGTATGTAGCAAATTGAATATTTATTTGACCTGAAGTTGGATAATACCATTAAAAAATGTACAATTATTTACCTTTGAAATGTTACTTTCTTGAAAATATTATGAAGTATGGTAAAACTTGAGATCAGAAACCATGATGACATAAATACTGAAAAAGAATGGTCAAAAAGAGTTAATTTTGGATGGAGTAAATCATTGGACTATTGTTAGCACAAGAAGTTTTTAAAATATTTAGCTGCATTCTATATTATTTCTTCTTTGATTTAGCTGGAGCAGTTACACCAGCCATCCCCACTACTACTACTACTACTACAACAGGTAAGTTTTTAGACTTTGACCCATTGAGTTTTTTGCTCACCAAATCAAAAGGCCCAAGTGAGCTTTTCTCCTCAATTGACATCAATCCTGGCTTCTTCATAGTAATAAAGGTTTTAAGCAAAAAATTGTCAGAACCACGTTGTTTAATTTGAACTATAGTTAGTACATGTGTGCACAGGTGTGAGTTTTAATCATACATAAAATTTCAAATTCTTTAAAACTGCTTAGGTCAAAATACTGTATGGATAATTGGCTCTCTTGAAAAACATAATATAAAGAGACACTATAAAAAGAAAAAATGATCAGTTTGACAAGTTTTAGAAATTAGTCAATATTTCGGACATTGTCGACTTCCTAATAGGAGTATTGACGTCAAATGACTATTTTTTACCATTTTTTTCCCCATTTTTATACCACACTTAAAGTCATATCAATGAGTAACTGGTGAAATATTATGTTTATTCAATTCTTGAACCAATGCATGTATATATCATAAACTTCTGTGCACAATTTTATCATTTTTTACGCAAACATATCTTATAATCGTCATTTTTTTTTCTCTCTGTCTGTTATGAAGTGAAAATATGGCAGCTACTTAATTGTCGTGATTTGAAGCTGTACTTTACCAATAGCCACCTCATATATAGTGAACAATCAACAAAGAAGCATGGATATTGAGCATGTATATAACATATACAATAATCGTTCAATTCAATGACAGATGCGTATTGTGATCACGGGATTTTTTTGAGAAGGGTCGCGCTAAGGTCACTTGCATATATGTAAGGAAAAAATGTTGACGAATTGGTTCCTGGAAGCAAGCAATAAAAAAAAGTAAACTTCTAAATGTGGACAAATGAAAGAATTTTAAAAAGTATATATACACAATTTTTATAATGAAAACTATCCATTTATTTATTAAAAAAAAAACATGCATCATTTTTTTTAATTTGAGGTTTCATATGACTTTAAATCAAGGTGAATGACACAGGCTCTCTAGAGTTTATATAGCTACCATTGCCATCCTCAATGATGATACAAGAGCCAATAAAGTTTTTCTAGCTGTCTGTCCATTTGTTAGATGCCCATTGTTATCCCCTGTATTGGTTACAGTTTTGGTTTATTAGTTAAATTGTTGTGGTCACATAAACTTGAAAATAAGAACCCATATATTATAATGTGAACCCAAAATAATATAAGAAAAATTGAACTTTTAACCCAGATTTGGCAGTTCACACTAAAATATGACAACCCCAGTACAGCAAGTTGTCTTATGGGCATACATTTTTTTTCTTTATAATTGAAGTTGTGACAACTGCTGCTAAGACATGGAGTGAAAAGTGTGGGTTATTTTGGGAAGATTCACCTATTCCTGATGTTTGTTATCATTTTGATAATCGGTTATCAAGCTGGATGGAAGCAAGAACAAAATGTCAAATGTTAGGTGGAAAGCTTGTTAGTATCACATCAACTCATGAACAGCTTTACCTTGCTGGTAAGTTTTCTTGTAATCTTTTTTGTCAAAAATAATTCATAGCAAATTCATTACAATATGGGGTTTATTTATTGCATAGTGCAAAACCATGTGAAGCATGTTTACATCCTTTGGTCTTTTCCCTTATATACAGAGTAGGTCGCATTAATAGACACTTGTTTGTTTTAGTTTCAAACTTCATCTAGGTAAGCTATACTATTAAAAATAGGAAGAAGATACACAAGAGAGAATTCAAACTTGTCAGTCCAAAAGACTATTTTAATATTACCGATGTCTTATTTATATTATTTTATTATTTCAAAAAATATTAATAAAAACATTTCTTATATTACATTTTGATAGGACGGTTGCAGAATAGTAATTTCGGGTCAATGTGGATAGGTGCTAACTGTCGTGGAGCAGACGAAGGCTGGAGATGGTCTGATGGTTCACCATTCTCCTTTCTGCACTGGATGCAAGGTTTGCTGATACTTTTTGTTAGCTGACATGGCCCAAAGTGCCAAGTTAGCATTTCCTCATTACTTGGTGTCCATCCTTTGTCATATTCTGTTAACTGAAAAAAAATCTTGCTTTGAAATTATTGGTCCAAATTAACCCAAACTTGTCCACAACCATCATTTTGGTAACTACTTAAAATGTGTCTGATGACCCCTCCTGCCAATTCACATTGATGACACTTAATTTGTCACGTGCTCTATGTTTACTGTTATAGAGTTGTTTATATTATGTTATAGATTTATTATAAATATAAATCAAAAGTACTGAAGTACTGAACATTGGATGACTGCAAGTTCTTCGTGGATTGTCACAAGCACTTGTCGAAGAAAAGAAGTCGATATCTCTATACCTGAAAGTGAGGTGCATGAATGTACAGAGACTTATTTTTTTTTCTGAGACAAGTTTGTGTGTGGATGATTAAGATTCAACCTCACCGTAATAACTATTATATTTTGGTAAAACAAATCAGTATACTCTGGTTTGTTGTTCTGTATTTGATTAATATTTGGATATAACATCACGAAGTAAAAATGTGCATACAGGACTTAATTTAGTATATATACAAAAAAGATGCGGTATGATTGCCAATGAGAAAACTCTACACAAGAGACAAAATGACACAGAAACTAACAACTATAGGTCACCATACGGCCTTCAACAATGAGCATAGTAAGCTATTATACGGCTCAAAAGGACAAATGTCAATCATTTTAAATGAAAAATCTAACGGCCTAATGAGTGTACAAAAAAAGAATGAAAAACAAACATGTAAACACATCAACAAACATCAACTCCTGAATTACAAGCTCCGGACTTGGAACAGGAATATATGTAGTGTTTCCTATGTATGTTTTATATCAGTATAGTAAGAGAGATAACTCTGTTATGTGTTGGAACAATGTATGTGAACTGCTTGTCTCCCTTTGTACTGTTATATATATATGATGCTGAGTTTCCGGTTAGATAATAAATGATGTACCTTCAATGGTGTTTGTTTGTAAGCCAGTATCAGGTTCAATCCGAATGTGCTAGCCACAAACAGTATATTTAAATTGGCGACGAGGATAATCAAAGGTTGTATTACAAAATGGGATCAGTTTTACTACCAGATGTTAGCGGTATACAGAATTTCGACATTTCTGACTCGACAGGACTGTCTGCACGTTGGAAACGATGGCTTCGGGCGTTTCAACTATTTGCCGCAGGAAAAGGGGTTACAGACGTAGATCAAAAATATGCATTATTATTGCACACAGCCGGAATGAATGTTCAAGACATTTTCTTCACATTGCCGGAAGGTGCCGGAGAAGGTGCATATGAGAAAGCGGTGAGTGCGCTAGATGCTTATTTCACACCACTTTCAAATGCCCCTTATGAACGATCAATTTTTCGATCTATGATTCAGTCTTCTTCAGAGACAATTGAACAATATATAACGCGTCTTCGACAGAGAGCTGATACATGTGAATTTGGCAATCAAAATGCAATTGATGAAAGAATACGAGATCAAATTATTGATAAATGTTTAAGTCACCATCTCAGACGTAAATTACTTGAGAAAGGTAGGACACTTACTTTAGCAAATGTTAGAAGTATTGCTAAAGCTATGGAAGATTCAGAACGACAAGCTAAATCAATTGAAGGTCAAGGTCAAGTCAACATGATACAGTCAAAAGGTAAACAGTATGGAAAGAACAGTTTTAATTCTGGTAGCAAAAGTTTTAATTCTGGTAATAAGTCTACTTGTACAGCAACTTGCTACAGTTGTGGACGTGAAGGTCACATTAGGACTGACCCAAGCTGTCCAGCTCGGGGGAAGAAATGCAGGAAGTGTAAAATTGTTGGTCATTTTGATAAAGTTTGTAAAACTAAGGATAAGTCAAAACATGGAAAGATTCGTCAAGTTGTTGAACAACCACAGAATAACACGGATGATGAGGAATATGTATTTAGCATGATCGGTGTAAATCAGATAAATTCTGTGTGTGAAAATATTGTTGTCAATATAGGGAATGTGAATTTGAAAATGATAATTGATTCTGGAGCATCATGTAACATCATGGGAATAAATTTATGGAATTATTTAAAAGATAATCGTGTGAAATGTGTTTCGTCCAAGTCTACAAAGAGTTTATTCGCATATGGTAGTGAGGAACCATTGAAAATCGCTGGAATATTTACAGCTACTGTACAATGTAACAAAAGAACTTTAAAGGATATTGAATTTGTTGTTATTGAAGGCAAAGGTCAGGCTTTGTTAAGTCGTAATACAGCAGAACAGTTAGGTGTGCTGCAGCTTGTTCACAGTGTTAGTGAACCTGGAACAATTAAGGACAAGTATCCAGAATGTTTTACAGGAGTTGGTAAATTGAAATCATTTCAGTTACAGATACCTATCGACCCAGATGTTGAACCCATTATTCAGCCTATGAGGAGGGTACCGTTTAATCTGCGCGATAAACTTGGCAAGAAGTTAGATGAACTTTTAGATTTAGATATAATTGAACATGTCAATGAACCTAGTCAATGGGTTTCTCCAGTAGTGGTCGTGCCAAAACGTTCAGGTGATGACATCAGACTATGTGTTGACATGCGCCAAGCTAATACAGCTGTGAAACGAGTACGACATCCGATTCCAACAATAGATGAACTATTGCAAGATATGAACTCTAGTAAAGTGTTTAGTAAGCTTGATGTAACTTGGGCCTATCACCAAATTGAGTTAAAACCAGAGTCTAGGGAAATAACTACTTTTGTAACTCATAAAGGGTTGTTTAGGTATAAGCGCCTTATGTTTGGTATTAGTTGTGCCCCTGAATTATATCAAAATATCATGCAACAAGTCCTTCAGGGCTGTGAGGGTGTTCATAACATTATGGATGATATTATTGTACATGCTAGTAACCAGGTTGAACATGATAAATGTCTTGAAAATGTTGTTAGGGTACTGAGAGACAAAGGTATTACTTTAAACAATGATAAATGTGAATTTAATATGTCCAAAGTAGTGTTCATGGGTCATGTTTTGTCTGGTCGGGGTATTGGGCCAGCAGATATTAAAGTCAAAGCTGTCGTTGAAGCACGTGAGCCAAGAACTTCAGCAGAAGTTCGTAGTTTCTTAGGTCTTGTTAATTATAGTGCTAGATTTATTTCTGACTTAGCTACTATTTCAGCTCCGCTGCGTGCACTTACTCGTAAAGATGCAACGTTCACATGGGGTAAAGATGAACAAAGGTCGTTCGATGAGCTAAAACGTCGTCTTGCCAATGCGGAAACTTTAGGTTATTATGACAAGTCGGCACTGACTAAGGTAATCGCAGATGCTAGTCCAGTTGGACTCGGAGCCGTGCTCATACAAGAACAAAACGGTGAGATGCGCATTATTTCTTACGCGAGTAGGAGTTTAAGCGATACGGAACGCAGATATTCGCAGACCGAAAAGGAGGCTCTAGCCTTGGTATGGGCGTGTGAAAGGTTTCATGTTTATATCTATGGAAGCCAGTTCGAGCTCTTAACGGATCATAAACCGCTTGAGTGTATTTTCTCTACAAAGTCGAAAGTATGTGCTCGAATTGAGCGCTGGGTTCTTCGTATGCAACCATATACATATACTGTACGGTATATTCCCGGACCGAAAAATATAGCTGACTCGCTATCACGTTTGATCAAAGAAGGGAAAACACGTGACAATCAGGAAAATGTAACTGAGGAATACGTTAAATTTGTAGCTCAAGAATCAACACCGGTTGCGATGACAACACGCGAAATCGAAAGAGCTTCCGAGAATGATCCTGAATTAAAGGCTGTCCGAGAATGTCTTGTTCACAGTCGGTGGCACCGCATCGAGTTCAAAGAATATCTTCCTATTCGAAGTGAACTATGCGCTATTGGTCAATTAGTACTTCGGGGTACTCGTATCGTGATACCTATTAGTTTACGGGAACAGGTACTTCAGCTTGCTCATGAAGGTCACCCTGGTATTGTTGTCATGAAAACGCGTTTACGAAGTAAAGTCTGGTGGCCAGGGATAGACAAAAGTATTGAGAAGTTTTGTCGAAGCTGTTACGGTTGTCAATTGGTTAGTCAACCTAGTAAACCCGAACCGTTAAAGCGTACAGAGTTGCCCTCTGCCCCGTGGCAACATTTAGCTGCTGATCTATTAGGACCGTTACCGAGCAATCATTATATGTTTGTATTAGTTGATTATTATAGCCGCTATTTTGAAGTCGCTGTTACTAAGAATATTTCGTCGGAAAATATTACGTTGTTGATTTCAAAATTTTGCTTGACTCATGGATTGCCGTTATCAATTCACACCGATAATGGACCCCAGTTTGTTAGTCAACATTTTAAGAACTTTATGTCCGAACATGGTATAGTCCATCATAGAACAACTCCGTTATGGCCACAGGCTAACGGCGAAGTAGAGCGCCAAAATCGTTCGATAATGAAGCGTGTCAAAATTGCGCAAGCCGAAGGTCGCGACTGGAAATTAGAATTGAGTAAATTTTTAATCATGTACCGTAGTACTGCTCATTCTACAACAGGAGTAAGTCCGTCCGAATTACTTTTTGGTCGAAAAATCCGAACAAAGTTACCTGAGTTGATTGATTATAATATTAATGATTTTGAAGTACGCGACCGAGACGCCGAACAAAAGGAAAAAGGAAAAATATATGCTGATAAACGTCGTGGTGCGTGCGAGAGTGATATTCGTGTCTCCGATCAAGTTCTAGTCAGGCAAGACCGTGGAAATAAAATGTCTACACCTTTTGTTCCATCCCCTTTTAAAGTGGTGGAGAAAATTGGTAATAGTGTATTGGTTGAATCTGACCAAGGTGTTCAATACAGGAGAAATGTGACACATTTAAAGAAATTTATTGAGAGAGAAAATAATGATTTATCTTGCTCACAATCTGATGCAAACAAAAATGTAGTTAATACAGAGTCTGAAATTATTTCAAGTCACAAAGATGATTTTGAGAATTTAAATGAATCTAGTAATTTTGATGAAAATAAGTGTTTAATTTCTAGTCAAGATGAAACTTGTAGTATGAAAGATAAACCAGTCAGAGTGAAAAAGTTACCGTCAAAGTTTGACGATTTTGTTTTGAAATAATATGTGTACCATTATGAACAATTACAAGTTATATGATTTATGTTATAAAGGTATTAATAACAAATGTTTTTGTTGTTGTTGACATATTATTGACAATGTTGTTTACTTGAATTTTTATGTTTAAACAAAATTGACATAGGGTAGTTCAATTTTTATTTGTAAAACAAAAATGTCAAGATGTTTTCAAATCTAAAAAGAAGGAAGAGATGTAGTGTTTCCTATGTATGTTTTATATCAGTATAGTAAGAGAGATAACTCTGTTATGTGTTGGAACAATGTATGTGAACTGCTTGTCTCCCTTTGTACTGTTATATATATATGATGCTGAGTTTCCGGTTAGATAATAAATGATGTACCTTCAATGGTGTTTGTTTGTAAGCCAGTATCAGGTTCAATCCGAATGTGCTAGCCACAAACAGTATAATATACATGCACTTTTTTTTTTTAACTTTTTTAATTTTAAGAATTAGAAACTGTAATAGGTTGAGGACGATATCAACAAACACAGATTTATCATTTCTATTCTATTCAACAATAAGGGTGGTAAAGGGGGGAACTGAACACAGAAACGCGTGAAATAAAAAGCATGAAAATATTGCACAGAAAATAAAAACCGGGAAAAACAAAGCACGAGTAATAAATCATAATTATTAAGGAAAAAAAGTACTAAAAGTTATTACTCAACTGTTCTTGGAGCTCATGCAATCATTATCAATGGACATGAAGACCTTGCAGTCACCTTTTCAAATCTTGTTTTGAAAAATAATTAGCATAGTAATTTGATAGACATACTATACATAAACAATATAATTGCAAAAGTAGAATGGTAACAATATACATCAATTAAGTTGTATTATATTAATACACTAGTTTCAGTAGGTTTTATAACACATTGACTTCGAATATGTCCCGGGTTTAATTTTAATCAAATGCGGAACAAGCACAATAAATTGAGATTACTGACATGGAAAATAAATAAGGGAAACAAGAAGCATGCATATCCAACCAAACACAAGATAACAAGTAATTAAAACGTCAGAAAACGAAAAAAACAGGAAATATAAAGGCTGAAAACTTTGCACGAAAATAACCATTTACCCCCCTCCACAATATTTGAGGATGTCCATTGTTGAAGATGTACAGAGACCTATGTGAGACACACAGGCTCTTTAGAGGCTCTAGTTTTTGTCTCTTGACAGAGTCAAAAAGCGAGACATAGGTATGCTGTTTCAGGCATTGTCAACAATGTATTAGTTTGATTAGGTCAGTTTATTGTGAACCACAAGTGGTAGGTCAATGATATTTGGTATGCACTTGTTTAAGCATTGGCATATCTCATTTCCATGGAGATAATTTGGCTCCGCCCCTTAGTCATGATCTATTGAGATTGAAAAATTTTCTAAGTTAACATGTATTAGTTTGTGATTAGGTCAGTTCAAAGGGAACCATTAGTGGTAGGCCAATGTTAATTGGTATTCAGTTGTATAAGCATTGGTACATCTCATTTCCATGGAGAATATTTGGCCTTTCCCCTCAGTCGCAATCTAATGACTTTGAAACTTATCTTAGTTTACATGTACATTGTATTAGTTTGTGATTAGATCAATTTAAGATGAACTGCTAATGTTAAGTCAATGATATTTGTTATGCAAATTTATTGGCATTTGCAAGTATCGTTCCAATGGAGGTTATATAGCCTCACCCCCTCTTCATGGTTCATTGACTTTGAATTTTTTACATAGTTTACAAGTAAATGTTTGTATTTAGGTTTTGGAAAGACTTGTAATACCGGTAAGTCAGTGGTATTTTTTATGCAGTTGTATTAGCATTGGCACATATCATTTACATGGAGATTGTTTAGCCATGTAACTCAGTTATTGTTCATTGAATATTTGCATAACCTGTGTAAGATGTTAAAGTATTGCTATTTTGATTTCAACATTTGCACAATCAAAATTACAAAAAAAGGTGAGCCATATCTCTGTGATAACATTTTATTATTTGAATAACTGGTATTAAAATTGTTTTTACAATGACCCAATAGATATATCTCTTATTATTTCACTTTCTCACATGTATATTAAAATCAACTTGAAACAATTCATCTGGACTTGTGTACTTAATAGTTTGGGCTAAATAAACTCATCAGAGATACCAGGATAGAAATTTCGTATATACGCCAGACACGCCTTTCATCTACAAAGACTCATTACTGACACTTGAATCAAAAAATGTTAAAAAGGCCAAATAAAGTACGAAGTTGAAGAGCATTGAGGACCAAAAGTTCCTAAAGGTTTTACCAAATACAGCTAAGATACAATGAGGTAGTCTTCCTGAGGTAGAAAAGCCTTAGTATTTTAAAAATTCAAATTTTTGTTAACAGTTAATTTATAATTATGAACACATCAATGTTAACTCGTGTCAATTGAGCCCCTGCCACACACACATTTATACCAGATCTTGTACCAAATCAACAAGATAAGATCACCATAATTCTGTAAACTTTAAAAAAAAGTTTAATTTCCTGTAGATCAGCCTGATGGTCTTGATAATGGTGAAGACTGTGTTTCTATGGATACTAAATTCGGACAATGGGAAGATCAGGCATGTGATGTCAAACAAGGATTTGTATGTAGAAAGACAGGTGGGTTAATGTTATTGATCTTTGTTTTAAAAGTTGGATATGACATTTTTCCTCTCCAGATTAAATGTGAGTCCTTGCACAGCAGTGGTTACACATGTTAAGGGAGATTAATCTTTGTAAGTCAACTGAATGTTTTAAAAGGATTAAGAAATTAAAGCATTGACTTTTGCTGTTGGTTTTTTAATTTGATTTTCATGGCTCAGTTTTTACCCAATAGGATTTGAAATAATTATTATATATCAAAGGAAAGTAACCGAACTGCCCAAAATATTTGTAAGTTATAAGTAAATATTTAAATGCCTTGTATTGTGTAATCTCTGACATTATTCTTTTTTCTTTATTTTAGTTGCTGGACCAACACTGCCACCAATTCCCCCAACATCACCTGTAATAGGAAAAGGTAATATATACGTTTGTTTTTAGCTGTCCTGGACTATAGGACCAATGGCTGCGATGTGACTTATTGCAATCACTCAATGTCTTTCTACCTACAAGAATGATTGCGTGACCAAAATATTTTGATGATTCCTTATGAGTTATTTCCGTTGAGTGATGATTTTGTCTTGCCTTGATGAAATTGTACACCTTTTTTTTTGGTGTTTTTGACAAAAACTAATTGAAAAAGAAATGTAAGCAAATGCCTTTATATTTTAGGTCAAACCTATGGTTGTCCAGATGGATGGGTTAGTTATAGATCAAGTTGCTATTTGATTGCTAGAAAAAAAACTACATGGAATGTCGCCAGATCTATTTGTAGGAAGAACGGCTCTGATTTAGCTTCCATTGCAGAAGAAGGAGAACAGGATTTTATAACAAGCCAAATCCCTAAAAGTAAGTGAGGTAAATTAAGGCCTCAATTATTGATAGGGAGAAGGCCTATACTCATAATCAACACCAAACTTTTCAGCTCTCTGTGACTTTTATAACCATTTGTAATGAATTTGACATCATTCATCACTTTAAAAAGTTGTGTTGCATACAAGGAAGGAAAACCTAGAGTGAAGGTCAAGGCCTACACTGCATTTGAACTGCCTTAAAACAATTTCAAGTTGAGGTTGAATTTGTAGTGCATCAGTAAATTTCTGCCTTCCATTAGTATATTCGTAGGGTATGTTTACATAAAATAACCCATCACAATTGATTTGCGAACTCAAGAGGGGCACTCTGATGGTTTCGCATCTTTTTCTGTGAGGCCATTAATACCAATACATCACACATAATCATAAAGAATGAATTATTTAAAACTTGAGTTTATATATAAGTGCTCTGTTTTACCTTTTAAATGCATATAAAAGCAGATGTCAAATTAACCTGATACATGGTACTCAACGTGATAGATTAACAGATTCAGCTAATGAGATTGTTAGAAAAATCTTGTATAGATTCCAAGGTTGTGTCTAAGGATCTTTAATACTTTATCTGAAAAGGATGAAAGATACCAAAGGCACATTCAAACTAGCTGAAAAGAAACTGACAGTGCCATGACAACAACAACAAAAAAACGATCAAATAGCAAACATCAGTTAACAACACAACATGTAGCACACACACAGATTTTTTTTCGTGTGATGGAGTTAATGAAAGGGAATTACAATATGAATGGTCAATCAAGGCCGTAACTACCCTTGAGGCAAGTGAGGCAATTGCCTCACTAAAATTTCGACAATGATTATTTTTTTAAATACATATATATATATAAATATAATAGTCATTTGTTGTTCTGTCTCAGCCTTAATTTCTATAACTTGTCATCATTCCTTTTAAACTATTCTTCCTGTATATAATTCAGCATCTCAACGGGTGATGTTTCTCGATTACATTAACCTAGTAACGATAATCATCATGGATCTTTAGTTAAAAACAGGTTCTTGCAGAAAAAGGAAGGTAAAGAAGGTATAATTCTAGTAAACTAGTTTTTTTGTGAACAGAGTATGAGTATTGCATATAACTTCATTAGAACAATCAAAAAACGATAAGTAGACTGACAAATAAAAGTACTGGTCTTCAGAAGGGGGCAGTCCTGTCTGCGTATTCATTTCTCCGTTTCACCAACTTTTAACAAATCAAGTACTGGGCATCGCAAGGGGGCAAATCCTGTCTGCGTATTCATTTCACGAACTTTAAACTTTCTCTTTACAGATAAATGAAATATAAATAATATGAAACATGAATGCATGGATTAGTTTTTATCCATGTTTCTTTAACCTTAAAAGTTGAAAGAATATCCCATATTCCAATTTGATATTCAGGGCTTTCCATTGAAGCCGGTAGCCGGCGGAAATCTGCCGCTTACGGTGGTTTCAAGTGCCGGATACTTCACTGCCAAAAATATAAATTCAAAAAGAAAAAAAATATCTTTTTCAAATGTTTACAGGCAGCCGAGAGACGTATATTGTCGCAAAGTCGCGGTCACGATAAACAAGGATGAAAAGTTAATGTTTACCTTGGGCTAAATATAGTTCACATGAATTCAGGTCACTGATTGGTTGTCTATTTAAAGTCAGAATGCATCGTTTCTTTTCAAAGATAACAAGAGAGACGTTCCGGTGGTCATTGAAGGATAACAATAGAGACGTTCCGATGGTCATTAACTCGTTGGCTTTTTTTGGCTTTTAAAACGTGAAGACAATCAGATAGGATGACAATCTTATGCTTTGGAATAATATTAGTCAAATTAAAGAAAGTGTAGTAGATCATATTGTTCAGAATCTGGAAAACAGTATCTTTTGAAGTTCATTTTTTCAATGCCCACGTGGTGTTCAGAGAATCAAGGTCAAAAACGAAAGTAGAATATTGTCGACTCGACCTCAAATAAATAAAATTTCCAAATGACTTATGTATCCGACCAGAGACATATATATATATGTCTCTGGTCCGACTTATTGAACAGTTTACAAAAAAAAAAAGGGAAAATCAGAGGATATATCAATTTTCTGTCAATGCTTGAGAAATAATTGTATGATTTAAATACGCGTAACAGTCTTTAGAGAGAAAAGGGGGGTCATTTGTTTACAAATGCACGTAGTTATGCAAAATAAATCGATCAAGATTTCTAACAAACCGGATGATTATTTAAATAAAACTCCTTTAAAAGTAAATGAATTTTAAGCATAAGGTACTGAAAATAAAAAACTGACATAAAAAAAAAATGAAATTTCTTTGAGTTTCTTCTACATAAAAAATGGTCATTTGAAAGATTAAATTATGTGCCAGGAGATTGAGAGAATGCAGGATTTTGCTCTATTTATGCCAGAGTTTCTGGGGGCCTTGAGCGGCCCCCAAAACCCCTGCCGTAAGGCACCAAGCTTACAGCTTGGTGGGCGTCCGGCTTCGCCGAACGCATGTTATAGCAGCCTATAATTTTAATTCAGCCTTCTACTTCAATTTCAATGGAAAGCCCTGGATATTATTAAGGAATAGAAGAACCTTTAACACAGGATTTTGTCTTTACTTATTCGGGACTACGGAATTTCATTTCTTTATATTCGGGGTTTCGGAATCGGACACCCCCAAACCCTAACCCCTAAATTTATAGATTCTGGAACTAAAATACCACGTATGTTGTGCTTACAGGAAAGCTTAATTCCCTTTTGCAAACAAAACTGTTATTACCGATGCTGCTACCGAATTGCTGATGGAGAAGGAATTGGAAGAAGACATTGATCATTGTGTTGATGATGATGTGCTACCTTTAAAAACACAGACTGCCCTGGAACAACTGAAAACTTGGAAAATAGCATGCATGAGTGGCGAGAGATTGTGCGGTCTTGTCATGCTCCATGTTCATCGCGATAAGGATATCAGCAGACCAAATTATGATTCTGAAACGATTTGATTGAACCGTTATAGAAAAATTTTGATGTATGTTCTATGTTCTGGCAGCAGACTCAAATCAGTGATATTTGGATGATTATCTTACATATAAATTTAAATAAAGTTGTTAAAAATTTGGTGTTAGTAAAAGTCTTAAAATATGAAAAATTTATATAAAAAGTGTCCAAATTCAAAACATTATCAAACTCTCTAAAAATGCCTAGAATGCAGGATTTTGCACCATTCATTTCATACTCTCCAAAAAAAAATTAACCTCGCTTCGCTCTGCTCAATTATTTTGCCTCACTAAAATAAGATGCCTAGTTACGGCCTTGGCAATTGATGACTTTGAGGCTATAATCTATTATTGATTTCTATTTTTAGCTCATTGTTACAACATGCATTCCAATGATACTCAGTGTGATAAATGGAGAGATCAAGGCGAATGTCAGAAGAACCCAGTATGGATGGCAAGGTCATGTCATAAGAGCTGTAATTACTGTATACGGGATTGCAAAAATATCCATTATTCTGTAGAGTGTGACCACTGGGCTAGTGTTGGTGAATGTTACAAAAACCCATCTTATATGTTGAAGAATTGTCCGTTGTCATGTGGAACATGTGATTCAGGTAATGTTGTATGCTTTTATCTAAATGATTCATTATAGCAAAACCCATGTGTGCTGATGTAATATAAATCTGCCATGAATCAACCTTCCATCAGAATTAATGGGACTTGTGAATCAACTGTTTTGTAATCCATGAATGAAATAACTGTATTATTGATATTTTTGGAAAGATTAGAACTTGTTCTAAATCTTTACTTAGGCACTGGCCTCCCTAACAACAGGACAGGTTAGCTACTGTTACTAAATGTATTCACACTGAAACATAGTTCCCTATGGTTCTCATGTATGTGCACATAATACACATATAAACTGATAAAAACTGGGTATATTATTGGAGCAGTTCATTCAAGAATGTATGTCATTAAGGTGTGTTGATGTGCAGGCTTTTTAAAAAACATTTTGATTAGGTAACTGGGTATTGATTCAACTAGTATGATTGACAACTGTCATTATCACTAAACAATCAGAGACAAGGTGGACCTTTAATTACAATGCCCCACCTCCTAAACTGCCAATCAAATTGACCACATTACCTATCAACCTCAGTCTTACATAATTATACAGACCACTCTATACATATAATTCTTAATACACAAGTATTTGACCTCATAATTGAATACACAAATGTGTATATTAGATGTTTGATATTTATAAGGATGATGGATTTATTTATTGCCAATTGCTTTTGATCTTACATTACATAAAGTGATTCTGTAAATTATATATGAAAGATAAATGATTAATGGATTAACAAGATCTAAAAAAAAAAATGAAATATGAATATAAATATGACGCGAATAAATAAAAGGTATTCATGTTAGGCCAATAATCATCTGTAATTAATCAACAATTAAATTAGTACACTTTTTTTTATCAGGAATTGGCTTGAAACAGTTTAAAAAATTTAAAACTTTTAATTATAACAAACCATTGTTTATTAGTTTATTTCCCATCAATCATTATGTCTATTTTAGTCATTTAAATTTTGATAAGAAGTGACTATATATTTTTGCAATCAAGAAAGAATCCACATTTCAATAAGATAAGTTTTTCAATTGGTTTACGTTGAAAAAGTACATTTTCAATGCCCTCTGTTGAAAAATACTTTAAAAATTGATAAAAAGGCACTCTAAAACTTTTAATCTTCAATGCCATATAACCTCTGTTTCAACTTACAAAATGCCCCAAAACAACATTTTTCAATTTTTTTTGTTGACACTTTAAAGTTTTAAGCTGTTGGTCCAGATTTATGTCTTACAAGGATAGTTGGTAACATTTACTAGAAGAATTTTTGCGTTTTTTTGAAACATGTTCAGAACCGGCAACATAATTTCGATAAGATATAAACTGCAGTTTAAATAAAATTGTGCAAATTAAGAGACCCATATTAATTAATTTGAGTTCATTTTATCCTTATACTGGAAATGCAAGTTTCCTTCTAAAGACCTCCTGTAAATGCAATTTCAGCAATAGTGCTTTATAAATGTTCATTTTTCCCCACCATACCTTAATATGAAATAATTCAAACTACTCTTCTAATCTTTCCATGAGTGATTTCCATCACTTTGATTAATCTCACCTGTCCAAAACTATAATTGTGATTTTTTTTTCTCACTAGAAATGTATGATATGCTGATTTCATTGATATTTTTTTTTATCAAGTTATTGGGGCAAATTTATAAAAATTTATCAGAACGAAACCAGACTAGACAACTAGACAAGAAAAAATCACTTCTGATTGTCCAGTTTTTTTTTAAACTAATAAGTAATTTCTGATTTGTTCTTTAGGCCACGGTTTTTTAATTTGTTGGTTTACGGATTTTCCCCATGAAAAAGTCGGGTCGGTCGGTCGGGAAAAAAAAGAAAAAAAACATCTTTGAAGACAGAAAAATATGCAAAATCAATATATATTTCACCTTTCTAACAATATGTTTGTTATGCCATTTTATCATCATTTCTTAAATTTTAGTTCAATGAAATATTATTGCTCAGCTGTTATAAACATCGCATGACATTGTCTAATAATTTACAGTAAAAAAAAGGAGGGTGCACGGACAAAGATGAAATTAAATCGTCATTTCAGAAACAAGAAAAATAGATTCGCGTAGCTCTTAATCAATTCCAGAAAACTTGGTGAATAATGATCTTCAAGCACGAAAACTGATAAAGAAAAAAAAATGTAAAAACGTCGTACGAAAATAAGTTTCAACACACGTGTCAAAAACCTAATAGACTCGTCCATTGGAAAAACGAGATTATCGGGTCAATCTGTTGTCTCGCATTCCCGTTTTTTATCCAAATGGACGATAATTTTTTATTATCTATGAAACAAGAAAATTCCAAATGATTTGTTAATATTCAATACTTCAACTTGATGCCTTCAACCTATCCACATTTGGACAAGTCTATTTCTATGAGATGGTGCATCTTACGGACTGATGACAAATAAGGGAAACGAACTTATTGTGTAATTGGTTTTAAACATAAGTTTCGTTCCGCAAAATTATTTGTGCAAACGACATTTCAAGGTCAGTTATTATGATAATTGATTTGTCTATATTTAAAAACGTAAACTGGAAGTTTTATTTTTTCACAACAGCAAGTGTTATCAATTTTGTTAGTGATTAATGCATTTCATTTCATAAAAAAAAATATTTTAATTATTTTTCAGGGATAATGCATTTCTTAGGGTCGGCGGGAATAAAAAAGCATGAAAAGTCAATTTTATTTTTATTCTGGAAATCGGCAAAATCGGGTCGGCGGATCCGTAAACCAACGAATTAAAAAATCCTGGCCTTAAAAAGGTAGAACAAAATCTATGACTTTGAAATGAAGACCAGTGCTAAAAGAGTTGTTTCTTTGCCTCTGTGTTTTTACATTTCCGGTGTAGTGTTTTTAATGCAGAATATAAAGAAAATGGTAAAACAGGCTTTTAAAGTTGTTTATTTTCTAATTTAAGCCATCTATGGTGGATTGTGGATTGGATTTAGTGACACTGGATTCCAGATGAATTTTAAATGGTCAGATGATAGCACTGTCAAATATACAAAGTGGGCAAAAACTGAACCCAACAATTGGAATGGAGAGACAAGGGAGGATTGTGTTATTATGCTTCTGAAGGTTTGTGTAGATGTATATAGTCATTTGCTCATTGCAAATCATTTGGTATATTCTATCATTTACTGCTAATCATTTGGTAAAAACTATCATTTACAAGTTACTTGTTCTAATATCTGTATTACACATTGATATTTATACACCCTCCCTTCTTTCCACACACACACCCATATCTCCTTTTGTTTAGAGACTATCATAAATTCATCAATTTGTTTATCTCACAGAATGGTAAATGGAATGATGTTCCTTGTGACAAGGCCAATGCAGGATTTATTTGTAAGAAGAGGAAGCAAGTTTTAAATAAAGTTACACAGTCACCACTAGCTATCGGTTGTGTCAATGTAAGTTTTAGATGGAGTTACACAGTCACCACTAGCTATCGGTTGTGTCAATGTAAGTTTTAGATGGAGTTATACAGTCACCACTAGCTATGGGTTGTGTCAATGTAAGTTTTAGATGGAGTTATACAGTCACCACTACCTATCGGTTGTGTCAATGTAAGTTTTAGATGGAGTTACACAGTCACCACTACCTATCGGTTGTGTCAATGTAAGTTTTAGATGGAGTTATACAGTCACCACTAGCTATCGGTTATGTCAATGTAAGTTTTAGATGGAGTTACAGTCACCACTAGCTATCGGTTGTGTCAATGTAAGTTTTAGATGGAGTTACACAGTCACCACTAGCTATCGGTTGTGTCAATGTAAGTTTTAGATGGAGTTACAGTCACCACTAGCTATAGGTTGTGTCAATGTTAGTTTTAGATGGAGTTTCACAGTCACCACTACCTATCGGTTGTGTCAATGTAAATTTTAGATGGAGTTACACAGTCACCACTACCTATCGGTTGTGTCAATGTAAGTTTTAGATGGAGTTACACAGTCACCACTACCTATCGGTTGTGTCAATGTTTTAGATGGAGTTACACAGTCACCACTAGCTATCGGTTGTGTCCAATGTCCATGTAAGTTTTAGATGGAGTTACACAGTCACCACTAGCTATCGGTTGTGTCAATGTAAGTTTTAGATGGAGTTACACAGTCACCACTAGCTATCGGTTGTGTCAATGTAAGTTTTAGATGGAGTTACACAGTCACCACTACCTATCGGTTGTGTCAATGTAAGTTTTAGATGGAGTTATACAGTCACCACTAGCTATCGGTTGTGTCAATGTAAGTTTTAGATGGAGTTGCACAGTCACCACTAGCTATTGGTTGTGTCAATGTTAGTTTTAGATGGAGTTAAACAGTCACCACTAGCTATTGGTTGTGTCAATGTAAGTTTTAGATGGAGTTATGCAGTCACCACTACCTATTGGTTGTGTCAATGTAAGTTTTAGATGGAGTTAAACAGTCACCACTAGCTATTGGTTGTGTCAATGTAAGTTTTAGATGGAGTTATGCAGTCACCACTACCTATCGGTTGTGTCAATGTAAGTTTTAGATGGAGTTATGCAGTCACCACTACCTATCGGTTGTGTCAATGTAAGTTTTAGATGGAGTTAAACAGTCACCACTAGCTATTGGTTGTGTCAATGTAAGTTTTAGATGAAGTTACACAGTCACCACTAGCTATCGGTTGTGTCAATGTAAGTTTTAGATGGAGTTATACAGTCACCACTAGCTATCGGTTGTGTCAATGTAAGTTTTAGATGGAGTTATACAGTCACCACTAGCTATCAGTTGTGTCAATGTAAGTTTTAGATGGAGTTACACAGTCACCACTAGCTATCGGTTGTGTCAATGTAAGTTTTTTAAAAATGCCATCCACAATAAAGCAATATCAGTTCTGTATTTAATGATTTGCGATCATTGATTGGAGATTCAACAGTCCAGAATGCAGGTGCACCAATGACTCAAATTGTTAACCAATGAATTAACGGCAGACTTCATCCGGTCGAAATTATTGGAGATACATGATCTACTGCATAATACTTATAAATTATCAGTTGTCATCTCAACAAGATTGGTTTTCTCGCTTGAGCCTGTACTGCTTAAGTGAGAAAAGCATTCTCGTTGAGATAACCAATGATGATCTGTTTATTGCTATTTGACCTATGACGATGTTGTTAATTTTATTGATAAGGTTATGTGCACCCTTAGCTTCTAGCGATAATTTTTAACATACTCTACATTGCTGAGATTAAGGAAATTTTCAGTCAGTAAGATCAAAGGAAAATTTTGTAAAATAGTGATAATTATCATTATTTTATTCATGGTTTTACTTGGAAGCAATAGCTGCATGTCCTATAGCAGGTACAGAAAAAGAGAAACTGATCATTCCTTGTATCATAAATTTTGGTTTCCAGTCGGAAATATATAAACTCATCCCTTTTTCTCCTTTGAGCACCTACCTTGTCATGTAGGAATAAAAAAGGATGCGGAGAACATGTTAATGAGATTGCCTGCCAATGGTAATGATAAAAGAAAACCATTAATTTAATCTTGTTTATTTACAGAATACCATTGGTTATGATGCTTACTGCTATGGATTCAATGATGAAACCACCGATTGGGCAACAGCAGAGAGTGTTTGTGCTCAAGTTCAATATGGGCATCTGGCAACAATAAACAATGTGTAAGTAAATCTGTTCTTTTTTTTAAATTTGCAAGAAAATGCAACTCAAATTTAATATTTAAGTAAGTTACAGCTCTACGTAGTTTATATGATATATGACATTAATAGCTAAAATGTAAAGACCAATTATCAGCCGTGCTTATTTTGTATTTTAGCACCAATTGATAGAGCTAAAAACAAGGTTGCAATTGTATGGACCAAAAAAAAATGGTGTATTGGAATCTGATAGAGATAAAAAATAATGGACATTTGACAAAAATTAATGCATACAAGTTACTGGTTATGATCAAAATTGACTTGTGACCAAATAAATGGCAAAATAGTAAATGCTCAAGATCCAACTGGACATCACACAAAAATGATTGACATAAGTTAGTGAAGTAACTGTTCCTGATCAAAATGAAGATCTGACAAAATAAATGGTGCATCACCTTAAGTTATGATTAAAATGGACTGCTGACCAAAAATAACTGACAAATTAGAAACTGCTCTTGATGAAAATGGATATCAGACAAAAAATAATGGCAAACAAGTTACTGTTCATGATCTAAATGAAGGTATGACAAAAATGAATGGCATACATTAAGTAACTCTTCATGACCTAATTGACATCTCACAAAAATAAATGATGTATTGATAACTGGTTTTGATCTTAATAGACTTTAATAGAATATCTCATATTTTGTATGTTTTATTTATAGATAATTGTTATTTTACCTATGACGCCATGTCAATTTCATTAGCAACACCATGTGCCTTCTTAGTTTCTAGAGGTAATTTTCCATCTCAAGCGAGAGGTATGATATGAAATATTATCATAAAAAATTATCAAAGGAAGAATGCACAAAATAGCAATAATTATCACTAAATGATTTTTTCCACTAATGTTTTAACCATAAGTTTTATTCATTATGATTTAGGTACACCCAGTTGTTTTTAGCCAGTCAGATAGCCGGTAAATCTGGACACTATTGGGTTGGTCTTACTCAGGATGTGAACTCTGGTGCCATGGTGTCATGGACAAGTGGTCTTCCAGTATCATATACAGCTTGGTCCAGGAGTCATACAGGTAGTCTTAATTGTTTAACTGCATTAAATAAGGTTTATTTGTTTGTTTGTATTGAATGCTGTGTTCCTTGTTTGTCTGCATTAAATCTGGTATTACGTGTGTGCCTTATTGAATGTGGTATTTTTTGTGTTTCTGCATTCAATGTAGTATAATTCATTTGATAGACATAAATGCTGTTGACAGCAACCAAATTTCAAATACAGTAATTGTATTCCTGTTATACTGAAATGCTTTGTAATAAATTGTTTCAAATGTTTTCAACCATAGAATTGACTGGAGATTTTGTCTTATTAACCCTTACCATGCGGTGACCGTCATATGATGGGCGTACCCAATTAACCGTTATTTGGCTCCAATGGCGTTCCATACTTTTCTATTAGAAGTCTACTTTATGATACTTATTTTAAAAGTTGTGGATGTTCAGTCAACCCGAGGCTATCCATATTCCCGTTTCTCATGTATAAGTAGCATTTTGAGCACAAATACGGACTTGGAAAATTGAAATTGGCTAAAACTCGGTTTTCTGGAGGGGTGGGCTTCACATCTGTATCTTACACAGGAAGTTCAGAGGCATAAAACTTGTAAAAATAGTGCAAACCCATGGCCATATAACTACTGATCGTTATTATTATTGAAATACTCATAGGAAACAACTACTTCTGGTTTTGGGTCCATTTGAAGTCAAAAATCGGCAAAATTCGGGAAATTCAGTATTTTTGTTCCATATGACCTTCTGTAGGTTGGCCGAACAATCTAACAACTGTTGGGGTCAATTCGTTAACTAGGATCCACTCTACATGCAGGCTACAGCTGGATACCTTTACCAGCATTCCTGGGTCTTGTGGGTCAAGAGAAAGGACGAAAAATCGGCAAAATTGACGCTTTTTGCACCTGATGACCCACTTTCGGGCAAATTCCAGCCCACCCAACCCCGCCTCCTCACCCCGACCACCCCACCCGGTGATCACCTATATTAGATTTAAAGGAATCAATATGCTACAGCAACAGGGCTAAGCTCATTTGCATATAATTTGCATATTTTTGCAAATAAACGAAAATTAGACATTTTCTGAAAACAATTCAGCATGGTAAGGGTTAAGGCCCTTGGTAGTAGAAACCATTTTTTCCCCAGTTTTAGCTCAAATTAGGATGTTTTTTCATCTTATTATGGGTCTGAACGGGTCAGAAAGGCCTCCAGATACAACGATTAGTTCAAAAACGCTTAAAAAAATATTTTTTTATTTTAAGTTTGTTAATAAGTATTTAATGTCAAATTATGTTCTAATGACAGCTTAATTGAGACTTATGTTCAATTAGTAGAACAGTTTGAAGTCAAGTAAAATACATAATCTCGTGTATGTTGATAAAACCTGTGATAAGACAAAATTTTATATTTTTTTTTTTAGCCATCCTTTCAAGTGTTGTGTCAATCTGTATTGATATTAAGACATGGTCAAAATATGGACACATTTATTTCAGGGAGTATTGATGAAGATGCAATGTGTGTTGCCATGACAGCAACCCATCCTATAGGATTATGGGAAACGAAAAATTGTACATTTGAAAAGTCTTACATTTG
Organism: Mytilus galloprovincialis; assembly: GCA_037788925.1. Taxonomy (NCBI): domain Eukaryota; kingdom Metazoa; phylum Mollusca; class Bivalvia; order Mytilida; family Mytilidae; genus Mytilus; species Mytilus galloprovincialis. The sequence goes on along the minus strand of CM075333.1, from coordinate 43,295,622 downwards.
TGAATATCCCAGAGAAGGTTACACTACACCTACAACTACAACTACCACAATAGCACCTGTATTCTGTCCTTCAACTTGGTTAGAGTTTAATGGTTATTGTTACAAGGTAGATTAAATCCTGATTCATGTTTTAAATAGTTATCTCCATTGTTATTTTCTTTCTTTCATACACCCATATCTACGTCAACCACATTTTGAGGTTTAAGAAATCAAGTCCAGTTAATTTGTTCTGGTATGCATAAATATTTGCTACTGAACCTGGAAGTAAACTTATCAATTACAAGTTAAATGTTTTCCATATAAGGTGTGCAATAGTTGAGCTGATTGTTGATGATGAATAAATTATCATAAATCTAATTTGTTAAAATGTCTTTTACAAGAACATTGAGAATGCTTAACATACTTTGAACAAGATAAAACTGATTATTATATAGGCCAAATTTACTTACTTTGAACAAGATAAAACTGGATCATTATATAGGCCAAATTTACTTACTTTGAACAAGATAAAACTGGATCATTATATAGGCCAAATTTACTTACTTTGAACAAGATAAAACTGGATTATTATATAGGCCAAATTTACTTACTTTGAACAAGATAAAACTGGATCATTATATAGGCCAAATTTACTTACTTTGAACAAGATAATACTGGATCATTATATAGGCCAAATTTACTTACTTTGAACAAGATAAAACTGGATCATTATATAGGCCAAATTTACTTACTTTGAACAAGATAAAACTGGATCATTATATAGGCCAAATTTACTTACTTTGAACAAGATAAACTGGATCATTATATAGGCCAAATTTACATACTTTGAACAAGATAAAACTGGATCATTATATAGGCCAAATTTACTTACTTTGAACAAGATAAAACTGGATTATTATATAGGCCAAATTTACTTTGAACAAGATAAAACTGGATTATTATATAGGCCAAATTTACTTACTTTGAACTGGATCATTATATAGGCCAAATTTACTTACTTTGAACAAGATAAAACTGGATTATTATATAGGCCAAATTTACTTACTTTGAACAAGATAAAACTGGATTATTATATAGGCCAAATTTACTTACTTTGAACAAGATAAAACTGGATTATTATATAGGCCAAATTTACTTACTTTGAACAAGATAAAACTGGATCATTATATAGGCCAAATTTACATACTTTGAACAAGATAAAACTGGATTATTATATAGGCCAAATTTACTTACTTTGAACAAGATAAAACTGGATCATTATATAGGCCAAATTTACATACTTTGAACAAGATAAAACTGGATTATTATATAGGCCAAATTTACTTACTTTGAACAAGATAAAACTAGATTATTATATAGGCCAAATTTACTTACTTTGAACAAGATAAAACTGGATTATTATATAGGCCAAATTTACTTACTTTGAACAAGATAAAACTGGATTATTATATAGGCCAAATTTACTTATTAGCTTGCAGTCAATTCTTTACTGTACAGTAGCTTTCATCAAAAACAGTATGATATATAGTGATGTATGCTGGTAAGGACAGGGTTTTTTTAATCTGTTGGTTTACGGATTTTCCTTATGAAAAAGTCAGGTCGGTCGGTCGGAAAAAAAAGAAAAAAAATATCTCTCAATTAAATCAGAAAAATATGCAAAAATATATATTTCACCTTTCTAACAATATGTTTGGTTTACTATTTGATCATCATTTCTTATATATTAGTTCGATGAAATATTATTGCTGTGAAAAAAGGGGGTTTGTGTCCACGGACAAAGACAAAATTAAATCATCATTTCACAAACGTAGCACTAAATATTTTTCAGGAAACTTGGTCATAATGATCTTCAAACACGAAAACTGATAAAGAAAAAAAAAAGAAAAAAACGTCATACGAAAATAAGTCTCAACACACATGTCAAAAACGTAATAGACTCGTCCACCGGGAAAAGGAAAGGGTTCACCAGTTGTCATGCATTCCTGTTTTTTTTATATCCAAATAGAGTTAAAAAAAATTATTGTCAATAACACAAGTCTGGAGAAAATTCCAAAGGATTTGTTTTAATTAATTTCTTCAACTTGTCAGACGTCTTCCACTATTGGACAAGTTCATTTTCCATGTTTCTATCTTACAGAATGATGACAAATACGGGAAACAAACTTAATGTGTAATGTGTTTTAAACACAGGTTTCGTTCAGAAAAATTATTTGCACAAATGACATTTCAAGGTCAGTTATTATCAATTCCGTTAGTGGTTAATGCATTTCATTTCATAAAAAAAAGAAATTTTATTTATTTTTTTGCGATAATGTTTTTGTTAGGGTCGGCGGGAATAAAAAAGCATGAAAAGTCAATTTTATTTTTATTCTGCAAATCGGCAAAATCGGGTCTGCAGATCCGTAAACGAACAAATTAAAAAATCCTGGCCTAAGGAACAACTAATAAAATGCCTGAATATAGACTTGACACAGCCCTAAAATAGTTGGCCAGCAAATTGTCTGAACAGTAACACATTTACTGAAGTGAATAAGTCGAAATATGGACAGAAAGACTGAAAATGACTTGATAGTTTATTGTTCAGTCTTTTAAGATCCATTCAGATTTCAGTCTTTTAAGATCCATTCAGATCAAAATGGCTGCTTCAGATAAAAATTAGGTAAATAGTGATTGAAATAAACCCATGGAGATCAGGCCAAAAATAAAATATTGCTTGTTTCCCCTCCCACCACCGACCCGGTAAAAATTTTATTGGCCATTCTTGTCCAAAATATTTTTTTTGCTATGTTGGTTTTTGTGATATCTTTCCGATGCTGTAGTAAACGTGCGTTGGTGTTTTGTCATACCTTTCTGATGCTGTATTCATCAAGCGTTTTAAATCAAGCATTTTTGCATTGAAGCGTCTATATGATTCGGAGTCAAGGAAAACAAACACAATGCCTTGCCACACGATTTGATATTTGAAAATTAAAAATCTGAAGCATCTTTCAACCCACTGACTGCGCCTTGATTGGCTTTGTCTTTTACCTCTGTTCCTGTTGAAAGGATAAAATCTTTGAGTAAAAATGGTCTGAATCGTGCTTTGAAATCAATCTACTTTGTCTTCGACTTCGGACAGGTTGGGCACAAATCAGAAAATGTTTGATGCGTGAATTCACTGCTTTCAGGGAACCTCCCTGATTTCTGATCAAGACCAGTTTAAATGTGTTTTTATTTTTCAATTTATGGCATGAAATTTACAAAAGGGCACGTTTTAAGTTATAACTGCATCAGTTGAATTTGTAAATACTATATAGTATTCTAGGAACAACAAAACATATAAGTACTAGTGAAGCCTTGTTTTTTCTAGAACTCGAAAAACATACAATAACAAATCTTTTGTTTAGGAATTAATTGACCAAGCTGCATGATCCAGGTGTAGCTGAACATAACTGAATTATGTTCACTTCTATTGAAAATTGAGAATTTGTTATCAAGTTCTAATTTTATGAATTATTTTTACTTACCAGTCAAGGAATATACATAAGGATTATCTCCCTTACAACGTTCTCATAACTCGCAACACCTGGATGATTTCAAACATCTATCTAACATTGATCATCCGGGTGAATGCCTCCTCAGTTTATCGGCGGGAACAAAATATTCCCTTTTACCGAAAATTATTTATAACTGGGGAGGTGGTGGGAGCCTTGACTGGTAAGTAAAAATAATTCATAAAATTAGAACTTGATAACAAATTCTCAATTTTATATCATATATATTTTTACTTACCAGTCAAGGAATATACATAAGGATTACTACTGATTTCAAAGCAGTCTGAACCTTAGGAGGAGTGTTATAAATAAATTATCTCACCTGAAGAGACTTTCTACAACACATGTACACATCTAATAACAGCAAAACTTCTCTGTGATTCTTTGTCATTTCAAACTTCATCATAAGTTGAAATGTAGTTCATGTTCATATTTAAAAACATATAAAATACTTCCACCATTTAAAATGCTTCCACCACTAACATTTTAATGAATAACAAAAACATACTGTGCAACTCGCCGAAAATATCAACTTAGTCTATTTTCTGTAACACATTTACATCTAATTCACGCAAATAAAATCTACTAAAGGTAGATTCTGAACTCCAATCTGCAGATTCTAAGATCGAATTGATAGATGCTCCTTTAAAGAATGCCCAAGTTGGGCCAATAGCTCTTGTAGAATGCGCATGTATTTTCCCTTTCCCTGGATATTCAAAATCAGAATAAGCCTGTTTAATAATTTGAACAATCCAATGTGAAATTGTCTGAGAGGTAACTGGTTTGTGAGGTTCACATAAAGCTAAAAATAATTTTCCTCTTTGGTCCTGTTGTAATTTTTTACGCAACGGTTTTGTTTTATCTAAATATTGTAACAGACTTTTCCGTGGATCTAAAGAGGTATTCTCAGTGTATGTAGGTACGAAAATTTTTGCTCCAAAATGTTTCTCCCTATCCTGTTTGGCTAGGCCATGTCTTATAAACGTAATTCCTTTAGTCTGTATTCTCATGGAGCCTTCATCCGTTCTTAGTGCCTGCAGATCGCTACATCTCCTGAAAGTAGTAATGGCAGTTAAGAATACAGTTTTTAAAGTCAAATCTTTTAAAGTCATTTGTTCAACATTGTCAAAAGGACTATTTTCTAACATTCTTAATACTACGTGCAAATCCCATTCAGGTAATAGTTTTGCAACTGGAGGTCTTGTATTGAAAACACCTTTAATCAATCTAATTATTTTAGGATGTTGTCCAATTTGGAAATTATCTATTGGAGGTAATACCGTGGACAACATTGAGCGATACCCTGCAATTGTTCTGTATTGCAAACCACTATCAAATAAATATGATAAAAAATCAGCTATCTGACTTAAAGATATTTTATAGGGATCAATTTTCCTTGTACTACACCAGCTATTGAACCTTCTGAATTTTGAGCAGTAATCTTTTTGAGTACCTTTTCGCCATGAGGCGGAGAGTAACTCTCTAACCCCTTTAGAAAAGCCTTCTGTTGTAAACCGTTCGTTGATAGAAGCCATGCAGTCAGCTTGAAAACTTGTGGATTGGGATGATAAATCCGAGTTTTCGGTTGACATAACAATTCCGGAATTACTGGTATCCTGATGGGGACTGCTATCAATAATTGTAGCAGCTCTGGGTACCAATGTCTCCGTGGCCATTGGGGAGCTATCAACAAAATCTGACACTGGTACTGCCTCATATATTGCAAGACTTTTGGGATCAGACAAATTGGGGGATAAGCATAGGCGTACATTCTCTCCCATGAAATTGTCAAAGCATCCAGAGCTAAGGCTTTCTGATGTGGGATCCATGAACAAAAAATTTCTGTCTGACGATTGTCTATTGAGGCAAATAAATCTATGAGAGGAGTTCCCCAAATTTGAAATAGATTCTGAACCACAAGTTTGTTCAGAGACCATTCTGTATGTTGAATTTTGGTTCGACTGAGTTGGTCTGCTAAAATGTTCAATTTTCCTGTTATATGAGCAGCCTTCATTCGAATATTGTTTTGAATTGCAAGATTCCATAAATCCCATGTTTGGTAGCAAAGAGTGGGCGATTTCGTCCCCCCTTGTTTGTTTATATATTGGACTACTGTGGTATTGTCCGATCTTATCAGAACATATTGACCTTTCAACTGATTTAGGAAGTGTTTCAGTGTTAAAAACACTGCTTCCAATTCTAGGGAATTTATATGTTTCTTGCTCTGCATTTCTGACCATTCCCCTTGAAAAATTTGATTGTTCATAAAACCCCCATACCCGGTTTTCGAAGCATCTGTCGTTATGGTTACAGAGGTTTGAGCCAGTTGAAAATATTGGCCTCTCAGCGTGTTTGCTGAATCTTTCCACCAACTGAGATGTGATTTCAGATGTGGTGTAACTGGGATCTTTATGGAAAGATCCTGACAACTTGGTCTCCAAAATGAGAGGAGATGTAGTTGAACCGGTCTCATGAACAAGCGTGCATTCGGAATTAACTCTATGCAAGATGCCATTATGCCTAGTAATTGTAGGAAGTGAAATGCTGACACTGCATTCCCTGATGAAAGAATTAGTATTGCCATATTCAATTTGTCTATTCTTTCCTGAGTTGGGCAAACAAGTCCCTTGTCCAAATGAAACTGCCCCCCTAAGTATATCAAGTTTTGAGTTGGCACTAGACTTGATTTTTCTCTGTTGATGAGAAAACCTAGTGAATTTAGGAGATCGAGACATTTCTTTCGATCTTGATATAATTGATTCTTGCTTTGATTGACTACTAGCCAATCGTCTAGATATACTACTAGTCTTACATTTTGAGTTCTCAAAAAAGCCGCTACTACGGAAACCATTTTTGTAAAGACTCTCGGAGCCGAAGTTGGTCCGAAACAAAGAACTTTCCACTGATAACACCGGTTCTGAACCGAAAATCTGAGAAACTTGCGATGCTTCTGAAAAATTGGGATGTGTAAATAAGCATCGCTTAGATCCAGAGAAATGGCCCAGTCTCCTATTTTTACTAAGTTTAATACTTTTGTGAGAGTGTCCATTTTGAAATGTATTTTCTTGAGATACCTGTTGAGGGGTCTGAGATTTATTACTGGTCTCATTGTCCCGTTCTTTTTGGGGACTAGAAAAAACGTACTGTAGAAACCTGTTGCTGCATCTTGCTGGCGAACAGGTTCTATAGCATCTTTTTCTATAAGAGTATTTATTTCTTGGATTAAAATATCCGAGTCTTTTAAAGACACAGAGGTTTTCCGTATGCCTGTCCAAAATGGCATTTCTAGAAACTCTAGTTTGTAACCCTCTGCTATTACTGACAAGACCCATTGATCGTCTGTTATTTTTTCCCAATTGTCTCGAAAAAATCTTAGACGACCCCCAACTGGTATCTCGGCCTGATTCTGATAAATTATTACCTTTAACTCTGAGTCAGCTACTGTTTTTCTTAGGGATCCGAAAAGAATTCCAGTTGCCACCTGCTTTCTTTTCTTTATCTTTTTTCCCAAAGTCATCAGCTTTATTGTCTTTCTGGAACTTCCTAGGAGCAGATCTCACAGAAGATTTATTATAACTAAAACCTGAACGTTTATCAGCTGAATTAGCATTGTTATAATTAACATGAGTAGAACTATTGTTAGAACTATATCTAGGAGCTTTATTTTGCCAATCTTGACGCACCTGAGTAGATTCAAACTTTCTCTTATTATTGTTTTTATACTCTGGTAACAGATCGTCTAGTTGCTCACGTTGTTCTTTACGTTTCTCAAGTTTGTCTTCCAAACCTTTACCAAATACACCTTCATTCGAAAGAGGTAAATACAAAACTTTAGCCTGTATATCTTTCAAGTTATTTAAACCAGACTCAGTAGCTGCAGCCTTCCTGCGTATCATATGGTTAAACGCACCTGTGCGTCCTACCTGATCAAGAGACTTTGTCGAAATTGCAAACAAGTCCTTCACCATTTGACAAGTTTCATCACTAACATTTTCATTTTCAACCCTCTCTAATAAGGTTCCTAATGTTTGTTGCATATACAACACTGATATAATACCCATACGTGAAGCCACCTGCCCTTGATAGGCTAGATTCTCTATCTGTTTTAAAGGTTGAGTAACCAACTGCTTATGTTTGTCCCATGACTTAACACTATTTGTACCATGAACAGTTCTTATCATTGGTTCTAATAAATCATCCAAACTGGGTACTTGCAAAAAGCTTTTAGATTTATCATTAACCGGAAAACAACTACGGTATTCATCTTTATAAGCTGTAAGTTTCTCTGGATTTTTAGTTCTCCAGGAACGTTCTAGAATTCTAACCTGTGCCTCATCAATGATCAAGCCACCAGAATTATCAGAAGATTCTGAAGGAATATCTTCCTTGAAAAGTTTAGACAATAAATTTAAATTATCTGACTGCTTGTCTACAGTTTTATTGTTATTATTATCAATGTTACTTGTTAGTCTCTGATTTGACTGACTTTCAACATTGTTACTAATAGTAGGTTGAGTTTGTAGATATTGACTAAATCTTTCAACATTTCTAGATTTATTGCCAGCCTGAGAATAAACAGGACTACTGAGGCCACGAGAATATTCATCCTCTGATGAACATAAACCAAGTAAATCAGCCTTTTCACGACTGTCTATATGAAGAGAAATTTCTGACCTATTGTCAAAATCAATATTTCTGATGATTCTAGGACTTCCCAAGTCCTCATCAAGATTTGCATTCAAAGAAATTACCGGTCTACGCTCCCCTGTACTTGGGACGTTATCCGAACTTTGTTCTCTCTGCGTGGCTAAACCACCAGATTGAGAAACCTGTGCAACAGTCGAACTACCTATAGTAGCACATGACTTGTTCATAACAGCAAATAACATATCCATTTTCTTATCAAACCTGTCTTCCATACTGTTTAACTTATTCTCAAGTTCAGCCGTCTTTGACACACGTTTCTTTTTCTTTGAAGAAGCGTCTTTTGTTGTCCTCGCCATCTTTTTCACGAGAAAATCACCCGTTGGCGTTTCACCTGCACTATCTGAATCAGCATTTGCGTCAGTCAGTGAGTGTCTATATTCTTCAGCCATCGTCCAATATGAGCGGACGATAATATTAAACGTACATAAATAAAAATTGCAACGACGAGACTATAATAGAAAGTCTCAAAGTGAGAACGTCTTATTTTGTTGCCGCCGAAAGATAAACTGAGGAGGCATTCACCCGGATGATCAATGTTAGATAGATGTTTGAAATCATCCAGGTGTTGCGAGTTATGAGAACGTTGTAAGGGAGATAATCCTTATGTATATTCCTTGACTGGTAAGTAAAAATATATATGATATAAAATTTTTATTCATTGAATTTTAATTGTTTTGTTGTGACTTATGCATCAAATTAGACTTGAAATAAGCTTGATTTTTAACCAATTAAAACACTTGCTTTCATTAAACATTGTTATCACATGAAGAATGTGTGCTTTTGTAGATTTCATACCATAAAATGAATAGAAAAAAAGAGGTCCCTGTATACTCTTTTTAACACCAGAAAACTGAGGTGTATACTGAATACAGGGAATACCCCACTTTTCTTGACTTATCTTACCTGTTGAATTCAATATAGAAAAATAATATCAAGAAATAAAATAAAATAATTTGCCTACCTACCTACCCATACCCTGATAACCTCAGTTGGGAGGGGAAACAAAGATATTTTTAATGTTGGCCTCACATCTGAACTCAAGAGTCACACGGCATATGTATCCATAAATCATTGAAAATAGCCTGACAAATTAAATTCAACCACACTTGAAATCCTTTGCCTACAGGAGATGAACTGTGTGATTTTTTAAGTTTCCTATACCTAAACTTCTTTCTTACAATAATCAAAATGGTAATTAACTCTTTATTATTTTTTACACAATCAATTTCAAGTGAAGTTGTAAACTTTATATTTATAAAGACTTTTCAAGTCTGAAAAACTATTACCTTTTGAACTTGAATATGAATAAATAGTGTTTCAGTCTTTTCTACAAGTCCTACAGTTTGCACTGGAAAGAAGATCACAGTCATTGTAAATAATGACATGGTAAGTGTTTGTTTTGATACCTAAAATGGTTTTTTTTGTCTTTTGTTAAAGAATATTAATGAGAATGGAGCAAAAAGAACTTGGATGAAAAGTCGTGACTTCTGTCGGGAGAGAGGAGCTGATTTAGCTAGTATCCACAGTGGTGAAGAAAATAACTTTATGAAAAACAGAATGATTCGGTAATATATATATTATCAGCAAGTGAACATGGCGGCTCCTTAGTTACAAAATGTCAACTTTGGATTTAACGGAAGCTTACGAGAAAAACATGTAAATTAAAAATGGGAAATGTTGGGTTTGAGAATTTAAAGAATTAAAAAGTTTTTTTTCTAGCAGTTATTCACGAACTAACCTACGCAAGCTACATATTTATAAAGATATTTGAGCTTTATCTAGCAGGGAGTAAAAAGAACAGCCACACACACAGCATACCCACCCTCGCTTCAGTTTTTAGCTCACCTGGCCCGAAGGGCCAAGTGAGCTTTTCTCATCACTTTGCGTCCGGCGTCCGTAAACTTTTACAAAAATTCTTCTCCTCTGAAACTACTTTGCCAAATTTAACCAAACTTGGCCACAATCATCATTGGGGTATGTAGTTTAAAAATTGTGTCCGGTGACCCGCCAAAATAATCAAGATGCCCGCCATGGCTAAAAATAGAACATAGGGGTAAAATGTATATTTTGGCTTATAACTCTGAAACCAAAGCATTTAGAGCAAATCTGACACGAGGTAAAATTGTTTATTAGGTCAAGATCTATCTGCCCTGAAATTTTCAGATGAATCAGACAATGGGTTGTTGGGTTGCTGCCCCTGAATTGGTAATTTTAAGGAAATTTTGTCCGTTTTCGGTTATTATCTTGAAGTGGTCAGTGACCGGAAATTTAATTACACGTGTATTGTCAGATTAACTCTTCAATCCATTTAAATACCGGAGGTCATGTTTTGACATATGTGTATTAGTTCGAGATAAAAAATGAATTTTGAAAGCTTTTGTTAACCTTGGGACCGTAAATTTAGTTCGACTCAACCGAAATTTCGACTCATCCAATTTCGACTCATCAGGAGTCGAATTACATACTTTTTTATGGAATAAAGTTCGGGACCACGTGAAAACTTCGACTCATCCGAAATTTCGAGTCAACCGAGTTCGAGACAACGAGAGTTAACTGTAGATAGAAATAAATTGTAAACAGCAATAATGTTCAGCAAATTAAGATCTACAAATAAGTCAACATTACCAAAATTGTCAGTTGACCCCTTAAGGAGTTATTGCCCTTTGTAGTCATTTTTTAACGTTTTTCATTAATTTGGTAAATTTTGGTAAGTTTTTACAAAGTTTTTTCCTCTGTGACTAAAGTTCATTACAGATAGAGAAAATTGTAAGTAACAAAAATGATCAGTAAAGTATGATCTACAAACACATCACCATCACCAAAACTCAATTTGATGAATCCATCTGTTTCCTTTGTTTAATATGCACATAAACCAAGGTGAGCGACACAGGCTCTTAAGAGCCTCTAGTTCGTAAATCTTAGTAATCTATTACAAAAACCTTCTCCTCTGAAACTACATGGCCAAATTAATCCAAACTTGTCCACAATCATCTTTGGGCATCTAGTTTAAAAAATGTGTGGCGTGACCTGGCCAACCAACCAAGATGGCCGCCATGGCTAAAAATAGAACATAGGGGTGAAATGTAGATTTTGACTTATAACTCTGAAACCAAAGCATTTAGAGCAAATCTGATGCGGGGTAAAATTGTTCATCAAGTGAAAATCTATCAGCCCTGAAACTTTCAAATGAATAGGACAACCGGTTATTGGGTTGCTGCCCCGAAATAAGTAATTTGAAGGAAATTTTGCAGATTTTGGTTATCTTGAATATTATTATAGAAAGAGATAAACTGTAAACAGCAATAATGTTCAGCAAAGTAAGATCTACAAATAAGTCAACATGACCAAAATTATCAGTTGACCCCTTAAGGAGTTATTGCCCTTAATAGTCAATTTTGACCAATTTTTGTAAATTTTTGTAATCTTTTACAAAAATCTTCTCCCCTGAAACTCCTTGGCCAAATTTAACAAAACTTGGCCACAATCATTATTGGGGTATTTAGTTTAAAAATTGTGTGGCGTGACCTGTCCAACCAACCAAGATGGCTGCCATGGCTAAAAATAGAACATAGAGGGGAATATAGATTTTGGCTTATATCTCTGACACCAAAGCATTTAGAGCAAATCTGACTGGGTAAAATTGTTTATCAGGTCAAGATCTATCTGCCCTGAAATTTTCAGACAAATCAGACAACCTGTTGTTGGGTTGCTGTCCCCGAATTAGTAATTTTAAGGAAATTTTGCAGATTTTGGTTATTATCTTGAATATTATTATAGATAGAGATAAACTGTAAACAGCAATAATGTTCAGCAAAATAAGATCTACAAATAAGTCAATATGACCAAAATTTTCAATTGACCCCTTAAGGAGTTACTGCCCTTTATAGTCAATTGTTAACAACTTTTTCGTCATGTTTTTAGGAAATATTTTCCACTGTAATTACTGGGCCAAGTTCATTATAGAGAGAAATATTTGTAGCAACAAGAATGTTCAGTAAAGAAAGATCTACAAACACATCACCATCACAAAAACACCATTTTGTCATGAATTTATCTGTGTCCATTGATAATATGCACATAGACCAAGGTGAGCGACACAGGCTCTTGAGAGCCTCTAGTTTAATGACCGTATTTGTCCTATTAGAATCGAAATAATTCATGGAAGCCATATATTGTTGGAAATTTACACATGGCCTTGGCCGTGATATTCGTTAATTTTATCCCTCGCTAACGCTCAGGATAAAATTCGAATATCACGGCCAAGGCCATGTGTTAATTTCCAACTATATGGCTTCCATGAATTATTTCTTAATTTTATTCTATATAAGGACAAATAAAAATATATGTGTGGTTACAGTTACCCTACCAACCCTAGTTTTTTAACTCTCCGAACCTAGAACTTTTTTTTTCAAAAATTGAAAATGATCAAATTGAGGATTGTGAATTTTAATAACTAAATTCACAGATTAGCTATATTAAGTAAAAATCAAAATTCCATAAAAAATTTTGTTTACTGAAAAAAAAACAGGAAGTGCAACCTCATTGCTAAAGAAATATAACACCAAATTTGTTTGGTTGATTGGAGGAAGGCTAAAAATATTTTTTATTACAGCTTTTACATTAATGCTAGCAAGACAAATCTTTGTTTGGCTTGCTTGCTTTGTTTGTATCAGTGTTTGCTCAAGCATGGTAATTAAGAAAGGCGGGCTTCAGCTTGTATACATCATACTTAGATTTTATTGGACGTTATGTCTGAGGTTAAGGACACTTAATATTAAAACATCACATGACAAATATTCTCACATGTTTTCTCACCTGTAAAAATACAATAATTATTTGTCAATGAAAGAAAAATATAAACTTTTTTCTTGTATAAGTCTGAGAAACTGGCCTTCAACATTAATTGACCTAATATTGTTTTTATAACATATCAATCTATTAGTTCAGTCAGTTATTTCCATGTCTGTCCTTCGATTATGCAACTCAAGAAAATATTCCAAAAAATGAGAAACAATTGTATCGAAAAGAGAAAATCAGTGCACCTTTTTTATGTTAGGGTGTGTTTGAGATGAATATTTTGTCTTGAAAATGTACAAAACAAGAGTATTTGATACATCATCTCGCTTCAGACTCTATCATTTTATATAGCAAAGCTACAGGTTGACTTTATAACATGAACAAAATCACAGTACTAAAAGATGAAACATAGGGGTCATACTGAAATACCTATCCAATGGATCACAAAATCAGAGTAAGTGTGTTCGAATAGCTATTTTACTAAAAGTGCTTGACGACAGTCTTTAAGTTGGATCTCTGAAAAAAAAATTGTCTTCTGTTTCTACGATTGTGAAAATGAACTTGCGTAATAGGAAGATAATTTCGACGAAGTAGAATCCTGTCTGTATTGTATATTTACAGGTAAGGAAACATGTGAGAATATGTGTCATGTGATGTTTTAAAATTTAGTGTCCTTAACCTCCAACATAACGTCCAATAAAATTTAAGTATGATGTATACAAGCTGAAGCCCCTCCTATCTTAATTACCATGCTTGAGCAAACATTGATACAAACAAAGCAAGCAAGCTATACAAAGATTTGTCTTGCTAGCATTAATGTAAAAGCTGTAAATCAATTTACATGCTAGATAACATTTCAAAGAAGGATAACTCATATTTTTTAATTGGAAAATAAATAAAGGGCAGATAATAAAATGTTTTCAGGTTGTAGTCTTAGGCTTACATGCAAAACAGCTGATCTTCAAAAATAAAAAAAATAAAAAAAACTACATAGAATTTTTTTTTCATGTTCATATCAAATATGTACTAATTTGAAATTGTGATTTAATCGAAAAAAAAGTGGGTCAAGCCACATAGAATAAAAAGTTACGTAAACCTGAAGTCAAAACATTTTTTTTCTACTTTCTGTTTGCTGTCTAGGCCGCACCACTTCCAGTAAACATAATATCCTTCCACTTTCCTGGATTGATATCCCCCAAAAGACGCAAGATTTTTTTAAAGTCTATATATATGTTTCAATTCAGCATAAACCTATAATCAAACAGAAAAAATTGAGTTCAGAAAAATATTCAGAAAAAAATGAACTATTTTACAACAAGAAATCTGCTAACTTTACATACAGCAAACGAGAATTTTCCATGTCTATGTTTTACTGACAAGTCCCACATCAAATATATCAGTACATAGCTTTGGATCCATACTCTCATTTTATGATAGACAATCAATAGGGAGAATACAGCATAAAAAAAGTCCAACCGGCCTTACACTTTACAGAAACTATAGAATATACATTAAAACCGCTTAAAAAGTGCATTTTACACTTATTTTATGTTTTTTAGCCCCAAAAAGGTCCCAAAATTTTTTTTTAAACTTCGCCCCCCCCTTTCCAAATTCCTGAGTCTGCCCCTGAACCTGGTCATAAATATAGCTGTTTATGTTAATGCAATGTTCAATTGAACATACAACAAATTAATATTCTTGACAAGTAATTCATCATACTTTTATTGAAAAGGACTATACAAAGTTAGCCAGGAAAAAATTTGACCACTTCAATTTTAACAGAAGTTAATATAGCTACATAGATTGCTGTCATCTGAATTCTATCAGAAGTATTCATTATGGCTAAAATGCAATAATTCACAACAGAATGCACCAAACCTAAAAAACTAAAAAAGTAACATGACTCTTTATTTTACAACACAATGTAAAATGGCTAACTTCCAGTATAGGGGCGTGTATAAAAGCTGGAATCAATTTTTGTAAACACAATTTTTGTCCAGATTTTGACAAACCAAAATAAAAAATTTGAAACAAATGCTGACCTACTAACCCTTTTTGAAAAGGATTTAACTGGAACCCTATATATATTTTTATTTGGCCCAAGTGAATTTACAAATTGTGCTTGTCCCTTGCCGGGAGCCTGTTATTCAGTGGTGGTTGTTCATTTCTGTTATATTTGTTTTTTTCTCGCAAATTAGATTGTTATAAATAAGGCCTCTATAGTTGTCTTGTTTGAATTGTTTTACAGTTTTCATGTCAGATCATTGTATAGCTGATTTTACCATATGGGGTTTCATTACAGTTATTTCTTAATGCATGCAGGGTAAGACTTTGGTTAGCTTGCTTGCTTTGTTTGTATATTGACAATTGTAATTGGGATAACTTTTAATCAAATTGAAATATAATATATACTTGTTTAATAATGCCTGTCTATATTGTTTGCAGGTGTCAATCTAAATTTCAATGCTTGAGCTAACGTTTTACAAACAAAGCAAGCAAGCAAGCCTGCCAAAGTTTTACTCTACAAGCATTAGGAAATTAGCTGTAATATCAAAACAGTTTTTGTTGATGTTGTTTTCTTACAACCTGCTAACGTTTGGAAGTTTTCTTTTTATTTCAATTTAAAGCAATGAACTCTAATTTGATTAAAGATGAAAGACCACTTTTACTCAAGAACCATCACAGACAGAACTATTACAGAGCCTACGTATTGTTTGTATTTTAATTTGATCTTGTCCTAAATATGCATGAAATAATTGTTACTGTTTGGTAAACAACATACAAAGAATCAATAAATTTGAATTAAGTATAGTTAAATAGTAAAATGTATATATTTAGTAACCTGAATCCTAATAATTTTGGGATAAGCACAAATAAATTTGTGTTTGTAAACATGCTGTCTTACAAAACTTACTATAATTTGTTAATATTTTTAGTTACCGTAACTATGGTGACGTGTGGGTTGGTTTAAATGATAGAGATTCAGAAAATGGTAAGTTGACTTTTCATTCCTTTAACATTGTTTTATATTTTCAGTTTTCTAATTTATTTTTAGTTGAGGGACAACCATAAATTTACATACAAGAGACAAGTAATATTTGAATATTTTTTTACAAACGAAAATGACTATCTATTCATTTATTTTCCTGTATTGAGCTATTCCCACAAAATCCAAGAAATTTTGTATCCAATGATTTAAAATAATCAATCTTCAAAACTTGGTTGAGAGTATTCAAAGTGTTCCATATTTAATCAATCAGAATTTACCATCAATATATTTTGGTCTGTTAAAGGTTAGCATGAAAATGTCAAGCTGTTGATTGAATTATTGCCTTTTTAAATATTTAGGTTTTGAGTGGTCTGATGGATCCCCAGTGGACTTCATGATGTGGGGACCAAATGAACCCAACGATAAATATCAACAAGAAGATTGTGGTACGCTGAATAGATATAACAGTGGATGGAATGATGACAATTGTTACAAAGTTAAATCCTTTGTTTGCAAAATTCAAAAAGGTAATCAAAAAAAAAGGGTCATATAATGGTTTCGAATCCTGGCGAGGGAAGAACAAAAAATTTGCGAAAGCAAATTTACAGATCTAACATTGTTGGGTTGATGTTTAGACGAGCTGTATATACATAATGTACACAGCCATGTATCACCATCATTGCTGTTGATTCGAAGGATAAATCTGTTGTAGAGTTGTCACTGACTCAGACGTACTTATTAATATAATTATTTTCTGTGACTGTATCTTGCATTAATTTGTAGGATCCAGTACTATAGATAATTGAGCTGATCTGTAACAATAACATCTCCATGCCTTATATATCATGTACTGTAGTACGACGCTAGATTTAAACTGAAGAGAAAAGTTAACACACTGCCACCGAAAGCTTTATTATTGTGAAGCCCAGGCGGTTGTGTGGTCTAGCGGGACGGCTACAGTGCAGGCGATTTGGTGTCACGATATCTCAGTAGCATGGGTTTGAATCCCGGCGAGGGACGAACAAAAAATTTGCGAAAGCAAATTTACAGATCTAACATTGTTGGGTTGATGTTTAGACGAGTTGTATACACATTTGACTAACAGGTCGAACAACTGATGTCCTTTAACCCTGCTGACTGCCTGATCACAAGATGTAACAAAAGGGATCTTAATATAAATTTAATACTAAACAGAAAAAAAATTTAACTTGTGGCCACAATGTTATGCCACAAACATACGGTGTCGATATTTTTTTAGTACACCAGATCTGGATTTCGACAATAAATGTCTCTTCAGTGATGTTAGGGATCAAATTGGTATTTGGAAGGCCATATAAAAAGTACCCTCATTTTTAGCTCACCTGGCCCGAAGGGCCAAGTGAGCTTTTCTCATCACTTGGCGTCCGTCGTCCGTCGTCGTCGTCGTTAACTTTTTACATTTTGAACTTCTTCTAGAGAACCACTGAAGGAATGAAACCAAACATGACATGAATGTTCCTTATGAGGTGCTGACCAAGTGTTGTTACTTTGTAGCCGATCCATCATCCAAGATGGCCGCCAGCGGGGGACTTAGTTTAACATAGGACCCTAAGGGAAATGCATACACATGACTTCTTTTAGAGAACCACTGAATAGAATGAAACCAAACATGGCATGAATGTTCCTTATAAGGTGCTGACCAATTGTTGTTACTTTGTAGCTGATCCATCATCCAAGATGGCCACCAGCAGGGGACTTAGTTTAACATAGGACCCTATGGGAAATGCATACACATGACTTCTTTTAGGGAATGAAACCAAACATGGCATAAATGTTCCTTATGAGGTGCTGACCAAGTGTTGTTACTTTGTAGCCGATCCATCATCCAAGATGGCCACCAGCAGGGGACTTACTTTAACATGGGACCCTATGGGAAATATATACAAATGTCTTCTTTTAGAGAACCACTGAATGGAATGAGACCAAACATGGCATGAATGTTCCTTATGAGGTGCTGACCAAGTGTTGTTACTTTGTACCCAATCCAACATCCAAGATGGCTGCCAGCATGGGGATTTAGTTTAACATAGGACCCTATGGGAAATGCATACAAATGACTTCTTTTAGAGAACCACTGAATGGAATAGAACAAAACATAGTATGAATGTTCCATATGAGGTGCTAACCAAGTGTTGTTACTTTGTAGCGGATCCATTATCCAAGATGGCCGCCAGCGGGGGACTTAGTTTAACATGGACCCTATGGGAAATACATACAAATGTCTTCTTTTAGTGAAACGCTAAATGGAATGAAACCAAACATAGCATGAATGATCTTAATGAGATACTGACCAAGTGTTGTGACTTTGTCGCCATTGCAACATCCAAGATGGCCGCCAGTTTTTATCATTTTGTAAATATTTTAAACATTCTAATTTTAACATACTAAATACGGTGTTAAAATTACTTTGTTAGGCAATCTATAATTTTATTTGTGTAATTGAATTAATCTCGGTACTGATTAATCCACACTGTCATAGATTTGTATGTCATGTGCTGCTATTTATAGGCACTTATATAATTGAAAACTACATTCAAACCTATGATTGCGTTGGATAAAAACCGCAATTTTTATGCGTGTGCATGTAAAACAAATTTCGTTGTAGAAGGGTCTAAATACAGCACAAACAACATTTTCCAAAAGACCAAAAAAGTAAAAAAGGATATTTTAACAAAACGCATTTGACTAACAGGTCAAACAACTGATGTTCCTAAACCCTGCTGACTGCCATTGGCGATTGCCAAATAAATTGATAACACGATGTAATAAAATGGATCTTAATATTAATTTAATACTAAACAGAAAACAATAAACTTGCAAAGATGTTAGACCACAAACATGAGCTGCAAACATTTTTTTTGTATATCAGATCCAGATTTCGATAATAAATGTCTCTTCGGTGATGTTAGGAATCAAAAAGGTATTTGGAAGGCCATATAATTTACCTCAATTTAGGATAAACTCTTGAATTTAAAGAGTCAAAATAGGATGTACAGATCATATAAACTGGAGGGAAAATATGATACAAGCCCAAACAAAAAAATATATACAAGAATAAATTGAAAACTGCGTTCAAACCTATGATGTGTGGATGTAAAACAAATTTTGTTGTAGAAGGGTCTACATACAGCACAAACAAAATTTTCCAAAGGGACCAAAAAAGTGAAAAAGTATATTTTAAAAAAACACATTTGACTAACAGGTCGACCTGATGTTCCTAAACCCTGCTGACTTCCATTGGTGATTTCAAAATTATATATATTATCTTTTACATAGCTATAGATAGAAAAAAAAAGGATACATTGAGTTGCCATTACAACTCTTGCACAGCAACCCATTGTATCTGCTCATCAGATATTCATTGGAGCCTCCCTTTATTTATTTCAAAAATTGGTGATTTTTTTTGGCATTATGTGCACACAATAACAACACAAATAAGTTGGGTGCATTGTGAAGATATATAATCAATTGCACAGCAATGCCAATATTATGAATTAAACTACTCTATTAGTCTTTGTACTGATATTGCAATGAAAACAGTAAATAACAGTTTGCTATGAAACATGGAGTTAACAACAATTGTCAAATAAATCACAGGTTTTCCAAAAAATTATACCCCAGGTATGGAGGGAAAATCAGACTTTGCTGGAAGGACTCGTTTAATAAAATAAAGAAATGACCATAATAAAACTTCATCACATGCTCAAAGAATAATAATCTGGTCCAACATGTTAAAGGGCAGATAATCCAATTTACTTGCTTCAATATTGCAACATGAGATTAAAACAGCAAGAGAAATATGGATGAAAGTATTACACAATTGTAAATTTTACACTATATGAGTGTGCATGCAGGAAGGAATATTATCCTGCTCCCACATGTCAAATTAAAATTTCTTCATTTTGTAGCATGTAAGAACAAAATTCCTAGAATGTCTAGAAAAATATTTTTTAAACTTTACACAGTTGTAGAACTGCCTGAAAATGTGCATGAAAAATGTAGATACTGTTCCCACATGTTAAAGGGAGATAATCAAATTAACTTTCTTTATTTCTATAACATGTAAACACAAATCCACCGAAATGGCAACTTATGAAACTTTACAAAGTTGCAGTTCCCCCTTGGTACAATTCAAATGATATTTTTCAGGGATGCCATTGATAGAACCAAATGACACATACACTAAAGGTAAGTATTGTGTACAAGTATTTTATAGTTAAAAGAATATTCAAATTTGGAGTAAACTGAAACCTGATTGTGTTAGCTCGGTATTCTATATAGGCACAAATTCCATGCGAACATGATTTTATAAAACAAAAACTTGATTTGAAACTTGAACAACAATTGAGAGAAAATAAAAAGAATTCTGACAGGCTTCTAATTTCTTACCCACAGGTATTTATCTTTTATGTTATTTGTAATTTCTTGTTTTTTGTATGTATTACTGGATGTTACTCTGGAAAGAAGTTGTTTATGAATTTGAAGGTTATTGTTCTACTTGCAGAATATTGTGATAGTGAAAGTGACTGGCTATATTTTAATGGCTATTGTTACTTCATAAAAAATTATGATTCGAAGAATTTCAAAGAGGCGTCAAAGTTGTGTTATGAAAAAAAATCCAGCTTACTCAGCATACATTCCCAGCATGAAAGTAATTGGTTGTTAGAACAAGTAAGATTTATGTTCAACACTAGTGTAATTAAATTTCCGGTCACTGACTACTGTATTAATTTATGACATGATATTTCCACTAGTGTTTACCTAAGAAATTATATAAATAATTAGTGATACATTGTTAATATTCATAAAAAAAGTATTTAAAATGTTTACAAAACAATTAATTGTGATTTATGAGCTTGGGTGTGTATAAAGTGAGGATTATGACTTGCGTAAATAATCACCTAAAAACTACTGAATCGGCATCTTTAATCTTGTTATATTTTCTTTTGAAAAGAAAGAGTGAGATTTAACAAAATGAAGAGAAATCTAAATTTTCTAAAATCTCATGTATCCGAGAATAAACAATTTTGTCAACTGTAACCGACCTGAATAATGAAACTAACAAATGGAAATTACTCTCTTGAAAAAAAGCCATAGCAAAAAATTGTAACTGAAACAATAGAATAAGTAAAAATAATGTTATTATAATAATGAAAGACCCACTGGAAAGACCATGACATTTAAATACATCGATCTGATACCAGAATATTGATCCCTTTCCCATATTCACCCGGATTTATTCTAGTTTAACCAAGTTAAGCAAGAGTTGTGTCCCTTGGTTTGTCAAACTTTCGGTTTTCGTTTGAGTCGAACTATGTGTATCTCGAAATATTTCTCTTGTCCAAATGACTTTGAGATAACGAAAGTCGACTGTATATATTTTTTTGCATATTTTTCTGTTTTGAGAGATATTTTTTTTTCTTTTTTTTTTCCGACCAACCGACCCGACTTTTTCATGGAGAAAATCCGTAAACCAACAAATTAAAAAACCCTGGCCTTAATGTACAATATTGAAATATTAAATTAAATTACACCCAACATGTCTTAAAATCATTGCCCTATGATGATGATATTAAACAATTTATAGCTCACCTGGCCCAAAAGTACAGGTGTCTGAACACTTACCTGCAGACAAAGATGATGGACATGTCAAAAAAAAGGAACAGCGGGGATAAAATGCAATGTTTGGCTATCATCTTGAAAATGTTGAGAATGAAGAGATAAACCTTGTGTTATTCTAAACACAAAAACTGCCAGACTACAAGTTGTAGGAGTTATTGTCCATAAATGATGTATTTAACAATTTTTTTAAATTCCTTTTTGCCCATTATTTCTAAAATGTTAATGGTTAGAAGGAAACTTTAAAATACCAAAATGAGCAGCACGACAAACTACAAATAAGTCTGTCAACCTGATTGGAATTATTTGTCGTCACCTTTTTGAACTTGTTGCACTTTTATTCATTTTTCATTTTTGCCTATTATCTTGAAAGCAATGACTAACATAATTGAAATGTACAGCCATGAATATAAATATTAAACGAAGTTAACATTTTATATAGGCTGGTATGCAGAGTTTGAAAAAAAACGAAGTAAAAAATTGGAACCCACAAAATATAAATCCACAATAATTGATATAATTTTGTGATATGAATGTGTGTTATTTTTAGATTCATCAAAAATCTGATATGTGGATTGGTCTGAATAAATTGAATCGTCACTATGAAGGCTACAGGTAAAAAACAATTGTAATAAACTTTGTAAAGGTATTGTAGATGAAAACAATTTTGGTTTTGTGATATTTGATTTGGCAATCGAATTCTGACTTGATACATCACATCCCTGCTTTTCCATTCAATCTTTTTGTCTCTTGCTTTCATGTTGTAAAAATTGCTCCTTTCTTGAGATGTACAACTATCATTGGTTATGGCATATTATGTTCCAACTTTTAAAGTGGGGCTATATTGCAATTATCTTATTCGTCGATCCTTCAAACAATTATTTTATCATACAGCTTGAAGGTTGCGAGTTGTTATGTGTAAGCACTTTTCTGATCTGACTGATGTCTGCTTCCTGTTTTCCGAAACATAAAATTGCAAGTCTAGAAGTATGGTTATAATAACATGCTGTTTATAGGATAAATTTACAAGCCGGTAATAGGATAAATTGTGAGTTGATTGCCCCAATGAATAATTTATATTCATGTACATTGGATTGATATTTTTGATAAATCATTAATACCGTATTACTCCAATTTTAGATGGTCTGATAATTCCCCAGTAGACTTTATATTATGGGGCTCAGGCAAACCAAGTAATACAGCTGTCAACAAGTGTGTCAAGATTCGGTCCGGTTCAGGTATGTATTTTTGAGGTTAGAACAGGTTACTCTTCTGTTAACAAGTGTGTCAAAATTCAGTTGGATTCAGGTATGTATCTTTGGACTTGAAACGGTTATAATGGAAATAATAACATACAATGTAACATGTTTTGTTTCATTAAAATCCGTACCCAAATCAAATTCTATTTCAATGTAAAATATTGCAGCTATGAATGCATGTGCTATGCGTTTTTAGACAAATAAACTCATTGGTACCAGGATTAAAATTTGTATGCCAAACATGCTTTTGTCTGCAGAAGACTCTTATCAGTATTGCTGGAATATAAAAAAAAAATATTGGGAGAAATCGTTCATTAATAACGATTTTTACATTGTTTTGCATTTTGCCTTATATTATGAAAATTATAAAGACAAATAAAAATTTGAATAACAAAAATGATCATCTAGACAAGATCCACAAAGAAGTCAATTTTTTTTTCAACTTGTCAGTGTTTTAAATCAGTGATTGCCCTTAAGAGAGGATTTTGTTTATCCGCTGTTGTGTTTGAGTTAAAACTAAAGAAGATAGAGAGAAACTAAAAAGACTAAATGATCAGCATTTCAAGATAAACTAAAAAAAAATGTTCATGAACTCAATTCTTGTCTACAGTGATGGAGAGTCCATTGTTGATTATGTTCATAGAGCTATGTGAACGACACAGGCTCTAGCTGAGTTCACTCACAGTTCTAGTTGTATCAATATCTTGTTTAAAAAGTCATCTAAATTTGATAAACAAATTGAAGGTCTGACTAAAATGTCTTCCTGGCACTGGCCACAGTGTGTAGCAGAAAAAAAAATGATTAACATCTTGATGTAAATTTTGCCATTGTTGTTTCAGGTCGTTGGGAGGACTTCAACTGTAACAGACGTATAGGAGGTTATATTTGTAAGAGAAAGAATGACACAGATAGTTTTACAACAACCCCAGTCCCTACTATGCCTACAGTAAGAGGTGGATGTTTGGGAGGATTTGTCAGATCTACATTCAGTAAGATATTTATAGAGTCAACTGTTGTTTTAATTAAGCTAGCTCTGATCTCTGATGTAATTTATTTACAGTAGACAGTTAAATTGATGTCTTGCCTAGATAGCATAAAAAAGTGTGACTTAAACGTGCTGTTTCCATGCTTGGCAAGAGCAACATTTTGTTAAAACTCCTGATTGGATCAGGCCTAGATACGGAGAACAGATGATGATAGTGATATTTGTTATGATGTTGTAGTAGAAGTGGCACATCTTATTTCCATGGAGATAATTCAGCTCCTCTCTTTAATATTTGTGATTATGTCACTTTAGTGTATCCACTCATATTTTAAAAATCAATGTTATTTGGTATGCAGTTGTATACATACCATTGGCACATCTCATATGAGTGGAGATTAGTTGGTCCTGTCCCCTCACTCATGGACTGTTGAATTTAAAACTTTTATAAAATTGTCTTTAAGCTAGTTAACTTCATACAAATCATTTAAAAATAAAAGGAAAACAATAAGAATGGTTTGTATGTCCTTTGCATGTTTAGCAAATGTTGAAACCTCAAGGTCAACTATATTGAAAGCATATTTGGTGTATGGAATGACTAAGGTGTACATGTATTTCCAAATTTGTTTATCTGACCTTGACCTCATTTTCTTAGATCTGATGAACTTTATGTGATAGTCGTAGTAAAGCTTTATATTTAGGACTATCAACATAAAATCAATGCTTAGGAAAGAAGACATGAAATAACAGTGTGTGCACTCTTGTTTCAATTGGCATTTGTTTTGTTTGTATCTTTTCAGATAGTAAATGTTATGGATTTTTCAAAACCCAGAAAACTTGGAGTCAAGCAAAAGCAACTTGTGAAGCTTATGGGAAGACTTACAGTTTGGTCACTATACACAGTGAATTAGAACAAAGTAATTTCTTACATGATCTATATCGTTTCCATGCATTTTTTTTTAGGTGAGTTAAGGATGTTCGCTGCTCAGTTTCAAAATAAATAACTTTTTATAAAACTAGTATATATTGATAGGGAATAAATTGAGGAATCAAAAAAGCAAAAAAAATATATGGGTCAATGTGCTTGTTTTCGAGATCTTAGCCATTGGAATTTTGGCGGGAAAATGTTCTCTCTTGATTTTTCATAGCATTATCATTGACCAGTTAAAGTTATCAAATACTATTAGAAAATAAATAAAATTTTATAAGACTTTTACAAATGACTTATAATTATACATGTAAAAGATTTATAAAAAGAAAAATGGGGGTTAATGGGGAAATTTATTTAAGGCATTCAAATGTATAAAACCAGAGGATTCCGAAAATCTGACAACAATTCAAAAACATGACAAGCAGACATCCTTAAGGCAAAGTCAATATCAGTTATGATATGATATCTGAACAACATATGAGATTAAAGGTCAAGGTCACAATGGATATAGCTAGATTGAAAAGGAGAAGGTCCAGTAAGACCCCTTTTTGGCCCCAAAATATAGCAGTTTTACAAAATTGTTTAAATGTAAACTTTTAGTTATTTATTGGAAAGTAGAATGCTTCTGCTACATGAACATGGGCTGTTTTTGACAAAACAATGCACATATATCGGGTACTAGCATCATAGCGTCATGCTAAATTACTGAAATCTTCACAATTTTAGCATTTTAGTTAAATTTGAGACGGTTTCCGTCTGAAATGAAAGTGGTTGCATTTGTGTTCATTCTTAATATTAAGATATAAGTTGTATTTGATGATAATACATAAAATATATAAAGGTTGAGGGTGAAACGGACGCGGCCACTTCCATTTGTGACAAAAAAAACATCTGAAAAGTGACATTTTTTGGCATATTTGATAGATTTTTCATATTAAGCCTAGAATCGGAGCGTTTTTAATGAGTAAATCAGTTAAAATCTTTCAGGTAAACTTATTGAATCAACTGAAATAGACACTTAAGTGTTTAAAAAATTCAAAGGGAAAGTCATGTTTCCTGACAATATCTCTTGCACCAAAAATCAGATTATAACTGAACTTTGTTTGATAATTTACAATGGGATAATAAAGATCTCGTCTCATTATTGAAGGTCAAGATTAAATCAGAAATTGGATAGAAATTTTTTAACAGGATGATCTATTAAAATGTGAAACCTTCAAATTGCCCCTTTGGAATTATGTGGCAATTTATTTTTGGGTAAGTAGGTCAAAGGTCTAGGTCACATTGCTTATAAAAAGACTAAATTTTATTTGAAAAGTTTTGTTTCCATACAATGTCTATTTAATTGACCTTTGTTACCAATCTTTGGTTGATTATGATACTGCTCATGGGGTAAAGAAAGCCTGTTTTGATTATGATGTAACTGGATCAAATTTCTCTGCAACAGTAACAATTATAAAGAAAAAAGATATGTTGGATAATATCTTTTTACCATACATACAATAAAAACCAATGTTAATAATTGATAACTATATTTTTTTAATTTTTGGAATATTTTTTTTTTAAGTGCTACAAGTTAAATCCATAAAGAATTCAACTGTACTTTTACACAGATGCATGGTAATTCTGTTATTATTGACATGGTTTCTGTATTACTTTCATGTTAACTAATGATTTCTCTGTACTTAAGTCTGCTTTAAAATAAGTTTTCATACCTTGTATCAAATTATCTGTTTGTAGTGTTTATAAGCAGCATGTTGTATGACAGTGAAGAGATGGTCTGGATAGGTATGACAGATGAACATACATATAGGAAGTATTACTGGGACGATGGTTCAGAAGTGACATACACTAACTGGAACTCGGTGGAGCCTAATGGGTATAATGTATGTAAAATGGGAATTACTAGCATCAAATTTGTAATGAAAGTGTGAAATAAGGATCTGCTGGTGTGAAGTGAGAATCTATTGATACGAATTGAAAAAATTGTAGAGGGAATAAAAATCTGTTGGTATGAAATGAAAAATGTTTAGTGTGGAATGGGAAGTTGTTGTCATGGAAAGAAAAACTTCTAGTGTGTTCTAGTATTGTGATGATATTTTTGTAGGCTTCTGTATAGGAGCTTTGTGGTGATATATTTGTTGACTTCTGTATAGGAGCTTTGTGGTGATATATATTTTTTACTTCTGTACAGAAGCTTTGTGGTGATATTTTTGTTGACCTCTGTTTAGGAGCATTTTGTTGACATCTGTAAAGGAGCATTATATTGAAATATTTTTTTTTTTACCTTTTCTGTAGGAAAAGTGTGTTAGATATATTTGACGTCTTTTTCATAGTTCCTGTATTGATATAACGGTTTACTTTTATATGAAGTCTTGCGTTGATAATGTTTGTCTATTTCCTGTAAGGCCAACTAAAATTAATTAGTAGATTTTCATCCAAATTTTTGAAAAAAATGGGGCGGGTGGGAGGATTTTATTTTTTAAATTTTATTTCACATGAAATCTTCTTGTCACGTGTTATTCGATCATATATTGCAAGTGTAATAATAAGCTTATATCATGTAAATACATCCATTAGGTATCGTGTATAAGACAATAACAATCAAAACCAAGGAGTAACCAAAGACTCATAAAACCAAAAGACATTTGCACCAACAGTTACAAATAATAAGTAGGAAACAACACAAACTCCACTAAAAACCAGGAATAAAATCAGGTGCTCCGGAAAGGTAAGCATTTCCTGTACCGTATACGGCACCCGTCATGTTATTTGTTTGTTCAGTTCGGTAAGGATGGAAGGTTGTTATGACTGAGGAAGAATATCCCTGAGATATGATTTCTGACACACTTTTGTCATAATGGCAAATCAGCTCATGATGACAACCATACAATTGAGTGATGACCTTAATTTGATGATTCATAGCCCTGTCTTAGCAACTTTTGAGAAAGCAGTATTCCTCGTTCAACAAAATCAGCATATATGTACTTTGAGCTAGCTCTATAGTAACGTATCAATATTGAGACACATTTACTCCATATGCTGGTGCCGCTTTTTCAAATTCGTATTCAAGTATATATCTCTGATTGGCCACCACTGTTCTACATGTAATTGCCGCTTTAGAAACCTATTTTATAGTAAACAGCAGAAATGTGAGGAAATGCTCTCTTCAGTTGGACTACCTACATGAAATATATTTTGCTTTCTAAGCTATGTTTTGTTGTCCGAATAAAATGAAGCAAATCCATTGCTATGCAACACGAGTAGGATGAGTACAGAATAAAATGAAAACTCAAACAGTGTTGAAATAATAGTGTTGGTCCTTAATATGCAAGGTGCAAATATAATAACAATGCATGTAGAACAGAGTTGTTTAATGACTCTATCGTGGGTATTGGGACAGAGGATGTTGGCTGGTTTTTTTTTCCACAAAAAAACGAAAGGCATGGATAAATTTATTTCTAAGAGCTTGCTGTAAATTAATAAATTAAAAATGCGTATGTTTGTCGATTTTCTGAACTCAATATATGGTCATTAATCTAAAAAGTTCATGCTTGTGTTAATTTCTTTATTCCAGTCAAATGTGTTCCACGATTCTGACGCTTTTGGGTTTCCTTCACAGTTCAAATTTCTTGAAAGTCATTGTATAAATAAAATAAATCCAAGGTGTTTTACTCGCAAACATTTGTCATTTGTGACATAGTGTACGACGATTTGCGTTCTTGGACACAGCGAATATTTCGCGCCCTTCTCATAATCAATCTTTTAATTTATTCTCGGTAAATGATGTTGTGATCATAGATCAGCAGAATGTCGACTTAATCATCCAGTTAGAATACTCTAACATACGAAATCCAAAATTTAAAACAGGAAGTTTTACACGAAACGAAATATCGACGGTTACCGGTAACGGAAATGAACAAAATCCGGAAATCGTAATTTTTTCAAAAATAAAAAAAATCGGGGCGGGAAGATTTCAGAGGGGCGGGCGGGGATGAAAATTTATCAATTAATTTTAATTGGCCTAAGTGAAATAATTAATAGGATCCAGAAACAAGCTGTTAGCTTATATCAATCCGTTTCCTAGTATTTTTGTTGACCATCAACTATTACAATAGAAGTGATCTTGTTTACTTTCATTATAGGAGTACTTTAGTTGACTGTTTTAAAAGAGCATTATGTTGATAAATTAATTGACCTTTTTAAGGAGGTAGACCTAGGCTAAGGGAAATAACTCTTCAAATGATCACTATGTTTGTATCAACGATTTTCATGAATACATTCTAAGCTTTCACATTTTGACTCAAATTCTCATATTTATAACATACTAAAATGTTTATTCAAATTATGAAAAGTTACATAGATTATTTCCAATGTGTTTCAGGCTGTGATTTTGCTAGCGCTCGTCACTTTCATAATTTACGAAAGGGTTTTCGAATTGACGAACGTATTTCAAATCAATTTCGTCACTTAAATTCTGAAAGTGTAAAAATATGTTAGCATTAAAAACTATAAATCTACCTGTCTTTATGTTTTTGACAAGTTTATGACCCCCAGATAATTAACATGTTCAACAGGTGTTACAGGTTTGATTACAACTAATCGGATTATCGACATTGGATGGGTCACTTATCCGTTAATCATTAATAAACCTCATAATTGAAAATCATAATTATTTCCCCAGGAAAACCGGTCAGTTGGCTTTTTAACAAACAACAGTAGCATAGTTTCGTCATTTGATCAAAATTGTTACCCTGGACAGTTTGACAGAACAATCACAATTTGAAGTTCGTTTGTCGTAGATTTGTCATTTAAACACATTTTCGTCATAATTAATTTGAATTGCTTTAAAAAAAACTTTCGACAATTTCCATTTAAAATATAAAACTTTATTCAAAACATTCAGAGATGTCTTCACGAGTTAAACAGGTGCTTCCTGTACTGTGTGCTACGCATGCGTAAATTATAGACCCTGATTAAAAACATAAAATAGGAAATCATGTACAATCAATCAAACGAGAGATACAAGTACATATCTCTTACTAAAGTAATTTAAACTGAAAAATGATAATTTCCTGATGAATCCGGACTTGTTTTGAATTAATCATCCACGTATCACTTCCCGTTTTTGTTTCATTTTGTAAATTAAAGTAGTAACTTGATCAATTTTTGATTTGTTTATAACCTCCTTTCAGTCGTTATACTCGTTCCAAAAAGGATTTTTATACAGTTCCAACTTAATAGAAATTATTTCCAAATATCGATTTAGATGTTTTATAAGGATAATGATTAGGCAGTGATATAATCATTGCAAGTTAATTTCTGCTGTGATTCCTTGTTTAAAAAAAGTAAATCCAAATTTTATTGATCAGGAATGTCCTCTGCAACAAACTGAAGAGAAATTGTGAACTAAGTTTCCACATGCCATGTCAGATTGTTTCATAATAAGGCTTATAGAGTCAAATCATACAATACTGACTGCCAATCATGCCTAAGTCCTTTAAAATCTGACAAAGTCAAAGATGAAGCTAGTAACATACATCCTTGGTCCCTTGCTGTTACAGAAAAAAAGGCTGATTTTCATAGCACGCAAAAGTGACTAAAGCCCTCAAAATCCTAGCTTAAATCCTGGTTTCAAGTAAATGCTTAAAATAAAATGATAAAACTTGCAAATGCATCACTGATTTAAAAAGTTATCTCCCTGAACAAAGGTCTACCCCCTAACAAGAGCATTGTGGTTATATATTTGTTTTACTTTTTTAAAGGAGCTATGTGTTGATATGTAAAATTATTTTCTATAGGAGCATTGTGTTGATCTCTTTGTGAAAAGGGAGAAGTTTGGAGAATGGAATGATGAGAGGTGCAGTAGTTTTAAATATTTCATCTGTCAGGGGTTACAAAGTAAGTTTTTACTTAGTTCAAAGTATGTATAGTGATGTGTTGAAAGGGGCAAAAATTCATCTTCACAAATTTGACTCAAATTCTCATATTTATAACATACTAAAAACATGCCAAAATTATGAAAAGTCAGAATCCGACGAAAAGTTCTTTTTGGTATCATAAGGGCAATGTATAAATGAATGGAGAAACTAGAGAGTAAACTGAAAATTCTTTACTTATTCGTAAAAAATTCTTTCATATCAAAATACTCAATATATATGTAGGACTCTAAAGTGCGATGGTACTCTAAAGTGCGATGGTCTACGCTAAAGTACGACGGTGTCTCACGCTAAAGTGCAATGGTTGTTTGTTTACTAAAGTACGATGGTGTTTCACGCAAAAGTGCGATGGTTGTTTGTTTGCTAACGTACGATGGGATGTCACACTAAAATTGAAATGCATCAATAGGGTAAGGTTGGGGGATTTAAACGTTAAAGTACATGGATTTTTTAAAATAGTTGTTTGGCAAAAGTTAGTATGCTAGGGTAAAACATATGTAAAACATGTAGGCTTTATGATATACTGGACTGTAGGATGAAATGATTGTTTATAGAAGACCAACAACGTAATAATTGCTAAAAAAAAATTTAGTGTGACAAAATACTGTATATCCTGTTAAATCATTTTTTTTACAATTCAGGCGTATTTAGAAATATTTTGATAATTGGCGTAGCTTGCCGTTCACACAGTTCATCAATATTCTATCCCCCTTTTTTCCCCTTTTACAGTCGTCATCGTAAATTACAAATACAAAAGTCGGAATAAGTAATATTTATTTGTACAAGCTTGAATGTAAATGCAAGAAAAAAAATCAATATTCGCCAAGCTTTCTCCATATTCGTAACGAGTACAAATACATGTTATATTTAACTACAATGTACAAACTATGTTTTAGCGGACAATTTATCATTTACGCTTAATTTTCAATAAAATCGACAATATTTTAAAGGGGACCGCAAAATAAATTGCAACGTTTACGAGATATAATTGGATCAGTTCGCTTCCAATAGAAACAGGACACAGGGAACCTATGCGTATTCTATTTTGTATCTGTATAGTAAAATGTCAGGTCGGGTGCAGGATACATGCAGATCCTTCTATTAGCACTAAAAAAACGCATTTTGCCAACCAAATCACAATTATGTTTGAAATAATGTCATAGACATTTGGTTTAAAAAATATGTTGATCAAATATTTTTAATTTATCTTACGGCATGTACATTTTTGTTTTGTATAATCGACTGTTAACGTCATAATCCAACTGCGTTTCTAACGTCTATATTTTCCCGGACCATCGCACTTTAGCGTATGGAACCACGTACTTTAGCGTAGACCATCGCACTTTAGCGTGACCATCGTACTTTAGAGTCCCCATCGCACTTTAGAGTCCTACATATATACATCTGTACAACACGATAATAATGAATGAAAATACATAAAAACAATAATAACATATTACATAACATATTACATAATACAATAGCTTGGCCTAGAAAAGGGGTCAACTAAGCCACCAGGAAAGATGCAATAAAATAAGTCTTTCCTACCCAACAATGGCCAAGCACTTGGCAGAAAATAAAGCTTTGATCTTAATGCCTGATCATAACTAGTTCTAATTTAACTATACAAGTATAAAAACAATACTGGCCCAATCAAGTACTTTAATGTTAACAGCCAGTCAAGGTTGTTAAAAACTTCCATTTGTTGTTGTTAACAAAGTCCTTGTAAGCAAATAATGGCAAAAAAACAAACTTTTACAACAATCTATTGTGCATATTTAAATAGATATTAGAGCCACAAACAAACATCTATATATTAATGATAATGTTTGCATTATAGTTAAGTATGCATAAATATATCATGCAATTGGCATTAAAAACTTAACGGCCCAAGCATTGAAACCTTTTATCTTTTATAATTGCTATTGCATTAAAATGATATGCTTATTATATGATGACACACTAACTCAAGATTTATCAAAAAAAAAATTCCTATTGATTGCCAATTACCAGCCCAAGCAAGTAACGCAAAGATGCTGAAAAATGGGTATATATTCCTATAAAAATGAATTTACTGGCCCAAGCAGGTACCAAAATTGCTATCAATTTAAATGAGATCTTATGTATTTTTGAAATGTGTTAGACTTCCAACATCCCATATAGCGTATTTGTGAATGGGATAAGCCTCTCTCGGCAGCATTAGTTGCTGCTCCTATGTGGAAACTGTGTCTTTTGTATCTTGAACTATCCAGACCACAATATGCTAAGCATTTATGTAATATTCTGTCAAAGACTGGACGATGTAATGGAGTGGCATGAACAGAACAAAACAATGGTTCTGTGGGTACGGAATAGGGTCTCACTTTAAGGTACTCAACCATAGCAACGACTGCTGATTCCATTGAGCCAGGATTTTTTAATTTGTTGGTTTACGGAATCGCCGACCCGATTTTGCTGATTTCCAGAATAAAAATAAAATTGACTTTTCATGCTTTTTTATTTCCGCCGACCCTAACAAATACATTATCCCTGAAAAAGAATTAAAATCTTCTTTTTTTATGAAATCAAATGCATTAATCACTAACAAAATTGATAACACTTTCTGTTGTGAAAAATAAAACTTCCAGTTTACGTTTCTAAAAATAGACAAATCAATAATAACTGACCTTGAAATGTCGTTTGTGCAAATAATTTTGCGGAACGAAATCTCTGTTTAAAACCAATTACACAATAAGTTCGTTTCCCTTATTTGTTAACAGTCCGTAAGATGCATAATCTCATAGAAATAGACTTGTCCAAATGTGGACAGGTGGAAGGCACCAAGTTAAAGTTCTGAATATCAACAAATCATTTAGAATTTTCTTGTTTCATAGATAATAAAAAAAATATCGTCCATTTGGATAAAAGACTGGAATGCATGACACCAGATTAACCCGATATTCTCGTTTTTCCAGTGGACAGGTCTAGAACGTTTTTGACACGTGTTGAAACTTATTTTGGTACGATTTTTTTTTACATTTTATCCTTAATCAGTTTTCGTGCTTTGAAGATCATTACTCACCAAGTTTTCTGGAATTGATTAAGAGCTATATACGCAAACTTGTTTTTCTTGTTTGTGAAATGACCATTTAATTTCGTCTTTGTCCGTGCACACACTCCTTTTTTACGGGAAATTATTAGACAATGTCATGCGATATTTATTACAGCTGAGCAAGAATATTTCATTGAACTAAACTTTTTAAAGAAATGATGACAAAATAGCATAACAAACATATTGTTAGAAAGGTGAAATATATATTTATTTTGCATATTTTTCTGTCTTGAAAGATCTTGAAAGATATTTTTTTTCCTTTTTTTCCCGACTGACCGACCCTACTTTTTCATTGGGAAAATCTGTAAACCAACAAATTAAAAAAACGTGGCCTTGCTGTACCATGTTAAAACGAAATGGTCTTTGGCATTCCTCTAACATTATGCTTAAAGTATATATGAAACCTCAAATCAAAAAAAATAATGCATATGTTTTTTTTATAACTCAATGGATAGTTTTCATTATAAAACTTATGTACATATACTTTTTTCTGAAGAAAATTCTTTAATTTATTCATATTTAGAAGAAGTTTACTTTATTTTAATTGCTTCCTTCCAGGAATCAATTCCCCCGACATATTTTCTGTATGCAAAGTGACCTCAGTGTGAACCATCTCATTAAAATCCGGTGATCACAATACGCATGGATGTCCTTAAAATAAACTATTATCTAAATTTACATGTCAGACACGTACTAAATTTCGATGTGTTTTGTTGATTTATTGTCGATTGTTGACAAACAGGTGACAATCGTTAAACTTCGGCTTCAAACACGAACTTTAATTACCTGCCATATTTTCACAACAACACTGACTGATTGAAAAAAAAAATTGACGATTATACGAAATTTACACGAAAAAAAATATTAAATTTGTGCACTGAAGACTAAGTTTATGATGTTGTATGCATTGGTTCAAGAATTGGAAGAACATTATTTTTCAACGGTCACTCGTTTCTTATGACTTAAATCTTCGGAAGCAAACCTGACCTTCTGCTGCTTTCTCCTGGACATAAGACAATGAAACATCCTGCAATAGCAGAACATTATCATTTGGGGCATTTTTTGATGTCACCAATTCTCCAACTCTAAAGAAAGTTGAAAAAAGCAAATAAGAAAATTGCCTTGATCAAAACTTGATCATATGTACACTTGACAACTAATGTTCTACTATGTAACAACTTGTTTAAAATAGGAATTGTAATTGGGAGACGGCTATCAAATGTTTTGATAATCTATATGTGCCTGTAACTAATTTCTCAACTAAAAACGACTGAGTGTTGTCAGGCATTGACATCATTTTGTGAACATAGGCTATGGCGGATAGATATGTTGACATTGTACTAGAAGCATATTACTTTTTAAACATGTAGGCAATAACAATGAAATTGTAGCTACAGATAGTGGTGGCTGAAGGCTTTTGGTTCATTATTTCTGTACAGAAAGAGTCAAAAGTTTTCCATGTACGGCTGTAAGTAGCTCGAGTTGATGGAGCTAGAGCTGCATTTGCTAAGATTGTGACATACTCCAAAAGTTCTGTGGCTAGAATTGATGTGGAACTAAGCACAGTTTGGGTTGAAATAACTTGCCTATATTAGCATTTCATGTGTATTTAAGTCTAGATGCCACCTATAAATTAACCGTCAAGACTTCTGACAGTCACATAGGTATAAATAGATAGCAAACCCATGAAAGTATATTTTTCCAAGTCTGTATGATTTTATATTATAGGTTATAAATAAATGTAAATCATGGTATTCACCTCTATAAGAATGAGTTTTGTGGATCCAATCAGTCAATCAAATGGTTTACCTTTGTTTCACTTTCTATGTTGACATTCTTTTCCTTCTAGTAACTGAACACATCTTATTCATGTGTAACACATCTCTAGCTAAGGGGTTAAATTGAAGGTAACTTAATACAGATTTAATGAGATCGAATTATTCAATTGCAGGTGAATAATTAGTCAGCAATGTTTCTTCGCATACTAATACAAATTTGAACCGTACTGCCTGCTAAAAGCCGATTATCATTTACCTATTTCACTTTCATTAATGATTAAAAATCCAGTACTCACAGGGCGCAGCTTTATACAACCGCAGAGTTCAAACTCCAAACAGTTTGGGCAAGTATGGACACAACATTCAAGCTGGATGCGGCTCTGAATTTGGATTGTGATTAAATAGTTGACACAGCAAAGGTTTTTGACAATTATATTAATTAATAGTAACTTCAAAATATAAATTTATAGCTACACATCTCTAGACCATCATCATTTCTTAATACATAAATTTCAAGGGAGGTAATCAAACATTATGAAACAGTATTATTTAAATTGTAATTGGATTACCTCCCTCACACTGCTTTTAAATTGTCTAAATTGTCCTTTAATCAGAAAACCCCTTGTTTTTCACCTTTTTTGCCCCCAATTGCTAAAAGATTTGAGTCATAACCCCCCATACCCATCCCTTTGAAGAATGGAAACTTGTATAATTTGAGAGAGATTTATACACTTAAACACAAGTAATAGACTGAAAACTACAAAAATGCTTATTTGGGCCCCTTTTTTGGCCCCTCATTCCTAAATCTTTTGGACCATAACACCCAAAATCAATCCCAACCTTCCTGTTTTGATTATAATCATTGTGTTAAAATTTTATTGATAAAATTATATTAATTTCTATTTACTTATACTAAAGTTATTATCCGGAAACCATCCGTCTTTGAATGACGCTAGCGCCGATGACGTGATACCAATATACGACAAAATTTTTGTTAATCTTTGGGGTCGTATAAAAAATCAAATCATATTCTAATTTATTTTAAAACGTGTTGCCTTAATGCCCCTTTCAGGAAAGTGGCCCAAGAAGATCAAAAATTTTGAAAACTTTTGAAAATAATGTTTTGAAATGTAAATGAATTTCATAAGATAGTTGATGTAATGACGTCCCAATTACATCATAAGACAAAGAAAATTACGATTTTTTGCAGCTTTCCATCATTTTTTACATACCTGGCCAGATGGGGCCAAGTGAGCTTTTCTCATCACTTGTCGTCCGTCATCATCATTGAGCCCAAACAACATCAAGTATGTGAAGTATTGGCTTGTATAGTCTTCAGTTTTATTCTCCAAAATTGAACCTGCCAGACAGGGATGCAGACTATAGAGAAGGTTTGATACAGTTGTTGTTTTGATTGAGGACTCCTAAGAATGGCACATTGTCTAAACAAACTGAATATGTGAATCTCTATTTATTTCTATTGCAGATCCAATATTTCCTATAGATACTGACTCTGAGTACTGTCTACCAGGATATACAAAATATGATCAAATGTGTTATAAATTATTAGAAGCAACCACTGATTGGAATACTTCATTGTCAAAATGTCAAGAAGACGGAGGTAGTTTAGCATCCATACGTAATCTTGCAGAGAAAAGTTTTGTTAGTTATCTAACTTATAATAAGTCATCACTACCATTTTGGATCGGCCTCAACAATATGAATTCAAAGGTTAGTTAATATGAATTTAAGAGAATAAATGTTTTATATTCTCTAATCAATAATATTAATAGTGCAATTTTAGTTCTGTAGATGCTAAAAATTATGTTTATTTTTTCTAGATAAACCTTGGCATTAAATTAGATAAGTAAATACATGATGTTAACTGTAAAATCATCAATTTTTGTATGCATTTATTATGCATTTTTTTTTTTTTTACAATTGACGAAGATGTCACTTTTATTATTGAGATTTTTAGAAATGTCTCTTACAAGTAGTGCAATAAAAATTTTAAAGGGCAGCCTTTATTTTTACAAACCTATCCAACTACAACTTGATTTCAATAATGGAAATAACTTAAAAATCTATGAATTTACAGTTTTATTTTTCATTTAGGAGGTCCTGAATATAGGTTACTTCTATCCGTTTGTCAAATTAGTGTAACTATAATCCAATTAGTTTTCAGTAATGGTAATATTGTACAAAATTCTAAATTTACAGTTTCTTGATTCATTAAATAGGTCCCGAATATAGGTTACTTCTGTCCATTTGTCAAATTAATGTAACTACAATTCCAATTAATTTTCAGGATGGTATAACTTATAAATGGATTAATGGTTGGCCTGTAATTTACACAAATTGGAATTCAGACAATTTGCCAAGTAAGCCTTGTATAGCTGTCGGAGAAGATTTCTGGGCAGATAAAGATTGTGATACCAAACTTCCATCTTTGTGTCAGATCAATAAAAGTAAGTAAATCAGTACAAGTTGGTCAGTGTTAGCACATAACATAAAATAATGGTACTTTAAACCAATTTGTTTCTGACATGAATTACTCTATTTGTTTAGCCCTGGAGAGCCAAATTTGCAACCAAGATTTTTCAGGATTTTGCTGGTTTTTCGAGTAAGAAAAGATAAATGTTCAATATATTTGTAGCTATTTGTATTCTAATTATTGTTCTCCTCACAAAATCAGCAAAAATATATTAGATAGCTATTTTTGTAAATTGATGTAAAGAAAATTTTGGATTATCTAAATTTCAGGGCTAGAGATATTCTGATCTACAGATTAGCTGTTTCACATAATTTTTCAATTTGTAAGAACATATCCTTGCTCAAATAATAATATAATAATAATAATAATAATAATTCTTTATTTAAAGAGGGTTACACAGTTAGCTATAAAGCTAATCTTCCCTGAGGCCCTCATGAAATACAATGAAATATAACAAACAATTAAAAAATATCAAACAGACAAACATACATGAATAATGAAATAAAAAATGGTTATGAAATATACAATTTTCAAAACAGGTAAAAGTTAAAAATTCATATATGACATGTATAGTATTGGCATCAACAATATCATAAGTTTGAGTGAGTGTGTGAAAATGATTATGCATATAAAAAACGCACAGCTTCTTAATTTCCAACAAGTATTTTTTTTAATCTTTTTTGAATGAGCTTGTTCTTGAGGTTGATTTTTTCAGGGATATTGGTAAGTTATTCCATAAAATAGATCCTGAATATATAAAAGATTTCTTCTAAAGCTCTGTTTTGTCTTTTGGAACTTGTTAATTTTTGCAAGAGGCATTTCTCAAACAGTATTGTTTCTTTCTGGGATTTCTTTAAATTTTTCAGTGAGATATACAGGGGCTTCATTCTTAAGGCATTTCTGCATCAAAACTGATTTGTGGTTTGAGATTCTGTTCTCGACTGTCATCCATCATAGCTGTTTAAACAGTGGAGCTGATGATGAAAGTGGATCAGCATCTAAAATATTTCTTGCAGCCCTTTTCTGCAATTTTATTATTCTGACTAGCTCATTTTTTGCACAACCACTCCAAATAATACAACAATAATCTATCAGTGGGAGAATATAACCATTATAAAATAATTTTCTTAGATCAATATTTAGAAATTTCTTGATTTTAGAGAGTATGCTCGCTCAAATGACATTCAAATGAAAGTAGCGAACATTGGGACAATGTTTGTTATTATTCATGCTCCCTTATGGATTGAATTTTTCCTCAAATCACAGAAATCATATTCAAAAGCCTCCAGTAAAAGGAATGCTGCATTTACTTATACAGATGATGGGAATTCGTATGCTCAAATTAACAAATCCTTTTTTTTTGTGAACTGTAAAAAGTAAAACTCTGATGGAACTCTTGGGAGTCCTTATCCAAAACGACAACTGTTTCACATCATGTTTAGGCAACAAGTTTTGTCTAATATACCTGTATAAAATCATGTAAGAAATACAAAACTTCATGCTATGAAATGAGATATGCAACTTAAATGGCAAATAAATCCAACATTCAAAAAATGTAATGATTATGTAGTTTTACTTATAAACACTACACACAAAAAGTTTAGAAGGAATCAAACATAAATCATTAGTCAAGAGCAATCACATTTCTT
Source organism: Mytilus galloprovincialis (assembly GCA_037788925.1). Lineage (NCBI taxonomy): Eukaryota > Metazoa > Mollusca > Bivalvia > Mytilida > Mytilidae > Mytilus > Mytilus galloprovincialis. The sequence goes on along the minus strand of CM075333.1, from coordinate 43,255,815 downwards.
TTTCTTCTTTTTTCTGTCTTCCTTCCCCCTTCAATTATTCCTTTGACAGCAATAATTTGTTAAATGATTTTTTAAATAGCTTTAATCCCCTCCTAACCCCAACCCCCCCCCAAAAAAAAACAACAAAATTTAAAAAACAAAATTAAATGTATTTTCACCCTAACAGCACATATTTTGATAGGAAAATGTTTACCTCTGATTTAAAAGATAACAAGCAACATTCAAAATTAAGAACATAACCTTGACTTTTGACCTTGAAATCATTTCTGTCGAATGGACTCAGAACTTCATATCAAGATACTTTTAAGTCTGTATAACATCTGGTGTAGGAATTTATTCAACATATCACATATGTTAAATTTTAAAAGGGGAGTAGATCCCATAAGATGTGACTAGATCACTTTGTTTAAACCATCATTAATAGTAGACAAACAGTTTGTTAAAATATTTTTGTCTATAAAAATTATTGTTATAGAGAAATAAAGATAACAAGAAGAAAAGGGTCGCCAGGAGAAATCTCCAAGATAAAGTGTTAAGTCACACAGGGTGAATGATGAAATCTTCAAAAATCATTTTGATATGTCGAGTAACAAAAATAATTTTCATACACCAGGGGAAAAGAAATTTGAAAACCCAATTGTAGGTGGACAGTGCAAGGTCTTTCCACCTCATCCTGAACACTAAAAGATTGAATTTTAAAAACGGTGAAAGAAGATGTCACTTCTGGTTCCAACAAAATTAAAAATTAAATACATGACCTTGACCTCAATTTCATCTAATGGATCAAGTACTTCATATCAAAAGACTTCAGGTCTGACTTTTTAAAGTAATATAAAAAAGGAAATAACTCCAATAAGCTGGCATTGAATCACTTCAGTTTTATTTAACCGAATCATCTATAAGACAGAACAATTTTGGAAAAAGTTTAATGATACATTTAAGAGAAATAAAAATAACAAGAAAACTTGAAAAACTGTATATATAGGTGTTATTTTTTGCATCTTACTATGGAGGGAATCTTGTAATTTCACTGTATTTATTTTTCAGTCTTGTACAGTATGCTTAACTAGATTGAAATTTCCAATTAGGGTAAAAGAACACTGCAGGATGAATGAATTTAAATTACAAAATAGAGAAAAAGTAATTCATTATTTTTTCTATTTAGTACCACTACCAAAAGTAGCAGACCAGTTCATTTGCAAGGACGGTGGTTATGTATTTGGTGACAGATGCTATTATCCAATTCTACATAATCCATTGACATGGGTCAAAGCAAAAGAAGAATGTGATAACAAAGGATTAAAATTGACCAGCATACAGAGCCTTGATCAAATCGAATATTTGATTAATTTGATCCTAAAATTGGCTAGAAGCAGACTGAAGGTTTGGATCGGATTAAGCAAGCTGAATAGAAATTCTTATTGTAAGTCAATGTCAAGTTTCTTAGTCAACAAAAGAGGGGGTACAATTTATGGTCTACTATTTTGTGGGATCCTCTTCTATACTACAGGACCTAATTGTTGACTTCTTTTAAAACTTTGGGTTTAAGTTGATTAGGTTAACCTATTATTGAATGATTTATACTAACATTAAGAGTTTGATACATTGAGTGACATAGGCTCTTAAGAACTGTAAGTAGCAATATTGTTCAGCAAAGTACAAAAATGTTTGTATGACCAAAATTGTCAATCAACCCCTTAAGGAGTTATTGCCCTATAAAGGCAATTTTACACAATTTGTTCTTCATGTTTGCTTACATTTGAAAATCTTCTCCTGAATCTACTGTGCCTAATACTTTTAAACTTTGAATGTATATTCCTTTAGGAATCTAGTTTATGAATTTCAGCTGCATTTTTTGATCCATCAGCAAACATGGCCGCCATGACCAAAAATAGAACATTGGGGGTCAAATGCAGTTTTTGGCTTATATGTAAAAAACTACGGCATTTAGAGCTAATCTGACGCTGTAAAAATGTTCATCTGGTCCCTGAATTGATATTTTTAGGGAAATTTTTCTGTTTTTGGTTATTATCTTGATCATTATAATAAATAAAGATAAAATGTGAATAGCAAAATTGTTCAGCAAAGTAAGATCTACAAATAAGTCACATGACCAAAAATGTCCAATTGACCTTTTTGGTTTTCTAACTTTAAAATGAATCTAATATAAATTTTGTATTGTATTTCCTTGTACGTCATGAAAGATAGCCACTATGGCTCAAATGAAACATATGGGTAAAATGCATTTATTTGCATTTAAAGGATATATGACAGAAAATAGAACATTTAAATGGCATTTTTAAGCCATTCATTAATATATTTTAAAAAGCAAAAAAAAATCATTGATGAAATATTTAAGCAAAAAAATTAAAGATGAACGATTCAGGCTCTTGTTTAAGAATGAACACCAATGCAAGATTAGTTCTTGCGATTTCAGAAAACTCTGCATGCATATGATGCATCAGATATCATAAGGCCATTTCTTGATAGTGGGATACTCACCCATTCACATTATTTGCATGAAGAAAAAAATTCATAATATTTTCTGCACATACATTTTTTTTGCAGATACAATATTATTTTGATGACACCACAACTCAATACATTACGGTATATCATAAAACCACATTTGTCTTTTTAACTTAAATCTTTTAATCCAAATTTTCAAAAGCATGATTATTAATGTTATTTTTTACCTGTAGTATTTAAAGGTTCATCAAAAGCAATTGACAATCTACACCAAAAGATCTTCTCAGAAAATTAAAAACCTACCTGGCTTTTAATTTCATTTTTATTTCCAAGTCTGCAGTGAGGATAAAATAAACCATTGCCCTTGTTTCACTTGATACAGTTTACACAGTTAAACAGTTTAAATAAATTTTGAGTAGATATCTATTGTCCATGTCCATCATTACAGTTAACTACATTTATGTGTGGGGAGCTGTGAAACATCTTTCCCAACCTCATTTATTTTGGTACCTTCTGCAGGAACAATAAAAAATAACAACAAAAACTAGTTAAATTTTGTGAGTTTGAAATTTAGATTGCCTTTGATTTTATTTATCCAGCTTTAGCTATGCCCTTGAAATGTTTCAAGGTGTACTTGTTTTTTTATACACAGTAGATTTTGTGGTGTAGATATAGCTATGTTAGACAAAAAGTAATGGTGAACCTAAATAGTTTTTGTCTAGATGTTTTCATATGCCGTCTTATCTTAGAACTTGTTTCATTGATATTTTTAGCTTGGTCTTGGGTAGATTCATCTCCGAAGACATTTGAAAACTGGGCCAGTGGTGAGCCGTCGACAACATGGCGAAGTACGGCAGAGGAATGTGTAGAAATGAACCTGGATGGGACATGGAATGATATCAATTGTCAGAGATATGAAAGACCCTTTATTTGTAGTAGTGACCGAGGTTTGTGTACTACTCTTGTGAAACTCTGATGTCAGGTTCACAGTAAATTTATATATTTTGGGTCAAATAATTGATTTTTAAAAGACCTTTTTCATAACCATTCCAAAACCTCATTAATTGTTTAATATCATAGAATTAGTTCAGAATTGAATCTCAACCATATATTAAAACATTTCCAGTGAAATTTGCTTTTGTCCCTTTCCCAATATAACCCTTACAATTAATCTTTATAGTCAGATAGGAGGTTAGTGATTTCATACATTTACAGCAGAATGAATCCACCATGACCCCAATCTTGCATGGTTTCCTCAACAAGTGTATGATCGAAGAAGTTCAGATTTCCTTACATCTAAACACAAGGATTGCATTCATCATATATTCACATATGAGAAACAGTACCAATGCATTGTATTTTTGTCGAGCCTGCAACTTTTGTTGCAGAAAGCTCGACATAGGGATAGTGATCCGGCGGCGGCGACGGTGTTAGCTAACTTCTTAAAAGCTTTATATTTTAGAAGGTGGAAGACCTGGATGCTTCATACTTTGTATATAGATGCCTCATGTTACGAAGTTTCCGTCAGTCACATGTCCAATGTCCTTGACCTCATTTTCATGGTTCAGTGACCACTTGGAAAAAAAGTTCAAATTTTTTGTAATGTTGTATTCTCTCTTATTATAAGTAATAGGATAACTATATTTTATATGTGCGTACCTTGCAAGGTCCTCATGTCTGTCAGACAGTTTTCACTTGACCTCGACCTCATTTCATGGATCAGTGAACAAGGTTAAGTTTTGGTGGTCAAGTCCATATCTCAGATACTATAACCAATAGGGCTAGTATATTCGGTGTATGGAAGGACTGTAAGGTGTACATGTCCAACTGGCAGGTGTCATCTGACCTTGACCTCATTTTCATGGTTCAGTGGTTATAGTTAAATTTTTGTGTTTTGGTCTGTTTTTCTCATACTATATGCAAAAGGTCTACTATATTTGTTGTATGGAATGATTGTAAGGTGTACATGTCTAGCGGGCAGATGTCATGTGACCTTGACCTCATTTTCATGGTTCAGTGGTCAATGTTAAGTTTTTGAGTTTTGGTCTTTTTATCTAATACTATATGCTATAGGTCAACTATATTTGGTGTATGGAAATATTTTATGATCTTTATGTCAGTCGCGCAGGTTTTATTTGACCGTGACCTCATTTTCACGGTTCATTGCACTGTGTTAAGTTTTTGTGTTTTGGTCTATTTTTCTTAAACTATAAGTAATAGGTCAACTATATATGTTGTATAGAAGCATTGTTAGCTGTACATGTCTGCCTGGCATGGTTCATCTGACCTTGACCTCATTTTCAAGGTTCATTGGTCTTTGTTTAGTTATCTTGGTTAATGTTAAGTTTATGTGACAGTTGTTTTAAAGCCTAACTTTATACTTAGGACTATCAACATAATATCAATGATTAGTATGGAAGGCGAGACATTTCAGCGTGTGCACTCTTGTTTTTCATGTATCAATAACTCTAAAAACAAGTTGTTCACCCATCTTTGAAATATAAGAATTGCATTGTATGAAAACAAATTCTTTTTTTTTTCATAGGCCAAAAGTGTAGAATGAATGTACTAGGAGCCAATTATAGAGGAAATATTAATCAAACCAAAACGGGGAGAACTTGTCAGGCTTGGTCATCACAAACCCCTCAGAAACATAAGTTTAGTAAGAAGCTGGCCAGCGAGAAGAACTATTGTCGTAATCCAGATAGTGAGCCATATGGTCCATGGTGCTATACAACTGATAAAAACAAAAGATGGGAGTATTGTGATACACCTTATTGTGGTTTGTAGCACATATTGTTATCATTTTAAATTTCAAATTTGTATTTTATGGTTTTAAATCAAATTCATTCAAAGTTCTTGTGGTATGTAGCACATATTATTATCATTTTAAACTTCAAATTTGTATTTTATGGTTTTAAATCAAATTCATTCAAAGTTCGAACAATAGCAAGAGAGAAAATATGTCTAATTTTGAAAATGAACACTTTCAGCATTCTTTTTTATGAAGGCACAAAGAACTCGCATCCATTTCATCTTTTACAAATTCAATAAAAAAGTAAAATTACAAAATTCTAAACTTCCAAGGCAAACTCAAAACAGGAAATCTCTTATCAAATCGCAAAATCAAAAGCTCTTACATTTTAAAAGACTAGAAAAAACTCATATTCCAGTATAGGCATAAGCAAGTAATGCCATAAAGTAAAAGAGCACATTTTCATTGGATTTTATGAACTGAAACATATAGTGCAATGAAAATCTTGTAAATTATTTATTTTTTTAATAAAACCTTCAGCATGACTCACTTGTAGCTTGTCAAGGCATTGTGTGCTCTTTGTTTTCTATGCCTAAACTTAGTTGAAATGGTTGTTTAATTTGGCAAAATTAACTGTTTTTGACCAATGTGATGTTTAAAAGCTCAAGTTCAACAAAATTGTTTTATTTCACTTTCTTGCATGTTTATTTATCCAATTCAAACACTTTGCATTTTGAAAAATAAAAGACTGGATATTTAGGTTTAAATAAGGCCCTTACATCCACTACAGCCCCCCCCCCCCCCTCCTTGAAAAGAATTTAGAAAAACAAAATAAGAGGAAATTATGTTTCTGGAATAAACAAAAGATATTTATTGCTGCATAAATTCTAATATTATTTTTATGACAAAAAGTTTTTGACCCACATTAATTTTGTTTACCATTTCTTCTTCTTTATCTTTAGATGAAGCAGTTACACCACCAATCACAACTTCGACTACAACAAAAGCAGGTTAGAATTTTTAGTTGATTTAAAACTGCCAGATATATATTGATTCTACCACTGCACCATGTGTGATACATTTTATCCACTGGAGACAGTTAAATTTTAAATTCTGAATGCCAGGCTTGCTAAGCGTTTAAATATTAAAATTTAATTGTCGAGATTGGATAAATATAATATTACACGAGATTTGATGATGGAATGATTCTCGTATGATTTTCAAACAATATGCAGGCAAACTTATTCCTTTTTTTTTTAAATGATCTGCAAAAAGTTGTATTCTTTCTATGTGATATCATCAGGTATGGTCACCTTTTTTTCATGCTGTCACAAAAGGATATTTAAAGGAAAGCAAAATAAGATCGATGTCATAATTGGAATTTTAACCAATGCATAACTGAGATCAAAAGAATTACATGTGGATTATTTTTTTTATACAATGGGTGCAGAAAGGGATGAATTGACAAAGAATTAGAAAAAGCTTTTATATATTTTCTAAACCATATATTTCTAAATTATCTAAGATAAGTTTGTTGTGTCTTTCCTTTATTGAAGTGAAGGAGAACATTTGTTATGTTTTACAAAAATATATTTCTAATGATACTCATTTTATTTCTTTATTTGAAGCAAAAAACAATATTTTATAAACATTTATCTGTTTTTGAAGACCTTATATTGACCATGTTAATTTTTTTTTGGTGAAGAAGATTTCAAGTCTTCTGAAGGCCTATGATGCCGACTTTAAAATCATTGAACTGGCCTTATACCGCATTTGTTTCTGTGTATTACAATTTCATAACAACTTCCGATTAATGACACCGATTTTTATACGCCCGTCAAAATTTTGACGGGACCTATTATGGTATACAAATGTCCGGTGTCCGTCCGTCTGTCCGGCGTAAACATGTCGCACCGTAACTTGAGAACGACTTATCCAAATTTCATGAAACTTAATACAGTTGTTTCTTATGATGGTCAAATGATCTGTATACTTTTTGGTGAAAATAAGATTTAAACTTTTTGAGTTACGGCACTTTGTAACTAAAACAGGGGTGTGCTTTTTTTCACATGTAGCACCGTATCTCAAAAACGATTATTGCTTCAAACTTTACACACTTCTTTGTTATATTAATCTTAATATCTGTATACTTTTTGGTGATGATTCAAAATTTCATTTTTGAGTTATTGAGTATTTTGTAAAAAAGGGGGAGGGGTTTTTTACATGTTGTGCCGTAATCTCAAAAACGATTTATGATTATTGCTTAAAACTTTACACACTTCTTTGTTATATTAATCTAAAGATCTGTATACTTTTTGGTGATGACTCAAAATTTTATTTTTGAGTTATTGAGTATTTTGTAAAAAGGGGGAGGTTTTTTTTTTACATGTCGCGCCGTATCTCAAAAACAATTTATGATTATTGCTTGAAACTGTACACACTTCTTTGTTATATTAATCTAAAGATCTGTATACTTTTTAGCTCACCTGGCCCAAAGGGCCAAGTGAGCTTTTCCCATCACTTTGCGTCCGGCGTCCGTCGTCCGGCGTCGTTAACTTTTACAAAAATCTTCTCCTGAAACGACCAGGCCAAATTTTACCAAACTTGGCCACAATCATCATTGGGGTATCCAGTTTAAAAAATGTGTCCGGTGACCCCGTCAACCTACCAAGATGGCCACCATGGCTAAAAATAGAACATAGGGGTAAAATGCGGTTTTTGGCTTATAACTCAAAAACCAAAGCATTTAGAGCAAATCTGACATGGGGTAAAATTGTTCATCAGGTCAAGATCTATCTGCCCTGAAATTTTCAGATGAATCGGACAACCCGTTGTTGGCTTGCTGCCTCTGAATTGGTAATTTTATGGAAATTTTACTGTTTTGGTTTATTATCTTGAATATTATTATAGATAGAGATAAACTGTAAACAGCAATAATGTTCAGCAAAGTAAGATTTACAAATAAGTCAACATGACCAAAATGGTCAGTTGACCCCTTTAGGAGTTATTGCCCTTTATAGTCAATTTTTAACCATTTTTTGTAAATCTTAGTAATCTTTTACAAAAAGCTTCTTCTCTGAAACTACTGGGCCAAATTAATCCAAACTTGGCCACACTCATCATTGGGGTATATAGTTTAAAAAATGTGTCCGGTGACCCGGTCAAGTAACCAAGATGGCAGCCATGGCTAAAAATAGAACATAGGGGTAAAATGCGGTTTTTGGCTTATAACTCAAAAAACCAAAGCATTTAGAGCAAATCTGACATGGGGTATACTTGTTTATCAGGTCAAGATCTATCTGCCCTGAAATTTTCAGATGAATCGGACAACCCGTTGTTGGGTTGCTGCCCCTGAATTGGTAATTTTATGGAAATTTTACTGTTTTGGTTTATTATCTTGAATATTATTATAGATAGAGATAAACTGTTAACAGCAATAATGTTCAGCAAAGTACGATTTACAAATAAGTCAACATGACCAAAATGGTCAGTTGACCCCTTTAGGAGTTATTGCCCTTTATAATTTTATAAAATTGTTAGAGGACCCCTCAAGGAGTTATTGCCCTTTATAGTCAATATTGAACAACTTTTCGTCATTTTTGTAACTTGTATAAAAATCATTTCTTAAACAACTTGGCCAAATTTAACCAAACTTGGCCACAATCATAATACTAGGGTATCTTTTTTAGCTCACCTGACCTGAAAGGTCAAGTGAGCTTTTCTCATCACTTGGCGTCCGTCGTCCGTCGTCCGTCGTCTGTAAACTTTTACAAAAATCTTCTCCTCTGAAACTACTGGGCCAAATTCTACCAAACTTGGCCACAATCATCCTTGGGATATCTAGTTTAAAAAATGTGTGGCGTGACCCGTCAGACCAACCAAGATGGCCGCCATGGCTAAAAATAGAACATAGGGGTAAAATGCAGTTTTTGGCTTATAACTCAAAAACCAAAGCATTTAGAGCAAATCTGACAGGTGTAAAATTGTTTATCAGGTGAAGATCTATCTGCCCTGAAATTTTCAGACGAATCGGATAACCTGTTGTTGGGTTGCTGCCCCTGAAATGGTTATTTTAAGGAAATTTTGCAGTTTTTGGTTTTTATCTTGAATACTATTATAGATAGAGATAAACTGTAAACAGCAATAATGTTTAGCAGAGTAAGACCTACAAATAAGTCAACACGACCAAAATTGCCAGTCGACCCCTTAAGGAGTTATTGCCCTTTATAGTCAATTTTTAACAACTTTTCATAATTTTTTGTAACTTTTCTAAAAATCTTCTTCTCTAAAACTACTTTGCCAAATTTAATCAAACTTGGCGACAATCATCATTGTGGTTTATAGTTTAAACTAGAGGCTCTAAAGAGCCTGTGTTGCTCACCTTGGTCAATGTGAATATTAAACAATGGACACAGATGGATTCATGAAAAAATTGTGTTTTGGTGATGGTGATGTGTTTGTAGATCTTACTTTACTAAACATTCTTGCTGCTGACAATTATCTCTATCTATAACAGTACTTTCTGTGGAAAATGTTATTGAAAATCTTCAAATTTTAAGAAAATTGTTAAAAATTGACTATGAAGGGCAATAACTCCTTAGGGGGTCAATTGACTATTTTGGTCATAGTGACTTATTTTTAGTTCTTACTTTGCTGTACAGTATTGCTGTTTACAGTTTATCTCTATCTATAATAATATTCAAGATAACAAAAAAAACAGCAAAATTTCCTCAAAATTACCAATTCAGGGGCAGCAACCTAACAACCGATTATCCAATTCATCTGAAAATTCCAGGGCAGATAGATCGTGACCTGATCAACAATTTTACTTCCTGCCAAATGCTTTGGTTTTTGAGTTATAAGCCAAAAACTGCATTTTACCCCCATGTTCTATTTTTAGCCATGGCGGCCATCTTGGTTTGTTGGCCGAGTTACCGGACACATTTTTTTAACTAGATACCCCAATTATGGCTAAGTTTGGTTAAATTTGGCCCAGTAGTTTCAGAGGAGAAGATTTTTCTAAAAGATTACTAAGATTTGCTCTAAATGCTTTGGTTTTTGAGTTATAAGCCAAAAACTGCATTATACCCCTATGTTCTATTTTTAGCCATGGCGGCCATCTTGGTTGGTTGGCCGGGTCACCGGACACATTTTTTTAACTAGATAGGCCAATAATGATTATGGCCAAGTTTGGTTAAATTTGGCCCAGTAGTTTCAGAGAAGAAGATTTTTCTAAAAGATTACTAAGATTTAAGAAAAATTATTAAAAATTGACTATAAAGGGCAATAACTCCTAAAGTGGTCAACTGACCATTTTGGTCATGTTGACTTATTTGTAGATCTTACTTTGCTGAACATTATTGCTGTTTACAGTTTATCTCTATCTATAATAATATTCAAGATAATAACCAAAAACAGTAAAATTTCCTTAAAATTATCAATTCAGGGGCAGCCACCCAACAACGGGTTGTTCAATTCATCTGAAAATTTCAGGGCAGATAGATCTTGACCTGATGAACAATTTTACTCCATGTCAGATTTGCTCTAAATGCTCTGGTGTTTTAGTTATAAGCCAAAAACTGCATTTTACCCCTATGTTCTATTTTTAGCCATGGCGGCCATCTTAGTTGGTTGGATGGGTCACGCCACACATTTTTTAAACTAGATACCCCAATGATGATTGTGGCCAAGTTTGGATTAATTTGTCCCAGTAGTTTCAGAGGAGAAGATTTTTGTAAAAGATAACTAAGATTTACGAAAAATGGTTAAAAATGGACTAAAAAGGGCAATAACTCCTAAAGGGGTCAACTGACCATTTCGGTCCCGTTGACTTATTTGTAAATCTTACTTTGCTGAACATTATTGCTGTTAACAGTTTATCTCTATCTATAATAATATTCAAGATAATAACCAAAAACAGCAAAATTTCCTTAAAATTATCAATTCAGGGGCAGCAACCCAACAACGGGTTGTCCGATTCATCTGAAAATTTCAGGGCAGATAGACCTTGACCTGATAACCAATTTTACCCCATGTCAGATTTGCTCTAAATGCTTTGGTTTTTGAGTTATAACCCAAAAACTGCATTTTACCCCTATGTTCTATTTTTAGCCATGGCGGCCATCTTGGTTGGTTGGCCGGGTCACGCCACATATTTTTTAAACTAGATACCCCAATGATGATTTTGGTCAAGTTTGGTTAAATTTGGCCTAGTAGTTTCAGAGGAGAAGATTTTTGTAAAAGTTAACAACGACGGACGACGACGACGGACGCCGGACGCAAAGTGATGGGAATAGCTCACTTGGCCCTTTGGGCCAGGTGAGCTAAAAATGTGTCCGATGACCCAGCCTACCAAACAAAATGGCTGACATGGCTAAAATTAGAACATAGTGGTAAAATGCAGTTTTTGCTTTATATGTTTGAAACCAAGACATTTAGGGCAAATCTTTCAAGATTTTAATGTCCATCAGAATAAGATATATCCCCTCACAAATTTTCAGTTGAATCAGACAACCTGTTGTTGGGTTGCTGCCCTTAAATTGGTTATTTTAAGAAAATTTTGCCCCCTAAGGAGTTATTGCCCTTTAGAGTCAATATTAAACAACTTTTCCTCATTTTTGTAACTTGTATAAAAATCTTTTCTAAAACTACTTGGCCAAATTTAACCAAACTTGGCCACAATCATAATACTAGGGTATCATTTTTAAAAAGAGTGTCTAATGACCCTACCCCGCCTACCAACAAAGATGGTCGACATCAGTAAACACATTAACAGGTGAGCGACACAGGCTCTTGAGAGCCTCTAGTTTTTAAAAAGTGTCTAATGACCCGGCCTACCAACGAAGATGGCCGACATCAGTAAACACATTAACAGGTGAGCGACACAGGCTCTTGAGAGCCTCTAGTTGGTAAATCTTAGTAATCTTTTACAAAAATCTTCTCCTCTGAAACTGCTGGGCCAAATTAATCCAAACTTGGCCACACTCATCATTGGGGTATCTAGTTAAAAAAAATGTGTCCGGTGACCCGGTCAACCAACCAAGATGGCCGCCATGGCTTAAAATAGAACATAGGGGTAAAATGCAGTTTTTGGCTTATAACTCAAAAACCAAAGCATTTAGAGCAAATCTAACATGAGTAAAATTGTTCATCAGGTCAAGGTCTATTTGCCCTTAAATTTTCAGATATATCGGATAACCCGTTGTTGGGTTGTTGCCCCTGAATTGGTAATTTTATGGAAATTTTACTGTTTTGGGTTATTATCTTGAATATTATTATAGATAGAGATAAACTGTACACAGCAATAACGTTCAGCAAAATAAGATCTACAAATAAGTTTACATGACCAAAATAGTCAATTGACCCCTTAAGGAGTTATTGCCCTTTATAGTTAATTTTTAACATTTTTCATAAATTTTTGTAAATTGTTAGAAAATATTTTCCACTGTAATTACTGGGCCAAGTTCATTATAGATAGAGATAATTGTAGCAACAAGAATGTTCAGTAAAGTAAGATCTACAAACACATCACTATCACCAAAACACAATTATGTCATGAATTTATCCGTGTCCATTGTTTAATATGCACAAGACCAAGGTGAGCGACACAGGCTCTTTAGAGCCTCTAGTTGGTTTGATTCAAAATTTTATTTTAGTGATATTTGTAAAAAAAAAAAAAACAGGGTGGGGGGGTTTCACATGTCCCGCCGTGTCTCAAAAGCAATAAATGGTAATTGATTAAAACTTTCTCAGAAACTATTTATGATTATTGCATAAAACTTCCACACAAGACGTTGGGCGTATCATGCGCTCATGGCGCAGCTGTTTATTACCAAATATAGTTCTCTGTTACTAATGGGCAAAGTTCATTATAGATATAATTGTAAGAAGCAAAATCGTTCAGTAAAGTAAGAACTTCAAACACATCACCATCACCAAAATACAATTTTGTCATGAATCCATTTGTGTCCTTTGTTTAATATGCATATAGACCAAGGTGAGCGACACAGGCTCTTTAGAGCCTCTAGTTGGTTATTATCTTGAATATTATTATAGATAGAGATAAACTGTAAACAGCAATAATGTTCAGCAAAGTAAGATTTACAAATAAGTCACACCGACCAAAATGGTCAGTTGACCCCTTTAGGAGTTATTGCTCTTTATAGTCAATTTTTAACCATTTTTAGCTCACCTGGCCTAAAGGCCAAGTGAGCTTTTCTCATCACTTGGCGTCCGGCGTCCGTCGTCCGTCGTCGTCGTCCTGCGTTAACTTTTACAAAAATCTTCTCCTCTGAAACTACTGGGCCAAATTTAACCAAACTTGGCCATAATCATCATTGGGGTATCTAGTTTAAAAAAATGTGTCCGGTGCCCCGCCCAACCAACCAAGATGGCCGCCATGGCTAAAAATAGAACATAAGGGTAAAATGCGGTTTTTGGCTTATAACTCAAAAACCAAAGCATTTAGAGCAAATCTGACATGGGGTAAAATTGTTCATCAGGTCAAGATCTATCTGCCCTGAAATTGCAGATGAATCGGACAACTCGTTGTTGGGTTGCTGCCCCTGAATTGGTAATTTTATGGAAATTTTACTGTTTTGGTTTATTATCTTGAATATTATTATAGATAGAGATAAACTGTAAACAGCAATAATGTTCAGCAAAGTACGATTTACAAATAAGTCAACATGACCAAAATGGTCAGTTGACCCCTTGAAACTGTACACACTTCTTTGTTATATTAATCTAAAGATCTGTATATTTTTTAGCTCACCTGGGCCGAAGGGCCAAGTGAGCTTTTCCCATCACTTTGCGTCCGGCGTCCGTCGTCGTTAACTTTTACAAAAATCTTCTCCTCTGAAACGACCAGGCCAAATTTTACCAAACTTGGCCACAATTATCATTGGGGTATCCAGTTTAAAAAATGTGTCCGGTGACCCGGTCAACCTACCAAGATGGCCGCCATGGCTAAAAATAGAACATAGGGGTAAAATGCGGTTTTTGGCTTATAACTCAAAAACCAAAGCATTTAGAGCAAATCTGACAGGGGTAAAATTGTTCATCAGGTCAAGATCTATCTGCCCTGAAATTTTCAGATGTATTGGACATTCCGTTGTTGGGTTGCTGCCCCTGAAATGGTAATTTTAAGGAAATTTTACTGTTTTTGGTTATTATCTTGAATATTATTATAGATAGAGATAAACTGTAAACAGCAATAATGTTCAGCAAAGTAAGATCTACAAATAAGTCAACATAACCAAAATGGTCAGTTGACCCCTTTAGGAGTTATTGCCCTTTATAGTCAATTTTTAACCATTTTTCGTAAATCTTAGTTATCTTTTAGAAAAATCTTCTCCTCTGAAACTACTGGGCCAAATTTAACCAAACTTGGCCATAATCATCATTGGAGTATTAAGTTAAAAAAATGTGTCCGGTGACCTGGCCAACCAACCAAGATGGCCGCCATGTCTAAAAATAGAACATAGGGGTAAAATGCAGTTTTTGGCTTATAACTCAAAATCCAAAGCATTTAGAGCAAATCTAACATGAGTAAAATTGTTCATCAGGTCAAGATCTATCTGCCCTGAAATTTCAGATGAATCGGACATTCCGTTGTTGGGTTGCTGCCCCTGAAATGGTAATTTTAAGGAAATTTTACTGTTTTTGGTTATTATCTTGAATATTATTATAGATAGAGATAAACTGTAAACAGCAATAATGTTCAGCAAAGTAAGATCTACAAATAAGGCAACATGACCAAAATAGTCAATTGACCCCCTAAGGAGTTATTGCCCTTCATAGTCAATTTTTAACAATTTTCTTAAAATTTGAAGATTTTCAATAACATTTTCCACAGAAAGTACTGTTATAGATAGAGATAATTGTAAGCAGTAAGAATGTTTAGTAAAGTAAGATCTACAAACACATCACCATCACCAAAACACAATTTTGTCATGAATCCATCTGTGTCCATTGTTTAATATTCACATAGACCAAGGTGAGCGACACAGGCTCTTTAGAGCCTCTAGTTCGTAAATCTTAGTAATCTTTTACAAAAATCCTTTCCTGTGAAACTACTGTGCCAAATTAATCCAAACTTGGCCACAATTATTTTTGGGGTATCTAGTTTAAAACAAGTGTCCGGTGACATGGCCATCCAACCAAGATGGCCGCCATGGCTAAAAATAGAACATAGAGGTAAAATGCAGTTTTTGGTTTATAACTCAAAAACCAAAGCATTTAGAGCAAATCTGACAGGATAATATTGTTTATCAGGTCAAGATCTATCTGCCCTGAAATTTTCAGATGAATCGGACAACCTGTTGTTGGGTTGCTGCCCCTAAATTGGTAATTTTAAGGAAACTTTACTGTTTTGGGTTATAATCTTGAATATTATTATAGATAGAGATAAACTGTAAACACCAATAATGTACAGCAAAGTAAGATTTACAAATAAGTCAACTTGACTGAAATGGTCAATTGACCCCCTAAGGAGTTATTGTCCTTTACAGTCAATTTTTAACAATTTTCATAAAATTTGTAAATGTTTTCTAACATTTTCCACTGAAACTACTGGGCCAAGTTCATTATAGATAGAGATAATTGTAAGCAGCAAGAATGTTCAGTAAAGTAAGATGTACACACACATCACCATCACCAAAACACAATTTTGTCATGAATCCATCTGCTTCCTTTGTTTAATATTCACATAGACAAGGTGAGCGACACAGGCTCTTTAGAGCCTCTAGTTTATAAACATGTAGATTAGATCGTTGGGTTTTCCCGTTTGAATGGTTTTACACTAGTAATTTTGGGGCCCTTTATAGCTTGTTGTTCGGTGTGAGCCAAGGCTCCGTGTTCAAGGCTGTACATTGACCTATAATGGTTTACTTTTATAGATTGTTATTTGGATGAAGAGTTGTCTCATTGCCACTCACACCACATCTTCCTATATCTATCTAATATTATTAGAGGTGTTCCTGTCTATAGGAAGCTTATGCAAAGAAGAAGGCATGTGAATTTTCATCAAAGTTCTTACACTGCTTAAGGATAAAAGCATGGCTGATTGACAAATTCACTGATGCATTACTACCATAAAGATAATAAATAATATTTTTTTTTCACTAATTTATTGACATAATACTTGTTGTAACATATTTTATTCTTGTATTCAATTAAATCATTTAAAGGACAATGTACTATTCTTTTTTCACAAAGAGCAACAAACAGGTTGCCCCCCCCCTTTTCCCCATTATGAGTGGTGTCCCTTAAATGAGGGACTGTCCCTAAAACCAGGGGTCATTTTACTGTTGAAAAAAAAAAGATTTTTTTTTTTAATTTTTACTTCAAAAGTGGGAAAATTCATTATATTTGGAACAACTTTTCTAAATGAGGGGTCAAATTAATAAAGAAGATGTAAGTTTAGAAACATCACAAAATTCTTTTGACATGTTTTGACCATTCAATACTTGATAGATGCATAGTTCATGGGTAAAACTTTCATCAAATAATATGAATATAAAGGTGCTCATTTCTTACAGTGGGTTGTAATGTTCTTCCAATGAGGGTTACTCCTCATAAAGTGTTGTTCCCAACCTGTTAAAGGTCCATCTTTGTGCATAATTCAAAATTTGAAATTTCAACAAGCATCTAATATTCTTACACAAGAAAAAAAACACTGGTCTGCTAGCTACATGTTCATCTTTTCTACCGATTTAATAACTAGAATCATGCAAACAGACTTAAGAAAAAGGCATGTAAGTTCATCATACAAATATGACACTTATTCTAGACAATCCAGATCGTGCAAAATACTTACTAAAAATTGTAACCTTTCAAAAGTTGGCGGGTATGTAACAAGTCTTACTATTTTTATGCCCCTTTTATGGGCATTATGTTTTCTGGTCTGTCCGTCCTGCTTCAGGTTAAAGTTTATGGCCGAGGTACTTTTTGATGAAGTTGAAATCCAATCAACTTGAAACTTAGTAAACATGTGTTCCTTATGATATGATCTTTCTAATTTTACTGCCAAATTAAAGATTTTACCTAATTTTCACAGTTCACTAAACATAGAAAATGATTGTCCGGATGGGAAAGCCATGTACTTATGACACATTCTTGTTTGAAGAAAAAAATATGTCATGACAATAATGGAACAAAGCAGGCTGGGTTAGTGGGGCTGCTTTTATGGTACATGTAATTCAAGTTACCTTTTATTCACCTTCTTCCATCTCAGCGCTATCAGCTCTTTGATTTTGTTGTGTTCTGTTTCTGTCTTGTTGGAGTGAACCTTGCTTCTCCTGTTATTCAAGTTTATACATTTAGGACATATTTGACTAAAAATCAGGTAGTTGTGATGTTAACATGAACTTAAGTTATCTTTTCATCAGTTGTGACATGAACATGAAATTATAGAGGCTGTATTAAATTTTCACTGAGGTGAGAGTTATTGCTCCATGTTGAAGGTCCTACTGTGACTGCTTTTTATGTTTTTTGCTGTTCATGTACAAAACAAATGAACTTATTTTGTGATATAAATAGAAAGATGCCCCATCTTAACTGTTCTTTTAAACATCTTTTTATCAGTTATTATCTTTTCATGAATAAAAGATATATTTTCTTGCATAATCATACCAGTTTGAAAAGACATTGTTGAAAATAATGCAAACTTTATAATCATTTGTGTATCTGTTTGTGGAACCCTATGCCATATATTACCCAGGAGATGAAAAACTTTAATAAGGTCAGGAATCACCTGGGTCATCATTGTGCAAATTGCCCTAAGAGTTATTTTATTAATGATTTTTATTCATTTCAGTAACTACTGTTGCCATGGAAACAACTGAAGCAACAAGTACATATCTGCCAACAAGCACGACACCACCTGCAGCAAAACCAATAGATAATGAATTCATCAGTCAAAAAAGAGGTATTAAATCACGAATGATGATTTCATTAATTTCTTTAAGTTGGTTGGGAAATAACTTTTGAATAATTTAAGATATATTCTGAGCCTCTTTTAACGCAGATTGTATTATTTTTATTATTAGGAAAATTGTGCCTGGATAGGTTTGGTAAAAAATAGTATGAAAATAAATGATACAACTCATCTGCATGAAAAACAATGAAATTGAATTTACTTGGTAGTACATTAGTTTCTTCCTTGTGAAAGAGAAAGAATATGTTATTATTAGATTATAAATCAAAATCAATCATGGTATAAGTAACAAAAGGATGAAGAAGAATTAGTGTAAACAGTGTCTATATTGACAAGATATGTCAAATTCATAGTATTGCCTTTAAATGCAATGCAAACTTTTTTAGTTCCAACTTCAAAATAAAAGCAATCTTTACTTTGGTGCTCACAGGAACAAATGATTTTATTATCATGTTGAAGCAATAGTTTATCAAGTTATTTCAGACTACCATTGTGCAGAAGTAAAGAAATAATAAATCTTCAATAGGATTTCATTCTTTAAAGAAATTTACTGTAAAGATGCACTTTTCATTATTTTGTTTATTATTTCATTTTTTTTTCAGTTTCAGGAGTAACCACTGGTTTAACGACAGGACAAATAATTGGAATTCTAATTGGTATATTGGGATGTTTTGTAATAGTGGCAGCCATTTTATTCATCATAAGATTCAATAGACAGAACGACAATTACAAACCTAAAACTCACAGTTTTGCTAATGCCTTGTATCTAAAAACATCAGAAGAGATTAATGAAGATGATCCAAATGCTATGGGTTCTACTGTAAAAATATGTGGAGCAGATCCTTTGTGATTTTTTTTTAGATTACTACATGTATGTTCTATGTCACTCAATATCAATAAGGTTGATCAAAGCTCTGGTCTGTTGACAGTATTAAGCCTTTGGTGTCTTTAGATTGAGTTTCTGTACAGATAATTTTTAGTTTGAAGAACAAAACCGATTTCAACATGTTAACAGCCATTGTATAAATAAACACTGTGAACGTTTAATTTTGCATTTTTGTTATATTAGCTTATTTCTGAATCCTTGAAAAGAGGTATCCATATTAAATAGTAATCAGTGTTAATAAAATTACAGATCAAAGGTCAAATAATTATAAAAACTTTGTCAGTTTATTTTCTATTTATAGGTTACTGTTCCTCTGGTATCTTCTGCCCCTCTCTTATGATAATTTGCATCTTTGGAGAAAATTTTTACTGTTTTGGATTTTGTAATTGCCCAATGCATTTTTCTCAATCGTACATTGTAATTTTATTATATAATGCATTTGAACTGTAATAAGTATTTTGAAATGTCAATCGTGCTTTAAAATCGTATTTCAACATATTACATATACAATATGTAATTTGTATAGTTTGGAGATCACTGTTTGTACAAATAGATAAGGCTTTGCTCATTGTTGAAGTCCATACAGTGATCTATAGTTGTTAATTTCTATATCATTTCGTCTGTTGTGGATAGTTGTCTCATTGGCAATCATACCACATCTTTTTTATATTAAGTATTGTGTCTTTATTTCTTAAACACAAAGTTTATTGACTTTTATCATAAGTGTATTTTGTTTTCATGTCATAAACTGCATGATCTTGTCGTTCCTGAAGAGGAATATATGTCAATGCTATTAAAGAATTATATGTGCTTTGTTTATTTTGATTTCATGCATTAGTTATTACTTAAGGATATATTGAATTCATAAAGGAATGAATCATGAAAATTTATTAGCTTCAAATTTTCATATCAAGACCCAAAATCATTAAGCTAATCTATTTTAGGTAGTTCCAAAAACCTTGTAGAAAATTATTTTGACTCCTTTAATTTTCATAAAATTTTGACAAAATATTTAGTTTCACCCTTTCATAAAAATTTCATAAAACTTGAGCAAACATTAATACAAATAAAGCAAGCAAGCAAACCAAACCTTTAACTTGCTAGCATTATGATAACAGCTATAATAATTCTGTTCTTATGACATAAATTCTACTCATTAAAGAGTTTTATCGCTTGTTCTAATTGGTGACCAAGTAAGTGCTCGGTCGATGTTGATTGCATACTTTACTAATACTTATATAAAAAATGCAATCAATGAGTTTTTACATTACAGTTTTTTCCCATGCTTCGTGCTGGTTATGTTCATTGATCCATTAAAGGTTTCCAAGGGTATGTTGGGATCTATTATTCTACTGGTTTCCGTTTTTTAAAAATTGCATAATTTCACTCTAAATTGGTATTTACAAAGCTAGAATAAACATATATAAATGTTATAATGTGTTGCATTATGTTATTAGTTCCAGCATCTTTAACAAATAAATTTGAAGAACAAGTTTTGAAAAGAAAAAAAATGATTTCTAATTTTTGCTACCGAAAGCATTAGATGTTTGAACACAAAATGTCTTGGCAAAACACTATAATTGTGCTTTTCTGGTAGTTATTTACATGTCAAATGACTGATTCACTCCTGTATGTGTGTTGTGTCTGTGCTTGTCATTCTCGCTTTCACCATTCATTTACTGGCTAGCAGCTTGCCGTGAAAAGAAGAGCAGAGTGCATAATTCTTTCCTGCCAGTTACAGACTCTCGTGCAGTAAGACCTATGTGGCCACGATGTGGGATCCTCCAATAGGGGATAGAGACTGGGCACCTCATGGACCCAGGCTAAAACAAGGTCTCAGAGGAGGTTTAGCCCCTAGATGCAAGGCATGCTAGGCCCATCTAAAGTAGCAAAAGAAATGAAAAATGATTGTATTAGTAAGAGTAGATGATAAAAGGTACTGGTGAAACCAAGCTTTTAAGTGGAGACACAGTGATCTATGTTGGGGATGATGAACATCAAGTCACGGGAGTAGCTATAATGATGAATGAAAGAGCTTAGAAATCATTGATGGAATGGACACCAATCAACTAGAGAATGATAAAAGCAAGATTCTAATCAAAGTATAAAAAGTTGACAGTTATACAAACATATGCACCAACAAATGATGCAAGAGAGGAAGAGAAAGCAGAATATTTGTAACAACTACAAGATAACGTTTCATCCTGCAAAGAGAATGATATGCTTATAGTTATGGGTGACCTGAATGCAAAGGTAGGCAGAGACAATAGCCTTATGCAAGAGGTAACATGAATGTAGGACAATCAATGAAAATGAGGAATTATTATGCAATTTCTGCCAATTCAACAGCCTCATCATAACGATCTATATTCCCACACAAAGAAATAAACAAAGTAACATGTAAATCCCCTGATGGAAAGATAATAAATCGGATAGATCATATTATGGTACATGGGGATATGAGGTCTGATCATATGAGGACATCAATATTAGATACAAGAGTAATGAGAGGAGCAGATGTGAATACTGACCACTTCTTCGTAAGGTCAAAAATCAGAATCAAACTGGCAAGAAATAAAGGTGACAACAAGCGAAAGAGAGAGATATGACCTTGACCAGCTAAAAAATATGGATGTAAGGAAAAAGTACAATCTTGAAGTGAAAAACAGATTCCAAGTACTGGAAGAAAGTGACAGAAATTCAGTTTTAAAACACGAAAGTGCAGTGGAGATATACACTGAGGCAGCTAAACAGGTATTGGGGAGCAGTTAAAAGATTAGTAAACCATGGATAACCAAGAATACCAGGAACATGTTGGATGAAAGAAAATAAATTAAGAATAAATTCGAAGGTACTACATCAGAAAGATTAAAAGCAAGACGAAATGAAGAATACAAATTTACACATGGAAAAAAGTATTGCAACACCTTGAAATTGAAAAATCAGCCTCTTTTTTTTGGATGATATATAATAAGATATTTGTATAATATTATTGAAACATAGTTTATGATAACATTGGCATTGAAACGAACAAAAAATGTTTAAAAAAAAATGATTTTTATAACCACAATTTTAATAACAAAATGAAGCGTTTTTTGTACCAAAAAATGCATTTTACAACTTTGACTGTAGTCGAACTTTACAATGTCAGACATTTCAAAATTAATCTTCAGATGACTGTTCACATCATGGTTGATCGTTACACGCCAAAGAATTAGTACTTTGTGCGTAGCCTCCATTAAAACGGATAACCGCATCTTAACGTCTTCTGATTCCTGCCAAAATTCGACTAATTTGTTGCTAAGGTAGCAGCAACCATTTCTGATGAAGGGCATTGTTTATTTCATGATGTGTTTGAACTGGGGTGTCCTTTCGCGCACTTACCGCCCAATAGTGTCCCATATATGCTCGATAGGGTTCAAATCTGGGCTACGATCCGTCCACGGAAGATGACCCGAATTCCATTGGAACAATGAATCTTCCTCCATGATGCTAATTTTCAATTTTAGCGAGCTCTGCACTACATTGGATACGGAAAACTGTGTGTCTGTTCGTGAACAAAGGTCTCCGAAATGGTCTTATCGCACGATAACCAGTAGCGATGAGTCAATCTCGAACAGTTCTTGTTAAAAGGTCCCTGTATGCCAAACACTCTCTTTTTTGGATTGTATTGTATGCAAGGGGTTTCCTTCTGACCAACCTTTTTTATGCTTGATTTTCCCTAGCAAATGGTATAGAGGGTCTTCTTTATTTCGGAAGGTCTTTAACATCGTTTAGTGCCATTTTTAATTCTCAAAACGACTTCTAGTGGAATGGTGATGACCAACAATACGTGCAGTTATTACAGCGACCTCCTGCTTCACTCATGCTGATAATCTGTCATCTTGCTGCAGTTAAGAGTTGTCGATGACCCATTACAAGGTGTCAATCACATAACTTTAAAATTTTGGTTATTTAAAGTGTTGAAAACAATGAGGATGAAAACACCTGTTTTGCTGTTTACGGGTACAGTAGCTGCATGTGCAGATAAAAACTTACCGAGTCGATATTTATTGATTAAACTCAGGTGATACTTAAATAATGTTTAAGTAGTTCTATTTTACCAAATTATATCACAAAAAAATAAAAAGTGTTTTTTTAATTTCAATTTCAATTTGGTGTTGCAATACTTTTTTCCATGTGTATAGAAAAACAAAGGTGTTAAGAAAAGTGGTCGTGAGGATAAAAGGAAGTGGTTCAATATGATGGCTGAAGATGAAGAAAAAGCAGCAGAAAATGGCAGACGCAAAGATTTTTATAACATCACTAAAATCCAAACAGGTGAAAGAAAGAGGCAACACACAAAAGTAAGAAGGACACCTGAAAAGTGAAAGAAACGATATACTGAATAAATGGGTAGAACATTTTAGTGAAGTTTTAAATAGGCAAGACCCTCTTTATCCAATTTTACAGAAGATGTAGATCTGGCTGAAATTATAATAGACGAGATTGAATTAGGATAAGGGACAGTAGTTGAAGTTAAAAGAGCATTGAAGAAAACACAAAATGGGAAGTCAGCAGAAATAGACAGTGTAACACCAAAGCTTATCAAGACAGACATCGACCTTACAGAAGAGAAAATGGCAAAATATCTAATAGCCTATAGGAAGAAGAAAAATGGCCATCAGACTGGAGAAAGGGATTGATTTGCAAGATCTTTAAGAAGGGCGATATGACAGATTGTAATAACTGGAGGGGAGTTACTCTTTTACCTGTTCTCAGTAAAGTATTTTGCATAATGCTGATAAAGAGAATAAAAGGAGGAATACACAAAATGATTAAGGAATGAGCAGGCAGGTTTTAGATAAAAAAAGAGTAACAACCGAACAGATTTCTATCCTTCGAAACATACTTGAGCAAACAAATGAATGGAGGTCAACTTTACTCATACTTTTTATAGACTTGGGAAAATCATTTGACTCAGTCCACCGAGAGAGTCAAAGGACGATCAAGAAGAGCTATGGAATACCAAGCAAGATCATAAGAACCATAAAGGAAATATATACAGGATTTAAGGGTTCCGTCATTGATCAGGGAGAAACATCATAATGGTTTGAAATCTAATCAGGAGTGAAACAGGGATGTATAATGTCAGGTTTTCTTCCCCTTCTAGTCATAGACTAGATAATCCGAAAAACAACGGCAAAGACAAAGGGATAAGATTGAATGATCTTGATTTTGCTGACGACATAGCACTTCTTTCCTCAAAACTTAGCGACCTTGATGAAAACAAACGCAGAATTTAACAACAGAAGCCGAAAGAGTTGAAATGAAACTTAACCCCAAAAATAACAAAAGTCTTGAGATCCAAGCAAACAATGAGTAAGGAGCTGATAACATTATACGACTAGAAAGTAGAAGATGTAGACATTTTCACATACCTGGGATCAGTCGTGGACAAAGAGGGAAGAGGAAGTAGTGACATCAATAACAGAAAGCACGAGGGACATTCCATCGCCTTAGAAATATATGGTATGCAAGAGGAATTGGCCGAAAAACAAAAATACACCTGTATAAATCATTTTTTGACCTCTATTATTGTATGGATGTGAAACATGGAAAAAAGAAACTGAATACTGTACAACGCTAATATCTAAGAAAGATCCTAAAAGTAATATGGCAAAGTAAAACATCAAACAAAACACTAAACGAAATTTCTAATACCAGAAACACCAGTTGTGAAATTAGATGGAGACGGTGGACATGGATAGGACACATATTAAGGCATGAAAGAAACAACAGTAGTTGTGTAGCACTACAATGGGCACCGGAATGGAAAAGAACTAGAGGAAGACCAACAACTACATGGAGAAATACAACAGCGAAAGAAAGTAACCAACAAGGATGGACAAGTTGGAACGTAGTCAGAACTGCGGCAAAAGAAGGAAAAGGGTGGAATAGCAACGTGGAGGCCTTATGCGACTTCTGGAGCGGAGAGAATTAAGGTTTAGGTAAGGTAGTTATTCAACGACAAAAAAAAACGATATTTAAATATTGGATCATAAATTATAAGGACTTAACCATATTTTCCTGAAACGAATTGTACTATTGATTCTTAGTCGTATTTGCATTCAAAAGAATATCCAAAATAATGCTGACATTTAATGGAAACAAAAATTCAACATTTATTCCACCCTTATATTAAAAAAAAACCCGAACTCTAAATAAAGAGAATTAATTGACTATATAATCTTGAATGTAAATATATAACGTACATGTGTAATGTTGAAGTTAACCAATTAATTATTTTCAAGTGTATAAGCTTTAGTAACCATGTAACCTCAAGTTTCCAAAATATTCGATAGAAACACCAAATAAAAAAAGAATGGTGCTTTGAAACAACCAAGATCTACAGAATAATAGGTAGTTTCGTTTTTGATACTGACTATATCATGTGGAATATTTAGACGAGCCCGTTAGGGGCGAGTTAAGATATTGTACATGATATAGTCAGTATCAAAAACGAAACTACCTATTATTCTGTTTATCGGTAATTATGTCGTCACACAATGTATTGCCTAATATTTTCAGTGATACAGCCAGTACATTGATACTCGAAAATATTAGGCAGTAAGATCAAAGGGAAAATATACGAATTATTGATAAATGTGTTTATTATTCAGAAATGTTTAATTGCAATGAAATGTAGGATTAATTTCCTAAAACTGTCAAATTCATGGAAATATTTTTTGTCCGGTATGCAACCGGATTTGACATAATATGATTTGTTGGTACAAACCATTTCAAACAGAACTAGTATTTTGAAATTTAAGAATATCAGTTTAATGGACAACAGATTTTACAAAACTGCAAAAGGCAGATTGCTCTGCAACATTTCAAGAACATACTAACTTTAGAAAACACGTTTTTCATCATTTATGATTAAATAACTATTCTCTAATCAATGTCGTTCTATATTAAGGTTTCAAATGTCCTGATTTACTTGTAGCAACTTAATCAGAAATTTTTGCAAAATTGGAATATTGATATAAATTTGATATATACAATTGTGAAAGATCGCATCTACTTTTTCTTTGTGAGCGTTAAAAGGGTAATGAACTATCTGGTGTCGCTTAGTTGTCATTTTTCAAAAAAATCATTGAAAGCATTTTAAATCGTTTTGCAATGATGAAAATTTATCAATGTTGTTGGTACAGCAAAAGACTGGTTGCTCATTCCTTTTTCCCATTCACTTTTGTTGGGAAACAAAATGTTTGGCCTTGAAAGTTCATTTCATTTGGTATTTTATTTTTAGACCGAGCCATGATGCCCTTTACACTGGGGTAAAGCTGATGACCGTAACTGCATTCACGATCATCCCAAGATGTCGGATGAAAAATTAGGTCAGTTTCTGTATTGTCTGTTAAAGTGTTTCTATATCATTTTCTTTACAAATCATACATTGAAACGATGTAAATTTATAAAAGAATCACTCGGAAATCACTAATTATACCCCCGCTTTAAAAAAGGGGTGGGTATACTGTTTTACCTCTGTCTGTCAGTCCGTCCATCAGTCCGTCCGTCAGTCAGTCCGTCCCATGAAACTTTCGTCACATTTTTCTCAGGAACTACACATCCACCCTTTCTGTAATTTGGTATCAACATTTATATATGTCAGCCATACCGTGTGATGCGTTTTCAGATTCATCACTTGACAACTTCCTGTTTACCGAACACTTGTTTGATTTTACACATGATTGCCAAGTTGAAAATTTTCGTCACATTTTTCTCAGGAACTACAATACCAGGATTTCTGAAATTTGGTTTCAGGATTTATATAAGTCAGCTATACTGTGTGATGCGTTTTCAGATTCATCACTTGACAACTTCCTGTTTACCGAACACTTGTATGTTTTTACACATGATAACCAAGTTAAAAATTTTCGTCACATTTTTCTCAGGAACTACAATACAAGGATTTCTGAAATTTGGTTTCAGGATTTTTATAAGTCAGCTATACCGTGTGATGCGTTTTCAGATTCATCACTCGACAACTTCCTGTTTACCGAACACTTGCATATTTTTACACTATTAATATTATCCACTTGCGGCGGGGGTATCATCAGTGAGCAGTAGCTCGCAGTTTCACTTGTTACTTCTGAGAAATGTGCATGAAACGGGAAATTCGATTTGAAAAAATCGCCAAGATGACCGTAAAATCACAATCGAGATGACCGTAACAGAATCAGCGATTTATAACAAGGCTGACCGTAACTGCTTTTAAGATGACCATAATTTGTAAATGATGACCGTAACTTTTAAAGGATGACCCTCAATACTAAGAAATATCCGTAATTATATAAGTATCTTTTTGTATCAAATGATTGCCAAAAGACATGGAAATGAACAGGAAGGGAAAACATGCCACAAAAGCGCGATAAAATGTCACCTTACAAGCATAATAAAAAAAAAATGGGGTGCACAGCCTTCAACTGCTCGACAAAAGATTTTTGTTTGTTTCTGGGATTCCTTTTAATGACATATAATAAATACACATTTTTAAAAATGCCAAAAAAATTGCATGTACACCCATTGATATTATATCGTCTTTCATTTTGTCGTGCAAATAAAATAACAGAAATATTTTGAAAATATCATTCGAATAAACTAGTGAAGGTGAGCTCCAGCAAAGTAGATCCTTAAAATAGTATTGTACGAAAAGCGTATCACAAGGTGGAACGTTGTCAATTTGTATATATACAGAAATGTTATTCATACAGTCAGGATTCTACTTCTTCAAAATTATCTCCTCATTACGCCAGTTCATGCTCACAATCGTAGAAATGGAAGCCATTGTAGGGATGACGCTCTGCCAATTTTGCTCTTGAAAACTGATAAATGTATCCACATAGAACCATTACGATCGATCGTTATATGTCAGTTATATTTTTAAAGACAAATGTATCTACTAGCTAATAAGCATTAGTTAATGATCTTGTCTGCATTGATTCAACTTAAAAAAATTGTCTGTTCGGATGTCAGATGGAATTTTTGAAAATTCTTTAGCATTTAAAAAAATTCTACTAACAAAAAATTCTACTAAACATTTTCAGTGGTTGAAGATTATAAACCCAAGTTATCACAAGAAAATCATATTTTTCGAAGATATCCATTTTCATCATTCAAATTAAAAGACTGTCGTCAAGTACTTTTAGAAAAAAAATAGCTATTCGAACACACCTACTCTGTTTTTGTGATTCATTAGATAGGTATCTTACTTGACCCATATATCTCATCTTTTCGTAATGTCATTTTTTACGTTATAAAGTCAACCTTTAGCTTTGATATATAATAATGATAGAATCTGAAGCGAGATGCTATATAAAATACTCTTGCTTTGTACGTTTTAAAGACAAAATATACACCCAAAACATGCCCTAACATAAAAAGGTGCACTCGATTTTTCTCTTTTCGATACAATCGTTACCTGTTTTGGGGCATTGAAAAAAATGCAAATAATGTTTT
Organism: Mytilus galloprovincialis; assembly: GCA_037788925.1. Classification (NCBI taxonomy): domain Eukaryota; kingdom Metazoa; phylum Mollusca; class Bivalvia; order Mytilida; family Mytilidae; genus Mytilus; species Mytilus galloprovincialis. The sequence continues at coordinate 43,227,264 of CM075333.1, read as the reverse complement.
TAAAATAAGAAAATTGTCGTTTTATTTGTTTCTATTAACTTTTTAAAATTTTGTTACTATATCAAACATTACAGTTAACATTTATCGCTTTCTCGATAAACACAGAGCTTCGATTCTTTTGTTCTATTTCAAAAGTGTTTCCGCCTGCATATATCAAGACAAATTAAGATTTTAATCTGCTACCTCTGGAACCATACACATGGGCTCGATTACCAAATATTCGTATGTATTATTAATGTTTTTAATGCTCCATTTATTGGCATTATGTTTTTCTGGTCTGTGTGTACGTTCGTCCGTTCGTCTGTTTGTTTGTCCGTTTGTCCATCTTCAAGTTAAATAAAATTGAAACTTAGTACACATTTTCCCTATGGTATTATCTTTTTAATTCTAAAGCCAAATTACAGTTTTATTCCATTTTCATAGTCCACTAAACATAGAAAATGATAGTGTAGATGAGGCATCCGTGTACTAGGGATACATTCATGTTTCTTCAAATTTTCGTCGTATCGCTGTCAATTTGTGTTAAAATTTTAACGTCGATATCAATAAATATTTCATTGTTTACGAGAAATATGCAATTTACTATCATTGTTATAAATCCTAAATATGGCCAATTATATTATAGTTCAAAACAAGAGGCTGTCACAATGACAGCAAACTGGATGTATTAATATTTATTTGCAATATCACAAGAACCATTACTGATGAATGGTGAAAGTGAAAATCGTCAATATCAAATTTGACCTCCATTTTGTCATCAGTATCAACATCTTAAAATTTGAAAAGCTTAGATTGAATGGTTCATGAGTAAATGCAACAACGTGAATGGAAACGCCATTTCACAATCTTTCAAGAACCATAACTCCTGAACGGTAAAAGTCAAAATCGTCATTATTGAACTTGACCTTTAATTTGCCATCAGTAACAACATATAAAAATTTCAAAAGCTTTGGTTAAATGGTTCATGAGAAAATGCACGGACACGACTGGAAACACCATTTTTCAATCTTTCAAGAACCATAACTCCTGAACGGTAAAGGTAAAAATCGTCATTATTGAACTTGACCTCTAATTTGCCATCAGTAGCAACATATAAAAATTTCAAAAGCTTTGGTTGAATGGTTCATGAGAAAATGTACGGACACGACTGGAAACACCATTTTTTCAATCTTTCAAGAACCATAACTCCTGAACGGTAAAAGTCAAAATCGTCATTATTGAACTTGACCTCCATTTTGTCATCAGTAACAACATATTAAAATTTGGGAAGCTTAGGTAGAACATTTCATGCGTAAATGCACGGACACGACTGGAAACTCCATTTTTCAATCTTTCAAGAACCATAACTCCTGAACGGTAAAAGTCAAAATCGCCATTATTGAACTTGACCTCCATTTTGTCATCAGTAACAACATATTAAAATTTGGGAAGCTTAGGTAGAACAGTGCATGCGTAAATGCACGGACACGATTGGAAACTCCATTTTTCAATCTTTCAAGAACCATAACTCCTGAAAGGTAAAAGTCAAAATCACCATTATTGAACTTGACCCTCATTTAGTTGTTAGTAACAACATATTAAAATTTTAAAAGCTTTGGTTGAACGGTTCATGAGTTAATGCACGGACAACATTTGATTGCCGCCCGAACACCCGCCAGCCCGACCGCCCGCCCGCCGTACATCCCCAAATCAATAACCGACATTTTTGTCACAAAAATCCGGTTAAAAAGAAATGTATGAAACATATTTATATCCGCTAACCGAGCCCTTATTGAGATCGACAAACTCAACAAAAAAGCTTTGAATACAATACGGATATTTCTTAGAATTGATGGTCATCCTATAAAAGTTACGATCGTCCTATATAAATTACAGTCAGTCTTTACAAATTACGGTCATCCTTTACAAGTTACGGTCATCTTTTTACCAATCACGGTCATCCTTGTTTTATGTTACGGTCATCTTGAAAATATTTTGTTTATGATTTACGGTCATCTTAACGATTTTTTCAAATCGAATTTCCCATTTCATGCACATTTCTCAGAAGTAATTAGTGATTTTCGAGTGATTATTTTATAAATTTACATCGTTTCAATGTATGATTTGTAAAGAAAATGATATAGAAACACTTTAACAGACAATACAGAAACTGACCTAATTTTTCATCCGACATCTTGGGATGACCGTGAATGCAGTTACGGTCATCAGCTTTACCCCAGTGCTTTAGCAATTACTGTCTGTCCGTCTGTCTATCCGTGAACATGTTTATTTCGTAATATAAGCCAGGATTGCTCCATTTGATATCAGTATTTATATTTATAAAAGGAAGATCATCAATGGAAAATGACAATTTTATTCCGGGCATTTGTAATTTATGGTATGTGAAAAATTATGATAAAAATTAGTTGTTGTTTGTGCCAGGGTTTCAACACCAATTTATATTTTTAGTTAATATGTGGAATGCCACATTGATTCATAATAAACTCATCATAGATACAAGGATTAAAATTTATATTATAAATATTACGCGTCTCGTTTCGTCTACAAAAGACTCATCAGTGACACTGAAAAAAATGTTTTAAAAGGCCAAATAGAGTACGAAGTTGAAGAGCATTGAGGACCAAAAATTCCTAAAAGTTTTGTCAAATACAGCTAAGGTAATCTATTCCTGAGTGAGATAAAGTTTAGTGTATTGTGCTAATTTAAATTGGCAAGTGGTGTCCAATGTCAGGTAGAAATGAGCTTTCATGAAAAGAAATCGCAAACATTGGGAATTATCTTATTGTTTGCTTTAAGTTCGGTTGTTATAAAATTACCCGTTGGCTGCCATTTTCGGAATGAAAGTCAAATTGCGTGATTTTTTTTTATAACGCAAGTTTGAAGCAAGTATTATTTCAGGATCTGTTGCATATTAAATTTCCGAGTTAGCATTGAACATAAACCGAGATATTTCTTGCTTTAAGCCTGTGTTTAAACATTTCAGTGCCACGCAGTCTAATGGCGGTGATGGAAACATTGTACTGTATGAATCCTGCTGAAGTATTTTAGATCAACTTAGCGAAATAGTTTTACGTTCGAAATAAAAAATATGTTGATAGATCGCAGGATCACGATGTATATATCTGGTTTTTTTTTGTTTTTTTTTTTTTGTTAGACAAAGTAAGCTGTTATTACTAGTTCAGCGTGCATGCATCACAAGGCAAGCGGATCCGGACATGTTACGATAGAAAATACAGCAACATCGGTGTATCTACAGACCGAACTAGGAAAACGATCAAATCATACTAGAATTTCTTACGTTCTTATTTTCACCAGTCAGCTGAGAACTATGACGTATATCAATTCGCAAACATTCAATGTATTTCGAGGGAAAGATCCCCAGGCCACCTTTTGCTTCATGCATTTGCTAGTGCATTTGCATTATATTCAGTGATACTTATTTTGCGACAAGTTAGGCTCTTGGTGGCCTTGTAATCTTGGAAGTCTAGTAACGATTGGCTACTACATGTATAACAACCAGAGGAAATTTTAGATACATGATTTTCTCATAACATTTTGTAATTGGTATCTGCTACTAACTAGCGTTATCGTTCAATAATTTCAATCACCATCAGATCTGTGTCTTTTGTGTTTTTATTAGTTTTTGTTTCGCCTTGACGGAGTCAAAACGCGAGACATAGGTATGATGTTTCCGGCGTTGGTGGCGGCGGTTGCGGCGTCAACAATGTATTAGTTTTAGATTATTTCTAGTTTATGGAGATTATAAAATCTCTACCCTCTCATCATGGTTCATTGACTTTGAAACTATTACATTGTTAATAAGTTAATGTTCGTGTTTTGGTTTGTATAAAGGGAACGACTAATGATTATTCAATGGTATTTGGTATGCCTTTGTATAAACATTGGCACAATTTATTTCCATAGAGATGGTTTAGCCATGTACTTTCAGTCATGATTCAACGACTAATAATATTTGCAAAACTTGCATTTTAAAGAATTGCTATTTTAAGTTCAGCATTTGCATTGTCAAAAGTACAAAAAGGCGAGACATATCTCTGTGATACCAGTTTATTTGTTGTTGCTTAGTATCGATCTGAAATGTTAAGCCCTTTTCAATTGAATATTTTAGTTGTTCGTATATTTTTTACTACACCATTGTCCCAGATTGGGGAGGATTTGCGCACCCGAAAACATTTTAAATGTGACTCCGCCACAGTTCACGGGTGTCATTCGGTTTAACGAGAGATATGATCGTGAAAGAATATCTAACGGTGGTCAAGTATTGCGAGACGATCGTGAAAGCTCTAGTAACGGATCGTGATTGATATTTAATCGAGAAGACATATGCAAAGTCAGTAAATAATCTAATTTAATTAATTACACAGACAAATTTACAAAAAATAAAACTGTCTGTCAAAATGGTTCAACATTATGATCAGTATGTGAGAAAATCCAGTTTTAAAGATACATAGTTTTTACAAAACAACAAAAGGCAGATTGCTTCTCGACATTTCGATGACATAAAAAATCTAAACAAACATGATATTTTCACAAATTCGAATAAAATAAACTTCTTTTATCCGAATAAGGGCATTCTATTTGATTATAATTATTTTCTATAAACATAATCTGAAACTTGGTAAAAGAAGAAATATTTCCACAAAATTGATTTTTCGGATCGTGAAAAATCTGATGCTACGAAGATGTTCAAACGTTCAAATTATTCTTCAATTATATGATAATTCATATTTCTTATTGGTATTGAGAAAACTAGATTGACCAAGATCCTCAATAAATTTAAGCATTTCAAAGTATTAATATTTTCAAAAAAGTAAATTTTATATTATCCATCAATGTATGTAGATTGTTATTATCCTACAAGTTACACTCGTCACTTGAAACTTTTGTTTAAACATGCTTCTACGCATAAGGACAATCCATTTTATCGCTTGCTCAAGATATATAAGCGGGATAACATGAGCTTTTATTTGTACAAATAATACAAGCAAATTATCATTTGTGAACATGTTATTTGTATAATAGTTGGCTGATTGTAGGATGAATGTTTTTATTGTCATATGAAGTACTCACTTATCACGAGTTATGGGATAACTACATTTTGTATATTAGATCCTATAATCTACATGTCCGTCAGATAGGATTCATCTGACCTGTACTTTGCCTCATTTCATGGATGAAGATTAAGTCCGTATCGCAGATTCGTTAAGCTTTATGATAACTGTCTGTTGTTATGATTGGAAGGTGGACATTTTCGATTTCTGCAAGGTTTCAAATAACATTGACCTCTTTATCATGCATCATTTGGCAATGTTTGTTTTATGTTGTTTGGCCTTTTGTTTACATATCTGTATGCTATAGCGCCACGGTATTTGGTGTATGGTGTCTGTCTTTCTGTATGCATGTTTCCGCATATATGACGTCAATTGTATTTGATATTCAATAGTAAGATGTCTATGTTTGGCTGTCGGTCAGGGTTCATATACTTTCGACCTTGTCAGTTTCTAAGGTTCTGCATGGATCGGAACACCTATATTTGGTGTACGGGATGTTTGAACAGATTTGTATGGCATGGTTCATCTGACCTTGACCCCTTTTTAGCTCACATGGCCCGAAATTTAGCGATTTTTTCACAGATTCTGAATTAGAATGTCCATAAAATGTCTTTCACGATCCGGTACCAGAGCTTTCACGATCGTCTCGCAATACTTGACCACCGTTAGATATTCTTTCGTTAAACCGAATGACACCCGACGTGCAGTTTGTCTGTGCCTGTCCCATGTCATTTTTACGTTAATCTGGCCGTAGGTTATCTCGTTTGAATTGTGTTACATTCGTCATTTCGGGGCCTTTAATACCTTTCTCTGTGTTATTGGTTTTGTTAATGTTGAAGACCTTTAGTTTCAAACATTCTATGTAATTTGATCTGTGTGGAGAGTTGTCTCATCGACAAGTCACCTTCTTATTCATATACAAAGTCCTTCTTTGAAACAAATAATCTTACAGTAACCATTTCAGTGTAAATATCAATTTGATTTAATTTAACTGTATAAGCTAACAGACACACAGAATATTTTATTTCATGATTTATTGGAATTTGACCATATTAGCTCCAACACGTGTTTTCTGTAATAATTTGCATAGGGTTATGTGTCGCATTTTGTGTTTCCGCAGAAAGTACTGCACTTTTTCCTTACGGTAACCTTAGTGCACCTTTTTTTTTCAGGAAGTAGAACCATTTCAAGTGACCGACATATATACACATGGAAAAAAGTATTGCAACACCTTGATTTTTTAAAATTTGAAAAATCAGCCTCTTTTTTTTTATGGAATATAATAAAATATGTGTATAATATTATTGAAACATAGTTCACGATAACATTGGCATTGAAACGAACAAAAAATGTTTTAAAAAAAAAATGATTTATATAACCACAATTTCAATAACAAAATGAAGTGTTTTTTGTACAAAAAAACGCATTTGACAAGTTTCACTGTAGTCGAACTTTACAATGTCAGACATTTCAAAATTAATCTTCAGATGACTGTTCACATCATGGTTGATCGTTATACGCCAAAGAATTAGTACTTTGTGCGCAGCCTCCATTAAAACGGATAACCGCATCTTAACGTCTTCTGATTCCTGCCATAAATCGACTAATTTGTTGCTAAGGTAGCAGCAACCATTTCTGATGAAGGGAATTGTTTATTTCATGTTGTGTTTGAACTGGGGTGTCCTTTCGCTCACTTTCCGCCCAATAGTGTCCCATATAAGCTCAATATGGTTCAAAGCCGGGCTACGATCGGGCCAAGGAAGATGAACCAAATTCCATTTGAACATTGGATCTTCCTCCACGATGCTAATTTCCAACTTTGGCGAGCTCTGCACTACATTGGATACGGAAAACTGTAAGTCTGCTCGTTAGCAAAGGTCTCCGAAATGGTATTATCGCACTGTAACCAGTAGCGATGAGTTGATCTCGAACAGTTCTTGTTAAAAGGCTCTTGTATGGCCACCACTCTCATTTTAGGATTGTCTTGTATGCAATGGGTTTCCTTCTGACCAACCTTCATTATGCTTGATTTTCTCTAGCAAATGGAATAGGGGGTCTTCATTATCTCAGAAGGTCTTTTACAGCGTTTATTGCCTGATTGTTATTCTAAAAACGACTTCAGTGGCATGGTGATGACCAACAATGCGTGCAGTTGTTACAGCGACATCCCTGCTTCTCTTATGCTGATAATCTGCCATCTTGCTGCAGTTAAGAGTTGTCAAGGACCCATTATAAGGTGTCAATCACATAATTTTAAAAACTTGGTTATTTAAAGTGCTGAAAACAATGAGGATCAAAACATCTTTTTTGCTGTTTACGGGTACAGTAGCTGCATGTGCAGATAAAAACTTATCGAGTCGATATTTATTGATTAAACTCAGGTGATACTTAAGTAATGTTTAACTAGTTTTATTTTACCAAATTATATCACAAAAAAATAATGAGTGTTTTTTTTAATTCAATTTCAATTTGGTGTTGCAATACTTTTTTCCAGGTGTATATTTCTTTTTTCAGATTGTTTCCTTGTTTTGTTAACGCAACGGATGTTTTCACAGATTTCGTAGCCGATTTTTGTTTAATTTCCATCACGACCCGATACAATAGCTTTCACAATCCAATCGCAATGCTTGATCACCATTTCGTATTCCTTCACGATAAAATCCCTTGGTATACGGAATGATAGCTATGTACTAACCTCTGTCGCTTTCACAAAAAAAAGTACACCAAATGATTGTTTGTCTTTATAAAATGCAATAAAACCCCAGGCTTCTGCTCTTTAACTTGAAAAGACCTGATATATATTGTTAAGTGCCGACAAATACGGATATACATGAATGTAGATATTTCAAATAATATAACGAATCGTGTTGTTGACACAGATTGATTATCTTACCATTATTTCAATTGTTAAGTTCATGTTTTCTTCTTAAGGACACCAGTTGTAGGCCTAGGAATTACTTCACAAGTAGTAGGAATTACTTCACTACTTGTGTGTATCATGCAACCAAAGTAAATCGACCCGAATGAAGAAGGAGGCGTTCATCTGTGTGATTCTTGCAATTTTTCTTAAAGGTAAGTTCCACGGACAACGAAATATGAAATAAGAAGTAAAATGATATTTTCATTTTCTTTTAGGTTAAAGCTGTCATTTAACGAAGTTATATATCGTGACCACTGTAAAAACAAAATCAAAACCATTTTGTACATGTACAATGTATTATATGAAAAACAATATGAAATTGTCAAAACAAAACATAGAATAAAAGATGAGTACGCATTCTCCCTCAACTGAAGTACCAAAAAAGATGAATCTATGTTTTCCCTCTCAATTACACGAGAATTGAACTTCCGAATTGTCTTCTAGGTCCTATATTATATACATACTTTTATATTTTGTATAATTTTAAGTTGTTTTTTAATCTGAAAACAGTCACATTTGTTTATGTATAAAAATATTTGTAATGTTATGCCGATTGATGTTGAATGTGCATACTCATTATGTGCATTTTTTATTGTCCCTTGGATACCTTTGACTCATTAATACTAGCTCATTTAAACAAGTCTTTAAATCATTTTCAGAATTATTAGCATTATGCAACTTTATGAGAGTACATCGAGGTAGTGACACTATCGCCGCCTTTCTGTTTATCGATATAAGAAGATGTGGAATGGGTGCCAATTAGGCACAATTTGAATTAGTAGCCCATTTGTAGGTCAAGTACAACCTTCAACACAGAGCCTTGACTCACACCGAACAACAATCTATAAATGAATAGTGTCAAACCATTCAAACTAGTTGTCTAATCTATATTAAACAAGAACTATCTATCCGACGTATTTAAATTTGAGTATATGTTTAAAACTATCATTTCGATAACCTTCAGAAGCACAATGACTTAATGATGCAGGACCTCTTTAATTAAATCTCCATCTAAATGTAACTACAAGAAGGCGATTGCAGTGCACTGAAAACCTGCATAGTTTGACACAATTTGTCCTTGGTGGCAACGCCCGTTCACTACCTTCATCTTGTGAACAACAATACTGTAACTATCTAAAAATCATTGAATTACCAACAAAAGAACGTTACAAATTGTTTTGTGAATATTCCGATTATATTTAAATAAGTGATTTACCATTTAAAGAACGTTTTCTCTGTTTGTGTTATCCCGCGGAAATCTCACATGCGTAGGTGCGTTCTAGAAGTCATGTATGTTCGTACAACAAAGTTTACATTAAAAATTATATAATTGTTCCGAATAAACAGCTGTCATGGACGCAAAGAGCTATTGGAGAAACAATTATTTTAATAAAAATATAAATGTTTGTAAGATCTAGTTCAAATATTTATAGTTTTTCACTTGCTTCCCATCACGATATAATTAACGAGACGTTTATTCAAACACAACCAAATCACCCACCATGACAGCATTTTGTCCAATCACAGAAAGGATTTTCGAGCATGCGTATTCTGTTGCCATAGTTAAGCGTCCTTAAGTTCAAAGGGCACAAACCAAAACTATACCGACTACGTCGGAAAAAGAGAAACGAGAAACTCTTATGAACCAAATTAACAAACGACAACCACTCAAAGTCAGGTTCCTGACTTAGGACACGTGCAAAACCAAATGCAGCGGGTTTAAACTTGGTGATTAACAGTTTTTGTGTACTACTTGCACATTTTGTCTTCCTTAATGACGTGTTGACGCTCTTCAATGACCCGTTATGCAACTAATGCAAACCATATTTGTAGAAATCTTGACAAGGTGCTATCCTCCATTATTTCCCCTAGCGATAGGTGACCTCTCTACCTAATGGGTAATCAACTTCAAATAGGATATAAATTCACACTTACACACATTGTAATTTGGGGTTGATTTCACTCTTTATATAGCTCATTTTGGGATTTAAAATGAAGTAGGCGCTACCTGTAAAGAGGAACAAGATCTGTTATCAGTAGCCTTTTTAACAGCTTAATATTTCTTAGTCAAATAAATAAAAGAATTTTGAAATCAAATAAATAAAAGAATTCAATCCGATAACTAACAACTTCGTTTTTGTTTCTTTCTGGGTATTTAAATCACAAAAGGCATATATAAATAATCAGTATAACATATAACTTGAAAATAATATATGCAACTGTCTATACGATTGCACAAACATATCTCACGGTTTACCATAAAAATTACGAATGACTTTATTACTAAAGTAACGTAAGCTTAAACAAGAAAAGTGTCTACTATGTTGGTCAGTCACGTATTAGGCACTCACTTTACGATGTCATTATATATTTTAACCAAAAGATCTCATCATTTGGTTGTCGGGTAACGTGGTTTATTTAAAATGTTAAATCATGTTTCAAAATATTTTATCAATAATCTAAAAAAGTATAAAGTGAAAAAGAAAAAGGTAGACAAACTGGTAGATTTTTAATCTTTATTATTTTAACGTGAGTTTTCCATGAAAAGTGTCACCAGCCCAGTAGTAAGCACTTTTTGTGCTGACATGAATTATCATTGATATGGTTATATTTATAAATTAACAGTTTACAAAATCTAGAATTATTGAAATACTAAGGCTTTTCTACCTCAGGCATAGAATACCTTTGCTGGATTTGGCAAAACTTTTAGGAATTTTGGTCCTCAATGCTCTTCAACTTCGTACTTTATTTGGCCTTTTTAACTTTTTTGGGATTCAAGCGTCATTGATGGGTCTTTTGTAGACGAAACGCGCGTTTGGCGTATGTACAAAATTTAGTCCTGGTATCTATGACGAGTTTATTTACAACCACTGGGTCCATGCCACTGCTGGTAGAGATTTATTTCCCCGAGGGTATCACCAGCCCAGTAGTCCTCACTTTTTGTGCTGACGCGAATTATCATTGATATAGTTATATTTATAAATTAACTGTTTACAAAATCTAGAATTTTTGAAATACTAAGGCTTTTCTACCTCAGGCATAGAATACCTTAGCTGGATTTGGCAAAACTTTTAGGAATTTTGGTCCTCAATGCTCTTCAATTTCATATTTTATTTGGCCTTTTTAACTTTTTTGGGATTCGAACGTCACTGATGAGTCTATTGTAGACGAAAAGCTTGTCTGGCGTATGTACAAAATTTAGTCCTGGTATCTATGATGAGTTTATTTATTTCCTACTATATAAAATTGATGGATGAAAAGTTACATTCCTTCCAAAAAGATTTGACAATTTTCAAATATTTTTTTGTGTATAAAATATTAATACTGTGTTCGGAGGGGGAGGGAATATTATTTTTCAAAGTAGAAGGAATAGTTTTTCTAAAAAAATATATTCAGCAGTACCAATACTTTGTATTGTGTCTTTAAAATTAGTATTGCTCTTCAAAATGATAAGATACCGCATTTCGAGGGTTGAACTAGTATGGTCAACAGTATTGAAGATCATGGGTTCAAAGACTATACGGGTAAAACCATTGAACATACAATTGGTATTTGCTTCTTTCTCGAATAAGCTCGCGGCATTAAGCAGTAAAAGCATACACTTGTCGGCTTAATATTGCAATAAACCATACTAATCTGGCTCATATACCTGCTACCTGGCTGGGTTATAATATAAATCATATTGCAGACTTTAATTAAGTGACTGTCATGATAACAGGGTAAGCTGAGGACATATCAACAATTTTCATCTTATAGTTGAAATGTTTTCCTCTGTTTTAGTTTGTAAACAAGATTTGTTTTCTCTCGGTTTATGACATCTGAACAGCGGTATACTACTCTTGCCTTTATTTGTATATGAAACAATCATGCATATCCCAAACGTTCGGTATGCCCGTGTATTTTCTGATGTCATAGATTTTAACGAACGTAATCAATGCATCACTGGGTAATTATTGTGTCAGGGATTTCGATACCATAAATTACTTAAAACTTTTACTAAATTCTTTCATAGATACAAATATTTGTTTGTAAATTGGCTGTACCTGTAGAAAACGTATTAAAAATGGTATTTCACATCCTAAATTTTACGGTAATATTGTACTTAAAGCGCGGAAATCACTATGTGATCCGTGTAAACTTAAAACATACTCACCCCTTTTCGTCCAATGAAAAGTCAGTTTTCCCCCCTCTAATTTTCATAGTACATGGTTTTTCATGCACTATGAAATGCTATATATGAATGACTTTTTATTGTCAATTAATTATGAAAGTGAACTCTTAATAACTGCACTAACAAAATGTACAATTCTGAAAAAAAGAAAAAAAAATTAATATAGAAAAAATATTGATACAGATAAAGTTGATTATGTTACAAGCAAGCTAAATACTTATAATGATAAAGAGAATATATCAAAAAATGACATGAATAATTTGGTACATGAAGTTTCTGATATCTTGATTGATTCTGCAAAACTTACTTTTGGTACAAATGTGTATACTAAAACTATGTTGCGTAATTCTAAGAAACAAAACAATAAACAATTGTATGATACAGATTGTAACAAAGCAAAGGAAGAATTACGAAAATCACAAAGACTTTATAAACATTATGGGTCAAATATTTTTTATTTAAAGATAGATTACGACAGAGTGAGATATATTATGAGAAAGGGATGGATGGCAATATTAAGAAATTAAATGCAGATATGAGTGACAACATGAACAAATTGAAAAATAAAAATCCAAAAGAATTTTGGAAATTGTTTAATAAGGGACGTCAAAGAGAAAAAAGCAACATATCTATTGGAACATTATTTGATTTTTTTAAAGATTGAATAAGAACAAGTTTGAAGATGAATTTATGATTGAAAACGATGAGAGCTCATCCTGTGACGATGACACACTTAATTGTGTAATTACACGCGAAGAAATTTTAAAAGCTGTTAAAAAGGCGAAGAATAACAAATCGCCTGGGGCAAATCAAATCATTAATGAATACATTGCTTCATCTCTAGACAATATGATTGATATATACATAAAATTGTTTAATCTTATTTTTGATACGGGTATATTGCCGGAAGCCTGGCTTATTGGTAATGTGATACCAATATTTAAAAACAAGGGGTGTAAATTAGATCCAAACAATTATAGACCGATAACTTTATTGTCGTGCTTGGGGAAAATATTTACATCTATTCTTAATGACAGGTTAGGGTTTTTTGTTAATGAATTGAATATATTAAATGGAAATCAAGCCGGCTTCCGACATGGTTACTCTACAACAGATCATATTTTTTTCTTTATATGCACTTTTTGAACTTCTCAGTGTTAAAAAGAAAAAGCTTTTTTGCGCTTTTGTAGATTTTGAAAAGGCGTTTGATTTTGTACACCGTAATTCGATATTATATAAACTCCTTTTGATTAATGTAAAAGGAAAGTTTCTTAGAGTTGTTAGAAATATGTATGATGATGTTAAATCACGTATTGTCCATAATAATAATTTATCTGAAATGTTTGCTAGTGGAATTGGTGTAAGACAAGGGGCAAATCTTTCTCCTCTGTTATTCTCTCTATATTTGAACGATTTACAGCAGTATTTAGAAAATGTTCACATAAGTGGTGTACAATCTGTAACATTAGATATTGAAAATGAACTTAATATATACCTAAAATTGTTTGTATTATAATATGCTGATGATACTATTTTTACTTGCTGAATCAAGTTCAGATTTACAGTTACTTTTAAATAATTTTTCACAGTATTGTAATAATTGGAAATTAAGAATCAATGTTAGCAAAACCAAAGTGATGGTTTTTACAAGAGGAAGAATATCCAATAATTTAAAATTTTGTATTGAAAATGAAGAAATAGAGATAGTTAAACATTATAAATACCTTGGTGTTATTTTCTCTAGAAATGCATCTTTTTTTTCGAAACTAGAAAATATTCACGAGACCAAGCAACTTAAGCTATATATAGTGTTATCAAGAAGAGCAGATTGAATCACTTATCGATCGAATGCCAACTAGATATGTTTGATAAAGCTGTTGTACTCATTCTTCTTTACGGGGCTGAACTATGGGGATACGAAAATTTTTATATACTTGAGCGAGTGCATTTGAAATTCTGTAAGCACATTCTAAAACTTAAAAGCTCGACTCCAAATTTTATGATTTATGGAGAACTTGGAAGATACTCCATTTCTTTATATGCTAAACTACGAATGATCAACCTTTGGTGTTGCCTTCTTGATAATACAAATGAAGATAAATTATCATGTATACTTTATAAATTATTATACATTAACTAAAACATTTATGGTATTGGAAATAAATGGATGTTATGTATTAAGAAAATATTTGATGAATGTGGCATGTCAAATGTATGGCATTGCCAAGACTATTTTAACAAAAAATGGATAAAATTAAGTATTGAGCAAAAGCTTCGCCTTGGGATTAAATCTTCATAAAACATGACAAAGTATAGTCTAACCTATAATTATCGAACCTTTAAACAAACTTATGAATAATGATTATTGTACCAATATTGTAATTAGATCTCTGAATATAGTTTACATTGTCACTAATATCGATTTTGTCATTAGCAAATTAAAACATAGCTTAATTATATTTTCTTTTGAGGCGGGATGTATAGAGACACACATACGTTAATTTGTATCTCTAAAGAAGTCGCTCCTCATAATCCTACTTCCTGTCGATACATTTATTTTTGGCATTGCACAAGTCATGTCTTCTCTGACTGTTTATGACGTTAAAATACTAAATCTCTGGGATGTGTTTAAGTTGATTTATGTCGCTGTTGCATGATTTTTTTTATTATTAATTGTTTTGGCTTTGAACTAGCTGTCAATAGCTGCGAGTACTCTCAAATCGTACTTTTATGTTAATTTGACCTGTTGATACTATTTGTAATGCTTTTTTGATATTTTATATAAATATGGGTCTTGTATTTATATTTTTTTGCTTTGGTTATTTGGAATATTTACTAATTTTTACTTCTTCGTACTATGAACTTCAAGATTATTCTTCTAAAATCTGTACAAGGATGTTTTATCAAGCTCTAATTGTATAGTTTAATTGTTGATATTTATCCCATATGTATTTTTACTCTTAAATTAGGTATTTATATTACAGAACTTTCTTGGTGTTCCTTATTGGAAGATTTGTTATATACACAGAAGAAGTATACCTAAAACGACAAAGTTATTTTTTATTTACATGTATATATTATCAGAAACCGTTTTTTTTTCAAAAGTGATTATTTTCTAAGGGTTGTTAAATATTTCACGGTGGTGTCGTGCCATGGCTTTGTTTTGACTTGTTTGTTTGCCTTTTGGCCTTGAATGTGTGTCCCTAATATTTCATTAACAATGTATTTGCATTCAGGTATCGCAGATTAAATTTATTCGTTCATAGTGTGTTAATTTTCGTTTTTTTTTATTGAGTTAAGCCTTCCAATTGATATTTTATCGTGTGTTTTTCTATGTTGTGATGTTATACTATTGTTTCAGAAAAAGGGATAAGGTTTGGTACCAATAAAACGTTTAATCCCGCTGCAAATGTTTGCACCTGTTCTAAGTCAGGAATCTGATGGACAGTGGATGTCGTTTGTTTATGTAATTTATACATGTTTCTCGTTTCTCATATTTTTAATATAGATTAGGTTTTCCCGTTTGAATGATTTTACAATAGTAATTTTGGGACCCTTTATAGCTTGTTGTTCGGTGAGAGCCACGGCTCTGTTTTGAAGGCCGTACAATGACCTATAATGGCTTACTTTTAAAAATGTTATTTGGATGGAGAGTTGTCTCATTGGCACTCATACCACATCTTCCTATATCTATGTAACACAAATTTATATAGGATTGTTTACAAAAATATTTGACCAAGCTTTAACATGTGACCCCTAAATAAAATTGAGAATGGAAATGGGGAATGTGTCAAAGAGACAACAACCCGACCATAGAACAGCAGAAGGTCACCAATAGGTCTTCAATGCAGTGGCGAGAAATTCCCACACCTGGAGTCGTCCTAAAATCTCAAAAATATCTCAACCTTCTTGCATGGATTGAAACATATTTAAGATACACAATAAATATTTGTGATAAATAGTCACTGACATTGATATTTATAAATATAAAAAGAAGATGTGGTATGATTTCTAATGAGACAACTGTCCACAAGAGACCAAAAAGACACAGACATTAACAACTATAGGTCACCGTACGGCCTTCAACAATGAGCAAAGCCCATACCGCATAGTCATCTATAAAAGGCCCGATAAAACAATGTTAAACAATTCAAACGAGAAAACTAACCTTATTTATATAAAAAAAAAAAAAAATATGCAACACAAACAAACGACAACCACTGAATTACAGGCTCCTGACGCGGGAAACCTTATCACATCAATGACAAGAATATTTCAGGAAACTGCGTACAGTGACGAATGTCATATGTAAACAAATGATACTCATAGAAACGAAGATGGCGGAAATACAATGGAAAACATTCTTGAAAATGTGAAGGTCAGGATTATTACAGTGTGATGACTTAAAAGGTAGGTCAGTAGTGGTTTTTCTTTTTGCGATATATGAATGGAATGTGAAAAACTATATCTCGAGTGAACGCGATTGATAGTTTAGATTATTTTTACCGATAACCGCTACGAATTTCAGCTGACGGCGACTATATTGCATTTGGTATCTGTTTGAGAATGTCTGATTAGCAATCAAACCACATATTTTTGTTTAATTCGAATACCACAAAAAATTGTGATCAAAATGAAATTCGACCTACCAATATTGGCTGTATAAGAACTTCACTTTTGCTAATATTGACTTATGAATTATTCTAAATTCTTCCTCCCAAATTTGACCAATTTAATTTAATTTCAGATATGTTTTGTTTTATGTGTTCAAAAATTGTTATATGTGTTGAACTGATTCTGACAACTAGAAAATTAATATTTTGGGACTTAATTAGTAGTTAGTTGAGGTGTTCTGCACCATTGATTTGATATACAGTTATAAACATAATTGTTTTCTTGTTATTTTGGAATCTGTTTATTTAGTTATGAATGATTGTACTTCCCTACTTAGGTCACCATGCTTAGATTAATAAAAATTGACTGTCTATATTCTGTGTAGTCAGCCGCCACATTTAAATTAAGTCATTATTGTATCAAGATGTTTGACAGGCATATCAAAATGAAATAAAATTTAAAAAGGAATAAGACAGCAAAAGTAAATTGAGATTAAATGATAAAAGCCACATGCTTTTTCAATATCTTAATATATGGTCATTAAATAGTGGTTCCAATATATGGTGATGTCAACTTATATATTTTTTTGTACTTGATAGATGTTCCCGTGGGAACTGTTATAAACTAGCTAGGATATACCCTTTATTCAGCTGGGAACAACTTCTGTAATATTTGTTCTAGTAATAAAAAGTAAAATCACAAAAAATACTGAACTCCGAGGAAAATTCAATCGGAAAGTCCCTAATCACATGGCAAAATCAAATGACAAAACAAGTCAAACGTATGGACAACAACTGTAATAATGTGTTAAATATTTCTTCTTGGAACTTATAATGGAGCTTCTATTTCATCACAGTGTCATATGGAATAGGAACCCAGTCGAAGGCAGTTGACCAGATACCAGTGACCTTAATACCCTCTTTTAAATGTTTTGTTTTAACGAAATTGAAAGGGTGTAATATAGGTGTGTAAATGTTGATAATATTCAAAGGGTATAAATGGGGACTTTCACCAAGGATTCACCTTCTAGTTAATATTGTGAGATTTTTTTAATATATATTTCAATTACAAGTTGGTAATGTATGTGATAATCAATTTTTTTTATATTTTTTGGAAGCCGATTCTTATTACTGATCTCTTTAAAATTTTCATCTCTTTTTAGCCCACCTTTCCTACAAGGAAATGTGAGCTTTTGCCATCACTTGGCGTCCGTCGTCGTCGTCGTAAACTATTTCAAAGATCTTCTCCTCTGAAACTACTGAACCAATTCAAACCAAACTTCATCTGATTGATTCCTAGGGTATCTAGAATAAAGTTTGTGTTTTAATTCCCATTTCATCAAAAAACATGGCCGCCATGGCTAAAAATAGAACATAGGGGGTAAAATGCAGTTTTTAGCTCATAACTCAAAAAACCAAAGTATTTAGAGCAAATCTGATATAATTGTTTATCAGGTCAAGATCTATCTGCCCTGAAATTTTCAGATGAATCGGACAACCCGTTGTTAGGTTGCTGCCCCTGAATTGGTAATTTTAAGGAAATTTTGCTGTTTTTGGTTATTATCATGAATATTATTATAGATAGAGATAAACTGTAAACAGCAAAAATGTTCAGCAAAGTAAGATTTACAAATAAGTCAACATGACCGAAATGGTCAGTTGACCCCTTTAGGAGTTATGGCCCTTTATAGTCAATTTTTAACCATTTTCCGTCAATCTTAGTTATCTTTTACAAAAATCTTCTTCTCTGAAACTACTGGGCCAAATTTAACCAAACATGGCCAAAATTATTATTAGGGTATCTAGTTTCAAAATTGTGTCCGGTGACCCGGCTAACCAACCAAGATGGCCGCCATGGCTAATAATAGAACATAGGGGTAAAATGCAGTTTTTAGCGTATAACTCAAAAACCAAAGCATTTAGAGCAAATCTGACGGGATAAAATTGTTAATCAGGTCAAGATCTATCTGCCCTGAAATTTTCAGATGAATCGGACAACCCGTTGTTGGGTTGCCGCCCCTGAATTGGTAATTTAAAGGAAATTTTGCTGTTTTTGGTTATCTTGAATATTATAGATGTAGATAAACTGTAAACAGCAATAATGTAATGCTTGAGGTATACAATGTTTTTTATAATTTCATCATAAATTATATTATGAACATGAGACAAACGAGACATTTCAGTGTGTCCACTCTTGATTTTGCTTTTGAAGAAGATATGGCAGAATCGAAGAACCATTTATATAAATTGAAAACCCAAAATAATCATTGATGGAAGATTTAAGCAAAAAATTTAAGGTGAGCGATTCAGGCTCTTGAGAGCCTCTTGTTTAATCTCAGGATGGAAAGAAGGAAATAAAGAAAGATAACTGAATTTGTTTACGTTTTTGTTATGGTATCCCAGCAATAATTTTTTCAGAACTAGTTCAGGATGGTGTGAATTTCGCCTTTATTATGTTAATATTTTCCATCAAAGAGACTTATCAAGATTGTGGTCTTTTTACAATCTACAAGCCTTTCGTGTGTCGGCAACAGTAGCTATCTCAAAATAATTGTATCGTCTGCTTAGAAATCTCTCCCAAAACACGTTTCGCAGATTTTGTTTCTTCCGATGTTTATTGCAACAAAATAAAAAATAAAATTGACATACTTACCTTAATTCTCTACCTTATATAACCTGTTTGTACAACTTTCAAGAACTGTATATCTTAACATTCATATCAAAGATCTTTTAAAACCGGAAACTGGAATCCGCTGCTACACTCAAACAAAGTGCATTAGTCAGTCCAGAACCATATCCCGAAACACCAAGCGTTACGATGCTCACAAGGTGAACGGGAGGTCCTTTGTTCTAATTTTGGCTGAATAAAACAAAAGATCTTTATAAAATTGGCATTTGCTGTGTCTGTGTTAAACACGCGGCCTTTTAGAAGTAAGTGTAATATTGAGTCGTCTCGAGGAATAATGTGTTTGAGTCAGGAAGTGTTCCTGCTGACTATCTTCCACAATCTACTTCAAATTTTTCAAATTACAATAAGTGTTGATGTACTACAAAGTAGGATACATTCATATATCAATAGTATGTTCTCGTCTGAAATATTTATGTAGCATTTGCCATTTGTCCAAAATCCTTGAGGTCATACAGCTGTTCTATCTGAGTTTGGAATTTGAAAGAGTTATGATGAATTTGATAGGGAGCAATATTTAGCCTTGCAACAGGCCACACACATACAAACGCCTCAAAGTGTTGTTGCAAGCAATCAAAACATATTGAAAGCATACGCAGCACTCGATATCGCGGAATCGGATTTAACTCCCAATTCTGACACAAATTGCATCTGTATTTTTAAAAATCTGCAAAAAGATGTTTTTTTTATATCACAGGCGCTTTTTGTACATGCTTTGGATTTTATTATTTTCATTATTTGAACTGAATATTCATATTTCCGTTCGTTTTAATATCAGATACCTAACACTACTAATAAGTTGTCTTACCTTGTGTTGTGTGAATTGATACACTCTGTTAACATCTCTTAATTTACTAACCATACTTAAAAACAAGTCAGCAACCTCGATGCAGTTTGTTTTAAACATTGGATTTCAGTTATTTGAAGTATGATCTTTGAAGTTTGATTGCAAATCTGGTAATTTTGGGAGCGATTTATCCTACAAACTTTCAACAAATTTCAATTTTGAATTATGATCTTTTTCGAGAACTAGAAATTTCGTGGCATCCGTTTTTGTTACTTCAACTGACTTTTGGTTCACCTGTTCAAGAAAGCAAAGTCACCAAAATTTATTGGCACAACCTTTTCTTGAAACTTTTGACACTTTTTTTCACCAAGAACCTTTTGGCTATCCAGTTTGAACCAAAATTTGATATGTTATGCAGTTCCCTTCATGCGTTTAACTTGAAACATTTCCTAGATGACCGACAGATTTTTCTAACAAGCTTACAATCTTATTTGTGCCACCACAGTGGAGCTAAAACCCAATGAGTTGGATAACTGTGAAGAATTTTTCCTGGAAATTATTTGGTATATGGAATCGATATTGAGCATAGGTAATGGCCAGTTTTCTCTGATGCAGGGCAGACTATAACGGTAAATGCAACCTCGGATTTCTCGGAGTGATATTTAGATATGATGGGATAATATTAGGATTGTTCTTCATTCTTACAAGTATTATGCTAATCTTATGTCAATAAAATGCCCGCACTTAAACCAATAAGTGCAAACATGGGTAAAAAAAGGTAACGGTAGTTTACCGCTGTTCGAAATTCAGAAATCGATTGAGGAAAAAACAAAACCGGGTTAAAAACTAAAACTGAGGGAAACCCATCAAATATAAGAGAAGAACAACGACACACAGAGACACACTGCAATGGCCATTTTCCTGACTTGAAACAGGACATTTTAAGAAAAAATGGTGGGTTGAACCGTGTTTTGTAGCTAGCCAAATCTCCCACTTTAATGGCAATCTTTAATATAACATTAAAATTACAACATTACATGACAGGACAACAATACAAATAAAGTGGCGAACATACAGAACTGAGCAACACACAAATAATAGCTATCAAAAGGTACCAGGCTTATAATTTAATACGACAGACGCGCGTTTCTTCTACATAAGACTCAGCAGTGTCGCCCAGATAAAAAAAAGAGGTTCGAAATCCTAATTATTTAGAATAACTCATACTTTTGTAAACAGTAAATGATTATATAATAGATGTACATGTTAACACCGAAGTGGTGACTGACTACAGAATAAAAACGAATAGGAAAAACAACCTAAATCAACACATGAAAAAAGCACAGCCGAAGAACATATTATACATTTGTGTATGTTAGCCGAAGAGGTCAACAAACAAAAGTGACGTCACATTTAGATTTCTAGTTTTTATTCTCCAAAAAATAGGATAGAGTTCAAGATAAGGTTTGTAAAATTGATATAACATGTATCAATAAAAATGAAAAGTACAATACTTATTATTATAAAATTGTGGTAGTAATTAGATAATTATTTATATTATCTAGCTATGTCGGTATTTCTCCTGAATCAAACTGTTAACCAAATGCATCGTATAAATTTAGTTGACCCAAACTAAAATCTTATAAATGAACTGAGTGATTGATAGAACAGGAAAAAAAATAAGATTTACAACTACAAACGATAAGACATTTGACAAAATCCGATGAAAATAAAAAATATAACATCAAAACTAAATACATGAATTTTGGATAGAAAATACCACAACATGTCTTATAGCAATGCGAAGTCACACACAGCAAAACAGTCATAATTGGGAATAAGTCACGTTCGGTATTTAAAAGATCAGACGACATAATGGCAAACCACAATCTAACACGTGGTAAAAATGTCCTCAGTTAGTTTGGACAAAGACATCAATTCGTGATGGTGTCTATAAATTTTACGGAGTTTCATTTTTAATCTGTCCTCCTCATAATTTGTTGGAGCAGTTTCTGCGTTAGGAGCACTCTCTTGTATAGTGTGAACATGCACGAGCATTACGTATCAACTGAGATATGCAAACACCATACGAAGGGGCAGAGGGTATGTTACTGCTGAGAAATTGGAAATTGATAATTGCGAAGTTGAAATCGTCCCGTTTATCATAGATTTTCGTGAATAGTCGTCCATCTGTGTCAATATTAAGCAAAAGATCAAGGTATGAAGCAGTCAATCTATTATCAGTAGTATCCTTAATTTCAAGTTCACTGGGATATAAAAGATGAAAAGTATTGGCTGAAGTATGTGTTATTCAATAAAAGGACATCATCAATATATCTGCAAGTAAAATTAAAGAATTTCGCAAGGTGCTTTTTCTTTTTGTCTTTTAGAAAGTTCTAAATGAATTCTGCTTCATACGAGTACAAAAACAAATCGGTCAGTAGGGATGCACATTAAGTACCCATTGGAATACCGACTGTCTGTTGAAATATCAATCCTCCAAAATCAACAAATATATTGTCGATCAAACAGTTCAGCATTTTGATCATATCATCTTCAGTATATTTTCTGGTAGGTTCAGTGTGGTTCTTCACAAAAAATGAATTATTGTAACCAAAAACAAGAAATTTGTATCTACGATTCCCATTTTTATAGAAAAAGATCTGTTAAATGGGATGATGACGTCGATCTTTCAACTCTGCATGGGGAATGGTAGTGTAAAGCGTAGAAAAATCAAAAATATTTATGTTGCTGCAAATTTCAAAAGATTGTGATCGAAGATTAAGCAGTAGATCTTTCGAATTTTTGAGAATCCACATCCGGTTAACACCACTGGTAGAATATATCTCATCACAATATTTTTTGAAGCCCATCTTTAACTGAAGAAAGAACAGTAGTCATTATTTTAGAAAGATGTTTAGTCGAAAATGTTGATCAATCAGCTATGTATCGCTCTTTGTATGGAGTTTTGTAAAGTTTTGGTATCCAGTATAATGACGATCAATTGTCCTTGTTTTCTTTGTTGAAACCAAAAGAAAAAGAACAGAATTGTGATTTTGTAAAATTTCATACTTGGTAAATGATGTTAAGAATATGTAGGATTAACATATGATCTATTTATTGCAAGCTCTGTTGTGAGACCTTGCAAATAATGGCTTTTACATATGAAGACAATATTATTAGACGCTTTATCTCAAAAACTCCTAGAACGGGTCATTTTACGCTTTGGTAGTCTTGAGTTTTTTGTATACTTTATTATATAATGATGTGCAATAATATTTCAGACAAGACGGACTGGTGACTAGACAAAGATGAAGGCATATCAACAAATTACGGGCACTCTTATCGACACAACTGCAGAAAATTATATTTTATTCGTAAACGTTATACATGAATAATTTACAAATAATATAGATGTATTCAATATCATCAAGTGTTTGTACAATTGTTTGTACAAAATAACATTCTATCCCAGAATCGTCAAGATAATTTTTATAATTCATACATGTACAACAAAACATTAAAAATCTTGACACATTATGCAAATGCTATATTGAAATGTTTCTAATGTTACAACCTAGCCTTTTCACATAGTTACAAAAATTGTTAAAATACCGTTGTGATTAAAGATTGAAGTGTAGCAGTAATGTTCATCGCTTATTCAAATTATTAGATTTTAATCAAGGCTGCTCATAACCTTTGGCAAAAATGGACATATACAACTAACACAGCCAAGTTTACTTCAAGCTCCGACAAAACTGTGCTACTGCGAAAAAAGTAACAGCTTTGCAGGACCTTATTATATAACGTTGAATGCATTTTGTGTTTTAGAAAATCAAAACCTTTAATGAGTTTTAATTCAATATAAAAGAAAAAAAATTACTTGTTTATCCATGACACATACCAGTATTTATTACATGTATATGGAGGAAATACAAATGGGCAGGGCATGTTTTGGTTTACCATTCATTTGTACTGTTGAGACCAACTTTCATCGTGCAGATATCTATTGTGACCGTGTCCCTCTAATGGCCATATTAATCAATATATAAAACAATTCTATATCTACCGGAAATGAGCATCTGGAAATATTGTACCCAACCGAGTTCATATTTGACAACTACTGTAACAATTACATTAACAGAGCAAATTTTACTTCACCAGAAAAGCATTCCAACAATTAACATCTCTTCATTAATGTCCCATGCAAAAGTAATTGAAAATCCAAAACCTAGTAGAAACGTCTGATAGCACCAAAACAGACCTTAAGTACAGACAAATATAGACAAAGAATCAGATCGTTGCATGAGAAAGATATATTCCTCAATTCAAAAGCGTTTCCGAGAGTTATTAATATCAAATATCATTAAACAATATCAATATCTTCATGTCAGTACTGAAGTAATGGTATCTGTGCTAGTGATAGTCTCGGGACACATTTTGTATACCCCTTCATCGACATAATGTAATATGGTATACCGTATAGTTTGTTCATTTGGTTTAAAATATAAATTTTAACATGTAGTACGATAACTTAATTTTTCTTTAACAAATAAAATGAAATTTTAGGACAGCATTATAATTTACAAAGGCAAATTCACTTTCGATTTAGAATTTAATTTGGTTTGCTGTTCTAGGGTTATGAAACTTTAACCGTCAAATTTATCAAAATTTATTTACATATCACACACCAACTCCAGTTGAAATAGACCAATGTACTTAAATCCTAACACTGTTGCTCTGAGTCAAAACAGTGAAAAGAATGTTCCCCTTTGAAAGTTTTATTGTCGTTCCAGAGTTGCAGGACTTTTAGGTTTAATGCAATTTTTAACATAGTGCGCATAGTAAACTACACTATGATTAGATTGATTAACTTATAACGGTATGCTATTATTTGGATTGGTAAACTCTCTTGATTTTGAATATGTTTTGTTTTATATTTTTAGTCTTACGAGACTTTCAGATTTAATTTGTTGGAGTTGGTATAATAACATTGTTTTATTGAAAGCAGGATCATATATGTTAACCGCCATATGTCTTTTATAGGGTTGGGGTATATCCGACAGAAGAAACAGATTTACAATATTGTTATGATGCATTTGTTTTTCAAAACTAAATGTTTTATTCCGTCCAACATCACATATACGTCTGTCTTGCTGGATAATTGCTTAATTACTATTTAAATCGGATACCAAATTTAGTCATCATCCGTTTTTTCTACATTGATTAATTACTGTAAACATCTTTTAACATTTTAAAACTTATATACCAAGAATTATATGTAAAAAAATAACCCTCATCTAGATAATTTCTGACGCCACTATCTGTTATACGTATCTTGTGCTAATAGATAATTTCTGACGCCACTGTCTGTTATACGTATCTTGTGCTAATAGATTACAGGTGAACACTGTTCCCGTCTTGATCACAATAATTGTGTGACATTTAAAATACTTCCAAATAGTTTGACATTCATTCATTATTCTAAAAGACATCTGTAAAAGCATAGGGATGTGAACTATGATAATTATGTTTATTTTGGAAAGTGTTTCAGTTAAATAAGAATGTTAACAAGCCAACGGTTTGAAGCAAAAATAGTTTTTGACATTTAAAT
Source organism: Mytilus galloprovincialis (assembly GCA_037788925.1). NCBI lineage: Eukaryota > Metazoa > Mollusca > Bivalvia > Mytilida > Mytilidae > Mytilus > Mytilus galloprovincialis. Next base: position 43,201,401 of record CM075333.1, on the reverse strand, counting down.
ACTTTCTTTAGCATGACCTTAAATTCACACAAGCAGACATTTGTAAAATACAAAAAGGGATTACTAATGGGCAAGTGAACTTTTGTATGTCAATCTCTATTGCTTTATTCTGTTTGTTCTGGACTAAAGTTGCTAGTTCAAACCAATTTTATTTTCATTCAAAAATGTTATGGTGAGTTGTTGTTTGGAAGTGATGTTTGGTATGTGGACCAATCTTGTTCATTCTGCTTAGTTAGTTGTTTTGGATGAAACACTCGCTGAATGCATTGAATATCTTGCAAAAATACACGATTTTATATTTGTGCTGTTTGTTAATAAATGTTATTAAATTTCACACAGCAGCTGTTCGATTGTCCAAACAGAGTTTGTGGTGACTAATTGTGATTTTTATAGCATTTTGACATGAGACTCAGTTGTTTTAGCTGAATCGTATCATGATAATGGAACAGCAGTAAACTACTAATGCCTTTATTTATAGATATTTATAGTAGTCTCAGTTTTTATGCTTTCTCACACGCTATGTTTCTGGTGGTCATTTCTTCTATTGTTTTTTAATAAAGGGCTTCTGAGAAAAATAGCAATAGAGTAGACCTTAGAAAGATATGAATAAAGGGAATATGTGGAAAATATCAATAAGACAGCTCACCATCAGTAGAAAAGACCAAAAATTATATAGAGGTCAACATACGTTATATCTATATCTTATATCACGATAAATAATACAGCGATAACTCTCTTTTATTTCTCACTACTTATTCTACATGTTTTCTTGAAGAAAAAAAAAATAAAATACCGGTTATTTCTTTTTTCATATAAATAAATTTTCTAATAAAATTTTGCGTCACCACAAAAATTCTACATAAGAAATTTCTAAATGTAACATTTATACAATATACAGTATATGTGCATAAGGATATAACCTGGACATAAAAATTGCTTAATGATAATAATACTTTGGATCATAGATATTCGTGGATTACTAATTTTTGTGGATTTCTTAGGCTTACGTCCACCATGAATTGAAGTGTCCAACAAAATACCAATATTCCATAAACTTGTTTGCAGAATTTGTTAAAACTATGAATTCAAGTTTTCATGATTTTTCTTCTTTATCCACTAAAATTTGTAAATACGAAATTAAATGAATCCACAACAGTGTCACATCTTATATCTTTAAATGACCACAACAGTGTCACATCTTATATCTTAAAATGAATCCACAACAGCGTCACATCTTATATCTTTAAATGACCACAACAGTGTCACATCTTATATCTTAAAATGAATCCACAACAGTGTCACATCTTATATCTTAAAATGAATCCACAACAGTGTCACATCTTATATCTTAAAATTCTGAAGAGCAAAACACATACTGTGGAGTCATTTTTATTCGTTGGATACAAATTTGCGTGGGTTTCACGGGAAGAGGTGAACCACGAATTCAAATATTCAACGAATACCATATTTTCAATAGGCTTTGGATACAGAGATTGGCAAAACCACGAAATCAAATACCCACGAAAACGCAAGTTTTCAGCAATCCACGAAAATTGATACCCACGAAAATATATGAATCCACAGTATATCAAGTTGTTTGATACAGCAGTACAGTAATCTCAGGAAAACTGCCATATTTTATAAAAAAAAATAATTTAGTTTTAAGTCTTTCATCTCAATTCAACTGATTAATACAGGCTAAAAATTAAACAACCTCTTGAGGGCTATCGATCCATCCTCGATTCCTTAATCCACATCGGTGTATAACTAAGAATTTTTTTGTTCAAATTAAAAAAAAAACAACATATATATATTACAAGACAGACTACTGTCAAATAAGACACACGTTACTTCTCTCGACATACAAAGCTTGATATATATAACAGCACCTAATGAGAAACAAGCTAAGAGTCGAAATGCATATATATAACATGATAGTTCCATTTCACAAAGCATTTTTATTTAAATAGTGTTAAGTTTTGTGTTGAAAGTTTTAACACTTGATTAGAATAAAAAGATGGTATGTTTGATAATAACACGTCATTGAAACTTATAAACTACACTAGTTTTGAAAAAAAAAAATTGGGTTACACCTCTTAAAATCACAACTTTTTCCTGGAAAATATATTGAATCAAAAGTTTGTAATCAAAACAAGTTTTGTGTATGGGCCAAAATATGTTTTTTATGTTGTGCATCTCTTTATTTCTTTTGAAAATGCATGAATATTACTAAGACCCTTACAGGCCACACCAATACAACGTGTTGTTCTCTGGAATTTTTTCTTTGAAATACAAGGAGTATCTATACTTAACTTTATATAGGAGCTTCTTTGGCAGAGGAAAACTACTTTTTTAAACCTGCAACTTCTAAACTTCACTTTAAAGAGAATAACAACAAAATTTAAAAAACAAAAATGACTAAAAATGTATCTAGAAACAGTAGGAGTTGTTAAGTCTAAAGATCAACCATTTCATTTGGGTTGGCCTTATGTCATATATAACTTCTCACCATTTGAACACTTTTACTTGCAGTTACATCCATACAAAATGCATTACATATAATAAACAGACGCAAAATATACAGTGTATGATTACTGGAGATTTATCATTTTTTGGTGAAAAAAATTAGCACTCTGGATCTGTCTGCATTGCATTATTCTGCGATACTAGTATATAACAACTGCATGTTTAATTTCTTAAAGGTTAATAAATATCATGGAGAAATTCGTTTATAAATGTTGTGTATATTTTCTTAATATAAGAATTAGTTTAGAAATCCGTAAATATCTATGAAAATTTAACAATTTTTTTGCTATTTTTCAAGTAAAATCTAACTATGACAATCATTGCAATATGATTAATTTAAATTAGATTCTAAAGCACGTATCCTGACTAAAATAATATATCTACAGTAAACATGTTCATGATTTTGTGAATTTGACTTTTACCTCATTCAGAATTTTATTTTAAATTATGAGGTGTCATATAAATCCTTCTATATAGTTTATATTATAAAAAGCATCAACATATAACCGTTTAAAGTATGCATCAAAATAAATATTGTCTCTACAACCAAAACCTTACATGTTTTAACCAATTAGCCACTGTTAAGGCACTCGTCATTCATCTTTTGAAAAGACTGGTCATGGGTTTTTTCATATGACTAGCTATTCTTTCGACTTCAAAAAGAGACTTATAAACAATTCTAAACTGCTAATAAGGCAACAATCAAACATGATTTAGATTAAAACAACAATAAAACAGCTTGACCTTTGTAAAATTTGTCACACAAATGTATGGTTTTGGTTGTAAAAATATTTGTCAATCCTGTAAAGCACAATATTGAAACAATGTACAAGGTACACTCTATCAGTCCATCATGTTTTGTGTACCTTTCTGTCATCATGGTTCATTTAATAACGATTGAATAAACAGTTTGGTCACCATCATATGAATGTCATAACAACTGATATTGATGGAGATGAATCCGTTGAATTATGTCTCGACAGTCCCGAAACACCCGTTTTATATTTTCTGTATCCACGGCACATGTAAAATGTGGATAGCAATGATGGACTGGGTTGTGATGGCCACCATGTTTACCTTCATCCGGTGGCATACTTATTCTCTGAAATAATTCAAACATATTTCATTAATTTTTTTAAAAGTCTTGTAATAAGAAAAGAAATTTCGATTTTCAGGAAAAAAATGATATATCACAAAAGTACCGAACTCCGAGGAATATTTAAAACGGAAATTCCGTAGTCACATGGCAAAGTCAAAAGATCTAACACATCAAACTGAATGTCATAATGTAAAAATAATTATTTTTCTTATTAATGGGGAAAAAGTGACAGTACCAGGTTCATAATAATGAAAACTTCCTTTCACAATTTCTATAGTTTATACTGTGAATCATTCATCAAAATTTTACATTCGCATTTTTAGACTTCTCAGTTTTGCCAGTTGCCAATGACTCACACTAATAAATGTCACACAATCATAATTTTTAAACGATGCTTTATATAAAGATGTTTATTTTTATTTTCTTGCACAACTTAATTTCTGTTGTAAAAGTCTACTGTTGATATTTTTGGTTGTTTGATACAATGTGTTAATTTTCTTCTAACAGAATTTTATTTTAAGATGAATATCTACTTTGTGAAAGGTTTGGTCTAATTTAATAAGATAATTGTTATAGATAAAACACAATTTATTAACATGTTTATTTTGACCCTTGAAAATGTCAGTAAAACAAAAACATGTTCAGATGTGTTAGATATTACGTGCCAATCTGCCTAAGAATCAGGCAGTGGTGAAAACATGACAAACAAAAACCCACTCAAGTTGACAATAATTTATGTTCAAATTGTATAATAGTGCACGAATATAGTATTCGTTTCCTTTTCTTGTTCTGGTAATTCAAGTTATCATTTGGTTGAAATGCACTATAAAATAAAAATTAAGGGGAGCTAACTCCGTAATTTGCTATCATTCTAACCAAAAGTTAACTGGAGATTTCTCGAATTACCAGACACGCAGAAACAAAAGACCTACCATTTCTAACTCAGGATGAGTGTAACTTCAAAATAGGATGGTTAGGTCGGTGGGTTTTTTTTTTTGTTTTGAAATTTTTCTAAATTGCCTGATCCTTACAAAGACTGGCACTTAAAGGGAATAACAATTTGATAAGATTTTTTCTGACCAAATAAGGAGATTTTTTTATTCTGACCAAGCATAATTGTCAGGTTTTTTTTAGATCTACTTATTTTTCATTTAAATTATGGAAAAGAGTTTTTAATTCATGACACTACATCTCTTTGTGGACATGGAAATACCAAAAGCAAACAAACATTTTTTGTATGATTTACTATAGTAATCAAAATTAAGCATTGCCATTGTTTGTGAACAAGAGGCTCTTCAGAGCCTGTGACGTTAACCAGGATCTCTTTTTCTATATTCAACATTGGCTACTCTTCAATGTTAAAGAGTAGAATATAATTCATGATGATGATCTATTTTTTATTTGTTAATCTTGTATTGCTGACCCAGTTTCTCTCTAACGTTAGCTTTTCCAAAATACAAAACAAGTGGGGTCAAACTGCCATTGAAGGGAAATTATTTTTAAATCAAGTAGAAACCTGGCAGGTTTTTTTTATCCTCTATAGTTTTGCGACGAACACATATTAAAAAGGTTAAACTCATCGCCATTAAAGGGAAACAAATCCTTAATGGAATTGAACTAACTCGAATGTTTTTTTTTTATTTTTTGTTATCTTATTCTGTCGATCATTTTTTGCTTTCTACCGAACTCCTATAATGAGTAAACCAATAGTTTAGTAGAAAAAAAAGAGAAATCTCTGAATTAAATGTTAACCAACTAGATTTCAAAACTAGAGGTTATTAAGATAATAGACAAAATTTGCATTTTATTATCCATATCTCTTATTTTTAGCCATGTTGGTCATGTAATCATCGGATACATTTAAACAAGATACCCGTTATATGATTATGACCAAGTTATCTCCAAATTGTCCTAGTTATTTCAGAGAAGAGTTTTGTAAAAGTTAACAGACGATGACGACTTCTCTATAATCCTTGAGTCAGGAGAGCAAAGGGGAATTCTTCATGACCTTTGTAAATATATACACGAAAAACAACCTTCAGATTGGTGCCACAGAGTTAGGGGACGAACATTTTATTTTTAATTGTGTAGGATTGAATTTGGGTCAGGATCATTCTTCATTAACTACTTAAAGGGTTAATTGACAATTTTGTTCCTGTTGACTTATTTGTAGACTGTACTTTGCTGAACATTATTGCTGTTTACAGTTTACCTTTATCTATAACTTTATTCAACATAATAACCCAGAACTACAAAATTTCATTAAAATCACTAATTCAGGGGTAGCAACTCAACAAGGGGTTGTCTGATTCATCTGAATATTTCAGGGCAGATAGATCTCAATATGATGTACTGTTTAAACCCATGTCAGGTTTGCTCTAAATGCTTTAGTTTAAGAGATAAAAGCCCAAAACTGAATTTTACCCCCCAGTTTCTATTTTATGCCATGAAGGCCATCTTGGTTGGTGGGCTGGGTCATCGGACACATTTTTAAAACTAGATACCCCAATGATGATTTTTAAATTTTACCTAGTAGCTTCAGAGGAGAATATTTTTGTAAAAGTTAACAGACGACGACGGATGACGGACCCAAAGTGATGAGAAAAGTTCACTTGGGCTTTTAGTCCAGGTGAAATAAAAGTGAGAAAAATGGAGATTGCCAATAGGTCAACTCTCCACCAGTGACCAAATGACCAAAGTATAGATCACCGCACATATATTTCAAGCATGAGCAAAACCCAAACATGAGCCATAAGAAACCCCAAAAATTACAAATGTAAAACATCGTTTAGCCAGCATAGTAGATTGGTCCGAAGCACACGAGTTCACCACTATCAAGTGTGTAGTGTTTGTATCGCTAGATCATAGTTTTCTGTGTTGTGTGAACTTATGTGTCGTTTCGCCGCAAAAATTAAACGTAATCAAAATTCTGCAGGAAATTTGCTTTAATAACCAAATGACACTTCAAAACGGTTCCATAGTCTTCTTAATCGACATAATCCGGGACTTCAATAAAATCAAAGAGCTGAAAGCTCTAAGGACAAATGACACCACTGCCTCTAATATTGGGATATTTTTTATTCGTCTTGATTTTCACTTACCTTAATAAGTTTTACATTGCAACATGTCTCGTAAGCATATAATTGATTATCGTATATATATGTGTGTGTGTGTGTCTATATGTGAAGTGAAGATGACAACTGACTGTTTTTTTTTAGTACAAATGAATAGGTCAAGAGTCAAGACTACCTGAATGATATACGTATCCAATGACTACTGGCTGGGTTGTTTTTTTTTACAAATAAATAGATCAAGACTACCTGAATGATCTACAGTATCCAATGACTACTGGCTGTTTTTTTTTTTTGTACAAATAAATAGGTCAAGACTACTGGAATGATCTACAATATCCAAAGCCTACTAGCTGTTCTTTTGTACTAATAAATAGGTCAAGACTATTTAAATGATCTACAATATCCAATAACTACTGGCTGTTCTTTTGTACATACTAAATAAAGACAACCTGAATGATCTAAAGTATTCTGAGTATTGTGTAATTTTTTTCTTGCAATTGAATTTTTCTAAATCAAGAATACAGACTACTAGTATCATTTTCAAACCAAATGATTATGAAGAGCCTGTTGTAACAAGCTCTTATATCCCATTAGTCATATAACATATGACTTCGCATTCTTATTCAATTTTTAACGTTTTTATACTGATATTTTCATTTCTTTATTTTTTTGGAATGCGAAGTGTGGCACATTGAAAGTAAAAAAAAATATCAGTAAATAGAAATAGTAAATAATGCTCCCGAGGTCATATGTTACATGTGTTATAGAACTATACCCACATACTCATTAAATAAGTTACTAGTCAGACATAGTTATTTCTGTTACTTGATGCAAATTCTATTTCTGTAGATTTACACAATAGCATACTATGGTTATACTAGTTTTATTTCACCATGAAGATTAGACAAATAAGGATACTCCTTTGATTTTTTATTTCATGTCGTCTGGTCGCGTTATATAAAACTTGAAACCTCTTCTTTGCCATATTGATATTTTATAACAACTGTGCCCTTGACCCATACAACTGATATTCATTTTTTAACCATGTATCATAGTAAGCTATTTTTTTTTTCATTTTGCACTAACCCACCATCTTTCATGTCAAATTTCTGTCTCCATTTAAGTTTATGCCATTGAACCATCATGGCATTAAACACAATTCCAAGTAATTATGCTGTTATAGTGGGTCACCATACGTTCAATTTGGGTGGCTTTCCAGTTATTGAGAGCTTCAAAGCCAGTATCGATATCGACAATTTATTCACATGTCATACAGGTACAGCCTGGTGTAGACTCTGCTGCTGGAACTTTGTAAACAAAGCTTGAGTCGGGCACAGTCTGAGTCGTTAACCACTAGCCCGATGCCCCAAACTAGTATTAAATAAATTTTTCAGCTCGGACTATTAAATTTTAATTATCGCTAGCCCGATCGGACTATATAAATATATATCAGAAATATAACGAACGTCCTTCCTATGATATTTGAACATATTTGTTTGGATTTTAGATTGACAAGTAATGCAGAAAAGATCGTCAAATTAATGTGTACGAACGTAACGAAGTCTAACTATCGCGGTCGATAATTATACATTTATCCTGAGAAAGTGAAACAGAATGTAAACCAGTCGCAATATTTCTGGTACTTCGATCTGTTTTATAACCAGTAGAAAGTGGACCAACACGGACACATTATATTTTCTTATAATAAAGGCAGCTGTTTGTAAAACGAAAAGACAAGCAAGTTTTCCCCCGATTAATTATATATCTTTATTGTTCTAACAATGTTTTAGTTTTACTCCACATAATCAATAGTTATAAAAATAGATTAATAAGTATCTTAACAACATCGTGTTGGTTCACTTCGATCTTTCTGGTAATATGAAGGACCAGAGTCATCAGACGATTCATACGCACCGCGTTGGTATAATTAATTACCAAATATTCGAAACTTCGGAAATCTGAATAAAGACCAGTATCTATTCAATGGATTGGATGTCAAGATAATTCAGATTAATACTTGCGGAGAAATGTAATGGAAAGTAAATACGGAACCAAGCGCGGAAGGCAGAGAAATGTAATGGAAGTTCAGGTCAATAGTATCGGAAACATGCCGCTGAAAGCGTCATTTTCCAAAAAGAACACACAAAAAAAAACAAGAAATCGACAAAACAGTGGTTGGCATAGTGTTCGAGTCGTTTAAAATCAAGGTCATTTCTAATGCCAAACATTTTAGTTCATTTCTCTTTTCTGATTGTCATTTTGAAGAAAAACATACTAGTTTATATAGAGGGCCCTCATGGGGTTTTTGATTATGTGATTACTTGGCCGTTTTTTTAATGATTATTTGATTATTAAGCCAAATATTTCATGATTATTTGATTACCTAGGACTGTATTTTTAGTTTATGATTATTTGATTACTAAAGATAAGCAAATATTTAATGATTATGTGATTATATTGGCAAAAAAATGGTGATTATGTGATTACTAGGACCCCCCCATGAGGGGCCTCAATATACGTATACTCTGGCATGTATTTTGTATCAATGCAGCTCATCCCCGGGCGTCTGAACCAGAAATACCAATAGTGGTGAAAGCGTGACATAGTATGTACTTGAAAAGAACCCTTACAACGAATTTTTGAGGATTTTTCAAGTGGTTTTATGCAAGTCAAATTTTAGTTTCCTTGGTGCAGTCAAAAAATGCAATCCTCCGTCCCTGTTAGTCTAAATGCAAAACGTAATAAATTTTTTGTTTGTTTGATTTGTTCTCATCAATTGTGAAATGTTGGTCATTCTACGATAAGAATAACAATTCAATCATAATTGTATAAGTGTAGTTTTCAACTGTCTGAAACTTACATGTGTATAGTACTCAACTGCAAAACCTCTGTAATCAAACTATGAAAGGTACTTATGTTCATCACATTACCATCGAAACTTATTTTTATTCTTAAATTATCATTTAGGCCTGGGACTTGTATAAAAGTCCCAGTTTAGGCTGAATTAAATATTATCTTACCTCCTTTACATTTCTAGGAATGTGATTGGTTAAAAGCGCCCTCGTGGAGACCGTGGATATTTGATATTAGGTTAGTAGGGAGGCGGGGCTTATCTCATACACAGTTAGTGGTGGTGTTACGTCCCTTTATATTCCATATAAGGTAGTAGGGAGGTGTGGTTTATTTCATCCACGGTTAGTAGTGGTGTAACGTCCCTTTATAAAAACAAAACGGTACTGAGAAAAAAAATCGTAAAGGTTTCAACAGACGATGAAATTGATGATTAAGATTGAAATAAATTCATAAAACACATTTAAACCTAACAAGTTGTTATTGTTGGTATATGTTTTTGTAGGATCAATGGAAGAAGTTTCTTAATGCTAACAGTATTGAAGACTTACTCATTTTGATAGGTCTAAATTTCAAATGTTAATTAAGATAGTTGATAAGATAAATTTGTTACATAGTGTGCTAGTGACTTCGCTCTCACCTCATATGGAATTTAGTGACCCCATATATACCGTATAAGGTCACTAGCACACTATGTAACTCGCTCGAATACCCATATGGAATTTACTGACCCCATATATACCGTATTAGGTCACTAGCACACTATGTAACTAATATTGTTGACCTCTAGAAAATATTCATTTGAACATGTCAGATTTACTTAAAAAACAGTTTTAATACATGCTGTCCTTCAATTCTTATTTTCCAGTATAAAACAATCCTTCGTTTATTGTAAAAGAGTAGAGCAAGAACCCATTAATTAGGCATAAATGAAGTGCTATACTAAAGAAAATTTTCTTAAAATATTCATTACTGAAAAAAAAATGGGGTATCCATTACGAAAGTGGCCTGTATTATAGTAAATATGCGCTCTCCCTACGTGTGACATTAGACATGATATCTCATGGTGTCCAGACACAGCTCTACACACACGTTATTAGACATGGAAATAAAGGAAAATATCTACATCATTTACTTTGGACGCTGAATTACAAAACATTGATAAGGCAGTAGAATTTGAAGCTTCACCATTAGTTTAAGTTGACACTATAAAATCAGCCAATTGGAGTGTTACCACATATTTTACCCATTTTTTTTAAAATTAATCTTTTAAAAAGGTTACTGATACGAGAATTGTCAGAGACACATTTCTTTGTCTTCTTTTAAATTTCAATATTTTTTATTTTATTCCATACTGCTCCACTTTATGCTCCTGTCCCAATTCCGATAAAAATAAATTCAGAGTTATTGTTGATTGCTGTCTTTCACAGGATATAGATTGAAAACTATCATTGATGTAAAAAAAAAAAACCCAGCTGAACCATAAGCGCATAAAACGCAGTCACTCTTTAAAAGAATAAAGTTTAATAACTTCTCAATGTCATATAAGAAATTATAGGAAAACTAAAGGGAGGTTATATTGATAGATATAAACCACTCACCAAAGTTTCATGATAGCATTTTTGAATTATTCAAAAATCCCCCCTTTTTAATGAATAATACCCCATAACTCAGAAACATAAAATTTAAAATTTATTAAAATATATCAATAGATATAAACAATTTACCAAAGTTTCTTCTTATTGGTGAAAGAGTGTTCGAGTTAGTGTATGAAAACTGGAAAATCACCCTTTTTTTAATGAAAAAAACCCCAAAACTCGAAAACTTAAATTCTAATATTTATAAAAAACAATAGCTCAGGTCAAATAAGATATAAACAATTTACCAAGGTTTCATGCGAATTGGTTGAATTGGTTTTTGAGTTATTGTTCGACATGTTGATGATGGACGGACAGACGTTAAACCATAATATGTGACGTCCCATAAACGGGCGTATAACAATACCAGTAAAAGGTTATCCGATTATAAACACTCTTTAGGGTTTTCTCTTTGACAACTAGTTCTAATAATAAGATTCAACAAGTTTCTGTTGTATGTGATAGACTGACAGATGTTCTATCAAACGACATGAAACAGACCTTAAAAATCTCAAAACCTATAGCAAGAACTTGTGAAACTTTTCTATCAATTTGGTTGAATCAAGTGGTATATAGAACTATTTTTTTACAGATCTGTAAATAAGTCAGGACTACTATAGATTCAGAAACTACTCCATGTTTTTAATATTGGGACTTTGTGGGCATTTCAATAAGGAGAACTATCATCTGATACTTGCATGTCTGTTGTTGAAATTCCATCTATCAATCTCACGTTTTTTTTAATCTTCAAAAATTACAGTCCACACAATATTTTCTAAATTGACAGTATTCAGTTGTATATTTCAGTTGTATTTTTGAGGAAGATGTAGTTTGCCTTGGTTTTTGGATAATCCATTAAAAGTGTATACTGTGATACTGATCTGTTGTGAATATCTTGTGTAAAAATACCTACTAATTTGTTACCATAGTATTTTCGACAGGGACAAGTGTTTACTAAAGCCACAATATTATGTCTCTATAATTAGCAAAGTTTTAATGATACAGAAATTTATATATCCAGAGACTTTAATTTATCTAGGAAAGACAATTGTTAGTGTTGATGACCAATCATTTAACAATAAGCATTCTGAGATTATTGCATGGCATTACATAGTCCCCTACCGGTAAAGTATTTATTGTTCTGGAACAAAATGCAAACAAGATCTATAACTTGTCATGAAGTAAACTAAATGTATATAACAAATATCAAGTCAATCAGGACGAAAAATAGTGTGGATTCTTTAAGTGAATTACGTAGGTCCAAGGACCATAAATAATCAGACCAGAACAAAATTTGAACTTGATCTGTATTTTGTCATGATAAAACAATATATCAAATATCAAATCAATATATTCAAGCACGAAGAAATAAACAGCGGAAAACTGATATGCCGGACTGACTGACAGACAGATGTAGTGCAAATCTAAAGTCCCCTTTGACTTTCTAGGTAAGGGATTAATAAGCATTTTAAAAACACTTAAAAAGTTGTGCTTTATCAAGGATTCACCATGATCAGGAATAGCAAAGTCTAGTATTTGAAAGCTAGGGATGTGTAAATACAATGTACTTATAAACATTGGCTTTAAGAACAAAAAGGATGTTTAAAGAATAGCCTTTATCTTCTAGTTAACCATGCCTAGGGGAAATGAAAACCAAAGTTACTAAAAACATGAATAGACTTTACTACCCTTTACATGACTTCCAATTTCACTGAAAAAATACAAATTTCATCTTTGAATATGTACATTCTATTCCACTTTCAGTTTTGATTGGTGGTTATGTCCCTTAATCATCAGTTTTTTTTGTGTTAGTGTTATGTGGAGTATTGTTTTGTCTTTTCTTCTGTTGGCAATGTATTGCACGTCTTTTTCTGATCGTGTTTTTCACTGCCTACAGTCTTGTATCTTTTTACTTTTTTATAAATTCCTTTTTCCATTTGTCGGTCAATCAACCTTCTGGTAATTTTGGGAAAGAAATTACTTAAATAAAAAAATAATAATGTAACTTTACAAACGTGATAAAACTTAAGGTCATAAACTTTAGCTCCCTATACTTTACGTTTTTTTTTTATCAGATATTTTTTCTCACCTTTATTTAATTATTTGTAGAAAAAGCAACTCTTTCTTATAAAAGTTTTAATAGTTTAAGATTTCAACTGATTACTTAAATAAAAGTTCATACAATTTGTTTGCTGTCCTTCACATTAGATCTGACATATTACACTGCAATGTATATCTCAGGATATACACTGCCATTTACAAAAAAAAATGTGCAGTACTAAAATAGGTGTGTAATTTCCAAAACTGTTCTCTTGTCCTGCATTTGTGTATTTTAAAAATTGTGAACAGGTGAAACCTGACCATACTTGTACAATTCATGCCCAGTCAATAAAAAAAGTTTTACCGCCACAAAAATTTGCAGCGGTTTTTAAAAATTCCATGTACATTAAAACATGTAATCTGTATGGTAATTCTGCATCCCTTTTATAAAAACAAAAATGTCCTGAATATATGTCAATCTTAAACAAGAGACAGGCAGACAATTTCTTTAACCACACTGCCCTTGTAAAACAAATCCGCCCATGTGGGCAGAAAAAAAAATGCACAAAAAATAATAAGAGACTTACTCATATCCTATCAATATATTTTAGCAAATTGCATGATTGTATAAATAAGACATTTCTATCTGATATATATATATCTGTCAACAAAATCATTGTAACAAATAGGTTACAGAAAAAAATTCAACCATAGCATTAACTAATGATTAAAAAAAGTCAACCTTAGCATACACCACTCAACAGATATAGTATCGTAACAACACTTTGTCAGTATTGGTGAATAACATGTTGTTTTGTACCCTGGTAAAACATCTTCCAGGCTTAATTTTCATAAACTAGCAACTTTTTATTTACAAATGATCCATGGACCAGTCTTATTCAATCCTACCTTTTTATTCAAACATGTTCAGCAACAGAGACCTTTGTAATTTTGTGCCATCACTTAATAAGAAGCTACCAACGATTGTTTGAACAGTATTGAACAGCAACAGAGATCTTTGTAGTTTTGTGCCATCACTTAATAAGAAGCTACTGATGATTGTTTGAACAGTCAACATCTACCTTTATAGTTTTGTGCCATCACTTAATAAGAAGCTACCGATGATTGTTTGAACAGTTTTTAACACCACTGGCAACAATATTGTGCTTTTTTGTGGCAGTTAGTTTTTGCTGGTGGATGTGGAGAAAGTTGAAAGAGAACCACCAACCTACTTAAGCTATGGGTAAAAATGTTGTCCTTATAAGCAACAAAGACATTTCATTACTTCCTTCATGCTAAATTCTTGTGATGAATAATCTTTAGATGGTACATACTATCTAAGTGACATCACCAGATAATAGTTATCAAAGGTACCAGGCTTATAATTTGATACGCCTGACACACGTTCCGTCCACATAAGACTCATCAGTGATGGTCGGATCAAAATAGTTTGAAAATGGAACAAGTATAAAGTTCAAGAGCATTGAGGACCCAAAATTCCAAAAAGTTATTTAATACTCCTCAAACATATTTAAGACTATCAAATTCCATACTCTCATTAGATCTTAACTCTAAAAAGTAACTTCCTTATGAAAAAACTCAAATACTTCAAACTTCACTCTAATGTCCAATTTTTTTTTTAATTGAACTTAAATATGCAAGTTTTTATTGCGTATTAAAAAAGCATCTTCTTATGAATTTTGGGAAAGTGTACCTAACAAAACTTTTCATGAACAAAAACTAGCTGAATTGGTCCATAAATATTTTGATAAAACCAGCCCAAGAATACCTCTCATATATGGGAAGATGTAGCATTTTCATTAAAAATAATTTCATAAACATGTATTGTACATTAAGGCTTAAATCCATAAGGGCTGGATAAATATTTATCAACAGGTGTCTACCACCCCTTTTTAGCATTCATCAATGTCAAGGAAGCCTTAATAATTTGTCATTCTATTAAATCATGTTTTATATCTACAGTTAGGTCAAACTAGTTATGTTTATCTTAAATGTTCATTCAATAAAATATTTAGCTTTATCTTCATATAGCTAGAATACCCATTTTCACCCTAATTTGGGACACATTGCTTAATCTTCATATAGCTAAGATACCTCATTTTCACCCTAATTTGAGATACATTGCTTAATCTTCATATAGCTAAGATACCTCATTTTCACAACTAATTTGAGATACATTGCTTAATCTTCATATAGCTAAGATATTTCATTTTCACCCTAATTTGGGATACATTGCTTATTCTTGACAGGCTTAGTAAATTTCTGTAACCAATAAATCTTTTTATCACAAAAGCACGAGAATATCACAAATTGAAAAATCTCTGATCAGGATACAAAACAACATGTACTACTACCATAATGACCTAGGCATGCTTATACAATGGTTTCATGTCACATAGTTTATACAAGTGTGCAAATTTTACATAGACAACACACACATGCATTCATATTCATGTATTCCTCCACACACTCACACGCTCTTCACAAACATACACAAACCTATTATACATGTATTCATCAAACACTCATTAAAATCTGTCAATTGTTTGGCTGTAAACAGCCCACAATGAACAGATATATTCTGACCTTGTTTCAACATAAGAGCCAAGGCTATTGAAACAAGGCAGTCATTAAATGATATATGAAATCTCTCTCAACATTTCCAGCCTTACTGCAAATGTACGTCTACCACTATTTACTGGGTATATACTAGTAATTTACAAGTTGTTTATTTTCCCTGATCATGCATACCTATAATATCTAAAGTGAATCATATTTATGCATTGTCCGCCCCACGTTTTTGCTTCAGAAGCTACCTAGGAAAGTTATCTTTATATGACATTCCCCCTATGTACAGTTAAACTGCCACTTTTTAATGTAAAGGATTTTCATTACTCATAATGTTAACTCCTCTTAATTAATCCCTCTGATTTCTTCCAAATGCTATGAATTATAAAATTTTACAAATGTATCACAAGCCAAATTTTTAGTAGTTTCATAAAACATAAGCATGACAGGCAATTTGCCTTGGAACTGTAAGAATTTTAAATAGGAAAGAACTTGACCTAGGTGGATATGCTATTTTAAACCCCTGACAAATCTCAACAATGTCCAAAGCACTGTGGGGTCAAGGTGTTAAGGTCAATGTATGGTCATCATCTAATAACTTCCATCTTAATAAAATATGAATAAGGTGCTCTGTCCTTCACCTAAATATCAAGTCATCATTTATAAATCCCAAATAAAATATACACGAATGTGCACGTGCACTAAATTGATGGTGTTTTTATTTTTTAACAGTTACTTCAATATTTATAGTAAAGGACCTATTTGATGTTTTATTACAACTCAATATTTACAGGAAATAATTTCTTGACTGATGATGTTTGCTTATAAATATCCCGTGGCAAATACTTCAGGCATATCCCTGAAGAGAAAGCTATTTGATAAATTGGCCCATTTCCATTGAATTTTACATATCGTCTAAATCCATAGTAATGTCAGGTATGGGGAAGGATCATTATTTTTTACGCCACTACATATTTAATCAAACCATCCAAAGCAAGATCCAGTCAAACAAATACCCCTAAACAATTAAGTCATTCTCTTCCATATTGTTTTCCATTTATGTTATAAATTAGGTCATCTCCTTTGCATATTTTCACTTTTCATTCTCAAATCCTTAAAAAAGTCATCTTTCACTCTAGAAGGCCATAGAAAGTGATTTGGTAACATTGAAATTCTCATCCAAAATAGTTTTCAAATTGACTTAGATTATTTTATACAATAAATAATTAGTATTCAAAACTTGTATTTCACATTTTAGAATAATAACTTACTATTTAAACTACATGTACAATTCATGGTACAATAGTAAATGTCAAATTTCATCAATCTAACTTCAGTAAACAAAGACTAAAGCTGTGACCAAACAGAGTGAACTTTAAATTCTAAACTGCCTATTTAGATTAATTTTTAAAACTGAAAAATTTCAGTTATTGGAAAATTATTTACAATGAACTTTTTTTTGCAACAACTACATCATGTACATGTGAGTTACTTCTGTTTAAAGCATGATGTGAATAAAAGGCCTTCATGAGACAGCAATTTAACAACACAAAAAAAATGACATTTAGAGGTTAATATGCCTACACTAGTTTTAATGTGATAAGTATTGATACAAAAATCTGTTTCTTACTGCCATTTAAAAAGAAATTGGGAATTTTAAGACTTCATTCAAAAAAATGCTTCAGTTTATTTCTAAGGCTGCAAATTTTTGTAAATGTCATCTAAAAAAAGTCATTATAGAAAACAGTCAGTCTATGATAATTTTGTAGAAATCATCATTGGTGGATTTTGTCTGTTTCTTTTTTATTTTTTTTTAAATATGCTGACAGTATTTCCATTATTTTTAGGCGCCATGATTGGCAATAAAAATATTTGGTTTTTTGGGTTGTTTTTGTATCCCCTTAGTTATCCAGATTATAATCTTTGAAACACACCTTTTTATCAGTGTACATTGATTTCATTTCTGCAGTACTTTTAAAAAATTCTTTCCATTTAATTTTTATCCCATTTCTAACATGCAATATAACCAAGGCTTGAGAGTTTTTAAAAATATGCTGTTGCCTTTGGGTAGAGTTCATTTTAAGTTTTAAAAAGTCTTTTTAATCTTGTCAATAGCAGATTATAGATTTAGTATTAACTACTCAAAATATTTTGGTTGAAAATTTTGTTTACAAAGTGATGAAAACATTTTTTTACAACTGGACTTTTACGACATTATTTGGTCAAAATGAGATTTCAACTTACAGGTCATTAAAGCAAAGCAATAAGAAAATTCTACGTCTTCAGAAGGGTAAAAAACCTCTGTCGACAAGATTCAAGAGTATTTTGCAGTATTCAAGATGATTTTTATAATAATTAGAACACCAAACTTATAACAACTATACCGAACAGCGATACATTATAATTCTACAGAAAGAAAAAAATGAATTGAAAAAATAAAGTTAAGGCCAATTGTCTCTAATAAACAAGAAAATACACTTTTATGTATGACAATGCTATGGGTTATGGATGGTACAGGTATATGAAGATCCACTCAAAGAAACAGAAAACGATATACACGATTTTCTTGATTATTACTAAGATCTTCACATATGGTAAACATATACATTTGCAGTAACTATACAGTACATAAACAAATAACAGTTAATACATATGAACATGTATATATGATGTACAATTAATAATGCCAATCTTAAATTCTATTTCTTTTTTCTTAACTTAAAAACAGAATTATGTTTTTTCACTAAATTTATCCAAACAAAAATTTCTTTCGTGTATGTTCAGTTTATTGAATGCAATAATAACCCAAGTAAGTTGCTAATAACATTTTGTTCACAGAAAGTCAGGAATATACTACAGTTAAAATGAGAGCACTGCCAACCATTTGATTAAACATCACTTGGATATTTCCCTTTATGTCTTGGGTAAAATATATTGCTAAAACAAGCTTAATAAGTTCTTTCAGCAAAAATTAATTTGGGTGGTAAATTTCTCATTTAAATATTAAGAGCACTAGTCTTAAGATTCCTGGCTCTATTGTCCTTAAAATGAAATTCTATTCACAGGTTCAGCATAAACATACATGTTTTAAATGAGAGTTTAATGCCACAAGTCTGTCAGCAACCTTGGCTATATCTGTTAATGGAGGAAGCAGGAGTAAATCAGAAAACCAATAACTGTGGCAGTAAAATGAGTAACAAACAAAAACAAATCTCTACAACAAGAGATCTTCCCTTTCAGGTGTGTACTGGTTTTAGAAAAATGTCCAAACAATTATCACATAAATTTATTGCTTTATGTATATTTATAATGAAATAGACAACAAAATGTTACAGGGGTAACCATGGTAACTGATATCTCTAAATAATATTGGCATCACAGACAACCAGGCAAATTTTTGTAACAGTTTCAATTTAGTAAATGTAAAATGCCAATGGAAAATCAAATTATTTATACATTATTCAGATTTTTATTCAAATTGAAATTAAATAATGAAATAGATTATCAAAAATCAAATGAAAATTAATGGAACATTCTGTGACTAAAATGTCAGAAAAATTGTGTGCAAAATTTTCAAGTTTCATAGAAGCAAAATATCTAAAACTAATGAGAGAATGAGAAACATGTGTATATGCATTTTCTACAGATGTGAGCACAAAATATATATCATGACAAAGATCTGAATAAAAAAATGTTTCAGGAGGGATAAAACCCCCAAAGTTATTACTTATAATCTTCACTGCTCTTATCTTCCTGTTTTTGCCGTCTTCAACCGGTCAACTTTCCAAGCAAATACATTCTTGTGGTCATGCAGTTGCAGAAGTATGCATAAATATGTATCCAATCAGAATTAAGAATAAATATGCAAGAAATCTTTAAAATTATCCAATCAAAGCACTTTTACAACTGAAATAAAATGATCACAATGCACATTCTTCAATGAAGTTATTTGTTGATGTACTGTAGAAAACAAACATATTCTCACTAAAGAGTACAATTATAGGACCGAGTTCAGTGTAGTCCCATCCACAACTGCCCCCCGACAGTTGTATAAAGCACTTTCTATAACAAATCCTTGATGAGGTTTAACGGTAAGCGATCCTGGTACTATACACTGTAAGTTGTCCAAGTGTGTACAGTATTTATACAATGTACATGTTAAATCTATACACAAGCAATTCTTTTTTATATCACGCCATGTGTTGGTCTGTTCCCACAACAGGGAAACAGTTTTGCTAAGTTTTATATTGAAGATCACAGTAACTCATATTGACGCAGATGCATTCTCTGAATGATGTCGCGACAGTCGTTGAATACCCTCCGAATGTTCTCTGTATCAACAGCACATGTGAAGTGTGGATAGCAGTAATGTCGACCCTCTCCACTTGATGTGCTTATCCGCTGAAAAGTTAAAAAGAAAAAAACATCACTCCATGCCTTGTTAGAATCAACACAACTCAACATCAAAATTAGCAAAAACTTACATGAAACATAGATTTACGTCAATACATTACTTAAGTGGTGTATGCTAAGGTAATAAACAACTCATGTTTTATACGGACATGTGAGATAGACATCAATGTGACACCATAGCCCAGCACAATAAAACAAGCATGTTAATGGTAATACAAAAACTGTGAGCTGGGTAATTAACAAATTCTAACATTGTTTTACAACAAGAGAATTTTTTTCACCTTTTCAAAACCCCCATCAAAACAAAGGTTTTTTTTAGATATGAGTAGATTAAACAAATATTATCAATAGTATAATATCTGTGACACCTAAAGAAACTTGCCAACATGTCAACTGATTTGTTTCTGCAAGTTGATTTTTTCAGTTATAAATAAAAACTGACTTCCAGCCCCTATAGATGTAGCAATATAAGGTATAACGCTTGATATTTTCATAGACTATATTCTCCTTACAGATGCAGCTTACACTATTTTCTGAACATGTTGCATATTTCATTATATGGCTCCATCAATGACAATATTTAGCTTACAGACCTGCATAAAGGTTTTCGTTAAATCAAAAGAGGTGATCTTTAAAATAGGTTAGACTGTATATGTTATTCCATTAATGACAATATTTCAAGTCTGACAATTTCAAAGGAAATAATAAGAATTCAATAAAAAAATGTGTTGCTTACTAGGAATTTATGAATAACATTAGATCAGAGCTCTTCATCTTTCTTCTGGGATTTTATTTACGATTGATATTGTTAAGACTCCATAATTAAGCATTTCAGATATATGCAAACTTCCGCTTGATTGCGTATTTTTTCCTGACAAGGCTAGTCAAGTAGCCAGATTTAACTGTACTTATACAGTGTATCAATACTAATCATCAAAATATCCTATTTTAATAAAATGCTTGTGTAACTTGTCATTTATTTTTTATTCAAATTCAATGCCTTAACTTAATACTAAGTACATAAATAAGAACAAACCAAATGCATACCAAAAATTGACATGGGAAAATAAAAGTGAGCATTTAGGGAGTAAATTTTTCCTTCATTGTGAACATTGCTTTGTATTATAAAAGAAACATAAGGCAATATCTGGCTTTGGGTTATTTCCCTTTGTTTATAAGTGTAGGTCCATACATTAATCATTTTTTTCTACAACTTGAGTGACTTTTTTTTATAATATGGTTTACTTTACAAGTATAACAAAAGAAGTACACATACATGTTATTTGTAAATGCAGTGTACCTATTCATATTTTTACTTGAACATGTAAAGAATGTTCACCATTAATCAAGTATGTTATTTGTCCTAGACTAGCAAAGGTTTATAAAGCTAACCAGCCCTCTACAATCTGTACACCAATAAAATCAGGACATGCTTAAATGTCAAAAAGTAAAATCACAAAAATACTGAACTTAGAGGAAAATCAGTTAAACCTATGTCAACTTGAACGGAACCAATATATATCCAAAACCTATCAGTCATTTTATATACAAAATTTGGTCAATTGTATCTCAAGCTATTTAAGTAGTCTAAATAACTGTTATACTTGGGAATGTCAGAATAACAGCAGAAATGAAAGGGTAATAAATTAACCCCATTCACTTGCCGACAAACTGTGAAGGGATGAACAATCATAAGTATTGCAAGAAAGAATCATTCCACAGCATCCTTTACCATGTTGCTATAAACAGAACTTGACATTAAGCAATTCTATTATCAATAATTATAAATGTCAATATAACTGTTAATTTCAAATGCCCTATGTTGTCCAAGTCTAAAACATTGGGAGTGGTTAAATAGAGGTCTATTGTCTGGCTCAAAATTCCAATATTGATGAAGATGTGTGCAACTGCAGCATATTTTCAAACAGTTCATTTCCAACACTTCACTTTACTAAAATACTACTATTAATATTCATTGAAATGATCAATTAGTCTTTCTGAAGTTCAATCTTGACTGTCAAGGACTATTAATGACTGTCAAGGACTATTAATGACTGTCAAAGACTATTAATGACTGTCTATGACAGGATTTTACACAGACCAGTTTCTGACAATTTTTGTTGAATTCTTTTATAACTGGAGTGTTTAAGAACATTTACTATCCAAGAAGGTCTTGAATGGCAAGCATTGTATGCACAAAGGATAAATTACAGAACTAACAAAATAATGATGATGTTTTTACACACTTTAAAAAGCAATTTTTAATGACCAAATTACAGTGGGCTAGGCAGTTATTATGTGACATATAACCACAACCATAAGTTCATACTTAGCTCCTGGACATCTAGACTAGGACATTTGAAATGTAAAATATGAACACTAAATGACTTACCCACATATACAAGTTTTTACACCAAGAGGACAGAGGAACAACAGTATTACAATGTAAATGACCAATTATAAATTTGTGAACATCTTCTTTCAATCCTTGCAAACCTTGCTTTCCACTACTTTTTTTTTTTATTAAACTTGTTATTAATTCATTAGTGCAATGATAATGAGAAAGAAAGAAAAGATAGCAAACAATCAACTACGATTGTCTTTCATAGGGTTCCAGATTTTCTTCTTCTGACAAGCCCTCAATAAAAATAAATGAATATCTTTATTTCTAAACATGAAAAAATTGTTGGTTTTTCTGTAGCTTTTAGGATCTATTTGTGACTTAAGATCAATGTCAGCAAATACTGCTTTTATTTAAAATGAGAAGAGAATTTGCATGTGTGATAAGAACATGAGCCTTGCTTTGTAAAAGATCAACGTTCTGAACATGACATACAACCCTGTAACACTATGCTGGATGGCATTTCACCCTATCACAAAACATTATTTTTTACACGAAACTGACAGTCATTTCAGGTTCTTTTGAAGCTAGGCGGTATTGGCTTTGCTCATTGATGAAGGCTGTATGGTGACCTATAGTTGATAATTTCTGTGTCATTTGGTCTCAAGTGTAGAGTTGTCTCATTGGCAATCATACCGTATCGTCCTGTTTTTACATAGCCTTTGTTCTTACTCCTAATTGCTGAAAGCAACATGTATCAATGTATGAGGCAAATAACCATGATGGTCAAAACTTTTCATAGTAAATAAAACATGTAACTTATTTAACATATTTAACACAACATTAAAAGTACGGGGAAAAAAATCAACAGAAGGGGAAACAAGGAAGAAAGAAACAAATGTAGAAACATTGTCTTACAACTGAAAACTCACCACTTCAGACATTCTATATCCAGTTATAAGCTAATGTAGCACATAAAGCAAATCAAAATAAATAATACACAAAAATATGTTAACTAAAACAGAATGAAAACTTACAGCAACTAAATGAATAGTTTCTACAAAAATATCAAATTATGGTGGCAACTGTTTACTAGAAATCTAACTAGCTTTAAGCAAATAATAAAATTATAGAGGCTATTGCTGACAGCATATTTGAGCATGAAGCATCTTGCCAACTTCTCATCTTTAAACTATTGATTGTTGCTCGTTTAAAAAACTTCTACAGCATGGAAAGGCAATTGTTAAGTAGCAAAGTACTGTGGATTAAGTATTACTCATGGGATATGAATTTCAAGGATTTCGTGGGTAGAGGTAAATCATAAATTCAAATGTCCAACAAAGACCAAAATTTTCTATATGATGGCAAATCCAGCTAATAAAATACCAACGAAAATATACTTTTCTCAATCCATGAAATAAATGAATCCCCAGTAGGAGTTTAATATAAAATAAATATATGCATCTTTTTGTGTTTTAAGCAAACATAAAAAAAAGCATATATTTAATCTTCCGAATGGTTTTGAAATGGTTGATATTTTTTTATGTATTCAGAATTTGCATCTACATAATGTCTTGTATAAATAGGTAAATTATGACGAGAAATTAGAAGAATGGCATAAAAAATGTAAAATACTGCAACTACTACTATTCTAATGGATCTATATTAAATATATAGCTATCTGAAAACATATATTAAATTGTAAATCATGTGAAAAGAAAACATTGAAAGCCAGCAGAAAATGTCCTCACTGTTTTCTGTGCTTTAATTGTGAGATGAGAAGCTACATTTGTAAATGTCTGATGTATAAAAAATACATTTCACACGAACTTGAAGAGATTTCAATCAAAATTCAGAGTAAAATCCAAATTGAACACTTTTCATTAAAAAGACATATGCCTCTAAAACTAAACACACCAATCTAACAATTTAAATCATATAGAAAAAATTGTCTATATACTTTGTGTGTGCATTGACGGATGAAAATCATACCGAAATATTTAAAAAAAAAAAAAAAAAAAAAAACTAAATCCACTTAATTTTGGTAAGGGCTATTCAGGGGTTGAATTTAAGCTTTTTTGTGTACTGGCCAGCCGGACCAGTGGACTGAAAACTCTACTGGTCTGTCACAAAATCTACTGGTCCTGCAAAATTGACATTCTTTGACAAACACTTATATAAATGATAGATGTTTAATTTTATTTTGATGCTTTCGTTTACATAAGTTAGACAAGAACAAAGGGATAGTCTTGATTCTGATCTTGATAAAGGCTTTGATAATCTCAATGATTTTCTTTATCAAAAATCAGGATCAAGAACAGAAAAAATATCAACATTGTCTTCAACATCATCGCAATCCTCACGACGACCATACGGTGCCTGACTGGGTCGTCTGAAGCGATTTTTTCCCCATGATTTTTGGTATTTGCGTTTCCTTTTGTCAATTTCATATACTTTATTTCGATCTTCCTTTTGATTTTCACTTATTGTAACTGTTGTCCGGAGGTTTAACTCCTTCCCAAAATTTCCACATTTTATATTGTTGTGAAGGACGCTCACCCGAGATATTAATTAACTTGATCATTTGTAATACCCCCCAGTACCGTGTAATTGATTAAACAGGTAAATTGTTTTGTAAACAAACGGAGATTGCGATGCAATCAGTGATTTTTATCGATAAATTTCTACTGGTCCGCCGGACTACCAGCTGACAAAATCTACTGGCCTGACGCACATTCTACTGGTCCCATACCCGCGCTAATTTCGACCCCTGGGGCTATTCCAGAAAAAAAATGTATTGGAGGAGGGGGGGTTTGTTTGAAGGCAGTTTTTGACAGCACCCACCACCCAGACAATTGTAATTCAGAATAATGTGCATTATAGTGTGAAAAGTTGCTTTGATACCCATCACCCATGTATTATTAATATATTGTGCCTTCCAACCCCCATACATTTTTTTCTAAAATAGCGCTAAATAACTCTACAAATACTAATAACTACCAGGGTCACAATGACAAATGAATGATGATTGAATGAAAAATAAAATATAAAATAATTTTGTAGTTATAAAAGTTTAATGGTACCACTTCAAATGCTAAAAGTTCAAACAAAGCTGGAGAAGTTTTATTTAGTACTACAGGTGTGTATTAATATAATACTTGTGTGCAATATCACTTCTAAAAAAGTATATATTCAAATCTAATAGAGTGAGATTAATTAAAGAGAATTTTACTGCAAGTTCTTACCTAATTTTCATTGTTGTTTAATAAAATTTCTCATGTTATTACAGTCATTCCGGTGTATAATATATCTAAATCCTTTTCTTGTAGGAAAATAAACGACGCGACTTATTCGTTCTTGAATCCGAGTTAAATTATCAAGGACAAATATAAACAAGATTGATTCAAATTCTTCAGAAATTTCAAATCCTTTTTAACTGTTTACATGTAAAGCAAGTTATACGTCCAATCTAACTGTGATGTTGATATCTTCTATATATTCTTGAGGACATTACACTTATCAAAATTATGAGTTTAATGGCATGCTTTCAATACAAGACATTTGTTCTGCACAAGAACCGTAAGCCTGGATATCATAACATTTGTACAAGAAAAATAACTTTCTGATCAACAAATACCATTATGATAAATTCAAATTAGCAATGGTGTACAATGCTCTGAACTTAAATCTTTTGTGGGGAAGGGGACAGGACAGGGGTAGTACAAAGTTACATCTTACTCAAGCTCTGAGTTAAATATACAGTAGATGCTCGCTCTCACAATTAAAGCAGACATAACAGCTGAATGTAAGCCAAGTTGACATCACACTACAAATAGAACCTACCAAAAATTCATCACGTATGAAATATTTTGCTCTAACAACCTCTGCGTCTTCCCCTGGATCTACACAAGCTGAATAATAAAAATATAATTATAACATTACTTTATGAACAATGCATTCATTGGTCAACATGCCTCTATTTTGTTTGTAAGTAATTATATATCAAAGTTCAATGTGATAATGATTAATAATAAATATATATTGATATCTTGCTTTTATATGTTATTAAACAATAATTATGGTATTTTTTTTTTGTAGTCTGATAAGTATTACGAAACTTTATTTTATATAGCATGTCTCATAACGGTGTATCCCACAACAAATACTGACGTTGGCAGAAGGCATTGAGTGTGATAATATATTTTGGGCTTTTAAAACTCATGTACTCTTTTAATAATAACTGCAACTGCGCTGACTTAAAGTAACATTCTTTTAAATCATAAATATATAAATTATGCTTTTTTATTTAAAATTTAAAACACATGTTACTTTTTCAGGTTGTAAAAAATGAACATAATGTCAGTATTTTAACTATTTGCGGTGGTATATTCCCTTGCTTTTTTGTGATTTTGCTGTGAACATACTGATTCTGTGCCATGGATGGATGGATACCCCATATCCTTTCTTTTCTATTGTATGACATTTGTGCCATGGATGAATGGATACCCCATATCCTTTCTTTTCTATTGTATGACATTTGTGCCATGGATGGATGGATACCCCATATCCTTTCTTTTCTATTGTATGACATGATTGGTGACATTTTAACACTAAGATGACCATACTGATTGTTACAGATTGTATGACCTTACTTTGGGTTTTCATAAATCATCATACAACCTTCTAGTAACTCAATAAATAATAATGGATGTACAATGAACAAAATAAGGATAATGATATAAGTAATGATAATACTAAATAATAATAACAAACATGCAGGAAAAAAACAAGACAATAAACATATAGACATCTTAATCTAGTACAAAGATGTATGCCTTTAGTCTATACACCATAATAGAAAGTGAATTGGGCAACAAATTAAGCTCCTTAAATGTTTAGATTCCTTAAATGTTTAGATCAGATCATAAGTCTCTTTTGTTTCCAGTAAAATATTGCAAGTTGGATTTCTAAATACTCGGCTCTATGATCTATATATTATAATATAGTTGCAGATAATTTCAGGTTGATTTTTACAGAAGATGTTTTTGCATGGTACTGTGGACTCATTTATTTTGTAAATACCAATTTTCAAGGAATGAAGAAAACTTAATATTTTTATGGATATTTGATATTGTGGTTTTGCCAAAGTCTGCAAATACAACTTATAGAAAATTTGCTCTTTTTAACTTCCCCAAAAATGCATGAATTCTGGTATCCCATGAATAAAAAGGTTTAAACAACAAAGTTCAACAACAATAATACATGGACTTTTCTCACTTTGAACCCATCTATGATTTGGAGGGTAAAAATCAAGATTTGATAGGTCTGTGTTTTGGTTTTCTAGGAAAATGAAAATAAAACAGACAAAAATAAAATAGAAATAAATATGTAGTAAACTAAACAAAAGCAAATCAAACAGTAATAAATAAAAGCATAGGTGTCAAACTTTCAAATCTCTATGTGAGAGATCTCCTTTCTTTACAGAATTCCTAGTGGGGGTTAACTGAATAGTTATTTATTAATACTATACTTTTTACAGATGAATTTTTATATCATTTTATTACATTCAAATAATTTAAATTGTTAATTAAAAACATCATTTGTAATACAATTGTCCAGCAGTTTCCTCAAGAAAACCTCTCTCTCAAAACATGTTGAAGATTTTCATTTCTTTTTTAAATAGGGAGACTCCCATTGCCATTTGAAGAATTGACACCTATGTGAAATAAACTAAAGCGGTGATGAAAAATAAAGATTATGAAAATGATAAGTTGTGTACATGAATATATATACTAAATTCCTGGACATTAAGAAACCTGTCTGCTAAATATATCTCATCTTGAGACACTGACAGTTGTCATGTAAAACATTAATTAACATAACAAAATGCTGTTGAGAAATAATTATCATCATGTTTGTACATTCATATGAAATTATCATGTGCAGCTGGATATAGCTGAAGTCAATGTTAAAATCATTTCTGATTTTTTTTTTAAACATCCATTGAAACTACTCAAATATACATCAACCACATATAAGCTAAAAGCATAGTTTCAAATTGGGTAAAATTTCTCAAAAACTTTGTTCTATAAGCAAGCCACTTAAGAACTATTGTGATGTATCCATCTGTTTTGAAATGTGACAAAATAAGAATGCATTATTGTAGACTCATTTTGAAAATTGAATTGTAAATTACACTGTTTCCAGTGATCAACGGATAAATCATACATTCATTTGTTGTCCTTTAGTCCACCAATAGCATTAATCAATTAATATGCAGTTAAAAGCAGTGTACCAATACAAATGCCGGTTAGTTCATATATATATAACATCCCATGCCAAGATTAACCAGATGCTCCACAGGGTGCAGCTTTATACGACCACAGAGTTCGAACCCTGAACAGTTGGGGCAAGTATGGACACAACATTCAAGCTTGATACAGCTCTGAATTTGGATTGTGATTAAATAGTTGACACAACATAGGATTCTGACAAAGAATGAATGTGGTCTAAGAACTTAAACTTAAAAACAAAAAAATTTTAAATTAAGACAGTTACCTATTAGGGTCCAATATCCAAAATCTAAATACATGCTTAGATTCAGCATATAAAAGAATCCCAAGAATTCAATTTTTGATGAAATCAAATAAAAGTTCAATTTTAGACCCTTTAGACCTCAATGTGGACCAATTTGATAACCGGGCCCAAATATCAAAAATCTAAATACATGGTTAGATTCGGCATATATCAAAGAACCCCATATATTCAATTTTTGTTGAAATCAAACAAAGTTTAATTTTGGAACCTGATTTGGACCAACTTGAAAACTTGGCCAATGATAAAAAAAATCTACATACATGTTTAGATTCAGCATATCAAAGAATCCCAAGAATTCCATTTTTGTTGAAATCAAACAAAGTTTAATTTTGGAACCCCGATTTGGAGCAACTTGAAAACTGGGCCCACAATCAAAAATCTAAGTACATGTTTTGATTCAGCATATCAAAGAACCCCAATAATTCAATTTTTGTTAAAATCAAACTAAGTTTAATTTTGGACCCTTTGGACCTTAATGTAGACCAATTTGAAAACGGGACCAAAAATTAAGAATCTACATACACAGTTAGATTCGGCATATCAAATAACCCCAATTATTCAATTTTTGATGAAATTAAACAAAGTTTAATTTTGGACCCTTTGGGGCCCCTTATTCCTGGATTTCTATTTACTTATACTAAAGTTATTGTGCGAAAACAAAGAAAAATGCTTATTTGGGGCCCTTTTTTGGCCCCTAATTCCTAAACTGTTGGGACCAAAACTCCCAAAATCAATCTCAACCTTCCTTTTGTGGTCATAAACCTTGTGTTTAAATTGCATAGATTTCTTTTTACTTAAACTAAAGTTATAGTGCGAAAACCAATGTGTCTTCGGACGACGATGACTACGCCGACGAAGCTGCCAACGTCATACCAATATACTACCGCAAAAGTTTTTTGCAGTCGTATAAAAACCTAAATCAAACATGTATTTTTTTACGTCCTGACAACAATATCTTACCATCATTAGGTATTTGGTATCGTTTAAAGTCTGGGAAATAATCTTCAAGCTTTGATTTGCCAGCCTTAATTTTTTCAGCTAGAAGGTCTTGTTTGTTTAAAAATAATATAATGGAGATTGTTCGTAGCCACCTGTAAAAGATAAAAAGATATTTTATAAACTGGTTAAGAACAGCATAGATTAAAACTAGAATGAGATTACTTGTAAAATATATGAAGAGTCTCAGAAGAATCAGATATTTTCAATATGTATTTGCATACTTATAATGTTTCAACACTTTTTTGGCCACATTATGCATGCATTTATTATTGCACTTTCAACACAACAGACCAAAATGTGAAAATAAATTTTGAGATTTCAGGAAAAGCTGCATACTTTAAAGATATATGTCAGATTTTTGAATGCCAGTTATTTGCATTAATAGAAACCTCACAACAATTTCCTAATTTACAATAGGTACATATTTAAACTATTTGTTCTAAGCCATTTATATTTTGCCTGTATCAAGTTAGGCTGTTTGGGTGATATGTGTTGACTTTTGTTATTTTTGTACATTATTTATAATGATTTGTTAGTGAATGGTGCAGCCTGTCTTACTGCTCAATGTTTTTGGTAAGACTTGTTATCCTTTTTATGTAGTATACTAGCTATAAATCTTGATTTTGTGGAAGACTTTGGAATACACTTTTTGCTGATTGCTAGGAACAGTTGTTCAATTTCTGTATTATTGTCAAAAATAAATTGTTTCGATTTTCTTGATAGAAATTTCAGAAATTCATTGTTATGATGAGGCTGTTTTAATTGCAACATGAGCTAATAGAACTTTTCATGACACAATCCTAAAAATAAGTGAGTTTCTTCTACTCCTTCAATAAATGAATGGGGAAGACACAGATGAAGCCACCACTGTTATATGATGTTAAAAAGTGATACAACTCATGAACCATAAACATTTGTTTTTGATCAGAGTTTGTGGTAATAAGCATTTTGTATAAGTTTCATAACATTAGGTCATTACAAACTTAAGTAAGAGAACGGAAACAAAAAATTCAGTAATTTTTCAATTTGTAAAGGGGCATAACTCTAGAATGATAAAACTGATGCCATCAAATTCAAATTTGAACTGTGTTTTGTGGTAATTAGCTATAGCATTGTGTATAAGTTTCATAACATTTAATTGAGACGGACTCAAGTTACAGAACGGAAACCAATTTCGGGACGCACAACAAACATTGTATCTACCTGTTATTCCAAATACTTTGGAAAAGGTTTAATGACTCTCTGAGTCTATTTGTAGTAGCATCCTCTCTTAAAACAAGGTTATAACTACTGCAGGCTGTGACAAAAATGATAGCTGTAACATCGTTAAAACACTGAATCCATTTTCTTCTTTCATCTCTCTGGCCTCCCACATCAAACATACTGTCAAAAAAATAATTGTATTATTATTAAAACCAATACCAAAATGGATGACCATCATGATCATTCTTGACCCATTTAACAAGAAATATTTGCCACTGTACGTTAAGTAAACGACAATGAATCAATGGTATATCATGAATGCTTCTTAATACAAAAAAAAATATATTTATTTCATATTCTAGATGTTATTTGAGCATCAAATACTGTAAATTTAAAAATGATTTTGTGCATTTATTATTCCAATTTTGTCATTTTAGACTAAAATGCCAATTTAATTTTTGCAATGTTGAGAAAAATCCTGTTGAATTCATTAAAAAATTTCAAAATGCAAGTTTATAATATAAAATTTAATATTTTCCAATGACTAGAGAAAAGGCTTTTATCCAAAAAAGATATTTTTTGAAGGTGTTTAAAACTTATACAAGATGACCTTGGGCTGATATTGGTATCTTGGGATGATACTGCATGTGATATGGATTTTGCCATGTATATTCACAATGTATTTGGTATCATGAAAGAATAAAGTACTTCGCTTGTTGTTACTGTATCACATGTGGATATATTTTTTGTATGGTATGTTTTTAAGTTACATTTGACCTGTTAGCAAAGTAAGGTGAAAGGATAACTCTAATCTAACTTTGACCATTAGGTCATTCATTCTGTTTCATTGTTTTTTTGTTTTTACTTTGGTCAGTGGTTGGTGTAATCACTTGAATTTCTTGAACCTTTGTTATTAAACATATAGTACATTATATCTCCAAAAGTATATAATTTCTGTGTGTACCTCAAGTATTTAAGGATTTACCAACAATTGTTTTGTTCCAAGCTAGTTGAGTCCAAATATGGATTTCTTCACTAATAAAGTCACTTACTGAAAATTGACTTTTTCCACTTGAAATTTTGTTTCAAAGATTCCTGACGTTAATACTCTACACCGTAATATATCCTGCAAAAAAAAAAACATTCAAATATTAATACAAATTCATTTGTTCTACACACGAAAAACATCATTACAATTTCAAAAGTATAATAATGCGACTCATAAGCAGATAAACAAACTTCCGTCAATGATCTGGTTCCTTGACTTGTTATTCCTTCGTTCATAGATAGTTGTATGTATAGCAGATTATTGGGGTTTCTACACATTGATATTATAAAATGCTAGCTGCCTTCCACAATGTGAACATTTTTCGTGAATGAGCGCACATCAAATGAGCCAAAAAGATTTGCATTGTTTCAAACAGTTGACATTTTATGATATCTATATGCAGAAAAGATGACTGCAATCTGTTAATCGTCATTTTCTCCTTCCTTAAGACTGTTTTATGCTTGACACAAGAGAATCTTGGTAATATTGTGATTGTTAATAACTTTTCTTCAGGAATTGTGATGTCACTAACAAGTTCTGCTTATATTTCAAAGCTATGATACAAGAGGAACTGGCCAGGGTGCTATAGGTGAAGGGGAAAATAATGAGGGTAGATATTGAACCTGAACTTTTGAAACTTCTGATTTTTTTTCTCATAATCTTCCATATTCACACTTTTCATCAGCATTTGACATATATTATTGCAAAAAAGGCAAGTCCATATTAACTTCTCTTTCTTTAGATAAGTATAAACAGTGAATGCATTTTGGACAAACAGTTCTGTGTAAAGGGAGTATAAGAGACGTTTTTCCACTGGCTTCAAGTGAATTATTTGGTTTATAATAGAAATCTTGTTACTTGTTACATCATTATGAATTTAGACATCTTAAAACAAAGTATAAGAGTACATTCAAGCATTTCTGTCAGTTTTATAGTCAATGCCTTTTTAATTTTTCATCTTATCAATGGCCTGTTGTAAATTTTTCACCCAATGACTTTTGTCCAGTTATGTAATGTCTATGTCCATTAACATAGTTGGGAAATAACAGCCAGTCTTTCAGGCTAATAATAGAAACTCTTAGGCTAGACAGGCTATATTTGTGCCAAAAATACAGATATGAAGACAAAAAGTCAATAAGACAGCAACCTATCGACACAAAAATACAACTAGAAGTCGACCAACCATCTTCAACAACAGATAAGTAACAACACAATATGGCATTTTTACTCTAAATTTCCTAGGGCTATAATAGTTGTGAATAGATGTAACAGAGACAAGTAAAGATGAATACTTTAAAACTGATTAAAAGGTGTCAAAAAGTAATGCAAGTCATTTTATACCAGTTTTAACTATGCTTATACACTGGAGTTTTGATTCTTACACATTCTACCTAGACTAATAGTATTTATTCCAAAACTTGGCAAGCCATACATTATACATGTGCATTTACAAATGGTATATAAAAGATTTAAATGTGTCTATATAATTTTCCATGATCTAATTCACCTTAATCTAGGTTCAAGTTCATTGATAAAGAAATTTAAATGAAATTCTCAGACGGTATCAATATTACTGCACAGATCTTACAAAACAATATTAATGCACAAAACAGAGCATGACTTTCTGTCAACATCTTATATGATCAAACATTTTGAACTTTTTATAATGAATAATTTCATTCCCACCGAACCCCCAATAAATATTATAAGTAGCCATTTTCAAATAAAAAGCCTTCTAGATTTGTTAAGTTATTTAGTTAAAGAAGGGGTGTTGGATTAAATGCTGTACTATCTCTCTGAAGGTGCAAGTCTCTGACCTTTCTAATGTTTTATTTTGTGCAACTATTTTTTTCTTGATGAAAAGTCAAAAGATCAATTTCATAAGTCTGAATCATAAGTACCTAAGGTTAATACAAATATAATATTTTTGAATTTTAATGTTAAATTTTCTGAGGGCACTTTTGAAAAGAATAAGGGTCTCTGACCTCATATTTGAACACCGTATTTAGACATATTAAATACTCGGTCAAAAAATATGCAGCTGTGCATTGAAAACTCCAAAACAATTTGTACTTTCATTAAATCCTTTAATACAAAAGGATTTAAGAATGTAACCTTAGGTCCCAATAAATGAAAATTTCACTCTTCAATATTATTTAAGACAAAAATATTACATGGTATAACTAACTATCACTATGGCAGAATCTAAAAGGAGTGTGTTCATGATTGCGCTTACAAACAATTGTCTTGATATCTTGTTAGCAGTGTTTGTGTGCTGTTCTAACTGCCATTGCAATACAACAGATTTTACTTTGGCAATTCCTGGATGGTAATAGGGTGAGAATATGAGACAGCTCATACAACTTCCTACTTTTTATAGTATAAAAATTTGACTGTGAAAAGATAAAATTTAAATGTGATTCACCTCTTTTATCTATGAAATGCTGCCTCGGACTTACTAAGGTGCATGGTTCTGCCAACATTTTTTACTTATAATTTTCATAATTATCAAAAATAAATTGGGTCTGAATTATACATTTTGCCTCCTTCACACATTCATCCATCCAATAATTGTGCCCCCCAAAAAAAGAAATAAAAAGCATTTGTACATTGCAAAAACATATACTAGGTAAATGTAAATATACAATTTTTTAACTTGTTTTGTTTTAACCCCACTTTTAAGTACCCCCTTTTGGGCTTTTTCGTGACAGCTAGTTTTTATTAGTGAGGTATCAAGAGTGCCCTGAGAAAACCACAAACCCTTGATAGGAAAACTGAAAATCCTAGTTAATAAAGATTGGGGTCAATTGCATCCACACGAGAATGGTTTGAACTCACAACATCAGTGTTGACTGGCTAGTGATTACAGTAGTAACTATTGAGACCATTCGGCCTTATGTAAATATACCCTAGTACTATAGCGGGGTCTCATTGGGATATAAGTGTAACATGTGAAAGCCTTTATTATCTAACTTGAAAATGAGAAATTAAAAGGGCTTTTCATTGCAATAATAACCAGGATACGTGATTCTGACAAAACAAT
Organism: Mytilus galloprovincialis; assembly: GCA_037788925.1. Lineage (NCBI taxonomy): Eukaryota > Metazoa > Mollusca > Bivalvia > Mytilida > Mytilidae > Mytilus > Mytilus galloprovincialis. Next base: position 43,165,942 of record CM075333.1, on the reverse strand, counting down.
AATTAGGATCGGGGTTCAGATCCACCAATGAGACCATACCTGGAATATCCTAAGGTGAAAAAAAGACCTGCATATGTGTTAATGATTTAAACTATTGACTGGATGACCTAATTGACCTTTCTCTGGAATGACATTCTTTTACATGTGTTTTCTAAATATGTAAACATGTGCATTAGTGTACACAAACTACTGCATGCAGGCTGTCTAGATTTCATTATTTCACAGTATTTGAAGAACTGCAAATGGCAGCTGAAACAGATATATCAACGGCAAATTCCTGCCGTTGTTGTGTTTGTTAACAATAGTATAAGATCTTGTAGAAAGTGCATGAAAAAAGACATTGTAACCAAACATGCCCATAAGGGACTAAACTCTCAACTTTATTCTATTTTAGGGAAACATAACGCACCTGAACTTTCCACAAACATGCATACTTGTAAATGGATCAAACATTGCAACAGTCTCATGTGTAAACAATAACTATAAAACTTAAATGAAACTCCACTTTAAAAGTGGCATATGTTAAAAGGGTCAACAACTTAAAGGGGACCATTGGAAAGTCTGCTTAAGTTTCATTTTTAGACCAATTCATAATTATTCTAGAAAATTGATGTAAACTATGCAAAAATTAAAGAAAATGATCTAAAAAGGCTCATTCCAATATATCCCTACCTACAAAAAGTGGTTTGCAGGGCAGCAGGGGGTATAAATGTAGTGTTAAATATTATATATATGTACATGCGTTATATAAATCAAGTAATTTAAATACTAATTTGGAATGTTTACACAGTATACTCTGCCATGTTGGTTCTCCTGTGATCAAATCATTTATAATCTGGTGTAAGGACACAATATTTACTTTACATATTACTAAATGGGATATTATTAGTGGCAAAAACAGGTATTCAATGGTTAAGTACTTTGAATGCTGATTTTCTTTAATACTCTTGGCTAATACAATTCTCTAACATACATGTAATACTATTCCCTATACTCTTAAAGCTTTTAAAACAGTGGCAAATTACTGGTTATAAAAGAATGCATAACTAACTGTGAATTCACAAATTTTTTCATGCATTTATAATTAGTTGACATTTTTTTTTTTGAAATTAATATTGTTATTTAGGAAGTATTGTTTTAAATAATACAATAAAAATTTCCACACCAGTTTTTATATTTCTAAACCTGTACCCTTGTAATGTCAATAAAAAATAAATAGAGAATGGGTACATCAAATACAGATGATGTCCCCAATTGCATATAACCTTATAAACTTATATACAATATACTGAAGATGATAAAAAGTTATGAGAACATAAACCATTTGGGGTGTGCATACAGACAGAAAAGGGTAACACTTAATGCCCCCATCACAGTGGGGACATAAAAACTATGAATTATCAGTACAAAGTATTAGAATAAGTTGATGAATCACAAACTCTGAGGACCATTTTAAAAAATACAACATTTATCTATTAACCCTATATATTATGTAAAATATAATGTATACCAATCAGAATACAAGTTATTTTTAGAACGAATCAATTGAAAGCACAATTATACTATTTACTATATTCTATCATTTAGTATAAATTAATGCTAACTAAAATGATAAATCTACTTAAATCCACCCTGATACATTACCCCCAATGGTTCGGTTTTTATTGTGAACACATTAAATTCTATTGCTTCATATCTACATGCATGCAAGATTTCAACAAAACATTATATTTAACATTTTGAAATATTTAACTTAAGAAATATGTATTTATAAATTGAAGTATATTCAGGTATGACTAAAATCGGCTGATAGTAACCTGTCAATTACTAAATTATTTTTCAGAAATTTAAATCACCTCAAATTTTGTGCTAGATCAGTTCTAAATAAAGAATCTCTGCTCAAAGTGAATATTAGAATGAAAGCAGGAATTCCAGAAGACTAGTATTTGACAACACTCATTTAAATGCAAATGGACAGTAGTAATAAGCCCTTATAGACCTGCAATGGGGGTCATCTTTTATGCTGTGAAATTTACAGTGGAAAACTTTATCATTGTGGCTGAGTTCATAAAAGAAATGATAGGATAGATAGTTGTTCAAAATCCAAACAAAAATCCATACACATGTGAATGACAGACCAGGTAAAAGATGTCTCAGAGACTCCTAATTAACTAAAAGTCTCAGTGAAAAACTAACAGATTTTATTGTTTTTCGCCTTGGAAGTTGTTATTACCTAGTACATACATATGATTCAATTCAATTAGAATGTAAAGGCTGTATGGTCTTGTCGAGGGTAGTCCCTGAGACAAGATTGACTTTTTTCAAATTTTTCTATCACCAGTTCAGATCAAATGGTGGTGACAAGGTTTAGACACAAACATTGCCCCATCTGAGAATGAGAAAGGTTGAGGTTTTACTGTCAGTTTAAAGTTAGCTTGCAGTTTCTACTGTAACCTACCTGTTCTGTTGGAGTGTAATCTGGTTGTTTCACTATATGAACTCTGTCTAAAAAGCTGTAAAGAGACAAAAATTCTTTATTAGTTTGTCAACCTTAAATTATACTCAAGGACATAGATGCCCATAAGGTCATAACTATGTCAAGTAAATCATAAGCAAGATTCTATCAAATGAGCTCAAATTTTGTAAGATGTACCCCTCTAAAAAAAACATTCAATTATATCATATATCTTTTACCAGCTCCTGGCAAATTGAGCTATAAATAGATTTATAAGGTGAAACAAATACTAGGTTTTTCCATAATATATATGTTGTATGTTGACACTTGAGTGCATGTACATGTAAATAACCTCCCTCACCTAGCTACATATTGTCATATCTATGGATGCTTATGTATACTACTCAATCACTATAGGGGCACTCAAGCATATTTCTTAACTTTAAGTTTTTTCTTTCTTTTTTTTTAAATCAAATGTTCTAAATGATTTGCTATACTTTTAAGTGGGTTTGTTGCAAGAGACAATTGTAAAATAGTTAGTAATTGAGACAACCTTCAACCTTAAAAATCCTCCCCCAACCCTTCCCTCCCATAAAACACCTCTCTTTCTTTCAATAACATAGGAAACACTCTTCAATTGCCTCATTCATTTGATACCATTTATATATTTTCCAACTCCCCTGTCTTTCCTTCTATGTTTTTTCATAAACATCCTTATTGTAATAATAGGTGTTAAAGTGCTTTTCAACAAAGTATGAATCTTTACAAATTTCTTCCTTTCCAACATTAACACTGAACCCTTTTGTGTACCCCTTTTGGTAGAACAGAGAGTGGGTATGATGGCCTTTGTCCAGGTGAAAAGGAAAACACTAATATTGTAACTAATACATCAACACAATCTAAAAATAGCTCATCTCATAAATAAATGACACAGCTGTTCAGTTCTATTCCCTTATGTAAAAGCTTATAAACCTAACATATTCTTATGTTTACAATAATCATCAATATAAACTTGTTTTTGGTCTTGTTATAGAACTAATAATTATTACCGATTGAAATAAATGAAATGTTCAATTTTTAGAAATTGACCCCATTATAAGTGAAGGGTGGGATATTGTTTTAATCTAACTGGGTAAAACTCAAGTGATCAATTCCAATTTGGCTTGTTAATGAATCTTAAATAGTCCAAATGACCTAGATATTGGACAAAAAATATTTGAGGTCAGAAAAACTGGATTATTCCAAGCTGCTGGAACCAGACAGTGGATATAAACACTGAAGGGGTTCATCTGTACCTGACTTTAATTAAAGAATACAACAGCACATACTCAACTGTCTTAAAACCTAAAAATATTATATGTGTAAATGATCTAAAGCTGTCACAAAATTAAGAGGAGACACAAAGGGGTGAATCAGAAATAAAGAGTGCCCCCTTGGCCCCTACAAACCAAGTTATTTACCATGACCTGTGTTAGCTTTTGTAACTAGATATGGCTGGGATGACTCAGTATGTTTCTAATAATAGTAACACAGTGAATAATTTATAGCAAGTAAGCCATAATCTATGCACACATAGAGATTTAAATAGAACACATCAATATTTATATAGGATATTCTTTGTTCAATGTGAAATTAAGTGTCGCAATATTTGTAAAATCCCACAAAGCCAATAGAGTATAAAATGTAATATTCTATAAATTCCTACTTATGTCTGAGCTATATTAAAGTGTTGAATGGAATCACATTAACATTTGTTATACTAAATCTTTTTATTTATCCATTTTTACATTCAGTACAATATATACTTTGCTTTATCAAGTCTAAACTAGCAAAAAAACTGATTAATCTGTGGTGTACTTTTATACAAATGAAGAGCCTGTCTGAGATCTCTAGATTTTTCAAGATAGGAAGTGTATACAACTCATAGACAGAAATGAGTATGAATAAAAAAAAAAAAGTCCTCATAGCTTTCAGGATAAAATAGATGAATTCAAATTTACGTTCTCAAACAAAAATGTCTATGCTACACTGCTTAAAATCAAAATCAAAAAGAGTTCTGACAAGCTATTCAATATAATACTGAAAACTTAATACCAAATTCCTCAATAGATGTAATAAATTATAACCAATGACTAGCTAGGTTCCCTAATGAACTTGATATTTACTTAAAGCAGGATCAAACTAATTATTTTAGTGTGCAACCCTTCCTATTTCATCTTATTCCATGTATAAACAAAAGTATAGAGGAAAACAGTCCAATCAAATTCAACATGGACAAAAGAACTTCCTAGACCAATTCAAATACTACATACGGATGACAAAAATTCCTAGAACTCCTGATTCTTTATGCTAAAGGGGTGTTCCTTTAACTTTAATGATGTCAACAAAATGTGCTAAATTACAGGATGAACAAAATATATTGTATTGACTGCACATAAACTGTCAAACATTTATTACATTGAATTGACTACTTTCATTTATAAATATTCCATTTGTTTCCATTGCAGATAGCAATAACTCAGATGAGTAGCAATTAAAAATGATTTGGTGTATTTTTGTGTTACATGTATTCATGAATTTTCCTCGTTTCATATCATGAACTAAAATCTGCAGGTAATTCAAAAATCTAGAGGTTGAGGAATATTTTTTCAGGGAGCTTTTATAACCTTTATTAATTATCTTGTGTTAAAGTTCAAGAATTCTTTGCAATGTTTAAAATAATGTCTTTATTGCAGAATTGTGTCCAAAATTACCCTCTTTTTCTAAAAATGTAATAAGCATTTTCATCTGTGCATAAATGTTTCAATAGCAGAAAATTGTTGGGGTTTGACATGGTTTTCTGTATATATCACCAAGAAAAAATTAGCTACAAAAGAGATGACAGGAGAATCAGCCCCACAATAATCCAATTGTGAACTCACACATACCAAACAAATTGTTGAAATTTCTAAAAATACAATTGCATATGTTGACAAACAAATCAACAAGCGTGAGGTTAAATTAATGCATTCCCCTATAAATGTATGACATGAGGTTAAAATAATGCATTCCTCTAATGTACGACATGAGGTTAAAATAATGCAATCCCCTAATGTACGACGCCTGGTTTAATCCTCGGTTTTATCAGATACATTGATGAATGGGAAATCTTACAAGTCTTCACCTGTACTGTCATATATAATTGTGTTGAGGGGATTCTACTACACCCACATAAACACATCGCGCTTACCTCAATCTTGTGTGAAGAAATACACTGATAACAACAAATCCAATGATCTTAAATCATCTATGGAAATTAATTGCCACTGAATCATTTCATACATAATGCCACTGAATTATTTCGTACATTGCCACTGAATTATCCTTGCATTATCACTTTGCAAAAGAAATATTCCAAACCCTCCGACAACATACATGTACATGTATCTAAAGCAATACATTTCATGATATTACTAATATGACACTGATGACAGACTGATATAAATAAAAACCATTAACTTTTGACCTGCCTTCTTTATAATTTTGAATTGAATTATGTATTTGTACACATCTTCATATTTAATTTGGCAATGCTACTATCTACTAGACGGATTACTCCAAAGTTTGGAAATTTTTTAAGCTATTTCCGCTATCTTTTAAGAACTTAGAAGTTAGGGCTATCTGTTTTAAACTGTTCAAGTCAGTCACATCACCACATACACCAAAATATATCGACTTTTGCACAGCAGGAGTATTAAACATGAAATTTCGAACCTATTTTGAGTAAAAAAGGTTAAAATATGATTTACAGAATGTAACAGTTTAAAATTGAAATGACTTTATTGAGTAATTGTTTCAAATTCCTAAAGAATCAATCATGCTAGTGTCGATTTTGAGACAAGAAAATAAACAGACAGTTTCAAGTTGAACATAAGTTACAAATGCATCTGGATTTAAAAACAGTCTTTTTTTTTTTGGTACTATTGAATACCAGTATTTCAATGTTTTAAAAAATTAAATAGTAATTTAAAAACATTGATGCCCCTGTGTACTATCAAACAATACAGAGTGTGGCAATATCATTAAAGTAAAGTATCCCAATAGAAAATTTAGAGGCAAGTAAAAGGACAATTTTACAAATATTTTATTTTATTATAGATATTAGAAGATTTCATCAATCCATGTTTTTTAACCAAAATTTTTGCCTAATCATTGTATTTTTCATGAAATTGACACTCCATTCATTAATTAGCAAGCTTACAGACTGACCTACATTTAGAACACTGCTTTTAATCTTTTTTTTATTGCCATAAATCAAAACATCCTGGTACAAGTTATTGAAAGTTCTCAATTTAATTGATATGTTTGACTTGTATCAATAATTCATATCCTTATTAATTGAAATGTACAAGCTATTAAATATATGAATAGATTTGTTTTGTAAATACAGAATTAAAACTTTTTTGTCAAGGACTCTCTAAATTCTTCATCTAAAAATAAGAATATTTTTTTATTATAGTTTATGATATATAATATATATATACATTGGAAATGGGAGAAGTTCATTACATAAATTTATTGTTAATTATAGTTTGTGAATCATAACATTAAATTTATTATTCAGATGTTTTCATGATGATTTTATTATGTGAGTTTCATAAACATGATAAAGAAAAAAAATTTCTATTTGACCATTTCTTTTGAATACATGTAGACATGGCATTGCAAAACTACTTTTTATAGCATTCTTGAAATCGAATCCTTTATAGGGATAATAATTTGAAATTAATCAATTATGAATGTTTTCCTACAAACCTGAAACTACCCCCCCCCCTCATATTGCTAAGAAAGATTACCACTATGATTAATTTGTTTTTAAGAAAAAAGTAAAAATATTAGAAAAAAAAAAAATTTTGAATCTATTTAGCAGATTTAGGCTTCAAATGTCCATGTTCTTCCTATGTCTATTTGTTTAAGCAATGGCAAAGAGAACACTGGGTCTGGATGGGGGTGAACAGAATATACAATTAAGTGCACAAATACAATGGATAGATAAAATTGGCCACAGAAATTTATATCAAGAAATCAAGTCCCCTATCCAAACCTCAAGCACCTTTCTATGGCATGTCATCAAGGAAACAAGAAAAGACTGGATTTATGTGGAATTGATGTGGTAGATTTGGAAGTATGATTAGAAATTAATATTCTGTATAAAATTATTAAGTTTCACAATAATGAAGTTGGAAGATATATATTCAAGCTTAACAAGTTAAAACTTGCATGAAGAGGTGAAAAAATCATTAATAGACATTATCCAGGCTAAAAATACCACATACTTATTTCATATTTATTGGGCTTATTGATTTTAACAAATTCCTCCAGGGTATTGAACCAAGAAGTCGTTACACAGAGACTGTGATCACCCCATCGCAGGGCCCCATTATTCACATAGGGAAGCAATTTTCTAGCCCTGGATTGTGTATGTACTAAAGCTTTTAAACTGTGTCAATAATGAGCTATTTTTGGACAAGATCAGATAAAAGGGGTGCTAAAAATAGCTGACTTTTGTAATCTCTGAGAGTGGGCTTAGATCTCCTGATTGATTGTGTGTATTAAATGCCTTTACACAGGTATATAGAAAAGGTGTTAGATTTCCTATGTCATAAGTGGGATTTCAAATCAGACCTGCCAAATATTATTTTATATTAATCTCGGCTTTCGTTTTTCAGTTAGAAGTTGAATGACCGTAGAACAGGCAGCACCTAACTGCATGTACATGACAACTTATGAAATGTACTAGTGTAATTATCTTGTTCACTGTATATATGTCTTATATCCAGGTCAATGTATTAATTAGAATATTTTACTCTATATGGTATTTCAAAATCATTCTTCAACCAAAGGCCAAATTCTGACAGTTTTTCCACATTTAAACATAAAGAGATATAAAAAATATAAGAATCAAAATACAAGAAAATAATTGACCATTTCTGGAAAATCTATTTTAACATTAAAATTTGGAAGTAAAACCTGAAAAAAATTCTCATGTATACTGACAGTCAGAAACCTCATCATGATAGTTGTGTTTTTAGTCTTATCTTGATTATTTTTTACATTTGAGTATTCTAAGTTGGTAGCAGATCTTTGAAATAGAATTGAAAATGGAAATAAGGTAGTGTCAAATTGTCCCCCCCCCCAAAAAAAAAATTAAAAGAAAACAACCAAGGTCATTGATGGGTCTTTGAAGTCTGCATAGTGTATTTCAGGGCTTTTCTTAAATCAAGCCAATCTGGAACTACAATGTACATTAAATCAAATGTTTATTTATATATATCTGCATGATTTTTTGTATTTGTAGCTCATCCATTCTTGGTAGTACCTGGTACTCATACCCTTCTGAGGAGCTAGTACCTACTGGGTACTTATGATCCTTCTGATTAGAACTGTCTGAACTTAGGAATTATAAAAAACAAACTTATTCAAAAATGCATAGTAAAGCGTGGCAGAGAATTTTAAAAAAGTTAAAAATTTTGGTTTCAATTTTACCGACATACATGTACATGTATACCTAATAACATATCCCTTTCAACAAATTATAAGTCGTTCATATTGTATGAGGGATTACCAGTATCAAAATTGATCCCATGACATTTTCTTTTTACTTGATTTATCAGTTGGTATTAAAAATGTTCATAGTAAAATATAATTGCAAAGTATTCAAATGCAAATTGCATATTTTCTATCTGTTAGATATACATGTATGCATGTACATCTATAAGAATTTACATGTATGCATGTACATCTATAAGAATTTACTAAGTATGAAAAGATACCTTACCAATTTTGTTAACAAATACAAGAAAAGTTAAAAGTTTTGAATATAATTTTTCAATTTTCACTGTAAACTAAGAATATTACTATAATATTAATTAACGTTGAGTTCACTCGTATGCATTGTTCAGTTTTGGAGTAAGTACACACCACCACAAAAAAGTCTAACATTGACCCCATTACTATGACCCTATTATTTCAAACTATCAAAATAACCTGCTATTTAACAAAAATATTAATGACTTGACCCAATTACTGTATATTGATTTACAATAAATCTGACCTAGTTTCCCCCCAAGGTAAAAACCATAGCAAATCAATTATACATACTTTCCAAGTGTCTATTAATTATTTTAAAAGCCAGACCAGCTAAATTTAAACTTTGAAGATGATTTTTTTTATAGAAATTATGTTGCCTTAAAATCTTAAAAGTAAATTATACATTAAAATTTATCGAAAAACACAGCAGGTGAATAAAGTACCAGCGAAGCATCTTGTTGTTGTTGCTAATCAAATATTGAGGGGGAGACAGGTAAGAAGGAAATGGGGAGACAGGTAAGAAGGAAACAGGGAGAAAAGTGGAGAATTAAAGGGGGAAAGAAAAGGTGGTAGGAGCTGGTCTCATCCTAAATTCCTGAGGAAATAATATATCTGTTCCTGCATCATCCAATCATAAAATCCATGATCACGCTGATCCACACTATTTAACTGGCTACTGTGGATTCATCTATTTTTGCGGGTACCAATTTTTTCGTGGATAAAGGTAAACTTACATGTTTGTGGATTTTCCATTTTGTGGTTTTGCCGAGTCTCCATACAAGCCTATAGAAAATTTAATATTCTTTGAACATTTAATTTCATGGTTCACCTGTACCCTTTGAATTCCACGAAAAATTAGTATCCAATGAATAATTAAGAATCCACAGCATTTCTCCATTCCAGCAAATTAAACTATTCAAAAACCAGTTCCAGAAAAAGGTATACCCTCAAACCTACCCCCAAAGAATTAAAAGGAAAGAAGAAAACCAGTTCCAGAAAAAGGTATACCTCCAAACCTACCCCCAAAGAATTAAAAGGAAAGAAGAAAACCAGTTCCAGAAAAAGGTATACCCCCAAACCTACCCCCAAAGAATTAAAAGGAAAGAAGAAAACCAGTTCCAGAAAAAGGTATACCCCCAAACCTACCCCCAAAGAATTAAAAGGAAAGAAGAAAACCAGTTCCAGAAAAAGGTATACCCCCAAACCTACCCCCAAAGAATTAAAAGGAAAGAAGAAAACCAGTTCCAGAAAAAGGTATACCCCCAAACCTACCCCCAAAGAATTAAAAGGAAAGAAGAAAACCAGTTCCAGAAAAAGGTATACCCCCAAACCTACCCCCAAAGAATTAAAAGGAAAGAAGAATTTAAAGGATCGGGATGAAGGAGAGGACTGGTCATTAGTTTACTGCTAAAAATGTACATGTACATTAGAGATAAGACTATTTACTGCAGTACAATTAAATTGATTTAGGAATGTCATCTTTACTTGCTTTTAATGTTTGAAGTCTTCCAAGAAGTTTTATGAAAATGTACTTTTAGCCCTTTTTCAAATCGTGTATTTATGTTGTTTTAATAATAAAATGATTTGTGGTATTACTACAATTTTTAAGGTGTTAAAGTGTGGTGAAGAAGAGTTTTTGAATAATAATATGTTTTCACATTTCTGGGCATTTTAGTTCCAGGTTTATTTAATAAATACAATCATAAATCAGAAAACTGTGTTCAATTAATGACATACTTCCAACGAACCATTCATTTTCATTCTGACAAGAATTCTGCAAATGACATATTAAGGAAAGACTGAAGGTGAAATCTGCTAAAGAATGTCAAACCTGTAAACTTCTCCATTTTAAGGGGGATTCCCCCAAATGAGAGATATTGTTTTTGTAATCCTGTATTATATAATATAAACTGAATACCTCAAAACATATTTGAAGGGGTTAAAATGGATACCTCAAAACACATTTGAAGGGGTAAAATGGCATTCAAGTACATATATACTCATTCAAAAACCATAGTTTATATTAGATTAAAATCTCGTTTAGCAGGTTAATGAGAAGGATCATTTAGAATTTGTGCTGAAAATCCTAAATGGAGCTTAAGTGAAGAGAGCAGGTATGCATTAAAGCAATGTTAAATTCAAGTTACTCAGTGTAACCACATCCGCTGCAGGGTGCAGCTTTATACGACCGCAGAGGTCGAACCCTAAGTATAGACACAACATTTAAGCTTGATACAGCTCTGAATTTGGATTGTGATTAAATAGTTGACACAACATAGGTTTCTGACACAGAATGAATGTTGTCTAAGAACTTAAACCTAAAACTTAAAAATTTTAAATTGGACATTTACCTTTTATGGTCCAATATCCAAAATCTAAATACATGGTTAGATTCAGCATATCATAGAACCCCAAGAATTCAATTTTTGATGAAATCAAATAATGTTCAATTTTAGACCCTTTAGACCTCAATGTGGACCAATTTGATAACCCAGCCCAAATATTAAAAATCTAAATACATGGTTAGATTCAGCATATTGAAGAACCCCATATATATTCAATTTTTGTTGAAATCAAACAAAATTTAATTTTGGATCCCGACTTGGACCAACTTCAAAAACTGGGCCCATAATCAAAAATCTAAGTACATATTTAGATTCAGCATATCAAAGAACCCCAAGAATTCAATTAAGAAATCAAACAAAGTTTAATTTTGGACCCTACTGGCCCCTAATTCCTAAACTGTTGGGACCAAAACTCCCAAAATCAATCCCAACTTTCCTTTTGTGGTCATTAACCTTATGATAAAATTTCATAGATTTCTGTTTAGTTATACTAAAGTTATTGTACGAAAACCAGAAAAATGCTTATTTGGGCCCTTTTTGGCACCTAATTCCTAAACTGTTGGGACCGAAAATCCCAAAATCAATCCCAAACCTTCCTTTTATGGTCATAAACCTTGTGTTTAAATTTCTAAAATCTAATACTTAAGTTATAGTGCAAAAACCAAATGTCTTCGGACAACGACATACCAATATATGACCAAAAATTTTTCAAAGTTGCATGCAAATTGGTTAAAGCCTTTGTGAGTCATTGTTGACGTATTGACAAGGATGACCAGACAAACAATGTTTGCGGTCGTATAATAAAAACAAGGAAAGGTCCAGGTAATATAAATTCCAATTCCCAATCTAGTCTAAAACACTTAAATGCACTTATCCAATTAATAGTATTATATGAGTGTGTTAAAAAGTGTAATATTTGTTTCCATACAAAATAAATCAAATGTTAAAAGTACATGTACCATGCCACAACCATCAGAAAAATAATACCAAATTTCACCCCATTGGAGCATATTAAAATAAATCTTCCCTATTATTGCAAACCAAATCAAGTGCACTTCTCAGTACATTGTACAGGGTATATACACTTATTGGGTTAAATATAGTCACTTTGATGCTGCTAGCTGAGAATGTTAAATCCTCATAGTATTTCTAATGTTCCTATAAAACTAATTACTCACTATTGGGCACAATCAATTAATTGGTATTCATTAGATCTTTCATAACAGTTTTGCACACCCTTATCTTTCCATAAAATTTCTGTGTGCTCATAGAATTCCTGAAAAAAAAAATAAACATCTATATTAAAATAACGGACAACTGCATTCAATGGGTTTAACATATAATGTCCTGTGTTTTTAAAAAAAAAAACACAAATCGGAAACCTAAAATCGAAAATGTATATACCTTGAAAGGGAGCTCTCGTCAATAAATAAATATTTCATCAAAGCTTTATTGCTTAACGCATTTGGATTTTTTGTTGAAAAATACCCCTTTTTTATAAATAACACCCCTAAACTATGAAGCAATTTAGCACAGTTGCATGCTAATTGGTTAAAGCCTTTGTGAGTCATTGTTGATGTATTGACAACGGATGACCAGACAAACAACAGTATATCATAATATATTCCGAAACCGGTTAAAAATACTGTCATGAAGGTATAATCCTATCATAAGCAAACTCCTAGTAAATGAGTCCCAAATATAAATTCTAAAAATACAGGGATCACACACTCACACTATGTACAACATACATTCTCAGGTTCTATTCTAAGCTAAACAAGAATATATAATAAATTAAATGAAGAAAAATGATGGATGTGACCTTGTGGAAAAGGCCAATGACATTTCATCCTTCTCAACAAAAGAGATAAAAATATTTATTATGGTATGCACCAAAAGTAAATATGGAACCAGATACTATTTTTAGCACACAAACTGAATTTTAAAAACAACACTTTCAAAATACCAATTATGTAACATTTATTTCTTGGCAAACTATGATAAACATAATAAAGGTATACTACACGAATGTGTAAAAAAAGAAAGAAACAAATTTAATGAATTCAGCTCATCAAAGTTTTGCCAATCATTTTTTTTATTAAGAGTTGATCTTTGCAACCACATACAACAATAAATATGTATGCATGCATAGCTTAAAGAATTTTAATGTGAGTATTGTTATGCATTTACTTTTCTACATTGGCTAGAGGTAAAGGGGGAGGATTGAGATCTGGCTCTTGTCTGCTCTATGGTCGGGTTGTTGTCGCTTTGACACATTCCCCATTTCCTTTCTCAATTTTATCACATTTCATTATTTGAATCCATTTGCAATTGAATCATTAAAAATCTAGTAAAAGACAAGCCTTCAATTATCTTGACTGTTTGGTAAACAAAGATACCATTATTAACCAGATATATATGAAATACTATTTATCAATAAAATAAGCAATAATATCCCCTTGCTAGTACCCCCTACTGTCAGTCTGTGTATTCACTAGTGTGTAGTTTCATTACTGATTTTCTATCTGTCCCCTGGCAAGCTAAATTTATCTAACTCTGCCTATTTTCTGCAGTGAATTATGCCATCTGTTGCTAAAAATAGTCTGACCTGTAGCCAGTATAATGCTTCCCAGCCAATCAGACTTTATGTACACTTTACATGCTATGTTGTTTGAGGAAAAATCAATTGTATTTTTGATCAATCAGCAAATAGCAGTCAGAAACTATACCTGCCAGGTTAGCTACAGAAATTAAATAATCACATTGATTCTGTCCTGAACACAATTTTATCTTACAAATTTTGCACAAAAAATATTATTCTGATCTTAAATAAAATGAAGAAATGAGAGAAGCTAGCAGTATCAGACGACAGGTTAATCTATCTCTGGAAGAATACATATAATATGCTAAATGGAAACTGTAATCACTTCCGGAATGTTTTCCCCTTATCAAATATCCATTTGAAAGTGTACCAAAAGAAAAGGAAAATCAAACAAATTTTATCTCATTATAATCAAAAGACTTTTTATAAAGATAGAACTAAATACATAATTAAATATTTTAAATTGCTTCCTTATAGATTATCAAGTTTATGAAAAGCCTTCCTTAAAAGGTTCTATTTCATTTGCCCCGTCAATCATGTCAATAGTATATATATAATGGCACTTTTTTTGTAACTACAGAGTTTGGCTGACCATGGTAAGTGTATGAGCTCACTCCTGGACAGTTATTCAAGAGCAAGGCTGCTGCTTAGGCAGTATACTAGGATATATGATTAGGTTTATTAGGGTACTGTGTAATAGTGTTAATTGCTAATCCATGCATCTGTGATGATTTTGTATCTGTGGTTAAATTGTTTACATTGGTTACAGTTCGGCAGAAGCCTTATTTTATGCATTGTGTATATACTTTAATAAAACATAGAAAAGAGTAAGATGTTTCGCGGGTAAACTTTGGGTCAGGTCAAATATGAAGGGGTGTTCTAAAAGAAACTGTCAGTACGAGTAATTAGACACTTTGGAAAAACACCCCTCCTATAATAATGGTACGGCTACCATTGGGGTATATAAGCAGGAGAGAATCCTAGCTCAGGGTCGATTGTCATAAAGTCTTCAGAGACATAAGACCACGGTACGGTGATATTCGAGATCGCTCGCTCGTATATATTTAAATATTATTTCTAAGAGTAATAAAGAACAGGTCGGTGCCTGTTATAAATACGGATTTGTATATTTACAAGCGGAACCGTATTGTACCGTATAGGACAAGTGTGAGTCTGTGTGACCACCTTGTAAAGTACATAATTGTACCAGAGGAATAAAGACAAGTGTGTAAACTTGTAGGGTACATTATTGTACCAGGAGGACAAGTTTGTTCCTGACCCAGGACAAATTTGTAAGATACAAATTTGTACCAGTGTATATATTTTGAGTAGAATATTTATAGATAGTTTATTAAAGATTGCAAAGAGCAGTTGTACATATTTTGGTTCATTGACGTTAATTTATAAATAAAGATTATTTGTTATATGTTTTGTAAATAGAGCAATTTTGGATCCAGTATCAAACTGGTAACGTACTCATTCTAAATTGAAATAGACACGCTTACCCTGTGTACACGTTACATAATTTGGTGGCTAGCGGTGGGATCCAAATTGTTCATTTTTAAATCCATAGTGAAAGATTATATATCCAAATTTGATCATCTAATAAACTTATTTCCAAACTGTCTTGTGAGAATTTACTGTTCACTTTTGCACAGATCATTTTTGTTCAAACTGTTCACTTTTGCACAGATCAAAATTGTCCTGTTAATGTTTTAAATTTCCCACGGTTAAATTACGATTATTATTTACATTAGGGATTAACGATCGATAGTGGTACAGGCAAAATTTTGATTGACATTTATTACGTTGTACATTTATGACATTGTGTTGATATTATTATACTGTGAATGCATAGTTATATCGCAAATTAAAGTACAAAAATGTCTTTTGACGACGAATTGACAAAACAAATTGAAGGTATGGAAGAGACAAGGTATAGAAACAGTTTTGTTTCGTCTACACCTAAAGATCAGGGTGTTCGTCCAAAAGATACTTTTATAAAAAGAAATGATTCGGGTCTGGGATCAAGAGGGTCCTCATTGTCAAGGAAGGGAGATAATGAAAAAGTTGATTTACCAACATTCAACAACCCGAATATGCACAAAACTGTTAAATTTTCCCAAATTGATTTAAAGGAAGGGGACACTTTGCCTTTACCCATAGATAATAGTTACATTAGGGAAATAGACAAAACTGACAAATCAAAGTACCGACATACTGATCACACAGATAATTTTGGTGTAAAAGTTAAACCGTGTAAATATGACGGTAGCACATCATGGATGGACTATTTGTCCCATTTTGAAATGTGTGCACTTGTAAATAATTGGTCGGAAAACCAAAAAGGGTTATATTTGGCGGTATCGTTAATGGGACAAGCACAGGCTGTACTTGGAGATTTACCAAGTGAGAAAAGACAAAACTTTTCCGATCTAGTCAGCGCACTTGAAGAGCGATTCGCGCCTTCTAGTCAAACTGAGTTATACAGAGTTCAGTTTAAAGAAAGACGTCAAAAAGCCAGCGAATCTCTTCCCGAATTAGGCCAGTCAATTCGGAGATTGTCCAACTTGGCATATCCTACTGCCCCATTGGACGTACGTGAAACTCTCGGGAAAGAGCAGTTTATTGACGCGCTCGTTGATTCGGAAATGCGACTTAGAATAAAACAATCGCGACCGAAAGGTTTAAATGATGCCGTGAGACTTGCCGTTGAACTAGAGGCTTACAATAAAGCCGAAAATAACGTGAGAGAGGGACGAGGTTATTTACGGCAAACTATGAACGATGACGAGTTAGGTAGGGAAGAACAGAGTACAAGAAGTGACTCTACAACGAAAGACATTGCATCATGGATGCAAACAATGGAGAAAAGTCTAAGTACTCTTACGACTGAAATGGCAAAATTAAAAACTAGTGGTACAAATGTGGGGTCTTCTTATGCTAAAACTAGATATACCCAAAGTAAGAGGACAAATAAGGGTTGTTACAATTGTGGCAAATTTGGTCATTTAGCAAGGGACTGTCGCCTACCCCGAAGAAATCAGAACAATTATAATGGAAATAAGGGGGATGGGTCTGTAAAAACATTAATGAAAACTAGGAAACAAAATAACCGTAAGACAAATGAAGGTGCGGTTACAACAGCATCTGAAGATGCTGGTATGTATGTCAAACTAAATGTAGGAGACATTGAAGCCAAGTTTGTGGTTGATACAGGAGCAACTTTGACATTGGTATCTTCCAAGTTATACGATATGTTGACTCCATTAGATAAATCATATCTGAGTGAAGTAAAGACAAGTGTTAGGTCAGTATGTGGCACTAAGCTAGAGCTTCGAGGAAAAGGCAGGTTCAATCTGCACTTCGGTCCAAATATGTTGCAATCTGAAGCTGTTGTGACTGATCTGCAAGTTGACGGTATACTTGGTTTGGATTTCATGAAAAGACATAATTGTTTAATTGATGTTAAGAATGGACACTTTTGTATTGGGGATTTTAGGGTAGATTTGTGTTTTCAGGGATCAATAGGCTGTTACCGAGTGGTGGCTTCAGAAGCGGTTGTTATACCGCCAAGGTCAGAAATAGTCATTAATGGCACGGTTTGCTTAGCAGGAGGTCAGAAATTACCTGCTGACAATGCTTTGTTAGAGGCAAATGAGCATGCAGGGAAAGACTACATTTTGACTGCTAGAACGTTGGTAAGGTCAGGCGAAAAAGTCCCTGTTAGATTAATGAACACAGAACTAGATCCTAAGACAATCTATCCTGGTACAACTATAGCCCAAATGTCTGGTGTTGAACAAGTACTGGATGGTAATATTGGTTCAAATGAACAGAAACATGACGGACTTAGACCAGATTTACAAGATCTGTTAGACAGGACATCAGATGAATTGACTTCGAAAGACAAACAAAAAGTAAAATCTTTGTTGATAGAAAATCAAAACTTGTTTGCTTCATCTGATGTTGACTTGGGAAGGACCAATCTCGTAAAACATGAAATCAATACGGGAAACGCAAGGCCGTTTAAAGAACCGCCTCGTCGTACACCGTATCATTTGAACAAGGTAGTTAATGACAACCTTGACAAAATGTTACAAAAAGGGATTATTGAACCCTCCCATAGTCCCTGGGCGGCAGGGATAGTCTTAGTTAAGAAAAAGGACGACACTTATCGCTTTTGCGTAGATTATAGACGCTTAAACAGTGTTACTCTTAATAAAGACGCGTACCCTTTACCAAGGATTGACGATTCGTTAGATCATTTAGCAGGAAATAAATGGTATAGTACTCTGGATTGTTGTTCAGGATATTGGCAGGTGGAGCTGGCCGAAAATGACAAACACAAAACCGCTTTTGCGACGCGAAGGGGTTTATTTCAGTTTCGGGTCATGCCGTTTGGGTTGTGTTGCGCTGCACAGACATTTGAGCGATTGATGGAAACCATACTAGCTGGTTTGCAGTGGGAAACATGTCTGGTTTACATTGACGATATAATCGTTTTTGGAAAAACACTAGATGGTATGCTTGATAATTTAAGAGACGTTTTTGCTAGGCTTAAATCGGCTGGTTTAAAGCTGAAGGCGAAGAAGTGCACCTTGTGTACCACCAAGGTTCGTTTCTTAGGACATATTGTCTCTGAGGAAGGAATTTCCACTGATCCCGATAAGATTATAGCTGTTAAAGAGTGGCCCACCCCTACAAATATAACCGAAGTTCGTTCCTTTTTAGGTCTCTGTGGGTACTACAGAAAATTTATCAAAAACTTTGCCCACATTGCTAAACCATTACACAAAATAACAGAGAAAGAAACAAAATTTGTTTGGAAGTTAGAATGTCAAGAATCTTTTGATCAATTGAAAGGCAAGTTAATAAACGCACCAGTTCTTGCATATCCAGATTTTAATAAAGAATTCATTTTGGATACTGATGCAAGCAATTTGGCAGTCGGAGCTGTCTTGACTCAGAAATCTGATGAAGGGCTTGAACATGTTGTGGCTTATGCTAGTCGTACACTTTCAAAATCAGAACGAAAGTACTGTGTGACACGCAAGGAATTGCTTGCTGTGGTTTGTTTTGTTAAACATTTTAAACCATATCTCTACGGTAGAAAATTCACGGTTAGAACTGATCACGGATCATTAAAGTGGTTACTTAACTTTAAGAACCCAGAAGGACAGATAGCTAGATGGATAGAGACATTAGGATCATTTGAGATGCAAATTCAACATCGGCCAGGAGTGCAACATAGGAATGCAGACGCACTTAGTCGCATTCCTTGTAAACAATGCGGTTATTATTCCGGTTTAGAAAAAGAGACCGAGACTAAAGACCAATATGACACTGTTAATGCTATCACCCGTTTTGATGATAGTAATGACAAAGATGATGACAGTAAACATCATGATTTGTCTCTAATAGAAATTCAGAAAAATGATCATGACTTGAAAATAGTGACAAAATGGGTAGAAACAGACGAACGTCCGGATTACAAAGATATTTCTGATAAGGGATTTTTCTTGAGATCACTTTGGAATCAATGGAACAATTTAGAGTTAAGAGACGGACTTATCTACAGACGGTTTGAAGACCCTGCAACCAAAATTGTAAAAATGCAGGCTATTATTCCGTTATCAGAACGCAAAAAGGTTTTACAATTTTCACATGATGATAAATGTTCTGCTCATTTGGGTATCCATAAAACTTTGGCAAAAATAAGACAATCTTATTATTGGCCTGGATTACAAAACGACGTCAGGACTTACGTAAACGGATGTGACAAATGTGCAAAGAGAAAAAGTCCACAAAAGTCCAAAAGAGCTCCAATGGCTTTAGTAGAAGCTAATGGGCCAATGGAAAGGATAGCTACAGATATCCTTGGTCAGTTGCCAGAAACAGAGAGTGGTAACAAATATATATTGGTAGTTTCTGACTATTACACAAAGTGGACCGAATCTTTTGCCATGCCAAATATGGAAGCTAAAACTGTAGCTAAGATTATTGTTGAAGAAGTCATTGTAAGATTTGGTGTTCCTCATTGGATACATTCAGATCAAGGCAGGCAATTTGAAAGCTTGTTGTTTCAAGAGATGTGTTGTATTCTCAACATAAAGAAAACACGTACCACCCCATATCATCCGAAATCTGATGGTATGGTGGAAAGATTTAATAAGACTCTTGCAACAATGTTAAGTTCATTTGTGGAACAGAACCAGAGAGACTGGGATGAATACATTCCTTTTGTCATGATGGCATATAGGGCATCCGAGCACGAGACTACTGGGCAAACGCCAAATAGTCTCATGTTGGGTAGAGAACTATCAACCCCTTTAGACATCATGTATGAAATGCCACCATCAGTTAAAGATATACCTGCACATAAGTGGGCTTGGGAGCTTAAGGAAAAATTAGAAATCTCCCACAGCTTTGTCAGAGGTAAAATAAAAGGGCAAATGCGAAGACAGAAACACTATCACGACCTCAAACTGTCATATCAAAATTTCAGAAAAGATGATGAGGTATACGTCTATTTCCCAGTAAAGAAACCTGGGATGTCTTCAAAACTGACTAGTTTCTGGAAAGGTCCTTTCAAAATTCTCGACAAATATGGCGACCTTACATATCAAGTTGACTGTGGATATAGAGGGAAACCACAAGTCATACATGTCGACAGACTTAAGAAAAAGAACAAACAGACATTAAGGACAGAATCGGATAATAACACTTTTGTTCCATTAGACATTGAAAACAATAGTGTTGAAGATGGCCCTATGGACACTATAGAGACTCCTTATTCTCAAGACATTGTTGTAAACGAGTCAACGTTGCCTGTTGAAGAAACTCAGGAAATTAGTGATGAAGGGCGCCGTACAAGGCGAAAACCAGCTTGGATGGCAGATTACATTGTTAAATAGTTTTAGTATATATTTAAATGAATAAAAATGTGTATAAAGTACTTATATGTTTTATCCGTTTCAAAAGTTAGTTTTAGACATGCGGGACGCATGTGTTTTTGAGGCGTGGGTTATGTGATGATTTTGTATCTGTGGTTAAATTGTTTACATTGGTTACAGTTCGGCAGAAGCCTTATTTTATGCATTGTGTATATACTTTAATAAAACATAGAAAAGAGTAAGATGTTTCGCGGGTAAACTTTGGGTCAGGTCAAATATGAAGGGGTGTTCTAAAAGAAACTGTCAGTACGAGTAATTAGACACTTTGGAAAAACACCCCTCCTATAATAATGGTACGGCTACCATTGGGGTATATAAGCAGGAGAGAATCCTAGCTCAGGGTCGATTGTCATAAAGTCTTCAGAGACATAAGACCACGGTACGGTGATATTCGAGATCGCTCGCTCGTATATATTTAAATATTATTTCTAAGAGTAATAAAGAACAGGTCGGTGCCTGTTATAAATACGGATTTGTATATTTACAAGCGGAACCGTATTGTACCGTATAGGACAAGTGTGAGTCTGTGTGACCACCTTGTAAAGTACATAATTGTACCAGAGGAATAAAGACAAGTGTGTAAACTTGTAGGGTACATTATTGTACCAGGAGGACAAGTTTGTTCCTGACCCAGGACAAATTTGTAAGATACAAATTTGTACCAGTGTATATATTTTGAGTAGAATATTTATAGATAGTTTATTAAAGATTGCAAAGAGCAGTTGTACATATTTTGGTTCATTGACGTTAATTTATAAATATAGATTATTTGTTATATGTTTTGTAAATAGAGCAATTTTGGATCCAGTATCAAACTGGTAACGTACTCATTCTAAATTGAAATAGACACGCTTACCCTGTGTACACGTTACACATCTACCAAAAATTCATGAAAAAAAATTAATATATTGACCTATCAACTTTTATTTACATTGTTGATCAACATTTCTGTTTATTCAGATATATGTGCAATATTTCAGTCATGATCAGATCTGAATTATTGCCATTTGAATATAAGGCCTAGCCCTAGACAGGCAAAGCAGATTTAGGCAGGATACAACTATAGACCATGAACAGTTATCTTTCTTTAAGGATGAACAGCTTCTCAAACTTTAATCAGCCATTCAAACAGTCTTCTGGCATCGTTTTTTTTTTACATTGTCTGAAAACCTTTTTTCATAGCCAAAAATATATTTGAATATTGAGGAAATATTATATTTCTCCATCATAAAACAATCATATACAAGTACAAGTGGTAAATTGGTCACAGTTTCGCTATCTAAAGAGTGGCTTCCAATAATTTTGCCATGTGGGATGCACAAATATGCAGATACTACTGACAGAATAGGCACATTAAATATGAATCATGTATAAGGAAAATGTTGCTTCATGCAATAAAACAATGCCCTGTCTGTAGGAGGCAATTTTAAAGGCAAATTTCTTGCCCATGTAAACCATAAGATATTTTCAAAAGGTTGTTTCTGCCCTAAATCCTGGCTGACCAAAAAATCAATCATTCCAAATGTCCTATGTACGGACGACTTGCGAAATTCATGCACTTTCCTGTTAATTTCCTAAATCACAATGCTTCTGTTATTATGTCACGGTAAGAACTGATTGTTCTGACATAGTTTCCACGGATTGAGCCCATGTAAATGGACCATTGTGAAAACAGATATTGTTGTTTTTGTCCAGTATATAATACATTGATCATACTTATTACTCATTTGAACTTCATATTCTTTTTTCTTTAAAAATCAAAAGTATGCTTTAAATTTCTGCCCAAGACAAAACAGAAAGTTTTGTAATGAAAATAACAATTTAAAGGATCGATTTTATTAGGAGTAATATCACTTAACTCCTACTAGGAAAAACTGTCTTGCTTTTGGCTATAGAACAATTAAGCAAACGAAATCAATGACAACCTTCATCACCTTAATGACCCATGAGGTCACTAAATGGCCAGAATGTTACAATATTAATCATTAAATACCACCCACAATTTTGCTCATAGGAGAGATATCTTGAATTTCCCATAGGCGGTTCCAGGGGGCCCTCCCTTTCATGGGAAAAATTTGGTTGATTATATAGGGAATCATTGAAGCATGACTGGAGCCCCCCTTAGGTCAGTCAGTGCCCCCCCCCCCCCCCCCCAGGAAAAGTTCTGGATCTGCCACTGTTTCCATAGATTAAAGTATTTGCTGCTGGATATATTATATCAACAATAAATCATTAATAATATGGGTTTTTAAAGAACAGCTTTTTTTGTTAACTTTTTTCCAAAACTTGTTCAAAGAAATGCAAACATATGTACTTCAGTGACACCTATGTTGTAAAAAAGAAAGCAAGTCACTGTGTTACAAGCATAAAAAGCCAAAAGGGTTTTTAAAGGTCCTGCACAGGTCAGAACACTAATATCTACTATCAAGTGCTGTTATTTAAGTGTTATGATATTTTGAATTCACAGTCAAGGAGTCTCTGGTCCTTCGGGGCCATTTTGCATAATTGTCATTTTAAAGTGCAAAATTATAAGCAGTAAGGTTACAGTCACATCTTAAAAAGCCATGTACATCTTGCTTATTTTCTTTATACCATTAAACATTTAACTAAAAGCAAAATCATCTATGCACAAAACATACTTTAAAAGATTTGTAGGTCTTAACAAATTAAATGGTTTTTTTTTAACATAAAACAAACATGTGCGTCTTCATTCATGTTCATTTTACAAAGGTTAGTAACTTTTAAAAAAATCCCTTATCTACAAAAGTGTGTCGCATTATAAAGCTTTTTTTGTCAAACATTCAAATTTTGATTGAAATTTAATGTTGTTGCCATATCTTTTAGATTGTCATTATTTTGTAGAATTTGGACAGTATTAATGACAGATGTAAGTTTTAGAGATTCTGGAAAGTGCTGTCCAGATGATACTCCATAGGCGGATTCAGGGGGCCACCCTCCCCCCTTTGGTGGGAAAAATTTGGATGATTATATAGGGAATCACTAAAGCATGACTGGAGCAGGGTCCTCCCCCTTAGGTCAGTCAGCAGGCCCCCCTTATGAAAAGTTCTGGATCCACCACTGCACTCAGTTATTTTCATAGGTCATAGGACTTCGAGCAAAAATATAAAATGCACATTATGTGACATAAGGTCAATTGAGCAAGGAAATCAAAGGACATTTTAGCACAGAAATATTAACTGTACCTTGATTTCCTAATAAGACATTTGAGTGTAGTGTCATTAAAGCTAAAAGGTGAATGGATTATAATGATTTATTCTTAAATAAGTCATTTCCTAAAAACTTGCCCTATGATGACTTTCACTTGTCTCTGACAATCAAAGATCAGTTAATGTTGAACCCTGCTTCTAAGTTATTTATACATGTAGCTACTACTTTGCAATTACTATAATATCAGGTTGTATAAAAGGTACTGGTATATGTTAATAGTGCCCCATTGGTGCTTTCTTTTAGTACACTCAGGCGTTTTATATACATGTACAAAGTAAGTTCACAAGTGAATGCATGCATTTATTATTGAGAGATCTAATGAATGTAATGAATGTGATTGAAACAATTTTAAAAAGAAAATTATAAATGCAAGTTTTTAATTATAGCAATCCCAATCGTGTAACAGTTTTTTTAAAACTGTGTAACAACAATAAGATATGTTTGGACGATCGAGTGAATAAATTTTGGTA
Organism: Mytilus galloprovincialis; assembly: GCA_037788925.1. Lineage (NCBI taxonomy): Eukaryota > Metazoa > Mollusca > Bivalvia > Mytilida > Mytilidae > Mytilus > Mytilus galloprovincialis. Next base: position 43,141,037 of record CM075333.1, on the reverse strand, counting down.
ACAAAATTTGGCCAAAAAAGCATACCTTCTGAAATCTATTGTAACCCTTACCATGCTGATGATGATTCAGGGATAGAAATTTTATGGCCTCTTCCCAAAATACTGGGGTTTATTTTGTTCCAATGGCTTTCCTTTCAGAAGTCAACTGTATGTTACCGGTATGTATTTTCAAATTTATGTATGTTCCCTCAATCTAAGGCTATCTGTTGTCATTTTTCTTAATTTTTTAGGTGCATTTGCACCCAAATACGAACCTTTTTAAATGTAATTTGAAATCAGATTAAACTGGGGTTTTTTCTGGAGGGGTGTGCTTCCCTTTGGTGTCTGGGACTTATAGAGGTCTAAAGCTTCAAAACATTGTGTGGCTACCCACAGGCACATAACTACTGTTTGCGCTAATGATTGAAATATGTGTAAGGAATGACCAATTCATGTTTCAGGTCCAGGTGAAGCCAAAAATTTGGAAAAATAAAAAAAAAGTCATGTTCATGGTTGTTTAGATAAGATTCACTCCACACTCCACACTTTTGGGGTCAATGTGCTCAACTGGATCCACTCTACATGCAGACTTCACTGAGACATATCCATCAGCATCCCACAGTTTTCAAGGTAAAATATTTGATGAAAAAACATCAAAATTTACCCTTTTAGTACCTGAAAACCAACTAACAGGCAGATGTAACCATGACAACCTGGTGTCTCTTCTATTTTACTGACATATTCAAAGAACTTGCCTACTTTTAATTTGTACACTTCATTTGTCAAATAATTGATGTAACAAATTCAAACAACTTCTCCAACCTTGTACACTGTCAGGTGCTCCAAATGACTAGACATTCATAAACTGAACCAGTTGTAAATTACAATGCTAAGTAGCCACATTTAAACCTTATTTTCTGATGCTGCATCAAGCAAACATCATAATCAAATGCTAGGTAATAACAGGCTTTGTTTTATGGTACCTTAAATTTAAATAAGAAAGGGCTGTCAAGTACCTTTCGCATGAGAGTTCTAGATTATTTTTTTCTCTTGGCAACTAGGTATTGAAGATCTTTTGCTGATCCTGACTATTATTTCTATTGCATAATACCAAAATTGTACATGTACCTGGAGCTCAGAAATAATATCAAGTCCAAACACTGTGACGTTATGACTACCCTGTTGTTGAAAAAATTTGGTTGTTTATATAGGCAATCACTGAAGCATGACAGGAGTGGGCCCCCACTTATGAAAGTTTCTGGATCCCCCACTGGATATTGCTTATCAGCAGAACTTTTAAACTTGTATTGTTAAAAATCCTGAATTTGGTGACTTTTCCACAAAATCCTTAGTAAGACACTCATCACGGAAACATAACGTGAGTTGAACTACCTCAGTTGGATTCATTATATATATACATTTGTATAATCATATGTTTTACTTACATAGGGATATTCAAAATTTTTTTGACTGGCAACATCTTGCATGTAGTCCACTCGAAATTGGTTATCTGGATTTTCTAGAAGAACGGGAGGATTAAGTGTAGCCATGGCCCCTGTTATTGTCTGAAAAACATGAAAAATATAGTACTCATTTTGTACTTGCAGTTAATATAATTAAAAATGTATGCAGATGACTACATGTTGTATATCAAATTATGCTTATCCTGACAATGAAATTGCAAAAAAAATAAAAATATATAAAACAAAAACAGAAATCTGATAATCATTTCTACTACACAAACATAAATTACATGATTCTAGGTTGAGTTCAATATTGTAGCAGCTACATAAGATGTTTTACTACTGAATGTATAGCTAGCCTAGCTTCTATCTACATCTATTTAGCAGCTAGGCAAGCTACACATTTAGTAGTAAAAAATCTATGTAGCCCTATGTGGATCTAATTAATAAACCCTATGTAGTAAATTTGATACATGTAACAGGGTTGCGTTCATTATCATGGCAGCCAGAACATCACTTTTCTATTTGTCTTTAATTCGAAAGTTTGTATTTGTATTATATTTATAGTTGAATTCTCAGTATTGTTATTCAGAAAAGCTTATCATGATTTTTTTTACTTAAATCACATTGTTGCTTTTATTCTTGATGTTTTCAGTTTCATTTCTCAGCATTGAAATTTCATAAAAAATGCATCACGTCAAAACAAACAATTTCAGAAAAATGTTTTTCTAGGCATTTACTGCCCGCCCACCTAAAGCGCCCTCTGTAATGTCACGATTCATCAACTACATGTACATGCTTTTACTTTTGTTCTGTATTATCCAGACTGTAATGGAAAGCTTATTTTCAAAGAATAAATTTCAGTATTTGGCAATTTCTGTACTTCTGTTGGTATATATGAATATGTGTTTGTTTTGACTAATTATTACTGGATGTAAATTGTAATAAAGCCTATCTCGTAAGTTTTCTGTTCTATATATATATACTCAAATAGTCCTGTATCGAAAAAACACTAGGCATATACATGTAGATTCTTTGTATTGCAAAGGGAAACATACCATTACCATTGATTACCCCCACCAACCCAATAGCACAAAGACAAACTAAATGTAGTACCGGAGCGGTATAAAATATTATCCAGTGTTAATCATGTGTACTTAATGTACATAATTATGAAATAAATTTGCACCCATTTGTGCATTTCTATAAATATACATGTGGAGAGCTCAATCACTGATAATGTTAACTAGTGAAGACAAGATTTTTAGAAATACATATCATTGTTGCAATTGTCATGATTGTAGAGTTCAAGCAGAAGTTAATAATCTAACATTGTAACACCAACGTGTTATCTGTGAGGATCTTTTCAATAGTTTTATAATTTAGGTGCAAATATGAAATAATTACACCATCATCACTTAGAAGAGTGAACATTCTAAAAATAACTCTGTTTATTATTGTCTGTGTACTGACAACAATGTCAGTTTTATGTGTTGTTGTATTTTCATCAGGTAAAACTATTTTCATTAGGTGAAACTAGTTTCATTTCTAATATTCTTTCAATTCTGTCAATGAAGACTTAGTATATTTTCTGGTAGCCATCTTGGAAGACTTGGGGGTCATAAATTCATGTTTGTTTTGAAAAAAAATACTCACCAAAATTGCATCTCTAATATTCTTTTTAATATCTTCTATTTTGTTTTTTCTTTCACTGTAAAATTAGATAAAACACTATTTCAATTTGAAAAGCAAATTTCAAATCAAAACTAAATTACATCTCCTTTAAAGAACCTCAATCCAAACAAAAATTGACAGTTACTTATGCATACATAATATGTGATGTTTATTCCGATTTATTTAATGGAAACAGACAGATAAATAATTTCACTTACTCTGCAGAGAATCCATTCACATGCAATATCCTCATTTGTTTCACAATCGTCGATTTTCCAGATTCACCGGCACCTTTCAAAAGAAAAACATAGTTTTATACATGACCATTCTATATTTTGAAATGGGTAAAACAGGTGTGAAATGGACGACCATATTCGTCTAATACCTCCACTTACCTAATAATAACAACCTATGTGTGGCTCGATATACTTGTTTCTCCTTTTTAAGTTCCTCATCTATCCGTTTTAATTTGTTTTCTAAGTTTATCTTCTTCATGATCGTCTCCCGTGCCTCCCTTTGGCTTAAAACATCCCATACTGTACAGTATCGACGAAATTTTGCCCGTTTTTGTAGACAACCACACAACAAAAAATATCCCCTCCTGCTTTACGCCGGGGATAATCCTTCACGTATCCTCTGAATTGTTATCGATGAATGATTTAACCTACTGATAGATGGTTTCAATTTTGTCTAAAAGTCCTAAAATGCCTGGCTTAGACATTAAACTGGTGTAATTCTCCTCGTCTGCCGACATTAGCAAGCAGGCAACCATACAGATACGTCAATTTGACAAGAGTTGGGTGGGGTTAAAAGGCATTATGGGAGTTTATTAGAATTAGATAGCAAAACTTGATGACATCACAAACATGTTCTTACGAAATACACAATTTGTGTATTGCATACCAACAAAGAATAATTCATGGGGTTATGCATATTGTTGATTATGGGTAATTTGGTATCGGATATTTAGTTCTATTACTAGCAATAATACCATAGCTGCGTATATATATACAAGTTATAAATAAAAGTATATATATATATATATATATATATATATATATATATATATATATATATATATATATATATATATATATATATATATATATATATATATATATATATATATATATATATATATGTAAACATTTTATTAGGTGAAATTGTCTTCATTTTCGGCGGGGTTTATGATAATAAATATAAATAAAAAATACCAAATATGTCTTTAGTTTGCGTTTATTTTATTATTTTAATAATTGGTTACTTTGTTATAGCATTATGTTAAATTCAAAATGTCAATTTGCGATTGCAATATGTGTTGACTGGTTTAGGAATCACATCATGAATATTTTTGGGATCATCAGGTGTTTAAACAATGTAATTTTGGCAATGACAGTTTTTAAAATTTCAGTGTAACAATGTTTTTTCTTAAATGACAGTGTGTAAAATTTGTAAAATTGTTATTTTTTAATGACAGTGTGTAAACATTGTAACATTGTTATTTTTAAATGAAAGTGTGCATTATTTTGTAAAATTTCAACAATATCATCTAGTAATAAAAGTGTCCACAATAACAACAACGCTGTCAAAGTTCAAAGATTTGGTGCTAGCGGGAGAACCCGATGTTAAAAAAACCAAATTCATAACTATATTTTTCAATATATAGGTCACAGCTGTAATGCATCCAATATTTGAAAGAAAAAAATAAAATCACATTAATACTGAATATAAACTCCTCATAGATACCAGGACTAAATTTAGTAAATACGCCAGACGCACGTTTCGTCTACAAAAGACTCATCAGTGACGCTCCAATCCAAAAAAGTTAAAAAAAAAAAAGCCAAATAAAGTACGAAATTGAAGAGCATTGAGGACCAAAATTCCTTAAAGTTTTGTCAAATAAAAGCTAAGGTAATCTATGCATGAGGTAGAAAAGTCTTAGTATTTCAAAAAATTCAAAAATTTGTAAACAGTAAATTTATAAATATAACCATATCAATGAGAATTCATGTCAGCACAAAAAGTGCTGACTACTGGGCTTTTGATACCCTCGGGGAAATAAATCTCCACCAGCAGTGGCATCGACTCAGTGGTTGTAAATAAACTCATCATAGATACCAGGACTAAATTTAGTGGAAAATCAATTCGGAAAGTCCATAATTACATGGAAAAATTAAATAACAAAACGCATCAAAAACGAATAGACAAGAACTGTCATATTCCTGACTTGGTACAGGCATTTTCAAATGTAGTCTCATCAAATTGCGCTATATTTACATTGATGAGTTAACTAAACAGACACAATAAATAAAATAGTCAAAATATGGGTACATCAGTCATCATCGTATAACAATTTTAAAAGGAACAATTTAACAGAACACAAAAACATCTATCTACAAACACATTCATTGATTTGTGTGTCTGACGTCAGAAAATTTTATACGTCACATAGATTTGTCGTTCAATGTGCATACAAACAATTTTAAAATTTACATAGGCAATGTTAGCATATAGTGTTAAAAAATCAAAAGTATGTAAGAAATAAACCGAGATTGAAAATAGTCTAAAAGTTATATATAGAATTTATAAGGATCCACAAATAGTTAATTCCACTACGCGATTGAATGATTTTGACGTTTATGGTTCAACGTATTTTGTAATTCATAATAGAAATAGATCATAATGACATAAACTAGAACAATATCATACTGACGGGATCTTTTAAAGTACAGAGTCACGTTATAAGAACCAAAGAAATACAAAAAGTGGCATATATACAAAACACGCCACCAAAAAATGAAAGACAATACAAACACATTGACGAGATGTATAAGCACCGAGCCACGTCAAACGGATATCACATAAAACCATTCAACAGTAAAAGTAATATTAATAATAGAACAAAGACAAATGAAAGAACTATAAAACACGCTGTTAAGATGATAAACAACATCAGTACGCAGAATCTATACATCAAGACCATCGTGTATTATTTGTGAAGTTGATACGGAATATTTATCAACAAGGCCTTGGTACCTTCCGATGATCTTTTTTAGAAAAAGGACGAGACGTTCTTTGACATACCCCTGGTTCATCAACTCAAAATAGCATACTAATTCACTTTGTCAATATGTTATGTCCTGGCAAATACACTGTTGAAAACAGGGGGGGGTAACATTAAGAAGAGACGTTTCGGCCACATGTTGTTTGGGCCGCAATTCCAGTTCGACAATAGCCGTTTACATATTTTCTCTAAATTTAAGCATTAACTGATTTGAAATACGTATGACTGTTGTGAAAAGGATTATTACTTAACAAATAGTCGTTTTGAAATTGTCATAAAGTGTGATCTAAAACTAAACACTAGATTTTCGTATGGCACACAACAATACTACGAAAGGCCGATTTCATTAAGCTGCAACTCCTCTGAAACCATATAAAGTCGGAAATGTTTATAATAGGACGTAGAAATGTTGTGTTTTGCAATTTCTGAATTTGTCTTTGAAACATCTTGTAGAAAACGCCAAATTTTAAGAAAGTATATTCGTAGACATTTATCGATCCGTCTTTTATACGCTTTAATGTCGATACTTCAAAGTGCTACTCGCTATGTTAAAACATATATGTTTTTTTTCATTTATATTCACAATTTATAAAAGTAAATCATTATAGGTCAAGGTACGGTCTTCAACACGGAGCCTTGGCTCATACCGAACAGAAAGCTATAAAGGGCCCCACAAATTACTATAGTGTTAAACCATTCAAACGGGAAAACCAACGATCTAATCTATATAAAAAACGAGAAACACGTATGAACTACATAAACCGACGACAACTACTGTACATCAGATTCCTAATTTAGGACAGGTGCAAACAATTGCAGCAAGATTAAACGTTTTAATGGTACCAAACCTTCTTCCTTTTCTGAAACAATAATATAACATCACAACATAGAAAGACACACTATAAGATATCAATTGGAAGGCTTAACTCAATCAAAAAATTATGATAAAAAAATTGTGTATAATTTTTGGGACCCTTTATAGCTTGCTGTTCGATGTAAGCCAAGGCTCCGTGTTGAAGACCGTACCTTGACCTATAATAATGGTTGACTTTTATAAATTGTGACTCAGATGGAGAGTTGTCTCATTTGCACTCAAATCATGTACATCTTCCTATATCTATACAAAAACTATTTAGAACGCCTGGCATGTTATATATATATAAACTCTAGTCTTTTGTTAAATGTCAAAGTATAAGGGCGAAGAAGTGTATGATTTCCAATGAGGCATGCATCCGTCAGAAAACAGTGGACGAGCTAGGATAGCAGCAGTTATACATGCCATCGAGCATGGTATTTATAAATGAGCAAATCTCGAACCGCATAGTATAAGGTCTTCAACACAGAGCCTTGGATCACCGTGGGCACATAACAGCAAACTATGAAGGTCACTAAAAAATGACTAATGTGAAACCATTCAAACAGAAAAAACAACGATCTAATCTAAATTAAAAGAAACGAGAAACGAGAAAAACTTATAAACCACATCAAGAAACGACAACCCTATCATTTTTTAAAGTATAACGGAGTATACTTAAAAAAATGTAAATAATTTCGATACACCAACTAAACTTAATAGTCACAAAGCCTAAGTTTAAAGAAGAACTGATCATGTTTGAAACCGATATTCAAATGTTTTCCTCATTTCACTTTTTATTGTTGTACCATTTGGTTAGGTGCAATAACTGTCACTAACGATGATGGAAGTTTTAAGCTTCGAAAAGGAAAGAACGAATCATTCTATAATAAAATGAGCGCGATATTATATGACATAGCCAAACATACTTTTTGGAGAGGTAAATGGATGCCCATTTCATATGATTTCGTATGCAGAAAAGCAATTTTAGTTGATTCGTAAAGCACTGCACCAAATGACTGCGTTATATCGCAATGTATTCAGACTTGCCACTTTGTGCAATAAGTATTTTTAGAACATCAAGCTTTTTTTCCCAAAAAGGGGGGGGGCGGGCCCCCTGTCCCCCCTAAATCCGCCTCTGACTATCCCTGATTTATTATAGAAATTGAATGTCTTTTTGTTCAAACAAAATGAAAGCAAGTAATCTCTACATAGTTGCATGAGTCGCGAAAATGGTTCTTTGCTCTTGCTATAAAACATGACCAATAATTGCACCCCTGTGTATCTATACTATTAAACGAGAAGACCTCATTTTGTGTGTCGCTTCTCTTCCTTCCACAATAAATCAATCATCAGGCCTCTGTGTCCTATAGGTAACTTGCATAGTCGCATTTGTCATCCATTCTTATGATTATTCAGATTGAGTTATTTTGGGAGAAAAAACGACAAAAAAGGAGTCCGGATATGATTTCGTCATCAGACTGAATTTTAGTCACAGATAAGACTTCCGGTTGAAACATGCACAAATACAACCAATCGTATGATAGATAACAAAAATGAAAAATAAATAAGCCAATCAGAGCGTTCTCAATGTCATGGGGCTTAGATCGCAAGAACCACAACTATTATACCTCCTTATATGCTTATAGAGGACAATTATTTTTCGCGTTTATCTACATGTATACTACGATTATATTATTTCAATATATAGAGACTCTTTGTATTCTGTCTACTGTTTTCTTTGAAATGTTAACGTTTACTATCTTAGGGGTCATACCAGTTGCATATATATATTAAAATAAGTAAAACATGTGACACAAGTACAACCAATCGTATGAAAGATAACAAAAATGAAAAATAAATAAGCCATTCATAGCGTTCTCCATATCATGGTGTTTAGATCGCAAGAATCACAACTTTATACTTCCTTAGAGAGGACAATTATTTTTCGCGTTTCATATCATGGTGTTAAGATCGCAAAAACCACAATTATTATACCTCATTAGAGAGGAAAATTATTTTCGGCGTTTATCTACATGTAAACTACGATTATACTACTTTAATATATAGAGACTCTATGTATTCTGTCAGGGACTTTCTATGTTAGTATAGAAAGTCCCTGAAACTATCGGCAAACATTAATTAGGTAAACAAAGTATACATATCCGTACCAATTACAGAACACGGTTTCGTAAATCTTTAACTTATATATCAATTTATCTGAAAAATCAACATTTTGTTTCGTGAGAAATCACTTTCCACCCGTTCTATAAACAATTTTAGGTCCTTTGTAAACAATTTCAGGTCCTTTGTGCACTTATCAAACTCCTTTACGATCCTTTGTGCTCCTTTATGCACACAGAAGGTCCTTTGAGGTGTTTTTAGAGACTCAGACAGGTTTTCATAATATACGTAGTTATCATACAAATTTGTAACAAATGACCAAATCAAATGATTCCTCTTTCAGTCAATTCCATCATGCATTTGTCAATGTTTGTATGATGTGATTTAATTTTTGGTGTTTTAACGCCTTTTTAAAGCACCGCTATTTTGATGCAGCCAGTTTTTATTGGTGGAGGAAACCCGGGAGTGCCTGGAGATAACCTGAAGACCACTAGGCCACCAAGGCCCCGATATTTGTATGAATTAAACATCAATTGTAGATATACATGTATAAACGTCTTAGTCTAGACGCTCCAGAGTGAAATAATAAAATTGAGAAGGTAAATGGGGAATGTGTCAAAGCGACAACAACCCGACCATAGAGCAAACAACAGCCGAAGACCACCAATGAGTCTTCAATGTATAGCGAGAAACTACATAATAAGAATTGGACTGTTTTTAAATATCAAACAGTTACATTCATGTAATGACAAAAAGTACACCCATATTTAATTCATACGTGAATTGTTTTTTTAACAAATATAGATGGCATGTCGACTTCATAAACAATTTTATGAATCAGTTTCAGAAAATTAGAAATTTAGGGGTGGGGTGATGTCAAGAATCATTTAAAAAAAAAATAATGACAAACTGTCATTTTTTTTAAATTATGAATGGTTTTATTGACAAGTAATGTTTTTTGATAATCAAAATTCTAATATTTATTTACAACAATATTACAATTAGGATTTTACCTAAATTTGCATATTTTAAATTTTTATGTGTATGTACATGCATTGTCATATGCCTTTACATTGAAGTTTTCAATACATAGTAGTATACATGTACTTCAAAGGTGTATTTAAAGCTGAGCCTACAATCATTTATCAAACTCGAAAGAGTTTAAGAGGCGCTAATTATCGTTTCTGATACATGTACTTTACTTTCTGCCTGGCTTTCAAATGTATTCAAAAACATATTTAGGGGTCGAGCTGTAGCACGCCTCTGGGTGCGGAATTTTCTCGCTGTGTAGAAGACCCAATAGTGGACATGGGCTGTTTATTGCAATTGGCCGGGTTGTTGTCTCTTTGACACATTCCCCATTTCCATTCTATATTGAAATTGCAGCAAAATGCCAAATCATCACCTATTCGAGGTAATATCAGAATTAAAAGATGCTGTATGATTTCCTATCAAACAACTCTTCACCAAGGACAAAATGACGTAGAAGTTAGCAACTATAGACCCACGTACAGCCTACAACAATGAACAAAATATGAAAAGGCTTGGGACATCAGTTCGGTCCAAACAGAATCATATAATACAATTTACATGTCTCTGATTCAAAGCACAAACACAAATAACAAATGCACCAAACATATAAACTACAGATCTGAGAGTGCTTGCAACTACTGAAAGCTAGTTCAAAGCCAATAGCAAATAACGAAAAATCATATATGTAAGACTAACATATGCGTCATTTCTAAGAGGAAATGACATTTACAGTACAAATGTCACAGGGTATCTATTTAGTCTATAATCACGACTTATATATATATTCATTATCAGTTTTTGTTTTTTGTTTTTGTTTTTGTTATTATACCAAAGTCACACTTTATACATGTAGTAAGTAATGAGAAACTATATTAAAAGTAGTCCAAAGATATATATATATATATAATGGTTTGTGAATATATTGATTATCGTAATGTCCGTCTCGCATGTAAATTTGTTCTTTAACGTATATAGAAAGCGTGGTACTGAATCTACAGGGGGTACACTGTCCCTTTTTGATCAAACGCGACTGCTTAGTTAGAAAACTTTATGAAATAAATTAAAGATGCAAACAGTATCAGGTTTGTTTCGCCCGGAATCCCGTTCGCTCACAGATCCCCCCCCCCCGATTCGCTTAGTTAGAACATGAATGAGGGTCTGCATTGGTGGTCATTCAATACTGTATTCTTTTTTTTCCTTCATTTTACTCTTTTCTTTATTTATTCTGCCCATTGTTCTCTATCCTGTTTTGTTTGGCCAATAATTATTCTCTACTCTTTATTTGTGTTTGGTCTATTTTTCTCTATTATTTTTCGATTCTTTATTTCTTTTACTCATTGATTTTGCATTTTTGTCTATTATTCTCTTTTTCAGCCAAATCCACCTTCACGAATAAATGTATACTTGCAGTATGTTTATCAACTAAGCCATCGTCACATGATGATAGATCCCTTCATGGCGCCGACTCAGTATGTTTACCAACTAAGCCATCGTCACATGATGATAGATCCCTTCATGGTGCCGACTCAAGATACGTCACATGATGATGGATCCCTTCATGGCGCCGACTCAGGATACGTCACATGATGATAGATCCCTTCATGGTGCCGACTCAGGATACGTCACATGATGTTAGATCCCTTCATGGTGCCGACTCAGGATACGTCACATGATGATAGATCCCTTCATGGTGCCGACTCAGGATACGTCACATGATGATAGATCCCTTCATGGTGCCGACTCAGGATACGTCACATGATGATAGATCCCTTCATGGCGCCGACTCAGGATACGTCACATGATGATAGATCCCTTCATGGCGCCGACTCAGGATACGTCACATGATGATAGATCCCTTCATGGCGCCGACTCAGGATACGTCACATGATGATAGATCCCTTCATGGCGCCGACTCAGGATACGTCACATGATGATAGATCCCTTCATGGCGCCGACTCAGGATACGTCACATGATGATAGATCCCTTCATGGCGCCGACTCAGGATACGTCACATGATGATAGATCCCTTCATGACTCCGACTCAGGATACGTCACATGATGATAAATCCCTTCATGGTGCCGACTCAGGATACGTCACATGATGATAGATCCCTTCATGGCGCCGACTCAGGATACCTCACATGATGATAGATCCCTTCATGGTGCCGACTCAGAATACTTGAAACATTTTGAAGCAGAGCTTAAAGCTCTCTATTTTAATATTAACGAATTTCTATTTGTTGAGAATCACGACGGGTGCAATACATATAGCAGGAACATGCTTACCATTCTGGATCACCTGAGTTCACTCCCTACTCGAGTTAATAAGTTTTACTTTTCCATGCCATGTTTTGTTTTTGTTGTCTTTCTTTGTTTTTATTGCACTAACTATTTCCATTCGCTCCTTTGGTGCCTTTTTTGTTTACATGCGTCATTCTTTTGGGAAATGACATTCTAAGGATAGATTAAGATTTAAAACAAAGAAAATGAGGAAATGACGTTCAAAATAGTATTAAGCCGAGTATAAATGTAATGTAACTAATTTTCTTACAAGATGACCCTAAAAAGGTCGTTCATTATCAGTCCTTTCCCAATTTTCTTACAGTTCATAATATCATCAGCACTTTATAGATCAAATAATAAAAGAAAACAATTGTACTTATCTAAAATATATATGGGAAATTTACTATTTTTATCAAATTGACGAATTTATCATTCCATATTGGTATAGGATGGCAAGATGCCAACAAGAAAAATAAATAACTAGGTCTGGCTTAAAGCATCTTCGCCTCAAGTTTTATGGTGTCCCGCAAATATCATTAAGTGTTTGAACGATATAATTTGAGAAAAACTGAAATGGGCCAAATAAGAAACAAGCACTGGTCTACACGTCGTCCTAGCATGGATTTGTATAGTACTACTTACTATACAAATCCTTTGTCCTAATAAATTGCAATATGAAAAATATTTATTTCAATTGTACAGATCATATATCGCTTTGGGTGATTTATCTCAATCAATATTGTTTAAACTAATGCAGGGAGTAATAAACTTATACTAAATTTGATAGGTACAAAGATTGTTTTTTTTTTTTTTAAAGAATGAAACTGTAGAATTCCTATTTCAAATGGGATTTCAGATCGTAATTTTTACGGTGATGTTGTTTATAGAGAGCCTAACATTGGATACGACCCATGTAAACTCATTGATCATTTGAATAAACCCAAATGTTAAAGATCATCAATTTCACACTGTAGAATCTTCGAATATTGTTTGTATCGTTATCAACATTGATTTTGTCTTCGACACATTGATATAGAGCTAATATATATATTCGACATGGTGATACTATAGATTAAAAGTTGTAAAATTCTTGGGCACAAGGTCGCTCTTTATGACATCTTTACTCTAAATCCGTTGGTTTGGAGCTTATGTATGCTTGTGTTTTAAGAACATGACTTACTAGTATTCATAAGTGGTAATATGAGTCTTTTATCTTTATATTAATTCATGTTGTATGTGCTTCTTGCCATCAAATTAATCAAACCATTTACTTATTTTTTCCCAGAGTAGATTAGGGATGAGTGCTCATATCTTTTTTTTCAAATCCCTTCCACATTTTCTATTTGCCTGTTCCATGCCAGAATTCTGTAATTCGGTGCATAGTTATCATTGTGTGTTGTCTGTCATAGTTGATTTTGTTTATGGTCTTGTCAAAACTAAACACGTTGGTTTCCCTGTTTGATTCGTTTCAGAAGTCAATCAACTCTCTTGTGCTTACATGAAGTGTAATGGTATATAATTCAATAAGAATTTACTAAGTATATTAAATAAAGAAGATGTCATTATCATTCGAAGATCTTCAATAGCCGGTACGGGGTATAGGGAGGTCATCCAATGTACTTTATAAATTCTTATGTTGTACTGTTATACCACTGTCCCAGGTTAGAGGGAGGGTTGGGATCCCGCTAACATGTTTAACCCCTTCACATTCTGTATTTATTTGCCTGTCCCAAGTCAGGAGCCTGTAATTCAATGGTTGTCGTTTGTTGATGTGTTACATATTTGTTTTTCGTTCAATTTTTGTACATAAATTAGGCCGTTAATTTTCTTGTTTGAATTGTTTTACATTGTCATTTCGGGGCCTATTATAGCTGAATATGCGGTATGGGCTTTGCTCATTGTTGAAGGCCGTACGGTGACCTATAGTTGTTAATTTCTGTGTTATTTTGGTCTTCTGTGGAGAGTTGTCTCATTGGCAATCATACCACATCTTCTTTTTTTATACTGACCGGCAGGAACTGTTTTTATTGTCACTTGCAATTTTGTTGATTAATTTTACACATTATATGACAGAGCAATGAATTAAAAAAAATACCGCAGTTATTGTAATAAATACTCAAGAGCTTATGGTGTTAACTTTAATTGGCATACTTTTTGTGTTATCTATTAAGTCAAATAACAGATTTTTCATTTGAGACCTCGTATTTGAAAAATGTAATAACGGAGCAGATATCATATAAAAATGACAGACAAGCACACTGTGACGTATGCTGCAAACTACAGGGAATCTCTTAGAACTATAGAAGGTATTCAAATCATGTCATAACTGCAGAAAGAGGTACAACACTTCATGAAGCTGAATATAACTCCTTATGTTTGCAATGTACCATACTAGTTTTTACAGAGTAATGTTACACCATATTCGAGAGAACAAAAAGCTATATGTACTTTTTATCATATATATTTGTTTTTATTTTTTATTGAATAAATATTCTCTTTTTAGACACTCTATAATTTTGTGGTCCATTTTTCTCTTTTTTCGCCTCAGCAAAGAAAAATCATTATCAGCATAGACATATCTAGGATCATCTAGTGTAGCTGAAAACAGCAAGAACAGAACTATGTAAAATTAATCATGTTATACAACATCTGCATCTGCATGTTACAACATGCAAGATCAGATCGGGATTTTATGTGTACCAGAAGGAGAGCTTGTTATGAAGGCTTACTGTGGGGTTGGGTGGGGTGGGGGCAGCCGTTAAACCACAAGGGAGCTTATTCACGCGAAGCATCCATTAGCTAAGTAATACTTAGGTTATGGTTTAACGGCTGCCCTCCAACAGAGGACATATCGTATGCCAAAAGATATTAAGGTTAACGGGTCCGTTAGTTAACGGTTGCTTCGTGAATAAACTCCAAGCTGTCTTTGTGTATACAATATGTTCTCCTCCACATGGTTCCACTGGTTTATTGCATTCGCGAAAAGGTTCTTTCTGATTTCTGTCTAACCATAGATATGGTTATTATATCTATGGTCTAACAAACTATCAATGTATGTGCTCTTCTATTTCTTAAATTTCTGGTTTCTTGTCATTCTACAATGTTCGAGTATTAGAATTGAATCACTTAAGTGTAAAGTAGTACTAGTACCAGCTTGGTAAGCATATTTGTCACACATCCTGTTTATCTGGATTTGAAATCGTGCTTGATGAAACGTTCTCCTCTTTTCAGTATGCTTTCTATCTTCTCTATTTCCTTGATGGTAAATGGTTGCCGGTCAAATGACAGTACCATATTCCGATCGATCCTACTATGGCTTTAGGTAGGCTATTAGTTTTCACTCTTGTGGACATTTGCGTGTGTGTCTTCCTTCTCATGAAGTCTAGAGTACAGCTTGCTATATATGTTTAAAACGGCTTCATCTGATAGTTCCACTTTAATTCATCTGATGTAGTCCTAGGTATATATATATATATGGGTCTGTTTGAACTTGTTCTAATATGTAATTGTCAATGTGATAGAAGTATGTTGATTAGGTCAGTTAGACTGTTCTGTAAATTGATGCTGCGTGAACATCTCCATTCTTAAATACTGGAGCTATGTTTGCACTTAACCAATCTTCGGGTATGATGCCTCTATCTAATGGTTTTTGGAAGTTGGCAGTGATGTAATGTGTGAATTCCTCTGCATTTATTTTTAGGACGCAGGTGTTTGGAGATTTCAGCGAAGGCCGACGGTCCCATGGCTTTAGGTGTTGTTGATTTTTTTTTAAATTGTGTACGTCTTCTGATGTCATATCCCATTTTTTAGTATTTGAAATTGTTTCATTTTGTTAAAGCGTTGTCAAGTTGGCGCTGTTATTTTTCAACCTGATTTGAATCTAAAAACAATGTGTCACAATATTTTTTTGGAAAGAAAACCAAATTAAATCAAGTAAACCTCCGGGTGCGGGAATTTCTCGCTGCATCGAAGACCTGTTGGTGACCTTCTGCTGTTGTCTGTTCTGATGGTCGGGTTGTTGTCTCTTTGACACATTCCCCATGTGACGTCACCCTTCAATTATGGAACCCTAAATATATGATTTATTATAAATTTTCTCAACATGATCTGCACGTATTTTAAAAATACATATGCCGTGATTTAAGGTCTTTTGTTAAAGGGGCATTAGCTACAAGATATGATTTGGTTTATTTTTAGTTAAAACAGCTAGTTAAAATAAGCGGAGAAACATCCGATCGGTGATAAATTATTCACTTGCAATGAATTCGTATTACTGTAACATTCGATTTGTTCGATTACTGCTAGTACTGATGAACTACGCATGATTAACAGTGTGTTCAGTTATTTTAAAAAGCCCGGAAAAGAATGTCAACATGGAAAGTGAATTTAAATAGGATTAACCATTCGATTGACTAATTCGATCCATAATAACTCATTCTCATACAGGTAAAACAGTTAGAAATCAGTTTTAACCTATAATATGAAATCAAACAAACCTAGAAAAATTTAATTGCACGACTTCGCTGTCTATTTATATCTATTTTTACGGTTTTAATTATATCGGGTTATATGACTGTCACCTGTATTCGGAGATCGTCTTGACTAAAATACACATTACTGAATGTTACAGTGATTCATATTATCGAGCCCATGAATTGTAAATTGTTTATTTAATTATGTTTTTTGATTTGGAGATATATATACCATAAATGTCTGGATATACGTTTTATTATGTTGCAAATCGCATAGGAGAATGGTAAACTACTTCTACTTCTACCGGACAATGGCAACACTCAACTAACTGAATACTTTGCCATGACTTCGGTGCGCATACGGTCCCCTCCCCCTCACCCCATATTGTTTGAATTTAGTTCAGCTTTCGTCACCGAGTCTTTTAAATCCTCGACTGACGGCGCTGACACTACGTACCACAGGAGGGAGACTGTTCCAATCTTTGATGGTTCGTGGAAAGAAAGAAAATTTTCGGTTATCATTTGATGCTGCTGGAATTTGGAAGCTTCTGTCATGCATATTTCTTGACAATCGTTTAGATAAATCAAACGATCTACCTTTCTCACAGCAACTTTTTCGATTACTATTTTAAAGAGTATGGTTAGTCTTGCATCTTTTCGTCTTTGTTCGAGTGATCTCCATTCTAGGTGGTTTAGCATCTTGCTTTATACACTCGAGTGATTCTGTTGTTTATTCATCACATAACGTGCTGCACGTCTCTGGACCATTTCTAGTCGGTCAATTTCTGTTTTGTTGTATGGATCCCATACAGGACTGGCGCATTCTGTTTATTGGTCTTACAAGTGTTTATCAGTGTTTTGTACGCACTTTACTTTACAGACTTTACAGACGTTGATCCGATATTCACGTGTTTGCTAATGTCTTCCTCTTGTACTGTGTGCTATTAAGTACCGGTGCAACTATGAAATATCTTGCTTAGGAATACCGTAAACATGGTAAAGATAAAAAGTTTAAGCTTTAAAAACTCCCAAAGCGCTTGTAATTGATAGACCGTGGTGGTTAGGTTTTCAGTTAAACCCTATAACGACGGCATTCTGGGTAAGACAGATGTTTTGACAATGGCGGCTAAAATGTTTGCAGTTCCCTCCAGCAGATTGCCTTTGTTCACAAAAACAATTCAAACTACAATGCACACTAATTTTAAGCTTTATGAATAACAATAACATAATTGAAACACAAGCAGAATATAAGTTTAAAGTTATTGTCCCGTTATAATAACTGTAAAACAGGAACATGTCTCGCTACAAAAAGTGTCAACTTTTACAAAAGTTATGAACAAAATATTGTGACATTGTTTTTTCAACTGACAGCTGAACTTATCATAATAAAAATGACCAGAAACATATGCTTTGTTTGTGGGAGTAGAGGGGCAGAGAATAAACTTCGTATAAAACCTTGTGACAATGAACCATATTTTCCTTTTCTGGAACACCATGATCCTCCAAAAGGTTCAAGCCTTCCAAGCAAAGATGGGATTGTTGACAGTTGCAGGGTTTGTACTGCTTTCTTGTGTCAACAATGGGAAGCATATGAGCGTTCTCATACACCAGCAATTAAAAGATTGTATTGGTTGAAAAGAGCAGATAATGGTCATTTTACTGGTGCAGAAATGAGGTTGCAGGGTGAATATATAGCTCAGATAATGGGTCTTCAGTATCAGCCAGGTGCCTTTGATGGAAGAACATCTCCTGTAGATATTGGGAGAGAAAGTGGAATGAGAGAAGTGTCATCTACAATTAGACATGAAAGAAGATCTGCAGAAGTTCCAAAAGAAAAGAGACACAGTACCTCAACTCCACAACAAAAACCAACCCCAAGTATACAACCTACAATGAATGTGCCTTTGTATAATTCGAACAACAGAAATCAAATGACCTCCCAGGGCCAAAGTGGTTTGAGTGATGGAGTTCTGGATTTGTCGGTTACTAAGAAAAATGAGAACTCGAAAGACTTCAATAAAAACCCTACTTTTCTTTGTTACCTATGTGCACATCAGACAAATTCGATTGAATGTAAAATAGTGAATTCTGTTAGACGATCTAACAGTGAACCATACTTCCCTGTTATACAAAGCCTACCTTGTATTCCAGGGGCAGTGCCTTTGAATGAATTAGGACAAGCAAGAGTTTGTGTGCCTTGTAAAAATTCATTGTTTCAACAATGGCAAGCATATGAAATGTCTGGTATACCTGCCCAGCACAGAAACTATAAAGTATATGAAAATCAAGAACTTAAAATGTTGAGAGCAAGTGCAGCGACACTACCTGGAATACAAATGCAACAAGACGATCTTTCTCCGGAAAAGCTTGAACATGTTTGTTACATATGTGGAAATGTTTATGCAGCAGACTTGATTAGATCCCTTTTCACTGCTCCATCAAATGAACCATCAATGGGGACTTTATTTTTCCCATTTGTCAGAGAATTGAGTAGACCTGCAGGTGCTGAGCCCCTGAGATCAGATGGTTCTGTTCTGGCTTGTAGGAATTGTTATGAAGCTTTGTATAAGCAGTGGCAACTTCAAGAAATGGAAAGAATACCACTTGCACAGAGACAATATACATTATCCTTTCTTGGATCGAAAACTGATATGCTTGACAGTTCTTTCAGGATAAAGCAAATGAAGGAAGAACCTGTGCAGAAAATTACTATTACAAGAGAGACAAAATCACCAAAACCAGACTTAATTAAACCATTAAATATTCAAATCTCTGAAAACACTTCTGAAGACACAAACACTTTGTTGGCATCTCAAGGATTGTTAGCAATTGCTTCGTCTGGTTCTTCTGCTCAAGATGATGTCCTTATACCAAAATCCAAGTCTCCATTTAGGGCAAACAAAAGTCCAGCAATAGAAACAATTGCGAAAACAGTACCTCATCCGCTACAGCAGGCAACAACTATCCCAAAGAAAATATGTTTTTTGTGTGGAGAAAAATGTCGCTTATCCAAAGCCCATGTGTTGTGCTCATATCCTACACGACATGAAGCTAAAACATTGAACAATCAAACTGTTCCATTTTTTCCATTTTTAGCAAACAGGGAACCAGCACCAAAAGGTGAGCCAATGACAGAAGATGGAACTGTTATTTCCTGTGATGTTTGCTTTCATATTTTAATCCAACAATGGAATGACTATGAGGAAAACAAAACTGGAGATTCAAACAGATGGCTTAGGAAATACAATTTGCCTGATTTTGTTTGTTGCTTATGTTCAAAGTGGATGAAACATAAGAACATACAGCTTCTCAGTTGTAAAACATTTCCTTTTCTCAAAGATATCAAGCCATCCAATACAGCTCCAACAATAGAGGATGGTTATACTGTAGGGGTGTGCAAAGCATGTGCTTGCGGTTTGAATCACCAGAATACTGAATATGAAAGAATGGGTGTGCCTTATGAGCTAAGGAAATTTAACTGGACCACATCACAAGCAGATACTGGAGAAAACAGAGAGGATGATTACAGTGGGGATGAGGTATTTTAAAAATAAGTCTTTCAATCTGTTTGTTTCATATCATGCCAAATAAAAAAATATATTGGACACGTCAATGCATTTTCAACACAAATAACCAAAAGTAGAACTTCACTAGAAGGCAACATACTTTTACAGTCTCCATCAACAGAAGTTAATACAATATATATGTCAAGCTCTTAATTCTCCTTAATAGTTGTTAGTAAATCAAATCCATGAAAACAGAAACATGAAAAATTGCATACACAACATATTTGGGGTTTACATGTATACGTCTGACGCATACACCTTATATAAATTACTATGCGGTTTTGGTTTTACTATTTATACCCCCGCTTTAAAAAAGGGGGGGTATACTGTTTTACCTCTGTCTGTCAGTCCGTCCGTCCATCAGTCCGTCCGTCAGTCAGTCAGTCAGTCCGTCCGTCCATCAGTCCGTCCGTCAGTCAGTCAGTCAGTCCGTCCCATGAAACTTTCGTCACATTTTTCTCAGGAACTACACATCCACCCTTTCTGTAATTTGGTATCAACATTTATATATGTCAGCCATACCGTGTGATGCGTTTTCAGATTCATCACTTGACAACTTCCTGTTTACCGAACACTTGTCTGATTTTACACATGATAGCCAAGTTGAAAATTTTCGTCACATTTTTCTCAGGAACTACAATATAAGGATTTCTGAAATTTGGTTTCAGGATTTATATAAGTCAGCTATACCGTGTGATGCGTTTTCAGATTCATCAATCGACAACTTCCTGTTTACCGAACACTTGTATGATTTTACACATGATAGCCAAGTTGAAAATTTTCGTCACATTTTTCTCAGGAACTACAATACAAGGATTTCTGAAATTTGGTTTCAGGATTTATATAAGTCAGCTATACCGTTTGATGCGTTTTCAGATTCATCACTCGACTACTTCCTGTTAACCGAACACTTGTATGATTTTACACATGATAACCAAGTTAAAAATTTTCGTCACATTTTTCTCAGGAACTACAATACAAGGATTTCTGAAATTTGGTTTCAGGATTTTTATAAGTCAGCTATACCGTGTGATGCGTTTTCAGATTCATCACTCGTTGTGGAAGGCTTAGTCTCGTACAGAGCAGGGCTTATATATATTCATACTACATTGTACTTGTAATTTACAACTGAATGTTCAGCAGTTCACTTTAATTCACTCTAAACTCACACAAGTTATTTTTAACCATCAACTGGTATTGTATTGTATTTGATTGATTATTTGTTGATAAATGACAGGGCTTATCCAGTGTTAAAAATAACCATGTCTCCATTTGGTTGTCAATTAAAAAAAACAATCTACTTAATCAATGATTTAAACTTCTTTTTTGTTTTATCAGGATTCCAACAAAATAAACGAACAAGAACAGAGAGAAGATACTAGAGAATCATTTCAGGAAGAGTCAGAAGATGTAACAGGTAAATAGGATAGAAACAATTTAATTTATATTTCAGCAATTCTGAAAGACTACCTGGCCAATTATAAAAGAAAGTACTGTAGTTGGGTCATGCATATATATGACATGTATGAGCCCTTTTATTAATAAAATAATCATCTTGATCTACAGTTGTATATGATAGGCGCTATATATTAGGTAAAAAAGTGTATGACATAGCACATGCCACAAATACAGTAATAAGTCACACATTTTCCTCAGGTTTTCTATTCACTTTATAGACATAAGGAACACATATCACATTTTTAAGTATGACCTATTTTGTGCTTAAATTGATAGTTTGTTACACAAAAATAAGGACTGAACAACAGAACATGCTCAATACCCATTCAGAAAAAAAGAATAATTGTAGCATTTTGTAAATGTACAAATTTCCACATGAGTGAATCATGACTGCTCATTTTACATTTTGGGTTTAGTGGTCATGTGACCTTCTTATTCATATTTTTTTGTGCTACCAAATTCCATGAAGATTAACTAAAAAAAAATCTCTCGATCATGATATTGTTAACATTGTCAATTTAACATGTTTTAGTTCAGAACAATTTTTTTTCTAAATTTCATGTCTTAGTTAGAATTTTAATGGCATTTAAAGGTATACAATTTATTTCAAGAAAAATATTTAGCATATTAGATATTTGAGTGGTAATGGATGGATAAGAATATATTTAAGTCAGATGCTCATAAGGCTACGATTTGCATACATGTATGTACATTTGTGTACATCTACTTGGATGTGATATATGTCAGTTACAATTTCTAGAGTTAGAGTTATTGCCCTTAAATGACAGATTTGACCATATTTCCCGAAAAATGTCATTTTGCTGGCAAGATTGATGCATACCCACGATTTGAGTTTTTGATCCAGTTACTATTTACAAAATTGCATAAAATATTTCAAGAAAATAGATACACTACAGTACAACTTGCAGATGCAAGCTGTTTTGAAAGTGATGTGTTTTTTTGCATCCAAAGTCAGTGCGCAGAAACTCTGTTAATAATTTGAAATCCAACTAACTGAACTTTTTCTTCAGTCCTGATGAAATTTGCAAGCTAAATTGGATTTAAGCATTATGAGATGACATGAATTTTAACAGATATTTAGTTGAAGCAGATTCCTGATGAATCGGTAGCATAATGTTTTGCCTTATCAGGATGAGTCTCAATGATATTGCCTTTTTGAATAAAGATTGCATGAAATGCAATCAAAACCCAATGGTACCAACTTGATATCGATATATCTTTCAAGGTTTATCACTCTCTTTGAGATACACAAAATATAGTGCATTGATCAAAACATTCTATACATCTCATCCATGAACATTTGCAGAAATTTATTTATGAAATAAACACTCATACATTCAAGTCACAAAATGATGTTGAACTTGTCAAGAAAACAACAACTTTTGCAAGCTGCAGCAATCTAATATCTGTTTTAAAAATATCAATGATGTCATTGTTAAAGTCTTCTTGAAAAATTGAAGTTATCTTCCTTTGTCCAGAATTGTGGTTGTATCAACTAAAACCAATGCTTTGTACAAGGCAATATTTTAACTTCCCACTGATAAATCAAAGCAATTTTTACACTTCAGTGCTTATTACAAGCACTTTCAATAAATCAACAACAACAATAAATCAAGAAGGAGGACGCCAGGATTTGATATTATCTATCTACCTAGAATACTGCCTTATCAGTTCAATGTATGATACACATCTATGAAAAGTAAATAATTATGTATACTGCTGACTAGAAATTAATGAAATATTCTAGCACCTTATGAGAATCTCTGCACATGATGAATGGTGAAAATCTGATAAGTAGTTTGGGAATTTTTTATCATGTGTTTTGACCTCAAATCAGGAAGGTTTTATCAACATTTTTTGTTGTTTAAATGTAACCAACCTATGTGATAATTGTGTTTTTCTCTCCAATTTCATTTGTTTATCAATTTGTAACATTATTGATATCTGTTTATTTTAATGATATTAGTTGAAAGAATAATTGAGAATAATTTGTTTTTGGTTTTGTTTTTCACTGTTGATTGTTGACAGCTCATGAATAAAGCTTTATGATTTAATCTTTCCTTCTAGTACAAAGAAAAAATTAAAACTGTGGTTTTAGTCTCTCCCTCTCTTTTATTTGTATTTATTGTCATTGGTTAAGAAATATAAGAAAGAAATATACATTTATTACAAACTGATTAGATGAAAATTTAAAGAATAATTACAATAATTTATATAGCTATATATTTCCTAAAGTACTGTCAATATGACAGTATTTAATAACCAAAGCAATGACGAGCAATGACGAAAAAGAGGCATTACATAATACATACGTCTTTGTCTGTTACCAGTTTAGATTTGAGTTACTGCCCTTTGATCATAAAATGTTCCACTATTAAATGATAATTTGATTTATGACTCCCTTTAACACCAATTATGACCTTACTTATATGTTAAAAGGAATTATGTTGTTTAGTTATACAATGAAGGTTATTTGGATAAAAGAGGTTATTAATTTCTTCTCATTATGAATAAAAAGAGATATTGCTAGCTGAGCCTTGAATGTCTGCTAATATTTTAAATGTTCGTTATTAAATAATTAGAGGTTTAAAGGGTTATGTATGCAAGTATCGATTTTTGAACTTAGAAAAAAAAGTAATTATAATGATTTAAATTTTATAGAATTTCATGGGTTAAAATCAAAGCTTTTCAGAAGATCAGCTATAACAACAATACTTTTAAAAGTTAAAAAAAATCTGTAAAAGTGGGTGGCTAATTTTGAAATAGATTTTTGAATCACATTGTTCTATGGTTGAGGTTTTCAAAGTCAAAGTTATTTTTGTGGGCGGGGTGGGGTGGGTGGGTGTGAATGAATAGAACAACCACTCTACTTTTCAAGGTTGGATATGTTAAGATCTCTATAGATAGTGCTGAAGGTTTATAATTTGTTTTATACTTTTACAATAATTTTCTTGCTGTTCGCATACATTAATATTTTGTTTTGTTTGAGTCTTTGTAGAAAGTTGATATTCTGATCCTGAAAATAATGCCAAATTAGATTTTTGACCTTAATTTCACAGTTCACTGAACTTTAAAAAATGATACTGCAAGTTGGGCATCCATGTTACATGTATATGGACACATTCTTTCTATTGCATTATAACTTTAAATTCAATGTGTTTTATTATCTGTTCATATTTGGAAATGACCAAATGGTGTATGTGGATAGGACTAAATTCACTAATATATAAATGAGTAGTACATGTACCTGTGTAAACAATATTTTATTCAGAAACAGATAAATAAATGCGAACATAAATACAATACAATGGATTGGAAAACAAGTGACAAGTCACTTATACAAATTCCTCTCCTTAAAGTACATGTACCTGGTAATGATACTCTGAAATAAGGATCAGTGGAAATGAATGACTACTTTTTGTGATCAAACTTTGCTTATAAGTCATAATTAATGTTAATTCAGGGTTGATTGATAATTTAATTGAACTTTTTATGGCAGGATTTGAAAATATTAAAATTTGTCTTATAAGATGTAGAAAAAGCAAAAACATAAATCCTTATGAGAAATTTTAAATGAAAACAATTGGTACTTTTTATACGACCGCAAAAAAATTTTGCTTTCGTATATTGGTTTGATGTCGTCATTTGGTGTCCGGACAATAACTTTAGTATAAATGAATGGATCTCTATGAAATTTAATGAAAAGGTTCAATACCTCAAAAGGAAGGTTGGGATTGATTTTTGGGATGAGGGTCCCGACCCTTTTGGAATTAGGGGCCCAAAACAAGCATTTTTCTACCTTTAGGATATTAACTTGTGAATAAGCATTTCAATTGCTCTGAAATTGTACTATCAATGTTTAATACCACAGGTAGAAGATTTGGGTTGATTTTGGGGGTTATGGTCTCAAATATGTAGGAATTTGGGGCCAAAATAAGCATTTTTTTTATTTTTCAGTCACCTACTTGTGTTTAAGTGTGTAAATATCTCTGAAATTATACAACAATTTTCCATACTACAAAGGGATGGTATTGGGCGGGGGGGGGGAAAGGGGGGGGGGGGTGTATGGTTCAAATCTTAAAGCAGCTAGGGACAAAAATGGGGAAAACAAGGGTTTTTCTGGTTACAGGACAGTTAAGAAAATCTAAAAGCAGTGAAGGGGAGGTAATCCAATGAAATTTTTTTTTTGAGGGGATTAATATTTAACAGCATAGTGTATTGCTCAATAGCAAAAAAAAAATATTTTAAGTTCATTAGACCACTTTTATTCTGTGTCAGAAACCTATGATTAATATGTAGGAATTTGGGGCCAAAATAAGCATTTTTTTTATTTTTCAGTCACCTACTTGTGTTTAAGTGTGTAAATATCTCTGAAATTATACAACAATTTTCCATACTACAAAGGGATGGTATTGGGCGGGGGGGGGAAAGGGGGGTGGGGGGTGTATGGTTCAAATCTTAAAGCAGCTAGGGACAAAAATGGGGAAAACAAGGGTTTTTCTGGTTACAGGACAGTTAAGAAAATCTAAAAGCAGTGAAGGGGAGGTAATCCAATGAAATTTTTTTTTTGAGGGGATTAATATTTAACAGCATAGTGTATTGCTCAATAGCAAAAAAAAAATATTTTAAGTTCATTAGACCACTTTTATTCTGTGTCAGAAACCTATGATGTGTCAACTATTTAATCACAGTCCAAATTCAGCTGTATCAAGCTTAAAGGTTGTGTCCATACTTGCACCAAGTGATCAGGTTTCGACCACTACAGCGGTATAAAGCTGCGCCCTGCGTAGCATCTGGTTCATGTTAATTTCAATCAATCTATTTATGCTTTTCTAAATATTTTCAATGACATTAAAATTAGATTTAAGCAACAGTTTTCTCCCCTTGACCAATTGATTTCCTGTCATCAAGTTATGACAAAAGAATCATCAGTAATTTTGACAAACAGTGTGTTTATACTTTCCCATGTGGAATAAAAGATAGATGGAATTTATTTTTCCAATCAATAATTGGCACCCCAACCCCATCCTTATTCTGACAAGCACACACAACCTCTGACCTTAGCATGTCTTAATCACATTGAAACTAGTGGCAGTAAATTTTCTTGATGCCCCAAGGCAATAACACATTATCTTCAAATAATTACCCTCTGTTAGATTATCATATTGATTTATTTTAACCTAGTAGCTTCCTATCTAAATATTATCAAATAACAAGCCGACAAAAGATTTTTCTCACTTTGTATTGCTCAATAATATTGCCGATCTTAATGTCGCATTCAGTACGGTAACAAAAGCATATTTTATTGAGTCTGTTTATTGTTATTCAATAAAAAAAATTGTGATTTAAAGCTCAAATATCCAAACAACAGTGGGTAAAAATCTAAATATATTCCGATTGTAAATAAATGTAATGATTTGTTTGGATTGAAGGTAGTTATCATGCAAACGTTATTAATTGATGGGTCGTGAAAAGGAAAAATTTTGTACAGATAATGTAGGGATTTTAATCTTGTCAAGGTTGGGTAATCAAATTAGCCATAAACTATTGCTATGATCAATAAATGATTGCTTTATGAAACTTGTCATTTACATATACTCCTCTGGGAAAATAAAATTAAGATGTATTTTGATTAGCATAGGGTGATAAATAATAATTTATATCTAAGGGATCAGCAGTGGGGAATTGTGCCCTTTAATGTTCAATTTTAATATCCCTAAAAACACCAATAAAAGAATTGATTTTTATTTCAACTCTTGGGGAAATGATGTTATTTCTGAAAGCCTATTTCCAAATGAATGACACTCCAGTTGTTTAATGGCAGGATTAACTATAAATAAAATACTAGCTAACCTTTTATGACTTCTTTCAACAAAAACATCACATTTCATTGTACTGAATACAATATGGGTATTTGTGCTTGTTTGTTTTCTTATTGCAACTTTATGTTATTTTTGTTACAAAGACGTTTTTCTGCTTACTGTACTATTTAATAAATATTCTGTGATTGATGACAAGGCCAATGGTTATATTGTTCAGTGTTCTTCCATTTATTGTTTAACTTTCACCAAACTAGATTTGTTTTAAGAAAAATGCTTGTTTAAATAAAAGTGTTGCTCTTTGTCGTAATTTTTACCAACCTTGTTTTTCACCAGACTTTTTTGTAGGACATGTATTCCTGTCCAAAGGGGGTAGGGGAGAGACCAATATGGCCCTTTCTTGCTTCAATTTCAAATTAGTTTTTAATGACCATTATGATAATGTATCATTGTTAAAACAACGACTATATAGGAAATATGACTTTTTTGAAATCTGCATACTGGTAACTTTAATGGCATCTTTTAAAATTAGCATTAATTTCTATTTTCCACTTCAACTTCATGAAAATAGGCCCATTTGCATGGGTTTTTATAAAACAATATTTATTTATAAAATATTGATAATATAAATAGAATGAAGTGCAATATCATTTTGCAGAAACAAGTTCTGTAATGATTAAACACTTATGTTTGTCTGACTTTGCTCTCAGTTTTTCTAGACCTAAAAATGCTAAAATCATACTAAAAAAGTACACTTTAAAGTGTCTCTGTATTTGGCTTGTTTGGAGTATGGAAGTCAATACTTTATAAGAAAGCTGGACAGAAATAAGTCAACATCAAGGTTCTATTTATAAGTAAACAACTCTTTTACACCTGCAAGTAGCAGTTGTAGGCAAGAGACTGGATTCCTCTGAAGGACCTTATGAGAAATACATTCAGTTTATTTTAAAGTATATTTACAACTTCTGATGAAAGTTGAGCTTCAGCTTATATTTACAGAAGACAGTTGAATTCAAAACATGATGCCTTTACTATAAAATTGCGGTTCAAATAAAAGAAATGTCATAAATATTTTTTTCGATAGAGAAATAGTACAGTGTTTATTTTTGCTGGAATATTTGTTTCAAAGGAAGTGATACCTCAAACATTTAACTGTAGTTAGTCCATATTACCTGATTAAAGAACTTAATTTGTAATAAGATTTCTTTAATATTTGTTGAACAAACACAGGTTCATTATATGTCACCATCTTATCTCTGAAGACTGAGAAGTGTAAATTAAATACATTGACGTTTAATTATTTTATTTCTTCTCCTCCGAAGATATCATATAAACTGATTATACATCACAATGCCAGTCAGTAAGAAAAGGAGATTGTTTAAAGGGAATGCGAAGGTGTTGATGTGTTTTTTCCGTGTTAATCTTTTAAAGAAAATCAATAGGATCTTTCCTTAACAATTGTTCGTCTTAACTTAATTGACGATAATGTTATTACCGATTACCATTGTTTGATTCTACTTAAAAGTTTTCAGTACATCTACGAGGGATAAAAGATCAAACTCTCGCCATTTTAGCCAAACGTAATAGAACTTTGATTGAATCAATTCCTAGTGTCTTGTGTTCTCCATTTCACTTCCGTGTTTTTAATAGTGTAATGGTTTTAACTTGTACTAATGAGTTAAGTCGTGTTTTGTCCTCTACATAAGCAATTCAAAATGAAATTGCAGCAACATTAAAATGCTTCATTTGGTTACCATGACAACATGGCACCTGAACCTGAAAAGCTTTAAAAATTATCAATAAACAGCCACTTGCTGGCAAATTTGAACATGATAAGTGCTGTTTCTTCCTTCATTAAGCACATCACTAATTATTGAACATTGCGGATATTAATGTTGTTAGTCTGTGAATAAGCCAGTTTGAGGGAAGTTATAGGTGAAAATGACTTGTGTTACAATTGGATTGCTGAGAGAATTAAATGAAAAACCTATTATAACATGACTGATTTAAAAAAAGCAATTTTATTTCGTTTCTCAAAAGAGATGGGGGTCTTAATATTAGTTGAGAAGATGAATTGATAATAAATGGTTTAGAAATTTCATTGATTTGCTAATAAATGTTTACACAACAGTTAGCATGTTTGATAATGGTATACTTCTATAAGTGATTCCTGGGTTGTGATTCAAGCTTATATTTGTACAACATTAGCTTCAGGCTTGACTAAATGCCATTGTAATTCTTATTTTATCCTTCCTAATAAAATGATTTACAGAGTAATCTAATATAGAAATGAGTAACTCAAAGCAACACTTTTGTATGTATCAAAATTGTTTAAGCTTTAACACTATTGACAGATTGGTATTAGCTTTTATAATGAAACCGACTGAAACTGAAGACTATGTAAAGGGGGAAACCTTTTTAGTCTGAACTCTTTGGTTAGGTTTAAAAACTTATGTTTGGTCAACATTAGCTTCAGGCTTGACTAAAAGCCATTGTACATGTAATTCTTGTTTTTAATCTATCTTTATAAATTGATTTGCAGAGCAATCTAGTAGAGAGAAAAATAACTTCTTGCAATCCTTTTTAGCTCACTTGGCCCAAAAGGCCAAGTGAGCTTTTCTCATCACTTGGCGTCCATCGTCGTCCGTCGTCGTTGTCGTTAACTTTTACAAAAATCTTTTCCTCTGAAACTACTTGGCCAAATTAAACCAAACTTGGCCACAATCATCATTGGGGTATCTAGATTAAAAAATGTGTCCGGTGACCCGTCCAACCATCCAAGATGGCCGCCATGGCTAAAAATAGAACATAGGGGTAAAATGCAGTTTTTGGCTTATAACTCAAAAACCAGAGCATTTAGAGCAAATCTGACAGGGGTAGAATTGTTAAACAGGTGAAGATCTATCTGCCCTGAAATTTTCAGATGAATCGGATAACCCGTTGTTGGGTTGCTGCCCCTGAATTAGTAATTTTAAGGAAATTTTGCTGTTTTTGGTTATTATCTTGAATATTATTATAGATAGAGATAAACAGTAAACAGCAATAATGTTCAGCAAAGTAAGATTTACAAATAAGTCAACATGACTGAAATGGTCAGTTGACCCCTTTAGGAGTTATTGCCCTTTATAGTCAATTTTTAACCATTTTTTGTAAATCTTAGTAATCTTTTACAAAAATCTTCTCCTCTGAAACTACTGGGCCAAATTAATCCAAACTTGGCGACAATCATCTTTTGGGTTAGTAGTTTGAAAAATGTGTCCGGTGACCCGGCCATCAAACCAAGATGGCCACCATGTCTAAAAATAGAACATGGGGTAAAATGCAGTTTTTGGCTTATAACTCAAAACCCAAAGCATTTAGAGCAAATCTGACATGGGGTAAAATTGTTTATCAGTTCAAGATCTATCTGCCCTGAAATTTTCAGATAAATCGGACAACCCGTTGTTGGGTTGCTGGCCCTGAATTAGTAATTTTAAGGAAATTTTGCTCTTTTTGGTTATTTTCTTGAATATTATTATAGATAGAGATAAACTACAAACAGCAATAATGTTCAGCAAAGTAAGATTTACAAATAAGTCAACATGACTGAAATGGCCAGTTGACCCCTTTAGGAGTTATTGCTCTTTATAGTCAATTTTTAACCATTTTTCATAAATCTTAGTAATCTTTTACAAAAATCTTCTCCTCTGAAACTACTTGGCCAAATTAATCCAAACTTGGCCACAATCATCTTTTGGGTTAGTAGTTTGAAAAATGTGTCCGGTGACCCAGCCATCCAACCAAGATGGCCGCCATGGCTAAAAATAGAACATGGGTTAAAATGCAGTTTTTGGCTTATAACTCAAAACCCAAAGCATTTAGAGCAAATCTGACATGGGGTAAAATTGTTTATCAGGTCAACATTTATCTGCTCTGAAATTTGTAGATGAATCGGACAACCCGTTGTTGGGTTGCTGACCCTGAATTGTTAGTTTTAAGGAAATTTTGCTGTTTTTGGTCCTTATCTTGAATATTATTATTGATAGAGATAAACTGTAAACAACAATAATGTTCAGCAAAGTAAGATTTACAAATAAGTCAACATGACCGAAATGGTCAATTGACCCCCTTAGGAGTTATTGTTCTTTATAGTCAATTTTTAACAATTTTCATAAAATTTGTAAATTTTTACTAACATTTTCCACTGAAACTAATGGGCCAATTTCATTATAGAAAGAGATAATTTTAAGCAGCAAGAATGTTCAGTAAAGTAAGATGTACAAACACATCACCATCACCAAAACACAATTTTGTCATGAATCCATCTGCTTCCTTTAATATTCACATAGACCAAGGTGAGCGACACAGTCTCTTTAGAGCCTCTAGTTTGTTGTCTCAAGTTTGTTGAAGCAAACTTCTTCAAAGCTTTTATTACTGTTAAAGTACCAGTATTGCCAGATTGGTATAAGTTTACTAAATGACACCTGCATTGGCTTAACCCTCTGTCAAGTGGAAACCTTTCTTACCTGAACACTTTCTGGACAATCAGTGAATATTTTTGTTATTCGTCTTGCCAACCAACATCCTGTCTTTTCTGAACAAAATATTGTCCCAAGGGTGTTTTCTTCAGTCAATATATAAATTATAAGGAGATTTGATAATGTTGCAATTCAGACAACTATCCCTTAAGTAAAAAGTTTTGAAAAATTTACAGATCGGTGTATTACCGTCAGCAATGCCCAAAACCAAATAGAATTGTTTGTATTTTGCTTACCTTAAGTTTATTTTTTATAAC
This sequence comes from Mytilus galloprovincialis, assembly GCA_037788925.1. Lineage (NCBI taxonomy): Eukaryota > Metazoa > Mollusca > Bivalvia > Mytilida > Mytilidae > Mytilus > Mytilus galloprovincialis. The sequence continues at coordinate 43,108,454 of CM075333.1, read as the reverse complement.
AGAAAGTAAGTTTTTTTCCTATGTAGTCCTTGATCAGTGGGAACATAAACAGGAAACCTGTCTAAAGGAATCTCCTTAAGCAGTTCTAAATTAGCCTGTGCAATCTGAAAGTATTTCCCCCTCCACACTGGTCATATCCATACAGACTCACCAGTCCTTTCCTGTCTTATATAAACCAATTCATCAGTTCTTGTTCTGTTTACATGAGTTTCACTGTATTAGGTCCTTTATATGTGGACTAAGGTCAATTTGAAATATTATTAAGAATGGAAACTTGGAATGTGTCAAAGAGAGAAATGTAATGATAACCAAAGAGCAAACCAAGGCCACCAGTTGGTCTTCAGTGGGTCTTCAATGCGGAATGTTAATTCAGCCTGTTTTTGGAGAATAGTTTTGGCTGTGGGATAGTGATTGCTCAGATGTCTGACCAAAAAGTTTCCAAAAGAAAGCATTCTGTCTTTAGATAATTTGAGATAATGAGGGTCAAAAGGAAGTATTTACCAGTTGAGTAGATGTCTTGCTGTAATACAACACAATATATCTAGCACTATTAAGATTGTGAGGGAAGCTGTTTAAAAGAATGTCAATTGCTGAAATCAAAAGTTCCCACCTTGATTTGAACAAGTTTAGATTGAAGAAGCTAACAAATTTTTAAACTGCTTTTGTGGCAATGGAATAGAAGTTGGTTTACTGATAGTAAAGAAATTAGGTGAAGAACATTATTATACACTGCAATTACAACATATTATAAAATTGGATATGGAAATGGGGAATGTGACAAATAGACAACAACCTGACCATAGAACAGACGACAGTGGAAGGCCACCAAATGGTCTTCAATGCTGAGAGAAACTCCCCCACCTGGAGGTGTCCTTTAGCTGGCCCCTAAACAAACATGTTGTAACAATTCTGTCAATTTTAAAATAATGAAATATAAAATAACTTTTATTATGCTGGAGTTAATTAAGTTACTAACAAATAATGTGACCAATACTTTGCATGATTGATTGTTTATATAAAGCACCATGTCAAGCGGAAATTATTTGGTGCATATTCAGAATGAGATCAGAATAACAATTAATACCATAAGTAAGTTCTACAAGGTAGCCTGGGCAGCTACAGAAGCTTCTTTGGCCTTCTTTGTGATACCCCCTTAGGTTAAAAGGCCATGTAAATTTTGGGTTTGAGCAATTTTTAAAGGTCAGAGGTCCTTGTTTAATAAGAAGTAAGGTCATTAGGCCACAGATATTTGTCCACATTCTTGTTAAAAAAAAATTATTTGACTGATTAATGCACAGCAACATCTCAGCACATATTTTTTATAGTATTACCACAAAGTGAGTGTATGTCAAAATTTAAACTTATAATGTCTATTACTGCAGATTCATTTATTTTCGTGGGTAGTACTGAGAACCAATTTTTGTGGATTGAAGAAAACTGGCATTTTAGTGCGATAGTTGATTTCTTGGTTGTGCCATTCTCTGCATACAAAATCCATAGAAAATTAATAATTCATTGAACATTTAAAAAGAGCTTGTTATGAGTTTACATCACAACTGAAAATTTGGTGAAAAATTAGTAATTGCTTGTCAAATTAGTGTTTCAAATGGTCAAATCCTTAATTATAAATTACCGGTATATGCTATGCTAGGTTGGACTTTTAAAGCTACCCTGTAGGGTAAATTGGTCTTCTTATAGGAGTTACAGGAATTATAAATTCTGTCCCTTCATTTTATAATTGGGTAAAATTCAATAATATAGGCTTTATGTGACAAATCTTTAAGACTGCATGACTCCCCTTTAAATTGCAAAAGTTTAGGAACTTCTTAGGGTTTAAGTATGTCAAATTCTACCTGTTATATTATGATAGAAAAAAGGAAAATAATATTGTGCAACACTAGGCACCAATATATAAAATATTTTAATTTTCTTCAATGTTTCATTACTTTATTCTGGCTTGAACCCTATGTACATGTGAACCAATTCTCTGAAATAATTCTTAAATTTTCCTAACTTTTCTCCGCCATGCTAAACTGTCTCATTCTGAACCTGTTTTAATGTTTACCATACATGTTATACAAACATTTATAAAATCTTATGCAAGTTATAGTGCTAAAAACATGTGAGCTTACTGACATTTTATTAATTGCATAAAAACGTATGACTTATCAATAAGCTTGTCTTTTCTTTATGAAATACATACTGATATTTTAAATACATTGTCGACATCTGCTTGTTACCGACTGCTCTTATGAAATTCATTTCATTTTTGTAATGATCATATTTTTGGATGAGTTCATTGTATAGTTTAATTCAGGGTAGGATAGGACGATAGAAATACTGACATAGGTGTCAATGGGGGTCATATCTTTTATAGATATTGTATAGACGAGTTATATTGATATCGTAATCGCTTAAAGGTAATGCTTTAGAATTCATACTCTAGGTTTATCAACACTGTTGCACCTTTTGAAGCTTGAGTGCTCCCGCTTTGTTGCAAGCTATCGTGAAGCTCACTAGTCCGTTAACGTGATTACTAGCTTTTACATCAATTAGAAAAGAATAACAGATGATATGATACCTCGCTACGGAATGTGTTTCATCCAGCATACGGCACAGTTCAAATAATCAATGAATATAACTGGAGAATAGAAGAAGAAGTCGTCTTGTCAATTGATAACTGTTTTCTAATCCTGATGAGTTGTAATGGTGTTTGGGTAAATTGAAGATTACTTCTTTACTACGTGTATAGAAAGAATATCTCGGAGGTGTTTACTGGTGATTTAATCGTTGATTTGATATGAAATAAAGATGACTGGTATATTAATGTTGTGGTGGAGTAACAATTGATCCAGAGTGATATGGTGATACAAGTCAGTTGTCTGTTAAACAGGGGAAAGTGATTATCTTATTAATATAACACTAGGATCAATAAAAAGGAAAATGTCGCTTAATAACGGAGCATATCCACATCTGATGGAGGCTTATTTAATGTCGCAGTATTCTGGAGGTCTACCTCCACCTTCCATGTTTCCATTTCCTGGTGAGTGATTAATTTAATCAGATTAATAAGATTTTATTAAAAGTTTTAAATTTATAATTAAATAAACAAAGGTCATAGAAGATTTGAAATGATCACCTTTGCAGCCATTTTCTATGTGGTTATTTCAAGGAATAGCACAAATTTTGTATTGTATCATTTGTTGATATTAATATTGGCATCATTAAGTAGACTTATTTTTAACCACTTGTTACTTTGCAATACTTATTACACTTGACCATTTGTTCTCCTTAAAAATATTGTCATTAACAATTAATAGTCCTTATCAACAATATTTGCTTCATATTTAAATTTTCAAGTGATTTTGATATTTATAGAAATGTACATGTTTTAATTAAGGATATAGTGTATTTTTTATATAAGTGACAGTCATCTTTTTAAATATATTTAGTCTTATTAAAATCAAGAGTATAACTGTAATCTTTGTCTATTTTAAAATTTATTAGTTTTCATAGTTCAATGTATAGACCCATATGAGTAGAATATCCTAATATTTTTGTAGACAAAATCTTCTAAACTCTTTTACGGCCTCACTCTGACAAAACACTTACATTGACAAGTAAACAAATCTCTGAGAACTTTGTTCTGTGTGTGTGGATCAAGATTATTGGGTGGTTATAGTGATTAAGTGAGGTCCTAGGCTCACAATAAAAAGGCTAAGTTTCTACCTTTCATCAAAGCTCATACATCTGTCAACTATCTAACATGGGGATCTATGTTACTGTGTGCCTCAATAGATTGGCTTAATCCTTTTTCACCTGATAAATGAAGGAAAAGACATGCAATTAAGTTCCCCACTAGATAAATACAGCTTGGAGAGGCTTAAGAGGAGGGGGTACCTTCTGTAATAATTTTCAAACTCAAACTTCTATGTGAAAAATATTTTATTTTCGGCTTTATAGTTTATAGGTTTAAAGTAGTCAAAATAAAGACAAAAATAGAATGCAGTAGTAATCTGTATTTCATTGACAACATTAGGTTTGAAATATTTGTATCTGTTCTGAAGGATTTTTTTCGAAGTATCTGAAATATTTGATCTTCCTTTTCATCACTTATTTGAGATCATTTGTAAATGTTATTTTTTCGTGAGATTTTAAAGATAGCTGGGTACGCTTGTAAATGGACCCTCTTTAATGGTTGGTAGAGCATTGTAAATAAACGGGTCTTAAATCATCACATTGTTTGAAAACATTTAAAGGCCTACAGAGGCATTAATATTTCAGTTAAGTGACTTCTTCACCTTTAATTTGTAAATCTTCCTCATAGATTACCATCTGACCAACCTTGTTGAATTAAAACGGGGCTAAGATCAATTGTTTATCAGACTTAAAACATCCAAACAGTCATATGAAAGGCCATAGATGTACAATATGGTTTTGATTAACTCAGATTGTTTGTCTCACTGATGTAAAGTGACATATTATTTGCTTCCATTGTTTACTATTGTCGTATTCTGTTACGTAAGTTCAAAATCTTCCGTGACCTCCTTCCTACAGGGTAATTTGAAGCACAACAGCTGATTAATGTGGTGTAGGAAACTTTTTTTTTTGTGTGTAATAAATACTGTCTCATTGTTACCATGTGTTACTGTAACTTTCAACACCCAATTTTATTTGTGAGACGACTTCTAAAGAAAAACAGAGTGTAATTTTGGAAGTGGTAAATTACAGATGTTAAAGGTGAGATCATATGCATTCATTTATGTCATTATTTTTCTCTGCCTTTTATTATTTTTTTCAATAGAAATGTAACTTAACAAATAGCATTCTTTTTTCATCAACTCAGTCTCAACAATGGGATAATTGAGAATTTTATAAGACTAAAGAGCTCAACGGCCTTTCTTCTTTTGGTAATCACCATTTAGGGCATTTGCCTTTACCCTGCCTTTACCAATTGAAGGACTTTTTATCGCATGAAGAGAAACAAATGCAAACTAGTTTATATGATTAAATCCTGTTTTGGAGTATTGAATTTTATTAAAATATGTTACTTAAAACCCTGGTTTTATTATTTTCTTCATTCAGTAATGTCCAAGAGTTTTGCTGAAACTGGCCTAAAATAAAATTTGAATATGGAGTCAATTAATTACAGATTTTGAGATAGTGATGCATTATGGGAAGGTATATACTCCTTATACTTGTTTTACAATGATGGGAATGAAATTAACACCTGTGATCTCTTGTTTGATATAAAATACCTCAACTTTGTGAAACTTTGTCTTCTAAGATTGTAAAATTGCCTTGTCACTGTGTATTACAGTTGGTATGCAAATATGCAGTATTAACATGCTTAAAAATGTTAGGGCAAAGATTAGTTTATTTAAATAGCATGTGGGTACCTTTATTATCCTATATTACCTTGATGTAAGTTATTAAACAAAATTTAACAGATTCAGTTTATAAATTTTTTGGTAGTTGGAGTTATGACTGTTAAATATACACTGGTACATACTTTTTGAGATTATTTAGTTGGACTAATACTCAAGGAAAGCAGTGAAATATATATGGTCAGGTTGACCATACTAGTATGGTAGATTCTGACATTTTTGTGGAAATAAGGAGAAGTTACGTAGATACAAAAATTAGAGTAATAAAAAGATAAGTTCAATGGAAAGAGAAAGCATTGTTTAAACAAATGTACACACCATAAACATTCTTTGGGTAGTTCAATTAAATTGAGAATGGAAATGGGGAATATGTCTAAAAGACAACAACCCGACCAATGAGCAAGGTTACTTTGGGTCTTCAATTGTATCGTTTGAAACCTATGTTTGTAAAACTATGATAGTATAAATGATCTGAAGTTTTCACCCTACATGTACATGTATAGTTGAAAATAACCTCTAGATGTGTACACTAATTGCATGTAAGAGGTGACACCAAGATCAAACGATCTGTAATGACAAGTTCACATGTATTTTATTATTACAAACATTTTTTTAAGGGGAAAAAGATATTAGAAATTGAATACATGTGCTAGATTGTACCAGGGGAGAATGAATTGCAGGGCGGATTCTAATTATAGAAATATTCTAATTCAATCATCTCTTCATCAAAAAGCATCTCAAAATGTTTGATTGAGCATATTATCAATTAGATCTGTAGAAAAAGTTGATTTAAGGCAGTACACACAGGAAAATTTTCTTTCCCACCTGTTTAAAAATTATGAAAAGCCATTAAGTTTTAAAATATGTTTGAACAGCCATATTGTGACCCTTAGCTTGATCTCTCTATGCATCACTTGTAAGAAGAATATTAACATGGTAATATATTCCAGATCGATACCTATGATTGTTACAGTTAAAAACATGCACATATTTAGTTACTTAAGGGTATATATGGTTGACAAATAATTGCAGTAGAATTACCTCATAAGTGGGGTGTTATATTTGCATATCAGAATTAAAAAGAGTTTTTATGTAACTGTAGATTATTTATTTATGCAGGTTTTTTTTTCATTTTTAAGGCATTTAATTTTATGTCGCATTTGAGGACCTGTATGCATGTCTCAATTTATATCAAGATAAACTTACATTGAATGAAAAGTTAAAGTTCAAGGAAATATCCATTGTATGTCTTTTTATATTTTATTTATAAAAGCACTATAAATTAGAATTTAAGACCTTTCAACTGTTGTAAACATCAATCTTTTTCCTTTTGAAATTTCTAAATTATATAAAAAAAAAATCCCATTCAACGTAGAACATAAAAGCATTCATAAAACTACAAGGGTCAATAGGGGTACATGGGTATTGGGGTTTGTCTGTGCCTGTCTTTAAACTCAAAATTTAGTTATTAAAGCTGACTTTGGAAGCTTAAGGAAAGCTCCTGTTAAATAAATACATTCTAATGTTGACAAAGAATGTTGCCTGTGTCTAAGAAACCATTGTTTTCTGGTAGCAGTCAAAATCATCTTTTCTCTCCTGTTGTCTCACATTGCAAATCTTACCAATTTATGCAGATAATGGGTTTCAGGTCCTGAACATTTTCACCAACAACCAATCAATGGGTTATATCCCACATCTCCTTTTATACATATACCTAAATGATTATTATAAAGTTTCTTCATGTTTTTTTTTTTATAGTTTTGAAATGTTTGATGTGTGTTCAATGGCAAACAACAGCTTGCTACAATGAAACTTAAAAACTACACATTAATACTGATAGTAAATCTTGTAGAAAATGTTTAAAAGTTATATATTGTTCCTTGGACATCTGTAGCATGGTGACATTCTATGGATATATACATTATATGATTCATTTGTTATAGATAATAATGTTCTGAGGGGGTTCCCAACAGTTTAAATTCAACTATATCCATGAATTTTCTGATTTTTGATTTAGACAACATATTAAGTCTTCTGCATTAATTTAAAAAGTATAAGAAGGAAGTGACTGGATCCAGTTCAGAAACCAGCATCCTAAAAATTGGTATGAATCAGTTGTTGTATGTTTAGTCTTTGTTATTACAAAGATTAATGAATTTAACATAAAAGTTAAGACATTTTGTCCAATTTTAAAGAGTTACCTCCCCCCACCCCCACCCCCTGAAGTGTCATTATACCCTCTTAATTGGTTAGTTTGTTTACTTGTGACTTTTTAAATTCACAGATTTGGAAGGGTACATTTTTAAGTGGCCTGAAAAAGATTTTCTGGGCCAGTACTCTATCTTCTGTTGAAGATATTGAAACGAAATGGGCCATTATGTCCTATGGTCGACCATTGTGCACTTTCATGAAACATTTTGTACTCTCATGGGCCATCAACTTCAAAGAATTTATCAAACAGCCAAAAGCCCTGCTTTCCAAACCACTGCAACCAACATATGTTTACTGGTCTTTAACATTTCTCCCTGATTTATTCAGAAATATTGTATCTGCCCTTTAAGATGTGTAGCAGGTTAACAGAATTATTAAAATGTCAATCATTCCTTGTTTCTTAAAGTTATACAATAATAAAATGATAATCTGTTATAATGAAATGTCATCTAACAGTATAACTTTAACATATTACTTCACAAGATTTTCACAGTTTTGTTTATGAAGCATTATGTAGCAAGTTATTGACCCAACAGTGCTGAGTCTCGGGGCCTATGAAGAGAAATTTCCAAAGCAGAATCTGAGCAACCCCCTTTATAGTAGAATGTTTGTGTCTTTTTAGTTTAATTGTCTGATTTTCTTCTACTGGCCTCCGCCTCTTTTTCGAAAACAAGAGATTTGTCACTGTGTCAGGATAAGATATTTTTTTTATCTGATCTTAAAGTTAAAGATTGTGGCCGACTTAAAAAAAATTAAATTTTGATATACTTATTGTGAAGACGTTAAAGAAGTCGGGCCACAATTTTATTTGATTTTAAAAATTTGATTTTTCTTAGCCTCAATTTGGATCTACTACTGAATCTGTCACTTTGATGATTTAGTAGTACATCATTAATTGAATAAAAGAAAACAAAGAATTAAACGTCTAAAGATTGACAAACTACAGTAATATATTCTCCCTTGTTGCAGCAGCGAGAGTGTTTGTCATTTCAAGTAAACATTAAACCCGTCTAAATTATATATTATGTTAAAATCAATTGTATGTACAAATTAACGTTCAAGGAAATCTGCCAAACAGAACTAGAGATCAAAAACTCTACCATTACAGCAGCTCAACATTTATTTTATTTCTTATTGTCCCGAGGAAAATCGATTATCGGAGATGTTACTTCACAATTTCAAAGCATTAAATAATTTAGAAAGATAAATTTAGGCAAGTAATAATGTTTAATGTCAAAACAGCATGAAATTGAGTCGTCATTGTGTGTTTTTATTGGCGAGATGAAATTTAAAAAGTTTTATGTGGGTACAAATAAGGATGAAGGAAAAGGAAGAATTATATTTTGATTTATTATTTATTCTGTATTTAGAACTGTGATTTATACCTTAAAGTTTGATTTATTGATAAATATTCCTCAGTAACCTGCAAACACGGTGGGTATGGTTGTCCTGCGAGAGAACGTACTGTGCTGGTGATTTGGTCCTGACGGGTGCTGGTGATCAATGAAAAAATGTAAACAAAGACGAAAATAATGATTTTTGACGTTTTCACTCATAAAAAATGGAAGAAAACGGTTGAGATTTTTATACGACCGCAAATTTTGAAAAAATTTTCGTCGTATATTGCTATCACGTTGGCGTCGGCGTCGTCGTCGTCGGCGTCGGCGTCGGCGTCGTCGTCGTCGTCGTCGTCGTCCGGCGTCCGAATACTTTTAGTTTTCGCACTCTAACTTTAGTAAAAGTGAATGGAAATCTATGAAATTTTAACACAAGGTTTATGACCACAAAAGGAAGGTTGGTATTGATTTTGGGAGTTTTGGTCCCAACATTTTAGGAATTAGGGGCCAAAAAGGGCCCAAATAAGCATTTTCTTGGTTTTCGCACTATAACTTTAGTTTAAGTTAATAGAAATCTATGAAATTTTGACACAAGGTTTATGACCACAAAAGAACGGTTGGGATTGATTTTGGGAGTTTTGGTCTCAACAGTTTAGGAATTAGGGGCCAAAAAAGGGCCCAAATAAGCATTATTCTTGGTTTTCGCACAATAACATTAGTTTAAGTAAATAGAAATCAATGAAATTTAAACACAATGTTAATGACTACAAAAGGAAGGTTGGTATTGATTTTGGGAGTTTAGGTCCCAACAGTTTAGGAATTAGGGGCCAAAAAGGGACCCAAATAAGCATTTTTCTTGGTTTTCGCACCATAACGTTAGTATAAGTAAATAGAAATCTATGAAATTTAAACACAAGGTTTATGACCATAAAAGAAAGGTTGGGTTTGATTTTGGGAGTTTTGGTCCCAACATAATAAGGGGCCCAAAGGGTCCAAAATTAAACTTTTGTTTGATTTCATCAAAATTGAATAATTGGGGTTCTTTGATATGCTGAATCTAACTGTCATGACTGTGTATGTAGATTCTTAACTTTTGGTCCCGTTTTCAAATTGGTCTACATTAAGGTCCAAAGGGTCCAAAATTAAACTTAGTTTGATTTTGACAAAAAATGAATCAGTAAGGTTCTTTGATATGCTGAATCTAAAAATGTACTTAGATTCTTGATTATTGGCCCAGTTTTCAAGTTGGTCCAAATCGGGGTCCAAAATTAAACTTTGTTTGATTTCATCAAAAATTGAATAAATGGGGTTCTTTGATATACCAAATCTAACTGTGTATGTAGATTCTTCATTTTTGGTCCTGTTTTCAAATTGGTCTACACTAAAGTCCAAAGGGTCCAAAATTAAACTTAGTCTGATTTTAACAAAAATTGAAATCTTGAAGTTCTTTGATATGCTGAATCCAAAAATGTACTTAGATTTTTTATTATGGGCCCAGTTTTCAAGTTGGTCCAAATCAGGATCTAAAATTATTATATTAAGTATTGTGCAATAGCAAGTCTTTTCAATTGCACAGTATTGCGCAATGGCAAGAAATATCTAATTGCACAATATTGTGAAATATCAAATTTTTTTTTAATTAGAGTTATCTTTCTTTGTCCAGAATAGTAAGCAAGAAATATCTAATTGCAAAATATTGTGCAATAGCAAGATTTTTTTTTAATTGGAGTTATCTTTCTTTGTCCAGAATCAACTTAAATCTTTGTTATATACAATATACAATGTATATTCACTTTTTACTACCAACTGATAAATTAAAATAATCTTTACCATTCAGTGATAACAAGCAGTTTTTTTACATCTTAATATTTTATGATGTATTTAAATGAGTAGTTATTGTTGCAAACTCCATTAGAAATTTTAATTGAGATTAGTTTTGGAATAAGGGAAAGGGGGATGTGATTAAAAAAATTGGGTTCAATTTTTCTCATTTGAAATTTCATAAATAAAAAAGAAAATTTCTTCAAACATTTTTTTGAGAGGATTAATATTCAACAGCATAGTGAATTGCTCTAAGAGAAACAAAAATTTTAAGTTCATTAGAACACATTCATTCTGTGTCAGAAACCTATGCTGTGTCAACTATTTAATCACAATCCAAATTTAGAGCTGAATCCAGCTTGAATGTTGTGTCCATACTTGCCCTAACCGTTCAGGGTTCAACCTCTGCGGTCGTATAAAGCTACGCCCTGCGGAGCATCTGGTTCAATTTTGTTTCTTATGGGTTCATATGTAAACCATTAAAAAGTTGACCCTCTAAACTTTTTCAGTAAGCGTAACACAGAAATGCTCATTTTCAGAAAATCTCGAACTGAAAAAATAAAACAAAAATGCTCATAGAGTCCGCTTTCTATACCGCAATCCACGCGACAAAACTATTTTGTGAAAAAACATTGCAATTTATTAACATTTAGCATTTTCTCAATTTATTCATGTCCTGATACTGTGCTGGTGGGTCCTGTCATTGTGCTGGTGGGTCCTGATACGGTGCTGGTGATTTTGGATAAGAAGTTGGTCATATTTGAAACAAATGTTACAAAATCATAAAATTGGGCAGATAATTGTTGTCAATAGGATCTATGACTCCTATTTTAGCTCTTGTGCATCCATTTGGCTGTTTAATATGTGTTTTGAAATGATCGCAACTTGTATTAAATAATTACATAAAAGGGCAACATCTTTCGTCCAATATCAGATAACAATATATAGTATCTAAAATAAGAATAGTTTTATTAAGATATTTTAAATGCCCCTTACATTGATGCTTCAACAATGATCAAAGCCAATGCCGCATAGACATGTTTGTTAGCGCTCCGCATACCCCTCCCCACTTCCACCCAACCAACCCTCCTCATTTCCTCCTTCATTGTTACAGTGGTGTACCAAAACAACAATTTATTACATAAAATAATAACACAAAGACACACATTATTGAATAACGAATGCTTGCAGGTACTGAAAGCTAGTTCAAAGCCGCATTTTCAACTAATAGATAAACCATGTTCTCATATACAAAAATCCCAATCGTGTAGATTAAAAAAGTCTCAAAACTTAAGTTCACATTTTAATGTTTGATGAAGCAGAACTTTAAAAGTGTGCAGTGAATCTTGTTCTCACAACAGTTATTGTCATAATTATGTTTACATAAGACTCATAAAGGAATTAAGAAGGTACCAAGCAATATTTTACAGTTCAATTTAATGATCATGAATGGAAGGAAATGGTACGTAAGTTTACATAGGACAAAAAGAAATTGATAGTATTTTTTGGCGAAAGACTTAAACGCTTCCTTGCATTATATAGTACAGCTCTTCTATAAAAGCATGCAAAAAAAAATTTTGATTGACTTGCTTGCTATGTTTGCTTGGATGTTTTCAAACAATAGGTAGGCGGAGTTTCAATACATACTGGGATTTGATTGGACAAATACAAACTGACAGGAATTGAAGTTAATGTTTATTTTCCAAATAAATTGTAGTATATAGTAAACAGACTACTTACCTGTCGTTTACAAACATCCAAACAATCATAGCAAGCAATTTAATCAATGGTTTGCTTTGCATATATTTATGAAGAGCTGTAAATTCTAAAAAAAAAAGAAATTTTGTTGTCGTAGGTGGTTAAATCCTCAACAAAATCACAATATCTTTGTTGGAACGAATAAAGGTTTTAAATCATATTTTCGTGGACTTTTTAGCTTCCACCCTGACGAGACATGTTAGCTGTTCGTATGCTGTTGCACCTGACGCACGGAAACTTTCACATTTCCATCTTCTTTTCTGAAATATTTTACCCAGCTCATACTTGACAGGACTGTTATCCTAGTAAAAGGTGTAACCAATGAATTGAACACAAGTTAAAAATTCCATAATACTATATAATTCATTTTATGTGTCAATTTGTTCGAAAAAAGTCGAAAAGAAGAGAGTTTTTTTAATGCCATGATTATCTGCCGCTTTCTAGATCTATGCTTAGCATTTATTTCAGATGACATGGACTCCTCACCCTGGTGACCCTGCTGCCTTTCATAACTTTATCCGTATACATATATTAATAGATAAACAAAAGGCTGCAACTGGTATTTGATTCGTTGTAACGAGAATATTTGTGGTGAATGGAAACTGTGAGGGTCAAAATCTTAAATTGCTTATAAATGTTGCTGGACCCAGTTTCGTTATCTGATCTGAATTTTCTGAAATGTGCAAGGTGATAGACATTTTGATTTTTTTTACTCGGTAAGTTTTGCCCTAATTGCTTGAACATTTGCAATATTAAAGCCGATTTCAATGAGTGTGTAGACAAAGGGAATATCTTTGGTTATCTTGCTTGCTGAACAGAAAAGTCATTGTTATGTTATGTAAACTACCCTACTTTAAGAGTAGACTAGTCCGACAAATGACACATCTTTCTGTCTGTAGGACCAGGCTAATTCGAAAGGAGGGTATAGACCTTACCTAACAATGACTTCACGGTTTAGCTAACAAGCAAGCTAACCAAAGATATAACATTTGCCTACATACTCAATGGAATCGGCTGTAACTAAAAACTCGAATACATTTTAACAGACAGTGGTCTGGTTTGTTGATGAATATTGTTTTTCCTAGATTCACTCTTGAAAAAATCATTTGGTAACATTTGGTCATTGTAATACGGACGCCAAGACAATAAATGAACCTCACACGATCCCTCGACACAGTTGAGCTTATATATGATCTTATAGCGATTCGGGTTGAAAATCAGTTGAAATTAAGCCAGTTATTTGTGTGTGTAGATTTGTATTGTTTTAAACTGTTATGACTTTTTAAAGTTAACTCTAGGTGTTTAATCTAAGAGTTTCTTTTTTAAACTTATTTACTTGTTTTATACTCAATTGGTAGTATGAAGTTACGAGATATTTTAATTTTTGAAATTGAAGGCACAATTAACAAAGCAAACGTTAGTTTCAAATACTTTTAAATAGATTTTTAAGGATAATGTACCCTTGTGTTGATCCCATGCTAAACATAACAAAAATTTCTGTACAAAGGTCTGTGAATTTTCTACAAAAATAGTGATTTTATTTTCACCAAATTCTCTTTTTCTACTAAATACAATAATGAACTATAAATAATAATGCTTTGCAAGAAGTTTCCCCTTGATACATGTATATGTACAAAATTATATCTCTATTATTCATTGTCTGTGCTGTTTTGATACTAATGCAGTTTGCACATTTTCGTAATTGACAGGCCACAGGAGGGGGTGATAAACCATACACGAAAATATAAAAATTAATTTGCATCTCTGAACCCCCACCCCGGCTTGTTTTTTAGGAGGGTGTCTAAAAATGGTCGATTACAGACAGCCGAGTACGCATTTTACTTTCCAGGCGTGTTTACGTTGATTGTTAAAGTCCTGAAAACGGATAGATAGAAACAAAAATGTTTGATTTATCTGGCTTTAGATTCAGTTTTTTTAAATATAAATTAAGTCTACATTTTAATATAATAATACTAAGAATTCACAATATAAAAAAATGCAGAAAAAAAATGGAGATGTGAAATATCTTAATAAGGAGTCATTACTACAGAGATGGTGTGTTTGACACACAAAACTTAAAAGCTTAGTGATATTACCAATATTAAAATAAAAATGTATTTTAGTTTGGTAGTTTTTCCATTTACTCATTTTCAATCATAATTAAGGCACATTTGATTTTTTATTCATAAAAATATTTAAATATAGAAAAGTAGGACACATTGTTCACTTCCTCCCCTGTAATTCTTTATCAAAAATATTTATTTATTTTGGAATTTTGAAATGAAAAAGCTAAGAAATCTTAGTTTTGTTAATGTTCTCTAGGTTATCTCGTCTTTATTCTCTGACATATTCTCTGACATATTCTAGTCTGCCCTTTCATAAAATAGTGATTTTTTTTAGTGTTCTATCGAACTTTCGAAAAAAATACCTGATAACCGTTCAGACAAAAAAAATATGTTGAAAAAATCTTACAGATACAGCAAGTGATTCTTAATAGCTGTAAGATACATTTTTCTTTTAAAATACAGCTTTTAAATCTTACGGGAAACTATTCCAAGCTTAACACTTTCACTGTAACCTCGCTCTAACTTATCCCCCATCCCCCCAAAAAAAACCAAACAAACAAACCCGCAATACTATTGTCATTCTTATAGTCACCACTCAATTTTTCACAAACAAATGTGTTTTAAGCTGCTAAAGACATATGATTCAAACGCGCTCAGAAAGTCCTTTCTTCTATATTTTTGCTCTCCATTTTTATACAAAACCTTTTACATTTTTATTTTATGGGTTATTGTTGAAGGTCGTACAATGACGTATGGTTGTTAACACATACTTTCTTTGGTTTCTTATGGAAATTTGTCCATTGACAACAAACATACAACATCATCTACCTTATATAAGTATTGTATAAATTACAACGTATTTTGGCGATCTTGCAAAATGATCGTAATCCCGAAAATCGTAAACATATTTTCTTATCTTAAAAGTGGGCAAGAAGGGTTCCATTAACAGATTATAAAAAGAATAAAAAATAGGTTTTTTTTTTCTCTCATAATAACAGTAAACAGATTCATAACAATGTCAATTTCAAGAAAGCAGACAACAGTTAATTACTAGTAGTCAATAACAGTACAGCATCAATGATCTTGACTGAATATTTGCCACTTTTAACTAAAATATAAAGGCACAGAACCAGGACATAGGAGCACAGAACCAGGACCGTTTTTCTTATCACCAGCACATCGTCAGGACAATTCCGTTTAACGAACTTGCACGACTTTTGCAATTTTATATTGTTGTAATATACTTTGCATGGTACTTATGACGCATCAGAGAAAAATTAAGCAACAAAACAGTCGTTTTATTGCCGTTCTGATACAATGTAAACAAACCCACCAGCACAGAATCAGGACCCACCAGCACCCGTCAGGACCAAATCACCAGCACAGTACGTTCTCTCGCAGGACAACCATACCCACCGTGTGCAAAGGTGATATGTTCATGTAAAGTAAAGCTAGATATCAACTTCATTATTTTTGGCCTGTATTTATTAGTTAAATTTATTGTGAATTTTAAAGTATTCTATGATTTTTTTTTTATAAAAGTAAGAAATGCATTACACCCCTTTTTCTCGTCATTCTGTAAACGGGGGATTAGAAACTAAATTTACAGCAGAAACAAGTTTTATGTACAAGATCATCCTCACAACTTTTCTATAAAGTAGCAAATAAAGCCAACAACTTATGCAAAAACATTTCATTTAAGAGCAGGAGCATCTCAAGACATTTATAAATTCTCATTGAACTGTCAGGGCCATGTTGCAGTCTGACCCTTGCACTAAAATTGTCAAGAAAAACTTGTGAATAATTAATGCCATAATAGAGGATTCAATTTAAAAAAAATGTGTCATCGTAATATTCATTGGAGAAAAAATGGATTAAAACTGTGCAATGTGTGTAATGTCATGAACTAAAGCATATGTTACACGGCAGCACTCTGTCAATGTTATATATGCTTATCTATTAAATTGCTGTTCATCAAATAATGAAATAGTATTTATTTGTAGATTGGGAATGAGATTAAGTGTATTATCTCTCCTTTGATTCACTATAAAACTGCAATTTGTATATTTATTAAGAAATGTTCTGCACCATTTAGACAAGGAAGGTGGGAGGTTTGTTCAAGACTGTTTTGTGTCAGTCAACAGCTGATTTTTGTGGAAGAGAATGCATCACTTTGCAGATTTAATTTGCATGCACTTTGACCCTGCAGCATGTTTACCATCTGTTGCCAGGTTGATTTCAACACACTGTGTTTGATCTGGTACAGAAAACCTATTTCTGATGTAAATTTGATTAATCTTTAAACAATGTTTTGCAGATTTAAGACATTGCATGTTAAGTAAAACATGCCACATTACACAGGTTATAAATAGATACTTTTGAGCTGGTGACTTCCTGAAAAATTTGTGAATAACTTCCTTCTAAAGATCTCTTAATTTGTATAGAATATATTATCCATGTAATATCTGGCTTAACCTTTAGCTGTAACGAACAACGTAGGCAAGTAACTTGAAGTTTTTGCATGATGAGATAAAACAGTTTTAATTTTTTTTGAAAAAATTGTCATGTTTACAGGAAATATAAGATTATCATTACTGTTGGTATTTTAGTTCATTAGATAGAGCTATGTGGAGGGGGCACCAGAATATTTAAAGGGTTTCAAGCTTAATTTTCAACATGAGAAAGAAATAAGAAGACATGATGTGACTGCCATTTTAGGTTTGTTTTTTAATATGATCGATTAAAAGTATGAAATGTGTACATTTAGATTCAAACTCTGTATCTAGTGTTAAATGACACCTTTCAACTCTTGACAATAACATTTACTTGTGGTAAATAAACCATTTTAAGACATTTCAGCCACTCTACTGTGTTGAAGATGCATTGGTGGCCTTGTGCTGTTATCTGCTCTTTGGTTGGATTGCTGTCTCTTTGACAAATTCACCATTAACATTCTTAATTTTATAGTTGTTAATTTCTGTGTATAGTTGTTAATTATACCCCACGCAACGAAGTTGCGGAGGGTATAATGTTTTTGACCCGTCCGTCCGTCCGTCCGTCAGTCCGTCCGTCCGTCAGTCCGTCCGTCCGTCCGTCCGTCCGTCAGTCCGTCAGTCCTGTTTCTTGTCATCGCAACTCCTCTCAAACCACACAACAGAATTTCACGAAACCTTTTCAGATAATAAGGACATACTATGTAGTTGTGCATATCGACGGGAAATTGCGATTCAATTTTTTTTCTAGGAGTTACGCCCCTTTGAACTTATTTACTTTAATGTATTACTGCAACAGTTTGTCATCGCAACTCCTCTCAAACCACACAACAGAATTTCACGAAACCTTTTCAGATAATAAGGACATACTATGTAGTTGTGCATATCGACGGGAAATTGCGATTCAATTTTTTTTCTAGGAGTTATGCCCCTTTGAACTTATTTACTTTAATGTACTACTGCAACAGTTTGTCATTGCAACTCCTCTCAAACCACACAACAGAATTTCATGAAACTTTGTAGATAATAAGGACATACTATGTAGATGTGCATATCAACAGGAAATTACGGTTCAATTTTTTTCTAGGAGTTATGCCCCTTTGAACTTATTTGCTTCAATGTACTTCTGCAACAGTTTGTCATCTCAACTCCTCTGAAAACACACAACAGAATTTCATGAAATTTTGTAGATAATAAGGACATACTATGTATATTGACAGGAAATTATTATTCAATATTTTTTCTTATACTTATTTAATTTCTCCAATGACAATGTGGGGACGTGGGGTATGTGAGCGTGCTCACTAAGGTTCTTTAATTTCTGTATATAGTTGTTAATTTCTGTGTCATTTGGATTCTTGTGGAGAATTGTCTAATTGGCAATCATACCACATCTTCTTTTTATGTTAAAAGCACTAATGACAATTTAAGAAAAGCATTTGATGACCTCTTGTCCTTGAAACCCCCCCCATGAAGATTTTGAAAAGTTGACAGGAATGGGTCTTAGGAAAGTGTAAATAGGCAACAAGTACTGGTACAAAAAAATGTTATCTTCCCTTTGTTAATGGGTAGATTTGTTGTCATTGAACTATATGCAAATAACAATTTGGACAATCAATAAACTGCATGTGAATATAAATTATTTAACAAATATACATCAAATTGAAGAAAAAAAGCTTTATGTAATATAGAGTGTGTAAACATGCATGTTTAATAAGAGCATTGGTAAATGTGTGATTGATGAGTTTAAGTTTTATTCTTATCATTATGTATGTTATGTCATAGGTGTGATCATTCAAAAAAAAATCTTCTTCTCAAAACGGCACAGACGTGTGATGAACTATATTTTTAGCTGCTTCTCATGCAAATGTAAAATTATCCAAATTTAGCCAACAAAAGTCAGTTTCATTCAAAAGACTGGTAATATTGTGATATTAAGATTAGATTTAGAGATGTCTTATGAGAATTATATGAAAGCTTTTGTCACGTTTTGATATTTTAATAAAGATATATACTGATGCGTTTAATCCTATATTGCCTGGCTCATGGATTTAGATTATATTGCTATTTTCTCAATTATTGCAAAATATTCAAAAGCAATATTGTAGTATTTGTAAGTCTGCCATCAGTAGACTGATATTAAATTGGTACTAGTATTGGTTAATTGTAGACACCAAATTATTTGCAATTCTGTGAAACAAGAAGTTTGCAAAATATGTTGTATTTATGTACATAAATTAGGCCGCTGGTTTTCTCATTTGAATTGTTTTACATGTGTCATTTCAGTGCATTTTATAGTGACTATGCGGTATGGGCTTTGTTCATTGTTGAAGACCATTCAGTCACCTATAGTTCTTTATTTCTATATCATTTGATCTCTTGTGAACAGTTGTCTCATTGGCAAAAATATCATATCTGGTAAAAAATAACAACTAAAGATGTTGTGGGTAATGGTTGGGCTTTTTTCATTTAAAGATCCTCATGTCTGCCTACAGCTAACATGTAGTGACCTTATAGACCATGCTCAGTTAACGATCCTCAGGTCTGCCTACAGCTAACATGAAGTAACCTTACAGACCATGCTCAGTTAAAGATCCTCAGGTTTGCCTACAGCTAACATGTAGTGACCTTATAGACCATGCTCAGTTAAAGATCCTCAGGTCTGCCTACAGCTAACATGTAGTGGTGACCTTACAGACATGCTCAGTTAAAGATCCTCAGGTCTGCCTACAGCTAACATGTAGTAACCTTACAGACCATGCTCAGTTAAAGATCCTCAGGTCTGCCTACAGCTAACATGTAGTGACCTTACAGACCATGCTCAGTTGAAGATCCTCAGGTCTGCCTACAGCTAACATGTAGTAACCTTACAGACCATGCTCAGTTAAAGATCCTCAGGTTTGCCTACAGCTAACATGTAGTAACCTTACAGACCATGCTCAGTTGAAGATCCTCAGGTCTACCTACAGCTAACATGTAGTGACCTTACAGACCATGCTCAGTTAAAGATCCTCAGGTCTGCCTATAGCTAACATGTAGTAACCTTACAGACCATGCTCAGTGAAAGATCCTCAGGTTTGCCTACAGCTAACATGTAGTAACCTTACAGACCATGCTCAGTTAAAGATCCTCAGGTCTGCCTACAGCTAATATGTAGTAACCTTACAGACCATGCTCAGTTAAAGATCCTCAGGTCTGCCTACAGCTAACATGTAGTAACCTTACAGACCATGCTCAGTTAAAGATCCTCAGGTCTGCCTACAGCTAACATGTAGTGACCTTATAGACCATGCTCAGTTAAAGATCCTCAGGTCTGCCTACAGCTAATATGTAGTGACCTTACAGACCATGCTCAGTTAAAGATCCTCAGGTCTGCCTACAGCTAACATGTAGTAACCTTACAGACCATGCTCAGTTAAAGATCCTCAGGTCTGCCTACAGCTAACATGTAGTGACCTTACAGACCATGCTCAGTTAAAGATCCTCAGGTCTACCTACAGCTAACATGTAGTGACCTTACAGACCATGCTGAGTTAAAGATCCCCAGGTCTGCCTACAGCTAACATGTAGTGACCTTACAGACCATGCTGAGTTAAAGATCCTCAGGTCTGCCTACAGCTAACATGTAGTGACCTTACAGACCATGCTCAGTTAAAGATCCTCAGGTCTGCCTACAGCTAACATGTAGTGACCTTACAGACCATGCTCAGTTAAAGATCCTCAGGTCTACCTACAGCTAACATGTAGTAACCTTACAGACCATGCTCAGTTAAAGATCCTCAGGTCTGCCTACAGCTAACATGTAGTGACCTTACAGACCATGCTGAGTTAAAGATCCCCAGGTCTGCCTACAGCTAACATGTAGTGACCTTACAGACCATGCTGAGTTAAAGATCCCCAGGTCTGCCTACAGCTAACATGTAGTGACCTTACAGACCATGCTGAGTTAAAGATCCTCAGGTCTGCCTACAGCTAACATGTAGTGACCTTACAGACCATGCTCAGTTAAAGATCCTCAGGTCTGCCTACAGCTAACATGTAGTGACCTTACAGACCATGCTCAGTTAAAGATCCTCAGGTCTACCTACAGCTAACATGTAGTAACCTTACAGACCATGCTCAGTTAAAGATCCTCAGGTCTGCCTACAGCTAACATGTAGTGACCTTACAGACCATGCTCAGTTAAAGATCCTCAGGTCTGCCTACAGCTAACATGTAGTGACCTTACAGACCATGCTCAGTTAAAGATCCCCAGGTCTGCCTACAGCTAACATGTAGTAACCTTACAGACCATGCTCAGTTAAAGATCCTCAGGTCTGCCTACAGCTAACATGTAGTAACCTTACAGACCATGCTCAGTTAAAGATCCTCAGGTCTGCCTACAGCTAACATGTAGTGACCTTACAGACCATGCTCAGTTAAAGATCCTCAGGTCTGCCTACAGCTAACATGTAGTAACCTTACAGACCATGCTCAGTTAAAGATCCTCAGGTCTGCCTACAGCTAACATGTAGTGACCTTACAGACCATGCTCAGTTAAAGATCCTCAGGTCTGCCTACAGCTAACATGTAGTAACCTTACAGACCATGCTCAGTTAAAGATCCTCAGGTCTGCCTACAGCTAACATGTAGTGACCTTACAGACCATGCTCAGTTAAAGATCCTCAGGTCTACCTACAGCTAACATGTAGTAACCTTACAGACCATGCTCAGTTAAAGATCCTCAGGTCTGCCTACAGCTAATATGTAGTGACCTTACAGACCATGCTCAGTTAAAGATCCTCAGGTCTGCCTACAGCTAACATGTAGTGACCTTACAGACCATGCTCAGTTAAAGATCCTCAGGTCTGCCTACAGCTAACATGTAGTAACCTTACAGACCATGCTCAGTTAAAGATTCTCAGGTCTGTCTACAGCTAACATGTAGTGGTGACCTTATAGACCATGCTCAGTTAAAGATCCTCAGGTCTGCCTACAGCTAACATGTAGTGACCTTACAGACCATGCTCAGTTAAAGATCCTCAGGTCTGTCTACAGCTAACATGTAGTAACCTTACAGACATGCTCAGTTAAAGATCCTCATGTCTGCCTACAGCTAACATGTAGTAACCTTACAGACATGCTCAGTTAAAGATCCTCAGGTCTGCCTACAGCTAACATGTAGTAACCTTACAGACCATGCTCAGTTAAAGATCCTCAGGTCTGCCTACAGCTAACATGTAGTAACCTTACAGACCATGCTCAGTTAAAGATCCTCAGGTCTGCCTACAGCTAACATGTAGTAACCTTACAGACCATGCTGAGTTGAAGATCCTCAAGTCTGCCTACAGCTAACATGTAGTAACCTTACAGACCATGCTCAGTTAAAGATCCTCAGGTCTGCCTACAGCTAATATGTAGTGACCTTTAATAGACCATGATCAGTTAAAAATCCTCAGGTCTGCCTACAGCTAACATGTAGTGACCTTATAGACCATGCTCAGTTAAAGATCCTCAGGTCTGCCTACAGCTAACATGTAGTGACTTTATAGACCATGGTCAGTTAAAGATCCTCAGGTCTGCCTACAGCTAACATGTAGTAACCTTACAGACCATGCTGAGTTAAAGATCCCCAGGTCTGCCTACAGCTAACATGTAGTGACCTTACAGACCATGCTGAGTTAAAGATCCTCAGGTCTGCCTACAGCTAACATGTAGTGACCTTACAGACCATGCTCAGTTAAAGATCCTCAGGTCTACCTACAGCTAACATGTAGTAACCTTACAGACCATGCTCAGTTAAAAATCCTCAGGTCTGCCTACAGCTAACATGTAGTAACCTTACAGACCATGCTCAGTTAAAGATCCTCAGGTCTGCCTACAGCTAACATGTAGTAACCTTACAGACCATGCTTAGTTAAAGATCCTCAGGTCTGCCTACAGCTAACATGTAGTAACCTTACAGACCATGCTCAGTTAAAGATCCTCAGGTCTGCCTACAGCTAACATGTAGTAACCTTACAGACCATGCTGAGTTAAAGATCCTCAGGTCTACCTACAGCTAACATGTAGTGACCTTACAGACCATGCTGAGTTAAAGATCCTCAGGTCTGCCTACAGCTAACATGTAGTAACCTTACAGACCATGCTCAGTTAAAGATCCTCAGGTCTGCCTACAGCTAACATGTAGTGACCTTACAGACCATGCTCAGTTAAAGATCCTCAGGTCTGCCTACAGCTAACATGTAGTGACCTTACAGACCATGCTCAGTTAAAGATCCTCAGGTCTGCCTACAGCTAACATGTAGTGACCTTACAGACCATGCTCAGTTAAAGATCTTCAGGTCTGCCTACAGCTAACATGTAGTGACCTTACAGACCATGCTGAGTTAAAGATCCTCAGGTCTGCCTACAGCTAACATGTAGTGACCTTACAGACCATGCTGAGTTGAAGATCCTCAAGTCTGCCTACAGCTAACATGTAGTGACCTTACAGACCATGCTCAGTTAAAGATCCTCAGGTCTACCTACAGCTAACATGTAGTGACCTTATAGACCATGATCAGTTAAAGATCCTCAGGTCTGCCTATAGCTAACATGTAGTGACCTTACAGACCATGCTGAGTTAAAGATCCTCAGGTCTGCCTACAGCTAACATGTAGTAACCTTACAGACCATGGTCAGTTAAAGATCCTCAGGTCTGCCTACAGCTAACATGTAGTGACCTTACAGACCATGCTCAGTTAAAGATCCTCAGGTCTACCTACAGCTAACATGTAGTAACCTTACAGACCATGCTCAGTTAAAGATCCTCAGGTCTGCCTACAGCTAACATGTAGTAACCTTACAGACCATGCTCAGTTAAAGATCCTCAGGTCTGCCTACAGCTAACATGTAGTAACCTTACAGACCATGCTCATTTAAAAGTCATTTACAATCAGCACAGTCAAAATAGGATTTATTTTTCAAAACTGGTAATTAAAGTTGGGATATTTTGACTTGAGTCTTAACAAATAAACTTAATGTGTCTGTGTTATGTCTATACAAATCTTCATTAATTTACAGTTCTTTGATTTGTAGGTAAAAGACGTTATTAATAGTTTGTTCTTATGTTTTTCCCTGTATTTTTTTATTATATGATTGATTCAGTGAAAATTCATAAAAAAATGGATATTTGCAATTAATTTATTACATATAATGATAGTTAACTGCAATATTCATTCATCATAATACATGTATTTCTAACACTGAAAGTGAGATATTTGCTATAAAGTTTATGACATTTTCAGACTTTTAACATTTAACACACTAAGTGCACACTCATAGATTTTCATTAGTAATAATATATTTTTATAGCTGTGGAGAAAAACTGTGGCAATTGTGATGTCCTTTTTTTACCCATAAATTGAAATTCAATATTTATCTGTTTGCTAATCTAATTGAAAATATAGAAGTCAAACTAATCGTTTAAAAAAATAATCAGCAGAATGGAAAATGCACAATCCATTTGCATTTTTGATCAATCAGTTACAATTTGTTATTGAAATTTTACTGCTTCATCCACTTGAAAGCAAATAATTACCAAATCAAAAATTCAAACCTGTCGTTAAATGTGACAGGTAGCAAACAGTCAAAGTAAAATTTGTTGTAAATGAGAAAATCGCTGCAAGGCATTGGATTTTTGACAGCCATTATTTTCATCACAACAGAAAATTTACATTGGTAAACCTTGGATATTAACACTAAAGTGATTACACCACAGGTCGTATTAACCAATATCTTTCACAGACCTACCTTACCTTCAAATCCCAGTAAAGAGACTTGAAGTGGGAGAGATAAATTTGTTTAACAGCTTTCATTGATGGGCAAACAAGAATTTAATATGCAGTGATGAGGTCAAAGGGTGTCTTCGTCTCTAAAAAGATAATCAATGAGCTTTGATGCATTGCAGGCAAAAAATGTTTACAAAAGAATTATGCAATATGACAATGATTTAACACTTATCATTTTCATATTTGGAGTGCTAAATAGGCGCTTGGATCAGTTTAATGTTTTGAAGCATGCGGTCGTGGGTGGTTAATGTGAATCAGAAATATAAATGTTTTTAAGAAACAATTTTCAAATTAAAAATTATTAACTGATATACAATCTCACAATAAAAACTGATACGGAAATTTATAATTAGACGACAAAATATGAAAGTGTTCCGGTACTTGTGTGGTAGTGGGTGAAATGGATTTATGTCGCTACAATTGTTTTCTTCCTGGATCAAAACACATTGCACAGTGAAAACAAGATAAAGAATTTTAAGTGTTATTTGATGACTTCATCATTAAACATTGATTTTTTTGTCATTTCTACTGTCATTTTGAACTGATGTAGAAGTGAAATTTTTGTGATATTCAACTTTTTACTCACATTACAATGTGGTGGCAGAGACAGTATATGTTGGATAATACTATTCCATTGTATGGTAAGAATTAGATAATACTGTCAAAGAACTTTTAGAATTAAGACATGACTATTCTTGTTTGTCTGTGCTGTGTGGAAACATGACTATACTATTGTTGACCCTGTTCAATACTCATCCAAGCTCTTATTCCTTAAATTAAAAAATCTGTAGTACTGTATTGTATTGGGGTATTCACTCTCATAAGTCAAACCCTTTTCCAAGGTAAAGACATACAAACTTATATAGATGTCTTTGGTATAACTGGTTAGTAGGTGAGAGAGGAGGGAAAATTAGTAGTTCTTGGGGTTTTGAGTTCGTGACCTTACACTTTCATCTTACAAGTTAATGACAAACATCCACTTTTTCGGTTATTTAAAGTTATGTTTTGAATTAACCACAAAATCTACAAAAATGTCTTCTACATGATAGAAGTCACAGACCTTAAAAGATAGAAAAGGAAAAATGCCCTGCATTTATAGCTATCTTCCAAATTTTTATGCCCCACCTACGATAGTAGAGGGGCATTATGTTTTCTGGTCTGTGCGTCCGTTCGTCCGTCCGTTCGTTCGTCCGTCCGTTCGTCCGTTCGTCCGTCTGTCCCGCTTCAGGTTAAAGTTTTTGGTCGAGGTAGTTTTTGATGAAGTTGAAGTCCTATCGACTTCAAACTTGGTACACATGTTCCTTATGATATGATCTTTCTAATTTAAATGCCAAATTAGAGTTTTGACCCCAATTTTACGGTTCACTGATAGAAAATGATAGTGCAAATTTCAGGTTAAAGTTTTTGGCTTCAGGTTAAAGTTTTTGGTCAAGGTAGTTTTTGATGAAGTTGAAGTCCAATCAACTTGAAACTTAGTATACATGTGCCCTATGATATGATCTTTCTAATTTAAATGCCAAATTAGAGTTTTGACCCCAATTTTACGGTTCACTGAACATAGAAAATGATAGTGCAAATTTCAGGTTAAAGTTTTTGGCTTCAGGTTAAAGTTTTTGGTCAAGGTAGTTTTTGATGAAGTTGAAGTCCAATCAACTTGAAACTTAGTATACATGTGCCCTATGATATGATCTTTCTAATTTAAATGCCAAATTAGAGTTTTGACCCCAATTTTACGGTTCACTGAACATAGAAAATGATAGTGCAAATTTCAGGTTAAAGTTTTTGGTCAAGGTAGTTTTTGATGAAGTTGAAGTCCAATCAACTTGAAACTTAGTATACATGTGCCCTATGATATGATCTTTCTAATTTAAATGCCAAATTAGAGTTTTGACCCCAATTTTACGGTTCACTGAACATAGAAAATGATAGTGCAAATTTCAGGTTAAAGTTTTTGGCTTCAGGTTAAAGTTTTTAGTCAAGGTAGTTTTTGATGAAGTTGAAGTCCAATCAACTTGAAACTTAGTATACATGTGCCCTATGATATGATCTTTCTAATTTAAATGCCAAATTAGAGTTTTGACCCCAATTTTACGGTTCACTGAACATAGAAAATGATAGTGCAAATTTCAGGTTAAAGTTTTTGGTCAAGGTAGTTTTTGATAAAGTAGAAATCCAATCAACTTGAAACTTAGTATACATGTTCCCTTTGATAAGATCATTCTAATTTTAATGCCAAATTAGAGAATTTATTCCAATTTCACAGTCCTTTAAACATAGAAAATGATAGTGTGAGTGGGGCATCCGTGTACTGTGGACACATTCTTGTTTTTAAATAACCCTCTATAAGACATAAAACATTTACTCTTCAAATAACTCTCAGTCAAATTCAGTTCTGAGAATATTTGTTAATAAATTTCGATCCCTTGGCTGTTTAAATTGAACTTGACTATTTCTGCTTTTTGCCATTTGGGATTCTGTGTTTCATAGTTGTTGTAAGCTAGATTTAAAGCTTTTTCACTATATTAATCAATGTAATATCTAAAGAAAGTTAATTCTCATGACTTCCTTGGATACATTTAAAAAAGGGTCTGTGAGTTACAAATTTCTTTGCTGGATCTCAAGAGACTAATCTGTTAGAAAACATTTTACTGTTAGTAAATCTTTATCTAAGATGAAGTATAAGATGAGCTCTGAATACTGGGGCAGAAGAATCTTTTGATAGTGTTCTTATAATAGCCCTAGGAAGCCTGTCACAGGTTTGAATCAAGTTCGCTTAAAATGGACCATCATGGCCTTGTCTGATTCATTTCATACGCTTAATCTACAGTTTTTCTTCAACACTTTATAATTCCTTTGAAAAATCTGGTAAAATAAATGATTCAGTTTCATGAAATATGACTACAACTCTTTACACATAAATCGGAAACCTTTTCCTGTTTTATTTGATATGAATTATTAGAAAAATTATTAGTTAGTCATTTTTTAAACAAATTACAGTAAAAGGCCTCACTTTCATTCTCCTCTAAAAGGCATACTTATATGACATTTATAGGAAATAATGTGTAAAGTTTTGTCTTTCATAACTAGTTAAAAAATATATCATTAAACGAAGTTACACAGTACAAAACAAGAAGGAGAAAAAAAGATATAGTAGGTATAAGTTGATAAGTCAATAGGTTAGGACAAACTATAAACATTGGTTAAACAAATCAGTGTGTGGGACTAGATAACCTGATGTTTGTAAGTAACAAACTTCCTTTAGTTACATAATTTACTATGATGTGTCTGCATATTATTAAGATCATACTTAGATCATGGAGATGGCGATAAAAATCATTTGATGTACACATATTAGAATTGTCAGGTATAGGGTTGTTTATATTACACAGATGATCTACGGTGTGCTAGGGTAAAGAGTTGCCTTTCCACCCTGTCAGAGAAGGAGTTGACTTTTGAAGGATCTTGATAAATCCAAAGAGAAAATTCACACCTGCAAAATTTTAATGAACTTAGAATATATTTTTTAGCTGTTAGTTGAAGTCTTTGGTCTGTGTACTGTGTGAATAATTGGTCACAATTTGTTTCCTGGAAATTTAACGGGTCTCTAAGGAATGAGTTTTTACTGAGTCGATTTATCCAGAAGATAACTTTGAGGATGTATATAGCCTATATAAAGTTTCTTGTCATATTGTGATGAGAATCTATAAAAACAACAGAAAGCAACGATTTAAAACAACCTGAACCCCCCTTTTACTGTATAGCGGGTTATTTTCGCGGGGTGTAAATTTTTCGCTTATTTTCGCAGATAGAAGAACATCGCCAAAATAAATTCTTCCAATTTAAATAAACGTGCTAATGCAAATTAAGGCAAAGATAAAAGTTTTGAATACACCAAAAATAATAACTGCCAAAATATTTTGTACACCTTTGAGAAATTTTATACCTGCGAAAATATCCCGCTATATGGTATCACCCGATACCGTCTTGATTCTGTTAAGAGCGCATTTATTTCATTTATTAGAATAAGAAAAATTGAGAATAGAACTCTTATTTTAGGTTTTATTCAAGTCACTATTACATTGAAAAATCAGTTTGAAATTTTCACCAATGATTGGAATAAATTTTCCATGAGTTTACAATTGATGAGAAAATAATGTCTCGTTGACATTTTAATTCCTGATTTAAGACATTACATTTATAGTATGATTGATTGATTGATAACAATTTAACACTATGTCAACACTATTGCGCAATACAAAATTATATCAGAATGATGCATCATTAAAAAGCAATATACCAAATTAGAGATGGCACTTGCTATATTAATGGATGTTGAATAGTTTGTTTGGAACTAAGACTGGACTGATTTTTGGAGTCTTAACAAAACAGTTGGCTTTCAACTTCTATGCACTCAACACCTCTCTGAAATAAGTATCATGACAGGTGGGTACACGTTAGACCAAAAATTGGGAAAATAAAACCAGGAGCACTGATAGTCTTATTTAGACGAAACACGCATCTGGCATATTAAATTATAATCTTGGTACCTTTGTTAACTATTGAAAGTTCTCTGTTATTGTACAACTCCTGTTTCCAGCTTTGTTAGAATAAACTGGAAATGTAACATATGTTTCTACCTGTTTCCGATGGAATTTGTTCTCCTCTCTTTAAATATATGTGATCTGCTGAACTTTTTTGAGTCACCTTCCATGAGATTATACAAACATGTATACAATAACATTCAAAAAGAAAAAAAGAGAAGGCCTTTGTTGTGGCTAGGTTGTACCTATATTTAAAATTTGACAATATCAGAAATATTTCTTTTCTTTAAAAGTTAAATCATTTTCCTGTATAAATAGAAGTTTCATCTTTTAATAGATTGAAGTCAAGCCCCTGGTGGTATCAAATAATATTTAATATCCAATAAACCTGATACTCCATTAAAATTTTCATATTATTCATCCCAAAATGGTGTACTTTAAATGAATTAAGTTATGATGTTTAAGTGTTTATGCAGTTCGACTTTACATATTGATCGTAGTTTCTCAGCACAAAGAGCTGGTAAATAGATATGAAATCTGTTTAAATTTCAGTAGATCAAATTATTTTTATAGATTTCATGAATTTAAATTTGATGTCGTTTCATTATATATTAAATGACATTTGATCCGATGTTTGGATTTGTTGCGCAGCAAGGTTTAAAAGGGCAGTCATTTATTATGCAGAATGGAGAAGCGACGGGATAATAAAGTATATTCATTATTAAGTTTCAGAAAATGGAAAAAAACAATCAATATATTAAAATACCTTCAACAAGCTTAAGAAAATGGTAATAAATAGATATGTTTGGTATACATGAATTAAATAACAATCTGAAAGCATGGGAAAAACATCTATAGGTCAACATACAGCTTTGACAAGATGAGTGTCTTAATAATATATCAAGCTCTCCATTACTCTAGGGTTTAATCTGTTGAGAAATTAAACCAAGATCATCAACACCAAATTCCTTAAATGATGAAAGGACTCAGATAGAAATAAAAACAATTTATTTTGGCCAGTAGAAAAATAACGGAAAAAGAATAATTCAAACTTATATATTTTCTTATAAAAAGAATTAGGGGGAAGGGACTGACTCTTGGAATCTAAAAACTGTGAAATTGACTGAAAGGGCTTAAGGCCGTATCAAAACTGGTAATTATTTTAGTGGAAGGATGGAAAATATAGCTTTAAATGATTCATTGTACAAAATATTAGTTAAAGAGAAGTACTTAATGTATTCAACAATCCAACAGCAACCCAACAACCCAAAAAATCTTAAAGACATCTTAGTCGAGATACAGTTTTGATTGATAGGGTCCAAATAGAGTGTTAATCTCTAATATCACTGTGTCAAATATTCACTTACAGAATTATCAGAATTGTTAGGATAGAATAAGTTTTCCTCCTTATTATGAGCCCTTTTCTATTGATTGCAATGTTTTGTTTACCAAGGGGTAGATGTTGTCATCTCCTTGTAATAGGATAAATAATTAAATGTATGGATCAGTTATCCCACCTATCTTAGATTTGTATAGAATGGATTGTAAATTTATAAATGACACCAAGCAGACAAGGTCACTGAGACTCCTATTGATCAGAGACTTGATTTATTATCGTAAGATATTGTTTATCACTTTATTGTTGGTATAGTATTATAGATATATATATTATCTTTTGTCAACATTTTAAGCTTTAAAACATCTTGTAATTTCATGTTATTGAGGGCTGTTAGATAGTGTGGTGTGATTGTCTTGGATCGTTTATTAATCGCTCCGAGGTCTGATTTATTTAAATGAATTATCCACAAACATGGTTTTGAATAATAATGAAATGATAAACCTTTAAATTACAATGTTTTTTTAAGGAGCTTTTTGAGACAGTTAGTTGAAATTCATAGTGCAGATAGAATGATAATTCATCTTTATTTAAGGTTATTGATTTCAGATCTATGATGGAAAGCTGGTTTAAAGATTAAAGGTCACTGTACACCATTTATACATCACCCTTAATAATTCTTGCACCTCTGGTCTACTTTATTCATCAATTTGAGTAATATATCACTAATTTGTAATGCTGCTCTTAGGGCAGAGTTTTTAAAAAATGAAGTGTGGAAGGTAGGTTGGTTGCCTTATTTCAACCTACTCACACCATGGTGATATTTTTGTACCCCATGGGATACAGATCTTAAATTCAGAATATTGATAATAGGTATATAATATAGGCATCTCCAGTACTGTTTTGACACTATTAATACACAGTATGTTAGAGAGGTGGAGTCAGCTATTTATAATTGAAATACATTTATTTAATGCATAACTGACTAGACACAATAATTTTGATAATTCCACAAACTTCCTTTTATTGATTACTTGGCCATATGTTTTTGTTTTGAAAACCTATGCAACCATTATTGATAGATATTAACAAGAGCTGTTTTAAAGATGATGTTTAGGAGCTTGATTTAAGGTTTGACCTTAGAGACATAATGCTTAGATGAAGAGCAGCAATAAAAGTATTGTTCTTTTTGTATTTAAGAGTCTGGAATTTGGTGTTTTCATTTCTGTATTCTGTATTTTAGGTCCTATTTTTCTCTTTTTGTCATTTGTTTTCATCCATTAATATCTATTTTTTTTAATGTTTAATTTAAGGCCATTTTTTCCTAATTTTTTTTTTTTTTCATTTATTAACACAAAAGGGTAATTCTTTAAAAGTCTTAATCCCTTATTTTCAAGTGCAGAAATGTAAAATATAAAATACATATCTCTTTATATAAAATAGTTATTAGTTAATGATACTTCACTGACTATAATCACTAGTATTATAGAGTACAAGAAAAACATTCTCCATGAAAAGCTTTCAAATCTTCTTAAGATGTCTTTGTGTATTGAATTATTGAAATGAACATGTTTCTGTTTTGTTTGGTATGTGTATTCACCATACAACAACTTCTCAACATCTTGTAAACGATTATGGATTTTTAAACTGTTTCTTAAGTATATTATTTTACGTAAATCAGGTTTTGAATACTTTCGTCAATAAAAGCAGCGAGAGATTCACCTCGGGTATCTTTGTTTGTCTACGTATTCATATCCCGTCGATCAAATCTTTATAACCTGAGGCCAAACACTGATACTTAACAAATTCTATAGGCCCCTTTGTCAATATTAGTATATTGTTATAAGGTTGAACACTATCATTACGGACATTGATTTATACTTTAGTCAATAGAGAGATGATGGAATAAACAGTGACCATACACCTTCAATATAGGATTGTGGTTTTACCGATATTGATGAAGCCGTCTTTGTTTACCAAGTGGGTAAGCTGGTTAATTTGATCCCGTTAGGGCAAAATTTGAAGTCATTTGATTTGATTGGTGGTTAAATGTCGAATTGTTAGGATAAATTTGTATTTAGTTAAAAGGTTTTAGCATAATATTTGGTTATTAAGAGTGTTAAGTTTACAACAAGGACCCAAGGACAAACTGTGCTGTTTACACATTAAGGTATGTTGTTATCTGTAGTACACACAAGTCTTCAAAATATCCTAGTTCACAGTTTGTGCAGAGACTAATTTTGTGCATATTGGTAATTTAATACTAAGCTTTAGTGCAGTTTCCAAGAGATCAATTATGGTGCATTCAAAATAAAATTTTCTGAAGCAAGCATGTCTCTGAAGAGTATAATTACTTTAGCCAGTTGTTTAGATGATCTATAGAGGGGTACATAGTTAGCTCCCCTGAGGCACTTTTAAATAAATATAGCTATAATATTTACAACATAAATCATATAAGCAAATAAACTGAATCAACAACCAGTTAAGGACTAATATTTGTTGATGTGTCTTAAAATATCTTTCAAGCAACTCTATAAATCTTAAGCAGATCCTTTTGTGCAGAAAATGAATGCAGCTGTAATGTTTCACTTGTCTAATATCCTTTAATTTACACCTTATTTTCTCTGTAAAGAATCTTCTAAGTACATTTACAATAATATTTATTGAATTTTGTGGCTGATTATTAACTCTTTGTGGTCTGTTCTCTTCATCAATATTGTTACATTATATTTTTGTCAACAATTGTCCATATCAAAGGAAAGGAACATTATGATCTCAATCATAAACACATTTATTTTGACATAAATCATGTTAAAAGCTTGTTCCTGCATCATTGGACATATAGCACATTTCAGACCAGGCAAAATTGGAGTAAATTGGATAATTATTTGGATATAAAGAGATCCTATCACTCCATTCCTCATAGTTAGACCTCAGCCATTTTATTGACAAAGCATAGTTGACGGACATCATCACTGAAAGTGGGGAAAAACCCCAACATCTTTGTGAAAATCTAGCTAAACATATCAGTTAATTATACTTAATGGTAATTTTAACCATGTTTGACGTTGATTTCATGGTGGTTCGTTCAAACAGATGGCATATAATTGTATTATTGGCAAAAAAATCTACTGTTTTTTGTGGTATGATTCACAGCTTTAACAGGGTTTACTTACGCTAACTTCCGATATCACCAGTCATTACCACAAGGGTTATGTCAAATATAATTAGTGAAAATTTACCCCTGACCCAGTTGCATCATTATGTAATAAACTGCTGCGCTATTGTTAAGATGGCAAAGATTGCACTACTGTTTTCTCCATCAAACTAAAACAGTCTTCTTGTATAATGACGATGATAAGAATTGATAGTGACAATTGGAAACAGATAGGAATTCTCTTTAGAGGGACATATCTCACTAGATATAGTTATGTACCAGCTGCCTGAAAATGATTCGTAATTTTGATTTCTTATACACCAATAAATCATAGTTATAAACAGTTTATACTAACATCAAAGGGCTACGCATTAGTTATATATAGTGCATTGTTTGTAGAAAGATATACAACTGCTTAATTGAAATTATGTAAATGTTAATTTCAACTATGTTAAGTGTTTCGGTTATAAAGGAATTAGCATTAGATGCACAAATTACAAGTTCTAGGGCTTATCTATGACATCAATTTCTAGCCAGGTACTAAATAATGATTGCAAACGCTCAATTTTGGTTTTAGCCTGTGAATTTTGTCAAATGGTTTCTGTTTTGATGCAAAAAAAAAACCACCAAATTAAAACATTTTCTGGTATGATAGGTGACCTAACTCAAGTTGCTGTAAATGTATATGTGAAACATTAACATCATTTCAAATTCAATAAAAGAAGTTTTTAATTTACTTATCTTTACAGACAATGGATATAACCTTAAAGTTGGGGTATTATGAGCTAGCAATACCTCACAGTTCATCTTGTAAAATATTTTATAGAATTTGAAGTGGACTGATAGATTCTTTTATAAGTCTTCCCTCTTTTAGTTTTGTATTATCTTTGATCCCTATGATTTTACATACACATGTCTGGCAACATCCCTAGTAAATAGTATTAAATGTGAAGGATTCTTATTACAGATAAAAAATAAAAATCATAAATAGATTTATCATTAAGCCAATTTTACAACTCAACTGACAGCATTAAAAAAGAAGGAGTAAATTTTTGGTACGATGAAAATTAAATTTACTAGATAAAACAGTTTTGATTGGGGATAATTTTTTTGCACTTTATGTTGTTTAATAAAATTTTATGAAATATGACAAGCGAAATGCATATGATATGAAAAAGTGATTAATCATTATCTGTGAATTAAGTCTAAAATGATCCATCTAATTACCAAGCAGATAAGAAACACCACTGTTGCCAATTTAATTATAACCGCTTCTGTTTCCTATCAAATTTAATCAACAGTTCACAAAAAGGACTGCTTTATCTAGTTATTACATGCTTGTTTGAGATTACTTGAAACCTTACAATATAAAATCAATTTTCTTCCAATAAAAAGGAAGCTGATTAAGGTCTAATTTATTTCTAAGTTATCTCTTCCAGCCACAGTGGTTGTGATTAATCTATCTTGTCCAGGAATCAAATATTTGATACTCTGTCAATTGTTTGTACACAAAGGATTTGTAATTCGGTACAAATGATAACATAGTTTGTTAGAGCATGAGTAGGTGTTTTATGTAGGAATAAAAAGAGATGTGGGGTGTATGTCATTGAAACAGCAACCAAAGCAACAACTCAAAAAAACCCAAAGACATTTAGTGGTAGAGGTTATAAAAATTTATTCTATGCATTTAGTAGTTTTTGAGATACGGTAGGAATGGGTGTCTTAAACTTTTATCCAGCATGCAGTTAAACTTAATAGACATTTATATAGATATAACCAGTGGTTTTAATGTTAACTCATTTATGAAAGTTTATGCTGTTTTATACTGAAAGTCTACTGTAAAGAGTGATATTTGTCTATATTGGGATATGATCTATGATATCATAAAAAATCATCTGGTTTTTTTCTGAACCACATGACCAAATACTTCAGCATTTGTTTAAACACAAAGTTTTAAATTTAATGTTGTGAGTGTTAGTGATCCTGTCTTCCTAGGCTGTTTTTTTTCCAACTTCAGGAACAATCCTCTGGATCTACTTATGAACCATCATGATGATGGTATAGGTGCTATATATCCTATTCTATAATTTAGACGAATTATAGTATGTTTTCACAACAGATAGTTGCCCAGTTTTGATATAGTGTAAAATAAGCACCTCAGTTAACCTATGATATTATCGTACCTTAGAATACAGTAGTTGTCTACCCTGTCTCGCAGCATCAGGAGAAAAAGCATGTGGAAGTGTAATTTATCTAATCACTGGTGTAAATGATAGATAAATATAAACATTAAACACTCTCCTGGGTTATTGTTATTAATTCTTTGTGTATGTAGTCATTTACTATTTGTGTATTGGAGTAATTAGCTTTGCCACATAAATTATTCATCTAGTTAAGACAATTAAAGTTACAGGTTACTTTGAGTTGGAGAAAGAATTGATTAATGGGGGAAGGAATGGAAAGAAAACCTTTATCTTGTTCCTGGTGCATTTATTATTGATGTGCATGCAGCATGTACAAATGTTTTCTATTAATAAAAGGAGATGTAGAACCTACGTCAATAAGACTGCAAAGATCAGCTTTTTAAGATTGAAGATGGTTTTATTTTTAGATCTGTATCTTCATTTCAAAGAGAACACAAATAAAATAATTCGTTCCAAAATTTATAGTATTCTGAATTTTAAGTTCTTTACAAATGAATAGGAAATTCAGATACTATTTTTTCCGACATTTTCTGTCATTATGAAACTTCAATGTATTGGCCATTTCATGTGTGTAATCTTCCTTAAACCCTTGAAGTTCTCAGAATCTTGATATACCATTTTACTACTTTAATAATCTGTTGAACTTTTATATCTGGCTTTCATTGGTGTACCAATTTGTAGCAGTTACAGGTCTAAGGGAGAAAGTTTTTATGCCCCATATAATGGGCATTATATTTTCTGGTCTGTGTGTCAGTTTGTCTGTGCCTCTTAAGGTTAAAGTTTTTGGTCGCGGTAGTTTTGATGAAGTTGAAGTCCAATCAACTTGAAACTTAGTAAACATGTTCCCTATGATATGATCTTTCTAATTCTAATGCCAAATTGGAGATTTTATCCCAATTTCACAGTCCACTGAACATAGAAAATGATAGTGTGGATGTGGCATCCGTGTTCTTGGTACACATTCTTGTTTCTAAATGTCTTGATGAAAATTAGGCATCAGTTGTACATTTTAGCTGTATCATGCATGATCAAATGTAAGGAAATCCTAAGTTTTTTACAATTTTTTTACAAATTTATCCATGTAGCTATGATAGGAACTTTTTCAATCTGCAACTGAACAAGTTTAGATCTTTTGAAATTTAAAAATGTCAGCTTTAAGTTATTTACACTTATAAAATGTATTCTTTACTCTGCTGAAAAGGAAGGGGAAAAAAGAATTTAAATTCACATTAATATCAAATCTCAAGAATCTTTAGTCCTCTAAGTTGAAACATTTTTGTATAAAATATGAAGATTTTTATGTAATTTCCCCATTTTGAACGAATCAAATCACCTGTAAGCATCTTAGCTAATCACTAGACTTAAAACTAATCTAATTCAGATCAGCATCTAATTAGATTTAAACACAGATTAGATAAAGGTTATGTAACTGATGAAAAACCACAAAAAACAGCAGGCTTAGCCTGTGTAAAAGTGATAAGTTTTCTATGAACCTGAAGTAACAGCGTGCCAGTCTTGTGCCTGTAATGTGATCTCCCTTGGCATGTGAAATTCATTTGGGAGCATTAAACTTCTACACAACATTGATATGGGGAGATTTAATTGAAACTCATTTAGCTACTGTTCAATCATAAAGAGAGGATTATTATTTGGGTGAAAGGATGTTTTCATACAGTGAGTATTATGTTTGTGTATTCTAAAAAATTATCAGGTTTCTGACATTTTGGTATTTTTACTTGTGTTTTGATTTTGCTATCTCATAGTTATGATGCCAGGCTTTTTTTAATGAATTTAATATTGTTTTGGAACATGATGCATTATAGGTAAAAGTATTTCGAACAAAGAAATAATTTTATAGACATGAATCAAATAATTGTTTATACCATGAGATTGTGGACAGGAGTCAATAATATCCACTTCCTTTCAGCTTCTGCCCCCTTTAATTGCACTATTCTCTAAAACCCCTTTTTACCAATCTCAAAAATTGTAGAGCCCTATCATACCTTATGTCTGCCCAACATCCAGCTCCAGTCTGATTATTTTGATTAGTTCTTTTTCTTCTCAAATTAATTTTAAAAAGTTCCTGGACTAGGGAAATTACTCTTTTTGAAAGGTGTCTGAGGTGTTTGCTTAAATTATATTGACTTTCAGATAATTTTCTAAAGACAAAAGCAGATTTGTTATTATCTCAATCTCTTAAATCCTTGTAACATCTGACTTTATCCTCTATTGACGAACCCCTCATTACAGAAAATATCCTTGTCTGTTACATTCATCAGTACAGTGTTTATAGAAGTACATCTAAATTTGAGATAAATTGGTGATTATAAACGTTAGGTGAATTCAATTAACGTGAGGTTAATGAATTTAACAGATGAGGTAATGTTTAGAGTAGACAGGAGCTCTTTTCATGAATTTCTTTTTAAAATTGCAATAGTAAGCTGTAATGAAATGACAAGTCATGAAGATTTTTGTGAAATGAGTGGCAGACTTTTATTAAAGGAGACTTGTAGACGTGTGTAGAATGGTGCTTATACTATAGGTCTACTTTGGTAGCCTAGAATTACAATCTGTTCCTTTATGCAGGATCTCACATCTTTGCTCCTGTAAAATTTTCAATTGAAAAGACCGCTGCTTTAGAGCCCCAGCCTGTTTGCTAAATGGGTCTTCTTGTTTTTCCTCACTCATATCTTTCTCTTTTAATTCTGTCTTTTTATACCCTGAGTTCTGTTGAAACCGCTGTTTGTTTTGTTTCCTATTACATTTTTCCTATAAAAATATTT
The DNA here is from genome assembly GCA_037788925.1 of Mytilus galloprovincialis. Lineage (NCBI taxonomy): Eukaryota > Metazoa > Mollusca > Bivalvia > Mytilida > Mytilidae > Mytilus > Mytilus galloprovincialis. The sequence goes on along the minus strand of CM075333.1, from coordinate 43,069,550 downwards.
AGCAGTAGCGGAAATAATCCTGATAAACTCCAGGGATATTAAGGAAAAAAATATGTATTGAACTGCCTACTTCATTGATGTAAATTCAGTAAAACAAGAAAAAACTGGACCCATGGGTTTTATGCATGCAATCTGTAATGATTTTCAATTTAAGGAATTGTCAGATTAAGGATAGACGCAACTTATTGTGAAATCGAATTTATGGGAAAGTTGAAATTTTCCTATGTAGCATTTAAAACTATATTAGAAATGTTTCATGGTGTTTAGTTAATTGATTCCATTAGAACATGGTTAATGATTACACAAACCAGTTTCAGATTATCAATCAATAAAGGCTTCATTCTTCTGTGTTCCTTTAATTAATTTTGATCTAAGCTAATGGTTGACAGGTAATACCATGTCTTGTGTCAGTTCTTGATTCACGACAAACCTAGGCTTACAGCATGTCTCCAAATCAATATCATATAAAAACCCTAAACAATTTGCAGCATAAATTAGTAATGTTTTGCACTTAGTTAATCTGAAAATTGTCTTGTTTAATCGTAAATTTGTTTTGTAACATTTTAGCAGTGAAAGTCGATCGATTACCTGGTTTGAGGTTTTATTGTATGAATAAGGATATCACCTTTTGTTGAAATAATTTTCAGGCTTGATTTATGATGATGAAATAATGGCGTGTTGAATTATTAATCAGACGACTGTAATCATTACCTTGTTAACTGCGTCAATCTCTTAAAGCCGTGACAAATAAATTTTTTTTTACCATTTGAAATTTTAATGCTTGAACTTGTCAATAAAAAAAAGAATGAGAAAGAGGTAACTCTTGATATTTGTTAATTTTTATTTTGAATGATGGAAAATCTAATTTAAGTTACATTGATTTTTGCGAAGAGTTTTTTCTTCCAATTTTTTCACATTTTTTTTTATGCACTTGATATGTGATGTTAATATTTTATGAAATACCAACTGTGTCTTTTTTGTCATTTGGTAATGCAAAAGAAATATTAGAATACTTCAAATAGAACAAATAAGATAAAATTCAGTAGTAGTCTAATAATAAAAACAAAGAAAAAAGTCGAAAAATGCTAAGTATGCAAAAATGGTAGACCTTCCTGAAGCTAAAAATTGTGCAGACTACTGAGTGTTTTTAGTACACAGACACAGAATAAATTATTAAGTGCATTAATTTACATTAATAAGTTATAGAGACTTTTACAATTGAAACAGTTTTAAAGAAAGGTCAATATACTAAACTTTCATTTATTTTCGCAGATGCCTTTTTTTTAGCCCTCTTTCAGGGATTTTGTTGATTTTCAACTTTGTTTATCATAAATTTATATATATAAGAAAAAAACAAGTTTGACATAAAATATTTTTCATTTGCATTATTTTTCTACTCTTAAAATTAGGAAGAATAAATTGATCACAAAAATGAATAGTTTAGTTTTGTATTATGAGAGTGACCATACATAACTTGTCTAGGCTCTTTGCTAGAGAAAATGGTATTGTTTGAGCAGCACTTACACATTGTTTGTGTTGTTGAATAACCATTTCCTTTATCATTTACTTCAACATCTCTTTCATATTCCATATGAAACGAAGGAAGAACATGTAATGTCACTAAAAGTTGTTCATAGAAGTTGATGGTTGATTGATCAATTGAATTTTTATATTTGATGTCCAATGACACATACTTGAAAAAAAGGACAGGACATTGGTTTGATTGATAGTTTCTCTGCAAAAGAGATTCATACTAAGATATAATATGACATTATTATTTAATTGTATAATTTGTGTATTTTCAGGAACAGGTCAAAATGTGAAGCCACCTCCTTTGAACATGCTCAGTGGTTCTAAGTTATCACGGAACACAGCTACAGTGCCACCATTAAATCAGTCGTCACCAAGTAATGGTCTGACATCCAACAATTCTAATGCGGCTCTGAATGCCACCAGAACATCTAGTTTTGCTGCTGCACTCAGAAAACTTGCTCATCAAGCTAAAGACCCAGGTATAAACAGTATGATTTGTTAACCTTTTCATTTTATTTTTTCTTTTGCATCAGTGATCAAAGCATTTCAAGTGCAATTATTTTAACACAATTTTATCAGATTTCTTCAGTATTTCACTGACAAAATGTGTTGCCAAAATAAATCACCATTATCTTTGAACATATTACAACACGTGGAGGTAAATTACCTGTATATAAATCATTACAAAATCACCAACTCATCTAGAAGATAGGTTCAGGATAAAGTTACATGAAAATAGTAGTGGAAATATTAAATGTTAATTTGAAATAAACAACACAGTATATAACTGACCTTTACAGGTCGTTGGGAGAAACCAGAGTATGCAACTGACCTTTGACTGTTTGACAAGTTCATTGAGGATTCCAAACCTCAGTTCTATCTTCACTCAAGTTGAAATAAGAAAAATAAATATATAGATGACCTTAAAAAAGTTGTTAAAGTATAAAAAAGACTTGAATTGATAGATCAAATATAAGCACATGTCTGACCTTTGACAAGTTTATAGAGCAAACTTGAGTACATGACTGACCTTTGACAAGTTCATAGAGCAAACTTGAGTACATAACTGACCTTTGACACATTGATAGAGCAAACTTGAGTACATGACTGACCTTTGACAAGTTCAAAGAGCAAACTTGAGTACATATCTGACGTTTAAATAATGCATTGATTGAGTAAACTTGAGTACATGAAGTTGATTGAGCAAACTTTAATAGATGTCAGCCATTCACCTAGTAGTTGTTAATTTAGAACTATTCCATATGTTTTTATGATTAGAATGATTCAGTTAGTTGGTAACAAGAAATTAATTATATTCCTATCTGGATACTGAATCTGAAGATCTTGAAGAATAATATTTTGACAAGAGAAATCTTCAAGCTGCTGTATTACAAACATCAATATTTAGACGACTAAAATACGAGTTTGAAACCTAGCATCCTAAACAAATTTGGACCAGTTGAATATAATAATAACAATATCATTCATCTTTTGACATTCTCGTCTGTTTTTGTAGAAGATACTCCAACAAAACATGGATCCCAACCAGGAAGCTCCAGCACGAGTCCAAGAGCAACCACACCAAAAAGAGGCCCACCTCCTCTAGTGTACACATCACATTCATCTGTCAGTTCTCCACCAGTGGTTACCATAGCACCTACACAATCTCATGCAAGCCTGGTCTCAACAGAATCAAGACAGGTAGGCTTTAAAGAAGTTACCATAGCACCTACACAGTCTCATGCAAGTTTGGTCTTGACAGAATCATGACAAGTAAGCTATAAAGTAGTAACCATAGCACCAACACAGTCTCATGCAAGTTGGGTCTCAACAGAATCACGACAGGTAGGCTATAAACAGGGGTCGACGTAACCACTGGCCTGTGGCTAGTAAATTTACTGTCGGGCCAGTCAAACTTAACAAAGAACGGCCCAACGGGCCAGTCAATATTCTCGGGTCACTTGGGCCAGCAACTTTCATTTTCTACCACGCGGAAGATTGCACATACTTCCATGTTATTGAAATCGACTGGTAATAATAGCCGGCCAATCAAATTACTCGGTAAAAATCCCCGGAAATGCTCGAGATTCGTTATTCGGGATTTGTCGAGTTAAAAATGGCAGCCCCCAGTTAAATTGAATAAATTGATGATATGGAACGTTTCCTAAAGAACTACCCCCAAAAAAGAAAAGCTGAAACCGATAGCAACCAAAAAGGAAAAGAATATGAAAAATCAAAAAGAAAAAGGGAGTTAAATAATGCATCAAAAGCTCTCAGATTGCAGGATTTTGTGCCAATAATAATAAAATTTCCCCCCCCCCCCCCTAAACCCCCCCCTACCGCGTCGGCCCACTTCGTGGACCGAAATTTCTCGGGCCAGTAAGATTTTGAGTGGGCCAGTTGATCAAAAAAAATTTTGGCCCTTTGGGCCAGGTACTTCTTTTTTCTTAAGTTGACCCCTGTATAAAGTAGTAAACATAGCACCTACACAGTCTCATGCAAGTTTGGTCTCAATGGAATCACGACAGGTAGGCTATAAAGTAGTAACCATAGCACCTACACAGTCTCATGCAAGTTTGGTCTCAACAGAATCACGACAGGTAGGCTATAAAGTAGTAACCATAGAAACCTACACAATTTTATGCAAGTTAGGTCTCAACAGAATCACGACAGGTAGGCTATAAAATAGTAACCATAGCACAGACACAGTCTCATGCAAGTTTGGTCTCAACAGAATCATGACAGGTAGGCTTTAAAGTAGTTACCATAGCACCTACAGTCTTATGCAAGTTTGGTCTCAACAGAATTACAACTGGTAGGCCATAAAGTAGTAATCATGCGTCTACACAATCTCATGCAAGTTTAGTCTCAACAGAATCACTACAGGTAGGCTACAACGTAGTAACCATAGCACCTACACAATCTCATGCAAGTTTGGTCTCGACGGAATCACGACAGGTAGGCTTTAAAGTAGTTACCATAGCACCTACACAGTCTCATGCAAGTTTGGTCTCAACAGAATCACGACAGGTAGGCTATAAAGTAGTAATCATAGCACCTACACAATCTCATGCAAGTTTGGTCTCAACAGAATTACGACAGGTAGGCTATAACGTAGTAACCATAGCACCTACACAATCTCATGCAAGTTTGGTCTCAACGGAATCACGACAGGTAGACTTTAAAGTAGTTACCATAGCACCTACACAGTCTCATGCAAGTTTGGTCTCAACAGAATCACGACAGGTAGGCTATAACATAGTAATTGGTCTCCAGCAAGTCTGGTCGCAATGTAATCAAGGCAAGTGCAATGTCTTATACATGCTTTCTTGTCACTCTGGATGAGATGTAATAAAGACAAATGTGATATGAAGTAGTGCTGTAAATTTTGTGATTACTACACTTATTTTTCAATATGAATTGTCGAAAATTTACTAAAATATGAAACCATAGTTTGCATTTAAATCAACATCAAATGGAATTTTAAATGTGCAATTATCTGTAAAGTACAGCATAAGCAGGGATTTACAACACAGAAGAGTCTTGAATTTGCAACATTTTTATAATTTAAGTATAATGGGAGATAACCCAAGTTGCAATATTCTGAAGTGATTGCATGCATTTATTGATGTTATTTGTTCATCAACAGACTGACAAGTATACAAGATTAAATAATAGGAATTCAGTGATTATTGCATTCAAAATTAAAATCAGAAACTACATGTATATTACTGGTGATGTGATACTTAACCTGGAAGTTCCACATTTTTAAAAAACATTTAAAAAAATTATCTGTTGTAGAAAACATGTGCTATTGATTTATATATAATAAATATAACAGTAACTTTGAATGTGAATACAAATTTTATAATTCAAAGTGTAGGAAATGAAGATAAGAAATTTAACAAGGTCATTAAGTAAGAAATTGTTTTAAAAATAGCACTTATAAATGGTTGAACTTTTAGTAATTTTATATATGAAATTTATATGTTTAGAGTTTGGACAGAACACATTCAGTACATAGTTCTCTGTCGACATATGATGGTTTAAGTAACATGAAAGCTGACCGTCCACATTCTACCCAGTCTGGTCGAGAAGAAGATAGATACAGGCCACAGTCATCTCACTCAAGCAGGGATGATGATAGATTGTCTGCTAAAGACATGGCTCCATCCAGGAGGTATATTAATACATGTGAAAATATGACAATGTATTCACCTTGTTTTAAGTGATTTAATAGCATATTCTTTAAAAAAGTAGTCCATTTGAATCAAATTATCTTTCCTCTCATGGCTATTTTGTTATTTCAACTTAGTGTTAAAAGGCTGACTGTCAAAAAAGTTTTAGTGGAAGTATTGTGGAAGATGATCCAAAGGAAGAGCTGTAAATCACTATAACTGTATGTTGATCTGTCAAAGGGAGATAAATCAAAGTAAAAGTGTGCTGAAACATTCACTTTCTTCACAACTGTAAAGAAATTAACATAGAAAATAAAAAAAAAAAAAAAAAATAATTGAGATTACATTTTTGTACTGTGAAATATGCTCATCCTGAATCCCTTTCAGGTTTTAAGTTTTAAAACATATATCTTCAAAGAAACTTAACCGAAGTTGAAGATCAATTTAGAATAGAAAATATGTTTGGTCTCCAACATATCTGATGAAGGTCATTCTAATGGGATCTTAAACTGATATCATATGTTCATTATATTGTAGGACCCCATTGTCAGCTCAGAGCTCTACATCACCTGCTGTAACACGAGAGGAAAGTATAATGAGAGGATTCCAGCCATACCGTCCAGGAGATGATCTACGACACTCATTGCCACCGTTTGGCCTTGATGCAGCTGCCTATCCTTACCCAGCATTCCTGCCCCCACATGCATTCCCACATCCTGCCTTTAGGTTAGAAGTAATTAATGTTTTGTACGAAAGAAAATTGATCTTTGGTGATTGTTTCAAATGAATGATAATCTTTAACTCATTTTGTATAATATAAAAACATTAACCATGTAATATTTTGATAAAAATCAGCGCTAGTATGTCTGCTCATTGTTTAGATATATATTTGGTACATTGAACAAGTAAATTGACAAAGCAAATATAAATTTCTTTCAAAATATTTAGTTGAATAGACATGTAATTTTTGGACTTTACTTCAGGATATTTCAAATTCAGTTATAGAAGCAGTTTATCCCTCTAAATTTTCGAAAAAGTTGAAAATACTACTTTAGCAATTGATTATATATTTAACCACTCATATTATATTTGTAGATTTGATGACCCCTTATTAATAGAAAGATACAGAATGATGCAGCCCCATTATCTTCCCTTTGCTCATCCTGGGATGTTACCACCACCAGGTGGCCTCAGTCCATTCCTAACAGGACGTTATCCACCAGAACTTCTCCATCAACAACTGCCATATGTGTCTCAATCGTCACGGTTACCAGATCTGTCTCCGTCACTGCTGGAAAGGTTAGTTATGTTCAAAATAGAATAACAAATACTCAGTTGAATCTACATGAAAATATATGAAATTATAGAAACAGGAAATAGGAAACCTAAAAACAATAAAACATCATTTATATATATAAAGATTAATCTTTATTTTGTAGATATCTTTCAAACATGTTTTTACATTCAATTGCAGAAATTTTTTCAACGGTTTAGCTAGTTTAGGATTAATGTTTCAAAAAATTCATAAGGGTTCCACAGAACCCAGTGTCTCGCCTTCTTTATAAATGTAATAAATGTTTTAAGAACTTTAACTGCAGAGTGTATGTAATATTAATTGGAAGTCCATACATAAATAACATATAGAAAAAAGTCCATTTATAAGTAAAGGGAATTTTTTTTCAAATTACTTCTGGATACCAATCTCTGATCATAAACAAGCTTTTGTCTAAGTTGGTAGAAATCCAGGATAGTTTAAGAAAGTTATTAAAATTTAAAAAATAAATAACCACAAATTCTAATATGAAGTGCTTATTTCATTTTGTGAACAAACCCATGACCTAAATCCAATAAAAATTTGTTTGCACTTGCGTATATTGACTTCTTCAGAATAACGAATTTGATCAAATTATCATGCATTTAATATATTTCCTTAAAACTTTAAAACACTTTCAAACTCTTAAATGGTGCACATGATGTTACTAATTCATTTATTATGACTGTAATGTGTTGCATTCTGAAATTGACATACTGTGAAAGTACTTTAATTTGTGGGTATCAGTTTTCGTGGTTTGAGCAATATTTACATGTTCGTGGGTTTTTAAATTCGTGGATTTTAGTTTTCTTAAAAAAAAAAAAAAAATGAAAAATTAATGCCTTTAGAAACGAAGGTAACAAATACTTAGTAGTCTGGATTGAAGGAAATTGCAAAGTAAACATTGACCCGTGTAAATCGTAGTGATAACACTAATTAACCCATGATAAAGTGATCAACAGATTGAAGACCATCAAAGATGCTTACTAGACCATAAACATGTCACTTAAAGAAAACAGTAACTTAAACAAAAACTATAAACGTAACTTGAATTGTCAAATAATTCTTATCAAAATCAAACCCAGTATGAAATTATTATTTCCCATATGTACGAGAACTATGAGGATATAAAATGAACACTTTATCATACTAGCGTATCAATACCGGAAATCTGACTTTCATCTATCAAAAATATTTTTTATGAGAATTAAAAGATCAAAAGTTGTACAGTTTGGATTATTAAAAAATAAATGGGTATAAGCATGCATGCGGTTGTAGTTCTGTGACTGCTATTAAAGTATTCTCAGATTTGGCGTTATTCAATATATTCTCTAGATCATAGTCAAACCAACCGATGGGGATCTTTCAATGTCTTGATTTGGACGATGGTTGTTTTAATTCGTTGGACACTTAAATTCGTGGATAAAGTCATCCAGGAAAACCACGAAAATTGGTACCCCATGAATAAAAGTACTTTCACAGTATTTGACCTAGATACGACAACCGTTCATGCTGGTTGTTCAAACTCCTTCCTCTGAAAAATCACAGTGCCAAAAAAGGAAGGTTCATGGAAGAGCCTACACAAATGCTTTTACACTTATACTTATCGGACATAGAAATTACCTTAATTGTCCTATTTAGAATCGAAATAATAATCACAAATATGATGCCTACCCATGTTAAAACTACAATAAAGTATAGCTTGCATCAATTATTTCTTAAGTGAATGTTATGTTAACTGGTAGAAAACTAAGTCCATTTCTAAGTCAAATATGGGAAAAAAATGAATTTTATTTTAAAAAGTTTATAACTGGATACTATCTTATGATCATAAACAGGCTTCTATTCAATTTGGTAGAAATATAGGATAGTTTAAGAAAGTTATAAAATTTCAAAAAAGTTTTAACCACAGAATGAATATTTGTGGACAATGCCATCGAGGACTACGAAATTTAGGATCACTATGTCTCGCTTTATCGACGTAAGTCAAAGGGTCGACAATAATAGATCATTGCAGAATACAGATTTTGTGTAAGGCTGTTTGTTAATCAAAAGAATTTGTATATTTTTCTAATTAAATTATTTTCACTATAGGCAAAGATTAGAGGAAGAAAGAATGAGAGATCTGGAAAAAGAACAGAGAGAGAAAGAAAAGGAAGCCATTCTTTTAAGAGAGAAAGAAAGAGCAAGGGAAAGAGAAAAGGAATACGACAAATTACGAGAATCAATGAGTCATGAGTATCGTTCACATCCTAGTACTGAACTTCGTGTTCCTCATCATATTGAGAGAGGGTCATCAGGAATAGACTTAAGGACACAACAATACAGTTCTGAAAATAAGAAATCAGAGACAAAAGACAGAAATCATAATGAACGAGGACCAGGAAACAATGACGCCATTCCTAGATCTGTAGAAGGTATTAATATTGTCTCTATTCTGTAGGACTATTATATGTTGTAAATAGAACTTCCTTGCAGCTTTTAACATTTCAGTTGATTTGTGTTTGAAACAAATATTGTGTGCATTGGAAGTATATAATATAAACTAAAATTAGAAAATGATTAGTCAACTTGCCATAAAATAAGGACATACTGTTTCATATCAGCTGTTTACGTAACCTAACAATAGAATCCATACAGTGTTCATCAATTTTTCTTGCAAATTGTAAATTTAATTTTAATTTTAATCATTTTTTAGCTCACCTGGCCCAAAGGGCCAAGTGAGCTTTTCTCATCACTTGGCGTCCGGCGTCCGTCGTCGTCGTCGTCCGTCGTCGTCCTGCGTCCGGCGTTAACTTTTACAAAAATCTTCTCCTCTGAAACTACTAGGCCAAATTTAACCAAACTTGGCCACAATCATCATTGGGGTATCTAGTTTAAAAATTGTGTCCGGTGACCCCGCCAACTAACCAAGATGGCCGCCATGGCTATAAATAGAACATAGGGGTAAAATGCAGTTTTTGGCTTATAACTCAAAAACCAAAGCATTTAGGGCAAATCTGACATGGGGTAATATTGTTAATCAGGTTAAGATCTATCTGCCCTGAAATTTTCAGATGAATCTGACAATCCGTTGTTAGGTTGCTGCCCCTGAATTGGTAATTTTAAGGAAATTTTGTTGTTTTTGGTTATTATCTTGAATATTATTTTAGATAGAGATAAACTGTAAAAAGCAATAATGTTCAGCAAAGTAAGATCTACAAAAAAATCAACATGACCAAAATGATCAGTTGACCACTTTAGGAGTTATTGCCCTTTATAGTCAATTTTTAACAATTTTTCGTAAATCTTAGTAATCTTTTAGAAAAATCTTCTCCCCTGAAACTGCTGGGCCAAATTATTTGAAACTTGGCCACAATCATCATTGGGGTATCTAGTTTAAAAATTGTGTCCGGTGACCTGGCCATCAAACCAAGATGGCCGCCACAGCTAAAAATAGAACATAGGGGTAAAATGCAGTTTTTGGCTTATAACTCAAAAACCAAATAATTTAGAGAAAATCTGACATGAAGTAAAATTGTTAATCAGGTCAAGATCTATCTGCCCTGAAATTTTCAGATGAATTGGACAACCTGTTTTTGGGTTGCGGCCCCTGAATTGGTAATTTTAAGGAAATTTTGCTGTTTTTGGTTATTATATTGAATATTATTATAGATATAGGTAAACTGTAAACAGCAATAATGTTCAGCAAAGTAAGATCTACAAATAAGTCAACATGAACGAAATGGTCAATTGACCCCTGTAGGAGTTATTGACCTTTGTAGTCAATTTTCAATCTGCTTCCTTTGTTTAATTTTCACATAGACCAAGGTGAGCGACACAGGCTCTTTAGAGCCTCTAGTTTTTTTAATTTGAGTATGTTAAACCAAGGCAGAAGGCCGTACGGTGACCAAAAGTTGTTAATGTCTGTGTCATTTTGGTATTTTGTGGATAGTTGTCTCATTGGCAATCATACCACATCTTCTTTTTTATATAAATTCACTTATTTCAGTACATAACAAGTTTTTATGCAGCCATATAAAACATCAGAATTTAAATTACTAGTTGCAAGAAAATTAGTCTAAATGGTGTTACTGTATATTCCAATGTATATAATAGTTAGTCAAGATTTGAAAGTTTAACCAGTTGTTTTGTTTTGATAGGACATAAATTTGGCTCAATCACTCATGGGACACCTAGGGAGTATAACCTGAATGACAAGAGCAGTAGGGAATTCCAATATAATTCTGACAGTGATCGCTTTAAAGCCTCTCGGAGAGATATGGAACAACACAAGCACAGCCATCATGATATTTCTAAACTTCATTCTCATCATCACGACAAACATGCCAGTGGTCATCATGATCATAGAGACAAAAAATATTCACTGTTGAACTCAGGACATCATAGTGATAAAAATAGAACTCAAAGGGAAAGTGAAAGTAAAGTTCATAAATCAAGTGACAGCATATTCAGACCCTTTGATACATCGAACTTAACAAATGGCCATTTACCTGCTCATAATTTCCGAGATGGAGGTAATATGCCAAATGTGGAACGAACAAAGGAGACAGGGCAAGGGAGATTACCTAATAAGGAAAATACTAGTGCTTTGAAACATTCGGTTGGCATGGCAACAAAATCTGGAAATTTTAACCTTAATCATGTGATAGATGCAAGTAAAATGCATTATAAAGAGCATCATACCGAACACTTACATTTAGCTACAGATAAAAATCGTGGTCTAGTCATCAGTAGCCTTGACATTGGTTGGCAAAAATTACAAAAACGAAGGATGCGTGGGGAATTAAGTGACGATAGCGAAATGGATGAAATTGTTGACTATTTGGATGAATCTCATAAACAGAGTTTGATGATGGTGACGAAGGGACCACCATTACCTTTAGATGTTTCTAGAGAGAAAGTGAAATTTTTACAACAGATTGGATTAACATCTCAAAAGGTCAAAAGAGGTAGGTCACACAGAACATATTTTATATGAAACAAAAAATGATATGAAGAATACAAGAATTTCCACATGTACATCTAGTACACAATAAAAGTACCTGTAAAGTACCTTAAAATGTCATTGAATTAATTTGAATTTTGTAAAGAAAATAACATGACTATGAGAGTACATTTGGGATTGATTACATGTACCTTTTTTTTTTTATTGTTCTGTAACACATTTGTGAATAAAAATGATGATCATTAATTTTCTTTGTCTGCAAAATCGTATGCAGGCATATTATATGGTTGATATTTATACCATTTGGGGAAAAAATTTAAAATTTATCCCTACCCCTGTAACATGTACCTGTTTAAAAAAAGATACAATTAAAAAATGTATGTAAAATTTTGAACAGGTGAATCTGCGAACAAAATGCAAAATTAGGCCTAGTGGTTGTTAAGTATTTTGTTCAATATATAATCTCATTGTAAAGAGCATAAGTTAATTATTGAGTAACACTAATTTTATAGGGTGACTATTAGGACAAGAATATACTTATTTTATGTCCATATTTATAGATCTGGAGTACAAAAAGATTCGACGTAGAAGACGTCGACACAGAGAACCTAGTGTTAGTCCTGTATTGATGGTTGATGGAGACGATAAACGTATATCACCCTCACCTAAAGTTGACCCGGAAGTATTACGTCGAGAACCAGATTATCCTAACAAATGTTCTTTCTTGGGATCATTTAGTCTTGGAACAGTAGAAAGTGAGAAAAAGAAAGGTTTGTTACCAGTTTCAATAATTTACAGTTTGTAATCCTGAAACGATCTATTTTGAAAGAAAAATATACAGATTTGACATAATATTTAGAAAACAAAACCAGTGATTCAGTTCAATCAAAGTTCAACTTGTTCAACATGTTCAAACTAATTTATATTTTTGAACATTTCATATAAACATGATAAATAGTTATATGAAATTTTTGTCATATTTTTGTCTACAAGTCAGACCTTGATAAATGCAGGGGTATAATTTAGTGAGCCATTGCTCACAGCACATCTTGTTGTTTCTGAAATTTTTCAATGATATAAAAGTTTGGAAAGAAGTTGTAATGTTAAAGCTCTGTTAAATAAGAACTGTATGACATGGTTGATCAGTCAAGAAACTAATCGAAATAAGTAATTTTAAAATGCAATATTTGTTTCCTGACGGATTTTTGGGATACGATTGCTTTCAAGCAATCTGTAGACTTTTACCGTTGACTCAGGGCTCATTCCCTCACGTCAACCGTTTTATTCTAAACATTCAGCAACATCTCAGATTCTTATGATTGTCTTGCTTTAAAAGGTAAAAACAAGCAAAAGGATTGAACATAAACAACTTTCCTGTAATGTTCTTCTAATAGTCTTCATGTTTGATTTTTCCCTTGACTTATATGCGTGTTTTTAACAACACGGAAAATCAGAATAAAGCAGTATTTATATTTAGTGTTTTTATAAATTTAGAAACACGTCAGAGGGAATTCCCCAGTTTTGATAAATGCGAGAGTTCTTTGAATTCCGATAATTCTATTCCTGTCATATAAGAACTGAAGTGGAGTTTTCTATATTTTACCGTTATGAAACTGATATTATACTCTCATAAAGAAATTGAGACTCATCCATCATATCATAAATTAAATAAACGTTCTTGTTCCAAATCGCAAGTAGCTGGTTTGTTTATATATTAATGCGCATGTGTATACCTTTCTTGATTTCAAGGGGTATCAGATTGAGTGGTTGTTCTGGATTCCCCGCTTATTAATTAATTTGAAACTCATTGGATTCTTTCTATGTCTGCCTGCTATTGAGGGTTTAATATTGTTGTATAATTTAAAATCATATGCATCATTTAAATTAAAATCAATGAAGTTTTACCTATAACACCCCTTTAGCCGAAATGGAGTCTTCCATATTATCGTTTCGAGTTGTCTCCCTTTCAGAAGTATTTCCCGTCAAAATCGTCAAGAAAAAATTAACTCGCTAGATGTCGATACACGTCGTATTATATTAAGAACGATCTCAATTTAAACAGAGGAGTGTGTACGGAAAGGAGTCATGCCCACTGACCCAAAGGAAATTAATAATTAAAGAGTTAGAAATGGGGTTCCTCCTAGAATTAACGGTGATAAGATACGAAGTGAATAGTCCGAGATTTATACTGGGTACAAGTCAAATCGGCACCTGGTTAAATCGGCATCTAGTCAAATTGGCCCCTATTTAAAAGTCAATTCGGTATCCAATAATATTTGATATAATATATGGGACTGGGAAATGGGGTTCCTCCTAGAATTAACGGTGATAAGATACGAAGTGAATAGTCCGAGATTACTGGGTACAAGTCAAATCGGCACCTGGTTAAATCGGCATCTAGTCAAATCGGCACCTATTTAAAATTCAATTCGGCATCCAATAATATTTGATATAATATATCTGATTATATGGGACTGGGACTATTTAATTTTGTAATTTAAGTATACTAGCATTTCCCCCACGGTCCCAGCTTGTCTGGCAAATCAGCCTTCGGACATCAGAGTAATCTCGGACTATGAAGTGAAATACCTTCTCTCTCTCTCTCAGTGACTGCTGTGGAAAGTAAACTTGGAATTGATAGTACACAAATAAAACACAATAAGTACATTGCTCGTACACTTGTATCCGGGATTGGCTATTTTTAAAGTTGAGTGACTATTCAGATTTATATTACCTTTGCATGTGCAGTTGAATTAGTTTTGAAAATAATACTATCCAGCTGTATCTTGCGGTCATAAAACTTTCGAGTCAGTTTTTTTGTACTCATACTCGAAAATCAACCAATGAAATTGCTTGATTTCTTATTTCGAGCATAATTTTTGTGCTCCAAGCACTGAGCAAAGTTTTATGCCTTCAAGGCCATAGTCCAAATAATTATGACATCTTGAAAGGCTATTATAATTTTTTTCTTTGAAGCCTTACTTCGAAGTAAGGCGTCAAAGAAAAAAAATATAATAGCCTTTCATGACGTCATAATTATTTGGACTATCAAGGCCAGGGCTGCCAAAAATGCGTGAGACTCACGCATGTTCATGCTTTTTTGCAGCGTTATCCTTGGATCTATTTTTTTCCTCTTTGATCTTTTCTATTTTGGCCAAATCTCACGAATTTGCTTAATGAAAAGTTGGCAGAACTGCTATACATGTGTCAATGAAAACTATATGGCAATCGTATCCCTCAGAGCATTCTGCTCTTTGATTGTAATAATTGTATGGTTAGTTACATATATGATTGATTATTAATGTTTGACCACACTTTCAACCTATAGGCTTTATTGTGGTGGCCAGTTTTTATCGAGGAGGGAGCAGGAGTTCCCAAGGAGAACCACTGAACTGGCAATACTTGTCAGTTAATGCACCTGAGCTGTGTTCAATCTCACAACCTCACTTTTGACAAGCTAGCAATTGCTGTAGATGATATGATTAGACCACTTTTCACAAAAGCCCCAGTAACACTCAGTATTCTTCAAGATACATTTTTGCAAGTGGATGTATAATTAATCTTTTATACAAAACTCCATATTTCACTAAAGTTTTATATAATATTGCAACAATGGAATAAATTTCAATATGTGGATGATTAGTTTCTTCTTTATTTTAGGCTCTCCTGTTAAACGAAAAGGTGATAAAAGACAAGATGAACATTCAGGGAAGAAGGTATCAAGAACGACAAAAAGTGAAAAAGTGAAACTGTTTTCTAACAAGAATAGTGATAAGACACTTAGTCGAGAATTTGCCCAGGAATTTCATAACTCTGTCTTACAAAGTACTCAACAGAAACAGATTAATGGAAGATTAGGTTTGTAGTAAAGGACAAAACATAAAGATTTTTTTTTTCACGTTTATCTTTCTTAACTTAACTTTTGATTCATAATAATTTAATTGTGCTTAATAAATGAGGGGCTTGAAGTTTCCCCGAGAAGTGTATTTTTTTTTTAAATGTAGTGAATACATGGAATCCATTATCATTCTGTGCTATAGATAAACCATAGATTTAAGTTCACATTTTCTTTAGGGTTTATAAACAGTCTTTGACAAAACTGCTAAATTAAATATCCAAAATCCCCCCTTCAATCTGTAAAAGATAACTAACTGAATTAACACTTTGCATGAACAGTTCCACCTGTAGTTTAACAACAACAATCAATCATTCATATTTTTCAGTGCACTCACTGCAAAAAAATATCTAATTTACTTTCTAATTATTAGTAATACTGTCTATTCATACGTAAAGTGATAATAAGAATTCTTTCAAAACATCAAAATAAGAAATTCTTCTTTAAAGATGTCAAATTTATGTCATGTAAGAATCCTCATTCCTTAAAATACTGGCTTAAAGGAAAATTTATATATAATAAAAACATGTTATCTGATTATTAAAGGTGGAGATGATTATATACTATAGAATGTATACTTTTAATTATTTTTGAACATCTTTTAACACAGCAAAAATTTTCTTTTTGTAGGTTTGGATGGTAATCAAGGGGAGACAAGTCAGTCTTTAAAACCAACAATCTCTTGTGATTCACCTATTGGTGATATTCCTAAATGGCCAGGCATTGATATTTTAATGGAATCTTATCAAAAGTATCAGGAAGGTAGGTGATTTATTGTATATTATTGAGTAAAATTTTAATATGAGGTCTATAAGAGTCAAAAGTATAATAATCAAACAAACAAGGCTTAATAAGGCTCCAATATTACCCCAATTTCAGGCTTAATAAGGCTCCAATATTACCCCAATTTCAGGCTTAATAAGGCTCCAATATCACCCCAAGTTCAGGCTTAATAAGGCTCCAATATTACCCCAAGTTCAGGCTTAATAAGGCTCCAATATTACCCTAATTTCAGGCTTAATAAGGCTCCAATATTACCCCTAGTTCAGGCTTAATAAGGCTCCAATATTACCCCAAGTTCAGGCTTAATAAGGCTCCAATATTACCCCAAGTTCAGGCTTAATAAGGCTCCAATGTTACCCCAAGTTCAGGCTTAATAAGGCTCCAATATTACCCCAATTTCAGGGTTAATGAGGCTCCAATATTACCCCAATTTCAGGGTTAATGAGGCTCCAATATTACCCCAATTTCAGGCTTAATGAGGCTCCAATATTACCCCAATTTCAGGCTTAATGAGGCTTCAATATTACCCCAAGTTCAGGCTTAATAAGGCTCCAATATTACCCTAATTTCAGGCTTAATAAGGCTCCAATATTACCCTAATTTCAGGCTTAATAAGGCTCCAATATTACCCCAATTTCAGGCTTAATGAGGCTCCAATATTACCCAAATTTCAGGCTTAATGAGGCTCCAATATTACCCCAATTTCAGGGTTAATGAGGCTCCAATATTACCCCAATTTCAGGCTTAATGAGGCTCCAATATTACCCCAATTTCAGGCTTAATGAGGCTTCAATATTACCCCAAGTTCAGGCTTAATAAGGCTCCAATATTACCCTAATTTCAGGCTTAATAAGGCTCCAATATTATTTCAATTTCAGGCTTAATAAGGCTCCAATATTACCCCAATTTCAGGCTTAATGAGGCTCCAATATTACCCAAATTTCAGGCTTAATGAGGCTCCAATATTACCCCAATTTCAGGGTTAATGAGGCTCCAATATTACCCCAATTTCAGGCTTAATGAGGCTCCAATATTACCCCAATTTCAGGCTTAATGAGGCTTCAATATTACCCCAAGTTCAGGCTTAATAAGGCTCCAATATTACCCTAATTTCAGGCTTAATAAGGCTCCAATATTACCCCAATTTCAGGCTTAATAAGGCTCCAATATTACCCCAATTTCAGGCTTAAATTTTAAATCCTTGTATTACACTACAGTAAGCTATAAAAGTCTTCTGCAGAACAAAATGTGAAACAATTCAAACTAGTAAACAAATGTTATGTGAAGTAGAAAATAAACACAGCAAAAAACAACAACTTATAAAAAAGAAGATGTGGTATGATTGCCAATGAGACAACTATCCATAAGAGACCAAAATGAAACAGACATTAACAACTATAGGTCACTGTACGGCCTTCAACAATGAGCAAAGCCCATACCGCATAGTCAGCTATAAAAGGCCCCGATAAGACAATGTAAAACAATTCATACGAGAAACTTGTATATTTTTCTGTTAATAAATCTGTTGTGTAATCAATATTACAGTTGTAGAGACTTTATAAAATAGGAAACCGTATGATTTTAATTTTTGAATTTGTGTCAATTTTTCTTACAGTGTTAATAAGTATTTATTTTTCATTTCAGAATTTAAATTAGAAAAGTCTATGCTACAAGACCGTTGTCGGAATCTACAAACTACTAATCAGGATTTCAATAAACGAGCTGAGGAGCTCAGTAAGAAGATGTCAGTAAGTTGACCAGAGTTATCTTTCTTTTTTATTTTAAGAACTTGTCAGTAGAGAATATATATTATTAAGTTTAAACTACTTTTTCGAGTTGCAACAAAAAATATATCTTACTTATTTGCATATTCAATCCTTGAAACTGAGAGGTCTACTAAATGAGTGTTTAATTACCTTGACGTTCAATAAGGGTCTGAGCTCTGTCATTAACACCAAGGAGGCAGTAAGCATCACAAGTTTCAGAGTTAATATTGTCTTTTAAATGATGTTAACAAAAAAATGAGAAATTATAACATTCTTATTGCTGTCTAGAACAAATAGACGGTATTCTCCTCTTCAAGTAGCCCTGTGATATTGTTACGCCGAAAATAAAGTTTTAGTTTTTAGGTGAAGATTGCATGAAATGCAATCAAAACCTTATGGGACTGACTTGATCTTTTAATGGTCCAAGGCTTATCACTACCTTTTTTGATACACAAAATATAGTGCATTGATCAAAACATTCTATACATCCTATCCATGAACATTTCAAGAAATTTATGAATGTAATATATGCTCAGATATTCAAGGCACAAAATATTGTTACACTTGTAAGGAAAATTATATAACTTTTGCAAGGTGCAGGAATCTAGTATCTGTTCTAAAAATAGAAAGATGTCATTGTTAACATAATCTTGAAAAATTTGGAGTTATCTTCCTTTGTCTAGAATTGCTGTTAAATCAACTACAACCAATGCAATAATTAATTTTACTTGCCACTGATAAATTGAAGCAATCTTTACTGTTCAGTGCTTACAAGCAATTTGACTGTCAATGTTTGGGATGAATTGGTCATTTTGTAACCTTATTGCTATCTATGAAGAAAAAAAATATGGTTAGGGAACACTTATTATATAATAACAAATTTTTACTCTGTGTTTTTGTAGGAGTTTTTGGATAAAAAGAAACAGCTAGAAGATAGTCGTCTGGAAAACCAAGGTGCAATAGACAGTTTGAAACAGATAATAAAAGACATGAAATAACAGTGGAGTTGTGTAACAAACCTCATGGTGCAATAACCAGGATCAAATAAATACTAAGAATGATTAAGTGATGGTTTCATTATACTTACACAAATCCTGGTGGAATATCCAAAATGAAATGAATACTAAAAATGAAAAAGTGATGGTGTAATAATTCCTGGTGCAATATCCAATCTGTAATAGATGCTGAAAGACTTGAAATGTTTAAATTGTACTTAATTTATATGCATTAGTCATTCCTGGAGGGAAATGAAAAACACATTGTTATTGTTTTATTCAATATTTTGTATAATTAAATAATGACTGAATTAATTATATTCATATTGTTAAATTATTCTTAGAGAATAATGATTGTTGAAATTTAATTTGGCATAATATGTAATCAGGTTTAAGAAAATTATTGCAATTAGAATATAGGTGTATATGATTTTGAGATGTAAAATTGACAAGCTTTCAACTTTAAGTTGGAAGATGAATTGAAGGTTTATTGCATTTTAGTAATACTCTGTATAGTGCTTTTTTTCCCAGTGTTGTTGTAATGTCAAATGAAATAATGGTGCAGACAAAATCAGTGATTATTCTATTAAACTTTTTACTGGATTTCTGCTATTGTCCGTTTGGAGTTATGTATTACAATTTTATTATATACACACTGTTTTAGCTAGGATTTAAGGGCAGAGGGGACACATTTACAAATGAAGGACATGTTAGCATGTTTTAACTAAAATAGGACAACTTGATCATAATAATAGATAAAATTGAATTAGTTAATGTTTTTTACAGGATTTGTACTAGTTTTTTGGTGGCAAAAAGTTTTTAACAGCTATTTTTGGCATTGAAGAGTGTTTATTTTCCTTCAAAAAGCAAAATTTCTAATGGCAGGACCATAAGAGCAGAGGGGATAGGGGAGTTGTGGCTCATTAATTTTGGCTCGATTACATACCTGCCAACTTTTGAAAATGGCCATGGGGGTTTTTGTGCGCGGCACCATTTTTGAGGGTAGAATTTTTCGCGGCATTTTTTCGTGTGATGATTTTGCTCCTAAGTGTCTGACATACTGCTTTTTTGGGGGGGTGATAGTTGAAGATGCTATTATAACCCATCTTTTTTTAAATTGTTTGATTGTTGTATTCTTTTTTGTTGAGATAAACACCAGTAAGATGACTTATGTTTGTCTGATACATTGTCAAGAAATAAAAAAAAAAGTAATAATTTTAATAATTTAATAACAAAAAAAAAAAACAAACAATATATGAGGGTCTGGAATGGGAGGGGGGGGGGGTCTGTTGTTCTGTAAACATTTAATTTTCACCCCTTTTTTCTCTAATCTTCAAAAAAATAACCTCTTTTTTCTCTAATCTTCAAAAACTTTGACCACGCATTTCTCAAATTTTCATTTTTTTTGCCCGTTATTCCCTTATCTTCATTTTTTAAGGGCATTATATTCTCTAATAAATTTAACCCCATCCAAACCCTTATATATTATATAGATCAATATCACAAGAAGTACTAGAATGTTTGGAGACATCATTAAGGCCACCGTGGTCAAATTTAAAGTCTCTGTTGCAAACTTTACAAAAGGCATGTGACAATCCTAACAACCAGCCCCTGTACTTGACATCATTCTCCCATTTCTCTAAGTATTTGCACGAAGCAACACGCTTTTTTCTCTTAGGCGGTGACAGAACTATTTTGCAAGTGATAACTCGCCCATCATGATTCCAATCTTTATAAATTTAACACCCAAGCTGAAAAAAAACAACTCAAAATTTCGATTCTTTGATTGTTTACTATGCCGACATTAATCAACTGGTGAATGCGTGATCACTAAATTTTGATTGGATGAAATTTGTCAGACACGATTTGTCTCCCTTGGGAAAACTTTCAAAAGTTCAAAATCGGGAACAAAAATATTTTTCGTGTAAATTTTACTAAAATCGTGTTTTTTGGCTATTTTCACGATCACGATCGTGTAATCGGGACAGAGGGTCAAAATCGTGTAGTACACGCCTAAATCGTGAAAGTTGGCAGGTATGCGATTAGAGATTGTGATAGGCTTCTGGTACACCCATTTCTACAATATAAAATCATTGAATAGTAAATGTATTTTAAAATTATGAACTTTTTATATTTCTATTCTTTTACAAAGGAGTAAAATGAAGATCATATCTAAAATGCATTTGTAATCAAATTTTGCCACGTTTATTGTTTATAGCAAAGGTTGGCATACAAACATTCAACTCAAATAAAACATCTCCCGTTTGGAAGGCATATTTTCATAGTGATTTAATATGAGAAAACTTTGATTGTTTAGAGAATAAAAACTTGAATTAAATCCAATGTTTACTTTTTGTGATTGTCATATTTGGTGTTGACACTAATTTTTCTTCTAACACTGTTTAGACCTGCTTTTGCACCATCTATAAAATATCTGTTTATTAAAAAGACAACACACTGCCTCCTTCCTCAAGTTTTCTTCATATTAGATGAAATGTATCATTCTGAACAATGAAATTGTTTATTTACTTTTACATTTAATACACCAATTATACATGGTTTTATACACATCCATTATATCATTTACACATACATTAAACATTAAATTGTTCACCTTGTATTTAAACTCTTTTTATGAACATATATTTATAAATATTGCTTTTACAAGGATTTCTGTATGATTCAGGTTTAGAATTTATCATCAATTTTTCAAATCTTAAAAAATAAATTGAATGTGAGTATTATGCATTGGAAATTAAATAGAAAAAAAATACCATGATTGATGTAGTTGTTGGGATGTTTTTCCTGAAAAATTTATGTTTATTTATTTAATATAAAAAAAAATTTGATATAATTTATATTGTACTAAAAATATGTTTTATTTTGGGGAATTTTCACCTAATGCGCAGAAGTAAATTGTTCAATAATTTCTGTAAATGCTACAACACATAATTTGATGAAATTCTTTTTCAATTCTGATTACGATTATCTCCCCTTTTTACATGTTTTCCATAATTGCTGGCAATTGATTCATAAGATATTTAAGGAGATTGAGGAAAAAAACTATTACTAAACTCAATAGGAATCAGGTTAGAAATCAACCCTCAAACTGTTGAATCTCTAAAAGAAAATATAATATTTATAAAACTTTCAGCTAAAGCTTATTGAAGTTAGTTAAAAGTGTTAGCTTTTGAAAAAGCTTTCCTGGCTTCAGCTTTTTTAAAGGGACTCAGTGTAACAACTCAGATGATGTTCTAGAAAATGAGACATGTATACACAATTGTGTGATTTGCAATGTTTTGAGTAAAATTAATTCAAAAATTATTGATTACCAATAAAGTTTTGTATGAAAACAAAAATTGAAACTTTAGCCAGGAAATAAAAGTGTTACCATTTGAATTGACTGGTCTCATCTGACCTTTAAAATATGTAATCAGAAAAGGGGGTTGATTCTGAATAAAAGTTTGCTTTATTCTTTGTGTATTTACAAGGCATATGATACCAAATACCTGTCTGCTATTCATTACATTATAGCCATAACCAGTGAGATTTGCTGATATTGTACTGTTTTTGGAACGATGTCTTTACTATGATCATAGCTACTCAATATCTCAATCTTTGTGATCATATTCATGGTATATATCATTGATTTCTGTATGATAATCCGTTTGCAGCTATATAGCATATCATGTCTCTTTTTAATAAAAAAAAAAAATATTTACAGCATAGTTTTTCTTCAATATTTGGCCTTTATATGTCACAATTTTTCTCATTTATGTGTCTTAATGCTTACTATTATTGAGTGGTTTAAGTTTGCTTTTGAATAAGTTATTGACACAGTTTGACTGATCTTAATTAGGAGTGTACACAGATTCCACTTACCCCTCACAGCTCTTTTGCAATGTTTGTCAAAAGGGACGAAAGGTAGAAAATTTGGACTGTCTCTGGGGAAAGCGAGCTGCAGTCAGAGGTAGATTCCATGCAATATCTTCTTAGACAAGCACAGACAGCCATTCTCTCAACATGAGGCAACATATTAATTTTCAGAATCTGATATACCAGTAACACTCACATCTTATTTTTATTGTTGAACTTTATATCCTATGAATTACAACCCTTATGTTGAACTACGAATAAAAGTCTAGATTGGTAATTTTTTCAATAATTGCCAGATAGATTTATTGTTTTGGAAGATTTTTTTGAAAACATACATTTTATCTTTCCAAAAATGCCTCTTTTAAAATAAAGAAAAATACCAAGGATATCAAGTATTGTAGATGATAAAAGAAAAGCAGCTCCAGCTAACAACCATTTAAAGATGCAATTGAGGTTCATATGATAGCTAGAAATGCTGGGGTTTTACACAATACAAAATAAATACTGAATGGCCGGATTTTGATTTGTATGGGAATTGTATTCAAAGAAAATATTGAATTGAGGTCACAAAATCGAGAGAGAACTGGAGAAACATAGGTCAAAAGCAAAGATCAAAACATTACAACTTTAGATTGTATAATACTAGAAGTTCATTTTCTGTTGCCAGATCCTCCATTTCTGGTTTCATGTCTTATGGACATAGTGGCCATTTGTATTATGTAATGTTAGTTGAAATATAAGCATGGGACCAAAACCTTTGGTAGAAGCTAATAAAGTTGAAACTACAAGTTTACCCTTGTCCTTGTTAATTTCTGTCTGTCATACCAGGTAATTGTTTTGACATAAATAAGACTTGTTTTCCTTTTGAATTGTTTCACATCTTGTCAAGTCAGATGGTTTAGAGCTTGTGTTTTGTTTTTAATTGAAAGATCATTTTAAATAATGGTTTCATATTTTTCATGTTGGGACGTTTTTAGTTAATTATAAGGTATGGCTTTTGTTCATAATTGAAGGCCCATTTTAATGGTTTCATGTTTTTCATGTTGGGATGTTATCAGCTAACTATACGGTATGGCTTTTGCTCATAACTGAAAGCCCATTTTAATGGTTTCATATCTTTCATGTTGGGACATTTTTAGCTGACTAAGGTAGAAACCGGGTCTGTTCGCCCTGATACCTGTTTGCCCAGGGTCCATTCGCCATGATTTTTATTTTGTTTTTAATTATTGTCTAGTCGCATTATTTTAAGTATTTGAACAAAATATGTCAAAGTTTGTTGAAAAATTGACAGAATTTTTATATTGCCACAATCAATTTATCATTTTCCCTTTGATTTGCAGAGAAGAATACTGGAATACAATGTATTTATCTTTATTGATATTTGTGAACAAAATAATTGTATTCAGTCAATCACGAATGTATGCAGTATGACTAGTCTTGTAAATCCGTTTCATAATTTACAGTTCGTACATCATTGTTTTTATTAATTTCAAGCTGAATATTTTATCAAAACAAAACGTTTGTTTTTATTATTAATCCATCAAAAGATAAGTATTACAATCAGTCATCCAAATTATTTTGTCATTGAACAATTAATGATCCTTAACGTCATAAACTTTTAAATATTTTAATGTTTCCATAAATTTCAAGAATATACATGATATATATACCATAGAAATATCTGAATAAATTTACTCAACTTCAATGCCTTGAATATTATATTTTTATAGTAGGGTGAACAGACTCTATGGGCGAACAAACTCAGAGCAAGCAGACCTAGGGCGAACGGTCCTGATACCACTAAGGTATGGCTTTTGCTCATAATTGAAGGCCTATGTTAATGGTTCCACATTTTTAAATGTATGGGTGTTATAGCTGACTATACAGGATGGCTTTTGTCCTTACCTGAGGGCCATTTGGTTACCAATATTTAATCAGCTTCATTTGGACTGGTGGATAGTTGTCTCATTGGAAAACTGGAAATTTGAGAAAAAATCCATACTGTATGGGATAGAGTTATCATTCTTAGATTGTGTAGATAAGACGACTATAGGTTTTCTTCGCAAATTCAGATTTTTGAAGGGTTGTTTAAGTTGTAGAAAGATAGGATAGCTGTATCAACGTATTTGATGCAATTAATTGTTTTCAGAGAATCTGGTTAAACTATTATAAGTTGTATATATTGTAAAAAAAAAAGAAAAAAAAAAGTCGAGGAGCACACTATATGCAACATGCATATTAAACTCTTAATGGGACTATTGGTAGCATAAAAATCCCAGCTCTTAACAAGAGAAAAATATTTCTGACACAACCTACATGGACGTTTTGCGGATTCGCAATCACATGTGGTCGCCAGGACACTTAATGAACGTATGCATGGTGCATTAAATAGAATTCGGTATTTTAATTTTGTATTCCCTATACTAGCTGTCAATTTTAATTTGGATAAACAGTAATTTGCTGCACCAAAGTTAAGAGCAATAACTGAAATGTTACCCTAACAAGGATACTTACCATACAAATCCTTGCTCTTAAAAAGTTTGTTTTTTCTGCATTCGGAAAGTACAGTTTATTCTGTTCCATGTTAATGCTGCTAGTTCCCGAGTGCATCATGAACTCAGCAATTATAAAAACGTTGTTTCATATGATTCCATAATTTTGATTTTAGTGCGCCTGGATCAAATAGTCTACTGTTGCAGACCGTATGTTGCTCTCTGTATAAAAAAGAAGATGTGGTATGATTGCCAATGAGACAACTGTCCACAAGAGACCAAAATGACACAGACATGAACAACTAGGCAGTGGCTATTTGACCGGCACCGGCAAAATAGCAAATTTGCTATTTGACCGGCACTGAATAAAACTGTTCATTGATGGGATTAGTAGAGAATAAAAAAGCTTAATAATAATTTGAAATAATTTTATCACAATATCAAGCATTATAAAAATACAGTACAATCAAAAATAAAAGATTTTCATAAATAAATAATTTATAACTTTATAATATTAATTAAAAGCATGAAAACACATTTGTAAATACATTATTAAATATATTTTTTTCTAAAATATTTATAAAGAAGTTGATTTTCAAATCCGTGTAAAATCTATGGTTTAAATATCCTGCCAATGATAAAAATAGTGTTATGCAAAAATACATCATAAAACAGACATGAAAGACAATATAAATAGTTGCTTGCTTGGTGTTAATCGTGAAAAATCCTTTTTATTTTTTCACGGTTTATGTTCAAAAGACCAAGCCAGATAATCGCTTGATTATATTTGTATTTCTCAAGTCTTCTCATGGTACTGAAAGCTAAGACCATTCTGCCATTGCATCGGCAACACAATCACAATGCTGGTTCCGTAAATGAAAAGAGTATTTTACATAAATGAGGCCGTTAGTTTTCTCGTTTGAATTGTTTTACATTGTCTTATCGGGGCCTTTTATAGCTGACTATGCGGTATGGGCTTTGCTCATTGTTGAAGGCCGTACGGTGACCTATAGTTGTTAATGTCTGTGTCATTTTGGTCTTTTGTGGATAGTTGTCTCATTGCCAATCATACCACATCTTCTTTTTTATACTAGTTTCCAGAATGTAGTATAGCCACAAAGTGACTATTATCATATTTGTATTTTTTACTTTTAAATTTATCTTATTACTTCACTTCTATTCTTAATAGATTCACCATATTTTTATTTTTTTCAAATTTTCCATGTGTACGCAACAGTTTTTTTACATCAAGTTTTTTTAGGTAAGAAGTTTAAGTATATGAGCAACTAACAGTAACAAAAGGTTTTGAATAAAAAAAAAATATATTTAATTATATTCTTACATTTTAATGCCAGTGAGATTATTGAGATACAATTTAATCAGTGCCGGCTAAATAGCAAATTTGTCGGTGCCGGTCAAATAGCAATTTTGCTATTTTGTCAGTGCCGGTCAAATAGCCACTGCCTAACAACTATAGGTCACCGTATGACCTTCAACAATGAGCAAAAACCCATACCGCATAGTCGGCTATAAAAGGCCCCGATAAGACAATGTAAAACAATTCAAACGAGAAAACTAACGGCCTTATTTATATAAAAAAAAAAAAGAAAGAAAAACAAATATGCAACACATTAACAAACGACAACCACTGAATTACAGGATCCTGACTTGGGACAGGCACATACATAAATAATGTGGCGGGGTTATGTTCCTTTTTCTGTTATTTGTGTCGCAATGTTATGGTCTTAATGACATATACCTCGCATTTCGTTTTATTCAACTTAAAAATCTAGAAGACCACTGCAAAACAATCTAAACTTTATTTTTGGAAAACGACATTAATCAGCCTTCATCAATGAGCAAAACCCATAAAGCATATATAGCTAGCTATACCGATAGACCCCGAAATGACAAAATGTGGGACAAGCACAAGAACAGTAATTAAAGCTTTCGTGTTCGAGGTTTTATTTTGTTGTTCTGCAGTTTCTGATTTTGTGTCATGGATAGAAACCCCATATCCTTTTTTTTATTGCATATAGAGATTGTCAGGGTTAAACTAGTTTTAAGGTGCAAGCCCTACCCAATCTGTGATAGTGGTGTGAAAGTACAACATAAGAACTTATTTCTTTTCTCTTATATTGGTTTTTAGTGTATGTGTATTTTATTATGTACCCTTTGTTATTCCACTGGCAAGGATTAAAGGGGCTATGTGTATTAGTAAGGTTCTAAAACAAATAGGTCAACCCCATCGTACAGTCTGTTCCAAGTTGTTGGATACCTCTTTGTGTCCTCTAGTCATGTTTGTCAATGATGTGCTGTCTGACTGACATATAACGGTTCTCGCCCTTTCAAAGCTTTATTTGGTCATTATCTAAATCTGAGACTAATATAACTAATAGGGTTAGTCAACGAATAAGTGAGTATTCAAGTATCGAATATCCAAATCTTTTAGAAAATTCAGATATTAGGATTTATTTTATTTTTTAAAAATAATAACCAGTTTATACCATGTAAGAAATGTAATATGTTTTACATATACATAACATATAAAAATCCATTATCTGCAGAAAAAGAAAATAATCATTTATCAAACCGAAGTCGGCCTTGAAATAACTAAGTTCGTAAAAAATTGCATTCATTTCCTTCTTACAATAATGACTATTTTGTATTTTTCAGTTTGTCACTAGTTTGACTTCGTTGACGTTTGGAAGTTGCGAAAAAGCAGGTTTATTTCAAATGTTTCAAATTGTTGACTTTTAAATCACCGTTATTTAATTATTTGTGATCAGCATTAACAAACTTGCTTCTTATAATATCTGATTTTAAGCTCTCGAGAACTAGCTGAGACGTTACGCGCGATGTTCGTACCTCATTGGAAAATCGGTGTAGTTGGCAAGATGCAAGTCCAAAATATATAATTTTGTGATATCATTTTCATTACTATTTTACGTATCTTAAAAAATAATGTTTTTTTTAAATAAAAACGTAAACAATAATTGTTGAAACTATGTTTTATGCTGCATGCGACAAGCTTCATTTAAAAAAAACACGGCTATTTTGAGGCTGTCCAGCGTAACATATTTCATTTATTGTAACCACTAAATTATGATTTTCGTCTAAACTGTTTAATATTTTGAAAAACGGGTTTTTCCATTATATAACAGAACGGTTCCTTCAGTCTTTTATACATTTTTTATGACATTATGATGACGCCATAGAAAAAAAGCGTTCCCTACTACAAGGGCAAATCTGTCCCACGGGGAAAAAATTGGGATTCCAGATTTGAGAAACATTTATCTAAAATGGAAAAAGTTTAGTATTTGTTTTTCTATATCAATGTTAATTTGCTTAATTTTATGAATTTAAAGACAAAAAACTGATAAATGATATATGGTTATCAAGTTATGAGCAATTTTTCAACGGCTTACAAGGTTGTCGCACCGCCATTTTTTGACGTAAAAACGAACTCAACTAAAATTTACGTCAATTGTTTGTTTATCAGTGCTCTTAAAATGGTAGAATTTTATGATTTTTTAAAATGTTATTTTTCTTAATTTAAAAAAAAATCTAAAATACCTCCATTTTCAATTAGTAGTTAAAAAGCACCGTCGATTTTACGGAGTCTTACAAGAAGAACGTTACGAAATATTCGCGACGTTGTGTTACGCTTACATGTACGAACAACTGCGTAACGTCTGAACATTTTCGATAATTTTCAGACAGTAAAACTCCGCACTGAAGTATCGGAAATTGGATCTGCCATAAGACATAAATAAGACAATAAGCAAAAGTAAAATGGTTTACAACACAATTTTGCAACATAAGATTGCACATATAGCCAAACAACTACAACAAACACAGCAGAATAGCAGATTAGCAGGAGCACAAAAACAAAAACAAAACAAAATAATATTGCCATGCTAAAAACAACAGAATATCAATTTTTCATTTTTTTGCGAAGTTTCCCTTTAAAAATTAACTGATTTTAAAAACGAAACATTTGCATAAGCAGCCATACCAAGAATTTATCAAGTTATTGGTTTTATTTTATTTATGTTTATTTTTAAACATTATTACTTTACTGCATCACGCAGCTAACACCGCACACTTAAAAGTTGTTCTCAAATTTGGTAGGTCTGCTGCATTCTGGTATCTAAAAGAGTAAGGGTTCTACTTTACTAAGTGGATTAAGTCATGGAGATAAACCTGATAATCTTTTCTAATAATTCCGAAAACTTCAATAGCTAATGATTGCATTCTTTAAAGGTGGTCATTTTGATTTGCAGAGTAGATATTCATAACCTGCTGAATAGTCTTCATAAATACATCTTAGTGCCCTCTTTTGAGTTTTCTAAATATTTTGTATTAACCTCGATCCCTACAAAAGTGCTAAACTAGCGGGCAGTAATTAAAGATGACTGCTTTTGGTATAAAAGAATAATGAATTGTTAATTTTTCAAGTTAAGTAAGGTGTTTTACAACCTTTAATTCATTTAGCTGTGTAGATTTTTTTGTTTTTTTTTATAAATATTATGGAGACACGATTTGTTGAAATTTAGTTTAAAATCTATTGATCTCAATTCTGAGACTACCCAGGGACTTTCTATGCTAAGTACAGAAGAAAGTCCCTTTAGTATAGAAAGTCCCTGGACTACTATAACACTATAACCATGATAACAGTTACACCATGTTTATCTGAGACTACTATAACACTAAGCCTCTGGTGATTTTGCTAGATGCATTTATTTTTAGAATTCTGCTAATTTATTAAATCTGTTGGACTTCGCAATAGTGTCCTCGCTAGTGTTTTAATGCAAGGACGCATACGGCATAGTCACCTGATATAATTACGGAACTCGTATCTCCCGGACACGTTCCTTTTTAAATTAATAATCATTCGGATGTCCTCTGGTATTTACATAAGGATAAAATTGGTTAAAAGAGATAAACTGACAGATTTCCTTCACTAAAATAAACTCATACAACATGTTGTGATGAAAACAAACAGCCCTCTTTGAGGTTTTCATTTCTATTAAAACTAATCATGGTTAACCGAAAACCACCAGGAATTTACGTGCTCCCATCACTTTCGAGGGAAAGTAGAAATGTAGCGTAAGTTGACTTTTCATTTTTTTTCATTTTCTTTTTAAAGTATTTTGTTTGCTTTTTTTTGCAGCTGTTGGTAAGGTGTGTTCTGTTTAAGGAAACAAATTTGCTTATTATGGAAATACATAGTTTTATAATGGTTTATATAAATAAAACTTGAGTTGTTTCATTTTTTGTAGATAACCTTTTTTTAACAGTTAAAGTTTAAAAAATTCTTGGTGCATTATTGTTTTCAAGCTTGTGACTAAGCTGTTGTGTTGTTATTTTTATTTTTGATTTACAATAATTTTACATAATTGTAACATTCAAGTCTGACTTTTTGTGGTTGTAAGTATTCTACTTTAAAGAAAGTACAGTCACCAATATTAGACAATAGACATTTTATTAGGATGGCATGATTTTCACTGTTGATCTAACAGTAGGTTAGAGTGGGGTGCTCATATTCATCATATAGTTTTCTATGTATTCTGCAGTTTATGTTCAGGTCTTTATGTTTTTGAAGTATACTGATATTTCTATATGAAGATACACAGAGGCGGATTTAGGGGGGGGGGCAGGAAAAAATTTGGTTGCTTATATAGGGAATCACTGGAGCGGTCCCCCTCTTAGGTCAGTCAGTGGGCCCCACTTATGAAAATTTCTGGATCCGCCACTGATACATGTAACATCAAAAGCAAATTATTCTTAGCTTAACAGTGATATTGTTGGTTTTTTTCAAAACTACCCCTACCCTTTTTTATTGGGAAAATATGTGTCATTTTTATCAAATTGGGAAATTTATAATAAACTATTAAATTGACTGGAACTTCAATTTGCAGATCCCCTTTCAAGAGGTAAACCCTCATTTGAAATAAGACCCCTTATTGTCAGTGATGATACATAAAAAGTCCCTCAAATCTGCATGCACATATAGTCATTTTAGGCATGAAAAATATTTAAAAGAGTGTTTTTCAGTTGTGTTCATGCACAATTATCACTAAGACTGCACTGTTTGGGAAAGAAGTTGTCTCTTTGGGAATAAATTTGAGCCATTTTTTTTCAAATTGGGATTTTTCTCCAGGGGAAAATTCAAAAAGCTTTTATTCTTCAGTAATTTAAGACAAACAATATCACTGCTTAAAAACGAGTTTCTTTGAAAAAAAATCATCTGAAAAGTTAGATGAAAGGCTATTTGAAATTTCCTGATGTTTTTTCAAAGGGGGACACATATTCGCCGTTTTT
Organism: Mytilus galloprovincialis; assembly: GCA_037788925.1. NCBI lineage: Eukaryota > Metazoa > Mollusca > Bivalvia > Mytilida > Mytilidae > Mytilus > Mytilus galloprovincialis. The sequence goes on along the minus strand of CM075333.1, from coordinate 43,037,445 downwards.
ACACATCTATTTAAATCCAAATAACTGCAGCTTTAAACAATATTTATCAAATCAATTTCATAATAGATGAATAGCAGTTATTTTAAAGGTGGAAAGAACTAAAATTTAGGGCAACAAGTCTAAAAATTACTAAGAAATACTTCTTTGAAATCGTGTTTTATATTCAGGAAATTGACTGATTATCATTCTTGGTTTTTCGGTCCTGTGTGGTAAGTGCCAAAATTTTGTCTTAGTTTAAATAATAATTATATTTGTTTTGAAAATATAATTTACCGGCATATTTCTTCCATTTCAGCCATCCTTTGAAGTATTTACACCTCAAAATCATAAAACGGCGAAATTGTGTCCCCGGCAAATATGGGCACCCCACTCTACATGTTCATTTTTGTAACTTGAAGCATTCTCTGTTATGCCCACAGTTACAATTTTAATGGTGTTTTTGTTTTTGTTGGTGTTGTTTGCTGTCTATATGTATATCAGACATGTATTGTCATGGATTTGAAGTTATAAAAAAGGTATCCATTTTCTGTATTCATTTTTATTGTACACCTGTATGTTCATTCATAAGCTTTTGCATTCAAATATATAATCTGATTGAGATTAAAAACAGTGAGAGTTGGGTTTAATAAAAAACTAGTTCAACTGTTCTAGTAGAAGGAACAGAGAATATTGTCAATTTAATTTGGTAATTACATGTAACATGTGTAAACAGGTACATGTAAATGGTTGTCACAATATTAGTGATTATTAAAATAATTAAAGGCAAAATTTCTGATAAATTTAAAAAAGACATGTTCAAAATATAAAATAATTTTGTTGAAGAAAAAATATTTATGAAAGAATGAATATTGAAGCAAGGTTTTGTAAATCTTCAGCTGAAGCTTCAGAGTTTTATCAAGCTAATACACAGTTGTTTTCATTCATGTAAATTAAAGTTCTGTTTCCTAGTTCATGTAGTAATTTTATCATTATAATTATTTGGATGTGCAATCTAAAACATTTCAGACACTATGAAGGAGTACAGCTGAATTTAATTACGTAAAAATAAGAACTTTTATTTTAAAAATAATACCCTAAAAATCATGAAATAATTTTGAAACACAGTTATATTTATTTATGTTCTTAAACCTAATGTCCCTTATAACACAGAAGCAGAAACTTTATTCAAAACATGTGGAAGTGTAGTTCTAATAATGCTTTTTATCACATATTTGTTATGAATACCTTAGGTTTTGCATATGCAATAACCTCAAAATTGCCCTGGGCAAAAAAGAGTATATTGATATTGTGCCCTCCAAATGATGTGACGTCATTGCGTCCCGACAATGGCAAACAATGACGGTGTAAAATTCTCGCGTTTGGATATTGCCATATTCCAAATTTATCGCGTTTGTGTATTGCCATATTCAAAAACTCTCGCGTTTGTGTATTGCCATGTTCTAAAATAAGTGGAAATGTGACAATAAATTTCTATGGAGTAAATGATAAAAACTAAATTTGAAAATGTGATAAAATTTTTGGGATTTTTTTTTAAAGATTTACCTGTTTTGTTTCATTAAATTCTTATTATTGAACTTTTTTCCCCTCATTCCTGCAAAACATAAATATGTGATAAACAGATTATAACATGCCTTTTCCATATTGGCCCTGGTATCATCCCTCGACCCATATCGGCCCTCTGCTAAAGCCTCGAGGCCGATATGGGAGTCTCGGGATGATACCAGGGCCAATATGGATAAGGGCATGTTATAATCTATACATATCTCAATCTAATATAATACATTGTAATGATATATATATATAATCATGTACATTGTATACATATATATTACTACATGACGGATAAAATATACACCAGGAAATGCCATTTTAACATGTGTTATCTTATTCAGTTAGCTGTAAAAAAAGTCCCTACATTTAATTCCATGATATTGAATAATGAAATGAGCTCAGCAGAGGGGGTGAACAAAACAATATTTTTGTTTAGAAATTATAATCACTTGATTGTGAATCATACATGTCATATAAACCTTTGACATTTTTAGATAATTGGACAATTATTTGTAAGACACAACATGAACCCTAATACTAAATATTTTAACATGCACCTTGATTTGGTAAATGTTTACGAGTTATATTTTAAATCTATATTATTTTATGGTTTTTGAAATAAAATATACAGCATGTACATCACTTGTTTTTACAACTTCAACCTACATGTATAGATAAAGATAATTATTCAACCCTGACGGTTGAGTTATTCTAATTTTAAAATGTAAACACTGGATAGATATTATAATCTAGACAGTATTTGAATGCAATCTAAACATGGATTGCTTTCAGCATTCTCTTTATCAAAATAGGTGACAAAAAGACATAATCTTAAACTTTCAACAAATATCAAGATTCCTTTATTCTGTGATTTAAAAGATAGATTTACAAAATATCAACCAATTTCCAAGTAAAATCAAATTTAAATCCTGTATTGGAACTTTCATTGAAATCTGTGACTTTTAAATTGATTTTTTTGAATTGCATTAATAGGTCAATGTCCAGTAAGTCTCCATTGTATAAGTGCATGTATGTTCTAAGTGTTTACTGCTGTAATAGTATAATAATTTGTATTGAATTCAGGGGTTAAAATTAGTGTGGGTCTGATGTCCTGGACCTGTCTTTTCTTGTAGAGGACCATACCCATAGGCAGGGGGGTTCGGGGGTTCAGACGAACTCCCCCTTGAAATCAAATAAGCACTGTTAAACCAACGTTTTGTTCAAATTGTGACTGTTAAAGTCGAGTTCATGAGTCCAACGAACTCCCCCTTGGAAATTCCTGGCTACGGGCCTGATGACTTGGACCTATGTACCATTCTTTACACTGATACTTTAAATAGAACCATTGAATTTCTTATGGAGGACCTTTTACTGAAAATTTCAAATGGTCATGGACCATTATTTAAAACAAATTTGAACCCCTTGAATTGCATTTTATATTTGCCCGACCCCTATAGTTGAAATATGCAAATAATTATTATTGCATATTGTTTTGCATTGAATGTGTTAATACTCCTTACATGAAAACTGTTAAATATTGCAAAAAAGAAGAAAAAATTGATTCATTATTGATAATTCTACGTTTTAACCCGTCATCCATAAATTTTTCATGTCTCATATGACATCAAGCTGTTGTATATCTCCTTTTTAATATCATTACATAACTTTCTACTGGACTTTGTCATCCTATTAAGTTCATATGATATCATATATAGATCATAAGGTACATATATCACTGTATATTTTAAGGCCAAACAAAAATATTTGTGTTTAGAGTTTCCTAAAAATAAGGTAAGGAAAGTGTTATACAAGTAATAGGACAGAACAAAAAGTATTAAAAAAATGTGACCAATTTTTCCCCCTTCAGAACACCATGGGCATGAGCATGAGCAACCCCCTGTAATTCTGTCACAATTCATTCAAGAATTCAGTTTAAAAATACCAACCAAAACCATAAAAAAGGCATTTAAAAGAAAAAGAAGTTACCGGGGTAGGTAGAGAAACCATACCCACAAGTATTTCTTTCATTTTGACCTAAAATGTCCTCTTTTAAATTCAAGTGGAGCTCTTGAAATTGTATGTAGACTAGACAAGTATATTGTTTCTACAAAGAAAAGTGTTTTTGAAATGATTGAGCTTTGCTCGACATTGTTTGATCCACTAGATTTAGCTTTAAGTATGCTGTAAAAGTAATTTTGTTAGTTATTTGGACATATTAGATAATTCCAGAGTTTAATGTTATTTATTAATTATTTATTATTTTAATGAAAATTACAACGTCGTTATAGGTACATTTAAAATAGCGATAAAACAGATTATCATTGATCATCTCAACTCGATTGCTTTTCTTGCTTGAGCCGTACCGGCTCAAGTGAGAAAATCAACCTCGTTGAGATGATCAATGATAATCTATAAGTACATGAATATATATGTACACTGTATACCCAATTCTTGCAGCTCAATAGATAAATTGAACATAAATTCATTTTGTAGTTGGAAAAACAAAGTAATTCTTATTTTGATTTGCTCACATCTATTGCACTTTACAGATCCCTGCACTTTTTGTCAAGTTACATGTATAATTCTGCAAAAACTGAAGTTTTATTTCTCTCTAGTTCTTTCTCTCTCCACTCCCCCTCCCCACCCCATCTTTTTTTTAATAGAAAATCTTTTTTGTTTATTAAATAAAAGTTAAGATCATTCACTCATTCAGATTAAAATGAAGATATTCAGTTTACTTCAAATTCTTCTGATACATGTATTTTATATTTTAAATTTATTGATCTAGTTGTTTGCATTTTTTGTGTTTCCTCAAATCTTGTAACTCTTTGGGTTTATCCTAGGCTAGGCAGTAAATAATGTGCCTGTTATATTGTATTTTTCTCATCATTTAAAAAGTAAGTTAATCTTATTCAAGATATTTTGATACTGGAAAATTTATAAGTATTACAGATAGATTTATATCCTGTTTTTTGTTTATTTATTTAGGTACAGAGCATGGATCCTTATTTTAACCTTTTTGGTCTACACATGTTATCACATGTCAAAGAAACCTGTCAGTGTTGTCAAGGTAATTTGTTTAGGTTGCTATGGAAACAGTATACACCTAAAAATATTAATGGGTAATTTTTTTACAATAAAGTCAATTAGAATATAGATTGTATATAAATTACAATGATCTAACTAAATATATGTAATTGTGAGCTGATTGAAGAACAGTTTTCGCATGGGCTAGATAATGTTTTGTGGGTTATTTTAGTCTAGTAGCCATCTAACTAACTGTCAAGTTGACTTCTGAACACCTCCAATTGTCATATAAGTGATATGAACATAAATAAAGATATAAACTATAGGGAGATCTGCAATATGCAATTGTATTTTTTCTAACTTCATATCATAGATTAAAAAAATATGTTAATCAACATTTTAACCTGTATTTATAAGAATGATTTTTTGTGAATCGAATCAGTCAATCGAATGATTTACCTTTGTTTCACTCTCAAAGAATGTTAACATTCTTTTCCTTTAAATAATTGAACATGCACAATGCATGCGGTATCCATCGCTAGCTATATCAGATTCAATGAGGTCTAATTATTCACTTGCAAATGAATAATTCATCATCAATGTTTCTTAGCTTATTTTGAAAAAATTAAACCACACTGGCCGCAAAAATATATTTCATATCTTTTAAAAATATCTCGTTACTTGTGCCCCTTTAACAAACAGATCAGATGTTAAAAGCAAAAAAAACCTGAGTTTGTTAACATATATTCAGATGATTGTGTCCAGTTCCTGATATTACAACTATAGGACAGGACTAATGAACTAATTGAAATTGTTTATTTTAACATTTTTATAACTAATTAGTTTGTATTTTTGATGTTAGCAGTTTATTTATGATAAAATTTTACATACAATATATTTCATTTCAGCAAAAATGTAGTGAAACATTTACTTATGTAATCCATCCATTTTAAAATGAGGAGATGTGGCCATGCATGGCATAATGGCCATGGCAATATGAGAAAACACTTCAAAATTTGAAACCATTTCAACTATTTTTTCTACAATTGGTTATGATTATTACAATTCAGATACTTATTACTTCACAAAAAGCTTCTCTCCTGTTCGAATTATAGATTTTTTTTAACTAAGGAAATGCAATCATTGAACAAACGGTAATGAGAGGACCTGAAAGAGGTTAATTTTTTTCATGTTTTGTAACTTTGGTGCTTACTTGAAAGTTGTACCTTTGAAAGATAAATTATGTAAAACTAACTTGTACAAGGAAACTTTTAGAAATTTGAACAAATAGATTTTTTTGGGGGATACCAATGTTATGCACCTGAGGTATGTTTTTGGAGTACAAATCCATGAGTAAGGTAATTAAGTTCCAAGCCTTTACTTTAATACCAATGAAAAGAAAATCAAATTACAAATAATTATCACACTTTAGATTTTAACATTAATTGTAGCATAGGGTTATCTAATACATCGTTTAAATCAAACACACCTTATCTGCAGGGATCACTCATATCTCAGCTATTTCACTTGACCTAACCTGTGCATGTTTATATTGATTTCCTTATATATTGAATTTTGAAAGCAACTTAATCAAACTAAATCTGAATTCAGTGGTATAAAAAAAATTAATCTCTGAATCTATGTTGGATAATGCTTTACATATTTTGTTCAAATTTTTCAAATTCAAAATTATTTGTACCTACCCAAATCATGGCCACCATGACCTGTCAGATTACAAAGATGGCCACCATGACCTGTCAGATTACAAAGATGGCCATCATGACCTGTCAGATTACAAAGATGGCCACCATGACCTGTCAGATTACAAAGATGGCCACCATGACCTGTCAGATTACAAAGGTGGCCACCATGACCTGTCAGATTACAAAGATGGCCACCATGACCTGTCAGATTACAAAGATGGCCACCATGACCTGTCAGATTACAAAGGTGGCCACCATGACCTGTCAGATTACAAAGATGGCCACCATGACCTGTCAGATTACAAAGATGGCCACCATGACCTGTCAGATTACGAAGATGGCCACCGTGACTTGTCAGAGATTCCTTAATACCATGGAGTCACTGTTATTCATTTGATATCAATTTTTGTGCAATTTTAAGGTTAAGGTGAACCTCAAATTTAAATATATACAAAAGAGTACAAATCTAACAACTTATATGCAGACTTTTGTCAAACCAGGAGTTCAAACATCAACCATATTACAGTCTTTCTTTAATCCACAAATATTGAAACCAGTTGAAATGTAAAAAATAAATGAATCCACAGTAAAATACCAAATAGCGGTTATTTTTGCAGGGTGTTAGTTTTCATTAAATTTTGGAGATAAACAAAAATCAACAAAAATATTCTGTTCCATACTTTTCTATTAAAACAGTCTATTATTTGAACTTGGAATTATTTTTAATTATGGAATTTGTATAAATTCTTGTGCTTGAATTTTTTTAATAAATTCCATGTTTATTTGGTATTATAATATTTTGAGCAGGTCATAACACTTTCCATACAACATATTTTGTATAGATAGTGTTGTGCGTGGCACAGTACATTGTACATTCTTTTGAAAAGGTACTATCTTCTTTGTAATAGAAAGTACTGTGCGCAGCACAGAACATTTAAGTACAGAATAAACATGGAATTTATTAAAAAATTCAAACACAAGAAATTATGCAAATTCCATAATTAAAAATAATTCCAAGTTCAAATAATAGCCTGTTATTAGCTAAAGAGTTTGGTAAACAATTTATTTACACCACAACAAAAACCCTGCTATACAGTGAATCATGGCTACCAAGTCATCTACAAATACTGATGTGAGCCTTTTGTTTTATTAATTTTCTTACTGTACAAGTAAATACATATTTTATGATTGTTTATTTCAGAATGTACTATACAGGAATTGCTCAGTTCCAATAAAAGACGGTTACGAACTTGAGATTGCACCAGATAATACATCAACAACATTTTGTGACTGGGCACCGTTTGGTATGCTTTTTATCACATTTAGTTTTTAAACTAACCTGGCCACAAAGTAGTGCTTTTATGTTTTTCTTAAAAAGCAAAAATGATCAACAAGACAATATGAGCAAATACAAAATGAAATAGGTCAGCATAGATGAAATAGTCAGCTGTCTTAATTAAGGAATTATTAATCTTAAATGATGTTTTTTAACCCTTATTTTTGTTATAAAAAACTAAACGGTGAGACAAATAAAAAGAAGATATCAACAAGAAACTATATTATTTTGTTATAACTGTAAACAGCAAAAAATGAAAAGCAATATCAGACCTATAAATTTGCCAATATGACTGAAGCCATTCGATAAATTCTTCATGAAACCATTGTCTGTTTGTTATGTTCACACATCATTGTCAATATAATAGAAACTGTCATACAAGTTAGAGGTTTAGCTAGCTATAAAACCTGGTTTAATCCACCATTTTCTACAAATGGCTGTACCAAGTCTGGAATATGACAGTTGTTATTCATTCATTTGATGTGTTTGAGCTTTTGATTTTGCCATTTTATAATTTATAAGGGACCTCCCATTTTGAATTTTCCTCTGAGTTCGGTAATTTTGTTCATTTACTTTTTACCCAGTGACTTAAATGAAGTTTTTTGACAGATTTTCAAGTTTATTCTTATTATTTTGTAAACCATAGATTGGTTGAAACTGTATTAAACAGAAAAAATTATAAGCAATTCAAGATATAATTGTATCAAAGGTGACTTTTACCGACAGACCCTTATATAATTAGGAGCCTCTTGTTTGTGATACAAAATTTTTCTGTAAAGAGGAAATTCCATATTTAGATAAGATTGTGATATATCCTGTTTGATTAAAATTGATAAATTGTTGCATAAGAAAGATAAAATATTAGGAAATCAAATAACAGGAAATAAAACCTCACTTACGGAGTTGGTCCTTAAAGTTGTGAAATTTTAACTCCTCAAAATTATACATTTTATAGTAATCTGGGTTACGTTTAAGAATTGTTTTAGAAGTTTCTTACAAAAACCTTTCTCAAAAATATTTAGTTAAGATGACAATTATTAGAATCCTGCATAATTCTTATCATGAATTTTCATGATTATCTTTTCTGGAGGGATGCTAGAACATCTGTGGTAGTAATGGTAAAGCCTCCGACTTCCTGTTTCCCTGTTCTGTGGGTTTTTTAATTAAATGTTGAAGAGTTGACCATGAAGACTTGAAGAGACCTTATTTTTCAACCAGTGACACACATAGATAAAGTTGAATGGATGTACTTATATTTGATATGACCTTACTCCTATCCTTTGTATGTTTTATACATTAATCAATAATTCATTTGACACAAAAAAGAAAAGAAACGAAAAAGACAAAATTGAATGGAATGAAAACAAGCAAATCTGTACTTGTGGTACTGGAATACAAGAAAATATGCATAACTTCATTTGTATGTCATTTTTTTTGTTGACAAAAGGATCTTTTTGTAAAGTGGCCTAGTCATGTCTTTAATCCTTACTCTAATTCTAAAACCAAACACTTTTTATGATAAAAAATATATATTATGTCTATTTAAACTCACAAAGAATCCAAGGACTCCAATCATATATCAAATATGTGAAATGAACATTATACTTTAAATTTACAAATTATTGCAATATTTGAAGAAAGGACAAAAATGAACGATTAGTTATTTTGAATTCAGGAAAATCCCAATACATTGATATGTATCGGGTTTCAGAAGTGAGTTCTTATTATTGCGATACCCACTCAGTCACATTATTTTTGCATCAATAAAACCATCGCAATAACTTCTGAATTACCAAGTGTTTTAGGATATACAAATAATTCAATAATAACTATAGTATGTTTGATTTTTTATTTTTTTTATTTTAGATCAACCAAATCACAAACAGCTTCTTGGAAGTTTAGACCTTGCATTTCTATTCAGCTATGCATTTGGAATGTTCTTTAGGTAATTATACCTCTTCTAAAATAGCATTTTCATCAAAAGTCTAATGTATTAACTGGAATAGTTTGTAAGAAACTATTTATTGTATACTGATGTATCCTCTGTAATTATCTCCCCCTGAATTGAACTCATTTGTTCACAAGTTACTTCCCTTGTTCAATCACACATTTCTCTAATTTATGAATAAAATGTATGATTTTTGCACATTTCTAACATAATATATACTTAACAATAAGATAAGCATTTAGATGTTTGAAAGTTTTTAGATTTAGAATAATCAATGGCTAAATCAAATATACAAGATGGTTGCTTCTATAAGTTTTCAAATTTAGAATACTTGCTAAGGGCTGTGTAGTCAGTCAATTATTGTTAAAGTCTTTTTTCATCAGACAATTATTCAAAAAGGATTAAGTTTTAAATGTGTAAGTAGTTTTCTCACTGGATAAATAGGTAAACAGGTTAAAAAAAAAAAAACCGGAAAAGTCTACCTTTCATCTCATTGTTTATATTTTGTCAGAATTCTCTTTGGAAATAGTTTGAAAACACATTTATTTGACCTGACCATTTTTGGGGATTTGTGCTAATTTTTCTTTAATGAGGAAATATTGATACAAAAATCTGTTTTAAATGAACAATTTGAAAACTTGTACAATTATAATAATTCACATTTTAGTGTTTCAAAAATCTAGTTCTAACATATGCAGAAAAATCTGTCTAAGGCCAGTCAATGCATGGTTTACAAAAATCTGCCGATATTGGTTCTTCACCTTAAGATAAGTTAGATAGAATTGTAAGCATGAATAAGATACATGATTTTTGTCATGTTTATCCCAGTGACCCGGGGTTATTGACACAGCTTAGGTATTGTGGAGTTTTGGAAAGACGTAAACAGAATCCTGGGGTGATTTAATGTAATCCCATTGTCATAGACCTATTTTTTGGACAATGCTAGATAAAATCTTATCTTAGGTACAAGTGGACTTAATGATTGGCAAGCCGTATATAGAAAATGCTTTATGTACTTTAAAAATTATCAGAAATAATTGAGTAGTTAATGAAATTTGTTTACCAAATTTTGGTTGTTTTTGTTGATTTTTCTATAATAATAACTTGGGTGACCAATGTTTGTGGTCATCTAATGATAAATTGTTGACTTTGATGATTTCAATATTTGAGTTAAAGGGTTTCATTCAAAGTTCTAGGACTAATTACTTTAACTAAAGGAGCACAATGTTGATTTTAAATATCAAAGAAGTTATTTTTTATAGCCAATTTAGATAAATTTTATTTGTTTCTTGGGGTGAAACAAAGTATAATTGGTAATTCTTGTTTATTTCATAAATTATTGGAAATAATTGAGTAGTTAAGGAAATTTGTTTTTGTTGATTATTCTTGAATGGTCACTTAGGTGTCCATGTTTGTGGTCATCTAATGATAGATTGCTGACTTCGATGATTTCAGTATTTTAGCCAATGTTAACTTATAGCCAATTCAGATAAATGCCTTTTGTTTCTTTGGGTGAATTAAAGTATAATTGATAAATCTTGCAAATTTAATGCCCCTTCCCTAAGTGTGGGGCCTATGTTGCAATTGTATTGTCTGTCTGGCCATAAATTGTTTATTCATCCATCCCTTGGTGTGTCCAAATACTTTCATCACTAATTTTCTCCAAAACTGCTCTACAAAATGCTATTTTTATGGTCAGCAGGTTGACAGTAATAAGTGTTAAGTGTGAGTCAGCACTTCTGTAATGATACTGATAATTTCAAATGTAAATTGTAATTGAAATTTTATGGATGTTTTAAGCAGAATATTGATTTGATTGCTTATTTTAAATTGTCAGTTGTCAGCTCCTCTGGAAATGATAAAGATTAACAATCAAGGATTTAAATTTTAATCCTTATGCGTTTGGCAGTACATGTTAATTAACAGAAAATAAAGGATTCAAATGTGTTTTTATATTCTAATTACCAATAACGATGTCTTATCAGCAATAGCCGGGATATTTATGACATATGTGACAGGGGCGGATCCAGTCATTTTAAAAAGGGGTGTTCCCAACCCAGGACAAGGGGGGGGGGGGGTTCCAACTAATTGTCCCCATTCAATTCAAATGCATTGAAAGGCCCAAAAAAAGGGGGGGGGGGGGTTCTACCCCCTCCCCCTGGATCAGCCAATGTGTGAATACAAATTCATATTGTGTTTTCTTAACAATTTTAGAAAATTGACAATTAAATAAAAATTATAAAGTGTTGTTGTCAAATTATAGCTGATATTTATTTGCAGATTTGGCTATGTATAGAATTATAGGAAATATACATAAGACATGATAATTATTTCCCCCGACAATTTACATTACAATAGTGTCATACCGGTCCTCGATTTTGGCATTTCAATATTTAGTGTTTGCTTTATTTTTGTGTGTTTAATTTTGGCACTTTCCTTGGAGGCACCAAATAAACCAAAATAACACTACAACCAAAATAACCCAATTTACGGTATACCATTGGTATCTTTTTCTCTTCTTTCCCTCATCGTCAGAATTTTTCTGTATTTTGATCAGAAATTATTTTAAAACAATAAAATTGAGAATGGAAATGGGGGATATGTCAAAGAGAAAACTACCCAACAAAAGAGCAGACAACAGCCAAAGGCCACCAATGGGTGTCTTCAAAGCAGCGAGAAAATCTTGCATACCAAGGTGGTCCTCAGCTGGCCACTAAATAAAATCATGTACTAGTTCAGTGAAAATGGATGTCACACTTAAATCCAACATATAAATTAACTAAAATTAAAAATCATACAAGACTAACAAAGGTCAGAGGCTTCTGACTTGGGACAGGTGCAAAAATGCGGTGGGATTAAATATGCTTTGTGAGATCTCAGCCCTCCCCTATACCTCTAACTAATGTAGAATAAAGAAACACATAGCAATATGCACAGTAACAATCAGTTTAAAAGAAGTCAGAGTCTGATATCAGACTAGGTAACAAAAGAAACTAAGCAAAATGACGAAGTACTACTAGCAGTTACTGATATACCATAATTGAATGATTATGTCTTCATCATATAAAAATCTGAAGTACAATCCCTCCCGTTAGGGGTTTAGTATTATACCATCATAAAATAATTGAGAAGAACATAACCCATATCATGCCAACAACTGGTTTAAGAACAAATGTGCAAAGACCCTATTAATGAATCAATATTAATAACAAAATTTACAATCCTTAATGACCTCACAACAGTATCATAACTATATCCTTTCTGAATAAGTCTGTTTAAAGGTCTGGCTAGCTTTTGAAGTGAATGTCCGAAGATATCCTTCATTTGCCTTTTTGTTAGAAAATATGCATTTATCAAACACTAAATTTAGATCTTCCAAATGGGAAAATATTTACTTTTAACAAAAATTGAAAATTAGTTTATACAATATACCTTGGTGAAAAAAAGAGCCTTCTATAAGTCTGTATATATTATTTTCAGTGGACATATAGCAGAGCATTAAAATCTTCGTTACTTCTCTTCTATAAGTCTGTACATATTATTTTCAGTGGACACATAGCAGAGCGTTTAAATCTTCGCTACTTCTTATCAGGAGGTATGATGCTGGTTGGAATATTTACAGCAGCTTTTGGAATGGGATATTTTTTCAACATACATAGTATATACTTTTATGTTGGCATACAAGTGAGTGAATTGTTTATTTTTCAGTTAATGTCTGTTAAAAAGTGTGCATATCAATTAAGATATATTTTTTATTAATATACCTTGGTAGGTGGTCAGTATATTTAAAAGGAAACTGGAGCACTCCGGTACATGTAGAATATTTACAACTAGAGCAGGGTCAGTTCTATTTATAACGATATTAATGATAATTTGATAATAAATTCTTTATTTAAAAATTAATATGGGCATGATGCTGTTGTTTTGCAAGTTTACCATTTTCATTATATACTCTCATGAACACGGATCATAATTTTGGGTGACTGCCTTGATTTTTTGTCGGCATATAGCGCTTACATTTAAGGAATGACTGATATTTTTTCTGTCTATGAAGAAATAACATAAAAAATGTGATGCAAACTGAATAATCTGTGTTGATGACGTCACAGTCACATGACAAAATTATGTCTATGAGCTGATAAACAAAACAACATCAACCAATCAGACAACGTCCAAAATTGAATTATTTAGATTTTAATCATAAACAGGTTGAAAATCTGAGATGAAAAAAACATTTTTTGTAGGAAATAAAGAAAGGCAAACATAAAGGCAAACATGTTCACTTATTTTGTTTTTTTATCTAACTGTTTAAAACATTGTAAGTGTCAAATTCTTTGCAACGAAAAAACATTTTTTTTGTATGTATAAATGTATAGAAAGGAAGTAAATGTACTTTGAATTTTATTTGAATAGGTAGTAAGCGGACTGGTACAAAGTTCTGGATGGCCAAGTGTAGTAACATGTGTTGGAAACTGGTATGGTAAGGGAAAGTAGGTATCATTGTTGTCTGTTCAAAGATAAGACTAATTTTTTTATGAAATCAGATAGAATTAAAAACCAATTGTTCAGAGAACAATTGAAGGTCTTTCCACATCATTTTTCTATATAAATGAGAAGCTACTTCCAATTTATTCTATTAACTAAGTAACTATTAGTGTCCTAGCATAGGTTTCTTCGTACTGATTCAATAAATATGTGGTTTCTATATTTTTTTTTCAAGAAATAAGGGAGATAAATGTCAACTTCTGGTTTATAAAAATGTCACTTCTAATCTCATATGATAGCCTAATTCACACTGATTCCAAAAATATATGGTTTCTATATACTTTTGTCTATAATAAGGAAGATATTAGGTACTTCTGGTTATTGCAGGTCACTTCCGGTCTCTATTGATAGGTTAATATATGGGTATTTTTATAACAAAATATAGTTTTTAGGTACTTTTCAAGGAAAAAAGTGCAAAAATGGCTACTTCTGGTTCTCTAAAGGTCACTTCCGGTTGGTATTTTTCAAGGTCATATGTCAACTAACATGTTGCAAAAGACCTTATGACTTTATCATATACCAATCAATATACCTAAGGTCTCTATCAGTTATCATTCATGCTTTACATTTATGTATCCCTTATGTCAAACACAGAAGGGGAAATAACTCTTATATGGAGTTTGCACATCGCTTAGGTCAAAAATGGACTAAACATCCTGTGGATATAACGAGCAATTTGGTAAAATAAATATGTTGCTTTCTTATACTATAATGGAGGAGATGCAATCACAAGGAAAACAGTGTTCGGGGAGTTAAGTCCTACAAGGAAAAGTATTCGATTAAGCAGGGTCAATTTCAAAGGTGCATAAACTGTTCGATATCCTATACCAAATATCTAAGCTACATCTTGCAACACAAAATTTATACGTGACAAATAAAAATGGCTGAAGAAATTAAAAAAATTAATAATAATCAGAAGAAATTCAATAGGTCTTTCCACAAAAAGACGGAAAGACCTAATTATATTTTTATATTTTCATGTTGTAAGGTATCTGAGTTATCTCCCCTCCTCCTGGAATTGAAAAATGTAATTAAGAGTTCTGGAGGGGTTCTTGCTTTATTGAAAGTATAATAACATATTTATAGAGGAATTAGATGCAGTAAAATATAGAAATAGTCAATTAATTTGTATTTATGTATATAACTGTTATAAGATTTACAAGCTATCTCCAGAATATATATACATTGTTCAAGAAAGGACAACAAAACAATAGATTTTGTATTTTAAATATAGGTAGTTTTTCCTTTGAAATGTACAAAAAGTACAAATTTATGTATTTTTAATAGGAATTTCATCATCTAGAATTTGATGCGCTTGAATCAATGTGAGATATGGTATGATTGCTATTGGCACAGCTATCCAATAGTGTCCAAATGGTGTGGATGTAAGAAACTTTAGGTCACTGAATAGCCTTCAACAATGAGCAATACTCTTACTGTATAGTCAGCGATGAAGGCCCTGACATGACACATGAAACATTTCAAACAAGGAAACCAACGACACATGAATAGTTTATTTTTAGAAAATCCTAAATGACATTCAGCTACTAACAACACCCATTGAATTACAGGCTCCTGACTTAAGACACATACATATTTTGACAGGTTTGAACAGGGCTGTAAGTGCTCAACCTTCCCCAAACAGTTTGCTGGGGTCATATAGAAATAAGATATATTGTTGAGAATCTTTATTTTATAAATTGTATATTTCAGACGTGGATTAATTATGGGTATATGGAATTCTCACACGTCTGTTGGTAACATATTAGGATCATTGATTGCAGGAGCCTTTGTGACAACATCATGGGGATGGTCCTTTGCAGTTCCTGGTTTGATCACCTTTGGTATTGGTGTTATAGTCTTTTTCTTCCTGGTTCCAGGTAAGTTTTAATTTTCAATTGTTTTATACAACTCAGGCTCCTTAGAGTCGCTAGTTAATTTGGTATTCAGTCTTGTGAACAGAAGAGTAAGATATATTAATTTAGAGAAAAAATCCCCAAATGCACATTGCAATATACAATATTAGGTCAATGTCAGAAAATATAAACTTTTTTGTACGAGGCTGAGAAACTGGGGAAGCCCTTCCCCAGTTTTGTGCTGAGTATAAAAAAGTTTATATTTTTCTGACATTGACCTAATATTGTTTTTATACTGCAACTTAAATTAATAAATTGATAACTTTTTAAATTGTAACAGAAATGTTAAACTTATCTTAATCCCTTAATGGACCCCTGATTGTGGAGAAAGTGTTCCATGATGAAATTGACATTATACAAAATATAGCTTTGTTACTATATTTAGGAAATAAACACAACTAGTTGCAGTATAAAAAATGTAAAGCAAATGAGCATGTTTTGTATTGCTGTTTTTCATCTATAGGTCTTGTTGACATTTTCAATATGGAGCAAAAGCCTTTTCCTAATTGGAAATTCAAGATGGACTCTGTCAATGGCTTCAATGGAATTTTCTTATTGATGATAACACTGAATATGTGCATGGAAGCACACAGACAAGAGGTTTTATTCACTAATAAGACTGACTGACAAAAAAAATCTAACAAATAATGTCATAACTTGCCGAACAATCTCCAGTAGCCCTTTCCACAAAAAAATGTTAGTGTGAAATTTATTGTAGGTCTAAAATATTCTTTAACAATTCAATTAAATATTTTTATCGTAAGATTAATTTTACACTTAAGATTTTTTGTGAAAAGGGCTACAGAACATTTGATTATAAAACCAGAGCTCCATGTTCCTCAACTTTTGGTGTCAAATGCAGAAGAATATATGGTGAACTTCAAGAACATTAAGGGCATAGACTTAGACTATTTTTTATCCTTCAAACTTATTCAACTTCAAAATGAGTTCATGGACCCCTCTTTTTTAAAATGCCATTTGGTTTATGCGAGAAGATTATGTGTGCCAATTTTCATGAAAACGTAAATAGTGCAATTTTTTTAAATTTGATAAATATACAGCAAAAAATGATGTTTTTTTCTGCATTCATGAACATTTTATAAATATGAGTTATTTCTGAATAAAAAATGTATAAATTTTTAGGATACTTTTAAAATACAGAAATTACAAATTATTTAACAAAAAACAATTTATGTTTATATTTTAAAGCAAAAAAGTTATGTCTTTTTTTGAAAGAGAAAATACGGCCACAAATCCGAATTTTGAGCAAATATACAAAATTTACACCTCATTTTACTCAAAAAGTATAACATGTAGGTAGATTTTTTTATTACATATTTGATTAAATAAGGTAAAAAATAGTCTATATGGAAATTTTTATCAAAATGTAAATACGGGATCAAAACTGTATCGTATGCCCTTAAGGACAACTCCAATTTATATGAATATCTTGCAAGTATATATTCTATTAACAAAAAAAACTCTTAAAAAGATACCAGGTTTATAATTTTGTACACCAAATGTGCTTTTGACTGATAAAAGACTCATAAGTAATGCTAGAAGAAGAAAAATTTAAAAGGCCAAAATAATGTACTAAGTTGAAGAGCATTGGAGACACATAATTCCAAAAGGTTTTGCAAAATAGATCTAAGATATCTTTTCATGGAATGGAAAATCCTTTGTATTTCGAACAATTCAAACTTTTGTAAACAGTAAGTTTTATAAACATGGCAATATCAATGTAACAGTGAGGGATGTTTAGCTAAGTTACCATTAACAAGTAAGTTTTTGAGAAAGTGAATTTGACAAAGATATGTTCATATAGCCAATTTATATATATGAATGATAAGTAGCAGTTTGTTTAAATTAAATCTGTTACTGAAGGTCATAAATCTTCTATGTGAAGGTTCAAATTGTGAAATCTTTACGTGCTAACAGACTAACAGGAAAAAAAAGTATAACATTGATAATCATGTAGCCCGGACAGATGTAACCTTGTCTGTTTTTTTCTCATGACAATTTATAAGAATAGTGATGTCAGAACCTACGACATAATTGATTAAAATTTGAAGGAACTGTCTTATCATCTTGTTTAATTTGGTAAATCAGATTACTTTAGTACATTGGATGTTTGAATGTGCCATGACTGCACATTTGCAGATTATGGCCATAAAATTATTCGTTTATCTAGGCTCCATGACATATATGATTTCTTGTCAAATTTAGGAATTGTTTTCACTTTATTGTATATTTAGCTCACCTTTCCTGCAATCGTCCATTGTTGTTAACTGTTAAAAAAAATCTTCTCCTCTGAAACTACTGAGACAAATTAAACCAAACTTAGCCATAGTGATCCTTAAGGTATTTAGATTAAATGTGTCTGATGAAGCCGCCGGCCAACCAACATAGAGGAAATGGCCAACATGGCTAAAATTAGAGTATAAGGGTAATATGCAGTTTATGGCTTTTATTTCTGAAACTAAAGCATTTTGAGCAAATCTGACAAGGGATAAAAATGTTAATCAGATTGTGATCTATCAGCTCTGAAATTTTCACATGAATCAGATAATTCATTGTTGGGTTGCTGCCTCTAAATTTGTAAATTTAGGGAAATTTTGCATTATTGGTGGTTATCTTGAAAATTATTATAGATATAAACTGTAAACTGCAATAATGTTCAGCAGCAATAATGTTCAGCAAAGTACAGTCTTTATATAAATTAGTCAACATGACTAAAATTGTCAATTGACCTTTAAGGAATTATTGCCCTTTATAGTCATTTTTTTCATCATATTTTGTAATCTTCTCCACGTAAACCAATGGACCAAATGGAATTAAACTTAGCCACAATTTTCAACAGGATGTCTTCATTGTAAAATGTGTCTGATGACCATGTCATCCAACCAAAATGACTGCAATAGCTATAAATAGAACAGAGGAAGTCTAAGGGAAAAATGTAAAAAAAAAAAACAATTTAAAATGGTCACAACTTGAAAACTTATTTAAATAAGGAGAACAGGTCTTCAGTAACTATTGTAAGACTACAATGGGATGTCCTGCTTTTAATTTGACCAATGGGCCTAATTAAACCAGACTTGGCCTCAATCATTATTAGGATATCTTATTCTATTTATTATGCTATTAACCTCATTTTACATGATTTCATAAACAATAGTAGATACAGGTGAGCGACACATACTCTCAAGATTCTGTAATTTGTTCTTTTTCTGATTTTTGTCATCTGATATGAACTTCCATGTCCATAGATAGAAAATATATCTTGAACCAAATTTGATCTTTTTGAATACTTTTTTTATCCCGCAAGGAGTGGAGGTTTTGTATTTTTCTCAACTACTTATGAAATAGCTTAGGAACCGTAGAGCCTATTGTCCTCATGATTTTTTTTGACAATTTACAGACTACATTTATATATCTTTGGTCAGCATACTGTTGAATCTATGATTGTATTAACTTGTAGCTCAGTTTTTGTGATATTCTTTCATATTTTATTTAGTCATCTGTTTTTTTGAACTGGGATTTTGAGCTTGACATATGGTACAAACATTTTTCTACTGTTGTAGACAGTATGTTTAAATCTAAATGTCTTTTTTGTTTTGTTTTATTAGGTTACCTTCTCATATATATATAAAAATGTATATAATTTGATATGATATTTGTACAATTACAGATCCAGAAGATGTTGGTTGTGACATGCCAGATCAACATGGCACTGTAAGTTTTATGTGTTACATATATGTTTTGATATGCTTATCAGCAATGAAAACAAGATAAAGCAAAATCCATACTGAATGTGTACAGCTGTGTTTTAGTTTTTCAGACAAATATTAAGTGGAACGTATGTGGGTGGCCAGTAACAAACAAACAAAATCTTTACAAAATAATTGTTATTTCGGAGGTTCCTTAACCTGAGAACTTTTGTTAGCAAGCAGCTCTTTTATAGTTTTTTGTCGAACCTGCAACTTTTGTTGCAGAAAGCTCAACATAGGGATAGTGATCCGGCGGCGGCGGCGGCTACGGCGGCGGCTACAGCGGCGGTGTTAGCTCACTTCTTAAAAGCTTTATATTTTAGAAGGTGGAAGACCTGGATGCTTCATACTTTGTATATAGATGCTTCATGTTACGAAGTTTCCGTCAGTCACATGTCCAATGTCCTTGACCTCATTTTCATGGTTCAGTGACCACTTGAAAAAAAAGTTCAGATTTTTTGTAATGTTGAATTCTCTCTTATTATAAGTAATAGGATAATTATATTTAATATGTGCGTACCTTGCAAGGTCCTCATGTCTGTCAGACAGTTTTCACTTGACCTCGACCTCATTTCATGGATCAGTGAACAAGGTTAAGTTTTGGTGGTCAAGTCCATATCTCAGATACTATAAGCAATAGGGCTAGTATATTCGGTGTATGGAAGGACTGTAAGGTGTACATGTCCAACTGGCAGGTGTCATCTGACCTTGACCTCATTTTCATGGTTCAGTGGTTATAGTTAAATTTTTGTGTTTTGGTCTATTTTTCTCATACTATATGCAATAGGTCTACTATATTTGTTGTATGGAATGATTGTAAGGTGTACATGTCTAGCGGGCAGATGTCATGTGACCTTGACCTCATTTTCATGGTTCAGTGGACAAAGTTAAGTTTTTGAGTTTCGGTCTTTTTATCTAATACTGTATGCCATAGGTCAACTATATTTGGTGTATGGCAATATTTTATGATCTTTATGTCAGTTGCACAGGTTTTATTTGACCGTGACCTCATTTTCACGGTTCATTGCACAGTGTTAAGTTTTTGTGTTTTGGTCTATTTTTCTTAAACTATAAGTAATGGGTCAACTATATATGTTGTATAGAAGCATTGTTAGCTGTACATGTCTGCCTGGCTTGGTTCATCTGACCTTGACCTCATTTTCAAGGTTCATTGGTCTTTGTTTAGTTATCTTGGTTAATGTTAAGTTTATGTGACAGTTACTTAGGACTATCAACATAATATCAATGATTAGTATAGAAGGCGAGACATTTCAGTGTGTGCACTCTTGTTTAACAGTAAAAGCTGAATGCTATTATAGTATGTCAAGTATTAAACAACACTGAAACCAGTGGCATAAGAGAAGTAAAGTTTAAGGGGTACAAAAAATTAAAAAAAACAGTACACATTTATTGTTAATTTTACCTGTTAATTTCTATCCATTACAAATTGAGTTTTAAGTAAATAGATGTTTTCTTTGGGTAGGGTTACTCAATAGTTGTCTATGTTATAGTTGCTGTTAATTGTTTTCCAATGACAAAAGGAGTAGGTCCGGTAAGACCCCTTTTTGGCCCCAAAATATAACAGTTTTACAAAATTGTTAAAATGTAAACTTTTAGTTATTTATTGGACAGTTGAATGCTTCTGCTACATAAATATGGGCTGTTTTTGACAATACAATGCACATATATCGGGTTGTAGCACCATTAAGTCATGCTAAATTACTGAAATCTTCAAAATTCTATCATTTTAGTTAAATTTTAGACGGTTTCCTTGTAAAACGAAAGTGGCCGCATTCGTGTTCATCCTTAATATTGAAATGTAAGTTGTATTTTATGATAATACATAACATATATAAAGGTTGTGGATGAACACAGATGCGGCCACTTTCTTTTTTGACAAAAACCATCTGAAAAGTGACGTTTTTTGGCATATTTGAAAGATTTTTCATATTTGAGCTTTAATCTGATCGTTTTAATGACTAAATCAGTTAAAATCTTTCTCTTATACTAATTAAATCAAGTGGAATAGACACTTAAGTCTTTAAAAAGTGGTCAAAATCTTTCGTCAGATGAAACTGAAATTTGAGGCCAAAATGAGTCCTTACCGGACCTACTCCTTTGAGTTATTTCCCTTTCCCCATAATTGAGGACTTGTTGATTTCCAATTTGACTAACAAATAAACAAATGGTATGTCTCAGCAAGTCTGATTAAAGGATAACTAGAATATATTAATGAATAATTTAATTTTGGATGTAACAAGTCTTCTGATTGGCTGACATTATTTTGTTATGAGCCCATAGATATAATTTAGTCATGTGACCGTGACGTCATCAAAGTTTTTTCATGGTTTTCTACGGTTTAATATGGAATTTAGAATTAAATTATAAGAAATGACTGTAATATTTTTTCTGTCTATTCGAAATAACATAAAAAATGTGGTGCACACTGTTTAATAACCCGCTACGCGTGTTATTCAGTGTGCACCAAATTTTTTATGTTATTTCTTCATAGACAGAAAAAATATTAGTCATTCCTTAAATGATACAATTCTTAACCAAATGAAAATTATTCAGAAAACAACAATTTCTTAAGTCTAGCAGTCCATCAATTTTTGTATATTTGAATGCTTCTGTGCATGTTGACCTCTATCATGGTGGCAAAGGGAGATAACTGTAATTCAAACTATTTCAATGGAAAACTATATATATGTGCAGTTGTATTTATCTTTTATGAAAATGCCAGTCAATAGTCTTCTTGGACGGTATTTTGTTTATTGTGACCTTGAATGTTAAAAGATATTTTTTTATATTTTGTTTGTTGAACTGCAGAGAAAAGATGTAAAAATGTCAATTACAATATTAATATTTACATGTTATATTTTACAGCATGTAGTGGCTGAACATGGAACAAATAAAACATTGAATATTGATCCTACTGAACCAGTAAGTTTTATAGGAGGTATTTATGTTGCAAATATAAGAACCATATCGTTTGGCCTAACATTTTGACAAAAGATATTCATTCAGTTATGATTAATTGTTGATGACTTTCTTACTATTATGACATACAATAAACTTTGCTATTGACTTATAGAAAAATATATATCTTCATATCTTACTTTTTAAGATGTTTTTGTTTCATTTTGGTTCATTTAAAGAGAAGTATTAAATATCCAGAATGTTTTAATGTGTAATAAACTAATATTTCTAATATATTAAAAGAAATCATTTCTAGAAAAGTTTTCTTTGTTTGTAAGCTTTCAGTTGATCTAATAAACTGTCAAACAATCACATTTAATCTTTTCTAAATTGAGCAGATAAGGATTTGAACTATATTAGTTACTTTTAAAGAAATGTACTAAGAAACAGTTTTTCTTTCTTTAAATCTTGGTATAGCATTTTTCAGTCAGTACATTTCAACCTGCAACGAAAAAAATGGGATTTTAGAAATTTATGGACAACCTCAATTTCTGAATGAATTGGTTTTTTTTTCTATCAGCATTGTGGCAATGCAATGTCATAAAGAAATAATTCTCTATTCAGGGTCATAACCTTCCCCTGCCACTTTATGTCCCTAAAATACCTGCATTATTAAAATGACAAATTATACAATGTAATAAAATCCAGACTACTTGAAGAAAAAATTGTCCTTGCAGAAATTCCTATATTAGTTTAAAAAAAAAAAGAATTGTTCATTAAGAATTGAAAAGTTATGAATAAAAGGAAAAGTGATATAAAAATAATAGAGACAGCAACTAAAAAACACAAAACAAATTCACCTCAAGACAGTTTGAGTTCAGCATAACTTTATCAACATAGGATAAGTTTCTATACAACTTGTCAATCTGTAAATTTGTTGATTAAACTTGATAGTTACTATCAAACATCTCACATCAACAGCAAATTCCCCATTATATTGACAAATAAACAATAAGATACTTTCTATTAATGAAAACGATTGTCTTCTTTCAAGTTTCAGCTTTATGATCTTAATAATTTGGTAAACTATTTATGGGTTTGGTATATTTAATATATACAAACTATATAAATCATATTTATTCAGAATTTTTTATCACAGAACAATGTAAATATATGCAAACAGCTTATTTTATTATTACACAAAAAGAAAAAAATGATATAAGCATTTCATACACTTTCCTTCATTGTCAGGATAGTTTATCTGAAATTTCTTTGTCAGGGTAGTTTATCTAAAATTTCTTTGTCAGGGTAGTTTATCTGAGATTTGAAATTGTAGTTTGGAATACCAAATTACAGAGTTTAGGCTCAATTTTATAACTATTGATTTTATATTTATAATAACTGCACCTATATTTTTCTTATTGTTTTATTTTCATCTTGGTCTGTTTTAAATCTTTTGAAATTATTTCTGTTGCAAAGCTGGCCATAGAATGTCAGACAATTGGACAAGATCAGAACAGAAGTGTTCATTAGAGCAACAATTACATGGTAACAGAAATTCAATGCTTTATTTGAAATATGAAAAGAAAAAAACCATAAAATCCCTACCAATATCAGTTTCCTATTTCCTGACTGCAAATCCAACATGTTTTTGAAATGACCACTCCAGCAGTTAATTCATTCATTAAAACACAAATTTTTGAAATGAGGTTTTGCTATGTAACTTTAACCCTATATTAACATACTAACTACAACATAACTTTAACCATGCATAAACTACTAACAGAGCATGTAGATGTATTAACACTTGTATGCAAATTTGTCTGCCTTTACATAAAGCCAAAAAAGTTGCCATAAAATATTGCATCACAATGGTAAACATCTGATGGTATGATTTAAAATTGATTGTTATGGCATCCATTGGTTATTCAGAGACGGTTTAAAAGTCATTCTTGGACAAAATTCAGCTAAATACAAAAAATGTAAATACATCTATTCTTCAAAAATAGTTAATAGCTGTTAAGGTCAATACCTAAATTGTAGTAATTTTTGCTTTTAGAGCCATTAAATTTTTCTAGTTCCTCTTGAACTTCAGGATTTGTAATAAAACAGTTTTTATCAAAGGAGAAAGTGAAGCATCCATTTTCTCAAGATCAGAAAAATGTGGCAACAATTAATATTTCTTGTAAGGCATGAACAATTCAATGTAATGTAGTAGTAAATATAGATCAAATACTATACATTATTGTTTTTGGACCAACTGAAACCTGCAGATGGGGGATATTTCTGCTGTGTTGAAGACCGATTGGTGGTCTTGGGCTATTTCTGCTTTGTCTCTTTGACACATTCCTTGTTACCATTCTCAATTTTATAGAAAAATTACTGAATACCTGATGAAGTTAAATATTATTGTTTTGTAAAGGAAAAGATTGATTTGACAACTATAAGTGTACACGTTGATTACGGGGCATTAAATAACAGCAATAAAATCAGCAATGAAACTACAGCTAATGGCGAGGTGATAAAAGGTCCAGTCATCTCTGTACAAACTACAGATATGGTTGACTCATCAAATCCTACAAATGGCCGTACAGTTTTCTCGGTGCAAGCTGCAAATGACCGTACAGTAGACTCATTAAATGCTGCCAATGATTATGCACCGGACTCACAAAAACCTGCAATAATTATTTCTACCAATGGCAACCCAAACTTGGCTAAAAATGGAGTAAGAAAAACTTGGTAGATTGCTAGTTTATAAAATGGGTATGGTGCTATATTGATTGTTGTTCTGTCTGCTAGTCGTGTTCTACTTTTAATACACCTTATCGCTATTTGTCCGCCATTACTGGATATCACACAGGTTCCCATAAATTTTGACGTCACAAAACAAAATATCTGAGGCCACAATGGAAAAGTGATTGTTGTACGCTTCAGAAGCTCAAGCGGCCAGGTCAGCCGGGATTAGCGATAAGGTGTATATGTTTCAGATGTGGGTTTATATAGATTATATCTAACTATTATGATAATTATAGATTACTTTTATCAGTTTATATGTGCATTGCTAGTGAATATTTTTGTAGAAAGAGAAAAGACACTGTGGATTTAGTATTATTGATGGGGTACTAATTGCAATGGATTTCATAAGTAAAGGTTAAACAGGAATTAAACGTACGTTCTTGTCTCTCAAATTTTCTGTTACTGCATTCCTGATGACGGTAAATCCAAAAAGTACCTCTGACACAAGAAGATTATAACTTATTGTTTTCATTTTTTAAAGAAGACAATGAAGTTCAATATTCCTGATTTGTCATATACAGAATTTGTCACCAGTATATAATCAAGTTTCCACAAAATTAAGTTTGTCATCAATTCATGAAAATTGGTACCCACAAAAATAAAGAAATCCACAGTCTATGCCTTTTATTCTACATTGTTGACTATAAGTAATTTAAGTAAACAATAGTACTAATTTTATTATATTTTTTATTAAAGAGTGAAACAAGTCCATTACATCGCTATGATGTTGAAGTAACTATGTATTTTTAGTCTATATCAAACACTCCTATTGCACAGTGTCATTTTTCAACCATGTAAATTGATTTGATATTGAGCGCCTTTCACTTTTGTATATACTTTTATAGAAAACTTATAAAAATGTGCACACAAACACATACACACTAATACACTGATTATTATAATGTGAAATTTGGTATCCCAACTCGTTTAATTGCATAATGAATATCATACATTTCTATCCATTGCTTTGCTGCATAACCTATATTTTTACACAGAAACTCTACTACTTATATTTGATGATGCTTATGTTGAAGATTTTAGTCACAATATATTCAAGAGAAGGATTGAAGTTATTTTTTCTCAAAGTAACCTCAAGTTATGAATGCATTTGAACTATGATTAACTGGAAGTTTTAAGAAGCCTGCATCCTTTGAGAACATTCTGAAGTAATAACCAGTAGTGGTTTCATAAATTCACAGGGAGTACTTTAACTATTTCATTTCCCAAAATTATTATTTAAACTTTCTTTTTTGAAGAATTGAATAAATGGAAAGAAAACCCAAGGATGGTAAAACTAAATGTAAACAGAAATACAACTAACATATTTTAAGCTGCTTGCATGATAAGCTCACCTAATTAAGATTTGGGACTTATGCAAAATATATGTTACCATGGGTTTAAATTTCGTTTAAATTTTTACCAATGGTTACAATATTTAAACCTAATAAAAAATTAATCAAGAGATGAAGAAATGGGCCAAGGATACAACAATCATTGTTATCGCCTTTGCTTACAAGTGCAAAATTATCTCATAAAATTTAATTAATTATTTACAGGAGCATATTCTTAAAGTTAAAAGCTGTTGAAATCCAGATTCGTCTGAAAGATCTTTTCGTCATCTAAATTTAACCTTCTTTGTCATTATATACCATTTCTAACTAATGTGACTAGTTTGAAACAGCTAGCCTATAGCTTAAGGGTAGCTATAAATCACTCATCAAAAATGCATTTTCTTTTTATAAAAACAGCAATTAGATATTATTTCGAATATTTTTAACTTAGAAATTTCAATTTGAAGTTAAAATTTAAATGAGTTTATTTCTGCTTTATCTAATAGTCTTCCGAAGATGGTGATGATTTATATCATGAGGTAAAATGTATATAGCATGGTTTTAAACTAGAGTGGATTTGAGTTTAACATTAATTATTTTACTAATTTTTTCAGTTTTTGCATTTTTATACAGATTTCTTTCCATAGTGTGTTGTAAATGCTAGTAGCTTGATTTGTGTGTGCATAGTACTGATCTTTAATTATCACATATACATGTATAATATTCCTTTCTGTTTTCATGTGAAATTACTGTTCTTTACAAAAAAAATATCGTCAAAGTCTTCTCTACTTTTATAAAAAGGAAGACTTAATATTTGGTCTGAAGCTTGATGACATTGCTATTAAGTTGTTTGCTGATAGTTCAAATAAATTTCAGCACTCATTTTGCATAAACTTTTCCGTCAAAGTAATTTTAGTGTCATTGAAAGGGAATGATTGACTTACAATCAATTGCATGCAACGACATACAGCAGACCCATTATTGGTCTTGTTAATACATTGTACATGTATTGTGAAATCTCACCTAAAAAGCATTTTTCTAACATTTGCATGTGGCAACACAAAATTTCAAGGTCTTATTGATTTTTTTTTTCTGATTTTTTTGCAACCCCTTTATCATATTTATTGCATGGTTGTTTTCTGTCTTCATTTCCCCCAAAAAATAAAACTGAATCATGTTTTAAATTTATCAATGGTAGAATGCAACTTGTAGATTTATACTCATCAGCATTACTTTTTTCTTTTTAATAAAGGTTGTATGATTAAAGATCAGTAACAATTTCAGTGTTTCCTCTTACCAATCTTTTAGATTTCCTTTAGTTTTGTGTTTTGTGTTTTGTTATCTACAATTAGAACTCATATATGTAAAAGCATTTAGGAATGTATTTTCAGTCATATTTTTCTCTATATATACAATAGTTTTAAAGTTCTCAAAAATAGAAATTTCATTTAAGTATAAGGTTAAATGATGATCAATTTAGTGATGGATACTTATATGATAGTATAATTTGATTGTATAGTTTAGAATTATTTAAAGACTTACTTTTCAATACTAAGTATGGTAAAGAGAATGTTGCATTTCAAATTATAATTACTTTAAAAACGCAACTTTTGTAATTGATATTTAATTTGATCAAATCAAACCTTTGACTTGATTCTGATTTAGAATGTGACATATTCCTACTTTTTGAAATATTCCCACCCTAATTCATATTTGCCCTGCTTAGTGGACTTCAACATTTCCCAGATGGCAGTTATATGACCTGAAGTGGGGATCATATGTTTATTTAGCATAAAAAGATTTCTTTAAGTATCCCAAATATTAGAAAATTAAGAATTTCAGAATCAGATGCAAGTTAAAGGTCTGATTATGATCAGATTGTGAAATGTTAAATTAAATTGTATTAATTTATATACTTTTTGTGATCTTGTAGCAATCTTATAGCAGTATTGATGCCTCAACACAGGCCTTAATCAAACATAAGCAGGAGAAACCCATTACAATATGGGGAGCATTCTTTATACCAGTAAGTACTTTTGTTGTCCTGCTTTATGTGTCACATCTGTCTACACATTTGAATACCAAATCTTCTAAACAGGGATTTTGATAAAAACTGTTAATATGGTATAATTTTTAAAATAGAAAATCAGTTAAGTCTCTGAACTAAAACTAACTAAACTTAGTAGGGTTAGCTAATGGTCTTCATGTGGTCAACTTATAAGTAAATATAAAATTTACTAAACTTGTAGCCATGTATGCATGGCTAACCCTCCAAAGGCAAGCTATTTTTTTTTTCTAATTACAAATATTTTCTTTGTTTCTACAGGTCTCATAAAAATTTGAATGAAACTCAATGTCATTAGAAAATGAATTGATGTTTGGTTCAGTAGTTATAATGAAGTTACAGCC
This sequence comes from Mytilus galloprovincialis, assembly GCA_037788925.1. Classification (NCBI taxonomy): domain Eukaryota; kingdom Metazoa; phylum Mollusca; class Bivalvia; order Mytilida; family Mytilidae; genus Mytilus; species Mytilus galloprovincialis. The sequence continues at coordinate 43,008,197 of CM075333.1, read as the reverse complement.
TTTGGTATGTCATTGAGTAAGGCCTCTGTCAAGGTCATTCATAATTTCCTGTAATGTATAGTTTCTCAAATTGAAGTACACAAACTTACAAATTAAAACAAAAATTGTTTTACACAAATAACAAGTCTATGTAATAATCTTGAAATCCCACAACCCAAAAAAAACAAACCAAAGTCCTTATGATATTTTACATATTCAAAATTGTTATGTTCATTTATTCGATTTTTAAAAAATGGACAAAAATGTGAGATTGATTATTGCGCTCAATTCAAGGAAAATCTGCATACAGCAATATATATCAGATATCAGAATTTGAGCTCTTATTATTGTGATACTCACCCAGTAGCACTAATGACATTGTTAAAAACCTTACAGTAATTTATGAATTTACAGTATATGGTAAAACAAATTTTAAAAATGGATGCACTAACATTTTTTATTAAAATTACAGGGTGTAGCTGAGTTTTCACTGTGTCTGTTCTGTGCCAAACTAGTCAGTTACACATTCTTGTTTTGGCTTCCAAATTATATAGAACATACTGGTAAGTTGATAATATACAAGTTATAACATGCTTAACCCCACCACATTATTTTTGTATGTGCCTGTCCCAAGTCAGGAGCCTGTAATTCAGTGGTTGTGGTTTGTTTATTTGTTACATATTTGTTTTTTATTCATTTTTTTACCTAAATAAGGCCATTAGTTTTCTCGTTTGAATTGTTTTACATTGTCTTATCGGGCCTTTTATAGCTGACTATGTGGTATGAGCTTTGCTCATTGTTGAAGGCCGTACAGTGACCTATATTTGTTAATGTCTGTGTCATTTTGGTCTTTTGTGGATAGTTGTCTCATTGGCAATCATACAACATCTTCTTTTTTATAAGTCATATTTTACCATACAATTGTTATTAATATGAGTAAATCCTCTCTAAGAGTGGGAGCTAAATTACATTCTAATATAACATGCTGCTTTATGGTTATAATCAACAGCTGATAAAACTCCTCATATATCTACAAGTTGGTACCTAACACTACGGGGAGATAACTCTGTAAAATCAGCTAAACGTTTTAATTACATTGTGTTGTAAAGGGAATATGAAGCTTCTCAATGATCAAAATTAGTGTTTACCAAACTGCTATATAACCAGTGTAATTTTTCTGATAGAATGGTTGGTCAAAATTTTTGAAATATTTATATTTTTGTTAAAGGGTCAAAGTAAATACTTTGTCAAAATTTAATGAAAATTAAACGAGCCAAATTAATTTTAGTGAAAGTGTTGGGTACCACCTTAAGTGCAGACACACAGATGTACATATTTATCTCCCACAGAACTCAGCATAAATTCAGAAATTATTGCGATGTTTTAATTATTACAAAAAATGCAACAGTGTCATAATCACAAAAATTTAAACTCGCAATTTGAAATTTTTTATATGAATTTAACAGGATTTTTCTCAATATCACAAAAATTAAAATCGTATTTTAGTCTTAAATAACAAGATTGCAATACAGAACTACTTTTTACAAAATAAATAAATTTGTTGATCTTTGTAGGATATAAAGTACTAAATGGTGGCCCCATTGCCAGCAATGCTATTTTTAGCAATTATCTCCTTAAAAGGTGCTTTTAATAAACTAATTATGGAAAAACTGCTGTTGTCTAATTGAAGCTCGATATCTATTTACGATTTTACCCCACTCAAATATATATGGTCCCATGGCTTTTCTTGGTCAATTTTGGGGTTTTTCACGATACCTGACGATTTCGCAGAAAAATTTCCCTAATTTTGAGCAACATAAAAAAAATATTTCCGGCCCTTCATACTATACATTTAAGGACAAATTTGTGCTTGCATGAAACTTCATTCATAATGCTTTCCAGAAGAAAAATATATAAAAGATATAACAACCAATCACAGAGAGCCATCTATTTTTATCTCTATGTCATGTTCATTTCATAAAATGGCTACGCCCATGTAATTTTATTTGGTACATTGTAACCTGTACAAGAGCAGGAGTGAACATTTTTAGACATAAAAACCAATCATAACAGGTGATTTATAAAACAGTACTATACTATTAACACAGAATAAAAAGAATTTATGTTTAATGTATACTACCATATAAATCATTTGATTGTTTTTTTTATTGCAGCTCACTATGATGCAGAGAAGTCTGCTGATGTATCCACACTGTTTGATGTTGGTGGCATTGTGGGCGGCATTGCTGCAGGATTGATATCAGATAACTTTGGTGGCAGAGCAACCACATGTGCTGTTATGTTAATACTTGCTGCCCCTGTGGTATGTGATGATTGAATATTAATACCCTCTCATCCCCTTGTCAACAATGATATTTTTAATCAGATGTTTGCAGATCACATTGAAAGTACTACATTGTATATCAAATTAAATAACTGAAACATCCAGTTGAACCATGTAAGCATAGAAGTATTGTTTTAATTTTACAAACCTTTCAAGTGAAGTAAAAACTTCAATAAAATTTCATAAGCTGTGTCTAGATATTGACTTTCTAAATATATAAATCCACCTGACCTGTCGTATTGTTATAATGTCTAAATTCTAACTTTTCTCTAATATTCTATACTACTGACTTAAATAAAAGTTGTATAAAATGATGATCACACTTACAACATGTATCTCTGGAGCTTCCCTAGTTCAGACACACAGGCCATGAGACCATAAGTTTGACACACAAAACATCCAAGAGCTTAAAAACCAGAAAAACTTTAATAGAACAGCTAAATAAAAAAAAATGATTAAAAATTGTCATCTTTGCCTGAATATGTTGAACCCCTAAATATAAGACATTCATATCGTTTTCTCTCTCTGCAATTTACGATTTGGCGGACATAGAAATAAGTCAGTGCTGATCACTATTTTCAATTGAGTTATGTCCCTTTGTAATTGCAAATTAAATGTATATTGAAATTGCATTGTAAGAACTCTGAACATCTACACTAAGTGTCAGATTTTTTCAGAAATTCAGTTTTGCATCAGCAATGTCTCAGATAAGGTTTAAAGCAGCTGTGATCAACTATTTTTTACAAGAGGTGAATCTAGAGAAAGAAAACTGAAATTTAAGCTTTCTCACTTTATTTCTTGTCCAATTTTAATGAAAATTTGTGTTAAAGGCTCATATGAGCCTTGTCTCAGAAACCTGAGTGATCTTTGCAATTAGAATAGAGAATTAAAAAGGTTACTGCCCTTGGACAACTAGAATATATGCCGTTTCAGTAGACATCTTATTGAATTCTGTTCTTTTAAAATTGTTTTGTTTTTCTGATTTCAGATGTATATTTACAATTTATATGGAAGTTTAAGTCTAGCCCATTCTATAGGTAATTATTTAATTCATAGTGATCTGATGAAAAATTTATAAATAAGATAATTATAATTAAACATTTAGTTGTAATACTTATTTTCTGTAACACTTGTGGTGTATTGAAGCCAGCACATATGATAAAAAAAAACGAGTGTGTCAACGTATAATCATCTGATATACAAAGGCGGATCCAGGGGGCCTGGGCCCCCCCTTTCGTGGGAAAAATTTGGTTGATTATATAGAGAAACATTGAAGCATGACTAGAGCGGCCCCCCCCTTAGGTCAGTCAACGGGCCCCCTTAGAATAAGTTCTGGATCCGCCACTGGATATACATGCATTATCTGTAATCACCCTTTCATTTCCAAAAAGGACTATTCCATATACTGAAGCTACTTGTGTGTTCAGCTGCCTTTGAATTTTAGCTTGATAGCTGAAGTCTGGATGATGTTGAAATTCAAGGTTAATGATTATTTATCTGACTCCATACTAACACTTTTCTTTCCCCTCAGTCCTATTTTTTTCTTCCTTGTTTCCACTATGCTCTGCCTTATCTCCAACTTTTTCACCTGTATATCTGATCAGTACAAATGTTTGTTATAATCAATTGTATTGTATCTTTATATGAACCGATGTATTTTTTTTAAGGCCTGTCATTTGCATGTGGAACTTTAGTAAATGGTCCATATGCTTTAATTACAACTGCAGTTAGTGCTGATCTAGGAACACATAAAGTTTTAGAGGGCAATACAAAAGCTTTAGCAACAGTAACAGCTGTTATAGATGGTACAGGTAGTATAGGTAAGTCACTGTCAGTACTGATTTAGGAACACATAACGTTTTAGAAGGCAATACAAAAGCTTTAGCAACAGTAACAGCTGTTATAGATAGAACTGGCAGTATCTGTAAGTCACCTGAAGTGTTGTTGTATAAAGCCCATCAGTGCTGTTTGCCATTTGATTACGTTCGCTGGATTGTTGGTGTGTAACTTTTAGTAACTTTGGCTATATCATTGGTAAAGGTTTTTATTAGTGAAGAAAGAAAAAGAAATGAGAATTACCAAGCTTGAACTGAGAACCAGCAATCCAATGTCACACATTTACTGTTTTCATTTAATTTGCTGAAAAAAACGGACTTTGATGCTATCTGTGACAACATATAAGAAGAGCAGTTATGTTGTTAAAAATAATTAGATAGTTTAATATGTGAAATGATAAGTTTTGGCACTTTTTGTGCCTTATTTAAGCTATTGAAATCACCTTTAAAGTTTCTTTGCAAGGTTATTTGTATAATCTCAAAAAATCTTAAACTATAAGTCTCATATATAACTGTCCATTTTTGACGGATTTTATATCCATTGATGGAATGATATATCATTATAAACCCTCTTTTTACATGTTATATTAACAGGTGCTGCTATTGGTCCATTATTAGCAGGATTGATACCAGTATGGAATGATGTATTTATAATGTTGATAATCTCCGACATTCTAGCTCTATTGGTAAGTAATAAAAGATACCAAAAAGGAGTTAGAAAACATATCTCTGTCTCAAGGGAGACATATCTCTGTTTCAACAGTTTTAGTTTATTGAATTTAAAAAAAAATAGCTATTCAGGATTTCAAATGCAGTTTAGAGTCTGCAAATTTTATACACTAAAATATATTGTTTTCCATTCATACCTACACCCACAAAATGAAAGAAAATTGGTATCCCTCGAATGATGAATCCACAGTAAGCATGGGCTATTTAAATATAGAAATGTGTTTACCGGTAGGTGAGGGTTTGATCAGTTTTTATTGTAACCAACTTGACAGTTTTGCTTCTATAATCTTTGAATATATTTTTTATTTCTTTTACAGTGCCTTATTAGATTAGTCTACAAAGAATTAGGAATAGACAGATTATTAGGATGTACTGGAGATTGATGTTGCCATGACAACCAGAATATTTTGGGACATTAAAATCAATAGTTTGTGGTCATACTGACTGATCTTTGATTTAGTCCCAGTAGAAGTTACCTATACTCATTATATCTGTCTCAATATTGAAATTATAGTCCCACTTTAGATTCATGCAAAATTTTATGGAAAGAATACAGTTATCTCCCTTATGTATTTTCTGTAGATTTCAACCTGCTTACATGAAAAATTAGAATTACGATTCTGCATTTCAAATAAAATAGGAAATTATGAAAAGGCCTTAAAATGCTAACATGTATAGTTTATGGAGAAAACATTTGTTGAGCCCTGATAACATAAGCCACACATGTACTGTACATGTGTCAACCAATTTCTTGCTGTTGGTCAGTATGTATTAGATTAAATTCAATCAAGTGTTTACCAAAATTGTATAAGTTACAAGTATTAAATTTTACCTTGCTTAGGTAAAACAAATTTGATTGTTGTTACAATGCATTATATTTACCAAAGTGTCATACAAATATATTTTGTTTCAACACCTTACATTGTATCGGTGGACTGCTCTTTATAGAATTATACTAGACTTTTTGAGAGGAAATTGGTTAAAATGTGTTCCCTTTATGCTATTAGTATTTTCTATGCTTATTAGGTATTTTTTTTAGCCTAAATTTAGAATGGAGGTGAAGGTCAGATGTTAAAATTCAGCTGAATTAATACAAAGGAATTGAAATTTCTGAAATCAATTATTAAGCTATAGGCATACAGTCATTAATCTTAATTGTTTTTAATTGTTATCTTTATGAATGTATTGGAAATGCATTAATATTCACTGGGTTCTAATTTTTTCATGGATTAAACTGATTTTAAATGGTAAAGGTAAACTACCTATTAAATTTTAAAAAAATACAAGATCCTGATTAGCTTATGTAATATGCAGTATTTTCCATATAGCATCCTTGAAAAAAATGATTTTCTCGATCCCTAAAACTGGTACCAATGAAAATAATAGAATCCAAAATACATTACAATAATATAGATAAATTAAAATTGCAGGGATAAGAATTCAAATATTCTTTATAAAATGTTCAGTTTAGAGCTTATATAAGAAACAATTGATTATGCTAATTGACTTATTAAAAATAGAAATGATATGTTATAGTCAATATGTAACTGTTAATATTATAAATGTGAAAGTCTTAGCATAAAAAGAAATATACATTTATTTAAAAAACATAAATGTGGGTTTCAAAGAAATTAAGCAACACCACACCTGAAATTTTTGAATGAATATATATTGATAAATCAGTTTTGGTGGAAACTATCCATGACCAACATCTGACCAATAATCATATTTAATTGACAATATCACACTTACCATAGAAGCATGAATTTTTGCTGTGCAAGAACTCTCTGAACCAATACAATATTTCCTTATTACATTCTTATTATAAATTTAAATAAAGTATTCATATTCCTTTGTCTTTCAAATGTCAATCAAATGTTGTATTTTTTTTTGTGACATATGAAATTACTTTGTTATTTGTCATATTATTCAGAGAAATTATTTAGTGGTTCAGATCTGGTCCTTCTCTAATAAGATAATGGCCGAACCAGGGAGCATATAGGTTGTGTTTATATCCCCTTTCCCCTTTTGATCTTAAAAAAAAATAAAATATTTTGACTAAAAACTCTCAAAAAATACCATTTTTTACAAGTACGTCCAAGTTGGTTGTAAAGGAGAAGTTAAATTCAGATTTGTAGAAAGGGTTTGAAATCCTGGCATAGTCAAATCATATTATCTTTCATCTTTCACTAAATTTCCTCCAAATTATTCACAAGCTTAAACTCAAGAGTGACCTTTGCATCACACAACGACATCTTTGAATTAAATACAGAGAGTATACAGAAAAATAAAGAAACATGTAATTTAATATTTGATTAGCTATGAAAAAAATTCTTAATTTAAAAGAAAAAGTTGTGTTTTAACAAGCCAAGAAAGGATAGTAATTTAATTCTGTAATTTGTGATAGTAATTTGGTGTAGGTACAGAATCTATTCAGAATAGGAAATATTAAGGTGGCATTAAAAACCCTGATGTGTTTTTGCAACCGTGTTTATTCTGTAATACTATATATTGACAATAAATGATTGTTAACTCTGTTAAAGGCATTTTGTTTTTTGTTTTTTTAGTTTGTTTTGCTCTGTTATGTAGGTAGATTAGAATAAACTCTGCACTTATTTGAAGAAAGAATGAAAAAATAACCAACATTAGGAAAATAAGTTGGAGGCACATTTTGATTCATAAATTGACCTTTGGATTCACAATTTCCGGTAAAAACAGACAACATACATATTCATGAAAGTAACATGTTCTGAAGATGAGAAACTGGATCTTCCATCACTGTATTGGTTATCTAAACTACATAAGCGTCCTAACGAACAATGTTATATTTCTGGGTCTTCCAAGTGCTCCACTAAACCTCTTTCTAAATTATCCATATTTAATTTATCAGTAACCCTAATCGGGCATCATAGTTATTGTGAAACTACCCATTCTAGAGGTATCGTGAATCAGATGTGGATACTTAAAAATTCCAAAGATCTTTAAGAGTACATACAATCTTAGACATCTTACCATATTATTAAAACATATTGACTTTTCTTCTCTTTACACATGTATTCCCTATTCCAAACTAAAAGACAAATTGAAACAGTTGGTCCTGCTTTGTTTCATAGAAAAAAGAATGTCCTACATAGATGCGAGTATCTTGTCTTTGTGAGGGATAAAAATCTACTTTTTAAAAAAACACTCTGATTCAAACAAAAACAAAAACTTGATTGAGAACATATTTGTTACGTTTGAAGGATGTGTTTTTCAACAAACTATCAACATTCACATAGAACCAATTGTGCCCCTCTTCTTGCCGACTTGTTTCTTTATTCGTATGATGCTGGCTTCGTACAGAAATTTCTCATTGCAGTATTCTTACTTTACATTCCGCTATACAGATGATTGTCTCTAACAAATGTGATGACTATGTTGAATGCATCTATCCCATCAACCTTAGTCAAAGGATACAACAGATACAGTCAAGTCTGCATCATATCTTGACTTGCATCTAGAAACTGACTATAAGTTTCTGTTGAAACAAAACTTTACAACTAAAGAGACTATTTCAGCTTCCTAACTGAACTTTCTGTTTCTATGTAGCAACATTCAAGCAGCGCCTGCATAAGGAGTATGCATCTACCAGTTGAAACGATATTCGAGAGCTTGTATTTCCTTGATATACGGTTACTGCTAACAAGGAAGCTTTTAAACCAAGAGTTCCAAGTGATGAAGTTGAAATCAATAAATCCCTTAGTAACTTTTACGGACTCCATCACGAGTTTGTTGACCCCTATAAAATATTCGTTTCACTGATGATAGCGGATATGTCCCTAATGTCGTAACTACAATCCCAATACCCTTTTACCGAATATATATAAACTACCGAATTAGACTTGTTAGCGGGTTTGTACTAATATTAGAAACACTACGGGTGCCACATGAGATCACCCCTTTCTTGTTGGGATTCCTGTTGCTCAGTCTTTTGTTTTATATGTTGTGCTTTATGTACTATTTTTTTTTGGTATTTTCTTTACAAGACAATGCGTTGTCAGTTTTTTTTCGACTTATGAGTTTGAATGTTCCTATGATATTATTCGCCTCTGTTTTGTATGATCTTATATGACTACACTTTGTTTATTAGTAGAGGGCATAGTTGAGTCTGCTTTTGAATGTGCTAGCTCAAATAATAACACCTTGCACAAAGGCATTTAACTTTTTGTAACACAATATTTCGCTCTGACCTGAACATAATTTTTTATCACTCCCAAATGCTGTGTACATGGCATAGCAGTGTATATAATGTTTTGTGGACGTATTTTCGTCGTTTGACATGTTTGCCATTGCTTTTTTCAGTTTTCTGAATGTCCTCTTGATATCTTCTGCCTCTTTTTTTTAATGTTCTGTACAAATAATTGTGTGTTCATCATTTTATATTTGAAATAAACATCTGATACAATAATTGTTACTGATAATGGTATGACTTCAATTGGGATGATGTCTATGCTTTTGTTCTGTAAAATACAGAGGGTATCACCAGACCTGTAGTCATTATTTGGTACTGACATGAAAATTCGGATATTTTTATAAAATTTCTATTTAAAAAATGTAATCATTTTAAATTGAGGAATATTTATGTATTACTGAAATAATATTACACCAGAGTTTACAATATCACAAACTGGTCAAAACATTTACTAAATTTTATCACCGATACAAGGACATCATTCGTAAACATAACTTAACATGCAGACTGCTTATACGTTCAGGTATTTCACATCCAGTCTTTTATGGTAATATTATTTATAAAGCACAAATATGTCAGTATTCACCTCAGAAGCTAAAACAACCTTTAAAAAGACTTATGCATAAGGGATATAGTTACGATACTGTTGTCATGTCATTAAAGATTGCATATTTTGACTTGAATATTGATTCACTTATAGAGTCTTTGCATCGGAACTAAACACATTTATTTAAAAACCAGTTGTTGGCATGACACGGGTTGAGTTCTTCTCATATATTTTACGATGGTATGATACTAAACCCCTAACGTAAGAGATTGGGTCTGATATTCATATGATAAAGACATAATCTTTCAATCAGTGTAATTGAAGTCTGGAGCTTGCATGTCGGTTAACTGCAAGTAGTCTGTTGTTATTTATGTATTATTGTCATTTTGTTTAGTTTCTTTTGTTACATCTTCTGACACCAGACTCGGAATTCTCTTGAACTGAATTTTAATGTGCGTTAAGTTATGCATTTACTTTTCTACATGAGCTAGACGTATAGGGAGAGGGTTGAGATCTCATAAACATGTTTAACCCCGCTGCATTTTTGCGCCTCTCTCAAGTCAGAAGCCTCTGGCCATTGTTAGCCTTGTATTATTTTGAACTTTTGTTTCTTGTGTTTAAATTGGAGTTTAGTATGACGTTCATTATCACTGAACTAGTATATATATTTATTTAGGGGGCAGCTGAAGGACGCTTCCGGCTGCGGGAATTTCTCGCGGCATTGAAGACCTGCTGTTGTCTGTTGTATGGTCGGGTTTTTGTCTCTGTGACACATTCCCCATTTCCATTCTCAATTTTATTTTCTCAGGCATATCTCTGATTTTAAAGTTGAATTTTACAATACTCTGTTTGTTTTTAGTTTTGTCAGGCCGTTAACGTATGTATTTTAATTCAAGCTTTCAACTATCGTTTTGACTCTAGCATCACTGCAAAGACCTTAATTGCCGAAATGCGCACCCGGTGCGGTAAAATCAATAACTTTAACATGATTAATGTTCAACCTCGATTTTGATGATATCAAGGTTATGTTTTAGCGAACTATTGACGAAATCGAAGAATGGATTTATGCCAATTCAATATAATATGTACTTCTGAATACATCTATTTTTGTCGCGTCTGTGACTTTCGTCGCAAAAGCAAGACTTAGCGATCCTACATTCCGTTGTCGTCGTCGGCGGCGGCGGCGTCCACAAATAATCACTCTGTGGTTAAAAGTTTATGATACTTGCTTTTTCTAAAATCTGTCTGAAAAAGTTCACACAGCAGTGAAGTTTATTTACAGATCAATAATATAGTGAATCAGAATTAAAGTTGGCCATCATATTTGATTTGTTTAATGATCAAATAAGAACAATTTCAAAACGTAAATTCTAAAATTTGAAAGAGAAATATCTCTCACAACCATCATGTCTTTTGAAAAATTACTTTACTGAGAGACACTGCCATCTAAAATCGGTATCATTTTATCACATCATTTATTGGTTATTCGTCAGCACTATTGGCTATATCACATTGTCCATGTTTTATAAGAGGAAGGCATAGTCTACAATCACAAGCAATACTTATTTAATCATCTTAAATCAGACCCAATATCATCATATATGTTCACAACCAATAATAGTATTAATAATCACAACCATAACTATTCTTTTTAATTGCAACACAATCACCAAAATCACACAAAATGCAACAAGAGACATATTTAGAAACAATTAAGTTTAAATTATAAAAAATCTCGAACAATAGAATACAATACAAATAGTTTATTTACGTCTCACCATTAATATTACAATACATAACATAATACACGAATACATACAATAATATAAAATATTAATGCCATTCTAAAAAGAATTATGAGGGGCGGGATTAATATATATATACGAACACTGGGAATTTTAAAAAATAAATAAAGAAAGATCTCTTCAGATTGTCAATAACAGACCATTTCATCTTAATATCGTTGATTTCGTAGTTACTTTCTATGGAAGGGAATATTCGCCAAAATTATACAATTCTTAATTTGTGAAATACAATTTCTGAATTCGTTACATGCAATTTCTTAGTTTGTAAAATGTAATTTCTTAATTTGTAACATGTATTTTTTCCATCCGTTACATGAATTTCTACATTTCTTGATTTGTGAAATGCAGTTTCTTAATGTGTAAACACAATATCTCAATTTGTTTACGTATTTTCTTCATTCGTTACATGAATTTCTACATTTCTTAATTTGTGAAATGTAGTTACTTTGTTTGAGTCACGTTTTGAGAGAGGTGTCTTTGTAATTGTTACCGCTGCCAGCCAATGAGAAGTTCCGTTTCTGTTTTGTTTAAATATACTTTTCACTTTTTTGGTCTATTGGAAAATGTTTTTGTGCTGTATTAGACCCGTCTACAACGAAATTTGTTTTACATGCACACATATAAAAGTTGCGGTTTTTATCCAACGCAATCATAGGTTTGAACGTTGTTTTCCATTTATACTTGTTTATACATATTCGTGAATTATCTTTTCCTCTTTGGTACTTTACGAATTAAGAATTTTAGATCATCATTATCTGTTTTATCTGCTATTCTTTTGACATCTTCCCACGGTGGACAAAAGCCTTTTTCTAATAACAATTCGACGAATTCTAGCTTACCGTTATGACAAGCAGTTTTAAATACAGAAATCTTATCAAAGAAGCTAGAGTCGCATCTTTCTAACATAAACTCAAAAATTTCAATATACCCATTGATACATGCATTTTCAATTGAAGAGTTGAAATTAAGTTGTTTCGCCTCTACAAGAAAAAACACCACGTTTTCATTTCCTGTAATACAAGCATTGTTCAATGCAGACTCAAAATCAAATAATTCATGATCAAAGGTGTTAAATAAATGTACTACGTCCTGATAATTTCCTTTACTGCATGTCCAGTTGAATACCGATTTCATGTCAAAGATACTGCAATCAAATGTATCTAATAAAAACCTTACCAAAGCGAAATGCCCTAATGAACATGCCTTGGTCATCGGGATTTTGAAATCTAAAGGGGGATTTTTACTCAATGTAACCAATATCTTCATTATGTCTAAATTACATTTTCGGCTATAACATGTTTCTCTCATGGCTGAAGTTATGTCAAAGATTGCAGTATTCAATTTTTCAAGTAATATCTTAGTAAATGTTAAATTGCCATTTTTGCACGATCGCTGTAATATAGAGTTAATATGATCATTTGACACTTCAGCATTGTCGATAATTAATATAATTAATTTTTCGCGGTTATTTTTCAATGCTAGTCTAGCTAATTTGTTCACGTTTTCTTTAGATAATGATGAAACAGATGTTGTATTAAATAAGCTTTCAACGTAGTCAATGTCTTCATTACTACTTATCTATGACATCACCGAATTTATATCTACATTTCTTTTATCGCATGTTTCAAGAAGAGTTATAACTAAGTCCTTATTTTTGCTGTCTACTGCTATTTTGATTGCTGCCGATACGTCGAGATATTTTTTATTTACTTTTTCAAACAGAAATTTAGTAAACAAGATATCACCATTTTGACAGGCCCACTCCAATACAGAGTTTATACCCGACGATTCTTTGTATAAATCATTGTCAATTGTATGGAGTAAAACTTTGAGAATTTCGACATCAGCTTTACTGCAAGCCCATGTAAATATGAATTCGATATCGATTAAACTCTGATCACATATTGTTAATAAAAATATAAGTAAGTCGTTATTGTTTCTTTCACAGGCGAATCTTACAACATGATTAAGATCCATTAATTTTGGATTAACTGATTCCAATAAAAATAACACGAGATCAACATATCCATTATCACATGCCAACTTCATAAGAATATCCATACCCAGAAGACAATGGTCAACGGTCTCTAAAACACAGTTTAGAAAGTCCATATTGCAATTTTCACATGCCCATCTCATTACAAATGCCATATTGAAATGCCCAAAGCCATACGCTTGAAAATATGCCTTGATAAAGTCTGCACTGCCATGGCTAGAGATTACTTTCCATACATGGTCTATTAGTTCATCATTTGCAGCTATATAAGTTACAAACAGATGGACTAGTTCGATTTTACAATTTGTACACGCCTTTTTAATTATATACACTTTATCCATGATATCAAAACTACGAAATGTAAAATATTCGCAAACGCATTTTACTAGTTCCATATCGCCCATTTCGCATGCTGCATTCATCCACAATAATTTATTAAATATCTCATGATCAAATGCTTTAAATAAAAGGTTTAAGTTTTCAATTTTGAAATCTTTATCAAATAAAAAACCAAGAAATCCATCGATATTCAATAATGGGCTTCTTGAATCATTTATGACACGACATAAAAGCTCAAGTGAAGATATATTTCGAAAAACTTCAACAAAGCCGTTTTGAACGAATCCATCTGGACTATCGAAGTCTTCAAGTCTGATATTGTGCAATTTAATCACATTCCATGCAAGAAATGCTTTCTTCTCATTTAAAATTCTACAGAAGCAAAGAAAACTTATTTTAACACTTTCTTTGCATAATATTATAGATCCATCGTCAGATGACAATGTTTTACAAATATCACTCTGAAGGTAGTTTAAAATATTTTCGTCATTTTTGCAGTAAAGTAATAAAGCAGTTGATAGATGAAAAGAATCAGTTAATACTAACTGCAACACAGATTTGTCACTAAAAGATGGAAGAGGAATTGAATATATATACTTGCATCTACTAAAACATTTATATTGTTCGTTTTGTCTATATATTTTACATAAATTATCTATTATTTTCAAATATGTTAATTGGATAATTGGCGACTCGCTTGCTGTTTTAGCAAATAAAAACGGGTCATTTTTATACGTAGTACCTAGGAAATAAATCAACCGTTGTGCTAGCAATGTATAATTCTGCTCTGATCCTTTGTAAATCATTTCGCCATCCAATTCATTATAATCTTCAGGTCGGGTCATTTCAACGATGAAATCGAAATCCATCATTTGGACCAGATTACCTGTATTTATACTGTGACACGATAAAAAGACCGCCTCAAAAATAGTTCGATGTTGGAAGCAATAAAGATTACTTTCTTTTTTTAAATAGTTCCCATTCTGGAGACGAATAACGCTTTCAACGACGTCATTTTTTGTAAAAGGGATATCGTGATGCCTGAAAATCCTTGACGAAACGCTATTTATTTGATGTAAATTAAGATTTCCGACATTTATTTTATCCTGGTTGAGCAAAATAAATGATAAGATTGTGAAATCCACTAAAAAGTTTGCATCGGTATTCCCCTTCTCTCTCATGTCAGTAATATGTTCACATAGAATTTCGTTTGCATGTTTGAAAAATGATATGCCTTGTTTTAGAAATTTTCTATTAGATGTGAACATGTAACAAGCCTGAGGAAAGTCAATGATTGAACTGGATTCGTTTTCAACAATACAGTCTATAGTATTTGAATGAAAATATATCGTTTCTTTTAGATTACATGACGCAGTGCTGTAGTTTTCTTCTTCTTCATCAGAAACTTCCTGTACTCCATGTTTCTGTAAATAGTTCAACAAACATTTCCGTTTTTCAACCTTATTCATTCGAAAATCTGGACATTTCAAATCTATTAAAGTACCACTACAGAAAAGGCGATGTTTTGAAATTAAACTAGTACACTTATGTTTAATATTGTCTCGCATTGTCAATATAACTTTAACATGTCCACTCTTGACACATGTGTATATTGCATCGACATATTTTACATGTATATCTTCGTTAAAAATACTATTCGTCTTACCAAAAACGTCATCGCAAAGTACAATACAGTTATCATTCATATCGATTACTTTTTGCCATTCTGAAATATTCGGTAAATTCAACATGGTATATTGACTGTGTTCCTTAGAATATTGATGAAGTGTTTCTAATGCAATTCTAGATTTTCCAGAACCAGATGGTCCCATTATTACTACATGCCCCTTTTCTTTTACGCGTTTTAGAATAGCTGGCATTGCGCTAGTTTGTACAAATGTACCTTCTTCTAAATGAACTTTAACTGCTGCATCTGTAAGCCGCGAGATTTCTGAAAAGCAAATAAATAAATATATCAAATCAATATGTTATCGAAAATCAGGTATGATTAAACGCACTTTACTTCAAGTAATAAAATACAAACATCACCGTGTAGAACGCCACATGCGGGGTGTCGGCTATGTTTGACATGGGGTGGCAATTTTGAAGCGACGAAAAAGTAACAAGGTAAGTTCAAGCATCAAAATTTCTTATTTTTAGAACTCTCATTACTATATAATGTATTGCGCGGAAGGAACCGCAACCTAATCTATTTCCTGAAAGCAGAAGCAGTCGTTTTCAGTGCTCAGTTTTCTCAAACACCTCGCTCTAGTTTTCCGTGTTGCAGATTTTGAGGCTTTATATGCAAATCTCGGTATAAAAACTACTTCACACAGCTATCCTCCGTATCATTTATATAGAATTGTATTCCTCTCATTGACTGATACCAAATACCAGTTTCTTAGTTAAAATTCATTGGTTTTAAAACTGTTATTCATCAAAATATAAAGTGTCGCTCGGGGTGTCAGATTTTGCGTCGCAAGGGGTAGAGGCTTGTCATAAAAAAATACATATTTGCATGTAAATTAGTCTTCATATGATACATTTTATTTCAAACACATCTACTTTACCATGACAAAACAAGGATTTTTCATTTTGCCTGTTTTTGGTCTTATAAAATATATGCAGGAATATTCATTGTGATATTACATAACATTTAGTGCTTCTTGTACCCTTTTACAAAGAGAAAGTTCCAAAAACTTGTCTTTACCCAATAATTGTTGGCCTTGTAAAAAGTTTATAATTTCATTCAAAATATTTATCTGGTCTTTTAGAAGTGTTTTTCATTCCTTTAATGTAATCCTATTTTCAAACCCGAACATATCTACATCTCCACCTTTTTCATCTACCCCTGCTGTTACCTTTTTTTCCGTCAGCACATAACAAAAAATCATGATTTTGTTGGTTAAGTAACATTTTCAATACCGGATAAAGAATTTCTGGAGAGTTGTCTTTGGAATATCAAGGTCTATGGCGATGAAATCTGATAGTATCTTCTGGCTTGGAACGGAAAAATTGATTCTTGTGTCTTGGGGATCGGTCATTCCGCGCTCAGACAAATTTTCTGTTATGTGTTCAATACTTTTTGGTCCACCCATGAAATATAAAAATTTACCATGAAAAAGTCTGTAGCCTGTTTTCCAAAACCTCTATGTTGTTTCTCGATACGACATTTCTGATGTAATTCTATTTGACATGAATCTGACAGTCTCCAGGAAAAAAAGAAGCTAAATATTGCTTAAAGGAAATGTATTTTCTTTTACCATTTGGATAAAGGATAGAAATTCAGTAGCCAAATTATCTTTTTTTTGAATTTTGAGTCGCTGTTTTGAATTCATTTACAATTGTAGTATCATCATTTTCAGGATTACTTGAAGTTGTGTTGTCATTCGCTGAACAAGATGCCGGTGAGTGTTTCATTGGAGAGAGTGTTCTAATTCTTTTAGGAGTGATGGATTTTTGCGGCGTGCACGAGTGCTTTTTAGATGAACCTGGTGATGAACTATGATGCATTTTGGCTGGTGGATGCTTGGGGCATATCTTATATTGAGGACTATTTTGTGATTTTCCACCATGTTTTAGTTTATTGAGCCATAGCCTTGACTTTTTTTTACCATGATAGTGACTGATCGAAAAGGAAAAGAAATCGTTTACCAGCTTGAAAACTAAATATATTGAGCCATTTTTTTTACTATGAATGAAATCAAAAGCACAAGTTTTATAAGACCAAAAACAGGCAAAATGAAAAACCATTATTTTGTCATGGTAAAGTAGATGTGAATGAAATCAAAAGCATATATTTTATAAAACCAAAAACAGGCAAAATGAAAAATCCTTGTTTTTTCATGGTAAAGTAAATGTGTTTGAAATAAAATGTATCATATGAAGACTTATTTACATGCAAATATGTATTTTTTTAGACAAGCCTCTACCCCTTGCGACGCAAAATCTGACACCCCGAGCGCAATTTATATTTTGATGAATAACAGTTTAAAAACCAATGAATTTTACTTAAGAAACTGGTATTTGGTATAAGTCAATGAGAGGAATACAATTCTATATAAATGACACGGAGGGTAGCTGTGTAAAGTAGTTTTTTATATCGAAATTTGCATATAAAGCCTCAAAATCTGCAACACGGAATACTAGGGCGAGGTGTTTGAGAAAACTGAGCACTAAAAACAACTGCTTCTGCTTTCAGGAAATAGATTAGATTGCGGTTCCTTCCGTGCAATACATTATATGGTACTGAGAGTTCTAAAAATAAGAAATTTTGATGCTTGAACTTACCTTGTCACTTTTTCGTCGCTTCAAAATTGCCACCCCATGTCAGACATAGCCGACACCCCGCATGTGGCGTTCTACACAGTGAAAATCCATAAACAATGACAAATGCCGAATTTCACATAATATAACACCTGTAGTTAAATTCAAGTTCGATTAAATTGACTGAAGATATTAAACTAAGGTCTATAGTTTGCCGGAATAGAATAAGCATATTTTAAGCGATTACTCAAGTTTTTTTTTATATATAAAAGAAGCTTTTTTTTCGCATAATCTACAAACGATGTCGTTTCACTACACGTCTTTTTATGTTATAATTCAATTACTGAAGTCTCCATGATATTTAAGTATCGTGTGTTATTGAATTCGCTTCAAGGAATTATATATTTTGACAAATCTTTTTATGTGTGTAAGAGTTCTGTTCATAAACATTTTAAATCGTTCAAAATATAAAGGTTTTCCAACCTCTGGTATAGCTGGTTTTAGCCCTGTTTATCATAATCGAGGGCGGGATGTTCTTGCTGTGTTGAACACCCATTGGTGCCCTTTGTCTGTTTTCTGTTCTTTTGTCGGGTTGTGGTCTCTTTGACACATCCCCCATTTTCGTTCTCAATTTTATGTTTTTGATAAATTAAACTAAGATAATTAAGAAAAGAAACATAGTTATGCTCTGCTTTTTGGTTGGGTTATTTTCTTTTTGACACATTCCTGTTTTCTTTTTCAATTTTATTATGCTAAGAATGTTAATTTTGGAAACGCCTGCGAATTCAGTCGTGTATCTCAAGGACCTCTGAAAAATGAAATTCAGTTTCCAAAATTGATTTAGATGCGAAGCACTTGTGCTGCAAAGCTTTCCAAAAACATATATAATATATCTTAATTGGCGAGGACGATAACAAAACGTTAAATAGTGTTCAATCTTCTTATAAAAAAAAATGAATAAATTATACATATGCAATTTTCTAATTGTTGCTTTCTTGCCTGTTTATTTCAAATTTTTACATGCAGCTTATTGACACGTGACAAGGATTCTTTCTCAAACATAAGTGTACTAGTTTAATTTCCCAATTTTTGTGATTTTACTTTTTTCTTATATCATAGCTTCATACCAACATTATATCGGACGTCTTCAAAAATCAGTGCAGATAAAGGGATGCCCCTTGAAATCATTAACCAATTGAAAAAGTGCATTATGAGCGCTCATATAGTAAATTTTTCCGGATTTTTCTCGGACGAGTTCGAACATTAGTGCATATCAATTATCTTTAAAAGAGTTTGTCTCTTAGAAATATTAATTAAATGGAAAATTGCAGTGTGGGTGCTTTCATTTTTACCATTCTTTAAATATGTATATAAAATGTATATCATTTGGTTATATCAGTAATGTTGCAGACAAGTTTAAAAGTAAGAGCAGATTGATTATTTCAAAGAGTTTTGCTCCTTGGAAAAACTAATTATATGAAAAAATGCATTTTTTTATTGGCTTATTGCTATGATGTGTACAATTCCTGCCAGATTTGTATAAAACTTATATCATGGTTTTATATCAGAAATGCCTCGGACAATTTCGAAAATAAGTGCTGATCATCCTAATTCTAAACGATTTATGCCCCTTGAAAATATAATTCATATTGGAAATTGCACTGAATTTTCTCTAAAGACTCTAAGGTATTCATGACAAGTTCTAATGAACAAAAAAACCTTTGCCTTTGGACCTTGGAAAGAGAAAATATGTGCAACGCGGGGGACAGTGGAATTCTTTTATAATATACATTGTTTTGCTAAAATGGATATAAAGTATGCTCGACCATTTTCCCTGTCAATTCAAATATTTCAGAGTGTAAAATAAAACAATAAACAAAAAAATTAGGATGTTATCTCTTTGATATTTATTGCACACCTTCTTTTTGGAATCTACATACCGTCATACTTTTCTGTCCTTCGCCCTGTATCTGAAACAAGTATTTAAAAAGACGTTTTACACAGTTACATATTGTTTGTTTTTGATATGTTTAATGAAGATAATAACAAAATAAATCCCTGATAATGTTAAAATGTAGTCTTTTTGGGATACTATCTCATTTTTATTATGAACAAATTAGATATCAATGACGTAGATTGTATACTGTGGCATTTGTGATTTTACTTTTTATAGATCATATCTTTCGCCATAGCTCATACGTTTACAACTCTTAGTTGTTAATTATGGGAAAACATTTGGGATTAACCTAACTTTTGCATGAAGTTGTATGTTTATATGTGCTTATTAAGTTACAAAAAAAACAGCATAAACTTGTGTGAAATGATTGAGGTTGGAATGCTCATATATGTTTCTTGCTTAAACAAGGATAAAATGTTGCAATACCTTTGGTTTTCTGCTTTCCAATTTCGTCCCTTGCTGATAAAAAATCTTGCATCATCGTTTTTTGTGAAAGTTCGAGTGAGGCAAGTTTTTCCTGAACACTTCCAAAATTAGTTTCTAAGTACTGTAAGATAAAAGAAAGAATCTACATGCACAATAACAAACCGTAATAGAAATGAAAGTGCAAATTTGATAAAAATTAAAAACAAAATGAAATAAAATTTTCATAAAAAGGGGAAATTATGAAGAAGCGACACAGCCATAACCAGTACTGAAGAATGTTAACTAATGACATTTATAACTTTTTATAAAAAATAAAAGCTTGTATATCTATGTCTATTAGAAAACACAATTAGTTAATTCTATATGACTACTTTCTTTTCGCATTTGAAGAAAACCCGTATTCTAAACGCAATGAATCATTGGGTGCACATGAAAAAATGAAATTGCGACGTCAGTTGTATTTTGAACAACGCTGTAAATAAACAAAAATCATTCGAAAAGTAAGTTAGCATATATCTGTTCATTTCTTTTTTATCGTGAAAAGGTTGATTTTATTAATCATTTTAGCTTCATAAAAAATGGCTACCTTTGGAACGCGTATTCTATGTCGGCTTAAAAAAAAGTTCAAAAGTTCTAAATATTTCTATTTGAAACGGAATATATATATCATGCCATGCTCTATGCAAATTTTAACATGGGTAGACATTATATTTAACTACATTTTGCACCTCGCTAACGCTAGGTAGAAAGATATTGACACCAACCTTGTTAAAATGAGCATAGATAGATATAAGAAGATGTGGTATGAGTGACAATGAGAAAACTCTCGATCAAGGTCACAATTTGTAAAAGAAAAACCTTTATAGTTCAAAGTACGGTCTTCAACACGGAGCCGTGGCTCACACCGAACAGCAAGCTATTAAGGGCCCTTAAAATGACTTGTGTCAAACCATTCAAACGGAGAGCCAACGTTCTAATCTATATATATAATGATGTTTTCAATTTTCTTTATTTCTACCCTTGATTATTATACAGATCACATATCTTTTTAGTCGATGTTTTTTATGAAAAAAAATAAATATTCTCCCGCCAAAAATTCTAGTTTTTCAAAAGATTCTTATGTTTTAAAAACAAGCAAAAAAAAAAATCTCTTTAGTTGTTTCATATCTCGCTGTCACGTAGTCTTCATATTTATATCTCCATACCATACATGTTTTGTTTATTGGTGAATGCCGTAATGGTCCTACCATGCAGCTTTTAATCCTTGTCTTTTAGATTTAAGTGAATATGGCTGTTTTATTGTTAATCGTACCAAATGTCCTCATAATATCCCAACGATTGAATCGGCGATAAATAGTGAAAGAGGTTTCTATATACCCGTTCAACATACATTCAAAGAGAGGCGAAAGATACCAAAAGCACATTCAAACTAGAAAAGTCGAAAATAAAATGAAAACGCCATGTCTAAAAACAGACCTACTGATACAAAACAGTAAAGAGAACACAAGATAGAAAACTAAAGACTAGCAAACAAGAACCCCACAAAAAACTGGTGATGATGTGAGGTGCCCAAGAAGGGTACACAGATCCTGCTGAACATGTGGAGAAATATTCTTCGAATGCAGGTGCTGATGGATTGTTGCTACATAAAAATGGAGAGTTTGCGATTAGGAAACTGAATTCATCTGTCAAAGATTTGAATCCTTTACTGTTTGACATTATGGTTTTAAATGATCACGATGAAATAACTTAAACAACTTGTGTATCTCCTATTTTATTTCTTTGTTTGAATGATTATTTTTTTTTTTCAATTTTACATAGCATGGATTTTGTCGCATCTGTACACTTCAGCAGGAGTTCGTTTCAATGTCATCATCCATCTTCACAATATGACGTCATCATACACTTTTTGTGCTGACATGAATTATCATTGATATTGTTATATTTATAAATTAACTGTTTACAAAATTTTGAATTTTTTGAAATAATAAGACTTTTCTACCTCAGGCACAGATTACCTAAGCTGTATTTGGCAACACTTTTAGGAATTTTGGATCTCAATGCTCTTCAACTTTGTACTTTATTTGCCTTTTTTTAATAAACTTTTTTGGATTCGAGCGTCACTGATGAGTCTTTTGTAGACGAAACACGCGTCTAGCGTATATACCAAATTTAGTCCTGGTATCTATGATAAGTTTATATACAACCCCTCTAATATTAGAATTAATTTTGGGAACTCTCTTCAATAATAGTTGATTTTTGCATGTAAAGGTGTATGATTTTGTGAGCATTGTTTGCAGTATCTTTACTTTTTATATAGTGAAGTGTTTATATAATTTCATGACTTTGGTGTATTATACACACAAACAACTAGGTGAATTATTTGTAGTCTCGACTATCAGCATTAAAACATGTCTTTGAACATGCAGCATACAATCTTACATGTATAAGTATGAACTATTAAATATGAATATAGTTTTGAATCATTTTGCAAACGAACCTCTTTGATTTCTCTTTGAGTTTCAGATATTTCCTTTTCTGCTTGGATGTCTTTCAGGAGAACTGTTTGGTACTTGATCAATAATGTTTCATCTAAAGGCCTCTGTCTCAGATCCTCTATTGTCTGTCTTGTTTCTGTTTCTTTCTGACATATAGCGGCTATCTGTATAATAGATTTCTCCGTTTCAAACGTATATTTTTTGTAGTCTTGATTTGTCATTTTTGCTTCAGCTACATGGCCATACATTTTGTTTCTAATTTCTACTAGAATGTTGACTGCTTTTCGTAAAGGACATTTATTCTGTAGCAAAATGTCGGCGATATTGTAATCAATATTTTTCACACTGATTCCATTCGTCGCTTCTACTGCACAAATAGGAGTCCTTGCAGATATATTAACGCAGCTAGAGCACAGCTGTGCGGTTTTACTGAATAAATGTGTAAACTCACTTTGAGTCAGTTTTTCTACTGGAAAGGTGTATCCACAGTAACATTGACAGCAGAAATTGTTATTACCGAATACAAAATGATAAATATCATGCTTATTTAAATTTAGAAATTCATCGAACGACAGACTAGATTTAGTTAAACAACAGTCCCAGAAAATATCATTGCAAAAACGTATTAGAAGACATTTTGCTAAAGTCACATCCAAGACTTGTGTAGTAATTCCTGCCTTAGCTTTGCTACAGCAAAATTCTGCGTTTCGTCCTGGTTTGTGGCATGGCATTTTCGGTCCGTGTTTGTCAAACAAAATATCTAGCTGTGAACCATTTAGAACACGATGATATGGTAGAATATATATAGATGAACATTGACAACGACACCGGTTTCTATTGTAGCAGATATGGTATATATCATGCTGGTTCTGGTTTAAAAATTCCTCAAAAGATAACTTCTTCTTCATGATATGTAGTTCTAAAAGATCAGTGAAAGACTTTTTTGTGTGATCCATCATTAATGTTGAAAATCGGTAAAAATTCTCTCTTTTTTGTTGTGCCATTTTAAACTGTCTGCGATAGAAAAAAATAATTAGTACAATTAGACTTGTTATGTGCTGAAAAAGTATTTATATGTATAATGTTTAGATATTATCAAACAATTTTTAATTGTTACTAGTATCTTCAAATCACAAAAAGACCTTTAACAGGTCAAACTTAACTTCAAATCCTGCGAAAACCTAAGATAACCCCTTTAAACATAGAGTAAATGAGAACAATACTTAATGTTATTGTTATACACATTTGTACAATCAGGGAACTGTAATTTGTCGATGCCTATATGTTGGCATTGCATAGGTTATGTCTCAGACTGATTATAAAATCTTTTCACTAAAATGTGTACTTATTGATATTCTAGATTAAGATACATATTTTGCTTTGTTAGTTGTTATTGGTTTTGATCTAGCTGTCAGTAACTGCAAGTACTCTCAGATCTGTACTTTGTGTGTATTTTTGTTGTTGTTAGTGATGGATAAAAAAACCTGCCACGTACGGTCTGTGTTTCTGCTTTGTATAGATCTGAGGTGTTCAGGCATTTTCAACTGTTTTTCATCGTTTTTTCTTATGTTGTGCTGAAACGCCACTGTCCTAGATTTTGGTTAGGGTTGTGCGTTAACAAACATGTTTAACCCCGCTACATTTTTGATGTGCCTATCCTAATCCAGGGGCCAGCAAGTCAGTAGTTGTCGTTGGTTCGTGTCTGTCATATTTGTTTTTCATCAATTGTTTAGTTACAAATAAGACCGTTTTAGTTTTATTGTAGAATTGAAATACTAATTGTTTGATTGAGTGTTAATTCGTATGAAGAATGATGCATGTTTATCCACAGACGCATACCCTGTTAAAGCAAGCGTTCTCGTTCTGTTCAAAGATCATGTGATTCCCTTATGATTGTCTAAACTTATAGTCTTATTTTCAGCATTTAATCTAATTTGAAAACATTTAAAGGGCCAATATGGACGTAAATCTAATTTCTACACCTTGCCATGTATCAATATCTGTTGCAGATATTACTTCACGATTGATTAAAGAACAGAGAGGAAATTGCAGCGTATGATTATTTTTTTTTAGAATGGAACAAAAGAATATAAAAAAACTATTAAACATTGTTAAAGATAACGAAATATTCATAGTCATTTCTAACTTTGCCACAGAGCGTATAAGGGACGTTTCAGTTAATTTGCATATTTAAGTTAAGAAATCTCATTTTAGTAAAGCATCGAATCCCGTACCATAGCAACATGGATCAACAAGTTATTTCAAAATTGTTAAGATTTCGATGAAAAGTGTCTTACCTGTTTCACATCTACTCAAAATATCATATTTTCTTTAAAAGCTTTGATTTTTAGTAGAATTATTGACCTTAAATTGTTACAAATCTGTTATTGTCCTTAAATTGTTTCAAGTAACTTTGAAAATACAGTGTTTTGACTAAATAAGATAAATTTAAAACAAAAAACATATTTTGTTTGATAACATCTCGAATGACACAGTACATCGAATAATCTTTAAACATGTAACTATTAAATTTATCTGTTGTGTAACCTTAAACTTGTTATTGTTTATGTTTTGTCTCCAATTTCGGTTTTCCAGTTTTATGTTACTATACAAGTTATACAAGTTATTTGTTGTGTTCTAACTATTCTTTATACGAATCTCTTTATCTTAACAAATATATTTAGAGACTTTTACGAAACTACAAAATGGTTTAAAGTATTTTTAAAGAATATTGTTTTATCATTCTATATAGTACCACAGGGGTTTGTTACAATTTGCCGGGTTACAAGTGATTTTTTCGAGGTTCGTATGGATAGTAAACCCGGCAAATTGTAACAAACCCCTGTAATTTGAATTGGGTTTCAGAAGATGTAGGTCTATATTTCCTATCATGATTTCTTTGATAGATGGTTACTGCTCACAAGCTATTAAACCAATAGTTCCAAATTGTGAAATTGAAATCATCCCTTCGTTAATTTTACGGACGCCATCACGAGTTGGTTGACCGTTATGGAATAACCGTTTCCCAGATGATATCGGATATGTTCCTTATGAGGTAACCACATTCCCTTCCCTTTTCACGAATATCACCTACCGAATTATACTATTTACCGGGTTTGTAATAACATGAGAAACACAATGGGTACCACATGTGGATCAAGATTTGAAATCACCCCCAGTTTTTGGTGGGGTTCGTATTGCTTAGTCTTTAGTTTTCTATCTTGTGTCTTGTGAACTATTATTTGTTTTTTTCTTTTTTAACCATGGCGTTTTCAGTTTGTTTTCGATCTATGAGTTTGATTGTCCCTCTGGTATTTTTCGCATCTCTTGGAAAGTCAGAAGAACATTAATATCCCCAAAATTATTAATATATAAGACATAAAAACACAGACTTAACCCGTTTGTATAAAACTGCTAAACACAAAAACCCTGTCTTTTTACTATTAATGTAGAACATATAATGGCACGAACTGTTGTTACCCACTTTGTCCGGACAAAACATGCACAGAACCCAATTACTTGATCAAGAGATTTGTTTTACAACTTGACCCAGTGTCAGTCAAATACAACAAAAACAAATTATTCAAGGTAATTCTGTTATAGACTTGTCCTATACGCAAGGGATGGTATATAAATATATTCATGGACAATAATATGCAAAGAGGATGATCCCAGGTCATTGTGTATTACTTATTCTACACAATAGCGGATCATGAACGGAAGTAACTTTATAATACTAGTACAGTACAAAGTTATAACAAATGAAAGTGAAATTGTCATGAGAGCATATCTGTATGACATAAAACAAATTCTGCGGAATAAACCCTGAGGTCTTGAAAGTTTTTCTGTCGATAATTACAGAACGTTTGGCGTAAGCAGAACTACGCGGTAATAAAACATGTTGCAATATTATCATATAAATTCAGCATTGTTTTAGTTTTCTTACGTTTTATGAATAAAGATTTTTATCTGAAAAAAAATACATGAAACAAAAAATTGAAAAAACGTTAACTAAAATCAAAAACAAAAGATTTCCAAACTTACATTTATCACAAGTCCACATTCGTCCTTGGTATTATTCTTGATCCACCTTTTCTCTTCATTAAATAACGTTTACGTTTAACTTCTTTTGTATGTAGACAAAACGATAATCACGTGTTGAAATAGTGTATTGAATCTCAACACTGTTTCCTTCCATCGATATATTTGAAATTCGTGGTATACGTATTGATGCTTTGAATAAACTTATAAAAGTTAACTAATTCAATACGTAAATATGTTTTATTGAAATACATATTTTTTTCGTTATCAGTGAATTAAAATCAAACTAAATACTTTCGTTATAGATAGATACTTTTTTATTTTAAAGTACAACTTGGCACATGTACATGACATACAATATATTACAATTTTAAACACATGAAGTCAATAAACACGTATAGATATACCAATCAGCCTTTGAGACTTATGAGGCACCGTCATTTATGTATGAAATTTCCAACTTTAATCTTGGAATTATCAAACATTAATCTTGGTATTATCAACTTTAATCTTTCAATTATCAAAATTAATCTTGGAATTATCAACTTTAATCTTGTAATTTCCAACTTTAATCTTTGAATTTCCAACTCTAATCTCGGAATTTCCAACTTTAATCTTAAAATTGTCAACATTAATCTTAAAATAATATGAAAATGTAGGAGGCTAACAGTTGCCTTTCATTGTTCGTATCCGCATACATTTTATCATGTATAAAATAAAATGTGTAATAAAAGATAAATATAATGAAGAATTTATCAACAAGATTTGACTTAATTATGAAGTGTAAAGATGATCTATATAAAATTAATTTATCATATCATTTGAGCCAGCAAACTAGTGTGTTAACACCATGGTTAATTTTTGACAAAACATAATTCAGAAAGTACATGCAAATATGTAAATATCTGGTACTATTTGTCACAATTAGAACTACACAATTATATGTAACCACGAATATCCAACAACGAACAGACCCAGCTTTGTACAATGATATAGAATATAAATAAAATATTTGAGTTTGTATAAATGTGATGTTTGCATTTTTATCTTTGGTCACATTTCCTTCTGTAACAATTGAAAAACACATGTGCACATTTATGCTCTACTATATGTCGATACCTGTTCCTTTGCAGTGAACAAAATCATGTTTTCTCCGACTGTTAATAACATCTTATCACTAAATCCATTGGATGATGGATGTGTACTGATTGATATTTTAATCTAAGAAACATGCCTTCATATAAGTTTTTTGACTGATCAAATCTGTATCTTTTTGTTGTTTGTTGTTTGTTGTTGGGAATGCTACGACCAATCTGTGTTTTCGTTAGAAGTTTTGTATCGATTTGACGAGTAATGTCCATGTCAACTGATTTTTATAGTTTGTTCTTATGTTGTACTGTTAAGCCACTGTTGGAAGTAAGGGGAGAGTTAGGCGCCGATACGCAGGTTCAACCTTGCCACGTTATATATTTACCTGCCCAAGCCAGGAGCCTGTTATTCGGTGGTTGTCGTATTATATGAATGTCCCTTTGGTTTCTTTTGCCCCTCTTTTATGTATATCATATTTGGTTTTTCGTTAATTTTGTTTTTTCATAAATTAGGCGGTTAGTTTTCTCGTTTGAATTGTTTTACATTTGCTTTATCATGTTCTTTTATAAGCTATTATCTCCTATGCCATTTGGTGTCTGGTAGAGAGTAATGTCTCATTGGCAATTGCACTACATCCTCTTATTTTTTCCGACGTAGTCGGTATAATTCCGGTTTGTGCCCTTTGAACTTAAGGACGCTAAGCTATGGCAACAGAATACGCATGCTCGAAAATCCTTTCTGTGATTGGACAAAATGCTGTCATGGTGGGTGATTTGGTAGTGTTTGAAAAAACGTCTCGTTAATTATATTGTGATGGAAAGCAACTGAAAAACTATAAATATTTGAACTAGATCTTACAAAGATTTATATTTTTATTAAAATATTGTTTCTCCAAAAGCTCTTTGCATCCGTGACAGCTGTTTATTCGGGATTATATAATTTTTAATGTAAACTTTGACTTTTAGAACGCACCTACGCATGTGAGATTTCCGAGGGGTTTTGGTGAATGTAAACAGAAAGATACGAGGACCGAGAATACTGAACACAAACAGAAAAAAACGTTATTTAAATGGTATCTTTGTGCTTCTGAAGGTTATCGAAATGATAGTTTTAAACATATACTCAAATTTAAATACGTCGGATATCTTTTTTAAAGATAGTTCTTGTTTATACATATCTCTATTTTGAATTACAATAAATAAATAAACGAATCTGTAAATAAGCTTTGCATATTACATTGTAAACGAAGAGCTTCGTTCTTACCCGAAAATCACATTGTTTCCTCTGGGCTTAAGAAGTAATTTACTATCTCAATCATTTACTAAGGAGAATCGATCATTTGACACTTCTACGTCCTCAAGAGTCATGACTCTTACAGTGCATATCCTTACAGTGCATATACTAACTACACGTCTCCTTTTACCGACAAGACTTTTAGTTTGGAACCAAATGTAGCGAGTAAATACAGTTGTGGTATTTGTAAGGATGGCTATTGTGTTGCATAATTTAGTTACCAATATGTTGTTGTTATTCATGGTTAACTCTTTTACTCCATCAGTAAACATGTCAAGGTTATGTACAATGATGTAATATGGAATTGTTAAGGCAACAACGTGTTAGTATTTTGCTCCATGTTCCTCCTTCAGATCAAACTTCATGCTGTATAATATGTGTTTCAATCAAAGTTAGTTTGTGTTTGTTAACGTTTTTGGTTTCTCCATATGCTAACCTCTATGAAGTTGATATAAGATAGCTGTGATCCTCTAGCGCATTCAATTTCCAATATGCTATCCATTTCTTTAAATGGTTATATCGCTGACAAATGTTTTGCATAGAATTACTCTCCAATGGTCGATACATTTACGGTTGACTCTGTATATAATAATACTTTTATTTTTCTCCTGATCAATTCATGTCAGTCTCAGAATGTGTTCCAAACAACCTAGTTGGCGTCTTCACTCTGTTGTTACTTACCTTGGAACCTGATTTTATTCAGTTCAAGCCTGAAACTGGCACATGCGCATATGATTCAAATAATTTAAAGCCTTCTAGTGTGATTAAATCTCAGATGGAATCATATGTGTATGTGTTCAAGACCTCTACAATTACTGGGTCGCTCTGTTGATTGAATCTTCTTTATTGGTAGGATATTTGTTGTTGTGTGTGATTTTGTACTGGCTATCCATTGTACAATTGTTTACCTCTATTGGTGGCTCTTTTTTATGACGCTGTTGCGTCTATAATACTTGGTTGCATAAGTTGTTCTGTCAGTTCACTGAGTTAACTCGTGTGTTACTAGTAAATGCTTTACCATATATGCATTTTATTCGGCTCTTCATAATCACGTGTCTCTATGTTCCAGCTTTTGTAATAGTAGATACTGCGTTGGCTGATTTAGGTTTCAACTTCTTTGGTTGATAATCTTTTTCCAATTAACGCAAATCTACTATCAGTTGGTGGAAATCTTTAATTGTGCCATACTAGTATCCACTTTTTTCTTCAATTTTTACCTAAACCTGTCCATAACTTGGCGTTTTGCATGAAATTTATCTCCTTGTAGTTGACGATTCATGTCTCAAGACTTTTATCTAGTAAATCCTGTAATCTATTCCTCTAATAGTAACATCCTCGTCGTCTAGCTGTCTTGTGCTGTAAAATTCTGCAGTTAATAGTTCTTTGTTGTAATTAAGGTTCTATTTACACTGTCCAATACATCCATTACTCTTTTAATATATTTCTCAAATCCCTGCTGCGTGACTTCTGTTGAACATGTTTGTGATAGTTGAATTGCAATTTCCTTAAGTGTCTACTGTAAGATTAGTCCATAAGCATCATCTTAACACCAGATATTTAAAAATGGCAAATCTTCACTGTTGTATCTACCAGAAAATTCGAACCGTTAGCGGATTAGAAAGTAATGTAGTAGGTGTTTCGTGTGGTTTCTTTTGATGTGCTTACTATTGTGGTGGTTTCTGTTGTGTAGGTTTTTCTTGTTGTGGATAAAAATTAGAAACTGTTCAAGTCACTACTGATGGTACTATCAAACTTCGCTAGGTTTCTTTTCAATGTCGTATAATGTTACTTCTGTGCATTGTATGTACTTATCCGTTCATTCAATAACTTTGGATTATCTCCCTTTGGAAGACCAGTATGATCGAAATGTCTGGAACGGCATCCTGAACTGTTCATTTTCCTTCACTGTAATAGTAAATGGTTGTGTAGCAACATGTAGATCGTCCCCACTAGCAATGTGACTTGGAAAGAGAGTTGACTCATTGACACTCATACCTATTTTAACTCGTACCGATGCTTCTGGAATGCTTTAGGAGCCGTGCTCTTCCAAGAACAATAGGAAATAAAGAGAGTCATGACCTACACTAGTAGAAGAATAACCAAGACTGAACTATATCACCTACTACACAAGAGAGAAATTAAAATTGGCAGGAATTAATAGGTTTGAAACTACCCCTATATTCTATAAAAAGAACTCAGTGTATACACGCACAATAAAGAAGTTACATATGTACTGACATCTACAATGTTGTGAGCTTCATGACACCTTTGGCTAGCAAGATTAGCAGCATTCACTTTTTTTATAAATCTACTTTTTTCAAAAGTATGAAATATTCTAAATAATAAAGATGTTCTTATCTCATGCAGGAAAGCTAAGCAGCCGTATTAGGCACAACTGTTTTTAACTTTTGGTCCCAAATGCTCTTCAACTTTGTACTTTTTTTGGCTTTCGAACTTTTTTGATCGGAGCGTCACTGGTTAGTCATTTGTGGGCGAAACGCGCGTCTGGTATATTAAATTATAAACCTGGTACCTTTTGATAACTATTATTCGTGTGTTTCTCTGTCCTATATGTTCTCCCATTTATTTGTATTTTAGTCCTGTCTTGTAATGTTGTCATTTTAATGTTACATTTAACATTGCAATAAAAGCGGGAGGTTTGGCTAGCCACAAAACCAGGTACAACCCACCATGTTTTCCTTAATAAGTCCTGTTTTGTTATAGTTCGTTTCTGGGTGTGATACATTTTAGTGTTGTGTTTCTGTTGTGTCGTAGTTCTCCTCTTGTATTTGATGTGTTTCCCTCAGTTTTAGTTTGTAACCCGATTTGTTTTTTTCTCAATCGATTTATGAATTTCGAACAGCAATATACTACTATTGCTTTTATTGATATCAATTACAAACCTGTAAACCAACACAGATTCACTTAGTTGGTTATCCATCAGCAGTGATTTCATCCAAGCCATCTGTAATATACCCATACCAGAGACTTTAATCAACTGCTAACATTAGATGTCATACTGGATAATCTCGATTTATGAGTCATTAGAATTGGTACAATCTTTGACTGGTAGAAATTTCAGCGCAGCGTTTTGATATAAACCGTATTACGTAGTACGTAAGAGAGAACACAGACATTGAACTGAATCCGCGTTTGAAGCAGTTCAACCAAATGTTATAGTCGTGTTATCGCGATCTCTCGAACGTTCCTAATTTTGTTATATAAATTATATTTTGTACACTGATTTTGATCAATAATGATCTTAACCTTGAAAGAGTAAAATATACTAATTTGTGTTACTACGTTTTTTGATTGAGTTAAGCCATTACAATTGATATATTATAGTGTGTCTTTCAATGTTGTGATGTTATACTATTGTTTCAGAAAAGAGGAGACAGTTTGGTACCATTAAAACGTTTAATCCCGCCTGCAATTGTTTGCACCTGTCCTACGCCAGGAATCTGATGTTTAATTGTTGTCGTCTGTTTATGCGGTTCATAACTGTTTCTCGTTTCTCGATTTTTATATATATTAGATCGTTTCGTTTTCCCGTTTGAATCTTTTTACACTAGTAATTTTTGCCCTCTCTAGCTTGCTGTTGGGATTAGATTGATAGTTGTCTCATTGGCACTCATACCACATATTCCTATATCTATATAAGGAGACAATCAAAACACTTAAGTTAAAGAGAGACCAACAACACCATGACAAAATACAAAAAAAAACTATGAAAATACAAGCAACAGTCTACAAAAGACATTACATAGAAAAGTAACGACAAAGAAAAACACGAACTGTATCAAACTAAGGGTTATCTCAAGCCGTTTCTCAAATAAACATTAAAATTGTCCAATCGAAAATATGTCTATTTCACTACGTCGTTTTGAATAAATCTGTTGGGTAAATTGTGTCCACCAATACTTTTAGTATTTTCGATCTAAAATTTAATAATTATATCTTAAACTTGTCTTGTTAAGATTAGATTTAATATAATTGAACCATCCAAAAGATTGACCAACACAAAAAGTCTGTACATACCTGCAACTAATAAAAATATCAGAATTTGTTAATCTACACACATAAAAAACTGCAGCCAAAATTATTTGCCAGAAATAGAATACTACCGTAATGCAAATAATCTTACTTATCAATATTTATGGATTCTGTTCGTTGTTAAAAACTATCTTAAATTCGTTATTACAACTGTTATCTATATAACTTGACATTATTGCGAAGATTCATAAACACGATCTTGATTTCTATATCTTCTATCACACCACGCATTGATCATTTATATATTATTTTGTGTATTTCTTGAGAAAAAATGTTGCATAAAATTATTTTTTTTCTAACAATCTAAGAAGAATTTCAACTGATTTTTATAGTTCTTGCTTATGTTGTATTGTTGCACAACTTTCACAAGTGAGAGGAGGGTTGGAACCCCGCCACATTGATGTTTGTATTTATGTGCCTGTCAAAAGTCAGGAACTTGTAATTCAGAGGTTGTCGTTTGTTGCTGTGTTACATATTTGTTTTTCGTTAATTTTTGTACATGCATTAGGCCGTTAGTTTTCTCGTTTAAATTGTTTATACATTTGTCATTTTGGCCATTTTATAATTGTTGAAGCCCCTACGGTCACCTATAGTTGTTAATTTCTGTGTCATTTAGTCTGTTGTGAAGAGTTGTCTCATTGGCAATCATACCACATCTTCTTTTTTGTAAGAAAAAACATTGATGTATCCTATAGCTTTATGTATTATTAAGTAGAAACAGTGTTTGTCCGTAGGGGACAAAATGCTCTCCCCTCCCCTTTATGTACGCACATGGAGGATGAATGATCGGTTCCTTATAAATGTTCGTGTTTCATTTATGATGTGCCAAAATAATATCATATTCAAAGATGTTCGACTTTCAAGATATATAGAAGGGTTGTAAGAAGAACTATTCGATCGTGACTTACGTTTTTGTAGTCACCACCACGAATAAGTATGTCTGTGTCTCATTTCACAAGAGACATGTTCTAAGTCTATTCATCATTATCTAAATAAGGAAATGCCTGTACCGAAAACAGGAATATGACAGTTGTTTTCCATTCGTTCAATGTGTTTCAGCTTTAAATTTTGTCAAATTGATAAAGAACTTTCCGTTTTAAATTTCCTTGGATTTGGTATATTTTGTTATTTTACTTTTTAGATCTTTGTCTATCAGACAATTCGTCCGAGAGTTACATTTACCGATAGTGTCCTTTACACTCGGACTATGACAAAGTTATGACTGGCTGTTGATTTGCATGGTTGTTGATGCATGAACTACAGGAGAACCCTTATTTGCCTCGCTATGGTAATTGGTGAGCATGCGATTCCCATGTTTTTTTTATCTTGATAAGTATTTTCTTCGTAAGTATACGAGATTAAAATAGCGATAAACTACTGTTATCTACAAGACTTATGCTTTAAATATGTATAAGTGTTATCGCAAATGGGAAACAATATTTAAAACGACTCAATAGTACTTTTGAGATTTTGTTGTCAGTTTTAAATTTGCTTGTATCATGAAGTTGGAGACTACGCATCACAAAATCAGGTCAACAGACCAATGACTCGGGCGTCAAATTTATGTCTCGAAATCGAAATCGACTCAGTTTCAAGCAACCAAACTTCGTTTCTTTAGACGAATTTTTCCATCGACTTTTCCCTTATAAAACTAACGAGAGGTTCATTCCTCTCAGTCCGCCATTTTCAGCGACGTACATTTTGTTCTTTCGCTATCTTGTATAATGCACTGATTTTGCGCTCTTAATGTCATTTCAAATATTGATTGAGTTAAAGTGGTATATAACACATAAGGGAGTTAACTGACGTTTAAATTAAATACTTCTAGAAATCAAGCTTCGCAGCGATCAAAATAAGTGTTTGTAAAACTTGTTATATCAACAAGTCAAAACGAAAATTAAACTAGACAAATCTTTTTTAGTGCAAGTTGTTGTGTACCCCTTAAATAAAAATAAAACAAAACAGGCTGAATTTACAGTAGACCTATCTTTGAAATATATTTTTAATCTATTGATTAAACCATTCATTTAAATATGAGGTGTTTGTCAAATCATATTTACAAATAATAATTGCACAAAAAAGTCGCAGTAATAGGTATCTGTCATTTTGCAATTCGTATGTTCTTTCGTTCAGACGAAGAGATACTGGTCTCGTATAAATTTAATACACTCAAACTAGAAGTTTAGGCATGTGTGCGCTAAGAAGACTGAATGTCAAACATTGGATTTGCTATATCTCGCTTCACACTGCGGCAAGTGGTACAAACAAAATTGTATTTTAGTCATGACAGTCTGTTGAAGATAACCACAAAAAGTCTCACACTTATTTCAAATTAAAGGCTTATTTTTTTAATCAATGTAACTGTTGTTTTTCATAATTCATTTGAATCAAATCGCCTAATAAACGATTTCCCTTAAACCCATAACCTGTTTGGTACACTTTACCAGGATTTCTCTTGCATGATTTCGTTTCCTGACTTATAGTCTCTGGTTCGTCGACTGGAAAAGAAAACATGTCCAAGTCCTCTGTACTACTACATGTTTTTGGCACTATATCATTATTTGGACTATTATATGTTGTTAATGTTGTACTGTTTGTTTCAAAGAATCCACTACTGTGATCAGATCCAGAATTATATATTACGTCATCGGCACATCTTGCGTTGAAGCCAATGCCTCTTAAGACTGGCCGATTTTGAGAGCCTTTTTCATAAAAGGGCGAGTCCCATTTTGGCATTATCACAGGATTGCAATTAGAATTGTCTATTTTTAATCTGCGCTCAATATTTTCTAAAAACTCATAATAATCACTTTCTTCGTCGCTACTGTTTGAAAATTCACATCCGGTGTCACTGTCTTCTAGATATTCAGGACGTTCATTTCTGTGTGTTTTATTTTTAACTTTGTCGCGAGTCCCTCGCTTCGATTTTGATTTTGTCGTACTTGTTCCTAGTATAGAAATATTTTTCGTCCTCTTATCATCATTTGAATGTTCTAATTCTTTTGATAAACAGACACTGCAACACGTTTGATCACTATTTAAAACGTTGCAATGAATATCCCATGGGTCATTATAAATCTTATCATCTTGACCTTGGGGATCTCTGCTCTTTTTGTTGCCTTCGGTTTTGTAGTCTTTTACTGAAAATCCATAAATATCATCTGCCTTTCTATGGATGCATTGTCTTGCTTGTATTGGAACTTTTTGTAGAGAAAATGAAGATTTATTTTGTTTAAAGGTATGCTGATGTAGTTCTATGGTTGGTTTTGCATCTGTTTTCCTGATTTTGGTCGACTTTTCTGTATGTTTCTTTTTCTTTTTCAACAACCATTGACTCATATCTAAACGAAAAGTATAAAAAATACACATATAGACATCTGAAACAAGAATTAATTTCTCTTACACTATACTATTTTTCAAATAATTGAGAGTTTGTATCATTTTAACAAGAATAACCAGCTTCCTCCTCAAACATCTTACCAGCTGTGTATGGTCATAGATGTTCATCTATGGTATGCCGTTTATAAAGATATTTATAAGAGGACAACCATTTTATTTTCTGAAGAGAAGAATTTTGGTGATGAATATGTTTGTATGATAAAAACAATGATATTTGATGACAAATTGATGACAAATATGAGAATATTTGAAAGTGACTACGTCAAGTGCAATATATCAGTGAATATCTGTGTCAAATATATACTAGAGAGAAAAAAGACAGAATTGAATATCTGCCCATCAATCTCACAAAAGTAGAAGACTTATCAATATGGTTATTTATTTAACATGCATAAGAACTAAGGAGTGAAGATTATGTCTTCGTCAAAAAGTGTACGTAAATAGATTTGTTTGCTTTCATACTTTTTATGGGAAACGTTTCCCCCTGTGTTTTAGATAGTTAAGTTGTGTTTATTATGACTCTTTATTCACAAATCTCATTTTTTTTTAATGAAAATTCTATATTCGTTTTGTTCACTACTTTATGTATAGCCGACTACACAAACAACCAAATGACCGACTCATCAGAAAACAAAATTGAAACAATCGAGGAAAAACGGCACCAAAAAGCACATAGTCAATATACCAGATCATTGCACAGACACAAAATGTCGATGAAGTTATATCAAGTTTACCGCTAACCGAAACCTCTAACTGTGACTCTCTAGACCATCGTCGTAAAAGTAAAACGCACAAAAAATATAACACGTTCCAGATATCTTAAATAAGTTGCGAATATACAGAACAGCACTTACCCGGGTGTGAAGTTCACTGTCGTCCGACTATGTCGTCCTCTATTGTAATTTTGACTTTTGATTCTTTTCGTAGTAAAAAGGAGATATTATGTTTATTTTAATTTTCCAGGACCACAGGCAATTAGAATTTGTGCTTTACTAGCCAAGGTATACGTACATGTGAAATTTATTTTGTATATAATGCATTTTAACAGGTATGCAAATTATGCAGTTTAATGAAAGCACTTGATGTTTAACTAACATCATCTCTTTGAAAATAACTATACATGTGATCATACACGGAAGAATGAATTTGAATAATGTTATCTTTTACATTTTAAGTGTGCACTTTTTTGTATGAACATTTTTACATTTAAATTTGAAAATTAACATAATATTTTCATTACGCAATACGACATCCTGTCAAATGAAAATATTGAAAATATCAAATGTTAAAACATAAAAGAAACTTTTAAAATCCAATTTGAATAATTACTCTACAGATTAAGCAAGCTATTATCAAAACAAAAAACTCAAGACAATTTGTTTTCGACGTTAGGAGTTTAGAAGAATATTCGGCATGCTGTTACAGAACTTCTCTTAAAAGATATAATGCTGAGATAAAAGCCAAAGGCACTGGAACATATCATCAAGTTTTGGAAAAACGCCACTCGTTTGTAGACAATCCTAATTCGTTGTCCTTTTTGAACAATACAAAATGTTTAAACTATATAACTATTAATAATTTGGTGTATGTTGTTTTTGAAACTTTGTTTAATATAGGTTCACTTTTTTATACTTAAGAACGGTATGGTGCATTATCATTTTTTGAATATAAAGTTTATTCAAGTCTCATTTATTTATATATTGATTCATGCTTGCAAAACTGTGCACTGATACGATGTCTTCTCATATCTATGTGAAAGATTTCCTGTCTCGATTATAGCAATGATAAAAAAAGCATCTGCAAAAACAAACATAAATTGTTCCTATAATATCCACTTCATTTCCCGATTTTTGAAGATCACCAATCATATATATATATATATATATATATATATCCCTGATCGAAACCTTTCCGTATTTATCAAAATTTCTCAGATTTTTGGATGGCAATGCTCAATTTATTGTTTCA
Source organism: Mytilus galloprovincialis (assembly GCA_037788925.1). Taxonomy (NCBI): domain Eukaryota; kingdom Metazoa; phylum Mollusca; class Bivalvia; order Mytilida; family Mytilidae; genus Mytilus; species Mytilus galloprovincialis. The sequence continues at coordinate 42,969,402 of CM075333.1, read as the reverse complement.
TTTGGACCTTTCGACTTTTGATTGAGTCTGAGTTTTACGTAACCTGACGTTCAAAATTATAAGCCTGGTAACTTTCGTGAGTTCTTACTGGACATTAGTGAGTTATGTGTGTTTACGATCTGGACTTAATACAGAATGGGGCTGACATGCTTGGACACCTTTAAACTGATTAATAGCTTGGACACCTTTAAACTGATTAATAGCTTGGACACCTTTAAACTGATTAATAGCTTGGACACCTTTAAACTGATTAATAGCTTGGACACCTTTAAACTGATTAATAGCTTGGACACCTTTAAACTGATTAATAGCTTGGACACCTTTAAACTGATTAATAGCTTGGACACCTTTAAACTGATTAATATATTATTATTTGTTAACTGTCAAAACGACCTCTTCTAAGTTAATTTATTCATTATGTTTTTTTTTTATTAATAAACAGGTGACATTCCCGTTCTACGTTGTATTATATACTAAATTATTACTATTTGTATTATGTATCAAGATGATGGTTAATTAACCGTGAAATAAGTGACTAATTTTTCATAATAACAGTAGCAAATCCTATCAAAATAATGCAAACTTTAAAAATTCTAATCTAATGTCTATGTTTTTAACTTGCATCACTTGTATTGACATAATATAAATCAGGTTATAATACGAGTCTATATGTAAATTTGAACTTTTCCACCAATTAACTATGAACAAAATGTGACTGAGAATAGGTCGAGGTTTGTGGATCGCCCCTAAGTTTGCCCCCCTCTTTCTTTTCAGCCTATACGACTTTACTATAAGTAAAAGTTTGGCTTTCGTTTGAAGTACAAACTGTTTTTTCTTCTAGTTTTATTTGTTTGTGCATCTTATTGTTTTAAGTTGCTAATCCACCTTCAATTATCATTGTTCATTTGTTATTATACTGACTTCAAATTGGGTTATATTTTTGCTAATCTTTCAATAGGTGTAATGTTGAATTTGTGCTCAATTTAGTCAACAAAATTGCTGTTTTTTCACACTAAAGTATAAATTATGCAATAAGAGTTGTTGCAAGGTTGTTGTTTTTTAAGATAGAAGATGGGCCTTGTAACAAAAAATATCTTGGGTGTTCATAAAAAACAAAAATGATCTTTGCATAACTAGTACGAATAATGCAGTGAAATGAAGACGTCAAAACAGAAATAAACGAAAATATAGTAACACAAGTTTCTATCTTGGAATAAACAGAAGGATATTTCGGAAATATGTGAGACCAGAGAGAAACAACACAATGAAAATATGACAGATTTTCGAGGCAACCATGATGAGTCTTCAGTGACGAACAAGAATTTGTACCACTGAGAAAGAGTTAGATATAAGACATAAAGCATTGTTTAGAGTCGATATAAGCAGTACAATTACAAACAGAAGCTAAAAAGAGCTTTTAAAACCTACAGAACAAAAGCACAACAAACAAAATATACATATCAATCATGTACTCTATCCTCTCCATACACTATGATACATGAACATACATTGAAAAAGATAGTCCACACTGAATTGAAAAATTGATAAAAAAAAAATATATACTCCCCCATGTAAATTATTTTCCTTTTTTTTTATAAGCGAATCAGGTTGACATAATTACTAGATATTCAATATTTGATGTGAATTAGTTTGAGAGAACCTTTGTCGCAAAGCGTATAGAAAAATAACATTTAGGTGCAGTGAAAATATAATGGTAGGGATCAGTACGTGCAATGGCGATATAATGTGAAATTAAGATTTCAACAAGGAATATAATATCCTTCAACGTTACATAACACGTCCTTAAAAGAAAAAAAATGTTAAAATTTAATACAAACTTACCGTGACACGTCACCCAAGTCATCTTACTTAACAAAAGGGATGAGTTTTATGTGTAATAAATAGTACAAAAATACAGTGAATTAAAAGTGTTAAACTGTGAATCATCCTTTTTTGCTTATTTTAATTTGAAATGTTGTCGTTCGTTTAAAATACATTTAGGTATGGTCCAACGAATTTCTTTATACTTTAAAACTATATTAGTTTTACCTTAGATTATTAGAAAACCGATTCGATACGGATAATATCATGCTATGATAAAATTAAAGAAATTATAATTTTCCTTTTCATTGTAATTCAATATTTTTATTTCGGGTAGATATGAAAAAATAAATGTAAATTTAAACATTTATACCATGTAAAAGATATTGACTCTAGCACTAGGGCAGTGGATGTTCTTTTATTTTACAGATATTCGGAAAGAGAGCACGTCCATATATTGTTTCCATGGCATATTCTTGGGCGTATGACATTTGCGCCGATTTTTAAAATTTTCTTTCTTTCATTTGCGCCGATTTTATATTTGCTCCTAATTGGATTTACAGGTAAGTTAATACTTGTACATGTACTATACCGTGCAGGTATATTGGTAAAATCTGTTTATAAACATAGGTTTTAGTTAATTTTGATTCATATTGTTCTGAACTTTGCTGTAATTGATGGACATATTGCACACTGCAAGTTGCCAACGAGCCGAGAAGTCATTTTTTTTTACCATCGACGGCCACACACATAAGTACGTTAGCAAGACAAAAAAAGATGGATTACGTTTTTGACAATTACAACAAATATAGAAGAGACGAAATCACAAGAAAGGAATATATTAGATGTGTTGCCTATAAATACTCATCAAGAACAGATTTATATAAAAAAAAACATGACTTGGATGGAGAGTTGTCTCATTTGCACTCATACCACATCTTCTTATATCTATGTAATTTACCTGTAAAAAAATCGGCGCAAATGAAAACAAAAATCGGCGCAAATGAAAGAAAAAATCGGCGCAAATGCAAAACGCCGATATTCTTCATAGTTTAATTTCACGTATGCATATTGAAAGGTTTAAAGTTTAGAATATATTTCAAGAGTCTAATCTTAGTATCCCCTATTTGGTACGTTGAGCAATACTATGTAAGGTAATGGCGATTCAATAGAATAGTTAAAATGTTTCCCTGTTGTATTTTTTTAAGTACCTGTAGAAGTACAATGTCTTTAATCATGAAATCCATGTTTACTGCTACCATCAAAAGATGTCACAAATGATTATCGTATGTATACCTAGCTATAGACATAAAACATCACGTGTAAATATCGGTAACTTTGTGAAAAATAATAAACTCTCTAAGCTTTTCCCAAATAACATTCAACTCCTATTACTATGCAACATGAAAATGCTTAAATTATAATTTTGACTTTTAAAAAGTCCGGGAAAATAATTCATTCAATGGATCTCTTTTTCAAATTGGAGGATTTTAAACTTCAAACAGTTCTTATTTTGAATTCTTCATTGATCATTCGACATGCATTTCTCATATGTATTATATATAATTTTATAAAGTTCAAGTTTAGAAAGGTAACCAAAAATCTTTATTGGATAATATTACTCATTTAAAATATAAAAGTTTGCAAACATATAAAAAGCAGAACGGTTTCAGAGTAATTTCAAATGGTGTTGACGTTTCCAAAAATATGAATATTATTAAAAGACTAAGCTTTTGATGGAATTAAAGAATACATATTTTATAGCTGGCCATGCGGTATGGGTTTTACTCATTGTTGAAGGCCGTATGGTAACCTAATCAGTAATGGGCTAAAGTGGTTAACTGCTATGTCATTTTGTCTCTGGTGGAGAGTTGTTTGGTTGGCAATCATATCCCTTCTTTACATTCTTATAATAAAAAAAAAACCAAAAAACCTGACCAGAATCCCTCTCCCCTAAAAAAATGATAAAACGTGACTACGCATGAAATGTAAATGGTAAGAAGTGTACACGCCATACCCGACAGAAAAAATATCAATCCAATTTGAATTTAGTTAGTTACAATAGATGGGGGTTTAAATTAAAATACATAGATTTTTTTTTAAATTATTTACCAAAATATAGTCAATTAACACGATAGTAAAAAATATTGGTCACCAGGCTTTTTTTTAATATTGCAGATTCGTTCACTTTTTGGGGTAGCAATTTTTCGGGAATTAATTAAAGCTGTCACCTTTCGTGAATATTTGATTTTTTTAGGCTTTGCTAAAAACTGCATACAAGCTTATATATGTAGATAATCTGTAATTCGTGGTACTTTTTTATCCACTAAAAATAGTACTCTATGATAAATAATGAATCGACTTTTTAAAAAAAAAAGCCAGGGCTGGACTGTAGTATCCATAAAACACAAAGATGTCCAACACAACCCTATATAAACCTCCATGTGATAGTCGCAAGACCATAAATCAAAAGTCTTACTTTTTATTTTGAAAGTATGTTTATTCTAAATATGTGATTGTCTGTTTGCCAACACTATTTTGATGTATGAAAGGGTTTTTGTTACAAACAGATTCTCGATATGCCAAAGACATCATATTATCAAACTTTAAATCGGATTTTATGACAAAGAAATAAAAATTCCTCAATAATTATAGTTATTATATTCTTTAAATAAAGATTTACTTTTCAAGTTTCATAAAAGACAAGGAGAAAGTGAAAGTAATCATCTTTAAAAGCGTGAATACAACACGAAAATTTGACAAATTATAATTAGTATGATTGTATGCACCTGACTTGTTTTGTTGTTCATTTCAAAACACATAGAAAAAACTTTTAATCTATTTTTTTCTTGTCACTTAAAAAACACTTTAGGTATTATCCTTTTCAAAATAGAAATATATTCGAGACGCAAAATAATATATGACCCACTTTGCAGGAACCTCTAAGTAAGTGACCCTTCAAATATTTGCCACTGGACGTTGAGCACACAAATAAAAAGTAATTAATTAATCAATAAATAAATCGTTAAATCTTTAAAATTTCCTCGTCTAATATGCACTTTTCAATCCTGTTACAAATCCGTTTGATGACATGAAGATATCAATTTACGACGATTACATAATCGAGATTGAACATATTCTGTACGTTGGTAAAAATGTGAATTTGAAATTTATATAAAATGCTGACCTATTTCAATTACGAGACGAAATGTGTATAACATCAAAATATCAATGAATTTATACGTAAAAATATCCCACGTTTTGTGATGGAGTATGCAGAAATAAAACCATTATAATAATGAAAATTATAATACTATAAACAAGAAATAAAAAGATTAAAGGAAATACACATCCCTACTCTATTATGAAATTGAACGGTTCGCTCAATATTTACAAATGTACAAAATGTAAGCAGGGTAACATTTATGGGGTGAGAGGATGCGAGGTTTAGACGGACGAACGAACGGAGCCATATAGATTAGTGACGGATTTTGCTGTCAAAGTTCCTTTTACATACCATCTTCTATCCCATTCGGTATAATGTCGGTTCAATCGACAATGTAAAATTACAAATTCAAAAATTATATTGTTTTCATCAAATTTAATACATGGGTGTACTGCATGTCATAATGATAACGTGAAATCCACGATTAGAACATTATTTTTTAATAAGATTTAAAAACATAACTTAATTCTCAAAAAATTAATTAAATTCAAAACACCTGTACGAAAATATTGACTTACCTTAAATCTAATCGTTGTTTGTAGTAATCGTTAGAAGACACCTCCAAATATTTCCCTGTCACTTTTAAATGTAATCGTACGGGAGTTTCATTTCATGTTTATAAACAGGTATTGTTAGTTTTAAATACTGTGACTACTTCGTAGATCTTCTGGAATGTTAACACACTTATGCTACATCTTTACTTCCTTTATGCGATTTTAGCTACATTTTTTTCGACAGTACAATCTAAAAAAAAAAGGGTAGTCTGGATTTTTTGTTGGCAAACTTTAAGAAGGACGCTTCAAGCAGTTAGTTTGATTTAAAGTCATAAGAAACCTCAAATTAAAAAAAAATATGCATATGTTTTTTATAACTAATTCAACCGGGAAAACTTTCATTATACAACTTATGTACATATACTTTTTTCTGAGGAAAATTCTTTAACTTGTCCATATTTAGAAGAAGTATACTTATTTTTAATTGTTTGCTTCCAGGAAGCAATTCGCCGACATATTTTCCGTATGCATCGTCCCCTGAGCGTAACCCTCCTCGTAAAAATCCGGTAATCACAATACGCATGGATCTGTCATTAAAATAAACAATTATCTGAGAGAAAAAAAAATTGACGATTATACGATATACGATATATTTTTGTAAAAAAATTGATAAAATCGTGCACAGAGGACTAAGTTTATGATATATACATGCATTGGTTTAAGAATTGGATAAACATTATTTTCACCACTCACTCGTTTCATATGTTCAATGTTTTATGTATTTTGCTAGTCCTATAAATAATGTTTTACTTTACGTATCCCATAAACATGGCATTATCAATGATCCATTATGGTATGCAAATATGGTCAAGCCCGATCTACAGGCACTCGTCTCAGAAAAAAATTAATTTATATAATAAAGGTATATGGGGATATTTTTTTTAGACGAGTGCCTGTGGCCCGGTCACATAAACCAAGCCAGACAGACAAATACACCTTTCAGTCATTACATATACCAAATATAGTTGACATATTGATTATAGCATATAAAAAACAGACTAAAATATAAAACTTAATATTGATCAACGAACCATGAAGAAGAGGCCAAGGTAAAATTATAAATGTAATGCAAACATACATGTATACATAACAATCATTCCATACGACATATAGGCATATAGAGAATATTGCTTATAGTATCTTATAAACAGAATCTATTATTAACGAACAAATCTTAACATTGACCAATGAACCATGAACATGATGTCAAGGTCATATAAACCTTGTTAGAGAGACATGTTCACCTTTTTTAAATTATTCCAAACACCAAATATAATCATAGTTGACAAATTGCAATAAATTGGTTCTGAGAACAGGCAGGATGTTATTACTAAAACTAAACAATAACCAATGTTCCATAAAAATGAGGTCAAGGACAGATAATACTTCCCAGACAAACATTTACACCTTACAATCAATAATACACCAAACATAGTTGACCTGATGCTTATCTATAATACTAAAATTACGAGGTCCAATTTGTCAGCCGTCATCGGGTAAAAACGACAAATCAAAGAATTCAACTCTATATATAGCTAATATAGGACAATGGTGTAGATTAAAAATTACACCACTCCAGACCCTTTTGTTTTCCACATAATTGATCATAATTAATATTGCCAATAATTAACAAGTTCCGGGTCGAATCCGATACCGATACCAATAATATATTCACCTGTTACCTATTACCTTATCTGTACGTTCCGCATTTGACAGGCGCACCACCAAACGGTGTATTTAGGATTTTGCTATATACACGGGTCATAATCAAAGGGTACGTTCCGCATTTGACAGGCGCACCACCAAACGGTGTATTTAGGATTTTGCTATATACACGGGTCATAATCAAAGGGCCGACACTACTAAATTCAATCTTTGTCAAATTTTTCCCTATTGTAGTTTTATTCAGCAATCAGCAAAACTTTCTAAGATAAATAATATGGGACAATGATGTTGATTAAAAAATACTCCATTCCTTGATAGCCAGGACCTTTTGTTTTCCAAATAATTAATATTACCAATAATTGACAAGTTCCAGGTCGACGGGTTCTCAAACAGAAAGATTTGAAAGCAGAGAAAACTGTGTATCTTATAATCGACATGACTTTATCAGATGACAATACCAATTAGTAAAATAAGGCTTAGGCATAGTTGTATACTTTAATTCAGTTACGGACCAGCGATATCACGGGTGTGTACTTGTAGTATTTAATAAACAGACAAACAAAATTAAACAGGCAAAGGTCAGATATACCCTGCCTAATTAGATAATAATTTTCTCATAACACTATATACATCTAGCGATCTTGATTCAATGTATTATAACTCACGTTCAAAGATTTCTGACAGAATGATCCCTTTGAATCTCACATCACTGTCATTCTATCAGAAATCTTTGAACGTGAGTTATATAAATACATTGAATCAAGATTGATGTATGTCTTCTTATATATCCTAATGAATGAAAAAGGTAAGACTTTTTTACCCTGACCTGTCAATGCGTCAAATTCATGGTCATTTGAATACACAGGATATATAGATATACAGTTTTACACATTTGACATATGCGAAAAATCCGACAGCTCATATAACATTTTTTTTTTTGTGAATTCAGATTGTATATACAGAGGTTATTGCATTATAATTTTTAAACGCATTAAATTTGTACCGCTGTACCTCCAACCTACCCCCACCCGGTAATTTGAAAATTGGCGTTAAAACATCTGATAAAAACAATTAATCAACCAATCATTCAATATAAAATCAAACAATTATTTACTGAATTATTAAATTAGTTAATCAAAATGGCACGATACATTCAACCAATCTCCTCCTGCTTAGTCGGCTTTCCAGAACTTGAATAACCATGAATAACTTCTTAAAAGCCCATTAAGTTAGACGTTTGAATATCGATATTATAAAACTTATTTTGTGTTATTTTTATGGACGATTTGCTGATGTTTCATTTCATGTGCTTCATTTTTGTGCTGTGGTATTTATTGTATGTGTATTATGTGTTGTATTGTTATAAATATCTCATATGTCGGTTAAAAGCTCATTGGAGCCAGAGACATATATACATATCGTCGTGTCATATGTTTTCGTATGTCATATGTTTTCGTATCAACCACATTTCGTCGGTTTCGACTGCATACGCGTACATTGTGGCATGTTTTTCTGTTTCTATATTTAGAACAACAACACCACTACAACTTGATATATTTAAAACATATTCAACGTCGCTTTTTAAAGACGTTAGAACAAATTAAATAAAACTGACCTATTTAGCCATTTTTATTTAATGTCAAAAATACGCATCACTAGAATAGTTGTGGAAAAAAATTCTGAAGGGTTAAAATAAAGTCCAGATATGTTTATTGCAAGTCAGACACCGGATCTTCAAGACATATGACTGTCATGTGTTTTTTTTGGCCGTTTTAATCACAAACCATCGAGTTAAAATTAGCAGGGTTCTTATATAAAATGGTTGTTCAAAATCCAACTATTCAATATTTCATTGACAATTTTTTTTTATACATCCTTGATACATGAAGATGAAAACAGTCTTAACTTTTTATATTTAATCATAAATTTTGAAAACTGCATTTTATTTTAGAAAAAATAATGTATTTTGTACAAACCAGGTGCCAATCTGAAAATTAATCAAAATCTAAAAATTTCATCACACGAAACACCAACCTTACACTATTTATTAGTAATTTTTAGTACTGAAAAGTATTTAATAACTTTTTTTATGATTCAAGCGATCACCAGAACCACGACTTTAGAAAAAATTTATTTCCGGATTTTGTAGTCATTTCCTGTCCGTGTACTGATCCAATTTTTATTTCATACGAAAACATATGACGCCGTTTTTTTGACATACAAAAATCGCAAAGTAATCGGAAACAGTAAAAAATCGTAGAAATCATTGACAAAAAAACTAGATACCTAAAATCAATCTACAGGACATGCTTTTTAAATCTGAGTAAACACCTAAATAAAAACTCAACAGCAAGGGAGCTACCATTTGATTTTTATGGGGGGGGGGGGGGGGGGGGGGGCTAGGATGAAAAATTTTGTCCTGCATTTTTTTTTTAGCTGTAATCTCTGTCCTGCCTTTTTATTTTTCACTCTGTTCGGTCCTGCCTTTTTTTTTTAGTTTATCCTGACCTTTTTTTACCTAAATTGTCGTCCTGACTTTTTTTTTTTGCAAGTGTCTCATCCTGCCTTTTTTTTTTGCTCAAAACTCCTGTCCTGCCTATTTTTTTCAAATTTCATCCTAGCCCCCCCCCTAAAAATCAAATGGTAGCTCCCTAAAAACCGTAAGCAGTGAAAATTGTTATTAGTACGAAAACACATTAGCCCCACAGGACGCAATTACGACTGGACACAATTACGAACGATTTCCAATGTTTGCCCTCTGAGATCATATTTGTTTATATTTATCAATAAAAGTTTTTATAAATAAAAACCCTATTAAAAATCCCTTGTTTTCATGATAATACAATTTATGTGCACTTGGTGAATGTTGATGAGGATGACAAAATCATTCTGAAAATATTATAAGAACGGCAATCTGACCTGGAAGTTATATAAAAAAATACATAAAGGTAAGTGCACATTGCCTTCTTTTGTTAATATATAGAAAGAAAAATATCTCCTGATTCTGTTCATATGCGTGATGCCTTTTATCATGCCCAAATAACCCCACAATTGACGTGTTTTATAGTCAGTGGTTCTCCTTACTTGGATGCACGAAAATCACAACAGAAAATAACAAGCATTATCAAATTGATTTCTTTCCCCCTAACTTTTATTCCCTGCTGAAAATATTGCGGCAAATTTTTGTAGTTGCAGGAATTTGAAGAATGGCATCAAGTTTTTCACGTTCTCGTTCGAATTCTGTATCCAGCAGCGGTTCTAATAACTTTTACGTAGGCGACAGAGACTCATTGCCTAAATTAACTAGCCAATGGGACATGCTCTGTTTGGAAAAATTAGGAATTTACTACAACAGCCAATATCATGCCTCGCCATTAGATATATTAGATATGATTAATTCTAGAACGGGTTGCTTTGGGTCACTAGGTGGCGAACAGATAGACTATATTGGTGATTTAAAAGAAACACTTTGTTTTGATATTTCCCTGCAAGAGAGTTCAGAAAATGAACAAACACCTGAACAGTTTGAACTGACAGATGAAGTTCTACCAAAGTTGGAAGGAGAACTTTTTAAAATACGTCAACATTATTCATCAAGGTCTGAACTTTTATTTAGATCCTGCTATTGGATGTTTGAATAATACTTTTTCGGTGTTGAATTTGGGTCCTTTTACAAATGTACCAAAAATCATGTACACCCAAACCTTGTTGAATGTTCACCTCCTTTCATGTTTATTATGTTAGCACCGATGAGGCAGACCAGGCAATTGCTTTGTTGAATTTCTGGCAAAAAAAAATAAGGGGAAAAAAAGGAAATGGATGAAGTTTGGCAAGCAGAGGGACTGAGAGGGTAGAACACATCAAGAATTAAGTAATGCATACTTAAAATACACATGTAGTAATTTACAAAAATGTATGTTGACATGTAGATTTTTTTTAATCGTAAGGTATCTGACTGACTCTCTGTATCTGATTACCATCATCAGTCCTATTGGTAGCGAATTTTTCTAAAGTGCAATAGAATGACCCAATTTATAGTTGTATAGTACAGTAAAATAACTTTCTGTACTCTATTTTTGCAGAAAAAGGATGGCGAGTGTCCCTGAAGAATTTGTTAAAGTTATTGCCCAGGTTTTGAGATATGAACTGGGAAGATACAAGTCTGTAAAAAGGATGTGTCCTGCAACAGAGGATTTATATGTTACAGTCTTTAACATTTTTGCCAGAATGTGTGGTGTTGAAACTATGTAAGTCTCATATTCATTGGGGCATAGAATTTTAAGCTAATTATATAACTGTCACAATAATTTCTTGTGGGTATCTAAAATCTTATTAGCTGGCCCATAGATAGATGTTTGAAAATTGCATTTTTCTGCAGTGTTTCTGCTACACTAAAAAGTATTTTAAAGGACTACAAAGGTTACACAATTGATTAAGTATAATAAGACAACTTTTCACCAGAGACCAAAATGACAATGTGAGTTAAGAAAATATAAATGACCTTATAGAGGTATATACATTTACTACTAATCCTTTCCTATGTGCCATCAGTCATAGCAAGGACTAAGAAGAACATTAAGAAGAAGACAGACTTTTGTAATATTTTGAAGCTGTAGCACTTGAAACACTTGACTTTCAGCTAATTTCAATTTGGAAGATGTTACTTTATTTAAGTTATGTAAGTTAATAAGCTAAGAGATACAGCAGAAAAAGCTTTTTGGAAGAATTTTAGATTGAATTTGTATCACTTTACACTGATCCATCTAGATTGTTAAAGCATGTCATAGCTCTAAACAGTAACTTCATATTTGAAGATTAAAATCAAGGAATTAATATACAGTCAAGTTTAATTTTCTTTTAGACCAGGATCATTGTGGAAGAATAAAATGGAAGTACGTAATACAGATGTTACATCAACAGCAGACATCTTAATAGTTCCAGTAGAATCTCTTGACAGTTTCCGTAAAGACTATCCAAAAGCAGATTCAGTGGCTGTCGTTTCCGTTGTAGAGGTAGATATTATTTACTCTAAAATCCAAAACTATTTTACCCTTTGAATTGAAGCTTGTCACAAATAAATAAGTATATTTAAGTTATTTCAATTTCTTTACATCTATTTTGAAAATGAATAGTTTGTACCTAGAAGGATATAAATGTATTTTAAAATAAATATTTAATGATTAATTTTACATGGCATTTCCCATATTTATTAGCCCTGGTAGTAGTCAGAGACTGTCATATCAAGTCAGAAGGCATAACCATTCAAATTTATAGATACAAACAAATTGCCTCACCATGTATTTTTAACAAGTATATGTTATATCCATACATGCCCAATGTTCTCTCCAGATATTTCATTTAGCATCCAGGTAAACATGGGAAATTGAAATACCAACTTGTTTCTAAAAATTATAGCATCACATCCATAATATATGATCTATAAGAAAACCACATCAGATAGCATCTCCTTTAAGATTATAGCATCACATTACCATGATGCTAAAAGGCCCTAGGGAGAACACTGAATTGCCATCTCAAAATTTTCTTATATCCAATTTTTGTTGTAAAGGGGAAAATATTTCCATCTAGGAGGCTACATGAGGAATTGGTTACTCAGAACAGCATATGTGATGACGTAGACCATAAAACTCTGGGACAGCACGGAGGTAAACTGCTGTTACATCTGCAGAACTATAACAACAAACTTACACGAGGAAGACGTTTACTGCCTGGAATAATAGTCATGGGAACAGAGGTAAATTAAAAACAGATAATTTTTAAAAAGAGACAAAATTGAAATAACTCAACTCCACTCCCTACTTGTAAAAGACAGAATAATATAAAGGATTTGTATTGTCCTGGTTTCAGACAAACACAATGCATGCATAATTATGCATGTGTAGTTGAAAAAATATTGAAATTTAACTGAATTTTTCTTTACTGACAATAACGTTAACTGAAACATGCATAACAGAGTGTGATAAACCACTTATTACAATTTAAAAAAAAAAAACTATGGTTAATAAGTCTATCAAAACTAAGTAAAAAACCGAATTTTCAAGTCAGGAAAATAACAAAAATTAAAAGTTATCAGTAAAAAATTTATATTCAAAAACTGCTTGAAATCATTGGTTGTCTTAATAAATTATATTGGATTATGTGGTTTTATACAATACTAGAACACACCTGGGCATTTAGAGCTTGGTTAAAAGTATGTTAACTGTTGTAGGATGAATTAGATTTTATGTCTGGAAAATTTCAGAAAAGGTATCAAAATTCATAGGTACTTATTATTTTATTTATTATATAATTATTTTAAGCCCTCTCCCTTTTTTTCAAAGTCCGTTATTTTTTTTTATTTTTTTCCTGTTAAATTCCATAATTTTTTGCGTTTCTGTATACTATGAACATACAATTATCATAAATAAAATGCATTTGCTATTTACTATCAACTCCAAGTTTCTTCTCTGCGTCGATTACTGCTATATTATATAGCTCTCCAACTGTTTTGGTACTTTTACATCCTCGGATGTCAATTGTTTGGCTTTGAGCATTCCTGATGAAGGTAAATCCAGAAAAGGGCTTCGTATGCATTTAAATTATTAAATGTGTTGTTTTCAATTTTTTATATAAAGATTCTCTATATATTATACATGTAGGAGTATAATCATAGTATACATGCAGATTAACATGAAAATAACTGTTCTGTTCCTGAGTAATTATGAAAAATATGTTTAAAAGTTTAAAACCAGAAGTCTTGTCTATGACTTAAAAGTCAGTTTGATGACCGAAACAATATCCGGGAGCCTTTTTTCTTGTTTTTCTCCCAAAATAACACAAACTGAATAATAAAGAATGGATGACAAATGCAACTATGTATAGTAACTATAGGACACAGAGGCATGATGATTGATTTATTGCAGAAGGAAGAGAAGCAACACACAAAATGAGGTCTTCTCATTTAATAGTACTGATACAACTATATTGAACAATATGAAGTAAACACACACATTGTTATCTGTACTATGTTAGTTTTGCTTCCTCATCATGACATAAAAGAAGGACGTAAGATACCAAAGGGACAGTCAAACTCATAAATCTAAAACAAACTGACAAGGCCATGGCTAAAAATGAAAAAAGACAAACAAAAAAAAGCCCACATGACACAACATAGAAAACTAAAGAATAAACAACACGAAACCCCCAAAAAACTAAGGGTGATCTCAGGTGCTTCGGAAGGGTACTTGTATTTTCATTTATGTGATTTGTTTATATAAATGTTTTCTTCACAGTGGTTTTTTTCTTCACACACTCCAGCTTCTTCCATCAGTAAAAGATAGTTGCGATGATATAGCATGAGTGTTAAAAGGGGTGTTAAAACACATGAAATGAATCAAGGTTATACATATTTCTATTTCAGGTGATATTTACAGTATTGGAAATCGATCCTAAACACCTATCACAAGTTTATTCTGAGGATCTAATTGATTCGAGAGCAACGATATATTATTCAAAACCAAAAGATTTCCTGAAAAAGGCTGACAGAGACGTATTAATGGAAGCAATGATAAGACTTAACAACATTAAGTAGATTCTTCATGTTTGTGGGGTTGTCATTGAAGTTGTCCAATTTTGGTACATGATAGTACTGAAATTAGAGGAAATGTCATTTCGTTGACAAATATTTTATCTTTATTTATCCTATTTCAAAAAACAGAAATAAGAATAACTGCTACTGTGATGAAAAAAAAAGCTCATAGTGCCAAATCTTTGAAGCTTGTGACCCAAAAGGAGTTTAGAAATCCAACAGTGAATCGCAGATAACCAAGTCAGCATGGTTAAAAAAAATGAACTTTGTCTTAAGATGTTGAACAAGGAGCAGTGCTTAGACAGGCATATTCATTAGGAAAAAAAACATAACAAGTTATAGAAGGTGATAACAATTACATATTCTTTGTAAAACTCCTACAGAGACAATTTAGTTAGTAAAATAGTGAGAAACGCTGTCCAAAACTGCTTTTAAGTTTACCAGTTATATTAGAAGTTTGTGAGGGAATGGTCGACTTTATAGAGATGAAAAATGGCAAGATCATTTTTAGTGTATCATTGACTTTGGAAAAAAGAAGTGTGTGACACATAAACGGTCAAAGAGACTACACCCCATAAAATTTGAGTTTGTTTATCAGGTGTCATGTGATATTGTAACTGATGGCCATATGAAAGAAATGACTAAACATCTTGAACATAAAATCTTATTGAAGTTTGTTTTCAAGTTACTAGTACCATGTTAATATAAAAATAAATGCTACATGTATTGATTTTGCATATAGATTTACAAAACATAATACATAGATATAAGAAGTTGTGGTATAAGTGACTATGAGACTACTCTCCAATCCATCCAGGTCACAATGAATAAAAAGTAAACAATTATAGGTCAACACAGAGCCTTCAAAACAAAGCTTTGACTCACACCAAACAGCAAGCTATAATGGGCTAAAAAAGACTAGTGTAAAACAATCCAAATGGGAAAACCAAAAGTCTAATATATATAAGAAACAAGAAACACTTATGAACCACATCAACAAGCAACAACCACTGAACAACAGATTCCTGTATTAGAACAGATGCAAATAAATGCAGCAGGTTTAAGTTTTTACCCTATCCTGAAATAGTAGTGTAACATTACAACAAAAAAAGACACACTACAAGATATCAGACTCTTTTAACCATTTTTATAAATAATTAAATTGTCTAGAATAATGTTTAAAATTTTTATGAATTTTTAATTTTACATATACTGTTAGAATTTCAAAGCACCCATATAATTCTTAAACCTATGAGCAATTTAAAATCTACAGAAAGTCTTAGATGACTGAAACCATCAAATGACTCATTATATGAGAAATTGACATATATAATATTTACTTGACTATTTTTCAAAGTATTTGCAAATGATTTCAAAAACAATAATGAAAAAGTAAAAAGTGCAACCAACAGAAATGACTTGTAATGCAAAACTTTCATAAATGCAAATATCATCAAATCAATGGGATGACTTATTGCCATAGTGATTGGTGATTTTGATAATTTATTAATTAACATCAATATAAACAAAAGAAATATTCATTTGACCAAATAGACCTGACACATTTTCGAAATTTTTCAACCAGGTAGAACATTTGACTGATGCAGACGACTCAAATTTTTCCATTGCAGTTACACCCCTCAATTTAAGAATCGACTAAGCTCTCCATCAGGTTATTTATAATTAATCATTAAATCTCCATCAGGGAATTTATGTTAAAAAACATGGTTTAAAAAATTGGGTTTCTCTCCACTTCTGTGAAAAGTATTATTTGATTTATTATGTATGATATTTGCTATTTTTCTGATCATCGATTCGACTCTTCTGCATATTATTTGACAATCTGGCTGATCAAAAGTGTTAGAGGTCAAACTGTGTAAAGCTATACGAAATGCATGTACCAATGGGACAGGGTAATTGTGGAACAATGTGTGTTTACATACATATTCCTTTCTTTTTAATTATTTTTTAATTGATGATCAATAGTCTACATAACTGAATGAATGAATGAATGAATCTTTATTGCAAAGCATAGACATGCTATGGCAAAATTAACAACATATATTACATAATATAAAACATGAATAGACAACAGAGAACAATAGTATAATACAATTCCATATAAATTAAGTTATGAGACTATATAAGATCGAATATTCCATGCAGCTTTTACATAATTACATAATTTGATCGTGAGAGACTTACTAGAAGCTTGTAGTAAATTTAATAGTTTGATATTATTAGGCCAATGACAATAGTACTTTGGTAAAAATTGTGTTCGTACAGATCTATAAGATGGACAAACAAGAACAAAATGGTATTCATCTTCAATAACACACATTTTACAACATTCACATAAACGACTTTCTCTAGGAATATTATTATAACGGCCAACTTCAATATTTAACTTTAATGTTCCACTACGTAACTTTGTTAACAGATTAACATTATTGCTATAAGACAAATATTTTTCAATATAAAAAGTTAATTTGAACTGTTACTGTTAGCTGTAATATTGTTAATTATTAAATTATGGTCATAATATGGCTTGGCTGTGGAAGACAATTAATGTCTTTCATACGGAAGATCTCGTTTAGCAGTTATTCCTTTTTGATTCTAAAATTAAATATTAAAACATTTTTTTGGTACATGATAGTACTGAAATTAGAGGAAATGTCATTTCGTTGACAAATATTTTTTCTTTATTTATCCTATTTCAAAAAACAGAAATAAGAATAACTGCTACTGTGATGAAAAAAAAGCTCATAGTGCCAAATCCTTGAAGCTTGTGACCCAAAAGGGGTTTAGAAATCCAACAGTAAATCTCAGATAACCAAGTCAGCATGGTTAAAAAAAAAAGAACTTTGTCCTAGGATGTTGAACAAGGAGCAGTGCTTAGACAGGCATATTCATTAGGAAAAAAAACATAACAAGTTATAGAAGGTGATAGCAATTACATATTCTTTGTAAAACTCCTACAGAGACAATTTAGTTATTAAAATAGTGAAAAACACTGTCCAAAACTGCTCTTAAGTTTACCAGTTATATTAGAAGTTTGTGAAGGAATGGTCGACTTTATAGAGATGAAAAATGGCAAGATCATTTTTAGTGTATCATTGATTTTGGAAAAAAGAAGTGTGTGACACATAAACGGTCAAAGAGACTACACCACATAAAATTTGAGTTTGTTTATCAGGTGTCGTGATATTGTAACTGATGGCCATATGAAAGAAATGACTAAACATCTTGAACATAAAATCTTATTGAAGTTTGTTTTCAAGTTACTAGTACTAGTACCATGTTAATATAAAAATTAATGCTACATGTATTGATTTTGCATATAGATTTGCAAAACATAGTACATAGATATAAGAAGTTGTGGTATAAGTGGCTATGAGACTACTCTCCAATCCATCCAGGTCACAATGAATAAAAAGTAAACAATTATAGGTCAACACAGAGCCTTCAAAACAAAGCTTTGTCTCACGCCAAACAGCAAGCTATAATGGGCTAAAAAAGACTAGTGTAAAAAAAATCCAAATTGGAAAACCAAAAGTCTAATATAAGAAACTAGAAACACTTATGAACCACATCAACAAGCAACAACCACTGAACAACAGGTTCCTGTATTAGAACAGGTGCAAATAAATGCAGCAGGTTTAAAATTTTACCCTATCCTGAAATAGTATTGTAACATTACAACAAAAAAGACACACTACAAGATATCAGACTCTTTTATCCATTTTATAAATAATTAAATTGTCTAGAATTAAGTTTAAATTTTTATGAATTTTTAATTGTACATTTACTGTTAGAATTTCAAAGCACCCATATAATTCTTAAACCTATGAGCAATTTAAAATCTACAGAAAGTCTTAGATGACTGAAACCATCAAATGACTCATTATATGAGAAATTGACTTATACATATAATATTTACTTGACTATTTTTCAAAGTATTTGCAAATGATTTCAAAAACAATAGTGAAAAAGTAAAAAGTGCAACCAACAGAAATGACTTGTAATGCAAAACTTTCATAAATGCAAATATCATCAAAATAATGGGATGACTTATTGCCATAGTGATTGGTGATTTTGAATTATTTATTAATTAACATCAATATAAACAAAAGAAATATTCATTTGACCAAATAGGCCTGACACATTTTCGAAATTTTCCAACCAGGTAGAACATTTGACCAATGCAGACGACTCAAATTTTTCCATTGCAGTTACACCCCTCAATTTAAGAATCGACTAAGCTCTCCATCAGGTTATTTATAATTAATGATCATTAAATCTCCATCAGGGAATTTATGTTAAAAAAATGGTTTAAAAATAGGGTTTATCTCCACTTCCGTGAAAAGTATTATTTGATTTATTATGTATGATATTTGCTATTTTTCTGATCATCGATTCGACTCTTCTGCATATTATTTGTATCTTATAAACTTTACTGTGGTGTATTAAACTCTCGTCTAACCGTTAAACTTGATGAACTTAATTTTCTTCATGATGAACAAAATGGTTTCAGAAAGGGACGAAATACTATAGACCATATTTCTACTTTGACTACTGTCATAGAAACACGTAAATTGCGTAAATTATCAACATTTGTAGCATTTATAGACTGTAAAAAAGCTTACGACTGGATAAACAGGGATTTGCTTTTTGGTAAATTGGAAAATTTAGGTATAAGTAGTAAAATGTTAAATGCTATTTTTTCACTTTATAGAAATGTATATTCATGTGTAAAAGTAAATGGTAATTTTACTGATTGGTTTGAGGTTAAATGTGGTTTGAAACAAGGGTGTATTCTGTCTCCAATTTTGTTTAACATTTTTATTAATGACCTTGTAGATGAAGTTAAAAAATTAGATACTGGAGTAAAAATTGATGATGAAAAAATTTGTGTACTACTTTATGCAGATGATCTTGTATTTATAACAGAAAATGAGAAAGATCTACAAAAAATGTTGGATACTTTAAATATATGGTGTTGTAAAAATGATTTAGTTGTAAATCTAGAGAAATCAAAAATTGTACATTTCAGAACTAAGTCTACACCAAAGACAAATTTTACTTTTGTACTTAATAATAATGATATGGAAATTGTTCCTAGTTATACTTATCTAGGTTTACTGTTGTCAGAATTTTTAGACTACAATTGTATGGCTAAGGCAGTAGCTAAATCTGCAAGTAGGTCTTTAGGTTTATTAATAGCTAAATGTAAAGCTAATGGAGGTTTTCAATTTGATACATTTACAAAACTTTTTGATACACTTGTTATGTCTGTCATTGAATACGGTGCCTCAATTTGGGGTCACCAGGATTTTTCTTGTATTAATGCTGTAAAAAATAGAGCAATGAGATTTTTTATGGGTGTGGGTAAATACACCCCTAACTTAGCCTTATATGGAGATATGGGTTGGATGCCCAGTATTATATCTCAGTGGACATGTATTTTTAGATTATGGTCGAGACTTACTAAAATGTCTCATTGTAGAGTTAATAAAAAGGTTTTCTTATGGGGCAATAAATGCTGTAATAGTAAATTTAGAAATTGGAATTATAGAGTCAATGTGAAATTTAAAGAAATGGATATGGAGTTTTTATGTAATACTGATTTTTCTATTGATAAAAATACAATTAAACAAATTGAAAAGGAAAATTTTTGTAGATATAAAGAGAAGTGGTACTCTGACTTAATGTACAATGAAAGAAGTAAATTGCGAACGTATAGAATGTTTAAGCAATGTTTTAATAAAGAAAAATATTTATGTATTAATATGCCTGGAAAATATAAGAGTGCATATGCTAAATTTAGATGTGGTGTTGCACCTCTGAGAATAGAAACTGGCCGATATGAAGGCATTATGATTGACAATAGATTATGTTTTAATGAGCAATGTAAGAAAAATAACATTATTGAAGATGAGAAACATGTCTTAATTAACTGCCCAGTATATGCAGATTTACGAGCTATTTTATTTAGACATGCTAGCTCTTTTAATTGTGATTTTGTTAATTTGTCTGATGATGATAAATTCAAATTTTTATTCACTGATGAAAATGTGTGTTACTTTTTAGCCAAAATCTGCTATGATGTATTATTAAAAAGAAAAGGTATTTTATATAATTGTAGATAATAATGTGTTTTGTAGAAATTTTATAGTCTCTCATAACTCTTTTTAGAGTGGCTCATGTTGTTTTAAATATTACTGTAATTTTATAAATGTATAAATGTATGTCAATTTTGAGGTGAGACTCTAATAAAGTATTTATCTTGTCTTGTCTTGTCTATTTGACAATCTGGCTGATCAAAAGTGTTAGAGGTCAAACTGTGTAAAGCTATACGAAATGCATGTACCAATGGGACAGGGTAATTACGGAACAATGTGTGTTTACATACATATTCCTTTCTTTTTAATTATTTTTTAATTGATGATCAATAGTCTACATAACTGTTACTGTTAGCTGTAATATTGTTAATTATTAAATTATGGTCATCATACGGCTTGGCTGCGGAAGACAATTAATGTCTTTCATACGGAAGATTTCCTTTAGCAGTTATTCCTTTTTTGATTAAAAAATTAAATATTAAAACATTTTGTTGGCCTCATCTTTACTGTTCTAGTGTTATGCCCTTTTATGAATGGAAAAGTTGCTAAATTTATTTTCTCCTTTCTCTAACTTTCGCTTGCCTCAAACAAATGTTATGAATCTTTTAAACAATGCTTATTACCACAAAACACATATTAAGCGCAAAATTGGGTAGTGTAACTTTACCGTTCCTGAGTTATGTTCCGCTTTAATCTTATATATGCAAGCATGGTTACATGTATCATCTGTGTCCCATGGACATCTATCCAAAAAAGGCATATCTGTCTGATGTCTGTTTACTCAACATTAGATGTCGTAAACTTTTCTTTGCATAACTATTGAAAACATATTTGAGCTTAAAGTCTTTGTTAAGTGGCCAAGTGATTTGAATTCAACTTCATCAAAAACTACTTCAACCAAAAACTTTAACCAACAACTTTAACCTTAAGTGGAACAGACGGACGGAAGTACAAATGAACGAACGAACGGACATTATATTAAAAGAAGTTTTTATCTAAATTAAATCTATAAACGGTTGGCACTGAATTAAATTTGTGTCTCCTTCGAATACCACGACAGTCTTGAACATTTATGCCATTTATTAGTGTTTGGTACACGTTTGGCTGTCATTGTGCACCACAGTTCAACATAGAAACCTTTTGGGGAAACAACAGAGAACTCTCTAATCTCTATGTCAGGAAACACTGTCAAACATCCAAATATAATATCCACACTGATCTGTGTCCACACTTGTTAAAATGGTAAAATGTTATTCCTTTATGTGTATCCATAGCCGCACTCTGCATTTATTTTTTATACAATATTGCAAAAAAGGGGAAAAGATGTCACATATTTCCCCAAAGTAGAATTTCAATCGCTTGAAGTAATACCTTTTTTGAAACTGTTTACCTATATCTATCAAGAAATCAAATAAAAATCACATGTCTCTCATCTCATTTTTTGGTAAAATTGCGTCAAAAACTTTGTGTAGAAAAAGCGTTTGTAGACATTTATTTACATTAATTTCATGACCTATGGCCAGTCAAGCTATGCAAATACGGAGAGATGAACAGAAAATAGACAATAAAACATGTAAAAATTAATCTTTAAGTATCCGGGGCCAAAATACGAAACCAAACTCCTTACTGTGTATTGGTACCGTATACGTCATGCAAAGGCGTACCAAAAGAGGAACAAGAGTTGTATAGCCTTTACCTATAGACAGAGGAATAAAATGGCTATAAACAGTATGTCCTGTAATGGCCATTAGAGGGGTAACGGAGGACCTAAATGCAAAAATACGCGTTGAACTTAAAGAATAGCAAATTTTGAATAATGGAATGGAAATACTTTGTAGCTGAAGGGTACCAGCAGTCCATTTCATTATTCCAAATATCATTTTCATTATTCAAAATTTCCTAATTTGGCCTTTAGGTCCTCCGTGACCCCTCTCCTGGTCATTGCGGCACATATTGTTTGTAACTATTTTGTTCCTTTATAAATAAGCTTTCAAATGGTGTATAAAGTTTTCTTTAATTAGAGGGTAACCAGTTGCAGCAGTCCATTCCATTATTCAAAATAATCTATATCTCAATTGTCATGCGTATATCGATATTTAGGTCCTTCGTTACTCCTCTAATATGCGTTGCAGAACATATTGATAATATATCTTTTGTTCCTCTATTAATAATCTTTCGAATGAGGTATAAGGTATATCTGTAATAAAGGACTGAAGGGCCGCAGCAGCCCATTCAATTTTTTAATTATCCATTTCATTATTCAAAATTGGCTATTTTTAAATTTTCACGCGTATTTTGGCGTTTAGGTCCTCCGTAATCCCTATAATGATCATTGCTGTACAATCGGAACGTTTTATCATTAATCAAGGGATGAGGAATAGCAAAGGTCCAGGAAAAATAAAAAAGGAAACGTAAAGTATTTTTTTATTTTTATATATTTATGGTATCCAGGTCGTCCATACATTAAACCAAGAAATTTCTGTTTAAAATAGTTAGGGAAACCATCTAGTTTATCCTCCAAAATTAGATAAATAAACAAAGTTTAAAATTTCAAAAAGTGTTTTGATTTTTTTGTCTGATAATAATTTGAATATTTGTTACATACCACCATATTACGAATTCCGTAATACGGGATATAGTGTCACAGTCAAAACATATGATTCTATTTCATTATTCACTTTTCAACTTGAATACTGAAGTATAAACTATTTCATTATTCAATATTCATCAAATAGTGAATAATGAACTATTTCATTATTCATTGTTGAATTTTGAATAATGGACGTAATTCAGCGCGGTATTCATATATGTGATTATACAAGTTCTTTTTTTTTTCTTTCTAAAATACATTGAATATTGAAATATGATTCCTTATTTGTGTTGCCAGATTGCTGTTTCATCGACGTATTCCATACATTTGATTTCATACGTACAAATAATCTAGTAATCTGAATATTGGGATTCAGCCGAAAATTTTTACATGTTTCTTTTCCTTTGTTCACGACTTTTATAATAAAATAAATGAAAACCTTCAGAAAAATCACAGTTTTGTGATCATGCTTCTTAGAAATCTACATGTACATGTGAATGAAACTTTATTATCATATCTAAGTAAATTAATTCTTATAGTTCAGAAAGTTTAAAACATAATAATGGTTTGTCTCTACACTGTAAATCTAAGTGTTAATAAATAGAACACTGCTTGAACACTTTTTTGTAACACTTTTTGAACGTGTAATGGTGTTCCAAATGTTTACACTAGTGTTCAACAATTGAATGTGTGGTGTTGAGTTTTTAATGCCTTTGTGTTTCATTTTTGAACACTTGATGTTAGAGACCTTAACATTAGTGTTCAACGATTTAACGTGTCCGAATGTTCAAAATCTTAATACGTCGACGCGTTCAACAGCCATGTAACACTTTTTGAACACACAGAACATGTTTAAAAACCAAAATGTTAAGATTCAGAACACCAGATGTTAACATTCAGAACAGTTGACATAAGAGTTCAAAGTGATGGTGTTCAAATGTGGAACATGTTCTATTTTCAAGCGTACATAATTTTCCATAAGTGCTAAACTTAATTAAACTGTTATAAAAACAATATATATTGAATCAGGCAAAATATAACAATAAAACATATTTTAACAAATAATTCTTTATATAATCAAATGAGCATATATGTAAGAAAAGTACACAAGAATACCTTATGATATCACAAGTAATATTCAGTGAAATCACATACAATGTAGATAATGTTTTAAACTGACTTCAGTATATCACAAATAATGATTTACCCCTTCATGACTAGTTAGTTGCTACATCATGTGTATCCTAACCAAAAACCATGTCAATGTGATAAGTAGATAGTTTATGATATAGATATTTGTCACAATGAAAGTTTAAAAGTTTGCAAATTCCAACAGTTCTTATACGATCACATACAATGTACGTTTCACTTTTCAGTGCATCTTCGCTTAAAGCTATCAACTGGGTGGCATTTTATGTGTTGTTATCAATTTCCAATGTCAAATCCTCCACAACAAGTAATGTTTATGTGCATAAATATCCTGCAAAATAAAATTTAAAATTAATAAAGGAGAGCTTTTCATAAAGCATAAAAAAATGCAATGGTTGTTATGCTTTAATTTCGATACATACTAGAGTACAAATTGAAATTCTATGGCAGTGAAATGCAAGTTTTGACATTATAAATTACAAAAGTCGATTTCTTGACCTAAGGTATACAGATATAGAAATGCTACTCCCACATAAGCTATTAATATGCATATATTGTCTTACCTTTATTTACATTTTTTTCCCAACACTTTATAGCATGCAGAAATGACCTCGTGTGATTAGTGGCTACCGATTCCTAATTCAAACATTTCAATCTAACGATTCCTGCAAGTGAAAAAAAACGAATGCATTTTCTAAGTCAAAAATGGTGTTCCAAATGTTTACACTAGTGTTCATCAATTGAATGCGTGGTGTTCAGTTTTTAATGCCTTGGTGTTTCATATTTGAACACTTGGTGTTAGAGTTCTTAACACTTCGTGTTCATCAATTGAATCTGTGGTGTTCAGTTTTTAATGCTTTTGTGTTACATTTTTGAACACTTGATGTTAGAGTTCTTAACACTTCGTGTTCATCAATTGAATCTGTGGTGTCAGTTTTTAATGCCTTTGTGTTTCATATTTGAACACTTGATGTTAGAGTTCTTAACACTTAGCGTTCATCAATTTAATATGTGGTGTTCAGTTTTTAATGCCTTTGTGTTTCATTTTTGAACACTTGATGTTAGATCGAGTTCTTAACACTTAGTGTTCAGCTAATATACGTAGATGTCAAAAATCATCATTTATTCTGTATAACAGACACACGATCACACATTGGTTATCATCATTTTAGGAAATTATCAGAACAAAGCTGACAGTTATTTACGTTTAATCTTAATCCTGTTCTTTAAGTCTTTTATGTTGAATATTGAAAATTTGGATAGAACAGTTATGAATATTTGACAAATATATATCTGACATGAGAAAATAACAAGGAAGCCATCGAACTACCTATGGAGATTATCCTTACTTGTTACTCACTTCTTTCGTGTTCATGTGGGATAGAAGTCCATTCTCCAGTTCTCTTCCTTGTGTGTATTCATTCTTCGTTTAACCGCCTAAATCACCAGCCGATATCTGTTTCCGGTATTTGGTACCCTGGTATATTTTTTTAACGCGAATTTCGAGCGATTTGAACACTGATTGAACATGTAATGTTAATAAACTGAACGGATCATGAAATAAGATAAACATCAACATATTTTTACGATATTATCATAACAGGACTCATAGATATGCATATGTCACTTATAAGTAATACTAGTAATAATAATAAAATAAGTTCATAAACTATACATATATATGCCAGCTTTGAAGTTAAATATTTCACAATTACTAAAATATTAGTAAAAAATTCACAAGATCATCATCCTACGTATACATTCATAATTTTAAATCAATTTCTTTGTAAATTTGCCAATAATTAAAAATAGAAAATCGGATAACCAACTATCTTCTCTTTGAGATCAGAATTTGAACACCGGTGTACACTGTGTCTGAACACACATGTTAATATTTTCAACACAAACGTTAAAACTTTGAACACGTCTCTAAGCATGAACATATGACGTTAAAATATTGAACATTCGGTGTACAAATTTTGAACGCGTCCGGACGCGTCAGGCGTCAGGTATATTTACAGTGTATAAAATTGACCCAATTGCATATTGATATTTTGAGGTACCGAAATACAATGATAACGTTACGTTTTCATTGGTTAACGTTGTATTATCAGATGGCGTCTCAACAATTTCTGATTGTGACGTTAACGTTCCTAGCAGCAATCAGTCTTATTCTGTGTTTGTCAGAGAGATACCACGATTTAAAGATGATGAAAAGCTTCCTTATTCTGTTGTGTCTTCTTATACAACTGACTGTCATTAATAAAAATACTACCTCAAGGTAAGTCAATATAATAATAGACCTATTTATAATTTTGCTTGATAACCTCTAGCATATTTTGTCGATGAAAGTAAGATTCTCTTTCAGTTGTTTCTCGGTTGTCTCGTGGAAATGCAAGATGAGTTTTAAAAGTAAACTAATCAGTCCGACACTTTAAGAGGATCTTTTTGGACTGATATTTTATCGTATACAAGTTATTTTTTGCAATGGAATATAAAACAACATTTAACATCGA
This sequence comes from Mytilus galloprovincialis, assembly GCA_037788925.1. Taxonomy (NCBI): domain Eukaryota; kingdom Metazoa; phylum Mollusca; class Bivalvia; order Mytilida; family Mytilidae; genus Mytilus; species Mytilus galloprovincialis. The sequence continues at coordinate 42,942,171 of CM075333.1, read as the reverse complement.
AGTAAGTCCTAATTGACAGTCTCTTGGTTTTAGGCAAAAGATCCAATTATACAGCATTGTCACAGCACATGATCTTCAAAAGGATGGAACAAGTAAGGTAAGATGACTATGGTAAGTACATGTATTGTCTATTACATATATAGTGTCCGATAAAACTTTCATACGACAGTATAGTGTCCGATAAAACTTTCATACGACAGTCACAATAAGTTAGGAAACGTTTTTCACAGTGAATTTATATACACTATTATTATTTTTTTCCTTATTTCTAGTTCTACCTTTTTGTTGAGTTGCTTATAAACTAATTGTGGTATTTTTTTTATTCATTAATGCAAGAAAAAGCCATAGTGTCTTTGGCATATCATGTTTTTATATTTGTAAAATTGAGAATGGAAATGGGGAATGTGCCAAAGAGACAACAACCCGACCATAGAAAAAAACAACAGCAGAAGGTCACCAACAGGTCTTCAATGTAGCGAGAAATTCCCGCACCCGGAGGCGTCCTTCAGCTGGCCCCTAAACAAATATATACTAGTTGAGTGATATTGAACGCCATACTAATTTCCAAATTGTACTATGTTTAATTTCTTCTTACATTTAATAGTAATGATATCTGAAGCCTTAGAGTTTGCTGCTATAACTTTATCAATTCTTTTCAGATTGGTTTGAACTTCTTGGATGTATCATTGGTGTTTTTGTGCTTTGTTGTTTCTTTCGTTGTATTCGAAAGATACAGATTCAACAACAAATTGAAGAAGCGTAGGTTAACGTTTATATTATCAAAATCTTAAATCTTTCATTCAAACTTGAAATTATAATTTATTTATCAGATTTAATTATAACAAGTAATGTATTATGAAAAATCTTTTAAAATAAGCCAAGCAAAACTTATATTTTTGCTTTTATTGTTTACCTTATTTACATCGTTTGTTTCATAAATATAATATGTTGTTATGGCAAGCCGTTTTGCTATTTATTCTTACTTCAAGATTTCTCATAAACTTTATAAGATATCTTATATAGTTTATATGATATTTTATAAAGTTTATAAGATATCTTTAATTTTCTTTATAAGATATTTTCTGAATTATATAAGATATCTTTAAAACTATAGTAAGATATCTTATAAACTATATGAGATATCTTACATAAAATATGTTTATAAGATTTTTCATAAACTTTATGAGATATATTATATAACATTAAAGATATCTTACATAGTATAATGTATATGATATCTTATATTATATATAGATATCTTATATTATATATAGATATCTTATATTACATATAGATATCTTATAAAAAAGAAATTATATAAGATATCTTATATATTAAAGGAGATATCTTATATATTATATAAGATATCTTATATATTTAAGGAGATATCTTATATATTATATAAGATATCTTATATATTATATGAGATATCTTATATATTATATGAGATATCTTATATATCATATAAGATATATCTTATATCTTATAGGAGATATCTTGAAATTCGAATAAATAGTAAAACGGCTTGTCATATGTTCTACTAAAATTAACTATTAAATGAATGTTTTTTTTGCAGAAGTTCAACTGTTGAGGAGAAATTCAGTGAACCACGATATATTGATCAGTAGATTATCCCCGTTTCTTGAAGGTATGTATTTCAACTTATTCTTTAAAAATACTTGTCAGGAATCTGATGTACAGTAGTTGTCGTTTGTTTATGTAATTTATAAATAAATATATGTTTCTCGTTTCTCGTTTTTTTATTTTATATAGATTAGACCGTTGGTTTTCCCGTTTGAATGGTTTTACACTAGTAATTTTGGGGCCCTTTATAGCTTGTTGTTCGGTGTGAGCCAAGGCTCCGTGTTGAAAGCCGTACATTGACCTATAATGGTTTACTTTTTTAAAATTGTTATTTGGATGGAGAGTTGTCTCATTGGCACTCACACCACATCTTCCTATATCTATTGTGAAGACATTTTCTCTTCATTGTGTTGTTCGGTTGATGTCTCCCTAAAGTTTATTGTTTATAATTATCGATATAAAAATAACAAGATGCGATATAATTGCAAATAAGGTAACTCTGCACTAGAGACCAAATGATACAACTAAAGGCCACCCTTATAGCCTTCAACGATCAACAAAATCCATACCGCATTGTCAGCTATTAAAGGCCACGAAATTACAAATGTGAAATAGTTCAAACGAGAAAAAATAACTGCCTGGTTTATGTAAAAATAAGGAACGAAAAGTGAATTTGACATTATGCATATTTTCATATTTTCATATTAAGCATATTTTCATATTAAGCATATTTTCATATTAAGCATATTTTCATATCAAGCATATATTTTATTATATATTAAGCATATGTTCATATTAAGCATATTTTCATATTTAACCTATTTTCATATTAAGCATATTTTCATATTTAGAATTTTTTCATATTAATCATATTTTCATATCAGCATATTTTCATATTAAGTATATTTTCATATTAAGCATATTTTCCTTTTAAGCATATTTTCATATTAAGCATATTTTCATATTAAGCATATTTTCATATTAAGCATATTTTCAGCTTAAAAGTACTGTGTTATTTCTCCGTCGTTTGATATGACAATTCGTGTAGATAGACGCTTCTATTTTAATTTTCTTTAATCTAATTAGATTTAAAATCAATTTTTGACAATCCTTGTGTATTTTTTTTCAGATTCTCGAAGCAGAAATTCAGGGATTGAAATGCCTTTGAGAAAACTGAATCGAAATATAGATTATTTAGTCTCGGATATTAAAAGTCACAACAGTGAATTGGGAAAAATTCAAACCCAATTTACAAGTTTCAAAGTAGAATGGCTTGAACAATCCAAACTGTACGTAAATATACCGGAAAGTGTTATATTATCCAGCATTGAAGCTCCACAGATAGCAAGCGAACTGGCGAGTCTTCGAGATTATATAGGTATTTTTTTTTTATTTTAACAACCTGACAAATATTGTAGATTAACGAGTTCTAGAAGTAATGTTATTTTTTTATGAAACATGATAACAGATTACTTAAGTTTATATCATTGATGGCCTTCGGCTGTTGTTTGCTCTTTGGTCTTTGACACAATCCTCATTTGCATTCTAAATGTTTATGCTCAGGAACTTTTGAATTTTACATTTTTGTTTTGTTTTAGAGATGAAGAATGGTAATGGAATATAGTTAACTCTTGCTTATAATCTTATTTTTCTTCTTCAGACGATGCACTCGACAAATTCAGGGTAGGAATGGAAAGCAATCGAGCATCATTAGATACAGCAAAAGCAGCTGTTGAACAGTTGCTGATATCTGAAGGTAATTTGTTATTCTATAATATTATCATCATATTTTCATACTTTTATAAGTCTTCAATATTTAAAATTTTGAAATACCATTTGCATCTTACTTTTCAATGGATACAAGTAACAAAATTTATAAAAAAATTCTGACATCCTTTTGTATTTGTGGTTATTTCATTTTTTCTACTAGGCGTTTCCACACAAATAATGATCCTATACATAATTACAAAAAGATATGGTATAAGAACTCAAGTCACAATGTATAAAGTTTCAAGTTTTATAGGTAAAAAAGTTAACAGTTATAGGTCAAAGCACGGCTTTCAACACGAAGCCATGACATGAATTTCACTCGCATAAATTTTAGAAGAATCTAGATTTTTTTTTTATTACACACTAAACTATATTTTCTTTAAAAGAATTTGCATGTACATGTGCAGATTGATAAATTTAAAGAAATATAAGATGAACATGTTTGGAGTGTTCCTACGTTCCATTCTATTGAATAGCTATTATGATATAATTGTTTTAAATATGTATACACTTGATTTGTAGGGATTTGAAGGATTGAACCAAAGAAGACTGGATGTTAATTATTAAATAAATCATTCTATTGCATAAACTAGTTACAATTTGTTCTGCGAAAAACAAAATTACTTAAAAACTGAAGACCATACAATTTTAAGCACTTCAGAACCTGGATAATTCCATACGATTCAGCAACTGTTTTTTGTTTCCATTGTTAAATGTCACGTAGAACATACTTCTAGATTTGACAAGTATTCACCATTGGGAAATGTTGCTTGTCCCCATCTTTTTTCTTTTGCCATTGTTCTGTCTATCGGGACGTCAATTGGGTTATTACGTTTCCTTGGCGTCTTCTTATCACAATGTTATATACTTCTTCTGTGCATCACTCTGCCAAAATTTGAATAAATTCCCGCGGGATCTTTAAAATTGATTAGTTGTCCAATTTTGTAAAAAAAAAAAACTTATATGGAATATGTACCAAATTGTTTGAAAATATGTACAACAAAAAAAAATTGTTTTTTTTTGCCTTCATAGTAAGATACTGACTGGTATTTTAAAAGCGAGACGAACAGTTAATTTTTCTCGTATTTTCTCAAATCACTGGGATAACTTATTTGCTACAGAACACAACATAAAAAGAACTATAAAAATATCATTGACGATTTCAAATAATGAACGTTAAATATTCATAGTCAGGTAAGAGCAATATTCACTGTGTCTAAACCACACCGGCAAAATTTGTTCGGACTCGACGGTATCTAACATCGGGCACAAGGACGGAACATCAATAGACAGAAGAAAGATAAATTTCTCCTTATTTTCATATTTTTTTCATGATATCAAAGAATATATATACATATACAACTATTTTCTATTGTGATATGCAATATTTTCTACAACTGTTCTATATTAACGGAGAAATGAGTAAAAATGCATGTCAAAATGACGAATTGAGTGAACCTAGCCTCGAAATTGTTTAAGGAGTAGGTCCGGTAAAGATCGATTTTTGCCTCAAATTTCAGGTTTATCTAACGAAAGATTTTGACCACTTTTTAAACACTTAAGTGTCTATTTCATTTGAATCAATTAGTTTATGTGAAAGAATTTAACTGATTTTGTCATTAAAAACGACCCGATTCAAGCTCAAATATGAAAAATCTACCAAATATGCCGAAAAATTTCACTTTTCAGATGGTTTTCGTCAAAAATGAAAGTGGCCGCATCCGTGTTCATCCACAATCTTTATATATGTTATGTATTATCATAAAATACAACTTAAATTTTAATATTAAGGATGAACACGAATTCGGCCACTTTCGTTTCACACGAAAACCGTCTAAAATTTAACTAAAAAGCTAGAATTGTGAAGATTTCAGTAATTTAGCATGACTTAATGGTGCTAGTACCTGATATATGTGCATTGTATGGTCAAAAACAGCCGATATTTATGGAGCAGAAGCATTCTACTGTACAATAAATAACTAAAAGTTTACATTTTAACAATTTTGTAAAACTGCTATATTTTGGGGCCAAAAAGGGCCTTACTGGACCTACTCCTTTCTCGTTAAATTGTTCACATTGTACGAAAAGAAAGGTACGGGAAGATAGATACTGACACGGAGATTGCAAAACTAATCATTATGAGCATCTCAATACTGGTATCTCTGTGTATGGAACGAAAGAAATTGGTCATGTCAAAATGGAACTGGCCGGTTTCGTCAATGTTTACCACCCGGTTTCGTCATAGATTTCACAATGCATAACCCGGTTTGGTAAAATAAAAAAAATCATAATCGCATTACATTATAATTGATTATTTAACTACGGCGTTGAAAAGGAGTTTTGTGGGTCGTTGGAAAACAACTTCTTTCACCGGACAACGGCTTATTATTTATAAAAGTCTCAGATTCAAATAAATAATAAGCAAACACTTGAATTCCTACTCTTATAGAACACAAATATTTAATTTTACTTTGCAATCCGAAATTTTTTAACAGGAGATTGAGATTAAAGCTCTCTAAATATGCGTTTTCTATATGAGTTATGGGAAAATATGTTGAACCAGTTTAAACTTGAAATTAAAGTTTACGGTCTTAAAAATCGAAACACACAATTGATATGTGATTTTCTCGCACAAAAGGATGGGCACCTTTATAAGTAATCTAATCATTCTATGTATGTAATCTTTTCTATGATCGTTAAAAATAAATCTTCTAAAGGATAAACGTTGATATAAAGACAAATGTATATGCATGCATAATCGATATAGAAAATGAATGTAGGATTACAACTACCATGTATAACGGGGCTTTATTGTGTGTATGTTTGTGTTGGAACTACATGTCATTATTTCGGGAATATGTATCCGGGGATCGATAACTTCATCTTGCCCGTTATATATATATATATATATATATAGGGAACTAGCACTCGCGTATTTTCTTCATAAAGTCACTGTTAGAACTGCACGTATAACTAAGTCTACTTAATGTTCACATCTTTATTCTTGTAACAGTACACGTATGATAATATTCACAGTTTATAAATTCCAATATAAAACTACATGTTATTTCATTCTCAAATATAATGCAACTTGTTATTTCAAACTCTTTAAAACGACTGACCAATATAAAGTTTCTCACAAGATCGAGCTATATACATCTGTTCTTAATTTATGTAAGGCATTGATTAATGGTCTTATATTATTTGGATAAACTTGTAAATGCTATTGCAGTTCAACTGTGCAACTCATGTATCGTATAAAGTGTCACATTAATCAAGATGAAAGATCATTAAACTGATTAAGAACTGACCATCAAATCTTAGATGTAACTGACCACGCCACACATGCATTAAAATAGAATTTATTTATCACTAATTGTAACTATACGGCTATGTACAAATTAGTATAATAGTCTCAGGTCATCGAAAAAATTCAATAATAATTATTTTGTTAACATTACTAAAAAAAAAACGGGTCTTTACTGTCGCAATTGTGTTATGATGATCGTACACTGACGTTGGTCAATATATTTTGACAACATATACGGACAGACGGATTCAGTTTATTTCAAAGTGGACGTTATTCGAACAGCTTTTGCATACCGCCGAGTTGAACAATATTTTGATTATTTTTTGCTTTACAAAATCGTTAAATACATGAATCAATATAGCTTTGGCAACCAAAGATGGGGTCGGGGGCGTGCAACCTATACGTCTTCCAGATTCGCCACTTATCTTATAAAGTGTATACCGAATTAAAATATTGTAAGAAATGAGAAAACAGGGACACCCGGGAAATCGGATTATGTGAGTTGGATTATGTTTATTATAAACATTCTCCTTGATATTTTTAAACAAGCGAGACATAGTGATTCGAATTCATAGTGTTTTGAACTCATAGGCGAATCCAGGGGGCCTGGGGACCGCCCCCCCCTTTCGTGGGAAAAATTTGGTTGATTATATAGGGAATCACTGATGCATGACTGGAGTACAACCTCCCCCCCCCCCCCCTTTTAGGAAAAGTTCTGGATCCGCCACTGGAACTTTTTGTATAAAGCTGCATATGTCAAAAGTTAGAAGGTTTGACTGGAACATATACAAGTATGGTACACAGATCTAACGATTTCTTTCTTATTTATAAATATAATCCAACTCACATAATCCGATTTCGCGGATGTCCCTGTTTTCTTATATTTTACAATATTTTAATTCGGTATACACTTTATGAGATAAGTGACGAATTTCAAGTTCTTTTTATCGATTTTTATAGATTTTTTTCAAATATATATAAAAGTTATATAGCAAAAATGATAAGGAAGACAAAATATACAAATAAGTCGAATTGGCCGACATCCTAATAAAACTTATTGACCTTTAATTACGAGTTGTTTTTTTTTCTTCATTTCTTTGCGTTTTTTCACTTCCGTCACAATTTTGACAGGACGTATAATTGTATACATCCGTCTGTCCGTCTGTCCGTCCTTTCATCCGTCCGTTCCTCCATATATCAGTCATTTGGTCCGTCCGTCCGGCTATCTATCCGTCTGTCCAGCATAAACATGTCGCACCGTAACTTGAGGACAGCTTATCTTATTTCTTAAAATTTAACATAGTTATTTCTTATAATAGTCAAACGATCTGTAAACCTTTTAGTGAAAATCAAATTAAATCTTTTTGAGTTACAGGAAATGTAAGTGAAACAGGAATGTGGGTTTTTTAACATGTCGCGCCATATCTCAAAAACGAAGTATTATAACTACATCAAACTTTACATACTTCTTAGTTATATAAATCTTTTAAACTTCTGTTTACTTTTTGGTGATGTTTAAAATTTTGGTTTAATAGAGTGATTGATTTTTATTTTGGTAAAACAAAAGGGGGTCACTTATTGCGATGTATCTCAAAACCTATTTATGATTATTGTTTAAATTTTACTCACTTTTTATTCATATTAATCTTAAGATCTTTATACTTTTTGGTGATGATTCAAACTTTTATTTTAGAGTTATTGAGTTTTTTGTAGAAAAAAAAATAGAGGTTTTCACATGGTGCGACCTATCTCAGAAACTATTTCTGACTATTGCATACAACTTCACTCATTAAACGACGGGCGTATCATGCGGTCATGACGCAGCTGTTAATTGCCAATTATGGTACAAAATTCCCTCTTTGACAAATTTAAATTAGTTTGAAGTTAAATGAAATAAGGGATACACCCTTAGGAAATGTGTATTACCATAATTACCTATGTCCAAACGTGCCCGTTTAAAATAGATTTTAACACGCCAAGTTTAATTACTTTACAATAAATATATATTTAAATTCTCGAAAGACAATGTTCAGATCCGTGTCAACGTTGCTTTTTATTAATTTGTTTGTTTAAAAAAAAAACCAAAAACCGGGTGATATATATACACGAAACCGGGTGATTGTGTAGTAAACAACATTGACGAAACCGGTTTATTTTAATTTGACATGACCCTTTTCTTTCGTTCCATACACAGAAATATACGGAATATATATAGCTTGTCGTAATTTCGACATAACATGTCGTTTTTACGACATCTGTATGTCGTTATTTCGACATAACATGTCGTAATAACGACATCACTATGTCGTTATAACGATTTAGCTATGTCGTAATAACGACATCGGTATGTCGTAATTTCGACATAACATGTCGTAATAACGACATCACTATGTCGTTATAACGATTTAGCTATGTCGTAATAACGACATCGCTATATATATAGAAGAATATGTATTATGATTGCCAAGAGACTAAATGACACAAAAATTAACAAATATAGGTCATCATAATGCCCCCAATAAATAGAAAAGCCGCACATAGTCAGCTATAAAAGAGGGACGAAAGATACCAGAGGGAGAGTCCCCGAAATGCTGTGTGGCAGACAGTGTTATTTATAAATTTTTAGCTCCCTTGGTAAAACTCCAAATTTCATATTTAATGTATTTCATTGTTAAATAATTTACATAGAGCTTTTAAAATAAGTATATATTTGTTAATTGCATAGCTTTTGCTATTTGAATCCATTGGTTTAAGATATTTATTTATATTGTAAAGTTTAATATTTGCATCGTCGCAAAATCTTTGGTTACCTTCTTTGGTAACCTTCTGTGAGAAACTTATATATTTTATAGATCCCATTGGAGATTTTAACTTATCGGCGTAATGTGGATGGGTTATATGGTCAGTTATAAATAAAAAGGGTTATATAGCCTGTCATAAAAAACGACATAAACTTTATTTTTATTTTCTTGGAAGAATAATATGTGGACTGACATGCAGTACTACCAAGGCAAGCTAAGGTTTCCACCTACCATCAAATAAGCGCAAACTACATGGCTTCTTGTAATTAGGGTGAATTGAAGTATTGATTGCTCTATTTCTACTTTCAAACGTTGGGCACGATGTTCCTACAACACCACGTTACACTTACAATGCGGCGTCGAAGAGGGTGTTTGACTTCGATTAATTTTTGCAAGTTTTATTCTTTTTTTTATATGTTGGTTGATTCTGGTTCTGTTCGTTTTGTGATGTCATTTTATCATAAGTTACCTCAAGGTGTAGAAATCGATTTAATAATGTTTACCCTTCAGTTATTTCAACTAAAAATACAGAACTGTCGCAAGTAATGTAGGAAGGAAAGATGGGACGGAAGTACATGTATACGGTTTTCCATAAAAAAATTTTTTTTTAGATGTACAAAACTTTGATCATAGGATGTTTAACTTTCAAGGTGCATATCATCTGTCATTGTAAAATTTCTATATCTTAATTCGACCCCAATACAAATATATCTGACACTGCAAGTAAATCGAACATTTTTACCCTTGGTTAAATTTGAATAGAACTGTATTTTTTCCTGGCACACAAGTTGTCGAAATACACCCCTTCAATTACTTGAACCTTGGCTTGAGAATTATTTCCCAAGTCATCTATAGTGTTCAACTTCTTTAAAATATAGTAATCTACTCCTGGATCGTCCATGAAAACGGCTAATATAATCCCGAGTTTTTATTAATTCGATGAAACGGTTTTCGTCGTTGTTTGGGATTCGTCTTTCAATTACCTCCATTTCATGCACAAGTTTATATTGACGAAAAGTTCCGGCTTCGCTAGTACAGGAATTACTATCATCACAACAGTTATAACATGAATAGCAGGACAAATCGCGAAGTAAAACAGTCCCTGAACTGGTATTAAGTCTTTTAATATTGGTGATTGCACCTTACTGAAGTGACGCCTTTAAATGGTCTATTTCGGAAGTACTCCGTAACATCAATTTTAATTCGCATTTTACATTTAGAGGACTGTCTTGGTGTCTCCAATTTGTCTTTGCAAAAGTTGGACGAAGTTCATGTAATGAGATTTTTCCCCATTTCCCCATTCTTTTAAATAAATCGTTAAAAGCTATAAACGATTAATAAAAATTGCAAAATTTAACCTGAATCGAACTTATGTCCCCGGGCGGAGTCTATAGCATTTTCTTTTTTTTTCGGAAGCAATCATCAACCTTTTTCAGACGTTTGGACAAATTGGCTACCGTTTTGTAATGAGTGGAATCACTTATTCCTTCTAGACCCAAATATGTAGTTAATAAGAAAAGAATCTTGGCATTTTTTAATCTTCGTGTATCTAACTTTTGTTTTGATCAATTATAAAAAATACGCGTTAACTGCTTTGAAAAATGAAATATCAACTTGGACAAAATGTCTACCGTTTGAAAAACGACCGTGTAGAGAAGATTTTATTGAATCAGCAATATTTGAACTCACAAACAATGAGGCAAATATTTGTACTTTTGTTAGATATTATTATTGTCTACTCTTTTTATTCATTTTCTGCTATATCTTCTTATAAAATTCACTTTCAGTCGTTAAGTTAACGAAATATGCCGTTGGACATTTTTCTTATTCCAGCTTAATATGCAGCCACCGAATCAAATGAAATTTGGCAAAATAACGGCTTTAACGCCACAAAAAACCGACACATGTCGCTGTTTCTGCCAAGAATCAAAAAGATCAGAGAATAAGAAATAGGATCACTTTACATAAGAGTTAAAACAGTTTTTCATAAATGCAACATTGGACATCCGTTTTTTTCACATAGCTTTGTTATTTTAATCCTCAAATAAACTAGTAATTACTTACTATATGATCAAGAGCTTTAAAAACATAATTTAAAACATATATTGATTTTGTTTTAATATTGATTCGTGTTTTCTAACATTTTCATTTTGTTTTGCGGATGAAATTTCGAAGATTCTGTTTTAAATCCTATGGGTTGTAGGAACATCCTGCCCACCGTTTGAAAGTAGACATACAGCAATTTTATACTTCAGTTCACCCTTATTACAGGACGCCATGTAGTTTGCGCTTATATAACAGAAGGTGGACAGCTTTGCTTTCCTTGGTAGAACTGAATGTCAGTCCTCATATAGTACCACATATTATTCTTCCAAAAAATTAGTAATTTCATTGTCTTAAACAGCATGTAAAATCCTTCTACAATCTATCTTTTACTAAACTTCAGTGTGATCTATGAAATATATCAGTTTCTCACAGAAGGTAACCAAAGATTTTGCGACGATGCAAATATTAAACTTTACAATGTAAATAAATATCTTTAACCAATGAATTCAAATAGCAAAAGCTATGCAATTAACAAGTATATACTTATTAAGCTTCATGTATATCATTTAACAATGAAATACATGAAATATGAAACTTGGAGTTTTACCAAGGGAGCTAATAATTAATTAATAACACTGTCTGCCACACAGCATTTCGAAGACTCTCCCTCTGGTATCTTTCGTCCCTCCTTTATAGTTGACTATGCGGGGGCTTTTCTAATTATTGGGGGCAATATGATGACCTATAGTTGTTAATGTCTGTGTCAGTTAGTCTCTTGGCAATAAATATACATATTCTTTTAAATATATAGCGATGTCGTTATTACGACATAGCTTTGTCGTTATTACGACATGTTATGTCGAAATTACGACATAGCGATGTCGTTGTAACGACATGTTATGTTAAAATAGCGACATAGCGATGTCGTAATAACGACATGTTATGTCGAAATTACGACATATTACGACATAGCGATGTCGTTATAACGACATGTTATGTCGAAATAACGACATAGCGATGTCGTAATAACGACATGTTATGTCGAAATTACGACATGCTATGTCGTAATTACGACATAATTTATTTTTTTTGAATGGCCCTTATCGGCTTCCGTAGAAATACAAGTATTGAGATGCTCATAATAACTAAATTTGCAATCTTCGGGTCAGTATCTATCTTCCCGTACCTTTCTTTCCGTACAACGTGAACAATTTAACGAGAAATTAAACAATTTCGAGGCAAGATTCACTCAATTCGTCATTTTGACATGCATTTTTACTTATTTCTCCGTTAATATAGAACAGTTGTAGAAAATATTGCATATCACAATAGAAAATAGTTGTATATGTATATATATTCTTTGATATCATGAAAAAAATAAGAAAATAGGGAGAAATCTATCTTTCTTCTGTCTATTGATGTTCCGTCATTGTGCCCGATGTTAGATACCGTCGAGCCCGAACAAATTTTGCCGGTGTGGTTTAGACACAGTGATATTGTGTTACATTCAGTCTAGGTTGAGTACACAGTGAACGACCTGAAAATGAGTGTAGAGTATTTATTCAAGCGACGCATTTCTCCTGCAGAGACTGAGTATATAATAAACACAATTAAATCATTATTGACTTTTGGATATACATGTATCCACTTGAAGATCATCACGAAACGTTTGTTTAATGTTTTTTTCTTAAGTATTACTTTCATAACGCTTAGAGATTGCAGGCAAATAATTAGTCAAACTCCATGAGTTGACCCGGATTTATATACTACAGTCACAGGCACTTGTCTCAGACAAAAATATCTTATATACCTTAATATAACACAAGGTACTTAACTTGCATTTTAATAAATGTCAGGCGGTGACGAAAATCCGTTATATGTCGTTTTCTAGGCTGTCAACTCAACTAAAACTTGTTATATCGTAAATCTAAATTGACTTATCTTTACAATGGTGTATAACATGCCTACATTTGTTGTCGGAATCATCCGTAGAAATCCTACCCAAGTATGTCAATCGTAATTATTTGGCAACTTTTTTTTTTTATAGAAAATCCATTTATCCTTGTACTCTCATATTTGGCAATTTGATGACTGATAGATATATGATTATTGCATACAGTGCTAGCATTGATTTCCTTAAAACAAGTTTATAAATGTAGTTATCATGGTTATTCATTTGGTTGAAACACATATAAATATGGACAAAATCAAGTACGCCTTTTAGGGTGTGCTCAACTTTAGGGAATCAGCACGAGGTGTTTTTGGAATTTACAGGTTGCTTTAATAGATCTTTTTGTAAAAAATAAACACTAGCACATCATAGAAAATCAAGTGAGTAATTTTTGTTTCAAATTTTATAAAAAAAACCTCTGTATTAAAGGCTGTGGATTTTCTATAAAAATCTTGATTTATTTGCCACATAGTCCTCTTTTTCTATTAAATGCAATGAAACAGTAAAAAATAATGCTTTGCGTCAAGTTTCCCCTTGGAATATGTACAAAATGGCCTATCTGTATTATTCATTATATCTGTAGTTTTGATACAATTGAAGTTTGAAAAGTTCGTACAAAAATAGCCACAGAAGGGATCATAAACCTTAAGGTGAGTATGTCGTTAGACAATGTGGTTGTACCATTAGGCAATGTGGTTTTAACATTACGTGATGTCTATATAGATTTACGTAATGCAGTTGTTTCATTACACGATGTGATTCTGTTATTTCGTAATGATGGTGGTTTTGTTTTCTATGTAAGGCTTTGACATTACACTGCATGATATGTGTATTCCCGTTTTTGATGTGATTATGTCATTCCTTGATGAGGTAAAACCACGTGATTTGTCAACCGGGATACAGAAGTTGGCGCCAAAACATGGACATGGCGAAAATATTGCAGCAGGAGGCTGATCTCGCAACCATAATAGAAAATTTTAGAAGGAAAAAACTCTGAAAATAGACAGTTTAGAAATGTTGAAAAGCTTAACAGAAGCCGAGTTAAAAAAGTTTATAGGACTTCAAACAATTGGAGACAGGGTAAAATTGAGAGCCGAGAAAGTCCGATCAGGTATGTCCCACATGATCCCACATGGCACATGGGTCCTCAATGACTTCGTACTTTATTTGGCCTTTTCGACATTTTTTATTCGTGCGCAATGCATGATGAGTTTATAATGCATGAAGACGTGGACAGGGTATCCCGGATTCTACTTTTCAGGGTATGACACTAACTAAATTTATGTACTAGCCTGCAGGGTCAGTTAAAATATATAATAAATATTTAAGTAGCCCCTCCCCCTCCCCGAAAATGAGAAAAATCTTGTGCTCTGGAGCATTTTAACTGAACTTTTTTTGTTTCATTTAATTTCACTGGTTTTTCAGGGTAAAAAATGGTTGATTATCTGGGTGGGAATCACTGAAGCATGACTGGAGCGATCCGACCCTGATGAAAAGTTCTGTATCTGCCACTGATGTTTCTGATGTAGACAATATTATTTTGACTTTTTTCATGTGACACCTGTAAATTTCACAATTTCAAGGGTGTTGCTAAACGGCGGAAACGGAAAACGGAACGGAAACGGAAAGAAAACTTTTATATAGACGGAATTTAAGGAGGGAAATAAAGAACTATGAAAATGATCAATAGATCTTGTCTTGCTGGTAATTTTTGCTATTAAAAGTTATTTACCATATATTTTAATATAACAGGCGAACATCAGTGGCGTAGCTAAGCTATTTTTAAGTGTACGCCCCAACCTCAGCGATGGGTATGAGAGCCCCAATCGAATCCAGGTTATAACACCTTCTATAGTAGTGGATTCGAGAGGAGGCCAATTTCTGTCATTAAAAACTAATCAATAGCAACTTGAACATACCTTATAGACTTCTTCTTTTCTTTTCTTTTTATCTTTTATGTTTAATGTATTTAATCGTTGTGTTGATTTTAAATCTAATGGTCATTGGTGTTAGAGAAATTATCCAAAACCGTTACTTTAAAATATGTTTAAAAGGAACCGTGGTATAAAGCTCCTTTTTGTGCAACTTGATGTCGTTAATGGATATGAAATGATTAATTTGCAGAGTTGTTGAGGTGCATTATGAAAATTCGTAAATGGTTCCGTGGAACCGTGGTTCTCGCTAGATTACCGTTTCCCGCGAAAATTGAATCTTACAGGATTTTAAATAATAAAACATTTTCTTTAGATTTTTTTTTCTTCTTGAACTGGAATATTAACTCCTACCCAAGTCTCTTGACAATATCTGAAGGTTTTCAAAATTATCATGTAAAACATAATAATCACCGTATGATGCAGAGCGTCTGTAAACTGCTAAAAGATAAGTCCGTATGTCAATTGAAAAATGAAGCAAATGTACATTCAAAATTTAGCTACATTAATCACAAAAAACCTTCTGCCAAAGTTTAATTAAATTCGATGAAGGGTTGACAAAGTAATTGAAGTGTAACAAACTTCTACCTCAGATTGCACCTATACTTGTTAACTGCAAACAGAAATAAATACCTTTTTTATTGTCAGTATAAAATACGGGTTAAAATTAAAAATATAAATTAATCATTATGGTCTGGATACTTTTTGAGAATGAAAGATTCTGTCCAACTTTCGTAAAATTTCATGAAGGTTCGACAAAATTACTGATATTTAGAAAAAAAAACCATGCTAAATGTTGACGCCTTCCATGAAATCTGTATTTCTTGTTTTCGCGTCATAAATGTAGGCTCGGCTAAAATTCAAAGCACACATCGAACTTGATCTCAGCTGATTATGAATTGCTTTAAAAGAAAGGAAAAAGAATTCCCAGAAAATTCAGACTTTGACTGACAGAAAAATCAACAAATATATAATACGATGATTTACCATTTGATTGAAAGAAAATTTTGTCATTTTTATTCGCAATTACAAACTATTGAAAAAATATTTAAAGGATTGGTGTGCTTTAAACCAGATATTTTCAATTTATTGAGATTAATTTTTTTTTACCAGAATTCAAGTGTACGCCCGGGCGTTTTGACGTAAACGTAGCTACGCGCCTGTAAATACTCGACAAGAACAGATTTGTGACTTTAATGTATTCCGTATTTATGGATTTTATTATTGTAAATAGATTTTTAATTCGTCATTTTAGTATAAACAGAGTGCTTTTACCTTAGGTTTTTACTTCTTGATTTTAAAGTATGTGAACATAGTGCGTTTTAATTGACTTATCCTGCTCGAGATCCCTCTTACACCTCTCCGTGGTGAGACAATTTATATCATTTGTACAACTGACTAACGGAAGAAGTCAATAAGGATAACGGAAAAAAAAACGTTTACCTGTAATTTACCTGTAAAAATATCGGCGCAACTGAAAAAAAATCGGCGCAAATGAAAGAAAAAATCGGCGCAAATGCAAAACGCCGCTATTTGAAAACTAATTATAAACTATTTAGTTAAATGTGGAACACAGAATTTATTTCAAAATAGCCAGTAGCAATTTTTGTTTTAATATCTTGATTGGGATACAATGAAATCTTACCTTTGTGGTCATTCATGCGTAGTTACTTAATTAGTACACGAAAAAAAGTATGTACTTTGAAAATTAGACGGCAAATTCAAGCAATTTGATTGGACGAGAAGTTGTAAGTATGTGCTAAGCATTTATTTATCATGTATTGTATTTGCATATTTGTTATATGTCTTAATTTGTACTGATAAGAATTGTTTGGTCAAAGTAATAAAAGAATTGAATTTAACTGAAATATTGAATTAATAAAAGTTATTTATTGATTAATTTAAAAGAAAATTTACCAAAAAAAACCCAGTCATAATATTTGAGAAAACTTCAAACAAATAACTTTACGTATTTTAATTGCTAAGCTTAATAAAAGGTGACGATTTTAACGATGTAATGGATGACAAAAACCAACCCCAATTTATTTTTAAATGATAAAAAAATGAAAGATAATTTCTATATATTTAGAATAATTTATTTACTTAGGTAATTAAACTTAAAGTAAAATATATAAAATATCGAATGCTGAATTGACCAACTGAATGTCGAATTGACTTCAAAGGTGTGCCGATTTGACCAGATGCCGATTTAACCAGATCCCGATTTGACTTTTAATTTATATATGTGCTGATTTGACTTGTACCCGATTTGGTTGAACGAGTTGTTTATATATAGTCATGATCGATAAGGAAATATAACTTGTCAGTGTTTACTACTTCCGAGGAGAATATGATCTTAAGGAGAGTTTTCTTTTTTTCGTCGCTCATTATTCTTTCATTTTTCAATATCCTAGTGGAGGGTAAGTTCACAAACTTGGACAAGTCAAAATTTGAAGCTGGAAAGACTGAATTTGAATCAATGCAAAGTAAAAGTGAATTTCCAAACTATGGATATTGTTGGAAAGAAACTATTATTTTACTCACTAAAGATTGCACGCAGTTGACAGCCGAAGTCCAAGGAAAACTTGCGCTTGCCTACTTGAATTGCTTTCTACAAATGCAAGATCTACCAGTATATGAATGTGATACAACTCGGAAATTATCAGAATGTACAGAGAGAATGAAGGATTCCGATCGAGGCTCAATGGCAACCTTCTTTACACAGACACAAAACATTTGCTATTTTTTAGAAGCCCAGGTTTGGCATGATGAGACCGAGCGAACCATCAAAAGACTTGCAACAAGCTCAGAAGATGTTGCCACACAACTGGAAGAAACAAGTAAAATTCAAAAGGCAATGCTTCACCAGCAAAAGGAATCAATGAGTAAACAGAAAGAAATTCTTGAAAAGTCTATCAATTTGAGTAACATTATATCAACATCTTCTGATCATATGCATAAACTATTTGATGAATATAAAAATGCAACAAATGAACAGCGTCTCCTTATAGGTGATTTATTTGATAGTGTTTCACACCTTCAGTCAATGATGTTTGGAGAATTCACAGGTTTATATTCAATCCTATACTATGCTGTTATGGTGCTTATGTCCTATTTATTGACCTCATCACCTCGAACTGCAGCAGCAAGGTTTTGGTTATTTGGGGTAGCAACAGTTAACATCTTGTCAGAGAGATTTGCCATAGCTTGGCTGATATCTGAAGAAAATCAACTAGCAGGAAGTGGTAGTGATATCGATGTAGGTATAAATATTAATTAATTCTGAGGTGTTCTATATAATTATGCTGAAATATTGGATATCCCACTGGTCGACCGTGCAAAGTAGCCTGTATAGCCAGTCAATATAAAAAAGAAGATGTGGTATGATTGCCAATGAGACAACTATCCACAAAAGACCAAAATTAAACAGATATTAACAACTATAGGTCGTTAAAAACTTCCATTTGTTGTGATATTATTCATCTTGACTGTTAAGATATTTAAGATTTTTACAACATCGTCATGCAGGTTTCTTTTATGACCATACACCAAAACAATATACAATATTTAAAAGGGCACTTGCTGTCAAAATCATTTTCACTGGTTTGACTCAGTCAAACACATATTTGATTTATAACATACTAATACGTATATATTTAGATTACAAAAAGTATGAAATAACTAATTTACAATGCATATGGGCGATGTTATGTATTAGCATTTATTAGCATTTCGTATGTATTTCAGTGTAGACGACATTTAATTAAATATCGAGGTGACCTCAAAGTCTACCGACGGCCAAATAACCCGATCTTAACATAAATATATATTTATAATCCGCTGAAAAATTTGTCAGTAGACAATCAACATATATATAACTGACGTGGAAAGGTAACAATCGGCGACCGAAAGCTTCATTTTTATGAAGCCCGGGTGGTCGTGCTGTCTAGCGCACCGGTTACAGTGCAGGGGATTTGGTGTCACGATATCTCAGTAGCATGGGTTCGAATCCTGGCGAGGGAAGAACCAAAAATTTGATTTTTCGTGGTCTATTTGATTTCTTATTGTAGGTTAAAAATATATGTAAATCATCTTTATTACCTGTATTATGTATAAGAATGAGTCTTTGTGGATTGAATCAGTCAATCAAATAGTTTATCCTTGTTTCACTTTCAATGTTGACATTCTTTTCCTTTTAACAACTGAACACGCATAATTCATGCGTAACCCATCCATAGCTAAGGGGTTAAACTGAAGTTCACATGAATACAGATTCAATAAGGCCGAATTATTCCCTTTCAATACTTGCAAATAAATAATTCATCATCGATGTTTCTAAGCTTATTTTGATAAAATTGAACCATACTGGTGGTTGAACATGCAAAAGCGAATAATCATTCACTATTTTACTTTTATAAATGATTGAACAACAAAAAAATATTTAATTTGTTTATTAATCTCGTAGCAGGTGCCCCTTAAGTTAGATTATTTATTATTAGCCCACCTGTCTTTTACAAAAATCTTCTCCTCTGAAACTACTAGGCCAAATTTAACCAAACATGGCCACAATCATCACAAGATGTGTGCGATAACCCCGCCCACCAACCAAGATTGCCGACATGGCTAAAAATAGAACATAAGGGTTAAAATGTAGTTTTGGGCTTATATCTTTGAAACCAAAGCATTGAGAGCAAATCTGACAGGGGAAAAAATGTTCATCAGGTGAAGATTTATCTGCCCTAAAATTTTCAGATGAATCAGGCAACCTGTTGTTGGGTTGCTGCCTCTGAGTTGGTAATTATGGGGAAATTTTGCAGTTTTGGCTTATGCATATTATTATATATAGCGATAAATTGTAAACAGCATTAATGTTCAGCAAAGTGTGATCTAAAAATAAAACATGACCAACATTGTCAGTTGACCCCTTAAGGAGTTATTGCCCTTTATAGTAATTAAAAAAAAATCGTAAATTTTTGTTGTCTTTTACGGTAAATTTTTGTTGTCTTTTACGAAAATCTTCTCCTCTGAAGCTACTGAGACACAAGAATAGTACATAGGGGTAAAATGCAGTTTGTGTCTTACATCTCTTAAACCAAAGCATTTAGAGCAAATCTGACGGTGTAAAAACTGTTTATTTGGTCAAGATCTTGTTCCCCTAAATTTTCAGGCAAATCAGACAACCCTCGTTTGATTGCTACCCCGAGTTGGTAGTTTTATGAAAATTGTGCGATTTTTTTTGGTTATTATCTTCAGTATTATTATAGATAGAGATAAACTGTAAACAGCAATAATGTACAGCAAAGTACGATCTACAAATAAGTAAACATGACCGAAATTGTCCCCTTTCGGAGTTATTGCCCTTTATAGTAAATTTTTAACAATTTTCCGAAATATTGTAAATTTTTACAATTTTTTTTTCATTTGAAACAACTGGTCCAAGTTCATTATAGATAGATTAGAGATAATTGTAAGCAGCAAGAATGTTCAGTAAAGTAAGATCTTCAAACTCATCACCATCTCCATCACAAAAACACAATATTGTCATGAATTCATGTGTGTTCTTTGTTTAATATGCACATAGTCCGAGGTGAGCGACACATGCTCTAAAAGCCTCTAGTTAAAAGCGCTGTTCCTCTGCTTTTTATGTGTGTTTTGTTAGTTGTGCATGAACTAATTTTATGTCATAAATAGACACCCATATCCTTTGTTTTTAGCTCACCTGGCCCGAAGGGCCAAGTGAGCTTTTCCCATCACTTGGCGTCCGTCGTCCGTCGTCCGTCGTCCGTCGTCGTCGTCGTCCGTCGTCGTTAACTTTTACAAAAATCTTCTCCTCTGAAACTACTGGGCCAAATTAAACCAAACTTGGCCATAATCATCATTGGGGTATCTAGTTTAAAAAATGTGTGGCGTGACCCCGCCAACCAACCAAGATGGCCGCCATGGCTAAAAATAGAACATAGGGGTAAAATGCAGTTTTTGGCTTATAACTCAAAAACCAAAGCATTTAGAGCAAATCTGACATGGGATAAAATTGTTTATCAGGTCAGGATCTATCTGCCCTCAAATTTTCAGATGAATCCGACAACCCGTTGTTGAGTTGCTGCCCCTGAATTGGTAATTTTAGGGAATTTTTGCTGTTTTTGGTTATTATCTTGAATATTATCATAGATAGAGATAAACTGTAAACAGCAATAATGTTCAGCAAAGTAAGATTTACAAATAAGTCAACATTACCGAAATGGTCAGTTGACCCCTTTAGGAGTTATTGCCCTTTATAGTCAATTTTTAACCATTTTTCGTAAATCTTAGTAATCTTTTACAAAAATCTTCTCCTCTGAAACTACTGGGCCAAATTAAACCAAATTTGGCTATAATCATCATTGAGATAGATAGTTTAAAAAATGTGTGGCGTGACCCGGCCAACCAACCAAGATGGCCACCACAGCTAAAAATAGAACATAGGGGTAAAATTCAGTTTTTTGCTTATAACTCAAAAACCAAAGCATTTAGAGCAAATCTGACACTGGGTAAAATTGTTTATCAGGTCAAGATCTATCTGCCCTGAAATTTTCAGATGAATCGGACAACCCGTTGTTGGGTTGCTGCCTCTGAATTGGTAATTTTAAGGAAATTTTGCTGTTTTTGGTTATTATCTTGAATATTTTTATAGATAGAAATAAACTGTAAAAAGCAATAAATGTCGGCAAAGTAAGATCTACAAATAAGTCAACATGACCGAAATGGTCAGTTGACCCCTTTAGGAGTTATTGCCCTTTATAGTCAATTTTTAACCATTTTTCGTAAATCTTAAGTTATCTTTTACAAAAATCTTCTCCTCTGAAACTACTGGGCCAAGTTCATTATAGATAGAGATAATTGTAAGCAACAAGAATGTTCAGTAAAGTAAGATGTACAAACACATCACCATCACCAAAACACAATTTTGTCATGAATCCATCTGCTTCCTTTGTTTAATATTCACATAGACCAAGGTGAGCGACACAGGCTCTTTAGAGCCTCTAGTTTCTAAAGTATTGTAAACTAAATTATGAAAACCTTCCTCGTGTTTTATCTATGTATAATAAAACATTAAATCTAGCGATAAAAAAGAGGGGCCAAAGATACCAGAGGGACAGTCAAACTCAAATATCGAAAATAAACTGACAACGCCATGGCTAAAAATGAAAAAGACAAACTAACCTCGACGCAATTTTGCGCCTGTCTCAAGTCAGGAGCCTCTGGCCTTTGTTAATCTTGTATGTTTTTTTTATGTTAGTTTCTAGTGTATAATTCGGAGTTTAGTATGACGTCCATTATCACTAAACTAGTATACATATTTGTTTAGGGGCCAGCTAAAGGACGCTTTCGGGTGTGGGAGTTTCCCGCTGCATTGAAGACCCATTGGTGGCCTTCGGCTGTTGTCTGCTCTACGGTCGGGTTGTTGTGTCTTTGACACATTCCCTATTTCCATTCTCAATTTTATTTAAACAATAGTACACAAGACGCAACATAGAAAACTTAAGACTAAGGAAAACAACCCCACCAAAATTTGGTGGCGATAGACTTAATGATTCAACTACATACGAGTTAGCTCCCCTTATCATTACTCTTGGTGACAGATAGGGTAGAGGACCTTGGCATAATACAAGTGAGATTCTGAAACTGCATTACTAGAATGTAGGTTACCCAAACTCATTCAAAATTACATAAAACTTTTTAAAGTTCTTCAAATTGAGAGAGCATCAGAGAAAATGAGACGTAATGAGAAACAGTTACAGCAGAGACAAGTTACAGAATCAACAACACACAACTTAAATTAAAGATAAGTACATCTTTACCTATTCTATTACACTTTTGAATTTTAAGTGAAAAGTACAGATTTATGATGATTCTTAATCTGGTAATCTGTAATTTTGTAATATTTGTGTGCGCAGGAGTAATTTTAATTGCGCAATTAGTTTTATATGGTTGGCAAATTTGAGTCACAGTTGAGAAACTCCATTAAATAAGATGCTGACAACCATTCCTTTTAATTTCAGTTTGGTAATTTGAATATAAAAATCATGGTATGAAAGTGAATTTCAAAAGGAGGGTGCTGCCAAAAAACAGATCGGCCAAGCTTTTTAGTATAATACCAGGAATAGCAAGTTTCCAGTTTCAACAACTATGCAAAGAAACTTCGTCGAAATTGGACTAGAAAACCTTCTACCTAGATGTTTGGTTGACAGTGGAGCTTCTTTTAACTGTATCTGCCAACATCAATTATACCGTATTAACACCACTACAGCAATACAGAAACCAACGATCAAAACTGCAATATGTGTCTGTGGAGAGGTGCAAGCAGTAATTGTTGAAATAGTGCTACAACTTTCTTTTGGACAATACAAAGTTAACCAAAAATTCCGTATATTTGAAACACTACATGCAAAAGTTATATATGAATTGGAATTTTTTTGAAAGACAATACAGTGAAAACAGACTTTGAAAAATGATCTTAACAATACCGACCCAGAAAAATAGGGCGATGAACATTGAACATAATGATAGTGCTGCTCATGTTTCAAGACAATACTGCAGTTATAGCTGTGGCAGAAACTGTGAATTCAGTGAATTTAGAAACAAATTGTACAAGTTAAAATCTCGAAATTTCATATAGGAAGTACAATAATTTTTGAACCGTGCCATTTAGTACAATAACCGAGTAAGGAAAAGTCGCTTATTTAAAGATTTTAATTGTCATTCGGACAATACGGCTATAAATCACAGTAATGGCAGTTCAAAGCTTAAACTTCACATTTTGACTTGTCGTCAAAAATCGTACGATGCAATTTTTGTAAAATGGGCTTTGAAGTCCTTTTTTGTAAAATGAGCTTTGAAGTACGTTGGTTTACTTGAAAGTAAACTCGTCTTTGAAAAGTTTTTAGGTCTACATTGTAAAAAAACATCCGTGATATGATTTCTGTTATAATATAAATTGTTGTAACCCCATATTTTAACGATTTCAAATAAAGTTTAGCAACATTTATCCGATTTAACGAGTTGTTTGAAAGTTTTAACACTACGAATATTTTGAATTTAATAGAGTACGTTCAAATTCAATTTCATCATTTGTTTTTACGCAAAATGTAAAACGATCAACATTTATATGATATTGCATACATGTACCTTTATTAATCAATAATATCAAATTCATTTATTTTAGCAGCATTATTGCAGCAATTCAGGCCAGACACAAGTCCTAACGCTCATGAATATGACGGAGCTATTTGAAGCTCAAATACACCTCTTTTAGATACATATAAGCAATGGTGATGTGCTGTATCACTTACATTTAAATACTGTGAAATGTTCCTGAAGCAGTAGACATTTTGTTGTCAATTGCTGGTAATTGGTCACTTCTTTGAGATCGTAATCTCAAATATTACCTCATTTTTTGTAACCAATTACTGAATGTGGATGCTAGTTTACATACTCAATATGCATCAACTTTCTAAGAATATTCGATCACCTTAATAGATGGCGAATTTGCTATTAGACAGACTGCTGGGCATCTTAACGGTATATGAACCGACATGGCAACAGAAAAGACCGTAAGGGGACAATGCAGGTGGCACTATAGGCATAACAAATCAAAAGTCTGTTAGATGTTAGATGGACCCCTACTAGATCTTTCCTTGAATCCCTTAGTCGTGTAATTCTGATCAGGGCTGGAATTGCTGCAAATAATGCAAATTCACACGAGGAAACAAAACCAACAGCAATGTAGAGATGATGAACATGTTATTCCCATTGTAAACCATCTGAATGAACCATGACTGATCCCTTTGGTGTGGAATCCCATACTCCATGTCTTATCAATATCTCTTCTGGAATACATGCTACCAGAGATATTAAAGATTATTTGCTCACAGCTGTCGATGAAGGCATGAACATTTCTAGAAGTTTCATCTGACACTAGTGCTCTTTCTTTATGCTAGTCATGGAGTTTTATAGTCAAATATCAAAGTCAGAACTAAAAAACGTTTGAAAACATGACCAGAAAATCGAACCTTAAATGTAAATCGGGGGAAATAATTTACGTCACATTAATCCAGAACTTATATTTAGAACGTGCACTGATTTTGGCAAACTGTAGAGATAAAGTTACAATAGAAAATGTGCAGTCGCACCCTGTAGGTCCTATTCCTATTCCCCTTTTCACGAGGACGGCACCATGAGAAAATCATGCAAGTCTGATTTGGTGAGGTAATTAGAATCTGAAGTCTCTTTTGCACTTCCTCTACCTTCCTTTGTACCATCACTCCCCTATGATTTCATCTGATTGTGAATTTTACTTAGCCGGAACGTTTGTAAATCCCAAGATGGTCAAAGTTATTTATACCAACACTGTTAATGACTGTCGTTACATATTTTGCACTCTAGAGGAGGCCAAAACTCGTATGATACTCAATGCCTTAAACTTTGACACGAAAAAAAGAGAAATGGGAAAGAGCGGTAGAACAATCATACGGACCTCTTATGTGACTGTTATGTGTGTTTACTACTACAAACATATGACAAATACAAGCGAGTTGTTGGTGCAGTTGGGGATCATAAGCAGTTTAAAAGGTGGGCGAAGATTTTTACCCATTCACCCGTTATGTGCCTGTCTTTCCCCAACAAATTGTAACCTATTGCCTGCTGTACATGCACTTACCGGGTGCAACACAAATTCGTCTCTGTTTGGGGTAGGTAAACAAACTGTCTACAAGACTTTGAAGGACACGTATGACTATTTCAGAGGTTTGCAGAGCTTCGGTAATATTGAAAAAGATGAAGCCCTTATATGGACATGAAAGTTATTTTCAAAACTTTATGATAAGAAAAATCTCTTCAAATCATTCCATCCTGATATTTATGCAATGCGTGTTAAGCTTGTCACCAGTAAAGATGCAAGTTTAGTCAGGTTACCTCCTTGTGAAGCGGCAATGAAACAGCACGTTTACGTGCTTCGTTATAAGCTAAGATACTCCTGACTTAGTTCTGTTGTGTGTATCTCTTTGATTGTAACTGTATCTGAGATATTGAGTGGAATTTGGTTTTAATGAATTACAGGAATGAGATTTTGCAAAATAGGCTGCAGGTAAAAATGATAATTATCATTTATTGCTGAGGTTTAATGTGTGTTTATCTTGTATTATAAAACAAGACTCAGGGTTTGAAATTTTCAGAATAAATCGACTTTCTTATTCCTTTTTTTTAATTTTCGAAATATAATTTAATGCTTACTGATTTGAAAAAAATGACTATCTGAAAGGAGTAGGTTCAGTATGACCCCTTTTTGGCCCCAAAATATAGCAGTTTTACAAAATTGTTAAAATGTAAACCTTTAGTTATTTATTGGACAGTAGAATGCTTCTGCTACATAAATATGGGCTGATTTTGACAATACAATGCACATCCGGTACTAGCACCATTAAGTCATGCTAAATTACTGAAATCCTCATAATTCTAGCATTTTAGTTAAATTTTAGACGGTTTTCGTGTAAAACGAAAGTCGCCGCATTCGTGTTCATCCTTAATATTGAAATGTAAGTTGTATTTTATGATAATACATGATATATATAAAGGTTGAGGATGAACACGAATGCGGCCACTTTCATTTTTACCAAAAACCATCTGAAAAGTGACATTTTTCGGCATATTAGGTAGATTTTTCATATTTGAGCTTGAATCGGATCGTTTTTAATGACTAAATCTGTTAAAATCTTTCACATAAACTAATTAATTCAAATAAAATAGACGCTTGAGTGTTTAAAAAGTGGTCAAAATCTTTCGTCAGATGAACCTGAAATTTGAGGCCAAAATCGGTCCTTACCGGACCTACTCCTTTAACCTAAAATGTTGTATATATCTTCAAGTTTTAAAAAATATGTCAGAAAAAATAATGACAGAATTTGATCTTTGACCTTATTTTATGGAAAACTGTTACCACATTTCTTTTTGACGACATCGATATTTTAAAAGTACTCAATGACATTTTTCTGATTCCAATGATACATAATATAGCCATAGAGTTTGACGATTAAATCTAAAAAGTATTTTGTCTGGTCACCGTACTAATTAACTTCAATCTCGCTTTTCTAAAGCTGATGGAAAAAAGTTTCAACTATTGACAAGAATAACATTGGAATTTACAGACTTCTAAATCCTATAAATCATTTGGACTCTAAATTACAAATTGCCATTGCACAACTAGTAAACATTAGGAAATATTCGTGCTTTCAAAGATCAAAATAAAGGATTTTTATGTAGAAGATAACAGTATTTGGCAAAACTTTTAGGACTTTTGGTCCTTAAGGCTCTTCAATTTCGTACTTTATTTGACCTTTTTAAAAATATTTTATTCAAGCGTCACTGTTAAATCGTTTGTGGACAAAACACGCGTCCGGCGCGAATACAAAATTTCATCCTGGTATCTATGATGAGTTTATTTTTGACAGTAAGAAATATTTAAACAGTAACTGTGACGATGTATAAGCGGATTCATTTTGAAGATAGAGACCTAAATGAGACATAGCAACATAAACTCTGTAAATTTGTAAGCCACAGTAGGGACATTTTTGCCAAGACTTATCTGAACTTGGTACAACTATCATACGATTCATACACAGGGGATAAGGTTGCTATTTAACACTTTATCGTCAATAACCACAGATGCGTGAAGAAATCGAGCGACAACTAAATGAGAAGGAGATACATGAACCCGAAAAATACAGAAAAAGTGAACAATTTCCAAACTGCAAAGAATGCAAAACAAGTCAAAAGATTCTTAGAGATGTCAAGCTATTATAGGTGTGATACCACCAATGCATGGTACGTCATATTCGGTTGCAAATGAAAATAGGTCGAAAAAAAATTTCCCTTGAATTTGACATTTGTAGGTTATTATCATACATTTTAATGCAGTAAAACATTTCTGGGTCATAAACATATACTTTGGGTATTTCAAAGCACCATTATTTTTTTATTTGTTTCTATAGAATTTTTTGGATACTTGAGGTATACCGAAGCGTGTACACAGGATAAATAAGGGGGATTTGATTGGTTAACTTCCAGTGATGGTTATTTTCTTATATGAAATGAAATGTTAAATGACATTTTTTCCATATTACTGGACAGGATAAAACTTCACTCATGCCAAGTATTTCTTTACTTGAAACAAAGATATATTCTGCACAACTTTTGAAAAGTGCAAATAAGACAAAGACTTATGGGGGAAATCAATGGTGGTATTATACCGTATAGAAAATTTGTTAAGAACTAAGCGTGTATTGTGTCACCTTTAACATCTTTATTGAAGAAAAATATTAAGAACTTGATAAATTTGGGTTGACTTCCGTGGGGACGGTGTGCTAAACAATATAACAAAGTCACTCTCATTGGAAATGCCACACATGTTGGACACCCTAGCTGATGCCAAGCCAGAACTTTATTCACTTGTCAATCTTCGATCAGGATTCTCGCAGGTACCAATAGACCCTGCCACAAAATACAAGAGTGCATTCATGATCACACACAAAGGAGTTAACGAATTCAACAGAACAACTGGGCTGTGGAATGGTGATGTAGACTCTTCGATGATACCATATCTCTCCATCTCATTTAGTTGTCGCTCGATTTCTGCTTATATCTGTGGTGTTTGACGATAACATGCTTAACTAACAACCTTATCCCCCTTTGTATGAATCGTATGATAGTGCACTTCAGTTTTACCAGAGTAATATTCAACCGATTCAGCAGAACATTTGTACAATATCAATGAAAAGGAGTACCTTGAAAATGTGTTTTTTAATATAGGAGAGAGGGAAGAAAATATTCCCTTTAAAACACAAGAAGCCGGTGAGGTAGCATGAATACTGTACAGTGAGGTTATCTCACGATACGGAGCACCTACATTTTAAATATCAGAAAGCGGCTGCAATTTCACCTCAATCCTGGTAAAAAGTAAAATCACCGAACTCCGAAGATAATTCAAAACGGAAATTCCCTGATCGAATGACAAAATCAAAAGCTCAAATGCATCAAACGAAGGGACACAACTGTCATCATCCTGACTTGGTACAGACATTTTTTTATGGATAGAAAATAATGGATTAAACCTGGTTTTATAACTAGCCAAACTTCTAACTTGTATGACAGTCGCAGAAAATTCCATTTTATTATCAACATGTGTGAACAAAACAAACAGACATAAGGGGACGACCATTTGATATTCGGGGGGGGGGGGGGGGCTGCTGTAATCTAGTAATTTTGATATGAACTTGATCATGAGTTTAAAAAAAAAAACAGCAGCCACAGGCCCAACTATGTAAATTCCATTTTTGCTTTATCATGCACATTGATCTTTTGATGTTGTCCCTAGAAACTTCTGTCTTGCACTGAATTTATACATTTTGCTTTGAGACCAAAATATTGTCAAAAAGTTATTAAAACAAAACTTCATTTTCAGATTATGAAAGGGTCTTCGGAACACCCAGAAAGCATGATTTTGCATCATTTGTTCTATAGCTTCTTTGGCTTTCAGTGGCTCCAAAACCCTTCAAAAAAATTTTTCCCTCGTTCCGCTCGGCGTAGTATGTTCGCCAATACATTTAAAAGTTCCTACTTATAACTAAACTTCAATACTATGTATGTATGCAATACATGTATATGCAGTTGGGAATTTAAAAGATTCATTTCTGCAGAGGGGGATGGTTAATCTAATTAAATGGTACATAATGACTTGACTATATGTATTATTTATAATAAACAAATCATTTAAAAATATGTATGTTTTCGAATATCAAAAATATGGTTGTGAAAATGAATAATCAGTCTCTTGCTTTAATGGAAATGAAAAATCTTGCTTCAATAGTGCAGAAAATGAATAATCTGTCCTCTTAGTTTACAAAAATAAATAACCGATCAAATACAAATCCTCCTGCCCCCCCCCCCCCCCCCCCAGAATATCAAATGGTCGTCCCCTAATAGGTAAACATGTCAAATTAAAGTCAATTATTATAATCCCAATTACTATAAAAACAAACAAATATGTAACAATTTAACACAAAAGGGCATTAAGACAAAGCACATAAGCAAAAATGAAAGACGAAAATACAAAAATTTACTATAGCACAATAACGCAATGACGGGATGAACAAGTACCGAGTCTAGTCAAATGGGTATAAAAAAAACAGTAAAAGTAATACTCAGAAAGACCAACAAAAGAATACAATTCGACGTTATGAAGATGATAACAACGTCAGTACACAGAATATATATACTAAGTCCATCTTATATTAGTTGTGAAGTGATATGGAATATTTATCTACATGGTCTTGGTATCTTCCGGTGAACTTTTTTTTTAGAAAAAGGACAATACGTTCCTTGACATACTCCTGGTTCGTCAACTTTTTGCTCCTACGTACGCTTGTGACGTCTTACAAAGTATGAGTAGCAAGCTGCAAGCTCTTGAATGCCGATTAAGATCGGAAATGTATATTCTATATGCAGGTGAAGTTGGTATATTGCTACTAAGTATTTTCTGAAATGTTTTAGACACTTGACGAGTTTCTATCATTCGCAAACCAATGGCTCTGTCAAATGAATGAACTCCGTTAATCTTCAATCTATTCGCAGTTATGCTGAAGATTAGCAAGATAACTGGGTTTATCTATTACCAGGCATCATGATGACATACTAAAACCCCTCTGTAGTTTGAGTGATAAAATATGCATCAAGTTTTTTTTTTACTTTGCAAAATTAATACTATTTTCTTTTTACCCATAACCTTTTTGATGACAATAGTGGTTTTTTTTCTTTTAGATTTTTTTTTAGATGCTTTATATTAGGAACGTTGCAAAAACAACATGTAAAATGTGAATGTATTATTATCTGCATTTTCTACTGTACCCGATTAATAAGCCCTTAAGGCAGGATTTTTTGTACGTTTAAAGGAGATGATGATGGATGGGGGGGGGGAATAAAATTTATTGCAAAAAACTCTGTTCCAATTTCTGTAACTTCAACATTTTTGTATTGTTACAGGAGGCAGTTTATATGTACCAGAAGGTTTTCAGGAATATATCAGGTGCAGTGGCTTTACTTGTATTGGTAATTTCAGCTTACTGCTATAAAGATTTACATGTCTTGAATAATCAACTCTTACAGGACATAAAGAAACAAATTGAAAACCTGAAAATCGAAAACTCTGTGCTACAATGTAAGTAATTTATGTATAGTATATTGATAAATGCAAAGATTAGGTGATGCTGTGATGAATTATTTATTTTAGAGCATATTGAGAAGAGTAGTTGTCTTCATTGAGAATAATTTTGAAATCACGACCAAATCACAATCTATACCAGCTGTGATGTCTTCCTCCATATCGGATAATAATTGCTCAAGATCTTAAATAAATATGCAAATTCGAGGTTATTATGTAATTCGATCATGCGGAAGACTTTTCATGCTAATATAGAAAATTCTGGGGTTTCTAATATTTTATTGTTGTAACTTATAGTGTGTCTTTCTATGTTGTGATGTTACACTATTGTTTCGGATAAGGGTAAAGATTTGGTATCATTAAAACGTTTAAACCCGCTGCAATTGTTTGCACCTGTCCTAAGTAAGGAATCTGTTGTTCTGTAGTTGTCGTTTGTTGATATGGTTCACAAGTGTTTCTCGTTTCTTGTATTTCAAACGGGAAAACCAACGGTCTATATAAAAAACGAGAAACGAGAAACACTTGTAAATCGCATAAACAAACGGTAACGACATGTACACACAGTCAAAGAAGATATGACTAAATGCCAAAAATAAAAAGTATTGACAGGCAGTAGGATAGTTATCAGTAAACCTCTAAATAGAAAATCAACATGGATGTGTATTTATACATCCCGCTTGAAAAGAATAAACATTTTGTTATGTTTGTGTGAATTGCAAAAAGTCAACTATTTAAGGCATAGTCTGTGTATGGAATGATTGTAATGTGTACATGCATTTCCAGTTTGATTTATCTGCACTTGAACTTATTTTCTTGGATGTGTGATAGTTTTGGTTAAGCGTTAATAATTAAACTCCTCATAGATATCATATCAGGATTGAAATTCATATTTAAGCCAGACGGGCGTTTCGTCCATAATAGTTATCAAAGGCACCATGATTATAATTTAGTACGCCAGACGCGCGTTTCGTCTACATGAGACTCATCAGTGAAGCTCATATTTATAAAGCCAAACAAGTACAAAGTTGAAGAGCATTGAGGATCCGAATTCCAAAAAGTTGTGTCAAATACGGCTAAGGTAATCTATGCCTGGGATAAGAAAATCCTTATAGTTTTTCAAAAAATTCAAAGTTTTGTAAACAGGAAATTTATAAAAAAAAAAAAAATTACCACATAATTGATATTCATGTCAACACAAAAGTGCTGACTACTGGGCTGGGATTATTATATGGGGAAATAAATCTCCAACAGCAGTGGCATCGAGCCAGTGGTTGTAAATAAACACATCATGGATACCAGAAACGAAATTTCATATTTACGCCAGACGCGCGTTTAGTCTACAAAAGACTCATCAGTGACGTTCAAATCAAAAATTGTCAAAAAGGCCAGATAGAGTACGAAGTTGAAGAGCATTGAGGACCAAAAATTCCTAATGGTTTTGCCAAATACAGCTAAGGTAATCTATTCCTGAGGTAGAAAGGCCTTAGTATTTCAAAAATTTGAAATTTTGTTTACAGTAATTTAAATTTATAATTATGAACATATCAATGATAACTCAAGTCAACACAAAAGTGCAGACTACTGGGCTGGTGGTATTATATGGGGAAATAAATCTCAACCAGCAGTGGCATCGACCCAGTAGTTGTCAATAAACTCATCATAGATACCAGGATTGGATAATTTAGGACTATCAACATAAAATCATCAGCGTTTGCACTCTAGTTTCTTATTATTAGAGCTAGTTCATATTTTATCTTAAATTCTATAGTGTAGTCTTACACAAAATGGGTTTTCCATGCATACTATTATCGATACAAATCTGACAATTTGGCGCACAACCTAACAAAAAACCCCGACAACCCATACTTTTTATGGCCCCGCAACGAAGTTGTCGGTATCATATAGTTTTACCCTTGTCCGTCATTCAGTCATTCCATCATTCCATCATTCTGTTATTGATTCTGTCATTCTGTCATTCCGCAACAAACCATTACACGGATTTTTGTTTTCTAAACGCCTTCAGATATTGGGCAGATATTTGGTATGTGAGTAAACCGTGATAAATTATAGATCAAGTTTTAGTTAGGTTCCGCTCCGCTGTTTTTGTAAAAATTAAGGGTTTATGATTTTGAAAATTGTTGAAAATTACAATTTTACGGACTTTTTTCTATACGCCTTCAACTTTTGAGTAGAATTTTCATATGTAAGACTACCATCATGTTTGTGCCCACATGAGTAATTAAAATTGCAGTTTTTCAACTTTATAGACGGGCCATTAATAGTGTCGTTTCGACACATCTAGTTCAAAAATAATTTTGATAAGAGCATGCCATAAACTATATTTTGACAAATTTCGAAAAATTGTTATATAGACAATACAATACTTTTCTTTTCTGGTTGTGGCCTGTTTTCTTTTGCACTGCACGGAGTGTGATACAAAGAAGTGATACGAAATATACGTTAATTTGATTGGCGTATCTAGCATGACAATACGATATTACGGCATTTCCATCGGCTATTCGTAATTATGTCATTGATGAATTTCAAAGGTTAAGACAAATTCAATGTACATTTCGTCCATGGCAAGGTATATATGTCTTTCTTCAATAATTTAATAATAATATGACGACATACTGGAGTTCGCAAAGACTAGATCAACATTTCGCGAAATTTTGAATTATACACATTAAGAGTTTGACCGTAAGAAAAAGGGTTTAAAAACTTGTGAAAATTGGATATCGCTTTATATCGACTCTCGTTATTTATTTCAAATAGCAATAATAAACTCGATGAAGGCTTCTTTTTTATTATATTTAATCTAGATAACTCGAATTGATATCAAGCGAAAGCCCTTTCTCACTCATCATAAAACCTATAATTACGTACTGAACTAAATGCATATTGACTATTGTTTGAAAGTGACACCACATGTATAAAAACTTAAAATCAGAAAATAAGCCTATAAAATTCAATATATATTTACATGAAAATTTGCAACAAATTATTTCGAGCAGTAAAATAAACGTTAATTTAATAGACTAAGTGGCAGGACATATAAGCCAAAAATCAACAGGCTTTCATAGAAATGTTTTCATAAAGACATTACTTGCCTGTAGAGAATTGTTTCTTGGATGGACTGTAGGACTAAAAGGTTTATCAAGGAGACTGCTTTTCAGAAAAATAACTTCAATCCTTTTTAGTTTAGTCTTATTAGAACAAGAAAGTTGATAAAGTCAAGATGGAAAAAAAACGTTTACGAAATACAAAATACAATATCATCAAAGATAGACAACCTTCTATAAATCTTTTTGCAAATGCAGTTGTTTTCCAAATAATTTATTTTCGAACTCATATTTAAAATAGACAACGAGAACCAAGAATTTGAAAGTGTGGTGAGTCTAGATAGCAGTAGTGACACTATATTACGAGAATATAACAGTAATACAGACAGACCTAATACATTAACAGAAGCTGCTGATAGTAAGTATAAAATACCAATCTACAAATATTTTGTGAAGGTGAATATTTCTGAGCACTTATACAAAGTGGAGCATTTTATTGGCTAATATCCCTTAAACGAGAGCTTTTAGACCAATCTGACATAGGTAAAAAAATGTTCATTAGGTTAATCATTAATTATCTGCCGTCCTCAAATTATCAGACACATTTGTTAAATTTAACGAAATTTCACAGTTTTTGGATGATATCTTGATTAGAGATAAACTTTAAACAGTGAACATTGCAAGACCTACAAATAAGTCCTCATGACCGAAAGCTTCAACTGACCTGCCAAGTAGTTATTGTTGTCAATTTTTCACAATTTTGTTAATATTTTTATTTTTTTTACAAAAAAGTTCCTTTAAACTACTGAGCCAATTAAAAAAAACTTGGCCAATTTAAAATGATTTACAAAACCTTGGTAAAACTCCACATATAAACATGGAAGGAAACCTCTGAAGAAATCAAAAACCCGATTGACATAATACGGTATATATGAGGTCAGTAAATTCCATATGGGGTGAGAACGAAGCCATATGGAATTTACCGGCCCCATATATACCATATAACTTCACTAGCACACTATGTAACGCATATATCTTACCGACTATCTTATCATGTGCTATTAAGACAAGTGACCCAAAAAAGTGAGCAAGACTGATCTTCAATACCGTTTGCATAAAGAAACTACTTCCTTGGGTCATACAAAAATAAATGCCAACAAAAACAACTTGTAAGCTTTTATGATTTAAAAAATTATTTCAATCTTTCATCATCAATATTTTCGTCTGAAGATTTTTTTCTCAGTACCGATTTGTTTTTATAATGGGACGTAGCACCACCACTAACCGTGTATTGAAATAAGACCCGCCTACTGACCTAATATGGAATATTCACTGTCTCCACGCGGTTGCTTTTAACCAATGATATTTCTAGAAATTAATTGGAGGTAAGATAAGTTCTATGATAATTATTCATAGGCAAGATGAAACAGACAAAACATTACCATCAAACTATATACTAATGTAAATGGTTTAACAAAAAGAAACACAAATGTAAATATATCTTATTGGACAATTTACCCCCCCCCCCCATTATTTGCACAAACGACATCAGCGTGAGACCAAATACAATGCGTGCCTTGGTGTTTGACAAGTATCACATGTATCATACGACTAAGCAATTTTACCCAAAAAATCTGAACAAATGAAATTTTACAATTGTGACCCATAACATTTGCCCCTACGTACTAACTGCATTTCTTTATCTTTCAGGTGTACCCCCATCACCACATGATAATACACCTGCAATGGAAATTGATGAAATAATAACTATGTGGTCACCTCTTGTAAAGTCTTTCGATGTTAGTCAATCAGTGGAACCCACAAAGACCAAGAAAATTCCGGACTTCACAGACTATCCAGGTGATACATTTAATGACCTCTACGCATCTTTTACAACTTTGAATAGAGGTTTGAATGTTAAGGAAATATTTGAGGTCATTATGAATGCTGACAAATATCCGAATTGTGATTCTGTTCCCCAGTATGTGCAAAAACCTGCTGCTTTTATTATTAACATGGAGAAATTAAAAGGCCAAGGTTACATTCGAGAGGATGGAAGTGGTCTCTGGCAATTTAGGAACAAGGCAAAAAATAGATACAGAATAGATCAGACAGGAAAATTACAATTAATGGTAACAACAGCCAAGGTAACAAATAAATCTTCATATGAGCTTTGGAGAACATATTCCTTGCATAAAAAAAAATCAAATTTCCGTCGGCTTATTATAGAAATTCCTGGATATCCGCATGCCATTTTTCAATTTTATTTTACCGAACCAGTTATACGCAAATCGCAGCATGCAGCACTTTACCGTAGAGAGGCCACAAGTATATTGAAGAGAATGACTGAACTACGTAAGTCGACAACATTAGCAAAATCAATTGATAATAAATGAAAATAGTGGTATTGCATCTTGTGGATCTATCTCATATCCAAGGAATATAAAGCAGGTGAAAACATGAAGGACATACAATGTCGCTACCCGTTTCTTCTATCCTCCATTAAAGGTTATTTTTCATAAATATAATCTTTCTTTCTTATTCCCTTTTATCTATTTTGCGGTTTTCTTTTCTTACTTTTATCCTGTTTTGTATGTGTATGTAATAACTTAACTGAATAGTAATAAATTCTACTGAAGTAAGGATTCGTTCAATTTGTATGTTACGGCAACACCAGCTAGGTCATTCCATGAATTAAGTTACATTTTCATAATATCTTTTTGATAGACAGTTCAGAAGTGAATTATAGTATATATTCTCCATTCAGTCATGGGATTTATACTTCAAGTTTACTATATAAGATTCAGTCCTTATTGCTTTTCAACGGGGTCGATCGGGACGAGATAGGTTAAAAAAATCCATCGAAAATAGATTAATAATCAAAATTCTACGTACCATGTAAAAGTGTGAATTTCGGAGCCCTTGATCCCTTTTATCCCGAAGGAGCTAGCACAAATCTGATTGAAAAACACAGGCAGAAATTTTAGTTTCGCCTGTGACTTTTGTCGCAGAAAGCGAGACTATTGATAGTGATCCGGCGGCGGCGGCGTTAGCTCTTAACTTAAAAACTGTATATTTCAGAAGGTAGAAGACCTGGATGCTATATACTTTGTATATAGGTGCCTTATGTTACGAACTTTCCGTCTGTCATATGCCCATTGTCTTTCAACTCATTTTTATGGTTCAGTGATTGCTTGAAAAAAGTTCTTTTTTTTTGCAATGTTAGTTTCTCACTTATTATAAGCAATAGGATAACTGTATTTGGTTTGTATGTACCTTGCAAGGTCCTCATGTCTGTCAGACAGTTTTCACTTGACTTCGAACTGATTTCAGAGATCAGTGAACAAGGTTAGGTCTATACCTCAGAAACTTAGCAATAGTTATTCCATATTTGGTGTATGAAATGATTAAGGTGAACATACCCAATTGGCAGGCGTCATCTGACCTTGACCTCATTTTCATGGTCCTGGGGTCAATGAGAAATTTTTGTGCTTTGCTCTTTTCTCAGATACCTTGACCTAATTTTCATGGTTCATTGGTCAAAACTATTTTTTGTGTTTTGGTAATTTTCTCAGATACTATAGGCATCTAGTCAATCATATTTGGTATATGGGATGTATCTAAGGTGTACATGTCTGTCTTGCAATAACCATCTGACCTTGACCTCATTTTCATGGTTCATTGGTCAAAGATAAATTTCTCAGATTTGTTTTTTTCAGATACTTTAGGGATAAAACTATATTTGGTGTAGGGAATAAGTGTAAGGTAATGTGATTGAATGTCTGTTTAGCAGGTGTCAGTTGACTTTGACCTATTTTTTATTGTTCATTAGTCGATGTCATTTTTTATGAGGTTAATTTCGTAGATGCTCTTAACAATAGGTTAACCAGATTTGTTGTATGAAATGATTGTATGACCTACTGGGATTATCTCTCCTTGATCGCATGAACATTGGTCATTTAAATGTTATATTTTTAGTTAAATGTAATGCTTGTGGTATAAAATTCTTTTTTTATACCTCAATATACATTATATTATAAACACTAGAACAGGCGAGACATTCAGTGGGTCCACTCTTGGTATAAATAATTCAATGGAAAAAAAACTATTAAAATCGGACTTAAAATAGAAAGTTATTTTTTGAGGGTTTGACCCCAAATGGACCCCTTTTATCTTGAAAACCAAAAGAGCTTTGAGAAATCCGTTGAATACTACCGAAAAATCCTGTCAAGAGGTACTCAATTATAAAAATTCCATCGAAATTGGATAAAAAATAAGAATTCTACATTTTAACCTATCTCGTCTCGATCGACCCCGTTGCATGTCGACTTTTCCAGAAAATAAAGCTGACTTGTTGTGATAATTAATCCGTATGGTGGCATACAGCTGCCATCGAATTAACCAGTTGCCCAGATAATTATTACGGCAAATTGATATATTATCACGATAAGTCGACATATTATCTCGATATGTCGACTTTATTAACTCAACAAGTCGACATTATGGAAGCATTAAATCGACTTGTCTAGATAGTTAACACAACATGTCGACATACTTATCGCGACAAGTCGACAAAAGCTATCTCGGCAACTCGTCTTGAGGTCGAGATGAATGCCAGTTACTGTGGCATATAGCTGCCATCGAAATGACCAGTTGCTCAGATAATTTTTTTGGCAAATTGATATATTATCACAATAAGTCGACATACTATCTCGATATGTCGACTTTATTATCTCAACAAGTCGACATTATGTAAGCATTAAATCGACGTGTCTAGATAGTTAATACAACATGTCGACATACAAATCGCGACAAGTCGACAAAAGATATCTCGGCAACTCGTCTTGAGGTCGAGATGAATGCACATAACTGCCCTTCTCTTGTTGAGTTGTCGAATTAATTATCACAACAAGTCAGCTTTATTTTCTAGACAAGTCGACATGCAACGGGGTCGATCGAGACGAGATAGGTTAAAATGTAGAATTCTTATTTTGCATCCAATTTCGATGGATTTTCATCATTGAGTACCCCTTGACAGGATTTTTCGGTAGTATTCAACGAATATCACGAAGCTCTTTTGATTTTCAAGATAAAAGGGACCCATTTGGTTAGTTTTTTTCCCATTGGAATCTTTATCCTAAGAGTGGACACACTGTATGTCTCGCCTGTTTTAGTGTTCATAATATAATAAAAAAAGAAAATTATACCACAGGCATTACATTTAACTAGAAATATAACATTCAAATGACCAATGTACATGAGATCAAGGTGAGATAATCCCAGTAGGTCATACAATCATTCCATACAACAAATCTAGTTAACCTATTGCTAAAAGCATCTACGAAATTAACCTCATAGAAAATTAGCTTGACCAAAGAACCATGAAAATTAGGTCCAGGTCAACTGACACCTGCTAAACAGACATTCACATCACGTAACAATAATTCCCTACACCAAATATAGTTCTATCCCTATAGTATCTGGAAAAAAAACAAATCGTTGTCGAGACACTGTCTTGCAAAATGTCAAAATATTATTTCGAGTGGTCACATCAGCTGCAACATGCAAACGATGGTTCAACGATGGGTACAAGACAAAAAAGTATGTAATTGTACTGTCGTGTGCTTGTTGCAAGTCAATCGTACGACAATCGTGAGTTGTTTGGGGCTATTTTTCAGGTTTTCATGTATTGAAATACGCGTGTGGCTGTCGTGTTCTGTCGTGCCACTGTCGTACGACTGTTGTGCAACTTTGATGCGAGTGGTAACTCTCAGCAAAATCTCTTGAAACATGCCAGGCTCCTTCCGCATGAATCCAAGGAAATCACCGGCAGATTCCCGTTCCAACTCTTACATCAGTGCACTATACTTCCAAAACATCAGGCGCCCCTCGATCCATTTACCCACCAACATCGGGTGTTCCTTTACTGTTCACGGGCTCCAACCAACGCTGACAGGACTATGTTTTGCTCTTGTTGGAGTCTAGCAAGGCGCCTATTCAACAGGGTCGAACATAATCGTTCTGATGGAAAAGCAATCCGCTTTAAACGATAGACGTTATGTTTTCCAAACATTCATTCCCGCCGAATTGTATTATTCTAAATATGCTGCACGATGAACGTACCACTGTCGTACGACAAAAAATCAATGCTGTGCGAGCATCGTACGAAATTTGGTATTTGTGAGACAACCGTGCGACTGTTTCACGAGAGACTTGTGACAGTCGTGAGATTGTTGTACGACAGTCCTGCGACGATTGTTTTTTATTAAAATGGTTTATGTTGGTACCCACGACATTGATTTATCGCACAACAGTCGCACGACTGTGGTTAGACACTCTCACGACAGCCACAAGACACTGATACGACAAAAGATCGTAGAGCAAAAATTATAAATGTCCAACTTTCGTCCCACGACACCCATGTTCAAAATATCGTGCAACTGTCGTTTGATTGTCGTACGACGATCACAGATGACCGGCGATTTGACAAAATTTCATGTTGTGGAGCTGCATAGTTGTGTCGTGGGTTCGTTGTGACATGTACACCTTAGAAACATCCTTTACACCAAATATAATTGACTGGATGCTTAAAGTATCTGAGAAAAGAGCAAAACACAAACATTTAACTTTGACCACTGTACCATGAAAATGAGGTCAAGGTCAGATGACACCTGCCAGTTGGGCATGTTCACCTTCATCAATCCATACACTAAATATGGAAGACCTATTGCTTATAGTTTCTGAGGTATGGATCAAACCTGGTTCACTGATCTATGAAATTAGGTCGAAGTCAAGTGAAAACTGTCTGACAGACATGAGGACCTTGCAAGATACACACAAACAAAATACAGTTATCATATCGCATATAATAAGTGAGAAACTAACATTGCGAAAAAAAAAGATTTTTTTTTCAAGTAATCACTAAACCATGAAAATGAAGTCAAGGTCAGATGACACCTGCCAGTTGGGCATGTTCACCTTAATCAAATCATACACTAAATATGGAAGACCTTTTGATTATAGTTTCTGAGGTATGGACCTAACCTGGTTCACTGATCTATGAAATCAGGTCGAGGTCAAGTGAAAACTGTCTGAGACATGAGGACCTTGCAAGGTACACACAAACCAAATACAGTTATCCTTTTGGGTATAAAAGTGAGAAACTAACATTGCAAAAAAAAGAAGATTTTTTTTCAAGTAATCACTAAACCATAAAAATGAGGTGAAGGGCAATGGGTATATGACAGACGGAAAGTTCGTAGTATAAGGCATCTATATACTAGTACAAAGTATGAAGCATCCAGTTCTTCTACCTTCTGAAATATACAGCTGTTAAGTTAAGAGCTAACGCCACCGCCGCCTGATCACTATCACACTATCAATAGTCTCGCTTTCTGCGACAGAAGTCGCAGGCGAAACAAAAAATCCTGCCTATGTTTTTCAATCAGATTTGTGATAGGTCTCACGGGATAAAAGAGGTCAAGGGGTCCAAATTCACACTTTTACATGGTACGTAGAATTTTAATTTTTCATTCATTTTCGATGGATTTTTTTTAATAAAATAAAGCCTATTTCGTCTCGGTCAACCCCGTTGCATGTCGAAAATATAGCTGTGATAATTAATTCGACAACTCAACAAGACAAGGGCAGTTACGCGACCGATTTGCCGATATATCTTTTGTCGACTTGTCGCGATAAGTATGTCGACATGTTGTATTACCTATCTAGACAAGTCGATTTAATGCTTCCATAATGTCTACTTGCTGAGTTAACTTTTCTGCATTGGCTATATAGAGGTAAAGGGGGAGGGTTGAGATCTCATAAACATGTTTAACCCCGCCGCATTTATGCGTCTGTCCCAAGTCAGGAGCCTCTGGTCTTTGTTAGTCTTGAATTATTTTTAATTTTAGTTTCTTGTGTACACTGAAATAGTTTATATATATATATATGTTAAGGGGCCAGCTGTAGGACGCCTCCGGGTCATTGAAGACCTTCTGCTGTTGTCTTCTCTATGGTCGGGTTGTTGTCTCTTTGACACATTCCCCATTTCCATTCTCAATTTTATTAACATTCCGGGTTCACATCTTATCAAACTCCGCGACCCAACAAGGAAAAG
This sequence comes from Mytilus galloprovincialis, assembly GCA_037788925.1. Taxonomy (NCBI): domain Eukaryota; kingdom Metazoa; phylum Mollusca; class Bivalvia; order Mytilida; family Mytilidae; genus Mytilus; species Mytilus galloprovincialis. Next base: position 42,899,354 of record CM075333.1, on the reverse strand, counting down.
AAAGCTGTCCGAACCCGTACACATAAAAAGACTGAAAATAGCGCATATCCGAGCACCTGACCCTGCGCATTGTTTAGCGCCTTTACATATTGAGAGTACCGAGTCCGATGAAACTGAAACTTTCAGTTCTGACAAGAATGACGATATTGAAAACCAACTGTCAGATAGTACTTACAGTGTTCGCCTCCTGTTAGGAGGTCTACAAGAATAGGTAACAAACCATTGCGTTTCAGAGACGACAACTTCGTAATGACATTGAAAGTTCAACGGATGCCAAATCCGAAAAGGTTAAACGAATTTTGGCAAATAAAAATAACGGAAACCAGTCATTCCTATATTTGGTCCAGTAAGTAGGCGAACCTTCACAAAATGCGCAACGGAGGAAGTTATCACAACTATCACTAAAAGCGCAAGATTTGTTAATTTCAAGGCCGCCGCCGCTAGTGAATTTTTTTTTTTTATTATTGTTCTGATATTATATCTACATTATGTATTGTCTTCGTCATAACTGTATCGCCAATTACCTTGAATATGCCGCATTTTAATTTGCAACAGTGTCGTTAACGTTCAATGATAAGTGTATAAACATATTTATAACCAATGTGCGTGGTATTTCTTTTAAATGGTTCTGTTTCTTCAATTTGGATTTAAAGGGTTTGGTGAAGACTGTTTTGCTAATAACCAGTGATTTTGTTTTTTAAATACGTATACGAATCTATGATAATACTAAAATGACGAGGTCCAATTTGTCAGCCGTGGTGGGGGTAAAAACGACAAATCAAAGAACTCAACTTTTATATACATATAGCTAATATAGGACAATTAATTAATGTACTTGATTAAAAATTACACCACTCCAGACCATTTTGTTTTCAACATAATTAATATTGCCAATAATTAACAAGTTTCGGATCGACTCCGATACCGATACCAATAGTATATTCAACTTTTACCTGTTACCTTATCTGTACGTTCCGCATCTGACAGGCGCACCATCAAATGGTGTATTTAGGATTCTGCTATATACACGGGTCATAATCACAGGGTTGACACCCCAAATAATTAATATTACCAATAATAGATAAGTTCCAGGTCGACGGGTTCAAACAGAAAGATTTTGAAAGCAGAGAAAACTGTGCATCTTATAATCGGCATGACTTTATCAGATGACAGTACCAATACTAAATTAAGGCTTACGCATTGTTATATACTTAAATTCAGTCATGGACCCGCGATATCACGGGTGTGTTCTAGTTAGAATTAAAGATCAATAATTTGCGATGGTTGTCACACTAGAATGGCCCATGTGTGTTATTTTGCCGATCTTAGGATAGCAAAGTTTGAAATGAAGTTAATGGTGTTTCATAAAACGGATTTAGTGAAAACTGTTTCGCCAAAGTAAATTTCGAGTGGTGTACTTGTAATTAGGATGGGAAATTTACAGTCAATTACTGGAATAACATTTAATGAACATTTTTTTTATTCGTGTTGTAACTAATGATATATTTGTTTTATGATTGTGTGTTTATATGATTGTGCGTCTGCTATCCATTTCTTTTATGCACTTTTTATAAGTACATGCAATTGTGTATATTTATCTCTATAAATAAGAACGAGTCAAAAAGTGGTGTAGGAAATGTAATAATTTGCTTAGAACGAAAACCTTTCATGTTGTATGATGTCGTATGTGTGTAGACAAGCGAATGAGGAGTTTATGGTCTCCACTGTTAAAACATTGTTGTGACGTCATTCTATTGTTATACTCGTTCTTTATTTCAGTGATTGGACTTGCATTTACCTGTAAGAAACCATTATGCTACCTTTAGCTGTCCAATATTTTTTTAAGAATAGCCCTCCTCTTTCTTAAAAATATTGGACAGCTTAAGGTAGCATAACTGATTCTTACAGGTAAATGATAGTTCAATCACTGAAATAAAAAAAAAATATTAATTACCCCAATTGTTTTCATCATGTAAACAAAAATACAACCAAAAAACAAATGACAATTAAAAAAAAACATTTTATTAAAGTCACCTTCCTATGCAATATTTTTTTCACTAATTCATGATCAATAAGTTGATTATGCTCGTTGTAAGTTTTTGTTGCTTTTATGTATTTCTTTTTTCAAAAGATTTATCCTCGTCCGTCTTATCAAAATTGACTTTTGGTGTTGCCCTTATTCTTCCTAACATCGTTTTCAACTACAATTAACATTACAAAAGGCAATAAAGTGATGCCTCTTAAATTTGATAGATCATGCCAAAATTCAAGGGCCATGAACAGCTTAAACCTTATCCTGTGTGCAAAGTGCGAATCTAAAACTTCCTTCATGAACTAGGGGACTATAATAGTTTTTATAATTTTCAGGTTTCTGCGTTGATTTACAAGTTGTTTTTTTTTTAAGTCTGATATGTTGCTTAAATCTGCAACACTTTGCTTATGAACGACGATGAATATGGGAAGCAGCTGGAATAAAGGAAGACATTACTACATTTTATCTGTCAAAGAAACCAATCTTGTGTCCGATTCGCACTTTGTTCGCAGTGATCGTTTATAAACGTTTTTTTTTCAAAAAAAAATCGAAAAAAGTTACGTTTCGATGATATTTAAACACTAGGGACTCTATACTCCAATAAACAAAAAGCGAGCGACACAACCTTATAGAAAGTTAAAAAAAAAGCACAGAAAAAAGGGGGGGAGGGGATATTCGGGTAGTACCGTTTGGGTAAACAATAACAGTCTCTTGAAAATTCCTACAAAAGAATATAAATGATCGCATGTTGCTATCTCTTAGTTTGTTCATATCAATTATATGTTTGAAATAAAATTGACTGCGGTGCACTGGATATAGTTCAACAAGAACCTGCCTTCATATCATATGCTATTCTTTTTTTTCACTCATTCACCTAGTAAAAAATCAAACTCGAGAAGAAACAGGAAACTGATAGGAGAGGACTACGTTTTGAAATATAACATATATAAAACTTGCCATTATTAGCTGCTTTGACTATATCTTCTTTGAAAACCACATTGAAATAATGTATCTGAATAGATTCTGAATACACATTTGATTTTAATCCAAAGTTTGAAACAACACAATCACTAAAAACGATATATCTTTCTTTGTTTTCGAGTAAGAATATACTTTCATCACTTTATCCATTTTGAAACACAAAACGCATGTAAAGGGATTCACGGAAACTATGAGCGGAAAATATCAGTTGTCCTTACGCACTCAATGACCATGATAGGCATACCCTTTGTCTTTTCTTCACATAGCAATACATGTTGTTTACCTTCAGCTGTACTTTCTTTTTGTCTATTTTTTAAGTTGAGCTACTGTTTAAAGGGGCCACAATGTAGGATATATTTTAATGTAAAGAAAGTTTATTCACAAAACAATTTTCATACTTGATGAAAATAAATCTTTGCTTGCTTTTGTTTAACATTACAGACTTCCTCGACCATTATTACAGACCTTGGACATATAACAGGGCCATTATAATAACACCCATTCATTAATACTATAGAAATAAAGGGCTGAAGGGCCGCATCAGCTCATTCAATTATTCAAATTGTCCATTTCATTATTCAAAATTTGCTATTTCTTAATTTTCACGCGTATTTTGGCATTTACGTCCTCCGTAACCCCTCAAATGGTCATTGCTATATTCAATCGGCACGTTATATCTATAATCAAGGGATGAGGAATAGCAAAGGTCCAGTGAAAATAAAAAAAGAAAAAGTGGAGTATTTTTATTTTTATATATTTAGGGTTTTCAGGTCGTCCATACATTTAACCAAGAAATGTTTGTTAAGAATAGTTAGGGAAACCATCTAGTTTAACTTCCAAAACTAGACAAATAAATAAAGTTTTAAATTTCAAAGAGTGTTTTGATTTTTTTGTCTGATAATAGTTTGAATATTACGTGTTACATCAAATTGACGAATTTAGTAATACGGGATATAGTGTCACATTTCAGCTTGAATACTAAAGTATAAACGATTTCATTATTCATTTAATATTCATCGAATAGTTAATAATGAACTATTTCATTATTCATTATTGAATTTTTGAATAATGAAAAATGAATAATGGAGGTACTTCAGCGCGGTATTCATATTTGTGATTATATAAGTCTTTTTTTTCTTTCTAAAATACATTGAATATTGATATTTGGTTCCTTGTTTATGTTGCCAGGTTACTGTTTCATTGACTAGTCTATACATTTGATTTCATACGTACAAATAATATAGTAATCTGAAAATTGTGAATCAGCCGAAAATCTTTACATGTTTCTCGTTTTCATTTGTTCACGACTTTTTTGATAAAATAAACGAAAATCTTCAGAAATATCAAAGTTATGTGATTAGGTTCTTAGAAATCTACATGCACATGTGAATGGCACTTTATTATCATAACTAAAAATTTAAAAGTAAATTCATTCTTATTGTTGCGAAAGTTTAAAACATAATAAAGGTTTGTCTCTATCATAAAATTGACCAATTGCATATTGCAATTATTGGTATTCTGAGGTACCGAAATACAATGATAACGTTACGTTTTCATTGGTTAACGTTGTATTATCAGATGGCGTCTCTACCATTTCTGATTGTGACGTTAACGTTCCTAGCAGCAATCAGTCTTATTCTGTGTTTGTCAGAGAGATACCACGATTTAAAGATGATGAAAAGCTTCCTAATTATGTTGTGTCTTCTTATACAACTGACTGTCATTAATAAGAATACTACCTCAAGGTAAGCCAATATTTCTTTTTAAAGGACCTATTTATAATTTTGCTTGATAACCTTTAGCATATTTTGTCGATGAAAGTAAAAAGACACTCTTTCAGTTGTTTCTTGGTTGTCTCGTTGAAATGCAAGATGAGTTTTAAAAGTAAACTAATCTGTACGACACTTTAAGAGAATCTTTTTGGACTGATATTTTATCGTATACAAGTTAATTTTTGCAATGGAATATAAACCAACCATAAAACATCGAAGTAAGTCCTAATTGACAGTCTCTTGGTTTCAGGCTAAAGGTCCAATCATACAGCATTGTCACAGCACATGATCTTCAAAAGGATGGAACAAGTAAGGTAAGATGACTATGATAAGTACATGTATTGTCTATTACATTCAAGTGTCCGATAAAACTTCTATACGACAGTCACAATAAGTTAGGAAACGTTTTTCACAGTGAATTTATATACACTAATATTATTTTTTTTCATTATTTCTAGTTCTACCTTTTTGTTGAGTTGCTTATAAACTAATTGTGGTATTTTTTTTATTCATTAATGCAAGAAAAAGCCATAGTGTCTTTGCCATATCATGTTTTTATATTTGTACTATGTTTATTTTTTTCTTACATTCATGATATCTGAAGCCTTAGAGTTTGCCGCTATAACTTTATTAATTCTTTTTCAGATTGGTTTGAACTTCTTGGACGTAGTATTGGTGTTTTTGTGCTTCGTTGTTTCTTTCGTTGTATTCGAAAGATACAGATTCAACAACAAATTGAAGAAGCGTAGGTTAACGTTTATATTATCAAAATCTTAAATCTTTCATTCAAACTTGAAATTATTATTTATTTATCAGATTTAATTATAACAAGTAATGTATTATGATAAATCTTTTAAAATAAGCCAAGCGCAAAACTTATATTTTTGCTTTTATTGTTTACCTTATTTACATCGTTTGTTTCATAAAAATAATATGTTCTTATGGCAAGCCGTTTTGCTATTTATTCTTACTTCAATATTTCTCATAAACTTTATAAGATATCTTATATAGTTTATAAGATATTTTATAAAGTTTATGAAGATATCTTTAATTTGCTTTATTAGATATTTTCTGAATTATATAAGATATCTTTAAAACTATAGTAAGATATCTTATAAACAATATGAGATATCTTATAACATATGTTTATAAGATTTTTCATAAACTTTATGAGATATATTATATAACATTAAAGATATCTTGCATAGTATAATATATACGATATCTTATATTATATATAGATATCTTATAAAAATGAAATTATATAAGATATCTTATATATTAAAGGCGATATCTTATAATATTATTAATTCGTATATTTTAACAAATTTGATTCGTTTAGGGATAGTCACATGTTAAACTATATTTTCGAAGGTAAAGAGAAAACGGCGGATAGCAAAAAGCATATTGACCGTCAAAAAGCATATTGCACGGTTATTTTTAGAATATCTAAAAACCGATATACTTTGTGACGTCATGTAATGAATTGCAGGATATTGTTTAACGTTTTTAAACAAATGATATCTGTGATCGATTATTTGACGAAAAAAAATCTTCAAATGCGTAAGATGTCCAAAAAAAAGTAAATGAAATAACAACTAATATGTTGTTATTGTCAAGGAGACAATGTTATAGCTATAAAATTCCAACAAACCTAAATGACGATTTTCATACAAACATGGTCGGAAATTAATAATATAACAAATATAGCCTTTGTATGAGGTCAATACAGGATATATCGACCCAAAGAAGTATATCGACCTCGGACTTCGTCCTCAGTCAATATACTTCTTTCAGGTCAATACATCCTTGTATATATATATATATATCGACCTCATGCAAAGGCTATATTTGTATAATGATATAAGATATCTTATATATTATAGGAGATATCTTGAAATTCGAATAAATAGTAAAACGGCTTGTCATATGTTCTAACCAATATATTTTTTTGAGTTATAGTAATGAAAGAGATATCATAGTAAAATTAACTATTGAATGAATGTTTTTTTTGCAGAAGTTCAACTGTTGAGGAGAAATTCAGTGAACCACGATGTTTTGATCAGTAGATTATCCCCGTTTCTTGAAGGTATGTATTTCAATTTATTCTTTAAACATACTTGTGAAGACATTTTCTCTTCATTGTGTTGTTCGGTTGATGTCTCCTTAAAGTTTATTGTTTATAATTATCGATATAACAATAAGAAGATGCGATATAATTGCAAAATTAATGAGGTAACTCTGCACCAGAGACCAAATGATACAGCTAAAGGCCACCCTTACAGCCTTCAACGATGAACAAACGAAAAGTGAATTTGACTTTATGCATATTTTCATATTAAGCATATTTTCATATCAAGCATATATTTTATTATATATTAAGCATATATTCATGTTAAACATATTTTCATATTTAACCTATTTTCATATTAAGCATATTTTCATATTTAGAATTTTTTCATATTAATCATATTTTCATATTAAGCATATTTTCATATTAAGCATATTTTATATAAAGCATATATTCATATTAAGCATATTTTCATATTAAGCATATTTTATATTAAGCATATATTCATATTAGCTTATTTTCATATTAAGCATATTTTCATATTAAGCATATTTTTATATTAAGCATATTTTCATACTAAGCATATTTTCATATCAATCATATTTTCATATCGAGCATACATTTATAATATATAAAGCATAATTATATTCATATTAAGCATATTTTCATTTAAAGCATATTTTCCTATTAAGCATATTTTCCTTTTAAGCATATTTTCATATTAAGCATATTTTCATATTAAGCATATTTTCAGCTTAAAAGTACTGTGTTATCTCTCCGTCGTTTGATATGACAATTCGTGTAGATAGACGCTTCTATTTTAATTTCTTTAATCTAATTAGATTTAAAATCAATTTTTGACAATCCTTGTGTAATTTTTCAGACTCTCGAAGCAGAAATTCAGGGATTGAAATGCCTTTGAGAAAACTGAATAGAAATATAGATTATTTAGTCTCGGATATTAAAAGCCACAACAGTGAATTGGAAAAAATTCAAACCCAATTTACAAGTTTCAAAGTAGAATGGCTTGAGCAATCCAAACTGTACGTAAATATACCGGAAAGTGTTATAGTATCCAGCATTGAAGCTCCACAGATAGCAAGCGAACTGGCGAGTCTTAGAGAGTATATAGGTATTTTTATTTTATTTTAACCAATTTACAAATGTTTTAGATAAAAGAGTACGATGAGGGTCGGTTGAAAACCAAATTTTGTGACGAGAGATGATTTCAGCTTTCCAATTGTGAAGTTTCCATTTCTAAGTAGCAACATTCCAGCAGCACCTGCATACGGGGTATATATCTCTCAATTGATACGATATTCCCGTGCTTGCATTTCCTATCATGAATTTATTGATAGAGAGTTGCTGCTCACAAGAAAGCTATTAAACCAAGAGATCTAAATGGTGAAGTTGAAATCATTCCTTCGTAAATTTTACGGACGCTATCACGAGTTGGTTAACTGTTATAGAATAACCGTTTCACAAATGATATCTGATATGTTGATTACGTCGTAATTACAATCCCCTTCGCTTTCATAAATGTGAAATACCGAATTAAGACTATTTACCGGATTTGTTATAACATACGCAACATGACAGGTGCCACATGTGGAGCAGGATCAGCTTACCCTTCCGGAGCACCTGAGATCACCCCTTGTTTTGGGTGGGGTTCGTGTTGCGTTAAATCTATGTTGTGTCTTTTTTCATTTTTAGCCAGGTGTTGTCAGTTTATTTTCGAATTAAGAGTTTGACAGTCCCTCTGGTATATTTCGTCCCCCTGCTACAAGTAATGTTAATTTGTATATGATACATGATTATAGATTATTGATCATTACTTAAGTTCATATTATTGGTGGTCTTCGGCTGTTGTTTGTTTTTTTGTCGGGGTGTAGTCCCCATTTCCATTCTCAATTTTATCCTCAGGTGCTTTTGAATTTTACATTTTTGTTTTGTTTTAGAGATGAAGAATGGTAATGGAATATAGCTAACTCTTGCTTATAATCTTATTTTTCTTCTTCAGACGATGCACTCGACAAATTCAGGATAGGACTGGAAAGCAATCGAGCATCATTAGATACAGCAAAAGCAGCTGTTGAACAGTTGCTGATATCTGAAGGTAATTTGTTATTCTATAATATTATCATCATATTTTCATACTTTTATAAGTCTTCAATATTTAAAATTTTGAAATACCATTTGCATCTTACTTTTCAGTGAATACAAGTAACAAAATTTATAAAAAATTCTGACATCCTTTTGTATTTGTGGTTATTTTATTTTTTCTACTAGGCGTTTCCACACAAATAATGATCCTATAAATAATTACAAAAAGATATAGTATAAGAACTTTTCACTCAAGTCACAATGTATAAAGTTTTAAGTTAACAGCTATAGGTTAAAGCACGGCCTTCAACACGAAGCCTTGACATGAATTTCACTCGCATAAATTTTAGAAGAATCTTGATTTTTTTTTATTACACACTAAACTATATTTTCTGTAAAAGAATTTGCATGTACATGTACAGATTGATAAATTTAAAGAAATCTAAGATGAACATGTTTTGAGTGTTCCTACGTTCCATTATATTGAATAGCTATTATGATATTATTGTTTTAAATATGTATACACTTGATTTGTAGGGATTTGAAGGATTGCACCAAAGAAGACTGACTGCTAGTTATTAAATAAATCTTTCTATTGCATAAACTAGTTACAATTTGTTCTGCGAAAAATCAAAATTACTTTAAAACTGAAGACCCATACAATTTTAAGCACTTTAGAACCTGGATAATTCCATGCGACTCAGCAACTGTTTTTTGTTTCCATTGTTAAATATCACGTAGAACATACTTCTAGATTTTACAAGTATTCACTATTGTGAAATGTTGCTTGTCCCCATCTTTTTTCTTTTGCCTTTGTTCTGTCTATCGGGACGTTAAAGTGGGTTATTACGTTCCCTTGACGTCTTCTTCTCACAATGTTATATACTTCTTCCGTGCATCACTCTGCCAAAATTTGAATAAATTACCGCGGGATCTTTAAAATTGATTAGTTGTCCAATTTTGTAAAAAATAAAACTTATATTGAATATGTACCAAATTGTTTGAAAATGTGTACAACAGAAAAAAAGATGTTCTGTTTGCCTTCATAGTAGAGGCTCCCACAGGGTACCCCCCTCAGGTCGCAAGGTCGCTTTTAAATTCGTCGAGAGGTCGTTTTTCAGGGAAATGTACAGGTCGCAGGTCGTTTTTTTCCTAACACAGAGGATGGAAGTTGGTCGGAGGTCGTTTTTTTCCAAATTTTACAGGTCGCAGGTCGTTTTTAGAAGGCCCTCAGGTCGGAAGTCGCTTCTAAAAAGCCCAGAGGTCGCAGGTCGTTTTTGACCCTGCGGGAGCCTCATACTAAGATACTGGTATTCTAAAAGCGAGAAGAACAGTTAATTTTTCTTGTATTTTCTCAAATCACTTGGACAACTTATTTGCTACAGAAGACAACATAAAAACACGGCCGACACTCTGCTAACCGAGAGATTGGTCGGTTAATCTATATTGAGTATGCGGTTATATCGGCGGTTGGTCTGTTAATCGGGTTGGCTAAAGTCTGTTAATCAGGTGTTATCGAGAAAATCATTGAAAGTTCAGCATGTTTCATTGTATAACTTTCTAAATATATTTTCATCATAAAAAGTATTCATGTCTAACAAAACAATTCAATGTACTGAATTCAGTGGTGTAATTATTATTTTTCTAGCTTCGATGTACGATCTATAAAATGAAAAGGCGGGTTACTCATCAATAAATTTTACACATAAAATGTACACAAAATGACACATTGGTTAAATTTACTTGCATTCAATATTTTGAACATCGAAAAAAGAAAGGCAGTATGTTTGTAAACCATATTGTAATCATTGTGTGAAAAATCTACACGAAAATCTGTATTTTGGTGACATAAATCAATCTTTATTTAAAACCTGGTCTGTTAATGGGTCGGATGTATAAAACCAGGTCTGTTAATTGGTCTGTTAAGAGTTATGAATGGCAATAAAAGTATAATTTTATTGCTATTTCGGGTGTTATCGGATCAAATGAGTAGGCTCAAGACGAGCGGCTAAAATATACGAAAACAACACATGAGCAATGAAACATAACATATACGGAAACAACACATGAAATTGAAAATTGATAAAAAAGGTTTCAAAAAGTGTAATATTAAAATAATATTAATTTCATCCAAGAATGATCGCATATATCATGTTGATTCTGTTTAATTGTCATGAATGACACAAATGTGTCATCTACATTGGTAACCAGTATATAAATCAGAGATAAACGTCATAATGTAACTAAACATCAGTAAGTAAATCAACTCATCATAGATACCAGGACTAAATGTAATATATACGCCAGACGCGCGTTTCGTCTACAAAAGACTCATCAGTGACGCTCGAATCCAAAAAAGTTTAAAAGGCCAAATAAAGTATGACGTTGAAGAGCATTGAGGACCAAAATTCCTAAAAGTTTTTGCCAAATACAGCTAAGGTAATCTATGCCTGAGGTAGAAAAACCTTAGTATTTCAAAAAATTCAATATTTTGTAAACAGTAAATTTATAAATATAACCATATCAATGACAATTCATGTCAGCACAAAAAGTGCTGACTACTGGGCTTGTGATACCCTCGGAGAAATAAATAAAATATATTGGGATGACAAAATATGAAAAATAAAGAAAGAATAATGAGTAAGATAAATAAAATGTAGAAAAAAATGACATAACAATTTAAAGAATACAGAAATAAACAATACCCCAATCCGGACCCTCATGGTATACACGTGAATCTGGATGGAAACGCAGAATATAGAATAATATATAAGGACAGAAGAGAGTGATACATTGCTAAAAACGAGAAAATAATACTTGTTTAAGAATACACACATGAAACACCGATGGCTGTTGAAACAGTAACGGATTGCGATATACTTATATTGGTGACAAATTCTAGACGTTTACATGCGGACAACTATGGTGGCAGGTTAATGCCATTTTGCGTTTTAGTGCTTTAGCGTTTTCGCCTTATATATTCTATATGGCGAAAACGCGAAATTGCGAAATCGAAAACGCGAAAACGATTTCTCGTTTTCGACTTCGCGTTTTCGCGTTTTCGACTTCGATATTTCGTCCTATAGAATATGAAAGGCGAAAACGCGAAATGGACTTCACCGGCCACCATAGACAACTGTAGTTCTCCTCTGCACTTCTGTAGAAAGGAACTAAACGGAATACAATGAATTGAAACTTAAAATAACCAAATGTAGCTGCATTAACTCCTTTCCGTTTACTTCTTTAGAGTGATTTGTAAACAACATATGATTAAGTAATAGAAGAAAAGAACCAATTGAATGATGCTGACAGATTAGGATTAAACGTCCAGTGACAAATATCATGTTCATATGTGAACGAGAACACGTTATATGTACCCTGTGTTGTATTAGAAAGACACTTTCAATCTGAATTGAGAACGTGCTACTTCGAACAGACACAAAAATTAAGGCTGATTGAAAACGTCAATAAAAAATTCATACATATTCCAGAGGCCAATCCATATCACGCTATATTAAAGTGACACACCCTTCAATAAAATGCAAAGAAAGTCAAAATAAAAATGCTCTTTCTAGGATACTGTGGCACCATATTGTCATTTTTGTTTACTCAGGAACATCTCATTCTTAAATTTTTCAAGGGGAAAATATAAAGATAGCAAATTATTGTCGTGGCTAAATAACTCTTAACTGACACAATTTCAATTGTCCAACCCATTAACAGACTTTATTCCCAAAATTTTCACTAAAACGTGATATTATTCACGTTATTTTACAATTATGAAATATTTACTAATGTCAATTTATTTTTTAGAACCACAGTACTATTTTTTATCCTTTAAATGATATCTAAATTTGTTTGTTTCGCCTTTTATTAAAAAAAAAATGCTATGTGTATAAGCATAAATACTTTATACTTGCGCGACGCCTTTTAGTTTTACTGAAAACTGCGCAGACTAAGAAATGTTTTTACAAGTGCAAAATGTTCTATGATAGATATCATTTTGTCAGACACTTTTCTTTTTTTGATTTGGTTCTGATAACATGCCAAAAATCTGTATATTTACTAGTAATAGAGTTTAACATTAAATTAAGCGTTTTACTCTTAACAGACGTATAACCAACCCGATTAACAGACCAACCGCCCATATAGCCGCATACTCAATATAGATTAATCGACCAATCTCTCGGTTAGCCGAGTGTCGGCCGTGAAAAAGCACTATAGAAATAACATTGACGATTTCCAATAATGAACGTTAAATATTCAGTCAGGTAAGAGCAATAGTGTGTTACTTTTTAATTTTGCGAATTCAGTCTAGGTTGAGTACACAGTGAACGACCCGAAAATGAGTGTAGAGTATTTATTCAAGCGACGCATTTCTTCTGCAGAGACTGAGTACATGCTAAACACAATTAAATCATTATTGACTTTTGAATATACATGTATCCACTTGAAGATCATCACGAAACGTCTGTTTAATGTTTTTTTCTTCAAGTATTACTTTCATAACGATTAGAGATTGCAGGCAAATAATTAATCAAACTCCATGAGTTGACCCGGATTTATATACTACAGTAGTCCATGATCACGAAAAAAGGCTTGGTTAACTCGTAAATGCAACGTGTTTTGTTTTGATAATTTCTGTTCTACAGTATTTTATGCTCGACTTTAGATGCTGTCTTCGGTATGAATGCACATTGGTTTTAGAAATGATTAATTGATGGTAGCTTAAAAGTCGGAACATTTCTGAAATGGTCTTATTTATTCAATTGAATCTATATTTAAGAATTGAATGCTTCTTTTTGTAACTTCATTGGGGTGTAAAAGCGTTGACCGAAGTACATTTTGTATGAAGCGCGGAAGCGCATGTGCGCACGGTCAACGCTTTTACAACCCTATGAAGTTACAAAAAGAAGCATTCAATACTTATAATTACATTTTTTAGCAATGACCATGAATACACAAATTTTATAATAAATTGTTTTATTTAATTCACTTGTGCACTTTATTGTGGGACCATGTGTTATCATGAATGAAAAGTTTTATTGAGCAATGCAATTGCTTACGGAATAACACGTGATGTTCAAGTTTGCCAATCAGAATAAAGTATCATAATGAAACATACATCTAATGTAATTATTACAGTGTAGAAAGGAATAAAACAACAGAATATGATTTTATAAATTCAACCAAGCGATTGTACAGTAACAGCACAAATGATTGTATATTCAATGAATATTAAAACAAAATAGTCAATCAAAGTTTCTGCGAGGACAATAGCTATTAATATTTGAGAAAGGAAAAGCTAATTTCGTCAGGAAAGGATAAAGTGTTTAGGATGTGTGTTCTCAACAAATGGTATTTGTGGCTTCTCCGCAAACCACGCGTCATAAAAGAATAAGAGCAAAGACAGGTTGGCTCGGCCTGGAGCTAGATTAATGTGTCTTGGTAAAGTGACAAGCTTTCCTGCGAACGCTTACCTTGTGAACTAGCATGTTAATAATCCGACCAAGAGTGTCGTCGTCGTCGTACGTTAAATTTTACACATGGTTTCCTCTGAAACTACTGAGCAAAAGTAAACCAAACTTAGCCTAAAGCATCATTAGGGTATTTAGTTCAAACTGTATCCGATTACCCCCGCTTATCAACTAAGATGTCCGCCAAAGCCCATGGCTAAAAATAGAACATAAGGGTAGCAGTTTTTATCATATATCTCTAAAACTAAAATCTGACCAAGAGTAAAATGTTAATCAGGTCAAGATCTATCTAACGTGAAAATTTCAGACGCATCAGGTAACCCGTTGTTGGGTTGCTGCCCCTGAATTGGTATTTTGACAGAATTTTGTAATTTTTGGTTATTATCTTGATTATTATAATAGAGGTAAACTGTATACAGCAATAATGTACAACAAAATAAGTCTGCATAACCAAATGGTTAATTGATTCCTTAATTTTTCACGATTTGGGTTTTTAAGATTTTTGTAATCTTTTACAAAACTTCTAAAAACTACAGAGAAACTAACCACACTCGGCCACAATCATCATTAGGGTATCTAGTATAGAAAATGTGTCTGATGACCTTGCCTATCAACTTCCCTTTACGGATTTGGCTATACTTTTTTGGAACTTTTGGATAATAGCTTTACATCTTTTATATAAGCTTTGGATTTTACATATTTTGGCCACGAGCATCACTGAACAGACATTATTTGTCGAAATGCGCATCTAGTGCAGAAAAATTGGTACCGTTAATGTTATTACGGGCCAACATGGCCGACATGACTAAACATAGAACATAATGGTAAAATGCAGATTTTGGTTTATATCTCTGAAACTAAATAAACTCATCGTAGACACCAGGACTAAATTTTGTAAATTTACGCCAGACGCGCGATTCGTCTACAAAAGACTCATCAGTGACGCTCGAATCCAAAAAAGTTAAAAAGGCCAAATAAAGTACGAAATTGAAGAGCAAAGCATATCGAACAAATTTGAAAGGGTTAAAATTGTTTCATCCGGTTAAGATCTCTAAAACAATCAAGTAACCAGAAGTGGGGGTTACTGCCCCTGATATTGTAATTTTAAGGAAAGAGGCTCCCGCAGGGTCAAAAACGACCTGCGACCTCTAGGCTTTTTAGAAGTGACTTCCGACCTGAGGGCCTTCTAAAAACGACCTGCGACCTGTAAAATTTGGAAAAAAACGACCTCCGACCAACTTCCATCCTCTGTGTTAGGAAAAAAAACGACCTGCGACCTGTACATTTCCCTTAAAAACGACCTCTCGGCGAATTTAAAAGCGACCTTGCAACCTGAGGGGGGTACCCTGTGGGAGCCTCAGGAAATTTTGCAGGTTATAATCTTGAAAATTATTATAGATGGAGATAAATTGTAAAGAGCAATAATGTTCAAAAGTAAAATCTACAAATAAGTCATCACGATCAAAATGATCAATTGACCCCATAAGGAATTATTGTTCTTTATAGTAAATTTTTACCATATTTTGTAATTTTTTGTAATCTTCTCTTCGTCTCTGAAACAACTGTGAAAAAAAATTCAATCAAACTTGACCACGATTATCATTAGAGTATCAAGTTAAACAATTTGTCCGAAGACCCACCAACCAACCAACATGGCGGATGTGTCTAAAAATATAACATAGGGATTTTGTATATTATTATTATTTTAACCGTTATAAAGAGAGAAAATCTGTAAGGTGCAATCATGGTCAAAATAATGCGCTCTACCAATTCTCCATTTACGTCAAAACTGTTAGACAAGTTCTTATAGAAGTTATAGCCCATAAATGACATTTTTACCATATAGTTAGTAAACTGTCACTGTGATTGTCATAAACGAGCATTTTTCTACCCTCTTTTGTGTTTTGAGCAAAAACTAAAGAAGATAGAGAGAAACAAATCAGACGATAAGATCAATTATAATACAAGATCAACAATATAGAGATTTTTGTCACGAATTCAATTCTGGTTTACAATGTTAGAGAGTGTCCTTTGTTTGATATGCACATAGACTAAGGTGAGCGAGTCTCTAGGTAAAGCAAACAACTTTATCCTTTGTAATTAAAATGGACCGTCCTAAATTCAATGGGTAGTTGGAGTATAACAGTCTGTTTACTATACACAAAGGTTTGATTGGTCAATGAATATCAAAATTGTTTCCAATATAAATGTATTTTCCCGCGTTTCGGAGTATAGCGGGGAAAATGTTGTCTAAAAGGAACGTTTAATAAGAACGGTATGTTTTTGGCGGGTTTTGTTATGTTTAGTTGTACACGTTGTTACGTGGACCAATCATTTGGATTGGGTCAATAAGTATTATTATGTTAATTATAATAATGAGGTGAAAACGGGGTTTTAATTTTCTCGTGTTTGAAAATCATTCTAGCCGCAGACGTTCAACACTAAAGTTCAATATTTCATAATATATGATATTGTACATGTATATTATTTTGCTATTTTTTCTTGTGATGGAGTTTGGCATCAATGTCCCGAGGCGTGCCTTCCACTTGGTCCGAACACAGGTTTCCATATCAATTCACACACACACACACACACACACACACACACACACACACACACACACACACACACACACACACACACACACACACATACATACACACACACACACATACATACATACATACATACATACATACATACATACATACATACATACATACATACATACATACATACATACATACATACATACATACATACATACATACATACATACATACATACATACATACATACATACATACATACATACACATACATACATAAGTCACAATGACCAAACTGTCTCTTTAATTAAACTACCTGTCTGATCTATAACAAAACAATGTATTAAAACAATATGACAGACATGAACCAACGACACTGAAATGACAGTTGTGAGCAAGATCTATCTGCCATGAAATTTTCAGTTGAATCAGACAACCCGTTGTTGGGTTGCTGCCCCTGAATTGGTAATTTTATGAAAATGTTGACGTTTTTGGTTATTATCTTGAATATTATTATAGATAGAGATAAACTGTTTACAGCAATTATGTTCAGCAAAGTAAGATTTACAAATAAGGCAACATGACCAAAATGGTAAGTAGACACCTTAAGGAATCATTGCCCTTTATAGTCAATTTTTAACATTTTTTTTTAATTTTTGTAATTTATTATAAAACATCTGCTCATTTGAAACTACTGAGACAAATTTAACCAAACTTGTCCACAATCCTCATTAGGGTATCTTGTTTTAAAAAGTGTCCGATGACTAGCTTCGCCCGCAAACCAAGATAGCCGACATGGCTAAAAATAGTACATAGGGTAAAATGCAGTTTTTGGCTCATATCTCTGAAATCAAATCATGAGAGCAAATCTGACGAGGATAAAATTGTTCATTAGGTGAATATCTATCTGCCCTGAAATTTTCAGACCAATCAGGCAACCCGTTGTACAAAACAACAATGATTGATTAGAGTTTGCCCCATGCAGCATGAGCACATATCGCGGCGAGAGCTAATTCCAATATTTAACTACTGTCCGTAAGTTATCTATAACAAAGCAATGTATGAAAAAAATATGACAGACATGAACCAACGACACTGAAGAGACAGTTGTAAGTATTCCTCTGTAACTACTGTGCCAAGTTCATTGTAGATCTAGAGATAATTGTAAGCAGCAAGAACTTTCAGTACAAACACATCATCGTCACCAAAACGCAATTTTGTCATTAATCCATCTGTGTCCTTTGCTTTATATGCACATATACCAAGGTGAGCGACACAGGCTCTTTAGAGCCTATACTGAATTTTCAGACACCGTTGGAATCCCACAGCAGATAAACTGTACAATAGCTTTTTTGTTGGTTGCTTAACGTCCAGTGGCAAATACTTCATGCATGTTCAGGACGAAAACAACTTAACAATAAATACAATAGGAAGGTCGTGTAATTTAGAGACCGTCCGTGCTCGGGATGAGTGTCGGGGAAATTTGGACTGTCATGCCATGGAAAATGAAAATACATTGAATAGGGGCAGACATTTCGTATCATATCACGCCTGCTACGAATCCCTTATGGTTCTTAACGTGCATATTTAAGAGCGTGGCACTCTCTTTACTGAAGGTATCTGATAT
This sequence comes from Mytilus galloprovincialis, assembly GCA_037788925.1. Taxonomy (NCBI): domain Eukaryota; kingdom Metazoa; phylum Mollusca; class Bivalvia; order Mytilida; family Mytilidae; genus Mytilus; species Mytilus galloprovincialis. The sequence continues at coordinate 42,880,742 of CM075333.1, read as the reverse complement.
AACGTGAACATTCTGACCGGACGTACGTGACTGCGTTCTTGTACATCCCTCGCAACCAGACGGACGTCCAATGCTTGTAACGGTTTGGCTTGCGGTCGGTAGAAGACCTTACGTTGTCCATATTTCTGTTGCTGAAGTCAGACGGGGTTTTAAACTGTACGTCACTGCAGTGTGGCCTGTCCCCTCGTTCGTATGAAAACAATTTCTTACACAAGGGATGTATGCAGTGGCGGATCCAGAGGGGGGCGTACAGGGCGTACGCCCCTTCTTTGCTCGGCCCCCCCTTTTTTTTTTTGGTAAAATGATTAATCAGACTAGACTTCGTGAACTTTGCCATTTCCCGTGTACTGTAGTATTTAATTTTTATGCGACAATTCTTTACTTATAAAGATATTTTTCGCTGGAATTTACTGATTGTCAAAGTCATGTAATTCTCAATGGTGGAGTTGAACAGTGCGTCGAAAAAAACGTCGCTTAGTCATTTTGAATTTCAAATTACAGTAACAATAATGATCCCCAGTCAGTATAAGCTCTAGATATATTTAAAGTCTAAGGTACGAACCATTTGATTTGAGGAGACAGTCTGAGATATTTGTGAGAAAAAAAATAACACTGATTTTTGCCTTAAACAAAAATTCTGGCTGTATCTGGATTGACAACAATAATCATGTCCACTGTTTTTGCTATTAGAAACAAAAATTTCCAACAGAATTATTTAGCATTAAATGAACATGATGAATAAAAACGGGCATTTTTTTGGTGGCTGGGGTTTGCATGTCTGAACGGAATGTCTGTTTCGTCAAACTGATATCTTAAATACTTTTTTCAAGACCAGACGGCGACCTGCCTGATGGGTGTGGCCTTTATGATCCTTTATGTCTCCATTTGTCGACCGTCATTCATAAATTCGTTGTCATTTCAGACTCATTCTTGGCCTTTGGTTGATTTGGAACCCCTCACTTCCCTTAATTTTGTTGGGTGAAACATCAACCAAACATTTTGATAAGAAATTGCTTGTTTGTCTTTTTTAACTTGTGCCGGCCGTATTGTAAATTTCATTGAATACCCCGGCGTATATCTTGTAATTATTTAAGTCAAGCTTTTGAACTTCGTAATAAAAATCTACTGTCAGTTGGTCTACCATAAGTATAATACTGGGTAATACTGTGATATTATATATATAATTAGTACTTGAAATGTTTTCTTTATGTTGTATTTGCATAAATTGTCATGTTTAATGTGTTTGTATCTTGGAATACGCATTGTATCATATGTGCTTTGTCCAATAAAATATTTGAATTTTGAATTTGAATTTGAATTTGTTTACAACAAGAAATCTGTGAAGTTATGATAACTTAACTTACAACAAAACAGCGAGAATTGTCCATGTCTATTTTCTATTGACAAGTCCTACATAAAATTTATCAGTTCATAGTTTTGGATCCATACTATCATCATTTTATGATAGGCAATTAATAGAGAGAATACAGCATCGAAAATATCCAACCCTTACAATTTACAGCAACTACAAAATATATATGCCCACGCCAGTAACCGTTTGAAAAGTGCATATTATACTTATTTTATGATTTTAGCCATCAAAAGGTCCGAAAAAATTTAGCCATCAAAAGGTCCGAAAAAATTTTCGCCTCGCTCCGCTCGGCGATCTTTCAAAACTTCGCCCCCCTTTCCAAAATCCGGGATCCGCCCCTGGTATGTATCTTAAATTATTTATACCAGGTCCTATAGGTTTTTAATCTAAAAGAAATTTGCTTTTTAAATAATAACTTGGAATTAAAATGTGTCATATTGATGATAATAGACGACATTTATTGAGATCAGATAACTATTCGTTTGTCTGTTCTTTTTTAAGGTATTTATTATTGAGTTTCCAATTTATGTATGTTTGCTCAGTTTCAAGAAAACCAGATTCTAAGATTCTTTATATAAGCTAGTCACAGTCCTAGAATCTATACTCTCTCAGTCATTTTTCCGATTTTCAGAATTTAGAGCTCTGTTATTTTATTCTATTAAACGGCTGGGAAAAGTATATCTAATATATATATATGTTCCAGACCGTATGAGTATTTGGACCGTACGCGTACGGTCTGGACCGTATGCGTACTTTTTCAAAATACTCATACGGTCAGACCGTACGCGTACGGTCTGACTATTATTAAAAAGTTGGTCAAGTTTATTAGATACAAATGCATATAGCAGATCAACATAACTTAACTATCAAATTAATATAAAAAAAGTTCAATTGTATTTGAAACTAAAACTTTATATTCTAACTTGTTTTTAATTCACGCTAATTAAATATGCTAATCTCTTGTATTAAGCATGTCGATCAGTAGTACATTAATTGTATTATGAACGCTGAAATTGAAGATATCGGAAGTAAACATAAAGTGGGAGTTCAATTGTTTTAAAATATTTAGCAACTTTACCAACAAAAAAAAAAAAAACAAATGCAAAAGAACATGCATGAACTGCATACATGAAATTACTAAAAATATTACGTTACTTGAATTGTGTCACCTTGGGCGAGAGTACCAAAATAGGATTCATATATACAATTAAACAAATACCTAATTTCAATTGTTCGTTTGTTCATTTTATCTATCTAATTGTAACAAATTATCAATAACAATTTGTAAAACTGAAAATAAAGATTGTTTCAATTTAACCCATATGATCAAATAACATGTATTGTCAGATCGTACTGGACCGTACGCGTATGGTCGGACCGTATGAGTATAACGTATACGGTCCGGACCGTACGCGTACGGTCCAAATACTCATATGGTCTGGAACATATATATATATATATGTGTTCCTGAGATAAACGCGTGTAAATACTTAAAAGGTTGTACAGTCAAGAGTTGTATCAAGGATATGTAAATCCTTGGTTGTATTTTAGACTGAATTGAACGAAATAAACATGTTTAATGCCTTGCTGTGAATACTCTAATGGAAAAAGCCAGGAAGGCATACTATAAAATAAAGAAAACTATAGGTCTCAACAACCCATGTAGACTTCTTGAAAAATTGTTTGATTGTTTAGTTACTCCCATTCTTACATATTGTAGTGAAATTTGGGGGGTGGATTCACATTTTAAAGACTCTGATCCATTTGAAAAACTTCATGTTAAATTTATCAAAGACATATTAGGGGTTCACTGTAAGGCATCTAATGATGGATGTCGAGCTGAACTTAATAGAATTCCCTTGAAAAATAAAATATTATATTCAATATTCAACTACCTGAACCATATAGTTTCTTCGGAAAATTCTTTGGCATATGATATATTCACTAAATCTGTAGATTCAAACCCTTGGGTCATAAAGGTCAAGAGTCTTTTGAATGAACTTGGAATGTCTTATATCATCAATAACTTTAATTATGTTAAAGGTAATTTAAATTCTATTAAACAAAGAATTAATGACCAATGTTTGCAAGTTCAAAATGCAAATATATTTGAATCCAAAAAGTTAGACTTTTTCAAAAGTGTCTACATAATGGGCAGAAGACCACCCTATGTTGATATATTAAAAAACAGAAGTGACAGAGCTGCAATATGTAAGATCCGTATAAGCGCTCATACACTGATGATTGAAAGAGGGAGACATCTAAATATTCCCAGAAATGAGAGATACTGCTCTGTATGTAATTCTGGTCAAATTGAAAATGAAAAACATTTTCTTTTACATTGTGAAAAATACTCAACTAAGAGGGACATATTTTACCATAAAGTTTCAAATACAATCGTTGATCCTACAAAATTTCAAAAACATGAAAATAATATAATCTTTTTATTAAATAATAATTCATACACAATCCTAAAATTAACTTCTTCTTTCATCTCAGACAGTTTGAACCTGCGTAAAGCAGAACAAACTCTATAAAATTGCTAATAATCATTGTTCATAATATTACATATTAATATGGTCATTATTTTCAATACTTAATATGTTTTGAAAATATATGTAATTGATATATTTTTTTTTTAATCATTTACTGTTGATGATATTGATATCCTTCGATGATATTGTTCTAAATATGCCTATTGCTATTCTATGCATTATTACTATTTGTATACCAGTTGTATGGGCCATTGCCAATTATTGTAATTGTGTTTGTGCCAATAAAATATTTATTTATTTTATAAAACATTGTGGCTGGTAAATTGTTTTAAAAGTTTTCAAACCGAATAAAGCGCTTTTTGGCTTTTGTTTGATAATATTTATTTCATTTTTATCTGTGCCACATTTTTAGATCGTATAACTCAGTATATTTGACATGTACGTGACCCCAGGTACATTGCAGCTTATAGGTCTTTAGATTAACCCAGAGTTAAGTACCCCTGACCCGCCATAACTGCGATTTGTAAATAAAGAAAATATGGTAAACACAGTAGTTTTTAACCACTGGAGGCATTGACAGAACAGCACCATGGTATTTGGCTTTGGCGTCGCATGTGTGTGTCGACGCCATATGTTTGGTCTGTTCAAGTTACAACATCAACGGTTTATGTCAAATTATTCAATGAAGGAATGTCTTTCAAAAGTACAAGATTTCCAATTTAGTCCATATCTGTTGAATAATTGTACAATAGGGACATCATTTTCTGAGGCTATTGTCAAACCAGTCGAGTGCGTGGCTGATGCGAATGGAAATTTGAGGAATCCAGAATCCATTCCAGAAGATTTGATGTCATCCTATATATCTTATAGAGTGAATTTCAAAGACTTGTTTGCAGATGGGTTTCATATGTTAAGCGACAGTGAAAGCCTGGGACGAATCTATCAACTTGCTCCACTGTTTAATTTTTTGTGGAAAAAAGGTATTTTGAATAATTGAAAAGTCATTGTGAAAGTGTGTAGCTGTAGTCGTGCACCCAGTAGAACAAGAGGAATTAAAGATAAACCCATGTTTGCCGCTGGAACATATATATTGACATAGATATACTGTTCCCAAGTTCGCCCTTATACCTGTTCACCCCTTTTGTTTTGTTATATACTTGTGTCACAGTATGACTATGACAGTTGAGTTAAGTGTCAATATTAAAAATTTCAGAAAGGATCAAGCTGAAAATGTAAACTACAAATATACATGATGTATGCTTATGTTTGTGGACAAATTTAAATTTCACTCAAATCACAAGATACCACTTGCTGTTGAGGTCAAACCTTTCTGTTATATGAAATTCACTGTACATACATGTACATCAATTTCCAATTAGACAACTAACCACAATATACTTAGAAAAAAAGAAAGCAGTAAGCCACTATTGATACATGTAGGTTACCAGAAAGCCTTTAATAATGATCTACATTAATACATGCATACGTTGTATGTACCAGCATACAAACATGTCAACATGGTCAAAGAATTCAAATTGGAAAATAATAACATCTTCATTTAAATGTACATAAAATTGATATACATCATTGTATTCAAAAGCAAACCTGATAGACAGACAGCAACTAACCAACCCCACAATCACTGAATTAAAGAGCAGGAAGAGTAGTGAACAATCTGACTAAGAAAATGGTAGCGTTAAACATTTTATGAGCTCTTAATTTCCTTTAATTTAAAATAGCATTGTCATTGTTGGTATTTTTAAAGTTTATTATCCTCAGCAAGGTTTATGTGCAAACCATCTTGCTATTTACAGAAGTGGCATGTGTTTTTAAACACTTTAATATATATGTAAGTTCAAGATCAGCTACAATTTACAATTTTCACTTTAACTTACATTTTCATTTACACAATGGCCAATTTCAATTACATAATAGTTTTTGTTGTTGTTGTTGTTCCTCTGATAAAAAGGGGTGTGGATCACAATTGACCTGGTTTGAGTAACTCTGGACAAAGTTTTTATTTGAGTTGTTGCCATCACTTGGTGTGCCTTATATATATGTATATCAGGGGCGGATGCAGGAATTTTCGAAAGGGGGGGGGTGCTAACCCAGGGCACCCAGGGCAAAGGGGGGGTGCAAAACATATGTCCCGATACAAATGCATTGATCGGCAAAAATAAAGGGGGGGTGCGCACCCCCGGAACCCCCCCCCTGGATCCGCCACTGTAAATAAAAAAACAACTTTAGAATAAAAACCATGGCCAATCCTCTTTTTGAAACCAGTTATATACATGTATTAATAGATATTTACACATAAATGCATTGCATGACATAAAGAATGTAGGAAGATTCCAGCTAAACTTTACCACAAACTTCCTACTGGTGTTTTGAAGAATATGTGTCAATTAAGAAATAATTCATGGGGGCTTAAATATATCGTGATTTTACCACGGGTTGGCCCTTTATGACAAATATTTTACCCTGAGCGATAGTGAGGGGTAAAATATTGGCTCAAGGGACAAGCGGTGGTAAAATCACGATATATTCAAGCCCACATGAATTATTTTGATTCTAATAGGACAAATACAGTAATTCATTTGGATCGAAGCGCTCTAGGTGGAGGACAATATTTGTCGTTCCCATAAATAAACGCACTACTAAATTGGCGTAAAAGAACGGAGCAAACTAAATTAGTGACGTGCTTAAACTATTTACAATAACGTATTTAGATAGTTTTGGATGACTTTAAATGATAATTTACTTAAATGTTTTATATGTATAAAATAATTGGCTTATACCAAATTTTAGCATCGTTTGTTTACGTTTTCTTATTGTGATGATTTTCAGTTTCACAAGCGTGTATTTTCCCTTAAAATGTTTATATTCTTACGTCATCTTTCTATGAAATCGGGTACCTCATTCATAAAAAAGCATATGACGTGCGAGTACAATCAGGATAGCCCTGGCAATATATTCATATTTTACCACGGGTGTGTACTCAAAGCGTTTGAAGGACGTCATGTTAGAATGAGGATTTTATCATAGACACTTGTCTCAGAAAAATGTATTCCCATATACATGTACCTTACACGGGCGAATCCAGCCATTTTAAAAAGGGGGTTCCCAACCCAGGACAAAGGGGGTCCAAATATATCTCCCCATTCAAATGCATTGATCATTCAAAAAAGGGGGGATTCCAACCCCCCTCCCCCCTGGATCTGCCATTGACCTTAATTAAAAAATGTTTTCCTATATACATTAATTTTATATAAGGATAATGAGGTTTTTTTCTGATACAAGTGCCTGTGGATTTTATCTGTCAAATTATTTAACAAGTGTATTTTAGCAGAGTGTCAATTTTTGTTCATGTTGTTAGTGTAGGCTGTACATTTTTATCGGGAAAAAAATGGTAAAAATTAACAAGCTTGATTAACAATGATTAATTTGGTTTTATATGTTTTCAAAATATATATTTATATAATTGTTTTGTTATAGGTCCAACATACATTGTATTTCTGTGTCAGAGGTTATTATGTGTGTCCACCATGTAACTGTGTCAAGCAAAATCATAAATCTACACTTAATACAAGTGTAAATATGAAATATCATGCTTTACTAATTAGGTTTTTCCTTTATTTCAGATTACCATGAAAAATGTCTCCGTAAAGCATTACAAGAACATAGAGACAGGAAAAAATTTACAGAGTCGCAAATATCCATGTTGCTGGCAATTCATCTTCTGTCACAACTGGTTTTTCCAAGTGATGATCTAGGTTTAACAGACACTTCTATCCCATTACCATATATAATGTCCAATGATGTTCCTGATAAAGTTGTAACCTGTCCCTGTGGCTGTGGTAGAACAGTGTTTTATGGAAATACAGGAATTGGTTAGTCTGTTTTACCAGTTGGTATTATGGCTGTATGTCATAGGAATAAATTTATAATACAAGTGATTTTCATAATATTTTAAGCAACATGACCAGAGGTCCAAATCAAATAAGCCACATGTATAGCTATCACTTGTTGTCTATCAGCATCATTTACATTAGAAAATTTGGTCAGAAATTTTAACCAACTCCTGTGATAAAATAAAGCATACTTACATTATGTAAGACACAGAGGTTTTTAATCAAGTGAGTCAAAAAACTGTCTTTGCATCATTATTTTAATGAGTCGTGTAATTACTTGATTGTTGGTTGCCTGATTTTCATTTGCAGAATGAATCATTTGAAAATCATTTATTACAATGTCCCAACTTAGTTTCCTACTATTCTTAAAAATGTGTTTTATATTTAAAAGAATCAGTTATCTGTTAGTTTGAATGAAAACATGTAATGTTCTTTAAAACATGTGTAAAATTACAATATGTTGTTAAAAAAAGGTTCCAAGGGGAGATAATCTTATGATTTATATGAAATATTCTTAACTTGTTAAAATTTCACTTAAACACATTTTAATCAATCTACATTTTTGTATTTTACTTAGTATTTTAATTCAAAGATAACTATGAAGCATGTATTTAGAAAAAAAACAGCATTTTAAATGGGGTACATATACAAAAAATAAAATTTACATTTTTTTATATGAATTAAAAATTTACTATCTTACATTCCAATGGCTCATTACAAATTAACAATAAATATACGCTTAAAAAGTTAGGGCAGCAATTTCATAAGAGCCATGAAGTGAAATTTAAGATTTATAAAATTGTTTGTACATGAAATATGTAGATAAAGGAAGATGTGGTATGAGTGCCAATTAGACAACTCTCGAGTCTCTCCATCCAAGTCACAATTTATAAAAGTAAACCATTATAGGTCAAGGTATGCTCTTGAACACGGAGCCTTAGCTCACACCAAACAGCAAGCTGTAAAGGGCCCTGAAAAATACTATTGTAAAACCATTTAAACGGAAAAACTAACGGTCTAATCTATATAAAAAACGATAAACACGAATGAACCACATAAACAAAGATTTAGTACTGAATATCAGATTCCTGACTTAGGACAGGTGCAAACAATTGCAGAGGGATTACACATTTTAATTGTACCAAACCTGTTTTTCACATTGCACTTTGAGGACTTCCATTCACTGTGGTTCTTCTACAGTTGTTGGAAAAATGTTCCTGATTAGTTCGATTATACAAAACAAATTGCAATTTTGTTAGAATTTTCATTGCACTGGTATAGGTGGACAGCAACACTAATAATCAATTCATTGCAGTGAGTTGTGTGTGCAATTTTAAGAAAAATACTGCATGAAATACCAAATGCTTTATAAGAATATTTAACAATTTCTTTTCCACATCTTCCTGTTTTATGTATTTTTCTGTAAAAAGACATGACTAAAAAAACATTCAAATGGTGTGCTTTTTTACTTAAACAGGAACTACAGCTTTATGGTATGGAAAGCCAGACATACTAGTGTTTCCAAATGGTGGTGTTTGTGGTATTTCAGGTTCACCTGTCAATCAAATGTCAGACTTCCACGAATTCAAAGAAAGAGAGGAACAGCTAGTTGAGGAGGAAAATGAACATTCATTATTACGACATATGGAAAGTATTCGTCAGTTTTCGGCACAAGCAATTACTTTTTCATATTACCAAGCATCAATCCAAGAACAAGACAGCGGGAACAGTGAAAGCTTAATATCTCTCATACCAACAATTGCTATAAATGAAAAAGGTTTTGATGTATATATGTATGATAGTGTGAATGAAATATTTTTCAGAAATTGTGGCGATCCTCTTCCATTGTGGAATGAACAATTACCAGCAAACCATAATGCAACAATCAATATATCCTCAGTTGTCACCCTTTGGATGTTGATTAACCATCTGACATTGAAGCCAGCAGTTACCCCAGCCCATGTTTCTTTGTTTGGAGGATCAGCTTCACTAGGACTTGATAATGAACAGATACAAGAAATAAAAAGGACTATAACAATCTCAAAGGATTTCCCGGTTCCTGATATACTGGAAAAAATAAATCTTACAAAAAAGAAAACTGTCTGAAGTACAGTACATAATAGACTACAACTGCATTTTAAGATTATCCAAAACTTGTTGACTGTAGTTATATTTTATGCTTATTCCAGCACAACATAAAAAAAAGAATACCTGTTTATATACAGCTATGAACAATTTATTTTCTATTCTATGTGTATAATGGTTTTGATGCAAATTAAAAATGTTAAAATTGTAGCAACTAACTGTTTATGATTTCCTGTATTTATAATACTCCAAAAAACAAAAATGTCTGTCTGTGGCATTTGTCTAACGATATATTTTTATACTACCGCAAAATTTGAAAAAATTTTCGTCGTATATTGCTATCATGTTGGCGTCGTCGTCTGCGTCGTCGTCCAAATACTTTTAGTTTTCGCACTCTAACTTTAGTAAAAGTGAATGGAAATCTATGAAATTTTAACACAAGGTTTATGACCACAAAAGGAAGGTTGGTATTGATTTTGGGAGTTTTGGTCCCAACATTTTAGGAATTAGGGGCCAAAAAGGGCCCAAATAAGCATTTTCTTGGTTTTCGCACTATAACTTTAGTTTAAGTTAATAGAAATCTATGAAATTTTGACACAAGGTTTATGACCACAAAAGAACGGTTGGGATTGATTTTGGGAGTTTTGGTTTCAACTGTTTAGGAATTAGGGGCCAAAAAAGGGCCCAAATAAGCATTATTCTTGGTTTTCGCACAATAACTTTAGTTTAAGTAAATAGAAATCAATGAAATTTAAACACAATGTTAATGACTAAAAAAGGAAGGTTGGTATTGATTTTGTGAGTTTCGGTCCCAACAGTTTAGGAATTAGGGGCCAAAAAGGGACCCAAATAAGCATTTTTCTTGGTTTTCGCACCATAACGTAAGTATAAGTAAATAGAAATCTATGAAATTTAAACACAAGGTTTATGACCATAAAAGGAAGGTTGGTATTGATTTTGGGAGTTTTGGTCCCAACAGAATAAGGGGCCCAAAGGGTCCAAAATTAAACTTTGTTTGATTTCATCAAAATTGAATAATTGGGGTTCTTTGATATGCCGAATCTAACTATGTATGTAGATTCTTAATTTTTGATCCCTTTTTCAAATTGGTCTACATTAAGGTCCACAGGGTCCAAAATTAAACTTAGTTTGATTTTAACAAAAATTGAATCCTTCAGGCTCTCCATAGCTACATTTAAATTCAGTATGTTGTGTTGTTCTTGGTGCTTTTTGATTTAAATTCTTTGGTTTGTCTATGCTTTTAACTCTAAATATAACAAATTCAGTGTCAGCAACTACAGTGGGTTGTTATTGTTTGTCTAAAACACCCCAAAATGAACTAAAATTAAAAAAAAAATACAAGACTTACAAAGGCTAAAGGTTCCTTGCTTGGAACAGGCACAAAAATGGGGTGTAACCCAGGTTAAACAAATGATTAACATAAACTAACATAATCTGGAAAATATTTTTGACTCAAATGTGAGCTACTACCATCACTTTGAACTTAATTCTAAATTTTATATTTAAAAATATTCTTTAAAACAGATGAATGGAGTGAAACCATTCAAAGTTTGTCTACTTCATATATCTGATGTCTACTATGCAGATTGTGACTTTCGTCTGGATTTATCAACCAACATGATCACTCAGACTAAAAAAACAAACAAAGGAGTCAAACTTTATTTTGGTAATACATCATACATGTATGGAATATTTTGAAACTATATTGGAGCTATTAAACTTTGTTTGATTTTGACAAAAAATTAATCAGTTAGGTTCTTTGATATGCTGAATCTAAAAATGTACTTAGATTCTTGATTATTGGCCCAGTTTTCAAGTTGGTCCAAATCGGGGTCCAAAATTAAACTTTGTTTGATTTCATCAAAAATTGAATAAATGGGGTTCTTTGATATACCAAATCTAACTGTGTATGTAGATTCTTCATTTTTGGTCCTGTTTTCAAATTGGTCTACACTAAAGTCCAAAGGGTCCAAAATTAAACTTAGTCTGATTTTAACAAAAATTGAAATCTTGGGGTTCTTTGATATGCTGAATCCAAAAATGTACTTAGATTTTTTATTATGGGCCCAGTTTTCAAGTTGGTCCAAATCAGGATCTAAAATTATTATATTAAGTATTGTGCAATAGCAAGTCTTTTCAATTGCACAGTATTGTGCAATGGCAAGAAATATCTAATTGCACAATATTGTGAAATAGCAAATTTTTTTTTAATTAGAGTTATCTTTCTTTGTCCAGAATAGTAAGCAAGAAATATTTTACATCTTAATATTTTAGGATGTATTTAAATAAGTAGTTATTGTTGCAAACGCCATTAGAAATTTTAATTGAGATTAGTTTTGGAATAAGGGAAAGGGGGATGTGATTAAAAAAATTGGGTTCAATTTTTCTCATTTGAAATTTCATAAATAAAAAAGAAAATTTCTTCAAACATTTTTTTGAGAGGATTAATATTCAACAGCATAGTGAATTGCTCTAAGAGAAAACAAAAATTTTAAGTTCATTAGAACACATTCATTCTGTGTCAGAAACCTATGCTGTGTCAACTATTTAATCACAATCCAAATTTAGAGCTGAATCCAGCTTGAATGTTGTGTCCATACTTGCCCCAACCGTTCAGGGTTCAACCTCTGCGGTCGTATAAAGCTACGCCCTGCGGAGCATCTGGTTTTTTATGTCAAGATTCATTTACTGTTTGTTGAATAAGGCTTAAAAAAAATGAACTTCTGTTTGTTTCAATTTAACTTCAGTATGTTGTGTTGTTCTTGGTGCTTTTTGATTTAAATTCTTTGGTTTGTCTATGCTTTTAACTCTAAATATAACAAATTCAGTGTCAGCAACCACAGTGGGTTGTTATTGTTTGTCTAAAACACCCCAAAATGAACTAAAATTAAAAAAAAAATACAAGACTTACAAAGGCTAAAGGTTCCTTGCTTGGAACAGGCACAAAAATGGGGTGTAACCCAGGTTAAACAAATGATTAACATAAACTAACATAATCTGGAAAATATTTTTGACTCAAATGTGAGCTACTACCATCACTTTGAACTTAATTCTAAATTTTATATTTAAAAATATTCTTTAAAACAGATGAATGGAGTGAAACCATTCAAAGTTTGTCTACTTCATATATCTGATGTCTACTATGCAGATTGTGACTTTCGTCTGGATTTATCAACCAACATGATCACTCAGACTAAAAAAACAAACAAAGGAGTCAAACTTTATTTTGGTAATACATCATACATGTATGGAATATTTTGAAACTATATTGGAGTTTTTGCCCCTAAAAGGTTAATTATTCACTTTTTTAGATCACCTGGCCCAAACAGCCAGTCTGAGCTGCTGATCATAAATTCATATTAATAGAAAATTGTGCATTTTTGTTTTATGAATTTGAAAATCTAAAACAAAGTTATCAATCTGATACGAAACAATCTTATCAATAAAATATTTACTGAAGAATGGATACTTTTTGGTTAAACCAAAAATGATATATACCGGTATATTCCAATTTTATAGGGATTTTCTTCTATTCCTTGACCAAAACAGTTTATTCCCCTTCTATTGATAAAACAGCAGCCATATTTCAGCGCAGTTTCCATAGCTGTTTTATATCTAAATTACACCAGCTTCAATATTTGTGACAACAAACCTTGACTCAAAGAAGTAGTGCGAAAATGCTTAAGGACAACAATTTATTGTAATATCTGGTATTATCCTTTTGCACCTTTAGATATGTTAAGATAAAAATGAAATAAATAAATAGCTTTATTACAAATATATTACAAATTTACTAGTAAATACAAATAGAAAAGGCTATCAAATATTCAAACCGAAACAAGATGTTCCATTGCATAATAGTATAAAAATACTGGAATTTTATATTGTCCTATTCTTCGAATTTTGCAAGCATCTTTCTCTGTAAAGCTGATATATAAATTCTCCAGACTTGGATAGCACTTCTCTGATGTTAGAAATAGATTTAGATCTGTAGATTTATTCAAAAAGTACAATCAAATATTGTGTAATCTTAATTGTCTTCTGGTTCTAATCTTGCTAGCATGTCATCGATATGTCTGTTAAAAAAGAAGAAAAAATTTATATTCATTATTAGTCAAATAAGTGATATTTTATCTTATTGCCATGCTTAATAAACGTTTCCCATTTCCATTCTCAAATTTATTGACAATATGCAGTGCTTAATATAATTATTGACTTAAGGAGGCTAGAGGGTATAAAAATTTCGGAAAAAAATTAAACAGATATTTTTCATTACAAATTTTATTTATTACCTGCATTAGTTGTTACTTTATCATATGGTACAAAAATCATTAAAAAAAAAATGAATTTGTCTTGGCCCAAGTTGACTTTTAAAACGTATATATCATTGAAAAAGCACCAAATTATCTCCCTTTGGTGCAAAAATGCCATTTTTTGGCATTTAAATTGAAATATCTTATTTAACTCATTGGTGACTATATTTTTTATTATTATTTTCAAATAAGCTGTACTTAAACAAAACTTTTGTAAAATTTGAGCGATTTCTGTAAGTTAGTTCTTTTATTATTTCGATATTACCTTTTTTTCTCCTATTAGTTCAACAGAAAAAAAGTAACTTTACAAAAATGTATGCTTCTTTCAAAGGCAGATTGTGAGCTTAAATGAACGGTGACCCCATCTTTTAATTTTATTTTTCTATCAAGTATAAGATAAAGTTCATTTGTAGAAAAATATAGCGAAATCCTATATTAAAATAAAATTTTAATTTAGACGCGCGAGCCACCTTAAGATCTGCATGCATATAATTAATCAAATTTTCATCATTAATTGATTACTTTGAATGAAATTTTATTGCTGTTTAACAGATACAAATTATTTTTGAAAATTATATGAAACATTTGGTGAGTTAAAAAAAAAAAAAAAATGATGGAATTTTGTTCATTTGATAACAAACAAAGTAAAAACAGTGAATCTTCACAAACCAGCCACCCATTGGACCTCGGAAAATGGCAACTTTGTTGAAAATTGAAATCAAGAGTTAATTGCCTTCAATATTTTTTTGTTTAAGCAACTATCAAAATTGTTTTCCACTATGAATTTTTGTTTTGTGTATTATGTGTATCATAAAAAACAGATTAGCGATTTCAGACATGTCAGATGACAAGGTCGGTTTTATAAGGTTAAATCTTATTGATTTTGATTAACCAAATATGAAAATACTGGGTGTTATCAGGTTTAAAGGGATGGCTGGTTTTATAAGGTTACATGACCATTAAATGGAATACAAATCGGCCAGGACTTCTTGACTTGGCCGGTATGAGGGGACAACTGGTAGGTTTTCTTGACCTGGCAGGTATGAGGAGAGAACTGGTAGGTTTTCTTAATCTGGCGGGTATGAGGGGAGAACTGGTAGGTTTTCTCGACCTGGCGGGTATGAGGGGAGAACTGGTAGGTTTTCTTGACCTGGAGGGTATGAGGGGAGAACTAGTAGGTTTTCTTAACCTGGCGGGTATGAGGGGAGAACTGGTAGGTTTTCTTGACTTGGCGAGTATGAGGGGAGAACAAGTAGGTTTTCTTAACCTGGCGGGTATGAGGGGAGAACTGGTAGGTTTTTTTGACCTGGCGGGTATGAGGGGAGAACTAGTAGGTTTTCTTGACCTGGCGGGTATGAGGGGAGAACTGGTATTCAGAGGGACCAGTTTACAGAAGTTTCACTGTAATTTGTATATCTATCTTTAGGTTTGTTCTGTCTTGGTTTGTTTATTTGCAATCTCATTGATGTACAACCCACATCTTCTTATAGTTCATGTTATCAATTTTTCCCGTAAGATTTAGTTTTACCTGAGTTGTTCCTCATACTGGGCCCTCTGTTGACGTAACATGTGTAATAACTGATCATCAGGGTATTCTCCATCCGATTCATAAGAATTATCTGAAATAGACATCATTCAATCATTATATCAATGTTGATAATTGGATTATTTTCAAAAGAGAAACTGATGAGATGTTTTTATTATTGATGCAAAAATGTGAAAAAATCAAACTGTTACAATTATATGACTTTTAATTGGTTATTTTTAGTAGTATACTCTGAATGAACATATATTTATACATTGAATGAAATAATTTGCATAATTCTTAATTAGTGACACTTTTAAGTGCATGTTTCTTAAAAGTGTAAATTTTGCTGCTGTATACAACTCCACCAAATCTATTATAATTACTCAATGAAGATTTATATTCTAAATTTCCTTGACGGATCTAAAGTATAAATTCTCAAAGACATACATATTATCTGCTGCTTTATCCTTAGAGTGAGTTTTTTTTTTCTGACAATAATAACTGATGTTAATGATGGATCAACATTAAAATATGTTATAGTTGTCTGAAATCAAGAAATCTTAAATCCTTATATCTCCTGACATGGAAAAGAAAGGACATTTACAATTGATTTGTGTGTTGCAGTTCTATTAAACAATCAACTCAAACCTTTAACTTATATAAAGTACAGTCGACTCTCGTTTTCTCGAAGTCAGCCGGACCAGAGAAATATTTCAAGATACCTGTAGTTCGACTCAAACAAAAACTATAAGTTTGACAGACCAAGGGACACAACTCTTACTTAGCTTGGTAAAGCTAAAATAAATCTGGATGAATATGGGTAGGGGATCGATATTCTGGTCTAAGATCGATGTATCTGTATGTTATGGTCTTTTATTATTATAATAACATTTTATGTATTCTTCTCTTATTTATTTCTTTGTACAGTTACAATTTTTTCCTGTGGTTTTTAGAAGAGAGAGTAATTTCCAATCAATCTTAGCGTTATTTAAAGTTGACAAATTGTTCATTCTCGAATACAAGAGATTTTAGAAAATTTAGATTTCTTTTCATTTTCTTTTATTTCAATCTTTTTCTGCAAGAGAAAATACAAAAAGATTAAAGATGCCAATTGAGTAGTTTTGAGTTGATCACCAATGGAAGTCTTAATTCCTACTTTATACACAACCAAGCTCATTAGTGTATGTTTACGATTATTTGTTTTTAAAACTTTTTAAACAATTTTTCATTAACTATAAAAATTTATCACAAATTATTTATCATGTTGATCAAAGATAATCTTAGGTAAACACTCGTGGAAAAAGAATGTCAATAATCAATACAGTGGTCAGTGACTGGAAATTTAATTACACGTGATTGTCAGGTTAATTCTTCAATCCATTTAAATCCCTGAGATCATGTTTTGACACATGTGTATAAGTTCGAGATAAATAATGAATTTTGAATGCTTTTGTTAACCTTGGGACCATAAATTTAGTCTGAGTCAACCGAAATTTCGACTCATCAGGAGTCGAAATACATATATTTATTTGGAACAAAGTTCGGGACCACGAGAAAACTTTGACTCATCCAAAATTACGAGTCAACCGAGTTCAAGACAACGAGAGTTAACTGTATTTAAATTTAAGTTGTTAAACCCATCAACTTCAAGACAGACAGTATTAAAAATGGTATGCAACAATGTCAATCCTATAAATTATGCTAGAATATATACAAGAAATAGTGCACTAGCTTAGACGTTGAAATTATAGCTGGACCCTCAATCACTTACCTGTGTTTTCTTTTTTCTGTTGTTGACTGTCCACTGTAAATTTTGGGTGTCTAGGAGGAGAAGAAATCTCACTGTCAATACTGGATAAAACAGTGCTGGTTGATATATTAAATAATCTGTCTTTAACAACCTGAAAAAAAATCAACATAAAATCAAGGAACTTTACTTAAATATGAATGTATGTGCATACAGTAGTTGTCTTATGTTTTTGTCAAAATGGAATATAGATGTTAGAAGATATAGAACTTCATATTTGAAAAGACACAGGTCTATTGCTCTTGATGACTTTTTGATATTTTTCAACATTTCATTGTTGTCTCATGAACGTATACCCCCATGTGTCACGTTATGTTCAAATATATGTACATGCACAAACATTAAATATTTCAATTAATGGAAAATAATGTTTAGGTTTGCCTTCATATCAAACCAAAAATTCCTCCCATCCTTGGAGTCCTTATATACTGGTACATTTTTTTGGTGACTTTTGATGTTGGCATAAACAGCATAGTATTCTAAAATAAAAGAGCATAACAACTTTGTTTTAAAAGAGTTGAGTTAATCATTCATAATATCTTTATGTAATGATAATGTACCTGTCCAATGGCATTATCCACTACAGGTTTGGAATGTGTTGGTTTTCCTGACTTTTTCAAAGTTGGAATATTTCTGTCATCCTCTTTTTGAGTTATTTTTTCATTGTCTTTAATTATTTTCCTCTTCACCTTTGACTCAGTGTCCTTTTGAATTTGAGTTCTGACATTCTGTTTACTTTCCCTTTCTACTAATTTACTACTTTTATCAGTTTCAAAAGAATCATTTTCTTCATCAGTCACATTTTTCTTATCTTGTTCATCATCACCTGACCTACTTGTCCTACTTTCACTTTCTACTTTCTCTTCTATATCAGGTTTTTCAGCTTGTAAAAACTTATATCTATCACTATCTATATCTTTATCTTTTTCTGAGAATTTACTGTCAGTACTGGCATTTTTAGAATTATTTTCTACTGAATTTGTCTCATGGTCTCTCCTAAAATCATTCTGAGATTGTTGATGAGTTTTATGACCTTGATGAGAACATGGCAACAAGTCACATGTTAAATGATAGTGAGGCTCTATTTCATCAGCACCTTTATGGGGAAGTATTGGACTAGCAATAGGGAAAGATTTCTGTGGCTCAGCTGGCATATCATGGGAATGCTATAAAATAAAATATATTTTATGCATTACATTTAAAATAATCTAATAAGTTACCAATTTCTCTAACCCATTTCAAGTCTATCTTTCTTTGTATAAAACTGAGAAAAAAATATGTTTCAAAAAATATCATCCATATCAAGTCATTTGAACACAATAATTTAACAAAAATTAGAAACAAATCAATGATATAATCACAATTTTAGAAATTTTCAATTTAATTTATTTTTGGACATGTGAGATGAAGTACCTGTATTTGACCTTTGACTTGTGGAGCAGGAGTAAACTGGACAGTACCAGATGAATAATGTGAATCACTTGTGTATCTTCCATTAGGATTTTTATAATCATCAGTCTGTAGACTTTGTTGACCACCTCTCCCAGATAATCTTTGTTTGAATTCGTCTAGCTTCTGATCAATCTCTTTCTGTTCAATAAAAATAATGTCAGTTAAAATATAATTCTATTATTTAATTTTTCTAAGGTTGTATGGAAGAATTATTTAGATTTTGAAACAAGAATGTGTCCATAGTACATGGATACCCCATTCGCACAACCATTTTCTATGTTCAGTGGACTGTGAAATTGGGGTTAAAACTCTAATTTGGCATTAAAATTAGAAAGATCATTCGATAGGGAACATGTGTACTAAGTTTCAAGTTGATTGCACTTCAAATTCATCAAAAACTACCTTGACCAAAAAGTGCAACCTGAAGCTGGACAGATGGATGTACAAATGAACAGTACAACAAACAAACGGATGGACAAATGAACGGAAACGGACCTACAGACCAGAAAACATAATGCAACATTAAACTATGACTAAGAAGAGAGCCAGAACAAATATTGTCCATGGAAATTAGATTTGCCAAATTGAATTCTAATACAAATGCATACCAAATTTCATTGACCTGTGGTACCCCTAGGAATTTCCCTTAAACTGACTAACTCCCTAAATAATTTATTTTATCAGATTTTTGCTAAATGTCTCAACATCACAAACGAGCTGTGGTGTAGTGGTTAGAGCAATGGACCACTAACACAAAGGTTCCTGGTTTGATTCCTGTTCCGTGATTAAAATTTCAGGGACTGAATTTTCGGCTCTCCCTTGACACCATTTGCGAATATGGTCTTGAAAAAATGATGATAGTCCGTCAGAAGGGGACGATAAATGGCTAACTAAACCGTGTTAAGAGAGAGCCATATCTCTTCATGTAAAAGACACCATTGTAGATTTAAAAAAAAGAGCAGGCTAATGCCGCTACAAGGCAGCACTCGCACCAACAAAGTGGAAAGGGATTAATATAAGTTGCAAAACTTGTTTCCCAATCCACTATAAATAAATATGTTTAAACTAAGCATCACAAACAAAAGAATTTAACCACATAAAATGTCCTTAAATGTCTTATTTAGAACAGGCCACATTATACTTAAGTAAAAATGTCTTAAATGAAAGCGGGTACACAAAATTTAACTCTTTCTTGATTCATTCTTGTCCTACCTGTCCAGGAGATTTATTGTTATAACCAAACTTGACTGCAGGAGTTTTTGAAGCATTATCTCTGGCCTGTTCTACCTTCCTCTTCAGTCTCCATTGATAGAGAACATCCTCCTCTGGTCCAGTGGGTTGTCTCCCCTGAGGCTTAGGAATCTGATAAGATGGCTTTTCTTGTTTATCTTTAATAAAAAAAAAACATTTGAATTATTTCACTAATGTGGGCAGGTATTAAACATGCTTTTACAGAATTATCAATTGAAGCAACAGGATAATTTCTTTGAACAATGGGCTATAATATCAACATACACATTGGAAAGGAAGATTATGGTACAGCAAGTTGTACAAATGACAACAATACTCAAAAAGTTACTAATAATAAACATTATATCTTATGAACCATGATATTTTTGCTGTTAATCATCTTGACAGTTGCTGGAAGGTCTTATGAAGAGGGGACAAGTTTAACATATTACTACACACTCAAAACACCCAAGCTCAATGCTGTGTTTTTGGTTTAGTTTCTGACAAGTACTACATGTATTCATAACTCAATGTCATGAAAAATAAATATAGGTTTTTAAGGTGGTACCTAACACTACAGGGAGATAACTCTGTAAAATCAGCTTAACGTTTTAATTACGTTGGGTTGTTAACGGAATATTAAGCTTCTCAATGATCAAAATCAGTGTTTTTCAAACTGCTATATAACCAGTGTAATTTTCTGATGAAACGGTTGGTTCAAATTTTTTAAAATTAATATATTTTGTCAAAGGGTCAAAGTAAATACTTTGTCAAAACTTTAAGAAAATTAAGCGAGCCGAATTAATTTTAGTTAAAGTGTTGGGTACCACCTTAAGAGGAACCACAAAATCAAGTCTGTTGGAAAATACTACTTCAAATAATTATCATGTTTAAAACAGATTTTTGAAGAAAAAAAATTTGATGCATAATAGCTAAAATTCAAAAACAGCCTTTTTAGATCGCATAATTATTTGAACTGGGAAAAAAAAAATGCTCAAATATTTCCCTCAATCAGCAAAAAAATCCAGAGAACAGTCTTCAACAAAACCTTTCAAATAGTAATGTGGTAAATTCCCTTTTATTTGTGGGGATCAATTGCTACTGGTTTCATACTAAATGTTACAACTGTACAATGAACTGGACAAATCTTATAAATCTATGAATTTAACCATCTATGTTGTTGAGGTTGGTGTCAAAAGAAACTATTTCTTTATATATATAATAATAGCAATTTAACCAGTTACAATGAATCTTACCCCATTTTCTAGCAAAAGAGGGTCTATATGGTTGTTCTTCTACACTAGATATAGTGGAACTGAAGGACTGAGAACTACCAAGTCCGTCTGTACTAACAATAGGATCCGAGGATGCTACACTGCTGGCACTGAAATTTATTAAAACATACAACTTTATACTATATACAGTGTTTCAAAAGTATTCTAATTTTACAAGTTTGCCTCTTCATATCAGACTGCTATAAGTAACAAAACTTTGAAAATTTGATGTTTTTTTTTTAAGTACATGTACATGTTTGCTTAGGTTATAGTTATAATTACCTGTAAAACTATCATGGCATGATAGTATAATTAAAAAATTTCCACTGTGGACTAGCCAACAAAGAAAAAAAAATAACAAATTGAAAATAAAGCTGGAAAACTGCATGAGGTTAAGCGAAGACTGTTAAAATAACATCAATTAGTGGTGATGAAGTTACAAACTAAAATATAGGTGTGCACAGGTATGTGTTGCCTGTTTTTTCTAAGTAATATAAGCAGTAATCATTTCTTAAATGTTAAAGTTAATGTTTTGGTTTAACCAAAAATATACTCAGATTAATAGTTTATTAAAAGTTGCACAACTTTATGTCCTGTAGAAGAATCTATGCAAATTTTGTCTCTGTCTGTCGGGGAATGAAGATTAAAATAGTGTGATGCACATGACAACACAACATAGAGGTAATTCCTATGTGTTAGGTACAGCTTGCTGCTGGGCAATGCAATAAATGACACAAACGTTTGACATAATTACAACATCATAAATTTAAGGACATGAATTTTTCCATTAAATGGTTTTATATTCTTTTTATGGTCCCACAAGAAAGTTGACGGTGCCATATGGTTTTACCTTTGTCCATAATTCCAAAATTCTGTCATTCCGCAACAAACCATTATACAGAGTTATTTTCTAAACGCCTTCAGATATTGTGCTGATTTTTGGTATGTGAATAACCATGATGAGTTACAGATCAAGTTTTTGCCAAAATTACGGGCTTTGGACTTTGATAAATTGTTGAAAATCAGTTATATGGACTTTTTTTCAAAACGCTTTCAGATATTGGGCTGATTTTTGGTATGTGAGTTAACCATGATGAGTTTTGGATCAAGTTTAAGTTTTGTTCCACTCTGCTAACTTTTGGCGAAATTATGTCGCATTGACACATCTAGTTTTAAGAAGTTGTAGTCTAAAAATTATATGTAAATTAAATAATGTAATATCCTACCTATCAAGTAGTCTATCAGCTTTCTCCTGTAACAATTTAGTTGTATCATCTAATGTATGTGGAGCCAAGTCCTGAAAAAAAATGCAATTCAGATGATTTTCTGTAAATTTTATTGATTTGCACATGGTAATGTAAAAGATGTATAACTGTAATAACAAATGTATTTTTTAAACTTCATCAAATATTGTATCCATCCAATTGATAATTGTTGTTATTGAACACTTTGACACAAAAAAAATCGTATAAGGCCAAATAAAAAAGTATGTGTGGTTCCAGTTACATCTAAAAAAAAGTTAGGGTAGGTAGGTAGGGTTTATTTTTTTTATTTTATGTTTTTTTTTTACATTGAGTCTATGGGAGCAACATTCTGACTTTAACAGTGCCTAATGAAAAATGACAATAAAATCTTTAGGGTATGCTATTTTTAAGACGAATAAGTAGGGAAGGTAGGGTAACTGGAACCACACATATATTTTTATTTGGCCTAATGACAAACTGAGTCTGTACTGCTATTATAGCTATTTTTTTTGCTGTACACTTATATATGAATCAGCTTTAATTTAGTATTGACATACAGAATAGCCACCAATGTGTAGTTGCTTTGTCCTTTGAATATTGTTAGAACTACAAAGAAAATGAAATTTTTATATCATGGGTGGTTTGTGTCTTTTAAAAGACATTATGCACATACCCAGCTGTGTTTACATGTGAAATAGTATAACTTTTTGAAAGGTTGTAATTTCCATATATTAACCTTTAACTCTGGTTTCTTGTACCCACATCCTTTATCATGACCTTTGTATGGGCTTATGGGAGAATGTGGGGTAAAACGTCTTGATCTTTTTGCACCAGGACTGTCTTCTTTTGGTGTGGAGCTGTCAGCATAAGATCTATCTGATAACCACCAAAAATCTCTTTGCGCAGATGATGAGGCCTTCTGCCTTTCCTCACGACTCATTGGTTGTCCTGAACGAAATCTCTCAATATATCTGTAATTCAAGTTTAAGGTAAAAAAATATATTTTTGCTTAATTCATATTGATCATGTTTAAGCAATTTTAGAAAAAAAACTATTACTTCTTTGAGCTGTCTAAATTTCACAATTTAAAAATATTATCACTTCTTTAGTGGTTATAAATAATTTTACAAGATATTCCATTTTTTTTTTAAATTTTAATGGAATATCACTAATTGAAAGTGCCTTCAAAAGTACAGGGAAAAGTTTTACTTTATGAAAATAGTCATCTTCATGCTTGCTTGACATTTAATAATACAATCAATGTATTAACTCTTGTACATTTTTATAACACTTACTTTTGTAACGTTGAAGAACTGTCTTGCCTCATATTACCATTCTGCGACATAAGATTTGATTTTCTTTTGTCTGCTGGAGGATCCCTTTCTGGAAACTGCAATGTTTTCTTTAAATCAGCATATTTATCTCCACCATTTTGAAATATTATGTTATTCAAAGGATGATCTTCATCTGTTATACTGAAATATTGTACATTACAAACTTAAATATAAATCTGTTATACTGAAATATTGAACATTACAAACTTGACTTTAGATGCAAAAGATGCAGCAAAAATATGACAGCAGAGTCCAGTGATTATCATTTCACTCCAAAATTTTGTTGGTCTTTAATCGTTTTTTTGGTGAGAAAAAATAATGAAAAAAGGCATTAAAGTTGTTTTAATAAAGATATTTGTGCCAGTTAGAACTAGTTAATGCATTTAATATGAAAAATCTTACTCTGTCAGTTTAGAACACAGCAGGATATATCTTCAATTATGTAATAATGTTCTTGTATTTCAATAAATTTAAAATCAAGTTTATTTTTATACTGAAGTTTATATATATTTCTGTCTATTTTTTAATCTTGTCTACTTCAGCTTCCTGTATGACTGTGATCAGTGTTATATACATATTTGTTCACCTTTATTATACACCAAATTTTACCTTAGTGGCCTATCTGTACTTGGCCATGATTCATCAAAATGTGAAGAACCAGATTCATCCTGGTTAGCTTTCGGTGTGAATGAGTTACCTCCCTTTAAAAAAAGTTCATCGTTATAACTTAGTCTTTCGTCTTCATTCCGTTTTCTGGTACTTGATCTAATTGGACTGATAGATGTCTAAAAGTAAAAATACAACACAAATTATGTTACTTTGCATTAAACCAGTATCAACAATAACATATATATGAACTTTCATTTCAATTGGAACTTTTTTATATATATAATAACAACCTGTACTTATAAATGTTAAAATAATAAGTGTTAAACATGAAATTGAAAAATGTTAAGGTTGCTGCAAAACTAAACCTTTTTTCATACTTCTGCACCTGCATATTTATATCTTTTCTAAAAAATAACCATCCTTAAATGATATTTTTTGTAAACAACAGAATAAAGATACATTATAGTTTAAGTCAAGATTATTATTGTTAAACTCTAAATTAATCCCACATATTTTGTTTGCCAAAATCCTTTGATTACTACTCCTTACAAGTTACATAAGAACACTATATCCTAATCAAAATGTATTATCTCAAAATGTTTATGTACACAACTGAATATAAATTCATGCATCACTAAAAATATATAATTTCAATTCCTAGAAAAATAAGTGCTAATCATCAAATTGCATATTTTTCTTACTTATAATTAAGAGTATGAAAATGAGTTTTGTCTGTTCTTAATCAAGAATTTGGTCAACTTATGTCTAAACGTCTCAAAGGGCTATATCCTGCCTTAAGTGTCTGTTGTCATGGGAGACATTTCTTTCTGAAGACTAGCATCTGAAAATGCAGCTCAGTATGCCAGTCTTGTGCAAAGGTTTCATATTCAAATTATAATCATAAACATGTTCTGGTCCTGATATTCATGTAATATTTGCAACTGGATGTTAACACAACATGTATGTTAAAATTCAATTCACCCATCCATCAATCTTGTTATATCTTCAGTGATTTTGCTAGCGCTCGTCACTTTCGTATTTTACGAAAGGGTTTTCTCATTGACGAAAGTATTTCAAATCAATTTCGTCACTTTAATTTTAAAGTGTCAACAAAATTTCGCAATAAAAACTATAAATCTACCTGTCTTCATGTTTTTGACAAGTTTATGACCTCCAGGTAATTAACATTTTCAACAGGTGTTACAAGTTGTGATTACAACTAATCCGCTTATCGCCATCAGATATCGACTTAAACGTTTTATAAGGATAATGATTATGCAGTGAAATAATCATTGCAAATTAATTTCCGCTGTGATTCCTTGTTTAAAAAAAATAGAATCCAACTTTTGTTGATCAGGAATGACCCCTGGAACAAACTGAAGAGAAATTGTGAAGTAAATTTCTGGATTCCATGTCAGAATCTTTCATAATGGCCAATACAGTCAAATCATACAATAACTGCCATTCATGCTGGTGCCTCAATCCCTTAAAATCTGACTAAGTCAAAAGATGAAGCTAGTAATATACATCATTGGTCCATTGCTTTTACACAAAATAAGGTTGATTTCAATAGCGTGCAAAAGTGACTAAAGCCCTCAAAATCCTAGCTTAAACCCTGTATCTTTAAAACATGTATGTCATTTTGTGATAAGGGTAGTGTGTAGTTGGTGGGAGATTTTTGCTTGTCTCTGTTTTACTCACATTTATTTTTAGTCATGCACTCATATATCTTAGCCTGTTACAGACACACATGACACATGCAACTTGTTGAACTATGACATGTATGAGTTAACCTCAAATGGTTCAGTCATTGTATTTTGTTTTTTATGTTGTTGGGTCACTGCCTTATTTCCAAATATGATATCCCAAAGTATTCATTCTTTAAGTGTTTATTACCCCTTTATATTACAAGTAAATACAAATATGATACACACTCATGCATCACTTACATGTAGTTGTACAAATACATGTAATAGAATTTATAAATTGTAAAAAGGTATACTAAGTAAATATATATAATAATATACTGATCTACATGTAACAGACAATACTAAAGTTATGGAAAATTACACAACAGAACAAAAACTCTGAACTTAAATCCATTGCCCTGATTTAGGTCTTTCCCTGTAATATATAAAACCTAAATCACTTATAACATTACATATAAATGTTCTAACAAATGCCAATATTGATAAATTATTTACGTATATTTTTAGAAAATCATAAGTGCCTAATTATAAACATACTTATATAGAGGCAGACAAAAATCTCCAATCTTATACCCACTTATCTTCTACATCTGTTTAAGAGAAATTTATTCCATCTAATTATCATTTTTCCAAACTTATTACAGTATTCTTTATTCTTATGTTTTCAGTCTGCAGGGTTAGTCACTAGTCATATGCCCCAGACTAGGAATATTTCGTTTGGACTAGTAAGTTTTTGCAAAACTTTGTTTGGGCCAATAAGAAAAATGTCAGAATATTGGTCTTCAGACCAGTAGTTGAAAAAGTTGTTGGTGCAGACTGAATTATTTTTATTAATCATTTTGGTCACACTTTTTGTTCATTAGACTTTTCTACCTTTAAATATTAAAACTAAATACAAGTACATGTATGATTATTCCTACCTTTTTCTGTTTTTCTGAGAGATTTTTCTTTTCTGATGGATGGTAATGTGCTTTAGGAGGTGGATCTACATAGAAAGGATCTCTGTATAATAAAAAAGAAAAAGAAATAAAAGAACAGTAAGTACACTATCATTGATTAATGCATACTTCCTATTACATGTATTACAATTTATAACTGGACTAAAATATCCCTATTTGTACAAGGTGTTACACCCACTCTTTATGTAGTATGGTTTAACAATAAAACAAATCTAGACCTGCCAATGGTAACTAATGCCCCTATAATATACTTTGTAAGTTAGCAATGAAGGCGAATCAAAATGTCCAAATTGACAATCAGAGTTGTCTTTTTTGTAGATGGTCTTCATTCCTCCTATAATCATGATAATTAACAAAATACATGTAGAACATACATTTGACATAACGTCAGAGTTCCCAAATAATGGCAAATACACCTTATTGCTATTTTGAAGTCTTTTCTGATTCAGCCCTCAAAGTAGCCTCTGAAATGTAGTTGCCAACTGACTACCAGACATGAAAATTTAGTGGCAAATGCAAAATTTCAGTGATAAGGCAATAATTTTAGAATACTTGCATTTTTCTCTGTCTAAACAACCAGGCTTGTGAAATAAAAGTATAAAGTTTCTGTTCAGTGATTTTTGCTTTCTAGTGTAGAAAATAGTTTATATAAATCAACTGTAAATTAACCACATGATTTATTTAATTTTATATTCGTTGTACATGTTTTAAAACAGTCTGCAAGGTTAACCAGTAGTCCGAAGCACCAGTCTAGTAAAAATCTCACTGGACTTGTGCAGAAGCACTATTGATTTCTCCATTGGTAGCGGACATTGTTTCAATCCATTTACTGACGAAATCGAGACACTGCTCTATCATGTGCTTTCAATAAACACAATCTAAAAATGCCAATGGTTTTCTTTTAAATGGCATGCAATAGTCAAAGTTGTAAAGTTCTGAGTGTGGAAATATGAAGATAGATCATTAGATAGATCTGAGCCATTTTCAGTCAACGAAAATGATCTACAAAATTGAATTACCTGACAGTGTTCCAGCTAGGATTTCAAAAGGGCAGGGTGCCAATCCTGAAAAAGGGCATTTAATGCGTGATATGACAATATGAAAAGGGCATGTTTTAATAAAGATATTAATCAAACATTGTGTTTATTTGTTAAAATCACTGGTTATACAAGAACTACATCATTAGCCCATATAGAACTCTATCTTTTACTTTTTAGGCTGAAAAACATGCCAAGCAGCTTGTCACACAAGTTTTTAAATCATTGCTTGGCACAGTTAAGCTTTATATGCAGCATGTTTTGAAAGGTGTCCTGCTTCATTCTGTTTCTATGTTCTGACACACTTTACCAGTTTCACCTTTCTACCTCTGCTGTGCTTAATGGCAATACAGCACAAAACAGCTGTGCTCAGTAAATGCCCAATATTAGGATAAAGCAACAGTGAAAATTTGTATTGAAAATAAAGAAGACAAAAAAAGATGACCAAGGCATCCTACCAACACTGCTACTAAGACCCTCTTTAACTTTTCCCATAACTCAAAATAGCTAAACATATATATTCTTAAGCAAGAAGTATGTAGACATTTTAGAATATGTTAAGTGGGTTACTCAATGCTAGGAAAAAATTAGATTGAGTTATCTTTCTTTATTCGGGTGTGCTCCTTCTTTGGAGGATTATAAATATAAACAGTACGTAGAAAATGTAAATATTATTATAAACAATATGGCGACCGATTTTGATATTTTCATATTAAAAATTAGGGCAGTCAATGACAAATACGTCTGGATTTGCTATTTATTTCACGGAGAACAAGTAAAACGATGTCTTCCTCGAGTTGTTTGTGGCCTTTCTGTCATTACGCTACGGTAAACATTGCAAATTGTGCCCAAGTTGTCGTATGCACATTTCTTCAAAGATAATTGCAGACCGGTTGAATGAATTATGTTGATGATCATTAATGACCCATCAGATAAATGGATTACCTATAACAACAGATTATGACACCAGCTGCAACCGTTGATTAGTTTGGGTCGTAAACAAAGTCATAAACTTTTCACCAGGTAAAATTTAGTAATTTGACGGCTCATATCAATACGAACAAATAATATACAATCGATCTTTAAAAAAGGCAGGGCGCTCTGGAAACAGTAAAAAGGGCACAGGGCGGCACTCGGAAAAGGGTGGGCGCCACGCCCTCTGAAAACGGAAGTTGGAACACTGCCTGATGCAATAAAGGGCTGACAATATCAAGCATAATTCTAAAAGGCACTTCAAATATTGTATTCATTTGTGTTACATGTCAAGCACTCAGACGGTTTTTAAAACTCAGCTCTGATCAAGGCAAAATTTCAGAAAATTTACCATTTGCCAGATTTTCAATATTCTAAAAGCTTTGATACACCTTTATATCGCTAATCCAAGCTGACCTGGCCGCTTGAACTTTTGACGTCATACACAATCACTTTTCCATTGTGGCGTCAGACATTTTGTTTTATGGTGTCAAAATTTTACGAGAACCTGTGTGATATCTTGTAATGGTGGACAAATAGCAATAAGGTATATGGCGACAAGTTATGAATTTTTGGTCGCCAATCAGCTTTGAAAAAGTCACCCAGGCGACCACTTCAGTAGACTAAATTGAGGGCTGCCATTGACCCTAGGATCGGACCCACTTGTACTTTTATTGTCATACAACAATCACTTTTCCATTGTGGCATCAGATATTTTCTATTATTTTTATAGGAACTTTTTTGGTGTCCAGTGATTATCGTGGACAATTAGCATTAACATGATTAAGGTGTATTGCACTCATATGTCAAAGACAGTAGAATAAATTCCTAAAAAAAAAAAATGAAAAACGTGACTTGTCAGGATACTTAAATCATGAACATTTATTTTTGACAGTTTGAGAATCTTTAATATTTTCTCTGAAACTAAAAGTGACAGACAAGACAAGTTTCAACAAGATTATAAAATGAAATATTTTACAACAGTAGTGTTGTTCTTGTGGTGAGGGATGCTTTTAAAAGTTATTCAATGCAAAATTGTATGCCTAAACCTTTTCGGAGTTGGCCTCGGCTGAGAAATCATGACAAGTCGATAATTTCTAGTTTGAACATCTCTCTACTTCGCCGCCATCTGTAAACAAAGTGAGGATTTATATAAATTCCAAATCTTATTGTAAAACGAACAATATGTTTTTGTAATTCATTTCCCCAGTTCTTCATATGTGTGATTTAAATTCTAAAATAATATTGAACCTGGCTTTTCAATACAAATTAATTAAATAATTACCAAATTCAATTCAAAATATTGGTTTAGGTGTTCACTTTTCGTTTTCTTAGACGACGAGCATTAAAATGGCTGCGAAAGGAAAAGGCAAAACACAGGAGCAAATAGTTGCTGGTTTTCAGGAATTAAGACAACAACAAAGAGCTGTTGCTGGCAAAATATCAGAGCTTAATGGAGATTTAAAGGAACACGAGTTAGTTCTCCATAATTATTTCTATATAACTTGTATTTTAACCACGTGTTTAGATGAAAAGGGGGAGACAACTTTTTTTTTAGAACTGCATGGAGATGATGTTTACACTTGGTAGTAATTGTCATCACAAGATCTTGTGTTATCAAGTTACTGCTATCAAATAAAAACTAAGTTTTTTGTCCAAAGATCTACTAAAATCTATAACTTGAATAATCAGAGCTCTCCTTTCGGTCATTGTTCTCCACGGTAACCTGGTAACAGGTCGTTTGCCCTAATAACATGTTCGCCCTGCGTCTGTACACCCCGAGTTTCTTCGCCCATAGAGTCTGTTCGCCCTACTAAAAACTATTAATATTCAGGGCATTGAAGTTAAGGGTCTCACTAATTAGCGACAAGAAAACATTTTTTATTTTTTATGAACTATAAAAAAAATATGCATTTAGTCTTTTTTAATATACAGGCAGAAATAAATTGAATTTTTTTATTATTATATTGATAGATGAATAAATTAAACATTTGTAAGGAAGGGATTGTGTAGTTTTTGTTATTATATTGATAGACGAAGAAATTAAATATTTGTAAGAGCAATTTGTAAATTCACACGCTATAAAATGAAAATAAAAACAAAGATTTTTCACCTTTCCTTTGAAGGATTTATTGAAAAAAAAACATGAAATATTTTTTCCTTTCTAACTGTCATGACTGTACAATTCTTTTTTCCTGATAGGACCAACATTTACTGTGGCTTCACCCTAAGGTAATACACAATGTAGAACATCAAATGGGATTAACGAGGCGCTTGTCCCTTGTTTCATTGCTACAAAAACATAAAATTAACACCTCAAGTTCAACTTTGAACACGTGTCAGACTATACAATTACATGCACCAGAATATACAATCATTGTAAATAGTGAACACCTGTTGAAAACACAAGATTGTCATTAATTCCTTTAATCTTCAATCAGTATGCTTAAACATGATAAATATCATTAAATGAGGCAATACACTAAATAAAATGATTAAAAATATTCACATTTTAATTATGTTTTCCTCTTGTTTGATTTCAGTTCTTTGTATTTTACAATTTGTGTCTGTATTTTCAGGACAATGATGAGCAAATAATTCATTTTGCAAGCTTAATATATATTGTGCAAAGAGAGTTTTTAAAAAAAACAAATTATAAGATAAATATATTATTGTTCTAAAACACAAGGAAAAGTAATCTCATTATCAACCGGGTAAACGTAATACTGGCTGTTATACATAATAAATGATAAGATATGTAAATAAATGTTTCAATATTTTTCTATAAATATAAACTTTCTTGTCGCTAAAATTGTTTTCTTTTGCATATTTTTTAATATTTATTTGGAATAAGTAATTTAAAGTAAAAAAAATATATTTTCTTGTCGCTTAATAGTTTCTTGTCGCTTCTTGTCACTAAAATAATTCTTCTCGACGCTTCTTGTCGCTAAAATTCTTCTTGTCGCTAATTAGTGAGACTGAAGTTGAATAAACTTATTCAGATATTTCTATGGTATATATTCTTGAAGTTATTGAAACATGGAACATGTAGAAATATTTAAAAGTTTGTTTAGGATCATTAATTGTAATAGCATGTGACTTCAGGGTCTACATGTTCAATGACAAAATAATTTGGATCACTGATTATTATATAAATATTCTGTCAATTTTTCAACAAACTTTAACATATTTTGTTCAAATACTTAAAATTATGCGAGAAGACAACTAACTCTAATGATTCAGTGCCCTCTATAGGTTAGTGTCCTCTCAATGTAGCGATCGATAGTGAGTCGGAATATAATGACTAGTTTATTCCGTTTAGTAGACAAAAATTAGAAAAAAATATAAATCAGGGTGAATGAACCCTTGGTGAACAGGTATCAGGGCGAACGTGAATCAGAGGGAACGGACTCGAATTTGTTCTCCACTGGCACTGCAGAGAAGAGAGTGAAATAATGACTTGATTATTTGGGACACTTACATTTAAAGTAGTAAATACTTATAATGCATGTAAATTCCCATTTCCTGTCAGACTTAATTTTCTGTTTTCATGCTTAATTAATCAACTTGCATTTATCACGCTTGAAAAAATCAGCCAATCCTGTGTCATGCTTAGACCCGAATGAGACTCACTTAAAGGGGCCTTCAAATTTATTTTAATGTTGTTTATTTGCTCCTTTATGGTTTTTAAATACTATACCAATGGTAAAAATTATTGTTTTGTGTGAAATTGTGGTGAAATTGCTATCATGCTATTGCAAAATTTCCAATTCAAAGCCTCCATGGGGGAAATCCCCTGCAAATAGTGACAGTTGGCAGGTGAATATATTCTGTGATTGAAGCACATTCTTCAAGTAATAAATGTATGTTTAATACAAAAAAATTTGATCAGAATTTATTCAATAAAATATTTAACTATTTATTTATATTTTTTTCAGAATAGTTATAGATACATTAAAAGAAACAGAATCTAGTAGAAAATGTTTTAGGATGGTAGGAGGCGTGTTAGTAGAACATACAGTAGAAGGTGTATTACCTGCATTAATTAATCATAAAGAACAGGTGAGTGTATACATATACATGTAGTGGGTACATTAAACTTCCTGTAAATCAGATACTTAACATATACAATGTACATGTATCAGCAAAATACAGAAACTCACTTATCTGAAAAAAGTCATTTTTCTCTGTTTTGAAAGTGGTACATTCAGTTCAAATTATATTTCTGATTCTGTGAACACTCAATTTTTTCAAAATTCTCTGAACATACTGCACTTGTATTTATAAATGAAATCAAACCATTTAGACTGTACATGCTGTAAGGGTATATAATTCCCATAACAAAAGAAGATCATGAAAACAACAACAGATCATTCAGAAATTTCATTAAAAAAATCCAAAACTTTCTTCTCAAGATTGTAATAGCATGACTTCAGGGTCTACATGTATTTCCAGTATAAAAAAAAAACATTGAAAATATCTTATTAATCATGGTTTTGCCAAATTTTTGTGAATATTCCCTATCTGATTTGCCGATATATTCTTATATCTGATGATTGATTACATGATAAAGTTTACATTAAACATATACATAATATAGGAAAGGGTTTGGTGTTTTGAAATAATATTGCCATACACGCATATATATTCGTTTAGCTGATATTCAATTAGATGGAGTCTACTGTACATAATTGACATTTAAGGGGTACTAATTTGATGATCCACACTCAATCGAGCTAGTTTTTCTCATGGTTCAATTATGGTAAAAAGAAAGCAACTTTCAGCACAAGCACTTTTAAGATGTTTTCACATTGCCAGCAGATATTAATGTTTTAATTTCCCCCAAAAGAAAACAGTTCGAATGAGCATGATGAGTAAAAAAGTTTCATTTCCTTTCTTTAATTTTAAAAGAATATGGACTCTTAGACAAATGATGTAAATATCAGAATGGCAGATATCGAGAAAACGTTTGTTTAGGATATATACAACAAATACCAATCACACTTTTGATGATGAAATAAAAATAGGACGCCCGTCAAGCAAAAACAACCCTTATGGCATTTGAAGTGGTTATTGGTAGTCAACGCTAGAATGTAACGTACAACAAACAGATATGTTAATTTCAGGTTGAAATTGAGATATTTTTTTAAACCGAGCGTGATCCTTGCTTTGCTTATTGCATGTAAATTTTAAAGTACATGTACATTGCTTCTGTACGATTCAAAATTTAAACAAGCATGATTTCAATTTTGCGATAAAATTCGATTAAAACGTTTCAAATTCTTGTTTTGACACACTTATTGCTTATTATCTTTAGTGGAATGATTTCTAAACAATATAAAAATAATCCCAAACATCACTTAGCATGCTTAGTCTTTTTATGACATAGTACCATGATATGGGATGATGCAATACAATACATGTATTAACTTTCCACTATAGTGTAGATAAACAATAACAGTGTTGTATAAAAAAACTTGAATATTTACTAAAAACCACTAAAATTATTTTCCGAAGCGAGATTTCTCTATTGTACTTTTCGTACAGCAAATTATTGTATGAAGAAATCCCAAAAAATAATTTAATATTTAGTAGAACATTATGCATGCCAAATGCAGAAAATCTTGCATAGTTTATCACACTCTAGCGTTTGCTTAAAAGAAATCAAGTACGACAGAGAAGAAATTCCTAGACTGTTTGCCCCATAACCAACAAAATATATCCTGACCTTCTACTCAGGGGTTAAAAAATGTTGTTACAGCTAACTAGCCCAGGACTTTTTGGCAGCAGGATTTTACTAGCCCTGTTCAAAGAACTGCTAGCCCATGTTTGCCTTACAAATCAGAGTTTGCTGCATAATACAGAATGCGTGTCATATTTTGAAGGGGACATTATACACTTATTAAACTAGTTCATTTTTATCTGTTGTAGTACTAAGGGAGATAATTTGTAGCATTTTCAAAGATATCTACGTTTTAAGTCACCTGGGGCCAACACGAATTGATTTTTAACCGGATTTTTGTGACAAAAATGTCGGTTATTGATTTGGGGATGTACGGCGGGCGGCCGGGCAGGCGGTCGGGCAGTCGGGCGGGCGGGCGGGCGGCAATCAAATGTTGTCCGTGCATTAACTCATGAACCGTTCAACCAAAGCTTTTAAAATTTTAATATGTTGTTACTGACAACTAAATGAAGGTCAAGTTTAATAATGGCGATTTTGACTTTAACCGTTCAGGAGTTATGGTTCTTGAAAGATTGAAAAATGAAGTTTCCAGTCGTGTCCGTGCATTTACGCATGAACTGTTCTACCAAAGCTTCCCAAATTTTAATATGTTGTTACTGATGACAAAATGGAGGTCAAGTTTAATAATGACGATTTTGACTTTTACCGTTCAGGAGTTATGGTTCTTGAAAGATTGAAAAATGGAGTTTCCAGTCGTGCCCGTGCATTTACGCATGAACTGTTCTACCAAAGCTTCCCAAATTTTAATATGTTGTTACTGATGACAAAATAGAGGTCAACTTCAATAAAGACGATTTTGACTTTTACCGTTCAGGAGTTATGGTTCTTGAAAGATTGAAAAATGGTGTTTCCAGTCGTGTCCGTGCATTTTCTCATGAACCATTCAACCAAAGCTTTTGAAATTTTTATATGTTGTTACTGATGGCAAAATAGAGGTCAAGTTCAATAATGACGATTTTGACTTTTACCGTTCAGGAGTTATGGTTCTTGAAAGATTGTAAAATGGCATTTCCATTCAAGTTGTTGCATTTACTCATGAACCATTCAATCTAAGCTTTTCAAATTTTAATATGTTGATACTGATGACAAAATGGAGGTCAAATTTGATATTGACGATTTTCACTTTCACCATTCATCAGCAATGGTTCTTGTGATATTGCCAGGACACAAATAAATATTAATAAATCCGGTTTGCTGTCGTTGTGACAGCCTCTTGTTTGGAATGTTTTTTGTACCATATGATAAAGTCACAACTACTTATGGTAATAAATAAAATTTGTAATGAAAAATAAATGTTAATTTTTTTTCTGAAAATCTTATACCGCAAGCCTCCTTAAATATTTTCTGGCAGAGAAAACATGTTCATTGGTTTTATCGTGTGAAACAAGTGGTTTAATTATTATATTTGTTGTCCAAACATAAAAGGGAGACCTTTTATTGGCATGCTCGGGAAAACACTGGCAGTATTCGCAGAACATGGTCTCGGATTTTTCATCCTGGCGCCACAGCCGACCTTGCCCATGGGAATCTTTCTGTCCATGTCACTAGATATGTTCTTTTCCGCTTTTCCCGATCGTATTTAACATTTTTTTCTGGAAGAATTTTCAGCCTCATTAGTACCCCCTTCATCTACCGATTTTTGCTTTGAAACTGACAAGGTTCCTGGGGTGCCCGTTCTAAAATATTTTGAAATATTTTGTTTATTGTTTCGTGTTCAACAAGTTGTCCGACAAAACCAATACATAATAACGGGTACCATTAATTGAAAATCCAGACAGAAGCAATGTACAATACCCCCTGTACTGAGAAATCGATATTGAAAGTGTGAGATATTGCGATCAGTAGATGATACCTGGCCACCCTGAGTTATTTGTTCTATTTTTAAAACATGTAATGGCTACGTAGAGCTACATATATTTTTGTCTACTGAACGAGTAGCTAGCCTAGCTGCTATCAATATATATGTAGCAGCTAGGCTATCTACACGTTCAATAGTCATAAATCTGCGTAGCCCTAAGTAGCCGCTACGATATTGAACGCAACCCTAAACCTGTACAAACCAGTTCAAATCCTTTGAATCCCGGATGACATAATTGAATCTGATTGGCTAAGATAGAATAGGGATGAAGGGATTTTTCACTATCTATTTTGGAAACGCCAAGAATTTTTTGTTACTACCGGTAGTCCGTCGGGCATATTGAGTTAACAGTTTTGATTGCCCGAGGCGTAAATGCTCTAGTCCCGGGCGTCTGGCTAGTGGATTTTTTAACCCCTGTCTACTTATGGTATTAAACATTGGGGTACAATTTCAGAACAATTGAAATACTTATACACAAGTTTTTGTACTGACACTAGATAAATGCTTGTTTTGGACCCCTTTGGGCCCCTAATTTCTAAACCTTAGGGACCATAATCAAGCTTCCTTTTGTGGTTATAAACATTGTGTTAAAATTTTATTGATTTCTATTTACTAATACTAAAGTTATTATCCGGAAACCATTCGTCATCAGACGTCGATGACAGGATACCAATATACGACCGCAAAAATTTTTGCGGTCTTGTGGTCGTATAAAAATCTGAAAATACATAATTTTTGCCGTAAGGGTCGTTTTTGCTTGTCGCGCAATAAAATTACAAACATCACTTATTTTAAAGAACAGTTCCAATTTTCAACTCTAATAATTTTATTTCTTTGCAGTTAAATAAGATGGTAGAAACTTTAACAAAACAGTTGGAGACAAAAGGCATAGAAATAAATAAATATAGAGAAGAATATAATTTACAAATAAAGGGAGAAGATTCTAGGGGACAAGATAAGCAAGAAAAAGATGTAAAGACTACAGGAGGTGTGTTAGTGGCATAGAAGACATAGCCAATTATTCATTTGATTGTTCTATTTATTGAGACATTTTCTTATGTTTGTATAAAAGATCTAAGACAGTGCTAAATATTCTTAACAGATTAGTGAATTTTGAGGTAAAAATGTGTTCAAAACATATTTATGTAGCTATTTTTCTCTTATCTTTTATTTTTCTTTTGTCAGAACAAAAAATATCTTCTTTACTTGAAATTTTCATTTTATTATCAAAGAACAAATTCATTTTATCATGCGTGTCTCCCAGAATTAAATTGTTCATCTGAGTTTTACAATCAACAATGCATTTAAAGACACCATTGAAAGTTTATTACACAATTTATGAAAACTATAAATAAAATATTCCTCTTGGCCTGTACTTTTTAAACAGGGTTCAAATTTTATTATGTATCGACATTATACTGATACCAGATTTTGGTGAATTTGGTACCATGATCTTAAATTTTGTCAATCAATTAAGAACAATTTTATTAGAAGCTTTCTAATAAAATATTTCCTTGGAACTTCTTCATAGCTTGCATAGTTTTGCAAATTTGAGACTTTGAAAGTACTATAAAGTTTATTATCAAATCAGAAATGTATTAATAAAAGTTGTGCTTTTACATTGAAAGATGTTGGCTAAATTTTGACAGATGAGTAGTTTTTTTTATTGACTTATTTGATATTGTCATATTTCTACATTGGAATTATAAGAGAGATATGAAATTTAAGTGTCACTGTAATGAAAACTCTCATAATCTTGTTATTTTGGTTTTGTAAGAATAAAAAACAACATTTATCCTTGAGATCTCATCATTAACCAGATGAACAAGATCTTGATCACAAATGCAATAGAAAGTCTTTTATCTCCCATAAGTAACATTCATAACTGATTAATGTAAAAAAAAAAAAGTGAAAATATACATTATCCAAAAAAATCTATCATACAATGTCCTTACTGGTATTACAAAGCTTGCATTTGTTTCATTTTGTACCTATGCTATTTTGTTATGTTGAAATACAATGTATTGTGAATGTGTTTTGTATGAAACATTAATAAATCTATATCATTTTTTAGTTATTTTTGTGTACATTAATAACCACTTGCAAATTGCAATGATTTGTATTGACAAACATTTAAAAAGTACATCATAAATCAGAGGATGAGTTATCTTAGGAGTTAATTTGTTGTTACTTGTTTTTTGTCTAGTGACAAATATTTCATGTAAAGGCTGGACAGAGATCAAATTATCATTCAATACAACTAGAACACACCCGTGATATCGTGGGTCCGTGACTGAATTAAAGTATATAACTATGCGCAAGCCTTATTTTAGTATTAGTATTGTCATCTGATAAAGTCATGCCGATTATAAGATACACAGTTTTCTCTGCTTTCAAATCTTTCTGTTTGAACCCGTCGAACTGGAACTTATCAATTATTGGTAATATTAATTATTTAGAAAACAAAAGGTCCTGGAATGGAGTATTTTTTAATCAACAGCATTGTCCTATATTAGTTATAAATAAAGTTGAATTCTTTGATTCACTGTTTTATGTCATGCCCGCTAACAAATTGAAAACTGTACCTATACGCCTTATTTTTAGTCCAGATTTTTAGTATTCGTATTGTTATCTTAGAAAGTCTTACTGATTAAATGATTAAATTTAGTAGTGTCAACCCTGTGATTATGACCCGTGTATATAGCATATTTATCCTAAATACACCGTTTGGTGGTGCGCCTGTCAGATGAGGAACGTACAGATAAGGTAATAGGTAACAGGTGAATATACTATTGGTATCCGTATCGGACTCGACCCGGAACTTCTTAATTATTGGCAATATTAATTACGTGGAAAACAAAAGGAGCCTGGAGTGGTGTAATTTTTAATCTACACCTTTGTACTATATTAGTTATATATAAAGTTGAATTCTTTGATTCGTCGTTTTTACGTGATGACGGCTGACAAATTGGACCTCGTAATTTTAGTATTATAGATATGTATGTTCTGCAAAGATGGTTGACATGGTAGATGGTGGGGAAATTATACTGTCACAGGAAACTGAGAGTAAAGGCTGTGTTGCAATTTTTGTGATTTAATCAATAAATAATGTGTTAACAATATAAACTATAAAACGTAAAAAGTTCCGGAGCCTAGAAACGTGTGAAAAAATTCTTAAAAGAATTTCACAATAGCAGGTGCACCACTTATATATGCAATCTTCCTAAGAAGATTCATGGATCTAGGTTGAAAAACTGTATGTGTTGATTAAACAAATTAGTTATCCAACCCCACAATTGTGCTACAACAACATATAAATTGGTTTTGAACTTCTTTCAACCTAGCCAATTATCTGTTCCATGACCACGTCTGCCAACCAACACGACCAATAAGGTTAAAAATAGAACAATGGGTCGAATACAATTTTGTTACACCTGCCCTAGAAGTTGCAGCATACAAGACATAGTTGAGACTCCCGCAGGGTCAAAAACGACCTGCGACCTCTGGGCTTTTAAGAGGCGACTTCAGATCTGAGGGCCTTCTAAAAACGACCTGCGACCTGTAAAATTTGGATAAAACGACCTCTGACCGACTTCCGTCCTCTGTGTTGGGGAAAAACGACCTCTCGATGAATTTAAAAGCGACCTTGCGACCTGAGGGGTACCCTGTGGGAGCCTCATAGTTATAACAATCTAGTGACAGCAGCATAAACTATTTGTTTAAAGTTGGTTTGTTTCAGAAGATAGAAGACCTGGATGCTACATAACTTATGTCGTGAAATTTTTGTCTGCCATTATCCTTGACCTCATTTTCATGGTTCAGCAGCTGCTTGAAAAAGAAAAAAAAGTTGAGAATAATACTTTCTTGTTATGAGTAATAGGATAACTATATTGGTATATGGTTTCTTGCAAAGTCTGCATGACCTTATAATTGGAAGATTAAAGTTATGTGGTCAAGTCCACATGTCAGATAGTATAGGCAATAGGTCAACTATATTTGGTGTATGGCATGACTGTTCATTGGACAATTTTAAGTTTTTTGTGGTTTAGTCTATTTCTCATATATCGATACTTTAAGCATGGTTCATAGGAGAATATTTAGTTTGTTCTTTTTCTCGGATATTTTACGTGATAGGTCAATTATATTATAAGGGTATGGAACCGTCACTTGGATCAATTGTGAGACGTTCATGTCTGTCTGGTAGTGTTCGCATGACCATGACCTCTTTTTCATGGTTCATTGATCTATGATTTTCATGATTTTGTCAGTAAATCAGATCCAAGAAGCAATAGTTCAATTATGTTTGTTGTATAAAATGACTGTAATGTGTACATGTCTGTCTAGCAGGGTACATATGACCTTGAACTCCTTTTAATGGTTTAGAGGTTAATGTTAAACTAAATTAGTTTATTTGAAATGTGTCTCGGGAACTATTAGTAATAGGACGACTATAGTTGATGTATGGAATGATAAAACGTACATGTCTGTCTTGCATGCTACGTGTAACCACGAACTTGTTTATTGAGCATAGATTATATTGTATGTGTGATACCTATATTAAACCTTCATACAACTTTCAACAATTTCATGAATTCAGTAAAACACCGAGGCCAGACATTTTAAGTTGTGCACCCTTGTTGTCTATTCTAGAAAATCGATAAACATGTATATATAGATAAAATATGAAAGAGACAGAAATGTTCAATATGTAGTGACCTAACTACTGTCTTTTTACATCAAACTGATCGATAGAAGTTATTACCCTTTAATAACGATTTAATAACAAATCTTAGTTGCCTACCATCTTGAAAGCTATAAAATATGGAGATACTTTAAAAGCAAATAGCACAGAGACAAGATCTAGGAATAAGTCAAAATGGCCTAAATCATATTTCGACCTTCTTCGATATTCGCCCTGTAATGACGATTTGTATGCGTTATTGGCTAAAATCTTGAAAACAATAATATATTTATAGAAGCCTGAGTAGCGAAAATGGTCATCAAGGCAAGATCATCAAATAACATGACCAAATTCGTCATTCATCCTTTTATAGGAATTATTGCCCGTTAATGACTATATTTATCAAATATGTGCGTGTTTGCCTGTTATCTTGAAACGATGATAGATGAAATAGATAAGGAGAAACTTTGAATAGTAAAAGTGATCGACAAGGCAAGATAGCTTAGGTGAAATGATCAGGTGATTTCGGTTGGGCAAAAAACTATAGAAGAAATAAAGCCATCATCAATACAAAATCAACAGATTTTAGTCATTAAATGATGGAGATGCTCATTGTTTGCAACACAGGCTCTTAATGACCTCTAGTTTTGTGACAGGAACCTTATCAATTGTTGCCTTTAACTAAGCGTATGGCATACTAATTAGTCTAGTACATGTAGCTTACATTTTTTGTCTTTAGTAAAATCTGGCTTTGGCTACCGATTTTTTTTAAAACATATTTATATTCCCAACATTCATGTTATTAAGATAACTTGAAACATATTGTGTGAAATAGGAACATGCCTGTTGATGAAGATTAAGTATGTACGTCGATCTATATACAAGTATGGCATTTGCTTATGTCGTTAGGTTGTTGCCACATTGACGTATAACGCACATGTCCGTTTATTCACACGGTCCCAACCCCTTGACAGCCGC
Source organism: Mytilus galloprovincialis (assembly GCA_037788925.1). Classification (NCBI taxonomy): domain Eukaryota; kingdom Metazoa; phylum Mollusca; class Bivalvia; order Mytilida; family Mytilidae; genus Mytilus; species Mytilus galloprovincialis. The sequence goes on along the minus strand of CM075333.1, from coordinate 42,838,130 downwards.
GGTGTTTATAGGTTTGATGTCACCAATTACAAGCACCAGTCGTACCTAGGATCACATTCATATGGTATTTGTCAAGAGCTTCAATTGGCATCTATTGTCTCCAATATGCTTACACGTTCATGTAGGCATCAAGTCACCACTCTGCAACTGACGCTTGATAGTGTTTTAGGCTATCATGTTTCCCCGAGGACAAAAGTATAAATCCATCTATAGAAACAGTATATTTTCCACAGATTTTGAAGTTGTTTTTTGAATTACACTCAATTGCATTCACGATCCTATACCAGATCTTTCACGATCGCTATGATTGACCACCGTTAGTTATTTTCATGATGATTTTTTCTTGATAAACCGAATGACACCGTGTCAGGTGGCCGGTGGTGAATAATCGTTTCATTTTTTTTTGTATTATATAAGCTAAGAAAATACTACATTGATCTATAAATTCTATGAACAGGTAGACAATTCGTTTCAAAGGAGGACAATCGGAATAGAAGATTTAACACCAGCGCATAACAAGAGGTCCTCTTTAGCTATTGATGAACAGTTTTGGCTCTTGTCTGCTCTATGGTCGGGTTGTTGTCTCTTTGACACATTCCCTATTTCCATTCTCAATTTTATGTTTTGTGTCAAGGGCCTCGATTTGACTTTGGACTGCTCTACTTACGCTTTGGCTATCATTTCATGTTCATTAAACTTTAATGACAATTATAATATCTTGAAAAATTGCAGATGCACAATTGGTAGCTTCATATATATGAATTTGTTGTAAGAGAGTATTACACTAAAATCTAATATTTCTCTTATCAAGGGATGTTATCAAACCAATTTTAGTATTTAGTAATGATTGCTTGAAAGACCTTAAAACCCAAATAAAATAACATTAACTAAAATTGAAGTCTCATGTTTATCTAGACTGATAAATATGTCTCAAATCTGATCGAGAGTAGGTATATATATCAAACCAGGGGACAGCACTCGTCAGTCTACTTGTCGATTCAATCTCCCATGCAGATTTATTAGTCCTAACTCTCGCTCAAAAGAGCAAGGAGCGATAACTCTGCATGATAGATTTCGTGTCGATTGAGCAATTGAGATCCAAATTTATAGAGGCTTAAGATCAATTATATTCACTTCATGGGGACATTCTAAAACGGGGTATTGATTTCTTGAATATAAGTTTGGAAACAAAACTTTTCGGTTTTTCCCCCACGTTTATACGTAAAGGTTTTGCATATGATTCAAGATATTCTGAATTTGACCCAAATTTCATTAGTAAAATAGCTCCGATGAACTTTTCGTTTGCTCCTATGAACTTGACGACTTTAAAAATTAAACAGATTATTAAAAAAATGACACCCGTGACTGTAAGCTTGACCTTGGCCCGCAAGTGGTTTATATTTGATTTTGAGGTGACAAGGTCAAGTCAAGGTCAGAGGAATAATTAATATAGATAAGACACAGGCACTCGTCTCAGATTTTTTCCCCCTATATACCTTTATATAACGGTATATATAAAAAAATTATTCTGAGACGAGTGCCTATGAAATAAGGCTCTTTTTTGTTTTATGGCTGTTATCAGTAAACCATAAATAAGACCAACTGCAAGGGTTTCTTACGTCCTTTATACTATTGCTTAAAGCTGAGATAACTATAACCCATAGTTATAGTTGTCTCAGCTTAAAGTTACTTTGAAACAGATTTAATTACAAACGATTCCTGTCAGACAACATGTACACCATGCAGACATTCAATACACCGAATTATGTTGCTTCTGGGAACAGTATATCTATATTTGTTTCTGGTTGCCTGTCGAGAAGTGGAAATAACCATAACTAGATTTCGAGGCTCCGAGTTAAGAGCCTGTTTCGCTCACCTTTGTATATGTGCATATTAAACAAAGGACACAGATGGATTAATGACAAAATTGTGTTTTGGTGAAGGTGATGTGTTGGCCCATTAGTAACAGAGGAAAATATTTTGTTAAAATTTACAAAATTTATGAAAATTGTTAAAAAATGACAAGATCATATTTACATCATGCAGATGATGCAAAAAGGCATTTTTTTTCTTTGCTGAACATCATTGCTGTTCACAGTTTATCTCTATCTATAATAATATTCAAGATAATAACCAAAAAAGGCAAATTTTCCATAAAATCCAATTCAGGGGCAGCAACCCAACAACCAGTTGTCCGATTTGTCTGAAAATTGTAGGGCAGATAGATCTTTTGACTTGATAAACAATTCAACCCCTGTCAAATTTGCTCTAAATGCTTCGGTTTCAGAGTTATAAGCCAAAACCTACATTTTACCCCATTGTTCTTTTTTTTTTAGCCAAGGCGACCATCTTGGTTGGTTGGCCGGGTCATCGGACACATTTTTTTAAACAAGATACCCCAATGATGATTGTGGCCAAGTTTGGTTAAATTTGGCCCAGTAGTTTCAGAGGAGAAGATTTTTGTAAAAGTTATCGACGACGGACGTCAAGTGATGAGAAAAGCTCACTTGGCCCAGGTGAGCTTAAAACAATGAAGTCAAGGTCAAATGAACCCTACAAGACAAACATATTCCTCTAGTTATAATTTCATCAATTTATTGTACTTGACCTACTGCTGGCAAATGTAAACTGTAAACCATTCAAGGTCAAAGAATCACGACTGAAGATGCAGAGCTACATATGCAAGCAATCTTCATTATAAATAATATGAGAAATGCTAATGATTATGAAACTGCAAAAATACCATAGGCCTTTCATAAGTGCATGTTTCCAAACTAACATGAACACAAAATTTCACTTGTAAACTATGTAAAAGTCGGTGAACCATAATGATGGGGTGAGGCTTTACAATCTCTATGGAAATGAGACTTGCAAAATTGCAAATGCCAATAAAACATACCCTATATTTAATATTGACCTGACGGAAGTCTTATTTTAAACTGATCTGATCAATCACCAACATGTGAATAATACCAAACATGACTGAAATGTGGGTCTGTGTATATGGAGAGCAAAAACTTTCCACAGAAATGAGATGTGCCAATGCTGATCAATGCTTATAAATCAATCTGCATACGAAATATCATTGACCTACCACTAGTATCTCCCTTGAAGGACCTAATCACAAACTTATACGTGTAATCTAAAAAATCGTTGAATAAATGGACCATGACTGAAGGGATGGGAACAAATAATCTCCATGGATGTGTCTGTTGTGTCACTGCTATTACAACTGTATGCCAAATATCATTGTCTAAATTCACTAGTGGTTCCCATAAACTTGACCTTACCACTAATTCAATTCATTGTTGAGGCTACCAACAATGGAAACAGTGCTCACGCTTTATTCTTGATTTTTCAACTTCATTTATGCAAAAGTGAGGGGTTTGGACACTTCTTAACATTTGGTGTTGGAAAGAGTTTGGATACATGTATTGAGCCCATATTGTGTGATAATTTTTAGTCTTTAATAGTATATTTTGTATATTGAACAAGTTGTTTGTTGATGGAAGGCATTTTTTTTGCAATTCATGATATAAAACTGTTTTTTTAAAATGTATAAAGTGTACTGAAACTACGTCGTTTTAGATGTCAAGGCAGATATTGTTCAACTCTTAAATTGAAGTACAGGAACAGGAAATATGAGTCAGTAAGATCTTAAAAGCTCTTACAATTACTCCTCATCACTGTCAAGCTGCTGACCAAATATAAACTCATTCTGTTAAGAGTTCTGAGTTCCCTTGGACAGATCTGAACCAGATGCTCCGCAGGGCGCAGCTTTATACGACCGCAGAATTGAACCCTGAACGGTTGGGGTAAGTATGGACACAACATTCAAGCTGGATTCAGCTCTAAATTTGGATTGTGATTAAATAGTTGACACAGAATGAATGTGGTCTAATGAACTTAAAATTTTTGTTTTGCCTTTGAGCAATACACTATGCTATTGAATATTAATCCTCTCTTTTTTTTATTTATGAAATCTGAAATGAGAGAAATTTACCCCCCCCCCCCATTTTTTTTTCACATCCCCCTTTCTCTTATTCCAAAACTGATCTCAATTCAAATTTCTAATGGAGTTTGCAACAAAAACTATTCATTTAAATACATCATAAAATATTAAAATGTAAAAAAGGTGCTTGTTATCACTGAACTTGGTAAAGATTGTTTTAACTTATCAGTTGGTAGTAAAAGTGAATATACATTGAATATTGTGCAATTAGATATTTTTTGCTATTCACAATACTGTGCAATTGAAAATACTTGCTAATTGAAGATTTCTTGCTATTGCACAATACTGTGCAATTGAAAATTTCTTGCTATAGCACAATACTGTGCAATTGAAGATTTCTTGCTATTGCTGAATACTGTGCAATTGAAAATGTCTTGCTATTGCACAATACTTAATATAATAATTATGGATCCTGATTTGGACCAACTTTAAAACTGGGTTCATAATCAAAAATCTAAGTACATGTTTAGATTCAGCATATCAAAGAACCCCAAGAATTCATTTTTTGTTAAAATCAAACTTAGTTTAATTTTGGACCCTTTGGACTTTAATGTAGACCAATTTGAAAACAGGAACAAAAATTAAGAATCTATATACACAGTTAGATTTGGCATATAACAGGACCCCAATTAATCAATTTTTGATGAAATCAAACAAAGTTTAATTTGGACCCCAATTTGGACCAACTTGAAAACTGGGCCAATAATCAAAAATCTAAGTACATTTTTAGATTCAGCATATCAGAGAACCCAAAGGATTCAATTTTTGTTAAAATCAAACTAAGTTTAATTTTGGACCCTTTGGACCTTAATGTAGACCAATTTGAAAACAGGAACAAAAATTAGGAATCTTCATACACAGTTAGATTCGGCATATCAAATAACCCCAAATATTCAATTTTTGATAAAATCAAACAAAGTTTAATTTTGGACCCTTTGGGCCCCTTATTCCTAAACTGTTGGGAACAAAACTCCCAAAATCAATCCCAACCTTCTTTTTGTGGTCATAAACCTTAAGTCAAAATTTTATAGATTTTTATTTACTTAAACTAAAGTTATAGTGCGAAAACCAAGAAAATGCTTATTTGGGCCCTTTTTTGCCCCTTATTCCTAAAATTTTGGAACTAAAACTCCAAAAATCAATCCCAACCTTCCTTTTGTGGTCATAAACCTTGTGTTAAAATTTCATAGATTTCTATTCGCTTTTACTAAAGTTAGAGTGCGAAAACCAAAAGTATTCAAACGACGACGACGTCATACCAATATACGACCAAAAAAATTTCAATTTTTGCGGTCGTATAAAAAAAACTACAAAAACATGTCATCACTGTTAAGCTCCTGGTCAAGAGCTTAACAGTGATGAGATGTTATTGTGGTTTTTTTTTCTTCAGAACTGTCCTTGACACCCTATATTACTGTCTAGCATGCTGCCATTGTAAAATTGTCATGTTGATTGTATAAAAACGTAGTCCATATACATGTATTGTTGTTTTTTTTAAATCAATCTTATTTCATAAGCTTTTACTTGAACTTGAAAAAGTTCTGTCAAAGAGTTTCATAACAATATAATGAAAGTTTTTGAAATTTATCATGTCAATTTTTTTTATCTTCAGTTTTGTTTGACAGATCAACAGTTCTTGGCAAATTATATTTGGACATATTAAATGTGTTCTTAAAAAGGCAAAATATGATCAAATATGGTACGAGAATGATAACATTTTTTTATTTACAGAAACTTCAACTTGTAAACAGTGAATTTCAATACAGTATCAACACATCATAGATATAATTAAACAAACAATAAAAAGCCAACATAGACAATAGAAGGCCACAATACACTAACTGGATTTTGTACTTTGGATTTTCAAGCATTATTTATTGTATACCACATTAACATGATTAATGATAATAATAAACTTTTCATCAGAAATATGCATTCCCAATCAACTTGTGTGACAGAATAGATTTGCTATATTGATTGGTGTTTGTTTTATGCCTCATGAGTGCAGAAAGGCTATATCCGAGAGAGTACATTTTCTATAACTGGCGTACATTTGTTGTACTTCTGAAAGAGGTGTACAAAATTACCCCCTTCTCATTTAATTTGAATTAGTGAAGAAAACTTATATATTTCCCTTGCCTTTTTAAAATAAAAATAAAGAAATGGGGAATATGTCCATGGGACACAGATGATGCCCCAGCATGCATATAACGTTAGACAGGGACATAATTAAAGAATGGTAAAAGTTACCTTACCCAAATTTGTACTTGATCTGTGTTTTGTGGTAATAGGCATTGTGTATTATAAGTCTTATAACTTTTGGTTGAGGCAAACTAAAGTTAGAGAATGAAAACCATTGGGAGAAAGGAATCCTTTTTTCTTTCTTTTATGAATCCTATATGACATTCTCTATATATGAAAAGAGCCAATTTAGGTTTTTCTTAATCCCAAAAAAAAAAAAAAAATTTCAACAATTAAAGTCACAATATTAAAATCATCATCACAATCATCATCTTTGATATACATCAGATATTTGTTGGGTAAAAAATTCCAATGAGAAGTCTATCAAATCAAATTCACAAAACGATGTATTGATCCAGAAGTTTAACAGTTTAAACAGCCTTGGTATAATAATTATAAATGATTGATGTTATGCATTCAAAGCGTGTACAATATCAAAATATCTACATCATTTATAAAGATTTTATATTAATTCATTTGTCAATCAGTGTTCTGTATTTCAAATTTATCCGAGTTATTTCCCTTTTATATGAGTATTTTAGAACAATATATGGGACTTTGTCCTTTCAATCTTTTTTTATGATTTAATCTTGGTATTTACAATATCACAATTATACTTTTACTATTTTCTTTATACATGTACACAACTGTGCAGTTGAATCAATACCCCCCTCAAATTATCCTTGCACAAAAAAATAATTCCAGAAAGGGAGAAAACTCTGTACAAACTTTAAAATATAAATTAATATAAAAATCAGACCTAAATATTTCAGAGAAACAATTAAAAAGTTTGACCTAATATAAATCCAAGTTTATTGTCAATAAAAACATGCTTATGTTCTTTTCTGAGATGTACAATCATAACTTATACCAATTTTAGCACATTTTGTGCAGACTTATGAAATCACTCATAAACACACAACTTGACAAGATTCACACATAAAGACAATATAAAAAAATACACAAAAATGTAGAACTGTGAAAAAAATTAATAGAGCAACATTAATAAATAAATGTGACTGAATACATACCAATTTTAATTATATTCAATTTTGAAATGTCAAATTGTACCATGATCATACATTTTTCAAAATTTAATGAAATCCTTGAAAAAAGGGACCAAAGTTGATAAACATAATTTGCATGAAGGAGTGAATCTTGTGACTTTGAAAATAAATAATACAGTACACACAATGTAATTCACTAAGTAAATCTTGCTGGTGTTTAGTGAATCACTGTGAATCAGGCTACTGGTAGGGTGATTAATAATTTGCTAAAAATTTTGATTTGTTGCCTCCCCTGCCTTTTTCATGTATCAAATTTAACTGTAAACACTTGGATTAATACATGTGAATGTACAGATAGAGATATATTTAACCAAAGCACCAGTATTCCCTGTGAAAAACCCCAAAACAAACCGAATCACTTCCAATGTTATGGTATAATACCTTAATGCTTATCAATCTCTATTTACAACAATAATAATCTTCCCATCTGTTCCTGATTCTACATGAGCATTTGAAAATAACCTATTTAACCAGTCAGCATCTACAATAGTTTCTTCTGTTGTTATTTCTTCACCTCCTAAAATACTTTCTTCAACATTTACTACTTCAGCAATAATAGTTTCCTCTTCTTTGGAGACAGGAATGTTCTCAGCTGAGATATGTTCCTGCTCGACATGCTCTTCTGTTATTACCTCAGCTATCATGTCTCCTTCATGCTCAACAGCATGAGCATCTAGTTTGGTTTGACTAGTAAAAACTTGACGACAGATGCTACAAATATACAAGCAGCTAAACTCCCTTTTATCCATTAATTCATCAAGGCTTTCAACAGTCTTGACAGTAGGCATGACTTGCTTGGTGTAATACACATTTGGCTTAATTTGGCAGGCATTCAGTTTCCTGTGGCGCTGGAGAGAATTTAGTCTTGGGAAACACTTCTGACATAAATCACACTGATAAGGCATATCACCAGTATGCATGCGCATGTGATCATGAAGAGCCTTTTGAGTGGCAAACATTTTAGAGCATTGATCGCATGGTATAGATTTGACTTGTTCATGTCTTGCTAAGTGACGTGTTAAATAGTACAGCAAAGCAAAGGATTTTCCACAAAATGTGCATTCATGCTTTTTAATTGACGAATGGATCTCTTCATGGATCTTCATGTAACCTTCTTGAGCAAACCCTTTTCCACATGTGCTACATACAAATGGCTTTTCTTTTGTGTGTGTTCTCTCATGGATACGTAGTAAGCATGGCTTGGTGAATTTCTTGTCACAATAACTACAGTGATGTCTGGGTTTGGCTAAGCCCTCGGCAGTGTGATTTTCTTTGATGTGACGAGACAGGTATATGTCACGGGAGTATTTCTTACCGCATGTTTTGCATTCGTGATTTCTTGATGTTGCAGGATCAGTGTGGGTCAGAATGTGGCGCTGCAAGTTAATTTTCTGATGAAAATTTCTTCCGCATGTTTCACAAACAAACTTTTTCGGATTTGAGTGCAGTCTTTCATGAGCATTTAGGTATTTAACTGAAGAATAACATTTTCCACACTGCAAACATTTGAAAGGTTTCAATCCAATATTTTCTCGCTGTTTCTTCCCAGGTTTTGGGATAGGTGTATTCTGATGGCGCTGCACATGTATCTTCAAGTAGCACTTCAAAGCAAATTTTTTGTGACAAACATGACACTCATAATCTTTTGTCTTAGTATGAAGAAATTCATGGTTTATCCTGTTCATTCGTTGCGAGAATTTCTTCCCACAAATTCTGCATTCATAACACTTCCCTTTAACATGACGTTCCATATGTTTCTGAAGGTAGAGACGTTTGGAGAATACTTTTCCACATTGACTGCAAAGGTGGTGTTCAGGTTCTGGAAATATCCCCATTTTCTCATTTCTTTCTTTTTCATGTAACATTTTATGTCTGACGAGATAAGAACTAAGGGCAAAGGCTTTACCACATTCATCACAAATCTTGGCCTTCACTCCAGAATGTAATACTCTATGTTTTTCCATGTTGGATTTAGAGACAAATCCTTTACCACATACATCACAAGGAAAAGGTCTTTCTCCAGTATGTTTGACCTGGTGTCGAAGCAAGTGACTGGGTTTGGTGAAGACCTTTTGACAATCCCCACAAGGGTATGTCCTTCCAACTTTTTTACGTCCTCTTTTAACTGCAGGCTTTATTATATCTATATCTTCATCCCTATCATTGGGTTTATAATCTTCATCTAGGTCATCATCATCTTCAGATTCTTCATTATAAATTGCTTTAGTTGCTGGAGTATTTACTTCCCCTACATGTACTACTTCAGGGGTTATATTCATATCTTCTGGTGTCTCTGGAGTGTCTTCTTCTGTTAATGATCCAGTGACTCCTTCGTCTATGGTCACTGGACCTACTGTTTCTCCTGGTTCCAAGTCACTCACCTCCACCTTACAAATCTTAGCTGGCTTATTTAATTTAACTTTGGTGCATACTGAAGACTTTGACATTTCTTCATAAACAGCGAGTTCTATTTCCTTTTTTACATTTGGCATAATCTGCATATTCTCCTCTTCCATGTCTTCATAATCTATTGGTTCCTGTTTTATACTAGCTTCTAATATAATACTATTATCATTAGATGGAGACCATGCTCTTTTCTCCCTTCTGTTTCTTCTCGGTCTTCCTCTTTCATCAGTTTCAGTCTGACTGTCAGAAACAGAATCTGCACTCTGTTCATGTATTTTCTTTTGAACAGACTTTTTATTCTTCACTGACCCAGGTGTCTGCTTGACCCCTTTCTTTTCAATGATTGTATTCACCTTTCTCTCAGCAAACAATTTTTTCCTTGCCTCCTTCATATCGGTAGGGACATTATTAACAGGCTTGATCACTTTATTTTCACTGCTTTCCACATTAGTGGCAAGACTTTTCCTAGGTCTACCCCTTTTTCTCTGCCCATCCCCTCCAGCAGACATCTCTGATTTGTTCTCTTTTGTTTTATCCACTTCATCACTACCTACATTTTTCTCTCCATTTACTTTCTGACCTTTTTTGGTTTTTTTCTCTTCACTTTCAATATCTATAGGCTTTCCAGCACTCCTTTGTGGTCTTCTTCCAGGGAGAGATTTTGGCGATTGTACATCTTTTGTTTCAAGTTTCGTGTCCGTCTTGCTTGATAACATATGTAAATCATGCTGTGTTTTTAAATGTTTTGACAGAATTGCTGGTAGAGAAAATATTTTCTTACAAACAGGACATGCATGTTTATCTATTTTCGGGGATCTTCTGGTGTACTTTAGCAGATAAGAATTCTGTACAGACATTATGACTGCTCTTCAGCATCAACAGGAACCTTGCCTCTAAATTAGTATCCTCTCTGCAAATATAAAAAAAATAACAGTTTAAGCATGTTAAGTGATCAAAATAATACCTGTTACTCTATTTGGCGGCATTTTGTTCAAGGTTTATATGGTTGTTTTTCTTAAATTGTCCAACATCTAACCTTGGTTGGCAGACTGGGTCATCAAACATATTTTTTATACAACATACCGCAATGATGATTGTGGAAAAGTTTGGTTTAATTTGGTCCAGTAGTTTCAGAGGAGAAGATTTTTGTAAAAGTTAAAGAATGACAACAGACACCAAGTGATGAGAAAAGCTAACTTCAATGGGCCTTTGGGCAAGATGAGCTTAAAATAGAATTTGATTTATTTTTGTTCAAACATTAATGAAAGTGAAGTAATGAAATACTACATGTACAGTCAAGAGTCTAACTTAAATACGTTATTAGAGAAAAATAACATACATGTTGTTATTGTGAGCTAAAATATCAAAAAACTGTGTTATCTCTTTCCTCCATAATGACGCCTGTTGACGCCTATGTAGTACCTCAGTTGAAATGCTATGACTACAAAGTGTCTGCAGTAGACTTAATAAAATTTGTATCCAATATGAAAAGGAATATCATGAATATCATAGGAATATCCGACTTGAATTTATTTTATGAAATATTTGTTTTTCGCAATGCATTAATACTTGAAAGCATATTTTCAGAATTTTATTGAAAAATCCTATGCGAATCAAGTATGCAAAAAAAAAAAAAAAAATGGAGGAAAGGGTTAACATATAATATGTTAACCCTTTCCTCCATTTTTTTTTTTTTTTTTGCATACTTGATATAGAGCTCATAGTTTAGCAATCATGCATAGTACACCTATGTTATTACAGAAAATATGTTCCTGCAATAACCAAAGGGTGTTATTACAGCTTCTCTATATCCATTTAAAGGCTTTGCTCTGACTTGCATAACAATGTATTTCAATTCATTGTAAGAAATGATGATCAGAGCTTGTAATGAGGCACTGCGTAAGATTCCAAGTGTCTCATTTACTCTCATATAGCAAGTTCGAATTCATGCTTGTAATAACTAAGCCTGGTTATTACAGCTTAGTTTTCCCTTAATGGTTATTACAGCTTAGTTTTCCCTTAAAGGCCTTGTCTCATTGATTTACCATGGTTGATAAAAATTGTATTAATGGAATTAGAAAATTAGTTATCAAGGAAATATATTAAGCTACATTGTACTGCGCAAAGTTTTAAGAATTCCCAAGTGCCCATTAAAGATAAAATATTTATGATATATATAATATATTTAACTGATAACAAACATATGTTATTACAGATTAATGAAAAAGGAGTAGACAACTCATGAAAGTGTCTGTAATAACACACTCATGTTATTTTTCTCTGATAACTTATTTAAGTTAGACCCTTGACTGTACTAATTCTCTTTTAGTTGTCAGTATGGTTCAATTTTGTTAAAATAAGCTAAGAAACATTGATGATGAATAATTCACTTGCAAGTGAATAATCGACCTCATTGAATCTGTATAATTTTATGTTTACCTTAATTTAATCCTTTAGCTAGAGATGGATAATGCATCAAAATATGTTCTTTTTTTTTAACAAATGTGTCAATTCTGTATTATCGATGGTTAGTTGTCTCATTGGCAATCATATCATGATCACATATCCTTTATATTTATGTACAAATGTACAAGTATTAAATAACATGAATAAAAGACAGTTGTTCAAGTACATATATTACAATGTACCTTTGACTGCCATTGAAGTGGAGATACATGTAAAATGTATCACAGATAATTAAACTTTTAAAATCAAATGTACAGATGTACAGTGAGCTTACCGTTTTGTTTTTTTTTCAAAAAAAGTAGGGGAATGAAATCTCACATTAAAAATAATTGGGGTGATGATTTTTTTGGTATTCAAAAGAGTGAATCACTGATTTGGCCCTGCCCAGGTTGAAAAATGTCAAAAACTAGTATGGTTGAAGATGTCAAAAATGAATTTTTCACTTTATTTTAAAAAGAGAATTGTCATTTATAATTTGAATGAGAACTGGCAGACTTTTTTTTATAATTATTTTCAAATTTTGATATAATTTGTCCTAAAAGTAGTACACCTCACTGTAAAACTCAATATGAGATACATGTAGTGCAGTGGCAAATTTTTAAATTTGAATTTATTTTGTTTAAATTAAACTGTTTTAAAGAAATGCACACTAGGAAATAACTGCAGTGTAATTTGGCAACGTAAAAAAAACCAAATACTTATAACGTATTTGTCATGTTTGTAGGTGTCACAACAAAAATATTCATTACAAAGATGTAACCTTTCAACATGTTTATATCATCCTAAATATTTGGATTACAATTCAATATTAACGTGTATTCACCCATACCTGCAAACTAACACTATTTGCGGGGGTTTCCTTCCATGGAGACTCCCAGTTGGATATTTTGGGGGAACATGAATGACCAAATAACACCTTTTGATCCATTAACACGTCACTTGTAATGACCAAATACATGTAACACTTGAAATTTTAATATTAGCACATTTTGGTGATATTTAAACATTGGTTATTAAATAATATTAATTATAAGAGTATTTGATAACATAACAAGAATTCATGTGTCGCCTCACCTGATATGAATTTTATTGACCCGATAAATTCTCGTATTAGGACAATTACACACTGTGTAAGTAATAATATATATCATGTATATATGCATTATCATTGGTTGCCATGTTGGATGTAAACACTATATTTATAACAATCTTTATGAACTAACCTGCTTTTAATGTAGCATTTGAAAGTTATAAAAACCTTGAAAATATACAATTATCTAATGAGGGTGGTCAGAACCTTTTTTGGGACGTCAGGATCGGGTGTTTTTAAGCTAGGGATTTCAGAATTGACCCTTTCGGGATTCGGGATTCCATTTTTCAAATTTCAGGAATTTTTTTTTTTAATTTGGGACCTCAGGCATGTCAGGATATCATGTTTTTAAGCCTTGGAATACGGGATCAGGACCCCAGACCCCCACCCCCTCTATTATTATAATTGTTTAAAAGTCACTTATATTAAATATCATGAATATTTGCTAATATTAAAATTTCAAAGTGTTATTAGGTCATGATCATTACAAGTGTTATGAGGTAATTTGAGGTACATGTACCGGATATTTTACAAAATTGCAAACAAAACAAACTAATCAATTTTATATGGGGACAGAGTCCCCAATTACGGTAGAAAAATCAATAAAATAAAAAAAAAAAAATCAGGGAAAATTTCCCGAATTTTTCATTCTACTAATGAACTCAAAATCGTTAACTTTTTTTTCAGATCTACTTCCGTTTCCGGTCTTGTTTGCATGAGACTTTGAATAAAATGTATATTTAGCAACATATCAACAAATATTAGGAAGGAATTCAACACCTAATCATTTTTAATAATTGTTTGATATGAAAAAAACGTTACCTGGATAACAGTGTTTCTTTGTTTACATTGAATATGACGTCATAACTTAAGGGCATACGATACAGTTACAGGGGAGGTAATGACGTTGCTAACGTAAAATGTTATTTTCGCGACGTCAAACTGTGACAAATCGGGAAAAGATGCATTTTTTCGACTGATTTTTATCATTCAAACTGATTTAATTTGAAAACGAGTTCATGGACCCCTATCTTTTAAAACGACATCTTGTTTCATTTTCCAGGGAGATTATGTGGACCAAATTTTATAAAACTGTAAATAGCGCATTTTTTTTTAATTTTGATAAATATACAACAAAAAATGATGTTTTTCTAAATTCACGACTATTTGATAAATATGAGTTATTTCTGAATAAAAAATGCATAAATTGTTAGGATACTTATAAAATACAGAAATTACAAATTATTTAACAAAAAACAATTTGTGTTTATCTTTTAAATCAAAAAAGTTATGTCTTTCTTTCGAAAGGAAAAATACGGCCACAAATCTGAATTTTGAGCAAATATACAAAATTTCGACCTCGTATAACTCAAAAAGTAGCACATGGAGGTATATTTTTTATTACATATTTGATTTAATCAGGCAAAAAATAGCCTATATGGAAATTGTCATCAAACTGTAAATACAGGATCAAAACTGTATCGTATGCCCTTAAATAACATCACAAGTAAAATCCCTAACAACAGAACCAAAATTGGAAACGTTAATGTATTTCCGTTTCTTTTTTTAACAAATATTTAAGTTACCAAAAAATTAATTTAAACAAACTTCGTCCCCATTCACAGGTAATGCCTGCCTCATATTAATGGGTATGTAAGTTTGAAGTAAGAAGAAGCAAATAAACATCATTTAAAATAAAAGGAAGGTCCCTTTAAAGCCTTTAACTACATGCAAGTGAGTGTAAGGGTTTGGTAGGACTGTGAGATCCATCTTAAATGTAAAACCCCAATTGACATTTTGAAATGTTGGCAGGTTTGTTCATCTTTTTTTTTCTATTTCAAGGATCATACGACTTTGAAAAACAAATCAAAATATCAGTTACTATCTGACTATAAATCATTTATTTGCATTTCAAGATAGGCTTTTAAAATCTGAAATTTTAATGTTAAGAGTAACGAGGAAATAGACATGAATAGTCAGTTATGTGCATTCTTGAGGTAAAGTAATATTTCCCATTTGAGTACTTAGGTACTTGTCCTTATTTCAAAGTGTAATCACTGGTTTTTGGTCATGCACCGAGTCGTTGATGACCCAAAGAGGAAGAACCGAAGAAGTTGTTAAAAACTTCTAGCCAATATTATAAATGCTGCGTTTTGTGTATTTAATGCTTTAAAAAGTGCTAAAATATCAAAAGCTATGTAACAATTTTTATTGCAGCCGAAGGAAAGTTGATTTTTAGTTTGTGAACTGAATGGTTTTTTGACGTCTCATGCCAAACGCCGCCATGACAGAGACAAATGGATAATGACCGACGCGCCCAAGTTGTTTACCTCCAGCAACTGTTTTGTCTGTTTTTTTCGTATGTAGTCATCCTAAGATTTTAAATAAAATTATTAATCAACAGAATGATTCAATTTACCATAAATGAAAGCTGTATAATGAGTTCAGTATTTTCTTAGGCGACATCTACTGCGTCCTTCCCAAAATCAAAACGAGGTAAGATCATCTGTGCGTTTGAATCAATGGAGTTGAAGCAAATCGCCCCACTGGCAAAACGCCCCACACCAAATTGCCCCACTTTTTTACCAACCCACCAATTAAAAAAAAAGTTCGCCCCTAACAGGTACCGTTTACCAAGTCGCCCAACTTTTTATAGATATTGAAGTGGAACAGGGACATAGATATACAACGGGATTGCATCTTTTTTCATAAGTGGGGCGAGTTGGCACTAATAAATTCATCATGGTTTATTATTTGTCTTGAGTGGGGCGAGTTGGCAGACCCTAATTCAGCGGGATTTTACCCTTTTTCGTAAGTGGGAAGAGTTGGCACTAATAAAATCATCATGGTTTATCTATTTGTCTGGAGTGGGGCGAGTTGGCAAACCTTAATTCAGCGGGATTTTACCCTTTTTCATAAGTGGGACGAGTTGGCACTAATAAATTCATCATGGTTTATCTATTTGTCTTGAGTGGGGCGAGTTGGCAGACCTTAATTCAGCGGGATTTTATCCTTTTTCATAAGTGGGGCGAGTTGGCTATCAAGAGTGGGGTGATTTTTTTAGAAAGTGTGGCGATTAGGTGTGGAGCGATTTTCCAGTGGGGCAATTTGTCATGGATTCTATGGAGTTACATTCCCTTGACTTCTTCCCGCGGAAATTTAAAAATGCATATATACTGATTTTTTGCCTTATAAAAGACGTGTTAAAGGGGCACTAGCTACGAGATATATAAAAAATCTAAAGTTTTTTTTTTTTCTGTTCAATCAATAATGAAAGTGAAATAGTGAAATAAAAATTCGCTTTTTGCAGCCAAAAAGGTTCAATTTTGTCAAATTACGCTAAGAAACATTGATAATTAGTAATTCACTTGCAACGGTGAATGAGTCGACCTTTTTAAATCCGTATTCATGTGAACTTCAATTTAACCCCTAGCTAGAGATTGACAAAGCATGCATTGTACGTGTACTGGTTATTTAAAGAAACAGAATGTCAACAATGAAAGTGAAACTATGGTAAATCATTTGATTACTAATTCGATGCACATAAAATCATTACGGTTAAAAACAATGAGAAACATCTATTTTTAATCTATAAAATAAAATCAAACAGACCTATAAAAATCCAATTGCACGTGTTGGTTTAATCTATTCATATCTTTATTTTGATATTTATCATACCATAATATAATGGTAAGAAGGGGGCGGGGCTTATTTCATACACGGTTAGTAATGGTGTTATGTCCCTTTATAAAAACAAAACGGTACTGAGAAAAAACTTAAATGTTCCAACAGACGAAGAAATTGATGATTAAGATTGAAATAAATTCATAAAACACATTTAAACCTTACAATTCGTTATTGTTGGCATCTGTTTTTGTACGATCAATGGAAGTATTTTCTTAATGCTAACAGTATTAAAGACTTGATCATTTTGAGAATCACTATAGTCTTAATTTCACACGTTAAGATAGTCGGTAAGATAAATTCGTTACATAGTGTGCTAGTGACGTAATACGGTATATATGGGGTAAGTAAATTCCATATGGGGATTCGAGCTTCGCTCTCACCCCATATGGAATTTACTGACCCCATATATACCGTATTAGGTCACTAGCACACTATGTAACTAATAATATTTCCTTTTTTATGTGTGTATTAGATCTCTTTGTCAGCTATAACTCTTTCTCAATATTTATGTACATATGCATTTATATTGCTCATTTGATGCTCTTTGTGAGTTTTCTTGAATAAAATAATTTGAATTTGAATTTGAATTTATTTATGTTTACATCGCTTAATATATGGTAATCTGAGGTCAAACCGGTAGGTAATTAGATGGCGTCTGGACTTGAATACACACGAAACGAACCTATATATTATCTACCCCATGCTCTGTAAACTGTTTATTTTAGACTTTTGATAGTTTGGATAAATGTTTTACTTTGTTATAAATCAAATATGAGAATTTGAGTCAAATCGGTGACCATGAACTTGACAGCTAGTGCGCCTTTAAACGTCGCCGATTTATATTTTTGGTGGAATTGATTTTCATTGCACTTCTTAGGGAAAGACGATTTAATAATTTATGTTGGGGTTAAGATGGGAGGAGCAGAGGAGAATTTTCTTCAGTTCTGTGACTTTTCAAAATTATATTTCCGCACCGTCAGTCACAAATTTGACTAAAACTGAAAAAAGTTAAAAATTGTGAATATTAATCCTATATAAATCTCCATGTTTAGTTGCAACAAGTTACAATTTTATAATTGTAGTCTGTCGCCAGAACACAAATACAAATATTTATTAAATACAGGGGCGGATCCAGACTTACCTCGATGTCTGGGGGTGGGGGTGCGGGTGGTTTGCACCAAGGAACCAAAATTTTGTATATATTTTTGGAGATGTAGTTATGCGTGTTATACAGTTTTAGTGGGATTTTTTATTTTTATTTTTTTTCGTGGAATAATGGTTTCTATAATTCTATGTCTGTTATTTGTATTACTATTTCGCTTTCAGAGTCGGATTAAGGTTTTTTTTTGTTTTTTTTTGTGTTTTTTTTTTTGGGGGGGGGGGGCTTTTTGTGAGAAAATTTGGTTGCTTATCACTGCAGTCAGTGGGCCCCCTTTTAAATCTAATTAAAATATTATAACCTCTCCGATCAAGCTGTGAGTAGTTTCCGCTCTATATAAGAAGATTCCAATGAGTAAAAAAAATATGAACATTTTTTTGGTGAGCTGAACTGGGGTGGGGGGACGTGCCGCGGCCACTGTGCCCCCGTTAAATCCGCCTCTGAAATAATACGATTACAACAGCCCTAGCTAATACTACCAAAACGGCATGTGTCATACTGATGACCTCGTCCTGGTCATATAAATCACGTGATCTATATTGCTTTTCGGCCCGGTCCAAAACTGAAAAAGGCCGTATGTTTTTTAAAATATTTGCCGCTGACCACATCTTAATGATATCATACATGTAACTTTGGATTCAAAGCAAGTCAGTATTAATTTGCCCTGTAAACATCATATTGTGCATGTAATTCAGAATTCATTGGCAGTCCGTATTGGAAATATTGGCCTTCTCTGCACAGCATTGCCAGTCCGTATTGGAAATATTGGCCTTCTCTTCACAGCATTGCCAGTCCATATTGGAAATATTGACCCTCTATTCACATTTGATGTATGTGATACAGCATTCAGAACAAGTCTGTACTGAAAAAGTTGTATTATTTAATAAAAGTGTGATGAAGTGGCTGTTTCAGTATTGGCACTGGTATAGATTTTCGGTCAGTTGTATTAGCTCTCGACCCTACGGGTCTCAAGGCCAATACATCAAACCTTGAATCTATACCAGTCAGTGCCTATACAGAAACAGCCTGTTAATAACACATGTTATTAACTCAAACTCATCAACAATAAATGGTTGAGGCTCGTGGTATACATATTAATTACATGCTTGATCATACATAATAAGTATTCTAAATAATGACTAAGTATATTAATATGTTATATTATAAACAATGACTATGCATTAAAGATATGTTGATATTTCTATAGAGTTTGTTCAGCTTTACGCAGGTTCAGACTGCTTGAAACTGATGAAAGAGGACAAACATCGACTTTGAGTATTTCAAATTGGAGTTCGCAACTTTTTCTATGGCTATGGGAATTTCGTCGAATCGTTTCAGAATATTCTGTCGGCTGACATATTCTTATGGCGATGAACATGGAGCATGACAAGACCGCACAATCTCTCAACACCACAGGTACTTAAAGGAAAAACAATAGGGAAAACAATTGCAAATTCTGAGACATTGAAGTGCCTGTGCTCACCACCCATGCATACTATTTCCAAAGTTTTCAGTCGTCTCAGGCACAGGCACTTGTCTCAGATCCCCCTATATAAGGTATATAGCCGGTATATAGCCGCCTTAGGAAATGTTTTCTGAGACAAGTGCCTGTGGTCTCGGGCAGAAAAAGAACGTTGAATTTACAGCAAACACTCGTCACTGGAAGAGTTAATAAAAGCATAGACATATAATACGTCTCTGATAAAAGCAAAATACCACGTCTAGCGTTTGGTTAAAAAACCTGATGTGCTTACATTACAGTTTGTTAAAGGGCATTGGGAACATGTTCTTTATCTGTGAAGCTTGTTTTTCATCTTAAAATCTCTTACTACCACTCAGTTTCCGATGAGATGCTGGGTTATATCCGGGAAGAATAATCGAAAAGGAACGATGTCAAGTTATAAAAAATATGTTAGTCAGAAAAACATATGATTACATTACGTATTTAATTACCATTAACAAATACGAAAAAACAAATCGGTGTCGAAATTTTAGTGAGGAAATTGACTCACTTGCCTCAATGGTAGTTACAGCCTTGGGTCTAAGACACATGTTAAAACCACGATATATAAAAAAACACCTTTTTATTTTGAACTAAAGTGCATCTGAATACGACACCGATCAAGTACTTAGAAATAGAACACAACAGAGCTTGTGCTTCGTAGCAAGATTAGATATAGGTTCACCAATGATAAAATTGACATCATTTTATATATTACAAAGTTTTATCACTCTCAACACGAGTTTTCTCACCTTTTAGGATCTTTTATGATATCCGTGGACACACGATATGTCTTTTTTTGTATCCTTTTATTTTTGTTGTTGATGACACACGAAGTGCTACAAAAAAGATTTATTTGCTTTTTGTACAACACGATGGGTGTAACTATTGTAGCAAGAATTAATACCCCT
Source organism: Mytilus galloprovincialis (assembly GCA_037788925.1). Lineage (NCBI taxonomy): Eukaryota > Metazoa > Mollusca > Bivalvia > Mytilida > Mytilidae > Mytilus > Mytilus galloprovincialis. The sequence goes on along the minus strand of CM075333.1, from coordinate 42,817,590 downwards.
TTCAGAGGACCAGATCGGTTCTTTAGTTTATTAGTGGAATTGTGTTGTGTATGAGACAACAACCCAACATTACAAAAGACAGCTGACAGAAGTATTTGGTAATCCTGAACTTAAAGTGCGGTGTGAAACTTTACTCTTGGGAGACATTAGTGAAAATAGCCCTTAATTATTGATTAATCTTCTAGTGTTGGATCCAAAAGAATAGAACCCCCTTTTATTTTTACTATCAATGCTTTTAAAAGGGGACATATGGTTGTATATATAGCAGACATAGAAGAAGGTTTGAGATAAATTAAAACATACACAGTAATAAATAAACATATATTTTGTCACAATAATTTAAATGGTTTGAAAAAATACAAATCAACATGGGATGAAAATAGATACATGATGCAAAACAATGTTTGATTAAAGAGAAAGAAAATGTACATTACACAAATTTTGGTATTACACCGGGTGAATCAATGTCATTAAGTTCAGTATCCGATTGAAGTCCAATATTGCTGTATAACACTTGGTTTCTCATTTACAGATTATGACTTTACGAGAATCTGGCACCAAAAGAATTGATTGACCGACGATAGATCTGAACTAAAGGTGATAGCTCTTAAAATCAGTTAGTGCTTGTAATAGCCTGTAGCAACATACTTTTTAAGCCTTCTTATGATGTAGATTTTGCTCATTAAGAAGGTTAGAATAAGTTATGTATGAAATGATAGACACACACGTTTCAGTGATTTTAAGTAGATTTTGCCCATTAAGAAGGTTAGAAGTTATGTATGAAATGATAGACACACACGTTTCAGTGATTTTAAGTTGTGTTCATTGGGATACGCATATCACGTGAAATCGTTGATAAATCAACTATTAACATCAAGATACTTGTCCAAAATATGAAAAGAGGAACAAAAAAATGCATGTTGAAAAAAACATCATAAAACACTGATTTATCATGAAAAGATAATAACATTCCAATCGACAGATAGGTGACGAATATCATCATATATTTGAATGCATTTTTTTCCCATAAAAAACGAAAAGAGTTTTTAACTGCATATTTTACAAAACAGCAACATACAGTAAAATTCTCTGAACTTATGTCAAGTACAAGAAAACCAGTTCTGAAGATGCTTTGTTCTTTTATAAAAAAAATATAAATACTTGTGTTTGTACTCCAGGCTTGTAACTTTTGTAACCTCTCTCGTTTGTTTTGTACATATTGTAAATAATTATTGTTGTATTTGTTGTCTCTGTACCGATGTAATGCTTGGCTTTATGAGAATAAAGATATAATTGTATTGGCAAACGGAGTGTGATTTAAAAAAATAAAACATCATAAATATATAACTATTTTACTCCGAAATGATTTGAGAACGTTCAGAAATTAAAGAAAAAAATGATTGATGGTCCAAGATATTTAGAGTATTGAAGAAAAAAGATTTAAGGCACGAATCACTTTTAGAGGTTGGGACGTTTCGAAACGTATTTTTCGTGGTAGTGGGGGATTAATAAATCTTTTTCAACAATTTTTGTTTTTTACCAATTTGAAAATAAAGATACGAATGTAGATCTAGATAGGATGTTTTTAAAATCCCAGTTCCATTACTGATAGAAACAATCCATTCATAGAACAATGTCTAAAAAATCACTACGTCTTATAATAAAAATGATAAACACATAAGTTTTAATGATGCACCAAAGAAAGGCAATAAAAAAATATAAGAAGTTAATGCTATATACAGAATTTTAAAGTTTTCCATTATCTAACTTCACGAAATGAAGCACGTGTCATTTGATTTTGCTGCCAAAAGATTCAATCCCCATTCAGTAGGCGCTTCTTGAAGGTCACTCACGCAGTTGTTTGTAGCGTTTGGTGAGGCAACAGTATTGTCAGCTGCAGGTAGGACATTGTTGGAACCAGATCCACCTATCCATTGGTAAAATCCTCTGTCGTTGTTAAATACAGTACCAATAAGAATATCATCATTGATATCTAAAACCAGACAAATATTATACATATATATATATATCACAGTCTGATTAAAATACAAATATCCAGTGCTGGGCGCCAAATGGGACTCTTTTGGTTTTGTACTCGAAATTCAATTTTGTACGGACAAAAGTGAGTTTTTCTCAACAAAAATGAGTCCAGTTTAACAAAATTTGTAGCATACTACAAATTTAAAATTTTGTCGTACAAAATTATCTTTCAGTGGACAAAAGTTACTTTTGTCATTTTCAAAATTCGTTTTTGTAACACAGACTTTACTTTTGTTACCTAATTTGAAAATTGAGCGACAAAAGTCAATTTTGTATGCAAATTAGTTTAGTTTGGAATCTGTGAACTAATTTGCATACAAAATCGACTTTTGTGACACAAAAATTGTTTTTGTGAGACAAAATTGACAAAATTGAATTTTGTCTCACCAAAGTCAATTTTGTCTCACAAAAATCAATTTTGTCCCACAAAATTGAATCTTGTCTCACAAAATTGACTTTTGTGTTTTTTAATTTCCATATCAGGTAACAAAAGTCAATTTTGTATGCAAATAAGTTTATATTCGCATACCTTTTTGACAAAATTGACTTTTGTCATGACAAAAATGACTTTTGTCTACAAAAATGAATTTTCTCATGACAAAAATGAATTTTGTCATCACAAAATTGAAGTTCTCATAAAACACGTCTATATCACATAGTTTTGTAAGACAAAAATGATTTTGTTATGACAGAACAGAATTTTGCACAAAACCACAAAAGCCCCATTCGGCGCCCGTATGTAGAACAGAGCGTTGTCAGATATTTGTAAGTGTGGACACAGATATGTATGTTAATTAATTTGTATAATTCACATTGGAGCGATTTATGCAGACTATAATATAGATTTTCTAAAAGGGAGTTCTAGGTAGTTCAACTTGGAATAAGGGGGTTCCAGTGTTATTTTTGTGATCGAAGTCATGTGTTTGTTTTTCTATTTCGATAAATGTGTCACATATTATAAATATGAAGTTGTATGGCAATAACGATTTGAATTGAATTGAATTGATAAAAAGGAAGGGCTATAAATCCGTAAAACACACCTCGAATGAATAGGTTTTAATCACTGTTTCAGTCACCAAGTATTATTAATTTTCACAAATAATAATATACATAAAAAATAACGATTAAATATAATTCATATATTGAAAACTTATAATCATGTCAGAAATATTTAACGAGCGTTTTAATGCGACATTTACTAAATTGAGATTCGTTCGCATCTAAAATTACACATTTGGTTTTCAAAAGATATTTTGACAATGAGTCTCATTTCCCGTCCAGTATCAATAATATTTACCTTGAATTTGTTCGATCTTCTGAAAATACTCATCAACTTCGCTGGTACCGGCCTCCTTAAATGATAAAGTAAAATTGATAGTTATATGAGAAGGCAAAGAAAATGTTCAGCTATAACAAAGAATCGTTGGCACCGAAAGTAAAAAACCTGTGTAATCTCACCCAACAGTAGCGCAGATACTATACTATACAATATTTTTTCTCTAAACTTGCTAGCCGGATAAGCTATTGTAATCCAATGGAAGCGTGGAGATACCGTGTATAGTTCTGAGAAATACACTTTAGAGTGTAGAAATCTCGTATTATAGTTGTTTAGAGAGCTAACACTTTAAGATTCACCGACGAAATGTATAAATGCCGATCATTTGTTGAAAGTCTAACCCAACCTACTCTGCTTATGGAAGTACACCACTAATTAATGGCCCCATTGCTTTCTATGTTAAATTCCTCAATTTCGAGTGGTCACAGCTCTTTTATCTTAAGTTCAAATAAAGTGACACTCATTGCATGTCAAAGCAACACCTTCTGGTGTCCTGTACTGAAAAAATCAACATACCTTACATTGCATATAAGAAAGAACTGGTTCCTGGAACTTCGGATGTACCAAAACAGGTACGTCCGATCTGACAAAAAGGCAAAATGTACCCTCCTTTTAAAATTTCATGCTATTTTTTTATTATTCAAATTTATCAGTCAAAAATTGTTCTGCAATGATCACCAGTCATGCAGCTTTCATTTGATACCAAAATTAATAAAATATTCTAAATATATTGAAAGTTATGTCCATGCGTAGGAACTATTTTGTGTTAAATATGTACTACTTTCTGGTATGTGCTTTCTGGCCGGGCCTGAATTGTGGTGTTACACCTTATACTGAATCAACACTTAATTCTGGAGTAAGATACACGTTTCTAGTCGAACGATTCTAGAAATTGAAAAACTCTATATTCTGTTTGATTTCAAACGAAATGCCAATTAAAACCCCCAAACAGTGTCGATTAAATGTGGGTGCAAAATTTAAAGGGTAAAGAATTTGAATGTCTGAGAAAATGTAAAAAAGAAAGTCTGTTTGTAAGGCTTTTTTGGAATTTGAAAATTGTTAGTAGATCTTTGTAGGCGTTTACATTATTAATTCAACATGTCAAAGAAGGAAATGTATTATCAAGTTTTCGCAGAACTTAGCAACATACATAAACATTTAGTTTTCAAATTTCAAATACTTCATTATAAATTTCAAATCAATATTACTTTTAATAATTGATGAAATAAAAACACAAGCCTTTGATGTCAGCAATACTTCAATTTTTTTTTTGATATTGACAAATATATTTGAGTTAATCATCATTGTTGAAAAGCACATACTACGTATCAACTTCGCAAAAATAAATAAATTAAACAATCAGATGTAGTCCAAGATTTATGGAATGTTTGAATGATAACTCAATTATTTTACTAATTTTTCGAAAAGTCAAATTTCGAATAACATATATCACTGACATGAACCAACGACAACCACTGAGCTACAGATTCTTGACTTGAAACAGGCACATACAGAATAAGGCGTATAACCATGCTGATGATGGAAATTGAAAATGTGTACAAGAGACAACAACTCAACTAAAGAGTCGATCAATATATTGCATGTATGGTATTCTGAAACATTTGTGTATAGGTTGTTGAAGATTGAAACGGCGTCAAAAGTAATGGTCGTCGAGAACTAAGAATATCGAATAGGTGCATTTTAATAAGAGTTTTGTCCTATGATCATTTAATTCTTGATAAGAAAGTTCGCTACCCACTTTCAAATTACAGTCGATTCCATTGAGTGTGTAGGCAAAGGTAATATATTTGGTTAGCTTGCTTGCTAGCTGGACCATGAAGTCATTATTAGGTAAGGTAAACTACCTTTCTTTCGAAGTAGCATAGTCCTATAGACAGATAGATAAGTTAGTAAATACTCTGTCGGACTAGTCTACTCTGAAAGGAGGGTAGTTTATCTTACCCAATAATGACTTCACGGTTCAGCTAGCAAGCAAGCTAACCAAAGATATTACAATTGCCTACAAACTCAATGGAATCTGCTGTAAAAGCTTTTCATAATACTAGTATATATTGATAGGAGATTAATAAAGGAATCACAATAGAAAAAAATAAATAGGTCAATGTGCTTGTTTTCGAGATATTAGCCATTGAAATTTTGACGGGAAATGTCCCCCTTGCTTTTTAATAGCTTTATCATTGACAAGTTTAAGTTCTCAAAAACCATTAATAAATAAAAAAGACTTTATAAGAATTTTAGATGGCTTATAATTATACATGTAAAAGATTTATAAAAAGAAAAATGGGTGTCAATGGGCAATTTTTTAAGGGATTCTATTTGATAAAACCAGAGGATTCCAAAAATCTGACAGAAAATCCGAAACTTGACAAACGAACATCCGATCTGCCTAAGCTTTAATGTAAACATCTACATATCAATTTGTTTAAAAGATCAACCACACTGTGCCAGCTTATAATTGTTCTGTTAATGTTTTTGAACAGAAAACTAATTCATATATATTTAGATATCGCAGGGAAATTTTCCAAGGGCTGTTTTTTTTTTTTTTAATGAAAAGTAGGTTAACTAGAGCTAAAATTGATCTGTAAGTTATCCATCATTATACACTAGTGTTCAAGGCAAAATAAAAAAGTCCAGACAACTTCTTAATTTCAAAAGCACGGACGAGCGGACGCAGAAAACAATAGATGCTACGGCTTCAAACATCTAAGGTGGAAAGGGATAATATAATAAACATATAAGACAAACAACTTTAGATCTCCGTGTCAGAGACCGTACTTTGACCTGTAATTGTTAACTTTTTATACATTGTGACTTGAATGGAGAGTTGTCTCATTGGCACCAATACCACATCTTCTATATAAGTTGTGAATCGAAACCTAGATTTTGCCACATAGAAAAAGTATGTCAGATTATCTGAGAGTAAGTTTTCATGTGATATTTGCATGACTAAGATTACAAATAACGAACTTACTGGCTCCACAACTGTCCAATTTACATTGAAAAAGCTATGGAAGAAACAAGTCTTCTCTCCAGCTAATATAATCCATCCTTCAAAACATGTGTCCTGCAGTTCATCTGAAATAGAAGCTTAGTCAACAAACTGTTGTTTTGTCGATTCAAAAGGACATATATTAGAATATGAAAGTAGGAGATACCTAAGCTTTTATATCAAAATATTGTTATTCGTTTGCCTTTATTTCGATATTCAAGTTAACATGTATGATCATGTATATCGTAACATTCTTTAAACCCATGTTACGAGTTTTCTCCAAGTATCAGAGTTCGTACGGATGTGTTAAATTGCATTCCACACCGTAATAGGATGACTCTTTCATTCCATAGGATGCTTCTCTTGTCAACACACAATGTTTCACTCCGTTTTGTCGTTATGTGTGTCTGCAAGCTCATACCAGATGCATAACACTTCATAATTTTTTGTAAATTTAATTTTTATTGTTTGTAAAGTTTACTTCAAGATTTTAATATTTGAAAAAGTAAAATCACAAAAATCCTGAACTCCGAGGAAAATTCAAAAAGGAAAGTCCTCAATCAAATGGCAAAATCAAAAGTTCAAACCCATCAAATGAATGGATAACAACTGTCATATTTCAGACTTGGTACAGGCATTTTCTTATGTAGAAAATATACATATACTTATATAATTATGTGATCGGTTGTTCTGAGTGTTTTTTTTTAGGGGTTTCCTATATTTATGCGATAACCATATTTTCTCCAGATCTGTGCAAGTGATCTTCAACATATATATAGAATAAAGGACTTTTTGTTTTTGATACTGACTTCATCACAGTAAAATATCAGGTGAGCCCGGTGAGCTTAACTATATGAATTTCCTTTTTTGCTTTATCATGCACATTGGTCTTTTGATGTTGTCCCTAGAAACTAAAGTCTTACGCTGAATTTATACATTTTGCTTTGAGACCAAAACATTGTCAAAAAATGATTAAAACAAAACTTGCATTTTCAAAGTTATGAATATGTCTTCTGAACACCCAGAAAGCATGATTTTGTATCATTTGTTCTATAGCTTCTTGGGCCTTCAGTGACTCCAAAACCCTTTAAAAAATTTCCTCGCTCTGCTCGGCGAAATATGTTTTCCAAGACTTTTATAAGAGGCAAAAAAGGAAATTCACATAGTTAAGTCTGTGGCTGCTGTTTGTTTTAAACCCATGATCAAGTTCATAACAAAATTACTAGATTACAAAAGGAATGCATGACTAATAGACTACAACAAGACAATCAATGAACAAAAGACAAATAAATAAGAAACATTGATCCCGAAAAATCAGGGCTACATCTGAAGGAAAAGATAACTTGCTTCTTGCAAGGCACTCACTGTGAACACAATTTAATATGGAGACAAGCGTTTGGTTTTGTTTGCTACATGAGGCAGTTGCGTCAATGTAAATACGGCCCTGTTAAAATAAAAGTATGGTAAGGTTTCCTGAGACAATATATCTCAAGTTAAAGGAAACCAATTCTAAGACATTTCAAGTATATTTGAATAATATTTATACTTTTATTATTAAAAAAAAATAGGATTTGTTTTCCGATTTTTAAAAATTATTTTGGGGAAAAAAATTGAATTCATGAAGAATCTGGTGCCATACTCATACTTTAGAAATCCAGGAATAGGAGATGATAAAACATTTTGTGGCTCATTTTTAATCGTATTTTCTAACTGTGAAGTGCTACCTCAAGAAACAGAAAAAGAAAACTTTTTCCTGCATTTTCTGATCACATTTTCACAGCAATAGCTCAAAAAGGCTAAACTGACTTGAAAGTTTCAAACAATGTCAAGTGTTACATTCACCAAAAATCTCGTGCGTTTCTGCGAAAAAAAATCACGCGCAATTTTGTGAATGAAAGGGGAAAAAAGATCCTTACGCGTTGCATTCACGCATGTCATTTGCGTACTAACCAAATGATTTTTATATCACGACCAGTCCACTGATACTGACATTATCAGCGAGTACACATCAAAGGAAAAATGTACAAATTGCCAATAATCAAATTTATCGACAATCATTGTCTGCCTTTCGAGTTGCTATATTCTGGAGCAAAATCGTAAGGATATTAATCTCAAATAACCATAAGGCATTTAGTCTTTGGTAGTTTACATAAAGCGGAGCTGCAGAGGTTTCACACAGAAACACTTGTTCTGTGCACGCCTGTCATGTTTTTAAGTTTAACTTGAAAAGCAAAAATAAAGTATTATTACAGCGTACATTCAATTATATTTGAAAATCACAACAGTACTAATACGTCTTACTTTTTATATACGATACTCATTAAGATTTATTCTAAATGTATATCTTTTAGTATCTTTTGATTATTTGTGTGGGAGAAATTTGCCTTTGAAGAATAAACGCATTAAAAATTCTATAGAACTTACTTCTACCAACAGAGCTTGTTGTGCAATTTTCTGTACATTTATTCTGAATTACAAAATGAATAATCATCATTAACAATATTCCCACTATATATCCGACCAGCATCGCAGCAAGGACATCTCTTTGTCGTATGCTCTTCTTCTTGGGATCTTCTGTTTTGCTTGGATCTTCCAAAGAATGAGACGTTTCTCCAACTTTGTTAGTCCCCATCATTCTCCTTTAAGACTTTTGAGAAATGTTCTAAAATTTTTCTTTTCAAATAATGAATTATTCAAAGAAATCAATAATAAATAGAAGTGTTACATTACACAATCGATTTCTTACCAGGAATTAGAATCTTGTCTTTTAAAAGATTTATTAAAAAATATGTAGAGTATAATAAGATTTAAAAAAATATGAAGTTCTGTGAAATATCTTATCAGTTAAAAAAAAGTGAACACAAATGCAAAAACATCTTTAGTTTTCCATATTGGGAATGAACAAAACAAACATATAATATATTTCTTACAGTAAAGATGCTTCCGTAAACAAATAAAAAATCTAATACAAATTAGCAAATATTGTTTGTAAAAACTTCATAATCGATTCTATCGACATTGACGCTGCTCAGTATAATAGTTGGCTTGAAGGGACGTTTTTAGTAATGTGTTCACTTATACTTGTACTGAGAGACAATGCACAATTCATTAAAAAAGTCTTAGGTTTCAGATATTGTGTCTTTAAATTTTTGCGTTCATGCAAAACTGAACAATAACAAATAAATGTATATTCATAGCATATATTAAACACAGGATTTAATTCATAAAAATAAATAGCGATGCAATGTAAAAAAAGTCTCTAGTTGAATCTAGAATGCATGTAAATGATACAATGATTATAAGTTTAATTTTGATAACTAGCTTCCTTTGTTTTTACAATTATATACAACAACGATATAAGTCACTTTTGTTCAAGATCATCAATTTCTGTCAAAGGGAATCTGCTCATAGTTACTGTCTGTCAATGTATCTCTATTATGTCCTGTGTTTCCTTCATCTGCCTGCCCTGAAACAACATCATTAAATTGAGATTGGAAAAAATGGAAATGGAAAATGTGTCAAAAAGACAACAACCCGACCAAAGTAGAAAACATATATATAATTACATACATTCCAAAAGTAATAACTAACTCGAACAAAACATTCAAATTGACGTTTTCTTAAGACATCATTTCAATTTTGAAATACCTACATTTATAACAAACTTTTTACTTGTTCGGCTTTACAACTATTTTGATCTGAGCGTCACTGATGAGTCTTATGTAGACGAAACGCGCGTCTGGTGTATAAAATTATAATCCTTTAATAACTAATTAGATACACCTCATCGCTGTATGATTACAGAATATCACATCCGTACACGTACTATTTGGATGTCGCATCAGAAAGTGTCTATTGCAATGCAAAAGTGATTGTTGTATGACGTCAATAGTTCAAGCATTCAAAAATCTCGGGTCAAGTGTTGCAGAATACGAAATAACATTAAGATTTACTGCCCGTTTTGCATTTCAATTTGTTAAGTCATTTTTTCATATCTTTTACCTCTATGTATAAGTATGAACTGTAAATAAAACAGATATTCTATTCAACATGTAAATAAGATAGTTCATACTTATATTCGCAATGACCATTCCAACTTCTTCATAGAACTGGGTATCAATTCGTCGCCTGGATACGGTACTATACAGACTAAAATAATATATTAAAACATATTAACATAAACATATTTTCAATGACATTGATATCTTACAGGATCAAATTCAAACAACAAGTGGGATGATGATTTCAATGTAGAAGCCGTACTTAACTGGAAAATACTGAGACTTTAATAACTTTCTGAAGCATTTGAACTAACATCCGTTTTTTATTGTGCATGCGAGTAATTAAACCTATAATTTTGTTCAAAAGTTTACTTCTGGATTGAATTTTCTATTTCGCTGTTGCTTCATTCATTTTGCAGTTGGATATCGTGTTTTATGTTCGACCTAAGACAGCTGACTTCTAATACCTTTACGACATGGTTCGATTTTGTTTTACGTTTGACCCTTTTCGGTCATTCAGTTTATCAAGTAAGCAAGCTTTTACACACACTTGACCTCAATTCTTTTGTTTTAAGTTTGAGCATTCTTGATCATGAAAAATCACAAAAACATCATTTAAGACACCCCCAAAATTTATAAAGTGTTACTGTTACGTATTGGTAATCAATCTTTACTCTTTTTAGGGATGGCATTGTTGTATCCTTTTCTGGAACATTCGGCCAATTTATTATATTCTTTTGATTATTTCTTTTGGTGGATTTTCTTTCTGTATTTACTACTTATTACAACAAAACACACATGTCACAACTATTTTGATCTGAGCGTCACTGATGAGTCTCATGTAGCGTCTGGCGTATTAAATTATAATCCTGGTACCTTTGATAACTTTTTGGTAAATGATGTTTGTTGTACTATCTGTTTTTTTTTACCATTTTAGTTTTCATGACAGTGCGACAAATGCATTAGATCTCATAAAAATGACAATCAACTATTCTCCAGAGTTATTCCCTTTATTCCCTTTATATAACTTAAATTTATGACTTCAGATTTATTCTTTGTATAATGGTATAATTTATAAACGATAAACACTACTAAACTGTTTGACTTACTTCAGAGTTGATACTACAAAATTGACAAGGTAAGCGACACAGCAGATGACACTTTCGGTGCATGAACTGCTTATTAAAAAAGACGTGAAAAGTAAAATCACAAAAATACCAAACTCTGAGAAATTTCAAAACGGAACTTCAATAATCAAATATCAAAATCAAAATCTCAAACACATCAAAAGAAGGGATAACAACTGTCATATTTCTGACTTGTTACAGGCATTTTCCTATCTTGAAAATGGAGGTTTTAATCAAGTTGACTAAGTTGAATAGCTAGCTAAACCTCCCACGTGTATAACAGTCGCAACAAATTCCTTTATACTTACAACTATATGTGAAAAAAAAACTCAGACACATATTTTTATCCCGTTTGTTGCGAAATACTTAGTTTTCTGGTTGTTTTTTTGTAGATGTCAACAGTTATCCTATTTTGCCTTTTGTCATGGTTTTTCATTTGCTTTGTGTGTTTGATTATCCCATTACTGTCTTCTTCCTCTTTTCAATTGGTTTAATAATTTTCAGAACTCGCGTTCAAAAACGGTGAGCATGGTTTGATATACATGTACATGTATATTATTTATATATTTTTTTAGTTTTCTGTTATAACGACATTATAGGGTTATTTGATTTTTCTATACTGACTTTAGTTATATTAAACGAGACTGAAAGGGAGCGGATAGAGATCATGTTCATGTGCTTGTTTCAAGTCCGAATATTCTTCAGTGGTTGTGTCTTAATATCATTAACGGTATCAGTTTTATTGCATGTGATGTGTATTCTGAGAATTAACGTCTCTTCAGGGACGATCGCGGCCAAATATTTGAAAATTCAATCAAAGCTATACCTTCATTTAGAAAATTTGGTTATAATGCCAAATATTTGATAGTTTCTGTTAAATTTCATAATATTGTTTTGACACAGTATGATGATCACTTGATGTCTTGTTATGTCATTGGGATGGTGCTGCTGACATATACATATATCTTCTTTACTCATATTGCTTCCAAATAAATATTTGTTTTATAAATTATCTATAACATATAGTTACCTCTTTCTTATTTGCCAGAATTTGTCTTTTTTACCTATATATGAAATACAATATTTTTTAAACACTTGTGTACAATGCAGAAAAGTCACAAATAAATATTTTGCTATGCACTGCAATTTGATTAATGTCCACAGAGCAGGTAATTACAGAATAAAATAAAAATAGCAATTATATCTCTGCAAAGAGAAATATTGGTAACGAATGTTCTTTTCATAAAACGATTTACTTTTATTCAATGAACGTTTTTTAGTATAATCAGAAATGACCCTTTCTTGATATTCTTAGAATTCCATTTGCGATTGTTATGTTAATGTTTATAGAACAAAATTCATTTAAATGATTTTTCAAATTCTTTTAAAAATTCGTTCTCATAATATTTGATATATTGATACAATGTTTCAGTTTCTCATATTATGTAAAAGTTCTCTTTTTATTTCCATAACATGTAATGTTGTACTGTATAGTATTTAGAAATCAGACTTTAACTATAATCAAGATATTTCTCTTTTCTCAAGGTGCACATGAGTTTTGTTGAAATATCGCATTTAACAGTTTCTGACGAATTAAAAAAAATCAGACATCTAATGAAAGTCATTCGTAGTTATATTCATAAAGAAAAAGGATTTATATAAGAATTGAAGAAAAAGCAGATATAACATAATACTTCTGGTCTCATACCTAAAAAATATTATCACTGAAACATTATCCATGCTCTCAAAACTTAGATATTATAAGATTTTTTAGTAAAAATTCCTAACTCTAAGACGAGTATGACCACTGAAACGATTTTTCTCATCAAACTTGCAATATATGAAAATGTCAATCATTTGCTATTGTAAACTTAACATGAATTTGGTTTAGATTTAAGATGGCAATTTCACCATGTAAGTAAAAAGGTTTCAACAATGTAAAATACCAATAGCATATGACCATCTGGAAATTATTTTGAGACTTTCAGCATACAACATGAATTGTGATCTTGTATGCATACGAATGCCTGTACAAAGTCAGAAATATGGCAGTTGTTGTTCATTCGTTTGATGTGTTTGTATCATTTGCTTTTGTCATTTGATTAGGGAATTTCCATTTTGAATGTTCCTCGGAGTTCAGTATTTTTGTGATTTTATTTTTTAGCGTACTAAATTATAAGCCTTGTATATTTCATAAATCAGTTTACATACCCTTGGTTGCTCTGCATATTGTTATGATCAATCCTGCTATGAAAATTCCTGATGCTATTATCAGTGAGATTATTAACACTTTGCGGACTGTGTTATCTAATAAAGAGATAAGGTATGTTGAAGTTATCGAAGGATAACCAAATTTGAATTCATCTCATATCAAAAGGAAAAATAAAAAAAACTTTTAAAGAAATCGAGAGATGTTCTCAAGAATACATTTATTAGTATATTCATATTCGAACTCTTCAAAACTAACTAGAAAGTTTATACTTGATATATTGAACACATTAAAGTATCTCTGAAAGTGTAGACCGAACAAGAATTACCCCCCAAAATGATTTAAGTTACCAGTAATGTAAAAGAAATAATGAGGAGTAAATGTTTACGACAGAAATATTGCATGAACTACTATTTAACAATCAATGTACCAAAAACTACTTTAAAGTAAGTTACTATATTAACTATTTAACTAAGCTATAACCTCTGGCCTTTATTAGTCTTGTATGTTTTTTAAAATTTTATTTCGTTTTAGATTATTTATATGTTATGTAGTTTAGTGTGACGTCCATTTCACTGAATTAGTACACATTTTTATGTGTTGTCCAGCTGAGGCCCACCTTCGGGTGTTACATTCTCTCCCTGCCTTGAAGACCCATTGGTGGCATTCTGTTGTTATCTGCTCTTTAGCCGGGTTGTTGTCTCTTTGACATATTATCCATTTCCATTCGTAATTTCATAATGCACAGATGTAAATAAGCCTATGTAATACATTGATTTGCATTAAAAAGTTGATAGTTCTGTTCGGGTGAGATTTTTTTACAAGAACACTGTCGCGTTTAGGTTTTGAACTGAGAACTTTTAATTTCAATGTAGCATGGAATCGACACGTTGATATGGAATATTAACGATTATCTCTAGGTTGTTTTAGTATTCTGTTGTTTGCTTTTCTAACATTCCCAGTGACGATTATGTATACAGAGGTTTACGACATAGAAAGCTGTAGTCTTTGAATGGCACAAACTTACCCTTTACTTACACTATACAATATTACACAACTTCACCATGTACCAGTGTACCATACACAATTACATCAAACACTATTCCCATTTCCCTTTCTCATAAATGATACTAAATTTGCACTATTCAAAATCACTTTATACTAACGTGTTTGATGTAATTGATAATTGACCTACCCTTCTTTTAAAATAAACTAAAAATGAATCGTATGTAATTCCTCATGCACACCTTGTTTAATATATGGAACGTTGTTCATTATCTGTGCAATGAATGAAAATGATTTGCCCTCTTCTTCTACTTTTTGTTTCATATCACTTGAGTTCATTCCGGTATTTGAAGAGGTTTGTGTTGGCGAATCTAGATTTCTCTAAGGGGATGTGTGGACTTGGTTTTTGTGTCTGTGTGAACATAGGCAATACTAATCTTTTCTTGTAATACATACAATGACAAATTGTTCTTGTGTGTAATATTACAAAAAAAAATAATTACAAAAGAAAACCAAAGAACCACAAAGAACGAAAAAGAGCACTAGCAAATAATACGTTGAATATAGATACATGACAAAAAAGTAAAAACGGAGGGTCGAAAAACAAATCATCACTCATATACTCACCATTCTCTTCAAAAGTATGAGATGTTGAGAAATGGGCAGTTTTCACAGTAAGGCGATATACAGACGTATCCACATCACATCCTGGTTTCAGATGAAGTGTTGCAACCTTTGCTCTCACAGGAACTGCAATGTCATGCATATTTACATAATTAGTAGCTGGACCGACATTTTGTCTCTGACGTTCTGATGAATGCAACAATCTTCCATTTTTATACCAAATAAGTCTTGTTTTTTCATCAAAAGAATAGAATTGGACACTTAGTACACATTCTGCCTCTGAATGATCTTTTATAATAGAGCTGTTTACAATAACGGGTGGCCCTGAAACAAATAAGTTGGTTAATGCATTAAAATTGTCAGGATGCATAATTTGCTCAATTATTGACATCGGACACAAAAACAGAAATAAGAAAAAAAAGAAGAAAAAAGGACGAAAAGGTCCATTCTGGAATGTACTGGTCTTAAAAAGTTATTTCTCTTTAGTAAAAAATCACTCATTTGTTTAAATATACTTTCTTGGTAATATATAATTTTAATGTTCAAATATTATATGTGCATAATTATGTATACTATGGAATCGCTTATTTTCGCCAGTACATATTTATTTGTGTAATGACAAAAAAATAATTTCTTGAATATCTGATTTCACGGATTTACAAAAACTTGACTATTACCCTAAATAAAATGTGTATTGAGTTTAACATTTGAATAAGTGGCTTTCGTGGACTAAGAATTTTATATACCGATATAATCGTCTGATGTGCAATTTTACCGAATTTTTCATATTCCCGATCGTGATTTTTTACTGATTATGAGTCCGAATGACATGTATAGCAGGAGGTGCTTCCTCTGTTGACCTACACAGTCTTGCTCTTTTTGAAGTTCATATGATTCCCTCAATTTTTGTTTGTTACCTTGCTTTTCCTCTTGGTAATCGATTTACAAGATTTGAACATCAATAAACTACTGTTTCAAAATCCACGAATATTTGTATTTTACGAATAATAATGAATCCACAGCATTTGCTGAATTATTACTGTAAATTCGGAAATCATAATTTATCATGCATTTATTATAACGAGTTTTAAAGAAAGGACAAAAATGCATAAATAATAATTTTGATTTCAAGAAAATCTTCATACAGGGTTACAAACTGGATATCAAAACGCCAGTTCTTATTATTGCGAAAAGAAAGGACAAAAATGCATACATAATAATTGGGATTTCAGGAAAATCTACATACAGGGTTACAGGGATATCAAAACGCCAGTTATTATTATTGCGATACTGAACCAGTCGCAGTATTCGCATACATAACATATTCGTAGTTCTTTCTGAATTAACCGTATGTTTTTCCACATATATCCGAGTCTTGAACCGTCTACTATAATCAATCAATCCACATAGTTTTTAATATGTATATTTTTTTCGCCACTTATTTGCCGATAACGTGTAGATCTTGTAACAAATTTTAAGTGACAAATGATTTAAATCATATAATGATAATATCAATGATAAATATATATATATTTTCAATCAATTCACAGATTGGTTGGATTTAAAAAAAAAAAAAAAACATCCTAGTGAAGTTGTAAATAATAAGTTTACTACAATTTTAGATAACAAACTTTAAACATGCAGCAAGTATTACAACTGTAAATGTAAAAGATTTGATAGTCTTTACCTTATTTGTAAACAACAGGGGGCGTTAATAGATTTGTAACTGCAATGACAACTTTCCATTAGTGATTAGTTTAAAAAAAAAAAACTTGGAGAGAACTTATATTTTAGGATCACTGACATATATTTTTACAATACTATAAAGAAGAATGCAAATCATCTGAACGATTTTTCAGCCAAATTGAGAAAGTCACATGTTTTACCATTGCCTATGTCTTATCGGAAAAGAATAGTCTTTGTTATAATACCTCAGTATGTTTTGTCTATACAAAAAGTAATGAAATAATTGTGCTATTTCATTCCACAGACTATATGCCAGTAAAGAGTTTCAAAGAATATTACCCCGGTTAATAGTTTCATCAACATATTTCCCGTACTTTTTCGTACTAATTTTTCTTGGACAGTAATGACGTTTCAAACTTTTTCACTTGAATGTTTGCGCTTAGCAACGTCAATATGATATCATAATTATTTTAAATCTGTTTGTGTCTGTTTTAGTTTAAACTTAATATATCACTTACCAGAAGCAATAATAAAAAAACAATAATAAGAAAATCTTCGTTAATTTTTAAAAGATCTAAATATAATAAATTGTATTGTACGGGTCTGTGTACAGTACTTTATCAAGTCTAGTAGAATTTATTTTATACATGGGAGTTTTTATTAGTCTTGACTCTTGATTACAGTAAATGAAATATTTATAAACACAACCAAAACTATAAAAAAAAATATAGTTCATGATGTGCATGTTTATTTGACATTTCTTTTTCTTTCAGGTGATTTATGTAAATTTTTATAAAGTTGATTTGTTCAGTATATTAAAACACATAATGACTGGTTGTGCGGGTAATAACAAGTTTGTTGTCCCTTCGCATACCAACTATTGCCCTCGGCTTCGCCTCGAGCAAAAGTTGGTATCTCAGGGATATCAAACTTGCTATTACCCTCACACCCAGTCAATAGGTGTATAATACTAGTAGATAGTTTTTTTCAACTAGGCCAAATACGGGGAGAAAACTATACGACCTATTTTATTTTGTAACTACAAGACGAATTCTGTGACTTCCCTACATTTGTTTTATTTTTATTTTCTTAAAACATATTATAAGGTCAATATTTTATATTCTTTTCTTAACAATCTTATTCTTTTTTATTAACCCAAAACTGTTTTTCCTTGTATAATCGTTACAAATTCTGACAGTATTGCACAACCTTTTGATAACAAAAGCGCCATGATCAATATATTTTTCGACAAATTCTTAACATTATCATGTCGATATAAACTTCATTTATTATTTACTTGAGACCCCCCTTCCCCTCCCTATCTACCAATTTGTATATAAGATATCTTCGATAACCTGGCACACTAAGAAAGACGGTTGAATTAAAAACGGTTGTGTTCTTCCTTGAATCAGTAACGATGCATGAGTAATTTCCTATATCTTCATATGTACAGAATGGTATATGAATAGAAGTCTGTTTCCCTGATGAAACTCCATCTAATTGAGATATTTCTACATCATTATAATGGTGAATCCACTTTCCAAAGTGAAACACGTCTGGTAAGTTATCGTCTTCACAGGTGAGTTTTATCTCTGAATTACTTTCACACACGTTCTTTCTATGTGATACATTATGTCTTTTGTCTGAAATTACAAAGAATGACAAAACAAAATTGGTAGATGAACAATCCAGAGCCCACTTCAAAATATAATTTTTATGTGCAAATATCAATGGTAAATGGAGCAATTCGGAATTGAGCTCATAAAAGTAATTAAAAAAATCAAACAGGAAGCTGATCAGACTAATATTCAATTGATGAAAACCCAGTCACCAACCAAATTATGTAATAAAAAAACCCACCAATATTATCTTTTTATTTGCTTTTGAACACATTTTGTGTTCTATCAAAAACATTGTTTTTTTTTATCTTGTTAAGTTATCAATATTCGTATGAGATTAACACATTAGCAGCCGTGAATAATTTTAAACATCTGGGCGAAATTTTTTCTTTTGTTTTTGCCAAGGTAATTTTAATTGATCGGGCGGAGCTTACGTTTTAATTTGAATATGGACAGTCTATTTGAATATGTGTGTGACAAGGATGGTTGCCGTATAATTATTATTGATTTCTAATCACATATCAGTGTCATCAAACGAATTTACAAAAGAATGAGTGTATGATATGGGAGGAATATAATAATTTCAAAATAAAAGAATATTTATATTAAGTGCTATAGCTAAGTATTTTACAGTGTCGGCTATTGTATTATTCGGTTAAAATATTTCTAATTGTAAGACTAATATTATAAAAATATATATATTAAAAATCAGATATTTACACCCTATTTTCTCCTTCCTTAAATATAATCATAATATTAGCTTTTAAAAAAAGAAATTATCGTTTTACGCGTGAATCTTTTGCCGCTTCTTAGATTTACTATTTAAGCACTTCTTCTAGTTCTTGTAAATCATTCTGTATTACGAATCATGGTCGAACGCAAGCAAAATACTTTCCTAACATTCAAAAGAAAAAGTCTACAACGTATCAAATTGTTTTGAGTCAGAAAATCAGCAACCGACGGCCAATCCAGTAAAAGCCTTTACAGAAAGAACAGCAGAATCTACCCTGGTTAGTCGTGATACTGTACGGAGAATTCGATGAAAGAAAAACGAAAAAGACAGACTTTTTTCACCAGAAAGGCAGACAATAAGAGGTCCATATAAACCTGTTGATGATTTCGATAAATGTACCATAAGACAGAAGATTCATGAATTTTATACAGTCCACAGTCAGTCACCAATCATTGTTAGACTTTATCAATCGCTTAAATGTGACATTAATTTTAAAAAAAATCAAAAAAGTGTATCAAAACGTTATAGAATTACGAAATATGCATATTTTGCAACTGCCGTCGTCATAGTAATACTTTAATATCCATAATTTCCGAAATGTGACAATTAAAACATGTTTTAAAACTCCTTTAAACAATTAAATGAACAGCTGTGTCTCACTATTTACTTTGCGAATACACGTATAGTGTTTACATTTTTTTAACCGGATCAATGACCATAACTGGACACATTGATGAGTTTATCCCGAAACACCTATATATAGATGGACTGGTCTATGATGAGCGAACCGTTTAAACTCCGCCCAGTCAAGTGAAATAAATCGAGTAATATAACATTATCGAAAAAAAAATGTAAATCACTTATCAAATTGCAGAATCAAAAGCTCAAACAAATCAAACGAATGAATACCAAGTAAAGGATAACAACTGTCATAATCCTGACTCGGTACAGGCATTTCCTATGTAAAAAATGGTCTGTTAAAGCTGGTTTTATAGCTAGAAAAACCTCTCACTTGTATGACAGCGCATAACAGTCCATATATGACAAAGATGTGTGAAAATAACAAATAGACACAATAGAGTTAAAATGTCAGTAGTATGGATACAGCCGTCAACATTGTGTTATCATCTTAATCACTATAAATATTGGAGGAGTCCTGTTTCTCTATATAGAATAAGGAGTTGCCGCCTGCAATTATTGAAACCAATTTGGATACATATTTTTGTTTAGACTTCGTCTAGAGTAAGAACACACCATATACTAGTACCAGACATTCAATATTGTTGGTAATTATTGTTTTATGTGCATTTACAATGCAATGACTGAATAACAATTTCCCTGTATTGTCATGGTTTTACGAAATTTATTGTAATAGGTTACTTATATCATAAGGCTCCATGTTGAAGATCGTACTTTGACCTTTAATGGTTTACTTTTACAAATGTTGACTTGGATGAGACAGTTGTCTTATTGGCTCCCATACCACATCTTCTTATAACTATTTAAAACTAAAAAGCGTCAATTTAAAGAAGATGTTCTGTTGTTTTTGGTTTCCGTTAAGTTAATCTAAAATAGTCTATGTTGAAAGACCTACAAGAAAGCAAAAACCTAAGTCCTATGTCTACTATTGGATGATTCTTTGTTAACGTTTTCTTCTCAATGCTTGGATAATTACCTGTTATACTTAATAATTAGTAACAACTTACAAGGGGCTATGTGAATCTGTACTATTGACTCTTTTTCAGATTGATTAGCAACACATCTGCATTTAGTGCCATCATCCTTTATGTCGGCAATAAATTCGGTTTTAATAAAAGCAGCATCGTTTACAACATCCGGTTTCATACTTGTTATATTATCACATGATAAGTCCAGATTATTTCGTTCTGATTCGGTGATATCGTAACATGTCAAAGATGCCAGTTTACCATCTATAAACTGATCATCCATTTTCAACATTGGTGACATGTTGAAAATGAACCCTACAAAAAATGTTTCAATAAAATTAAAAAACAAAAATTAGAATTTAAATGCTAAAAGAGGGACAAAAGATACCAGAGGGACAGTCAAACTCATAAATCGAAAATAAACTGACAACGCCATGGCTAAAAATGAAAAAGACAAACAGACAAACAATAGTACACATGACGCAACATAGAAAACTAAAGAATAAACAACACGAACCCCACCAAAAACTAGGGGTGATCTCAGGTACTCTGGAAGTGTAAGCTGATCATGCTCCATATGTGCCACCCTTCGAGTTGCTTATCTGATTACAAATCCGGTAAATAGTCTAATTCGGTAGGTCACATTCATGGATTTAAAAAAAATATTTAAGGTATTTTTGATTTTAAATTAATGACAAGACACAAAACTGTAACATCTGCAAAAGTAATATTTGTCAATTCAAAAATGGAAAATGTCAAAATTGAACCTCGGTCCATCGAACAAAATATTGATCAACATTAGCGTCCATGCCAATGGCGTTGTGTCAAATAATAAAGAAATTGCTCAAGAAAAGAAAACGGTATAGCCATCATTTTTTCATTCCGTTCGTGGCATTGCTGAATTTTATCCATACTGTCAAAATTTGGAATACAAGAGGAAGATATACATGAACAGTATTTCTCCTTTTAAATTTATCTATACTTCATTTTTTTTTACATAAATAAGGCCGTTAGTTTTCTCGTTTGAAATGTTTTACATTGTCTTATCGGGGCCTTTTATAGCTGACTATGCGGTATGGGCGATTATCATTGTTGAAGGCCGTACGGTGACCTATAGTTGCTAATGTCTGTGTCATTTTGGTGTTTTGTGGATAGTTGTCTCATTGGCAATCATACCACATCTTTTTTTTTATATTATACATATTAGTGTTTTCCCCTAAAATACCTTGCATTTCAAAGTAAAATTCTGCTGTAAATAAACCATTTGAAACAACCATTCCATAAATAGTACTTGGCAGGCAATCCACAAGATGAATGTTTACTTGCTGTTTAGTGGTTGGTTTGTCTTTCCTGTCAGGAGCGTTACTATATAATATGCTTTGTTGGACTTCGATCTTTGTGTTGCTTTTCAAGAAAGACTTTATTTCTATTTCTGGGAAACTCTCGAACGTTGCAGTAAGCATACACAGTGTACTGTTTATTTGTTTACTATGAATTGTCTTCAGAGAGATTGGTCCTGTTAATAAATAAATGTAGATATAATTGGATCAAATGTATAAAATATTAAAGATGAAAAATGCGCTTTGGTTTTAATGTTAAAAATCATTATAATGATGTGATATGATTGTCAAATGAGATATTTGTTTTTTACCAAGGAGCAACATATATGTTTTCTTAATATTCATTGCATTTCATGTGCTTGCATGTTTTAGAAATTAGTCAAGTCTATTGTTAAGACAAATGTTTACAGTACTTTCTATTGTGTAAACAGTATGGATAAAGGCCAACTGTGGACGTACATATTTCTATTTTCAAACTTAATAAAAGTTTTCTGTTTGTAGAACACATTATTACATGCCTTTTACTTGTAACTCTGTCGATGCGTTTGCTACCATGACACCATCTTTCCTTTCATCAACGACGGTGCAATAGTATGACCCCATCTCTGCGTAAGAGCTATTGCTGACTGTTAATACGCTTGTGATATTTGAGGTGATTGATCCTATTATCGTTTTCTCTTCTTTTCCATTCATAAATTGCCAGTTTCCAAAGGCAAAGGGATATTGTAAACCAGGTGCATTGCATGTCAGTGTTGTTGTGATGCCAAACGTAGCATTGTAAATTGGTAATAACTCAAATGCTGGGTCATCTAAGGAAAACATAAGGCATATTGTGAATTAGACATTCAATGTAACTCATTTACAATATTTCTGCATTAACTATCTTTTCAGATATTTGTTTCCATTACTTATGAATTGCAACATGCAAACAATTTTAAACGGTGCTTGATTCGAGAAGTTTATCACGTGCAATATTGAATATAGCTTGCATGTATCGAAAATATATGAATGAAATAATGTTTTTATCGGTGAGGTTTTTGTGACGTAAAAAAGTGTCATCTGTCTTTAGTTTCTAAAAGTTTCAATGTAGTTTTTTTTAAAGATACTATCTTCACGTTTTATTCTTCACCATAACACGTTTGCATATTAAAGATAATCTAATTGTGCTCGTTTATAAGTTTAAACGTAGTTGAATATAAAAAAAATCGTACTGTAGAGATTTTCTCCCAAAAAAAATTTATTCAATATCCATACATTTTTATTTTATCATAAAATGAATATAGTGTGTATTCGTTATACTCACATCGGCCAATAAGCAGTTGAAGCTTAGAGCTCACATCGATGCTCATATCCGTCGATTGAGCTGTACACGTGCATTTAGTTCCATGTTTGTCTATGTCTATTGTAACAATTAGATTAAGACAAGTAACATTGTCAATGTGTTGTGATACGTATTCTTCATGGCACTGAAAGGATAGATTAGTTCTAGGACTGTCTACTTTTCCAATACAACACTTAAATTCAATATTTTCACCATCAATATATGGCCCAGGTGGTGATATGGTGGTGAAATTGTCTGTATAATTAGAAATAAAGCCACAAGTAATAAGGTTAATTCTTGTTTTAATCGGTTCATTTTATTCAATTTTAATTCAATATTCAACGTCATATTTTTGTTATCTTCGCTCAGGCTCTCTTTCATAAAATTGGCTTTTTACTTAACTTGAATTGGGAATTTACTGTTTAACGAAACATTTATATTCCAAATAGCAAATTTTAAAAATTCATAAAAAGGGTATGTTTCATATCATATTTACAACACATTTGAAATAACCATTGAAAGTTCATCATCATAGTACAGATACAATAGCCATCTCTAAAAAGAACACTCAAAAGTTTCTTCCTGAAATACATATCACCCTTTTATAGAATCTTAAATTCTCCTATTACCACAGTTCAAAGCAGGTTCCTACTTGCGATGGCAGTCAAAGTTATTAGATATTGAGACGATTCACTAGAATATTTTAAAACGAAATATCTAAACTCTTGAAAAATAATATCGAATCGTTCGACTTTTCTTCACTTTATAATCGTTCCTTTTTTTATTATCTCAACTTGAAGCCAATTAAAAAGTGTTCGAACAATTACCACTCGTCAATAGTGTTTGTTCGGCTTATGGTTATTAATTTCCATTGGTATTTTTTACAAGTTTATGAACGTCCAACCACGATACGTCATTGTTACGATGATAGTTTTCAATTGTTTGTTTGTTTAAAAGACGCAAGTTTACGTAATGCAAACATGTATATCTAATGCAAAACATTTATATATTCAATAAAAATTGCAAACCTGAGTATATAACGGGATAATATGTTATTTCCTGTTCATAGTTGTTTTCTGATTGAATAACTACACATGTACAAAGTGAATTCACCATGTGTGAGTCCATTCTCAAGGAAATGGTAGATTTCACAAATCTGTCTACCTCCATTTCCTCTGTTCCGTTGTTATCATTGCAAGAAAATATCATTCTTGGAACTGGATTTCCCCCAATCGATTTACATGTAAGGTTAACCTCCTGTGTAAGGTAGAATGGACCTTCTGGTTGAATGGTGGGTTTACTAGGAAAATCTGTAAATTAATGAACTATAAAATAAAATAAACAAGCATACACACTGTCGTTTAAAATTCAGTCTTAGCGAGTATGTATGCATGATATTGAAGTTATTCTATCAAAATATTGTATATTTGATCAGAAGTCCGATTTTAAACGTAAGAGCAAATCAATTAATGCGAACAATTGAAATATGATAATGGATCATTGAGAGACTTGCCTACTTCAACGTCTGTTCATTTCTTTTGATCTCATTCAATTGATCTTCGATTTCTATTTGAACAACAGACTAAATATACGCTATTTCGATTTCTTTGTTGACATATTTCTTTGTTTTTGTAATAATTAAGATTACAACCCAATGCACTGTTGCATGCTGTATCCACATTTTTGAATAGTCTGTTCACATATTGTTTTCAATATGATAGAGTTTTATGCGACTGTCATTTAAATGAGAGGTTTAGCTAGCTATAAAACCAGTTATTATCCACCATTTCATACATACAGAAATGCACGTAACAAGTCAGCAATATAACAGTTGTTTTTAATTCGTTTGATGTGTTTGAGCTTTTGACTTTGCCATATGAAAGAGACTTTCCGTTCGGAATAACTTTTTAGTATGGTATTATTTTATTTTAGCTCTTGTTTTCCCCTTAAGTTTATTGCGTTATATACATTTTTATTCAGATATTTAAAAGAAATTAAACTTAGAATTTTTAGATGGAAATTACTACAACATATTCTACCTACAAAGAAACTTTTATGCAGGTGGAAAATTGTAAACAATAGTTCTTGTAATTGTTGTACACAAGAAGAAGATTATGATCACTTCTTTATACTGTGTCCGTATTTAAAACTTGTTTGGAATAAAATAAATGAAGTTTTAAAGAACAATAAAATAACTTTAGACACTTAGAATTTGGATATAAAACTTCTCAGGAAGAATATTTTGACTTAAACTATTTTTTAACAATTGTGGGTTTTTCAATTTACAAAGCCTACTACATATTTGATCAAAAGACAAAAAATGTCAACGTTTTCTCAATGAGTTCAATAGAAGAGTATGTTTGAAAATTAAAAGTAATGTTTTAGCAACTATTAGAAAACATATGAACAGTCATATTAAATGATATTATTTAATATATATATGATGTAAAAAATGTAATATGTATTTTACAACTAATCACTACCCTGAGTGATTAGTGGATTGTAACAGGGAACATCAGGAGGAGCTTGGACTCCTGAATGATATTGTAACAAGCCAATATTTGAAATAAATATTTATTTATATTGTTAAAAAAAAAAAAAAGTTTATTGCGTCATATTGGGTTTGGCATTCAAATAAACGATGCTGGGACCAGCCATTTTTTTCAGGAAATATAATTGCAATATGTCACAGATCCGTCAGATGATCGATCAGTTATTAAATGTCACGAAGCCAAAATATTTGAAAACCAAATCTTATTAAGGACACTAAAATCTTATTTACCATAAAGGAAAACAACTAAATGAAAATTGGTTTCTAATTTTGTTTTAGTTAAAGCGTTCCTGATATGTTTAAGTTAAAGCGTTCCTGATAATGACCAATATTTAAGAAGTTCATATATTGGCCATTATTTGATGACGTTGTACATTTTCTTACCTGATACTCTGATTGTTGTGGTTTTATTGATGACATTTTCTGAAGACGACCGATATTTACAGATCATGTGTTGCTGGCCAGTAACATGAACATTATACACATTCAGGGTATACAAGCAATGCATCGAATTACATGAAAACACATATCCTGTTTTTCTGTGTACAAATGTTTCTTTGCATGTTCCACTGAGTAATTTTTCAGCATCCCCAAAAGATAGCACAACACTTCCAGTCTCATTGCATGGTCTAACAGAACAGATAAATGTAAGGTTACTTCCAGTATTAACTAAGGTGCCATTTGTTGGTGACAAATCTAGCTCATGTTGTTCCATGCCTAAAACGGTACAACAACTTTAGGTCATGTAACAAACAAAACAAAATTGCTCAAATAATAAAACAATAAATGAATTTTTTGTATTATAAGTTATCAATACTATTATGGGTGTTTGTGAAACTTATAAACAAAACGTATAATCAACATTTTGATTATTTTTAAACTCTCTTTACCGAGAGAACGTGGATATAATTACATGATATTTGTTAATGCTTATAAAGCTGTATTCCTAATACTAAATTATGGGAAATGTTTTCAAGGAGATTACTTTTTGCTAATTTCAAGATTTCGATAAAATCCTTAAATTACTCTCAATAAAAATTTAAACTTTAATGATAGGTTGATGATCTAAGTTGGAATTATAAACTTTTAATCGTCAAAAGTACTTTACAGCTATATCATATGTCATTCTATTCGAAAATATATGTACTTTGAGATTATAAAGGTCGTCAAACGAAATTTTAGTCATATATTATGAAGTGAAATTAAACTCTTTTAATATTCGACTTTTTTATATTCTGTCATCGCACTTTGAGGATAATACTAAGGGACAAGACAAATATGAAAAATAAAACATGGTGGAGAGATTTAAACTTTTAAAAATGAAATATTTAACATCTACAGACATAAACCACTGACATATATATACTAGTGGTTGCTTTGTTGATTTTTCTCATCATACAGTCTAATATAATGGCTATAAAGATATTTATCCAGTTTTACAGTACATAGAAAAGTATATGAAATGAGTGTTATCGTTATTACATATAGAATATCTTCAAATTTACATATTTTTTAAACATAAAATTGAGAATGGAAATGGGGAATGTGTCAAAGAGACAACAACCCGACCAAATAAAAAACAACAGCAGAAGGTCACCAACAGGTCTTCAATGTAGCGAGAAATTCCCGCACCCGGAGGCGTCCTTCAGCTGGCCCCTAAACAAATATATACTAGTTCAGTGATAATGATACCTTGATTCAAACGCTAACAATGAAATATACAAATAATTGTCATAGTCAGGAGATCACAGAAAGGGGATAAGCTTTAATTAATGTTGAAAATTAACAAAAAATGTGAAACTGGCGTCATCATATACCTGGATGTAGGCGTTACGACCAAAAAACTTTATCTAAATAACAACTGTTGACCCTGTTCACTCTGAAAAGATATAAATGCACCAACCACAAGTAATTACAAACTTACCAATGATGAGGATAGCTGTTAGTATAATTAGCTTCATAATTGCTTTTGTTTTGGTGTAAAGAAAACTTTGTCGGATCAGTTATAGTCAGCAATTTTATCATACATGTACATTTTCATGTGAATGTTCACATCCCGGAAATGATAGCATGTTTCAATTTCCAAATGAGGAAACTATGCCACACGCCATTACATAAAGAAACGGGGTCAAACGGAACTCAACAAGCACCAATATGATATTTGCTTTTATTTCCTTAATTCAATTTTATATTTCGTGTTTTAAATTATTTTTATTTTATTTATATAGATTTATATGCATTAGAAAGTTGTCTGATTGTTAATAACCTTAACGTCTATATATATACTATCTCTATCGATTTTTTGGACAATTTAAGCTTTTGTTTTATTTGTTCTTCAATTACTTAAACGTATTATTTTTGTATGGATAGAATACGTTTAATTTCATGTATAAGAAACGTGATCCATCGACAACTCTCTTTACGTATTGGGTCCTATAGTCTCTTATGTTTATAAGTGCATCTAAGTGTATTACGCTCTTACTTGTACCTCACGTTTTTTTTAGTTTTATTTTGAAAATTACCTTGATGAACCTGTTCAATCCAGCCAAATGTACCAAAACAGAATTATCTTGTCAATTATTATCTTTGGTTGAATGTTTTTTGTCATCTAGGGCAATTTGTAGTAAGGGAGGATCTTCCATAAATAACTTTTTTGACCGGGGGTAATTGGGACCTTAGCATATTGTATAATAATGGATCCAGACGAATAACGTATATCCGGTTCGACGTTGCAAACATCTAGTTTTAATTCTCGTTTATTGTTAAATTAAATAATAAACCCAAAACATTCATTTGAATGTTAATAAGTTGTTTTTGTAGATTATTCTTTATCGGATAGCAAATTTCATGGAGTACACATTTTTGCAAACAAAATATTCATGTGCCAGTTCAATTCAATGACACGTATACAACTTTGGTTGGAGGGAGGCTGATTTTTACTAGTAATGAATCCCTTGTCTCCAATTTTAAAGCAATATAAGGATTAAACGCCTTTTAAATGAATTTATCGGTGTACAAACTAGGAAGTAAATATGACTGTGTTATCCCATTGGTCACATTTTTCTGGTTTCAGGTAACTAGTACAAATAAACAGGTAACCAGATAAATTTTACCAATCAGATTGTACTGTAATATTTACTTCCGAAATTAACCGGAAGTTAAGTACTTACAAAAACAATGGTCTGCAAAAAGGTCAATAATTCTCATCTCAAGTGTGTTATACTGTTTGAGGGGTATTCTCAAGGTACATGAAAGTTGTTTTAGTGTAAAGATAAATCAATTACCGACACACTGGTGTATGCTTATTCGTGAGAGGGGCAAGTGAAAGTAATAAAATATTGGTTGAAGCGAACATATTAAAAATTTCTGTTACCTGCCTTGTGATTTTTCATAAGGGTATGGATAGAAAACCCCATATTGACAGAAACAAGTGCCTGTGCTACAAACTGCTGGACCAAGTCACACACAGACATATCATAAAAGTCCGAAAGTCCTTCGTACTTTAATTGGTTTGTGACTGACTTAGTCGAGTTAAACACCAATAAATTTCTTTAAAAAGGCGTTTAATCCTATAATATAATAAAACATTCACCATAAGTTGTATTTCTGTGCTTTGAAGTTGTTTTGGTGACGTCTGATATCCATAAACCCAAGTCTCCATTTATTCATGAACTATTTTCAAAGTTGGAAATTCGTCGAAGTCATTCTAATGTATACTGACAATTGTGCCCTGTAGGCATTTTTCAAGCATTTATCTGTATTGCTATGTCTCCCCGAGGGTATCACCAGCCCAGTAGTCAACACTTCGGTGTTGACATGAATATCAATAATGTAGTCATTTTTATAAATTTCCTGTTTACAAAACTTTATGTTTTTCGAAAAACTAAGGATTTTCTTATCCCAGGCATAGATTACCTTAGCCGTATTTGGCACAACTTTTTGAAATTTTGGATCCTCAATGCTCTTCAACTTTTTACTTGTTTGGCTTTATAAATATTTTGATTTGAGCGTCACTGATGAGTCTTATGTAGACGAAACGCGCGTCTGGCGTACTAAATTATAATCCTGGTGCCTTTGATAACTATTAACCCCATCACCAGACACAGAAATATATTAGTTTTATCATTTACCAGATTTTCAGATCCGTGATAGAAAAACTATCTTAATTAAGATATTCCTCTTTTTGTAGTTTTATATGGGAACAAAAGCGTTGACAAAAGCATATGAATGACATCTCAATGGTACCAATTTAAATGCATCATTTGCGCATTTTGTACAGTAAACTTTTCCATAAAAAACTACAAAAAGAAGCATTAAATTCTTAAACA
This sequence comes from Mytilus galloprovincialis, assembly GCA_037788925.1. Taxonomy (NCBI): domain Eukaryota; kingdom Metazoa; phylum Mollusca; class Bivalvia; order Mytilida; family Mytilidae; genus Mytilus; species Mytilus galloprovincialis. The sequence goes on along the minus strand of CM075333.1, from coordinate 42,786,993 downwards.
AATGTATCAAATTTGAGCTGATATCAATACTACTTTTGTGTTCATCATTTCTTATTTGCTTGATGATCAAAGCCAAAATATTTGAAATGAAAGAACAAGTTACGATAAGGCCCGTTTTTGGCCCCCTAATTTTCTTATTTTTCAAATTCTGTTTTGGAAAGCTACTTATCACGTTAACATATTATCTTAGGTTTGAAGTTTGTTTGGCTGAACTTCAAAATCATTAATTTCAGAAAATGGATGAGGTGAGGTTGGTAAAAAGGCACGCTTACGTGACCCGGAAAAAATTACAGTGATTAAGACAGCAAAAACTGTGTTTTTGACATTGGAATAAAAAAAATCCTGGGTCACGTTGGCGCAGGCACTTAAAAACAAAAAATTCGTTGTACGAAACACCTGAAAAGTGAATAATAATTACAATATTTGAATCATAAAAGAAAGTTTACCCCCTCACCTCACACAGTTGCTAAAATTAGTGGTTTCAAAGTTAATTCAAACAAACTTCAAGTATCAGGGAATATTTTATTATAATAAGTAGCTTTAAAAACAGAATTTGAAAAATGAAAAAATAAGGGGGCCAAGAACGAGCCTTATCGTACCTTGTCGTCTGAAGCGCGAACACTAAAATATGCGAAAGGCAAAAAGAACGATTTCACAACCATATAAAGTTACAAAAAGGAACAATAATAACTCTTTTTACAAGAAAGTGAATACTATAAAGTGTATGTACTATGAACTACAAACATTTAACTGACGTTTTTATTAGATTTATTAGTATGTTGATTGGCATATTGGTTCCATTGGTTAATAATGTCTGTTTTAGATTTTGGCAGTTTTTGTGGACATTGCCTTTTTTAGATAAACTTTTTAGCAGAACATTTGTAATTTTGTGCGTTACGTTTTGATGAGATATTACCCTTTATAAAACACAATGTGATTGGTGCCTCGTTATAATAACGATGGAATCTATACAGTCCGCCAAAAGTTAAGCACCACCTATTTTTATTGCATCGATTTTTTTTCAAATTTAAAAAATCAATTATTCCTCGAACAAAAGAAAACAATCTTATATCAATTTTGCTTATGTATACCATAAACAAACCACAAATTTAATTTTGGTCATTTATGAAGGTTCTATGCATGTAGGTTTTTCGTTCATAGAAATAGTGTAAACTACACATTTCAGAACCGGAATTTAAGTTTCACTGTGAATTTATTTTTTTACAACAATTGATCACCCAATATCATTAAAATTTTCTACACATAATCTTTGGTATGTTCGGCAAATTTAATGTCAATATTTGAGTCAATGGCATGTGTAACAACCTCTCTTCCGGTACAGTTTCATAACACGACATATGATTCTCGGTACAAGCCTTCAAAACTTAAGTTGAGGAAATATGTTGCATTAAACAACAAATGCCACTTTTAAATCGACAAAATATTGTGAAGGTGGATCTCTGCGATTGAGATTTCCGCCAATGGCATCTCAGATGTGTTTGATAGGGTTCATCTATGGAGACATGGAAGGCCAAACAATAGTGTTAATGGCTTGTTGCTCTTTGCACTCGGTTAAAATTCTTGCCATGTGTGGTCTAGCGTTGTCGTCCATGTAAAAGGGTCTTGGCAATGTTGACGCATGTGGGGTATTATCAAAAAGAGGGACTACAATGTTTTAAGGCACCACATCTGTGTATTGTGTCCGTTTATGTTACCCTGCAGAATATGCATACCCAGATTATAACGGTATAAGAATCAACCCCGTACTGGAACACCACCAGCACTGAATGCAGTCCTTGTGCAAACATTGTTTTGGTCATAGGCCGTTTTGTTTCCCCGCGAAATTCGTATTATGGCGTCTTCTGGCAGTAAAATAAACTGAATCCCATCTGATTAATGAGTGTTTTGTCAGCTTCTTATGTTCAAGTAAAGATAGTCATTATCCCATTGATACCTGACGGTAGAGTGCCTGCCTATAAGTACAGGTCTCTATACACCACGACTTGCTCTTCACTTGCCTCTATGAATTCGACGAACCAATGTACGAACACTAACACGACACCCTGGGGAAACAGTGTATTTGTAAACGCACAGATGATTGCTTGGCTGCTTTATCAGACTTCAATCTTTTTGGTCGTTATGAATTTACTTAGTGTATGTTAAAGGTAATTCATAACACCAAACATTAATATTTTTCGCAATAGTTAAAAAAAATATTGCCATATTATTTTTCGGTGGTGCTTAACCTTTGGCGGACTGTACACATTAAACATCTCATATGTTATATTTTTATAAATCTATAAAAAGCCGATAAAATTGGAGCAATAAAATGAAATTGTATCTAAGGGAAATGGAAGTTGTATATTATGTGATAGGATGTTTCAAACGATCATACTGTTGTGAGAGTACATTATAAACATTGAAATTAATTTGAACTTTCACACAACACGTATTTCCTGAATATCCTAATTCAGATATACTTGCAACAATTTATGTTAACCAAATATTAATCGTATTAAACACACGTTTTACTGCAATGGGTTATTTTATTACAGAAAACTATAATTGAGGTACAAGTAATAATTCATTAAAATTATTCATAACAACAGTTTGTAAACAAATTTTAATATATCAACGATTTAGATAACAAACTGTTAAAGTGTTATTCTAAATTTAGTTATTACCAAATGAAACAATGATGAAGTTATTAAATAATATAGGGAAGTTGTTTATTTAAAGTATCGACGTTCGTCAAAGACATTTACAACATTTCATGTGAAAGGAAAATGGTATCTAAAACGCCTAATTTTCTCAAAAAAGGATCCTTTCAAAAACATATCAGTAGTTATCTTCCTTGCTATTATAGTGATATTATGAGGTCATTTGCTGAGGTCATTTTATACAATAGTTTTCTTGAAGGATTGAGGGTCGGATGGAAGTGTGGAAGTATGTGCTATTTATCTTGAAGAGAGAGAGGTAGATGGGTAGCATGGAGGTATATTGTATTTATTATGTCTATTTGATTAGATATGAACAAAATAAATTTGTGTTATCTCTCTTTGCTTACTTAAACACTTTGAAAGGAAAATTCCTATGTTCTTATATTTAAAAAAGGGTCTTTTCAAAGTTGAATATGGAGTTGAAAACGTCATCGTGAAATTTATGTCGCTAAAAAGTTTTTTTTTTGGACAAAAAGCTCGTTGATTTGAAAGTATGTTTTTATTTTTTTTTAATCAGTTGCGATGTATATTAACACAGTTTTGGCTTATGGACTCCAATTATTGTCATTTTAACTAAATTTGGTGTTTTAGGTTGCTTTCCCAATTTTGTAAATTTAATTTAACTGTCATACAGGTAGGAGGTTAAGCTATGTATAATCCAGGATTAACCATAATTTCTTTGGGGAAATGACTGCACCAAGTCAGGAATATGGCAATGGTTTTTCAGTTGTTTGGTTATTGATAATGCTTTATATGTCAGTGTTCATGGATCCCACTTTTTGAATTTGCCCAGAGTTTGGTAATTTCGTTATACTAGGCTAAGCTCTATCTTATAATAATAACAAGATGATAAAAAAACTTATGTAAATTAACTATAAATGGCTTAGATATGCAATAAGAATAACTTTAAGTTTAACGATTGTATACAGTAGCAGTTTTTCATATCGTTTTTTTTCTAATATTTTCATTCTCTATCAAATGGTATCTGCTCATATTCATTTTCTGACATTGTGTATCTATCATGCCCTGTGGTTTCCTCATCTGCCTGTCCTGAAACGGGAACACATAAACACATGGAAAAAGTTTATAAGACAAAGAAAGAATTAAACGCACTCAAAAAGATTCTATTAAGTAAACAAATTTAAAAAGCTAAATTGTCCAGCAAAATATTGCATGGAACTATGTGAAGAGTTTTTTTACAGTTAGAAGTGTGTTCACTTCGCAATCGTTGACATAATCATAATTTTTGGTATATACCTACATCTTTTTACTATCAAACTGTTCAACACCTAAATAGGAAAAAGTGGAAAAAAGTTTCCGCCGTAGCAACAAAAATATCATTTTTTGGACTTGCTACCTTATCTATACAGAATAAGACACAAGATGTATGTGCGATATGTGTAATTAATTCTTCTGCTTAAACAATTCAAGTCAAAAGAGTTGGTCCAGTAAGACCCCTTTTTGACCCCAAAATATAGCAGATTTACAAAATTGTTAAAATGTAAATTCAAGCTATTTATTGGAAAGTAGAATGCTTCATAAATATGGGCTGTTTTTGAGAATACAAAGCAAATATCGGATACTAGCATCATAAAGTCATGCTAAATTACTGAAATCATCACAATTTTAGCATTTTAGTTAAATTTTAGACGGTTTCCGTCTGATATGAAAGTGGTCGCAGTTGTGTTCATTCTTAATATTAAAAAAAATATAAGTTGTATTTGATGATAATACATATAGGTTGAAGATGAATTCCTATTACAGCTGGAATCGGGGCGTTTTTAATGACTAAGTCAGTTAAAAATCTTTCACATCAACTAATTGAATGAACTGAAAAAGACACATGTTTAAAAATTGTCCAAAATCTTGGGTCAGATGAACCTGAAAATTGAGGCCAAAATCCGCCCTTACTTCTTTCTGTCTTTCTATGAAACTGTTTATAGTAAATTTGGCAATCAAAGATTTACATCACTTTACAATAAATATTTGGTAGCATATTTAAAAAATAAGGAAGAAAAACTAGATCATATGTTTCAAAATTCATATTGTTACTATGCACGTTGCAGTTAATATCAATCAATGAATACATCTAATATTCCTTCAAAGTTGTCTTTCTTCAACCGATCGAGTTGTTATACAATATAATGCCAGGAAAATAAAACACTTCAATTTCCCTTATAAAGAATGAATGTTGATTGTTGCTATTTTGAAGACTGTTATATATGTAGGACTCAAATATATGGCGGGTTCCAAATCTGTGGCAGATTCCTAATCTATGGCAAATGTGACGTTACAAACGCCAAACAACTCAAATCTATGGCAGATTTTTGTTTACTCCAAATCTATGGCAGATCTTGTGGAAAGGGTACCGTATAACGTCACAATTGAATATACCGCCATATTATATCTTCGCCGCAGATAACGATGGCGGAACCCATAGATTTGAACACCATTCAAGATAAAGATATTTCCCTGGCAACAATTTGCGGGTGGTATAAAGGAAGATGTGACATATTATCCCGAAGATGGACCAAATGCGCTGTACTGGCCGAGTCCCGCGATGAATTATGGCGCCGCTATTTTAAGTAACGCATATTTTAGAAAAAAGGATTTTTAGAGCCCTTTATAGTTTGCTGTTCAGTGTGAGCAAAGGCTCCGTGTTGAAGGCCGTACCTTGACCTTTACTGGTTTACTTATAAATTGTAACTTGGATGGACAGTTGTCTCATTGGCACTCATACCATATCTTCCTATATCTAGTTTGTCGTATAGTTTACTGTCTACGGCTGGCAAAGTTTCTATGATATATAAAATTACCGGATACAAATATGATTTAAATCGTCAGCAAATAAAAAAAAAGATGTATTAACGATATCGGTGAAATAAATACTATTTGAAAATTCAAACTGTTTATTTTTCTTGGCCGTTACTTTTTTTATTTTATTTTTTATAATTAGCGGCCTCCTGGTTTGTTATTATTCTGACTTTGTTTTATTAGTTTGTTTAATGAATTCGTTAAACAGGTACCATGCACAGATTAAAGAATGTTTATTTTTTACAGAGCACATCATTTTAATCTTGAAGTCTTTTATCATTTATGATTTTTTTTTGGTTGACCATTATGGAATGTTTATTTCACAAATATTTATAGACATGCTCCCGTTGTCGTATTTTTTTCACTTGCTTACGACAAGTCATTGGTAAACAATGTGCTGCATTGTTTTCCATTTGCACAAAACTTGCCATAGATTTGGAAACAACATAAATCCGCCATAGGTTAGGAAATTACAAAACTTGCCATAGATTTGGGATGGCATGACGTCACATTTACCATAGATTAGGAATCTGCCATAGATTTGGAACCCACCATAGATTTGAGTCCTACATATATACATATCATAATTTGAAGAAACATGCCGGATGTCATATCTTTAATTTTTCTGTTTTTGAGAGAAGTTGGTTTTGGTTGTAGATGATTTATTTCTCCGGGCGATTTAGAAATTAAAATACTGTTTGAACCCCGGTCTATTGTTGAAGCAGACATGATGCCTCCGTTGCTATATCACTAACTTTAAGCCAAATTTTCCTATTATTCATGAAAAAATCATGTGTTTAGTCAAGAGCTGCATTTTTAGTTAACTGTTGTATAACAGTAACATCTTGATTGTACAAATACGAGCTCTCATTGCCTTGAAATCTTAAGATGAATACATCATGCCTTTTCATGTTTAATATATATCAATTTTAATGACACTCGAAAGAATAGAAAAAAAATCAGTATGCTTTATAAAGAAATCATACTTAGATTCTCAATAAACATATCAATTTCTTCATAAAACTGGGTATCAATTCGTCGTCCTACCACAGCATTACTAGTATACAGACTGAAAAATCACATAATAGTAGATATCAGGGTAATCATATTTTTGCTGTTGTTTATGTCATATAATAGTATACTTAGATATGTCTCAGAGGGACGATTATTAAAATATTTATGTCGTATACCTGTCTTAATTGCAAATTTACCGAGTCCAAAAGCAGCATCTGATGCATCTGTCTTGAACGCCGTTTTTAATAGATAGATCGTGTGGTTATTTACTATAGTTTTGTGTAAAGTGTTTTGTTGTATGCATTTCGCCTTGTTATTGGTTGCTACTTTTAATATATAAAATATATAATGGTTTTATTTCGCAAATTATATTGATATTTGCTGTTGTAAACTTATTGCTATCATTTAAGATTAAGATTATGATTTCTTTTAAGACCAGGTTTTAAAATGCAAGTATCATGTTCTTGTAATACTGTGTGTGTATCCTTGATATAGAGTTACCTTTTTCTGTTGAACCGGAATTTCCTTTTTCTTCCTTAATATGAAATAGATAAGTTATTAAACATTGTGTTCTCTGTATTGACGTCATTAATGTAATCATGTTATACAATACAGTTTTAACAGTGTGCACAAATAGACAACTTTTAATTAGGGATTAAGAAATATCATTACTGGGATGCTGCAAAGAAAAATTGTGATACTGAACATTTCATTTCAGTCCAAACATTTTACTACGCTACAGTTTTTCAATCCAAATATTAAAATGCAATTTAAAACTCGAAGCGGCATCGAAAACTCGTGGTATGAAATATGAAATCGTTGTAAAGATATACAAAACTTAGCGGACCATGTTAAGACCATCGTACTATGCATAGCATACCCCATATCCTTTTTTTCATATCAAATTAAAAATTAAAGATGTCTGCTTGTCATGTTTTGGAATTTTTTTCAGATTTTCGGAATCCTCTGGTTTTATCTATTTGAATGCCTTAAAAAAAAATCCCAATGAACCCCCATTTTTCTTTTAATAAATCTTTTATATGTATAATTATAAGGCATTGGTAAAAGTCTTATAAAATTTTATTTATTTTTAATAGTATTTGAGAACTTTAACTGGTCAATGATAAAGCTATGAAAAACCAAGAGAGAACATTTTCCCGCCAAAATTCCAAATGCTAATATCTCGAAAACAAGCACATTGACCCCTATAATTTTTCGGCTTTTTTGATTCCTCAATTTATTCCCTATCAATGCATACTAGTTTTATGAAAAGTTTTTTATTTTGAAACTGGGCATCGAACATCGTTAAATAGTGGTTTTACTACTGAATGCAGATGTTATGTTTAGTTTCTGTGTAACATACTAAACTCCATATCAATAAAGATGAAAGACGAACAAAATACAGTAAAAAAAAACCTACATAACAATAGGGACATTCCGATTTTATTTTCCTCTGAGTTCAGTATTTTTGTGATTTTACTTTTTAAGTATGGCTCTAGAATTTGCCCTTAGTATCTTCGCTGTCTTTTTGATTACTCAAAACAACTTGCACTTTAAAATATCTATACCCTGCGGTTTGAACACGAATTGTGATTTTACATACCTTTGGTTACTCTACATATTATTATGATCAGTCCTGTAACTACAATTCCTGATGCTATTAGCAATGACATTATTAACACTGTGTGTACTGTGGTATCTAGTATAGAAATAAATATGAATATTCATCGAGCGGAATCTATAATATTAAATTATAATAGCCAATAATCGATTGGAAAATATAACTGATCATATTGAATTTTCCTCTGAGTTCGGTAGTTTTGTTAATTTACTTTTCACATTAGAAGCAATAATTGTTTACCGATGTGATAAGCAAAACGCCATTCGATGAGGATATAGATATGGATATATCAATGACATGAATATCAATAATGTGGTCATTTTTATAAATTTCCCGTTTACAAAAGTTTAAATTTTTCGAAAAACTAAGGATTTTCTTATCCCAGGCATAGATTACCTTAGCCGTATTTGGCACAACTTTTTGGAATTTTGGATCCTCAATGCTCTTCAACTTTGTACTTGTTTGGCTTTATAAATATTTTGATATGAGCGTCACTGACGAGTCTTATGTAGACGAAACGTGCGTTTGGTGTACTAAATTATAATCCTAGTATCTTGTACCTATATAAAGTGTTACAGCTGCGATAATAGGAGTTTTTTCAGTAAAATGTTTATATCATTGATATTTTGAAATTGAATTAGAAAGAAGAATAGAGATATGAAATATGAAAATAATGTTTCCTGAAAGAGCTTTAAACAATATCTGGTATAAAAATAGACTATGAATTTGGTAAATAAAGGCAACAGTAGTATACCGCAGTTCAAAACTCGTAAATCTATGGACAAAAAACAAAATTGGGGTAACAAACTAAAACTGAGGGAAACGCATTAAGTATAAGAGGAGAACAATGACACAACATTAAAATGTAACATACACAGAAACGGACTTAGCATTAGACAAAATCCCACGAGAATAACAAATATAACATCAAAACCAAATACATGAATTTGGGATAGAAAAGTACCGTGACACGTCTTATAGTAATGATACAGTAAAACTTTATCAGAAATGGATTAACACGGGAAAAAAGTTGGCTGCAGCTATCGCATTGAATTTTATTCAACATATAACATTGTATAACTTTATATTTGTTTCAAACTTCTACGTTTAAAAAAATCGTCCTACTTTGTTCTCCGTTAAAATAAAAATCAATGCTGACCATGAGTACGAAATATTGAACTCTGATTGTATATTTTTCAAACGCTTACAAGAAGGCTATTGAATTAAAGGTTCTTAAAAGTAAAGTAGAAATCAGCTCTTCCAATATTTCACGTTCTTAACCATGATTCGGTCGAACATTATGGAATAACTTGGTCAACGACGACCACAGATATGGGCCATATTACGCAACAACAGTTATTTGGTGGGGTTCGTGTTGCTTAGTCTTTAGTTTGTCTTGTGTACTATTATTTGTCTGTTTGTCTTTTTCGTTAGTCTTTAGTTTGTCTTGTGTACTATTATTTGTCTGTTTGTCTTTTTCGTTTGTAGCCATGGCGTTGTCGGTTTATTTTCGATCATCGATGAGTTCGAATGTCCCTCTCGTATCTTTCGCCATTCATTTATTCCTCACTGTTCACATTATGTTTGACAAAGAGAAGCAAATAATACGTTGCTTATGTAGTTAAAAGTCGAAAAATATTAGAAAATAAAATCATCAAACCAGCAATTATACACTTACCTTCCTGTTCAAAAGTATGAGAAGTTGAGAAATGTGCAGTTTTTACAGTAAGGCGATACATAGACGTATCGACATCACATACTGGCTTCAGTTGAAGTGTTGCAATTTTCGCTTTAATTGGAACGTCCTTGTTATGCATATTTACAATATGTGTGGTTGGTCTTATATTTGGTCTTTGATGTTCTGATGAATATAATAATCTTCCATTCTTATACCAAGTAATTGTTGATATTTCATCAAAAGAATAAAATTCAACACTAAGTAAGCATTCTGTTTTTGAATTATGCCTCACTATAGAGCTGTTTATAATAACAGGTGGACCTGAAATAAATAGGTCGGTTGGTTATGGTAAAGCCATTTGTCTGATCGTCATGATACAGAATTGTGTCACTAGTAGACGAATTACGTCTGAAACAGTCTTTTTATGTGAACTTGATCTGTAAAGTCTACACAAGAAATTATTAGGTCATCTTTATCGTTTCATTCAATTTTTGGACTGAACAAATAGGTAAAATTCAAAACTGTTTAAACAGTGACGATTGCAGTCAATGCAGTTCTGTTTGGTAACATTTCAGACAATTCAGTATAATGATGTGCGTATAGGCAAATAGCAGCTACTGAACAGTTTTGACATATTAATTGATGGAAAGCGTTATGTTTGAAAAATGCTGTTTTAACGACAGTTGATAAGTCAAATTTCGACAATGATAATTTCTCACAAGTTTTTTTTAAGATCAAATGACCGTTTGAGATCAACTTTGGTTCACTAGTGTCGTATTGACCAGCTGTAATTTCGAAAGCATCTGTATACAAGATTCAATTAAGATGCTATTGCGAATTGAAATAAAAGTTACACAGGTGTTTACTCTTGCAGATATTAGAATGGACTGTATTTAAAAGTAAAATAGCATATATATCTAAGGAAACTACACAACGAAAAGTCCCTTATAAAAAAAAAAATAAAAAAAAAACAGAAATGTCCTACACGTCAAACGAATAGACAACATGTTTTGGTACAGGAATTTACAGATGGAATAAACCTGATCTTACAACCAGCCAAACATTTTACTTGTATGACAGTCATATAATAAAGAAATTTATCCTGTTGAACTTACTTTAAATAAAGCTAATACTAACAATGACCACTGCCCTTTCCTCGAGCTTGATATCTATATCACTAACGGAAAGCTAAATACTAAAATTTATGATAAAAGGGATGATTTTTCATTTCCTATTGTTAATTTTCCATTTTTAGATGGTGACGTTCCCTTGTCACCATCTTACGGTGTTTATATACCTCAACGTATACGATTCGCTCGTTTATGTAACAATGTTTTAGATTTTAACGAGAGAAATTTATGTATTACTGAAAAAGTATTACACCAGGGTTTTCGATATCACAAACTAGTCAAAACATTTACTAAATTTTATCATCGGTATAAGGACATCATTCGTAAATATAGCTCAACATGCAGACTTCTTATACGTTCAGGTATTTCACATCCATTTTTTATGGAAATATTCTTTATAAAGCACAAAAATGTCAGTATTCACCTCAGAAACTAACAAAACCTTTAAATAGACTTTTTAAGAAGGGATATAGTTACGATACTGGTGTCAGGTCATTAAAGATTGCATATTTTGGCGTTAATATTGATTCACTTATAGGGTCTTTGCATCGGAATTAAACACATTTATTAAAAAAAAAGAGGTTGGCATGACACGGGTTATGTTCTTCTCATATAGGTTATGATGGTATGATACTAAACCCCTAACGGGAAGAATTGTGCCTGATATTCATATGATGAAATCATAATCTTTCAATCAGTTTAATTGAAGTCTGGAGCTGGCATGTCAGTTAACTACTAGTAGTCTGTTGTTATTTATGTATTATTGTCATTTTGTTCATTTTCTTTGGTTACATCTTCTGACATTAGACTCGGACTTCTCGCTTGAACTGAATTTTTTTAATGTGCGTATTGTTATGCCTTTACTTTTCTACATTGGCTAGAGGTATAGGGGAGGGTTGAGATCTCATAAACATGTTTAACCCCGCCGCATTTTTGCGCCTGTTCCAAGTCAGGAGCCTCTGGCCTTTGTTAGTCTTGTATTATTTTAATTTTAGTTTTTTGTGTACAATTTGGAGTTAAGTATGGCGTTCATTATCACTGAACTAGTATATATTTGTTTAGGGGTCAGCTGAAGGACGCCTCCGGGTGCGGGAATTTCTCGCTACATTGATGACCTGTTGTTGACCTTCTGCTGTTGTTTTTTCTATGACACATTCCCCATTTCCATTCTCAATTTTATACAGCATTTATGACATCGGTATATTTATGAAGTGTCTTGATGTTAGATATCGTTTAGATATTTTATGGAAGTTGCAGTCTTGTTGATATAAGGTTAGATGTAGTTCAATAAAAAATATACGGTCATATCCTATCTGCTCGATTTGTGTTCTTATGCATTGCTGTTTTAATGTGTTTTTAGTTTTTATAACAATTATAATTTTCTGAAGTATTCATTCAGTTTATAAGTCACTTGGTAAAATGATTTAGAAATTCCATATTTATTTTTTTTACTATAAAATGAATACATGTTTTTTGTTGAGCAACAGTTTTCAGGTTGAAACTTCGTCATGACCTTTTTGCACAGTTTATTAACATCAATTTATATATTAACAATAATGTGTCCAAAGGACACGGATGCCTTAATCGCACTATCATTTTCTATGTTCAGTGGACCGTGAAATTGAGGTCAGAACTCTAATTTGGCATTAAAATAAGAAAGATCATACCATAAGGAACATGTATAATAAGTTTCAAGTTGATTGGACTTCAACTTCATCAAAACCTACCTCAACCAAAAACTTGAACCTGGAGCGAGACAGACGGACGAAAAACGAACGAACGAACAGACGAAATAACGAACGGACGAACAGACGAACGGACACACAGACCAGAAAACATAATGCAAAAAAAAATGGTGCATATACATTTCTTTTTACCTGGTACACTTAGAAAAGTGGTTGAATAAAAAACCGTTGTGTTCTTCCTTGTATCAGTTATGCTGCATGTGTAGTTCCCTACATCCTCATATGTACAGAATGGTATTTGAATAGACGTCTTTTTCCCTGATGAAAATCCAGCTAATTTACATATTTCTACATCATTATAATGATGAAACCACTTTCCAAAGTGAAAAACGTCTGGTAAGTTATCGTCCTGACAAGTGAGTTTTATCTCGGAATTACTTTCACACACTTCCTTTCTATGTGATACATTATATCCTTTGTCTGAAAAACCAAAAAAAGGGGGAATACTGCAAACCAACATATTTTGTGGCTAATTAATTTCGAGTTTAGACTTTTCTAGACCCTTTTGGGGCTACTTAATTTCGCGATTATCACATTACTCGATGTAGTTAATCAGAAAAAGTTATAAATATTTGCGACGATTTATATTCTATTTATTTTCTGCTCGCCCAAACTGCGAAATTAACTCGCACGAAAATAAGTTGCTTTCAAGTACTCAAAATGAATTAAGAAATTTTTTTTTAAAGAAGGCTACGAAACAAAATCTTGAGATAAAGCTATAGATTTATTACATATTTATGTAAATTCCATTAGTCAATTGTCTAATTCATTAAACCCATATCTCTTTACACATACTTATATACGAAGAATATTGTTTATTGTTCCGATGATTGTATGTGTCAAAATCTTAATTTCATAAATTTAAATGTTGTCTTTTTGTCAAATTGAAAGTTAAAAAATGTAAGTAGAAAGATACCAAGGGGACAATAAAAATTGGTCAATAAAACCATGGAATAAAAGATAACGACGAAAAGACAAACAGAAAGAAAAAGAAAAACATACAACTAAAGAAAGAGCGACACGAATAAAAACCAAAAAAGGGGGTAAACACATGTGCTGGTATGAAATGGTAATAGTTCATGTTCATCTAGTGGCACGGTCGTGTTAATCATCACAAGAAAGAATTCAGCTGCAAGTCGCATTCCATAATGTCACAAGCGAGGTAAAAAGGATAAGATTGTAATAACAACAAGTGAAATATAACTGAGGTCATTTGTGACACTTATAGATTTCATTGAGAACAAACAAAATCATGATGACGTTCGTTTCGAAGGTTATTTCAAGTATATAATTTGAAACCATTAGTACACTAGTTTCTTCGTAAATATTAACTCACTTTCAAGAAATAATCATAAAAACACTAATCCCTGGAGTATGGCATAAACTTGGAGATATTTACTAAAAATGACTTCTAATATCTAGCCGAAACATAAACATGATAAAGTTGTAAATGTTATTCATAATTTCACACATAATACAGTTCTCTGATTTTAACTTGTTGAAATGTCGAAATACCACACAGTCATTGAAACTATTACTATCGTCAGAAATAGATCAACTTCAGTTTTTGGTAGGGTTCACTCTTTCGTTTTCTATGATGTTTTTAGTGTACTGTTATTTGTCTTTTGGTCTTTTTTTCTGCCATGATGTTAGCAGTTTATTTTCACCTTACAGATTTGAATTTCTCTTTAATAGTTTTCGATTCCTTTTTTCGAACGTATCTGTGTAACATGCTCTGTTATATCTAGTTTCTATAGAATTATCTTAGAATAAAATCAACCAGAAATTTGAATTTTACGATATCATGGGTGAAGACATCAGAGACCAAAATCGATATCTTCTATGAATAGGGCGATTTATTTTTCTTTCTCTTTTCTTGTATATGTGACATTTAAGGTTAAGATCATTAGCAGGTACACGCGACGTATTTTCCCCCCTGTTTATGAAAATAAACTTACAAGGGAATATGTGAATATTCAACATTGACTCGCTGTTCGATTTGTTAGAAATACATCTACATATAGTATTATCATCCTTTAAGTCGGCAGTAAATACATTTCTAATTAGGGTAGCATCGTCATTTTTTTCATGTGCTATGTTGGTTACATTGTCACATGATAAATCCAGACTACTTGCGTCTGATTGGATGATATCGAAACACGAAATTGATGCTTGTTCGCCATCTATAAATTGTCCATCCATTTTTAACATAGGGGTTATGTTATACAGCTCCCCTGCAAAATTATTCATTTGACCGACATGAATGTAAATTTAAATACATAGATGTTCAACACACTTTGCAATAATGTTAAGTTTCATTAGTCAATTAATACAAAGAATACAACTTATCATCATCTTCAAAAATACATTTCTAATCAGTTGATCAGAGACCTAGCAAAAATTGAAACTTCTGTTTTTGATATTCTTTGCCTTTCAAATATGTTTTATTCGAGCGTTATTGATGAGTTTTTTTTATGGCAAATTGCGTGTCTCATAAAATATTAAGCTTGGTTACGATGATGAGTTTATTTATTTAACAACTTCAGATTCCCTAAAAAAGTCGATTGTTCCCATAGAACGCAGCGAACAATAACCTTTCTACATATGCATTGTTCTTATTCTTGTTAAATTTGTTTGACCATTCTTATGGTTTTAAAAAAAAAATCACATCTATATAGTCACAATTTAAGATTAAGATATCCACGAACTCTTTTCCCCCTAATACATTATTCCATATGCACAAACATGATGCAATTTTTTATTATATACCTGCTTCATTAAAGTAAAATTTCCCTGAAAAGACACCATTTGTAACAATCATTCCATAAACATTACTTGAAAGACACTCCATGAGTGTTATAATTTCTTCATGTTTAGTACTGAATTTCTCCGTTTCTTTCATCACAAACCTAATTGATGGACCCTGATGAAATTGGACCTTTCTGTTGTTTGTCCACAAAGACTCAATGTTTATATCTGGAAAGCTCTCAAAAGTTACAGTTATCGAACACAGTGTGGCGTTGATGTGTTCGGTATGAATTTTCTTCAAACTTATTGGTCCTGTAATAAGACAATCTCCGTATTTAGATACCCATAGTTATTGATAAAAATAACAAATAAAAAAGGGAAATTTCTCCCACTTCCAAAATCTGTAAATTACTAAATAAAAAAAACATTTTTATAGCTATTCGCGGACAAATACATGTATCTTATCACTCTGGTAATTTAAGATTTTTTTCTTGAATGAATCATCAACCAAAAGATATCTATACCGAACTCCTAGGAAAATCGAAAAAGGAAAGTCGGTAATCAAATGGCAAAATCAAAAGCTGAAACACATCAAACGAATGAATAACAACTGTCATATTCCTGACTTGGTACAGGTATTTTCGTCTGTAGAAAATGATGGATTAAACCTGGTTTTATAGCTGGCTTAATCCTCTCACTTGTATGACAGTCGCATAAAATTCCAATATTTTCAACCATATAATGTTTTAATTATTGTTTAATTCTAATCTTTCGTAAAGGAGTTTGTAGTTTTCTGGATTTGATAATTGTTTTTTTTTTTTTAGATTCTAATATTTGCGAATATTCAATGCAAGTCATGTGTTTAACTACGATATTGGAAATATTTCTAGATTTCAGAAGAAGTTTAAACTGCATTTTTCTTATCATTCTTGTATACTTTAATATTGTCAAATTTGGAGATACATATAATTACAAGTGTCCTTATTCAAACCTTATTTAACAAAAATATCAATACATGCCTTGTACATATAATTCTGTTGATGCGTTTGCTATGATACTATTATTTTTCCTGACATCAACCACTGTGCAATAGTATGTCCCCATTACTTCGTAAGTGATATTATTGACTGTTAAGAGTTTTGTTTCATTTGAGATAATTGACGATATGAGACTTTTGTCTTCTTTTCCATTATGATATTCCCAGTGTCCAAAGGCAAACGGGTATTGTAATCCAGCTACACGACATGCTAATGTTGTCGAGGTATCAAAGACGACGTTTGTTATTGGGGATAACTCGAATAATAAGTCATCTTAAAATCATAAAACATGCAAGTTACATACACTTCAAGTAATCAAAAGAATTTCCGTCTATAATTTCATTTCATGCAGTAATTAAAATTATCAGCGTTTCATATCTATTGCATTTAAATCTTCAAACAATAATCAACATGTAAAACAACTTTGACAACTGAAGATTATTATACCTTTTTAGCAATATGATATGCATATTAAGGATTGTTCGTTTAATAAAGATGCTAAAGATACCAGAGGGAAATCCAAACTCTTAATTCGAAATGTGCCCCGAAAGAGTAAGCAGATCATGCGCCACATGTGGTACCCGACGTGTAGCGAATATTAAAACGAATCCAGTAATAAGTCTTATTCGGTAAGTCACATTCGTGAAAAGGGCACGGATTTGTAGTTACGACATAAGGAACCTAACCTCTATCATCTGTGAAACAAATATTCCATAACGGCCAATAAACTAGTGATGGCGTCCGTAAAATTCCCGATAGGATGATTTCAACTTTATCACTTGAAACTCTTGGTTTAGTAGCTTCTTTATGAGCAAAGCCATCTATTAGGGATATCAGGAAATACAAGCCCAGGAATTTCGTATTGACAGAAGATATATATTCCGTATGCCGGCGCTGCTGCTGAAATGTTGCCTCATAGAAATGGAAAGTTAATAATTGGAAAGCTCCAAATTATCTCTTTTGTCATAAAGTTTTGTTTCCAACAGACCCTGGAGCTCATAAGACAATTTCTAGATGTAAGTCATGATATGCGGCAGACTTAATTGTATTTTTTTTAATTTGAATTACCGAAGAGATTTAAAATCGTCAAAATTCGCATCTGGTGAGGTAGAATTGGTACCATTTATATTAGATAAGGATTCAACTTTCTATAAAATGTTTAACTCATAATAACTTCTAGTATTCACATATGTAGAATGCCTTAAAAAGATTTATATCAGTGACTCTTTTTACAAAAAAATCGTAAAAGTAAATAAAGGCAACAGTAGTATACCGCTGTTCAAATTTAAAAATCGATTGAGAAAAAAAAAGATTTCCGGATTACAAACTAAAACTGAGGAAAACACATCAAATATGAGAGGAGAAAAACGACATAAAAGAAACGAACTATAATATAACAATGGCCATTTTCATGACTTGGTACAGAACGCTTTAAGAAAAACATGGTGGGTTGAACCTGATTTTGTGGCTAGCCGCCTTCCCGCTTTTATGGCAATGTTAAATATAACATTAAAACGACAAAATCACATGACAGACTAAAAACACTCGTAAATCATAAACATTTCAATTTAATTTTTCAATTTAAGTCGTAAGTATATTTTGTGAAAAGAACCAACTCTCGCAGAATAACAAAATCATCCACTTATAAGGTTTATGTCGATTAAAATTAAGGATCGTTCATACACATCGTCCATAGATTTCGGAATTTAATTTCTAATTTAAGTAAATATCTTTACTTTAAATGCATTGACTTTACTTACATTGGTTAATAACCAGTTGAAGCTCAGAGCTCACATCAAAACTCATATCCTTCGATTGAGCTGTACACTTGCATTTTGTTCTATTCTGATCTATATCAATTGATACATTTAAATTTAGACAAGTAAAGTTGTCAATTTCTTGAGTTATGAGTTCTCCATGGCACTGAAATGACAGAGTAGTGTCTGGACTGTCTTCTCTTTGAAAACAACACTTGAAATCCACACTTTCTCCATCAACAAATGGACCAGTTGGTGATATGGTTGTAAAGTTGTATGTATCATCTAACATGTCTAAATAGTAAGAGAGAAAAGACATAACGTTATATATAGACGACACTTGCGTCAAGCGTACATCGTGTTGAAGCTGGTTTATTTGCAATTGGTGATTTTAGTGTCGATTTATATTTCAGCTTATATAAATTTCGTTTCTTTTTTTAATTAAATACAATATTCTAAAGCATAATCATATTTTAATTCCTTAAAATGAATTGTCATTTTATTTCTTTATAACCACTCCTGGTCTAGACAAATCAATATACAAACTCACATGCTAGAACGGAAATCATTTCAAAAATAAAATTTAAACAAGGTATGCTTCTGTCTTTTGATAATATCGCTTTTGAGTTTGATGTTTTGTTGAAATAGATTAAAATGATGATCGTCTGCTTTTTTTCGGAATGTATCAGATTGTTGATAATTTCAGGATGAGCAACCCTGATAATATAGCGTCATTGACTGTATTTCAATTGTTTATAATGTTCTAAACCAATCAAATAGTTTGAAAATATTTTCTCATAATGCATCAGAATTTAAAACACGCACTTACTTACACGTATTCTGATTTTGAGGTGGTATAGAGCCTGCACATTGTGTGGCCACTTTTCCATGCGAAAAGACCGTATACATATATATATATATATAATGGTATTACATTTGGATGTTACTTTTGATAAAAATCGTTGTCGTTTACAAAGCATGTTTCACTTGTCATAAACTAATAAGGAGGTGTGGTATGATTGCCATTGAGACTACTATTCACCAAAGTACATTTTTTAATTCTTTTTTTATATTTGGTTCAAATTTATGTTTTTTATATTTAAATATAAAAACACATTAAAGATACCAGGCTTTGAATTCTCACAAATATGAAGAGCATTTCAATCGCCTGAATGCAGCTACAACGAAAGGTATCGAGGACGATAATATGGTAATGATATGCACAAATGCTTCATTGACTTGCGCAAAGCTTTTTATTCTGTGTGGCGTAAAGCTTTATTTTTTAAACTTTTGTCTTCAGGAGTTGGCAATAAGATGATTAATATTATTAAATGTATGTATTCCAAGACAATGTAAGCACTGAAAATTAATAATTGTTTTACTAACTACTTCGATGTAAACAGAGGAGTTAGTCAAGAGGATTCTTTAAGCCCTACCCTTTTTAACATTTATATATAAATGATGTCAACCGTTAACTCTCAAAAAATATGTTATTGGAAGTTTAATGTTTGCAGATGATTTATTAATAATGTCCGAATCAAAAGAAGGTCTTCAGGAAAGCTTAGATAAATTTTCTTCTCACTGTGATAAATGGCACTCACTGTTAATTGTAAAAAGACTAAGATCATTGTTATTGGTCATCATCATAAAAAGTTGCAAAATATAAAATTTAATTACAAGCGCACTGTTTTAGAATCAGTAAATGAATTTAGGTTCTTAGGCAACTTGCTCTCACAAAATGGAAAACTTATTGTCATCTGCTGAAGCACTTTCAAAAAAGGCCCTAAAAGTTATGTACTCTATCAAAAGCTATACAAGTGGTCTGGACGAATTACCTGCAAATTTATCTGTTCATTTATTTGATTCTTTGGTTCGTCCGATTCTTACATATAATTGTGAAATTTGGTGTATAGATGTGTACAAATCATACTATAATCATAATAATACAATTGTCAGAGCCAGAAAAAATAATTCTCCTTTGGATAAACTCAGTTTTATAGAGTCCTCCTGAAAAAAATCCCAATAAGTGTTATAAATTTACACTTGGAGTTAAGAAGTGTGCTAGTAATATTGCCTTAAGATCTGAATAGGAAAGATTCCCCTTTTTTTCTTTCATTGCCACTCTGTCACTTTTATATGAAGACCGACTTTTGAGTGAAAACTCATCTGATTTATTTAAAGAGTGTTCCTTCCTTTCTAAATCACTTCATGATCAAGGTGTATACTCTTGGTACTCATATGTAAATCATATTAGGTCCGATAATAATATTAGCAAACCCAAAGATGTAACTAATAACAATAACGGAGACTAAGAATTTCAGTAAAACATACTATAAAAATGAATTTCAGCAAAGATATGAAGAAATATATGACAATAAAATATCATCTCTCGACCAAAATAGCAAACGTCCATTGTTTAAAAATATAAAAACATACCCTAATCTTGATACAAGAAAACTAATATACAAATTTAGAATAAGTTATCAATCCCTCGCTATTGAAACTGGAAGATATAAAAATATTCCACGCCCTCAAAGACTTTGTAATAAGTGCAAAGTTCTGGATGATGAATCCCATTTCTTTCTAATATGTAAAATAAATAATGTTAAAACATGTTTTTTTTAATGATTTAAAAACTCAATACAAATATTTTTCTTATAATAAAATGAAATAAATACTAAATCCAACCACTAGTCAGCAAGTGAAATCTTTAGGCTTCTTTATTAAACAGTCTATGGAACTGAGGCAGGGGGCACTTGAGGTCATTTAATTTGTTGTGTAAAATGTTTTTATTTATTTTTATTTTCTATGTAAATTTTAATGTCGTCATTATATTGTTGTTATTACATGTAATTATCATGCCTTTGATCTTCTTATGGGTGTAAATTGTGCTTAATAAAGTTTATTAACATTACTCTAGCTTATACGCTAACAGTTCACAAACCGACATAACCCAATAAACCTAATAAACAAAACTAATTTGATTCAAATCTTTTTTCTTATTCTTAAAAATATTCAAAAAGTAGTATTTAAGTACTTACCCAAGACACCGATGGAAGTGGTTTTAATTAACATGTCTTCTGAAGACGACCGATAAATACAAAACATTGATCGTTTGTGGTCGGTAATATCAACATCGTATACATCCAGGCTGTACATGCACTCAGCTGAATTACATGAAAACTCAAATCTTCTGTCTGTTATATAAAAGGTTTCATTGCATATTCCACTGAATAGTTTTTGAACATGTCCGTACCATAACACCATGCTTCCGATCTCATTGCATGGTATAACAGAACACGTAAATGTCATATTACTTCCGATCGTAACTATGGTGCCATTGTTTGGTGATAAATCTATTTCAAGCTGTACCGCTCCTGAAACAACACTTTAATTTTAATAAATGTTTATATATCTTTTATACATGTATGTTGTCTTCACGTATAAATATTCAAAAAATATTCCGAAGCGATAACAAGTAACTTTATAAGCGGAGAAAAAGAAGAGGGTATGGTGGGGTGGTGTTTTAAGACAAAACATGCATGAATATGACAAATTAATGAAAATAATACCAGTTATGTGGAAAGTCTTGTATATCAAATATTGACTTGTGTAAGAATTAAAAATTAGGCAAAAATTTCTATGCGAGTCACAAAAAGAATAAAAACACCTTTAATGACTTAAAACAAAAGATTAGAAACTTTTATCATAGGTACTGTGAAATATCAGCTTCGAGTCCCAATTTGAAGCTTTCAGTAAAGTAAAACAACAACTCAAAATAGTTTAAGGTCAGTGAGAGTAGGATAGTCATCGCCATTTTGAAAAGGTGGATTAAAAGTTTGCCTTTCCCACCTGGTTTTTATGCAGTCCCTGATAAGATGACCTAATCCAAAAAAATATTATAACATGTGTTGCACCTAAACTTATGAATTAGTCCTTATACATCTAATACCTAGAGAGAAACAGACATAACTGCATGAATTCATATGATAATCTTTTAACTGATGAAATGTGCAAAAAAGGTACTCATGCAGTTTCGCCCTAAAATAGAGTTGGTATCAACAATATTATGTTTTTATACAAATTAATTACAATATAGATACACCTTCACAAATAGGATTCAGAAACAAGCAACAAGTATTTATATCTGTCTTCTTTTAAAGTCACTCCTAACTTACCTGTGAGGAATAAAGATGTCAGTATCAAATAACTCACACCAGTATCTCTGTTTGAATTACTATGCCTGATCATTTTAAGTTAGCAGTTTTAATCATGCATGTACTGTTCGCGTTGATATATATATATATATATATACATACACATTTCTTTCCAGAAAATAATATTTACACGTAATTACAATTTTACTGATTCAAAGTTCATTACACAAGGAAACTAGGTCAAACGGAACTGAAAAAGCACTAAAATGTATTCTGCATTTATTTCCGTAATTCAATTTGGTGTTTCCTTTATTTTTTTTTCATTTTTAATTAATTAAATCCATTTGTATAAAATAATTTGAGGGTACTCGTGTTCTCTTGTTTTTTAGACATTCTAAAAATATCATACTTTTTATGTAAATGAAATTGATTATTATATCACAAAAAAAGGCTGAGTCTTTAGTACAGTTCATTGATAGATAGAACTTACCATCCTAGTTCTTTTATACTAAAAGTTGTTCTTTTAGAGCAGTCAAAAAGCTTTGAATGATTATAAATACAATCAAGAGGTACCGTATATAACCTTAAGCTATGTTATTATTTTGAAATTCGAAATGAAACGTATCCATTCCAGCAAAACGATTGGGCCCGATTAAACTCAATTCTACCCCTACATAAACAAATTGATAACTCGAAAAGTGTATATATGTTTTTAAGATTGCATGATAAAGACAGCAATATATATTAACCTGAAATCATATTTAACGATAAAACTACATATAAAAAAAAGAGAAAATGCCCTATAGGACTTTCCCAGTTTTTAAAAATTAGCCTCATATCGATTCTCGTGTATATATAAACTAAAAGTATACTTTTTTTGTTTGTTTATGAAAACCTTTTTATTACATTGGTTGAGATGAAGGCTTCAGAAATTTCAACCCTGCCATATGCCCCATGAACAAAATTGCGTCAGAGACAATCTTTTTGTTCTCTTCCTCCCCATCACCCAAACCCTCATAATTTGTTAAAGTGAGGTTTAATTTAGAAATGCATTGTCAACACAGGAAATTCGACAACTGTATACCTTGACTACCAAAAAGTCAGCCTTCGTGTTATAATAGTACAAGCTTAATATGTTAGAATTTCTACTTCCACACCCTTTCTTTGGGTCTCCGTTGGAATAAGCACTATCCAACTGTATCTGAATGGAGATAAAATGTCCCTTTTCCAACCGGACGTGGCTGCAAATTTTACATCCGGCGCTATCGAACGGATGACTCGTTATACATTGGTCGGCAGAAGTCCAGGGTTGTCGTACGTTGTAAAGTTGTTATTATATACTCGTCCCTTGATCTCTGCTGAGTTGTCCAATTGGAAATCATACTCCATCTCCTTACTTTTAAATTATATTCCCCAATCTCAACCTTTAGGATTTAATTAGCTTGATGTATCATTGTTTCTTGTTAACAAGAAACAAGATTATATGATTATCAAAACTACAGCACGTGTTTATAAATTCTGCAATCTACCACTGAGATATCACTGATATTGCCTTTCCAATGTTTTCTCATAAAGTTTTTCCTTAAAAGCAACGGCCATTCAACTTTTGTTGGGGACATGTTTTTTTAAATGAATGGTTTGCTTCAAAATGTCTGAAAAACAATTGTTTCCGAAGGGAACAGTTTTTTTTATTCCATTTTTTATATTATTTGAAAAAAAGTAACTTGTGTTTTGTATAAAGTAGAAATTTAATTGTTTGTTCCGAGAAGAAGAAAAATGGTGTAAAAGTTACAATTGACAAAGAAGCAGTCATGTCAAAAGGAGTAGGTTCAGTAAGACCCCTTTTTGGCCCAAAAATATAGCAGTTTTACAAAATTGTGAAAATGTAATCTTTTAGCCATCCACTGGAAGGTAGAATGCTTCTGCTACATAAATATGGACTGTTTTTGACAAAACAATGCACATATATCGGACACTAGCATGCTAAATTACTGTAATCTTCACAAATTTAGCATTTTAGTTAAATTTTAGACGATTTCCGTCTCAAATGAAAGTGGCCGCATTCGTGTTCATTCATAATATTGAAATGTAAGTTGTATTTGATGATAATACATAACATATATAAAGGTTGAGGATGAACACGGATGCGGCCACTTTCATTTTTGACAAAAACCATCTGAAAAGTGACGTTTTTTGGCATATTTGATAGATTTTTTCATATTTAAGCTTGAATCGGAGCGTTTTTAATGACTACATCAGTTAAAATCTTTCACATAAACTAATTGAATCGATTGAAATAGACACTTAAGTGTTTAAAAAGTGTCCAAAATCTTTCGTTAAATGAACCTGAAATTTGAGGCCAAAATCGGCCCTTACCGGACCTACTCCTTTGCCTTATAGATCGGGATTCTTTCGCCGATAACAGAATTTTCCCGGAAAATGAAATAAAACAATTCATATTGATTTATTTTTTAATGTTTTGAAGGACGTTTATGAATTTGTGCAATTTGTAAAATAACGATATTTAATTTTAAACTTTTGAACTCACTATTGTTTTTCTCTTCGTGGCCAATCAACAATAATAGGTTTTTCTTTAAAAAGTTTAAAAACAATGATATAAATGCCATTGTTATTTGATGTAATGTAATTAAGTACTTTTACCACCGCAGACGACCAAATAATGATTTGCATATGCGCTAAACTAAATGACGGCCACCTAGAATTTTGCATAACTTAAATATCTATCTCATAAACCATAACTGACAAAAGCAAATACCACTGTCAAAACAAAGCCAACATTCCCTGATCAGCACTGATCTATTTATTGTATATAAACTGTATATAATTCACATGTCAGTGTCAATCTCGGATGGATAATTACTATGATATGTGATGTGTCGCGGAATAATTGTCTCTGTCAGAACAAGGAGTTTGGAGCAAACGATACTCGCACTGTAAATAGCTCCTGCTGTGTCTAATCGGTAAATTTATTAGATACTAAGATATTAATCTAGAAAATCTTATTGTTATACAACATTTTCTATGTTAGAAAAAGAGTTTTGTACTTTTCCACACATTAAAAAAATATCAGCACTATGAATAAAGGATCAATTGGCGATACAATTTATGATAAGATGATGATACATTAACAGCATAATGATTGCCTGTAAGTCATTGCTCTGACTAAGCTTTATAATGTACTAAGCTGTAATTTAAAAGTAAATATAATCATCATGTTTGGATTATTTTATTTCTGTATTTGAATATCCATTAAACAAGAAATACACTTAAAAAACTAGCCTAACTTTCCAGCAACTTATATGTCTATATAGTTTTATATGGATAGGTTTTTCATGCCACTTAAAACAATTAAGATGAGCTAACTGGAGTCAGAAATTAAAAGTCATCTTAATACCAAAAGTCGATAGAATGGCTTTGTAGAAACGCTGACATGAGGATTTCATGTATAAATATTGCCTTATAACTAACTATTAAAAAGTCCAACTACTGAGGAAATAATTTTCAAAATTTTAAAGCAAACCAGGGGCCGGTTTCACGAAGCTATCCTAAGACATGTCATAAGACATATCTTAGGACATGTCTTATGATCCTCTTATGACTATCCTAGGACATATCTCAGACCTCGTCCCGAAGCTGTCTTAGGATCATCTTAGCTAAGACATCCTAAACCTGTCGTTCTTTAAATTTTCAAATATAAATATGATCTACGGAAAAAATCATGTAAATGTAGTATGTCTTACCATAAATTATTCTAAACGTATTGATTAATATAATGACATAATTTGCAAAATAAATATAAAAAAATCAAAGTAATTTATATATAAATTATCTTTAAACAATACATCAATATAAATATGAAATTTTCAATGCAAAATTAAGAAAAAAGAATATAAAATTATGACATTGTTTTGGTACAAGTGAGTTGAATTCAATTTCGACTTTATTGGTTATAAAAGGTAAAGAGATAAAATCGTGCCATTTTTATATCAATACATCGAATTTTCATTGTTGACAAATCCTGATAATCCGTCAATGTATATGTTTTAAGCAGGAACAAGAGAATAGATAATTAGATAATAATAAGATATTTTTTTTCAAAATTAATATAAATAATGAGTGTAATTTATATAAATAAACGTATAACTATCCTAAGACCATCATAAGACACCTCTCGCGTTGTCCTAACTTTATGACCAACTTTAAGAGATGTCCTAATTTAGGACCGCTTTGTGAAACCCTCTTAGGACTAAGATATGTCGTAAGACCATCATAAGACATGTCTTAGTCCTAAGACAGCTTCGTGAAACTGGGTCCTGCATTCACCACAAGTAATTCACCAATCCCAAACAACAGCTTAAAGTTTGTCGTTATTTTGTACAAGCATAGAGTAAGCAGATGCCATGTTAAAACAATGCCTTAAATCTACAGTTAAAGTCTCGGTATTTCTCTGATATTGACAAATCAGACATTTTCGAAATAGACAGGTATATCTCATTTTCTCTAATCCCAACCATAAGGAAACGTTTCCAGTAAATCGATCTAAGAAAACTTAAGTTGTAGTACACAACAACAACAAAAAAACACACTAGGTACAGATCTGAGAGTACTCGCAGTTAACTGACAGCTAGTTAAATAACTAATAAAAATCATGCATCTTAGACTAAATTATCAATCTGTACACATCCAACACCCATCGCCAAAATGAAAGAAATTTTTTTTGTAATCTATACTATTAAAGGAGAAGACCTCATTTTGGGTGTCGCTTCTCTTCCTTCCACAATAAATTAATCATCATGCCTCTGTGTCCTATAGGTACCATGTATTGTCGCATTTGTCATCCATTCTTATGATTATTCAGTTTGGGTTATTTTGGGAGAAAAACGAAAAAAACTGCGTCCGCATATTTTTCCGTCATTGGACGAAATTTTAAGTCAGACTAGACATCCGGTTTGCGTTTTTTCTGTACTTTGTACACACCAAAGACAATGAATAACGTGTATTTGCTATCTGCTATCATTTTCAAGTTTACTATCCACGGCGGTCACTGAGTTTATTATATAGTGAGGGTCTATATAATATGTCAATGACCGCCGTGGATCGATTAGTAAATTGAGAGTTGATAGTAAAAAGCAAATACCAGGGGCGGATCCAGCCATTTTAAAAAGAGGGGGGCGGATCAAGCCATTTTAAAAAGAGGGGATCCCAACACAGGTTAAAGGGGGGGTTCCATCTATATGCCCCCATTTAAATGCATTGATCGGTGAAAAAAGGGGGGTTCCAACCCCCGGACCCCCCCCCTGGATCCGCCGATGAATACATTTTATTTACATTAATGTATGTTCATAATGTACAGATAAATGCTAACATTATTAAAATCAATAGAAAAAAAAAATATAGGAGTTTTGGAGGAAAAAAAATAGGAGCCGGGCTAGAAAAACAATTGTCATTTCCCAAAGTACCTATATAACTTTTGATACCTTTTCTGAAATTCTTCAGTCATAAAATCTTTTACAAAAATTCATCGGGTCACTAAGTATACTAAATAGAGGGGTCTATATAATATAATGACCGCCGTGTATTGATTAGGTAACTGATAATTGATAGTAAAAAGCAAACACTTTATTTATAGTAATGTATGTTCATAACAGACTAAACGTATGCTCATATTGCAATAAATAGAGAAAAAAAAAAAGACTTTTTGAGAAATATAAGACTGCCCTTTAGCCTGTTTTGAAATTAAACATAATTTGCATAAGTACTTGGGACAGAACAATTATTTTTTGCGTTTTTTTCTGTATACTATGATCATACATATACTATAGATAAATTGTATTTGCTATTAATATATATATTATCAATTCCAATAGAATTTTCTATCAACAGCGGTCACTGAAATATTTCTGTATACTACATTCATATATACTATGAATAAATTGCATAAATTTGCTATAATTAACTATAAATTCCAATAGTTTGCTGGGGTGACTTTTAATATATCAGTGACCGTTTTATATAGTAATTATAGTATATATATATACATGTATGTTCATAGTATACAGAAAAACAGAAAGAATAAAAATCGGTATTTGGATAAAAGGGGGAGGGCAAAACAAATGTGCCCAGTCCCCAAGTACCTTTGACTTTTGATACCTCTCCTGGAATTCTGCAGTTATAATTAATTTTACAGTTTACATACACTCTA
Organism: Mytilus galloprovincialis; assembly: GCA_037788925.1. Taxonomy (NCBI): domain Eukaryota; kingdom Metazoa; phylum Mollusca; class Bivalvia; order Mytilida; family Mytilidae; genus Mytilus; species Mytilus galloprovincialis. The sequence continues at coordinate 42,758,349 of CM075333.1, read as the reverse complement.
TTTCCCCGCGATTTCGCGGGTGTGTTCTAGTGACATTTTTAAACTATAACCGACACCGATTTTAACACCATTTTGGAAATTAAAAAAGAGTTCTATCAGTGAGTGAGGGATTACTTACTATGCTCATTTTCGGGGAATTTAATTCCTTGTAACTTAAGTTGAATCCTCTAAAATCGGTAGAAAAGAAATTAGTTAATGGTGTTCACAATTTCTGTAAATAAAAAATCTGTGTCTGATACTATCACAAATGGTAATAGACGCCGATGTCCAGTGACGAATCCTTGAACTTTTTAAACAGAGTTTTGTGTTCAAACTTTTTTTTGTTGATTGTATGTGATTTCAAAAATTCATAAATTTGACGCTCAAATGTCCTGCATTTCGCTTGTGCCAGTTGAAAAAACAAGGGAGAGTGCATATCAAAACTGAATTATTAAAAAAAATAAGTTAGAATATTTTTTAACTCGTGTATTGTTTTTTGTAGCAACCCCTTCGATTATTCCAGGAATATATTATACCTTCATTTATCTTTTCATATGACATTCCTTTTTCTTGTTCTTTCTGCGTCGAAAATATATATTATGTCATAAAATGGCAGACGAACGCTCCCTTATTGAAAAAAAAACATGCACAGTACAGAGGAATTGATACGAATGTTTTGGTAATTTTATTCGTTTAAGATAACATCACCATCTGCTCATTAAACTAAACAGAGGCCAAAGGAACATGACCTGTGTTATTATAATCCCAGCAGGTCAGTAACTGACCACATATGTAATACGCTAGATCGTCTCAAGTACATATAACGTTTCAAATAATCTGCTTTTGAAGAATACAAGGAGTGGCGAATGAAAAACTCTGCGAGAAAACGAGATTAAAATTTACTGTTACTTGGAATATTTTGTTTTCAGAGAGCCTGTTCCTTGTTTTTCTTTATTTCAAGCGTTTCTTTGTAGACTAATTTGCCCTTTCGTTTGAATTAAAATACTTTTGAAAATATATCATATTGGTTTTTCCCGGTTTTTTTATAGCTAAATATTTCATCTGGTTTTTTTTAAATATTACAAAGGCTAAAATGAAAATATTAAAGAAGATTCTGTGATTGGAAGAGTGAACATATTTATAATGACAACAAGCAAGAAATTGTGTATTTTAATATACAATTCCTTGCAAAAAGTGATTATCTTTTTTTAATCGTTCATTATTTTAAAAGTTGCATTCACTAAAACGTTTTAAATGATTTAAAAAAATAAAATAAAATTATCTTCAACTTTCTTTTATAATTGTTTGCATTAAACGGTTAATACAATCAGATTATATGTATTATTTACGCGTTGCTATCACTAATTGCTGCTAAATGTTTCCTAATTACTCTCTGATTGGTTACACTAACGTTTAATCATCAGATCTGCAATTTGATTGGCTGATTCCATCACTTTCATGCCTGCTTATCTTATTCTCAAATTTCGTTTATCATAAATCACACAGCAGTAATGATACCACTTTTCAGTAATAATATTCTAAACAAAAATATGGAAAAACAAAAAAGACCTACCGCAAAGTTTTTGTAGTGTATTGCAGTGTGAAATTTAAGACAAAATTATATGACTTTCCCAAGAATCTTAATGTTCCTTTAGTTGTGGGAGTTTTCATTAGAACAGAGGGACAAATAGAACTGAATGTGAATTTATGTAAAAATGAATAACGCATTTCCCACTACGAATAATTACGGACAAATTCCTCCAAGACATCCAGTGACAAGTTCCTCTTTTTATATCAGAGACATATTAAGAGACAATGAAAGTGGCTATTCAGACACCGGCAAATTTGGAAATTATGACCCAGGAAATTATTATCCCGGTTATTCGTCCTCTAATTTTTCCAATTCTATGTTTTCATATCCACATCTCGGTTATACATCAAGTTTAAGAGGTAAGATATTATTTCAAAATTGTTAAATAAACTTTTTATTTTGTCCTAATCATAGAAAGAGTTATTCAAATGGATAATATTAATTTCAATTTATATAAAGAAAACAGTTATTAACTTGTTTTATGAAATTGTAACACTGAAATGCTAATATAATTGTTGTTAATATTTTGATTTCGTGTTAATATTCGTACAAAGAGGTACGATCATAATCCCTGTAGTTGTTTTTTTCTCAGGAAGTCTAAATCGAAAAATTGAAATGAAACATAATAGACAAACAGTACCTAAACAAACCAGAACAATTATAAAAAAAAACACATGGAATTTGAATATGTAAGGGTAAAAGATTTAAAAAAAATATACACAGAAAGCAATGAACACAAACGTTTATCTGCACGATGCAATTCTGTTGCAAATAAGAAAAAGAAAAAAAAACATTTGTGCTTTTGTAAAATATTGCATGGAAGAACAAAAAATTGTCAAAAATAATTTTGAATTTACTTTTTATAGATATTTGACAAATATTCAAAACATGTTGACATGCAAAAATTCTTTCAAGTTTTCTTTGATGAGTACAGTAAGATTACATTTACAATATCTTAATTTCTAAAATAGGACTATTTTATCAATGGGCGGTTCAAGGACAGTTTTTACATTGAATTCGATTTTAAGATCACAAGTTAAGAAAATCATGACCCCTTTTTTAAATCGTAATCAGGAATTGTTTACAGCGAATTCAATAATAAGTCGTTATCACGGATTTATTTGGGATTCAGTTATCACATATATCACAAATTTCAAAATGCATTACCAAAGATTTAATCGGAAAATCTTAGATAACTTATTTCTCATATACCTTATCGAAATATTAGGTTTTTGGAGGTCCTAAATGGACATTTAATATTTCTTACTTATAATATGATTGTTGACGAGCAATGGTATTGTTTGCGAATCTGAGATCACCCCCAGTTTTTGGTGGGGTTCGTGTTACTTAGTCTTTGGTTTTCTATGATTTGTCTTCTGTACTATTATTTGTCTGTTTGTCATTTTATTGTTAGCAATGGCTTTTTTTTAGTTTATTTTCGATCTATGAGTTTGACTGTCCCTCTGGTATCTTTTGTCCATCTTTCAGTAATTATGACCATTACTGATAACTCATATTGATTAAAGTCAGTAACATCGTTTCATTATTAATACAAATAAAGTAGATTCAGATTCAATATTTTGTTAAAGTTCCTACCAGCGGCATGTAACAAAAATAGATAATATATTTACATGAATTAAAGAAAAAAGTGATTACCGTCTTTAAAATATTTCATGATTTTTTGGCAGCAGTCTTTTTGAACCAAATACTTTTTTTCAGGGGTATCTTTTGCGCCAAACTTTGTTTTCCAAATGTATCAATTGCGCTAATATTCGGAACTCATTTGCGCCAATTTACCTGTACACATATCTATCATAAATATTAATGATCAATTATAGTTATTTTTATTTTTGGCTTAAAAAGTATCACATGTTCGGAGATATTTTACCATGAAGATGAGCATCTGGAGAGAAATGACTTAAAAATCAACTTATTGCTTTGCCAAATATTTAATAAAGATTATGCCAATAGAGAAGAAAAGCTCGCAATGGGTTGTTGCATGTTAATTTCTAAATTAATTTAAATATATGAAAGCTTTTGCTGATTATGTTTTAGCCACACATGTTGATGACACAGTGCTTTGTTCCCACCATGCGTATGGGCTTTATTTATATGAGGAATTCATTATGAACTGTTAAATATGCATTTCATCCTTCAATGTTTGTGTTTTTTGACAATAAAGTGAAGTTACAAGCTACTACATACATTAAATTTGGGAGAACCCATGCAGCAGCAGGAAGAAGAAATGTTTCAGAAAGGAAACATTTGCCGTGTCAACTGCTGGTACTAAGTCCGAATAAAGGAGAAGGGAAGTCAGATTTCTTCTAATTTGCGCAATCGTATGTTTTATTTTTTGGCGCAAATGATACCATGTAATTTTAAAACATGTGGCGCAAACGTAGCATTGGAGAGAAAAGTTGTGGCGCAAAAGGACGAATTTTTGGCGCAAACGGATTTTTTTTGTAGGCGGAAATATAATTAAAAAAAACCGATTATGATTTGTTGTTTAGGAATCTTTGAAAAAAATACTATTTAAGAATTTAACACAACCTTCCAGAAATTAATCACGAATTCAATAATACTAATGTAATTTTGTTATAGAAATTATAAAATTCAGACATGCTATTTATTGCTATCCTTGTTGTCAAAATTTTGAGTAAATTTAAAAAACTACAATATTAAAATAAATAGGAAAAAACATAATTTCATTCTGTAAAGATATCTGAGGGATTTCTGTAAATAAATCTAAAATTAAATTATCGGTACTAGTTTCACTGCACCAATACGTCAAAAGAAATGCTCGAGATTTCTGAGGGGTGGTGTTCTCGAAGCTCTCTTAATTTACAATACATCTTATGACAGGTATTTATCCTAAGTCGTGTTCTCGAAGCTCTCTTAATTTACAATACATCTCAGTTTTCGTCCTAACTTTAGGACACCTAATTAGGTGTCTTAGGATCATCCTATCTTCATCCTAACATAATAAAGTTTGGATTTCGCTTTTTGTTCACTTTTTTACCTGTAGATTAACATGAAATGAAACGCACCATCGGTTTTGACTCGTATATAAAGAAATAAATAAATTTGGTGTTTTTACTATCTTCTGATTGGTTAAAATTATTAGTTTTATTTTCAATGTTGGCAATTTTGATGGCGACACGCCCACTCTGACGTTGTGTATTCATACGCCAATTCAGGGGCGTAGCTAGAAGAAAACAATGTGCAAGCAAGTTCCGCCGAGCGGAGCGATGCGAAAAAATTTTGGGACCCTTTAATGCAGAAATTTTTTTTTTTCGGTTTTCGGTAATAGGACGGTTTAAAGAGGAGCAACATGTAGATAGGACTTGTAAACAATTTATGAACGCAAAACTATTAATACTTGAATCTTCTGAATAGAGTAAATCATGGTTAATTTAATACATAAACAACACATTTTTTAATTACAAAATTTACTCAACATTGACCAAAATCTGCTCTTTGGGTCTAAGCAGAAACGAACTTCTCTATTACTTTGTCAACATTCACACTGAAATCCCGATCAATATTCAGTAATGCTAGCGATGATAACCTGTCGTTGTTCATTGTTGACCGTACATTTGTTTTCAACAGACTTAATACCCTGATAGATCTGCATGGTAGCACTCGCGAGATGTTATAAACCAGCGTACGTGTTCTCCATCCAGCGACCTCCCGATTGAAATTGTCCGCCAAATACATGCCAGATCATTTTGTATGTCTCAGACAATGTTGAGAATTATTCGTTGGTTATATTTCCTACAACACGAGGAAGCAGATACGACACAAAGAAGCTATTTTCTGATAATACCAGACACCCTCTACTCTCCAATTTCATTATCATAATGGTCTACGTGTGTGAACGCAAAATATAATCAATGAGACTTTCCAATGCTGTTTTGGCGTGTTTTCAGGGTGATTGGCTCTGGTAGTCTGTCGAATACATCGCCTCGGCGTATTTTCAATAATATCAAAGGGTTTCGATAAATCTAATGGTCGATTGGTACATCGCATCGCAAACAGATAAGCCGTACTCTGTAAAATGTGCTCCGAAACTACACGTCTTAGACTGAGTATAATAAATTCAAATCTGGTAAAATATACAAGTTACTGTCTGATTTTTACATGATCTCCAATAAATAAAGGCAACAGTAGTATACCGCTGTTCAAAACTCATAAATCCATGGACAAAAAAACAAAATCGGGGTAACAAACTAAAACTGAGGGAAACGCATTAAATATAAGAGGAGAACAACGACACACCATTAAAATGTAACACACACAGAAACGGACTAAGCATTAGACATCAAAACCAATACATGAATTTGGGATAGATAAGTACCGTGACACGTCTTATAGTAATGTGAATTCATACTCAAAAATAAGAGAAAACAAACGACACAACGGAAACACAACGTTAAAATGTAACACACACAGAAACGAACTATAATATAAACGTTTATTTTGAAATGCCGTTATTTAATAACAGTTCATCAATTAAAAAAGTGACAACATATGTGTTTCCTTTAACCATAATTAATTTATAAAATTTTATTTTGGCAATTTTTTTGCTTGCCGAATCGATGTGCACGCAACTGCGTGTTAGCGTATAGGGAGCTACGCGCCTGTGTGTGTACGTTAATATTGTTAATATAAATAATATAAAAAGTTCTTTGAGCCTTATTTTTGATAGAAATTTATTTATAATGAATGGCAATAATTTATTTTGATTTTATTGAACCATAAAACTAATTTTTGACTCTTCACATTTTACATAATCCGCTTCGCGGATTATTCAATGTGAAGAGTCAAAAATTAGTTTTATGGTTCAATAAATTCAAAATAGATAATAGCCATTCATTAAATAATTCATGCTTTTAAACTTTGAACTTCTTTTTTACGATTACACTACCAATTCAATTCTCATTTCAAAACAAGTTGTTTTCCAGTTTAAATTACAATCCTTTTTGGTATAATTTTAGTATTACATTTAAAATCATGGATTTAATTCTTTAATTGTAATTATAAAATTCCTAAACAATTTTATTAATTGGTTTAGTCATTATTAAATGTTTTATCAAAAAAATAAATTTGACGATTTAAAATTTCGACTTAGGATATGTTTATGACGTCCTAACATAAGATACGTCTGAGATAGCTTCGAGACACAACTTAAGAGTGTCCTAAATTGATCCTAAGTCCATCCTAAATTGGTCTTATCTATGACTTAGGACGAATCTTAGGATACTTTCGAGAACACCACCCCTGATCTATCTATATATTGGAGATTCATTCCTATAATTTTAAATGATATCTAAAACTTCACATATATGCAATTATTTTGTTTTAAATATGTCCTATACTGGGGCCGTGTCAATGAAAGTATCCTAGGATAATGTCCTAAGATATGTCTTAGGACATTATTTAGGATGGTCTTAGGACGTGTCTGAGACATGTCTAAGAATGTAAAACAAAGCTGTCTTAGGACAGTCCTAACTACGATGGTCCTAGGACCATCCTAACACATTTATTTAATTGAAAAAATATGTAGAGATTTCTATGTCATAGATTTAATGGTATGTTAGTATCTACTCTTATATGTATGGAAACAATTAACGCAAAATAAAAGTTAAAGTTTTAACGTTATACTTATAAATAGGTCATAAGTTATTATACGTTATTAAATATGATAAAAGATATAAATCAATTTGATACGAAAACAAAAGTAAATAGTCACAAAACGCGATATTCGTGCTGCATATTTTAGTACCTAAACTAGTTTTGTACTGAGGTCCACTCGATTTCCTTACTTGTATCGAATCAGGATTATTTAAAAAAAAAAAAAAAAAAAAAGAAAAAAAAAAGTCAACTTTTTACCATATTTAAATTAATACAAATGTATTGCACCGTTTTGGTTAGTCGCAAAATATGTTGCTTATAATGATAGTATTTTTTAGGCTTCAAAATAAACAGCACAGAATAATTAAATGTAATACAATTGAATCTTTAACAAATATTGAAAATATTTTGTTTTATCAATTCAATTCTAACTAGAACACACCCGCGAAATCGCGGGCATTCAGAGCGTAGTTTAAAGTATCAGTATGTAAAGTGTTGTTGGAAGAATTTTGTTAAATACAGAACGACTGGAGAATTTCAGCAAAAGTATCATAAGTCATAGGTTATTGGGGACAGGAAAATGTTTTTTTTTTTACCCTCCACCTTTATTTCCAAAGTTCCCAATTTTTGGTTTTCTATCAATTTCAATATGAACATACATTTAGTATGTTATGAACATTTATTTAAGTAAGGAGCCTGTAATTCAGTGGTTGTCGTTTGTTTATGTGTTACAAATTTGTTTTTCGTTCATTTTTTGTACATAAATAAGGCCGCTAGTTTTCTCGTTTGCATTGTTTTACATTGTCATTTCGGGGCCTTTTGAAGCTGAGTATGCGGTATGGGCTTTGCTCTTTGTTGAAGGCCGTACGGTAACCTATAATTGTTAATTTCTGTGTCATTTTGGTATCTTGTGAAGAGTTGTCTCAACATGGCAATCATACCACATCTTCTTTTTTTTGTAATCAATGAGTTTTGTAAAAGATTTAATGACTGGAGAATTTCAGAAAAAGTATCAAAAGTTCACATGAATAATTTTAGCGCTTATCTGTATATAATGAACATTCATTACTATATAAATAAAGCGTATTTACTTTCAATTCTAAGTTTACTAATCGATCCATGGTGATCATTGATATAGTATACAGACCCTCTCTCTCTAATAAACTCTGTGACTGCCGTGGATAGTAAACTTGAAAATGATAGCAGATAAAATTCTGAAAATACACTTTATTCGTAGTGTATGTATGTTCAAAGTATACAGAAAAACGCAAACCGGAAGTCTAATCTGACTTAAAATTTCGTACAATGACGGGACAATACCCGGATGCCTTTTTTCTCGTTTTTCTCCTAAAATAACTCAATCTGAATAATCATATGAATGGATGACAAATGCGACTATGCACTGTACCTATAGGACACAGAGGCGTGTTGATTGATTTATTGTGGAAAGAAGAGAAGCGACACCAAAAATGAGGTCTTCTCGTTTAATAATATAGATAACAGTATGATAGTTTAATATTGTATTAGTATTTTTAGTATTGAGTTTGTGCTACATTTGTTGTTTTTATTACGTTTTATGACATTGTAACCTTTAGGACTATCCTAAGACACCTATTTGTATATCCTAACTTTAGGACCAAATTTAGGACATATCTTATTTTATGAGACTTTCGTTAACCTGACTTAGGACTAGGACGTGTCCTAAGACCATCCTAAGACATGTCCCAGTCCTAGGACAGCTTCGTTGACACGGCTCCTGGTTTTTTTTTACCGGGCCCGACTAGGTGGTAACGGTTACATCTTAAAAAGTCTATCCATATTATTTTTGCAAAGAATTCTGCTCAAGCCGGTGCTAGGGGTTGTCTTAAACATGCAGTTAGGTGTTAGTTTGTGTGCTTTGTGTTGAAGGTCTCCCTGAAACTTTGAGATGAAGAACAGCAATAAAAGCGTTGTTTATTTGCGGCTTGTTGAGAATGTACTGATTTTGTGTCATGGAAAGATACCATGTATCCTTTGTTTTTCTATGATATGAACAATCAAACTCATGCAATTTTAAATAAACATCTTAGAATATGCCATATATCATATTTTCAGGGTTTCCAACAGACTATATTGATCCTTTAGCTACACCAGTCCCCCTTCCAGTTTACATTCGTTCCAGATCCCCATCTGACTTGGATGGCTTTTCAAAACCAAAGAGATGTAGGCGGAGTAGAACGGTATTTACAGAACTCCAGCTCATGGGCTTAGAAAAGAAGTTTGAAACCCACAAATATCTATCAACACCCGATCGAATCGAACTAGCAGAGACTCTAGGTCTATCACAAGTTCAGGTTAAAACATGGTATCAAAACAGACGAATGAAATGGAAAAAGTTGGTAAGCATTACTCTTGTGTTTTTAAGGATGTACTTCTTTCAATTTTCAATCTGACTACAGCTAGGGTGTGGTGGGTGTGGTTTTGGGTGGGGGTATGAGCTTGCTTATAGTTATTTATTATCTGCTATTGTTATTTCTATATCATTTGTTTATAATGTTTTAATTCAAATATCGATGGCGATGATAGATTGATGTTAAACGTCCAGTGGGAAGTATTACATAACTATAAAGACAATAACATGTTGATGAAATCATTTTTTTTTGTACTGGGACGACACGCCTCTTCAGAATTTAAGCGTACTCTTTCACAAGGCAAGAGGACGATATGTAACCCTACCCGGACACATTATTCTGACCCAAGGGGCAAATCAGTATATTTTTCTTATTCCTAAATATGGCGCACTTGGAGCATACGATAGAAATGTCAAATTTCAAAAAGTTCTGATGTTATTTTTTGACTTTTTGCAGACTATAGGCTATAGGCCGCTAGAGGGCGCAGAATTATTCGAGTTATGTTGTTAAGGGAATATTAAGCGTCTCAATGATCAAAATAAGTGTTTGTCAAACTGCTATATAACCAGTGTAATCTTTCTGATAAAATGGTTGGTTCAATTTTTTTGAAATTTTTTTTATTTTTGTCAGAGGGTCGAAGTAAATACTTTGTCAATTTTTTTTGAAAATCAAACGGGCCAAATTAATTTTAGTGAAGGTATTGGGTACCACTTTAATTCCGTTTCGATTTAATAAAGCAGTTTCTTTTATAGTGTGGCCTGAGCATTAAGATATAAAAATGTTTTAACATCCCCTGCAAAGCTTCAATGATTGGGCATTTAGATATGCCCTAAGCCTGAAACTAATTATTCAACACGCTAAACTTTTATTAAACAAACTCTTATCAAATATTCAACACTTTAAATATACGTAAATGTATATGTTGCTTAATCATTTCTCGATTGGATTATGGCAACGTTTTACTCTATGGACTACCAGCTTACATGATTCAGAGACTACAAAGGGTTCAGAACACTGCTGCGCGAGTGGTGACAAGAAAAAAGAAATACGAACACATTACTTCGACACTTGAGTCTCTTCACTGGCTGCCTGTGCAATACAGGGTGCAATACAAAATATTATTATATGTATTCAAGTCCGTGAAACATGAAGCGCCATTATATCTTAGTGAACTTGTAAATTTATACAGGCCATCAAGATCATTAAGGTCTGAAAACAACTTAACACTCGTGACTCCTATTGTGCGAACCAAAACCTACAGCAATAGAAGATTTGATCAAGCAGCGGCCATCCTTTGGAATGCATTACCAAAAAAACTTCAAAATGCAAAGTCGGTGCCTGTATTCAAAAAGAACTTAAAAACTCACTTTTTTCGACAAGCATTTTTAAATGCCTTAAATTCGTTTCTGTGATACATTGTGCCATAGACGTTACTTAGCCTGTTTTTGATTTATCGAACCTTTCTTTTAACTGGAGATATGTTTCATTTATAATATGTACACTGTATGTTTTTATTTTGATTCATTGATATATATATATTCCACTTTTTTTGAAAAAATTTCCACATTATTAATCCTTTTATCTAGAAAAGTGTTAACACTTAAATATTTATTTTGTGGGTTCATGTTTTATATTTTTATCATTGTCTGTGTGTATATTTCTTTTAACATGTGATGTAAAGCGCTTTGAGTAATATTGTTTTAGATTTAGCGCTAAAGAAAATTGTAATAATAATTAAATAATAAATAATAATAATAATGTTAATTTATGATACAGTTTCAATTTGAAAACTTTACTTTACTTTTACTTTCTTGAAAAGCAAAAAAAAAAAAAAAAAACGAACAAAGTAAAAAAACCTTACAAAACAGAATCATGAAACAAAACCACAAAACAATTTTCACAATGAGCAGAGCAAGATCAGCGACCAGATTACATCACAAATTTTGAAAATATAACTCTTTAGTAAGCCATTTAGTCATTTCTATACATATACAGATGCAAGTTAACGAAATCTTGAATTTTACAGGTAATCCAAAAGGGAGGTTCTGAGACATCAATAAAGCCTAAAGGTCGACCTAAAAAAGACAGTCCACCTAGTTCACCGAGGAGTACCGAAATACAATGTGACAGATCAATCAAGGCAAATAACCCTGTGACAAACAATTACTGTGGCAATTATTCACAGTTTGAAAGTCGACAATCAAATCTCACATAACTGGTCATTTCATTGCCATTTGTTATTTTTCATTATTGATATGATTAAAATAAAAGACTTTTTTTAATTGGTTTGCTAAATGCTATCACATACATTTTAATAGTTTGAAATATTTGAACGCAAAGTTTTTACAGAATACATACTTGGGTCGAGAGTTGTCTCATTGGCACTCATACCACATCTTCCTATATCTGTATATAGCACATAATTTTATGCCACTGTAGTTACAAGAATACCTGGAAGTGGATTTCAGTCAGTCAGTCTTATAATATGCATGTCGCCCACCGTTGTGGGAAAGTTCTATAAATATAAATAGACAAACACAATTATAACGGGGCAGCCCCGATGTTCCGACACCCCGTTACTCCGACACCCCATTGGTCCGACACCCCGGGGTGTCGGAATATCGGGGCGACCCCATCATAACATATTGTCAAGTGAACTGATTTATAAAACTGAGAGAGACAAAAGACAAATAAAAAAAGCTCAAACAATTTCATTCCAGTTTATAATTTTGCTGCATTCAGAAAATCGTTCTTATTTGTAACTTTTTAATCGTTCCATAAAAACTGTTAAACTATAATTTGCAAACAACACTATCCAATTCCGTCTAAAGTTTCGAAAACTGTGACCTTGTATTTTAGCACATGTCAACAAGTTTACATTATGTCAAAGGAGTTCAGCTGTTAGACAAGTTTCAGGTAAGTCAAAATATTTTACATTATTTTTTTTAAAAAAAATCTGTTTTTAGGGAAAAATATCATAGATAAAATTAAATAAGCTCTTAATCCTTAAATATGATGTAATAGATTCAATTAGTTTACTAACAATTATCTACATAATAAATATACAAACCCAATTTTTGAAATAATCCTTTAAAAATCAGAGAACTATGGTATAAGTGTTCGGAAATGTACAAGATCTTTGCAAAAAATATTTATTTATTTTCATTTTTTTTTTTATTTGGAAATTTTAAAATGACTTGCTTCACGAAATATCTGAGAAATTAAAAATAAAAAAAAGATATTTAACATCGCTCTAGATACCTTTCAATCATAATTGAATATTCCGAAAGAAAACACATTTCAATCAACTTGAACACATTTTTTTTATATTGTCTCATTCAAGCAGCAAATATGAATTTTAAATAATCTTTTGTTTGAATCGACCGGGAACTGATACAGACCGTCCCAATAACACTCCTATACATTTCATTTGATTAACAACACAAGGGGAAAGTAAAAAAGAATAATCAGAGAAAATCTCTTATAAATAACCAAAATTGAATACAAGAAATCTAAGTCTTGTCAAATTCAACAAAAAAGTGCTTTACCGAATGCAAATAGTTTCTTTTCCATTATGCTTTTTTGAATTTGAAGGGGATTCAACAAATATAGTACTTTAGAAAATGAATTGACGACCCTGTTTAGAAAATCTTGATATATGTACAAAAGTTATCATAAATTTATTAATTTTAATGTGTCAGTCTTTGTAATAAATTAGGCAATTTAGGAGACATCAAAAACATGGCCGAAAAAATATGGTTAGATTGAAAGAAAATAAAAGAGTTATCTCCCCATAATTCTTCATTTCTAATGCATTTCAACCATACAATTTCTTGATATACCCGACCAGGAAAGTTAAACAAATATTATATTCATGCACCATTATACAATTTAAACTTAAATAACGAAAATTTAGTGGGTTATTATTTGTCATGTTTTCACCACTCTGGTTCTCAGTTGACAGATTAGCTCTTTCAAATGTCTTCTGGTCCGATCTAATATTTTTTAAATCGTATTGAGACCACTGGAATGTCTTTCGGATTTGTCTATTGTTGGAAATAGTATTGAGGTCTAAAACTGTTCTTTGGACTTATATACTAAGATATTGTTTCGGATCGTAATTTGACCTCTAGACTGTCTTTTGCCTTGTCATTTGTTAAAGATTACAATTTAAACTGTAAAATGTATTTTGGTGTGTAATGGTGCTGTCTTATTGTTCTTTACCTCGCCACTGCATGGTTATTTCACAATCAAAGAAAGTATGAAATTTTTTATAGAAATGTAAATCGAATTTACAAAACAAAATATAAAAAAATACAAAGTACAATTAGACTTACACAATTTGATTAAATACTAGTAATCATTTTTAACAGTTTGCCTTTTTTTAAGATCTTATTATTGTCTTCAGGGAAAACGGTACTATTTATTCTGCCATAGGCGACAATACTAACAATTCCTAAATTTACTACTTTTTATAATAAAAACCTGGATAAAACAGTTATGTGTGGTGTTAGTTCTTTATTATTCTATTTTAAAAATTAAAGCCAAATAGTATCATGACCAATTTCCAACGGAGCTTGTTTATGTTATCCATGCCCACCGTCATTTTACACCAAATTTTTGAAATTTTGGAAGCCTTTTCGAATAATTCTCTAGAAAATATTTCAATAGGTTTTAAAATTTATATTGTAAATTTACACACTGCAGTTATTCATAGATAATTAAAAAAATATATTGTACCCTTACATCCAATCACAGCGCTCCTAATTTGACTTCCTTCACCTGCCTTGGGTACACAAAAGGCCAACCTAATGCTGGGAAAATGTAATACTACCGTTTTCCCTTCATTGAATGACACATAGTGTTTGTAACATACTAGTACGGTTAGAAACGGATAAATTGGTCCTTTATTCGTCCGTCATGTATTAAATGTTGGTTGCACTTTCACCAGGTCTATAAAATTCCTGATTAATACCGATCGATCTTACTAGTCTTGTATGAAATATTCGTCGCAGTTAAAAATTTCCAAGAAAATTCAAATTCACAGCAACGTCATCTAGTTCTAAGTCTTAAAAAATGTACTGTTAGATATATTGAGAAGTTCCAGAGTTGGTTTCACAAAAAAACTTACGACAAAGATTGATCATAAGTCATGAACAATTCAGTATACTTACGATCATTCTTAGTCGTAAGTTTTTTTGTGAAACCGACTCCAGAGGACTATATTTCTATACCCAAGTCAAGTTATGAATTTTAGTTTTTTTTTATAGCAACTTGGTTAAGGATATTCTTCAATGATAAACTGTACCTCATTATATTAAAAAAAAACCTTCATAATCATAATTGTCAATCTTTTTTTTCAGAATGAATTCAGATCAACAAAATTCTAAACCATCTGTGTTTGACCGTTTATCAGAGGATATCAGCAAGCATAATGAAAAATCTACACTGCAGAGAATATCGAATGCTTCCGGTATGTCAGTACAAAACTCGAAATTTACTGACAGGCCACAAAAGCAATGCCAAGCACTTCAATGGAGTAAATCAAAACTTGGACAAACAATACTATATGGAAAAACAACACACCAACGACACTTAGAAACTAAGATTGCAAACATTGAAAGGCAAAAGTTACAGTCTATTAGAAACATGGAATGGAAACAATTAGATGTGTTCCGATCTCTTGCAAATTCTAAATTAAACGATGTAAGAGAGAAAGAAAACATCGGAGCAGCCTTTCAGTCTTCCATTGACAGAAGAAAACGTCAGTTTATGGCAGAACAAGCAAGGAGTGGAGTTATTAATTTTCCGAGTTTGTCCTCGTCGCACTCTCTTGTATCGAGTAGTGGTAACTTTTCAAGTGTGCAAAATGAAAATCAGAAAAAGCAGTCAGGAGACTAAAAGACTAGTGATAAATAGAATCATATTCAAACAGTGTGGCTGTGACTATTGGTTGACGACCTAAATTATCCCATTGACTGGGACAGATTGTGTGAATGTTTGTCTGTAACGACCACTGCTCACTATGTACTTTTTAATGACACTTAAACTGTGGGGTCACCAAAGGTTCTCAACACATAAATAAAGTTATTCGAAAAACTAATCAGGAATAACATGCACGATGTTTTGATTTATATCAATAATATAAATCAAAATATAAAGGTTATTCCTGATTAATTTTTCGAGTTTTTTATTATTAAAGGCGTTAAGAACCTTTGATGACCCCACGGTTTAAACTCTATAATACGTAAGTAGTGAGCAGTGGTCGTTACAGACATACGTTCACCTAATATGTCCCAGTCAATGGGATAATTAAGGTCGCCAATCAATGGCCACAACCACACTGTTTTGAATATGATTCTATGTAATTACAAGACAAATATTAATGTTGAAAGCATTTCGTATACATATGCCATTATATTAAAATGTGCTATATTTCTTTTTCATTCTTGACGTTTAATTAAAAATGTTATCAGTTATAATTATGAATACACCAGTTTTAATGCTTTGCCTGCAACATTTTACCTTGGCACCGATTATTTTACACACGTGATATATATTCGTTCTGAATGTCTATACAACTCAAAATTTCATTATTTCTGATCCAGATGACATTATTATATATTACCGTATTAAGCTTGTTGTATATAGCCTACTTTACACTTGTCTATATAAATATATAATGAAGGTCCAACACGACTGAATAGCATAACTTATGTGAAATTTGGAGGGTCTGCAAAAAGGTAAGATAAATTGAATGTCTCAGAAAAAACGAGAGCATATCGCAAATATTTGGTCACAAAGGATATCATTCGAATCGTTAAAGTGCAGCATGACATTTTCAAAAACTTTCCTCATGCATTCTGTCATAAACCGAGTGTGATTTATTGTTTGTTTAATGTTAAACTATTGTGCTATTTCGTGGCGTCAGTTTTTACTGGTCGAGGAAGTTGAAATACCCGGAAAAAACTACCGACCTTCGGTACGAAAGTTGACAATCATAATCATTTAAGATTGGAGTCCAGCGCACCTTTAAAGAGCGAGATTCAAACTCACGACCACAGTTATGACAGGCTAGTCCAACAGTAGTTGAAATACATTTTTTGTACTTCGACCACTCTGCCACCGCGACCCCACCCCTTCCAAACCAAGTGTGACTGCATATTTTTAGATTTTGCTAATCTGAACTAATACACTTGCATCAGCAATAACCTTCTAACATGCGGATTCTCACTGAACGAACCTCTTATATATAGCATCACACATGTATACTCCCTTTAACATTTCTTCTCGCTATAGGTTTCAACTAAGGTTTTTGGCGAACATAATACGTGCTAGAAAAGAAAAAAAAAAGAAGAAAAAACAGCAAAATGCACATTTTGAAAATTGAAAAAAATAACATTCATTTACTATTTCGTACAATAATTATTTATATTTGAAGAAACCCCCATTGGAAACTGCTTGAATTTTTTTGAATTTTAAAGAAGATCTAATCTGTAATCCAATTAAACGGCGGAACCCCTTTTCTAATTTCGCCCTGAACAGTCGGTTTGGATTGATTTTTTCTTTCGCAATTTTCATACTTTATACCCCAATTTAGAAGTTAGTATTTATATATTCGCGTTGTTTTTCTATACTACTTCTAAATATAAGTTTGTTTAATATACTATGTATTTGAAGAAAAGGATACACATTTTTTTCTCTGAAACAAATGTTAAAATATACATAAGAAAGCCTAGTGTTGTCACAATTGAGACAACAATCCACCAGAGATCAAAGGAAGTATAGGTCACCATACAGCCTTTTAAACAATAAACAAAACCCAAACCATACAAATCTTTAAAAGCCCCAGAAAAGACAATGAGAATGGGTAAAACGAGAAAACACAATACCATGAACGAAAATCAATAACAAACACACAGCTACATGTTAACGACAAACTAAAACTTCGTACAAGCATATATACACAGAATGAGGCGGGAAAACATGTTAGCTGGCGCCTATCTCTCCCTTGACCTTGGACAGTGATGTAACAGCACAACATACGAACAAACTGTAAAAATCAGTTGAAAAGGCTTTACTCACCAGATAAACATAGAGCACAAAGACACCAAAAACAACTCACTTAAAGACAAAAAGCAGCAACCTAAGAGCAAACATATTTACAGAAAGCTAGTTAAATGCCAATTGTAACATATTACTAAGACCAAACTATCAATCAGTACACATAATATTAGTGTAAATACGCAAACATTAAAAAAAACTTACAAAAAGACAAAGAAAAAAACACAAAAAGCATCGACCTAAGAGTACACACAGCTACCGAAATATAGTACTTTTAAAAACAAATAATAATTTGTTTAACAGACTAAAATGCAAATCAGTACACTTCAAATGAGTTTAAAAACGACAAAACAAGAACTTCTTCAATTCCAAAATACAAGTATCGACATTATAAGAAACCTTAAAAATTAACGAATTAGGAGACAACTGTATTATATTTTAAGCTCTGACGGCATCAATTGGGGATCTGATGGTCGCAAATTAAGTTTACTGGCGACGCGTTAGCGGAGACAGTAAACGGGTATTTGCGACCATCAAATCCCAAATTGATGCCGTCGGAGCTTAAAATACAATGGTGTTATCTCCATTCTAATAAAACTGACAGAAAACAACGTTAAAACATGTATTTAAAATCTGTCATATGCCGTCTGCGCTTTCGCGTACGTCCCATAGCATCAATTGTCAATTGATGCCATGTAAGGGAGCTACCATTTGATTTTTATGGGGGGGGGGGGGGCCTAGGATGAAAAATTTTGTCCTGCATTTTTTTTTAGCTGTAATCTCTGTCCTGCCTTTTTATTTTTCACTCTGTTTGGTCCTGCTTTTTTTTTTTTTTAGTTTATCCTGACTTTTTTTTACCTAAATTGTCGTCCTGACTTTTTTTTTGGCAATTGTCTCATCCTGCCTTTTTTTTACTCAAAACTCCTGTCCTGCCTATTTTTTTAAAATTTCATCCTAGCCCCCTCATAAAAATCAAATGGTAGCTCCCTAAATAAGTGACATTATCCAATCAAAATGAACGTTACACACGTTGTTGCATTAGAATAGAGGTTGATACATATTACTTTATTCTTAATGTAACATATATGAAATAAACTAACAGCTTTTAGTTAAACAATAAAAAATACAAAAATGTAAATTCAAAAAAATGCAATAAAGAATATATATGTTGCAATATGCAATATACAATGTGATTTTTAAGATTATTTACAAAACACACATATACACATAGGCGCCAATCATTGAGGGCAGAGAAGGACAATAAAATCCTTTCCCTCACGGATGAAGTTTTCCGAACTTGATCCCCCATTATGCAAATACACCTGTATTTTCCAATAACTGCATGGTAATGTGAAACGAAGACAGTGATTTATGAATAAAGGTAAAAGATGCACTTTGTTTACAATCTAAAGCTAGTTATGCCTTGCCATTTTATAACTTGACTGATCCGTAAAAATGGTTTCATGGCCCTTATTCAGGGACAGCAGTCACATTAACAGCTCCGTAAAGTACGTTGTAATTTAAAAAATAAATGAAATATAAATTTTTATTTAATATTTAGAAAGTTCTCCAATAATAATTAAAATAGTGGTTACATTTTCCCTTTGGAGTGGTATTGGAGAAAAACTACCCAAAACCCAAGAAGGCAACCTTCATCGTGACAAAACAAAAATGTTCTATACATTATTATATTTAGTGAGGTAAAATACTTATCCTGTATTGAATAGTATCTCATATTTATAACTTCATAATAAAGCTGAAAGATAGTATCATTGTCCATTGTTGAAAATAAGCACACACACACAAACACATATTAAACAAATTAAAAAAAAAACAAAGGAAAAGACACGAAAAAGTTCAAATCATTCTCATGTAGTAATCAACTACATATACGTAAAAAAACACATGCAGATAGTTGAACAAAATCTAGATCGTGACATTTAATATATGATATCATTTCAATTGAATTTTCGAATAGGCATTGAAAGTTTAAATGCGGAATATACATGTTATGTTTTTTGTTTTAAAAAGGTTCAGTTATGGCTTGTATTCTACTTGATAATGGTTCTGAGAACTTTAAATTGTTGTCTTGCTGATGCATAATATTTAAATAGTAACATTTCTCAGTCTTCATCTTTTTTAATACTCTTTTTAAGTTCATCTATTGCCCCGTCAAAATCGAAAAACAAACTCTCTCGAACTCCCTTTTCTTTATAAACTTTTTCCATCTCTGTTCGCATTGGCGTAGAAGAAACTTTGCGTACGTCTGGTAAAGGACACAAAATGTTGCTATCCGAAACTGTTTCAGCCAAGCCTGGTGCCTCTCTAGATATAGCTGACGAAACAGCTTTTATTTTTAACCAACTGCTCTCTGCTTCTATTTGTTCATCTGTGTCTTCGTCTTTTGGCGTATTTACTTTTTGAAGTAAACATTCAAAATTGCTCATCAAAGATTTTGCATAGTCAAATATTTCTGTCTGAGCAGTTTCTTGTTTATCTGCCATATCACCATATCTGTTCATCAGTTTCTGAAGCTCTGATTGACCCTCCCTCATGGCATCAGCTGATCCACCCGAATTTCCATCAAGAGCAGCTTTTGCGGCTTTACCTAACACTTCTTCTGAAAGCATTCGAGCATCATTCTTGTAGTGTTCTGTGATTGCTTTCCCACCCTGTACTCTGCCTTCAGTTAGAATGTCACTCTTTGTTATTGTTCTGATTATTGTTTTCCTCTCTCCAGAAAATCCAGAATATTCCACCTTAACTTTCAAAACTTCCTCTTCAAAAGCTTCCTCCAGATCAACCCCTATACCAATATGCCTTGTTGATGCTGCTGGTATGTCATAATAAAAGTAAGCCTTGGCAGTTTTAGGACCGCGGGATGATTGCCCATGAGTCCGTACTTTATTATCTTGTGAACAATCCTCATTTATAAGAACGGCACCATTCACCGATTCTATGTAAACAGACACATTCCAAGCAACGGCCGCTTTTCTCATAAGAACCGGAAGGAAAAGGTCAGTTTCTGTATTTGAATTGTCTACATCCATGTCTATTGTATAAAAAGCATCACTGCTGCAGAACTTTGATAAGCAGAACATTATCTCGGACGCTGATTTTCCCAATACGACAGTAGAAATGGAAGCCCATTGGTTTAGAGATTCATCGAGACCAAACGAAAGTTGTCGAATCTTTTCTCGGACTTCATGTACAAGTTTACTTGGTTCTTGGGTTCCAGCATTAACTTCACCATCCGAGAAGACTATAATAGCATTTCTGTAGTGAAGCAAATCACGTTTCCTGTAAGAATAATTTCAATCGTTGTCAAAAATTTACAAGAGTTAATCAGTTAAGTTTATTGTGACGGGATTGATTCTCTTAGTAAATGTGGTAGATACTTAGTTGTGCAAGGGAAGTACACATTTAGCTCAGTCGGTACTATACGCGCTGCCTTGTAAAACGGAGGTCCCGGATTCGAGTCCCGTTGGAGACAAATATGATTTTGTATGTTGAATCTTTGCTCTCCGGTTAAATTGGCGCCCAAATAAAAGATCTATGGTGGTTAGAGAGGAATTCTATGGTGGTTAGAGAGGAATTCTAGCTAGGGTATGTGTATAAGAGTCATAATGATATGATGACTCTTGAGTGTGACGGGATTGCTTCACTTAGTAAATGTGGTAGATACCTAGTCTGATAGCCGTAAGAAGTTGAGCTAGGAATGTAATCCCTCAGCTTCGAGTCCCGGTGGAGACAGAGATGATTTTGTAATAAGAATCATGATCTCCGTTTACATTATAACGGTTTTTAGAAATGATGTTCATGGACGAATTTTGGCATTGTATAGAATAAGGATAATTTCAAATACATTTAGACAATATTTAAAGACTGTCTACCTCAAGTTTATAATAACTCTTTTAATATTTTAAATTAAATTGGTTGAAATAAGTACTACTAAAAATGTAATTTTTTGAAAAAACTACTTAAATACTAACCCTGAACTTGCATCTCTAAATACTTCCAATGCTTTAGACAAACCAGCACTGAGGTTTGTCTTGGTCGACAAGAAACTTTTGTCTAAGGTGTCTAGTTTTGATTTCAAACGATCCTTAAAAAAGCAATTAAAAAAAGTCATTTTTAATGAAAATAAACTGTACAGTACTACAAATATTATATTCAGTAAGCCTATAGTCCATAAACTGTCGATTGACATAAAAATATATATATACAAAGCTATAACCGTAATTGTTTTCAACCAAACAGTGGGATTGAATAGATACCATGAATCCGGATAAAATCTGTAATCATTTCTACAAATATCAGCAGTATGAAAACCATGTATATGAGAACTTATAACATATCTGCAATAAGGTGTATGCTGTATATATGTATAAAAATGAATACGTACCCTACTTTCATGTGTTATTTCTGTCATGGGCAATAATACATCTGCATTTTCCCCAAACGTTACCAGGCCTGCAAAATCCCCATCATCTAATGATGTCACCATATTTTTTGCAAATCCTTTAATTCTGTACAGCTTGCTATATCTCCGTCGTCTTCCTGTTTTGATTCCCATGCTACCGCTTGTATCAACCAATATCAGAATACGAGTTTTTATTGGATTGATTTCATTCGTATGTTTCGTTGTAATCTCTGCAACTACTTTTCCCTGAAACACAAAATATACAAGTCTGCAATATTCTGAAAAAATAAAAAAATGAAAAAGTATTCTGAAAACAGTTTTTCTTGAAATATTTTCACATTCAATCTTAAAAGTGCAAATTTAACTGCTGCAGTTTTATGCAAACGCCGAAGACCAAAGCTACTATGCTGGTGATACCATCGTGTACTACAAGGTGTATAAACGCTGTAAAAAGAGTGTAATCTTATGTTGGATAGGGACACAAACTTTGTTTTGCAACGAATCACCTAAAGACTCGACAAGAAATTTATATTGACTTTAAAATGTTTGCAGCTCATTGTTCAGGATTATTTATCTTTAATCGAGTACTTTTTAAATATATCCATATATTGTTCACAGTTTTGGATATCCATATATTCCTCATAGTTTTGGCTTTTCTATTTTCTTATCATTTTTGCTAAACAGACTTATGCACTTAGCTTCCAAAACTTAAAGTACACATATGCGAACCAGATGAAAAAATTTGAATTTTTTCACATTTTTTTTTATGTCTGGGCCTAACTATCTACGTCATGAGTTTTCTTATTGTTAAAGGCATACGGTAACAAACAAATGTTGACATCAACGTCAGGCATTCTTACTACTCCTCCTTTTTTTACATTATATAATGGAAACAAATTTCGTTTTGATAAATTTTATCAAATGTATTTTTTCCAATTCCAAGATACTGTTTAATATATATATATAAACGCCTCTGGGTGCAGGAGTTTCTCGCTGCATTTAAAAACCATTGGTGGCCTTCAGCTATTGTCTGCCCTTTGGTCGGGTTGTCTCTTTGATACATTCCCCATTTCCATTCTAAATTTATACGGTTAGAATCTTTAATTATACACACGCCTCATCCGGAATCTTAGGTATTTTACGTGTTATATTAAGTCATGTTTATAATATACTGATAATGTCTTATCCTTACTTTGCCATCTTTTTCCAAACAGTAACACTGTAGATCAACCTCTCCTGTTCCATTTACTTCTCTAATAGGAGGCGGTATTACACTGTTACGTGCGTCTGATAAAACAATGGAATAATTTTTATTACAGATCCAAAACAGTGTGCATGAATTTGCCAAAATATATATTACATTGACTTCAATAAAACGATTTACATAGACAAAACAGCATACATGTATATGGTTTATAGCTCAACAACTTTGAAAATCTCAAAAATTCCTCTATATATATATAGAAGTCGATTGACCTCTGAGAGCTACAGAGTATGTATATTATGTATTTGGACCGTGTTTTCATTTCCATATTAAATACTGATGTTGATATAAAAAAAACAGGAAGCATAAAACTGACAAAATGTCAAGAGCATCCAGGAGCTGTGCGTCAAGCATGAATCATTTATGAAAAGACTAACCGGGTAATCGACTTTTAGCTTTGGTAGTGAGACTTCGGAGAATAGCTTTTTGTCCTACTTTCAGGCCTAGTCCATTAATATCATCTTCAGATAAAGCTCCTAAAGTTACTTTGTCAGCAATTTCTTCTTCCTCTAGAAGTTGAATTGTCGCTTTTGTCACCCCTTGCCTTTTCAGGAACTCCTCAAATGTAAGATCTATAAAAGATATGAATTTCAAACGAAAAATGCTATGTCTATATATAAGCCAGTCTTGTCAGTAATTTCTATAAGAACAATACGTAGAATAAAATGTTATCAAACAAGATTGATAAGATTGTAAAATTTTAAGCTATAGTTAGTCCGTGGTTTGACAATTTGTTTGTTAAAAAAAACTATTTTCGTGGCGTATTGCATTGTATTTAAAATGTATAATTGTTTGTTTGTATTACTTGACCCTTATGGGTGTAATTATGCAATAAAGATTAGTATTATATACTTTAGGAGTAGAACCACTAATGCATGCATAACCTAATTGAGTGGGAATGAATAAGTTTTTTGCGGAAATTTAATCTTTAGTCCGACTTCGATATCAGTCAAATTATATGAAAACTGTATCCCTGTCGAACTGTTCCTTGAAATGCATAATGTATTCGGATATAAAATGTACAAGAGTCTCCAGATTTAATTTTTTTTTCATGGACAGCAATTAGTACTAACATACACATACTCCAGTGTACTGACAGCTCAATTATACTGTTTGATATAAAATCAATCCATATTTAGGTCTTATGTGATACAAAAATTGAAAGTTTGTTTAAATATCTATTAAATAGAAGTTAAAAAAATAACCAAAAGAAAAGTGTGCGAAAAGGTAGTGTTCTGTAAGGCCTCCTAATAAAATATAAGTATTGGTTGGATACCTTGGTAGATCGTGTTCATCTTACTTCTCCTGTAATTATCAATATATCCAACAATGGCCGAGATGAGGAAGGATAGAGATATAAAACAAGGTTTTCACTTTTCCCATCTATGGATCCTCGTGGATGATTATTTTATTTACATCCTCGTGGGTGATTATTTTTACTTAATTCAAATGTACTGTGTCCTTCGGTGAGTTTGAGATAAATATTAGCTCTATATTTAGCTCTGATAAAATTCCCATATTTTCTAAATTTTTGGCGATTTAGAGCTTCACACATATTATTTACCGTATTGTAGTAGGTATCTTTCATATACACGGTGTTTTTCATATACATTTTTTTCATATCGCGTGGTTGCTGTCTCATTGACATAAACCCTTATATTAGAAATATCGTGAATATAGTAATAGTATATAAGTGCCGTTAAAATAACAGTACATCAACTGGAAGTTGTTTATGCAGATTTTATAAACATTCAAATAAGACTATCAAGTCACTATAAGTACTAAGTACAAACGGAAATAGTTTTTTCCCCCATTTCGATTCAGTTAAAATTAAAGTACTAAGAACACTTAATATATATATAGTATCACTTGGTACAAGCTTTAAATTTCCTTAAATAAATTTTTTACTGACGACATGAGTAATAAATAAGATCAGTTTAGAGTGCAGGATACAACACAGGAAAATAGCACTTTTAATTTGAAAATGTAATGGACAGGTTTCAGCGCTATTGTTTGCCTTAAATTAATGAAGAATAAAGGCTTTTTCCCCTGGAGAAGAATCCCAATTTAAAAAAAAATGGCTTAAAATTATTCCCCAAAAGACAACTTTTTTCCCAAACAGTGCAGTCTCGGTAGTAATTATGCACGAATTCAAACTGAAAAACACTTATTTATACATTTTGCATGCCTACAATTAGTATATGTGCAGATTTGAGGGTCTATTTATGTATCATCACTGACAAAAAGGGGTCTTATTTCAAAGCAGGGTTTGACTCGTGAAAGGGGTCTATATAAAATGAAGTTTCTGTCAAATTCATGGTTTATTTCTAAATTTCCCAATTTGATGAAAATTACGCATATTTTCCCAATAAAAAGGGGTAGAGGTAGTTTTGAAAAATGCCAACAATACCACTGGTTTTATATTCTCAAAATAAAATCAAATAAAGTAAAGTCTACTGTTTTTATACAGGTTTTGGTATATATTATCTCTAGTCAGTTGAACTAGAGCTCGTAAGAACTCGTTTCATTCAATTAATAGATTAGTAGATAATTATATATAATGAAAATTAAAGGATGGTAGCATTTCGAGAAACGTTTTAACCTGCTGCATTTGTTTGCACCTAAGACAGGAACCTGATGTTCAGTGGTTGTCGTTTGTTGATGTGCTTCATATGTGTTTCTCGTTTCTCGTTTTATGTATAGATTAGACCGTTGATTTTCCAGTTTGAATGGTGTTACACTTGTCATTGTTGTGGGCATTTATAGCTTGCTGTTCGTTTTGAGCCAAGGCTCTGTATTGAAACCGTACTTTATCCTATATTGGTTCACTTCAACAAATTTTGACTAGAATCGAGAGTTGACTCATTTAGCACTCATACCACATCTTTGTATTTCTATGTATACTAAACTATATGTTATGTAATGCATTTTCCCCAACATTTATGACGATTATATGATGAACTATGACGATTATATGATGAACTATCGACACATATTATTTATTCATTGATTTTTGATTGCAAGAGCTAGATAACTTTCGAGTTTGTTGTTCAAGTCAACTGGATTAAGACATAACAATCACAGAGCACGTGGAGCGCGTGAAGATAAGTGAATTGATAGACCAATGATTGTTTTTTTTTTACATTTTTCATGCGTTTTCCTTTGAACATGTCAGTTGTACAATGCTTTGATGCTTTGGCGAATTTAATTTGTTATCTAAGAATCAGTTATTACTATTTGGCTTTAAGTGCAATTTATTTTTCATTTTTCATTACGGGTTTTCCCTGACTGTGCTGGCCGAAGTTCTAACGAGAGGTCTCACAGTTAAAGTCACTCCTTACTTACAGAACACCATCAGCGAATTAGAGTACGGGAAGACAAAAATTCAATAGCAGTAGATTTATGAAGATACTGATAATATAAAGGATTTGATTACGTCAGAAAGTTCACATACTGTAACACTTGTTTCATATTAAAACTTTTCCATCCAAGCTCAATCTCCGGGTGTGGGATTTTCTCGCTGTGTTAAAGACCCAATGGTGGCCTTGGTCTATTTTCTGTTTTGGTCGGGTTGTTGTCTCTTTGACACATTCTCCATTTCCATTCTCCATTTCCATTCTCAATTTTATTTTCCAATTTGAAAGATTAATACTTTTTGTACTAAGCTCTTAAAAAATAAGGAACTTTATTTTCTTTACCTTCAACAGCTTCGCCATTTGAACTATTCGAGCTGCTTGAACTGTGTTTTGACGATGAACGTGAAACTCTTGGTGGAAGTGAACCGGTTGAGCCACGCCCATTTGGCAAGCTTCTAGGTGGTCTCATCGGAACACAATCGTCTTCATCTTGTTTCACTGTGAGAATACAAAGAGTATGCTATATTTCATTATCAAACATTATTTTTTGGTTAATTATATATACACTACTTGATTAATTTTTTTTAAATTTAAAAACAGAACACACGAAGAGAAGTAATAATGTAGGTAGTAATATCATCTCTCCATTTTTTTCTCGAATAAACTGTCATTTAAACAAAATCCTATCAACTTCCAAATTAAAGTACACTTCAAAACTATGCATGACGACTAATGATACGATTCCATGCACAGAACCAATGATGGAATATAGCCTTCACCAGGAAAGGTCATAAACAAGTCTGCAAAGTAAAAGTATAGAATGATTAGGAACATAAATACAGGAAAGGATATCAACTCTGCCCTATAGGGAGCTGTAATCTTAGCTTTTGTATCAATAAACAAGTTTGTGAATTGGTTAATTACAAACAAAAATAAATAATTTAAATCAAATCAATACCAAATCAATACCGAAGCAATGGAATGGTAAATGGGTGCATCGATAGTTAAATCTAATAAGCATTCGGCTGCAATTGTATGCCGTGTTTAAAAATACCATTGAACTTTTTCTTCATTAACATTCAAGTTACTGAAATGTACTATGTGTCACTTATTCAAACTTTTTCCAAGTTGAATGATTAACAGTGGCGGATCCAAAGGGGGGGGGGGGGGGGTCCGGGCATTGGAGCTCGTGTGAAGCAACGTATCGTTATATATTACATGTAAAACGAAAAAGAGTTAACTTACAAAAAGTACAAATACACACATTGTTAGACATTATCATTGTTTTATTGAACATGAACTATAACTAATATCTTTCTTCACACCTTACACAAATTTATATCTCACCTGAAACCTGGCTAAGTGATACGTATTCATCGGCTGCATCTTTGTACCTGTTAGTTGCACCCGCCATTATTTTGTTTTCGCAAGCTGAAATATAAAACAAGTTATCAATATCAGACAAATATAGTCGCGTTTTGCTGATTTAATCGATATTGATACATAATTATTTCAAATCATTCTGAGAAACAATGTTGCGGGAAGAATTGACAAGCTTTCCACGATTTTTTTACGTGGGTTGTTCGTGTAAAAATAATACTATTTCTGGGATAGTTTTTTTTTAATGATCATAGGGGATATGTGAAGATTTTTGGGGGAGTAAACTAAGTATTCAATAAAGATATCTTCCAGTTATTAGATGTAAGACGTATAAAAGATACAGATAGTGCGATTGCAAGGAATATTATACAAAGCAAGAATCGAAACGGAATTTAAAAGTGGTGTGAAGAAGTTACTTGTCTACAAGAAATACAGAATTAGAAATATCAAGGGGTACGAAGGAACTTTAACAGGAAAATAGAATGAATTAAGGTTTGGGAATGCAATCGAATGGAGAAAGAGCATGACAAATATTGAATCGAAAAGCATTACCATGAAAAGTTTCGAAAAGTGTACATTAAGAGGGGATGCATTTATTACGATGTATGCACTTAAGGTAAGCAGGTAGTAACATTTCGTATAACCTGACCAAACATTCCAAGTTTTTTTTTACATCACCTTCAATCTGCATTGACAATGTTCTTGCTTTTAGTGTATCCTATGGAAGTCTCGTGCTTCATCTTTCTGTATTGCAAAGCATACGATAGGTTTGCTTGAGTTTACATACCTATGCTTAAATCAGGAGCCTGTAATTCAGTGGTTGTCGTTTGTTTATGTGTTACATATTTGTTTTTTTCGTTCATTTTTTTAACATAAATAAGGTCGTTAGTTTTCTCGTTTGGATTGTTTTACATTGTCTTATTGAGGCCTTTTATAGCTGACTATGCGGTATAGGCTTTTCTCATTGTTTAAGGCCGTACGGTGACCTATAGTTGTTAATATCTGTGTCATTTTGGTCTTTTATGGATAGTTGTCTCATTGGCAATCATACCACATCTTCTTTTTTTTTTTATATTATTACTTAGAATAGAGAAATAAAACGGGGAATATGTCAAAAAGACAAAAACCATGCAGACTCAAGAGCAGAAAAGCAAATTGACGCCACACATATCTGTGAAACACAATTAAATAAAAACAAAAACAAAAACAGACAAGACTTATAAAGACTAGAGGTTCCTAACTTGGGGTCTGAACAAAAACGCGGCGGTTTAAAACATGTTCTGTGATATTTCAACCCTCCCTATACCTCATGCCAATGTTTGGTGGTATTTCGTTACAGTTTACTCGTTCAACATAGTGTATTGTGCTCTATGATGTTTTCTATTACTTAAAGTCGGTCGCTTACTTCCTTCTTGTAACTAGCACATGTTTTTTTTCTTAAGCAGCTCTTCTCCTTCGCTAATAAAATCTTGACCTTGTTCTGCCTTGCGTAACTACATCTTATGATGTGCTTGCTTCCTTGTATATGTTCTACGTTTTAGTTCCATATTCTTACTGTTATAAATTCTTGTATATTGTTGATTAACTTTTCTCATTGATTTTCAACTTAAAAGTCGTATTTTTTTTATCTTGATTTTATGAATGAAATTTTCTTTACATGATAAAATATTTTTTGCGCGTTTTTATTTTGAAATAATCTTCATTGATACATAGAATCAGCTAAATATCATAAACTCGATCAAATAACTGCGCGCATTACCCTATCAAAAATGTAACATTGAGAAAAAAGCAGCCCCGCAGGTTATTCCTAATAGTACACAACTTTGGAAAATGTTTTAATTACGGAAACAGAAAGTAGAAAATAATCGTAGACACCGGATCTGTATTGTAATGTTTATCAGATTGGCTGTTGTAGTGGACGTTTGGCTTATACATATGAGAAAAATATAATCGTTTATCCAAACGCTACTAAGATGATATGCAAATTACTAGATTAGCACCCATCCTTTAATCTAATAATGATAAGCATGTAGCCCTTATGTTAATAATTTTGAATAGCCTCCCTTTGCCCATAAGATAAGCTGACCTAAGCTTACTAAAGTTAACATGGTTAAGGAGGTACATATAGTGACTAATCCCAAATACAAACGTGCAGACTATGATATATACACAGAACAATTAACAGAGCTCAAAAATATTCGCGAAAAAATCTAACATGTGTTGTCGACGATTCGAAGTCAAAGTTATATCAATATAGATGCGCAAGTGCTATATATATATTCATGACAATACTAAATTCGTTACTATTCCTGAAATATCATACTTAAACATGTTAAAGGCATAAAACCTAGCAAATTGCTAAGAATTTTCAATTTTCGGGACACTTTTCACACAAACTTCTCCAAATTATATGCACATTATTGCTTATGGGCGTGAACGAATTAAAAAGTGATCATATTTCATCACAGTAAAATTTTGAGGGTTTTCCAAAGAAAACAGCATACAATGAATGTCCTACCACTGTTCGAGTCGTACTGGTAATGGCACTGAAGATCTCAGAACAGACCAAGAGCGACTGCTGGGAAACTGCACACACACCACCTTTAAAATAAGTTCATTGCAGGCAGATTTAGTCAGCGTGGGTTTTTCCACACTACACAGAGGCTTACGATATACTAGTATCAAGAAAAACTACAGAAGTCGAGAAACAGAGTCCATAACTAATATGAGACGACAGCTTGAAATGGAGACGCTAGAGGAAAGAAGACACAGCCTCCGTCTTGTCTTAATTTACAAGGTGTTTGAGGATCTGGTGCCGGCTCTATCAGCCGACAATTGTATCATACCAGTACGACCT
Source organism: Mytilus galloprovincialis (assembly GCA_037788925.1). Taxonomy (NCBI): domain Eukaryota; kingdom Metazoa; phylum Mollusca; class Bivalvia; order Mytilida; family Mytilidae; genus Mytilus; species Mytilus galloprovincialis. The sequence continues at coordinate 42,727,411 of CM075333.1, read as the reverse complement.
AAACGAACTTTCAAAGCCAAAAGATAATCAAACTGTGAAACTGACAATACCATTGAACGTCAAGTTATCAATAACGACAGAGGACTTAAAGTTCCAAATAGCAACAAACCACATGACCATTCATTTTGTGTGGAAACAACTATCCACTGGAACCTACTACCAGATAGAGTTGTGCATGCAGGTTCTGTAGAGGCATTCATGACAACGGCGCTCTTCTCCACCGTGTATAAAAGCCTAAACAGGATTCTACACGTACCACTACAGATACAGATACAGAGAGTTCTTCAATTGGATACTATAAGAAGAAAGAGTTTATGTTTATTTCAGTTAAATGGGCTTACCTTCCAGCTAATATATATATATACATATATATGTATATATATATACACACGAGTCTAAATTGAAAACTACGTTCAAACCTATGATTGCGTTGGATAAAAACCGCAATTTTTATACGTGTGCATGTAAAAAAAAAAATCGTTGAAGAAGGGTAAAAAAACAGCACAAACAACCTTTTCCAAAAGACCAAAAAAGTGAAAAAGTATATTTAAACAAAACGTATTTGACTAACAGGTCGAACAACTGATGTTCCTTAACCCTGCTGACTGCCATTGGCGATTGCCAAATAAAATTGATTACAAGATGTAACAAAATGGATCTTAATATAAATTTAATACTAAACAGAAAAAAAATAACTTGTGGCAACGATGTTATGCCACAAACCTACGGTGTCAATATATTTTTAGTACACCAGATCCAGATTTCGACAATAAATGTCTCTTCGGTGATGTTAGGGATCGAAACAGTATTTGGAAGGCCATATAAAAAGTACTCTCATATTTAGAAAAAGTACCCTCATTTTTAGATAGACTCTTGAATTTTAAGAGTCAATATAGGATGAACGGATCATATAAACCGGAGGGAAAATTTGATTCAAGCCCAAACGAAAAAATATAAACGAGTCTAAATTGAAAACTACGTTCAAACCTATGATTGCGTTGGTTAAAACCGCAATTTTTATACGTGTGCATGTAAAACAAATTTCGTTGTAGAAGGGTTTAAAAACAGCACAAACAATATTTTCCAATAGACCAAACAAGTGAAAAAGTATATTTAAACAAAACGCATTTGACTAACAGGTCGAACAACTGATGTTCTTTAACCCTGCTGACTGCCATTGGCGATTGCCAAATAAAATTGATTACAAGATGTAACAAAATGGATCTTAATATAAATTAAATACTAAACAGAAAAAAAATAACTTGTGGCAACGATGTTATGCCACAAACCTACGGTGTCAATATTGTTTTAGTACACCAGATCCGGATTTCGACAATAAATGTCTCTTCAGTGATGTTAGAGATCGAAACGTTATTTGGAAGGTCATATAAAAAGTACCCTCATTTTTAGAAAAAAGTACCCTCATTTTTAGATACACTCTTGAATTCTAAGAGTCAATATAGGATGAACGGATCATATAAACCGGAGGGAAAATATGATACAAGCCCAAACGAAAAAATATAAAGGAGTCTAAATTGAAAACAACGCTCAAACCTATGATTGCGTTGGATAAAAACCGCAATTTTTATACGTGTGCATGTAAAACAAATTTCGTTGTAGAAGGGTCTAAAAACAGCACAAACATCATTTTCCAAAAGACCAAAAAAGTGAAAAAGTATATTTAAACAAAACGTATTTGACTAACAGGTCGAACAACTGATGTTCTTTAACCCTGCTGACTGCCATTGGCGATTGCCAAATAAAATTGATCACAAGATGTAACAAAATAGATCTTAATATAAATTAGATACTAAACAGAAAAAAAAAATAACTTGTGGCCACGATGTAATGCAACAAACATACGGTGTCGATATTGTTTTAGTACACCAGATCCGGATTTCGACAATAAATGTCTCTTCAGTGATGTTAGAGATGGAAACGTTATTTGGAAGGTCATATAAAAAGTACCCTCATTTTTAGAAAAAGTACCCTCATTTTTAGATAGACTCTTGAATTCTAAGAGTCAATATAGGATGAACGGATCATATAAACCGGAGGGAAAATATGATACAAGCCCAAATGAAAAAATATAAAGGAGTCTAAATTAAAAACAACGCTCAAACCTATGATTGCGTTGGATAAAAACCGCAATTTTTATACGTGTGCATGTAAAACAAATTTCGTTGTAGAAGGGTCTAAAAACAGCACAAACATCATTTTCCAAAAGACCAAAAAAGTGAAAAAGTATATTTAAACAAAACGTATTTGACTAACAGGTCGAACAACTGATGTTCTTTAACCCTGCTGACTGCCATTGGCGATTGCCAAATAAAATTGATCACAAGATGTAACAAAATAGATCTTAATATAAATTAAATACTAAACAGAAAAAAAAATAACTTGTGGCCACGATGTAATGCAACAAACATACGGTGTCAATATTGTTTTAGTACACCAGATCCGGATTTCGACAATAAATGTCTCTTCAGTGATGTTAGAGATCGAAACGGTATTTGGAAGGTCATAAAAAAGAACCCTCATTTTTAGATAGACTCTTGAATTCTAAGAGTCAATATAGGATGAACGGATCATACAAGCCTAAACGAAAAAATATAAACGAGTCTAAATTGAAAACTACGTTCAAACCTATGATTGCGTTGGATAAAAACTGCAATTTTTATACGTGTGCATGTAAAACAAATTTCGTTGTAGAAAGGTCTAAATACAGCACACACAACATTTTCCAAAAGACCAAAAAAGTGAAAAAGTATATTTAAACAAAACGCATTTGACTAACAGGTCGTATATATATATATATAACCCCAATTTATAATATTAAAAAATTCTGTTATTCATAATATTTTCATATATGCAGGTTACGCATGAAACAGAGCAGTGCTACACTGTAAAATATTTTACCTTCCTTATTTTGGGGAAAATAAAGTTTTAATGATTTTATTTTTTTTACAATTTATTCTTTTTAAAAATATATGTATTTATTAGAGCAAAAATATGTATCTTGTTCAACAATTTTAAATATTCAGTTGAAAATCACAGATTTCATTCAATCAACTTTCTAATTGAAACAACTACCTAAAATAGTACAGATACCAAGTAATTAAAAAGTTCATTTATATGTTTATATTAAAATTCTTGTAAATTTCTTAACAAAAGCTCATTAAATTACAACAAAATGAGACTTATCAAACTTTTATGTCATATCTACGAGCTTGTTGAGTATCCTGACTTTTGGCAGAATATACTTGATTCATGTACTTAATGTGTTCCCCTAAATATAAAGAAAATTACAAAAACCCAACAACAACCCCGATTTATTAGGCGATATAGGTCACGCTCCTCAAAAGAACATTTATCTTGTAGAAATACCGGTGTTCTGAGGGCTGAAATGAATGTAAATAAACCCAAAGTGTAGTGATTACTTTTATCTGCTTCTGTTTACCATGTTTACGTTTCATATAGAATGTCGTGTTTCTAAATTCGCTACACTGAAAGGGCAATTACAAAATGTATGTGAAAGCTTATAAAGGTGGTTGAAGAAGGCTATATGTATATAAAAATAATGATATTTTTTATTTGCGTCAGACGCCCGTTTCGTCTACAAAAGACTCGTCAGTGACGATCGAATCAATATAAGTTAGAAAGGACAAATAAAGTACGAAGTTAAAGAGCATTCAGGGCTAAAATTCCTAAAAGTTTTGCTAAATACAGCTAAGGTAATCTATCACTGAGGTAGAAAAGCTTCGAGCATATATATATATAACTGGCGCCATCACAGTTATTGTGTCCAAGTATTTCCTGTCATTGCACTTGATTTTGTTCATTTATTTACATTGAATGTCTTTCTGTGCCTAATTTCTTTGGTTGACATGCGTGCATACATTTTTGAACAAGTAACTTTGGTAAAAAAAACCACTTTAGCTTGGCTTATATCGGATTATTACATAGTATATCATATGTACTAAATAACAGTAAAGAAATGTGGTATGATTGTCAATGAGACAGCTATCTCCCGAGATCAAAGGACGAGGATTAACTAGATATATTAAACCGTATATGCATGTGTTTTTTTATTATCGTATTTACTGATATTGTTATATGCTCTTTGTAAGCGAATATAATGGACAAATGGCATCTTATTCATCTTCTATTATATCTATGCATATCCTACAGTTTGCTTCATTATATTCTTTTGAACTAAAACTCTTTCTCTTTTGAAGTTATATAAATAATTATCTTTTGAAGTTATAAAATAATTATCTGTACTTGAGGTGGATAATGTTGGAACTCCCAAATCTAAAATGTTTTGAATCAAGAAAAAAATCGAATGCAAATTTCGAATAACAAGTTATCAGCTTTTAAGCAAATATGTATATACGATGATACTTTTGTGTTGTAAAACATATGAACAATTGTCATTCTCTAGCGAGCGGCTTATATTAAACTATATGTAAATATTCAATTTAAAAAAAAAACCTCCTTGAATAGTTACATTGACGTTTTTATACTGTCTTTGATTCATATACTTATGTTATGCATATACAATAACTGAAGGTCTGGGTAGGGGTGCATTCTTACATTCTTTAATAATTTTAATTTTTCATGCAAATTTTCTCAATTCTTTGTTAATTCATAATTTCTTAGTGTAGATATTTTAGTTCCCATTCTTCATTATTTTTTTGTTCATTTTAGTCCATGCTTTAACTTTTGTTCCTTGTTGTTATTTGGTATACCCCAAACCAGACTATAGGTTTTTTTCCCTAACGTTTAAAACCTTAGGGTCGTAATTCTACACTAGTCATCTAAAGTAACGATACACATTTTTGAACTCGAATTTATGATACATTATCATAAATAGGTAAAAGTGAAGACATTTTAAAATGAACAATGTTTTTACAATAGTATATTAAAACAAATCAGTCGTTTTTGTTTTTCTTGTCTGAGTATAGTCAATCCAATTGAATATATTAACTGAAATATACAAGGACAATGTATTCATTGCCTTATATGTCTTATATAAAACGTGTTTATTGTTGACCAGTGTATTTCCTTATGCGTGTAAAATCCAATGAATAAATAAGTGTATTGATCTTATTAAAATACAATACTCGTACGGTATTTCAAGCTTCATCAATTCAACTTGAGATTTATATCTCTTTAAAAAATCTAAAATTGCATTGAATGTATAGATAAAAGAATCTGAGGAGTATAGGTCAACATGACAACAATTACACAAAAAATACACGTAAGGTCTATAGTCTTAGTATACATGGTATATTTGACAAGTCTACCCATAATATATATCTAGCTCTAAAAATTCAGCCTGAATAGTAATCAAAACGGAACATTTCAAAGATCTACAATCAGGCTTCAAAAGTTCTGGACCCCTAATGGGAAAAAGTAAGACACGACTTAGGATAACCAGGATCCAGACTCAGGACGTTTTTCCTGACGAGTAGTGAATACAACACCAAATAGAGAACAGCTAAATTGGACTAGCCCCTCACGAAAAAAAGTTCTGAAAATATGTTTATAAAGCGAAATGGGCCTATTTACCCCTACATGCTTCTAGAGAGAAGAAAAAAGTAGGCTTACAGAAGTTAATAGCCTTCCTTTAGTAAAAAAAGCTTTCAAACGTTTTCATCATAAATTTATAAAATGTAAAATACAAAAAATATAAACATGAACGATTTTCGTAATATACGGAAATATACTTACTTATAGATAAATGGACACGCTACACCATATACACAAGTATCATCCAAAAAATGTTAAGCACTTTACTTCCTGTTGATCAAACATGTCAAAATTTAAGATAAAATTACCAGTATGAATATTCTCCCCAACAAGGAAGTATTTACTAATTATAAACAACTGGGCACTTACGAAAGGGTTCTATATTTAGATACTTGATTTATTCATGGTTTACAATTTAAATGAACCTGTCTTTAAAAGTAAAAAGGTATTATCAAATAGTTGACTCTCAATTTAAACACAATTTATACAGGCCGTTTTTATTTTATTGGTGGGAGGGAAGCCGGAGTGTCTGCAGAAACCCACTGATCTTCATTAGGGATATAAACATTTGAAAAAGCATATCATCCGTAAAAGACTTAAAGCAGTTTTTTCAGTGTAAGGTTACCCATTGGTGGCCTTGTGCTGTTGTTGGTTTTTTCCCTCTTTGGTCGGTGTGTTGTCTCTTTGACACAATCCCCTTTTCTATTCTCAATTTTATTATTTGTTATTGAAGAAATTTGCTGAAAGGATGATATTATGTACAAGTAGATAATCCGACAAAAATTACATCAAGTCTCTGCGACAAAGCGCTAGAGTCTATACGGGGATTACCATGATTACCTAGAATATTCATTGAAAGACAACATCGTGAGGCATCCCCCAAAAAATTCAAATGTTATTATTTGTCTTTTATTTTTCAACAAAGCACATCATATTGGTAAAGAGATATACACTCCTCATATATTGCATAATGTATATCATTTTTATGTACAGACTTGAAACAGCAATAAAACAAATAGCAAAGCATAAAGCAGAAAATGTAATTATAAGAATGGCGCGACTACTTCTATCTTTTGGGTTGTAAAAGCTGCGATCACGTGTACTTTTAGTGTAAAGTGCATCCGATGTATTCTTTTTATTATTATTACAATACTATTATCAATTATTTGATAGTATTATAACTGTGTAAGCATATTTGGATATCAGCAGAAAAGGACCTAGTCTATTTCCAAACGTTTCATTATAGGTTTGCCGTCACTTGGATGTAAAAGCTTTAAAAATACAACTTTCATCGATAAAAACATGATTTTAAAAGTGTTTAGTTGCAAAGTAACGCGCTTTGCAAACAATATTTAGTGATTTCAAATAAGAATTTAACAAGATGTCAAACAAACCACAGTACATATATATTTCTCTGACACTCCAGAGAAACATTTTAGTAATTCAATGTTACGCGGAATACATGCACGATGAAATCTCAAACCGCTTGTGTGTTTCTATTGTGTAGATTTGCTTTATCCATTCACGTGACGGAAACAGATCACAATGCAGAGGTTCGGTATTTACAAAAGAAATTGATACGCCAAGAAGGAGAACTGATATTTTTAAGAAAAGTTTAAACGATTAAATGGATTGGAAACTAAAAAGAAACTGGTAGAAAAAAAATAAAACATGACGTAAACATTGTTGGGTTGATGTTTAGACGAGTTGTATGAATACATAATGTACACAGTCATGTATCACCATCACTGCTGGTGATCCGATGGATAAATCTGTTGTAGAGTTGTCACTGGCTCAGACGTACTTATAAATATAATTATTTTCTGTGACTGTATCTTACATTAATTTGTAGGATCCTTTACTATAGATAATTTAGCTGATTTGTAAAAATAACTTCTCTATGCCTTATATATATTATATACTGTAGTACGACGCTAGATCAATCTAATTAAAATATTGATCTCTGATTACGTTATACTACATATGAGATCTAACAACTATCAATATGAGGTTTCACTTTTGTGAACTTTTATTGCGTAATATTTGACCCCAGAAAGTATTTATATTGACCAATCAAAACCGTCCTAATAAAAACGACATAAGAATCTGTTAAAGATGGCGACGCAGGATAGAAGGCGATTTCGAAAACGCATTATTAGAAAATTTGCATCAGTACACAGTTCTAGGTCTAAATTGTGAGCAAACACAAAGTTTGCACATGGTCATAAGTCTGTAACTTGTAAGGAAGTTCAGCGGATAATTAAGTAAACAAATCTCCTATTGACTTTTGAATAAGATTTATGCCTAATGTATCTAGGGCAGCTAGGCAATATTCCCCGATCGGGGGACAGTGTCCATATCTGGAGACAATCTCCCGATCTGGAGACAAATTGATATAAAACACACCGAAGATCATGAATATAGTCAGATGTATCTCGATTTGGAGACAAAGTTAATGTCCAAATCAGGATAACAACCTTTGACATTTTTAGGTTATAAAATACACTTCTAATATAATTTTATTCAATAATATATGTTTAAAAGTCACTCAAATGTGTTAATATTGATATTTGAAGAGTTATTCGGTCATTACATGTGTTATTCGGATAATAACAGTGTTATTCAGTCATTCGAGGTACCGAAATTTGAATACTATCACTAGTTACATGTACACACTGTAAATATAAAATTTTCTGGTTACTTCATACATGCAGATAATGAGATATGGTCATTTTGAAAAAAACATATATTAGGTTTCAAATTTAATGTGTTTCCTCTAGAATGACAGTATGAAACCAACTATTATGGTTGGGGAAAAAATCAATTTTCTGTAGTGATAATCACAATTATATGATTAATCATACAACATTTTGTCATATCAACCTCAGGGGGTGACACTTCAGTACTTAATTTATATGGGGGGTGTCGCTGGCGTTCTGGTACCCCACCCTTTTCATAAATGTATAATATAGATCCTTTTCATATATTGCGTAGGTAAAATGTAACCCTCGCCCGTATTCGGTTCTGATTCATAGACATGTAATTGGAACTTTATCGACCTTATATATTTCTGATAGTTTTCCAGACCTATTCTCATATTTTCAAGTTGAAAAAAATGACCTATTCCAGTGGCAAATCCTATCTAAATGATATAGTTTGTAACAAGATGATATAGACTTTAGTATATATATTTATTGTATTAATAAAATATATGCATATATATGCATCTTATATACATGTATGCATGGTAAATTTGGTAACATTTAAAAAGACTCATTTCCACTTTGGCTAAGTACAGTAAATCTACTTGTAATATACTTTAAAAACAGAAATAGTCGTCGGATGCCAAACAGTTGTGCATTTTCATATGATAAGCAATTGTCAGGAGTAAGGAGAGAGATATTGAGTTCAACCTCAAGCATTTCAAGTACATGCATAGAAATATTACATGCCTTAAAAGAACCCTATGAACTTAAAATGTTACAAATAAACTTTGGTGCATGACCAATAGTATGGTATAAGATTTCATGCACATATTGCTCAATTAGAAACAATCTTGTTTCAATATTTATTATGTTGGGAGCAGTGTGGTCAATACTAGGTGCCACATGCACCATCATAGCATATCAGTCAAATCTATATGTTGGTTCAGGAATGCAGTTCATAACAAAGGATCTTCTGGGTAGTTGTTTCTTTTATATGCATTGTATCTAGAAGTAACAAGTTGATATGATATTTACTGAAAAGTATTGTATGAGACAGAAATATAATAAGATTTTTTCTACCAAGAAATGTTGTCTCGAAAAAGTTATTAAAAAATACAAAAAACAACATCAGCAGATAATTCCCAATGAAGACCCAAGCACAGACATATATATAAACAACATCAGCAGATAATTCCCAATGAAGACCCAAGCACAGACATAATGGCAAATCTAGTTTTTATTATTATTCCACACTTTTTTGTCCAGACTATTTCTGAGAATAGGATGGACCAATTGTTATGGAACTTTACCAAAATGTTAAAGACCATGTGCAGAAGTGCAGTCGAGGGTTGGCATATCCAACATGGCTGCCGTTGTCAAGGAAACAGAAAGAATGTAAAAATGTAATAGAACATTCTAGAATATTGGTGTTAAAGTAAATCTACGACCATTAAATGTTATATAATGGTATTATATTATGGCGAGCACAATATAAAACAGCAGTATGACTTTAGAATTTTCAAATGTTGCCATGGAAACTGTGCAAAAAAAGCAAAATTTTGAAAATTCTTCAAATCTGTATGAAACGTTACAGAAATGTTCACTTGTTAATCTAGATGCGGCTTTCAACTTTGGAATTTACGTTACAGAAATGTTCACTTGTTAATCTAGATGCGGCTTTCAACTTTGGAATTTCCAAAATGGCTGCCGTTACCATGGCTGCTGTTTAGTGGCAATTGGTGGACCAGGGTGACATCCGCTATTGCTTGCAATGGCAATTCTAGTTCTTCTTCTTCTTTTTCTTCTTTTTCTTCCGCCACTTTTAAAAATGAACTTGTCCGCAGCGTTTCTCTAAAACCGCTTGTCAGATTTACTTAGGGTTTCATAGAATGGTAGGCTTATATGTCTAGGTGAGCCATCAATCTTTTGTTTGTGCATTGGGGTCTATTAAGGGGTATTTTGGGATGTAGAAAGGAGGGAGGGGTTTACTATAGAACCCTATGGGATTTTATTTTCTAAAATTTTCAAATGAATATAACTTGAAAACTGTAAGTGATAGACACATGCAGTCTTCAGAAATGATTATAGGACAATAAAACAAATCACATGAAATATAGAGGGAGTCCCTAGGGGTCATCCCCACCCCCTTAAATTTGAGAATATGCTTTTATCTTGTAAACGGTCCAGATCCCCACCCCTAAACCATATATATTCTTGAATGGGACGATAAAACAAATCAAATGAAATTAAAGGGAAGTCCCCGGGGGTCATCCCCACCCCGTTCAATTTGAGAATGTGCTATTATCTTGTAAACGGTCCAGATCCCCACCCCTAAACCATATATACTTTTGTAGGGGACAATAAAACAAATGAAATGATATAAAAGGGAAGTTCCTAGGGGGTCACCCCACCCCCTCTTGTTTGAAAACTTGTAAACGGTCAACATCCCCACCCCTTAACCATATATATTCTTGAATGGGACGATAAAACAAATCAAATGAAATTAAAGGGAATTCCCCAGGGGTCATCCCCACCCTGTTCAATTTGAGAACGTGCTATTATCTTGTAAACGGTCCAGATCCCCACCCCTAAACCATATATATTCTTGTAGGGGACAATAAACCTAATCAAATGAAATTAAAGGGGAGTTCCTGGGGGTCATCCTTACCCCGTTCAATTTGAGAATGTGCTATTATCTTGTAAACAGTCCAGATCCCCACCCCTAAACCATATATTCTTGTAGGGGACAATAAAACAAATAAAATGAAATAAAAGGGAAGTCCTGAGGGGGTCATCCCACCCCCTCTTGTTTGAAAACTTTTAAACGGTCAACATCCCCACCCCTAAACCATATATTTTTTTGTAGGGACAATAAAACAAATGAAATGAAATAAAAGGGAAGTCCTGAGGGGGTCACCCCACTCCCTCTTGTTTGAAAATTTGTAAACGGTTAACATCATCAACCCTAAACCATATATATTCTTGTATGGGACAATAAAACAAATCAAATGAAATGTACGTAAAGTACCTGGGGGTCACCACTACCCCTTCCTTTTTAAATACTTGTAAATGGTGGAGATCCCCACCCCTAAGCCATATATATTCTTGTATGGGACAAAAAATCAAATCAAATGAATACGGGACCATATGAATGGCGAGTTATGGGAGCTTTGTTTGGGAGACTTCGTAACAGCATCCTGTTACAATTACTTCTTGTTATTTGTGTATTACTTATTGTGTATTTCACTAATGTTTATATAATCATTGTATTATGATGTTTTTGTATCTTGCCTGACAAGGTCCCATGATTGGTAAAATAAAATAATGTCTAATAATGTCTAATGCTAATGTACTGGACTACATTATTGTCGAGCCCTCAACTTTAGTCAAAAAAGCGAGACTACATTCAGTTGTGGCTGTGTTTTTTGGCGGCGGGGGCGTCCACAAATATTCACTCTGTGGTTAAAGTTTTGAAATTTTATTAACTTTCTTAAGCTATAATGGATTTCTACCAAACTTGGATAGAAGCTTGTTGATCATAAGATAGTATCCACTGGGGCCAAAAGTAAATTTGGTAAAAATATAGTCCATTTTTTCCATATTTTACTTTTAAATGGACTAAGTATTACTATTTCTTCCGGTTAACATTACATACATGTACAGTCATGACAGTCTTTAGTTAAAGTTTTTTAAAACATTTATAAGATTCATTAACTATCCTTCATTTTTACCAAACTTGGACAGAAGCTTCTTACAATCAAAAGATTGTATCAAGAGGAATATTTTTATTGATTTTTTCCCTCATTCTTGGTGAGTCTGCGATTTACAGCAAAAGTAGGCGAGACACTAGGTTCCATAGAACCCTTACAAACTTTTTTGTACTGAAGCCTCTCCTCATAAGGGGCGTTCCCTGATGACTTATATTTATTCACTGAATTTATCCCTGATCGAACTAGCTATACTACATGTATAGGGGATCTAGAACTATTCATTAGGGGCCTGCTGACTGAACTATTGGGGTTGGGGCTCAAGTCATGCTTCAGTGATTCCCTACATAATCAACCAAATTTTTCTCATTAAAAAGGGGGGCAGCCTATGTGGTACAGACACTAGGACAAATGCTACATTTGTAGTTTGTGGTCCATTAGTATCTTTGGTTGAAGTCCAAGTTTCCAAATTCCAGTCTGTACCTACATAAATGATTAAGTTGCCATTCAAAGGTAAATTCTCTAAAAATTTAAATGTAGAGTAAGGTTGACATTTTATAATTTTAGGAAGGAAACAAGATGTTTCAGCCATGCAGCCAGTTGAGCCTTGGTCGTTTCCACCATGTACCACCTCTGCCATGTACATATGTAATAAAAGTAGTTTTAGTCATACTAAAAGATTTTGTTGTATATACTATTACTAGCATCTATTTACCTTTATACATGTTATAACTTAAACATAACTTTAAAGTTGCAATTCGTCACACTTACTTTACTAGAAAAATATGATTGCCAATGAGACAACTCTCCACAAGAGCTAAAATTACATAGAAGTTATAATCTATAGTTACAAATATAAAATAGAAGATGTGATATGATTGCCAATGAGACAACTATCCACAAAAGACCAAAATGACACAGACATTATCAACTATAGGTCACCATACGGCCTTCAACAATGAGCAAAGCCCATACCTCATAGTCAGCTATAAAAGGCCCCGATAAGACAATGTAAAACAATTCAAACAAGAAAACTAACGGCCTTATTTAGGTAAAAAAAATCATTTGAAAGCCTAATGAAATTATGAAACACTTTTTAATCTATAATGAGGATACATGTATATATGCCATGATTTCTCATGAACTTTTCAGATCTTTATATATTTTTTTGAGAAAACAATATCATAGGTAACAAGAACTACCTTTAAAAAAGATATCCGACGTATTTAAATTTGAGTATATGTTTAAAACTATCATTTCGATAACCTTCAGAAGCACAATGTCTTAATGATGCAGGACCTCTTTAATAAAATCTCCATCTGAATGTAACTACAAGAAATTCTTTACTAAGTCTGGTTATATTAAGGCAATAATATATAAGAATATTGTGCTAACACCTAAAAACTTTATTTGTCAAAAAAAACCCAGTGCAAATAACAAGAAACAAATATACATTTACTACTGTTAGCATTAAACTTAATTCAATGACATGGTTAACAAAGCTAGAAACTATTGGTAGTATAAGTAGTATCTTTCTGTTTACATTCACCAAAACCCGGCGGAAATCTCACATGCCTAGGTGGGTTCATGTACGTTCGTACAACACAGTTTACATTAAAAATTATATAATTGTCCCGAATAAACAGCTGTCATGGATGCAAAGAGCTATTGGAGAAACAATTATTTTAATAAAAATATAAATCTTTGTAAGATCTAGTTCAAATATTTATAGTTTTTCACTTGCTTTCCATCACGATATAATTTTCAAGACATTTTTTCAAACACAACCAAATCACCCACCATGACAGCATTTTGTCCAATCACAGAAAGGATTTTCGAGCATGCGTATTCTGTTGCCATAGTTAAGTGTCCTTAAGTTCAAAGTGCACAAACCAAAACTATACCGACTACGTCGGAAAAACCTAATACCATAAACAGCTTATCTTACAACTTGTTATGTTGTGGTCAGAAATTTATGTCTGTCATACAAAGTCAACAATATAAATTACAAATTTTGGGATGATAATCAGCTTTTCAACAAATTATTTATGGACATTTACATATATAAAATAAATGTAACACAATTATATGGGATTAATGAAGACAAATCATAAAGTTGTTTAATTTCAGAATAGTGTCTGATCAAACAGTAGTTTGGACTCCAGTCTGAAAAATTCTAGTTTCTGACAATGTTTCTTTCAATTTTTGACTGGGCCAAACAAATAAAACTGCGGAGGGAACTCTTCAAACTCCCGAACAGTGACACAGAAAAATCCACTACAAGCATCTGAAGATGAAGATGAGAATGGCACTGCAGATCTAGGTTGTGAACTAGGTCTAAGAGTTTCAACATGCAGATATTAGCCTATGGTACATGTAATTATTATATTGTATGTATAATGTATGATATAATTTCTGTATAATACTTTAAATTTATGATCATGAATCAATGATAAAGACAAAAAAGTATCTGGATAGATTCTTAGTTTATTTTCTATATATTTAATTTATATTTAAAGTTTGCTCTCAAATTATTATACATTTCAGATACAATGTATACCAAAGATAATACATCACAATATGAACTGTCATTTTCATTAGTGATTTAATGAATGAATTAAATTTTCTGTCTATTTTTTTGTTTTACAGAATTCTGTCATAAAGTATGACTAGTTTGATGTTCTGAAAACATGGAAAATAAACTTGACCATAAATCATTCTCAAGATGGTTATTCAGTTGTCAAACTGCTTCTAAATAATCAGTTTGAAATTGTAATTAATTATTTTGAATGAGTTAATTTACATCTTGTACTGCTGCTGAAAGATGCTGGATCGTCATAGTCCTGAGCTATGGAATGCAATAAAAATGTTATATTGCTGCTGGTCTGTTTTAGTCTTCAATAGGATCAAGGTATGTTTTATAAAAAAGAAGATGTGGTATGATTCATTGCCAATGAGACAACTCTCCACAAGAGACCAAAATGACACAGAAATTAACAACTATAGGTCACAGAACTGCCTTCAACCATGAGCAAAGCCCATGTATACATGGTATATATATATATATATATATATAATACTTTCCAATATTGTCTAAAGAAAGTTCCAAAACATGTAACTATTATTTTTTTTAAGTCATTGTAATTACACAATGTTACATGGCCATACACAACAAATTTTCCAATCGTACATGAGTACTTACTACACTGAAGAATAGGTTCATCCAATGAAATGATCTAAAAAATAATCATTGTTATATATTCATACATCATTACAAGGAGAAAGTACCTATGTTTATATATTCCAGACCATATAAGTATTTGGATTGTATGTGTAAGGTCAAGTATGAGTATACTCATATGGCCCAGTACGAGTTTGACTACACATGTATTTGGAACACTATATGGGTTAATTTTAGACAAAAAATTATCAAAAAACTTTTATTGAGTTAGAGAATTACAAATTTATATTATACAATTAAAGGAATAAAGTGGAAAACATTACATCAATTTGAAATTGAATAATTCTGTATTATAGGTTACAATACACCATTAGATTTTATGGGCGCAGCCATTTTATGAGCATAACATGGTATTCAGAATTAAGAGTATGGCTAATCCTGATTGGTCGATATGTGCGCCCGTTATTTTTTATTATTAGAGACTTCGTGCACTCTGCTTTATACAAAAGGCAAAATAAAAATTATTCCGTAGCCCTAAAGGCACTGAGATGACTTTTCAACGCTAGGACAAGACACATATTTTTAAGGGCAAAATTAATAGGCATGGGAGATAAGTACAAAATACGCTAAGAAAAGCAACGCGAACCTATATTTTTTGGACCAAAAAATACTGTCCTAATAATTTTTCTTTGATTCTAGCAAGGTTTCGTTAAGAAAATCAACTTTCTAAAGTCTGTATCTCGAAAAAGGCTACCATTGTCGCCTATGGGGAAATTAATTGTTTATTTCAATCTTAAGGTGGTACCTAACACTACAGGGAGATAACTCTGTAAAATCAGCTAAACGTTTTAATTACGTTGTGTTGTTAAGGGAATATTAAGCTTCTCAATGATCAAAATAAGTGTTTGTCAAACTGCTATATAACCAGTGTAATTTTTCTGATAAAACGGTTGGTTCAAATTTTTTTAAATTTTTATATTTTTGTAAAAGGGTCAATGTAAATACTTTGTCAAAATTTTAAGAAAATTAAACGAGCCAAATTAATTCTAGTTAAAGTGTTGGGTACCACCTTAATTGTCTGTTTCAATCTTATTTAAGCATTCTCGTCCCTGGTGACACTTGCTAGCGGAAGGAACATCAGATTTCTTAAATTTACATGTTTGTTCATGCATTTGCATCCCATGCTTGTTTTGCGGCAGCATGCAATGCAATTCCTTTTGTTTAACAAAGTGCATTTTCAATTTTGTATGTCAAAAGTTCTATTGCACTCATAACATAACAATATGCCAAAGAAATTTGCATCCTTACCAATAATATCAGCAACCCTACATCCAGAGTTGCTTTTCTCACAGTAACAAAGCTAACTTTTTCATTCTTTGCTTATTTTCGACACTTTTTTAATTTAATACTTTTTTTCATTGTTTTTGGAACAGATTTTTATATAATTTATGTCCATTTCTTATTTCAATTACAATTGAACTTTTTATATTAATTCAAGATTTCAGTTATGTTAAATTGTGATATACAGGTCAAGGTATCGAATAAACTTGACCAACTTGGCAGACAGTAAGTGTACATTCAGACCATATGCATATTTTTAAAAAGTATGCAATATGGACTAGACCTAATTCTTTACGATTATTAAAATGATATATATTTATATGTAAAAGTGGGAAATTAAGATATTTGTACAACTGATTAGTGGATAAGGTACATCCTACGTTTGATTTAGCAAGAATTTGGATTGATCGTTTGTCAACGACAATGCATAGTAATGAGGGAATTTTTTGTTAATTTTATTTGACATTGTGATATTTTTTGTTGTTGTTATTTGTTTGTGCATCCTAATGAAGTGTCCTGAATTTGGGTCAGTGCTATAAGGTATAGAGGCATTTGCCGCATGCATATCTAGGTTGTCCAAACTTCAAAAGTGTCATAGCTTTGATATATTGGTTTGGATATAGTTTCGAGACAAAACTTTTTGCAGGAGGGGGTGTGTGTCACAGGATATATGTATCTATTTTGTTTCATTATTAAACATATTGTTTTATTTGTGTTTTCAGTGTTATATGTTTCACATTCATATCATATTCATATTTCATATTCATGTTTCTGGACGATTGACGAAAAATGGTTTTGCGCTGCGTATTTTGAAACAAAAGGTAGCTTAGTATGCTATGTTTGGCTTTACATACTGAATATTTAAATTAGTACAATAGAAAGTTAAAGCGATTCTTTATTATTATTTAAACAATATATATTTATATTCAAATGGCCTGAGTTATGCATAAACTCACAGTGCGTCAATATTAACCATATATATACATGTATACTAACACAATAACTTTGAGAGTTAGTCCCTGGTCAATATTACACTCAGGAGGGCGAAGACGAAAGACACCACAGCAGGTACTTTTAACTTTATTTATTCTTTTAGCCATGTTTAAAATACTTCAATTAAAGTAAAGTTACTTTAGTATTTCAAATATATAGAATTCAATATGGATTGAAAGCTGCATTTTGGTATGCAAGTTAATATCAGAATAAAGCTCCTTTGCTTGCAAATATTTCAGTCAAATATATAGTGCATATTTATTAGAACACAATTGTAAACTTAGTTTACAATTTGTGTACTTGCAGATTAATATAATAAAGTATCTAAAAATTGGACGACTCAGTTAATGCAGAAAATGGCCCACACTTATTACCACGCCTAAAGTCTTTGTGGTTTATGGCGACTTAATCTTCACCCAAGTTGGCGATATTGGTTTCCTATTTCCTGCGACAATAACTTGCCCTTATGAAACTCCAATCTCCAACACAAAACATATGTACATCAATTGAAATGTCTTTTTGCCCATCTTAATTCTATACTTTAATAAAATTCTTCACTGAGCAAACCCTGAACAGTTGACAGTCTGCATGAATTTGGATTCAAATAAATGTTGTCATAGTTCTTAAAAATCTATTGTACAAAACTGTGCATATAGGATTTCTTTTTAAATCTTTTCGAAATATTTGAAATTTTTTGTGAAAAAAAAAAATATAAACCCCTTTAAGAAATTGGAGACAAAAAGCCACCCGACCCCCCTTGGAGTAATTTCCTCCCAACTCAATCCCCGTTTTTCCTTTCTAGTATTAAAGGAACCTGGTTGATTTTTTTCGGGTTTCGTATGGATAACTATAATGTATACAGAAATGACAGAGGGACCCTTGGAGGGGGTGTATTTGTACTAGTAGAGAAATCCATTACATCAGTCGAACAAACATCTTTAATTACTGATGGAGAAATTGAATGGGTAAAGATCAAAATTAAAAACAACAAAGACTTGCTAGTTGGATCCTTTTACATGCCACACAGAGATCAAAAACACCTAAATGAACTGCAAAAGTCACTTGAGAAAGCCAGGACTAATGGGAACACCAATGTCATTCTAACGGGAGATTTCAACTGCCCTGACATCATATGGGACACTGCAACAGCCCTTGGACCAGACAGAGAAATCCAACAAGGACTAGTTGATATAGCTGAAACATATAATCTGACACAAATACACACTGTACCAACTCGTGAAGGAAACCTCCTAGATCTTGTATTTGTTACGAATCCAACTCTAGTTAAATCATCAAATAACGTACCAGGTATATCAGACCATGACATTATAATCACCGACCTGGAAACAAAAGTACACCATCAAAAAAGCTTACCAAGAAAATGCTATATCTACAAGAAGGCGAAATGGGACCAAATCACCACAGACCTTAAACACACCCTAGAGGAGGTCAAAGAAAAACATCACCAAGGAGCTGAGGTACATCAACTTTGGGACACCTTCAAAAGTCAGCTTCAAAAAACAATGAATACAAACATTCCGAACAAAGAAATAAGATCAAGAAATAACATCCCATGGATCAAACACAAACAGAGAAAAATGCTAAAGAAAAAACAGAGGCTATACAAACAAGCCAGAAAAACAAACAAATGGTCAAATTATAGGTCCTTCCAAAAGGAATGCAAGAAACAACTGAGGAAAGCAGAATATGAATATGTCAACCAAAACATCTTTGAGGGCCTAAACAACAATGACACAAAGCCATTTTGGAAATACATTAAATCCAAACGCCAGGACTCAGGAGGAATAGCACCATTAAAAAAGGGAACTACTCTTGTCAGTGACAGTAAAGGAAAAGCCGAACTCCTACTAGAACAATTCAAGTCCGTATTCACAATAACATCAGACACTAACCTACCAACAACAAGAATACGAGCAAAAATCAATATAACACCTCTAACGATCGACCAAAAGGGGCTGGAGAAACTACTAAAAAACACAAACCCTAATAAAGCCTCTGGACCAGACAACATCCCAAACCGCATACTCAAGGAATGTGCTGAACAACTAGCACCCATCCTACAAATCATAATGCAATGCTCGCTAGACACAGGTGAACTACCAAAAGACTGGAGAGACGCAAACATATCCAGTATCTTCAAAAAAGGAGACAAACACCTGGCAGAAAACTACAGACCTGTATCCTTAACATCTGTCATCAGCAAAATTCTAGAACACATCGTATGCAGGCATATTCTTAAACATCTGGAAAAAAACAAAATCCTAACCAACTTAAACCACGGCTTCAGGTCAGGATACTCATGTGAAACCCAACTCATAACTACCATCAACGACTTCTTACAAGAACACGACAAGGGACATCAAATCGACGTAGGCATATTAGATTTCTCAAAAGCTTTCGACACCGTACCACACAACAAATTATTACATAAATTAGATCAGTATGGAATTAAAGGAAATACACACAAATGGCTTAAGAACTTCCTAACTGCAAGATCAATGAGAACCATCGTGGAAGGCGAATCATCTGGCGAAACAACAGTCGACTCTGGGGTCCCCCAGGGCACAGTCTTAGGGCCAATCCTATTCCTGTGCCACATCAATGACCTACCAGACAGTGTAACATCATCAGTAAGACTATTTGCTGACGACTGCCTACTATACAGAACAATTAAAAATAGCCAAGACCAACAAAAGCTACAAACAGATTTGGAACAACTAGAAATCTGGGCCGACAAATGGGGAATGCGATTCAACGCCAAAAAGTGCTATGTTCTATCCATAAACAAAAAAGCAGACAAATTCTACACACTTAATAAACACATCCTACAAGAAGTACAAGTGAACCCCTACTTAGGACTCCAAATCTCAAACGATCTGAAATGGAGCTTCCACATAAATAACATCAGCAAGAAAGCCAACGCCACCTTGGGCTTTCTTCGGAGGAACTTGAGGAACGTACCAGAAGCATGTAGGAAAGTAGCATATATATCCCTTGTAAGATCAACCATGGAATATGGCGCAACAATCTGGAACCCATATATGAAAGGGGATATTGACAAACTAGAACGTATCCAAAACAGAGGCTTACGATTCATAAAGAAAAACTACAGGAGTCGGGAAACAGGGTCCATAACTAATATGAGACGCCAGCTTGAAATGGAGACGCTAGAGGAAAGAAGACACAGCCTCCGTCTTATCCTGATTTACAAGGTGGTTGAGGGTCTGGTGCCGGCTCTACCAGCCGACAATTTTGTCATACCAGCAAGACCGAAACGAACAATTAAAGCCAAAACGTACTTAAACTGTGAAACTGACAATATCATCGAACGTCAAGTTATTAATAACACCAGAGGACTGAAAGTACCAAATAGCAACAAACCACAGTACAAACATTCATTTTTTGTGGAAACAACTATTCACTGGAACCAACTACCAGATAAAGTTGTGCATGCAGGTTCTGTAGAGGCATTTAAGACCGCTCTACAAGAACACCGCCCATAACAACGGCGCTCTTCTCCACCGTGTATAAAAGCCTTAATAGGATTCTACACGTACCACTACAGATACAGATACAGATAGTAAACCTGGTAAATTGTAACAAAACCCTGCGGTTGAAAGTTGGCCACGGTTCGTTTTATCGAAAAAGGGGGGGGGGGCGGCTGAGCGGCACAAATTAAAATTATTCATGTCTGTTTCAGCTTCCTACTTAAAGAAACATTCCAACATCTCAATTGAATGTTATTTTGAAATGTTAATTCGATGACAATGACTACAAAATGCTTTATTAAGCGACATTGTTTTTGAAGCGAGTAACAAACTGTCGTCATTTGCCCGCGGTTTTATCTTTCGGTTTTCTCGGGATATATCGTCATGATAGTGATAAGCCATATATACCGAATGGACTGCAAAGATTTGTTAAGATGAATTCTAATTGGTTTAAAAAGTCACGTGTGAAATCGTCAGAAGTGAAACTACATATTGATAGTTGTTAGATCTCATATGTAGTATAACGTAATCAGAGATCAATATTTTAATTAGATTGACGCTAGATTTAAACTGACGCAGCCACCGAAAGCTTCTTTTTTATGAAGCCAAGGTGGTCGTGTGGTCTAGCGGGCCGGCTACAGTGCAGGCGATTTGGTGTCACGATATCTCAGTAGCATGGGTTTGAATCCCGGCGAGGGAAGAACAAAAAATGTCTACAGTGCAGGCGATTTGGTGTCACGATATCTCAGTAGAACCCATGCTACTGTGATATCGTGACACCAAATCGCCTGCACTGCAGCCGTCCCGCTAGACCACACGATCACCTGGGCTCTCAAAAAAAGAGTTTTCGCTGGCCGTGTGTTACCTTTCCTCGTCAGTTTTAATCTAGCGGCGTACTACAGTACATATATATATGAGGCATGAAGATGTTATTGTTACAAATCAGCTAAATTATCTATAGTAAAGGATCCTACAAATGAATGTAATATACAGTCACAGAAAATAATTATATTTATAAGTACGTCTGAGTCAGTGACTACTCTACAACAGATGTATCCATCGGATCGCCATCAATGATGGTGATACATGGCTTTGTATATATACATTATGTACATAGCCATGTATCACCATCATTGATGGCGATCCGATGGATACATCTGTTGTATATAACATATATATATATATATATACAAGTACGTCTGGGCCAGTGACATCTCTACAACAGATTTATCCATCAGATCACCAGCATGCAGTGATGGTGATACATGGCTGTGTACATTATGTATATACAACTCGTCTAAACATCAACCCAACAATGTTAGATCTGTAAATTACACTGCTGCCTAACCGGTTACTCGGATTATCGTTCGACCGATTAACCGGTTAACCGGTAGTTTAAGTTATTGTTCGAAAGCCTTATCAATAGTACCCTACATGTACACATAGATATAAGATGTGGTATGAGTGTCAATTTGACAACCTTTCATCCAAATCATAAATTTACGCTTTTAGAATTGAAGTTTGTCGTTTGGCATTATTATTATAAGGCTTGTCTGTGGGGATTCCTGGTGAAGTTTGACTTTTAATAATCAAATACACCGTATCAACTATTACGCTTGTACCAACTTCAGATTGAAAAATAAAAAAAAACTTCTTGATCTCGTATAATTGAATTTGTCTGAAACTGATTATTCTGTCCTTTTCTCTTGTTGTCTTCGAAAATAATGTGCAGTGTTTCAATTTGAAATGATTAATTATAAAAAAAAAGATGTGGTATGATTGCCAATGAGACAATTCTTCAAAAGAGACCAAAATGACATAGAAATTAACAACTATAGGTCACCATACGACCTGTTTCTTTACTTTGTTTGCTTGTTTCTTTAAGCATATTACTCGTACTATCAACTATACATTGAGTACATTCACATGGTTTGCATTTCACAATTTTTGAGGTAGCATTTCGTTTAAAGTAAGACTTAGCCTTGCACTACGGAGGTTGCACATTTAGATGTAGACTTACACAATATTAGATCAAAAACGAAATAATGAAGTAATTAGTAAAATTTGATCGCATTTCTGATTTAAAGTTACTGTTAAAAAAACATGTATACTAATCATGTTTCTTCAAGATGCTGCCCCAAGCTCTAATTAATTTTATGTTTATAGGATCAACAATAGCAATCAATATACTGGACAATTGATTAGTCAAATTAATTACCACGACGACAAAAACCATTCGGTCGTTCAACAAAAATACCGAACTCCAGAAAATTCAAACGGAAAGTCTGTAATCAAATTGCAAAATCAAAAGCTCAAACACATCAAACGAATGTGTTCCTTACTTGGTACAGGCATTTTCTAATGTAATGGTGGATTAAAACTGGTTTTATAGCTAGCTAAACCTCTTTCTTGTACGACAGTCGCATAAACTTCCATTATATTGACAAAGATGCTTGAACATAACAAACAGTCAGACTGTCAAAAATTAGGGTACATTAGAATATTGTGTTGTAAACTTAATTGCTATAAAAATAAAGTTTTAGGCATATAGACAAAGCACATTAGCAAAAATAAAAGACAAGAATACAAAACTTTACCATAGCACAATAACACAATGACGGGATGTATTAGTACAGAGTCACGTCGTATGTAATAATGAAACACAAAAAGGCATAGAGACAAAGCACATTAGCAAAAATGAAAGACAAGAATACAAAAATAAATTTATAATGATAATTTAAAATACAAAAATCTACCATAGCACAATAACACAATGAGGGGATGTATAAGTACAGAGCCACATCAAACGGATATCATATTTCTATTTAGGTAATTTCAAAATCGAAATCGTCTCGTTTGTCATAGATTCTGGAATGAGATGACTGCGTATGTCAAATTCGAGGTATAAGTATAAAAATGATGCGGAGGAAGCCGTGTCAGTTGTTTTGTTCATTTCTAGTTCGGGGATATATTAATGGAATCAGAAAAGTTTGGATTGTTAATGGAAAGAACATCATCAATATATCTGAATGTGAATTTAAATTATCTGGCTTCTTTGATCTTCATGTTCTTAATAGGTGTCTGAAGGGAACTTCGACTAATATGAAAATATTCAAAATAAGAAGAGGTCGGCAAATTAATGTCTGTGAAATACAATATTCTTGACAAATGAATGTCCGCTATATATGAAAATATAATATTCTTGACAAATAAGCTTGTTTGAACCTGTGAAAACCAACGTAAAACTCGTTAACTGTTGCCAAAATAAATGGAATACATCTTTTGTATGTTGTTTATGTTACACTACTACCTCAGGTTAGGGTAAAGGTTGGCGTGAACGTTTAAACCCGCTGCATTTGTATGCAGCTGTCTTTGGTCTAGAGCTTAATTGTTGTTCAGTGGTTGTCGTTTGTTGGTCTGGTTCGTACATGTAGGTGTTTCTCGTTTCTCATTTTTTATATAAATTAGACAGTTGATTTTCCCATTTTATTTGTTTTACACTAGTCATTTTGGGACTCTTTATAACTTGCTGTTCTGTATGAGTTATCTAACTTTGAGTATAATAAAATTGATATGTTATACTAGATCTGGCGACAATCACTTTGAACAAGCAAAAGTAAGACATAAAAGACTTGCAGATTCAGGTACAGTGCTCCTCTATCTCTCTCCTCTCTTTTTTCTTTTAATTTACAACTCATGCTTTATTTGTTATCTTTTGTGGTCAATTTTGTTAGTAGTGATATTACAACGTTTTTAGATAATTTTCCTAATAAAAAAAAACTCCGTTTTGTTATGCAATTTTAAGTTAACTTTGGATTCCCGTGTAAAAATATTTTCTTTCAGTTAACTTCATTGACTCGTCGTACAATAAGAATAATGGTATTTTCTTACTGCAAGCCAACAAGGCTTGTACGCTTTCTTTATTGATATTGAGTGTAGCCCAAAAAACAGTGCCATTACAATTAGCATTCAATTTGTGAAAAACAGTGATAGTATTGCTGAATCATTCTGCCATGGATCAATCGATTTATACTGGAACTATGGCTGTAATTTCTTTGGACATTGGTGATAGGGTTTTTGTACGTCCGATTGGAGTCAACAGTAACATACACCTAGGGGCAAAGACCACATTTTCTAGATTTTTAACCGGTTATGCCACTGAACCTTCTGGTTCATCTGGGCTTCTTTCGCAAATTTCCCGTCAGATGAATACGGCTAGATGCAATGTGTTCTAATTAATGATATGAAAGTAATTTGCATTTTAGTGAATTTGATATTTCATTGATGTATAATTTGATAATCTAAATATTCATAATTGTGTCTAGAAAACCGGACAAATCTTAAAAAGAAAAGTCGGATAAATATAACGAATGAATTTATTTACTGTTAGAGCTTGAGGGGTTAAGAACAATGTTACTTTTATAATATGTATCAAATGTAGAATTAAAATACGCTCATTGATCTTTTGCAAACGGTTGATATGTAAAAGGCGATGTGGGCTTTGTGTCAATGAGACAGCAACCAAACCAAGTTATATCGTGAATGGGTCGGGGATTTAGCCCCAACCATCTGACGCTAAATCGTTGGACAGAAAACTGGCTAATACTAGTATATGTCTAACCTGTAGACGACCCAAATGATAAAAAATATATGTTATTTCTTGAAGTATTCATAAATTTTTAAATAATTTTCTTTTTAATTTTCACAATGATCTAAATTTATGCATTTTTGCATGTTTGTGCCTGTCCTAAGTTATAGGAGCCTATACAATTTAGTGTTTGTCGTTTGTTGATGTGTTACATATTTGTTTTTTGTTCATTCTTTGTACATACATTTTGCCGTAATTATTTTTCTCGTTTGAATTGTTTTACTTTTGTGATTTTGGGGTCTGTGTAGCTGACTATGCGATGTGCGCTTGCTCATTATTGAAGGCCATACGGGGACCTATACTTGTTAATTGTTGTGTCATTTAGTCTCTTTTGGAGAGTTGTCTCATTAGCAATCATACCACATCTTCTTTTTATATTAAGGGCTGATGTCCACACACACTTTCAGAAGTGATCCTTACAAGATTCTTTCCAAAGGGTACCGCTATTACTTTTGATGTACGTTGTCTGATTGCCAACGTTTATCTTCGAAAACTTCCTCGAGAAAAACTCTGAATCAATTGATACTAAAGTTGATAAGTATGTCCTTTTGAATGTCCTTCGCAAGTGGTGTAAAGTTTTGAATGTCCTTAGCAAGTGGTGTAAAGTTTTGAATGTCCTTAGCAAGTGATGTAAAGTTCTGAATGTCCGTATCAAGTGGTGTAAAGTTTTAAATGTCCTTAGCAAGTGGTGTAAAGTTTTGAATGTCCTTATCAAGTGGTGTAAAGTTTTGAATGTCCTTAGCAAGTGGTGTAAAGTTTTGAATGTCCTTAGCAAGTGGTATAAAGTTAGTGCTTATCAGATGTTCAACACGTCCAAATTATCATATGTTATCTTACGGCATTCGAGAACAATCAGAACCCACACCCGGTATTGCAAGCTATAAAACAAGGCTAATATAAGGCAAATGTAAATGAATTAGACAATATACGTATAGTGTCTTGAAATATGAAATTTATTTGTATGAGGCTTAGAAACGGGAAAATGCGAAAACTATTGACTCTGGATAGAACACCAAAAAAGTTGGGGGTTATTCTGTTTGCGGTTTCCAATTGCAAACCTTCTCCTTACATGTGACAGTGATTGAGCAGCACAGTGGCGGATCCAGGGGGGGGGGGGGGGGTTCCGGGGGTGCGCACCCCCCTTTATTTTTGCCGATCAATGCATTTGTATCGGGACATATGTTTTGCACCCCCCCCCTTTGCCCTGGGTGCCCTGGGTTAGCACCCCCCTTTCGAAAATTCCTGCATCCGCCCCTGCAGCACAACATAGAAAAAAAACTATTAAAATAAAAAAAAATGTTTAAAAATCAGTTTAAAAAGACTTGATCTACAGTTGTTAATTTCTGTGTCATTTGATCTCTTTTGGAGAGTTGTGGCATTGGCAATCATACCACATCTTCTTTTTTATCTTCTCTATGGTCGAGTTGTTGTCTCTTTGGCACAATGATGATACTTTATTTCCATTCTCAATTTTATTATTAGACAAAAGTTCTATCTGGAGTTTCTTGCATTTGCTGAAATCTAGTAGAAACTAGAAAGCCAATAGCAACTGGTACTAAAGGAAACAACCAGTAACAACTTCTGAATTACATGCTCCTAACTTATACGTAATACAGACAAGTTCGTTCAAAGGGCGGATCCAGCCATTTTAAAAAGGTGGTCCCAACCCAGGACGAAAGGGGGGTTCCAACTATATGTCCCCATTCAAATGCATTGATCGTCCAAAAAAGTTGGGGTTCCAAGCCCGGAACCCTCCCCCTGGATCCGCCACTGCGTTCATCATTATTCTTCAAACGTTGACATACATACTTCAATGATTTTTGTTTATATGATCATTATATATATTATATCTTTGACAGTGTAAAGCACCAGCAGACTGCTATAATTTCTCAAGGGAAGTGATTCTGGGAACTCCTTACCCGGGCACCTTCATCTGTTATGGTTCATTATCCATAGAATGTTTAAATTTACAGAATAGATTTAGATTTGTATAAAACATTTCTTCCTGTTTGGAGTTACAATACAAATAACTATATGAAAAATCCAAAAAATGATTCCCCCCACCCCGCCATAATTTTGTGATAGCAAAATTAATGTACATTTATTCGTAATAAAAAGAAATCAGTTATGAAAGTTATTTATATAAAATTTGTAGAATTATTGTTTACAGTACAATAAATTGGAACAAAGTCTTTTCTGTATTTTTGCATGTTTTGCTTTCTTCTTCATCCCGTATATTCCGTAAAAAAAAAAACTAATTCGTTAAGGGAACACAGCTAGACGTGTGTGCTCAAACACTGAAGGATCTACTTAAAGAAGAATGACAACTAGGGGTCCTACTAAAATGCGCCCGGAAGCGCCCGAGTGAAGAAAAAGCGCCCGGGGAAGAAAATATAGCGCCCGGGGAACAGAAAAAGCGCCCGGGGAAAATATCTAGATATTTTATTGGCATGAGACAACTTTGTTTTAAGTTATGGATATTGATTTTTTTTTCTATTTTAGACAAGTAATTTGCAAATTCAGATAATAAACATCTGTAATAAAGCACAAAAACAAGTATAAATATTTCAATTTTAACAATAATATATGAATACTATTTCTCAGCATCTGTATAAAAAAGTGTTCACCATGCAGTTGCGAAAATATTAGACCTCAGGCACCGATTATTTTTAGTAACAAAATATACATTTGATCGAGGACAATGTCGTTCATGATTCTTCTATATGCTTTTATTTATATTCATTTACTTACTTATATACAATTTTGAAATTTAAAATGTTAAAGTTCAACAACAATTTAGATGTAGCATCGTACATATCCCCATTTATATTAAGGACAAAACAAGCAATAATTAGTTATTTTTTAAGGAAAAAAAATACTGTTATAAAATATTATTATTTTCTTCTCCCGGGCGCTAATTTTCTTCTCCGGGCGCTTTTTCTTTTCCCGGGCGCTTCCGGGCGCTTTTTAGTAGGACCGACAACTAGAGTTATCGGCTCTTGTATTTCAGTGGCATCTAGGTGGCGTCGCCTGCTTTTCAACCAATCAGAAATATGACAACAAAGAAAAAGCGGTAAAATCAAGCATTGGAGGATAATTTATAAGCAAAGATTTTTTGGGAACATTTCTCAAATTTACCAAAAAATTCTGAAAAGATGGTCTAACAAAATCAAGATTATTTTAAACGGGAAATTGTTTCACCAAATCATTTAATACGTTGTTTTAACCCCAGCCAAACAAGTAATTTATTTCATAAATTATGTCACAGCAAACTCTTGCTCACTTCGTTTTAGAAAGAAATATTCGACATTCACCGAGGCGCTCCCCATTGCGCACTTTGCATACAAGTCTTAGTGGTAAGTTTGATAGAGAAAAAACCTCGACAAGGTTGTTCATTCACATTTCCATAATCTCAAACATGCATAGCCAACTACCTGGGATGAGACTGGGAGACATGCATGTCTCTGCTGGGATGCACCATTTCATCAGATCTTAAAATTATGGGGGAAACAGTTAAAAAACATAAGCACCATCAGCTCCAAAGGTAGCTGCGGAACCGTAGCTCTTAGGTCCTTATGTTATTTTTTGACTATTTGCGAACCGAATGTATCATCGTTTCATATGTTTTCGTATCATCCATATTTCATCGGTTTGGATACACCTTATCGCTATTTGTCCGCCATTTCTGGATATCACACAGGTTCCTGTAAAATTTTGACATCTTAAAACAAAATATCTGACACTACAATGGAAAAGTGATGGTTATATACGTCAAAAGTTCAAGCAACATGCCATGGTCAGCCTGGATTAGCGATATGGTGTATTGCACACGCATATTGTGATGTTTTTTTTTCGGTTTCTATATTTAGAACAACTTGACAAATTTAAATCATATTCAACAGTCAGGGGACTTGCTGAAATGAGTGATTTTTAAATCACTTATTTGAGTAGCAAATTTGAAGTTTTGTCTCAAATTGTGATTTTGTAGTTTTACCAGAATTTCAAACACTTGGGTTTAAATATTATCTTTTCATAAGTAAAATTGAAAAGAAATCAGTTGGAAGGCAAACGCCTGAATCTGACAGATAGAGGTCAATTTGTCGACAAAAAAAGAACCCGTATGTAAAATGTTTACGCCCACAAACAGCGCCACCTATAATTTTTTCTACGGCATCTTTGAGAACGATGTCCCATTCTGTAGTAAATTAAAACATTAAATTAACTAAAACATAGAAAAGTAAGTGTAAAACACAAATTGAAAGATATATTTGCAGATGACTGTTTATGCATGATACGCTGGCAATGTGCGCAATGTCCTTTAATCCAAGACTGAAAATTAGTTTGTTTCCTACGTCAAGATGGCGGATTTCAATGTTTACATTTTTTCACCTATTTATAATCTGACAGAATTTCGTATCCAATCATTTATTAGCAATTTTATTATTGATCTTTGAAGATCATCCAATGGCATTTGCCGTTAGAAAGTGGCTACACGTTACCAGCCGTCGTTACAAAGTAGCCATGTGTTTTGTGGGGATACCTTGGGAATGTTGTGTATTCAAAAGTTACGGTAAAAATCAATGTTGTCTTTCTTATATTTCCATGCATACACAATTTATAACAGCAAATACATTCTTAACAGACCCCATAACGTAAACGGACATATTTAACTGTCTGCTTGAGCTAAAATTCGTGTAAATAAGCCTGATGGGTCGTTTTCAAGCACAGCAGACAAACACGTGGTAGATTGTTTATGTTTGACAGTTTGTTTACTTGAATTGCACGTTGATGTTACTATATACTTACCAATAACCTTTATGGTGTTATACTTTCAATAGTTATATAATAAATCTTACCCAAGAAATACGTCTAGGTAGGTGCAGGGACTTCTTTTACTTGGTCCTTAACTAATGAGGGTGTAATGATACATTACAGCATTTTTTGCATTTGATATATTTCATGGACATGTACATTTTGTGTACACAAAGAACAATAAAGTAAATGAACGTACATGGGTTTAATTCCCACCCTAGGAATACATTTTGACTCTCATAACAGGTTGGAACAAATAGAGCAGATAGCAATTGACAATAATGTAATGCTAAAATGCTGATTGACGGGGTCAAATCATCAATATAAGTTTTTCTAGTATACAGCAGCTCCTCTAAGGGTTAGTAAGGGTACTTTACTAAAAGTCCAGTGGCTAAGTCCTGTCTTTTTTGCCTCTGATATTTTCTAATTTATATTATAATTTCTAATATTCTCTTGTGCATGTAGTAAGGCAAAAGCTATTGTTACTCTTATTTTCCTCATTTGCCTTAAAACAATGGAATATATTAATTGTTGATGTATGTCAAGTGACTTGTAATTTAACTGTCACTGCTAACAGAGACTTGGACTCTGGTGATAAGTTTCCAGGCTGTTATGTCATTGGCAACTATACCATAAATGTCAGTTTCCCCTTTATAAGTTTTTAAGAAAAGAATTTAATTATAATATAATAATAAGTTAAAAAAAAGTTGTGAAAAGTTAAGCACAAGTGACAAATCTAATTGGCTTTTTATTCAAGAAAACCTAGAGGCATTGAAAAGTGACTGTGTTGCAATTTAAAATAAATGGTTTGAACTCAGAAAGTTATCAATATATATAGAGAGTACAGATAATGTTTTAATTGGGCATTTGGGAATATTTGCCTGTTAATTGAAGATATAATTATTATATGCCTTTTCAAATATATGTGTGGCTCTGAACTAGCTGTGGTTTAAAATCTAAGAATGGAGTTGGTTATCTCCATATTTATCTGATTTATATCAACATCATTGATCCTTTATATATACACATATATAAATCATTGTAATACATGTACATTACTTTTCTCTTCATATGCCCTTTAATTTGAATAAAATATCTTGTTTTATACCACAATTATTTATTTTAGTACTGACAGGTTAACTTTTAAAAGCATTTGTAAAGTAAGTGAGTTGATGACAAGCTTAGTCAATGATTGTAAATCCAGATAATATCATTTTTTTTTATAAAAGTAAATAATGTGATTAAACTGGTTATCTCAATTAAAAGAACTGACATTCTGCTTTGATACTATGAGATTATTTCTGATATCAGAATAATAAATTTCTTTTTGAACTTTGTCCTTTTTCAAAAAAATTCTGAACATACTGTATTTAAGTGAAGTCAGTTTTGTTTTTGTTTAAGACTACTATAACATGGGAGGTGACCACAATCTCTATGTTATACATTGAAGTAGACTCAGGTTTTTGTAGTCCAATTGACTATGCATTTTAGTGCAGGTAAATGTGAATTTGGATTAAATTTGAAGTTGATCCAGTATATCTAATGACATAATACCACTATTTTATTTCAACTAAGCATTTTCAAATTTTATTTACTGGTCAGCTGGTGTTATTATCCAATCAATAATTGATTATCAAGCACTTAACAGTTGGTTGCAGGACTTTTGAATTCAAATATAAGAAAGAAGAAAAAATATAAAGCAAAACTTCAAATATTTATACATATAACAGGATTTATGAGGGTACACGACAACTCGTACTTTCGGCAGGTCGTACTCAACCAACTCGTACCCTATTTTTACCAACTCGTAACCATGTTTTATTTGATATTATTTATCAAGTTTATATGCATAGTTATTGTAACTTTCTTTCGTATATCATTATATAGCAAAATACAAATAAAAAAAACAACTTTCATTGTTAATAAAATTCAATCATAATTGTTTTAAATAAGCTTATAAAATGCTAATCGTTATAATCATTAGTATTCCTTAGAATTGATTGTTTGAAATTGTTTGCACGGCAATTTATTTGATATGCACATTAAAATAATTATGAGTACACAATATGCTAATCAGTGGTCATTAGTGGATAAAACTAGTGGTTTCAAAACTATTAGAAATGCATTCATTATATACATAAAATATACGAAATAAGACATATAAAAAAGAAGATATCGTATGATTGCTTATGAGACAACTCTTCACTAGAGACCAAAATGACACAGAAATGAACAACTATAGGTAATCGTACAGCCTTCAACCATGAGCAAAACCCACCCATACCTCATAGTCAGCTATAATGACCAGTAAAACAATTCAAACAGAAAACGAACTGACTGCCATACTTATATAAAAAAGAACAAAAAACAAAGTGTTAAAACATCAACAAACAACGTGTTTATCGCAATATTCAGTAAAAAATCTCTTCAAATATTCTAAGGATCGAGCACACCTTGACACTTGAGGATTTTTTTTCATATACAAATCCTATCAGTAGATAAATCAGTAGGTAAATAATAAAATATGAAGCATTATAATGTTAAAAATATTTTCTACTAACACGAAAAAACTAAGACATGTTCAACGCAATGTTCAGTAAAAAATATCCTTTTCATATTCTATGGATTTACCTCAGGGTGCACTGGGATACTTCAGGGAGTTAAAATATCCATATCTACGGATATAAACGTAGAAAACTTATATTATAATGCTAAAAAAATATTGGGTACGACTTAGTAGAAGTACGAGTTGGTAGAAGTACGAGTTGCCGAAAGTACGAGTTGGCTGAGTACGAGTTGCCGAAAGTACGAGTTGACATGTATCCATGTATGATAACTGCAGGATATATCAGATTACAATACAGCTTTTGTTCAGTGATCTTTGTGTTGATTATTATGTTTTAAATCCCTTTCTGGTTCTTTGAATGTTCAGATTTTTTCTCTTGATTAAGGCAAGCAACAGAACTTGTACAACTTATGTAGTTTCTTATCTCAGGGTGAATCCAGAAAATTTTAAACATAAGTGGTGGTATTCTCAACCAAGGATAAAAAGGAGGGTTCCAACTATATGCATGATCCCATTCAAATGCATTACTCTTCCATAAAAAGAGGAGGTTCCAATCATCAGACTCCCTGAGATCTGCAACTGTATCTTAAAGCAGCTATAATAAAACAAAAATTGTACATGTACTTCAAGCTACTTCAGATTGATTTTATTTTCAATCTATGGTAATGGTCACAATTTTGAAGACCATATACATGTACATGTATTTCCTTTTTTCCCCCATATTTTTGTTTAAATGTAATCTTCTGCTTCTATTGTTACACAGGTTCTTCTGACAAATGACTGATAAACCCATCTTGTATCCTTGTATCTACTAAAAGGGTGTTTGAGAATATATAAAATATATATTCAAGTTTCAGAGAGTCAGTCTGATATAAAATGTTGGTAATTGTCTTCTTTGGAAGTGTTCAACAACCTGTAAGAACTTGAAAAAAATGTCATATTCAACCTTTCCATGACTATTTTAATGTTACAACAGTAGAGGAACATGGAATATTGAACGGTATTCAAGAACTCGTCGAAATAGATCTGCAATCATTAATTTTACTCATATTTACTATTGTGAACTTGCAATTTCCTACGATGCGCGTACCGAGTTATCTCCTTTGATCTCCGCTTCGCCACGAATAATCTGACAGAATTGCGTATCCGGGGTTTTTGTGATCTGATATTGTAATATTAGGAGCAAAAAATGGTTTTACTTCATATTTTATACCTCTCAACACGTTACCAAACCTATTTAAGGATTTATTAAGGATTTTCCGTGGACCTACGCAAATTTTCAGAAAAAAAGTTTCACTTCGCTCGTGAATTTATAACATTTTAACAATACTTTTTTATTATAATTATATAAAATAAGACAGTCAGGGGTACTACTTGTACAAGTGTATTTTATTTACTTAAAGAAGTAAAAAAAAATATACACATATAAGTAAATAAATAATGTTTGAATAATCTCCCCTTAATTTTCTAAAAAATTTACTTGTATAAGTAAATTTTTCTTACAATCCCACAAAAATCCTCAAGTTGTGAGATGTAAAATCATGCCTTTAATGATTTTTCTCAGGTTTGCTCAAATTTTTTCATTGAAGTTCAATGTTTCATCTCATTAATTCATCAAAGAAACTGATTGAGCAAAGATCTTGTATATTTGCGCAAGGCAATCAAACATTGCTCCTTTGGGGCTTGTAAATAAGCAGTGTTATGAAGATAACAGACAAATAGGATTTTCATTGTCCATGAAATTACACTTAAATGATTAGTAAAGACATCTGTAAAGGGTACACAATTTAAAATTCTATTAGAGCAAAGAAATCTTAAGAATTCAAGAAAAGAAGAAAGGATGATTTTTTTACTTATACAAGTAAAAAAATCTGAATGCCTAAGGGACATAACTAAGCCAATTTTTTTTTACCTATACAAGTAAATAAAATTCACTTGTATAAGTATCCTACAAATTTACTTATATGCGTATATTTTTTTTTACTTCTTCAAGTAAATAAAATACACTTGTACAAGTAGTACCCCTGACTGTAAGAAAGCTTATTCAATCTAGAATTGAACACTTTGGTTTTTATTAATGTACGAGTACAAATAAGACGATACGAGTCCAAAAACCACGAGGCATGCACGTTTACAAAAAAATCGTAAACTCTGACCTTTTATCACATGACCAATGTCTTGAACTTAGAAGCCATTAAATCGTTTGCCGTTCAACTGAATGTATTTTTTGCTTCCTTTAAGTAGCAAGGTTTATGCTTTTGATGCTATCATTTAGCTACAAATTCTATTTTAGCTGAGAAAAGGCTGTAATAATGGCTTTACATAATGAACTGAAACTTTCTTAACAGATTTTTACCAGCAGTGGGAGTATTTTTCCTGTAAAGTTCAAGGTTTCATCTTTCAGATTATGTTATAAAATTCTACTGTTCACGATAAAAATTTCACTGTTCGGGGGTGTTGAAATTAGTGGGGGTCATTAAAATAATGATACTTAAAGAAGTGACTTTTAGGAAGGAAATTGAGGTATGATACTGAAACAAGTGATTTTTATGTCATTATCCTAGATTCAGTACAAGGTCATCACCTGAAATGTCCTAGTCATCCTAGACAACACAGATGTTGGTTCTGATAAGTTTAGAAACATAATTAGTATTCTTTATTTAAAGCTACAGTAAAACTAAATCACTTCTTCTAGTGATTATTTTGTACTACTTAAAAGGTGATTGATTATTAAAGAAAGACAACTCTTTAATTCCAACCTTAATGAAAATAATGTTAATTGAATCAGTGATTTAGAAAATCACTCATTTAAGTAAGTCCCCTGACTGTTCAAAATTGTTTTTTAAAGACGTGAGAACAAATTTAATAAACTGACCTATTTAGCCATTTTTATTCAATCATAATGTCAAAAATATGCATCAATTGAATAGAATAGTTGTTGAAAAAAAATTCTGAAGGGTTAAGTCCAGATATGTTTTTGCCTGTCAGAAACTGGACGAAAACATATGACACCGCTTTTTGACTTACGATTTTCGCAAAATAATCGGAAACAGATTTGACAGAACATGCCTTTAAAATTTGAGCATATATGTGAATAAAAACTCAACAGTGAAAACCGTAAGCAGTGAAAATTGTTATTAGTACGAAAACACATCATAGAGGATAAACATCATGATCTGAAACAAGTCAATTAAAGAAAAAGCAAACATGTCCCTCTTCAGGCCTACTTAAAAAAATTAGAATATATGCTAGCACTGTATGTGACCCATACCAACAAAATGACATCCACAGATTGGATATATGGTTGAAAGAAGGGCTGCAAGGTATGTCACTAACAGATACTAAACACCTCATCTGTTAGTGACATGCTTGAACATCTTGAATGGTCAAGTCTACAAGAATGAGGGAAACACTGCCACTGCCTTAATAATGATGTTTAAGTTACAGCACAACTATGTCAAATCAAAACATCCAGCCAGCTGTATCCTAAATGAACACCTTTTCAGATACAGAATGTATAACGAAAAGGCATTTAGAATTCCATCATCTAAAACAACTGTACAGAAGGAGTCATTCTATCCTAGAAAAATTAGAGAGTGGAACACATTGCCCAACTAAACTGTCTCCGCCCCGAGCATTGTTCTCCCCAGGCCATTTTAGCGTCGCGGTGCCGCAACGCTATACTTTTTCCCTGTGATGCTATAATAATCAGTCTGCACCAAAAACTTTTTCATCTACTAGTCCGGACACTAAATATCAAAACTTGTCCTCATATGACTATATAAAATTTTGAAAATTTTCACCAGTCCGAATCAGTTTTTACTAGTCTGGGGCATCGGACTAGTGGGTAACGGTGCAGACTGATAATTTCCGCGACGCTATAATTATTTTCAAGATGCTATTTTTCTTGTTTCAATATCGTAAATCCATGTACTAAATTTTGAAGTTTCATCTGAGTCCCGATTACGATCATAAAAAATATATCACCTTTAATTGTAATTCCTTCAAGTTGGACAATAAAGGCAATTAAGAGTGATAAAATAGGTGTTAATTGCCCTTTGGTTGATAACTGTTTGGATGCAATACCCCAAGTTGACACCTGATCTGCAATCGGCCGAGTCCTGAATCTTTCAAGGCTCAGTGCCTTTAAATTAATGACATGTTTTAATTGCACTTGTAATTATCATGATTATAGTTAAATTGCACCCATTTTTTTGGTTTATTAATTTCAAGCGCTCACTCCATGATGTGGCAGAATTGTAAACCAGTTGACTGTGGCTGCTTATTAATACCGTAAGAAGATGAAATTATTTCTCTGTCGCAGCTGGGCATAGGTTCTGGTGTCAATCCATATATATGGCAGCATTGTATAAGTAGTTCAACTACTGTATTACTGAGCAGCCTGTCAACCCTTGAGATTGTTAGTGATCCCACCTGTGGCTGGTTTGTTGAACTCCAATTATTTTGATCCAAAATTATCAGAACTTGATTGTCGGATTTCTAACCTTGATGTCTTTAGAGTTGGTTGTTCTCTAAGGCACTCAGGCTTTCTCCACCAAGGGCAGAGTTATAGTCACTGTCAGAGATTTCTCTGACTTCCAACAGCTGCTTTGCCAGACATGCTGGGGCCCTGGCAAAAGTAATCACTGACTAACAGTGATCTCACTAAGGATGTTTGGAGGCAGGGGGTCTTGGGTTGCCGCCCTTATTTATTACAAGTACATTTAGATAAGTTCATGAAATTATAGAGTACTAATTATATAAAAAAAAAATTAAGATAGAAAACAATTAAAAAGCGAACAGAACAAAAAGAAAAACAAATTATCACATGACAAAACTAAACCCGAACAGATTGATCGACATGTGCTGGTCTTAAGTGTCATTTAAGGATGAAAGGGTTCATGTAGGTAGCGGTACCTGACAAATATTAGATTTAAAACTGTCATACATATGTCCCAGATGAGATGACGGATAAGTAAGATGTCCCACTATCATCGTAAGTCTTCAAATCTACTGTACAATTTGTTTGCGCTCAATTTTCGCTGACTTTATACATTCTCAGATATCCAAACCTAGTCACACTAAAATATAACTGTTTTTTATTCATTTTGTGCCCTACTATGATCAGCCATCTTTTTGAGTCCAGATAATCCATCTTTTTAAAATTTTATGAATGAAAGTAGAATGTAAAATTTTTTTCAAAAAAGTGTATATACATGTATATTACAAGACTTGAAAAGATTGCTGATCATAGTTACATTTAGGTTCATGAAAATGTAGAAAATACATTTATCTAATAGTGTATGTATTTAAATATTTATTTTATTAGGTAGTGATGCTGTTGCCTCTCCCATGTCACCAGATGAGGAGGTTATTAGACAAAGAGGTCAAATTAGAACCAGTCCAAGGAAAAGAGCATTCCAGACATCAACCCCTGCCATCACAGATATTGGTTTGTCATTACTTCTTTTTAAAATATAGTAAAAATTGAGGATCTGTGGTGTAAAAATACTAAATGTCAGTGATATCAATTATTGTGTTTTGTATTTAAGAGAACTTATAGATACACTTGAAACATTTTCAAAAAGCATTGCATTATTTCAGAAAAGATTCAGTACATATAGCATACCAGTATTCGCGCTTAACCACAAGTCTTACGGCCCTGGCAAACCAACAGAATCCAAATAAAATTAAAAAAAAATTGAGCTTCATAATGGCAACACATGTACACTTGTCAAATAAGGGGCCATGATTTTTGCCAAATTTTGCTCTAAAGGTCCATAAAAAATTGTATGTAGTCTTTGAGTGGGAGTTTTGTTTTCGTATGAGTCTTATGACTTTGATTGATTACTTGCATGCTGAGGTAAATTATGTCGTGTCACCATTTGTGAAAACAAATTCAGAGACTGATTGACTAAAATTTGGTTCAAAAAAATTAATGGAATTTGAGCCTCACAAACATTGACTTTGTTTAGCACATTCTTAGTTATTATGTATTCAGTTGTATATAAATCTGTCTGAATATTTCGTAAATGTTTCATAATTTAAATTTTATGAAATATACACTTATTTGAAATGCTATTTTTCTTGCAATAGGTGAGTGGTTCTTTCCATGAATTCAAGCCTCCTGTACTGATTAAAACTAGCCTCTATAATGTAAGCAAGTGTATTTAAATGGGCATTAATTACCCAAACAATCCTCAATCAATCATGTTGTTAGATAATAACACATTAAGATGATCTATGTTGTAGGTTTATTGGACACATCTTTAGATACCAGTACTACCTCATCCAGTGGTTCACGTACACCCACACGTAAAAGTGCTGCAGATGGAGTCAGGAAGAGGCTTATGTTATCAACATCTTACATCAGCAGTGATCCAGAAGACAGTCCTTGTCCAAAGGTTAACTTATAACATTTGGTTGAAACCTCTGAAAATAGAAGTTTGAATGCCAAAAATTTGTTTTTCTTATAATTTGATTGATGTGAATTAAGGGAGACATGTGGTATATAGGTCAATGAGAATGCTATTTTAATGTGTAAAGATTCCATTGCCAATAATCTAAAAAAGTATTTCATATTTGTACTAAACAATACAAATGATTATGGGCAAACTTTGAGAAAATCCAATAAATTAAGTCTTTTTTGAAGATGGGAAACAGATATATTCTTGATCGGTTACCATCAAACAAATCAGATCTGGATTATAAATTTTGTTGGCATATATAGGTGATACAGAAAAAGCATTCCTTTAATCTTATGCCTAAAGAATATTATATATACTTGTTTCACAAGCTTAGGTAAAAGGTAGGTAAACACATTTGTGTTTATACCCCATCTAGGGGCATTGTGTTTTTCGATCTGTGCGTCCAATTGTTTGTCCTGTTAAAGTCTAGGTAGTTTTTGATGAAGTTGGAGTCCAATCAACTTGAAACTAAGTACACATAGATATAAGAAGATGTGATATGAGTGCCATTGAGACAACTCTCCATCCAAGTCACAATTGGTATGTTTCCTAATAAATTATCTTTCTAATTTTAATGCAATATTAGAGTTGACCCCAACCAATTTCATGGTCTATTGAACATAGAAAATGATAGTGCAAGTGGGGCATTCATGTACTATGGACACATTCTTGTTTTTTTTTTTTTTTACATTTTACATTATTTGTACAGGAAAATACATGTATTCTTGACTTTGATGTTGCTTGAATAATTAAAAATGTCCAGAATGTGTATAATTAGTACATTTTTAGAAAGTTTTTTTTCCTAATGATTTATTTTTTCAGGGTTTAACACAATCAGCAACAAAGAAGCGTAAATCTAACAAAGGAACCAATGAAACGTCTGTTTCTATAAATAAGAGATTATCTGCCCTTAGTTCTGAACAATTAACAGAATTGCTGGGTAACCTTATAAACAAACATCCAGATTTGAAAGAGGTATTTGATATTTTCCTTATGAATATAAAATGTGAATTTAAAAGTGATGTTACATTTAACGATGATAAAGAAAAAGCATCAATCCAACAATGATTAAAAAAAATTGATTAAATTGTCAAATTATAATTTAAAAAATTTTTTTTTTTATATTTTATATAAAGTCAACTACTATCCTCTTCATGCAGATATGAATGTGTATTTATACATACAACACAGCCAATTAGATCTTCCTTAGAGTTAAAATTCAGTTCTTTTTTTTACTTTTGTCAATATTTTTTCAGGAAGTTGAAAAAAGTTTACCTAAACCAGATATTGGACATTTGATGGACAATTTGGAGTATTTTAGGAAAAATATTTTCAAGTCCTTGCCAAATTCAAGGTGGGGATCAAGTAGGGATGCATTTTGCTTTCGTAGAGTAAAAACCCACGTTGAAAACTTTAAGGTATGTATATACAGAACTGTGATATCAATTTACATACTTTCTAATCTTGTAAGCATTGAACTTTTTTACTACAAACCAAAGATTTAGCCTAAAAGTATCAAATAACTATTAAAAACCCAAAATAAAATTAAAAAAAAGTCGACCAGCATTTGGTATACACACTTTCAAATTCAAACTAGAACAAGAGAAATTATCAATGGCATGATTTATTTCAAAATCAATTCTTAAATGAGGGCTATTCCAGAAAAAATGTATGGGGGGTTGGAAGGCACATTATATTAATAATACATGGGTGATGGGTATCGGAGCAACTTTTCACACTATAATGCACTATAATTCTCAATGACAATTGTCTGGGTGGCGGGTGCTGACAAAAACTGCCTTCCAACCCCCCTCCCCCCCCCCCATACATTTTTTTCTGGAATAGCCCTGATACAAAAAGACCTGCAACTGCTACAAGTAAAAGACTTCAAATAAGAAAATTCATATATATGCATGTGTGAGCAATAAAATGAAAAAAATCCATAGCCCAAAACCCATAGCCAAAAACAAACAACGGTATATATATCAATGGTTTTCACTGCTGCAGTCATATATCAACATTCAACAGTAATCTGCCTTTTATGCCTTGTATTAAACTTAAACTATTATAACTCTCAATATTTCACATATATGTATTTAAATCCATTGTCAGATTATATTTTCATTTTATTATTTAGCAGATATTATCTTAATTCAATCTGACTGCAACCATATTTCAAGTCTGTCTGCCATTGATGAAATAATAGTTTATGACTTTTGTTGCAGAAAGCTCGACATAGGGATAGTGATCCAGTGGCGGCAGCGTTAGCTAACTTCTTAAAAGCTTTATATTTTAGAAGGTGGAAGACCTGGATGCTTCATACTTTGTATATAGATGCCTCATGTTACGTAGTTTCCGTCAGTCACATGTCCAATGCCTTGACCTCATTTTCATGGTTCAGTGACCACTTGAAAAAAAGTTCAGATTTTTTGTAATGTTGAATTCTCTGTTATTATAAGTATGGGGATAACTATATTTGATATGTGCGTACCTTGCAAGGTCCTCATGTCTGTCAGACAGTTTTCACTTGACCTTGACTTCATTTCATGGATCAGTGAACAAGCTTAGGTTTTGGTGGTCAAGTCCATATCTCAGATACTATAAGCAATAGGGCTAGTATATTCGGTGTATGGAAGGACTGTAAGGTGTACATGTCTAACTGGCAGGTGTCATCTGACCTTGACCTCATTTTCATGGTTCAGTGGTTATAGTTAAATTTTTGTGTTTTGGTCTGTTTTTCTCATACTATATGCAATAGGTCTACTATATTTGTTGTATGGAATGATTGTAAGGTGTACCTGTCTAGCGGGCAGATGTCATGTGACCTTGACCTCATTTTCATGGTTCATTGGTCAAAGTTAAGTTTTTGAGTTTTGGTCTTTTTATCTAATACTATATGCCATAGGTCATCTATATTTGGTGTATGGAAATATTTTATGATCTTTATGTCAGTCGGGCAGGTTTTATTTGACCATGACCTCATTTTCCAGGTTCATTGGTCTTTGTTTAGTTATCTTGGTTAATGTTAAGTTTATGTGACAGTTGTATTAAAGTTAAGCTTTATACTTAGGACTATCAACATAATATCAATGATTAGTATAGAAGGCGAGACATTTCAGCATGTGCACTCTTGTTTATTGTATAATTGACAAAAGAAATTTTTGGACCTCAGGAGCATTTTAGTTTTGCAAATAGTTAATTGGCACAAAAATGAGATCATTCTGAATTAAAATCTTCAACACCCTAACTGGTCTGAATTACAGAAGAATGACTCTTTTATTGAAAATAAATTTGTTACTTTTTATATAAGTTTATTGAAGCTATTTCTGTGACAGTATGATCTCTGTTTTAATATATGTTAGTGTGTTTTATCTACTCTTTACTTGTTATGAAAGGTGTGTGTGTGTGTAAAATAAGAGGCATAAGATGCATGTTTTCCAGCATCAAATGTTATACATGTACCTAATATTTGTCAATTTTGCAGAGTACATGTATTAGTCAAGGAAAACAACTTCAAGATGCCGGGTCATGGGAAGCCAGTCTAGAGTACATACTACAAGCCTGGGAGTGTGTAGGTAATACCCCCGACTGGGACAATGTAGCTCACAACAAAAGTAAAGAAATGTGCTTCCGTAACCTAGCAACACAGTGTAAAAAATCTGTCAAGGAAAGCAGTTTAGACAAGGATGCATATGTAGCCATCAAAGACAGGTAATTCATTTTGTATACACTGTTGTAAAATGGTATCCACCTATGATAGTATAGGGGCATTATGTTTTCTGGTCTGTTTGCCCCTCCGTCTGTCCCGCTTCAGGTGAAAGTTTTTGGTCCAGGTAATTTTTGATAAAGTTTAA
This sequence comes from Mytilus galloprovincialis, assembly GCA_037788925.1. Taxonomy (NCBI): domain Eukaryota; kingdom Metazoa; phylum Mollusca; class Bivalvia; order Mytilida; family Mytilidae; genus Mytilus; species Mytilus galloprovincialis. The sequence continues at coordinate 42,684,093 of CM075333.1, read as the reverse complement.
GTCCAATCAACTTGAAACTTGGTACACATGTTCCCTATGATATGATCTTCCTATTTTAATGCCAAATTAGAGTTTCTTCCCCATTTTCACAGTCCACTGAACATAGAAAATGATAGCGCTGATGGGGCATCTGTGTACTGGGAACACATTCTTGTCAAGTTCTATTTTTAATCTTCAACATTTGAAATATGATTTATTTTGTTATTATTGATAGAATAATTATTTGGAATTAATTGCAGACTTCATTAATTAATTGTCCTGAACATGCATGAAATATTTGCTATTGGACCTTAAGTAACCAACCAACAATCAATCAATCAACCATGTCATATAGAAGGAAGTTAAAGTAACATTTTCTTCAATTACTTTGTCCCAATCTCTTTAATGCTGAGCTATGTACGATTACTTCTTTGAAACTGATACATTTTCACAGAAATAGTTTGATTTTTGAACTTTGGTAACTTATTTGACTATTTATAAAATTGCATCTCAAGTTAAAAACTAATAATAATGGTGTTCTTCACTGTAAGTAATTAAAGATATTGACCTATTAAGACCCTATTATTTGATTGATTGATACCCTGTCTCTGTTGTTGGATGGGTAATAAACTATTGTTTGTGTGTAATTTCATCCTTTTGCATTCACGTTTCTCTAAAGGCCCATATGTCAGAGTGCACCTTTAATATTGGTTGGATGGTTGGTCATGTACATAATTGCCACAATTTATAATTAACTGCCAATTAACTACATTTATATTCTGTAATATTTGTGATTATTTTTCTCTTCAAGTTTTGAAATTGCTAGACCCTTTTATTAGTCAAGGGTATAACTCTATTTGGTTATTAGGCCAACTAAAATTAATTACTAGATTTTCATCCAGATTTAAAAAAAAAATGGGGTGGGTTGGAGGATTTTATATCATATGAAACCTCACGTGACCAGTTCTTCATACCACGGGGATATAAGCAAGTGTAAAATAAGCTTATATAATGTATTTACATGCAGGGTTCTCGTTAAGACGCGTATACGCGTCCTGGACGCATGGAAATCGAGCTGGACGCTTTATTTTTTAAACCCGTGAGTCCCTGGGACGCGTCCTGATTGTATCCCCTCAGTCCCAGAAACATCGTTTTTAGAAGATTAATGTTGTTTTGACAAGAAACTAAACCGGAAGTCGACGTCAAAACATCGATGTGATGCGAAGATCAATATTTTTGACAGCCGATATATTTATAATTTACATAATTTACATTGTCTGCATGGTTGAACAAGCCAATGAACGGCGATCATGAGACATTTCTTAAATTGAAAAGTAAAAATTCTTTCCAAACTATTTTTTAAATACAAATGCTTGACTGTACCTTAAATGAAGTGAATATAAATCCAAACTTAATTATGAAAAGCAGAATAATCCAGAAAATAAATGAATTGCTTGACCACATGGTTTGTTTTGTTTACAAATATGTCACATGATCATTTTAGGCGGGAAAAATACTTGGGGAAACACCTAAGTAACAGACAACTCTGTCTGGATATTTATAGACATTTAAAATAAACAGCTGATATGGTAGTGCCATGAAAGTAGTTACACTTGGTGTATAAATTCAATCTACACTAATTTAATTGGGAAAAGGGGGAAGAGGGGAAGGGGTTAATTTGTATTTTTTTGATTTTTTTTTGTAATTTTAATAAATTTTGGTAACTAAAAATGACAAGACAAATTCTTTAACTGGGTTTATTATTAAATAGTCCATTCATATAAAAAAAAAATAAAACCCTACCTATCGCCCTGCTCTTTTTAATGGAACTCTGGCTTTGGCAAACCAACATTTTTTTCAATGTGGCCCCACATCAAGGATATGATATAGACCCAGAAAAAAGTCTGTTACATGTATATATTTTGAACAATAAATATTTAGAGGTCATATTTTTTCTTGATTTAATAAAATCTACCAACCCGACACGCATGGTTTAAGTTGTATTTCGTCACATTTCATTATATTATGACACAAAAAAAATACATTGTATCCTGGACTCATCAAAATCTTTTGGGACTCATGATCACCATTTCTAAAAGTGATGAGTCCCAGGACTCACCATGAAAAATTCCTAGTGAGAACCCTGTACATGCATACATAATCTTATATAATTTTTCAAACTCATAAATACATATCTCTGATTGGCTACCACTGTTATACATGCAATTGCTGTTTTAGTAACCTATTTATAGTGAACATCAAAGACGTGGAGAAATGCTCCCTTCAGCATGTCCAGGTGGACTACAATGTATATCTACACCAATTTTTTTTTCTTTCTAAGCCATGGTTTGTTAAAATAAAATTACGCAAATGTATTGGTACAAATGTATGCAACACAAGTATTATGAGTACATAATATAAATAAAATGAAAACTCAAACAGTGTTGAAAGTAATAGGGTTCGTGATAAAGCCAGGTGCAAATATGATTATGATGTAAAACATGAACTTAACCAAAAAGAAATTGTTGTTTAAGGACTATAATGAGGGTATTGGGACAGAAGGTGTTTGTTGTTTGTCAACAAAAAACCACAGCCATGGGTAAATCTAAGGGCTAGCTATAATAAAATTCTGGTGTTTGTCGACTTTTTTTGGGGTCAATTTCTTTATTCCAGTGATGTTTTTGTACTAATCTGCTCCACGATTCTTGTGCTTTGGTTATCATTCACAGTCCAAATTTCCTGACACGAAGTCATTGAATAAAAAAAAGCACAGTTTTATAATCATTTGTGACATACCACCATTTGCTTTCTTGGACACTGCGTTACCCGAATAGTTCACGCCCTTCTCTTAATCAATCTCTATTCTCGATAAATCAGTGTTCCAGCTAGGCCGTTTTCAGAGGGCGCGGCGCCCGCCCTTTTCCGAGTAGCGCCCTGTGCCCTTTTTACAGTTTCCAGGGCGCCCTGCCTTTTTTGAAGATCGATTGCATATTAATTTGCGTATTGATATGATACGCTAATTACTAAATTTTACCTGGGGAAAAGATTATGACTTTGTTTACCACCCCAAGCTAATCAATGGTTACAACTGGTGTCATAATCTGTTGTTATAGGTAATCCGTTTATCGGATGGGTCATTAATGATCATCAACAATAATTCGTTCAAATAGAATCGGTCAGTCGGCAATTATCTTTGAAGAAATGTGCATACAACAACTTGGGCACAATTTGCGATGTTTACCGTAGTTTCATGGAAGAAACGTAATGACAGAAAGTTGGAAAACCATTATAAACTCGTTGAAGACATTGTTTTACTTGTTTTCTGTAAAATAAACAGAAAATTCAGACGTATTTGTCATTGACTGCCTTCATTTTTGATACGAAAATAACAAAATCGGACGCCATATTGTGATCATATTTACATCATATTTACGTACTGTTTATAATCCTCCAAAGAAGGAGCACACCCGAATAAAGAAAGATAACTCAATCTGCTTTTTTTCCTAGCATTGAGTAACCCATTTACATATTCTAAAATGTGTCTCCATACTTCTTGCTTAAGAATATATATGTTTAGGTATTTATTTTGAGTTATGGGAAAAGTTAAAGAGGGTCTTAGTAGCAGTGTTGGTAGGGTGCCTTGGTCATCTTTTTCTGTATTCTTTATTTTTGATACTATTTTTCACTGTTGCTTTATATCCTAAAATTGTGAATTTACTGAGCACAGCTGTTTTGTGCTGTATTGCCATCAAGCACAGCAGGGGTAGAAAGGTGAAACTGGTAAAATGTGGTAGACCATAGAAACAGTATGAAACAGATCTCCTTTCAAAACATACTGCATATAAAGTTCAACTGTGCCAAGCAATGATAAAAAAACTTGTGTGACAAGCTATAAGCTGCTTGGCAAGTTTTTCAGCCTTAAAAGTAGAAAGATAGAGTTCTATATGGGCTAAAGATGTTGTTCTTGTATAACCTGTGATTCAACGAATAAACACAAATGTTTGATTAACATCTTTTATTAAAATATGCCCTTTTCATATTATCATATCGCGCGTTAAATGCCCTTTTTCAGGATTGGCACCCTGCCCTTTTGAAAACCTAGCTGGAACACTGTAAATGATGTCATCATACAGCAGCAGAATATGTCGACTTCATCATTTTCATCACGATTACTCTAAGAAATACAAAACCGAAATTTGTAACAGTAAGTTTTTATGAAATGAAAATTACGGATGGTTACCCGTTACAGACATGAACAAAATCCAGATATTGTTAATTTTTTGAAAATAAAAAAAAAAATTGCAGCGGGACTATTTCAGAGGGCAGGCGGGGATAAAAATCTATGAATTAATTTTAATTACCCTTAGAGACAAAATAACATGTTCTTTACATGTTTCAAAGGGAAATACTCAGTCTTTGTTTTGTTAAAATGTATACAAGTTCTATTGATATTATTGTCTTTATGTATAAAAAGCTGGTCATAGTTTGCAAATAATTCAAACATACCATTGACAGGATAAAGTATAAACAAAAATGTTTTTATGCCCCACCTACGATAGTAGAGGGGCTTTATGTTTTCTGGTCTGCGTTCGTTCGTCTGTTTGTTCTACTTCAGGTAAAAGTTTTTGGTCAAGGTAGTTTTTGATGAAGTTGAAGTCCAATCAACTTGAAACTTAGTACACATTCCCTATGATATGGTCTTTCTAAATTTAATGCCAAATTACAGTTTTGACCCCAATTTCACGGTCCTAAACATAGAAAATGATAGTGTGAGTTGGGCATCTGTGTACTATGGACACATTCTTGTTTCTGTTAATTTACAAAAAAGTTGAAGAAAATTAGATGTAAATCAATTTGAAATTCAGTAATTATAATTTATTTTGTAGGTTGGAAGAGGCTGTTATAATTAACAACCAGATATCACCATGTATTGAGATAGTTGACAAGAAAATACAGAAAGTTAAATAAGGAAAGCAGAAGCAACTTGAAAAAGAAACTGGAATGAAGAAAGAAGATAGATAGAAAAAATCAGTTGACAAAGATTTTTCCAGGGATTTCCTGAAATTAGCAGAGAATTGAAGTTACAAAAATTGAAACGAGATTTTTTTTAATGAATTGAAAATAATTGACTTAGTTTGACAAAATTAACAAGAGAATTATTTTTATAATTATGAATTATTTATCATATATGATGTGATTCCTGGTTTTGTAACTGTTCATGTTTTATTTGCTATATTATTAGTTTATCATCTGTTACATAATGAAGTTGTTTATGTTTTAAACTGTATTTTAAATCAAGTTAGATAAGAATAATTTTATACCAGACTGATTATGAATGATTTTTATATCAGACTATTATAATATTGCTAAATATTGTTTTTATCAAAACACATATAAGATTTTTTAATTGAATTTTATTTAACGGAAAAAAATAACTGCAATAAAAAGAATATTTAACTGGTTGAAATCTTCCCTTATTTGACAAGTTTTTATATCCATGTATTTGGTAAAAGACGTAATTAAGAAAACATTGATTTGGAATGTATTTATACTTTTATATGTGAAACACATGTATAAATAAGTTGTCTTTCTAGATTTAAATTTATAAAGAATAATTGAAAATGTAATCAGAACAATAGAATAAGAATGAAATGGCTAAAAGTCATAAAAAATGTGGTGTCAGTAAAAATAATATGTGTATAACATAATGTAAGATTATGGATGTGTATAATTGAGAACTATTTTGTTACCATGTTTGTTATAAACAATTTTCACATATGGTGCTACCAAATGTATATATTTTGTTATACTTTTTGCTGTTGATATATATTACAAGTAGTATGAAATGTAGATTGTCACTTGGGGAATAATGTTCCACATGTTGACATTAATGATGAATACATGTGTATTACAATGGTGTAAATTATAGATACAAATCAATACCATGTGTATGTCTTTAATAATGATGGATTTGTGTATTGATAAAATATTATGATTCTGAAAAAAAAATAAAGGAAAAAAATATAGAGAAAAATGTAGAAACGTTATTTTAATAGAAAATACAAAAAAATGAGAATGAAATGATGAAAAAAAGACTTCAATGTTCGAATAGGACTTTTGTTATAACTGTTAAAATTGAATTATTTTGAGTTGTATGTAAACTTGCACAAGTAAAGATTTTCCTTTACAATTTCTTGTGAAAGTTTTAGAATAGTACCCTCTCCTTTTTCATGGATATTTATAATAGAAATTATGATAGTAGAAATTTCTGAACTTAGTTTACATTTTAAATTATTTTATTATTGCCCTTTAGTAACATTTCTGACTGTATTTGCTTATATATTGCTGAATTTTCATATTTTGTACTGTACTAATGAAATGGATAAAAAGATAGATTTCAAATCAATTGAGCTACATGCAGCTATCAAAATATTAGTATATTAAAAAGTGAGATTGTAGATGAAATTCTTGGTTAAAGATTTCTTGCATTTCTATATTCAAAATTTCAATGTTATATTTATATAAGTAAACCGTAGGCACTAATTTGATCAACTTACATGAATTAAATGAGTAAGGGCTATTCCAGAAAAAAATGTATGGGGGGTTGGAAGGCAGTTTTTGTCGGCACCCGCCACCCAGACAATTGTAATTGAGAATTATAGTGCATTATAGTGTGAAAAGTTGCTCTGATACCCATCACCCATGTATTATTAATACAATGTGCCTTCCAACCCCCCCCCCCCCCCCCCCCCATACATTTTTTTCTGGAATAGCCCTAATAAAATTCAGAATGGAAATTGGGAATGTCTCAAAGAGATGATGCCTGTAAATATGTGAAACAGTCATTGATATGAAAAGATAAATCCCATCTGAAATTCTTTTAGATGTAAATGTGCATTTATATTGTTTTAGGTTTATCGAAATTTAACAGCCCAAAATCATTTTTTGTCAACTTAAAATGAACTGAAACTTTCATAACTGTATAGTTAAACAATTTCCACAAGAATTAATCATTAATTAATTTTACAATTAAAAAGCTTATCTTTAATTTATACATTTAAGGAACAAATGAGTCGGTCATAAATTTATATTTGTTTATTGTTCTAAGAATCGAAAATGGGCTTATCAAAATACTAGATATGGTTCTTATTCAAATTTAATAAACAAAACGCCTGTTCCTAATTTTGTATATTCACACTTAGCATAGACATGATAGATGTACAGAGTAATTATAGAAAATATGTAATTATAAGAATTATTGATACATGTGTACAGCCACCGTGAACTCTCTTGAGGGAATTCATACTTCTACAAAACAACTGCAAACTTCAATTTTTTAAGACATTTACTTTTAATACTGCATAATTCAAAACATGTTTGTTTGTTTGTAAACTGTAAATTCTGCAAATTGGTTGATCTTTAATTGAGGAATACAGGATGAAAGTGTAAACAATCAAACTTTTCTGTTTAAATCATGTTCATAACAGTTCCTACAGCATGTACATGCACTCCAGACTAAAGAAAATCCTTCATTATTTTGAAAGATTTGTACTATTGCAGGACAAATGCATTTATTTCTGAATTTGCAGAATTGCATACAAATGGTATTAGGATTATAGGCTGGTTTTAAGATCTAAAAAGTAAACAATGCATATGAATTTTGTAACTAGAAATTTCTTAATTTTTCAGAAAAGAGAGAGAAATTTAAGTCAACATTGTTTTGTTTTCCTTCCAATTAAGAATAAAGAATCTTTCAATACATTTAATATTTTAGTTGAAGAAATTAGATTTGCTACACCTATATTTCCTTTATTCTTGTCTGAACATGTATGAACATGTATCTTTTTCCATGTGACACTAGGAACCCATTGAAATTATAATTTCATTATTTGCAGTAGGTTTTGTAGAGTGTTCCCTGGGGTTAAACTGTGATATTAATTAACAATTGTTCAGGTGGTTTGTTTTTCTCTTGTACATATGCATATTTACAGGTTGATTTGTAAAAAAAAGAGTCCACGAAGAAAAATGTAAAATATGATAGTAGATTTCAACTAGTTGTGTAGTATTTAGAATAGAGTAGAACAATTAAGGTCATAATTGAAAAGGGGGAGGGGGAAAAAGGGGGGGGGTAATATGAGTGCTTAAATTAATAACTTTTCACATTATTTGTGAAATTATAATTAAAATTAAGAAATAATTCATGGGGGCTTGAATATATCGTGATTTTACCACGGGTTGGCCCTTTATGACAAATATTTTACCCTGAGCGATAGCAAGGGGTAAAATATTGGCATAAAGGGACAACCCATGGTAAAATCTAGATATATTCAAGCCCCCATGAATTATTTCGATTCTAATAGGACAAATACGGCAATTCTTTTGGATCGAAGCGCTCTAGGTGGAGGCTAATATTTGCTGTTCCCATAAATAAATGCACTTTTAAATTGGCGTAAAAGAATGGAGCAAACTGAATTATTGACATGTTTTAACTATTTACAATAACATTTTTAGATAGTTTTGGATCAATTTAAATGAGAATTTACTTATATGTCTTATATGAATAAAAAAAAAATGGCCTATTCCCAATTTTAGCAACGTTTGTTTCCTTGTTGTGATGATTTTCGGTTTTACAAGCGTGCATTTTCCCGTAAAATGCTTGTATTCTTATGTCATCTTTCTATAACGTCGGTAAGCTTATTCATAAAAAAGCATATGACCTGGGAGTACGATCAGAACAGCATAGGCAATAAATTCATATTTTACCACGGTTGTGTACTCAAAGCGTTTGAAGGACGTCATGTTAGAATACTTAATAGTGTTTCAGAAATTATTGTTTGTGGTTAGGATTTTGAAACAGATAATTGCTTAAATGGATTTTTGAATTTTTTTCATGTTGCAGGTGTTTTTAAGAAAATGACTATGGTTCCAACTCCTTCACATTTAGTGTCGGAACACCCCTTAAGAGATTAGATAATTAATCAAGATAAAATCTTTTATTGAATCATTTTTTCGGGTTCTATAGTAATCATTTAATTATTCATGCAAAGCTTCCATTTTTTGCACAATAAATTTATTTTATGAACTGAACATGTATTGCAATGATAATTTTATCATTTAGAGTATATTTATTATAGTTCTATAAATAAACAGTGTTTGAATATTTTTCTACTAAATGATTTTTTCTTCTTCAAAGTATTGATCTTAAATTTTTTTTAATAAATATTGTCAAAAGGTAGCTTTAATATAATAAGAAGTATCTCAAAGAGAAAAATTGTCAGACAAGATATTTTCTCAGAGCAGTTTATTTCTCAAAGTTACTTCCTGTTGGTTCATTGTATTTAAACCATAGAAAGGGGATATATGTATTTTAAAAGGTATACCAGAAATGAAATGCCAGGTGTATTAAATATTAAACAGTTAAATATTCATATGAAATACATGAAAGTGGTGTTTAGTATTTGCATACAATCAGTCACTAATATTTTTTTTAGAATTTATTGTTTTACCAATCCTTGTGTGATCATCACTGTTGTTTCATTTAAATTTTGTCATATTTTTGAAATTTTTCCAAATTGTTAATGCTTAAAGATATCTCTTAATATTAATTTTGTTTATGAGATTGATTGGTTTATGAAATTTTTTTATTAAGGAAATTAAAAATACCCCAAAATATTTGTCTTTCAATGACATACCAAAATATTGATTCTTGAACCAAAAATGCTTTCAACAGCTTTGTAATGTGCTGAATAAATAGGCTAAATTATTAAAAAATATTTAATATTTTAATCCCATGAGGTTTCAACAACAACTTTTCCCTTTTGAGTCTTACTCATACAAAGAAGCAATTCATTAAACTTATTCAAATCATGATGAAAGTATATATCTTAAAATATGTATTTTTTATTAAAGTTCTGAAGTGTTAAAAAATTAGTACTGTATCAAGAGTGTTAAATTGTGAGCTTTTGAAAATATTGTACTTTTTTTTAATTTAAAAGGTCATATTTTAAAGTCAACAATTATTAAATAAGTATGTAGTTTATATAAGTTTCACAAATAAAAAACTAAAATTCTTTTTTTTAGTTTTTTTTTTTTTAGACTAGTCGCATGCAACTATGTGAGACACCGGGATTATAAATCAGCAATGGCCTAAACTGTTTATCTTAATTGACCAGGATTGTATGTTTTTCTTCCAAAGGTCAGTGGTTTACTCAAGCTACTAGGGCTTCCTTCATCATTAAAACCTGACATGCACAAAATATGGCAATAGTGTTGAAAGTGTAGTAAAACGAAAAAGAACCTTATCTAACAAAGTTTCTGTCTGTCATGTTCATTGTCGTTGACCTCATTTTCATGATTCATGACTGCTTGAGGAAAAAAAATATGAGTGAAAAGATAACCTCATTTCATAGATCAGTGAATAATGTTTAGTTTTCGTGGTCATGTACGTATCTCAGATTCTGTAATAGATTGTGCAACTATATTTGTTGTACTGTATGGAATGATTTTAATAAGTGATTGTGTCTGACTGGCAGTTTTCTTCTGACCTTTACCTTTTTTACCTTTATTTCATTGTTCATTGGAAAATGTTTAATTTTTGTAATTTTTATGCCCCACCTACGATAGTAGCGGGGCATTATGTTTTCTGGTCTGTGCCTCCGTTCGTCCGTCTGTGCGACCATTCGCTTCAGGTTAAAGTATTTGGTCAAGGTAGTTTTTGAAGAAGTTGAAGTCTAATCAACTTGAAACTTAGTACACATGTTCTCTATGATATGATCTTTCTAATTTTAATTCCAAATTAAAGTTTTGACGCCAATTTCACGGTCCACTGAACATAGAAAATGAAAGTGCGAGTGGGGCATCTGTGTACTTGGGACACATTCTTGTTGTTTATTTCTTAAATACTTATAGCAATAGAGAAACAATATTTGGTGTCTGGTATTATGTAAGGTATGTATGTCTGGTAGGTTTCATTAGATCTTGACCTTATTTTCATGTATCAACATTGGTGTGTCATGTTTTTGTCGAGCCTATGACTATTGTCACAGAAATCTCAACATAGGGATATGGATCTAGCTGGCAGTGGCGTTAGCTTAGTTCTCAAAAGCTTTATATTATAGGAGGAAGACCTGGATGCTTCATACTTTGTATATAGATGCCTCATGTTACAAGTTTCTGTAAGTTAAATGTCCACTGTCCTTGACCTCATTTTCATGGTTCAGTGACTACTTAAAAAAAAGTTAAGATTTTTGTATTGTTAAATTCTCCCTTATTATAAGTAATAGGATAACTATATTTGGTAAACCCCGTAAATGTGTACCTTGCAAGGTTCTTATGCCTGTCAGACAGTTTTTTAATTGACCTCGACCTCATTTCATGGATCGTTGAACAAGGTTACGTTTTGGTGGTCAAGTCCATATCTCCGATACTATAGGCAGTAGGTCTAGTATATTCCGTGTATGGAAGGACTGTAAGGTGTACTACATGTCCAACTGGCAGGTGTCATCTGACCTTGATCTCATTTTCATGGTTCAGTGGTTATAGTTGTGTTTTTGTGTTTTGGTCTGTTTTTCTTATACTGTATCAAATAGGTCTTCTACGGTATATTTGGTTTATGGAATGATTGAAAGGTGTACATGTCTTGCTGGCAGGTTTCTTCTGACTTTGACCTCATTTTCATGGTTCACTGGTCAAAGTTAAGATTTTGAGCTTTGGTCTTTTTTTCTAATACTATCAGATTATTACATGGCATTTTTCATATCGCATGTATTATCAGCCCTAGGTTCAATATCAGCCCAAGAGCCGCATGGCTCGAGGGCAGATATTGACCGAGGGCTGATAATACATGCGATATGAAAAATGACATGTTATGATCTTTTTATCATATGCTTCAACAATGGAGAAAAATAACCGATTCATATATTGAATACAGATCCGTTCATGTGGTTCCCAAATAGAAGTTAAAGAGTTAACATTCACGAACGTCGGACCTCAAATTTAGTACATTCGATATGAAATATTTCTATCATATGCATCAAAAGAGAAGAAAAACATTTTAATATGGACGAATCGACAAAAAAAATAATTTAACAATCTACATAATGAACACTGTTTGGAAAAGTCAAATTTTATAAAAGTTACTTTCTAAATTATGTTTGAAACTTTTAAAAATGCATTTATTTTGTTTTTTTTTAAACAATATACTTTCCACTATCCAAATAATTGTTTTGTACACTACTTTGTGATGTTTTTCACTGAACACGTAGCATTGAGGTGTATTTTCCGGAATTTGCCGAGTATCACCGGAATGCCATGCGATAACGTTACGGAAAGGCATGTGATAACGTTCGAAGCATGTGATAAACTTTTCATATCAGCCTGCTAAGCACCAATTCGAAAAATATGAAATTTACGTTAATTTTATGCTATTATCATACAGTAAAAATCATATGTTATTTAGTCTAAGTATATGATAATACAATATATATGCAATAGGTCAATTTTTAGTTTTCTTGGTTAATGATAAGTTTATGTGAAAGTTGCAATAAAGCTTTATATTTAGGACTATCAACATGATATCAATGATTAGTAAAGGAGGCGAGACATTTCGGTGTGTGCACTCGTTGTCTTAGTTACTGTTAATTTTATGTGACCGTTGTAATAAAGTTTTATATTTAGGACTATCAACATAATATCAATGATTAGTAAAGGAGGAGAGACGTTTCAGCGTGTGCACTCTTGTTATTTTTTTCATTACTGTATCATGAAGTATTCCCAAGCCTTTTATTCATATGCAATGCTAAAATAATAATTTTTGGCAGTAGGTCTAGTATATTCCGTGTATGGAAGGACTGTAAGGTGTACTACATGTCCAACTGGCAGGTGTCATCTGACCTTGATCTCATTTTCATGGTTCAGTGGTTATAGTTGTGTTTTTGTGTTTTGGTCTGTTTTTCTTATACTGTATCAAATAGGTCTTCTACGGTATATTTGGTTTATGGAATGATTGAAAGGTGTACATGTCTTGCTGGCAGGTTTCTTTTGACTTTGACCTCATTTTCATGGTTCACTGGTCAAAGTTAAGTTTTTGAGCTTTGGTCTTTTTTTCTAATACTATCAGATTATTACATGGCATTTTTCATATCGCATGTATTATCAGCCCTAGGTTCAATATCAGCCCAAGAGCCGCATGGCTCGAGGGCAGATATTGACCGAGGGCTGATAATACATGCGATATGAAAAATGACATGTTATGATCTTTTTATCATATGCTTCAACAATGGAGAAAAATAACCGATTCATATATTGAATACAGATCCGTTCATGTGGTTCCCAAATAGAAGTTAAAGAGTTAACATTCACGAACGTCGGACCTCAAATTTAGTACATTCGATATGAAATATTTCTATCATATGCATCAAAAGAGAAGAAAAACATTTTAATATGGACGAATCGACAAAAAAAATAATTTAACAATCTACATAATGAACACTGTTTGGAAAAGTCAAATTTTATAAAAGTTACTTTCTAAATTATGTTTGAAACTTTTAAAAATGCATTTATTTTGTTTTTTTTTAAACAATATACTTTCCACTATCCAAATAATTGTTTTGTACACTACTTTGTGATGTTTTTCACTGAACACGTAGCATTGAGGTGTATTTTCCGGAATTTGCCGAGTATCACCGGAATGCCATGCGATAACGTTACGGAAAGGCATGTGATAACGTTCGAAGCATGTGATAAACTTTTCATATCAGCCTGCTAAGCACCAATTCGAAAAATATGATATTTACGTTAATTTTATGCTATTATCATACAGTAAAAATCATATGTTATTTAGTCTAAGTATATGATAATACAATATATATGCAATAGGTCAATTTTTAGTTTTCTTGGTTAATGATAAGTTTATGTGAAAGTTGCAATAAAGCTTTATATTTAGGACTATCAACATGATATCAATGATTAGTAAAGGAGGCGAGACATTTCGGTGTGTGCACTCGTTGTCTTAGTTAATGTTAATTTTATGTGACCGTTGTAATAAAGTTTTATATTTAGGACTATCAACATAATATCAATGATTAGTAAAGGAGGAGAGACGTTTCAGCGTGTGCACTCTTGTTATTTTTTTCATTACTGTATCATGAAGTATTCCCAAGCCTTTTATTCATATGCAATGCTAAAATAATAATTTTGGTATTTACTGAAAATAAATTATACGAGGTTTTACGAAGCATTCACTATGGATAAGATTGTAAGAAATACAGATATGAATTTTTATAGTATTTTTTTAAGGATTAAAACTGGTCTTGCCTAAGGCACCGGCCTTCCAAACCAAAGTAGCACATATTTATATATCTTTTAAATGATTGACAACTGCCATTACATATATCACCGGTGCTTCACTTTTGTGCCAATTGGCATTTCATTTGCTGGGATGAAATTAAAAAATAAATATGCAGGATTAGCAATTTTGCAAAAAAAATAATGCAGAATGACAATTAATGTAAAAAAAGTCGGGATAAACTAATAAAGAAATATAGGACAGAGATTACAACTGAATAAAAATGCAGGACAACATTTCATCCAAGTACCCCCTCATAAAAATCAAATGGTATAGCTCCCTATAGCAATACATTCATATGCAACTTTTAATAATACCTTTAAAACATATTAATGCATGATAAAACAAATTCATCCGAAATAAGTCATAAACATGATGAAAGCGTTATACATTGACTGAGACTACTATAACAATAGTAGTCCCAGACATTGATTAGTTCTGAAGAAAACGACTTTTCATAACAATGTTTCAATTCAGTTCTGTTACAAATTAACAGATTAACCTAAAAAGCAAGCACGATGTACTAATTAGATAACCTATAAGTGGTCTTAAAACAAATACAGACGTATTTCCATTATATAAAAATAAGGAGAGTCAGTATATTTGCTAATGTGACTATCCACTAAAGTACATGGGATGTAAGCAATTAATGTCAACCGTACGACATTCAACAATGAGAAAATAGAATTAAGAAGATATGGCATAAGACAACTCTCCAACCAAGACACAATTTGTAAAAAGTAAACCATTATAGGTTAACGTATGGCCTTCAACATGAAGCCTTGGCTCACACCGAACAGCAAGCTATACATGACCAGACATGAAAAATATGATGCAATTCAATGAGAAATGGCATGTTTTTCTTAGATTTGACAATGCCCATCTTGACAACTGGACCACCAAACAAAATTTAACATGTAAACGCTATTTATAATTTTAAACTTAAGTGACTTAGTTTTAGTTTTATATTCGAAATGAATGAACTCACTTAATCACCCTTGAAAAAAGGGGGGTACTAAAAAAAGAATAGGACGTATTATGGTATACAATTAAACAAATTTCCAGTGTCTCTGGAGTCCACATGTCACACCATAACTTGAGAACCACATACCCACATGTCATGAAACTTAAGATAGTTGTTTCTTATGATGATCAAACGATCTGTATATTTTTTGGTGAAAATGAGATTTAAACTTTTTGAGTTATGGGACTATATAACTAAAACAGAGTGGTGTTTGTTTACATGTCGCGCTGTATCTCAAAAATGATTAATGATTATTGCTTAAAACTTTACACACAGTTATATTAATCTTAAGATCTGTATACTTTTTGGTGATTACTCAAAATTTTATTTTTGAGTTATTGAGATTTTTGTAAAAGAAAAAAGGGGTGTTTACATGTCGCACCGTATCTCAAAAACCATTGATGAGTATTGCTTAAAACTTTACAAACTTCTTAGTAATATTAATCTAAAGATCTGGATATTTTTTGGTGATGATTCAAAATTTTATTTTTGAGTTATTGAGTTTTTTGTAAAAAAGGGGGGTTTTCACATGTCACGCCTTATCTCAGAAACTTTTTATGATTATGATTGTGTGTACATAAAACTTCACACACAGAAGAAGAGCGTATAATGCGCTCATGGCACAGCTGTTTATTATTTTTAGGCGCAAATGAAAGGTTGGATTTTGTAAAAAAAATAGCGTAAATGTAATCACCAAACAATCCGAGACAAGGTGGGATGAATTCAAATGTCACACCTCCTTAAATCAAATTCCGAATCAATTTCAGTCTTATAAAGTTAAAGAGATCTTTCAAATACTCTACGTAAATACGTCACCAAAGTTCTCCATTATTTATAAAAAGATATATTCAATGTATTAGCATTACAAATATTAAAACCCTACATTATTGCATAATTATACTTATTTCACTCCTATCGTGTTTAGCTTGACCCTCCCCTTTTCAAAATCCTGGATCCGCATCTGTGAAATGATTGACAGAAAACAGAATATCTGGGCTTTTTCGCGGCGAAAATATCTTAAAAGATCTTAATAACCGAAACGGGGATTGGGTTAAAAAGTTGGGAAATCTTTGAGAAAATAAATTGGATATACCTTTTACACCTTAACATAGCTGTTTGTAATAGTGTTAAATAATAGCAAATGCTTTCAAGAATTGTGTTTCTCAAAATCCCACTCTCACGAACCCATGGTGAGTAGGGAACAGCCACGGTCTGGTGAACGGAATGGGTAGAAAAAAAACAAGATCATTTTATGGAAAGTTATTAGAACACATCGGAAATTCATATATTAGTATTTATAAATATAAATATTTTTACGTTATTTACCTGAATTTGGAAAGATTATCCCACATGTCGACTTTAAAGTGTAGCTTTAGAAAGAAAAACTACATGTATATGAAAGCTTAGTTTGGACAATTTAATAGCAATTCAAAATAAACAGTTCCCCTTCAGCATGGAAATGAATATAATATAACTACACAAACTGATAAACTAATTTTGTCACAACATCATTAAAATAGAGTTAAAGTCTTATAGGATTGTAAGTATGTTTTATTCTATCACCTTACACTTTCATGACTTGACTGTGGTTTTCTACAGCAGTTTGTTCAAATTTCTGACAGGTGAACAATTTGATTTTATAAAACAAATTGCAATTTGGTCAAAATTTTGAATGAGCTGCAATTGGTGGAGAGCAACACTAACAGTCAAGTCACTGTAATACAGAACTTAAAAGCTATAAACAGCCCTTTGCTTAACTTCCTGCCAATACTATGTCTTACATTTTGACAAGTGCTGTGTATAAAAAAAATACACTTAATCCGTTCGACTGTTTAAATAAGAAGAAGTGGTTTTGGTTGCCAATGAGACAAATCTCCACAAGACCAAATGACACAAAAATTAAATGTTGGTCACCGTACAGCCGTCAACAATGAGCAAAGTCCATTATGATACACCATAGTCATCTGAACTGGCCCTAAATGACAAATGTAAAACAATTCAAACGAGAAAAAGCCATATAAATGTGGATTTACACCCATTTTCAGTAATTACTTTGTGTCTTTTTGTCATTTTGTCATTTGTTTTGGTACTTAGTATCGATCTGCTGATGAGTCCTTTCCTGATTAGTATGATACATGTATTGGCAGGTTAAACAGTAACTCATGTTTTAACCTATCATTATTTTATGTGCCTATCCACCGTCAGATATCTGTATTAAAGTATTTGCTCATTGTTAAAGGTTCTCCGGCGATTGTTGTTCACATTGTTGACAATTGTACTTTAAATCTAGTAACAGTTTCATTGGTAATCTTACCCAGGAATCTTATAACGTGTATCTCTATATTTTTTTTCTAAATGTCGCTGATAATAAATAAACTGATTTTAGGATAATCTCATATATTTATTTTTTTTAATTTATAAAAATATCATCCTCAATAATAATATAACCCATATATGTAATTAAATAACAAGTAACATCTGGCTAATGTAACATGACATATCAACTTTCAACTTTTTTCTTCTTCTTTTTTCTTTCTTTTTTTTCTTTCTTTCGCGAAAAATAGTCAATAATCTTATCCAGTTTACATGTTGTTTCTTCTAATTTTCTATGTGTTTCTTTTACATTTTTTTCAAGTCCGGTTACACGTTTATCTATGCTTTTAACTTGTTGGTCGAGTTCAATTTTTATATATTCAGCCATCGAGGTTTCATGTTTTTTCTCGATTGTTTCCATCTCACCATCCACGACTCGGACGTACCACCGCTCGCTTATATTGTCCGAGTTTTCATCACCGAGAGTCTTTCTTTCGAGCCAATTAAAAGGATTGGTAAGCCAAGGGACTGTCTTTTCGAGTTTGATGCCTATATCAACGGCATCTATTCGCCAGATTACTCTCTCTTGAGCTAAAATACTTGAGTATGAATCATTCATCATGGCTATAAGAAGATTCAAAAGAATGATAGTTGATAATACGATGTAAAACATATAGAGGACCTTGCTGTATAAGGTAGATCTGTCTACAGATTCCATTCCAGTTTTGTAATCATCATCAAACAGTTCGGCCATTCCGATCATTAGATTGAAAACCATGAATAATGTATCTCCGGGTGTCGGATAGGTATCTACAATTGTCTGGGATATTTGGAAGACTGCATGAAATGCAAATGAAAACGCAAACAAAACTATTGCGTAGAATACCACAAACCGAAAGATGTCCCTTACTATCATATTTTTTAGCATGCGCCAGAAATAATGAATGCCTTTGATTCCACCTGTGAATGCAACGGTTGACAACCATCCAAAACATAGGACGACAGCAAGCACATAATCGTTGTTTGTATTTCTATAGCCAATGAGAAAGACCCATATGATTGTCAAAATAGAAAAAATAAGAAATGAAATAATCACTTTCCATGATAACGACTTAAGTCTATCTCCACGTTTAATCGTTCTGATAACAGAAATTGCACTGTACAATATAAAAATCAATGGCTCCAGAGGTACCCAAATATAAACAAGAATTAGATCCTTATGCGGTACATCTGTATTATTTCTGAGCATTCCAAGAGCGGTAATGCTGGCGTAACTGAAGACACTCATATAAACGATGTGCAAAACCATCATTGTAAGATATGTAACCATACAAATTGTTTTGAACATTTCCTCCATTTTCTTTAGAGGTGGGATATTTAATACTCGGGCACCATTTTGTTTATTAGGATGAGTAACGAGATTCTGTAAAAAAGACGTGGACTTTTGATTCCCACGAGAGAACTTCCTAACCGAGCCTGGCAACGTTGCAGGGGATTGGTGTACTTGTGATTGTTTACGAAATAAAGGTTTCTTCAGTGAAAGACTTGTCTTTGGTGTGAAATATGTGACATCATACAGGGTTGAATTTTCTTCTCGGAACGAAGTGACACCTTCTATCTGCATCAAGTCTGATAGAATTCCATGAGCTGCTTGATAACAAGCTAATCCAAGGACACACAAGCGTTTATTGTTCTCTACATCATATAGTAAGTGAAAGAGAGCATCACGTTTGTATTTCAAATAATTTTCGTCTGCTTGATTCGGTATTTGGCGACCATTACGCATACACCACCACCGGACAACACTGTTAAAAATAGTGTCAAGCATTTCAGTCGGGTTGCAATGACTATTGACTCGGGTCCCCGTAGACTCAAGAACTAAACGGTGAAGAACTGTATTTCCATCAATATCTTGTGCAGCTAAATCACCTCCAAGGAAAATAATTCGACTTACGCTTTGCTGAAATCCCTCTGAAGCTACAAAATGTAAAACCGTTTCCTTTCGACTATTTGGCGTATTGATATCCGCATCACGTTGCATCGATTCAAAAATATCCAACATGGTTTCAAGAACTTCAGGGTGACCTTTTCTTACGGCATCGTGCAATGGTGTGTGACCTTTGTGATCAACATCCTTGAAACGTACAAATCTGAATTCCCAAAGAACGTCTGGCTGAGCATTTTCGGCTGCAAGATGTAGTGCATTATCTCTGTTTTTGTCAATAGAGTTAAGACATTCCCATGCATGCGATTTTATGGTGTATTCAACTAATATTTTTGCAATTTCCGGTGTTGTATTAGAACTCGTTGCAGCCACATGTAAAGCGATTTGACCATCTTTGTTTTCTATATCTGCCTTAGCTTTTACATCTATTAGAGTTTGTATAGACTGGACGTGTCCTTTCAAGCAAGCTATATGTAGTGCAGTATTTCCTTTTTTATTGACCATGTTTATGTCAACATATGAATGAAATCCCGCTATTACGTGATGTTGATCGAAACAAGAAGCATAGTGCACGAGGGAATTACTGTCGTCGTCCACCTCTTTAATGTTGAAGCCAGATTTATATAAGACCTTGATTTTGTGATCTTTGCCCAATTTTGCGGCTGTTAAGTGAGGAATTTTGAAGTTTTTTGCATGTTTACACACTATCTGTAAGACTTCATCATTTTCACTTTGTAATGCAAAATGCCAAGAATCGTATCCCATATGGTTTTTTACTGTCGCATCAGCACCTGCTTTCATAAGCAGATCGATACATCTAAGATGATCGTTTGCCGCAGCATTGATAAGAGGAGTGTTTCCATTGTCATCTTGGCGGTCCACGTCTGCTTTGTGATGTAATAAAACGGCTATAACTGATGCATTGCCTTCTTTGGCGGCAACATGGAGTGGTGTTTCTCCGCTACGTATCATGTGATTGGGATTTGCACCATTCTCTAGTAAAACTTCGGCAATCCTAACATTTCCTAACGCAGCAGCAAGTACTATTGGCACAACCAAACCTTGCAATCTTTCTTTATTGGCATCCGCTTTACCTTTAGTTAAAAGAAAACGTACAACATCAATATGTTCATATCGTACTGCCCAGTGTAGAGCAGTAGAATTTTTATCATTCTCTAGCATACAGTCAGCTTTAAGATCCAATAAATAGCTTACGGTTTCCAAGTGACCCCATCGCGATGCCCACAAAAGAGCTGTATCTCGTTTGGAATTTCTAAAGTTGATATCAATTCCTGTCTCAACGTACAATCTAACGAGACCGGTAAGACCTAAGAATGCGGCCAAATGAAAAGAGGAAAGACTTCGTGGACGTTGACCTACAACCTCAACGGTTGTTTCAGCTTTAATTGCATCAATTTTAGCGGTTTTAGTTCGAAGCTTTTCAAGCAAAAGTTTAGCGAGCCCATATTCATTGATCTCAGTTATTAAATGCAAGGCGGTTTTGTAATCCTTTTCACCTTTGTAACGCTGTTTAAGTAGATCTACGGTACAGTTTTCAATAATATGTTTTGCCATGGCACTTTGTTTGTTTTCCAAAGCGACATGAAGGATGTTTTTGTCAGTGTCTGGCTCCAGAAGGTAGACGTCTGCTACTGAAACGGCAGCAGGAAGTGACGTCAAGGACTGTGAAACGTCACCAACATTTCCGGTAGATACAGAGTGAAACAATTTATTCCTGAAATCTTCATACTGTGTGTCTAAAACAGATGATTTTCGAGTTAAACTCGGAGTTTGAGGAGCATTTTCTGTTGTAGTTTCAGAGTCTTCAATAATCGTAATATCAAAGCTTTGTCTATTTCTTGCAAGAAGCTGGAAATAAATAAAAACGAAACTGATAATAAAAACCAGACTCCACGTTTAAAAACACATAGCATTTTTCAACTTGCAACAATAATAAGGTGTAGATTCTTTCTTTTTTTTTCCACAGCGGATGACTGTGAGGGCATTCCGGTGTATTGCTATCGCCTAGATTTCCATTACGTAACATTCGTTTTGGGGTATTAACCGATCTATAAACATGATGAATACGTAGACATCATCAAGTGCAAACTAACATACATAATCGATTGTTATAAATTCATTTCTTCAATGCATACTCATCAAATACTTAAAAAAAAAAAGATAAATTGATAATATTGAAATGTTTTGTTTTATGTATATACATATAAGTAAAAAATCATTAATTATGCACACGCATGCGGAAGAATATCTCAAGAACGTTTGCAATCTCAAGGAACGATAACTCTGCATGGCTGATTAACATTTTTTTAGGGAAAATACGAATGCCTACTCAAATCCATAGGTGGAATTAACTCATTTCTTCGTGCCCCTGTGACATATTCCTTTAGTAATCCTTGTTTTCCAAATTTGTTCCCAGATGAGGTTAATTGAGAAAAGCTGTTCCACGCACCAACAAAATATAGTTTCATTTTTCCATATAACTTGTTTTAAAATGAGTATCAAGATTTTTTTTTTATCAAAGCATGTTTATGCCATTTATATTATTATTCAAAATAAAAGGGCTTTAGGTACAGTATTGTTTTACCTTTCGCTTTTCATTGAGGGCTTTATAGTCTCCATCTTCCGACGCTGAACCAGCCGATATATTTGGTGTTACTTGGCGCCTCGGTTTGAATGCAACAGATGTGTCCTCTAATTCGTCCATGATGGTAATGTATGTTCCTAAACAGTATAGGATATTGATGTCATGTTTCCGAATACTGCTTAGTCAGGGGCCTGAAAAAAAATCAAGATAATAAGATACATGTATGTCAGCAATATATCTTGTCAATATGTTTATGCAAATAAAAGTCATTCAAGATCGTGTCATAAAGGTATTCTGGTCTTTGATAATGAACAACACAACAACCGAAACTGCTAGTTCAAAACTCGACCCGTTATCCCGATACTCCGAAGGGCGGACACTAAGGTCTTTTGGATTGTGAATTGTACTCAGTTACTGGGTTTGACCTATTTTAGCGTTTTCGATCCCTATCCATAAAATCCTCATTTTTCCAATGGAAGTTTAAATTCCGAGTCTCTTACAAGATTATTCTTGTGCTGAACATGTATGAAATATTTGCCACTGACACTGAAAATCAATGCAGGAAGTAATTATTTATGGTTATATCATGTTCGCACCCCCGATTTATTATAATTATCTTATATTATATAAGGCAGCAGTGCTGAACCCTACCTCCTTTTTTTTAAGTTTTTTTAAATTTTTTTTATAAAATTGAGAATGGAAATGGGGAATGTGCCAAAGAGATAACAACCCGACCATAGAGCAGACAAGGGCAGAAGGTCACCAACAGGTCTTCAATGCAACGAGAAATTCCCGCACCCGGAGGCGTCATGCATCAATACAAGCATACGTACAATTGAATTTTGTCATTTATTTGTATAAAGCTACACTGGCATAGAGTATAATTGTAACGTTATGGTTTAGAAACACACACTTTTATAAATGATAAGTTTTATTAGAACTTCTTGAAAATAATACGTTAAGGAAAATGTCTATATAATTATGCACATCGGTGCGCGTCCAAGATAGATCGGTGATCGTTTAGTGTTGTCAATAAACGGTAGTGTTTGTACTAGAGGTTCTGTAATACAGGCACGTGGTGAGGTACTAATGTTTTTAATAATAAGTTAATTGAAAGTTATCAATGTTCTGGATACTACAGTATACATCATCCTTATTTTCCTGGCTTCTAAATTAATATTAATCAAGGACAGTTGGTTTTGTGTATCATCAAGACAAGATTAATGTTCATCTGGTAATTTGGTTTTGTCTGATACCGGAGAGTTAATATATCATAAAGTGCAACAGAGGTATATATAAAACTATGTTACACAATGACATGCGACTTTGTTAATTCCAATATTAAACTCAACATCCCGGAATCGTAAAATATCGAAAGAAAAACCAACACACAACAATGAGCATAAATGAAGTATTTGTGCATGACATTTTATGTCAAACAACGCACTAAAAACATAGCTTCATGAAAATAAAAGTTGATTCAAAAATCAAATCAGCAGCATTTAAGGAGTAAATTATGTCGCTACATTGAAGACCCATTGGTGGCTATCGGCTGTTGTCTGTTCTAGGGTCGGGTTGTTGTCGCTTTGACACATTCCCCATTTCCTTTCTCAGTTTTACTTAATGAAAGATTGATAACTTAGTACACACCTATATGACTTTTTACGAGTAAAGGTAAAAATGGTCGTGAATTATGTTGTATGGTAAGTGTGTAGTGGCAAATATCTCGTATCCACAAATAAATGTTCCTAACAGATAGACTGCAACATTGGTAGACCGGTATGAAAGGCGAGAAAGGAGTAGGTCTAGTAAGACCCCTTTTTGGCCCCAAAATATAGCAGTTTTACAAAATTGTTAAAATGTAAACTTTTAGTTATTTATTGGACAGTAGAATACTTCTGCTACATAAATATGGGCTGTTTTTGACAATACAATGCACATATATCGGGTACTAACACCATTAAGTCATGCTAAATTACTGAAATCTTCACAATTTTAGCATTTTAGTTAAATTTTAGACGGTTTCCGTGTAAAACGAAAGTGGTCGCATTCGTGTTCATCCTTAATATTGAAATGTAAGTTATATTTGATGATAATACATAACATATACAGTCCGCAAAAAGTTAAGCACCACCTATTTTTATTGCATCGAAATTCTTTCCAATTCAAATATCAATCAAAAACGTTCATGTAGCAATTTTACTAACATATACCATAAACACATCACAAATATAATTTTGGTCACTTATGAACGTTCTATGCATTTAGGTTTTACGTTCATTGAAATAGTGTAAATTACAGAAATCAGAAATGGAATTTAAATACACGGTGATTTTATTTTTTTACAACAATTAATCACCCAATATCATTAAAATTTTCAAGAAATAATCTTTGGTATGTTGGCCAAATTTAATGTCAACATTTGAGTCAATAGCATGTGTAACAACCTCTCTTACGACGTCTGAGACTCGTTACTAGCATTTAAAACTTTATAGTTGAGGAAATCTAAGCCATTAATCAACAATTACCACTTTTAAATCGACAAAATTTTGTGAAGGTTGGTCTCTGCGATTGAGATTTCTGCCAATGACATCCCAGACATGTGCTATAGGGTTTATGTATGGGAACATGGCAGGCCAAAAGATAGTGTAAATGGATATTTGCTCTTTGGACTCGGTTACAATCCTTGCCCCGTGTGGTCTAGCGTTGTCGTCCATGTACAAGGGTCGTGACCATGCTGACGCAACTGGGGGATTATCAAAATGAAAGACTACAATGTTTTAGGCACTAAATCTCTGTATGTCTGTTTGTTTATGTGACCCTGCAGGATCTGCATACCCGGCTTACAACGGTATAAGAAGCAACCCCGTACTGTAACACCAACAGGACCGAATGAAATCATTGGACAAATGTTGTTTTGGTCATAGGCCGTATTATTGCATCGCGAAATTCGTATTATGGCGTCTACTGGTTGAAACATAAACCGACTCTCATCTGACCAATGAGTGATTTGTCAGCTTCTCATGTTCGAGCACAGATAGTCATTCTCCTATTGAAACCTGCCTATAAAGTGCATGCCTGTTAGGGCATGTCTTTTGACAATACGACTTGCTCTTCGGTTGCCTCTATAAAGTTGACGGACCAATGGTCGCACACTAACACGACTACCTGAAGAAACAGTGTATTTGTAAACGCGCAGATGCCGTTTAATAAAAAGTTGCTTGACTGCTTTATCGGAGTTCAATCTTTTTGGTCTAATGAATTTTATTAGTGTATGTTAAAGGCAATTCATAACACCAAACATAAATATTTTTTTCGCAATAGTTAAAAAAGTATTGCCAGTTATATATCAGTGGTGCTTAACTTTTGGCAAACTGTATATAACGGTTGGGGATGATCACGAAAGAGGCCACTTTTATTTTTGACAAAAACCATCTGCATGAAAAGTGACATTTTTCGGCATATTAGGTAAATTTTTCATATTTGAGCTTGAATCGGATCGTTTTTAATAACTAAATCAGTTAAAATCTTTCACATAAACTAATTGATTCAAATGAAATACACACCTAAGTGTTTAAAAAGTGGTCAAAATCTTTCGTCAGATGAACCTAAAATTTGAGGCCAAAATCGGTCCTTACCGGACCTACTCCTTTGGTCTGTCATTTGAACGTGGAGGGCTGTTGATATTTTGCCTTTCGACCGACAAATTTGGTGCAATTGTTTTTTCACTAGCAAAACGAACGAAGTTATATCTCCCTGGTCATAGTATTACCATTCCAACTATAGGCGTGGTTGTTTAAATATATACAACCCTAACGGCCAAAGTAGTTCCCGAACCGCAAAACAAAAAGTGGTTGAATTTTTAGAAAATCATATAGATATTCTACCTTCAATGTAAGTAGTTAAAGAGTCATTATAGTTGCTAAATAAAAATGCAAATAAAAAATCCTAGACATGATAATAAGTTAATTCACATGCCAGCGATTTCTTAAGAGTTTTCTTTTGTCACTGGTATTTAATTTTGTCGACCAAACATATACCTTTTTATATTCTTTATACAAATTCGATTATACTGTTTTCTATTTCTTATGGGTTATAGAAAATTGGATATAAACCTTTCAACACGTTCAATACTATTTCATTTAAAAGAAAATAATTACATAACACCTTTTAAAAAATTCAGAACAATATAAAAACATAGAATGTACATGTTCTGATCTTATACACCGGTGTTAATCATAAAGTCAAAAATTAATTATTATATTATATACTTGATATTTGAAATCTGATAATCTATAAAAAGCTTTTGAAAGTCGTTAGTATTTATATTGGTAGGAAAAACGAATAATTTGAAAATCTAAGCTACCTTGTAAAGGATGTGTATCTATCCAGTTTTTCAACACTAATAAATGAAAAATGTAGACTGTATTCGTATAACCACCGCTGGTCATATGTCTATGTCAGTTACGTTTGGCTGAATAGTAAGTATGAGGGAGATTGCCAATAAAAATACTTTTATCATTTAACAAGATATTTCTTTTATCAAAAACAGGATGGAATGTAATTCATTTGAGTTATACAGAGATTATTACAATAAGTTCATATTTAATACTTTTAGTTAAATAATTTTTGTAATATAAAAGAAAACGATGATCATAATCAAAAACCATTAAACGGAAAGAGTGGACATTCCCTGCCTCCGAGTCAGGCCTTCAAAAATATTATTTTCTTTGTCAAACTCATGCATAAAAATTACAAAAAAAATCCCCCCTTTTTCCACCAAGTAAAAATATTTTAAGCGCGTTCTAGTGAAATTTTCTCGTCTGTATCAAAGTGAGTAGAAAGGAAGCTTAAAAATGCATATGGTGCAGAAAAAATGGCACCATTAATGTTATAACTACCATGGGGTCGATGCCTCTGCGGGTGGACTGTTAGTTCCGATGGTATCACCAGCCCAATACCCAGTACTTCGGTACTGGCATGAAAATACGGATTTTTTATTATTAATTTTTGCTGTTACAAAATGTTAGAAATTATTTTCATTAGTAATGCATCTCCCTCATGCAAAGCTCTGATTCCTTATCCGACTTTGGCTAAACTTTTTGGATCGCCTTTTTATAAGGTTTCGATTTTCAAATATTTTAGACTCAAGCATCACTAAAAGAGTTATTGGGATCGTTAGGGACGACTTCAAAAGATCGATGTAGGATAAACAACTTAAATCAAATAGTTTGGGGTGGGGGCTTAACATTGCTGCACGGTTTGTTAATTTCAAATCGATTTTACATATATCCATACAGGTAAATCAGTGAGGGGGGGGGGGGGTTGTCCCTTAATGTTATCATATCGTTTTGAAACTACAGTTTGGTGTGTATTCAAGAAAACTAAGAGAATATACAGACGATAAATGGTATTTTCTTCCTGTGTGTAACGCGCAGATCGTGTTAAAAAGTCTAGTATTTTGCCTAGCTTGCTTTATTGAAAATAGACGCAACCAGATTAGAGTAAATAGACATGCAATACCGAGATGGGATGCCAGATCATAAAAATTATATGGGAAACTAAGCAGCAAGCTATAGGCATGTGATACAAGAGTAAATAGATACGGAATATCAAAACAAATGTATATGGATAAAATGGGAATAACAGCATACATTTAAAAACATTAAACACTAATCTAAGATCTTAATCGTAAGTTTTTTTGTGAAACCGACTCCAGATATATATCAAGAAAAATATTAAAACAAACACCAAACGTTAAATAACCTCTCCTTAAGTCCTGTACATGTATGTAATGTATAACTCGCAAGGTGAACATTAATTAAATTTTGGATATTGATTTTATTTTGAATTATTGTATATACTCAAACAATGATAGAACACATAAATAATCTACACCTTACCTTTTATGTACTAGGCAGTAAAGACATTACATAATAGTAAACCTCCAAAATAATCAAATATATATTAACAGTTATCTTTATTTGTTGGTCACAATGACTAGATACGTTCATGCATGAATAAATAAACAGGGTAGAAGTATATATAAATATGTATATAGTTATTTATAATGGAGTGGTTGTTAAGGTCAACAAATGTATATAACACGTGACATCAATTCGATGTAGAACATTAGTTTTTTCCCCATGTTATTGATTAGTCTATACAAATTAGCAGAATAACTCTAAAGAATTTAAAAGGCATGAATATCAAGCAATTGACAAATTATAATTCTGTCAAACTTATTACAGGTAATAAATACAGTAAACTACTTTTAATTTGAATAGACACGCTGCACGTTTTTTTTTTTTTAAACTTCGACATTAATTGAATGGCTATATATAATTTCAGCTGATATGATATGTATTATTTATTTATAAGAAAAGAAAAAAAGAAGAATCACTAACGTATATATACATATATTTACAACTGAGATTGCTATTTTCATTGTCAAAATACTCCATTTTCATATTAATCATGTTAATACATATAATTGACCATTTAGCTGCCTATTTTCAGCTATATTAATATAATGTGTTAACCTTTTTATAGCTATATTAGTACATACTTATGTATTATCTCCTTCTAATCAGTGTTTATTCTTCTTGGTAAGGATGATTAGTGACAATTGGTCGATATACAAACAAACATTAGAAATGGTGCAGAAAGCTTATTTTGAAAACAAATATAAATAAAGGTATTATATGTATATTATATCCCCCCCCCCCTATGAACTGTGATTTTCTCTGTAGATATGACCGGTGTAGCTATGTACTAGTTTATGATAATAAAATCATTCTGACATTCATTTACACTGAAGCTTATGGAAGCCCATTTAGGACGTCCCAAAAATATAATTTGAATTCGAAATCACGAATTTAAATCGTTATCATGAATTTTATAATTCGTTATAACAGATTAAAATTGTGATAACGAATTGGTGGAAATCGTTCTATCAGATTTTGTAATTCGTTTTTATACGACCGCAAATTTTTTTTTGCGTCGTATAATGCTATCATGTCGTCGTCGTCGTCGTCTGCGTCGACGTCGTCGTCTGCGTCGTCGTCGTCCGAAGACACATTTAGTTTCCGAACAATAACTTTAGTTTTAGTGAAGGGTAATGGTCCCAATAGTTAAGTAATAAGGCGCCAAAAAGGGGGCCCAAGATGAGCATTTTTGCACTTTTTAAACAATAACTTGTGTTTAAGTGCATGAATCTCTCTGAAATTATTCCACAAGTTTCCATACCATGAAGGGATGGTTAGTATTGACTGGGGGGGGGGGGGGGGGTGTTGTCATGGCTCAAAATGTTTTGGAATTTATTAGGGACAAAAAAGGGGGAAAAACTAGATTTTTCTGGACAATGAACAATTAAGACATTTTAAAAGCAGTGTAAGGGAGGTAATCAAAAAATATATAACATACAATGTTGGGTATGTTCAGATATACCTCTCTTACACTTCTTGTAAATTATGTATAAAGGAATGTCAGGTTTTGGACTAATTGCAAAAAAGGGGGACGGTAGAAGTGTTCAAATTTTTTTCCAAATTTCTCAAATTCCAAATTTTTGAAAAGTTTGAAAATCTTTAATTGCACAATATTGCGCAATAGATTTGTAAGATCTTGACACATGTTTTGTGTCAGAAACTCATATTATGTCAAAAATGTGATCGCAATCCAAATTCAGAGCTGTATCAAGATTGAATGTTGTGTCCATACTTGCTCTAATTGTTCAGGGTTTGACATCTGCGGTCGTATAAAGCTGCGCCCTGCGGAGCACCTGGTTACGAATTAAATTGGTTATCACAATTTTTTGAATTAAAATCGTTATAAATACAATTATTGGTAATAACGGATTATATTCTATTTTCGTGATAACGAATTTGTAGAATTACTTATCCGGCGGAGGACATTTTAGCGAAACAAATCTGACGTTTTAGCGCCAAAGTAGAACCCATTTTACATCGGACTCGGACTTTTCTTTAATTGAGTTTTACTGTGCGTATTGTTGTATGTTTGTTTTTTCGACATTGGCTACAGGTATAGGTGGAGGGTAGAGATATAAAAAAAAAACATGTTTAACCCCGCCGCATTTTTGCGCCTGTCCCAAGTCAGGAGTCTCTGGCCTTTGTTAGTCTTGTATATTTTTTAATTTTAGTTTCTTGTGTATAATTCGGAGTTTAGTATGACGTCCTTTATCACTGAACTAGTATACATATTTGTTTAGGGGCCAGCTGAAGGTCTCCTCCGGTACGGGAGTTTCTGGCTTCATTGAAAAACCAATTGGTGGCATTTGGCTGTTTTCTGCTCTGTGGTCGGGTTGTTGTTTATTTGACACATTCCCCATTTCCATTCTCAATTTTATTATTCCTCTTGTATGCAGTTATCAATATGGACGGGTAAGAGGTGGGCAACATTTGAGTCAAGCGCTGGATTTAATTGAAGATAGATGGAATATTTAGGAACTCCCTTTTTGCGTGCAATTCAGGAGGATGGGGAGTTCCAGAAGTTACAATCTCAGATTTTAAAATCTTTCCTTTAAGCATGATTAGAAAAGAGGTATATAACTCAGATAAACAACTGTCCCTTCAAGTAAAGGAGTATTCAAAGGATTTTCAATTAAATGTAGATGCTTAATATTGTTTTCGCTATTAGAATTTCCTGAAATGTGTTTATTCTTTATTTTTTAAACAACTTGTAGTAATTTCCAGGCTTTTTGAAAAATAATCAATTTATATATAGTTCTTAAGAATAACAAAGAACTAAGATGTACTCTTTTATATAGTGTTGTCAACAAAGAATTTAAAAAAGACATAGAAACAGAATTTAAAAACATTGAAGATAAAATGTTATATATAAACACCACTGACAAACCTTTTACACTATCAGAGGTTAAAATGTTATAAATTAACTATAAACAGGTAAATCTTCAGGACCTGATAAAATTTTAGATGAAATTATTATATTCAGTAGCCCTGTTACACTTAAATCTTTTACAAAACTTTTCAATGCTATACTAAAATCTGGATGCTATCCTAAATTATGGGAAAATCATATAGTATTCCAATTCACAAATCAGGAGACAAATATGATTTAAATAATTATAGAGGAAATGCTTTAATGAGCTGTTTGTCAATAGTATTTAGTGCATTGTTAAATAATAGACTAAATAAACTTATGGAATCCAAATATAACCACTCACAGTTTGGATTTCGAGAGAATCATAGAACTTCTGATAGCTTATTTATTCTTAAATCTATTATAAATAAATACCTGCATAAAAATAAAAATAAAATATATATTTGCTTCATAGACTTTAAAAAGCCTTTGACTCTCTTTGGCGGCTAGGAATAATGTATAAATTGTGTAAACTAGGAGTTGGTAAACACATCATTAACATCATTAAAGCACAATTCAATTATACTCTTGTTTTTTTCAAACATAAGAACTCAGAGTCTCGACATTTTATTATAGATAAAGGTGTAAGACAAGGAGATTCTTTAAGCTCCACTTTATTTAACATTTTTATTAATGACTTAAGTCAGATATTTGAAAAGCAAAACTGTACCCCTGTAAAACTTATAAATTTAGACATAGGAAGTCTCCTATTTGCAGATGATTTAATCATATTATCAGAGAGCGAAAACAGTCTGCAAAATAGCTTAAATAATCTCTCTGAGTATTGTGATAAATGGCAATTAACAGTTAATACAAAAAATATAAAACCATGACACTACAAAATAACCCAAGTAAAATAAATAAACCCTTTTTGAAATTTAAAGGAAAATACCTTGAAAAAGAATATGAGTATAAATACCTTGGATGTGTTATAACATCTAATGGCAGTCTAACTAGTTGTAGTTCAGATCTTGCAAAAAAGGCAAGAAAAGTTTTATTTGCTATTAACTCTTACTCATCAGGCTTTGAACAACTTCCTGTGAGAGTGTCTTGCAACCTTTTTGAAACTTGGTCAAACCTATTCTAACATATAATACTGAAATATGTTATATGGACACTTATATTCAATTTTATAGAGCTAAACTCCGAGCTAACAAAAATAGCTCAACACCAGATGCTATTCATTTTATTGATAAAACTATTTTTAGAAAAAACCCAGCTACATTTGATTAAACAAGTACTGGGGACAAAAAGAAGCTCAACAAATCTAGCTGTTAGAAATGAACTAGGACTTCTGCCATTAGAAACTTTCATAAAACCCAAACTATGATGTACCTATCTAGATTAAATAATGAAAATCTAAACCCACTTCTTAATGAAGCCTTTAAATTAACTAAAAGTTTAGATACTAAGGGAACATACTCTTGGTATACTTTTGCAAAACATGTGTCACAAGATATAAATATTGACATCAAACTTATTGAGGAAACTAAAAGTTTAAAACAGACTAACTAAAATGTTAAAACCCAAATTAAAAAAGGGTTATATTAACTATTATCAAACTCTTATTGATGATAAAATAAATAACTTAAACGAAAATAATAAAATGTATATAAATTTCTTAAATCTAATATAAATAACAAAACGAAATACCACCTATCGCACCCAAGTAAAGAAACAAGAAAAATGTTAACCAAATTTTGAATAAGCGATCATTGTCTCTTAATAGAAACTGGACGATATACTAAAATACCACGAAATGAAAGAAAATGCAAAATATGTAATATCTTAGACGATGAATTCCATTTTTTCTTTAACTGTAAAATAAATAAAAATAAAAGAGAAATCTTTCTAAAATATTATATACAAAAATATGTAAATTTTAATACACTTAATTTTACTGATAAACTCGTGATTATACTAAATCCATCAACACCAAATGATGTAAAAGCAGTTGTTTCTTTTATTAAAGAGTCACTAGAACTGAGGAAAGGAGAACAACAACTGTTTTTATCATATCTCCTATAATATTGTCGAGTTTTCATTATGTTTGATCATGTTTGTTTTGTCAATGTATTTGCCATAACCAAAATTGGTTTTGTCTGTTTGGCAAATTAAGAATTATTATTAATTGGCTGTTTCTACGGGCCAAGGGCCAATACAGCAAACCTTGAATCTATACCTGTACCAATACAGAAACAGCCAGTTCATAACACTTTTATTAAATAATCCAAGTTTTTCAATACAGACTTGTTCTGAATGCTGTATTACATATATCAAATGTGAATATAGGGCCAATATTTCCAATACGGATTGGCAATGATGTGAATATAGGGTCAATATTTCCAATACGGACTAGCAATGAATCCTGAATTATATGCACAATATATGTTTACATGTAGTTCAGGATTCATTGCCAGTCCGTATTTAAAATATTGGATTTATATGACCAGGACGACGTCACCAGTATGAAACATGCCGTTTTGGTAGTATTATGGCTGTTTTAATCGTATTATTTAATAATATATGTTATTACTAAGTCTGATAAGAAAAGTCTCTTGAAGAACTACACAGCCGTGCATTCAGTCTGTATACCTAATAAGTGATATACTAGGGACTCGCATGACCTCTTTTTTTAGCCATGGCGTTGTCAGTTTCGGCAACTATCAATTAAACAATTAAATGTTCAAATGTTCAATATCCATAGATTGTTTTTGTCGTTTGGTCTTACTGACCCATAACTCATATCATAATTCATATCCGTCTTAGATATACGAGTTTGAAAGTCCCTTTCGTACCTTTCGTCTTCCTTATATACACACCATCGACAATGTTTGTTTTATTTCGAAAAGAGTGTTTGAACATATGCGGTTGGACGGATATTTTAGCGTTCTTATAACAAGTCTTTTAAATGTTGGTTTGGCTGCAAAAAAGACTGAAATACTAAGCAGAACATTCCATAACATATTTGCATGTTATCATAATTTATATAATTGTTGTATGTCAACCTGGGTTAGATGCAACTATCAATTAACCAATCAAATTTTACAATGTTCAAAATCTATATGATGTGTATGTATTTCGTTTGGTCTAATTGACCTATTCCTTATCTTTTAATTCATATCGTCTTAGATGATCTCAGGTGGTCCGGAAGGGTAGAACAGATTCTGCTCCACATGTGACACACGACGTGTTGCTTATGTTATTACACACCCGGTAAATAGTCTAATTCGGTAGGTCACATTCATAAAAAGGGAAGGGGATTGTAATCACGTCGTAAGAAACATATCCGATATTATCTGTAAAACGGTTATTCCATAACGGTCAACCAACTTGTGATGGCGTCCATAAATTTACGAAGAGATGATTTCAACTTCACCATTTGGAACTTTTGGTTTAATAGCTTTCTTATAAGCAGCATCAAGAAAATCATGAAAGAAAATATAAGCGCAGAAATATAATTTCAAATGGAATAGTTATCAAAGGAACATGGGTTATAATTTAGCACACCAGACGCAACATATATACTCCGTATGCAGGCGCTGCTGAAATGTTGCTACATATAAATGAAAAGTTCACAATTGGGAAGCTGAAATCATCACATTTGTCGTAAAGTTTTGTTTTCAACCGAACTCCGTTGTCAATTTCTAGTTGTAATTCAAGATATGAAGCAGACTTGACTGTATCTGTTGTATCTTTTATCTCTAGTTCGATGGGACAGATGTGTTCAACATAATCACCAAATTATGAATTATTTAGTGAGAGAACATACTCTATATAGCGAAAAGTAAGAGAATATTGCTAAATTCTTTTTTTTTCATCATAAGAAGTTCCTGTATGAAGTCAGGCTCATAATAATAAAGAAACAAGTCGGCAAGAAGAAGAAACATACTTGTTATCATTGGAATGTCGACACTCTTTTGAAAAACACGTCCTCCAAACGTAACAAATATGTTGTCAATAAAAAAACAACAAATCAAAGTCATATGTTTATTGCTCATTTTTTTTATTTTTTTTTGGCCGAAATGCAACATCTATAAAAACTTCATGTTACATCTGAATCAAGGTAATGCAACAACAGTGAAATTAATATAAACATCAAAGAGAATCGATGCCTTGTTGGTTATCTGTACCCAAATCTCGTCATTCACCTCCAGTTGCATGCATACAGTTTGGGTTGCCATATCATATTGGTTACCAGTATATAGCCACACATAAATAGCTCTATTCTTCATTAGAGTAGTGTGAGCGGTTACAGTGCCTGACATCATGGTAACAGACACCAAGTAATTACCAGCCATAGTAACCGTAAATTTTCCATTATTATAATTAGAATCCGGAGCAAGAATTCTGTTGTATTGGATAATTCCATTTGTCGGATATGAATTCGGACCACTGGATAATGTCGCTGTAAAACACGCTGTAAACAATAAATCAAGGAATTTAAAAAATATATAATATAAACGTAAACATACACCATTTATAGGTATTGCATGATGAATTTCAATGCTTAATCTCTTGCATAATTTATTCTGCAGTCATCTGTTTTTTTGTACTTGTTTATGACCCCATACTGTATCTTGATGATATTTATTATATTAAATAAAGGGTGATATTTTAAAAACTGTCTTCTGCTCAGCAATGAGATTGACCAAATTTCCACTTTGTATTAAACGATCAAGATCTAGCATTTTAACGGATAGTGTAATAACACATATGAATAGGTGGTACATAAAGGCAACAGTAGTATACCGCTGTTCAAACTCATAAATCTATGGACAAAAAACAAAATCGGGGTAACAAACTAAAACTGAGGGAAACGCATAAATATAAGAGGAGAACAACAACACAACACTACAATGTAACACACAGAAACGGACCAAGCATCAGACAAAATCCCTCGAGAATAACAAATATAACATCATAGACAAAAATAAGTTTTTATCCTCGGAAACATGTATGTATAATGGTTATCATAATCTAATATATATTTAACGAGCTGTATACAGTTAATGCATATGCTGCATTACAAAGCCTTTTCAGGGAAACTTCTGTTCAGATATGTTACCAACTTTGCTTAACAACATTATTAAAAAAAAACCAAGAAGCAAATATTTGTTGATTACCTCCCCTTCAAAAAAGTAGACTAAAATGTGTGTAGAAGTTAAGTTTAATATAAAATGGTTGGCGCTTTCTGTAAATTTAAGAGATTAATCCAAATAGAGGGGAAATATACCAAAGGGATATTCAAACTCATAATTCGAAAAAAAAACTTACATCGCCATGGTAATTGTATTATAGATTGTCCTTTGAATAGATTCATAAAAGGACCGAATTCAGTGTCAACGTGGATTTCCCATTAGGCCTGCCACAATATAAAGAAATTGTAATCAAACGAAAATAGATAACTTTTCAAATGTACGGGATTGAATGTTTATATGTTTTTTATTAATAAAAAAAATGTCGACAGTTTGAGAACTAATTATTTTTATTAATAGAATCGATAGCAATTTAATAAACCGGAATAGTAAATTGTAGCAATTAGATCAAAGGTGTTGGATGAACAATAACATACAATTTGCTTAGCTGATAAGTAGCAAAACTTCCACCCGACTAAAATGCATTTAATAACAAATGAGCGATTAAAATTCAAAAGCACAAGGTGACAATTGGGTATTTTTATTTGCATTAACTGGCAGCCAACTGAAACCATATCATTAATCAGTGTGTCGAAACTAGATTGTTTCAGAACAAAGTTTTCTTAAATTGATCGCTGATAATTTTAGAAATCTTGTTTTAAAGAATTGTGATATTCATTGGGCCTCGTTTAGTCGTATTGGTTAACACACCTTTTTGTACCTAACTGCCTCTACTTTAAAATGTTTACGTTTCAGCATTCCTGATGAAGGTCAAGCTACTGCTTTGGACGACTAAGCATGACAATTTTATCTTTATCTTTATATAGTCTTATTTATCATCCTATTTTTTTTCAATGCTATCGCATGTGACAATATATCAATACAAACAGTGACGTTTTTGTAACTTAAAATGGTGATTAGCATACCTCTTGGAATTGTTCAGGGGATCAGAATCAAACCATTAACAATACTTGTACAACACATGAACACAAACAAGATGCATTTTAAAATATGAGTCATTATCACTGCAATTGGCAGTTGGTAATTAGTAATCAAAGGTACCAGGATTATAATTAAGTACGCCAGACGCGCGTTTCGTCTACATAAGACTCATCAGTGACGCTCATATCAAAACATTTATAAAGTCAAACAAGTACAAAGTTGAAGAGCATAGATGATCCAAAATTCTAAAAAGTTGTGCCAAATACGGCTAAGGTAATCTATGCCTGGGATAAGAAAATCCTTAGTTTTTCGAAAAATTCAAAGTTTTGTAAACAGGAAGCGTATCTGCAAAACAATTATTCAATAATACATACGACTGACATGAATGAATTCAAAAGTTATTTCACCGTGATGCAAAACACCGTACACGTATATGTTTTACATACTTACATATATCTTATTCAGAATAAATAATATCCACAAACAAGTTAAAGATGACGTGAAAAGGGTTAATTAAACCAAAATAAAATCAAACTTTACTGTGTACGATTTATCTATAATACAGGCATTTCAAACACATTTTAAAGTTAAAAAGCAAAAAGCAAAAGGTGTAGGTTTTGCTAGCTACAAAACCAGATGTCATCTAGTATACACAAGGGAACGTCTGTATCATCAGGAATATGCAGTTGTTATCGATTAGTTTGAATGTTTTTATCTTTTATTTTCTGATTTGGTAAGGGACTTACTGTTTTGAATTTTCCTTTGAGCTCGGTATGTTTGCAATGATGCATTTTGAAAACAATTTGCATCAACTACAAAATGACTTATCATTTTATCCGTTTCATGATCTACCTTGTCTGGAATTTAGGTAAAAGAAACGACACATCCTTTTCATTTTGATGCAAATTTTATCAATCAATTTGGTTGCGAGTAACAATGATTGAAGATGCACATGCCAAGTGTTTTAAGTACAACAGTTTTATTGTCTATAAAGTTGTTTGAAAAATTCATAAACGTACAAATAATTTGGTATTCCTAATGTTCTCTCTTCACAATTCACCCAAGTCTAGGTAAAGACCAGTGGTGGCTAGGAATGGTTAAATTCAGCAAAAATAAAATGGACACCCAATAAGGCAGCGCTTTAATGTCGTTCTAAAGACATATAATGGGAAGATTATATCTCTTAACCCCATTTAATCCTACGCATATGTAAAGCAAAATATTTTCCAATGCAAAATTGGCCCGCAATACAGCATTTTATGCTTTTGTATCATGCAATTTTGTTCCTATCTATTAAACAATGTCCAGAAAAGGAACATCAGTCATATTAAGTTTTGTTCACATACTGCCTTTATTTCAAAGATAAATAATATGAAATTTTGTCTGGTTAAAGTTACATGAAGTAGGTACATAGGTTATGTATTGAAGCAATATTTTATAGAATAATTGTCAATAAATGTGTCTCGTGAAAGAAGGGATATAGAAAGTTAAAGTTTTGATTTTATGATATTTTTTTTTATTTATTTGATTGATGACTTATGAAGCAATTTATGGTTATACATATACTCAGAAAATTTCATGGTATAAGAATCCTCGTGGATGACATAATTAGATAAGATTATTTCGTGGACGATTTTTAACAGTGATAAATTGGCAAGAACAGAATTTCACTGTGAAATGTTGTCATTGACATTATTTTATATAATAATAATGTCCAAATGAGGTGACAACATTTCATGAACAAGGACACTATTCTATTTGACAGTCTATCCGCAGACTACATTTCAATGAGAACAATCTATTATGTGACAAATTAAACGTAAAATTATAATTGAATTAGGTATCGCGAGTACTTTATAACAATTTTTTAAATTTGTAGCTCAAAACAATGATTACTTTCACAGTTCCCTAAGGTCTGCCAGAATTCGGTTATTTGGGATTTAACCTCAGGTGTATGCTACTTTTCAGCTTATAAATACAAACTCATGTTATGTAATGATGAACAAACCAACATTAGAATTTCTGCCAATGAATTCAACTATGTTATGTAAAATTTGCTCTACAGATTTGTTTTTAAACCATAATATCTTAATGCTGACAGAACTATCACAGTGTTTGTTTTAATCAGTTTTATTTAACTGCATTATCAACGTATTCCATTCAGAGGCATTAAAAGAAGCATAAACAATAAAACGTCAGTCAAAGTGAAATACCATAAGTTTATTATCGCATTTCCGTAGTCAACACTTTTTGTGCTGACATGAATTATCATTGATATGGTTATATTTATTAATAAACTGTTTACACAATTTAATAGAATTTTTGAAATACTAAGGCTTTTCTACCTCAGGAATACATTACCTTAGCTGTATTTGGCAAAACTTTTAGGAATTTTGGTCCTTAATGCTCTTCAACTTCGTACTTTTTTTGGCCTTTTCTTTTCTCACTTTTTAGCTCACCTGGCCCGAAGGGCCAAGTGAGCTTTTCTCATCACTTGGCGTCCGGCGTCCGTCGTCCGTCGTCGTCCGTCGTCCGTCGTCCGTCGTCCGTCGTCGTCCGTCGTCGTTAACTTTTACAAAAATCTTCTCCTCTGAAACTACTGGGCCAAATCAAACCAAACTTGGCCACAATCATCATTGGGGTATCTAGTTTAAAAAATGTGTGGCGTGACCCGGTCAACCGACCAAGATGGCCGCCACGGCTAAAAATAGAACATAGGGGTAAAATGCAGTTTTTGGCTTATAACTCAAAAACCAAAGCATTTAGAGCAAATCTGACATGGGGTAAAAATGTTTATCAGCTCAAGATCTATCTCCCCTGAAATTTTCAGATGAATCGGTCAATCGGTTGTTGGGTTGCTGCCCCTGAATTGGTAATTTTGAGGAAATTTTGCTGTTTTTGGTTATTATCTTGAATATTATTATAGATAGAGATAAACTGTAAACAGCAATAATGTTCAGCAAAGTAAGATCTACAAATAAGTCAACATGACCAAAATGGTCAGTTGACCCGTTTAGGAGTTATTGCCCTTTATAGTCAATTTTTAACCATTTTTCGTTAATTAAAGTAATCTTTTACAAAAATCTTCTCCTCTGAAAGTACTGGGCCAAATTAATCCAAACTTGGCCACAATCATCTTTGGGGTATCTAGTTTTAAAAATGTGTGGCGTGACCTGGTCAACCAACCAAGATGGCCGCCACCGCTAAAAATAGAACATAGGGGTAAAATGCAGTTTTTGGCTTATAACTCAAAAACCAAAGCATTTTGAGGAAATCTGACATGGGATAAAAATGTTTATCAGGTCAAGATCTATCTGCCCTGAAATTTTCAGATGAATCGGTCAATCGGTTGGGTTGCTGCCCCTGAATTGGTAATTTTGAGGAAATTTTGCTGTTTTTGGTTATTATCTTGAATATTATTATAGATAGAGATGAATTGTAAACAGCAAAAATGTTCAGCAAAGGAAGATCTACAAATAAGTCAACATGACCAAAATGGTCAGTTGACCCCTTTAGGAGTTATTGCTCTTTATAGTCAATCTTTAACCATTTTTCATAAATCTAAGTAATCTTTTACAAAATCTCCTCTGAAACTACTAGGCCACAATCATCTTTGGGGTATCTAGTTTGAAAAATGTGTCCGATGACCTGGCCATTCAACCAAGATGGCCGCCACGGCAAAAATAGAACATAGGGGTAAAATGCAGTTTTTGGCTTATAACTATGAAACCAAAGCATCTAGAGCAAATCTGACAAGAAGTTTAATTGTTAATCAAGTCAATATCTATCTGCCCTGAATTTTTCTGATGAATTGGACAACTGGTTGTTGGGTTGCTGCCCTCCAATTGATAATTGTTAAAGAAATTTTGCCGTTTTTGGTTATCTTGAATACTATTATAGATAGCGATAAACTGTAAACAGCAATAATGTTCAGCAAAGTAAGATCTACAAATAAGTCAACATGACCTAAATGGTCAATTGACCCCTTAAGGAGTTATCGCCCTTTATAGTCAATTTTTAACAATTTTCATTAATTTGGTAAATTTATGTAAATTTTTACCAAATATAGTTCTCTGTTACTAATGGGCAAAGTTCATTATAGATATAATTGTAAGAAGCAAAATCGTTCAGTAAAGTAAGAACTTCAAACACATCACCATCACCAAAATACAATTTTGTCATGAATCCATTTGTGTCCTTTGTTTAATATGCACATAGACCAAGGTGAGCGACACAGGCTCTTTAGAGCCTCTAGTTTTTAATTCGAGCATCACTGATGAGTATTTTGTAGACGAAACGCGCGTCTGGCGCATATACAAAATTTAGTCCTGATATCTATGATGAGTTTATTTCCATTTGAGGTATTACTACCTTTAAAAACATAATTGTAATACGAGTGTTTTTTTTCTTCTAAAATAATAAACAATGTTTGGGAACACTTAAGGTAAGACTGCAATATTTTTTTCTGTCTATGAAGAAATAACATAAAAAAATGTGGTGCACACTGAATAACCCGCGTAGCTGGTTATTTCAAAGTGTACACCACATTTTTTATGTTATTTCAAATAAACAGAAAAATTAGTACAGTCATTTCTTATAATTTAATTATAAATTCCATTCTAAACCGGTTTAAACCATTAAAAAACGTTGATGACGTCACGGTCACATTACAAAATTAGGCCTATGAGCTGAAAACAAAACAACGTCAGCCAATCAGAAGACGCGTTACATCAAAAGTTAGTCATAAAAAAGTGAGTCTTTAAAGTCTGATGTGTATAAATAGAATATACTTTTAATATTATTTATATTCAATTATAGTGTAATTCATACCACTTAGCACTGTTCAAACCGCGCTTTAAATTTTTGATCGATTCTATTATAATACTTTTCACTTACATGTTCTTAAAATGTTCCTCAGTTGATGAATCTGCTCCTGTGGTAACTTGTCATGGACAGAGAAGAACGTTCTGTTTTATAGTCATGTACTCAGTTGATGTATTCAGATTGATCAACATATTGCGATTTCCACGTTGATACTTTAAATGATTTGCTTGCAAATTTTGTGATTTAGTAGGCGGTTTGTAAATGTATAATTTATTGAATAATATTATGATAAGATTCAGGTACATTAATCTTTGTATTGCTTATTACATTTGGAGAAGACCGTATTTGATCATATGTGACAATCTCCCATACAGACAGAGTTATCGTCCTTTCCTCCTCAGATTGAGGAGGAAAGGACGATAACTCTGTCTGTATGGGAGAGTGCATATGTGAGTGTATGGGTCTTGTCTACCCTTTTCATGTATGTTCACTATTTTCTATCATCACTGGCATATTCATTTCCAAAGTTGACTTAACGTACCATGTTGTGAAAACCATTTGCTTAGAATGAATATTCAGACCCAATAATATTTTATATATTTTCTATATTGTGACATAATGCTGATTAGA
Organism: Mytilus galloprovincialis; assembly: GCA_037788925.1. NCBI lineage: Eukaryota > Metazoa > Mollusca > Bivalvia > Mytilida > Mytilidae > Mytilus > Mytilus galloprovincialis. The sequence continues at coordinate 42,641,451 of CM075333.1, read as the reverse complement.
ATAGACTATAATTGTATAAATAATATATACATATATAATTAAGGTGTGTCGAATCTCATCTGAAAAGAATAGTCTATATGACACGACAATCTTGTTTATCATATATTTGAATACATATAGGTATCTACCGTATATTGCCGTTTTGAATGACGTCGAATGTATATGAAACATATATAAGAACTTTCATAACTGTTGCTATGACTTCTTAAAGGGAAACTTCGCAAAAAAATGAAAATTTTATATTATGTTTATTTGATATAAATAAACATATATTCATTAAAATTATTGTTCAGTTCTTCTAGATAAGTGAATAAAATAAAAATTAAAATCCCACTATCACTTCTCAACTTATAGCCATTTTGACGGCATCCCCGATACAAATTGTCTCGTGATGAGTATATTTGAATAAAACATCTGAATACCACAAAGCCAAAAAACAAGCATGGCATATCGTATATTCAGTATAAAAATGACTTGTCAAGCGTACGGATGTTCAAATCGGAGTTCACATGACATAAGCTTACACACATTTTCCTAGATCCTGCAAATAAGAAAGAGTTGTACAAGACGTGGATGATTAACCTTAACCTAACACCAACCAGCTTCACTTACAAGTTCAAGAAAGTGTGTGCAGACCATTTTGAAGCATCTTGTTTCGATGGAAATTTGAAAGTAATTATGATTTTTTTCTCTTCAATGTTTTTATTGCTATTTCGTTCCAAGCCTGGTTGAAAGGAAATTGTCAGATTAATATAGTTCAGTATTTCTGAATTCATGCATTAGTAACAGATTGTGATGTTGACAAGTAGAAGTTTAGCAAACGGATAAAAAGTCACAGACAAAAAGTCACAACAAATTTGTTTATAATCTTTGAATATATACAGGAAAAAGATCTTCAAATATTATATTATTTATTACATTTATTCAATTTTAAGTTTATGAACTTGTTTATAGGCCTTAAAAATAAAAAAGATATTTGATTTCAATCATGCAAAGGGTATACAGTTCTTGGGACAATGAAGCCATTTAAGGTACCTAGCCACTTTGGCATTTTGATTTTATAACAATTATTTGATGTCATTGATATTTATTTAATAAATTCTGTTTAAAACTTGCTTTAAAAATAATATTTCAAGAACAAACCAAAAAAGAATGAATTAATTTACGTTTTCTCGTTTAAAGTAAAATAAACTCGAAACTGAATTATGACGTTTTGTTCTGTGACTTTCTGTGTAAATTCACAAGTTCAAAGCAGTATATTTTTTTAGGTGCATAAAAACTTATGTAGACATAAAAAAAAATTTGTTTAATATAATAATGGTTTAGAAATAAGACTTTATTTACATATAATTACATTAGATGTATGTTTCATTATAATATTTTATTCTGATTGGCTAACTGCACATCACGTGTTATTCCGTAAGCAGTTGCATTGCTCAATACAACTTTTCACTCATGATAACACGTGCTCCAACAATAAAGTGCACAGGTGAATTAAATAATAAAATATATAAAATTCGTGTTTTCATGATCATAGCTAAAAAATGTAATTATTAGTATTGAATGCTTCTTTTTGTTACTTTATAGGGTTGTAAAAGCGTTGACCGTGCGTACATTTTTACGCTTCATACAAAATGTACTTCGGTCAACGCTTTTACACCCCAATAAATTTACAAAAAGAAGCATTCAATTCTTAAGTAGTATAATTACAGATGTTGTTTACCCCCTCCTTTTCCATATTGTGCCATATAAAAGGTGATAGGTAGGTGGGAGCGTATGTCTTTTGATATTTTTTTCTTGATCTGGAATATTTCACGACAATCTATAAAGGTTTATAAATTGAGCATGTAAAACAATTAATGGCGTAAAGAAGAGCCCGGCTATCTGTCTATCAGAAAAGAACAGAAAAATGAACGAAAACAAATGCTTTGAAAATTTTAGCTTTAGACATTAGTCATAGAAAAAGCTTCTTCGGCATTTTCATAAAATTCGATGAAGATTGGACAAGTAGTTAATGTAATTGAGAAATAACAAAATGTAAGCCCAAACTGCGACTACTTATTAATTGCAGAAAGAAATACATTTTATCCTTAAAATGCGGGAAAATTAAAGATATAATTGCATTATTATATTGCTCTGAATACTGTTTTGATCATACAAAGTTTCTGTCCAACTTTCGTAAAATTTCACGGAGAGTCATTCAAAAGACTTTATCCACATACGGAACCTAAATATTGACGCCGCTTTGTCTCGCTTTTGGGACATAAATCACAGGCTCGACAAAAATACAAACAGCATATCGAATCTGAGCAGAATGTGAATTGCTTTAAATATAAGAAAAGCACGTAGAATTCATAGTAGATTCAGACTTTTACAAAAAATTCGAACAAATATATTAAATGATCTATTTGAGTAAATTTAGTCCCTTTTTATTCAAAATCACAATCCATTGATAAAGAAGCACAAGGATGATGTGCTTTTGACCAGTTTTTCTTTTTCTATGTCGATTATTTGTTTTATTTTCAAAATTCAAGTGTACGCCCGGGCGTTATGACATAAACGTAGCTACGCGCATGATTACGCAATTCAGGTGCATGCATCGCTTTTCAGCTGTTTGACCCAGGTGTGCACAGGTAAAAGTGCCATCGAAAATGCTGTTAGGTGTATTATACATCCTGTTAATAATGTATGTCCCTAACCTGATTGAAATACACAAAGCCGTCCAAACATGAAATTAAGAGTTTAAAATTTATATCCACAGACTGATTAATTCTGACATGTGCAAAGACAGAAATAATATGACCATAAATTATTTATTTTGACTTCGGTTTCAAAATTAATGTGTAGAAGATAATCTAGTACTGTACCATGTAAAATATTAAAAAAAAAAAAATTCAATTGTAAAAGGCATTTACTTTTCGGGGGTGGATCCAGCCATTTTAAAAAGGGGGGCTCCAACTATATGTCCCACTTCAAATGTATTGATCGGCAAAAAAAAAGGGATGTTCCAACACCCAGAACCACTCCCCTGGATCCGCGAATGTTTTTGTACACAATAACTTACATAATGTTTTGTCAGCTTGCTTTATTTGTTTATCAAATGTTTAATTTAAGTTTGGTCTTGAGTTGTGATGAATAATTTAAGAAAAAAAAACATACTGCATCATATTACAACATTGTATTCAACAGGTAGTCACTATGTGTCAAAGTACAACATTGTTTGGAGTAAATCCTAGAGAATTTAACCGAGAAATTATGGATAACTATCTTTCATACTTTCTTGTCCTATTTCCGATAAGAGCGGGCGCATTTACGAAATATTTTGCCTATTAGGAAATTTGCGTTTACTTGTACGAAAATGATACTTAGTTCGTGGCATGTCTCTGGAACGTGCGGTAATCGTTTGTCTTCCTGTACATGTACATTCAATTATTTAAAGGAGTTGTCATTTTTATCAATATATGATTTTGAGAACACTAAAACACACCCGCGAAATCGCTGGCATTTCCAGCTTTTAAGCTGTTGTAGGATGATTTATTGTAAAAAATTTTATGTCTGGAGAAAAGGTATCAAAAAACACATCATAGCAAAAGTTTAGGTTGCACAACAAGAACCCCACCAACATCTCGGGAGAATTTCGGGTCAATTCATATAAACAATCCGTGGTACTGTGGTATACCAAACCTTCATGTTATATACAACAAGCAATCTATAAAATTAGACCTCAAAGTGAAATAATTCGTGAATAGGTTTATTAATACACAAATAATGAAATGAATCTGAAACATTCGGTGAAAAGTTGTATTGGTTAATCGTTTAAATGATTTCAGAACTATTCAGAGTCTGAAGTGTCACTTTCACATTCTTTGAATCCTTCGTATACCCTATCTAACGATGAAAACTCTTTTCTAATTATGCTAACTACACAAACCGGTAGGATTATTCTGTGTTTCTTGCCAAGTGGTTGACCTTTCCTGACACTACACACAAACTGACGATAAGCCATAAGCCTGCTTTGCCGGTGAGTAAGTACGTCTGGAGCTCTCACTCTATGGCGCTTGTACCTCAGGAAACTAATGAAGCTTGTTTCAAGAACAACGGGGTTTAGATATTCTATTCTAAAATCTGTATACAGTGACACATTCACACAATTTTTTTCTTCAAATAACGTAAATTCGTGGCAGCAGAAACATTCCGCCGGCAATGGCATGACTTTACAGTTTGTACATGAACACCAATTGGTGTCAAACTTGCGAGGGTTATAATATCCTGCTGTCTAGAATTTTCTTCAGCTTTCATTTGTTGGAGTTCTTCTTCAGTGTACTCCGGTTCTAATATGTACCCAAATTGAGCACACTTTTCAAAATTGGTCTCACTTTGGGAGCTGGATACACTATCAGAACTTAATAGTATAGATTTATTTAAAGGGCTTTATATATATAACTGTTTTCTTCTTACAAAAACAACCACGTTCCAATCATAAGAAAACAAGAAATTGAGAAAAAAGTTAATTGATTAAGTTAATTCGACATCTTTTGATCTTGTATAAAAAATAGGTATAAGTTAGTCTTTAAAATTTGATAAACTTGTGTATTTATAACAATGGTGATTCCATTATTGAAATTTCAGGTTATCCAAACAAATCTCTGGGTATTCATTGTTAGATTTTGAAGGCCTCGGGGTTGAAACAATACACTGATAATGATTTAGATAAAGTAGACAGCTCGTTGCACGATTTAATCACAAATAATAATAAAAAAATGTTCGTTCTTATTCAATTCCATTCCAGTAAGACACAGTTGACCTTTAAATTTTCTTTTTTGATATTTTCGTTCAAATAGCTGAAAAATTAGTACCTGGTGAGAATTAAATTATTTTGACAAGGACATTAATTCCTCAATATGTAAAAAAAAAAAGAAAAAAAGAAAGAAGATCGCTTTGAACGACCCAATTATATAATTACAATTGGTAATTACTATCTATTTCAAAAATTCAAGGTCACCGATTCTTATTTAAATATTTTAATTCATTTACTCGTGTTTATAAGGACATCACTATTCAATTAAATTAATTCAGTATTTCTTTTTTACAAAAACTAGTTAGCTTCAATAATATATTTAAACTGAGCTTATAAAAAAAATATTAAGATTCACTCGTTTATCATTCATACGAAATGTTGTTCACACCTAGAAAAGTGAACCGTGACGGCTTGAATTCACTGAGTAAAGATAAAAAGATACAAAATGATAATTTTTTAATTAACTTGAATTTAATCACGCATTCAACAGGTAGTCACTATGTGTCAAAGTACAATACACACTGTATTTGCGGGGCCGTATTTGCACATTACAAATGTACTAGCAGGACATATTTAATAAACTGACGTAAAAGGTAAAAAGTACAAACATGCATTTTTGAAACACTATCAGTTATATATGTATATTCAAAGTATCCGTCGGAAAAAAATCATAAAAATATTCTTTTAAATGATTTACTTGTATGACTATAATCATTTCAGGAAATCTAATTTTAAGCTGATCACTTTTCCAACTTAATTATTAGTTGGTTAATAGCTACACCAAACGTCGTCACTGCGCTTTAGCGTTATAAGATGATTAACAATTAAGATTTAAAATGAGTTTATTTCCATTCCCGGCATACAAGAAGACTCAAACTACGTCACACAAGTCAGGAAGTTCGAAGAAATAAAATTAATAATTCTCAATTTTTTCCTTTATTGCTGTTCATATCCAGATAAAACTTGGTGAATATGTTTTTTATGGTGTTATGAACATAATTAGCTGATAAGGAAAAAATCGCGAATTATCCCTTTAATAACATTTTTGCTGGTTATGTTTACTAGTATATAATTATACATGATCGATATACTCGAAATTTGAACAAAGTTGCTTATCATCGACGGTCAAATGACTTCGAAATCTAAGATATAATAAATAGCACTAATTAACGTTGAGATCATTTTATAACCATACCTGTTTTATTTGTTTATAATTTCATATCTAGATTTCCTCTATCTAGTTACATAAAGCGAACATTGAATAGTTAGCTATACACTTCTACCTAATCTTTGAATCAGGAGAATCTTATAAGGATTTTGAAAGGTTTGAAATATCTGTAGACTAGTTTTGTTCTTAGGATAAACACAAACATTTGTTTCATTGGTATTCCGTCTTATTATTTTGCCTTAAGAAAGCACATATTATATCAATTACCATCAGTACTTTTGAACGATTTCAGATACATCCTGCAAAAACAATACTTTAACAAACAAAAAAATCTCCCATTGAAGCAACTACCCCTCATAAAACAACGGTCCACGATACCTTAAAGTACATGCAGTGTACCATAAAAGTACCAGTAAAATACTTTTAAGTGTCAATGACTGATCTGAATTTTGTCACGAAATTAACATAGAAATTATATATACAGCTGAGATTGTTTAAATGATCAATTGTTCTGTAATACATTTGAGAGTAACAACGTTGATTATTGATTTTTTTTGCAAAATTTGTTAAAGTGTTAAGTACACACTGTCATGAGGCATTACCTGTGAAAGGAGACGAAGTCTGTATGAATTATTTTTTAAATTCAGCCATATTTTAACTTCAAAATCTGTTAAAAAAGAAATGGAAACACCGTAACTTTTCCGATTTTGGTTTCTGTTGTAAGGGATTTTAGTTGTGACGTTATTTAAGGTAGATCACAAGTATATATTTTTTGAGACAGAATATTTTTTACAATTTGCCGAAATGAAGATTTTACTATGCTCTTTTCAAAAATTAAATAAAAAGTATGGGTCACCGTGCCATTTTCAAGCTATGAGGCGTTGAAAATTGCCAAAATTTGGTTAGTTTGTTCATGAAAAAACACATTAGTGTGCATAAAAAAAATTCTATGAGATAGAATTTTGAAAAAAATTGTGAGAAGCAAGGTTTCATAGGACGCCTCCCGGTGCGGGAATGTCTCGCTACATTGAAGACCTGTTAGTGACCTTCTGCTGTTGTTTTTTCTATGGTCGGGTTGTTGTCTCTTTGACACATTCCCCATTTCCATTCTCAATTTTATTCATAATATGTTTTAAGAAAATAAAAAGAAAACATTGTGTCACCGAACTTGTTTTCTTGCTACAAGTTAAAATAAAAAAATTCCCAATAAGCCCAGTATAAATTTGGTACTAAAAGAGTTATCTCCCCTTGAATGGCTCATTTGAAAAAACGATTTTAAAACCAAAAAAAATTATATTCGTTAAAATATTTTGAATAATACGATTAATTAACAAGTTTTCTCTAAATAGAAAAAAACAGTCTAACCATTGAATTGCAAATCTGTCTCCAAATTTGCAGATTTAGGCAAATAACTAGACCGATTTTGTACTGTGATTGTACAATCCAAGATGGCGATATACTATGAATCTACCTTAAGTTATGGAGTTATATTCAATGTAAACAAAGAAACACGACCATCAGGTAACGTTTATTGATGTCAAAGACAAATAATTATTTAAAATGAAATCGGTATTGTGTTCCTTGAGTTCCTATATTTTACTAGACTACTCATAATCTCACGAGGATTTTGAAGTTAGCCTGCCGAAAAAAGAATATTTCGTAAGGAGATGTGATTCGAAAGCCAATGCAACAATTATCACCAAGCGTACAAATATGTCTCTGTATTTTGCTTTTATTTACCACCTCTGCTAATACTGTAAAGTACGTTATGGAAAAGCAAGTAAAGTACTTTAAGATCATTGATGTAACTTGCGTTTTGTCATAAGATAAAATAACTATGTACAGCTGGGCTTTTAGACGTGTAAACAGCCGATTTATTCATTTTGTGCAACATATTTGTGAATAATAACATTGATTGTGAATTTGCGTAATATCTACAATTTGTTTGAAAAGTACAATATAAGTACATGTATTAATTAAGTACACATTGAGTAAATATAAGTCTCAACTTTACTAATTACTATTTCTAAGCATCTTAATAAATACTTAATACTATATAAAAAGCCGAGAGCCCAGCAACACTGGTGAACCCCTTATTTTATTAATATAGATATTATTGATAAACACAATATATAAAGCATGAGTAGCAATGCAAAATAAATTAGCCTTCATTATAGAATTCAATAGAATAATTAATACATTGCGTTCACAAATATTTTCTCTGTCATCAACAATCCCGCCGACCAGAAACAAAAAGTCGATCAAACCCCATTTAAAAGTGCAATCGAATGACCACATTTTGAATAAAGTGTAAACTGTAAAGTGTCGGAAATTGTGTCCAAACCCGATTGCTCGGAAGACCGTCTCGAGAGTTATAATTGGACTGTATATAAAGTAAGTATTGGATATGTTATAAGTAATAACTTAAGTTACTCTTAGGTAACATGTCCACTAAGTAGATATTAGAATAACAATTCGATTGAAAATGAACTTGATTTCACTATTGTCCAGTTTTCGCTAGAAGTGACAAAGGAAAATATTCCCGCTTAATATCAATAACACATGATATGTATACATCATACGTGTAAATGCGAAAAACGTTTATCAATAGTATTCATTGGTACCGTTATTACAGTAATTTCCCAATAAACTATCGAACCGTTGGAAATTATAAGTACAAGGGTAATCAAAATTGAAACAAAACTATCAAATTCTAGAATCATTGACTGAATCGCGAACTAGGTTCTCCTGCACCGAGAACTCCCATTGTCAAAAACACAATAGCGGGATGTACATTTACTGTGAGAGTAAACCTTTAATCAGTTAAACCAATAGACAACATAAGAGTTTAACTCAGGATTAGGGTTAGGGTTATAGACGGCATAAGGGTTATAGACAGCATTAGAGTTAGAGTTATAGACAGCATTAGAGTTAGAGTTATAGCCACCATTAGAGTTAGAGTTATAGACAGCATTAGGGTTAGGGTTATAGACAGCATTAGGGTTAGGGTTATAGACAGCATTAGGGTTAGGGTTATAGACAGCATTAGAGTCAGGTTTATGTACAGCATAAGTGTAAGGGTTATAGACAGCATTCGGGTTAGGGTTATAGACAGCATTAGAGTTAGGGTTATAGACAGCATTAGGGTTAGGGTTAAGGACAACATTAGGGTTAGGGTTATAGACAGCATTAGGGTTAGGATTATAGACAGCATTATGGTTAGGGTTATAGACAGCGCTACGGTTAGGGTTGTAGACAGCAGTAGGTTAGGGTTAAAGACAGCATTAGGGTTAGGGTTAAGGACATCATTAGGGTTAGGGTTATAGACAGCATTAGCGTTAGGGTTAAGGACATCATTAGGGTTAGGGTTATAGACAGCATTAGGGTTAGGGTTAAGGACATCATTAGGGTTAGGGTTATAGACAGAATTAGGGTTAGGGTTATAGACAGCATTAGGGTTAGGGTTATAGACAGCATTAGGGTTAGGGTTGTAGACAGCATTAGGTTAGGGTTATAGACAGCATTAGGGTTAGGGTTAAGGGCATCATTAGGGTTAAGGTTATAGACAGCATTAGGGTTAGGGATATAGACATCATTAGGGTTAGGGTAAAGGACATCATTAGGGTTAGGGTTATAGACAGCATTAGAGTTAGGGTTATAGACAGCATTAGATTTAGGGTTATAGACAGCATTAGGGTTAGGGTTATAGACAGCATTAGAGTTAGAGTTATAGACAGCATTAGAGTTAGGGTTATAGACAGCATTAGAGTTAGGGTTATAGACAGCATTAGGGTTAGGGTTATAGACAGCATTAGGGTTAGGGCTACAGACATATTTAGGGTTAGGGTTATAGACAGCATTAGGGTTAGGGTTATAGACAGCATTAGGTTAGGGTTATAGACAGCATTAGGGTTAGGGTTATAGACAGCATTAGAGTTAGAGTTATAGACAGCATTAGGGTTAGGGTTAAGGACATCATTAGGGTTAGGGTTATAGACAGCATTAGGGTTATAGATAGCATTAAGGTTAGAGTTAAGGACATCATTAGGGTTAGGGTTAAGGACATCATTAGGGTTAGGGTTATAGACAGCATTAGAGTTAGAGTTATAGACAGCATTAGGGTAAGGGTTATAGACAGCGTTAGGGTTAGGGTTAAGGACATCATTAGGGTTAGGGTTAGGGTTAAGGACATCATTAGGGTTAGGGTTATAGATAGCATTAGAGTAAGAGTTATAAACAGCATTAGGGTCAGAGTTATAGACAGCATTAGGATTAGGGTTAAGGACATCATTAGGGTTAGGGTTATAGACAGCATTAGGGTTAGGGTTAAGGACATCATTAGGGTTAGGGTTATAGACAGCATTAGGGTTAGGGTTAAGGACATCATTAGGGTAAGGGTTATAGACAGCATTAGGGTTAGGGTTATAGACAGCATTAGGGTTAGAGTTATAGACAGCATTAGGGTTAGGGTTGTAGACAGCATTTGGTTAGGGTTATAGACAGCATTAGGGTTAGAGTTAAGGACAGCATTAGGGTTAGGGTTATAGACAGCATTAGGGTTAGGGTTAAGGACATCATTAGGGTTAGGGTTATAGACAGCATTAGAGTTAGGGTTATAGACAGCATTAGAGTTAGAGTTATAGACAGCATAAGAATTAGAGTTATAGACAGCATTAGAGTTAGAGTTATAGAGAGCATTAGGGTTAGGGTTAAGGACATCATTAGGGTTAGGGTTATAGACAGCATTAGAGTTAGAGTTATACACAGCATTAGGGTATTCACCCGGTAAGGGTTATAGACAGCATTAGGGTAGGGTTAAGGACATCATTAGGGTTAGGGTTATAGACAGCATTAGGGTTAGGGTGAAGGACATCATTAGGGTTACGGTTATAGATAGCATTAGAGTTAGAGTTATAGACAGCATTAGGGTAAGAGTTATAGACAGCATTAGGGTTAGGGTTAATGACATCATTAGAGTTAGAGTTATAGACAGCATTAGGGTTAGGGTTATAGACAGCATTAGGGTTAGGGTTATAGACAGCATTAGGGTTAGGGTTATAGACAGCATTAGAGTTAGGTTAATGTACTGCATAAGGGTAAGGGTTATAGACAGCATTAGGGTTAGGGTTATAGACAGCATTAGAGTTAGGGTTATAGACAGCATTAGGGTTAGGGTTAAGGACATCATTAGGGTTAGGGTTATAGACAGCATTAGGGTTAGGATTATAGACAGCATTATGGTTAGAGTTATAGACAGCATTACGGTTAGGGTTGTAGACAGCAGTAGGTTAGGGTTAAAGACAGCATTAGGTTTAGGGTAAAGGACATTATTAGGGTTAGGGTTATAGACAGCATTAGGGTTAGGGTTAAGGACATCATTAGGGTTAGGGTTATAGACAGCATTAGGGTTAGGGTTAAGGACATCATTAGGGTTAGGGTTATAGACAGAATTAGAGTTAGGGTTATAGACAGCATTAGGGTTAGGGTTATAGACAGCATTAGGGTTAGGATTGTAGACAGCATTAGGTTAGGGTTATAGACAGCATTAGGGTTAGGGTTATAGACAGCATTAGAGTTAGAGTTATAGACAGCATTAGAGTTGGGGTTATAGACAGCATTAGCGTTAGGGTTATAGACAGCATTAGGGTTAGGGTTATAGACAGCATTAGGGTTAGGGCTACAGACATCATTAGGGTTAGGGTTATAGACAGCATTAGGGTTAGGGTTATAGACAGCATTAGGTTAGGGTTATAGACAGCATTAGGGTTAGGGTTATAGACAGCATTAGAGTTAGAGTTATAGACAGCATTAGGGTTAGGGTTAAGGACATCATTAGGGTTAAGATTATAGACAGCATTAGGGTTATAGATAGCATTAGGGTTAGGGTTAAGGACATCATTAGGGTTAGGGTTATAGACAGCATTAGAGTTAGAGTTATAGACAGCATTAGGGTAAGGGTTATAGACAGCAGTAGGGTTAGGGTTAAGGACATCATTAGGGTTAGGGTTATAGACAGCACTAGGGTTAGGGTTAAGGACATAATTAGGGTTAGGGTTATAGATAGCATTAGAGTAAGAATTATAGACAGCATTAAGGTAAGAGTTATAGACAGCATTAGGATTAGGGTTAAGGACATCATTAGGGTTAGGGTTATAGACAGCATTAGGGTTAGGGTTAAGGACATCATTAGGGTTAGGGTTATAGACAGCATTAGGGTTAGGGTTAAGGACATAATTAGGGTAAGGGTTATAGACAGCATTAGGGTTAGGGTTATAGACAGCATTAGGGTTAGAGTTATAGACAGCATTAGGGTTAGGGTTGTAGACAGCATTTGGTTAGGGTTATAGACAGCATTAGGGTTAGAGTTAAGGACAGCATTAGGGTTAGGGTTATAGACAGCATTAGGGTTAGGGTTAAGGACATCATTAGGGTTAGGGTTATAGACAGCATTAGAGTTAGGGTTATAGACAGCATTAGATTTAGAGTTATAGACAGCATAAGAGTTAGAGTTATAGACAGCATTAGAGTTAGAGTTATAGAGAGCATTAGGGTTAGGGTTAAGGACATCATTAGGGTTAGGGTTATAGACAGCATTAGAATTAGAGTTATAGACAGCATTAGGGTAAGGGTTATAGACAGCAGTAGGGTTAGGGTTAAGGACATCATTAGGGTTAGGGTTATAGACAGCACTAGGGTTAGGGTTAAGGACATAATTAGGGTTAGGGTTATAGATAGCATTAGAGTGAGAATTATAGACAGCATTAAGGTAAGAGTTATAGACAGCATTAGGATTAGGGTTAAGGACATCATTAGGGTTAGGGTTATAGACAGCATTAGGGTTAGGGTTAAGGACATCATTAGGGTTAGGGTTATAGACAGCATTAGGGTTAGGGTTAAGGACATCATTAGGGTAAGGGTTATAGACAGCATTAGGGTTAGGGTTATAGACAGCATTAGGGTTAGAGTTATAGACAGCATTAGGGTTAGGGTTGTAGACAGCATTTGGTTAGGGTTATAGACAGCATTAGGGTTAGAGTTAAGGACAGCATTAGGGTTAGGGTTATAGACAGCATTAGGGTTAGGGTTAAGGACATCATTAGGGTTACGGTTATAGACAGCATTAGAGTTAGGGTTATAGACAGCATTAGATTTAGAGTTATAGACAGCATAAGAGTTAGAGTTATAGACAGCATTAGAGTTAGAGTTATAGAGAGCATTAGGGTTAGGGTTAAGGACATCATTAGGGTTAGGGTTATAGACAGCATTAGGGTTAGGGTGAAGGACATCATTAGGGTTAGGGTTATAGATAGCATTAGAGTTAGAGTTATAGACAGCATTAGGGTAAGAGTTATAGACAGCATTAGGGTATTCACCCGGTAAGGGTTATAGACAGCATAAGGGTAGGGTTAAGGACATCATTAGGGTTAGGGTTATAGACAGCATTAGGGTTAGGGTGAAGGACATCATTAGGGTTAGGGTTTTAGATAGCATTAGAGTTAGAGTTATAGACAGCATTAGGGTAAGAGTTATAGACAGCATTAGGGTTAGGGTTAAGGACATCATTAGGGTTAGGGTTCAGGACATCATTAGGGTTAGGGTTATAGAGAGCATCAGGGTTAGGGTTAAGGACATCATTAGGGTAAGGGTTATAGACAGCATTAGGGTTAGGTTATAAACAGCATTAGGGTTAGGGTTATAGACAGCATTAGGGTTAGGGTTGTAGACAGCATTTGGTTAGGGTTATAGACAGCATTAGGGTTAGGGTTAAGGACATCATTAGGGTTAGGGTTATAGACAGTATTAGGGTTAGGGTTATAGACATCATTAGGGTTAGGGATAAGGACATCATTAGGGTTAGGGTTATAGACAGCATTAGGGTTAGGGTTATTGACAGCATTAGAGTTAGAGTTATAGACAGCATAAGAGTTAGAGGTTAGGGTTATATACAGTATTAGGGTTAGGGTTATAGACAGCATTAGAGTTTGAGTTATAGACAGCATTAGGGATAGGGTTAAGGACATCATTAGGGTTAGGGTTATAGACAGCATAAGGGTTATAGACAGCATTAGGGTTAGGGTTAAGGACATCATTAGGGTTAGGGTTATAGACAGCATTAGGGTTAGGGTTAAGGACATCATTAGGGTTAGGGTTATAGACAGCATTAGGGTTAGGGTTATAGACAGCATTAGGTTAGGGTTATAGACAGCATTAGGGTTAGGGTTATAGACAGCATTAGAGTTACAGTTATAGACAGCATTAGGGTTAGGGTTAAGGACATCATTAGGGTAACGGTTATAGACAGCATTAGGTTACGGCTATAGACAGTATTAGGGTTAGGGTTATAGACAACATTAAGGTTAGGGTTATAGACAGTATTAGGGTTAGGGTTATAGACAGCATTAGGTTAGGGTTATAGACAGCATTAGGGATAGGGTTATAAACAGCATTAGAGTTAGAGTTCTAGACAACATTAGGGTTAGGGTTAAGAACATCATAAGATTTGGGTTATAGACAGCATTAGGGTTAGGGTTATAGACAGCATTAGGGTTAGGGTTGTAGACAGCATTTGGTTAGGGTTATAGACAGCATTAGGGTTAGGGTTAAGGACATCATTAGGGTCAGGGTTATAGACAGCATTAGGGTTAGGGTTATAGACATCATTAGTGTTAGGGTTAAGGACATCATTAGGGTTAGGGTTATTGACAGCATTAGAGTTAGAGTTATAGACAGCATAAGAGTTAGAGGTTAGGGTTATATACAGCATTAGGGTTAGGGTTATAGACAGCATTAGAGTTTGAGTTATAGACAGCATTAGGGATAGGGTTAAGGACATCATTAGGGTTAGGGTTATAGACAGCATAAGGGTTATAGACAGCATTAGGGTTAGGGTTAAGGACATCATTAGGGTTAGGGTTATAGACAGCATTAGGGTTAGCGTTAAGGACATCATTAGGGTTAGGGTTATAGACAGCATTAGGGTTAGGGTTATAGACAGCATTAGGTTAGGGTTATAGACAGCATTAGGGTTAGGGTTATAGACAGCATTAGAGTTACAGTTGTAGACAGCATTAGGGTTAGGGTTAAGGACATCATTAGGGTAAGGGTTATAGACAGCATTAGGTTAGGGTTACAGACAGCATTAGGGTTAGGGTTATAGACAGCATTAGAGTTAGAGTTATAGACAGCATTAGGGTTAGGGTTAAGGACATCATTAGGGTTAGGGTTATAGACAGCATTAGGGCTATAGATAGCATTAGGGTTAGGGTTAAGGACATCATTAGGGTTAGGGTTATAGACAGCATTAGAGTTAGAGTTATAGACAGCATTAGGGTAAGGGTTATAGACAGCGTTAGGGTTAGGGTTAAGGACATCATTAGGGTTAGGGTTATAGACAGCACTAGGGTTAGGGTAAAGGACATCATTAGGGTTAGGGTTATAGATAGCATTAGAGTAAGAGTTATAAACAGCATTAGGGTAAGAGTTATAGACAGCATTAGGATTAGGGTTAAGGACATCATTAGGGTTAGGGTTATAGACAGCATTAGGGTTAGGGTTAAGGACATCATTAGGGTTAGGGTTATAGACAGCATTAGGGTTAGGGTTAAGGACTTCATTAGGGTAAGGGTTATAGACAGCATTAGGGTTAGGGTTATAGACAGCATTAGGGTTACGGTTATAGACAGCATTAGGGTTAGGGTTGTAGACAGCATTTGGTTAGGGTTATAGACAGCATTAGGGTTAGAGTTAAGGACAGCATTAGGGTTAGGAATATAGACAGCATTACGGTTAGGGTTAAGGACATCATTAGGGTTAGGGTTATAGACAGCATTAGAGTTAGGGTTATAGACAGCATTAGAGTTAGAGTTATAGACAGCATAAGAGTTAGAGTTATAGACAGCATTAGAGTTAGAGTTATAGAGAGCATTAGGGTTAGGGTTAAGGACATCATTAGGGTTAGGGTTATAGACAGCATTAGAGTTAGAGTTATAGACAGCATTAGGGTATTCACCCGGTAAGGGTTATAGACAGCATTAGGGTAGGGTTAAGGACATCATTAGGGTTAGGGTTATAGACAGCATTAGGGTTAGGGTGAAGGACATCATTAGGGTTAGGGTTATAGATAGCTTTAGAGTTAGAGTTATTGACAGCATTAGGGTAAAAGTTATAGACAGCATTAGGGTTAGGGTTAATGACATCATTAGAGTTAGAGTTATAGACAGCATTAGGGTTAGTGTTATAGACAGCATTAGGGTTAGGGTTATAGACAGCATTACGGTTAGGGTTATAGACAGCATTAGAGTTAGGTTTATGTACAGCATAAGGGTAAGGGTTATAGACAGCATTAGGGTTAGGGTTATAGACAGCATTAGAGTTAGGGTTATAGACAGCATTAGGGTTAGGGTTAAGGACATCATTAGGGTTAGGGTTATAGACAGCATTAGGGTTAGGATTATAGACAGCATTATGGTTAGGGTTATAGAGAGCATTACGGTTAGGGTTGTAGACAGCAG
This sequence comes from Mytilus galloprovincialis, assembly GCA_037788925.1. Taxonomy (NCBI): domain Eukaryota; kingdom Metazoa; phylum Mollusca; class Bivalvia; order Mytilida; family Mytilidae; genus Mytilus; species Mytilus galloprovincialis. Next base: position 42,624,974 of record CM075333.1, on the reverse strand, counting down.
TAGGTTAGGGTTAAAGACAGCATTAGGTTTAGGGTTAAGGACATCATTAGGGTTAGGGTTATAGACAGCATTAGGGTTAGGGTTAAGGACATCATTAGGGTTAGGGTTATAGACAGCATTAGGGTTAGGGTTAAGGACATCATTAGGGTTAGGGTTATAGACAGAATTAGAGTGAGGGTTATAGACAGCATTAGGGTTAGGGTTATAGACAGCATTAGGGTTAGGATTGTAGACAGTATTAGGTTAGGGTTATAGACAGCATTTGGGTTAGGGTTAAGGGCATCATTAGGGTTAGGGTTATAGACAGCGTTAGGGTTAGGGTTATAGACATCATTAGGGTTAGGGTTAAAGACATCATTAGGGTTAGGGTTATAGACAGCATTAGAGTTAGGGTATAGACAGCATTAGATTTAGGGTTATAGACAGCATTAGGGTTAGGGTTATAGACAGCATTAGAGTTTGAGTTATAGACAGCATTTTGGTTAGGGTTATAGAATTCATGAGAGTTGGAGTAATAGACAGCATTAGGGTTAGGGTTAAGGACAGCATTAGAGTTAGGGTAATAGACAGCATTAGGGTTAGGGTTGTAGACAGCATTAGGTTAGGGTTATAGAGAGCATTAGGGTTAGGGTTAAGGACTTTATTAGGGTTAGGGTTATAGACAGCATTAGATTTAGGGTGAAGGACATCATTAGGGTTAGGGTTATAGATAGCATTAGAGTTAGAGTTATAGACAGCATTAGGGTAAGAGTTATAGACAGCATTTGGGTTAGGGTGAAGGACATCATTAGGGTTAGGGTTATAGACAGCATTAGGGTTAGGGTAAAGGACATCATTAGGGTAAGGGTTATAGAGAGCATTAGGGTTAGGGTTAAGGACATCATTAGGGTTAGGGTTATAGACAGTTTTAGGGTTAGGCTATAGACAGCATTACGGTTAGGGTTATAGACAGCATTAGTGTTAGGGTTGTAGACAGCATTTGGTTAGGGTTATAGACAGCATTAGGATTAAGGTTAAGGACATCATTAGGGTTAGGGTTATAGACAGCATTAGGGTTAGGTTTATAGACATCTTAGGGTTAGGGTTATGGACATCATTAGGGTTAGGATTATAGACAGCATTAGGGTTAGGGTTATAGACAGCATTAGAGTTAGAGTTATAGACAGCATAAGAGTTAGAGTTATAGACAGCAATAGAGTTAGAGTTATAGACAGCAGTAGAGTTAGGGTTAAGGACATCATTAGGGTTAGGGTTATAGACAGCATTAGGGTTAGGGTTAAGGACATCATTAGGATTAGGGTTATAGACAGCATTAGGGTTAGGGTTAAGGACATCATTAGGGTTAGGGTTATAGACAGCATTAGGGTTACGGTTATAGACAGCATTAGGTTAGGGTTATAGACAGCATTAGGGTTAGGGTTATAGACAGCATTAGAGTTTGAGTTATAGACAGCATTAAGGTTAGGGTTAAGGACATCATTAGGGTTGAGGTTATAGACAGCATTAGCGTTATAGACAGCATTAGGGTTAGGATTATAGACAGCATAAGAGTTAGAGTTATAGACAGCATTGGGGTTAGGGTTAAGGACATCATTAGGGTAAGGGTTATAGACAGCATTAGTTTAGGGTTATAGACAGTATTAGGGTTAGGGTTATAGACAACATTAGGGTTAGGTTTATAGACAGTATTAGGATTAGGGTTATGGACATCATTAGGTTAGGGTAATAGACAGCATAAGGGTTAGGGTTATAGACAGCATTAGAGTTAGAGTTATAGACAGCATTAGGGTTAGGGTTAAGGACATGATAAGGGTTTGGGTTATAGACAGCATTAGGTAATGGTTATAGACAGCATTAGGGTTAGGGTTATAGACATCATTAGGGTTAGGGTTATAGACAGCATTAGGGTTAGGGTTATAGACAGCATTAGGTTAGGGTTATAGACAGCATTAGGGTTAGGGTTATAGACAGCATGAGAGTTAGAGTTATAGACAGCATTAGGGTTAGGGTTAAGGACAGCATTAGGGTTAGGGTTATAGACAGCATTAGGGTTAAGGTTGTAGACAGCATTAGGTTAGGGTTATAGACAGCATTAGGGTTAGGGTTAAGGACATTATTAGGGTTAGGGTTATAGACAGCATTAGAGTTAGGGTTATAGACATCATTAGGGTTAGGGTTCAGCAGATCATCAGGGTTAGGGTTAAGGACATCATTAGGGTTAGCGTTATAGACAGCATTAGGGTTAGGGTTATAGACAGCATTAGAGTTATAGTTATAGACAGCATAAGAGTTAGAGTTATAGACAGCATTATAGTTAGAGTTATAGATAGCATTAGGGTTAGGGTTAAGGACATCATTAGGGTTAGGGTTATAGACAGCATTAAAGTTAGAGTTATAGACAGCATTAGGGTAAGGGTTATAGACAGCATTAGGGTTAGGGTTAAGGACATCATTAGGGTTAGGGTTATAGACAACATTAGGGTTAGGGTTAAGGACATCATTAGGGTTAGGGTTATAGATAGCATTAGGGTTAGAGTTATAGACAGCATTAGGGTAAGACTTATAGACAGCATTAGGGTTAGGGTTAAGGACATCATTAGGGTTAGGGTTATGAACAGCATTAGGGTTAGGGTTAAGGACATCATTAGGGTTAGGGTTATAGACAGCATTAGGGTTAGGGTTAAGGACATCATTAGGGTTAGGGTTATAGACAACATTAGGGTTAGGGTTAAGGACATCATTAGGGTTAGGGTTATAGATAGCATTAGAGTTAGAGTTATAGACAGCATTAGGGTAAGACTTATAGACAGCATTAGGGTTAGGGTTAAGGACATCATTAGGGTTAGGGTTATGAACAGCATTAGGGTTAGGGTTAAGGACATCATTAGGGTTAGGGTTATAGACAGCATTAGGTTAAGGTGATAGACAGTATTAGGGTTAGGTTTATAGACAACATTAGGGTTAGGGTTATAGACAGCATTAGGGTTAGAGTTATAGACAGCATTAGGGTAAGGGTTATAGACAGCATTAGGGTTAGGGTTAAGGACATCATTAGGGTTAGGGTTATAGACAACATTAGGGTAAGGGTTAAGGCCATCATTAGGGTTAGGGTTATAGATAGCATTAGAGTTAGGGTTATAGACAGCATTAAGGTAAGAGTTATAGACAGCATTAGGGTTAGGGTTAAGGACATCATTAGGGTTAGGGTTATAGACAGCATAAGGGTTAGGGTTAAGGACATCATTAGGGTTAGGATTATAGACAGCATTAGGGTTAGGGTTAAGGACATAATTAGGGTAAGGGTTATAGACAGCATTAGGGTTAAGGTTATAGACAGCATTAGGGTTAGGGTTATAGACAGCATTAGGGTTATAGTTGTATACAGCATTTGGTTAGGGTTATAGACAGCATTAGGGTTAGGGTTAAGGACATCATTAGGGTTAGGGTTATAGACAGCATTAGGGTTAGGGTTATAAACAGCATTAGGGTTAGGGTTAAGGACATCATTAGGGTTAGGGTTATAGACAGCATTAGGGTTAGGGTTATAGACATCATTAGGGTTAGGGTTAAGGACATCATTAGGTTAGAGTTATAGACAGCATTAGGGTTAGGGCTTTTTACATCATTTGGGTTAGGGTTATAAACAGCATTAGGTTAGGGTTATAGACAGCCTGAGGGTTAGGGTTATAGACATCATTAGGGTTAGGGTTATAGACAGCATTAGGTTAGGGTTATAGACAGCATTAGGGTTAGGGTTATAGACAGCATGAGAGTTAGAGTTATAGACAGCATTGGGGTTAGGGTTAAGGACCACATTAGGTTTTTTTAAATCTAACTTTGGACCCATGGTGAGGACAAAACATGAGTTGTCCCACCTGGACCTTTTGACCCATTGGACCTTAGACCCTTACCTATCATTTGCGCCTAGTGGGTAAAAAAGTATTGCCGTAGGGAATTTTTGACAGACTTTTGAAAATTTGGGGTAGGCATGTTTGACCCTTAAGACCTAAGTTCGGACCTATGGTGAAGACAAACTATGAGTTGTCCCACCTGGACCTTTTGGACCATTGTACCCTAGCCCATTACCTACCATTTCCACCTAGTGGCTAAAAAAGTATTGCCGTAGGGAATTTTTTACACTCCTTTAAAAATTGGGGTAAGACATTTTTTTTAAATCTAACTTTGGACCCATGGTGAGGACAAACCATGAGTTGTCCCACCTGGACCTTTTGACCCATTGGACCTTAGACCCTTACCTATCATTTGCGCCTAGTGGGTAAAAAAGTATTGCCGTAGGGAATTTTTGACAGACTTTTGAAAATTTGGGGTAGGCATGTTTGACCCTTAAGACCTAAGTTCGGACCTATGGTGAAGACAAACTATGAGTTGTCCCACCTGGACCTTTTGGACCATTGTACCCTAGCCCATTACCTACCATTTCCACCTAGTGGCTAAAAAAGTATTGCCGTAGGGAATTTTTTACACTCCTTTAAAAATTGGGGTAAGACATTTTTTTTAAATCTAACTTTGGACCCATGGTGAGGACAAACCATGAGTTGTCCCACCTGGACCTTTTGACCCATTGGACCTTAGACCCTTACCTATCATTTGCGCCTAGTGGGTAAAAAAGTATTGCCGTAGGGAATTTTTGACAGACTTTTGAAAATTTGGGGTAGGCATGTTTGACCCTTAAGACCTAAGTTCGGACCTATGGTGAAGACAAACTTTGAGTTGTCCCACCTGGACCTTTTGGACCATTGTACCCTAGCCCATTACCTACCATTTCCACCTAGTGGCTAAAAAAGTATTGCCGTAGGGAATTTTTTACACTCCTTTAAAAATTGGGGTAAGACATTTGTTTTAAATCTAACTTTGGACCCATGGTGAGGACAAACCATGAGTTGTCCCACCTGGACCTTTTGACCCATTGGACCTTAGACCCTTACCTATCATTTGCACCTAGTGGGTAAAAAAGTATTGCCGTAGGGAATTTTTGACAGACTTTTGAAAATTTGGGGTAGGCATGTTTGACCCTTGGGACCTAAGTTCGGACCTATGGTGAAGACAAACTATGAGTTGTCCCACCTGGACCTTTTGGACCATTGTACCCTAGCCCATTACCTACAATTTCCACCTAGTGGCTAAAAAAGTATTGCCGTAGGGAATTTTTTAAACTCCTTTAAAAATTGGGGTAAGACATTTGTTTTAAATCTAACTTTGGACCCATGGTGAGGACAAACCATGAGTTGTCCCACCTGGACCTTTTGACCCATTGGACCTTAGACCCTTACCTATCATTTGCGCCTAGTGGGTAAAAAAGTATTGCCGTAGGGAATTTTTGACAGACTTTTGAAAATTTGGGGTAGGCATGTTTGACCCTTAAGACCTAAGTTCGGACCTATGGTGAAGACAAACTATGAGTTGTCCCACCTGGACCTTTTGGACCATTGTACCCTAGCCCATTACCTACCATTTCCACCTAGTGGCTAAAAAAGTATTGCCGTAGGGAATTTTTTACACTCCTTTAAAAATTGGGGTAAGACATTTGTTTTAAATTTAACTTTGGACCCATGGTGAGGACAAACCATGAGTTTTCCCACCTGGACCTTTTGACCCATTGGACCTTAGACCCTTACCTATCATTTGCGCCTAGTGGGTAAAAAAGTATTGCCGTAGGGAATTTTTGACAGACTTTTGAAAATTTGGGGTAGGCATGTTTGACCCTTAAGACCTAAGTTCGGACCTATGGTGAAGACAAACTATGAGTTGTCCCACCTGGACCTTTTGGACCATTGTACCCTAGCGCATTACCTACCATTTCCACCTAGTGGCTAAAAAAGTATTGCCGTAGGGAATTTTTTACACTCCTTTGAAAATTGGGGTAAGACATTTGTTTTAAATCTAACTTTGGACCCATGGTGAGGACAAACCATGAGTTGTCCCACCTGGACCTTTTGACCCATTGGACCTTAGACCCTTACCTATCATTTGCACCTAGTGGGTAAAAAAGTATTGCCGTAGGGAATTTTTGACAGACTTTTGAAAATTTGGGGTAGGCATGTTTGACCCTTAAGACCTAAGTTCGGACCTATGGTGAAGACAAACTATGAGTTGTCCCACCTGGACCTTTTGGACCATTGTACCCTAGCCCATTACCTACCATTTCCACCTAGTGGCTAAAAAAGTATTGTCGTAGGGAATTTTTTAAACTCCTTTAAAAATTGGGGTAAGACATTTGTTTTAAATCTAACTTTGGACCCATGGTGAGGACAAACCATGAGTTGTCCCACCTGGACCTTTTGACCCATTGGACCTTAGACCCTTACCTATCATTTGCGCCTAGTGGGTAAAAAAGTATTGCCGTAGGGAATTTTTGACAGACTTTTGAAAATTTGGGGTAGGCATGTTTGACCCTTAAGACCTAAGTTCGGACCTATGGTGAAGACAAACTATGAGTTGTCCCACCTGGACCTTTTGGACCATTGTACCCTAGCCCATTACCTACCATTTCCACCTAGTGGCTAAAAAAGTATTGCCGTAGGGAATTTTTTAAACTCCTTTAAAAATTGGGGTAAGACATTTTTTTTAAATCTAACTTTGGACACATGGTGAGGACAAACCATGAGTTGTCCCACCTGGACCTTTTGACCCATTGGACCTTAGACCCTTACCTATCATTTGCACCTAGTGGGTAAAAAAGCATTGACGTAGGGAATTTTTGACAGACTTTTGAAAATTTGGGGTAGGCATGTTTGACCTTTAAGACCTAAGTTCGGACCTATGGTGAAGACAAACTATGAGTTGTCCCACCTGGACCTTTTGGACCATTGTACCCTAGCCCATTACCTACCATTTCCACCTAGTGGCTAAAAAAGTATTGCCGTAGGGAATTTTTTACACTCCTTTAAAAATTGGGGTAAGACATTTTTTTTAAATCTAACTTTGGACCCATGGTGAGGACAAACCATGAGTTGTCCCACCTGGACCTTTTGACCCATTGGACCTTAGACCCTTACCTATCATTTGCACCTAGTGGGTAAAAAAGTATTGCCGTAGGGAATTTTTGACAGACTTTTGAAAATTTGGGGTAGGCATGTTTGACCTTTAAGACCTAAGTTCGGACCTATGGTGAAGACAAACTATGAGTTGTCCTACCTGGACCTTTTGGACCATTGTACCCTAGCCCATTACCTACCATTTCCACCTAGTGGCTAAAAAAGTATTGCCGTAGGGAATTTTTTACACTCCTTTAAAAATTGGGGTAAGACATTTTTTTTAAATCTAACTTTGGACCCATGGTGAGGACAAACCATGAGTTGTCCCACCTGGACCTTTTGACCCATTGGACCTTAGACCCTTACCTATCATTTGCACCTAGTGGGTAAAAAAGTATTGCCGTAGGGAATTTTTGACAGACTTTTGAAAATTTGGGGTAGGCATGTTTGACCTTTAAGACCTAAGTTCGGACCTATGGTGAAGACAAACTATGAGTTGTCCTACCTGGACCTTTTGGACCATTGTACCCTAGCCCATTACCTACCATTTCCACCTAGTGGCTAAAAAAGTATTGCCGTAGGGAATTTTTTACACTCCTTTAAAAATTGGGGTAAGACATTTTTTTTAAATCTAACTTTGGACCCATGGTGAGGACAAACCATGAGTTGTCCCACCTGGACCTTTTGACCCATTGGACCTTAGACCCTTACCTATCATTTGCACCTAGTGGGTAAAAAAGTATTGCCGTAGGGAATTTTTTACACTCCTTTAAAAATTGAGGTAAGGCATTTTATTTAAATCTAAATTTGGACCGATGGTAAGGACAAACCATGAGTTGTCCCACCTGGAACTTTTGACTCATTGGACCTTAGACCCTTACCTATCATTTACACCTGGGCGTTTGGCCAATTTGACCTTGAATTATTACCTGCCAATGTACCTTTGTGAAAGAAAAGAGAAAAAAGCCACATAATAAACACATGGTATGTCTGATCAGAGAAATAATAAGGCTCAGGAGGTAGAAATCTTTAGTTGCCGGTACCCAGAATCTAAATCGTTCATTTATTTATAGGAGCATACCGAGGTGGGGTGTCTTTGAAGGTGCTGGTAGCACCTAATATCAGACCGGCTTCGTCATTGAATTGCTGACCACGTGCACGCCTCAAGTAAAGTCCATCATCATAGGTGATCTTGGCGTTTGAGGGTTGAGGTAGAGATCGTTACCACTGGGATTCACTGTGCAAATAAATTCACCATAGATACCAGAATTAAAATATCTTAAAATTTCAAACGCATCCACCAAGTTTCAGATAAAATCATGATCCTAATACCTTGTTGACGGGTACACCACCCAAAGCAATCAAGTCTCCAATACCCAAGGCAGATAGAATGGTTTTAGATACCATGTGAAATGCCCTCATTGCCAACCCTACGAACATGCGTAGGTATCCACCTTTTTTTATGTTTTCTTTATCTGGGTGGTACTTGGCTCCAGATTAATAACACAAGTAACTTTTTGAAGAAGTTTGATAATCTTTTAACCTGCCGAGAGAAGAGCCACATCTTGTGTTCGCATTACAGGTTTGCATGGGACACACAAATGGGGACTTGACAACCTTTCTTGGCAGCCCAGTGTAGTTTATTTACTTGACCTTTCAAACCATTATCGTGTTAAGTTATTATTTATTCCTTTAGAAGATGAAAATGGATAGTGAGGTGTTCGCCGCGGAGTTTGATGGGGTCACCATCCTGATCGGTGAGATAAGTGCACATGCGATTGATGGTTTTCAGGGTCATTGGTAAGTACACCAGGTTTTTTGGGGGGTTCTTCATACCAGGATCGACACCGGGAAAGAAACTACAGATGGTGGATTACTGCTTTCCATTAACATAGCTCCCATAGATAATACCGCTATTTGCCAGATGAATGCTGATGATGTTGATGATACTTACAATGTGTTCCCCTTCTGTATAACCCTATCGTAGGTGTAAATTTGCCGTTCTAATCCCAAGACGGTGTTGCGGCTATTTGTAAAGTTGAAATCTTCTTTGTAGTGCCTGGCGAGAGTTAGTGATGCTCTTAGGGTTTCCGATTTGCATTGATAATGCTTTTGGCTTTGTGTTTGTTGAGCCGCAGCTGTCGCTGTATTTCATCGTTGATGCCAGGAACCTGTGTGAATGTTGGGGATGGAGTATACGTAGTAGGTCTCATGATTTACCAATGACATCTCATAATTCTTTCCAATTTTTAGTGGATTGAAGCGGGTATGAATTTGGCTATGGTTCCCGGATATTATGAACGAGAACCCCTGCTTTAGATCGGTTTTTCTTACGAATTGCTGCAAAATAATGTTGTTCATTTATTTTCAGGCTTCAAACCCGACGTTCATCTTGTGTCCGTCAGATTCGAAGTAAAAAACTCTGTCAGATATTCCAAGTGCAAATGCTTCGGTGTTGGTGGAAACATTGCGATCGAATTCGGCTCGTATCTGGATGTCCACCGTGGATTATTTCAGCCGCTCGGACTGATGACTTGCATAGATGATAAACACCGGCTATAAGCCTGTGAAATCAGAGGTATCGGTGTTGACGCCGCCGTTACTGAGGAGGGTGACCATGTTGTAGAGTTTCTTTCTGATGTCTGCAGCCTCCTTGAACACTCTGGCAACCCTATTTTGGGTAATAAAGGCATTAAATACAACGGCTGGGTAGCGTTCAGCGTTGACAGTAATATCTATGTTCAGCAATCGACAGTGATCGCACACGGCGGCGTCATGGGTCTTATCCACACTTTTGTCGGTTTGGATTGCAACGATTGTATATCTAGGCTTTTAAGTACCACTTGTGGCAGATATAGGCGCCAGTTGAATTGTGTGTTTTTGGGAACGGTGATAGAATCACACTGCCTCATGCGAAATCCACAGTCGATTTTACTTTTACTTCGTATGAATTTGTACAGCTGCATCTTGTTTTTGTCTGATGGGGTGACGTGAAGAACGCACCAAGAGATCTGATATTTTTTGCCACATCGTTGACTGCGGCGGCTCAGTGCATGGCATCGGCGTCTGAATCACGCGCACTAGTGACAATGCATTCTTTAATACGTATACGATCTTGTCGTAGTCGTCTGAAAGGCCGAAAATATGTCTCAGGGGTATGGTGAATGAAAAAGCTCCTTTGTTGGCACGTTTTGGGGATAATTTTACCATGACGTGCTGCGAACCCTGTGTTTTAGGTCTCAGCTTCGGTAGATGAATCCATGCACCACAGCTGGTTGAGACCTTGGGATTTGGAGAAATCGTCGTGATAAATCAGAATTTCCAACATGGTAGTGGTAACGACTGGGTTATTGATATGTTCGATTAGCTGGCCTGAGAGAAGAGATACATGATTCCATTGTGAAAGAGAGACACTAGATCTGCATCAGCATATACACTACTGTCGTTCTTTTGCAGTTGCCCCTCTACCAAAAGATAACTTTCAGCGGGATGGAGTAATAAGTCTTGGGTTTCGATATTGATTAGGATATCACCTTGATTATTCCGGTTGGCACCAGTTTGAGGTTCCTATTCGTGAACCTGATAAATCCCTGGAGACTTTCATCGAAAGTCAATCCTTCGGTGATTGTAAGGATGTCAGACATAATGTATGTATTTTTAGCGTTGACGAAGTAGTAGATGGTTTATACCACTTTACCAACCACATTTTTCAACACCTTTCAAGGCTACTGTGTCAAACAGTCCTGTCCTACCGTAGTCGTACTTTCGTGCGTAACCTTTTATAATTTGCAACATTTATTTATAGGAAGCTACGATGAAGCGCCTTATATTCCTCAAAGTGATGTGTCTACCCTTTTTCATAGCATCAATAATCGACACAATTTCGTTGCGCACACCATTATTTCCTGCTCTGTAAGCTGCAGCAACACAGTTCCAGAGATCGAGAAGCTGCTTGAAGTTGGCAGGAAGAAACACGACTGGCAGCCCACTGGCAAACTTATCCCTCTGGTAGATGTGGGATACGATTTCCTTCCTTGTAACTCTTGTTCGCTTTCGCCGTTTTTAAGAGGGTGGAATTGCATTGATACATGGCAACGGAACTTTTCAGTATCTCTTCAAAGTCGTCAAGGTCGTCAGCGTCGAACGAATCTGGTTTCTTTTTCACCATGAGTTCCCAGAGGCCAAGCTCACATCATCCACGAAAATATCATCGCCGTCAAAAGTAACTGATAAACTTCGGATGAAGAAACCATCGTTTTCAGATCGCAATCCAAGGGTGTGGTCGGCGGAAGGAGTCATACTGAGCTGCAAATACTGCTGTGCTCGAGGTCCGAGGGCGGTGGTTGTAGGTGGTGCAATAGGTAGAGGGTCGGCAAACTCGGGCGTTGGAGAAGGAAGGGCTGGCACAAATGGAGGTAAATCTTAAATTGTTTTGGTGATTTTTTTAAGCTGCTTTCCGCTGAGCCTAAACCTCGGGCTTAAACACTTTGGAAAGGTCCAATCATGTCAAGGCGGTGCTGCATGTTACAGGATTGAATGTTCCGCTTAGTTACATGCAACTCCTTTAAGAATGCCTCCCACTGCTTTGGGACGGGAATTTGGATGAACGTCATTTATTCATAGCGTTGGAACAAACGCCCCTAGGCGTTGGTGTGAACGGCTTCGAACGCCTTCAAGGGTTTGAATGAACGCATTCGAACGCACCTAAGCGTTGGTGTGAACGCCTTCGATTGCCTCGAACACCCCAATAGTGTTGGTTCGAATACCAAGTCGACCCAGGTCGATCGATTATATGCGATGGTTCAAGCGTGGGTCGAATGCCCATCTTCTGAAGATTCCTGTATCTGAGACATACGTCTTTACGCGGTTTGCATCGGTGATTGCACTGATGACCGAAAAAGGTTTTGGCGGGCATTTGGGTTGTTTCGGGCGTTGGGATCTTCCATTATGTTTATAGCCAATTCGACAGACTTTCATCCATATCGGGACATAAATAATGAAACACAATCCAACCACACTTGTAACACAGTCTTCATACCTTGCCCGGGGCCGACTCAAATTTACATTTCAGGGCCATTCGTATTTCTTAGGCTGGTGATCGAACTCTAGCTCCAGTTCAATATCTGACAATGACTACTCTAGGAACTCTGAATCCTTGTACTTCGAGGGGTTATCTTTGTAACAATTTATTATTGATACTATACCTATAAAACTCATCAAATTGCATCGATATTTTCCATTTGCCTTGGTGCTTTTAATATCGATGGTTACAAATACATAGGTTTTTGACCAGCAATGTTTACACTGAATGCCAAACTACTAAGTATTCCTTGGTGAGATTGTTGCAGTGATCTCGTCGGATTTGTTCTTAGCATCATGCGAGAAGAAGCATAGGACATTGGCATTCTCCCGGATAGACTGGCGGGGCAGTTGAAGTAGTTGTCACAATTAAAAACAATCAATGTTGTGGCGATCACTCACGTAGTAGTCTTCATTTGCTAAGCATCAAGTCGTCGAACACAATGAGGTTTGGTCGAGTTTACGGGGCTTAGTTCATCGCTCCTTTGCTCGAAGAAAAAGTTTCGATACCACTAGGGTGTCGTGGTGGTGGTAAGGCGTTGACCACATCGATCAACGAGTAGGGTGACTTGCCTTTGCACTGTACGAGGTTTATGATATCTTTCTTAGTGAAGCCTGTTCCCAGCGCTTGCTGCAACACCAGGTAGATGGGCTGGTGAAGCGATTTCCCGAAGACGTTCAATTGATCGTACTTGAGGCATCCATCGCACAGGATTAGGTTGTTTAACAGCGTTGTCTTACCACAGTCCGACTTCCCAATGATAAACCTTCTGATTGCGGCAGGAGATAGCGATCGCTCCTGTCGGGGGCGTTGGCACTGTAGGAAATGTCATCGATGTTCACTTATTTGGGACAATATCCCTAATGCGCCTTGAAATGAGGAACGTGTAAACAAAAAATCTCTGTGTAGGGATATTTGACACATTTCTATGATAAACAAATGACTAAGCTGAACCATTTGTGTTAATTTAGAAAGTAAGGGAACACAGAATAAATGTGTAAAAACTATGGAGCCATTAAATGTGTTCAAAGTATTAAATTTTTAAAGAACTTATTGTGTCAAAAATGGGATTTTTTACCATGAGGAGCCACATCGCAAAAGGATACTCGGGGTTTGCTAATTTACGGAAAAATGAATCACACTTCGTACCCCGAAAATTTAACCACATATGTAAAAATGTCTCAGCTTCGAAACAAGCCATCATACATATACAAGTTTATGATATGGGCTGAGCAACAGAAGAAAACGTTACCATTACCGCCTATGTAGAAATAATTGCGCATATTGCCCCATTTGAATAAAATAGCAATGAACTTTTGCTTGCAATGTCATTGGAAGACGGACATAGTTAACCCCAGCGAGGTAATGACCAGGAATCGAACAGGCGACGGTTTAAAGTTGGAAATTGTAAGGTATGCGGTGACATGAAGTCTCAGTTTGTTGCTGCAACTGGTGCAGGGTTCATGGACAAACTACTAGTAATCAACCGATCACCCATGGAAATGCGTCTACCCGGACACAACTTTACCGGGCCAGAGATTAAACTTAGCAAGCGCCTGCACCCAGAAAGCTTGGTCAAACCACATTAATCGAGTTTACCAGGCTGCATATCACCACGATCTCTGTTATGCCCAGCACAAGGATAAAACCGCCCGTTACCCCATCTGTGGCAAAGCTATGCTAGCCTCGCTTTACACAATTACCAACACTTCCACACGCGAACGCATGGACCACAGCATCATCGGACCAATCATCGATACCAAAACTCGATTTGGTCTGAGTATTTAGAAAATAAAAGTTCGTTGGACCGATGATTTAGCGGATGAGTTGCACAAACCAGTTTGAGGCACGTTTCAAAAACTAGTAGTGTGGTGTGGATGAGACCTAGGCGGCCGACCTTGTTGATATGAGTGTCAAAACACCTACCGCATCGAACATATCTTGCGTAGAAGAACATGGAGAGGGATGAAAGAGCTTAACGTCACGTGGAGGGGTACCCCACAGAGTTCAACTATTGGGTCAAAGCTGCGGATGTGCAATAGACTAGTTCATATGACTGGAAAAAAAAACTGCTGTGTTATCATATAGTTGCGCAGGTCCTCTTCAGATATGAGATTCGATTTGCGCCGTCTCCTGTCCGCCGTGTGATAAGACTTCACCTTCAATTCGATGGTATTGATTTTCTCAAGAACCGCCATGCTTAGATCTACATAGTTCTTTGCATATACCATCCTTTGGTCATTAGTTTTTGTGCCGCAAGTAGACACTTTCCTACTTTTATCGACAAGGTGTTTTTTCATGTCCTCGAGAGCTATTTCACGATCGCTTCTAGCGCAGCCTCTAGCTCATTGTTGTCTTTTATACCATCTTTCAACTGCTTGGTCACCTACCGTTTTGTCACAGCATCCGAGCTGTCCTTGGGATATCATAGGCTAGTAATGCGATTGTCGTTCATATCGAAATGATGCACGATCCACCAGACGGATATGCACTGTCTTGCATGGGATCCAAACTTATCCATCTATTTATAGAGCGAAAAGATTGCATTTTCCACGATTTTCCCATTGTCAGCATCTTCAACACGGACAGACAAAAGTGACCACACACCACATCCCCTCGCGTCTCAAGTTCATCAGTTTTGAAAAGGATCTCAGGCTACAAATAGTCTACCATCTCGTCGGGCGTTGGCAAACCATAAGAGTCAAAGTAATACGCCAAGTGCGTTAAAAGATCCTTCCAGCTGTCGTGGTTAAGGTTCCACATTTGGTGTGTCAGACCTTTGGTACAGTCCTTGGATGGTGTAAACTTCCCACTAACACCATACACCATAACACCATACACCATACACCATTACACCATACACCTTGTACCATTCCACCATATACGTTACACCTTTGCACCATACACCTTACACATTACACCATACATCATTACCCATTCTATCTACACGATTCGAAATTACCCATAATGCAATTAAATTTCCAATATTAAGATTATTATTATTGTTTATGTTTACAATTTGAAAAAAAACAAAATAAAAAGAACTTCGTTTTCAACTAATGAAATGTTGTACACCATCATTCACACCATTCCCGATCACACGTAACACAATCACACCATTCCTCATACACCATTACACCATTCCCCTTACACCATACACCATAGCACCATACACCTTACACCATTACACCATACACGTTTTTGGGGAAGTTTACATCATTCAAGGGCTGTAGTAGTGTATCAGGCATGACCGCACCCCAACGGTATTGAATCTTCGTGGTGGTTACAGCATGTTTGAGCTGAGTGTTTAAAAGGAGTTTGTAGGGGAGAACTAAATTATGCACCCATATGCCGCTCATTTATTTACGGTTGACGATTTTGTAGTGGCCACGGGCAAGGGTGCTAATTCCATCAGGCATGATATGACGGTTGTCATCGTTGACTGATAGGGCTCTCTTGTGACACTCAAGTGTATATATCTTATGCCTATGACTTTTGATTGTGTATTCATAGTCCGGTAGCTCACTGTGTGCTTATCAAGGCATCTGTTGTAGTTTTCAAAGGTAATTTTTGACGATGCACTTCTTCACCCCTTAAGCCCTCTTCGCTTCGCGCTTGCCAACCTTGAGCGCGTATATCTTGGACCGCAATCCAAGACTCAGTCATGGGGACTCCGGTTCATTCATCATTAAACATTCCAAGTATTTTCCTGTTCAGACCTCATTTGATACCGGAAGTGTGGTCACTTGAATAGTTGAATGTGCCAAACTTCTGCCGCCAGTGTTCGTTAATGTCTTTGTAGACATCTGGAGGTTCGACATTGTAAACGATACTGTCGGTGTAACAGATGGTTGTCTTGTCACGGTAGGTTGGCTTTAGGTACTTGTAAACAAAGTCCGCCATTAAGGTCTTAGATATGTCTAGGTAAATTGGCTTGTCAAATTTCTATTTGGTCTTACGCATGTGCATGGCTGCAAGATACTCACTGAAGTTATTTCGGCGATCAAAATTGAGCTTGGTGACGAGCGTCATCACTTGTTTCTCGTTGGTAACCATTCGGACGTCAACGTTAACCCTCTTGCAGATATTTTCTATTGTCTTTCCGACACCGCATTGTTCATGAGCTTGAAAAAGTCTTTTTCAAAGTTAGTGTTGGCAGCGGCTCTGATCGCGGTGGTTAGATCTATAAAAATCTTCAGCCATATGATCTGGTTTAAACTTATAACCGTGTGGTTTTCTGATCTTGAGTCTGAGCGCAAGTACTGTTTTAGGTTGACGTAGTATACAACATACCTCAGTTTGTCTCCGTGGTTTCTTTACTTTGTTCAGCTGTACAGTTTCCGGGGCAAGCGAGTAACATTGTGGTAGTCATGAAGTTCCTTGAGATATTCGAAGTCTACTTCCAATATAAATCATTAGTCGTCTTCACTTCAAGGGTCTCAAAGGTTGGTTACGTCGGTGTTAATCCATTCAAAGCCACCGATCGGTGGATCCGCATACATCAAGTAGTTGGTGGGCTTGTCGGCATTGAATCCTTCGACATAAGGGTTGTTGACTTTGGCAAACCGCTGCGCTAGACTGTTATCCCACCTCTAATCCCTTTTGCATCTCTGAAGTTCTCAAACACATCGCACAGCAATAGTACATCTGTTTTCAGATACAAGTCATGATACTCTCTCATGCTGGCGATATCCATTTCTTTTCACACACTTGCTGCGCGTATTAGTTCATAGTCTGCATGGCTTACTCCCTCACCGGTGATGGTATTGTATAATGCTTCACTGGATGGCAACTCGGTCTCCTGGAGTTTTTCAAACCCATCCACATAGTCATAAGGGTACACACCCTTTCGCAAGAGTAAACCTTCATCAAGAGACTTCCCCGGCGCGTCAGCAGGTTTATCATTACCTTCATCCATGACTTCCTTGACTCTGTGAGCACCCGGCGTGCTCATTGTCTTGTTGATCGTGCTGGCATTGACCTCCAGCGATCCAAATTGTCTTGTCAGCAAATCGAACGCTGCCATCAATGCTTTTTCGTCTTGCTCGGTTTACTCAATTTGCTTGAACCCATCCATATAATCAACAGGGTACACACTCTGTCGCAAGAGTAAACTTTCGTCAATGGCCGGCACTTCAACTGGTATATCATAGCCTTCATCCATGTCTATGTAAAGCACGATACCGTCAATTACAAGTGATTCAACTTCAATGTCTTGTTCTGTCAAGTAATCAAACGCCACCATAAGTGCCTTGTTCTTCAAACTACAAATTACATAGTTCACCGTACTTCCATCGATGTTGTAGTCGGTGCCCCTACATTACTTTGAATCTTTCGCCTGCTCATAAAGGTACGGCTGCAATTTAACAATAGAGTCTGTGATATGTCTCAGTCCTGATACCATTTCGGACCCTTCAGTGTAACCTTGGCCTGCCTCCCACTCAGTCCCACTAATGATGGCCGAAAGATGTTCCTTGGCTTAGTCCCAGACATTTCCCGTGTATACAATCTTATCTGTCATGTACTCGTCGTAATGCAGGTGTCGAGCCCGGCGCAGTTGATACCATTATCGTGACAGTACCAGGAAAGCTATGTAGGTTGGGCAGTCCTGCGCAAGGTAGCCCTGTACGAGTGTCAGATGTGCGTTCTTGTCCAGCTTCTTCCCTTTTATAAGCCTGCTTCCCAGCTCAAAATATTTGCGGTGTGACACAATGTATTCTAGCTTACGCCTGTCTATGACCTCGCGCAGTGTGATTTTCCGACCGTTTTCAGACTCCGCGGGTATCACCCGGTACAATTCGGGATCAAACAATCCTCTACCAAATACATTCTTGAAGGCTGCTCAAACTCTGGTGAAGGGATTTCATTTCCCCGTCTTTCATCTTGTACTCGCTCACCTGGAATGTCTTCCTAAACGAAATTTACTTTTCCTCCGAATTGGGAATGCATGTGAGCTGCCCCGGTGTCGACCCCAGGTTCTTAGTTAGTGTACAGATGACTATCATACCCGGCCAGATTGTGAAAAATACAGGTATAAACTTTGACATTTTGTACTTCAGTTAACACTGGTTATGTTCTGCGCCAATGTATTTTCGGTAAAGTGGCAGTAATCCCTCATATTGTCCTCACCAAGCGAACAATCACACAACCAGCTCTGCGTGGCCTCCTGCTGGTTTTCTTGTCCTCTTTCGTCAAGACCATATGCTTCATAAGATAGTTTCAGGTGTAAATGGCCTTGATTTTTTTCTCAAGGCATTCAACAAAGATCTGTGCCACATCTTCGTTCAGCTTTTGCATGATATACAGAGCTGGTGTCTTAGTATACACCTTGTCGTCAAAGCACTTGATGGGGTAGCAGAAACACGAAGGCATGTGCTTTTGGTAGGCTTTCGTATGTGGTTTATCAATCCTGGTTTCAACCTTCTCGGTAAAACACTAAAATTCCGCGAACACCACGAAAGGGACTCCTATCGAGTGAGTGTTGTCAAAGGTCTGGTAGGTCCCTTCCTTAATAAGCTTGGGCAGATCGATCTTAACCGCCTTGTGGTTGACGCAACACTCTTTGTGGGTCTCCAGGACTTCTTTAATGTGAACTGGTTCACGCACCTGTAGCACAGGCGGGTCGCACAATTGTGGTCCGAGGTCTGGCTCAACACCAGCCAAGACTTTTTTTATCAGCACCAAGTTGATGTCTCTCTTCCGCTGTTCGCTAACGTCTAATATGCGCAGCGGGTATATATACTTCATTGTCGTTAATTTATAATACATTGACTGTCAGGGTTTAATTGACATTCTCGAACTTACCAATACCCTTAAGGCTGACCGAGAACTACATCTTTTTTCAGATTGAGCTCTTCCTGCCACGGTGTTACTGTGTTATCATGTCTGTATGTTTTAGTATACCTCGTCATGGTGCAAGGCCGAAAGTATGGCCCACTTAAAACAATCCTCATCAGTTTTTTCATATTGTTTACAGCCTTCTTTCAAAGTACTATGACCCTCCCAGCGGCCGGCGTTTGTTAATATTGACTTGAAGTTTTACAATTGCTTTCAATGTTCAACCACATTTTTCAGAGGTTCACTGGGCAATCTTTACTCCGATCTTTTTGTTCATTTAATCAAGGGTTTCAGCTAAGATCGTGGCCTCGGTGAAAATCTCGAGTGAAAGTATCCCTTGTTCTCATCATCTGCATTACCTGATGGATTAATATTCACAAAGGTACAGTGTAGCACCACATTAATTTTGCTCCTTTCAATGTCCAAATTGTTATAAGTTCCTCCAGTGACATCTGAGAGACGTCAAGGAATGTCCATAGCAATAATGGGGGTCATCTTCCAGGTAGTAAATGCCTCTTTCAAGGCTTTCGGTGGCGGATGCACTATCGACAGCCTGCTAATACCTTTCAACCCAAGTTTTTTTGCCTGGGTGATAATCGTCTTCCTCGTCTGGGGTTTCGGACGCACTGATATTTAAGGTTGGTTTCTTCTGTTACAATCAACTCAACCAACTGATCTTTCCCAAATCGGGAGTACCATCAAAGGTGGTTCATTTTGGTAATACCTCTCAGAGATTTGACATTTTCAACAACTTACTTCATGTCCGCTATTGGATCCATGTCTTCATCCCAACAATAAAAAGGATCAATTTTTTTACCCACTAGGCGCAAATGATAGGTAATGGTCTAAGGTCCAATGGGCCAAAAGGTCCAGGTGGGACAACTCATGGTTTGTCCTCACCATGGGTCCAAAGTTAGATTTAAATAAAATGCCTTACCCCAATTTTTAAAAGAGTGTTAAAAATTCCCTACGGCAATACTTTTTTAGCCACTAGGTGGAAATGGTAGGTAATGGGCTAGGGTCCAATGGTCCAAAAGGTCCAGGTTGGACAACTCATAGTTTGTCTTCACCATAGGTCCGAACTTAGGTCTTAAGGGTCAAACATGCCTACCTCAACTTTTCAAAAGTCTGTCAAAAATTCCCTACGGCAATACTTTTTTACCCACTAGGTGCAAATGATAGGTAATGGTCTAAGGTCCAATGGGTCAAAAGGTCCAGGTGAGACAACTCATGGCTTGTCCTCACCATGGGTCCAAAGTTAGATTTAAAAAAAATGCCTTACCCTAATTTTTAAAAGAGTGTAAAAAATTCCCTACGGCAATACTTTTTTAGCCACTAGGTGAAAATGGTAGGTAATGGGCTAGGGTTCAATGTGCCAAAAGGTCCAGGTGGGACAACTCATAGTTTGTCTTCACCATAGGTCCGAACTTAGGTCTTAAGGGTCAAACATGCCTACCCCAACTTTTCAAAAGTCTGTCAAAAATTCCCTACGGCAATACTTTTTTACCCACTAATGGCAAATGATAGGTAATGGTCTAAGGTCCAATGGGTCAAAAGGTCCAGGTGGGACAACTCATGGTTTGTCCTCACCATGGGTCCAAAGTTAGATTTCAAAAAAATACCTTACCCCAATTTTTAAAAAAATGTAAAAAAATTCCCTACGGCAATACATTTTTAGCCACTAGGTGGAAATGGTAGGTAATGGGCTAGGGTCCAATGGGCCAAAAGGTCCAGGTGGGACAACTCATAGTTTGTCTTCACCATAGGTCCGAATTTAGGTCCCAAGGGTCAAACATACCTACCCCAACTTTTCAAAAGTCTGTCAAAAATGCCCTACGGCAATACTTTTTTACCCACTAGGTGAAAATGATAGGTAATGGTCTAAGGTCCAATGGGTCAAAAGGTCCAGGTGGGACAACTCATGGTTTGTCCTCACCATGGGTCTAAAGTTAGATTTCAAAAAAATGCCTTACCCCAATTTTTAAAAGAGTGTTAAAAATTCCCTACGGCAATACTTTTTTAGCCACTAGGTGGAAATGGTAGGTAATGGGCTAGGGTCCAATGTGCCAAAAGGTCCAGGTGGGACAACTCATAATTTGTCTTCACCATAGGTCCGAACTTAGGTCTTAAAGGTCAAACATGCCTACCCCAACTTTTCAAAAGTCTGTCAAAAATTCCCTACGGCAATACTGTTTTACCCACTAGGTGCAAATGATAGGTAATGGTCTAAGGTCCAATGGATCAAAAAGTCCAGGTGGGACAACTCATGGTTTGTCCTCACCATGGGTCCAAAGTTAGATTTCAAAAAAATACCTTACCCCATTTTTTAAAAGAGTGTAAAAAATTCCCTACGGCAATACTTTTTTAGCCACTAGGTGGAAATGGTAGGTAATGGGCTAGGGTCCAATGGGCCAAAAGGTCCAGGTGGGACAACTCATAGTTTGTCTTCACCATAGGTCCGATTTTAGGTAACAAGGGTCAAACATGCCTACCCCAACTTTTCAAAAGTCTGTCAAAAATTCCCTACGGCAATACTTTTTTACCCACTAGGTGCAAATGATAGGTAATGGTCTAAGGTCAAATGGGTCAAAAATCCAGGTGGGACAACTCATGGTTTGTCCTCACCATGGGTCCAAAGTTAGATTACAAAAAAATGCCTTACCCTAATTTTTAAAAGAGTGTAAAAAATTCCCTACGACAATACTTTTTTAGCCACTAGGTGGAAATGGTAGATAATGGGCTAGGGTCCAATGGGCCAAAAGGTCCAGGTGGAACACCTTATAGTTTGTCTTCACCAAAGGTCCGAACTTAGGTCTTAAGGATCAAACATGCCTACCCCAACTTTTCAAAAGTCTGCCAAAAATTCCCTACGGCAATACTTTTTTACCCACTAGGTGCAAATGATAGGTAAGGGTCTAAGGTCCAATGGGTCAAAAGGTCCAGGTGGGACAACTCATGGTTTGTCCTCACCATGGGTCCAAAGTTAAATTTCAAAAAAATGCCTTACCCCAATTTTTAAAAGAGTGTAAAAATTCCCTACGGCAATACTTTTTTAGCCACTAGGTGGAAATGGTAGGTAATGGGCAAGGGTCCAATGTGCCAAAAGGTCCAGGTGGGACAACTCATAGTTTGTCTTCACCATAGGTCCAAAGTTAGATTTCAAAAAAAATGCCTTACCCCAATTTTTAAAAGAGTGTTAAAAATTCCCTACGGCAATACTTTTTTACCCACTAGGTGCAAATGATAGGTAATGGTCTAAGGTCCAATGGGCCAAATGGCCAAGATGGGAAAATTTCACCATAGGTCCAAAGGTAGGTTTCTTTTATAAATTGCTAATTTTATTTCTGTGCACACCATACATTAAGTACAACAAATAAACCTTTCGTATAATCAAATGTGAGCGCATTCCGCTTGTTCAGAAGTAGAATCTTTTGTCAAAACGAATTTGTCTGACAAAAGAATAGCAAAGCACGAGTGCAATTTTCTATTCTTCAATGCAAAACTATTGATACTATTTAGGAACTACTTGACAGGATGCCGAGACTATGGAAAGCTATTTCTTACAATATCACAAAATTGATTTCTTATGGAAAAGTCGATGTCATGTAGCAACAATTTTGCCAGCATTTAAAAAAGTGCTTAGCTATACACTATTTAAAATTGCGCGCATTAGGGGCGACATCAAAAGATCGATGTAGGATAAAAAACTTAAATCAAATAGTTTGGGGGTGGGGTGGTCAACATTGCTGCAAGTTTTGTTAATCTAAAATCGATTTTACATATATCCTTATAGGTAAATCAATTTTTCCCAAATTAAGTTAAGAAGGGGGGTAGGGGGGTCAGCGAAAAAACTATGTGAATTAAGTTTTTTATCCTACATTGAACTTTTGATGTCGTCCCTTACGCTGTTTTGGTATATGAAAAGCGAATACTATTGTCTCTAAATTAATGATCAGGAAATTACATGTAAATTTGAAGAAAAAAAAAAACATTAAATAGTGTCTTCGGCTACTCACTCATATATAAAAACAGATTATTTTGTGATTATATGATTGATAAAAACATTTAAAGTACGTTTGAATCTTTTGCAACTTTTGGGTTTATAGACATATTTGAAAACTGGCTGCTAGCGAAGTGGCTGCTAGCGAGTGGCTGCTAGCTTGAGCCTGGTTCTTTCAACATCCGTTTTATCCGCTATACGTCCGGTAGATTCTGAAGTTCATTGGTGCCTCGTGCTTTAAATAATAAAATTTAACTGTCTCGAGTGGAGAAATATCGTAATACACTTGTTGCAGTGTATGAATCTATATTACTTGGAACATATAACACATATAAT
This sequence comes from Mytilus galloprovincialis, assembly GCA_037788925.1. Classification (NCBI taxonomy): domain Eukaryota; kingdom Metazoa; phylum Mollusca; class Bivalvia; order Mytilida; family Mytilidae; genus Mytilus; species Mytilus galloprovincialis. The sequence continues at coordinate 42,601,726 of CM075333.1, read as the reverse complement.
TTATGGTATATTTTTGAAGCAAATAGAGCATTATGTAAACAGTCCTGATATCTCAACTAAACTTTTTATGTATTTGTTTCGGCAATTCAATTCTTTCAATTCTTTGAATACTTATTATCGTAATGGAGGGTAACAATATCAAAATAATGTCTAATAACTGCCAAGGACTTCAAATGAGAGAAAAAAGGGGGGAGCATTTTTAAATATCTGCATTCAAAAGATTTTAATATATAAATTGTCTTCAACACACACACTTTGTAAAACAAGATGAAACCTTTAAAAGAAACTAGTAGATACAGGGGCGGATCCAGTCATTTAACAAACGGGGATGGGGTTCCAAACCCAGGATAAAGGGTGGTGAGTGGTTTATCAGTATGCCCCTATTCAAATGCATTGATCGTCCAAAAAAAGGGTGTTCCAACCCCCGGAACCCCCTTTCTGGATCCGCCACTGGTAAAGGTCGATTCATTTTCAATTCTTATGCGTCTAATCGACGAGGAGTTGCTATCCTATTTATAAATGAGTTTGAATATAAGATACACCACTTGGAGTTAAAAAAGATGAGAATGGCAAATTTGTTGGGATTAAATATTAATATTGAAGACAAGAGATTGACCCTGATAAAATGGTTACATTACAAAAAGACCTTAAATTCATTTTTTTTTCGTTGTGCTCATATTTTTACATGTTTAGCGAATTGGTGACAGGTAATTTGCATTCTACAGTGGCGAATACAGAGGGGGGCGTAGAGGGCATACGAGATAGTTTATAGAAAATTACTTTAATTCTGACCCTGATTTTTGCCTTAAACAAAAAGTCTGGCCGTATCTGGATTAAAAACAATAATCTTGTCCACTTTTTTGCTTTTATAAATGAACATATCATGATGAATAAAAAACAGGCGCAACTGTTTTGGGCCGGGGGTAGGCATGTAAATCCCATATCTGACCGGAATGTCTGTTTATAAATATGATATATATTTTTTAAGTTTATTTTCTGCGGAAACAGTGAAAGTACTAGTAAAAAAGTGATGCATTGAAACCGTTATTATCTTTTAATAATTTTCTTATATGTTACCAGCATACGGACTTTACTTAACTTTTTCTTATATACATATGTATATATATTGAATACGTTTTTCAAGGCTTGACTGCAACCTGCCTGCTGGATGTGGCCTTTATGTCTCCATGTGTCGATCGGCATGCATAAAATAGTTGTCATTTCAGACTCATTCGTAGCCTTTGGTTGATTTGAAACCCACCACTACCCTTGCTGGGTGAAACATTTCAACCAAACATTTGGATACAAATTGTTAATTGTCTTTCTTAACTCGTGTCGATCGTATCGTAAATTTTATTGAATAGCCTGGCGTATATCTTGTTTACAACAAGAAATCTTTGAGGTTATGCTAACTAAACATACAACAAACGAGAATTGTGAATATTGAGTAATAATACGTCCATGGTGTTGTTTGTATTATTTGTAATTGTCTCCCGTCTTTCCAACGCTCTTTTTTTTCTATCACGAAAACGCATGCGATTTCGTATTTCTTGTCTGAAAACTATTCTCTACATAAATTTCCGTCATCGATATGCATTCTTGAAGTATTTGCTACTGGGCGGTATAGCAAAAGTATAACAGTTGCATTATTTCATGCATCAATTGTAAATTAAAATATCAGGTAAGCAACACAGGCTCCTTAATTGGAGCCTTTAGTTTCCGTTAATATTATTAGTTATTGTATTTCTTTGACATGTGGATATCTAATTAAGAGATAAAACGCATCTTTTAATTAGTTAAATATCTAAAGTTAATATAGGTCTGGACTTAACTAATATATATAGTCAAACACTGCATTTTCCCCCTATGTTCAATTTTTAGACTAGTGAATTTTTAGCTATGTCTGCCATGTTGGATGACTGGCAGGGTCATCGGAGACATTTTTAAAACTAGATATCCTCATGCTGATTGTGGCCAAGTTTGGCTAAACTTGTCTCAGTTGTTTTAAGAGAAGACTTTTGTAAAAGCTTACAGACCTTTGTTAAATTTGACTTAAAAGGACAATAACTCTTTATGGGGTCAATTGACCATTTTATCATTTGACTTATTAGTAAATCTCACTTTGCTGAACATCGTTGCTGTTTACAGTGTATCTCTATCTATAATATTAAAGATACTGCAAAATTTCCATCAAATTACCAATTCAGGGGCAGCAACCCATACAAAGGTGTCTGATTCGCCTGAAAATGTCATTCGTAAATATAGTTCAACATGCAGACTTCTAATACGTTCAGGTATTTCACATCCAATTTTTTATGGAAATATTCTTTATAAAGCACAAAGGTGTCAGTATTCACCTCAGAAACTTACAAAACCTTTGAATAGACTTATTAAGAAGGGATATAATTACGATACTGTTGTCAAGTCATTAAAGATTGCATATTTTGGCGTTAATATTGAGTCACTGATAAGGTCTTTGCATCGGAACTAAACACATTTATTCTAAAAACAGTTGTTGGCATGACACGGGTTATGTTCTTCTCATATATGTTATGATGGTATGATACTAAACCCCTAACGGGAAGGATTGTGCCTGATGTTCATATGATGATATCATAATCTTTCAGTCAGTTTAATTGAAGTCTGGAGCTGGCATGTCAGTTAACTGCTAGTAGTCTGTTGTTATTTATGTATTATTGTCATTTTGTTTATTTTCTTTGGTTACATCTTCTGACATCAGACTCGGACTTCTCTTGAACTGAATTTTAATGTGCGTATTGTTATGCGTTTACCTTTCTACATTGGTTAGAGGTATAGAGGGAGGGTTGAGATCTCACAAACATGTTTAACCCCGCCGCATTTTTGCGCCTGTCCCAAGTCAGGAGCCTCTGGCCTTTGTTAGTCTTGTATTATTTTAATTTTAGTTTCTTGTGTACAATTTGGAAATTAGTATGGCGTTCATTATCACTGGACCAGTATATATATTTGTTTAGGGGCCAGCTGAAGGACGCCTCCGGGTGCGGGAATTTCTCGCTACATTGAAGACCTGTTGGTGACCCTCTGCTGTTGTTTTTTATTTGGTCGGGTTGTTGTCTCTTTGACACATTCCCCATTTCCATTCTCAATTTTACAGATAGACCTGATAAACATGTTTACTGATTGTCACATTTGCTCTTAGCCTTAATGCTTTATTTTTCAGAGATATAAGCCGAATACTGCATTTTACCTCTTTGTTCTATTTATAGCCATGTTTTCCATGTTGGTTGGCAGGGAGGATCATTAAGCACATTTTACAAACTAGATACACCATTAATGATTGTGACGAAGTTTGGTGAAATTTGGCCCAGCAGTTTCAGAGGAGAAGGTTTTTGTAAAAGTTAACGGATATCGACGATGGACGACGAATGTCAGCCAAGTAATGAGAGCGCTCAAACGCAACAAAGTCAAATATATCATGCTTGTACTTTTGTAAGCCAGATGCGTGTTAAATTACGTAAGACTCATCAGCGACATTCGAATAACTTATAGCAAAAAAAAAAAAACATAAAAGTCTCAAAATTCCAATGGGTTGTCAAACTAATTGAAGTTTTGTAAACAGTTTAATAAATTTGACCATATCAATGACAATTCATGTTAACACAGTGCTGAATTCTGGACATCGTGTTACTGCATGGGTTGTTTGTGTCACTGTCTTTATTGGGCTAGCTCATAAGGCTGCAGTCTGCAGGAAGACAAATTGCCCTAACTGGACACATTTATTCTGACTCAATAGTCTTTGATTTTACATTTTAAAACCACGTGTTACGGAAAATGAACAGGAACCCACTTCTAAGTTTGTAGTTTGTGCCGGCCGGGGTAAGAAACTATGTTATCCGATACTCGAATTGAAAACTCTTCAACGAGATAAATGAGGCGGTGTTTGTCTCATCAATTTTACGCTGGATTGAAAATTGACTAACACATGTATATTGTTCATGTTGATTTTTATGTTGTACTGTTACACCACTGTCCAAGGTAAGGGGGTCCCGCTAACACGTTTAAGCCCGCAATATTCTGTATGTACGTGCCTGTCTCAAGTCAGAACCTGTAATTCAGTGGTTGGAGTTTGTTGATGTGTTACATATTTGTGTTTCGTTCCTTTTTTGTAAATAAATTAAGCCGTTAGCTTTCTCGTTTGAATTGCTTTACATTTGTCATGTCGGGGCCTTATATACCTGACTATGTGGTATGGGCTTTGCTCATTGCTGAATGGTGTACAGTAACCCATAGTCGTTAATTTCTGTTTCATTGGTCTCTTATGGGGATTTGTCTCATTGGCAATCATACCACATCTTCTTTTTAATAAAATTATAAAAAGACAAAAACATACATACTAGTAATGCGAAATATATTAGGAAGTTAGATCTTTAACAATCATCACCACGTTTTCATCACATACGTTATTGATTGGGATAATACCCGATACAAAGATTTCCTGAGCAAAGTTATGTAGAAGAACGACTGAAAGAGACACAGTAACTATCACAAATTGATTGGTCGATACGATATGGAAATGTCTGAACTAAAAAGTCTTTAGACATCCGAATAGGTTTCTGGTCTGTAAATTTATCAACTTTGTAATGTCCCTTAATGTTAAAGAGAAGTGAAAGATACCAGAGAGACTGTCAAACTCATAGATCGGAAATTAACTGACAACGCCATGGCTAAAAATGAAAAAATACAAACAGACAAATGATAGTACACATGGAACAACATAGAAAACTAAAGACTAAGCAACACGCACCGCACTAAAACTGGGGATAATCTCAGGTGCTCCGATCCGGTAGTGTCAGGAGATTCTGCTTCAAATGTGGCACCCGTCGTGTTCCTCATGTTATTACAAACCCGGTAAATAGTCTAATTCCGGTAGGTCACATTCATTGTAGGAGACTGTAGTTACGACGCAAGAAAAAATTTCCCATATCATCTGTGAAAAAAGTTTTCCATAACGGTCAACCAACTCGTGATGGTGTCCGTAAAATATCTGAGGGGATGATTTCAACTTCACCATTTTGAACTGTTGGTTTTATTTATTCTGCGTGGGCAGCAACCCTCTATCAAGAAACTGTTGATAGGAAATAGAAGCACGAGAATATCTTATCAACTAGGAGATATATACCTCGTATGCCTGCGCTGCTGGAATGTTGCTACTTGGAAATGGAAATTTCACAATAAGGAAGCTGAAATAATCTCTTTTGTCCCAAATTTTTTTTTACTTGTCAATTTCTAGATTTAAGTCAAGATAGGAGGCCGACCTAATTGTATCTGTTGTATCCTATATCTCTAGTTCAATGGGATATATGCGTTCAACATAGTTACCAAATTTTAATTATTTAGTGAGAGAACATCATCTATATTGCGGAAAGTAAAGTTCAAGGATATGGCTAACTTCTTATAAGTTTCTGTATGAAGTCAGCCTCATAATGATAAAGAAATAAGTCGGCAAGAACAGGAGCACACTTGGTTTCTATTGGAATGCCGACATTCTGCTGAAAAACATGTTCTCCAAACGTAACAAATATGTTGTCAATCCTGAAATCCAGCATCTTGATAATGTCAGTTTTAGAGAATTTTTTGTTTAAATCAGATTAATCCTTTACCAATTAAGAGGGATGTATCCCTCCCCAAGGCAAGATACTTGTATCTACGTTGGTCATTCTTTTTATGAAACAAAGCAATACAAACTCTTTCAATTTGTCTTTTAGTTCGGAATGTGGAATACTTGTGTAAAGTGTAGAAAAGTCACATGTTTTAATACTAGTGCAAGATGAAAGAGTCTCAGATTGTTTGTACTTTAATAGATAATAGATCTTTGGAATTTTTAAGTATCCACATCTGAATCACGCCACCTCTAGAATCGGCATTTTCACAATAACTTTGAAGCCTTGTTTTGATTTCTGATAAAATATATGGTAATATATTAGAAAGAAATTTCGTGGAGCAGTTAGAAGACCCAGCAAGATACCGTTATTTGTAAGGACACTTATGCACATAAGGTATCATATACAGTGATGGAAGATCCAATTCTTATCTTTGGTTGAAATTCAAAAGGAACATAGAACAGATCTATGCTTATACATGATTTCCTCTTTTGGTAAGTGTCGTGAGGATATATGTTGAGTTTCCAAGTGAATTGTCCATACCTAATTCATGTACCAAGCAGTTAATGTAATGAGTTTTACACACAAAAACGATGTTGTTTGGGGTTTTATTTACGGGGACAAGAACAAATTTGTCATGGACATAGGACAAGTGTTTTGCAACATTTTGGTCTCTAAATATTGACGTAGCATGGGTATTGATAGACCCTTTCCGTTTCTTAATTCTGATTTGTATCAACGACCTCACAGCCTTAATCCAGTTGGAAAGAGTATCTACGTCTTCCTTCTCGCGCTTAGCCCATTACCTGGCATAATCTTTGACTGAATCCATTAGTATTTTGAAGTTGTATTTACAATTGATAGATTAAGCTCACGATATTTCGGACCTTTTGATAACACAGGGAAGTGTAATTGAGAATGTTGAGGTCACCGTAATAACGTGACCAGCCAAATTATATGTGAATTAGGATCTTGCACAATTGCAATCAGGAGGTTTAGACTTGAAGTCGTCAATATTGAGATCCTGCAAAACGTGTTTGTAATTGTAAATTTAAGTTGCAATTGGTTTAGTATAGGTACAAGACATGATTGGTACAGACTGATCTTTGAAATAAGGAGGTATTTTGGATTGAACTAATTTATGATGAAGGATGTTGAATAAGTTGACGCCATCGAGACCTTTGTTGGCAAAGTAAAGATTAAAAAAAGATCTTTTCTCTATTCATCTTTTCCAATGCAAACTGGTTTCATAAGTCTGTGACTTGAAATATCCCAAATGATAGCTGTAAGTTTGTATTGGTTTGAATGAGGGTTTGTATTTAAACAGAGGTTTCCAAACATAAATTTAACAGAGAATACAGTATTGAAAGCGGTAATGAATACAGTTTCGTGCGAATATGATGAATACCAAACGGCTTTTGTATAAATGGCAGCAAGTCATTAATAGAGACATCATACAGAGTAGGTGATGTATAATGATGATGACCATGACTGCGTCTACGTCGAGGAGTAGAGTTGAAAATATACATCACATTCACCGAGGTTAACGAAGGATTAGATACAATACCTATACCTTCACTTTTGTCATTGCAACCATATTTTGTGTCGCAGTTCCCAATTGTCTAATCTAGAAGTCCTCTTTTTGTCTAAAGTAACATTTGCGTTGCATGTGCATGCTACTGCTGGTATATATACGCAGCATAATGTTACCTTATTGACCAAACCTACTTCTCTCCGTTTGGATTTCCTTCGGTTTGCCCAGATTTTGTTTGGTAATCTTTGTTATGCAGTTTAAACAGGTTTGCGCAATTTGACAGTCGTGAAATACTGGTTCCTTTGATTTATGACACTTAAGTTTTTCTTTTTCACATTAAAACACAAAACAACTTTCCTATGAGAGATATGTATACAATATATAAAATATTTATTTTATGTTTGAACGAACGTAAAATATACCTTGCATGTGCATAAGAATTAGGAAAATGGTGAATGTTATTGATATTAAATAAAAAAAAGTTATGAAATTGACCTGTAGGCATTTGTAATTAGAAACGAATTATTTTTCTGAAACACTTAACGGTCAACCTTTCAGCAACACTGATTAACTCTTTAATGTAAAGTGTGCATAACACATACGCACGATTATAAAGGATATTGTAATTTAAGCTCGCAATTCATGAACTTGTTAGTCACTCAATTTGTGTTTTGTTTGTTAGTTATCTCACTATATACACTCTGCTCTATGTCATCCATCATGTAAACTTGATATTAATGCTTTTCTAACTAACAATTATCAAGATAAATCAAACATAAACTCTGGTGCTACTGACCTGCAGAATATTATTATTAAAGCAGCAAAAATGTCACTAAAATTCCAATCTAATAAATATAAAAAGAAAACTTTTAATAAGAAAAAATGTTATGATCAAGGTCTTAACAATAAAAAGAGAGAATTAAATATTAAGGCTAAGCATTTGTCTGAAAAACCATATAATATTAATATTAGAAATATCTATTTTAAACATTATAGAGAATTCAAAAAGTTAAAAAAATATATAGAAGAAGGCAGTTTAAATAAAAAATTGTTAATCAACTTGATAATCTGCTAACTAAGAATCCAAAGGAATACTGGAACCTTGTAAATAAACGTAAGGGGGAAACAGAAGAAGCTAGGGATGTCCCAGAAATTTCTATAAATAGCACCACATGGACAAAATACTTCCAAGATTTAAATTCTCTATCTGATACTAATAAATCAAAAATAAATCTATAAAATAACATGCTTGTTGATTTAAAAAAAGCGAACATGTCAAATGTATTAGACTATAAAGTGACTAATCAGGAAATATTTAAAGCAATTACCAATTCAAAACCTGGAAAGGCATGTGGTCTGGACCTGATACTAAATGATATGATTAAAGCTGGACAAACAGCCATTATAGGCTGCATTAATAAACTTTTTAATTTAATATTTGTTCATAGTACTTATCCAAAGCTATGGTGTGAAGGATACTGTATACCTATACATAAATCAGGAGATATAAATAACCCTGAAAATTACAGAGGTATAGTAATAAATTCTTGTATTGGAAAGTTATTGAATGTTGTGTTAAATACAAGACTTTCTAAACATTTAGATGAGAGAAATATTTTGACTGATTGCCAAGCTGGCTTCAGAAATAAATCAAGGACAACAGATCACATGTTTATCCTCAAATGCTTAATTGATAAATATACTAATTGTAAGGGAAGTAAATTTTATGCTTGTTTTATTGACTTTAAAAGAGCTTTTGATACTGTGATACACCCAGGTATCCTTATCAAAATGCTCTGTTCAGACATTGGGGAAAAATGTTACCAGTTAATTAAACACATGTATACACTTAATAATCTAAGAGTAAAAGTTAATAACAAACTAGGTCCATGTTTTACATATAACTCTTATATTGGGGTAAGACAAGGGGATGTTTTAAGCCCTACCCTTTTTTACTATTCATAAATGATATACCTTACTGTTTACTTAATTATCCTGATAGTGTAAAACTCAGCACTAGTTGCACATACTGTCTTTTTAAAAACACGACAGGTGCCACATGTGGAGCAGGATCTGCTTACCCTTCCGGAGCACCTGAGATCACCCCATGTATTTTGATGGGGGATGTCATTGTATTTTCTGATTCTGCTGATGAACTTCAAAAGTACTTGAAGGCATTGGAATCATACTGTGATACCTGGTGCCTAAATGTAAACTTAAAAAACTAAAGTTTTAATTTTTAATAAAAGTGGACGCCACATAAAAGAACCATTCTATTTTAAAAATGGATTCATTGAAACTGTTTTCAAATATATATAATATCTTGGAGTTATATTTCAGTCAAGTGGTATATTTAATTACGCAAAAGAAGACTTATTTAATAAATCTTTAAAAGCTTCAAACAAACTTAATAGGTGTTTATTTGGCTCAGATGCTAGTATTCATCTGTTTGACCATACCATTAAACCTATTATTTTGTATGGCTCAGAGATATGGGGAATGTTTAAAACCAACTCTGCTACTTGTAAAAAAGATGCTACAAATGTACTTGAAAAAATATACCAGAATGATGTTGCTGATAAAATGAACTTAAATTTCTGTAAGCATATTTTAGGCTTAATTGATAACAGTACAAATGTTGCTGTACAATCAGATTGAGGTATATTTCCTATATATTTTAATATTGTTATATCTATGATAAGCTATCTGCATAGATTACATCATTGTAACTCAAATGTATAGAAAGAAGCGTTTTAATGTAACACAGATATGCATGAAAATAACACTATGACATGGTATTCCTCTGTTAAATTTATTTTACAAAAGCTTGAACTGAAAGAAACATATTGTATTGATTATTCAATTAATAGATTAAAACAACTTATTATGAAAAAGTTAAAGACATTATTTTTAAAAGCATGGTTCAATGATAAAGATAATGTTAATGGAAAGCTAGATATATATATTTCTCATAAAAGTAATTTCCAAATGGAAAAATATCTTGATATTCAAAGTTTTCAATCAAGACAAATTGTATGTAAATTTCGCATAAGTGCCCACCAATTACGAGTAGAAAAGGGGCAACATAAGAACAAACCTATAGGAAGGTCACAGAGGACTTGTAATTTTTGTTCTCATAATGATATTGAAGATGAGTTTCATTTTTTAATAAACTGTCCATTGTGTAATAAATGTCGGGAATCATTGTTTGCACAAGCTCATGAGCACTGTCAAAATTTTAATAACTTAGACTGCAAATTAATTTTTTTTATGGTTAATGACCACTGAAGTTAAACATATACTTAAAAAGTTAAGTATTTTTGTTATCCAGCGTTTTGAATTGAGATCCAAACATTTTGTTAATGGCTTAATCTCTTTTAGTTTATCCATATATATATTTTAAATTCAAAAATTAAATTTAAATACACATGTCTCTATCTATGTGTATGCATATTTCATCTATTAATATGTAAATGCTTATATATGCATTAATAAACTGCAGTCAAATCTCTAAGGTGTTTATCATATTCTTGCAATTGTGAAAGAAATATAATTATGAACATAAGTATCTAGTAATTGGTTGCTGTGTGTACAAGGGAGAAAAATACACTTCTATCTAATCAGTTGGGGCTGCATTTCATTTTTATGCAGCTCAAAACACCATATCTGTTTAAAGGGGGATAATATTTACAAAAATTAATTGTCTCCCATATTACTTGCTCTTCCATGTGCATGCAATAACTGTTCAGTGTTCTATTGTGATGTATTTCATTTTATTATTTCATTGTTATAACACAAATCATTGTAATCATTGTACGAAATTTAAAACCCACAAGGGTCCATAATTGGATTAATAAAGTATTCTCATTCTTATTAAGGTCTTTCCTTTTTCTATAAGGAAAGACCTTACTGTATTTCTTCTGATTATTATTAGGTCTTTCCACTTTTCCGTGGAAAGACCTATTGGTTTTCTTCTGATTATTAAGGTCTTTCCTTTTACAAAAGGGAAAGACCTTACTGTATTTCTTCTGTTTATTATTATTATTCTTCCGCCAAACTTTGACGAAGTTAGCAGCCTAAACCGTAAGACGCGTCGCTTTCATGTTCACACTTTGTATCTGTGTCATGAATACCTATCTGGAACTCACCCTGTTAGTCGAAATATTTTGTCGGTTCGGAGTAATCCCTCCGAAAACAAAAAACCTTGTTATCGTTCCAACACCGTAACCATAATAGGTAGAAAAAAAACAAAGGGTGAAATTTGTTCAGGACCAGACCTCGGTTCTTCGTTACATTTGGATCGAAAAGATTCAACGACTCATTGGTAGGGTTATGCCCCTATGAAAATTAACCGGTGTCGGTGGAACACCAAAACTCAGAAACCGTAAGTCGTAGAGACCTAGGACCTTCACCAATCATCATCAATTCATGTATCTTTGAAAAAAACCTCAAGGTCAAATTTGTATGTTGACCTTGACCTTTGACCTAACACCTTGTTATGGGATAATCTCAGAAACCATTATACTTACAGAAGTTTTAAATAGTGGAAAATGTTTGGGTCATTATGGCGCAACTTTGTTACATTTTGACCAAAGAGATTTGACCTTTCTATAAGGGTCATAATCCCTGTTTTAGGTTTCTGAAAAGACAAAATTAGCTTTTACTATATAACCAAAGGTCTTAGACCCTTGGGGTCTTCAGTAATGGCATTGGGGACTAATGACCTTGACAAAGGTCAAAAAGTCAAAGGTCAAGGTCATGTCCCAGATAGCGAATTTAGTGTTTTTAACCTTATATAAAGGATTTTTAGTGTGTTTTGGAGCTTTTTAAGGTTGACCTTGACCTTTTCAATACATTCTACGTCTGTTGGAACATGTATTTTACATGAGGAAAGACCTCTCAAGAACAATTGACAGTTTAATTATTATTATTTTTTTTCTTCCGCCAATTTTTTGTTCCTCCGCAATTTTTTTGTTTCGCAAGATGTCGCTTAGACATATGGTATATGATATCGAACATTTATTACGCTTTTGTAACTGACACCGTGTAACCAAAATCTTTCCCATATAAGAGTTATCTCCCCAAACACTGTTTTTCTTGTTATCGCGTAATCTTCACAACCGTATAAGAAACCGACAAATTTATTTTTCCAAATTGCTTGTTATATCCTCAGGATGTGCTGTTTTATTTTGACCGAAGCCGTATAGAGATTCCATATGAGAGTTATTTCCCCTTTTGTATTTGAAATTTTGAAATGTATTTTAAACTTGAAAACCACAAGTGATAGAGACAAAGGGTCTTTTGATTTGAGATCCTTGGTCCAAAAAAATGAAAATTAGGTCAAGGTCAAAGGTCAAGGTCATATTCTAAATTTTGATTTTGGCTTATTTTCACTCATTTTCATTAACCTTATCAGATATCGACAAATTATTTTTACTAAATTGTTAGTTGCGACATGTCGTAACATAATAATTTTGGTTGAAAGGGTGCGTAGACAATAAATGGGAGTTTTAGCCCCTACCACATCTAAAATTATGCGTAAAGTGATATTACTTATTAACCATACATATTAGAGACCTAGGGTCTTTTGATTTGAGATCCTCAGTTTGTGACCTTGAAATTGAGGTCAAGGTCATAGGTAAATTTGGCGTTTTAGATTATGACCTTTGGTCAAAATTCATATCTATACATCATAAAGCCATAGGAACTGACATTTTAGACTGATTTTTAATATTTTAATATCAAAAGAGATATTTACTGGTGGAAAGACCTTCAATTGTTCTCTGAACAATTGGTTTTTAATTGTTATTATTATTATTCTGTGTGTCCGCCAAACTTTCATGAAATTTCCCAAAAAAAGTACGCGACATGTTGAAATGATATTAGGTATTTAGTATCGGTTGACCAAAAGCTATCTTGTGGTGAGGGCACGACCCTGTAACATTTCCTTTATAGGAGTTATCTCCCCTAACACCAAAAAACTTGTTATCATTCTAACTCCATAACCATAATAGGTAGAAAAAAAACAAAGGGTGGAATTTGTTCAGGAACAGACCCTGGTACTTCGTTACATTTGAATCGAAAAGATTCAACGACTCATTGGTAGGGTTATGCCCCTTTAAAAATTAACAAATGTCGGTTGGCCACTAAAACTCAAAAACTGTAAGTTGTAGCTACCTAGGATTCTCACCAATGATCATCAATTCACATGAACATGAAAATTGACCTAAGGTCAAAGGTCAAAGTCATGACCTAGATTTTGACCTTAGCTTGTTATCGGATTTACTAAATAACCGTAAAAGATGGCTGATAAAATGTAACGGAGAAAATATGTGTCTTGTCGAGATCTACATTTGTTATGTTGGGTTGAAAATCATTGGACCAACTGTTATGGAACTAGGGCACCAAAACTGTTTTTGGGGTCCGAAATGATAATTGTTTGCTTATAACTCAAAAGTGGTTAGAGATAGAAAGAAACTTTGAATTGCAAAAATTATCAGCATAATAAGATCTACAAAGTTAGGTCAAGGTCAGAGGTCAAGTCCCTAGCAACGACATAAAACACCATAGCAACCATATATTTTTGAACTTAGAAGGCTATGAATAATATAAATATGACATTTTTATTACTGGAAATGCCATTTTTGTCCCTAGCAACGACATACAAGTCCTTAGCAATCACTTATTTTTTTCACTTTAAATACTATGAATAGTACATATGACATTTTTAATAACTTATTTTAATATATTTATCCTTAGGAATGATTTTTGCCCTAAGCAACCACTTATGAACATACGAGTCCTTAGAAACCATATATTTTTTAACTAAGAAGGCAATTAATAAAAGAAAAAATTAGACCATTCAATTGTTTTTAATTCTTATTCTAACTCTTATTCTTATTCTTATTCTTATTCCATATACTAATTTCAGTCCATGCATAACGTACAGTTCTTACGTTTAAACTTTGCTTTACAGAAAACAAAATTATTTATAGTTTTTGTAAATAAGGTGTCTTGACGTACATGTAATATATAATACTAAAATAACGAGGTCCAATTTGTCAGCCGTCATCACGTAAAAACGATCAATCAAAGAATTCACCTTTATATAAAGTTAATATAGGACAATGGTGTTGATTAAAAATTACACCACTCCAGACCCTTTTGTTTTACCAAATAATTAACAAATTACGGGGCGAATCCGATACCGATACCAATAGTATATTCACCTGTTACCTATTACCTTATTTGTAAGTTCCGCACCTGACAGGCGCACTACCAAGATTTTGCTATATACACGGGTCATAGTCACAGGGTTGACACTACTAAATTCAAGCATTGTCACATTGTTCCATATTGCAGTATTTAAATCAGTATGACTTTCTAAGATGGCGATGCGAATACAAAAAATCTGAACTTAAAATCAGGCGTATAGTTAGTTTTCAATTTGTTAGCCAGCATGACGAACAGCGAATCAAAGAATTCAACTTTATTTATAACTAATATAGGCCATTCCAGGCCCTTTTGTTTTCCAAATAATTGATATTACCAATAATTGATAAGTTCCAGGTCGACGGGTTCAAACAGAAAAAAATTGAAAGCAGAGAAAACTGTGCATCTTATATTAGCCATGACTATATCAGCTGACAATACCAATTCTAAAATAAGGCTTACGCATAGTTATATACTTTAATTCAGTCACGGACCCGCGATATCACGGATGTGTTCTAGTATACTATAAAAGTACCAGTAAGATACTTTTAAATGTCAATAAAATAATCTGAATATTATCACGCAATGAACATAAGAAATAATATATACAGTGGATATTGTTTTAATGATCACATGTTCTGTAACACATTTGTGCATAATAACGTTGATTATTAGTTTTCTTTGCAAACGTTATGTGCTATCTTTTTGTTAAAAACAATGATATGAACGTATATTTATTAAACAGATTCCTTCTGAAAGAAATGCATAAGAATGAGACAGGGACATAAAAAAGCTTCATGCCGTTAGAAATCTCATTTTTATCATTATCCTGCGCAAAATTTAACTTAAACGAATGTTTTATCACAAGTGCAAAGACAAAACAATCTTTAAAAATACTGAAATTGTATTTCATGGAATTTTTTAGCTACTGCAGCAGTATTTGTACGTGAACTTTTTCCTTTTATATATTTCTCCCCAAAAAAAAAACGATTTTGATGTTGTTATTTTTTTATGATACGACCTTGACACACTACTTATACATTCTGAAATTGTAAGGAATTTATGGTTGAATTGTTTCTTAATAGGATGCATCACTCCAGAAGGAATACATAGGTAACTACAGAGTCAGCAATACGAACCCCACTTAAACCTGGGGTGATCTCTGGTGCTCCGGTAGTGTCAGCAGATCCTGCTTCAGATGTGGCACCTGAAGTGTTGCTCATGTTATTACGAATCCAATTCGGTAGGTCACATTCATGAATGAAAAGGGGATTATAGTCACGACGTAAGGAACATTTCCAATATCATCTGTTAAACGGTTATTCAACATCACCATTTGGAACTCTTGGTTTTATAGCTTCCGTTTGAGCAGCAACCCTCTATCAAGAAAACCATGATAGAAAATACAAGCACGGGAATATCGTATCAATTGGGAGATGTGTACTCTTTATAGTTAAATTTTAAATATTTAAAACGCTCGGCGAGCCTCGCGTTTTAAATTTGAAAATTTAAATGTCTCGAGTGGATAAATATCACACTCGATGCAGTGGTAGTATCTTTCTCTATATAGTTAAAGGATATTGATAACTTATTATCTTTCTTCCTAAGAAGTTGCTATATGAATTCAGCCTCATAATGACAATGAAACAAGCTGGCAAAAAGATGGGCACAATTGATTCCCACTGGAATGCCGACATTCTGTTGAAAAACACGTCCTCCAAACGTAACAAATATGTTGTCAATCAAAAAATCCAGCATCTTGATAATGTCAGTTTCAGAGAATATGTGTTTGAATCAGAGTCATCCTTTACAAAGTAGGATTTATCCCTCCCTAAGACAAGATACCTGTATCTGCGTTGGTCATTCCTTTTGATGAAAGAAATCAATGCAAACTCTTTTAATTTGTTTTTTAGTTCGGAATGTGGAATACTTGTGTAAAGTATAGAAAAGTCAGATGTTTTAATACTAGTGCTTATATCTTTTTTATCTTTTCCAATGTGAACTGGTTTGAAAAGTCTGTGACTTGAAATATCCCAAATGGTAGATGTAAGTTTTTATTGGTTTGAATGAGGGTTTGTAACAGTGGTTTCCAAACATTAGCTAAACAGATAATAAAGATTTGAAAAGGGTAATGAATAAAGTGTCGTGCGTTGCATATGCATTCTACTACTGGTATATACTCGCATATAGCAGCACAATGTTAACTTATTGACCCAGTCTCCTTCTCTACGCTTGAATTTCCTTCGGTTTGTCCAAATTTTGTTTGGTAATCTTTTTTATGCAGTTTAAACAGGTTTTTGCAATTTGAACAGTCGTGAAATACCGGTTCCTTTGATTTTTTCTTCTCACATTTAGACACAAAACAAATTTCCCATTAGAGATATGTATACAATATATAAAATATTTATTTTATGTTTTGAACGAACGTAAAATATACCTTGCATGTGCATACGAATTAGGAAAATGGTGAATGTTATTGATATTAAAAACAAAAAGTTATGAAATTGACCTATAGGCATTTGTAATTAGAAACGAATTATTTTTCTGAAACACTTTACCGTCAACCTTTCAGCAACACTGATTAACTCGTTAATGTAACATAATATGACAATATTAGAAAAATGTATATAAAAAGGTATTATTATACAAATGCATCAGTTTTTAAATTAGTTCAATTATTGTCAACAAAGAATGTTTCGGAATTATCTAATTTAGGAAAATATCTGAAATACGCCACATATATAAAATTTTCATGACAATCTTCTGAATGATTTATACTATGTAGTCTTGCCTCCGATTTTATTTAAAATGTTCTTTTATGATATACATGTACATATTTATGATATACCTATAAGCTGTATTGCTTTTGGTTTGAAATAAACTATTAAACTATAACATGTATGACACATACGCATAATTATAAAGGATATTGTAATTTAAGCTCGCAATTCATGAACTTGTGAGGCTTTCAATTTCTGTTTTGTTTGTGAGTTAATCTCACTTCATACACGTATTTCAGTGTCAATGCATAATGTAAAGCTCTCATGTTTATACTTTGCTTTGCAGAAAAATAAGGTGTCTTGAAGTGCATGTTATATACTATAAAAGTACCTTTAAATGTTAATAAATAATCTGAATATTGTCAAGCAATTAACATAAGAAATTATGTATACAGCTGCGATTGTTTAGTTGATCATATGTTCTGTAACAAGTTTGTGAATAATAACGTTCACTTTGATTGTTAGTTTTCTTTGCAAAATGAGATAAAAAGTACCTACAACTTATCCTTTAAAGTATAATATCTATATACTAGTATCAACTCTATCATTTTTGCAAATCTAGATAAATAAAACGTAGTATAACATCATTTTTTTTAATAAAGATATGAGCATATATTAATTTGCCAGATTCCTCCTAAACGAAATGCATTATTATGTGACATGTATCTTTTCAAATACATTGTCGGTGCAGAAAAAAGCATGATTCCGTTAGAAATTTTATTTTTATCTATATCATGTATATCTTGCGGCAAAATTTAACTTTTATGAATGATTTATAATTAGTGCAAAAATCTTCAAAAACCTTAAATTGTATTTCATGGAATTGTTTAGCTAGTGTAGTAAGTTGTATTTCTACGTGAACCTTTCCCTTTATTTATCTCCTTTAAAATCAATTCGATTTTGAGGTAAATTATTTAATACTAATTTCTAGAAATTTGTCTTTTTCATCGACAGGTCAAAATACTTATTTTGTTCATTTTCTATGCAAATCAAACGAGCCAAACCTATGTTAGCCAAATTGTTTGGAACTTTTAACATAAATATGACGATTTCAGCTTAATGATTGTAAGCTGTCAATTTCTACATGATATCCTACCTAGCAAAATTAATATATTATGGTCGTTTATTACCCCCCCCCCCTTTCTTAATACAAATATTATTAATTCGAAAAATGCCCGATACAGAAATTTCCCAGTCATAGTTATGCATTAATTGATTGGTCAATACGATATGAAAGTTTATGTTCTTCTTCACTATACTCATACGAACATAAAAATTGTCTTAATAATACATAAATAAAACAAAAAGCAATTTAGGATGAGAAATTGTACTGATCAGTTTAATAGAAATAAATTGTGACAACTCTGGTCATGTAAATCATGGTCTCTGGATCTCCGAAAAATGGTAGGAAATCTACAAATATAAAAATGTTAAATCAGAAAAAGAGATAACTGCAATTACATATCATGAATGCAAAATATACGTGTCGATCTGATCAGTAATTTTTTCTCGACAAGAGAAAAGGCGCGAAATCTGGATATATATGTGTGAAAACCGAATTACTGATTTAAGCGTATGCGAATATTTATACGCCAAATTAAGAAATTAATTTATATTCATCTTCGCTATACTCATACGAACATAAAAATTGTCTTAATAATACATAAATAAAACAAAAAGCAATTTGGGATGAGAAATTGTACTGAGCTACAAAAACAATGGAAGGAAGGATGTTCCAATCACATAATTATAATTCCAAATTTTGAGAAATTTTAAGTCTATTTTCTAAATTTTCTTTTATGTAACCATCTTTAGCCTTGTCTGTCTTCCATCTACCGTGAGCATTCAAAAGTCTGTTGGAAACAGAATTACTAGCAGCTGCTGTAGCACCACCGCTCCTTAAACTATGTAAACCAAATAAAGAACTATTTAGGCCTATTTCAGAAAGCGCATTGAATAGTACGCTGCGTTTAAAACGGCAGTGGAAACTCCAGATTGAATCAAATAGTTAAGATAAATAGCTACTGTACAAACAGTGGTAGGCAAAAACGGTAGATTGTACTTTAAGCACCAGTATTTGAATCTTTTGAAATATCCTTTATATTTCTTCAAAGTATTTTCGCTTTTTGAAGCAGTTACTACTGAACATAAAAAAAAACTGTTAGAGCTTTCACGTCAGGATTAGAAAAATGCTTAAAGGATTCCCAATGTGAATGTTTGAATCTAAACTGAAAAATAAATTTAAATGAAATTAATTTGATTTAAAAAATCATATAGCGAAGCACTATATATATGTAAAAGATTACTCTCAATTTTGATTTACAAATATACTAACAGACTAAATGTGTTAAGATAAAATAGAACAACATTAAAACTAAAGTGTATTTTGAGAGTACCAAAACGAGATTATATTCTTTGTAAAATTCAACAATACATGATAAAATAACTTGACGCCCGAACGGGACATAAGTCATGCGTGCTAAAGGCCCAAGCGGGACTTATCTCTGTCGAATCGAAACGAACAAAATAAAATATAATAATGCTCAAACGAGACTTCGGTGTATGCGTGCTAGATGCCCAATCGGGACTTATCTCTCCAAAATAAAACAATGCAATGCCCAAACGGGACTTGTGTTAAAATGTTAGAGGGCCCAAACGGGACTTATCTCTTCATTAAATAACAAATCAAAATAATGCCCAAGACGGGACTCATATATGCATACGAGAGGGCCCAATCGGGACTTATCTCTGAAATAAAATAGAATATACTAAATAGACCAAGGTTATGCCCAAACGGGACTTAAGTAAGTGCAAAAGACGGTATAAGCGATTTATCAATGCATATTAAATGCAACTCCAATTCTAAGTATGCTCAAACAAGTGTGTGTCGCAAAATAATTATATATATAAATGCTATGCCAAAATGGGATTTGTCTCAAACTACTAGTATAACACCGACAAAAAATACAAAAATATAATAAAAAATAAATAAATATATAAATGGATATTGAGTGATATACTTACGGATTTAACTACAATCGATCTTTAATACGAGAATGTTGAAAGTTAATGGAGAATGAATGAAAATGCTGTTTTTATCAGAACCTTGACAAAAAAATCCAGATGGTTTAACACGCTCTACAAAATCCTTTACAAAAGATTTATATTGGTTGTTTGATGATGACCACATTATAGGCCAAAAACATGACGAATTCCATTTCGGAACAACGACTGTACCCTTTTCTTTACAAATTAACATATGATTTAATGCTCTACCTACAAGGTGAACAGGAGGAACTAACCAACAGTTATAAGTATTCCACGAAAACCCGAAAGCATCAACACCACTTGTATCTGGACACCAATACGCCGAAAAGAAATTAGGTAATTTGTGATTGTTATAGTCGGCAAAAACATCACATTCGAACGGACCCCATAAAGAATTAAAATACTTGAAATACACATCATTCACGTACCAGTCATTAAAGTCAAACAGTTTACTGTAAAAATCTGCAGTGGTGTTAAGTTCCCGGAGAACCCATTCTACTTCAAGGGATATGCAATTGCGAATGCACAGATTAAATTTTTTTTAAAGCGATTTCTTGTAATTCGGATCTCATGCTCCCAGTCCGCACAATTTTAACTACATTTTGATTGTCTGTATAAATTTTCCCCAAACGATTTTGAAAGTCAGGCAATAAGGAAAATAGGGTTATAAATACTGCTGAAAGTTCTCTGAATGTAGAGCTTTTCTTCGCCTCGTTGGGAGTCCACATTTTATGTACAATTTTATTTGACGTTTGAACAGCAAACCCCGCACAAGCGAAGCCGCTTGCATAAGTAAAGACAATTCTATCGGGCAGAAATAAAACGGGTAAGAGAGATTTCCTGGGAAGTGAGGTGCAATTATTCTTCCAAAAATTTAATTCAAGAATTGCTTCGTCGGTTAACTGAATATGAAAATCCCAATAATCGCTAGCGACGATAAGAATGAGCATATTCCTCGACATTATTCTGCAAATGTTGACAAAACTGGGAATGAAAGAAATAATCTTGCCAGTAACTCGTCCTAATTGTCTAGCGGTTACATTATTGATATTGCTAAAAATATCGTCTATAGTAGCTTTAAAACGCTCAATATTATCTTCAGGTATCTCCAAATTAAAATTGTCCAAATGCCAACGGAACCCAAGCCAAGTTAAAACTTTTGTGGGGTCCCAAATACTTTTTCATGATTCAGGAAAAAAACTGCTGACAATAAATCATGCTTTACGACCTTAGAAAGCTTCACACAATCCTCAAAAGAGGACTCAATCCCCCAACCGTCATCTAAATATATGAACATACGATAACCTTGTGATCTCCAGTGCTTAACTAGTGGCCTCAACACTTTAGAAAACACGTGACCAGCTGTAGATAAACCAAACGGTAAACATCTAAAAACGAAATACCGAGTGCCGGTTGGGAAAACCCAACAAAAACCTAAAAACTCTTGATGATCTTCGTGTATATTAATATGATCATAACCACACTTTAAATAAAATTTTATCAGAAATCCTGGATTTGATACAAATTGCAAAGCCTCAGTTACACCTTCGTATTTAAATTTCCTTTTTTCATTAAACTTATTAACGTGCCTCAAGTCCAAAATCAATCTCTTTTTACCTGAGTCGTTAACTGACACCGATAACAGATTAACGATAAAAGGAATGTGATTTTTCACCTCACGAATCACACCTGTTGACAATAATTCTATAATTGACGACTCAACAAAAGATGTGTGTTTTATAGCTGAACTGTTGTTCTTTAAAAAAGCTGACGGAGGCAATTTGTAAAAAGGTATCAGGTATCCAAATTCGATAACATTAAGAACAAAATTATTAGCATTTAAAGTATTTTTCCAAAAGTCTTAATTTCTCCGTAAATTATTTACTCTAAACGAGCTGGCTGAGGAGCACTCAAATTCAAAATCTTGATCGTGACTTATAAAAGGAGATAGATTGTACTTAACTGTTTTATCACTTTGCTCCTGAAGAACCACTGGTCTCGGCTGGTTTGAACCTACGTCTCTTTGGGCAGTGATAGGCCCAGTGACACTCGCCATTACAGTAATAACACCTGTCTGTTGGTGGTCAACTGGTGAAGTACTCATTCTGGTTGTAGATACCGGTGCGAGGTCCTGTGCGGGTTTGTAATCCTTGTGCAGCCAGGTATTTGTAGTTTCTAGATACTTCTCTTGTAAATGCTGATGAAGTTTTACGAAAATGCTCATCTTGAGGAACTTGGGGACTCTATGGTTCTGGAATATAAGGAGCAGGACGGGTCCTTACTTTGTCACGTCTCTTAGCTTTGCCCCGGTAATCGGCTTGTCTTAACTTAGTTGCGTCGTCGGTCCCCTCTGTAATAGGGTCGTCTATATATTCGTCCACTACGTCCCATCCGTACTTGTCGGCTATGCGAAGAAGCTTATTTCTTTCCTTTAGGGCCTTTATGCTCTTTTCTAGATACTGAATGGCTAAAGCCGGAGAGTCTTTCTCTAAGAGTTTGAGAGTCTTTTCAAGTTCTGTTAAACGTTATCCGTTAAAACTAAATTGTTTTTCATTACCGTCGTACCTGAATTTAGGAGTCTGTTTAACCGGAGGTACACTTACAGCTTCTTTAGCACCAATTCTCGTGTCAATCTCCTTGAATAGCTCTTCATGAATGTGCTTTCTCAATGTCAAATTAAGGCTCTGGGTAAACAGCGATAAGGTATCCTCAGGTGAAAATCAAGTAGACCCTTCACGTTCTTCACTGCGTTGAATTCGTTTACTAGGCGATTCCGGTTCAGGTTCACTCATATTACCAAGGTCAGTATACGTGTCGGTCTGATCAGTAAGTTTTTCTCGACAAGAGAAAAGGCGCGAAATTTGGATATATATGTGTGAAAACCGAATTACTGATTTAAGCGTATGCGAATATTTATACGCCAAATTAAGAAATGAATGTCTGAACTATATAGTCTTTAGACATCCGAATAGGTTTTTGGTCTGTAGATTTGTCCCTTAATGAAACATTTGCATTGTATGGGTATGGTACTACTGGTATACACACGCATAGCAGCAGAATGTTACATTTTTACCCAAACCTCCTTCTTACCGTTTTCAGTTCCTTCGGTTAGCACAGATTTTGTATAGTAATATTTTTTGTATAGTTTATACAAGTTTGTGAAATTTAAACAGTCGTGTAATATTGGTTCCTCTAATTTATTATGTTTATAGACACTTTTCTATTATTTACATCCTTATCTGCCTTTCTATCGCATTTATAGATACATTATTTGTTTCATTTCTCACATTTGTAATAGCAAAACAACTTTCATAAGAGAATTTAATAATATGTACTTTATGTTTAACGTAAAATATGATCTTGCATGTGCATACGAATAAGGATTGAAATTGAAAAATTTTGAAATAGGCATTTGGATTTTTTTCTCTGATACACTTTAACGGCATCCTTTTAGCAGCATTTTTGTCAATAACTCTTTCATGTAAAGTGGACTAATTACATACACATAATTAAAAAGGGATATTTTGATTTAAGCTAGAAATTCAAGAACTTGTGAATCTTTGAATTTCTGTTTTGTTTGTGAGTTATTTCACTCTATGCACTAATTTCATAATTCATGAAAAAAAATACAGCTCTTGTGGTTAAATTTAGCTTTACTGAAAAGAATGAGGTGTCTATAAATGTCTGTAAACATTGAGTGTGTACTGGAGCATCTAAGCAATTGGAATTATCTTTTTTGTAGTATACGGGATGAAGAGCAAATAGCTATTCACTTATTGAACTCGTGCATATAATGACAATCAGAACTCATAAGAGCTCTCCCCTGTCTGATTGATTTGATTTGATTTGATTTGATTTGATTTGATTTTCTGTGTTTAACGCCATTTTTTAGCACCGGTTTGGGACTATTTTGTGACGGCAAGTTTTTATTGTTGGAAGAAGCAGGAATGCCCGGAAAAAAACATCAACCTTCGATAGGAAACTGATTGTAGTCGAATGCGACCGCATGCTCGGGGTTCTAACTCACAACCATAGTGTTGTAATACTGAGAATACAATATACTGTTGCTCAATCAATTATCAACACTGAAAATAACATATACTGTCGCTCCATATACCGGAATTTGATGAGACTGTCGTAAAAGTGAGAGGTTTAGAGCTATTAAACTAGGTTCAATGCACCATTTTCTACATTTAGAAATGCCTGTACCAAGTTAGGAATATGACATTTATTGTCCATTTGTTTGATGTGTTTTGTCATTTAATTTTGCCATGTGTTTAGGAACTTCCGATCGAATTTTCCTCGGAGTTCAGTATTTTTTGTGATTTTATCTTATAAATGTAAAAAGTAAAATAACAAAAAAAAATACCTCACTCACGGCAAAATTAAACTTCAGTTATATGCATTTGCAGCTAAACTTTTTTTGTCTTAACTGAAGTCAATCGTCATGTGCCTAGAACTATGCTTGATGATAGAATTGTCTGCAGTAAACTACTTAGGAGGGATGACAACGAGTACTCGAGTACGAGCGAGTACTTGAGTACATCTTGAGAACTCGGATACTAGTTTGCCTTTTATACATCTTCAGGTATCATTTTGAAATATCCTTCGTAATACTAATGAATATAATATCTTTTCACAACGTAAATAATTTTAGCATGAAGATTCTATGGGTTATAACGTAGTCTCAGGTTTATCTTTAATCGAAAATTATGTTCTAGCAGTACCAGCATAGTCCGTTCCTGCCGAGAGGATTTTTCATGTACATGACTTGTTGACAATACTAAGATTCGGGCCAGATTATACTTCGGAACAAGAACACAATTAAAATGCTCTCAGTGAACATAACTTAACTGATAAGAGACATGATGTGTTACAGTGTTAGAACTTGGATTAACCCTTTCATGAATCAATAACTCACAAGACGTTAACTTTCTTTCTTTTTAATCAAAACTTCTCAAGTCGTAGTATTAAAAATACAAACTCCACAGGAACATATCATACAGACTGTCTATCAAGTCGAACTTTAGGTTTGTATTGATGATTAAATTGGAATGTTTTTAATTTTGGTTCATAAACACACTAAATTAAATTGCTTTTTATGATAAGCGTATCCTTCGAAATAGTGATCCTTTATTCGTGGTTCTATTGACACAAAAAGGACTTGCTTTACAAGGATCAAGTTATGTTTTATAGCCATACAGTTTGAGTTTTGCAACAAAATACAGTATTTCGTTAATATGTCAAGCGATGTAATCATGGTATAATTATGTTTATGTAATATGGAAAGGTAATAGCAAAAATACCATAAACGTCCAAACAAAAATCAAAACTTTTTAATAGACAAGTAAACCCAATACAAGTACTAGAGTATTATATTTTAGATTTTTTGTTACCTCTACTCATCATATATACTAAGAATTAAGTTCCATTTCTTATTACGAATTACGACAAATATCTAGATGCCTGATAATGTGAATGCGGGCGTGTAATGCTATATTTGTATTTTTCTAAACAAATGATTATGAACTAAGATTTATAGTGCATCGTTGAAGACGGTGGCTTGGCTATTTAAACTGTCTTATAATATCTTTTAATTTAGAAAGGGCTTTAATTTTGAAAAAGACATTAACACAACAGTTTAAGTTAGATATACAATGGATACATGGCGATTCGTGAAAATCAATCAAATTCCCCTGCGGAACCATGATTTCTTTTATTAGAATCAACGTCTATTCATTGTATCTGTTCCGGACCATATATTTGAACCATATGGGTATATACTCATATAGTCCGACCATACGCATATCGTCCGACCGTACGTGTATGATCGGGGTAATTAACACGCTGTTACACTTTTACTTTTACGGCCTGTGATCTATTCACATGGTATGACCGTTTTAGTTGTCACGTCATTAGAAAGACGCTATCATACGTATATGTTATTTTGTTATAATATTATAATAAAAAGATTTACTAAATAAAAAAAGTTCATTTTACTAACTAATCAAAATTATTATAAACACATTTTACACTGATGGTAAGGTAATTACCGATTTGTTATTACGAGTGAATGGCAATATGGCGACTTTGGGAGATTACTTCCAAAAATTTCTATAATGAACTGTCTCATTGACAACCATATCACATCTTCTGTTTTATAGGTTCCACAAGAGGTCACCGTCAAGGACCATAGTTTATTTAAGTTGTCTTGTGAATCCAGTTTACTGCAGTCATGTTACGATATTTGGGATCCAGAGCTCCTTAAAACACTTGGTATCACTGCACGTGCTAAGAAGGCTAACTGTTCACTCGCAAGCAAGTGGTTAAACTAAAAAGGATTGTGCACACAACAAAGACGTGCAAGTGCAAAAAAAGGCTATAGTACCGTGTGGGAGTAAATTTCATCTTTAGCCGACATGCAGGAATGCAATTGGCGATGAAAACTAACTATGACATCAATACAGTTTTTATTTAGCCTTTGAATTATACAATTATTACATTTTCATGTAACTTTCATTGTTTTTTGGGAGTAAATTTCATCTTTAGCCGACATGCAGGAATGCAATTGGCGATGAAAACTAACTATGACATCACTTTCATTGTTTTTGTTGAGATAAAGTAAATTGTATTTTTGAAACATTTGCAATGTATTGGGAAAAAAAAACCTGTATGGTCCAAATACTCATATGGTCCGTCCCATTTATAACCAAACGAGGTTTGGGTAAAAATGTAACATTCTGCTGCTATGCGTGTGTATACCAGTAGTACCATACCCATACAATGCAAATGTTTCATTAAGGGACAAATCTACAGACCAAAAACCTATTCGGATGTCTAAAGACTATATAGTTCAGACATTCATTTCTTAATTTGGCGTATAAATATTCGCATACGCTTAAATCAGTAATTCACAAAAATAAAATTGTTCCTTCATCCACGACAATATATACCGACAAAAAAACCAAATGAACAATTCTTCATTTCGAAATATAAAATGTAACTTAATTATACTCGCTGGGCTGACTATTTAAAATAACAAAACCTGTGTTAAAGTTTAAGTAATTTCAATTTTGATTGATGAAAAGTATATTACATCAGTTGACAAAAGGACGGTAAAACAATTTGTTTAAATCAATAACTATTTTTAAATTTAGTTTAAAGTTTCATGTACTAATTTTCTACTTTTGACAAGGCAGATTCAAATAAGATGAATTTCAAAAGGTTCAAAATATCAATTGAATTGGTTGGTTCACAAGACGACGTCAAGGGTGATACTGATGGAAGACCGACAACTATTATTTGTATTTGTTCTTGATTTGGACACAGCTTTTAATTTCAGAAGAATTTGAAGTTAGCCTGGCAAAAAATGTCATAAAGCTGTGATTTGAAAGTCAATGTGATAATTATTACCAATAGTACAAATGTCGTTAATTTATTACCTCTACCAAATCTTAAAGTACGTTATGAAAGAACAAGCAAAGCACTTTGAAAGGTCATTGTTTTTTTATAATTTAGGCATAAGATGAGACAAATATGCACAGCTGGTCTTATAAAAAGTAAAATCACAAAAATACTGAACTCAGAGGAAAATCAATTCGGAAAGTCCATAATCACATGGCAAAATCAAATAACAAAACGCATCAAAAACGAATGGACAAGAACTGTCATATTCCTGACTTGGTACAGGCATTTTCAAATGTAGAAAATGGTGGATTGAACCTGGTTTTATATAAACGTCTACATAAATGATGTATTCATGTCATGCAACATATTTGTGAATAATAACGTTGATAATAAATTTGCGTCGTTTCAAAATTTATTTTGAAAAGTAAAATATACGTGCTGGTTTTAAGTATAAATTGAGTAAATATATATACAGGGGTAAATGAGTTGAAACAAAACTAAAAATTTCTCTTTTGGCTGAATCACGAACCAGATTTTTCCTGCATCAAGAACGTCCATTGTCAAAAACACAATTGCGGGATATATACGTGATATATTTACTCTGAGAGCACACCTTATATCAATTATCACTGGTAATTTTGAACGATTTCAAATAAATCTTGCTACTAACAACTCTTGAAAACAATCGAATATATGATTTGATTGCAATTGAGGTAAATACCCCTGTCAAGAATTTGAGCATGTATAGGTCACTGTCCGACGTGTAATTGTATGCACAAACAATACCGTACAGTACATGCAGTACCGTATAAACGTACTCGTAAAATACCATAAAATGTCAATGAACAATTTGAACTTTGTCACTAAAATAACATAGAAAAATATATACAGCCAGGTTGTGTATAAGAACGCAGTATATTTTTTCTCATTTTTTGCAACAAATCTGTGAATAATAAGGTTTATAATTACAAAATGTAGTAAATATATTTGTCTGAAAGATTTGTTGAAAAAGTTCAATGTCTAGTGCTGATTTTTTATGTCTGTGTTGCAGTAATGAAAATGGGGGAGGTAGAGGGTATTATACTTTTAAAGATTTTATAGATTAAGTATTTGGCAATGCATGTACTTGAGATGACGTCTTAATGACGTTATCAAATGTCATAGCTTGTTCGTGTTTACTGCTATCTGTACTTCAGATGTAAGAAGTCAACATGGACTAGTAGATCGTATCTGTGTCATGATTTTTTTTAGACAAGCCAAAAAACGTTAACTTTTTCTTTTAATCCATATGCCCAACAAAATGCAGCATGAATTTTGGTGTCTCCAGATATTTTCAGTGACATAACACTTCAATGTATTATGACTAAAAAAGTAAATTGTCATTAAGATGCCTATAGTATTCATTAAGATGCCTAGAAATAGGAATTAGTAAACTTGATACATATATTTACTCAATTTATCAAATTAAAACCAGAACATGTATCAATGTAAAATGTACTTTTTAATCAAATTTTAGAGATTACGCAAATTATTGATCAACGTTATTATTCACAAATATGTTGCACAAAATGAATTAATCAATTGTTTAAACGTCTACAAGACCAGCTGTACATAATTATCTTCTCTTATGACAAAACGATAGTTAAATCAACGACCCTTCAGAGTACTTTACTGGTTTTTCCACAACGTCCTTTACAGTATTGGTAGAGCTGATAAAAAAATTGTGTTTAATAAAATACAGCGACATTTGTACTCATCGTGATAATTGTCTCATTGGTATATCAACTATATATTCTTTTTATTTTGACAGGTTAACTTTAAAATCCTCCGAAATTGCAAGTTGTGCACAAATCAAGAACAAATTCAGTACTATCAATGGGCGTCCACCAGTTTCACCCTGGGTGTGGTCTTGTGGTTCACAACTAATTCAAAAATCTTTTGAATCTTTTATAAATCATCTTTTGTGTGTCTTGTATTGTCAAAAACCAAATAATTAGTTTATAAATCTTAGAACAAAATTTAGATAGATGTTTGGGATTTAAACACATTTTGTCATTCAATTTTTTTTCAACTGATGTAGTTAAGATAATACTTAATAGTTATCCCACAAGGACGCGGTGTGTCAGTGTAAGATCACCCCGATGGCCGGAGGCCAGAGGGTGATCTAACACTGACACACCAAGTCCGAATGGGATAACTATTTTACATCCCAGCTGTTTTAGATTAGATGAAAAATCGTCTACAATTCATAAAATCGAGTTAAGAACGCCACACAACCATTATAATATACTTTATATATTACTATATGATGTATACCCTTTATGACCCCCGAACACGATGAGTAGAAAATAAACAATGTCAAATCGCCCCACTTGCCAATCTGCCCACACTATATCGCCACTTTATCAAAAAATCGGCCCACTCTTGTTTACCGACTCTTCCCACTTTTGAAAAAGTGTAAAATCAAATTGAACAATTAGTCTGACAACTCACTTATTAACGAAAAAGGTTTAAACCCTGCTGAATAAAGGTCTGCCAACTCGCCCCACTTATAAAAAGATCTTGCTTCCTTTAAGTATGTTAAATTACTGTTAGTTCGTATCCAGTCGTCCCGGTGTAGTGGTATGTGTCGTGGCTTGATATGCTGAAGGTCTTGAGTTCGAATCCCTGCATATACACTGGATTTTTTTCTACGTGAATTTTGATAGATAGTCTTTTCCGTATAATTAATTATAAGTTTTATAGTGGATTTGACATTCCAGCCAAAATGTTACGGAACAAAGGAAAGCATGCATAACAAAGAAACTCAAACTGGGGTGATCTGGTAGGGGTGATCCGGCTCAGATCACCCCTGTTAGAACAAAGGAGCTGGGATGTAATGTCAGATACCTTGTAGGCAATGCTAAACAGATAGAATTCAGATCACGGTATATATCTATATGTTTTCATATATATAATGTCACATATAGTAAATATATAAAAGATTATCGTGTACGAATATTTATTCTCATCAGATGGTTTTCACAACATGGTACGAGTGGTCAGTTTGAAAGGAAGATATCAGTGATAATAGAATATATTGAACACAAACAAAAAAGGTGGAGATCAAGACCCATACACTCACATATGATCGAATATGGTCATCTCCAAATGTAATGAGCAATATGAAGATTAATGTGCCTGAATCTAATCATAATATTATTCAATAAATCATGCAATTACAAACCGCCTACTAAATCACAAAATCTGCAAGCAAAGCATTTAAGATATCAACGTGGCAATTGCAATATGTTGCTCAGTCTGAATACATCAGCTGTGTACATGACTATAAAACGGAATGTTCTGTTCTGTTCATGACAAGTTACCGCAGGAGCAGATTCATCAACTGAGGAAAGACCAAGTAAGTGAAAAGTATTATAATAGAATCGATCAAAACATTAAAGGTGCGGTATGCTAAGTGGTATAAATGGTATGAGTTAAACTATTATTGAATATAAATTATACTTAAAGTATATTTGATTTATATATACCAGACTTTAAAGACTCACGGTATTTATGATCTACAGACAGTGTTCTCACACATTGTATATTATTTTAGAAAAACACACACTCATATTTCAATTATGTTTTTAAAGTTGTTCATGCCTTAACTGGAAATGCAATAGTAAACTTATAGTAGTTCATTCAATTGATTTTTATTGTTAAAGCTTCTTTAAATGCAGTTGAATGGAATACGTTGATAATGAAGTTAAAACACCCTGATTAAAACTTACACTGTGAATAATCTATCTGCATTAACATACTATGATTTAAACAGAATCTTTAGAGCAAATTTTTCATAACATAGGTTTATTTGTTTGGTAAATCAATCATGAATTCATATGTTAAGGATGTGGTTTATTCATTGTTACATAAAATGAGTATGTATTTATAAGCTGAAAATTAACACACGCATGCGATTTGGTCCCAAATAACTGAATTCATGCAGACCTTAGGAAACTGTAAACTCAAGTTTAAGCTACAAATTTCAAAAATTGATAGAAAGTACTCAAGATACTTTATTCAATTACAGTTACATAAAATATTGTTCTCATTAAAATGTTGTCTTCGGATAAAATGGCAAATAGAATATTGTCCTTGTTGATGAAATGTTGTCACATCCATTTGGACAAGATCATTATATAAATTAATGTCCATCACAACATTTCACTGTGAGATTCTGTCCTTTCCAATTAGTCACAGTTAAGAATTGTCCATGACATAAATAAATCTAATTATGTCAGACACGAGGATTCCTCTAACATGAAATTGAAGCTTTTTCTGGGTATATGCGTTATAACTTAATTAAGGATTTTTTGGTCATCATCAATCAAATAAAAAAATAAAGATATATATGAAAATTCTAAATTGTAGTTTCTATAACCTTTCTTTCACAAAGCACATTTACTGATAATTAATCTATG
The DNA here is from genome assembly GCA_037788925.1 of Mytilus galloprovincialis. NCBI lineage: Eukaryota > Metazoa > Mollusca > Bivalvia > Mytilida > Mytilidae > Mytilus > Mytilus galloprovincialis. Next base: position 42,569,643 of record CM075333.1, on the reverse strand, counting down.
ATATATTGCCTCAATACACAACCTTGGATAACCTTTAACAAGATTAAATTTGATATTATTTATCTTTAGAATAAAGGTGGTATATGAAAAATTTTTGAACATTGTTTCATAGATAGGAACAAGATTTCGTGATACAAAAGCATGAAATTTTGACTTGAGGACCAATATCGCATTGGAAAATATTTTGCTTTACATATGTGTAGGATTAACTGGTGTTTAGAGATATGATTTTCCCACAATACGTCTTCAGTACGGCAATAAAGTGCTTTCTTATTGGGTGTCCATTTACATTTTGCTGGATTTAACAATTCTAGCCACCACTGGTCTCTACTGTGACTTTTGTGAATTGTGAGATAGAACATACGCAATACCAAGTTATTTGTATGCTTATGAATTTTCCCAGCAACTTTATGGACACTAAAGACTGTTGTACTAAAAACGCTGGTCATGCGCATCTTCTATCATTGTTTCTCTCAACCAAATTGATTGATAAAATTTCCTTCAAAATGAAAAAGATGTGTCTAAATCCCGTCAAGGTAGATCATGAAACGGATAAAACAATAAGTCCTTTTGTATTTGATGCACATAGCTATCAAAAAGAATATTACAAACATACCGAGCTCAAAGGAAAATCTAAAACGGGAAGTCCCTTATCAAATCGGAATAAAAAGATATGAAAAACATTAAATTAATCGCAAACAATTACATATTCCTGTAATACAGACGTTCCCTTTATGTATACTAGTTGACATCTGGTCTTGTAGCAAAAAAACCTACACCTTTTGGTTTTTTGTTTTTTAACTTTAGAATTTGTTTGGAATGCATGTGTTATAGATCAGTCGTACACATTAAATTTTGAGAGTTTGATTTATTTCGGTTAAATTAACCTTTTCACTTTATCTTTGACTTTCGTCTTGAAAATTTTTGTTCTGAATAAGATAATAATGTTATTTGTTTGTTTTGCAGATACGCTTACCAACTGTCAATTGCAATGATAATGGCTCATATTTTGAACTGCATCTTGTTTGTTTTCATATGTTGTATAAGTATTGTTAATGGTTGGATTCCTGCTCCGGTACCGACAACAGGAGGTATGCTAATCATGATTTTAAGTTACAAAAACGTCACTATTTGAATTGATTGATTGTTATTACGATAGTGTTAAAAATAATTAAGATGATAAATCGGACTATATGGTAGGGATTGTTCATCCAACCCCATTTTCCTAATTGTTTCAATTTACTATTCTTGTTTATTAAATTGCTATCGATTCTATTCATATAAATAATTAATGTAATTTTCCTGTCGACATTTACATATACAAGTAAACCTTTAATCCCGTACATTTGAAAATTTATTTATTTTCGTTTGATTACAACTTCTTTATATTGTGGCAGGCCACAATTTGGAAATCTATATTGACATTGAATTTGGTATTTTATGTATCTTTTTAAAGGCCAATCAATTGTACAATTGCCATGACGTTGTCTTATCGGCATCGGAATCGACTTAAGAGTTTGAATATCCCTTTGGTATATTTCTCCTCCATTTTAACTAATCTCTTAAACTGACAGAAAGTGCCAATCATTTTATGTTATGCTTACCTTCTACACAAGTTTTAATTTGACTTTTTTGAAGGGAAGGAAATCTAAGAATATTTTGCTTATTGTTTTATTTTAATAATATTGTTTAGCAAAGTTTGTAACATCTATACAGCATATGCATAAAGTGTATACAGCTCTTTGAATATCTATCAAAATTTGAATAACAATTATACATACGTGTATCAGAGGGTAAAAACTTATTGTTGCATATGTGTACCAACTATTCATATGAATGTGTTATTACATTGTACGTAAAATGCTACATCTTGAACTATTAATACGAAAAAGAAAATTTGCTCAATTTAATGGCTGAGTAGAAGCCAGGTTTTTTAAATATCCACCTTTATTTAATATAATAAATATCATCAAGATAACAGTATGTGGTCATTAACAAGTACAAAAAAACAGCTGACTGCAGAATAAATTGTTCAAGAGATTAGGCAATGAATGTTCATCATGCAATACATATAAACTGTGTATGTTTATTTATATATTATATATTTTTAAATTCCTGTATTGTTATTTTTACAGGGGGATTTACAGCGACACTATCCAGTGGTCCGAATTCATATGCGAAAGATGCAATAATCCAATACAACCGAATTCTTTGTCCGAATAGTAATTATAATGCTGGAAAATATACTGTTACTGTGGCTGGTAATTACTTGGTGTCTGTTACCATGATGTCAGGCACTGTAACCGCTCACACTACTCTAATGAAGAATACAGCTATTTATGTGTGGCTATATACTGGTAACCAATATGATATGGCAACCCAAACTGTCTACATGCAACTGGCAGTAGGTGAGATGATTTGGGTAAAGATGACCAACAAGGCATCGATCCTCTTTGATGTTTACAACACTTTCACTGTTGTTCAGGTATCTTGATTCAGATGTAATATGACGTTTTTAAAGATGTTGCATTTCGGCCAAAACAATAAAAAAAAATGAGCAATGAATGCTTTTAAATAAAGTTTACCATTCTTTTATCGTTATACTTTTTTTAAATGAGCAATAAGCTTACATATGCCTTTATTTTGATTTTTGAATGACAACATATTTGTTACGTTCGTAGGTAGTGTTTTTAAACGGACTGTCGGCATTCCAATGGGAACCATGTTTGTCCCTGTTCTTGCCGACTTGTTTCTTTATTATTATAAGGCTGAATTCATACAGGAACTTCTGAGGATGAAAAATAAGAAATTCGCAATATCTTTTAACTTTACTTTTCGCTATATGGATGAGTTTTTCTTACTAAATAATTCAAAATTTGGTGAACATGTTGAACGCATCTATCCCATCGAACTCTAGACAAAGGATACAACAGATACATATAAGTCTGCCTAATATCTTGATTAATAACTACAAATTGATAATGAAGGTCGGTTGAAAACAATACTTAACGACACACGAGATGATTTCAGCTTCTAAATTGTGAACTTTCATTTTCTATGCAGCAACATTAAAGCAGCGCCTGCATGCGGTGTATATATCTCCCAATTGTTATGATATTCCATTGCTTGTATTTCCTATCATGGTTTCCTTGATAGAGGGTTGCTGCTTACAAGAAAGTTATTAAACCAAGAGTTCTAAATGGTGAAAGTGACATCACCCCTTCGTTAATTTTATGCCATCACGAGTTGGTTGACTGTTCTCAGATGATATCGAATATGTTTCTTACGTCGTGATTACAATCCCCTTATCTTTTCATTAATGTGACCTACCGAATGAGACTATATACCGGGTTTGTAATAACATGAGTAATACCACGGGTGCCACACGTAGAGTAGGACCGGCTTACCTTTCCGGAGCACCTGAGATCATCCCCAGTTTTTGGTGGGGTTCGTGTTGCTCAGTCTTAAGGTTTTTGGTTATTTTGTTGCTTGTGTACTATTTTTTGTCTGTTTGTCTTTTTCATTTTATTTATTTGTCAGTTTATTTGCGATTTATGAGATTGGCTGTTCCTCTGGTATCTTGCGCCCCTCTTTTAGTTTTGAATGTACCTTATACTTAAAACAAGATAAAATTCGACGGATGTTTATATTTATTATATCATATATTGTATCAGGACTTCAACATGGAGATGATTGTATATCAAATACGATATGAATCAAAACGTAAGGAATAGGTCAATTAGATTAAAAAAAATACACATCATATAGATTTTGAACATTTAAAAATTTAATTTGTTAATTGATAGCTGCATCTCACCTACATTTGTAGGTTGTCATACGACAATTATATACATTACTTGCAAATGTGTTATGGAATGTTTTGTTTCTTGCTTGGCAAAAATAAAAAATACATATTCGATAAATCCAACATTTAAATTGATTGATTGATTTTGGTGTTTTAACGCCACTTTAACGCATTTAGGTTATTTGGTGGCGACCAGTATTTATTAATGGGATATTAGGGATAACAGTAGTAACTACGTAGATCACTCGTCCACCGAGACTCTAACATATCCGTCAAACCGCATATGTTCAAACACTCTTTTCGAAATAAAACAAAAATGGGCGATAGTGTGTAATAAGGGAGACAAAAGATATGAAAGGGACTTACAAACTCATATATCTAAGACGGATATGAATTATGTTATGAAGTATGGGTCAGTGAGACTAAAATAAAACAATCTATAGATATTAAACATTTGAACATTTTATTGTTCAATTGATAGTTGCCAAAACTGACAACGCCATGGCTAAGAAAAAAAGAGGTCATTCGAACCAAGTATATAACTTATTGGGTATACTGAATAAATGCACGGCTGAGTAGCCCTTCAAGAGACTTTTCTTATCAGATTAAGTAATATCATATATTATAGATTACACCTGAGTTCTATTGTTATATCACAATTTTAATAGATCTATTGTTACGGATAACAATGCATTTAACCACGTAGTTTTTAAGAGGGGTGTTTCTGAAAACACAGTTCATTGTAATTCATAAGAATTATATATAAATTGATAATTTTTCTAATAGCATGAACTTATAGTTTTCACTACAAGTTGTTTAAAAAAATAAACAAATAAACACATTTCAGAAAATTCCAATAGCGAAAACAATATTTAGCAAAAATTTTTAATTGAAAAAATCCTTTGAAAAGTCCTTTACTTGAAGGTACAATTTGATTCATCTTAGTCATATGTCTCTCTTCTAAACATGCTAAAGGTTTGGTTTAAAAATCTGAGATTATATCTTCCAAAACACCCCATCCTCCTGATCGTGAGTTGTCCTAAATATTCAATCTGTATTTTTGTATGTTGAGCGGGTCTGGTCGTCGAGGTTTTTTTTTTTATTAAGACACATTTATCCCTCATTATGTACGAACATGATTGCATTTTTTTCTGGAGAAGGAGGGGGCCTTTGAACATATAGAATACATTCGTGATTATCTTCTGTAAACTGATACATTTAACATTACTTTAGGATATCTTCAGGCAGACATGGGTACACAGTTGGTTAGAATATGTCGAGATTGACACGGAAATACACAACGTTAAACCCCTCCGGTTACAGGTATAACAATCCCGTAACTAGAAATTCCGTTCAGAGTCATACTTTTCTCATTTGTTCTGAGAAGGTTGAGGTTTTAAAATATTTCGGTGTCGAGCATTACTATAAAGGCATATATTGTCCAATTGCTCATGTGGTGCAGATACATTGGTACAGTGATTTGTTCCTTTCTTTACGTTTAGTTTATTTATTTTAGGCCTGAACAGTTAATTCATTTGTAATATGTTTTGTTGAATAAATCATTGATAAACTTACCTGTCCAAAGTCAGGAGCCTCTGGCCTTTGTTAGTCTTAGACTATTTTTAAGTTTAGTTTCTTATGTACAAATTGGAGTTTTGTATGGCGTTCATTATCACTGAACTAGTATAAACATTTGTTTAGGGGCCAGCTGAAAAACGCCTCTGGGTGCATGAATTTCTCGTTGTATTGAAGATCTGTTGGTGACCTTCTGCTGTTGTCTGTTCTATGGTCGAGTTGTTGTCTCTTTGACACATTCCCCATTTCCATTCTCAATTTTATTAGTTCACCTTACAGCCCTTTTAACCTATTCCATTCATTAGTCAAAGAGTTTTCATTTAAGATGGTACCCAACACCTTAACTAGAATTAATTTGGTTCGTTTAATTTTCTGAAAATTTTGACAAAGTATTTACATTGACCCTTTGGGAAAAATAAAAATTTCAAAAAAATTTGAACCAACCGTTTAATCAGAAAATGTCCACTTGTTATATAGCAGTTTGACAAACACTTATTTTGATCATTGAGAAGTTTTATATTCCCTTAATGTAATTTGCAATCTCAACTTAAACTCAATTTAAAAATCCTTTTTTGACACACAAAAACTCCTTTGAAAATTCAGCTATTTGCAAACAGGGGATTACTGTATAGTTTTTACACCTTTTAATGGTCATCTACTTGCTTTTTTTAAATGGTACAGATTGGTACCTTTTACAGCCGATGTGTGGTAAAGGTATTATCTTTAGTTAGCTTACTTGCTAGCTGAACCGTTAAGTCATTATAATGTTAGTTATGCTACCATACTTTAAAAACAAAAGTAGGCCGACAGATAACCAATCTAACTGTAGGACTAGGCTTATTCGAAAGGAGGGTAGTATACTTTACCTAATAAAGACTTCACTGTTCAGCTAGCAAGCAAACTGACTAAAGATATTACATTTATCTACACACTTAATTCAATCGGTTGTAAAAGATTGAACTTGCACGTTCTGTTTCAGTGTTGCTGCATAGAAATATTTGTTTTCAACCTTTTCACTTTTTGTCATTTTCTAAATATCAATCGAGATATTCGGCAGACTTAACGATATATGTTGTAATCTTTATTTCTTTGTAGAAAACAAACATGGGTCGATGCCCACTCTGGTGGAGGTTACTTTTCTGAGTTTATCACCTGCTTTAATTACTAGTCTGACATTACTTTTAGGTTTACATGAATTATCAATATCATGGTAATAGTTATAAATTTGTCCATTATTCAACACTAACTAGCCAATTTAAACTTCTTCACTCTGTTTGATACTTTGAACATTTAGTATGGTTCTGTACTTATACATCCCGTTATTGTGCTATTGTGAAACTTGTTTGTTGTTTGTTTTTCATTCTTGCTACGTGCTTTGTTTTATGCATTTTCATGTTGCTTTGTTACATATATGACGTGGGTCTGTACTTATACATCCCGCCATTGTGTTATTGTACAATTGTATTTTTGTGTATTCTTGTCTACAATTTTTCTAATATTCTTGGTCTAAATGCCTTTAGTGCATCTTTGTTACTTATTTCTTTGGTTTGTTTAGTGATTTAGATAATAACACAACATTGACTGCTGCAACCCTATTTTTGACAAGTTTCTTTATTATGTCTGATTGTTTTGTTCACATATCGTTGTCAATATAATGGAACTTGATGCGACTGTCATAGTTTAGCTAGCTATAAAACCAGGTTCAATCCACAATTTTCTACTTACGAAAATGCATGTTCCAAGTCATGAATATGAAAGTTGACGTCCATTCGTTTAATGTGTTTTGTCATTTGATTTTGCCATTTGATAAGGAACTTTCCATTTTGAATTTTCCCTAACTTTCAGTATTTCTATGATTCTACTTTCTACTTTCTACTTTCTCTGTATCATTTGATAAAATGAATTATTTTTTTCAATATTATGCATGCAGATGAACTACTGTTTTAAATAATTTTAACATTATAGATTAAGTTGACATTACAATATTTGATTTCAGTATGTTTGTGATTTTACTTTTTACACTTTTTTGACAATTTGAAGAAAAATGTATTACATTATGTTTTATTGCATATCTTTTTTGAGTGTTCTCTAGAATAATAAGTCGTTTTTGACAAATTTTGAGTCTGCCCTTTCCCCCTGTCAACCAATCAAACAACAATTTTCATAAAAATTAATATTGTTTTCGCAATTGGAATTTCCTGAAATGCGTTTATTTTTTATCTTTTTAAACAACTTGTAGTGAACACTATAGTTCATGATATTGGAAAAATAATATTTATATATAATTCTTATGAATAACAATGTGCTGTGTTTTAAGAAACCCCCTCGAAAAAAAACTGGTTAAAATGCATTGTTATCCGTAGGAATAGATCTATTAAACTTGAAGTATAATCTGATATCTGTAATATATTATATTTCTAGGTCTGATAAGAAAAGTCTCTCAAAGAGCAACGCAGCCGTGCATTTATTCAGTATACATAATAAGTGGTTTAATAGCTTCAGTTTGAGCAGCTACCCTCTATCAAGGAAATCATGATAGGAAATACAAACGAGGAAATATCATATCAATTGGAAGATAAATACACCGTAGGCAGGCGCTGCTGTAATGTTGCTGCATAGCAATGGAAAGTTCACAATTGGGAAGCTGAAATCACCTCGTTTGTCGTGAAGTTTTATTTTCAACCTTCATTATCAATTTCTAGATGTGAATCAAGATATGAGGCAGGCTTAACTGTATCTATTGTATCCTTTATCTATATTTCGATGGGATAGATGCTTTCAACATATTCACCAAATTTTGAATTATTTAGAAAGAGAGCAACATCTATATAGCAAAAAGTAAAGTTAAAGGATATAACTAAATTCTAATTTTTCATCCTCAGAAGTTCCTGTAGGAATTCAGCCTAATAATAATAAAGAAACATGTCGGCAAGAACAGGGACATAATTGGTTCCCATTGGAATGTTGACAGTCTGTTGAAAAACACGTCCTCCAAACGTAACAAATTCGTTTCATTAAAAAATTCAAAGGCATATGTAAGCGTATTGCTCATTCAAAAACGTATAACTATAACACAATGGTAAACTTTATTTAAAATCATTCACTGCTCATTTTTTTATTATTTTGGCCGAAATGCAACATCTTTAAAAACTTCATATTACATCTGAAACAAGGTAACTTAACAACAGTAAAAGTGTTATAAACATCAAAGAGAAACGATGCCTTTTTGGTCATCTGTACCCAAATCGTGTCATTCACTGCCACTTGTATGCAGACAGTTTGAGTTGCAATTTCATATTGGTTACCAGTATATAGCCACACATAAATATTTCCATTCTTCATTAGAGAAGTGTGAGCGGTTACAGTGCCTGACATCATGGTAACAGACACCAAGTAATTACCAGCCTCCCTAACCAACAGTATATTTTCCAGCATTATAATTAGTATCCGGACAAAGAATTCGGTTGTATTGGTTTATTGCATTTGTCGGATATGAATTCGGTCCACTGGGTAATGTTGCTGTCAATATCGCTCTAAACAATAAGGATAAAGAAGTTTTAAAAGTGTATAACATATACATAAATAAACACCGTGTATAAGTACTGCATGATGAACATGCATTGCTTAATCTCTTGGACAATTCATATTGCAGTCAGCTGTTTTTTGTACTTGTTAATAACAACATACTGTTATCTTGATGATATTTATTATATTAAATATAGGGTTATATTTTAGAACAAAACTGTCTTCTACTCAGCCATAAAATTGAGCAAATTAATCGTTCAAGATCTAGCATTTTAGCGAACAGTGCAATACACATATGAATAAGTGGTACAAATATGCAATAATACGTTTTTATCCTCAGATACATATAGATTCTACCACTGCATCGAGTGTGATACTTATCCACTTGAGACAGTTAACTTTACAAATTTAAAACGAGAGGCTCGCCGAACGTTTTAAATATTTAAAATTCAACTGTCGAGAGTGGATAAATATCGTATAACACGAGGTTTGGTGGCGGAATCTATTTCTCTAAAGATTTTTAAACAATACGCAGACAAACGTATGTCTTCTTACGACTGATCTGTAGAAAGATGTGTTATTTCTGTGTGACGTCATCAGGCATGGTCGCCTTTTTTAAATGCGTCACAATAGAAAATTCAGAGGAAAACAAGAAGATTCGACGTCATAATCGGATTTTAACCAATGAAGAACTGAGATGAAACGAACCGCACGTTGATTTAATTATTTTATACAAAGGGTGCAGAAAGGGATAAATTGACGCAGAATTAGAGACATGTATGTATTATTGTTTTTAAAGTTTGATATATTTAACGAGCTGTATTCACTTACTACATATGCTGCATTGCAAAGCCTTTTCAATGAAACTGCTGTAGGTTGCATTTCTGTAAATATTGACAATGCAATTTCCCATAGGAACTCCTTTTACGGCTAAAACTGTACCACTTTTACTATGAAGTTTTGAAGAAAATCTTATCCTAGTATTGAAAGTTCATACTTTTCACAGGTCAAAATATAGGGCTGTGCGGCATATTTTCAACGTTTATATGCCCTGAACTTCTCAGAGTTTAAACTTACACTAATTTTCTTAACTACCCCTACCTCGAATGAAAGGTTACCACAGATTTCAATGTAAACAATATGCACGTGTTTATTTACTGGTAACATTCCCAAGTTCTGTCTCTGCGATATGAAACACAGAGAGCATAACTGGGAACCAGTATGTAAACAAAATTAATTTTCTATGAATATTCAATTACTCCCCCAAAAGAGGCGTGTTTTGAGAAACGGCTGTATTTACAAAGTGCAACCTATACATACATTTATTCAAATAGAAAACTCTCTAAAATCAGTTTTTCTTACATTAATACTCATTTATCAGAATTAAAGTCTTAAAGAAATCACTATGTATACTCTAAGTTTTTCTTTACTATACATTTTATACCCCCTCCCCTGTTTCAATTTTTTAAAGAATTTGAAAACAAGGCTTTAATTATTGCCAGCTTACCCTATTTGCATAATTTCTGATAAAAAATGACTAGAACCTGTTAGAAAATGTTACATGTTATTGTAAATGTTCTTTAATCGCTTTCAGATTTAATGGTTGGAATGAAATAGGTTGAAGGTTGATATTAATCGGTTAAATGTGGTGGCATATTAGGTAACTTATCTGAAATTTGAGGCAGTGTCGAGGGCACCGTGTCTCTTCATTGTCACGTCTTACGTCACTTATTGGGTTTTCATCTACCGTATCGATTGATGAGTTTTGAACATCGATATACTACTGTTGCCTTTATGTACCTACTATATCGTCAAGTTAGTCTATGTATGTGATGGTTCGTTTTATGCAAACTTGTTGAGTTCAAATCTCGTCCCCACTGTTATCATTATGTTATTGATGGTAAGTTTGGGACTATTCAGATTTATCACTGCGCCCAGTGTGTCCAAAATAGCTAGCCAAAGTATAAGCTGTTAACGGTGCTTTGCACACATCCCATTGTATGTTTACTCTATCAATGTCGTGAGAGGTGTTTTTTATAATCTTCCTAGTCACCAGCTGTTCGCCTAAACCACGAGGCATTACGGTCTCAGAATCTTCACTATCTACTGGAAATAGTTTCTCATAAATATTACCTGGTACTGCTAGGCTTTTCCCTATGGTTCATCTGACAATATCGGACGAGGCCGTGAGCCTCTGTTTGCTTTTATTATGAGGTAATATTTCATGGCCAATAAACTTGGGAGTCGAGCGTTGGCCTACTGGCCCGACCCGTTGCTGTTTAAAGACTCTGTGGTTGTGGTAGCGCTTTCATTTGCTCTGTACCCTAGTAAAGGTGATCGTTGCCTGAAATAATTGGGATTTCTGGAGTTTGTCCGTACAGATGCTGACCGTTGTCCTTAGGGACTATATGATCTCTGGCTTGGTGGAGGTGTTGCTGGTCGATAGGAATTAAACTGGGATGTATTTCTATCTGTCGATCTACCGCGATTATATTGCTCAGGGGATCTTCAACGTGTATATTGATCAGGTGATCTTCCATTGATATGGTGATCTTCCACGATTATATTGATCAAAAGACCCAAGGTTATATAAATTGGCAAATCCACGGTTACACTGATTAGCTGAAAGCATAATATTAGCTAGTTTTGTGACATTTGAGTGAGGTTGCGCACTTCATTTTCCAAAGGACTGCTCATATACTCTTTGTCTGTCGGTGATACTGAGCCATCACCAAAGAAGACTTGCCAATGGGCATAATTGGCATTTTTTTATCCATATATTCGCCATCTGGTTGGCTATTGAGGGTTTCATTTGTTTTAACGCCTTGTTGGTCGTTTCTGGATTCATCTCTAGTACATGCCTTGTAGAATCATTGTCTTTACATCATCGGAGGAATGATTATTTTCCAATGTGGTCTGGTCGTCTTTTTTGCTGAAGTGACGCTTCAATGCTTTTCTTAAGGCCTAGGGATCATCATATGTGTTTACCAACACATATTCTATTAACTCGCGCTTCTGTTTTATTTTGCGGTCAATCTAAACTGTTCCTTGAGCATCAGATTTCCTACTAGTATCTGATAAAAAGAATTGATACAATTGTCGAAAAGTCAATTCTGAGTTGTCCTCTGTGAAAGTGTCTTCAGTTGTGGGTTTCTCGATATCCCTAAGTGATTTAGTTTCTACCATTTCAATGTTCTTGTCCTTGTTGTCATCAATTCCAGCCATTTCACTGATATGTGTTGATACACTTTTCAAATTACAGAATGATATCTCAAATTGCAATATATTGCGACCAAAGAAATAAGACAGGCAATGAATAATATCTTAGGGCAGATAAAGCTCAAATCACAAGACAAAAAATATTGCAACTTTTAATGAAAGCTACTACTGTAGCTTCTTATAAAAGCTACTATTTTGTATATAAAACGACAAGCTGGCAAAATTAAAAGGACAAACCTGAAACAGAGACTAAATGACTTGAAAAAATATTAAAATTCAGGTCAATTCTCAATAATGAATATTTGCTTATTTTTCAAGGCAGCCATTTTCAAAATAGCTGCCATTTTGAATTTCAAAGATAGATAAAAACAAAATCTTGCTAAGTACACCAAGTCATTCAAATATGTTGAATTTTGTGCTTCTATCATCAAAACCTCTGTGGTTTTTGCAATACTGGAAAATATTTTAGAATGTATGGCGGCCGTCTTGAAATAAGCCGCCATATTAGATGTTGAGGGTGGGTCGATAACTTATATTGCTCAGTACAGACATATGTACCATCATGCCAACTTTGGTGCTTTCCTCATTCATTGAGCAATTTTGTCACTGACTGACTGCTGACTATAACCATAACCCTAACCCTAATGCTGTTTATAACCAAAATCTTAATGCAGTCCATAACCCTAACCTTATTAGTGTCTATAACCATTATGCTGTATATAACCCTAATGATGTCTATCCCACTAATGCTGTATATAACCATATTGCTGTCTATAACCCTAACCCTAGTGCTGACTATAACCCAGATGCTGTATATAACCCCAGTGCTGTCTACAACCCTGACCTTAAAGCTGACTATAACACTAATGTATTCCATAACCCTAACTCTAGTTCTGTCTACTCTAAAACCCTAACCCTAATGCTATATATAACCCTAACCCTAATGTTATCTATAATCCTAACCCTAATATTGACTATAACACTAGTGCAGTCCATAAATCTAACAATAATTATGTCTAGAACCCTTAAATTAATGATGTATATAATCCTAACATTGATGCTGACTTTAACCATAATACTATCGAAAGCACTAATGATGTATATAACACACACCCTTAGGCTGTCTATAACCCTAATGCTGTCCATAACCCTTGTCCAAGTGCTGACAATAACTCAAATGCTCTCTATAACCAAAACACTTATGCAGGGTATTACTCTTGAACTGTCTATGACCCTAATCCCAGTGCTGTCTTTAATCCAAATGCTTTCTTTTACACTAATGCAGTCCATACACTTAACCCTAATTCTGTCTATAAACAACTTAAAACACTAATGCTGTCTATAATCTTTATGCTGTCTATAACCCATAGCCTAAAGCAGTCTTTATCCCTCATACTATCTATAACCCTAACCTAAGTGCTGACTATAACCCCAATGTTGTCTTAAATCCTTACCCTAATTCTGCGTATAACCCAAACCATAACGACATCATTAACCGTATTGCTGTCTATAACTCTAACCCTAGTACTGACTATAACCTAATAGTACTGAATAATACCTAATCGTGGTGCAGTCTATAACCGTAATGCTGTGTTTAACCCTTACCTATAGCACATAAATATTGTCTATAACCCTAACCTTATTGCTGTCTATAACCATTATGCTGTATATAACCCTAACCCTAATGCTGTCTATAACCCTTACTCTAATGAGGTCTATAACCCTAACCCTAATGCTTTCAATAACCCTTACCCTAATACTGTCAATAACCCTAACACTACTGCTGTCAATAACCCTAACACTAATGATGTCTATAACCCTAACCATAATGCTATCTATAACCCTAACCCTAATGGTGTCAATAATCCTAACCCTAATGCTGTTTATAACCCTAACACTAATGCTGTCTATAACCCTTACCCTAATGCTGTCAATAACCCTCATGCCGTCTATAACCTTAACCACAATCCTGAGTTAAACCCCTATGATGCCTATTGGTTTAACCCTAATGCTTTCTATAACCCTAACCCTTATGCGTAACCATAATGCTGTATATAATCCGAGTGTTGTGTTTAACACTGACCCTAATGCTGTCAATAACCCTGACCTTAATGTCGTCTATACCCCTAACCTTAATGCTGTCAATAACCCTATCACTAATACTGTCTATAACCCCTACCCTAGTGCTGTCTATAACCCTTACCCTAATGCTGTCAATAACCCTAACCCTAATGCTGTCTATAACTCTAACTTTAATGCTGTCTGTAACCCTAACCCTAATGCTGACTATAACCCTAACCTTAATGCTGTCTATAACCCTAACCTTAATGCTGTCTATAACCCTAACCCTAATGCTGTCTATAACCCTAACCCTAATGCTGTCTATAACCTTAACCCTAATGCTGTCTATAACCCTAACCCTAATGCTGTCTATAACCCTAACTCTAATGCTGTCTATAACTCTAACTCTAATGCTGTCTATAACCCTAACCCTAATGCTGTCTATAACCCTAACCCTAATGCTGTCTATAACCCTAACCCTAATGCTGTCTATAACCCTAACCCTAATGATGTCTATAACTTTAACTCTAATTCTGTCTATAACCCTAACCCTAATGCTGTCTATAACCCTAACCGTAATGCTGTCTATAACCCTAACCTAATGCTGTCTATAACCCTAACCTAATGATGTCTATAACCCTAACCCTAAGGCTGTCTATATCCCTAACCTAATGCTGTCTATAACCCTAACGCTAATAATGTCTATAACCCTAACCCTAATGCTGTCTATAACCCTAACCTAATGCTGTCTATAACCCTAACCCTAATGATGTCTATAGCCCTAACCTAATGCTGTCTATAACCCTAACCCTAATGATGGCTATAGCCCTAACCTTAATGCTGTCTATAACTCTAACCTAAAACCCTAACCCTAACCCTAACCCTAACCCTATAACCCTAACCCTAATGATGTCCTTAACCCTAACCCTAATGCTGTCTGTAACTCTAACTCTAATGCTGTCTATAACCCTAACCCTTATGCTGTCTATAACCCTAAGCTAATGCTTTCTATAACCCTATCCCTAATGATGTCTGTAGCCCTAACCCTAATGCTGTCTATAACCCTAACCTAATGCTGTCTTTAACCCTAACCCTAATGATGTCCTTAACCCTAACCCTAATGCTGTCTATAACTCTAACTCTAATGCTGTCTATAACCCTAACCTAATGATGCCTATAACCCTAACCCTAATGATGTCCTTAACCCTAACCCTAATGCTGTCTATAACTCTTACTCTAATGCTGTTTATAACCCTAAACTTAATGTTGTCTATAACCCTAACCTAATGCTGTCTATAACCCTAACCCTAATGCTGTCTATAACCCTAACCCTAACAATATCTAAAACCCTAACCCTCAGGCTGTCTATAACCCTAACCTAATGCTGTCTATAACCCTAACCCTAATGATGTCCTTAACCCTAACCCTAATGCTGTCTATAACTCTAACTCTAATGCTGTCTATAACCCTAACTCTAATGCTGCCTATAACCCTAACCCTAATGATGTCTATAACCCTAATCCTCAGGCTGTCTATATCCCTAACCTAATGCTGTCTATAACCCTAACCCTAATGATGTCCTTAACCCTAACCCTAATGCTGTCTATAACTCTAACTATAATGCTGTCTTTTACCCTAACCCTAATGCTGTCTATAACCCTAACCTAACGCTGTCTATAACCCTAACCCTAATGCTGTCTATAACCCTAACCCTAATGATGTCTATAACCGTAACCCTAATGCTGTCTGTAACCCTAACCTAATGCTGTCTATAATCCTTACCCTAATGATGTTCTTAACCCTAACCCTAATGCTGTCTATAACTCTCACTCTAATGCTGTCTATAACCCTAATCCAAATGCTGTCTATAACCCTAAGCTAATGCTGTCTATAACCCTAACCCTTAAGCTGTCTATAACCCTAACCCTAATGATGTCCTTAACCCTAACCCTAATGCTGTCTATAACCCTAACCCTAATAATGTCCTTAACCCTAACCCTAATGCTGTCTATAACCCTAACCCTAAAGCTGTCTATAACTCTAACTCTAATACTGTCTATAACCCTAACCATAATGTTGTCTATAACTCTAACCCTAATGATGGCCTTAACCCTAACCCTAATGCTGTCTATAACCCTTACCCTAATGCTGTCTATAACTCTAACGTTAATGCTGTCTATAACCCTAACCCTAATGATGTCCTTAACCCTAACCCTAATGCTGTCTATAACTCTGACTCTAATGCTGTCTATAACTCTAACTCTTATGCTGTCTATAACTCTAACTCTAATGCTGTCTATAACCCTAACCCTAATGCTGTCTATAACCCTAACCCTAATGATGTCCTTAACCCTAACCCTAATGATGTCTATAACCCTAACCCTAATAATGTCCTTAACCCTAACCCTAATGCTGTCTATAACCCTAACCTAATGCTGTCTACAACCCTAACCCTAATGCTGTCTATAACCCCAACCCTAATGCTGTCCTTAACCCTAACCCTAATGCTGTCTATAACTCTAACCCTAATAATGTCCTTAAACCTAACCCTAATGCTGTCTATAACCCTAACCTAATGCTGTCTACAACCCTAACCCTAATGCTGTCTATAACCCTAACCCTAATGCAATCCTTAACCCTAACCCTGATGCTGTCTATAACTCTAACTCTCATGCTGTCTATAACCCTAACCCTAATGCTGTCTATAACCCTAACCCTAATGCTGTCTATAACTCTAACTCTTATGCTGTCTATAACTCTAACTCTAATGTTGTCTATAACCCTAAACCTAATGCTGTCTATAACCCTAACCCTAATGATGTCCTTAACCCTAACCCTTATTATGTCTATAACCCTAACCCTAATGCTGTCTATAACCCTAACCCTAATGATGTTCTTAACCCTAACCCTAATGCTGTCTATAACCCTAACCAAATGCTGTCTACAACCCTTACCCTAATGCAGTCTATAACCCTAACCCTAATGCTGTTTATAACCTAACCCTAATGCTGTCTATAAACCTTACCCTAATGATGTCCTTAACCCTAACCCTAATGCTCTCTATAACCCTAACCCTAATGATGTCCTTTACCCTAACCCTAATGCTGTCTATAACCCTAACCCTAATGATGTTCTTAACCCTAACCCTAATGCTGTCTATAACTCTTACCCTAATGCTGCCTATAACTCTAACTCTTATGCTATCTATAACCCTAACCCTAATGATGTCCTTCACCCTAACCCTAATGCTGTCTATAACCCTAACCCTAATGATGTCCTTAACCCTAACCCTAACGCTGTCTAATACCTTAACCCTAGTGATGTCCTTAACCCTAACCCTTATGATGTCTATAACCCTAACCCTAATGCTGTCTATAACCCTAACCCTAATGATGTCCTTAACCCTAACCCTAATGCTGTCTATAACCCTAACCTAATGCTGTCTACAACCCTAACCCAAATGCTGTCTCTAACCCTAACCCTAATGCTGTCCTTAACCCTAACCTTAATGCTGTCTATAACTCTAACTCTCATGCTGTCTATAACCCTAACCCTAATGCTGTCTATAACCCTAACCTAATGCTGTCTATAACCCTAACCCTAATGCTGTCTATAACCCTAACCCTAATGATGTCTATAACTCTAACTCTAATGCTGTCTATAACCCTAACTTAATGCTGTCTACAACCCTAACCCTAATGCTGTCTATAACCCTAACACTAATGCTGTCCTTAACCCTAACCTTAATGCTGTCTATAACTCTAACTTTCATGCTGTCTATAACCCTAACCCTAATGATGTCTATAGCCCTAACCCTAATGATGTACTTAACCCTAACCCTAATGCTCTCTATAACCCTAACCCTAATGATGTCCTTTACCCTAGCCCTAATGCTGTCTATAACCCTAACGTAATGCTGTCTATAACCCTAACCCTAATGCTGTCTATAACCCTAACCCTAATGATGTCCTTAACCCTAACCCTAATGCTGTCTATAACCCTAACCCTAATAATGTCCTTAACCCTAACCCTAATGCTGTCTATAACCCTAACCCTAATGATGTCCTTCACCTTAACCCTATTGCTGTCTATAACTCAAACTCTAATCCTGACTATAACCCTAACCCTAATGCTGTCTATAACCCTAACCTTAATGATGTTCTTAACCCTAACCCTAATGCTGTCTATAACTCTAACTCTAATACTGTCTATAACCCTAACCCTTATATTGTCTATAACTCTAACTCTAATGCTGTCTATAACTCTAACTCTAATGCTGTCTATAACCCTAACCCTAATGCTGTCTATAACTCTAACTCTAATGCTGTCTATAACCCTAACCCTAATGATGTCTATAACCCTAACCCTAATGATGTCTATAACTCTAACTCTAATGCTGTCTATAACTAAAACTCTTATGCTGTCTATAACATAACTCTAATGCTGTCTATAACCCTAACCCTAATGCTGTCTATAACTCTAACTCTAATGCTATCTATAACCCTAACCCTAATGATGTCCTTAACTCTAACTCTAATGCTATCTATAACCCTAACCCTAATGATGTCCTTAACCGTTACCCCAATGCTGTCTATAACCCTAACCTAATGCTGTCTATAACCCTAACCCTAATACCGTCTATAACCCTAACCCTAAAGCTGTCTATAACCCTAAACCTAATGAGGTCCTTAACCCTAACCCTAATGATGTCTATAACCCTAACCCTAATGCTGTCTATTAACCTAACCCTAATGATGTCCTTAACCCTAACCCTAATGCTGTCTATAACCCTAACCAAATGCTGTCTACAACCCTAACCCTAATGCTGTCTATAACCCTAACCCTAATGCTGTCTATAACCTAACCCTAATGCTGTCTTTAAACCTTACCCTAATGATGTCCTTAACCCCAACCCTAATGCTCTCTATAACCCTAACCCTAATGATGTCCTTTACCCTAACCCTAATGCTGTCTATGACGCTAACCCTAATGATGTCCTCAACCCTAACCATAATGCTGTCTATAACTCTTACCCTAATGCTGTTGATAACTTTAACTCTAATGCTATCTATAACCCTTACCCTAATGATGTCCTTAACCCTAACCCTAATGCTGTCTATAACCCTAACCCCAATGATGTCCTTAACCCTAACCCTAATGCTGTCTATAACCCTAACCCTAATGATGTCCTTAACCCTAACCCTAATGATGTCTATAACCCTAACCCTAATGCTGTCTATAACCCTAACCCTAATGATGTCCTTAACCCTAACCCTAATGCTGTCTATAACCCTAACCTAATGCTGTCTACAACCCTAACCCTAATGCTGTCTATAACCCTAACCTAATGCTGTCTACAACCCTAACCCTAATGCTGTCTATAACCCTAACCCTAATGCTGTCCTTTACCGTAACCCTAATGCTGTCTATAACTCTAACTCTCATGCTGTCTATAACCCTAACCCTAATGCTGTCTATAAGCCTAACTTAATGCTGCCTATAACCCTAACCGTAATGCTGTCTATAACCCTAACCCTAATGCTGTCTATAACCCTAACCCTAATGATGTCCTAAACCCTAACCCTAATGATGTCCTTAACCCTAACCCTAATGATGTCTATAACCCTAACCCTTATGATGTTCTTAACCCTACCCCTAATGCTGTCTATAACTCTAACCCTAATAATGTCCTTAACCCGAACCCTAATGCTGTCTCTAACCCTAACCTAATCCTGTCTACAACCCTAACCCTAATGCTGTCCTTAACCCTAACCCTAATGCTGTCTATAACTCTAACTCTCATGCTGTCTATAACCCTAACCCTAATGCTGTCTATAACTCTAACCTAATGCTGTCTATAACCCTAACCCTAATGCTGTCTATAACCCTAACCCTAATGATGTCTATAACACTAACTCTAATGCTGTCTATAACCCTAACCTAATGCTGTCTATAACCCTAATCCTAATGCTGTCTATAACCCTAACCCTAATGTTGTCTATAACCCTAACCCTAATACTGTCTATAACCTTAACCTAATGCTGTCTATAACCCTTACCCTAATGATGTCCTTAACCCTAACCCTAATGCTGTCTGTAACTCTAACTCTCATGCTCTCTATAACCCTAACCAAATGCTGTCTAAAACCCTAACCCTAATGCAGTCTATAACCCTAACCCTAATGCTGTTTATAACCTAACCCTAATGCTGTCTATAAACCTTACCCTAATGATGTCCTTAACCCTAACCCTAATGATCTCTATAACCCTAACCCTAATGATGTCCTTTACCCTAACCCTAATGCTGTCTATAACCCTAACCCTAATGATGTTCTTAACCCTAACCCTAATGCTGTCTATAACTCTTACCCTAATGCTGCCTATAACTCTAACTCTTATGCTATCTATAACCCTAACCCTAATGATGTCCTTCACCCTAACCCTAATGCTGTCTATAACCCTAACCCTAATGATGTCCTTAACCCTAACCCTAACGCTGTCTAATACCTTAACCCTAATGATGTCCTTAACCCTAACCCTTATGATGTCTATAACCCTAACCCTAATGCTGTCTATAACCCTAACCCTAATGATGTCCTTAACCCTAACCCTAATGCTGTCTATAACCCTAACCTAATGCTGTCTACAACCCTAACCCTAATGCTGTCTCTAACCCTAACCCTAATGCTGTCCTTAACCCTAACCTTAATGCTGTCTATAACTCTAACTCTCATGCTGTCTATAACCCTAACCCTAATGCTGTCTATAACCCTAACCTAATGCTGTCTATAACCCTAACCCTAATGCTGTCTATAACCCTAACCCTAATGATGTCTATAACTCTAACTCTAATGCTGTCTATAACCCTAACTTAATGCTGTCTACAACCCTAACCCTAATGCTGTCTATAACCCTAACACTAATGCTGTCCTTAACCCTAACCTTAATGCTGTCTATAACTCTAACTTTCATGCTGTCTATAACCCTAACCCTAATGCTGTCTATAGCCCTAACCCTAATGATGTACTTAACCCTTACCCTAATGCTCTCTATAACCCTAACCCTAATGATGTCCTTTACCCTAGCCCTAATGCTGTCTATAACCCTAACGTAATGCTGTCTATAACCCTAACCCTAATGCTGTCTATAACCCTAACCCTAATAATGTCCTTAACCCTAACCCTAATGCTGTCTATAACCCTAACCCTAATAATGTCGTTAACCCTAACCCTAATGCTGTCTATAACCCTAACCCTAATGATGTCCTTCACCTTAACCCTATTGCTGTCTATAATTCAAACTCTAATCCTGACTATAACCCTAACCCTAATGCTGTCTATAACCCTAACCTTAATGATGTTCTTAACCCTAACCCTAATGCTGTCTATAACTCTAACTCTAATACTGTCTATAACCCTAACCCTAATGTTGTCTATAACTCTAACTCTAATGCTGTTTATAACTCTAACTCTAATGCTGTCTATAACCCTAACCCTAATGCTGTCTATAACTCTAACTCTAATGCTGTCTATAACCCTAACCCTAATGATGTCTATAACCCTTACCCTAATGATGTCTATAACTCTAACTCTAATGCTGTCTATAACTAAAACTCTTATGCTGTCTATAACATAACTCTAATGCTGTCTATAACCCTAACCCTAATGCTGTCTATAACTCTAACTCTAATGCTATCTATAACCCTAACCCTAATGATGTCCTTAACTCTAACTCTAATGCTATCTATAACCCTAACCCTAATGATGTCCTTAACCGTTACCCCAATGCTGTCTATAACCCTAACCTAATGCTGTCTATAACCCTAACCCTAATACCGTCTATAACCCTAACCCTAAAGCTGTCTATAACCCTAAACCTAATTATGTCCTTAACCCTAACCCTAATGATGTCTATAACCCTAACCCTAATGCTGTCTATTAACCTAACCCTAATGATGTCCTTAACCCTAACCCTAATGCTGTCTATAACCCTAACCAAATGCTGTCTACAACCCTAACCCTAATGCTGTCTATAACCCTAACCCTAATGCTGTCTATAACCTAACCCTAATGCTGTCTTTAAACCTTACCCTAATGATGTCCTTAACCCCAACCCTAATGCTCTCTATAACCCTAACCCTAATGATGTCCTTTACCCTAACCCTAATGCTGTCTATGACCCTAACCCTAATGATGTCCTCAACCCTAACCCTAATGCTGTCTATAACTCTTACCCTAATGCTGTTTATAACTTTAACTCTAATGCTATCTATAACCCTTACCCTAATGATGTCCTTAACCCTAACCCTAATGCTGTCTATAACCCTAACCCTAATGATGTCGTTAACCCTAACCCTCATGCTGTCTATAACCCTAACCCTAATGATGTCCTTAACCCTAACCCTAATGATGTCTATAACCCTAACCCTAATGCTGTCTATAACCCTAACCCTAATGATGTCCTTAACCCTAACCCTAATGCTGTCTATAACCCTAACCTAATGCTGTCTACAACCCTAACCCTAGTGCTGTCTATAACCCTAACCCTAATGCTGTCCTTTACCGTAACCCTAATGCTGTCTATAACTCTAACTCTCATGCTGTCTATAACCCTAACCCTAATGCTGTCTATAAGCCTAACTTAATGCTGCCTATAACCCTAACCGTAATGCTGTCTATAACCCTAACCCTAATGCTGTCTATAACCCTAACCCTAATGCTGTCTATAACCCTAACCCTAATGATGTCCTTAACCCTAACCCTAATGATGTCTATAACCCTAACCCTTATGATGTTCTTAACCCTACCCCTAATGCTGTCTATAACTCTAACCCTAATAATGTCCTTAACCCGAACCCTAATGCTGTCGCTAACCCTAACCTAATGCTGTCTACAACCCTAACCCTAATGCTGTCCTTAACCCTAACCCTAATGCTGTCTATAACTCTAACTCTCATGCTGTCTATAACCCTAACCCTAATGCTGTCTATAACTCTAACCTAATGCTGTCTATAACCCTAACCCTAATGCTGTCTATAACCCTAACCCTAATGATGTCTATAACACTAACTCTAATGCTGTCTATAACCCTAACCTAATGCTGTCTATAACCCTAACCCTAATGCTGTCTATAACCCTAACCCTAATGTTGTCTATAACCCTAACCCTAATACTGTCTATAACCTTAACCTAATGCTGTCTATAACCCTTACCCTAATGATGTCCTTAACCCTAACCCTAATGCTGTCTATAACTCTAACTCTCATGCTGTCTATAACTCTAACCCTAATGCTGTCTATAACCCTAACCCTACTGCTGTCTATAACCCTAACCTTATGCTGTCTATAACCCTAACCCTAATGCTGTCTATAACCCTAACCCTAATGATGTCTATAACCCTAACCCTAATGCTGTCTATAACCATTACCTAATGCTGTCTATAACCCTAACCCTAATGATGTCCTTAATCCTAACCCTAATGCTGTCTATGACTCTAACTCTAATGCTGTCTATAACCCTAACCCTAATGCTGTCTATAACCCTAACCTAATGCTGTCTATAACCCTAACCCTAATGCTGTCTATAACCCTTACCCTAATGTTGTCTATAACCCTAACCCTAATGATGTCCTTAACCCTAACCCTAATGCTCTCTATAACCCTAACCTAATGCTGTCTACAACCCTAACCCTAATGCTGTCTATAACCCTAACCCTAATGCTGTCTTTAACCGTAACCCTAATGCTGTCTATAACTCTAACTCTCATGCTGTCTATAACCCTAACCCTAATGCTGTCTATAACCCTAACCTAATGCTGTCTATAACCCTAACCGTAATGCTGTCCATAACCCTAACCCTAATGCTGTCTAATACCCTAACCCTAATGATGTCCTTAACACTAACCCTAATCCTGTCTATAACCCTAACCTAATGCTGTCTACAACCCTAACTCTAATGCTGTCTATAACCCTAACCCTAATGCTGTCCTTAACCGTAACCCTAATGCTGTCTATCACTCTAACTCTCATGCTGTCTATAACCCTAACCCTAATGCTGTCTAAAACCCTAACCTAATGCTGTCTATAACCCTAACCGTAATGCTGTCTATAACCCTAACCCTAATGCTGTCTATAACTCTAACCCTAATAATGTCCTTAACCCTAACCCTAATGCTGTCTATAACCCTAACCTAATGCTGTCTACAACCCTAACCCTAATGCTGTCTATAACCCTAACCCTAATGCTGTCCTTAACCCTAACCCTAATGCTGTCTATAACTCTAACTCTCATGCTGTCTATAACCCTTACCCTAATGCTGTATATAACTCTAACCTAATGCTGTCTATAACCCTAACCCTAATGCTGTCTATAACCCTAACCCTAATGATGTCTATAACCCTAACCCTAATGCTGTCTATAACCCTAACCTAATGCTGTCTATAACCCTAACCCTAATGCTGTCTATAACCCTAACCCTAATGTTGTCTATAACCCTAACCCTAACACTGTCTATAACCTTAACCTAATGCTGTCTATAACCCTTACCCTAATGATGTCCTTAACCCTAACCCTAATGCTGTCTATAACTCTAACTCTCATGCTGTCTATAACCCTAACCCTAATGCTGTCTATAACCCTAACCCTAATGCTGTCTATAACCCTAACCTAATGCTGTCTATAACCCTAACCCTAATGCTGTCTATAACCCTAACCCTAATGATGTCTATAACCCTAACCCTAATGCTGTCTATAACCATTACCTAATGCTGTCTATAACCCTAACCCTAATGCTGTCTATAACCTAACCCTAATGCTGTCTATAAACCTTCCCCTAATGATGTCCTTAACCCTAACCCTAATGCTCTCTATAACCCTAACCTAATGCTGTCTATAACCCTAACCCTAATGCTGTCTATAACCCTAACCCTAATGTTGTCTATAACCCTAACCCTAATACTGTCTATAACCTTAACCTAATGCTGTCTATAACCCTTACCCTAATGATGTCCTTAACCCTAACCCTAATGCTGTCTATAACTCTAACTCTAATTCTCTCTATAACCCTAACCCTAATGCTGTCTATAACCCTAACCTAATGCTGTCTATAACCCTAACCCTAATGCTGTCTATAACTCTAACTCTAATGCTGTCTATAACTCTAACTCTAATGCTGTCTATAACCCTAACCCTAATGCTGTCTATAACTCTAACTCTAATGCTGTCTATAACTCTAACTCTTATGCTGTCTATAACTCTAACTCTAATGCTGTCTATAACCCTTACCCTAATGCTGTCTATAACTCTAACTCTAATGCTATCTATAACCCTAACCCTAATGATGTCCTTAACTCTAACTCTCACGCTATCTATTACCCTAACCCTAATGATGTCCTTAACCTAACCCTAATGCTGTCTATAACCCTAACCTAATGCTGTCTATAACCCTAACCCTAATGCTGTCTATAACCCTAACCCTTATGCTGTCTATAACCGTAACCCTAATGATGTCCTTAACCCTAACCCTAATGATGTCTATAACCCTAACTCTAATGCTGTCTATAACCCTAACCGTAATGATGTCCTTAACCCTAGCCCTATTACTGTCTATAACCCTAACCAAATGCTGTTTACAACCCTAACCCTAAAGCTGTCTATAACCCTAACCCTAATGCTGTCTATAACCTAACCCTAATGCTGTCTATAAACCTTACCCTAATGATGTCCTAAACCCTAACCCTAATGCTGTCTATAACCCTAACCCTAATGATGTCCTTTACCCTAACCGTAATGCTGTCTATAACCCTAACCCTAATGATGTCCTTAACCCTAACCCTAATGCTGTCTATAAATTTTACCCTAATGCTGTCTATAACTCTAACTCTAATGCTATCTATAACCCTAACCCTAATGATGTCCTTCACCCTAACCCTAATGTTGTCTATAGCCCTGACCCTAATGATGTCCTTAACCCTAACCCTAATGCTGTCTATAACTCTAACCCTAATAATGTCCTTTACCCTAACCCTAATGCTGTCTATGACACTAACCTAATGCTGTCTACAACCCTAACCCTAATGCTGTCTATAACCCTAACCCTAATGATGTCCTTAACCCTAACCCTAATGCTGTCTATAATTAAACTCTAATGCTGTCTATAACCCTAACCCTAATGCTGTCTATAACCCTAACCCTAATGATGTCCTTAACCCCAACCCTAATGCTGTCTATAACCCTAACCCTAATGACGTCCTTAACCCTAACCCTAATGCTGTCTATAACTCTAACTCTAATGCTGTCTATAACTCTAACTCTAATGCTGTCTATAACCCTAACCCTAATGCTGTCTATAACTCGAACTCTAATACTGTCTATAACCCTAACCCTGATGCTGTCTATAACTCTAACTCTAATGCTGTCTAAAACTCTAACTCTAATGCTGTCTATAACCCTAACCTTAATGCTGTCTATAACCCTAACCTAATGCTGTCTATAACCCTAACCCTAATGATGTCTATAACCCTAACCCTAAGGCTGTCTATAACCCTAACCTAATGCTGTCTACAACCCTAACTCTAATGCTGTCTATAACCCTAACCCTAATGCTGTCCTTAACCGTAACCCTAATGCTGTCTATCACTCTAACTCTCATGCTGTCTATAACCCTAACCCTAATGCTGTCTAAAACCCTAACCTAATGCTGTCTATAACCCTAACCGTAATGCTGTCTATAACCCTAACCCTAATGCTGTCTATAACTCTAACCCTAATAATGTCCTTAACCCTAACCCTAATGCTGTCTATAACCCTAACCTAATGCTGTCTACAACCCTAACCCTAATGCTGTCTATAACCCTAACCCTAATGCTGTCCTTAACCCTAACCCTAATGCTGTCTATAACTCTAACTCTCATGCTGTCTATAACCCTTACCCTAATGCTGTATATAACTCTAACCTAATGCTGTCTATAACCCTAACGCTAATGCTGTCTATAACCCTAACCCTAATGATGTCTATAACCCTAACCCTAATGCTGTCTATAACCCTAACCTAATGCTGTCTATAACCCTAACCCTAATGCTGTCTATAACCCTAACCCTAATGTTGTCTATAACCCTAACCCTAACACTGTCTATAACCTTAACCTAATGCTGTCTATAACCCTTACCCTAATGATGTCCTTAACCCTAACCCTAATGCTGTCTATAACTCTAACTCTCATGCTGTCTATAACCCTAACCCTAATGCTGTCTATAACCCTAACCCTAATGCTGTCTATAACCCTAACCTAATGCTGTCTATAACCCTAACCCTAATGCTGTCTATAACCCTAACCCTAATGATGTCTATAACCCTAACCCTAATGCTGTCTATAACCATTACCTAATGCTGTCTATAACCCTAACCCTAATGCTGTCTATAACCTAACCCTAATGCTGTCTATAAACCTTCCCCTAATGATGTCCTTAACCCTAACCCTAATGCTCTCTATAACCCTAACCTAATGCTGTCTATAACCCTAACCCTAATGCTGTCTATAACCCTAACCCTAATGTTGTCTATAACCCTAACCCTAATACTGTCTATAACCTTAACCTAATGCTGTCTATAACCCTTACCCTAATGATGTCCTTAACCCTAACCCTAATGCTGTCTATAACTCTAACTCTAATTCTCTCTATAACCCTAACCCTAATGCTGTCTATAACCCTAACCTAATGCTGTCTATAACCCTAACCCTAATGCTGTCTATAACTCTAACTCTAATGCTGTCTATAACTCTAACTCTAATGCTGTCTATAACCCTAACCCTAATGCTGTCTATAACTCTAACTCTAATGCTGTCTATAACTCTAACTCTTATGCTGTCTATAACTCTAATTCTAATGCTGTCTATAACCCTTACCCTAATGCTGTCTATAACTCTAACTCTAATGCTATCTATAACCCTAACCCTAATGATGTCCTTAACTCTAACTCTCACGCTATCTATTACCCTAACCCTAATGATGTCCTTAACCTAACCCTAATGCTGTCTATAACCCTAACCTAATGCTGTCTATAACCCTAACCCTAATGCTGTCTATAACCCTAACCCTTATGCTGTCTATAACCGTAACCCTAATGATGTCCTTAACCCTAACCCTAATG
Source organism: Mytilus galloprovincialis (assembly GCA_037788925.1). Taxonomy (NCBI): domain Eukaryota; kingdom Metazoa; phylum Mollusca; class Bivalvia; order Mytilida; family Mytilidae; genus Mytilus; species Mytilus galloprovincialis. The sequence continues at coordinate 42,541,311 of CM075333.1, read as the reverse complement.
ATGTCTATAACCCTAACTCTAATGCTGTCTATAACCCTAACCGTAATGATGTCCTTAACCCTAGCCCTATTACTGTCTATAACCCTAACCAAATGCTGTTTACAACCCTAACCATAAAGCTGTCTATAACCCTAACCCTAATGCTGTCTATAACCTAACCCTAATGCTGTCTATAAACCTTACCCTAATGATGTCCTAAACCCTAACCCTAATGCTGTCTATAACCCTAACCCTAATGATGTCCTTTACCCTAACCGTAATGCTGTCTATAACCCTAACCCTAATGATGTCCTTAACCCTAACCCTAATGCTGTCTATAAATTTTACCCTAATGCTGTCTATAACTCTAACTCTAATGCTATCTATAACCCTAACCCTAATGATGTCCTTCACCCTCACCCTAATGTTGTCTATAGCCCTGACCCTAATGATGTCCTTAACCCTAACCCTAATGCTGTCTATAACTCTAACCCTAATAATGTCCTTTACCCTAACCCTAATGCTGTCTATGACACTAACCTAATGCTGTCTACAACCCTAACCCTAATGCTGTCTATAACCCTAACCCTAATGATGTCCTTAACCCTAACCCTAATGCTGTCTATAATTAAACTCTAATGCTGTCTATAACCCTAACCCTAATGCTGTCTATAACCCTAACCCTAATGATGTCCTTACCCCAACCCTAATGCTGTCTATAACCCTAACCCTAATGACGTCCTTAACCCTAACCCTAATGCTGTCTATAACTCTAACTCTAATGCTGTCTATAACTCTAACTCTAATGCTGTCTATAACCCTAACCCTAATGCTGTCTATAACTCGAACTCTAATACTGTCTATAACCCTAACCCTGATGCTGTCTATAACTCTAACTCTAATGCTGTCTAAAACTCTAACTCTAATGCTGTCTATAACCCTAACCCTAATGCTGTCTATAACCCTAACCTAATGCTGTCTATAACCCTAACCCTAATGATGTCTATAACCCTAACCCTAAGGCTGTCTATAACCCTAAACTAATGCTGTCTATAACCCTAACCCTAATGATGTCTATAACCCTAACCCTAATGCTGTCTATAACCCTAACCTAATGATGTCCTTAACCCTAACCCTAATGATGTTTATAACCCTAACCCTAATGCTGTCTATAACCCTAACCCTAAAGCTGTCCTTGACCCTAACCCTCATGCTGTCTATAACCCTAACCAAATGCTGTCTTCAACCCTAACCCTAATGCTGTCTATAACCCTAACCCTAATGCTGTCTATAACCTAACCCTAATGCTGTCTATAAACCTTACCCTAATGATGTCCTTAACCCTAACCCTAATGCTCTCTATAACCCTAACCCTAATGATGTCCTTTACCCTAACCCTAATGCTGTCTATAACCCTAACCCTAATGATGTCCTTAACCCTAACCCTATTGCTGTCTATAACTCTTACCCTAATGCTGTCTTTAACTCTAACTCTAATGCTATCAATAACCCTAACCCTAATGATGTCCTTCACCCTAACCCTAATGCTGTCTATAACCCTAACCCTAATGATGTCCTTAACCCTAACCCTAATGTTGTCTATAACCCTAACCCTAATGATGTCCTTAACCCTAACCCTAATGATGTCTATAACCCTAACCCTAATGCTGTCTATAACCCTAACCCTAATGATGTCCTTAACCCTAACCCTAATGATGTCTATAACCCTAACCTTAATGCTGTCTATAACCCTTACCCTAATGCTGTCCTTAACCCTAACCCTAATGCTGTCTATAACTCTAACTCTCATGCTGTCTATAACCGGAACCCTAATGCTGTCTATAACCCTAACCCTAATGATGTCCTTAACCGTAGCCCTAATGATAACCTTAACCCCAACCCTAATGATGTCTATAACCCTAACCCTTATGATGTCCTTAACCCTAACCCTAATGCTGTATATAACTCTAACCTAATGCTGTCTATAACCATAATCCTAATGCTGTCTATAACCCTAAGCCTAATGATGTCCTTAACCCTAACCCTAATGCTGTCTATAACCCTAACCTAATGCTGTCTACAACCCTAACCCTAATGCTGTCAATAACCCTTACCCTAATGCTGTCCTGAACCCTAACCCTAATGCTGTCTATAACTCTAACTCTCATGCTGTCTATAACCGTAACCCTAATGCTGTCTATAACCCTAACCCTAATGATGTCCTTAACCCTAACCCTAATGATGTCTATAACCCTAACCCTAATGATGTCCTTAACCCTAACCCTAATGCTGTCTACAACCCTAACCTTAATGCTGTCTATAACCCTTACCCTAATGCTGTCCTTAACCCTAACCCTAATGCTGTCTATAACTCTAACTCTCATGCTGTCTATAACCGGAACCCTAATGCTGTCTATAACCCTAACCCTAATGATGTCCTTAACCGTAGCCCTAATGATGTCCTTAACCCCAACCCTAATGATGTCTATAACCCTAACCCTTATGATGTCCTTAACCCTAACCCTAATGATGTCTATAACCCTAACTTTAATGCTGTCTATAACCCTAACCTAATGCTGTCTATAACCCTGACCCTAATGATGTCTATAACCCTAACCCTAATGCTGTCTATAACCCTAAGGCTGTCTATAACCCTAACCTAATGCTGTCTATAACCCTAACCCTAATGATGTCTATAACCCTAACCCTAATGCTGTCTATAACCCTAACCTAATGCTGTCTATAACCCTAACCCTAATGCTGTCTATAACTCTAACTCTAATGCTGTCTATAACCCTAAGGCTGTCTATAACCCTAACCTAATGCTGTCTATAACCCTAACCCTAATGATGTCTATAACCCTAACCCTAATGCTGTCTATAACTCTAACTCTAATGCTGTCTATAACCCTAACCCTAATGCTGTCTATAACCCTAACCCTAATGCTGTCTATAACTCTAACTCTAATGCTGTCTATAACCCTAAGGCTGTGTATAACCCTAACCTAATGCTGTCTATAACCCTAACCCTAATGATGTCTATAACCCTAACCCTAATGCTGTCTATAACCCTAACCTAATGATGTCCTTAACCCTAACCCTAATGATGTCTATAACGCTAACCCTAATGCTGTCTATAACCCTAACCCTAAAGCTGTCCTTAACCCTAACCCTAATGCTGTCTATAACCCTAACCCTAATGCTGTCTATAACCTAACCCTAATGCTGTCTATAAACCTTACCCTAATGATGTCCTTAACCCTAACCCTAATGCTCTCTATAACCCTAACCCTAATGATGTCCTTTACCCTAACCCTAATGCTGTCTATAACCCTAACCCTAATGATGTCCTTAACCCTAACCCTATTGCTGTCTATAACTCTTACCCTAATGCTGTCTATAACTCTAACTCTAATGTTATCAATAACCCTAACCCTAATGATGTCCTTCACCTCAACCCTAATGCTGTCTATAACCCTAATACTAATGTTGTCCTTAACCCTAACCCTAATGCTGTCTATAACCCTAACCCTAATGATGTCCTTAACCCTAACCCTAATGATGTCTATAACCCTAACCCTAATGCTGTCTATAACCCTAACCCTAATGATGTCCTTAACCCTAACCCTAATGCTGTGTATAACCATAACCTAATGCTGTCTACAACCCTAACCCTAATGCTGTCAATAACCCTTACCCTAATGCTGTCCTGAACCCTAACCCTAATGCTGTCTATAACTCTAACTCTCATGCTGTCTATAACCGTAACCCTAATGCTGTCTATAACCCTAACCCTAATGATGTCCTTAACCCTAACCCTAATGATGTCCTTAACCCCAACCATAATGATGTCTATAACCCTAACCCTTATGATGTCCTTAACCCTAACCCTAATGCTGTCTATAACTCTAACCCTAATAATGTCCGTAACCCTAACCCTAATGCTGTCTATAACCTTAACCTAATGCTGTCTATAACCCTTACCCTAATGATGTCCTTAACCCTAACCCTAATGCTGTCTATAACTCTAACTCTCATGCTGTCTATAACCCTAACCCTAATGCTGTCTATAACCCTAACCCTAATGCTGTCTATAACCCTAACCTAATGCTGTCTATAACCCTAACCCTAATGCTGTCTATAACCCTAACCCTAATGATGTCTATAACCCTAACCCTAATGCTGTCTATAACCATTACCTAATGCTGTCTATAACCCTAACCCTAATGCTGTCTGTAACCTAACCCTAATGCTGTCTATAAACCTTACCCTAATGAAGTCCTTAATCCTAACCCTAATGCTCTCTATAACCCTAACCTAATGCTGTCTATAACCCTAACCCTAATGCTGTTTATAACCCTAACCCTAATGTTGTCTATAACCCTAACCCTAATACTGTCTATAACCTTAACCTAATGCTGTCTATAACCGTTACCCTAATGATGTCCTTAACTCTAACCCTAATGCTGTCTATAACTCTAACTCTAATTCTGTCTATAACCCTAACCCTAATGCTGTCTATAACCCTAACCTAATGCTGTCTATAACCCTAACCCTAATGCTGTCTATAACCCTAACCCTAATGATGTCCTTAACCCTAACCCTAATGCTGTGTATAACCCTAACCCTAATAATGTCCTTAACCCTAACCCTAATGCTGTCTTTAACCCTAACCCTAATGATGTCCTTAACCCTAGCCCCAATATCTGTCTATAACTCAAACTCTAATGCTGTCTATTACCCTAACCCTAATGCTGTCTATAACCCTAGCCCTAATGATGTCCTTAACCCTAACTCTAATGCTGTCTATAACCCTAACCCTAATGACGTCCTTAACCCTAACCCTTACGCTGTTTATAACCCTAACCCTAATGATGTCCTTAACCCTAACCCTAATGATGTCTATAACCCTAACTCTAATGCTGTCTATAACCCTAACCCTAATGATGTCCTTAACCCTAACCCTAATGCTGTCTATAAACCTAACCTAATGCTGTCTATAACCCTAACCCTAATGCTGTCTATAACCCTAACCCTTATGCTGTTTATAACCCTAACCCTAATGATGTCCTTAACCCTAACCCTATTGCTGTCTATAACCCTAACCAAATGCTGTCTACAACCCTAACCCTAATGCTGTCTATAACCCTAACCCTAATGCTGTCTATAACCTAACCCTAATGCTGTCTATAAACCTTACCCTAATGATGTCCTTTACCCTAACCCTAATGCTGTCTATAACCCTAACCCTAATAATGTCCTTAACCCTAACCCTAAAGCTGTCTATAACTCTAACCCTAATAATGTCCTTTACCCTAACCCTAATGCTGTTTATGACACTAACCTAATGCTGTCTACAACCCTAACCCTAGTGCTGTCTAAAACCCTAACCCTAATGATGTCCTTAACCCTAACCCTAGTGCTGTCTATAACTCAAACTCTAATGCTGTCTATAAACCTAACCCTAATGCTGTCTATAACCCTAACCCTAATGATGTCTTTAAGCCAAACCCTAATGCTGTCTATAACCCTAACCCTAATGACGTCCTTAACCCTAACCCTAATGCTGTCTATAACTCTAACTCTAATGCTGTCTATAACTCTAACTCTAATGCTGTCTATAACCCTAACCCTAATGCTGTCTATAACTCTAACTCTAATACTGTCTATAACCCTAACCCTTATGCTGTCTATAACTCTAACTCTAATGCTGTCTATAACTCTAACTCCAGTGCTGTCTATAACCCTAACCCTAATTGTGTCTATAACCCTAACCTAATGCTGTCTATAACCCTAACCCTAAAGATGTCTATAACCCTAACCCTAAGGCTGTCTATAACCCTAACCTAATGCTGTCTATAACCCTAACCCTAATGATGTCTATAACCCTAACCCTAATGCTGTCTATAACCCTAACCTAATGATGTCTTTAACCCTAACCCTAATGATGTCTATAACCCTAACCCTAATTTTGTCTATAACCCTAACCCTAAAGCTGTCCTTAACCCTAACCCTAATGCTGTCTATAACCCTAACAAAATGCTGTCTTCAACCCTAACCCTAATGCTGTCTATAACCCTAACCCTAATGCTGTCTATAACCTAAACTTAATGCTGTCTATAAACCTTACCCTAATGATGTCCTTAACCCTAACCCTAATGCTCTCTATAACCCTAACCCTAATGATGTCCTTTACCCTAACCCTAATGCTGTCTATGACCCTAACCCTAATGATGTCCTTAACCCTAACCCTAATGATGTCTATAACCCTAACCATAATGATGTCCTTATTCCTAACCCTAATGCTGTCTATAGCTCTAACTCTAATGCTGTCTATAACCCTAACCCTAATGTTGTCTTTAACCCTAACCCTAATACTGTCTATAACTTTAACCTAATGCTGTCTATAACCCTCACCCTAATGATGTCCTTAACCCTAACCCTAATGCTGTCTATAACTCTCACTCTAATTCTGTCTATAACCCTAACCTAAATGCTGTCTATAACCCTAACCCTAATTCTGTCTATAACCCTAACCTAATGCTGTCTATAACCCTAACCCTAATGCTGTCTATAACCCTATTCCTAATGACAACATTAGGTTTAGGGTTATAGGCAGCATTAGAGTTAGAGCTATAGACAGCATTAGGGTTAGGAATTAGGACATCATTAGGGTTAGGGTTATAGACATTATTAGGGTTAGGGTTATAGACAGCATTAGGGTTAGGGTTATAGACAGCATTAGGTTAGGAATATAGACAGCATTAGGGTAAGGGTTATAGACAGCATTAGGTTAGGGTTATAGACAGCATTAGGGTTAGGGTTATAGACAGCATTAGGGTTAGGGTTATAGAATGATGTCTATAACCCTAACCCTAATGATGTCCTAATTCCTAACCCTAATGCTGTCTATAGCTCTAACTCTAATGCTGCCTATAACCCTAACCCTAATGTTGTCATTAGGGTTAGGGTTATAGACAGCATTAGGGTTAGGGTTATAGACAGCATTAGGTTATTGTTATAGACAGCATTAGGGTTAGGGTTATAGACAGCATTAGGGTTAGGGTTATAGACAGAATTAGAGTGAGAGTTATAGACAGCATTAGGGTTAGGGTTAAGGACATCATTAGGGTGAGGGTTATAGACAGCATTAGGTTAAAGTTATAGACAGTATTAGGGTTAGGGTTATAGACAACATTAGGGTTAGGGTTATAGACAGCATTAGAGTTAGAGCTATAGACAGCATTAGGGTTAGGAATAAAGACATCATTAGGGTTAGGGTTATAGACAGCATTAGGGTTAGGGTTCAGGACAGCATTAGGATAAGGGTTATAGACAGCATTAGGGTTAGGGTTGTAGACAGCATTAGGTTAGGGTTATAGACAGCATTAGGGTTAGGGTTAAGGACATCATTAGGGTTAGGGTTATAGACAGCATTAGGGTTAGGGTTATCGACATCATTAGGGTTAGGGTTAAGGACATCATTAGGGTTAGGGTTATAGACAGCATTTGGGTTAGGGTTAAGGACATCATTAGGGTTAGGGTTATAGACGGCATTAGGGTTAGGGTGAAGGACATCATTAGGGTTAGGGTTATTGATAGCATTAGAGTTAGAGTTATAGACAGCATTAGGGTAAGAGTTATAGTCAGCAATAGGGTTAGGGTTAAGGAGATCATTACGGTTAGGGTTATAGACAGCATTAGAGTTAGAGTTATAGACAGCATTAGGATTAGGGTTAAGGACGTCATTAGGGTTAGGGTTATAGACAGCATTAGGGTTGGGGTTAAGGACATCATTAGGGTTAGGGTTATAGACAGCATTAGGGTTAGGGTTATAGAAAGCATTAGAGTTTGAGTTATAGACAGCATTAGGGTTAGGGTTAAGGACATTATTAGGGTTAGGGTTATAGACAGCATTAGGGTTAGGGTTGTAGACAGCATTAGGTTAGTGTCATAGACAGCATTAAGGTTAGGGTAAAGGACATTATTAGGGTAAGAGTTATAGACAGCATTAGGGTAAGGGTTAAGGACATCATTAGGGTTAGGGTTATAGACAGCATTAGGGTTAGGGTAAAGGACATCATTAAGGTAAGGTTTATAGACAGCATTAGGGTTAGGTTATAGACAGCATTAGGGTTAGCGTTATAGACAGCATTAGGGTTAGGGTTGTAGACAGCATTAGGGTTAGGGTTATAGACAGCAATAGGGTTAGGGTTAAGGACATCATTAGGGTTAGGGTTGTAGACAGCATTAGAGTTAGGGTTATAGACATCATTAGGGTTAGGGTTAAGGACATCATTAGGGTTAGGGTTATAAACAGCATAAGGGTTAGGGTTATAGACAGCATTAGGGTTAGGGTTATAGGCAGCATTAGGTTAGGGTTATAGACAGCATTAGGTTAGGGTTAAGGACATCATTAGGGTTAGGGTTATAGATAGCATTAGAGTTAGAGTTAAGGACATCATTAGGGTTAGGGTTATAGATAGCATTAGAGTTAGAGTTATAGACAGCATTAGGGTTAGGGTTATAGACAGCATTAGAGTTAGAGTTATAGACAGCATAAGAGTTAGAGTTATAGACAGCAATAGAGTTAGAGTTATAGACAGCATTACGGTTAGGGTTATAGACAGAATTAGAGTGAGAGTTATAGACAGCATTAGGGTTAGGGTTAAGGACATCATTAGGGTGAGGGTTATAGACAGCATTAGGTTAAAGTTATAGACAGTATTAGGGTTAGGGTTATAGACAACATTAGGGTTAGGGTTATAGACAGCATTAGAGTTAGAGCTATAGACAGCATTAGGGTTAGGAATAAGGACATCATTAGGGTTAGGGTTATAGACAGCATTAGGGTTAGGTTTCAGGACAGCATTAGGGTAAGGGTTATAGACAGCATTAGGGTTAGGGTTGTAGACAGCATTAGGTTAGGGTTATAGACAGCATTAGGGTTAGGGTTAAGGACATCATTAGGGTTAGGGTTATAGACAGTATTGGGGTTAGGGTTATAGACATCATTAGGGTTAGGGTTAAGGACATCATTAGGGTTAGGGTTATAGACAGCATTAGGGTTAGGGTTAAGGACATCATTAGGGTTAGGGTTATAGACGGCATTAGGGTTAGGGTGAAGGACATCATTAGGGTTAGGGTTATTGATAGCATTAGAGTTAGAGTTATAGACAGCATTAGGGTAAGAGTTATAGTCAGCAATAGGGTTAGGGTTAAGGAGATCATTACGGTTAGGGTTATAGACAGCATTAGAGTTAGAGTTATAGACAGCATTAGGATTAGGGTTAAGGACGTCATTAGGGTTAGGGTTATAGACAGCATTAGGGTTGGGGTTAAGGACATCATTAGGGTTAGGGTTATAGACAGCATTAGGGTTAGGGTTATAGAAAGCATTAGAGTTTGAGTTATAGACAGCATTAGGGTTAGGGTTAAGGACATTATTAGGGTTAGGGTTATAGACAGCATTAGGGTTAGGGTTGTAGACAGCATTAGGTTAGTGTCATAGACAGCATTAGGGTTAGGGTAAAGGACATTATTAGGGTAAGAGTTATAGACAGCATTAGGGTAAGGGTTAAGGACATCATTAGGGTTAGGGTTATAGACAGCATTAGGGTTAGGGTAAAGGACATCATTAAGGTAAGGTTTATAGACAGCATTAGGGTTAGGTTATAGACAGCATTAGGGTTAGGGTTATAGACAGCATTAGGGTTAGGGTTGTAGACAGCATTAGGGTTAGGGTTATAGACAGCAATAGGGTTAGGGTTAAGGACATCATTAGGGTTAGGGTTGTAGACAGCATTAGAGTTAGGGTTATAGACATCATTAGGGTTAGGGTTAAGGACATCATTAGGGTTAGGGTTATAAACAGCATAAGGGTTAGGGTTATAGACAGCATTCGGGTTAGGGTTATAGACAGCATTAGGTTGGGGTTATAGACAGCATTAGGTTAGGGTTAAGGACATCATTAGGGTTAGGGTTATAGATAGCATTAGAGTTAGAGTTAAGGACATCATTAGGGTTAGGGTTATAGATAGCATTAGAGTTGGAGTTATAGACAGCATTAGGGTTAGGGTTATAGACAGCATTAGAGTTAGAGTTATAGACAGCATAAGAGTTAGAGTTATAGACAGCAATAGAGTTAGAGTTATAGACAGCATTAGGGTTAGGGTTATAGACAGCATTAGAGTTAGAGTTATAGACAGCATTATAGTTAGAGTTATAGACAGCATTAGGGTTAGGGTTAAGGACGTCATTAGGGTTAGGGTTATAAACAGCATTAGGGTTAGGGTTAAGGACATCATTAGGGCTAGGGTTATAGACAGCATTAGGGTTAGGGTTATAGACAGCATTAGAGTTTGAGTTATAGACAGCATTAGGGTTAGGGTTAAGGACATCATTAGGGTTAGGGTTATAGACAGCATTAGGGTTAGGGTTAAGGACATTATTAGGGTTAGGGTTATAAACAGCATTAGGATTAGGGTTAAGGACATCATTAGGGTTAGGGTTATAGACAGCATTAGGGTTAGGGTTATAGACAGCATTAGGTTAGGGTTATAGACAGCATTAGGGTTTGGGTTATAGACAGAATTAGAGTTAGAGTTATAGACAGCATTAGGGTTAGGGTAAAGGACATCATTAGGGTAAGGGTTATAGACAGCATTAGGTTAAGGTTATAGACAGTATTAGGGTTAGGGTTATAGACAACATTAGGGTTAGAGTTATAGACAGCATTAGGGTTAGGGTTATAGACAGCATTAGGTTAGGGTTATAGAGAGCATTAGGGTTAGGGTTAAGGACATCATTAGGGTAAGGTTTATAGACAGCATTAGGGTTAGGTTATAGACAGCATTAGGGTTAGGGTTATAGACAGCATTAGGTAATGGTTATAGACAGCATTAGGGTTAGGGTTATAGACATCATTAGGGTTAGGGTTATAGACAGCATTAGGGTTAGGGTTATAGAATGATGTCTATAACCCTAACCCTAATAATGTCCTAATTCCTAACCCTAATGCTGTCTATAGCTCTAACTCTAATGCTGCCTATAACCCTAACCCTAATGTTGTCATTAGGGTTAGGGTTATAGACAGCATTAGGGTTAGGGTTATAGACAGCATTAGGTTAGGGTTATAGACAGCAATAGGGTTAGGGTTATAGACAGCATTAGGGTTAGGGTTATAGACAGAATTAGAGTGAGAGTTATAGACAGCATTAGGGTTAGGGTTAAGGACATCATTAGGGTGAGGGTTATAGACAGCATTAGGTTAAAGTTATAGACAGTATTAGGGTTAGGGTTATAGACAACATTAGGGTTAGGGTTATAGACAGCATTAGAGTTAGAGCTATAGACAGCATTAGGGTTAGGAATAAGGACATCATTAGGGTTAGGGTTATAGACAGCATTAGGGTTAGGGTTCAGGACAGCATTAGGGTAAGGGTTATAGACAGCATTAGGGTTAGGGTTGTAGACAGCATTAGGTTAGGGTTATAGACAGCATTAGGGTTAGGGTTAAGGACATCATTAGGGTTAGGGTTATAGACAGCATTAGGGTTAGGGTTATCGACATCATTAGGGTTAGGGTTAAGGACATCATTAGGGTTAGGGTTATAGACAGCATTTGGGTTAGGGTTAAGGACATCATTAGGGTTAGGGTTATAGACGGCATTAGGGTTAGGGTGAAGGACATCATTAGGGTTAGGGTTATTGATAGCATTAGAGTTAGAGTTATAGACAGCATTAGGGTAAGAGTTATAGTCAGCAATAGGGTTAGGGTTAAGGAGATCATTACGGTTAGGGTTATAGACAGCATTAGAGTTAGAGTTATAGACAGCATTAGGATTAGGGTTAAGGACGTCATTAGGGTTAGGGTTATAGACAGCATTAGGGTTGGGGTTAAGGACATCATTAGGGTTAGGGTTATAGACAGCATTAGGGTTAGGGTTATAGAAAGCATTAGAGTTTGAGTTATAGACAGCATTAGGGTTAGGGTTAAGGACATTATTAGGGTTAGGGTTATAGACAGCATTAGGGTTAGGGTTGTAGACAGCATTAGGTTAGTGTCATAGACAGCATTAGGGTAAGGGTAAAGGACATTATTAGGGTAAGAGTTATAGACAGCATTAGGGTAAGGGTTAAGGACATCATTAGGGTTAGGGTTATAGACAGCATTAGGGTTAGGGTAAAGGACATCATTAAGGTAAGGTTTATAGACAGCATTAGGGTTAGGTTATAGACAGCATTAGGGTTAGCGTTATAGACAGCATTAGGGTTAGGGTTGTAGACAGCATTAGGGTTAGGGTTATAGACAGCAATAGGGTTAGGGTTAAGGACATCATTAGGGTTAGGGTTGTAGACAGCATTAGAGTTAGGGTTATAGACATCATTAGGGTTAGGGTTAAGGACATCATTAGGGTTAGGGTTATAAACAGCATAAGGGTTAGGGTTATAGACAGCATTAGGGTTAGGGTTATAGGCAGCATTAGGTTAGGGTTATAGACAGCATTAGGTTAGGGTTAAGGACATCATTAGGGTTAGGGTTATAGATAGCATTAGAGTTAGAGTTAAGGACATCATTAGGGTTAGGGTTATAGATAGCATTAGAGTTAGAGTTATAGACAGCATTAGGGTTAGGGTTATAGACAGCATTAGAGTTAGAGTTATAGACAGCATAAGAGTTAGAGTTATAGACAGCAATAGAGTTAGAGTTATAGACAGCATTAGGGTTAGGGTTATAGACAGAATTAGAGTGAGAGTTATAGACAGCATTAGGGTTAGGGTTAAGGACATCATTAGGGTGAGGGTTATAGACAGCATTAGGTTAAAGTTATAGACAGTATTAGGGTTAGGGTTATAGACAACATTAGGGTTAGGGTTATAGACAGCATTAGAGTTAGAGCTATAGACAGCATTAGGGTTAGGAATAAGGACATCATTAGGGTTAGGGTTATAGACAGCATTAGGGTTAGGTTTCAGGACAGCATTAGGGTAAGGGTTATAGACAGCATTAGGGTTAGGGTTGTAGACAGCATTAGGTTAGGGTTATAGACAGCAGTAGGGTTAGGGTTAAGGACATCATTAGGGTTAGGGTTATAGACAGCATTAGGGTTAGGGTTATAGACATCATTAGGGTTAGGGTTAAGGACATCATTAGGGTTAGGGTTATAGACAGCATTAGGGTTAGGGTTAAGGACATCATTAGGGTTAGGGTTATAGACGGCATTAGGGTTAGGGTGAAGGACATCATTAGGGTTAGGGTTATTGATAGCATTAGAGTTAGAGTTATAGACAGCATTAGGGTAAGAGTTATAGTCAGCAATAGGGTTAGGGTTAAGGAGATCATTACGGTTAGGGTTATAGACAGCATTAGAGTTAGAGTTATAGACAGCATTAGGATTAGGGTTAAGGACGTCATTAGGGTTAGGGTTATAGACAGCATTAGGGTTGGGGTTAAGGACATCATTAGGGTTAGGGTTATAGACAGCATTAGGGTTAGGGTTATAGAAAGCATTAGAGTTTGAGTTATAGACAGCATTAGGGTTAGGGTTAAGGACATTATTAGGGTTAGGGTTATAGACAGCATTAGGGTTAGGGTTGTAGACAGCATTAGGTTAGTGTCATAGACAGCATTAGGGTTAGGGTAAAGGACATTATTAGGGTAAGAGTTATAGACAGCATTAGGGTAAGGGTTAAGGACATCATTAGGGTTAGGGTTATAGACAGCATTAGGGTTAGGGTAAAGGACATCATTAAGGTAATGTTTATAGACAGCATTAGGGTTAGGTTATAGACAGCATTAGGGTTAGGGTTATAGACAGCATTAGGGTTAGGGTTGTAGACAGCATTAGGGTTAGGGTTATAGACAGCAATAGGGTTAGGGTTAAGGACATCATTAGGGTTAGGGTTGTAGACAGCATTAGAGTTAGGGTTATAGACATCATTAGGGTTAGGGTTAAGGACATCATTAGGGTTAGGGTTATAAACAGCATAAGGGTTAGGGTTATAGACAGCATTCGGGTTAGGGTTATAGACAGCATTAGGTTGGGGTTATAGACAGCATTAGGTTAGGGTTAAGGACATCATTAGGGTTAGGGTTATAGATAGCATTAGAGTTAGAGTTAAGGACATCATTAGGGTTAGGGTTATAGATAGCATTAGAGTTGGAGTTATAGACAGCATTAGGGTTAGGGTTATAGACAGCATTAGAGTTAGAGTTATAGACAGCATAAGAGTTAGAGTTATAGACAGCAATAGAGTTAGAGTTATAGACAGCATTAGGGTTAGGGTTATAGACAGCATTAGAGTTAGAGTTATAGACAGCATTATAGTTAGAGTTATAGACAGCATTAGGGTTAGGGTTAAGGACGTCATTAGGGTTAGGGTGATAAACAGCATTAGGGTTAGGGTTAAGGACATCATTAGGGCTAGGGTTATAGACAGCATTAGGGTTAGGGTTATAGACAGCATTAGAGTTTGAGTTATAGACAGCATTAGGGTTAGGGTTAAGGACATCATTAGGGTTAGGGTTATAGACAGCATTAGGGTTAGGGTTAAGGACATTATTAGGGTTAGGGTTATAAACAGCATTAGGATTAGGGTTAAGGACATCATTAGGGTTAGGGTTATAGACAGCATTAGGGTTAGGGTTATAGACAGCATTAGGTTAGGGTTATAGACAGCATTAGGGTTTGGGTTATAGACAGAATTAGAGTTAGAGTTATAGACAGCATTAGGGTTAGGGTTAAGGACATCATTAGGGTAAGGGTTATAGACAGCATTAGGTTAAGGTTATAGACAGTATTAGGGTTAGGGTTATAGACAACATTAGGGTTAGAGTTATAGACAGCATTAGGGTTAGGGTTATAGACAGCATTAGGTTAGGGTTATAGAGAGCATTAGGGTTAGGGTTAAGGACATCATTAGGGTAAGGTTTATAGACAGCATTAGGGTTAGGTTATAGACAGCATTAGGGTTAGGGTTATAGACAGCATTAGGTAATGGTTATAGACAGCATTAGGGTTAGGGTTATAGACATCATTAGGGTTAGGGTTATAGACAGCATTAGGGTTAGGGTTATAGACAGCATTAGGTTAGGGTTATAGACAGCATTAGGGTTAGGGTTATAGACAGCATTAGGGTTAGGGTTATAGACAGCATGAGAGTTAGAGTTATAGACAGCATTAGGGTTAGGGTTAAGGACATCATTAGGGTAAGGGTTATAGACAGCATTAGGTTAAGGTTATAGACAGCATGAGAGTTAGAGTTATAGACAGCATTAGGGTTAGGGTTATAGACAGCATGAGAGTTAGAGTTATAGACAGCATTAGGGTTAGGGTTAAGGACATTATTAGGGTTAGAGTTATAGACAGCATTTGGGTTAGGGTTAAGGACGTCATAAGGGTTAGGGTTATAGACATCATTAGGGTTGGTGTTAAGGACATCATTAGGGTTAGGGTTAAGGACATCATTAGGGTTAGGGTTATAGACAGCTTTAGGGTTACGGTTATAGACAGCATGAGAGTTAGAGTTATAGACAGCATTAGGGTTAGGGTTCAGGACAGCATTAGGGCTAGGGTTGTAGACAGCATTAGGTTAGGGTTATAGACAGCATTAGGGTTAGGGTTAAGGACATCATTAGGGTTAGGTTATAGACAGCATTAGGGTTAGGGTTATAGACATCATTAGGGTTAGGGTTAAGGACATCATTAGGGTTAGGGTTATAGACAGCATTAGGGTTAGGGTTAAGGACAACATTAGGGTTAGGGTTATAGACAGCATTAGGGTTAGGGTGAAGGACATCATTAGGGTTAGGGTTATTGATAGCATTAGAGTTAGAGTTATAGACAGCATTAGGGCAAGAGTTATAGACAGCAATAGGGTTAGGGTTAAGGACATCATTAGGGTTAGGGTTATAGACAGCATTAAGGTTAGGGTAAAGGACATCATTAGGGTTAAGGTTATAGAGAGCATTAGGGTTAGGGTGAAGGACATCATTAGGGTAAGGTTTATAGACAGCATTAGGGTTAGGGTTATAGACAGCATTAGGGTTAGGGTTGAAGACAGCATTTGGTTATTGTTATAGACAGCATTAGGGTTAGGGTTAAGGACAGCTTTAGGGTTAGGGTTATAGACAGCATTAGGGTTAGGGTTATAGACATCATTAGGCTTAGGGTTAAGGACATCATTAGGTTAGGGTTTTAGACAGCATTAGGGTTAGGGTTATAGACATCATTAGGGTTAGGGTTATAGACAGCATTAGGTTAGGGTTATAGACAGCCTTAGGGTTAGGGTTATAGACATCATTAGGGTTAGGGTTATAGTTAGCATTAGGTTAGGGTTATAGACAGCATTAGGGTTAGGGTTATAGACAGCATTAGAGTTAGAGTTATAGACAGCATTAGAGTTAGAGTTATAGACAGCATTAGGGTTAGGGTTACAGACAGTATTAGAGTTAGAGTTATATACAGCATTAGGGTTAGGGTTATAGACAGCATTAGAGTTAGAGTTATAGACAGCATTAGAGTAAGAGTTATAGACAGCATTAGGGTTAGGGTTAAGGACGTCATTAGGGTTAGGGTTATAGACAGCATTAGGGTTGGGGTGAAGGACATCATTAGGGTTAGGGTTTTAGACAGCATTAGGGTTAGGGTTATAGACAGCATTAGAGTTTGAGTTATAGACAGCATTAGGGTTAGGGTTAAGGACATCATTAGGGTTAGGGTTATAGACAGCATTAGGGTTAGGGTTGTAGACAGCATTAGGTTAGTGTCATAGACAGCATTAGGGTTAGAGTAAAGGACATTATTAGGGTTAGAGTTATAGACAGCATTAGGGTTAGGGTTAAGGACATCATTAGGGTTAGGGTTATAGACAGCATTAGGGTTAGGGTAAAGGACAGCATTAGGGTTAGGGTTACAGACAGTATTAGAGTTAGAGTTATATACAGCATTAGGGTTAGGGTTATAGACAGCATTAGAGTTAGAGTTATAGACAGCATTAGAGTAAGTGTCATAGACAGCATTAGGGTTAGAGTAAAGGACATTATTAGGGTTAGAGTTATAGACAGCATTAGGGTTAGGTTATAGACAGCATTAGGGTTAGGGTTATAGACAGCATTAGGGTTAGGGTTGTAGACAGCATTTGGTTAGGGTTATAGACAGCAATAGGGTTAAGGTTAAGGACATCATTAGGGTTAGGGTTATAGACAGCATTAGAGTTAGGGTTATAGACATCATTAGGGTTAGGGTTAAGGACATCATTAGGGTTAGGGTTATAAACAGCATAAGGGTTAGGGTTATAGACAGCATTAGGGTTAGGGTTATTGTCAGCATTAGGTTAGGGTTATAGACAGCATTAGGGTTAGGGTTAAGGACATCATTAGGGTTAGGGTTATAGATAGCATTAGAGTTAGAGTTAAGGACATCATTAGGGTTAAGGTTATAGACAGCATTAGGGTTCGGGTTATAGACATCATTAGGGTTAGGGTTAAGGACAGTATTAGGGTTAGGGTTATAGACAGCATTAGGGTTAGGGTTAAGGACAACATTAGGGTTAGGGTTATAGACAGCATTAGGGTTAGGGTGAAGGACATCATTAGGGTTAGGGTTATTGAGAGCATTAGTGTTAGGGTTAAGGACATCATTAAGGTAAGGTTTATAGACAGCATTAGGGTTAGGTTATAGACAGCATTAGGGTTAGGGTTATAGACAGCATTAGGGTTAGGGTTGAAGACAGCATTTGGTTAGGGTTATAGACAGCATTAGGGTTAGGGTTATAGACATCATTAGGGTTAGTTTTAAGGACATCATTAGGTTAGGGTTATAGACAGCATTAGGGTTAGGGTTATAGACAGCCTTAGGGTAAGGGTTATAGACATCATTAGGGTTAGGGTTATAGACAGCATTAGGTTAGGGTTATAGACAGCATTAGGGTTAGGGTTATAGACAGCATTAGAGTTAGAGTTATAGACAGCATCAGAGTTAGAGTTATAGACAGCATTAGGGTTAGGGTTATAGACAGTATTAGAGTTAGAGTTAGAGACAGCATTAGGGTTAGGGTTATAGCCAGCATTAGAGTTAGAGTTATAGACAGCATTAGGGTAAGAGTTATAGACAGCATAAGGGTTAGGGTTAAGGACGTCATTAGGGTTAGGGTTATAGACAGCATTAGGGTTGGGGTTAGGGTTATAGACAGCATTAGGGTTAGGGTTAAGGACATCATTAGGGTTAGGGTTATAGACAGCATTAGGGTTAGGGTTGTAGACAGCATTAGGTTAGTGTCATAGACAGCATTAGGGTTAGGGTAAAGGACATTATTAGGGTTAGAGTTATAGACAGCATTTGGGTTAAGGTTAAGGACATCATTAGGGTTAGGGTTATAGACAGCATTAGGGTTAGGGTAAAGGACATCATTAGGGTAAGGTTTATAGACAGCATTAGGTTTAGGTTATAGACAGCATTAGGATTAGGGTTATAGACAGCATTAGGGTTAGGGTTGTAGACAGCATTTGGTTAGGGTTATAGACAGCAATAGGGTTAGGGTTAAGGACATCATTAGGGTTAGGGTTATAGACAGCATTAGAGTTAGGGTTATAGACATCATTAGGGTTAGGGTTAAGGACATCATTAGGGTTAGGGTTATAAACAGCATAAGGGTTAGGGTTATAGACAGCATTAGGGTTAGGGTTATAGACAGCATTAGGTTAGACAGCATTAGGGTTAGGGCTAAGGACATCATTAGGGTTAGGGTTATAGATAGCATTAGAGTTAGAGTTAAGGACATCATTAGGGTAAGGGTTTTAGATAGCATTAGAGTTAGAGTTATAGACAGCATTAGGGTTAGGGTTATAGACAGCATTAGAGTTAGAGTTATAGACAGCATTAGGGTTGGGGTTAAGGACATCATTAGGGTTAGGGTTATAGACAGCATTAGGGTTAGGGTTATAGACAGCATTAGAGTTTGAGTTATAGACAGCATAAGGGTTAGGGTTAAGGACATCATTAGGGTTAGGGTTAAGGACATCATTAGGGTTAGGGTTATAGACAGCATTAGGGTTAGGGTTGTAGACAGCATTAGGTTAGTGTCATAGACAGCATTAGGGTTAGGGTAAAGGACATTATTAGGGTTAGAGTTATAGACAGCATTAGGATTAGGGTTAAGGACATCATTAGGGTTAGGGTTATAGACAGCATTAGGGTTAGGGTAAAGGACATCATTAGGGTAAGGTTTATAGACAGCATTAGGTTTAGGTTATAGACAGCATTAGGGTTAGGGTTATAGACAGCATTAGGGTTAGGGTTGTAGACAGCATTTGGTTAGGGTTATAGACAGCAATAGGGTTAGGGTTAAGGACATCATTAGGGTTAGGGTTATAGACAGCATTAGAGTTAGGGTTATAGACATCATTAGGGTTAGGGTTAAGGACATCATTAGGGTTAGGGTTATAAACAGCATAAGGGTTAGGGTTATAGACAGCATTGGGGTTAGGGTTATAGTCAGCATTAGGTTAGGGTTATAGACAGCATTAGGGTTAGGGTTAAGGACATTATTAGGGTTAGGGTTATAGATAGCATTAGAGTTAGAGTTAAGGACATCATTAGGGTTAAGGTTATAGACAGCATTAGGGTACGGGTTATAGACATCATTAGTGTTAGGGTTAAGGACAGCATTAGGGTTAGGGTTATAGACAGCATTAGGGTTAGGGTTAAGGACAACAGTAGGGTTAGGGTTATAGACAGCATTAGGGTTAGGGTGAAGGACATCATTAGGGTTAGGGTTATTGATAGCATTAGAGTTAGAGTTATAGACAGCATTAGGGTAGGAGTTAAAGACAGCAATAGGGTTAGGGTTAAGGACATCATTAGGGTTAGGGTTATAGACAGCATTAGGGTTAGGGTAAAGGACATCATTAGGGTTAGGGTTATAGAGAGCATTAGGGTTAGGGTTAAGGACATCATTAGGGTAAGGTTTATAGACAGCATTAGGGTTAGGTTATAGACAGCATTAGGGTTAGGGTTATAGACAGCATTAGGGTTAGGGTTGAAGACAGCATTTGGTTAGGGTTATAGACAGCATTAGGGTTAGGGTTATAGACATCATTAGGGTTAGTTTTAAGGACATCATTAGGTTAGGGTTATAGACAGCATTAGGGTTAGGGTTATAGACATCATTAGGGTTAGGGTTATAGACAGCCTTAGGGTTAGGGTTATAGACATCATTAGGGTTAGGGTTATAGACAGCATTAGGTTAGGGTTATAGACAGCATTAGGGTTAGGGTTATAGACAGCATTAGAGTTAGAGTTATAGACAGCATTAGAGTTAGAGTTATAGACAGCATTAGGGTTAGGGTTATAGACAGTATGAGAGTTAGAGTTATAGACAGCATTAGGGTTAGGGTTATAGCGAGCATTAGAGTTACAGTTATAGACAGCATTAGAGTAAGAGTTATAGACAGCATTAGGGTTAGGGTTAAGGACGTCATTAGGGTTAGGGTTATAGACAGCATTAGGGTTGGGGTTAGGGTTATAGATAGCATTAGGGTTAGGGTTATAGACAGCATTAGAGTTTGAGTTATAGACAGCATCAGGGTTTGGGTAAAGGACATTATTAGGGTTAGAGTTATAGACAGCATTAGGGTTAGGGTTGTAGACAGCATTAGGTTAGTGTCATAGACAGCATCAGGGTTAGGGTAAAGGACATTATTAGGGTTAGAGTTATAGACATCATTAGGGTTAAGGTTAAGGACATCATTAGGGTTAGGGTTATAGACAGCATTAGGGTTAGGGTAAAGGACATCATTAGGGTAAGGTTTATAGACAGCATTAGGTTTAGGTTATAGACAGCATTAGGATTAGGGTTATAGACAGCATTAGGGTTAGGGTTGTAGACAGCATTTGGTTAGGGTTATAGACAGCAATAGGGTTAGGGTTAAGGATATCATTAGGGTTAGGGTTATAGACAGCATTAGAGTTAGGGTTATAGACATCATTAGGGTTAGGGTTAAGGACATCATTAGGGTTAGGGTTATAAAGAGCATAAGGGTTAGGGTTATAGACAGCATTAGGGTTAGGGTTATAGACAGCATTAGGTTAGACAGCATTAGGGTTAGGGTTAAGGACATCATTAGGGTAAGGGTTATAGATAGCATTAGAGTTAGAGTTAAGGACATCATTAGGGTTAGGGTTTTAGATAGCATTAGAGTTAGAGTTATAGACAGCATTAGGGTTAGGGTTATAGACAGCATTAGGGTTAGGGTTATAGACAGCATTAGAGTTAGAGTTATAGACAGCATTAGAGTTAGAGTTAAAGACAGCATTAGGGTTAGGGTTAAGGACGTCATTAGGGTTAGGGTTATAGACAGCATTAGGGTGAGGGTTAAGGACATTATTAGGGCTAGGGTTGTAGACAGCATTAGGGTTAGGGTTATAGACAGCATTAGAGTTTGAGTTATAGACAGCATTAGGGTTAGGGTTAAGGACGTCATTAGGGTTAGGGTTATAGACATCATTAGGGTTAGGGTTAAGGACATTATTAGGGTTAGGGTTATAGACAGCATTAGGGTTAGGGTTAAGGACATCATTAGGGTTAGGTTTATAGACAGCATTAGGGTTAGGGTTATAGACAGCATTAGGTTAGGGTTATAGACAGCATTAGGATTAGGGTTAAGGACATCATTAGGGTAAGGGTTATAGATAGCATTAGGTTAAGGTTATAGACAGTATTAGGGTTAGGGTTATAGACAACATTAGGGTTATGGTTATAGACAGCATTAGGGTTAGGGTTATAGACAGCATTAGGTTAGGGTTATAGAGAGCATTAGGGTTACGGTTAAGGACATCATTAGGGTAAGGTTTATAGACAGCATTAGGGTTAAGTTATAGACAGCATTAGTGTTAGGGTTATAGACAGCTTTAGGTAATGGTTATAGACAGCATTAGGGTTAGGGTTATAGACAGCATTAGGGTTAGGGTTATAGACAGCATGAGAGTAAGAGTTATAGACAGCATTAGGGTTAGGGTTAAGGACATCATTAGGGTAAGGGTTATAGACAGCATTAGGTTAAGGTTATAGACAGTATTAGGGTTAGGGTTATAGACAACATTAGGGTTAGGGTTATAGACAGCATTAGGGTTAGGGTTATAGACAGCATTAGGTTAGGGTTATAGACAGCATTAGGGTTAGGGTTATAGACATCATTAGGGTTAGGGTTATAGACAGCATTAGGGTAAGGGTTATAGACAGCATTATGTTAGAGTTATATACAGCATTAGGGTTAGGGTTAAGGACATCATAAGGGTTAGGGTTATAGACATCATTAGGGTTGGGGTTAAGGACATCATTCGGGTAAGGGTTAAGGACATCATTAGGGTTAGGGTTATAGACAGCATTAGGGTTCCGGTTATAGACAGCATGAGAGTTAGAGTTATAGACAGCATTAGGGTTAGGGTTAAGGACAGCATTAGGGAAAGGGTTATAGACAGCATTAGGGTTAGGGTTGTAGACAACATTAGGTTAGGGTTATAGACAGCATTAGGGTTAGGGTTAAGGACATCATTAGGGTTAGAGTTATAGACATCATTAGGGTTAGGGTTATAGACATCATTGGGGTTAGGGTTAAGGACATCATTAGGGTTAGGGTTATAGACAGCATTAGGGTTAGGGTTAAGGACATCATTAGGGTTAGGGTTATAGACAGCATTAGGGTTAGGGTGAAGGACATCATTACGGTTAGGGTTATTGATAGCATTAGAGTTAGAGTTATAGACAGCATTAGGGTAAGAGTTATAGACAGCAATAGGGTTAGGGTTAAGGACATCATTAGGGTAAGGGTTATAGACAGCATTAGGGTTAGGGTAAAGGACATCATTAGGGTGAGGGTTATAGAGAGTATTAGATTTAGGGTTAAAGACATCATTAGGGTAAGGTTTATAGACAGCATTAGGGTTAGGTTATAGACAGCATTAGGGTTAGGGTTATAGACAGCATTAGGGTTAGGGTTGAAGACAGCATTTGGTTAGGGTTATAGACATCATTAGGGTTAGGGTTAAGGACAGCTTTAGGGTTAGGGTTATAGACAGCATTAGGGTTAGGGTTATAGACATCATTAGGGTTAGGGTCAAGGACATCATTAGGTTAGGGTTATAGACAGCATTAGGGTTAGGGTTATAGACATCATTAGGGTTAGGGTTATAGACAGCATTAGGTTAGGGTTATAGACAGCCTTAGGGTTAGGGTTATAGACATCATTAGGGTTAGGGTTATAGACAGCATTAGGTTAGGGTTATAGACAGCATTAGAGTTAGAGTTATAGACAGCATTAGGGTTAGGGTTATAGACAGTATTAGAGTTAGAGTTAAAGACAGCATTAGGGTTAGGGTTATAGACAGCATTAGGTTAGGGTTATAGACAGCATTAGGGTTAGGGTTATAGACAGCATTAGAGTTAGAGTTATAGACAGCATTAGAGTTAGAGTTATAGACAGCATTAGGGTTAGGGTTATAGACAGTATGAGAGTTAGAGTTATAGACAGCATTAGGGTTAGGGTTATAGCGAGCATTAGAGTTACAGTTATAGACAGCATTAGAGTAAGAGTTATAGACAGCATTAGGGTTAGGGTTAAGGACGTCATTAGGGTTAGGGTTATAGACAGCATTAGGGTTGGGGTTAGGGTTATAGATAGCATTAGGGTTAGGGTTATAGACAGCATTAGAGTTTGAGTTATAGACAGCATCAGGGTTTGGGTAAAGGACATTATTAGGGTTAGAGTTATAGACAGCATTAGGGTTAGGGTTGTAGACAGCATTAGGTTAGTGTCATAGACAGCATCAGGGTTAGGGTAAAGGACATTATTAGGGTTAGAGTTATAGACATCATTAGGGTTAAGGTTAAGGACATCATTAGGGTTAGGGTTATAGACAGCATTAGGGTTAGGGTAAAGGACATCATTAGGGTAAGGTTTATAGACAGCATTAGGTTTAGGTTATAGACAGCATTAGGATTAGGGTTATAGACAGCATTAGGGTTAGGGTTGTAGACAGCATTTGGTTAGGGTTATAGACAGCAATAGGGTTAGGGTTAAGGATATCATTAGGGTTAGGGTTATAGACAGCATTAGAGTTAGGGTTATAGACATCATTAGGGTTAGGGTTAAGGACATCATTAGGGTTAGGGTTATAAAGAGCATAAGGGTTAGGGTTATAGACAGCATTAGGGTTAGGGTTATAGACAGCATTAGGTTAGACAGCATTAGGGTTAGGGTTAAGGACATCATTAGGGTAAGGGTTATAGATAGCATTAGAGTTAGAGTTAAGGACATCATTAGGGTTAGGGTTTTAGATAGCATTAGAGTTAGAGTTATAGACAGCATTAGGGTTAGGGTTATAGACAGCATTAGGGTTAGGGTTATAGACAGCATTAGAGTTAGAGTTATAGACAGCATTAGAGTTAGAGTTATAGACAGCATTAGGGTTAGGGTTAAGGACGTCATTAGGGTTAGGGTTATAGACAGCATTAGGGTGAGGGTTAAGGACATTATTAGGGCTAGGGTTGTAGACAGCATTAGGGTTAGGGTTATAGACAGCATTAGAGTTTGAGTTATAGACAGCATTAGGGTTAGGGTTAAGGACGTCATTAGGGTTAGGGTTATAGACATCATTAGGGTTAGGGTTAAGGACATTATTAGGGTTAGGGTTATAGACAGCATTAGGGTTAGGGTTAAGGACATCATTAGGGTTAGGTTTATAGACAGCATTAGGGTTAGGGTTATAGACAGCATTAGGTTAGGGTTATAGACAGCATTAGGATTAGGGTTAAGGACATCATTAGGGTAAGGGTTATAGATAGCATTAGGTTAAGGTTATAGACAGTATTAGGGTTAGGGTTATAGACAACATTAGGGTTATGGTTATAGACAGGGTTAGGGTTATAGACAGCATTAGGTTAGGGTTATAGAGAGCATTAGGGTTACGGTTAAGGACATCATTAGGGTAAGGTTTATAGACAGCATTAGGGTTAAGTTATAGACAGCATTAGTGTTAGGGTTATAGACAGCTTTAGGTAATGGTTATAGACAGCATTAGGGTTAGGGTTATAGACAGCATTAGGGTTAGGGTTATAGACAGCATGAGAGTAAGAGTTATAGACAGCATTAGGGTTAGGGTTAAGGACATCATTAGGGTAAGGGTTATAGACAGCATTAGGTTAAGGTTATAGACAGTATTAGGGTTAGGGTTATAGACAACATTAGGGTTAGGGTTATAGACAGCATTAGGGTTAGGGTTATAGACAGCATTAGGTTAGGGTTATAGACAGCATTAGGGTTAGGGTTATAGACATCATTAGGGTTAGGGTTATAGACAGCATTAGGGTAAGGGTTATAGACAGCATTATGTTAGAGTTATATACAGCATTAGGGTTAGGGTTAAGGACATCATAAGGGTTAGGGTTATAGACATCATTAGGGTTGGGGTTAAGGACATCATTCGGGTAAGGGTTAAGGACATCATTAGGGTTAGGGTTATAGACAGCATTAGGGTTCCGGTTATAGACAGCATGAGAGTTAGAGTTATAGACAGCATTAGGGTTAGGGTTAAGGACAGCATTAGGGAAAGGGTTATAGACAGCATTAGGGTTAGGGTTGTAGACAACATTAGGTTAGGGTTATAGACAGCATTAGGGTTAGGGTTAAGGACATCATTAGGGTTAGAGTTATAGACATCATTAGGGTTAGGGTTATAGACATCTTTGGGGTTAGGGTTAAGGACATCATTAGGGTTAGGGTTATAGACAGCATTAGGGTTAGGGTTAAGGACATCATTAGGGTTAGGGTTATAGACAGCATTAGGGTTAGGGTGAAGGACATCATTACGGTTAGGGTTATTGATAGCATTAGAGTTAGAGTTATAGACAGCATTAGGGTAAGAGTTATAGACAGCAATAGGGTTAGGGTTAAGGACATCATTAGGGTAAGGGTTATAGACAGCATTAGGGTTAGGGTAAAGGACATCATTAGGGTGAGGGTTATAGAGAGTATTAGATTTAGGGTTAAAGACATCATTAGGGTAAGGTTTATAGACAGCATTAGGGTTAGGTTATAGACAGCATTAGGGTTAGGGTTATAGACAGCATTAGGGTTAGGGTTGAAGACAGCATTTGGTTAGGGTTATAGACATCATTAGGGTTAGGGTTAAGGACAGCTTTAGGGTTAGGGTTATAGACAGCATTAGGGTAAGGGTTATAGACATCATTAGGGTTAGGGTCAAGGACATCATTAGGTTAGGGTTATAGACAGCATTAGGGTTAGGGTTATAGACATCATTAGGGTTAGGGTTATAGACAGCATTAGGTTAGGGTTATAGACAGCCTTAGGGTTAGGGTTATAGACATCATTAGGGTTAGGGTTATAGACAGCATTAGGTTAGGGTTATAGACAGCATTAGAGTTAGAGTTATAGACAGCATTAGGGTTAGGGTTATAGACAGTATTAGAGTTAGAGTTAAAGACAGCATTAGGGTTAGGGTTATAGACAGCATTAGAGTTAGAGTTATAGACAGCATTAGAGTTAAAGTTATAGACAGCATTAGGGTTAGGGTTAATGACGTCATTAGGGTTAGGGTTATAGACAGCATTAGGGTTGGGGTTAAGGACATCATTAGGGTTAGGGTTATAGACAGCATTAGGGTTAGGGCTATAGACAGCATTAGAGTTTAACTATAGACAGCATTAGGGTTAGGGTTAAGGTTATCATTAGGGTTAGGGTTATAGACAGCATTAGGGTTAGGGTTGTAGACACCATTAGGTTAGTGTCATAGACAGCATTAGGGTTAGGGTAAAGGACATTATTAGGGTTAGAGTTATAGACAGCATTAGGGTTAGGGTTAAGGACATCATTAGGGTTAGGGTTATAGACAGCATTAGGGTTAGGGTGAAGGACATCATTAGGGTTAGGGTTATAGACAGCATTAGAATTAGAGTTATAGACAGCATTAGGGTTAGGGTTAAGGACATCATTAGGGTTAGGGTTATAGACAGCATTAGGGTTAGGAAAAAGGACATTATTAGGGTTAAGGTTATAGAGAGCATTAGGGTTAGGGTTTAGGACATCATTAGGGTAAGGTTTATAGACAGCATTTGGTTAGGGTTATAGACAGCATTAGGTTAGGGTTATAGACAGCATTAGGGTTAGGGTTAAGGACATTATTAGGGTTAGGGTTATAGATAGCATTAGAGTTAGAGTTAAGGACATCATTAGGGTTAGGGTTATAGATAGCATTAGAGTTAGAGTTATAGACAGCATTAGGGTTAGGGTTATAGACAGCATTATAGGTTAGAGTTATAGACAGCATAAGAGTTAGAGTTATAGACTGGATTAGAGTTAGAGTTATAGACAGCATTAGGGTTAGGGTTATAGACAGCATTAGGTTAGGGTTATAGAGAGCATTAGGGTTAGGGTTAAGGACATCATTAGGGTAAGGTTTATAGACAGCATTAGGGTTAGGTTATAGACAGCATTAGGGTTAGGGTTATAGACAGCATTAGGTAATGGTTATAGACAGCATTAGGGTTAGGGTTATAGACATCATTAGGGTTAGGGTTATAGACAGCATTAGGGTTAGGGTTATAGACAGCATTAGGTTAGGGTTATAGACAGCACTAGGGTTAGGGTTATAGACAGCATTAGAGTTAGAGTTATAGACAGCATAAGAGTTAGAGTTATAGACAGCATTAGGGTTGGGGTTAAGGACATCATTAGGGTTAGGGTTATAGACAGCACTAGGGTTAGGGTTATAGACAGCATTAGAGTTAGAGTTATAGACAGCATAAGAGTTAGAGTTATAGACAGCATTAGAGTCAGAGTTATAGACAGCATTAGGGTTAGGGTTAAGGTCATCATTAGGGTAAGGGTTATAGACAGCATTAACGTTAGAGTTATAGGCAGCATTAGGGTAAGGGTTATAGACAGCATTAGGGTTAGGGTTAAGGACATCATTAGGGTTAGAGTTATAGACAGCATTAGGGTTAGGGTTATAGACACTATTACAGTTAGAGTTATAGACAGCTTTATGGTTAGGGTTATAGACAGCATTAAAGTTAGGGTTATAGACAGCATTAGGGTTAGGGTTAAGGACATTATTAAGGTTAGGGTTATAGACAGCATTAGGGTTAGGGTTAAGGACATCATTAGGGTTAGGGTTATAGACAGCTTAAGGGTTAGGGTTATAGACAGCATTAGCTTAGGGTTATAGACAGCATAAGGGTTAGGGTTATAGACAGCATTAGAGTGAGAGTTATAGACAGCATTAGGGTTAGGGTTAAGAACATCATTAGGGTAAGGGTTATGGACAGCGTTAGGTTAGGGTTATAGACAGCATTAGGGTTAGGGTAATAGACAGCATTATAGTTAGAGTTATAGACAGCATTAGGGTTAGGGTTAAGGACATCATTAGGGTTAGGGTTATAGACAGCATTAGGTTAGGGATATAGACAGCCTTAGGATTAGGGTTATAGACATCATTAGGGTTAGGGTTATAGACAGCATTAGGGTTAGGGTTATAGACAGCATTAGAGTTAGAGTTATAGACAGCATTAGGGTTAGGGTTAAGGACATCATTAGGGTTAGGGTTATAGACAGCATTAGGTTAGGGTTATAGACAGCCTGAGGGTTAGGGTTTTAGATATCGTTAGGGTTAGGGTTATAGACAGCATTAGGGTTAGGGTTATAGACAGCATTAGGTTAGGGTTATAGACAACATTAAGTTTAGGGTTATAAACAGCATTAGAGTAAGAGTTATAGACAGCATTAGGGTTAGGGTTATAGACAGCATTAGGTTAGGGTTATAGAGAGCATTAGGGTTAGGGTTAAGGACATCATTAGGGTAAGGTTTATAGACAGCATTAGGGTTA
The DNA here is from genome assembly GCA_037788925.1 of Mytilus galloprovincialis. NCBI lineage: Eukaryota > Metazoa > Mollusca > Bivalvia > Mytilida > Mytilidae > Mytilus > Mytilus galloprovincialis. The sequence continues at coordinate 42,512,431 of CM075333.1, read as the reverse complement.
GGTTATAGACAGCATTAGGGTTAGGGTTATAGACAGCATTAGGTAATGGTTATAGACAGCATTAGGGTTAGGGTTATAGACATCATTAGGGTTAGGGTTATAGACAGCATTAGGGTTAGGGTTATAGACAGCATTAGGTTAGGGTTATAGACAGCACTAGGGTTAGGGTTATAGACAGCATTAGAGTTAGAGTTATAGACAGCATAAGAGTTAGAGTTATAGACAGCATTAGGGTTGGGGTTAAGGACATCATTAAGGTTAGGGTTATAGACAGCATTAGGGTTAGGGTTAAGGACATCATTAGGGTTAGGGTTATAGACAGCTTAAGGGTTAGGGTTATAGACAGCATTAGCTTAGGGTTATAGACAGCATAAGGGTTAGGGTTATAGACAGCATTAGAGTGAGAGTTATAGACAGCATTAGGGTTAGGGTTAAGAACATCATTAGGGTAAGGGTTATGGACAGCGTTAGGTTAGGGTTATAGACAGCATTAGGGTTAGGGTAATAGACAGCATTATAGTTAGAGTTATAGACAGCATTAGGGTTAGGGTTAAGGACATCATTAGGGTTAGGGTTATAGACAGCATTAGGTTAGGGATATAGACAGCCTTAGGATTAGGGTTATAGACATCATTAGGGTTAGGGTTATAGACAGCATTAGGGTTAGGGTTATAGACAGCATTAGAGTTAGAGTTATAGACAGCATTAGGGTTAGGGTTAAGGACATCATTAGGGTTAGGGTTATAGACAGCATTAGGTTAGGGTTATAGACAGCCTGAGGGTTAGGGTTTTAGATATCGTTAGGGTTAGGGTTATAGACAGCATTAGGGTTAGGGTTATAGACAGCATTAGGTTAGGGTTATAGACAACATTAAGTTTAGGGTTATAAACAGCATTAGAGTAAGAGTTATAGACAGCATTAGGGTTAGGGTTAAGGACATCATTAGGGTTAGGGTTATAGGCAGCATTAGGTTAGGGTTATAGACAGCATGAGAGTTAGAGTTGTAGACAGCATTAGGGTTAGGGGTAAGGACATCATTAGGGTTAGGGTTATAGACAGCATTAGGTTAGGGTTATAGACAGCATTAGGGTTAGGGCTACAGACATCATTAGGGTTAGGGTTATAGAAAGCATTAGGTTAGGGTTATAGACAGCATAAGGGTTAGGGTTATAGACAGCATTAGAGTTAGAGTTACAGACAGCATTAGGGTTAGGGTTAAGGACATCATTAGGGTTAGGGTTATAGACATCATTAGGTTAGAGTTATAGACAGCATTAGGGTTAGGGCTATAGACATCATTAGGGTTAGGGTTATAGACAGCATTAGGTTAGGGTTATAGACAGCATTAGGTTAGGACTATAGACATCATTAGGGTTAGGGTTATAGACAGCATTAGGTTAGGTTTAAAGACAGCATTAGGGTGAGGGCTATAGACATCATTAGGGTTAGGGTTATAGACAGCATTAGGTTAGGGTTATAGACAGCCTTAGGGTTAGGGGTATAGACATCATTAGGTTAGGGTTATAGACAGCATTAGGTTAGGGTTATAGACAGCATTACGGTTAGGGTTATAGACAGCATTAGGGTTAGGGTTATAGACAGCATTAGAGTTAGAGTTATAGACATCATTAGGGTTAGGGTTATAGACAGCATTAGGGTTAGGGTTATAGACAGCATTAGGTTAGGGGTATAGACAGCATTAGGGTTAGGGTTATAGACAGCATGAGAGTTAGAGTTATAGACAGCATTAAGGTTAGGGTTAAGGACAGCATTAGGGTTAGGATTAAAGACCGCATTAGGGTTAGGGTTATAGACTGCATTAGGGTTAGGGTTGTAGACAGCATTTGGTTAAGGTTATAGACAGCATTAGGGTTAGGGTTAAGAACATCATTAGGGTTAGGGTTATAGACAGCATTAGGGTTAGGGTTAAGGACATCATTAGGGTTAGGGTTATAGACAGCATTAGGTTTAGGGTTATAGACAACATTAGAGTTAGAGTTATAGACAGCATAAGAGTTAGAGTTATAGACAGCATTAGGGTTAGGGTTATAGACAGCATTAGGGTTAGGGTTATAGACAGCATGAGAGTTAGAGTTATAGACAGCATCAGGGTTAGGGTTAAGGACAGCATTAAGGTTAGGGTTATATTCAGCATTAGGGTTAGGGTTGTAGACAGCATTAGGTTAGGGTTATAGACAGCATTAGGGTTAGGTTTAAGGACATTATTAGGGTTAGAGTTATAGACAGCATAAGAGTTTTAGTTATAGACAGCATTAGAGTTAGAGTTATAGACAGCATTAGGGTTAGGGTTATAGACAGCATTAGAGTTAGAGTTATAGACAGAATTGGAGTTAGAGTTATAGACAGCATTAGGGTTAGGGTTAAGGACGTCATTAGGGTTAGGGTTATAGACAGCATTAGGGTTAGGGTTAAGAACATCATTAAGGTTAGGGTTATAGACAGCATTAGGGTTAGGGTTATAGTCAGCATAAGAGTTTGAGTTATAGACAGCAATAGGGTTAAGGTGAATGACATCATTAGGGTTAGTGTTATAGACAGAATTAGGGTTAGGGTTAAGGACATTATTAGGGTTAGGGTTATAGACAGCATTAGGGTTAGGGTTAAGGACATCATTAGGGTTAGGGTTATAGACAGCATTAGGGTTAGGGTTATAGACAGCATTACGTTAGGGTTATAGACAGCATTAGGGCTAGGGTAAAGGACATCATTAGGGTTAGGGTTATAGAGAGCATTAGGGTTAGGGTTAAGGACATCATTAGGGTTAGGGCTATAGACAGCATTAGGGTTAGAGTTATAGACAGCATGAGAGTTAGAGTTATAGACAGCATTAAGGTTAGGGTTAAGGACAGCATTAGGGTTAGGGTTATAGACAGCATTAGGGTTAGGGTTGTAGACAGCATTAGGTTAGGGTTATAGACAGCATTAGAGTTAGAGTTATAGACATCATTAGGGTTAGGGTTATAGACAGCATTAGGGTTAGGGTTATAGACAGCATTAGGTTAGGGGTATAGACAGAATAAGGGTTAGGGTTATAGACAGCATGAGAGTTAGAGTTATAGACAGCATTAAGGTTAGGGTTAAGGACAGCATTAGGGTTAGGGTTAAAGACAGCATTAGGGTTAGGGTTGTAGACAGCATTAGGTTAGGGTTATAGACAGCATTAGCGTTAGGGTTAAGGACATCATTAGGGTTAGGGTTATAAACAACATTAGGGTTAGGGTTATAGACTGCATTAGGGTTAGGGTTGTAGACAGCATTTGGTTAGGGTTATAGACAGCATTAGGGTTAGGGTTAAGAACATCATTAGGGTTAGGGTTATAGACAGCATTAGGGTTAGGGTTATAGACATAATTAGGGTTAGGGTTAAGGACATCATTAGGGTTAAGGTTATAGACAGCATTAGGTTTAGGGTTATAGACAACATTAGAGTTAGAGTTATAGACAGCATAAGAGTTAGAGTTATAGACAGCATTAGGGTTAAGGTTATAAACAGCATTAGGGTTAGGGTTATAGACAGCATGAAAGTTAGAGTTATAGACAGCATCAGGGTTAGGGTTAAGGACAGCATTAGGGTTAGGGTTATAGACAGCATTAGGGTTAGGGTTGTAGACAGCATTAGGTTAGGGTTATAGACAGCATTAGGGTTAGGGTTATAGACAGCATTAGGGTTATAGACAGCATTAGGGTTAGGGTTAAGGACATCATTAGGGTAAGGGTTATAGACAGCATTAGGTTAGGGTTACAGACAGTATTAGGGTTAGGGTTATAGACAACATTAGGGTTAGGGTTAAAGACAGTATTAGGGTTAGGGTTATAGACAGCATTAGGTTAGGGTTATAGACAGCATCAGGGTTAGGGTTATAGACAACATTAGAGTTAGAGTTATAGACAGCATTAAGGTTAGGGTTAAGGACATCATTAGGGTTAGGGTTATAGACAACATTAGGTAATGGTTATAGACAGCATTAGGGTTAGGGTTATAGACATCATTAGGGTTAGGGTTATAGACAGCATTAGGGTTAGGGTTATAGACAGCATTAGGTTAGGGTAATAGACAGCATTAGGGTTAGGGTTATAGACAACATGAGATATAGAGTTATAGACAGCATTAGGGTTAGGGTTAAGGACAGCATTAGGGTTAGGGTTATAGACAGCATTAGGGTTAGGGTTGTAGACAGCATTAGGTTAGGGTTATAGACAGCATTAGGGTTAGGGTTAAGGACATTATTAGGGTTAGGGTTATAGACAGCATTAGGGTTAGGGTTATAGACATCATTAGGGTTAGGGTTAAGGACATCATTAGGGTTAGGGTTATAGACAGCACTAGGGTTAGGTTTATAGACAGCATTAGAGTTAGAGTTATAGACAGCATAAGTGTTAGAGTTATAGACAGCATTAGAGTCAGAGTTATAGACAGCATTAGGGTTAGGGTTAAGGACATCATTAGGGTTAGGGTTATAGACAGCATTAACGTTAGAGTTATAGACAGCATTAGGGTAAGGGTTATAGACAGCATTAGGGTTAGGGTTAAGGACATCATTAGGGTTAGAGTTATAGACAGCATTAGGGTTAGGGTTATAGACACTATTACAGTTAGAGTTATAGACAGCTTTATGGTTAGGGTTATAGACAGCATTAGAGTTAGGGTTATAGACAGCATTAGGGTTAGGGTTAAGGACATTATTATGGTTAGGGTTATAGACAGCATTAGGGTTAGGGTTAAGGACATCATTAGGGTTAGGGTTATAGACAGCTTAAGGGTTAGGGTTATAGACAGCATTAGCTTAGGGTTATAGACAGCATAAGGGTTAGGGTTATAGACAGCATTAGAGTGAGAGTTATAGACAGCATTAGGGTTAGGGTTAAGAACATCATTAGGGTCAGGGTTATGGACAGCGTTAGGTAAGGGTTATAGACAGCATTATGGTTAGGGTAATAGACAGCATTATAGTTAGAGTTATAGACAGCATTAGGGTTAGGGTTAAGGACATCATTAGGGTTAGGGTTATAGACAGCATTAGGTTAGGGATATAGACAGCCTTAGGATTAGGGTTATAGACATCATTAGGGTTAGGGTTATAGACAGCATTAGGGTTAGGGTTATAGACAGCATTAGAGTTAGAGTTATAGACAGCATTAGGGTTAGGGTTAAGGACATCATTAGGGTTAGGGTTATAGACAGCATTAGGTTAGGGTTATAGACAGCCTGAGGGTTAGGGTTTTAGATATCGTTAGGGTTAGGGTTATAGACAGCATTAGGGTTAGGGTTATAGACAGCATTAGATTAGGGTTATAGACAACATTAAGTTTAGGGTTATAAACAGCATTAGAGTAAGAGTTATAGACAGCATTAGGGTTAGGGTTAAGGACATCATTAGGGTTAGGGTTATAGGCAGCATTAGGTTAGGGTTATAGACAGCATGAGAGTTAGAGTTGTAGACAGCATTAGGGTTAGGGTTAAGGACATCATTAGGGTTAGGGTTATAGACAGCATTAGGTTAGGGTTATAGACAGCATTAGGGTTAGGGCTACAGACATCATTAGGGTTAGGGTTATAGAAAGCATTAGGTTAGGGTTATAGACAGCATTAGGGTTAGGGTTATAGACAGCATTAGGTTAGGGTAATAGACAGCATTAGGGTTAGGGTTATAGACAGCATGAGATATAGAGTTATAGACAGCATTAGGGTTAGGGTTAAGGACAGCATTAGGGTTAGGGTTATAGACAGCATTAGGGTTAGGGTTGTAGACAGCATTAAGTTAGGGTTATAGACAGCATTAGGGTTAGGGTTAAGGACATTATTAGGGTTAGGGTTATAGACAGCATTAGGGTTAGGGTTATAGACATCATTAGGGTTAGGGTTAAGGACATCATTAGGGTTAGGGTTATAGACAGCACTAGGGTTAGGGTTATAGACAGCATTAGAGTTAGAGTTATAGACAGCATAAGAGTTAGAGTTATAGACAGCATTAGAGTCAGAGTTATAGACAGCATTAGGGTTAGGGTTAAGGACATCATTAGGGTTAGGGTTATAGACAGCATTAACGTTAGAGTTATAGACAGCATTAGGGTAAGGGTTATAGACAGCATTAGGGTTAGGGTTAAGGACATCATTAGGCTAGAGTTATAGACAGCATTAGGGTTAGGGTTATAGACACTATTACAGTTAGAGTTATAGACAGCTTTATGGTTAGGGTTATAGACAGCATTAAAGTTAGGGTTATAGACAGCATTAGGGTTAGGGTTAAGGACATTATTAGGGTTAGGGTTATAGACAGCATTAGGGTTAGGGTTAAGGACATCATTAGGGTTAGGGTTATAGACAGCTTAAGGGTTAGGGTTATAGACAGCATTAGCTTAGGGTTATAGACAGCATAAGGGTTAGGGTTATAGACAGCATTAGAGTGAGAGTTATAGACAGCATTAGGGTTAGGGTTAAGAACATCATTAGGGTAAGGGTTATGGACAGCGTTAGGTTAGGGTTATAGACAGCATTAGGGTTAGGGTAATAGACAGCATTATAGTTAGAGTTATAGACAGCATTAGGGTTAGGGTTAAGGACATCATTAGGGTTAGGGTTATAGACAGCATTAGGTTAGGGATATAGACAGCCTTAGGATTAGGGTTTTAGATATCGTTAGGGTTAGGGTTATAGACAGCATTAGGGTTAGGGTTATAGACAGCATTAGGTTAGGGTTATAGACAACATTAAGTTTAGGGTTATAAACAGCATTAGAGTAAGAGTTCTAGACAGCATTAGGGTTAGGGTTATAGACAGCATTAGAGTTAGAGTTATAGACAGCATTAGGGTTAGGGTTAAGGACATCATTAGGGTTAGGGTTATAGACAGCATTAGGTTAGGGTTATAGACAGCCTGAGGGTTAGGGTTTTAGATATCGTTAGGGTTAGGGTTATAGACAGCATTAGGGTTAGGGTTATAGACAGCATTAGGTTAGGGTTATAGACAACATTAAGTTTAGGGTTATAAACAGCATTAGAGTAAGAGTTATAGACAGCATTAGGGTTAGGGTTAAGGACATCATTAGGGTTAGGGTTATAGGCAGCATTAGGTTAGGGTTATAGACAGCATGAGAGTTAGAGTTGTAGACAGCATTAGGGTTAGGGTTAAGGACATCATTAGGGTTAGGGTTATAGACAGCATTAGGTTAGGGTTATAGACAGCATTAGGGTTAGGGCTACAGACATCATTAGGGTTAGGGTTATAGAAAGCATTAGCTTAGGGTTATAGACAGCATAAGGGTTAGGGTTATAGACAGCATTAGAGTTAGAGTTACAGACAGCATTAGGGTTAGGGTTAAGGACATCATTAGGGTTAGGGTTATAGACATCATTAGGTTAGAGTTATAGACAGCATTAGGGTTAGGGCTATAGACATCATTAGGGTTAGGGTTATAGACAGCATTAGGTTAGGGTTATAGACAGCATTAGGTTAGGGCTATAGACATCATTAGGGTTAGGGTTATAGACAGCATTAGGTTAGGGTTATAGAGAGCATTAGGGTTAGGGCTATAGACATCATTAGGGTTAGGGTTATAGACAGCATTAGGTTAGGGTTATAGACAGCCTTAGGGTTAGGGGTATAGACATCATTAGGTTAGGGTTATATACAGCATTAGGTTAGGGTTATAGATAGCATTACGGTTAGGGTTATAGACAGCATTAGGGTTAGGGTTATAGACAGCATTAGAGTTAGAGTTATAGACATCATTAGGGTTAGGGTTATAGACAGCATTAGGGTTAGGGTTATAGACAGCATTAGGGTTAGGGTTATAGACAGCATTAGAGTTAGAGTTATAGACAGCATTAGAGTTAGGGTTATAGACAGCATTAGGGTTAGGGTTATAGACAGCATTAGGGTTAAGGTTATAGACAGCATTAGGGTTAGGGTTATAGACAGCATTAGGGTTAGGGTTATAGACAGCATTAGGGTTAGGGTTATAGACAGCATTAGGGTTAGGGTTATAGTCAGCATTAGGGTTAGGGTTACAGACAGCATTAAAGTTAGAGTTATAGACAGCATTAGGGTTAGGGTTATTGACAGCATTAGGGTAAGGGTTATAGAGAGCACTAGGGTAGGGGTTATAGACAGTATTAGTGATAGGGTTATTGACAGCATTAAGGTTAGGGGTATAGACGACATTAAGGTCAGGGTTATTGACAGCATTAGGGTCAGTGTTAAACACAACACTCGGATTATATACAGCATTATGGTTACGGATAAGGGTTAGGGTTATAGAAAGCATTAGGGTTAAACCAATAGGCAGCATAGGGGTTTAACTCAGGATTGAGGTTAAGGTTATAGACGGCATAAGGGTTATTGGCAGCATTAGGGTAAGGGTTATAGACAGCATTAGGGTTAGGGTTATAAACAGCATTAGGGTTAGGGTTATTGACACCATTAGGGTTAGGGTTATAGATAGCATTATGGTTAGGGTTATAGACATCATTAGTGTTAGGGTTATTGACAGCAGTAGTGTTAGGGTTATTGACAGTATTAGGGTAAGGGTTATTGAAAGCATTAGGGTTAGGGTTATAGACCTCATTAGAGTAAGGGTTATAGACAGCATTAGGGTTAGGGTTATATACAGCATAATGGTTATAGACAGCAATAAGGTTAGGGTTATAGACAATATTTATGTGCTATAGGTAAGGGTTAAACACAGCATTACGGTTATAGACTGCACCACGATTAGGTTATATTCAGTACTATTAGGTTATAGTCAGTACTAGGGTTAGAGTTATAGACAGCAATACGGTTAATGATGTCGTTATGGTTTGGGTTATACGCAGAATTAGGGTAAGGATTTAAGACAACATTGGGGTTATAGTCAGCACTTAGGTTAGGGTTATAGATAGTATGAGGGATAAAGACTGCTTTAGGCTATGGGTTATAGACAGCATAAAGATTATAGACAGCATAAGTGTTTTAAGTTTATAGACAGAATTAGGGTTAAGTGTATGGACTGCATTAGTGTAAAAGAAAGCATTTGGATTAAAGACAGCACTGGGATTAGGGTCATAGACAGTTCAAGAGTAATACCCTGCATAAGTGTTTTGGTTATAGAGAGCATTTGAGTTATTGTCAGCACTTGGATAAGGGTTATGGACAGCATTAGGGTTATAGACAGCCTAAGGGTGTGTGTTATATACATCATTAGTGCTTTCGATAGTATTATGGTTAAAGTCAGCATCAATGTTAGGATTATATACATCATTAATTTAAGGGTTCTAGACATAATTATTGTTAGATTTATGGACTGCACTAGTGTTATAGTCAATATTAGGGTTAAAATTATAGATAACATTAGGGTTAGGGTTATATATAGCATTAGGGTTAGGGTTTTAGAGTAGACAGAACAAGGGTTAGGGTTATGGAATACATTAGTGTTATAGTCAGCTTTAAGGTCAGGGTTGTAGACAGCACTGGGGTTATATACAGCATCTGGGTTATAGTCAGCACTAGGGTTCGGGTTATAGACAGCAATATGGTTATATACAGCATTAGTGGGATAGACATCATTAGGGTTAGGGACGACATCAAAAGATCGATGTAGGATAAAAAACTTAAATCAAATAGTTTGGGGGTGGGGGGTTAAAATTCGACTAGTTTTGTATATCTAAAATCGATTTTTACATATATCCCTATTGGTAAATCAATTTTTCCCAAATTAAGTTAAGAGGGGGGTGGGGGTGTCAGTGTAAAAACTATGTGAATTAAGTTTTTTATCCTACATTGAACTTTAGATGTCGTCCCTTATATACAGCATAATGGTTATAGACACTAATAAGGTTAGGGTTATGGACTGCATTAAGATTTTGGTTATAAACAGCATTAGGGTTAGGGTTATGGTTATAGTCAGCAGTCAGTCAGTGACAAAATTGCTCAATGAATGAGGAAAGCACCAAAGTTGGCATGATGTACTGAGCAATATAAGTTATCGACCCACCCTCAACATCTAATATGGCGGCTTATTTCAAGACGGCCGCCATACATTCTAAAATATTTTCCAGTATTGCAAAAACCACAGTGGTTTTGATGATAGAAGCACAAAATTCAACATATTTGAATGACTTGGTGTACTTAGCAAGATTTTGTTTTTATCTATCTTTGGGAAATTCAAAATGGCAGCTATTTTGAAAATGGCTGCCTTGAAAAATAAGCAAATATTCATTATTGAGAATTGACCTGAATTTTAATATTTTTTCAAGTCATTTAGTCTCTGTTTCAGGTTTGTCCTTTTAATTTTGCCAGCTTGTCATTTTATATACAAAAAAGTAGCTTTTATAAGAAGCTACAGTAGTAGCTTTCATTAAAAGTTGCAATATTTTTTGTCTTGTGATTTGAGCTTTATCTGCCCTAAGATATTATTCATTGCCTGTCTTATTTCTTTGGTCGCAATATATTGCAATTTGAGATATCATTCTGTAATTTGAAAAGTGTATCAACACATATCAGTGAAATGGCTGGAATTGATGACAACAAGAACAAGAACATTGAAATGGTAGAAACTAAATCACTTAGGGATACCGAGAAACCCACAACTGAAGACACTTTCACAGAGGACAACTCAGAATTGACTTTTCGACAATTGTATCAATTCTTTTTATCAGATACTAGTAGGAAATCTGATGCTCAAGGAACAGTTTAGATTGACCGCAAAATAAAACAGAAGCGCGAGTTAATAGAATATGTGTTGGTAAACACATATGATGATCCCTAGGCCTTACGAAAAGCATTGAAGCGTCACTTCAGCAAAAAAGACGACCAGACCACATTGGAAAATAATCATTCCTCCGATGATGTAAAGACAAAGATTCTACAAGGCATGTACTAGAGATAAATCCAGAAACGACCAACAAGGCGTTAAAACAAATGAAACCCTCAATAGCCAACCAGATGGCGAATATATGGATAAAAAAATGCCAATTATGCCCATTGGCAAGTCTTCTTTGGTGATGGCTCAGTATCACCGACAGACAAAGAGTATATGAGCAGTCCTTTGGAAAATGAAGTGCGCAACCTCACTCAAATGTCACAAAACTAGCTAATATTATGCATTCAGCTAATCAGTGTAACCGTGGATTTGCCAATTTATATAACCTTGGGTCTTTTGATCAATATAATCGTGGAAGATCACCATATCAATGGAAGATCACCTGATCAATATACACGTTGAAGATCCCCTGAGCAATATAATCGCGGTAGATCGACAGATAGAAATACATCCCAGTTTAATTCCTATCGACCAGCAACACCTCCACCAAGCCAGAGATCATATAGTCCCTAAGGACAACGGTCAGCATCTGTACGGACAAACTCCAGAAATCCCAGTTATTTCAGGCAACGATCACCTTTACTAGGGTACAGAGCAAATGAAAGCGCTACCACAACCACAGAGTCTTTAAACAGCAACGGGTCGGGCCAGTAGGCCAACGCTCGACTCCCACGTTTATTGGCCATGAAATATTACCTCTAATAAAAGCACACAGAGGCTCACGGCCTCGTCCGATATTGTCAGATGAACCATAGGGAAAAGCCTAGCAGTACCAGGTAATATTTATGAGAAACTATTTCCAGTAGATAGTGAAGATTCTGAGACCGTAATGCCTCGTGGTTTAGGCGAACAGCTGGTGACTAGGAAGATTATAAAAAACACCTCTCACGACATTGATAGAGTAAACATACAATGGGATGTGTGTAAAGCACCGTTAACAGCTTATACTTTGGCTATCTATTTTGGACACACTGGGCGCAGTGATAAATCTGAATAGTCCCAAACTTACCATCAATAACATAATGATAACAGTGGGGACGAGATTTGAACTCAACAAGTTTGCATAAAACGAACCATCACAGTTCCGCCAAACTATTGGTTACATAGACTAACTTGACGATATAGTAGGTACATAAAGGCAACAGTAGTATATCGATGTTCAAAACTCATCAATCGATACGGTAGATGAAAACCCAATAAGTGACGTAAGACGTGACAATGAAGAGACACGGTGCCCTCGACACTGCCTCAAATTTCAGATAAGTTACCTAATATGCCACCACATTTAACCGATTAATATCAACCTTCAACCTATTTCATTCCAACCATTAAATCTGAAAGCGATTAAAGAACATTTACAATAACATGTAACATTTTCTAACAGGTTCTAGTCATTTTTTATCAGAAATTATGCAAATAGGGTAAGCTGGCAATAATTAAAGCCTTGTTTTCAAATTCTTTAAAAAATTGAAACAGGGGAGGGGGTATAAAATGTATAGTAAAGAAAAACTTACAGTATACATAGTGATTTCTTTAAGACTTTAATTCTGATAAATGAGTATTAATGTGAGAAAAACTGATTTTAGAGAGTTTTCTTTTTGAATAAATGTCTGTATAGGTTGCACTTTGTAAATACAGCCGTTTCTCAAAACACGCCTCTTTTGGGGAGTAATTGAATATTCATAAAAAAATAATTTTGTTTACATACTGGTTCCCAGTTATGCTCTCTGTGTTCCATATCGCAGAGACAGAACTTGGGAATGTTACCAGTAAATAAACACGTGCATATTGTTTACATTGAAATCTGTGGTAACCTTTCATTCGAGGTAGGGGTAGTTAAGAAAATTAGTGTAAGTTTAAACTCTGAGAAGTTCAGGGCATATAAACGTTGAAAATATGCCGCACAGCCCTATATTTTGACCTGTGAAAAAAATTGTGGTGCATATGAACTTTCAATACTAGGATAAGATTTTCTTCAAAACTTCATAGTAAAAGTGGTACAGTTTTAGCCGTAAAAGGAGTTCCTATGGGAAATTGCATTGTCAATATTTACAGAAATGCAACCTACAGCAGTTTCATTGGAAAGGCTTTGCAATGCAGCATATGTAGTAAGTGAATACAGCTCGTTAAATATATATCAAACTTTAAAAACAATAATACATACATGTCTCTAATTCTTCGTCAATTTATCCCTTTCTGCACCCTTTGTATAAAATAATTAAATCAACGTGCGGTTCGTTTCATCTCAGTTCTTCATTGGTTAAAATCCGATTATGACGTCGAATCTTCTTGTTTTCCTCTGAATTTTCTATTGTGACGCATTTAAAAAAGGCGACCATGCCTGATGACGTCACACAGAAATAACACATCTTTCTACAGATCAGTCGTAAGAAGACATACGTTTGTCTGCGTATTGTTTAAAAATCTTTAGAGAAATAGATTCCGCCACCAAACCTCGTGTTATACGATATTTATCCACTCTCGACAGTTGAATTTTAAATATTTAAAACGTTCGGCGAGCCTCTCGTTTTAAATTTGTAAAGTTAACTGTCTCAAGTGGATAAGTATCACACTCGATGCAGTGGTAGAATATATATGTATCTGAGGATAAAAACGTATTATTGCATATTTGTACCACTTATTCATATGTGTATTGCACTGTTCGCTAAAATGCTAGATCTTGAACGATTAATTTGCTCAATTTTATGGCTGAGTAGAAGACAGTTTTGTTCTAAAATATAACCCTATATTTAATATAATAAATATCATCAAGATAACAGTATGTTGTTATTAACAAGTACAAAAAACAGCTGACTGCAATATGAATTGTCCAAGAGATTAAGCAATGCATGTTCATCATGCAGTACTTATACACGGTGTTTATTTATGTATATGTTATACACTTTTAAAACTTCTTTATCCTTATTGTTTTAGAGCGATATTGATAGCAACATTACCCAGTGGACCGAATTCATATCCGACAAATGCAATAAACCAATACAACCGAATTCTTTGTCCGGATACTAATTATAATGCTGGAAAATATACTGTTGGTTAGGGAGGCTGGTAATTACTTGGTGTCTGTTACCATGATGTCAGGCACTGTAACCGCTCACACTACTCTAATGAAGAATGGAAATATTTATGTGTGGCTTGATACTGGTAACCAATAAGAAATGGCAACTTAAACTGTCTGCATGCAAGTGGCAGTGAATGACACGATTTGGGTACAGATGACCAACAAGGCATCGATTCTCTTTGATGTTTATAACACTTTTAGTGTTGTTAAGTTACCTTGTTTCAGATGTAATATGAAGTTTTTAAAGATGTTGCATTTCGGCCAAAATAATAAAAAAATGAGCAGTGAATGATTTTAAATAAAGTTTACCATTGTGTTATCGTTATACGTTTTTGAATGAGCAATACGCTTACATATGCCTTTGAATTTTTTTAATGAAACGAATTTGTTACGTTTGGAGGACGTGTTTTTCAACAGACTGTCCACATTCCAATGGGAACCAATTATGTCCCTGTTCTTGCCGACTTGTTTCTTTATTATTATTAGGCTGAATTCCTACAGGAACTTCTGAGGATGAAAAATGAGAATTTAGTTATATCCTTTACTTTTTGCTATATAGATGTTGCTCTCTTTCTAAATAATTCAAAATTTAGTGAATATGTTGAAAGCATCTATCCCATCGAAATATAAATAAAGGATACAATAGATACAGTTAAGCCTGCCTCATATCTTGATTCACATCTAGAAATTGATAATGAAGGTTGAAAATAAAACTTCACGACAAACGAGGTGATTTCAGCTTCCCAATTGTGAACTTTCCATTTCTATGCAGCAACATTACAGCAGCGCCTGCCTACGGTGTATTTATCTTCCAATTGATATGATATTTCCTCGTTTGTATTTCCTATCAAGATTTCCTTGATAGAGGGTAGCTGCTCAAACTGAAGCTATTAAACCACTTATTATGTATACTGAATAAATGCACGGCTGCGTTGCTCTTTGAGAGACTTTTCTTATCAGACCTAGAAATATATTATATTACAGATATCAGATTATACTTCAAGTTTAATAGATCTATTCCTACGGATAACAATGCATTTTAACCAGTTTTTTTCTCGAGGGGGTTTCTTAAAACACAGCACATTGTTATTCATAAGAATTATATATAAATATTATTTTTCCAATATCATGAACTATAGTGTTCACTACAAGTTGTTTAAAAAGATAAAAAAAATAAACGCATTTCAGGAAATTCCAATTGCGAAAACAATATTAATTTTTATGAAAATTGTTGTTTGATTGGTTGACAGGGGGAAAGGGCAGACTCAAAATTTGTCAAAAACGACTTATTATTCTAGAGAACACTCAAAAAAGATATGCAATAAAACATAATGTAATACATTTTCCTTCAAATTGTCAAAAAAGTGTAAAAAGTAAAATCACAAACATACTGAAATCAAATATTGTAATGTCAACTTAATCTACAATGTTAAAATTATTTAAAACAGTAGTTCATCTGCATGCATAATATTGAAAAAAATAATTCATTTTATCAAATGATACAGAGAAAGTAGAAAGTAGAAAGTAGAATCATAGAAATACTGAAAGTTAGGGAAAATTCAAAATGGAAAGTTCCTTATCAAATGGCAAAATCAAATGACAAAACACATTAAACGAATGGACGTCAACTTTCATATTCATGACTTGGAACAGGCATTTTCGTAAGTAGAAAATTGTGGATTGAACCTGGTTTTATAGCTAGCTAAACTATGACAGTCGCATCAAGTTCCATTATATTGACAACGATATGTGAACAAAACAATCAGACATAATAAGTAAACTTGTCAAAAATAGGGTTGCAGCAGTCAATGTTGTGTTATTATCTAAATCACTAAACAAACCAAAGAAATAAGTAACAAAGATGCACTAAAGGCATTTAGACCAAGAATATTAGAAAAATTGTAGACAAGAATACACAAAAATACAATTGTACAATAACACAATGGCGGGATGTATAAGTACAGACCCACGTCATATATGTAACAAAGCAACATGAAAATGCATAAGACAAAGCACGTAGCAAGAATGAAAATCAAACAACAAACAAGTTTCACAATAGCACAATAACGGGATGTATAAGTACAGAACCATACTAAATGTTCAAAGTATCAAACAGAGTGAAGAAGTTTAAATTGGCTAGTTAGTGTTGAATAATGGACAAATTTATAACTATTACCATGATATTGATAATTCATGTAAACCTAAAAGTAATGTCAGACTAGTAATTAAAGCAGGTGATAAACTCAGAAAAGTAACCTCCACCAGAGTGGGCATCGACCCATGTTTGTTTTCTACAAAGAAATAAAGATTACAACATATATCGTTAAGTCTGCCGAATATCTCGATTGATATTTAGAAAATGACAAAAAGTGAAAAGGTTGAAAACAAATATTTCTATACAGCAACACTGAAACAGAACGTGCAAGTTCAATCTTTTACAACCGATTGAATTAAGTGTGTAGATAAATGTAATATCTTTAGTCAGTTTGCTTGCTAGCTGAACAGTGAAGTCTTTATTAGGTAAAGTATACTACCCTCCTTTCGAATAAGCCTAGTCCTACAGTTAGATAGATTGGTTATCTGTCGGTCTACTTTTGTTTTTAAAGTATGGTAGCATAACTAACATAATAATGACTTAACGGTTCAGCTAGCAAGTAAGCTACCTAAAGATAATACCTTTACCACACATCGGCTGTAAAAGGTACCAATCTTTACCATTTGTGATGACATAAAAAAAGCAAGTAGATGACCATTAAAAGGTGTAAAAACTATACAGTAATCCCCTGTTTGCAAATAGCTGAATTTTCAAAGGAGTTTTTGTGTGACAAAAAAGGATTTTTAAATTGAGTTTAAGTTGAGATTGTAAATTACATTAAGGGAATATAAAACTTCTCAATGATCAAAATAAGTGTTTGTCAAACTGCTATATAACAAGTGGACATTTTCTGATTAAACGGTTGGTTCAAATTTTTTTGAAATTTTTATTTTTCCCAAAGGGTCAATGTAAATACTATGTCAAAATTTTCAGAAAATTAAACGAACCAAATTAATTCTAGTTAAGGTGTTGGGTACCATCTTAAATGAAAACTCTTTGACTAATGAATGGAATAGGTTAAAAGGGCTGTAAGGTGAACTAATAAAATTGAGAATGGAAATGGGGAATGTGTCAAAGAGACAACAACCCGACCATAGAACAGACAACAGCAGAAGGTCACCAACAGATCTTCAATACAACGAGAAATTCATGCACCCAGAGGCGTTTTTCAGCTGGCCCCTAAACAAATGTTTATACTAGTTCAGTGATAATGAACGCCATACAAAACTCCAATTTGTACATAAGAAACTAAACTTAAAAATAGTCTGAAACTAACAAAGGCCAGAGGCTCCTGACTTTGGACAGGTAAGTTTATCAATGATTTATTCAACAAAACATATTACAAATGAATTAACTGTTCAGACCTAAAATAAATAAACTAAACGTAAAGAAAGGAACAAATCACTGTACCAATGTATCTGCACCACATGAGCAATTCGACAACATATGCCTTTATAGTAATGCTCGACACCGAAATATTTTGAAACCTCAACCTTCTCAGAACAAATGAGAAAAGTATGACCCTGAACGGAATTTCTAGTTACGGGATTGTTATACCTGAAACCGGAGGGGTTTAACGTTGTGTATTTCCGTGTCAATCTCGACATATTCTAACCAACTGTGTACCCATGTCTGCCTGAAGATATCCTAAAGTAATGTTAAATGTATCAGTTTACAGAAGATAATCACGAATGTACTCTATATGTTCAAAGGCCCCCTCAATCTCCAGAAGAAAATGCAATCATGTTCGTACATAATGAGGGATAAATGTGTCTTAATAAAAAAAAACCTCGACGACCAGACCCGCTCAACATACAAAAATACAGATTGAATATTTAGGACAACTCACGATCAGGAGGATGGGGAGTTTTGGAAGATGTAATCTCAGATTTTTAAACCAAACCTTTAGCATGTTTAGAAGAGAGACATATGACTAAGATGAATCAAATTGTACCTTCAAGTAAAGGACTTTTCAAAGGATTTTTTCAATTAAAAATTTTTGCTAAATATTGTTTTCGCTATTGGAATTTTCTGAAATGTGTTTATTTGTTTATTTTTTTAAACAACTTGTAGTGAAAACTATAAGTTCATGCTATTAGAAAAATTATCAATTTATATATAATTCTTATGAATTACAATGAACTGTGTTTTCAGAAACACCCCTCGTAAAAACTATGTGGTTAAATGCATTGTTATCCGTAACAATAGATCTATTAAAATTGAGATATAACAATAGAACTCAGGTGTAATCTATAATATATGATATTACTTAATCTGATAAGAAAAGTCTCTTGAAGGGCTACGCAGCCGTGCTTTTATTCAGTATACCCAATAAGTTATATACTTGGTTCGAATGACCTCTTTTTTTCTTAGCCATGGCGTTGTCAGTTTTGGCAACTATCAATTGAACAATAAAATGTTCAAATGTTTAATATCTATAGATTGTTTTATTTTAGTCTCACTGACCCATACTTCATAACATAATTCATATCCGTCTTAGATATATGAGTTTGTAAGTCCCTTTCATATCTTTTGTCTCCCTTATGTACACACTATCGCCCATTTTTGTTTTATTTTGAAAAGAGTGTTTGAACATATGCGGTTTGACGGATATGTTAGAGTCTCGGTGGACGAGTGATCTACGTAGTTACTACTGTTATCCCTAATATCCCATTGATAAATACTGGTCGCCACCAAATAACCTAAATGCGTTAAAGTGGCGTTAAAACACCAAAATCAATCAATCAATTTAAATGTTGGATTTATCGAATATGTATTTTTTATTTTTGCCAAGCAAGAAACAGAACATTCCATAACACATTTGCAAGTAATGTATATAATTGTCGTATGACAACCTACAAATGTAGGTGAGATGCAGCTATCAATTAACAAATTAGATTTTTAAATGTTCAAAATCTATATGATGTGTATTTTTGTTTAATCTAATTGACCTATTCCTTACGTTTTAATTCATATCGTATTTGATATACAATCATCCCCATGTTGAAGTCCTGATAAAATATATGATATAATAAATATAAACATCCGTCGAATTTTATCTTGTTTTAAGTATAAGGTACATTCAAAACTAAAAGAGGGGCGCAAGATACAAGAGGAACAGCCAATCTCATAAATCGCATATAAACTGACAAATAAATAAAATGAAAAAGACAAACAGACAAAAAATAGTACACAAGCAACAAAATAACCAAAAACCTTAAGACTGAGCAACACGAACCCCACCAAAAACTGGGGATGATCTCAGGTGCTCCAGAAAGGTAAGCCGGTCCTACTCCACGTGTGGCACCCGTGGTATTACTCATGTTATTACAAACCCGGTATATAGTCTCATTCGGTAGGTCACATTAATGAAAAGATAAGGGGATTGTAATCACGACGTAAGAAACATATTCGATATCATCTGAGAACAGTCAACCAACTCGTGATGGCATAAAATTAACGAAGGGGTGATGTCACTTTCACCATTTAGAACTCTTGGTTTAATAACTTTCTTGTAAGCAGCAACCCTCTATCAAGGAAACCATGATAGGAAATACAAGCAATGGAATATCATACCAATTGGGAGGTATATACACCGCATGCAGGCGCTGCTTGAATGTTGCTGCATAGAAAATGAAAGTTCACAATTTAGAAGCTGAAATCATCTCGTGTGTCGTTAAGTATTGTTTTCAACCGACCTTCATTATCAATTTGTAGTTATTAATCAAGATATTAGGCAGACTTATATGTATCTGCTGTATCCTTTGTCTAGAGTTCGATGGGATAGATGCGTTCAACATGTTCACCAAATTTTGAATTATTTTGTAAAAAAAACTCATCCATATAGCGAAAAGTAAAGTTAAAAGATATTGCGAATTTCTTATTTTTCATCCTCAGAAGTTCCTCTATGAATTCAGCCTTATAATAATAAAGAAACAAGTTGGCAAGAACAGGGACAAACATGGTTCCCATTGGAATGCCGACAGTCCGTTTAAAAACACTACCTACGAACGTAACAAATATGTTGTCATTCAAAAATCAAAATAAAGGCATATGTAAGCTAATTGCTCATTTAAAAAAAGTATAACGATAAAAGAATGGTAAACTTTATTTAAAAGCATTCATTGCTCGTTTTTTTTTTGTTGCTTTGGCCGAAATGCAACATCTTTAAAAACGTCATATTACATCTGAATCAAGATACCTGAACAACAGTGAAAGTGTTGTAAACATCAAAGAGGATCGATGCCTTGTTGGTCATCTTTACCCAAATCATCTCACCTACTGCCAGTTGCATGTAGACAGTTTGGGTTGCCATATCATATTGATTACCAGTATATAGCCACACATAAATAGCTGTATTCTTCATTAGAGTAGTGTGAGCGGTTACAGTGCCTGACATCATGGTAACAGACACCAAGTAATTACCAGCCACAGTAACAGTATATTTTCCAGCATTATAATTACTATTCGGACAAAGAATTCGGTTGTATTGGATTATTGCATCTTTCGCATATGAATTCGGACCACTGGATAGTGTCGCTGTAAATCCCCCTGTAAAAATAACAATACAGGAATTTAAAAATATATAATATATAAATAAACATACACAGTTTATATGTATTGCATGATGAACATTCATTGCCTAATCTCTTGAACAATTTATTCTGCAGTCAGCTGTTTTTTTGTACTTGTTAATAACAACATACTGTTATCTTGATGATATTTATTATATTAAATAAAGGTGGATATTTAAAAAACCTGGCTTCTACTCAGCCATTAAATTGAGCAAATTTTCTTTTTCGTATTAATAGTTCAAGATGTAGCATTTTACGTACAATGTAATAACACATTCATATGAATAGTTGGTACACATATGCAACAATAAGTTTTTACCCTCTGATACACGTATGTATAATTATTATTCAAATTTTGATAGATATTTAAAGAGCTGTATACACTTTATGCATATGCTGTATAGATGTTACAAACTTTGCTAAACAATATTATTAAAATAAAACAATAAGCAAACTATTCTTAGATTTCCTTCCCTTTAAAAAAGTCAAATTAAAACTTGTGTAGAAGGTAAGCATAACATAAAATGATTGGCACTTTCTTTTCAGTTTAAGAGATTAGTTAAAATGGAGGAGAAATATACCAAAGGGATATTCAAACTCTTAAGTCGATTCCGATACCGATAAGACAACGTCATGGCAATTGTACAATAGATTGGCCTGTAAAAAGATACATAAAATACCAAATTCAATGTCAATATAGATTTCCAAATTGTGGCCTGCCACAATATAAAGAAGTTGTAATCAAACGAAAATAAATAAATTTTCAAATGTACGGGATTAAAGGTTTACTTGTATATGTAAATGTCGACAGGAAAATAACATTAATTATTTATATGAATAGAATCGATAGCAATTTAATAAACCAGAATAGTAAATTGAAACAATTAGGAAAATGGGGTTGGATGAACAATCCCTACCATATAGTCCGATTTATCATCTTAATTATTTTTAACACTATCGTAATAACAATCAATCAATTCAAATAGTGACGTTTTTGTAACTTAAAATCATGATTAGCATACCTCCTGTTGTCGGTACCGGAGCAATAATCACACCATTAACAATATTTATACAACATATGAAAACAAACAAGATGCAGTTCAAAATATGAGCCATTATCATTGCAATTGACAGTTGGTAAGCGTATCTGCAAAACAAACAAATTATATTATCATCTTATTCAGTACAAAAATTATCAAGACGAAAGTCAAAGATAATGTGAAAAGGTTAATTTAACCGAAATAAATCAAACTCTCAAAATTTAATGTGTACGACTGATCTATAACACATGCATTCCAAACAAATTCTAAAGTTAAAAAACAAAAAAACAAAAGGTGTAGGTTTTGCTTGCTGCAAGACCAGATGTCAACTAGTATACATAAAGGGAACGTCTGTATTACAGGAATATGTAATTGTTTGCGATTAATTTAATGTTTTTCATATCGTTTTATTCCGATTTGATAAGGGACTTCCCGTTTTAGATTTTCCTTTGAGCTCGGTATGTTTGTAATATTCTGTTTAATAGCTATGTGCATCAAATACAAAAGGACTTATTATTTTATCCGTTTCATGATCTACCTTGACGAGATTTAGACACATCTTTTTCATTTTGAAGGAAATTGCATCAATCAATTTGGTTGAGAGAAACAATGATTGAAGATGCGCATGACCAGCGTTTTAAGTACAACAGTCTTTAGTGTCCATAAAGTTGCTGGGAAAATTCATTAACATACAAATAACTTGGTATTCCGTATGTTCTATCTCACAATTCACAAAAGTCACAGTAGAGACCAGTGGTGGCTAGAATTGTTAAATCCAGCAAAATGTAAAGGGACACCCAATAAGAAAGCGTTTTAATGCCGTACTGAAGACGTATTGTGGGAAAATCATATCTCTAAACACCAGTTAATCCTACACATATGTAAAGCAAAATATTTGCCAATGCGATATTGGTCCTCAAGTCAAAATTTCATGCTTTTGTATCACGAAATCTTGTTCCTATCTATGAAACAATGTCCAGAAAATTTTTCATATACCATCTTTATTCTAAAGATAAATAATATCAAATTTTATCTTGTTAAAGGTTATCCAAGGTTGTGTATTGAGGCAATATATCATAGATTAATTATCAGTAAATGTGCTTTGTGAAAGAAGAGTTATAGAAATTACAATTTAGAATTTTCATATATATTTTTATTTTTTTTTTTGATTGATGATGACAAAAAAATCCTTAATTAAGTTACAACGCATATACCCATAAAAAGTTTCAATTTCATGTTAGAGGAATCCTCGTGTCTGACATAATTAGATTTATTTATTTCATGGACAATTCTTAACTGTGACTAATTGGAAAGGACAGAATCTCACAGTGAAATGTTGTCATGGACATTAATTTATATAATGATATTGTCCAAATGGATGTGACAACATTTCATCAACAAGGACACTATTCTATTTGCCATTTTATCCGAAGACAACGTTTTAATGAGAACAATATTTTATTTAACTGTAATTGAATAAAGTATCTTGAGTACTTTCTATCAATTTTTGAAATTTGTAGCTTAAACTTGAGTTTACCGTTTCCTAAGGTCTGAATGAATTCAGTTATTTGGGATCAAATCATATGCGTGTGTTAATTTTCAGATTATAAATACATACTCAATTTATGTAACAATGAATAAACCACATCCTTAACATATGAATTCATGATTGATTTACCAAACAAATAAACCTATGTTATGAAACATTTGCTCTAAAGATTCTGTTGAAATCATAGTATGTTAATGCAGATAGATTATTCACAGGTTTAGTTTTAATCAGGGTGTTTTAACTTCATTATCAACGTATTCCATTCAACTGCATTTAAAGAAGCATTAACAATAAAAATCAATTGAACGAACTACCATAAGTTTACTATTGCATTTCCATTTAAGGCATGAACAACTTTAAAAACATAATTGAAATATGAGTGTGTGTTTTTCTAAAATAATATACAATGTGTGAGAACACTGTCTGTCGATCATAAATACCGTGAGTCTTTAAAGTCTGGTATGTATAAATCAAAAATACTTTAAGTATAATTTATATTTAATAATAGTTTAACTCATACCATTTATACCACTTAGCATACCGCACCTTTAATGTTTTGATCGATTCTATTTTAATACTTTTCACTTACCTGGTCTTTCCTCAGTTGATGAATCTGCTCCTGCGGTAACTTGTCATGAACAGAACAGAACATTCTGTTTTATAGTCATGTACACAGCTGATGTATTCAGACTGAGCAACATATTGTAATTGCCACGTTGATATCTTAAATGCTTTGCTTGCAGATTTTGTGATTTAGTAGGCGGTTTGTAATTGAATGATTTATTGAATAATATTATGATTAGATTCAGGCACATTTATCTTCATATTGCTCATTACATTTGGAGATGACCATATTCGATCATATGTGAGTGTATGGGTCTTGATCTCCACCTTTTTGTTTGTGTTCAATATATTCTATTATCACTGATATCTTCCTTTCAAACTGACCACTCGTACCATGTTGTGAAAACCATCAGATGAGAATAAATATTCGTACACGATAATCTTTTATATATTTACTATATTGTGACATTATATATATATAAAAACATATAGATATATACCGTGATCTGAATTATATCTGTTTAGCATTGCCTACAAGGTATCTGACATTACATCCCAGCTCTTTTGTTCGAACAGGGGTGATCTGAGCCGGATCACCCCTACCAGATCACCCCAGTTTGAGTTTCTTTGTTATGCATGCTTTCCTTTGTTCTGTAACATTTAGGCGGGAATGTCAAATCGACTATAAAACATATAATTAATTATACGGAAAAGACTATCTATCAAAATTCACGTAGAAAAAATCCAGTGTATATGCAAGGATTCGAACTCAAGACCTTTAGCATATCAAGCCACGACACATACCACTACAGCTGGACGACTGGATACGAACTAACAGTAATTTAACATACTTAAAGGAAGCAAGATCTTTTATAAGTGGGGCGAGTTGGCAGACCTTTGCCCAGCGGGATTTAAACCTTTTTCGTTAATAAGTGGGTTGTCAGACTAATTGTTCAATTTGATTTTACACTTTTTCAAAAGTAGGACGAGTCGGTTGAACAAGAGTGGGCCGTTTTTATTACAAAGTGGCAATATAGTGTGGGCAGATTGGCAAGTGGGGCGATTTGACATTGTTTATTTTCTACTCATCGTGTTCGGGGGTCATAAAGGGTATACATCATATAGTAATATATAAAGTATATTATAATGGTTGTGTGGCGTTCTTAACTCGATTCTATGAATTGTAGACGGTTTTTCATCTAATCTAAAACAGCTGGGATAACTATTAAGTATTATCTTAACCATCATATACATCTAAACATATGTTGCCGTTTTACATACTTTAAAATGTGTATCAATATACACGAAATTTGAAGAAAGTTGTTTTAACATCGACGGTCAAATCACTTGGAAACCTTAAATATAATAAACGACACTAATTAACGTGGAGATAATTTCATAACAATACCTGTTTTATTTGTTTATAATTTTAATTTGTATGTTTTCAATCTTATTGTATTAAGCGAACATTGAAAAGATTTCCTTTATGCAAATATAGATTTGCTATTTATACTACATAATCCTTGAATCAGGAGAATCTTTAAAGGATTTTGAAAGGTTTGAAATATCTGTAGACTAGTTATGTTCTAAGGATAAACACAACAATTTCATTGGTGTTCGTCCTAATTTTGGCCTTAAGAAAGCACACATTATATCAATTTCCATTGGTACTATTGAAAGATTTCAGATTCATACTGCAACAAACACAGTAGATCCTATTGAGGCAACTACCCCGGATAAAGCAGCGGCACAGGATTTGAATTTTTAAAATTCTGTACAAACGACACCTTAAAGAACATTCAGTATACCATAAACGTATCAGTAAAATACTTTTAAGTGTCAATTAATTAATCTGAATTTTGTCTCGAAATTAACATACGAAATAATATATACAGCTGAGATTGTTTAAATGATCAAATGTTCTGTAACATATTTGAGAGTAATAAAGTTGATAAAAAGTACAAATCGTCAAGTGTATTCTTTTATGCCCCACCAACGATAATATAAGGCATAATGTTTTCTGGTTGGTGCGTCCGTTTTTTCGTCCGTCGTTCGTTCGTCTGTCCCGTTTCAGATTAAAGTTTTTGGTCAAGGTAGTTTTTGATGAAGTTGAAGTTCAATCAACTTGAAACTTTGTACACATATTCCCTATGATATGATCTTAATAATTTTAATGCTAAGTAAGATTTTTTATTCCAATTTTATGGTCCATTGGACATAGAACATGTTGTGCGATTGGGGCATCCGTGTACTTGGGACACATTCTTGGTTTTTTTTAATATGTATGTTGTAATTGTTAAAATGGAAAAGGGACAAAAGAAAAATTATATGAACAATATTTCATCTCGAAACCTACGATGTAACATAATTACATTCGCTGAGCTGGATATTTTGAATACAAATCAGATTTTAATGGTTAAGAAATGACAAATTCTAATTAATTAAATGTACATTACATCAGTTGAAAAAAAATCGAATGACAAAATGTTTTTAAATCCCGAACATCTATCTAAATTTGGTTCAAAGATTTATACACTAATTATTTGGTTTTTGACAATACAAGACACACACAAGATGATTTATAAAAGATTCAAAAGATTTTTGAATTAGTTGTGAACCACAAGACCACACCCAGGGCGAAACTGGTGGACACCCAATGATAGTACTGTATTTGTTCTTGATTTGTCCACAACTAGCAATTTCGGAGGATTTTAAAGTTAACCTGTCAAAATAAAAAGAATATAAAGGTGATTAACCAATGAGACAATTATCACGATGAGTAAAAATGTCGCTGTATTTTATTAAACACAATTTTTTTATCAGCTCTACCAATACTGTAAAGTACGTTGTGGAAAAACCAGAAAAGTACTCTGAAGGGTCGTTAATTTAACTATCGTTTTGTCATAAGAGAAGATAACTATGTACAGCTGGTCTTGTAGACGTTTAAACAATTGATTAATTCATTTTGTGCAACATATTTGTGAATAATACCGTTGATCAATAATTTGCGTAATCTCTAAAATTTGTTTAAAAAGTACATTTTACGTTGATACATGTTCTGGCTTTGATTTAATAAATTGAGTAAATATATGTATCAACTTTACTAATTCCTATTTCTAGTCATCTTAATGAATACTACAGGCATCTTAATGATATATGTTATTCATTAAGATGCCTAGAAATTGGAATTAGTAAAGTTATATATATACAACTCGTCTGAACATCAACCCAATAATGTTAGATCTGTTAGTTTGCTTTCGCAAACTTTTTGTTCTTCCCTTACCGGGATTCGAACCCATGCTACTGAGATATCGTGACATCAAATTGCATGCACTGTACCCGTCCCGCTAGACTACACGACCACCTGGGCTTCATGAAAATGAAGCGTCCGGTGGCCGGGTGTTACCTTTCCACGTCAGTTTTAATCTAGCGTCGTTACTACAGTACATGATGTATAAGGCATGGAGATGTTATTTTTACAGATCAGCTTAATTATCTATAGTAAAGGATCCTACAAATTAATTTAAGATACAGTCACAGAAAATAATCATATTTATAAGTACGTCTGAGCCAGTGACAACTCTACAACAGATTTATCCATCGGATCACCAGCCGTGATAGTGATACATGGCTGTGTACATTATGTATAAAAAAAACTCGTCTAAACATCAACCCAACAATGTTAGATCTGTAAATTTGCAAATTTACAGATCTAACATTGTTGGGTTGACGTTTAGACAAGTTGTATATATATATATATGGATATAGGTTACTAATAAATTCAACGTTAATCATGTATAGTTTCACCTGAAGATTGTTATTTAAAACATGAAAGTACTAATGAATTAAAACTATTGATACCAGAAATTTGAATTTATTAGTAATTTATATATATTTCTATACACAAGGACATTTATTATAGTGATCTTTTTATATGTATTTGTATTTCTCTAATTCTTCGTCAATTTATCCCTTTCTGCACCCATTGTTTAAAAAACATTTAATCAACGTGTGGTCGCCTTTGATCTCAATACTTCATTGGTTAAAATCCGATTATGACGTCGAATGTTCTTGCTTTCCTCTGAAATTCCTATTGTGACGGCACGAAAAAAGGCGACCATGCCTGATGACGTCACATAGAAAGAACAAATCTTTTTGCAGATCATTCGAAAAGAAGTAATAAGTTTGTCTGCATAATGTTAGAAAATCATTAGAGAAACAGATTCCACCACCAAATCTCGTGTAATACGATATTTATCCACTCTCGACAGCTAAATTTTAAATATCTAACTGTCTCGAGTGGATAAATATCGTATTACACTTGATGCAGTGGTAGAATCTATATATATATATATTTTCCTCACGAGGGCGCTTAATCATTACGAGTAACGATACATGTACACCATAAATAAATTATACAAACGCCTTAAAAAGTGAACACAACACCAAAAAAAGAAAAGAAAAAAGGTTACTATAAATGTAATTATTTATAAATATTTCGGATAACAGATATCCTCAGTAAGATTCTGATGTTACACTGATTCTTAACTGATGTTCAGTTTGACTTTTTTATTCTTTAAATATTGATATAGTTTAATCTAAGAAGACTACACGACGATTCATTTAACATTAGAATCTTACTGAGGAAGTATATATATATAAGAACGTCTGAACAAGTGACAACTCTACAACAAATTTATCAATCGGATCACCAGCAGTGATGGTGAAACATGGTTGTGTACATTCTGTATATACAACTCGGCTGAACATCAATCCAACAATGTAAGATCTGTAAATTTGCTTTCGCAAATTTTCACTAAAACGCTTGCACTGTAACCGGCGCGCTAGACCACACGACCACCTGGGCTTCAAGCATCTAACATTGTTGGGTTGATGTTTAGACTAGTTGTATATATATAGAAGTCTATAAAAAGGACCAACCAGCAAATTTACTATGTACCGGATCGTCTAGAATAGACGATTCTATGCAGCTTTCAATTACTAAAACAAACATTTTATTAATAAAAAAAATAACACACTTAGTGTTTCTAGTGTGATGTTGTTTTCCTCTTATATTTGATGTGTTTCCCTCAATTTTAGTTTGTAACCCGGATTCATTTTCTAATTTGGTTTATGAATTTCGAACAGCGGTATACTACTATTACTTTTATTTGACAAATTGTACTTTTCAAACAAATTTTACAGATAACGCAAAATCTACGTTATTATTCACAAATATGTTGCACAAAATGAATAAATCATTTGTTTAGATATAAAGAAGACCAGCTGTACATAAATGTCTAAGCTTGTGACAAATTATCAGCTCTATCAATACTGTAAAGTACTTTGTGCAAAAAAGAGTAAAGTACTCTGAAGGGTCGTTGATTTAACTTCCGTTTTGTCATTAACTAAGACAATTATGTACAGCTGGCGTCTTAAAAATTGATTCATCCATTTTGTGCAACATATTTGTGAATAATAACGTTGATTTTGCGTAATCTGTAAAATTTGTTTGAAAAGTACAATTTGTCAAATGTGAACGGGTGCGAGTTCACAAAGAACAAATAAAACACCCATAATACAGAAATTCACCAACTAGTGACCGTCTTGACACATGTGGTAAAAAGCATCTTCAAATAATGTCTATTTTTAAATGTAGACGGGATAAAGTATATAAAAAAGAGATGGAACGTTATTTCATAACAATGTTCGGATCGAAATTAAATCCAGAGAATTTGTAATAACGAACAATGCCGGAACGTCACAAACCTCCTTAACGACGTCGCCTATAGCGACACTACATCATTTATCATGAAGAGTCCCAATTGAAGGGTGAAATCGAAAGAATGGAACTGTTAACTTTTTACTTATTTTACTATTTTATTTAACATGTTTAATGAAATAAAATTGAGAATGGAAATGGGGAATGTGTCAAAGAGACAACAACCCGACCAAATAAAAAACAACAGCAGAGGGTCACCAACAGGTCTTCAATGTAGCGAGAAATTCCCGCACCCAGAGGCGTCCTTCAGCTGGCCCCTAAACAAATATATACTAGTCCAGTGATAATGAACGCCATACTAATTTCCAAATTGTACACAAGAAACTAAAATTAAAATGATACAAGACTAACAAAGGACAGAGGCTCCTGACTTGGGACAGGCGCAAAAATGCGGCGGGGTTAAACATGTTTGTGAGATCTCAACCCTCCCCCTATACATCTAACCAATGTAGAAAAGTAAACGCATAACAATACGCACATTAAAATTCAGTTCAAGAGAAGTCCGAGTCTGATGTCAGAAGATGTAACCAAAGAAAATAAACAAAATAACAATAATACATAAATAACAACAGACTCTAGCAGTTAACTGACATGCCAGCTCCAGACTTCAATTAAACTGACTGAAAGATTATGATTTCATCATATGAACATCAGGCACAATCCTTCCCGTTAGGGGTTTAGTATCATACCATCATAACATATATGAGAAGAACATAACCCGTGTCATGCCAACAACTGTTTTTAGATGCAAAGACCTTATCAGTGACTCAATATTAACGCCAAAATATGCAATCTTTAATGACTTGACAACAGTATCATAATTATATCCCTTCTTAATAAGTCTATTCAAAGGTTTTGTAAGTTTGTGAGGTGAATACTGACACCTTTGTGCTTTATAAAGAATATTTCCATAAAAAATTGGATGTGAAATACCTAAACGTATTAGAAGTCTGCATGTTAAGCTATATTTACGAATGATGTCTTTATACCGATGATAAAATTTAGTAAATGTTTTGACTAGTTTGTGATATCGAAAACCCTGGTGTAATAATTTTTCAGTAATACATAAATTTCTCTCGTTAAAATCGTTAAGTATCTTTTCTATATGCTTTATCCCGTCTACATTTAAAAATAGGCATTATTTGAAAATGCTTTTTACCACAAGTGTCAAGATGGTCACTGACTAGTGAAATTCTGTATTGTAAGTGTTTTATTTTTTCTTTGTGAACTCGAACCCCTTCACATAGGCTATTCCAGGTCTGTCCAATATAATTTTCGTGACAACCAGGACATGTGATGCAGTAAATAAGATTTGTTGTCTTACAAGTCATATTGGCGTTCACATGAATTTGTTTGCCATCTTTAAATTATTTCATTTTACCCGTTTCTAAATATTTTATATCTTGACCGCAAACACCGCATCTTGAATCTCCACAAGACTTTATTTAAAATTCACTAACCGGTACGAATCGAGCTTTGGTTAAGTATTTCTTTAAGTTTTATGGTTGTCATCGGCTGTAGATTAAGTTTCCTTCAGGTATCCTTTTTTTAATAGTTTCACTTTCATGTAGAATCGGAAGGTTTAATTTAATTGTATTAAAAACGTTTGGTAAATACGGGTCATGTGTACTAACAAACGGTAGTTTCATTAAGTTTTCACCCGTGTCTATCCTGAAGAGTCCCAATGGAAGGATGAAATCGATAGAATGGAACTTTTAACTTTTTGCTTATTTTACTATTTTATTTAATGAATATATATATATCTGCACATGTGAAAATTATTTTTTACACCTATATATATTGTAACGATTTCACCCCTTAAACCGAGTGGTAATTTTAAAAGAATAAGGAGGCTCGATCGAACATAATTTGCATGGATCCTTTGAGTTGGTATATGGTTGAAATAATAACTAAGTCAGGTATAAAGTTCAGATGCATTTTATATAACATCTATATAATCAAATATTTACAATTGATCATAAAAACATACATTCATATTTATAAACAATTTGCCGTAATCATCTCATAAAGGTTTCTCTCTGCTAAAGTGAAAGTAGATTTCCAGAAAACCTCTCTCGTCGTATTTATAGAAAGTTGACTAAGTGGAACGACAGCTGACGGGACTTTCCCGTAGGTCGAAGGTCGTCTTCTTCAAAACAAACAATTGCCATGTGTAAGAAGGTTTAGTTTTCTTAAAACATTCAAAACCTTCACACTAAATTATAAGGACATCAAGACAGCATAAATTCCGACTGCTCTTGCAGGCGGTGAGATTAAATCTAAAGTTCGTTTCGTCAACCTTCTATTTATAATTTTCCGGTCAATGGATCGACCAATCAAAACGTTTGTTATGTTCACAGGCAATCTCGTGTTGCAGACCGCCAATACACAAATAAATATGGCTTCTCTTGTAAATAAATTATGGCACTGCTGGTATTTAGACGATTACGGCTAAAACACAAGTTATTACATTAAGAAAATAAATAAGCAAAAAGGGTAAACACATTATCGCATCATGTATCATTGAAATACATGCCAACCAACCGTGAATATTCTGTACGAGGTGACATTCCATCGTAAAAATAGCGTTGCGAAAACGTAAACAAAAACAGCTGACTCATAAAATTACTACTATAGAATATGGAGAACACGAGTACTATTAATTTAATAATACGATCACTAAATCGTACCACAGCCCCCTAACCACTAGGCGTTTGTCCTCAAATGCACAGAAACTATCTTTACATTAATTAAATTAATCTACTAATTGGCTCAAAACTTGAAAACAAAATCGAATAACTCATAAGACAACAACTGTCTAACAAGTTACAATATACATTTAACCGAAAACTCATGTATTCACATAGAATTATTTAGGTAACACACATATAAATATATAACACAATGTTCATTTCTTCCAATAAATGTTCTAGCCTGACTGCATGTTCAACATCTTCTTCTGTACCGCAAGCTCCACATATTTAATTAAACCAAACAGGAACATTTTCTCCAAGATAGGGCTTCAATCTGTCTTGGTGCACCACCTTAGGTTTCATCTTTGGTCCCTTCTGTATTCTATATATGACATCATTAAGTTTATTTACAATAATATATGGGCCTTCCCAATTATTTTGTAACTTTGGACACAATCCTTTTACACGACGAGGATTGTGCAACCACACTGGATCACCTGCATCAAATGTTTGCATCTTAGTTCCAACATCATAATTTCTTTTCATCCTGTTGCTTGACAGTTTTAATTTATTTCTTGCAAATTTATGAATTACCTCCAACTTTTGGGATAATTCATAGGCATAAACAGTTTTTAAATATAAAGGTGACTTTTCAGTCTCTGGTCTACCCAGAACTAAATCTACTGGCAGATTAACTTCTCTTCCAAATAACATAGAACATGGAGATGTACCCAAACTCTCATGTTCTGATGACCGATAGGCCAACATTAATAAATAAATATATTCGTCCCAATCTCTCTGGTGTTTGCTTACAAAAGCAGATAACATCGTCTCAATGGTTGAATTTGACTTTTCAACCATACCATCCGATTTTGGTCGGAATGGTGTTGTACGGGTTTTATGGATACCCAAAATAATACACATCTCTTTGAACACATTAGATTCAAAATTAGACCCTTGGTCTGAGTGGATTGAAAGAGGAACCCCATAAATGGTTACTATTCTTTCCACAAACTTCTTTGCTACTGTAACCGCTTCAATATCTGGAATTGGTATAGCTTCCGTCCATTTTGAAAAATAATCCTGAACTACCATTAGATAGCGATTATTATTCACACTTATTGGTAAAGGTCCTAGAATGTCAATAGCCATTCTTTCCCAAGGAGCACCCACAAGATACTGCTTCATTGGGGCCTTAGGTTTTTTACAAGGTGCTTTCTTAGAAGCACAAATATCACATTTGGTACACCAAAATTTAACATCCTGTCTCATTTTATACCAAAAATATCTCTGTTTAATTTTTGATAAAGTCTTTCTTACACCAAGATGACCACCGGTCACTGTGTTATGTACTTGGTTCAACACGAACCTTTTAAAATTAGCTGGAAGAACAATATGTAGATCATAATGTTTTCCATTATAGCTTTCCCACTTTCTATATAAGATTCCATTGACAAGAATTAAAGAATTTAATCTTGACCAATAAAATTTAACTTCAGGACTCATATGGGATACATCTGCCCATATGGGTTTAACTTCATCTATTTTCCATTGGATAATTATACTGATTACATCATCAGATAATTGAGATTCTGAAACATTTTCAAAATTTATCTCTTTAACTGGGTCATCCTTCTCATTTTGACTGCAACCATAATCCTTAGATCTGGTACAAACTCTTACTATCTCAGACTGAACAGGGAGTACATCAGGGTTTACATCTGGACCCTTACTTCTAAATTCATTATGAATTACATGACTTTTTACTTTGTGGCAAGTTTCGTCACTTGTCATGTTTGGCCAATCTTCATTTTTACAGCTAATACTAGTTGTTGTAACTGATTGTTTGACACTAACATCTTGAACATTTCTGCAAGATTCACTAATAGTGGCATTATCATTACATTTTTCAACCGTTAAAACTTTTTCATGAGTTGGAACCAATTCATAATTCATTTCTGCTCTAGCACAGTGAGGACACTCTTTATTATAGCAAGGACGTCTACTTAGGGCGTCTGCATTATTGTGGGACCTTCCAGCTCTGTGCTCAATTTTAAAATCATATGATGCCAGGACCTCGAACCAACGAGCTAACTGACCTTCTGGATTCTTAAAATTGAACAACCAACTTAATGCACCATGGTCACTTCTAACCTTGAAGTATTTACCATATAAATAATGGTGAAAATGTTTAATAGAGGCTACTACAGCTAGTAGTTCTCTCCTGGTAACACAATATTTTCTCTCAGATCTACTGAAAGTTTTACTAAAGTAACAAATTACTTTTTCTACTCCATCCTGGAGTTGGGATAGTACTGCTCCCATACCATCATTACTGGCGTCGGTATCCAAAATAAATAAATCCTCCCTGGTAGGGTAGGCTAAAATAGGTGCACTAATTAAAGTAGTCTTTAATTCCTCAAAAGATTGTTGACATTCTTCTGTCCAGACAAACTTTTGGTTTTTCTCAGTAACCTTATACATAGGCTTAGATTTATCAGCATATTTCAAAATAAATTTTCTATAATAGGATGTTAATCCTAGAAAACTTCTCACATCTTTTATACTCTTGGGCACTGGCCAGTCCTTAACTGACTGAATTTTATTTGGGTCAGTAGCTACTCCACTTTCGCTAACAATGTGACCTAAAAATTTAACTTCTTTCTTAAGAAAGTTGCACTTCTTGGGATTCAGCTTTAAATTAGCTGCTTTTAATCTTTGAAAAACTTCTTTCAAGTTCTTCATATGTTCCTCAAATGATTTTGAGAAAACAATTATATCATCTAAATAAACTAAACAAATTTTCCAGGTCAAACCTGATAAAACTGTTTCCATTAACTGTTCAAATACAGGGGCACTATTACATAGACCCATTGGCATTCTCTTGAACTGCCAGAGACCACCCCCTGGAAAGGAAAAGGCTGTTTTTGGTCTATCCTCCTTGGCTACTGGAATCTGATAATATCCTGACTTTAAATCGACGGTTGAGAAGAACTTGGAGCCCGACAAGGAGTCTATAGTGTCATCTATTCGGGGCAAGGGGTAGGATGGGCGTAAAACCAATAAATTTACGGCGCGAAAATCAATACAGAATCGCCAACTACCATCTGACTTCTTCACGAGAACTATATTGGAGTTCCAGGGACTTGTAGAAGGTTCTATAATATCTTGCTTAACCATTTTCTGAATTTCAGCTTCAGCATCCTTCATTCTAGCTAGGGGTATTCGTCTGGGTCGCTGACGTACTGGAGGGTGATTTCCAGTATTTATGGTATGTTCAACTAAATCAGTTAAACCAATGTCCTCAGAGGACTTTGAGAATATGTCACTATATTCTATTAAAAGGTCTCTAAATTTTTCACTTTGATCTTTATCAAGATTAGCTTGACAAGACTCAAATACTTCATGTAAATAATCAAGTAATTGTCTCCCCTTATTTACTATAGCTGGGCCACCAGCCACACTATTAACAAACTCAGAAGTTTGAATATCTTCTTCATCTACTTTATTGCAGGTAGCAATAATTGTACCCTTATATAAAGTGCAGGGCTCTTTATTCATATTTATTATCCTCAAAGGAATGTTATACATCTCTGGATGTACAATTGATCTTGCCACCAATAAACCATTCTTCTCCATAAATTTCTCATTAGGTTCTATCAAACCAGCTAAACCTCTAAAAATAGGTTCATCTGACTCCCCAGAAACAATCATTTCTGAGTTTGGAGGCACATCTACTGTCTCTTGTATAGCCACTCTATAACAAGTTTTAGCACTGCTTGCATAATGATAACATTGAATTATCTCCCCTTTAATCTTCAACTTATTCTGACTTAACAAAACATCACAGTCATGAGTCACAAGAAAATCCATTCCAATGATACCTTCATTGGAAATATCAGCCACTAACACATTGTGGTGATAAATATAATTTCCAAGACAAATTTCAACATCAATTTGTCCTATAAATGGTGAACTATCACCAGTAGCAGTAATTAAATTAATATTTACAGGATTCATTTTTGGAAGTAATGAGGGATTTATTTCATCAATAAATTTCTTACTTAAAATAGTGACATTTGCTCCTGTATCCACAAGAAAAGCTAAACATTTATTATTAATTTTAGCTCTGACAAATAATCCCTCGTTATTTGCCAAAGATTCATTTATCTTTATCGACTTGGGCCATTCTGTCCCGGCCTGGCTCCGACCCCTGAGTCCGACCTCAACTGGTTTCCCTGTTGATTATTATTATTCTGATTCTGACCAAAATTATTATTTCTCTGGTTAAAATTTCTATTGCCCTGACCAAAATTCTTATTCTGGTTATTATATCCTCTCTGACCATTTTGATAGTTCCTCTGTTGGTTACCTCCCCCTTGGCTATTCCTATTTTGGTTTTGGGACATACCCTTTATATTTCTGGACAATGAGATCATTTCTCTTTTAAAATCACTCAATTCATTTTTTAAGGATTTTAAATCTTCCCCCTTGTCATCATTCAACTCTGTATTAAATTTAGCATTAGTCTGAACTGAATCTGCCTGTCTAACCATCCTCCCTTTTTGTCTCTCTGCTAACTTTAACGTCTCTAGCCTAACAGCTAGTGTTTCTGCTTCATGTATGGATTTAGGGTTAGATTCCCTAAGTCTTAGTCTTAAATCAGCATCTTGTAAAGCATCTATAAAATGTTCTAGTGCTAATACACTAGTTATTGTGGATTGGGCACTTGGATAAGCTTGCCTAGTCAATTTCTTAATTGACTGAGCTAACTCAGGTAAACTTTCTTCTTTACCTCTCATACGGGTCTGAAGTTTTGCCCTAAAAAGTTCTGATTTCTCAGCTGAACCATATCTATTGTCCAAAACTTTTACTAAGCTATTATAATCTTTCCTAGATTCCTTATCTAGTTCATTTAAAAGAGCTCTTGCTCCCCCTTTTAAACTACCAGCCAAATATAATGATTTGGTTGCATAATTCCAACCGTTTATTTCAGCTAAAATTTCAAATTGAGCTAAATATTCATCTAAATCTTCATCTCCCTCATACAACTGTGGCTTCATGGTTACATTACTAGACTTGGGTAAATGGGTATGGGAATTGGTCAATCTTGGAACCTTGGGTCTATCCAGTACAGCATAGTTTTGATTTATATTATACATTTTATCTTTATTAAATGAATAAATATCATCTGTGTTTTGTTGTTGTTTTTCTGTATATTTACTTGTCTGATTAGCTTCATCAGGAACTGCTTGCCCATCACCTTTAGATTTGTTTTCAGTATTTACAATGTCACTCATCATGCTCATGTGATCATTGTGATTTACTAAATCTTTATTTTGTTCAATAGTTTTATAATTGGTAGAAATATTTCTCTTGTTTTCATATACAGCATCTTCAATTTTGCTTATGCGGTCTTTAATACAAGAAATTTCCTCTTGAAAATCTCTTTTTATCTGATTTACAGCAATGATAACTTCTTTTTGACAATTAGAAAACTCATGGGTTATCTCCCCTAATTGGTTATGAAATAGATTTTTAAGGTTTCTTAATTCATTCATAAATAAGTTTTGCTCTTTGTCATGGCTTATTGTCTGCTTTGCATAGTCAACACTATCAACCTTCTGTTCATTTAAAGGAATGGTAATTTCCCCATCATTTTCCTCTTGGAAAGAATGATTTACATCTATAATTACTTCTCCAGAATCATCCATAATGTACTAAAATTTTAATAATTCTTATTATAAAAATTTAGTGAAATAGTTTAACATCAGGTAAATATACTAAAGCTTCTTTAGTATAAATTTATAAATTATTTATTTCAACCACCAAATTCAAAGTTAATAGAATCCCACTTCTGACACCAATGTAACGATTTCGCCCCTTAAACCGAGTGGTAAGTTTAATAGAATAAGGAGGCTCGATCGAACATAATTTGCATAGATCCTTTGAGTTGGTATATGGTTGAAATAATAACTAAGTCAGGTATAAAGTTCAGATGCATTTTATATAACATCTATATAATCAAATATTTACAATTGATCATAAAAACATACATTCATATTTATAAACAATTTGCCGTAATCATCTCATAAAGGTTTCTCTCTGCTAAAGTGAAAGTAGATTTCCAGAAAACCTCTCTCGTCGTATTTATAGAAAGTTGACTAAGTGGAACGACAGCTGACGGGACTTTCCCGTAGGTCGAAGGTCGTCTTCTTCAAAACAAACAATTGCCATGTGTAAGAAGGTTTAGTTTTCTTTAAACATTCAAAACCTTCACACTAAATTATAAGGACATCAAGACAGCATAAATTCCGACTGCTCTTGCAGGCGGTGAGATTAAATCTAAAGTTCGTTTCGTCAACCTTCTATTTATAATTTTCCGGTCAATGGATCGACCAATCAAAACGTTTGTTATGTTCACAGGCAATCTCGTGTTGCAGACCGCCAATACACAAATAAATATGGCTTCTCTTGTAAATAAATTATGGCACTGCTGGTATTTAGACGATTACGGCTAAAACACAAGTTATTACATTAAGAAAATAAATAAGCAAAAAGGGTAAACACATTATCGCATCATGTATCATTGAAATACATGCCAACCAACCGTGAATATTCTGTACGAGGTGACATTCCATCGTAAAAATAGCGTTGCGAAAACGTAAACAAAAACAGCTGACTCATAAAATTACTACTATAGAATATGGAGAACACGAGTACTATTAATTTAATAATACGATCACTAAATTGTAACAATATATATATATAAATTGGTGCTGTAGTGTATCAAAGGTGTGAGTTCGAATCCCGCTGAGGGACGGACAAAAATTTGTCAGTATAAAATCTAACTCTAACACTGTTTGGTGTAATTTTCAGACTTATATAAATGTTTGCATTAACCTTGTATCTATATCACTCTTAGATCCAGTGGACATGTATATTGTATGGTTTGTCACTTGTTTAGACTTGTTTGTAAAATATACTTATTTCTAGTGACTGTATAATGAAATGAATCATGATCCTATATGATATATAAAAATTGTTGAGTTAGATTGCTGACAAATGATAAATACATTGTGTATGAAAATAATAATATAACATCTACAATGATCTACACACGCTTAAAAAACACGTGTCTCATGTCTATCTCTAGATTCACCTTCCGTGACAAGGTAACACTACGACTATTGAAGTTATATTTTTTATATAGCGGATGTGGTCGAGTGGTCTAGAGCGCTGGACATGAGGCTAAGCGATTGGTGCTGTAGTGTATCAAAGGTGTGAGTTCGAATCCCGCTGAGGGACGGACAAAAATTTGTCAGTATAAAATCTAACTCTAACACTGTTTGGTGTAATTTTCAGACTTATATAATATATATATATATAAATATATATATATATATATATATATATATATATATATATATACAACTCGTCTAAACATCAACTCAACAATGTTAGATCTGTAAATTTGCTTTCGCAAGTTTTTGGATCTTCCCTCGCCTAGATTCGAATCCATGCTTCTGAGATATCGTGACACATAATCGCCTGCACTGTAGCCGTCCCGCTAGACCAAACGACCACCTGGGCTTTTTAAAATATGAACCTTTCGGTGACCGGGTGTTACCTTTCCGCGTCAGTTTAAATCTAGCGTCGTACTACAGTACATGATATATAAGGCATGGAGATGTTATTTTTACAGATCAGCTAAATTATCTATAGTAAAGGATCCTAAAAATTAATGTAAGATACAGTCACAGAAAATAATTATATTTATAAGTACGTCTGAGCCAGTGACAGCTCTACAACAGATTTATCCATCGGAACACAAGCAGTGATGGTGATACATGGCTGTGTACATTATGTATATACAACTCGTCTAAACATCAACCCAACAATGTTAGATCTGTAAATTTGCTTTCGCAAATTTTTGTTCTTCCCTCGCCGGGATTCGAACCAAAGCTACAAAGATATCGTGACACAAAATCGCCTGAACTATAGCCGTCCCGCTAGACCACACGACCATCCAGGCTTAAACATTAAGCTTTCGGTGGCCGGGTGTTATCTTTCCACGTCAGTTTTAATTTAGCGTCGTACTACAGTACATGATATATAAGCCATGGAGATGTTAATGTTACAGATCAGCTAAATAACTCATCATAGAAACCAGGACTAAATTTTGTATATACGCCAGACGCGCGTTTCGTCTACAAAAGACTCATCAGTGACGCTCGAATACAAAAAAGTTAAAAAGGCCAAATAAAGTACGAAGTTGAAGAGCAGTAAGGACCAAAATTCCTTAATGTTATGCCAAATACAGCTAAAGTAATCTATGCCCGAGGTAGAAAAGCCTTAGTTTTTCAAAAATTGAAATTTTTGTAAACAGTTAATTTATAAATATAACCATATTAATGATAATTCATGAAAGCGCAAAAAGTGCTGACTACTTGGCTGGTGATACCTTCGGGGAAATAAATCTCCATTCGCACATAATTATCTATAGAAAAGGATCCTAAAAATTAATGTAAGATACAGTCACAGAAAATAATTATATTTATAAGTACGTCTGACCAAGTGACAACTCTACAAAAGATTTATTCATCGGATCACCAGCAGTGATGGTGATACATGGCTGTGTACATTCTGTATATACAACTCGTCTAAACATCAACCAAATACTGTTAGATCTGTGAGCCAGTGACAACTCTGTTACATATATATATATATATATATATATATATATATATATAGTATTTATTAAGATGCCTAGAAATAGGAATTAGTAAGGTTGAAACTTATATTTACTCAATTTATACTAAATTAAAACCAGAACATATATCACGTATATTGTACCTTTTAAACAAATTTTAGAGATTACGCAAATTATTGATCAATGTTATTATTCACAAATATGTTACACAAAATGAATAAATCAATTGTTTAAACGTCTACATGACCAACTGTACATAATTATCTTCTCTTATGACAAAACGATAGTTAAATCAACGACCCTTCAGAGTACTTTACTGGTTTTCCACAACGTACTTTACAGTATTGGTAGAGCTGATAAATTTTGTGTTTAATAGAATACAGCGACATTTGTACTCATCGTGATAATTGTCTCATTGTTATATCAACTTGATATTCTTTTTATTTTGACAGTTACATCGTAGGTTTCGATATGAAATATTGTTCATATTATTTTTCTTTTGTCTCTTTTTCATTTTAACTACTACAACATACATATTATTAAAAAAAAAACAACCCAAGTATTGGTCCCCAGTACACGGATGCCCAAATCGCACAATATTTTCTATGTCCAGTAGACCATGAAATTGGAATAAAAACTCTTTTTGCATTAGAAGTATTACGAACATATCATAGGGAACATGTGTACAAAGTTTCAAGTTGATTGAACTTTAACTTCATCAAAAACTACCTTGACCAAAAACTTTAACCTGAATCGGGACAGACGAACGAACGGACGGACGAAAAAACGAACGCACAGACCAGAAAACATTATGCCTTATACTATCGTTGGTGGGGCATAAAAATAACACACGATTTGTACTTTTGTATTTGTAATTTTACAAAGGAAAAAAAAATAATCAACGTTATGACTCTAAAATGTGTTACAGAACATTTGATCATTTAAACAATCTCAACTGTATATATTATTTCGTATGTTAATTTCGTGACAAAATTCAGATTAATTCCTTGACACTGAAAAGTATTTTACTAGTACGTTTATGGTATACTGAATTTCTTTAAGGTGTCGTTTGTGCAGAATTTATAAAAATTCAAATCCTGTGCCGCCGCTTTATGCGGGGTAGTTGCCTCAATAAGATATATATTTTGTTTTGTAAAGTATTGTTTGTTGCAGTATGAATCTGAAATCTTTCAATAGTACCAATGGAAATTGATATAATGTGTGCTTTCTTAAGGCCAAAAATTAGGACGAATACCAATGAAATTGTTGTGTTTATCCTTAGAACATAACTAGTCTACAGATACTTCAAACCTTTCAAAATCTTTTCCATGTTCGCCTAATATAATAAGATTGATGAAATAAAATTTCAAATTATAAACAAATAAAACAGGTATTGTTATAAAATTATCTCCACGTTTATTAGTGTCGTTTATTATATCTAAGGTTTCAAAGTGATTTGACCGTCGATGTTAAAACAACTTTCTTCAAATTTCGTGTATATCGATAAATATTTTATAGTATGTATATATAAACAGAACCAGAAAAAATGAAATTAAGTAATATGTTTCATGCACATTTGATGTCAAACAAAACGGCAATATATGTTTAGATGTATATGATAGTTAAGATAATAATGTCAGATACCTTGAAGGCAATGCTAAACAGATAGGATTCAGATCACGGTCGATATCTATATGTATTTATATATATGATGTCACAATATAGTAAATATATAAAAGGTCATCAAGTCCGAATATTTATTCTCATCAGATGGTATTCACAACAAGGTACGAGTGGTCAGTTTAAAAGGAAGACATCAGTGATAAAAGAAAATATTGAACACAAACAAAAAGGTGGAGATCAAGACCTATACACTCCAAATGTAATGAGCAAAATTAAGATTAATGTGCCTGAATCTTATCATAATATTATTCAATAAATAATGCAATTACAACCCGCCTACTAAATCACAAAATCTGCAAGCAAAGTATTAAAATATCAACGTGGTAATCGCAATAGGTTGCTCAATCTGAATACATCAGCTGTGTACATTACTATAAAACAGAATGCTCTTCTCTGACCATGACAAGTTACCACAGGAGCAGATTCATCAACTGAGGAAAATTTTAATACCATGTAAGTGAAACGTATTATAATAGAATCGACCATAACATTAAAGGAGCGGTATGAACAGTGCTAAATGGTATGAGTTAAACTATTATTGAATATAAAGTATACTAAAACTATATTTGATTTATACATACCAGATTTTAAAGACTCACGGTATTTATAATTTACAGACAGTGTTCTCACACAATGTATATTATTTTAGAACCAAAAAACACATTCATATTTCAATTATGTTTTTTTTTAAGTTGTTCATGCCTTAAATAGAAATGCAATTGTAAAGTAATGGTAGTTCATTCAATTGATTTTTACTGTTAATGCGTATTTAAATGCAGTTGAATGGAATACGTTGATAATGAAGTAAAAACACCCTGATCAAAACTTACACTGTGAATAATCTATCTGCATTAATATACTATGATTTCAACAAAATCTTAAGAGCAAATTGTTCATAACATAGGTTCATTTTTTTTGGGGTAAATCAATCATAAGTTCTTATGTTAATGACGTGGTTTTTCCATTGTTACACAAAATGAGTATGTATTTATGAGCTGAAAAAAAAACCACACGCATGTGAATGGATTCCAAATAATTAAATTCAGGTAGACATAAGGAAACTGTCAAACTCAAGTTGAAGCTACAAATTTCAAAAATTAAAAAGAAAATACTCAAGATACTTTATTCAATTACAGTTTTACGTTTAACATGTTTAATTTGTCACATAAAATATTGTTCTCATTAAATGTTGTTCTCGGATAAAAGAACAAATAGAATAGTGTCCTTGATGATGAAATGTTGTCACATCCATTTGGACGATATCATTATATAAATTAATGTCCATGACAACATTTCACTGGGAAATTCTGTCCTTTCCATTTAGTCACAGTTAAAAATTGTCCATGAAATAATTAAATATGTCAGACACGAGGATTCCTCTAACATGAAATTGAAGCTTTGTCTGGGTATATGCGTTATAACTTAATTAAGATTTTTTTGTCATCATCAATCAAATAAAAAAAAATAAAGATATATATGAATATTCTAAATTGTAGCTTTCTATAACCCTTCTTTCACAAAGCACACATATTGATAATTAATCTATGATATATTGCCTCAATACACAAACTTCGATAACCTTTAACAAGATAAAATTTGATATTATTTATCTTTAGAATAAAGGCGGTATATTCCTTTTCTGGACATTGTTTCATAGGTAGAAACAAGATTTCATGATACAAAAGCATGAAATTTCGTCTTGAGGATCAATATCGCATTGGAAAATATTTTGCTTTACATATGTGTAGGATTAACTGGGGTTTAGAGATATGATTTTCCCATAATACGTCTTAATAACGGCATTAAAGCGCTTTCTTATTGGGTGTCCATTTATATTTTGCTGGATTTAACATTTATAGCCACCACTGGTCTCTACTGGGACTTGTGTGAATTGTGAGAACGAACATACGGAATACCAGGCTATTTGTACGTTTATGAA
This sequence comes from Mytilus galloprovincialis, assembly GCA_037788925.1. NCBI lineage: Eukaryota > Metazoa > Mollusca > Bivalvia > Mytilida > Mytilidae > Mytilus > Mytilus galloprovincialis. The sequence continues at coordinate 42,467,902 of CM075333.1, read as the reverse complement.
TTTTCCCAGCAACTTTATTGACACTAAATACTGTTGTACTAAAAACGCTGGTCATGCGAATCTTCAATATTGTTTCTCTCAACCAAATTGATTGATAAAATTTCCTTCAAAATGAAAAAGATGTGTCTAAATCTCGTCAAGGTAGATCATGAAACGGATAAAATAACAAGCCCTTTTGTATTTGATGCACATAGCTATCAAAAAGAATATTACAAACATACCGAGCTCAAAGGAAAATTTAAAACGGGAAGTCCCTTATCAAATCGGAATAAAAAGATATGAAAAACATTAAAATAACCGCAAACAATTACATATTCCTGTAATACAGACGTTACCTTTATGTATACTAGTTGACATTGTAGCAAGCAAAACCTACACCTTTTGTTTTTTTGTTTTTTACTTTAGAATTTGTTTGGAATGCATGTGTTATAGATCAGTCATACACATTAAAGTTTGAGAGTTTGATTTATTTCGGTTAAATTGACCATTTCACTTTATCTCTTGATAATTTTTGTACTAAATAAGATAATAATATATTTTTTTTGTTTTGCAGATACGCTTACCAACTGTCAATTGCAATGATAATGGCTCATATTTTGAACTGCATCTTGTTTGTTTTCATATGTTGTATAAGTATTGTTAATGGTCAGGCGATTCCTCCGGGAGGTGGAACATTTGGAACGCCACCGGCAACAGGAGGTACGCTAATCATGATTTCAAGTTACAAAAACGTCACTGTTTGAATTGATTGATTGTTATTGCGATAGTGTTAAAAAAAATTAAGATGATAAATCGGACTATATGTTAGGGATTGTTCATCCAACCCCATTTACCTAATTATTTCAATTTACTATTCTGGTTTATTAGATTGCTATCAATTCTATTCATATAAATAATTAATGTTATTTTCCTGTCGACATTTACATATACATGTAAACCTTTAATCCCGTACATTTGAAAATTTATTTATTTTCGTTTGATTACAACTTCTTTATATTGTGGCAGGCCACAATTTGGAAATCTATATTGACATTAAATTTGGTATTGTATGTATCTTTTTAAAGGCCAATCTTTGGTATATTTCTCCTCCATTTTAACTAATCTCTTAAACTGACAGAAAGTGCCAATCATTTTATGTTATGCTTACCTTCTACACAAGTTTTAATTTGACTTTTTTGAAGGGAAGGGAATCTAAGAATATTTTGCTTATTGTTTTATTTTAATAATATTGTTTAGCAAAGTTTGTAACATCTATACAGCATATGCATAAAGTGTATACAGCTCTTTAAATATCTATCAAATTCGAATAACAATTATATATACGTGTATCAGAGGGTAAAAACTTATTGTTGCATATGTGTACCAACTATTCATATGAATATGTTATTACACTGTACGCTAAAATGCTACATCTTGAAATATTAATACGAAAGAGAAAATTTGCTCAATTTTATGGCTGAGTAGAAGCCAGGATTTTAAAATATCAACCTTTATTCAATATAATAAATATCATCAAGATAACAGTATGTGGTCATTAACAAGTACAAAAAAACAGCTGACTGCAGAATAAATTGTTCAAGAGATTAGGCAATGAATGTTCATCATGCAATACGTATAAACTGTGTATGTTTATGTATATATTATATATTTTAACTTTCTGTATTATTATTTTTACAGGGGGATTTACAGCGACACTACCGAGTGGTCCGAATTCATATGCGAAAGATGCAATAATCCAATACAACCGAATTCTTTGTCCGAATACTAATTATAATGCTGGAAAATATACTGTTACTGTGGCTGGTAATTACTTGGTGTCTGTTACCATGATGTCAGGCACTGTAACCGCTCACACTACTCTAATGAAGAATACAGCTATTTATGTGTGGCTATATACTGGTAACCAATATGAAATGGCAACCCAAACTGTCTACATGCAACTGGCAGTGGGTGAGATGATTTGGGTAAAGATGACCAACAAGGCATCGATCCTCTTTGATGTCTACAACACTTTCACTGTTGTTAAGTTACCTTGAGTCAGATGTAATATGAAGTTTTTAAAGATGTTGCAGTTCGACCAAAACAATAAAAAAAATCAGCAATGAATGCTTTTAAATAAAGTTTACCATTCTGTTATCGTTATACTTTTTTAAATGAGCAATAAGCTTACATATGCCTTTATTTTGCTTTTTTAATGACAACGTATTTGTAACGTTCGTAGGTAGTGTTTTTAAACGGATTGTCGGCATGCCAATGGGAACCAATTTTGTCCCTGTTCTTGCCGACTTGTTTCTTTATCATTATGAGGCTGAATTCATACAGGAACTTCTGAGGATGAAAAATAAGGATTTTGAATATCTTTTGACTTTACTTTTGGCTATATAGCTGATTATTTCTTACTAAATAATTCAAAATGTGGTGAATATGTTGATCGAATCTGTCCCATCGAACTCTAGATAAGGGATACAACAGATACATATAAGTCTGCCTAATATCTTGATTAACAACTACAAATTGATAATGAAGGTCGGTTGAAAACAATACTTTACGACAAACGAGATGATTTCAGCTTCCAAATTGTGAAGTTTCATTTTCTATGCAGCAACATTCAAGCAGCGCCCGCATGCGGTGTATATATCTCCCAATTGGTATGATATTTCATTGCTTGTATTTCGTATCATGGTTTCCTTGATATATGGTTGCTGCTCACAAGGAAGTTATTAAACCAAGAGTTCTAAATGGAGAAGTTGACATCTTTCCTTCGTTAATTGTATGCCATCACGAGTTGGTTGACTGTTCACAGATGATATCGAATATGTTTCTTACGTCGTGATTAGAATCTCCTTATCTTTTCATGAATGAGTCTTACCGAATGAGACTATCTACCGGGTTTGTAATAACATGAGTAATACAACGGATGCCACACCTTGAGCAGGACCGGCTTACCTTTCCAGAGCACCTTCGATCATCCCCAGTTTTTGGTGGGTTTCGTGTTGCTCAGTCTTTAGGTTTTATTATTTTGTTGCTTGTGTACTATTTTTTGTCTGTTTGTTTTTTTTTTTCATTTTGTTTATTTGTCAGTTAATTTGCGATTTATGAGATTGACTGTTAACTCTGGTATCTTGCGCCCCTCTTTTAGTTTTGAATACCTTATACTTAAAACAAGATAAAATTCGACGGATGTTTATATTTATTATATCATATATTGTATCAGGACTTCAACATGGAAATAAGTGTATATCTAAAGACGATATGAATTAAAACGTACGGAATAGGTCAATTAGATCAAACAAAATACACATCATAAAGATTTTGAACATTTAAAAATTTGATTTGTTAACTGATAGCTGCATCTCACCTTCATTTGTAGGTTGACATACAACAATTATATACATTATGATAACTTGCAAATGTGTTGTGTTATGGAATGTTCTATTTCCTGCTTGGCAGAAATAAAAATACATATTCGATAAATCCAACATTTAAATTGATTGATTGATTTTTGGTGTTTTAAGCATTTAGGCTATTTCGTGGAGGCCAGTTTTTATTAATGGAGGAAGCCGGAGTGCCCGGAAAAATACGATACGAAAACTGACAATCCTTGTCAATTAAGATTGGAGTCGAGTGCAGCCGCACGAGCGGGGTTAGAACTCACACCCCCGTGTTGATTGACTAGTGATAACAGTAGTAACTACGTAGACCATTCGTCCACCGAACCCCCCCCCCCAACATTTAAAAGTCTTGTTATAAGTACGCTAACATATCCGTCAAACTGCATATGTTCAAACACTCTTTTCGAAATAAAACAAAAATGGTCGATGGTGTGTACATAAGGGAGACGAAAGATACGAAAGGGACTTTCAAACTCGTATATCTAAGACGGATATGAATTATGATATGAAGTATGGGTCAGTAAGACTAAAATAAAACAATCTATAGATATTAAACATTTGAACATTTTATTGTTCAATTGATGGTTGGCAAAACTGACAACGCCATGGCTAAGAAAAAAAGAGGTCATGCGAACCAAGTATATCACTTATTGGTTAAACTGAATTAATGCACGGCTGCGTAGCTCTTCAAGAGACTTCTCTTATCAGACTTAATAATATCATATATCACAGATTACACTTGAGTTATATCATGTATATTGTTATATCTCAATTTTAATAGATCTATTGTTACAGATAACAATGCATTTTAACCACAGAGTTTTTACGAGGGGGTTTCTGAAAACACAGTTCATTGTTATTCATAAGAATTATATATAAATTGATAATTTTTCCAATAGAATGAACTTATCGTGTTCACTATAAATTGTTTAAAAAATTTAAAAACATAAACACATTTCAGAAACTTCCAAAAGTGAAAACAATATTAAGAATATATTTTTAATTGAAAACATCCTTTGAAAACTCCTTTACTTGAAGGTACAAAGTGATTACCTTCAGTAAACTGATACAGTTAACAGTACTTTAGGATATAATACTGCCTTTATCTTTAGTGTCTACAGCTAAGTCCAACGCTTGACTCAAATGTCGCCCGCCTCTTACCCGTCCATATTGACAACTGCATACACAAAGAATAATGTATGTTTTTGTAATAATAATGCACAAAACGGTCAACCTTGACCTGCAGATCCTACGTCATTAGACTTTTTAATCCTTTCTCTTGGTGATAACATGTATAACATAAATACAAGTTATGTTCTCGTTCTAACCCTGTATAACAAACAAAACTTAAGAAAACTTATTTGTTCAGTTGTCTTATCAATTGTTACAATACAAATTAAAAAAAAGATGTGGTATGATTGATGAGACAACTTTCCACAAGAGACCAAAATGACACAGACATTAACAACTATAGGTCACCGTACGGCCTTCAACAATGAGCAAAGCCCATACCGCTATAAAAGGCCCCGATAAGACAATGTAAAACAATTCAAACGAGAAAACTAACGGCCTTATTTATATAAAAAAATGAACGAAAAACAAATCTGTACACATAAACAAACGACAACCAATGAATTACAGGCTCCTGACTTGGGACAAACACATACTTAAATAATGTGGCGGGTTTAAACATGTTAGCGGGATCCCAACCCTCCCCCTAACCTTGGACAGTGGTATAACAGTACAACATAAGAACGAACTATAAAAATCAGTTGAAAAAGGCTTAACTCATTAGATGGACAAAAATACAAGTAGACGTGGCCGGGTACTTGTACATCCCGACAAAAAAAGACACTAGGAACAGATCTGAGAGTACTCGCAGTTATCTGACTGCTAGTTCAAAGCCACTTACAACTAATAAAACAAATCATGCATCTAAGACTAAACTATCAATCTGTACACATCCAACATCCAATGGATTTAGTGTAAAGACGTCATAAACAGCCAGAGGAAAACATGACCTTGTGCAATGCCAAGTTACAGGTATCGACAGAGTGTAGATCCATGAATGTGTATATGTATATAACATACTAGTTATATTTAGTTTGATTTTAATTTACTGATTAGAAAATCAATATTTGTACTAATAAAAACAAAATCCAATGACCTTATTACAGTTTTGAATTGGTAACCTTTTAGAATAAGTTTATTTAAAGGAGCGACAAGTTTACATGGATCATTTCGAAATTTCCGGGCACGGTTAACAACATTTCCGTAAAAATAAGGATGTGCTATCCCGTTTGAAATAAGTTTTCTACAAATACAACCAAACTTCAAAACCAAATCTTTATATCTATGGAAAAATTTAGTAAAGGTTTTAAGTATTTTATGGTAACGATATTCCTGGTTTAATAATTTACCAGTAATACATAGATTACGTTCGTTAAAATCAAAAACGTCACAACAGACACGGGCATGGCGAACGAGTTGTGAAATATAAACAACGTCAGATGGCGCCAAAGGAACATCAAAGAACGTCAAGTTGGTTACATATTCCCCATTCCCTATTCGTTACCTATTCCCTATTCGTTACCTATTCCCTATTCCCTATTCATTACCTATGCCCTATTTCCTATTCGTGACCTATTCGTTACCTATTCCCTATTCCATATTCGTTACCTATTCGTTACTTATTCCCTATTCCTTATCGTTACCTATTCGTTACTTATTCCCTATTCCTTATTCGTTACTTATTCATTTTTAATATCCTTCCCCCTTTTTAATTGTTCATACTCTTATATCTGGTAATAGTTCTAAATTTGTTGAGGTAAAATGATCTTTTTATGACCTATTTATATGTGTTTGTGCTCAACCGATCCTTTTACTTTATGTTCGATACTCATTTGTTCCTTATTTGATTTTTATACGTTCTACGTTTTAACTGGTTTATGTCCGTATGTTTGAAGATGGATCTTGGTTCGAAGGGATGAAATCTCCGTGTTAGCGCTTGCATAAAAAAAATATGTGGTATGATTGCCAATGAGACAACACCCCACAATAGACCAAAATGACACAGAAACTATCACCTATAGGTTAATGTACGGCCTTCAACAATGAGCATAGCCCAAACCGTGTAGTCACCTATAACAGGCCCAGATATGACAATTTCAAACAATTCAAACAACAAAAATAACGGCCGTATTTCATATACAAAAAAATAAACGGAAAACAAATATGTAACACAAAAACAAACGATAACTACTTTATTTCAGGCTCTTGTCTAGGGACAGGCACATACTAACATAATGTGGTGAGGTTAAACATGTTAGCAAGGTGTACATCGTTTCGGAGCATGCTATTACCTTGTTTAATTCGTTCCATCACTCGCTTATAATTCGCCTATAATACGTGTATCATACGTTGCACCTTTTAAAACATGATTTTCAATTGTTTTGTTGTCTCTGGTGGTAGATTTGGGTTCTTAGAGGTGATATAACTCTATAAATGCATATGTACCCGTTCCAGCGCTCGGATAATACCCTGTTAAATATTCGTTACTTATTCGCTTTTAATTAGTTTGTTGTACGTTGCACCTTTTAGAAAAGGATTTTCAATTGTGTTCATATCTCTGGTGGTAACAATGTGTTCTTAGAGATGAAATGACCCTATTAGCGCGTATGTACCCGTTCCAGCGCTCGGATAATACCCTGTTACTTATTCGTTCCTTATTCGCTTTTAATTATCGGGGTAAGTATACGTTGCACCTTGAAATAAATCGTTTTTTATAATTGTGTTCATGTCTCTGGTGGTAACAATGTGTTCTTAGAGACGAAATGACCCTATTAGAGGGCATGTACCCGTTCCAGCGCTCGGTTAATACCCTGTTACTTATTCGTTACCTATTCACTTATAATACGTTTGTTGTACGTTGCACCTTTTAGAAAAGGATTTTCAATTGTGTCCATGTCTCTGGTGGTAACAATGTCTTCTCAGAGATAAAATAACTCTATTAGCGTGCATGTACCCGTTCCAGCGCTCAGATATTACCCTGTTACTTATTCGTTCCTTATTCGCTTTTAATGCGCGGTGTAAGTATACGTTGCACCTTGAAACAAAGCGTTTTTTTAATTGTGTTCATGTCTCTGGTTGCAACAATGTGTTCTTAGAGACGAAATGACCCTATTAGAGCGCATGTACCCGTTTCAACGCTCGGTCAATACCCTGTTACCTATTCGTTACCTATTCACTTATAACACGTTTGTTGTACGTTGCACCTTTTAGAAAAGGATTTTCAATTGTGTCCATGTCTCTGGTGGTAACGATGTCTTCTCAGAGATAAAATAACTCTATTAGCGTGCATGTACCCGTTCCAGCGCTCGGATATTACCCTGTTACTTATTCGCTCCTTATTCGCTTTTAATGCGCGTTGTGAGTATACGTTGCACCTTGAAATAAATCGTTTTTAAATTGTGTTCATGTCTCTGGTGGTAACAATGTGTTCTTAGAGACGAAATGACCCTATGAGAGCGCATGTACCCGTTACAGCGCTCGGTTAATAATTCGTTACCTATTTGTTACCTATTCGTTACCTATTCACTTATGATACGTTTGTTGTACGTTGCACCTTTTAGAAAAGGATTTTCAATTGTGTCCATGTCTCTGGTGGTAACAATGTCTTCTCAGAGATAAAATGACTCTATTAGCGTGCATGTACCCGTTCCAGCGCTCGGATAATACCCTGCTACTTATTCGTTCCTTATTCGCTTTTAATGCGCGGGGTAAGTATACGTTGCACCTTGAAATAAATAGTTTTTTAATTGTGTTCATGTCTCTGGTGGTAACAATGTGTTCTAAGGGACGAAATGACCTTATTAGAGCGCATGTACCTGTTCCAGCGCTCGGTTAATACCCTGTTACCTATTCGTTACCTATTCGTTACCTATTCATTTATAATACGTTTGTTGTACGTTGCACCTTTTATAAAAGGATTTTCAATTGTGTCCATGTCTCTGGGGGTAACAATGTGTTCTAAGAGATGAAATGACCCTATTAACGCGCAAGTACCCATCCCAGCGATCGGTTAATACTCTGTTACCTATTCGTTACCTATTCACTTATAATACGTTTGTTGAACGTTGCACCATTTAGAAAAGGATTTTCAATTGTGTCCATGTCTTTGGTGGTAACAATGTGTTCTTAGAGATGAAATGACACTATTAGCGCGCATGTACTCGTTCCAGCTCTCGGTTAATACCCTGTTACCTATTCGTTACCTATTCGTTACCTATTCATTTATAATACGTTTGTTGTACGTTGCACCTTTTATAAAAGGATTTTCAATTGTGTCCATGTCTCTGGGGGTAACAATGTGTTCTAAGAGATGAAATGACCCTATTAACGCGCATGTACCCGTCCCAGCGCTCGGTTAATACTCTGTTACCTATTCGTTACCTTTTCACTTATAATACGTTTGTTGTACGTTGCACCATTTAGAAAAGGATTTTCAATTGTGTCCATGTCTTTGGTGGTAACAATGTGTTCTTAGAGATGAAATGACCCTATTAGCGCGCATGTACTCGTTCCAGCTCTCGGTTAATACCCTGTTACCTATTCGGTACCTATTCGCTACCTATTCACTTATAATACATTTGTTGTATGTTGCACCTTTTAGAAAAGGATTTTCAATTGTGTCCATGTCTCTAGTGGTAACAATGTCTTCTCAGAGATAAAATAACTCTATTAGCGTGCATTGACCCGTTCCAGCGCTCGGATATTACCCTGTTACTTATTCGTTCCTTATTCGCTTTTAATGCGCGGTGTGAGTATACGTTGCACCTTGAAATAAATCGTTTTTTAATTGTGTTCATGTCTCTGGTGGTAACAATGTGTTCTTAGAGACGAAATGACCATAAGAGAGCGCATGTACCCGTTACAGCGCTCGGTTAATTCCCTGTTACCTATTCGTTACCTATTCGATACCTATTCACTTATAATACGTTTGTTGTATGTTGCACCTTTTAGAAAAGGATTTTCAATTGTGTCCATGTCTCTGGTGGTAACAATGTGTTCTAAGGGACGAAATGACCTTATTAGAGCGCATGTACCCGTTCCAGCGCTCGATTAATACCCTCTTACCTATTCGTTACCTATTCATTTATGATACGTTTGTTGTACGTTGCACCATTTAGAAAAGGATTTTCAATTGTGTCCATGTCTTTGGTGGTAACAATGTGTTCTTAGAGATGAAATGACCCTATTAGCGCGCATGTACTCGTTCCAGCTCTCGGATAATACCCTGTTACCTATTCGGTACCTATTCGCTACCTATTCACTTATAATACGTTTGTTGTATGTTGCACCTTTTAGAAAAGGATTTTAAATTGTGTCCATGTCTCTGGTGGTAACAATGTCTTCTCAGAGATAAAATGACTCTATTAGCGTACATGTACCCGTTTCAGCGCTCGGATAATACCCTGTTACTTATTCGTTCCTTATTCGTTTTTAATGCGCGGAGTAAGTATAAGTTGCACCTTGAAATAAATCGTTTTTTTTATTGTGTTCATGTCTCTGGTGGTAACAATGTGTTCTTAGAGACGAAATGACCCTATTAGAGCGCATGTACCCGTTCCAGCGTTCGGTTAATACCCTGTTACCTATTCGTTACCTATTCACTTATAATACGTTTGTTGTACGTAATAGAAAAAGATTTTTAATTGTGTTCATGTCTCTGGTGGTAACAATGAGTTCTTAGAGATGAAATGACCCTATTAGCGCGCATGTACCCGTTCCACCGCTCGGTTAATACCCTGTTACATATTCGTTACCTATTCACTTATAATACGTTTGTTGTACGTTGCACCTTTTAGAAAAGGATTTTTAATTGTGTCCATGTCTCTGGTGGCAACAATGTGTTCTTAGAGATGAAATGACCCTATTAGCGCGTATGTACCCGTTCCAGCGCTCACTTAATACCCTGTTACTTATTTGTTACTTATTCGGCTATAATACGTTTGCTATAAATTGTCCTGTTACTTATTCGTTCCTTTATTTGCTTTTAATGCGCGGTGTAAGTATACGTTGCACCTTGAAATAAAGCGTTTTTTAATTGTGTTCATGTCTCTGGTTGCAACAATGTGTTCTTAGAGACGAAATGACCCTAAGAGAGCGCATGTACCCGTTTCAGCGCTCGGTCAATACTCTGTTACCTATTCGTTACCTATTCGTTACCTATTCACTTATAATACGTTTGTTGTATGTTGCACCTTTTAGAAAAGGATTTTCAATTGTGTCCATGTCTCTGGTGGTAACAATGTCTTCTCAGAGATAAAATGACTCTATAAGCGTGCATGTACCCGTTCCAGCGCTCGGATATTACCCTGTTACTTATTCGTTCCTTATTCGCTTTTAATGCGCGGTGTGAGTATACTTTGCACCTTGAAATAAATCGTTTTTAAATTGTGTTCATGTCTCTGGTGGTAACAATGTGTTCTTAGAAACGAAATGACCCTATCAGAGCGCATGTACCCGTTACAGCTCTCGGTTAACACCCTGTTACCTATTTGTTACCTATTCGTTACCTATTCACTTATGATACGTTTGTTGTACGTTGCACCTTTTAGAAAAGGATTTTCAATTGTGACCATGTCTCTGGTGGTAACAATGTCTTCTCAGAGATAAAATGACCATATTAGCGTGCATGTACCCGTTACAGCGCTCGGATAATACCCTGCTACTTATTCGTTCCTTATTCGCTTTTAATGCGCGAGGTAAGTATACGTTGCACCTTGAAATAAATAGTGTTTTAATTGTGTTCATGTCTCTGGTGGTAACAATGTGTTCTAAGGGACGAAATGACCTTATTAGAGCGCATGTACCTGTTCCAGCGCTCGGTTAATACCCTGTTACCTATTCGTTACCTATTCGTTACCTATTCATTTATAATACGTTTGTTGTACGTTGCACCTTTTAGAAAAGGATTTTCAATTGTGTCCATGTCTCTGGGGGTAACAATGTGTTCTAAGAGATGAAATGACCCTATTAACGCGCATGTACCCGTCCCAGCGCTGGGTTAATACTCTGTTACCTATTCGTTACCTATTCACTTATAATACGTTTGTTGTACGTTGCACCATTTAGAAAAGGATTTTCAATTGTGTCCATGTCTTTGGTGGTAACAATGTGTTCTTAGAGATGAAATGACCCTATTAGCGCGCATGTACTCGTTCCAGCTCTTGGTTAATACCCTGTTACCTATTCGGTACCTATTCGGTACCTATTCGCTACCTATTCACTTATAATACATTTGTTGTATGTTGCACCTTTTAGAAAAGGATTTTCAATTGTGTCCATGTCTCTGGTGGTAAGAATGTCTTCTCAGAGATAAAATAGCTCTATTAGCGTGCATTGACCCGTTCCAGCGCTCGGATATCACCCTGTTACTTATTCGTTCCTTATTCGCTTTTAATGCTCGGTGTGAGTATACGTTGCACCTTGAAATAAATCGTTTTTTAATTGTGTTCATGTCTCTGGTGGTAACAATGTGTTCTTAGAGATAAAATGACTCTATTAGCGTACATGTACCCGTTTCAGCGCTCGGATAATACCCTGTTACTTATTCGTTCCTTATTCGTTTTTAATGCGCGGAGTAAGTATAAGTTGCACCTTGAAATAAATCGTTTTTTTTATTGTGTTCATGTCTCTGGTGGTAACAATGTGTTCTTAGAGACGAAATGACCCTATTAGAGCGCATGTACCCGTTCCAGCGTTCGGTTAATACCCTGTTACCTATTCGTTACCTATTCACTTATAATACGTTTGTTGTACGTTGCACCTTTTAGAAAAGGATTTTTAATTGTGTCCATGTCTCTGGTGGTAACAATGAGTTCTTAGAGATGAAATGACCCTATTAGCGCGCATGCACCCGTTCCACCGCTCGGTTAATACCCTGTTACATATTCGTTACCTATTCACTTATAATACGTTTGTTGTACGTTGCACCTTTTAGAAAAGGATTTTTAATTGTGTCCATGTCTCTGGTGGCAACAATGTGTTCTTAGAGATGAAATGACCCTATTAGCGCGTATGTACCCGTTCCAGCGCTCACTTAATACCCTGTTACTTATTTGTTACTTATTCGGCTATAATACGTTTGCTATAAATTGTCCTGTTACTTATTCGTTCCTTTATTTGCTTTTAATGCGCGGTGTAAGTATACGTTGCACCTTGAAATAAAGCGTTTTTTAATTGTGTTCATGTCTCTGGTTGCAACAATGTGTTCTTAGAGACGAAATGACCCTAAGAGAGCGCATGTACCCGTTTCAGCGCTCGGTCAATACTCTGTTACCTATTCGTTACCTATTCGTTACCTATTCACTTATAATACGTTTGTTGTATGTTGCACCTTTTAGAAAAAGATTTTCAATTGTGTCCATGTCTCTGGTGGTAACAATGTCTTCTCAGAGATAAAATGACTCTATAAGCGTGCATGTACCCGTTCCAGCGCTCGGATATTACCCTGTTACTTATTCGTTCCTTATTCGCTTTTAATGCGCGGTGTGAGTATACTTTGCACCTTGAAATAAATCGTTTTTAAATTGTGTTCATGTCTCTGGTGGTAACAATGTGTTCTTAGAAACGAAATGACCCTATCAGAGCGCATGTACCCGTTACAGCTCTCGGTTAACACCCTGTTACCTATTTGTTACCTATTCGTTACCTATTCACTTATGATACGTTTGTTGTACGTTGCACCTTTTAGAAAAGGATTTTCAATTGTGACCATGTCTCTGGTGGTAACAATGTCTTCTCAGAGATAAAATGACTCTATTAGCGTGCATGTACCCGTTACAGCGCTCGGATAATACCCTGCTACTTATTCGTTCCTTATTCGCTTTTAATGCGCGAGGTAAGTATACGTTGCACCTTGAAATAAATAGTGTTTTAATTGTGTTCATGTCTCTGGTGGTAACAATGTGTTCTAAGGGACGAAATGACCTTATTAGAGCGCATGTACCTGTTCCAGCGCTCGGTTAATACCCTGTTACCTATTCGTTACCTATTCGTTACCTATTCATTTATAATACGTTTGTTGTACGTTGCACCTTTTAGAAAAGGATTTTCAATTGTGTCCATGTCTCTGGGGGTAACAATGTGTTCTAAGAGATGAAATGACCCTATTAACGCGCATGTACCCGTCCCAGCGCTCGGTTAATACTCTGTTACCTATTCGTTACCTATTCACTTATAATACGTTTGTTGTACGTTGCACCATTTAGAAAAGGATTTTCAATTGTGTCCATGTCTTTGGTGGTAACAATGTGTTCTTAGAGATGAAATGACCCTATTAGCGCGCATGTACTCGTTCCAGCTCTTGGTTAATACCCTGTTACCTATTCGGTACCTATTCGGTACCTATTCGCTACCTATTCACTTATAATACATTTGTTGTATGTTGCACCTTTTAGAAAAGGATTTTCAATTGTGTCCATGTCTCTGGTGGTAAGAATGTCTTCTCAGAGATAAAATAGCTCTATTAGCGTGCATTGACCCGTTCCAGCGCTCGGATATCACCCTGTTACTTATTCGTTCCTTATTCGCTTTTAATGCTCGGTGTGAGTATACGTTGCACCTTGAAATAAATCGTTTTTTAATTGTGTTCATGTCTCTGGTGGTAACAATGTGTTCTTAGAGACGAAATGACCCTAAGAGCGCATGTACCCGTTACAGCGCTCGGTTAATACCCTGTTACCTATTCGTTACCTATTCGTTACCTATTCACTAATAATACGTTTGTTGTACGTTGCACCTTTTAGAAAAGGATTTTCAATTGTGTCCATGTCTCTGGTGGTAACAATGTGTTCTAAGGGACGAAATGATCTAATTAGAGCGCATGTACCCGTTCCAGCGCTCGGTTAATACCCTGTTACCTATTCGTTACCTATTCATTTATAATACGTTTGTTGTACGTTGCACCATTTAGAAAAGGATTTTCAATTGTGTCCATGTCTTTGGTGGTAACAATGTGTTCTTAGAGATGAAATGACCCTATTAGCGCGCATGTACTCGTTCCAGCTCTCGGATAATACCCTGTTACCTATTCGGTACCTATTTGCTACCTATTCACTTATAATACGTTTGTTGTATGTTGCACCTTTTAGAAAAGGATTTTCAATTGTGTCCATGTCTCTGGTGGTAACAATGTCTTCTCAGAGATAAAATGACTCTATTAGCGTACATGTACCCGTTTCAGCGCTCGGATAATACCCTGTTACTTATTCGTTCCTTATTCGCTTTTAATGCGCGGAGTAAGTATAAGTTGCACCTTGAAATAAATTGTTTTTTAATTGTGTTCATGTCTCTGGTGGTAACAATGTGTTCTTAGAGACGAAATGACCCTATTAGAGCGCATGTACCCGTTCCAGCGCTCGGTTAATATCCTGTTACCTATTTGTTACCTATTCACTTATAATACATTTGTTGTACGTAATAGAAAAAGATTTTTAATTGTGTTCATGTCTCTGGTGGTAACAATGAGTTCTTAGAGATGAAATGACCCTATTAGCGCGCATATACCCGTTCCACCGCTCGGTTAATACCCTGTTACCTATTCGTTACCTATTCACTTATAATACATTTGTTGTACGTTGCACCTTTTAGAAAAGGATTTTTTATTGTGTTCATGTCCCTGGTGGCAACAATGTGTTCTTAGAGATGAAATTACCCTATTAGCGCGTATGTACCCGTTCCAGCGCTCACTTAATACCCTGTTACTTATTTGTTACTTATTCGGCTATAATACGTTTGCTATAAATTGCAACTTTTACAAAAGGATTTTCAATTGTATCCATGTCTCTGGTGGTAACAATGTGTTCTTAAAGATGAAATGACCCTATTAGCGCGTATGTACCCGTTCCAGCGCTCGGTTAATACCCTGTTACTTATTCGCTGATAATACGTTTGTTGTACGTTGCACCTTTTAGAAAAGAATTTTCAATTGTGTTTATGTCTCTGGTGGTAACAATGTGTTTAGAGATAAAATGACCCTAAGAGCGCATGTACCCGTTACAGCGCTCGGTTAATACCCTGTTACCTATTAGTTACCTATTCGTTATTTATTCCCTATTCCCTATGCGTTACCTATTCGTAACTTATTCCCTATTCCCTATTTGTTACCTATTCGTTACTTATTCCCTATTCCCTATGCGTTACCTATTCGTTATTTATTCTCTATTCCCTATTCGTTACTTATTCCTTATTCGTTACTTATTCGATTTTTGATATCCTCACCCTTTTTAATTTTTGTCGAGCCTGCAACTGTTGTTGCGGAAAGCTCGACATAGGGATAGTGATCCGGCGGCGGTGGCTACGGCGGCTACGGCGGCGGCGGTGTTAGCTAACTTTTTAAAAACTTTATATTTTAGAAGGTGGAAGAACTGGATGCTTCATACTTTGTATATGGATGCCTCATGTTACGAAGTTTCTGTCAGTCACATATCAAATGTCCTTGACCTCATTTTAATGGTTCAGTGACCACTTGAAAAAAAAGTTAATATTTTTTGTAATGTTGAATTCTGTCTTATTTTAAGTAATAGGATAATTATATTTGGTATGTGCGTACCTTGTAAGGTCCTCATGCCCGTCAGACAGTTTTCACTTAACCTCGACCTCATTTCATGGATCAGTGAACAAGGTTAAGTTTTGGTGGTCAAGTCCATATCTCAGATACTATAAGCAATACGGCAAGTATATTCGGTGTATGGAAGGACTGTAAGATGTCCATGTACAACTGGCAGGTGTCATCTGACCTTGACCTTATTTTCATGGTTCAGTGGTTATAGTTAAGTTTTTGTGTTTTGGTATCTTTTTCTCATACTTTACATAATAGATCTACTAAATTTGTTGTATGGAATGATTGTAAGGTGTACATGTCATCTGACCTTGACCTCATTTTCATGGTTGAGTGGTCAAAGTTAAGTTTTTGAGTTTTGGTCTTTTTATCTAAAACTATATGCTATTAGTCAACTATATTTGGTGTATGGAAATATTACATGTATATGATCTGTATGTCAGTCGTACATTTTTTATTTGACCTCGACCTCATTTTCACGGTTCATTGCTCAGTGTTAAGTTTTTGTGTTTGGTCTATTTTTCTTAAACTATAAGTAAGAGGTCAACTATATTTGTTGTATGAAAGCATATTTAGCTGTACATGTCTGTCTGGCATGTTTCATCTGACCTTGACCTCATTTTCATGGTTCATTCAATTTGGTTTTTGTTATCTTGGTTAATGTTAAGTTATGTGACAGTTGTTATAAAGCTTTATACTTAAGACTATCAACATAATATCAATGATTATTAAATAAGGCGAGACATTTCAGCGTGTGCACTCGTGTTTATATTCTTATTTCTTGTTATAGATCTAAATGTGTTGAGGTAAAATGACCTATTTATGACCTATTTATATGTGTTTGTGCTCAACCGATCCTGTTGCTTTATGCTAGATACTTATTTGTTTATTATTTGATTTTTATACGTTCTACCTTTTAAATGTTTTATATTCGTATGTTTGAAGATCTGATTCTTGGTTCGAAGAAGTGAAATTACCTTTTAGCGCTTGTATAAAAATGAACATTTTAGAAAATGATTTTCAATTGTGTTCTTGTCTCTGGCGGTAACTATGTGTTCTTGGAGATGAAATAACCCTATTAGTATTGTATGTACCCGTTCCAGCGCTCGGTTTATACCCTGTAACTTATTCGTTCCTTAATCGCTTTCAATACGCGTGGTATACGTTGCACCTTGAAATAAAACGATTATCGATTGCTTTCATGTCTCTGGTGGTATTTATGTGTTCTCTGAGTTGAAAAAAAACTATTAGCACATATGTACCCATTTCACCGCTACACTGATACCCTGTTACTTATTCGTTCCTTATTCGCTTTTAATACGCGTGGTATACGTTGCACTTTAAAAAAAAATATTTTTGTGTCTCTGGTGGTAACTGTCGGTTTTGAGAGGTGAAATAACCCTAATAGAACATATGTACCCGTTTCAGCGCTCGAATGATACCCTGTTACTTATTCGTTCCTTATTCGCTTTTAATACACGTGGTATACGTTGCACCTTGAAATAAATTGATTATCGATTGCTTTCACGTCTCTGGTTGTAATTATGTGTTCTCTGAGTTGCATAAACCCTATTAGCGCATATGTACCCATTTGACCGCTCAGTGATACCCTGTTACTTATTCGTTCCTTATTCGCCTTTAAAACGTGTGTAATGCGTTGCACTTTAAAAAGAAATATTTTTGTGTCTCTGGTAGTAACTGTCGGTTCTTAGAGGTGAAATAACCCTAATAGAACATATGTACCCGTTTCAGCGCTCGACTGATACCCTGTTACTTATTCGTTCCTTATTCGCTTTTAATACGCGTGGTATACGTTGCACCTTGAAATAAATTGATTATCGATTGCTTTCACGTCTCTGGTTGTAATTATGTGTTCTCTGAGTTGAAAAAAAAACCTATTAGCGCATATGTACCCATTTCACCGCTCAGTGATACCCTGTTACTTATTCGTTCCTTATTCGCCTTTAAAACGTGTGTAATGCGTTGCACTTTAAAAAGAAATATTTGTGTGTCTCTGGTAGTAACTGTCGGTTCTTAGAGGTGAAATAACCTTAATCGAACATATGTACCCGTTTCAGCGCTCGACTGATACCCTGTTACTTATTCGTTCCTTATTCGCTTTAAATACGCGTGATATGCGTTGCACCTTGAAATAAGAAGTAACGAATAGGTAACAAGGTATTAGCCGAGCGCTGGAACGGGTACATACGCGCTAAAAGGGTTATTTCATCTCTAAGAACACATTATTACCACCAGAGACATGAACACAAATGAAAATCTTTTTCTAAAAGGTGCAACGTACAACAAACGTATTATAAGCGAATAAGTAACGAATAGGTAACGAATAGGTAACAGGGTATTAACCGAGCGCAGGAACGGGTACATGCGCGCTAATAGGGTCATTTCATCTCTAAGAACACATTGTTACAACCAGAGACATGAACACAATTAAAAAACAATTTATTTCAAGGTGCAACGTATACCCTGCGCATTGAAAGCGAATAAGTAACGAATAAGTAACCGGGTATTATCCGAGCGCTGGAACGGGTACATACGCGCTAATGGGGCATTTTATCTATAAGAACACATTATTACCACCAGAGATATGAACACAATTGAAAATCCTTTTCTAGCAGGTGCAACGTACAACAAACGTATTAAAAGCGAATAAGTAACGAATAAGTAACAGGGTATTAACCGAGCGGTGGAACGGGTTCATGCACGCTAATAGAGTCATTTCATCTCTAAGAACACATTGTTACCACCAGAATCATACGAAAATTACCAAAAAGTGTATTTGAATGTTTATAGAACATTTTTATAGTGTAAATGGTGTCTCTGTGTGTTTACAGTAATAAAACAAATAATCTGGTGACGTGGTATATTTTGTCATCGTTGTCATTTACCCAACGTTTTATACGTCATCAAAACACAATACATGTTATATATGTTTACAATAAACAGTTCTTCAAATTATCAATATGCTATAAACTTACACTCTGCCAGAATATGGCAGATATTTCAATAAATGATGCTGAATCATCAACGTGAGCATGTAAAAAAGGGGAAATTACAAAAGAGGGGAAAGTAACAAAGAAGATAGTAAATGTAAGTCAACTTTTGGAAACATCATGAAATATTTACGGACCAATCGTAACTACTCGGCCATTCTCGCTATGCAATACAATAACAACCAGAATTTTTGAAAGGCCGAGTAGTTCCGATTGATTTACGGACAAGGCAGTACAATGCCTATAATAGGTCCTCTATTGGAAATAAAATTTATATTATCTTAGCTTATATATATCTTCGTAAATGTTTTAAATAATTTAACTTGCTTTTGCTTAATAGTTTTGCATATGTGTAAACAAACTAGTTTTTAGTTTGGCCTCCGTTTACCTTACAAAAAATTCACTATGTATAAATATAATATACTTATATGTGGTGTAAAGGACAGCAATCCAGAGGAAAACGTCTATGCAGTAATGCGAAAGCTATTCAGTGAAAAGTTGCTACAGACGATCAGAAAGCCAATGCTATGCCGCTTGCAAATACACACAGAGTTCCAACACTTGGAAAGTGCCCAAAGCCTGTCCTGGTTCGTTTTCTACATTTTGGGGGCAAACACCTTGTTATCTCCAAAGACTATAACTTGAAAGGATCAAAGATACGCCTACTAGATGACTTGCCAGTTTCTATAAAGGGGGAAAGGTTCCAATCCTATTAAAATATTGATACATATGCAGTATAACGTAATCAGAGATCAATATTTTAATTAGATTGGAAAGGTTCTTGCACTCTCATTACCCATTCAAAATTAGAAAAAGAGATTGAGTGCAAACACAAATTAGAACTTAAGGGGCCCATATGACTTTAGAGACCCGTAAAAATAGCAACAACTCAAAAATAATTTCACCAATTAACACGAAACTTTGGTAATTGTTTATACAATGTATATATTGATGCAAGCTCCCATTCAATTTTATAATTTTTAGATTTTACACTTTCGAGATACTGGATTTTATTTATAAAAAAGGGGTGATTTTCAAGTTTTCGACAACACCTTTAAAATGCTTTGAACAGTTTTCATTAAGCTTTGATGACTGGTTTATATCAATTAGTTAGTTTATCACAAATTTCCGATAAGACATTGAGAATTCGAAGTTATTGAAATTTATTCTTAAAATAAAATGTGACGGGCGTATCATGCAATCAATCCTGGAAAATTTCCTTGAAAATGGCTGCGAAGTATCTTACATTTCCAAACTCCTAACGGTATCCCAAAGCACTATTTAGGAGGATGGCAGCATTTGGATTAAGCAAAAGGATTTTTTCACAAATAAGTGCCAATGAACTTGATAAAGAACTTGGCAAAATTTTGAAAGATTTTCACTTGTGTGGAGAAAACCTCTTGAAACAGATGCTAATTATAAAAAGAATTAGAGTGCCGAGGTGGAGATTAAGAGAAAGCGTCCATCGAATGGACAGTCGTGGTGTCCGTGAAAGACAAACTGGGAGACTTCACAGGCGGGTCTACAACGTTATGGGACTAAACCACTTTTGGCACATTGATACCAATCATAAACTTGTCCGCTGGCGATTTGTTATTGTGGGAGGGATCGATGGTTTTAGTCGACTGATTATGTTTTTAAAGTGCACTGATAACAATTTTTCTGAAACTCTATTACAATGCTTTTTATCAGGAGTAGACAAATTCGGCATTCCGAATCGAGTCCCATCTGATAAAGAGATGGAAAATATATCCGTGGCAGATTTCATGTTGTCTAAAAAGGGCCTCGATAGTATGATCACAGGGAAGAGCACACACAACCAGAGGATTGAGAGACTATGGCGAGATGTATATGATGGAGTCTTAAGTTTTTTTTACAACATATTTTACCACATGGAAGATCAGGGCTTTCTTGATCCACTAAATCAGATCCATTTAGCTACCCTCCACTGTATATTATATTTTATTCCAGTGTGTTAAATTTAATGATGACCGCAATCATCTATTTCAAGAGATAACTAAAAGTTGCCCCAACTTTTTAACTCTTAACGCAAGAGATAAACTGATATGGCTTATGAACACAGAAGATATGTCTATTCTCACTGCTGCATGTAAATTCATTTCGAAAAATTGTTAATTATGTGGCTTTCTTGTTTGCTTCAGACACGAGGAGGACTGTGTAAGTACCACAGCTCCTTGAGTACCGCCCCTTGGTGTCTGTTGCAGTTGGGAAACCTACACTATTCTCAATACCTGTTTACTGCAGTATATGTTATTTGTGTGAATATACATGAACTTTTTCCATTTGTGTTTGTTTTTCTGCATCAGATACGAGGAGGATTGTTAAAGCTTTTAAGATCACAATCCTAGAGCATCGTCCCTTGGTTTCTGTTGCAGCTAAATAATCATTTATTTTATATTTATACATTTTCAGCAAAATATTATAAAATCAAGTGAGAAAAAAATAAATAAATGGGGTTTGCCACATCTCTTGAGTAGCAACTCTCAAATACTTTTTTTATTTAACAAATAATACCTGTATGACTATTTCAATAGTTTATTTTACAATGTTATGTAAAATACTGTATGTTGTATCAATTATATATGTTATGTGTATATGCCCACCTGGGGACCTAATTTGGAAAATAAAATTTATCTTATCTTATCTATCTTATCTTATATCAGAAATTAACAAAAAAATAGAATTTTGGCGAGACGCTTGGGCTAGTCATAGACTTGGTACCGAAAGATCTTCACCGTTGAATTTGTGGACATCTGGGCAACTGTATAACCCAGTTGGGCTGGATGGTGCAGCAAATCTTCAAAATTATGGAGTTGAAGGATTTGTTGATCAAAATGACGTTGAAGATGGAGAACGACCCATTTTTGCATCTCTTGCATACTTGATAAAAGAACAGTGTAGAGATTTTATCGCCCAAGAATTTATCAGGAATGGCAATAACTTTGGAATAGATGATTTTCTAAGGTGTTTAGAAATTGTAGAAAGATACAACTAGAATAAGTATCACTAATACTGATTGTAATTATTATCTTAGTTACTATAATGAACCAAATGTCTACTTATAAAACACCTGTAATAAAGGCTGGTTTGATGAACAAATATGTATGTTTAATTTTGTACATTACTGATAAAAATGTACATATAACTGACTCATTGAAAAAGGAAGAGGTATCCATGATTTTGTACAACAAAAAACAAACAGCTGAAACAAAGAGTTACACATGAGCTAATATTGGGAAACATGTTCCTCTGGAAATCATTTTTTAGGTGAAAGAAAATTCCTTCATTTATATTGATATTGTCTGCTTATTTATACACCCATCATTCAGTATTAAGCAGATAAGTACAACAAGTTTAGTGATCCTATGTTCAAGATATGCCTTTGGCACGAGTTTTATATGACCAGAAGCACCGATATGATAGAGGTCAACATGGTCAAAGGTCAACTCAATGTCATAGTGACCAAGTTTTGGTTTCTGACAGATTGCCTTCCCATGATGCATCCATAAATCAAGTTTGGTCAAGCCTGAATGATATACGAGATACATGTATGCTCCGATACAAAATTTCCATGGACAAGGTGAAACTTCGTTTGTGCGAGTCTAATAATTAAGTGTCCGTTTTGGGAAACTGGTACACATGTATATACTATATACCAGTAATAAAATGGCTTAATACTGCAATCACTTAACCTAGACATCGACTGTTCAAAGGCAGTGACTACTAGTATTCGTCCTTTATCCTGTCCTTTGTTTTGTTCTTAATTTGTTAGCAATTGGCTGATTGTCTGTGTGGTATGTTTTTAATATGGATTGTTTTCTGTTAAACTTTTCTTGTTAAACCATTCAACTCAGAAAAACATGTTTTGATCCAATTGAAAACAACATCATGATGCAACAGAAAACATGGATTACCTAACCGAGAGTTTGGTCGGTTAATCTATATTGAGTATGCGGCTATATCGGCGGTTGGTCTGTTAATCGGGTTGGCTAAAGTCTGTTAATCAGGTGTTATCGAGAAAATCATTGAAAGTTCAGCATGTTTCACTGTATAACTTTTTAAATATATGTTTATCATAAAAAATATTCATGTCTAACAAAACAATTCAATGTACTGAATCCAGTGGTGTAATTATTATTTTTCTAGCTTCAATGTACGATCTATAAAATGAAAAGGCGGGTTACTCATCAATAAATGTATACACATTTTACACACACAAACTGTACACAAAATGACACGTTGGTTGAATTTACGTGCATGCAATATTTTAAACATCGAAAAAAGACAGGCATTATGTTTGTTAACCATACTGAAATCATTGTGTGAAAAATCTTCACGAAAATCTGTATTTTGGTGACATAAATCAATCTTTAATTAAAACCTGGTCTGTTAATGGGTCGGATGTATAAAACCCGGTCTGTTAATTGGTCTGTTAAGAGTTATGAATGGCAATAAAAGTATAATTTTATTGCTATATGGGGTGTTATCGGATCAAATGGGTAGGCTCAAGACGAGCGGCTAAAATATACGGAAACAACACATGAGCAATGAAACATAAAATATACGGAAACAACACATGAACCAGTGAGGGATCCGGGGGGGGGGGGGGGGTGTTCCGAACCCCCCTTTTTTTTGCCGATCAATGCATTTGAATGGGAGCATATAGTTGGAAACCCCCCCTTTTTACTCTGGGTTGGGACACCCCCCCCCTTTTTAAATGGCTGAATCCGCCACTGTGAACAATGAACAATTTAAACAATGGAAATAGAAAATTGATAAAAACGGTTTCAAAAAGTGTAATATTAAAGTAATATTAATTTCATCCAAAAATGGTCCCATATGTCATGTGGATTCTGTTTAATTGTTATGCATGACACCACCTTGTCATCTACATTGGTAACCAGTATATAAATCAGAGATAAACGTCGTAATGTACCTAAACATCAGTAAGTAAAATATATTGGGATGCTAAAATATAAAGAATAGAGAAAGAATAATGAGTAAGACAAATAAAAGGTAAAAGGAAAAAACGTCACGGAAGAAACGTGACATAACAATTTAAAGAATACAGAAATAAACAACACCCTCATGGTATACACGATAATCTGGATGGAGTAGCAGAATATAGAATAATAGATAAGGACAGAAGAGAGTGGTGCATTGCTAAAAAAGAGAGAAAAAATAATAATTGTTTAAGAATACACACATGAAACACCCCTGGGTGTTGAAACAGTAACGGATTGCGATGTACTCATGTTGGTGACAAATGCTAGAAGTTTACATGCGGACAACTGTCTCCTCTACACTTATGAAGAAAGGAACTAAACGGAATAAAATGTATTAAAACTTAAGATGACCAAATGTAGCTGCATTCGCTCCTTTCCATTTACTTCTTGAGAATGACTAACATTGCCTATGTAAAATTTTAAAATCGTTTGTATGCACATTGAACGACAAATTTTCTGATTTCAGACACTCAAATCAATGAATGTGTTCGTAGTTAATAGATGTTTTTTGTGTTCTGTTAAATTGTTCCTTTTAAAATTGTTATATACTGAATGCCAATGAAAACGCAACACTTTTGTTTTTCAAAAAACTCGATAATTTTTCATTATTTTATATTATAACTTTGTATAGGTGGTTGAAAATGACTTTAAAGACAATTGTCGACAACTTTACGGTTGGGTGATTTTTGGAACAAATACGAAGTAACGGTTATTTTGAACGGACATAAACCGAGTTCACCGCTTTTCAACATACGCACCATTTTCACAATTTTGTCTTTTAAAGCTTGGCTAATGTCATGAATTTTCCTGCCCTTATTTTAAGGAAACTGCAAAAAACTTCTGAGTAAATGCCAGGACTTTCTGACAACCAGCGACATGCAGTTTTGGGCATTATCCAATGAAGCCTTTCACAGCATACAATTTCGAGAAGACTGTAGCCTCTACAATAACCCAAATCATCCACAAATTCAACAAAAATGGATCATTTAATGATAAGCCACATCCCGGGGTACAAAAAACAAGAAACGCTCAGCAAAACCGATACATTTGGTCTTTAACATAGGCGATATCGACTCTGATGGCTGTCCAAAGGTCACGAGAGTTCAATGGTGGTCACGGTAGATCCTAGGGAGCAATTTCAGTAAAGCACCATTTGCGCAGAAATTGTTAAAGAGCACCACAGTCGACATCTAAACGGTCGTCTGGCGTAAACATCGAATTTTGTAGACCAAAAATCGTTCATTATGTACCAAAAATCATTCATTATGTACCAAAAACCGTCAGTGGTGGTTACATAAACGTTTGGCACCCGCCTTGGCCAAAAGTCATGCGTTTAGCCGGATTTAGGTCCGATAGAGCAAATTTTGCATCAGATTTGACTTGGTTTAGACGATGAAAACCACCACCAATATCATAAAGTCAGCTTGAGTTTGCTTTGCGGGACAAGTGGAATTACATTCCTAGAGATCACATTAAACGTCCGGGATGATCAATTACACGGCGCCGTCGAGTTTGCGCTGCACAACGGGGTTGTAACATTTTTTGTTAGGACTGTGATTTGATGATTCGACATTGGATGTTTCGTTTATCTATTGCGCCCGAAAGATGAGAATGAAACATTTTTGTTTGATATCGATCTATTGTTAGAATTGTTAATTTTCAAGAACAATTCATTTTGAAGATTATGATTTCTAATATAAATTTTATTTTTGAAAAACCAGGTGTTGCGTTTTCATAGGCACTCAGTATACGATGATGACTGATGTACCCATATTTTGACTATTTTATTCATGGTGTCTGTTTATTTAACGCCATCAATGTAAATATAACGGAATTTTATGAGATTGTCGTTAAAGTGAGAGGGTTAGCACTATAGGACCAGGTTTAATCCACCATTTTCTACATTTGAAAATGCCTGTATCAAGTCAGGAATATGACAGTTCTTGTCCATTCGTTTTTGATACGTTTTGTTATTTTTGCCATGTGATTATGGACTTTCCGAATTGATTTTCCTCTAAGTTCAGTATTTTTGTGATTTTACTTTTTTTTTGTAAACAACATATGATTAAGTAATAGAAATAAAGAACCAATTGGAGGATGCTTACGAATTAGGGTTTTTCGTCCAGTGACAAATATCATGTGCATATGAGAATGACAACACGTTATATGCACTGGACAGATGTACAGTTTATATTTATTTTACCGGTACCCTGTGTTGTATAATTGAAAGACACTTTCAGTCGGATTTGAGAACGTGCTACTTTGAACAGACACAAAAATTGAGGCTGCTTGAAAACATTAATAATAAATTCATGCATATTCCAGCGGCCAATTTATATCACCCTATATTGAAGTGACACCCTTCAATAAAATGCAAAGAAAGTCAAAATAAAAATGCTCTTACTAGTAAATCACAACCGAAATAAATGACAGACGGACATTTTTTACAAAACTTAATGAACAATTGCAATCAAGATATTTGAGGTTTGCGTTATAACGCAAATATAGGAACAAAAATTTAAAAAAAACTGTGTGGCGCTAATTCGCTTCCGTAGGATACTGTTGCACCATATTATCATTTTTTTTATTACTTAGGAACATCTCATTCTTAACTTTTTCTATGGGAAAATATAAAGGCAGCAAAAATAACTGTGGCTAAATAACTCTTAACTGACACAATTTCAATTGTCCAACCCATTAACAGACTTTATTCCCATAATTTTCACTAAAACGTGGTAATATTCACGTTATGTTACAATTATGAAATATTCACCAATGCAAATTTATTTTTTAGACCCAAAGTACTATTTTGTGTCCTTTAAATGATATCTAAAATTGTTTGTTTCGACTTTTATCAAAAAATTCCTATGCGTATAAGCATAAATACTACATACTTGCGCGACGCCTTTTAATTTTACTGAAAACTGCGTAGACTATGAAATGTTTTTACAAGTGGAAAATGTTCTATGATAGATATCATTTTGTCAGACACTTTTCTTTTTTTTGATTTGGTTCTTATAATATGCCAAAAATCTGTATATTTGATACAGTTTAACATTAAATTGTGCGCTTTACTCTTAACAGACGTATAACCAACCTGATTAACAGACCAATCTCCCATATAGCCGCATACTCAATATAGATTAACCGACCAATCTCTCGGTTAGCCGAGTGTCGGTCGTGTACTTTTGAGTGCAAAAAAAAATAATATCTAACTCAACATTTAACATACATTAAACTAATTGCAACAGAAGAAATACATAAAATATAAATTTAAAATGCGTCGGTAACTAAAATGAAATAGATGCCGGTATTCTGGAATCCGGAGTTTTACCACATCATGATAAAGAAGAATGGTCATAATAAAGAAGAGTTTTAATAAAGAAGAGTGATCATAATAAAGAAGAGTGATCATAATAAAAAAGAGTGATCATAATAAAGAAGAGTGATCATAAAGAAAAAGCGTATAATGATGTAACCACAGCATATAATAAAAAACCCACAGCATATAATAACATACCCACAGCTTATAATAACAAACCCACAGCATATAATAACAAACCCGCAGCATATAATGATAAACCCACAGCACATAATGACGAAACCACAGCATATAATGACAAACCCACAACATATAATAACAAACCCACAGCATATAATAACAAACCCACATCATATAATGCAAAACCCATCATCACATAATAAATACTTCATCACATAAGACAGCTATGGCGTTCCATAGATATTTCATTATATATAGTTTACTTATGTTATCGTTAAAAGAAGAAAGAAAATATTTTAAACTATCAATGTTCAGACAGTCACACTGTCTCCGCAAAAAGATGTATTTTTTTGTGATAGATAAATATATAATCATGAATTTCATAAGGATTTTGTTGGACTGTTTAAGAAGATTTTGTCTTACATTTCTCTAAGTTTCTACAAGTTTTCAGCAAAATACTGGCTATGGATTAAGCTCAGCCTCAAGCAAACATTTACTTAATATATGAAAAAAGCAAAACTAAATCAGCTAATTTAGCATAATCATAGTATATTATATATTGTAGCATATATTAACTATCTATAACAAGCTATGACATGCATTTACTTAACATATCAAAAAAGCAAAACTAAAGCGGCAAATTAATAAATTAACCATGTGTTGACATATACTTATCTATAATAAGATATGGCATTCATTTATGAGGCAAATATGAAAAGCAAACCATAGATTGTAAAGTAAGCAAATTAAACAATTAAAAATAAAATTAATAAACAGCTGCGCCATGAGTGCATGATACGCCCGTCACATTTTATTTTAAGAATAAAGTTCAATAACTTCGAATTCTCAATGTCTTATCAGAAATTTGTGAAAAACTAACTAATTGATATAAACCAGTCATCAAAGCTTAATGAAAACTGTTCAAAGCATTTTAAAGGTGTTGTCGAAAACTTGAAAATCACCCCTTTTTTATAAATAAAATCCCATATCTCGAAAGTGTAAAATCTAAAAATTATAAAATTGAATGAGAGCTTGCATCAATACAATTATATAAACAATGACCAAAGTTTCTTTCTAATTGGTGAAATCATTTTTGAGATATTGCTGTTTTTACGGGTCTCTAAAGTCATATGGGCCCCTTAATTTCTAATTCGTGTTTGCACTTAGTCTCTTTTTTCTAATTTTGAATGGGTTATGAGAGTGCAAGAACCTTTCCAATCTAATTAAAATATTGATCTCTGATTACGTTATACTACATATGCAGTATAACGTAATCAGAGATCAATATTTTTATAAGATTGGAACCTTTCCTCCTTTATAGAAACTGGCAGGACATCTAGTAGGCGTATCTTTGATCCTTATACATTATAGGCTTTGGAGTTAACAAGGTGTTTACCCCCAAACTGTAGAAAACGAACTAGGATAGGCTTTGGCAGAGATATATATTGTATTATATGTCTCTGGTTTTGGGCACTTTCCATGTGTTGGAACTCTGTGTGTATTTGCAAGCGGCATTGCATTGGCTTTCTGATCGTCCGTTGCAACTTTTCACTGAATAGCTTTCGCAATATTGCATAGACGTTTTCCTCTTGATTGCTGTCATTTACACCATAAATAAGTATATTATATTTATACATAGTGATTTTTTTGTAAGGTAAACGGAAGCCAAGCTAAAAACTAGTTTGTTTACACATATGCAAAACTATTAAGTCAAAAGCAAGTTATTATTTTTAAAACATTTACGAAGCTATATAAGCTAAGATATTAAGATAAATTTTATTTCCAATAGAGGACCCATTATAGGCATAGTCATAAACAATACACAAGAAATGAAAAATGAAAAACAACTGAAAAAAATAAATGAAAT
Organism: Mytilus galloprovincialis; assembly: GCA_037788925.1. Classification (NCBI taxonomy): domain Eukaryota; kingdom Metazoa; phylum Mollusca; class Bivalvia; order Mytilida; family Mytilidae; genus Mytilus; species Mytilus galloprovincialis. Next base: position 42,438,478 of record CM075333.1, on the reverse strand, counting down.
ATATCAAATTGAGTTTATAATACATGTAGTCACGTAAATCAGTATGTTTCGTGTTAATTGACCGTGCATGCACCAGAAGCAGCATCCATTATAATAATAGTTTTATGAGTCAAGTCCTTACTCGTGGTTGATGCATATGAACAAATAGTATTGTTGTTCATATGCAGAAGTCACCAAGTGCAGGTGCTTTAAGGATAATCAAGCCAATACACAGAAACATGAATACTTTAACACTCTACAACACAAGCATGAACTATTACTCAAAAAGGATAACTATATTAGTCCATATCATAGTTCTCCTCATGGCTAATGCACATACATGAGATTAATATGTAGTTATCCAAATGCAGGAGCCACCAGGGCCAGGTGCTTAAAAGTGCTCGAGGACACAGTTATATTTTGTGTAAAATCTTTGTGAATAATATATGTAGTATAACGTAATCAGAGATCAATATTTTAATTAGATTGATTTGGATTTGGATGCAGCCTCTATCACAACTTGTCCCAATGTGTGTATATATGTAGGACTCAAATCTCAAATCGTCGCCCCCGCAAACGTTGGCGGAACCCATAGATTTGAACACCATTCCAGATATAGGCATTTCCCTCGACAAAAATTTCCAGACAGTCTCAAGGAAGATGTGACCTATTACTAGTATTCGGAAGGCGGACGAAATGTACCGGCCAAAGCCCGCGATGAACAACGGTACCGATTTTTTCATCGAGTTTTTATACGCCCGTCGTCTTTTAGGCGGGACGTATTATGGTATACCGTTGTCCGTCCGTCCGTCTGTCCGTATGTCCGTCCGTCCGTCCGTCCGTCCGTCCGTCCGTCCGTCCGTCTGTCCGTCTGTCCGTCTGTCTGTCCGTCTGTCCGTCCGTCTGTCTGTCCGTCTGTCCGTCTGTCTGTCCGTCCGTCCGTCCTCCACACTTCGGACAATAACTCAAAAACACTTTCACCAATTTCCATGAAACTTAAGTGAATTGTTTATATCTATTGACGTAAGCTTCCTTTCGTTTTTTTTTAATTTCAGATTTTAAGTTTTGGATTGATGGGGCTTTATTCATAAAAAGGGGGGATTTTCAACATTTCGGACAATAACTCAAAAAGGCTTTCACCAATGTCTATGAAACTTTGGTGAATTGTTTATATCTATTGATGTAAGCTCCCTTTCAATTTTTATAAATTTCAGATTTTAAGTTTTGGATTTATGGGGCTTTATTCATAAAAAAAGGGGGATTTTCAACACTTCGGACAATAACTCAAAAAGGCTTTCACCAATGTCCATGAAACTTTGGTGAATTGTTTATATCTATTGATGTAAGCTCCCTTTCAATTTTTATAAATTTCAGATTTTACATTTCCGTGTTATGAATTTTTATGCTTAAAAAAGGGGGGATTTTCCAATTTTGGGACAATAACTAACACTTTCACAAAATTTTATGCAACTTTGATAAATTGTTTATATCTATTGACATAAGCTCCCTTTCCATTTTTTATAAATTTTAGATTTTACGTTTTCTTAAGTAATGAATTTTTATACTTAAAAAAGGGGGATTTTATGAAACTTTGGTGAATATATTAATGTAACATCCCTTTTGATTTGTATATATATATTTCTAGTTGATCATATAAATTCATTTAAAGCATAAAAGACAAGTTAAAAGAGCAACGGATGTATCATGAGCTAAAGCGCAGCCCTTTATTAGAGAAAGGAGTTATAGAAAACATTTTACTGTCTACGACTGGCAAAGTTTATAAAGTGAAAGATAAAAAAAAACGGATATCAATTTGATTTAAATCGTCATTCAATAATAAAAAAGATGCATTAACGAAGAAATAAATATTACTTGAAAATTGAAACTGATCATTTCTGTTTTATAAAAAAAAATTACCTTCTTAAGGGACTTACTAGACTAGTTAGTTTAATGAATGGGTTAAACAGGTACCATGCAAAGATTAGAAAATGTTTATTTTTACGGAGCACATCATTTCAATCTTGAAGTCTGTATTAAGGTATATGAATTTATCATTTACGTTTTATTTTTACCATCACGATTTGGTTGACCATTATTGAATGTTTATTTCACAAATGTTTAAAGACATGCTTCCGTTGTCGTACATGCATGTCCACTTATTTAAGACAAATCATTGGGCGTATAGGTACTGCATTATTTTCCATTTGCTCATCATTTGCAATAGATTTGGAAACCGTGAACATAAATCCACCATAGATTAGGAAATTACAAAACTTGCCATAGATTAGGATTATAAAAAATCTGCCATAGATTTGGGATGGCATGACGTCACATTTGCCATAGATTAGGAATCTGCCATAGATTTGGAACCCACCATAGATTTGAGTCCTACATATATATGGCGTTTTTCAATAAAAGTGTGAATTTAATTTCAGACCTAAAAATTGATATCAACTTGTCTAAAATTTTATTTCAAGAGTTATTTGAATACCTCTATTATATACCTGTTTGTAAATAAAAATTTCAATCTTAAATATTCTGTAAAATGATATTATTTTCATAAATTATGTACTGTTTCGTAGGGGACATTTGTCCTCTAAACGCACAGTTTATTGCATTTTAATGTCTCCTATAGGCCTTCCAGTTTGTTTTACTTTATATACTAGAAAGATCTAATTTTTTCTGAATTAGAGAACCATTTTTTATCAATAAAGATTAGACAGTACTTCACATATGTTACAACTCATGTTACGTAGTGGACATTTAATGAGTTTCGTAGTTGACAAAACCGTTTCGTAGTGGACAAAAAGTTTCGTAGTTGACATCAACCTTATTCTATGTTGATAAAAACATACTGAAAATTACATGAAACTAACCCTTGTTATTTGTTTTGCACGAATATAATTGAAAAAAGAGTAACAAACGACTTCTAGGTAGTGGTAGTGTCCACTACGAAACGTTTTTCTCCCATTCTTGTTTCTCAGGTGACCGTTTCGTAGTGGACATATTCACATTTTTTATTTTTCCCCACAATCCCTATATTGCAATAGTAACAAGAATGATTCTATTTATCAAAGCACGTACTAAGCTGTACACTTATAATTTTTTCATAATTTTAATACCAGATACTGAAGGAGTCCATTTGATGTGCTCAATTTTTTTGGCCAACAATTTTAAAACAGTCGTTATAAATTAAAGCATCACTTTTTTGCTAGATCCTAATGTTTATATCTCTTGCAAACATTGATTTTGTAAAACTGTTTATAAGCACAATTTAATGACTTCGTTTCGTAGTGGACATTTTGTCAGAATGTCAGGGACACACCTAAAATCAAAAATCCTTTGTCAAAAGCTGTTTATTAAAATATGTTTGCTCTAAACATACTTTTGAATAATTAAAGAACTTTATTAAGTAAAAATAACAGTTATTTCAACATTATTTTAGAGTATGAATGTTGAACAGGAGATCTAAGGACAAAGTCATGTCATTTTGGTTATTTTGAACCATTATGGAGTCAATATATTATTTAAAATCCCTCCAAGAAAAGTATATTTCTTTGCTTAAAAATGTTAAATCTAATTTAATGCACTGACTGCACCAAAAATTACTTGTAAAGATCAAACACATTTTTTTAAAAAGTGGCTGTGACAAGAAATCACGTATTTATTGAAAGTCTTGAAAAACGCCCATAATTATTATTATTTGTGATTCACTTTGTTATATTGTAGAATAATTTATGATTCAATGAAATATTTGATTTTTTTATATCATACAGTTAAAAAATCAGAGATTTTATTATTATACATACATGCTGGGACTATTATACTACCGTTAGTATTAAATAGTCCCAGATACATATGTGACCAAGGAATTGTATATTTAAATATACAATTCCTTGATGTGACTGAGGCTCATTTTAGATGATTTTTTTTTAATAAATATGATTTCATTGCAACACATTGATGCCTCATTTTTTTTTTAGGTTATCAATTCTTACTTTAGTCTAGTTATTCACACTTGATAAATGTGTCTCTCAAATATATTGTTTACAGGTGATTTCTACTCCTGGTTTGAAAAAGATTTTCCCACCATATTACCATCGGTTTCCCTCCCCCTCACTGATATTCCCCTGATTCATGTATATAGAGAAGAGAGAAGATTGACGAATTTTATCAAAACAAACATTATGGCGACGCAGACAATCAATGCATGCATGCCCAGCATGAAATCCAAAAAATGCAAAAGACACAACGTGGAACTATGTGATGACGACGAACAGAGAGCCTTAGCTTTTGTAAGCCAATTACTGTTTATTGTTGACTGGTATTTTACTCCTATCGAAGGAGCACTCCCGAAGACTATGTTTATAAATTATTACATACATGTAAATGAATATTTACAGGGACTTAGTTTTAACTTACTGTTAAAATCACTGTCACCCGTATACAAGCCATTGGCACTTTACAATATATACACAGTGGCGGATCCAGAACTTTATGTACATGATGTAAGGGGGGCAGCTCCAGATGTTCCCCACAAAAGTTGGGCATGTTGGGGGGGGGGGGGGTGGCAGGATCCGCCTATGATGCATATATTAAAGTTTGTTGCACTGGTTACTTCTGAAAAAATGTTCTTTGAACAAAGTCTCTTGAAAAATGTCTCTATATGCAGCTATCAGGGGCAGATACAGGATTTCAGTTTAGGGGGCGTAATGTTTTATTGTTTTATTTCCGACGAGTAGAGCGAGGTAAACAAAATTTTGAGGTAAAATTATTGAAATATATATATATATTCTTCTAAAGGGGTGCAATGTAGGTATTTCAAACTTTTGTGAGGTAAAATTTGCGAGAAATTAAAGTTTAAAGCAGTTCTAAACCGACTAAATCCACAATCTACAATCACTAGTGACTGACTGACAGATGGATGGACAGAGGTGAAACAATATGTTCCTGTTACGTGAAGAACCTTTGAGTTATGATGGCAAGGTCTCCTACAAATTAGAAAAATCTACAACAATCTCCTAACACCCCTAACTGACACACTTGGAGATTCATATTGCATATATTTATGAGTTTATAAAGCTACAGTTTTAAAGTTGCAGCCCAAAAAATAGACTGAGCTGAAGATCATGCAAACATTTTATTTTGATTCTGTGTTCCTTTGCAAACCAATCTACAATCAAGACACCAGCACTTATAAAATGGTCTATATAGCAATATCCAGTAATAAATATCTCAACCAATCCTTGAAAGACATGGTGCTGGTAGTTGTGACAAAAAGAAATACAGAAACATCACAAAAATAACCCTTGTTTGCAGATCGTCAATGTGTCTAAGCCAATTGTACATGGTTTCAATAATGTGAAATGAAACCGATTCACTTAAGAATTACTTTAACATGTTTAACACTCCATAACACCAACCCCGACAAACATGGTTAAGACCATGTAAATGTGAAGAGTTGACAGATAGGCGGGCGGAACGACGGAGGCAAAGTGAGACGAGACAGATCACAACAGCTTACCTGACCAATACTAGTATTAGATTTTGCAAACGAAAATTTCTACTTTTTACCGTGATTTTTAATTGTCCTTTTATAATATCTGTTTGAACACTTTATATTTTCGGAGGTCGTGCCAGACTTTATATATGAGGTGTTCGCCGAAAAAAACACTAAAATCAGAATGAGATGCATTTACCAAGTTATGTTTATTTTCTGGGGATCCCAAGCATGTAATACGGTAAATAATTTGGCCAAATTTTCAGGTTGAAAGTAAGAAATATATAAAGACACAGAGATACAAATTATTAACTAATCTTTCTCTTGAAACAGTATTTCTATCTTTCAATAAGGACAGTAATTAATATAAGAAAGAATCTCACCTGGACTGTTTTCTTGGTCATGCCATGATGAAATTGTGAAAGTGAATAAGGTTTAGCATGTTTAGGGATGTTTTGGAACTTCGATTATCAAAGAAATTTACTAAAAATAGCACAAATACAATGTAGCAATTGTTTTTACTTTAACTGCTAAAACCTATTTTATTTTTCATCAAACTCAGCTCCGCGTTTGACACCTTCCTTTGAAGTATATAATATTTATAGAACTTTATTAAATTGTAGGTCAGTAACTGTTGATTAGTAATCACGTTGATTCTGTTAAACTGACTGTTTTTTATACTTTGAATGTTAAAAAAGATGGAATGGTCTCTTCTGATACTCAAATAAGTTGAAGACAACCCATGCTTTGCAAATTTTAGGGGGGGGGGGGGGCGCACGTGTGACAAAACTTCGAATTTGCTACTCAAATAAGTGATTCTCAGTGATTTGGCTCCTTTGACATTTCTCCCTCAATTTCATGTCTTTATTGTGATAAATCTGACCAGTGCAGCCAAGTAGTCTATTATCTTTTAGCTCACCTTGCCCAAAGGGCAAAGTGAGCTTTTTCCATCACTCTGCATCTGTTGTGTGTCAATCGTCCGTTAACTTTTGTTTTATATTCTTCTCCTCTGAAACTACTAAAGTGATGTTTACCAAACTTTGTCCTGATGTTCCTTAGGGTAACTACTCAAAATTTTGTTGATTATATTGATTCGTCAAAAAACATGGCCACCATGGCTAAAAATAGACCATGAGGTCCAATACCTGATTTTTGCTAATACCTTAAAATCAGTAACACATATCAAAAATTGATTAGCACATTAAGTAATTTAAGATTCTACTTGAACAGAAATGTTCAGGTTGATCAGAAGATCTTGTCCATGAGTTACAAGCCCTTTAAAAGTATATTTGCATTTTTTATTTTTATTTTCATCATACATGTCATATATAAGAAAATATCTTTAAAACTGTAACAGTTAAAGTCTTAGTTCAAATTGAAAATAGTTCAGATTAACAAGCTAAGAGAACATGGAGAAGGCAGAGGAATTTTTCAGAATTTTCAAAATGGCCACTGTAGTTTGTACATGTTCATTATAGCTGTTTACCTTAAAAGTCAAATCAATTCGAATTAGTTCATAAACATTTCAAAAATGATCCCATCTACATGATCTAAATGGAAATTAGTGTAAAGGAGTTTTATGACACTGTGAACTGTATGACGACAATTTTATTTTTAATTGCAGCTGTTTTGAAAATAGCAGCCAAAATAATAAGTTGCTCTGATTTTGACAAAATTTGGTTATCAAGTAGATTATTAGGATTATGACGTTACGATTGCATTTTGTCATTGAACAGTCGTTTTTTTTTTAAAATGAATGATTTTCAAAGTGACCAATTCCAGCTCCTTAGAGCCTCTAGTTTTATCAGAAGAATTAATAGGATTGGGGTCAATCTGAGGGATAATTATGCCCCTGCTGTTTGGCAATGGGAACATCATGAACATAAAGCTTTAACCTTGTTGGCATGTATGTACATTTGTCTGAAATTAGTTTCTGTTCTCTTACTTTAGTTTGCCCCAAGCAAAAGATTTTTTAACATATATATACACAATGCTAAGTAACATAAAACACAGATCTTATTCATATTTGGGTATTGTCACTTTTGCTGTTTAATATGACCCTTTTTAACTGGAAATTGTTTTCTGTCCATTCTCTCATTACAGTTTGCCTCAACCAAATGTCTTCAAATCTTGAAACTGATACACAATGCTATTCAACTAAGTACATGTATATGTACCATAAAACATAGATTTAATTATACCCCCGCTTTAAAAAAGGGGGGTATACTGTTTTACCTCTGTCTGTCAGTCCGTCCGTCAGTCCGTCCATCAGTCTGTCAGTCAGTCCGTCCCATGAAACTTTCGTCACATTTTTCTCAGGAACTACACTTCCACCCTTTCTGTAATTTGGTATAAACATTTATATATGTCAACCATACCGTGTGATGCGTTTTCAGATTCATCACTTGACAACTTCCTGTTTACCGAACACTTGTCTGATTTTACACATGATAGCCAAGTTGAAAATTTTCGTCACATTTTTCTCAGGAACTACAATACAAGGATTTCTGAAATTTGGTTTCAGGATTTATATAAGTCAGCTATACCGTGTAATGCGTTTTCAGATTCATCACTCGACAACTTCCTGTTTACCGAACACTTGTATGATTTTACACATGATAACCAAGTTAAAAATTTTCGTCACATTTTTCTCAGGAACTACAATACAAGGATTTCTGAAATTTGGTTTCAGGATTTTTAAAAGTCAGCTATACCGTGTGATGCGTTTTCAGATTCATCACTCGACAACTTCCTGTTTACCGAACACTCGCATATTTTTACACTATTAATATTATCCACTTGCGGCGGGGGTATCATCAGTGAGCAGTAGCTCGCAGTTTCACTTGTTCCAATTATGGTGGCGTCACTTCTACATTTTCTGAACTATTCCCCTTGTAATGTTTTGCCAGCAGTTGTTGTCCTCCTGATTAAATATAAATTACTTGTACAAGTAGTATACCCCTAACTGACTATCATGTTCAATGTAAATTTGTGACACGGAATGCATCTTTGGGAGTCTGACAGCATCCCTCACCATTATCACTTAACATAGGTCACTTGACTTCTTTCATGCTGTAATACTTATTTTCGCGACTTTCACAAGTAGAAAAATAACGTGAATATAAATCGTTGCTAATTTGTTATTTTTTTTTATCTTTCCTTATAAAACTATATCCAGAAATTAGAAAATCGCAAAATTAAATAGCCCGGAAAAAGACTAGAAAGGGTAAAACACAAAATAAAGTATTTGCGAAAATAAGTTGGTTTACAGTAGTTACTTGTTTTATAATGTTAAGTGCACAAAGTCAAAAGTCAAGACAAGGTGCACTTTGGAATTGTAGATGACCTATGTTTCAAAAATATGTTACATTTCATAATTTAAGAATAACATGTTTTTTCTGTAATGTACGTACCTCTTTGACTAACATATATGCTATGTAATACAATTATTCTCATAAAACTTTCAGGGATGGATGGCATCTTATAATCAAAGAGCAGTTTGTGTAAGGATTGTGTCTCCTGTTGTTAAGAATAAGATAGCTAGAAAGCCAAAGCATGTTAAATTCATCACCAGAGAAGACAGCTCTTGTGAGGGGCCTGGCTACGAGTACATTGAGGCAGGCATTTGGTCATACAAGGACTTTTATGGATGGCTTGCCAGATATTTAGAGGGATTTGAGATTTCCCAATTAAAAGATGAATACTGGAATAACATATCACAATGGATAGAGCTTTTAGATTATAAGTATGAATTAGTTGGATCTGTAATGCAATGGGTAACTAATTCAACCATGACAGCTGAAGCCTTAAAAAAGAAAGCAGCTGATATAAAGCTTTCAACAGGTGAGACATAACATAGCTAGGAGATATTTTTAACTGTAAATTGTTCCTATATATCTGATGACAATAATAAGGTTTTTGATGGTCCCAAATTGACTTTGCTAGTTATGCTTTAGAATAGCAAGTACATGTAAATAATAGGTATTTGTGACACATTGAATTGTAGTTGAAGAGGGCAATCCTACTTGTAAAACACTATTTTATATGCCCCCGCCATAGGGAAATGGCATTCAGTTTACCTTGTCCGTCTATGTACCTCCCAAAATTGGTTTCCGTTCTCTAACTTTATTATGCCTCATCCAAATGTTTTATATATAAAACTTATACACATGCAATGCTCATAACCACAAAACACAGATCAAGTTTGAATTTTGGTGACGTCAAGAGTTATGCCCCTTTACAAATTTATGGAAAAATTGCTGATTTTTTGGTTTCTGTATTCTAACTTTAGTTTGCTTTGACCAAATGTTATGAATCTTATACAAAATGCTCATTACCACAAAACACAGATAGAATTTGAATTTGGGTGGCGTTACTTTTGCATTCAGGAGTTATTCCCCTGTACATGTTTACCGTTCGTAGGGTTCATACCCCTATACAAATGGAAAAAGTACTGAATTTTTGTTTTCTGTTCAATTACTTGTAAAGTTTGTCACAACTATTATGAATTATATATATATTGTGCTTATAACCACAAAACTTAGTTGAAGTTTAAATTTGGTAGCGTCACTTTTACAGGTCTTGAGTTACTGTATGTCCCTTTATAAGGTTATATATGCTAGCAGGGCATCATCTGTGTACTTATGGACATGATGGACACATTCTATATTTTTTTTATTACCATCCTGATTCATCTGTTTAGAATATTGCATTACATTTAGTGATTGTTGTCTGTGCTGCCTAAATTTTGTTTTAAATGCAAATTGAAATATGAGTTTAATGCAATATTTTTGTAAGACTGAATTTACTAGCATCCTGCATAAAAGCCACATAAACATACCATGATTATGTCTCCCACTTCAAACATTAGTGAGTCATTAGTGGGGAGACATAATGTGTTTTTTATCGAATTAAAGTATGAATGATAATTATGGTCAGACTTGTATTTCGACAATATACTAGAATAGTTTCACATAACACACTATGAAAATGATTGAGTTGGCCCAGACATACAGTCAGGGGTACTACTTGTACAAATAATTTGTATTTACTTGAAGAAGTGATATTAATATACTTATATACATGATATAAGTACATTTATATGATACTTATACAAGTGAATTTTATTAAATTGTATAGGTGAAAATAAAATGCCAGGCTTAGTTATGTCCCTTAGACACTCAGATTTTTTTACTTACATAAATGAAAAAGTCATCAATCTTCTTTTCTTCAATTCTTAGGATTTCTTTGCTCTAATAGAATTTGAGATTGTCTGCCCTTTGCATATGTCTTTACTAATCATTTAAGTGTAATTTCCTGGACAATAACAATCCAATTTGTCTGTTATCTTCAGAACACTGGTCATTTACATTGTACAAGCCCCAAAGGAGCAATTTTTGAAGGCCTTGCACACATACTTAAGATCTTTGTACAATCAGTTTCTTTGTTTGATTAATGAAATGAAACATTGAAATCTAATAAATAAATTATGAACTAACCTTGGAAAAATCATTAAAGGCATGTTTTACATCTCAAAAGTTGAGAATTTTTGTGAGATTGTAAAAATAATTCACTTACTCATTTACTATACAAGTAAATTTTTGAGAAAATTCAGGGGATATTATTCAAACATTATATTTAACTTGTATAGGTATATTTTTTTAATTTTCAAGTAAATAAAGATTACTTGTACAAGAAGTACCCCAGACTGACATACATGTACATCTAATTATGTATGTTGTCTTACGGAAACATTATCTTTTATAATTACTCTTCATGGAAAAAACTCTGAAACTGAAAAACTATTGTTTTGGCCTATTAATCTTACTAGTATATAGAATAAATTGTGTTGAAATGTATTAATAAGACATAAATTTTCAACAAACATACCATTCAATGTCAAAGGAATAATCATAATAATAGCATAATGGATTGTGCGTCATGCTAGCTATGATTTTATATTTTTATCTGCATGAACAGTATTATTTTATTTGCTTATGTAATGTATGTGCTTTTAATAAAATATCTTGCTGTAATGTATGTATGTTTGTCTTAATATGTGTGTTTTGTTATATGCTTGTGTGTAATTTATTATAATGTCGATTTTAAAAGCTAACTAGAGCTTGTGTTATTTGTTTACTATGTATCTAAAATAAATAAAACTTTGATTTGATTTGATGCATTATAACCGGAGAGCTTATTTTCACATATTAATCATATTACTTAGAAAACTTGTACATTGGTAATTTGTTATTGTTTACATATATAACAGTTTTCTCAAACATAACATGCTAAAAAATATGATTTGTTTGATAAGCTATTCAGGCTCTTGAAATCCCTTTTGTATAAATTAGTGATGCCAAAACAGCTATTGTTTACCTTTTCCTTTCCAAATATACATCCATGTACATTGTATGAAATTTCTTTGTTTCAGGCCAACAGAAATATCTGTCACATTTTGGAGCAGCTCTGAAGTGTGATATGAAAAAAGGCACAGCAAAAGCTTGGATGGAACAGTTAGTACAGAAAATAGTTCAGACCACTGGTAATGACATTGATGATGTATCTTGTATAGCACCTTCTCATCATTGTAGTTCCAACACTATTGTTGAAAGTATTTGTGGTGACTTGGAAGATGTTATGACACAGATGGAGTTTAATGCACCCTTTGTACAAACTCATGATGGTTCATTGACATCAAATTTATCCTCATTAAGTCTTGAATCTTATTCTGCATCATCCAACACATCTGCTGAAACTGGTACTTCATGCAAAAAAGTTTCAAAATACAAAGTTGTGCCAGATCTATGTGTTGCTATTGCTGATGATCCAGGTTCCTTTCCATTGGTGATTGAAATGAAGCCAGCATATAGTGAGAAGGAAGGTTATTTTCAGAATATGACAAAAATGCTTTCAAGACTTTTCTTCCAAGATGCTGTATTTGGTTTGGTTGTTACACCTAGAAGTTATCAAATGTCTGCTATTGTTAAACATGGAAATACGCTTCATTATTTAGATTCACCAGAAATTCCTTTTGTATTTTTGGATCAGAATGGAAAAGGGAAACTTGATCTGAATAGCCTTGATCATTTGTATACATTTATTAATTCTGTTTTAAAGTGGGCATTTAAAACACGATGCATTTCCAAAAAAAAAATGACTGAAAGTTGTCAGTTTAGTTAAAATGACCATTTCCCTAGTTTTTTGGTTAACATCTTGAAAACTGTAATAGCTAAAGCCAAAATTGATATTGCAAATTGTTCAGCTCCTCAAGATCTACAAAAATTTCTGCATAGGCAAAATAGTCAGCTTTTATGTTTAAGAGTTATCTCTCTTTAAATACTGAAATTTGCTGATTTTGGTATATTTTTGCTTATATCTAAAAACTATGAACAAGAGCATGAAGAGTCAAAAATTAAAATGGTGAATTATACTACTCTTCAAGATCTACAAAAAAAGTTTACAGGGGCTAAATTGTTCTGCTGATTTTCTGTTTGAAAGTTATATCTCTTTAAACACCTCAATGTAATGGTCAACTTTCTGGTTTAAGAGTAATCTTTTTTGTAATACTGAAACATTCAAACAGGTGAGCAATTCAGGCTCCTTGGAGCCTATATTTTCATTTGAAGTTTTAAAGAAATTTACATTTCTAAAATTAATATTTTTGATACTTAGCCCTCAAGGTCATTTTTTTCTTTTTTGAATGAGTAATTTATATCTGAGCTGCCATTTTTTTGTCGTTTGAGGTAGACTTTTTATATTCAGCATTTGGGTAGACCAACTCAGGATGACATATATTAAAGGGAAACATTTTCCAGTGAGTGATCAGAAATTTTTATAGAGTAAAAGCTAAGGTATGTTGTATCATACAGTGAAATTTCATGGCGAATTTTTCAGTATGGGAACTTGTTATAAAGGCTAATTTATGTGGGAAATTAGTCACATTGAAAATCATATTAAGACAAAGACCCCACATGTGACAGTAGAACATATTTTATATATAGACATATTAACAATGTGCACCACATAAACTATTCTGGAATCACTTATTTTGCTTTCAAATTAAAAATAAATAAAGAGGGGATGCCTAGAAAATTAATTAAATCCTGCATTTACCCACCTGTGTTATCATAAAATTCTTCTCTCAAGAGATTATAAAAGGGGACATTGACATATAAAATGTTCTTCGTCTTCAACTTTATCCAAGGGGCATTTTTTACATAATCTTTGTGATTTATATTTATAGCTTTTGGCATATCTATCCACCTCTTTTTTCTGATCATACAGAGTCTATCTTTAAATTCATTTGATTGCAGATATTTTTCTGTGCCAATTTTTTGAAAATTTAGAAATATGTCTTGAGTTTACCTTTTCCTGATTCAACAGTATTTTCTCTAAATTCTTTCCAATGATTCAGAATTATTTTACCTAACTTATTCTTAACAATAGCACACAATGTTCACACTTGCATTTATGTTTGATAAGTCTGGTTCTGTCTTTAAGTTATCAATACTAGACAATTATGTAGTAATATTTGTTTCTGACAAGAAACTTTTCATTACAAATATATGCAAACAGCATCATATAATGGACCATCATTTCAATTCATTTGTGTTTTCTTAACTATGAGCATATTTTAGACCACAATAAAAATAAAAAAATGTGTAGGATACATGAATTGTGTGTGTGACTTTTCAGATATGTCTTTTGAATAAACGTTTTCTAAAATTTAATCGTTATTCATCTTCTTCCTCTTACATGCAACTGAAGTGGTTGAAAACATAGATTGCGATAAGGCTATCAATTTATACACACCTGAATCACGTAAAATCAAGTAAATATCCCTCTTCAACAATGAGTAACCCACTAGACAAAGTAAGCTATATAGGTCCCTACATGTCAAAATGTAAAACAATTCAAATAAAAGAGCGGTAAAACAGCCAGAATTGTGTACACAACGATAAATGAAAACAAATAAAATGGCCAACAAGTAACCACAGCAGTGCACTAAAGTACAGGTACATGCATACAGAAATAAGCAGGTAAAACATTTTTGTGAGCGCGGAATCATCCCTCCACACCGACAAAAAACACACAAACAATTTACAAAAATTCTAAATTATACAAAAGTTAGTGGGAGTGAGAAGGCACATATAGTTACTGGAAGCTAGTTCAAAAACAGTTGCAATTAATAAGTAATTCGGATTTCCTGTTCCCCATATGCAAAATGAGGAGATGTGGTTGTTTGATTGTCATTGAGACAACTATCCACAAAAGTTCAAATGAGATGGATGTAGACAATTCCCACTGTGTAATTGTCATACATTGAGATACTTTCAAATAGTCTACTTCATAATCAGTCTGAGAAGTATTTGTGCAATGCTAAAATGAAAGTACCGAAATCGTTCATAATCGTAATGCATCAAAGTATTTAATATGTTCTTCAGAATGACTTTCAAATGTTTGGGCTGGAATGTTCCTGATGAAGGCAATGACGTCTTTACACTAATAATCAATTGTAAGTTGCCTCAACTTTCAACGTATTTGAGTGTAGTGTATAAAAAGAACAAAAGGGAACGGATAATTATAGTATATCTTTACATATAGGTTTTTCTTTCAGATATACTTATAGAAATTAGAAGACGTGTTATGATTGCAAATGAGACAACTCTCCACACGAGACCAAAGTATACATAGAAATTAACAACTAACGGTCACCGTACGGCCTTCAACACAGACAAAAACCCATACCGCATAGGCAGTTATAACAGGCCTGCAGTTCTTAGTACTTCCAATTGCCTGTGTGATTAACACCCTTTGGCAAACTTGACATGCATATTCAAGACGATGTACATATGAAACACCGGAAACTGTATAACGCACCATTACCTGTTTTAATTGTTTTTATAAAATTGTTAAGATCATGCACTGGTTACCTTTTTTCAATGGCACACCAATTATATATGTAGGACTCGGAGGTGCGTATTGAAACTTAATACACGTGTTCCCTATGATATGATCTTCAATTTAAATGTCAAATTAAGAGTTTTGACCGCAATTTCATTGTCCACTGAATTTAGAAAATGGTAGTGCGAGAGGGGCATGCCGCATCCGTGTACTATGGACACTCACATTCTTGTTTTCAATCATTAGAATTGCTTTAAAAAAACTTTGATAGTAGCGTCAATTTCTGAACGATAAACTGAATGGCTGCTTTTCTTATCTTCGTTATTTACAATTAGTATAATGTTTACTAAAACGTAGGACTGTGGGGACTGGACATTCAATGACAGTTTTCAATTAAACGATACTTTCGTATTTTACATTAAAAAAAACCGGTCACTGTACGGCCTTCAGCAAAGAGAAAACCCATACCGCATTGACAGCTATAAAAGGTCTTTAGTTCTCATAGTTGATGTTCTAAATGTCTGCATACTTAACACCCAGTGGCAAGTATTACAAGCATAGTCAAGACGATCCATAGGTGGAACACCGAAAGCTGCATAAGTCAACATTACCTGGTTTTAATTGTATTCTATGAAATTGTCAACACCATGCACCGGCTTGCATTTGTAAATAAAAACACTAAGTATATATATGCATGTAGGACTCGGAGGTGCGATGGGGACGCTGAAGTGCGATGGTCACGCTAAAGAGCGATGGTCTACGCCAAAGTGCAATTGTCCTTTCGATTGTGCAATGATCCTTTCGCTGACGTGCAATGGTTAATAAGACACGCGATGGCTAGCTTAAAATTTACGAATGTTCAATTATCATAAGATCTTGATTTTTTATCAGTTGGTATATAGATACCAAACATTCTACATTTTCTCCAGTTGCAGTTAAAGACACCGGTGATATATTTTACTCTTTGTTCTCATTATTTCACAATAGCCGTAACTCGCATAATTTATTTCGTTCTTACAAACTAAGAAGTATATTCTGTCAAACTACCACACTTTTAATGCCCCACCTAAGGGCATTATGTTTTTCAATCGGTGCGTCCGTTCGTCTGGTTGTCCGGTTGTCCTTTCGAATTCGTCCGCTCGTCCGTCTGTCACACTTCAGGCTAAAGTTTTTGGTCAAGCTAGTTTTTTATGAAGTTGAAGTCCAATAAACCTTAAACTTGGTACACATGTTCCCTATGATATGATCTTTCTTATTGCAATGCCAAATTAATTCATTATTACATTGCCAAAACGAAATGCTACACATGCTGCCCTTGTAACGCATTGAGTATCCCCAAAATTATTCCGAGAGAGTGGTTGTGCCAAATTGAATATTGTTACTTATTTACATGTTTTCGACTAATTAGAGCAAACTTTACAAAAATAAGCAGAAATCGATTAGTCTGCTAAAATACATCAAAAATGATTATAATGAATCACTAATTAAATGTTTGAATCGTAATTATTTACACATTTTCAACAGAGCTTGACGAATATCAACTTCAGATGGTCTTCTCTATACTCATGTACCTTAGCATCTAAGAAAAATAACTCAACTACAAACTTAAGTTTGTTGACTAGCTCGCTGCGTATATCTTTTCTGAGCTGCCGCTTTTATTACAATACAGCAATATTATAACAACATAACATATATACAAAATACTATTTGCCATCATCTTCCAAATTATCAATATTCAAAACACACAAAATACTGTTTCGTGGCCGATCAGGAAAAACCAATTGGAAACCTGCGTCCTTTTGTCAATGCCATGCGAAACTGAAGTGTTGGACCGCACTCATAAAACATAAATGTGCATGTACAAAAAATGCTCAATCTAACTAAATAAAAGGGAGTTTTAGTCCGAAGACTACGGCTATAAAAAATTTATAAGACACAACATATAATCCAAATCCGACACAGTTATATAGCCATACCATATATATAAAAATTATATAAAACAGACCATTAACAATTAACAATTGTCAAATTGAGCATTCTTTATGCTTATGAAAAAATTTGATGTACACAGTACGAACGCAAGGTTAGAAGTGATACTCATAAAACTATCTATTTACCACTACAATTTTTGGCGCCAAAAATTCATACGCCTCGGAAATACCTTACCGAGAAGACAATAAATTCACGCTTTACTGCGTGCCGCGGGAATTATCTATTCTTATATAACGACTGTAACAGTCAGATTTCCAATTAACGTCCTAAAGTTGAATCATATGATCTTGGATACCATTAGAACTACACAGTCAGGAGTCTACTTCGTCAAAATTATCTCCCCATTACGCCAGTTCATTTTCAAAATCGTAAAAATTGAAGCCATTGTAGGAATGACGCGCTACCAATATTGCTCTTGGAAACCGATTAATTTAACCACATTCCACCATTACGATCCTTATATGTCAGTTGTATTTTAAAAGACAAATGTATCAACTAGCTAATGAGCATCAGTTAATAATCTTGGCTGCATTGATTTAACTTAAAACTATTGTCTGATCGGTTGTCAGGTGGAATTTTCGAAAATTCATAAACATTTAGAAAAATTCTAATTAAATATTTCGTGGAAGGGCAGACTAGATTTTTTTAGTGTATGAAGACTATAAACCCTAGTAATCACACACACAAAATTAGAATTTTTCGAAGATATGCATTTTCATCATCCAACTTAAAAGACTGTCGTCAAGTACTTTCAGTAAAAAAATAGCTATTCGAACACACCTTCTCTGTTTTTGTGACTCATTAGATAGGTATTTCACTTGACCCATATATTTCATCTTTTAGTACTGTGATTTTTTTGTGTTGTAAAGTCAACCTGTAGCTTTAATATATAAAAATAATAGAATCTGAAGCGAGACGATGCATAAAATATTCTTACTTTGTACGAGATCAAGACAAAATACTCAACTCAAACACGTCCTAACATAAAAAGGTGCACTCGATTTTCTCTTTTCGATACAATTGTTACCCATTTTTTTGAACTTTTTCTTCAGTCACATAATGGAAGGGCAGACACGAAAATTACTGAACTAATAGATTGACATGTTTTCCGTCCGTGATAATTTTTTCATAAAAATCGGAGGTTATGCATTTTCTTCATCCAACTTGAAAGATACCCATGTCGTCGACTTGATATCTTATTGTTCTGCTTAACTATGTACTAGATAAATTGAAAACTTATGCAAATGGTGTTTTTAAAATAAAACACCTCGTAATT
The DNA here is from genome assembly GCA_037788925.1 of Mytilus galloprovincialis. Lineage (NCBI taxonomy): Eukaryota > Metazoa > Mollusca > Bivalvia > Mytilida > Mytilidae > Mytilus > Mytilus galloprovincialis. The sequence goes on along the minus strand of CM075333.1, from coordinate 42,419,825 downwards.
GAGAAAAAAATTGCAATTTTGTTTGTTTCTATTAACTTTTAAAAAATTTGTCACTATAGTAAACAATACAGTAAACATTTATCGCCTTCTCTAATAAAGAGCTTCGATTCTTTTGTTCTATTTCAACCTGGTTTCCGACTGTACAAGAATTGTAGCTGCTCCTATTCGGAAAGAATGTCCACTATATTTATCGGCATTTAAAAAGTGTGATAGAATTGTTTTCAATTTGTCTATAAATAACGATCTGCGTAAAGCTAAATTAACATTGTCAACCAATAGCGGATCATTATCTGTTGCACCGTTCATTTTTCTGGATGTTACGTATTTTGACAACTGTACATATGGACCAAAATTATTATTAGTTTTACATAGTTTAATCGTCCGTGTACATTTACGCCAAACATTTTTCAATTTAAAATGAAAAATAAATTTTCAAATTGCTCTGAAAATTTTAAATGTAGTTGGTTAGAAAAATGTAACAAAAATCTATTCAAATCACTTTCGAAAAACCAATTTCTCTATAAGATTTGAAATTTGTTATTCTCATGAAATTACATTTTTGATTTTACGAAGATATTAAAACAAATAACAATAAGTTTGTGTTAAAAAAGATTTTATTTTGTCAAAAGTTTTAATATATTTAAACATTTGCATTTGCTTGCTTTAGCAAACAAAACATATTTCAATCTCATTCTTAAAAGCAAATATTGAAAATACTGACCTTTAGTATTTTTCAATTTAGTTTACAATATTGAAAAATGAAAAATGCTCTAACGTGGAGCATTTTTCAATTTGACTTACAATATTGAAAAATGAAAAACGCTCTAGCGTGGAGCATTTTTCAATTTGACTTACATGTACAATATTGAAAAATGAAAAATGCTCTGGCGTGGAGCATTTTTCAATTTGACTTCAAATATTGAAAAATGAAAAATGCTCCAACGCGGAGCATTTTTCAATTTGACGTTTAAAAATGAAAAATGAAAAATGATTCAATTTCTCATTTTTCATTTTACTGTGCAATATTCAAATTTGAAAAATGTTCATTATTTAAATGTTTAATAATGAGAACGAAATGTAATTTTTTTCAATATAGGCGTTTCGAATGTTACAATTGTTTACACTTTTTATTAAATGTTTTACTATTTCCGTTCTCTTCTTTCTTGTTTTAAGTCAACATATCTTAAAGATCTTTTTAAGGTGTGTGTCACTGTGTGTGTGTGAACTATGTGTGGTATCAACAAATTCCCAACAAGAATGGTACACTGACAAGTACGATAATGACCACAAAAAAAAATCATTCTTTCTTTTATATCTATATACCTAGTCGTCTTTGTAAATACATTTTCATATATATCTTTCGATCTAGCAATCTGTCATTCATTGTATATATCTATCTGTCTATCTATCTGAATTTTGTTTTTCTTTGTCTTTTCGTTCTTTGAATTGTCGGGGTCGAAATCTTTAATTCAGTTCTCTCGAAGTGAAAAAGTCTCTTGCTCACATACATGTACATGTTGTAAGAATGGTAGAACTTTTAGACCATTGATGTTTGATTCAACAAGTGATACTTGACGGACGAACACACAAAGACATTTCTCAACACTTGACTTCTATAGGAATCAAGCATGCATCATCGCTAACAATAAGTCGTTTTTTGTTCTGAAAAATGAATAACTAGCCGATAAGGAGTAGACGAAGGAGTTTTAAACCATATCGTGGCTGAATGTGTCAAACATGTTAGGAAAGAAGGGAAAATATTAGAATATTAGATAGTGTCCATGTCAGTTTCTGTACATGCTCAAGGAGCAGGGTTCGCGGGTGGGGATGGATGGGTGTAGATGTTATATTATTCTGATCACTTTGCTAGTATAACGGGGCTTTCTTGTGTGTGTTTTAGGAACTTTGTCATTATTTCGGATCTACGTGTCCGGGATCGTAATCCATGTTGCCCGTTACATAGGGAACTAGTTATTGTAAAGTTTCTCCGTAAGCTCACTTAGTACTGTCTATTTAACGAAGTCCATTTAATGTTCACATGTTTAATCATATATATATATAATCTTTATATAACAGTACATGTATAATAAATATTCTTAATCATAATTTCCAATTAACGTTCGTACATACATACAACTTGGTACTTCAAGCTACTACTCTCATATCTGACCAATACATAAAGTTTCTCACAAGATCGAGCTATAAACATGTTCTTAATTTGTGTAAGGCATTGATTAATGGTCTTAGATTATTTGGATAAACTATTGCAGTTCAACTGTGCAACTAATGTATCGTATAAAGTGTCACATTAAACAAGATGAAAGATCATTAAACTGATTAAGAACTGACCATCAAATCTTAGATGGAATTGATTACGCCACATCACTCCCCGCTAAACAAAATTCGTTTTCACTCGAATTAAAAAAAAATCATACCAAAAATATTATATAAGTAAAAAATAAGGGGAGGCAATGTGAACATTAAAAAATAAACTTTTTCTTTAACTAAAACTATTTAAAAAACATCTAAACTAATAATAATGAAAAAAAATAATGATAATTGCTATACCATGTAATTTATCAATTTACGTCGTGAATAGTTGTGGAAAACTTGCAAAAAGATTACTCTTAAAATCTAAATTAACAATTTTCCTTTCAACTTCAAACTCTTGATATTCATAACTACAAAAGAGGCACTAAACAAAAATCATAAAAATATATAACACAAGTTTGACAATTATAAATCTATTCAAATACATTATGGTAAGGTCTTTCCGGAATTTTGACCGTTAATCCAAGCGTAAACAAAATGATAAAATAATTAAAAGCATCAATTAAAATCAACTAAATATTATCTCTGGGCCATCAAATAAATCAATTTACAAAGAAAATCAGCATCTCATTAGCTGCAATTTCACTACTATGTGACCGTATCACCATAGAACTCTGAATGACCAACCTGTCAATCTATGTCATGGGCACTCCCATATACATTAAAATAGTATAAGTAACCCTTGTTACTTAACTATACACACAACACGCCCACTCTCGTAATGTAAAGAGATTAAATCTAGCTTAATCAAACATGTGTAATACACAAAATCAAACAAAAGTTAATGCAAACTAAGCATAGGATAGTAATATATATATATAAAAAAAACTAACTAAATGAATAAAAATGAAAATTGAAAAGTTATTTACAAAAATGAAAATATTGAATTCAAAGCACTTTCAAAAATTTATTTAGATGAAGGGATTTTGTTATGCATTTCTTTAACATATTCCTGGCATTCTGGTGTCAAGTCCTCAAATTCCACCCACGAATTTTCAGCGGAACCATACCCTAACCATTTAACTCTGTAAGTCCATTTCTTTCCAACTTTCTTCTTTTTTATGATTTTTTCTATTGAGAAGACGTTATTGTCTTTATTGTTATTAATATTGTCTTGAACATTTTCATTTATTGGAACTTGACTTGGTTGAACTTCTGGTTCCACTTGTTCGAAATTGTCACCAGGAATGTCATGTTCATGTATTTCCAACGGTTCTAGTTCATTGGGTGGTGGTTTTGGATCACGAGGTTCGCCGGTCCAAACGAAACCAGGTTTTATCCTGTCGACGTGTACTCTAGTCTTAAGTAGTTTACTGTCGCACTTTCTTCTCAGTCGGACGTGTATTTTGGACAATCTTTCCACAATATAAAAAGGCCCCGTCCAAGGGCGTCGTAGCTTCCTACTCAAATTTGGAGTTGTGGCTGGCGTATACAAATAAACAATGTCACCGACACTAAAGTTCGAATTTTCACGGTTTCTATTCGCTTTGTTTAACATCTCAGTTTTGTGCTCTTGAAGATTTTCAACTGCTACAGCCCTGGCTTTTTCAATGTTTTCTAAAGTTTGCACTATGTATTCTCTCGCAGTAACGTTTACCTCCATGTTTGGTAAAAGCGTATCCAAAAAACACACAAAACAAAAACAAATAGGCTGACACAAAAGTTCACAAATATTTACAGCAAGTCACTTCATTACATTAAGGCATAAACAAAGTCATCCTATTTCTATCTCTCGTCTAATTTGAACAGAACTGCTCCGCTAGTCTCACTTGAATGAAATCGTAAAGTGTTTCTTCTTTCTACACACGCCATGACTTCGCACAATCGTCCCAATTTCGCGTACATCATAAATCCCGTCAACATTGTGAACTCGGGTACCTCCACCAGATATAACGGGGCTTTCTTGTGTGTGTCTTAGAACTATGTCATTAATTCGGATCTACGTGTCCGGGATCGTAATCCATGTTGCCCGTTACATAGGGAACTAGTTATTGTAAAGTTTCTCCGTAAGCTCACTTAGTACTGTCTATTTAACGAAGTCCATTTAATGTTCACATGTTTAATCATATATATATATATATAATCTTTATATAACAGTACATGTATAATAAATATTCTTAATCATAATTTCCAATTAACGTTCGTACATACAACTTGGTACTTCAAGCTACTACTCTCATATCTGACCAATACATAAAGTTTCTCACAAGATCGAGCTATAAACATGTTCTTAATTTGTGTAAGGCATTGATTAATGGTCTTAGATTATTTGGATAAACTATTGCAGTTCAACTGTGCAACTAATGTATCGTATAAAGTGTCACATTAAACACGATGAAAGATCATTAAACTGATTAAGAACTGACCATCAAATCTTAGATGGAATTGATTACGCCACACTAGTATTTGTCTTCAAATTTGTATTTTTCTGCATTGTATATCATTTCCTAATTTTGAATCTGTTCAATACAAACTTGTTTTTCCCAAGCTTATAATCTTCACAATTCTCGCAGAATATCAAATAAGCATCTTATAACAGAAAATATGAACTTAGCTTGAATGCATGTAGGTGTGGTAAATGTATAATTCGAAGGATGAATGACTTTTTATATTTGCTTTTACCGAAACAAAATGTAGCAAAGACTATATCATAATTATGTGAATAGTATTTCAACAAACATAAAACAGTTCCTATGAGGTTCTGTTTTATGTACATTCTATTACCTTTTATTCAATATGATTTTACATCTTTAATATGTGAAAGCAAAACGAGTATTATAGGACAAATATGTCGACACAAAAAATGGGTCTCAGTCAGTAACAATATTCTTTTGAAATAAAAGAAAGTAAAAAAAAAACAACCAGATCGACACTGATCGACACACACGTATTCAAAGCCATATGCATCATGTACATAGAACATATTCTAGTACATTGTAGTTACATTTAAAACATGGTGTGCGCACAGTGTGTGTTATTTTCAGGCTGGACCCACAAACGGTCGGAAAATGATGACAGGCCATTTATCAAGCAAAGGAATCAACGTGTCTGAGGCTAGAGTTGGTAAAGCATTAGCGACAGCAAAAAGCAGTGGCGGGTCAAGAACTTTTCATAAGGGGGGAGGCTGACTAACCTACAGGGGGAGGACTCCAGTCATGCTTTAGTGATTCCCTATATGATTAACCAAATTTTCCCCACAAAAGGGGGGCACCAACGGAAATACATAGTGTTTCAACTTCTGCATAATGACAGCGTATAATGCACATGGTTGACGCTTCCACAAAGTAAAGAAGTAAGAGACGATATCAAAAGTTCAATGTAGGATAAAAAAAAACATAGTTTTTTAACTGACATCCCCCTTTTTTTCTAAACTTAATTTGAGAAAAATTGATTGTAAAATATGGATATATGTAAAATCGATTTTTGGTAAACCAAACTCGCAGCAATTTTACAACCCCTCCCCCTCTCCCACCCCAAACTATTTGATTGAAGTTTTTCATCCTACATTCCTTCTGCTTTTGTGACTGTTACCATGACCGGTCATGGATTTTGCGTTTTATTCGGGACATAAAACATCTCTTTTGAATAGCCTTAATTTTTGTTTGCTAGTCAAAAGAAAGGTAAATAAAAAGTTAATATTTAATAGATAAATCTTTTGTCAATGAACAAGTTTTGTGTGTGTGTGTGTGTGTGTGTGTATAAATCGTCTTCTATCGAGTCATGTCGCTTTTTTCTTATATATCATTATCTTGGTAGCGTTCTTTACTACTCCCAAATAGCATGACAGAGAGTTGAACCCTACTAATATTCTAAAACAGTATTTTTCTTTTTCTGTACCTGCCTACTAGTATCCCAAGCTATTGATTTGTATATTTGTATGAATGTATTACAGTTGTGGTCCTTTGTCCAATTTGTTGTCATCTATAACTTATTTTTACATCGTTTTATTAAAATCTTTTTTTTCGTTTCTTTTATTGTTTCGATTGTTGGGTTTGTTCGTGCTAATTTCCTATAATAATGATGATAACAAACTAAAAGTTATAATTAGTTTACTTCGCTTCGTCTACCTATTTTTTGTTTGGCAACCAACAGTCAATCAATCCAGCACTTAATTATTTGTTACAAATGTACATAATGGTCCTTTCATATTTTTTTTATAATTATCATTTTTCTGCAGGGAACTATGTTTTTGAATATTGTTTCATATCATTTTGTGATACGCTTACGAAAACATGATTGTGGAAGGTTTAACTTAATGTAAATGGCAGAAAGTTGATAAACTTGGTAGCATAGATTTCATTTCTCTCCCTTTTATGTAACAATATATAAAAGCTATGGAACTTTAACCACTCACTACAAACCATTAAAGTCTGAAATGGCGTATATCTGTACTCAACTGTACTGATTTTTACTCGACCAGTCTGAATTGGTCTAACTTTTACTTGACATTACTCGACCCCAGTCTGAACCATACTTGACTGTACTGAACCGTACTTGACCCTTATCTTTGCCGTTGAAAATAGTCTGAACTATTACTCGACCAGTCTGAAACAGTCTTAACCCATACTCGACTTGTACTAGACCTATTTTTCCAGTCTGAACCATACTTAACCAAAGGTCTGAACAGTACTCGACCAGTCTGAACCATACTAGACCAAAAAACTCTACTTTTTTAACTGTTAAAATAAATTTCTATTGAATGACATATATAACAACAGCCAACACAATTTATAAAAAAAATTAACCTTATATTAGAAATATATCTTTGATTATATTTAGGATGAAAAAAAAATATACTATATAAAACTTATAACATAAAGGGATAATATTAAATAGATAAAGAAAATTTGTTTTTCTGATTAGTGGTGAAATATAAAGAATAACCTCTGCTTGTGGCAAACTCATAAATAAGATCACACCTGGTCAGAGGTATTAAATTCTATATAACATTGATTCAAAATTGCAACATCCTGTTTAAGTTAAATAACAAGGCCTTTCAAATATACATGTATGTACTAGATAAGTAATACACGCATTTAAGAAAATAGGGCTTTCTTTTTACCTGTAAAACACACATGTATTGAGGTAATTAGAACATATTAAAGTGCTTTCTGTATGCCATGTTAATTTGACAAAAAAAATACTTAAATTAATTGAAATAAATTTTTACTGTTACTTTGGAATCATTTCTTTTTTTAAAAAGGTTATCAAGGATTGCTATGGAAATTCTATTATCATGATTACATCAAATTCTTGGTTTAATAAAACAAAACAATTAAGCTCTCATTTTTTTAAATTTGTTAAGTTGTTTTATATACTATTTTATATATATATAGTAATAAAAAAAAACATTCACTGCATTATTAATTCAACCCAACTAAATCTTTACTAGGTTTAAGTTAATGGTGAAAATAGTCCAGTTAACGAAGTATTCATAAAATTTTGAATAAATATTGAAAATATTAGTCATTTGTTAGTCACAATTCATTTTTTTAGATTATGTGATCAGCTTGTTTTATTTATATTTTAAAAGTTGATATATATTTTTCGTAAGTGTTGATTAATATTGTGTTGACGTTATATTATGATTGATTATTGTGAAATTTTAATTTCAATACTGTATTGAATACATTTTTAATTTCAATTTGTTGTTCAAATTTCATTTTTATTTAAAAAAAATCTAAATTGATAAAATTCAGTTGATAGATACAAAGAATATGTCTAGGTTGGTTAAGACTTGGTCGAGTATGGTTCAGACTAGGTCGAGTATGGTTAAGACTTGGTCGAGTATGGTTCAGACTAGGTCGAGTATGGTTCAGACTAGGTCCAGTACGGTTCAGACTAGGTCGAGTACGGTTCAGACTAGTATAAAATGGTTAAGTACTGGTCAAGTACACATTCAGACTGTTAAGTATGGTTCAGACTACAGTCGAGTATTATCAAGTAAGTCTCAGACGAATTCAGACTGGTCGAGTAAAAATCAGTACAGTCGAGTACAGATATAGGCCATTTCAGACTTTTAATGGTTTGTAGTGACTGTAGGGTAAAATAAACTGTTTCATACTTCTTACTTTCCCCTGAATTATAAATAAAATAAAACCCTTTCCTTTCTGTTGTCAGAATAGGAACGTGAATTTGACAAAGAGACAGCAACCCGACCAAAAAGCAATAGCAGCCCAAGGCCATTAGTGGGTCTTCATTACAGCGAGAAAATCGGGAACATGGTGGACCCTTTACACAAATGAGTACTAGTTCATCGAAAATGGACGTCACATTAAATTCCGAAACATATTAATAAAAGTAAATAAAAAAAACTTACAAACAAAACGAACTTATAAGGCTACCAGTTTCTTCTTTTTTATTTATTATAGTACTTAACCTTGTTTATATGTAGTTTGTGCAAGCGAATGCACTTCCAGTGCGACTTTCAAAAATAACTTAGTTAAATAGTTTTCCAGTGTGACTGGATAGTTGCTTAAGGTATATCAAACTTTTCAAACGATTCGGAAGTTGACATTATATATGTATAGAGACACCTGTCTTCTCTTGAATACAATAAAAGTGTTTCCAAGGGACTTTTGGTTGAGTGTTTAGTTGGGTTGTTATTTCGATGCTGTATAAGCGACATCTTTTTCTGTTTATATCAGTATATATCAAATCGTCGTGTTGCGATGTAATAGAAGAAAAGGTATGAAGAGAATTATAAAGCCATAGTTTTCATAGAGATTCTGCTGAGAATACTAACTTACAGAAAAAAATTAATAAAAAATTAACTGTCGATATATTTGATACATAATTGATTTATAATCTTAACGTAATCCTAGGTATCGGTAATAAAATTACAGTTTTTTTTTTATCAAAATCGATTGCAATTGTACTGACTGATTTTGTAGGCTCAGACACATGATGGTTTATAGGTTGTTATTAGCTCTGAATTTGGTTGTGCACCTAAAACGATCTAATCCCTAAGAGTTCTATATATGCGCCGTAAAGTTATTTTTTTTCGAATGGATTGTATTGTTTTAAATTTTTCGGTATTGGTTTTCATCAATGTTGAAGACTGTACTATGAATTATACTTGCTTACTTCATCATCATTTAATGTCTTATGGAAAAAAATGTGTCAGTGGCAATCATACCACATCTTTTTTTTTATGAAATTATGAATAAAACAAACACTAGTATTTGTCAGTTCAGTTACAAAGAACGCTATTCACGAATCGAGTAAATGAATAAACGGAGAGCGCGCGGCAGCTTTATATATTTTCAAGTGCCATACATGCCATATATATATGAATTTTTATAAATGTACATGTATCAATTGGTGATGTTTTCTGTACTTGCTATTGGGGAAACTCAGAAAAAATAAGATTGCAACGTTTCTTCGGTATTATGTTCATTGATTTTTTTTTAATTTGAGACCTTGGGATTTCATGTTTTTTAAGCCCGGGATTTCGGAATCAGGAACCCTCCCACCCTCCCTGAACATGTTATCAATGGTTGGTAAAGAAGGCGAGAGACTTCAGCGTGTGCACTCTTGTCATAATTTGAACTTTTTAAAATAATTTGATTAAAACATTTACCGATATTGCCTCTCTGTTGTTACTATTATTTTTTTGTGTAGCTCGTCCGCTTCCATTTTATATTCGTTATGTAAACAGAAAGTCACAACTGTTTTGTTTTTTTACAGAGATCACGCAACTTTAATCCTGTTCCATACCATGCTGATAATTTTGGGCATAAAATCCATCTTGATCAAAATGAATCTTGCAAGTAGCCCTCGGAATATATAGAGGGGTGGTGCTGAGGTTACAAAAAGGGGATGTTGGATATAGGATTATAAAAATTGGGGTAGTGAAATCAAGGGGACATAAAAGGTGGGATCTGGAGAACAACAAAAAAAGGAATTTAGGAAAAGGCGCACACCGAGTCAATAAGATTGTTGTGTTGTTTACTGTTTTTTTGGAGGGGGTGGAGGGCTGGGCATTATGAGAAGATCTCCCGTCTCTGACTCAAAATATGGATAATTTAATGTCAAGGGATTTATAATTCTCCCTGACAGCTTCAGACAAAATAATTTTGTATCTCCTATCTTTTTAAATAGACAATACCCTTTTTCTAAAATTGAGAATGGAAATGGGGAATGTGTCAAAGAGACAACAACCCGACAATAGAACAGACAACATCAGAAGGTCACCAAAAGGTGTTCAATGCAGCGAGAAACTTCCGCATCCGGAGGCGTCCTTCAGCTTGCCCCTAAACAAATATATATACTAGTTTAGTGATAATGGACTTCATGCTAAACAAATTAAACACAAAAAAATAAAATTAAAAATAACCCAAGACTAACAAAGGCCAGAGGCTCCTGACTTGGTACAGGCGAAAAAATACGGTGTGGTTAAGCATGTTTTTGAGATCTCAACCCTTCCCTTATACCTCTGACCAATGTAGAAAAGTAAACGCATAACCATATGCACAGTAAAATTCAGTTCAAGAGAAGTCCGAGTCCGATGTCAGAAGAGGTAACAGAAGAAAATAAACAAAATGACAATAATACACAAATAACTACAGACTACTAGCAGTTACTGAGATGCCAGCTCCAGACCTCAATTAAACTGATTGAAAGAGTATGTCTTCATCATGGGAATACCAGGTAACTTCCGTTAGGGGTTCAGTATTATACACATAAAATATTTAAGAGAAAAACATAACCCGTGTCATGCCAACAAATGGTTTTGTAATAAATGTGTTTAATTTCGATGTAAAGACCCTATAAGTGAATCAATATTAAAGCCAAAATATGCAAACTTTAATGACCTGACAACCGTATCGTAACTATATCCCTTCTTAATAAGTCTGTTTAAAGGTCTTGTTATCTTTTAATGTTCCTTGTTGTCGTTTGTTGATGTGATTCATTAGTGTTTCTTGTTCTGTATATAGATTAGACCGTTGTTTTTCCCGTTTGAATAGTTTTACACTAGTAATTTTGGGGACACTTTATAGCTTATTGTTTGGTGTGAACCAAGACTCTGTGTTGAAAACCGTACTTTGACCTATAATGGTTTTTATTTTAAAAACTTGTGACTTAGAAGGCGAGCTGTGTCATTGGCACTCATACCACATCCTCTTATATCTAGTGAAACGTAAACAAGCTTCACATTTGAAGTTCATTTTTAACTGAAATGCCACCTTACGTTCATTCCAAATAATAGAGAAATCTGTCTCAAAATGAACAAAGTGATCAGCAATATCAGTCTCAAACCTATTTTGACTATACATTTACCAAATAAACCATATAATAAAAATAAAAGACCACAGGATCAATTAAACACTTAGATTTTCAAAACTTGTCTCCTAGAGACAGTCGTACCTAATTCCACCAAGCACTGACATCAAATGTCTGCTTCTGTTTTTCCAAAATAATGTATTTCAGTTAAAAACAGAAAAATTTCTGTAAAATTCAACATCAATCTCGCGGGACCAAAATTTAGCATGGGTTATTCTGATTGAGATGCGGTGATGTGGACCACAGCTTGTTCTAGTTGTAAACAGAGACGATGGATGCCAAATGTTAAAGCAATTGGTATCTAAATAGCTAAGTAAATACCAACCAAAAAAAACAACATAAAAAAATATAAAATTAATTTTTATCTAGTTAAGAAATGGAGCATTCAATGACTTCCAAAATAAGCCGTATTTAGAAGGAATATGGCATATTCAACACCTTATACAGGGAGACTGGGAAAAGAACAGCTTTCCTAGGTGTTGTTTTTATATTTACACCTTTTCTAGGTTGTCAACGAGGGTATCACCACACCCGTAGCCAGTGCATGAAAGTACGAAATTTTATGTTAATAAAATTTCCTGTTACAATATTTTTTATTTACTTTTCATTCAGGAATAACTCTCTCGGCTTCGGTTACACTATTCTGTCGTTGAGTGCTTTATAGGGAATATTGTAATTGCTTTTAGCTATGCATAATCCTTTGTAAGGCCACAACTAATACGTGTTATGAAGAACGGGCATGATTATGCTTTGATCAATATAGAAGCGTGTTGCCCGGATCTTATAAAATTAATGTAAGAAGTTTATAAATGTTTTGCAACGATGCAAATACTAATCTTGGGAGTAAAAAGAAATATCTCTATCAATGAATTCAACTTACCAATATCTATTTCATTTAACAAATATATAGAAAATACTTAGTTAACCTGAATGTAAATAACAAAATAGGGAAATATAAAATTCATGGTTTTAAACAAGGAAAATAACAATTGCATAATAATCCTGCGCCACATCACAAAATTTTGCTGGTGCGTTGTTGTTCTATCTTTTCGGGGTTAGGTAATAAATGTGTATTTACGCATGTTACGGGTTCACACATACACACATGTGTATTATATTTAGAGCATAAAAACTAAATTTCTAAAGTGTAAACAATGAATGAAAAAATAATTTTATATCAATTTCTTAATCCTTTTTAGAGCATTTTTCATTTTGTCACACGATAACAAAAATTGAAAAATGCTACACACAAAAACATTTTCATTTTTGAGAAATTTTCTAAAAATGAAAATTCAACCCATATGGGGCATTTTCCATTTTTCAATATTTCAAGGCAAATTGAAAAATGCTCCACGTTGGAGCATTTTTCATTTTTCAAATTTGAAAGACAAATTGAAAAATGCTCCACGATAGAGCATTTTTCATTTTTCATTTTTTAAAGTAAAATTGAAAAATGCTCCACGTTAGAGCATTTTTCATTTTTCAATTTTTTAAGGCAAATTGAAAAATGCTTAAGTTAGCAATTTCAATATTGTGATTTTAAGAAGGAGATTGAAATTTGTCTTTTTTTCTAAAACTATCAAATTCAAATGTTTTAATTTATTCAAAATGTTGATCAGATGAAGTTTTTTTTAACGCAAACTTATCATTACTTTTTATATTATCCTCTTGGAATCAAATAATGTAATCTCATGAAAATAACAAATTTCAAATTTCATAACGAAAGTGAATTTTAAGAAGTGACTTTATCAAATTTTTGTTACATTTATCAAACAAATTAACTTTAAAATTTGTAGAGTATTTTGCAAAATATATATTTCAGTTTAAAATGAAAAATGTTTGGCGTAAATATACACGGTCTTTTAATGATTACTCCATGACGAACTGTTGTATGAATTAAAACCAAAAGAAAATGAAAGAATTTTAAAGTTTTCTTAATCACTATAATTGATGAGTAATTATAATCATTTGATAAATGTTTTTACACTGACTATTTTTCACTTTATGTTGTCATTATGTTATTTCATTTGTACTCTTGTTATACTTTTGTTGTAAAATATCAGGTCATTTAAAGTAAGATTTCTCTGAGAACTTAATTAATACAAGGAACATAGCTAAGAGCTTATAAAGGTTTAATTATTGTCGTTAAAGAGAATATACTTCAGCGTTGGCTGGATGGAAAGCTGTAGGGCATAACACATTTTTTGAACCTTATAAAACATCACAGAAAAGCAGATTTGTTATATTCTTATACAAGACCTGTTTATTGTCTCTTGCTTATGACCTTAGATATATTATTGCTGCCATGTTTATGCTAATGATCTTATATATATTATTGCTGCATGTTTATGCTTATGACCTGAGATATATTATTGCTGCATGTTTAAACTGATGACCTTATAGATATATTATTGCTGCATGTTAATGCCTATGACCTTAGATATACAGTACAGCTTTCAACAATGAGCCAGAACTATCAGCATTAAAATGTCTGCAAAAAAAAACAACCACAAAAACATTCAAATGGATAAACATAGCACACTGTGTGTAAGACATATATGCAAAACTATATTTTGAAAATTCGGAAATTATTGCTAGCAATTGTAAGTGCGATTTTTTTTCATTTCAGACTTAAATGCTATTTTATTTTTTGCAATATTTAGAATAATCCTGTTTACTTCATATACAAAATTTCAATATGCAAGTGTAAATTATTGTGATTATAACTCTGTCAGAATTTTCACAATAATAAAAATAGCAATAAATGTCTGAATTTACAGTACTGTAGTTAAATTTTTGTTACTCAATTTGCACTATAAGACATAGTGATTTACTTTCAATTTAAGCATGCCAAGACAAAAAAACGTAGAACACAATATTATATATTACTACAATTAAAATACAAAGAAATATTTTACCCATAAAAACTAAGTCAGTTTTGTAAAATTCCTTCATTCATGCAATGAGAGGATTTTTTAATGTTCTTTTTAGTTATATCACTTCAAATGGGAAAAAGGATTGTTCCCATGGGAAAACATATTGTTCCTAAGGGAAAAAATATTGTTCCCATGTGAATTTTTTTTGTTCCGATGGGAAAAAAAAATTGTTTCGATGGGAAAAAATGAGTTCCCTTGGGAAATTAAGAACTTCCCGTGGGAACAAACAATTTACTTATGTTCCCATGGGAACTTTAAAGTTCCTATGGGAACTCTAATCATCCCATGGGAACGGTACGCTTCCGTTGGGTGTCCATTTTATGCGGTATTCGTCCGTTGTATGTACGTTCGACATCCGTTAGACGTCCGTCCATATCCGTTGCATGTCCGTAAAGCCTCGGTCACACCTTACCGGATAGCAGCTCTTATTCGGGCCAGACACTGTCATTTGGTGGCATTTTGAAGAACAAACTAAAACCAGTTACACAGAAACATTTTGAATATTTATGCGATTTACATGTATTATTATTGTCGCTTTTAATTTTTCCGTATATCTTGTTAATCCGTTTTATCCGGTATGCTTCCGTTAGGTGTCCGTTTTATGCGGTACTCGTCCGTTGGATGTACGTTCGACATCCGTTCAGTCCGGTACGTTTCCGTTTCACATACGTTGCATATCCGGTGTGTGTCCGTTATGCATTCGTTACTTGTCCGTTTTATTTGGTCAGTACATCAACGGACTCCCAACGAATAACAATTTTATCAACGGACAACTTTTATTTTCATCCGTTAGGCGTCCGTTCGTGCTATTCGGTAAGGCGTGACCGAGGCTTAAGCAAGTGATATGACAGTGGGTGATCTCAACATTAACCGAATAAACGTTTTTTTTCTCTTTTTTTTTGCTTAACTTTCAGTGAAAAATATTACATAGATATAATCAACACGAATATATTTTGTTTATGAGTTGGATTCTCTTTCACCAGACCAGACATACTTAAATGTAATGTTTAGCAGTACTCTATCAGACATGTTACTCTACATAAATACACGTGTGTGTGCTAAATATTTGTCTTCACGGAGAAAGCCAAGCATACAGAGTGATATTTTGTTATTGTTGAAGTCCGTACGGTCCCTGTAGTAGCTTAGATCCACGATAGTTGGTCTCTGATGGATATCTGTCAATTATGCTATATTTTCTTATATCTAAAAGGATATATACCATGTTTATTGAGGAACAGGAAAATTTTCATCAGTATAGGACCATATTAACTAGGCTTAGACTAAAATTGTTTAATATTCCTAGATTGCTATAACGTGTGGCGGTCACTTTTTTTTAAAAACTTGTTGGTCCGGCTGGGTTTCTTTAATTTGACAGCCTGCAACCGATGTAAAACTTCAGATGCTTCTCTTACAGTGATTTTACAGAAACAATATGTTTAATTAGGGATTCTGTACTGAAAGAATGTTATGACATCTCTGAATATGGAAATGGTTTTGTAAAGTTGAGAAAAGACTGCAATATTTTTTTCATCCTGAGGAGTATAATGTGTCTGGTATTGTATTTGCACATAAATCAAAACGTCGTTTGCTTCCTCTTGCTTAATTTAAAGTTACCATTTTAGAAATCGGCAACCTTTAAGACGGACTTAAAAACAGAGATATCATCTATACTATTAAATACTTATTAAACTAGAAGACCTCATTTTGTGTGTCGCTTCTTTTCCTTCCGCAATAAATTAATCATCATGCCTCTGTGTCCTATAGGTACCATGCATAGTCGCATTTGTCATCCATTCTTATGATTATTCAGTTTGGGTTATTTTGAGAGAAAAACGAAAAAAAGGCGTCCGAATATTGTATCCATCATCAGACCGACTTTTAAGTCATAGACAAGACTTCCGGTTTTAAACTTTTAACATTATTTTTTTAATTACTCGGGGACAGGACAATTATTTTTGCGTTATTCTGCATTTAGACTATGATTATACTCAACCAATATATAGAGACTCTATATAATATAGCAGTGATCGCCGGGGAGAAGAAACTTGGAATCTATTGTTAGTAGCAAAATTAATGCACTTTATTTATAATATACAATGCACGTACAATGTAAACGCGAAAATCATGGAATTTAACAGAAAACAAAAAAATAACGCACTTTGGAAAAAGGGAGAGGGCTTGAAATAATTGTCCTGTCTCCAAGTACCTATGACTATCCGGTAAGGTGTGACCGAGGCTTTAGCAAATGAACAAATTCTGAAACTCGATCAAACGAACTGGTACCAACTGTCATATTCTTGACTTGATGCAAGCATTGTTTTATATAGAAAATGGTAGATAAAACCTGGTTTTATAGATAGCAAAGCCTCTCACTTGTATGACAGTCGCAAAGTATTCAATTACATGATTAATAAAAACAGTTGAACAGCAGAGCAAATAGATATGATAGGTAAAAAATTAAGGTACACCAGTCAACAATGTTTTATAATCTTAATCTTTATAAAACAAAATTTAAAAGTATTTTAATAAAGAAAAACAAAATGGTATGTAGACCCGTTATAGATAAAAGTCATGAGCGAAATTAAAGACAAGAGTACATGCACTTATTTACCTCTTGTTCAAAGCAACAACAAAAATAATAGAAAAAAATCTTGCTTCTTAGACTATATCATCTATCATTACACATCAAACGTCGTAAAAAGTCTTATTTTTCTGCTTATGTAATAATATTGTAGGTATGCATTCATTTTTTTTTCAATTTTCGATAATTTCTAATTCCTTGACGTAATTAAGAGTTGTATTTTAAAAAAAAAATTGTTCTTCCGATCTATTAAATCGAGGAAAAGGAATGAAGCAGAAACGTCGAAACTTAACAGTTACGAATATCCTTTTCTAAAAGTTTATTACAATTACGGATATCAGTCAATATAAATAATTCGTATGTTAAACTAATTTGATTCGTCCAGGGATATTCACATGTTAAACTATAATTTCGAAGGTAGAAAGAAAACGGCGAGTAGCCAAAAGCATATTGCCCGGTTTTTTTAAGAATATCTAAAACCTGATTATGCTTTATGACGTTATGTGATGAATTTCATGATATTGTTAAGAATTTTGAATATCTATGATCGAGTATTTGAAGAAAAGAAACCTCCAAATACATAAGATGTACAAACAAAACATAAAAAAATAAATGAAGTAATATAATCTAGGAGACAATATGATATCTATAAGATTCCAACAAAATAAATGATCAGATTTATTACACTGACGATTTTGATAAAAATGTAAGGTGGGAAATTAACAACATAGCAATTTTAGGTTTTGTATGGGGTTAATACAGGATATATCGATCCAAAGTAGTATATTGACCTTGGACTTCATACAGTTACCCATATCCTATTATGTTCAATATTTTTTTTTGGACGGCCGATTTCTCCATTTAGCGGTTGAACTATGAAAAAACCCTTTGTATATAAGTTTCAAATTAAGTATTGTAGCCGATGTCATATGTTAGTAGCAGTTCTTGTATATCCTTGACAATTGTGAACATGCACAAAATTTGACAACGGATGAAACAACCATAGTAAACCTTAATAAACTGTATACGAACGTACAATAGATATAGGAAGATGTGGTGTGAGTGCCAATGAGACAACTCTCCATCCAAATAACAATTTATGAAAGTAAACCATAATACATGTAGGTCAATGTACGGCCTTTAACACTGAGCCTTGGCTCCCACCGAACAAAAAGCTATAAAGGGCCCCCAAACTACTAGTGTAAAACCATTCAAACGGGAAAACCAACGGTCTAATCTATATATAAAAAACGAGAAACGAGAAACACGTATAAATTACAGAAACAAACGACAACTATTGTACATCAGATTCCTGACTTAGAACAGGTGCAAACATTTGCAGCGGGATCAAACGTTTTAATGGTACCAAACCTTCTCCCTTTTTTTGAAACAATAGCATAACATCACAACATAGAAAACCGCACTATAAAATACCAAAACCCTACCAAAACTGTGTTAACCCGTACTTTTTCGTAGGCCCTAATGATTTTCTATGGTTAGTTTTCCGCAGATCTACGCGCTAGAACAGTTACACAACTTATTTTGTTACACGTTTGTCACGGAACGGCACGATTTGATTAGGTTGCAACACGGATAGCAAGGGTTCTTGCAGTCTTCAACTGTTTACTACGTTACAACACGTCAAGATGCGGAATTTCTCTAATTTTGGTGCTATTTTCACATTTCCTGACCGGTGTGAGAAAAATAGTCACTAGTGAAAAATCTGTTCTCGGCAAATGATTGGTTGAAAGTTAATTGTGATGTTAAATTTTGTTGTTTTCTTCTGAATTCTCTTATTGTGACGTCATGAAAAAAGACGACCATGGCTGATGACGTTACATCAAAAATACACGACATACTGACATAAGGATTCTGTATAAATACTTATTACTTTATATAAGGTCCAACGTATTCTATATCTTGCCGTTAGGTATACAAATCATTATCCAACATGAATGCTCAACAACTGCTGCTTGCAATTAGTTGGCTTGAATAGGATAATGATATTGCTCAAAATGCAAGGGCAGTGGTCGAGCGACTTGATGATAGGCATTGAGCTGACCGGAGGCACAGTATATGTGGACTAGAGACTGACTATCTATGCATGGCCAGTATGAGCCTTTCAGGATTGAATGTTGAGCGGAAAATCCAGTTACATTCAAGAACTTTGTAAGAATAGTCCCAAATAATCATGTCGTTGGTCAGAGGATTACGAAGAACAATACATGATATAGACAGACAGATTAATAATTTATTTAACAAAACAAAACAAAAATCTACGATTCACTGGCATACAGAAATGATAAATCAAAACCTTAATTATAGAAATGATTAACGGCTTTTAGATAACGTGGTTGTTCGTACTCTTCCGTTTTATACCGTTCTTATTCGTACTTAGCCTTACTAACACTTACTTATACCGTAGCTAACCGCTGTTCATCCGCAGTACATAAGCCCCGACACATGTAGGTGCGTAGTAAACTGTTTCATTTCTGTATTAAAACCGTATCTCACCGTAAGAACCCGTATCACTCATGTTGCCAAATGACCCCTATACTTCATTGTCCGTGCTAGTAATGTCAAACACCGTAGTCAAACGTTTCTGCGTCCGTA
This sequence comes from Mytilus galloprovincialis, assembly GCA_037788925.1. NCBI lineage: Eukaryota > Metazoa > Mollusca > Bivalvia > Mytilida > Mytilidae > Mytilus > Mytilus galloprovincialis. Next base: position 42,400,079 of record CM075333.1, on the reverse strand, counting down.
TCGGATCTGTATGGAACTACGGAAACTGCATTTCCAGGATCATCCGTGAGATTTAGTCCGTAGTGATTCCAGGGAGGTGATCCTAGAATGTGTGCTCTAGGCATTACTGTTACATGTACTGTAGTTGTTTAATCATTGTTTATATATGTGCATTTGGAGCGTTTGCATCTGAGTTTCATTTTTTTTGCCTCCAACTCTGCACACTAATGTTGATGTCCTTTTTTTCAATTTGCGAATCTAAAGCTTCTGACAGATCCATTAAACTTTTCTTGAAGACCATAACATAGTATTTGTGAAGTTGATACGGAATATATTTATCAACAAGGTCTTGGTAGCTAAACTTTTTATTTGTAAGACAGTCGCAAACAATTCTATCAGCGTGAACAAAACATGTACATAACAGGTAGAAACGACCTCAGCACTATAACACATTAATGTAATTACATGTAGTACCGAGCCACGCAAAAAGGATTTTACATAATCGACTAAACAGTTACGGATAATATTTTTAAAAAATAAACAAAAGAACACTATAATTCGTAATATAGTGATAGACTGCGTCAGTACTTTTTTTGAAGACCATAACATAGTATTTGTGAAGTTGATAAGGAATATATTTATCAACAAGGTCTTGGTAACTACCGATTTACAATTTTAGAACAAAGGACGAAACATTCTTTGACATATCCCTGTTTCATCAAATTTCTGCTCAGACTACGGTGATGATTGTAAATTCTGAGTAGCAATAAGACTCCACAAGGAGTATTAACGTCGAAAACAGTATCACCAAGTTTATGCAAATCCTCTTCAGAAATATCTTGATAATGGTAAAATTTGGCAAAGCCCTTACGTTTGAAATCGACATTGATTGCTTGGAATATCAGATTGCTTTTGCACTTTTTGTGCTGACATGAATTATCATCGATATGGTTATATTTATAAATTAACTGTTTACAAAATTTTGAATTTTTGAAAAACTAAGGCTTTTCTACCTCAGGCATAGATTACCTTGGCTGTATTTGGCATAACTTTTAGGAATTTTGGTCCTTAATGCTCTTCAACTTCGTACGTTATTTGGCCTTTTTAACTTTTTGGGGATTCGAGCGTCACTAATGAGTCTTTTGTAGACGAAACGCGCGTCTGGCATATATACAAAATTTAGTCCTGGTATCTATGATGAGTTTATTTGCTGACATCATTGTCCTTGTTGATGTCAATGTTTCTTTTTTCATGTAAGTATCTTTTTTATCCATAATTTACATTTTGTATGACAGATTTCTTGAACAAACTACAGGCATAGAAAATCTTTAGTTCAGCGTCGAGTTCTGAAAACTTCATACCCTTCAAACTTGGTGTTTACCCTTCCACTCTCCTCAATAAACTGTCGGAAACTTATAACTGGAACTGCAGTAATTGTTTTAGTTTTCAGTGAATCTTTGTTTTTTAAACCTTCAATTTCATCTTCGTCTGCGACATGAAACCGTTTTGCCATTTTTGTTAACTAGCAAAAAATATTTGAAAGCTCTTTAGACTTTTCTATTTATTATATTTTGGTATACTCTAGTATAATCTTGAGAAATTGGAATAAAGGGAATATGACAATGGAATATGATGTTCAGAGGGGAATATTATTTTTGGTTAAACATCACATTGGCCAGTCTGAACCAATGAAATACTCGTTTAGCTATCCATATTTACATATACAGGATATATTGAAATAATATTTCTTGTTTATGAATGTCAAATAGTATTGTATATATTATTTTATTACTCATTCATGGACAGATATTATGATTTAATTATATTTGCAGATTTGTGTAATACCTTAAATGTATTTTTGTATTTGTATTTTTGTATTTAAATAAGCCTTCTCACTTTAAACTAGTCAGTCAGAGTCTTTCATTCGGCATTTAAGGCGGGTGTGCCGACCACCTTCTTTGAAAGCCGATCACCTTTTCATGGTCGACTTTTTTATTTTCAAATTCTTGATTGTTTTCGGTTTTGCACCGTAAAAATGTAGATACTAATCGCTCTCGCTGACGATCGTCAAATGTCAATGTTTTCTTGTATAAATCGGGGAATGAGAAAGACAGATGGCAATAGTGTGTGGTAAATTCTACGACAAGTTGGTCAATTAAAACAGATACAAAATTAATGTAGTTATATTGAAATCGTTGAAATTTAAAAAAAAAGCATCAATGCAACGGAAAAGGCACACAAGCAAAAATAAATATGAACAGGACTTCTAATTGCTAATTGTCACAGAGGAATGATGTTACCCACAAAACAAAAGCAAAAGAGAGAAACAGTACAGAAACTTGGATCGATAGTCCATGCATTTGTAGGAGGAGAAGTCTTGCAAAAGCCATCTTCTATCCAAGGTGCACAAAACTTTTAAATTTGTTAAATGAAAAATTAGCATTGATAGCAGAATAACAAGCATTATGACATCTATCTATTTTTGTTCAATTCCATAAAATGTAAATACAATACTTTGTTTTGTGACCCCTACCCACTGTAAAAAAAACCGGGAATGTTGAGAAAAAAACCCATCTTGTTGCAAGTGTTTTTTTTTCAAATCACCCACCTTACCTTAGTGAAAAAAAAAGAGAATATTTAGTCTACCAATGTGTTGGAAAAACTTTCTTTATTTAAGATAATTAACTTATGTTCTTTTGTTAAGGTAAGACTTAGGGAAACTCGGATAGATTAAAACTGTTCCATTTTTTGGCAGTTATGATACAAATCGAGAAAACATCTGATATAACAAATTACAAAAAAAAAAAAACATCAAGAAAATAACAGTAGCTGTTAGACAGTGCACACATTCGAGTTTGGGACAGCTGATATGACTCTTTCTTTTTGTATTCTTGGTTTCTTTTACATGTATAATGTTCATTAATTTCAAAAGAAAATGTGCTGGTTTATAAGAGTCACCAAAGGACGCAAACACAGTCATTATATGTTGAAGCCGACTAAATAAATTATGTAATACCACAAAACTGAATATATTTGGTGTACGTGTAATTGAACAAATATACTTTAATTATTCATAAATGAAAAGAGAGACAGTATTTAAAGTCACTATTAAAAATGCCGTATTTCATATAATGTTATGTTCCGTTAAAGAAGAAGTTGTTTTGAAGCTGACAACAAAAAATATGTTTACTTATTTTACTATTTTTCAATTTCGATAAAAAGCATTTGGTTATCCAGTTCAATACGTACAGTGTAAACTCCCTCCTATATTTTGTTTTTAGTATTAAGAAAATCACTTTTCATATGTATTTTTTTTAAATGTATTTTTTCCTATACATAAAACGTGATCTTGGTTTTTCATATATGTATCACAAAATGTATTTTTTTATATTATATTCTTCTTTCACTTGTGTTGAGGCATCAATTGCGATCATTATAGATTTCCTTCTTACATGTTTCTTCTTAATGTATTATAAACAGTCTTTGGACGGAACAAAACGTTGATTCGTTTGATATTGTTTTTCCCACATGTTTATCTGCATTGGAAATTTTTCAATAACATATGTTTTTGGCTTATTATAATGTGTGCTGAAAGTTTTTTTTTATAATGAATATGTAATCTCGTATACCAAAAAAAAAAAAAAAAAGAACAACAACAACAAAAGAAATCTGTATTGACAACCTTTTAGATACTAAAATGTATATAATTCAAAAATTTTCCTTTTGTTAACTGCAACATATATATAATTCAAATATACATGTACACTTAGTTTAGTAAAATCTAGTAAAATCTAATTTTCCAACAAATTTGGCAAACAAAAAACGTTTATAATCAACTTCATTATTCACAAACATGTTACAGAACATGAAAAAAATATAACCACTCCAGTTGACTTACAATTTGTCATGCTATTTCTGTTGCAAAATTCAAATTAGTTCAATAACATTTTAAAATACTTTACAGGTCCATAAATTTATAGTTTAAATGAACAAATACATTGTAAAATGCTTTTAACAATTGCAAACAAAGGAGTTTCATAATCAACTTTATTATTCAAAAACATGTTACAGAACATAAAAAAAACAGAACATGAAAAAAATTCTACCGTGTATATGTAAACAATCACAGCTATACATAAATTTGTCTTTTTTTTATTTCTTTTCAAATTCAAATTAATTCCATACAATTGTAAGGTACAACGTTACGTGTAACTTTATAATAAACTAAGTTTACTATATGGTATTGTTTATGAACGCATTTAAATGTCGTACAATGCTCTTCAATTTCGTACTTTATTTAGCCTTTTTAACATATTTTGATTCGAGCGTCACTGATGAGTCTTTTTAGACGAAACGCGCGTCTGGCGTATATACGAAATTTCAATCCTGGTATCTATGATGAGTTTATTTACATACAATGTTTGCAATCCCGCCGATCAATTCACATTTCTCCATTTGGTAAGGTACTGTTACTAGAAGGATCTTTTTAAATGACAAATGATACTTTGTTTAAGGTTTAATTTCATACATGTAAGGCAAAAAAAAATGGATATTTACAAATGTTTTCAATTATCATTTTATCGATTTTTTAACCCTTTAAACTCCTTTTTAGACTCTAATAATTCACACATTAGTTAGTAGTTTATACAAATCTAAATCATATTTCAATGAATGAATACAACTTGTTATACATTTATAGAACTAAAAACATTAATAGGATATCTTGTTTCAATTTGTGTCCGTTTATTAAGTGTAATACCACAATTGTTTTCCCTATTGGTTTTTGTTTAATTTTGCATTTTTTTCATAATTGTGTAGAATTTATCTTTGTGTCAAAGTTGAACCCTGACCAGCACTACAGACACAATTTCACATAACATGTCATTGAATATTAGATAATAATCATCACTTTTTTACCCCTTTTTACTTGTGTACTAGCTTTCAAAACAATGTTACCTCATGCATCGGAATGACCAAACCAGACGAGGTAAATTGCATTGACTAATATTTCTCCGGCTAAACTAATTAGCATATGAAAGTGACCAGTAAAAAATGTATCGAACACATCGTCAATTAAATCATACCAAGTTATATAATTGCAATTACCTAATTTAATTATTATTGAATTAAATGCTATTAATACACACAAGTAAATATTGTTTGTTTTTATCAAATGATCTAGGAATACAGAACATGAGTTTTTCTTTTATCTCATTGGTTACTACGGATTCATATTGCAGTCATTTAACCTGATTTCTTTGACATTATAAAATGTGTAGAGGAATGTAAAATGTTAAAATTATCATGAATACACAACTCTTACTACTATTTTTATTACTATTGTTTTGTGGTGTTTTTTATGAAGAACCAAGCAGTGAAGAAAAACAGTTCAAAGACGAAAATGGCAAGTTAATTAATGTCATATCGAAGTTTAGATACTGTAATATAGTTTTGAATTTGATGGGAAAATTAGATGAATCATACTTTATGGTCATAAACAACGTTTCATGTATTTTTTCAAACAAAAATACCTATTTTGTTCCTAGTGTTTAAACAATCGTACATAGGTCTGGAATAATGTCAACAAAATGCAAATTTGAACATTAAGTTACAAAAGGGGGGCCGGATTGCGACCTTTCTTGCATCAACCCTTACTATATTCATTCTAATAATGAAAATGCTACGCTGGTATGATATAGATTCAAAAATCGGTAATCAATTCATTAAGAAATGAAAGCTAAATATGCACTTTTAATGTATATAATCATTATCTTTAGAAATATTAACTAACATAGCACATTTCCACTTCAGGAAAAGCGAACGAATTTCACACGCTTTTATTAATTTTTGAAAAGAAAACGCTGTTGTAAAAAATGGGATAATATTCAATGTTAAACCAAACAAGGTATAAATTTCACCTGAAAAAAAAGGCAAAAAATGGTTAAAACTTTCCTGATAAAAAGAAATATGCCTTCAACATTCAATTGAACATATTAAGTCAATCATGATTTCTTTTCTTATTAAATGGGTATAGTGTGGCTATTTTATGGACTAAATATATATGTAGACAATAACCCCTGTTCTGACAAACAAGCCTTGTGTAGACCATTGGGACTATATGCAGAATTATACACATTTCTTTAAACGAAAACGGACAGGTTTTTGGGATGACTGACAGTTTTGTAATTAAAACAATATGCATCTTCAAACATAAGAAATAACAGAGAAATAACTGAAATTCATGCAGCATCATGTGGGGCATGTTGAATTTGAATATAAAGTTCACTTTGAAGAACTCGTTGTAGGGAAAAAACTTATAACACGGGTAGAATTTACTAGTTCGAGGAGGTAATAGTAAAGCTTACATGAATGATTCAGTCAACACAAACAAAGTTAGTCAATTAGTCGTTATCACAAGTACATGCATTGACAAACACCCAAATTGCTAAATAAATAAAGGTAATATATCCCTTTTCATTACTACGACATAAACATTAAAAAAAAAGAAAGAAAACCCTATACATTTTTTTATTTTTTTAAACAAATTTTGCAAAGAAAAATAATCAACGTTATTATTCACAAATGTGTTACAAAACATGTATTCAATTACACAATCTACAGCTGTATATATTTTTATATGTTTTTCCTTTACAAAAATCAGATTTATTCATTGACCTTTAAAGGTATTTTACTTGTACTTTTATGGTCTGGAACATGTACTATAAGGTATCCCCAGTCCATTAGTCAGCACTTCTGTGTTGACTTGAGTTATCATTGATATGTTCATAATTATAAATAAGCTGTTAACAAAACGTTGAATTTTTGAAATGATAAGTAAAATTGAGAATGGAAATGGGGAATGTGCCAAAGAGACAACAACCCAACCATAGAAAAAAAACAACAGCAGAAGGTCACCAACAAGTCTTCAATGTAGCGAGAAATTCCCGCACCCGGAGGCGTCCTTCAACTGGCCCCTAAACAAATATATACTAGTTTAGTGATAATGAACGCCATACTAATTTCCAAATTGTACACAAGAAACTAAAGTTAAAATAATACAAGACTTACAAAGGCCAGAGGCTCCTGACCTGGGACAGGCGCAAAAATGCGGCGGGGTTAACCATGTTTGTGAGATCTCAACCCTCCCCCTATACCTCTAGCCAATGTAGAAAAGTAAACGCATAACAATACGCACATTAAAATTCAGTTCAAGAGAAGTCCGAGTCTGATGTCAGAAGATGTAACCAAAGAAAATAAACAAAATGACAATAATACATAAATAAGAACAGACTACTAGCAGTTAACTGACATGCCAGCTCCAGACTTCAATTAAACTGACTGAAAGATTATGATTTCATCATATGAACATCAGGCACAATCCTTCCCGTTAGGGGTTTAGTATCATACCATCATAACATATATGAGAAGAACATAACCCGTGTCATGCCAACAACTGGTTTTTGAATAAATGTGTTTAGTTCCGATGCAAAGACCCTATAAGTGAATCAATATTAACGCCAAAATATGCAATCTTTAATGACCTGACAACAGTATCGTAACTATATCCCTTCTTAATAAGTCTATTCAAAGGTTTTGTTAGTATTTGAGGTGAATACTTACACCTTTGTGCTTTATAAAGAATATTTCCATGAAAAATTGGATGTGAAATACCTGAACGTATAAGAAGTCTGCATGTTGAGCTATATTTACGAATGATGTCCTTATACCGATGATAACATTTAGTAAATGTTTTGACTAGTTTGTGATATCGAAGACCCTGGTGTAATATTTTTTCAGTAATACGTAAATTTCTCTCGTTAAAATCTAAAACATTGTTACATACACGAGCGAATCGTACAAGTTGAGATATATAAACACCGTAAGATGGTGACAAGGGAACGTCACCATCTAAAAATGGATAATTAACGATAGGAAATGAAAAATCATCTCTTTTATCATAAATTTTAGTATTCAGCTTTCCGTTAGTGATATAGATATCAAGATCGAGAAAAGGACAGTGGTCATTGTTAGTATTAGCTTTATTTAAAGTAAGTTCAACAGGATAATTTTCTTTAATATACATACTTGAAGTCGTCATTATTGAGAGCCAAAATATCATCCAAATATCTAAAAGTATTATTAAATTTGTTGATCAGATGTTGTTTCGATGGGTCTTTGCTTATTTTTGTCATAAATTGCAACTCATAGCAATACAAAAACAGGTCCGCAATAAGTGGTGCACAGTTAGTCCCCATTGGAATTCCGATAATCTGACGATATATGGAATCCCCAAAGCGAACAAAAATGTTATCTAGTAAAAATTCAAGGGCATACATAGTATCAAAGCATGTCCAATTGACATAGTTTTTTTGTTTATTGCTACTAAAAAATGACCTAAAAGAGTTTGAACATATATATTCACATTCTGACTTTTTAAATGCCCATTTAATAAGGTGTGTGAATTTTTTTCTTAATGAGAATGTGAGGCAATGTGGTATACAGAGTAGAAAAATCAAAACTTTGAACAGATTTAAAATCACCAATATCAGCATGCAATTTATCAAGTACTTCCAACGAGTTCTTGACACTCCAAAAGTAATTAATTCCACTATTTTCGAAGGCCTTATTTCTAAGTCAGGAATAGATTAACTTTTAGGATTTATTGGTCCTCAATGCTCTTCAACTTCGTACTTTATTTGGCCTTTTTAACATTGTTTTATTCGAGCGTCACCAATGAGTCTTTTGAAGACGACACGCGCGTCTGGCGTGAATATACAATTTCAATCCTGGTATCTATGATGAGTTTATTGTTCAGAATTTTAAAAGTTCAAATCCTGGACAGCTGCTTTATGCGGTGTAGTTGTCCAATAAAACATCTTATATTTGCTCAAGAATTGTCACTTGCAAGATGTATCTAAAATCTCTCAAAAAATAAATAGAATTGGGATACTCAAGGTAGACAAGAGAGAGAGAGAGATTTTGGATGCACCCGTTACGAACTCTTGAACCTGATGGGCATAATGAGAGAGACGAAAAAAGATTTAAACACAAATTAAAACACTATTCTTAAAATCATACAAATTTATTTATAGAAATTCATACAATTTGTAGAAATTCAAACAATTTATAAAAATGCATACAATTTATAGAAATTTATAAAAAATATAGAAATTCATACAGTTTATAGAAATTCATACAATTTATAGAAATTCATACAATTTATAGAAATTCATACAATTTATAGAAATTCATACAATTTATAGAAATTCATACAATTTATCGAACATCAATAAATATGTTTTTACTTTTACTCAAACTTTATGTAAATGAAGCTACAGACATATATTTTTTTTGTAAGACATCAATAAATATATTTTACTTTCACTCAAATTTTGTGTAGTTCAAGCTACACAAATATTTTTATGTCATGCATCCGATTTCACCATGAGATATGCACACGCCTGATGCAGCTAATTTTTTTGGGCAAAATATTGCGTACTTTCTATTCAAACTTTTAATGTATAAATTAGCGTGTTTAACAAGTTTAAGCGATATATTCTTTGATATATATGTATATATTTATGATAGATACACTTGAAATGTCAAATATTCTAATGTCTTATAAGAATGATTTCACACTATAGAAAAAATATTATATGATTATCGTGTCAGATAAACTATTATCAGATGGGATTCACAACATGGAAAGAATATATATATATATATTTATATATGGTGGAAACAGTTAAAATGTCAAATATTCTAATGTCTTATAAGAACGATTTTACAATATATTAAATATATATACGATTATCGTGTCAGATAAACTATTATCAGATGGGATTCACAACACGGTACATATCTTTAATATCATATGAAAATCGTACTAAATTCAGGTAATATCAACCCGATGGTGCGAGTGGTCAATGAAGGAAAGGAAGATATCAGTGATAATAGAAAATATTGAACACACACAAAGAAGTTATATCCAGACACATACATTCACATACGATCGAATATGGTCACCTTCAAATGTAATAAGCAATACGAAGATTTACTTGCTCGAGTATAATCATAATATTATTCGATAAATTATACATGTTATTTAACAACCGCCTACTTAATTAAGTGGTGTTTGCAATATGTTGCATAATCTGAATACATTAATTGTTTATATGACTATAAAACTGACTGTTCTTCCCTCTCCGTCAAAGTTCCCACATGAGCAGATTCGTCAATTGAATTGAGGAAATTGTAAGACCAGGTTAGTGAACAGTTTAATTATACATTTAATTATACATTTAAGAAGCGGTATGAATTGTACTAAGTGGTATGAAGTAAACTATTATAACCTTTGAAATATATAATACAAATATATAAAGCATACTTGATATATACATATATGACTTTTAAGACTCGCAGTTTTATGATTAAGAGTCAATGTTCACGCACATTGTATATGATTTTAACAAAAAACAATTTTTTTTGGTGTTTTTTTCCAAATTGTTCATGCATGACATGAAAATTCAATAGCAAAGTAATGGTAGATCACTCTGTAGCACACGCCTGCGATTTATCCCAAAAAAACGAATTCTGGCTTCACTAAGGAAACTGAAACTCGATATTGTTTTGTGCTACAAATTTCATAAATATCAAAGCTATAAAGTACTCGAGATATTAATTCAATAAAAGTTTTACGTTAATATTTGAATATTACTGCATTGTTTGATAGCTTTTGTTTATGTACAACAATTAATTTCAAAATTTGTATATAAAACATAAAATAGTGTCCCCCATTAAAATTTTGTCTACGGAAAAAATATCATATAAAATAGTGTCCTTGTTTATGAAATGTTGTCACCTCCTTCTGGACAAAATTGTCACTGTTAAATTCTGTCAATGCTAATTTGGCACTGTTAATAACTGTCCATGAACTAATTGTAATTATTTCATTCCTGAGGATTCTACTGCCGTCCGTAGAGCCTGTCTTGATTTACATCGATCTAGAACGACTAGTTGACACTTCTCCACATTAATTTCACCGTTTGAGATAGTTTTGATTTGAAGGAATTTTTTAATTCATCTTTGAATTGTTTTGTTGTTACTTTTTTAACTGAGTGAGAAAAAATATAATTTATTTTGTTTTGCAGATACACTTACAACCTGTCAATTGCTATGATGACGATGATGCATGTTTTTACATGTTTCTTATTTGTGTTGATGTTTGGTACAAGTGAACAATGTGAATGTAAGCTTTTCTGTTAATTTGAATGTGTTACATTTTTTCATAGTTTTTCACACTGTCTAAACTTTTATATAAATTGTTCTGAATTTTTTTTTTTTTTTTAATTTGAAATGGTTTTTTTTCATTTTGCATCGAAAACGTTTCTCTGAACTTACCTTCATTAGAAAAGATCAGTGAATTCATTCGAACAGTGATATAAAACGCATCAACAAGTTCAAGAACAATGAACAATGAACAAAACCAGAAGACAGTAACAAATATCATCTAAGGGCAATTTTGCCTGATGGCGTTAAACCTAAGTTTTTTAAACATTTCTTGACTATCAAAGCAAGTTTGAGAAAAGTCTTTTACATATCGTTCCAATACCTTAGAAATAATGGTATTTGCACATGTGCTGTTTTTTAAACACTTGGTATTTACCCTCAGCATAAAAAATCACAAAAGCATTTAAGAATAAGGATATTTAACACATAAACGTGTTTCCGGTCTCAATAATAAATTTGTTCCTAGCGATTAAACAACGAAACATAGTTTTATAATGTCTATTTTATCGTAATATGAAAATTAAGTTACAAAAGAAGGGTCAGATTGTGACCTTTACAGTATACCTCCGTTGTTGCTGGGGATGTTAATAACATAAGCATAAAAAACATTGTCTATAATCATTCTGATAATGAAAAGTGTATGTTGGTATGTTTAAGAATTTATAAATCGGTAATAAATCCATTAAACAAATGAAGACTAAATATACATTTCAATTGTAAACAATCATTATATGTTTAGAAATATTATTTCTCATAGCTCACCATACTAGACTAAGTTAGCGAATTAAAAGCAAATGGATTTACATCTTCGTTCTAAAGCAGCATCTAGGATAATTTGTAACATCTCCGGTTATATGTAGAAATACACCAATTGCACCTTGAGATTTTTGATTTTTTTCGAACCCTTGTTAACCCAGTAAATTATAGGGGATTGTTTATCTAACATCATTGACGCAATTCCTACAATTAAAAGAATCCGGTAATTAAATATATTAAATATTAATTTATCTATAAACATAATAAAAGCTAAGTAGTATCTTCCAAGTGTCGAAATTGAATTAATAATAGAATATAATCCTGTAATCCCGTACATGTAAACTTTTGAAGAATGTGTTTATTTTTGTTTGATTACAACATCTTTATATTATGGCAGGACACTACTGAGTAATCTACGTTGACATTGAATTTGGTTCATTATGAATCTCTTTAAAAGACAATATTTGTTACTACATTGTATTGCAATGGCGTTGTAACTTTTCTTTTCGACGTATTAGTTTTAATGCCCCTTTGGTAAATTTAACCTCTCTTTATAATACTATCTTAACCTAAAAGAATGTGCTTGTGTTATGATGTTATATTATACTTAATTACTAACACATTTTTAGTTTATTTTTTTGGAGGGGGGTGGGGGTTGTTGATTCTCTGGTTCTTGTTTAATTAAATAATACTGGCATATTTGAGCTGATTTGTAAACACATCTAAAGAGAAATGTTCGTAAAAAAGCTTTGCGATGCATTAAGTGTATAAAGCTCGTTCATATATCTATTATATTGAATATCATTTTACTGTTTTATTTACAGCTTCATTTACAGCGACATTACCCGGCGGTTATAATACAAATAATCTTCAACCATGTGTCCAATACGACCAGGTCCTTTGTCCGGATGATGGTTACAATAGCACTACAGGTGTTTTTACTGCAGAAATAAATGGTACTTACATTGTGTCTGTAACCATGATGACAGGCCTTGTTGCGGGTCACACTAATCTAATGAAGAATCTAGACCTTTATGTGTGGCTATATACTGGTAACCAATATGATATGGCAACCCAAGTTGTCTGCATGGATCTAGTAGAGGGAGATCGGATTTGGGTAAGAATGTCAAACGGGGCATACACTCTCTTTGATGTCTACAACACTTTCAGTGCAGTTCTTGTACCTTCAGATTGATTCAGATGTAACATTAAATTGTTAAAGATGTTGCATTATGGCAAAACAATAAAAAGAAACGGTGTATGCTTTTTAATAAAGTTTACCATTTTGTTATCGTTAGACTGTTTTTTAAATGAGTATTGAGCTAATCTAGCATTCGCATTCGCTTTCGGTTTCTTGTTTTTAGATTTAAATGTGCGTTATAACTAAAACAAGATGACATTCGAAGTATATTTATGTTTATCATATCATGATTTAATGTATCATGACTTCAACATGGAGACTTATATCTAAGACGTATATAAATTAAGATATGGGGAATGAGTGAATTAGACCAGACGAAATACACAGCCTATAGATGTTGAACAGTTTAAAATTTGATTGATTAAAAGTGAAATCACAAAAAATACCGAACTCCGAGGAGAATTCACAACGGAGAGTACCATATCAAATGGCAAAATCAAAAGCGCAAGCACATCATCCGAATGGATACCAGCTGCTAGTTGATAATTGATAGTTGCATTTCAAAAATAAGATATCGTATACTGACATGCTTATGTGTTATGAAATGTTCAGATTAGTATTTAATCGATATATTTAGTCGATGTTTCTTTGAAAGAAGTTTCACAGGGTCATTTTTTGAAGCCGAACCTTTCAAGTAATTTTTGCACTTGCATTGCAGAAATACATTTTTGTGTCTTTCACTTTAGATCGAATCAAAATTCCAAAAGATGCGTTATAAGTACGTTTAAGCCCCAGTCACACTGTCAAGTTTAACTACGTTTTAAAGTGCTACGTTTAAACTACGTTTTGAATAAAAATGTCCCGTTATTTTGAAAGCTAGGTTTACATTGGCTAGAGGTATAGGGGGAGGGTTGACATTTCATAAACATGTTTAACCCCGCTGCATTTTTGCGCCTGTCCCAAGTCAGGAGCCTCTTGCCTTTGTAAGTCTTGTATTATTTTAATTTTAATTTCTTGTGTACAATTTGGAAATTAGTATGGCGTTCATTACCACTGAACTATTATATATTTGTTTAGGGGCCAGCTGAAGGACGCCTCCGGGTGCAGGAATTTCTCGCTACATTGAAGACCTGTTGGTGACCTTCTGCTGTTGTTTTTTTTTCTATGGTTGGGTTGTTGTCTCTTTGACACATTCCCTATTTCCATTCTCAATTTTATTTACTTGGTTTGTGCTACGTTCTACTCACGTTTTGTTACGTATTAGTACGTGAAGACCCACGTAGTAAGTACGTTTTGTTACGTTCCGCTAAGCTTTGATACGCATTTCCTAGGTTTCTACTTCGTTTCAATTTTCGCTACGTTTGTTGTTATATTTTCAAAACATACGGGACAGCTCCCGTTTTGAACAGAGGATCACTACGTTTTGATATGCTTCGTTGCGTATATTCCCGTTTCGCTACGCTTTCAAAACGTAGTAAAACGTAGCTCTTGAAACGTGACAGTGTGACTGGGGCTTAAATATCTGTCCAACCTTATATGTTTAAACGCTCTTTTTCAAATAAAAAAGAGGTCGATGGTGTAGCAAAAGGAAACGAAAGATATCAAAGGGACTTATATATCTAAGATACCTTTGCATTAATACATGAGTAATGGTTCTATATGACCGAAAGACAAAAACAACCTATAGATATTGAAAATTGTAAAACTTGATTGGTTAATTGATAATTGCACATACTGACAACACATTGGATATTGTTCTAAGAAAGCGAAATCATACCACTATTTAGTTTAAACACCCACACATCGTATCAGTGTATTGTAGTTTCATTTGATATCTATTTCAGTTGTTCTTCTCATTGGCTCATAACAACTTAATATAGTTATCAAAGGTATCAGGATTTAATTTAGTACGCCAGACGCGCGTTTTGTCTACATAAGACTCATCAGTGACGCTCATATCAAAATATTGTTAAAGCCAAATAATTACAAATTTAAAGAGCATTGAGGATCCAAAATTCCAAAACGTTGTGCCAAATACGGCTAAGGTAATCTACGCCTGGGATAAAAAAATCCTTAGTTTTTCGAAAATCTTTAGTTTTAGTCTTAAATGAGACTTATTACAATGTAGTCCAGTTGTCTTATCAATTGAATCCTTATTTTTTTTTCAAATGTCTGTTTAAATCAAGTTAACACCGGTCGACAGGGAATGCCCACTATTTCAGAACAGCTGATACTACAACCTTCTACTAATATTAATTGATTGATTGGTCTTTATCGTCTCGTCGGCACCATTTTTCTATTTCGTTGCGGTCAGTTTCATTTATAGTGGAAGTCGGAGTGCCCTGAGAGAATCTCACAGTCTCGCGCAGGCTAGTAATACAGTGATTCGAATACTGATACCACATAGTCACACGGGTCCTTCTTATACGCAGATGGACTTATGTTTCGATAGAGATTTATCGTTATTTTAGTTGTGATGGTTTGAATAATTGTCAAATGAAAAAAAAAACAGAATATATTTGGAAGACAAGATTGTTTGATTATGAGATAACTCAACTTCTTTCTTAATCTTTATGATTCATATTTCCTTGGGAATTGACATCAACCTTTTGGAGCACAAAGTTAACTTTAAGCTGTCAACAATAAAACAGTACATTATTTTAAAGCATTCATGAACAGCTTGATCTACGTTTGTGGTAGTCCAGAAAAAACTCCCCTGTACTTATATGCATACGGTTGCAGCATTTATTCCTACATAGACATGAATATATCTTTGTTATATTGAATGCATCTTTCGTGTGTGATGCTACATTCGAAAGCATCATTGAATTTTCAAAAAGTATTCTTGATACAAAACTGATGTCTCTTTTCAAGTGTAAGCATATGCCTAGTTGGAACTTGTAAATCATTTGTATATGTTTGTAAATTACTGTTTCACCCAATACACTAGATTATCAATATGATTTCCAGTATAATAGCTAAGATAAACATAATCTGATTCCGTTAAATTCACGCAATTGCCGTCAAAGAAATCAAATCAGTTAACGTTTTCCGTTATATTCTTCTGAAGACAAATAAATTGACTAAATTACTGAATTTACTGAATTTACAACAGACTAGATGAAATCCAGTTTAAAAAAAAAGAGAGAAAAAAATAGAAGATGAAAATAATCGTGTGTCTGAACAAAACAACTTATAAAGGTCGAGAAATACGAAAACTTTAATAATTCAAACCTCTTAACTAATGCAGTATTATATACAAAAAGAAGTTGATACATTCAACTAGTCTGCAAACTAACAACGAGTCACAACAAAGAGACATGCATAGATTTTTTACAAAGAACCATACACATTTTCAATCTCACTGAGTCCAAGAATATATTAAACGCATCAAAGATCTGTCATCAACATGTTTGAATAAATGAATACAAATGATTTGTACGACTTTTTATAACATATTTCATTGAGATATCATTTTTAAAACTAAAAATGGTAACATCGTTACATGATGCTTTAAAAAGTTTTAATTTGAAGTACTATCCTCATTCTGCAAATCATCCGAACAATATATACATATATATGTATAAGAATTTCTACAAACTCTGATTGATCTGTGATATTCTAAGTAAGTCCTACATTTGGATAACTTAAACAGCTGATCCTTCAACTAAAACTCCCATCGACAGCAACTCTTAATTTCGTCTTTCGGAAACACGTTAATTTAATTTAAAATGCAATTATTAAATGTTAGATTATACTTTAGATGAAAAGGCAGAGTGAGTTGTTATGGATTTTAGTGGTAACGTCGTTTTAGTCACGACATGATTTTCAATCTAAAAAAAAACCAAACGATATCATTAGGTAACTTTTGTTTTCATTAAAAAAAATATAAAGAGATATGCAATCGTTATTGTGACCCTTCCTATTACTAGCCTTATAAATGCCTATTTTACTCAAAGTATCATGACAAACGAGACAAGAAGAAAGAAAGTAATTTTTGCGCAAATGCGGGTAAATAGAATAAAATAAACTAATTTTACGACTCTTTGAGGTTGTTTTTATTTTGATTTTTCTACTGTTATGGTGATTCCGTCCCCATAGTAACCTTTTAAAATAAGAGATTTCCCTATACTACAAGTTGTAATTCCAGTCATAAACTTTATGAATACTCGAATTATTTATAACTTCCCACTACCCTCAGAATACAAAGTGTTTTTAAATATAACCCATAATTTAGTTTTAAGCTGATATTAGTTAATGTAAGACGCGAATTACATGATGTGGGTTTGGGTATGCATTACTGAATAGTTATACAAATATGTCTTGACAAAAAGACAATTTTGAACTCATGTGTTTAGCCTGAGAAACTACACCAATGTTCATCAAAAGTTACTTATGAAATGCGTGATATTTAGAAAATTAAATAGATTAAACAAGATGTACAATAGTTTGTTGTCATGATTCAGATGTTAAACCGTTCGAGCGTATGTTTCATGAAAATGGAGGTATCATACAAACTTGCAAATAGTTTGAAAGGTATTAGTAAATGTATGATGATAAATACTTATGTATATATTTTAAATGAAGCATTAATAGAATTTCACCATTAATATCATCAGACTTTCGATCAATTTACGTAAACAGTACATGTATAACAATCATCAATAATGTGAAAATTGTTAAAATTGACAAAGTTTTGTCTTGTCTTCATGCCATCAGTTCTATAATTAAAAGTTAACCTCACTCAGTTAGTATAGAGTGATCAGCGTATCGATCCCGGACACGCTTCGCCTACATGACCGGATACTGTATCTAACAAGCTAAGTTCTTATTGAGACCAATAATACATCTAATAACATGTATACTATGTTTCTGTTTAAATGTGTAAATCGTTTTTTTTAATTTGATTCAGGTACTATCTCAAAACTGGGGGAAGGGTGTTGGCACTTTCACAAGGCTATAGTGAATAGGTTTGGAAAACTATCAGAACCATATGAAAAAGTCAATAAAGTTGCCATAATTTCTTCGCCTATCATCTTTCTTGGTGTTCCCGGTTGTGTTTTTATCAACCAGTGTTTTTTTATGACATTTAAGTATTCCACTCCTACATTACACACCAAATGAAACCCAAACAGTATTGAACAAGGTTATATTTTACCTACGCAATATATGAACAAGTCTACATTTTCGAAATATGAATTATATGGAAAGCGGGAAGTAGCAGAACATCATCTTTCAATTAAGTATTGCAGTAGCTGTATTGGTTTACACTTTAATGCCTTTCTACAACACTAGAAAGGCGTAAAATCAAAAAGAGCATAGCCCGGGTTTCAAGACGTCATTATTATTTGGACTAATTTATCAACAAAAAAAATATGCTTTAAGAAATAATATGCTGGAATAAATGTTTATATATAATATGCTGTTGATGGGATATAGTATGTATTCTCAAGGTTTTCTGACTTCGTCCCCTTTCACAGGTAACACCTGCCTCATATAATTGTGGTACAATGTCAGAGTGATCCATATAATAACACATACGTTATTGTCTAGAAACTACAAAATGAGTGTTTTGGGCCCTTGTTTGCCCCTAACTCATACACTATTGGTATGATAACCCCTAAAATCAATCCCAACCTTCCTTTTGTCGTATTGAACCTTCTTGTAAAATTCCATAGAGATCCATTCACTAAAACAAAATGTGTCTCCGAACGACGACGATATAATACAATTATACATACCAAAAAAAAATAATGTTTGCGGTCATATTCAAATATATTAGACACAATACTCCATAAATGCATTTTCAAATATTTTATATAAAACCACCCATGTCAAATTAAATGAATGAGGAATGTGTCCATGGGTCTTAAATGATGCCCTGCATGCATATCCTATCAAGTTACAAAGAGATATAATTGAAGAACAGTAAAAGTGACACTACCCAAATTTGTACTTATTCTGAGTGTTGTAACAATAAGCATTCCTTATCAATGTCATTACGTTTGGTTAGGCAAACTTAAGCTAGATAATTCACACGAATTGACCGTGTTGGAGAAAATTTATGATGGTTATAGCCATACAAATCATCTGAATAATAATTAAAAAAAAACCAATTGATATGAAATTTCTATTGTGTATTTTTAAACTATAAGGGTTCAAATCTTTATTAAGTATCGCTTCTAAAATTCAGCTGACTAAATTGCAATACTTTGTCATTTCAAAGGAATATAAACATATGAATAGTAGAAGGAACATAAGTTAATGGACACTTTTGTAAAGTAAACCAATAAAACACTTCTTTGTTGCTGAGATTTTTTTAAATTTCCTAACAATATCATCTTATAGGTTCCCAGGTATATGTCTTTGAAAAATATGTTAAAGACATCTTTAGTCAGAGGTATGCTAGCTATTGTAGTTAAATCTCTCTGGTAAAAAGTAAATCGCGCATATTAATTATTACAACATATACATAATTTGAATATACACTAGACATTGTACTTTTTGAACAAATTATGTAGACAAAGAATATCAATATACAACGTTAGTATTGACTAATTTGCTGCAGAACATGAAACAATCTAATATGTTCATAAAAAATCCCAGCTGTATATATTTTTCTATGTTATTTCCGTCATAAAATTCAAATTAGTTCATTGACATTTAAAGATGTTTAACAAGTACTTTTATAAGGGACTGCATGTACTATGTGGTTTCACATTTGCAGACTTCTAACAGTCGGACAGTGACCTATACATGTTCAAATCCTGGACAGCTGTTTTATTCGGGATATTTGCCTAAACTGCCTAGAATGCCTCAACTTGCTGTCACTTAAAGTATTGTTAGTAGCAGGATGTATTTGAAAGGTTTCAAAAGTGCCAGTGGTAATTGATATGAGGTGTGCTCTCATAGTATTTATGCATTCCGCTATTGTGTTTTGATGTGTTCTTTGTACAGATGAATCCTGATACACTGCAGTCAAAACAAGATTAGGCTACAAACTATTAGAACAAATGCAAAATTAGATAAAATAAAATTTCGAAGATGGAGAAGTTAGCTAACATTAGTACTGCTAGTTAAAATCTGCTGGTTTAACATCTCATTTGAAACAATATTCACAACAAAACTGTTTTATGAATTTTTGGTAAAAAAGTATGATTTTTATTATTTCTTAAATTCTTTGAATTAAACTTTTTTTCTTAACCTGATTTTTGGGTTTATATGACTGTAAAGAAATAAATGGTGAAGAAAAAATCATGTGGTGGTGCACTCCTTTTTTTGCTACATCGTAAAAAAAATAACAGTTCCACAATTTTTTGTTTTCATACCTTCAATAAACATGATAAAGATGAAGTGGACAATCTGAATAAATTTAACATATTAAAAAACTATAGGTAAGTGTTAACATAAGAAAGTTTTATCATATGTTGATGCTTTGTTGTGTCAAATTTACCATGCTGTCAATTTTGTAAATTTGTGTTTTTCTCATTTCTTAAAACAAAATGCCTATCATTTCAACTTTTTTGTTATAAATGATTGAACATATACATATCTAAGAAATTTGAAAAGACAATAATGATATGGGACGCACATTATTTTTGTAAAATCTTTTTTTGCTCCCCTCACCCATTTTCTCAAACTTTGGCCTAAAACAACTGACTCGATTGGTCGTAAAATTTGAAAACTGGACTACTCATAAACTGCTCATTGTAACGACACAATATTTTCACAGCGTTATGTTTGATAATAATATTTTTGAAATTCATTGATATTTGCTACTTGTATCATATGTTTTTGAAATAATTCCAGAACGAGATTTAAACGAGACTAAAACGTCAAAAGAATATATCCTTAAATATATTATGAGTAGTCTTCATTATCAAGTATCGCTGCTCAAATTCAGATGACTTTTCTGCAGTACAATATCATTTCAGAGGAATAAAAAATATTAAATC
The DNA here is from genome assembly GCA_037788925.1 of Mytilus galloprovincialis. NCBI lineage: Eukaryota > Metazoa > Mollusca > Bivalvia > Mytilida > Mytilidae > Mytilus > Mytilus galloprovincialis. The sequence goes on along the minus strand of CM075333.1, from coordinate 42,378,959 downwards.
GACCATTTAGAACATTTGTAATTTGTCATGCAGCATCGTTTGCTGCTTAGTTAGTTCACGCATTATTACAAATATATAAGAATTTGATGAGACTGTCAACAAAGTGAGAGGTTTAACGCTATGAAACCAGGTTAAATCCACCATTTTCTACATTTGAAAATCTCTGTACACAGTCAGGAATATAACAGTTCTTGTCCATTCGTTTATGATGTGTTTTGATATTTGATTTTGCCATGTGATTAGGGACTTTATGATTTGATTTTCCCCTGGGTTCAGTATTTTGTGATTTTACTTTTTGCAGTTGCGCGCATTTTCATAACATTAATTTGGAATTTATGTTATGGTAAATGGTGACATTATCCAACGATAATGGACGTTTCAAACGATGCTGCATCTGAACAGACACGTATTTAAAGTTTCCAAAAAAAAATTACTTTTTTATGGCTGGCAATTAATGATTTACAAACAATATGATTTTCACCTTCATCCATAAAATTTTAAAATGAACAGATTGTTTAAGGAGAAATTGATGTACATGAACAACAACCAAAACCGAAAACAACAAAATAAAACATCAACATGAACAGCGCTTTTTTTATGTTCTTCGTCTCAAAGTCATAGTAAAGCAGTCAACAGAGGGCAAAAATATATTCCCTAATTTCAAATTTAAGATTCCCCGAAATGCCTATTTAAGCGTTTTCTTTTGCAAACTGGCAATCAATCCGACTATGTGTTAACATTAAAAGTGAAATTCTAGTCGATAACAACAACAAACAGAGAAACAAAAAAGAAATTTTGCACAATTACAATTACAAGAGTTAACTAAAAGAATATCATTCCCATATATAAAAGTTTACATGTTTATTGCTCTTGGACACTATACGAATTCAACTGATATTTATATTTATGAAGTTTCTAGTAAAATAGGAAGTAAGATCCTTGTGCTATTTGCGCGTAAGTATTTTGAATATATTGCACCAGAAATGTTGTAGTTTCCCGGGGAAACTTTTACTTTTTCGGTATGATTTAGAAAAAAAAGTAAAAACATATTTAATCAGCTGAAGACTATCAATTTTTGTTAGATATTGCTGGTCAAAATAAAAACGCCCATTTCCATTTACATTTCTGCTGTTACATATACATCATTATAAGGAACCCAGGACATTGTACTCTTTCATCAAATGATGTAGACAAAAACAATTAATTGTTGACGTCATTATCAGCAAACGTGTTACAGAAATAAAACAAATCGACTATGATTATGTAAAACATCCAAGCTATAAATATTTTTTTCTTTGTTAATTACGTGACAAATCATTAATTGTAATAGTTTTCAAGTACTTTTGTAAGGCTCTTCGTGTCCTATACGGTATCGGACATTTTAATGTCGGACATTGACCAAGACATGTTCAAATCCTGAATAATTTGTTTATTCGGGGTAGTTGCATAAATTACATTCATAGATATCTCACTCTTTGTTATAGTATTGTTAGTAGTAGGATGTATATGAAAGGTTTAAAAGTACCAGTGGTAATTGATATAAGGTGTGTCCTCGTAGTATTCATATACACGATATTGAGTTTTTTACAATGGGCGTTCTTGGTGCAGATGAACCCTGATGTGTATTACACTGCAGTCAAAACAGCAAAGGACCACTTTCTATCATAATATATGCACAATCAGTCGAAGTAGAAGTATACTAACATGGTTGATAACCACTTATTAAAATCTACTGTTTTAATACTTCATTTGAGTGAATATTCACAAACTCAATTTTTTTATGAAGCTTGGTTTAAAAACAAATGATGTTTTAGTAACAAAATAACTGACCATTACATATTGTTATGAATTTTGTAAGAGTTTATTGAAAATTATCCAGGTAAAAATAAAGAAATATAAATTATAAGAAACAAACAATTTATATAAAATTGCTATCATTTCTTGTTAGATATATGACAAGTTCGAATCATTATTAAGTATAGCTGCTGAGACGTATATGACTCTACTGCAGTTCGTCATAATTTCAGAGGAATACAAACATATAAAAATTATAAAGATCATTTAGAAGATAACTGTATTGTATTTGAAGCTCCGACGGCATAAACTAGTGATTTTATGTTCGCAAATTAAGTTTACCTGCAACGTGTAAACTTAGCACAGCTAGTATATGTGTATTTGAGACCATTACAGCATCAATTTATGCCGGCGGGGTTAAATACAAAATGTTATTTCCATTCTAACGAAACCTACAGAAAACGGAAGACATTTAAAATTTGTCATGCATCATCTGCACTTGCACGTACATTTTCCTAACATCAGTTTTGGATTTGAACCATGAGAATTCGTGATGTTTTCTAATGAAAATGAACGTTACAAACGATGATGCATTAGAATAGGAAACAGAAACTTTTGTAAACCAAAAAAAAAACTACTTCTTTGTTGAAAATAAAAAATTTCCAAGAAAATAAGAAAAACACTTTTTATACACAGAATTTGATGAGAGTGAGAAGTTTAGCGCTATAAAAACAGGTTTAATCCACCAATCAGGAATATGACAGTTCTTGTCCATTCGTATTTGATGTGTTTTGTCATTTGATTTTGCCATGTGATTATGGACTTTCCGATTTTGTTTTCCTCTGAGTTCAATATTTTTGTGATTTTCCTTCTTACCATATACTGATATGCAATGTAAAAAAATGAAATGTATTTTTTTAACAAGAATCACTATTACTTAATAAAAGAAAAGGATATATAATTAGTACATGTAAAGCTAAAAAAAGATAGACAGTGCTTGTATTGCTGTTGTTCTTCTTCCAAACGTTATATTGAAGTATTGAATACTGATAAAAAATTGATCCCCTAACTGCAAATTGAAATCCCCCTGTATCACCTGTTTGAGCAAATTTCTTTGCAAACTAACTATCACGCCACAAGAGTGTCATGTGTGTAAGATCATAAAAAATTTAATATTAGAGGTTTAAACAAACAATCAGTGATACAAAAGGAAATATCTCATATATATGATAATACATGAAAATGAAAGCGCTAGTGACAATATTTTAACGAACTGTTATTATTTGATGTGAAATGTAGTTTGTGGATTTAAAAATTTTATTATATATATATATAAGATACTTTTTCATGAAAAATTACACATTTGAAACTAGCAGATCATCTTAGTAGTCAAAAGGAATTAAAAACAATGAAAATATGTACAACCATTAATTGTTAAGCTCCATGTACAATGGTGTACTAAACTAATTAACGATTATTGGCCAGTTCCGTGTACTAAACTAATTACAAAATATAAAACAATGTGATATATAATAGCTTCGATTGACAAGTTGCAACACATAAATTTATGATCCCCTATATCATTCCGAGTGTACTAGGCATTGCACAATGGGTCGTCTTTCTGTATAACATAGAATAGTTAATGCAGTAATTGTATGTGCTACACTCAAAAGTCTGCCATGAATAGTTAAATATAGTTCAAATGGTATCAATAGCTTATCCATGTTAAACTCTATTTTGAAAATTAATTAAGGAAATAATTTATGACAGGCGTAGATTTATTTTCATTTAACCATTGGTTGGGCATTTATATTTGATTATTATATCCACATTAAATATATGTAGTGAATCATATCTTATTTTCTAATTCAGATTGGGAGATGTAGAATTTAAATTAAAAGTAGACGTTGAAAAATCGCATTGTAGGGGAAAATCCAAATCATAGGTAGAGTATTCTAGTTTGTGGAGGTAATAGTGAAGCTTGCATGAATAATTTAGTCAACACAAGCAAACTTAGAAATGTGATCGCGTCAATAAGTCGTCATCACAAGTACATGCATTGACAAACATTCAAACATTCAAATAACCAAATCAAACAAAGTTAATAGTTTCCTTTTCAAAACTGCAACATATACATTATTGAAGAAAAAAAAACACGACATTTTGTACTTTTTAAAATATTTTGCAAAATTATCAACGTTATTATTCACAAATATGTTACAGAACATGTTATCGATTACACAAACTAAGCTGCATATATTTTTATATGTTTTTCCATGACAAAATTTAGATCAATTAATTAACCTTTATGGGTATTTTACTTGTAATTTTATATATATTCGGCTTCATGTACTATTAGGTATCCTTTGTTCAGAATTTTAAAAGTTCGAATCCTGGACGGCTGCTTTATGAGGGGTAGTTGCCTCACACAGGCATTTTTTATTTGTTAAAGTATTGTCACTTGCAAGATGTATTTAAAATCTTTAAATAGTACAAAGGTCAAAAAAAGGTTTGATACTGTAGAAATAAATTATTGTATAATCCTTTGAACCAAACTAGTCTACATTCCTTTTAAGACTCCTTAATCAAAGAGTAGCTAGTTGTGTATAGCAAATCTATGTTTTCATTGATGAAAAAATATAAACTGTACGCTTGATATCATAAGATTGATGAACTCCAAATATAAAATTATTAACGCATAAAACAGGCATTGTTATAAAATGATCTCAACGTTAGTCAGTGCCGTTTATCATATATTATGTATCCAAGTGATTTGACTATTTTATTAGATGGGATTCACAACATGGTAAATATCTTTAATATCATGAGAAAATGCTACTTAATTCTTGATGGTGCGAGTGGTCAATATCGGAAGGTAATATATCAGTGATAATAGAAAATATTGAACACACACGAAGAGGTAGTGTCCAGACACAAAAAATTCACATACGATCGAATATAGTCATCCTCAAATAATAAGCAATACACAACTTAATGTGCCCCAATAAAATCATAATATTTATCAATAATTCATACATAATATTAACTAACCGCCTACCTAATTACAAAATATGCAAGCAAAACATTTGAGATATCAACGTGGCTTTTGCAATATGTTGCACATCCAGCATACATTAACTGTTTACATGACTATAAAACAGAGTGTTCTTTTCTGTCCATCACAAGTTCCCATAGGAGCAGACTAATCAATTGAAAAAGTAAGTGAACAATAATATTTTAGAATCGCTCAAAATTATAAAGGTGCGGTATGAACAGTGCTAAGTGGTATGAATTCAACTATGATCATGATTATAGACTTTGAAATATATGAAATATAAGGCATATTTTATTGATGCATATCTGACTTTTAAGATTCGTTTTTGTTTATCATTGACACATATTGTATATATAACACCCCCCCCCCTCCAAAAAAAAAAACAAAAAAACAACAACTAACAACTCAATTTTTTAAAAGTTGTTCATGCATGAAATAATAATGTGGCAGCAACGTTATGGTCGTTCAATTTGATCGACATTTGTTCCATTTTATTGTTAATGTTTCTTCTGATGCAGCTGACGGAATACTTAGATAATGAATGTTGGAACACTGTTTAAAACAAACATTGTGATTGGTCCGTCGGCATTAAAATGATTAAGTTTAAGCAAAACCTGTAGAGCAAATATATAAGGTTTTTTTACTGGCAATTTAATAACAAATTCGAATAATAAGGATGTAGTCGGAGATAAATTTTGTTTTAATTTGGTGGACTTTTTTAGTTCATCTTTGAATTGTTTTGTTAATATCTTTTTTTTCTGAATGAGATAACAATACAATTTTTTTTTGCAGATACTCTAACAACCTGTAAATTACAATGATAATGACTCATATTTGTGCATGTGTCTTGTTTGTGTTGATGTGTGGCACAAGTGATGGTAAGCTTTTAAGTAAATTTATATAATGTAATTTTTTCATAGTTTTTCACACTGTCTGAACTTCATAAGATTGTTCAGATCTTTTTATGTTTTTTTTTTTAAATTCTAAATGTGTTTATTTAACATTTCCTCGATATTTAACTCTGAAACAAAGTATTAAAATGTTTTAATATCTATTAAATTAAAAAAAATAATCATGCATACACCATAGGACAAAATCTTGTTTGTTTCATATTTGTACCACCTATTAATGTTATTTCGCTCTACGTTAAAACGAAAGAGAATTTTTTTTCAATAAAATAGCTTCAATATAGAAGTTATCACCAAGATAACTATAAGAGTTGTTGAATCAATTAGACGCAATTAAATATGACGATATTTTCTGAGTTTGTTCATAACACAAATGCAACAAGTGGCCCCTAGAAAGCACAACAAATAGCTGACTGTTGAATAAATTGTGCTAGCGGTTGAGTAGTGAACTTCATCATGGAGTACCTAATGATCGGCAATGGTTATGTGTATTATATATTTTAAAATCCATTGAAATCTATTTACAGCTGCTCTTACAGTGACATTACCAACAGGTAGTCATTCTGGTTCTATGCTTATCCCCAGGGTTAAATACAACGTAATAAAAATAAACGATCCTATTAGATACGATCCCAGTACGGGGAGATATACTGTTCAAAATGGAGAGGATGGTACTTACTTGGTATCTGTAACCATGATGTCAGGAACTGTTACGGGTCACACTAATATAATGAAGAATGATGACGTTTATGTTTGGCTATATACTGGTAACCAATATGATATGGCAACCCAAACTGTCTGCATGGAACTAAAAGAAACCGACTATGTTTCGGTAAAAATGGCCTTCGGACCGATTCTCTTTGATGTTTACAACACTTTCACGGTAGTTAAAGTACTAGGTTGATGTAACATTAAAGCTATAAAGTGTACGTTTGGACTCGAAACATCAGCAGTGAATGCTATTAAATAAAGTGTACATTTCTGTTTATTGTTCGAATTGTTTTTAACGAGGAGTTTTAATAAACATTTTCGATGTGCTTTCTAAATTAAAAAAAAACTGATTGGTCAAAATTAGTTTCATTACATAACGTCATACATGTAGCTATAAAAAAAAAAAAAAAAAGTTATGCAAGTCCCTCATCAACTTGTCTTATCAATTGTCTCCTTACATTTGTTTTACAAATGTCTGATTCAACAAAGTTAACACCGGTTGACAGGGAATGCTTACGATTTCAGAACAACTGATATAACAACCTTTTGCATAAAAACTTCCACAAAGATCAATTGATTGATTGAAATGTATTTACCGCCACATCAAAACCATCGTTCGATTTTGTCAGTTTTTATTTGAAGAGGAGTAAACTTACAATATCTGTGTTGACAGGCTACTAATACGGTAATTCGACTACTTATATATAGATCACTGGCCACATTGGCCCTTCTACTATGCTGAATGAGTTTATTGTTTTTGTAGTTGTGATGGTTTGAAATAATTGTCATTAGAAACACTCACGAATTTATTTTTCACTCTTGTAATATTTGTATTTGTATCCACTGACGAATTATGCCTTTTCAACTGATTTATATAGTTCGTGCTTATGTTGTATTGTTCCATCACTGTCCTAGTTATAAAGAGAGATGGAATCCCGCTATCATATATAACCCTGCCACATGCTGTATGTATGTGCCTGTCGCAAGCTTGCAATGCATTGTTTTTCGGTCATATTTTTGTACATATATTAGGCTGTTAGTTATCTCGTTTGAATTGTTTTACATTTGTCATTTCGAGGCGTTTCAATACATTCTATGCGGCATGGGATTTTCTCATTGTTAAAGGCCGTACGATGACCTATAGTTTTTAATTTCTGTTTCATTTGGTCACTAGTGTATAGTTGTCACGTTGGCAATCATACCACATGTTCTTTCTGGTGTATGATAACATAACATGAAACATTTATTGTGTTCGTAAAACAATTCTAGCTTTATATATTTCCGTGGCGAAATTAATTCATTAACAGTTTATGATGATTAACGTTTTATTCTAATCCCCCGAGGGTATCACCATCCCAGTAGTCAGCACTTTTGTGCTGACATGAATTATCATTAATATGGTCATATTTATAAATGAATTGTTTACAAAACTTTTGAATTTTAGAAATACTAAGGTTTTTCTTTACATCAGGAAAAGATAACCTTAGCTGTATTCGGCCACATTTTTGGAATTTTGGTCTTCAATGCTCTACAACTCCGTACGTTTTTTGGCCTTTTAGCTTTTTAGGATTTAAGAGTCATTGTTAAACCTTTTGTAGACGAAACGCGCATCTAGCATAATTACAAAAAATAATCCTGGTATCTATGATGAGTTTATTTACACCCACTAGGTCGATGCCACTGCTGGTGGAGTTTTAATTCCCCAAAGGTATCACCAGCTCAGCAGTCAGTACTTTTAATTGTGATGATATGAATTATTATTAATATGGTAATTCCAGAATTAACTCTTTACAAAAGTTTTGAATTTTAGACATACTACGGTTTTTCTACCTCAGAAATAGAAAAACCTTAGCCGTATTTTGCAAAACGTTTTGGAATCTTGATTCTCAATGCTCTTCAACTTCGTAATTAATTTTGACTCTTTAGCTTTTTGGGTTTCAAGCGTCATTGGTGAGCCTTTTGTAGACGAAACGCGCGAATAGCGTAATTACAAAATATAATCCTGGTTTCTATGATGAGTTTATTTACAACCACTAGGTCGATGCCACTGCTGGTGGAGTTTTGATTCCCCGAAGGTTTCACCAGCCCAGTAGTCAGTACTATTGTGCTGACATGAATTACTAATAATATGGTCATATTTATAAATTAGCTGTTTTTAACAAAACTTTTGAATTTTAGAAATACTTTTTCTACCTCAAAAGTAGATGATCTTACCTATTTTGACCAAATTTTTTTGGAATTCTGGTACTCAATGCTCTCAAACTGCGTTTTTTGGCCTTTGTAGCTTTTTGAGATTCAAGCTTCACTGGTGGGTCTTTTGTGGATGACACGCGCGTCTGGGGTAAATACAAAAAAAAAAATGATCTGGTATCTATGATGATATAGGAAGTTTTGGTATGAGTGCCAGTTAGACAACTCTCCATCCAAATAACAATTTATTAAAGTAAACCATTATAGGTCAAGGTACGACCTTCAACACGGAGCCTTTGCTGACACCGAAACACAAACTATAAAGGGCCCCACAATTACTAGTGTAAAACCATTCAAACGGGAAAACCAAAGGTCTAATCTATAGAAAAAAACGAGAAACGAGAAACACGTTTACATTACTAGTTTATGTAACAAAGTATTAGATTTTAGCGAGAGACATTTATGTATTACTGACAAATTATTACACTAGGGTTTTCGATATCACAAACTAGTCAAAACATTTACTAAATTTTATCATCGGTATAAGGAAATAATTCGTAAATATAACTCAACATGCAGACATCAAGATCTTATACGTTCAGGTATTTCACATCCAATCTTTTAGGGTAATATTTTTTACAAAGCACAAAAATGTCAGTATTAACCGGGAGGAATTGTGCCTGATATTCATATGATGTAGATATAATCTTCAAATCAGTTTAATTGAGGTCTAGAGCTGGCATGTCAGTTTACTGCTAGAAGTATGTTGTTATTTATGTATTATTGTCATTTTATTTATTTTCTTTTGTTACATCTTCTGACATCGGACTCTTGAACTGAATTTTAATGTGCGTATTGTTATGCGTTTACATTTCTACATTGGCTAGAGGTATAGGGGGAGGGTTGAGATCTCATAAACATGTTTAACCCCGCAACAATTTTTCGCCTGTACCAAATCAAAAGCCTGTGGCCTTTGTTAGTCTTGTATGATTTTTTTATTTTAGCTCTTGTGTATAATTCGGAGTTTAGTATGACGTCCATTATCACTGTACTAGTATACATATTTTTTAAGGGGCCAGCTGAAGGACGCCTCCGGGTACGGGAGTTTCTCGCTACATTGAAGACCCATTGATGGCCTTCGGCTGTTGTCTACTCTATGGTCGGTTGTTGTCGCTTTGACACATTCCCCATTTCCTTTCTCAATTTTATTACATAAACAATAAGAAAATATCACTTAAAAAAAAAAGTTTCATATTTCATATGATGAGTTTATTTACAACCACTGGTCCGAGTACACAGTTATTTCGTAGTGTATTTCTTTTAGACAATATATAGAAAATTAAAAAAAAATCCACCTGCGCGTTCTCAATAATATTTTTACAGTGTTATGTACTACTTTTGGGACAAATTATATCAAAATTATAGAAACCTTCATCGGCTCTAACTCAAAATATGGACACTTTTATGTTCAGGGGGTCTTGTAATCTTTTGACAGCTTCCGAAATACTTATTTTCAACCTTTTTCAGCTGGACCAAATCACTACTTTACTTTAAAATTTATGAATAAAAATTTTTCACAGCCCCCTACTAGCTATTTTAGGCATAAAACATGAAGAAATAAATTTGGAAGGGGTATTAACAAGATTGGCAAGTAACACACTGTCCACACTAGGGACTATATTCGTGGACAACGAAAATAAAGGGACGATAATTGTGTACTCGGAACCACTGGGTCGATACCACTGCCCGAGGGTAATAACAGCACCATAGTCAGCAATTTTGTGCTGATCTGAAGTATCATTGATATGGCCAACAAAGGTCTCGATGGCGTCAACCTAGGCAATATCCTTCATCATAAATTAGTTCAATCGAAAATACCTCCTTATTTCAAAGACCAGTCTGTACCAATAATTTCTTATACCTATACCAAACCTATTGCAACTAAAGTTTTCAATTACAAACGCGTTTTGCAGAATCTCGATATTGACGACTTCAAGTCTAAACCTCCTGATTGCCAAATTCACATATAATCCTGCTGGCCACGTTATTACCGGTGACCTTAACATTGTTAATAACACTTCTCTACGAAATGTGTTATCGAAAGGTCCGAAATATCATGAGCCTAAATCCATCAATCGGAAATACAACTTTAAAATTTTGATGGATTCAGTCGAGGATTATGCCAGGCAATGGGCTAAGCGAAAAAAGGAAGACGTAGACACTCTATCCGAATGGATTAAGGCAGTGAGGTCGTTAATACAAATCAGAATTAAGAAACTGAATGGGTCCATCAATGCCCATGCTACGTCAATCTTTAAAGACCCAAATGTTGTTAAACACCTATCCGACCTCCATGATAAATATGTTGTTGTCCCCGCAGACAAAGCCCCAAATAACATCATTTTTGTCTGTAAAAGACACTACATTAATTGCTTGATAAGCGAATTAGGTATAGACAATTCACTTGGAAACTCAACATATACCCTCACGACACTTACCAAAGAGGAAATCCTGGATAATCATAGGTCTGTTCTTTGTTCCTTTGGTATTTCAACCAAAGATGAAGAACTGGATCTTCCATCACTGTATTGGATACCTAAACTACATAAGTGTCCTTACAAACAACGGTATATTGCTGGGTCTTCCAAGTGCTCCACGAAACCTCTTTCTAAATTATTAACATCTATTTTATCAGCAATCAAAGACGGGCTTCAAAGTTATTGTGAAACTGCCTATTCTAGAGGAGGCGTGAATCACTTGTGGATACTTAAAAATTCCAAAGATCTTTTAGAGTACATACAATTTAACTCTCTTTCATCTTGTAACAGTATTAAAACATTTGACTTTTCTACTCTTTACACAAGTATTCCACATTCAAAACTAAAAGACAAATTGAAAGAGTTGGTATTACTTTGCTTCATAAAAAAGAATGGCCAACGTAGATACAAGTATCTTGTCTTAGGGAGGGATAAATCATACTTTATAAAGAATCACTCTGATTCAAACAAAAAATTCTCTGAAACCGATATTATCAAGATGCTTGATTTCTTGATTGACAACTTATTTGTAACGTTCGGATGACGTGTTTTTCAACAGACTGTCGGCATCCCAATGGGAACAAACTGTGCCCTCTACTTGCCGACTTGTTTCTTTATTATTATGAGGCTGAATTCATGCAGGAACTTCTTAGGAAGAAAGATAAGAAATTAGCAATATCCTTTAACTCTACTTTCCGCTATATAGATGACGTTCTTTCACTAAACAATTCAAAATTTGGTGACTATGTGGAACGCATCTATCCCATCGAATTGGAGATAAAGGATACTACAGATACAGTTAAGTCGGCTTCATATCTTGACTTACATCTAGAAATTGACAATGAGGGTCTGTTGAAAACAAAACTTTACGACAAAAGAGATGATTTCAGCTTTCCAATTGTGAACTTTCCATTTCTAAATAGCAACATTCCAGCAGCACCTGCATACGGGGTATATATCTCCCAATTGATACGATATTCCCGTGCTTGCATTTCCTATCATGATTTTCTTGATAGAGGGTTACTGCTCACAAGGAAGCTATTAAACCAAGAGTTCCAAATGGTGAAGTTGAAATCATTCCTTCGTAAATTTTACGGACGCCATCACGAGTTGGTTGACCGTTATGGAATAACCGTTTCACAAATGATATCGGATATGTTCCTTACGTCGTAACTACAATCCCCTTCTCTTTCATGAATGTGACCTACCGAATTAGACTATTTACCGGATTTGTAATCACATAAGCAACACGACGGGTGCCACAAGTGGAGCAGGATCTGCTTACCCTTCCGGAGCACCTGAGATCACCCCTAGTTTTTGGTGGGGTTCGTGTTGTTTATTCTTTAGTTTTCTATGTTGTGTCATGTGTACTATTTTTTTTTCTGTTTGTCTTTTGTATCTTTCGTCCCTCTTTTTTTTTAGAACAATTTTAGATTTTTGAAATACTAAGGCCTTCTACCTCAGAAGTAGATTACTTTAGCTTTAATCGGCAATTTGTTTTGGAATTTTGGTTCCCAATACTCTTAAACCTCGTACTTATTTGGTCCGTTTTAGCTTTTTGTGATTTAAGCGTCACTGGTAGGTCTTTTGTGGACGAAAAGCACGTCTTGCGTCAATACAAAAATTAATCCTGGTAAATATGATAAGTTTATTTACGTATATCGATTGATACGTTATGCCCGTGCATTTCACACTATACTGACTTAATATACAGGAGGGTGTTTCTTACTCAGAAACTGCTTTAAAAAGACTTAAAATGACACTCCGTAAATGTTATGGATACCATCGGGACATGGTTAATTACTGCAATGTGTCAGCTGTGCCTCAACTAATTAATGCAATTTTTACCACGATTTAGGTTGTGGTTTATCATCTATGTTGTCTGTCCGCTAAATACCGAACATAACCTATTTCCGAAAATAACTTTTATACCGAGAGTGAATTTACATTGCTGTCCATGGACTACTTGTCACAACATTTGTACATCCCAAATTATTGTATTTAAGTGGCAGTTGTTATCAAAAGGTTAGTTTGTTGTTATTTGTTTTATTACAAGTGTCAGTGTTTCTGATTCTACTTTGTTTTCCTCGTACAGTCGATGTGTTTCCTCAGGTTAAGTTTGTAACTCGGATTTGTTTTGTTTTGTTTTAAATCGATTTATGACTTTTAAACACTAGTGTACTTCTGTTGCCTTTATAGACAGGCAATGTTTTAAGGTACAGTATGTTCTATACGGTATTAGTTGAACATACCTTTAAATGTTGGATACCTTTGTAGAGTTACCTAGACATGTTTAAATCATGGGCATTTAATTCATACAATGGTAGGTTGCCCCAAGGGCAGTCAAATTATATCTTCCTCTTTGTATTATTATTGTTAGTAGCAAGATGTATTTGTAATCTTGTGCAAGAGAAACATTGGTAAATGATATAAAGGTACTCTCAGAGTTTTTATTTATCCCGCTATTGTGTTTTTGACTTTGTGCGATTTATGTGCAGATAGATCCAGATGCGCGATAAACTGCATTCAAGGCAATTATGAGCTTTTTACTATCAGATTGTGCACCAAATCAGTCGAAGTAGAACTACGAAGATGTGGAGATTTACCAACATGATTGAGTCCAACAAATTAAAAGTAAACTACTAATTTAGTTATAAAAAATATTCACAAGCATCATTATTTTTGAAGATTTATAGCAATAAATTATCTGAATACAAAAAAAAAACCACTTTTATTTAAAATTGCCAATACTATGCATTTAAAAAAAAAACTTATTAGGTTTCAAATATTATTCAAGTATCTTTCTGGGATTCAGCTGACTGTACTTCAATACTTGTGTCTTTTCAGAGGAATACAAACTCATGAAGAGTAAAACGAATATTAAGTTATGGACACTTTCGTAAAGTACACCAATAAAACACATCTTACATGCTTCGAAACAAATTAATTCCAACCAAATTAAATATTATTTTCACTTTCCTTCATATTGCAAGGCAATTGCATAATTGTTTTAAGCATAATTGACATTACTTATTAACAGAAAAGGATATATAATCAGTATATGTGGAGTGAGGCAGTCAACAGAAAGCAAAAACATATCCCCTGACTTCAAATTTGAGACTTCATGTATAATCTATTTATTGAGGTGGTATGGTAGTCTAAATTAAAAATGATAGAATTTGTTCCTACTTTGCCAACACTTAGTTTGTATTGATATATGTTAAAAAATATGATAAAAGTGATAGGTCACCGTAAATTTTCTCAAGCTACAAGTTGTGACAAAATGACACATTTTGTGAGAATTATACAGGAAAAACATCAGTATGTGATAAGAAGCTACATGTAAACCAAATGATAGAATTGTAGAATAAAATACGAGAAGAGAGCTTTAAGAAAATGCTTTGAGAATATCAAAAGAAAAGATAGGGTCACCATATGTTTTTCTGGCTAAAATACAAAATAGCAAACTACCATGTAGATTCCTTCCGAAAATGCATTATTTCAGAGTTACTTCCCCTTATAATCCCCCCCCCCAAAAAAAACCCACAAAAAATCAAGCAAAAATAAAATTCACCGGACGGGTATAAATATTAATATTTATAAATTATATTCTTATAAATTTGTTCTTTTAAATGCAAATATACATTAGTTCCCAAATTCCTGCATCAAATTTTCCTAACTTGATTGAAAATAATCTGGAGCTTAGGTTCTCTGTTTTTTACAATCCAAGATGGCAAAAGAAACTGATACCACATGTACCACATTAAGCGATTTGTGGTGCAAATTGACGATCACGTCACAGCTGTGTGTTAACTATAAAAGTTTAATTTTAGGCGATAACACGAACAGTCTGTGCTACAAAAAGATTTTTTTTATATATATAGAATATTTTTTTCATCAGAAATGTGTGATTCCCTTATGAAAGGATAACATAAATACTGCTCTTGGAAACTATACATATTCAACTGGTTTTTATAAGAACATTACCTTAAAGATAGAAAGTAAAATTGTACTATTTACACATACGTTTTTCAAATTTTTTGCACCCGAAATCTTGTAGTATCCCAGAGAAATATTTTTTTTGTTCGGTTTTCTTGAAAAATAATCTAAAATATTTTAAGTCAGATGAAGACTATCTATTACAATGAGATATCTCTGGTTAAAAAGAAAACGCCAATATTCATAACTACAACATATACATAATTCAAATAAACACAAGACATTGTACTTTTTCAACAAATTATGTAGACAAAGAAAATTGATAAACAACATTATTATTAACATATGTGTAACAGAACATGATGCAATCTACTATGTTCATGTAAAAACACGCAGGTGTATGTAATTTTTCTATGTTATTTTCATCAAAATCCAAATTAATTTATTTTAAGGTACAAAATGTATTTTACGGGTACTTTTACAAGTTACTGAATATACTATACGGTATCTTTTGTGGAGACTTTTAAATGTCGGACAGTGACCTAGACATGATTAAATCATGAAAAGTTGGTTTATGCAGGGTATTTGCCTAAATGGCAGTCAAATTGTATTTTCCTCTTGATTATATTATTGGTAGTAGCAAGGTGTATTTTACATTTTTTAAAAGAAACAATAATTTTTGATGTAAGGTGTGCTCTAATAATATTTATAGATTCCGCTATTATGTTGTTTTAATTTGTACGTTCTTGGTGCTGATGATTCCTGATGCGCTATAAACTGTAGTCTAGACAATAATATGCAACTTACTATTAGACCATGCACACATTCAGCCAAAAGAGAGTCACGAAGATGCGAAGATTTGCCAATATGATTGAGTCCAACAAATAAAAACCACAAGCAATAATATTTTTATGAAATTTACCACTACACACAATAGAGTATACTTGTTTTTATGGTTTTTGTAAAAGTTCATTAAAATTTGTCCAGGAAAAATATAAAGCACTACAAATAAAGGCAACAGTAGTATACCGCTGTTCGAAATTCATAAATGGATAAAGAGAAAACAAATCCGGGTACAAACTTAAACCGAGGGAAATGCATCAAATATACGAGAACTACGACACAACAGAAACACAACATTAAAATGTAACACACACAAAACAAACTATAATATAACAATGACCATTTTCCTGACTTAGAACGGGGCAATTTTAGAAAAAAAATTGTGGGTTGAACCTGGTTTTGTTGCATGCCAAACCTCCCGCTTAAATGGCAATGTTAATTACAACATTAAAATGACAACATTACATGACAGGACTACAATACAAATAAACGGGAGAAAATATAGGACAGACAAACAAACGAATAATAGCCAACAAAAGGTTAGATATTTAATACGCCAGACGTGTGTCACGTCTACACACGACTAACCAGTAACGCTCAGATGAAAAAAGTTTAGAAGCCAAAACAAGAACAGAGTCTACAAACTACAAACTATCTGAATAAAAAACCCTATTGGTATGAAATGTCTATTACTTCCTATTACATTGTTTTAGCAGAAATTATTGTTCATGTTCAGCAAACAAAACCCAACAAAAATAAGAAACAGCGCTCTGTTTGTTGTTCTTCATCTTAAAGTCTTTTGAAGTGTGTTGACTTTAAAAGTTTAATGTTGAATGAGTACACGAACAATCAGTGATACAAAAAGAAATGTCTCATATACATAGAATGGTTTTTTTTATGAAAAAGAATATAATTCCTATATGAACAGAGAACACAAATAGTGCTCTATACATACATATACAACTAAACATATTCAACTAGTGTTTATGTGAAGTGTCCCATAAAAATAGAAAGTAAGATGGTTCTTTTTACGCATCAGTATTTCCAATGTATTCCAACATACATGTTGTAGTTCCGAGGGAAATGTTACTTTTTCGATTTTATTTGGCAAAACAATAAAATTATATTTAGTCAGCTGCAAACTAGCCATTTTATTTAGATATCACTGGTAAAAGGTAAAACGCCCATTTCCATTGCAGTTACATATACATCATTACAACGAACAACAAGAAATTGTACTCTTTCATCAAATGATGTAGACAAAAACAAGTAATAGTCAGCGTCATGTTCAACGTATTCGTTACAGAACATGAAACAAATCGACTGTGTTTATGTAAAACATCTAAGCTGTATATATTTTTTCTATGTTACTTCCGTGACAAAATTCAAATTAATTCATTGACATTTTATGATATTTTACAAATACTTTTGTAAGGTTCTTCATGTACTATAAGGTAATGGTTCTGCAGAATTTTAAATGTCGGACAGTGACTTAGACATGTTCAAATCCCAGACAGTTGTTTTATTCGGAGTAGTTGCCTAAATGACAATAAAAGTTTGTCGTTCTCTTTGTTATATTATTGTAAGGAGCAGGATGTATTTAAAATCTTTTTAAATTACCAGTGGTTATTGATATAAGGTGTGCTCTCAGAATATTTATACATCCTAGTATCTTTTTTGAAAATGTACATATGAATCCTGATGCGCGATAAACTGCAGTCAAAACAATTATAGACTACTTACTATCAGAACACATACTGAATCAGCCGAAATAGAACAACGAAGATATGGACATTTACCAACCTGATTGAGTACCGCTAATAAAATCAAGCTACAGATTTATTATTGCATTTCAGAAAATATTCACAAGCACAATTGTTTTATGTAGCTGTTGGTAAAAATTGTTTTAGTCTAAAAGAGTATCTTGTTACGGATTTTGTAAGAGTTTATTTAAATCAAGGGAAAAAAAGCAATACAAATTATCTGGTGTTGTCTGTTCTATGGTCGGGTTGTTGTCTTTTTGACACATTCCCCATTTCCATTCTCAATTTAATCTGAATAAAAAAAAATGTCATGCATCGTCTGCACTTATGCGTTCATTTTCGTTCTATCAATTAAGTATTGTACAATGAGAATTGAAGACGTTATTTAATGACAATGAACATTAAAAACGATAATGCATTAACATATTTATTAATAGACACTTTTGTAAACCAACAAAATCTACTTCTTAGTTGCTGAGAAAACAAATAATTTCCAGATAATATGCAGACTCTTTTTCCAAATATTGATATACAATGTGAGACAATTTTATTGATATTCTTTTTAACAAGAATCACCATCACTTAATGCAAAAAAAAGATTTATAATCAGTACATGTACAGCTAAAAAGACAATGAACAGCGCTTGTATTGCTTTTCCTCGTCTCAACGTTATATTGAAGTAGTGAATACTGATAAACAAATTATTACCGAACTGCAAATAGAAGACCCTCTAAGCACCAATTTGAGCGAATTTTTTTGCAAATTAACGATCACGTCACAACTGTGTATGAACTTTTAAAGATTGAAACAAACAACCAGTGAAAAAAAGAAATATCAAATATATATATTTAGTATAAGTATCTTGTGTATATATATATATATATATATATATATATATATATATATATATACAAGATACTTTTTCATGAAAACAAACAAACTTCAAACTGAGTGTAAGCAGCTCATATAAGTACCATTGTAGTTAAAAGGAATTGGTACACTATTGTCAATCTCCCTTTACTAAAATATAATAAAATATAAAACAAGGTAAATCTATACGATAGCTACGACTGAGAAGTTGTAAATTAAAAAAATTAAACATTATAAATGGATGATAGCCCATAGATATTGTCCAGTGTACAAGGGAATGCCCACTGGGTCGTTTTTCTGTTCTTTTAACATAGAACAAGTAATGCAGTAATTGTATGTGCTACACTCTAAAGACTGCAATTAATAAAAAAAAAATGTAGTTCAAATTGTATCATAAGGTTACCCACGCTTAACTCTCTTTGGTAAATTAATGTTTTGTTCAATACATTATTGAATAGAAGTATACCTGCAGCATCCACATTAAATATATGTAGTCAATCATATTTTCTTTTCTTATTAAATGGATATAGTGTGGCTATTTGTGGAATAAATGGATATTTCAAAATTATGAACGTTATTATTCACAAATGTGTTACAGAACATGTGATCGATTACACAATCTGAGCTGTATATATTTTTCAATGTTTTTCCATTACAAAAATCAGACTGATTCATTGACCTTTAAAGGTATTTTACTATTATAGTCTGCTACATTTACTATAAGATATCGTTTGTTCAGAATTTGAAAAGTTCGAATCCTGGACGTCTGCTTTATGCGGGGTAATTGACTCAATGGGGCATCTTTTATTTGTGAAAGTATTGGTTCTTGCTAGATGTATTTGAAATTTCTGATAAGACCAAGGTCAAAAATAATTATTTCTTATGCAGCAGAAATACTGCAATCTGATTGGTTAATTACCCCGGTGTAATAAACACCCCACCCTTGTTCACCCGGGGATAAATAAATTTTTGCCAAAAATGTTTTAAAAATAAAATCTTGCCAAAAATTTTAAACTTTGCCAAAAAAATAAAAAAAAAATTTTTTTTGCCTCAGGGTGTATGAATTTTCAACAACGGTGTAAAATTCTGTACTCTCCTGATTACACCAAGATAACTAGTAGTATATATACTTTCGAAATAAATCATTGTGTTATCCTTTGAACTAGTCTACAGATATTTTAAACATTCGATTTAATACACCTTATCCAAAGAGTAAGTAGTTGTGTATAGCAAATCTTTATTTTCCTTGATGGAAAAATATTCAATGTACGACTAATATATATAACAAGATTCGTGAACTGCAAATTAAAAATTATTAACACATAAAACAAGTATGGTTATAATATGATCTCAACGTTTATTATATCTTCAGTTTCCAAGTAATTCGACCGTCTATGTCAAAATACCTTTGTCCAAATTACGTTTATATAAAGAAACATTTTATATAAAAACAGAACCAACAGAATAAAACAGTTTCGGAAACAGTTTAGAAATTGAATGTTCTTATCCGGTGGCATCAAAAGTCATGCATATTTAAAGTCCTATCGAAAGGCAAAAAATATTTAGTTGTATATGATAGTTAAGATAATAATGTCAGATACCATGTAGACTATTCAAAACAGATATGATTCACAGGACATTAAATATATATTAATATCTATATATATATACAACTCGTCTAAACATCAACCTAACAATGTTAGATCTGTAAATTTGTAGAGTTGTCACTGACTCAGACGTACTTATATATATATATATATATCAAACACGATTGTTTTGTCAGATAGACTATTCTCATCAGATTGTATTCACAATATATCTTATATGTATATCATTTATATACACTATTTATATAGTATACATTATATGGTACTAAAATGTGCATCTCTTGTGTTCATTATAACATCTTTTCCGAAAATTTATTGCTTTCCGTTTCATATTATATTAATAATTAAGATCTCGTTTGTTTGTTACATATGGTGATCCCTTCATTTTACAATTGCCAATAGCAGTCAGCAGGGTTTTAAACATCCGTTGTCGACCTGCTAGTCAAATGCTTCTTGTAATATTTTGTTAAAATATAAAATGTGTCTGTCCCTTTGACACAATCCCCATTTCCATTCTCAATTCTATTTTTCACTTGTATGGTATTTAAAAAAAAAGGTTATTAGCGCTACATTTAGACGCCTCTTCCTAGAAAGTTGTTTTGCATGGATATGTGTACACATTGCGGTTTTTATCAAAAGCAATCATAAGTTTGGACTTTGTTTAACTTCATACTTGTTAATATCTATCTATCTATATATATATAAAGATATCATTATAAAAGGAATGATCGGGTCAGATAGATAATTCTTATGAGATGAGATTCACAACATGAAAAGTGTAATATGTATGATAGATACAATTAATACGTCATATATTCTAATGTGTAATAAGAACGATTCCTCAGTATAGTAAATATAAATTCGATTATAGTGTCAGATAAACTATTCTTACGATTTACGACATGGTAAGTATCTTTAATATCATTCTCAATCGTCCTTATTACTTGTAATATCAACAAGATGGTGTGAGTGGTCAATATAGAAAAGGAAGATAACAGTGATAATAGAAAATATTCAACACACACAAAAAAATGGAGACCAGACACAAACATTCACCTACGATCGAATGTGGTCATCTTCAAATGTAATAAGTAATACAAAGATGAAAGTGCCCAAATAATCAAAATATAACTCGATAAATCATACATATTTTTTACTAACCGCCTACTTACTTACAAAATATGCAATCAATGCATATGTGATTTCAACGTGGCCTTTGCAATATGTTGCACTATCTGAATACATTAATTGTTTACATGACTATAAAACAGAGTGTTCTTCTCTGTCCGTCACAAGTTCCCAAAAGAGCAGATTTATCAATTAAGGACATTTTAAGACCAGGTGAGTAAACAGTTTTATTATAGAAAATATCGAAACAATAAACGGGGCGGAAGGAACTCTTCTAATTGGTATGAATTAAACTATTATAGACTTTAAGATATAAATATATATATATATATATATATATATATGAGTCTGAAAGATTGTGTTACAATACCGATAAATAGATGGAAAACAAAACACTAAAAAGTGTTGAATATCATTGCACAAAGATGGAAAAACTGAACAGATGATATAAATTATACAATAATTGCAAATATTTCGGCTCAACAAATGGCCTTCTTCGGTGACAAAAGTTTTAACAATAATGAGATATAATGTATAAGGTGTAAACATAGATCACTAATAATACAGGTAAGTTTTGGTCGATTGATTTTAATCCAAAATCCTGAATATAATAATATAAACACTAGACTGTAAATTTAATTATTTCTTTCTATTGATTCCATCTGGATGGAGGACACCCAGTGTTTTTATCCAAAACCTCTCCCGATTTTCTCTTTGCCTATGTTGCCATGTACAATCCTGTTCGATCACAAGGATCTTCATGTGATCAAAATCTTTCAGATTGTGATCTGGTAACCTGAAATGTTGGCTGACAGGAATATACGGTTTTTTTGTGAGGTCACTCCTGTGGCCATTGAGGCGTTTGTGAAATGGCTGCATAGATTCACCAACATATTGGAGACCACATCTAGGACACTCAAGAACGTAAATCACGTTTGAGCTTTTGCAGTTGACATTGCAGAAGATCTTGTATGTCTTTTCTGTGGTCTTACTGTGAAATGTTGATGAATGCTGCAATTGGTTGCAACATTTGCAGCGCTTATCCCCACAAGGCTGACAATTACCTACAGTATGGTTAGGTTTGGAAAGGTCAGCACGGACAAGTATATTTCTCAGGCTGTTAGGTTGTTTGAAGGCAATCATGGGAGGCTCAGGAAAGATTTTGGATAACTTCGAATGTTTCTCGATTGCTGTCCAATGATCACGAATGGTCTTGAAACTATTTGTCAGGCATGGATGGTAGGTGAGCACACATGGGATTCTTTTACTTTTCTGTTTATCTTTGTAAGTTAGCAGACTGCTTCTGGGGATGGATTCCGCTTTTCGAAAACTATTTTTGATGTTTTTGTGTTTATATCCCCTTCTTTTCAAATGTCCTTTAAGCTGCCCCAGACGTTGTTTTGCAGTGTCTTCAGAGGAGTTATTTTGCCAGGAGCCTCCGCATCAAGGAACATTTTGCATCGACAGATAGTGACTCTGATGACTCCAACGAATATAGATTTAGAAAGAAAAGCAACTGGGTCCCTAAACCAAGCAAAAACACCACCTTAGAATCATTTATAGACAATGTTAAAACGGATATACTTACAAATGTAAAAATAAACAATCAGACCTATGATAATTTAACACCTGATGAACGTGTGGCTTTGACAAATTTGAGAGATAATGACGACATTGTTATTAAACCTGCAGACAAAGGGAGTGCAGTTGTCGTCATGGACAAATCTAACTATGTCCAAGAGGCCATTCGCCAATTAGATGATGACCGGTTTTACAGAAAACTTAATTCGGACCCCACCCTCCAATTCAGCGAGGAAATAACAGAATGTTTAAAGGAAATGTGTGACAATAACATCATTGATATAGATACTTTCAAATATTTAAAACCTGAAAATTCTACCTGCTCCCTAAAATTCATAAACCTGGTAACCCAGGTAGACCAATCGTCTCAGCTAATGGTCATCCCACAGAAAAAATATCCGAATTCGTTGATTACTATCTTCGACCTCATGTAGAAAACTTGCCATCTTTTATTAAAGATTCTACAGATTACTTACTAAAGATGCAGGATTTAAACCCTCTACCTGCCAATACTACTCTTGTCACTATGGATGTCACCTCTCTCTATACGAATATTCCCCATGCGGATGGTATTGAAGCATGTAGAGAAGTTTGGGACTCTCGATCTCTTAAAATTCCACCTACTGATTGCTTAGTTGAAATGCTTACTATGGTCTTGAAAAAGAACAACTTCACATTCCAAGGAGAACACTATTTACAGACAAATGGCACTGCTATGGGTACAAAAATGGCTCCATCTTATGCCAATATATTCATGGGTAAATTTGAAAAGCAACTGCTGGAGTGCTCCATCGAAAAACCGCTTTCCTGGTATCGATTTATTGATGACGTTGACATGAAATGGGACAAGGGAGACCAAAAATTACAAACTTTTATAACAAATGCTAACAATCAACACCCTACCATCAAATTCACCCATGAAACATCTAATTCCACCATAAACTTCCTTGATACATCTAGCACCCTCTCTGTAGGTATAATAAACACAGATATATACTCTAAACCTACAGATACTCATCAATACTTGTCGCCTGAAAGTTGCCATCCCCCACACTGCACGAAGAGCATTCCATACAGCCAAGCTCTAAGAATAAGGCGAATCTGCTCCTCTGAAGACACTGCAAAACAACGTCTGGGGCAGCTTAAAGGACATTTGAAAAGAAGGGGATATAAACACAAAAACATCAAAAATAGTTTTCGAAAAGCGGAATCCATCCCCAGAAGCAGTCTGCTAACTTACAAAGATAAACAGAAAAGTAAAAGAATCCCATGTGTGCTCACCTACCATCCATGCCTGAGAAATAGTTTCAAGACCATTCGTGATCATTGGACAGCAATCGAGAAACATTCGAAGTTATCCAAAATCTTTCCTGAGCCTCCCATGATTGCCTTCAAACAACCTAACAGCCTGAGAAATATACTTGTCCGTGCTGACCTTTCCAAACCTAACCATACTGTAGGTAATTGTCAGCCTTGTGGGGATAAGCGCTGCAAATGTTGCAACCAATTGCAGCATTCATCAACATTTCACAGTAAGACCACAGAAAAGACATACAAGATCTTCTGCAATGTCAACTGCAAAAGCTCAAACGTGATTTACGTTCTTGAGTGTCCTAGATGTGGTCTCCAATATGTTGGTGAATCTATGCAGCCATTTCACAAACGCCTCAATGGCCACAGGAGTGACCTCACAAAAAAACCGTATATTCCTGTCAGCCAACATTTCAGGTTACCAGATCACAATCTGAAAGATTTTGATCACATGAAGATCCTTGTGATCGAACAGGATTGTACATGGCAACATAGGCAAAGAGAAAATCGGGAGAGGTTTTGGATAAAAACACTGGGTGTCCTCCATCCAGATGGAATCAATAGAAAGAAATAATTAAATTTACAGTCTAGTGTTTATATTATTATATTCAGGATTTTGGATTAAAATCAATCGACCAAAACTTACCTGTATTATTAGTGATCTATCTTTACACCTTATACATTATATCTCATTATTGTTAAAACTTTTGTCACCGAAGAAGGCCATTTGTTGAGCCGAAATATTTGCAATTATTGTATAATTTATATCATCTGTTCAGTTTTTCCATCTTTGTGCAATGATATTCAACACTTTTTAGTGTTTTGTTTTCCATCTATTTATCGGTATTGTTACACAATCTTTCAGACTCATATAATTTTTCCTGTTTGTGTAGTATTGTCAATTTTGATGATCCAATACCTATTAAGTTTACTGGTTGGTAGATTCTTATAGACTCTATATATATATATATATATATATATATATAAAGCATGTTTTATTGATACATATCTGCCTTTTAAGACGCGCAGGTTTTATAACTGACAGACGATGTTCACGCACACTGTATATAACTTTAACGAAAAAACCTCACATTTCAATTTTTCGTTAAATTGTTCATGCTTCAAATAAAAATTTTATAGCAAAGTTATAGTAGATTACTTTGAGCGACGATTGTGACGTTTTATTGTTTATGCTTCTTCTAATGCAGCTAAATTTTTAAATGATTAAAACAAAAATTGTGATTGTCTGTCTGCTTTAACATGATTAAGTTTAAACAAAACCTTTAAAGCATAATTATATAAAGCTATTTTATTGGCAAAAATTGTTTTTTCATGATTACATACATTGAGTATAATTTTATAAGGTGACTTGTAACACACACCTGCGACTCTATCCAACATACCCCTGTTCTTGCAGATCTAAAGGAACTGTGAAATTTGACATAGTTTTGAGCTACAAACTAAAATATCATAACTATAAAGTACTCGAGATACTTAATTCAATAATATTACGTATTTTTACGTTTATATTTCAAATATACTGGTTTTGTTTATGTACAATAATATATTTCAAAATTCGCATGTCAAAAAAAATAAAATGTTGTCCCCTATGAAATATTGTCTGTGGACAAAATATCATATAAAATAGTGTCTTTGTTTATGAAATGTTGTCAACTCCTTATGCACAAAGTTTTCATATAAAATACTATCCATGACAATATTTCACTGTTAAATTCGGTCCACGCTCATTTTTCACTGTTAATAACTGTCCATGAAATAATTCATAATTCTAATTATGTCATCACTGATCATGAGGATTATGCTTCAATTTATTCCTCTTTGAATTGTTTTGTTGATACTTTCTTCACTGAATGAGGTAATAATATCATTAATTTTGTTTTCAGATACATTAACAACCTGTCAACTGCAATGATGATGACTCATGTTTTTACATGCATCTTGTTTTTGTTAATGTTTAGTACATGTAAAGGTAAGCTTTTATGCTAATTTGAAAGTGTTATATTTTTCACATTATTTTTTTTTTGCATTCAACAACAATATTGCACATGCTATAAACAGATTGCTTCACTGGTACAGCTATTTCAGGGGAGATCCCTGTATATTAGTACCTCAAGACCATGTGATCCTCTGTTATATATTAGTCGTTTTTTACACTGTATTAACTTCTTTAAAATTGTTCTGAAATTGTTTTAAATTTGAAATGTAATTTTTTTTTCAATTTGCGTCCAAAACGTTTCTCTTAATTTACGTTCATCTGGAAAGATCAATGAACTCATTATCTTGATTAAATTAGACGAACGCTACTTTTGTAGTAAAACAAATGTTTTTTTTAAAACAATAACTATTTTGTTCCTAGTGATTAAACAATAATAGTTTTATAAGGTCAATTAAATCCTTATTTGAAAATTAAGTTACAAAAGAAGGGCCGGATTGTAACCTTTCTAGTATACTTCTGCTTTAATGAGGATGAAATATCACATTACTAGTATACATAATAAAGATAACGGTAAGGGCTGTTTAATCAATTAAATAGAATTTACATTGATCTTTACTGTTTTTGACCATAAACATAAATGGAAAATGAAAAATAGCCATGAACAAGAACAAACAAACAGCTGACTACTGAATGATTTGTTATAGAGATTGAGTTATGAATTTGCATCATGAACTGCATGGTTATGTGTATATCAACCATTTCTAAATCTATTGAACTGATTTTTACAGCCCATTTTACAGCGACATTACCCAGCGGTTATAATACGGCTAATCTTCAACCATGTATTCAATATAGCATGGTGAAATGTCAGAGTACGAATAGCGGTTACAATCCCACGACGGGTGAATTTATTGCACCTACAGCTGGCATTTACCTTGTGTCTGTTACTATGATGACAGGCACTGTAGCGGGTCACACAAATCTAATGAAGAATATGGATCCTGTTTATGTGTGGCTATATACTGGAAACCAATATGATATGGGAACCCAAGTTGTCTGCATAAGACTGGCAGCCATGGACAGGATTTGGGTTAAAATGGCCAACGGGGCATCGACTCTCTTTGATGTCTATAACACTTTCAGTGCAGTTTTAGTATCTACTTGATTCAGATGCAACATTAAGTTGTTCAAGATGTTGCATTTTAGAATAAAACGAAAAAGGCAGTGAATGCTTTTTTAATAAAAAATACCAATTTGTTATCCTTTGACTTTTTTTTAAATGAGTAACAAGCTAGCATACGCTTTCGATGTATTGTCTTTAGTTTTGAATTTGTTTATCATACATGTTACATCATTATTTCAACATGGAGATAAGTGTATATTTCTAATACGCATATAAATTAAGATATGGGGAATGAGTCAATGAGATCAAACGAAATAAACATCCTATATATATTATACAGTTTTAAATTTGTTTGATTAAAAGTTAAATCACAAAATTACCAGTGACCCATTTGAATCACATTGACTAATGAGCATACCCCTGTTGTTGAAGATATTGTACTGTTAACATGCATAATACATCATTTCTACTTTTGATTCATTTGATTCATCTTATTTATTTTATCTAATTATAAGGGAAATACAACGTACGTTCTCGTTTAAACCCTCAACCACCACCAACACTAAGAAGACTTACATTGTATTTATTATCAATTGACTCCTTTGCATTTTTACAAATGTCTGTTTAAATCAAATTAACACCGGTCGACAGGGAATGCCTAAGATTTCAGAACAGCTGATATGACAACCTTTTATAAACCCACTTCTACTAATATCAATTGATTGATTGATTGGTGTTTACAGCCTCTTTTGCACTGTTATTTTATTCCGTATCGGTCAGTTTTTATTTGAAGTGAAAGTCGAGTGACCTGAGTTGACAAGCTAGTAATACTGTTATTAGGCTACTGAAATTATAGAATTACTTAACGTTTTTCTTAATATTTCTTATTCGTATTTCCTTACAAACAAACATTCATGTTTAGAAGCACAAAGTTATCTTTTAGCTGCCAACAATATATTTCAACGCATTCAATAATAGAATACACCAGCTTGGTCTTCTTTTGAAAGTAGTCCAGAGAAATTATTCTGTACCTGTATGCATATGTTTGCAGCATTGATTAATATATATTCACGATTCTTTTTCTAATATTGAATGCATCTTTCGTGTGTGATGCTACATTCGAAATTGTTATTGAACTTTCCAAGAACTAATATTCATGATATAAACTTGATGTATGTTCTCAAATGTGAGTACATGCCTAGTTGGAAATAGTAAATCAATTGGATGTGTAGATAGTTCACTGTTTTCTCCAATACAAAAGATTATCAGCTTCATTATCAATATTATATCTAAGATATATTTAATGTGATTCAGTAAGATTCACGCAATCAACGTCGAAAAAATCAAATCAAATCACATTTTCATTTTCATTCTTGTGAAAAAGAAAAGAAAGAATTAATCATTTACTGAACTACCAACAAACAAGATGAAATACTGTTTCATAAATAAAAGAGAAAGAAAAGAAGATGATCATCAGTATGTAGAAAAACAACCCGTGAAGGTAGCGACATATCAAAACGTAAGACAATTCAAACGTCTCAACTGATGCAGTAGTATATGCAAAAAGAGATCATACATTTAACTAGTCTGGAAACTAAAAACGAATCAAAACAAAGAGACATGCGTAGATTTTTACAGAGTACCATACACATTTTTTAATGTAATGGAGTCCAAAAAGTTATTAAACGCCACAAAGGCATGTTTGAATAAATGATTTTTTAAATTTTTTTTATATAGATAATACCGTTGGTTTTCCCGTTTGAATTATTTCACACTAGTAGTTCTGGGGCCCTTTATAGGTTGTTGTTCGGTGTGAGCCAAGGCTCCGTGTTGAAGGCCGTACATTGACCTATAATGGTTTACTTTTATAAATTGTTATTTGGATGGAGAGTTGTCTCATTGGCACTCACACCACATCTTTCTATATCTATATACAAGGTTTGTATTGACTATTTTTTAACATAATTTATTCAGATATCATTTTTAAAACTAAAAAATCTTTTTTCTTAAATTATATAATCACCATCACATCATTATATGGATACGTTCATAACTTTTAATTTGAAGTACTAAAATCATCGTGCAGATTGTCCGAACAAAATAACTTACTCAAAATATACATGTATAAGGATTTCTAAAAACTCTTATTGATCTGGAACATTCTGAATAATTCCCACAATGGGTTAACTAAAACAGTTGTTGCCTCAACTAAAACTTATAATCAACCATTGTCTACATTTGAAAATGCCTGTACCAAGTAAGGAACATGACAGTTGTTGTCCATTCGTTTGATGTGTTTTATCATTTGATTTTGCCATTTGATTAAGGATTTTCCGTTTTCAATTTTCCTCGAAGTTCAGTATTTTTGTGATTTTACTTTTTATATCGGCAGCAACGCTTTATTTCGTCTTTTGGAAACAAGTTACTTCATAAATGATATCATTCAATGTTACATTATACTTTTGATGAAAAGACATAGTAAAATATTAGGGATTTTAGTTGTGATGTCGTTTTAATCAATGTAAACAACAACAAAAAAACGATAGCAGAAGGTAACGCTTTTTTTTCATATCAAAGAATAAGAAGAATACAATTGTAAATTCCTAATACTAGACTCTTTAGTACATAGTTTACTCAAAGTTTCATGACAAACTAGACCAGAAGAAAGAAAGATATATGTGATTTATGGTGTACGTTACTGAATAGTTTCACAAACATTAAAATTTTATATTTACGCCAGACGCGCGTTTCGTCTACAAAAGACTCATCAGTGTCGCTCGAATCAAATGTTTAAAAGGCCAAATAAAGTACGAAGTTGAACGTGTTGAAGATCATTTAGGACCAAAAATTCCTAAAAGTAGTGCCAAATACAGCTAAAGTAATCTATTCCTGAGGTAGAAACGCCTTAGTTTTTTCAAAAATTCAAAAACATTTAACAGGTAATTTATAATTATGAACATATCAATAATAACTCAAGTCAACACAGAAGTGACAAAGAAGTTATTTCGGTAACGGCAGATTTTGGCCTCAAATGTCAGGTTCATCTAACGAAATATTTGGGACACTTTTTCAACAGTTAAGTGTCTATTTCAATTGATTCAATTAGTTTATGTGAAAGATTTTAACTGGTTAAGTCATTATAAACGCTCCGATTCAAGCTTAAATATGAAAAATCCGTCAAATATGCAAAGAATGGTCACTTTGTAAGATGGTTTTTGTCCAAAATAAAAGTGGCCGCATCCGTGTTCATCCTCAACCTTTATATATGTTATGTATTATCAAATACAACTTACAATATTATGAATGAACACGAATGCGGCCACTTTCATCTAAGACAGAAACCGTCTAATATTTTACTAAAATGCTAAAATTGTGAAGATTTAAGTAATTTAACATGACTTAATGATGTTAGTACACGAAATGTGTGCATTGTATTGTGAAAAACAGCCCATATTTGTGTAGCAGAAGCATTCTACTTTCCAATTAATAACTAAAAGATTACATTTTCACAATTTTGTTAAACTGCTATATTTTGAGACCAAAACGTGGTCTTACTGAAACTTCTCCTTTTGAACTCATGTTTTGAGTCAGAGAAATTACACCAATGTTCATTCAAAATTGCATATGAAATGCATGATATTTAGAAAATTGAAAATTGAATAAATTAAAGATGTACAATTGGTTGTGGACATGATTTAGATGATAAACTTTTCGCGTGTATATTTAAGCTTCTCAATGGCATTTAAACTTTTAAAATACCGTAATTCTGAAAATTTAATTATTTTACATACACATGTTTACCTCGAAGTCAACTGCTTTTATTATTACTTTGAATTTTCTTGATGACAAATTTAACTCCTCTAACATTTCCTGACCGCTTTTACAGGATTTTATCAACATCCTGAACGTGGTGAATAAAACAAAATGATTTCTTGCTCGAATGACATAACAAACATATAAATAAAGGCAACAGTAGTATACCGCTGTTCGAAATTCATAAATCGATTTATTAAATTAAACTTTAATCAGGGGAGCAGTTAGATAGCACTAGAGGTCAAAATAAAGGTGTATATCAAAGAGAGAGAAACATTTGATCGTGAACAAATGTTGCTTAGAATTTGCGTAACTCATTTGATTAGAGGTGAAAAAATGTGTGTTATTTTGCTATCTTTAGGGGGTAAAGTAAGCAATTGTCACAGACACTATTTATTAAATTAATCTCTTGCAATGTATGTTGATTTGATTTGATTTTTTGTGTTTTAACGTCACTTTTTAAGCACCACATTTAGGCTATTTCGTGGCGGCCAGTTTTTTTGGTAAAGTTAGCCGGAGTCTACGGAGGAGACCACCAACCTTCGAAAGGAAAACTGACAATCCTAGTAAATTAAGATTGGAGTCGAGTGCACCCGCTCGAGCGGGGTACGCACTCACAACCTTAGGGTTGACTGTCTAGAGATTATAATAGAAACTAATAAGACCACTACGACACCGAGGCCCCTAGCAATTTGTGTTTTTAATGAACTTTCACAAGACGTTTTGAATACTTATAATTTTAATGCAAGTTATTAAAAAACAAAAAACAGAAATAAAGTCGAACTTTAGCATTCTGCAAAAAAATACTCCCTTTCTCAATAAATAAAACCTAAAGGCTCTAAAGAGCCTGAGTTGCTCACCTTCCTCCATGTGGATATTAAACAAAGAACACAGATGGATTCATGACAAAAGTATGTTTTGGTGATGTTGATGTGTTTTAGATCTTACTTTACTGAACATTCTTGCTGCTTACGATTATCTCTATCTATAATGAACTAGGCCCAGTATGATGATTGTGGAAAAGTTTGGTTAACTTTGTCTTAGTAGTTGTAGAGGAGAAGATTTTTGTAAAAGATTAAAAAAACATACAAAAATGGTTAAAAATTGACTATCAAGGGCAATAACTCCTTAAGGGATCAACTGACCATTTTGGTTATGTTGACTTATGTTGACTTATATGTAGATATTACTTTGCGGAACATTATTGATGTCTACAGTTTATCTTTATAATATTATTCAAGATAATAACCTAAAACCGCCGCAATATTTCCTTAAAATTACTAATTCAGGGGCAGCCACCTAACAACGGGTTTTTCAATTGAAAGAAGATAGATCTTCACCTGATAAACAAATTTTACCCTTATCATATTTGCTCTAAATGGTTTGGTTTCAGAGATATACGGCAAATCAACATTTTACACATGTGTTCTATTTTTAGCCACGGTGGCAATCTTGGTTTGTTGACCAGGTCACCGGACACAATTTTTATACTAGAAACCCCAATGATAATTGTGGTCAAGTTTGTTTAAATTTTGCCCAGTAGTTTCAGAGGAGAAGAATTTTGTAAAAGTTAACGGACGACGGACGACGACGGACGACGGACGCCAAGTGATCAGAAAAGCTCACTTAGCCCTGTGGACCAGGTGATCTAAAAAGGATTATTGTAAGAACATCACCTCTCTTAAAATTAAAGACCTATTACTTATTACAGATCAACGATATCACAAAAGTTGAACTTCTGTTCATGTGAAAATAAATCACAGCAAAAACAATATCCTTACAAAAATGGTATCTAAAATAAACTCAGTAAGATATTTGAGTTGTGGACATTTCATTGATCTTATGCTCATTATTTTGGTAACTTATTGAGTGTGTGAATTTTTGTTTTACTGTTAACAATTTTTAAAAACAGAATGACCAATGATTGTAAGTAAATATGTGTAATAAAAGTTATATACATGTAAACATACTTCTACTTGTATTTTTGTCCATCTGATGAGTTAAGCCTTTTTCAAATGATTTTTATAGTTCGTTCTTATGTTGTACTGTTATACCACTGTCCCAGGTTAGGGGGAGGGTTGGGATCCCGCTAACATGTTTCACCCCGCCATATTATTTATGTATGTGCCTGTCCCAAGTCAGGAGCCTGTAATTCAGTGGTTGTCGTTTGTTTATGTGTTACATATTTGTTTTTCGTTCATTTTTGTACATAAATAAGGCTGTTAGATTGTCTTATCGGGGCCTATTATAGCTGACTATGCGGTATGGGCTTTGCTCATTGTTGAAGGTCGTACGGTGACATATAGTTGTTAATGTCTGTGTCATTTTGGTCTTCTGTGGATACTTGTCTCATTGGCAATCATACCACATCTTCTTTTTTATATTAACAGGTTTAAATGAATTGAACCGAGTTTGTAATTTCACATCTGAGGTAAAACCTTAGACATATCAAAACTTTATAATAAATTATAACAAAGTAGGTGCTATGCAATTTATTTTACGATCTTCGTACATTTTATTATTCATTTACATTTCAAATATTACAACTTAGTAAACAAATTGTTATTAATGTTATTCTCAGGGAAGACAGTGTTAAGGAAATAAACATTATTACTACTTTGCAAATAGTGTTTGGAATGCCGATATTCATTTCACATTGTTCTTGTACCAACTGGTCTTAATTGTATTTGTCCTGAAGATGTCTTTTTTTTAAACAGAGATTTCTTGTATAAAGAATCTAGTTTTAACCGTCTCTGAATAGAAATATTACTAAGGTTCGCCAAGCACATAATTAAAAATCGAATGGACAATACCATTGTCATTAACAGAAACCCGCCGACAAAAATACAAAAAAGATCGCGAAAAAAATTAATAAATAATAAACAAAACAAAACAAAACCGTAAAAGTTGATAACAATATAAATCATGGATCGTTTCACAATTTTACCAAACTGTAAAAGGTAGTTTCGAGAAGACACTTAAACAATCATGTCTTAACTCTCAAAACGTTGTAGCAAACATTTGTTGACTGCATCAACGTCAGAAAAGTTGACACTATATAAATAACACATACACTGACATAGCTGAGAGGCTGATAGAGCAGATTGTTACTCCGAGAAAACATTGTCAACCGCGGCGAAGCCTAGGTTGACAATGCTTTTTCGAGGGGTACCAATCTGCTATATCACCCTCTCAGCTATGTGTTATTTAATTTATTATACTGAATGACCTATCATTATAGTCTTTTACAGATTAATTATTCTAAAAGTATTTTCTATGACGTCATGTACATAACAACGTTACGGGTATTAGAAATAAATAGTTAAGCAAGATGCTTTATATTTTCTTATTTTGACAGTCAAATCATGAAATCTGAGCCAAAACGTATACTTTAGCATTGTATTTACTTACTTGATGTAAAATTCAATTCATTGTCCTTTAAACTATCGATTTTTGATTGGTCTAGACGAGAGGACATTCAAAAAAATTGTCACCCTCTCAGCCATGTGATAGAGTAAATTAACACCCTCGAATAAACCAACCAAAGTATGGCATTTTCAAGTGAAGTATAATAAAAACATATGTCAACTGTCTCAACTATGAAAAGGTTGGTATGAAATTGTTCTACTACCACTGCATTCTGAAAACTGTAACAAACAGTTGTTGACTGTGATAACGCCGTAAAACATTGCAACAGTCCACTAATGACTGTAAATAGCAAATGTTTCACTAAAAGAGTTTTGTACAGACATAAATTAACAGTTACAACGAAATAACGCAACTGTCATAACCCTTATAAATATGATCAGTTGATTTGACAGTCATTTTCAAGGTTACACAAAGAAAGACAATCGTGAAATGTCTGTCACTGGTATTGACTTTTTTTTGTACAGTAGCGTCAGTAACACTCGCTTTTTGATGTGGCCATTGGTAAGGGTGTCTTAATACAAGACTAGTATGCACGAATGACCGTTTGAAACAAATCTGAAGTCCTATTATCTTTCTTGTTCATATGTCATTGAGTGTTAGTTTCTAGCTATGTCTCATTGAACTGCCATATTCATTTGTTGTTTACATTTGCTCAAGAAGATGGGATATTTTTCAGAATTAATCCGTACATGGTGTTATCTCAAATTGATAGCAGGCACGATGTGGTTTCATTATAAAAAAATATGAAGAAAACGTCTGTATTATAAAACTGAAGCCATTTTAGATATTATTTATTTATTCATTATTATATTTGTGAAGTTCTTTTGGAATACAAATGCATAATGTTTCATTGAATCAGAAATAACATCGTGAATATTTGTGAAATATCAAAATTTAAAAAAAAACTTACTTCTTCCTATAAAAAGTTCTTTTCTATAACTGGTGATTATATGCAGAATCAAACACATCGATTCAAACTACAGCGGGCATTTGTGGAGATGACCTAAAATTGGGTGTTAAAAAGTTTAAATCTCCAGACATTTTTAAAAGCTAAAATCATTTTTCAATATATCAGTAAATAAATCTAAGGAGAACTGAAATGCAGGCAACATCCTGTTGGATATGTGGATTGAAGATGTTGATGTACGCGTGTACGGAAAAAAGCGAGGAACATACACGATTTTCTAGTCAGTGTATACTACCTTAAATCTTATGTGAAGTCAATACAAACAATGCTACTTGACCATGTTCATCAGTCGTCATCTCAAGTACACTCATTGAGAATTAATCAAATACTAAAATTTGTAAGGGTTCAATGTTCGTGTCTTTACTTCGACATATGCGTAATTTATATTAGTATTTGAGACATTGTACTTTTATGACAAGTTTTGAAGACAAAGAAAGTTAATGATCATCATTATTATTCACAAATATGTTACAGAACATGTGAAAAATATACTGTGTACATGTACATGATGTAATTATTTGCATTTGTACATAGTTTTTGCAATTTTTTCCCGTGAAAAACATCAAATTAATTCAATGACATTTTAGGTACTTTACGTGTACTCTTATAAGGTACTACATGAACTATTGCGTATTGTTTGTGTAGATTTTGTAAAATATTGTTATTTGCAAGTATTTAAAATTCCTCAAAAGCGCTAATACTAATTTAGCTAAGTTGTGCTTTCTTAAGTCAGACATAAGGACAGATTTCAACGAAGTGACATGCTCTGTAATCAGTAAAACAAACCCAGACTTCAAAATCGTTCGAATTACTTTAAAGACACTTTTAATTTAGGAGTTTAGTAACGGTAGTGGTGTCTGGTAAATCTTAACAAGACTTTAATTGATAAACATACACTATGATGCATCAAATCGAAAAAAAAATAAAATAATCTTTTTATCAAACTCTCACGATCACGAAATAAAATTCTACATAATAAAGAGTGATGTAACATGTATGTGTTCAACTATATTTTAAATTACTAACACGAAAACAGGTCTGGTTTTAAAGATAATTTGCCTTAGCAAGTGCCGTTTTTTTTATGTTTTAAGTGATTTGACCATCCATAATCAATGGCATGTATTTAAAATTGTGTGCCTACAGAGACATATTTGATAACAAAAGTTACAGACATAAAGGTTCAAAAGTTGTGATGATAATAATGAATATATTTATTAAAGACACACCACCCACGTCATGCTCATCCGAAGCTATATTAAATGGCAATAAGGATTCTGAAAGTTAAGATACTTTTACATGTTTTATCAGATATACAATTGTGATACGATATAACATGGTTAAAACACATATATGCTAGATACGATTTTCATGTTGGATAGACTATTTTTATTAGAAGAGATTCACAACACTAAAAACCTTTTAAATACAATATGATAAAAAGAACTGTTAAATCTTGATATTTCAAAAAACAAACAAATATTGAACATAAACAAAGAGGAGAAGGCCAAAATATGCGTTTATTTACAATCTAACAAATTGCATGTAATTTTTAAACCAAGTTGCCAACACAAATACCATGTGCCCGAATATAATCAACCGCCTACATTATGTTAATCCCTGAATCTGCATACTCAGCTTTTAGTTAAGATATCAACGTGGCATTCGCAATATGTTACACAATCTGAATACATTAACTGTTTACATGACTATAAAACCGACTATTCTTCCATGTCCATCACAAGTTCCCACAGGAGCAGATTCTATTGAGGAAAATTAAAGGTAAACAAGATTATTGTAATGGAATTGATCAAAACATAAAATACGTAACATATGCTGTATGAACAGTGGTATGGTTTAAACAGTAATAAATTTAGCATTGAAGATGTATTCAAACAGTATTGCTTCGATTAAAAAAAATATTAGAATACAAATATATATATATATTCCAAACCCGTGTATCTACAGTTGACCTGGGTTTATTGATTTGAACCTCCATTGGTCTCCATATTGGCATTAATGCGTTAATAAAAGATTTGTCCTTTTAAATTTGAGGGACACTTTCGCTCCTAAAAACCTCCGTTCAGTACGTGGAAGTTGATTTTAATGTATCGCAAAGATGGAACATAAGGAATGTCAAGTTATTTTCAAGTTGAAGAAATATTTTGATAGAGCGTCACTGGTTATTCTTTTACATAGATGATGTCTGTAGTGTATTCTAAATTATAAGCCAGGGGTATCTTCAATGATGTTACCAACAGAGAATAATACCGATATAATAAAAAGTAATTTTGTGTTTTGCTGCAAAAAGATATACGCTCACATAGTTTTGTCTTTCTTTTGTTACTTACAGAATTGAATATTAAAAGTAAACAATACTTATTCAGTTGTGCTATTTAAAGATAAACGTGTAGGGAGCGTTCCTAACGTCGAACACATTCTTCTACTATATTATAATTAAATTGAATATATGTTTTTAGATTAATTTTGTATTTTGCAGATAAACTTATCAACTATCAACTGCAATGATAATGACACATTTGTTTCCATGCATCTTGTTTGTGTTGATGTGCCGTACAAGTAATGGTAAGATTTTATGCTTTATCACGATTTTTAGTTTAAATACTACAATTTTTAAATGGAGTCATTTGAAAACTATATTGTTCAGCCTTGTATCACCATGACTAGTGATCCAATGTATAAAATGTGTTGAAGAGTTATCCCTGCTTCCGATGTTCTCATAATATAATTATTTGTGTGACTGAATCTTACACTAATTAGTAAAATCCTCTACGATAGATAATCTGTAAAATTCCATATCGTCATGCCTTACATTGCTACGACGCTAGATAACAACTGACGTGGAAAGGCCAACTAAAGCTTCATCATTGGTAGAGATTAGGTGGTCAGTGGTCTAGCACGTCGGGCAAAGTGCAAGGTAATTTGATGCTACGATATCTCAGTGGCATGAATTTGAATCGCGCAAAATTATAGATCTAAAATTGTTACGAATCATATATATATATGTTTAACACAAAGACTCATTAAAGAGCCAAGCATAAGACCAGAAGAAACATTGCATTTTTTTTTCTGTGTTAAATTTTGCCTGAAAGCTTTGTACTCCTATTTTATTTATGATTTGCTGACTTAACACGTGAACATTAAAAAAGAAAACGAAAATCACATAATTATAAAGTCTCTAAAAATTTACCAGATTCCGAAATCAATCGATGTTTATCTGAATTTGTCTAAATGTTGTATACAAAAATGGAAAGTATTAATTTTTCCTTAATTTTCACATTTACTTAGACGTAATATAAATGTGTGAATGTTTATATCAATGTGAATGATGTGTAAATGTTTTTCATAAATTTTAATTTGGGTTTTTTTTTTCCAGCTGGATTTACAGCGACCTTACCTTTAAATACTAATGCAATTGCGGCAGGAACAATTGTCAACTACAACACACTCATTTGTAATGTTGGAAATTGGTATAGTGCAGGGATTTTTACTGTTCCACAGACTGGTACTTACTCGGTGTCAGTTTCTATGATGTCAGGCACGGTAACAGCTCACACTACTTTAAGGAAGACTTCCCCAACGCAGATGATTACTAACCAGATTATTGTATGGCTTTTCACTAATGCTAATTACGATATGGCATCGCAAACTATCAGCTGTGAACTGACTAAAGGTGACACGCTGTGGGTACAAATGCAGAGTGGATCGAGTCTTTTCAGTGTTTATAACACTTTTACTGCAGTTCGAATATCTTAGGCTAAAAAACGTTATGTTTGGGCCTAGAAAATGAAATAAATAAGCAGTAAATGCTGTTAAATAATAATGACTATTTTATTATTGATAGACTCTTTTTTAACAAATAATACGCTAACAAACACATTCGTTTTTTTTTTTGTTTTATTAGGTTTTTCCACTCTTCTGTGGAACAACCTTTTGTATTTGTTCTCATGATTCTTCTCCTTCCGCCAAATGAAGAAACTTGTTTTGTGGTTTTTTAAGATGTCGCATAGATTTTTTGCAAATTCTATCGAACAGTTACATGTATTGTGCTTCTTAGACTGACACTGTTTAGGCGAAGACTTTTTAATGTAAGAGTTGTCACCCCAAACACTGTTTTCTTTGTGGCTAGATTTCCTCCGTAACCTTATATTGTCCAGTTGACTTCTCTATATTTTCAAAAAAAATTTCTTAAAAATTATTTTTTTCAAATTAATATTTTTTTTCTGGATGTATTTCAATATATGATATATACGAACTCTAACTCTTAATTTCATATTTGAATAGACAAACATAAAAAGCACATGTATGTTGTTTTTGCCATCAGGGAATCAACACTTAAAAAAATAAAGTTAACATAGAGACTTAATGGGAAACTTTTTAATTTTTTGACCAAAAATTATAAAATTGATAGTCAGAGTTCGTATATATCATATATTAACATAAATTAAGGGGAAAAAATTGATTTATAAAAATGAGTTTTTAAGATTTTCTTCTGCAAATATATATAAGTCAAATGGACAATAAAAGTACATTTGGTCTTAAAAATCCATTGGCATCTTAAAAGAGTTACTGGACCTGCAATGATTCAATTTAAGGTTAATTGATTAATACTCAAACTTGGTATGATTAAGCCCTAGGGTCTTTTGCAAATTGTTGGTTGCCATGTGACCTTGACACAGATGTGACCGGAAGTAGCTATTTTGCCTTTTATCATAGAAAAGTACCTAGAAACTAAATATATTTTTTTAAATCTACTTACAGAAACCTATCATTTGAGACCGTAAAATAGATATCATTAACCGGAAGTACCAAATATATTCTATATTACAGACAAACGTATATAGAAACCATATAATTTTGGAATCAGTGTAAAGTAAGCTATCATGTGAGACCGGAAGTGAAATCTTTTAACCGGAAGTTAAAAATGATCTCCCTTATTACAGGCAAAACTATAAAGAAACATATATTTATTGAATCCGTATAAAGAAATCCATATTTGTACGCGAAAAGTAACTTTGAGTAAATCGGAAGTAGCTTCTAATCAGTTGTTCCCTGAATATGTTTTTTATCTGTAATGTAACATTTATCTGAAACAAAAAAAGTTGTTGTTTTTGATTTTTGTATATGACACAATGAATGATGACATTGAGAAAGATAACAAAAAGAGACAACTAATCGACCAAAGAGCATTTAAGAGCCGAAGGCCACCAATTGGTCATTGTTTTATTAGGACTTAAACAAAGGGATAAAAGAGTGACGAAAGATACCAGAGGGACAGACAAACTCATAAATCGAAAATAAACACCATAAGTTTATACCTGAGAACGATTTAAATTTAGATGATGGGAATTCTTCAATGAGAAAAAACGAAAAACAGAAATCAAAATGTTCATTACAAGGTAAAATTGTTCGTTTTTTGTAGGTTAAATAATACAACAATATCAGGCAAGTTTTTGTAGGTCAAAAAGAGTGTTTGGGTAAACGTCAGTACGACATCAACTGCAACGACAAAAATCTCAAAAAGACTTCATCAGATCAAGCAGGTACAGTTAAACAATACCGGATCTTATAATTAATATAGCATGCTCTAAACGGTGGTGTAAATACATAAAATTGAAAAAAATCCTGGGTCTTCTTGTTTTGAAGAGTTTCTTTCACTAACACCAACGCGAGTCATTGTTGTGGTCTTACACAGTACATGTATTTTCATCCTTTTATAATTACATTTTAATAAAATATGTATGATAATTGGTTGAGAAAAAGCCGGTGAAAATATATATTAACTGGAGTAACAATAGTGCCTTGTTATGTGCTATTGAAAATTAAAATATGGTAAAATAAAATAAATTATAGGTTTAAGGGCATGAAAGCCTGGTTTTGGCTTTTATAATTGGCACAAAATGTTTAGAAATGCATAGGTTCAAGAAATGTAAATGAAAAACATAAATGTTTTAACTGGCGAAATCACAATTACGTCATAATATTAACTGTTTTTACAAAATTTATAAAAAAATAAGAATTTTTGCAGTTTTCCATCTTTATTTTCGTTGTGCTCTGCCAAGAAACCAAAAAATAATTTAACAAAAGTTTGATATATCTATTGACATAATACCGATACATTTAAAGTTGTTGTTTGGGTACGCACATACTTTTCCTTTTTTTAGAAAATACGATCTAAAATATACTTAAAAAAGTTATGTTAAACAAGGAAAATCAAGATTTTTGACAAAATATATAAATTTAACTATGTTTTGTTGCCATGGTAACTCGTTCAATGAGAAATTTGATTTTATTTGCTTAATACTTTGACCTTAGTCAAGTTTTGACACATTTATGACTACTTATGATAACTTTATAAAATTGCAGTAAAATTTGAGCCAAATAAGGGCCGTATTGTCGCTTCATTTAAGAATATTTTGTCAATAGCTGCAAGAAAATAGGGACAAAAGATACCAGAGGGACAGTCAAACTCGTAAATCGAAAAAAAAAAAAATTGACAACGCCATGGTTAAAAATGAAGAAAAAAACAGACAAACAATAGTACACACGACACACCATAGAAAACTAAAGAATAAGCAACACGAACCCCGCCAAAAACTAGGGGTGATCTCATGTGCTCCGGAATGGTAAGCAGATCCTGCTCTACATGTGGCACCTGTCGTATTGCTCATGTTATAACAAATCCGGTAAATAGTCTAATTCGGTAGGTCATATTCATGAAAGGGGAGGGGATTGTAATTACGACGTACATGTAAGGAACATATCCGATATCATTTGTGAAACGGTAATTCCATAACTGTCAAACCAACTCGTGATGGCGTCCGTAAAATTGACGATGGGAAGATTTCAACTTCACCATTTGGAACTCTTGGTTTAATAGCTTCCTTGTGAGCAGAAACCCTCTATCAAGAAAATCATGAAAGGAAATGCAAGCACGGGAATATCGTATCAATAGGGAGATATATACCCCGTATGCAGGTTAAATTCTTCTTTGTAAAGAAACACTCTGAAACTGATATTTTCAAGATGCTTTATATTTTGATTGACAACATAGTTTGGAGTTGTTTTTCAACAGACTGTCGGCATTCCAATAGAAACCGTACCAATTGCGTACCTCTTCTTGATGACTTGTTTCTGTATTATTATAAGGCTGGCTTTATACAGGAACGTCTTAGGAAGAAAGGTAAGAGATCAGCAACATCCTTTAACAGATTCCCAATTGTGAACTTTCCATTTCTATGTAGCAACATTCCAGCAGCGCCAATTAATACGATATTCCGGGGCTTGTACTTCCTATCATGGTGACCTTGATAGAGGGTTGCTGCTCACAAGAATACAATTACACAAAGAGTTCAAAAAGATAAAATTGAAATAAACCCTTTGTAAATTTTACGGACGTCATCACGAGATGATTAACCTTTATGGAATAACCATTTCACAGATGATTTCGGATATGTTCCTTATGTCGAAACTACAATCCACGTACCTTTCACCACGAATTTGACCTACCGAATTAGATCATTTACAGGGTTTATAATAACATGAGCAACACGACGGGTGTCACATGCGGAGCAAGAACTGCTTACCCTTCCGGAGCATCCCCAGTTTTTTTTTTGTAGGGATCGTATTGCCTAGGGACAGAAAAGCCAATTTTACATCCATTGAGGCAAACCTGATCAGTTCTAGAGTACAACATGAGTTGGAGTTGTTGAAAGGGGCATTTTCCCCAGAAGTGACAAATCAGAAGAAAAATGAGTTGTGGAAAGTCATAACAGAGGAGGTTAATGCATTGGGTGTCTGCATGAGAAGTGAAACAGAAGTGAGAAACAAATATCGTAATAGGTGTCGGGTAGCAAAAATAAAATTTACCAATAACAGAAAGGAAATGAGCAAAACTGGAGGTGGACCACTACCCACACAGCTGACTATTGCAGAAAAGAACATAGTTAATGCTATAAGAGATAGCGCCTCGTTCATTGGAGTTGGTGGCTTGGAGACAGAAATAACTTGCAATGGTATGTATTTTTTTTTTAATTCAGTTTAATTTTTACTCTAATTTCATTCTTTAATTTGACTTAAAAGCTTTGTTTTTAACCTGTAAATATAGAAAATAAGTTGATGCTAACGGTAGTCTGCTTTGACAGACGGATTTCCCATAGCATGGGATTTCACTTCTTTAAATGTATTTGACCTTGACATGTTCTAAAAATATATATGTCAATCTACTTTTAAATTTTCATACGTATGCGTTACAAGTGATCACTTGTACATAAAGGATTGAATTATTCACTTACACTTTTTACATTTGGATATCGTTGAAACAGTATTTAACCTTTATTAATCTTTATTTTGACTGTAAAACCTACTTTAATTTCACCATCGAGTTGTTTTGTTGTTTTGCTATTTCCGCTTTTTTGTCCCTTGTAACATTGAAAACATATTTTTTTTACAGAGATATGACTTTAAAAGAATCAAAAACTGTTTTAAAGTGATAAAACTGTTTTAATCAATAAAAACAATAACTTATTAAGTTTTAAATATATAATTTCATGTACAGAGAAGAACTTATTAGTTGCTTACACCATAGATAAAAGACTGTAGCCTGGTTCTTATATCTTGTTAATGAATAATCAAGAGTTATTCCTCTTTGTACTTCTGTTTTCAAAATAAAAAAAAAAAGAATTCAGTTTACTTTAAAAAAGGGATCTTTTCAAAGTGACCTTCTAAAACTGAAAAAAAAACTATAAAAAATGAAAACAAAGTATACAAACAGACAGATACTTGCAAAAAAGTAGTTTTTCTCTTTTTAAATAATCAGAAAGTCATCATTCACATGTTTATGCATTATGCACAAAAAAAGTTGAAAAATAAAGCAAAAGTGGAACCAAGTTCTTTTAAACAATTTCCTCTCAATCAAAGTATTGGCATATATACGATAATTTTATGTGTGTAATATACTATATTCTTATGCTTTCACATTTGCTCTTAACCATTTCATAGGTCATTTGTTAAAACAGTAAAAAGATTCAATATAATATACTTTCAAATAAAACCAATTTTTTTTCTCAGAT
Source organism: Mytilus galloprovincialis (assembly GCA_037788925.1). NCBI lineage: Eukaryota > Metazoa > Mollusca > Bivalvia > Mytilida > Mytilidae > Mytilus > Mytilus galloprovincialis. The sequence goes on along the minus strand of CM075333.1, from coordinate 42,334,344 downwards.
ACCACCACTTGGTCTTTCTTATCATGTCACCTATGAAAAATTCAGGTCATTGTCCGTATGTTAGTATATATTAAAAAAAAGATGTGGTATGATTGCCAATGATACAACTCTCAACAAGAGACTAACATGACACTGGAATGACAACTATAGGTCACCATACGGCCTTCAACAATGAGTAAAGCCCATACCGCAAAGTCAGCTATAAAAGGCTCCGAAATGATTTGTATAGATCTATTTTCATAGAATTGTTTTTACTGAAAATCTTTACAAGAATTTCAATTCCTATTTTTTTACTTGATATTTTAGAAGCAAATCCCGCCACAAATGGAAGCCAGTCTCCATGCACAGCTACTCCCAGACCTACAGCAGAAAAATCTGGCTTGATAAGAGCTTTAGACAGACATCACTCAAACTTGCAGAACAATGAGGAGACCTGCCCAGTAGCTGATGATACTGAAGGGACTGATAGAAATGCCACATGTCCAGGACCAAGTAGTTCAGCATCTTTCTAGTCTAAAAGATCTTCAAGTTCATACAGATAATGTTACTACATATTTACAACAAAAAATTCATTATTTTATGACATCAGCAATTATATTCATGTTCAACAGATATATAAGTCTCCAATTGTCTTCGGTGTACAATTTAGAGAGAGAATGATCTCATGAATTTTATATTCGTTTAAGCTCTGAACAGAAAATTAGAAAATCATAAGTATTCCCTATAAAAATTACAAACACATATCTAAAAGCAGCCTTTGAAAAAATGATCGTCCCAAAAAGATATAATAAAAAGGAGATGTGATATGATTGTCAATAGGATAACTACCCAGCAAAGTTAAAATAAAGTGAATATAAGCTATCAGGTCACTGTGCAGCCTTCGACAATGATAAAAAACCCATACTGTTTAAAAGACCATGCAATGGATTAACAAAAGAATTTATGAAAAAACAAATACAAAGTGAATGAAAAACCACTGACCTACACAGACTACTGACAGAGTGTGTGAGCACTCAACCTTTTTTTGTTGTTTTTTGTGTTTTGCCTTTAAATTTTTCAATCTTTTTTGTCCTGTCTTCTTTTCTCTTTAGATTACCGTGTGTTTTTTTACATAAATTGTCATCCTGCCTTTTTCTTGCAAAGTGTCTCATTATGACATTTTCTACTTCTTCTCAAAACTCATGTCCTGCCTATTTTTTTCAAATTTCATCGAGGCCTTCTTCCCCCAACCTAAAAATCAAATGCTCCCTAATATTGATGCACACCTCATGATACAAAAAATTTAAATGAGCACACAAAAAAAAAATGATTGTTCCATGATAATAAAACTGACGAGACACACTCCAAGGGAAAAGGACTGTTGAAAGATGGCAAAACTTGATTATGCCGCAATTAACTTATAATGGTTATGTATACAGTAATTACATTGAAATTCGAGCTTTTTTCTTGCAGCATACAGCAGACACCCAGCAAGAAGAAAAAGACAGCTGAAGATGTGTATGCATTACAATGTGCAGTTCTTGAAAAGGAACTAGAGAAGAATACACTACAAGTAGATCTCTTGAGAAAATTGCTTAGCAAATATGATTCTGATGCCATAGAACTACTATCAGTCTTAGGGCAGTGATTGTTAAAACATTAGAAAACTTTTCAAGTTGTTAGATATTTAAATTTCTATTTTTATTACAAATGTACAAAATCAATTTATTGAAATACTGCATATACCGGTATTATATTGATTTATTTTCTATTACCACATATTGCATGTATAAATTCAGCAATTTGGATTTTGTTTTGTATTTTTTTGTCATTTTTGTAGCCTTATCAATGAAGAGGTATTAACATTTTGATGTGAAATGTGATAGTTTCAAGCTGGTAAGATGATAACTCCAATATTGAGTCTTATTTCACCAACAATGTTTCTGTATATAAAGGAAATTAACTTTTTCAATGTTGATGGCTGTACAGTGTCATGTAATTGCTCATATATATATATATATATATATATATATATATATATATATATATATATATATATATATATATATATATATATATATATATATATATATATATATATATCAGTTGAAGTATAGAAGATTTTATCTTATTGGCAAGCATACCAAATCTTCTTTTTTCATTGTTGGTTCAAGATTTTGGCAATTGCCAAATATGATTTTTTTAACATTCAAAGCTAAACAATTTTATGAAATCGTATAATTATGATCCTGGTCCTTCAGTTTCTTGGATTACAATACATAAAAATAAAGAAAGTGAAAAAGATGCTTTAACTTTAATGACGGTTAAAATAAGTTTCAGCAATGTGTTCCCTAATCCCTCTTTCTTCCTGTTGTCCATTGTAGTTGTTTCCATTTTCAACATCCTCGTTAACAAGCTCTTCTGCTGCTACATCTGGTTCATTTAGTTGTATGCAGATATGTTATGTAGAATTCCACAAACCATAACTACTTTGGTTACCTTTATGGGATCAATAGGAATCTGCAAAATTTAAAAAAAAAATACCATGCAGGGTTACACAAGATTGTGTAGTTGAAGGAAGTAATAAGATGCAAGTATAGTCGATGGTGTGTTTTGTTTTTCTCCGGGACCACTGATCGGTTTGTGCAATCTGTTGGTAACAGTCTCAAAAAATGTATAAGCTTGTAATATTAAGTTTAAATATACAAAAATTTACTCAAATAGTTCTGGTTGATAATGGACCATAATATACTAAGACACAACTCAGGTGCAAATTTATTCGATTTAGTATTGAGAGTGAGAGGGGTTTAGAGTAGAAAAAAAGGGGGGGTATTATAATTTTCTATAATTATTATGATTATATTTTGAAAGGAAAAATATACTCCAATCAATAAGAGAAATAGTAATAACATCATCTAAATAATCATTCACTTCAGAATGCAATATGTAGAACCATCTCTTCCATCTACCAAATGTCCTTTCTATAATGGATCTTGTGACTGCATGACATCTGTTGTACCTTCTATGGTGTTGTTCATTGGGGTTCAGAAAAGGTGTCATTAAAAAAGGCCTGCAGGGATAGCCACTATCACCAAGTAAGGTACCATTTTCCCAATTTTCATTTCTCTCCATGTGAGCACAAACCTGCATGAGCAAATATATTTATTTTAAAGAATACTATATAATATATAAATATAAATACAATACTAAAATATATTTTAAAGAATATACATGAATATCAATTTAGTTGGCATTGTTAAAAAGATATGTCATTGGCAATCATACAACACTTTAACATTCTTTTCCAGACATTTTTCATTCTTTTTTTGATGGCTGATATCAGGGACATATAATACAACAAATGTATCATATGTCTCTGATATGATATAAACCAGAAACATTGGACCTATTTAAGAAAAGTGAAAATATTTTGCATCTACACTTAGGTTGTCTACATAAAACAGAAATATGAGACTAATAGAATCAAATTAAGTGTTCTCAATGTTATGTAAATTATGATCTCTGTTTTTATACTACATTGACTAATGAAGCTGATTCAAAATTATTAATCAACACTTTACACTCACCTGTGATGTTCTGAAAACATGTGAATCATGACAACAACCTGACCATTTTGCATTTATGTTTGTAAATCTTCCTGAAAAAAATAAGTTAAACATATATAAAGCACTACTTTAAGTTACTTTTTGTCAATTAATATTTTTTTTCAAAAACTAGTAAACCTTACGAGACATTTCAAAAAAGGGAGGGGTCTAAGATTATAAAGCATAAGTCTAATGAAATGAAAATAAGGGGCACAGCCATTTCTTGCTCTTCATTTAAGAAAAAAAAAAAGACAAGATGGAGAATATGCTTTTGAAAAATTAGAAAAATTAAACAACCTTTTTGTTTTAAATAATTCAGATGAAATTAGACTTGATATTGAAAAGACTGAAACAGAACTTAAAATTTTAAGAGAAGAAAAAAACAATGGAATTTTAATAAGAGCAAAGGCAAAATGGCAAGTTGAAGGGGAGAAAAATACACGTTTCTTTTGTAATCTTGAAAAAAAAAAACATTATACAGAAAAAATTATATCAAAATTACTTTTGGAAGGTAATCAAGTTATTCAAGATCCAACCGCTATACTTAGAGAATAAAAATTATTTTTTGAAACTTTGTACAAAAGTTCAAACCCAAGGGATGAGGAGAATGCTACATTCATGAATGAAAATAATCCTTTCTTTAAAAAACCTTGCAGAGAAGGGATTAATTCCTGTGAGGGTAAAATTACCTTAAAGGAATGCAGTGTTGCCCTTCAAAATATGAAAAATTTTAAGTCACCGGGCATAGATGGTTTAACTGCAGAATTCTATAAATTTTTCTGGAATGACATAAAATTTCCACTTGTCAATTGCCTGAATGAGAGCTTTGAAAAGGGAAAATTCTCAGTAAGTCAGCGACAAGGGTTAATAGTATGTCTACCAAAGGAGGGAAAAGAAAAACACTTCATCAAAAATTGGCGTCCAATTACTTTACTATGTGTTGACTATAAATTAGCATCTGCTTGCATAGCAAATAGATTAAAGCTTTTACTGCAAAATATTATAAGTCAGACACAAAAAAGATTTTTAAGTGGAAGATATATTGGTGATATTCCAGGATTACTATTATTGGTTGACTTTGAAAAAGCCTTCGACACGGTCGAATGGTCCTTTATTGAAAAAACTTTAGATTTCTATGGGTTTGGTCCCACACTTTGTAGATGGATAAAATGTTTTTATACTGACATTACCAGTGCAGTTTCAAATAATGGACATTTATCAGAATGTTTTGCTTTGGCTAGGGGGGGGGGGGGTAGGCAAGGGGATCCTTTATCCCCGTATATCATCATCCTTGTGTTGGAACTACTTAGTGCAGCTTTAAAATATGACCCAAAGATATCTGGTGTCACAGTAAACGACTCAGAGTTTCTACTAAGTCAATATGCAGATGACTCCTCTCTGATTCTAGATGATAATGAGGAATCTCTTAAACAAGTATTGCATATTTTTGATAGTTTTGCTGCCTGTGCTGGTTTAAGGGTAAATGTAGATAAAACTGAGGTCATATGGGTTGGCTCAAGATTAGGCAGTAATGAAAACTATTACCAAATAAGAAATTATCTTGGAATAATTCAGGAAAGTTTAAACTGTTGGGAATTCACTTCATTCTCTTAAATGAGGATAAAACTTTAGAAAACTATAAAGAAAAATTAAAAGCATAAAAAGCCTTCACAATTTATGGTCATACAGAAGCTTGACATTTATTGGCAAAACCATTGTTATAAAAACTTTGGCTCTCCCACTTTTGGTACAGGTTCTGACAGTACTTCCAAATCCACCAGTTCATGTTATGCAAGAAATACAGGGAACTTTCATAAAAATTTTATGGGATGGAAAACCAGAAAAAATATAAAGGAAGGTAATTATAAATAATTATGAGGAGGGAGGTTTAAAATTCCCCCATATAGAAAGTTTCTGTATGTCTCTAAAAATGTCATGGCTTTACAAATTGCTAGATCCCTTGAATGTTTCCCCCTGGATAATTTTATTATTGAGTTATATAGAAAAATATGGAGGGGATAAAATATTGTACCTAACAAAAGAGGGTATGGAAATAATTGCAAAAAAGTTAAATCCTTTTTGGAGGGACATTTTTCTTAATCTGGCAAAATTAAAGCCAGAAAAGGTGAAAAATGAAAACAATCCCATAAATATCCTGAGTCAACCAATTTGGCTGAATATTAACATTAAAAGATGTGGAAAGCCATTTATTTATGAAAATTATTGTTATGATGATATATTTTTTATAAATGATCTAATCTCAGATGAAAAAACCATACTGACATTTGAACAGCTTAAAACTCAGTATGCAGTTAAAACCAATTTTGTTGAATATTATGGTCTTGTTAGTGCAATTCTAGGTATCTGGAAGAAAACAATTTCAGATCAAGGTAGATTAGATACTATTGAAAATGATATTGTAGAAAGACTTAAAAATGATACAAAACCATGTAAATATTCCTATCAACTATTTGGAGAAAATATAAAAGAAAAATCCATCAGGATCACCGAACAAATGGTCTGAGAATTTATGTGTTAAAATTGATGATTGGGGGAAAATTTACTCGATGGGATTTAAGGCAATAAAAAACACTAAACTTCAAAATTTTCAGTTCAAGTTATTACATAGAATTGTATAAACAAACTCTTTCTTTATAAATGTGGTTTAACAGATACGTGCACTTTTTGTACTGAAACCAAAGAAAGCTTGCTGCATATTTTTTAGGAATGTATATACAGCAAAAATATTTGGATAGCACTCCAAAAGTTATTATTCAAATGTGGTTTTAGCCTTAAATATATAGAGGCAAGAGATGTAATTTTTGGTATTGGGGAATTTTTTTACTTTTACCCATATAACGTTGTACAACATATAATGTTGATTTTAAAATTCTATATTTATAGCTGTAAAAATGCAGGAGAAAAACCTTCTGTGAAAGGTAGTATTGCATATTTGAAATACTGTATAAGAATAGAACAACATACAGTGAATTTCTTATCGCCTACACAAAAAGAATATATAGATAAAAAATGGTTGCCATTACAATCTGTCCTAGGTGATTTAAATATTTCATAACTAGTACGAAAAATATAGTTATAATTTTGCTTTATGTCTTGCTATTTAGAGTTGAAGTAATATGATTATATATTTAAGACCATTTTCAAAACTGTACATGTGTGTAATCCTGCTTGATTGTTTTCTGTCTTTATGTAAAAAAATAAACAAATTACAAAAAAAAAAGCATAAGTTTAATGAATCTAGCGTCTTTTTTTCAAGTAATTTGTTTAAAATTGTACAAAATGGGAAAAAAAGGGGGGGGGGGGGGGGGGGGCTACTAATAAATAAGTTGTACATTTTTTTTTTGGAAAACAACGTTTTTTAAGCTGGAAAACATTTTTTTTATTAGAGCTACTGTATGGATTTTTGTTTTATCTAGGTATGGAAGTAAAACTATAAATATTAATTTCAATATAAAGACTTCGTTATATGGAACAGACTATAGTGAGACTGGTTTCTGAAATTTAATTCAGGGGAACAGCAGATTTGTTTACAATGTGACAGTTCAAAATTATGTGAAGATGAAAACAGAAGAACATTACCCTTTGCATCACATACTTCTTGAACATTCAGGCTTGGGTAGCCTTTTCTGTTGATAAATGAAGGTTCGTCATGATGCAGTTTCTTAATTCTTATATATGTCCCATCAACAGCACCCTAAATGTTTGGAAACACAGCAAACTCGTAAAATTCCGCTTTGGTCTGGTTAAGGTTAGTAGGCCACTGAATGAACTCATTCCTCTTGTCACAAAAGGCGTCTAACACAGAATCGACCATTCTTGAAACAGTGCTTTTGTCCAAACCTACAAAGTAGAGACGCACAACTTTAGAATAATAAAATATTGTACTGAAGTGCAGAGTATGGAAGAAACAATAAAACAATAAATGCATGTACACTATGAATTGGCACTTTAGATTCTGCTAAAAGTTCTCAAATTGAAATATAACACGAGAAAACATATGTAAACAGTTGAGGCATTTAAAAGTATATAGTCTTACCTAATGTGTCACCTATGACCTGAAAGAAACTTCCACTGGCAAGAAATCTCAATGTCACCATTATCTGTTGTTCTACACTGAGGGCATGATTCCGGTTTGTCTGACGTGTCAACAGGTCCCTTAATAGATCAGATAAGAATAAAATGCCTTCCCTCCCAAATCTGTAGCGTGCTATAAGTTCTGTGTCAGTGTAGTCTAGGGTAAGTTTTTCTTTGCTTCTAAAAGTTCTTTCTTTTCTTTGAATTGGTACATCAAACAAGGCTAAGTCTAAGGCGGCCATCTTTAACGCTGCGTTAGGGCTTTAATCGAGGTATGTGATTAAGTTTAACACTGATTTATATTTTTAACGACTGCGTTAAGCGTTAAAAATTTTGAACAACACTTAACGATTATGTTAATTTTAACGACCGGCTAACGACACTTTAACGACATCGTTAGCTTAACGACACTTTTGAACAACCGGGCCCTGGATATGTTTGACACGTGTGTATATTTACATATTATTATGAAGTAATTTGATTCGTAAAACTACAACTATTGAAGATAACCTTGCATGCATGCATTCACAACTTACTTATAGAAAATACAAGCGTCAATATTTTGATAATGTGTCAACTGTTTAACAGTGAATGAAACATTTGGTTACAAATATTTAGGGAAACCGTTTTCGGTTTATCTGACCAGTGTGTGTTAAGTATTGAATGCGTTTTGAAGAGATTAAAGAGAAAAAAAACTGTTCAATAAAATAATTACTTCACACCTCCAAAATAAGCGGGAATACCAAAATAGATGCAAATGTTTCAATAGACTATTTGTTTTTACAATCAGTTTTTTTTTAAATTAGTGTATACGAATGGTGTTACAGTTGTATCTTTTTTTTAACAACATTCATCATGTTCATATATACATTTGAATATATATATAATGTCGTATAAATGATCAATACTACCAGAACTGGTTTGCTATTGTGAACGCTTGTGAAAAAATGTGTTTATATAGAAAATTACAAAAGGAGTTTTGTTTAGAAGAATACCTAACGTATGATTTTAATAGAAATATACTGAATAAACTGCGCAGTGGAAATTTAAAATAAAATATTGAAGTTGTTTGTTTTGACAATATTGTAAGAGAAAATCGTATATGTATATGCTGTCATATGAATTGTATTGAAAATAAGTACCATTTTGTTTTAGTATGTCCTGCCTTTAGATCATTGAGGTTACAGTTCTTACCGAAATAATATTGTTCATGGCCAACTAATAGAAAGATGGTATTTCTTTTACATGCTAACTTAAAGAATTTAACTTAAACATTGTGCAAATTTCTCAATGCGGCATGGACGTTAAGATCACAAATTATCATTGCATAACAGTTATAATTCTATGCTTATCATGACCTTTTTGTGTTTGCTTTGTTTGTTTACTCTCATTATAATTATTGTAAGTATATATTATGATATTTTGCTATAGCATTATGTTTGCTTATATTGCAAACGGGGAAATTGTGTTACAAATAATTGAACATATCCTTGACTGTTAGACGTTTTGGGTCTGTGACGTTTACGTCAAAAAAAGACTCTAGCTCAATGTTTGAAATTAATTATGTCTTAATAATGGTTGTAGTGATCAAATTGTAGCTGTAACAACCTTTCCGGCGTTTCAACAGTTTATTCATGACGGTTTTAACGTTGTTTGTATTAGAACAGATATTTGATAACTGTTACACATATCTGTTATAACTTTCAAATGGTTGCAGTATGCGTATTATAAAAATGACAACGTTTTCTGTGTTTAAACAATAAAGTTATGACTGTTTCAACTTTAACCAAGTATTGCAACTGGGGAAAAGTAGTATCAGTCCTGTTATCTAGCGTTGTTGGAGTCGAACTATTTTAAATACAACACTGTTCAAGTAAGAACAGTTACAAATTAACTGCTATAGTGAAATTTAACAACTGGTCAAACGTTAACAACCATTATCAGTAGACGACTGTTTCTGGTATAGACAGTTGTTCTTTCGTCTATTAGTGATACACCGATAAAAGCAGTTTGCATAGTGTGAACATGTATCATAAATAATATAACATACAATTACTATTTAGTTTACTAAGGAAAATACTTAAAAAGAGTGCATGCTTACAATTTCGGAACAGCTGACCTCCATTTTGTAATAAAACGTCTACGAAGATTGACTGATTGGTCCATGATACCTCTTACATGTGTAATAGAACACTATTTTAAAGAGTTATCTCCACGATTACTGCTTTTCTTGTTATGAATACTCCGTGGTAACCATCATAGAAAACGGCATTTTTTATAGATTACTTATGATAATTTCAAAACTTGACATACGCGATCCTTAATCTACATGTGAGATTTGTTCCATCTTAAGTGTTTGATATGTGTGAAATATATTTGTAACCGACTAAAAATGGCAAAAGAAGTATACTGCTGTTATATAGTAACTAACCATTAAGGCAAAAACATATACAGGTCTTAAACAAAACCTTTGTAAAACACAACAACTATATGAGACAAAGACAATAACAATCAAAACCAAGGAGTAAACAAAGACTCACAAAACCAAAGGACATTTACATCAACAGTTATACATAATAAATAAGAAACAACACGATTTCCACTAGAAACCGAGAGTGAAATCAGGTGCTCCGGAAGGGTAAGCATTTCCTGCACCGTATACGGCAACCGTCGTGTTATTTCTTTGTTCAGTTCGGTAATGATGGAGGGTTATTATGACTGATGAAGATTTCAGATATGATTTTTGACACTCTTTTGTTATAATGGCCAATCAGCTCATGATGGCGACCGTAAAATTTCTTGAGTGATGACCTTACGTTGATTGATTCATAGTCCTGTCTTACCAACTTTGAGAAAGCAGTATTCCTCGTTCAACAAAATCAACGTACTTTGAGCTAGCTCTAGAGTAACGTATCAATTGAGACACATATATTCCATATAATGGTGCTGCTGGGATGTTTCTACACAGAAATGGAAAGTTGACTAATGGAAAATTAAAATCATCGCGTTTGTCATAAATGTTGGAATTCAAACTACCATCAGTAGTCATTTCGAGAAAAAGGTCTAAACATGAAGCAGATTTATCTGTGTCGGTAGTATCTTTCATTTCATGTTCACTTGGATATATTAAGTGTAACATTGTAAGTGATCACTGAATCTATTATTATTAAGAGACAGTACATCATTAATATACCGAAAGGTGAAATTAAAAGACAGGGCTTATTTCTTTTCTCATTTCTGTAAAAGCCCTTTGATAAATTCTGCTTCATAGGAATATAAAAGCAAATCTGCAAGTAGAGGAGCGCAATTACCCATTGGGATTCTAATAGTCTGTTGGAAAACCAAACCTCCAAATTCAACAAATATGTTGTCAATTAAAAAGTCCAACATGGCAGTGATATCCTCTTCGGTGTATTTTTTCCTTGACTCTGTATGATTTTTCACAAAGTAAGTTAACTTCCAGACCAAAATTAGATATTTAAAACGTCTAGTGCCCTTTTTGTTAAAGAATCATAAGCTGACAAGTTCTTTCAGTCGAGCTTTAAGTTTAGTATGGGGACTAGTGGTATAAAGAGTTGAAAAATCAAAGGTTGTAATTCAATGTTTTAATGATTGAGATTGTAAATTCACCAACAACTCTTTTGAATTTGTCAGTATCCACATATGATTAACACCACTTCTTGAATATGCGATTTCGGAATATTTCTGAAGTTTACTTTTACTGCAGTGAGTATGGCAGTAAGAACTTTAGAAAGGGGTTTAGTGGAACACTTGGAAGAACCTGCAATATATCTTTCCTTATAAGGATTCTTGTGAAGCTTACGAATCCTTTATAAGGATTGATGATCCTGGTCTTCATCCTTTGGATTAACACCAAAGGAGATAAGAACTGATTTGTGGTTTTCCAGGATCTCCTGCTTCGTAAGCGTACTTAGCGTATATGTAGGATTTCCAAGTGTGTTATTTATCCCCAGTTCTTTAATCAGGCAGTCAATGTAGTGTTTCTTGCCAACAAAAACAATATTGTTTGAGGCTTTGTCAGCTGGGACGACAACATATTTGGCATGGAGGCAAGACAACTCCTCTCTATGACCTGAGGGTCTTTAAAGATGGAAGGAGATTTAATGCTCATTGACCCTTTAAGCTTACTTACTCATATCTGAATCAATGACCTCACTGATTTTACCCATTCCGAAAGAGTGTCAACCTCAACCTTTTCTCTTTTTGATCAGTCTTTTGCATAACCCACAACAGAATCCATTAGTAGTTTGAAGTTCTGCTTCCAATTGATTGGCTGTGGCTCTCTGTATTTCGGACCCTTGGACAAAAGTTGTCTCAACTTGTAGTTATTGACTATGTTTAGGTCTCCAGAAATTACATGGCCAGCAGGATTATACACGAAATGGGAATGTGAACAACACAATCAGGTGGTTTAGTTTTGATGTCATCAATATTTAGATTCTGCAACACTTTTTTGTGATTAATTTTTTTAGATGAAACATGGTTGGTGTAGGAATACGATACTATAGGAGAAGATTGATCCTTAAAATAAGAAGGAATGTGGATTTTTACTCTCTTATGGTGAAGAATATTACTTATATTTATAGCATCAATACCCTTGTTTGTGAACTTCAATTGAAGAATGAACGTTTTTGCAGTTCCTCCGAATGTTCAAAAACGGGTCTGAACAAGCTGAATAATCTACGGTTAGCAATATCCATCACCATGGCAACTATTTTATACTTCGTTGATCGACTATCTGTAGTGTGGCATTCTTCACACGTTTTCAATAGAGAGTTAAGTCTAGAAAGCGGAAGTGAGTACAGTTTAGAGCGAAGGTGATGAATTCCAATAGGTTTATTGATATGTTCGGCAAGGCCATCTATAGAAACAGCATGAATATCAGGTGGATTATAGCAACGATGTCCATGGTTTCTCCATGAATAAATCCATCACATTCACTGAACTACAGATAGGGCTACTCAAGTTCCCTACAGTATCTATTTTATCGTTACATCCATATGGTGTTGTAGTACCTTATTCTCTGATCTAGTACTCTTCTCTTTGTCTGCGAAACGGTGTACTCAATGTTGGATTATTGATGTGGTGAAATTTTTTTTTTTTTCTAAAATGCGAACTTAACAAACAACGAAACCAGAGAAACACTGAAATAGCCAAACATCCCGCGCTTATATATAGCAATGTTAAACACGCATGAAGGAAAAATACATTAATAAATAATATGATAGGACATTACAACATATACACTTTTACTCGATTTATTTCACATGACTGGGCGGAGTTTAAGTAGTTTGCTTATCATATCCCTTTCCATCTACAGACAGAAGTTTCAAGATAAACACAAAAAAAAGAAGTGAGCAGTCATAGTCATTGATCCGTATATGTATATGTATATTCGCAAAATAAATGATGGGGAACAGCCGTTGATTTTCTTGTAAAAAATTGTCAAATTTGGAAATTTGTGAAGTTAAAAGTAAAACTATGACGACATCAGTTTCAAAATATGTATTTTTCTTTATTTTATAAAGGTTTGAAATTCTTTTTTTTTTTCTCTTTATTCTATTCCGAATTATTTAAGAGCTGATGTACGGGGATAAGTTGAAAAAAAAAAAATAATCATATTTAAACCATGACAAATAGGGTCTAAACATTTTTTTTATATATACATGTATTATTTTATTAAACACGTTTAAAAATAAATCTCACAATCAGAAAAAGTTTTAAACTGAATAAAACAATAGCCGATACTTAAAAAAACCTTTTGCTTAAGCACATGTAAATGCAATAAATTTAAACTCTTTCATCCCTTATCGTACATTTAGTTCTTGTCTGTATATCTGTTTGGTAACACTGATGGGTGATTAGAAATCAGTAACAATAGTATAACGACAATTATCCTTATCACACTCATCTTCGAATATACTGTCCTTTTTTTAAACGCATATAAATAAAGGCAACAGTAGTATACCGATGTTCAAACTCATAAATCCATGGACAAAAAACAAAATCGGGGTAACAAAATAAAACTGAGGGAAACGCATTAAATATAAGAGGAGAACAACGACACAACACTACAATGTAACAGACACAGAAACGGACCAAGCAACAGACAAAATCCCACGAGAATAAAATATATAACATCAAAACCAAATACATGAATTTGGGATAGACAAGTACCGTGACACGTCTTATCGCAATATGAATTTACACTAAAAAATAAGAGAAAACAAACGACGCAACGGTTAAAATGTAACACATACAGAAACGAACTATAATATAACAATGGCCATATTCCTGACTTGGTACAGGACATTTTTAAAGGAAAAAAATGGCGGGTTGAACCTGGTTTTGTGGCATGCCAAACCTCCCCTTTTATAGCCATGTGAAATATAACATTAAGATGACAACTCAACACCACAGGACTACAATATAAATAAATTGGAGAATACAATTGACAAATAAACGCTTTATTCCGAAATATTTCCTGTATACAATTACCTTAGTTCTCCAGGTAACAGATTACGGGTCCCTGTTTACAAAATCAACCATCTATCCAGGGGCAATAGAAGGCTAAAAAATAGTACATTAACTGCATTGTACCTTGGATTAACAATTAGTCACAAGAATAAATCCACTTAATGTTAGAAGCATCTAACAGTTCTATACCTTAATATAATTTCAATATAGTAAATAATTTATGAGATACCCACAAAAATGATTTACTAAAATACACATATTATAGACTATAAAACTATTTTTTATATCATTTTTGTATGTATGTATGTTTTGATATATTGATAAAATATAACTAGATATTCTTTTACAATAAACCAGAAAAAAATACTTCGTCTCCCGTTTAATTTGTTTGGTTGATTAAGTTTGGAATATCAAAGTCATTAGATTATGCAGATTATGGTTTTCGCTAGCTTTTAAAATTTGCACGAAATCTTTTGGAATTGCCTGTTTAATTTTAGAAAATTCCGAAATACAATTTCTCCGATAAAAAAGTTTCCTATAAATTTCATTACAGCTAATAAAATTTGTAGTTTCTGAATTCCAAATGTCCTTGATAGTTGCGATTTCGCTTTTTAAAAAAGAAGTGTATAGCAATTGTTTATTTTTGAACATAAAAGAAGAGTTTCCAAATATTCTCGTATTTAAAACATCACTTTTGTTTGACGGTGTATCAATATTCTGAATGAAACATGACCAAGTATTTATAATTTTATGATAAAATTGTCGTAATTGGTTCATATCTAAACCATTTAAATTTGAACATTTACATCCAAAGAAGGAATCTTAATATTTTTCATTAAAGTTCCGCAGCCAATACTTACCAATCGAATTCCAGCTTTTGAATTGTTCCTGCATTAAGCGATATAAAAGTTTTATTTGTTTACTTTTTATAAACATATCTATACTTACCATTCCCATCCCCCCTTTTTATTCTATCCAAACAGCAGACCTTTCTATCTACCTGATTCACCTTTTCGTCCCATATAAAATTCCAAATAATATTTTTTAGCTCTTTAGCATATTTATCCGGAATTTCCTCGTATTTCAATCTCGTAAGAACAGAGAGAAAGTATCATATCCCAGGCAAAGATTACCTTAGCCGTACCTTTTTGGAATTTCGGATCCTCAATGATCTTCAACTTTGTACTTGTTTGGCTTTATGAGTACTTTGATATGAGCGTGACTGATGAGTGTTATGTAGACAAATTGCGCGTCTGGCGTACTAAATTATAATCCTGGTACCTTTGATAACTATTTTAATTATAAGTGTTTTGCTTGTAATTGTAAGTTTCCTACTTCTCCATAAGTGTATACAATTTTTAACTTTATCTTTAAGTTTTCGACAAATATCATCGTCATCTATTTCATAACTATGGCACACCCTAAATGTTTTGACTTCACTTGTGATTCATTTGATTTTATCAAATTTAAATCGTTTTCTTTTAGAAGCCCCTAAAAGTAAACCTTTTGTTTTGTTTATTCTAGAACCCGAAGCTTTTTCGTATAAAGACAAAATCTTTAGTTTAGTATACAATTTTACTTGTTCATTCAATATAGAATCAACGACGCATTTATACTCACCGTTTTCTGTTTTTACCCATTGCCTTTATTTGTTTTGCCCATTTTTCTTTTCTAAATTGAAAAAAAGTATTTGGTCGACTTCTGACCATCTTCGGCCAATTTAATCCTTGATCTTATTTTTGCAGAAATAGTTTTATTTGTATAATATTCCATAATTGTATTTTCTATTTCTAAAATTTTGTTGCTTGATTTATTTGATTCCTTCGATTGAAGTTTCAATTTTCAAGCTGTTTTTTCTAAATTTATTGACTAATTTCCATGGCCAAGAATTCAATCTTTGATTTTGTTACATTCCACCACTTTTGAATTGTATTAAATCGATCCTTAAAATTTTGTAACTAAGAGATTGAGTACAAAAATATAATCTATTCGGGATTTGAAATTACCTCTTTGAAAACTATATACCTTCTATGTGTTGGAAATTTAGATCTCCATGTATCATCTAAATCAAAATTCAATAAAAGTTTTTTCAGTTCGTATAAACCTGTATCATCATCTTGATGTGAAGGGGACCTATCTAGTTTTCTATCGAACGCACAATTAAAATCTAAGAGAATATTAAAATGATCTGAGCGTGCTATCATCTGAAAACAAGTTATTTAACTTTTTCAGGTTCCCCCCCCCCCCCCCAATTTTTTTTTCTGAACCTTAATTTGGGGTATACAAATTATATCTATGGTACACAGCAGTGTTAGTTTTAAGTTCACCAATTTGCAAATTACCGTTATCATCAATCATTGAGAAATCGAAACTAAGCGTAAAATCATTTCTTAATGAAATTCATCATTTGTTCCACAATTCCAGAAACTTTCACCACCCCATTTTCTTTCCAATCTCTGTTACAAAGCCCAGATTAGTCCTGTGTACAATACGGACAATATCTATATTTTGTGACACAATGCAGTTAAAAACTACACAGGTAAAATACGGCCGTGGTAATAAACGTCCGCAAAACATCCGTATTACGGATGAAACGGTTACGTCCGTAAAACGTCTGTAAAAATACATCCGTAAAACGTACGTGTAAAAACTGACGTAAAACACGACTGCTTATACATGTATAAAGTAAAATTCTTAACTTGCTTTCAACATTCTGCATGCCAGACATACATATGTATAGAGAATCTCTGCTTCAAGGCTATAACTTTAAATATTTGCATAATATGAGTACATACATGACATACATGTACTAATATAATTTTTTATTATTAAAATAATTAACTTTTGTTCATTATGAACATCCATTCGCAACTACCCTATATTTTAAGCCTAGAAATAGCGTACCGATTATCAATAAGCACTGTTAATGTCAGAATTTCTCTCCCATCAGCCCAAAGAGTCAATGAAAAATATGTAAAATGTAAAATAAAAAAAATCCCTACCTATCCTATTTTTTTCAAAGATGTAATAGCTGAATAGCATGAACACAGATATTATTTTATTTGACCTAATTGAAAAAAAAAGAAATTGAAAAAAATCTTTCTATATTTTTTTCTAAAGGTTGTAATTACAATTAAGTTGAACTATAAATACAAAGAGTGCTTGGCAGTGGCAGATCCAGAGGGTCCGGGGGTTGGAACCCCCCCTTTTTTTACCGATCAATGCATTTGAATAGGGACATATAGTTGGAACCCCCCCCTCTTTTTAAAATGGCTGGATCCGCCCCTGCTTGGTGTCTTTCAAACAACCAACTAATCATGCTAATGATGGATGGTTCAATAATTGCCATGAATGCAGTTAAAACAATATAAAACATCTAACATTTAACCTTATTTGCAATGCTTAAGCAAAAATGACTGTAGTCTATGTATTTGTTAGCGGCAATAAGTGAAATTAGGCATTAGGCTTAAATCCTAGGCAATAAGCTAACGCCTAGGCATTAAGTTATTGCCTGAAATTTTCAGGCATTAAGCTTATTTCCTGAAATTTAATGATGATTATTCATCCTATTGCCAAACATAATTTCAGGCAATAAGTAAACTCTGGAATGTATGCATATTTAGTGATTTATTCTTGATATAAAGTCGTTTCTTAATAATATTTCTAATATTACATGTATTAATATACATTCATTTGACAGATCTTCAAAAGTATGTTTAATTAGTTATTTTAACAGTTTAACAAAATATTAAATAGATTTAAAATAAAAAAAAAACCGATTGTATCCAATTAAAAAAGGGGGCGATTCTATAGAATAATTATAATATTTATTTCAAAATTTGTACACTTCACTAGTCGAGCTGGTTAGAACTGCACAAAAGTAGGCAACATTAAGATATGATTGTTTGCTCACACCATTTTCCAATTTTTTTATTGGATAAGTAAGTTTTCTTTGTTCACAGTTCTAGAACATGTGATATCAAAATGAATTCGACCCAAATTTCTATTAAGTTTTCATATTTTTAGATTATTATTTGAAGCGTTTAAATACAAATAACATATTTTATTAGTGTTTCTATTTGCGGTCTCTTGTGGACAGTTGTCTCATTGGCACATCTTCTTTTTTATATCTTTAGGATGAAATTGGGCCCTGTAGTTTTGCATCAGTACAATATTATTTTTTTTCTTTTGCAGTAATAAAATAAAATATTTGAAATACTCTGTATCTATATGAAAGATGTACGATTATATTAACTATTAAGAATTCAATTCTAATATAAAACGTAGCTGTATATTTTTGTTTACTAGTTTTTTTTTTTTGTTTCAAAGAGTTTAAATGTACAATTATAATATCAAAATTATTTATTACCCTTAAATTTAAAATTTTAAATAAGTATTTGCTAATTATAAATCCCTTTTTAAATTTAAGTTCTTGGTTAAATTTGATACAATATTTAAATTTTTTCAATTGCTATTTTCTTTTACGCCAAAACAAAGGACAGCGGTTAGAACATCCTAGCTAAGATAATCCTCAAAGGAAAAGCTCGGATAGCTTCGATGTGTATGCTGAGACATGTCGTAAGTCGGTCCTTCCTTTATCATAATTTCTGTCTTAAGAATATAATTTTACAAGAACAACCACAGGACAGTTTAATTTCGATAAACCTAGTTCTCACAATGTTACTATGTAACAAATATATTTTTATTTAAATGAATAAATATCTTTTATTTACTCGCATTTATACTTTAGGCATTAAGCTTAATGCCTGCACATATTTTTCAGGATTTAAGCTTAAATCCTAGGATTTAAGACTAATGCCTAACATCATTTAGGCAATAGAATTACTGCCTAGGCGTTAGCTTATTGGCTAGGATTTAAGTTTAATGCCTAATTTCACTTATTGCCGCTAACATATATATATTGTACAAGGCTGAATTAAAATTACATCATACCAGGTTTCACCAATGGCAATAGACCTGACTGTTGTCTAATATACTTGATTGTTGATCATTCTGATTATCTGTCCAAGTACAAAACTATGCTAACAAGAAATTGCACATGAGCATATAGAAAGTACATGAAAAGTTTCAGATTGTTTAATGTCTGAACTGCTGAAGTAGTTTCTACTGTTCAATGAGGATCATAAGATGCGGGGGGGGGGGGGGGGAAGGAAACACTCTTATCGTGTTTTAATCACAACAACCAATGCAATAGTCACATGGTGGTACTTCGTCCCTTATACCCGCCCTTTAATATATTAAAGCCCTTAGAATGTATATGTTAAAGTAGTCTCAGAATCAATGTATGTAGAATAATGCCGGTAACATTAAAATGTTATCATACATTTATCCTCCTTTGGTGTGGAATAAGAGCAAATTACCTGCTTCTATTTTATTTGTGTTTCAAACAAGCGTTTATGAAATCAGTACTATGGGAAGAAAGGGGTACTATTTAAAGTATTTTTAGGCAAGACAGAAAATTACAGTACAGTCACAGGCACTTGTCTCAGAATTTGTTTTCCCTATATACCTTAATATAATAAACTGTTAAATTAAGGTATATAGGAATTTTTTTTTTTTCTGAGACAAGTGCCTGTCAGTACAGGGCCTTTTGCTGTAGGTCTATTGTTAACGATGAAATTGGAAAGAGGATACCAATTACATTAATTTATAACAAAAAATCAATCAAACGAGACAAGACAGAGAATAAAAGATAAAAATATCAATATTTAAAGACCCCTTTAAACTGTGACTTACCATTAAACATAAACCAGAGACATAATATGTCTCTGCATAAACTGACTGATCCAGAAATTAAAAAAAAAACAGGCCTCACTAGTCATGCCATGTACTAGTGAACAGTTCGGAACTTCCCGTGGCTTCTCAAAATTTGGCAACCTACATCTCAATTGCAAATTTAGTAAGTACAATTTTGATTTGAATCGACATATTGACAAACATGATAACATAAGGGACACACTGACGACATCAAAAGATCAATGTAGGATAAAAAAAAATTAAATCAAATAGTTTAGGGGTGTGGTGGATGGATAAACATTGCTGCAAGTTTTGATTATCCCACATCAATTTTACCTGTATAAGTTTTGTATATTCCACATTGAACTTTTGATGTCGTCCACAAGATCTTGTGAGCTTTACGTTGAATATAGGAGAATTATAAAACAAAATATATTGTTTCACTTTGGAACAATTGTTGATCAAGTCCAAAATTTAGCCATTTCAAAGATCTATCACGCTAATAATGTAGCACTGGCTATTATTAGAATCTTAATTGTATCGAGTAAATCAAGGAGACAGTAGGAAAACTTAAAAGATGTTTCCTAATAATCATGATTACAAAAGAGCTTGACACGAATTTTTAACTGAAGGTCTGTCCGATTGGTAAAATTTTGATTGCACTTAAATGAATACATAAGTGACCCCCCTTTCCTCCCCCGCCCATAATAAGTGTCCAAGACTTTAATTCTTCTCTGATTTAAGCTAGGATGAGTATAGTAAGTAAGTCAGTAATTTTTATTGGTTTGAAATCCAAAATCATAGGATTGATACCAAGACAATACACATTGGTTATACACAAACATGACAAACATACAGACATATGGGACAACATCCCTAATGCGCCTTGAAATGAGGAACTCAAAAGTCACGTGTAAAGAAAAAATCTCTGTGTAGTGATATTGGACATGTTTCTATTTTTAACAAATGACTGAACTTAATTATTTGTGGTGATTAGGAAAGTAGAGGAACATAGAATAAATGTGTAAAAATTATGGAGCTATTGAATGTGTTCAAAGTATTAAATTTTCAAAGAACTTATTGTGTTAAAAAGGGGATATTTTACTACAAGGAGCCGCATCACAAAAGGATGTTCGGGGTTTGCTAATTTACGGAAAAAGTAATCTCACTTCGTACCCCGAAAATTTAACCACATATGTGAAAATGTCACAGCTTCGAAACGAGCTATCATACATATCCAAGTTTACGATATGGACTGAGCTACAGGAAATAACGTTACCATTACCGCCTATGTAAAACAATTAAAGATATTGAGCCATATATATCTTACCAAATTCATAAAGATTGTATATATATATATATACACAGCCATGTATCACCATCATTGCTGGTGATCCGATGGATAAATCTGTTGTAGAGTTGTCACTGACTTAGACGTTCTTATACATATAATTATTTTCTGTGACTGTATCTTGCATTAATTTGTAACAATAACATCTCCATGGCTTATATATCATGTACTGTAGTACGACGCTAGATTAAAACTGACAAGGAAAGGTAACACACGGCCACCGAAAACTTTATTATTGTGAGGCCAAGGTGGTCGTGTGGTCTAGCGGGACGGCTACAAAAGGGGGTTATAGGGGTGGGTTCCAACTATATGTTCCCCTGCAAATGCATTGATCGTCCCAAAAAGGGAGGTCCAACCCCCAGAACCCCCCCCCCCCCCCCCTTGGATCCGCCACTGATGTATGATAATGTCATGTAGGCCTATGTCTCCGATTCATTTCTTCATAGTTTTATATAAAGCCGCCGTTTATAACAGAGGCCTATTTTAAAATATTCAGTGTACCACTTCTGAACTTTTTTGTATTTATTTTCAATACTTAAATCCCCATTCTTGATTCCAGACCGGGTTCCGGACTAACTCTCAATCATATACGTAAATGATCGTTGTATTCTCGAAAGCTTGACAAGTGGAATACGAAAACCCGGAAAAATCACCGTTGCCGTTTTTTACACTATGACGCAACTCATCAATGGACGCTCGTCTGCTGCTGAATTCATGTTTTACAGTTAAAAAGAATGGAAAGATATATACTAGTCTGATAGATAATACGAGGACCTCTGGTTTTCAAAACTGTTGGATCAACAAGTTATTATAAACAGATAAATTGAAATGGGTTGCTTGTCGTTTAACTTGAAGAAACAGGGAACGAAACGCACACAAACAAGAAAGTTGGTTTAATTTAAGATTTAAATTATTTAATTAGCAAAACAGTGAAATTTATATTTTACACCTCAGTAATCACACTGGTTCAAACTAGATTTTCGTTAGTATAAACTCTTGCATTAAATTTACTCACTATATTATTTCGCTCTTTTAATTGGATATAAACTTTTCCTTTGTTGTTAATTGTTTATTTATACTATTGCAAAGTGTTTTCTTTACATTTTTGAATTTGAAATTACGTTGAAATTGGTTTAGATGCTTGTTCATATTCTACACATAGTTTTAGGCGAGGTGGGGCTAGCTGGTCTTTTGTAGCCGAAGTACCTACTGAATTAATTCAATTGTACGGAGATTGGAAAAGCGATGCTTACAAGAGATATTTGAAATTTTCATTAGACGATAAGACTTCAGTAGCAGAAAAGATGACAGCACATATTTCAGATGTTTTATTATAAATTTTTACAGGGAATTTCTTTGAAAAAAGGGCGACCATTGTGTCAGCGTCTATACCTAAATATGTTAGTGGAATAGATGGGTGTACAACTCAGGCCTTTCCTGGTGCCACTATTGGTCGTCTTACTGAGTTAATTTCATCTGGGAAAGTAGATTTAATTTCATTAGATTTCGTTATAGTTCATGTTGGTACTAATAATATTTCTTCGTCTCAATCTGTAGATACTATTATGTCATATTTCGGAGATTTAATTCACAAGTTAAAAAAAGATGACATTTGCTAAGTTGATATTTACTTCTATTCTTCCTAGACCAGTTGATCACATGAACACTGGAGCTAAAGTTAATAAAGTTAATACTGAGTTAAAAAGATTGTGTAAAAGAAATAATTTATTATATTGTTATTTGTATAGGAGTTTCTTACTCGACAATATTCCAGATTCTTTCTTATTTGCTCCGAGAGATGGGCTTCATTTAAATTTTGCTGGTACAGAACTTTTCAGAAAAAAGATAATCAATATTATTAAGCATCAGAGTATATAAATTGTAATGTTTTACAATTGTGTTTTTTATTTACTTCATACATGTATATTGTTTACTATAATTATTCTTTTTTCTCTTTTCAGAGAACTTGCATCCTGAATATGATGCTGGTTTTCCTCTAACTACTCAAGATCTACATATATTTTGAGTTGGTTTGCTGTTTTGTCCTTTCATTATCTATACACATTTTGAAAGGATGGAGGTTATTTGAAGTGAGAAACAAGAGTGATGATAGTATGTCTGGTTTTTATCATCATTAACTGTTTTGATAGTTATTATTTTATCTTTAATTTTTTTTTGGCGGCCTTGCAGGTTTGGCGAATGTTTGCCAAAAAATTTGGTTATATATCTATGTTTATGTATTTTCATTTGTTTATTTAATTATTTATGATATATTGTATTTTGTAATATATTGAAAAAATATTTATATCAGGCAATACAAATTATACCTATTGGCTTCTTTTTATTTCACCCACTTGATAATTGGTTTAATTTAAGATTTAAATTATTTAATTAGCAAAACAGTGAAATTTATATGTTACACCTCAGTAATCACACTGGTTCAAACTAGATTTTCGTTAGTATAAACTCTTGCATTAAATTTACTCACTATATTATTTCGCTCTTTTAATTGGATATAAACTTTTCCTTTGTTGTTAATTGTTTATTTATACTATTGCAAAGTGTTTTCTTTACATTTTTGAATTTGAAATTACGTTGAAATTGGTTTAGATGCTTGTTCATATTCTACACATAGTTTTAGGCGAGGTGGGGCTAGCTGGTCTTTTGCAGCCGAAGTACCTACTGAATTAATTCAATTGTATGGAGATTGGAAAAGCGATGCTTACAAGAGATATTTAAAATTTTCATTAGATGATAAGACTTCAGTAGCAGAAAAGATGACCGCACATATTTCAGATGTTTTATTATAAATTTTTACAGGGAATTTCTTTGAAAAAAGGGCGACCATTGTGTCAGCGTCTATACCTAAATATGTTAGTGGAATAGATGGGTGTACAACTCAGGGCTTTCCTGGTGCCACTATTGGTCGTCTTACTGAGTTAATTTCATCTGGGAAAGTAGATTTAATTTCATTAGATTTCGTTATAGTTCATGTTGGTACTAATAATATTTCTTCGTCTCAATCTGTAGATACTATTATGTCATATTTCGGAGATTTAATTCACAAGTTAAAAAAAGATGACATTTGCTAAGCTGATATTTACTTCTATTCTTCCTAGACCAGTTGATCACATGAAAACTGGAGCTAAAGTTAATAAAGTTAATACTTAGTTAAAAAGATTGTGTAAAAGAAATAATTTATTTTATTGTAATTTGTATAGGAGTTTCTTACTCGACAATATTCCAGATTCTTTCTTATTTGCTCCGAGAGATGGGCTTCATTTAAATTTTGCTGGTACAGAACTTTTCAGAAAAAAGATAATCAATAATATTAAGCATCAGAGTATATAAATTGTAATGTGTTACAATTGTGTTTTTTATTTACTTCATACATGTATATTGTTTACTATAATTATTCTTTTTTCTCTTTTCTGAATATGATGCTGGTTTTCCTCTAACTACTCAAGATCTACATATATTTTGAGTTGGTTTGCTGTTTTGTCCTTTCATTATCTATACACATTTTGAAAGGATGGAGCTTATTTGAAGTGAGAAAAAAGAGTGATGATAGTATGTCTGGTTTTTATCATCATTAACTGTTTTGATAGTTATTATTTTATCTTTAATTTTTTTTTTGGCGGCCTTGCAGGCTTGGTGGATGTTTGCCAACAAATTTGGTTATATATCTATGTTTATGTATTTTCATTTGTGTATTTAATTATTTATGATATATTGTATTTTGTAATATATTGAAAAAATATTTATATCAGGCAATACAAATTATACCTATTGACTTCCTTTTATTTCACCCAAATGATAATTGGTTTAATTTAAGATTTAAATTATTTAATTAGCAAAACAGTGAAATTTATATTTTACACCTCAGTAATCACACTGGCTCAAACTAGATTTTCGTTAATATAAACTCTTGCATTAAATTTACTCACTATATTATTTCGCTCTTTTAATTGGATATTTTTCAAATAACATCCAAGCACCCCCACACAGGCACTTGTCTCAGAAAAAAAAATATTATCATGCACATATTTAAGAAGATGCTAGTGGTATACTTTTCACGAAAAATCATTTAAATTTATAAATTTCATCGCATGCAAACCCGAAAATCAGTCTGACAAAGATCAGAAGATTGACAAGAACGGACGCAAGTCAACTCGACCCACTGCCAAAACGACCTACTTTTTTAACAACACGTCTCCCTTTCTAAAAATGTCCCACTCTTGTTAAGGGAGCTACCATGCGAGTTTTATTGGAGATGGGGGTTCACATGCACTTGTCTCAGAAAAAAAAATTCCCTATATACCTTAATATAACACATTAAGGTATATAGGATTTTTTTTTCTGAGACAAGTGCCTGTGTGGGGGTGCTTGGATGTTATTTGAAAAATATGTGGAACTGGAGTTCTGTCAACTTTTAAAAAACATAAAAGTAAAACATAAAACAGATAACATTTTTATCGTAGCCCCCACCCCATAAAAGTCAAGTGGTGGCTTCCTTACCAACTCGTTCTGCTTAAAAAAAAAATACCCTACTTATAAAAAGGGTTAAAATCTGTAAAATATACTCCTGCAAAGAATGGCCTTGCCCAACTTGCATGACTTGGGTAAAATCCAAATGAATGTAATTGATATTTAATTTATATAAAAAATAAAAGTCTGCAAATTTGCCCTTATTTACATAAATTTGTACTTACGACTTCTTGAAAGGCTATTACATTTTTTTTATTTGACGTCTAACATAATTAGTCATTAGAGTAAAGCGTCCAAAAATTAATAATAATAGCCTTTCAAGACGTCATAATAATTTGGACTACTACTAGACTACCCAGAAATTAGAAAACACTGATATGAAAATTTAATATATACCTAAAATTGATAATGGAAATGGGGAATGTGTCAAAGAGACAACAACCCGACCATAAAGCAGACAACAGCAGAAAGTCACCAACATGTCTTCAATGCAGAAAGAAATTCCGGAGGCGTCCATCAGCTGGCCCCTAAACAAATATATATACTAGTTCAGTGATAGTGAACGCCATACTAAACATGCTAAACTCCAAATTGTACACAAGAAACTAAAATTAAAAATAGTACAAGACTAACAAAGGCCAGAGGCTCCTGACTTGGGACAGGCGCAAAATTCAGGCGGGGTTAAACATGTTTATGAGATCTCAATCCTCTCCCTATACATGTACCTCTAGCCAATGCAGATGTATGATATCTATTGATTTAAATTGATGTGTCATTTCTGAAACCATGATTGTGGATTCATATTTATTATTAAATTATTATGTACATGTAATTTATGTATTTATTTAGTGTATCATAATCTATTTGAACTTTTTTTTAGCTGACTCAAAATCAAGCTGTTTGGGCCTCCTCTTGTACATGGGAAGTGGACTCCTTGAGAAGGTGAAAGGTCTGCTTTACATGTACGTAATGTTAATATAAAAATACAAAAAATGTGGTGATCATGGTGATAGTGAATGAGAAAATAGAGGAATTTTTAAAAGTGTAAATTCACTTTTTTTCCACTTATATATCTGTCATATTGTAATTTATTTCATATGATAATAATGTTTAAATTACATAATTATTTTCAAAATAAAATATTGTTTAACGAGAAAAGAAAACTCTCCACCAGAAATCAATTGACATCGAAGTTAACTGTTAAGAACAATAGGTCACTTAACATCCTTCAACAATGACTATGAGCAAAGCCAATACTGCATATTCAGTTTTTAAGGACCCTATATGAGAATCACAAATTTGTAAATCTATTCAAACAAGAAAACTAAGAGACTGATTAATACAATGTAAAATATAAAAAACAGAACCAAAAAAAAAAATAAAATAAACAGCAACATAAGACAAATCGAACCACTAAATTACACTTATTTAGTTAAAAATATGTGTCGGATGACCCCTCTTGCTAACTAACATGCTAACATGACTAAAAATAGAACATAGGGGTAAAATGCAGTTTTTGGCTAATACATGTATCTCTGAAAGCAGAAACTAAAGCATTCAGAGCAAATTTGACCTGGGGTTAAAATGTTTACCAGGTTAAGAAGAGCTATCATTTTTTCAGGGAAAGTTTGTTGGTTTAGTTTAAAAGATCAAAACTAAGCCAATTTTGCAAGATCAAATATTAAATGCAATTTAGGCAGATATTATAACTTCCTTTCATTAAACATTATTTCTTTTAGCATTTTCAATGAATGTACAAGTATAAGTACTTTGAGAAGTAAGAGAAGCTAAGCAACAGAACAGAATTCATTTGGGTCATTGCTGTCTAGATTATATAGATTGTCATATTGATTTATATGCATATGAGCACAGAGGAGCAGTAGTCAATGAATAATTTTGTGATGAGAGGTATGTTTATATTAAAATGATGCCTAGTTTATTTGATAATTTTGCTCTCTTGTCAAACTCGGTAAATCATGTACATGTAGTTTCCAAGATTTATTTTAAAATTTGAGGTCATAGAGTTCCAAGTTTTGATTCTTGTTGTGGGCAAGTTTGAAAATTATCCATGTTAACAGTTAGAGGTTTTACATACTTGATTCGCATAGGATTTTTTCAATAAAAAAAAATCATCAAGTTTAAAGTATTAATGCATTGTGAAAACGAAAATTTCATCAATGAAATTCAAGTCAGATATTCTCATGAATATCCTTTTCATATTGGATACAATTTTTTTTAAGTCTTTTTTAATATGTAGACATTTTGTAGTCAATGCATTTCAACTGAGGTACTACACAGGCGTCAAAAGGAGTCATTATGGAGTAAAGGGGGTGGGGTCAAAAAGCGTCATTATGGAGGAAACGGTTAACCTCAAACTATTTAAAACAGAAAATGTTTTAGTTCTAATCTATAGCGTTATGCCCTTTATATACACAGAAAAAAGTCCCATAAAATCTAACTTGAGGAAAACTCAAAAGTTGCATTTTATATTTCCTTTGGAAATTAACATTGGAAGGGGAGATAACTCCGCAAAAATGAGTCCTTTTTTGGTCAGTTTTTGGTTGATTTTCTTGAAATTTATGTAAAGGCTTAAGCACGATACTTTTATGGAGTTATAAGTTTGTATTTGACTAAAATATATAATCTCCTGCTCATGAAATGTACAAAACCGAAGTGTTACAGGTAGTTTTTTTTGTTTGTGCATTTTTCATTAAAGAAATTGCAAATTTGAAGCTTTGAGACCATTTTAAAAAAATAATGTGAAAATTTGGTATTGTTTATATCTGTATATTATATTCTTTCAGCATCTTACTTGTCTTAAGAAACTTTAAACCACAAAATGAAGAATACATGCTTAATTATTTTTATCAAATTTGAGATTCTTTACCTTGACACCAAGCAATAGGTATGTGCTTTGCTCATTGGTGAAGGCCGTACGGTGACCTATAGTTGTTAATGTCTGTGTCATTTTGGTCTTTTGTGGATAGTTGTCTCATTGGCAATCATACCACATCTTCTTTTATAATAACTTATGGTAAAGTGATTAATATTGTGCAATTGTAGTTATAATATAGGGTTATTGCATGAATATTGTCATGAGTAGAATTTTATATTGCACGAGCTTGCAAGTGCAATTTTTGTTCTACAAGGGACAATATTTCCCAATATGCATGCAATAATTTTGAAGATGTATTGCACTGGTGCAATATTATAGGGTTATTGCATGAATATTGGGGAATATTGTTCCGAGTAGAATTTTATATTGCACAAGCTTTTGAGTGCAATATATGTTCTACGAGGGACAGTATACCCCAATATTCATGCAATAACCCTTTTATTGTATAGCAATATAATATTTGAAAGTAAAAATTGGCTTAAACTAAGAGTTTGTCATTGATGACGTCATGATTTTTTGAAGATTTATTGCACTAAAAAATATTAGAATTTATTGCACGCTAACTTTTAGTTTTCTGTGGGAAATGTTATATTGCTATGCAATAATAGAAATTATTGCACGGTAACTTTTGGTTACTTTCTGTGGGAAATATTATATTGCTATGCAAAAATTGTTATAATTAGTGCTTCACTTAAATGTTGACAAGTTTCTTACTCCTTGATGCAGGTCCTAATTTGGATTGTAAATAAATATTTGACATATTATATGTTTCTGAATTAATGAAGTCAAATTGGTTACACAGCTACTTTTGCATCTATGTACTATTTCTGAACCAAAAAATATGCAGTACTGTAGCTTCGGAGGCGACAGCATCAACAATGTATTAGTTTGTGATTAGGTCTAGTTTATGGTGAACCACAAGTGATAATGTGATAGGATAATCATATTTGGTATGCAGTTGTATAAGCATTGGCACATCTCATTTCCATGAAGATTATTTGGCCCTGCCTTCTCAGTCATGGTCTATTGACTTCGAAACTTTTGCTTATTTTACATGTATTAGTTTGTGATTAGGTCAGTTTATGGGGAACCACATGTGGTAGGTCAATGATATTTGGTATGCAGTTGTATAAGCATTGGTATATCTCATTTCCATGGAGATAATTTGGCTATTTGGCTCCGCCCCCTTAGTCATGGTCTATTGACTTTGAAACTTATCTTAGTTTTCATGTATTAGTTTGTGATTAGATCAGTTTAAGATAAACTGCTTACATTGTGTATGTTTAGTCAATAATATTTGGTATGCAAATTTATTGGCATTTGCATGTATTGTTTCCAGGGAGATTATATAGCCCCACCCCCTCATCATGGTTCATTGACTTTGAAACTTTTACATAGTTGACACATTAATGTTTGTAATTAGGTTTGGGAACGACTTATAATAAGTCAATGGTATTTGGTATGCAGTTGTATTAGCATTGGCACATCTCATTTACATGGAGATTGTTTAGCCATGTAACTCAGTCATGGTTCATTGACTTTGAATATTTACATAACTTGTGTTAAGATGTTAAAGTATTGCTATTTTGATTTCAACATTTGTATATAATCAAAATTACCAAAAAAGGTGAGACATATCTCTGTGATAACAGTTTATTTATGTTATTACACCGTTACATTTTCAAATCTCTTCAAGTTACGATTTTCAAAATGTGGGTATTATTTATACAAAAAATTATAGTACAAAACAAGTACATGTACTGTACAATACATGTACCGTACCTAAATGTTACAATAATTTTTAAGTAAAGAAAGTTATGATAGTCATACTAAATATCAAAAGTAAATGTCCAGTACTACAGATTTTAAGTACAGAAACATTACCTATGCAAAAGTAGCAGTTTATATGAATTCAAGAATTGAATCTACATGTATATTCAATTAAAGATTTCTTGCTGTTGTGCAATACACTGGGCTGTTGCGCAATAATTGGTTAATCTGTTGTCAGACTGCAAACAAACAATAATTTCTCAATGGCACATGTATATCAGAAATTTATAAAAAGAAACTTAAAAGGAGGTTTTCTTAATGGCTATAAATCAGTCATCAAAGTTTAACGAAATTTTAAGGATACATGTATTTCCAAAAACTTGAAAGTCACCCCTTTTCTTATGACATGTATGAAGAAAATCTTATAACTCAGAAACTGACAAACTTATAAAAATCAAATGGGAGCTTACAACAAAAAATATGAACAATTTAACTAAGTTTCATGATATTCAGCATTTTTATGTCCCATTCAACGAAGTTTTGGGGGGTATAATGTTTTTGACCTGTCTGTCTGACGTCAAGTCCTGTTTCTTGTCATCACAACTGTTCTCAAACCACACAACAGAATTTCATGAAATAATAAGGACATACTATGTAATCAGTATGAAAAAGCTTATGATTGAGTGCCAGTTTTAACTTTGAGCAAAACTGAACTAGTTTCTTTATAATACCTTTAAAAATTAATGTGGAAAGACTTTCAATTATTCTCTGAACAATTGGTTTTTAACTATTACTTTTATTTTTTTCTTCCGCCAAATTTTGTTCTCGTGTTAAATTTTTGTTTGTTGCTGAGATATTTCCTATATAGTATCATACAGTTTACGCGCTTTTTATTTTCACACTTATCTTCCTGTTTATGGATACCATTAGTGCCATAAAATTTAAATCTTGGTCTATGAATGATTCACTGGGTCAGTAAATTGGCATCATTTACATTTTTTATCAAATTATCCCTCTAAGTCTGATTATTAAATTACATAGGTATTTTAGAACTTCTAGTTTCTCACAACCCATTAGCCATATAAACATATTTTCATTGTTACGTTTCTTTAGATTAAGATAGGAAATACAAAGTTCTTTAATAAATGTATGTTTCTAAATTTTTGCATCGTAGGAGAATGGGGATCTCATCCTCCACCTCCTCTTCACAAAGTTTACAAATACGCTCTTGAACTGGGATATTTTTGTGCCTCCCTGTTTCAATTGCAAGTTGATGGTCCCCAATTCTTAGTTTGGTTAATGCCTACCTTTGTTTAGAGTTTAGCAGGTTTAAATAGGGTTCAACATTGAAATTTGTTTTGAATAAACGAAATGTACGAATTAAGTTTATTTTTTTGGTTATTTATACTTCTTACATCATTAAAAATGTTAATTTTCCATATACAATCCTTTAAGTTAACCCATGACTATTTTTCTAATACAATATTTACTCTAATGTAGTAAACTGTTGGAAGTGAGATCCAGAAGCTCAAAAACTTTAATAATATTACTATACCATGAAGTGGGACCTTTTTTATGTAGCCTTTTAGATAGTGCCAGACTGAGTGCTTCTTTTAGTAAAATGTCTTCAGATTTTTCTAAAGTTATCCAATATTCAAGGATGCTTAAAATAAAATAGACAATTGTATTGGTAAATGTCCCACTTCTGCCATGACAGCATTATTTGTGCTCTTTCTGTTCACACCACGTATATATTTACAAATTTTTTCATTCAATTTTTCAAGTATAAAATCATTACATAGTTTATAAAAAGAAGATGAATCCTTGAGTTTCGAGGGATTGCCAGCACCCCATATTTCTGATCCATACAATAAATTTGGTTAAATTTTTTGTCAAAAATATGGATGAATGTTGAAATTTTTGGAAGTGAGTCATTAAATGATTTTCTTAGGCAGCAACCATTTGATTTTCTGGGGGAGGGGGGGGGGGGGAAGGGGCTATGGTTTTTTTTTCTGGACAAATTTTTTTTTTCGCCTAAGTTTTTTCTTTCAATTTTAGCATAACATATAGTGGCAGCTGAGGGTGAAACAAACATTTTTTTTTTTCTCAAAATCAAAAACAAATTATTTTTTTCTCCAAAAACTGGAAACAAACTTTTTTTTCCAAAAAAAACAT
The DNA here is from genome assembly GCA_037788925.1 of Mytilus galloprovincialis. NCBI lineage: Eukaryota > Metazoa > Mollusca > Bivalvia > Mytilida > Mytilidae > Mytilus > Mytilus galloprovincialis. Next base: position 42,301,730 of record CM075333.1, on the reverse strand, counting down.
AGCCCCCCCCCCCCGAAAATCAAATGGTTGCTGCCTTAGTTTAAAAAGGGCCTTTAACCCCTTTTTGTAAAGTTCAGATGATGCCTCTGTAAATGCACCAGATGCTGAAAATACAACTCCCAAATATCTATAATGTTTAAGATTTTCTAAAGTGATATTATTGATAGTAAATTTTGAACCCAATAATCGACCAAACGTGTTAAATATCACATATTTAGTTTTTTCATAGTTTATTTTCAGGTTCCACTGCGAGCAATACGATGACAGCTTATTAAGAGAGGTTTGCTGTCCCTTTTCACTTGAAGATAACTATACCATATCATCAGCATATAACAAACAACTGAATGAATTCTTATTTAAGAATTCTGGATGACTAGAGATATCAAAATCATTCCTTATTTCATTAATAAATATTTGAACAAATTAGGGCTTAAATTGTCTCCCTGCCTTACCCCAACGTCAGATTGAAAAAAAAATCAGTCAAATTATGACCTGAGTTGACACATAATTTAGTATTGGCATACATGTTTTTCAATATATGATAAAATTTATCAGTTACACCCATTTGTCTCAGTTTATAGAAAAGCCCCTGAAGCCAAACTGAATCAAACGCTTTTTTAAAATCAATAAAGCATGCTTACAAAGTTTTACTCCCTTTTTTTGTATGTTTTTCAATAATCTTAGAACAACATATGATCCACAGTACGTTTTTTCTTTGTAAATCCTATTTGTTCGTGGGGTATAATATTGTTTTATAAAAGAAATTTATAGATCTAACATTTGGGTCACTACCATATTTAAGAAAGAGATTGAGTCTATTGTCAAGATGGTTTTTTTTAGGTTTATCAATGACATATAATACCACTTAAAAGAGGAGTTACTTGATTTAGCTTTTCGGCATGCAGTATTTTTGTTCTTAGTGTCCCCTTTCTTTTTGAGGCATTGATCAGCTACATCATATATAATTTTATTGAAATTGTTAACAATATTTTCAATTTTATTTTTCTCTATGGAAAAGTTATTAGATATTGAGTTTTCAAATTCTTTAACTAATGCTTTGACTGTATTGGATTCTAATTCCAGTTTAAATTTGGTTTCAGAGTTATTATCCCATTTATATTTATTAGGTAGACAAGTCAACTTTGGATTAACATCAATGATATCTACAATGATCAGACATTAGACCATCAAATTTATGTACCTTAAAAAAATATATTCTAACAATTGCTCAGAAACGATAAAGTAGTCTATTACACTATTACCACCATACTGGTATGAGGTATAATGACCCAGTGAATCTCCAAAAATGCGACCATTTAAAATGCTTAGCCCAAGTTTGATACATAAATCATTTAATTGTCTGCCCCTTGATGTAACTATTTTATCCATACTTCGACGTTGACTTATTTTATTGTCAGGACAATAACCATCAAAGAGAGGAAGATGGCCCCATTATCTTCTTTTATAAAATCAAAGCCTATAACAGTTCTTGCATTTAAATCTCCCCTTAGTATAATGTGTCCTTGACCTGAAAAAAGGGATATTTCTTTTTCAAAAATATCAAAGTAATCTAGATCAAGAGACTTAGTATAACATGTATAAGTAGAATCTGAAGGGGATTGTACATATAGCAGATAAATATATCTTTTTTGGGGCAAAAAAAACCAAACTCCTGCATAACTGTAACCAAATGTAGTCATCCTGTTTCAGGAATTGAAATCATCTATTTAAACATGATTTCACATATACTGAGATGCCCCAAATCTTTTCCTACACTTTTAAGATTTTGGTCTTACTAAATGGATAGCTTTAAAATCTGGAATTTCTAAATTGCCTTCAGATCTACTACGAGTTTCCATAAGACATTGATATCCCTATTTTTAATATTTATAATAAATTCTGGGTCGGTGAACTTATCATGCCCCTTGCTGGTATGTCCTTGAATGTTCCAGCTAGAAATTATTAAATTTTTCTTTTCGATCAGAAAGATGATTATTTTTCTAAGAGTATTGACAGATAAAAATGCTCCTAGAACCAATATACATTAAAGTAATCAGACAGGAAATTATACAACAGGAATGAAACATATACATGTTCTTAATATTGCAACTTAAACCTCTTTCTATTTGATTTGTAAAAAAGGAAAGTAAAAATATAAAATGTTGAGAGTTATCTTTCTTTAAATATTACAAGCACTTTATTCTTATAAACTAGAAGTTAATTTGAAATTGCTCTTTGATTTCAACAATAGACACTGTTATCAATTTACAAGCATGTATTTGGTCATATATACACAAAAAATAAAATAAAGACCAATGTAATTAAGTGTGTGTACACATCTGCACATGTATTAAAAAAAAATTTAAATGCTAAGATGTTTTTGTCGTTTTCTTGTTGTTGTTTTTTTTTTTATTTTAGTGACCAATTTGTGTAGGAAGGAAGCTTTACAAAAATTATAACAGCAGACTAAGTTGCATATTTGCCTGGTTTTTTTTATATACAAAATCAGATCCTTTACAAGACTGAAAACTTATTGTCAGTCATTTCAATTTGTAACAAGTATAAAAATGTTCTATCTGAACCTTATAAACCATAATATACATAATATATGTTCTCAAAATTTTACCAAAAAAGAGATAACTGTTATCTTGAATTCTTCTTTATTCATAATCTCTCCAGTTATAGTTTGAGGAAGTTGCGTACTGGTTTTTTTCTGTGATGATAAAAGTAATTTTGCTATGCATTATTGTTGGATTTCTGCTGATAATAGCCAGTTATTTTGGTTTTCCGCTCATGTTGGCCGTTATTCCACGAATTATTGTTGTTTTTCTGCTGATGAAAGTTAAATTTGCAAGCATTATTGTCGGTTTTCTGCGGATATATAATTGGTCCTGGGCGGAGGCTGGTATGGGATCTGTAAGCAATCCCTGATTGAACTTCGTAAATTTGCAGCAAATATTTTTGTTCCTGCATATGAAAGATGTACATTGTCCCTGGCCAAGATATGACGTCTTGGCTGACCTCTTGAACTAAGTCCTGAGTTGTCGCATACGAACATATGAGGGTCCTTGAAAAATGTGTGCAGAACTTCAATGTTGGCTGCATAAGCTTTCTCATTGTAAGATGGAGACATTCCTCTGAATAGTGTTGTGGAAATGATTATTTTGCAATTTGGCCATTTTGCTAGTATTTTGTCAAAAAGACTTGTTAATGAATCGATGTAGTTGACTTTTGTATCAGCATGGATGTCTTTTGAGAATGACTGAATAACTACACGTTTCATCTCCTGTTGTAAATCTGAAATGACTTGTGTTGCCTCTTCTATGTTATGAGATGCCCTTTTGTGACTTTACATTTATCAACAAAACCTAAATGTTGGCGTTTGAATTCTCTGGAAGTGGGAATTACCTATCATTAGAACTTGGTTAATCGGCGCTACTAAATCTTCTTTATGCTTATTACGGGGTTCAGCTGATTGTTCATGTAAGTTATCTATTTGTAGCGCTTCAAATCTATTTGCCGTTGGTACATTGTATTTATAGGTTTCTTGTTGTGACTCTGTGGAAAGTTGTCTTGGTGGTGAGTTGAAGTTGTCCTCTTCAAATTTGTCAGATATTGTCACTAATTGATTCTTAATGGAATGAAGAGAATCATTTAAGGAATTGTCCTTAAGTGAATGTTTATCTTGTTCGATTGTGACGATTGCATGTTCAATATTTTTTAACGAGACTACATTTTGTGTCAGTGTTGTTTGAGGGTTTTGTTTAATTGTTCCCACTGTGTTCACAATCATATTTGTAGATTCCTTTACTTCTTCAGCAAGTAATTTGCTTTGTTCACCAATGAGACCTAAAACTTTCTTGATGTTTGTATTGTTCTCGCAATTCAATATTTTTCTCAGTGATATTTACATTAGTATGACTGAGTTTTTCCGATTCAGATTTCTCTTCATTCTACTCAGTTTTAAGATGTAGAATATCTTTTTCGTAGCTTGCCTTGTGTACATTACATATTGCCGCAGTAAGTTTATCCGCCAAGTTTGTAATTAGGTTTTGATGGTATTCATCGCCTTTATTTATATTTTCAGGTTTTTGTTTATCTAATCAGGGGAGTAATTTTAGCTCCTACTGTTCTCTGAATTCATGTGGGATTACTGCGCATTTGGAGCATGTGTACTTTCTACTTGTACTTGTTAGCGTGTACAACTGATACGTTGGCAATTCTGTGCATATGTAATGAGTCCAAGATTTGCAACCTTTACACATTATCAAAAACTTATCAAAAGCAATAGAGCACATAGCTGTGCAGTTTCCATTCTTGTCTGGTAAATTGACATTGTCAATTTTGTTTTTAATGTTATTGTGTAGTTTTTTTTGCTGTCACCGTGAAGTACTTGATCTTGGGAACTGTCAACTGTTTGAGTTTTATTATTATTTGGGTCACCTTGTGCTGGTATAGATTCAATTTCTTTTACATTTGTATCTTCATCTTTATCAGTTTCACATAATGTATACCCTTCATGGTCATTTAAGTTACTGATAGTGTCAGTGTTTTCAGTGTTTGAATTGATTTTGTTCATCTCTGTGCATGTTCCTTCACAGACATGATTATAGCTACTAGGTGTTTTTGTTTCATTCTTTTTATACACTGGGATATTTTGGCATGAGTAATATGCGTTGCGCGAGAGGAGGAAATAGACAGCCTCATCTATTGTTTTAAAGCCTATAAAAACGGCATCGGAGTATTTATGAATGTTCAATTCACAGGCACTCCACTCTGTGAATATGCCAGTTAAATAAATGTCCCGTTCGCCACACTATTTGATCTCGGGGCGGCATGTCGTTGATGGTCCCTCTGCAACTCCCCTACGTCTACGGTTATGTACTAAACAAACCTTGAAAATGTTATATTAATATGGTTGTAAGTGGTGTAAATACATTTGATCTTATCATATTTTCCTTTAAATTGAGTTCTAGGGCATTACATCTGTCTAATTAGCTTGAAAATTGCTCCGTGAAAAATTGCCATGTCTTGTCTTGTATACAACGTGCCCTAAACGTGTCTCAAACTTATCTGTAGCATTTTCAACGCGCTTGTAGCGTATTTATTACTTGCGTGTAGCGTACCGGTATACTCTTGACAAACGCTTCAGCTGGATGACATTTTTTATGCTGCTTACAAATTTCCTGGAGTTATAGCGTTCACCAAGCCTATATCTTTTCATTTCGACGTACTTCAAACTTATGCAACGCGCGTTTAACGATTGCTTAGCGTTCCTCTGGCGTGCAACTTATACGTCCCACTAGGCCTCCATCGCACTACGATCTGTGAAAAAATGCAATGTTTGATGATCGAAGTACAATCGTGTAGATCGCAGTAAGGTCGTAACACGGTCGTGGTGAGGTCTTCAAGATCGTGATGAGTGTGGCCAACTTTCAACATGTTCAAAACAATCGTGGTGCAGTCGTGGCGAAATCAGGTCGTAGTAGAAGCGTAGTGAGAGCGCACTAAGATCGTAGTAAGATCGCAAAGGTCGCTGTACCATCGTAGCGAGAGAGTAGCAAAAGCTTGATTCTATTCGGAGAGACTGCGCTACGATCTCACAGCAACGTTATTACGACCTCACTACGACCATCACGATTTCAACGCGACCCAACTACGCTTCTACTACGACTATACCTCGCTCTTCACGACCATATTACGATTCTAGCACGCCCTTGTCGTCCTCATCACGCTCTTCTTACGACCTGAATACGATCATACTACGACCATCATTCTATATTATAATATTAAATCTCTCCAGGTTTTGATTGTCTGTATGTGATTAGGACTTCTTGTCCATTTTCGCTAACGGCTCAACCGTGCTTCTCGTTTTTATATAGATTAGACTGTTGGTTTTCCCGTTTGAATGGTTTTACACTAGTATTTTGGGGGGCCCTTTATAGCTTGCTGTTCAGTTTGAGCCAAGGCTCCGTGTTGAAGGCCGTACCTTTGCCTATAATGGTTTACTTTTATAAATTATTACTTGGATTGAGAGTTTTCTCATTGGCACTCATACCACATCTTTCTATATCTATTGACACATCTGTCTCATCTCTGCTATCGTTCACTAAAATATCGTCATTTGAGCTTTATGGACCAGCAATAGGTTGTAATTTAGGTTGGATTGGTCGGTCTGACATCTCTGTTTAATCAGGATTCGTTACTATCAGAGCTCCCTCTGCCTCTACATCAGCCCCTACAACCGCGCCCACGTGTTCTAGTAGATTTTGGTGGCAAAAGTGTATTGTTTCCGAGAAATCTACGTATTAATCAGAAATAGAAGAAATGGACCTGTAATGATATGGAACACGATGTTGACGTTATTGCCGAGAACGTAGTAATATCGGGATATGAACGTAGTATAATCGTATACGTAGTAAGAACGTGCTATTATCGCAGTAGAAGCGTGGTAAGATCGTGTTGCAATCGGATAACTCGTGGTATGCTCGTAGTGAGAACGTGATGAGCGTAGAAAGATCTTGATAAGGGTAGTGAGGTCGCAGAATAAGCGCCGTGAGAACGTGGTATTATCGTAGCGGGATCGTTACAAAGAAGCGTAATGAGGACATAGTAGCATCGTGAAAGCAACGAATATTTACATTTTCATGCCGCTCATACTGCGACCTCACCACGATATGAATTTATTTCAGATCGCGATGAGCGTGGTGCGATCGTGGTCTGGTTGGACTAGGGCTTAACGTTTACGAATTTTGTCAATTTTCTCTGTACGTCTGGTGCACGCCGGTCTATACGCCAATGTGTGACGCCGGCATAAACTATATTTAAAATATTTAGTAAATAAGTAGATTAACAAAATTTTCATAAAATGATTTACATCTTTCATTTCTGACTTTTGCAAGTAAGACTCCTTTCCATGAGTAATTCGATCAAAAATCTTCAACTTCGTACTTTATTTTGCCTTTTTAACATTTTTTTATTCGAGCGTCACTGATGAATCTTTGTAGACGAAACTCGCTTTTGGCGTACATACGAAATTTCAATCCTGGTATCTATGATGAGTTTATATATAATGCAATTATCATCCAAGATGCGAGTCATCGATGTGCATGAAATTCACACCTGTGACATATTTGCTTGTCTTCTTGCTTTATTGTCTCTCCTATGACATGCTAAATATACAGATAACAATCTTACGGCATAAACTTTTTTTATTGAGCTTTATATTTTAAATGGTAATTGACCTTAACTGGAGGCTGCATACTGTGTATGTACAGATGTCTTATATAACGAAGGTATGTCATATGTCTGTTGGCTTTGACCTCATTTATATGTTCAAGCGATTGGTTGAACAAAAAGTTTCTTGTTTTGTTATGTGAATTTGTCACTTACCTATTATTAGACCTACCGAATTAAGACTATACCGCGTTTGTAATAACATGAGAAATACGATGAGTGCTACATCTTTAAAATGCTTTCTCCAAACACTTGAATTAGAAGACAATAGTGACGAAATAAACGTTTCATTTGAATTGTGTCAAAATCTGAAAGTACTCTAGTAATTCTAGTATTCTAGTCAGAAACTAATGTTTAAAGCAATTCATAATATTATTAACATCTATTTTATCAGCAATCCAAGACTGGTTTCAAAGTTATTGTGAAACTGCCTATTCTAGAGGTGGCGTAAATCAGATGTTGATACTTAAAAATTCCAAAGATCTTTTAGAGTACATACAATCTAACTCTCTTTCATCTTGTAACAGTATTAAAACATTTGACTTTTCTACTCTTTACACAAGTATTCCACATTCCAAACTAAAAGACAAATTGAAAGAGTTGGTATTACGTTGCTTCATAAAAAAAGAATGGCCAACGTAGATACAAGTATCGTGTCTTAGGGAGGGATAAATCATACTTTGTAAAGAATCACTCTGATTCAAACAAAAAATTCTCTGAAACCGATATTATCAAGATGTTTGATTTCTTGATTGCCAACATATTTGTATAACGTTCGGAGGACGTGTTTTTCAACAGACTGTCGGCATCCCAATCGGAACAAACTGTGCCCCTCTACTTGCCGACTTGTTTCTTTATTGTTATGAGGCTGACTACATGCAGGAACTTCTTAGGAAGAAAGATAAGAATTTAGCAATATCCTTTAACTCTACTTTCCGCTATATAGATGACGTTCTTTCACTAAACAATTCAAAATTTGATGACTATGTGGAACGCATCTATCCCATTGAATTGGAGATAAAGGATACTACAGTGAAGTTGGCTTCATTTCTTGACTTACATCTAGAAATTGACAATGAGGGTCGGTTGAAAACAAAACTTTACGACAAAAGAGATGATTTCAGCTTTCCAATTGTGAACTTTCCATTTCTAAGTAGCAACATTCCAGCAGCACCTGCATACGGGGTATATATCTCCCAATTGATACGATATTCCCGTGCTTGCATTTCCTGATTTTCTTGATAGAGGGTTACTGCTCACAAGGAAGCTATTAAACCAAGAGTTCCAAATGGTGAAGTTGAAATCATCCCTTCGTAAATTTTACGGACGCCATCACGAGTTGGTTGACCGTTATGGAATAACCGTTTCACAAATGATATCGGATATGTTCCTTACGTCGTAACTACAATCCCCTTCCCTTTCATGAATGTGACCTACCGAATTAGACTATTTACCGGATTTGTAATCACATAAGCAACACGACGGGTGCCACATATGGAGCAGGATCTGCTTACCCTTCCGGAGCACCTGAGATCACCCCTAGTTTTTGATGGGGTTCGTGTTGTTTATTCTTTAGTTTTCTATGTTGTGTCATGTGTACTATTGTTTTTTTTGTTTGTCTTTTTCATTTTTAGCCATGGCGTTGTCAGTTTGTTTTAGATTTATGAGTTTGACTGTCCCTTTGGTAATTTTCGTCCCTCTTCGATTGTTTTACCCTATCTCTCCTTTAAAACATATTTAAATGTGTCTAGTTTGAATTGTTTTTTCTCTTAAACAAATGATCATTGAATTCGAAATCCTCACTAAAAACAGATTCAAAAAGAGAGCCGAAATATACCAAAGGGATATTTAATTTAAATCATCAGTCGAACACAAACAGACAATATAATGACAAAAACGACGGAAAGACAAACAACAGCACAAAAACATATGTATAAGGTACTTTTGTACATGTTATAACTTGTATTTTTGCAGTGTACAAATTATAACATGTACAAAGAGTTTGTATATGTTATAACCTGACTGCGCTGAAGTACGTCCATTATTAATTTTTCATTATTCAATATTCAATAGTGAATAAAGAAATAGTTCACTACTCACTATTCTATGTTGAGTGATGAATAATGAACGATGAATTCATTATTCAAGTTGAAGCGTTGAATAGTGAAATAAAAAAAATTGACTGAGACTATATAGCTATATCCCGTATTTCTAAATTCATTTTGGTGTTATCTAACGAATATTCCAATTTTTATAAGGAAAAAAAAAACACTCTTTAAATCTTTAATTTTATTTATTAATTTAGTTTCGGAGGATAAACTATTTTTAAAAGAAATTCCTTACTTAAATGTATGGACAACCTGAATACCAAAACATAAATATCAAAATTAAAATACTATACGTTTTTTTTTACTGGACCTTTGCTATTCTCGATCATCTAATTCCAGTTATAACAAGTTGATGGTGCTGCAATGACCATTAGAGGGGTAACGGAGGACCTAAATTCCAAAATACGCGTGAAAATTAAGATATAGCCAATTTTGAATAATAAAATGGATATTTTGAATAATGAAATGGACTACTGTGACCCTTCAGCCCGTAATTACAGATAAACCTTACACCTCATTCAAACGCTTATTAAGAGAGGAACAAAAGGTATATAATCAATATGTTCCACAGAGCATATTAGAGGGGTACCGACGGACTTAAATATCGAAATACGCGTAAACATTGAGAGATAGCTTATTTTCAATAATGGAACGGACTGCTATAACCCTTCAGCTCCTAATTAAGGAACAAATTATACACCAAATTAAAGCTTATTGGTAGAAGAATACACCGAGAATAAACAATATGTGCCGCAATGACCATTAAAGGGGTTACGGAGGATCTAAATACCAAAATACGCGTGAAAATTAAGAAATAACCAATTTTGAATAATGAAATGGATATTTAGAATAATGGATTGGATTGCTGTGCCCCTTCAGCCCGTAAATATTGATAAACCTTATACCTCATTTAAAAGCTCATTAAGAGAGGAATAATAGGTATATAGTCAATATGTTCCGCAACGCATATTAGAGGAGTACCGACGGACTTAAATATCGAAATACCCGAGAACATTGAGAAATAGCTTTTCAATAATGGAAAGGACTGCTTTAACCCGTCAGCTCCTAATTAAGGAAAAACATCAACACCAAATTTAAGCTTATTGATAGAAGAATAAACGGAGAATGAACAATATGTTCAGCAATGGTCACTAGAGGGGTTACAGAGGACCTCAATTCCAAAATACGCGTGAAAATTAAGAAATAGCCAATTTTGAATAATGAAATGGATATTTTTAATAATGGAATGGACTGCTGTGAAATTTAAGCCCGTAATTAAAGATAAACCTTGTACTTTATTCGAAAGCTAATTAAGAGAGGAACAAAATGTATATAGTCAATATGTTTCGCAACGTTTATTAGAGGAGTACTACCGACGGACTTAGATATCGAAATACACGTGAACATTGAGAAATAGCTTATGTTCAATAATGGAACGGACTGCTATAACCCGTCAGCTCCAAATTAAGAAAAACATTATACACCAAATTAAAGCTTATTAATAGAGGAATAAACTGAGAATAAACAATATGTGCCGCAACGCATATTAGAGGGGTTACGAAGGAACGCGTGAAAATTAAAAAAAAATAGCCAATTTTGATATTTTGAATAATGGAATGGACTGCTGTGACTCTTCAGCCCGTAATTACAGATAAACCTTATACCTAATTCGAAAGCTAATTAAAAGAGGAACAAAAGGTAGTCAATATGTTTCGCAACGCATATTAGAGGAGTACTACCGACGGTCTTAACTACCGAAATACACGTGAACATTGAGAAATAGCTTATTTTCAATAATGAAACGGGCTGCTTCAACCCATCAGCTCGTAATTATTGAAAAAAATTATACACCAAATTAAAGCTTGATGATAGAAGAATACACGGAGAATGAACAATATGTTCAGCAATGGCCACAAGAGGGGTTACAAAGGACCTAAAATCCAAAATACGCGTGCAAATTAAGAAATAGCCAGTTTTGAATAATGAAATGGATAATTTGAATAATGAAATGGACAGCTGTGACCTTGCAGCCCGTAATTAAAGATTAACCTTATACCTCATTCGAAAGCTTATTAAGAAAGTAACAAAATGAATTTAGTCAATATGTTCCACAACGCATATAAGAGGAGTACCGACGGACTTAAATATCGAAATACGCGTGAACATTGAGAAATAGCTTATTTTCAATAATGGAACGGACGCTTTAACACATCAGCTCGTAATTTTGGAAAAAAATATACACCAAATTACAGCTTATTGATTGAGGAATACACTGAGAATAAACAATATGTTACGCAATGGCCATTAGAGGGGTTACGGAGGACCTCAATTAAAAAAACACGTGAAAATTAAAAAATAGCCAATTTTGATATTTTGAATAATTGAATGGACTGCTGTGACTCTTCAGCCCGTAATAACAGATAAACCTTATACGTAATTCGAAAGCTAATTAAAAGAGGAAAAAAAGTTAGTCAATATGTTTCGCAATGCATATTAGAGGAGTACTACCGACGGACTTAACTACCGAATTACACGTGAACATTGAGAAATAGCTTATTTTCAATATCATCAGATGGTGAAGTCGATCTTCCAACTGAGCATGGGGAATAGTAGTGTAAAGCGTAGAAAAATCAAAAGTCTTTATGTTGCTGAAAAATTGCAAACATTGTGATCGAAGATTAAGCAGTAGATCTTTCGAATTTTTAGAATCCACATCTGGTAGAATATATCTCATCACAATATTTATGAAGCTTATCTTTAACTGTAGAAAGAATAGTAGAGCATATATCTAGGTGAAGATCTCCCAGTATATGTTCCACGAGACGTTGGTAAGTTGCTGGACTGTTTACGAGGCCAAACGGAAGTCTGTTGAACCCGTAGAAACCAAATGGGCCGACTGTAAACGCTGTTCTAGCCTTGTGTGTCTCTTCAACATCCACATGGTGATAACCACTCTTCATGTCTATTACTGTATAGAAGTTGTTACTCCTAAGGCATCAAGGATTTTTTCACTTCTAGGAAGAGCATATGAGTCTTTTATTGTCAGCTGGTTCAATTTTCTATAGTCCACACACATTATGAGCTTGTTGTCTTTCTTTTTTAACAATACAACATTCGATGACCAAGGCGAATGTGGACGACGAATGATCCCAGCAGTTAAAAGTTGGTGAAGATGAGTTCTAACTTCGTCCAATAAAGCAGGTGGAATACGCCGGTGTCGTTGTTTGAATGGTGTTTTATCTATCAGTTCTATTCAATGCTAAACGGCGGTAATAATGGTAATTTAGCCTATGTCAATATCTGAAGTGCTGAATACATCTCTGAATTGATGAAGTAGTTCTCAAGCTTTACGAAGTAGATCATCAGTAAATGTGTCTGGAAATGAAGATTCATTCCATACATCTTGTTCATAGGTGACTGGAACATCAATGTCGGTTACTGAAACAGGCTGAAGTTCGCAAAGGATGACGTTTGTCGAAACTGTCACTGTTCTGGTAGTTACATTGCTGATATGTACCGGTATGATGCTGTTGTTTTGATACTGATACGATACTAACGATGGAATTATATTTAAGTTATATGGTAGTGCTGCTCTATCAGTTGACTGTAGAAGTCCATAAACTGTATGATATGGTGGTTCATGGTCCATGTATCTCTGTAAAATGACATCTTTGTTAGGTGGTATACGGATTGTCTTTCTTTCAGCACTCTTGATGATGACAAGTCTGTTGCATCTTTTCTGTAGTTCCTTATCTCTAAGTAGGAGACATCTAAACGTAATATACCATGGTGTATGTAGATCTGCTGTTTATAGAAAGCGTGATCCATATCGTTGCTTTACATCAGTCATGGCTGCTGTCATAACGTTGGTTCTAAGGAGAAATGGTACTAGCTGGTTGTAGGCACTGTCTTGGACGACTAACAGCAAGCATTGCTGAGGGTACCTGGTAATTGTAAATCTGCTGAGATGTAACCAAAGTATGGCATGGTCTGGCCATCTGCACACTCGATGTTAAGTAACTGGTTGAGTGTCTTGATAGAACTATCAACAAGGTATTGTCGATGGAATGAATAGCTAACTGTACTTATTGTAGAACCAGTATCTGGTAGTGCTGATGCTTGAAGTCCATTGATGACTACTGCAACTTCGTTAGGGCTTCCAATTAATCCTTCTGTATCATCTGATGACTGTCGTTTTTGATACATCTTAGCTTCAGTGTTCATCTGCTGAAAATAACAAGCTTTTCTACTGTGATCAAGTCTAACCCTACAGACAAAGGCATAGTGGCCTGGTTGTCCACTTCTATAGCACATAACAGGTTCTCTGGATGGTTAAGATTCCTCAGTCGAGGTAGGAGCAGGTTGCATTTTTTTTGTATTCAGCTTCTATTTGGTCCCAGTATGGACGTTGTCTGTTGCGACCTCGGTGACGACGACGTTTTCTGCGTGGTTGATAGTACTCTGGATCATAGGTGTCGTAGGTATTGTAGTGTTGGTCATACATGGTGTGGTAACATGTCCCTTCGTGCGAGCCATTTGTAGTAGGTGATTTCCAATACTTGGAATAACAACTAATTAGGTATTATTAGGTGTTGTATACATAATTCTAATGTTGATGCAATATTAAAAAAAATACACCTAGTCTATTGTTATATGCTTAAGCATTCAATGATAGCAAAATGTTTTAATAAATTGAGTTAAATCATGGACAGTTTTATTCATATTTTAATTTTGGACTGGTAATGCGCTATGTTGAAAAGGATTTGTGATCCACCATTTAAAAAAATTATTAGTTTCAGATTATGAACTGTCAATAACCTTAAATGTTCCGCTGTCATATGTGAGAATTTTTCTTAGCCAGTTGCTATCCGTCTGTTTTTCATCATCATGCCATACATGTAAAATTTGGTACCCAATAAGAAGCTCTGGTTCTTTAGATAATTTTGCCAAATACAAATCATTTCAGATGAATTTTGAGAACTTTGATGTTTTTTTTTATATCCAAAAGTTGAAGAAAATTTTCTACTAATTTCAGTTCACTGTATGGTTTTCCTTTGCAACTGTATAAAACTAAATGTTTATGTTCGCAATTTACTGTAACCAACTCCTCATGTTAAATTGTTGTTTCAAAGCTTTAATTTTTTTAGTTTTGGTTCGACATTTCTCTAGTTCTGTATTTATTTTATTTCTATCTTCCTAAATTCCAATATCTCTCATTTGCTCTAAAATATCTTGTTTGTGTTTACTTCTTTTTTCTAATTTCTTTTTCTGCTGTTCCTTCCTTTGTCTTATTGTTGCTACATGACTTTTAAAAAGATTACTCTTTCTCTCTTTCATTATTTTAATGTTACTCCCGTTAGATTTTCTTGCCTCAGATATAATATTTTTTTTATCATCAGAAGATTTTTTCTCTAACCATGCACCAGTTTTATTACCACTATACATAATTGTATTTTCTATACTATTTATATTGCAATTAAGTGCTCTTTTAAATTTCGAATTAAACTTTTGCCATAAGTCTTTCCAAACAAATATTATTTGGTGGACAAGATGCAGATTTTTTGATAATGTTGTTACTAGGTTCATGATATTTGCCATGTTTCAAAAAGTCTTTAAAGAAAAGTTCACATTTGCAGCGCAATACAACTAATTTGGCAAGTACAGCCTCTGTCTGACTGTCCAAAGGAGATTCTCCAAAGAGAGACGTAGATACATCACTCAACTGTGTGGATGGTCCGAAAAACAGTGAAATATCATTTTTTAACATAAAATATGGGTTTTCTTCACAACATTTAAGTACACATTTCCCATAGACCATGTAGATAGTGCAGTAGAACTTTCATCTGATGCTCTGTTTAAATATGGTTCAGTAAT
Source organism: Mytilus galloprovincialis (assembly GCA_037788925.1). Classification (NCBI taxonomy): domain Eukaryota; kingdom Metazoa; phylum Mollusca; class Bivalvia; order Mytilida; family Mytilidae; genus Mytilus; species Mytilus galloprovincialis. The sequence continues at coordinate 42,286,512 of CM075333.1, read as the reverse complement.
AATTTTGGATATGATGCCCAAAGCTCTGCAAATTTCCAATATTCTGTCATCTTTTAGTGCTTTCAAAATATAACGGTGTGTAAAATTTAGTGTGCTTTTAGAATTTTTAAAGTACTGTACCAAATGAGAAGATAAATAAAATGTCTCTGCTGCATTAAAAAACAAAACATTAAATCTGTTTCCTCTAAAATTCATTACACGAATTGATTTTACCCCTTTATCCGTCTTGTAAATCGACGCATACATGGGATCTCCTGACCCATCTTTATAAAAATAAAGTCTGGAAACAAATCTGAGCAGTGTCAAAGTTTTTGAATCTGAGGAACTTTGAGAATCTGACGTTTTGCATGTACCAGTAGCATTATTTTCAGCATTTAACAATCTATTGGTTTTTATTTCAGTTGCACTTCTGTCAGTCATAAAGTTTGATGTTTTTTTCTAAAAAGTTGGTACTCTCAGAAATATCATTTAAGATTTCTTTTGTATTCTTAACATCTGTTTCAGCTTTACCATCTGAAACTTCTCGTACGCCTGCAGTCAAAATGTTACCTGACTCAGTTGAATATCCGACACCATATATATGTCTCCCTTTTTTAGTAGTCGCATCTCCGTGCATAGTTAAGTTTTTATCATTTTTAAATTCATCCTCTATATGATGCCTTGACACACTACCTAATTAATGCATCATTTTTGATGCTGTGCTAACACTTGGAAGTTCATTAATTTCATAGTTCACGAGTGAGAGAACAATACGAATAATTGGCTGAATATGTTGTAACCCTATATTTCTACTTAGAAATTCATAGTTTACTTTTCTGATGTTTTCATCATATGGCTTGCCTTTTTCACTCAAACGTACACTTAACTGTTTGTCGGTGATAGTTTCTATACCAATATTTTGATTTTCATCTGAATTTAATTCAGAATGTAAATTGTCTATTTCACTGTGAAGGTCACTGATCAAGCCTTTTAAAGTGTAACACTGCATTCCCTTTTCAACACTTTCTACAGCATGTTCAATTTTACCAATATTTCTTTCAAATTTCAGTTGTTTAACTGGTTTTTGTAATCTGCTGATAGTACAAGACTGGCGCTTAATTTTTTGGTTTATTTTGGATAAATTCAGATTTCTCCATTTATTTCGCCAATTCTGTATTTGCCTTTCTAAATTAAAAATGACTCTTTCTTGGCTATTATGTTTGATATCTCCAGTAATACATGTATTAGGTAACTTTGATAGTACAAGTTTTGATAGTTTAAATTGTCTTAAGCTATAGGTTATAAACCTTTCCGCGCCGTGGTAACCTAATGTTTTCATAAAATGTGCTACTCTTCTGGCTTTGATTTGCAAACTATATGCATTTACTGTATCAATATGCACATCAGCGACATCACATAGTGCTACATAAAATTGAGAAAGGAAATGGTGAATATGTCAAAGCGACAACCACCCGACCATAGAGCAAACAACAGCCGAAGGCAACCAATGGGTCTTCAATGTAGCGAGAATTCCCGCACCCGTAGGTGTCCTTCAGCTGGCCCCTAAAAAATGCATAATAGTACAGTGATAATGGACGTCATACTAAACTCCGAATTATACACAAGAAACTAAAATTTAAAATCATACAAGATTACATGTAGCTTTTTCACATTTCCATTTAATCTATCATATATTTCCATCACTATTTTATTTGTTATTTTTACCATGACAGTTCACAAATGAAAAAATATCTCAGATATTTACCATAATTCTCTGTTTTGAAGAAATAAACAATCAAGCATAAGCAAGCAATAGCAAGTAAGCACAACACAATATAATTGCAAATTAAAGCAAAGGGTAATACAAGCAGCACAAAAAAATTATATTAGAATTAAATAATAAAAAAGTAATTGTAAAAAACTGTAATGAAAATGATCTACATACCAAATTACAACAAGACCACATTGTGTTTTCATAACAAGACATTTGCATTTTTGCGCCTGTCACAAGCCAGGAGCCTCTGGCCTTTGTTAGTCTTGTATTATTTAATTTTAGCTTCTTGTGTAAAATTTGGAAATTAGTATGGCGTTCATTATCCCTGAACTAGTATATATTTGTTTAGGGGCCAGTTGAAGGACGCCTCCGGGTGCGGGAATTTCTCGCTACATTGAAGACCTGTTGGTGACCTTCTGCTGTTGTTTTTTTCTATGGTCGGGTTGTTGTCTCTTTGGCACATTCCCCATTTCCATTCTCAATTTTATTCACTATAGTTTAGGAAACTTGTGTTTTGCATCAACCTAAAAAAACAGTACTGATCAGAACTACTAATAAATTCACATAAACTACTAGTGCAATAAAATTTTAAAAAATCACTGTGGGTTAATCATTTGTGTTAATCAAACTATCTGAATGTGAAAAAGAATCAGATTCCATTATGTCAACAATTTGAATATGACCTGTGTCTATCAAATTCTGTCGGATATCTTCATCATCAGTATATTTAATATCTACACTCTAGGACTGATTCAAAGAATCAGTTTCTGAATCAGATCCTAAAAAGTATGACTCAAATGTATTTGATTCTAGTTCCTGATATTGCCCTTCGTCTCTATGTTCATCTGTATCTGCATTAGAACTTACAAAAGAATCCATAGAACCAAAGATATCTGGAGAATAGATAGTGTCTCCATTTACACAATTTATACTTCCATGGACAACATTACAAATTTCACACAAACACCCTGGAGACAGATTACTGACTGATTCCTCGATTTTAGAATCAGTTTCTATTCCAAAATATTCATTATATACACAGCGATATAAAAGTGCTGCACTTCCATTATATAGTGATCTATATCCTTCTTCAGGAACAGGAGTCTGAAAGTAAGGGTATGCCCAAAATGCACATCTAGCCATTTTTCTGAAATTTAAGTATTTTAATTTAGTTTTTTTTTTTAATCTAAATATTTTTAAATCTTGTATGCATTTTTATTTTAAGTTGGTTGCTGCATATTCCTGGGAGGGAATACGTATAATATTGTTTTTTTTTTGCTTTTTTTTCAAATGTGAAGATGATTTGAAATGTTAGCATATAAACAAGGGAAGTAATCCTTATAATATTAGATAATTATCTCCCCTATTAATGTTTTGTATCACAAGTATATTAAATCTAATCAAATCAAAGTTTTATTCATTGTCGATACATAGTAAACAAAGTAACACATGGTCTAGTGAGCTTTTAAAATCAGTTCTCCCACTGTTTATTATTCTTTTATGCTTTATATACTTAATGATTTTGTTGTCACAAAAAAACAACAACATTGTCATCTTTACTTTTAACGCATACAGTCAAGACTGCATGAATAGTTAGTGAAGAACTTCTATTTAAATATAAATATCAGTATTTCAGTGTTAAAGATTCTTCATTACTTAATAGTTATTTATTGTTATATGAATAAAAGGAGATGTGGTATGTACATCAATAAGAAAACAAATCAATGACATACTCATAGATAACAAAAAGATAAAATACATTCTTCTGTCCCAAGTCAGGAGCCTCTGGCCTTTATTAGTCTTGTATTATTTTAACTTTTAGTTTCTTGTGTACAATTTGGAGTTTAGTATGGCGTTCATTATCACTGAACTTGTATATATTTGTTTAGGGGCCAGCTGAAGGAAGCCTCTGGGTGCGGGAATTTCTCGTTGTATTGAAGACCTGTTGGTGACCTTCTGCTGTTGTCTTCTCTATGGTCGGGTTGTTGTCTCTTTGGCGCATTCCCCATTTCCATTCTCAATGTTATTCGATAACTCAAAAGTTAAAATTTCTTATGAAGAGATTGGTTCCTTCTTGAAAAATTTAAAAGCTGCATTTATTTTACAACACAGTTATCTCTTTTTCTAAAATATCTAAACATTAGCTTACAAGTTCCTTATACATTCAGTTATATCAAAATCCAACTTCAAAGTTCAATACAGATAATGAAAAATAAGCTCCTGAAAATATATGAAACTTGTCTCACTTTTATGCATAGATTTAAGAAAATTCAATTTATAGCACTAGTGGAACTCTCAGGTTGCATAAGACTTGCAGAGCCTGATTAATGATCCACACGAATATGTGTTAAGATCGTTCACCATGCTTACATGTTACAAAGCTAACTAGCATAATGCAGAGGTTGAATAAGGATCAAGAGGTGCATACACTATGAAGTGTGTGTTGTATAAGCGCGAGAGAGAAGAGAACATGCATATAAACTGAATTCATTTTTTTCTTGTGACATGCAATGGAAGTGTTATAGGTATTAGAGAAGGAATATTAAAATTCAAAGGATGATATGAAAAAAAAAAATATAACCATGATAATAGACCATCACTGACATTTAACTTTATTGATATTTAAATAAAAATACTTACTGTGTTGCAAATCATAAAGAAGAAGAAATCAACGGTTCGTTGTTTTAAATCAGTATCTGAAAAAAGAGATATACGTCAGTTTAATGTATTTTATTGATATAAGAGGGTGGTCATGAGTTATTTTTTAGCAACGCGGTCGTCCCTTTCATCTCCAGTGTTCTCTAATGGGGTAATGAGTAAGTTTTTGTTCGTGCAATTTTGTTGGGTTTTTCATTTCATTTTGTTTGTGTTTTTTATTTCCGGTTTTTCTCATGTTTGATTCAATGTGCTCGCTTCATGTTTCCCCTTACTTATTTTCCATGTTTTGGGTAAGGACTCTATATTTCTCATAGTTGTAACACATTTGACTAAAAGTCACGAAGTCCGGACTTAACTTTCAATTCTATAGTCTCAGGTTATGTATTAAAAAAGGTCCATCATATTAGTACCATGAATTTAATCATGTGCAACTAGTCATTTGCTAGTGTATGCTAAAATGTAAATGCAGGGTTGTCATGTCTATTTATAATGACTGCATGATCTCTAAGAACGACTGAGTAATAATGTTTAGTACCTTTCACTTTAATATTTACAATTTTATTTCTAATGCTTCTTTTTTTCAGGTTTTTATTTCACACTCACAGTGCTTTTATGTTCAGCCCCCTCCCCCTACCCTTTTATCACCCTCTTAAATGATAATATGTCAATAAAATTATTTAAATAATGAACAATATTGAATTACTTTATTGTTATTGTCATTTTGATTGCTTTATTTTCATGAGGAGAGAAAAAATATTTTATCATTCATTAGATTTCTTTTCTGATATAAAATATAGTATAAGGGGCACAACTCTGACGGGAAAATTAATACCGGCAGAGGAAAAATCATATAAAGTTAAAAGCACTGGAGTGACGTTTTTGAACTTTTCACACTAAATTGTCCATCTTAATGGCTTATTAGACATCAATGGTAAGGATAGCTTTAACACCTTTTTATATTAAACAAATATATTTTAGTGAAGGATCGCTTTTGCCATGTTGAATATTTACTCGAAATGAATAAATGAATGGTTGTTTTAACAAATTGATTTCATAATAATTCATATTTGGTATGTACGCTTTTATTCCTACCAATCTCTTAATTTCTACTTCGTTACAAAACGTCATTTAGCAGCACCACTTGTCAATTTTTCCTTGGTATCGTGCAGCACACAACCGAATCACACTTCCGGTATACATAAGAGTTATCTTTTCTTTTCCCGCAATCGTCAAGTAGAAACGTTATATCATTTATACGTGAAAAATAAATATAATGTAAATAAAGAAGTAGACTTACAGTATTCAATAATATTATGTCCAAAATATACGGTATACATGTAATTATCTATATGGTTAATATAAGTTGACATACATTCAATGGACTGTCATGGCTATCGTCCGTGGAAATATACAGGTACAAAACAAAGAAATTAAACTAGACGGCGATATACTAACAGCCAATCAAATACAATGATTCAAGTAAATCCATAATGAATATTCATAGAAAATAAAGTGAATATTACTATACATATAAGTAAGGTTTGCAAGTAATAATTTAAACTAGAAATACAATATTCAAAATATGCAATTAAGCTTTTATAATACATATAGTAGTTAGATAGATGATTTTTACAACATAAAAATGATCATAAAAATCACTCTGCTACACTCTCCCCGCTGTAGGAAAATGACTTCCACGTCATTCCTGTCTGTTTCCCCCTTCACTGAAAATTGATGCCTCGACAAGCCATTACCCACTAGGTGTTGCTTTGCATTATATCAATGATTGTTCTGGACAGTTCAACCTTCAATTATTTAAATCTTTCTTTCTTTGCTTCAGACTCCAACCAGTGCATCTTGGGTAGCCAATCTTGCTGTTGGATCGTAGCCTGCTTGGATACAACATAGTCCTAAAAGTACTTCGATGGTTTCCTGTTCCTCTGTGGTCTAGTTGACACTGGTGGATCTCGTGGTGGTGTCGGTAGTATCCGTCTCCTTCGTGGTTGTTCAGGAGCCATGGTGGGTTTAGCTGCCTCTTTTAGTGAAAGGTATGTTGGCAAACTCTCATCTTGATCAATAAAAGTGTGCTCTCCAGTAGTCCGAGCAGTCGCTTGTATAGTTTCCTCGTCACTCACAGAGGGGTTGGTTCTGCGGCTGCATTGTTGTCTACAGGAATAACGTCCCCTTCTAAACCAGTTCCCTGCTGATCATTTCTCTCAGTTCCACCAAGGCCACCAGTGAAACCAAGAGTTCCCTTTTCTTGTAGGTCCACAACTGATACATTACCTTTAGAGTTGTCCTGTGTATCCTGATCAAGTATCCAATATACCAACTCCTGCTCCGACTCCTCATCTGATACTTCATCCCTGTTCCCTTCAGATTTCGCCGGTTCATCAGGCTGATTATTTCTTTGGTGCCTGGGCGCAGGACGTTTATTTTTATCATCTTTCTCAGTATCCATAACACCTGTAACAATTCACAGATCTCCATTAGGCAAGAAAAGATTCCTATGAAGAGTCCTCTTTCTTCCTTCTTTATTTTCTTTCTGATTTACGTACATTGGTATTCCACAATAAGACTGACTAGTTATCCGGTACGGGTCATCTCACCCACCTATCTGCTAACTTATGATTCCAATCTTGACTAAGACTCTATCTCTCGGTTTAAGCACAGATCATTTTACTTTCTGGTCGTTATGTTTCTTCTGTCGTCTCTGGGCAACAAAGATGTTTCTTGTTGCTGTGTCATATTCTTTACGTAGTCTTTCTTGCATTTCCTCTGCATACTCCAATACCAAAAGCGATTTCTATAGGTATCTTTGTCTGTCTTCCGAACATCAGATAGTAAGGAGAGAATTCAGTTGATGTTTGACGAATGCAGTTGTAAGCATGGACTAGACCAGCACCATCCGACTTCCAATCGTTCTTCTGGACGTTTTCTAATGCACCAAACATACCATTTAATGTCCCGTTGAAACGTTCAGTGATGCCATTACCCATTTATTGATACGGTGTTGTTCTTGATTTGGTCATACCAGTGATGTTTATTATTAGTTCCATGATGATTTTGGATCCAAAGTTGGCACCTTGATCGGAATGAATTCTTTCTGGCAAACCATAATGGAAGACAAAGTTGTTGAAGAATGCTTCGGCAGTTGTTTTTGCTGTCTGTTTTTTTTTTTTGTTGGTATTGCCAAAGCGCATCGTGTGAAGTGGTCTGTAATCACTAATATGTTGTCAAATGAACATGTCGATCGTAAAAGGGAGAGATAGTCCATACATACTAACTCGAGGGGATGTGTCGTCTCGATGCTAATGATAGGTGCTCTGTTACTTGCAGGTTGCTTTCGTCGAATACATCTGTAGCAGTTAGATATCCAGGTTCCAAAATCTCGATTAATTCCAAAACAAACAAAACCATCTCTAACTAATGGTACTGTTTTGTATCTGCCTTGATGTCCCATCTCATCGAGTAATGCTGTTAATACTTTGGAAATGCAGACTTCAGGTAATACAAGTTGTTTATGTTGTTCCCCATTTTCGTGGATAATACGGTAGAGTACGCCATCAGCCATTTTCAATTTGTCATAGTTGTTCAAAAACCAAGTGTTCCGTGGTGATCGTTCTAGCTGTTCCATTCGTGGCTTGCGATGTTCATCAACCCAGTAAATCCAATCTTTAAGGTAAGCATCTTGCTTTTGTTCAATCCTGATGTTGATTAATTGTTGTAATGGTACGTATGGATCGTCAGTGGCTTTAGGTGAAGTCATCGATAACGTCTGAACATATGGTTGTGCATGCTGTAACTGACAAATGGCTTTCACAGAATCTGTACTAATGTTGGAGGTGTTGGTACGACCCAGTAATTCTGGAAATCTGCATCAGCGTTGTTAGCACCAGTTCGATAACGATGTTAAAGTTGTATGACGACAAACTTGCTTTCCAACGATGGTCAGTGGCATCAAGCTCCGCTGTTGTTAAAACGTAAGTAAGTGGGTTGTTGTCTGTAACCACGATTAATGTGTTGCCATAAAGGTAATCATGAAACTTTTATGTTACTGACCATTTCAGAGCAAGGAATTCTAACTTAAGGACAGGATAGTTCTTCTCAGTCTTTCTAAGTCCTTCTTGTGATTGGTATAGTATTACTCCAAGAACAAGCATAGATGCGTCTGTATGTAGTTCAAAAGGATAACCAAAAACAGGTGGCATCACCAGTTGACTACCAACTGTAGTTATAAAATACCAAAAGCTATGATTGAAAACACTTATATCAATGAAAAACACAATTGACAAAAAAAGGGGGGGGGATGTACTTAACTGACTTGACTAGAGTTGTACAAACAATGGATGTCTTCATAAAAATTACATATGACTTAGAGATATACAAAACAATACTGTTTTCGCATACAAATAAAACATTACAAAGTTTACACATGATAATTTACACAAATGCCATCGTTCGTAGAATGTAAGCTGTTTTAATATATGCTTTCTCATGACTTATACCGCAAATAACATAATAATAGCTTTAACTAGAATATATAGGACATAATGGCATTATTACTTACATCGTAATTCACCAAGGTTCAAGGAGAATGATAATGTTCTTCGTATTTATGTTAAAAAATGTATCAAGCCATGCTGCAGGAAATGTAAAAACAATGTGTAAAACAAACAAAAAGTCGGATTACACATAATTATCAAAAAATGCAGGTTGCGTATAAAGAGGGATAACTCTAATGATATTCTTGGCATTACAATTTTTCTAAATGAAGTCATTTTCATGAAATTTTTTTTTTTTTTTATTTTGCTTGTTAAAGTGTCTGTTACCCATACTTATAGATCAGAGGATATCGCTAAAATGTCAGCGTGTAATTGAGTTCTTGTTTGAATATTTTCGTATACACATTGCCAAGTTTAACATAACAGTTAACAGACAGTGGGTTAAAACAATTCACAGTTGATATATATTGCATATGACAGTCAATTAAATGTCTTTTCGCCGAGACTCGGGGTTTCCCTGTGTTATAGTTATGCTATTTATAAGTTCAAAACTGGTTAGAGAGTAGTTGTATAACGAGTTCTTGTTTTAGTTATAAATATATCATGTATATATGGGTAACACAAATGTATGTGCACGTGAAATACTTTGGCGGTCTAAAAGGTGGGGTTCCAATATATTATATAAAGAAAACTTATGGTTGCCATTTCATCGACAGTGCTCACAGTAACTACGACAGTTTGCAGTTTATTTACAGTCACATAAGAATGTGTATGATTATAATACTTAGCTTTATTTCAATCCATTTAAATGTATTAGACTATTGTGTTTGTACTTGTATTGTTATAATATGTTGATTTATAATGTCATTAAACATTGCTTACTATAGAAAAAGAAAAGTTACTGCGAGCAACTAAACCTATATCTAGAGTTTTGTTTTATTTATTATACCAAGGATTAATTAAAGAAACGTTTTAAATTCGGACGAGCATAGCGAGAGATAATTTAACCAACATTTAGAAATAGCCGAAAACAGATTAACCGAAAGAAAGCTCCCAATCTTTTCAAGTAAGAAGAAATAATAACGGGGAAAATACATTTTCAACAGACCAACATAAAACCTCAAAGTTCTTTGACACAATTATGTACTTTTAAGGGAGTAAACCTTGGTTCAGGGAGATAACTCTTTAAATCAGTTATGCGTTTGTAAAAGTCAAGTTTCGTCAATGAGTTTTAAGCATTTACCTGAAACAGATTGGAAATAATCTATGTATCCTAGAAGCTTAGAACATATTTATGAAAATGGCTGACACAAACGTACTGATGATTTTAAGAGTTATTTCCCTTAACCTAGGTCTACCTCCTTAAAGGGGAGGTTATTGTTTGATATAATGGGGAAAATGAAGTTCTATTCCTTAAAATAGCCAGGAAATATTTGTTTTAATAAATGAAAATACATGGAAGTGTTTTCTCGAGTAAATAGTTTGTTTCCAATAACAGTTCATTTTTGTTTTAAACAATTTCCTTTAAATATAACATGTATTCTTAAAAAAAAAAAAGATACGCATTAAGGTAAAAAAAATAGCCTTGATATCATCTTTTAAACTGTTTATAGTAAAATAACTCAAAATACATAATTTTGATTTAATTATTTTATAACTTATATCATATTCCTATTAAATATTATATTTGTAAAGTAATTTTAGAATTAAAATGCAAAATGTACATGTATCCTTGAAATTACGCATTGCGGATATTTGTGGACAAATACAATGTGAGGAACCTAATTACTTTTTCCAGGAAAATATATGCAGATCTAACACATCAACAAACACGGTCACGTTTTTGTGATGGTGAAGACTCTTGTGTAAAACGACTGTTAATATCCAAACATTTAAAACAAAAAATAACGAAGTCAAAGTTGTATAAATCAATAAGTTATATTAACCGAGCAGTTGGGCCTTTGTGTTCACTTATGATTTTTGTCTCCCTTAGTCCGGTGCTATAATAATGTGTTTTGATAGAACGAGTATATAAGAAATAAAAGTTATAAATATTTACCATTCTTTGGTTGCGTGGTACTCTGGTATCGGGGTACTATGTGGTAATCTGAATACACTCTGGTAAGGTTGGTAATGACTCGTATATACAAGGTTGGATTAGAGTAAAGGTGTGTGTATGGTAACTTTCCATATCGATGTTTGTAAGAAAAGCAGACTCGTTACATAAAAATTAATTTATATTAACTTTAAGATGGATTAAATATCAACAAAACATATAAATATTTAATAACCTAGCAGTATTCTAGTCTACCAGACACATACTTTATTAACCTTCTGACGTGAATTAAAGAAAACAGATATCGGAAAAATATATCCAGAAAGTTTACTAATAGTTATCAAAGAAACCAGGATTATAATTTGATTCGCCAGACGCGCGTTTCGTCTAGAAAAGACTCATCAGTGACGCTCAGATCAAAATAATTATAAAGCCGAACATACATGTATACAAAGTTGAAGAGAAAAAACTGGAACTTGTAATGACAAATGGGTATTAAGTCATTGAACATAAATTGAAATAAACAATCCAGAGATATTCCGAATGAAAAAACATAGAATAATAAAATTTAAAGAGTTAACAATGTTTAAACATAGTTATACTAGAAATATATAAAGATAAAAGTCATTTATCGGTACAAAAACAAACAAAACCATCACACAATTTAAAGAAAAACAAGTTCCATTTCAGGAAACTGACATTTCGTTATATTATTTAAGAAAAACGGGAATGCGTGCCACATCATGTTTGGCATTCGGAATTGAATATAATATTCTAAATGTTTGAGAAAGAAAGAAAAAAGACACAGGTAACATTTACTAGTCATCAGTGTTGACTATCTTAATGCAAAGTGAAGAATTAAGACAACTCAAATAATGAAATTTGATAACGTCCATTAGTCGTCAACCTCAAGTACATACATTGCCAAACATTCAAATATAAAATTCTAGAACAGTTACACATGTTATATGTTTCTTGTTTAACAAAGACACATACATAATTCAAATAATCGTTGGCGACATTGTACTTTTTCAACAAATCTTGCTTTTAAAAAAATCAATTATATTCATTATTATTCACAAATATGATGAGTATTGAAATTTGATAACGTCAATAAGTCGTCAACCTGAAGTACATGCATTGCCAAACATTCATATATAAAATTCTATAACAGTTACATATGTTATATGTTTCTTGTTTTAACCACGACAAATACATATTTTAAATAATCGTTGACGACATTGTACTTTTTATATTCATTAGTTTTCACAAATATGTTACAGATCATGAAAAAAATATACTCTGTAAATGTAAAAAATCTAAGTTGTAAATATTTTTGTCGTGTTTTTTTTTTTATTCAATGACGTTTTAGGGTACTTAACGGGTTCTTTTATAACGTACTACATTTACTATATATTGTTTTTTTAATGGGTGTATTTAAAATTGTTCACAAGTATTAATGGTGGTTAAACTTTAAACTACGGTGTGTTCTCTTAAGGAAAGAGAATACGGAAATGAAATGTTCCCTTATTCTTAGAATCAACCTAGTTTACAAGTATTTTAAACCTTTCAAAATACTTTTAAGAACTGGATCCCTATGATGCAAAAACTGTGAAGTGGTGTAAAGCACACCTAAGTCAGATTTTAATTTATGAACAAAAATATGTCTCGAATTTGAAAACACATTAAAAAGAAACTTGTTTATAATATAATATATAATTATACATAATTTATAGGGATGCAACATGTATCTATTCATCTCATATTCTAAATTACTAAAACATAAAACAAGTATGGTTGTGAACACAATCCATCCCAGCAAGTTACATTGATGGATATCTTTGGTATCCAATCGATTTGACCATCCATGTTCTGGAACCTGTGTTTCATATGCCGCATAAATAGAGACACATTTGATATAAAGAGAACAATCATCAGGATAAAAAATAATGGCGAGAGTAAATAATATGCTATAAAGATGCTTCGCACGTCATGAACATCTAAAGGTATATAATATGGTCATTCATGAAAATTCAATTTAAGAATATAGTGGAAGACATATCAAATACAATATAAAAAAAGAACTTCTAAACCAGTATTGTATTCATCAGCCGGTAAGAGTGGTCAATACCGGAATGGAGGATATCAGTGAACATAAAAAAAACTAAATATTGAACTATTGACCATAAACATTCATATTATCGAAAAATGGTCATCTTTAAAAGTATAGAGCAATGCAAAAATTAATGTTCTCAAATGTAACCAACCGCCTACATTATGTTTTTAATCAAATTTACATACTTAACATTTATCAACGTGGTTTTTGCAATATGTTGCACAATCTGAATACATTACCTGTTACATGACTATAAAACTGACTGTTATTCCTTGTCCATTACAACTTCCAACAGGAGCAGATTAAAGGAAAATTTTAAGACCAGGTAAGTGAAAAATATTTTTATAGAAGCGATCAAAACAAACTCGTGGTATGAACAGTACAAAGGAAGGATACTATAAACCTCTGTAGATTTTGAAATATGTATAAAATATATATTCGATTTGTTTCCAACCATCATGTATCATTTCAGAGAATTACAATCCTATTTCCATTTTTCTTATTTCATGCTGAAATTGCTTATGTAACAGTTTATTGAATGCAGTTTGCTTTTTCCATCTTTTGTTTGGTTTCATTTCAAACGCTACGTTAGATGCATCTTATCGGTATACATGTATACGTAAATAATGATTCTTAAAATTGATAAAAAAAAAGAATATTGTCAATGGTTAACATTGATATGCTGTGGTTCACACAAAACATGTAAAGCAAATTTTAAATAATTAAATGTTATTTTACGACTTATAAATAACAAAAAATATAAAGGATGTGGGGTTTTCATTGTCACATAAAATGAGTTTGTATTTATCATCTCACGCGTGCGGTACAATCCCGAATTGCCAATTTCCTGCAGGCCTGGTGAAATTATGAATTATAAATTATGAAACACGACATTGTTATAACATGTATAATCTACGGTAATCAAAAATTAAATTGTAAAAAGCATGATAAATTTGTTATGATACTTTTTTTTTTAAATTAGATTTTTACGTTTTATTCTCGTCCAGATCATAAATAAAATATTTGCCATTTGAGGTAAAACAACCAATAATCAATTATATTCCATATATGTGTTAACAGTTGCATAATTTGTTATTCAGTATCGATTGTCTCTTTTACACAATAAATGATCTCACTTTACAAACCCAATCAACTGAGAAAAAAATATTTAAGACTTTTTTTTAAACAATTAGTCGATACCATAGCTGGTTCAAGTTTCGTCTACAAGACAATCACAAGCAACACGTTGGTGCTCTTCAGCTGACAGAAACTTTAATTTGTACGCTCATTTAAGTTAGACTTAATGATGATAAATTACATATCTTATTCAAAACCTAATGGGCTTTTTCCCATGGGCTCAATTCGACCTTGTCAAAATTGCCATTTTGGCGAATTTTTTTTCAATGTTTTGATTTGAGCTTCACTATTGAGTCGTGTACAGAGAGGAAGTATGTTTTGCGTATTTATTATGAGCCTGTTACGTGTATCTTTGATTAGTGTTACTTGTAGCTAAAAGAAACGGAACAAATTGAATCAAAATAAAAATGTTGTGTCTTTTCAATAATGTGTTTAATCAACTTCATGTAAAGGCAGATAAAGATACAAATTAAAAAAAAAGTCATTTTGTTTTCCTGGTGATAGTTATCAAAATGTAACATAACAAAAAATACCGAATCCTTAAGAAAAGACTCTTCAATTGGGAAAATTAAAAGATTAACACATCAAAATAATAGACAACAACTGCCTTATTTCCGACTTGATAAAGGCATCTCTTTGTGTATACAACAAGGGATTTAACCTGGTTTTCAATCTAGCAAAACTACACCGGTTTGCATTTTGTTTTTTACTGTAAATGTGTTTGGAATTCCTCACTTTAAAACATAAACAGTTGCTAAGGCCTCATTTGTCACACAAATATACAACAATATAAATGTCAAACAGCGTCTGTCAATAGACTAAAATAAGACTCAAAGAAGCAAACATATGGAATGTGAAATCAAAATATCTAATAAAATTAATATTGTTTTTTATTTCCAATGTATAACTCATGGTCTTAATTAATGTACATATTTTGTTTTTACATACAAATATTTCTATTTGATGATTAGGTACAGAAATGATTGTATTGCAAAAGACAAAAATCTTACTACGTCCGAATCACTTGTCTGGATTAACCTTCATCTAGAACGTTCAAAGACGAATAGTTGACACTTCTTCACATTCGTTACGCTGTTTGATATTTATGTATAGTAGATAGTTTGATTTTTTTTTTGGTTTCGTAGACAGTTTTTTAATTCATCCTTGAATTCTTGTTGATACTTATTTTAATGAATAAGAAGCATGTGTGATTAACCATATATATGTGTACGGTGTTTTAACTGACATTCAATTTAAAATAATTAGAGTAATTTATGTTAAAATCATATGTATTATTTATTTGTTTTTTCAGACACGCTCAACCAACTGTTAATTAAAATGATGATGACTCATATTTTTACATGCATCTTGTTTGTGTTGATGTGTCGTTCAAGTAATGGTAAGCATATTAAATGTTAATTAGGATTATAAGTTATAAATATGTCACTATATGTATGCATTGATAGTTTGAAACATGTGATTGTGATTTAAAAACAGGATGATTATCGGTATCGGACTAATTTAAGATAAAATCATGGTTTGATTAAAATTAACATTAAGAAAAGAAATATCATCCCTTTTGTCGTAAATGTTGGTGTAGCGTTCTTTGCGTATTAATGAAATATGTAAATTAAGAGAAGGACATTTATTGCTGTTGATATTATATTTATTTTAATTTAGTTCATTTGGGGGAATATTAGAAGCATAGTTAGAGAATTATTGATTATTTGAACAAAGCGATTAAGATAACAATAAATGTTGTTGAATGTATCAATTAAATGGAATTATGACGGTTCGAATTCGAGTTTGCCCAAGTTCAATAGACAGCCTGGCTGCAGAATGAATTATGCTACAGATTGATTGAGTAATCGATTGTCATCATGAAAAACTGTATATACGGTTATGTTTATTTGTATATTATACAGTTTCAAATCCTTTAAATATCGTTACAGCTGCATTTACAGCGACATTACCCACTGGTGGTGCTCATTATTATGCGCTAAATGGTATCATCAGATACAACGTAGTGCTTCTAGCGGATTCTGATTACAATAGCGGTTCGGGTGTTTTTACTCCTTCAAAGAATGGTACTTACTCAGTGTCTGTTACCATGATGTCAGGCACTGTAGCGGCTCACCTTACTCTGAGAAAGAATGGTGTTACTTATGTGTGGCTTTATACTGGTAATGAATATGATATGGCAACCCAAAATGTCAACATGGATCTGAAAGTAGGCGATCAGGTTTGGGTGCAAATGACCAACGCGGCAAGAAGTCTCTTTGATGTTTATAACACTTTCAGTGCAGTACTGATACCTTGATGTAACAATAGACTATACAGTCTTACGTTTGGATCCTCATTAATAAGCAGTGAATTCTATTAAATAAAATTACCAATACTGATATTTGTAGATTTTTTTAAACGCATAGTAAGCTAGCAACTCATTCGATGTGCTGTTATCTTTTTCATGTACCTTATACCTAAAATAAAGAATATATTCGACGTATTTTTTTTTTAATTATAATATTTATTAGGCCTTCCACATGGTCATAAGCATGCATATATTTGCGACGGATATAAATCCAGATATTGGGAAAATGTCATTGAGATGAACAAACGACATATATACAGATATATGCAATCTATAGATTTGAAACGTTTTCAATTTCGATTGGCTTAATTAAAGTTGCGTTTCATCCTATTATGCTGGTTATATATGAAAATGTCCTGTTAAATATTTATTCGATATGTTTAGTCTTATTTCATAAGCATGTCAACAAGGTTAAAGTTTGCACCCAACAACAATCAAAACATCTTTGCATTTGCTTTGCGTAAATACATCTGTGTCTTTCGCCCGATCTTGCTTTCAACCAGAGAGACTCCTAACAAGTACATTAACATACCCGTCAAATTATTATGGTCTAACTACTTTTTTCTAAATGAAAAAAATCATCGGGTTTGTATAAAAAAAGTCGCAAAAGATAACACATAGACTTTCAAATAAATTTACAACGCCATGGCTAAAAATAAATGGTCATACAAGGTGAACTTGTATAACTGAAATGGTAAAAAAGTAAGGTTAACTGACCCTTACTTTGCAAAGTAATGAAGTTACTAAGTATAAGGATAACACATGCATCACTTTTCACTCTCAAAATGTGTATAGTTTGATAAAGATGTAGACCGATTGTGTTCTAATATCTTACAATCAAACATTCGTTTTCTTCAATAACAGTGTTAGTGTATATCCTACAATTGGTAATCGGTATTGAATTATTATAACCATTTGTGTCACAATCGGCCGCTGTATTTGAAGAAAAAAAAATGCAAATTTGTCTATGGCACCAACAATTAGTTTTTGTTCGGTTAAGGAACAGTTTTCTTTTTTCTTGAGAAACACTTTTTTAGTATAACGTCCATTTTCATTAAACTAGTACACACTTTTGTTTTGGGGCAGGCTGAAGCCCGGCTTCTGTTTTGAGCTTTTTTGCTGTGTAGATGACCAATTAGTGTCCTAAAGCTTTTTCTGCTCTTGGTTTGGGTTGATGTCATTTTGATACATTCACAATTTCTCAATATTAAATTTCATAAATGTTAAATATTTTTCAAGGCTGAACAGTCGATATCCTGGAAGCATAAAACTACACGATCAGGTTATTATCAACGATATTAGTACATACAGGACTTTCAAATAATATAAAAAAGAAGATGTGGTATTATTGCTAATGAGACAACTATCCACAAAAGACCAAAATGACACAGACATTAACAACTGTAGGTCACCGTACGGCCTTCAACAATGAGCAAAGCCCATACCGCATAGTCAGCTATAAAAGGCCCCGATAAGACAATGTAAAACAATTCAAACGAGAAAACTAACGGCCTTAAATTTGCAAGCCTTTGAAGATAACACATAATCTCGCTTTAGGTGATAATGTGTACTGATTTATATATTTTAGTCTGGGCCAACATAGTCTATTCAATAGCTAAAGTAAGTTTTCAACTAGCTTATCAATGGATATTTAGTAATTTTGCTCATGTGTTAATGTCGAGTCTATTCCATCTGATCTGTACAATTTGTTCTTATGTTGTTTTATTTCAACACTGTCTCTGATTATTGGAGGATTACGGGCTCAAAACATGTCTAACCCTGTCATAACATGAATAGGTCATTCACAAGTTACAAGTCAGTAGCTGGTAAAAAATGCATGTTTCATCCGTCGTGATGCTTATGTGATTACAAATCCGGTAAATAGTCTAATTCGGTAGATCACATTACATTTGATTTTTTTTCTCCTTTCCAGTTTTCAGCATTTATTTCTCAAATAATCACACATTCCACCTCAAAATAATTTTACTATCAATACTAATAACTAAAGGACTACACAAAACGCTAATAAGATAAAATGTACTATCTTCATTAAGTCATAAGTCCAAAATATGAAACCATAAGTCATTTGTTCATTCTTTTCATGTTTTAAGTATTTTATTTTATATCTTTGGATTCTTCTTTATATATTTCCTTTGATCAAACCAAAGTTACTGTGAGGTTTTTAGTTGCCTCTTCTTTAGCCGTATAAATAGATTAAAAATGTTTCAAAAGAGGGATGAAAGATACCAAAGGGACAGTCAAACTCATAAATCTAAAACAAACTGACAACGCCATGGCTAAAAATGAAAAAGACAAACAGAAAAACAATAGTACACACGACACAACATAGAAAACTAAAGAATAAACAACACGAACCCCACCAAAAACTAGGGGTGATCTCAGGTGCTCCGGATAAGGAACAATTTATTAGGGAAAATTTGATATATTCGAATTTGCTCTTAATAAAAACTATTGTTGCAAGTAGTTGCAGGTTGAGTGATGTAAGATTTAAATTTACTAGGCTATAACGATTTTTTTTTGGTGTAGGGTAATTAGTAAAACTTGCGTTTATAATACATGCACTGCGGTATAAAAGTTTTATCGGACCAGGTTTTATGTATGTTTAAGCATGTATGTTTTCTTTTCCCTTACTATGAACAACACAATTATTATTTTTGTTTAAAGTATTTCCGTATTCCATGACTGTAAACCTTACATCAAAATTATTGTCATTTACCTGCGTATATTCTTTAACTCGGTGGCACTATTTCCTAAGTTATTGTTGTCGTTCAGGGTTTGTTTACCTGTTTGTGTGTGTATGTCTTTTGAATTAGTTAGGCCATTTCAATTGATATTTTTTAGTGTCTTGGCTCGAATTGAACAGCAAGCTAAACAAGATCCCTAAACTAGTATCAAACCATTTAAACAGGAAAAACAACGGTGCAATTCAATAAAAAAGAGAATCGGGAATGAACCTCAGCAACAAACAACGCCTTCTGTCAGACCATTATATGTCGGAATAAGGACAAGTACAATCGTAGTCCTTGACCCGATTATCATTGAAACGCCAAAATATTTTTGTTGTAAGGTGTACAGTTATGAAATACGAAAATACTTTAAAATTTTTTAATAATTGTGTTGATCAGACGACGTAATGACACACCGCAATCTAACACGTGTTAAACATGATCATAGTTAGTTTGGGCAAAGATACATCTCCTTTTTTATTATTTTTATTTTTTTAATTGGATCGTTGTTTTTCATGTTTGAATGGTTTCATACTAGTCTTGGGATCTTGTTTAGCTTGCTGTTTAGTTCGAGCCAAGACACTATAAATATGAATTGAAATGGCTTAGTTGTTAATGTCTGTGTTATTTTGGTCTTTTGTGGATAGTTGTCTCATTGGCAATCATACCACATCTTCTTTTTTATATAAATCTACTACAAAACCTCAGTTCACGTTCTTGTTGTATTTTGAGCAACAACTGGAATTGTGGTCTCATTGTCCATGAGTGTTATTTGTGGTGTCGTTGTCGATTAATCTATGTGTCATGTACAGTCGGTTCCTGAGCTGTTGCTTTATTTGTGTGCTATCGGCGTTTGTTTAAGAATTGATAAAGTTTCAAACACGGTTTGAGGATAAGGTTCCTTTAGATGGCGGAGCTGTCAATGTAGTTTTTTCACTTGTTGGAACAATTGGTTTCATTTCACAAGTAGTCATTGTAGTCTTATGACGCATGCGCTTACAAGGTGGCTCCGCGACAGTAGATTTGGGCGTTTCAATGATAATCGAGTCGAGGGCTACGTTTGTAATTGTCCTACTTGAGGAATATGATGGTCTGACAGAAGTAGCTGTTTGTTGCTGAGGTTCATTCCCGATTCTCTTTTTTCTGTTTAAATTGGACCGTTGTTATTCCTGTTTGAATACTAGTCTTGGGATCTTGTTTATCTCGCTGTTCAGTTCGAGGCAAGACTACGTGATTAAGACCGTGCTCTGACCTGTAATGGTTTACAATTACAAATTGTGATTGGATTGAGACTTGTCTCACTGGCACTCATACCACAACTGTTTATATCTGTTTTGTTTTAATACCTATATTCTGTGTGACTGTAACATAGAGTGGTTATTGACTGCCTTGTAAATTTTTTATTTATTCTGTTATTGTAATCCTAATCACATGTAATCAATGTTGTGACTGTTGACCTCATTTAATTTTCTCATAACCCTTAATAAACTATAATGACCAGAAACGACAAGAAAAAAAATACACTACCTCTTCGATGTTTGTCAAGTGCATTTAAAAAGCCTTTTTGATATATAGCTATTCAACAACGTTGACGCAAAAACGTTAAATTTACGTCATAAAAATAAATGTTCATTTAAAAACTTTTAACAATGTCGAATTAATGTAAGACAATCAGGACACAACAATGGAGTTGTTAAAATTGAAGGATACAAATATTGTTGATGCAAGGGCGGATTCGATGTTGGGATCCATAGTCAGGAACCCTCTTTTTGGGAATGATAACTTCACTTGAATAGGGGTCATATGGTTGTATTCCACTTTTGTCAGGGCAGGTAAGGAACTTGTGACGAGCAGCGAAGACAAGGGGCAGCTCACTAGTATTGCAGGATAATGATCAGAAGCTTACCATTTAATAGGTATCTCACAAGGACTCGGTGTGTCAGTGTAAGATCACCCCGATGGCCGGAGTCCAGAGGGTGATCTATTACTGACACACCAAGTCCGAGTGGGATAACTATTTTACATCCAAGCGGTTTTAGATAAGACGAAAAACCATTTACAATTCATAAAATCTAGTTTACAACGCCAAACAAACATTATAATATACTTTATATATTACTATATGATGTATACCCTTTATGATGCCCGAACACGATGAGTAGATATCTAACAATGACAACTCGCCCTATTTGCTAATCGGCCCATACTATATCGCCACTTTATAAAAAAATCGCCCCACTGTTGTTTACCGACTCGCCCGACTTTTGAAAAAGTGTAAAATCAAATTGAACAATCAATCTGACAACTCACTTATTAACGAAAAAGGTTTAAACTCCACTGAATAAAGGTCTCCCAACTAGCCCCACTTATAAAAAAATTTTGATTCCTTTAAGTAGGTTAAATTACTGTTAGTTCGTATCCAGTCGTTCTGGTGTAGTGGTATGTGTCGTGGCTTGATATGATATAGGTCTCTTGAATTCGAATCCCAACATATATACTGGATTTTTTCTACGTGAATTTTGATAGAAAGTCTTTTCTGTAAAATTAATTATAAGTTTTATAGTGGATTTGACATTCCCGCAAAAATGTTACAGAACAAAGGAAAGCATGCATAACAAAGAAACTCAAACTGGGGTGATCTGGTAGGGGAGATCCAACTCAGATCACCCCTGTTAGAACAAAGGAGCTGGGATTTAACAACTTGTTATACAACTAACAGGGGAATCTGACTGCCATACGGAAAGGCCGATCCATTAATGTATCAGTAATTCCTTAGATAATAAACCAACGTTTACCACAAAATAGACCACTTCTGAAAATATGTAAACAATATAATACCGGTGAGAATCATGATTTGTTATTTCATCTGTTTTGAAATGCAGGACTGTCTACACATGGGTTCTGGACAGTATTTATGAAAAATAACATATATATGTGGTCATGAAACAATTAAATGTCTGTTTAATGTTTTCTGACCCCATATATGTGATATTTCCCTTATTATTTAAATGTTTTGTTGTCTGTTTATTTTTGGAGTATATTTTATCACAAAAATAATACAAATTGCTTTTATCTGAATTTTGGAAATCAAATCAAATTTATGTTTTACTGTTGCTACATTGTATCTCTTAATAGAATCAATGAAAGAAAAATATGTGTTATTTCAAAATATATGCACGAAGTATAATATATATGAAATATTTTAACGAATGCATTATTTAAAAAAAAAATATTGGACAACTGAGTTGCCATATTTGAGAATTCAAGGACACCGTGATTATCTTTATTTCAAAAACTAATTTCAACAAAAGCCAAAGGACAATCAAACCAAATATTTTTTTTTATTAAGGTCACCTTTAATACAAATATTTCGCCACCAATCAATTCAATCTCTTAAACACAACTTTCAAAACTTAAATGCGTGCCAAATCTTGTTAGGCATGTGGAATAGAGATAATGTTCTTGGCGTGCAAGGACAAAAACAAGACACAGACACAATTATTCAGTCGGTGTAAGATATCTTAAATCTAAAGTGAAGCACGTGAAGTCAACATGATTATGCTAGCCAAGGTAAATAAGTCGTCATCTTGAATATACGCATTGAAAAATATTCAAATACCAAAATTTATAAAAGTGATATATTAATTTCTATACTACAACATACACATGACTAATATTAACATTTAAGATATTGTACTTTTCAACTTATTTTGCAGAAAAATAATTAATAAGCATCATTATTATTCACAAATATGTTACAGAACATGTAAATACATTTTTTGTAGTTATACCAAATACATGTACATGTAATTTTTTCCAGTTGTACATATTTTTGTCAAGTTATTTACGTTAAATAATACAATGACATTTTAAAGTACTTTATAGGTAAAACGTACTTTTTATAATGTACTACATGCACCTCTATCATTAAGTACTGTTTGTGCATATTTTGTAACGTGTTCGAGAATTATTTAAAGAATTATTTAAATCCCGGGCCGTTGATTTATGCGATCAAATCATATGTTCCTCTTTTTTAAGGTATTGTCATGGGCAGACAAAAGTGAAATAACAAAAATACTGAAGTTCGAGGAAAATTCAATCGTAAAGTCCCTAATTAAATGGAAAAAGCAGATGACATAAGACATCAAACGAAAGTACAATAACTGTTATATTCCTTACTTGGTACAGGCATTTTCAAATGTAGAAAATGGTCGATTGAACCTGGTTTATAGCGCTAAACTTCTCACTTATATGAAATCAAATTCCGTTATATTTACAACATGTTTGTACAACGATGCGTGAACAAAACAGACGTAATAAATAAAAGTCAAAACATGGGTATAGCAGTCATAACTGTGTTACAATCTCAAAACAAACAATCATTTACAAAAAAAAACACAAAAGTATCTATCAAATTAGAAAACACATTCATTGCTTTGTGTGTCTGACGTCAGAACAAATAATTTCACATTGGGAATGGTGGTTTACAGGGTTAAAAAAAAGTTATCTTAAAATTAATTTCAGAAATAGACCGGATTTAAAATTGTCCAGCAGTTCTTTAGAATTTGTATGAATCCACATATGGATTAATGGATGCACACATACCATTGCGTAAGTAAAATAATTGTGTCGTTTGTTGTTCGAAGTCTTTTCAAATTTATAATACAACAATACCATAATACATATAATTGAACAATAACATAATGACGAGATCAGAGTACAGAGTCACGTTATAAGAAGAAAAAAAAACCAACATAAAGTCGCAAATACGAAACACACCAGCAAAAATGATGTGTTTAAAATCCTTCAAACGTATCAATGGTGATTTAGGTATTTAGGTATGGTGTGCTCTCTTGGTGCCAAAACATTGACAGATATGAACTAAATGAAACATTATGTTATCAATAGAACCAACCATGTCGTTAATATTTTAAGCCTTTCAAAATCCTTGTACGATACATCTAAGTCCAGTCAGGATTCTACTCCGTTAAAATTATCTCCCCATTACGCCAGTATTAATTTTAACAATCGTAGAAATGGAAGCCATTGTAGGGATGACGCGCTAACAATTTTGCTCTTGAAATCCGCATAGCACCAATACGATCCTTGTATGTCAGTTGTATTTTAAAAGACAAATGTATCTACTAGCTAATCAGCATCAGTTAATGATCTTGTCTGCATTGATTCAACTTAAAATTATTGTCTAATCGGTTGTCAGGTGAAATTTTAGAAAATTCATAAATATTTACAAAAATTCTAATTAAATATTTCGTGGAAGGGTAGACTAGATTTTTTCAGTGTTGAAGACTATAAACCCTAGTTATCACACGCACACAATTATTAATTTTTGAAGATATGCATTTTCATCATCCAACTTGAAAGACTGTCGTCAAGTACTTTTAGTAATAAAAAAAATAGCTATTCGAACACACCTACTCTGTTTTTATGTTTCATTAGATAGGTATTTCACTTGACCCATATGTTTGATCTTTTAGTACCGTGATTTTTTAGGTTATAAAATCAACCTGTAGCTTTAATATATAAAACTGATAGAATTTGAAGCGAGATGATGTATCAAATATTCTTTCTTTGTACGTTTTCAAGACAAAATATTCAACTCAAACACTCCCTTACATAAAAAGGTACACTCGATTTTCTCTTTTCGATACAATTGTTGCCTATTTTTTAAAATTTGTTCATGCTGTGCATGTATTGGCTGTTATATGGTCGGGTTGTTGTCTCTTTGACACATTCCTCATTTCCATTTTCAATTTTATTAATATTCTGTTACGGATGGATGCTTCATGTCATTTCATTTTTATTCATATCTCAGGATGTTTTATGTAACAACAACGGTTTGTCCAAATCAATCATGTCAATCAACAATATCAGATTTGTAATAAAATTGAAGTTATAAATGAAATTATATTTTTAAACAAAAAACCTTATTTTCTTATAATGTTAAAACTATGATACATCAAAGTGAACATTGTACTTATATTCTTATCTTAAAATAAGGTGAAAAAACGAAGGGCAATATTTTGCCCTTTCGAACGTACTTCTTTGATTACCAAGGACATTAAGAACGAACATGTTTCTATGATTAATCAACACTGGGGCACAGTTGATTTGAATTGACTTTTTGGTGTTTTAATGCCACTTTTAAGCACCGCATTTAGGATATTTCTTGGCTGACAGCTTTAAAAGGTGGAGGAAGCCGGAGTGCCCGGAGAAAACCATCGACCTTCGATAGGAAAACTGACAATCCTTGTCAATTAAGATTGGAGTCGAGTGCACCCGCTTTTGAGGGGTTCGAAATCACAACCTTAGTGTTGACTGGCTTCTGATTACAGTAGTTACTTCCTAAACCACTCGGTCACCGAGGCCATAGTTGAACTGATCATGCTTATAATGTAAATGAAATATGCCTTTATGATAAACAAAATGCCTTAATCGGGAATAAAACAATTACAGAAATTAATGTTGAATTAACGATTTTGTGTATGTGATATAGATACAATGGATAAGCGTTGATTCTTGAAAAAGAAACCATGAGCCCGGAGGGCGAATGGTTTGTTTTTCACGAATCAACGCTTATCCATTGTATCTATAACTTAAACTTTTGTGTTAATGTCTTTTAAAAATTAACGCCTATACTTAATTAGAAGGTATTGTAACTGAGTTTAAATAACCATGTAATCGTGTCAAACGATGGATTACAATAAATCAAATATCACAATTAAATGGTTAAAAGATACAAATCTGTTATAACACAACATATCTGCCCTTAAAGATCTTCATACTATAAGGCATCTGAATATTGTCTGCTTTTACAAAATAAGATATATTCGAACTTATTTCTATTTAAATTGAAAAAAGAAATGAAGAATGTGTCAAAGGGAAAACAACCCGACAAAGAACATATATATAGTGCATATAATAAGTATGTTTCCGAAATTTCTAACAAAAAGCCTAATTCTAGGCACATCACGATTTTCTAGCATAGGTATTTGCGAATTAACAGTTGTAAAATTATGTTATATAACAGATGAAATCATATTATATTAATTTATAAAACAAAAATGGCCAAAAAGAATGTAATCATTTTTGTTTCAAACATGTGGAACAGCCAACAATAATCCGATAATAAACTACCAAACTCGCTTTTATTACACAAAATATCCACAATAACATACAAAATAAGAACAAAACTGGAAAACTAGAAAATAAAGACAACAAAGAGAATTCAGGGATTCGAACCTAAACAGACAAGTCCGTACCTGAAACTCATTTATCTTACACATGAAACCTCTCGGCTACCAATTCATACTACACGTTTGCCTGTTATGTTTATATAAAGGTACAAGCCCTGTGTGTCTGTTGTACCGATGTATCTCATATATGTATTTATATATATATAAAATACACATCTAAATCGTAACCGATTGGTAGCCCAGAGGTTTCGTCGATATGTTGATGTCAGTAACACGTAACAGAATTTATGGACGGGTTCGATTCCCAGTGAAGGCATATAGAAATCACAAAAAAAAAATAAAGGTAAGTTTTTAAAACAATTCCATTAGTGAACAGAAATCAGTAAATTAGTCTATTCAAATTTAATGAAATTAGGCACACAAAGGAAACAAAACAATATAATATGGTGAGTCCATTTCAGCGACAGATTTAGGAAGTGTTGATTCTAGAAAAAGAATCCACGGTAAATGAATAGGATGACGTTACCACAATGGTTTAAATATCAGTTAGGTTGGGCGATGTTAATCAATGTGCACTAAATGATTCAGTATTATTAGAAATTCAATTGAGAAAATTCATGGATAATAAATTAAATTTGTAAATACTATTTATGTGAACAAGAAATCAATTGGATATTTAAAAAAGCTGTTGTAAACATGTTCTAAATAATGAAAGAAAGCATGCGTATGATAGAGATTCTTAAAACTCGCAAAAAAAGAGTAGTTATCAAAACAAATGCTCTTCTATACGGGAGCCGAAAGGGGACACACATAAAATTAGAAAATATTTTTTTTAAATTCCAGATCACGATAAAACATTACCGTTTAACCGAGATCTCGATTAAAAATATATCGTTATCTCGATAAAACGAAATTGTTATATCGTGATCTTGGATTATCGTAATCTCGATTTATTATATCAAGATCTCGATTTATTATATCGAGATCTCGGATTATTATATCGTTATCTCGATTTATTTTATCGTTATCTCGATAAAACGAAACTGTTATATCGAAATCTCGGATTATTATATCGTATCTCGACTATTTATTAAATCGAGATCACGGATCATTATATCGTTATCTCGGATAATTATATCGCTATCTCGATTTATTATATCGTCATCTCGATAAAACGAAACTGTGTATTGCTTTGCTTCGTAAAAAAGAATGACCAACGTAGATACAACTATCTTGTCATTGGGAGGGATAAATCCTACTTTGTAAAGGATCACTCTGCTTCGAACAAAAAATTCTCTGAAACTGATATTATCCAGATGCTTGATTTCTTGATTGACAACATATTTGTAACGTTCGGAGAACGTGTTTTTCAACAGACTGTCGGCATTCCAATGGGAACAAACTGTGCCCCTCTACTTGCCGATTTGTTTCTTTATTATTATGAGGCTGACTTCATGCAGGAACTTCTTAGGAAGAAAGATAAGAAGTTAGCAATATCCTTTAACTCTACTTTTCGCTACATAGAATATGTTCTTTCACTAAATAATCCAAAATTTTGTGACTATGTGGAACGCATCTATCCAATCGAGCTAGAGATAAAGGATACTACAGATACAGTTAAGTCGGCCTCATATCTTGTTTATCGGATTTGCTATCACACAGGCAACACGACGGGTGCCACATGTGGAGCAGGATCTGCTTATCCTTCCGGAGCACCTCAGATCACCACCAGTTTTTGGTGGGGTTCGTGTTGTCTATTATTTAGTTTTCTATGTTGTGTCGTGTGTGCTGTTGTTTGTTTGTCCTTTTCATTTTTAGCCATGGCATTGTCAGTTTGTTTTAGATTTATGAGTTTGACTGTCCCTTTGGTTCTTTCGTCCCTCGTTTATATCGAGATCTCGGATTAATATATCGGTATCCCGATTCATTTAAACGAGATCTCGGATTATTAAATCGTTATCTCGGTTAAATACATGAGTTAGAAAGAAAAAAAAATACGAATGAATTGATTTATCGGGACGCCAGTACAAACTGCATTTGTACAAACAGAATACAGATTGTTAAATAATGTTCATACACTATGTTTTAACAGTAACCATGCAAACGTACCATCAACGTACCATGATTGCAGATAAAGTATCTTAGAAATTGAGTAATCCTTTAACATTTTAATTAACAGTGTGTATGTTTATGTCCATTTGCATGATGTGTACATGTTATACATTATTCTTAATATATTATTTCTTTTCAGCTGGATTTACTGGGACCTTACAATTGAATTATAACCCAGTTGCGATAGGAACATGTGTAAAATACAACCGCATGCTTTATGAAATGACCACCGAGTATAATCCCGGTACGGGTCTTTTTACTGTTTCATCGAATGGTACTTACTCGGTGTCAGTTTCTATGATGTCAGGCACTTTAACAGCACACACTACTCTACGGAAGAATGGAATTATTATGGTGTGGCTTTACACTGGTAATCAATACGATATGGCATCGCAAACTATCAACTGTGACCTGGTAGAGGGTGACGTGCTTTGTGTACAAATGCAGAGTGGATCAAGTCTTTTCAGTGTTTATAACACTTTCACTGCTGTTAGAATATCTTAGGCTAAAAGAAAACGTTATGTTTGGGCCTTGAAAATTAAATAAATAAGCAGTAAATGCTATTAAATAGTAAGGACTATTTTGTTATTGATAGACTCTGTTTTAAAAAAAAATACGCTAACAAACTCATTCGGTGTTTGTTGTTTTATTTTTTTATGTATCATTTATCTGAAACAAAAACCATATTCGGTTTCTTTGTTTTTGATTTTGGTATATTAAACAACATGCACAATATATATTAATATGACATTGAGGCAGAACAAAGATAGAGACAACTACATGATTAAAGAGCAAGAAACAGCCGAAGGCCACCTATGGGTCTTCATTATATCAGTGCTCAAACAATAAAGATGATAGGAATTCATTTATGAGAAAAACAAATAACATATACAATCTTTGGATTTGAACCCCTGGAATTCGATTGGTTGATTAATAATTGCAATATAAATACATTACCAAGGTGGAAATATAACATTAGGATTTATTACAATAACAAACTAATATTATATCAAAATTCCTTGTTTATTATGTATTCGGTATATTTATTCGTGTTTTAGAAAATAAAGATACGAAGGATATGAGGTATCAATCAATGACATAACATAACCACTTTTACTGCTGTCGTTCATCTTAAAGTTATATTTCGGCCTTCAACACGGACCAAACAAAATATTTAAAATATGTGCAAGTTAACGACGGCCCCTAGCACCGGTTTGTGCAGAAGTATCTACAAACTGATTCGTGTGGCTTTTGTTAGACGTAATAAATTAGACATGTTCACAAGGTCAACATGTTCAGTCAAATCTATTCATGATAGGGGGTTGCTGCTCACAAGAAAGTTAAACCAAAAGTTCCGAATGGTGAATTTAAAATCGTCCTTTCGTAAATTTGACGGACGCCATAACAAGTTGGTTGACCGTTATGGATAACCGTTTCACAAATGATATCGGATATGTTCCTTATGTCGTTACTACATTCGACTTTCCTTTTCACCATGAATGTGACCTACATAATTAGACTTACCGGGTTTGTAATAATACGAGCAACACAACAGGTGCCACATGTGGAGCAGGATCTGCCCACCCGTCCGGAGCACCTGAGATCACCTCCAGTTTTTGAAGGTGTTCGTTTTGCTTAGTCTGTAGTTTTCAATATTGTGTTTTGTTACTACTATTTGTCAGTATGTCTTCTTATTTTTATGCTCCATTTATGGGCATTATGTTTTCTGGTCTGCGTCCGTTCGTCCGTCTGTTCATTTGTTCGTTTGTCCGTCCGTCTGTTTCGCTTCAGGTTGAAATTTTTGAAGTTGGGGTCCAATCAACTTGAAACTTAGTAAACATGTTCCCTAAGTTATGATTTTTCTAATTTTAACGCCAAATTAGAGTTTTCAACCCTTATTTCACGAAATATAGAAAATGATAGTGCGGATGTGGCATCCGTGTACTATTGACTCATTTTGTTTATCCATGGCGTTGTCAGTTTATTGTCGATCTATGAGTTGGACTGTCTCCCTGGTATCTTTTGCCCCTTTTCTATCAAGCAATCTTTGCCTTTGATTTAGTGACGTATTATTTTGTTTGTCTCTTGCTTGATCCTGTTTTAAATCGAACCAACATTCTCCATACAAGTATGTTAATAATATTGTCACACCGTTCATGTACCATCTACTCGTTTGAAAAAAAATGGTGCATTGTGTATTGTGTAAGAGGTGAAAAATATCAAACAACATTAAAACTCATATGTCAAAAAGAGTACAGCCTTCCAATTGATATTTTATATATCTTTCTATGTAGTGATGTTATACCATTGTTTCCGAAAAAGGGAGAGGGTTTGGAACCATTAAACGCAATGTTTGCACCTGTCCTAAGTCAGGAGTCTGATGTACAGTAGTTGTCGTCTGTTTTCGAAGTTCATGCGTGTTTCTCGTTTGTCGTTTTTATATAGAATAGACCGTTGGTTTTTTCATTTAAATGGGTTTACACTAGTAAATTTTGAGGCCCATTACAGCTTGCAGTTCGATGTGAGCCAAAGCTCCGTGTTGAAGGCCGTACCTTGACCTATAATGGTTTACTTTTATAAATTGTTACTTGGATTGAGGGTTGTTTCATTGGCCCTCATACCACATCTTCCTATATATCTACCAAGTCATGACTGAAAAGAAAACGATCAATAAAATAACAACAGTACACAAACTGTATCACACATTCAAAAACAAAAGGATGAGCAACACGAACTCTTCCAAAACCTGGGGTCGTCTCGGGTGTTCTTAAAGGGTAAACAGATTCTGCTCCACACGTGGCACCCGTCGTGTTGATCATGAAAGTAATATGCTCATTTAAGTTTCCGGTAAAATAAATCGTTATTCAAGTTTAGCAGTTAATCAATTTGGAATTTTATACATATTCATCTAATGTTCTTCACATGTAAAAATACCAGATATGTATATTATGACTTCAATTAGGTCAATACAAAAGGTACATTTGATGTTTATTTTCTCCTAGTGTTAAAACTATGAAGCATCATAGTAAACATTTGCGTTCAATCCTTCTTTGAAAAATAAGCTACAAAACAGAATGGGGAAGATTGTGCCTCTTTAATTACCCAGGATACAAAGAAAGAACATGTTTCCCACATTACCAGACACTGGTCATATTTGTACTGGTCATGGTGGTATTTAAAAGTATAAGCTGGTTTGAAAAATACGCCTTAAGGAGGCTCGAGGGTATAAAAATTTCAGAAAAAAATTAAACATTTGTTTTTCATTACAAATTTTATTTATTACCTTTTGTAGTTGTTACTTTATCCTATGGTACAAAAAACATTCAAAACAATTAATTCGTGTTGGCCCCAGATGACTTTTAAAATGTAAACATCATTGAAAAAGTTCCAAATTATCTCTCTTTGGTGGAAAAATGCCATTTTTTGGCTTTAAAATTGAAATATA
Organism: Mytilus galloprovincialis; assembly: GCA_037788925.1. Lineage (NCBI taxonomy): Eukaryota > Metazoa > Mollusca > Bivalvia > Mytilida > Mytilidae > Mytilus > Mytilus galloprovincialis. The sequence goes on along the minus strand of CM075333.1, from coordinate 42,254,398 downwards.
TCTTTTAACTCATCGGTGACCTATATTTTTTAACATAATTTCGATAAATACTGTACTTAAACTAAATTATTGTAAAATTTGAGCGATTTCTGTAATAAATTTCTTTTTTTTATGTGGATATTACCTTTATTTCTCCTTCTTAGTTCAACAGGAAAAACAAAACACTTTTACAAAGATGTATGCTTCTTTCGAAAGCAGATTGTGAGCGCAAATGAACGGTGACCCCGTTTTTTTATTATATTTTTCTATTAACTATAAGATAAAGTTCATTTATAGAAAAATATAGAGAAATCCTATATAAATGATTTAGACCCGCGAACCCCCTTAATCGGGGGTTCAGCAATTAAACAAATAAAGGCTTAATTTGCACTAAAATATATATAGAAGACATATAGCATTAAATATATTGCCAAGTTAATCAATGTGTACTAGTTAGCAATTAAAGATACCACGTCTATAATTTGACACACAAGACGGTAATGTCTACATACGCATCATCAGTGTCGCGCAGATAAAAAAAAAGAAGTCAAAAAGTCAAACAATATAAAGTTGAAAAGCATTGGGGACTAAAAATTCCTAAAATGAACACGTTGTGCATAATACGGCTGAGGAATAAATGCCTTGAATTAAAAAATTCGTTCGCATACTTGATACATTTGCAGATTGTAAATTTATAAAAATAACCATATAGTTGTGGTTTATGTCAACACCGAAATGCTGACTTCAGGAATGATGATACCCTCGGGGACGAAACGTCCACATGCAGTTGCATCGACCCAGTTGTGTAAATAGTTATCAAAGGTACCAGGCCTATAGTTTGATACGTCATACAAGGTTCGTTTACATAAGACTCACAATGATGCCCAGATCAAAATACTAGTAGTTATTAAGCAAAACTTGTATAACGTTGAAAAGCATTGAGCATCCAAAGTTCCTAAAACCTTAACTATATATGGCCAAGGTAAAGTAAACATCAAAATAGTAAAAAACAAAAACAACTCATCAAAACTAAGATGGCGGACAACCTATGGCGTCCTCACCTGTTTATGATCCACCTCAGAAAATATGTAATAGCTAACCAAACGCCTTCGGGCTACGAGCCAATCGTGCGCGGGATGAAAAGCCAGTCAAGTTCGTTAAACACTACCATCATCATCATCATCAAGGTAGTGTATGCCTGTGATAAGAAAAGACTTAGTATTTCAAAGAATTCATACTTTTGACAAACAGTAAATTTATCATAATGACCATACAATTGATAGTCATGTCAAAATCGAACTACTGGGTCGTTAATACTCTCTTAGACGAAACGTCTTACAACAATGCCATCAACCTAGTGGTGCAAATAGTTATCAAAAAGTATAATCACAAAAAACTAGACAACGAGGACAAAACGGAAAATATCTTATCGAATGAGAAAATCAAATGCTCAAACACATCAAACGAATAGACAACAACTGTCATATACCTGACTAGGGACAGGTATTTTCCTATATGGAACCTGGTTTATACCTTGTTACACCTCTCACATGTATGTCAGTCGCATCAACTTCCGTTATCTTGAAAACGATGTGTGAACAAAACAATCAGACATAATAGGTAAAATTTCAAAAATAGTGGTCCAACAGTCAACATTGTGTTATATGCTTAATCACTTTAAAAACAAACAAATATGTAACAAAAAAGAACAAAGAGGCATTATTTCAAAGCACATTTAAATAAGCAAAAATAAAGATAAGAATACAAAAATTACAATAGCACACTCAGACAAAACGGGACTTCTTTATATACATATGGAAATAAGTATTGCAACACCTGAATTTTTTAAACCCCTAAAATCAGCTTTATGTCTTGGTTGGAATATGATAAAAATACTTGTATAATAATATTAAAACATTGTTAATGATTATATTTCCACTAAAACGAATTAGAAAATGTTTCAAAAAAGATGTTTAAATTAACCACAATTTTGATACCAAAATGAAGTAATTTTAGTACAAAAAATTGCATTTTTTTTACTTTTACTGTAATCGAACAATAGAATGTCAGACATTTCAAAATAAAACTTAAAATGATTATTCACATAATGATTGATCATTATAGGCCAAAGAATCAATACTTCGTGTAGCCTCCATTCACACGGACAACCGTCTCTTAACCTCTCCAGATCATGCCTGCCACTAATCGAATGTGAGTAAATTGCAACTATTCCTGGTGACGGGCATTGTTATTTCATGAAGCGTGTGAACTGGAGTGTCCTTTGGCACACCTTACGCCGAATAATGACCCATATATGCTTAAAATGGTTCAAATCTGGACCACGATTAGGCCAGGGAAGATAAACCGACATTCATTGGACCAATGAATCTTCCTCCAAGATGCTAATTTCCAATTATGGAATAACCGTTTCACAAATGATATCGGATGAGTTCCTTACGTCGTAACTACAATCCCCTTCCCTTTCATAAATGTGACCTAACGAATTAGACTATTTACCGGATTTGTAATCTCATAAGCAACACGACGTGTGCAACATGTGGAGCAGGATCGGATTACCCTTCTGGAGCACCTGAGTTCTCCCCTAGTTTTTAGTGGGGTTCGTGTTGTTTATTCTTTAGTTTTCTATGTTGTGTCATGCATGTGTACTATTGTTTGTCTGTTTGTCCTTTTCATTTTTAGCCATGGCGTTGTCAGTTTATTTTCGATTTATGAGTCTGACTGTCCCTCTGGTATCTTTCGTCCCTCTTTCCAACGTTGATGAGTTCTGCACCATTGGATATGGGTCACTGCATGTCTGTTTGTAAGCAAAGGTCTCCAAAATGGTCTTCTCGCACGATAACCAGTAGCTATTAATCGAGTTCAAACAGTTCTTGTTTAAAGTCTCCTGTATGGCAACAACTCCATTTTGTAGGATTGTACTGTTTGCAAATGACTTTTGTTTTGGCCTTCCTTTACTCTTAGGCTTCATTTTCACTAGCTGATGTTTAAGATGGTCTTCCTGATCTCGGTAGGTCTTTAACATCATTTGTTGCCTGATTTTTATTCACAAAACGACTTATAGTGGAATGGTGATGACCAACAATATGAGTAATTTGTCGCAGAACATACCTGCTTCTCTCATGCTGAAAATCTGTCATCTTGCTGCATTTGAGAGTTGCGGAGGACCCATTACATGGTCTCAATCACTTAACTTTACAAACTTAGTTATTTAAAGTCTTGAAAACGAAGAGGATAAAAACACCTGTTTATGGTTTGCGGTTACAGTAGCTGCATGTAGAGATTAAAACTTATCGAGTCGTCATTTCTTTAATAGTCATCCCGCGAGGACGCAGTGTGTCAGTGTAAGATCACCCTGATGGCCGGAGGCCAGAGGGTGATCTAACACTGACACACCAAGTCCGAATGGGATAACTATTTTATATCCCAGCTGTTTTAGATTAGACGAAAAACCATTTTCAATTCATAAAATCTATTTTAGAACGTCACACAACCATTATAATATACTTTATATATTAGTATATGATGTATACCCTTTATGACCCCCGAACACGATGAGTAGATATCAAACAATGTCAACTCGCCCCACTGGTCAATCGGTCCACACTATATCGCCACTTTATAAAAAAAAAACCGCCCCACCCTTGTTTACCGACTCGCCCCACTTTTGAAAAAGTGTAAAATCAAATTGAACATTCAGTCTGACAACTCACTTATTAACGAAAAGGGTTTTAACCCCACTGAATAAAGGTCTGCAAGCTCGCCCCACCTATAAAAATATCTTGCTTCCTTCAGGTATGTTAAATTACAGATGGTTCGTATGCAGTCGTCATGGTGTAGTGGCATGTGTCGTGGCTTGATATGATAAAGGTCTTGAGTTCGAATCCCAGCATATACTCTGGATTTTTTCTATGTGAATTTTGATAGATAGTATAATTAAAGTGGATCTGACATTCCCGCCAAAATGTTACAGAACAAAGAAAAGCATGCATAACAAAGAAACTCAAACTGGGGTGATCTGGTAGGGGTGATCCGGCTCAGATCACCCCTGTTAGAACAAAGGAGCTGGGATGTAATGATTAAACTCAGGTGAGATTTAAATAATGTTTAACTTGTTCTATATTAATAAATTAAATCACAAAACAATAGAGGGTGTTTTTTGTAATTTGAATTTCAATTTGTTGCAATACTTTTTTCCATGTGTTAGGACTCAGAAGTGCGATGGGGACGCTGAAGTGTGACTGTCACGCTGAAGTGGATGGTCTACGCCGAAGTGCGATGGTTTTTTCTCTGAAGTGCGATGGTTTAGCGTGACGTTTGAATATTGTGTCGTTTTTAAATACAACATTATTTAAAAAAAAATGGATTCGCAGGCAGAAAGAATAAGATTTGTAGATAAAAGTTTAATGCGTACACAGGAAAGGAAGCAGAATGAATGGAACCATTCTAGCCCGGAACAGTTTTAAGCATTGGATATGGAGGTTACACAAATGTGTAAATCTAAGTTAGGCAGCAAACCATGGGTAACAAGGCTTAGTCTGAAGATGGGCTTACCAGTTCGAATGTTCAAAGCATGCAAAATGTATACAGCAAACGTTTTGTACGACAAATAAAATGTCGCGATCTTAATATTAATTTTGACCTATCTTTTCAAGTATACTTCACATGATTTTGTCTGGACAGTTTAATAATGAAGTTATATTATTATTAATAACGTTTTCGTTATGACAAGAAGAATAAACTTTTTTTTAGACGAATCCTGCTTTGTAAGTAAATACGCAATTAAGAAATTTTATTGTGCTTACAGTGTTATTCTTTAGAAACGGGTCGGCCAAAATAACCCGAATGGTCTCTACTTGGTGTACTTCTAAGTATCTGCTGCTTAGAGGAGGAGCAGCTAAATCTCAATCTTTTGACAGAACAGGCGTCACGTCTCACTTTAAGACAAGCATAAATCATGGTACTCCTTCTTGTTTTAATTTCTAAAAAACTGTTATAACATCAGATAAATAGAGAAATGAGTGTTATCAGCAATTTCTGAGCTATGACATGACAAAAACAAGTTTTTTAGTATATTTGTTAAAGATAGATGAAGCCCTGCTTAGTTATTACTATAGCTGGACCGCCGCGCGGATAATTAGCAAGTTGAAAATTAAAGTATTTGGTTGGATCTGACCAGAAATAAAACTCGATATTTTAAATGCGAGGCTACTGAGCACACAAATTACTATACCACCACATTGGGTTCTACCTTTAGACTATCGTACTAAGCTATAGTAAAAATGTATACACATCACAGTAAGACCATCACAATTCAGCGTATTCACCAACGCACTTCAGCGTATCAAGCAACAAGTTAGCGTCACAATGTTACCATCGCACTTCAGTGTGTTAAACAACGTATTTCAGCGTTGACCATCGCGGTTAGGGGAACCATCGCGGTTCAGAGTCCTACATATATAGACAAAGCACATTATCAAAAATGAAAGACAAGAAGACAATAATACAACATTATCGTCGAACAATAACAGGATGTATTAGTACAGAGCCACTTCATATGTATTAAAGGACCTTATAAAGTCATATAAACAAAGCACGTTAGCAAAAATAAAAGACAAGAATACAAAATTATAATCGATCAATAACACAACGACGGGATGTACAAAGCCACGTCAAATGGATATCACCTATAACAGACTTAACAGGAAAAGTAAAAGACAATTCAAAGTACAATAACACCTTATTAAGATGATAAACGATGTTAGCACCCATACCCTATACTTCAAGACCGTCGTGTATTATTTTTTAAGCTGATACGGAACATTTATCAACAATTTATCGGTACCTTTCGATGAATTATTTTAGAAAAGGATGAGACGTTCTTTGACAAATTTCTACTCCGACACTGGTGACGTTTTTCAAAGTTTGAGTAGAAGCTACAAGCTCTAAAATACCATATAATTTCGGAAATGTATATTCCATATGTGGTGAAATAGGTGTATTGCTTCAAAGGTACCAGGCGTATACTTTCATACCACAGACAGGCGTTTCGTCAATATAAGACTCGTCAGTGACGCTCAAATCAAAATTGTTATAAAGCTTAACAAATATAAGGTCAAATTACAAATTTGAAGACAATACACAATATACAATAGAGCAACTACTTGATTTTTTAGGGGTTTGGGGGGATGCGGAGGGTTGGAAAGACGAAAACTATTGTTCTGTATTTTTTTAGTTGTAATCTCTGTCCTGCATTTTTATATTTCACTCTATTCGGTCTTACCTTTTATTTATCAGTTTATCCTGCATTTTTTTTTTTTTATATAATTGTCATCCTGCTTTTTTGCATTTTTTTTTATTCAAAACTCACGAGCTGCCTATATTTTTCAAATTTCACCCTAACCTCCCCATAAAAATCAAATTGTAGCTCCCTTACAGCATAGTGCAAACATAATTTTGGTTGATTTTTTTCCATATTTAACACATTCGTGTGTAAGATTTTGAAAATCTTATTGAGTCACACCGAAGAGGTTGATTGATTGTTGGTTGCTTAAAGTCCAGTGGCAAATATTTCATGTAATTTCAGGACGATACACACTGACTATGACCTACATGAATTTATATTCGTCTTCATGTCAGTTCTTAACATTTTTGTACGCCTGTCAAAATTTTGACAGTACGAATTATGGTATACAAATGTCGTCCGGCGTCCGTCCGACCGTCCGTCTGTCCGTCTGTTCGGGGTAAAAATGTCGCACCGCAACTTGAGAACGACTCATCCATATTTCATGAAACTTTTACAGTTGTTCCTTATGATCTGTATACTTTTTGGTGAAAATAAGATTAAAACTTTTTGAGTGACGGGACTTTTTTTTTTACTACAACAGAGGTTTTTTTTCACATGTCGTGCCGTATCTCAAAAACGATTTATGATAATTGCTTAAAACTTTACACACTTATTAGTTATATTTATCTTAAGATCTGCATACTTTTTGGTGATTGTTCAAAATTTTATTTTAGAGTTTTTGGTAAAAAAAAAGGTTGGTTTTCACATGTCATGCTGTATGTAGAAACTATTTATGATTATTGCACACAAGACGACGGGCGTATCATGCGCTCATAGCGCAGCTGTTTATTAAATTTATGTATACCTTTTAATCTATCATATGGCCAATTAATAAAAGAATAAAATGTACGAAACTCACAAAAGGGGTGGTTTGGAAGGATATATAAAATTCTATACTGATTATCTGTTAAAAATAAACTTATCGTAGATACCAGGAATAAAGTTTAATATTTACGCCAGACGCGCGTTTCGTCTACAAAAGACTCATCAGTGACGCTCGAATCAAAAATGTTATAAAAGGCCAAATAAAGTCCGAAGTTGAAGAGCATTGGGGACCACAAATTCCTCAAAGTTTTGCCCAATACAGCTAAGGTAATCTATTCCTGAGGTAGAAAAGCCTTAGTTTTTCAAAAAAGTTTTGTTGACAGTCAATTTATAATTTGAACATATCAATGATAACTCAAGTCAACATAGAAGTGCTGACAACTGGGCTGGAGATACCCTCGGGGAAATAAATCTCCACCAGCAGTGGCATCGACCCAGTGGTTGCAAAATGTATTGCTATTCAAAAGACAATCTTTCTGAATATATCATTCGATTCAAATAAAATTGTTGAAAAAAATAACCACTTTTCCGCGTTATTACTTTCATTACAAATGGTGAAAAAAAACATAGCCCCCCCCCCCTCCTTTCCATAAACTAAGTTGGTACTATAAATTACTTACAATTCGTCTGGTATTTATCAAACACCGTTATCGAATGGTAGCAATTCATTTGTGTCTTTCTTTATGCAGTTACAGTAATATTTTTATTATGTATGGATAATAATGCCAAAGGTTTATATCTATATTAATTAGTGAGTTTTATTTTACATTTTAAATGAGCCGTAGAGCGTATTAAAACCTAAACGCATTAGAAAGGAATATCCCACTTTAGTGTGATTGGTAAAATAGGATGCTAAATTTTGCAAATCTTTATAAAAATAATATTTTATGACGGAATATAAGTCCGATAATGCATATTTTAAGGTTTTTCTTGTCGTAGATCATACCTCGGTGTGTCAGGATTGCCTCAGGATATTAATTAATATCTCTGGTGGGCATCCCAGTTTTTGGAAGGAGTTAAACTGCCGGACAAAAAAAAAAATTCACATTTAAAAAATAGCACAAACAATCTACCGGAACAAAGGAGAGGAAAGCACCTGCAGAATCAAAGACAGGGAAAATCATTCAAACTTTAAAGAAAGCATGAAAATAAAAGTAAACATCTTTCATTTATATTTAAGTGTTTGTCAAATGCATTTCATTTTTGCAGGACCAGTAGATTCAGAGTCGGACCAGTAGATTTTCTCATCTAACTTAATTTGAAAACCTTTGATGTTGTTGTCTTGTCTTATTCTGCACCTTGCCTAATACCGCGTTTAATGTTATATGTTGATGAGACCCTCCCATTGTTTAACATACAACCGGTTATATCTTTGTACAGAGTTTTAACCCATTTTATAAAAAGATTTGGAAGGCCAAATTTCTTGAGTGTTTCATACATAAATGGCCATTCCAATGAGTCAAAGGCTTTGGAAAAATCTATGAAGAGCAATGCTCCTTCAATATTAAAGTATTCTGCATGGCCTACTATGTCTTGAATTTGACGAATGTTGAAACCTATATATCTTTTTTTTTATGTAACCGTTTTGGTCACTATGGATGATTTTAGTTAGTATTGGTTTAAGACGTTGCGCTAAAGAATATGCCAGAAGTTTTGTGTCAATTGAGTAAAGTAATTGGTCTATAGTTGTCCGAAAGAAGTGGGTTTCCTTTGTTATATAAAAAAGAGACTTCTCCTATTTTTTGTAGTGTGCTCATTTTTTCTTTTTGATAGCATGTGTTAAATACTTTAACAACAATTTCTTTTAAATTTGTCCAGAAGGTTCGATAAAGTTCTACACTGAGCCCGTCGGTACCTGGTGATTTATTTAGTTTCATAGATTAAATAGCTTCTGTACATTCTTTTATGATAAGCTCTCCTTCTAGATTTTGAGTTTCCTCATGAGAAAGGGTTTTATCTACTTTTGTTTCCTTTATATACTTTTTTATTTCATTTTCATTAGGATTTGTACGTTTATATAAATTTTTTAACTTTAAAATTGCAGATGAATCTGTTATAATTTCTCCTTTTTCATTCGTAAGTGCAGAAATATTTTTACGCGTTTGTTTTCGATTTTTCAAGGCCTAAAACAAAATTTGTGTTTTTTTTTTCTCCTTCTTCTAGATCTGTCCATTTTATACGCGATCTAACCTGAGCTCCCTTTGCTTCATTTATGTAAAATTCTCTAGTTTTTTCTCAGCATCGTTTATTCTATTTTGAACATTATTATCCTGTAAGATTTTTACATTTTTGTTCAATTTTTTTAATGACAGTACTAATTTAATTATTTCATTTTTATTTTAAGCTTCTTTTTGCCTACAGTATTTAATGGTTATGCCTCTTACTTCAGCTTTAAAAACATCCCACTTAACACGAAGATCTACCGCCGTAGTAAGTATTTTTTGTTTGTAAGTTTGAATTAAATTATTAATGAGATTTTGATATTGTAGGTCATTAATTTTAAAGAAACCTCGGCCTCTGCTTTGTGCTTTGTGTCTTAGCTTTAACGAAATTTCTTGATGATCAGTGTAAGAAATAGCAGCGGGTCTAATATCTGCTGCTGTAATATGTGGTCTAATATCGGAGCTGATAAGAAAATAATCTATTCTGCTTGCTATGTTAAAGTTATTTTTCCTTCTCCAGGTAAATTGTCTTTTGTTTGGGTTAATTTATCTCCATATATCAACTAACTTAAAATGCCTAATCTATTTTTTTTCAATTAAGTTATTTATGTTTTTGAAGAAAGAATTTCTATTTCTTTGTATATTTGGTGCATATACATTTTTGTACATTTACTAAAGTGAAGATGTTATTATCGAGTTTTACATTAATTAGAATAAACCTACCCTCCTCATCTTTAATTTCATTGATTATTTTTGTATTTATGTTATCTTTAATTAAAATTGAAACACCTCTAGATAGGGAATTGCCAAAGCTATGGAATATCTTACACTTAGTTTCACTATTTATTATATTTATGTTGTTATCAGTGAAATGGGACTCTTGAATAAACAAGATGTCACATTTTTGATTTTCACACCAGATATATAGTCTATCTCGCTTTTCTTTTTTTCCTAGCCCTTGGCAGTTCAAGGAGCAAATATTTAGGTTTTTACTCATTTAAGGAGGCTCGCGGGTATAAGATTTTCAGAAAAAAATTAAACATTAAATTTTCATTACAAATTTTATTTATTACCTTAAGTAGTTGTTACTTTATCATGTGGTACAAAATTCATTCCAAAAAATCGATTCGTGTTGGCCCCAGCGGACTTTTAAAATGTAGATATCACTTAAAAAGCTCCAAATTATCTCCCTTTGGTGCAAAAAAGCCATTTTTTGGCATTAAAATTGAAATATCTTTTTTAACTCATCGGTGACCTATATTTTTTATTGTTGTTTTCGAATAAGCTGTCCATAAACTAAATAATTATAAAATTTTAGAGATTTCTGTAATTTAGTTCTTTTTTTATTTCGATGTTACCGCTATTTCTCCTATTAGTTCAACAGAAAAAAAGGACATTAACAAAAATGTATGCTTCTTTCGAAAGCAGATTGTGAGCGTAAATGAACGGTGACCCCATTTTTTTATTTCATTTTTCTATTAAGTATAAGATGAAGTTCATTTATAGAAAAATATAGAGAAATCCTATATTAAATAAAAAAAATCATTTAGACCCGCGAGCCGCCTTAAATAATGAACTATACATGTATTAGCAAAGATTACTACAGAGATATACATCACAACTAACTGTTCTAAGTTGTTCTGTTGTATGGAATACAACTAAGACTAAAAGTATAATAGTAGTCATGCATAAGTATATACAGTCGGAAACCCAGTTAAAATAAAACAAAAGAATCGAAGCTCTTTGTTAGAGAAGGCGATAAATGTGTACTGTAATGTTTACTATAGTGACAAAAAATTTAAAAGTTAACAGAAACAAACAAAATTACAATTTTCTTCTCAATAACGAAGTGTTATATTTTAAAAACACCGTTTGCATAAGCTTTCAATTTATCTAGTACATAGTTAAGCAGAACAATTAGATATCAGGTCGACGACATGGGTATCTCTCAAGTTGGATGTATAAAATGCATATCCTCCGATTTCTTTAAAAAAAAATACCACGGACGGAAAACATATCTATCTATTAGTTCAGTAATTTTCGTGTCTGCCCTTATATTATGTGACTCAAGAAAAAAATTCCAAAAAATGGGTAACAATAGTATCGAAAAGAGAAAATCAAGTGCACCATTTTATGTTAGGGCGTGTTTGAGTTGAATATTTTGTCTTGATATTAGTGGCGTAGCCAGGGTTGAAATGATGTGGATGTTTCGCCGAGCGGAGCGAGGCGGAAAAAAATTTTGAACTTTTTATGCAGAAAATTATTTTTTATTTAAGCACATATACTCCCCCAGAATCCGACACTAGTTAGATTTTTGTTTAAATTTAAAATACCCACCAATTCATATATTATATTTTTAACCAAATTTTATTGTTTCTTGGAAACTATCATCATTCAATTCATAAATATTTGATGTAAAGTTTCCCACCAAATCTTATATTTGACATATCAAAAACGGACCCCATTACAGCGGCACTTCTGTATAATTTAGGAACTTCGGAATATAGGAACTGAAGTGATTTCTCTTACCAGGAATTGGAGTCTACAACCTTGAGTTGTTGGTTTTTGATTACTGAGCTAAACGTGTTGCAGGAGACATAAAAATTCCGGGCGTCCAATCGTCCGGTCTTGTTAGCACTCTCATGTGTACAATTCTTGTCAGATTAAGTGAAACTTCTATCATAAGCAATGTCTTTGACAATTTGGAAAATAAGTCGTAATCAAATATTTTTAACCAGTTATGACCTTTTGAAATAAAAATTGTAATGGAAACCCCATTTCATTTGCTGTAAAGCTTTAATTTCTCTAAAGCTATTGAAAATAAAAAAGAAAAAGAACAAAAAAGTGCTTTTTTAGTTATTTCCTTGTTACTTGCCCTTTGATAGATAAAATATGACATCTAATGTGCATGGCGGGGAACATTGGATCTTTGTTCTTTACTGATTAAAAATATAATTAGTATTTGAACCTAGATAGAAAAGGGAATTCATAAGCCTAGGACTTATCACGATCTATTACAAATTGATTTTTTTTATCACGTCGTTTACCATGTCACAAGAAACAATATCAGGATAAAATTATGGTGTTTTAGTTGTTAGTTGCTATAGTCAAATGAGAAGCCATCACTCCACTAGGTTCAATTTCAGATGAAACATGTCCGAGGGTCTGCGTATCAGTCCACTCCGCTTGCCTTAGCCGATGACGTAGACTTTTTTTTACGAACAAAAGTTAACTTGAAACACTGTTCTGCGGCTATCTTGTTTACATAAACTAAATTATCAAATGAAAGACCAGGCATACTGCTTCGTAAATGACTGGACGTTATCCTCATATCCTCAGCCTTGTGAAATTTGGATACTTCCGAGTTAAACTGCTGCTATTTTATTTTTTTTGGTCAAAATGATGTGGATGCTTGAGCATCTGAGCATACATGCAAGCTACGCCACTGATCATCATATCGTACACAGCAAGAATATTTCATACACCGTCTCGCTTCAGATTCTATCATTTTTATATATCAAAGCTACAGGTTGACTTTATAACTTAAAAAAATCACAGTACTAAAAGATGAAATGTATGGGTCAAGTGAAATACCTATCTAATGAATCACAAAAACAGAGTAGGTGTGTTCGAATAGCTATTATTTTACTAAAAGTACTTGACGACAGTCTTTCAAGTTGGATGAGGAAAATGCTTATCTTTGAAAAATTATAATTTTTTGTGTGTGATAACTAGGGTTTATAGTCTTCAACCACTAAAAAAATCTAGTCTGCCCTTCCACGAAATATTTAATTAGAATTTTTTTTAAATGTTTATGAATTTTTGAAAATTCCACCTGACAACCGATCAGTCAATAGTTTTAAGTTGAATCAATGCAGACAAGATCAATAACTGGTGCTCATTAGCGAGTTAATACATTTCTCTTATAAAAATGCAACTGACAATAAGGATCGTACTGGTGCAATGTGGATAAAGTTATCGGTTTCCAAGAGCAAAATTGGTAGCGCGTCATCCCTAAAATGGCTTCCATTTCTACGATTGTGAAAATGAACTGGCGTAATGGGGAGATAATTTTGACGAGGTAGGATCATGACTGTATATGATATATGTGTATTATTAAAATATTTTAACAATAATACAGTTTTGCAGCTCTCTTTGACTTTACTTTGTGCTGTAAAATTAATAGATTTAAGTATGGTTTTTTTTTTCAATGGTGTAGAACGTACATGTGCATGTATGTATATAGGAGCTTGACTTTTAGAAATTACTTTTTCTATTTTCAGATGTTTTGATTGCTTAATAAGGATTGTTCGAGCGATCAACAACGTTATAACTGAGTTCAAATGAGACATATGCTTGACAGTTTTTAAAAACGTCATAAACGTTCCATACAGTTGAACCTGGAAATGATATCTGTTTGTGTAGAATTCTTTGGAGATTTTCGAATGTTCACTTAAAGCTGCTGTGTGTGTCATGTGTTTTAATACAATACGGATCTGTACTTCAAGTGAATATACTGCGTCAGAAGAATTAGCATAGCTAGTTGTGGAGTATGTGTTTCTGGATAGTATGGTGCAAAATTATATGAATGTATTTAGTTTCGTACTTCCTGTGTGTGATGCGGTATATGGTGATATACTACATGTAGTTGCGTACCATATGTGCAATTTCGTAGGAATATTTAGAGGTTGATATATTTTCCATGTATCCTTGTTTGAATTGCAGAAAATAGAAGATTCGTTATGCAATCAGTGCATACATGTAAATGTATTTTGGTGAGGAGCTGATTGAAACTAATGCAGCCTAATCTGAGTAATGACGTAAATAGTAGAACTAATGATCGTTTGTTAACTAGTGAATGAAAGTTTTATTCTTTTTATATGTTTAATGTTTGTTTTATAATTAGCTGTTTCTTCCAGACATATGTGTTTGCTGGTATTTTGTGAATAAACATACATATAAGATAAATTAAACATTACACTGTTTTCTATTTCTACATCGTCAATTGAGAACATATGATCTAGTGTTGTGTCATATTTCTCTTTTTGATTGGATAATATACATGTTCTACTTTTATCAACACAAATACAATATACAGTATGTATGGAAGATAAGTTATTTTAATTTTCGATATCATCATTCAAACACATATAATCTAATATTATATCGTATTCTTTTTTTTTGTTTTTTTACATAATGAATAAAAGTCATGGAAAAACATAAAATAAAAACATTGTTTATGTTTACCATAACATCAATTGGACACATACAATCCTTTAGTGCAAAAAGCTCTTTTATTTGTTTGTTTTTTACACTATAAATAAAAACACAGAAACAAGTAAATATATACAAATGTTCATGAAAAAAGCTAGATAATTATACTATTTAATGTTTATAAAGTGTATTTACATTTAGTTGAGCTTGCTGATAGTTAGGTCCCTTTGGTTTCTTATTATTTGATGTACGTTCGTGAATTTGGTCGGTTGGTGTTGTTGCTGGGCGTTTGTCTTTGCGTCCATCAGGTGTTCCAATATTGCTGTTTCCTTGGAAATGAAAGAATAATGTTGATTGATTAGGATTCTCCTCGTCTTTATTAAGTTGCTGTGGACCGTTTTTTTTTGCCAGACTTTTTTTAAGCTTTAGCTTTTGCTTTTTTAATTTCATTGTTGTGTTTAGCTGCTGAATTGCCTTCGTGTTCAGGCTCGTTCATATTAAGAGCTGCATCCTTTTTATTTGAAGCGTTATAGCTGAAACTTGCGCTTGTCACATTGAACTTTTGTAAAAAACGGAGACTGGTTATTGGTTCCCATCTTTTCAGTGTTTGTTTGTTTAGATATATTAAAATTTCTTCTTCACTTGTCGAATCTTCAGATTCATGCATGCTATCATTGTTGACATTGACTGGATGTTCTTGGGCGTTGTCAATAACGGTCCCGAAATTTGGACATTCAGCTTTCTTATGACTTGGGTTATTACATGTTGTACATACCCATTCATTCGGACATTCTCTGAGCACGTGCCCAGTTTGCAGACATTTGTTACATGTTAGCTGAGAGGAATCAGTTTTCTGCTCTTTTTGTAGCAAAACGGCCATATATTTACCGATTCTTAGAGTTCTAGGTAAGACCTTTTCCATCGTTTCTCAGTATAATATTATGTCTCCTGTTTGGCAATTGGTGAGAAAATCGTCAACTCTGAGTCGCTCTCTGTCCAATGTGTGGACTATACCTCCTAAATTTTCTACCGCCCTTATAATCTGTTCATCTTCAACAGAGCAAGGGATGTTCTTGACTCTAACACGCCAGTGATAAGGATTGTCATGATCGTATACCTTTGAATTAGGATTGCGGGTATAGATTTTTTAAGGCTTTTTCGTTATAACCAGTCCCTTTGTTATTGAAGTGTCTCTGTCAGTTTCAGAGTCAGGATAAATGCGCCACATCCCTTTTATCCTTTGCAAACCTTTGAGGTTGCTAGTATTAAAAACATGATCAATAGATTTGTAACGTTCAACATGGTTGAGAAACTGGTCTATGTTTGATTTGACATCACCAAACAGATCTTTCTCTAGCAGGAAAACGGGTTTAACAGAACCTAAAATCTCATGTGGATTCAAAGGGTTTTCAACTTGATTATCAGCCATCTGACAATTTTTCACTGCGTTTTTGTATGACTCGGGTAAGTTTTTAATATGGCTGACATCAGTACTGTTGATATCCGAACTTGCTATCATCAATGTGTTTTTTTTGTCCGTATATTTATCAGAGTTATTAAAACCAGCTACAAATGTAGTTTTAATTCAACTATCTACCCAGTAGGTACCTATTCAGTATACTTATACTCTGGATTACGTCTTTAATATATTGATTTGACTTGGTTTTGTTGGAGCGAAAAAATTTCAGTGGAATACCTTCGGCCCCTTACGTCAGATACTTTGTTTCTTAATTATAATGAGGCTGACGTCATGCAGGAACTTCTTAGGAAGAAAGATAAGAATTAAGCGATATTATTTAACTCTACTTTCCGCTATATAGATGATGTCCTTTCACTAAATAATTCAAAATTAGGTGACTATGTGGAACGCATCTATCCCATCGAACTAGAGATAAAGGATACTACAGATACAGTTGTATCACCAGCCCAGTAGCCAGTACTCCGGTACTGGCATGAAAATACGGATTTTTTGTGTTATTAAATTTGCTGTTACAAAATATTACAAATTATTATAAATTAAGGAATGTATCTCCCTCATGCAAAGCTCTGATTCCTTTCACGGATTTGGCTATACTTTTTGGAACTTTTGGATTATAGCTCTTCATCTTTTATATTAGCTTTGGATTTTACATATTTTGGCCATGAGCATCACTGAAAAGACATGTATTGTCGATATGCGCATCTAGTGCAGAAAAATTGGTACCGTTAATGTAATTAAGTAGGTCTCATATCTTGACTTACATCTAGAAATTGACGATGAGGGTCAGTTGAAAGCAAAACTTTACGACAAAAGAGATGATTTCAGCTTTCCAATTGTGAACTTTCCATTTCTAAGTAGCAACATTCAAGCAGCACCTGCATACGGGGTATATATCTCCCAATTGGTACGATATTCCCGTGCTTGCATTTCTTATCATGATTTTCTTGATAGAGGGTTGCTGCTCACAAGGAAGCTATTACACCTAGAGTTCCAAATGATGAAGTTGAAATCATCCCTTCGTAATTTTTTCGGACGCCATCACGAGTTGGTTGACCGTTATGGAATAACCGTTTTACACATGATATCGGATATGTTCCTTACGTCGTAACTACAATCTCCTTCTCTTTCATGAATGTGCCCTACCGAATTAGACTATTTATCGGCTTTGGTATTACATAATCAACATGTGGAGCAGGATATATGTACCCTTCTGGAGCACCTGAGATCACCCCTAAGTTTTGATGGGGTTCGTGTTGTTTATTCTTTAGTTTTCTATGTTGTGTCATGTGTACTAGTGTTTGTCTGTTTGGCTTTTTCATTTTTAGCCATGGAGTTGTCAGTTTATTTTCGATTTATGAGTTTTACTGTCCCTTTGGTATCTTTCGTACCTCTTCTATATAGACAATAATCAGTCACTTGTTAACCACGCTTGTTTGAAATTCATAACTAACATTTATGCCACTAGATAGAAACTAGAGGCTCTAAAGAGCCTGTGTCGCTCACCTTGGTCTATGTGAATAGTAAACAAAAGAAGCAGATGGATTCGTGACAATATTGTGTTTTGGTGATGTGATGTACATCTTACTTAACTAAACAGTCTTGCTGCTTACAATTATCTATCTATAATGAACTTGGTCCAGTAGTTTCAGTGGAAAATGTTAATAAAAATTTACAAATTTTATGAAAATTGTAAAAAATTGACTATAAAGGACAATAACTCCTTAGGGGGTCAATTGACCATTTCGGTGATGGTGAATTGTTTGTAAATCTTACTTTGCTGAACATTATTACTGTTTACAGTTTATCTCTATCTATAATAATATTCAAGATAATAACCCAAAACAGCAAAATTTCCTTTAAAATTACCGATTCGGGGGCAGCAACCCAACAACTAATTGTCCGATTCATCTGAAAATTTCGGGGCAGATAGATCTTGACCTGATAAACAATTTTACCCGATGTCAGATTTGCTCTAAATTCTTTGGTTTTTGAGTTATAAGTCAAAAACTGCATTTTACCCCTATGTTCTAATCAAATCAAGATGGCCGGGTCATGGAAAACATTTTTTAAACATGATTGTGGCCAAGTTTGGATTAATTTGGCACAGTAGTTTCAGAGGAGAAGATTTTTGTAAAAGATAACTAAAATTTTTGAAAAATGGTTAAAAATTGACTATAAAGGGCAATAACTCCTAAAGGGGTCAACTGACCATTTCGGTCACGCTGACTTATTTGTAAATCTTACTTTGCTGAACATTATTAATGTTTAAAGTTTATCTCTATCTATAATAATATTCAAGATAATAACCAAAAAACAGCAAAATTTCCTTAAAATTACTGATTCAGGGGCAGCAACCCAACAACGGGTTTTCCGATTCATCTGAAAATTTCAGGGCAGATAGATCTTGACCTGATAAACAATTTTACTCATGTCAGATTTGCTCTAAATGCTTTTGTTTTTGAGTTATAAGCCAAAATCTACATTCTACCCATATGTTCTATTTATAGCCATGGCGCAACTTGGTTGGTTGGCAGGGTCACGCCACACATTTTTTAAACTAGATACCCCAATGATGATTGTGGCCAAGTTTTGTTTAATTTGGCCCAGTAGTTTCAGAGGAGAAGATTTTTGATAAGTTAACGACGACGGACGACGACGGACGCCGGACGCAAAGTGATGGGAAAAGCTCACTTGGCCCTTTGGGCCAGGTGAGCTGAAAAGTAAAACAACAAAAGTTCCAAACTCAGTGGAAAGTCAGAACGGAAAGTCCCTAGGTGAATGGCTAAATCGAAAGCTCAAACACACCAAACGAATGAACAACTACAAGATTCCTGACTTTGAAATTGTATTTTCGTAGAACATGTAAAAAAATTGAAAACAAAACGTTTAATAACTTCATGCGTCCGAAGCGCTCAAAAGCCAAACATTTGAAATCCGAAGATTTATAAGTACCGAAACCGTCGAAGAGGTAGATGCCAAAAATAACTGAAATAAATAGTCAAATTGATCCTAAGCTAACTTTGGCTAAGGTAGTTGAAACCTTAGTTTCTTAATGATTTTAAAATTTATAAACGGACAATTTTAATAACGTTTGTTTAATCATGTCAGTACCGAATTACTGACTACTGATTTAGTAGTCCAATAAGCCGGCAATGGGCCATTATATGTATGGAATTTCCTATATTTGATATTGAATTTGATATCCTATACAAACAAGTCTTCAGATTTGCTGTTGAATGTTATGTTCCTTCAATCCATGACGGACTTCTGATTTGCAAAATGTCTTCCTTGTCTAATTTTGTAGTAGAGTGATTTGCATACAAGGACACTATTGTTCTAAGTTTGTCGGGAGGGGGGGGGGGTAACAACATAATTATCGTGAAGAGATGATCAACAACATCCAGCATCTTTGTCTCTGTAAGCAGACTTTTATCGACAAAGTTTTTCAACTTATGAATACGACGTTTTATCATAGACCTATTTGAAAAAGTTATCAAAGGTACCATGATTATAATTTAATACGCCAGACGCGCATTTCGTCTACATAAGACTCACCAGTGACGCTCATATCCAAATAGTTATATCGCAAAACAAGTAGAAAGTTGAAGATCATTGAGGACCCAAAATTCCAAACAGTAGTGCCAAATACGGCCAAGGTAATCCATTCCTGGGATGAGAAAATCCTTAGTTTTTCAACTGTTGACCCATTCTGATAAAGTCTCCATTTCAAACTGTTTTCGTTTAGCCTATGCTATGGCGTTTTTCTCAAAATTATTTTGAAATAATGGTCTATATATGATGTGGTTCTCTTAACTTAGAATCATAATGTATCACCTTTCGGAGATGTTCATGTAACATTATGACTAAATTCGCATGCTAGAAATAACATGGACATAGGGGCTGTGAATATAAGGCGAGTAAGAATAGTCACATGTAATAGGGATTAGGTATTGTTCTGAATGATGTATCAAATAATTTCCTGATATGCATGATTACAATTAAATATTTAGGTGCTATAAGTATATCTGAAGCATACAATAAGAACAAACTGACGAAGAACGTTGCTTATGTTGATTACAATCGACTCCTTTCTTTGTAAAGTGAACGGGAGGGAATGTTCTATTTTTTGCATGAAAAGAATCGGATCTTTCTTATGAAAAAGGCCTACGTTCTAAATAATACTCACCAGTCTGTATATTGGAGGAAATATATTTATGCATCATTTGTCATGTGCATAATCTCTTATAAATTTTAGTCTTCTAACAAGCAGTAAAAAAATGATAGTTCCAATGTAATGTAACCCTTGCAGATGATGAAGAAGTAAACAAAGGTCATCAAAGCTCATAGAGGGCGATCTAGATTTTGAAGTCTGTTTTACATTAGGCCCAAATAAGTTTGCAGTCGAGAAAAAGCAGTATCACAATACATGCTGAGTGTTCTGGATTAAAAACCTGGTCCTTGAAATAAGATAGTGACAACATACATATAAAGACAATGTATTATGTTCCAGTCGCAATTAATTTTTGACAATCTCAATTAGGTACCCTTTGGAACACTTTTTATACATCATCGTATACTGTTGTTGTTGGATAGCTGCACATTAAAACAATGTTCTTGTTACTGACATTTATTACATATTGAATATTAATATTTAATTAACATTTATGTGTATTTCATGTTACTTTCATATTAATTGGCAGGTCAAAACAAATACCAACTTTAAAATGTTACCAAATGTAAACTTGCAAATTGCCCATACGTTACATTTTGTAGACATTATGGAAGAAGTTTTATCAAAACTGCGCTGAAAGTATTATAAACACTAAAAAGACTTGACCCATTGTTCATTTGTACCCATAGCTTGTCTCCATGCTGCATTTGTAAATTGATAGATTGGGTTGCCATATCATATTCTTTGGAGGTGAATAGCCACACTACAATCTCTCCATTCTTCCTTAGAGTAGTATGACCGGTTACAAGGCCTGACATCATCGTTACAGTCACTTTATAAATACCATTGTGCGGAACAGTATATATACTCGTAACGGGATCATAGTCAGAGGCTAGGTCACCATTAATAAGCTTAGTGCCGTATTTGACAATACTTCCTGTCGGCACTGGTTGTGCATTTAGAACGGTTATACAACTTATTTTTTCTAAAGGAAATGTCGCTGTAAATGCAGCTGCAAAAAGGATTTAAAAATCGTTAAAAATCTAATTATACAAGTACACTTTAGTGCACATGACATGCCCAAGAATAAAAAAGTATTACTCTAAAATATTTTATACTGCTGTCAGTTTTCTATTATAAATTTTGTACTTGTTAATAAACACTATACAAACTTGATACACACATACACTTTTTGGTTAAACATTTCAAACATGACAGTGTTGATTGATCTTTTTCTTTTACATGATTAAACATTCTGAGATATAAATAAAAAGAAAGGACTTGGATAATCGACCCATTACATCAATACATGCAAATCGGGAAAAAAATATAAATCGAAAAGTTTTACAATTTATTGACTTTTGAAAACGGCATACAATTATAAAGTACGAATTTTTCTAGTTGTGATTGACGCAGTCAGACATTGTCTTATAAAACTATTTTAATAATCAAAACTTATGTTTTAAGTGTTGTGTTTTGGATTGAAAGAGGGACGAAAGATACCAGACGGACAGTCAAACTCATAAATCGAAAAAAAAAACTGACAACGCCATGGCTTAAAATTTAAGCAGACAAACAATAGTACAGATCCTGCTCCACATGTGGTACCCGTCGTGTTGCTTCTGGATAACAAATCCGGTAAATAGTCTAATTCGGTAGGTCACATTCATGAAAGGAAAGGGGAATGTAGTTATGACGTAAGGAACATATCCGATATCATTTGTGAAACGGTTATGGAAACGGTTATTCCATAACGGTCAACCAACTCGTGATGGCGTCCGTAAAATATACGAAGTGATGATTTTAACTTAACCATTTGGAACTCTTGGTTGAATAGTTTCCTTGTGAGCAGCAAACCTCTATCAAGAAAATCATGATAGGAAATGTTGAAGGGAGGAAAATAAAATCTTAAAGCTGACATAAGTCTGTAGTAAATAGTGGTATGTTTTATGTCTGTAATCACATGATTATCATGCGATACAATATTTCTTGATTAATGATACCGAAATATAAATTATCCATAAAGTACAATTTTTATAAATATTGGTAGATTTGATATAAATGTAGATAAATGTTTTTTGTCATATAAACTATTCTGATAATCATAACTACATATTTCTAATGCAGGATCAGTTTTAATAATGTGGTAAATGAGGACTCAAGTATTACTCAGTAGTACCGGGTATCGAACCAAACCGAGACACGAATAATTGGTTTCTTGTTGGACATTGTTGTGTTTCTTAATATAACCTTTGTTTCCTTCAGAATTTTTACTGATTACCCATACAAGTAAAATAGAACATTTTTGTTTTCAAATCCTTGTGCAAAACTGTTATTTATATGACTAAAATTGTTTATATAATATTCTTACCACGTATACAGCCTGAAAAAGATGTAAATAACAGTCAAAGTATATCTATAATTTATATTGAAAAAAGAGGGGGACTTTGTGTAAATATGTAGATGTTATATATAAAATGATACTCTATTTAGGGGACACTGGACGTTAAGCAACCAACAATCAATCAATCAATCTAGGGGAACAGCTTAATCGACGATTAACTAATTGTGCACATATATCAATAATTGCAGGTAATTTGTTTAATTGATTTCTCCACACCTACAACATGTAGTTTCCCGAATGTTTTATAGCTAAACGAATACAGGAAAAGTGTGGTATCCTAGCTTTATACACATTAAGCACACTATGCACACTTTCCGAAGTAATGGTCATCTTATTTAATGCATACATTAGTGATGAATATAGTATGTTGCCATCTACAAATGTATTTTTTGACGACGGGTTTCATTTCCTTTTTTTCCGCCATCGTATTCCATTCATTTGCATTTTCATTTCAAAAGACTTATGAATTTGATTAGTCAAAAGTTAAATTACAAAAATACCAAACTCGGAAGGAAATTCAAAACGAAAAGACCTTTATTAAATGGCAAAAATACATACAAGTATAGCGAACGGAAAGTAATAGTCATATTACTGACTTGGTACAGGCACTTCCTTTTGTAGAAATCTGTCATAAATTGGGGCACAGAGGGCATTAGTGTTATACAATCGTACTTTAAAAACAAATAACTGTTTTGACAGAAAAAAAAAACATGTAGACAAAGAACATAGCAAAAAATAAAGACAAGAACTCAACAGTCACCATAGCACAATCACATAGTGTCGAAATTTAGAAACAAAAACGGATAATCAGTAAAGATTAAAAATACACAACGACAAAATAGGGGACTGAAACACATAAAATCGTCTCGCTTGTTTCCGTTTCTGGTATTGAGATACCTTTTTGTCTTGTCTTGCTGAACGCGAGGCGATATTTCATTATGCCACAATATAATTTATTTCCGACTAAATACTTAGATATGGAAGTTCCTTCATTATATTAGTTCCAAATGGAAGAACTAATCTAGGGAACTGGTATCAGGCGGGTTTGGAAAGACCTTGAGTAATAATAGAATTTGAGTTTGCAGTACTTAAAGCAATTCCTGTTTTGCATTTATAATTAATGATCTGTAAGTTAGCTTAAGCTTGCTAATAACAGATAAAAACACACAGTTTTGATTGAATGTTTTTACTTTCAAATGTATCACAGGAAGAATTACGATCAATTGTTTTAAACACATTGCGAAATTATGAAGTTTTTGAATTGTTTTGTTTGGGTGTATAGGTTAAACTATGTTTATAGATAAAGCAGCATAGGCGTTCAAATGTTTGCGTTCATGAATCCAAACGCTATAACCACCCGACATTGATAACTATATTTTCATTTAGTCTGATTGTTCATCCTGATAACTTTTAAACATTAACATTTACAATGTTTCAGTACATACATATTTTGACATTTTAGTGACTTAAAATCGTGACTAAGATAAAAATCTTACCTGTACTCGTACGACACATTGAAACAACTAAGATACATGTTAAAGCAGATCTCATAATCATTGTAATTGAGAGTTGATAAGCGGTTCTGCAAACAGAAAATTACTTAACTAATGCATATTTATAATATTAACATGAATGAAGGCGAGAATGCTGTTACCGTAAGGAAAGCATCGTGTATGAAAATGTATATTCATATATATTTACATATATCTTGTTCAGGAAAGGTATATAATAAACAGATGATTATTTTTTCGACGCTTGCTGAAAGCCAGCATTTAATACCTTTTAACCAAAAACAAATAATTATATATCGAGTCATTTTAGTTCTTTATAATCAGTAGTTATGATTCTAAAGCAATAGTCAAGTCTTTATTTACACAAAGCTCGCAACCGGAATACTTGAATGATTATAAGCCTTGTATGCTTATGAGCTTTGACTTCCAATGGGTAGGTGTCATAACTACTGTTCGCTCCTTTTCCTAACTTAACACTAGTTATTAGGTCTGCACTCCTGAATATTTTGTTAGTCATTTACTGGATTTCGACTGTTTATTTCTTTGTCCAATTAAGTTCAATTCAAAATTACTATTGTAAATAACTACTGTTTGAGTAATTGTTGTCTTTAATAAAATTGCAAAAATATATCAGTTCAATATTAAAGATTTTCCTTGTTTTAGAAACACTTCATTGGCAGTCGGTTCTTCACTTCTTACAGTTTGTTTTTCTAGCTTATAACAATATCGGGTTTTCAAGTTCACCAAGATCCGCCATAATTCGGCAATTTAGGTTTAAATTGCACACTTATGATACTAGTCATAGAAATAGTACAAACAATAAAATTGAGAATGACAACGGGGAGTGTGTCGAGTAAGCAACAATCCCACCAAAGAGTTAAAAACAGCCGAAGGCCACCAATGGGTCTAAAACACTGCAAACCAATACTGTACCCGGAGTTGGACTAGATCGAGTACGTAGTCCTTTTGGTGAAATAAATAAAACAATATCCTTAATATTATAATTTGTGATTGATTTGCCCATAAAAAAACCGTATGTAATGTACAATTTGTTCTACATGTTTTCTTTATTTGAATGTAAACGAATTCAAATATTTGTTTTAACCATTTTAATATTCATTGTCAACCTATTTCGATAAGCTGCATAAAAAAGTAGTTCATAAACGACACGCAAAGCTAACAACCATAAATTAACTATTACACTTGCAATTACAATGAACAATTACAATGAACAATTAAAAAATTGAAGTTTGAGTTTGTTTCTCTACAATTGTACAAATATGTTTCATTACAATGTCGATCGCACATGTCGTATAAGCCTTGAGTCTGAAAAGTCAAATAAGACTTTATCAAACAGAATTTTGGTATATTATATGGAAAGGCTTCCCGTCTATAATAGTGTGATCCGGAACACTATTAAGCTGTTGACACTACGACATTAATCATTGTTTGATCGATTCCATTTTCATAATAATGATATTAATAATTTACCTGGTCTTCAAGTTTTCTTAAATGATGAAACTATTCTTGTTGAAAACAATCTTGCCACGACATGGATGCACTTTCATGTTTATAGTTTGTAAATCAGTTAATTTATTCAGATTATATAACATATTTTTGAATGCCACGTTAAAAACATTAATTGCTTTGTGTAAAAATATTGTAACAAAAATAATGTAGGCGGTTGATTATATTTGGGCACATTGATCTTTGTATTGCGTAGTATGTTTGAGGATGACCATATTCAAATGTATGCGCATGCTTTTTATTTATTATAAAAAAATAAAAGTAATATCACCCTTTACGGTAATGACCACTCGCACCAGGTAGTTTATACTTAAAAAAATCTCAATTTTTTTGTTTAGTCTTATGATATTAAAGATATTTACCAAAAACGTCTATACGACACGATAATCAATCTTTATCGGTAATTTGTACATTTTTCCTTTGATGTGTACTCGCTGATATTGCCAGTATCAGTGGACTGGCCGTGATATAAAAATTATTGGGTTAGTACGCAAATGACATGCGCGAATGCAATGCGTAAGGATCTACTTTCCCCTTTTATTCACGAAATTGCGCGTGATTTTTATCGCAGAAACGCACGAGATTTTTGGCGAATGAAACACTTGACATTGATTATAACTTTCACAAAGTTAGTTTAGCCTTTTTTGTTGTGAAAATGTGAACAGAAAATGCATAAAAAAACCGACAGACTTAAAAAAAAATGCGTTATCTATAATTGATATCTATAATTATATGAACTTTTTATTGAAGTACAACTAACACATCGTTCATGGTGTTCCAATCCGAGTTTTTATTCATACAATACCAATACATAGCCTGGTGCTGTTCCAAGTATTTTTCTTTTTCTGTTTCTTGAGAAGTATTTGTTTTACCTGTTCAGTCACTATAAAGTGTTACCATTCATATTTAAACGCAACACATAAATAGTAACCAAAAAGGTACTACTATCGCATGAGAGAAGCTAAAACAAATGAAAATTACGCATTTTCAACATTTTATGGGACCATCATATACAATTTTAAAAGATGTGGTTTCATTGTCAATTTAAAGACAGATATTCATAGAACAAAGAACAAAAAGTGAGCTTATTCATATGGACATATTAATGGTATATTTTTAACCCCGGCTTATTGATAGGATTTCAAACTCCTGTGATTTAAATTCGGGACCTCGTGATTTCGTGTTTTTAAACCCGGGAATTCGGGATCAGGACCCTCCTATCCCCCTCTATGTTGATGCTTTGTGAAAAATAAAAAAATCTGACTTACCGGTATGCTACCATTAGATTTGCCATTGTTAGAGTCATGTCTAAAGCAGAATATTAATAAAACACATGCAATAATTCCTTTTCAATACTTTGTGCAAGAGCACGCCATGTTTACTGCACTGTGACAAAATTTCAAATGACGTAATGCAACCTGTGACGTCAAATGTGATTCGCCGTGATTCGACGCGAAAAAGAAGTTCGTTTGTTATTTTCTCTATTATTGTAGTAATTTTTATTTTTTTAAATTACCGATAAACAGAATAAAGGACTTTTTTTATACTGACTTTATCACAGAAAATATCAGGCTCGCCCTTTGGGCTCACCTGATATTTTACTGTGATAAAGTCAGTATCAAAAACAAAAAAGTCCTTTATTCTATATATCATATATATTCATAAACATGTCTACGTTGAAAATAACGTTCAAACCTATAATTTTGTTGATTTAACACAATTATCATACGTGGCTTGCAAAACAAAGATCTTGGTAGAGGGGTCTAAATACAGCGCAAACATCATTTTCCAAAAGACTAAATTAGTAAAAATGTATATTTTAACAAAACGCATTTGACTAACAGGTCGAGCAACGGATGTTCCTAAACGCTGCTGACTGCCATTGTCGATTGCCAAAAAAACAAATCACCAGTTGTACCAAAATGGATACAGATATAGTTACCAGGTGTCGAGAAAAAATGCAAAATTACACAAAGACAAAAAGGAGAAAACAATGGTGATATTACACTTAATAAGCGGACAAAAGTTAAAACAATTTTTTTCTTTTTTTTTCTTCTTCAAATGTCTAATATTATTTTTTTTATCCATTAAAATCTGATTTAGATTAAGTATGAACTACTACTTAATGTATGATTTTTTAGAGTCTAAAAAGGAGTTTTGATAGGTTAAACAATAGATGAAATGATGATTGAAGTCATTTGTATATATTATTATTTAATTTTGCCTTAAGATAGTAAATCTTATACCAATTATCATTGGTTATTTCAAAACATTTCAAAACCAATACCTTAACAAATGGAACAATGTGATTTGATTGCAGACAACTTCCTGGCGTAACCAACAGTCCAGAATTTCAAAAAACTCTATTTAACTGTACGACATTTAAACGCCTGTACATTTTAGGTCAAATAATAATAACTATTATCCCCGGCTTAATGTATATCTAGGATTTTGATTGGCTAACGCACGTCGTTACAAAACCCATAGCCCCTGGGTGTTGCTATCCGTAGATATGGATATTTTAACACCCTTCAGTACCCTGTACACCCTTCGGCTACGCCTCAGGGGCTCAATTGACCATTTCGATGATGTTGACTTGTTTGTAAATCTTACTTTGCTGAACATTATTACTGTTTACAGTTTATCTCTATCTATAATAATATTCAAGATAATAACCCAAAACAGCAAAATTTCCTTAAAATTACCGATTCGGGGGCAGCAACCCAACAACTGGTTGCCCGATTCATCTGAAAATTTCAGGGCAGATAGATCTTGACCTTATAAACAATTTTACCCGATGTCGATTTGCTCTAAATTCTTTGGTTTTTGAGTTATAAGCCAAAAACTGCATTTTACCCCTATGTTCTAATCAAATCAAGATGGCCGGGTCATCGGACACATTTGTTAAACTAGATACCTCAAAGATGATTGTGGCCAAGTTTGGATTAATTTGGCACAGTAGTTTCAGAGGAGAAGATTTTTGTAAAAGATAACTAAAATTTTTGAAAAATGGTTAAAAATTGACTATAAAGGGCAATAACTCCTAAAGGGGTCAACTGACCATTTCGGTCACGCTGACTTATTTGTAAATCTTACTTTGCTGAACATTATTACTGTTGAAAGTTTATCTCTGTCTATAATTATATTCAAGATAATAACCAAAAACAGCAAAATTTCCTTAAAATTACTGATTTAGAGGCAACAACCCAACAACGGGTTTCCAATTCATCTGAAAATTTCAGGGCAGGTAGATCTTGACCTGATAAACAATTTTACTAAATGTCAGATTTGCTCTAAATGCTTTTGTTTTTGAGTTATAAGCCAACATCTACATTTTACCCATATGTTCTATTACTAGCCATGGCTTGGTTGGTTGGCAGGGTCACGCCACACATTTTTTAAACTAGATACCCCAATTATGAGTGTGGCCAAGTTTGGTTTAATTTGGCCCAGTAGTTTCAGAGGAGAAGATTTTTGTTAAGTTAACGACGACGGACGACGACGGACGCCGGACGCCGGATGCAAAGTGATGGGAAAAGGCCAGGTAAGCTAAAAAGCAAAACAACAAAACAACAAAAGTTCCAAACTCAGTGGAAAGTCAGAACGGAAAGTCCCTAGGTGAATGGCTAAATCAAAAGCTCAAACACACCAAACGAATGGACAACTAACAGATTCCTGACTTTGAAATTGTATTTTCGAAGAACATGTAAAAAAATTGAAAACAAAACGTTTAATAACTTCATTCGTCCGAAGCGCTCAAAAGCCAAACATTTGAAATCCGAAGATTTATAAGTACTGAAACCGTCGAAGAGGTAGATGCCAAAAATAACTTAAATAAATAGTCAAATTGATCCAAAGCTAACTTTGGCTAAGGTAGTTGAAACCTTTAGTTTCTTAATGATTTTAAAATTTATAAACGGACAATTTTAGTAAAGTTTGTTAAATCATGTCAGTACCGAATTACTGACTACTGATTTAGTAGTCCAATAAGCCGGCAATGGGCCATTATATGTATGGCATTTCCTATATTTGATATTGAATTTGATATCCTATACAAACAAGTCATCAGATTTGCTGTTGAATGTTATGTTCCTTTAATCCATGACGGACTTCTGATTTGCAAAATGTCTTCCTTGTCTAATTTTGTAGTAGAGTAATTTTCATACAAGGACACTATTATTCTAAGTTTGTCGGGAGGGGGGCAACAACATACTTATCGTGAAGAGATGATCAACAACATCCAGCATCTTTGTCTCTGTAAACAGGCTTTTATCGACAAAGTTTTTCAACTTATGAATACGACGTTTTATCATAGACCTATTTGAAAAAGTTATCAAAGGTACCATGATTATAATTTAATACGCCAGACGCGCATTTCGTCTACATAAGACTCACCAGTGACGCTCATATCCAAATAGTTATATCGCAAAACAAGTAGAAAGTTGAAGAGCATTGAGGACCCAAAATTCCAAACACTAGTGCCAAATACGGCCAAGGTAATCCATTCCTGGGATGAGAAAATCCTTAGTTTTTCGAAAAATTCAAACTGTTGACCCATTCTGATAAAGTCTCCATTTCAAACTGTTTTCGTTTAACCCATGCTATGGCGTTTTTCTCAAAATTATTTTGAAATAATGGTCTATATATGATGTGGTTCTCTTAACTTAGAATCATAATGTATCACCTTTCGGAGATGTTCATGTAACATTATGACTAAATCCGCATGCTAGTAATAACATGGACATAGGGGCTGTGAATATAAGGCGAGTAAGAGTAGTCACATGTAATAGGGATTAGGTATTGTTCTGAATGATGTATCAAAATTTCCTGATATGCATGATTACAATTAAATATTTAGGTGCTATAAGTATATCTGAAGCATACAATAAGAACAAACTGATGAAGAACGTTGCTTATGTTGATTACAATCGACTCCTTTCTTTGTAAAGTGAACGGGAGGGAATGTTCTATTTTTTGCATGAAAAGAATCGGATATTTCTTATGAAAAAGGCCTACGTCCTAAATAATACTCACCAGTCTGTATATTGGAGGAAATATATTTATGAATCATTTGTCATGTGCATAATCTCTTAGAAATTTTAGTCCGCTAACAAGCAGTAAAAAAATGATAGTTCCAATGTAATGTTACCCTTGCAGATGATGAAAAGTAAACAAAGGTCATCAAAGCTCATAGAGGGCGATCTAGATTTTGAAGACTGTTTTATATTAGGCCCAAATAAGTTTGCAGTCGAGAGAAAGCAGTATCACAATACATGCTGAGTGTTCTGGATTAAAAACCTGGTTCTTTAAATGAGATAGTGACAACATGCATATAAAGACAATGTATTATGTTCCAGTCGCAATTAATTTTTGACAATCTCAATTAGGTACCCTTTGGAACACTTTTTATACATCATCGTATACTGTTGTTGTTGGATAGCTGCACATTAAAACAATGTTCTTGTTATTGACATTTATTACATATTGAATATTAATATTTAATTAACATTTATGTGTATTTCATGTTACTTTCATATTTATTGGCAGGTCAAAACATATACCAACTTTAAAATGTTACCAAATGTAAACTTGCAAATTGCCCATACGTTACATTTTGTAGACATTATGTAAGTGTTATCAAAACTGCGCTGAAAGTATTATAAACACTAAAAAGACTTGACCCACTGTTCATTTGTACCCATAGCTTGTCTTCACGTTGCAGTTGTAAATTGATAGATTGGGTTGCCATATCATATTCTTTGTAAGTGAATAGCCACACTATAATCTCGCCATTCTTCCTTAGAGTAGTATGACCGGTTACAAGGCCTGACATCATCGTTACAGTCACTTTATAAATACCAGTGCGCGGAACAGTATATATACTCGTAACGGGATCATAGTCAGAGGCTAGGTCACCATTAATAAGCTTAGTGCCGTATTTGACAATACTTCCTGTCGGCACTGGTTGTGCATTTAAAGGTAATGTCGCTGTAAATGCAGCTGCAAAAAGGATTTAAAAATCTTTAAAAATCTAATTATACAAGTAAACTTTAGTGCACATAACATGCCCAAGAATAAAAAAGTATTACTCTAAAATATTGTATACTGCTGTCAGTTTTCCATTATAAATTTTGTACTTGTTAATAAACACTATACAAACTTGATACACACATACACTTTTTGGTTAAACATTTCAAACATGACAGTGTTGATTGATCTTTTTCTTTTACATGATTAAACATTCTGAGATATGAATAAAAAGAAAGGACTTGGATAATCGACCCATTACATCAATACATGCAAATCGGGAAAAAATATAAATCGAAAAGTTTTACAATTTATTGACCTTTCAAAACGGCATACAATTATAAAGTACGAATTTTGCCAGTTGTGATTGACGCAGTCAGACATTGTCTTATAAAACTATTTTAATAATCAAAACTTATGTTTTAAGTGTTGGTGTGTTAGATTGAAAGAGGGGCGAAAGATACCAGACGGACAGTCAAACTCATAAATCGAAAAAAAAAAATGACAACGCCATGGCTAAAAATTAAAGCAGACAAACAATAGTACAGATCCTGCTCCACATGTGGTACCCGTCGTGTTGCTTCTGGATAACAAATCCGGTAAATAGTCTAATTCGGTAGGTCACATTCATAAAAGGAAAGGGGAATGTAGTTACGACGTAAGGAACATATCTGATATCATTTGTGAACGGTTATGGAAACCGTTATTCCATAACGGTCAACCAACTCGTGATAGCATCAGTAAAATATACGAAGAGATGATTTTAACTTAACCATTTGGAACTCTTGGTTTAATAGCTTCCTTGTGAGCAGCAACCCTCTATCAGGAAAATCATGATAGGAAATGTTGAAGGGAAGAAAATAAGATCTTAAAGCTGACATAAGTCTGTAGTCAATAGTGGTATGTTTTATGTCTGTAATCACATGATTATCATGCAATACAATATTTCTTGATTAATGATACCGAAATATAAATTATCCATTAAGTACAATTTTTATAAATATTGGTAGATTTGATATAAATGTAGATAAATGTTTTTTGTCATATAAACTTTTCTGATAATCATAACTACATATTTCTAATGCAGGATCAGTTTTAATAAGGTGGTAAATGAGGACTCAAGTATTACTCAGTAGTACCGGGTATCGAAACAAACCGAGACACGAATAATTGGTTTCTTGTTGGACATTGTTGTGTTTCTTTATATAAACTTTGTTTCCTTCAGAATTTTTACTGATTACCCATACAAGTAAAATAGAACATTTTTGTTTTCAAATCCTTGTGCAAAACTGTTATTTATATGACTAAAATTGTTTATATAATATTCTTACCACGTATACAGCCTGAAAAAGATGTAAATAACAGTCAAAGTATATCTATAATTTATATTGAAAAAAGAGGGGGACTTTGTGTAAATATGTAGATGTTATATATAAGATGATACTCTATTTAGGGGACACTGGACGTTAAGCAACCAACAATCAATCAGTCAATCTATTTAGGGGAACAGCTTAATCGACGATTAACTAAGTGTGCACATATATCAATAGTTGCAGGTAATTTGTTTAATTGATTTCTCCACACCTACAACATGTAGTTTCCCGAATGTTTTATAGATAAACGAATACAGGAAAAGTGAGGTAACCTAGCTATATACACATTAAGCACACTATGCACACTTTCCGAAGTAATGGTCATGTTATTTAATGCATACATTAGTGTTGAATATAGTATGTTGCCATCTACAAATGTATTTTTTGACGACGGGTTTCATTTCCTTTTTTCCGCCATCGTATTCCATTCATTTGCATTTTCATTTCAAAAGACTTATGAATTTGATCAGTCAAAAGTTAAATAACAAAAATACCACACTCGGGAGGAAATTCAAAACGAAAAGACCTTTATTAAATGGCAAAAATACATACAAGTATCATGAGTATAGCGAACGGAAAATAATTGTCATATTACTGACTTGGTACAGGCACTTCCCTTTGTAGAAATCTGTCATAAATTGGGGTACAGAGGGCATTAGTGTTATACAATCGTACTTTAAAAACAAATATGTGTTTTGACAGAAAAAAAACATGTAGACAAAGATCATAGCAAAGCATAAAGACAAGAACTCAACAGTCACCATAGCACAATCACATAGTGTCGAAATTTAGAAACAAAAACGGATAATCAGTAAAGATTAAAAATACACAACGACAAAATAGGTGACTGAAACACATAACTAAGATAATAAACAACGACGGTGCATAGAATCTAAACTTCAAAATCAAAATCGTCTCGCTTGTTTCCGTTTCTGGTATTGAGATAACTTTTTGTCTTGTCTTGCTGAACGCGAGGCGATATTTCATTATGCCACAATATAATTTATTTCCGACTCAATACTTAGATATGGAAGTTCCTTCATTATATTAGTTCTAAATGGAAGAACTAATCTAGGGAACTGGTATCAGGCGGGTTTGGAAAGAACTTGAGTAATAATAGAATTTGAGTTCACAGTACTTAAAGCAATTCCTGTTTTGCATTTATAATTAATGATCTGTAAGTTAGCTTTAGCTTGCTAATAACAGAAAAAAACATAAAGTTTTGATTGAATGTTTTTACTTTCAAATGTATCACAGGAAGAATTACGATCAATTGTTTTAAACACATTGCGAAATTATGAAGTTTTTGAATTGTTTTGTTTGGATGTATAGGTTAAACTATGTTTATAGATAAAGCAGCATTGGCGTTCAAATGTTTGCGTTCATGAATCCAAACGCTATAACCACCTGACATTGATAACTATATTTTCATTTAGTCTGATTGTTCATCCTGATTACTTTTAAACATTAACATTTACAATGTTTCAGTACAAACATATTTTGACATTTTGGTAACTTAAAATCGTGACTAAGATAAAATCTTACCTGTACTCGTA
Source organism: Mytilus galloprovincialis (assembly GCA_037788925.1). NCBI lineage: Eukaryota > Metazoa > Mollusca > Bivalvia > Mytilida > Mytilidae > Mytilus > Mytilus galloprovincialis. The sequence goes on along the minus strand of CM075333.1, from coordinate 42,219,805 downwards.
CGACACATTGAAACAACCAAGATACATGTTAAAACAGATCTCATAATCATTGTAATTGAGAGTTGATAAGCGGTTCTGCAAAAAGAAAATTACTTAACTAATGCATATATATAATATTAACATGAATGAAGGCGATAATGCTGTTGCCGTAAGGAAAGCATCGTGTATGAAAATGCATATTCATATATATTTACTTATATCTTGTTCAGGAAAGGTATATAATAAACAGATGATTATTTTTTTGACGCTTGCTGAAAGCCAGCATTTAATACCTTTTAATAAAAAATAAATTATTATATATTGAGTCATTTTAGTTCTTTATAATCAGTAGTTATGATTCTAAAGCAATAGTCAAGTCTTTATTTACAAAAAGCTCGCAACCGGAATACTTGAATGATTATAAGCCTTGTATGCTTATGAGCTTTGGCTTCCAATGGGTCGGTGTCATAACTGCTGGTCGCTCATTTTCCTAACTTAACACTAGTTATTAGGTCTGCACTCCTGAATATTTTGTTAGTCATTTACTGGAGTTTGACTGTTTATTTCTTTGTCCAATTGAGTTCAATTCAAAATTTCTATTGTAAATAACTACTGTTTGAGTAATTGTTGTCTTTAATAAAATTGCAAAAATATATCAGTTCAATATTAAAGATTTTCCTTGTTTTAGAAACACTTCATGGGCAGTCGGTTCTTCACTTCTTACAGTTTGTTTTTCTAGCTTATAACAATATCGGGTTTTCAAGTTCACCAAGATCTGCCATAATTCGGCAATTTAGGTTTGAATTGCACACTTATGATACTAGTCATAGAAATAGTACAAACAATAAAATTGAGAATGACAACGGGGAGTGTGTCGAGTAAGCAACAATCCCACCAAAGAGTTAAAAACAGCCGAAGGCCACCAATGGGTCTAAAACACTGCAAACCAATACTGTACCCGGAGTTGGACTAGATCGAGTACGTAGTCCTTTTGGTGAAATAAATAAATATTATAATTTGTGATTGATTTGCCCATAAAAAAAAATGTATGTAATGTACAATTTGTTCTACATGTTTTCTTTATTTGAATGTAAACGAATTCGAATATTTGTTTTAACCATTTTAATATTCATTAAGCTGCATAAAAAAGTAGTTCATAAACGACACGCAAAGCTAACAACCATAAATTAACTATTACACTTGCAATTACAATGAACAATTACAATGAACAATTCAAAAATTGAAGTTTGAGTTTGTTTCTCTACAATTGTACAAATATGTTTCATTACAATGTCGATCGCACATGTCGTATAAGCCTTGAGTCTGAAAAGTCAAATCAGACTTTATCAAACAGACTTTTGGTATATTATATGGAAAGGCTTCCCGTCTATAATAGTGTGATCCTGAACACTATTAAGCTGTTGACACTACGACATTAATTGATTGATTCCGTTTTCAGAATTATGATATAAATAATTTACCTGGTCTTCAAGTTTTCTTAAATGATGAAACTACTCTTGTTGGAAACAATCTTGCCACGGACATGGATGCACATTCATGTTTATAGTCTGTAAATCAGTTAATTTATTCAGATTGTGTGACATATTTTTTAATGCCACGTTGAAAAAAATTAATTGCTTTGTAACAAATATAATGTAGGCGGTTGATTATATTTGGCACATTGATCTTTGTATTGCGTAGTATGTTTGATGATGACCATATTCAAATGTATGCGCATGCTTTTTATTTATTATAAAAAAAACTAAAAGTAATTTCACCCTTTCCGGTAATGACCACTCGCACCAGGTGGTTTATACTTAAAAATGTCTGTTTTGATATTAAAGATGTTTACCAAAAACGTCTATACGACACGATAATCAATCTATCATATATATTCATAAACATGTCTACGTTGAAAACAACGTTCAAACCTATAATGTCGTTGAATTAACACAATTATCATACTTGGCTTGCAAAACAAAGATTTTGGTAGAGGGGTCTAAATACAGCGCAAACAACATTTCCCAAAAGACCAAATTAGTAAAAAGGTATATTTTAACAAAACGCATTTGACTAACAGGTCGAGCAACGGATGTTCATAAACGCTGACTGCCATTGTCGATTGCCAAAAAAACAAATCACCAGTTGTACCAAAATGGATACAGATATAGTTACCAGGTGTCGAGAAAAAATGCAAAATTACACAAAGACAAAAAGGAGAAAACAATGGTGATATTACACTTAATAAGCGGACAAAAGTTAAAACAATTTTTTTCTTTTTTTTTCTTCTTCAAATGTCTAATATTATTTTTTTTATCCATTAAAATCTGATTTAGATTAAGTATGAACTACTACTTAATGTATGATTTTTTAGAGTCTAAAAAGGAGTTTTGATAGGTTAAACAATAGATAAAATGATGATTGAAGTCATTTGTATATATTATTATTTAATGTTGCCTTAAGATAGTAAACCTTCTTCCAATTATCATTGGTTATTTCAAAACATTTCAAAACCAATACCTTAACAAATGGAACAATGTGATTTGATTGCAAACAACTTCCTGGCTTAACCAACAGTCCAGAATTTCAAAAAACTCTATTTAACTGTACGACAGTTAAACGCCTGCACAAATAATAATAACTATAATACGTAGTACACTTTAAAGGTACCTGTAAAGTTGTACCTTAAAATTGTATTGAATTAATTTGTATTTTGCAAAAGAAGAAAAAATGACAAATTTATGTACAGCTCGGATTTTTCACATTTACATGTATGATTTTTTTATGTTCTGTTTTTGTTTTAATGTTCTGTAACATGTTTGTGAATTATAACGTTGAATATAAATTTTTTTTGTCCGCAAAAAATGTTAAAAAATTACAATTATGTCACTTATGTAACTGTTCATGACGTGTAGTAATGAAAAGATACATTTGACTTTTATAAATTTGGTATCTAAAATGTGTCAATGCAGATGCTTCAGCCGAACAATCGTTAACGTTTTATAATTTTATAGTTTGTTTGTGTGACTGTATTTTTCATCTTTAAGATAGCCTAGTAGCTTGTGCACGTATCTTATTTTTCCGCTTTAACACGTTCAACGGCATAAATTTTATCTTCAGTTCCAAATTGTCAACATGATGCAAAATGAATTTTAACTTGTCTTAGATATGTTTACTGACATTTTACTTAAATTTATTTTGGACTGAAGTGTTTTTAAATATTTGGATTTCTTTTTAAACATCCGACTCTCATCCATCACAAAAACGTGCCTATTGTCGTTAGAATCTATTGTTTGATTCTTGGTGTTAAGGAGTGTTAAGCTTTTTATATTTTAATGCTACAAAACCATCCACAATATGTTATTTCATGGGTAAATTATGCGTTCTGATTCTTAAGGCACTTTACAAAAAAAGAAAATTAAATATAATATGACTTCACGTATTTAATTTTGTTGTTGAACGTATGTTTTTAATCACTTGACCACATACTGTCTTTTGTCGGTTTGAAATTACACCGTGTCTGTCATTATTTTTGCAAACTATCCTATTTCTGGAACAGGCAACTTTTTGTTAAAATAAACATGTATGTCAGCTTCTAGATATTGGTAAAAATATATGTGCATATGTAAATGCACAAATTACATATGCATAGTAGTTCAATGATATTCTGTCATTATTTTGTGATTCTTAAAATATAGCAAGAACTTAGTACTTATTTGAACAAAGAAGTCAATATAATTTCAGATTATTGAATACGGTTATTGCATTTTTTCTCTCTCACAACACCAAATGCTTGTTATAGATTTAATCGATTTTGCAATTAATTTTATTTTCAACACACTTAGTTTGTAATATACTTCATATTTAAAGTAAACCAGGAGACGTTCTGGATTATACATAGCTGTAGACTTGCATTCTAGATTTCAATGCAATATGTAAAGTTGAGATCAAATACTGAGTCAAAAGTTAATGTGCACGACTCAAGTCAAAATCTCATTTGAAGATGTATTCATTTATATTATAATGGCCTTTTTTTTTTCTTTTAACAGTTTTATCTTGATGGCTAGAATGTGATAACAAATTAATCCACACAACTGCCTTCGTCTGTCTCGTTAACATGCTTGTATTTTGTAATTGAATTGTAATATCTAAACTTCTAAAGACATTGTAAAATATACTAAAATTAAGATTCATTCCAGCAAAACTATATGTTGGTCCATATTAGAGCCCTCTTTGTCTTGAATATTCTTTATTTTTACACACAAATTACCGAAAAGATGTTTACTTTTGTGTTAATGCAAATGAAAATAAACATTACTGAAATAGTATTTCGTAAATATTTAGGGCTAAAAATGGTCTTCTTGAACCTATGAAATTCCTTTCTTTACTTCGTTTTACACTTAATTCGATTATCAACTTAAAGATGTACTTAGGTGAGGTTAGGTGAAAAATAAAAAATGTTAAAAAATTGATAATTTAAGCCGGTAGAGCAAACGTTAAGGATAAAAATAAGCTAAAAATATTGAAAGGTCATGGACCTCCTTATGGCGGGAAAAGGCCAACTTGAACTTTTACCTTATATTGGCATTGGTATTATTCGGGTCTCAAAACAAAAGAAATTAAAATAAAGAATCTTCTAAAATTTTGATAAATGACCTTTCATGAGCTATTAAGTCTTATATGAAAAAATAAATGGGTGTTATGGGGCAAAATATTTTACATTGTATTGTATGGAAAAACACCAACGAGTCCGAACATTTGACACAAATTCCAAAACCTAACCTAAGTACATATATTTTTATCTTAAACTTGTTAAATGAGAAGTTGACATATTACTGGTAGTATCTAAATTCAGATGTTATTCATATTTTATTATCTCTTATGTTAGCTATTGCAGACGATATGGATAGTTTTGATACATCCCGCTTTTGTGCACTATGCTGTTACTTTCTCATACGTATAGAACTACCGAATTAGACTATTTTTCGGATTTTTTATAACATGAGCAATACGACGGGTGTCACATGTGGAGCAGGATCTGCTTACCCGTCCGGAGCACCTGAGATCACGATCAGTTTTTGGTGTGGTTCGTGTTGCATATTCTTTAGTTTTCTATGTTGCGTCATGTGTACTATTGTTCGACTGTTTGTCTTTTTTTTTATTTTAGCCATGGCGTTGTCAGTTTATTTTCGATTTATGACCTTGACTGTCCCTCTGGTATCTTTTGCCCCTTTTTTATACGTGTAGGTCAGTAGGTTCAAGTTGTTTTATTTATTTCGTGTGTGGTTTGAATTCTGCTCACACTTCGTATACATATTTTTTGAAATGAACTGACGATGAAAGGTAGCATATGCATATACTCGCTTTTTGCTAATACACAGGTGTGATCAAGAAGGAAAACCAATAACTTATGTGGGTGTACGTGTGTTGTGATCTCTCTGAAATTGTACTACATGGTTCCATATCACAAAAGGAAGGCTAAGATTGAGTTTGGGGATAATTGCTCCAAACCTTCAGGAACTAGTGGCAAAAAAGGGGCAGAACATTTATACAATAACTTATTTGAGTGTATGGATCTCTCTACAATTGTATTAAAAGGTTTCATACCACATTTGGTATGGCTGAGATTGAGTAATTATTCGAAGGGAGGATCAAAAAGTTGGGGGTCATGTTTTTTCCTTACATTTTTTAAAATAATTGCAAATTTTTTTACAACCAAAATTATCATAAAAGAGATGATTTATTTCTATGTCTTGTCGTTAATGATCCATTTAAAGATGGTGACATTCCCTTGTCACCATCTTTGGGATTTATATATTTCAACTTGTTCGATTCGCTCGTGAATGTAACAACGTATGTATAACTGAAACAAAAAAAAAAAAAAACACTAGGGTTTTCGATATCACAACTTGTCAAAACGTTTATTAAATTTCATCATCAGTACAATGACATCATTTGTAAATTAAATTCAAGAGCAGACGTATTATACGTTCAAGAATTTCACATCCAATTTTCTTATGGTAATATTCGCTACAAAGTACATGTCTTTATTGAGTGATTTTATTTTTATTCCAAAGTACCATACAGTTCCTGTAGAAAACCTTTTTATAGTTCACTCATAATTCTCCTTCATTCTATTTTTTATCGTTTAAATCTTCCGATACTAAAATGCCATACCTCTTTTAATTGTAGTAGTCTTTTCTGGAGTTTGCAAAAGGTAAAAGTTTAAGCTTTGCAAACCAGGTCAATGTTTTCACTGATTCCAATTAAGACCACGACAGATTCAAGAAACTTGTTTTCAAAAATCATCCCACTTTATTGCTAATAATACACATTGTGGTGAAGTGAAATTTTCAACATTGCCTAGGGGCATTCAGAAAAAAACAATTAACAGTATTTTTAACATATGCAATTAAATAAATGGAAAGATGATGTGAATAAAAATTAGTATCTTCATTTGTTTACTTTTGAACAGACAATTACCAGCTTGACTTGTGAAGTGCGAACTTTCGTCAAATAATTTTCAGATATAGAATCATCAATCATCAATCGTATGCAATAACCTAATGCCAAGGGGTGTTAGCTTATTCCCCAAGAACTTTAGATTAATTTCTAAATTCAATTATTGCCGCTTACATGTACAATTAAAAAAAAACTATAAAACAAAATTTTGAACTGTTAATGAAATATTTGATAGAGAATTGTTGACATCATCTTGTTATATTATCATGATTATATTTCAGTATCTAAACTTCGATGTGACATTATTTAACTTGCCATTTTCGTCTTTGAATTGTTTTTCTTCACTGCATGGTTCTTCATAAAAACACCACAAAACAATGGTAATAAAAATAGTAATAAGAGTTGTGTATTCATGATAATTTTAACATTTTACATTCCTCTATACATTTTATAATGTCAAATAAATCAGGTTAAATGACTGCAATATGAATCCGTAGTAGCCAATGAGATAAAAGAAAAATTCATGTTTATGTATTCCTAGATCTTTTGATAAAAACAGACAATATTTACTTGTGTGTATTAATAGAATTTAATTGAATAATAATTAAATTAGGTAATTGCAATTATATAACTTGGTATGATTTTATTTGACGATGTGTTCGATACAATTTTTACTGGTCATGTTCATATGCTAATTAGTTAAGCCCACGAAATATTAGTCAATGCAATTTACCTCGTGTGGTTTGGTCATTTGGATGCATGAGGTAACACTGGTTTGAAAGGTAGTACACAGGTAAAAAGAGGTAAAAAAGTGATGATTATTATCTAATATGCAATGACATGTTATGTGAAATTGTGTTTGTAGTGCTGGCCAGGGTTCAACTTTGACACAAAGATAAATTCTACACAATTATGGAAAAAATGCAAATTAAACAAAGACTATTAGGGAAAACAATGGTGGTATTACACTTAATAAACCGACACAAATTTAAACAAAAATTCCTATTAATGTTTTTAGTTCTAAAAATGTATAACAAGTGGTATTCATTCATTGAAATATGATTTAGATTTGTATAAACTACTAATTATTGTGCGAATTAATAGAGTCTAAAAAGGAGTTTTAAAGGGTTAAACAATCGATAAAATGATAATTGAAATCATTTGTAAATATCCTTATTTTTTGCCTTACGTGTATGAAATTAAACCTTAAACAAAGTATCATTTGTCATTTAAAAAGATCCTTCTAGTAACAGTACCTTACCAAATGGAGAAATGTGAATTGATCGGCGGGATTGCAAACATTGTATGTAAATAAACTCATCATAGATACCAGGATTGAAATTTCGTATATACGCCAGACGTGCGTTTCGTCTACAAAGACTCATCAGTGACGCTCGAATAAAAAAATGTTAAAAGGCTAAATAAAGTACGAAATTGAAGAGCATTGTACGACATTTAAATGCGTTCACAAACAATACTATACAGTTCACGTTGTTCATTATAAAGTTACACGTAACGTTGTACCTTACAATTATATTGAATTAATTTGAATTTGAAAAGAAATAAAAATGACAAATTTATGTATAGCTGGGATTGTTTACATATACACGGTAGATTTTTTTTTTCATGTTCTGTGACATGTTTGTGAATAATGAAGCTGATTATAAACGTTTTTTGTTTGCCAAATTTGTTGAAAAATTAGATTTAACTAGATTTTACTAGACTAAGTGTATATTTGATTTATGTATATGTTGCAGTTATTAAAAGGAACATTTTTTAATTTTATACATTTTAGTATCTAAAAGGTTGTCAATGCAGATTTCTTTTGTTTTTCTTCTTTTTTTTTTGGGGGGGGGGGGGGGAGACGGCGATTACATATTCATTATTAAAAAAACTTTCAGCACACATTCTAATTAGCCAAAAACATATGTTATTGAAAAATTTTCAATGCAGATAAACATGTGGGAAAAGCCATATAAAAAGAATCAACGTTTTGTTCCGTCCGAAGACTGTTTATAATACATTAAGAAGAAACATGTAAGGAATTCTATAATGATCGCAATTGATGCCTCAACACAAGTGAAGAAGAATTTAATATAAAAAATACATTTTGTGATATATAAACCAAGATCACGTTTTATGTATTTAAAAAAACTACATATGAAAAGTGATTTTCTTAATACTAAAAACAAAATATAGGAGGGATTTTACACTGTACGTATTGAACTGGATAACCAAATGCTTTTTTCGAAATTGAAAAATAGTAAAATAATTAAACATATTTTTTGTTGTCAGCTTCAAAACAACTTCTTCTTTAACGGAACATTATATGAAATACGGCATTATGAATAGTGACTGTAAATACTGTCTCTTTTTTCACTGATGAACAATTAAAGTATATTTTATTAATTACAAGTACACCCAATATATTCAGTTTTGTGGTATAACATAATTTATTTAGTCGGTTTCAACATATAACGACTGTGTGCGTCCTTTGATGACTCTTATAAACCAGCACATTTACTTTTGAAATTAATGAACATCATACATGTAACAGAAACCAAGAAGACAAAAAGAGAAAGTCATATCAGCTGTTCCAAACTCAAACGTGTGCACTGTCTAACAGCTACTGTTGTTTTCTTCATTTTTTTTCAATTTTGTTATATCAGATGTATTCTCGATTTGTATCATAACTGCCAAAAAATGGAACAGTTTTAATCTATCCGAGTTTCCCTAAGTCTTACCTTAACAAAGGAACATTAAAATGTAAATAAATTAGACAACGAATATTTAAATTCCTTCCTGAGTTCTATCACCAAGTGATAAATACTTGTTTTAATGTGGCATATTTAAAGGATTTACTAATAAAGATACCACAAACTTTTCTCGAGATAACATAAGTTAATTATCTTCAATAAAGAAAGTTTTTCCAAAACATTGGTAGACTCAGTATTCTATTTTTTTCACTAATGTAAGGTGGGTGATTTGAAAAAAAAAACACTTGCAACAAGATGGGTTTTTTTCTCAACATTTCCGTTTTTTTTTGTACAGTGGGTAGGGGTCACAAAACAAAGTATTGTATTTACATTTAATGGAATGAACAAAAATAGATAGATGTCAAAATGCTTGTTATTCTGCTATCACTGCTAATTTTTCATTTAACAAATTCAAAAGTTTTGTGCACCTTGGATAGAAGATGGCTTTTGCAAGACTTGTCCTCCTGCAAATGCATGGACTATCGATCCAAGTTTCTGTACTGTTTCTCTCTTTTGCTTTTGTTTTGCGGGTAACATCATTCCTCTGTGACAATTAGCAATTAGAAGTCCTGTTCATATTTATTTTTGCTTGTGTTCCTTTTCCGTTGCATTGATGCTTTTTTTTTTATTAAATTTCAGCGATTTCAATACAACTACATTAATTTTGTATTTGTTTTAATTGACCAACTTGTCCTAGAATTTTCCACACACTATTGCCATCTGCCTTTTTCATTCCCCGATTTATACAAGAAAACATTGAAGTTTGACGATCGTCAGCGAGAGCGATTAGTATCTTCATTTTTACGGTGCGAAACCGAACAAAATCAAGAATTTGAAAATAAAAAAGCGGACCATGAAAAGGTGATCGGCTTTCAAAGAAGGTGGTCGGCACTCCAGCCTTAAATACCGAATGAAAAACTCTGACTGACTATTTTAAAGTTAGAAAGCGTATTTAAATACAAAAATACAAATACAAAAATACATTTAAAGTACTACACAAATCTGCAAATATTATCAAATCATAATATCTGTCCATGAATGAGTAATAAAATAATATATACAATACTATTTGACAATCATAAACAAGCAATATTATTTCAATATATATGTATATGTAAATATGAATAGCTAAACGAGTATTTCATTGGTTCAGACTGACCAATGTGATGTTTAACCAAAAAAAAATATTCCCCTCTGAACATCATATTCCATTGTCATATTCCCTTTATTCCAATTTCTCAAGATTATACTAGAGTTATCCTTCTTTCACCAAAATATAATAAATAGAAAAGTCTAGAGAGCTTTCGAATACTTTTTGCTAGTTAACAAAAATGGCAAAATGATTTCATGTCGCAGACGAAGATGAAATTGAAAGTTTAAAAAAACAAAGATTCACTGAAAACTAAAACAATTACTGTAGTTGCAGTTATATGTTTCCGACAGTTTCTTGAGGAGAGTACGTGGGAGGGTAAACACCAAGTTTGAACTTTTCAGAACTCGACGCTGAACTAAAGAGTTTCTATGCCGGTATAGTTTGTTCAAGAAATCTGTCATACAAAATGTAAATTGTGGATAAAAAAGATAATTACATGAAAAAAAAACATTGACATCAACATTGACAAAGATGTCAGCAAAAGCAATCTGATATTCCAAGCAATTAATGTCGATTTAAAACGTAAGGGCTTTGCCAAATTTGACCATTATAAAGATATTTCTGAAGAGAATTTGCATAAACTTGATGATACTGTTTTCGATGAAACAGGGATATGTCAAGGAATGTCTCGTCCTATGTTCTAAAATTGTACATCGGTAGTTACCAAGACCTTGTTGATAAATATATTCCGTATAAACTTCACAAAAACTACGTTATGGTCTTCAAGAAAAGTACTGACGCATTATATCATCTATATTACGAATTATAGTATTCTTTTGTTTATTTTTTAAAAATATTAACCTTAACTGTTTAGTCGATTATGTAAAATCCTTTTTGCGTGGCTCGGTATTACATGTAATGCATTACGCTAATTTGTTGTAGTGCTGATGTAATTTTTTGTATTCTTGTCTTTCATTTTTGATTATGTGTTTTGTCTATATGCCATTTTGTTAGTCTTTTAAAGATATTTGTTTTATAGTGATTAAGATTCTTACACAACATATTTGTATCTGTTTTGTTAAAGATGAGAGAATTGTATGCGACTGTCTTACAAATAAAAAGATTAGCTATATGTAGCTATACAACAGGGAGTCTCCAACCAAATCCCTACGTCAGCAAACAATGAGTAAATACCCACAGCTCTTTTTTTTTTTATTGAATGGCACTCGAGACATACTATTTATTAGCCACATTTAGATTAATACATATCAAGATATAGAATAAATGGAAATATCATACCCAAAACGTTTTATAATTGTCAACCATAAAATGGCATTTACATCATTTACAAATGCACTTGAAACAATGAACGGATGGCGAAATAGTATAAAACAACGCACTATTGTTAATAAGGGAACAGTTTAAATTATGGTACAAACAAATACAAAATTGTTAGCAAGCTATAAGATCTTTGATATGATAGAGCTTTTGATATTGCGATTTTATAAGGGACTTTTAGAATTGAATTTTCCTTAGAGTTCGATATTTTTGTAATTTCACTTTGGACCAATCATATTATGTGTACATGTACATTTTGTTAACTACAAAATGCTGAAATATCCGAACTGGTGAACTATTGCATAAATAAAGTGCAACGTGCAAGGGTTTAGCTGTTAAAATATCACAATAATGAACGGCCCACTTTTTCCAATAGATTAAACCTTCAAGAAAAGTTTAATGGATCTGTCAGAAGCTTTAGATTCGCAAATTGAATCCTTAAGGACATCAACATTAGTGTGCACGGTTGGAGACAAAAAAAAATGAAACTCATATGCAAACGCCTCCAAATGCACATATATAAACAAAAATTAAACAACTACAGTACATGTAACAGTAATGCTTAGAGCACACATTCTAGGATCACCTCGCTGTATTCACTACGGACTAAAGCTCACGGATGATCCTGGAAATGCAGTTTCCGTAGTTCAATACAGATCCGATACGGACGCACAAAAGTTTGACTACGGTGTATGACATTACTAGCACGGACAATGAAGTATAAGGGTCATTTGGCAACATGAGTGATACGGGTTCTTCCGGTGAGATACGGTTTAATACAGAAATGAAACAGTTTAGTACGTACCTACATGTGTCGGAGCGTATGTACTGCGGATGAACAGCGGTTTGCTACGGTATAAGTAAGTGTTAGTAAGGCTAAGTACGAATGAGAACGGTATAAAACGGAAGAGTACGAACAACCACTTTATCTAAAAGCCGTTAATCATTTCTATAATTAAGGTTTTGATTTATCATTTCTTTATGCCAGTGATTTCGTAGATTTTTGTTTTGTTTTGTTAAATAAATTATTAATCGTCTGTCTGTGTCATGTATTGTTCTTCGTAATCCTCTGACCAAAGACATGATTATTTGGGACTATTCCTACAAAGTTCTTGAATGTAACGAGATTGTCCGCTCAACATCCAATCCTGAAGGGCTCATACTGGCCATGCATAGGTAGTCAGTCTCTAGTCCACATATACTGTGCCTCCGGTCAGCTCAATGTCTGTCATCAAGTAGCTCGACCACTGCCCTTGCATTTTGAGCAATATCATTATCCTATTCAAGCCAACTAATGCAAGCAGCAGTTGTTGATCATTCATGTTGGATAATGATTTGTATACCTAACGGCAAGATATAGAATACGTTGGACCTTATAAGTAGTTAGTATTTATACAGAATACTTATGTCAGTATGCCGTGTACTTTTGATGTGACGTCATCAGACATAGTCGCCTTTTTTTTCATGACGTCACAATAAGAGAATTCAGAAGAAAACAACAAAATTTAACATCATATTTAAATTTCAACCAATCATTTGCCGAGAACAGATTTTTCACTAGTGATGAGAACTATTTTTCTCACACCGGTCAGGAAATGTGAAAATAGCACCAAAATTAGAGAAATTCCGCATCCGTTGTCGTGTTGTAACGTAGTAAACAGTTGAAGACTGCAAGAACCCTTGCTATCCGTGTTGCAACCTAATCAAATCGTGCCGTTCCGTGACAAACTCGTAGCAATTCGTATTCTATCCTTAAAAAATAAGTTGTGTAACCGTTCTAGCGCGTAGATCTGCGAAACTAACCGTAGAAAATCATCAGGGCCTACGAAAAAAGAACGGGTTAATACAGTTTTGGTAGGGTTTTGGTATTTTATCGTGCGGTTTTCTATGTTGTGATGTCATGCTATTGTTTCAGAAAAAGAGAGAAGGTTTGGTACCATTAAAAGTTTAATCCCGCTGCAAATGTTTGCACTTGTCCTTAGTCAGGAATCTGATGTACAGTAGTTGTCGTTGGTTTATGTAATTTATACGTGTTTCTCGCTTCTCGTTTTTTTCTTTCTATAGATTAGACCGATGGTTTTCCCGTTTGAATGGTTTTACACTAGTAATTTGTGGGCCCTTTATAGCTTTTTGTTCGGTGTGAGCCAAGGCTCCGTGTTGAAGGCCGTACATTGACCTACATGTATAATGGTTTACTTTTATAAATTGTTATTTGGATGGAGAGTTGTCTCATCGGCACTCACACCACATCTTCCTATATCTATTGTACGTTCGTATACAGTTTATTAAGGTTTACTATGGTTGTTTCATCCGTTGTCAAATTTTGTACGACTACGTATGACAACGGCTACAATACTAAGTTTGAAACTTAAATACAAAGGGTTTTTTCATAGTTCAACCGCTAAATGAAAAAAAATAAAAAATATTGAACATAATAGGATATGGGTAACTGTATGAAGTCCAAGGTCAATATTTTACTTTGGATCGATATATCCTCATACAAAGGCTAAAATTGCTATGTTGTTAATTTCCGACCTTATATATTTTTATCAAAATCGTCAGTGTAATAAATCTGATCATTTATTTTGTTGGAATCTTATAGATATCATATTGTCTCCTAGATTATATTACTTCATTTATTTTTTTATGTTTTGTTTGTACATCTTATGTATTTGAAGGTTTTTTTTTCTTCAAATAATCGATCATAAATATTCAAAATTCTTAACAATATCATGAAATTCATCACATAACGTCATAAAGTATAATCAGGTTTTAGATATTCTTTAAAAAAAACCGGGCAATATGCTTTTTTCTACTCGCCGTTTTCTTTCTACCTTCGAAATTATAGTTCAACATGTGAATATCCCTGGACGAATCAAATAAGTTTAACATACGAATTATTGATATTGACTGATGTCCGTAACTGTAATAAAATTTAAAAAAAGGATATCCGTAACTGTTAAGTTTCGAAGTTTCTGCTTTATTCCTTTTCCTCGATTTAATAGATCGGACGAACATATTTTTTTTTTTTTTGAAAACACAACTCTTAATTACGTCAAGGAATTAGAAATTATCGAAAATTGAAAAAAAAAGATGGATGCATGCCTACAATATTATTACATAAGCAGGAAAATGCGACTTTTTATGACGTCTTCACACTAAACCCATTGGATTTTTTATGTGTAATGATAGATGATATAGTCTAAGAAGTATGATTTTTTCTATTATTTTTGTTGTTGCTTTGTACAAGAGTTCAATAAGTGCGTGTATGGTGGTAAGGTCATTTTGTACTCTTGCCTTTAATTTCGCTCATGAACTTTATCTATAAACTGCTACATACCATTTTGTTTTTCTTTGTTAAAATACTTTTGAATTTTGTTTTATAAAGATTAAGATTATAAAACATTGTTGACTGTTGTACCTTAATTTTTTACCTATCATGTCTATTTGCTCTGCTGTTCAACTGTTCTTATTAAACATGTAATTGAATACTTTGCGACTGTAATACAAGTGAGAGGCTTTGCTATCTATAAAACCAGGTTTTATCTACCATTTTCTATATAAAACAATGCTTGCACCAAGTCAAGAATATGACAGTTGGTACCAGTTTGTTTGATCGAGTTTTAGAATTTGTTCATTTGCTAAAGCCCCGATCACACCTTACCGCATAGCACGAACGGACGACTAACGGATGAAAATAAAAACCGAATGAACAAGATATACGGAAAAATTAAAGGCGACAATAATAATACATGGAAATCGCATAAATATTCCAAATGATTCTGTGTAAGTGGTTTTGGTATGTTCTTCAAAATGCCATCAAAGGGCAGTGTCTGGCCAGAATAAGAGCTGCTTGAAATGATTGTAAAGACGTGCCCTTACTCTAAGATTGATTATGAATAATAAGAATTCATGCACAAAGAAATCTGACATACCAATAATTGGCATTTCTGACGCGAATTTTCAATTGGCATTTATCCGTTTAAGATCCTTTTATCGTCCGTTTTATCTGTTATACATGTACGTCCGGTAGAAGTCCGTTTCTCATTCGTTCAACGTCCGCTTTTATCCGTTAAACGTCCGGTAGAAGTCCGTTGGTGAATTCATCTTCCAGACCTTCATCTGATGTATAACGGACACGTAACGGATACAAAACGGAAACGAAACGGACGAGTACCGTACAAAACGGACGCCTACCGGACGTTTAACGGAAATTTCATCCGTTGGACGTCCGTTCAAACTTTTGAACATGCTTGAAAATTTCCATCGGACAGAACGGACGTCGACGGATAAAACGTACGCTAAACGGACATGCAACGGATATGGACGGACGTCTAACTAATAAGAACGGACGTCTAACGGACATGCATGGATTGAAAAAAAAGTTATCCGTTAGGCATCCGTTCGAGCTATCCGTTTAGGTGTGACCGAGGCTTTTAGGATTGTTCTTTCTCAAAACTTTGTATTTTCATTTTGTTTCGTTAATAGCGATATACATGTCTTGATTGCCATCCATATTTTGTCTGTAATAAGCTACCATATTTCCTCTCTCTTGTTCACTGCCACTATGTATGCAGCGGACTATATAGAAATAATGAATTGTTAACTCAGTGATCAATATATTTTCACAGAATATTTGTAAAGACTTCCAAGTACAGTACCGCGCTGAAGTACGTCCATTATTCATAGTTCATTATTCATTATTCAATAATGAATAATGAAATAGTTCACTATTCACTATTCAATATTGAAAAATGAATAATGAATAATGAAATGGTTTATGTTTCATTATTCAAATTGAAGCGGTGAATAGTGAAAACAATAAGTATTGCGGTTGTCCACGCTGTTATGAAAATGATTTTATTACCAACATAAGTATTGCGGTTGTCGACGCTGTGATGAAATTAATTCTATCAATCAACATATCGATAGCTCTGGGTTTTTTTAAGGTTTCGATCTTTGAGTATAGTATAGATAAATGGAAATAATATTGTTTCGAAACAATAGCCCTCTTTATGTTTAAATGACACTTTTCACAGTTTTGACTGTATCCCAGACCAAATCACGTAAACATTATTGGGTTGGTGCTGATCACAAGGAAGCTTTTAAAGTTTAAACCAAAAGTTCCAATTGGTGAAGTTGAAATCATTCCTTGGTACATCAGTGTTACTGATGCCATTATGAGTTGGTTGACCGTTATGAAATATTCGTTTCACAGATGATAGCGGATATGATCCTTATATTTTTACTACAATCTCGTTCCCTTTACACGAATCTGACCTAACGAATTAGACTTATTACATAAAATATACCTGTTTTGTACAAACATGAGCAACACGAAGAGTGCCACATGTGGATAAGGTTGTCAAATCCTTTAGGAGCACATGCGATTACCCACTTGTTTTTGGTGGAGTACGTGTTGTTTAGTCTTTATTGTTTTATGTAGTTTCTTGTGAACTATAATTGTTTGTCTGTTAGTCTTTTTTTTTTTTCTATTTAAGCCATGGCGTTGTCAGTTTATTTCCGATTTATGAGTTTGAATGTCCCTCTGGTATCTTTTAACCCTTTTTTATTTTTTATTCTTTGATATGAGAGACTGCACTGCAGATGACATTTCTTTTTTAGTAGAATGTGTTCTCATATAAAACAAATCTAGTATTATTATTTAGTTAACCAAAACTTGCAACGTTCTCAATTTCTTCATATGCATACGGTCATGGTACATTGTTGTACTTCTTAGTACTTCCAGATAGGTAGCAATGTATTGTCTGTTTCTGTGATATACTCATAAGAAAAAAAGTGGTTCAAATATTTCAATTCAACAATGACGCTACTAAGTAGTGTCTATAATAGGAGCAAGAGGTCGTTCATTTCTGTATTCTTTGATTTTATGCCATTTTCTCTATGCTTTATACTTTATGCCCATTTTTCTCTTATCTTTATATTCTAACACCTCGTTAATCTCTATTCTTTATTTCTTGGTCCTTATTTTTCTATTCTTTATTTTTTGCCTATTATTTTCTATTCTGTAAAACCTCATCCACACCCTCATGAAGTAGATTTTCTAAATGTATTATGGTAGTTATCCACTGTTGTCGGACTATTGGGGTGTAAGACCAGTTAGGTGTCGGACTAATGGGGTGTCGGACTAGTGGGGTGTAGGAATATCGGGGCGACCCCGTAAAAGGATACTCGTCCAATTAGCATTAGTCACGATTTTCTTGATGTCGTTGTTAAATGCCCAGATGTTGCTATCTAATAAATTGTAAATCCCATATTTAGATTTATCCTTCTATCAGTTAACTTTTGTACAAATAACATGTACACAAATAAATCTTTGTTTTTTTCTGTACTTATACTTTTAAAAATAAAGTCTCATTTTACCCCACTTCCATTATGACCATGCAGTAACGTAGATATTTCTATTTTGCGTGCATTGTAACTGTTCATTGTTGTTCCTCTTCCGGGTCAGCATTTAAACTATGTCGATTTTTCTTTGAAAAAAAAACCCAAAGTCAATGCTTTAAATTTTAACAACTAAAGTTTCCAGTGACGGGTGTAAATTGTAGGATAATAACAATATACAAATTATGTACACTGTCCTGTCAGAAATATAACATGTATTTGTTCCCATACGAAACACGTTGAAAGCTCGGCGAGTCTCGCTTTTTGTCGTGTTTCTAAAGCTCGTACAAAAACATTTTTTTTTTCCCGACAATGTACATATATATATACATTGTAGTATATTTATCCACACAAAGAAATACCAAAACTTCTTTTTTACATGACTGTATATACTTGTATTTATTGTTCTAAAAACTCTTTATAAGACTTAACAGTTGATGAAAAGGTTGTGCAGGGGAATTGATTTCGTCCGAGTTCTCTTTTAATAGCACTTTTCACGAATACACTCATGTATTTCTTAATTTAACTTTTATATTGTGTAAAACGGCATGATACAATTCAATACTTGTCTAGTAAGACCTATAGTTTTGGTTTTATAGAACTTCCTTAAAAATATATGAAAATAATCGGAAATCCTAAATAGTATCACTTTATGTCTTTTAATTTCTTCGTCTTATTCTCTGGATCTTTAAACCCTTTATAGGGTAACCATACTTTCGTATGTCGAACAGTTCCACCATCAAAAAATAAATGAATAATAAAATTATTAACAATCATAACACACCAACATTATAACTAGACTCAAGCTGGCAGCCACTTTTATCGGCCAATCAAGATATCAGCCACTTTTTTCCAGCAGCCAATTTTGGTGATATGTCTAAAAACCAAAAAACTGAATGAGACTCAAACGTTCCAAAAATCGCTAAATATTAGTTAAATGCAATCTAACAGCGAAAATCGACAATTTTACGGCTTGTACTGGTTTTACAAGCATTTCATTCCGTTTAAAATATGTATGTGAAGCTAGCGGTCTGTTCGTTATTTGTTATTCGATAATTGATATTCAATATCCAACCGGCTGCTAGCAGTCGGTTAAATATTCAAATTTAGTTGAAAATCATTAAAAAGCATGAGGGAAGGCTACGCCGGAAATCGTTTTACATGTATGACCCCTTCAAGCTGTCGTAAATTTTCGTTGTCCTCGAATATAAACCATTATATAAGTTGCATGTTTGTCTTTATTTTACATAGATTTTTATCAATAAATCGACACCAAAGATGTAATTTAATATATTATATAACAAAGAAAAACAAAAACCATCACTCCAGAAACATTTAAAAATAAAAATAATAAATATGTATGGAAAGCCAAAAATACAAAAACAGAAATGTATAGGAAAAACCTACCGAGGACTGCTTAAATAAGGTTAAAGTACTAGAGACAAAATGCATTTAAGAATTGAATGCTTCTTTTTGTAACTTTTTGTGACCGGAGTACATTTTGTATGAAGCGTGGAAGCGCTTCATTCTAAAAATGTGCGCACGGTAAACGCTTTTACAACCCTATGAAGTTACAAAAAGAAGCATTCAATACTTATAATTACATTTTATAGCTAGGAAAAAACAAATCCGGGTTACAAATTTTAAATGTTAAGTTATTGCGTTCGAGCCCCGTTTTCAATTGCAGATATTTCTGTTTTTATGGTTTCACGAAGATAAAAGATTTAAATAGCAAGTTTTATTTCGGTTTGGGGGGGGGTCTCTCTGGCAAATCCAGTGCAACAAAATTGCCGTATTTTCAAGGGAAGATAAACTTCTTTCGATACCTTGCGTATCTACATATGTACATGTATCATTTATCTTAATATTATCCATTTGGAAACTATTTTCTTTTAAATGTATAGTTCTTGGATTGTTTTATATAAAATATTGCAGAAGAATCGTTGTCTTTATAAAATCTTTATAATAGACATATAGACTTATTTTTACAAATGCATAATTTCATTGAATTCTCAAATCAAAATTTCTTAATCACAAACAAACTTACATGTATATACACAATGAATACACATTTATTTTCTCTTTGACTTTTTCAACTTCTAAGAAATGATTACTTACTATAGCATTTCGAGCTCATATTTTGTCTTAATTCGGCTGTTCAAGAATATTTTATTGTTTTCATCAGTTATATACACGCCTGGTAAACCATCTAATCTCAACCAAATAGTTGAGACGGAAAAAAGTATTCTGGCACTTCCTGTTGAGCTTTTCTGGTACAAAATATTCAAAATAAACACAGGGTAGGTCGAATTTTCGTCGATTTACTGAAAATCAATGACTTTTTTTGTAAAATCGGAGAATGTCATGCCATAGATAAATAATAATTGTAACTAATATGTCTCTTCTTGGTTTAAAATATTTTAAATTGAAATCACAATCACTTTTCTCCTACTGCTATGATATTAATGACTTAGCAAGAAAATATGTCAATTATTTGTGGTTTTTTTGGCTTTACGATAACCACGTCTGTAAATAGCACAAATATTTGTTTGTCAAGCCTACTCTGAGCAGAAAAATAAAAAAAATATAAATGGATGAGATATAAAGGTATTGGTTGAGTCTTTCTGTCACAATGTTGAGACTTTCTGGTTGCACTGTACTATTCGAGTTTACCTTTTTTTACGGTTAACCTGATTCATGTTTTCTTTCTGTGGTAACATAAAATCTAAATACAGATACAATTTTAAGCATTGCCGATAGAAAAATGCATGCCTTACAAATATAAATAAGATTATTTTACAATGGTTATTTATTAATATGATTTGGATGAATTCGATTCCTAAGACATTATTTAATGCCGAAAATGCGTACATTTATAAAGAAATAAAATAGTTAAAAACTAAACAATCGAACATGACCCCTTTTCTAGGTTTAGTTTTTCGTACAGATTATTTCAGGTGGTGATCATTTAAATGTGAGTAAAAGATGTCATTTTTGTCATTATAATACTGAAAAATATGATTCGATTTTAAAATTGCTTTGTAAGTATTATAAGTGACGTCCAACTTAGTGTAATCACAGGTGTTGTATTGAAATAATTAAAACTTAGATGTTTGTTCACAACTGCATTCAGGGCACATCCTTAATATTTGGTAGTATTCAACAACATTTATATTATAACCCGGGCCCCGTCACACTAGGCCGTGATCGCACTACGATCTCTAAAAAAAAATAATGCTATTAACGATCGTAGTGCAGTATGGTCGTGTTACGGTCTTGATGAGGTCTTGGTGATCGTGTTGAGAGTAGCAAACTTTAAACATGTTCAAAACAATCGTGATGCGTTCGTGGCGAAATCAGGTCGCAGTTCTGTTCTAGTCGTAGATTTTTTTTTAGCCGTGGAACTGTCAGGATCAGTTCCAGGTTGAACTGTGTAAATCAGTTCTAGGTAGAACTTACCAATAACCAAATCAGTTCTTGGTTAGAACTGTTCTAGCAAGAACTGTCTTAAAAGTGTCAGGAGATAGTTCCACATTTGTCCGCTAGAACAGTTTTCCTTCAGATTATGACAGTTAGAGGTAATCTCCATTGTATGTAGGCTGTACATCTCCTTTGCAATTATCTATTTTAAATGAAAATAACTTTTGATGAAATGAATGAATTTAATGATTATCCATTTCTGAATATTAATTCAGTTTTCTTTTTAAATATTTTAAAACTGGATTCGACGTAGCTAAATTGTGGGAGATAGTTAGTTTGAACTCTGGCCTGGTCAACTTAAATTCTAAAAAAAAAAATTGTGTGTGTCTATGCTAAGCATGCGATATCTGCTAAAAACTGTGGTCACACCTTACCAGATAGCTCGAACGAACGCCGAAAGGATAAACAAAAGTTTTTTATTTACAAAATTTGCATCCGTTAGGAGTCCGCGATGTAATGACCAAATCAAACGGACGTGTAATATGCCGAAAAATGGGGTGGAAGAGGAATAAGAAAAAAAAAATGTCAGAATAAAAAGCCAATAATTTTGCCTGATCATGATTAAGAAGTTGAGCCAAAAATATTCATGATACTAAAGAAAACTAACATACCAATAATTGCTTTTTCTTACGCGATTTGTTTTTAATTTGTAAGTATCCGTTTTATTATCAATGTTCTTTCTGTGGTACGATTGCCAATTATACAACTCTCCACAAGAGACCAAAATGACAAAGTAACAACTAGAGGTCGCCGTACGGCCTTCAAATATAAGCAAAGCCCATACTTCATAGACAGCTATAAAAGGCCCCGAAATGACAATGTAAAACAACTGTAACGAGAAAACTAACGGCCTTATTGATATAAAAAAAATGAAGAAAAACAAATATGTTACACATAAATAAATAAATAAATTCTAGCCCTGGAGATGTCAAGTACAACATTATTGACGTTAAAGCTTCTGTGCAAAACTGCATCTCAAACGCTAGACTTAATCTCCAGCGTTAGAACTTTAATACTAGTACTTAAAAAACCACAGCTATTTACTTTTTAGACTCTATTACAACCAAAGGCCTCTTTAGAAGCTGCTGTGATAACTACAGACAAGATTAAAATGACTGTTGAAATGTCAAACAATATACGGCAAGTTGATGAAATTTGACAGTTGCATATGTAATTGATACTAAGCTACACAAGGTCATGTTTTTCTCTGACTGTTTATTCATTGGATGTTGGATGTGTACGGATTGATAGTTTAGTCTTAGATGCACGATTTTTTTATTAGTTGTTAGTGGCTTTGAACTAGCTGTCAGATAATTGCGAGTACTCTCAGATCTGTTCCTAGTGTCTTTTTGTTGTCGGGATGTTCAAGAACCCGGCCACGTCCAATTGTATTTTTGTCCATCTGATGAGTTAAACCTTTTTCAACTGATTTTTATAGTTCGTTCTTATGTTGTACTGTTATATATACCACTGTCCCAGGGAAGGGGGAGGGTTGGGATCCCGCTAACATGTTTAACCCCTCCACATTATTTATGTATGTGCCTGTCCCAAGTCAGGAGCCTGTAATTCAGTGGTTGTCGGTTGTTTATGTGTTACATATTGAATCATATTTGTTTTTTTGTTAATTTTTTTTATTTATAAATAAGGCCTTTAGTTTTCTCGTCTAAATTGTTTTACATTGTCATATCGGGGCCTTTTATAGCTGACTATGCGGTATGGGCTTTGTTCATTGTTGAAGGCCGTACGGTGACCTATAGTTGTTTAATGTCTGTGTCATGTTGGTCTCTTGTGGACAGTTGTCCCATTGACAGTCATACCACATCTTCTTTTTTATAGTTGAAAATTTCATTCACCAGAAGATCTCAACATTGTTCCAGAATATCTCAACCGATACCAGAAAATCTCAACATGACATACTTTATAACATATTTAGCTTAATGAAATTATATTAGTAAAGAAAAAGAACAAACTGTAATTTTATGTTTATAATGTTTTAGAAAAATACTAATTTACTGATATATATGCTAGTTTATCAATGATATCACTGTCATTTTGTCAATAGTTGACTGCGCTGGCCACATTTACCTGCTGGAGAAAAGTCATTACGATGTCATTTTAAATCATATTCATTTGTGTTATACACGAGATAAACCGTAATTCCAATATCTATGGCATGACATTCTCCGATTTTACAAAAAACGCATTGATTTGCAGTAAATTGACGAAAAGTCGACCTACCCTGTGTTTATTTTGAATATTTTGAACCAGAAAAGCTCAACAGGAAGTGCCAGAATACTTTTTTCCGTCTCAACATTTGGTTGAGATTAGATGTATAACGGGGCTTTCTTGTGTGTGTTTTAGGAACTATGTCATTATTTCGGATCTACGTATCCGGGATCGTAACTCCATCTTGCCCGTTAATATAGGGAACTAGCTATTGTAAAGTTTCTCCGTAAGCTCATTTAGTACTGTCTATATAACGAAGTCCATTTAATGTTCACATGTTTAATCATATATATATAATCTATATTTGATGGTTCACAATTATAACTTCCAATACAAAACGTTACTAAATTCCAGCTCTATAAAACAACATGTTACTTCAAGCTACTACTCTAACATCTCTGACCAATACATAAAGTTTCTCACAAGAACCAGCTATAAACATGTTCTTAATTTATGTAAGGCATTGATTAATGGTCTTACTAGATTATTTGGATAAACTATTGCAGTTCAACTGTGCAACTAATGTATCGTATAAAGTGTCACATTAAACAAGATGAAAGATCATTAAACTGATTAAGAACTGACCATCAAATCTTAGATGTAAATGACCACGCCACAGATGGTTTACCAGGCGTGATATATAATGTTAACTTTTCAAAGAACATACTTTCAATGTTTTATTTTTAGTCTTTTATACTTTCAGAATGTACTTTTCTCTTGTTAAAAGTTTGTTCCCTGTATTTTATTTATAGATATAGGAAAATGTGGTGTGAGTGCCAATGAGACAAATCTCCATCTAAATAACATTTTATAAAAGTAAACCATTATAAATAGGTCAAAGTACGGCCTTCAACACGGAGCCTTGCATGGCTATAAAGGCCCCGAAATGACAATGTAAAACAATTCAGACGAGAAAACTAACTGCCTAATTTATGTTACAAAATGAAATAAAAAGTCTGTTTTGTATATATTTTGGCGTTTTTTTTCTTCGAAATGTTTTAAAACTTTAAAATTTTGTTTTTATTCTATGAGTGAAACAAATGTAGGACAAATATGAGGCTTACCTCTTTACTCTTAGGACGAGCGTGCTTACAAGTTAACATATCACATTGGCTGTCTTTGCTTATAACCTTAAAATTAAGCAATATAAAAAAGAAGATGTGGTATGATTGCCAATGAGACAACTATCCACAAAAGACCAAAATGACACAGACATTAACAACTATAGGTCACCGTAATGTTCTCTCTGCCAGAGGACGTCTCCTATCTTTGCTAGTAAAATTGTAAATATTTCGTGTCTTGTTTCTGTCTCTTTTCCCCCAATTACACGTTTATATATGTTTGTTGTAATTTGGTAATTTCGCTCCCTCAATTTACGTTAATGCTCAAATGCTTCTTGATTTGTCTTTGATTATGTGAAAGATGTAGGTAGTATATCGCCAGCTATTTTTCTTTTCATAATCTTTTTTTTATCAACACTTTAATACTGGGACTACTATTCTAACTCAATATATTAGTCCCAGAATTTGGTTTTATTTAATTTTTCTTAAACAGTAATAATTCATATCATGTATTTTAACGTATTTAAGTAAGTCCACAATCTTAACATCAATCCCGATTTTATGGAAAAGTTAAACATAGCATATTTTCAAAAATCTCTAACAAAAAGCTTTAAAAAAGTGCATCAAGTTTGAAAAAGAAATACGTGCTCTTATGCTGCCGTTGCCAATTTTCAATGATTAAAGTTGGTTGGGGTCCAAATTATTTTTTAAAAAGAAAATGCTTTTCATTGATTACAATTTTTAAATCGGGATTCTTTTATACAAGGCAAATAATTAAGAAAATTCATGTTATGAAGGAATTTTCACATTTTGTACATACATTCAGACCGTTAGTTTTCTCGTTTGAATTGTTTTACATTAATTTTGTCTTTTTGGGGTCTTTTATAGCTGACTAAAAAGTAAAGGTTTTGCTCATTGTTAATTGTAATAGAAATTATTAGTTGGTCTTAAACGGCCGCATCTTATACTTTATTATGAAAATGAGAACGGTGATTATGTATTGTTTTGTTTTTACTTTCCGAAACATATTTTACAAGCTATCCTTTCATCTGATATTTTTTTCCAAACTCAAGCTTCAAAAAAGGGTCAGCGATCAATACTTTTTTATAATGTTTGAAATTATAAAATTTGGCAAAGTATGGAAAACTCTTACACAGACCAATACCTTCCTCACAGATTACCAGCAGGTCGAAATGCGATTTTGAATAAAACAATTATTTTTATTTGACTAGATGTGTATTTTGAATTAACTGATACGTGTGCATGTTCACATGGATCAGTGTTTTCTCAAGCGAACAACTATGGACAAGGAATGCATTTCACGCACGTTTTGAACTATACATTATTTTTGGTAAAGCGCTTCCATTTTTAACATATAAATGAGTATCGGTTTACACTAAATCTTCTTGGACAACTTTTTTAAAACCGTTTCCAAACTGATTATTTTTATGTTTTCGGTTTCGTTTGAAGTATAATCAAAGTACTGAAGTACTGAACATCGGTTGACCACAAGTTCTTGTGGATGGTCACAAGCACTTGTCTCAGAGAAAAAAATCACACTTCTATACCTGAAACTGAGATTTATGTACAGAGATATATTTTTTTCTGAGACAAGTTCGTGCGTTGATGATGAATAAATGACAGGGAATTCAACCTCACTGCTTTATTATCTATTATAGTGTGGCAAATCAGTATACTCTGGTTTTTTTGTTATATCTTATATTAATATTTGTATATAGCAGGTACATGTACGTATAATTTCCATCCAATTGTATATCATTCTATTCTACGATTCTAATAAAAGTGCAGTACAAGTGCATGGTGGACACTCTTCTATAACAATTCGATTTTTTCAATAGATTGGATTACGTAGACATTCATATTTTCCAACAAAACTTTCTTGAAGATCTACATTTTAATGCATATTAAACGGGAACTTTATTTTATATAGATCAGACCATTTCATAAAATTATGGCAAATATGCAAGATAAGTCGTTTACAGTTTAACGTTATTATAACTCGAACGTCAAATTACGGACAATACGGTTACGGGGACATGTTATTTTACATCTTAGATCGTTTCGGATTTTCTACCTGCAACTCAAACGAAAGTACATATCATATTATTTTAAGGATGTACTTAGGTGAGGTTTTGGAATTTGTGTCAAATGTTCGGACTCCTTGGTGTTTTTCCATACAATACAATGTAAAATATTTTGCCCCATAACACCCATTTATTTTTTCATATAAGACTTAATAGCTCATGAAAGGTCATTTACCAAAATTTTAGACGATTCTTAATTTTCTTTCTTTTGTTTTGAGACCTAATAATACCAATGCAAACATAAGGTAAAAGTCAGAGTCAGCCTTAAAGTTTTCCCGCCATATTTTAAATCTCAAATATCTCGAAAAGGAGGTCCATGACATATCAATATTTTTAACTTATTTTTATCCTTAGTTGATGCTCTACCAGCTTACAGTATCAATTTTAACTTCTTAATTTATTAATTTTCACCTAACCTCACCTAAGTACATCCTTAAAGGAAATTAAATGTATTTTCCATTAATATCAGTTAACAGGTGTTAAAAAATTGAGATATAGTAGAATTCGTTTGATAAAAAGCCTCTGAATTATTTTTTGTGTTATTTTGTCCATCGGGATATTTTATTGGACACGGGAAAATGACGATGTTTTTAAAATAAGACCGCAGTTACATAATGATGACTTCAGATAGCTTCTCCAGGACATGTATAATTTTTCTGGTATTATTAAAATCTATTTTCGTCCGTTATATCTTATGAAAGTGAAGACAGAAAGTTTTTTGCATTTTTTTAACATTTTTCTCTTTTTTATTTATACTCTTCTGACGATCTTCCTTCTCTTACAGTTAAAACGTCTATCACTTCATTTAACGTTAAATGTATACAATACAGTTGCAAAATTTTAAACCATTCTACTCACTAAAGAATCCGCACTGGGATTTCAAAGACGCAGATAAAACAAAATTGTAACAGTGGGACACCTTTGAAATGACGTTATAGGCATCGAAATGAGCAAATGTTTTCAATAAAAAAATAGACATAGCAACAAAATCATCTATGTTATTGATTTCTATGGCTAATTTACTTTCGAATGATATGCATAACATGGATATTTATTGTATAGGATAAGAGCTTGAATTTGAATAACCCGCCTTCTACTAATATTAACACATATTTCCAAAGTGACACCAATGTCTTGCGCAACGTCAAAGTCAACATTCATGAAATTGAATGAATACCTTTGGAAGACAAAAGTTTAGTCATAAGAATAACCTGCTATAATAAAGACGTTCGAAAAGCATCTTTAACTGTGGTTTTTGGAAGAGGAGTCATCAAATAATATATTACAACCAAAGATGTTAAAAATGATCTTAGAACTTAATGCATTAATCCCCAGGTGTAAGGCTATAGGGATAGCTTGAATAGGTCTTTCAAGCTTCATTAATATTTATTAAAAGGGTGGGAAATCTAAAACGGGCAGGGTTATTTCTGATTAAGTGTCTGATGTTAGTATTTATTTTGTTGCGGTTAAAACCACATTATATTCCGCATTATTTTGAAATGTGCACCCAATTGACATCGCAATTAGACTATAGGAATTCCCAAGTGTCTATCAGCTTTGTTTTAAGAGGTTATGGCAATGTAGCGCATATTAAATCATTATAATAGGTATAGGTCTCCATTTTGGTATATAAATGTCTGGAAATATACATGGGTATATATCATGTTAACACAAAAAAGAATGTATCTATATACATGTATGTTTCTGTACGGCTTTGTTATTGTGTGGTTATCCATTCGTAACATACCACATCGTCATAGTTGTATGCATATTTGTGTAAACTATGTTTGTATTTTACCCCGTCTGGGTAATGCGCCCTCATAACTAGACCTTACGGAAACGCGAACTATGTTATACAAACGCGTAATATGATTTACGAAAGAGTCAGGAGCAAATACAACCGGAATTCAGAAAAATCCTGTTTACTTCGTGAATATTTAAAAATTTGCGCTTAAAACAGCTCTCACTTTTTTTATTGTGTCCTTTTATACTAGTGTTCGGCAAATTTTGTTAAATTTATAAAGATGTATCCATCCATTCTTAAAATTGTATTAAATATGGAGAGGAAGACAGATTTCATATGTATTTGTTAAGCTTTACCAATGCAATGTTAAGGGAGATAACTTAATTTAAAAACAAATATTTTCCTCTGAAACAGATATTGTTGACAAAAAGAGTGTATCCCATTATATATATTACTAAAGTAATACGATATTTACGAAATACCTGAGACAGTACACTGTTGAGGGAAAAAATAGTATATCTATGATTATTATAAATATTATCAGTTGTAATTAAAATGTCATAAATGTCAAAATATATTTAGTTTATTATAAGGGGGATAATCAAAACTGCTTGTTTTAAAAAAAAATTATTCTATTTGTGTATTGTATTGTACATATGTAATTCAATAGATTTATTTGTTGAAACTTATCAGAACTGAATAATTTCTAAAAAAAATTAAAAAAACGATTATTTAAGCTCTTGTCATTTGCTGTGTCAGTTTTGTATTTTCTGTAATTGAAAAAATAACCAGAAATATCTATGGAAATCCGAGAACGACCTTTATCTTGGTTTAAATCTACCCCTCATTGGTTGTCATTGTGAAAAGTTTTGGGATATTCAAAATTTTAATATTTCCTTACGTAAGTTGTTGATATATTTCTATTTTTTTTCTGTTTGGACAATTTTAAAAAGCCAGATTGTAATGTTGTCTTTTTCTTCTTCCTTAAAACGTTTGGTGTTACTTTGTACAACATGTATTCTTCAGTATTGAAGCCTTGTTGACACAAAGAAGAAGAAGAAGGAGAAGTAGTCCTGTGTAATAAAACAAGATATAAACACGTTCCGAAAACTGGCATTAAAATTCAAATTTATTGAAAAAAATACATTCGTATAATCTTGTTACTTAATCCAATTTAAATTCAATTAAATTGTCTTATATTAGTAGTTTTGTTAAAATATAAACCTATTTGTAAACTAAAAGTTTAATGAGGATAAACTAGATTTAAATCTTTTAAATAACAAATTTAAACTGGTATTATTTTTCAAATAATTAACAAATTTAATAACCCATATATCGGAATTAAACTCAAGAAAATTTGAAATTTAACAAAAGCATCAAATTTTCATAAACTACATAAATAATTCTTCGTAAATCAGAAGTTAAATTTAAAACTAGAAATTTAATATGAGAATAAATTTTGTAAACGTATCATTTCATGCAGTGGCGGATGGGGCATCCGTGTGCTGGGGACACATTCTGGTTTCTTTCTATTTTTTCTCCTCTTATAGCTGATGTGTTTACCTTCGTTTTTTGGTTTTGTCTGGAACCTATATTTGATTTTGCTTAATCATGTTAATCGATTTCCGACAAATGAACATTGGTTAACTACCGTTGTCTCTTTTTTTGGGGGGGGGGGGGAGGGTCCACGTCCAATGTTTCGTGTTTTTGTTAGCTGTATTTCTTTTTGTATCCATCTACAGGGTTAAACATATTTCATGGTTCATAAAGTATGTTTACTATTACGCCACTGTCCAGGTTAAGGGTGGTAGGGTGCCTTTAAATACGTGTGCCTTTCCAAATTCAGGAGCCTGTAAATCAAAGGTTGTTGTTTTTTGCTGAAAAAACATTAGTTAGGTTTCTCGTTTGAATTTGTTTTACTCTTTTTTTCGTTCCTTTAGAAGATGACTATTCAGTTTGGGCTTATTTATTGTTTAATGCCATATATAATTTGACGAATAATATATACTGAATGTATTGTCAGCCTGGTGTCACAATCACTGCTGGTGATCTGATGGATCAAATCTAGTGTAGAGTCGTCACTGGTTCAGACGTATAATTATATATAAATATATTTATCTTACCTCCTATAAATGCATTGAGATATGATTGGTTAAAGGACTACACGTGGTGACTATGTATATTTGACTTCGCTCTCACCCATATGGAATTTATTGACCCCATATATTTCGTATTAGGTCACTAACACACCATGTAACTAATAATAAATCTTTTATTTTAGTGTCATTTGGTCTGTTATGCAGAGTTGTCTCACAAGCAATCTTACCTCTTTTTCTTATGTTTAAATCATTAACACGACAAGTGTCACGTGTGTGGAAGGGTCTGCTTACCATTCCGGATCACCTAACACCATTATTTTTGTTGGGTTTCGTGTTGCTCAATTTTCGAATTAGTGTTACGTATACAGTTGATTGTCTTGCTTTGCCAAAGCGTTTCCAGTTTGATTTCAAGTTTGAACTTTCGGTTCTCTTTAGATAAGTTTTAACGATATCAACTAGAAATATTGTAAAAAAAATTAAGGTTTGGATTATTTCATGTCAGTACTTTAGCTAGTATTTTTCTCCTGCAAACTGAATCAAATAGGATATTGTGTTATGTGTTGTTTTTTTTTAAATGATTTTATCATTATTATTTGTTATCATTGTTAACTTCATACACATGCCAAAAATCTTTGTTTTTTTTTCAACAATGTAAGTTTTGTTTAGGAGTTTATGTTATAAAACGATATTTTCTGGATTTTAACAAATGTTTTTCATTTCGTCTTGTATACAGATAGTACATCACATTTCCAGTATCCAGTACCGAAGTACTAATAAAGAAAATACGGATTTGTTTAAAGAAAATTTGGTGTTACAAAACGTTCAAAAACAACTTTTTGTAAAGATCGCTATGATTCCTTTCTCAACTTTGACATTAACGTTTTGTTACTTTCGGTATATGAACTCTTATTAATAAGCCTCTGTTATTAATCTTATAGGTCTTGGTCATCAAAGCCCAACATTCGCAAAAAATGTGTAATACTGACAATTTAGACATGTTAGATAAGCTGAGTTTATAACTATATAATTCTAAATTAGTTAAACAAAAAAAAAAAATGTACATTTAAAAAAATTAAAGTCAATACCATTCGAATTTTGCATACACTCTTAACTATCAAATAAAATAATAAAAAAATGTTATTTTTTTTGTATAAATTCTATGAAAAGAACAAATAGTATAGTCAGATGACTGCAGGATAAAACGTCCAAGATCCAGCGTGGTGGATATATATTGTATTATAAAGAATGTTCAATTATGTGTATATTGTATATTTTTATGAATTTTGTTTTCAGATGATAATGGTCATTCTCAATTC
The DNA here is from genome assembly GCA_037788925.1 of Mytilus galloprovincialis. NCBI lineage: Eukaryota > Metazoa > Mollusca > Bivalvia > Mytilida > Mytilidae > Mytilus > Mytilus galloprovincialis. The sequence continues at coordinate 42,187,741 of CM075333.1, read as the reverse complement.
ACCGCATTTACAGTCACTTTAAACCCGAACAGTATAATATGGAAAAAAGGAGACATTTTGAAATTCACCCGTGTCCTGACTAATATTGGAAACACTTACAATGTCCATACGGGTATTTTCACTGTTGCAACGGATGGTGTTTACGCGGTGTCAGCTGCTATGATAGGAAGCGAAGATCAAAAGACTCATGTTTCTCTCCGAAAGAATGGACAGGCTATGGTGTGGCTATTCACTGGTCCTCAATTCGATATGGCAGCTCAAACTATCAACCTTGCACTGAGGAAAGGAGACAGGCTTTGGTTACGAATGGAAGCCCATCGCGTTCACATTTTTGATATTTTTCAGCCGTATCATCAATTAAGTGCAGTTCTGATAAAGCCAGGAAAATTTTGAAAAAATAATAAAAAGCAGAGCTTTGTAATTGATAGTTACAACTTGATTATGTTTAAACTCGTTTGTGTTAACGAGTTATACCCTAACAAATGTATTACATGTGTTTTTTCAATGGATTCTGCATCTTATCATACTTGAATGTACCTTTTCGTTACACAAACATCATTTAATCTATTGGTCATGATATTACATGTGTTACAAAATGATATGATAAGTCAAATTTTTAAACCCTGTTTACGAGGTGTAAGTTTCCAGACATTCGTGGCAATATAAATAGAAAAAAGAGGTATGAGTGCCAATGAGACATTTAGCCATTCAAGTAGGTATAGGAAGATGTGGTATCAGTGCCAATGAGACATCTCTCCATCCAAATAACAATTTATAAAAGTAAACCATTATAGGTCAACACGGAGCATTGGCTCACACCGAAAAACAAGCTATGCAGGGTCCCAAAATTACTAATGTAAAACCATTCAAACGGGAAAACCAAGGGTCTAATCTATATTAAAAACAAAAAACGAGAATCATGTATAAACCTCATAAACAAACGACAACTACTGTACATCAGATTCCTGTTTATAAGTCACTGATTATAAAAAGTTAAACACCAAATGTTGAAGTACAGCCTTCAACACAGAGCCTTGGCTCACACCGAACAACAAGTCATAATTTGCCCAAAATTACTAAGTGTTAAATAATTGCAATAGGAAAACTAACGATAATATTTATATGAAGAAAAAAAAAAGAAACGGGAAACAAAGTTGAACCACACGAACGTACAGCAACCTATGAAAAAGATTTATTATTAACCTGAATTATTCATCATTAGAAACATCTCTGGAATCTCACATTGAAACCGATATTTTTGTTTACATATGTAATTTATCGTTATCATGATTATCAAGTAAATTCGACTTTTTATGCATTTACTCCACAAACATATAGCTAACCCCATATAGCTCAGACTAACACTGAATTCCTTTCAACATCCTGGTGTTTTACTTGATTTTCTCACTTTAACAATTGTTTACATGATTGCATTATTTTATTCCTTGCACATATAATAGTTAGAACATTCTATTTTCCTACCATCCCAGCGTCAAGGAGACCTAATAGTGGAATTAATTACTTTTGGAGTGTCAAAAACTCGTTGGAAGTACTTGATAAATTGCATGCATATATTGGTGACTTTGAATCTGTTCAAAGTTTTGATTTTTCTCCCCTTTATACCACTTTGCCTCATATTCTAATTAAGAAAAAAAAAATCACATCCCTTATCAACTGGGCATTTAAAAAGTCAGAATGCGAGTATATATGTTCAAACTCTTTTAGGTCATTTTTTAGTAGCAATAAACAAAAGAACTATGTCAATTGGACATGCTTTGATACTATATATATATATGCGCTTGAATTTTTACTTGATAACATTTTTGTTCGCTTTGGAGATTCCGTATATCGTCAAGTTATTGGAATTCCAATGGGGACTAACTGTGCACCACTTATTGCGGACATGTTTTTGTATTGTTATGAGTTACAATTTATGACTAAAATTAACAAAGACCCATCGAAACAACATTTGATATAAAAATTTAACAATACTTTTAGATATTTGGATGATATATTGGCTCTCAATAATGACGACTTCAGTATGTATACTAAAGAAATTTATCCTGTTGAACTTACTTTAAGTAAAGCTAATACTAACAATGACCACTGCCCTTTCCTCGATCTTGATATCTATATCATTAATGGGAAGCTTAATACAAAAATTTATGATAAAAGAGATGATTTTTCATTTCCTCTCGTTAATTATCCATTTTTAGATGGTGACGTTCCCTTGTCACCATCTTATGGTGTTTATGTATCTCAACTTGTACGATTCGCTCGTGTATGTAACAACGTATTAGATTTTAGCGAGAGAAATTTATGTATTACTGAAAAATTATTACACCAGGGTTTTCGATATCACAAACTGGTCAAAACATTTACTTAATTTTATCACCGGTATAAGGAAATAACTCGTAAATATAACTCAACATGCAAACATCTTATACGTTCAGGTATTTCACATCCAATCTTTTATGGTAATATTCTTTACAAAGCACAAAAATGTCAGCATCCACCTCAAAAGCTTACAAAACCTTTAAACAGATTATTAAGAAGGGATATAGTTACGATACTGTTGTCAGGTGGTTAAAGATCGCATATTTTGGCTTTAATATTGAATCACTTATAGGGTCTTTGCATCGGAACTAAACACATTTATTTAAAAAAAAAAAACAGTTATTGGCATGACACAGGTTATGTTCTTCTCATATATCTTATGATAGTATGACACTAAACCCCTAACGGGAGGGATTGTGCCTGATATTCATATGATGAAGACATAATCTTTCAATCAGTTTAATTGAGGTCTGGAGCTGGCATGTCAGTTAACTGCTAGTAGTCTGTTGTTATTTATGTATTATTGTCATTTTATTTATTTTCTTTTGTTACATCTTTTGACATCGGACTCGGACTTCTCTTGAACTGAATTTTAATGTGCGTATTGTTATGCGTTTACTTTTCTACATTGGCTAGAGTTATAGGGGGATGGTTGAGATGTTTAACCCCGCCGCAATTTTGCGCCTGCCCCAAGTCAGGAGCCTCTGGCCTTTGTTCGTCTTGTATGATTTTTAATTTTAGTTTCTTATGTATTATTCGGAGTTTAGTATGACGTCCATTATCACTGTACTAATATACATATTTTTAGGGGCCAGCTGAAGGACACCTACGGGTGCGGGAATTCTCTCTACATTGAAGATCCATTGGTGGCCTTCGGCTGTTGTCTGCTCTATGGTCGGGTTGTTGTCGCTTTGACACATTCCCCATTTCCTTTCTTAATTTTACTGCATATATAAATAAAATTTGCCTCCACATGCAATGTATTGAATACAAATACAGCGAATTTTATGATCGGCCGTTTTGCATTAATGATCGCCAATAATTCAAAGGACCATAATTCACCCTGTTTAAAGTAAAAGTATGCTGCTAGCATTCTATTGTTATGATACACATACAACGATTGCGTTGTGATACAGGGGGTCAGGGCGTGCATAAAATAAACCGATTTTTGTAGAAAAATGAATACGAAGATGCAATAATTTGTGTGTATCTACTTCAAAACAGATCTTCCACAATTTTAAAATTTATTTAATTATATGGAGAATGCAGATGTATTGTCATCCTATAATATTCATCTTTAGAGACATCTCTGGAGTCTCACGTTGACAACTAGTATCTCGTTTGTAAAAGATTGGTAAATAAAACGTCTTTTTTAAATAATGGTATTGTTTGACAATTTCAAAAACATCTACATGACATAAAAGAAACTTATTACATGTACATTGTTTTTTTTTTTCTTGTCGAATCATTTAAAACAAATTGTTGGTAAGAGGAAAAATAATTTTGTTCTAAAACTTGTTATTCATCATGCTAGCGAACACCTGTTACAAAATGTAATTGTAAAAAGCCCCAATTAATTTTCTCAGTGTTCAAAAATTTCATTTGAAATTGCCAATCATCATGATTGCTCATTTTGTTATATGTATTCTGCCTTTGAATTCAATGTGCATGGAATTCACTGTAGTTTAAGGGATATAGTGTGTTCTTTACAAATGTAAAATATAGATTGGTCAAGTTTTTGAAAATATTCTTTCACGCTTCAAGCTTATACTATACGTTCACAGTTTTCGTTATCAGTAAGCCATTCTGGCCCATAAAAAGTACCAAACGACAATAAGGCATGTTAAGTTACATCTCATCTCTCTACAGTTGGAGCTTTTACATCTTTCTAATTTGTTCCACATTTTGTGAAACATCTGATTTTGTTATTCTTCAGTATGAATAAAGACAACAGTAGTATACCGCTGTTCGAAATTCATAAATCGAAAGAAAAATATAAATCCGGGTTACAAAATAAAACTGAGGGAAACGCATCAAATATAAGAGGAGAACTACGACACAACATAAACACAACATTAAAATATAACACACACAGAAATGAACTATAATATAACATTGTATAACTATGGCCATATTCCTGACTTGATACCGGACATTTTAAGAAAACAAATGGTGGGTTGAACCTGGTTTTGTGGCATGCCAAAACTCCCGCTTTTATGGCAATGTTAAATATAATATTAAAATGACAACATTACATGACAGGAATACAATACAAATAAATTGGAGAACTTATATATAATCAACACAGGCTATATTACAAACATCTGAAAAAAAAATGCTATAGAAGAAGGGCTGTCGATTTTATTTTATTCAAAGCAAGCACACTAGATTTCCAGAACTTGAGGTTATTCAAATCTCAGCTTGATAAACTATTTGTAATAATCTATTAGACTAAATCTTTCCACGATACACAAGTAACAATATATTCTAGTCAAATGTCCGATGATGATAAAGAAATAATCTTACCAGTCACTAGAGCTAATTGCCTAGCAGAGAGAAACAAACATATTTCTTTAATTTTATCTATAGACTGTTACAAATCATTTAAATTTTTCGGGAATTGAAATGCAGAACTGAATAGAATCCCAAGTGATTCCTGACCATTCTAATTTGTGAATATGTTCAAAGACAAATATTTCTGTATTGACTAAAAATCTAGCTTCTGTTAGTGGCTTTTTGGCAATCTTTCCGAATTAATTCGTAATCTGAAGCCATTCCGAAACATCGTCTAAGTACAAGACAAAACTTGTATCAATTGCATTTATTCTGTCTCCATATATTGAACAAGTAAGGGCTGATAATTAAGCCATTTTTTGTATAAAAGTAGATTGCATAAAGTCTAATAACGTTGACATTTCTTAACCTACATATGTGACTGAGGGCTAAAATGAACGTTTGAAATACTTGTATTGTGCCTGAAACTAGTACCTTGCAATGCTTTATGTCAATTAGCTCTATATTGACAAGAATATTTTTGAACTGAACTGTTTTTATCTTTACTTTTAGATAGATTATTCTCACAGGATATCTTAAAATAAATCATTAATAAAACAAAAATATGACTGTTTTGATAACTGTGTCGGATTTTTTTATACACGAATTATATTACAATTGTAATTCAAAACTGGTATACACATAAAAGATTTGACTCATAGTGTATACATATTAAGACAAACTCAAAACGCACTGACAATTCATGTTTTTTTCCAGTTTTTATGACAAAAGAATGTTCTGAAAAATGTTAGCGGAGTCCGAAGCTACAATACATTGTTTCTTTAATACTTGATTATGAAGATGTTGAGCAATAAATCGCGTAAATGACGAAATAATTATAATATCAATGAAAAAACGAGCATTTCTGAGTTACTTCCTTATAAATTTGCTTGAAATATAGTAATTTGCGAAACAAGCTTCCTTTAGGTTAGAGAAAATATGTTGAATCATTTTCTTCAAAAATGTTGTTTCTTCTGCTTAATTTAGAAAAATACTCAACAAGCAAGATTTCCAGTCCGTCTTTCTCATACTTTGATCGACTATCGATACCTTCCAACCAGTCGTATAAAATAGTGGGAGATATTATAGACATAATTGTGCAAATCGTGATACAAGCATCAAATTTGGTATAAAGGTTAACTAAATGATACTTATAAAAAATCCGCTGCTGGCCAGAAAAAAAAATCAATTTTTCAAAATGGCCACCACACATTTTGAAAATGGAGTCATAACAAATTGGCAATACTTCGTTAATCCTTTGAAAGGTGTGTTATATGTAAAATTCAATGTTAGATTTGATAAAAAGTAAATGACAGTTCCTTAATTATGACTTGACAATACATTAATGAAACTAAATATAAAAAAGTTATTGTGGTATGATTGCCAATGAGACAACTATCCACAAAAGATCAAAATGACAAAGACATTAACAACTATAGGTCACAGTACAACTATGAGCAAAGTCCATACCGCATAGTCAGCTATAAAAGGCCCCGATAAGACAATGTAAAACAATTCAAACGAGAAAACTAACGGCCTTATTTATGTAAAAAAAAAAATGAACGAAAATCAAATATGTAACACATAAACAAACGACATCCACTGAATAACAGGCTCCTGACTTGGGACAGGCACATACAAAAATAATGTGGCGCGGTTAAAAGTGACTTCCGGTTTCAAAATACCGGCAAAAAAGTCAAAAATTTCAATTTTTATACTTTCAAGCAACTTCACATGGGATATAAATCCTTGAAAGATGTGTTATAGGTATAATCCAATGTAAGTTATGATAAAACGTTAAAAACAATTCCCAAGTACGACAAAACAACACATAAATGAAGAAACATAGTGATTTCCTGTTCCAAAATGGAGGCACTGAGATACGGAGAAAATATTTTTATAATTTCCATCAACTTAATAAGTGATAACACTCTTTGTTAAGTTTAAATGCCTAGTTTGGTTAGAAAGACAGGTTGCTTATCTTATAATTATCCGACAGTTGCCTATACAACAACCCGTACAAAGAAGGCCAGAAGGATAACATTTACAGTTACCAACACAGCTGGATTTTTGACTCTGCATCTCAAAAGTTCCTGACACGAGGATGCAACGGCAGTCACAGAAGTCCATTTCGGTTTCCAACTGTCATTGATTCTTTCTTTCACCCAACCCCAGTGTTCATGTCTTGGTACATGTACCTGTCGAATACATGAATCAGGCTGAGCCCAAACAACTCCTCCTTGATTAACTTCTCTTTTGATGTGTTCTGGAAAAGAACCTCTTGTAGGCGGAATTGCATCATAATGCCGCTGCTTCCTGGCAAACAATTCACATCGTGCCTCGCTTCATACTTAAGCCAAAAAAAAAACTCCTTTACATCTGAAAAACCTTCCATTGATAGCCAAGCTGACCTCTTCTCTTTCCCACGACAATTCAACAAAGTGACACATCCACTGAATGCATGGACGAAAGGAAGAGCAGCTACACAAGGACCAAACGCATTTGATATGTCACGTACAGGAAGCCATCAAAAGTCTTTATTCCTTACATAACCTATCCACAATGTGTCCTACCTATTTTTGCGATTGCTGTAATTCACTATAACATCTGTGTCAGTACTACATAAAATTACATTTTACAACACTTTTCATAATCATGCCGAACATGGACAATCATTCGTGTATCTACTTCTTCATGATTACAAGGGGTAGATAGGAAGTATCCTTATTGAAATTGCAAAGAATATTTTCACCATGAGTAACAATAACATTTTTATTAATCTCTTAAGAAGCAATTTTGTCAGCAAGAAACTTTAACAATTTCATTTCGTTGTCATCTTCACAGAGAAAACTACTCCAAAACCTTGGTGTTCTACCAGAACCAACACCTTTCCATCTGGCACAAACATTTTGCCTTTGTCTTGTTACAGCCTTCAAATTATTCATTTAGTAAACATAAAATACAATGTCTACTCTTGAATACTTATCGATGAAAATTTTATGTAAGGCAGTATGACATCATTTGCATAATCATCAAATATTTTTGCCCAATTTTGTGACCTAGAATTAACCATTGCTGCCCCATCGACGATAAATGCGTTCGAATTTGGATCAGAAAATCGCAGAATGTTTCAAGTAAACACATTTGCAGCGATTTAATACCACTATTTCAAGAAACATCTTGAGATAAAGACGGAGGAGAAGTTTTGTTTTTTATAGATAAAGAAATATTCCAAGTAAGACTGTCTACTGTGACAAGAAATAAAAAGTCTAGAACATATATCGCAATCACTTTTAAGGTTTCTAGCTTTGTTTTTGACAAAGACGTTTCCAGTTTAATTTTACGGCCAAAAAAACAAGTTGTTATTTTTTATTTGGTTATACAAAGCAGGTTCTCCTTCGTTTTGCATTTGCCTCAAACGATCTTCGTATTGTTTGGACCAATATCTTGGAGTTTATTTACATATCTTACTTGTTCAACAATTACCTAAATGGAGTATTTTTTTTACAAATTTGACGACTCTTCTAGAATTGAATTTCCAAACTCGTTCATCACTTTACAAAGTCTTAAAAGCTGTTTAAATACATCTTTTTGTGTTTTCGTAGAGTCTTCATTATAAGGTCGTTCATCTGTTATAAAATGACCCAAACCACAAGATCTTTCAAATTCATCTTCTGGTATACTGACTCCTGGTCAAAGAAATTTGCTGGTCTTACGAATGGTGAAATTATCATTTTCAAATTCCATTACCACCTGTGGGTGATGTTCGGGAAGGGAAGTCAAATCTTGAAGATGGGTAGGTAACGCTCGAGCATAATTTACACGATCAAGACCTAATACAATACGCTATCATGCTTTATATGGACTGATGTAAAGTACAAAATGTCACTCATGAAATTAGCATAATACCAAAATCAGAAGAAGTTCTAAATTTATAATTAAACACCAGGAATGAAACTTTGGTCGAGATCACTCTATACGCCAGGCTTTTAAATCATTGAACGTCACATGACATATTTATACATTCTGAGTTTAGCTTTCATTATCCGAAATTAACAGTTCAAGCAAAATACATGAAGTTGTCTGATGCGCCTGTCTAGTCCTAGGTACATTTGAACATACATAAAAAGAATGGTGTTGCAATATTGGCTTCAGTAAGACAACATGTCCATCCGCTACACCAAACAAGACGATAAACTTATCTTTTCCGTAAAAATCAGGCAATTCCCAGTGAATTTGATCACTAGGCATTTCCAAAAGTGGCTGATCTGCAGTTACAATTGATGTATCTACGGGATTAACCACATTTTCGCCTTATCCATCGAATACCTGTGAATTGCCTGGTAGTGCATACAAATCGCTCTTGATGTCTATAAATAGTTAGCACATGCGCAAAAGTGTTAAACACATGTGTATCATAACCTTGAAAAATGTTATCAAAACAATTCATAATATCATTAGCAATCCAAAAACACTAAATATATAGTAAATAGTTCAAATGTTTTTGAAAGAATTTTGTATTATTTTCGAGCGTGCGCAAATACTGGATATGTCAGATATTAATTTTTGATAAATATGTGTTCTAAGGAAGGTAGCCACCAAACCTGATAATTGGTTTTTACTGAAAGAAGTTCAAAAAAAAGTTTTCCAGAAAAATCAGTATATTCAAACTGAAGAAAACAGCCATTTTAGAAAATGGCCGTGGCCATCTTGAAAAAAAAAATTAATGGCCAGCAGTTATTTTTTAAAAAGTATATGATAATGATGCTTTGTGGTAACTTTCATGCTTGTATCATCATTTGCACAATTCCCTCGATTTTGCTTGCTAATATCTTCAACTAAAACTCTTACTTTGGTTTTTGAACTCCTTCTCAATAAAGAAGAAAATTTTCAGTATTGCAATGTGTAACAATGAAAATTTTGTTGAAAATTGTTCTTCGTAATAATCTTCTTCTAGTTCGGATACTACAGCCCGTAACAGAGAAGTGATCGAATTGATGTTTCTTTACCGTCAAAATTAGCTGCGTTATCGACAAACTTATTTCAGAAGTGACATGATTTAATTTTCTTCGTCGACAAAATATTTCATGTCCAACCTGTAAGTTTTCATTGTTTAAGTCGAAGTTTTTTTAACACAGTAAAACATTTTTTATAATCAACCTCTGTCATTGGCATTTTCATTTTAACGGTAAAGGATCAAATACGGGATCTCCGAAATTTCTATCATTTGTTACGATGAAATCATTACTCAATCGAACATATGTCTTTGTTCATGACAAATATTATGAAATACAAAGGAGTTGAATTGATCAAATACTTTCGAACTGACGGAAACAAAAATACTTAATCTAGAATGTGTGTTCTGTCACAAACAATGGCTTCGTCATGCGAATCGACTAGATCATGTTACATGTAACTGATCTTAGCTGTAGAAACAGTTGGTGCGACCTCGATAAAATCTTTATTAATTTAATATAAGCGATAAATATTCATGACCGCGCTACAATGATAATGAATTTATTGGAGTCACATCCACTGTTTCTACTGTAAGCATGAACTCGTCGGTTAGTGCAATGAAGACACTTTGAAGATTGAGATTGTTGGTTTATTCTTTACACCTTCGAGGTATTAAAATTATTTCAGTGTTTATTTAAAGTTAAATTTATTTTCAAATCTCTTCTGTTTAAAATTGACGAAACGTCCGTTTAAGATTTCTGTGGTAAACTATCTATTCTATAGTTAGGACCATTTTATAATAAATACCCTTTTGTACAAGAATACTTTCTTTATAGAAGTATAGATCTGCTGGTTATAGTTTTTTTTATAACTTTCATTATTGTGACGACGCGCTATGAAATTCAGATAAATTTATAAATGAAGTTGTATGTAAATTTTTGGTCATAAACACAAATCTTTTAAACAGTTCGACGAGTGCGTCAATGTTACAGTAGTCTGTTTACTGTAAGTTACTAAGCTTGGCCCGATTCATCTGTCATTTATGGAAACTAATTCACCACTTTCTGAGACATTCATTTTTATTTCACCATCAGACATGGAGCTACATTTGTAACTAAAGGCAATCTCTCAAATTAAAGAAATTTGACATGATATACTGAGACTCTCTTATAATCAATTAAACGACTGCTTTTCTTAGATATGTGATTTTTCCTGGTCAAACTTTTTCATTGTTAACGGTCATTTTGAGATTTTTTATTGTAAAAAAATGGTGTTTTTTTAAAGAAATCAACCTTCAAAATTTAGAACTTTATGAACATGTACAGGAAGCTGAATTATTGCACATCTATGTACTACTTAAAATTGTACTTCGATCTGTTGCGTCCTTAAAATGTTCTGACCGTCCTAAGATTTAATGTACGGAAATGTTTCGGTAAATTAAATTCAAATCCGAATTGAATGTTTATGACACGCAAAAAGAGAAACCAGAATCTCTTGATGACCAAACGTATACATGTACACGTTGGGGCGATTTAGAGCTTTTCAGAAGGAGTGAGATTCCACCCTCGTTGAAAGCCTTGTGGAGACCTCTAGATTTTTAAATTCCCTCCGTTTTTCTCATGAATGGAGTGTGGCCTCTTTGTAAATTACCCCATATCTTTTCATTTTCCTATTTACCGAAGGTTCCATGTGAAAATTTCCATTGGATCATATATGTTAAACTAAATGTACAAAACAGGCTCAAGAAAAGGCGAAATTTCTTTTTCAAACCCGTACTAGAAATCCATTTTTTTCTAATAGAGCACCTTACATTATCGTCAATGAGTTCAGGCATGTGAAAACTTATATAATCATACACAAGAAAGAAACCCTGAACAGGCTTTCAGCAATAAGTTTACCTATTTAATATTAAGTAAATATTAACATGTACATGCATTTGATAAAGTACAGATATAACAAAGAAACTGCCCGGAATCCGACGTAAGAGTACACTTTTTACTGCACGCGTAGTCGGGTGCGTTCACTACGAGGACACTTGTACCCAACTACGCGTAACGTATGAGTACAGAATCGTCCCATACAGGACATTTTCTATGTTATCCTAGTATATTATCCGACAGTTAAGAATAGAATCTGGTCAAATTTTGAAGTTGAACATGTGGGAATTTTTGATTTTTGCCACGGACCATTTAATTTTCATGGAGGAAGGGACCTTGTAGTTTTTAGAAAACAATATTCTGACCCTGATTTTGACCTAAAAAATCTGCTGCCTCAATATTTTGTCATATGAAAAAAAAAAAAATTGTCAACAAAATTTTCCTGTATAAACTGTAATAGAAAACAGAGAAAATGTGTCTATGTGCCAAAAAGGAAGTAGACGATTGACAGGTCTGAAAAGGGGAGACACGGTACAATTCACCTTGATAAAGCTTCAGACCAAATATCAAACCAATCTGACATACACAAGGCGATATATATTTGACAAAAAATTTATAGACCGGACGTACAGACGTACAGACAAGGGTAAATCTTAATGCCCCGTCGCCTAAAGGCGGGGGCATAAAAATCTGACCAGCGAAGCGGTTATAAAAATATTCTGAGATATATAACTATATACCCCCCCCCCTTTCCCCTCCTGAAAATCAAATGTTTCGTGCCTTAGCAGATGTGTGTTAGCACAAAGTTGTTCAATTAACGCGGTTAAGCAGAAATGTATGTGTATTTCGACAAAAATTGGTAAATTAACACCAGAGATTCCTTCGTTTGATCAAAGAGTTTTCTTGCTTCAAGCTGAATAATTCACACCGTTCTACATGAAAAAAAAGATATAAAAACCAAAGTTCCGGCGGGTTTTTCACGTCCTAAATTTCGAGACCTGACAATCCGGGACATTACAATTCACTTTACCAACAAAAAGATAATCCCAGCTTTATTTCTTGATAAAGGGTCTCTGGTAATAATGATACGAAGTCGAAATTAACTCAGGTTTTAAGAAAAACATACGTGTACATTCTGATTTCAAAAGTAAGAACTTTTGACAACATATTTGGCCTTGGATAGTGCCTATTTTCGGAAAAGAATGTTTTAAAAGTCAAAGAAAAATGTTTTCCCTGATACAAACGTTTTAAGAAGCAGCTTTGTGTAACCTATAGACAAATTCGACTGGATATAAGGAAGTTAATATGTTTACTCTGATTCGAAATTATCTTTTAGAACTTTTTTTTAGTAATTGAGAACCTAAAAGTATGTTGTTTATGGGTAATAGGTGAAAAGTTGCATGATCCTTCAAAATGACAGCAAGCGCAGTTTTCCGGACGATTTTCATTTGTACACTGCTAAAAACTGCCAGGTCCTGGCCATGGTATATTTTGGAGAAAATTTATTTTACTGATTTTTACTAAAAAAAAATATTCTCCGTGTGTGCCATTGCAAGAAATAGTTTTGCTCGTTATTTTGTCATATTAAAAAAAATCTCAACAAAATTTTCCCGTTTAAAGTTTGGCATGTGAAACGGACGAAGACATATTCTAACAGAAGTACAAATACCAGTCTTCCCTTTTGTGTATACATATGAGAAAACATTTCAAAGTTATTGATTGAATTCAAATCCATCACACATACGGTACACATGGTAAAAATAAAGGACTTCATTCCTATCAAACACCTTTTTAATTGTTGACCAGTATATTTCTTTTAGTTTTGGGTAAAATTGTAAAGGAAATAATACTATCAAGACGTCCTTCCATAAATCTTTTTTTTCTGTTCTGACTTTGAAGAAATGACTACTTGTCGCCCAATCGAAATGGTGCATGGACATAATTTGTTTCATATTATTAGAATTATTTTCAATATTATCGGTATTAAACTTGATTATCGACACATGAAAGTTTGTCAGCATTGTCAATCTTTTTAACGTTAAAGTACCAATAGTTCGGTCACTACTCAATTAAGTTTGTCGATAACGTAGCTAATTTTGACGGTAAAGAAACATCAATTCGATCACTTCTCTGTTACGGGCTGTATGTGTTTCGCCTCTCAGATGATTGCTACATTTGTAAGTATCAAACGTATTCGCAATGAGAAAGATAAAAACGGCAAAGATATAATATTTTTCATGTTCTCCTTTCAATTTTATTTTTTGCAATGTACTATTTATTTATTATTTAAATTGTTTTCCTATGTTATATTACCTCTCAATTATGTTCTTCCTTCAGCACATTAAACCAAAACGTTGAACAAATGAATGTCCTCTCCACGATCAGCACGGTCCAAACTACATGCAAGTAATGTAATTGTTGAAATATCAAGGCTTCCTACTCCTATAACTATAACTACAACTGACAATGTCGTCATCTCATGAGAAATGTAAAATCGTTAATTTTGTAAAAATAACTTTCATCCTTTGTCTGACGTTCCATGAATTTAGCTATTTGAAATATTTAAACACTATACTAGAATTTTCCTGATGAGGAAGCCGCTGTGATCCGATCGGTCTGAGTAGTTCATCTATTTCATAACTAGAAATAAAAAGATGTTGTATGAATGCCAATGAGACAACTATCAAGTTTAATAATAGTGTGTAGAAAGTAAACAATTGAAGGTCAAACAGCAACCTATCAATCATACCCCAAAATGACTACAATGTAGTTTAAAACAGGAAAAAGAAAACGGTCTCATTTATATACAAAGCGAGAAACAAGAAACTTCTATGAACCACACCAACAAACGATAACCACGTATACAGACCAACAGGTTCCTGGTTTTAACAGGGGTCAACTTTCACCATAACCTGAAATATTATGTAACAACATAGAAAGAAACACTATAAGATATCAATTGAAATACATTGTAGCCTACCTCAATCAAAAAGACATATTTACCAAAACAAGTAAACATACATTAAACGAATAAAATTGATGTGTGACACAATACAAATACAATATCAATAAATAAGGAGGTACGTGAAATAATGTCAAAATGACACATTTAATCTTGGACACAGGTAAATCTAAATGAAATAAAGAAAGGAATTATTATTAAACAAATAAATGAATTTGTTATTCAACATATTAAAAACAAAATATTTGTTTAAGGTGGTACATGTTAAAAATAATGAAAAAAGATATAACACAAAATAAGTAAAAATTGAATAAAAAAATTGCATTACAAATATGTTCAAGTACAATGTATAACGAAAGTACAATTTGAGAGTATTCGCAGATACTGATAGCTGGTTAAAAACCCCCAAAAAATAACAATTAAAAAGCATGCATCAGAGACTCAACGCCATTAACAATAAAAAAAACTGACTTGTGCAATGCCAAAAAATAAGAATATCTTCCGGCAGTAGGATAGTTAAGATATACTGCTGAATCATATGATAAACAATCAAATATGAAAATATATAACAGTAACATGAGTAAAATGTCTCTTTTTTATTATCACAATGCATACATAGTTCAAACAAACCAATACAACTATTAATCTTTATCTACAACTTGATATTACTCACAAATATATTGCACAACATATAAAATATTAACGGTACACACGTTAACAAGCCCGGCTGTGCGTGTTTTTCGTATGTTCGTATATTTCCGTGACAAAATTGAAAAAGTTCAGTGACTTTTCAAGGATTTTACTTATTCCTTTATAACCTACTACATAGATTCGTATTTGTTGATTGTGAAATTCGAATCGAATTTATTAGTATTCAAATCCTCCACATTTGTGGTTTATTTGCACCCAAATTCTGCCCCAATCCATGGTTTAAAGTAATGAAAATGTCGATACTGCCATGATTTATAACAAATATTTTATAAAATTGTCCGTTAATAAATTATGAAATTATAACTAAGGTTTCAACTCCCTCATGCAAAGTTGGTTTGGCTTTTTTGTATGTTTTTTTTTTGTGATATAACTCGTAAACTGTTTAGGTACGAATACATCCTCTGCTTTCACATATTTAGTAAAACTTTATAAACAAGTTAGCATAAAGCAAACCTGATTGAATTGATTTTAATTGACAAAAGATTTTTTTTTAGAAATTTGAAGTTTTTTTTTAAATTTCTGTGATATACATATCATTAAGTGTGAGAGAGAATGTAACTATTCGTATATATCTGACATTAGCATGATTAGTAAAATATAACAAAAGGGTATGAATTTAAAATACATACATTCAAACGTTCCTGTTTCAAGGACATGGGTTCTAGTCTATGTGTATACATCAACTTATATATTAAAAAAAGTATCAATCACAACACAGCTCTTCTATAAAACATGCTGTGTCGACAGTAAAGATTGTCATATTAATCATAAACCAAAAGTTATGCATATGCGTAGTCTTTTCAAATCAAAATAGATTTAGTTGATCAAAAATAGAAAATTTAAGATAAACAGATGAAATTTGCATCATGAAAACATCTTTAATACAATTTGGAAAATACCCTCTCCCAAAAAAAATTAAAAATCAAATTACAGAACTTTAACACTTGTAATATCAAACAAAAGTTGCGGGTGGTCAATACCTGAAGGGATGATACCAGTGATTATACAAATAAGGCAATATTAAACAATCAAAGAGCAGGCGACCAAACACATACATGAACATTCAATAAAAAAAGGTTATCTTTCAATGTATCCAGTAATTCAACGAGTAATATGCCCAAGGTTAATTAACCGCCTTCATTATATGGTTAACAACTTTTGCAAAAACAAAAGAATTAAGAAATCAACGTGACATTCGCCAATGTGTTGCCCAATAATTATGCAATAGCCGTTAACATAACAATATAAATGACTGTTCTTCCCTGTCAAATTCATTATTTGGGATCATATCATACAAGAACGGTTTCCCTCTATTCAGGAGATTTTCGAGAACAGGTAAGTTGTCCTTATCATCTTAAAGGTTGTTTTTTTTTCAGGCAAAATCAAGATATGAAAAAGGACAATTGCGGTAGAAAAATTCAATGGTGGTATTGATTAAATCATCATGCCTTTGAAACATACTTTAAAAACTTACTTGAATAATACACATTTACGTTGTTGGTGTGTATGCTTATGATTGACAACAGTGTGCTGATAATTAAACTCATCATAGATACCAGAATTCAAATGTTTTATTAAGGCCACACGCGCGTTTCGTCTACAAAAGACTCAACAGTGACGCTAAAATTAAAAAAAAAAATATTTAAAAAGGCCAAATAAAGTAGGATATACAAGTACATTTATTCCTAAAGATACAAGGCATTGTTCAAATTCACTTTAAAAGATAACGCCAATTAAAAGTTGTTTATACATCAAAATACGAATTTAAAAGTAAACTGTTGGTAGTTCGCTTTATTCGTCGTAAGTAGTGTTTATTGCTAATACTTACTCCGTTAGTCAATTATCAGATAATGACATAAAATACCAAATGTATCGGAGAAAAGATTTGCTTTCATGAAATGGAAAAGTCCGGCATCAGGGAGAATGTATCAGGAAATGCATCTCTCTGATTGATAGCTCTCACGGTTACAATTGTCCAAGTATTTGTTTACATTTCACCAGGAAGATTGTTATAGGAAACAGATATGTGACGTTTCAGATTTGATGATATGCCTGCAAGATGTGAACTGGAAATAAGAGCAGGAGTTGATATTTTTTCTTTAATTATAAAAAAGACGCCTCTTTTTGGGAGTTATATAAAATTCATATATATTTCGTTTTGTTTATATACTGGTTCCCAGATATGATCTCTATCATCTGTTTCATCTCATAGAGACATAAATTGGAATGTTACCAGTATAAATTGACATGGATTGTGGCGAAATAGAATCATAATGCGGAGGGAAGGGTATACGAAATGTAAGAACAAATTGAAACTCTTAAACATTCGGGGCATATGCATGTTGAAATATGCCGTATTGACATTGTGAGTTAAGTAGTAGTGAGTATAAATTTCGATCCTTGTTTACGAAACTTCAAAATTTGCACAGTGTTAGCCGCAAAAGAATAATCTATGGGAAATTGTCTAAATTTACAGAAATGCAACCTCTAGTTGCTGGTACATTGATTTGTTTAGAAGTCTAGTACAAGCACACACAGCTTCACTAGTTTATAATTAACAAATTAAATTTTGCTGTTGAAAAATAGTGTCTGCATATTTCCCCAATAAGATATAGGATTGTGAAATAAAAATTCTTCATATAACCAATTGATACAATGGTTATATTATTTATAAGACAATGACTATTTGCACGATGTTTCTCTCGACGAAAATGTTTTTGCTTTCAGTCATGTTAAAGAAATATATGTCTAAATGAATTATTTTTGTTTGGCAGGAACGCTAATAAGCTTCAAATTCAAAGGATAATGACTCTTGTTTTTAACCTACATCGTGTGTGTTTTGGTGCCGATGATCTTAAACCAGTTATACGTAGATGCCTATAGCTACGGTCTTCAGTGTGTTGAATGTGATGATGATCGAAAGGAGTGATTCTGTCGTGAAAGTACTGGTAAGATTGTAAAATCGAAAAGATACATTAAAAATAATCAAATTCATCGAAGATCAACCTTGTCTTTGAGAATTTGCAACTAGTTTTCTTATTAATTTTTGAACTCATTGACTGAATTGATAGTTTGATAACCGTCTTATTAACATCATTGCATTACAAATCTAGTATCTAAAAAACACTATTATTTTTTTGTGACCGAACATTTTTCCTGGATTCGTTTTTATCAGGCACACTCACATTCAAACATTTGAAAGCCAACGATGTATACGATGTTAACAGTTTAGAGACATGCAACCAAACGAGACCCCCTCTTCAAAAACCAACTAATTAAAATAAGGGTCAACTTTGCATAAAGGAGGTCTAACCTTCAATTGTTGTAGTTTCTTAATAATTTATTAACCCTCACCATGCGGGAACCGTAAACAAAAAACACCGTTATTTGTCATCAATGGCTCTCCATACTGTTAAGCAACAACTTTATGAAATTTATTTCGACGTGTATGAAAGTTTTTTCAATACTACATCATTTACTGGCATGTTTCTCTGTTTTAATTTGTTTTTTAGCTCTTCGAGAATTTTTGAGTACGGACTTTATAATTTCAAATCAAATTATAAAACTGGTATCTTTTTGGAGAGGTGCGCTTCCCTTGACACCCAAAATGCATAGGCCTAAAATTTCCACAAAAAGTGTAAACCTACGGGCATTTAATTACAAATCTTGTTTATTATTAAAAGACGCCTAGCAAACGATAAAGTTTGTATTCATCTGATGAGTTGAACCTTTTTCAACTGGTGTTCGTAGTTTTTCTGTTACACCACTGTCCAAATTACGGGAATTTTGGCACCTTCGAACTTCTTTAATCCCGCTGAAGGATGTTCCAATACCGGAACCTGTAATTTAAAGGTTTTTGTTTGTTTGTGTGTTACATTATTTGTTTTCGTTTATTATTGTGTACATACATTAGTTAATTTTCTCGTTTTAATTTGTTTAACATGTGTTTTTTCTGTTTCTTTTATAGCTGACAATGACGTGTGGGTTTTACTCATTGTTTAAGTCCATATAGGATTGTTTTTAAAGGAGTAGGTCCGGTAAGAGCCGATTTTGGCCTCACATTTCAAGTTCATCTGACGAAAGATTTTAGACATTTTTTAAACATGTTCACTTAAGTGTCTATTCCAGTTGATGCAATAAGTTTATGTGAAAACTTTTAACTGATTTACTCATTAAAAACGCTTCGATTCTAGCTTTAATATGAAAAATATATCAAATGTGCCCAAACATGTCACTTTTCAGATGTTTTTTGTCAAAAATGAAAGTGGCCGCATTCGTGTTCATCCACAACCTTTATATATGTTATGTATTATCATACAAGACAACCTACATTTCACTATTAAGAATGAACACGAATGCGGCCACTTTCATTTAAGATGGAAACTGTCTAAAAATTAACTAAAATGCTAAAATTGTCACTTAATGAAGTTAGTACTCGATATATGTGCATTGTATTGTCAAAAACAGCCCATATTTATTTAGCAGAAGCATTTTACTTTCCAATGAATAACTTAAAGTATAAATTTTAACAGTTTTGTAAAACTGCTATATTTTGAGACCAAAAAGGGTCCTTACTGAACCTACTCCTTTCTGTGTTTGGTCTCTTGTGGAGGTCTCATTGTCAATCATACCTCTTTTTATTAATTTCTAACAGAAACATTACGGGTGCCAAATGTGCGGCAGAATCTGCTTACCATTCTGTAACAAATGTTACAATTTGTGTAGGGGTTCGAGTTGCTCAGTTTTTAGTTTTCCATTTAGTGTCACATGTTCAGTTGTTTTTTTCTTCTTTTTTTGACATGGCATTTCCAGTTTGCTTACAACTAATGCGTTTGATATCCCTTTTGTATCTGGCAACTCTCTTTACAAACGTTTTACTCTTTCAACAACAAATATAACAATTGTTTTGAATACTTAATGCCAATACCTTAGCTAGTATTTTTCTTTTACAAACTGTATTCAATAACCCTTACAATGTAAAATATCACCAGTCTAGTAGCCAGTACTAGCATAAAATAAGGATTGTTTGTTCTTAAAATGTCCTTTGTGTAAAGTTCTTATCTCTATCCCGACTATTGAATTACCTTTTTGTCATTGAGGGTTTATGAGCTCTTAATTTTTCAATCAGCTTCAGTTATTCAAGTTTATATATATATGTTATATTTGTTATTCTCGTGGGATTTTGTCTATATGTGTTACATTTTAGTGTTATGTCGTTGTTCTCCTCTTATATTTAATGCGTTTCCCTCGGTTTTAGTTTGTTATCCCGATTTTGTTTTTTGTCCATGGATTTATGAGTTTTGAACAGCGGTATACTACTGTTGCCTTTATTTAAAGGTCTCGAGCATCATAACATGGACTTTATGATATGTAAAAGGGTTGCTGATTATGTATATAAGCTGAGTTTAAAATTATATATCATGTAGGATTATTCAAAATAAATTGAAACATTTTGAAAAAAATGAAAGGATTAACCTTAAATTTAATACAAAAGTAGTATTTAAACGAACAGAACACATTTATAATAGTAAAGATATAATTAAACTTTCACTTGATTTTGTTTGCATTATAAAATAAAGACCAATTAGTAATAAAAGTTAGATGAATCTGTATAAAACGTCAAAGATACAGCGTGCTGGATATAGATTGTATTCTATAGATATTCAGTTATTTATATATTGTTTATATATTTTTTTCAGATGATAATGGTCAGTCTTCATTTACTGCATTTACATTCACTTTAGATCATAATACTATAAAATGGAAAAAAGTAGATATACTGAAATACACCCGTAAACTCACTAATATTGGAAACTGTTACAACTCAAATACGGGTATTTTTACTGTTAAAACTGATGATGTTTACGCGGTGTCAGCTGCTATGATAGGAGGCCCACATCAATCCACTCATTATTCTATCAGGAAGAATGGATAAGAAATTGTGTGGCTATTCACTGGTCCAAAATACGATATAGCAGCCCAAACTGTCAATCTTATACTGAAGAAAGGAGAAGGCTTTGGATTCAACTAGAATGGTTACCCGTTCACATTTATCATATAAAACATCCTTATCATCAATTCAGTGCAGTTCTGATAAAGCCAGGAAAGTTTTGAACAAATAAATAAAAGCACTGCCAATTTCATTGGTAGTTACAACTTGATTATGTTCAGACTTCTTTTCTTTTAACGAGTTATGCACTCACAAGCTCATTAAATTTAGTTTTTTGTGCTTTACAATACTTGAATCTACCTTTTCATAGCACATGTTACACTAACATATTTTTTGCCTGTTGTTCATTTTAAACAATTTGTTTTAAACGGGTATGTTTAGTCAAATGAGTAAAGCATGTTTTTAGAGGTCTTTGTTTACAAACACTCGTTCAAATATAAATAGAAAAAAAGTGGTATGAGTCAAGGAAACATCTCTCCATCTAAAACACAATGTATAAAAAGTTAACGATAAAAGGTGAACGAACGGCCTTCAACACAGAGCATTTGCTTACACCGAACAGCCGACAAGACTGTCTTACTTAAAGAAATTTTGATTTCTATAAAATACATATAAACTATGATAATATTTAGGTGTTAACTCAATAAAATCGAAAACAGAATTGGGTAATCTATGCATACTTTTCTAATGTGTTTAAGTTGTCGTTGCAAAAAACCATGAATTGTTAAAATAAACCTGGCAAGAAAACTTTTTCCTTCACTCTGTCTATTAACTTTTCCATTGTTGTATTAGTTATTAAGAACCATTACTATATTTATATATACTCAAAGCGGATGTCCAGCAGGGTCTAAATAGTGTTTAAAGAAAAGATAAAAATTGACAAAAAATACAGAAAAACAACTAACACAAAAAAAAAGAATACGGAATAATTGACTAAAATTACAGAAAAAAATATACCAAATAAAAAAGAAATACAGAATAATTGCCCACAAATACAGAAAAAAAAAAAATAACAAACAAAATACAAAATACTTGACCAAAAGCACAGAAAAATTAACAAAAAAAAAAAAGAATACAGAATGATGGACCAAATGTACCGAAAATATGGACATAAATTTAAAGAATTGAAAAAATGGCGTACAACAAGTTTGAGTGCTATAACATTCGAAGGATAGAAAATAAAAAGCTTATATATAGAGAATAGAGAAAAAAATGCTTAAGATTTTAAAGAATACAGAAAATTCCACATTCATACCCCTGACTATTTTATGAACACAAATTTGTTGATCTTAGAAAAAAAAATTCGAAGATAGACGTGAAAATGTTCATATCAACTTAGGAATGGTATTTAATTCTTATTTGAACAGATTACATCATGACGTACTAGTGTGGTTGATAAATATTCTTATTCTTTTTAAAAATATATGGCCACCAATTTTGGGCTGTTTAGATTGTTTACCAATTTTAGACTGATGATCTGTTATAATTTGCTACACCAAAAGATCTAAACAGACTGTCTGCCTAATATACGTTTTCTTTAATGTTATCTACTGCAATATATGAGAGAGAGAAAAAAACCACTATCTAAATTGAAAGTTTCAACAGGACAAGTGAGATGTGTCACACATTTATCAGAGCGGAGTAGGCAAATATAGAAGAAGACGAGGTATGAGTGCCGAGAGTTGTTTCATCGGCACTCATACCTCGTCTTCTTCTATATTTGCCTACTCCGCTCTGATAAATGTGTGACACATCTCACTTGTCCTGTTGAAACTTTCAATTTAGATAGTGGTTTTTTTTTCTCTCTCATATATTGCAGTAGACAACATTAAAGAAAACGTATATTAGGCAGACAGTCAGTTTAGATCTTTTGGTGTAGCAAATTATAACAGATCATCAGTCTAAAATTGGTAAACAATCTAAACAGCCCAAAATTGGTGGCCATATATTTTTAAAAAGAATAAGAATATTTATCAACCACACTAGTACGTCATGATGTAATCTGTTCAAATAAGAATTAAATACCATTCAAGTCACAATTTGTAAAAGAAATATATAATAGGTCAACGTACGGTCTTCAAGATGGAGCTCACACCGAAATGCAAGCTATATAAGGCCCTAAACATTACAAGTGTAAAACCATTCAAACAGAAATTAACGGTCTTATTTATATAAAAACAAACAAATGACGGGAAACACTTTTGAGCCACATCCACAAACGAAAACTACTGAACATCAGGTTCCTGACTTAGGACAGGTGCAAAAACAAACAAATGTGGCGGGTTTAGTTTTGTAATAGGTAACAATCTGCATCAATCCCTAAAACAATGTAACATCGCAATATAGAAGGACGAACCATAGAATATCAATTGAAACGGCTTTATCATCAGAAGACATACTAACACAAGTGAACATAAACTGAACATATACATTTGATCTCTGACAAAATTTAAGATCAAAATCAATAAAACGAAGGGTGAATAAATAAAGGAAACAGTAGTATAACGCTTTGAAATGTTAAATAATTTCAGAGAGTCAACCATATTCTTGAACAAATATCCTTAGCGCCAAATAGGAAAAATGTATAAAGGTAAACAGAAATAATTTTGTTTTAAGGTATACAATACAAAAGAACACAACACTAAATGTATCAAAATAGAGTTGTCTTTCTTTTGTCAGAATTTTATTTCCAAATTATATATATTGCACTCCGGTTTGAAATGTTGTTTATAATATCAGACATAGTTAAAATGTGAACCCTTATAAAAAATCCGCTTTATCAATCGTTTTTGACCCACTAGTAACTACTGGTTAAGCTATGAGAAAACACTTCTGTCAATTACTTCCTCCGTTTAGACAATTAATCAACCAAATAAAAAAAAAATTATTATACCTTCATATATTTCAAACCATGATATTGGGTAAAACGTTATCACGTGACATGGAATAATTCACTTAATTTTCAATTAATTGCAAGGAAGAACGAATAACCCTAAAAATTTACCCCAGCGCTGAATAACCCTATTATTCACCGGAGAATGAGCTTTTTAGTTTGTTGATGTGTACCCAACAAAATGATGTCACAAACGTAAATAAACAAAATGGCAACTTTCAAGTTACAGGAAGCTCATTTATCGAGAGAAGAAGAAATAAGGCTTTTGACTTGCATCTTGTGCCGACGATATTTCTAATTACGGTCTTTTTCAGGACAATCAATATTTTACAAAAATAATCTACCTTTGTTGTACATACGAGAATTCTAAGAAACAATTTACATGATTTTTTATCGTCAACTTGTGTTTGTTACTGACTCAAGTAAAGGTAAGTGCTTTTACAATGATTCAAAATGCCATTCACTTCCACTGTTAGTTCACCTTCCACTGTTAGTTCGGTATAATAAAACAATTGTGGCCCCTTAGAAGCAATGAATATCCAAAATTGCCAACCCTTAAAAGTTATTTCTTTTCGGGCTGCGCCCTCAATGAAATCACCTTCTCGTGTTGACAATTTTGGATATTCATCTTTTCAACGGGCCATAATTGTATATTATAAACAAGGAAAATATTACACAAACTCAATTATTAGACTCACTTTTTTCAAATTAGATCTAATAAAAACCCTAATAATAAAATAAAAAAAGAACTGTCAAAAACTGAGAGCAGAATAAAAAAGGAAAAAAACAATTTTCCTCTTTTTTCACTCTTATTTCTGACAAGTGCAATTAGACGCTAAATTTGGACCAGAACGTAATAAATTTATTCTATAACCCATGTATTTGAGAAAAAATCATGTAAAACAAAGACAATTCTGTTAAAGTAGTATTTATTTGTTACATTTCAAAATAAATTTATACTGAATTCTACACTGAGCATTCCATTTTCAGTCAACTCTCTGTAAAGGATGCAACATAGACTAAATTTATTCTAAACGCATGGAGGTTTCTATATGTGATCATTTATAAAATACATTTATTATATAGAGCCTTAATATCTATAATTAGTTCACGAAATTCATAGAATAAATTTATTCTACATTCAATGTCATTTATGCTTATAATAATATTTAAAATAAATTTATTTTGAAAGTCCAGTAATCTTTATGGTGAGGCTGAGACACAGAATAAATGTATTCTATATTCAATGTCATTTATGATTATAATAATATTTAAAATAAATTTATTTTGAAAGTCCAGTAATCTGTATGGTGAGGCTAAGACACAGAATAAATTTATTTCACATTCAATGTGATTTATGATTATAATAATATATAGAATACATTTATTTTGAAGTAAAGTTATCTGTATAGTGAGGCTGTGACACAGAATAAATTTATTCTAGATTCAATGCGATTTCGGATTATAATAATATATAAAATAAATTTATTTTGAAGTAAAGTTATCTGAGTGTATGATGAGGCTGAGACACAGAATAAATTTATTCTACATTCAATATGAATTTTGTTTTATATAAAAATATATGAAATAAATTTATTACGAAAGTACAGTAATTATGTTAAGGTTGATACACAGCATATATGTTTTCTACATTCAAATTGCTTAATGATTATTAAATGATATACAATGTATATGAAAAAAACTTTATTTTGAAAATCCTTTGAAAATGTATATTTTCTTTTGCAACACTGGTTGTTTTGATAATTGTGAATTTTTATAATCTTAAAAATATTTCATGATAAAATTAAAACGAATTAAAAGAAAATTCCAACGGTATTATTTATTATAGAAAAAAGGATACAATAAATTGCTTCGCCAAGCGCAGCTGGATACGACCGCAGAGGTCAAACCCTAAACAGTTGGAGCAAAAATGGACACAATGTTCGTGCATGATACTGGTCTGAATTTGGATTGTAATTAGATATTTGATGCAACATAGGTTTCTGACACATAATAACGGTAGCCAAAGAACTTAGAATTTGTTATATCATTTGAATTTACATTCAATTTTTGACTTTTGTGCAACACACTATGCTGTTGCGAATTGCTACCCCCCCTCCCCTCCCCCAAAAAAATGAAAACAAATTTACCTCTTTTTTATGCTTTTGTCGTTGCTATTTGATCCCTCACCCTCAAAAAATATATACCCCTCCCCCTTTTTTGGGCAAAATGATATTTGAAATTTTCTTTTCAAATTTCTGAAATCTGTAATGAAACAATATAAAAGTTTTGAAATAGAAAATGACATACTACATAATCATTGCTAACATTAATATTACTTACTAGTAATCAGCATGTTTAAAATAGTAACTTCGAAATTCTAAAAATTAATTATTCGCTAATCACCTCAAGACAATACAACATTTCCTTATACATACTTTAAAAGCAGTGTACAATGGTAATCCAAATTTAACATTGTACTAATGTAATTGTCCAGATTCAGATTCAGATTCAATATTTTATTAAAGTCTCACTACTTGCAATACATAAATATACAGTACATACAGAGTATATACACAATATAAAACAGACAATACACAAATATAAAATACAAGTACCATTCTATTAAGAATTATGAGAGACTGTAAAACAATTTCTAAATAAAATTAGTTAAAATACATACGATTATTAAAATAATTTCATTTTAAGAATATAAAATGGTATTTCTTCTATTTTGAATATCAAAGCAGTTTTTGGCAACCATATCATAACAATGAATGTTTTTAAATAAATAAACAAATTTATCTTCATCAGACAAATCATTAACCAGGAAACCTTTGTTTTTCCCCTTTTTTCCCCTAATTTCAGAACGGTTTGAGCCATAAACCCAAAAAGACAATCCAAACCATCCCATTGTGGTATGGAAACTTGTGGTATAATTTCAGAGATATCCATACACCCTTCCACGTCAAGTTATTGTCTTGAAACTAAAAAAAAAATGCTTATTTAGGCCTCTTTTTGGCCCCTTATTCATAGTCTGTTTTTGTGGTTATAAACTTTGTGTGTTTAAATTTGATAGATTTCTATTTACTTATACTAAAGTTATTGTCCTGAAACCAAATGTCTTCGGACGACGTAGAAATGTTTTTTGCGGTCATATAAAAAATACATGAATTATACCATTTTTTCTCTGTCAGTTTCAATATTATTTAATATTCCATCAATATTGCAGTTATGATTACATTTTGTTTGTCCAGTTTATCTTGTCACATATATTCTAGTGGAACAGTTCAGAATGCATGTAAAACAATTGCTATATTGCCAAAAATCAATTTCCTTATCGTTTCGATTTATCATGTGATGGCATACAAACAGTTCAAAAATACATCTAAGTCTTTTTTGTTTGCTTATATAATCCTGAACATTTTGTTCAATGTTTTGTCACTGGTCATCTGTTAGAATAATTTTAGGGTTTTTTCACACAAGACACAAGCTTCGCTATAATGCATCTGGTACTTATCGTTTAGTAATCTGGTCTTTTAGTGAAATACAGATCTGTAGTTGGAATTTTTCATCTTCAAACTCTTCTTAACTTTTCGAACAATTATCTTTGTAAATGTCAACATTTTATCTTCTAATATTCCCAAATACATGTTTCCATTATTCCGTTCAACCAAAGCTATCTGAAAGATCAAATAAAACAATACAGTTCATATTAAAAAAAAATGGAAATGTGTCTATGGCCTACAAATGCTCCCGCTCGGAAATATGCATGTGTCAACTTCCACATTCAGATACATGTACAGGATTCAAGTAATTAAGACTGTTTTGTGATTTTAACGTTCGGTTGAGGCAAACTTAAGTTAGTGAACGGAAACGAAAAAATCAGCATTTTTTTATGTTTATAAATGGCCTTAACTCAAGAACGGTAGAAGTGAGGCCACTCAATTTAAACCTTGATCTGTGAATTATGGTAATATGCATTGTGTATACGATTTATTACATTTGCTTGAGGCAACTAAAGTTAGAGAACAGAAGCCAAAAATCCAGCAGTTTTTATGTTTATAAATGGGCATAACTCAAAATGGTAAAAGTGGTGCCACCCATGCAACATCTTACACTAACCTTATCAAAAACTTTAACTTGTAAAGTAAGCAAATTTTTCAGAGAGAATATACAAGGACTGGAGGAGCAGTCGGATCTTATCGCCGTATACATAAGATATGCCAATGATTGTACAACTGCACATCACATATCAGGCCCTCGCTCTAAAATTCATAATATATTCCTATTTATAGATTAACCGATACATTGCACGCATTCTTAAAATAATGACTTTTAATTCACTAATAACAATTCCGGCCGAACTACAATTGTCAAAATATGAATTATATTAGCACTTTCAAAACCTTTTGCAATGCGATAAGAAAGTGCACTTTTTATAAAACAACAATTATGATTCTTAATTTCAGCATTCTAAGATACTTCTTTTAAGCCAGTTAAAAGTTTAATCTTTTAAATTACCTCAGTAGAGTTTACTCAAGTATTGTTACCGATAAACAGGCGTTTGGGAATGTGTACCATTTTGTCTTATCCTTTCTTTTATTTGTTTTCAAAGATTTATTTTTTTAATTTGCGACATTCAAATCTTTGAATCAACCGTGTTATCTGAATAGAACTCCGACTAGGTCACACTCACGACTTGAAAGTAGGTATGTGCTGCTGATTTCATAGACACTTAAGGGTGACTGGGGAATAGAATTGTCTTCATCTACCAAAATACATGTAGTAAATTGTAAAACCCGTATAAAAAGCTTACCACACTTCATCCCGGTCTACCCTTATTACAGGTATTCCCCATGGTATGTATTGTTTAAAAATAGCTTCTCGTTCCGTGCATGCATGCATGAACTATTTGACACTGCAATCTGTCGATCAATCGATTTTAAAGAAAAGATGTATGATCTTACATCAAAACAATGCATAACGCCACCCGTTCATCTTTTTCCACAAAATGATATATGTGCAGATCACACTGCTGACATTACTAGACCACATATATGACACTTCGTCTATATCTGAGGGTGTGGATGGGGTTTACAGAATAGAGAATAATGAACAAAAAAATAGAAAGAACAGTAAGAGAAAAATGGTCTAAAATTTGACCCCATCCTTACCCTCGTACTTGTGAGAACGTATATATAGGTTGAGGCCTTTCCCTCAATGTATTCAAAGTAAAGTATTATATTATTTTGATTATGAAATATTGTGATTAGAAACGGTTGCTTTTTTCAATCGATCTTCAAACCCTTTGCCTTGTGTCTTGGTGCTAAAACCGAAATATTGATTTATTAGTGTTAAACGTAACTTTCAGCACTATTGTTCATTTCGTGGTGATCAAACTGTAATGGTGGAGAAAGCCGGAATGCCAAGAGAAAATCAACGATTTTTGACGGGAAAACTGATAATCATATTCAATCAATATACTAAACCCCTAACGGGAAGAAATCCACGTGTGGCACCCGTCGTATTGCTCACGTTATTACAAACCCGGTAATAATTTCGGCGGGTCACATTCGTGAAAAGGGAACGGAATTGTAGGTACGACATTAAGAATCATTACTAATGATGCTAAACCCTTAACGGAAAGGATTGTGCCTGATATTCATATGATGAAGACATAATCTTTCAATCAGTTTAATTGAAGTCTGGAGCTGGCATGTCAGTTATCTGCTAGAAGTCTCTGTTGTTATTTATGTATTATTGTCATTTTGTTTATTTTCTTTGATTACATCTTCTGACATCAGACTCGGACTGCTGTTGAACTGAATTTTAATGTGCGTATTGTTATGCGTTTTCTTTTCTACATTGGCAAGAGGTATAGGAGAGGGTTGAGATCTCATAAACATGTTTAACCCCTCCGCATTTTTGCACCCGTCCCAAGTCAGAAGCCTCAAGCCATTGTTAGTATTGTATTATTTTTAATTTTAGTTTCTGGTGTAAAATTTGGAGTTTAGTATTGCGTTCATCATCACCTGAACTAGTATATATATATATATATATATATATATATATTTGTTTCGGGGCCAGCTGAAGGACGGTTCCAGGTGCGGGAATTTCTCGCTGCATTGAATACCTGTTGGTGACCTTCTGCTATTGTTTGTTCTATGGTCGGGTTGTTGTCTCTTTGACACATTCCCAATTTCCATTCTCAATTTTATTTTTTAAGATTGTAGTTGAACGCAACTGCCATGTGCGAGGTTTGAACCATCACAACCTCAGGCCCCTAAAAACAAAAAGATTAAGAAAAAAAAAAAAAAAAAAAAAAAAATCGCATGCATGTGTTTTAAGTTTAACTTAATATTATATATATAATTAATTATATATATATTTTTTTCAACTTATAATCAAAAGTGCATTAATTGTAATAGAAATTTCAAGAATTTAAAAATATGTTAAAGAATTTTAAGGCTTAAAAATATATAGGCGAAACAAATATATGGATATGTTTGTTGGTATTCCATTCTCCTCAAAGCTAATGATAAATCTGTTCATGCTTTATATCCAGTGGCGTTACTTGACTCTCATACCTCGATTGTTAGTGAGTCGAAGGCGGAAACGGCATCTGTGCTGACTGAAGATACTACGGGTGGGGGTTGGGGGGAGGGGGGTTAATCCAACAACGAAACCCTCGACTATAAGAGCTCTCAGCATTTTCAGATAAAAAAGACGACTTTGAAGTTTGCTGAACGTGTGTGGCTAAAATTACGTGCATATTCAGGACTTGAACATAATAACAATAAATCCAGTAGATAGGTTCGTAATGAAATGTCGTCATTGACTTTGTCTTGTGTAAAAAAGTTCTCTTGAAATCCCCGCGGGTTTAATCAACTTTGTAGTAAGAGCTTCGGTACGTTCATAGTTTATAGAATTTTTTCGTTAATTCGCCATTTATCATTTTATAAGTTACATATGAAACAATAACCCGGATAAATCATTTCAGAAACATGATAGTGCTTGTAAATTTTATAAGAGAATAATGAAATTTGAAAATTATATTTATTAAGATTGATAACCATGATGGAGCAAACCACTTTTTTATGTCCCTTTTTTCCCTTAAGGTGCTCGCGTCATTATTTATATAAAGAATGATAAGGATGACGATAATATCGATGTCTAATGTCCAGTGGTAACTATTACATACATACACGCAGAACGACAACATGCTTATGTTATCAACACGTTTTGTACTAGACAAACTGAGTCAGATTTTTTGACGCGTTTTTCTGAAGATACAAATAACTCTGCAGGAAGACATACCACTCTGCCAAGACACATTATTCTAACTTCAATCGTACCAGTCTTCAAATGCTTTCATTACTTATCAACGAATAAAATTGAGAAAAAAAAAATAGGAAATGTGTCAAAGAGACAACAACCCGACCATAGAAAAGACAACAGCAGAAGGTCACCAACTCAATGTAACAATAAATTTCCGCACCCAGAGGCGTCCTTCAGATGGCCCTTTACAAATATATACTAGTTCTGATAATGAACGCCATACTAAACTCCAAATTGTACACAAGAAACTAAAATTAAAAATAATACAAGACTAACAAAGGCCAGAGGCTCCTGACTTGGGACAGGCGCAAAAATGCGGCGGGGTTAAACATGTTTATGAGATCCCAACCCTCCCCTATACCTCTAGCCAATCTAGAAAAGTAAACGCATATCAATACACACATTAAAATTCAGTTCAAGAGAAGTCTGAGTCTGATGTCAGATGATGTAACCAAAGAAAATAAACAAAATGACAAGAATACATAAATGACAACAGACTTTCTTGACCTTCATTATTTGTTTGGTAGGAGCAATGTAGCATATTATATCATGGAAAAGCCATTGTTTTTTTTTACTGATATCAGGAACAATAAGCTAAGTCTACAGTGTAGTATTCCGGACGTCAACACAAAAACAGCATGCAGATATATATATGGGGGATAAGTATACCATTATTTACACATCAGACTGTGCTAGTTATACCATAACTTTGGATACACCAAACCAGGTACTTCATATCTGAGTAACAGGCAATGTAAGCCCTCAATTTTATAGAATTAATTTATAACTATATTTGTATCATTTGTATTAATCTGTCAAATGTGTGTGTTCTACAAGGATCAGCAGTCCTTACCCTTCCATTTGATACATGTATCTATATAACTTATCAAACATTATTCTGCATATAATATAGTTTGATTTTAACACGTAAGAACTACTTTGTTTTAAATACGTACTTCTTTCTTTTTTGAACGTGCCCGAAATGGTGGTGTAACATCTTTCGAAGTCTATTCAAAATTTTTGCAAACTATTTCGCTCTGGCTGGTGGTAGGGGCCGCCTGACACTTGTAGTGTGATGAGATCCTTTTTGTTCCATGTTGAAGGTTTAATGTGCATGACTTTGAGTTTAAATATAGCAATTAAAGCGCTGTTCCTTTGCTTAATTTTTGGATGTGTTTTTTTAATGTGCTTATATTCATTTTGTGTCACGGATCGATACCCCATATTCTTTTGTTTTTCTATGGAAAAAATGTTCCTATACAAAAAAAGAAATATTGGTATATTCTTTTTTCTTCGATTTTTTTAATAACGTAAATGATTTTTAATTTTAGGAATTAAACGAAAAAGAGAAGTGTAATATCAAATCTCTCGATTCTTTCTTCAAACACGATTTGTTATCATATGCTAATTACCCATATCATATTTTAATGACCACATTCTGTGGCCATCATATAAACCTAATAAACATCTGAATGTAAAATTTCGCACGATAGATAATGACAAACAAACGACGGAAATTACATAATAAATCCACAGCGTGTGCATTTGACTCTATCTTAATATATTTGTCAGTACATGGAGGAAAGGTCGTTGTCAAATGTATTTTTAAAGATTAGGAACGACGATTCAATTTACATTTGTTTATTGTTTTAGTCGTGGTTGAAACGTCACCAGGAACATATCAGGATAGACAACAGAAGTCTGTAAGTTTCTATTTTATGTATTAATATATTAACATAGATATTATAAGCCTTTCATGTCTTCTGTTGACACACATTTTCATAACTATATGCACCGTTTTAGTAGATCACAGATGTCCTTTTCGAACATAAAGAACCTCCCCGAAAAGACACACCTCAGCCGAATCTTTCTTCTCAAATGAATGCCTGAATGGTCATCAAATTAATACTTGTTATTGGCAGGCATTTTCGAATAATTCTAAAAACAAAATGTATCAATTCTGACTGCAATGAATTGAAATGGAAAATAATATACATTGTATCTCGAGGGAAATGTACACACTTTAACAACAGTGAATTTTTCATAAATATTATATAAAATAGTAAAAGTGTAGCATACATAATTATCATGTGTATTAACGATTAAACTCTGGAAGAAATATAGTCCAGCATAAATACAAATATACAGGCTTCAGCACATTATTAGCACCTGTCATTGGCAAAATCCCTTTTTTCTTATAGTGCTATAATCTGGATAACACACAGCTAATGTGTGCATTAACTATACCTAAGATATACTGCATCATGTGCATGAAAAGGGGGGGGGGAGGGTTAATGGAAAAAAATAAATTTTCTCAGAAAGGTTTCTCTTTCTTCAGTGGTTTATATGGAAAGTTGATGTCTAGATCTGTTGTGCAGTGTCATGTGTGTTTTTTTCGCCTGTATGCGAGACATAGGCATGATAGGAACTTGACGTCCATAACCCAACGGGGGTGGCAACGATGGAGTACACTATTTGTTTGAAGCATTATATTTCATAAGTTAGACAACCTAAATGCTTCATACCTTATGTTACGAGATTTCCGTCTGTCATATGTCCATTGTCCCGGTAACCTAATTTTCATGCATGGTTCAATAACTGCTTGATACGTTTTGTTTTGTTAAATGAAAAACTTACTTATTATGAGTTAGGATAACTATGTTTGGTATATGGGTTCCTAGCAACATTTACATGTTCGTCAGCTAGGTACATGTAGGGTTATCCTGACCTCGACCTTATTCCATGGATCAGTTATCAAAGATAAAGTAACTTAAGCAAGACCGTATCTAGCAACTATAACTAGTAACCTGATTGTGAGGTGCACATATCCACCTGACAGGTTCCGTCTGCCCTTGGCCTCAATTTCATGGTGCATTGGCCAATGTATATATATATATATATATATATATACGAGTCTAAATTGAAAACTACGTTCAAACTTATGATTGCGTTGGATAAAAACCGCAATTTATATATATATATAGTGTTTGTGGTTTGGTCTATCTCTCAGATACTTTAAGCAGTAGGACCACTATATAGGGTGTATCATGTATTGAATAATTGTCAGCTGGAAATGTCCGTCTGACAGGTCTCAATTGACCTCGACTTAATTTTTATGGTTCATTGGACATTTTTTTGTTGTGTGGTTGGGTCAATTTTTCGGGCATTATAATCAATAGGTCAATAATATGTAGTGTATGGAACAACTGTGAGGTGTCATGTCTATTTGTCGGGGTTAACATGACTTTGACTTGTTTGTTGTTAAGATCCGATTCTCAGGTACTATTAGCAATATGACAACTATTATACATTGTAGTTGTGCATTGATAATGTTAAGTATACTGATAATTGTAGTAAAACCTCCATACTAAAGACTTTCAACATGATTTGAATGATAAGTAAAAAAAAATGCGAGACATGTGCACTCATATTTTGGTAATAACATGTTTAAAGTGTTGACTCAATTACATGTACCTAAATTTCAATATATTTTTGTATCACAGTGCTGAAGGAGCATCTTTAAAGTTTTAAGAGGGGAATGAATATTTTGTTGAAGGGGAGAATGTGTTGGATACATTACTCACATTTTTGCCTAACGGAGCTGCTGTTCCTTTTGGAACATGTCTTACTTGTTTTCTGGTATGTTGAATGGGGTAGGTAAAAGTATTGCCAACACCACTGTCCTGTGTTTTGTTTAAGACTTAATGAAACATGCATTTAGTTGTTATTTGTGTCTTCAGTTCGCTGTCTCCTAGGCATGAACCATTCATCTGTTTTAAGACTCTATGATTGATTGATTGATCATGACTTGCTGACTGTCCAATGGCAAATATTACATGCATATTCAGGAAGTTGGAAATGATACATGCCAATACTGATAAAAAATAAAGAAATATGCCTGAAGAAAAACAATAACAGAGTAAGTGTTCCTGCATTTTAAACTAAAATATTTCTTGTAGAGTGAGAAAACTGTTATGAAACACCAGCAACAAAGACTATATTGTTATTCATTCCTGACTTATTCCGTGTCTCTGAAGATGAAGATCAGGTATGTAATAATGAGGTTTTAATTTGACTTTTAAATTGTAAAAGTTTAATGAGTTACTGAAAGATAATCCCTTTATTGTATAAAAATTCAACAATTACTGTCCAGGTTCATAATATAGCCATCTTTAAATTGCTGTATCCAGAGGCAATATATATAAGAAAATGTGGTATGGGTGCCAACATGGCCAATGAGACAACTCTCCATCTAAGTCACAATTTATAAAAGTAAACCATAAAAGGTCAAAGTACGGACTTCAACACGGAGCAAGACTATTATTAACTGCAATAAAGAGAGTGAATAATATTATATAAGCAAAATACACAACATAATTAAGATTAAAAGAAAGACAGTCAATTTCTTCATCAAAGATTATTAATTTTGCTATCATATATGATAACTAAAAATATTAACGAAATGACTATTTTGATATAATTATTTAAATCGTATACCCAAACATGTCAAAGGGAAAACTTTGTTTTTCATATTTGAAATTGTTTTGAATTTGTCGTTATTTCTTTCAGATCAGGCCTATCCAGAAGCAAGAAACGGGACATTTTTTAGCACGTACATCTACAGAGAGAGACATGTTGAACTTTTACTATTTCTTATCTGTTTATTTTATATTTATATGTTGATATTTTAAAATTGCTGCACAGTATTTCTATTCAGACCCACATAACAAAATCAGCTGAAGAAATTGATATTTTCATATTTCAAGGAAGTGTCCTTTTGCATTGTTGATAGCAGATATATGTATTGTCCTAGTTGGGTTAAAGAACAGTCACATCGCAACTTAAAATAAAATACGTTTTTATGAATGTTACATGTAAATAGACATGAAAGATAGACATATATAAGAACACATTTTTTATGACCTAAATGTATTTTCAAGGTAAATTTATTATGTAAACTTATTAAGAGGCTGTCCAAGTAAATATCAGGCAAATCCTATGATATTGGTGGCACAACATATTTTTTTTCCCACTGAATTTTTGGATCCAATGCAACGTTTATATCATACAAAGGATATATATGTCAAAGATATTTTTGAATCATCAGTGGATGGCTCAGAAAATGATTTTAAAGTTCGCTAACAATGCAACAAAATTTTGTACAAAATGTGAGTTATCTCCCCTTTTCAATTAATGTGCAGTGCTTTCTATGTATTTTTTTCTCTTTATTTGTTGTAGTTAATAAAAAACAAAATTTAACTTTAAAAAAGAATGAAATTGTGATATGAAATAGATGAAAAAAATTTGAAAACAAAATATGTCATGTGCCACCAACTGCCTTGTTTTTCCATGGACACCCTCTTAAATATTATCAAAAACACCGCTGGTTTAAAATAAACTCATTCTATGAAGCCTAAACTTATCATACAGATCAGTGTATTTTTTCCTTAACAAATGTTATATATTTTTATTACCAGAATAAATTGATTACTGCATGTGCTTTCAAAAAAAAAAAAAAAAATTATATATCATAATACACAATGTACTTTTAACTCATGGGTATAATAAATTTATTCTGTGTCTCCACCATAATATAATAACTACTTTCAGAATAAATTTATTTTACATATTATTATACAAGACAAAAAACACATTGAACATAGAATAAATTTATTCTGTGTCTCAACCTCACCATACAGATTACTTTAATTTTAAAATAAATTTATTCTTTATATTATTATTATCATAAATCACATTGAATGTGAAATAAATTGATTCTATGTCTCAGCCTCACCATACAGATTATTGGACTTTCAAAATAAATTTATTTTATATATTATCATAATCATAAATGACATTGAATGTAGAATAAATTTATTCTATGATTTTCTTGAACTAATAATAGATATTAAGGCTCTATATAATAAATGTATTTTATAAATGATCATATACATAAAGCACCATGCATTTAGAACAAATTTATTCTATAATAATGTTTCATCATTTACAGAAAGTTGACTGAAAATGGAATGATAAGTGTAGAATTCAGTATAAATTTATTTTGAAATGTAACAAATAAATACTAATATAACAGAATTGTCTTTGTTTTTCATGATTTTCCCTCAAATACATGGGTTATAGAATAAATTTATTACGTTCTGGTCCAAATTTGGCCTCTAATTGCACTTGTCAGAAATAAGAGTGAAAAAAGAGGAAAATTGTTTTTTTCCTTTTTTATTCTGTTCTCAGTTGTATATAATGTTGTTGTGTTATGATCATTGTTTATTTATTATTCATTTATTTGGTGGTGGAACTAGTCGACAAACGAAAGTATGGTTACCCTTTAAAGGGTGTAAAGATCCAGAGAAGAAGAAGACGTTAAAAGTGATACAATGCTATAATTAGGATTTCGTTATTGAGTCTAAAACTTATACAACGTTCATATACCAATGAGACAGAGTTATTCAAAGGGTATATACCTATACATACATGTAGTTCTTACACCAACGAACCAGACGGGGTTATTTGATGGGTGCAAATCCTTTTTAAAGTTCATATACCAATGCAACACTAGTATATATACCCTAAATAACGTGCATATACACATGTGTCAGCTATTCAATGGGTATATACCCTATACAACGGTCATACACCAAAGGAGAGTTGTCTTATTGTAACGATTGTTCATTGCTGAAGGTCAGATTTCCAATAATTGCTTAAATCCATGATCACTGTTGGAGAGTTGTCTTATTGTAACGATTGTTTTATTGTTTAAGGTCAGATTACCCATAATTGCTTAAATCCATGATCACTGTTGGAGTGATGTAAGGATTGTTCATTGTTGAAGGTCAGATTACCCATAATTTCTTAAATCCATGATCTTTGTTGGAGTATTCTTATTGTAACGATTGTTTATTGTTGAAGGTCAGATTACCAATAGTTGCTTAAATCCATGATCACTGTTGGAGAGTTGTTTCTTTGTAACTATTGTTCATTGTTGAATGTCAGATTACCAATAATTGCTTAAATCCACGATCTCTGTTGGATCAAGGTCATATACAACAAACAATAGTTCCACACACCAGATCTGATAGTTGACAACATCTGAGAAACTGAATTACCGTCAAGTATGAAAATCAATCATTGACCAATAAAACCATAAAAAGAGGTCAATGTCAGGTAAACTGTAATGTATTGCCTGCAATCGAATAATCATTCCATACATCCAAACATCAAATACTGTTGACTAACTGCTTACAGCGTCCAAGAAAAAAAAATGTGGTCAAGTTCATGTAGCTGTCAGACTGATTTGTAATCATTTGATACACCAATGTAAATATAACGGAATTTGATGAGACTGTCATCGAAGTGAGAGGGTTAGCGCTATAAAACCAGGTTTAATCCACCATTTTTTACATTTGAAAATGCCTGTACCAAGTCAGGAATATGACAGTTCTTGTCCATTCGTTTTTGATGCGTTTTGTTATTTGACTTTGTCATATGATTCTGGACTTTCTGAATTGATTTTTCTCAAAGTTCAGTATTTTTGTGATTTTACTTTTTAATATGATAGACAGACAAACAGTGTGCAAACCTGTAGTCCCCTTTGACTACCTTACTAAGAGCCTAACTTGCATATAATTCTGGGTTCACAGTAGTAATAACATTTTTTGGTACAAACTTTATTTCATTCAATATCATTTCAGTCAACATGAGTCACAAACAATTAATAAACCATTCAGTTAATGTTCTTATTGCATCAATGCTAATAAGCAAAGAAAATTTGTGAGGGCTTTTCCATTTAAATGTATGTGGGAGGGTAGGTAGGGACTTTCAAAATATCCCGCCTACAACCAAGAACAATTTTAAAGATAATTCTACATAATGATAATAGACGCATACTGAATAAAGACCCATGACCCAAGTTCAATAATTAAACTTCCCTCCCTGATACATGTTAATGGAATAACCCTCACAGAGAACATACAGCTTAAAAAAAAAGAAACATTTTATACGTGTGATATTGTTACGAAGACATACATTTAAATGTTTTACTAATACATTTCAATTTTTTTTTCTCAACATTTGATGTATTTGTGACTTCATAAATGTAGGTAATTTTGTTAAAACATTATTCTTTTCATAATCTGGCAAAAGAGCTAGGGCCATTTTCACTAGAGTTCTTTTCATTGGATTAGATAGGTAAATCATGTTTTTAATAGCCCGATAGATGCTAATTATAGTACTTGAAAATACGTCACATCATCTATTTTCATACCTTGAACAGGTATTCCTACAAAAACAGGGCCAAGACTACTGATTTTTTTATATTGATTTTGATTAATTGTTAACACTCTCTATGCGCATAAGGTACTATACCACGTTAATGGTCAAGAAGCCAAATAATATAAAACAAATTCAAAATGGATGCTATTTTTCTCATTCTGATGTGAGTTTCTATACGTGTCTGGATGCAGTATGCAATCCTGGATATTATGCTAGTTTTTTGTTTTTTCCCGTAAATAAGAGCATAGCCGTACATTGGAATCTCTAAAAAGGACAGCCGAAAAAAAAAGCATTTCCCTTATACACTACCAAGAATTTACTCACGTTTTTTGGTACATTTCTACCCTCGTACTTGTATATATCAGTACTGTTCGGCAAGACAGAAAACTTGTAATGTTATAATTTCTGTTCATTCAGTACTGTTTATACAAAAACGGTACATTTACTAATTATATAAATTCAGTACTGAAATTGTCAGTACTGTTTCAGTACTGATTTGACAGTACTGTTTCAGTACTGATTTCGTTAGTACTGTTTCTGTACTGATTTTGACAGTACTGTTTCAGTACTGATTTTGACAGTACTGTTTCAGTACTGAATTTGAAAGTAATGTTTCAGTACTGATTTGTACAGTAATGTTTATTACTGATTTCTTCAGTACTGTTTCATTATAACACTAATTAAATCAATACTGTATCTTAAGGAAATGTTTCATTACTGATTTAAGTATATACATGTACTAGCTCTTTTCGGTGCATGGATTAATAGATCACTGTGTTCATAAAAAAGATGTCCTCTCTTGAAGTACCTAAATATGCAACTTTAATAAGGGTTTTATTTGTTTCTATATCAAGTAAAGTTTAATTTATTTACCTTAAAATTAGTTACAATGTTTACATTTGAATGCATAAAATTATGTCTATTTAAAAGGTCTTAGGTTGTTTTATATATTTGGGGTGAGTTAATTGTTCTCTTTGACACTTACCCCATTTCCATTCATTTTCTATACCGTGACATGTTGATGTTTTCGTTATGTGTTTTTATTTCTCCGATTTTTTTGTGTTGATTTGGTTTTGCTTAAGTTCCGGCTCTTCGGCAGTTACTTTAGCTTTTTTGTTAGTATTCTGGCTTTATGTCATATTTATTGTCAGAATTGCATCTTGTGTGGTCATTTAATAAGGTTTATGTTTTTAGTAAGATCTTATTAATATTTCTATTTCAAAATACTATAATACATGTATTTGTATCTTTCTTGAGTCAAATCAAAACATATTGAACAATAATTTAACATTGGAACTCGGTATATAAAACTTTTAAGAAGATGGGTGGATGGATGGATGTTATGTCTTCCAGTGGTAAGTTAAGTTCAGGAAGAGGACATGATACTCAGATATAAATACAACTGATTGATTGGTTGTTGGTTGCTTAACGAACGATATAAATACAATGTAATTAACCTATTTTGTACAGAACTAGACCAATAATGCACTGAACTACTTTGTTTAACATGCTAGTTCACCACAAGTAGAGAATCTGCTAGAAGACATCTCCCCTAACATGAACAGGTACATGTACCTTCAGACTGAGCAGTCTATGTTTTTTTTTTCCTTTATGCTGTGTGCTGAGGAAACAATCAGAATACGACCACTTTTCCAGTCTTATTTCAAATAAATAAATTGCCAATCATATAGATATAGGAAGATGTGGTATGAGACAACTCTCCATCTAATATGCCCATTGTAAGATTTTTAATGGTTAAATACATTTATTGACAGATGTCTTTTTTTGTATGCATTAATCATGCTGCAATTTCATTCACTTGTAATTTGTGTATTGTGGATAGTAACTTAGGTACATGTATGCATAACTCTTGTACTCTTTCCTATAAACCTTAACTGCAGAGAGTATTTTACTAAAAGAATAAATGAAATTTGGTGTTACAAAATTTAGGTATCCTGTTAAAGGGGAGTTGAAAGGGAGAGATTTAAACCATATAACTCAGTATAGCATGTTCCCATGAGGATTGATGACTTTCAGGAAACTCTTGACAAACTTGTAGTTCCTCAGAAAACTGTGATGGATTTGAATCTTACAGACATACATACAGAGGTACATTTTTTAAAAAAGTATAAAAATCTAAAGACTAATTTCCAACAGACTGATTAATGTCTGACGGAGGTCATTTGGTACATACATTATCCCTTTTGATTTTTGAACATGCATGTCTCATTGTCTCATTGGCAATCATACCACATCTTCTTTTTTATATGGTTTGTTTATCAAAATTGATTTTTTTTTGACTGAATAAAACAAGCTTAAGAACTCAAATCTTTAATATTATCTTCTTATCAACTGCAATAACCTCCATTGAAAATACAATAAACAGTAATCTAAAGAATGAACAGCATGAAAGAGTAAAAAATGTGTTTTTGTCTTTCTCAATTTGATGTTTTAATCACTGTTTCATAATTCTGCTTCAATGTTATTTTCCACTGCTCTTCCAATGCATGGGATATATATCTTTGATAAATTGTTTCTGGAATAGAAAAAGTGGATTATAACACTATCAGATTTCAATGTTATCATTTTAAAGTTCAATAATAAGATCAAACATGCATGATATAATGTGTATAGTGTACATGTATGCATTGCTAAAGGTGGTATAACGTTACTTATACAAGGTTCATATTATACATTGAGAAAAATGACAAAAAAAAGATTGGAATACTGTTTGATTTACCTACTTGAAAACTGGCCTTGAATTTCTAAAAATTTTCAAGTCAGTTTCTTGTACTCATACTCCAAAATCAACAAATCAACCGATCAAAATGCTGGATTTCATGTTTCGAGCACACTTTTTTTTGCTTCGAGCACTGATAATTTTTTTATGACTTCAGGGCCTGATTTGGAGAAGAATATTAGAGGCCCAAGTCTTGGTTCATGGCAAATTTCCCTGTTTTCAATATGGGCTGCACTATAACATTCTTAAATTGTTTCGTTATAAATTAGATCGTTAATTTTTCTAAATTGAATTTTTCATATTGTTTATGTGTTGGTCTTTTGTAGCCGACAATAAGGTATGGGTTTTCTCATTGTTGAAGTCTGCACAGTTGTATATTATTGTAAACATCCACATCGTCTCAAATTTGGTGGATAGTTGTCTCATTTGCAATCCGACTACTTTTCATTATTTTATACACTACACAGCAGTTTAAAAATTGAAAAAAGTATTCTCCAAGTTTTTTGTGAAACTTTTATTTTTAGTACCAGTGGCAATGTTCATTATATTATCTTTTCAATCTGTTATTAGGTTTCAGAGAAGGAGATCTTTGTTGATATTTCCTTTAGGTTCCTAAGTTAAAACTATGTCCTGTTTGGATTGGCACTAACACACATATGTATTAACATAATCTGATTATTCGAGCACAATATCAATGCATTCTGTGAAACAGTTATCTGAGTTGTGTGACGGATATGTACTTCCCATAAACTTCTTTGTTAACTTTATTGACATCTTTCAATTATTGTAAAATTGTATTGCTGCTCTTTATTCTTTTGAATTTGCTCGTTGTTGATATATTGTCCCATGAACGCACTACAACATTCCATTTCATGTTATTGAAATAAAATATTAGGAAAATCTGCAAAATTATACTTACTTAAAAAAAATCATAATTGAGTGTAAAGCTATACCTAACTTTCAAATTATTTCAATGTTCTACTGTCACCTTTCATACCAGTTCTATCTCTGTCTGTTTATTTAACGCATCAATGTAAAAATATCGGAAATTGATGAGACTGTCATTACAAAAGTGAGAGGGTTAGCGCTATAGAACCAGGTTTAATCCACCATTTTCTACATTTGAAAATGCCTGTACCAAGTCAGGAATATGACAGTTCTTGTCCATTCGTTTTTGATGCGTTTTGTTATTTGATTTTGCCATGTGATTATGGACTTTCCCTATTGATCTTCCTCTAAGTTCAGTATTTTTGTGATTTTACTTTTTTCTCATATATTATCTGTTCATTATAGTTTTTAGTTGTTGATATAAGACTTTATTTTCCTCATAGTCATATACTTAGTTTTGTGTTCTGGTGGGATCCATTTTTAGATACCTATAACAATAGATACTGCATCAAATATTTTGCATGAATTTATAAAAATTTGTTTTCCCAACATGCATTTTCTGGTATTATATATGGACCTAACACTTTATAAATTGTCCTTTGAAAAAGTACAGCATGATATAAAGATTGTATCGATGATTTACAAAATTCTGTCAAGTGGTTCACGAACAATTGATGACACATACGTGGGACATAAGGACAAGATTTGTTCCATATGTGAACACATTCTACTAAGGAAATGTCACCAGTAGTGCAACTGCCAAGTCTGTCATCATAAAGGATAATGTTTATGTGATACAGTAAGAACAGCAAAAACATCGATAGTAAAATTGTACAGGACGTAAAATTAAAAGCAAATGTAAGATTGGTCACGTTTGATCGGATGCCTCATATAGAAAGAGAGTGCCATGATCTCTGCGGGTTAAGAACTATTGCAACAACTCTTTGATGGACCTTCGGTGGCCTTTTGTCTGAACCGACAGCAGGGCAAACTCCTGTCCCTAATTAATATGCTTTCATTGTCCAGTGGCAGTCCAAGTTTCATTGACCTTTTTTCACCAAAGTTGAATCATGACATCTATTACAGGATCAATAATTACCTATTGAACTTATTTAGCAATTGTTTTGAACATTCATGTAATATTTGCCACTGGACATTAAGCACAATGTTAATACATATTATACTCTATGAATATGTTGTTGTTTTTAGGAATATCAGTAGGATTATTTTAACTATTGGGATTAAATCCTCTTGAAATAAAGATCATTTACACAAAATATTGCTCAATAATTATTTGTCAGATTATTCGTGTGTCGGTCCAATGGGTCGGTGTTGGACCAATGTATATTGCTCAATAATTATGTGTCGGTTTATTCGTGTGTCGGTCCAATGGGTCGGTGTTGGACCAATGTATATTGCTCAATAATTATGTGTCGGTTTATTCGTGTGTCGGTCCAATGGGTCGTCGGGTTATTG
Organism: Mytilus galloprovincialis; assembly: GCA_037788925.1. Taxonomy (NCBI): domain Eukaryota; kingdom Metazoa; phylum Mollusca; class Bivalvia; order Mytilida; family Mytilidae; genus Mytilus; species Mytilus galloprovincialis. The sequence goes on along the minus strand of CM075333.1, from coordinate 42,142,771 downwards.
GGGTGTCGGACCAATGGGGTGTCGGACTAAAGAGACATCGGAATCATGGTGCTAACCTATATAGAACATGAACCAACATAAATTCAATCATTGACCAATAAAATAAATATATATCTAAAAAGTGTATGTACATGATCTCTTCATATAAGTTTCACATGCAGTTTCATTTGCAGTAAGAAAACCAAGACAAGACCTGTCCAAACAGAAAGACAGAAAGAATTAAAAGGCAAAACAAAAAATGTGCAACTAAGGCCACACCAATTTGATTTATAGTTCTTTGTACAAAAGCTCCAAAAAATATTGGGCGAGCGAGCGAAATATTTTTGATTGTAAAAAATTCTTGAAATTGAGTTTTGTTGAGGCGAAGCTCTCCAAGAGGAGCGAGCGGTATACTTTTTTTCAAATTGTGCAAATTTAGACATAAATCTGAAAATAAAAGGATTTTCAAGTCAAAAACAACCATGGTTAACGTTTACATTTTAAAGTCTAATGTTTTTTTCACATAATAACCATACTGACTTGGTTTGAAAAGTCTTTGAATTTGATGTAACCTTTATTGTTGAAAGATGGAAATGTTTGGGAAAAAGGGTCAGTCAAAATCGCACATTTTGCTTCAATTTGAGGGGAAAACGAGCCTGGCGACCCCCTTTTTTCTTTACATTTTTGGATTCAGTATAAAAACATCTACAAAATATGTGAAAATAAAAAAAATCTACCGGGGATCCTTATTGGGGTGAGCCACCTTAAAGGACTTATGGTAATCTTATTATTCTTTACATCAATCGCAAATGGTTATAGGTGAAAGTAGTCTCATTTGCAATCATATAACAGCAGTTTAATTTCATTATTTCAAGACAAAAAAAACAAACTAAGAATATTGTAATTAAATTAAGAACCTTATAGTCTAATGATATAAAAAGGATTTAATAATAAATATATTCACAAACAGGATGTTCCTGACATGTTTATACTCTTTTTCAGGTTGTTTTATCTTGGACACATTTCCATGTTCATTCTCTATCTTATCTACATCCAAGATTAAAATAAAATTACTGGAGCTCACAAATAAGAAAAAAAAACAACAAGGTAAAGATCTAATGATCTAAGTTGCATGCGTGCATTAATGATGGATAATGTTTGATTATTTTTATAAAATTGCGAATGGAAATGGGGAATGTGTCAAAGAGACAACAACCCGACCATAGAACAGACAACAGCAGAAGGTCACCAACAGGTCTTCAATGCAGTGAGAAATTCCCGCACCCATTCATTTATGCATGTTTTGTAAAAAGAATTATATGCATGATAAGTTCAATATTTTGATCCAATTTTTAAATTTGACCAACTATTTAATGAAATGTTTACTAACCTCTCTGTCATTATTACAAAGTTGTATCAATATAGATGGAAACTTTATTACCTTCTCCTTGTGACTCTAGACTTGGTATAATGAAGCCAGTTGGCCCTTTATGTCACAGATAACAAGTCCTGACATCTACAGTTTCAGAATAATTTTGTGGATATAGATAACATTTTCTTTTTTAACCTTTGTCCTCACCACAGTCATAAGAATTGTCAGCCGTCTTACAAAATGGCGAGACCCGAGCAATTGGTGAGTCGAACTATAGTTCAGCGATGACGTAATTATGGATGAATGGAAATGGGGAATGTGTCAAAGAGACAACAACCCGACCATAGAACAGACAACAGCAGAAGGTCACCAACAGGTCTTCAATGCAGTGAGAAATTCCCGCACCCATTCATTTATGCATGTTTTGTAAAAAGAATTATATGCATGATAAGTTCAATATTTTGATCCAATTTTTAAATTTGACCAAATATTTAATGAAATGTTTACTAACCTCTCTGTCATTATAACAAAGTTGTATCAATATAGATGGAAACTTTATTTCCTTCTCCTTGTGACTCTAGACTTGGTATAATAAAGCCACTTGGCCCTTAATGTCACAGATAACAAGTCCTGACATCTACAGTTTCAGAATAATTTTGTGGATATAAATAACATTTTCTTTTTTAACCTTTGTCCTCACCACAGTCATAAGAATTGTCAGCCGTCTTACAAAATGGCGAGACCCGAGCAATTGGTGAGTCGAACTATAGTTCAGCGATGACGTAATTATGGATGAACTACAATCAATGGATTGACTATATTAACTATAGATATCGCCCGAAGTAGGTCATTGTCTATGTCTTTCTGATCATGTTTGCTTATTGAAGTTTCTACTTATATATATAATAATTGTTTAAGATCGAAGACAAACACCTAAAATAATATTCTTTTTTTTTCCTTCAACACTGTGTCTAAACCACACCGGCAAAATTTGTTCTGACTCGATGGTATCTAACATCGGGCACAATGACGGAACATCAATAGACAGAAGAAAGATAGATTTCTCCTTATTTTCTTATTTTTTTCATGATATCAAAGAATATATATACATATACAACTATTTTCTATTGTGATATGCAATATTTTCTACAACTGTTCTATATTAACGGAGAAATAAGTAAAAATGCATGTCAAAATGACGAATTGAGTGAACCTTGCCTCGAAATTGTTTAATTTCTCGTTAAATTGTTCACATTGTACGAAAAGAAAGGTACGGGAAGATAGATACTGGCACGAAGATTGCAAATTTGTTTATTATGAGCATCTCAATACTTGTATTTCTGTGTATGGAACGAAAGAAAAGGGTCATGTCAAATTAAAATAAACCGGTTTCGTCAATGTTGTTTACTACACAATCACCCGGTGTCGTCTACATATATCACCCGGTTTTTTTGGGGTTTTTTTAAACAAACAAATTAATAAAAAGCAACGCTGACACGGTTCTGAAGATTGCCTTTCGAGAATTTAAATATATATTTATTGTAAAGTAAACTTGGCGTGTTAAAATCTATTTTAAACGGGCACATCTGGACATATGTAATTATGGTAACACACATTTTCCTAACGAAAGGTGTATCCCTTATTTCATTTAACTTCAAAATAATTTGAAATTTGTCAAAGAGGGAAATTTTGTACAATAATTGGCAATAAACAGCTGCGCCATGACCGCATGATACGCCCGTCGTCTTGTGAGTGAAGTTGTATGCAATAATCAGGAATAGTTTCTGAGATAGGGCGCACCATGTAAAAACCTCTCTTCTTTTTTACAAAAAACTCAATAACTCTAAAATAAAAGTTTGAATCATCACCTTAAAGTATAGGGATCTTAAGATTAATATTAATAAGAAGGGAGTAAAATTTAAACAATAATCATAAATAGGTTTTGAGATACATCGCAATAAGTGACCCCCCCTTTTTGTTTTACCCCCAAAAAAAATCAATCACTCTAAACAAAAATTTTAAACATCACCAAAAAGTAAACAAAAGTTTAAAAGATTTATATAATAAGAAGTATGTAAAGTTTGATGCAGTTATAATACTTCGTTTTTGAGATATGGCGCGACATGTTAAAAAAAAACAAACTCATTCCTGTTTCATTTACATTTCCTGTAACTCAAAAAGATTTAATTTGATTTTCACTAAAAGGTTTACAGATCGTTTGACCATTATAAGAAATAACTATGTTAAATTTTAAAGATATAAATAAGCTGTCCTCAAGTTATGGTGCGACATGTTTATGCTGGACAGACGGATAGATAGACGGACGGACGGACCGAATGACTGAAAGATGGAGGAACGGTACGATGAAAGGACGGACGGACGGACAGGTGGGCGGACAGACGGATGTATATACAATTATACGTCCTATCAAAATTGTGACGGCGTGTAAAAACGCAAAGAAATGGAAAAAAAACTCGTAACTAAAAGTCAATAAGTTTTATTAGGATGTCGACCAAGTCGACTTATTTGTATATTTTGTCTTCCTTATCATTTTTGCTGTATAACTTTTATATATATTTGAAAAAAATGTATAGAAATCGATAAAAAGAACTTGAAATTCGTCACTTATCTCTTAAAGTGTATACCGAATTAAAATATTGTAAGAAATAAGAAAACAGGGACATCCGCGAAATCGGGTTATGTGAGTTGGATTATGTTTATTATAAACAAGAAAGAAATCGTTAGATCTGTGTACCATACATGTATATGTTCCAGTCAAACCTGCTGACTTTTGACATATGCAGCTTTATACAATAGTTCAAAACGCTATGAATTCGAATCACTATGTCTGGCTTGTTTAAAAATATCAAAGAGAATGTTTATAATAAACATAATCCAACTCACATAATCCGATTTCCCGGGTGTTCCTGTTTTCTCATTTCTTACAATATTTCAATTCGGTATACACTTAATACGATAAGTGGCGAATCTGGAAGACGTATAGGTTGCACGCCCCCGACCCCACCTTTGGTTGCCAAAACTAAATTGATTCATGTATTTAACGATTTTGTAAAGCAAAAAATAATCAAAATATTGTTCAACTCGGCGGTATGTATCTGAGACTCATATAAATAATAAGCCGCTGTCCGGTGAAAGAAGTTGTTTTCCAACGACCCACAAAACTCATTTTCAACGCTGAAGTTAAATAATCAATTATAATGTAATGCGATTATGATTTTTTTTTATTTGACCATACCGGGTTATGCATTGTGAAATCCATGACGAAACCGGGTGGTAAACATTGACGAAACCGGCCATTTTGACATGACCCATTTCTTTCGTTCCATACACAGAGATACAAGTATTGAGATGCTCATAATGACTAGTTTTGCAATCTCCGTGTCAGTATCTATCTTCCCGTACCTTTCTTTTCGTACAATGTGAACAATTAATCTAGAAATTAAACAATTTCGAGCCATGGTTCACTCAATTCGACATTTTGACATGCATTTTTACTTATTTCTCCGTTAATATAGAACAGTTGTAGAAAATATTGCATATCACAAAAGAAAATAGTTGTATATGTATATATATTCTTTGATATCATGAAAAAAATAAGAAAATAAGGAGAAATCTATCTTTCTTCTGTCTATTTATGTTCCGTCATTGTGCCCGATGTTAGATACCATCGAGGCCGAACAAATTTTGCCGGTGTGGTTTAGACACAGTGTTCAATACCTAATAACAAATCGACTGACATTTTCAGCTTTACGAATTATTGATATGTTTCGTCTAGTCGTTGATCGTTGATACATTTTAAAGTTTCACTCTATCAATTAAGATTCACAAGATTAAGTGCAAACTTGAAATATTAAGGGCAATAACTTCTATAAAAAGGTTCTACATTCTGAACATTTGTCGATTGTCATATTTTCTCTTTCTAGAACTGTTTTCCCAATGAAAGACATAACTTGTATTTTACCCCTGCGTTCTATGTAGGTAACTTCGACCATTTTGTTTGGCAAGCGGGGTTCATCGGACACTAATGTTAAACTAGAAATAGTATGGCCAAGTTCGGTTTAATTTGGGCTAGGGGAGCAATGGACACCTTCCTAATAAATTAAGTCGAGTTTCTTGTTGACTGTTGGCCAAAAAATTATCAAAGTATTAGATTCTTTATATAATGTTTCCTTTCGTTTAAGAAATAAAACAGCGATTTTTTCTAAATTTAGTAATTTTAATGTTATAGATCTTATCAAACATTTTTTTTTTATAAACTAGTGTTGTTTTAGAACAAAATTTAACGGTTTATATTATTTTTCCTCTTACCAACAATTTGTTTTAAATGATTTCACAAGAAAAAAAAACAACGTACATGTAATAAGTTTCATTTATACATGTAGATGTTTTTGAAATTGTCAAACAATACCATTATTTAAAAAACAAATATCGACTAAAAAAGACATTCTATTTACAAATCTTTTACAAACGAGAGACTAGTTGTCGACGTGAGACTCCAGAGATGTCTCTAAAGATAAATATTATAGGGTGGCAATACATCTCCATTCTCCATATAATGTAAAAAATTGCTTTTAAGTTTTGATATGGACTAATTGGCGTCAGTGTCCTTATAGAAAACATTAGGATGTAAATTTTAAAATTGTGGAAGATCTGTTTTGAAGTAGATACACACAAATTATTGCATCGTCGTATTCATTTTTCTACAAATATCGGTTTATTTTATGCACACCCTGGCCCCCTGTATCACAACGCAATCGTTGTATGTGTATCATAACAATAGAATGTTAGCAACATACTTTTACTCTGAACAGGATGAATTATGGTCCTTTTAATTATTGGCGATCATTAATGCAAGACGGGTGATCATAAATGTATGCGTATTCAATACATTGCATTTTGAGGCAAATCTTATTTATATATGCAGGTCTCCTTGACGCTGGGATGGTATGACAATAAAATGTTTCAACTATTATATGTGCAAGGAATGAAATAATGCAATCATGTAAACAATTGTTAAAGTAAGAAAATCAAGTAAAACACCAGGATGTTGAAAGGAATTCAGTGTTAGTCTGAGCTATATGGGGTTAGCTATATGTTTGTGGAGTAAATACATAAAAAGTCGAATCTAATTGATAATCATGATAACGATAAATTACATATGTAAACAAAAATATCACCTTTAATTTACAAATCTTTTACAAACTAGAGTACGGGTTTCAACGTGAGATTCCAGAGATGTCTCTAATGATGAATAATTTAGGTTAATAATAAATCTTGTTCATAGGTTGCCGTACGTTCGTGTGGTTCAACTTCGTTTCTCGTTTCTTTTTTTTTTCTTCATATAAATAATATCGTTAGTTTTCCTATTGCAATTATTTAACACTTAGTCATTTTGGGCCAAATATGACTTGTTGTTCGGTGTGAGCCAAGGCTCTGTGTTGAAGGCTGTACTTCAACATTTGGTGTTAAACTTTTTATAACCAGTGACTTATAAACAGAAATCTGATGTACAGTAGTTGTCGTTTGTTTATGAGGTTTATACATGTTTCTCGTTTCTCGTTTTTAATATAGATTAGACCGTTGGTTTTCCCGTTTAAATGGTTTTACATTAGTAATTTTGGGACCCTGCATAGCTTGTTTTTCGGTGTGAGCCAATGCTCCGTGTTGAAGGTCGTACCTTGACCTATAATGGTTTACTTTTATAAATTGTTATTTGGATGGAGAGATATCTCATTGACACTCATACCACATCTTCCTATACCTACTTCAATGGCTAAATGTCTCATTGGCACTCATACTTCTTTTTTCTATTTATATTGCCACGAATGTCTGGAAACTTGCACCTCGTAAACAGGGTTTTAAAATTTGACTAATCATATCATTTTGTAACACATGTGATATCATGACCAATAGATTAAATGATGTTAGTGTAACGAAAAGGTACATTCAAGTATTATAAGATGCAGAATTCATTGAAAAACACATGTAATACATTTGTTAGGGTATAACTCGTTAACACAAAAGAGTCTAAACATTATCAAGTTGTAATTATCAATTACAAAGCTATGCTTTTTATTATTTTTTCAAAATTTTCCTGGCTTTATCAGAACTGCACTTAATTGATGATACGGATGAACAATATGAAAAATGTGAACGCGATGGGCTTCCATTCGTAACCAAAGCCTATCTCCTTTCCTCAGTGCAAGGTTGATAGTTTGAGCTGCCATATCGAATTGAGGACCAGTGAATAGCCACACCATAACCTGTCCATTCTTTCGGAGAGAAACATGAGTGCTTTGACCTTTGCCTCCTATCATAGCAGCTGACACCGCGTAAACACCATCCGTTGCAACAGTGAAAATACCCGTATAGATATTGTAAGTGTTTCCAATATTAGTCAGGACACGGGTGAATTTCAAAATGTCTCCTTTTTTCCATATTATACTATTCCGATTTAAAGTGACTGTAAATGCGGTGAATTGAGAATGACCATTATCATCTGAAAAAAACCCAACATAAACAATATACGATATACACATAATTGAACGTTCTATATAATACAATTTATATCCACCACCCTGGATCTTGGACGTTTTATCCTGAGGTCATCTGACTATACTATTTGTTCTTTCATAGAATGTATACAAAAAAAACCCATTTTTTTTTATTATTTTATTTGATAGTTAAGAGTGTATGCAAAATTCGAATGGTATTGACTTTGATTTTTTTAAATGTACAATTTTTTTTGTTTAACTAATTTAGAATTCGATAGTTATAAACTCAGCTTATCTAAATAGTCAGTATTTTTTACACATTATTTGCAAATGTTGTGCTTTGATGACCAAGACCTATAAGATTAATAACAGGGGATTATTAGAAAAAATAAAAGTTCATATCCCTAAAATAACAAAACGCTTATGTCAAAGTTGGGAAAAGAATCATAGCGATCTTTACGTGAAGAAGTTGTTTTTTAACGTTTTGTAACACCAAATTTTCCTTAAACAAATCCGTATTTTCTTTATTCGTACTTCGATACTGGCTACTGGAAATGTGATGTACTATCTGTATTTCTTTTTAAACAAGACGATATTTTCTGGAATTTAACAAATGTTTTTCGAAATATCGTTTTTATAGCAAAACATCCTAAACAAAACTTACATTGTTGAAAAAAAACAAAGATTGTTTGCATGTGTATGAAGTTAACAATGATAACAAATCATAATGATAAAATCATTTAAAAAAAACAGCACATAACACAATATCCTATTTGATTCAGTTTGCAGGAGAAAAATACTAGCTAAAGTACTGACATGAAATAATCCAAACCTCTAATTTTTTTACAATATTTCTAGTTGATATGGTTAAAACTTATCTAAAGAGAACCAAAAGATACAACAGGGATATTCAAACTTGAAATCAAACTGGAAATGCTTTGGCAAAGTAAGACCATCGACTGTATACGTAACACTAATTCGAAAATTGAGCAAAACGAAACCCAACAAAAATAATGGTATCAGGTGATCCGGAAGGGTAAGCAGACCCTACCACACACGTGACACTTGTCGTGTTACTATTTAAACATAAGAAAAAGAAGTAAGATTGCTTGTGAGACAACTCTGCATAAGAGACCAAATGACACTAAAATAAAACATATATTATTAGTTACATGGTGTGTTAGTGACCTAATACGATACATATAAGGGTAAATAAATTCCATATGGGGTGAGAGCGAAGTCAAATATACATAGTCACCACGTGTAGTCCTTTAACCAATCATATCTCAATTCATATATAGGATGTAAGATAAATATATTTATATATATTTAATACGTCTGAACCAGTGACGACTCTACACTAGATTTGATCCATCAGATCACCAGCAGTGATTGTGACACCAGGCTGACAATACATTCAGTATATATAATTCGTCTAAATATATATGGCATTAAACAATAAATAAGCACAAACTGAATAGTCATCTACTAAAGGAACGAAAAACAGAGTAAAACAAATACAAACGAGAAACCTACCTAATATTTGTTCAGCAAAAAACAACAACCTTTGAATTACAGGCTCCTGAATTTGGAAAGGCACAATTAGTTTAAAGGCACCACACCATCCTTAACCTGGACAGTGGCGTTATAGTAAACATACTTTATAAACCATGAAATCTGTTAAACCCTGTAGATGGATACAAAAAGAAATGCATCTAACAAAAACACGAAACATTGGACGTGGACCCCCCTTTCCCCCCCAAAAAAAAAAGACAACGGTAGTTAACCATTGTTCATTTGTCGGAAATCGATTAACATGATTAAGCAAAATCAAATATAGGTTCCAGACAAAACCCAATAACGAAGGTAAACACATCAGCTATAAGAGTAGAAAAATAGAAAGAAACAAGAATGTGTCCCCAGTACACGGATGCCCCATCCGCACTATCATTTTCAATATTCAGTGGACCGTGAAAATGGGGCAAAATCTATAATTCGGCATTAAAATTAGAAAGATCATATGATAGGGAACATGTGTACTAACTTTCATGGTTGATCATACTTCAACTTCATCAAAAACTACTTCGATCAAAAACTTTATCCTGAAGCGGACAGACGGACGGACGGACGAACGATCGAACAGATGCACAGACCAGAATACATGATGCCCATAAATTTGGCATAAAACACTGAATTGTTTCAAATACAAACGCCAACAAACATAGAAACGAACTATTTGATAACAACTTCAATATGCATGACAGATACTGGACAGTTTAAGAATAAATGTAGGATTCAACCTGGTTCTATGACCAAAAACCAAAAAAAGACAAAGTTAATTGTTTGTACCCTTTACTTAACAAATTTAATTTTAAAAACAATAATTATAAAGCCACTAAGTACAGAGTACTGTTAGTACTGACAATAAGTTCAAACGCAATAACTAATATCAAATCATACACCTAATTCTAAACTATCATGCATCATGTAAAACATCCCTGGTGCGGGAGTTTCTCGCTACATTGAAGACCCACTGATGGCCTTCGGCTGTTGTCTGATCTATGGTCGGTTTGTTGTCGCTTTGACACATTCCCTATTTCCATTCTCAATTTTTTTAATATCTTTGGAGTAAAACAGAATCCCTAAAGATGCTTGAAACATACAACATTTATAGTGCTGTATTTCCTTACTAGTACGGATAAACTACAACTTATGTCGACCTACTAGTCCGCAATAGAACTAATGTCTACCTATCAGTCCGCGAGGGTATCATGAAAACATTATTCAGAAATGTAATACTTACATGATTAATAACATACTTCCTTACATATATTGATAAGTTCTTTAAAAACTACAAGAAATGTATGTTCCCCCTTCTTTTGATCATAATTGAGTTTGATATTTTGGGGATCTTTTTTCGTTTGTATGCCTATAAACCGTTTAGTAATATCATTGGCTTTCAAATGTCTAAATGAAAGCGTTCCTGATAAAGACAAATCTGTATATATATGATATACTAGTACAATTTAAATCCTAAGCTAGATTTGGGTTACGCATGAACAAGGCATGTCCAGCTATCAAAAAGGGCAAACATTGTATCCATCTGATGAGTTAAGCATTTTTCAACTGCTTTGTATAGTTCGTTCGTATGTTGTTCTGGTACAACACTGTCCTAGATTAGGGGAAGGTAATTCAGATGTAGTTTGTTGCTGAGTTACATATTTGTTTTTCATTATTTTCTTTATACATTAATGAGGTCGTCAATTTCCTTGTTTGAATTGTTTCACAAATATTGTGATTTCGAGGCTTGAATAATTGACTATACGATATGGACTTTGTTCATTGTTAGAGGCCGTACGGTGGCCTTTAGCTGATCACATCTGTGTCATTGGGTCTCTTGTGGAGAGTTGTTTCTTTGGAAATCATACCACATCTTCTTTTTTATACTGCAAGTTAAACAAGGGTAAATCAGTGACTGACTGTATCGAACCACAAGCACTTATTCTTGAAGGGGAAACATGGATGATACACATATAGCATTAACATGAATCGAACTGACAAGGGAAAATTCAATTGCACGTATTCGCTATTAATTTGTTTCTATATTTTTGTTACTATCGGGTGATTTGACAACCGTCAGTCCTCGGAGGTCACCTGGAATAAGATGGCGCCACTACTTAGATATACACGAAATGTTGATTCATATCGTCGAGTCAATGTATCGTCAATTGTTTATTTTTATATATGCTTAAGTATTTTTTGATCAATTTGAAAATTTGGGTCGAAAAGATGAACATGATGAACATAATATTAATATTGAATGCCCAATTAACATGTTCTGGCTTACAAGTTATTGACTTTTAATCTTTAAAGTTAAGCGTTACGGGTGACGGTAAATCCAGAAAGGTGCTTTTGACGCAAAAAAAACCCAAAAGGTACTGTTGTATTTTATTCAAGGAAGTTCGCTATTCAGTTTCAAAATAGCATGCTTTTCATGAAACTGGTATATTGGATTAATAAAGGAATTAAAAGAGCAAAAAATATATGGTCAATGTACTGGCTTTTTCGATTTGAACCAGTGGTATTTTGGCAGGAAAATGTTCTCTCTGCACTTTTCATAGCTTTATCGTTGACAAGTTTAAGTTCTCATAAACTACTAAAAAATAATAAAAGTGTCTTATGAATTTTACAGATGACTTATAATGACATGTAAAAGATTTATAAAAAAAATGGAGGTCAATGTGAAAATATTCTTATGACATTCAAATGGATGAAACCAGAGGATTCCAAAAAATCTGACAAAAAAATCAAAAACAGGACAAGCGAAACTCCATAGACAGAATTATCAATATTCTTAAAAATAAAACATATATTAATATTTTAACATATTTGCACTGTGAGTTTAGCATAAAATCTTACTAGTACTTTCACGACAGAATCGCTCCCTTCGGAAATCATCACATTGTATACACTCAAGTCCGTTAGTGGCATCTACGTATACCTGGTTTAAGATCATCGGCATCAAAACAAAAAAGATGTAGGTAAAAATAAGTGTCATTGTCCTTTCAATTTTCAGCTTATTAGCGTTCCTGCCAAAATAAAAATAATTCAGTAAGATATATATTTCGTTAACATGATTGAGAGCAAGAATCATCTCGTCGAAAGAAGAACATCGTAGAAATAGTCATTGTCTTGAAAAGTTAGTATACTCTGTGTATAATTTTTCAAACCTTCAAGGGTCAATAATTAGTCAAATAAAGAATTTCTATTTACAATTTTATATCTTATTCAGTCCTTCCGCCAAAAAAATATTTTCATAAGCAATTTAGTTGTGTTTAATATTTTGTAACTGCCTGTGCTTGTACATGACTACTAAACACATCCATGTACTGCCAACAAGAAGTCGCACTTTTGTAAACATAGAAACATTCCTATATAAACTCCTTTTAAGGCTTTTTATGCCACTTTTACTATCAAGTTTCGTAAATGAAATTTATCCAAGAAAGGAAAGTTGACACGCACTACTATTTAATTCAAATATCGATGCGGCATATTTCAACATTTATATGCCCCGAACGTCTACATGGTCTAAGAGTTTAAATTTTCCTAATATTTTGTACTGCCCCTCCCATCACGTTAGATCTTTATGAATTCATTTCGCCACAACCCATGTGAATTTAGGCTTGTAACATTCCAAGTTATATCTCTATGAGATGAAACACAGAAATCATATATGGGAACCAGAAAAAAAAAAACAATACAAAAAAATCTATGACTTTAATATAACTCCCCAAAAGAGTCGTGGTTTAATTCATTCAACATTATATAATATATCCAATCCTGTCTCTGTCTCCACTCCACTTATTAAAGGCATACCGTCCAATCAGAAGCGTCACAAATTTGCTTTTTTACTACAATCTTCCTGGTGAAATGTAAACAAATAATTGCGCAATTGCAACCGTTAGAGCTATCAATCAGGAAGATACATGTACATTCCCTGATACATCCTCCCTGATGCGGAACTTTACGATTTGACTTTTCCTTGAAAATTGGTATCTCAGTTGTTTCACTTTTGTCATAATTTTGATATATTTCTATTATTTCATAAAAGCGCTTATTAAGTGACATACATGTGGTATGTTATGTCATTACCTGATATTTGTCTTCTAGATCTGTGGTGACGATATTCTAGGGACTATTGAATCAGATGTTATCCAATACGCTGTATTTTAAGTAGTATTCACAGTAAACACCACTTACAAGGTATCGGACAAACTACCAATATATTACATTTAAATTTGCATTTTGATTTATCATAGTAAATGTGTATAGATCAAGTATATTTTTAATTATGTTCCAAAGGGGAGCCTTGTATGAGGATTTAATCAATACCACCATTGCATTTTTCCTACTGCAATTGCCCTTTTCATATCTTGATCTTTTCCATTATAAAAAAATCTTAAAGATTATAAATACAGCTTACCTATTATAGAATATATCCTGAATTTAGGAACAACTGCTCTTGTATGAATTGGTCACGAATGATAAATCTAGAAGGAAAAGAAGTCTTTTATATTGTCATGTTAACAGTTATTGCATTATGATAGGGCACCACATTAGCGAATGCAACGTTAATCTCTTAAATCCTTTATTTGCAAAAGTTGTAAAACATATAATGAAGGCGAGGAAAGGAGCAAATTTACAAAAATGTAGAGGTTATGTAAAATAGTGTCATTTGACAATCAACACAAACGAATTCGTATAGTAGGTTATACAAGTACCAGTAAAAATCTTTGAAAGGTCATTTGATTTATTTTTATTTGTTACAGAAATAACATTCGAAAAACACGTACAGCTGGGCGTCTTAACGTGTTTACAGCGGATAGTTTTTATGATTTGCAATATATCAGTGAATATTAACAATGGTAATTAATTTGTAGTTATAGATTGATTGGTGTAGATGTGTGTTTGAACTATACATGAATTGTAATAATACAAAGTGACATTTTACTTTTATAGATTTTCGTATTTGATTGTTTACCAATTCAAGTGCTTCCGACGAAGAGTTCAAGACGTTATCAGATTTCTTAAATTGCTTGTGGCGAATGCATTTCTCGTTTTTGCTTATACATTTATACTTGATTCTGGTTTAACCTTTAACATTTTGTTTTAGAATTTCAACAATTCAAAATTAAGTCGCCTTTGTTAACGCTGATTAAGCAAAGTCACCTTACGCATTTAAGTTGTAACAGGTATTTCCTGGATGCTGCTTATGACCCTCTCATTCAAATGTATCTGATTCATACAAATAAATAGCTTATACAAAAAAAACTTAATTTCGATACCTGAACCAGATTTTTTTTAAATCGAGTCACAAATGACAGAAATGAAGGGTTATCCATCTACGATTTGATTGTCCCTCTGGTATCTTTTATCCCTAGTTTCTAAATCTGTACAAAGAGTGTTGTATTTTATGTATTGTTGTCATTTTGTTTATTTTCTTTTGTTTCCTATTCTGACATCGGACTTAGACTGCTCTTAAACTGAGTTTTACTGTGCGTACGGTTGTGCGTTTGTTTTTTCTACATATTGGCTAGAGGTATATATAGGTAGAGTCTTGAGATCTAAAAACATGTTTGACTCCGCCACATTTTTGCGCCTGTCCCAAGTCAGGAGCCGCTGGCCTTTGTCAGTCTTGTATCATTTTTAATTTTAGTTTCTTGTGTATAATTCGGAGTTTAGTGTGACGTCCATTATCACTGAACTAGTATACATATTTGTTTAGATGCCAGCTGAAGGACGCCTCCGGTTGCGGGAGTTTCTTACTGAATTGAAGACTTATTGGTGGCCGTCGGCTGTCGGCTGTCTGCTCTATGGTCGGTTGTTGTTTCTTTGACACATTCCCTATTTCCATTCTCAATTTTATTAATCCGCCATTGTCTACATACAGAAATACCCATACCAAGTCATGAAAATAACAATTGTTATCAATTCGGTTGTTGTGTTTCAAGTTTTGAATTTGTCATTTGAAAAGGGACTTTCTGTTTTGAATTGTCCTCGGAGTTTTACTTTTAAAATAGAAGTGTAACCTCCGAAAAGAAAACACCCTGTTCATTTTTATTGTCAGAGGTCTTTAATGTGCTTTAAAAATATTCACGGTTGTATTTTAAAAGCGATTTTTATTATTGACAAAGCTGATTCATTTGCACTCAAATTTATTTTAAAAAATGCCTGACAAATCACGTTGTTTTTAATAGTTCTCTAATTAGTATATATTTAAGATAATAAACTTGATTATACATTTCAATATCTAAAGAGAAACTCCATACTTAAAAGTTTTGACAAGAGTTATCAAAGGTACCAGGATTATAATTTAGTACGTCAGACGCGCGTTTCGTCTACATAAGACTCATCAGTGACGTTCATATCAAAATAGTTATAAAGCCAAACAAGTACAAAGTTGAAGAGCATTGAGGATCCAAAATTCCAAAAAATTGTGCAAAATACGGCAAAGGTAGTCTATTCCTGGGATTAGAAAACCCTTCTTTTTATCTAAAAATTCAGACATGTTGTTAACAGGAAATTTAAAAATATGACCACATAATTGAGACGATTTTTCATTCTCTCTTATTGTTTATCCTTTTTCAGACGACTATGTTCCTTTGACTCTCTCATGAACGTTAGAAGCTTGGTCTTCAGTATGCTGTCAAGCTTAAGGCATTTCCTGACAACCCTGTGTTTTCAATCCCATTTATGAGTATATTTTAGATAAACATGCCACTACAATTAGTGGAAGATATTAGGAAGCAAAATCGAGGGAATTGTGCAAATGATGATACAAGCATGAAAATTAGCATGAAGCATCATTATTATATACTTTTTAAGAAAAAACTGCTGGCCATGAAAAAAAATCATTTTTTCAAGAGGGCCACGGCCTTTTTCAAAAATGGCTGTTTTTTCCGAGTTCAAAAATACTAATTTTTCTACAAAACTTGTTCCTTGACTTTCTTTTAGTGAAAAATATTAAATGGTTTGGTAGCGACATTCCTTGCATTTGACGTATTTAATAGAAATAAATATTTGACTCTTTATGTTTTGCGCATGCGCGAAAATGTGACAAAACTCACACATAAACATTTGAACTATTTACTATTTAGTTGGTGCTTCTGGATTTTTAATGATATTATGAATTGGTTTGATAAAATTGTTTAAGGTTATGAAACAAATGCGTTTATCAATTTTGCGCATGTGCAAACTATTTATAGACATACAGAGCAATTTTCACCCACTATCAGGCCACACTGATGTAAATCATAGTTCATGTAACAGAGGAGGATTTGAATTTCGTAAACATATCTTGGTCGTCATTTCATTCATCTAAAAAATATACTCTTCTATTCAAGTAACTGTAACTTCTATGATGCCATTGTTTGAAAACACACCAATTCAGTTGAATTGATCAATCATACGATGGATATATGTGAAAAAAGTGATTAAAATTTCAAAATTCTGGCCAAACATCAATTATAGCTGCAGATCAACAACTTTTGGTATTGGGTCAGTAAGTTCAATATGAATGGCCAGATTTGTACCGAGAAGATTATTATCTCGTTATGTTTAGTGGAAAGTACATTAAAATGGCTTGTTTTAAAATTCACGGGGATATATTGCCTGAAAGTGGATGGACTTGTGCCCTCACTGAAGCCGACATTGCAACACCTAGAACGTCATATTATTTTCATATATATCCAAATGAACCTAGGTCTAGACATGCGAATCAGATAACTGCGTGTGTTTTGCTTGAACCATTAATGTCTAAACGCAGAAAATAAATCTAATGAATTAAGAATTTTTGTTCTTTCGGCAGTACGCCCATTTTATGAGTAAGATATCATACATCACAAACAGTCCATATCAAGCATGATACCGTATTTTTTTGGGCCAGATCATGAAAATTATGTTCGACGGTTACGGATCCATCTCCGAGATATGACTTCCCTTCACTAGCATCACCAACAATGTTCCAATGGTAATTTCACTGTTAGTAAGACCAGCAAGTTTTTTTTAATATCACAATTGATCAGGCACAAACACAGAATAATGAAATTGTGAAGGGCATGTTGATGCCACCGAAGATCCCCTTGAGACGATGGATGGATGGATGTCAGTAGACTGGTAGATGAATTTGAACGAAAAAGTGATTTTAGTAATTCTGAAACAGATGGACGACATCATGAAGACTCTACGAAAACACAAAAGAATTTTTCTGAAAAGAATCAAAGGCTTTCTAAAATGATAACCGAGTTTTGAAATTCATCTTCTGATTTTTCTTTTTTTCTAGAACAGTACAAACTGTAGTAAGATTTGTACAAAATCGATTTTGTTAAGGAAATTATTGACTCGGAGGTAGGTGAGATATGTATATAAAGTCCAAGATATTGGGTCCGAACAATTCGAAGATTTTTTTATAGTAAATGCAACACGAAGGGAAATTGGCTTTTTATAACCAGATAAAAAAGAACAATTTCCTATTGTAGCCGTAAAATGAAACTGGACATGTCTTGGTCAAAAACCAAAGCTGACGAACATGAAAAGTGATTGCGATCTCTTTTCTAGACTTTTCATTTTCTGTCAAGGTAGACAATTAGACAGTTTGACTTGGAAGGTTTTTATATCCATGAAAACAAAATTACTTCTCTGTTTTTGTCTAAGGATATCACTTTAAACAGTGCAGCTCGCAGCAAAAGGGTATACTTGAAAAATTTGCGATTTGCCATCAACTGATCCACATTCTGACGCATTTACCGTTTGGGGGCCAGCAATGGTCAATTCCAAGCCACCACGTGCAAAACTATTTGATGATTATGCAATCGATGTTCATATTGCCTCACATAAAATCTTGCAGCGATAAGTATTGAAGAGTTGACATTGTATTTGATGTTTACTTAATGAATAATTTAAAGGCTCGACCGAGAAAAAGGCAAGGTGATGGTGCTATACGGAAAGTTGTTGGTTCTGATAGGATTTGGAGTCGTTTTCTTTGTGGAGATGACAACAAAACCGAATGATTCAAGTTTGTTGCCAACAGAATTGCTTCTTTAGAGACTTATAAAAATGTTTATTTTACTCAAGGTGAAACAGTCTTTGCAATTAACGCGTTCTATTTGAAAAAGAGAATATCTATTTTATTCTCTTTTTTGTGTGGTTACAATTTCGGTAAGCAAAAAAATTGTCAACGTTTATTGTTAAAAACATCATTATTTGAAGAAGGCAAGGCGATTCAGTTGCTACAAATTAGTGAAAATTTATTCAGAATTACACCTGATGTTAACTTTATATTCATGCAGCAACAAAGAATGATGAAACTCCTTGCTATGGCATACATTAAAATGTAAACATTGAAATTATTCCTCATCTATGATCATAAGAATTAAAAAAAAAATCAAAATGGGGAAATATCCCCGGAATGAAAAGACCTTTAGACTGGGGAAATATCCCCAGAAAAAAAGATCTTCAGACTGGGGAAATATCCCCACTTTTCTTCAAATATAATTATAAGTTTAAGAAGTGTGTCTAAGTAACTGTTATTAACATCATGAATAAAGTGGGGAAATATCCCCAAATAAAATATGACTTTCAATATGGTGATAAAAGAATATGAAATGGGGAAATCTCCCCATTAAATTACAAGTATTGGGAAAACATCCATACAGGAAAACAGCACATACTTGAACACTAAACAATATTGGGGAAATTTCCCCACATGAAAATAATCTGTAAAACAGGCTGTGTAATTGGTCATTTTCTATGTAGAAGAAATAAACAATATACACAGAATAAGGGGAATGTCCCCATTATGTGTATTTATCCATTTCTACAGCATGTTGCAAAGATTTACTTTCCGTCTAAAAACGCCAATCTTGAATATAAAAATGACAAACATTATCAAGTGAAGCATGGAAAAGCAGTGTGCTTCTCAGTGCACTTTTCGACTGAGTTTTTTTTTTTTATTGCAAACAAGTCAAGCTAGTGAAAATACTGCTTTAAATCATTTAGCAAAGTTATAGATAGCGGGCCTTACATTTGAAGGTCATAATTAAC
Source organism: Mytilus galloprovincialis (assembly GCA_037788925.1). Lineage (NCBI taxonomy): Eukaryota > Metazoa > Mollusca > Bivalvia > Mytilida > Mytilidae > Mytilus > Mytilus galloprovincialis. The sequence goes on along the minus strand of CM075333.1, from coordinate 42,123,304 downwards.
ACTAACTAATGTGCATGTACAAGAATTTAAATGACTTTGAAACATTCAAATACGAATACGATGAATCTTGGTGATTATGTTGGCTTTGCACTGTCCCGCCGGGAAAAAATATGCATATTCAGGACAAGAACAAGTTAATGTAACATGAAAAATAACTTTACTTTTCACTTGAACCACACGCTGAGTCGGATTTTTAACAAGCTAATTCATAAAGGAGGAGTAAAAGATACCAGAGGGACATTCAAACTCATAAATCGAAAGTAAACTAACGCCATGGCTACAAAAGAAAAAACAAACAATAGCGAAGAAGAAATGTCAAAGAAAATAAAACCTACAAGCAATACGAATCCTACCAAAAGCTGAGGATGATCTCGGCAAACTCCGAAAGGGAAGAAAATACTGCTTCACATGTGACAATCGTCATGTTGTGCATAAGATAACAGTCCAACGAAACAGACATAGCATTATCACTTCGAGCCAATCAATCCTTCGATCAAACTCCTTCATCTCTGTTTTCATCCAGCCGTGTTCCAACCTACGACCTTTCGCACTCGGGGTGATCACGCTACCACATATTCGTGTATACATCACATTAAAGGAAAGTAAACGAGATAGAAATCAATGTTTTTTCAAGAGAAAACATATTAATTACAAACTGTTTAATGTCAGTACAGCACAAGTAGAACATTTAAGTTCTTGAAAATTACATATTAAAGCATGCACATTATTTTGAATAAAACATAATTGTACTGTTGCTGTTGAAACCATATGTTGTTCAACTGCTAGGGAAAATAGCCACAACAAATATGATAACTCATGTATATAACAAATCAACTCAAAAAAGAAAATGAGTTCTACTAGTTCCTGTATTATAGAATAAAATATTTGTTTCTTTTGACATATATAGCCATATACATATGAGCTATATATGGTGCGTCTAGTTGTCATGTTCTTCGTATTTCCTGAAAATACAAAAAAAAAAAAAACGATTGATTTCGACCTTAAATGTTGTTGGTTGGTGATAAAGAAAAACAAATAAATATTATAAAGTAGTCAATTACCGGTTCCAAGTTGAGTTTGCTGATAAAACGCCCAGGCCTTGAAGGCATACAACTTTGCTCAGTGCTTGGATCACAAGAATCATGCTCGAAACATGAAATCCAGCAATTTGATTGGTTGAATTTCGAGTCTGAGAACAAAAATCATGCTCGAAGTTTGATGACCGTTAGGCCAGATGTGTTGCTCAAATGAAAAATATTTAATTTGAAACGAAGAAAAGTATTTAGTTTTCTCAGTAATATTAGCAAGCAAACGCGTTTGACTTACTTATCAAAAATACTTTAAAATCAGTTGGAACTAAAACAATTCTATAAGCAATATATTATATGCCAGCCCCCCCCCCCCCCCCCCCCTCCCCCCCTAAATATTTTGAATATTCAAACAAACTAAAATATGTCCGGTTTTTTGTAATAACAGACAGCGGTAATGATTGCCACCGGTAACGGCATTGAACTAAATCGTCATTGCTCCTCCAAATGATACTGTAACAACAACTGTACCATAGCGTACCTTTTTTGCCTTTCTTCTGCAATTCAGGTCTGGTTTTGTCTGGTTCACTTTGTTTTCTTTTTCTTTTCTGGGTAATCTGTATCTATGATAGAAAAATACTAATGTTCTACTAGTATATAAGGTGTAAACAGATCAATGTCAAAGGTATTATTGCATAGGAGAAATCATTTTTTTTTATTAATATTAATTATCCTTTAATATTTGACTTGAAGTGTATATTTCTGAATGTTTTATTACTAAATTTAGAAATTATGACGAAACTAGGGTTTACACTTCTCCATGCAAAAAGGCCATAGCATATTTATGCATCCCTTTTATTAACCTGTACGATAACAAAAAAAATATTTACACGCTATAGAATAGAAAAACAGTAAGTTATAAAATTCCCTGATTTATGATGTAAACATACAGACATAGTATTGTCTATGACCTATAAATGAAATGATAAAAGGAAAATGATGTATTAAACAAATAAAGTCACACTATTCCCTTCGATGAAAACCTTGCAATAATGTCTGTGTTTTTGTGTCGTCTAGACAAACATATGTATAATGTTTTAAGCCATTGGCCCATATTGGCGTAAAGTGCTTTTCAATAAAGATGTAAATTAAAACTACAAAGAAAGAACGAAATAAAATAAAAACATTGTATGTTATCGTCCAGACAAACATATTAAAACTAAAAAGAAAGTAAGAAATAGAATAAAAACATTGGAATCGGAGTCAACTGAAGACTTTAAATACACAGCGGAGAAAGGGGACTTTGTGGAGAGGTTAGAATCGTGAATGATTGTTTAGTTCTTACCTCGTGTTCTATAAGCTCTTGATTTATCATGTCCTCTATTTCCTTTGGTGGGTTGTTATCATCCAAACTGTCCGGTGTCACTCTAATTTTTGGTAATTTGTCCAAGTACCAAACTGCCTTTTGTATAATTTCACTTTTCATAAATTGATTATCATCTCTTAATTTCTTCATGTAGTTAACCCGGCTCTTCCACCAATTAAATTGGTGGTGTTCTATTTGATCCGTGAAGAGACATTTCCAGTCATTAATTCCACTTTCATTTTTTTCGATCGATATTTTGTCAAAAACTGGCGTGGATACTTTTGGTACACCCTTTGGCAATTCTACTTCACCTTTATCGTTAAGCATGAACATTCCACTTGTTGAAATCTTCCAAGGCCCAGCATGATTGGATTTATAACACAATTTAATCTTATTAGATACTTCATCCATTGTAAATTTATAATGTAATGGCTTGGTATGTTTCCGTACATCGGCAATAAATGGTTGAAGCCAGTTCCTAATATCGTATTGCCAAATTAAATTGCTTGGATTTGGTAAGAGATCCAAAAGCTCGGGGATTGTTTCAGCGTCATTTCGACGGAGGGAATCTGCTATTTTGCTGAAACCGGCGTCAATATCCTCATGTGTATGTCCAACATACAGAAAAGAAAGGTGAACCTGCCAAAAAAAATATTTTCATAAAAAATTCTATCAAATTTTATATTGATTTGCTTTTTTAAACTGTCCGTATAACGATTCTTGTATGTGCATTATTTTGCTAATTGTTTTGATATTTCTCTGAAGCAATATTCCGACAGTCATGATAGTGGATGTATGTGGAGTATTTGTATATTACACTTGATACATTATTTCAGGGACGGTGTTCCATATCATTAATTCAGTTGGTCTAAAAATACGACGGGTGTCCCTCGAGGAGCTGTTAACGAGTATTCCGGTGGTATTGGAGTTATTTTATATTTTTACAGAGGATGACCTTGAGGTCACTCCGATGTATTGTTATCGCTTAAATTTCCGTCATGCATAAATTAGTCAAATTAGTTTTGGGTTTTCAACACCAGTGAAAAAAATGCATTTTCATACCTGCGATTTCTGTTCTCCGGTTGTACGATGTTTCAACAAAATATGGAATCATTTCAGTTGTTGATTTAGTGGTGAAAATTTGACTGAGTTATATCTTAATAAATACGATTTTATATGTTTAATTGGTGTTTCAGAAAGAGGTCAGGTGCTCTTGTTCATTCAGAAAATTATCGTTCATTCATAAATTTATCGTTAAATAAAAATCACTACACAGGTTATACGTGTAGTGTAAATGACCACCTGTAATCTAAAAATAGCGGTCTCACTAATAACGACAAGAAGAATTTTAGCGACAAGAAGCGTCAAGAACGGACAAGAAGAATAAATTAAGCGACAAGAAGACTATTTAGCGACATGAAAACTTCTCGTATCGCATGAGGATGACACATATCAAATGAACAATTATGTGTGGGACTTAGTTTTAAGAAATGATGTCAAAGTAACACTATGAAAATATTTTTAGTAAGCTGAAATATATATTTATTTTTTTACATGTTTATGTCTTGTAAGTTATTTTATTTTTGTCCCATTTTTCAACATTAGCGTCTCGAAAGGTGAAATGTTTTAACTGAATGGTTAATTTAAATTAATTATGAAAATTGTGAAAATAAAATAAATAAAAGTAATTATTGCCCAGTTACAAACACTACCAGGGGATAATCCATAATTACCCCCAACTTTAGCCTGGTAAACTTGTTGTCTCCTTTTGAAATATAAAACACATTAAAAATGATTTCCTGCTTAAGTCTTTTATTGATATAAAGTCAAAACCTTCTTGCTTTTCACTAAACAACCATGTCCTGTCAGGTTTAATTCTTATATATGTAGATGAAAAATAAAAGTCCCCAAAACATTAACATGGCAGCAATTGCTTTTACAGCCTTTAAGGCTTTGATTTTTTTACAGAAGAGTGTCCACCATGCACTTGCACTGCACTATAATAATAGTAGAATAGAATTATCATATACAAATAGATGAAAATTATATATACACTCAATCGTAATATTAATAATATATATAACAACAAACCAGTGTATTCTCTACGACTATTATTATATAAGTATAATAGTCCAAGGTATACTGATTTCTTGCACTACAATATAATAGTTATTACGGTGAGGTTGAATTTCCTGTCATTTATTCATCATCCAAGCACGAACTTGTATCAGAAAAAATATCTCTGTAAATTAACCCAAGTTTCAGGTATAGAGATGTGATCTGTTTCTGTGACATGTGCTTTTGACCATCCACAAGAACCTGCGGTCATCCGATGTTCAGTACTTCAGTACTTTGATTAGGTAATGGTTTGTCTTAGTGTCTTAATGAAAGGGCGCTTTATAAATTATTATTATTATTATTATTATTATTATTATTATTATTAGTTGTTTTACTGTTGAATATTGAGATGATTTATTCTAATCGACTTTTCATTATGATTCTCCGTCGGTATATTTGCTCGCTTTATTATATCTTATTCATCATGTTTATTTGGATACAGTTATTCATGTTAATACATAATGATACGACCCTTATAAAAACGGCCTTATAAAAATGGTAGGAGGAATCGCCGCTCAATTCAGTAGGAAAAATACGTGTATTCATTGTCATGATTGTATTCCCTGGATTTTTTTTTAGATAGGAATTCTATTATCTAACAGTAGTATGATTATTGTGGGCTATAAGATATCAAATGTCTACCTCTTGAAATACTTTCATGTGCACCAATAACTCGCAAAACGATAAAACATATTTATTTTTGTTTTCCCGCCAGCAGTTGTCCGCTTGAATATACAATACTGGAGGCAATGTTCCACCCTGCAAAAATTATAATTCAAACCTTAAACATGTTATTTTATTTATCTTGCTTATTCATTACTTGATGTGTCAAAACAGGAGTTTGTTGTCCACTAAATAGCTGTAGCTGACTTAATTAATTGCAAGTAGCGCTTGTATATATAATACTGCCTTAGCAAGTACAGTATGTCCAATGAACATACACACCAATATGTGTTATTCCTCGATTACCGTGTTGCTTTTAGTTGTTGTAATGTTTCCTCCCTTCTTGATGTGGTATGGTATATGCTATATTTTTAACGTAACTAAATTAAACTTCGATATTATGAAAAGAAAAAAATATTGGTTGAAATCCATGTTGCTTTTTGTATATCAAGATACAGTGTATTAAGAATGTCACAGACACCCGCAGAAGTCGACCTAAACACATAGGTATGCATGTTAACACATATAAATTTTCCATGGATTTTAAATTAAATTATAATGCAAAATATTCTATAAGAATACTAAACGGAAATGTACCCCAGCAAATTTTGTCTCTAATTCATAGTCTTTATTGTTTTGTGTAAACATATTCAAACTCCAAATTGCTCATTGTTTATTACTCACATTCATTGCTGCTATTTTATAGATAATTCCTAGAAGTAAGTTCATTGTAAGGTTCGAGTCATGTGGATATTGACACCAATCAAGAAAGCTAAAAAATGCTTGTTGACCATGTGCTAAAATGCCAGTAATATGCGTTGTCAGTTGATTGCCTGGATTTACAGACTACAAAAAAGATCCATTGAATATTATTTATTTAAATAACAAAAAGTGCATATTCAAATAATGGTTTACATGCAATGCTGCTCGTCGATTACAATACTACAATGGTGGTGATGCTCTTAAACTTCATCCTGGTCATGTTGTTCATGTTGTTTTTGTTGTTTGAATTTCCCTAACTGGACCTAAATAGTAGTAGAGTATTTGGTTTAGCAGCGCAAAAAAGCATGCTTTTGAATTTTTAATGACTGCTGCAGCAAATGATTCGTTTTATCTAACTACAAAAACATATGCACTAAATCCTTTTGAGGTTGAATGTGTATTGATTGTGCTTTGATTCTCCAGTCCTCCCCAAGGGGGTGGGGAATAGAAGAATGTTCATCTGGTCTTCTCCCGACCGACAGTAAAACGCAAGCCAACATGGGGCGTCCTTTTGGCTGTGCGGGATGTATAAGTTTGCAGCCACGTCCGTTCGGAATGGGGACATCAATCCGATGCCTCGTGTTAAATTTCTGTTCCTATCCAATATACCCTTATTTTCATTTGCCAGACCAAATTTCCCCGACCTTCATCCTGCATGGCCTCTATTTCAAGGCATACCTGTTGTCTTTGTTGTTAACTTGTTTTCGTTTTGGAAATGCATGAAATATTTGCCACTGACATGACGTTTAGAAACCTGCAACCATGCAATCAATCAATGATTATGCTCTGTAGTTATCTGATGAATGAAGCCTTTATCGGCTGATCTCTTTAGATTGTTCTTGTTCTTGTGATATGTTGTAGTGTTGAAACACTACTGTCAGAGGTTAGGGGAATTTCAAGCACTTCCAAAGATTATGTATGCGCCTGCCCCAAGTCAGAAGCCAGTTATTTATTTGTTGTCATGTTGATGTACATATCGTATTTGTATACTAGTTCGTGTTGTGTTGTACTGTTGCAACACTGCATACAACAGTACGGGTATTACGCGCACAATCATCTTTAAACCCTCAAAATGTATTATGTGTCTGTTGCAAGTCAAGCGCCTACAATTCAATGGTTGTCATTTGTTTTTGTATATCATTTTCCCCCGGTTTGTACATTATGCCGCTAGTTTTCTCGATTGCATTGTTTCACATTTTGGAACCTTTTATTGCTTGTTATGTGATACGGTTTTGCTCATTATTGAAACGATGTACCTGACATGTCTTTCCTAACCTTTACGGTATTTGGGCTTTGGTGGAGAGTTGTCTCACTGGTAATCATACCCAATCTTATTTTTATATGCGACATAATGCAACTTTCCAAAACAAACTAAAATGTCTATAGTTGTTAATGTTTGTATCATTTTGGTCTTTTGTGGATAGTTGTCTCATTGGCATTCATACCATATCTTTTTTTTTATATTTTGTCTAACATACGCTACTGTTTAACTTATATTTACCTTGGCTGTTCTCCCTACAAAATGTGGCAAGTTGGTCTTTGCTGAAAAAAAAAATACTTGTAAGCAATTAACCAACAGACTGGACTGATCTTGACTGCATTAATTTACACACGAACACTTTTTATGCCCCATCTAGGAGTAGTAGAGGGGCATTATGATCTCTGGTCTGTGCGTCCGTTCACCCGTCTGTTCGTTCGTCCCGCTTTAGGTTAAGGTTTTGGTCAAGGTAGTTTTTGATGAAGTTGAAGTCCAATCAACTTGAAACTTAGTGCACCTGTTCCGTATGGTATGATCTTTCTAATTGTAATGCCAAATTATATTTTTTTACCAACTTCACGGTCCATTCAACATGGAAAATGATAGTGCGAGTTGGGCATCCGTGTACTTTGGACAGATTCTTGTTTTTGAAGGAATACTACAAATTCCAATATATTTATCTTATGGAACGAAATATAAGTTATGCTTGGTGATATTGTTATAAGATGTTGCATACTTACACTGGTCCATGCCATCTATAATCAAACTTAAATAACGCGTCGGGTGAGCTTTAGCAAGATCTCTTTTTCTGTAGTAGTACTTTCTCTCTGCCCTGAAATATACGTTCACAATGTTATGTGCGTACAAAATAAGTAATATTGGCCAAGGCTGATTGTTTAAATTATGTTTATATTAACTTTTTCAATTCTAATTATAGAAACTATCTTACACGTCAGGATTTTTATTAACCCTTGACATTTTAATCAAACATAATAACTTATTGGGTAATATATGATAAAGCAGCGGATCTGTCTTTCGTTTTTCTTTTAAGTCATTATAAATCTTGAGTGCAAAAATGAATGCATTTGCAATGCATAGTTTATCCATAAAAAAAATCGATTACCTTTATAATTAAAATGTATATAATAAAATGTTTTCAATCCAAATTACTATTTTTATTTTTAATTTGTTAATAGAACTAAAGCTTAACATCTTTTATCTAAGAAAAAAATCAATCCTTATTACAAATTTATTGCAAAAAGCCATCTGAACAACATGCATTCCAACGTTTGTATTTTGTCTTACGTCTTTGAGTGTGTAACGTTAGGTGACACCAGTATCGTGCGACGTTTCTCAGTATACAATATATGATATTTCAATTGAACACAACACTACTGCACAAAAACAATTACAAAATAAAATACCGTGAAGAGATCTAGGCCGCTATCATCGTCATTGTATTTAACTAAAATATTTAAGTCATAATATGAAATCTACAGCAACATAATATGCTACAAAATGAGGCCCGTATGGTTTTTGCTTAAAGGGCTACGTGACGTTTTTCCTTGACTTAACATTATCCAGTTATGCAGGGTTCTGTTCGAAGAATGAAATCAAAGTACTATAATACTGTAAATCGGATGACCGCAAGTTCTTGTGAATGGTCCGAGAAATATCTCAGAAAAAAACCCACATCTCTATACCTGAAAATGAGGTTTATGTACAGATGGATTTTTTTTCTTGGACAAGTTCGTTCGTAGATAAATTAATGACATTTCCATCCTCACCGTAATGACTATTATATTGAAGTGCGTGATACAAATCCGTATACTCAGGTTTATTATTGTTATATAGTATATTAATACTTGTATATTACAGTTACGTGTATATATAATTTTCATTGCATATCATTCTATTCTTCTATATCAATGATAGTGCAGTGCTAGTGCATGGTGAAGTTATGGTTCCCTAAGATTGCAAACGTTCTTGAGATATTCTACCGCATGCGTCTGCATATTTATTTTGAATGAGTTTTAACTTAATGTTTATACATATAACAAAACATTTTATTATTATTGTTTTTTTCTTAAAAAAAGTATGTGATGAGTATTCATTGAAGAAATTGGATTTTTTACAGTTAGTATGCACTTGATGATGTCTTCATCATGTTTATAGATCGGTTCAAAAAACCAAAACGAATATTACGTAATGGAAATCTAGGCGATAGCAATACACCGGAATGCCATCACGGTCATCCGCTGTAAAAATTGATAATTTACAACACATGGAATTATTGGCCTTGAAATACATTTTAAAGAAACTAATTCTTATATCTATATTATATATACACAGAAATACAAAAGTAGCTGTCAATTACAGCATGTATTCCGAGGATTTATTATAGGTGAAGCAATACGGCAAATAAGAAATACAAGTGCCCATAACCAGGCGCGGATCCAGAGGAGGGGATCCCGGGGGGTTGGAACCCCCCTTATTTGGACGATCAATGCATTTGAAAATGGGGACATGTAGTTGGAACCCCCCCCCCCCCCCTTTGTCCTGGGTTAGGAACCCCTCCTTTTTAAAATGGCTGGATCCGCCCCTGATAACAAATAAAAAAACAATATAACTAATGTCAAAGTGAAATTATTAGATAGGGGTTATTTTTACGTCTAATAATATGAAAGTATTTATATTGATGCTTTCTATCAATTGACGTAATGAATTATTACAAAAAAACAAATCGAAACAAAAACAAAAAATATTCGGTTTTAATTATCTTTAATAACTAAATATAACCAATATACATACATATAAACGTAAGTTTAAGAAAAGTAAGTACTAAATAAGTAAATTTTATTTAGGGTCGGCATATATATACATGTATATATAATTATACAATAACAGACAAAATATGAGCTCTTGTGAGCCTTTTAAACGACTACTGATGCTAAATTTGGATGATTATGATATAGGGAATCACTGAAGCAGGACCGGAGCGGGCCCTCTCTTGGGCAGTCAGTGGGCCCCACTTGTGAAAATTTCTGGATCTGCCACTGATCAATGTTATAGTGTTTCATTCATGTAAACAAACCTTAGGATGGCAATTAGGTGCAAATGTCAAAATAATCGGATTTATAGCATCTATGACTAGCATCAGTGGAAATACTACATTAGAATAATAGAGATTAATTAGTTTGACAAATAGCTTATGCCTTTTCAAGTCGACTGTGGTTAAACCGCACTAAAAATAAATACTGGCATCTGGTTAGTTTCAGATACTTCTGATATTATCAAGCAAGTGATAATATAAACCCATAATTGATATTTTAATTTATCACCCATTATATATCATGTAGCAAGAAATTTTAACCTATTCCAGCAGCCCATCCCTGCCACTCATTACAAAGTAAGAACCCCCTCCCCACCCCCAGTAAACTTAAAGTATATCTCATGATATCATTTAAATAATGATTTTAAATTAGACATTGACCATTCATTTTTTTGTGGAGGGGGAGGCGGCAAGAACTTTTTAAAAAAAAATATTGTGGGTTCCCATTGAAAATAACAGGATTTAAAAAAAAAAACCTCGTCAGTTTAAAAACAAAATTGTTCTTGTAGGTTATTGAGAGAAAAAATCGAATGTTAAAAAAAAAAATAGTCCGAGAATTAAAAATTTCTTAATACACATAGAAACTACATGTACTTTCACAACGAGAGGATTTCCCTCATTCATCGTGGTTAATCCTTTAATAACAAATAGAAATATTAATATACCGATTCCAATCAAAATGTACAAATGCATTAATTATTTTGTTTATATAAAAGCTTTAAGAAGTAGGCACTTCACATCGGTGTTAATATTTACACACCCAGCGGTAAGTTGTCATAAATCACGCACTTTGAAGCTCTGTTATAAAACGATTTTTTGGCGCAGACATTTTATGAAGATAATATGGTATTCAAAATTAAAACTATGATTAATCTGATTGATCGATGTGTGCAGCCGATATGGTTTTATTACTAGATGCTTCGTTCACTCTGCATTGTCATAAAAGGAAAATTAACATAGACCTGATAGGCTTTAAAAGAATTTTCTACTTTTTGCGTGATACGGTTTTTTTTTATTGCATAATTGATAGGCATGGGAGATACTTTTACAAAGTACAAATTGCGTTAAAAAAAGCAACCCATAATTTTCTTTTACTAAAACATACCACAATTTTTTTTAATACGGTTTCGTTCTTAAAAGTCTCGAGAGAAAAAAAAAGCCTACTATTGTACACGTTTACGACTGAGAAAATAAAATAGTTTGTCTTGTCTTGTCGTTTTATGGGAAAATCAATAGTTTGCCACCCGCCCCCCCCCCCCCCCCGAATGAAATGACTGCTACCTAAGACATGTACTCAAAAAATAAATGTCGATGGTCAGTTTATCCTGCTGTTGAGCATAGTTTACAAAGTTATTGCATATCAGTTTCCTTTAATAAAATCAATTTCTTCAAAAAGTGGAAACAAACTTTATTTCCCAAAAAAATCCATACCCCCCCCCCCCCACAGCACCCCCCCCCCCCCCCCCGAATGAAATGACTGCTCCCTAAGACATGTGCTCAAAAAAAAAATGGCGATCGTCAGTTTATTTTGCTGATGAGCATAATTTACAAAGTCATTGCATATCGGTTTCCTTAAATAAAATCCAATAAATATATTTGAGCTAGTGAACAGGATAAAGAAGGAAAAACGGATTGCTTTTGAAAAGTCACAAAATACATTCTCATGTTGTACACTGTTCCGGATTAGGGGGAGGATTATGATCCCGTGTATGTACATTTTTTTGTACCTGTTCCATGTCAGGAGCCTGTAATTCAGTGGTTGTAGTTTGTTTATATGTTACATATTTGTTTTTCGTTCATTTTTTTTTATATAAATAAGGCCGTTAGTTTTCCCGTTTGCATTGTTTTACATCGTCACATCGGGGCCTTTAATCATGTTTATAGCTGATTATGCGGTATATGCTTTGTTCATTGTTGAAGGCCGTACGGTGACCTATAGTTGTTGATGTCTGTGTCATTTTGGTCTCTTGTGGAGAGTTGTCTCATTGGCAATCATACCACATCTTCTTTTTTATATGTAAATCATTTGAAAAAAGATATGTTGATCCCAATTCCATGCATTCTCCACCTTTTCTTATATACATGTTTTTATACGACCGCAAAAATTGAAAATGTTTTGGTCGTTTATTGGTATCACGTTGGCGTCGTCGTCGTCGTCGTCCGAATACTTTTGGTTTTCGCACTGTAACTTTAGTATAAGTCAATAAAAATCTATGAAATTTAAACACAAGGTTTATGACCACAAAAGGAAGGTTGTGATTAATTATGGGATTTAGGTCCCAACAGTTTAGGAATAAGGAGCCAAAAAGGGCCCAAATAAGCATTTTCTTGGTTTTCGCACTATAACTTTAGTTTAAGTAAATAGACATCTATGAAATTTTGACACATTGTCAAGGTTTATTGCCACAAAAGGTCGGGATTGATTTTGTGAGTTTTGGTCAAAACAGTTTAGGAATAAGGGGCCAAAAAGGGTCCAAATAAGCATTTTTCTTGGTTTTCGCACCATAACATTAGCAAAAGTAAATAGAAATCTATGATACGAACACAAGGTTTAAGACCATAAAAGGAAGGTTGGGATGGATTTCGGGAGTTTTGGTCCCAACGAATTAGGGGCCAAAAGGGTCCAAAACTAAACTTTGTTTGATTTCATAAAAAAATTGAATATTTAGGGTTTTTTGATAAGCCGAATCTAACCGTGTATTTAAATTCTTATTTTTGGTCCGGTTTTCAAATTGGTCTACATTAAGGTCCAAAGGGTCCAAAATTAAACTTACTTTGATTTTAACAAAAATTGAATTCTTGGGGTTCTTTGGTATGCTGAATCTAAACATGTACTTAGATTTTTTATTATGGGCCCAGTTTTCTAGTTGGTCCAAAGCGGGGTCCAAAATTAAACTTTGTTTCATTTCAACAAAAATTCAATATATTGGGTTCTTCAATATGCCAAATCCAACCATGCATTTAATATATAGGACTGGTTATCAAATTGGTTCACATTGAGGTCTAACGGGTCCAAGATTGAACTTTATTTCATTTCATCAAAAATTGAAGTCTTGGGGTTCTTTGATATGACGAATCTAACCATGTATTTAAATTTTGGATATTGGAATACCACAAAGGGATGGTAATAATTGTCTTTGGGAGTTATAACTCAAACTGTTAAGGAATAAGGTGCACAAAAGGGGGAAAGGGTTTCCAGGTTAATGGACAATGACTTAAGTACAAAACATAATTTAAAAGCAGTATAAGGTTGGTAATTGAAACTCATTTTAATATCTCACCAAAACTGCTCTTAAATTATGTATATTGGAAATTTGCCAAAAACTTTATTATTAATAAATTCCATTGGAAATTTGCCAAAAACTTTAGGTTAATAAACTTCATTGGAAATTTTGCCAATATAAAATGTTGCATTGGAGTATTCTTTCTTTGTCCAGAATAGTAGTTAAATTAATTTAAATCATGATTGTATGACATTTTATATTTTATGATGTATTTAGGTGTCACTGAGTAGTTATTGTTGAAAACTCCATAAGAATTTCAATTGAGATCATTTTTGGAATAAGGGAAAGGGGAGGTGAAAAAAATGGTGGGGTTCAATTTTTCTTATTTCAGATTTCAGAAATCAAAAAGAAAATTTCTTCAAATATTCAAAGGATTAATATTCAACAGCATACTGAATTGCTCAAAAGCAAAAAAACACATTTTAAGTTTATTAGACCACATTCATTCTGCGTCAGAAACCTATGCTGTGTCAACTTTTTAATCACAATCCAAATTCAGAACTGTATCCAGTTTGAATGTTGTGTCCATACTAGCCCCAACCGTTCAGGGTTCGACCTTTGCGGTCGTATAAAGCTGTGCCCTGCGGAGCATCTGGTTATGAATAAAATGATATGTGGGATATTCGTCAATGAGACAGAAACTCAATCGTCAATAAAACCTAAAAGACATATGTATATATAGAGCAATTACACGGCCTTCAACAAGACAGATGTCTTTAAAATATGTCAATATAAAAATGTAGATGTGTACGGTGTGATTACCAATGAGACAACTCTTCATAAGAAACAAAATAAAACAAAAATTAACAAATACAAGTCATCATGTACCCACATCGCATATTTAGCCACAATGTATAAAAGGCCGTGAAATGACAAAATGGAAAACAGTTCTGTCGAGAAAACTAATGGTCGAATAAATGAACAACAAAATAAATAACAAATATGTAAGATATCAACAAACGACAAACACTGAATCAAATATGTTAGCGGGATCCACTCCCTAACTTGGGACAGTGGTGTAACAGTAAAACATAGGGAACGAACTATAACAAGTTGCTTTCTTTAAAAAAGAAATGCAATCGTAAGCCCAAATGCTTGTTTGGCATTATATATATACATATTAGATAATTGTTTAATAAAGATGTATTGTCTTATATTACTTTTGTTGTGCATAAAAATTAGAAACTGACATTGCCTGTTTAGTGGTTTAAATAATGTAATACCGGCTTCACACATCAACGTATAGATCCGACGTACGTCGGCCGAGGTAAAAAAAATCATGCACGCTACCAAAACGCTAGTAATTTTGATGCATTCAACCTGTCAATCATATCTGTATCGTGTGCACAACGAGCTTAAAGCGTGTATTGGGTGTGCGTAAAGCGTACCTTAGCGTTTCTCCTAGTCTTCCTACATTCCCAACTACAGGTCTGTCTATATGTGAATGTTTGTCAATAAGTCTGTCACATTCGCCTGTCTGTTTACATGTTTACCAGTCCGTCTATGTCCACTGGTTCGTCTACATGTTCACTAGCTTTGAAATAGCTTTTGGTAAGTGCGATTATTTCAGTGATTTGTGTCTATTGTTTTTATGTAAGTGATTATTGTGCACCGTACCCATAATTTTAGGGACGCGAATTGCAACTGATATTTTACAGTTTTTTCTTGCGATGTGTTGTCCTTAAGGTTTGGTTCATTTGGGAGGGTTGGGTTTATGGCCACCACATTGTTTATGTGCCAATGTCCATTCTAAAGCCAGAAACATGTAGTACAGTGGTTGTTGTTCAAAATTCATGTCGGTCAAGTTGTTTTCGTAAATTATTTTGTTATCAATAAGGCTGTTTAGTTTTGCTTGATTTTTGTTTTTAAATCTTAATGGTCGGGGCATTTAATAGCCGACTAAATAGTGTTTTTTTTTTTCATTTTTGGAGGCCGCTCGGTGGCCTTTAAAGACTTACTACCACGTCATTGTAACTCTGGTTGGTATTTGTATCATTAGTGCTGGACCATGGTCGATCCTATATGCACCTTTGAGACAGGCGGGATATTTTTGTAGATCTTGTACAGCTCAAACTAATGTGAGTAGTTCCTGTACTTCTATGTCTAGTCCCATGTTGCATGGTTGGAGAGGGTGTAATATCTTCTGTAGTTTTGATGAAGTTTCACCCGTATCGGACTTCTTTTCCTAAATGAAAGCTTTAAGGCGACGAGTATTTTTGTATGAAATGTGCCCTTAACGTGTCTAAAACTTATCTGTAGCGTTTTCAACGCTCGTGTAGCGTGTAGATTATGTGCGTGCAGTTTACAGGTATATACGTTTGACAAACGTTTGAGCTGAATGATTTTTTTTTATGTTCCATTAAAATTTTCCTGAAGTAAAAGCGTTCACCAAGCGTATACCTTTGCATTTCGACGTACTTCAAACTTATGGAACGCGTGTTTAAACGCTTGCGTAGAGTTCCTCTGGTGAGCAACTAAGTTACGCATACGATGATACGGACTTTGTTAATTTTCTTTTTTGACTGATTGTTTTACATTGTCATTTCGGGGCCTTTTATAGCCGACTATGCGGTACGTGCTTTGCCTGTTGCGCATGTATTTGAAAGGTGATCATAGAAAGACTAGAAGTGTTCCGACTAACATCCGGTGTTCCGAAAGACTACATCACTCGTCCAATATATACTGCTTAAACCCTCAGGGGTTTACGCAATAACAAGCAGTTGAATATGGCTTAACTTATCACATGGATACAAATAGAAAAACATTAAACAAAAACACAGAGTTAACGTGGCTGAGTACTTGTACATTCCGACAACCAAAAGACACTAAGAACGGATCTGAGAGTAACTCTTCATCGCTCTAAGTCTATATATAAAGGTGTGAATAATAGAACCAGATTAATAAAGGAGATTAGACAAGGCAAGACTATAAAACATCTACATAGTGTAGTATTACAAATTTAAAATATAAAACAAGCGTTATAAAAGAACTGCTATAAAACAATTCACCAACTACAGAAACCACGCAGGTTTGACTTTAAATAATTATATCAGGTACTTAGTTACGAGGTTCCTAACTTGGGAATTATATGGACATTCTTTTTGTCGAGCCTTCGACTTTTGTCAAAAAAGCAAGACCTAGAGATCCCCCCCCCCCCCGAATGAAATGACTGCTCCACAAATAAACTCTGTGGTTAAAGCTTTTAAAATCTTAATAACTTTCTTAAACTATCTTGGATTTCTACGAAACTTGGACCGTGAGTGGCTTTTTTATGATCATCAGATATTATCAAGAAGTCTATTTTGTAAAATAGAATATTCTTTTTTTGCTTATAAATAGACTTTTTTTTTTGCCGCATTTTTGCGCCTGTCCCAAGTCAGGAACCTCTGGCCTTTGTTAGTGTTGTATTGTTTTAATTTTAGTTTCTTGTGTACAATTTGGAAATTAGTATGGCGTTCATTATCACTGAACTAGTATATATTTGTTTAGGGGCCAGCTGAAGGACGCCTCCGGGTGCGGGAATTTCTCGCTACATTGAAGACCTGTTGGTGACCTTCTGCTGTTGTTTTTTTATTTGGTCGGGTTGTTGTCTCTTTGACACATTCCCCATTTCCATTCTCAATTTTATTTTTTGCAAGTCAACATTACATTCACTCTGTGGTTAAAGTTTTTAAAATCTAATTACTTTGAAATTCTTAAACTTTTCTGAATATCTACCAAACTTGGACAGTACATTGTAGCTTTCTTATGATCATAAGATAGTATCAAGAACTCATTTTAAAAAAAATAATCTTTTTTTCTTCTTATTTTACTTATAAATTGACTTAGTTTGTCTTCCAGTTAACATTACACTAACTCTTTAAGTTTTGAAATTTAAATAACTTTCTTAAACTATCCTGGATTTCTACCAAACTTGGACAAAAGCTTGTTTATGATCAAATACTAGTATGTAGAAGGAAATTTTGTAAAAACATATTTCCAGTTTTTCCGTATATATTACTAATATATTGACTTAGGTTTTCTTCATGTAACATAACATACAGTCTACAATTAAAGTTCTTTTAAGGTAGATAGGGTGTCTTCCTCCATCTTGGATTTTGAAATACTAGAAAACAAGGTCTAGATCTTTGATGAAATGTGCAAATTTTTATAGTAGTAGGTAATTCATTTGTAAGAATGTTCATTATAATATAGAAAATGCCATGTTTGATCATATTTATGATTGTATTTTACAAAAATAAGAATTCTTATGTTTGGTTCATTTTTTTCCAACTTTGTCAAATAAGGGGAGGCAACTCAAATGCAAGGGCAGATAATTCAGATAGTGTTACTTTTACAATAGAATGTGTTAGGAATTTACCCATTTTTACATGTAGCAAGAAAACAAGTCCGGTGACCCCATTTTTTCTTTTTCTTATCTGAAAGCATAATATTGAAGCTATATTTTCATATTTTATCTCAAAATTCTATGGTGTGGTTTGGGTTTTATGGCGGAAAAATGGGTTTTCCATGCATAATCTATACAAAATCTTGACAATTTTGAACAACCAGTAGCGTGAAAATAAATCCGGTGACCCATTCTTTTTATTAATGTTTTTAAACAAGCAGGATATGAACTACATTTTGGCAAATTATTAAAAGATTCTATGGATTATAATTTAGACACCCCATCTACCTTAAAACATTAATTGCATTCATAAAGAAGGCGAACCCTTACGATTTGTTTGTTTAACTAGTTATATTTTTAGATCTCAATCTTCCCGTTTTTGTTTTTGTTTTTGGTTAGAAAATAGTAGTATAGGTGGCACGGTAGTATTTGCTTTCCAGAATTTAGGTTGCTCTTTTGTGTACCCTACTTAGGTAAATGTATCTAAACAGTGTGATTGGACAAAAAATACAGTATCAACTGAACATACTTTCCCAAACTGAGTGATGAATCAGGTGTAGAAAAATATGAAATAGTTTTATATACAGATGAAAATGAATTTTTGAGATTTCTTTTAAATTTTGCATTCACTGCACCATAAAAGACCTAAAAGTACTAGTGGCATTAGGATTTTAAAAATAGCAAAAAAAGTAAACGGTCATGGTAAAATGAAAGTACTTCAGTTAACTGTGAATGTAGAATTTTTTGCAGTGTTAGAAAGTGGTGAAAATTCTAAAAAGGCTATCATTATCCCTTATGGCCAGGAAATACTACCGTGCCACCTATATTTGCATGCTTAGTTTATAATCTTTTATTTGTAATTTCTCGTGTGTTATTCATATAAAACTATACATAAGTCATGTTAGTAACTCCGGAAATAATTATACTGAATCTGATCGTTCATGTGAATCATGAAACAAGACATTGAGGAATCAGCAGATGGTAATTTGTTGGGGTAAACTTCAGATTTTGCGGTCATTAGTTATCTCTTAATCACTATCATGCAATCGTTGGTCATTTTATTTTCTCAGGAGGATTGATTACTACACAAATTGTCTGTTCACTACTGCATGGCTATGATAATATTTCTAAATGAATAAACTATATGGCATGATAAATAAATCATACATGCAGAATACTTGCAGTTTTAATAAGTTAAATATTATTTCTAGATAAATATTGTGGTCAAATATATAGAAACAAATAAACTCATGACGCTTGCAAATGAAAATAAAATCGCAAAGGCTTTCACAGAACAGTGATGCACCTGTCATTTTGAAAGCGTAATGTTGACTGTAAAATCCATGGATTTATCTGTTAAATACCGAATTAACAAGCAAACCATTTCTGTATTTACTATTTTGTGACTTTGGAGATTATATTTTATCAAAGTAGCATTAGAAACCATGAGGGTTTACAAAAGTATCATGTTAAAAAAATAACCTAAACTTACTTTAAACGTATAATGTGTTATTTGTTCTTATTAATTTTCTTCACTATTTCTCCTTTAACAAACTAAAACCACGAAAAGAGGCTTATAAAGATATATAATATATATATATATATATATATATATATATATATTAAAATATTTATTATTAAAAAAAAGTCCTGACTCACTAAATTTTGAGGTAAATCATGACTGAAAAACTAAAACAATAGCCTTTTATTGAATAATTAATTGTTTAGCAATAAAGTCTTAGTCTAAATATGTATATCAATTAAAAAAAACCTGGAACTTTCAGATTGTAGTTTGGTCATGAAACACTTCCGTGCAATCATTAAATATAAATGGTTTTGAAGTATTATGGTATTATGTCTGCCGATAACTTAACCAGATTTGAAAGATCGTCGAGTCTAGTTCGTAAAATTTATGCATTTTTTTTTTGGAATGAAGTAAACCGTTTCCAACGAGTTTTTAAATCTAAATTATTTTTAAACAATCTATAGCTCCATTCTCTTTACATGTAATATCTTCACCAGTCGTTCTGTTCAATTTTTTTCTAAATACTGTGCCACGTCACACATCAGACAAATTACTAATTACTATAAAACATCACAAAAAGTAATAATGCTGTTTTACCATGATATTATATAGATAAAATTTCTCCGAAAAAAGTTTAATACCGTAAATAAAAGTTAGTTTTCTTACGCTTTTGTTTTGTATGTGTTTGATAGCTAGCACAGTATTACATGTATTATGCATCATACTAGATGGTTGTCTAATGGAAATAGTTTTTAAGTCGAAAATAGTAAACCACTCACATACACTAGCTTTCATTCATTTTATAACACGGATATCATTTAATATTAAACGTTTCCGGACAGTTGAAGAATCAAACCACATGGGATCTTTCTTGTGTAGCTGAATAAAGGAGTGGTGTAGTGCATACACCGTTCAGATGATATAAAATGTATGACCAATTGACAAGTCGATATCTGTCAGAGATAATATAGTTTCGCATGAACGAACGAATCATTGTAAATGTAAAATTACTGATTTTTATCTGCGATGAAAACTTAAAGCTTGTGGTAAAAATTATAACAACATTACCACATCTCGCGTCTGAGACAGTAAACATATTATGATACAAACACAAGCTATTTTATCGTAATCATAAATAAACAATTACGCATACTAGTAAACGAAAATCTGGAAAACCAGATAGGTTCATTATATATATGCACCTAAACTGGCCAAATGAATACCATGTAATACTCTACGCTTATTCGTATACATACATTAATTCATAAAAATCGTTTGTAAGTGAGTAAAACGTTTTTTTAAGCGTCCTATGATGTTTATTCATGTTGATTTTCGGATTTTTGCAAGATATTCGGAATCCTCTGGGGTTTTTAATGTACTTTCCTCAACATATTTTGCCCGCTAACCCCTACTTTTAAATATTTTCATAATGTTATTACACATAGTTCTATTTAAAAATCTAATAAAATCCTTGTCAGTTTTTATCATTATTTTTAAAGAAAAAAGGTGCAAATGTTAAATGTATGAAAAATGTAGAGAGAAGGATTTCCGCCAAATTTTCAATGGCCTTCTTTATATTAGCTCACGGTTGATTTTGACAGTCTAATTGTTTTACCTTTATTCCCCCGTCGTCACAACCATTCTTATTTTTATTTTTACTTTTGCTGTTTGCAAATTAAGGACAACTGATAGACAAATGCAATAACATCAATAATTTAAGATTAAAACAAAATTAAATTACAATTACATTAGACACATTTAAAACTTGACGAAATGTGTCCTATCGAATAAATAGAAGAGACGAGAAGCAGTGGTGGTGGTGGGGGGGGGGTGTTTCAGGGGGTTCGACGATGAATGCATTTGAATGGGGACATTTAGTTGGACCCCCCTCCCTTTGTCCTGAGTCAGGAACCTCACTATTCAAAATGGCTGGATCCTTACCTGAGAAGTTTAAATAGGGGTTACATGAGCATTACAAACATAAACTTGGCAGTACTAGTAGAGCTTTGTATCGACATTGCTACCTTTCCAATTTAAAAACATTAGCATAATAAATATCTTTATCACTTTTAAGGACTATAGTCAACTTCGTGTGCTACATTTGACTTTTTAAGATATACGTATTTAAAAGATGATATATTCTAAATGTACACACGTGTTATGCTCTAGATAGCAAACTAATTTTGTGATGACTTTAGCCATTATTGAAAGCCCTGTCAGTAACTTTTGCAATTTAGCAATCTTTTAGACAACATAGACATTCTATCGTCTTTATTCATTGCAATGGAATAAACTGCTACTTTTTTGTATTTCAAAAACATGCATGCGACTAGACGTTAAGCATGCAATTATCAGTTAATCGATCAACGTTTTTGAATAAAGGTAAGCGGTGTTTATATATTCGCTTGTAATTTCCTTTATGCTGCAATCAGCCAACTATTGTACAAACAACAGGTACACTAATATTTACGTTGTTGCTTTATTTCTACTTGTGCAAATTACTGTTCTGTTGTCCGACTTCCACATTGAACGAGCGGTAACGCGGATATTC
This sequence comes from Mytilus galloprovincialis, assembly GCA_037788925.1. Lineage (NCBI taxonomy): Eukaryota > Metazoa > Mollusca > Bivalvia > Mytilida > Mytilidae > Mytilus > Mytilus galloprovincialis. Next base: position 42,101,250 of record CM075333.1, on the reverse strand, counting down.
CTTTTTTACGTAGCAGTTAATTTTTGGGGTCCGCGTTAAGCTACATGTCAAATTCTTTGAAAAATAAGGGACAATTTCTTTAGATTTTCACAACTAAAATTTCAAATGAATGGTGTAAATTTCAGGATAAAAATAATATACGTTTATTTTCGGAGAAAACAAATATAAGCTAGTACTTGCTACGAGCCTAAGAAAAGCTCGGCAAAGTTAGTTTTTCGTCATGTTTCGAATGCTCATACACATAAGTTGTTTATTTTCCGACAATGTACATATCTCATATATCTATCACATTCAGGGGAAAATAGATACATCAGTGGAATGAAAATTTTTGCAACATTGGAAATTCCTTTGTGGTTTTAAGGAGTGGTAATACTTGTTTTACGCACTTGAACGTAACCTTTATTACTTTTTTTCATATAGTGTATAATAGAATATTATAATAGCATATTATGCGTACTTTCGCAATGATAACAATTTTAATTTGAAAATAAGTTAAAAATAAAATTATACGTACCTGTCCCTTTTCTGTCTCATCTTCGCTGTCGCTAAATACGGCATCGGATATCATAAGCATTGAAAGAAATAAAAAGAACACATTGAGGAAAACCATGGTGGAATTATAAATCGACGATTATTTCAAAGTATCATCTAGACCGATGTGGGCGTGTCAAATACCGGCTGTTTTCAAGAGAAGGGTCAAAGTTTTACTGTGATTGACATGCACGCTATGGTAAGATGTATAAATTAGTGTGAACATATTATTAATTGTACACTCATTGGTAGGATATTCATTATGGCAAGTTGGGACATTGTATTAAACAGTGGTGATTTTTATCTTGTGCTTGGACGTTTCAAATGGGGAAAAATAAAAGATATCATACCTGGAGGGTTAGGATTTTTAAAGGTATTGTAGCTTAAGTTAACTTAGTCTTGGCTTATGTCAATGCAGAAAAAATGAGAACGATTTTTTTTTATAATTTCACATTTTTCTAATTTAAATTACATTTTTCAATACATTTTGTGGTTTTGATTGACAATTATTTTTAGGCCGGTTTGGGCAATCAAAAGCTGGCATCCACTATAATATTTTAGCCAATAATGATGAAATTTGCATTTAACACCAACAAGTAATCAATCTATCTTATAATTTCAACACTTCATTAAAATTCACATTTTGCTTGGTTTCAGTTATTGTTTTAGAAATGTTAAATGGCTTTAAACGTCATTATCCATCAGAGTGCGATAATAACCGGAAATGGTTCAGTACTGATCGTGTGTTAACGAGCAATTTTATTGTTCTTAATGGACGAATTTAACAGGTTTTCTTTTTTTCATTTTCGTTTCAAAATAATCTACCATAAAAGATACACTAAAAAAATGATCAACAAGGTAATACATGCATTACCGAAAAGATCAAATCTACTAGAAGTCTAGGGTATTACATTTATGTTTAGTTATAGCACTATATAATGACTTTTGCGTTATAGCCAATTATTTTAAAATCTAAAATAGATGTAGCAAAAAATGATCAACAATACGCAATTTGCACATAAGTTACCAATACTCAAATTATCAGTAACAGGATGAGTTTTACCAATATTTTACGTTTTTAAGAAAATGCGAATGTGAAAGCTATCCGCCATGCAGAGTTCAAAGCATTAAATTAGTAGTAAGCAAACTTTTCCTATAATCTTGACATTTACAATAGCTAGAAAAATTTAAAAGGTGAAACAATATTTAAGAAAAGGAAGATATAAAGTCATTTATGTTGTTGTAAAATTGGCATTGGTGCAATTATACTTTTAACTCTATTTGACTACAAATAATATGCCTTGGAAAGGATAAATACGTTTGCCCTGTCTCGATGTAATTGCGTCCTAGATTTTGTCGTCCTATATACATGATATACATGTATATATATCAATTCGCAATGCATATGTTTTTTTCTACATATAACTGAAAACGATCAGGTTCAAGGCTTTATAGTTTTTGATAATACTAATCTTTATTGCAAAATTACACCCATAAGGGTCAAGCAATACATTTCGTTGACTTATTTGCATTTTGTAGGTTTTAGGAGTGGATGAAGAGGTTCAAAGTGTTCAGCTTAAAGATTTCGATACACAGAAATCCTTATTTAAAGACCAGTTCAAAGGGACTTTATTTTCAAGATCAGCTTTCTTAAAGGCGTGGAATCATATCCGTGGTAAGACTTTTGTTAATAAAAAAAGCCTAATTATTATAAAGAATTGTTTTTCTACCTTTAGAAAATGTGTTCAAAGAAATCGAACTGTTGTAGTTTAAACAATTCTCGTCCGTTTATCAATTTAAGAAAAAATATTCGATTTTCTGAAGGTATAACTTTTAAAAGATCATGATGATACAGCGCCACTTTAAAAATAAACTAGGGATTTCCGACAGGTGCACTTTTGAATTATCATGCTCGGGGAGGGGGGGGGGGGGGGTCACTTGCTATATAATTAGTGGTAGGGATGAGCCGCTGGAATAGGTCACTTTTTCATGCTCTATAATATATGAAAAGGGTGAGAAATTCAGATGAAATATATCAATAGGTTGATATTATCACTTGCTTGATTATATCATAAGTATCTGAAACAATCAGATGTCGCATTTATTCTTGATGCGGTTAAACCACAGTCGTAAATCCATCAGTTATTTGTCAAACCAATTAAACTCTATTTATTCTGATGTGGTATTTCCACTGATGCCAGTGATAGATGCAATAAATCCAACTATTTTGACATTTGCACCTAATTATCATTCAAGGGTTTGTATACATAAAACTGATAACAATTATTTAAAGAAATTCCATTGTGACAGCGTCCTTTACGAGGGAACGGCAATGCAACTGTTTCTCAGTTTTTAATTAATAATTAAACATGTTAAAATCAGTTAATGTGTTACGCTCTGGGGTGATATTACATTTATCTGACCATAGATGTAATACCATCTATGATCTGACCAAACGTCTTTTATATGTATTGTATTTTGGAATTGAAATATCATTATAATGAAAGATGTAAAATGGGCAATACGAAAAAAGTGTTTAAGGATCTTTAAGATATATATGACGAATTTATTGGAAAAGAAGGTGATTTTATTGCGACTATTTTGCTTCTTAACAAGAACGTAATGATAAGCGGTGAAAATATTGAAATATATCTTTATGTCTGTTTTTTGTTAATTAATATATGACAAGGTGGGGTACTTGATGTCTCAGCTGCTCACTCCTACCAAAAAAAGTTTGAAGTGCCCCCCCCCCCCCCCCCCCGAGTTATCATGAGACTAATAAGGAATTCCAGATGCCATTTAAAAGCATTGGAGTCACAGATAGTAAATATAAATAACTGTTTTGCTTTAAAGTAGAGCTCTGCGGGTCATATATACACCGGCTTACTTCCATACATCAATACTACTAAAAGACGGAATCAATTTCATCGAACCGCAACTCCTCTAAACCATACAAAATCGAACATATTTGTGATATTATGACACATACATTTTTGGTTTTTAACTTTCTAAGTTTATCTTTTAAATAATCTTTTCTTCACAGACACGCAATTTTTTTTTAGAAAATATCATAATTTCGAAACCGTTATCGATCCGTGTCTTATAAGCTTTCGCGCACAATCGCTGAATATGCTGTCCCCTATATTCTATGATTAACGGATGGAGAACAGATTTGGCCTATTAGAGACAAAATACCCAAACACTTGTGGCATTGTCCTAATGAAGAGCTCTATTGATAATTCATTTGATTTATCTTGTTATGATGTGAAAAAATACTTTTCGGTAATGAGTCGGTAACAATTATAATTTTATTCCTAGGTGTTAAAAACATTTCACTGCTTCACAAAGCGAAAGGGATGCAGAATGAAGTTCAAGCATTCCTTCGAAATTACAAGTTATCTGCATCAATGAAATTGCCAAAAGTAGGGGACAGCATATTCACTGAGTATGTAGATACTACAAAAGGTATCTCAGAAGAAGCGAGGGATGAGTTGACATCTTATCTCAGTACTTTCGATGAAATAAATATGTCAGTCCTTGATATACCATCTATGATTCATGACACCATAGCATTCATCATTCATCACTCATCAGACGGAAAAGGTATAACTGTATACATATAGATAATAAATTCAAAAATGACTTCATAAGTTTTTGTATGTGTGCATGGTGTGGGTTGTTAATTGTCCTAAATATCTATTAATCAATTTTTTTTTTTAATTAATCAATTAATTAATTAATATAATTAATTAAATAATTAGTTAATGTATTTATTTATTTATTTAATTTATTTATTTATATATTTATTTAATGTATTTATTTATCTATTAATTAATTAATTTATTTATTTATATTTTTTTATTTATTTATTTATTTATCTATTAATTTATTTATTTATTTATCTATTAATTTATTTATTAATTAATTAATTAATTTATTTATTTATTTATTTATTTATGATAATACATGTATGTATAGTTATGTCTCAATTTATTAAAACACCCTCAATGTCTTATTCTTTTATAAAATTTCATGTGTTTTATAGATTCGAACAGTGGTGCGACTGCAACTCAGGAAATTGAGACGAGTTCTGTTGTTCAACAAGAAGAACAAGAAGAACAAAATCAACAAGAAGAACAAAATCATCAGGAAGAACAAAATCAACAAGAAGAACAAAATCAACAAGAAGAAGAACAACAACAAGAAGAACAGAACCAACAAGAAGAACAAAATCAACAAGAAGAACAGAATGAATTGGAAAAACAAGACGAATTCCAAGGAGAACTAATCGGTATGCTTTTTATACTATATTCACTTTATAATAATAAAAACAACTAACATATACCACAACAATGTTATGAACTTCAGGTAATGATTATAGCAGATTCCAATGCCGCGATTGTTGAGTTTTAAAGCAAATTAACATTTAAATAGCTGGAATAAGATTACCGATCTTAATAAAATAGTTTTGAATGTATTATGTATAAACAAATATACCATATCATCAATCTAATTAAAATTAAATCTTTCACTCGCTCATTTTTTAATGCTTGGTCGCTGCGTCAGCGACCAAGCCTTAAAAAATGAGCGAGTGAGAGATTTAATTTCAATAAGATTCACCATATCATTGAATAAATATCATGAATATTAATCTGCAAACTAATTTAAAGTGAGAATATAATCAAATCTTATATCAACGTTACTGCAAAATGGGTACATTGAAAGTTTGTGTCGAAGCTGATGAGACATTTAGTTTTACCTTTGTCCGTCCGCATGTCCAACATTGGTTTATGTTTCTTTAACGATAGTTTGCTTCAATCAAATGTTTAAAACTTACACATAGTATTGAACATGTTGAATACCATGAATACCATCAAAACATGGATTTAGTCTCAATATGCAATGCTCATGATCACAAAACACACATCAAGTTTAATATTGGTGACATGACTTTTACCTTTCTAGAGTTATTCCCCTTAGAAAAGGCTCGCTGATTGCATTGTCTCTGTTCTCAGTTTGCCTCAACCACATGTTATTAAACTTATATGTTGACACTTTTTAAGTTCACTTTTTTACTTAAATAAGGCCGTTAGTTTTCTCGTTTGAATTGTTTTACATTGTCTTATCGGGGCCTTTTATAGCTGACTATGCGGTATAAGCTTTGCTCATTGTTGAAGGCCGTACGGTGACCTATAAGTGTTAATGTTTGTGTCATTTTGGTCTTTTGTGGATAGTTGTCTCATTGGCAATCATATCACATCTTTTTTATATTATACACACTGCTTATTATACGGTAGAAGAAGTTCCTTACCCAATTACATATTCATACAGCAGCAAGGATATGTATAAGACCTGTATCAAATATAATGTATGTAAACAATCACAGACATATATACCCCTGACATATCGACATACAGACACATCGACATATACACATCGACGCTGTATTTCTTTTTGACATACCCCTTGGGACTAGATTGCTCTTCGACACAACCTATAGTCTGTCGTTGTGTCTGTGTGGTCGATCTGTCAATGTGTCCAGATTAGCCATTAAATGAAAAACTCCAGTTCACTTATTACTAATCCGCTGATGAGAACTATTTCTTCCGTATTTTCCAGTTGGGTTACAGAAGAGCATCAACCCATTTGTTCCAAGTCTGAAGGCTGAACTGTAGATGTAAAATATAGTATGCATCCAGAACTTATTCTCAAAACATATTTTCAGGTGAATGTTTAGAAGTTCATGTTTCCAACATGGTGAGTCCTGCACCAGAACGGCTATATAGGGCAATAGATAATCGTCATGTAGAGGAAATAAAAACAGCCCTTTCAAAGAAGGAAGCTTGTTTTACGGTTCTCCTTGGTAACGTCATAGGTATCAGCCGGAAAAAGATTAAGGAAAGAAAACTCAGAAAGCCAGGAAGGTATACAATTGAGACAGTGGGTGGGAATCACACACGTAAAGCTATCCAAGAGCTAATAGAAGAAGATGAGGCAAGATTCAATCATTTATGTACAGTAAGATGTCGTTTGTACTTCAACTTACCACACGTTGAGGCCCTAAGATTGGGTCACGACCACAACATGACGAACGATTTGAGCAAACCCACTTCGGTCGACGACTTCATTCGAATGTTTAGAAAGGAATTGCACAAGCTTTTTGACAGAAACTTTAGTAATATTCCGTCAATAATCATTAAACATTGGCACCAAAACCTCTGTCATATACTGGGACTTGACAATAAAAGAGACCTGCACAATAAATTTAAAACCTTGTTGGCCATTTCAAGGTCAGAAGAAGATGTATGGGTGAAATTATGCCAAGTGTTTGACCTGTACGGAAAAAGAAAATTAAAACACCAACCAAGAGGTGTGATGAAGACCCTGCACTTTAAAAAATTAGCAAGTTACAAGAACAGAAAGCGCTTGGAAGTTCTAACGCATCTACTAAAAACAAAAGACTGGAAAGACATGCCCAGCAGCTCTGAAAGGTTGGTAAAATAAGCAATATGTTTGTATACAATTATTATTACATAATCTCTGTTTTGATGGTATTTAACATTTTACAAGTATAAGGAATCAAACCAATAACTTCAACGTAAATGGAACTATCGTCATTTTTTGTTTGCTATACTGTTACATTTATGTAATTATTAATCTCTACACAAATGTAACCACAGCATTTTAGTTGAGGTGGGACAAATGGAGTGGGGCGATTTTCCTTTTATATTGATTGTGTTAATATATTATATTGTGTTTCCTTTAAAATTTATGAGGGTGGATATATATACGACATACAATTTAAAAACAAATCTGGTTCCTTGAAGTGTTGTTAAAAAGATTGTTTGTTTAAGAGTAAAATGATGAAAAACATGAATCCGCTTTTCTGGCCTCGAAGGTCAGTGCGTTTTTCATAGTCATAAACCTGATTCAAAGAACATTTTAAATTCCGATTGCCTAATACTTTTTATGCATTTTTCCTAAAATCATTTTTAAAATTACATCTGATCAGCACCCAAGTTCTAATTATAATTGTTTATAATTGTGTTACTCGTCCCGAACATGTACGATATATTTGCCAGTAGGCGTGAAGTCAACATATATCAACTATTAAACAGCGGTTTACTTTTTGTCTTTTTTATTTTGCTTGTTGTATGTTTAAAATAGTGTTTATGAATTGAACATGTATGTGATTCTGGATAATGAAATACCAGTCAATGCAACGGTAGCGAAGAATGACAAACTAAGAACTAAAAAAAAAAATCTATTTTTATATTCAAAAGATATAAACTGCACCAACTTTATGAAAAATATTAGAAGTAGGGTGAATAACACCAACGTTAAAATATGAAACCTATAACGAGTTTTCTGATATGGGATAACTCTAAGGAAATGAGGTTCAGTTAACATATTATAGGCGTTTTGGCTAGACCTTCATCTTTTATTTTAAACTTATTGAAATAAGACTGGTGCAGTATAAAAACGCGTTTAAAAATATAAGTTAAAGAAGATACATGTAGTAACCTTTTTACTTCAAGAAGCGAAAAAGGAAGGGGCCTTTTTTTTCGTGCAATGGTATCAATCAAAAGTTGTTGGGGGGGGGGGGGGGTGCATTAAGATTGTTTTGTCATCTGCTTGACCAGAATATATTTTTTCATCAACTTTCGGATCAGAATATATATATATATATATATCTTTTCAAAATAATAACCCCATTTGAACATGTTGAAATTAAATGGTAGCTTACTAAGAAACAGCATTTGAACGACATTCTTTAAATGATCAAACTCACTAGATGTGTATTACAAACTTTAAGCTAGACAAATGTTTTCATTTACTTTACTAGGAAGAAAAAAGATCTCGTTGAAGCGCACTGTGACGTCCATGTATCAAATAACGATGCTCCAACCTTCAACAATGAAATTAAAGAAGAAAATAGGTATATATAATTTGCATACTTCTTAAAGATAATATATTGATCATGTTGATTGATTTATCGTAAATTGAAATCTTAACTCAAATCATATATTTTTTTATCAACAACGATAATTGTTGAATTGGCAAAGATTATTTAAGATATTGTTTCAACTGCCATGGTATATTTTTAATTTGTATCTAACCAACGTTTAGGAATATTTACTAGTAACTTGTAATATAATAATTCTCATGCATTTATTTCATGAGATACAACGTATTCTAACATTTTTCCTTTTATAAAATTCAAAACAGAAAATCCACACTTTTGTTAGTTCGCGTTTTTTATAAATCTTTCCAGAGACATACATGTATGACATGTCTCTGATCGATCTCGATGATTGGTATAAGGTTCAAAAGTTTTTATACTGACCACCAAACCTCATCTATTGTATCATTTATGGCAAAAAAGTATTTTGAAATATTTGGATTTTTTTTTATCATTTTTCTGTTGTTTTTACATTTTAGTTCATTGAAAAGAAAACTTCTTGAAATGAGTAAGCAGTTTGAGGCAACAAAACGGCATTGCGATGTAATGAAAGCAACAGTAGACGAACAGGTATTATTAATAATAACCATATATACATGTGTTATTTGGTCACTCGTTGAATATCTTTCACTATATGAATTCTTCGATTAGATATGCCGGCGTCACACATTGGCGTATAGACAGGCGTGTATCAGACGAAATACAGAGAAATTTACAAAGTCGGTATATATATATATATTACTGTAGAACGCCGCTAGATTAAAACTGACGGGGAAAGGTAACACACGGCCAGCGAAAGCTCTATTATTGTAGAGCCCAGGTGGTCGTGTAGTCTAGCGGGACGGCTGCAGTGCAGGCGATTTGGTGTCACGATATAACAGTAGCATGGGTTCGAATCCCGGCGAGGGAAGAACAAAAAAATTGCGAAAGCAAATTTACAGATCTAACATTGTTGGGTTGATGTTAAGACATGTTAGACGAGTTGTATACATTAATTGCACGCCAAAGGAACGCTGAGTAATTGTTAAACGCGCGTTGCATAAGTTTAAACTTGAAGTACGTCGAAATGCAAAGATATATGCTTGGTAAACTCTAAAACTCTAGGAAATTTTTAAGCAGCATACAAATTTTCATCCCGCTCAAGCGTGTGTCTATCGTATACCTGTGCGCTACACGCACGTAATACATACGATAAATACAGATAAATTCGTTAATGGCTTCAAGGTCGTTCGACTTTATCTAAAACGTATGCGTGTGTGTTTGTAACAAACATTCCACATTCTAATGCACCAACGTTTGTAACGTTCATTTTGATTGGATAACGTCACTTTCTTACATGGCATCAATTGACAATTGATGCTATGAGACGTACGCGCAAGCGCAGACGGCATATGACAGATGTTAAAAACATGTTTTAACGTTGTTTTCTGTCAGTTTCATTAGAATGGAAATAACAATATTGTATTTTAAGCTCCGACGGCATCAATTTGGGATTTGATGGTCGCAAATACCCGTTTACTGTCTCCGCTAACGCGTCGCCAGTAAACTTAATTTGCGACCATCAAATTCCCAATTGATGCCGTCGGAGCTTAAAATACAATACAGTTATCTCCTAAATAGAACGTTCAAGATACGACCAGAGCACGTCTCAAATACGTAAAGAAACTTTTTATCTTCGTATTCCATTTACGTTAGACAAACGCCAGACACACGACAACATACGTTTCTTGAACTCCCGACAAACGCTTAGGTACGCTTCTCCTAAGCTAAACACAGCTCGTCGTGCACACGTTACAGATATGCTTGACAGCTTGAATGCATCCCAAATTACTAGCGTGTTGGAAGCGTACGTGATTTTTTAACTCGCCCGGCGTACATCGGAGCTATACGCTGATATGTGACGACGCGGTATTATTCCATATAAAAAGCGTAATACTATATTGTCAAGTTGAGATTGAAACTAAAAATAATCCAGGATTTCATAGAGCGGTTCATTCTATCATTATCCATCCTGACATATGACTTGAATTGACTCTTCCTGTACGCTTAAAGATGTAGACAAATAACTGAACTACTAAGTTAAACAAAGATCCAGTTGTCCAAGAAGCTCACTATAAATAATCTCTTTTGAGGACATATTTCTTGTTTGTATGACCTCGCCCTTATACAAATTTAAAGAGTAGAATTTGATTAAACATGCTTAATGTGAAAATACATAATTTTTCCCTATATTTTATTTCCTCAGGCTTCCGAGATCATCTTGTTAGAAAAGCAAAAAAATGACCAAGCCGAATCGCTGCAGCACTATCTATTTATTGAGACCATGGAGAAAGAGGTAACCATTAATTAGTTCTCATATCAAAAATATATAAATCAGTATATGTATACACTTACAGCTATATATGAACTTATATGTAAATGAAAGGGTTAAAGTGTTGCATGTGATACCCTTAGTATAGTATCAGGTGTTCACGGCCAAAGTATTTATAATCATATTTAATCGTGAAAGCCGATGCATGCCTTATGAAAAGAAGTACACTGTTGATCACCAATTCACGTCTTTATAGTTTAAAAAATTGCTTAAATGTTTAAACTGTTAATAAAAAAAATGTTTATTAAATTATTTAATAACAGAAAAACAGAAAACAATACCAAAATCTATCAATTGCAAAACGTTATCTTTTACCTAATGCCACAACTTTTCAAAAATTGAATGATGATACTCATCGTAATTCATATCTTATTATTATATTGCATTAAACAAAATATCTTAGAAACGTTACCTCTAGTACGAACTTAAAGGCCTTACGGCATGTACGGTGACCTGTATATGTTAATTTCTGTGTTATTTTGGACTCTTGTGAAGAGTTGTCATATTGACAATCATACCACATCTCTAATTTTATATTGATATATGGGATGACCTTTTTTATTTAGAAATCTGAAGAATGTAAACGGAATGAGAAAACTATAGCAGAAAAAGATATCATGATCAAGAACTTGGAGGTATGTTCATAATATTTGATTTTATTTACACCTCTCTTTGATAGTATTGCATTAATAAGCTGGTTTTTAAATTGTGAAGATGTTCATATGTGTCGCTTTGACACACTTCCCATTTCCTTTCTCAAATTTGTATTCGTACTTTTTCTTGTCGTTCTGAGCAGTTATTGAAAAGTTCAAATTATTTAAAATTATTGCCTTTGATTTGACCATCTGGTCATAAAGATATCCTTTGAAACTGGATCATCTGTATTAATCTTATAGTTACAGATCTCATCTTTTGAACATTGTACATTTATGAATAAAACAATTGACACGTTTTCCATTGAAATTTATTTACATCTCCTCGGAGACGTTATTAAGGATTGAACGATGGACAATCTCCAGGCTGAATGCTTCTTACTACATGATTGGAAGATATTACTGATTAATTAAAGTTCGTTGATTGGTTGGGACAATCCAAACCTAGTAAATGTCTTTCGAACCCGTAGAGTATTGGATTTGTACTCTCTATTTTAGCAATTAGCAATCATGCGTGTCATTCACGAAAGTAGTTACATTGTGTCCAGTTGAAGTAGCAAAGACAGGCTATTAGCGACCACCTTACTTTTTAATTACCATATTTTCTTTTTCTTTTAAACCCAAATCTATGAAACTAAACATAAAAAAAAACATGTGGTTGCACACGAAAATTGCATCATGTGTATTTTAGCGTACATGTAAATTTTGATTCACAATAGAATCTAAGATTTACAAATTAGATATACTTTGAAATTTTATTTTATAATACTTCAATCTGTTCTTTTTTTTTTTGGCTAGAAAGAACTAGAAGAACACAGAAAAAGGAACACAGACGCTATTGTAGACGTATTATGTTTCTAATTTGTCATTTTTCATACAATATTAAATTATATGTTTATATATTGGCGAGTTTTGGATGTGTCTATGGGCCACTCGATATCTCTCGGTTGGAAGTCAGAATAAAATTCTCGGAATGTCTCGAAAGTTTTCGGTCATTTATACAGGTCTTAACAGGTTGTTATCTACGTATGTGATATGGTCCCTTGACGACGCAATTCTATTTGTTTTAAAATGACCATTGTACACTGTGTGTATCTGGGTCAATTCTAACGTGGTACTGTATGTTGTCTCGATAACATGTGAATTAATTATGTTTGAAGATTTAACCATGGGATACTGAGTGTGCATTTCTTCATTGACTTACGGGAGAAAAGAATCTGGTTAACATATTGATATTTGATCGAAAAACAGAAATATGATATTCTTATCAAAAGTATTTAATTCTGACAATCGAAGTCAAAGAAATATATACAAAATATATACTGTATTTATGTTTCTGAGGAAACTAACAATCATGATTAAAATCAGAATATTTTCAGAGTTTCAATTAAGAAATAAGTATTTTTTTTACAAGATACTCTGCTTTGGTATTTTTAAATATTAATTTGTAAAGGAAACATAAAAATTAAAATCTAAATAAATTCTTGCATCCTACAAAAAAATATTTTTTAAACACAATTAATCATTATATTTCTACATTAATAATTTTATACCATTTTAGTATTTAGGTTTTATGAGTAATTATTATTTATTTTTTTGTATTGTAATATACCTATAAAACGGGAAGTAAGATTTTAGTAAATATAAAGATATGATAGATAAAATAAATGCATCCAGAATTCAACATTACAAAGCAAACTGAGTAGATTTGTGCAATTTTCATAAGTCATCCAGTTAGTAGTAATTATGATTTGCCAAAGGGTTATCATCGGAAAAATTATCTACATTCCCAAGTAATAAATAAATTAGTCGAGCTTTAAAATAACTATTCAAATAGAAGCTGTAAATATATACTTTCAACTGGCTTCTTATATTAACAAACAATTATTTTAATTCAAAAGCAAACACAAATTCAGCAACAATCTTTTGGTGACCCGGCAGTCAGCAGACTTGGGTTCATGTATTGCAATTCTTTTTTAAAGAAAGCAACTTTTTTTTTAATTCATTTAAGCACTTAGCCTCCATACAAATAACAATGGAGATTATAATAAGGCCATCAAATTAGTTTTCATATCTTATTATACTCATCGTTGTTTATTTTTTCTTAGCGTTTTTCATATTTTAATTAAAACCGCAAATACAATAGAATCATATTCAAAACAGTGTGGTCCTGGCCATTTATTGACGACCTAAATTATCCCATTGACTGGGACATATTAGGTGAACGTTTGTCGGTAACAATCACTGCTCACTATGTACTTTTTAAAGACACTGAAGCTGTGGGGTCACCAAAGGTTCTCAACACCCAAATAAAGCAATTCGAAAAACGAATCCGGAATAATACGATGTGTTGATTTATATCAATAATATAAATCAAAACATAAAGGTTATTCCTTAATAATTTTTCGAATTATTTTATTATTAAAGGCGTTAAGAACCTTTGGTGACCCCACAGTTTAAATTCTATAATAAGTAAAAAGTGAGCAATGGTCGTTACAGACAAACGTTCACCTAATCTGTCACAGTCAATGGGATAATTTAGGTCGTCAATCAATGGCCAGGACCACACTGTTATGAATATGATTATATTCTGTGTACAAATGTGAAACCTTTATTTACACTTTGAATCTTTTTTATAGGGAAAAGACAAGCCTAGCAAGGCAAAAAACAGAAAGTCAAATGAAAACAAGGTGAGTTAAGTGATTTGTTTATTTTTATACAACTACTAATCTATTCAAGGAACAGTTTTAAAAAAAAATAATTACATTAGATGTATGTTTCTTCATAAAACTTTATTCTGATTGGCTAACTGCACATCACATGTTATTCCTAAGGCAATTGCATCAGTCAATAAAACTTGTCATTCATGATAACACGTGGACCTACAATAAAGTGCACAGGTGAATCAAATATTTTTTATTATGGAATTTGAATTTTCATGATCATAACTAAAACACGTAATTATAAGTATTGTGAATGCTTCTTTGTGTAACTTCATAGGGTTGTAAAAGCGTTGACCGTGCGCACATTTTTAGAATGAAGCGCCAAAATGTACTTCGGTCAACGCTTTTACACCCCAATGAAGTTACAAAAAGAAGCATTCAATTCTTGAATAAAGTTCTTCTTTGATTTTCTATTTATATATAGAACATAACGACAATTGCATATTTCTAGATGTGAAGGTTAAAGTTGTAACATAATATCAATAATAAGAATTTAACACTCACGTTTTTTAATCAGTGTCAATGACTTAATTCAGCTTAAGTTGTTTGAAACAATCTAACATGCAACTATTATAACATTGTTTATAACTCAATACATAATTAGATACTTTATAATTGTTATAGGAAAAGGAGAACATTGAAAATCAAGCTACAAATAAGGAGTTAGTACCAACGAACGTGAGTAAACATAATTTTTATTGTTGTCAAACTTACTTACATTTATTGAAGATTACCAATTATTGATTTTCGTCATTTACTTAACATCTTGCTAAAATTATGGTTTTAATTTAATATTTTTAAGACCATATGTTTATGTCCTTCAGTGTTTTAGCTATATGCACTTTGTTTTGTTTACTCAAAAATTTTGCTTGAAACTCTTTACCTTATGGTTATACTGAAATGACATCACATACATTGTATTTTTTAATTGAACTTACAATGCTTACTGCTGATTGTGCGGTTGACCTTTTTAATATGATAAATGGAACTTCAAAATAGGATTTTATTTGTAAAAATGTGACAGTTTCCATCAACACAAAATATTATTTTGATAGGAAACAGAGATGACAAGGAAGATCGAGTCAAGAACTTTACATGCAAACGAGGTAAGTTGAGGATGTACTTAGGTGAAATTAAATAAAGCAAGAATTTAAGATTGTTACTATTTCTTGGAAGAGCATTAGATAAGCATAACTATATTGATAGGTCATGGAGCTCATTTCGAGTACTAGTATTTGATTTTTAAAAGATGGCCGGAAAAGGCTGACTGGAACTCGTGTATATATCTGTCTGACAGGATTTATCTGACCTTCACCTCATTGTCATCATATTTAAAAATGTCAAGTTATGCGGATACTTGTAGTTAGAGCTTATTCTTTAATAATTTCCACATGAAATCAGTGATCAGTGAATCAGACGAAACGTTTCAGTGTGTGTGGTTAGTCAATTATACTAAAACACTGATTATTTTGATTTACAAACTAATTATTTTCAAAGGAAATGAAGAGACCTGAGAATCAGATAAACATCAGATCATTGGAAGTTACAAATGTGAGTATGAAGTATGAGTATGTTTTATTTGTTTCTGCTAGTCCCATGTCGTGGATTATGAAATAATTTACTGAAACTTAGATTACAAAATTGTAATGCCTTGGGAAAAGTGAATCAGTGAAATCTATAATATGTGTATGCAATGTAGTTTTAAGCTATCAACCGTTATATTTCTGTTTTATCCGCAAAATATCAAGGACCACCCAAAAGAAAACATATATTTATATCATTTTTACGTTCAGATTTGTACCTTGTGTAACAACTCAGCTTTTTGGAAATTCGGTTGGGATCCAGTTTGCGGAAAAAGTGGGGAGGGTGTCTAAACCCGAAACATCGTGATACATTTGCATTTTTTGTGACCTTCAAAAATAAACTAAAAAATATTTCAAGCCATGTTTCATTGCTGGAATGATTTCGCACTTAATTAAAATATTTGTTTGCGTTTTACTTGACGTTAAGTTGTGCCACATTTGTACATGTTGTATGTCTGTATAAATCAGTAATCATTTCTATTTATCGGCCGTTGATATTCACATTTATCTTTTTGACATTATGTTAAATCGTATTTTTTAAGCTTACACTACGGCATACGATTGCTTGTTGTTGAATATTGTACAGTAAAATATAGCTGCTTACATCCAAATCAATTTACGTCTATGTGAAAGTGTCACTAGAAATCATACCACATCTTTGTAATCCTATCTAGTTTAAAACATATTATTTTAATAAAATTAAAAGCAGCATTCACACAGAGGTGAAATTCTAAAGATGATTATAATGTTCTGATTTTTTCTCAGGATTTCGCAGTGAACGAAAAAGTAATGGGCTTCTGGAAACCGGAGAAGAAATGGTATAATGCAACAGTCTTAGAAAAAACTAAATCAGGTAAACCATGATACAAATTAAAGAGGGATTACAAAAGAACGATAATTAGTAAATTGATTGATAGTCAGGTAGTTTTTTTGTTTTGTTTAAGGCCACATTGTGCACTCTAGGCTATATCATAGATATAGGAAGATTTGGTATGTGTGCCAATGAGACAAGTCTCCATCCATGTAACAATTCATAAAAGTAAACCATTATAGGTCAAGCTAGTTCCTGCGGCTTTGAATCATACCGAGCAGCAAGCTATAACGGGACCAAAAAATTACTAGTGTTAAACAATTCAATCAGGAAAACGAATAGCGGTGTAACTTATATAAAAACTACCGTTTGTATTTATTGGCAAATAACATTGGCGTATCTGGAGAGAACACAGAACATCGCCTTTCGAACCAACAGAAACAATGTACATAGCATTCGAAGTAAAAGACTCACTAAGGAGTCAACATTTCCATATAAAGTCTAGGGAAACGTTGTATAAAAGGAAAGATGTAGATATATTTGATTTAATTTTATAATGCTTAATTTGTGTTTGGTTTTCTGTCCCTTTGATTGGATAGTCTCTATTTTACAGGTTACAAAGTCGTATTTGCAGACGACAACTTAGTAAGAGTGTTAAGTCTACAAAATCTACGAAAAAAGACATCGAGATGAATTCAGCTGAAGGTGTTTTGTTTATATATGAACTTACAAGAAACTAACAAGTCATCTGATAATGTTCTCAAAACAGGATATGATAAACAATATCAACAACAAAAGGAAGCTGTATTTCCTTGTCCTTGAACAAAAGACATTTAACATCAGCCAAATGATCCTATATATTTATACATGTATACAAGATTGAACAAGGTTATATATACATGAATGTTATTTAATTTATATTGGGACATTATCATGTTATCTTAATGATAAAAGAAACATTCACAGAATTAGCTTGTTTGGTCTAAATGTTCTTGTAATTTAATATGACAAACTGCATGTAGAAAAAGAAGTAATTATAATACCATCAACGAAACAGCATCAATGACGAAAATAAATAGATGAAAAAGACATCTAGATGTAATTGCAAAAATCATCAACAACAAATAGATGTGCATAGAATAAGTTATAAACTCCAAGTGTGTTACAATATTATGCACATAAAGCTGTTCAATATAGTTGCAATATTAAAACATGTAACATGTGTCATAGAGAACTTTTTATAGTCATAAGTACACACAATCTTACCATAATAAAATTAATGATGATGTACTTACACACATTTTTATCTTTGTGCAAGTTATTGAGTTTCATCATTAACAGAATTACTTTTATAAATTCACTAAAACATCACCACCGTTTACATACAGGATAGATATTTTCTTAACATCAACAGCTTCAGGAAAACTATTTGAAATTTGAAAATATCGATATTTGGTATAACAAATTGATTGGAATTGATTTTTAGTAGTGCGGTCGGTAGTGTCTGCTAATTAAACCACCATAGATTTAAATTCCATTTCGTAAGAATATAACAATCCCTTGTGTTTTTATGGGTTCTTGTTGCTTAGTCTTTGGTTTTCTATGTTGTGTTTTGTGTACTATTGTTTGTCTGTTGGTCTTCTTTTTAAACCATGGCCTTGTCCGATTATTTTCGACTTTTGAATTTTCTCTTCTGGTATCATTTGCCTCTCCTTTAAGAAAGTCTGTTCCTAATGATGACGATTTAAAGTAAGCTCCTCGTGTTTAAAAGCAACCTGTATTCAAAACATTCTGCCTTCTTTATACGGATAACCACAAAATATTCAAACATTTTGTCAGGAATCTGATGTTCAGTAGATGTCGTTTGTTGATGTGGTTCATAAGTGTTTCTCGTTTTTCGTTTTTGATATAGATTAGACCTCAGGTCTTCCTGTTTTAATGGTTTAACGCTAGTCATTTTGGGCCCTTTATAGCTTGCTGTTCGGTAGGAGCCAAGGCTCCGTGTTTAAGACCTTATTTATACCTATCTTTTTTTTTTTACAAATTGGGACCTGGATGGAGAGTTATCTCATTGGTACACATTTGTTTCATAAGTAGTCAACTGTCTAAACACTGTCTAAATTTCACGCCTTAGGATGACAGTTTTAGTACATACAATTATTTGATTTGCCGTAAATTTGAATCTTATGAGATAATGGGGAAATTTCCCCAATTTGAAGTCAACAATATCTTATTTGAACATGATGAGATTATGGGGAAATTACCCCAATTTGTAGTCAACAATAACTCATATGAACATGATGAGATTATGGTGAAAGTTCCCCAATTGATAGTCAACAATATTTTCTTTGATTTTAACAAAATGAGATTATGGGGAAATTTCCCCAATTGATAGTCAACAATATTTTCTTTGATTTTAACAAAATGAGATTATGGGGAAATTTCCCCATTTGGTGGTCAGCAATATTAAAGCTTGTATTTTCCAATTAATAATCTTATCGTGAGGATTTCCGCATTCTGATGTTTTTGATTGTAGATGTGAATGTGGGGATATTTCCCCATTCTAATGTTATTGGTTATATATGTGTAGTGTATGTTGGGATTGTCCCCACTGGTACGTTTTTCAATTCAAGAAGACTTTTTTTCTTCATTGAGTGGGGAGATTTCCTCAAATTTGATAAAATCATGTAAGAGCATTTCCATTATCTTATAGAGTTGTTGACAAAAAGTGTTTATTTCAATTCACATCGTCAACCGAATTTGAAACCACCAAAAAAAGAGAATAAAATAGAAATTCTCTTTTTCAAATAGAATGCGTTAATTTCAATACAGATACTTCCCAGCTATCCCTTTTTAACCAAGAACAAGCAGATACTCGTATGTTTGTCAATGATAAGCTTCCTGCTGAAAATGGTTGATAAAAGCAATTTTAAGTAGTACTGATACAGATGTAGTAGTATTAGGATTGTAGCTCTTGCAGTATTAGGTATGGACAAAGTGTAGATAGGTTTTTGAGGGAATAAAGACTTTCGATGGCGTCATGTATATGAAATATTAAATATGCGTGGTCCTCGTGCAGCTGCTATTATTTCCTTCCTTGCATTCTTTGAATGTGACACTGTGTCAGCATTTGGTGGGAAAGTAAATAGGTCAGATTGGCAGACATTGGAACTATTTCCAGCTGTAAAGGATGTTGTTGCTCGCTTAAATTTTGTATGAAGACAGAGGCATGGACATTATAGAAGCATTTGCTTGCATCATGTACGGTAACATCAACATTTGCTGTTAACAAGGCACGATTTGAATTATTTGTCGGGAAGCAACGCCCTTATGATGCTATCCCCCCTACAAAAGGTTCTTTTGCGGAGCACATCGACAGAGAAGCATACCAAGTCTTGGTTTTGATGAACGAAAAACAAACACTGACAGTTGGAAACCAAAATGAACTTCTTTGGCTGCATTTGCACCCTCGTATCAGAGATGTTTGAAAAGCGGATGCAAAAAATGCAGCGTTGTAAACGATTTTGTTCTGGCCTATATCGTACGCGTTTGTGTGTTGGCAACTGTCAGATAATTATACGGAATGCAAACTTTCTTTTCTAACCAAACTAGGTATTTGAACTTAACAAATTAACAAATTAAGTGATATCTCTTCAAAATTAAAAGACAATGAAATAAAAGTGAAATTTCAAACGTTTTTGTCACCATTTTGGAACCGGAAGTTAATTTTTCGTCGTTTATGTATTGTGTCATCGTACTTTAGGATTGGTAATTTACGTTTTATTCAAACTTGCATTGGATTATACCTACAACACAGCTTTCAAGGGACTTACGAAATGTAGCCATTTTTTACGTTTTTACCACCATTTTGGAACCGGAAGTAACTTTTTCATGTTTTAAATATTGTTTCATCGTACTTTAGGAACTGTTATTTTCGTTTTATCAGACCTAACTTTGGATTATACATGTACCAAAAACACAAATTTTAAAGGACTTACAAAATGTAGCCGTTTTCAACGTAATTGCTGCCATCTTTTAGCCGGAAGTTACTTTTTCATCATTTATGTATTGTTTTATCGTACTTTAGGAACTGTTATTTACGTTTCATCAAAATTGTCTTCGGACTATACCGAAAACACAGCTATCAAAGGATTTACGAAATGTAGCGAATTGGATATGACGCCATTTTTAAAATGAGCGGTGGCCATTTTGAAAAAATGAAAATTTTTGATGGCCAGCAGCTGATTTTTTTTAATTATCGTTTAGTCAACCTCTATACCAAAGTTCATGCTTGTATCACGATTTGCACAATGATCTCCACAATATCTCTCACTAAATTCCTCCATTTAGAATTAAATGCCACAATTAAATACCATTGATTTGAAATCAATTGCTCTAATTCAAATTTGTTAATGTAACCCTTTGGTGACCTACCGAATTAGACTATTTACCGGATTTGTTATCAAATAAGCAATACGACGGGTGGCACATGTGGAACAGGATCTGCTTACCCTTCCGGAGCACCTGAGATCACCCCTAGTTTTTGGTGGGGTTCGTGTTGTTTATTCTTTAGTTTTCTATGTTGTGTCATGTGTACTATTGTTTGTCTGTTTGTCTTTTTCATTTTTAGCCATGGCGTTGTCAGTTTATTTTAGATTTATGAGTTTGACTGTCCCTTTGGTATCTGTCGTTCCCCTTTGGAACTTCCGAAACCAATAACAATTAAGAAGAAACTAATCCTCTTTTGATTCAGCAGCATTATGCTGAAATGAAATCCAACAAATCTAATTTTTTAACAGTTTATACTGATAGATCAAAGAATTGAGACATAGTGTTGTCTGGTGACAGAGATGCAAATCGCCGCCTTCCGTTATCTGCAACAATCTGTACTGCAGAGGTTAAGGCGATAATGCTGGCTTTGCAGTTTATTGCTACTTCTGACGTATCAAATTGTATCATATGTTCTGATTCTCTATCAAGCAATACAAAAGACCAAAATTAATAAATAAAGGCAACAGTACTATACCGCTGTTCAAAATTCATAAATCGATAGAGAAAAAACAAATCCGGGTTACAAACTGTGGGAAACGAATCAAATATAAGAGAACTATGACACAACAGAAACACAACATTTAAATGTAACACACACAGAAACGAACTATATATAATGTAACAATGGCCATTTTCCTGACTTGGTACAGGGCATTTTAAGAAAAAAAATGGTGAGTTGAACCTGGTTTTGTTGTTTGCCAAACCTCCCACGTTAATGACAATGTTATTTATAACATTACAATGACAACATTACATGACAGGACTGCAACACAAATAACAGGGAGAAAATATAGGACAGAGAAACAAACGAATAATAGCCAGTTAATTCTCAAAACCATTAGCATAATGAGAAATATGAAAATTCTTTTAAAAAACATATTGTTATTCTATGGGTGCCAAGTCATACCTGCATTTACGCCCTGAACGACCCAATATCTATATGTGAAATACCATATACTGATTTTAAGTTTCATACAAGAGAATATGTTTTAAATTTATGGAAAGATGTTTGAAATAAAATTGAAGGAACGACAATAAATTGAATGAAATTAAACAAACCTTTAAATCTTTATGCAAACCTTTAAATAAATTTACAAGCCGAAAAGATCAATGTGTTACTTCTAGATGCCGTATTGGTCATGCTGGAATAACACTCGAGTTCCTTTTAAAAAATGTAAGTCAACCCGTAAGTATACCTTACGATTATAAGTATACAATTAAACATAATTTAATTGAATGTATTGATTTTTTCGACATCCGGAAAAACATTTTTAATGTAAATAAGATGTATGATCTATGTAATAATTTTACTGTTAAAATACTTGTTTAATATTCAAAGAAATCAGAATTTATTCCTAAATTTGTTGTATGAGTTTAAAATGATTTTCAGTTTTTATCATGATATCTTATTGGTGATATTTTGTTTGTACATTAGATTTTTTGCTTAAAAATTTTTAGTAAATTGATAGACCTTTTGTCTGATTTTATATATATAAAAACTTCTTGTTATATAACATGTAAAATAGCTCTCGCCGCAATATAGCCTTTTTGTGCTCATAGGGCGTAAAACAAACACCAATCAGTCAAACCTTACTATCCTACTGCCAGTCGATACATTTATTTTTGGCATTGCACACAAGTCATGTCTTCTTTGACTGTCTATGCCTCTAACATACTAAACCTATGGGTTGTGTTTTACTTGATTTTAGTCGCTGATGCATGATTTTTTAATATTAATTGTTTTTGGCTTTTAACTAGCTGCCAGTTACTGCGAGAACCCTCAATCTTTCTTGTTATTTTGGCCTGTCAATACAATTTTTTATGGGTTTTTGTGGGTTTTTTTTCATGTTTACTGATTCGGGGATTATCTGGTCTATTTACCAGCTTTGCTACGTGTTTGGTATTAATTTTAATTTTCACTTCTTCGAACCATGAACTTCAAAACTTTTTTTTAAATTTTTTTCTTTTTATTATTTGTTTTTTTTTAAATTACATACCTAACAACACAATTATTTGCATTTACAATATTATTGCAAGTGGTGGATTATGGTGTAACTTTTTTTCTGAAATTGTTTAACATTTCACAGCGGTATAATACTATTACTCGAATTATTCATCCCTTTTTATTAGCTCACCTGGCCCGAAGGGCCAAGTGAGCTTTTCCCATCACTTTGCGTCCGTCGTCCGTCGTCCGTCGTCCGTCGTCGTCCGTCGTCGTCGTTAACTTTTACAAAAATCTTCTCCTCTGAAACTACTGGGCCAAATTAAACCAAACTTGGCCACAATCATCATTGGGGTATCTTGTTTAAAAAATGTGTCCGGTGACCCGGCCAACCAACCAAGATGGCCGCCATGGCTAAAAATAGAACATAGGGGTAAAATGCAGTTTATGGCTTATAACTCAAAAACCAAAGCATTTAGAGCAAATCTGACGAAGTTAAATTGTTGATCAGGTCAATATCTATCTGTCCTGAATTTTTCAGATGAATCAGACAACTCGTTGTTGGGTTGCTGCCCCTGAATTGGTAATTTTAAGGACATTTTGCTGTTTTTGGTTATTATCTTGAATGTTATTATAGATAGAGATAAACTGTAAACAGCAATAATGTTCAGCAAAGTAAGATTTACAAATAAGTCAACATGACCGAAATGGCCAATTGACCCCCTAAGGAGTTATTGTCCTTTATAGTCAATTTTTAACAATTTTCATAAAATTTGTTAATTTTTATTAACATTTTCCACTGAAACTACTGGGCCAAGTTCATTATAGATAGAGATAACTGTAAGCAGTAAGACTGTTCAGTAAAGTAAGATGTACAAACACATCACCATCACCAAAACACAATTTTGTCATGAATCCATCTGCTTCCTTTGTTTAATATTCACAAAGACCAAGGTGAGCGACACAGGCTCTTTAGAGCCTCTAGTTAATTTTGCATTTACATTGTATCAAATATCAATTTGTTTAGTTCAGTGTATGTTCACTTATGTTAATATGCCTTTTAATTGAGTGAAGGCATGTCAATTGATATTTTTAGTGTGTCTTTCTATGCTGTTATATTACAATAT
Source organism: Mytilus galloprovincialis (assembly GCA_037788925.1). Classification (NCBI taxonomy): domain Eukaryota; kingdom Metazoa; phylum Mollusca; class Bivalvia; order Mytilida; family Mytilidae; genus Mytilus; species Mytilus galloprovincialis. The sequence continues at coordinate 42,076,995 of CM075333.1, read as the reverse complement.
TGTTTAAATAAGGGTGAAAGTTTTGTAACATTTAAACGTTTAAACCCGCTGCAATTGTTTGCACCTTTGCAAAGTCAGGAATCAGATGTTCAATAGTTGTCGTTTGTTGCTGTGATTCATAAGTGATTCTCGTTTCTCATTTTCTTTATAGATAAGACCGTTGATATTTTTGTTTGGATGGTTTTAAACCAGTATTTTTTTACCCTTTATAGCTTGCTGTGCCATGTGAGCCAAGGCTCCATGTTGAAGACCATACTGACTCGGACTTCTCTTGAACTGAATTTTAACGTGCGTATTGTTATGCGTTAATTTTTTTACATTGGCTAGAGGTATTGGGGACGGTTGAGATCTCATAAACATGTTTATCCCCGCCGCAATTTTGCGCCTGTCCCAAGTCAGGAGCCTCTGACCTTTGTTAGTCTTGCATGATTTTTAATTTTAGTTTCTTTTGTATAATTCGGAGATTAGTATGACGGCCATTATCACTGTACTAGTATACATATATTTTAAGGGGCCAGCTGAAGGACGCCTACGGGTGCGGGAGTTTCTCGCTACCTTGAAGACCAATTGGTGGCCGTCTGCTGTTGTCTGCTCTATGGTCGGGTTGTTGTCGCTTTGACACATTCCCCATTTCCTTTCTCGACCTATAACGGTTAATTATATTAATTATGACTTGAATGGAGAGTTGTCTCATTGACACTCGTACCACATCTTCCTATATCTATTTATATTATGCATTTCCGTTCTATCAAGTAGGAAATAATGGTCAGGATAACTTAAAGCAACACTAGCTACTTTTGTACTGACATGATTTATATATGATTATAACTTTTAACTTGTTTCTCTTTCCTGTCGTTGTCAAATGATTTGTGAAATATCATGTAAAATTCATACTATGTGCTTATTTTGCATTTTGTATAAAATCCTTTTTTTTTTTTTGTGTTTTTATAATTTGTTTATTATACTTGGAAAAAATAAGTTACTAATAAGAGTATATCAGTTCAGGTTAGGACGAAGGTTGGTGCCTGTTAAAACGTTTAAACGTTTGCAACTGTCCTAAGTCAGGAACCTGTTGTTCAGCGGTTGTTTTGGTTCATATGTGTTCTTCGTTAACTTTCTAGTTTAATATATATTCGACCGTTGGTTTTCCTGTTTGAATTGTTTAACATTAGTCGTTATAGAGTCCTTTATACTTATTGTTCGGTGTAAGCCAAGGCTACGTACGAAAGGCCGTACTTTGACCTATATTTTTTTAATTTTTACACATTGTGACTTGGAGGGAGAGTAGTATCATTGGCACGCATACCACATCTTCGTATATCTATATATAATGCAGAAGTTTTTTTTATTTGGATGGATGTATATGTTTAAACGAGGATTTATATAAGATGGATAATGAATTAAAATGCCTTATATCGTAGGTTCTGACCCCGGCCTGGTCAAACCAAATACTTTAAAATTCATATCTGCGGATTGTAGCCTTTTTAGAAAAAATAATTACACAAACAACCATGCATCAACACGATGTCTAAAAGTCCGCACATTGTGTTAACATGAATAAGACCTATTATTCTTTACTTTTTACACATTGTGACTTGGATGGAGAGTTGTATCACTGGCACTCATATCTCATCTTCTTTTTTCTATATATAATGCAGAAGTAATTTCTTTGGATGTATGGGTATCTTTAAGCGAAGGATTTTTTAAGATGGATTCATACAATATGCACCTTTCAATTAGTGTTGTACAATTAGATAAATAATGAGTTAAAATGCCTTATATCGTGGGTTCTGACCCTGGCCTGGTCAAACCAAAGACTTTACAAATCGTATTTACTGATTTGCTGTTAATAAATTGGCAAAAGGGGGTAAGAGCAAAGACTAGAAGGGTCGGATTCATAATATATAGTGTCCAGATAGGGCTACATGTCTTCCTGCGGATTTTAACCTTTTTAGCTGGCACATTAAAGAAACTAATTAAAGAAACAAGCCATGCATCACACGATGTCCAATAGCCAGCACATTGTGTTAACGAATCTTTTATTCATTTAAATATATTTAAAGTCATTATAGCACTGTTATTTCAGAGGAGATATGATTGACTAGATGTTGTTAAAGAAATAATGCATGGGTGCTTGAATATATCGTGATTTTACCAAGGGTTGGCCATTTATGACAAATATTTTACCCTGAGAGATAGCTTGACAAACTTTACCTTTATAATAGACAATGGCACTCGTAACAAAATTGGAGAATCTAAACATTTTAAAAGGTGTAAAACAAATACAAAGTATGCAATATGGATTTGATAGATATCTTTCATCCACCATTAATGCAGATGTCGGTTTTGATGAGTTGAGTGTAAGAAACAGCAATCCCGATTTAATATTATCTTCTGAGATAAAATGTTTATTGTCAACTGAAATGATTTGCATACAAGTTTATAGTAAATCACCATAAGACAAGACTTTTAGAAATTGCAATTTGCAAAATCAAAATTTTAAGTAAGGAACATTAACGTCATTTTAAAATTGATACATAGGATACATAATTATTGTTTAATAGAACTTCAAGTTCAGAAATAAACCTTATTTCTTCAAAGTAGCACACCATATCATCAGTATCAACAAGAAGATGTAGTATAGTTTCCAATGAGACGACTTTTCATCCATATCACAACATAAATAAAGTAAACAATTAAAGGTCAAAGTAATGACTTCAACACGGAGCCTTGGATCAAACTATACAGCAAGTTATACAGGCCCTAAGTATGCGTATTTTTCATTTGGTTGTTTTGTCAAATGATAAATTGGGATAAAGGGACTGGATTATATTTGATCATGGTAAAAAAATTATACTTAAAGCTATTGACAGAGGCTATTCGCCACTAAAATATTTTGCTAGGACTCGGTCAGTCTGGCCACAATAGGGGTTCAAAGCTGTCTCTTACAGTATTTCTCATACTATTCACACATTTGGTACCCCTCGCATATCCCTACGACATACGAACCGGACCTAGCTCATTTCAAAGGTATTGACCCAAGCAAATCCTTTCTTAGATATTTTTTTTCTGGGATTCGGGTCCGTCTGGCCAATAAATTGGTTTAAAGTTGCCCCTTAGCGAATTTTTCATGTTAACCACACATTCGGTACTTCTCTGCATAGTTCCGAACTGGACATAGCTCATTTCAAAAGTATTGACCTAGGGTATACCCGCCTAAATATTTATGAGGGGTGCGGGCCCGTCTGGTCGCCATAGGGTTTCAAAGTTGTGCCTTAACGTAATTTTCATATTAACCACACATGCTTTCAGTAATCTCCGGTATATCTCTACGGCAAAAGTTTCGAACCAGATATAGCTCATTTCAAAAGTATTCATCAGAGCTCTTTGACACTGAAATATATTTTTTGAGATCCGGGCCTGTCTTGCCATCACAGTTTTAGTTATATGTCATTTATTTGTACTTTCACATTTGACAAGGAAAGTTTTAGTTTTAGATCGATGAATTGGGAATGGTGCATTCCGTACAAAATAGTCCGCGTAGGATCTTTTGGAAATCTTGTTCATTTAAAAAAATAAGATAACATTTACATCGGCGTTTTGCATTTGTGCCGATCTGCATTTCTTTTGCACCGATTTTTTCTTTCATTTGCGCCGATTTTTATTTTCATTTGCGTCGATTTTTTTACAGGTAAATAACAGGTAAATTACAGGTGAAATGATATAAGAAGATGTGGTATGAGTCCCAATGAGACACTCTCCATACCAGTAATGTTAATATTTTCATTTATCATTAAAGACCTCTTCCGTTAGCCAGTTGTACATATGTTATGAATTGTCAATCATAACATGTATATATAACTGTTGTCTCCTGCTTAAAATCAAGAAGTAAAAACCTAAGATAAAAGCACTTTGTTTATACTAAAATGACGAATTAAAAATATATGTACAGCATTCAAATCCATAAAAACGGAATACATTCAAATCATAAATCTGTTCTTGACAAGTATATATAGGCAACACATCTAATATATTCCTTTCTTATGATTTCGTCTCTTCTATATTTGGCGTCATTGTCGATAACGAAGGCCATCTTTTCTTTGTCTGGCATACGTACTGGTGGGGGCATTTCTAGAGTTCGCATTCTCTCACAAGGAAGCTATTAAACCAAGAGTTCCAAATGGTGAAGTTGAAATCATCCCTTCGTTAATTTTATGGACGCCATCACGAATTGGTTGACCGTTATGGAATGTGTACTTGTACGTTGTCTAAGAATGTATGACATTTGTCATCAGAAGGAGCGGAGCGTCAGACAATATCAAACTTGAAGCAGTCATCGATTTCATGTAGGGAAAGGAATGGTTACCCGAAACATTGGGATAGCCATTTACCAATTGCAATGTCACTTGATTTGTCTTTATACTCTGTGCTTAGCCAATGTAAAAGTATTAACTTACCTGTAACTTACCTGTAAATCCAATTATGAAAAAATATAAAATCGGCGCAAATGAAAAAATGAAATCGGCGCAAATGAAAGAATGAAAATTTTCAAAATCGGCGCAAATGTCATACGCCCATTTACATATATCGGAATGTGATCATATCATTTATACAGACATAGATATCAAAATTGGTTTCAACTAAAATATTGGATATTTGAGGATGCCGAGTTCATGGAAAGCATGTACTATGCATTTTTTGTATCGTTCATTATATCTTTTCTGTTCAGTCAAATTTGGTGGGAATAATATATATGACACGATTCCTCACAACTTTCTTTATTCTCTTATCAACAATGGTAGTTGTTTTACGATTTTTTTTAAATGTTATGTTCTTAAATGGTTTGTGTACCTCCTTATCATAAGGAATTAGAAACGAGAAAAAACATGAAAAAACTTGATTTTTGGATTGTAAATTGTAGATTTTTTTTTATTTAACAAACTGTGTCCCTGTCCAAAAGTGGCTGCTATCATCATTGGTATTTAAAATGGAGTGCAATCCTTTGAGAATCACTACAAGGCTCGAATTTCTGCTGTTATCATGGTTTAATTATAATTAACTGAGATTTCTAGATTTTTTAAACGTTTGAGTCTTATACAGTATTTTGGTTTTTAGACATATCAAAATTTGCGACTCAAAAAATAATCTTGATTCGCTGCTTAAAGTTGCTGCCGGCTTGAGTCTGGTTGTTGCATCAATTATTTTGACAAAATTGTGGCAAATTTGCCAAAAAAAGAATTCTAATTACGGAATCACTATTTCACTTTCATTTTTCATCCAGAATCGAACAAATCATTTTTTGAAAATATCCCCTTTAAGAAGAATCGCAATTAAACTGAATAGTAAATTGTCTGCTGTCCCGTAAATGATTTGTTCAAATACACTTCGACTTATTGACAAAAAAATAGTAAAAGAATCCGTCTCACAGGTATAACATGCTCCAGTTAATGTATTTGCTGAAAATAATCAATAAACATATTGTTAAATCACATACTGTAAAATGTAACAACGGTATGGATTGCACTAACACCAGTAGTCAACAGCCAAACATAATTTTACACGTAAATAAAAAGAAAGTTAATCCGTAAGCATTATGAATACACGTATGTCAGGTGTTGACAACATCTCAATATTAAAAGAAATTACATAAACATTCCGGAAGTTGTATTTGCCAAATCATGTTGGAAATGTTCGTACTCAAAGTTGAAATCTCGTTCTTTGATCAGCCTTTTTGACTTCTTTGACCGACGGAGTCTCACTGCTGTGTCTGTTGTAGACAAAACTGGCATCTTGTAACACAATTTTAATTCTCGTATGTATGATGAGTTTTCAACGTATTATATCTAAGGCCACACCAATTTAATTTCTTGTTCTACGGATTTTTGGACTCCAAAATTTGGGGCGAGCGAGCGATTTGAAATTTTAATAAAAAAATATTTAATTTGCAAATTTTTGAGGCGACGCTTGAAAAGTAAAGGCGAGCGATTATAATTTTTTTTGTAAACATAAAATAGTAAGTTTTGACAATATTAAAGCTTGATTTATCACTTGTACTTTGACATTTCTTTAATTTCTGAAGTATTTTTTCCCTGTTCACCAAGAAATAATTAAATCTGGTATATGTGTGACTGACAATGAGACAATTCTCCATCCAAGTCAAAGTCAGTTTGGGGACAACCCCTTAATGTTATAAATATCCCTTTTACATATTTTATGAGGGATCAATATAAGTTATAATATATTTGTTTGTACAAAAGGGCTCATATTTTCTCAAAGAACTATATATCTATCTTGTATTAAATGGTCAAAACATGTCCAAGAATTTTGTAATATTCCTGGACTTTAACCATGTTAACACATTTACTTTATCAGTTTAATATTATTCAAAAGAAGTGGACCCCTCTTTTAGAAAAAGTTGTTTAAAATATGATGTAACTCTCCTCTTTTTGAGTACAAAATTCTAAGTTTTCAAAGGTTTTGTATAGAAGAACTATACAAATCCTTGGTATTTCTATTTTCTTTTCTACATCAGTAAAATGACCCCTTGTCTGAGGGAGGGTTGAAAATAAACACAGGTCAAAGTACGGCCTTTTACACAGGGCTTTGATACAGACCAAACAGCAGGCTATAAAGGACCCAAAAATTATTAGCGTACACAATTCGAACAGGAAAACCAACGATGTAATTTATATATCATGTATATTCAAACGGGAAAATACCAATGAACAAACGATAACTGCTAAACGACAGGCCCCTCAATCAATTAGGACAGGTGCATAAACATGCAGCGGCTATGGATAGTTTTGTTTCGCCAGCATACAATATAATTGCAATTGAAGGCAAATCCTTCATAAGTTCTTTGTACTTTATTCTAACAATTAACATTTTTTCGTAAGGATATAAGTAAGGGGGAAAGTAACCAATTTTTTGTTCTTTACAGGTATTTCCGCTGAACATTATAAATTTATTTCGGAGCACTCCCGCTTTGGATAAATAGGTTTCATGCTGAAACAAATATTCTCACAGATATTTACAAAGTGTGGTGGGGTGCTTTTATGTTTAAAATCGTTATATACAGGTTAGACTGTGATTTTAAAAACAAATGTTGATATCTTTTATAATATTTACAACTAAAAAACGGTGCGGGAAATGGACATGATTACATTTCCGGATGCGGGAAGCGGGAAAATAAAAAAAATAAAAAAATCTGTTTTGAAAAAAAATAGGTGCGGGCGGGTCCGTCGAACAAGGAATCAAATTGGTGTGGCCTAATGGGCAAAAGTTACTTTTTATTCATAGAGCTACATGACGTATGACTTTGAGTCAAGAACTCCCGTTTGTTGAAGATTAATCAATAAACGATATAAACATTGCGCGAATTTTAAATTTTTTCTGTGTTAGATCTAAACTAAAAATAACGTGCTTTGTATAACTTTCTATTTCGGGTTAGGGAACATGGCTCAAATTTGACTTTTTATGAAACTAAAAAACTAATTCATCATGGTTTGAATAAAATTGGCAGAAAATGTGAACACAGGTAAGATAACATTTCTTTAACCTAATAATTTAACATGTCAGATATTTCACTAAACATATAGTTAAGAAGGACAAATCGTGAACAATTTTCATGTTAATGCCATCTTTAATTTTTTTTTCTATTTTTTTTATTTTTCGTTATTCTATATAGCAATTGTACTACGGGTAAGCTTCTAATTTTCGAATCGAAAATGTCAATCGTTTAAAAAATTAACAAGGTGTGTTTTTACACGAGCAGATGACAAAACGGTTTTTTCCCGATTGTCTCACGTATTGAAATTGTAGAGTTCTGATTGTCCAACATTATTTTATAAAGTTAAATGTTCTAAGATAAACAAGGTAGATGTTGTTTGTTTTGCTTAATTAACAAAAATCAATTAATTATGTCAAATTTAATAAAAAAAAAAATATGATAGTACTAAACAAATAATATTTCTGATTTATGACAGATATCTACAATGTTACGTTATTTATAAACAAAAAAAATTTAATGACAAAACTGCAGTTTTAATTACCTTTTCTCTGTAAAGTTTTTAAATTAATATACATATAATGCATGTAATTTAACAAAACAAATCTGTGTTAAAAAGTATAAAACATTAACTGTAAAATCAAATGAAAAAGCATAGCTTATGTCATCAGATGGGTACAAACAAAATAACATCAAACAAAAACAGAGTGGACGTGGACGGTTACATTTACAGCAACATAACAACATTATTTGTTCATGTTTTTTTTTTAAATTTTATTTGGTACAATTTGCGGAAACTAGGTCTATACCTAGGATTACAATTTAGACTTACGCTTACAGGTGATAAAAACAAGGGGTCCTCTTAAATACAAACATCTTACGATGTATTACGTTGCTAAACATAGATCAAAGAGGACCCGGGAGAAAATACTAAAAAGCGATAGATAAGCAGCAAAGATTAACACTTTTGAAATTAAGCTACTTAAACTCGTTTGTCTTCCTTGTTCCCATCAAGACACCATCGTACTATAATACAATGACTACACGACGGCATTGTGAGGTCCTCGTGCGCATGTATGTTTTCGTGAAATATTATCTTCAGCAGCACCTTGTGGTCACAAATCATATAAATGGACATATGGAGATTTCAAAATGCAATATTATAACTGTTAGGCCCGAATCGTGTTACTGGTATTGGCAATTGTTTTTTTTTCTTCATATATCGTCCAATGTGGACAACGTATACTAGAAAAACACATAACACATGTTACATATTTCAACATTCATGGCTTTATATTGCACGAAGAGGGAAGAAATTACTTGTACACCACCCTTTGGTCGTAATTGAGACATGTATTTTAAGTTAATGTAAGGATTTGGTCAAGTTGTAAAAGGTACAAAAGTATTATGTATGAAGCTGTCAAAGAGAGTTATTGACCCCCTTAACATAAAGTTACGCATATCTTGAGTGAGAGATGGAAGATTTTTCTATAATATTTCCCCCCTCCCCCCCCAAAAAAAAGTCTTTAAAATCTTATTTAGAAATTCCAGGTGAGATTTTATTTTATTTTATTTACGTGAGGGGGTCGGACGTTTTTCCAAATCCTTCGTTCATTCCCCCCCCCCCCCCCCAGATCCCATCTCTATTGTCCACTATATTTCATATTCCCACTCATTATTTATTATTGAATTTTGAATACTGAAAAATGAATAATGGACGTACTTCAGTACGGTGTCACTGACTTTATTTGCAATGGAATTTCAAAATTTAAAATAAAAATATAACGTTAAAGTGTAAGCTTTAATTTCTTATTATGAGACTGTGTGTGTGTGTGTAATGCATGTTTTTATATTATTCTTACACATACTAGTATTACTACATTTTGTTTTCACGTCCCATCTCAACATTCCCGATTTTGGAAATCTGATCTGTACCGTTTACAAGCGTATATTATGCTAATGCATGGACAGTTACTAAAGGTATAATATGCAAAATACTTCCGAGACCGTGTCTTTGTTCTTTCAAACAGTTTTGTAGAAACAATGGTGAATAGCAGTTCTTGCAAACTTTACGTTAATCTCCGACCATCACGACATGCCGAGTTACTTTCATGTCCATCATGTTTATAGGAGTGAAGCACTGTTTAACTCTGACAAGAAATTTCATGTACATACTTCATGTTTTGTTATATTTTGATGAGATACATTCAATACTCTTCTACCGAACTGACCTAAATGTATATTCCGACGAAGCAGAATATTTTCTGACATGTTGTAAATATTTTTCTGGTGTATTGGAGACAACTCTCATAACAACAATCTCAATTTTACCGTTTTCCGCTAGAGGCGTTCATTTAGGTACCTCTCACCTTAAATATTGCTGAAATGTTGACCACTTAAGAAATCAACTGCTAGTACTCTAGTCTTCAGATTGCAATCTGTATGATTTATTCGGCAGTCATCAACTATTATGTTCATCAGATATACAGTACGTCATCGGTTTTCCTCTCATGCATTTATCCTTTGTTAGAAGTTCCTTGTTTTTCTCATTATGTCATAGATATGCTTAATAAATTTGATAATCTAGTCTTTCTTTGCACATGATTTCATCAGATCTTTTGTAAACTCTCAGATTGGTAAATTTAACGGTTGATATATTTTATAATCCAACCAGTTGTGGGTTTTTTTTCGTGTCGTTTGGTTGCATACGTATTTTTATATTCTTCACATTTCATATAATTCATCAATCGCATCACAAAATGACAGGTGTGGTTTATGGTTAGGGCACTCTCATGAACATGAAAAGTAAAAAATGTAGCTGAAAAGGAACACAAAGGTGCATTATATCGTTTTTTATCCGTCTTAAAAATATCCACCCAATCTTGTGTATTGACTAAACATTTTTAATATTTTCATACTTGTTGGTTCAAAAGCATGAATTATCGTGCTTTCAACACATTGATATGATAATCGTAAAATATCAGTCGCGAGCAACAATGTGAAACTATTTTGTGAGTGAGCGCAGCGAATGAGCTAAAAAGCTTCACAGTATGTCGAGCGACTGATATTTTACGATATCTGTACGAAGAAAACCCGATTCTCTTTTCCCACTTAGATAATGCGTGCTCTCGTCTCAAATCGTGATATAAAAATTACTGAGCGTCTGTGCATGGTGATATAGGCGAAGGGAAGGAGACTTTTTTCGTTGAAGTTGATAATAATAACGAATTTGTTACCTTTGACATCATTATGCTAAAGTGGTAACAGTGTAGTCGTTGTCGGTGATCTGTTCTCTACGAAATACGATTTCAAGGTTTGTTAAATATTTTGTTAGCTATTGTTGGTGATAGTTTTATTAAAGATATCTAAGATAAAAATATTCTTTTGTTTATGGTACAGTTAATGTTCCAGGAGTACTAGTACATGTAATACTTGTTTTTCCTTTAATAGAAATACTTACTAGTGGATAATTTCTAATTTCAATTAAATATTTACTAGAACGCCTCCATCAATGCTTTATTTTTTGCTGTGTTTAAGAAAACATAGAATTGAGAATGGAAATGGGGAATATTTCAAACAACAATCCGACCAAAGAGCAGATAACTGCCGAAGGCTACCAAATGAGTCTTCAACGCAATGAGAAAATCCCTCACCCGAAGGTGGTCTTCAGCTGAACCCTAACTAAAACTGTGTACTAGTTTAGTGAAAATAGACATCACACTAACCCCTGAAACATATAAATTAACTAGAAAGTAAAAAAAATAGGTATATATGTAAATGAACCATTTATATATTGAAAATAATATACACATCGGATAATTTCGTAAAGTATTACGTAAAATATTATATATTCCGAGACTATTATAAATCTGTATTTATAAAGGGTCCAATCAGGGATTTCTATGGAAATCATTGGTCTGATGAAATGGATCTCACACAGGCATGTATAATTAAGATCTATACATTTTGTTATTCAATGATTTAATGAGGTATAAAAATATCTAGTTTTGATATAGAATTATGAAATACAATACTCAATTTTGAAAAAAAGGTTTTTCTGGTTAGTCAAATAAAAACATAATATGTTTTTGAATCAAGATGGAATCAAATTATTTGTCCTAAACGAATAAAAATTAAAACAAAACTGTTTCGCCAAACACACGTACACAGAAACATGAATGGTTGGGCTTACAAAGAGACACATGGTCACATTTTAACACTGCATCTGGTCACCGATTTTTGTAAATCAAACTTGATTGGCAGTTGGTTTTTTTCCTTTATCAAAATATACCATTCTTGGTTTTGAACATTCTGTTTTTTTTTAAGTGACTCTGTGGTTATGTAACACATCATACTTTGAACGACAAAATTATTTCATTTATTAATATTACTTTTACTTATGGATCTTGACATACTATGAATGACAAAACTATTTTATTCAATAATACTACTTTTTCTGTTAAGTCTGTTTTTTATGATATACATTTGACGTGAAACTGTACTTATGTATCCCGTTATACTTTGAACCACACAATTATTTTATTAATTATTATCACTTTTACTGTTAAATCTGTTTTCTGTTATATCTACTTAACGTGACTCTGCATTTATGTATGCCGTCATACTTTGAACGACAAAATTATTTTTATGTCTGCATGTGCGAATTTCAAACCGGCAATTTTACACCAGTACTGAAAACCTTCTATTCTTTATGGGTAGACTTTACATAGATAAATTAAGTCGTATAAGAAAAACAAAATGAGTATATTAAATCTGATGTATGCCTTTTTGTGCTTCTTCGTTACATTTGTTGTTTTTATAGTGATATTAAGATGATAAGGCAGCAACCATTTGATTTTCTGTGTGTGTGTGTGTGTGCTGGGGGGGGGGGGGGGGGGGGGCTATGGTTTCATTTTGGAAAAAAAAGTTTGTTTCCAGTTTTTGGAGAAAAAAATAATTTGTTTTTGATTCTGAGAAAAAAAAAATTGTTTGTTTCACCCTCAGCTGCCACTATATGTAATGCTAAATTTGAAAGAAAAAAATTGTTTTCGACTTGTCGCGAAAAAAATAGATTATTTTTCGCCACAGGCGAAAAAAAAAAATTGTCCAGAAAAAAAACCATAGCCCCCCCCCCCCCACCCCAGTAAATCAAATGGTTGCTGCCTAACAATATATTGACTGCTGTACCCCTATTTTTGACATTTTTTACTCTTTGAGTATGTTTGTTTTGTTCATGCATCGTTGACAATGTAATGGAATTTGATACGACTGTCATACAAGTGAGAGGTTTAGCTAGCTATAAAACCAGGTTCAATCCACCATTTTCTACATTAGAGAATGCCTGTACCAAGTCAGGAATATGACAGTTGTTATCCATTCGTTTGATGTGTTTGGACTTTTGATTTTGCCTTTTGATTTTAGATTTTCCTTTTTGAATTTTCCTCGGAGTTCAGTATTTTTGTGTTTTTACTTTTTTCTTACAGATCAGGTCTTGAAGTGACAGGTAGGATTTGATCATGTTGACACAGCTGAATGTTCTTGCGGGTATCTATAATATATTTTGTGTTTTATTTTCTTTTTCGGCAAAACGCAGGTCCGCCATGGCTAAATATAAAAAAAAGAAGTAACATGCAGCTTTTGGCTTATATCTTAAAAACCAAGGCATTTATGAGAAAATCTGATATGGGGTAAAAGTGTTTATTAAAACAAGTTCTATGAGCCCTGAAATTTCAGATGAATCGAATAACTCATTGTTGGGATGCTGTCACTAAGTTGGTAAATTAAAGGAAATTTTGCACGTTTTGGTATTTATCTTGAATATTATCAATGATAAAGAAAGAATTTTAACAGCACTAATGTTCAGCATAGTAAGATCTACAAATTAGTTTCATGTCCAAAACTTGCAATTGACCCCTTTGGGGTTGACAATTTACACAATTTGTTTGTTATGTTTCATAACATTAAAACAATCTCTCTGCTGAAACTACTGAACTAATTCCAACCAAACATAAGCTGAATGATCCGTAAGGTATCTAGATTAAAGTTTGTGTTTTATTTTCTGTTTCGTCAAAAAAAAAACATGGCCGCCATGGCTAAAACTAGAAATAAGCGGGTAAAATGCAGAAAACTAAAAACCCTAGAAAACTAAAGACAAAACAACACGAACCCCAATAAAATTTAGGGTGATCTCAGGTGCTCCGGAAAGGTAAGCAAATCCTGCTTTACATGTGGCACCTATTGTGATGCTTATGTTATTACGAATCCGGTAAATAGTCTAATTCGGTAGGAAAATATGACAGATACAAAGAACATGAAAATTTTTTTTTTTTAAACCATTTATTCATATACATCTATATTGAAAAGCAAAATTAATCATAATTGATGAAAGATTTAAGCAAACAATTACAGATGAGCGATGACGACTCTTGAGCGCCACTAGTTTAAATTTTTTTCCAGATCCTTCTGTAAAGGAGTGCCTTATAAATATTATAAATATCTTTATTAAAGGGCTTATGGTTATCTTAACAACTGAAAAAAACAAAGTTTACTTCAACATCTGAACATATATAACCAGCAGCAGTTGAAGATCAGCGGCTTCTTACAACGGTTGAATATCAGTGTTAAACTACAGATTTTGAAAAAGGGGAACTACTTGTTTATTTTATGTCTGGAAAGACAAAGATGAAGACCATCTGGTTTTTCTTAGACACGAATGCAACTACTGCTTCTTAAGAAACAGAAATGATGCAAAGTTATAGGAAGCAATATGAAAAGAACTGCAACACATCAAATGCAAATTAAGCCATCAACAGGCTTTCAATTAAGGCGAAGTGTACGTAATTGCACGTCTCTAGCGGAATACAGAATTAAAATGTCGTCATTAGGTACGCAAGTAGGAGAAACTACTTTTTACGGTCTATCATGAATCTAACAAGCACGCCTGTGCTGTCTTAAAACCTCATAGAAATTATCTGAATTACTCCAATTAGAAATCACAGCATTCTGTACGTTGTTATGTGTGCAGCCTGACTTTTAAACACTTTTTTTGTGTTTTAGACGCGAAGGAGAAGGCATTTTGTGTTTAGGATATCAACAGAAAGAACAAAACGCCTAACAACAAAATTATAAACAAATCAACAAATAAACATGTAACAATTTTATTTCTATTGATATCAAATTAATTAAAATGAAACCTGAATTGACCCAACAATATCGTTTTAAAAAGCCGTAGTTTTGAACGAAATCAACAGTAATCAACATAAAGTTTTATAATAGGTTACAAATGATTAATAAAAGACGTGTGAATTTAATTGTTGAATTAAAAAGACGTTATCCTGTTCGTATTTTGAGCAATTGAAAATTTTAGGACATGATTTATATTCATATAAGAAAGAAGACGATATTACTGAAGAGAATAATTTGACCACTAGTGCAACACTTACAAGTCGGAAGAACAAAGACGGAAAACAAATTAGGCCCAAAAAATTACTCAGTAACTTAAAAGTTGTCTCACTCTAACATTTATCTTAGAATAAGTAAAAACTATGTCATTCAACTAGCTCCCAGTTTTCTACATGTACAGAAAATAAACAGGTGTCTTCTATTCCGTCCGTTATTTATGGGAAAACTAAATCTAAATTTAGAACCAAATTGAAATTGAAAGTATACATGTAAGATAAAATATATCATTTATTCTTTATCAAATTCCAATTTCGAAAAGATATACATATAGCGAAATCTGTTTTTTTTATTGTGCCCGTGTGCATCATTCAAAATAAGAGAATGTAATTTTGACATGTGTGAAGTAACAATGATTCAAGATTATGAATGAATAGAATATAGTATTACGAGGGGCAGGACCTTTATCGGGACTCCGGGATCGGGTGTTTTTTAAGCTCGGGATTTCTGGATTGACCCTTTCGGGATCTGGGAATTCTATTTCCGAATTTCAGGATGTCGGGATTTAAATTTATTTAAATTCAGGACCTCGGGATTTCGTGTTTTTTCAGCCCGAGATTTCGGGATCTGGACCCCTCCTTCTACTACGGTTTAAGAAAAGAGGTCAGGAACGAAAGTTTTGTGCCACTTGTAACTGTAATTTAATATTTAGTGGAATGAGAGGTGAAATGTGTTCAGACTATTTTTTACCTTTCGATAGCATTTTAAAGATTTTTTTTCTTAATTTAACCAAGGATGTTTAACGACCTCGATGATTATCCATGAGGATCTCGCACTCGGTCAGCTCTATGCTTTCACCTAGTTCATGATCATACAAGATTTAAGAAGCCTGTGGTTTACTAGTCTTATAATATAAGACTTTGGAGTTCATATCATTTACATTCAACGTTTTGTATCGAATATTTCTTTTTTACTATAAATGTTGACCCCCCCCCCCCCCCAAAAAAAAAAATAAATAAAAATATTCGATAAAAAAAACCTTGAATGTAAATGATGTGAACTTCCAAAGTCTTATATTATAAGACTAGTAAACCACAGGATTCTCAATTATTGTATGATCATGAACTAGATGAAAGCATAGAGCTGGTTGTAATTCACTTTGGTTTAGTTCTGTTACTTCACTACATGATATTTGTTTTCTGTAATTATTTTTATATAAGGTGGTTGCTTTTGTCAGCTGAGTCTTTTGAGGCCTACACATTATGTTTTCTTCAAAAATGCATATCACTTATATCAAAAGCATGAGGGGAAATAAATCTCAGATGGAGTATCTTGAACTCTTCGGAAAAAAAATACTCAACATCTTGAAGAAATAGCGAGCAATTAGTGAAATTTAATTTGCCGTAATCTTTTACGGTTGCGAAGGAGTCATCAACACAAGAAAAACAGTGTTCGGGAAGATAACGCTTACAAGAAAAAGTGTTCGTTTAAATAGGATCAGTTTTAAAAGCACATTAACTGTTTGATATCATATACCATATATTACAGCGACACCTGGTTACATAATAAGACTGCGCAAGAACAAAAATAATGCGAAAGAAAAAAAATATTCAGAACAAAATCTAAAGGTTTTTTCACAGAAAAGTGGAAAGATCTATTAAAAAACATATGACATCAATCACACAACAATCGACCACGCCTACTACAATATCATACTACGACATATGATACTAGAACCATGTCGTTAAAAATCAATAATTTTTTACATTTAAACTGAGTAATATGTATAACATAAAATCACATTCACCATGTATATGCAATACTACAATTGATATCAGAACAATGTGAAAAATCACAGACACATATTTAGTCTAGGTGCAAGATTAACCGATAACTGAATAGATAAGGGGACGTGCAAAGTATTTGTCTCCGTGTCAGTTTTATGTAGTAGCATCTACTGCTTCTTCGATTGTATTCTGGAAATTTTCTTGTTATTAATCATGCTAGCGAACACCTATTAATTGTAAAAGGTCCCAATTAACTTTCTAAATGCTCAAAAATTTCATTTGAAATTGCCAATCATCATGATCACTCATTTTGTTATATGTATTCTGCCTTTGAATTCAATGTGCATGGAATTCACTGTAGTTTCAGGGATATAGTGTGTTCTTTACAAATGTAAAATATAGATTAGTCAAGTTTTTGAAAATCTTCTTTCACGCTTCCAGCTTATACTATACGTTCCCAGTTTTTGTTATCAGTAAACCATTTTTTCCCATGAAAAAATACTAAACGACAATAAGGCATCTCATCTCTCTCCAGTTGGAGCTTTTACATCTTTCTAATTCGTTCCACATTTTGTGAAACGTCTCATGTTCTAATTCTACAGTATAAATAAAGGCAACAGTAATATACCGCTGTTCGAAATAACATAAATCGATAGAGAAAAAAACATATCCGGTTACAAACTAAAACTGAGGGAAACGCATTAAATATAAGAGGAGAACTGCGACACAACAGAAAAACAACATTAAAATGTAACACACAGAGAAAAGAACTATAATAATTATTATAACAATCATCGGTCATTTTCCTGACTTGATACAGAACATTTTAAGAAAATAAATGGTGGGTTGAACCTGGTTTTGTGGCATGCCAAAACCTCCTATTTTTATGACAATGCTATATATGATCATTAAAATGACAACATTACATGACAGGAATCAATACAAACAAATGGGAGAACATATATATAAGCCACACAAGCTACATTACAAACATCTGAAAAAAAAAATGCTATAGAAGAATGGCTGTGCGAAGCCAGTTTATTTTTATTCAAAGAAAGCACACTAGATTTCCAGAACTTGAGGTTATTCAAATCTAAGCTGGATAAACTGTTTGTAATAATCTATCAGATTAAATCTTTTCACGAAACATGTACACAAGTCACAATATCTTGTCATCATTCTAGTCAAATGTCCGAACACTGATAATGAAGAAATAATCTTACCAGCCCCTAGAGCTAATTGTCTAGCAGAGAGAAACAAACATCTATAATTTTATCTATAGACTGTTACAAATCATTCAATCTTTTTTTCGGGAAAGGAAATGCAGAAATGAATAGAATGAGTGATTCCTGACCATTATAATTTATGGGTAGGTTCAAAGACAGATATTTCTGTATCGACTAAAATTCTAGCATCTGTTATTGGCTTTTTCGCAAAACCGGAATCTTTCCAAATTAATTCGTAATATGCAGCCATTCAGAAACCATTGTTTAAGTACAAGACAAAAAATGTATCAATTAGATTTATTCTGTCGCCAATGTTTGAGATATATGGTCAAATATTGAACAAGTAAGGGCTAATACTTAAGCTATAACTTTGTAAAAGTATATTGCATGAAGTCTAATATCGTTGATATTTCTTGGCCTACATATGTGACTGAGGGCTAAATTGAACGTTCAAAATATTTTTATTGTGGCTGAAACTAGTACCTTGCAGTGCCTTACAGTCCTTGGATGGTATAAACTTCCCACTAACACCATACACCATTACACCATACACCATACGCTATTACACCATACACCTTGTACCATTACACCATACACGTTACACCTTTGCACCATACACCTTACACATTACACCATACACCATTCCCCATTCTATCTACACGATCCGAAATTACCCATAATGCAATTAAATTTCAACGACTGCAAAATTATTTATTTGTTTTAAAAAACGAATTTTGATCACAATATTGCAAATTAATATATAAAATTAAGACTTCCGTGATCATGGTCATGTAAACAATACAGATCAAATACATGTATTTGTAAATAAGGTACGCATAAAACTTTGCTTGTATTAATTAAGCCGTGATCTGCCTTCCTGTAGAGGCTGTGTCTGCGCGTACACGCGTGACCGAATTGGCCTCCGTTAATAAATAACGATATAGGTTTCACTGCTTTTATTATTAAGTTCTGATCGGTTTTGAAATGTAGCGTAAATTTAAAAAACTTGGTTTTCAGATAAAGTCGACAAACAATGCAGAAAACTAATAGTACTAAGATCATATAAAATATTCATATATAATCATGAAAGCGATATTGGTGTACAGTTAACCGGTCAGGGCGAACTCTAAAAATCGAGTATACTCGGTTTTGCGAGTTTACGATCCCGTCGTGCAATAACTATTCAGGCTTATGGCCAGCGTAATATAAATGATTATCATACACTTAGACTAAATAACATATAAATTTTACCGTATGATAATAGCATTAAATTGACGTAAATTCCATATTTTTCGAATTGGTGCTTAGCGGGCTGATATGAAAAGTTTATCACATGCTTCGATTGTTATCACATGCCTTTCCGTAACGTTATCACATGGCATTCCGGTAATACTCGGCCAATTCCGGAAAATACACCTTAATGTTACATTTTCAGTGAAAAACATTACAAAGTAGTGTACAAAACAATTTCTTGAATACTGGAAAGTATATTGTTTAAAATGATAGAAAAAAAAACAAACAAATTATTTAATAAATGCTTTGTTTAAGTTTTTCTGAAACATAATTTAGAAAGTTTCTTTAAAAAGTTGACTTTTCCAAACAATGATCATTATGTATATTGTTGACTTATTTTTTTGTCGATTCGTCCATATTAATATGTTTTTTTTTCTCTCTTTCTGTTGAGGCATATGATAGAAAGATTTCAGATTGAATGTATCAAATTTTGGGTCCGACGGCCGTGAACTTTTTTACTCTTTAAACTTCGGGAACCACGTAAAAGGATCAATATATGAATCTGTTATTTTTCTCTACTGTTGAAGCATATGATAAAAAGATCATAACATGTCATTTTTCATATCGCATGTATTACCAGCCCTCGGTCAATATCAGCCCTCGAGCCATGCGGCTCTTGGGCTGATATTGAACCTAGGGCTGATAATACATGCGATATGAAAAATGCCATGTAATAATCTGATATTATTATTTTTCTGCACCAATCAACAATACATTCATACATATCCTTTTTTATTCAATTAATTGAATTATCCACAAAAAATTGTAGCTTTCACATCTCATCTTCACTAAAAACTAAAACGAACGAACCTAAAAATATTCCGGTAAATTTTTGCAATTTTTTTTTTTTTTTTTTTCTCCCTTAAAATGTCGAGATTGAAAACGCATTTTTGTTCCTTTAAAGTACGATATGATGTATTATTTTAAAATGAAACTTGAATTTTTTACTCAAATTTGTGAAAAAAAAATCTCAATTTTTTTAAAGTAATAATCCTTATACGTGTTCAACATTCAAAGTTTTCGTTTGGTGTTAATAAAATGTATCTTTCACTCAGTAAGAACATTGGTCCGCAGAAATTCAAGGTTGGTCAGGTTTGAGTGTTAACGTTTCTCGGACCAACATATTATTGGTCATGCCAAGTAATCCTTGATCACAACTCTGTTGGACCTCCTACGGCATCCATTAGTTATTTTAAAAGATTAGATAAAAGAACATATAAACCTATCAAATGTACCGTTTTTGAAATAAAAAGTACCGTTTTTGAAATAAAAATATTGCCAGTGGACCACTCAAACCTCCTTTTTTGGCGCTTACAATTTTCAACCCTCGAATTAAGCTTTCCAAACTAACTAAAATTAAAAACTTGCTTTCTAACCGATCTTTTCGTGTACCGGACAGACACCACTCGTTATTTTATAAGAAAAGCCTGCTATGGTCTAATACACATGCATGTTGTCTACTTGGGAGTTTCCGCACAAACACTTGACTCAGAATAAACATCGAATACGGCAGTGGAACTACCATTCATTTTTTGGGCAAAGATTACCGGATTAATACCGAGTTCAAAATATACATGAAATATCATAACTCCGAGATTTCGATCTGTTTCATGCCAAGAAATTCTTGCTCAAAACTCTAGTGGTTCTCCTACGGGCACCCATTAGAATATGATTTCTTTCAACAATATAATTAGTCCTGCATGTACGTATCGCTTTAAACACGGACATATACATGTACCAAATGGTGAATATGAATCAATTTTGAAATTGCTCTGGCAAATTGTTAGCTCGTAAAGTTAAAAAAAAAATCCATGTTTGACAAAGGTGTTGGTTTTTTTTTTTTGGAGTTTTTTTGTCAGAGAAGTTAAAATGAAATTTACCGGTAAATGGAGTTACACTGAATCATGGAAGTAATATTGTGAATCTTCTCAATTGAAGAATGATGGATTGAACCTGGTTTTATGGCAAGCCAAACCCTCTCTCTCTTTTAGGCAATGTTAAAAATACTGCTATTATATGACAAAAAAATTTGTCTTTATGGCGAATAATACACTATAAAAATCTTGAAATTATCTGCTGTTATTCGTATAAATAAAAAAGAAAGTTGCGATATGATTGCCAATGCGACAATTCTCCACAAGAGACCAAAATGACACAGACATTTAACAACTATAGGTCACCGTACGGCCTTAAACAATGAGCAAAGTCCATAGTATGTTTCTTTTTATCATAATTGCAATATGATATTTTATAAGTTATCATTAGACTTCAAAATGTTGAATGAGTTGACGCCGTATACTGCTAATTGTATTTTTTATAAAACTCTGTGATGTGTACAATGGTGTAGTTTTGAGGGTATTCAACAGATTACACTCGTGTCACAGGATGTCGATGTATATCCTACGGTGGTCATTCATGTTCAATAAACGAATGTAGGACAGAAAGTTTAGTTAAACAAATTTTATTTGTTCAAGTACAAATTGGATAAGACACAAAAATAAATAAAGGAATATTAAGTTAAGAGAACTAAAACAAAAAAAAAAAAAAATAAAATACTAAATTAATTCAACAAACGAAAAAAGGGAAGCATTTAACTTAGATGATGATTTGTGTGCGATCATGGTTTGCTATCTAGACAATTAGAATTCGGTTTTTAGAATATATTTCTTTGAACAAGAAAAAAATCATTTTAAAGATAGTGTTGTGTTTTTTCTTGAACTATTATATATATATAAAGCAACTTTGTAATTAAAATTTATTCAATTTAAATCAATACAAAATGTCAATTATTATATACTTTGTCTCAGTCTCCATAATCACTGAAATGCACTATCCTTAATGTATTTAATAACATGGAACAATTCAGAAACATTGTTGAACATGTATTATTCTAATTTATTTAAACGTTGTTCTCATATCATTATAGTCATAAGCAATAAGGATATCCTAATCGATGTTGTTGATTGTGTAATTCACGGCTGAGTAGGTGTGTAATCGATGACACGTGCATGCCCGCATTATATTATGAAAATTAAAAATATCTCTCTAAGTTCGGTTTTAAATATCTAAAAAAAACTACCTCAGGGACTCGGTCGGCAGATTTTTTATGTTTTTAATTAATTAAGGTCTTTCCTTTTACTAAAGGGAAAGACCTTACTGTATTTCTTCTTCTGATTATTATTATTATTATTCTTTTTGTTCCGCCAAACTTTGACGAAGTTAGCCTCCGTAACCGTAAGACGTGTCGCTTTCATGTTCACACTTTGTATCGGTGTCATGAATACCTATCCGGAACTCACCCTGTGAGTCGAAATATTTTGTCGGTTCGGAGTAATCCCTCCGAAACCCAAAAACCTTGTTATCGTTCCAACACCGTAACCGTAATAGGTAGAAAAAAAACAAAGGGTGAAATTTGTTCAGGACCAGACCCCGGTTCTTTGTTACATTTGGATCGAAAAGATTCAACGACTCATTGGTAGGGTTATGCCCCTATGAAAATTAACCGGTGTCGGTTGACCACCAAAACTCAGAAACCGTAAGTTGTAGACACCTAGGATCTTCACCAATCATCATCAATTTATGTATCTTTGAAAAATACCTCAAGGTCAAATTTGTATGTTGACCTTGACCTTTGACCTAACACCTTGTTATGGGATAATCTCAGAAACCATTATACTTACAGAAGTTTTGAATAGTGGAAAATGTTTGGGTCATTACGGCACAACTTTGTTACATTTTGACCGAAGAGATTTGACCTTTTTTTAAGGGGCATAACACCTGTTTTAGGTTTCTGGAAAGACAAAATCATCTTTTACTATATAACCAAAGGTCCTAGACCCATGGGGTCTTCGGCAATGACATTGGGGACTAATGACCTTGACAAAGGTCAAAAGGTCAAAGGTCAAGGTCATGTCCCATATAGCGAATTTGGTGTTTTTAACCTTATTTAAAGGTTTTTCAGTGTGTTTTAAAGCTTTTCAATACATTCTACGTCTATTTGAACATGTATTTTACATAACAAAAGGAAAGACCTCTCAATTGTTCAAGAACAATTGACAGTTTAATTTTTTTTATATTTCTTGTCTGGACACTGGACACATTTTCATAGTAAATACTGCCCATGGACAATATCTACTTATTTAAATGTGTCCTGGACACAATTTTCTATGAAAATATGTCCTTAAGTACGAAAAAGAGTCCATGAACAAAAACATTATTCACTACCATAATATTGTCCAGGGGGGACATTTTTTTCAGAGGACATTGTGTCCACCAGGGCATCTTTTGATGGGATTTAAGTATTAAATGATATCCATTGCTTTGTTATTACTGGACACATTTTAACTTTTAATTGCAAACTTTAATTAATTGTTACTTTGACATAGAGTTGTCTCATTGGCACTCATACCATCCTTATCTTAATATTTATATCTCTTAATATAATTAAATACATGCATAATTCAAACTCAAATAAATAACAGATGCTGTACAGTATTATTTTCCTTAGAGGACACAATTTAATAACATTTACTACAACAGTTTGTTCTGTAGATGGACCATATTTCATAACTGTCGCTGTAAAATGCTGTCCACTTAGGAGACAATATTTCATGGCAATGGACATTATTTATTTTCAATTGCCTTCTTCTCTGACATAACAAATATAGTAAAGTTCTTAATTCGGACTTAATTTTACACTTCCGTCAATCAATTAAAAATACTGCTTGTAAATATATTGTACTGTAGCACATATTAGAACCCCACTTAAATCATGAATGGTCATGCTTTACGAATTTCTTTCACATTAATTTACATGTATGACCCATTCTGTTTGGCTATATACAATGATATAGGTAGTGTTATACCTTGACATTTCCGGGTATTACAAATCAACATGTATATTAACGGCTCATTTTTTATAATGGCGTTAAATACGTATCTCTGATATAACAACATTTTTATAACATTCACATTTCTGAATGTTCTGCATATTAATTTCATATTTTATTGACCGAATGAGAATATGTTTATATGCAAGGAAACATATTGAGTATCAAATTAATATAGGTGTTTTTTTATTTATCTTGGTATTAAATTAAAGAAATTTAAAAATACTATAATTGCGTGTCAGGTATAAAGTAGACTTGTTGACTGTTAGCGGAGAAATAATATGCCCTATACTAAAGAATATGAATGAATTAGACAATGACAAGTCTTGCAAAGGAACAAGATATAAAGCACGTCGATTTTTCCAGCCGGGTGCGTCTAAACACTCGACTGCTAAGGAGTCCACTCTGTCTTAAACAGTTCACAAACGTTTTTTTGGTGCACTAAATACTAATAAGGAGCACGCTTCAACTAAACTTTTTTTTTCGGTTTCATTCTATCTACATAGGCAAAGTTGACTTTAGATAATTTACCAAATGATACGAAACATTTAAATATGTCACAATTATTACTCCATATATAAAAAAGAAGATGTGGTATGATTGCCAATGAGAAAACTGTCCACAAGAGACCAAAATGACACAGACATTAACAATTGTATGTGACCGTACGGCCTTCAACAATGAGCAAATCCCATACCGCATAGTCAGCTACAAAATGCCCCGATATAACAATGTAAAACAATTCAAACGAGAATACTCACGGCCTTATTTGTATAAAAAAATGAACAAAAAACAAATACATAACACATAAACAAACGACACCCACTGAATTACAGGCTCCTGACTTGGGACAGCCACATCCATAAATAATGTGGTAGGGTTAAACATGTTAGCGGGATCCCAACCCTCCCATATTTTTTTTTAAATAATATTTCGTCCTAAATATGCATGCAATGTTTGCCACTGGACGTTAGGCAATCAACAATCAATTGATCAAATTTTGCACTAAAATAGGAATTCAACAAGTTAGTTAACTTTCTGAATTCGTTTTTGTGCAGAAATAAATTCCATAGAATATATTAAGTATGTAAATATATGCAAAGGGTATCTTGTGGTCTTGTGGTATAGTTTATATTAGATCAATCATTTGGCTGTTGTCTGCTCTTTGGTTGTTTTGTTGTCTCTTTTACACATTCCCCGTTTTCATTCTCAATTTTATCGTATGTTTATTTTTATTGTATATGCCAGAAAATGTATTAGCCAAGTTTAAATGAAAATAAAGAGAATTAGAATATTGTTGAAGAGAAAATACATATCCGTGTGGAATTCGCCTCAGGTTGTTTTTCCAAGTTTGATATCCAACTTCTTTACCCGACAACCTTGTATATTGTATATGTTTGATGGACTATCATCATATGCTCATGTGACCATCAGGTACTGAGATAAATATGTTATGGTTTAAACTCTGTCAAAGCCAAAACGATTAAATATATATATATCTAATTTAAATTCATTCATGCATGCAGTAAAACGTTTCTTGAATGAGTAAAATTATATAAAACAATTTTTCAAACTTTTATTTTTAATGCGTTTAGCCTACATGTGAAAATCAACCGGGAAAGGAGTTGTGATAGACAAATGGACAATTATATACATGATATATAAACATATGTATTGATATTTTCTTTAGTAATGAACTGCAGAAAATACCCGATTCATTTATCCTCATTACACATAATCTGTGTTGAAATGCGTTGAAAGCATGGGAGTTTGTATTTCTTGCTCCTATATTATGTATTTCTTAAATATTTTCTTCGCCTAAAATGTGATCGATATTTATATTGTTCTTATTAGTCCTGAATTTTATAGTACGAATCACACCTCTTTAACACAAGTGAAAAAGAAAGGAGGGAAACCTTGAATGACACAGTACAAAACTCCCAGTATATTTTATTTTATCATGGCCATTATAATGCTTAATCTACATGTATATATTGTTTACTACAAACATGAAATCGACAATAAAATTATACCACCAGCTATTTAATTGTACCATGTTGGTACTACTTCTACTACTTTCCGTTACACGAAGTTCCTCAAAACAAGGACTTGGTATAGAAAGTCCCTGCTCAAAATAAGGCAATTTTGACATTTCAAAGAACTCTGGTGTTTTTCGTCTTATTTTGTCTGGCATTGTCGGTATGTTTTCGTCTTATAAGTTTGAAATCCCCATTGCACGTTATATGTTGCCTCCCTTATTGTGCAGCAGCAAATATTCCAGAAGTACGTTATAAATACTTAGGATCTCGTGTCATTATATATATACCACAAGACCACAAGATATATACCACAAGACCACAAGATACCCTTTGCATATATATAGTACCACATCTCCTTTTAATGGGCGCACTACGTTTGCACACATTTGGGAATTAAAATGTTTTACGTTTCCACTCAGCTTTTGATTACATTTGCACGCATTTATTTAACAGGTTTATTTCAATAACAATAATAATAATTTTATTTGCAAAATACACCCATATGGGTCAAGCAAATACAAAAACAACATTTAATACAGACAGTGAAGAATTACAAATATAAACGTAATAAAAACATAGTTATAAATGGTAATCAATGTAATCTTTGATGGACATGGACCTCATTTTCGCAATTCTAAAGATTGCTTTATAAAGTCACAAATTTCTGTCAAAAGCTCAGATTTAGGATTTAAAAGTTGTTTTAGTTTTAAAAGTGGTTGATAATTTGTAAAATCAGGATTTATATTATTAATCTTTAAAAATAAGCAATCTCTTAAAGTTGAGTTTAGTTTGCAATATAGAAAAAATGGTATTCATCATCAATTTTATTACAAAGTTTACATAACCTTTGATCTCTGGGTACATTTTTATATCTTTCCATTTCAACCTCTAGGTTATGGTCACTAACCCTTAATTTAGAAATTAATTGTCTGCTTTTAAAATTTGATTCTTTTAATAAATAATTTTCAATTTTTATCTCAGTCAATCTAGATGGCCAGCATGTTCTCTTTTTATCCAAAAAAGTGTCTCGCAACAAAATTTCAGTGATTTGATACCCCAAGCTGACTTGCATAATGAAATTATATCAATGCATCAACCAAAACTGACCATATTTACATTTTATTATGTAAATCTGTATATATAGCTGCACAGTACATAGTAAATCAGCAATATTTTGATATCAGAATGCATTGCATTATACAAATGAGTCGACAGTAACATTGCAACACAATGTCAACACAAATTTATTCCAATCATTTAGATTGCCAGCATATCCTCTTTTTATTCAAAATAGTGTCTTGCAACAAAATTTCAGTGATTTGATACCTCAAGCTGACTCATATAATAAAATTATTTTAACACGTCAACAAAATTTAAGTGATTTGATACCTCAAGCTGACTCATATAATAAAATTATTTTAACTCGTCAACAAAATTTCAGTGATTTGATACCTCAACAATGCTCAAGCTGACTCATATAATAAAATTATTTTAATGCGTCAACAAAATTTCAGTGATTTGATACCTCAAGTTGACTTATATGATAAAATTATTTTAACGCGTCAACAAAATTTTCGTGATTTGATACCTCAACAATCATGACAATGCTGAAGCTGACTCATATAATAAAATTATTTTTACACGTCAACAAAATTTCAGTGATTTGATACCTCAAGCTGACTCATATGATAAAATTATTTTAATGCGCAAACAAAATTTCAGTGATTTGATACCTCAACAATGCTAAAGCTGACTCATAAATAAGAATTATTTAAACACATAAACAAAATTTCAGTGATTTGATACCTCAAGCTGAATCATATGATAAAATTATTTTAACGCGTCAACAAAATTTCAGTGATTTGATACCTCAACAATGCTGAAGCTGACTCATATAATAAAATTAGTTTAACATGTAAACAACATTTCAGTGATTTGATACCTCAAGCTGACTCATATGATAAAATTATTTTAACGCGTCAACAAAATTTCAGTGATTTGATACCTCAACAATGCTGAAGCTGACTCATATAATAAAATTAGTTTAACACGTAAACAAAATTTCAGTGATTTGATACCTCAAGCTGACTCATATAGTAAAATTATTTTAAGGAGTCAACAAAATTTCAGTAATTTGATACCTCGCTCTTTATTATGTAAATCGATATACAAAATGATATAGCAGCATAGTAAATCAGCAATATTTTAATTTTTTTGATGTCAGAATGGATTGCCATTATTTAAATTTTGTTGATTGTTGGCATTTCTTGTTTTTATTCAAAATATTGTCTCGCAACAAAATTTCAGTGATTTGAAACCTCAGGCTGACCATGCTGACTCATAATAAAATTATTTAAACATGTCAACCAAAACTAACCATATAAGCACTTAATCATGTCTATTATGTAAATCTATATATAGCAGCATAGCAAATCAGCAATATTTTTATTCTTTTCTGTTTACGTAATATAAAACGGTCACTGAAGTCAGTATCTGTATCTGTATTTCAAACTTCTGAACATGGATGGGTATGCCGTTAATTCATTTTGGCTATTGTTTGATTGGTGGATCTGCGCATAAGTAAGTCATGCTTGCTGAGGTGTGCTCATTCAAACCCAGTGGTTCAGGATATTTTGTAAGATTCACCATATCGCTAATCCTGGCTGAGCCGGCTGCTTGAACTTTTCATGCATAAAACAATCACTTTTCCATGGTGGCGTCATATATTTTGTTTTATGACGTCAAAATTTTACGGGAAATTTTACATGTCTATTAATGGCAGACAAATAGCGATATGGTTTATAGGTGGCACGGTAGTATTTCCTAGCCCATAGGGATAATGATAGCATTTTTAGAATTTTCACCACTTTCTAACACTGCAAAAAATTCTACATTCACAGTTAACTGAAGTACTTTCATTTTACTATTTAGAAATGAATTTGAATATGTATCATGACCGTTTACTTTTTTTGCTATATTTAAATACCTAAGGCCACTAGTGTTTTTAGGTCTTTTATGGTGCAGTGAATACAAAATTAATAAAAATTCTCAAAAATTCATTTTCATCTGTATGTAAAATTATTTCATATTTTTCTACACCTGATTCATCCCTCAGTTTGGGAAAGTATGTTCAGTTGATACTGTATTTTTTGTCCAATCACACTGTTTAGATACATTAACCTAAGTAGGGTACACAAAAGAGCAACCTAAATTCTGGAATGCAAATACTACCGTGCCACCTTAAAAACTAACCCAGTAGCTAGTACGTACATCCCCCAACAATGTGACTGACATGAGAGATACTTTCATGACTTTATAATGAGAAGTTCTCTTTCTTGGAAAAGTATACTGTTACATGTAGTATATTATGTCGGTTGGTTGATTTTGTTGGTAGCTAAATTTCAAGTGGCAAATATTTCATTCCTGTTCGCATAAGTATTTTTTTGAACGTTCACGGTATCATTTATAATTTATAATGACAAATCTAACACAATTGACGAGATTGTTCATAGTTATACAACACCTTATGTGCAATACATGTAACACTGTACAGTGTACAATTTCCTTTTGATCATTTTCTGGAAAACAGAATCGTGAATCCAAGGCAAACAAACGTGAATTACGAAGGCATATTTATGAAGAGCCTGTCAAAAATGGGGAACGAAACAACGTAAAAAATGATGTTGATAACCCATGATATAAAAATAATGTTCCTATGCGCGGATAACCTCTGTATACGGCTTCTACTTAAAAAAAATCATTTATTTTAATTTATGATAGCTGCAAGTGATAACAAGTGTCAAATCTTATAGCCATTGTTCTCTATAAATAAGAATATGAAAAAATAAAATAATTACTTTAATAAACACATTAAAAATATTTTGTTTTCGTATTCTTATCTATAATATATATTTAGTCTACCGGGTATAGTAATTTGCTACTCTGGAAAAATATTAATTAAGATTATTATTATTGTTTATGTTTACAATCCGAAAAATTAAAATAAAAAGAACTTCGATTTCCACCAATGAAATGTCGTACACCATTCATTCACACCGTTCCCGATTGCACGTTACACGATCACACCATTCCTCATACACCATTGCCCTTACACCATACACCATAGCACCATACACCTTACACCATTGCACCATACACCTTACACCATTACACCATACACGTTTTTTTGGGAAGTTTACACCATCCAAGGGCTGTATATATTTGCTTTAAAATATAGTAATGTGCGAAACAAGCTTCCTCAGAGAAAAAATTGAATCATGTTCTTACAATATCGTGTCTCTTCTTAGACAGAGGTGGACTTAGATACCTACATTTCATGCCTTTACCTGAGATGTCTGTGGCCCAGTTGTAAGATATTTAGTGTTTGCACATAATACGTTTCCAAAAGACTTAATGCATTGCTTTTACCCTACAACTATGTTCTATTTTGGTCACTAAATGCTGTACGACCTATTTTCCACTTGAATTTTACATTTTTTCATCAAGTCACGTGTTTTTGTAGAGACAGGTTTCGCTTCCATCTACGTAATTCAGGCATTTTGTCTTTGCACCTTTTAACTTCTGCTTAGTTTAAGAAAAATACTCAACAAACAAGATTTTCCTTCTGTCTTTCTCATGCTTTGATCGAAAATCGATACCTTCCAATCAGTCGTATAAAACTCTAACTTTGATCCTTCTCAATAGAGAAGAAATTAAAATTTTCTGTATTGCAATGTGTAACAGTGAAAATTTGGTTAAAAGTTGTTCTTCGTAATAATTTTCTACAAGTTCGGATACTATTTGTTTCGTCTCTCAGATGATTGCTAAGTATTTGCATTAAGAAACAAAAAACGGCAAAGATTTTTCAGGTTCTCCTTACAATTTTACATTTTTACACTGTACTATGATTTATTATTTAATTTGATTTCCTTTGTTGTATTACCTCTCAATTACGTTCTTCCTTCAGCACCTTAAACCAAAACGTTGAAAAAATTGATGTCCTCTCCACTATCAGCACTACATGTAAGTAATGTAATTGTTGAATTATCAAAGCTCCCTTCTCCTACTCCTACTCCAATAACTAAACTGACAGTGGCGCCATCTCATGAGAAATGTAAAATTGTTCATTTTCTAGAAATAACTGTCATCCTTTGTCTGACATTGCATGAATTTTAGTAATTGAAACATTTAAACACTATACTAGAATTTTCTTGATTAGGGAAACTCTGTGATCGGTCTGAGTAGTTCAACTACTTCATAACTAAAAATAAGAAGATGTGGAATGAATGCCAATGAGACAACTCTCAAGTTTAATCATATTGTGTAGAAAGTAAACAATTGAAGGTCAAACAGCAACCTATAAATCATACCCCAAAATGACTACAATGTAGTGTAAAACAGAAAAAATAACGGTCCTGTCTATATACAAAGCGAGAAACAAGAAACACCTATGAACCACACCAACAAACGATAACCACGTATACAGACCAACAGGTTCCTGGTTTTAACAGGGTCAAATTTCATCATAACCTGAAATATTATGTAACAACTTAGAAAGAAACACTATAAGATATCAATTGATATACATTGTATCCTATCTCAATCAAAAAGATATATTTACCAAAACAAGTGAACATACATTGAACGAATAAAATTGATGTGTGACACAATATAAATAGAATATCAATAAATAAGGAGGTACGTAAAACAATGTCAAAATGACACATTTAATCTTGGACGCAGGTAAATCTAAATGAAATAAAGAAAGGAATTATTATCAAACAAACAAATGAATTTGTTATTCAACATATTAAAAACAAAATATTTGTTTAAAGTGGTACATGCTAAAAATAATGAAAAAAGATATAACACAAAATAAGTAAACATAGAATACCAAAATTGCATTACAAATATATTCAAGAATAACGAAAGTACAATTTGAGAGTATTCGAAGATATTGATAGCTGGTTAAAAGCCCCCAAAAGATCACAATTAAAAAGCATGCATCAGAGACTCCACGCCATTAACAATAAAAAAAAAAAGAACTGACTTGTGCAATGCCAAAATTTAAGAGTATCTTCAGGCAGTAGGATAGTTAAGATGTACTGCTGAATCATATGATAAACAATCAAATACCAAAATATATAACAGTAAAATGTCTCTTTTTTATTATCACAATGCATGCATAGTTCAAACAAACCAATACAACTATTAATCCTTATCTACAAATTGATATTATTCACAGATATATTGCACAACATATAAAATATTAACGGTACACACGTTAACAAGCCCAGCTGTGCGTGTGTTTCGTATGTTATTTGCGTGACAAAATTGAAATAGTTCAGTGACTTTTCAAGGATTTTACTTATTCTTTTATAACCTACTATATAGATTCGTGTTTGTTGATTGTGAAATGTCGAATTCATTAGTATTCAAATCCTCCACATTTGTGGTTTATTTTCACCCAAATTCTGCCCTAATCCACGGTTTAAAGTAATGAGGATGTCAATACTGCCATGATTTATAACAAAAATTTTATAAAATTGTCCGTTAATGAATTATGAAATTATAACTAAGGTTTCAACTCCCTCATGCAAAGTTGATTTGGCTTTTTTGTATGTTTTTTTGTCATATAACTCTTAAACTGTTTCGGTACTAATACATCCTCAGCTTTCACATAAATTAGCATAAAGCAAACCTGATTGAATTGATTTTAATTGACAATAGATTTTTTTTAGGAATTTGAAGTTTTTTTTTTTAAATTTCTGTGATATACATATGTGAGAGAGAATGTAACTATTCGTATATTACTGACATTAGTAAAACATAAAAAAAGGTATGAATTTAAAATACATACATTCAAACGTTCCTGTTTCAAGGACGTGTGTTCTAGTCTATGTGTATACATCAACCTATATATATAAAAAAAAGTATCAATCACAACACAGCTCTTCTATAAAACATGCTGTGTTGACAGTACAGATTGGCATATTAATCATAAACCAAAAGTTATGCATATGCGTAGTCTTTTGAAATCAAAATAGATTTAGTTGATCAAAAATAGAAGATTTAAGATAAACAGATGAAATTTGCATCGTAAAAACATCTTTAATACAATTTGGAAAATACCCCCTCCCAAAAAAAAAAATAAAAAATTTAAATAACAGAACTTTAACACTTGTAATATCAAACAAAAGTTGCGGGTGGTCAATACCTGAAGGGATGATGCCAGAGATTATACAATATTAAATAATAAAAGAGCAGGCGACCAAACACATACATGAACAGTCAATAAAAAAGGTTATCTTCCAATATATCCAGTAATTCAACGAGTAATATGCACAAGGTTAATTAACCGCCTACATTATATGGTTCACAACTTTTGCAAAAACAAAGGAATTAAGAAAGCAACGTGACATTCGCCAATGTGTTGCCAATAATTATGCAATAGCCGTTAACATATAACAATATAAATGACTGTTCTTCCTTGTCAAATTTCATTATTTGGGATCATATCATACAAGAACGGTTTACCTCTATTCAGGAGATTTTCAAGAACAGGTAAGTTGTCCTTATCATCTTAAAGGTTGTTTTTTTTTCAGGCAAAATTTAGATATGAAAAAGGGCAATTCCGGTAGAAAAATTCAATGGTGGTATTGATTAAATCATCATGCCTTTGAAACATACTTGAAACTTCAATTGTTTTATTAAGGCTACACGCGCGTTTCGTCTACAAAAGACTCAACAGTGACGCTAAAATTAAAAAGAAAATATTTAAAAAAGGCCAAATAACGTATGATATACAGGTACATGTATTCCTAAAGATACAAAAGCATTGTTCAAATTCTGTTTAAAAGATAACGCCAATTAAAAGTTTATTTTTACATCAAAATACGAATTTAAAAGTAAACTGTTGGTAGTTCGCTCTATTCGTCGTCAGTTGTGTTTATTGTAAATACTTACTCCGTTAGCCAACTATCAGGTAATGACATAAAATACCAAATGTATCGGAGATAAGATTTGCTTTCATGAAATGGAAAAGTCCGGCATCAGTTAGAATGTATCAGGAAATGTGTCTCTCTGATTGATAGCTCTAACGGTTACAATTGTCCAAGTATTTGTTTACATTTCACCAGGAAGATTGTTTATATAGGAAACAAATCTGTGACGTTTCAGATTTGATGATATGCCTGCAAGATGTGGACTGGAGACAAGAGCAGGGTTTGATATTTTTTCTTGAGTTATAAAAACCACGCCTCTTTTCAGGAGTGATATTAAATTCATATATATTTCGTTTTGTTCATGTACTGGTTCCCAGATATGATCTCTATCGTCTATGTTTCATCTGATAGAGACATAACTTGGAATGTTACCAGGAAATTCACATGGGTTGTGGCGAAATTGAATTATAATGTGGAGGGAAGGGTCTACGAAACTGTAGTACAAGTTGAAACTCTTAGACTTTCGAGGCATATGCATGTTCAAATATGCCTTATTGAGAGTTAAGTAGTAGTGCGTATCAAATTTCGATCCTTGTTTACGAAACTTCAAATTTTGCACAGTTTTAGCTGCAAAGGGATAATCTATGGGAAATTGTTTATATTTACAGAAGTGCAACCTCTAGTTGCTGGTACATTAGTTTGTTTAGAAGTCTAGTACAAGCACACACAGCTTCAATAGTTTATAATAAACAAATTAAATTTTGCTGTTGAAAAAAAGTGTTTGCATATCTCCCAAATAAGAGATAGGATTGTTAACTTTGAAATAGAAATAAAAATTCTTTATATAAGCAATTGATACAATGATTCTATTATTTTATAAGACAATGACTATTTGCACGATGTTTCTCTCGACGAAATTGTTTTTGCTTTCAGCTAAAGAAATATATGTCTTATTGAATTATTTTTATTTGGCAGGAACGTTAATAAGCTGAAAATTGAAAAAGGATAATGACTCTTGTTTTTACCTACATCGTGTGTGTTTTGGTGCCGATGATCTTAAACCAATTATACGTAGATGCCTACAGCTATGGTCTTCAGTGTGTTGAATGTGATGATGACCGAAAGGAGCGATTCTGTCGTGAAAGTACTGGTAAGATTGGAAGAGCGAAAAGATACACCAAAAATAATCAAATTCATCGAAGATCCACTTTGTCTTTGAGAATTTGAAACTAGTTTTCAATACTACATCATTTACTGGCATGTTTCTCTGTTTTAATTTGTTTTTTGAGCTCTTTGAGAATTTTTGAGTACGGACGTTATAATTTCAAATCGAATTATAAAACTGGTATCCTTTTGGAGGGGTGCGCTTCCGTTGACACCCAAATGAATAGGCTTAAAACTTCTAAAACTTCCACAAATAGTGTAAACTTACGATCATTTATTATTCAAAGACGGCTAGGAAACGATAAAGTTTGTATCCATCTGATGAGTTGAACCTATTTCAACTGATTTTCATAATTTTTCTTTTACACCACTGTCCAACTAACGGGAATTTTGGCGCCTTCAAACTTCTTCAATCCCGCTGAAAGATGTTCCAATACCGGAGACTGTAATTTAAAGGTTGTTTTTTGTTTGTGTGTTACATAATTTGTTTTCGTTTATTATTGTGTACATACATTAGTTAATTTTCTCGTTTGAATTTGTTTAACATGTGTCTTTTTCGATTCTCTTTTAGCTGACAATGACGTTTAAGTGGATATATGATTGTTTTTAAATTTCTGTGTTTGGTCTCTTGTGGAGGTCTGATTTTCAATCATACCTCTTTTTATTAATTTCTAAATCAGAAACATGACGGGTGCCAAATGTGCGGCAGAATTTGATTACCCTTCCGTAACAAATGTTACTATTTGTGTAGGGGTTCGAGTTGCTCAGTCTTTAGTTTTCCATTTAATGTCACATGTTCAGTTGATTTTTTTTATTTTGTTGACATGGTTTTTCCAGTTTGATTACGACTAATGCGTTTGAATATCCCTTTTGTATCTGGCAGCTCTCTTTAAAAACGTTTTACTCTTTTAACAACAAAAATAACAATTGTTATGAATACCTAATGCCAGTACCTTAGCTAGTATTTTTCTTTTACAAACTGTATTCAATAACCCTTACAATGTAAAATATCACCAATCTAGCAGCCAGTACTAGCATAAAAAAAGGATTGTATGTTATTAAAATGTACTTCGTGTAAAGCTCTAATCTCTATCCCGACTAATAAATTACCTTTTTGTCATTTAGGGTTTATGAGCTCTTAATTTTTCAGTAAGCTTCAGTTATTCAAGTTTAAAGGTCTCGAGCATGATAACATGGACTTTATGATAGGTAAAAGGGTTGCTGATTATGTAGATAAGCTGAGTTTAAAAATATATATCATTTAGGATTATTCAAAATAAATTGAAACATTTTGAAAAAAATGAAAGGATTTACCTTAAATTTAATACAAAAGTAGTATTTAAACGAACAGAACACATTGATAATAGTAAAGATATTATTAAACTTTTATTTGATTTTGTTTGCATTATAAAAAAAGACCAATTAGTAAAGTTAGATGAATCTGTATAAAACGTCAAAGATACAGCGTGCTGGATATAGATTGTATTCTATAGATATTCAGTTTATTTATATATATTTTATACATTTTTTTCAGATGATAATGGTCAGTCTTCATTTACTGCATTTACATTCACTTTAGATCATAATACTATCAAATGGAAAAAAGGAGATATAGTAAAATACACCCGTAAACTCACTAATATTGGAAACTGTTACAATTCAAATACGGGTATTTTTACTGTGAAAACAGATGGTCTTTACGCGGTGTCAGCTGCTATGATAGGAGGCCCACATCAATCCACTCATTATTCTATCAGGAAGAATGGACAGCAGATGGTGTGGCTATTCACTGGTCCAACATACGATATGGCAGCCCAAACTATCAACCTTGCACTGAGGAAAGGAGACAGGCTTTGGATACAACTAGAATGGTTACCCGTTCATATTTATAAGATAAAACATCCTTATCATCAATTCAGTGCAGTTCTGATAAGGCCAGGAAAATTTTGAACAAATTAATAAAAGCACTGCTAATTTCATTGGTAGTTACAATCTGATTATGTTCAGACTTCTTTTGTTTTAACGAGTTATGCACTCACAAGCTCATTAAATTTAGTTTTTTGTGTCTTACAATACTTGAATCTACCTTTTCATAACACATGCTACACTAACATATTTCTTGCCTGTTGTTCATTTTAAACAATTTGTTCTAAACTGGTATGTTTAGTCAAATGAATAAAGCATGTTTGAGAGGTCTTTGTTTACAAATATAAATAGAAAAAAAGTGGTATGAATCAAGAAACATCTCTCCATCCAAGTCACAATGTATAAAAAGTTAACGATAACAGGTGAACGTACGGCCTTCAACACGTAGCCTTTGCTTACACCGAACAGCCGACAAGACTGTCTTACTTAAAGAAATTTTGATTTCTATAAAGTACATCTAATTTATGATAATATTTAGGTGTTAACTCAATAAAATTGAAAATAGAATTGGGTAATCTATGCGCACTGTTCTACTATGTTTTAGTTGTCGTTGCAAAAACCATGAATTGTTTAAATAAAACCTGGCAAGATAATTTTTCCTTCATTCTGTCTTTTAACTGTTCCATTGTTGTATTAGTTATTAAGTACCATTACTATATATACAAACAAAGCGGATGTACAGGAGGGTCCAAATGGTGTTCAAAGAAAAGATAAAAAGTGACAAAAAATACAGAAAACAACTAATACAAAAAAAAGAATACAGAATAATTGACTAAAATTACAGAAAAAAATTAACAACAAAAATAAAAGAAATACAGAATAATTGCATGACCACAAATACAGAAAAATAACAAACAAAAGGAATACAGAATGATGGACCAAATGTACAGAAAATATGGACCAAAATATAAAAAATAAAAAAATGGCTAAAGAAATATAAAGGATGGCTTACGTTTGAGTGCTATAATATTTGAAGGATAGAAAAGAAAAAGCTTATATAGAGAAAAGAGAAAAAAAACTTAAGATTGTAAAGAATACAGAAAATTCCACATTCATACCCTCGATTATTTTATGAACACAAATTTGTTGATCTTTCGGAGAGAGGCGTGATAATGTTCATATCAACTTAGGAATTGAATTTAATTCTTATTTGAACAGATTACATCATTACGTACTGGTGTGGTTGATTAATATTCTTATTATTTTGAAAAATATATGGCCAACAATTTTGGGCTGTTTAGATTGTTTAACAATTTTTAGACGATCTGTTAAAATTTGCCTCACCAAAAGATCTAAACTGACTGTCTGTCTAATATACGTTTTCTTTAATGTTGTCTCCTGCAATATATGAGAGAGAAAAAAAAACCACTATCTAAATTGAAAGTTTCAACAGGACAAGTAAGCAAAGATAGAAGAAAACGCGGTATGAGTGTTGATGAAATAACTCTCAATCCGAGTCAAAATTTGTAAAAGAAATAATAGTCCGGCTGACGAATTGTGCAGATTTTTGACAAAATTGCTCAGATTGTGGTAAAACAATGAAATTTGGCATAGTTGTAGTATATGTCATGGACAACATGTTAAGCTATGGAACCAATCTGAAAATCGAAATTGGCGGAAGAGGCGGCCATTTTAAAATGGCGGCCGTTCGATCTCAATAGATTAATAATAGAAGATCATGAAAACGATATTAGAGAAGATATTGACAGTAAATCTGGTTGATAGAATAACAGTGCTGAATCCAATTGTCTTGTAGAACAAAAGTTTTGGAAATATTACCCATATTGAATGGCGGCCATCTTGAATTTTATTTTTTAAGCCAGAATATATAGTCATTATTCGATATAATAAAAAAACAATGCATGGTGGAAGATATATACAAATGCATTTGTTTGAGCTATATAACAGGACAAAAAGATAGCCTTTCCCCCTTCCCGAGTTATTCTTCTGTTTTGTGTACAAAAGCATTAAAACGCGGACACGAAGATGATCATAAAATGAACTATTACTCTGAAAGCAATATTCGTGCAACCGCTTGTTAGACATAGAATAACAGGAGAATTTTATTTATACGTAGAAATAAAGCAAGAAAATATTTGTATACCTGTCGTTTATAATAGTTGGCTGATTACTGCACAATTCGTTTTGTTTATATTGTTCATTTGAAACAACTTTCAAAAACCTTGATTGCAGACATAATGAATTTTATATCATAAAAGTAATGTTATAAGAACATCATCTGCTCAAATGTTCTCAATTGACGTTAAAAATATCTAACAATAAATGAAATGTACATGTACATGTTTTGTCAAACCACACTCTGTTGATCATATTCTTTCACATTGTCCTCCACATCAACATAGAGTAGAACAACTTAATACTGGCTTTACACATTTGCATTTCCTTAGTAACCGTGTTCACTTTGACTTATAAGTTAAGGGCTTGCTGCAGGAAATTATTATATAGTCATATGGTATATTCATCACAATTGACAAGGACTGTCATCTGAGGACTTCATATATATTGATTTTTTGGTAGCCATCTTGAATGATGGCCATTTTGAAAACATGAATTTCTAATATATAATTATTCGCTAATCTTATTACTTCACTGTTTGCATTCATACTTGTTTTACTAATTTATATTGGATATTCACAAAGAGGTCAGATAAGGCATGCACATGTGTACACAATTAAGATATCAGTATCAAAATTTCTGTTACTTACACTTTGTCTAAGAAACTTTTCAAAACAGAAATAACATATATATTATATAATTTATGACCAAAAATTGTTTTTTTTTTTTGGAAAAGATCAAAACATCGAAAATACTAAAACTAGATATAAGAAAAACATACTGGGCAATTAGATTGGAAGGAATGTGTGAAACGACAAAAGATGACATGTAAGGGTTTGCAATGCCAAGCAGATACAAACAGAACAGTCATAGACATTTGAGCTGGCAATCACTTTTTGATGCAAGCATACGAAGATGTTGGGTCTTGAATTGGTTTTCCTCTCGCTCAATTCGAAACAGTTGAATGAGGGCTATAGAAGTGCAGAAGCACTCTCCAATCACAAGGCAAAATGGCACAAATTATGTCAAACAAATATTCAGACCTCAAAATATTTCATCAGCAAAAGGAAAACATACTTCTGATGTTGAAGATAAGTTGCCAATGGAAAGGAAACAATAAGTAACCAGACACTGTAAAGTAGAACTGGATCAAAAAGAACAATGACTGCAATGTATTTTTTCTGTGGTGATGTATCTGAAGATCTCCATAATACATCGACATTTTCAAATCGACAAAAATAGGGCATGACTGTGCACTTGTACTACAAGACATATTCCCTTAGCCAAAGTAAGAGCTGGAGATGTCAAATCACTAGTATCATGCTTGATGATTGATGAAACTTGACAAAAGAGCAAATAAGCAGAAAAAAAGACACAGACAGAAAGCCAGGCATCTTTTGTCCTTGGAGTTGTGCTTTCCTAAATAATGAAATACATTGATGGTACACGGTCTGGAAGAAGTATTGTACCAATCTCCAAGCTTGCAGATCACGCCTGGAAGATCTTGGAGTTAACATGGAAAGAAGAACTGATACAACGCAGTTAACGAAATTGGAATGTAGCTGCCATAGAATATCTATAAGCATACAAGCAAGATAAATTAGTGCTCTTGATTTTTAACAAATTTAATCGTGAAGCTCTAAAACAGACATAACAATAAAAGGGTAAAAATGAAGGCATCACCATAGCCATTGTAGGCAAAATATATATGCTTGATACTTAGAATAACTTTACAGGGACACTTAATAACAGCGGTTGACACGAATCAGTTCAACAGACATAAGTTTCCTCAGTAAGAATGGCCAAACATCAAGACACAGTCCAGAAATATCGTTTAGTTGCAGACAAGACTGATCATTTCTCAGCTATAATAGTTTTAATTGTGCAACTCGTCGTTGAAAGAATACAACTGCAATTTATCAGTCCTCAGATAGAGAGTAAGATGTCTTAAATATTGTGGAACTGATTCATTTGGAAAGCCTACATTGAATGTCCCTTAAACCTTTTTATAGTAACAAGCTTAACTCTTAAAACTGTTCTAGTTACATTGACTATGAAGAGGCCTTCACCATCACGAATGAAAGACATGGCCTGTTTCAGAACTTCCCCAACATATTTGTTGAGAATTCGGAGAAAGACGCAACTTTCATGCGTGCTTGCATATCATCTATTTTTCAGAAGTGTTGTATTAATCATTCCTTCCATGACAACTCATATTTACTAAGAACATTTACTGTACAATTTACCAATATCATCAATTTTAAATATTAAAACAATATATGAGTGTGAGCCGTCACTGTTTTCTATAAATTTGGCAGCCCCATTCCATAGATAACAGATTCTTGACTTTTTTTTCTGTGTCTCGAATTCTGTCTAATTGCCCTGTCGTGCAGTTTTAACAAACATTTAGCATGATATCTGCTCCTGAAATATTAATCTCTAGCATTAAGTCTTGCTTAAAGAACAATGGTTAGTAGTTCAAGTGACAGTCACATACTCTATTGTCGATCATAATTGTCGAGGCTTAATTATGATAGTCAGATACCTCATCACAATGACAGAAAAACATCCTGCAATCATATTGTTCTTGTTATTTCATCACAACCTGGCTGGTTATTCTACTGGTATTTTCAATCCGTGACTCATCTTAGACTTTTTTCCTGACAAAAGATGTTTTGATCTTAAGATTTACTCTGACATGATAAGTACCTTTTGCCTTGTGATTCTGTAGTGTTTCTCCCATTACATGGCCTTCATCAACTTGGAACAGTTGTATGCTTACACAAATGACTGATTACCAGCTTAAATATCTATGTCTGCTCTTTTTGTATTTGATTGGCATTGTAAATCCTCATATGTCCTCTCTTGGCGTTATGGAATTCTTTCCAGTCTATTTATAATTTTTTAGTTCCATTGACTTAATAAATACGTATTATTCCTTGTCAATATACAGTGGTCATACCTTATATTGTATATACGCATTTTTTGGTGGTAAAAAAGTAACTAAGCCCTACATGCTAAATTAAACTGCAATTAAAAGAATTTACGCGTATTTTTAAAATACATTTATTTGTTAACATATGCATGCCTTATTTGAGCACTTGGTGAATATATCCTATATGAATAGCAACAGTCATATAAATAAATGATAAGACAAACTAGTTATAAATGCATATAAAACTTAGTATTAATTCAAAAAACAATTTAGGATAGCGAATACTGATATATTTGAAATTTACGTTTCAAAAATGGCCAACATTCAAGATGGCCACCTTATATTTCAGTAGTCCTCAGTTGATGTTCTTTGTCATAAGATATACGAAATTTTATCAAAATTGGTAATGTAATATATTTTTCATATTTTTGATAAT
The DNA here is from genome assembly GCA_037788925.1 of Mytilus galloprovincialis. Taxonomy (NCBI): domain Eukaryota; kingdom Metazoa; phylum Mollusca; class Bivalvia; order Mytilida; family Mytilidae; genus Mytilus; species Mytilus galloprovincialis. The sequence continues at coordinate 42,034,376 of CM075333.1, read as the reverse complement.
AATTTTTATTCATTTTTTGGACATGATTTCTAAATGGCCGCCCAGAGCCGCCATTTTGATTTTCTGAATTGGGTCCATAGTTATAAATGTTAGTTAAGACCTCAACTAACACTCTGCAAAATTTTATGCTTTTACCACAATCTGAGCAATTGTTTCACAAAGCGACTGGACTATAAATAAAAGGTCAACGTACGGTCTTCAAGACGAAGTTCACAACGAAATGCAAGCTATAAAGAGCCCTAAAAATTACAAGTGTAAAACCATTCAAACAGAAATTAACGGTCTTATCTATATGGAAACAAACAAATGACGGGAAACACTTTTGAACCACATCCACAAACGATAACTATTGAACATCAGGTTCCTGACTTAGGACAGGTGCAAAAACAAACAAATGCAGCGGGTGTAATTTTGTAATAGGTAACAATCTGCACCAATACCTAAAACAATGTAACATCGCAACATAGAAGGACAAACCATAGAATATCAATTGAAATGGCTTTACCATCAAAAGACATACGGTGCAGTCCGGTATATCCGTGCACCTAAGACTTGTGACTTCCCTTCATTCAACTGATAACACCAGTAATTGGATAATATTGTATGAACACATTCATAACATACTTTTATTTCATAAAATCGTCTGTTTGTATGGATTCATCCTCTAGAGTGTTTGTAATGCGTGTCCAAAATAAGGGAAACCCTTGTTCTGAGAGTTCCCCTAATTACCGGTGAAATCGCGCATGCCTTCCAAAAATAGCTTATTTTAAATAAAGGAAAGATTTTATACTGAGTTTGAAACAAACACACTGCCAAGGATGCAGAGCAAAAATTATTTCAATCTGATATAAGTTTGACTTAAATAAAACAAATTTCATCTGATGATGTAATTTTTTTTATGGAAATTGGCCAAATACGGCACATCACGTGATTGCAGTTATTAATTAACTCTTGAACTTATCAATTTTATTCTTTTTCATCCCTCCGTAAGGCTAAAACAATAACAAGAATGATTTTGTTTATGTTACTGTGTTGTTATGACAAAATCAGCTAATACCAGATATCACGGATCGCGCGGACAGCGGGGACTCCACTGTACTAACACAAGTGAACATACACTGAACATATACATTTGATCCCTGACAAAATTTAAGATCAAAATCAATAAAATGAAGGGTGAATAAATAAAGGAAACAGTAGTATAACGCTATGAAATGTTTAATAATTTCAGATGGTCAATCATATTCTTGAACACATATATCCTTAGCGCAAAATAGGATAATGTATAAAGGTAAACAGAAATGATTTTGTTGTAAGGTATACAATATAAAAGAAGAACACAACACTAAATGTATCAAAATAGAGTTGTCTTTCTTTTGTCAGAATTTTAGTTCAAAATTGTATATATTGCACTCCGGTTTGAAATGTTGTTTGTAATATCAGACATAGTTAAAGTGAGAACCCTTATAAATAATCCGCTTAATCAATCGTTGTTGACCCACTACTGGTTAAGCTATGAGAAAATACTTCAGTCAATTACTTCCTCCGTCTAGACAGTTCATCAAGCAAATATTTTTTTTTATTATACCTTCCTATATTGCAAACCATTATATTGGGTAAAACGTTATCACGTTACATGGAATAATTCAGTTAATTTACATTTAATTGCAAAGAAGAACGGATAACCCTAAAAATTTACACCAGCATTGAATAACCCTATTATTCACCGGAGAATACGTTTTTTAGTTTGTTGATGTGTATCCAACAAAATGAAGTCAAAGATGTAAATAAACAAAATGTCAACGTTCAAGTTACAAGAAGATCATTTATCGAGAGAAGAAGAAATAAAGCTTTTGACGTGCATCTTTTGCCGACGATATTTCTAATAACGGTCTTTTTCAGGACCATTAATATTTTACACAAAATAATCTACCTTTGTTGTACATACGAGAATTCTAAGAAACAAATTAAATTACATGTATATTTGATCGTCAACCTGTGTTTGTTACTGACTCAAGCAAAGGTAAGTGCTTTTACAATGATTCAAGATGCCATTCACTTCCACTGTTAGTTCACCTTCCACTGTTAGCTCGGTATAATAAAACAATTGTGGCCCCTTAGAAGCAATGAATATCCAAAATTGTCAACCATTAAAAAATATTTCACTTCGGGCTGTGCCCTCAGTGAAATCACCTTCTCGTATTGCCAATTTTGGATATTCACCTTTTCAACGGGCCATAATTGTATATTATAAACATGGAAAATATTACACAAACTTAATTATTATACTTACTTTTTTAAAACTTAGATCTAATAAAAACTCAAATAATAAAATAAGAAAAGAACATCAAAGTAAAAAAAAAAAAAAAATAATTAAAAACCAATTGTTCAGAGAACAATTGTAGGTCTTTCCACTAGTAAAAATCTATTTTGATATTGAAACATTAAAAATCAGTTTAAAATGTTAGTTCCTATGGCTTTATGATGTATTTATATGAATTTAAAGCAAAGGTCAAAATCTAGAACGTCATATTAACCTATGACCTTGACCTCAATTTCAAGTTCACAAACCAAGGACCTTAAATCAAAAGACCCAAGGTCTTTAATATGTTTGGTTTATTAGTAATATCACTTTACGCGTAATTCTAAATGTAAGATTGGCAAAAACTCCCATTTATTGTCTGCGCACCCTTTCAATCAAAATATACAAGTAAGGACATGTCGCAACTAACAATTTATGAAAAATTATTTGTCGATATGTCATAAGGTATTTGAAAATAAATGAAAATAAGCCAAAATCAAAATTTAGAATATGACCTTGACCTTTGACCTTGACCTCATTTTTATTATTTTCGACCAAGGACCCCAAATCTAAAGACCCTATGTCTTTATCACTTATGGTTTACCATTTAGAAATGCATATCACTTAATTTAAGGGAAAAGGGGGAATAACTCTCATATGGAGTCTCCGTAAAGCTTCGGTCCAAATGAATATCCTAATCCTGAAGATGTAACGAGCAATTTGGTAAAATAAATTTGTCGTAATCTTTAACGGTTGCGAAGGAGTAGTGGCCACAAGGTAAACAGTGTTTGGGGAGATAACTCTTACAACGTAAAGTATTTTGTTACACAGTTGTAAATTTTTAAAGCGTATAAACTATACGATACCATATTCCAAATATCTAAGCGACATCTTTTGAAACATCAAAAATACGCAAGAAAAAAAATTAGGCGGAAGAAAAAAAAAATAATAATAATAATAATAATCAGAACAAATTCAATAGGTCTTTCCACGGAAAGGTGGAAAGACCTAATAAGTTGGTAACCGATTTTATTTCCGAATTCAAGACATTTGAAAATGATAAAGAAACAACATGAACTACATAAACATAACGTCAAATTTATACGAAAAATACGAACTCCCTTTTTGTTAAATCAGCCGTTGAAAGGGTGACGGGATAATATAGAAATTTCATGACATCACCTACCATGCAGATTATAAATTTTATTACATAAAGCCAAAGACCTCTTCATTTTAATTTGATTCTCAATACAAATGCGCTATAGAGCCATAAGTAAATAAAACGAAAACGGCAAAAAGACTAACAATAGTAAGTAAAACAATACAAGTAAGTTTTTATATCCACGATCGTTACAAAAGGTCATATGAAATTTATAAAATTATGTTTTCAACGTCTCGAGATCGCAACACAACCACAAGGGCATACTTCGAGCCCAGTAGTACTGATTTAAAGTGTTATTGTATGTTCATTTGCAAACTTAAATGATGTGTTTAATGTGTAGAAAGAAGATGTGGGATAAATGTAAATTATAGGCAAACCAAAAAAAAAAATATTTTGAAGTTTGATGCATGTTATCCTTACTTGTTTTCCGCTATCCGTGACTTTGTTCCATCATCATTGTGACGTCAGTGAATTAATGCGCACGTATTTATAAAAAATGTGCTGCGCCGAGAACAACGTACAATAACAAACGTATAAGTGTTCAAACAATGTTTTACTAGTTTGTTTTTGACATAATGTTCTAGTTTATATTTCGAAATAAATTCCAGTATATATCTTCTGTTTTTTGTTACATGGGGTTTCCCGTCAAACTGTTAGATGTGCAATTCTAGAACACCATCATTACCTTATTTTTTCCTGCAAGGATTAATTCTTGCAATATTTATAGTTCAACACATATTTAAGTGAAAATGAGTGATTTTCATGCAGCGGATCTCAATTTTTCCCTTACCGCATTTTCGTGCTGGAAACTGTTTACTCACAATTTTCAATTTCAATTCAATTCAACTTTACTAAAAAGAAACCTGTTACCTTTTATAAATGTTTATAAATGTTTGTTCAGTTTTAAAGACAATTTTACTTCCCTTTTGTGCACAAAACCCCATTACCATTTCGACTTTCATTCAAGTTTATTTTCTTTTTCTCTTTCTTACACATGTTACACTTTTGAGGTAATTTCCTACATTATTTTTCGCAAATTTTATGTCGGAAAGCAATTTAACTCTTTCGTGTCAATTATTTGTAAGTATGAATTAATTGTTTTTCTTTTTTTAAAACATTATAAGTACAAGTACTTTCAATTTCTATTTATAGACCATATCGCGGGCGTGAAAGAAAGCGCTGTTAACAAAGAATGTTTTGTTTGTAAGAACATCCATACGTTTTTTTGTTTAGATGAGAAAATGATTATATATAACACAAATATCAAATCATGAATATCAGTATTAAGAAGTGTGTTTCATCTTTTTTTTCAATGATTGAGTATCTCCTAATTTTTAAAGTTGTTCTAAGAAATAAATTTATTTCTTTGTTGCAATGACTGAATGTAAGTCTGTGACTACATATTTGCAATCGAACTTCAATATATAAAATGAAAATATAACGTTATAGTGTAAGCTTTAATTTGCTATTGTATGAGTGTGTATGTGTAATGCATGTGTTTATAATATTCTTACATATACTAGTATAACCACATTTTGTTTTCACGTCCCATATCGACATTCCCGATTAAGTCTCTGATCTGTGCCGTTTACCAGCGTATATTAAGTTAATGTATGGACAGTTACCCAAGGTATATACAAAATTCTTCTGAAACCGATTCTCTGTCCTTTTTTTTTGTAGAAACAATGGCGCATAGCAGTTCTAGCAAGCTTTAAATTAGTCTTCAGCCATCACGACATGCCGAGTTACTTTCATGATCATGGGAGTGAAGCACCGTTTAACTCTGACAAGAAATTTCATTTACATACTTCAGTATTTGATATATTCTGATGAGATGCATTCAATACTTTACCACCGAATGGACCTTATTCCGACGAAGCGGAATATCTTCTGACACTTGAAAATATTTTTCTGGTGTACGGGAGACAACTCTTATAACAACAAACGTCAATTTTAGCGTTTCCCACTAGAGGCGTTCATTTATTTTACCACTGACCTTAAATGTGGCTGAAATGTTAACCACTTGAGAAAGCAACTGGTAGTACTGTAGTCTTTAGATTGCAATTTATATGATTTATTGGCAGCCATCAATTATAATTTTCAGCAGATAAACAATACCTAAGTACTTTGGTTTTTTCTCTTATGCATTCACACTTTGTAACAAATTGCTACAAGTTCTTTATTTGATTTATGTCATAGATAAGCTTAATTAATTTGAAAATCAAATGTCTCTGTGCACGTGTTTTCATCAGATGTTTTGTTTACTCTCAGATTGGTAAATTTACCGACATGATATATTTTATAACCCAACAAGTTTGGGTTTATATTGTGTCGTTTGGTTGCAAACGTATTTTTGTATGCCTCACATTAATTTAATTCATCAATCCCATCACAAAATGACATAAACGGTTTCTGGTTTAATCACTCTCATGAACATGCAAAGTGAACAGGGAACATATAGGTGCATTATACAGTAGTTTATCCGTCTAAAAAAATATTCACTCCACTTTGTGTATCAACTAAACATTTTTAATATTTTTCATAATTTGATAATTATTCATTACACAAGCACATGATGGAAGTATGAACTGCTGGTTCAAGAGTATAAATTATCGTGTGTTCTACACATTGATATGATAATCGAATTATATCAGTCGCGAGCAACAATGTCAACCTTTTTTGCGAGTGAGCGCAGTGTGTCGAGTGACTGACATTTTAAGATATATGTACGAAAAAAAAACCAATTATCTTTTCCCACTCCCTGAGATAATCACTGGGGGAATGCAGCCTGTCATATCTTCCGTAACGGACTGCCCAATATGGCAGATGACCGTTCCGATTAAATTTTCTATTTCTTAAATACTTTTGAATAAAAGCATTATAGATTGAGAACATTGATAATTGTCTGTATCATATGTAGGACAACACGAATACCAAGCTTAATGAAAATAAATTACGAAAATTAAAATGGTTTTATACGACGTTAAAAAAATCAAGAAGTCGTACTTGACTTTAAGAAAGAAAATTAAAAAGTTGTACGTAACGGATTTTATGACCGTGCGTAACTTACTTATAATTTCATTGATTTGTCAATGGTATACCGAAAACTGATTTAAATTAAACATTATTTATGCACATATCGTGCTGTTTCCTAAATACGGACAAAATCATGGAATACGGATATAAAATACAATAATATAGACCGAAATTTCCGGTCATTGATAGGATTAATGTCCGAGACAAAATAACTGTAAATGAATAAAATTTATACATATTTCTAATGAGCTGAATCTGCCTCTACAATCTAGACACTTTTCTATTTATTTGTTTCTATTTGCCTTCCTACTGTCCAGCCCTTCCTCTAAGTTATTGACACTTTAATTGAAAATTTGCATATTTTTTTTTATCTTTTGGGGATTTTGTAATAATCTTCTCTATTAATTTTCCCCAAATCCTCTTGACGAAATAGGATCGAAAATGTATTCTACAGACTGAATGTTAGATTATAAGCCATACGTTTTTCACTAGAAAAGATTGATAAAATAGTCTTAAATGCATGATTTTTATATTTGTTGTTGTTGACTTTGATGTCTTGAATATTTGTTTTTCGTTCATTTTTCTGTACATGAATTAGACCGGTAGTTTTCTCGTTTGTATTGTTTTACATTTGTCGTATTGGGGCCTTTTATAGTTTACTATACGGTATCAGCTTTCCTCGTTGTTGAAGGTCTTACGGTCGTCTATAGTTGTTAATTGGCAATCATATAACATCTTCTATTTTAATCAAACATGAATGATACACGTACCATCATGGAAGCCACATATGCTGCGGTAAATATAGCTTTGTCTTGTAATAAGTAAAACTTTTATTCATATAATGTATATATTTAATAAAAATTCTGAACTTTTTATTTAGATAAATGTTTTAATCTATCTGTTAAAATTTAAAATTGAAATGGGATCAGTTTCAGTTTTCTTTTCATTTTTTTCACTCTGATGATATGATACTTATAATTTTAATATGTGAATATAAATAGTTTACACTGTTTATATAAAATGTATCGTCTTTATATCCTTTTTCAATAAGGACGTCTCACTGAACAGTATCCAGGGCCAATACCTAATGCTTAAATACGGCGTTTGTAACGCACTATTTTAACTGAATGTTTGTTTAGAATTGAATTGTAGTCTTATTATTCACGGATTCTAAACATGCTATAGATATAAAAGAAGATCTAGTATGATTGTCAATGAGACAATCCTCCACAAGAGACGAAGTGACACAGACATTTACAATTATAGGTCACAATACGACCGTAAACAATGAGCAAAGCCCATACCACATAGTCAGCTTTAAAAGGCCCCGATATGACAAATATAAAACATTTCAAACGAGAAAAAAATGTTCAGTTTGTTTTATTTTTCAAAACGTATAAATTCAGTTCAGGTAGATCTGATTTCAATCTCTTTTTCCCTGTCTGGGAATGGTACTTCGTGAAAGCATCCGTTTTTTTTTTAGAAAGTTCGAGAACAGCTTCTTTTACAAAATCAATATTGTCAACTGCAGATTTACTATTGAGGAATTTCATAGGTGGTGGTAAACTCACAAAAGGTATCATATTACCTGATTTTAAATTACGTTAACTTTTGTCTTATTTGGTTGTGGTGTTCCTTGGTGTACATTGCTTGTTGCTTCTTGAAGGACAGTTTGTCATCTAGTGTCCAAATTGGTGACATTCATAACACATGTCATAGGAAGTCGCCTCTTGGCCTCTTCTACGAAAGGGCGGCAGGTTGTTCTGTTGATAAGGCATATCTACAGTATGAGTAGGAGGTCTGAAAACAGTAGCTGCAGGTCTCGCGTAAGGTTTAGAACGAATTGTCTTCTCCTTGGTGGTTTTAAGAGCTATGCTTTCAGCTTGGCGGAGTCTTTTCTAGTCATCTGAATCTGATGCTAGTTCGTTATTCTCGTACACACGAACTGTGGTCCAACCAGCAGGAGATTTATCGAATATTCTGATGAGGTTATTTCTTTTGTTCGACTTAAAGATATGTCCAGAAAATTTATAGAAACAAAATCTTCCTTCGAAAAACGTGTTTGCAGCTAATGATGGTCAGCAAGGCCTTCGGAATTAAAAGTTAATTTGATTTGATTACCTCAACTCTTCAGTTTCACCGACGCTCCCTTTTTCAACTAAGTTGGTTAGGAGACGTTGACCGACACTAACTCGTTCTTCAGTGCAGATATGTTAGAATCGAATTACGACGTAAACATTTGAAAGGTGCTGTCAGTTATTTGTTGCTGTGGCGCTGTTTGCTGGGTTGCAGTCATCGATACTAGTACATGCAAACTAAAGAATGCAGATTCACTGTTTAGAACTAAAGGAGTAGTAGACTCGTGTAGAAGTAGTACGTTTTCGGCACGTTGGTCGGTCAGGCAAGGAAAGTAGTACGGAGTATGCCACTCGACGTACGAAAGAACTGTGAATGATAACATTATAAATTTCATTTAATTAATATCAAACGGCAAGCACGAGAGAAACACGAGCCAAAATCATACAATACACAAAATATCTGTTTTAAAATTTGCAAGACGACAAATTTTATGCAATGGAATACATTGTAAACATTACAAGTATTCTAAAAAATGTGTTAATGTAAACAAACACACGTGTTTACCAGTACAATTACATGTACTTCCGTACTATTATTAAGCACATTTGTGTTGTTCATCCTAGGAAACCAACAAGTTAATAGCAAATGATTGATATAAAATAGGCCGTCAATGCGTTAGTAATATTTTTATTGAATGTTTGAACTGCTTATCAATCGCGATGTCAACAAATATCAAACGTGTTACTTGTGTGTTATTTGAATATTGTCATATTGTGTATTTTTAGGTTGAGTTGAAGAATCATTTTCAATAAAAAGTTACAGCCTTTGACGAATCATCTTCATAGAATTCTTTATGCGGTAAACATGGTAAAGGCTTTGCAACTGATGCTTTGAAGTTTTGTAAAACAAATATATATCAAAGAATGGAAATTTGATATGGACCATGATTACTTAATTTAAATTTCGATGCGGCATTGTTTAACATACGAACTCCCCGAACGTCTAAGAGTTTAAACGTTAATTTTTTATACCCTTCCTTCAACGTTTGGTCTTCCACAGAATTCATTTTCATCCAAACCCATGTGAGTTTATACTGGTACCATTCCAAGTTATGTCTCTATAAGATGAAACATAGATATCAAATCTGGGAACCAGTAGGTAAACAAAACAAAATATATATGAATTTAATATAACTCCACACAAGAGGCATGGTTTTATTCTTTTACGATTATATAGATAAACGCAACAGTAGTATACCGCTGTTCAAAATTCATAAATCGATTGAGAAAAAAACAAATCCGCGTTTCAAACTTAACCTGATAGAAATACATCAAATATAAGAGAAGAACTACGACACAACAGAAACACAATACTTAAATGTAACACACACAGAAACGAACTATACACACAGAAAAAAAGTTAAGCACCCGCACGTTTTTTTCGAATTGACAAATATTACGATAAGAGACATGAGATCCTGGGATAATTGGTGCCATAATTAGTAATGTAGACTGTATGGACATAACATTAGCTTTAAGAACTACACAACGAATTGCAATAAAAATGATGATTTAAGAATCGATTGTCTGAAAACCATAAGTCAAGTTTAAACACTAAAAAGTGTCAATTTTAAGTATGGACCTTCTGAGTTCGTTATGCATGATGCTTATGTCATTTCACTAAGAAAACGTTCATTATAAGTCTGTTAACGTTATCCATAGTTCAGTATTCAATATCGGTTGAAACCACCACGTGTTTGGATGCAGGCGTCAACCCTGCGTGTCATCCCTCTAGTTAGTCGTCGGATTTCCTGCTTTGGTATTTGCCGCCATTCCCGGTACAACGCTGCTTCCAACTGACGTGATTTTGTACATGTGGTTCGGTTGCCTGTACGCGACGACCTTACGTGTCCCAAATATACTCTATCGGATTCAAATCAGGGCTCATGGTAGGTGATGGAAGAGCACTTACTGCTTCCCCTTTCAGAAATGCGGTAACCGCCCTTGAACGATGCGGCCTAGCGTTGTCGTCCATAAACACAGGTCTTGCAGCTAATTGGTAGTTATCAAAATGAGGTACAACTACGTCCCTGATGTATTAATCACCATTAAGGTTTCCTATATAGTGACCGAGTCCAATTTGCAGTAACGAGAGATACATCCCGATACCATCACAGAGCTTCTACCGTTAGGGACAGTTGCTTTGATGTTCCTTGAGGTATATGCTGTGTTTCTGTGTCTCCAAACTCTCAATCTTCCATCTGTTACATGCAGAAGAAACCGGTTCTCGTCTGATCTATGAATCTTGCGCCAGTTCCTTAAGTTCAAACCAAAACGAGCTAAGGACCATGCCAAACGCAGTTGTTGATGTCGGTCAGTTAACATTGGCCGTTTTATTACCCTTCTTGACTTCAGTCCTGCTGATTTCAACCGGTCCTCAAGGTTCTGGTTGATAGCTGTCTATGAGGTAACCGTTCTCTTTTAAGTTTCAAATTTGAAGCGCGGGGAAACTGCATTTTGTTATTTGCATGGGAGGCATGGTTCATGTGCATGACACGTCGATATCTTAGTAACCGGTCAAACCTGTATGATCACATATTTTTAAAGGAACAATGATCTTGTTAAAATCTATATTTATATTCAAATTAACATTTTGGTAAAAAAAATATAATGCAATATATCAGGGGGTGCTTTACTTTTTTCTTTGTGTATATAATATAACAATGTCCCTTATATGACGTATAAAATTATCTGACGTCAGACACTCAAATCAATGAATGTGTTTGTAGATAGATGTTTTTGTTTTCTGTTAAATAGTTCCTCTTAAAATTGTTGTACGATGATGACTGATAGTGGAATTAACTATTTGTGGACTGATGTACCCATATTTTGACTATTTATTCATTGTGTCTGTTTAGTTAACGCATCAATGTAAATATAACGGAATTTGATGAGACTGTCATCAAAGTGAGAGGGTTAAATCCACCATTTTCTACATTTGAAAATGCCTGTACCAAGTCAGGAATATGACAGTTCTTGTCCATTCATTTTTGATGCGTTTTGTTATTTGAAATTTCCATGTGATTATGGACTTTCCAAATTGATTTTCCTCTAAGTTCAGTATTTTTGTGATTTTACTTTTTCCTGACTTGGTGGGTTAAACCTGGATTTGTGGGTAACTAAATCTCCAGTTTTATGGCAATGTTGAAATAACATTAAAATGACAACCTTACATAACAAGACTACAATACAAATAAATGGTAGAACATAAGGGACAGAGAAACACACGCATAATAGCTATCAAATTGTACCAGGTTTATAATTTGATACGTCAGACGCGCGTTTCGTCCACACAAGACTAACCAATGCCGCTCAGATAAAAAAAAAATCGAAAGTACAAAGTTAAAGAGCATTGAGGACCAAAAATTCCTAAAAGTTGTGCCTAATACGGCTAAGGTTGTTTTTTTTTCAATCCAGCCTCTGCCTCCAGTTCACATCTTACAGGTATACCATCCAATCATGAACGTCACAGATTTGTATTCCTATTACTATCTTCCTGGTGAAATGTAAACACATAATTGGACAATTGTTACCGTTAGAGCTATCAATAAGAAATATACAGTCCCTGATACATTCTTCCTGATGCGGGACTTTTCGATTTCATGAAAGCAAATCTTAACTCCAATAAATTTGGTATTTTATGTCATTACCTGATTATTGGCTAACGGAGTAAGTATTAACAGTAAACATAACTACCGACGAATGAAGCGAACTACCAACAGTTTACTTTTAAATTCGCATTTTGATGTTAAAAAAAACTTTTAATTGGCGTTATCTTTTAAAGATAATTTGAACAATGCTTTTGTAGTAGGTTTATTTAATTATGTTTCAAAGGCGGACCTTGTTTGACGATTTAATCAATACCACCATTAAATGTTTCCTACCGCTCTTGCCATTTTTTAATATCTTGATCTTTTTCTTTACAGCAAACCCTTTTAGATGATAAGTACAACTTACCTTTTCTAGAATATCTCCTGAATTGAGGACAAACTGTTCTTGTATGAAATTGATGACGAATAATAAATTTGACAGGGAAAAAATGTCAGTCATATTGTCATGCTAACAGTTTTTGCATTATGATTGGGCAACACATTTCCGAATGCCACGTGGATCTCTTCAATCTTTTGTTTACAAAAGTTGTAAAACATATAATGTAGGCGGTTAGCTATTCTCGGGCATATTAATCGATTCCTGGTTCATTGCAAGGTGACCATTTTTTCTTGACTGTGCATGTATGTGTTTGATCACATGCTCTTTGATTGTGTTCAATATTACCTTCTTTTGTATAATCACTGGTATCATCCCTCCACCCGCACCTGTTGTTTGATATTATTAATGTTTTTAGGGAGGTGTAAATTCCAAATTGTATCAAAGATGTTTTCATGCCGCAAATTCAATCTAATAGTTTACCTTTATTTGTTCTCTTTTTGCTCAACTTAATGTATTGTGATTTGAATATGTTGAAGTAGCTATGGATATGCATGACTTTAAATTTATAACTTTTGGTCTATGCTTAATATGACAGTCTTTAATGTCGACACATCATGTTTTATCAGTAAGCTTTGTTGTGATTGAAAGAGTTTTTTTTTAAATCAAACTATATATACACACTAGAACAGTCCTTGAAACAGAAATGTTTAAATGTATGTATTTTAGATTATTACTTTTTTATATTTTAGAAATGTCAAATACAGAAGAATAGTAACATCCGCTCTGACACTTAATTGTTTATTCTTTAGTTTGCTGTGTTGTGTCATGTGTACTATTGTTTGTCTGTTTGTCTGTTTCATTTTTAGCCATGGCGTTGTCAGTCTATTTTAGATTTATGAGTTTGACTCTCCCTTTGGTATATTTCGTCCCTCTTTAAATGATACGTATATTACAGAAGTAAAAAAAAAGGTCAATTCAATTCCTAACATCTTATATATTGTCAATTAAAATCAATTCAACCAGATTTGCTGTATGCTAATTCATTTGTCAGTTTTTGAATGAAACGAATATAAACTGGATTTCATTATACATGTCTGTGAAAGATCTGTATACTGGATTGGTTCAGAGGCAATCGCCTAGGCTTTTATTGATAGAAACCAATGCACTACTGATGAATTATGTGTATATCTTGAAAAAAAAATGAAAACAAAACGTTTAATAATTGTATGCGTCCGAAGCCTTTTTTATAACGTCACTAAGAACGTTCAAAGCCAAATAGTTAAAAGCCAAGGGTGTTTAAGTACCGACACAGTTAAAATGTTTATTGATAAAACATACCTACAAAAAAAGAGCCAAATTCATATATTGTCAACTTTGCACGAGGGAGTAAAAACCTTAGTTTCTTTATTCATTCATTCTTTTTTAAAACGAACAATCTTAGAAAGTTGTCTTATAATTCATGCCAGTACCGACGTCCTCATTACTTAAAACAGACGAGTGGGGTAATATTTGAGCACAAATGTGGAGGATTTGGAAAAAAATGATATTTCACAATCAACACAAACGAATCCATATAGTAGGTTGTAAAAGTACCAGTGAAATTATTGAAAAGTCATTGAACTGTTTTCAATTTTGCAACGGAAATAACATACGGAAAACATGTACAGCTGGGCTTGTTAACTTGATATGTTTTATGTTGTACAATATATCAGAGAATAATATCGTTGATAATTAATTTGTAGATAAAGATTAATAGATGTAATTGTGTATTTGAAGTATGCATGCATTGTTATAATAAAAAGTGACATTTCATTGTTTTTATGTTTATAGATTTTGGTTTTTGATTGTTTATCCATGCAGGTGTTTCATCAGTTAATTCTTACTATCCTACTGCCTGTAGATATTTTTGGAATTGCAAAAGTTAGTTCTTTTTTATTGAAAATTGTGGATGAGTTTCAGTTAAGTTATGTCCCCGATGCATGATTTTAATTGTTCTTTTTTTTTGCGTGTGCTTTTAACTAGCTTTCTGTAAATGAAAACTTTCAAATCGTACTTTCGTAACAACTTGACCTGTTTGACATAATTTGTAAGGCAATTTCGTTCTTCAATGTTTACTTATTTTGTGTTATATCTGTTCTCATTAGTAAGTTAGTACCACCTTTTATAAGTATTTAGTATGGCGATACATTTTCACTTCTGTTCTCGTACTTTGAGCATGTTGATAAAAAAAATAACTGCTTTCTCCCTAAAAAAATTTTTTTTATACTAGTAAATATTTACCTGTTATTTTATTTATCACCATATTGTCCAAGGATATAGTTGTCTTTTTAACATAGTTTTACTTCCCCTATTTCTTTTTTATTAATATTGTATTTGTTTTGTGTCACATATAAAATTTATTTGTTCAAAATAATGTTCACTTATTTTGGTAAATATGTCTTTTTTGATTGAGGTCAGTTATTTCAATTGATATTTTAAAGTGTATCTTTCTATGATATTACAGCTATTTCAATTATAGATATTTTAAAGTGTATCTTTCTATGATGTTACACTAATATTTCAGATACTGTTGAAGCTTTGCGCCTGTTATAACGCTTAAATCTGCTGCATTTGTTTACTTTATCATACGTCAGAAATCTGGTGTTCAGTGGTTATAATTTGTTGATGTGATTCATATGTAATTCTCGGTTCTCGCTTTGTATAAAGATAAGACTGTTAGTTGTCCTGTTTGATTTTTTTTTTACACTCGTCATTTTGGGACACACTTAAATAAAATTAAAGAATAAGAAAGCAATACATGAGGATTGTTGCATTTAATACATGTTTTTTTATAAAGAAACTAAGGGTACCTTGTGTAAAGTTGACCTTGAGCGTCTAGCCTTTGTTAGTCTTGTATGATTTTTAACATTAATTTCGTGTGTACAATTAGGAGTTAAGTATGGCGTTCATTATCACTGAACTAATGAATATTTTTGTTAAGGGGCCAGCTGAAGGACGCCTCCAGGTGCGGGAATTTCTCGCCGCATTGAAGACCTGTTGATGATCTTCTGCTGTTGTCTTTTCTATGGTCGGTTTGTTGTTTCTTTGACACATTCTCCATTTCCATTCTCAATTTTACTTAGATATATTTTGCTTTTTCGTAAGGCATTTTTTTTGTTATATAGTTCTTCAACTGTTTCGGTGCTAATACATCTTCGGCTTTTAAATATTTGCCTTTGAGCGTTCCTGATTAAAGGAGATCCAGAAAAGTGATTCGGACGCATAAAATTATCAAATGTGTTGTTTTCAATTTTTTTCAAGATATACAAAAATCCATCAGTAGTGCCTATAACGATCCTCCTTAAATACAGTATAATAAAAGATACACACACAATTCATTATTCAGGCTCTGATCCGTAAAGCACTGGGCAATTGTCTTGGAACTAATTCAGTATACAGGTCTTTGACACATAAGTATAATGAAATTGATTTCAGAAAAATGAATTAGCTTGTAACAAATCTGATTGAGTTGATTCTAATTGATAATAGAGAAGGTGTTAGGAACTGAAAGGGGCTTCTTTACTTCTGTGATAAACGTATCATTAAGTGTGAGAGAGAATGTAACTATTTGTCTATATTTGAAAATACTAACAAAAACGAAAAAATTGAGAAAGGAAATGGGGAATGTGTCATAGCGACAATAACCCGACCATAGAGCAGACAACAGCCGAAGTCCACCAATGGGTCTTCAATGTAGCGAGGAACTCTCAGCTGGCTCCTTCAGCTGGCCCCTTAAAAAATATGTATACCAGTAGAGCGACAAAAGGTATGAATTTAAATACATTTAAACATTACTGTTTCAAGGACATGTGTTCTAGTCTATTTGTACACATCAACTTTGATAAAAGGACTGTCAATCCCAACAAAGCTCTCCAATAAAACATCCTGTGTCGACAGAAGAACTGTCATATTAAGAATAAACCAAAAGTTATGTAATGCGTAGCTACTTCAAATCGCAATAAATGTAGTTCATCAGGAAAGAGGAAAGATAAAATTGAGAATGGAAATGGGGAATGTGTGAAAGAGACAACAACCCGACCATAGAAAAGACAACAACAGAAGGGCACCAACAGGTCTTCAATGTAGCTAGAAATTTCGGCACCCGGAGGCGTCCTTCAGCAGCCCCCTTAACAAATATATACTAGTTCACTGATAATGAACGCCATACTAAACTCCCAATTGTACACAAGAAACTAAAATTAAAAATAATACAAGACTAACAAAGGCCTGTGGCTCCTGACTTGGGACAGTAAACTATCAGATGGAATTTGCAGCATCGAAACATCTTCAATACAATTTTGAAAATACCCCCTCCCCAACAAAAATTTAACTTTAACACTTATAAAATCATCAAACAGGTGCGGGTGGTCAATAACTGAAAGAAGGATACCAGTGATTACACAAAGAAGGTTATATCAAACACAATCTAAGAGCAGGTGACCAAAAACATACATGCACAGTCAATCAAAAATGGTCATCTTTAAATGTTTCAAGTTATTCAACGATCAATATGACCACGAATGCTTAATCACCTACATTATATGTTTTACAACGTTTGCAAACAAAGGTATTAAGAGATCAACGTGGCATTCGCAAATGTGTTGCCCGATCGTAATGCACTAACCGTAAATATAACATGATCATATAAAAGACTGTTCTTTCTTGTCAAATTTATTATTCGAGCTTAAAGCATACACGAACAGTTTTTCCACAATTCAGGAGATTTTCTAGAATAGGTAAGTTGTGTTCATCATCTTAAAGTGTTTTTTTGTATAAAAATATCAAGATATTAAAAAATGGCATTTGAAAAAAATGCAATGGTGGTATTGATTAAAACATCAAACAAGGTTCGTCTTTGAAAAATAATTAATAAACCTACTTGATCAATACACACTTACGTTGTAGGTATGTAGAATTATGATTTAAAAACAGTGTGTTGATACACATGTACATGTATTCCTATAGATACAAACGCATTGTCCTCTATAAAAGATAACACCCATTAAAAATGTTTTATGCATCAAAATGCAAATCAAAACGTAAACTATGGGTTGCTTGCTATATACGTCGTAAGCTGTGTTTACTATTCATACTCACTCCAGTGGCCAATTATCAAGTAATGGCATAACATACCAAATGTTTTGGAGTAATGTTTGCTTTGAAATTCATGAAATCGTAAATTCCCACATCAGGGAGAGTGTATCAGAGAATATATATTCTAGACTTCTTCTGCTTGTGATTAAAATGACAAATTTATGGAATGTTTTAACTATGAACTAAGACTACAGACAAATAATTATACCAAAACACGGACAGAAAACCCTTGGTTACAACAATTTCGGTATTGGTACATCTTGTGAACATTTAAAATAAAAAAATGTATCTCTCTGCTTGAATGCTCTAACTGTTACAAGTGTAATTATATTAAGTTCCTAATTATTTGTTGACATTTTACCAGGAAAATAGTATTAGGAATACAAATATGTGACGTTTATGATTGGATTGCCTGTAAAATGTGTATTGGAGGCAGAGGCAAGATTGGATATTTTTTCTTGTATTGAATGAATAAAACCACGCCTCTTTACGGGAGCTTTATTAAATGCATATGCATTTTGTTTTGTTTAAGTACTGGTTCCAAGATATGATATCTATGTTTATCTTAAAGAGACATTACTTGGAATGTTACCAATATTAATTCACATAGATTGTGGAGAAATTGAATTCTGAGATAGACCTTACGTGGGGGAGGGTATTCAAAATGTTAATATAAGTTTAAACTTTTCAGCACAAAAAGTCATATACATATTGAAATATGCCGTATTGCCATTTGAATTAGGTAGTGTGCATTTCAAATTTCCATTCTTCGATTTAATATTTTTACGAAACTTGAAAGTAAAAGTTGCACAGTTTTAGCCGCTAAAGGAATATCTATTAGAAATTGTCTAAATTTACAGATGTAACCTCTAGTTGTTAATACACGAATGTTTTCATTAGTCAAGTACAATCATACACAGCTACAAAACTATTTAATAGACTAATTTGCTTTTGAAAAATAGTGTTTGCATATATCCTGAATAAGATATAAGATTGTAAACTTTGAAAAAGAAATAAAATTCTTTACATAACCAAGTATTATCCTCTCCTATATCATCTTCCCCAACATATCCGTCAAACTCGTATCTAGTTAGCACGTGCAAGTGAGGAGACATTATCAAGTGAGCAGGACTTATCAACAATAATATCCGAAAATATTGCCTTCTATTGTAATGGTGATAATTCAAAACATAAATTATTTTAATAAAATAAATCACACTTGCAGTACATATTTTACGATTGACCATTTCTTGTTTCCTAAAGTAACTTTACATCGTGAAACGAGATGTTGATAAAACTGTGTCGACGGGAGTCTTTATAAGTTCTGTGTGGACTACTTTTTCAGCACGAAACTGTTTGACCTGATTCGAACTATTGATCCGATATGTATTGAGATCAATCTATCGATACAAATGTCAACAATACAGGGTTGGCAGTTTACATTATTACAAGAAATGTACAGTGAACATAATATTAACAGTCAAACTAGTATTAAAAATTGATTAATTAAATGCACATGTAGTATGTACTCTAGATTAAACGTTTCATTTTAAATAATAAAATAGCAAAAAAATATACCACAATACAACAACCCTGTTGCTGACAAGTCTAAAGTACTGATTTTGTCTCCTCAAACAAAACAAAACAAACATAAAAAAGATGGCTACTGCCAAATGTAATGCTTTATAAGACCAATCAAACAGACATTGTTGACTTCAATTCGGGGGAAATTCAGCAAATACAAGTGTAAGTTAAACTGATGATGATGCAATATGGGAATTGGAAGATGACACAAATGAACTATGTTAAAGGGAAATGGATAGTCCATTTTGTAATTACTGTTTTTTTTCAAATCTAGATCAATTGAGCGGTATAAAAATCTTCCTGTAAACATCCCATCCAATCAAATTACACAAAAACAGTAAGATGATAAAGTACCCTCAGTCAATCAAGTTGAAGATATCGCCACAAAAAAATCTAACAAAAAAGCAACCAATACTTCAGAATCAGAAGGATCAGAGATGTGACAGACGCTGAATTGGAATCATGCATAAAGGTACAAGAAAGCAAAGATACCTGCAGAAAAAACAAATCTGACCTTAACATCTTTCAATCATATTTGAAAACACTAAACATAATGAAACGAGAATCATTGATGAAATCCCTTCACATGAATCGGACTGCTTTTTATGTTTCCTTTTTATCAGTGCAAAAAAAGACAAACCAATTGCACTATGGAGTACGAACCAACAATCCATTCAACAAAGCATCAGTCGGTATCTGAAACTACCAATGCAACATCATTAGCGATGACGACATTTATAAAAGCAGACAAACTTTGAGTGCAAAATTTGAAAATTTAATGTCTATAGGATTGGGAAATAAACCAAATGCTGCTGACCCATTATCAGATAACCCATGAACAAGTTCTACTCTAAAAATGAAATGGGTGCAACAAGTCCGCGCTCTCCAATAAATACGATATATATAGAATCATATTCGAAACAGTGTGGTTGTGGCCATTGATTGACGATCTTAATTATCCCATTGACTGGGACAGATTAGGTGAACGCTTGTCTGTAACGACCACTGCTCACAACTTACTTATTATAGAATTTAAACTGTGGGGTAACCAAAGGTTCTTAACGCCTTCAACAATAAAATAATTCGAAAAATTAATCAGGAATAACCTTTATGTTTTGATTTATATTATTGATATAAATCATAACATCGTGTTATACCTGATTAATTTTTCGAATAACTTCATTTAGGTGTTGAGAACCTTTAGTGACCCCACAGTTTAAGTGTCTTTAACAAGTACATAGTGAGCAGTGGTCGTTACAGACAAACGTTCACATAATCTGACCCAGTCAATGGGATAATTAAGGTCGTCAATCAATGGCCACAACCACACTGTTTTGAATATGATTCTAAATAACAAATACCACTTTGGTCTACGGGGGTTTACAGAACATTACAATTTATGTTCGGGGGATATACCAATGAAGGTGGACACAAATGGAGATGAATATTTCCAGTATTGTTGTGAACGACAAACAAAAAACAAGGCAGGGTGAAATATTTCCAACTTACGGAAGACAGAACCCGCTGCAATGGAGAATAAGAATGACCACGTGCACACTAGATGTCCAGTATTTGCATATAAACCTTTTACACAGAAAAGACCAGACACAATGGAAATGATTTTACTTTTTAAATGCAAGCACCAACATTTCAAGATGATAATTATGGTTCAAAGTTACTGTGGTACAAAGGTCAAAGACTAGGTACAAAATCAATATCTAAAATAATAAAAAAGTATGGCAACGGAAGCACTGTCTAACAACGACAAGTCTCACAGATCACAGTGCAAGGAAAGAGTCAATACAAAAACAAAGAGATGCAGTAATTCAGGACACCGAAAGCGTGCAAAGGACACGACATAAAAATGTCTAAACCTAGCTTTGAAAAGCAGAAAAAGACACCATTAATGCTATCAACAACAAGTAATCCAATAAATCATCAAAAATGTCAAACAGTAAAACAAATACTAGAACTTAACCTGTAGAAACAATAACACAGTCTCAGTGAACAGAAATTATTCGTAACGGTAACAGTAATCAGTCGATCTATCATGATAATCTTAATTTTCCTAACGTGCATACTGCAGTGAGTGGTCTTTTTATAAATGCAACCATTCATGGTTGAAATTTTGACTTTACTTTTAATAATGGAACATTATCCGATCAGCAACCTTCTGATAAAACAACAACTCGAACAAAGTGAACAAACGACAACGTACTTGCTTTATTGACAATGATAGTGGTAACTTAAACCTAATTCAATCATGAACAATGGGTTTTACTGTACTTTATATTTCAATTATGCATCAATATAAACACTGATAATTTAAAATACTTTGTTCAAATCTGAAATTAAAGTGGTATCAATACATTAATTTAATTTTCACCTTACTTGGTTTCTATGATTATCATTTTGCATATATACTTTGTCAGATTTTCTACATATATTGATATAAAATATCAGCTGCATGAAACAATATGAACCTGTTTTTTGCCAAGTGAGTGCATCACTTTTTCAGTGTATATAGGTAAGGATTGGAACCTACAACTTTCGCGTTACATGCTGCTCTGGGCCCTGAACTATCTAGTTAAATACACTGATAGCATGTATCCCTAATATAAAATTATTTGTGCCTGAATTACACATATCAAGTTTTCTCAAATTGCTTGTAAACAATGAAAACTAATTGTTTCATAAAAAGAAGCACACATTACAACAATTTATTAGCATGTTCACTTCATATTGAGATATTGGAATATTTCACACAAAGTCATAATTTAATGTTTTTGTTGTGAAAACTGTTGTAAATCATAATTATATTAGCTATATGTACATTGATAATTCACATGAGATAGACTAAAGTAGGTCAAACAGTTAATGATTAATACATGTTGAACATGTAAAGATTCCATTTAGTATCTACTGTTTCAGTGTAACTAAGTTAGAATTTGAACCTAAGACCTTCTCATAAAGCGATGCTCCGACCCCTGAGCTACCTAGTTGAAACTACACTGAAAGAATACATTTTTTTAAACATGACGTACCTTATTATTTCAACTCAAAAGTTCCAAAAAGAATGATTCATCAATGAAAATGGACCAACAGTATGCAGCGAACCAATATTGAAATACATTTCTAAAATTCTGGTGATCTGGTTTCTGTTATTATTTAATAATTTAATTTTGGATGTTACGCGTCTTCTGATTGGCTGACGTTATTTTGTTATGAGCCCATAGACATAATTTAGTCATGTGACCGTGACGTCATCAACGTTTTTCATGGTTTTCTACGGTTTAAAATGAAATTTAAAATTAAATTATAAGAAATGACTGTAATATTTTTTCTGTCTATTCGAAATAACATAAAAAATGTAGTGCACACTGTTAAACAACCCGCTACGCGCGTTATTCAGTGTGCAACATTTTTTTTTATGTTATTTCTTCATAGACAGAAAAAAATATCACAGTCATTCCTTAAATAGAAAAGAAAATACCCGCAAAAAATACGTTTTTCCATAATGATAACATAAGGCAAAGCACTTGTAGGAAATCGTTCCCCAATACAGCCCCAATGCAATTTGGTGGGGTAGTCGATACCTACCTTCCGTGTCTTCTCACGTACAAATAGCGGGTACAAGATGCGAGAGGTCGAGGTAATTACAAACAAAAAGGACAATTCATCAATATCTGTCTTTCTCAAATTAATTTCTTTACACATTACGACTACCAAATACAAATGTACTCTCAGACTAGAAAACAAACAGCATTTTGAAGCGATATTTCTAGAATTTTTTGTGAAGCGTATGCATAAAAGTTGTTCATCAGTCGGCGAGTAGAAGTTTTCGTTTTCTGGTGATATGCAATACTTCGATCTTTCATTATTTAATTATAGTCTTGTTTCTTTTTAGCTCATCTGGCATAAAAGGCCAAGTGAGCTTTTCCCATCGTCGTCGCCCGTCGTCATTTACTTTTACAAAAATTTTCTTCTCTGAAACTACTGAGCCAAATTTTACCAAACTTGGCCACAATCATCATTGGGGTATATAATTTAAAAATGTGTCCGGTGACCCGGCCAATCAACCAAGATGGCTGCCATGGCTAAAAATAGAACATAGAGGTAAAATTTAGATTTACGCTTATAACTATGAAACCAAAGAATTTAGGGCAAATCTGACATGAGGTAAAATTGTATAACCGGTCAAATTCTATCTGCCCTGAAATTTTCAGATGAATTGGACAACCGGTTGTTGGATTCAATGCTGCCCCTGAATTGGTAATTTGAAGGAAATTTTGCCATTTTAGTTATTATGTTGAATTTTATTATAGATAGAGATATACTGTAAACAGCAATAATGTTCAGCAAAGTAAGATCTACATGACCAAAATGGTCAGTTTAACCCTTAAGGAGTTATTGCACTTTATAGTAATTTTTTACCATTTTTTTGGAAATTTTTGTAATCTTTTACAAAAATCTTCTCCTTTGAAACTACTGGGTTAAATTTAACCAAACTTCGCCACAACCATTATTAGGGTATATTGTTTTAAAAAAATTGTTTATTGATCCAGCCAACCAATCATGGTGGCCACCATGGCTAAAAATAGAACATAGGGGTAAAATGTAGATTTTGGCTTATAATTCTGACACCAAGGCATTTAGAGCAAATCTGACATGGGGTTAATTTGTTGATCAAGTCAATATCTATCTGCCCTGAAATTTTCAGAAGAATTGGACAACTGGTTGTTGGGTTGCTGCCCCCAAATTGGTAATTTTTAAAGACATTTTGCATTTTTTTGGTTATTATCTTGAATACTGATATAGCTTTATAGTCAATTTGTAACAATTTTCATTAATTTTGTAAATTTTTGTTAATTTTACAAATTATTTTCCTCTGTAACTAAAGGGCCAAGTTTATTATAGATAGAGAAAATAGTAAGAAAGCAAGAATGTTCAGTAAAGTAAGATCTACAAACACATCACCACCATCATCAAAACACAATTTTGTCATGAATCCATCTGTGTCCTTTGTTTAATACATGTATGCACATCATCATCTTTAATGTTTAAATATTATACTCCCATATATGCATTATCATGTACACAAAACATTTCTCTTTATATAGGTTATGGGAATATTTAACACTGCGTTTTTTGGCCGTAGATGTATCCGCGGTTTAATATGTCAATGACGTTTGTTGCCTTGTAATAACAGCGACACTCCGGTAATAACACTTCCCGCAAAATTATTAAAAAAAAAGAATTTTTGATAAAAACAATGCTTTGAAAGATAATAAAAATATCTAAATGTGGATTTGATAGATCTTGAAAAATGTCAGCCCGCTCGCCAGAATATGAAGATAAACGGCTCGTTCGCTACGCTCACTCGAAATTTAGCTTCATATTCTGGTTCGCGATAACCAAATAACATGTACTTAATGACCCTTGAAGGTTTCAAATTTTATACAATGATTAAAATATTTTATAAGACAATGACATATTTGTACAATGTTTCTCTCGACGAAATGGTTCTTGCTTTCAGTCATGTTAAAGAAATATATATATCTTAATGAGTTTTTTTTTTTTTTGATTTGGCAGGAACGCTCATAAGCTGAAAAATAAAAGGATAATGACACTTGTTTTTACCTACACCTTGTTTGTTTTGGTCCCGCTCATCTTGAACCAGGTATACGTAGATGCCAGTTATGGACTTCAGTGTATTCAATGTGATAATGACCACAGGGAGCGATTCTGTCGTGAAAGTACTGGTAAGGTTGTATGAGAAACACTTTTGTAACTGACAAATATGTCAAAAAAATAATGCTTGTTTTTTAAAAAATGATGGTAATTCTCCCTTAAAAAAACAACATTTTCTTTTGTTTTCAGCGTCAAAAGCATTTTCCTGAGTAACCTTCATCCGTAACGCTTAACTCGAAACATTTCAAATCCTATTCATTTTAAATAGGCATTCGCTGTCAAATTCATATCCGCCGTTTAAACTTAAAAACATAGTTTTATCAATAACATACTTAAACGTATATACAGTTTAGAACAATTTACGATACATTCTTGATAATATGTATCAATATGTCGTGCGTATCTTAGGTTAAGCGCCATCTAATATGTCATAACGGTGACCTCCCAAGACTGCTAACGGTTCTTTAAACCGATAGTACCATAGATATAGGTACAAATTGATATCGAATACGCAAAGGTCATTTTGGTTTCATACTATAGGTAAAATATATGTAATTCATCTTTTATGTTATACTTACAAGAATGAGTTTTTGTGGTTCGAAATAGTCAATCAATGATTTACCCTTGCTTCACTTACAATATAAAAAGGAGGCTTGGTATCATTGCCAATGAGACATCTCTCCACCAGAGACCAAAAGAGAGAATCATTAACAGCTTAATAACACCGTATGTCCTATGTATTTGGTTTTGAAGTTATATTTGTTATTCTCGTGGTGTTTTGTCTGTTGCTTGGTCCGTTTCTGTGTGTGTTGCGTTTCGGTGTTGTGTCGTTGTTCTCCTCTTATATTTAATGCGTTTCCCTCGGTTTTAGTTTGTTACCCCGATTTTGTTTTTTGTCCATGGATTTATGAGTTTTGAACAGCGGTATACTACTGTTGCCTTTATCTATGACAATTAGCAAAGCCTATACCGCATAGTCAGCTGTAACAAGCCCCACAATCGCAAATATATAACAAAACTTTAACAGGCTATATAATGTACACAAAATTAAGACAATCAGTGTAGCACAACAACAAATAAAACGACAACCAATGAACTACAGGTTCCTGACCTGGGACAGGCACATACATACAGAAAGTGGCGGTGTTTTCTAACCTGGGACAGTGGTGTAACAGTACATTAAAAGAACGAGCTACGTGTATCAAAGTAAAAGGTTAAACTCTTTAGATAGATATAATGTTTACATGGTATTTTTCTTCTCAATAGCTTCACATGCGTCGTTCAAGCGTGCCCCAACTCTAACTAAGCAGTCAAATTGACGGTCACATGAATACGGATTTAATTAAGGGGGCTCCTGGGTATAAATCAAAATTTTGTCTAATATAGGATTTCGCTATATTTTTTTTATAAATGAACTTTATCATATACTTAAAAGTAAAATGAAATGAAAAAATAGGGTCACAGTTCATTTAAGCTCACAATCTGCCTACGGCAGAAGCATACATTGTTGTTAATGTCCTTTTTTTCTGTTGAACTAATAGGAGAAATGGAGGTAATATCGAAATAAGAAAATAACCTAATTACAGAAATCGCTTAAATTTTACAATTATTTACTTTATGTACAGTTTATTTGAAACAATGATAGAAAATATAGGTCACCGATGAGTTAATAAAGATATTTCAATTGTAATGCCAAAAATGGCATTTTTTCTCCAAAGGGAGATAATTTGGAGCTTTTTCAATGATATAAACATTTTAAAAGTTATCTGGGGCCAAACGGAATCGATTTTTTGGGTTGATTTTTGTACCATATCATAAAGTAATAACTAATAGTGTAATTAATAAAATTTGTAATGAAAAAATAAAGGTTTAATTTTTTGCTGAAATTTTTGTACCCACGAGCCACCTTAAGTTGAATTATTCTCTTGCAAGTGAAAAGATCTTCAGCTGTGTTTCTTAACTTGTTGTGACAAATTAAATCTAACTGACTAAAAGCGTATTATTCTATTTCACTGTTTCGCTTGCATTAAGGATTAAACACAAATATAATCATATCTTGTAGCTCATGCAAAATTAAAACCAATACAACGAAACGTTATACCAAAATATAATCAAATTCATCGAAGGTCAACTTGTTCTTGGAGAATTTGAAACTAGTTTTCTAATTTTTTTTTTTTTAATTCATTGACTGCATCGATAATTTAATAATTTTTTCATTAACATCATCGCTGTACCAAAGCAATGACTACTAATTTAGAGATACACCCAGGGACTTACAGACCACCACTAATGCTATTAATAACTAAGGCAAGCAATTCCAGTATATAAAAAAACACTAACGACGAATCATTTTCCTGGATTCTTTTCTCTCAGGAGCACACGCATTCAAAAATTTGAAAGCCAATGATGTATACGATCTGAACAGTTTAAAACAATCCGACCAAAAGAGACCCCAACCACCCAATAGCAAACTAAATAAGGGTCAACTTTGCATAAAGGCGGTTGAACATTAAATTGTTGTGGTTGCAAAAGAATTTAAAAACTCTTACCGTTCGGGGGCCGTACTATTACGGCTGTAAACAAAAACACCGATATTAGGCTTTCATGGCTCTCTATACTGTTTGCGACAACTTTATGACATCAATTTCGAAGTGTATGCAAGTATTTTAAATATGCCACCATTTACTGGCATGTTTCTTTGTTTTAATTTTCATTTGAGCTCAAATACGGACTTCAAACATTCAAATCGTATAAAATTGTTTTTTTGGAGGGATGTGCTTCCCTTGACACACAAAATGCTGCGGCCTAAAACTGAAGCTACGTGCATTTAACTACTAATCTTGTTTATTATTGAAAAACGCTTAGGAAACGACTAATAATTGTATCCATCTGATGAACCTTTTTCCACTGATTTTCAAAGTTAAACTGTTACACAAATACCCAAGTTATTGGACGTTTCGCGCCTTCAAACTATTTTAATCTCGCTGAAGGATGTTCAAATTCCTGAGCCTATAATTTAAAGGTAGAAGTACATTAATTAGTTATTTTTTCTCGTTTTATCATTTCTCATTTTCGTTTCTTTTCTAGCTGACAATGCTGTTTGGGTTTTACTCATTGTTTAAGCCCATATGGTGATATATAGTTTGTTTTAATTTCTGTGTTATTTTGAACTTAAACATATTTTATTCATTAAGATATGAAACGGATTGAGCAACAGGCACAGCCTATAAAAGCTCCCTCCATATTACATGTACAAGATATAATTCAATTATAACAACTGTATTTAAAATAATGCAATATAGTGGAACACGCATGCTACTTATGAGCACACACGAGCAAATATATGTTTGCTTGCATTTCCTATCCTGATTTTCTTGATAGAGGGTTTTTGCTCACAAGGAATCCCAAGAGTTCCAAATGGTGAAGTTTAAATCATCACTTCGTAAATTTTACGGACGCCATCACGAGTTGGTTGACCGTTAGGGAATAACCGTTTCACAAATGATATCGGATATGTTCCTTACGTCGTAACTACAATCCCCTTCCCTTTCATGAATGTGACCATCCGAATTAGACTATTTACAGGACTTGTTATCTTATAAGCAACACGACGGGTGCCACATGTGGAACAGGATCTGCTCACCCCTCTGGAGCACCTCAGATCACCCTTAGTTTTTGGTGGGGTTCGTGTTGTTTATTCTTTAGTTTTCTATGTTGTGTCATGTGTACTATTGTTTGTTTGTTTGTCCTTTTCATTTTTAGCCATGACGTTGTAAGTTTATTTTCGATTTATGAGTTTGAATATCCCTCTGGTATCTTTCGTGCCTCTTTTACAGTGTTACTTACTAAATGAAAAGTATATTTAAGTATATAGGCAATTACTCATCATTTATTCAAGAACCTTGAAACATGCAAATATCAATTATAAGTCATTAGAAATAAATATTATATAAATATGGCTTAAAAGAGACACTAAGCATGCTTAGTGGATTAGATGAACTATTGTGTTAATAGGTCTCTGGTGGAGGTCTCATTGGCAATCACACCTCCTTTTATTATTTCTAAATCAAAAACACGACGGATGTCACATGTGCGGCACAATCTGCTTACTTTTCCGTAGCAAATTACTGCACTACTTGTGATGGGGGTCATGTTGCTTAGACTTTAGTTTTTCATTAAGTGTTACATGTACAGTTGGGTTTTTTTTTTTCTTTTTCTTTTTTTTTTTGCCGTGGCATATATATTCTGTATGTATTCGACTAATGAATTTGAATATCCCTTTTGTATCTGTCAGCTCTCTATAAATAAGATTATACTCTATAAACAGTATATATAACAAGTGTTTGGTATATATAACGTCAGTAGCTTAGCTAGTATGTTTTTTTTGCAAACTGTATCCATCCAATAATCCGTACTATGTAAGGTACCACCAGTCTAGCAGCCAGTACTAGCAATAAATACAGCTTTTGTGTTATAAAACATTGTTGTCACAATTTTACGAAAACATTTCCTTCACGTAAAGCTCTGATTCCTTTCCTGACTTTTAAATGAACTTTTTGTCATTTAGGATTTATGAGCTTTTCATTTGTAATAAGCTCCGGTTACTCAAGTTTATCGATCTCGAGTATCAAAGTATGAAATTCATGATGTGTAAAGGGGGTTGCTGATTATGTAGATAAGCTGAGTTTATAATTCTATATCATTTTGGATTATTTAAACTAAAAATTGAAACATTTGAAAAAATGAAGCGATTAACCTTAAATTCAATACAAAAGTAATATTTGTACGAACAGAACGCACTAAAAATATTAACGATATAATTTGAAATTTACCTAATTGTGTACAAGTGTATGCATTCCTAAAAAAGGACCAATAAGTAAAGTTAGGTGACTCAGATTTTAACGTCAAAAATACACCGAGCTTGATATAGATTGTATTCTATAGAACGTTCAATTATGTATACATTATATATTTTAAGAAATATTTTTCAGATGATAATGGTCATGCTCCATTTACTGCATTTACAGTCACTTTAAATCAGAATAGTATAAAATGGAGAAGAGGTGAAATAGTAAAATATACCCGTGTCCTCACTAATATTGGTAACACTTACAATACCCACACGGGTATTTTTACTGTTGCAACGGATGGTGTTTACGCTGTGTCAGCTGCTATGATAGGAGGCAAAGGCCAATGCACTCATTATACTCTCAGGAAGAATGGACAAGAGATGGTGTGGTTTTACACTGGTCCTCAGTTCGATATGGCAGCCCAAACTATCAACCTTGCACTGAGGAAAGGAGACAGGCTTTGGATACAACTGGATTGGTTACCCGTTCACATTTTTCATATTGTACATCCTTATCATCAATTAAGTGCAATTCTGATAAAGCCAGGGAAATTTTGAAAAAATAATAAAAGCAGATTAGTTTGATTGGTAGTTACAACTCAATTATGTTCTAACTTCATTGTTTTAACGGGTTGTTCCCTAACATGCTCATTAAATCTGGTTTTTGTGTCTTATAATACTTGAATGTACCTTTTCATAACACTAACATCATTTTTACCTGTTGTTCATAAATTACAATTTGTTCTAAACAGAAAAATTAACCACAAATACAGAAAAAAAAATTTAACGAAATAAAATACAGAAAACTTGACCAAAAGTACAAATAAAAAATAACAAACAAAAAATACAGAATAATGAACCAAATGTACAGAAAATATCGACCAAAACATAAAGAATTGAAAAAATGGCGTACAACAAATATAAAAGATGTCTATATCATTTGAAGGATAGAACACAAAAAGCTTCAAATATAAAGGATAGACAAAAAAAAAACGTAAGATTTTAAAGCATCCAGTAAATAACTTATTCATTCCCCGATTATTTAGTAACACAAATTTGTTGATCTCAGAAAAAATTCGGAGAGCGACATGAAAATATTCATATCAACCAAGATGTTTTATTTAATTTTAATTGAACAGATTACCATTATTACGTACAATGTACTAGTGTGGTTGATTTATATTCTTACCCTTTGAAAAATATATGGCCAACAATTTTAAGCTGTTTAGATTGTTTACCATATTGGAGACTGATGATCTGTTATAATTTGCTACACCAAAAGATATAAACTGACTGTCTGCCTAATATCCGTTTTCTTTCTTGTTGCCTACTGCAATATATCAGAGAGAAAATAACACTATCTAAAATCAAAGTTTCAACAGGACAAGTGAGATGTGTCACATTTATCAGAGCTGAGCAGACATAGATATAAGAAGATGCGGTAGGAGTGCCGATGAGTCAACTCTCAATCCAAGTCACAATTTGTAAAAGAAATAAATTATAGTTCAAAGTACGGTCTTCAAGACGGAGCCATCAGACCAAACAGCAAGCTATAAAGGGCCCTAAACATGACGAGTGTCAAACAATTCAAACAGAAATTAAGGGTCTAATCTATATTAAAACAAACAAATGACGAGAAACACTAATGAACCACATCATCAAAGAAAACTACCGAACATCAGGTTCCTGACTTACACCCCGTATAACCCCGATACAAATGAATCCGAACGTCGACGCGTTCGAAGCGATAATCAGAACAACATTTTGGATGACAACAATTTCGAAAGCCTCTCTAGAACTTATTTGAGTATATAAAAATATGTCAATGTGCAAATAAGTTTATTTATTCAATTCTACAGTTGTTGTAAGATTTAGATATTGCAAATAACCTTTGATAAAACTGCAAGATGCAAAACGCACAGACATGGTGCAATTTCATACGTTTTATGAGATAAACAATGCTGAATATCTTTTCGTGCATACACTTTAGCGTATTAATACCTTAATTAATAATAAATAACTATACGTTGACCTACTACGTGCCTTCAAGTGTTCCCTAGAACTCAGAATAAACGCAATATCATACTTCATAAGTTTTCTCTTACTGTATAGTTCGT
Organism: Mytilus galloprovincialis; assembly: GCA_037788925.1. NCBI lineage: Eukaryota > Metazoa > Mollusca > Bivalvia > Mytilida > Mytilidae > Mytilus > Mytilus galloprovincialis. Next base: position 42,002,434 of record CM075333.1, on the reverse strand, counting down.
CTCACCAAATGTGTCGAGTTCTTTGTGCGTTTTTCAATAATCACTGTACAGTTCGTTGACAAAAACCGTCATAAATCACTTTCTTATTAAGGTATCAGAGATGGCATCGGCGACATTTTTTCTGTATTTAGTTGTAAATTTTTATCTGTTAACTTTGTCGAAGTAGTTGAACGTAACATATCAGTCACCCAAAGCCTAAATTACAATGTTTAACCAGTTTACATCTGATAGGAATGTTTCTATTGAAAATTGGGACTTTCGACGTTATTCCAGATGAAACAAACTGTTAATAAATATATTCCAGAAGAAATAAAGTTTTAAAAAGTATAGTACAGTAAAAAAACAAGTTTAATGACTCTTCCTTTTCACAATTTGATGTTCTTCCGAATGCCGATATTTGTCTTAATTCGCCTAAACTAAAGCAACCATAGGAGCTCGTTGAACTTAGTTTGCCGAGTACCTTAGACGGCATTCCAACTGGGTTTTTTGTTGTTGTTCTTTTTACATATAAAACTTTATATATTCGGTGTGTTGGCCAGTGAGACAACTTTCCACCAAAGTTTAAAAGAAGTAGGTGTATGAAGCAATTTTTATAGTCCAACGTACAACATTCAACAATGAAGTAAACCTATACCGTATCGTCGGCTATAAAAGGCTCCGATATATATATAAAAAAAACATTGAGAAATTTGAAACGAGAAAACTAAGCCAGGAGATTGCAATTCAGTGGTTGTCGTTTGTTGATGTGTTACATATTTGTTTTTCGTTCTTTTTTGTACATAAATAAGGCCGTTAGTTTTCTCATTTGAATAGTTTCACATGATCATTTCGGGGCCTTTTATACATGTTATAGCTGACTGCAGTATGGGTTTTGTTAAATTTTGAAAGCCGTACTGCCATCTATAGTTGTTAATTTCTGTCTCATTTGCAATCATACCACATCTTCTATTTTTATTACATATAACACGTTAAAAATAAAAAAGGGAAAATAAATAATTCCCGTTTTGGTCAAGTTTTGATATTTCCAACTCAATGAGTGCTGAAACATTGTGTATTAGATTTTTTTCATATAGAAATGCGTATTGATTTCACTGTCCACCAGGAAAATTTAATACAAAAATTATCATCAATGTAAACAAAATTATCAAGTTATCATTTTATATGTACGAGAGTTGTGATACTCAAATAAGATTACTTAAATTTACATCTCCTCTTTATAACTGTCTTATCTAAAGAGTATTGACGCTCTTTGTCATATGCGGTTCATGTATGTCTTGACTTCCAGAGTACTGTCTAGTACTATACGTCACAAGTATAATACCACAGAGTATCGCCACTCTTAGGTTATAGCTCTTTTTGCTAAAAAGTATTAAATTTTTTGGCAAATATATATTCAAGAGTAGCGATACTCAATTAAGCATTGTCTACCTCCAATTTTAGAATATTCCGGTAATAAAGTTTTATAGTCCAGGAGAGGCAGTATATTAGAAGCATTTATTTTAACATCTACACTTTAAATAAGTTTATTTTTGAAGGAGTATCGATACTCTTTGTAACTGTTTTCTACCTCAAGAGAATCAATATTCTTTTAAACAGGTTACATTGAGTATGTTGAACATGTTGAGAGTATCGATACTCTCAAAAACCGTTTTCTAACCTGAGAGTATTAACAGTTTTTTTTTACCTTTACTGTTTTTATACCCTTTAAAACAGTTTTCTACCGTAAGAGTATCGATACTCTTTTAAACAGGTTTCTACTTTGAGAGTATCGATACCCATTTAAACAGGTTTCTACTTTGAGAGTATCGATACCCATTTAAACAGGTTTCTACTTTGAGAGTATCGATACTCATTTAAACAGGTCTACTTTGAGAGTATCGATACCCATTTAAACAGGTTTCTACTTTGAGAGTATCGATACCCATTTAAACAGGTTTCTACTTTGAGAGTATCGATACTCATTTAAACAGGTTTCTACTTTGAGAGTATCGATACTCATTTAAACAGGTTTTTATCTGAGAGTATCGATACTCATTTATAAAGGTTTCTACCTTGAGAGTATTAATACTCCTTGAAATTGTTTGTGACCTAGTTCATTCTTGAACACCGTATGGTGACCTATAATTGTTAATTTCTGTGTCAATCGGTCTTTTGTAGCGATATTGGTCTCATTGACAATCATACGTCATCTTCTTTATATAATTGGTTTTTTTTCGATCCATAGATGATAATGGAATACACTAACTTTGAGGTACTGCTAAATAAATAAAAAAAAGGGCAGCTTTAAGTATTTGGTTAACAGGAAGTTGATAAGTGATGGATGTATATAAGGCTCACATAAAACACCATTAAAAATTTCGAAGACCTTGATGTGTGATTTCTGGGAAGAATGCAACAAAAAAATCCTACAGAACCATTATTAATAAAAATTAACCAGTAGTAAGAAAAGTTGAGGAGCATTGTTTTTTTTAAGTTCATGACAGTGTAAAAATTGATAGAATGCGGCTTGGTATCACATTTTTTAAAATTAATTGAAAGAAGTTACTGAAATAAATGAAACTCATGTTCTCCTACATTCGGAACAGGGGAATACAAACATATAACAAAAGTTAATAAATATATACACATTTATTAATTCACATTTTTTACGGATTTTGACTGCAAAAGTATCATCTTTTTCCAGTCTTCTTCTTTTTTATGTCCTTTTGCTTTAGAACTCTCTCTACTCCATCGAGTATAAATTTAACAAAGTATCCTGTAAAAAAAATATACATAATTTAGAATTATGATTAGTTTATAAGTTATTTAGAATCTTTAAATTGATAACGTTACTGAATCAAAGAAAATTGAGAGAAGCATTTCATTCTATAATCTACGATATTGGACTTTAACGGCTATGCTGGTGAAAAAAAGTGTTTATATAATTTTCAACCTTAAACTAATACCGTTTGTATTCTAATTTCTAAATTATATTTTTACTTAAAATATCGATCAAAGGTAAATTGATACTGTTGGTGATGCATTGTTTGTTGTCTGGAGCTAAAAGTTGATTGTACTGAAGACAACACCTACCTTTACTCCTTTTCTCTATGATATCAGCTTCATACCACTTCTGGTCCTGCTTCCAAAAGCATAAAACCTTTTCTCCGTCCTTGTACTCCGTGTTTTCCTAATAAAACAACACAAAATTAACATAGTTAATTGTCAAGTAACTAAATTCTATGTAAAAGGTATCACTTGTTTTTTTTTCTTTCATAAAATAAACTCCAAAATGTCTATAAAATATATGAACAAAGTATTTTTTATAACATAAATCGTATTAATTATAAGAAAAAGTTGTGGGTATCCAATATTCTGCACAGTTAGCGTGAGATTATAAAAAAGCATAACGGTATAATGAGAGAACTGATATTTTTCAACCAAATATATAGTTTGATAGACTAAACAAGAAGTAATTCATTGTAATCTTTAAATTTTACCGAGTATAGCAACATGTAAACATATGATTAGAACAGAAATAAACGTTGTGATTATATGCATTTAATCTTTAGAAAACATGATAGTTACTGTAGGTGATGATTATTTTAAGTGTTATCCAGTATATTGGGATTGGTTTGTACATTAAGCAAGACCGAGTCAACACAAAACCTTCAAATATACCTCATTCATTTGACGTTTCCTTTTCCCATCATGTGTGTCTGTGTTATTTTCTGTACAAAGTTTTTTCCTTGGAGATGGATTAAGATCCACAGAGATAGTACTGGCACAAAAATCTGAAAAGAAATTATTTATAGTACTTGTTTCCAGTTTGAAATTGCAAATGAAGAACATTCTTAAAAAAATTCTCAGAGATACATGAAGTATGACTTTAATAAGCCATAGACATATTGAACATATAATTTCCTCACAGATCATAGACTTAAACCATAGTTATAGTGAACAGGTAATTTCCTCAGAGATAACATGACTTAAATAATTAAACAATTATATGCATATTGAACATACATGTATAATTTGATAAAAGATAAAGAGACATAAACCATACCAATGACATATGAAACATATATCTTTTACAGAGATAGAATTACTCAACCATGCATAGACATATTGAATGTTCAATTATACTTGATATATACATTTGTGTACATCAAATCTTCTTTCGTCATAATTAAGGAAATAAAATGTCACTTAAGAGTACAAAAAAAATTGCAATTCATACCTGTCACGGATGCCAACTTCCGTTTGTTTATGTCTTCTTTCAATTCTTTGTTTTCTTTGAAGATATTACCTAATTTCTTCTACAAAAGATAATTAAATATTACATATGTGTTTACTCAAGTCTTAAGACAAAAGGAAATACTGTATTTTCAGAGAAACATCTTTAAAGTTAAATTGTGTATCATTATTTGAGCACCTTAAACAAACCATTCATTGTTTGAGTTCAATGCATGCAATGGAAACTATATTCTTTAATTGAATGATAATCAGGCAGCTGCATAAAGATAAAAAAAAACTTATTTGAGACTGGACTGGCTACAACATGTGCCTATTGCAATTCCAGTGTTAAAAGAAAGGTTAAGCAGCAATTATTGTCTAGTGATTATATCTCAATTAGGATTGGTTCCTAGAACTGTAATACTGTTGGGAGATTTGTCTAGCTATAAGTCTAGTAGTTGGCAAATGTGTTTATACTTTTTTTATTATTGATTATCCTTTCTTTGAAAATACTGTCCAATGCTGATAATTTTCTGCGAATCTGTATGTTAAATTAATCAACTTAATATCAAATTTACCTTCAGATCACTAACTTCTTTTTTAAGAGTATCAGCTTCACATTTACAATTTTGGCTACTCAACTTTTCTTGTTCGAAACTATTTTTGAGTTCTGCATATTTTTGCTTCATTGATGTGTTTTCTTTGTGTAGTACATTGATTTTCTTTAAGCTATCGTCTAAATGGGTCTACAAAAATATGTAGTATAAAATTCTATCAACAGAAACAGTAGCATGAATAATTTGACACTTAGCTATACTTTTAATTGGTTTATACAATATACGATCAATATGAAAAAATACATTTTAAAGTTTTGTTTAAGGCTAAGAAACTTAGGAAGGGGTTATTTCACCGACCTCTTCAACATTTTGTGCCAAATACAATAAGGTGTTATTCTTCTGACAGTTAATGCTTGTCCTAAATACGGCCACACTTAAGCAGTTGAAAATGTGTAAAAATGAATTAAAGATATTTTCCGTCCATAAACGAGTCCAAAATTCCAATGACTTGTGAGATGATATTAAATTGAAACCATACGAAGTATAATTTTGTAACTATGTTTAGAAGATAAGGACAACAGGCAGTGTTCCAACTGCTGAAAAAGTGTATAGAGGATACTAACCATGAAATTTATGTTCCTTTGCGATAGACCAATACGATATATTTATTCAAAACAACACACATTAATGTAAAGTTTTGTATATATAAATGTTGAAATTCTCACTGAACGGGGTTTCAATTGAAAAAAAAAGAAAGTTTCAAGTTGTGTTTGTTTTGAAGATCTATTAAAACTACATTTTATCGAGGTTGTTGGATGAGCTATGAGTTGGTATTTAGACATTGTTAGGTTGATGACAGCTTATATATGCTAACTTTATATTTGTCAATAAAAAAAAAATCAGTATTCGGTTGCACTCTTCAAATGCAATCTCTACCAGACACGTAGAGATATACTATTGTTTACTACTTGCCTTATTTTTTAAGTACAGAAGTTTATACTCCTCTCTTTCAGATGCATCACTTGCACTTTCACTAACCACATCTTCTTCAGCAATAGTGATAATTCTTTCTTCACCATCCTAGACAACATTTTTTTTATATTATTTAATTGTGTTCATGAAACTCCAGTGGTTATCATGACTTAATTACATAGATAATCAAAATTCGCATAATTGAAAGTTAACTGTATGAAAATAATATACAATTGCCAAACATATTTATGTACCATAATGTCTTTATAAAGAGAGGTGTAAATTTGATTTTTTTTAATTTCTTAATTTTGTGTTGGTGTTTTGGACTTTATTAAAACATTTCTATTCTAGGCATACACTTTATTGTTACTGCACATAATTATTTTTCATACATTGTTTCATTGGAGATTCCAAATTGTCATATTGGCAATCATACCACATCTTCTATGAAATAAAAAGCAAATTGCTATTTTGTTTGAAATACTAACGGATAAAAAATGATAAGTGATGTCTTACGGGTTCAGTTTTTTCTTCTTCTGTAACAGCATTTTTTAATGTGGCCTTGTGCTTCCCTTTTGATGTCCTAAAATAAACATGTTATAGTTTACTAGATTTTAAGAATTATAAAATTATACCATGCAATTTAGTATTCTGACATATTCATTCATATTTTGTAATTCGATATGGATGTTAACATGAGTTGAAAAGTAAAAGACAAGGTGTACTAGTACTTCCATGTTCTATAACGGACACTAACATTTATTAATTTATTAATTGACAGAGTAACATATGTGTATAGATTACATGTATTTGACCTATAGTATTTATTCAAACTTAGCTTTACATATATAAGCTCAAATTAAATCTGACTGTATATTTTTATCATAACGGCACCAGTACACAGTAAATTTTAAAGGTTTGAAACAATGTTACCTTAGTGATAATAACCATGCATTGCCTTCAGTGGGTTTATCTGAATGCTTATATTTTAATTAATTAATTATCTTTAATTGATTATATGGGTTCTCCTTTTCATGTTGTTTTATGAAAGAACTGTAACAGTTTAAAAAAAAAAGTGGTTTTAAATTGAAACAGCATTATCCAGCCAGATATAATAACAAGAAATATCTTCGAACATCAAGCATTACATCATTATAGCCAAATCAGCCAAAGGGCGTACACAACGCTTGTGCTATTACATAGTTCACAACCAGACAGAGGTTAAAAAATGGACAAAACTACAGTACATAGACTTCATTTTTTTACTGCAAGATTGTAGCACGACAATGCAAATTAAATAGTTTTTCTATTTGGTGTGATGAATTTCGACCATAACAAAAATCGCAATAATTTTTAATATAAGAAACGTAATCGTATATACATACACTGACGATGACTTTGATTTATGTTCGTCACACATGGCTTTGAATTTACAGAAGTCAACATGCTGGTTGTTGTTCTTCTGAAGAAGATCCAAAATAGTCTTTTCCTTTAACCCATCTAAGCACCGTAACTGTCTTCCACTTATCTTATTTTTTTGTTTACGTTTGCTACCTTTAAAGTTATCAATAAAGGATCTCAGTTGCAACCAGCATGGGGTTGAACACTGGGCCAAAAACAATTCGAAACGAAATTTATTATTCAGTTTCTTCCTCTGTAAAAAATAATTAAGCAATTATATAGAAAACGTGCATATCTTAATATTCATTTTTTTACAAGGATTTAGTGAGTAATATTTTAAATGATTGTAAACAAATGTCAAATTGTTCTGAATAATTCGGCTGGCCAATATTTCGTTTTTAACATATCTGAATCGTAATAAATTTAGAAATTTGTACATAACATTTGCCTTGATCCTAAAATTGAGAATGAGAAATGTGTCAAAGAGACAACAATCCGACCACAGAACAGACAACAACAGAAGGTTACCAATAGGTCTTCACTGATTGAGAAATATAATGGATTGCATTTTTTTTGTGGATCCCGCCCTCCCTTATTTGTGTAATTTAATTAGTTGTACAAATGTAATACGTAAGGTCAACTACAACAATTAGTATAAAGTTTATTAAGATTCTGTTTAAAATTCAACGATAATGATAATTTATAACTTACATTTTCGACTCCTGTTATCATCTCTAAGTCGTTTTTCCATTCATTCAGTAAATTTTTGTCTACTGGTGTTTCTTTAGTTTGTATGTCTGATTTTTTATTGAATCCAGCCCTTTGAAACAAGGTTGAACGAAAACACTCAATTCTTGCAAAGATATCTATATCCTTTCCAAATCTGTGAATTGTATTGTGCTCCAGTCCAACTCGCTTGGCTTCTTGTGGTGTTAGAGAGCAGTATACGGCACACAAGCGTTCCTCGTATTTTTTTCGTTCTTCTGAACTCAATTCTTTGTCTTTCAATATGTTTTTCAAGGCTATTCTTGAATGGTTACCACCTATGGTCTCCAATTTACAAGTTTGTATATTATCTGGAATATCAGATAATCCAGGTATGTTTACTACCATAAGTGTGTAGTAGTTGAAAGGTTTTCTCCTAAATTCCTTTTCTAACTGTTTAGTATGGGATTCATCTGGAACTCTCACGAGATTTGTAGATGATGGCTCTTTGAGGTTTCCTACCGGCAAAGGAAAATATCCTAAAGTATATTCAATTAAAATTGAGTCAATTCAGGCAACCTGTTGCATGTCTAAATTTAAGAAATATGTGTTCTATACAAGAAAATATAACGTTATATGAATTATTTATTACCGAAAAAATATATGACAGATCTATATTACCAATGTACTACGTTATATCTCGTGTAATTGTGTTTTCCTACCAATTTACACTTTCGTATACATAAGGATTTTTTTTAACATATACAAAATACCTCCAAGAGTGTTTCGACAATACAACAGATGTTATGGATTTGCTGTCTGCATGTTATCTGAGACAACGTTGGGCCAAATAACAAACAAATATCAAGTAAGACATATTTTATTTGGCAATAGTACAAAATTGTACGGCCACGGCTTGGCAAGGAATTGGACTGCCGAGAAACATAAATGGCAAGTCCCTACACTACAAAAGTCAAAAAGTCTGAAAAGACCAGTTGTCTTGATTTTCATGAACTTTTACTCGACATTCTCCCAAAGTATGACTTGTGTCTTAATTTTTCTTGACAAATTGTCATTTATATCAAAGGACAAGGTACGATTATGGTCCCCTATGTTCTCATTTTTTAAATTCTGTTTTGGAAAGCTACTTATCACGTTGAAATATTCCCTTGGATTTGAAGTTTGTTTGGCTGAACTTCAAAACATTTAATTTCACAAAATGAGTGAGGTTAGGGGGGTTAAAGGCCACTAAAAACGCCAAAAGAAGGAAAAATAACGATTTTTGGTCATTGTTTCTTAAAATTTAATAGGGTGCGCCTATGTGACCCAGAGAAAATTATGTCGATTTAGACTGCAAAAACAGTGCTAATGACATTGGAATGAAAAAGTTCCTGCGTCACGTTGGCGCAGGCACATAAAAACTAAAAAAAATGTTGTACAAAACACCTGAAAAGTCAATAATAATTACAATATTTGAATAATAACAGAAAGTTTACCCCCCCTCACCTCACCCAGTTGCTATAATTAGTGGTTTTGAAATTCATCCTAACAAACTTCAAGCATTTAGGAATATTTTAACATATAACAAAAAACAGAATTTGAAAAATGAGAAAATAGGGGGGCCAAAACAGGCCTTATCGTACTTTGTCCTTTGTATGAAATTTACTCGACATATTCTCGACATTCTGAATATGGTCTTAAAATTTCTTGACAAATACTCGACATTCTGAATACTGTCTTGAAATTTCTCGACATATTCTCGACATTCTTATTTTTTCTCAGTATGACTTGACATATTCTGAACATTTTATCTTTAGATAATATACTGTTGTTTCAAGTTAAACTTCTAAAAACAAATATGAAAGTTGGGCATTTAAAATAATTTAAATATTAACATGAATATCAATAATGGGGTCTTTTTTCAAATTTCCTGTTTACAAAACTTTGAATTTTTCGAAAAACTAAGGATTTTCTTATCCCAGGCATAGATTACCTAAGCGGTATTTGGTACAACTTTGGAATTTTGGATCCTCAATGCTCTTCAACTTTTTACTTGTTTGGTTTAATAAATATTTTGATATGTGCGTCACTGATGAGTCTTGTGTAGACGAAAAGCGCGTCTGGCGTAATAAATTATAATCCTGATACCTTTTGAAACCTTGGTTCTTTTATAAAAATATATATATCAAATGTAACAATCCCCATTTATTGCTTTCTTATTTTTAAATTTTATTTTAGTGTGTCCCAGAATGACGAATGTAAAACAATCAAACAGGCAACTTACTTTACTACATTGGTTAGAGGTATAGGGGGAGGGTTGAGATCTCACAAACATGTTTATCCCCGCCGCATTTTTGCGCCTGTCCCAAGTCAGGAGCCTCTGGCCTTTGTTAGTCTTGTATTATTTTAATTTTAGTTTCTTGTGTACAATTTGGAAATTAGTATGGCGTTCATTATCACTGGACTAGTATATATTTGTTTAGGGGCCAGCTGAAGGACGCCTCCGGGTGCGGGAATTTCTCGCTACATTGAAGACCTGTTGGTAACCCTCTGCTGTTGTTTTTTATTTGGGCGGGTTGTTGTCTCTTTGACACATTCCCCATTTCCATTCTCAATTTTATCTTTATACATCGCGAGAACCGAGAAACACATATAAATCACATCAACAAACGATAACCACTGAACACCAGATTTCTGACGTATGACAAAGTAAACAAATGCAGCAGATTTAAGCGTTATAACAGACACAAACCTTCAACATAACCTGAAATATTGGTGTAACATCATAGAAAGATACACCTTAAAATATAAATAAAATAGCTGTAACATCATAGAAAGATACACTTTAAAATATCAATTCAAATAACTAACCTCATTCAAAAAAGACATACTTACCAAAATAAGTGATCATACATTAAAGAAATAAATTTGATGTGTGACACAAACAAATACAATATTAATAAGAAAAAAGGGTACGTAAAACCATGTCAAAAAGACCACTTTAACCTTGGACAAAATGTCGTTAAATAAAATAACGTAAACAGGTAAATCTAGATAAAGTAATTTGGTTGTAGGGAAAAAGGAGTTATTTTTTATCAAATACATAAATCTGTTGTTCAACATGTTCAAAGTACGAGAGCAGAAGTGAAAATGAATCGTCATACTAAATACTTATAAAGAGTGGTCCAAACCTAATAATGTGAACAGATATGACACAAAATAAGCAAAAATTGAATAACAAACTTGCCTTACATTAATTATGTCAAACAGGTCAAGTTGTTACTAAAGTACGATTTGATATTATTTTCAGTTACTGAAAGCTAGTTAAAAGGACATAATAACAAAACATTACAAATCATGCATCGGGGACTTATCTCAACTGAAACTCATCCACAAGTGTCAATAAAAAAAGAACTGACTTGTGCAATGCCAAAAATATCTACAGACAGTAGGATAGAAAGGATTTACGGATGAATCACCTTCATTGATAAACATCAAAAACCAAAATCTATAAACATTATAACAGTACAATGTCTCTTTTTATTATAACAATGCATGCATAGTTCAAATAAACCATTACATCTATTAATCTTTATCTACAAATTAATTATCAACGATATTACTCTCTGATATATTGTACAACATAAAAACATACCACAGCTGTACGTATTCATGGTATTTGTCGTATGGTATTTCCGTAGCAAAATTGAAAATCGTTGTAGGTTTTCATTGGTACTAGATAACCTTTTATATGGATTCGTTTGGGTTGATTGTGAAATGTCATTTTTTTTCAAATCCTTCACAATTATGGTTTGTTGCCACTCAAATATTATCCCACTCGTCTGTTTTAATTAATGAGAATGTCACTACTGACATGATTTATGACATAAAAACAATGCCCGTTTAAAAATTTTGAAAGTATAAATTAATAAACTTAGGTTTCAACCCCCTTGTGCAAAGTTTACCTTAGATGGATTTGGCTTTAGGTATGTTTTGTCATAAAGCTCTTAAACTGTTTCGGTACATCCGTGGATTTCAAATATATTGCTTTGAACGTTCCTAATGAAGTTAAATCTAAAAACGCGCTTCAGACGCGTAAAATTATAAAACGTGATGTTTTAAATTTTTCTCAAGATATTCAAAATTCATCAGTGGTGCCTCGGCTCATATCCATAAAAGCCTGGGCGATTGCTTTTGAACTTATCCAGTATGTAAATATTCCACATATAATGAAATCCATTTCAGACTCGTTTCGTTTAAAACTTTACAAATGAATTAGCTGATAACAAATCTGATTGAATTGATTTGAATAGACAATATAAAAGATGTTAGAAACTGAAGGGATCTTAACTTCTATGATATACGTATTATTAAGTGTGAGCGAGAATGTATCCATTCATCTATATTGGAAATTACTAAAATATAAAAACAATACATAAATTTAAACATTCTTTTTTCATGGACATGTGTTCTGGTCTATTTATTATTTGTGTATTTGATAAAAGAACTTTATCAATCACAACAAAGCTCTCCAATAAAACATGCTGTGTCGAAAGAAAGGACTGTCATATTAAGAATAAATCAAAAGTTATGCATATGTGTAGCTACATCAAATCATAAAACATTTTGTTCATCAAGGAGAAAAGGATTTATGATAAAATATCAGATGGAATTTGCAGCATGGAAACATCTTCAATACATTTTGAAAATGCCCCCCACCCCCCCCCCCCCCCCACCCCAAAAAAAAAATAAATAATAAAATAAAATAAAATAAATAAAAACATAGTTTAAACATTTATAGTATTCTAGCTCCCCCTTTCAAAACATTTAGTGCCTAAAAGATCATTCTGAAAATAAATCCCCAAAGAAATCGTCTAAAAGGATTTAACTTGTCTGTAGGACATTTAACATTCAAATTATTAGTATGGGTGACTACCGGAACATCAAAAACGTCATTTTCTGAAAATTAAATATCTTAGCAGAGGTGATGCTTTTATCAACTTATCAAGTTCATTTGATGACACTCCCGTTAAAATTTTTATACCTCCCTATTTTGATAAGATAGAGAACCACCAATAATTTTATACACATACAAAAAAACTAGTAGAAGTTTTAATTTTTAACTATACGTCGGTTTCATCAGACGTGAATGTAGATAATTATACTCCCTAAACTTGAAACTGTGAATCACCGAAGTTTAGATGTGTTTTCTATGGCCATGTTATTACAGGGGACCTCAATATCGGCCAGGATAGAGAGGTTAACAGCTTTTTGGAAAAGGACCAAAATATTGTCCTCCAACTACAATAGATAGGAAAGAGTGTCCTGACGTCACCAAATATGCTATTTCCTCATTTTGTAAAAAGTGGTGTAAACGGGAAAAGTCTGATAAATATATGAATGTGGTAGATACAATAATATCACATTTTGAAAATAATTTGGAAGTAAATACTATAGTACATAATACACCTATTTCCAGAATACGAAATAAACTTCAAGAACTTTCAAAGCGGTTTGTGTTGTTACCGGCCGACAACGCAGCCAACAGTGTGGTGGTTGAATGCCGTAAAACCTACATGGAAGTTCTTAAGAATGAAATTTTAAATCCATCTACATTGAAGTCCATGCGCTCCACAGAGAGGCATGTAGAACACAAATATCTCATAACCATATCAAAGCTTAAGGCGTCCTCTGAAGATTTGGATGTCAACGCTATGTATTGACTACCTAAACTACACAAAAAACATTTACATATCGTTTCATCTCAGCCTCTAGTAAGTATTCTACAACTAATCTTTCAGTGCTTTTAACTAGTTCATTAACTGCTATACAATAGCTTATCATAAACTAGTGTAATAAAATATATGAATATGACAGAATAAACTATTTTGGGATTGTAAACAAACTCTTTGGATGTTTTAGATAAATTTCGTGCTTCTAGGGTCCTTTTGATTCTGTTGACAATTTGGATTTTTCGACTCTTTTCACTACACTTCCACATTATCTTTCCTATCTAATTAAACAGTCGTTTGATAAATCTGGATGCAAATACATTTGTTTGCTGCAAATCATTTAAAGCCTTATTCTCTGATGAGAAAGGTAAATATGCTAGACATACTTACTGGAGGGGTGATGAGATGATTGAAGCTGTTAAGTTTCTCCTTGATACTATTTGCGGGTAGGCTAATGCTGTATTTTTAAAGAAATGAAAAATTGATACTAAAATTTCAACTTTAAACAAAAAGACTTTTTGACTAATTTATAGTGTAATTTGTTATATTTTTTTAGTTTTGCTAGTATGTTGACAATATGAATTTTCGTTTTCAAAAACAACATTCTAAAATTATCACGTGGTTATCACGTGACACTCAAAATCTATTTATAACCGTGAAAACAGTAAACTCAAAAGTACTATCGTGTAGACAGTGTTGTTTTTCTAAGTTTTGTAATCTGTGGATAGGTTATGTATCAAAGTATTAGAAACGTGCTTCTTGGCTCTTTGATTAAAAAGATTAATTAAATAAACTGAGATTTTCTAAATTGCGCCAAAGATACCATGACCTTTAGATATTATAACGTCTGATACTTAAACAGTATAAACAACATGAACCGAGTAGCAGTTTTCGTAAAATATTAATATTCAGCTTTCTGTACGTTAATTTGACTCGAAAATTCATCATTTCTACACGCTAGCACTTTTGAGTCAAAGTTAACATTGTCTACAAACGCACAAGTGACTTTCAAAGGGAAGTAATTCTGTGAACAGAAATAAAAAATTCACACATCGGCTAATTGTTGCTGATCTTTATTTAAATGTACTTTTTGTTGCATCCTCACCATAATCAATTGATTAAATTAAAAAAAAAACTGTTTTTAGAAATATTTTACTCCGGGAATAATTCAGAATGATTATTACACATCGGCTTGGGGTATGAAGCCCCTTTTCTTTCTGTTTGTTGTTTATTTTTTTTTTTACAATAAAATCATTATTTTTTTTTCTACAGACACTGTACAGCTTTATCTACTATTAGACCTTTTCAACATCTCTCGACACCTACAGTTGAGAACGACTACGACAGGTAAAATGTGAAGGGTCGTCTCAAAAATAAAAATAAATGAAATCATTACTGATTTTACTACTTTTATTGACAATGATACAACTTTCCTACCTAGTGCAAATAACATGATTTTTTTATGGTTTATCTTTTGATATGTTGACGTTTCAGCTGTCCTGGTGGAATTTGGAAAATGAAAAGAACAAAGCATGCTTAATTGTGGTTAAAATTCAATTAAACAATGTATTATGTCTGTTGACAAAGGCGGCACATGTTTCCAAAGTGTCTGTTAGTTTTGGCCTTGGGTGCCTCCATAATGTACTCAATACTTTGTATATTTTTAATTCACCAATTTGGTGTTCCACTCTAATTATTCTGTATTCACCAATCACGCTATTAAATTTGCTGGTTTTTTTTATCAAATGTTATGGCTTACGACTAATTTGAGGTGTTGTAAAGGGTGTAACTAAAGGATGACGATTTGGATAAACTTTGTCTCTAAGGAGAACACAGTCCTCCGGGAAATGCATTTCTCCTTATTTTGATCCAAAACATCCCTTCTGTATGGTCATGGATGAGATAAAAAAAAAATATAAAGTACGAAAAAAAAAGAACTGAAAAAGGTACAAAACTTTGTTCCGCAAATTGGATATAGAGAAACACATTCTGACCCGATGAAAATAAAACAAAATACAGCAATGACAGTGTATCAACTTTTTTTACGAATCCAAAAGGTCATTTTCAGGAACAGGGGAAGCACACTATGACGAAGGGACAAGGTATGTTGTTTTTGGGACATCAGCCGTTGGTCTCCAAGCCCCTGCTTAGCACTGACCATATTGATTTTGCAATGTTAACGAGCTTTATAGTGTTAACTAACAACTTGAAATATAAATTCCATATACGCATGTATGTAAAAAAAAATATGTACTGCTTAGATGTTGTAACATTAAAACGAGAAGTCAATTATATTTTTTTTCTTCAAAATGAATCATGAAAACATCAACTCTAATAAAATATCTTGAGGCGGAGAAGTCCGCCGTTGATAAAAAAAATCAAAATAGATGAGATATTTTCCTTAGACCTTCAAAATCTATACGTGATTATCCATCCAGAAATTGAATATGTACATCAACCAAGGTGAAGACCGGTTGAAAAATACCAATTTGGTCGTGTTCACAAGTGTTGTACGGACATACGGACAGTCCAGTATTTACTTCTTTTTTTTTATAAATTTTGGAAAATTTCATCAAAGCTTTAAATTTTACACCAACAAATTAATCGTTATTTACTTGCGGCAAATATTTGGTAAAAGGCTCACATAATCATAAAATTGAAGAGAAGCGGACCAGGATGCAGAATGGTTGCTGTACGTATTTGTTTTAATCAATTCAACATGAAAGGTCGTGTAAATACATACAAAATAAGAAAACTATATGACAGATACATATATTTTTTTATCTATTTGGTTGACATGTATTATGAAGCTATATAGTCAAGACAGTATATTACCGCGGCGGGCGCCAATCCAATATATAACGTATTGATAATCATGAAGGTTTTTTGTCTTTGAGACGACCTATCCATTTTACCTGTAAACTGTAGGTGTCATTAGTCGGTGTCGAGAGATGTTGAAAAGGTCTAATAAAACATGACCTCCGTAAATTCGCACAACATGCAATAAATCAATTCTTTGAATAGTGTTTTCAATTTTGTCAGATGGAGTGCCTCTCATGTTTTGGTTTTGCTTATTGTTTGCAAATCATACAGAGCCGTACACGTTACAGC
Organism: Mytilus galloprovincialis; assembly: GCA_037788925.1. Classification (NCBI taxonomy): domain Eukaryota; kingdom Metazoa; phylum Mollusca; class Bivalvia; order Mytilida; family Mytilidae; genus Mytilus; species Mytilus galloprovincialis. Next base: position 41,985,741 of record CM075333.1, on the reverse strand, counting down.
ATTCGGTCGTTAGTCACAGTGGCAATCACACCATATATAATTCCCTGCTTATTTTTCTCTCAATACACTACCACATACTGTTAGAAAACATATTTTGACATGTATAAGAAAAATAGATGCTGATCTCATAAAAAAGACTTTTGATGGTCAGTAAGTATGGGACTATTAAATCAATGTATACCAAATATGATAGTCCAAGAGCAATTGAAAATGTAAATAATATTTCAAATCCTACAACCTTGTTTTTTTCATACATACCCTTACACCATGTACACATTCAATGAACAGTCTGTGTCACATTAAAGCACACTTACAAGTCCAGAATATTTTTGTTTTAATCTGTGCCTTCTTTTTAAGGTACAAGAGACGTGTATATATAGGGTGTATAGTTTATTTTTAAAGGATATATCATAATTATTTTGCAGATTAAAGGGTAAAGAAAAGATGCTATTTGAATAAAAAGAATATAGAAAAATTCTCTAAACAATTCATTGACCCCTCCCCAGGTCATACCCCCCATTTATGAACCGGGACAAATGTTTTGATTATCTATATTTATTAATATTAATAATATAATATCTTTTATGTGTCGTTGTTCTCCTCTTATATTTAATGCGTTTCCCTCGGTTTTAGTTTGTTACCCCGATTTTGTTTTTCGGCCATGGATTTATGAGTTTTGAACAGCGGTATACTACTGTTGCCTTTATTTATAATTGCAATGCTAACCATCAATGAGGTGTTTATTTTTAAGGATAAACAGCATAAAATTAGCAGACATCATTTATACACATGTTGAATTGAATAATAAAAGTGATAATGTATCCCATCCTTTTAAGCTTCATATAATTGGATTAAAAGGGGGAGTGAATGTTTTTGTAAGGGAGTATATGACAGAAAAACTACTTCGGCAATCTCAAAAGTGATTCATTTAACCCAAGTAATTTAAAGTACCCATTCACTGATTGATTGATTTGATATTGTGTATTTAATGGAGCAAATATGACCTTTTTCCTTTATGTGGTATGACTTTCAATGAGTCACAACTCACCATCAGAATCAATTAACATAGAAATGTTTGTTTTTGTTACAAAAACATGGTTCACAATCATTGAAATTAGGGATTGGGTGGTCCTATTGACGAATCTATGTGTATGTGCACACATTTCATCATTCTGACACTTTTGCTTTTGTTTCACATTTATATTAACATGATTAATAAAGAATATTGATAATTTTAATTTAATATTCCATAGAGCACAGCTAAATATAATTTATCAGACTGATGAAATCCCAATTTGTGCACACATTTATGAAGTGAAAGGTTAAACATCCTCTTTTCAGTGATCACAATTAGGACACAATATCATATATCATATATATGTATTCCAACTTTTCCTAATTTTGGTCATGTATTAACACATGTTCCAGAATCATTTTTTTAAATACAATTAGCTTCTAATTAACTTTAACGAAACTTTAACGAAATTTCTCAAAAAAGTACGCAACATGTTGAAATGATATTAGGTACCAAGTATCGGTTGACCAAAAGCTACCTTGTGGTAAGGGGACGACCCCGTAACATTTCCTTTATAGCGGTTATCTCCCCTAACGCTGAAAACCTTGTTATCATTCTAACTCCATATCCATTATAGGTAGAAAAAAAAACAAAGGGTGGAATTTGTTTAGGAACAAACCCTGGTTCTTTGTTACATTTGGATCGAAAAGATCGAAAACGACTCATTGGTAGGGTTATGCCCCTTTGAAAATTAATCAATGTCGGTTGTCCACCTAGGATCATCATCAATGATCATCAATTCACGTGATCATGAAAATTTACCTAAGGTCTAAGGTCAAGGTCATGACCTAGATTTTGACCTTAGCTTGTTACAGGATTTATTAAATAACCGTAAAAAATGGCTGATACCATGTAACGGTGAAAATGTGTCTTGTCGAGATCTACATTTGTTACGTTGGGTTCAAAATTATTGGACCAACTGTTATGGAACTAGGGCGGCATAACTGTTTTGGGGGTGCGAAATGATGATTGTTTGCTTATAACTCAAAAGTGGTTACAGATAGAAAGAAACTTTGTATTTCAAAAATGTTCAGCATAATAAGTTCTACAGTTAGGTCAAGGTCAGAGGTCAAGTCCGAAGCAACGACATAAAACACCTTAGCAACCATATTTTTGAACTTAGAAGGCTATGAATAATATAAATATGAAATTTTTAATACTGGAAATGACATTTTTTACCCTAGCAACGACATATAAGTCCTTAGCAATCACTTATTTTTTTAACTTTAAATACTATGAATAGTACATATGACATTTTTAATACTGGTGGTAATATTTTTATCCTTAAGAATGATTTTTGTCCTTAGCAACTACTTTTTATGAACATAACAGTCCTTAGAAAGCATATTTTAAACTAAGAAGGCAATTAATGAAAGAAAAAAGGAAAGACCTTTCAATTGTTCATGAACAATTGACTTTTTAATTTGTATTCCATTTAGCACATTTAAAACAGTCGTGATTCCTTTCATTTTGTCACACATTTGTATAAGTAAACAGTTGTCTTTCCAGGAACATTTTTTTCTCTTATATCTCATGTAAAGGAATCTGACATGACAATATCCTTGTTTGGGTTTCATTTGTTGATCTTACATAGAATGGGAAGTGCAGTCCTTGTGTCTTATTCATTTTATTAAATGTGCCATTGTATTTGAAGTCGCCATTGTTTCTCATTCATCTTAAAATCCTGCAAAAAACAATTATTATATTCATTATAATAATAAGCCACATTGCTATATATATATACAATGGCTGTACTTATATATGCTCTTTATGGGGCATGTTATTAATATTTTGAACATTAAAATAATCTTATTCTTATTCTGACATAAAAAGAGAATTTCAATTATAAATATAATCAAATTTGAGTAAGCTTAATAGCCTATAAACAGTGATAAGTAAAACCAATAGTAAACTTACATGTTTGTAATAAAATAATTGCCATATTTGTTTACTTTCTTAACAAATAGTTTAATCTAAACTCATTACCAATTAATTTTTAATTGACTTAAATATCAATACATGTGACTATAAAATAAGTTTTTAATAATATTATAATATTTGAATGCTTACATTATGCAGATTCCTACATGTCAAGTCACTTGGAAGCAGTAGAAACATCCAGTGAATAAAAATTCTGCAAAAGACGAACATAAATTTGCATAATCAAAACTTTTAAAGCAATAAACATATCAATAGTTTTTAAAACATGTAAGACATGGGCAATGAAGAAGATACTGTTTAAAAAAACAAATACTATTAAGTGTTTAATTATGTATGATATTGAAATATTTACATCAATGTAGATTGACAACTTTTAAAGAAAATTTAATGATCACTTATTTGGATGATTACATTTTAATAGTTATCAAGCAAATCCTATATAAGTAATCTTTATGTCATTTGAATGAAAGTGGTGATCAATTTAATATTTGCATGTTTAAACATTAAATATATTATATTTTTACTAAGATTAGCAAATTTTGTCATTTTATAAAATATCATGCAGTAGCCTGTTAACTAAAATATGACATTTAATTTGTTTGTATATGCATTTATAAATTCTTTGTCTTTGTGTGACTGGTATATTCTCATTTACTTTGAAAATAACTATGGATATAATGCAATTGGTGTAACAAATCCAAGTTTTATATTCATAAATTCATGCTCAAATCACAATGAAAAAAAAATGTTCTGAATTGAAACAATGTCTTTCTCTGTTTAAAAAAACACCAACACTTCATTTGTGTGGATGGTGTATAAAAACATACTAAGCCTATAAAGGAGAGGTAGACTGGGTGGATATAAAGGGGTGCACTCCTTACTATCCAAGTTAAGGAGCTATACATTATAAAGGACAGTTTTAGTTTATTGCATACACTTACACAAGGGGGAATTAAGGGGGTGGGGTGGAATTTTATTATCATGTAATAGTTAGCTTGGAAAAAATCAAGTCTATTACAACTAACATTATAACGATCTTTCTCTTAGCATTGTTTTCATTTAGCTAACATTTTTGATTCATTGATTGATTCATAAGATCAACGGTTTCCGTCGTCGTTTATCGAAATAAATGAAGAATTATAAATGATTTGAGTCGCTTTCAACAAATTCAATAAACAGAAGTGGGTACCGGTGATAAAGAGTTACAGTTTACAACGTATTTACCTCAAAATGAATGTAAAATCCGTCTTTCCATCGTGATTTCCATTTGTCGACTTCTGTGACAAGGTGCTCAACAGCTGATGATAATTAGTCCCTTTATTAGCAGAACTTTTTTATACTGTTAAGAATCACAGTTCATGACTAAACTCAGTAAAGATCCTTTGAAATTGCATTTATTTGATAAATTCAACAACATTCACCGTTATCTTGATGATATGTTTTCATAAGATAATCAAAAATTTTCTAAATATACTGCTGTAGTTTACCCCAAGGAACTTACTTTAAATAAATCAAATTTAAACGACAATAACTGACCTTTTCTACATATTTCGGTTTTAAACGGGAAACTCAACACTAAAATTAACGACAAACGGGGAGATTGTTCGTTCTTTTTTTGGTAATTTTTCATTTTAGATGCTGATGTCCCTTTGTCGCCATCTTACGGTGTTTATATTTCACAGCTCGTTCGCTATGCCCGCGTCTCTTGTGACGTTTTTTTTTATTTTTTTTTTATTTTAACAAACGTAATCTATGTATTACTGGTAAATTATTCAACAAGGGATATCGTTAACATAGATTACTTCAAACTTTTACTATTTTTTTTCATAGATTTGGTTTTGAAGTTTAGTTGTACCTGTAGAACACTTATTTCAAACGGGATAGTATTCCTTTCTACGGAAATGTTGTTGACCGTGCCCGAAAATTTAGATAACTTATCCCTCCTTTGAATAAACTTAGTATAAAAGGTTACCAATTCAATACTGTAATAAGATCATTGAATATTGCTTTATTAGTATAAATATTGATTATTTTATCAGTAAAATAAAAGCAAATTAAATATTACTAGTATGTTGTATACATATACACATTCATGGATCTACAATCTGTCAATTTCTGTATCTTGGCATTTCCCAAGGTCATGTTTTTCGCTGACTGTTTATGACGTCTTTACACTAAAACCATTGGATGATGTTGGATGTGTACATATTGATAATTTAGTCTTAAATGCATGATTTTTTATTAGTTGCTAGTGACTCTGAACTATCTGTCAGTTAACTGCGAATGTTCCTAGTGTCGTTTTTGTTGTTGGGATGTACATGAACCCGGCCACGTTCACTTGCATGTTTGTCCACCTGATGAGTTAAGTCTTTTTTAACTTATCTGTATATTTCGTTCTTATGTTGTACTTTCAAACCACTGTCCCAGGTTAAGGGGGGTTGGGATCCCGCTAACATGTTTAACCACAACACATTATGTATGTATGTATGTGCCCGTCCTAAGTCATGAGCCTGTATTTTAGTTATTGCCGTTTGTTTATGTGTTACATTTCTTTTTTCGTTCATTTTTTTTTATATATATATAAAATGGGCGTTAGTTTTCTCGTTTGAATTGTTTTACATAGTCATTTTTGGGTCTTTTATAGCTAGCTATGCGGTATGGGCTTCGCTCATTGTTCGAGGCCGTACGGTTACCTATAATTGTCAATTTCTGTGTCATTTTGGTCTCTTGTGGAGAGTTGTCTCTTTTCAATAAAATGTTGAATACATGTATTTCGAAATTTGACTTTTGTATGGTTTCAAATGACATGAAACAATTCAATACTAATACTTGTTGCTATAAAATATTAAAACTGTATATATCAGGAAATCATTTTAGAAGTGATTCCCTCTTCAAACGGCTGGAAAAGACTATGTTCTTTTTTTTGGTCACTACACGTCTGTACAACCTGTTTTCCACGTGAATTTTTAATTTGTTTACATTTTTTCAACAAGTCATCTGACTTTTTGATGGATAGCACCTGACCATGGCAAGAAATATATTTCAAATTTTAGATACATTTTCAGGAATCTTCAATCAATCATCTGCCAGATGAGTCCAAATTGGCCTTTGTATGAGCTTTGTAATGAAATGCACAATTATTCGTGTAGAAAATGTTAACGGGTTGTCCTTTACTGCTGTTTTTCGTTTATTGCTTAAGCATAAATAAGGCCGTTGATAGATTTGTTTTAAATGTTTTTCAATATTTTAAATGTTATGACTCCCACTTTATGTCATACTAAATACTTATCAAAGGTTATAAATATACTTAATATAATGAGAATATATATAATATCAGAAAACAAATAAACACTGAATAATAAAATTGCCTTACAAATTATTTGAAACAGGTCAAGTTGTGACAACGTACGGTTTGAGAGTATTGTCATCAATATCAATGAAGAGAACAATTAAAAATTATGCATCAGGGACTCAACTCAACTGATACTTATCCTTTGAACTAAGTGTAAATTAAATATAGGACTGATGTGCGATGCCAAACGCATCTACAGGCAGAAGGATAGTTAGAATGTGCTGATAAATCACCTGCATTGATCAACAAGAAAACACAAAAATCTATAAACACAATAATAGTACAATGTCACTTTTATGATGATTATTATACATTGTTCAAATAAACCATTACATCTCTTAATCCCTATCTACACATTAATTATCAACGATATTATTCTCTGATATATTGTTCAACATAAAACATAACACGTTAACAAGCCCAGCTGTACGTGTTTTACGTAATGTTATTTCCGTGGCAAAATTGAAATAGTTCAATGTATTTTCAAATATTTCACTGGTACTTTTATAACCCACTATATGGATTCGTTTGCGTTGATTGTGAAATGTCGATTTTTTTTTCAAATCCTCGACATTAGTGTTTAATTTCCACTCAAATATTTGAGCCACTCCTCTGTTTTAAGTCATGAGAATGTCGTTTCTAACATAATTTATAACAAAACTTTCTAAAATTATTCGGTTAAACATTCTGAAAGTAAAAAGAAACGAAGGTTTCAACTCCCTGGTGCAAAGTTGACCTCAGATAAATTTGTTTGTTTTAGGTATGTTTTGTGAAGCTCTTAAACTGTTTCGGTACTTATACATCCTGGGTTTTCAAATTTTTGGTTTTGAGAGTTCCTGGTGAAGGTAAATCCAGAAAAGGTCATCAGACGCATAAACTTCTTAAACGTGTTGACGTTTGATTTTTTTTTAAGATACACAAAAGTCATCAGTATTGCCTATGCCCTTATCCATAAAAGTATGGCTATTGCCTACGAACCAATCCAGTAAACAGATCTTTTAATTATAATGAAATCCATTTCAGACTCATTTCGTTCAAAACATTACAAATTAATAAGCATTGACAATTGAAAAGATGATAGGAATTGAACGGGCTTCTTTGAATATATGATATACGTATCATTAATTGTGAGAGATAATGTAACTTTTCGTCTATATTTGAAATGATTTAAATATAAATCAAAAGGGATAAATTTAAAATACAAACATTTAAACATTCCTGTTTCAATGAAATGTGTTCTAGGCTATGTGAATACATCATTTTTGATAAAAAAAAAACTATATTAAACATAACAAAGCTCTCCAATAAAACAAAACATGTTGTTTCGACAGTAATTACTGTCATATTAAGAATAAACCGAAAGTTATGCATACATATGCATAGCTACATAAAATCACAAGAAATTTAGTTCATGAAGGAGAAAAAGATTAAAGGTAAAATATCAGATGGAATTTGCAGCATGGAAACATCTTCAATACATTTTGGAAAATGCCCCCTCCCCCAAACATATAAATAAAAACATAGCTTAAACACTTATATCATGTATATCAAACAACAGTTGCGGGTATGTAATACCTAAAGGGATTATACCAGTAATTATACAAAAAGGCAATATTTAACACATTCCAAATACAGGCGACCAAACACATACAAGCAGTCAATCAAAAACGGTCATCTTTCAATGTATCGAGTAATTCAACGATCAATATGCCCGAGAATAACTAACCGCATACATTATATGTTTTACAACTTTTGCAAACAAACGATTTAAGAGATCAACGTGGCATTTGCAAATATGTTGCCCAATCGTAATGAACTAACTCTTAACAAGACACTATAAAGCATTGATCTTCCTTGTCAAATTTATTATTCGGGATCAAAAGCATACAAGAATAGGTTTTCCTCAATTCAGGAGATATTCTAGAATAAGGTAAGTTATACTTATCATCTTCAAGATGATGTTTTAATGGAAAAGATCAAGATATAAAAAAGCAATTGCGATAGGAAAAGTGCAATGTTGGTATTGATTAAATCATCATACAAAGTCCTTCTTTGATACATAATAATAGAAGTACTTGATCAATACACACATGACACATTTACAGTGTACGAATGTAGGTTTATGATTGACAAACATTGTGCTGATACACATGTACATATATTCTTTTAACAAGATAAAAAAAAACATCGTTCTAACTCTCTTTAAAAGATAACGCCCACCAAACGTAAACTTGGGTAGTTGGGATGTTACCAGTATAAATTCACATGGGTTGTGGGACATTGAATTCTGAGGAACACCTTACGTGGATGGAAGGGTTTACAAAATTTTAATATCAGTTTTAACTTTTGGACGTTTGGGTCATATATTGAGAAATATTCGCATTGATATTTTAATTTAGTAGTATTGCATTTCAAATTTCCATTCGTGGATATATTTTTTTGACGAAACCTAAAAGTAAAAGTTGCACAATTTTGACCGCAAACGGAATTTCTATGGAACATTGTCTATATTTACAGTAGTGCAACCTCTAGTTGCAGTCACATGGATGTGTTCAGTAGTCTATTACCAGCACACACCGCTTAAATATTACTTACTATTATTTACCATCGAAAAAAAGTGTTGTTATATCTCTTGAATAAGATATAAGATTTTAAACCTTGAGAATGAAACAAAAAAGCTTTATATACACTGGGGTAAAGCTGATGACCGTAACTGCATTCACGGTCATCCCAAGATGTCGGATGAAAAATTAGGTCAGTATCTGTATTGGCTGTTAAAGTGTTTCTAGACCATTTTCTTTGCAAATCATACATTTCAACGATGTAAATGTATAAAAGATTCACACGGAAATCACTAATTACTACCGAGAAATGTGCATGAAACAGGTATTTCGGTTTGAAAAAATCGCTCAGATGACCGTAAATCACAATCGAGATGACCGTAACAGAATCAGAGATTCATAACAAGGGTGACCGTAATTGGTTTTAAGATGACCGTAATTTGTAAATGATGACCGTAACTTTTAAAGGATGACCGTCATTTCTAAGATATATCCGTATTTATATAACTACCTTTTTGTATCCAATGAAGTTAATCGTGTTGGTATAAACGTGTTAATATGAGAGTATTATCCTATAAGTAGAAGAAAATAAGACGTGCTTCAAATGCATAGTTCACCATATGTATCTTTTTTACAGTAGAGGATTGAATTTTTAAAATGAATTTGCAACAAGTGGGGAAACCATGCAACAAAAGCGCGATAAAATGACACCTTACAAGTATAATGAAAACAACTGCGGTGCACAGCCTCCATCTACAGGACAGAAGATTTTTTTTTATTTCTGGGATTCCTTTTAATGGCGTAAAATAAATACACATTTTTAAAATCCAATGCATGTACACCCATTGATATTATATCGTCTTCCATTTTGTCGTGCAAATAAAATAACAGAAAATATTTTGAAAATATCATACGACTAAACTAGTGATGGTGAGCTCCAGCAAAGTAGATCCTTAAAATAGTCTTGTACGAATAGCGTATCACAAGGGGGAACGTTGTCAATTTGTATATATATATACAGAAATGTTATTCATACAGTTAGGATTCTACTTCGTCAAAATTATCTCTCCATTACGCCAGGCAGTTCATTTTCACAATCATAGAAATAGAAGCCATTGTAGGGATGACGCGCTGCCAATTTTGCTCTTGAAAACCGATACATTTATCCACATAGCACCATTACGATTCTTATATGTCAGTTGTATTTTAAAAGACAAATGTATCTACTAGCTAATGAGCATCAGTTAATGATCTTGTCTGCATTGATTCAACTTAAAACTATTGTCTAATCGGATGTCAGGTGAAATTTTCAAAATTCTTAAGCATTTAAAAAAAATATGGTAAAAATATTTCGAGGAATATATAAAAAAGAAGATGTGGTATGATTGCCAATGAGACAGCTATCCACAAAAGAAGGAAGGGCAGGCAGACTAACAATTTTCAGTGGTTGAAGATTATAAACCCTAGATATCACACACAAACATTTTCTTTTCGAAGATATGCATTTTCATCATCCAAATTAAAAGATTGTCGTCAAGTCTTTTATAAATACTATGTGCTACTATATATGTGCTGATATTAGACATTTGTTTTAATATATCTTGCTTAGCTTTTATTCTGCATGTGCTATCTATGTATTAATATATATGTGTGATGTCTGTATGTTTGTGTTGTATGTGTATCTGATGTTATTACATGTATGTTTTGTTTATTAATATCAGTCGGTTAAAGAGCTCTTAAGAGCTCATGTTCTTTGTTATTATGTATATATGAAACCCCGACTTTAAATAAAGATTACTTTACTTTACTTTAAGTACTTTTAGAAAAAATAGCTATTCGAACACACCTACTCTGTTTTTGTGATTCATTAGATAGATATTTCACTTGACCCATATATTTCATCTTTTCGTACTGTCCTTTTTTACGTTATAAAGTCAACCTGTAGTTTTGATATATAAAAAAATATAGAATCTGAAGCGAGATGCTATATCAAATACTCTGACTTGCTTTGTACGTTTTAAGGTTCAACATAAGGAATTGAAAAATATGGCCGTGTTTACACCTCCAAAATTACTATGAGTACAGACAAACTGGTACATCTAGGAAAGTTTTAAGGCATGGCAGGAACTAGATATATAAAAGTTATATGAAGTCTACGCTTCAAAAAATTAAAAACTTACCAGGATTTTGATGTTCATTTTTTTCCAGTCTGCAGAAGATAGCAAAATAAACAAACACCTGAGTTTCATTTGATACGGTCCAATCAGTTACACAGTTTAAACCTGTTAAGACACCTATTGTTTACAGGTGTCTATTGTCCATCTATTGTCCATTTAAATCAATACTACTCACAACATTGATTATATGAGGGGAGCTTCTCAATCGTTTTCACTACTTAGTTAATTTTTGCACCTTCTGCAGGAACGAAAAAAAAAATGGATAGCAAAATCTAGAAAAGTTTATAATTTTCTGAAACATAAAATGCATTTAAAATTTATATATCTAGTTCCTGCCATCCCTTAAAACTGTTGCAGGTGTATAGGTTAGTCTGTACTCAGAGTAAAATTTGGGGTGTAAATACGGTCATTTTAGCCAAAAGGTTATGATGAACCTTAAGACAAAATATACACCGCCCTAACATAAAAAGGTGCACTCGATTTTCTCTTTTCGATACAATCGTTACCTATTTTTGGGATTTTTTTCTTGATTCACCTAATGGAAGGGCAGACACGAAAATTTCTGAACTAGTAGATTGACATATTCTTCGTCCGTGGTAAAAAAAAAAAAAAATCGGAGGTTATGCATTTTCTACATCCAACTTATAGTACCCGGCATGTTGTCGACTTGATATCTTATTGTTCTGCATTACTATGTAATAGATAAATTGAAAACTTATGCAAATGGTGTTTTTAAAATTAAACACTTCGTAATTGAGAAGAAATTGTCGTTTTATTTGTTTCTAATATCTTTTAAAAATTTTGTTACTATAGTAAACATTACAGTAAACATTTATCGCCTTCTCTAACAAAGAGGTACGATTCTTTTGTTCTATTTCAACTGGGTTTCCGCCTGCATATATCAAGATATATTAAGATTTTAATCTGCTTCCTCTGAAACCATACATATGGGCTCGATTACCGAATATTCATAGGTATTATCAATGTTTTTATGTTCCATTTATGAACATTATGTTTTTCTGGTCTGTGTGTGCGTTCGTCTGTTCGTTTGTCCGTTTGTCTAGCTTCAGGTAAAATCAACTTGAAACTTAGTACACATTTTTCCTATGGTATGATATTTTTAATTCTAATACCAAATTAAAGTTTTATCCCATTTTCACGGTCCACTAAACATAGAAAATGACAGTGTAGATGAGGCATCCGTGTACTAGGGACACATTCATGTTTCTTCAAATTTTCGTCGTATTGCTGTCAATTTGTATTTAAATTTTAACGTCGTAATAAATACATATTTCATTGTTTACGAGAAATATGCAATTTACTATCATTGTCATGAACCCAAAATACGGCCAGTAGTTTAAAAAAAGAAATTTATGAAATATATGTATATCCGCTAACCGAGCCCTATTGAGATCGACAAACTCAACAAAAGCTTTGAATACAAGTACGGATACTTCATAGAATTGACGGTCGTCCTTTATAAACTACAGTCAGCCTTTACAAATTACGGTCATCCTTTACAAGTTACGGTCATCTTTTTACCAATCACGGTCATCCTTGTTATATGTTACGGTCATCTTGGAAATATTTTGATTATGATTTACGGTCATCTTAACGATTTTTTCAAATCGAATTTCACAATTCATGCACATTTCTCGGTAGTAATTAGTGATTTCCGAGTGATTCTTTTATACGTTTACGTCGTCTCAATGTTTGATTTGTAAAGAAAATGATCTAGAAACACTTTAACAGACAATACAGAAACTGACCTATTTTTTCATCCGACATCTTGGGATGACCGTGAATGCAGTTACGGTCATCAGCTTTACCCCAGTGATATAGCTAATTATTGACCCTAGAATGTTTAAACTTTCTTACAATAATCATGATATATCATACATGTTATCAGACAATGACTATTTGCACGAAGCTTCTCCTGACGATCCATGATTTCAGTCATAATAAAGAAATACATATCTTATTGAATTATTTTTGTTTTGACAGGAACGCTAATAAACTGAAAATTGAAAGGATAATGCCACTTGTTTTTACCAACATCTTGTTTGTTTTGATGCCGGTGATCTTGAACCAGGTATACGTAGATGCCAGTTACGGACTTCAGTGTATTCAATGTGATAATGACCACAGGGAGCGATTCTGTCGTGAAAGTATTGGTACACGTAAGAGTTTATGTTTAACAAATGTGTGATAAAAACATATATCAAATATCAAAAAAGTAATGCTTGTTTTTTAAGGTGGCTCGGTGTCTTCCTCAAACTTGGATTTAGAAAAAGCATATAACTTTGGTCTAGATATTTGATGAAATGTGCAAATTTTGAGAGTTGTACGTAATTTATGTAAAAGACTTTTGATATAAATATAGAAAATTGTGTGTTTATCATAATAACAGCTGTAATTTCTCAAAAACACCTTGTTTGTGTTTGATTAGATTTTTTTCAACTTTACCAAATAAGGAGAGATAACTCAGATAAAGTAGTTTTTATAATAGAAAGTGTTATGAATTTCCCTTTTTTGATATGTAGCAAGAAAACAAAATCGGTGATCCCATTTTTTTCTTTTCTTATTTGAAAGCATGTTATAAGAGCACATTTTATCTTAAAGTTCTGATAGTAATTTTTGGTTTTTTTTCACACAAAATTTTATTTTTCATGAAAAATCTATAAAAATCTGAAAAATTTGCACAAACTGTAGCGTGAAAAAAGTCGGATTAACCATACTTTTTAATATATTTTTGAAAAAAGCATTAAAAACATTTCATTTTGACATTTATAAATTATAACAATTGTAATTAAGACACTCTAGCCACCTTAATGAATGATGATAATTCTGCATTTATCAAATTACAACAGTTAATAATGTCAAAAGCACCTTTGTGGATAATCTTCATCCGTAGCGCTGAACTCTAAACATTTCAAAGCCTATCCATTATAAATAGGCATTCGCTGTCAAATTCATGTTCGCCTTCTAGACTCAAAACATTATTTTGATGAATAACATACTTAAACGTATATCCAAATTATAAAACGTTGAAAATAAACAATTTACGATACATGCTCGATAATATGTATCAAAGTTTGTGTATATCTTAGTTTAGGCAACTTCTAATTAGTCATCACAGTGACCTCCAAAGACTGCTAACGGTCTTTTAAACCGATAGTGCTATAAATATAGATACAAATTGATATCTTTTGAAGGACGTTTGATTTCATATTATAGATTTAAAAAATATGTGAATCATCTTTGTTTTACCCTATACGAGAATGAGGTGTGTGGTTAGAAATGCCAACCAATGATTTACCCTTGTTTCACTTACAATATAAACAAGAAGACCCGGTATGATTGCCAATGAGACAGCTCCCTGCCAGGGACCGAAAGACACAGACATTAAAAGCTACCTGTCACCGTATGTCCTCAATAAGCAACCCCTATCCCGTATAGTAAGCTATAAAAGATCCAGCAATCGCAAATGTAATACAATTCAAACAGGAAATTTAACAGTCTAATTAATCTACCAAAAAAAACGAAAATCAATGTTACACAACAACAAATGACAACCACTGAATTACAGGTTCCTGATGACTTGGGACAAGCGCATACATACAGAAATTTGCATTATCCGCTATCATGGGACAGTGGTGTTAAACATAAGAGCGAACTGTAAAAGTGAAAGACTTAGTTGAAGGCCGTACGGTGACCTATGGTTGTAAATGTCTGTGTCATTTTGTCTCTTGTGGACAGTTGTCTCATTGGCAATCATCTTCTTTTTTATATGAACTGATCAAATAGATACAACGTTAGCATTTTTTTTTCTTTTTGATAGCTGGACATGCCTTGTTCAAGTGTAACACAACTATCACTAAGGAGTTAAATTGAAGGTTCTATGAATACGGATTTACTGAAGTGGAATTATTCTCTTGCAAATGAAAAGATTTCAGCGATGTTTATACTATTAGGCATATTGTGACAAAAGTTTATCTTAACTGGCTGCTGAAAGCGTATTATTATTTCACTGTTTAGGGAATGAACACAAATATAATCATATCTAGTAGTTAATCTTGATGCCAATTTAAAATCAATTTGACGAACAAGTATAGCAACAAATAATTAAAGTCGTCTAACGCGAACTTGGTCTTGGAGAATTTGAAACCCGCTATAGTTTTCTTTATAATTTCTGAAGTAATTTAATGAATCGATAAAATAAATAACCGTCTCATTAATATCATCGAAGTTCCAAAGCAATGACTACTGATATAGTGATACATTAAGGAACTTAGACCACAACTGATGGTACTGAGACAAGCAATTTGTTAATTATAGTTTTTTTTCTCATTTCGTTTTTTTTTTTTTTTGTCTCTTGTGGATGTCTCATTTTTTTATTTTTAAATCAGAAACACGACGGGTGTCACATATGTAGCAAAACCTCCTCACTCTTCCGTAGCAAATAATTGCATTATTTATGTCGGGTTCGTGTTGCCCAATCTTTAGTTTTCCATGTACAGTTGGTTTTGCTTTCCTTTGTGTTTTTTTTTTTTTTTGTGTTTTTTTTTTTTTTGTGCCATGACATATCCATTATGTTTTATGTTTTCAGGTAATGAGTTTGAATATCCTTTTTGTATCCTTCATCTCTCTCTAAATAAGTGTTTGCTCTATCAACACATAACCTAACAAATGTTTGGTATATATAATGGCAGTACCTTAGCTAGTATGTTTCTTTTGCAAACTGTATCCAATAACCCTTACTATGTAAAATATCACCAGTCGAGCAGCCAGTATTGGCATGAAATACGGATTGTGTGTTATAAGAATTTGCTGTCACACATTTTACGAAAAAAATTCCTTCGGATTCCGTTCCCGACTTTTAATTTACCTTTTGTCATTTAACGTAGATGAGCTCTATATTCATTTGTAATAAACTTAGGTTATTCAAGTTTATAGGTCTCAAGCATGAAAGAATAAAATTCCTGATGTGTAAAAGGAGTTGCTGATTATGTAGATAAGCTGAGATTATAATTATATATCATTTTGAATTATATAAACTAAAAATTGAAACATTTGAAAAAAATGAAGGGGTTACCATAAATTTGATATAAAAGTAGTATGAACAGAACACACTTAAAATATTAAAGATATAATTAAAATTTTACTTAATTGTGAATGCATTCTACAAAATGACCGAATAATAAAGTTAGATGACTCAGGATTAAACATCAAAGATACACCGAGCTTGATATAGATTGTATTCTCTGGAACGTTCAATTATGTATACATTGTATATTTAAAGATTTTTTTTCAGATGATAATGGTCATGGTTCATTTACTGCTTTTACAGTCACTTTAAATTCGAATAGTATAAAATGGAGAAGAGGAGATATAGTGAAATACACCCGTGTCCTCACTAATATTGGTAACACTTACAATACCCACACGGGTATTTTCACTGTAGTAACGGATGGTGTTTACGCTGTGTCAGCTGCTATGATAGGAGGCCCACATCATCAAGCCACTCATTATTCTATCAGGAAGAATGGACACGAGATGGTGTGGCTATTCACTGGTCCGAAATTCGACATGGCAGCCCAAACCATCAACCTTGCACTGAGGAAAGGAGACAGGCTTTGGATAGTACTGGAATGGCTCCCTGTTTTTATTACTCATATTGTACATCCTTATCATCAATTTAGTGCAGTTCTGATAAAGCCAGGAAAATTTTGAAAAAAAACAAGCAGATTTATTAAATTGATAGTAAAACCTTGAGTATGTTCAAACTTCTTGGTTTTACGGGTTATACCCATTAGATCTGGTTTCTGTGTTTTATTATACTTGAATGTGCCTTTCCATAACACTAACATTAGTTTTACCTTTTGTCCATAATACAACATTTCTTCTAAACTGATATGTTAGTCAAAAGTTTTAAGCCTGTTTACGAGGTATTTGTTTATCAACACATGTGTCAATATCATTAAGAAAAAGAGGTATGAGTGCCAATGAGACAGGTCTCGATCTAAGTAACAATGTATATAAAGTTTACGACAAAAGATTAAAGTATGGCCTTCAAAGAAGTATGGAAAGAAATATCCGCAATAATTATACAATTCTTAATTTGTGAAATGCAATTTCTTAATTCGTAACATGTAATTTCTTAATTTGTAACATGTATTATCTCCATCCTTTACATCAATTTCTACATTCTTGATTTGTAAAATGTAAATTCTTAATGTGTAAACACAATTTCTTAATTTGTTAACGTATTTTCGTCATTCATTAAATGAATTTCTAAATTTCGTAATTTGTGAAATGTAGTTCCTTTGTTTGAGTCATGTTGGTGAGATCGCGTCTGTAGATGTTACCGCTTGCAGTCAATGTGAAGTTCCGTTTCTAAAGAAAAACTACAAGTTACAAATCAACATGTTACAAATCAAGAAGGTTGACAAGTCTAGAATGAAATAATTTTACAATATTCCACACGAGGTTGTTGAGGAGCCATATCAACTCTCACCATCACAAACTGGTACCCAATATTTACCAACGCGTATTTCTACCAACTCGCGCCAAATATTTTATGATTTATATCCATTAAGTTTGTTATATTCTTTTCTATAATGTAAAAAAATACACATAACATTAAGTGCAACTGCATTTACTGGTAATCTGATACAATTGGTTTTAAAATCAGAATTGTCTAAAGTTAACCATGTCAAGTGTCTTAAACAATCAGAACTATATTCCGGACACTGCATAAGACGAATCTAGAGTAAACTGAGCGTACTAGCTCTTCGTCACATATTTTGACACGACCCATAAAAGCACGAGACAGTGACAGGGTGTTCACCGAACGCATTTGCTCAACCAACTTAATTCTTGTAGATAGCGGGTGGTGCAAGTGGACTTTCTAAAAAGAAATCGACCAGTAATAGAACGGTAAATAACGAAAGTTTAATGTTTAAATGTTTGTGGGCTAACCAAATAAATATGCTGTTTTTGGATTTTATTTATATCTTTCTTGGACATCATATCTGAATATTTGATGAAACGATGGTAACTAACATAGATACTTTTAAACTACTAGACAATTATATTTATTTTAATTTATTTAATTCTTGTTCTAACTTTGTCGCTTCATAAATAGACGGGTTGCCAGTTTCCCTATCAAAGGTCTACGGTTTTCTCCGGACACTCGGGCTTCCTCCACTATTAAAAATTAGCCGACACGAAATAGCAAAAAAGCGGCGCTTAAAAGTGGTGTTTAAACACTAACAATCAATCAATCGATTTTAAAGTAACGAAAAACTTTCATACATCAACTAAATAGAAAAATCTCCTTGAACACATGTGCAACACAAAGATCAGTGAAAACAAGTTTCATAGGATGTTTTATCTTATCTTTTTGAAGCGAAAAAGGCAAGTACAAGCATTTACCATAGTTAAAATTCAAAAAAATGTACATCTCGCTCTTTTTTAACCCTATCGTTTTTACAAAGTCCATTAGTAAAACTCAATGGAGTGTGGTGTTCAAAGTGCAGTACTGATTCAGGAACAATTCTACAGACGCGATTTCACCAACCCTGACTCAAACAAAGTAACTACATTTCACAAATTAAAAATTTCAGAAATTGATGTAATTAATGACGAAAATACAAATTAAGAAATTGTGTTTACACATTAAGAATTTACATTTCACATTTCATAAAAATACATGTTACAAATTAAGAAATAAGATTTTACAAATTAAGAAATTGCATGTTTACGAAATAAGAAATTGCATTTCACAAATTAAGAATTGAATAATTAAGAGCCTTGACTTAAAGCCAACAAGACTTTCTAACTTAAAGAAAGTGTAATTTCTAAACTATAATATTTAGGTTTTAACTCGATAAAATTGAAAACAGAATTGAGGAATCTAAACTTACTTTTCTGGTGTGTTTTTGTTGTTGCTGCATAAATAATGAATTGAGTCACTGTGAATTTTGGGGAAAATAACTGGCAAAATAGCTTTTACCTTCATTCTGTTTATTAACTTTTCCATCGTTGTATTAGTTATTACATGTAAGTACCATTACTTAATGTATAGATAGTAACCAAAACATATATACAGGAGGGTCTAAGTGGTATTTTAAGAAAAGATAATATTTGACCATAAATACAGAAAAAAATAAAGAATACAGAATAATGGACCAACAACACAGAAAAATGGACCTTAACACAAATAATCATGCATTTTGTCTTAGATGCATGATATTTTTTTTTTGTATTAGTTTTCAGTGGCTTTGAGGTACAACATGTAGCTGTCAGTACCTGCAAGTACTCTCAGATCTGTACTTAGCGTTTTTTTTTTTTTTTTTTTTTTTTTGTTGGGATGCACAAGTACCCGGCCACGTCCAATTGTATTTGTAGTATTTGTTTTTTATCCATCTGATGAATCAAGCCTTTTTCAGATGATTTTTACAGTTATGTTGTACTGTTACTGTCCCATGTTAGAGGGGGATTGGGAGCCCGCTAACACGTGTAACCCCGCCACATTATGTATGTATATGCCTGTCCCAAGTCAGGAGCCTGTAATTCAGTGGTTGTCGTTTGTTTATGTGTTACATATTTGTTTTTCGTTTATTTTTAGTACATAAATAAGCCGTTACTTTTCTCGTTTGAAATTTGTTACATTGTCATTTCGGGGACTTTTATAGCTGACTATGCGGTATGGGGATTTGCTCATTGTTGAAGGCCGTACAGCTACCTATAGTTGTTTATTTCTGCGTCATTTGGTCTCTTGTGGAGAGTTGTCTTATTGGAAAGCATACCAAAATTTTCTTTTTTATTATAAACTACACTATTAAATTTGATCTATGACATAAAGTGTAACAAAACAATGAAATAAGGGGCGGGATAGATAAAGTCAACAGTAGTACCAGTATACCGAATTCACCCTATGTCCCCCTTGGGACGAAGTGGATTAAGTCAAGTATACCGAATCTCCGTGATTGTCACACAATTTACAAATGATTTATGACATAATCATCATGTGTCAACAATTGGTGAACATAACGTCATTTATTCGAACACGTCATCATTCACCATTATCAAAAACAGAAAATGTACTAAATAAAAAGTAATAAATAGTGAGTATTGAAATACGTTGTTGCTTCGAGTAACGCTTAAAGAAAACGAACAAAGGTCGAGCGAAATCGAACAAAAATAATGGCTTTCAAGAAGAGCAGGTCCAAGTGTTTTCCAAATCCTCAAAGAATTGTCAAATGAATTCGAAGACAGCGATACTTTTAGCAATATTCTTCGATGCATTCTTCAGCAGTTGCATACCTTTTTGATATGGTGAAAGACAGTATTACTAAAATCAGTACTAATATACCTTCAGGTATATAAAAAAAGAAGATGTGGTATGATTGCCAATGAGACAACTCTCCACAAGAGACCATAATGACAGAGGAATTACCAACAATAGGTCACCGTACGGCCTTTAACAATATCTCATAGTCAGCTTTAAAAGCCCCCAAAATGACAATGTAAACCATGTACCCGTATCACATCGGAGGAAAGATTATCACTAATTTTAAGATACTTGCAACTGGTGTTTTTAAATTTGAATTATTATATAAACCTCGTGCTGCCATTGATTTTAAAGGTTTTTTATATATTTTTATCATATACTTAGCATTAATGTGATAGTTTTTGTATATGTGTAATGAACAGGAGAAAACAAGCCATAATTTCACGCACGGGCTGAAGACCCATCTCAAAGGCATTTGCGTAAAAAACTCAAAACAGTGTCTCTCGTGCAAGTTACTTCCGGAATCGTCTGTTAACAAATTTAAGTTCTGCTTAAAATATCTGCCAAACAAGGACATGATAGCGGAAGATCGGTTGATAAATGTGAGAGAAGGAGATACAGCTGAGTTTATTTACTCGATGGAGAGTGATGATACCAATAGGAGAACACAATGTGGCATTAGCAGGATTCAAACTTTGCTTTTAACAACACACAGTGAAGTTCGATGTCCGTTTTCAAGTATTTGACCTATATCTTGCAAGATTTTTTTCTATCTGTGAGAAATTTAAAATAAGTGGAGAGTATAAACCGTACACATTAAAGTCCATACAGTCTTCAATTAATAGACATTTAAGTGAAAAATCCGATGTTACTAATGATCGACATACAAAGTTATTGTATGTCTCTAAAAGCATCTTGGGTAAGTAAACTCATTAGTAATGATATTTCCAACTGGAAGTTGATTCCATTAAAATATCTCAGCGTGGTTGGTATTAATTGGTTAATTTTTAAGATGAATTTTAAAAAGAAGAAAATTCTGGAATATATCAAACATATCCCTGAATTTTATAGAGAAGTATTTATTAAACTAATCTGGAAAGTTCGTTTCTGTGTGTATTACATTATAACGTTGTGTCGTTTGTTTTCTCTGATTTTTGAGTGTAAATTCACATTGCGATAAGACGTGTCACGGTACTTGTCTATCCCAAATTCATGTATTTGGTTTTGATATTATATATATATATGTTATATTTGTTATTCTCGTGGGATTTTGTCTATGTGTGTTACATTTTAGTGTTATGTCGTTGTTCTCTTATATTTAATGCGTTTCCCTCGGTTTTAGTTTGTTATCCCGATTTTGTTTTTTGTCCATGGATTTATGAGTTTTGAACAGCGGTATACTACTGTTGCCTTTATTTAAATGTTGGGTAATATCAGGCGGTGGACAATTAAACAAAAAAAAACCCAACAACTTCACAGAAGTAAGGAAACAGGTAATTTTGGGGAACAAACAGATTAATTTTAAAAATAAAACTATTATTTTTGAAAATTGGATTAAGAGTAACTTGATATTTGTCAATGATATTATGGACGACACTAGTAATATATATCAACATTTTATTCTGGATAAATTAGAATGCAAGATTAATTGGATTGCAGAAATAAATATTTAAAAAAAAAGCCATTCCAAAAGACTGGCTTCAAATGTTACAGTCTAAAAGTTCTATAAAAAGTATTGTAAATATTCCTAGACAGAAACTAATCTGGAAAGTTAATTACATTGATGCTTCAAGTTTTTCAACAAATATATTATATAAGTCAATTTGTAAAGATAAAACCGAACCATCAATTGGTGTTAGCAACTGGATGCGTATTTTACAAATTAATGAGAACCCGACTATATGTTTTCATGTTTCATTATTTAGAAGAAAATAAGTTAAAAATATATAGATGGAAACTTTTACAATTCATATTACCAACAAAACAATTATTGTTTAAATGGAAACAGAAGAATGACAATCTATGTAATGTATGTAACGAAGAAGAAGATTATAACCACTTTTTTATTTCTTGTCGATTTTTTGAAAAATTTTGGAAAAGTATTGATGAGTTAATGATAAAATTTAATTTAAATTTTAGAGTATCATTAAAGCAATTGGTCTTTGGATATAAAATGTTTGACAAAAATTATTTTGGTCTGAATTATTTCCTAACAATCTTAGGTTTTTCCATATACAAATCATATTATGTATGTAATCAGAAATTGACAAAGGTAAATGTTTATCAAGTCACTAAAAAGAAGTTTAGACGATTGATAGAATAAAACATAATGTATTAAATGTTGTATAATTGTATTTCAAGAAATTTATACATATTATTATAATATATACATGAATACCAGCAGCTGATTGCTAACCTAGGCAATCGGTGGAATATTATAGGATGCATCAAGAAAAGCTTGGTTTCTTGGTGAAACAATGTAACAAGCATATTTGATGAATAAATATATAATGTTGTTAAAAAAAAATTTTAAAAAATCCGATGTGAACATTTAATATGATAAAGACTTTCAGCACTCGAAGGACGTTATGTCAGCTAAAAAAATAATAATATTCAGAGCAAATGTTTTGGGAAAAGAAAACGAAAGGCATATGCTTTCACACAAGAGGAACTTGATCATATTTATACCAGTAATTTCCTCGGAACAAGTAAGTAAAATAACATATGGACTAACATTGAAAATATTATTTTAAAATTTAAAACAAAAAAGTGTTCCTATAGATGTTGATCACATGTGCTTGTTTCTATTGTTTGGTATTGGATCGACAAAAACATTATATCTACTATATTCTGTTTAGCATACACATATACATTTAATGATCCTCAATGTACAGTAGGTATTATAATAGTAATGAAATGCATGATATTGGTATCGAGGTACATTACTTTTTGTATACTTGCATTTCTGACACAAAATAAAGTTTTAACTTGCTTTGTTTTCAATCTATGCTTTTATTTTGCAAATAATGCTGATGCGTATAAGATTGATTTATACAGTATGGGTAAAAAATATAATGCATTTTGGCATTAGAAGCCGCCAAAAAATATCAAGATATGTAGTGTTGTAATATTGAAATGTAAGTAAATCAGGAGGAGTCTAGCACATGTATCCTGGATTTACTGAGCGTGAAACGAAAACAAGAAAGTAAGAGAGAAGTAAGACCATTTGCAGCAAAAAAGTTTGCAACACCATATAATTATTTTAAATAAAAGTATTTCATTATTCTTAGTATTGATGGTACCGGTATACGTTATATACCATGTATACAAAAAGAAAACATTATAAATAGTTAAGTATACTATGTATCAAAATAATTCCTTAACAAATTAATGTAGATATCAGATAAAATGTTTAAGCAAAAACTGGTGAAACTCACTACGTTGCGAATATCACACATGTCTTACAGACTAACTGGAAGAATGTGTAAAAACTCGGATGTTTATTTATTAATAACATTGTTATTTATATAACCTAATTGAATACGTATTGTTTTTTTTTCTAATAATCCAAGATGTACTGTGAAAAAAATCAAGATTTATATCAAACGAATGCCTACTGATTGATAGAAGCCAGACAGTAAATCGTATTTGTCAATTCTTCCTCGTTACCTTTGTAACATAACAAGGGTCATGATGATTTTGACACAAAGATCACACATATATGATATACTACGCAGCCAAAAGGAAGATTACTTTGTGACCTAGTAAAAGATAAAGGACGATTAACAGGTCGAAAAGTTGATCATTCGGCAAGACAAAACAACAGTAACATCATTGTTGCATTCGCACACAAAAATGAAGCATCATCTATAAATGATTATAGTTCAGCGTCTTTAGATAAAAAAAGTCGAAATGTCAAACATATTGTCTGATATTGGGTCTGGTGGTAAATGTGTTTGTACAGAACGTGCTGTTATTCAAAAACAGACTATGGAAAGTGTTAAATCAAAATTATGATAATTTAGTACTTGCTAATTTGGATCTACAGGAAGTAGCAAATGCCATTGACAATTATGAATCATCTCATAGTACAACTTGTGGTAATAATGATAACAAAACTGTAAATACTTCCATGCTTCCATTTTTTTTATACGCCCGTCAAAATTTTGACGGGACATATTATGGTATACAAATGTCCGGCGTCCACATTTCGCACCGTAACTTGAGAACCGCTTATCCAAATTTCATGAAACTTTACATAGTTGCTTCTTATGTTGGTCAAACAATATGTATACTTTTTGGTGAAAATAGGATTTAAACTTTTTGAGTTACGGGACTTTATAACTAAAACAGGGGTGTGTATTTTTCACATGTCACGCTGTATCTCAAAAACTATTTCTGATTATTGCTTCAAACTTTACACACTTCTTAGTTATATTAATCCAAAAGTCTGTATACTTTTTGGTGATGATTCAAAATTTTATTTTAGAGTTATTGATTTTTTGTAAAAAAGGGGTGTGGGTTTTCATATGTAGCGCCATATCTCATAAACGATTTAAATGATTATTGCTTAAACCTTTACACGCTTCTTAGTTATAGTAATCTAAAGATCTGTATATTTTTTGGTGACGATTCAAAATTGTATTTTAAGAGTTACCGGTATTGAGTATTTTGGAAAAAAAAATGTTTTTTTTTTTACATGTCGCGCCGTATCTCAGAAACTATTGATGATTATTGCATAAAACTTCTCACAAAAGACGAAGGGTGTATCATGCGCTCATGGCGCAGCTGTTTATTCTATGTTTCAAAATGCATAAGAATATAAATGTTATCATAAATATATATATGAAGGTATGCATTTCTCTTTTCAATGTTTTTATATTTATTGTTTTCGGGGTGTTTAATAGCTTACTTTTTGGTATTGGTTTTGCTGAACGATGACGTATAATTTGTAAACTTCTATTTCATTTGGTTTCTGGTGAAGAATTGTAACATTGACTATCATACCACATCTTTTTATTTTTACTGTAAAATGTCATGCTTCGGTATTGCTTTAATAAGTGTGAAATGAGCGAGAAAAGATGTAGGTGCGCAATTATTACAGTACTCTAAGTTGTATTTGTACAACCCTTAAAGACAATTCCTTAACACGGTCTTTGTCAAACCATTGTGTGGCATATGATAAAAATTCGGGAACAAATATCGAAAATGCATTTATTTGGACTGCTTATTTATTTTGAAATGTGTTCAACTCAACGTCGTCTTTGACATTCGAAAGTTTTAAACGGTTTGGACGTTGTTATGAAGTAACGTTTCGTACTCGAGAAGCGCTTTGTATATAATTTGAGAATGGAAATGGGGAATACGCCAAAGAGCAAAAACATCCGATAGACATCAATGGGCCTTCAACACAGCGAGAGCATCCTGCACGGGGAGGCGTGCTTCAGTTGGCCCTTAAACAAAATTTTGAACTTGTTCAGGGATGATGGACGTCATACTCAACTCCGAAATTATATAAGTGAACTAATAAAAGATAAAAATCATTTAGGTGTTAAACCACCAAATCATAGTGCGTGACATTCGTTAACCTACTCTGACTTTGTAAAACGTGCTACAGTTGGTCCCTAAACAAAATTTTGTATTTGTTCAGGGATGATGGACGTCATACTCAACTCCGAAATTTATATTAGTGAACTAATAAAAAATAAAAATCATTTAGGTGTTAAACCACCAAATCATAGTGCGTGACATTCGTTAACCTACTCAGACTTTGAAAAACGTGTCTGAGTAGAAAGATGATGAACCAGGGGTATGTCAAAGAACGTCTCGTCCTTTTTCTAAAAAAGTTCATCGGAAGGTATCAAGACCTTGTTAATAAATATTCCGTATCAACTTCACAAATAATACATGATGGTCTTGATGTATAGATTCTGCGTACTGATGTTGTTTATCATCTTAACAACGTGTTTTATTGTCCTTTCATTTGTCTTTGTTCTATTATTAATATTACTTTAACTGTTGGATTGTTTTGTGCGATATCCATTTAATGTGGCTCGGTACTTAAACATCCCGTCAATGTGTTTGTATTGTCTTTCATTTTTTGCTGGTGTGTTTTGTATATGCGACTTTTTGTATTTCTTTGGTTCTTATAACGTGACTCTGTACTTTAAAAGCTCCCGTCAGTATGATATTGTTCTATTTTATGTCATTATGATATATTTCTATTATGAATTACTAAAGTCGTTGAACTACAAACGTCAAAACTATTCAATCGGGTAGTGGAATGAACTATTTATGGATTCTTGTAAATTCTATATAACTTTAAGACTATTTTAAATCTCGGTCTATTTCTGAAATTAATTCTTACATACTTTTGATTTTTCAACCCTGTATGCTAACATTGCCTATGTGAAATTTTAAAATTGTTTGTATATATATACATTGAACGACAAATATATATGACGCATAAACTTTTCTGACGTCAGACACGCGAATCAATGAATGTGTTTGTAGATAGATAATTTTGTGTTCTGTTAAATTGGTTTCTTTTAAAATTGTTAAACGATGATGACTGCCCACTTTTTGACTATTTATTTATTATGTCTGTTTAGTTCATGCATCATTGTAAATAAAACGGAATGTGATGAGACTGTCATCAAAGTGAGAGAGTTAGCGCTATAAAATCAGGTTTAATCCACCATTTTCTACATTTGAAATGCCTGTATCAAGTCAGGAATATGACAGTTCTTGTCCATTCGTTTTTGATGTGTTTTGTTATTTGATTTTGCCATCTGATTATGGACTTTCCTATTAGATTTTCCTCTTTATTAGTTCAGTATTTTTGTAATTTTACTTTTTTCTGTATTCGAAAGTAGGTCGAAAAAAATATTCCCTTGATTTTGACGGTTATATGTAAATAATCCTACATTGCATTGCAGTAAAACATATCATCTAGGTCATAAACATATACAGCCCGTAACAGAGAAGTGATCGAATTCGCGTTTCTTTACCGTCAGAATAAGTTATGTTATCGACAAACTTATTTCAGAAGTGACATAATTTAATTTTCTTCATCGACAAAATATTTCATGTCCAACGTGTAAGTTTTCATTGTTTAAGTCGAAGTTTTTTTAACACAGTAAAACAGTTTTTTATAATCAACCTCTGTCATTGGCATTTTCATTTTAACGGTAAAAGAGGGGGAGGACAGGGGTAAGGGAGACAGGGAGAAAGGAGAAAGGGGTTGGGAGAAAGGAGAAAGGAGAAAAAGTTGGAGAAAGGAGAAAAAAATAAAATATCTCTCCTTTTAAAAAATGATCTAATATTTCAAGAAAAAATATCTCAAAAGGAGATGTTTTATTCTAATGGGAGAAAGGAGAACGGGGGTAGGAGAAAGGAGAAGAGGGGTGGGAGAAGGGAGAAGGGTACCCCCCTGTCCTCCCCCTCGTAAAAGATAAATACGGGATCTCCAAAATTTCTATCATTTGTTACGAGGAAATCATTATTCAATCGAACATATGTCTTTGTTCATGACACATATTATGAAATACAAAGGAGTTGAAATGATCAAATACTTCCGAACTGACGGAAACAAAAATACATAATCTAGAATGTGTGTTCTGTCATAAACAATGGCTTCGTCGTGCGAATCGACGAGATCATGTTACATGTAACTGATCTTAGCTGTAGAAACAGTTGGTGCGACCTCGATAAAATCTTTATCAATTTATTATATAAGCGATAAATATTCATGACTACAATGATAATGAATTTATTGGAGTCACATCCACTGTTTCTACTGTAAACATGAACTCGTCGGTTAGTGCAATGAAGACACTTTTAAAGATTGAGATTGTTGGTTTATTCTTTACACCTTCGAGGTATTAAAATTATTTCAGTGTTTATTTAAAGTTAAATTTATTTTCAAATCTCTTCTGTTTAAAATTGTCGAAACGTCCGTTTAAGATTTCTGTGGTAAACTATCTATTCTATAGTTAGGACCATTTTATAATAAATACCCTTTTGCACAAGAATACTTTCTTTATAGAAGTATAGATCTGCTGGTTATAAATTTTTTTTATAACTTTCATTATTGTGACGACGCGCTATGAAATTCAGATAAATTTATAAATGAAGTTGTATGTAAATTTTTGGTCATAAACACAAATCTTTTAAACAGTTCGACGAGTACGTCAATGTTACAGTAGTCTGTTTACTGTAAGTTACTAAGCTTGGCCCGATTCATCTGTCATTTATGGAAACTAATTCACCACTTTCTGAGACATTCATCTTTATTTCACCATCAGACATGGAGCTACATTTTGTAACTAAAGGCAAACTCTAAAATTAAAGAAATTTGACATGATATACTGAAACTTTCTTATAATCAATTAAACGACTGCTTTTCTTAGATATGTGATTTTTCATGGTCAAACTTTTTCATTGTTAACGGACATTTTGAGATTTTTTATTGTAAAAAAATGGTGTTTTTTAAAGAAATCAACATTCAAAATTTAGAACTTCATGGACATGTACAGGAAGCTGAATTATTGCACATCTATGTACTACTTAAAATTGTACTTCGATCTGTTGCGTCCTTAAAATGTTTTGACCGTCCTAAGATTTAATGTACGGAAATGTTTCGGTAAATTAAATTCAAATCCGAATTGAATGTTTATGACACACAAAAAGAGAAACCAGAATATCTTGATGACCAAACGTATGTACACTTTGGGGCGATTTAGAGCTGTTCAGAAGAAGTGAGATTCCACTCTTGTTGAAAGCCTTGTGGAGACCTCTAGATTTTTAAGTTCCCTCCGTTTTTCTCATGGATGGAGTGTGGTCTCTCTGTAAATTACCCCATATCTTTTCATTTTCCTATTTACCGAAGGTTCCATGTGAAAATTTCTATTCATTTGGATCATATCTGTTAAACTAAATGTACAAAACAGGCTCAAGAAAAGGCGAAATTTCTTTTTCAAACCCGAACTAGAAATCCATTTGTTTCTAATAGAGCACCTTACATTATCGTCAATGAGTTCAGGCATGTGAAAAATTATATAATCATACACAAGAAAGAAACCCTGAACAGGCTTTCAGCAATAACTTTTACCTATTTAATATTAAGTAAATATTAACATGTACATGTATTTGATAAAGTACAGATATAACAAAGAAACTGCCCGGTATCCGACGTAAGAGTACACTTTTTACTGCACGCGTAGTCGGGTGCGTTCACTACGAGGACACTTGTACCCAACTACGCGTAAAGTACAGTGGAGATCAGTTCTAACCTCTCATAAATTCTGTCAGGAGAACTGTTCTAGAACAGTATGTAGAACTGTCAGCCTGACACCTTTTAGTCAGTTCTAGGTTAGAACTGTTCTACCTAGAACTGATTTAGACAGTTCTAGCTAGAACTGATCCTGACAGTTCTACCCTAGAACAGTGTTAGACAGTTCTACTTCTAGAAAAATTCTACGGCTAGAATTGATTTCAAATTCTACGGCTAGAATTGATTTATAAATTCTACGGCCAGAATTAATTTATAAATTCTACGGCTAAAATTGATTTATAATTTCTACGACTAGAATTGATTTATAAGTTTTAAGAAATATTTGTCTTAATATAAAGGCTTCGGCAAAATAGCGATTAATATTATATAGAGTTTTGCTATTTTGCCGGTTTTATTTCAGATTTATAATCGGCAAGAGAACATGTTTAACCCCGCCATATTCTGCATGTATGTGCCTGTTCCAAGTCAGGAGCCTGTTATTCAGTGATTTTCTTTTGTTGATGTGTTACATAAATTATTTGTTTTTCTTTCATTTTTTGAACATAAATTAAGACGTTAATATGGGGGGGGGGGGCATTATTATTTCATTTATTTTACATTTGTCCTTCGGGGAGTCAGTATGACTCGTTTTACATAACAAAATTATCTGACCTTAATGTAATACGTTATTCCGGCCCAAACCACCAGGGACGGATCCAGCAGTTTAAAAAAAAGGGGGGGTCCAACTAAAATTTATTGTCCTCATTCAAATGCATTGATCGTCCATAAAAAGGGTGCTGTACAGTAATTCAGTTATAATTTCAGGTCAAGAGGGACTGTAATATATACAAGTTATAGCAATATTGGAAAACAATGACCTAAAAATTTTGTACGCATAAATTTATAATGCCAGCATGTCCTCTTTTTATTCAAAGTATTGAATCGAAAACAAATATCAGTAGTTTTCATACTTCAGACTGAGTCGTGTAATAACATCTTTTGACCGCATCAATCTAAACTGACCTTATTTGCTCTTTCTTTCTGCAAATCTATATAGCTGTACAGCAATTCAGTTATAATTTTAGGTCAAGAGGGACTGTAATACATACAAGTTATAGCAATATTGGAAAACAATGACCTCAAAATTTGTACGCATGAATTTATAGTGCCAGCATGTCCTCTTTCTATTCAAAGTATTGAATCGAAAACAAATATCAGTAGTTTTCATACTTCAGACTGAGTCGTGTAATAAAATCTGTTGACCGCATCAATCTAAACTGACCTTATTTGCTCTTTCGTTCTGCAAATCTATATAGCTGTACAGTAATTCAGTTATAATTTTAGGTCAAGAGGGACTGTAATATATACAAGTTATAGCAATATTGGAAAACAATGACCTCAAAATTTTATTCGCATGAATTTATAGCGCCAGCATATCCTCTTTTTATTCAAAGTATTGAATCGTAAACAAATATCAGTAGTTTTCATACTTCAGACTGAGTCGTGTAATAAAATCTTTTGACCGCATCAATCTAAACTGACCTTATTTGCTCTTTCGTTCTGCAAATCTATATAGCTGTACAGTAATTCAGTTATAATTTTAGGTCAAGAGGGACTGTAATATATACAAGTTATAGCAATATTGGAAAACAATGACCTCAATATTTTGTTCGCATGAATTTATAGCGCCAGCATATCCTCTTTTTATTCAAAGTATTGAATCGTAAACAAATATCAGTAGTTTTCATACTTCAGACTGAGTTGTGTAATTAAATCTTTTGACCGCATCAATCTAAACTGACCTTATTTGCTCTTTCTTTCTGCAAATCTATATTGCTATACAGCAATTCAGTTATAATTTTAGGTCAAGAGGGACTGTAATATATACAAGTTATAGCAATATTGGAAAACAATGACCTCAAAATTTTGTACGCATGAATTTATAGTGCCAGCATGTCCTCTTTTTATTCAAAGTATTGAATTGAAACAAATTTCAGTAGTTTTCATACTTCAGACTGAGTCGTGTAATAAAATCTTTTGACCGCATCAATCTTAACTGACCATATTTGCTCTTTCTTTCTGCAAATCTATATAGCTGTACAGCAATTCAGTTATAATTTTAGGTCAAGAGGGACTGTAATATAAAAAGGCAACAGTAGTATACCGCTGTTCAAAACTCATAAATCCATGGACAAAAAACAAAATCGGGGTAACAAACTAAAACCGAGGGAAACGCATTAAATATAAGAGAACAACGACATAACACCGAAACGTAACACACACAGAAACGGACCAAGCAGCAGACAAAACACCACGAGAATAACAAATATAACATGAAAACCAAATACATGAATTTGGGATAGACAAGTACCGTGCCACGTCTTATCTCAATTTCTCAAAAATAAGAGAAAACACAAACGACTCAACGTTAAAATGCAACACACACAGAAACGAACAATAATATAACAATGGCCATCTTCCTGACTTGGTACAGGACACCTTTAAAGGGGAATAAAAGTGGTGGGTTGAACCTGGTTTTGTGGCATGCCAAACCTCGCACTTTAATGACAAAGTTAAATATAACATTGAAATGACAACATAATATTACAGGACTACAATACAAATTAATATATACAAGTTACAGCAATATTGGAAAACAATGACCTAAACATTTTGTTCGCATGAATTTATAGTGCCAGCATGTCCTCTTTTTATTCAAAGTATTGAATCGTAAACAAATATCAGTAGTTTTCATACTTTAGACTGAGTCGTGTAATAAAATCTTTTGACCGCATCAATCTAAACTGACCTTATTTGCTCTTTCTGCAAATCAATAAAGCTGCACAGTAATTCAGTTATAATTTTAGGTCAAGTCAGGGACTGTAATATACAAGTTACAGCAATATTGGAAAACAATAACCTCAAAATTTTGTTCGCATGAATTTATAGTGCCAGTATATCCTCTTTTTATTCAAAGTATTGAATCGTAAACAAATATCAGTAGTTTTCATACTTCAGACTGAGTTGTATAATAAAATCTTTTGACCGCATCAACCAAAACTGACCATATTTGCTTTTTTTTATGTGAGTCTATATAGTTGAACAGTACTTCAGTTATATTTTTTTTACTGTAGTATATATAAATAACTGCAATATTGGAAATTGAACCAACATCAGTAGTTTTCATACCTCAGGCTGACTCATGTAACAAAAATATGTGTCTGCATCAATCAAAACTGACCATATTTGACAGCATCAACCAAATCTGACCATATATGACTGCATCAGCCAAAACTGATCATTTTGCTTTTTTTAATGTAAAAATGCGCGAAGCGGGTTTTTTAATAGTGTGCACCACATTTTTTAATGTTATTTCGAACAGACAGAGTATGAAAAGTTCCCTTGACCTCAATCTTCAAACAGATGTAGAATGGATTTGAATAGAGATATTTTCATAAAGTTAACTGTTCCTAAAAGTGGGAATGATAAGTCATTTCTTATAATTTAATTCTAAATTCCATTTTAAACCTTGCCAAACCATGAAAAAACGTTGATGACATTACGGTCACATGACTAAGTTATGTCTATGGGCGCTGATAACACAATAACGACAGAAGACCCGTTACATCCAAACTTAAATTATTAAATAATGAACCGTCACAAAAAGTTACTTTTTATTTAGTCAGTAGTTCTTGATGGTTTTTTTTAAACAAAACTATTTAACGGCATCATCCAACACTCATATCACTGATTCATATACTTTATTTTAAAATGAAAAGTACATGTATGAGAAGTTCTCTTCTTGGAAAGGTATACTGACTATACTGTTAATATAATTTGAAGAAGGCAAATGATTGGTTTTGTTTGTAGCCTTACGTCCAGTGGCAAATATTTCATTCATGTTCAGATCGAGTATATTTTTCTGACGTTCCAGAGTCCCAGATATTATTCATTATCGTTATGGATAAGTTTGGCAACGAGATAATGAAAATCTGAGACCTCAGTGCAAATGAACATAGTTTTCTTACGTTTAACAACACTGTGTTCATTACTATGATATCCCATAATTCATCCACTGTACAATTTTCGTTTGAGCATTTGTCAAAACAGAATCTTTAATCACGAATGTAAATCCAAGGCAAACAAGGTAAATTAAGTAGAATTTACTTGAATTAAATGCAGAGTTATATTTACGAAGAGACTGTTAAAAACGGGGAACGAAGAAACGTAAACAATGATGTTTCATTTGCAATCTCATAAAAATATTTCTCCGATGAGTTGGATAACCTCCTATCCACTTCGATATTTGTACATGTAAATTTTGATCAGTAAAAAATATAGAAACATCTGCTATTATATATAGTAAAGTAATTGGAACTGATTTTTTCTTCTAAATTCTAAATTGCCCTTTCTGCAGTGACGTCATTTAGAACTGTTCTACAGTCCTGACTGATTTAGTCAGTTCTGCTGACAGTTCTACGGTAAAAACTGATTTGGTTAGTTCTACCTAGAACAGTTTTAGACAGTTCTACCCTAGAACTGATCCTGACAGTTCTACCTAGAACAGTTCTAGGGTAGAACTGTTCTAGCTAGAACTGTTCTAGGACAGGTTAGAACAGTTCTATGACAGAATATTCTGACAGTTCTAATGAGAGGTTAGAAGTGATCTCCACTGTATGAGTTCAGAATCGTCCCATACAGGACATTTTCTATGTTATCCTAGTATATTATCCGACAGTTAAGAATATAATCTGGTCAAATTTTGAAGTTGAACATGTGGGATTTTTTTATTTTTGCCACGGACCATTTAATTTTCATGGAGGAAGGGGCCTGGTAGTTTTTAGAAAACAATATTCTGACCCTGATTTTGACTTAAAAAATCTGCTGCCTCAATATTTTGTCATGTGAAAAAAAATTGTCAGCAAAATTTTCCTGTATAAACTGTAATAGAAAACAAAGAAAAAATGTGTCTATGAGACACAGATGCCCCACCAAACAGGAACTAGACGAATGACAGACCTGAAAAAGGGAGACACAGTACAATTCACCTTGATAAAGCTTCAGACCAAATATCAAACCAATCCGACATACACGAGCCGATATATAATAATATTTGACAAAAAATTTATAGACCGGACGTACAGACGTACAGACAAGGGTAAATCTTAATGCCCCGTCGCCTAAAATTTTCCCGTTTAAGTTGTACTAGAAAAAAGTTTGGCATGTGAAACGGACGAAGACATATTCTAACAGAAGTACAAATACCAGTCCTCCCTTTTGTGTATACATATGAGAAAACATTTCAAAGTTATTGATTGAATTCAAATCCATCACACATACGGCACACATTGTAGTCCGAAAAAATGAAGGACTTCATTCCTATCAAACACATTTTTAATTGTTTACCAGTATATTTCTTTTAGAATTGGGTAAAATTGTAAAGGAAATAATACTATCAAGACGTCCTTCCATAAATCTTTTTTTTTCTGTTCTGACTATGAAGAAATGACTACTTTTCGCCCAATCGAAATGGTGCATGGACATATTTTGTTTCATATTATTAGAATTATTTTCAATATTATCGGTATTAAACTTGATTATCGACACATGAAAGTTTGTCAGCATTGTCAATGTTTTTAACGTTAAAGTACCGATAGTTCGGTCACTACTCGATTAAGTTTGTCGATAACGTAGCTAATTTTGACGGTAAAGAAACATTAATTCGATCACTTCTCTGTTACGGGCTGTATCTTGGGTATTTCAAAGCACCATTACTTTTCGGCAATAAACATGTTTTGAGAGATATCACCCTTCTCCCTATACCGCTAGCCAATGTCGAAAAAACAAACACACACACAAACGCACAATAAAATAAAACTCTGTTTAAAAGAACTCAGAGTTCAATGTCAGAATATGTAACAAAAAAAATAAGCAAAATGCCAATGATACATATATAAACAAAGGACTACTAGCAGTTACTGACATGCCAGCTCGAGACATCAATTATACTGATTGAAAGATAAATGTCTTCATCATATGAATATCAAGCACAATTCCTCTCGTGTCGTTAGGGGTTTAGTATCATACCATCAGATAATATATGAAAAGAACATAACCCGTACAATGCAATTTTTTTTTTAGAATACACTTGTTTAGTATACTTTAAGACTTTTTTTCTATATGAAATAGTTGACAAGCAGATTCGCGTCATTAGAACATTAGAACATTAAGATATAACTAATACTGAATGACAGAGATTCGAAAACTACAAAAAAAATAAATTGGAGTAGCAAAACGGATAAACGGAGAATATAACGTAAAAAGACGGTACATTTAAAACTACCCAAGACTTGGACCAGGCCAGTACAAAGGACGTTGTTAAAAAAAAACTCCCACAGTATTATGGGGAGGTCAGAAAAACGGATGGTACTTTATATGCTAAAAAATCACTCATCGCCCTAAGATTTGGGCTTACAAAAATATTTCATCAATATACAAGAAAAGAAGACATTACCAACAGTGAAAAGTATAATGCTGCAAATGATATGTTTAAAGCAATGTTGGTTGCAGTGCAAAATAGAAGAAAAGGCTACTGTTAATCACAAGGACCCTATTTGTCCAAAAGACTTACAGAAATTAGAAAAAAATAAACATGAACATTTTTCTCTAAACACACCTGAGGCATTACAAGAGAGAGTTTGTTAGTATATGTATAACATTTGGTATAGAGGCAGAGAGACTATACCGGATGTTCAAAGGGATGATTTCGAGTTGAAAAGAGACGCAAAAGGGCTGCGGTATGTGAGAGTTAAGGTGGTACGGCAGACAAAACAAGTGAAACTGCGAGCTACTGCTCACTGATGATACCCCCGACGCAAGTGGATAATATTAAGAGTGTAAAAATATGCAATTGTTCGGTAAACAGGAAGTTGTCGAGTGATGAATCTGAAAACGCATCACACGGTATAGCTGACTTATAAAAATCCTGAAACCAAATTTCAGAAATCCTTGTATTGTAGTTCCTGAGAAAAATGTGACGAAAATTTTTAACTTGGTTATCATGTGTAAAATCATACAAGTGTTCGGTAAACAGAAAGTTGTCGAGTGATGAATCAGAAAACGCATCACACGGTACAGCTGACTTATATAAATCCTGAAACCAAATTTCAGAAATCCTTGTATTGTAGTTCACGGTATAGCTGACTTATAAAAATCCTGAAACCAAATTTCAGAAATCCTTGTATTGTAGTTCCTGAGAAAACTGTGACGAAAATTTTTAACTTGGTTATCATGTGTAAAATCATACAAGTATTCGGTAAACAGGAAGTTGTCGAGTGATGAATCAGAAAACGCATCACACGGTATAGCTGACTTATATAAATCCTGAAACCAAATTTCAGAAATCCTTGTATTGTAGTTCCTGAGAAAAATGTGACGAAAATTTTCAACTTGGCTATCATGTGTAAAATTATACAAGTGTTCGGTAAACAGGAAGTTGTCGAGTGATGAATCTGAAAACGCATCACACGGTATAGCTGACTTATATAAATCCTGAAACCAAATTTCAGAAATCCTTGTATTGTAGTTCCTGAGAAAAATGTGACGAAAATTTTCAACTTGGCTATCATGTGTAAAATCAGACAAGTGTTCGGTAAACAGGAAGTTGTCAAGTGATGAATCTGAAAACGCATCACACGGTATGGCTGACATATATAAATGTTGATACCAAATTACAGAAAGGGTGGATGTGTAGTTCCTGAGAAAAATTTGACGAAAGTTTCATGGGACGGACTGACTGACGGACGGACTGACAGAGGTAAAACAGTATACCCCCTTTTTTTAAAGCGGGGGTATAAAAATCATAGATGTTGATAATAAAGATGGCAGAATGAACGAAATTCCAGGTAAATTATCTATAGGTAATATTTCGATTAACTGATTAAATACATGATTCTTTAACCATGATAAAGAAGTTCACGTTGAATCCATACTATTATGAGTCTTTCGCATTTGAAATTCCTTTTAAAACAAGTTCAGGTACCAGTCGTAATAAAACTGCTCTCTTGGTTTGTAAAATGGCATTTCTTTTTACTTGATGAGTGATTTTATAAAAAAATGGTGGGTTGAAACCTGGTATTGTAGCATATATATCACAATGTATACAAATATGTATTTGTCTGGGTGAAACATGACGTCATCAATGATGACAAATACATATATGTATACATTGTGATATATATGCCACAATACCAGGTTCAACTTGATGACGTCATGTTTCACCCAGACAAATACATATGTGTATACATTGTGATATATATGCCACAATACCAGGTTCATCCCACCATTTTTTCACAAAATGCCCTGTACCAAGTCAAAAAAGGCCATTGTTACATTATAGTTCGTTTCTGTGTGGGTTACGTTTCGGTGGTGTGTCTCTGTTGTGTCGTAGTTCTCTTATATTTGATACGTGTCCCTAAGTTTTTGTTTGTAACCAGGATTTAATTGTTTTTTCTCTGTCGATTTATGAACTTTGAACAGCGGTATACAACTGTTGTCTTTATTTATACAATAAAAATGCGTACATGAATGCATATTTTGTCTAGAAGTTCCAACTTAAAATTCATAATTCCAAAAGAAAAAAAACCTTTACAAAAACTTTGAATTTTTCGAAAAACTAAGGATTTTCTTACCCCAGGAGTAGATAACCTTAGCCGTATTTGGCACAACTTTTTGGAATTTTGGATCCTCAATGCTCTTCAACTTTGTATTTATTCGGCTTTTTAACTATTTTGATCTGAGCGTCACTGGTGAGTCTTATGCAGACGAAACACGCGTCTGGCGTATAAAATTATAATCCTGGTACTTTTGATAACTATTTACAAAAAAGTTCATTTGTAGCTGTAAATAAACATTGTAAAATATTGAAAACAACACGTTAATACTTTCTTGCGTCCGAAGCGCATTTCTGGATTTACTTTCATCAGGAACGCCCAAAGCCAAACATTTGAAATCCGAAGATGTATAAGTACCGAAACCGTTGAAGAGCTGTATGTCAAAAATACCTAAAATAAATCTCTGAGGGAGTTGAAACCTTAGTTTCTTAATAATTTATAAATGGACAATTATAGTGAAGTTTGATAAATCATGCCAGTACCGAAATACTGACTACTGAGCTGATGATACCCTCGGGGACTGATATTCTACCAGCAGAGGAACCGACCCAGTGATGTAAAATATTGAAACAACACGTTATTACTGTCTTGCGTCCGAAGCGCTTTTCTGGATTTACCTTCATCAGGAACGATCAAAGTCAAACTTTTGAAATCCGAAGATGTGTAAGTACCGAAACCGTTGAAGAGTTGTATGTCAAAAATAAAATAAATAGCCAAATTCATCTAAAACCAACTTTGCCTAAGTTTTTTTTTAGTATTTTAGTAATTTATAAATTTATAAACGAACAATTTACATACATTTTACTTCACTCACTGATGAGATAGCATTATATACAAGCCATGTACATATACCCTTTTCAATGAGTTACACAAGTTGACTTAAGGTCAATCAACATAACTGATATCATCAAATATTGGTTTTTAATGAGAATAATACTGTAACATCAGCATAATGACATACATGTAGTTTATTTCTTTTAACTGAAATTAAGTATAAAAAAATTATATAAAACTCTCTCAAAAATTGCTGAAACAAAGTATAACAATCTTATCAAACACTTAAAAAAAAAAATTATATGTAAAACTTGAATTATTTATTAAAAGTATATATCCTTTTTTCAGGGAGTGTCAATTACCCTGTTATATCTTTCACCAAGTACATGTACATGTACTTTAGTTAACTGCATCCGGATACAACAGGTTTTTAGGGAGCTACCATTTGATTTTTATGGGGGGGGGGGGGGGGGGGGGGCTAGGATGAAATTTGAAAAAAATAGGCAGGACAGGAGTTTTGAGTAAAAAAAAAGGCAGGATGAGACACTTTGCAAAAAAAAAAGGCAGGATGACAATTTAGGTAAAAAAAAGTCAGGATAAACTAATAAAAAAAAAGGCAGGACCGAATAGAGTGAAAAATAAAAAGGTAGGATAGAGATTACAACTAAAAAAAAATGCAGGACAAAATTTTTCATCCTAGCCCCCCCATAAAAATCAAATGGTAGCTCCTTTAGCAGTGATTAAAGTTGAATCTAAAACTAAAGAAAAAGCGGCTGTATAGTATGACAATAGTACAGTAAGTTAGAAAAAATACTCTTAGCAGTCCAATAGCTAAAATTAGTGAAGCGTATGGTTTGTCTCGACGGTACACAAATCATTGCATGCACACTATATGCATAACTGTCTTAAATGAGTGGGGTATTGAAACTCGACACATTATGGCACGTAGCGGCCACAAATCTGAATCAGCAGTTCAGTCCTACTGCAAGCGTCTCAGTAGTACATGTACTTAAAACATGAAATGTCAAACATTCTAAGTGAAAATATTAAAAGTGTAACAAATTCGAATGGTGAATTATCAGGAGAAAAAAACAGTTAAACTCATGATACATCAACCTCAATATGTAGTAATAGCTTTGACTTTCTTCCTTGTGATGTTGAATTTGATCAAATATTACAGGACAATTCAATCTATGAGTCAAATCAGATAAACATTCAAAATATTGTTCCTACCTCGTGTAGTTCAACAGATGGTGTAAATAATAACTTTCGTTTTTCATTGTCTGGTTTTCAATATAGAACATTAACAATTCCAATATACATTTTCATTTCGAGAAGTGAGTAAATTCAGTTAGTCAGTAACTTTATTGAGTCAGTTATTATTCAATATGTTTCTTGTTATTTTTTTGTTGAAAGTACAGTCATTAAATCAAACAATGTTGTTTACTATTTTTTATTTAAAATACCATATGCATCAGGAAACTAAATTGGTGAAATTTGTCATGCATGATCCTTAAATACTACTGTGCATGCACTAGTACAATGTACAAAAAGTATGGTAAAGTATAAAAAAAGAAGATGTGGTATGATTGCCAATGAGACAACTGTCCACAAGAGACCAAAATAACACAGACATTAACAACTATAGGTCACCGTACGGCCTTCAACACTGAGTAAAGCCCATACCGCAGTCAGCTATAAAAGGCCCCGATAAGACAATGTAAAACAATTCAAACGAGAAAAACTAACGGCCTTATTTATATAAAAAAAATGAACGAAAAACAAATATGTAACACATAAACAAACGACAACCACTGAATTACAGGCTCTTGACTTGGGACAGGCACATACATAAATAATGTGGCCGGGTTAAACATGTTAGCGGGATCCCAACCCTCCCCCTAACCTGGGACAGTGGTATAACAGTAAGGTCTGCTAATTTAGATACATGTGTCAGAAGGTGTTTGAAGATTTCTTTGAAAGTTGTGTTGTTCAGTATTATAAAACACTTAATGACTAGTTGTGCGGGTAATAGCAAGTTTGTTGTCCCTTTGCATACCAATTGTTGCCCTCGGCTTCGCCTCGAACAATAGTTGGTATCTCCGGGACAACAAACTTGCTATTATCCTCACACCTAGTCAATAAGTATATAATATTTCCGATGCAAAGACTCTATAAGAGAATCAATATTAA
Organism: Mytilus galloprovincialis; assembly: GCA_037788925.1. NCBI lineage: Eukaryota > Metazoa > Mollusca > Bivalvia > Mytilida > Mytilidae > Mytilus > Mytilus galloprovincialis. Next base: position 41,944,424 of record CM075333.1, on the reverse strand, counting down.
AGCCAAAGTATGCTATCTTTAACATGCTTGATAAACGACCTGAAAATAGTATCGTAACCAAATACTGTCTTAATAAGTCTGTTTAAAGATTTGGTTAGCTTTTGATGTGAATGCCGACATGTTTGGGCTTTGTAAGGAATATTACCATAAAAGATTGGATGTATAATACTTGGTCGTAGAAGGTGTCTGCATGTTGATTTATATTTTCGAATGGTGTCCTTGTAGCGATGTTAAAATTCATTAAATGTTTTGACTAGTTTGTGATATGGAAAATCCTGGTGTAATATATTTTTCTGTAATACATGTACAAAGATTTCCTTCATTAAAATCTAAAACGTAGTTACATATACGAGCGAATCCAACACGTTCATATATATATGTTACAGTAAATAGGTGAAATTAGGAATTACATGTAATTACTACAATTTAGGAATTACATGTAATTCCCGATGCACTTAGTAAATACAAGTAATTCCTAAGACTGCCCAGTAATTACCAGTAATTACTGATTTTAAAATGAATTTTTACACCTATTTACTAACTGTTAAAATAATGTTGTAATATGGTCAACTGATCAAAAGTTATGGTAATACTAATTAGAAAATCAGTGAATATTCAGCTATACAAATTTTAAGGGTTTTTCAGAACCCAGTGTCTCGCCTACTTTTGCTGTGAGTCGCAGGCCCAAACAAAAATAGGAAACAAATATTTACAACTTTCCTCTCGATACTATCTTTTGACTAGTTCTGTAAGAATCTTCTATCAAAATTTGATAAAAATTCAGGATGGTTTATGAAATCTAAACTTTAACTGCAGAGTGTATGTTATGTTAACTGGAAAAAAAATAGTCTGTTTACATAAGTAATATACGAAAAAGTATAGTTTTTTTTTACAAACTTTATTTCTAGATATTAATTTATGATCATAAACAAGCTTCTGTCCAATTTTGTTAGAAATCCGGGATATTTTGAGAAAGATATTAAAATTTTAAAAAATTTAACCACAGTGTGAATGTAATGTTAACTGGCATAAAAACTAAGTCCCTTTATAAGTAAAATACGGAAAAACTTGATTTTATTTTTACAAAATTTACTTCTTGAAATTTATATTTTGATCATAAACAACTGAAGCTTCTGTCCAAGTTTGGTAGAAATCCAGGATAATATGAGAAACTTATCAAAATTTAAAAAATATAACCACAGAGCGAATATTTGTGGACTCCGCTGGCGACGGAATTATTAGGTTGGTTCGCTTTGTCTCGCTTTCGCAGGCTCGACGAAAAGGAAAAGAATGTCAACATTGAAAGTAAAACAAAAGGGATGGACCATTTAGTTGACTTTTTCAATCCACAAAAAGATCATTCTTATACAGGAAGAAACGATGATAAAATTTTGTTGGAGGTATAAAAGCTTAAGTTTGGAGGTCTTGAAGAAGTCATAAAAACACAAGATTATGAAAATGTGACTCTTAACGCCATCAATTTGTATAAATTTGTTTGTGAAGAATGTCAGCTTTATCGCAAATGTCTGACAAAAGAAGTCGTAGTTAAACCTATTTTGTAAAAGGAATTTAACTCATGTTATTGGCCAAGTTGATATACAGACTATGCCTGATGGAGAATTTAATATAATATAATTATGAGATTTTAAGAATTATCAAGATCATTTAATCAAGTTTGCCATAATCTAATGTCTATCTTAAAAAATAGCTGGCTAAGTTGCCTATAAATTTCTCAAAATTTTTTTTCTCAATTTTGGATTGATATCATTGTATGCATGCTCAAAATGGTTTTTAGGGAGTTTCAAAACTTATAAAACAACCATTTTCCAGTTTCAATTCACAAACACTGAAGAGTATGCACTTTTAATGTGCCTTATAATCCTTGATCCTTAAGTAAGCCCTAAAAATCCCTACCCCTTACTTACTTATTTGATATCTTAAATTATGTCTTTAATTTTGAAACAAAAATATCAAGTTAGTAAATAGCTGTAAAAATGACAAAAAAAATCAGTAAATACCTGTAATCACTGGAACAACTAGTAAATACATGTAATTACTAAACTGACTAGTGATTACAGGTATTTACTGAAATATTTAGTAATTACGTGTAATTCCTAATATCACCTATTTACTGTAACATATACATATATATAACAAGTCAAAAAGGGTACAACATCACCATTAAATAACTATAAAATGAACAAATATTAGATATTTCGGATAACAGATATCCTTCTTCAATAATAGCACAATGTCAAATGAATCATGTATATATATTCAAACTGAAAAACTTTTTCTAAATCTTGAAATTTATACAATTTAAGCGAACACCACTGACGCTGATACAAATTTAAAATTTCCAAACACGGCGCAAAGATTACAAAGATATACCAAATGAAAATAGTTATTTTCGATGTGAACTGGCACAACTCTAAATTTCCAAAGGTTGTGACAGTTTAGATGTTATAACTGCATTGAGGGCAGTCCTCAAACAAAAAAATCAAAAATGGCCTAACCGATCCAAGTTGGTATAATATTTCAAATTTGACAACGGTAGGGCAATTGCAACAGAAACTACATATTTAAGCCTCCCAAACGAATAGCAGTCTAATAATAATTAGAACAAGAATGTGTCCATAGTACACGGATGCCCCACTCCCATTATCATTTTCTATGTTCAGTGGACCGTGAAATTGGGATGAAAAATATAATTTTTGCAATTAAATTAGAAAGATCATATCATAGGGAACGTGTGTACTAAGTTTGAAGTTGATTGGACTTTAACTTCATCAAAAACTACCATGACCAAAAACTTTAACCTGAAACTCCCACTTTCATTTTCTATGTTCAGTGGACCATGAAAGTGGGGTCAAAAGTGTAATTGGGCTTTAAAAGTAGAAAGATCATATCATAAGCAACAAGTGTACTAAGTTTCAAGTTGATTGGACTTCAGCTTCATCAAAAACTACCTTGACCAAAAACTTTAACCTGAAGTCGGACGAACGAACGAACGAACGGAGCCACAGACCAGAAAACATAATGCCCCTCTATTATCGTAGGTGGGGCATAAAAATAAGTTTTATCTAATTCGTTTGGGAGGCTTAAATATGTAGTTTCTGTTGCAATTGCCCTAGATGTAGATATCAAATATCAAGAAAGGGCAATGTTCATTGTTAGTATTAGCTTAATCTAAATTTAGTTCAGCAGGATAAAAGAGGGACGAAAGATACCAGAGGGACAGTCAAACTCATTAATCGAAAATAAACGGATAACGCCTGGCTAAAATGAAAAAGACAAACAATAGAACATACAATGTATGACACAACATAGAAAACTAAAGAATTAGCAACAGGAACCCCACCAAAAACTAGGGGTAATTTCATGTGCTCCGGAAGGGTAAGCAGATCCTGCTCCACATGTGGCACCCGTAGTGTTGCTTATGTTATAACAAATCCGGTAAATAGTCTGATTCGGTCCTAAATTACTTGTAATTAATTCCACTATTTTCAAAGATCTTATTCAACAATTATTATCAGGTGTTTAATTGTACCAATAGTTACCAAAGGTACCAGGCTTATCATTTAATATGCTAGACGCGTGTTTCGTCTACATAAGACTCATCAGTGACGCTCAGATCAAAATGGTTATAGAGCCAACTCAGCCAAGTCTACTTGGTAGAATGGACAATTAAGTAGTGGAACAAAAATTATGGGTTGACGAGCAAATAAATATTTATTTGTAAGGTATTTTTTGTAGCTTACATAGTTGGAACATTCATAGTATTTGGTTCTGCCTGACGTGTATATGTAGATACATGTACAAGTTTGTTGCAGATGTCAATTTGCTGAATGTAAAATTTACGTCAAACAATAATGATATTAAGCAAACATTTTCCTGTTTTTTTTTTAATACACCAGTCATTTTAGATCTCTTTGTAGCTTGCCGTTCGGTGTGAACCAGGGCTATGGGTTGAAGGAATGTGTTTGCATGTATCGAGGGTGAGTGGGACATTCACCATGCACTATGTATATGATTTAACGTCTACATTATAACCGGACGTGGCTGAGTATTTATACAGCCAAACAAACTTCACGTACATGTACTACTTTAGAAAGGCCCACTTAACTCCGAAAAGAATAAGACGTCCACATGTCAATACCCCCAGTTTTTCCTTGGAGTTTTTGCAAACAAAAAGCCATTATACGTCGTAACAACTCTTATAATGTTTTTTTAATGTCCGCCTTTGATAACAAATAGAGATGGATTTTATTTTATATCCAGGTGCAATGATATATTTCCCTATGGTATTGTCTATAAAACGAGGTTAATGCATTTTAAGAAATTCGTCTAGAACTACATTGTATACTGGACTATCTCCTCATTAGTTAGCAATCGACTAAAAGATTGCACTGCAAGATATTTAACAATACGACCTCACTGCAAAGCTATTGCTCAGAATCTTTAGTGTGCAGACAGCTGGGCTGCAGATAAGTATCATTTTTCAATTACTTTTTTTTTTGTATTATAGGCTCCAATTTGAAATCTAGCTTCATAGGTTATTGGTGTTCCATTTCCCACACCTGCTTAACTGCTACCAAGAAGTCATCATAGCCGTCATACTGTTTGTTTTCAAAACCCTATATATCATCAAAATAAATTGTACATTTGGGAAAATCTAGTCCCGATTTATGCAAATTTACGACAATCGCCTGGGATTTAAAACAGTTTCAATTTCCGTTTAATAGCATTGGAAATATCGAAACACAGTTAGGGTTTTGGTTTGAATTTTAAAAAAAATGTATTCAATGAATAATTGATTTGCTTTTTAAAGGGAACACTTGGTTAGAATAAGAATATTTGAAGTTTTTAAAATTCGGGATAGTCCCTTTTAAATTATGACAGTGGATAATCTGTCTTGATATCTGTTTTATCTGAAGATTTACACACTTTGTCATTCTACTTCATGTTGCGGAAATTTATTCTTCATTCTAAAAGGCTTTGCAATTAAACACTTATGTTAAAATTAAATCACTATTATAATAGCGGAAACTGTATCTTTATTTCTTCCTACAGACTATGACAGTAAATACTCGAACATTATAAGGATATTTTTAGTGCAATATATGCATTTGCAAAGTGAAATGGGCAACACTCTAGGTGTAAGTGTTTAAGTCAGGTGACGATAAGCTATTTAATGTGTAGCAGAAATAGATATGGCACCTGATAGACAATCGATTTACATATAAGGAGTCAGTTTTAATTCTTCTGCTTCTTAGTGGCCTTGTGAAAGGTATTTTACAACAAACAAAAAATACAGTCTTTTTTTTAGAAATAATTAATGAGACTACAAAAAATATGAAACAGAAGGAATTATATGCGTGTGAAATATGTTTGCTTTTAATGTAGGTAACATTGATTGTGAAATTTTACCTATGAAATGTATTGAAATGCCAGTGGAATGATCGTATGAAATAAACATGACAAATGTAAATTAACTGTTAGCATCAAACGGCATACATCGCAAAGTCATAGCGCATCTTTAACTTTCCATACAACTATACGGTCTGCTGACTACACACATACGTGTACGCTGTACATGAAAAGTGCAAAAACAAAGTCAACGTTCTTAGTTCCTTGTTGAATTAATTACAACAAAAAATACAATTATAGTCTATCAATATTCAAATGTTAAACTTGTTTTATGAATTGAGATAATTACCTCTTTGGGCAATTTATACTGTACAACGCATTTTTACGCACATTGACATCTTTCGATTATGGTTACAAGAGCGCAATTTATTTGTTTACTTTTTTCCGGCAAGTACTCAGAATAAAATCCTATACAACTTACGGCTTTTGATTGGATAATACAGGTTTAATTGGAATTACATTTAATCGAAAAATCATATTTACATTTTACAAAGTATAAAAAATATCTTCAATTTCTGCACGTTGCGGCCTTTAAATATATGTCTTTTTCATTTAAGCGAAAAAAATCTTTTTCAACTGCATTAATTTTTAAGTCAATTTTTGCCGCATGACCATATATATTTTTTTGGTTGTAATGCAACACTGGCATTTCTAGTAACATGAACTGCTACCCATTTTTCCCTAGTCTGTGTAGTCTTCCAGCAAAAATACGGAACGCCAGTGGTATCCTATGGAAAATGCATTACGAATAATTGCGCTCTTGATAATGAATGTAAAAGGGGAAAGAAACGAAGGAGAATAACCCGTTCTATTTTAGACGTTAGTTCCATGTTAGTTCCTTCTATTGTACGACGGTAACATGTATAGAGTTGAATCAGAACTTCTGGGTAATATGCAAAAACGATTAACGGTCACTATACCTTAGGTCTAATTAAAGTTAAGAGAAATAAATATATGAATCGGATTTTTTTTTAAACCAAAAGGTTTACAATATATAATGCAACGTTAGAACTGTTCTCAAATTAACAAAGCAAGGAAACAACTTTAAGATAGAACTAAAATGTTCTAACACGGGACAGGCACAACTCAATCAGTGGGGTAACAGATTGCACAGAAAAGAAAATTCAGTCCAATCATTTCATAGTAAGCAGTTAAACTTTAATACATAAATCTTATGTATCGTAAACAACAATAATCACAGCTATGAGATAATAGCGTACATTTAAGACATGTTTTGGGTCAAGTAGGACTTTATACAAACTGAAAAAAAAGATTGTTTATGAAATCATGTCCCAATATTTTTCCGCTTACATGTTACACATTAGATACGTGATGTGATATATGTATAAATTATACTGCATTTCGTTAAAATGTCCGCGGTTATAGTAGTAAGATTTATGAAAAAGAAAATATTCTTTGCAAATCAGATACATTATATCTTTTCTTTAGGTTGCATTCCTGTAAATATTGACAATGCATTTTCCCATAGGAACTCCCTTTACGGCTTAAACTATTAATACCAATTTTACTATAAAGTTCTGAAAAAAAATCATATCCTAGAATGGAAAGTTCAAATTAATGCATTACTATTTTTGTCAAAGGTCAAAATATAGGGCTGTGCGGCATACATGTATTTTTAATATGCCCCGAACATGTCTATTGTGCCACAATGACCATTAGAGGGGTAACGGAGGACCTAAATGTCATAATACACATAAAAAATTAAGAATAGTCAATTTTGAGTAATGGAATTGATATTTTGAATAAATGAATGGACTGCTGCGACCCTTCAGTCCCTAATTACAGATATACCTTATACCTCGAAAGCATATTAATAGAGGAACAAAATGTATACAGTCAATATGTTCCGCAAAAAAATCGAAATACGGGTGAACATTATGAAACAACTTATTTTGAATAATGGGATGAACTTCAACGACCCGTCAGCCCCTAATGAAGGAAAACTTTTTACAGCATGTGACAGCTTTTTAAAAGAGGAACAAATTGTTATAAATAATATGTGCCGCAATGACCATTTAGGGGGGGGGGTTAAAGAGGACCTCAAAGTCAAAATACGCGTGCGAATTAAGAAATAGCCAATTTTGAATAATAAAGTTGATATATTGAATAATGGAATGCAGCAACCTTTCAGCCCCAAATTACATGCATACCTTATACCTCATTCGGAAGAAAATTATTTATAGAGAACAAAAGGCGTATAGTCAACATGTTCAGCAACGCCTATTAGAGGAGTAACATAGACCCTTCAGCCCCTTTATACACTAGTCAAAGGCTTATAGAGGGAGGGATAAAATGGTCTATTGATAAGCTTTCAAACAACCATGGCGGTCATCTTGGATACATTTTTGAAACTAGATACTATAAGGATAACTTATGCCAAGTTTGGTTTAATTTTGCCCAGTAGTTTCAAAGGAGAAGATTTTTGTAAAAGTTAACGGAAGACGATGACGGACGCAAAATGATGAGAAAAGCTTACTTGACCCTATGGGTACATTTGTAACACAAACCTTCCGAAATACAATACAATCGTGTGGACCGGAAGGAGTGGAATTTGTTGTTCAACAAACGGATTTAAGAGAGATGTTCTACAAAGCCGATTACGTAGAATGCCGAAATTAAGGGCATACGATACATTTACAGGGAAGGTAATGACGTTGCTAACGTAAAATGTTATTTTCGCGACGTCAAACTGTGACATATCGGGAAAAGATGCATTTTTCGACTGATTTTTATCATTCAAACTGATTTAATTTGAAAACTAGTTCATGGACCCCTATTTTTTAAAACAGCAATTTGTTTCATTTTGCAAGGAGATTATGTGACCCAAATTTTATAAAACTGTAAATAGCGCAATTTTTTCAATTTTGATAAACATGCAGCAAAAAATGACGTTTTGTCCTCTATCCATGAACATTTGATAAATATAGAGTTATTTCGGAATAAAAATTGCATAATTTTTAATGATACTTATAAAATACAGAAATTACCGATTATTTAACAAAAACCATTTTGTGTTTATCTTTTAAAACAAAAAAGTTATGTCTTTCTTTCGAAAAAGAAAATACGGACACAAATCTGAATTTTGAGCAAATATACAAAATTTCAAACTCATTTTACTCAAAAAGTAGCCCATGACGGTATATTTTTTATTACATATTTGATTTAAGGAGGTAAAAAATAGTCTATATGCAAATTTTCATCAACTTGTAAATACAGGTTCAAAACTGTATCGTATGCCCTTAAACGGTTGGTTAATATTATAGTTTACACGTCGAGTACTGTGTTTTCATATTTATTTTCTCTCTATACGTTCGTTATACTATGTTTCAAATTAGGCGGTCAATATTGTAATGTATGTGTTATTTTTCTCGTTTAACGTGTTTTATATCTAGACTAAGTGTCATGTTTGTCTTTATGGTAAACATGGTAAAGTATTACATTGTATCTAATTAAGTTATCATGTTGAAATAAATTCATAAAAATCTCCATTTCGTCCAAACAGTATTAGATTTGTGCATCGATAACTCGATCGATTATTAAGGTTTTTTTCAACAAAAATTCTGAATTTCAATTCACTAGAACCCATTATAGGCTCGTTATGTTAGAAAAAGGGGGGGCGACGGATGCAAAACCAGACCTGCGCATTAAATGAATAAAATCAAACTGATTGATATTAGTTGTTGTGTGGACATTTAAAGATATGAAATATATCATGATAACATATTTCTTATACTAGGTTATTTATCAGGTAAATTTAACAAAAGACCTGTAATTATACTAGTTTTGATCCCTTTTTAACTGCCAATTAAATCTTTACCACATAAATACACAGTCATATATGTTGACAAATTTTTGAATAGATGAAGTAAAATATATTTTAATATAATATATTTTGTTCATATACATCAAATACACGAGATTTAAATAATAGAAAAAAGCCACACATCTATGCTATGTACCCTAATATACTAAGTGTAAAGCGCACGCATGTCTTGCACCATGAATTTTTGTGCAGTTTGAATAACCTTCAATACATTTTAACATCTATGAGAAGACAAACTTACATCAAAAACTTCTAACGTTTGGAAAAAGATAATTTTACGGTCAGAAATAAAAGTAGTCACACTTCTATACTCTCTTATTATTCTTTTACATATTCAGATTCATTTAAAAACTATTTAATTTTAAATACTAACATACTTCATTCCTACTCAAGCCGACCCGGAAGTTTATATTATAAATACATTGGGATTTCTCTGTTCAAGAGATGACAATAATATCATTTTGTGAAATGATATTATCTTCGTTTCCGAGTCGTACGGAAAAGCAAGACCGTAGTTTGTGTTTATAACCATCCTACTAAATTGTCCAGTGTAGTGTATTTGATGGAAGGATACATGTTGTAAGGCAAATTGACCAAGTAGAATTACCTTTGTATGTAGAATTCGAAGGAGAAAACTAATAGATATTATAGTAAGTGTCAATACTATTTTTTTTTTATTTTCTATGTTTGGTCTTAATTAAAATTACTCGTAATGAATGATTTTAATTACTAAGTTTAACACGTTTGGTCTAGTATATACTATTTATACTTTTCCAAGTTTAGTTTATAAGGAAATATTATAGTATATATATCAACGAGGCAGACCTAACGATAAACACAAATCCAAAAGATATACAAGACGAAAGTTTCAATCATGAAGATGCTATGCATCCTCATCAAACCGTGTTAGTCATGTATATGTGTTCTTTAGCTTAATGAGTGATCACACATATACTTTGTTGTTGTCTGGGACATAGGGTGAGGTTAAACTGGGCTGTTGAAGTTTTAAACCCCTTTATCTTTTAATTAGTCACGAACAGCGGAATTACAAAAGGTACACAGATGCACCTTTATCAAATACCTGTTTTTGTTGATTGGTTGCTGGCTGTTGTCTATTTCACAGCCCTTTTATTTATATGTATCCGCAACCCAAATGGACTCAGTCTGATTTTATTGAGGCATTAAAGTCGACTCACTGAATGAGGAAAACAAACGTATTTCAAATGGATATATATATAACATCATTGTTTTAATATATTTGTATACTAATGAGAGAGCGATAAACATTTATTTTTGTACAATGCGTCTTAGCCAATTCTATTTTTTAAGATATTACTGAGTCCTTGTCCCCCTTTCCGACCTTCGTTTATGTAGTCGTAACTATTCATGCGCAGCAAGTAGGAATTGTGTACGAATACAGAAAACGCTGAGTCAAAAATTAAATATACGGTGCATTTAAACGATATTACCGACCCACAACTTTTTGAACAACTTTTATAAAACAAATACACAGGAAGTTATTAAGCTTTCTCCAACATTAAACAATAAAAGTAATGTATTTAAAAATAAAAATTTTAAGATAAAAAATCAATGTTCAAACAGGTACATGTACATGTAACCACAAAACAGAAAGGGAAATCCGAACGAACAAAATCATAAAAGATGAATTAAAGTTAACATTGTTACATGAATGTAACCAGCGGCAGATTGATTAGTGTGATTGGAGCGTTGTTAAACAGGGCGGATATATACATTTCCGAAAGTAAAATATTAGTCATGATATAAGTAAAGTTAAAAAAACCAAATTTTGTAGGTTCTGTAAAGGTTTAAGATTAGAAGACCGGCAGTAAAATGTGTGACTGCTACCTCAAATTAGGAGCCATGTGACTGAAAATTTATTTTGTGAACAAACGACGCTTATATAGATTGTATAATTATTTTTTTAAAAGAACGTTGGTTAAGATATATATTAGAGGTCGTTCATTTAAAAACGTATCAACCGTATCATATACGTTGGCGTATACGCATTTTCAATAGTATTATGTGATCCCGAGCTTAAGAATATTACACGTTTTTCCTCTGTCCCTCTGGTATCTTTTGTCCCCCTTTTCCAACAATTAAGTCAGTTACAAATTAAATACTAGCATTAGAAATTAATCAGTTGCCCATCTGCGTTATTGGATGTATAAACAATTAAATCTCGGAATTACATACTGAAGATGCGTATATACTGTACGTCAACGTATATGATACGGCTGATACATTTTTAAATGACTGACCTCTAATGTAAATAAGATTTGTCAAATAAATAATATTTAGTATTCAGTTGATCTTTAAAAAAAATATTTTGACAGAAAGCTCTATTTGCATTATATTCAGTGAAGGATCCAGGAGGGGAACCTTCCTAGTGCCGGGGTGGAACCCCCTTTTTTAAGACGATGAATTCATTTGAATTGGGACATATCGTTTGACCTAACGACCCCTCCCCCCCCCAAACCTCCACACACGTTTATCATTGGTTGTGAACCCCGCTTTAAAAATGGCTGGAACCGACTCTCATAGTTTCTGTTTCCTGGAAGTTTTCAAGATTGTATAATACAATTATTAAAAGTTTAACGCATAATAGCAATTTCGAATTATGAAATTTTGTTAATTTCCGTTAACAGTATAATCTTTGTTGAATTTGAAACAGAGGATATGTGTTGATCAAATCGTACATCTTGACTCAAGTATTAATTTCTGCTCCTGCATTTTGTTCTGTTTCCTCGTTTCCTGTCTAATTCTGTATTCTAATTTTTTTAAGCCATTGTTTTTCTTCTATTCTATATAAATTTTGCCCATTATTCTCTATTCTATGTAAAATTTGCCCATTATTCTCTTTTCTATATAAAATTTGCCCATTATTCTCTTTTCTATATAAAATTTGCCCATTATTCTCTTTTCTATATAAATTTTGCCCATTATTCTCTATTCTATATAAAATTTGCCCATTATTTTCTGTTCTTTATAAAATTTGCCCATTATTCTCTTTTCTATATAAATTTTGCCCATTATTCTCTTTTCTATATAAATTTTGCCCATTATTCTCTATTCTATATAAAATTTGCCCATTATTTTCTGTTCTTTATAAAATTTGCCCATTATTCTCTTTTCTATATAAATTTTGCCCATTATTCTCTTTTCTATATAAATTTTGCCCATTATTCTCTTTTCTATATAAATTTTGCCCATTATTCTCTATTCTATATAAATTTTGCCCATTATTCTCTTTTCTTTATACATGTTATAAGTTTTGCCCATTATTCTCTCTTCTTTCTTTGGTTCATTCTCATTTATCCAACTTTTTAAAATTATAGATAGTACAGGTAAAAAAAAGTTGGATAGATGAGATCAAAGGTAATCAAGACAAAGGGTTTTTCAATTAGAGTTTGGGTTGAATGACAGGTGAAAAATAAGACTGAAAATTATACCCGGATTAAATTTTCTGTAGTATTATTTAGCATAGCATGTTAAAATGTGTGGGGTCTGTTTTTCTCTATTCTTTACATTTTGTTGTCTTTTATTCTATAAACCCAATCCAGACCGTCTACTTTGTTCTTGGTAGATGTTTAGTACAATGTATATCAAATATGATGACACCAAGGTTACAAAACTTAACGTTTAAATTTTGCTTATGTTTTTAGTCATATTGCTTAGATTGACTTGACTATAAGCATGATAAGCCACCAAGATAAAAATAAATGTTTTTACATGGGTAAATATGAATTTCAATAAACTATCTGCCCTTTGTGTACTTTGGTAGTATAATATATATTTTGAAATTAAAAAAAAACAACAATGAGTTAAAACAAACAAACTTCATAAGACATTCACATGTGTTCATTCATTGAACTAGGATGGCTGGATATGCAAGTACAAAACCTAATAATCCAAAAAAAATCTATGGAACTCAGCTATCTTCAAGTTTGAACAATGTACACCAAATATCACTAAGTTTGACATTCCAAAAGTGGTTCCACTTAACTTTGCTCTACCGTAAACATTTAAACTAGACATGACTTAGAGCGTCAACGGTTACCGTAATAGATCATGACTGAAGGGGATGGGTCAAATAATATCCATGGAATGAGACATTCTAATTCGAAATCAAATGAATACCAAATAGTATTGCCTTACCATAGTCCCCCTTAATAAACTGACATAATCCACATATAAACTTCTACATTTTAACCAAGCAAAAGTTTCAAAATCACTAATTTAGTCCTTACACCTTACTGAGGGAGCAGTGCTAAATAATTTGTATGAAAATGGCTTTAATGCATTGTGCCAATGATATAAAAAACGAATACCAAATATCATTGACTAGCAGTAGTGGGCAAAACATAAATACAAACTGTAAAAAACAAGTCTTTCGTTCTTAATATACCATGCATTGTATACACTACAGGACAATATACACTTATCATTTGAACTTCTTATTTGCATTACTTGCGATAATGTTAACCCATTGAAAGATTTGTAAAGTTAATTTCCTTAATATCTCAAATATCATATTAGGCAACAACCATTTGATTTTCTGGTGGGGGGCTATGGTTTTTTTTTTCTGTACAAACTTTTTTTTTCGCCTGCGGCGAAAAACAATCTATTTTTTTCGCGACAAGTCAAAAACATTTTTTTTCTTTCAATTTTAGCATTACATATAGTGGTAGCTGAGGGTGAAACAAACATTTTTTTTTCTTAGAATCAAAAACAAATTATTTTTTTCTCCAAAAACTGGAAACAAACTCCCCCCCCCCCCAGAAAATCAAATGGTTGCTGCCTTACATCTAATCTGAGCAGTGGACGCAGGAATGTACGGTCTGCGGAGTTAAAGTTTAAACCAATTTCATACGAGTACACTACATGTACATATACGAAGTACGAACCCTTGTATCTGAGCATCGGACGAAGGAATGTATGGTCTGCAGAGTAAAATCAATATCATACGATTACATTACATGTACGAAATACGAACCCTTGTATCTGAGCAGCGGACGAAGGAATCTATGGTCTGCGGAGTAAAATTAATATCATACGATTTCATTACATGTACGAAGAACGAATCCTTGTATCTGTTCTGTGATGATAGATGTAGATCCTTTCACAGTCTAGCGACGGTACATCTGCTCAGTATAAAAATTCCTTAGCTCGACTTGAATATGTGAACTCCGTCATCAAATTTGTCTGTACGTAGGTTTAGGGGTTCAATCCTTCTCCCTTTTAGTTCCATACAAAGAAGTGCAGAATTTTTACTTTTTACTCTTTGATATATTTAGTACCTTGACTGCATCATGTGCCTGTCCTAAGGAAGGAGCCTCGTTATTATCTAAATAGTTTTGTCATTTAGAGAAATTGGTATGGATGGTAGTCTCAAATAAATGTATTTGCAACTTCTCTAGACTCGCTTTGATTTACAGAATGATGTTCTCACAATGTAATCATCTGAGTCGGTGTTTTATTGGAGGCCGGTTTTCGACCTCTAGATGAATTTTGGAAGGAGTTTCTTTGTCGTCTGATACCGGTCTCATTTAAGTTTACCTATAGGTTTAAAATTTAAAAATGTAGATATATGTGTGACTTGTAGGTGGCACGGTAGTATTTGTATTCCAGAATTTAGGTTGCTCTTTTGTGTACCCTACTTAGATAAATGTATCTAAACAGTGTGATTGGACAAAAAATACAGTATCAACTGAACATACTGAACATACTTTCCCAGACTGGGGGATGAATCAGGTGTAGAAAAATATGTAATAATTTTACAAACATGAAAATGGATTTTTGAGATTTTTTTTAAATTTTGTATTCACTGCACCATAAAAGACCTGAAAGTACTATAGTGGCCATAGGTTTTTAAAAATAGCAAAAAAAGTAAACGGTCATGATACATATTCAAATTCATTTCTGAATAGTTAAATGAAATTACTTCAGTTAACTGTGAATGTAGAATTTTTTGCAGTGTTAGAAAGTGGTGAAAATTCTAAAAAGGCTATCATTATCGCTTATGGGCCAGGAAATACTACCGTGCTACCTGTAAGTTGCAGCATGGTTATCTTATCTGAGAGTTTATCCGACAAACGATTTCTGCGAACAGTTTTTTAAAATTGATATTAAGATGCCTTTGATTGTATACAACATGTTCAGTGAGGAGCAGACCATTTCGTGCTTAAGACTGTTTAAGATAAAAAAAAAAAAAAAAAAAAAAAGGGGGGGGGGGGTGCCAATATTTCGGTTAGGTTTTCGATACATAGCCATACCTACAAATGACACACCGTCGTATATAAAACTCAAGTAACTGCAGGTTATGTGTAAATTTACGATTTGGTCATTCAAAATGAAATGATGTATGTAAAGCAAGCTGGTAAAGATTATTTTCACATCAGAATAACCCTTAAACATTTCTGGAAAAAAAATCACCTGTTAACTTATAATTTGATTTTAGAACAATTGTTTATACATTTTGAAATTTCTAGACCATCGGTGCAACTTCATCAAACTTATTATGTACTGTACTTTTAATCTTATCGAATATGTTGTCACAATACACCCCTACTTCTACCGGATAATGGCCACTATTATTTATTTATTTAATGAAAGGTGTGATGTAGATACATTACGATAATAGATTTGTTAAATATCTATTTTTATATATACAAACTTTTAATCTATTAGTTCCTTCTTCCTAGTTTGTTGCACGATTTTTCAAATTTATTCAAAACACTTCACCATGTTCATGGAAGAAAATGACTTTTCATTAACAATTGAAATCATGATATATGATCAATTAGATCGTGAGTTATGAATAACCGATTCTGTAAATATGCAAATACTTAAAAGTCCTATATGAATACCTTGCTGTAAAAATCGTGCAATTAATGTTTATTCGTTGTATAGGTAAAAAGATGACACACCCAAATTAAAGGTAAAATGTCTTATTTAAATGGTTTTCTGTATGTGTGCTTTATATTTCTAAATGAATTAGTCATGTTTTCCTCCCGTCATGTTGTATTATTGTAGATCAGTGTCTTTCAAAAATAATTATGTGCACCATAAAGCCATAATATTAATTTATTATTGACGGACTGTCTACATAGTTTGTAACAAGACGTTATAAAGTGTTGTGCCTTATCATAAAAAGGAGCTTTAAATAACCATAATAAAAGAAGTCAAACAAAACCATGATAACCCCTGATCTCCCCCTTTAAAATGGCCAAGCACAAACCAAATAACAAAAATAGGACGACAATGATTTCTCAAATTAAAATGTTCACTAATTAGATGTTTGATGTGTACTGATTGATAATTTAGTCTTAGATGCATGCTTGTTTTTTAGTTGTTAGTGGCTTTGAACTAGCTGTCAGTAACTTTGAGTACTCTCAGATCTTTACTTAAGTATTTTTTTTTTTTTTTTTTGGATGTACAAGTACCCACCCCGCCACGTCCACTTGTATTTGTCATACATTTTGTATTTGTATTTTTATCGATCTGATGAATTGATCTTTTTTCAACTGATATTTATAATTCGTTCTTATGTTTTACTGTTACACCACTGTCCCATGTTAGGGGTAGGGTTGGGATTCCGCTAACATGTTTAATCCCGCCACATTCTGTATGTGAAGCCTGTTATTCAGTGGTGGTCGTTTGTTTATATGTTGCATATTTGTTTTTCGTTCATGTAAGTATACTCGTTTGAATTGTTTAACATTGTCATTTCGGGAATTTTTATAGCTGACTATGCGGTATGGGATTTGCTCATTGTTGAAGGCCGTTCGATGACCTACAGTTGTTGATTTCTGTGTTATTTGGTCTCTTGTGGAGAGTTGTCTCATTGACAATCATACTCAATCTTCTTTTTTATAGTTATGAATTATTGTGTCTTGTCATAAAAAGGAGCTATGAATAGTTATTATTAAAGACGTCAAACAAAACCATGAGAATCCCCAATTCCCCGCCTTTTAAAAAATGCCAAGCACAAACCAAAAACAAACAAAAAGGACAACTATGATTTTTCGAATTAAAATGTGCATTATCTCGATGTTGGATGTGTACTGAATGATAATTTAGTACATGGTTTTTTATTAGTTGTTAGTGGCTTTGAACTAACTGCCAGTATTTTGGTTAGGTCTTTGATACATTACCATATTTACAAATGACACACCTTCACCAGATCTGTACTATGCTGTATGGGCTTTGCTCATTGTTAAAGGTCGTATCAGTGACATATATAGTTATTAATTCTGTGTCATTTGGTTTCTTGTAGAGAGTTGTCTTATTGGCAATCATACCACATCTCCTTTATTTCAAAATCACATACCGATATGTTGATATATGAGCTTAACCTCATTTTAACTAACCAATGTCCAGGTTATAATTTCGGATTGAAATCTGTTTCATTGTAACTGGAAAGGTGTCATCACTCTGTAAAGGACAATATTATGAGTGCGTCGTACATATGGTATTGGGTTTTTTCCCGAAACATGCTCGTTGTGCGAAATATTGAATAGAAAGTATTGTCTAAGTGATCTTTCATACATGTTTTATGTCCCTTGTTGTACATATTGTAGTAGTATACGAAACGATTTTAACTAAAAAGCATGGTAATATTCAACTATATTTTCTACCCCGGGAGTGGCTTTCGTTAGCTGTACATGTATGTGGCAAATCTTTTCGGCATTCTGGTGCCCCAATTCTCGTTACCTTTGTAGTTTATTTTGTCTTTTAACTCATTTATTCGAACACCACTGTCTTTTGTAAAACGAAACGCACGTCTGGCGTAAGTTTATACGACTGATAATATTGATTTAAAAAGTATTTAAAAGAAGTACTAAATACCAAAATTTAAAAAAAATACCATACATTTTTCAAAGATGTTTAATTACATTAACGGTACATGTATATGACTTTTTTTGTACTAGTTTTACCGCACCAAAAATTGAGTATACGCTATAATTTCGCTTGTAGATTGGCAGTAAATGATGAAGATGTTCGGTGTCTTATTGTCTGTTGTGATTGTCTGCATAATGAAAGGTAAGCTTGATGTTACTGAGAAATTCAATATGTTTATGTTTACTAAGTATGTTAGTTATTGGACACATTTTGTATATGCATTGAATACTAATTTTTAACTGGTTAATTGGGATTTAGTTTGTCAAATATGTCATTCATTAAGATTATGGTATAGAACGACTAATTCAAAGCTTTTTATGTTAAATTGTGCAATTTCAAGCATTAATTGCTTCTTGGTCTTAAGTTCAAACAAAATGGCAGTTATTTCATGTCAAAACTATTATACTTTATCCTGACTTGTGCTGAAAAAGTCAACATATTACCTTTAAGTGTATATTAGAGCGTACTGGTTCCTGGAAGTTTGATGGTACAAAATATGTACTTCTGATCTGAAAAACAAGGCAAATGTGTACTCCTGTAAACAAATTATATTCTTCTTTATTATTAAAAAACATTTCAACAATAGTTTTACAGTGATCCAAAGTCCATAAGCATCCAGTTGATACCTAATTAAATTATCAAAATCTTTCACCTATAATTGACAAAGATACAGATATGCGTAGGAACTATTTTGTTTTAAATATGTACCACTTTCCTGTAACTATCTTCTTTCCGACCGGTCCTGACTCAGTGGCTGTATACCTTATATGCCATATGAGCTAGGTTTGACAGAAAGGTTTTAGACTTACTAATAAACATAATATGATTAAGGTTAAGATAAACATAGTGTGTCGTTTATTGAAAAGTTACTGAATACTCATGCTTGCACCATTATGACTTCAGTAAAACAAAACTGTCAATATTAAGTATTTTTGTTTTATTTTGTAAAATGTTGTTTGTATAATTACTCGTGTTGTTCGATTGTTTCGATTGCCACTGATCATTTACCATTGTTTTTGTTCAAATGTTTTAATAGCATATTTCAATGTTTAATTTTTGTAGGACATGTATCGTGTAGGAACCTTACAGCCTCACCGAATTATTTACATGGTGGAACACAACTGACATTAACATGTGATGTAGGTGATTCAATTGTTAATAGTACAGCAACCTTTCGCAGAAACTTGGAGGAGTTAGGCAGCATACAAAGTGATATTAACAATTGTTATGTGAATTCCTCTTCTACTCTGTGTCCATCAACGTGTTCATGTGATGAAAATAACAATCTAATGATTTGGAAATACACACCATCATCCACACCTTCTTCTGACCAGATCTTCTATTGTGATTTTATTGGTGATAGTGGTTCATTCACTACAAGTACAACAGTGAAACGGGCTGGTATGTTTTTTTTTAAGCTGTTTATTACAATTATATTGTTTTATTTCCTTTCTACAAACAAACACATGACCGTTGAATAAAGTGTATTAGGTAAAAGAAGTAAACATCACCATTATAAAAAAATATATATATAAAAATTTCGTTTTCATAGCGAAACATTATATACGTTTCATATGTGTTTATAAGATATCACATACAATAGGGCGGATACATGCATACATGCATTTAACAAATTTGATCCATTAGAAAAAAATCCCTTTTACGTTTCCAGTAACCATCTTGGTGGTCTTGGATACGTTGGTTTTTGTCATTTGCTATAGGGAGGTGAAGATTATTTGTATATACATTTTGTGTATGTACGTCCACATCTAAACCTCATTTTGACAGGAAATTCGTGAAATAGGATGCAAACAAGTAAACAAAATGTAAAAAATATCTTCATTTGGTACAAAACTGTGCGACTTAAGTTTATTTAATATGCTACATTGTCTGCTAAGAGTTTCTGAAGATTTTATGGTCTAATATTGTACCTGACTGTTAACATAAATATAAAAAAAAATCAAGTATTAGAAAAATGTCCTCTCTAACTCAATTGTGTAGATCAATTGTCGTACATTCTTGAGATGTATTCCCTCTTAACAATCAAATGTGTGACCCCACGCTAGAATCACATTTTCCTGACGTTACTTTTTGAAAGGGTTGATTCACAAGGCGGGTAGAGAATAGAGTATTCAATACAGGAACTTCTCACCCTGTCAACGTACCTGTTAATTGTTCTTTTTATGTGGCGCTTGATTTTACTTCATAAAATATGGGCGTTCAAATATGGTATGCATGTTTGAAACGCACTAAAAAAACAGATAGTATGAACAATACATGAATATACTAGTAAAATCTAACTATTTAATAAAATGAACACTCATTATAGTTTAGTTTAAACATATTTATTTATAGTGGATTGGGAAACAAGTTTTGCAACTTATATTAATCCCTTTCCACTTTGCGGGTGCGAGTGCTGCCTTGTAGCGGCATTAGCCTGCTCTTTTTCGAAATCTACAAGGGTGTCTTAACGTGCAAGAGATATGGCTCTCTCTTAACACGGGTCAGCCATTTATCGTCCTCTTCCGACGGACTATCATCGTTTCCTCGAGACCATACTCGCAAATGGTTTGAAGGGAGAGCCGAAAATTCAGTTCCTGAAATTTTCATCCCAGACGGGAATCGAACCAGGAACCTCTGTGTTAGTAGTCCGATGCACTAACCACTACACCACGGCTCTCTTAGAAGTAGTTGGTAATAAGAAAATAGTTTTTAAATACATTTTTATATTTATGCACCATACATAAAAAATAAAGAGTTAAGAGCAAATTGGCTGCAAATATGTCAAAAAACGTTACAACTCGTTTTTGTTTGTTTCAGTATTACAATTACCAACAATATCACCATCAACATCATCCTACAATGTGACAATTGGGGGACAGCTACCACCGATAAAATGCACAGAGGCGTGTTGGCCAGCTTGCAATGTCAAATGGACTGGACCAAACGGTTTTTCTCTCAATGGTGACACTTTAAAACTTGCTAATATCCAAAAGACACATTCTGGACAGTATCGATGTCGAGTGGAAAATGTGGTAGGGTACAACAACATTCAATTTATCACAGTAACAGTGCAGTGCAAGTATATTTTGAAATAATTAAAAGATGAATTAATTGTTAGTTATTTTAATTCAAAGTAATGCATATAACATATTAAGTTAATATCCAAACGGTCTGTATTTTAAATTCCATCGAACGTTGGTAACTATCATGGTTCACCTTTTTTTAAATCGAAACTGAGATTTCCCAAATCATCATCATTGAATCAAAATTAAACGGTTAGGTACTTGATGGTTAATATAAATAGTTATTGTTCATGTAATATCAAGACAGACAAGACAAGACAAATTGTATTACGTGATTGAAGTGTCATCACTTTTTACGTACAGTACAAAATATACAGCACATTTAAACACAAGCTAAGAAAAAGAACCACTCAATACAGAGTTGTGAAATACTATAAAACAGTTTTTTTTCTTAAGATATGATATTAATGCAAGTATACTTTCAGAAGTATAACACATATTTTTGAATAAAATTAATAAAATAATTTAATAAAATTTGAAAATAAAAACAAGCTTGATTAAAAACATAGCATTACGAATATCTGAATATAACGACCAGTTTCAATTCCGATGGACGCTTCACCTTATCTAGATTTTGCTAAGTTAAAAGCACTCCTGTATTTACCAGGTATATATATATCAAATATCAAATAATTTTCTAAACCATATACATTTTAGCATTGATTCCTATATGTTCGTAATTTTATTTTTATCATTTGACAAAATTTTGTCATCTTTCTTACACCATACAAATACATATTAGGTGTTAATTTGCATACACCTATGAAAAAATGCCCTTCTCTAATTTTGAAACTTTTTGTTCTTGAAAAATCACGTTTCTTATATATGCATCAGAGCAGTAATTTATTACGTACCATACTAGCTAGCGCATCAAACAATTTTGTAAATGTTACATATTGAAACCACTGTTATATTTACATTTAGATATCAACAAACCCAACGATCCACTGGCGGCTTAAGCAACTGCTTTTGCCATATCATCATATCTTAAATGCACAGTAAACAAAACACTTCCTAAATATGTATATTGGCAAAACATATTCAATTTTGTAATCATAAAACCATTGGAAAACAGATTACGAAAAATAAAATAAAATTTTGTTTTATTTTCATAGTTTAAAGATTACAAATACAATGAAATAGTATTTAGGAAAATTATGGTAAGGTGCAACGTTGGTGCAAACCGCGCCTCAGTTAAAACACAGAACAAATTTTACGTGTTTTGTCTTTTTTGTTTGTTTTGTTTAATGACGTTTTGTCAAAAATGATCTACAAGCAACCCATCATAAAATTTAGGTCGAAAACAACATGATATGCGACATAACTTAAAAAGAATATAATTGTTACTGAAAGAGTAGACGTAGTATTTTTTTTTTTATTTGTCATGCTAAAATTGAGAATTGAAATGGAGAATGTGCCGAGGATACAACAACCCGAACAAATCAGAAAACAGCCGAAGGTCTCCAACAATACATGTAG
Organism: Mytilus galloprovincialis; assembly: GCA_037788925.1. NCBI lineage: Eukaryota > Metazoa > Mollusca > Bivalvia > Mytilida > Mytilidae > Mytilus > Mytilus galloprovincialis. Next base: position 41,921,663 of record CM075333.1, on the reverse strand, counting down.
GTCTTCAACACAGCGAGAAAATCCCGCAACCGGTGATGTACTTCAACTGTTCACTTGATTACCAAAAAAATTGTACTAGTTCTGTAATTATGGGCGTCATATTAAACTTCGAAACATATACATGACCTACAATTAAAATCCATTAAAGAGTTACAAAGCAAAATACACCAGACCTTGGACAGGCGAAAAAATGCGGCGGGGTCACAAGATATAAACCCTTCCGTACACCTCTATAGGCAATGTAGACAAACGAACGCACACCAAGCAATACGTATACGTAAAAACTAAGTTTAAAAGAAGTCCGCGAGTCCGATGTCAGAATAGATGACAAAAAAAAAATAAGCAGAATGACAATAATATATGCATTTACAAGGGATTACTGACAGTTACTGACATGCCAGCTCCAGAACTTAAGACTGAGTATGTTTATGTCAATATTTTGAAAGTTAGAAATTCATTTGATTATATTTTTAAAATGCTCGTCCTGTATAACGTCATATGTTACTTTTCCCCTCTGAACGTAACTTGTACATACGGTTATTATAAATCCGCTATGATTCAAGTTTTAATATTCATAAAGACAAATCAAACTTAACTTGTCTATACAATACATTATAGATGGTCCGGATAATATGGCACTTTATCCAGCTGATACAATAATTAAAAGAAGAGAAGGCAGTTCTATTGGACCTCTAAACTGTTCGGCTGATTGTGAACCAGTATGTAACTTTGAGTGGATATACCCTGATGGCAAAAAAGTAGTTGGTAATATTTTGCCACAACACATTCTACAAAAGAAAAACGATGGTCAGTACAAGTGTAAGGCTTCCAATAAGATTGGAACTGATGAGAAAATAGTTACAGTTACTGTTACTTGTAAGTATTTTATGTAAGAGATAAAAAAAAAAAAAGTAGCAGCTTAATTATGTTAACGACAAAATGTTCCGCGTCGTCAAGATTATAATGATCAATACTTTAAATACTTTAAACTGATTTTTTAGTGGAACATTGCGAAGTATGGTCTAAACGGATGTTTAAATCCTATAAAGAATGGTCGGTGGTATTCCAGTATGATAATCCTTAATATTTTATGGTTAAACAGCTACGTCAGTTTGTTAGTCAAATTAAATAGATAAAAATGAAAAACATACAAAAGGCATCGAAGAGATGAAACAATGAAAGGGGATGAAATACGTTACTATTATTTAAAAAAGATTTACAAAATTTGGTGACAGCCTCTCTTATTTCACTTTAAAGATAAAACATGTATCTAGAATTGTTTTTCAGTACTAAAGTAATGGAATAAAGTTTTAGGGTTTGTAACATTCTTATCCTTGGGGAAAAATGTTATTATCAAATGTATCAACACAGTGATAGTAATAACTTTCATGAGACCAATTTCACTACAGAAGATGCGCATTTTGACAAACGATGTCTCTTTAGTGATACATGTCATGATGTTAATATAATTGAAAATCTAAATGCAAATACTAACATTAATTTGCTAAAGAATACACAAATATGACAGAAAGAAGACACACACGGATAATGACTTGGTGTTATGCGTGAAGAAGATGCAAACCTAATTAAAATTAACAGAAAATTTCAATAAAATAATATCTGTATTGGCATGCCCGCGCCGAAGAATGGTACTATAAAAACCAATTGTAATTCTTGCACTAAATGTTATGATTTATGTACTCGAGTAATCACTATTATCTACCTAGACTTCACTCCAAATACAATATATTATTGGATATGTAAGAGATATGCACTCTACCGGTTGGGGGAAACAAAACATAAGACAATTTTCCACCAGAAACCAAATGTGTAAGGTAGAAACTATATAAAATTGAGAATGAAAATGGGGAGTACGTCAAAGAGACAACATCTTGACCAGAGAGCAGAAAACAGCAGAAGTCTATACATCTCCTTTTGGTTTTCGAAAATAAGACGACTCAATAGTAAGCCATATATATATATAATACATGTACCCCGACATGAGACAAATCAAACAATACAAAAGAGAAAAACTAACGGCAGGATCTATTTAAAAACACATAAGTGTTAGCATTGATGAACAACTATTGAATGAATAATAGACCTCTATGATTTTTTATTATATATTTTTAAACTTTTTTCAGATCCACCAGAAAACATAAGATTATCACCTGCAGGTAACGAGTTTGTTGCAAATGAATTTAGTAACTTTAACTATGTGACATGCTTGGCTGATTGTGTACCAAGTTGCACATACCAGTGGACTGGCCCAACAAGTTCGTCAACAAACCAGTTGAAAATAAATAGCATAAGAAGAACAGCGGCTGGATTTTACAAATGTACTGTACGAAACGAAATTGGTACTGATTTCTCGTCAAATATCAATGTTATAGTTTATAGTAAGTTTCAGTTCTCGTCTTATAAGAATTAAGAGATGGGTTAGATTTAAAATGGACAACTCCTCAACAAAGACATTGTTTTGTGTACTGCATCCGCTAAAATCTAGGCATTTTGAATATCAAGCTATATCTTTTTGTATTACAAAGGTGGAGTGTGTTTATATCCCTAGATAATTGCGATAAAAAATTGCTAACATATGCATTGAATATAAACCTTGCTCCAATTCATAAATGTATTTCATTTTTAAACATTTTTCCGGAAAAAAACATATGAGATGGGAACGATATATTTTTTCTATGTTGCAGACATTTGGTACGCATAGAAGCTAATTGGACGAAACCAGGATCGTCTCAAAAAGAGCTTTATAGTTAAAACATATTAATACCTATGTTTTACATAAGATACGGAATAATACTGATCAGGTCGGAAATTTTATGTACTCCCCTAACTTACAATATGTGTAAATAGTTTTTTTTTAACATTTAAACAATACTTGTTATTCATTGTGGATCTGCTTTGTAAACTAAATGTAGTGATTTACGTTATATACACAAAAGCATGAACATTGGATAATTGAATAAAACACTTACTTTTACTCCCTCTGTCAAAAATAGAAGGAAAAACATGTCCCCTACATCTTCAAACACCATAAACATTAATTTAAGCTTCTATTAGGCACGACTAGCAAAAAAGATGTACGGAAACGTCAATATGACGGCTACTGTTTTATACAAGATGTATAAACATATTACCTCAGCATGTCGTATTCGTCAATTTGAATCAATGATTGTCAAATAAAAACTCATGAAAAGCTTTTGCATACGAATCTTATACTTTTAATAGTTTGTGAAATGTACAAATGAATAAATTGTAAATTGTTAAAACAAAGTCGTAAATGAGTACTAAATGCTTGATTTTAGTTTATATATATATATGTTTCAGCTAGACCGACACAAGTAAACAAAATGACAGTTGTGTGTACGGGTTCGACGACAGCGTCAATTGCTTGGATTCCAGATAAGACAGTAGTTCCTGGTGAAAATTTTACAGTGAAATACAAAACAAACACCGGACAAATACAACTATTCCCTTTTGAAGAACCGTCAACTAAGGATGACATATATTTGCTACAAGTAGACAGTCTCGCCCCATCTACAAAGTATACATTTACATTGGAATCCAAAAATGGTTTAGGACGAGCTGAATCGAATGAGTACACATGCACAACTATGGGTGCGTGTATATATATTTATCACACTGTCTAGATATAGAAAGATGTGGTATGAGTGCCAATAATACAACTCTCCATCCAATTATCAATTTATAAAAGTAAACGATTATAGGTCAAGGTACGACCTATTTTATTTATAAGGAATATTTGGGGGGGGGATAGAAAACAAAAATATATGATTCAATTCTTTATTACTTTAAGCACATCATTATTATCAGTGCAATAAATACATATACATTTTTATAACACAACATGACATAATACACCAGAGAAGCAAATAAATATCAATTATTGACCAATAACAGTTCGGTCTTATGATTAAGTGCATTCAACAAGAATTTACACAAATTTCGCAAATCTTTTACATTTTCAGTGCTGAGAAGTTGCACTAATTTGAACGACGACGAACGTCTATAATAATAAGGTTTAATAAACTGTCTCCTTAAGTCTCTATAGCCTTCACATTGTAAAACAAAATGAAATTCATCTTCAGTGATATTTAAAGTACAAAAAGTACACTTTCTATCTAATATCTAATATCTAATATAAAATAGTATACGTATACGTATCCTGTATCCTGCATTTATTGAAAAACGGATGCATTTAAATAATTTTTACGTTAACTGAAGTTTTATAAATAACTTTGCGGTCCCCATTAAAATATTGTGGATTTTATGGAACAGAAATGTATGTTAAATAAAGGTACATGTTTTCAAGCGTATATTTACCATGCACTTAAATCACTACCGGTAAATTATAAAGCCTATTACATATTCAAACCTAAGAGTAAGCTTACTAGCTTTTGCAAAAATATTTTTTTTAACATCCATGTACTTTAACATTTTAGCCTTATTTAATCTTATCCGTTTGGTTCATCGCACTTTAGCGTGCTATACCATTGTACTTTAGCAAACAAACAACCATCGCACTTTAGCGTGAGACACCATCACACTTTAGCGTAGACCATCGCACTTTAGCATGAACATCGGACTTTAGAGTACCATCGCACTTTAGAGTTATACATATATATTATAATTTTTATAAGTAAATAGTTACCTTTTTTGATTGAATTTGTTTCTATTGTGTGCCATTGAGTGACTTTATCAAGAATGAAAATAGAAATATTGTCAGTTCTTGTTGAGATGCAAGCGGTTGTACACTTTACCGCAACTTAAAATTGTGGCTAATAAGAAGTAAACAACTTTGGTCAGATGTTTGCATTTGCCATACGTCTTCGCCTTGAGCATGTTGAGACGTTTACAAGCCACGAAAATAATAGGTATCCTTATTTTTGACCAACGAAAGCTATATTGCGGATCAATTTATAATGCTTAGAAAAGGTTCGAGTTAATACTTTCATTAACAAATCATTATAAAAGATGATGGTTACAATTATAAGAAATAAAATGTTAGACGCTTAAAATTTCAGAAGAAAATACGATTTTTTATGTATATATTTTGTTCAAAAATCTTTCTTTTTCTGTGCTGTCACATGACCAAGTATTGAACATATTTCAAAAAGCAATATTTATCTTGTTTTAAAATATTTCATAATATTCATACATTCAAATATTACTGTAACAGAAAATAGAATACTTTACTGTTCAGCAAATAACAATCAACCAATTATTCGATAATCCTCAATACATAATGTTCTAATTGCTGTTTTTAGCTGCAACAGAGGAGTCTGGAGTTAGTGGTGCTCTAATAGGAGGAGTTGTATTGATATCAATTGCGCTACTGCTAATCATAATAGTCATTGCGTTGATTTTACTACGCAGTAAGTAGAACGTTATGACGTTTAAATAGACAACTTGCATTGAAGACCCATTGGTGGGCTTCGGCTGTTGTCTGCTCTATGGTCGGGTTGTTGTCTCTTTGAAACATCCCATCTTTCCATTCTTAATTTTAACTTGCTTTTTTCAAAGGAATTAAAGTGCACATCACCAAACAAACCTAAACTGCACCATCTTGAAAAGCAATAAATTAAGTAAAGACTGTAACAAGAATGTTATTATCAGTTTGTCATTTTTCATACTATTTCTGTATGTGCTGGCTAAAATGAATACTTTTAAGAAGACATATTACATACAACGAGGGTAACCACATACCCCTAGTGGAAAATAAAAGTCAAAACCATTGACACCACTGTCAAATTCACAAACAAGAAAGGAATACGCAACACAAAGTTAATAAAAAATAAGTGACTATCTCACATGATCCTGACGGTTCAGCAGTTCCTCCTTTACTAGTGACAACACCTTGGTCATGTGTCGGTACTTGGTAACGATCCAAACGATAAAAAGAAATAATCACTTACACAACGAGTTTCAACTCTTTGTTTAGTACTGTTAGCTCTGTTATAAACGCGATTCAGAATATAATATGCCTTTGAGGCCATGGTGTATGCAAACACTATTTAGCCAACGCGGTTATATAATGCGTTTGAACGCTTATTTGCCAAGTTGATTAAATTAAGAATACTATATAAAAAACATAATAATCATCAAAAACTGTATGTTTAGCCTTTATATCAGTGTTTGAAGGTCAAGTGGAATTAATTTTCTTTTTAGAGTTTAGAATACTCACAACTGATCTTCCTAGTCCCCCCTGTGGATGTCCAAATTGTATAACGACGTGCATCCAAAGAATTGCAAGGTATGTTAAAGCTTTTCACGAAAATATACATTAACATCTTGTATCAATTGCTGTTATTGTGGTGGTCAACTCATGCCACCAGATTGTCAGTAGTTTCGTAAAATCTTGTCGACTTTTTATTTTTAAGTCTAACTTGAGTAAAATGTTGACACTTAGCGATGGTGGCGATATCCAGATCAAAAGTCAATAATAAATTTACCATGTCAAACAAAGAAAAAAAAAACTAACAAGACAAAAAACAACAAATAGAAACTAAATACTGAACAAGATGAACCTGACCAACAACCAGATTGACGTCCGTGCTCCAAAAGGGTAAGCAGATCCAACTCTATATGTAAATTTAACTTTAACTAGAATATATACAATATAATCAGAACTAGGCTTTTGAAACACATATATTTAGTTCACTATTAGTCATTTGTAACAACTGTCAGATAGTTTAGGTCATCAAACGTTTTATTAAACCTGAATTTTAAATTGTAGTTTTTTTCATTAACTTATACTGGTGCGACTGAACTCTGATTAAGTTGAAACGACTGACGCTAAACTCATGGTTTCTTTAATCGAATGTTGAACTTCAATGTTCTAGTAAATACAAAAGAAGGCGACGAAACATGTACGTATATATATTGTCTTGATTTAGGAAATGAAGAGCTGAAACAGTATGAGGTTTTTACGGGAAAAAAAAGACATATGATAGTGACAAATCTTTATATAACTGTAACTTTAGTTCTGCCTATTTCCTATTGTAGGTTATCAAAGAAAGATGAAGGTCCATATATGAATACAGTACACACAAACTATATAAACACTACCATCAATGGACCAGAAGGTAAAATCAGTGTAAAACACAATTTATTTATCAATTCATTGTGGCATGTTACAGAAATTATAACCTACAACAGCTTACATGACCAAAATGTATACACTTTTCACAGTAATTTAATATTAAATGCCTTAATATTAACTGGTTTATTACAATATCCTCTATGTAAGTCATAGTTGTTTGTGGGTTTTGTTTGAAAAGGCAGTGTAAAAATATTCCAAAACATATATTGTTTGTAGTGAATTATAACACGTACAATTTTACATACATCGAATATCAATTATTGCATTATTGTATAGCAAAAAAAATGAAGGAAAATAACACTATATTAAAGTTGCGATTCTCTGATTTTACTTTGCATCAGTAACGCTTAAAGCTAAATAATTAAAAGTCAAGGATGTATAAGAATCGAACCTGTTAAAGTGCTTTATCATTCCATTTGATATTGTTCAAATTATTTAAGGTCAACTCAACATATTCTCTGTAATGGGTAACGAAAAGTAAGTTGTCTCGATTCGCTTTAATATGATGCTCCTCCTTTTTGAAAGTTCATTGCTATTCTATAAATTAGGAAGTCGCACAAATACTTGAGATATATCTTTGACCATGATTGCATATATTTTATTGTAGAGGGCAATGTCAATACAGAAGTCACAAATGATGACAATGGAAGGTATACTATAACTAAGTTAATCTGTTATTAAAATGGAATATTTGAATGGAATTAATATCATACATAAAAAAAAAAAAATGCGCGGGAGTGGATCGTAACCCTTGGCTAGCAAAGATGTGGACCGTATTGTTGAAACATAAACTATAGATAATTTGTCAAATTGGCTGTCAATTTTTTCATTATAATTTCTATTTTAGATTGATCATTTCAACATCATTTCGGTTTGTTTTATCAGACAAGAATATAAACTCAGATAATGTCGTTTTATTGCCACTGAGTGCACAACATAAATGTACGGAAATAAATCCAAAAGATGACGACATAAGCAACAGTTTATCATATAGCATTTAACTTTGATAAAAAAAAAAAAAACGACACCGTTTAGTAAGCTGTAAAAAGCCCCGACATGACAACATGAAAAACAATTTATCAAACACTACCATCATGACTTATGAAAAAACAATTAACGAAAAAACAAATATAACAAACAGCAACAAACAGCAACCACTTTATTACTTGCTCTGGCTTAGGACAGGCTAGTATAGACTGTGTCGATGTTGGGAAAATTTGTTAGCGCTCTTCAATCATCCAACATGACATAATTAGAAAAAGAAATATATCCAGCATCACCAAAAAAAAGATTTTTTTTCTTCTGAATATCGCTTATAGACCTCATACTTTATTTAAGACCCTTTTGACTTGTTCTGGTTCGAATTTCAATGATGACTCTTTCGTAAAGCACGGCAGGGGTAAACACATATAATTAATAATGAATATGTGGTTAATATATAATAAGTTTTAAGATTATTCTCGGTTTCTATTATAATAATAATTACATTTTCAGCGATAAGCCTTATGATGATCTTGTAAGAAGAACTTCGAACTCCTCGGAAAAACCATACGATAACTTACACATGTCTCCAACAGGTAAATATGCATATTCGCTGCATTTTAAACAATGCTTCATGTGCTTTGTCTTCCAAAATTGATAATGAAGATGTATATATTATCGCGAAACATGTATCCAGTACATTGTAACCAGCATTAATCATTTAGAGTATTTTGTGGGAATTTGATTACCACTCGATTGTTGTTATGCGTCATTGAGAAATGGTCGATATATTTATATATTATAAAAGCATGAATGAGAGACGAAAGATATCAAAGGGACATTCCAACCCATAACTAGAAAATAAGCCAAAATTGTCATGTCGAAAAAGAAAGAAACGTGATACATAGATATTCCATAAAGATCAATCAACTCGTGGTATCGTCTGTTAAATAAACGAAGGGATGATTTCAACTTCAACATTTGGAACTCATGGTTTAATAGCTTGTAAGCAGAAACTCGCATGATAGAAACTCCAGCCCTGCAATACAGAATCATCTTAGAGATATGTACTCCATATGCAGGCGCTACATGAATGTTGCTACATATAAAAAAATACATATAAATTCACAAATGGCATGCTAAATTATTTTTTTTTGTATTTTTTTTTAACCGACCCTTATTGTCAATTATAAGATGTAAGTCAACTTATGAGACACACTTGACCGTATCTAGTGCATCCGTAAGTTCAAGTTTAGTCATACATAGAAAAGATAATGAAAGAAAATATATATAAAAATAATTTTCAGTAATCAAAGTTTTAATTACACGATACACCTTCAACCAAAAAGTAAAACATGCATTAAGCTCCAACCCCAAACCCTACGGGCAGCAAAAACAGAATGACAGGCGGATGCTGATACATGAAAACGAAAGTCTCTGCTAGTATTATCGACGATGCATAAAAATGAGTTTTTGACGAGCCTGCCACTTTTGTCGCAGAAAGCGCGACATAGGGATAGTGATCCGGCGGCGGCTACGGTGGGGATGGCGGCGGCAGCGGCCGTGTCGTTAGCTCACTTCGTAAAAGCTTTATATTTTAGAAGGTGGAAGGCCTGGATGTTTCATACTCTGTATAAAGATACCTTATGTTACGAAGTTTTCGTCTGTCCTTGACCTCAGTTTCATGGTTCAGTGACTATGCAAAAAAAAGTTAAGAATTTTGTTTGTAATAATAATTTCTCACTTAAATGAGTAATCTGATAACTATATTTGGTATGTGCGTACCTCAAAGGAATTTGAGGCGTACTTGTCCAACCGGCAGATTTCATTTGACGTTGACCTCATTATCATGGTTCAGTGGTTATAGTTAAGTTTATGAGTTTTGTTTTTGTTTTTCTAATACTAAGTGCAATAGGTCAATTGTATTTGGTGCATAAATTAACTTTATGGTGTACATGTTAGTTATATGAACTACTTTGTAATAAATAAAACATCTGTGTTTATATTCTTTCATAATTATTAATGTAAAACAAATAAAGACCGTATTTCGAACATTTAAATATTTGAAGTTCGTTTCTCATGTTTGATATTTTAAGAAGTATCGCGTCATTGAATACGTGCGAATTCGTCGATAATTCAAAATTCGCAACAATAAGTACTTGCAAAACATTAAACATACAGCAATTTCCCCTTTTAAAAATTGGTAAAGTAAAGAATGTGCACTAAATAGACGAACGTAGGACAAACATCGATTCAGAACCAAAACGATGTCCTCTGGCATAGTATGAAACATGTACTTTGAGAACAGTATGGGCCATTGAGAGCCTGGTGTATGATGAATCCCAAAAGATACATGTAGTTAAACTTTGTTTACAATTCGTTTTTATCCAATATCAATCAATAATGAAAACCACTAGATAATATTTTTATGTAACGGATATTAGTATAACAAATTTAAAGTGAACCTTCATGCGAAACTATTACTAGGTAAAAAGGACAACATTTGTATTTTATTTTTTTAAAGAATATGTGTCTGTAAGTAATTTGTTATGTTTTAATTTCAGGTACACAATATGATCCATCGTCACATTATGCTAATTATGAAAATGTGAACAAAATGAAGAAGAAAAAAGAAAAAGTTGCACTGAAACCTCCTCCTCCAGTGAAACAGAAACCAAAAAAGAAATTAAACAGTTAACCTAAATTAACGTTTTATATTAGTATACAGTGCAATACTATTGACTTTATGTTGAAAGCCAAAGAAAAGTATGGAGAAAGTTCCCAATTGAACTTTGATGACATGAATTAAGAAATTAACGAGAAACTAATGTGCTACACATGTAACTTTCTCAGGCAGTGTTGATATTAAATATAGTTTGCAACTATTTTACGGTTCCTTTTGGTAAAATCGACCCGTATTGTATCTCGTATTTTTACAACCCCAGCTTTCAAATTTTATTGATTTGCATGTTATTCAAGCGCTTTGGAAACATGATTTTATATTAATTACTTTTTGGTGTTTAAATCCAATCCTACACAATCTTGATTTGTTGCATTTAGTTTCAGCAATGAAACCAACAAATTTGAGAAATCACAGATTTATAACTTTTCGACGTTTGTATCAAACTTTGATAAAATATTCTCTAAAGTAAAATACCAAAAAGAAAAGATAAAGAATTTTATCGCTATTTTGTGCATTTTTCTTTTGATCTTTTTTTTGTGATAATTTTCATATCATGCTTCTCGCTTGAGATGGAAAAATTATCGCTAGAATCTAATGAGGCCACGTGGCGTTGCTAACGAAATTAACATTGAAATTGACAACGTCGTCATAGGTAAAATAGCGATAAACAGATTATCATTGGTCATCTCAACTCGATTGCTTTTCTCACTTTCGCTGTACCAACTCAAGCGAGAAAATCAATCTCGTTGAGATAATCAACGATAATCTATAAATATCTGCATTGATATCAGTGATAGTACTCATTTTAGGTCAGAAAAATAATGACCTTGTTTTTTTAATTGATTTGATAAAAATACAAAATGAAGTCTTATGTCTCACTCCCAACAAAAGCTCTGCATAAGGTTCCTTTGAGTTAAACTGTGTATTATTCAATTTTGCATAAATGATCGATATAAAAACTATTTTTGTTAAGTTTTAATTAAGTGTAATCAACAGCCTTACAAAGAAAGAAATATTATTAATTTTAGAGAACTTATAGCAAAATGTATTTTATGCTATTTCTATTATCTATATATGGATGGGATGATATCAAAATTATAGTTGGACATTGCGTGTAGCCTATGCCCGTTTCCTTACATATAAATATTGAAGGTCGAAAGCAAATATGTTAGAACACGTTGAAATTGTAGACATACTAACAGTATGTTCATTAGATCAAGTTTATTCTATGTGATCGTTTAAAAACTGTGTAATGTACTTTAAGTCAAAGGGTAACAATGATTCTACAACAGTTACCATGTCTTACTGTATATACACTGTATATGGCCATTGCAAACATTTACATATTATATGAATAAATAGAATTATTTGTGAACTAAGGATCAGGTTCAACTCGAGTTGGTATATTATAGTCCATGTTTCGTAAGGGGAATCAAAAAGAAGGACATCCGTACATCCAAAAGTGGGTGGTGTTTGTCCAGGCCCTTCATTACGGCCATCAATTCTGTCTGGTTAGTTAATTACCATCTGAGACAAGTCATCTCTTTTTACATACTCAAAATTCCTTAAAAGTAAGTAAATACTTGAATTTAAGAAATGAAAAAAATCGCAGAAAAAAAATAATGGGATATAAGGAGGAAGACATCATTGAGATTTAAAAGAAAAACTCATCAAAGATTCAGGCTGATAATTTTGCATTACATCTACAAAAGACATCAATGTCACTCGAATAAAAAAAAAGTGAAACTAAGTACGGAGTTGAAGAGCATTTAGAACCTAACATTCAAGAAGATTTTGTCAAATAAGTCCGCGGCTATTTCATAGAACAGACTCCTTGACTTGACATAAGAAAATAAACATGTTTCTTCATGAAAGTAGTTCTAGAGAATTGATCGTCAGTATGTATTGCATATGCTTTGTATGCATGCATGTACATAGCAGTTTGAATGCTTTTCTACTTGATATTAATATTGTTACATTTGTTTTTTTTATTCATTAAAAAATTATGAAAGTGTATTTATGTTTTCTGTTGTTATCAGTTTAAAATTAATATAAAAAAACTGGCAAGAAGAAGTATATGTCGCACATGTTACGATTGTTAAGGCTCTAATTGTTTTTTTTTTTTTATTTACCTATATCGAATGTCATGAACTCATTCAGAATATGGAGATACAAATCTATGTATTCTATTTACAAAGAAATTTTAAAACTATTTAAAAAAATTTACAAGATTAGTTCAACTTTCATGTATTGGAATTTAATTTCTGTGGTTGTCGTATAAAAACAAGATGTGGTATGATTGCCAATGAGACAACTGTCCACAAGAGACACAGATATTAACAACTATAGGTCACCGTGCGGCCTTCAACAATGAGCAAAGCCCATACCGCATAGACAGCTATAAAAAGCCCCGATATGACAATGTAAACAATTCAAACGAGAAAACTAACGGCCTTATTCATATAAAAAAAATGAACGAAAAACAAATATGTAACACATAGACAAACGACAACCACTGAATTACAGGCTCCTGACTTGGGACAGGCACATTCATTGTGGTTGTCGTGTATTGTAGTGGTTCATAGGCGTTCATCATTTCTGAGTTTAGGTTTCCTTTAGATTACAAATGTAGACAATCGGTTCTCCTATTTGAATTGTTTAAAACTTTTAATGTTGGGCCCCTTTAAAGCCATGGGCTCCTTGTTGAAGGGCGTACTCTGACCTATCGTTGTTAACTTTTAATACATTCTGACTTGAGATTTGACATTTAGAGTGGTGAATAGAAAATAATGGTAGGATTTATGTTGACAGTATTTTACCCATAAAACACGTCACCTTTTGACCGCTTTAAGTGTTGTTTTATAGTTCAATGGTACAGAGAGTAAGACACGCTCTCTTTACAGGAGGCTTCGAAGTTACCATTTGTTACTTTCTATTACTGTAAATGTATACATCAAGCACATGCTCAAACGGAAGTCCCTTTTTTGCAATCGTCGGAAGAAGACTAATGAATGGCCATATTATGTTTATACAGCAGTCATCTTGTAAGATAAATTAGATGCTCAGGGCTGATATATACTTTGTACATGTAAAAACATCTCATTGTACTAACACTAAGATAACATCACTCAGTGACAATATAAACCAAGATAAGCGATTAGTATTCCGTGCAGGCTTTTATCTCACTCTTAAGAATTATCTTAAAAATCTGCAACACTCTTATAGATGTTTGTACACACATGTGCACCCTCATGATGATTTGTATTTCGTTGCATGAGGAGTTTATACAAATAAAGCTTAAAACATCTGCAGTAAAAAATTATTTATTTCTTTATTAAATCAAAAACACTTGAGGAAAATTAACAGTGACTGCTTTTTTCTTATTTTATATATAATTATTGAACACAGGGATTACTATTGTGATAATTTATTTGAAATATTAAGCTCTTCGCTTTATATTATTTTACATCTGGTTTAACGTGTTTGCATGGTATGTGTGCGATTTAATCTTGCGTCCTTTTTTAAATTGTAGAACGGAAGGATATTAAAACACTTCTTCTTCGAATTCTTCAACTACATATTATTTATTACTGCGTGCGCATATACTATCAACTTTTTTTCTTTTAGCCGTGGAATTTAAACAATACGGGATTTTATAATGGTTTAAGCGTCTATTTTTTTTAATTTTGTGTCGAGTTCTTCTGAATTCACTTTATAGGTGAGTTGATAGATTCCTTTGTTTTTCTCCAGTTAGCTGATACCTACGAAGCTTTAAAAATACATCTAATTATTACGAGGAATATCTTTGTATGGATTTTTTTAAGGAAATTTTATTCTAATTTCATCATTTAAAAAATACAATGAATAACCTTACGATATGATGTGCAGGCATGAGATGTCTTTCTGGATAAACCTTCATCAGTAACACTCAGAAAAAAAGTTTGGAAGCAAAATAAATTACACGGCGGAGAGCACATATAAAAAGGCTAACAAAAAGTGAATACAAAATTTAGTTAATAGAAATGTTGCCCTAAACTTAATAACTGAATTATTGCAAGAGTATAAAATATAGAAAAAAAAAACGAAAGATAGATTTTCAATCGAATTATTAAAAAATGAGAAATAACACTATCATGTTAATAGTATTATTTTTACTAGTTCAGAAACGAGAATTATTTTTTTTTAACTTTTTTGTCTTTAGTGATGCTCGGGGCCAAAATATTTAAAAATTGACAAACTTTGATTAAATCTGAGGAAGTTGACTAATGCCAAAGCAAACAAACATTATATGATTGGAGGAAAATACATTTCCGGACCAGATTGTTTTTCACAGAATTGATAGCGATCAATATCAACGAATGCTTTCATTTCAATTGTGTTGCTCACATTCATCTTTTCGCGTAGTTATTTAGGAAACCGAAATCTTTATACATTTTGTAATTGAAATATTGTCAAAATATCCGTTTGAGTTCATCTTTAATGAGCACATACCATCACATACATGTATATTTCAGCAAGTGTATTTGTTACGGAGACAGATTAACATATAAGCACTTGTTGCTTGTTTCTGAATCCTAATTGTGAATGTGTTTATAAAATGATCTTGTATTATTCATACAAAAAATATTGTTTACACCGATTAGTGTAGTTGTTTTTATACTTGTATCATGTTGAAACAAATACCTCGAAAAGAACATACATTGTTAAACGTATCCATCTGACCGTGTAAGACCCTCATAGGAGATCAAGGTGGTTAAAAAAAATCTTTGGAAATTTGCTTTTATTTTAGTATTAAGAATCATTAGACATGTTAAGGTAACATTAAACGGTTCATGAATCAGGAATTCTGAAATAAATGTACTTATGTAGGTGCAATATACGTAGAAAGGGCAACGGCTACATGCTATTAAACTAATTTTTTTTAAATCGTATGAAGCTTTTCATGGCTGGCTGAAAATTCTAAGTTGTGACAATTAACGGATACTAAATACAAGTTATTTTTGATTTTACTTAATAAGTATAAGCCATAGTGTATTGATATGTTAGTATATTGTTCAGTATTAATGATTGATTTCCTTTTTTATGTTCTTTAAGAAAGAATGCATTCCTTTCTGCTGAACGTCTGTCTCATTTACATAATTCAAGGTAAGTCTTACGGTTTTCCTACCTTTTAATTAAATTAATGGTATGGGAATAAATTACAAATGATAGTAATTGTTCATACTTTGCCAAAACACAGTATATATTTGATATATGTTAAATCATATATTGATAAAACTGTTAGGTCACTGCGCATTTTCTCAAGCTACAAGTTGTGACAAAATGTCACATTTTGTATGGACTATACAGGAAAAAATATGTGATTAGAAACTAAACTAAATGATAGATTTTAAAAATAGAATTCGAGATGATACATGTAGCTGTTTGAAAATGCTTTGAGAATATCAAAAGAAAAGATGGCACCGTAATTTTTTTCCGGCTAAAATACTAAATAGGAAAAATCCTCTCCTTAAAATAACAATAATAAAAAAAAAAAACAAGCAAAAATAATCTATACTTGTAAAATATTTAGAAGTTATACTCCCTATAAATTTGTTCTTTTGAATGAAAATTTCTGTTAGTTATCTGCATTCTTGAATCAAATACAGCCCTTCGTACTATGATTTGAGGTACCGGGTTCTCCATAAAGATAATGATATCTAGATCAAAGGTCACAATCATGTTCTAAATGTGACATTTACCCCAGTTGCTTCTAATCAGAATAAGAATTAATCAAACGTTAATTTTGATCCGAAATATCGAAACTGTAAACTTTTCGTCAAAATGGTACAAGTCGTTTTATTGAGGAGTCAGTGAAAGAACCTTATCGTGTTGACAATTTTGGATATTCACCTTTTCTACAGGCCATAGATTTATATTGATAAGTGTCTAGAATGGTTTAAGACTGTTTCAGCCTGGTCGAATTTAAGATTCGAAAGATAATTGGTTTTTTTTGTGTTTGACTGTATAAAGTAAATATAACGTTTTCATATTTTCACCTTCAGGACATGTGACGTGTATTACATTATATGCCTCACCGAACTATATTCATGCAAACACTAGCATAAGTCTTACATGCAATGTAAACGAATTTCTTGAATATGGGTCAAATGTGAAGTTTTTTAGAAACTCGGATTTATTGGTTAGCAGTGTATGTTCCCACTGGCATCAATACAGAAGATGTAATTCGTTTTTACCAATTTGCTGTGACACATACCTCAACAAAACGACGTATATATATATACCAGACACAACGCCAACAAATGACGAAACATTCTCGTGTGAGATAAATGGAATAAATTACCAAGAGAGAAACTGCACAACAGTCAGGGCGGCTGGTATGTAAATATATAGTACACATTACATTCCTCAATTTGATAATCGACTAAGGTCATCATCGATGTATTTATGTTTAATCATTATTCTACGAAAGGATATTTATATTAAAAACATGCTTTAAATAATGATGGAAAGGTTTTAAATATCAGTAACCAGTAGCAATAGGTTTTCTTTCTCTCCAGTTCTGTAAACATTTTCGAAATTTTCCTTTGATCGATGCAGACGACTCACAAGCATTACACCCCTTAATTCGAGATCCGACTAAGCTCTTCATCAAGATATTTATATTTAATGATTAATTCTATATTAAAACATGCTTTAAATAATGATGGAAAGGTTTCAAATATCAGTCGCAATATTTTTCTCCAGTGCTATATCATTTAATCATAGAATTAATATATTATACCCCTTCTCCATCAATTACACCAGTGTGTATATTATGAGACAATGGTTCCCAACCAAGGAGATACATGTAGTGGGGGTGTCCAACCATATGTTCCCATTTAAATGCATTGCTCGTCCAAAAAAGTGGGTTTTCAACCCCGAAACCACCTTCCCTCAAAGATGCCACTGGGTGAACACGATTCTGGAATCGAATCTTGGAAATGAGTGGGAGTTAGGTTGGAGGGAATTGATAGTGAGCCGATGGCGGGAACTAGTTAACGAAGTAATAAAAAGGGATAAGTAAATAAATGCTTCCTCAAAACCAAATCATAAGGGGAGGCAAGTAGGAATAATTTCATGTTCACCCCTTAATTACAAGGGTCGGTGAATAAAGTTATTTTTTAAATTAAAGAATTCTTTTTTTTTTAGGTTTTCTGCAATAACTTTACCCCGGCACACGATTAACGGTTTCATAGAACGTAGTACTTTTTAACTCTACACCACACATCAGACAAACTTAACAGAAATAGCAATTCAATAGTTCAGCTTTATCGTTTTTTAAACGCCTGTGTATTAGACGAGACGAATTACGGCAGTATACCGTTGTCTAACCGTCTGTCTGTCGTCAACATGCCGTACACTAACTTCAACATGTCGTACAATAACAACAACCTGTGTTTTAGACGGACGAATTATTGGCTGACCGTTTGTCTGTCGTAAACATTAACTACAACCTGCTTTCACGATTTCCCATAAAACTTTGGTGAATTTTATATGTCAATGGACGTTCATATGTTAACCTTTTTGATCATACAGAGGCGGGGGGGGGGGGTTATAGTTTTCAGAAAATCAATCACATGATGTTATTTAAATATAGATTACAGAAACTGTCCTTTTGTTTTTTAAAGTAAAATTGAAACAGACTGAGTACAATGTACTTCTCTAAAATCCCAGAAACCACTTTTGCATGAAGCCGTACATGTACCTTCCGTAACCCTAACCCTGATACATTATCAACATATATGGTCATCACTGCAATTTATTAAGGCAAAAGAATAATTTACTTTGTAAACAATTAATTCAACTGAATAAAATTAACTATTTATATCTTTATATTTGCTCTAAATATGCATGAAATATTTGCGACTGCACATCAATCAATCAACCAACACGAGTTCATTTATGTGTTGCTAATTATTATGCATAATACGAACAACTGACTTTGACAAACCAATGCTAATAAAGGACCACTTAATCAACAGTTAGAACGCTGAGAAAAATTGAACTAGTTTAGTAAAATATGACAAGATAAAACTAAATGTATAATTAATGATTCAAGATTTCAGCTTTATCTTTTATTATACGACTGTGTTTTAGACGTAACGAATTATAGTATACCGTTGTCTAACCATCTGTCGGTCGTCAAACCCAAGTAAGAAATGAACACCTCAAAGAAACATTAATAAAACAATACAAATAGTACATGCTTGCAGTTTCTCGGAAACCATGTCGCATATTAAAATCACAACATGCAGAAATGCACCTTCTGTGATCCTCTTCTTATTAGGGTTTTTGCTGTTATCCAAAATCAAAATAGTGGAACATATTTTATAGGAATCATTTGACAATATTTGCAATCTTCTGCTCCTTTAAGATATGTATACATCTCTCCAGGGTAGTTGTGTTCCATTAACGGATCAGTTTTAAGAATGATAAATGTACTCAAAAAGAAGTTATTCCAAAGTTAAAATGTTGAAAGGAACCCCCATCCCCCCAATGGAACGTTGCACATGCAAAAAAATATAAATACAGGAACGTGCATACGTATATACACGTAGCACTCAAGTATGTTGGCCAATATGTGAATTAGATATTAAACAATGTCTAACTAAATAAAATCTATGAACGGTTTGAAGTGACTTAAATTAGTGTCTCCTCCGTGACAGTCTTGAACATTAAACTTAATATTAGATTGAAGACACTACTATTTTAGTGTTTGGTACAGGTTTGCTGTCACTATGCACCACAGTTCAACATAGAACTCTATGGGGTGAAACAAGAGACATATGTCAGAACACACTATTAAACATCCAAACATACTACCCACACTGATCTGTGTCCACACTTGTATAGATATAATAGTTGTTGTTATATTCAGATAAGTTGTGGTTAGGATATGTAGCATCACGTTATAAGAAATTTGATCAAAAGTTGAACTGGCGTCATCTTATAAAAAATAGTTTCAAGCAGGAAGAATTGTTAAAACAATCTATTGACAATATCTGAACGGAATCCATATATTCCGGCATTATGTCAAGTGCAAGGAAATAAGTCATCTAGAAAAAGCTTGAATTGTTGTAAACACTTAAAATCTTATCCCTTTCTTCCACTTCAAGAGTTTGCATGCAGAATAATTTTACTGTCCTTGAATGGTGGAATTTTTTTTACTAAACTATGTATGGTGTAATAATTTATGTATTTGGTTGATTGTGTATGATGTAGAGTGAATGGGAAAAATGAATGGTGTAAGGAAAATAATATGGTGCATGAGCTATGTTGAATAGTGTTTGAATTTAATTTTGTTTCATTAAAGTTTTTTAACATGTATGTTGTCCCATAGGAAATCATACCACATCTTCTTTCTTATATAGACAATTGACATATTAAAATTTTGGATAATTTTGAATTGTGTTAACTTAATCCTGAATGATTAAGGATAATTGCACTTCAACTTTGTCAATCGTATTGATATCGGTTCCCATGGTGAGTTTGTTTAACGCTCAACTGGCGCACTGGATTATGGGTATCGTATAATTGAGGTTTTTTATTTGTTATTTTACGGCAATTAAACGGACAGGTATTTATCTAGACTAAGTACAACATACGCCTTGTCATGATGGCGAGACATAATACTACAGATATAACAATTTACCCTGTTTACAACTATATGTAGAATAGATGTGCAAAATTTAGTGGCTAAAAAAAAGGCAAATTATTAAAGTTATAAGAGGTTATTTTGTTACTGTCAGCTTATGTTTTGGCTATAGTGCAGTGAAATAGACCTATACACATATTGTATTTTATTATTTTGTCAATCTCACTTTTAATATATGTTTATGTTTGTATTTTACTTGCTATATCCCTTTTCTTGTTTTCAACTTCTTTATTTGTGGTTACAGCTGCTCAATCCTATTAAATGACTGTACAAATTCCTATTTGGGTGGGGACAACATTCATATTTACACCCCGAACAGTTCTATTTTTGCAAACTAAAAATTGAATATCTACTTTTAAGATCGGTAATTTTGCAGAATACCAAAAAATAAAACGTTTTTAGTCTTAGACAGAAAACCCAAGTTATCTAAGCCTTATATAGAAATTTAAAATTCTTAGGCAACAATTAATGTTCATAAATATGGCATCATGTTAACTTACCTTTAATGCTCAGAATTTACTCGATGATAGATGCATGTTTCTTTGTATAGATCTATGGAAATACTTTGAATTTAAAATACAGTTTTCTTTGAAAGAGTCATGATACATAAGTCTAATAATTTAACTACGTGAAACATATTCAATGTTCCTACCTGGCTGACCCTTGCGATAAAACACGTAATTTTGAGAACTCCATAGAAGTCAATTTTACTATTAATGAAATGATTGTGTAGCTATTAAACTTCAGTGACTTTTTTTATTAAGAATTTAAGACTGTTGGTGTTCAAGAGCTATCAGCTGTGTATATTCATGCTTATTGTTTGTTCGGGTTTTAAGGTTGCTTCGATACATGCATTATATTGTCTGTTTGGCTGTGTGGAATGTATAAATACGCATTCACGTCAATAAAGGTACTTTTCTCAGAGAGCTCACAGTTTTTTTGAAGTTGAATGACTGAAGATGAGATACATGTTAAAATGTTACAGTATATGTTTGATGTTGTTATACATCTAACTATTACCACCGCTTTTAGAAGAAAATATTTGCAGCAAGTCTGCATTAAAAGATGTTCGGACACAAAATAGTTTCCATGAGGACCGCCTGTAGTGATCATTTCTCAAAATAAAACATTTTTGTATGAGCATACTGTTCATATTGTTAGAAGATATTCCATGGAATTAAGAAAACAAACAAAATCAAATATTTTTTTGTTAAATGAATGCAAAAATTAAAAAAATCTCATCATACTTGATGCAGTGGTACAATAAAAAAAAACATTTTCAAATTTATTATTAAACCATCTTGTCACCTGTTCACATTTTATGATTTTTAACTTTAGATTCATTTCCGATTTTATGCTATAGTTAATGTGTGTATGATAACTGTGATTGCGAAAACTGTAAATTAAAGAAACAGTTTACATATTCACCAATTGTTTTATGCAATAACACTTGAAAAGTTGTAAGTTAGAATGTAGAAACCTCCCAACAGCAAAAGCCAACCATAGAACACATCAAGTAACAAGTTAGCATACTTTCCTTCTAAGTCATAAGAAGAATTTATAATCAAGAATTTTTTTCGCCTTTGCTCATGACCAATAAATGAATATATAACAACGTACCCGAACAGCAATATACATGGTTAGTTGTTGTGTAGTCGTTATCAGTATATTAAAGTCACCAGATGAAAGAACACCGGCTATAAACAATCCTAAATCAGAATACCAAATCAATTTTACAAATACAAAAAATCCGAATTATCTTTCTTGAATAGAAAAATATTTCTTTTTTTATTTTTCATTTAGACTTACAATCTGTAACATTATCACCATTAACTACAGAACTCAATGTAACACAAGGAAAGACACCAAGAAGTATCACATGTTCTGCTGTTTGTTGGCCAATTTGCACATTCAGATGGATTGGACCCAATCATTTCAATAGAAACGGCCCTGAGTTGACACTAAAGGTCATACCGAAATCAGGATCTGGAACATATTGGTGTCAAGCTAAAAATGTAATAGGAACAAAAAACAGTACAAACATCACTATAACAGTGCAATGTAAGTTTTAATCTAAAAATCTAAGAAAATATAACTTCTCAATCAGAAAAAAAATCATGTTACCGAGTCAATATATTCACACACAAAAACAAAGACATTTATATTTTGGTTGACGTATAAGTGATTCATGTTTGATTGATTGCTGTTTGCTCTGCGTCCTTCAAGTGTCCAGTACAGAATGTATTTCATGCATGTTCAGGACGAGACAAAGTTGTCTAACAGAAGGGCCTACTTCGATTCGTCCAACTCGGGTTAACTCTAGTCGAAAGGTCAGTGCTAATGCGCATGTGCGCAACCGTTCTGAATCGAAGTAAAAACTCTTCCATCGAGTTAACTATTATAATGGAGGTGAAAAAATTGTTTTTTGCTGAGCATTTAAATAAAAAAAATATTACATAGTGTTTCACAAAAAAAAGTTCTGATCCTGTTTGCTTTTGAAAAATAGTTTGTTAGTGAGTTAAAAAAAAAATGAAAAAAATTCGTTCAAAGAAAAACAATTAATTTCTATTTTATTTCTAACCACCACCGACAGCTGATAACAATCTCATCATAGATACCAGGAATAAAATTTAATATTTACGCTAGACGCCCGTTTCATCTACAAAAGACTCATCAGTGACGCTCGAATCAAACATGTTATAAAAGGTCAAATAAAGTACGAAGTTGAAGAGATTTGAGGACCAAATAAACACATAAACAACATTGGCTGATTCCGAAATACATGCAATAATAAATTCCCCCTGTCAGCTTTATTCTTCGGCTGTGTTTTGTCAAATACCAGTTTATTTGTATCAATTTTATTTGTTGCAACTACTTGACGCCATCTTGAAACTCGACTAAACCTGCCCCGACCCAGGGTTGATATCGAGTTACCTCGGGTAGGTTCAAAAGGTCAAACTCGGGAGGTTCGGTTGTCAGTCGAGTAAACTCGATAGACTCTACTAACACGAGTTGGACGAATCGAAGTAGGCCAAGGAAAGTCCTGAATTAGAGGATGACCAGGATGTTCCTTCAAAATGAGGATTAATTTGATAGGGACATCTAGACTTGCAACATGACACCTGGTGTTGTGAACTATATTGAATTTTTTTTAATTGCAAAAAGTTAGTTATTGTGCGATGAATGTCATACACATCACTACGTAAAGCTCGCAACTGCTTATCCGACTTGGTCAATTGTCATCGGTGTCAGAGCATAATAGTAATATACAAGGATTTTGATAAAATGACGAGGCGTCCTTTTTCTTAAAAACTTTTTCAGAAAATACTAAATAGAACTAACACATAATATTTAGTATCTGCTTCGTATAGAATACAGGATAATTGTCATTGCAAATTGTAAGTGTTGACAGTGCGTAGCCTTTTATTTACGTTATGATCAGTGTTCCTGATAAAGTTTGTTCTGTCAGACCGTACGATTAGGCGTTCTTGATACGGATTGACGATTCGAAAACTGTTGATCTATGTTTGACCTTACCCTTTATCGTAATATATGTGTCATTAAGGTGTTCATCCATTGGTGTGTTTGAACTTTTCATTTCAGTTGTGTTGTATATCTGTTATGTAAGATACCCAATATTGGCTTTTGGATCCGAATTATTGTCAAGTTAACCAAATTGAATTATGTCTGTTTCAGTTGCTCAACAGATTTAGTCAGTATAACGATTCATATACAATATATGTACATTGTCGGAAAATATAAAATTTCTTGGTATGAGCTTACGAAACAGGACGAAAAGCGAGTCTCTGCCGAGCTTTTCACCTGTTTCGTAGCGGGTACGAATACATTTTATATTTTCTGACAATGTACATATATTGTTTTTATCCTGAAATTTATCCCAGCACTTGAAACTTTTGTTATGAAATCAAAATCATTGTCTCTAAATTCTCAAAGAAATCGACATAGTTGAAACGCGGACGGCGAAGAAGACCCCAAAATAAACTGGTTAGGAAACAGAAATATTCATATCAGCGGTTGCTTAACGTGGAAGTAGGGTAACAGGAGACTTTATTTGTACAAGACGTACAAATAAAACAAACAATCATTTGTACCCTGTTATTTGTACAATATTTGGTTAATTGTAGAATAAAATTAAAATAAGTTGGAGGCAACGCTAACTTTAAAACTATGTGTACACCACCTTTCAAAAATCCTCCTTCCTAGAATTAAGGAAATGTTGTACTATTACCAATAAGACAACTATCCACCAAATTTTTTTAGTAGTTGCTAGCAATTACAGGCAACCGTTTCGCCTTCAACAATAAGAACATATTTATTGTATGGCGTGCTATAAACATGATAAAAGGTCCAGACATTAAACATGTGAAAACATTCAATTGATGAAGTTTACGGCTTAATTTCAAAACACAACAACTTACGAAATACAAATATGACAGACATGAACCAATGCCAATAACTAAACTTCAGACTCTTGAATTAAGACAGGCTCATGCAAAATATGGCGGGGTTCAACCTGTTTGTTAGCGCAAAAGCATCTCCTAACCTGGGACAGTGGTGTAACATCACAGCATATGAAAAAAAAACCACAGACAATTCTTGGCAGGGTATAAAACTCTCCCTCGCCCCTAACATAAAAAAGGACCCTAAATATATAGTTATTAGAGTACTGGCAGTTACTGACAGTTAGTTCAGACCTAATAACATCTAATAAAAAATCATGTATATAAGACCAATTCAGGATTATGACAAGTTTTCCATTCGTGCCGTTGGTTAATATGGTCGAGCGTTCAATTCTGAACGGAATTCCCCTTTTTTGGTTTCACTTAACAGTTCGCGATTTTGATGACACAGAAGATACTGAATTGATACTGTACGTCATTCCAAATATTAGAAACCAGACAATTTTATGCACAAGGTTTTGATTTTTGTCATTATATTGAACACGAAAACAAGTGATGCTGATGACTATCATTGAGGTGTAAAATATATTATGTAATGTCACTTTGCAACATACTGACACATTTCATCAAAGAGTGTAGGCAAAAAATATTACACAGGCTCTAAACATCATTAATCAAAGAATAGACAGAAGACAAAAATTAACCGGCAGAAATAAAAACACAAAAAAAACGAGAAATAGTCTAGCATCATGGACCAATAAAAGGGAGACGTAAATGAAGTGTTTATATTTAAAATAATTAACGTGTAATAGTTTTCTTTTATAGCAAAAAAGCAAAAGCAGGACGAAAAATACAAGATGGACATTCAAAATCATAAATCGAAAACAGGCTGACAAATCAATGGCTAAAAAAAAACCGACAAAAGCAAACAAACAATAGTACACAAAATACAACATAGAAAAATCTTGTTGTTCATGTTAATACAAACCCGGTAATAAGTCTGATTCGGTAGGTCACATTCGTTAAAAGGGAAACGGAATTAAACTTTTTCAATGTGTCTTTTATTTTGAAATAGGGAATAAATGCCAATACTTGTGTACAGTTGAGAAAAGACAAATGTCTTTATTTATTTGTAATAACCATTGTTCTCATTTTTTTGGGTCGCTAAAGTTGTTATTAGAAGATAGGCGGTTCTGTGAGCTATAGACCATTTCTTTTTAAAATATTGTCACAAATTATTATTCATTTATTAGTGTACAATCACTATTTTCAAAACATATTACAGATGGCCCAGATACCATTGTAGTATTTCCTTCAGAATTGAACGGTAGATATATAAGAACTGAAGGTGATTCGATCAGAAATATAACATGTTGGGCTGATTGTCATCCTGTATGTAACTATACGTGGACATATCCAGACAAAACAACAAACGTGACGTCATATTTCTATAAATACGCACTGGAGAAGATACATGATGGGGAGTACACATGTAGAGCATTCAATGAGATTGGCTCCAAAGAGAAAACAATTAGAGTTGTTGTAAACTGCAAGTATAATGTACAGTAAAAATCTGACTCATCTGTGTTATCACGACTATGCAAACTTGAAAAAATCAAACACAATGTGTGTGTATATATATATTCTTTGTGCATTGGTCATGCATATATCTTTAAGTATATTTTGAACATATTATATAGACATCATTCTTTTTAGGAGAATAATAACAAATATGCCAATAACTAAACTTCAGACTCTTGAATTAAGACAGGCACATGCAAAATATGGCGGGGTTCAACCTGTTTGTTAGCGCAAAAGCATCTCCTAACCTGGGACAGTGGTGTAACATCACAGCATATGAAAAAAAACCACAGACAATTCTTGGCAGGGTATAAAACTCTCCCTCGCCCCTAACATAAAAAAGGACCCTAAATATATAGTTATTAGAGTACTGGCAGTTACGGACAGTTAGTTCAGACCTAATAACATCTAATAAAAAATCATGTATATAAGACCAATTCAGGATTATGACAAGTTTTCCATTCGTGCCGTTGGTTAATATGGTCGAGCGTTCAATTCTGAACGGAATTCCCCTTTTTTGGTTTCACTTAACAGTTCGCGATTTTGATGACACAGAAGATACTGAATTGATACTGTACGTCATTCCAAATATTAGAAACCAGACAATTTTATGCACAAGGTTTTGATTTTTGTCATTATATTGAACACGAAAACAAGTGATGCTGATGACTATCATTGAGGTGTAAAATATATTATGTAATGTCACTTTGCAACATACTGACACATTTCATCAAAGAGTGTAGGCAAAAAATATTACACAGGCTCTAAACATCATTAATCAAAGAATAGACAGAAGACAAAAATTAACCGGCAGAAATAAAAACACAAAAAAAAACGAGAAATAGTCTAGCGTCATGGACCAATAAAAGGGAGACGTAAATGAAGTGTTTATATTTAAAATAATTAACGTGTAATAGTTTTCTTTTATAGCAAAAAAGCAAAAGCAGGACGAAAAATACAAGATGGACATTCAAAATCATAAATCGAAAACAGGCTGACAAATCAATGGCTAAAAAAAAACCGACAAAAGCAAACAAACAATAGTACACAAAATACAACATAGAAAAATCTTGTTGCTCATGTTAATACAAACCCGGTAATAAGTCTGATTCGGTAGGTCACATTCGTTAAAAGGGAAACGGAATTAAAGTTTTTCAATGTGTCTTTTATTTTGAAATAGGGAATAAATGCCAATACTTGTGTACAGTTGAGAAAAGACAAATGTCTTTATTTATTTGTAATAACCATTGTTCTCATTTTTTTTGGGTCGCTAAAGTTGTTATTAGAAGATAGGCGGTTCTGTGAGCTATAGACCATTTCTTTTTAAAATATTGTCACAAATTATTATTCATTTATTAGTGTACAATCACTATTTTCAAAACATATTACAGATGGCCCAGATACCATTGTAGTATTTCCTTCAGAATTGAACGGTAGATATATAAGAACTGAAGGTGATTCGATCAGAAATATAACATGTTGGGCTGATTGTCATCCTGTATGTAACTATACGTGGACATATCCAGACAAAACAACAAACGTGACGTCATATTTCTATAAATACGCACTGGAGAAGATACATGATGGGGAGTACACATGTAGAGCATTCAATGAGATTGGCTCCAAAGAGAAAACTATTAGAGTTGTTGTAAACTGCAAGTATAATGTACAGTAAAAATCTGACTCATCTGTGTTATCACGACTATACAAACTTGAAAAAATCAAACACAATGTGTGTGTATATATATATTCTTTGTGCATTGGTCATGCATATATCTTTAAGTGTATTTTGAACATATTATATAGACATCATTCTTTTTAGGAGAATAATAACAAATATGCCAATAACTAAACTTCAGACTCTTGAATTAGGACAGGCACATGCAAAATATGGCGGGGTTCAACCTGTTTGTTAGTGCAAAACCATCTCCTAACCTGGGACAGTGGTGTCACATCACAGCATATGAAAAAAAACACAGACAATTCTAGGCAGGGTATAAAACTCTCCCTCGCCCCTAACATAAAAAAGGACCCTAAATATATAGTTATTAGAGTACTCGCAGTTACTGACAGTTAGTTCAGACCTAATAACATCTAATAAAAAATCATGTATATAAGACCAATTCAGGATTATGACAAGTTTTCCATTCGTGCCGTTGGTTAATATGGTCGAGCGTTCGATTCTGAACGGAATTCCCCTTTTTTGGTTTCACTTAACAGTTCGCGATTTTGATGACAAAGAAGATACTGAATTGATACTGTACGTCATTCCAAATATTAGAAACCAGACAATTTTATGCACAAGGTTTTGATTTTTGTCATTATATTGAACACGAAAACAAGTGATGCTGATGACTATCATTGAGGTGTAAAATATATTATGTAATGTCACTTTGCAACATACTGACACATTTCATCAAAGAGTGTAGGCAAAAAATATTACACAGGCTCTAAACATCATTAATCAAAGAATAGACAGAAGACAAAAATTAACCGGCAGAAATAAAAACACAAAAAAAAACGAGAAATAGTCTAGCGTCATGGACCCATAAAAGGGAGACGTAAATGAAGTGTTTATATTTAAAATAATTAACGTGTAATAGTTTTCTTTTATAGCAAAAAAGCAAAAGCAGGACGAAAAATACAGATGGACATTCAAAATCATAAATCGAAAACAGGCTGACAAATCAATGGCTAAAAAAAAAACCGACAAAAGCAAACAAACAATAGTACACAAAATACAACATAGAAAAATCCTGTTGCTCATGTTAATACAAACCCAGTAATAAGTCTGATTCGGTAGGTCACATTCGTTAAAAGGGAAACGGAATTAAACTTTTTCAATGTGTCTTTTATTTTGAAATATGGAATAAACGCAATACTTGTGTACAGTTGAGAAAAGACAAATGTCTTTATTTATTTGTAATAACCATTGTTCTCATTTTTAGCTCACCTGACCTGAAAGGTCAAGTGAGCTTTTCTCATCACTTGGTGTCCGTCGTCCGTCGTCCTGCGTCCGTCGTCCGTCGTCCGTCGTCCGTAAACTTTTACAAAAATCTTCTCCTCTGAAACTACTTGGCCAAATTCTACCAAACTTGGCCACAATCATCCTTGGGGTATCTAGTTTAAAAAATGTGTGGCGTGACCAGTCAAACCTTCCAAGATGGCCGCCATGGCTAAAAATAGAACATAGGGGTAAAATGCAGTTTTTGGCTTATAACTCAAAAACCAAAGCATTTAGAGCAAATCTGATTAGGGGTTAAAATTGTTGATCAGGTCAAGATCTATCTGCCCTGACATTTTCAGACGAATTGGACAACCTGTTGTTGGGTTGCTGCCTGTGAAATGGTTATTTTAAGGAAATTTTGCAGTTTTTGGTTATTATCTTGAATACTTTTATAGGTAGAGATAAACTGTAAACAGCAATAATGTTCAGCAAAGTAAGACCTACAAATAAGTCAACATGACAAAAATGGTCAGTCGACCCCTTAAGGAGTAATTGCCCTTTATAGTAAATTTTTAACAACTTTTCGTCATTTTTTGTTACTTTTCTAAAAATCTTCTTCTCTGAAACTACTTTGCCAAATTTAACCAAACTTGGCCACAATTATCATTGTGGTTTACAGTTTATAAAATGTGTCCGATGACCCAGCCTACCAAACAAAATGGCCGACATGGCTAAAATTAGAACATAGTGGTAAAATGCAGTTTTTGCTTTATATCTTTAAAACTAAGACATTTAGGGCAAATCTTTCAAGATTTTAATGTCCATCAGAATAAGATATATCCCCTCACAAATTTTCAATTGAATCGGACAACCTGTTGTCGGGTTGCTGCCCTAAAATTGGTGATTTTAAGGAAATTTTGCAGTTTTTGGTTATTATCTTGAATACTATTATAGATAGAGATAAACTGTAAACAGCAATAATGTTCAGCAAAGTAAGATCTACAAATAAGTCAGCATGATCAAAATTGTTAGAGGACCCCTTAAGGAGTTATTGCCCTTTATAGTCAATATTGAACAACTTTTCGTCATTTTTGTAACTTGTATAACAATCATTTCTAAAACTACTTGGCCAAATTTAACCAAACTTGGCCACAATCATAATACTAGGGTATCTTTTTTTTAAAAAGTGTCTAATGACCCCGCCTACCAACAAAGATGGCCAACATCTGTAAACACATTAACAGGTGAGCGACACAGGCTCTTGAGAGCCTCTAGTTTTGGGTAACTAAAGTTGTTATTAGAAGATAGGCGGTTCTGTGAGCTATAGACCATTTCTTTTTAAAATATTGTCACAAATTATTATTCATTTATTAGTGTACAATCACTATTTTCAAAACATATTACAGATGGCCCAGATACCATTGTAGTATTTCCTTCAGAATTGAACGGTAGATATATAAGAACTGAAGGTGATTCGATCAGAAATATAACATGTTGGGCTGATTGTCATCCTGTATGTAACTATACGTGGACATATCCAGACAAAACAACAAACGTGACGTCATATTTCTATAAATACGCACTGGAGAAGATACATGATGGGGAGTACACATGTAGAGCATTCAATGAGATTGGCTCCAAAGAGAAAACAATTAGAGTTGTTGTAAACTGCAAGTATAATGTACAGTAAAAATCTGACTCATCTGTGTTATCACGACTATACAAAATTGAAAAAATCAAACACAATGTGTGTGTATATATATATTCTTTGTGCATTGGTCATGCATATATCTTTAAGTATATTTTGAACATATTATATAGACATCATTCTTTTTAGGAGAATAATAACAAATATGCCAATAACTAAACTTCAGACTCTTGAATTAAGACAGGCACATGCAAAATATGGCGGGGTTCAACCTGTTTGTTAGTGCAAAACCATCTCCTAACCTGGGACAGTGGTGTCACATCACAGCATATGATAAAAAACCACAGACAATTCTAGGCAGGGTATAAAACTCTCCCTCGCCCCTAACATAAAAAAGGACCCTAAATGTATAGTTATTAGAGTACTGGCAGTTACTGACAGTTAGTTCAGACCTAATAACATCTAATAAAAAATCATGTATATAAGACCAATTCAGGATTATGACAAGTTTTCCATTCGTGCCGTTGGTTAATATGGTCGAGCGTTCGATTCTGAACGGAATTCCCCTTTTTTGGTTTCACTTAACAGTTCGCGATTTTGATGACAAAGAAGATACTGAATTGATACTGTACGTCATTCCAAATATTAGAAACCAGACAATTTTATGCACAAGGTTTTGATTTTTGTCATTATATTGAACACGAAAACAAGTGATGCTGATGACTATCATTGAGGTGTAAAATATATTATGTAATGTCACTTTGCAACATACTGACACATTTCATCAAAGAGTGTAGGCAAAAAATATTACACAGGCTCTAAACATCATTAATCAAAGAATAGACAGAAGACAAAAATTAACCGGCAGAAATAAAAACACAAAAAAAAAAAACGAGAAATAGTCTAGCGTCATGGACCCATAAAAGGGAGACGTAAATGAAGTGTTTATATTTAAAATAATTAACGTGTAATAGTTTTCTTTTATAGCAAAAAAGCAAAAGCAGGACGAAAAATACAAGATGGACATTCAAAATCATAAATCGAAAACAGGCTGACAAATCAATGGCTAAAAAAAAAACCCGACAAAAGCAAACAAACAATAGTACACAAAATACAACATAGAAAAATCCTGTTGCTCATGTTAATACAAACCCGGTAATAAGTCTGATTCGGTAGGTCACATTCGTTAAAAGGGAAACGGAATTAAACTTTTTCAATGTGTCTTTTATTTTGAAATATGGAATAAACGCAATACTTGTGTACAGTTGAGAAAAGACAAATGTCTTTATTTATTTGTAATAACCATTGTTCTCATTTTTAGCTCACCTGACCTGAAAGGTCAAGTGAGCTTTTCTCATCACTTGGCGTCCGTCGTCCGTCGTCCGTCGTCCGGCGTCCGTCGTCCGTCGTCCGTCGTCCGTAAACTTTTACAAAAATCTTCTCCTCTGAAACTACTTGTCCAAATTCTACCAAACTTGGCCACAATCATCCTTGGGGTATCTAATTTAAAAAATGTGTGGCGTGACCAGTCAAACCTTCCAAGATGGCCGCCATGGCTAAAAATAGAACATAGGGGTAAAATGCAGTTTTTTGCTTATAACTCAAAAACCAAAGCATTTAGAGCAAATCTGATTAGGGGTTAAAATTGTTGATCAGGTCAAGATCTATCTGCCCTGACATTTTCAGACGAATTGGACAACCTGTTGTTGGGTTGGTGCCTGTGAAATGGTCATTTTAAGGAAATTTTGCAGTTTTTGGTTATTATCTTGAATACTATTATAGGTAGAGATAAACTGTAAACAGCAATAATGTTCAGCAAAGTAAGACCTACAAATAAGTCAACATGACAAAAATGGTCAGTCGACCCCTTAAGGAGTAATTGCCCTTTATAGTAAATTTTTAACAACTTTTCGTCATTTTTTGTTACTTTTCTAAAAATCTTCTTCTCTGAAACTACTTTGCCAAATTTAACCAAACTTGGCCACAATTATCATTGTGGTTTACAGTTTATAAAATGTGTCCGATGACCCAGCCTACCAAACAAAATGGCCGACATGGCTAAAATTAGAACATAGTGGTAAAATGCAGTTTTTGCTTTATATCTTTGAAACTAAGACATTTAGGGCAAATCTTTTACGATTTTAATGTCCATCAGAATAAGATATATCCCCTCACAAATTTTCAATTGAATCGGACAACCTGTTGTCGGGTTGCTGCCCTAAAATTGGTGATTTTAAGGAAATTTTGCAGTTTTTGGTTATTATCTTGAATACTATTATAGATAGAGATAAACTGTAAACAGCAATAATGTTCAGCAAAGTAAGATCTACAAATAAGTCAGCATGATCAAAATTGTTAGAGGACCCCTTAAGGAGTTATTGCCCTTTATAGTCAATATTGAACAACTTTTCGTCATTTTTGTAACTTGTATAAAAATCATTTCTAAAACTACTTGGCCAAATTTAACCAAACTTGGCCGCAATCATAATACTAGGGTATCTTTTTTTTTAAAAAGTGTCTAATGACCCCGCCTACCAACAAAGATGGCCAACATCTGTAAACACATTAACAGGTGAGCGACACAGGCTCTTGAGAGCCTCTAGTTTTGGGTCGCTAAAGTTGTTATTAGAAGATAGGCGGTTCTGTGAGCTATAGACCATTTCTTTTTAAAATATTGTCACAAATTATTATTCATTTATTAGTGTACAATCACTATTTTAAAAACATGTTACAGATGGCCCAGATACCATTGTAGTATTTCCTTCAGAATTGAACGGTAGATATATAAGAACTGAAGGTGATTCGATCAGAAATATAACATGTTGGGCTGATTGTCATCCTGTATGTAACTATACGTGGACATATCCAGACAAAACAACAAACGTGACGTCATATTTCTATAAATACGCACTGGAGAAGATACATGATGGGGAGTACACATGTAGAGCATTCAATGAGATTGGCTCCAAAGAGAAAACAATTAGAGTTGTTGTAAACTGCAAGTATAATGTACAGTAAAAATCTGACTCATCTGTGTTATCACGACTATACAAACTTGAAAAAATCAAACACAATGTGTGTGTATATATATATTCTTTGTGCATTGGTCATGCATATATCTTTAAGTATATTTTGAACATATTATATAGACATCATTCTTTTTAGAAGAATACTAACAAATATGCCCAATGTGCAGTCTAGCACAGACTCAGGTAAATCAGCGTTTTCTGATTTGTTTATAGAAACTATGTTTTTGAAAGACATAATGAGTTATCGGTAGCCATATCATCTTTAGAATGCAATCCCAAATTCCTTGTATACTCGATACAATTTGATTTACCGCCTTACATACATTTTTCGAGACATGTGGAAATACCTTCAGTTGTAATCAATGCACAGGATGCAGAATTGTCTTTTTCAGCAACTTCTATAAATCTGTTCGTATGGACCATTTAAACATTTGCTGCACGGAATCATTTCATATTTTGATTGAAAACTGACAGACAATTTTGTCACCTGTTCTCATTTTATGATTTTTAACTTTAGATTCATTTCCGATGTTATGCTATAGTTAATGTGTGTATGATAACTGTGATTGCGAAAACTGTAAATTAAAGAAACAGTTTACATATTCACCAATTGTTTTATGCAATAACACTTGAAAAGTTGTAAGTTAGAATGTAGAAACCTCCCAACAGCAAAAGTCAACCATAGAACACATCAAGTAACAAGTTAGCATACTTTCCTTCTAAGTCATAAGAAGAATTTATAATCAAGAATTTTTTTCGCCTTTGCTCATGACCAATAAATGAATATATAACAACGTACCCGAACAGCAATATACATGGTTAGTTGTTGTGTAGTCGTTATCAGTATATTAAAGTCACCAGATGAAAGAACACCGGCTATAAACAATCCTAAATCAGAATACCAAATCAATTTTACAAATACAAAAAATCCGAATTATCTTTCTTGAATAGAAAAATATTTCTTTTTTTATTTTTCATTTAGACTTACAATCTGTAACATTATCACCATTAACTACAGAACTTAATGTAACACAAGGAAAGACACCAAGAAGTATCACATGTTCTGCTGTTTGTTGGCCAATTTGCACATTCAGATGGATTGGACCCAATCATTTCAATAGAAACGGCCCTGAGTTGACACTAAAGGTCATACCGAAATCAGGATCTGGAAAATATTGGTGTCAAGCTAAAAATGTAATAGGAACAAAAAACAGTACAAACATCACTATAACAGTGCAATGTAAGTTTTAATCTAAAAATCTAAGAAAATATAACTTCTCAATCAGAAAAAAAATCATGT
Organism: Mytilus galloprovincialis; assembly: GCA_037788925.1. Classification (NCBI taxonomy): domain Eukaryota; kingdom Metazoa; phylum Mollusca; class Bivalvia; order Mytilida; family Mytilidae; genus Mytilus; species Mytilus galloprovincialis. The sequence goes on along the minus strand of CM075333.1, from coordinate 41,886,238 downwards.
TACCGAGTCAATATATTCACACACAAAAACACAGACATTTATATTTTGGTTGACGTATAAGTGATTCATGTTTGATTGATTGCTGTTTGCTCTGCGTCCTTCAAGTGTCCAGTACAGAATGTATTTCATGCATGTTCAGGACGAGACAAAGTTGTCTAACAGAAGGGCCTACTTCGATTCGTCCAACTCGGGTTAACTCTAGTTGAAAGGTCAGTGCTAATGCGCATGTGCGCAACCGTTCTGAATCGAAGTAAAAACTCTTCCATCGAGTTAACTTTTATACTGGAGGTGAAAAAATTGTTTTTTGCTGATCATTTAAATAAAAAAATATTACATAGTGTTTCACAAAGAAAAGTTCTGATCCTGTTTGCTTTTGAAAAATAGTTTGTTAGTGAGTTAAAAAAAAAAATGAACAAAAAATCGTTCAAAGAAAAACAATTAATTTCTATTTTATTTCTAACCACCACCGACAGCTGATAACAATCTCATCATAGATACCAGGAATAAAATTTAATATTTACGCTAGACGCACGTTTCATCTACAAAAGACTCATCAGTGACGCTCGAATCAAAAATGTTATAAAAGGTCAAATAAAGTACGAAGTTGAAGAGATTTGAGGACCAAATATACACATAAACAACATTGGCTGATTCCGAAATACATGCAATAATAAATTCCCCCTGTCAGCTTTATTCTTCGGCTGTGTTTTGTCAAATACCAGTTTATTTGTATCAATTTTATTTATTGCAACTACTTGGCGCCATCTTGAAACTCGACTAAACCTGCCCCGACCCAGGGTTGATATCGAGTTAACTCGGGTAGGTTCAAAAGGTCAAACTCGGGAGGTTCGGTTGTCAGTCGAGTAAACTCGATAGACTCTACTAACCCGATTTGGACGAATCGAGGTAGGCCAAGGAAAATCCTGAATTAGAGGATGACCAGGATGTTCCTTCAAAATGAGGATTAATTTGATAGGGACATCTAGACTTGCAACATGACACCTGGTGTTGTGAACTATATTGATTTTTTTTTTAATTTGCAAAAAGTTAGTTATTGTGCGATGAATGTCATACACATCACTACGTAAAGCTCGCAACTGCTTATCCGACTTGGTCAATTGTCATCGGTGTCAGAGCATAATAGTGATATACAAGGGTTTTGATAAAATGACGAGGCGTCCTTTTTCTTAAAAACTTTTACAGAAAATACTAAGTAGAACTAACACATAATATTGAGTATCTGCTTCGTATAGAATACAGGATAGTTGTCATTGCGAATTGTAAGTGTTGACAGTGCGTAGCCTTTTATTTACGTTATGATCAGTGTTCCTGATAAAGTTTGTTCTGTCAGACCGTACGATTAGGCGTTCTTGATACGGATTGACGATTCGAAAACTGTTGATCTATAATGTTTGACCTTACCCTTTATCGTAATATATGTGTCATTAAGGTGTACATCCGTTGGTGTGTTTGAACTTCTCTGCTGTTGTATATCTGTTATGTAAGATACCCAATATTGGCTTTTAGATCCGAATTATTGTCAAGTTAACCAAATTGAATTATGTCTGTTTCAGTTGCTCAACAGATTTAGTCAGTATAACGATTCATATACAATATATGTACATTGTCGGAAAATATAAAATTTCTTTGTATGAGCTTCAGAAACAGGACGAAAAGCCTTCTCTGCAGAGCTTTTCTCCTGTAACAGAGTGGGTACGAATACATTTTATATTTTCTGACAATGTACATATATTGTTTTTATTCTGAAATTTATCCCAACACTTGAAACTATTGTTATTAAATTAAAATCATTGTCTCTAAATTCTCAAAGAAATCGACGTAGTTGAAACACGGACGGCGAAGAGGGTCCCAAAATAAACTGGTTAGGAAACAGAAATATTCATATCAGCGGTTGCTTAACGTGGAAGTGGGGTAACAGGAGACTTTATTTGTACAAGACGTACAAATAAAACAAAAAATCATTTGTACTGTTATTTGTACAATATTTGGTTAATTGTAGAATAAAATAAAAATAAGTGGGAGGCAACGCTAGCTTTAAAACTATGTGTACACCACCTTTCAAAAATCTGCCTTCCTAGAATTAAGGAAATGTTGTATTATTGCCAATAAGACAACTATCCACCAAATTTTTTTAGTAGTTGCTAGCAATTACAGGCAACCGTTTCGCCTTCAATAATAAGAACATATTTATTGTATTGTGTGCTATAAACATGATAAAAGGTCCAGACATTAAACATGTGAAAACATTCAATTGATGAAGTTTACGGCCTAATTTCAAAACAAAACAGCTTACGAAATACAAATATGACAGACATGAACCAATGCCAATAACTAAACTTCAGACTCTTGAATTAAGACAGGCACATGCAAAATATGGCGGGGTTCAACTTGTTTGTTAGCGCAAAACTATCTCCTAACCTGGGACAGTGGTGTAACATCACAGCATATGAAAAAAGAACCACAGACAATTCTTGGCAGGGTATAAAACTCCCCCTCGCCCCTAACATAAAAAAGGACCCTAAATATATAGTTATTAGAGTACTCGCAGTTACTGACAGTTAGTTCAGACCTAATAACATCTAATAAAAAATCATGTATATAAGACCAATTCAGGATTATGACAAGTTTTCCGTTCGTGCCGTTGGTTAATACGGTCGAGCGTTCGATTCTGAACTGACTTCCCCATTTTGGTTTCACCTTACAGTTCGAGATTTTGATGACAAAGAAGATACTGAATTGTTACTGTACGTGATTCCAAATATTAGAAACCAGACAATTTTATGCACAAGGTTTTGATTTACTAGTATGTCATAATATTGAACACGAAAACAAGTGATGCTGATGACTATCATTGAGGTGTAAAATATATTATGTAATGTCACTTTGCAACATACTGACACATTTTATCACAGAGAGTAAGCAAAAAATATTACACAGGCTCTAAACATCATTAATCAAAGAATAGAGAGAATAAAAAAAATAACCGGCAGAAATAAAAACACAAAAAAAAACGAGAAATAGTCTAGCGTCATGAACCCATAAAAGGGAGACGTACATAAAGTGTTTATGTTTAAAACCTGTAATAGTTTTCTTTTATAGCAAAAAAGCAAAAGCAGGACAAAAAAATACAAGATGGACATTCAAAATCATAAATCGAAAACAGACTGACAAATCAATGGCTAAAAAAAACCCGACAAAAGCAAAAAAACAATATAGTACACAAAATACAACATACTAGTAGAAAAATCATGTTGCTCATGTTAGTACAAACCCAGTAATAAGTCTGATTCTGTAGGTCCCATTCGTTAAAAGGGAAACGGAATTGAACTTTTTCAATGTGTCTTTTATCTTGAAATAGGGAATACTTGTGTACAGTTGAGAAAAGTCAAATGTCTTTATTTATTTTTAATAACCATTGTTCTCATTGTTTTGGGTCGCTAAAGTTGTTATTAGAAGATAGGCGGTTCTGTGAGCCATAGACCATTTCTTGTTAAAATATTGTCACAAATTATTATTCATTTATTAGTGTTACAATCACTATTTTAAAAACATATTACAGATGGCCCAGATACCATTGTTGTATCGCCTTCAGAACGGTACGATATATATATAAGAACTGAAGGTGGTTCGATCAGCAATATAACATGTTGGGCTGATTGTCATCCTGTATGTAACTATACGTGGACATATCCAGACAAAACAACACACGTGACGTCATATTTCTATGAATACGCACTAGAGAAGATACATGATGGGGAATACACATGTAGAGCATTCAATGAGATTGACTCCAAAGAGAAAACAATTAGAGTTGTTGTAAACTGCAAGTATAATGTACAGTAAAAATCTGAATCAGCTGTGTTATCACGACTATACAATCTTGAAAAAATCAAACATAATGTGTATATATATATATATATATATATCCATTGTGCATATATTTTTGAGTATATTTTGAACATATTATGTAGACATCATTCTTTTTAGGAGAATAATAACAAATATGCCCAATTTGCAGTCTAGCACAGATTCAGGTAAATCAGCGTTTTCAGATTTGTTTATAGAAACTATGTTTTTAAAAGACAAAATGAATTAAAATGTTTTCAATAACACACATAGGTTTAAGTCAGTGGCGGATCCAGAGGGGGGGTTCCGGGGGTCTGCACCCCCCCTTTATTTTGGCCGATCAATGCATTTGAATCGGGACATATGTTTGCACCCCCCCTGCACCCCCCCTTTGCCCTGGGCTAGCACCCCCCCTTTCGAAAATTCCTGCATCCGCCACTGTAAGTAATGATACTGATGAATAAAAAAAAACAAAGATACCAAAGAGTCGTTCAGAAGTAGAAGGGAAAATGAAACACCGTTCGACTTAACACAAAAAAACCACCCCAACTTTTTTAATTGAACAAAATGAATCCTAGCAGAAAATTGCTGTTGATCGCAGATCACCAGGAATAATAAGCGGATTATGGTAGGTACATGATAACAGTCGAATGAACGATGAATGGAAAAAAAACAGGATACTATTATTATATCAAGCATACAGAAACACAGAAGCCCAACAAATGTCCAATCTATTTAAAAACCGATCTCTCATCGCTCCCGTTTCTGATATGTCGCGTGGGAGATCTAACGAAACCCGCTTTGAGGTCACATGTGAGTGACCTCGTATGTGTGTCTTGTTCGACCAATGAATATGAGTCTTCGACGATCTTGAAAGTTTATCGGGAGGTAAAGGGATGCAACTCATTGTATTTACGAAGAAATCGTCAGTCCAAATAATCCATAAACTTTTTTGAGTGGCTAATTAATAGGTCGTCAACTTATTTGCATATCATTATAAATTCAACATGTGACTTCAAAGCGGGTTTCGTTAGATCTCCCACGCGACATCCCAAGTTCCTTGTATACTCGATACAATTTGATTTACCGCCTTACATACATTTTTCGAGACACTGTCAATAAATTCGGTTTTAATCAATGCACAGAATGCAATTATTTTGTTTGTTTGTTTGTAACATTCGACTAACAAATGTAATACCATACTTAATTATAGTAGAGCTTTGCGTGTAAATAAATTTACAGTCCAACCCATTTAAAGAGACCACTTAGAGGAGAGCAAAAAAGATGTTATTAAGACAAGTGGTCTTTTAATACAGGTTCAATTTATATGAAATGTACCAGAAAGGGATCTTAATTTGATGCTGTTTTAAAGCAGGTTTTTGCTTAATACAGGCGGTCTCTTAAACAAGTTTGCTACATCATAATTCTGGCGTGTATCAAATCGTTTTGATACTACATTTCAATCAAACGTGATAGGTTTGTTTATCCGATTAAACTTCGTATCCTCAACTCATCTTATTTAGTTGCATAAATACTTGAAATATTTTAATTCAATTACATTGTGCATTTTTTTTTATTATTCGTTGATGATCTGTTTTCGTTTTCGAATCTTAAACATGCTGGTACAATAATTGTAAGAAATTAAAACATACACACACGAAAAAAATTGTTGCTAAACGTTATATGTTAGGAATGTCTTTATTCAGTCATATTCTTGTATTTTTTCAATTGAGTATTACACCATTACTTCAATAATTTCGTGTCATGATAAAATAATAATCATAACTGACTAATAATGTAGAATTATTAAAAAACATACACTTAACTGTCAAGTTTTATATGGTTTGATTAAATTGTATATTGTTACCTATATTTAAAACACATGTTATTAATCACAATCATCATCTTAAGAGAGTTGAAAGTAAAAATAAAAGCTCTGAAATTACAATATAAATCATAAAATGTATGATGTCTATTCAACAAAACGCAAAATAACTTATATAGAAAATATACAATTTTGCAAGTACTATTTTTCATAGTGATGTTGTATAATAAATTTCTGATATTAGGAATTTTCGAGGGATTCATTGTTGAGTCGACAATATAGCAAATGTAGCATGAATCATGTAAAAGAATCCGCGGTACAAATTTACTTTCGAAATCAAAGATTGAAATATAATGAAACGTTTGTCAGATAGTGATCTTCAGAAAATATTTTTTTGACAAAATGCAAGTAACTTTAGAACTTAACTAGAGGCTCTTAAGAGCCTGTGTCGCTCACCTTGATCTATGTGCATATTCAACAATTGACACAGATGGATTCATGACAACATTGTGTTTTGGTGATGGTGGTGTGTTTGCAGATCTTACTTTGCTGAACATTCTTGCTACTTACAATTATCTCTTATCTATAATGAACTTGGTCCATTAGTTACAGAGAAAAGATATTTTACAAAAATTTACAAACATTTACAAAATATATGAAAATTGTTAAAAATTGACCATAAAGGGCAATAATTCCTTAAGAGGTCAATTGACCATTTTGGTCATGTTGAATCATTTGTAGTAGATCTTCCTTTGCTGAGCATTATTGCTGTTTACAGTTTATCTCTATATATATTAAAAAAAAAGAGGGACGAAAGATACCAAAGGGACAGTCAAACTCATAAATCTAAAACAAACTGACAACGCCATGGCTAAAAATGAAAAAGACAAACAGAAAAACAATAGTACACATGACACAACATAGAAAACTAAAGAATAAACAACACGAACCCCACCAAAAACTAGGGGTAATCTCAGGTGCTCCGGAAGGGTAAGCAGATCCTGCTCCACATGTGGCACCCGTCGTGTTGCTTATGTGATTACAAATGCGGTAAATAGTCTAATTCGGTAGGTCACATTCATGAAAGGGAAGGGAATTGTAGTTACGACGTAAGGAACATATCCGATATCATTTGTGAAACGGTTATTCCATAACGGTCAACCAACTCGTGATGGCGTCCGTAAAATTTACGAAGGGGTGATTTCAACTTCAACATTTGAAAGTCTTGGTTTAATAGCTTCCTTGTGAGCAGTAACCCTCGATCAAGAAAATCATGATAGGAAATGCAAGCACGGGAATATCGTATCAATTGGGAGATATATACCCCGTATGCAGGTGCTGCTGGAATGTTGCTACTTAGAAATGGAAAGGTCACAATTGGAAAGCTAAAATCATCTATTTTGTCGTAAAGTTTTGTTTTCAACCGACCCTCATTGTCAATTTCTAGATGTAAGTCAAGATATGAAGCCGACTTAACTGTATCTGTAGTATCCTTTATCTCCAATTCGATGGGATAGATGCGTTCCACATAGTCACCAAATTTTGAATTGTTTAGTGAAAGAACGTCATCTATATAGCGGGAAGTAGAGTTAAAGGATATTGTTAACTTCTTATCTTTCTTCCTAAGAAGTTCCTGCATGAAGTCAGCCTCATAATAATAAAGAAACAAGTCGGCAAGTAGAGGGGCACAGTTTGTTCCCATTAGGATGCCGACAGTCTGTTGAAAAACACGTCCTCCGAACGTTACAAATATGTTGTCAATCAAGAAATCAAGCATCTTGAGAATTTTTTGTTTGAATCAGAGTGATTCTTTACAAAGTATGATTTATCCCCCCTAAGACAAGATACTTGTATCTACGTTGGCCATTCTTTTTTATGAAGCAAAGTAATGTCAACTCTTTCAATTTGTCTTTTAGTTTGGAATGTGGAATACTTGTGTAAAGAGTAGAAAAGTCAAATGTTTTAATACTGTTACAAGATGAAAGAGAGTTAGATTGTATGTACTCTAAAAGATCTTTGGAATTTTTAAGTATCCACATCTGATTCACGCCACCTCAAGAATAGGCAGTTTCACAATAACTTTGAAGCCCGTCTTTGATTGCTGATAAAATAGATGTTAATAATTTAGAAAGAGGTTTCGTGGAGCACTTGGAAAACACTCAGCAATATACCGTTGTTTGTAAGGACACTTATGTAGTTTAGGTATCCAATACAGTGATAGAAGATCCAGTTCTTCATCTTTGGTTGAAATACCAAAGGAACAAAGAAAAGACCTATGATTATCCAGGATTTCCTCTTTGGTAAGTGTCGTGAGGGTATATGTTGAGTTTCCAAGTGAATTGTCTATACCTAATTCATTTATCAAGCAATTAATGTAGTGACTTTTACAGACAAAAACGATGTTATTTGGGGCTTTGTCTGCGGGGACAACAACATATTTATCATGGAGGTCAGATAAGTGTTTAGCAACATTTGGGTCTTTAAAGATTGACGTAGCATGGGCATTGATGGACCCATTCAGTTTCTTGATTCTGATTTGTATTAACGACCTCACTGCCTTAATCCATTCGGATAGAGTGTCTACGTCTTCCTTTTCACGTTAAGCCCATCCTCGACTGAGTCCATCAAAATTTTAAAGTTGTTAATTATTCAAGATAATAATAAAAATCGGCAAAATTTCCTTAAAAATTACATTGTACCAATTCAAGGGCAGTAACCCAACAACCAGTTGTCCGATACATCTGAAACTTTAAGGGCAGATAGATCTTGACTTGATAAACAATCAAACCCATGTCACATTTGCACTAATTGCTTTCGTTTCAGAATTATAAGCCAAAATCTACATTTGACCCATTGTTTTATTTTTAGCCATGGCGGCCATATTGGTTAGTTGGTTGTGTCACCGCACACATGTTTGAAGATACCCCAATGCTGGCCAAGTTTTGTTAAATTTTGCCAAGTAGTTTCACAGGAGAAGATTTTTTGTAAAAGATAACAAACATTTACGAAAAATTGGTAAAAATGACTATAAAGGGCAATAACTCCTTAAGGGGGTAAATTACCATTTTGGTCATGTTGTCTTATTTGTAGATCTTCTTTTGCTGAACAATATTGCTGTTTACAGTTTAACTCTATCTATAATAATATGCAAGATAAAGAATTGCTCTAAATGCTTTGGTTTTAGAGTTATAAGCCAAAATCTACATTTTACCCTATGTTCTAATTTTAGCCAAGGCGGCCATCTTGGTTGGTTGACCGGGTCACCGGACACATTTTTTAAACTTGATGCCCCAATGATGATTGTGGCAAAGTTTGGTTAAATTTGGCCCAGTAGTTTCAGAGGAGAAGATTTTTGTAAAAGTTCACGACGACGTACGACGTTCGACGGACGCCAAGTGATGAGAAATGCTCACTTGGCCCTTTGGACCAGGTGAGCTAAAATTGTGAGAATAAAAAAATGTAAACTTTGCTTGTTTTGTATTAAATGTGGATTTTGTTAAATTTGGATCGGGTGGTTAACTTGGTGGTGGGGACATTTAAAAATGTTTAATGTGATGTTTCATATGCAACTAATCAAGAAGCACTGTTTATGCCTTAATATGTACATTTCTTGCAAATTGCGTTCAGGTGAAATGTATTTTCATATCACAAAAATTCCTTGTTATTACTTGAACGTTGAAACTCCATAACGATGAATTGATTAAACAGTAGGGTAGCAATGGTTTTCATTCGGTTCAATAAATGAATGTATTGCAACGTCTTATAAGATACAAATTCCTATTAAAATACGTATATATTTGAAGTTCATTAAACTTTTCAGATGCACCAGAAAACATTCTATTGTCACCAAACAATACAATATTAACAGTTAAAGAGAACTATTCTGTTTCAATAACTTGTTCTGCCAACTGTAGACCACGATGCAAATATAAGTGGATAGGACAAACTCGGTGGCCTTCACGGAATAAACAGTTATTTATAAGAAATGTAAAAAGATCAGACAGTGGAATTTACAGATGTGAAGTAAGAAATGATGTTGGGCAAAAATATTCTTCGTATGTACGTTTGACTGTCCACAGTAAGTAATTATTTTGAAAACAATATACACGTCATAACTATAAACTTACATATTGATACATTGTCATTTATTGGACGTTTTTGGTGTTGAAATTAAGGTTTCGAACAAGGTAATGGTCATGTATATTTTGACCTTAACATCAATACAGAGTGCAGTTTAAAGTTTTTCATGGACATAAGTCAGAATTAAAAGGAAATTTATAAGAAAATAGTTAAAACTATATATTAACGTGTTGTTGTATTCACAAGTGCTAATGATACCATAAAATTGTTCGTTTATTTCCTTTCTAATAATTGTTTGTCTGCATGACATATAAAATGGATGTTTTACCTACTCAAAGTATTGAATAAAAATTACAAGTATTACATGCATAAAGTATATTTTTAGCGAGACCGACAAAAGTAAAAACTATTACTGTAAAAAGCACTGGATCTACCACTGCGTCGATTGCATGGATACCCGATATGACAGTGGTACCTGCGCAGAACTTTATTTTGCATTATAAAACAAGGAACGACATGGATTTCACAAGTGTGCTTTTTAAAGAATCAGAACATCAGCAAAATATCTTCTTATTACATGTAAAGAGCCTGATCCCTTCGACAGAATACGTTTTTAAAATATCGTCAAAAAACTATTTAGGAGAGACTGAATCGATTGAAGTTCGATCTGTAACCAGTGGTATGTATTTACAACAAGTGAAACTATGATCGTGAAGAAACAATATTGCATTGTATAATTTTAAATTAAGTATACATTCAATAGGTTCAACAAGATTAAAAAAGTGTGTTGTGCTAGTGTAACTTCGGTAAATATCTTTCTTAAAGAGGCAGTATCTAAGAAAGTAATATTTTTAGATAAAACTAAAAATGTCCTGTACAAAGAATATGGCAGTTATTACATAAGCAATACGAAGAGTGCCACGTGTGGAGTAGGATCTGCTCACCCTTTTGGTTTTATGTGGTGTTCGTGTTGTTTATTCTTTGATTTTCTATGTTGTGTCATGTGTAATATTGTTTGTTGTGTCTGTTTTCAATTTTGGCCATAGCGTTGTCAGTTTGTTTTTGATTTGTGTGTTTGACTGTCCCTCTGGTATCTATCGTCCCTCTCTTATTCAGAAATATGTTAAATTACTACGTGCTACATTTTACCAATAGATACATATTACAATCTTATGTACATTTAATAATTGTTCCTTTACATTGTTTTCAATAAATTACATACATCTATATTATGATTATATATTTATTTCACAGCAGTTCAGATTGCATCAATACGCCCTGATTTGGTTGGCGGAATTGCATTGATATTGATAGCGTTACTTGCAATCATCATAACGATGGTGCTAGTCCATAGTAAGTCATTATCTTTAAGATCACTACTCGGTTACACACTTGGGTTTCTGCTGTTTATCTGCACTTCAATATAGTGTTTCTTACTTTAACTGAGTAAATTACTGTATGTATCAAAAAGAGAATTGAAGAGAACCAAATACCGTGTAGGAATTTAATTAATACCAGATTTATTCTTATTGAAAACTAACTTGAATGGAGAAGATGTGCACGCCCACTATCGGAGTAAAACACATGGGAAAATCACTGATGAGAAAAGAGAAGTTGACATTTAGACAGCTGAAATTTACCCTTTGTCACATATGCTAGCTTGAAGCATTTCATCTGTGTCACTATCGAGGAAAACTGGATATATGCAGCAGACCTTCTAGTTTTATAAGTTACCTTAATCACAAGAGATGTATACGTAGGCACTTATTAAAATGTGTGAAATTGAGTGATGAGATATGATCATATCTGAAACTAGAAATAAGAACTTTGAAAGACGTTTTTTCTTATTGTCTCTGAGAAGGTAATGTGTGAACTCTGTTTTATATGACATGTATGAGTACCAACAACTAAGTAATGGTGCCAAATCAATATCCATTGACATACCTACTGTTTGTTTACCGAACTCAATAAAAATTTGTCGATTACAGATCTGCATTATAATTCATCTTAGATGTATATATTATTTTTTAACTGTTCTGAACATTATATACTTGCCACCAGTATAAGTTGTAAGGCAACCAACAATCAGTAAATCAATTCTTTCTTCAAAGGGCTGACATAAAACATATTTAAATACTTATTTAATGAATCGAAATATTGCAAAGAGTAAACCAATTCACGACCTTTGCATTGGTCTCTGATTGATGTTTTATTAGAAATTATATCTCTTTTTAAGAAGCAATGTTATATATAAAAGAGCATGCAATAAATAAAATAATACATAACGGTGCATTCATTAAATAAGCAATGTGTTTTATCAAGGGTTTCGATTACTAACACAACGTTTGGACACTACACCATGTACAATGGGATGTTCTTGCTGCACCAAGGACAGTACCTCAAAAACTGCAAGGTAAGCGCAAACCCAGCTGCTACATTTAGTTCACTACTATTCAACGGTTATATTAAACTTATTTGACAGAAAACATAAGCATTTGTATCAACATCATAGTTCAAAGGTTACACAGAATTGAGTTTAACTTCTTCGTGAGGTGAAGAGACATATCTGCATATGTAGATATTATATATTTTTTCCAGTACGAGTGAGATGAATAATCATGTAAACAGTAGGATTTTTTCCGTATTGATATTAAGGATAAATGAAACAGTATGTAAAAACTTTGATACTGCTAGTCAATTTAATTGATTGAAAATAAAACCGTATAGTTTTATATTGCATAATTTTCACTCCCTACATGCCGCAAGTCAGAATAGTTTTAATTTTGTTCTCTTGAATAAAGTAGTTGTTTAAAAAAAAAAAGATATTAGGTAGTTTATTTTGGATACTACGTTTGTTCTTCGTATAGTACATTCGGCTTTTTGAACTAGTTAAATATTGACAAATTGTCACATTATTTCTAATGTGTGTTTGTAGACCAACTGAGGAAAGTTTAGATGAAAATAACAGTCTCCAACTGCAAAACCTAGGAAGTTCCAGCGAAGGTAATGGTCAGATAGCAGTGCTAAAAACGAGTTGAGAAAGATACCAGAGGGACAATCAAGCTCATATATCGAAAAACAACGCTCTGGCTTAAAATTAAAGACAAACAGACAAATAATAGTACATAAGACACAATATAGAAAACTAAAGATAGTGCAGCACGAACCCCACCAAATTGGGGATGGTCTCAAGTGCTAAGTTGTTTTTCTATGACGTACTTTAAACAGTTTAAGTAGTAAATTATTGCAATAACGTGAGTACAGATGATTCACTAACTATGGTTTGATTATATGCTCTTTGCTTCATCTTTTATAAAAGGGTCTACATATTTGTATATTTATCTTTATATTTATGTTGTGACACTTAACATCTTGTAAGATTCTGGTTTGAGTGTAAAATATCGCGATTATAAATTGTCGCGAATATTATATCTTAAGCATCACTTATGTGAACACACGACCACAGATAGAAAATCAGTCATATATCATGTATATCTAGCCGCAAAATTGATCATGGAAAGCTTAATGCATCTAAAAATCCACTAAGATAAGTTTGGTATTTTGTTTTATCTTATAGCAAAAGGTTGCCTTCTTTTTTAGACTTTCTCTTAAAAATGGGAATATAATTATTACTATGATTTATGCTAAACAAATGCATGTTTATTCGATTGTTTTTCAAATTTGAATGTGTACAGTTTGTTCAATAAAGGGACAGTTTTAGCCATACTTGTTAGGTATCCCAGGACACGAGTTAGCAAGTATCCTACTTAAAATCCATAAGTCTGAATGTAAGATAATATTTCCTTAAAAACTGAAAATACTAATTCATTTTCTATTGATTGATTTGTTACTTATAACTTGTTGAAATTTAGATTTTTTTATGGAAAAATTATTTGGTAAGATCAACAAAAAAAATCAGTTACTTTACTATGTTATTGCCATGGTATTTTAGCAATCATTATATTTACAAATCCTCCCGATTTTTTTTATATTATTCATTAAACGATGAACCTTATATCATTTTACATTTTTTTTGTAGCATCAGGAGGGATTGAAGAAATAACACAGGAGCGTGGGTAAGCCACTTGTGTCATATTATTCTTAATTGCACGCAAACCTTTTACACATAAATGCGAATTATACCCTTACTTATTGACACAACACTATCAAAGCTCAATCAATGATGAAATTGCATTCCTATGAAAGATAATTTATTGAGTATTCTAGATTGATTGATTGTTTGTTACTTGACGTCCAGTGATAAATATCTCATGCATATTCAGGACGAGAACAAATTAACAAATAAAAACAATAGGCAGGTCTTGTAATATAGGCCAATTGGGATTATGATGATGGGAAAATTTGGACTACCACTGGAATTGCCTATTGGATAGAGGCAGACATTTTGCCTTGCAACAGACGATATACGGACCCCTCAAAGATTTGTCACCAGGGTTCTTAACGTACAAAGAGCACTCGGAGCGAACGTGGCTGGAAACTTATATATCCCTCACAGCCAAACATTTGACTTTTATTAGTTGCCTGACTTGCAGAAAAATCTTTACAAAAAACGAAACTTATTTGGGAAAAGTCATGTATAGAAATTTTGTTGCAATAATCGGGTAAATTTTTATACAAAATACAGTTTGATTTGTGGAAATGTAGATATAAGAAATTGTTTTGTTTGGCCTAAAAATGTTCTTACACAGGACTTCCAACAATCGAGGTCAACACGTTTCCATGAGATCATCAATACAATTAGATTAAGAGATAATAGTATATTCCATATCAAAAAAACTTTTACTGCTTTAACTAATGATATCAAATACGGATTATCAATATTTTTTAACAAGTCTGACTTCTTCTGCTGTTTTTGTTAACACAAAAGAAAGTGTTTAAACACACGATGTATTTTCAGTGGAGCGACTCGTGGTAATGTATTGAGCAGACCCGCAGACGAACCTCTTATTGAGGAACATTATGAATTCATACAAATACCTACCACAGGTAAATTACTCTTTTGGTACCACACACCTTGACTACAACCAATTTGCTTGTTTGATTACTGTAAATTCAGAAATTATTGCGTTCATTTATTATTGCGATTTTGTCATTTTAGACTTCAATGCGATTCTATTTTTTACGAATTTGAGAAAGGTCCTGTTTAAATCATATAAAATATTTCAAAATGCGAGTTAAATTATTGCATTTACAATTCTGTCGCATTATTCGCAATAATACAAACCTCGAAATAATTACTGAATTTACAGTATGATAAAATTTTGACAAAATATTTACTTTAACTCTTTGACAAAAAATATAAATATAAAAAAAAAAAAAAATAATCACAAACATTTTCGGTTAACTTTCATTGGATATATAGCTTTTTGACGAGTTCTAATTTTCATCATTCAGAAGTTTAATAATCTCTCAACAAGGAAACTCTCGTAAAACGTTCAGCTGATTTATATGTTATACATCATTAAGTCATATACATATGATTAAATCGAAAGAAGACGGGGGAAATTAAGAAATTAATGTTTTCCTGTGAGTTGTGAACATTATATATATATATGTATTGAACTAACCCATCCTGCAAGTGATTAAAAGGTTTCAAATTATAGCAAAACTGGTTATGAATAAAGGGAGCTTTATATACTACATGTACATTTTTATATTATAAATTTGCTTTAATAAATATATTTGTGCTTCACTCTAAAATTCAATTGAGATACAATTTGATTTTTAATTGTGAAATGGACGCTCATATCAAAATAGTTATAAAGCCAAAGAAGGTACAAAATTGAAGAACATTGAGGACCCGAAATTCCAAACATCCTCAGTTTTTCGAAAAATCCAAAGTTTTGTAAACAGGACATTTATAAAAATGACCATATAACTGATATCCATGTCAACCCTAAAGTACTAACTACTAGGCTGGTGATACTCTGGGAACGAAACGTCCAGCAGCAGTGGCATCGACCCAGTGGTATAAAAAGCTATCAAAGGTGCCAGGATTATAATATATTAGCCAGAAAAGAAAATCACCAAAGATACCAGGATTAAATTTTGTATTTACGCCAGTCGCGCGTTTCGTTTACAAAAGAATCCTCAGTGACGCTCGAGTGAAAAAAAAGTTAAAAAGGCCAAAGAAAGTACGAAGTTGAAGAGCATTTAGGACCCATTGAGGACCCAAATTTCTAAAAGTTTTGCCTAATACAGATAAGGTAATCCATTCCTGAGGTAGAAAAGCCGTAGTATTTCAATAATTCAAAAGTTTTGTACACAGTTAGTTTATAAATATGACCATATCAATGATAAATCATGTCAGCACAGAAGTGCTGACTACGGATTTTAGAGTATTCAATCATACTGCATGATTTTGTGAAGGAGAATTTTTTATGTATTTATAAATAATTCTTTTGTGAAAAAAGATTGGTGATGAGTATTGGTTATATAGTAAACATTTGTTTTTCATTAGATTAAATAACTCCTATAAATATGATCGGTAAGAGACAACAGAGAAGTAAATCGACTGGCAATCATAAGTACATTAACCATAACATTACACATGTATTTGGTTAATATTTGAAAGAGTTAAGTTATTTTATTTACCTATCCCGTCGCATGTCTTTCTTTTCCAAAAGCTTTTTGATTACCTAATTACCTGTCATACAAGTTGGAGGTATAGTAAGCTAAATAACAGATTATAAGTCAACCCGACATTCCTTTCTTTTTGAATGTCTGAATCAATGCAGGAGTACGATAGTTATTTTTCAATTGTTCTGTTAGTTGTTCACGTTTGAATGTGCCAGTTTGTATGTAATAACCCTAAATGTTGCATTAAAAACCTTATGTCATTTGAATTTTTATTTTTCAGCTTCACTAGGTGTTGAAAAAATAACAAAGAAATCTAGGTAAGCCATGTATTTAATATTTGTATTGAACAAGCATGATAAGTCTTAAAATATTTGCTCTATGAACTAAAAGACAGACTGCACAACAACCATTGCCATGTATACGTGCACGTGCACTAACGTGGCATGTAAAAAAAAAAAATGCTTTTCTCAAATTTTAGTTTTAAAGTTTATAGCTAGAAATTTGTTCAGCCTAGTGAGTACCTGCATGTTAAACCCAGATAATTTGTTTTTACAAATTAGCTCTTATTGTTCTAAGTAAGAACTTTATTACTGAATATCAATAGTAAGCAAGACTGATTTCATCTGATGAATTTATTAACAGAAAATACTATTTAAACACGCCGTGTACTTTCAGTGAGACCCTTCGTGATAATAAATTGAGCAGACCTTCTGGCAGGCCTCTTATTGGGAAACAATATGAAAATCTGAAATTGACACCTACAGGTAATAAAAATTAACATTTATAAAACAAACAATAACACTGAATATGAAAATTAAGAAGTGATTTTTTACGTTTTCATGTCAGTTCACTATTTGTATTTTTATTACTTCTTGCAATTGATTTAAAACTGAAATTACGCTTTGCAGTACTCAACTCCATAAAGAAAGCTCAAAGCCAAATATTTAAAGCCATGGATTTATTAGAGAATATTATTCTATTTGCTTCTGGTAACACATAGAATTATATTTTTATGGTCGTGCGTTGAATTTGAAAGCGGAAAACAAAAGAGAAGTAGACCGACAAGATATCATGAAATGCTGCAAAAGGATAAACATTGTTTAGTTAATATTCAGTATGAAAAGATGTGTTATTGTCTCACGCATCTAAATCATATCAAAATAGTTATAAAGCCAAAGAAGGTACAAAATTGAAGAACGTTGAGGACCCGAAATTCCAAACATCCTCAGTTTTTCGAAAAATCCAAAGTTTTGTAAACAGGACATTTATAAAAATGACCATATAACTGATATCCATGTCAACCCTAAAGTACTGACTACTAGGCTGGTGATACTCTGGGAACGAAACGTCCAGCAGCAGTGGCATCGACCCAGTGGTATACAAAGCTATCAAAGGTACAAGGATTTTAATTTATTAGCCAGAAAAGAAAATCACCAAAGATACCAGGATTAAATTTTGTATTTACGCCAGTCGCGCGTTTCGTTTACAAAAGAATCCTCAGTGACGCTCGAGTGAAAAAAAGTTAAAAAGGCCAAAGAAAGTACGAAGTTGAAGAGCATTTAGGACCCATTGAGGACCCAAATTTCTAAAAGTTTTGCCTAATACAGATAAGGTAATCCATTCCTGAGGTAGAAAAGCCGTAGTATTTCAATAATTCAAAAGTTTTGTACACAGTTAGTTTATAAATATGACCATATCAATGATAAATCATGTCAGCACAGAAGTGCTGACTACGGATTTTAGAGTATTCAATCATACTGCATGATTTTGTGAAGGAGAATTTTTTTATGTATTTATAAATAATCCTTTTGTGAACAAAGATTGGTGATGAGTATTGGTTATATAGTAAACATTTGTTTTTCATTAGATTAAATAACTCCTATAAATATGATCAGTAAGAGACAACAGAGAAGTAAATCGACTGGCAATCATAAGTACATTAACCATAACATTACACATGTATTTGGTTAATATTTGAAAGAGTTAAGTTATTTTATTTACCTATCCCGTTGCATGTCTTTCTTTTCTAAAAGCTTTTTGATTACTTAATTACCTGTCATACAAGTTGGAGGTATAGTAAGCTAAATAACAGATAATAAGTCAACCCGACATTTCTTTTTTTTTGAATGTTTGAATCAATGCAGGAGTAAGATAGTTATTTTTCAATTGTTCTGTTAGTTGTTCACGTTTGAATGTGCCAGTTTGTATGTAATAACCCTAAATGTTGCATTAAAAACCTTATGTCATTTGAATTTTTATTTTTCAGCTTCACTAGGTGTTGAAAAAATAACAAAGAAATCTAGGTAAACCATGTAATACTATTTAATATTTATATTTAACGAGCATGCTAAGTCTTAAATATTTGCTCTATGTACTAAAGGACAGACTGCAAAACAACCATGACCATGTGCACGTGCACTAATGTGGCATGTAACGAAATAAAAATGCTTTTCTCAAATTTTATTTTTAATGTTTATAGCTAGAAATTTGTTCAGCCTAGTGAGTACCTGCATGTTAAACCCAGATAATTTGTATTTACAAATTAGCTCTTATTGTTCTAAGTAAGAACTTTATTACTGAATATCAATAGTAAGCAAGACTGATTTCATCTGATGAATTTATTAACAAAAAATACTATTTAAACACGCCGTGTACTTTCAGTGAGACCCTTCGTGATAATAAATTGAGCAGACCTTCTGGCAGGCCTCTTATTGGGAAACAGTATGAAAATCTGAAATTGACACCTACAGGTAATAAAAATTAACATTTATAAAACAAACAATAACACTGAATATGAAAATTAAGAAGAGATTTTTTACGTTTTCATGTCAGTTCACTATTTGTATTTTTATTACCTTATGCAATTGATTTAAAACTGAAATTACGCTTTGCAATACTCACCTCCATAAAGAAAGCTCAAAGCCAAATATTTAAAGCCATGGATTTATTAGAGAATATTGTTCTATTTCCTTCTGGTAACACATAGAATTATATTTTTATGGTCGTGCGTTTAATTTGAAAGCGGAAAACAAAAGAGAAGTAGACCGACAAGATATCATGGAATGCTGCAAGAGGATAAACAATATTTAGTTAATATTCAGTATGAAAATATGTGTTATTGTCTCACGCATATAAATCTGTTTTACGCACGGACATCGCCCTTGTTAACCCTTTATGTAAAATAATAACCCCATATTATTTGGGTTAACATTATCGTCCATATTAGTTATCTTATGTTACTTTAAATTTTTTGGTCGTGACTTTAAATAGTAAATTTTATTTCAGATCGAAAGCAGAACAATGTGTCAGTTCATAACGCTAAGACAAATACTAAAACCAATCAGAGGAAAGATCATGTAGAGAAAAAGTGACTGAAGCCTCTCAACAAATCAAAGCCACATATGAAGACATGACCAGCGTGTGGCCAATCGCTTACTTTTTTATGATAAACATATTAATTCTTATAGCTGTACATATACTTAAATGTAAATAAAAAAAATATCTAAGTATTCGGATATGGATTTGATAATAAATTTAAAGAGGAAAAACACATTTCAATTGAGGAGTAAACAACCCTAAATTCATGGACATATCCCAATAATCCTGTGTTGTAACTTAGATTGATATCTGGTTCTTTTTTGTTTAAACTGTTGGCTTATATTATAGTTGTCATGACAAACAACATAGCAGCTTGTTTGTGGTTCTGTCGTTGTTAACACATTTCTTTTAAAACATAACTGTTGTATTTGGAGTTTTTGATAGGATGATCACGATTCGTTTTCCGATTGTACAAGGAAAACTATGCTGTATTTGGTAAACCTTTTCGGAATTTTGGTTCTCAATGCTCTTCAACTTTGTACTTTATTTGGATTCGAGCGTTTCTGACTAGTCTTTTGTTAACAAAACGTGCATCTGGCGTAAATACAAAATGTAATCCTGGTATCTATGATGAGTTTATGTATATAGAATACACAATTATCACTAGGCATGATATTGTAGTGATATGTTAAGGATGAAATAATAGCAAATTATTTTAAATAAAACTTGAAAAAATGAAAAGTCAACTGGCAACGGACTCGGATTTAAATAAATTGCAAATGAATCTAACTTTTAAATGTCATGTACTAAGTCATGAATATATCATCAGTCCATTTCTATAAAATTGAGAATGGAAATGGGGAATGTGTCAAAGAGACAACAACCCGACCATAGAAAAGACAACAGCAGAAGGTCACCAACAGGTCTATGTATATGGCTTTTGCTTTTGATATAGTTCAGTGTATCCGTTGTAAACCTCTTGCTATCTTTCCCTCGGTTTGGGTTTGAAACCCTGATTTGGTTTTGCTTTAACGATTTATGACTGTTGAACAGCGTTATACTACTATTGCCTTTATTTAAGCCCTACTATCGATTGGAACGTAAAACAAATATAACGATTTGAGAACACTTCTCATCTAATTTACTTTTAACAGACAAATTTACATCAACGTTTAATAAATAAAAGATAATATATTACTTTCTTTGAAACAAAAACTGGATGTGACGGCTATTCATCATTCACCAATGACCTTGTAAAATATCATCTGTCATACACTGTGCAGCCTTCAATAGTGATCAAATTCTAAACAGGTTGGTGGGCTTATATACTGTATTTTAAGTTTACAGTAAGGAACATTAAAATTTTTGTTCAGTTATCAAAACAACTTGATTTATAAACGTTTTCCATTGTTCTCTTTTGAACAATATCAGAGAAAGAGGACAGCAAAGTATGTGAATCTAAATGAAAAAGAGCCAACAGTAGTTTACAGATGTTCAATCTACATAATTCATTATAAAGATAAATGCATCAAAGTAAACAGTTTGACACGATCGTATTAGCTTTGATAATGATTCCTACTGTGGATGCATCTCTAATATGTAATACTTTATCTGCTCAATGTAATGCAGTATAATTTTTAACTACAATGCCAAACATTATCACCTGCGCCACAAAACTTGTATTTGAAAATGTGTTTTTTGACACTATAAGATCATGATTTCAATTTTCGTTTGTTGAAATGTTTCGTTAATTTATTTACCTCAGACACGCTGTATGCCTGACGTACAGTACATAATTAAAACGCAACATTTTAACTTATATTACAAGTATTCAACTGATCGTTGTAATTGCAGTTTCGACGAATTGGAGTCAAAAACAAATCTAATTTCTTCGTGTACACGCGTTGATTATAGGCATTACGCAACGGCAAGGTTTATACAATGTATTGACGGTACTGTTGTGTTTGTGTGTTCTAAGTATCATATGTGGCCTTGTGAACGAAATAATAACCATCGTCATTTTACGGAAGATCAACGTAACTCCAAGAATTTTATTTGATATAATAAGCGTAACTTGATTATTAGATAGTTGTAACTTGTACATGATGATAGTTACTTATCAGTGATAATCGTTACTTTTGTTATATGCTGATGGGGATGGCGGCTATACATGTTTGATAATGGGACTAGAATAAGAGTATGGTTTACTAATAGAACGAACTATGAATATTATTACGCATTTGTTGTTATCTTTAAATAATTTTGTTATGCCCCCGTCGTAGCGAAGCAGGCATTAATTTTTACAATTGCTCGACTGTACGTCCGTCCGTCCGTTGGTACTTCCCATAGTTGGTTTCCGTTCTCTAACTTCAACCTCAACCAAATTTTATGAAACTTATACACAATGCTTATTACAATAGAAGTTAGATCAAGTTCGAAACTGGGTGGCATCACTTTTACACAACACAAAACACAAGTAGTTGGTGGAAACACAAAAGTAGACACATCCGAATAAGTTTAAACCTCTACGCCAAGTGACGTCCTATTTGAAACTGAAAAATGACGAAAAAATGACGTCATTTGAATTTGTAAAACAGATCATCAAAAAATGAAAAATGACGTCACATAAGAATGAATAAGATAAAAGTAGGATTGATTTAAGATTATATATTTGAACCACAAACTACTGCAGGTAAAGTTTGAATTTTGGTGGTGTCTCTGTTACTTTCCTAGTCAGAGTTATGTCCCTTTATTCATCGATAAATTGCTGATCCTTTTTTTTTCTGTTTTCTTTACTTTAGTTTACCTTAAACCAAATGTTATGAAACTTTTACACAATGCGTGTTACCATATAACACATACCATCAAGTTTGGAGGAGGCATCACTTATACCGCTATCGAGTTTTACCCCTTTATGAATGGATAAATTGCTAATTTTTTTGTTTCTGTTTTTTCTTATTTGGTTTGCCTTTACCAAATGTTATGAAACTTATGCACAATGCTTAATGCCACGTAACACACATCAAATTAGAATTTTAGTCAGTTCATTTTTACTCTTCTAGAGTAATGCCCTTTTTATACAAATGACAAAAATGCTGAATTTTTCGGGTTAGTATTTTTACTTTAGTTTGCTGTGACCACATGCAATGAAACTTAAACACAATGCTCATTACTCAGTCTACATCACACAAATTAAGTTGATCTTCTCTCCCATGAATACATTCCCCATTTATATTTCATATTCCGTAAGCAAAGGGTACTGATAAAATCAGTTACTATTATTATAGACCTATTTCATACAGTTACGACTATCTTTCAAATTATTTGCATACAAGTTACGATTATCTTCTTTTGGAGTTGTGATGATCTTCCATAAACTTTCTATGGCTATTATTTCGGTAACAATACCACATATCATACCAAGAACACACACACACACACACACACACACACCAATACCGTAAATAGCAACCTAGCTGCTGAGTTATTCTTGAAAACAACGCATGTACACGGAAAAATTAGATGAAACAAATTTAACTTGTTTTTGGCTCCGCTATGGAGGGATCATCGTAACTGCAATTACATTGATCAGTTTAACACCAGTGCAATTTAATAAACTATATAGACGTGACTGCATTCTAGGTTTGAACACCTTTTAGGCAGACTCGCTGAAGCTGATATGTACAGTATTTCTTCTTCATACCACAAGTCAGCATTTACAGTTTTAAAACATAGATACAGCCAACGAGGAAGGCATAACTTCATAAATAAAGCATATATGACAGAGTGAATATGAACGCTTGACACAATGCATCCGTTGTTGGCATGTTTGAGGCGGATGGTCTTCATATTGTTTAAATTTCGCTCTAACCTTATTCATGAATATTACCCAAAGCAATACTTTTGTTGTCTAACTTAAAACAAATATTTTGTCCACACGTTATTGTTCAGTAGATGTTTTCTATTCTTATTGAGACAATTAAGCATATGTTTTTCACTCGATGGAAATGACAAGTAACTGGCCATGATATGCATGTCTGAGATATATTTGGTAACTAGCAATGAGTACATAGTTTTCTTCCTGCTTTGTATTTTAACGTATATATTATTAAAATATATGTGTACACGTTCGTGTACGCTACGAGATTTTGTTTAACTTTACTGAAACTCCCATAAGATTCCAATACTTAAGGCACGTATTGGTTGTGTTTATAAATCCATCTGATAAGGTTTCGTACTATTATATATTGAAAGTAATTTAATACTTTTTTTCCCGTGAAGTGACGTTGTCTTAAATAGTACGATTAATTAAGATAACTTTGGAAAGACAATCATAGAAATAACAGAAAACATTGAAAAACAAAATGAATTAAAATAGAAATTAAGATTACATCTAAGACAACCTCGTTTGATAAACTTTGAATAGGAGATTTCAAATTTATAATTCGAAGATTGATTTAGATTGCAATGGTAAAAAACAATAGAAAATTAAAAAAAATCCACACATTACTACATAATGGTTACAATGTATGCAACATGCACTTTATCTAAATCAGAGGCAAACTTGGGTGCTCCGGAAAGGTAATCAGTTTCTGCTCCATGTGCAGAAAATTAAACCTGCTGAAATATATCAGTCTTGTTTATATTTAACTCCTTTACCTGTTGGTTGCCATCTTTGATAGAGCACTAACCAACACATACTTTACATGTTGAAAATACAAGGAATATTACATTACATCATAACCTTTTATGAATGTATCGATTTAGACATTTTGACTAGTTAGATTTGTTGATTCATGCATAGCAAGATACATTTTTCCCTTTCGGAATACATGTAGGATGAAACACATTGTAAACCTTAAAAATATACTAAATTCTCTATTTATTTGGTATTAGTTTATATTTAGTGTTGGATTAGAAGGGACAGTTTGCACCAGATAATAAGTACACCCTGAACTTATAACGATGAAATATGGTTCAAGTGTCAGAAGCATGCCAGACCTACTCTACTTTAAAGCGCTTTCCTGTTTGTGGTTGAATACCATCAGTTTGTACTCTCCGGCCAACATCTAACCACGTAGACTTAAGGAAGTTCGCTACTCAGTTTCAAAATAATAAGCTTTTCATAACATTATTAAATATAGATCGGGTATTAATAAAGGAACCAAAAGAGCGAAAAAAATATATAGGCCTGAGTGCTTGTTTTCGAGATATTAGCCATTGAAATTTTGGCGGGAAAATGTTCTTTCTTACTTTTTAATAGCTTTATCATTGACCAGTTTAAGTTCTCAAAAACGATTGAGAATTAACAAAGATTATATAAGACTTTTACAGATGACTCATAATTATGTATGTAAAAGATTGATAAAGAGAAAAATCGAGGTAATGTGCAAAAGGAGTAGGTCCAGTAAGGACCGATTTTGGCCTCAAATTTCAGGTTCATCTTACGAAAGATTTTGACCACTTTTTAAACACTTAAGTGTCTATTTCATTTGAATCAATTAATTTATGTGAAAGATTTTAACTGATTTAGTCATTAAAACAATCCGATTCAAGTTCAAATATGAAAAATCTACCAAATATGCCGAAAAATGTCACTTTTCAGATGATTTTTGTCAAAAATGAAATTGGCCGCATCCGTGTTAATCCTCAACCTTTATATATGTTATGTATTATCATAAAATACAACTTACATTTCAATATTAAGGATGAACACGAATGCGGCCACTTTCGTTTCACACGAAAACTGTCTAAAATTTAACTAAAATGCTAGAATTGTGAAGATTTCAGTAATTTAGCATGACTTAATGGTGCTAGTACCCGATATATGTGCATTGTATTGTCAAAAACAGCCCATATTTATGTAGCAGAAGCATTCTACTGTCCAATAAATAACTAAAAGTTTACATTTTAACAATTTTGTAAAACTGCTATATTTTGGGGCCAAAAAGGGGTCTTACTGAACCTACTCCTTTGTTAAGGCATTCAAATGGTTAAAACCATAGGATTCCGTAATTCTGGCAGAAACTTCAAAACATGACAATCGAACATTTTGAAGTAAAAATAACATCACACGCGCCATTTCTCTAGACACTTGTTGTCTTAATTACACCAGGAAATAATAGAAAGACTATAACATTCGTTTAAAGCCTGGCCACTTCATCAGTCACTTATGATGGTACTTAATGTAAACATAAAATTCATAAAGCACTTTTAATACAAACCGGAAGATTTTACACTTCGTGATATAGCTGTATGTCTTGTCTTGTATATTTCTCTTCATATAGCGAACACATTTTATACTAAAAGTGTTTTATTAAAAAATTAAAAACAGTGCTGAGACGCATGTTTTTTAAGTCAACTAGATGGATGGTGGATCTACATATCCAAATAATTATCTTGTAGCAGTAAGCATTGTTAATTAGGTGAGTATTGACAATTTCCTTTTCATTTTGAAAATTACAACACTTCTCACTTGTTTACAAACTGTATATGTTACAATTAATTCATGATTGAATAATTTCTTACTAATGTTTTTACCCTTTTTAATTCAAATATTTGAAAAACAGCGATTTATAACCAAAAGAAATGTTTTCTCAAGACGTACGCGTATTTTGTGGGTTTAAAAAAAAAAATGATTATTAATTTTTTGTTTTTGATTTGGCTTTTCTATTGTTATGACACACTCTGCGTAAATTCGTATATATTTTACAACCCCTGTTTTGATTGCACCGTGTGTGAATGAATATCATTCAAAAACATTGCATTTTTGTGTTTTATTTAATATTGATTTTCTTGAAAAATGCTTTATCATGTTCATTATATCTACAAATATTCAAAATAACTAGGTTTAAATATTCCTTGGTAAAGATGCTATAGCCGTATTATACACTACTTTCGTTTTAATGCTTTCCTAAACTATATTTGATTTGTTCTTCCCTCATGTTTGTTTATTGTGATTACGTTGTTTTTATCATTTATGTTAGCTGTAAAAATAAAACATTTCATTCCCATTAATTTGTTTCATATAGAATATACGTTCTTGGGATACTATGTGACTTTTATGTTAAATGCAGTTTGTTTTGCTATAGTCGTTAGTTTTCCGTTCAGAGTTTAGTGGACTTGTGTTTGTTTGTTGTTTCGTCTTTTTTTTGGCCATGGTGTTTTACATTCTTATTAGACTGATGTTTTCGTTTGCCCCTCTGTATGTTTTAGTTTCTCTTTTAAAGTTGTGTCAACCTCCAACTAGTTCCAAACTGTCCTGTATGTATGGTTATTAGTGTTAACGTTCCAGTTCAGAGGTAAAATGTTATTTATGACGTCTATTGGTCACATTCAAATAATGTTTTCTTGTACAATTCAATTATTAATAATCAGGTTGTTGATAACTTTAACAAAAACAGTTATACTTAGGGTGTACTTCAAAACCTTTAAATAACCTTATTTTTTGAATTTGGTTTTGAATATAGTTACGATACTGTTATCAGGTAATTAAAGACTGCATATGTTGACTTTAATATTGATTCACTTATTGGTACGGGGCGCCGAATGGGACTTGAACTTTCTGTAATCAAAATCAAATTTGCGTACACAAAATTCCATTCTGTCATAACAAAATCATTTTTGTCTTGCAAAACTATGTGATACAGACTTATTTTATGAGAACTTCAATTTTGTCATGACAACATTGACTTTTGTCAAATTGGTATGCAAATATAAACTTATTTGCATACAAAATTGACTTTTGTTACCTACTATGGAAATTAAAACACAAAAGTCGATTTTGTGGGACAAAATTGAATTTGTACGCAATTAACATGTTGATTAAATTAGCATCCTGTGATTTTGTATTTAAAACTATTTTTTGTGTAGACAAAATTGAGTTTTGTGAGACAGAAGTGAAAGTTTAACACAAAATTGACTTTTGTGACACAAAAATGACTTTTGTGACAAAAATGACTTTTGTGACAAAAATGACTTTTGTGACAAAAATGACTTTTGTGAAACAAAATTGAATTTTGTGACAAAAATGACTTTTGTGACACAAGATTGACTTTTGTATTAAATTTTCACTTTTGTTTAACAAAACTGAATTTTGTTTTCACAAAAATAAACAAAACCTCAGTTTTGTATGCAAATTAGTTCACAGAATCCAAACTAAACTAATTTGCATACATAATTGACTTTTGTCACCCAATTTTCAAACTAGGTAACAAAAATAAAGTAACTTTTGTCCACTGAAAGGTAATTTTGTATGACAGAATTAAATGTGTAGTATGCTACAAATTTTGTTAAGCTGAACTCAATTTTGTTGAACAAAACTCAATTTTGATGAACAAAACTCAATTTTGTTGAACAAAACTCAATTTTGTCCGTACGAAACTGAATTTCGAGTACAAAACCACAATTCGGCGCCCCGTAGTAAGGTCTTTGCATCGGAACTAAACTCATAGAACCAGTTGTTGGCGTGACACGGGTTGTGGTCTTCTCATATATCTTATGATGGTATAATACTTAACCCCTAACGGGAGGAATTGTGCCTGATATTCTATGATGAAGACATAATCTTTCAATCAGTGTATTGAAGTCTGGAGCTGACATATCAATTAATTACTAGTAGTCTGATGTTATTTATGTTTTATTGTCATTTTGTTTAGTTTTCATTTTTACATCTTCTGACATCAGACTCGGACTTCTCTTCAACTGAATTTTTATATGCGTATTGTTATGCGTTTACTTTTCTAAATTGGCTAGATAGGGGGAGGGTTGAGATCTCACAAACATGTTTAACCCCGCCGCATTTTTGCGCCTGTCCCAAGTCAGGAGCCTCTGGCCTTTGTTAGTCTTGTATTATTTTAATTTTAGTTTCTTGTGTACAATTTGGAAATTAGTATGGCGTTCATTATCACTGGACTAGTATATATTTGTTTAGGGGCCAGCTGAAGGACGCCTCCGGGTGCGGGAATTTCTCGCTACATTGAAGACCTGTTGGTGACCCTCTGCTGTTGTTTTTTATTTGGTCGGGTTGTTGTCTCTTTGACACATTCCCCATTTCCATTCTCAATTTTAGATGTATAGGGGGAGGGTTGAGATCTCCTTAACATGTTTAACGACGCCGCATTGTTGCGCCTGTCCCAAGTCAGGAGCCTCTAGCCTTTGTTAGTCTTAGTTCAGTGATAATGAACTATTTTTATTTTAGTTTCTTGTGTATAATTTGGAGTTTCGAATTGCGTTCATTATCACTGAACTAGTATATATATATATATATATATATATATATATATATATATATATATATATATATATATATATATATATTTGGGGCCAGCTGAAGGACGCTTTCAGGTGTGGGAATTTCTGACCTT
The DNA here is from genome assembly GCA_037788925.1 of Mytilus galloprovincialis. Lineage (NCBI taxonomy): Eukaryota > Metazoa > Mollusca > Bivalvia > Mytilida > Mytilidae > Mytilus > Mytilus galloprovincialis. The sequence goes on along the minus strand of CM075333.1, from coordinate 41,857,183 downwards.
CTGCTTTTGTTTATTATATGGTTGGGTTGTTGTCTCTTTGACACATTCCTAATTTCCATTCTCAATTTTATTCATCAGGCACTGTATACCTTAAATGATGGTTTTTATTTGTATGTCTCGTTTGTCATATAATTCCTTGACCAATCAAGTATTCGTTCATCAATGGCGCATAATTTTATAGGTTTTAACTTTCCTGTAAAATATTTAATAATAAAAGCGCTTCTGACCCAACGTGGTGTTCATTTTCAGACATGTAAGATATGCAGTATTTTAAAAATATCTTTACCAGCAATGTAGTGCGCTAAACATGTTAAATAAAAGTTCTAATTTGTTAGATGCATCGAACATTATTTTAATAATATATTAAGAATAATACCTTAGTCTTAATATTTATATTCCAAAATGAAAAAAAAACTTTCTGATTTCACCTCGTAGGTAAAACAAATAGTCAAAGGTTACTGCATTTACTTATTTGTGTTTATTTTTTTTCCATAATAAAATCGGTATAAATTAAGTCTTGCGCGTCGGACTATTACAAAGTGTTTTTTTTTTTTTTTTGTAATGTTTCCATAAAACGTTCCGCTTCAGAAAGCAAAAAGAAATCTTACTCGTCCTGCTAATTAGCAACACGAATTATAAGAAGCTAGTTTAAACTAGTTTAAATTATGTAAATAATTGTAGGTATAGTATTATTAAGTGTAAACTGTATAAGGTAAGTACTTCAGAAATATGATATATATCTTCTATATTTACAATGTAACTAAATATAACTCATAGTGTAATGTTATACATTTTAACAAAAACTAATGATATATCTTTGTCATTTTCTCAAAGGAAAGGATGCATTGCCTTTTGATTAAAGTGTTGACTTTTTACATATTACAAGGTAAGTCTACGTGCCTTTTTTAAAAATGTTTTTATAAACTATGTATTATTGTTATGAAAACAATGGTCAGTAGTCGCAATACCTTATACTAGCAAAACCCAAAACGTTCAATGTACACATTTGCAATGACAAAGGGTTATCTTTTGCGATTTAGCACACGATTTTTTATAAATTAGTTTGTATTGCTACGTGTTTGATTTTTCGTCCAAATATTTTCGACCCTAGCGCTAATTATATACTGTGTACAGACCAAATTTACGTCATGCATACCAAATAATTATCTATGAAACACTGGTCAAAATCAGTGAAAAATAGACGTTTCGTCTGCGGGGTTATTGCGAGCGACTGCGGATATGAAATGTATTTTATTGATATTAACTGCTAAAAACGTGTTTAAAAATTATTTAAATCGTACGTTTAACAGACGTGCTCTTTTTCTTACTCTTGATTGGTATTTTATCAGTCAGATGAACCTTGTAAGTTTTTATCACTTGTTACATTAAACATTTATGTAGATTTTGTATTGACTATAGCTTCGTGTGTGCTAAATTCACATTGCGTACTGTAGATATAGTGTCGTGATATTTTATAAAAAAAAAAGTCAAACAGGACAACTCGACACATTCTAAAATGTACATGTTTATTAAAAAAATGGCATGTACTTTTTATATGAAACGTCAGTATAATAATGATAGACTTGTTTTGGAATGTATCAGTTAAATTGTGAAAGGACCTAGTTAGTTGTTGTCACGTTGTTTTACTTATATTTATGTTATGTACGGAATTTGAACTTTACTGGTCCTTATAAACATTTTAACATCTTTTCTAGATTACAGATTGTTTGTAGTCTAATTTACATATTGTCTGTCTAATGTTCAATATAGTATTTTGACCTCAATATGTCTGTTTCTGTATGGTTATTCTCTCATGACGTGGAGTTTCCCATATCAACTTTTTTTTATTTTATCTTGATTAATAGTTTGTTACCCAAGTATCAAATGCGTAGTTATACTTTTAACATTTTAAAAGGCCGTCTCGCTTTGACAAAGACTGGGTCATTTCCAGATATAATGGGTGGCTATTCATGCAACTCGTTATAGGTTGAAATTATATATAATGTTAATGACGGATAATTGATAATTAAAGTCAAAGTAGATGAATACTGTTTTTCAGTTGCAATACGATGATTGTTGTTATAGAGAATCATATCTTTGTCTAACTTACAACGATTAAAGATAATCTAATGTATGTTTAAACATGACCAATGCTTTCAGTTGTAAGAGAAGCCCTAAAAGTAGTTTTTATTAAATACATACAATTGATTGTCAGGTATGACATACGAATAATTTTACTTTTTAGTTGTTTTGCATCATTTTGTGGTTTTTTTATATAAACATCTACATTTTTTTCTTCGTATTTGGTTTTTCAGAACAAATTGTGTGTGTCACATTATCAGCCTCACCGAACTATGTTTCTGCATTCGTTGACATAAAACTTATTTGCAATATAGACGAATTAATTGAAAATGCTAAGATTGTTACATTTGGTAAAAACTCGAGTGTTATAGGCAGAGTCAAATGTTCCAAAAAAACGAGACTGTTCTTTTATAGAAGACACAATTATGGACGTTGCCATTTTGGGGATAAATCCTGCTGTGACTTTACCAATAATACGGTTACATGGACTTATAAACCGTTTACAACGCCAATAATTGATGAAACGTTTTACTGTGAGGTTAATGGATATAGTAACAGTACAACAGTGAGGCCCGCTGGTATGTTATAACGACAAAGCCTTTAAAAGAGGGACGAAAGATACCAAAGGGACAGTCAAACTCATAAATCTAAAACAAACTGACAACGCCATGGCTAAAAATGAAAAAGACTAACAGAAAAACAATAGTACACATGGCACAACATAGAAAACTAAAGAATAAACAACACGAACCCCATCAAAAACTAGGGGTGATCTCAGGTGCTCCGGAAGGGTAAGCAGATCCTGCTCCACATGTGGCACCCGTCGTGTTGCTTATGTGATTAAAAGTTAAACTGAACAGAGATAAAATATACTGTATATTCAGTTGAAAAGCAACTCAAAGTCACATTCATAAGGTCTACAACAATAGAGATGAGTGTTGCCCTTACATTATCACAAGTTTTACTCAATCAAATTAGTAATTTATAGAATTATTAGATCCTTTCAAGTTAGATGCGAAAAATACCAAACTGCAATGCAAACTCAATGGTCTAAAATAAACTGTCAATATCATAGCCAAAACAAAAAAGGTCGAAAAGACAAACAACAGTACACAAAGCACAACATAGTTATGACCACCATATTAAAAAAAAATTAACAATAAGCAATAATATTAGAAAGAGGTACAAACGAGCACCGACAAAGTTTTGACCAGAAACTGTTCCATTCACATAGGCCTTCTTATTACAAGACTTTTTTTAAATCTCAATACACTTAATTTTGTGATTTGGATGTCCTTGGTCTTTTGTTGAATGATATTTACAAGAACTTTAACTGTTTCCTTAAATGACATTCAATTGTAGTTATGTTAATTCTGGTTAACTTATTATTTAATCTGTTTTCAAATTAAAATAACTTTTCAGTAATCAACATGAGTATACTTACGGGTGTCATTCGGTTTATCGAGAGAAATGACCGTGAAAAAATATCTAACGGGGTCAAGTATTGCAAGACGATCGTGAATGTAATTAAATATAAATTCGACTTCAAAATCAGTGAAAAAAATCGCCAAATTTTCAAAACGCGGAACATGTCCGAACGAATGTATGTCTATGGAATTAATTTAAACAAAACCACAGCCATAATGGCCATATTTCAACATATCATGATATATTTGAAATTTAATCTTTGGTGTGTCAGATAGTCAGTAAAATAAAAGTATACTCTTTCCTTAAAACCGTTTATTTGTTTATGAAAACCTTGAACTGTGTTGCTTTTTCATCAAACTTGATCGTGAAATATATTGCGTGACCAGACTTAATAATCAGAAATCAATATGTCTTTTACTATACTTGATGTACCTGCAAGTGGTTGAAGACTATTTTGATAAGAACGAACGTTAATTTCACTCTATCTCGAAAGTTAAAAAAATAACTTAAAACGTGTCTTAGTCTGTGTGAAAAATTCAGCTCGGACAATCGGATTAGTACAATTCAGGCAGACCGGCACTTTTTAGCCAATAATATGTGTATGCAAAGTTTAAATCAAAAAGAAAACCATCAATAAAAATCTTGTAGCATCCTTCATAAACAATTTGAGATTGAGCGATAAGCAACATTTTGTGCAACAATACTTTCTTAAGTTAAATGCATCTTTATATACAAGGTAGCAGATGTAAATTGATATCCAATGAGATAACTATAGATTACAGACTAAAGAATACCAGAGCGCAAATGCTGAAATGTCTCGTCTGCTTTACTTATGACAGTATATTTGTTGAATTTCTGTTATATTAAGGGTTTTACTAGAAGTGTCACATCCGCTTAAGATTGCCCATGAGTCATAAAAAGAGGTCAAGGTCAGATGAACCATGCCATTCCGATCTCTTCAAACACCCCGTACATCAAGTATAGGTGTTCCGATGCTTACAGTACATAAGAAACTGACAAATGTAAAATTTATGTTTGGCCGATTAATTTGGAACATAAGGTCGAAAGTATATGAACCCTGACCGACAGTCAGACATGAACAGTAAAAACCCGAACATTTTTGTTCTGCAGGCACGGTAGGGATTATATTCAAATGAGGGACAGAACATACCAGAGGGACAGTCAAACTAATAGATGAAATAAAATGACAAGTTTATGGCTAACAATAAGAAGACAAACAAACAAAATAATAGCAAAGAAGACATGACATAGAAAACTAAAGACTTAGCAACACGAACCCCACACTGAGGGTGATATCAGGTGCTTCAGAGGGGTAAGCAAATCCTGCTCCACATGTGGCACCTGATATGTTGCTTATGTTATAACAAATCCGGTAAATTGTCCAATTCGCTAGGTCTCATTCGTTAAAAGTGAAGGGTATTGTAGTCACGACATAAGGAACATTCCCGATATCATCTGTGAACGGTTATTCCATAACGGTAAACCAACTCGTGATTGCGTCCGTAAAATTTACGAAGGGGTGATTTAAACTTCACCATATAGAACTCTTGGTTTAATAGCTTCTTTGTGACCAGCAATCTTCTATTAAGGAAATCATGATAGAAAATAACCCGGGAATATCGTATCAATTGGGAGATATATACTCCGTATGCAGGCACTGCTGGAAAGTTGCTACATAAAAATGAAAAGTTCACAATTGGGAAGCTGAAATCATCTCTTCTATCGTAAGCATGGTAATGTTTTGTTTTCAACCTACCCTCATTGTAAATTTCTAGATATATATTTAAATTAGAGGCATAATGTATTAGTTTATTGAGTAGTTGGTTTACTGAAATTTAATGACCAAATGCCGCAGTTGTTATTTCTTTTTCTTCTCACTTTCTAAAAATATTAAATAATTTGAAATGCATAAATTTATTAAGGTTATTTGAGGATATTTGCTTTATAAATATAATGGACATCAAAATGAGAATTCAAAATTAAAAATACAAAATAAAACAATCTTAAATTTGAATTAATAACAAAACTGACAAGACTGATATTGGTTTTATTTACCAAGTCTGTGTGGTATTATAAGATAATTAAATCCAATGGCATTGCACGATTATAGCCCTATTTACCAACAAAAGAGACACGGGTCAGTCATGCCAATGTAGTTTTTTCAATACCAATAACAAATATTATTATCATATAGTTGAAGAAGAATTTGAACGTCTTCGTAGCATCAGATCTTTCACGGTCCATTTCACGATCTTCAAAAAGCGGAGCGTGATCTTTCACGATCAGAAATATCAATCTTCAGATTATGTTGATACAAAAGTTCTATGAGAACAATTCGATTAATTCAAATAGCATGTTTTTTTGAAGAAAAGTAGTTTATTTTATTCGAATTTCTGCAAAATCATGTTTGTTTACATTTTTGATGTCCTTGAAATGTCGAGGAGCAATCTGTCTTTTGTTGTTTTGTAAAAACTATGTACTTTTAAGACTGGCTTTTCTTACTTATTAATCATAATATTGATCCGTTTTGACAGACAGTGTATTTTGTTGTAAATTTTTGCGTGTAATTAATTAAATTAGATTATTTACTGATCTTTCATATGTCTTCTCGATTAGATTTACTTCATGATCCGGTACCAGACCTTTTACGATTGTCTCACAATACTTGACCACCGATAGAAATTCTTTCACGATCCTTTCTCTCGATAAACCGAATGACACCCGTATTACTGTACTTTTAATCGTAGTTGTCGTCTTTCTATTTATTCCTGGTAATTATCACTATGATATTGGCCTCTGATCAACTTAGCAAAAAGTTTGAAGGGAAAAACAATCAATAAGTTTGATTCTATTTAAAATAAGAGGTTTACTAAATACCAAAATGTATTCTTAGATGCCATTTGTAGGCTCTGTGACAGTAGCTATCCTCATTCTTTATGACATTAGAACAAGTCGTAAGGGTGGCAACATTTAATAAAAATAGTAACCAAGCAGGAAGATATCAATAAAGGGATGTGTAGGAATAAATATATTGACAATACTTAGACGACATCTATATATATGTATTTCGTCAAGAGCTCGGAAATAAGTCATTTATACAAGTATATTAGCCAACCCATCAAAATCATATTCCTTACTACAAATCTACTATGGCAATTGTCTTTTACATTATTTCTATTACCTTTGAGAGCGTACACCTGACATATAGCTGCTTAAATGTGAGTTTTAAATTAAATTTAGGTTAAATGAATTACAAAATCAACATATTTGTATTGAAAACAAAATGTTTAACAATAACGGCGCTATCGAAGGAAAGGCCTGAAATTATGATACAAAAAATTCAATACCTACTGACTACGAAAAGACAAACAAGACACTGCATGTACATATAAAGGTTAAACAACAGAAATCACGTTAAGGGCGATGACTAGGGTCACTTGTGCTTCAGAAAAGTAAGCAGAGAATGCTCCATATGTCGCGCCCATTGTAAAGCTAGTTAATAGTACAAAACATTCACAAGGTCATAGACAGAATATTTATAGGTGGTATAATAGGTAATAATGTTTATGAAAGAATGGCGTCGCATGATTTGGTCTTTCCTCTCCAGCCAATTTGAATCTCGTGCATGTCGTGTGCGTCTCATGATTTTGTTAAATTTCGAATCGTTCATATTTACTGAGTATTAAGCGGCTTCATACAATTCTACATATTGAATGTTTAAATTATTCAAAAGATCTGATATGGCTGACATAATAGAATTCATCATTTTAAGTTCAATATCAAATATTCTAGCAATCTAACTTACAGGAATGGTGTATCAGCATTCGTATGTAGTTATGTATGCGCTCGTTAACCTTTGACAGTCAAACAAAAGCATTTAAAAGCATGAATGTATATATCCGTAGAAAATACCATCAAAGACTTACACAACTCTAGCAGTGGGATCGATCAATAATAGTAAACGAAAACACTAATGAGTTGTGTGCTTCAGTAGGTAGATCTCGCTATAGAACTGGGCGTGTATGACTACAATTATGTAATGTGATAAATGTGCAATTTTAAACCAAGAGGGTCCCAATTGAAACATTTAAAGTTAAACTTCGCCTGAGACAAATTCAAAATTGGTATGTAGAATAATGACACAAGTTAATGTCATGAAAATGTCAAACAAAATGTATATTTGAACTAAGCGAATACCAAAATAGTTGCTACAAGGAGCAATCTGTATGTTTGCTTTCTATAATTTTATCCTTAACTTTACTTTATTAAACCCTTTAACTGTTCTCTTAAGGTGTTTTTTTATTATAAAACGCGACAAACCTACAACTTTATTTTTTAGTATGTGTGTCAATTTTACATCTCAGTTCCTATAATGTTTCTTTTTTCTTTTTAGTTCTTTTGTATACTTAATGTATAATATATTTGTGCACAGCGCGATCTTATGAAACATATAACATTTAAACCAATCATAAATGCTAGATACAATTACAAATGAATTACGCAGACAAAAGCAAATTTAGGTCATTAATAAGCAGATGCAAAGACAATAACTTAACTTAAATAAACACAATTCACATTTCGTCAGTTCGAAAAAATCGGAACAGATTAACAGACCCAGGTTTTTATTTTTTTTTTTAAATTGAACAAAGGATGAAAATATTCAATGTAAACGACTTTGAGAGACAACCATTGGATTGCTCCGTTGTGCTTATCTATTTATATAAACATTAAATGACATTTTTTGTTCAGACTAATGAATTTTGATTGACCTAACTATTGTCATTTGTCAGCTTATGGCAATAAATGTATTCGAGCTGGCAAAATATAGTGAACTTGAGTTAAAAGAAGTTAGTTTCTTTTTAGTGTTGTCATATGTTAAAGTGTCTCCTTCATCTACTGAATATAAAATAACACAAGGAGAAACAGTAGAAAATATCACGTGTTCTGCTGTGTGCTGGCCAATTTGCACTTTCCAATGGATTGGACAAAATTATGAGAAAGACGGAGCTGAGCTCATAATAGAAAATATAACAATCTCTCAATCTGGACGTTATCAGTGTCAAGCCAAAAACAGGCTACGATTAGGAAGCAGTACTTTCATTAACATTGGCGTATTGTGTAAGTAGTGAATATATTGTTTCGAAGGAAAAATATATAGGCAGCAGTATAATACTGTGGATTCATCAATTATGGTAAATTGAATAAAACTTCCGTTTTCGTGGATGTTACATTTCGTTTGAAAATGTGTATTTCGTTGAACATTTAAATTCGTGGTTCCACTATTCAAACGAAATTCACGAAAATTGGTTTCCAACGAATATTAATAAATCCACAGTAAGTTAATTAAGAAAATAGATTTATAATAAGGTTGATACCTTTCACAAACATAAACTTCTATGTCATTTGGTTTCTTGTGGCAATTTGTACCATTGCCAATCATACATGTACCACATCTTTTTATTTGTATTGAAGCATAATACCTGTATATTTGTATAACGTGTTTTTCATTAAAACGGACTACTTTGATACTTTGAACTAGATACAACAAACGGTACAATCGCCTCTTTCAAACTCCATGCTCTGTATATTAGGAGATCCCAATATAATTATGATCAGATGCACAGTAGCATTTTGTGGTTGTAATTTTGGAAATGTTCAATGAATTGCGATAAAATATCAGGAGGCAGTTAAGGACACGAATGTACTCACACCCGCAAATAAAGCAATGCTCCAAACTAAAGACGATCATAAAATACAATCGTCAAAATCGTATTTTATGATCGAATATATAAGGACGAACGAACGCGATAACGGACTACTCAACAACCTGATATAAACCTAAACCCTAATATAAAAAGAATACGATCACGTGCCGTTTGATGATTTTTTTTAGGTCTATTTGATTTCCTGTTAAATACTAAAATGTTCTATTAATCATGCTTTTTACCTCACGAAATAGTACAACCTGGTTTAACGTTTAACATTGACATTCTTTTCCTTTTTTTAATTGAACACGCCTAATATATGTATTACCCATATCGAGTTAAAGAGTTAAATTAAAATTCACATGAATACGGGTTCACATAAGGTTAGATCATTTAGTTGCAAGTGAACATATGAGACATCAGCGATGTTTGTAAACTTGTTTTGACAAATATGGACCAGATTAACTGTGTGTAATGGAATATTATTTCAATATTACGCTTTTATCAATACTTTAAACAAAAAGAATTGTATTGTTTGGGGTAGAAGCGCTTATGCTAACGTATAAACAGAAACAATATTGCTGGTCGACAAATTTCATGTGAGACGATTGTATTTTAATAAAAAAAAATTGACATGATTTTCTACAAATTTTTTTTAGCATGCACACTCTTCATGATCAGTTTATTTTCTAAATTCAAGATGCACCAGAGACAGTTGTCTTATCCCCTTCAAAAGAAATATATAAGAACAGAAGGTGGTTCAATAAGCTCTATTACATGTTCGGCTGATTGCAATCCTGTGTGTAACATTACGTGGACGTATCCAGATAAAAGAACACTTCCAAGGTCATATTTCTATGAATATTCATTAGAGAAGACACATGATGGAGAATACACATGTAAAGCATTCAATGATATTGGATATAAAGAGAAATCAGTTACAGTAATTGTGAACTGCAAGTATTTTGTATTGTTTTGCTAAGTAAAATCGATGAGTCACTATCATGACTATGGAACAAAATAGACTAACAGACTTTTCAGCAATATAAAAAAAAACATATGAAAATAGTTTCATTGAACACGAATCAAAGACATGAGGATTTATAATTATATTGGTTGAAATGTAGATGGTTCTTTTGGTTTTATCAATTTATGATTTCAAAACTCTTAGAACATGTATAATTTGTTGTTTTCTTAAGGTGCACAATACAAAGATTTTTCATCCCCAATTAGACATCTTTAAACTGATGTAATTTCACTTATCTTTCTTTAAATTTTATAAATGAGGTGCCAAAAAAAAGAAAAATTAATTTCGTTATGACATAATTATTACATAATAATTTGTTATGTAATTAGTTGCCATATTGTGATGTCCATACTTGAATGAATTTAGCTTCTTTTTTATTCATAGCATCCCAAAATATTTTAAAGATTCTTGCACAACACAGTTTGACCTCCAAAACGGTGTCTCAGATTTTTCCTATTGTATTTCATTCTCTCATAAATTTTCAATGAAGTTTGCAACATCAATTCATAAGAGACCACTAAATTCAATTGTAATAATTAATTTATAATAATTATGTCATAATGAAATTATCACAATTTGAAAGATTAATCTTTCTTCTTTCTTTTGGTACCTCATTTATAAAATATAAAGAAGGATGTAATGAATTGCATCAGTTTAAAGTTGTCTGATTGGGAGTGAAAAAATCTTAGTATTGTGCTACCTTAACTTTAGAGCACTAGCGTACTCGATACATTTTAATACATAAGATTGTACAATACTCATGAACATAACATGCATTATGCCATCATTTCAGGTAAGTTTGAATACTAAATATTGAGAACAAGGAATTAAATTGTATAACAACATTTCTTTTAGTGAAGTTGTAAATTTAGACTTTTTTCTCTACTTCATCGTATTCATGTCAGTTTAATTCTTACGTAAGTAGTTTTACGTTTTTTTGCCAGGGGATGTTTATAATTTGAGTTTGAATATTTTCTTTGTTTTTTATATTTCGCCCCTCTTGGTATGGAACATTTTTATCTCGTGCTTATCGTATAGTTAACCAACAAACAAATCAAAATATAAAGCATCCACAAATAAAAGCCCACATACTGTGAAGCTGAAACCAAACATCCGAATCAAAAACTACATTTCTTAGTGTGATATTTGGAAATTGGAGTTATATGCACACTATATGATTAACGTAATAGAAAACATGTTATGGAGTGTTGAGGAAAAACAGGAAAGGCTTTGTCGCAAATATAAAAATTCAATTGTGGTATCTTTGGTGAGTTTAGTTGTCCATATATTTATTCATGGTTGTGTATTGTGTTAGTTTTTTTTTTTTTTAATAAAAACTGAGAAACTATAACAAATTAAAACAAATATGTGTATGTACAAATAGGTTCTTATCCGCGGTTAGGGCGCCTTGGTTTGGTATAACCTTACCTGGCCGCCAATGATATTTAGTTTTGCCTTATACATTTTATATGAACACTTATTTCCTGATATTGTTTCATAGTTTAAAACTTTTTCATTACAACGGACACCAACCGGTAATATGTTTTATAAACTCCATGTAGTTCCAATATGCCAAAGATAACATGCTTTCCTATTAATTTCAGATGCACCATTTGATGTCCAATTGTCACAAAATAGCACGTCATTTATAGTGGAAGAGAATAAACACGGTTTAATAAATTGCTCTGCAAACTGTAGACCACAATGCCAATATCAGTGGACAAAACAAACTAACTGGTCATCATCAAACACACAGTTAGTTATAAGATATGCAAAAAAAGGTGATAGCGGTTCTTATAGATGTGCAGCTAGAAATAGTGTTGGGTATAAATATTCATCGTATGTACTCGTGACCGTGCACTGTAAGTAGTAATATTTTTTTTAAAATACTTCAAAGAACCGAAAATATAATTGCATTGTGTTAAACAAAAAGGAATGTTAACAACGTCTGAAATTATCATTATGTTTTTCGATAAAACAAGACAAATATAGCCTATGATTTTAAAAAAACTAAATAACACAAGCGTTCGAAAATAAATGAAATTAAAAACATTTCTTTTTTAAATTTTATCTCCCCCTGAACAAACATGGAGTACTTACTACTGGACGTAATGCAATCAACAATCAACTGATTAATCAAAATTGGAGTCGTATTCACAATTTAAATAATCATTTTCATTTGTATTCTACTAACAAATTTAACTCTAAAGTTTGTCGATAAATGCTTTGTTAATAATATTTAAACAGCATTTACATTTGAAGTTATTTTATTCAAGTTTAAAATTTTTGTTAAATGATTCTGACAATTAATACAATTTTGCTATGGTATATTTCAAGCAAGACCGACAAAAGTCAAAACTATTGCTGCAAAAGGCCAAGGATCTACCACTGCATCTATTGCATGGATACCAGATATGAGTGTGGTACCGAGACAGAACTTTACACTGCAGTTTAAAAGAAGGAACGACATAGATTTCACTAATATGTTTTTTGAAGAATATGCAAATCAGCAAAATATTTACTTGTTACATGTTAAAAGCCTTACACCCTCTACAGAATACGTTTTCAAAATATTGTCAGAAAATTATTTAGGTCGGACCGAATCAACTGAAGTTAGATATGTTATTACAGGTATGAATTTGTTAACATAAGCAACTCGAATCGTGTATATACTATTGCACAATAAAATTAAAGTATGGTATGCTTTTTACCTTTTCATATTGCAAATACTACGGACATTTTACTTAACAACGTGTTTTATTGCTCTTTCGTTTGACTTTGTTCTATTATCAATATTTCTTTTACTGTTTGATTGTTTTATTTGATATCCATTTAACGTGACTCGGTACTTAAACATCCTGTCAATGTGGTTGTATTGTATTTCATTTTTTGCTGGTGTGTTTTGAATATGCGACTTTTTGCATTTCTTTGGTTCTTACAACGTGACTCTGTACTTTAAAAGATCCCGTCAGTATGATATTGTTTCATTTTATGTCATTATTATATATTTCTATTACGAATTACAAAATACGTTGAACCACAAACGTCAAAATTGTTCAATCGCGTAGTGAAATGAACTATTTGTGGATTCTTATAAATTCTATACAACTTTTGGACTATTTTAAATCTCGGTCTATTTCTGAGATAAATTCTTACATACTTTTGATTTTTCAACCCTGTAAGCTAACAATGCATATGTGAAACTTTAAAATTGTTTGTATATATACATCGAACGACAAATACATGTGACGTATAAAATTTTCTGACGTCACACACGCGAATCAATGAATGTGTTTGTAGATTGATGTTTTTGTGTTTTGTTAAATTGATCCTTTTAGAATTGTTACACGATGATGACATTGGTCCGAGACCACAATTGTCGTCCCTTGATTTTCGTTGTTCGATTTTCGCTGTTCACGAATATAGTCCCTAGTGTTGACAGTGGGTTACTTGTCATTAATTTTTATACCCCTTCCAAATTTATTTCTCCATGTTTAATGCCTCAAATTGCAAAAAGGGGAGTGAAATTACACTGTAAAAAAATTTGGGTCCCGAATTTTAAAGGAAAGTAGTGATTTGGTCCAGCTGAAAAAGGTTAAAAATTAGCATTTCGGAAGCTGTAAAAAGATTTCAAGACGCCCTAAACATAAAATTGTCTTTATTTTGAGTTAATTTTCATTTATGTTCTAAAAAAAAAGTACTACGAAATTATTGTGGTCTCGGACCGACTGCTGTACCCATATTTTGACTATTTTATTTATAATGTCTTTTTAGTTCACGCATCATTGTAAATATAACGGAATGTGATGAGACTGTCATCAAAGTGAGAGGGTTAGCGCTATACAACCATGTTTAATCCACCATTTTCTACATTTGAAAATGCCTGTACCAAGTCAGGAATATGACAGTTCTTATTCATTCGTTTTTGATGTATTTTGTTATTTGATGTTGCCATGTGATAAAAGAATTTCCGATTAGATTTTCCACTCAGTTCAGTATTTTTGTTATTTTAGTTTTTACCCCCGAAATAGATAACATGAGCTGTTTTTGAAAAAGAAACTGTTTTGATTTTCATGTCCTAAATCATTTGTTTTTTGTTCACCTTTTTTAATTGGAGCGACTTTCACCATGTTCATGAGGGTTGTTGTAGACATATGTCTGTTTTAATAATCACAAGCAGGATAACGCTGATGAACTTTTTTTATATCAATATTGCTACACCTAAAAGGTAATAAAACCTTTTGTTCAAAAAGTCTAAAAGAATATATATAAATAATTACATTAGATGTATGTTTCATTATAATATTTTATTCTGATTGGCTAACTGCACATAACGTGTTATTCCGTAAGCAGTTGCATTGCTTAATACAACTTTTCACTGTTGATAACACTTGCTCCAACAATAAAGTGCACAGGTGAATTAAATAATAAAATATATAAAATTCGTGTTTTCATGATCATAGCTAAAAATGTAATTATAAGTATTGAATGCTTCTTTTTGTAACTTTATAGGGTTGTAAAAGCGTTGACCGTGCGTACATTTTTAGAATGAAGCTTCATACAAAATGTACTTCGGTCAACGCTTTTACACCCCAATAAATTTACAAAAAGAAGCATTCAATTCTTAAATGTTCCCAAAGGTCACGGTCTGCATAATATAATAACTTTTTACAGAAACATTTTCCTTTTTAAAATTCAAACAGAAAATAATTAAATGTATGTATAAGGTTTGGTTTATTCTAAATCTTCTAATAAATGTCGTTTCATTTATCAACATTATAACTTCCTATCTTCAGCTGAACCGAGAACTCTTATACGTACTGATCTGGTTGTCGGGGTTTCATTGATAGCAATAGCTGTACTGTTGATCATGGTAACGTTGGTTTTAGTCCAGAGTAAGTCATTATTTACAATGTGACACCTTTCACAACCAAATTATTGTTAATTAAGCTATCTTCCCTTGAATCTTGATAGTGTCAAATCTAAATAGACCACTTAGTGTTAATGTATTTAGTAGGATATCAAAGAAAAGTAATTACAAATTTAAAATTTTAACTAACTATAAATTGTAGATATGGCGTTCTCTACAGTTAATTTCCAAAGAGAAAATGTTCTTAGTTTCTTTATATGACTTTTATATGGTTGTAGTATATAGAAATAGAACGAGTAGATTTACACCTTGTCAGTGTACTTCATCTCACAAAAGTTGGAGGTATGCGATTGAAAGTGTATCCAAACCGTCAAATATGTCTGCTTATACATGTAGCTTGACCTGATGTTTAAACCAAAATATGTTAATGAACCCAAATATTGTACGTCTGTCAAAAAACTTTTTCCTTCATTATGTATTGACGTGTTTGATTCCACGTTGGACCCCATTGATACGGGTTGAAATAATCAATTGAAAACAGTAATGACAGACAGCCTTGTCAATCTTATTATCAATAATGATTTGTTTGACAAACTTTATTTTCATATGTCGATTAGAAAAAAAATTAAATATACAACTAATGTGAAAAACAGTACGTATCCCTTTTTCGATTGTCTGACATACAATATAGCAAAAATACAAAATTGATATATTTATAAACTTAGTCGATTCCGTGTCCTGAAGTCTCGGATAGATATAGTTGTCTCATCAGATATCGTACCACATTTCTTTATATCTATAAATTGAGGCACATCGCAAACTGTATGCAATCAATATATATAATCCATATCATTCAATAAAAATATAAATATATTTGAACTAGGGTTTATATTGATAAAACAACATTCAGACCATTCAATCAGTGGTTCCAAATGCTATGGTGATAGAACCACAAAACCTGAAAGGTAAGATCGTTCATGCTGCTACATGTATGTAACATTTTTTTTAACATGTATATTAAATGTAATTGTAAGAAAACTTGTGAAGTATGTTAGCATGGTAAGTTAATACCATTAAGTGTCTATATGCAATCTTACTCGTTTTAAATAAAAGTCTAACGCACCTACAAGGTGCGGGACTCTTACTCACAACCTCAGTTTTAACATACTAGTGATAAAGACTTTGGTCTTTTTATACTCTCGGCCAAGAAGGCCATTGTGCAGCACAGCATTGAATATTAATTTACGTTGTTATGATTTAATTGTCCTAAAGCTTGATGTCAATATAATGTCAATAGTGTAGATTTGCATTGATTTGATTTATTTCAATATTTGATGTATTTAAGAAGTTAATAACATTATGTAATTTTAGTGACATATCAGTTCATCTGAAATAGTTTTATCAACTTTGGTAGTGCAGCTACATATATGCAAAATAAATTTCATCCGGCCGAAACAATTTCTGTATTTACCTTCAGCAGGTCTGCTTAACACTTATATTTGAGAGACAATGAAGTAAACGAGTAGCAACTGTTGAGGATTTAAATGACAAACAAAACCCATAAAAATAGAATAATTCGTGTAAGGTCAACTTTGTCTAAGACAACGGAGTTGAAACATTTGTGTCTTTATGATTTTAAAATTTATAAACGGACAATTTAAAAAAAGAAATAAATCAGGTTGGTACTGAGAAGTACCACAGTTCTGACCCCTGAGGAGATGGAATCCTGAAGACGAATAGCCCAAAAACAGAGGCATCGACCAAGTTCTGTTAAAACGGACACAATAGTCAATTGTATGCATCCAAAACTATTAAGCTTTTAATAATTTTATTGGCTCTTTGGATAAGCTTGATTACAAAATCTGTTCTCCTAAATGACATGTTCTGGTTATGTGCATACAGATAAGGGTGGCTTACGAACATAAGGATTAAGTTTTTGTTTTTGTTAAATGCCGGATGGATACACATTCGACTATTGACAACATACTTTTTATCTATTTTTATAGATCAACAAATCCTGAGGAAAGTCTATATGAAATTACAAATCTTCAACTTCTAAATATTGGAAGTTCCATTGAAGGTATATAATATATCGTTGCTACGTGTTTTTTCGTCATCTTAAATTAAACTTTTGAAATAGCAAAATTATTATGGTCATAGTTATATATACATTTGGTTCCATGTTTAATTAGGATCATGTAGTTGATTCAAACATTGATTATATATAGGAACTCTTATCTTTTGAACTACATCGAGACACATAAATAAAAACGATTTCTTGTTGTTTCATGTGATTATCATAACCTATTTATTTTTGCAACTTGCTTAATTATAACCAATCTTCAAAATGACAATTGACGTAACTATTATAAACAATGATAAAAGTCGGTAATATTGATGACTGCAAAGGACAAACGCTAAAGTCTTACCTCTAAAAAAAACATACACCAACATAAGTTTGATTTCAGTCTCGTATGGGTATATTGCTTTAAGTTGCAACTAAATAGTGCCTTCTTTTATATATTTATCAATAACAAATCGGTGTGTTTAATCGTCATTCACATTGATGCAAGAAACATTTAAGTTATTTTCTTCCGATGTTGATGAATGATTGTTGGTTGCTTCTCGTTGTATCATATTCTGAATTTTGCTGTGTACTTTTACATCCCACGGAGCTAATCTTGACCAGTTATTTAAGCAACCAAATTTAAATTCCCGGCTGCCCCCAGAGGTTTTCAAATGATGATAAATATACAATGCCCAATAAAGAACTGATTTAGTGGATTGGCTTAAATATTTCCTTTTAAAAAAGACATTTCAAATATGTTTTTATTACCATTGCACTTTTTTGTTCATCGCTGCTTATATATAAACAATTTTATGTTCCTTAAATCCTGTGTTGATGCTTTGCATGATGCTTTACCGAATATGATATTTTTACAAAAAGAAAGTTTGGCAAAAACTTTTGATTTTAATTTAGGAGCGAAACGTAGGGAAACAGTTTTGAATGTTTTCTGTATTTATATATTCACACCTTTAAAACAATGGTTGATTTAGAACATGGCATGTTTAAAGATATCATTCTTTTGTTGAAATTTAAATGTTGCCCTATAGATGAGTCATATATATTTATTGGTTATTTTTTATGTCCCATTTAAAAATTAATCAAAAAAGAAATGAAGAAACCTTTAATCATTTGGTTTTCTTTTTTGCAGCATCACAGGATATTAACGAAACAACGCAGGAACTCGGGTAAAATACAAATGTTATGCTGTTATTTTATTAAAATTGAGAATGGAAATGGGGAATATGTAAAAGAGACAACAACCTGTTCAAAAAGCATACAACAGCCGAAGGACACTGACGGTTCTTCAACACAGCGAGAAAATGTCGCACCCTGAGGTGGTCCTCAGCTGACCCCTAAATAACACTGTTCAGTGCAAATGGACCTCGAACTAAATTCCAACATATAAATGAAAAAAAAACATAAGACTAACAAAGGCCAGAGGCTCCGACTCAGGAGTATACTTTATAAATGTAATACATGATAAGCACTGTCTTATATATCATGTATATTGAAAACGCCATTAAATATATAGGGCATATTATACCTTTGAAGCGCGTTTTCTTCTTTGTACCATTAAGACTTATCAGTGGCTCTGAAAAAAAAACAGAAATATAAGTATGTTTGATTTTTCCTTAAACAAGTTAAAATGCAAACAGATAAGTACTGCATTTTAGAGGATTAGGTACCATAAATTCTCCCACTTTAGGGCGTATTGTTTCTTGTGTGTTGTAAGCGTCAAATGATATTCATGTCTAAATGAAATATATGCTGAAATCCAATGATATGCTAAATCAATTTTACTGTTGTTTTCTGTAAACTGTTGCTTGTCATCTGGTCGCTATCCCTTTTTTTAACCGTGACGTTGTTGCTTTTGACACGAATGTTGTGTAGTTCCATTTGCTTTATTTCACTTAAGATATAGTATTCCGTCCCCGAATCAACCAATACAGCTTCGCGTCGATATTAACATATTTTCTAATACATGTCCCCTTATACATGTTATACCACAAGTTAACATTCCCACAATGCAACTTTCACAGTAATGAGATTGGGGACATGTAGAGTTATGTTCGCATACGAATTCATAGAATTAGTTGCCATCGCTCAAATGCATAAGCTCAAATAAAGATTATCATTATGGTAAATAGTTTTAGTTTAAGAGTGCAAATGAGACAACCCTCCATACAAGTCACAATGTATAAAAGTAATCCATTATACTATGAGGTCGAAGTACGGTCTTCAACACAGGGCCTTGACTCACACCATACAGCAAGCTATAAAGGGCCCCACAGATAATTACTAGTGTAAAACAATTCAAATGGGGAAACCAACGGTAAAATATATATAAGAAACGAGAAGCACTTATGGACTACATCAACAAACGAAAACCACTGAACATCAGATTCCTGACTTGGGACAGGTTCAAAAAAGTTCAGAGGGTTTAAACGTTTGAATGGTACAAAACCTTAACCCTTATCTGAAACATCACAACATAGAACGACACACTATTAAATATCAATTGAAATGGCTTGACTCAATCAAAAGACATATTAACACAAGTGAACATACACTAAACCAATAAATTTGATCTATTATACAACATAAATTCCAAAGAAATAAAATATGAGATGAACAATGAAAGTAACCGTATTATACCGCTGTGAAATAATAAATAATAATCTAGAAAATATTCTACAATTTTTCAATATTATCGTACACAGGAAAATGAAAAAAGTTGTGTTGACAGGTTTCGTTTACCAATTCATGGAATTAGCTGTCATCGCTTGAATTGATCATTTCAAATAAGGATTGTCATTATCCTTTAGTAATTTTACTTCTTATAGTCTCTAAATACTAAGATCAAAATACTACTTTGACAATAATATTTATATTTCAGTGATACGCCACGTGATAACTTTTTAAGAACACCTGCAGACAGAAATTTGACAGACAAACAACATGTACGATTGACTGCCACAGGTAATTACCCTTTCTTTAAATCATTAAACAAACGATCAAGTTGAATGTAAACTTATGAAGTCGTATACGTAAAGTTTAACAACCAGCCTTGCGTCTGGTGCAAATACAAAATATTAATCTTGGTATCTCTGATGAGTTTATTTAGAAACAATCGATATATAAATAAAAGATGTGAGAAAATGGGGTATGAGTGCCAATGAGACAACTCTCTATCCAAGTATTATTTTGTAAAAGTAAACCATAATACGGTTTTCAACACGGATCATTTGCTCACACCGAACAGCAAGCTAATAAAGGGCACCAAAAAATGACGACTGTAAAACCATTCAAACGAACACCAATGATCAAATGTGTATAAAAAAGACAGAAAAGAGAAGCAATTCTGAACCACATTATCAAACGACAACCACTGAACATCACATTTCTGACTAAGGACAAGTGCAAACAAATGTAGCGGGTTTAAACGTTCACAGTTACATGAAACAATAGTGTAACATCACAACATAGAAGGACAAAATATACATCTGCATATGGAAAACTTATGCATATAATTTAGCATATAACTGATTAAAAGGTAGTTCATTGTAGAATTACTGTGCAAGAATAAAAGGGAACATTTTGTACGTTACAATTTGAATTAACAAAAACTTAACCTTTCCACTGCATTTAACATTCATTTGTATCTTTTTTTCAAATAGTTCGTAATGTGTATGCCTTAAAATACTTCAATTCAAAAAGGTCACAGTAACATGTGTCAATTACATCATTTGACACAAATTGTGTACATCTGTTTGAAAGTTAATTAAAGGGAAGCAATAATGAAAAAATACATTTTTGTACGAAACAATTATTTCAATATTATTTCAATCGATAATGCATTTAAAAAAAAGATACCAAAAAAATGTGTTGGGGTTATATCATTGTAAATATTATTGTTTTTTGTTTGTTATTTTTAAAGTATATAACTCACTTTTCAGTGACGTCAGTGGCAATCATTTAGGTAGAGGTTACAAGAAAGGGAAGTAAATAAATAAACAGTGTTAAAAATTTAAGAGTAGTTTTGTCCAAACTATTTAATATTTTAATAATACTAATACTTCTATATTATAATTAGTCATATTATGTTCTATATGTTTTGAATCAGCCGATTTCTGCAAAAGGAACACAATTGCTTGAAATGACGGTCATGAATTAGGTGTTATATTTAATATTGTATAATATTATATTTCAGAAATAAGAAGACAAAGGAACAAATTGTTGGTTCAGTACGCTAATATAACTGCCAAAAACAAGAAGGTTAACGATCGTGTAGAGAAAAAGGCACTGAAACCGCTCATTATGCCAAAGCCAAAAATGAAGACATGACCAGCATATGAAACATTGATTTTGGTTTCTACTACATTTATCTATAATAAGAATTAATCATTTTAGTCAATCTGGTCTAATTGTAAGATGTATGTAAAATTGTGTTCAAATATCCGATAAAATGATATGTTTAGTTCTGTTCTCTTTTTTTTTGGGAAACAATAAAAAATAAAATAGCCAACTAATAAACAAATGTATACATGTAGCATGTGTATATGTAATCAATTAACAGCATATTTTTCAACTATTTTTTATTTTAATTTACAATTAAAGGAACTGTCAGATTTCAAATGCATTTGATTGAACGATTTACATGTTAATTCTTTCTTCATTGAGTGCATAAAATTTAAACATTTTAAGTTTAAAAATAAATCTCTAAATTTCCCTTTCGTCACTAAAGTCAAATGTTTTCTAAAACAACAACCATTAACTTGTAAAAACTAAGAAGAATACGTATTTGATCAAAACGTAGGCATTTCAGGATGAATCCAAACAGATAGCACATGCATTAATAACTGGATATATTAACATCAGTATCTAACAATAGATGATTCTAGCAAATGTGTCACCCGCCTATAACATGTATAATGTTCTGACTCTATTAAATATTTTTGCTTTAGTGAGTGCTTTAACCATGTTAGTCGGGCTTTTGAAAATTATCCAGTGTTTGATCAGAAAGAAGAATATATAAAAATACACATTGTGTATATGTAGATTACTCATTCAATCATGATAAACCCCTGACAAAATGTAGCCTGGTTATGTCATATCAGAACAGTTAACCTACTGATTATGAACTTCTAGCGACGTTTTTCGAGCATTTGTAGCATGACTCAGATTGTATTAAAAAACTATAAGGTGAACTTACAGTAGACTAACATGATGTCCAATAATGTTTGTATATTCAATTTGTCACAAATTTATTGTTCAGAATATGTTTGACAAAAAATATTTGAATTGAATTGAATTGATGTAAATAGCTAATAGTAAAGTCTGTTTTTAAAAGAGTTAATTTTGATGGAATACATATATAATTGTATATTATAATGAAAACATTTAACCAAACATAATAAACAACTACAGTTTACGGCGGTTTTTGTGTTATTCAGTGTGTCGTTTTCTACATAGCGTTGTATTGCTTGTTTGTCTTTTCGTCTACAGTTGGTCATGACATTGTCAGTTACTCTTCGCATTTTGAGTTTTAAGTGTCTCTACGTTTCCATTTGCAGTTTTGTATTTTCATGCAATATTTTTAATATGTTTATCCATAAGAGAAGAAGTGGGATTAAAGTAAATGAGACAGCAACTCGACGATTAAACAATACAATTATAAAAAGGTTCAACAAACTGCGAATAAAATTAAAAGATTATAAAACACTTAATATCTTAAATTCCGGAAAAAAATAAAGAGCATACGATAGATATTCAATGCAAACGAAATCCAGCCAATGACGATATCCATTATTAGGGTCAGTCACATATATGCATGCATATCTAACGGATAAGTCATTGATTTGTATACATTGTGACACGTTTTGCTGAAATAACCTTCATCAAACACGTTCCCGACCAAAAGTTTGGAATTATAATATTATTATTTATGACAAAGCGTTAATAAAGAAATGAGCGTTTGTCTTTTATTCCTTTTTTCTTTCCTTGTTTCTGTTTTACATTTTTGTTCTGTTCTGTTTTTTATCAACTGATGAATTTGAATAGGACTTTGATATTTTATCCTTTTTTTGTGTAGACCAATTTTACATCAACCATTGAATAAATGAAAAGAAAGGTGCACGTTAAAAAAGATAGTCGAGGTCGAAGGTAACTGGCAATGCTCAGGATGATCAAATTAAGGCATAGAAAACAAGACTACGCAACAAAAACCTTATCGAAACATTTTAATTAAGCGCTCTGAAAGGGTGAGCAGATCCTGTCCTACATGTAACACACGTTGAAGTTATAGAGAACACGAACATTAAAATATCACTTTCTAAACATCAGAAATATCGATATTTTAGACAATGTTATACAAAGATTGAGCAATAATACCGCAAAAAAATATAAAGAATATATGATAAATGAATTTCAATGAATCGAGTATTTGAAGGTTTTTGTAATAGAGGATCTATATATGATAATATTAGATGCATATGTAATTTATTCATTCCAAAATTACTCCCATTTATCATATGAAGATACAATTTGCTTCTGTTCGTATAATTTTTTGTCAAAATCAAAATGCACATATGACCTAAGGTTGGTAACTTTTTAAATGTTTAAACCCGCTATATTTAATTGCACCTGTCCTAAGTCAGGAACCTGATGTTCAGTGGTTGTCGTTTGTTGATGTGTCTCGTTATCGCTTTTTATGTAGATTAGACCGTTGGTTTTCCCGTATGAATTGTATTATACTTTTGGGGCTCTCTATAACTTGCTGTTTGGTGCGAGTCAAGGCTTCTTGTTGAAGGTTTACTGCTACAAATTGTGACTAGGAGGGAGTGCTGTCACATTGGCACTCAAACCACGTCTTCTAACATCTATTCAAACATGTCAATTCACAAAAATATATCATGCTTTGTACTACACTGACTAACACGAACTAACTTGCCAGCACAGGTTCACAATTCCACGCAAGACATATCACCATACGAAAACACATTATAATGATACATTCGGACAAGTCTATGCTTGTTATCCTGAATACCGAAATATTTGCTGGAGATCAAACACAAGGCCTCACGCGCATGAGGTAATCACGTTATGTACCACCTGGATAAGTATTCAATGAGAAGACATATTTTTACTTCTGTACTGTATACGACACATTCATGAATTGTGTAAGAAAAATGTTTATGTTGTGTCATCGATTAAGCTGAAGAACGCCTCCAGGTGCGGGAGTTTCTGCCCGCATTGAAGACCAAATGGAGG
Source organism: Mytilus galloprovincialis (assembly GCA_037788925.1). Taxonomy (NCBI): domain Eukaryota; kingdom Metazoa; phylum Mollusca; class Bivalvia; order Mytilida; family Mytilidae; genus Mytilus; species Mytilus galloprovincialis. The sequence goes on along the minus strand of CM075333.1, from coordinate 41,832,713 downwards.
CCTTCGGCTGTTTTCTGCGCTATGGTCGAGTAGTTGTCTCTTTGACATATATCCCATTTCCATTCTCATTTTCTATAACTTCCGTTCTCCTAATAACAAATCAATTATATTTAAACTAACGTTGACGCATTTCCCCCCCCCCCCCCAAGTTAGACTTGTCTACTTGACACTGTTCCTATGTCACTTTAGTCAAGTCAAACACGAGCTAATTCTTAAAAATGCACCTTTAAGATTTACTGAGTTCAATTAACATCTAAGGGTTGCAAACAAAAAACACAATTACAATTAAAATTCTTATTCATTTCAAACACGGGGACAGAAACAAACTGTCTTTTGCATTTAGAATTTCGTCGAATTCATTATTTTGGTGGTCTTCAAATCAATAATCTTCGGTATTTTCTGCAGATTATTATGTCGACAAAATATCCAGACAACTTAAATTATAATACTCGGCAAAAGTACCAATTAATATTTGAACTTAAAATATTTGTCGGGAATTTTACAAACTAAATATTTGCAACAAATTAAAAATATCTGCAACAAATAGAAAATGCCGTAAAAAGTAGACAAAAACTTTATATTTACATTACAAGCATATAAATAAACACTGTAGATAACAATATTTTTACCTTGGGCAAACGACGTAAAAGTTAGTAATTTTAGGCCACTGTATGCCCTATCGACATCTCAAAGGCCGTCAATATTTAGTTAACAATAAAACCAAACCAAAAAATTGGTAAATTGTTAAGCCTACCAAACTCCAGGGAAAATTTAAAACAGCTAAGTCCCTTTATCAAAATGAAAAAATCATTAGCTCATAAAATGTACACCTCAAAAGACTTGCTCCAGATATTTCCTTATATAGACCATGGTGGGTTAAACCTTGTTCTATAACTAGCTTAACCTCTCACTTGTATGACAGTCGTATTTTATTTCATTATATTGACAAAAAGTGTTAACAAAACAAACAGACATGATAAATAAAAGGGAAAATGTGTGTTCAGCAGTAGCATATTAACAGCGTAATGGAGATGTACGTAAGTCCCTTTGGTAGCTAAATATCATTCGTATAATTTTCTTATAAACCCTAAACCGCTGTTCTATAGGCACTAACAAAATCTGTCTGAATTAAAAATCTGAAAACGAATAAAATGTGCATGATGTGACAACATTATAAAGTTCCAAGCATTTATTACATGTACAAATATTTACATAAAATTCCGGAATAGTGACAACAAAAACAATTTGTGTGATATATATTTTCAACTGGAAATACTCGTTGCTTTCTCGATAAATGTTGATATATATTATTTAAAACATATTTTATTTTAATGATATTTCTATAGTATAATTCTTTAAACAGATATAAATATTAAATTTCAGTAACCTAGAGTCTAGTTTTTATGTGGCTTTTTATCTCACCTGGCCCAAAGGGCCAAGTGAACTTTTCTCATCACTTGGCGTCCGGCGTCCGGCGTGGTCCGTCGTCGTCGTCCTGCGTTCGTCGTCGTTAAGTTTTACAAAAATCTTCTCATCTAAAACTACTGAGCCAAATTTAACCAAAATTGACCACAATCATCATTGGGGTATCTAGTTTAACAAATGTGTCCGGTGATCCAGCCAACCAACAAAGATAGCCGCCATGGCTAAAAAAAGAGCATAGGGATAAAATGTAGAAATTGGCTTATATTTCTGAAACAAAAGCATTTAGGGCAAATCTGACATGGGGGTAAAATTGTTCATACGGTCAAGATCTATCTACCCTGACATTTTCAGATGAATCGGACAACCCATTGTTGGGTTGCTGCCCCTGTATTGGTAATTTTATGGAAATTTTGCCGTTTTTGGTTATTATCTTGAATATGATTATAGATAGAAATAAACTGTAAACAGCAATAATGTTCAGCAAAGTAAGATCTTTAAAAAGGGAACATGACCAAAATGGTCAGTTGACCCCTTGAGGAGTTATTGCCCTTAGTATTCATTTTTATCAATTTTTCGGATTTTTTTTAAATCTTTTGCAAAAATCTTCTCCTCTGAAACTACTGGGTCAAATTATACCAAATTTAGCCACAAGTATTATTAGGGTATTTAGTTTTTAAAATGTGTCCGATGACCCGGCCAACCAACCAAGATGGCCGCCATGGCTAAAAATAGAACATAGGGGTAAAATGTAGATGTTGGCCTATAACTCTGAATCCAAAGCATTTAGAGCAAATCTGATAAGGGATTAAATTGTTTATCAAGTCAATATCTATCTGCCCTGAAATTTTCAGATAAATTGGACAACTGGTTGTTGGGTTGCTGCTCCCAATTCGGACAATATACCTAATGTGCCTTGAAATGAGGCACACCAAAGTCACGTGTAAACAAAAAATCTCTGTGTAGTGATATTTGACACTTTTCTATGATAAACATGTGACTGAGCTTAACCATTTGTGTTAATTTAGAAAGAAGGGGAACACAGAATAAATGTGTAAAATCTATGGAGCTATCAAATGTGTTCAAAGTATTAAATTTTCAAAGGATTTATTTGTTAAAAATTGGATTTTTTACCATGAGGAGCCGCATCACAAAAGGATACTCGGGGTTTGCTAATTTACGGAAAAAATAATCTCAGTTCGTACCCCGAAAATTTAACCACATATGTCAAAATGTCTCAGCTTCGAAACGAGCCATCACACATATCTAAGTTGGCGATATGGACTGAGCAACAGAAGAAAACGTTACCATTACCGCCTATGGAGAAACTAAAACGCATCTTGACCCAATTGGTAATTTTAAAGAAATTTTGCGGTTTTTGGTTATTATCTTGAACACTATTATAGATAGAGATAAACTGTAAACAGCAATAATGTTCAGCAAAGTAAAACCAATAATAAGTCAATCTGACCACAATGGTCAGTTGACCTCTTAAGGAGTTATTGCCCTTTATAGTAAATTTCTAACATTTTTCATTAGTTTGGGAAATTTTGGTAAATTTTTTACATTACATTTTCCTCTATATCTAAAGGGCCAAGTCTCTATAGATAGACAAATTGTAAGTAGCAAGAATGTTCAGTAAAGTAAGATCTACAAACACATCACCATCATCAAAACACAATTTTGTCATGAATCCATCTGTGTCCTTTGTTTAATATGCACGTAGACTAAGGTGAGCGCCACAGGCTCTTTAGAGCCTCTAGTTTTTTAAATTTTTGTTCACAATTAATCATTGTAAAGAACTATATATCCTTTTTTTTTTAATATGTAAATTGTTATTTTACCAGCAAATCATTGTAAAGTCTTAAAAAATCCAATCTGAGATAAATTATGGTTTGACCGTTTATAGGTTGTGAAAACAATATTGCTAAACCGGTCGACACATATTATCTCAAAACGGTTTTGAGCGTCCGATGTCAGATTAATATCACGTGGTTTGGTGAGACCTGGTTCTACTTATTTAATAAGTAATATAATAACAAATTTGTTTTAACTTTTATAATCAGTCCTGTGTTTTAGCAAATACATCATTGTCATAAATCTTCGTTTGCAGAATATCTAGACAAACTTGTTAGATATATTAGATATGTGGATTACAGTTGAGTTACAAAATAATGTTTCTGTAATGTGGCAAAATGGTGTCACTCTTTGGAAAATGTTGTGAAAAATTCAATAAAAAGGTAGTTACACGTAAGTATCCTTTAAAAAATAACCAGATACAAAACCAACTATTTATTACTCTTCTACATGAGAGGTAAGAGGGCAAAATCAGCTCAGTCGTCAGTACGACAAAACTGATAAAAGTTAATACAAAACACATGTTACTTTTCCTTGTTTTATGGCATCTATTTCAAATTATCCGAAGATATACATGATATATATACATGATATAAAATTATCAAGAAACACATACAATTTGATAACAACAAAAACTGATTTGATCATTCCTCTAGAAGGTATATAAAAGCACTTTTGACTCACCATGCAATTTTTTACAAAATATTAAAAAAAATGTTTTACATGTATTTCATTTTTTCTGTCTATGCTGTCATTCTATTTGTAATTGATTATACATTGTCATGATGCATCAAAAACGTCCATAAATCATCGTTCATTCAGTACATGTATGTATAGTAGTAAGACTAATGATATTTCTTTGTTTTTCTAAATTCAAAACGTTATTTCAAGGTTTTCAACATTATATTCACCATGCTCACAGAGAAAAAATCTCTGAGCTAGAACACAATTGTGTTAAGAAAACCGTTGAAAACGGCCTCCGGTGCGGGATTTCTTTTTGCTATTTTGAAGATCCATCGGTGGCCTTTGAGGGGAGCTGTTTTCTGTTATTTGGTCGGATCTCTTTCACACATTCCCCGCCTCAATTCTGAATTTTATCAATGTTTTGAAACTTAACTTTACGAAGTTGAAAATGCAAATGTTTAAGATAATGTGAGCTAATTTTTTACGTCCCTATATCAAATGAGCTGTGAACTGCAAAATTTTTCTCTAACAGAAAAGTAAGAATTTAAGTTTTATTTGTCAATGATAGGTCAATATGATAGACAATGAGAGGTACTTGACAGTCCACCCTGAGCTGCTCTGGTTACTTGTAGATGAAAAATAAAAAGACCTATATTAACGTAAAATAATTCAAAATTAACTGTATTTCTGTCGGGTTTTGTTTAGATATATTTGTTCAGTGGATTATGTAATGACTCAAACATCCAATGGTTCTGCATAATTATTTGATTTTTATGATGAATTATAGTTAATCGTTTATTTATTTTTTAATGAATTTCAATGAGGATTTTGAACAGATGTGTTATTTTGTACAGTATATATACTACTTGATGAATCCATTTACATCAACCGCTTTATATTGTACAAGGTAAGTTGTCAACATATATTCTAGATAAATTTGTGCACATAATTTAGAATGGACGTTGAATTAATATTTATTGTATACTGAATTCATTTGCCAGTACAGGGAGCATAGTCGTTTCTTGTACTGCATAACATTTGCCACATGGTGTGATGGTGTGGGGTAAAATAAAGCACACAAATTAGAGGGACAAATATAATATTGTTTTGAACCATTAGTTGGTAAACAAAATCTGGTATGTTTTGAAATTTGATAAACGCGTAAACATCATTTCATTCTAACGCATAAGGTAATTTAGGTTTATTTAAAATAAATGTTTCGTGTAAATAAAAAACGTGTTAAAAGAAAAATAACAAAAATACCGAATTTCAAGGATATATTAAGATTAGGGTTAGTTGTTCGGTCTCTATTTTTTTAAGTGATTTCTTCCAATTCAATGCTTTTGCCGGTGACTCTTCGATTTTCTACAAAACAAACAACTGGCGTAAACACGTCACTCAAGACACATAAGGCCTCTTTGTTAATAAATTTAGGAAAATACTCATTGCTGATAATATCTAGTTCCAGTCCAAAAACTAATAACTAACGGCGTGTCCAAGGGTGTATAACAATCAAGACACGTTCAATGAAAATAGTGTAAAGACGTAATAACATTATAGGAAACATGATCTTAAGCAACTGCAAAATATAAGTATCAACATGAAGTAGAACCTCAAGTTGTATTAACTTATAGCAATACCTATTTAAAGAAATAATGATAACCTTTAAGAATACGTTCATTCTGAGTATCGATGAGTTCACACGAACCACATCTAAATCAAATAGACCTTTAAAAAGCATCCCCGTATAAATCCGAATGCGATATTTCTTTTTTTTAAGATGACTACAAATTTAAACTTACGTATCAAATCATTATAACTACTAAGTAGTTTATTAACGGTTTTAAAAGAGGAACAAAAAATAACAGAGGGACAGTCGAACTCATAAATCGAAAATAAACTGACAACGCCATGGCTAAAAATGAAAAAGACAAACATACAAACAATAGAACACATGACACAACATAGAAAACTAAAGAATAATCAACACGAACCCTACCAAAAACTAAGGGTGATATCAGGTGCTCCGGAAGAATAAACAGATCCTGCTCCACATGTGGCACCCGTTGTGTTGCTTATGTTATAACAAATCCGGTAAATAGTTTAATTCGATAGGTCACATTAATGTAAGGGAAGGGACATATCCGATATCATTTTTATTTTTGGTATATCATGTATTCATGTATGTAACGAAATTTTTTGCTTAATAATTTTACCAATGATACATATATGTCAATTCATTTAATATCTTGTTGACTAATTGTCTGTTATATTGTAGATGAATGCGTCAATACGTATACGTGGATTGATTTTGATTGTGGGCGGAGTTTCTAGTGAAATTATAAAACCGGGTAAATCCTCAAAAAGTATTGTTATTAGAGGTGGTAGTGTTTGTTATCTCTTTTAGTGTTGTAAGCTTAATCAAATTGGTATTTATAAGACTAACTTGTAAATATAAAGCACAAAAAGGAACGACCAATACTTTTTGGAGTTTGTAAAAAAACTTGCAAAAATTAAAACTCAAGCTTGTTGGGTCTCTATCACTTATTCGCTTCAAGTTTAGAAACACAAAAGAAGTGCATTATGATAAATATCTTTGCACTGTATATAATGGAAATGTTACCATGTTTTAACAAGTGACCGAGCTTAACAATTTTTGCTGATTTGGAGAGCAAAATAGAAAAAAACTTTTGAGTTATTAAGACTATGCAAATAGCTGATTTTTACAAAGAACACATTTTGTGAAAAAAGGGATTTGTTTTACCTAGAAAAGCCACATCACAGAAAGCTTTTCAAGGTTTGCTAAATTATTGAAATAATGAAAGTGGTTTCGTACCACACGATTTATACCACATATTAGCAAATGTATTAGCTCGAAATTATTCATCATACGAATCCAAATTCAAATGTTGGCAGGGAAATTGAGGCAGAGCTACCGTTATCGCCAACAAATGGATTGCGTTCTATATAATCTTCTCGTAAAACTAAGGATTTTCTTATCCCAGGAATAGATCACTTTAGTCGTATTTGGCACAACTTTTCGGAATTTGGGGTCCTCGATGCTCTTCAACTTTGTACTTGTTTGGCTTTATAACTATTTAGATCTGAGCGTCACTGATTAGTCTTATGAAGACGAAACGCACGTCTGGCGTATTAAATTATAATCCTGGTACCTTTGATAACTGTCTTTACCTATACTAGTAACATTTGATTATGAATGAGCCAAATAATGTTTAGCCACTGCATGAATCAAATTGTTGAATATTTAGGAATGACTACGATGATAACTAAAGTGAATTGAAATCTACCCTACCTTCCACAAAAATAAGCCATTCGAGTTTTTTGGAAGGATGCAGACATTAACTCTATATTTAGTTATAAGTTATTATGTAGAGTGTATAAACATAGATCGTGTCCTTAATTTCTTATATTTCTGATTTTATCAGCAAATAGTTGTGAAGCTTGCAGCGTAAAAGGAGTTTGCTATTCTGCCGATGAACAATGGTTAGAAAAATGTTGGACGAAAAAATGAACTGTTGATTCCACTGGTTACCAAACAAGCTGGACAACATCAATAGTGAAAACACGTACGTAGACTTGTTAACAAATCGATAACATGGCAGGATTAACAGATTGTGATTATTCTTACATTTAATTTCAATATATCAACTTCACCTACGTAAAACATTCTTTTTTATTACTTTACTGATGTTTTAAAATTAAGCTCTTGTTTTGCATCGATCGAAAACTAATATTCTTTCGTTTCGTTAAAAAGAAAATATAATCAATTAATTCATAAAAGTAGTCTCAACGACAAATGAACGGTTAGAGACACAAGTAGTTATCTATTTACTTATCTGTAAAACACCATGTCAATGTATTACGAAAACTCAGACGAGAATCTAAGCTTAATATTTCGAATGACAGGAGCATGGTTCCACTCCATCAGATTTGTATGACAAAACGAAGAATATATAGGCAGACATGTAATGATTGAAGCATTAAAAAACATAATTAAATGCTTACAGTTTCAAGTGTAGGAAAATTGTTGAATACAATGAGCTGATTGAAAACAAAAATATATGTAGCCGTTGTTGGTTGTTCAAATGCTATTTTAATCTTTTCTTTTGTAGAGTGTGAGGATACCAATGGTAAATGTATAGATCACGGTCAACAGAATACGGACGGGTATACCTGTAATATTTCTGGAACGAGAACGGAATACATCTGTGACGGTTATGGAAAATAAAATAATTATGACTTATTTTATTTACAATTTATTTGCAATAGTGGTAAAATAACAGAAACAGTACTTAACCGATGATCAAATCTGTTATATCGATTTAAAATACACAAATCAAAGTAACAAACAAAATCTGAGAGTATTACATGAATTTAAATACAGGAGTTAGCTCGTGTATGTCAACTGCGTAATGGTTTGTTGCTATGTATCAATGATAATTCACACTGATTACAAACTCAGTATCGACAATACGACATAACTGTTAAAATTACGAATTATTGTGTAATCAAGTGTAATGTAAATTTTAGAAATAATTTCATGAATGTATGATGCAACAGTGCCAAGTTAGATATTGCTATTTTAGGAAAAACTACATTAAGATATATGCATGATACATGCTATTGCGTGTTCTATTTATTGCGTTACTAGCTTCGCTAAAATCATCGCAATAGTTTTGGAATTGATTGTATTTTGGGATCAGAAACCTTGGTAATAAAATTAACGGTACCAATTTTCTTGCACCAGGTAACATGTCACTACTGAGTTGAAACACTTTTTTATGTAATGAGGAATCCTCATTAATCTGTAGGAGCTTTTTTTTCTTAATTTGTAGTTAAATTTTGTTATAAATGTGTGGTAAATTTTAAACATTAAATTTACGATTTTTTTTTTTAATTTTGGTAAATAAATCATTTCATGCAGTGTCACTTGTCAAAGTTTGAACAAAGATCGTCAAAATAAGGGTAATAGTTGGGTTTCATTTTAAATCTTTTTTTCTTTAATATTCAATGTAAACAAAAATGAGATTAGCATCGATTAAAGTCAGTTGTTCACTTCTGTGTACGGCGTGCCTGTATAAGAAACCATCCGGCAGTGTCGACAAGTAGCTGGACCATACGCTTATAGGCACTACCATAGGAGTATACTCACACTGTCCTTTCATACACGTATAGTCGGACCAAATGATTATATACTCGTTTGGTAATTAACGGACCGGACCATATAGATATTTTGTCAAATATGCATTAGAAACGTTTCAATAAAACAATAAACTTTGATCCAAAAAAAAACATTGATGGTTACATGAAAATGTATTCATTTCATAATTCGAAGGCAACATAAACAATGATGCATCAGTTAGTTTTCATGGCTATTTGTGTTTTGGCATGTACATGTATGCTTAGGAGAACATTGACTTCCACACGGTTCCATAGCTTTCCTGCATTTACAAGTCTTGGTTGTGTATGATCGGTTGCAGTTACACCTTTTGTTAGCGAGTGAAAAACTATCCTTCTTAGCAGCTGCGTGTAGTGATACTTAGGTCTGGGGCCATTCTGTTGTGTCTACGGTAGTTTTTATAAGCTCTTGTTTTCCAATATCGTAACATGACTGCAGTATATCATATCCATAAGACGATTCCCTTCCATGATGTTACTTGAGAAATAATTCCCAAAAAATGGGTACCAATAGCATCAAAAAGAGAAATCCGAGTGCACCTTTCTATGTCAGGGCGTGTTTTAGTTCAAATTTTGTCTAGAAAAAGTATAAAGCAAAGTGTTTGATACACCATCTCGCTTCAGATTCTATCATTTTTCTATATCAAGGATACAGGTTGACTTTTTAACATCAAACCAGAATGAAATATATCGATCAAGCGAAATACCTTTCTAATGAATCACAAAAACAGAGTAGGGTTCTTGACAGTTAAGACTACAGAATTTCACGGATTGCAGCAAACTGGAAAATAATATCACAAGGACAGTTTTCTTAATGACGATTTAAAGAATGTAAAATGTTGGACTATAATTTTGCTGCATTGGAGATTTTTAGCATAAACTAAATTGACGATTTCCTAAGTTGAAAATGAAGTTGTTTCACTGTAAAATGTGAGTATTTGTTTTATCAATCAATATTGTTAAGTTAAAAATGTGTATACTCATCTTTAAGATTTTGAATAAAATCATAGCCTATTTAATTTATATCAAAGTTAAAACCATAATTTATATTTTATTTCTAAATTAATAAAATGCTACGTAAATTGGCCTAAAATGTAAGACTGGTGACATCATAAAACAATGATCTAATGGTGGTAAAAGTAAATTTTAAACATCACAGTTGCAAAAAATAACCATGGTATAACTAAATTATACCATAGTTTGCTGTGGTATAATTAAAAATTACACCATTTCAGAACCCTTTTGATTTCCACATAATATTAAATTTTCCCTATAATAAACACGTTCCAGGTCGAGTCTGATACCGATAAAAATACTATATGTTTTCTGTTACTTTACCTAATCTGTACGTTCCGCATCTACCAGGCGCACCACCAAACAGTGTATTTGGAATGAAGTTGCTTTACATACGGGTCATAATCACACATGAACGTTGTCATTATACAGGGCTAACGCACTATTTCAATCAATAATTGGTCACAATGTAACCGGTTGTAGTATTTAAATCAGCATAGTTTTATAAGATAAAAATAGGAATACAAAAAATCCAAACTTAAAGTAGGAATAGTTTCCAATTATCCGGCATGACGTCAAAGCAACGAATCAAAGAATATAACTTATGTATAGGTAAAATACATGTAGGACAGTCAATAGTGTAAATAAAAGAATTACACCATTCCAGGCACTGGTAATAAATAAATTACAGGTCGATGGACATTGTTTCCGGTTGAAGAATTGTAATCAGTATGACCTTATATTAACACGACCATACGAATACTTAAAATACTAAATAATAAGAATATGGCGGTCATCAAAATTCAACATTACAGGCCTTTTTAAAAAAAAAACACATAAATTTATCAATTTGTAAAAGGTTCTAGGTCTACGGATTCAAACAGAAAGATTTTGATAGCAGAACATAATAAGCATGACTCTGATTTTGATATATAATTTTTAATAATCTATAATATCTATAATAATTTATAATATCTGATTTTGAATAATAAGCATGACTCATGATTATGATAGCAGAGATTAATAAGCATGTGCATCTTCTAATAAGCATGACTTTATCAGAAAACATTAAAAACAAACTAAAATGTAGGCTTAACTTAAAGCTCATTAACATAATTAGATACTTGAATTCCGTCACGGATCCCAATGTGGCGGTTGTGTTGTAGCATAATTTAAACTGATCGATATAACCTACAGCAGAAAGTTTTAATTCAAATTTACATTAAAAATTTACCCTGTTTTAGATAAGCATCAACAGCGGTAAACGATAACTATATACGAATGATTAAACCCAAAAGCGAGTGGGGTATTTACACTTGATTCTTCTTCCGGTCAACAGTAAAATCCTTGCCAAAATGAGTAGTTCATTGCATAGTTTAGAATAAACAAGTTCACAGGCACGTCTACTCAGACTGGGATCTTTATATCAGACGCCTTGTGTAAATAGTGTTCCACGCTATGTGGACACTGCCACGTCCAATCAGAATGAAAACGTTACATTCGATGCCTTACGTACAGAGTGTCAAGCTGTCTGAAGGTATAGAACTCTACCGGCAATCCAGTTGGCCTTTGTTATCCGACCTACCTATTCATTATTAATGTGTTCTCGACCTAAACCCTGCATACAATTTTTGCCATTTGACGATAAATAACCAATAACAATATATCATGTTTTCCCGACTTTAGCCGTATAGCCGTCATTACACGAGTTAACTATTACATGCATTTTTAGTTTGTTTTCGTCTCAAACACGCATAAAATATTTGTCACTGGACGATAGTCAATCTATAGCAATCCATATAAGAAAACTGTGACATGACATCATATTGACAATTATGTTGGATATTTAAATGGCATTTCTATTCATTATTAATGTGTTCTCGACCTAAACCCTGCATACAATTTTTGCCATTTGACGATAAATAACCAATAACAATATATCATGTTTTCCCGATTTTAGCCGTATAACCGTCATTACACGAGTTATCTATTATATGTATTTTTAGTTTGTTTTCGTCTCAAACACGCATAAAATATTTTTCACTGGACGATAGTCAATCTATAGCAATCCATATAAGAAAACTGTGACATGATATCATATTGACAACTATGTTGGATATTTAAATGGCATTTCTATTCATTATTAATGTGTTCTCGACCTGAACCCTGCATACAATTTTTGCCATTTGACGATAAATAACCAATAACAATATATCATGTTTTCCCGACTTTAGCCGTATAGCCGTCATTACACGAGTTAACTATTATATGTATTTTTAGTTTGTTTTCGTCTCAAACACGCATAAAATATTTGTCACTGGACGATAGTCAATCTATAGCAATCCATATAAGAAAACTGTGACATGACATCATATTGACAACTATGTTGGATATTTAAATGGCATTTGTCGTCATTTATTACATGTTTTAATTAACTTCATTTAAACAAATCCTCAGTGTTCATTTTCACAGGTAATATAAAATTTAAATATCAATACTAAACTGCTATTCAATTTCTTCAATTCATGGTTGATAAAATTACTATTAAATATATTCAACTTTGGTAAAGTTATTTAATTTATACATTTGTATTTATTGTTGACATTTAGTGCATCTTAAGGGTAATGAAAGTTGATATATTCAACGAGTCTGTTATTAAAATTTACTGCAAACATGACAAAAAATTTAAAAAAGTAATAGCACAAAAATACTAAACTCCGAGTAAAATTTAAAATGAAGGTCCCTAATCAAATGGCAATATCAAAAGCTCAAACACATCAAACGAATGGATAACAACTGACTTGGAACATAAATTTTCCTATGTAGAAAATGATGGATTGGACCTGTTTAAATAGCTAACTAAAGCGCTCACTTGTATGCCAGTTGCGCCATGTTCCATTATATGTCATAGCGATGCGTTAACAAAACAAATAGCCACAACAGGCAAAAATGTCAAAAATAGATGTACAGCAGTCGACATGGTGACATCATCTCAATCACCATCAAAACAAACAAATGTAACAAAGAAGCACAAAAAGGCATACATCAAATTTAACAACCATATTTTGCTTTTTTTATTATTATGCTATTTTTTGTATCTCTGTAAAATTCAACAATAAAAAATTGCAAGATATCTGAAAAGAAGTAGGACCTAATCCTTACCCTGACAGGCAGATATGTTTTCATACAAAACCACACACTTTCACGTGCGTTAAAAACCTATACCCTAATATTCCTTTTAATATCTAAGTCGTTACCTTACCAAAGTAACCAAACAAACAAGGTTCACTGATAATTTGGGTCGATACCTCTGCTGGTGGACTATCAGACCCGAGGGTATCATCAGCTCAGTAGTCAGTACTTTGGTACTGACATGATTTACCAAACTTTTCAAAAATTGTCCGTTTATAAATTTTGAAATTATTACGAAACTAATGTGTCAACTCCCTCAGGCATTGTCAGGCAAAGTTGACTTTAGATGAATTTGGCTATTTATTTAAGGTATTTTTGTCATATAGCTCTTCAATTTTAGAATTTTAAGCTTATCTACCTTATCCATGCGTCTAAATCAACAAATAGTCATGTACTTTGAGCAAAAGATCATCTGTACATTTATGAATATAAAAATTGAATGTCCATGCTTTATGCCAAATTTAAAGGAAAACAATCAACTGCAGTGCCCGGTGTCCTCGCGTCCGGTGATATCGCTCATCACCAAATGTCGTCATATCAACAATGCTACACAAATAGAATCGTCCTTGTAAGTATCTTAGTCTTCCGAGATGTAATTTGATAAGTTCAAGAGTGAATTAAAACCTGCATTTCAATTATTAACCATATGAAGCTAATTTCCATTTAAATAAATGCAATTTGTTTCATTAATGTCAAATTTGATCAGATTGAAATAAATTTTGCTTTGCATCTTTGGTAGTCTATTTAGTTCAAATTCAACAATATGTTGTAGCATAAACTTTTTCTTTTAATCAAAATATGCTAATTTTAACAGGTATGCGCGAAATCATCGGACATTTGACGAACTCTTAAAACAAGTGTTTTCATAATTTTGAACACCAATTACAAAAATGTTTTAGGGGGAAACTATAATACAGAAGACTGCATGAAATAAAAGCATGCTAATTTGTTCACACAATATTATCCGATTATTTGTTTTATCAGTTTAATTAAGTGAAGTCAAAGTCTTAGGTGCGCGAATACAGCTTTATTCTGTAATAGGACATAGACTCTGTGATTTCTTATGGTTTTTTTTTAAACAGACGACATTTCCATACTCGTAGATAGGATTAAAACGAAACTTAGACTCTTCCAACTACCTGTTTGTTCAATTTGATGCATATTGTTGTGGTTTAAGAATAAACACAATGATGAAGATGTGGATCTGATAAGTTTCCCCCTACAATATCTACTTTGATTTCCCCATCAATATCCTCACATGTGTTGGAAGAAAGTTGTAGAATGAAAATTTATAGTATATTACATAAACTGTAGTTAAAAGTATTTGATAACCGATTTAAAATAATTAACTTTTATACCTTAGAACTCAAGCATAACATTCATGTTTAAAAATAACAAGGAAGTGTTCACGTTTTGATGGTTTTTGAGGACTTCCTTTAAATATTATTTTGTCAGGTTATACAAACTGAACATTTACTGTCGTTTCTAGATTATCAGGCTTAAAAGATAAAGTAACGTATTTTATCTTTTTTAATCTCTTCAAGACAAGTATGTCAAACAAAAGAAACATTGACAGTTGACACACTTTTAGGTATACCAGTGAGTATATATAATATTATATTTCTCTCTTTGTATTTGAAAAAAATGTTTCCAGAATATATATTTGTCACAATTTGAAAGACGAAAAACACATTTAAGTGAAAATTACCAATGTATTTCAATGTCATTCAATTTTGCACTATTATATTGTTTACCGGACCAAAATTAAGCATAAGTAACATTGATACTGTCATTTTCTCTTTAATAATATGACTTGTTTGACTAATAAAGCTATATATAATACAATATATTTGGTTTTCAATGCACTCCAACTTTGCTATTTGTTAATTGCAGTTTAGAATTGATTTGTAAGTATTTGTAATTGAAATCTTTTGATTTGATTTTTTTTTGCAAATTGGAATGTACTTGATGTTGGAACGGAAGTGTGGAATATATTATTACAGCGGAAATTTTATTTAAGAATCGTGTCCATTCAAACTGCTGGTTTCTGTTTAATAAATATTACGCATTAATACAACTGATTTATTTGGAATGTGATGCGACGATCATACAAGGTTTATCTAGCTATAAAACCAGATTTAATCCACCATTTTATACATTAGAAAATGTATAGAAAGTCAGGAATAAGGAATTTGTTGTTCGTTCGTTTGAGGTGTTGAGGCTTTTGGTTTTGCCATTTGATTAGAGACTTTTATTTTTGAATTATCCTCAGAGTTCTCTACTTTTCCTGTTTTCACTGGGGTTTTTTTAGTATACATTTTACCAATCTTAAAATATGCTTATCGAGTTGTATTTTATAAATATAGTCATACAAACTGATATTGAAAATTCTTTTACTGAGACATTTTTTTTTAGTTTTAAAAATCAAAATTGATGTTGTTGGCATTAAACATTTACAGTATGGTTGTGGCGAAATAATTTTTTTACAATAAATCCGAACACCAGACACGTGCACATTAGTGGAAATTTACGATATTCAAAAGAACCGTTATAATGAGACATATGCCATCATCAGTATTAATGTTATATCAAAAACATGCCAATAGTTCAAAATAAAGGCAACAGTAGTATACTGCTGTTCAAAACTCGTAAATCCATAGATAAAAAACAAAATCGGAAACATGTCTAAAGGAAAGAGGGTGTACTGTATAAAATAATATTTTTTAATCAAGGAAATAAATTAAATATTGTTATCTGATTTAATATAAAAAAAAAAGATAGTGGCTGATATTCTGGATTGTATTTTAGAATTAAAAGAGATTAAACTTTATTGACTCTGCAGGTTTTGTAACTTTTTTTCTAAAATGTTTTCCAATGTAACGATCAGTTTTCTATTTCTATATCATTTTTACTTCTGTGAAGTTTAAAAACAAAACCAGATATAAAAATCATTAAGCAAGGGATATCTTATTGTTTCAACTGAAGGTGTTATTTTTTTCATACAGAAAGAGTTTGCTTTATTTTTTTTATATTTTCTTTTCTATAATTCTGTATAATAATAATATTTTATTTGTAATTTCTGATTTTAAATGCTTTACATCCATTATATTCTTACAATTGGCCACCTTAGTGTTATTGTCTGGTAAAACGTTCTTACCATATGTATATCAGGAACATATATACAATGTGAATCAAGGGATTTCTAGAGTTCAAATGTCTTTTTGTACAATTGGTTGAAATGGTAAATAATTTTGTACGAAAAGAACAATTGACATGTCCGTGTGTGTCTTTTCTAACCCTTGCATGTAACAAGCTATCCGTAAATGAGGCAGATCGAATTTGCGTTTGGAATCACGTCTTTGTTTGACAAAACTAACATAGGATGAATGTTTCAGAATGAGCTTCAAACTATAAACATCAGTTGAAGGGGTTAAACTTATCAGATGGATACAAATAAAATGAATGCGCATGTTTATAACAAAAACAAATAGTCTGATTTTACTTTACTGATAACAAAATTAATACCAAAACTAATAAAATATGCTAAGATCTTATGACAGTGTTGAATTCGTAGCCTTTTATAATAAGTTAATTTAAGGATCGATGAGTTTCCCCGGATTGATTATGAGTTTCTGTGTTGGCCAACAAAATCGTATAAATGAGAATTTGTTATCACATGTTAGTATTTTGATAGATATGTTTTTATCATGATTTATTTGCATTGTATTACTATTAATTTAATTATTGCTAAATTATTTTATTATTACTACTATATTATTGTTTCAGCATTTCAAAGCACTAGCTTCATCAATATTAAGAATGACATGTGTAACATGTTTATTATTAACACTGGTCGCTTGTTTACTCACCGGTAAGTACATTTACAAATTGCAAAAGTATAAAAATTAATGACACATATGTCTTAGCGTTGGTCGGTACAAACATATAGCCTAAGGTGAAACACCCTGGATGCTATGACAGAAGGGAAGTTCGAACATTTGGTTTGTCGTTGTCTATTATGATTGGTCAAATTTTTGAGTCCATAACATTACAATTGAGTAAATGTTGATGAGGGCAATTTGAGCCGTATTTGGCGGGAAATGATCTAATTATGATATTGGGCGCGATATTTTTTGAGATTATTTTTAACCTTCAAACTTGTTCAACACAAGATCAGTTTAATATGATATAAATATTTTTTGAAAACGAAGCCCCAAACACATAAACAGTTGTCTGAAATGCTACCTTTACCAAAAAAGGTCAGATCATTATCTTCACTTTGTCCGATTTCTGTAATTGCTGGGAGCAATAAATAAATAAAAAACAAATGGGGAATACGTAAGTGCCATATATATAACAAAACTTTACGACAAAAGAGATGCTTTCAGCTTCCCAATTGTGAACTTTCCATTTCTATGTAGCAACATTCCAGAAGCGCCTAGTATTTCCTATCATGATTTCCTTGATAGAGGATTGCTGCGAACAAGGAAGCTATAAAACCAAAAGTTCAAAATGGTGAAGTTAAAATCATCCCTTCGTAAATTTTATGGACGCCATCACGAGTTGGTTGACCGTTATGAAATAACCGTTTCACAGATGATATCAGATATATTCTTTATATCGTAACTACAATATCCTTCCCTTTTCACGAATGTGACTAACCAAATTTGATTATTTACCGGATTTATTATAACATAAGCAAAACGACGGGTCGCACATGTGAACCAGGATCTGCACCTGATATCACCCCGACTTTTTGATTGGGTTCGTGTAAATAAGGCTTTAGTTTTCTATGTTGTGTCTTCTGTACTATTATTTGTCTGCGTTTTTATTTTTAGTCATAGCGTTGTCAGTTTATTTTCAATTTATGAGTTTGACTGTCTTTCTGATATCTTTCGTCCCTCTTTTATAATTGATATTTAAAATAGTGTATCCTTTTCTCATTTTTGATAAAATACTTGTTATCAGTAAATTGCGTTTATGCATGCCTTTCAATTTATAAAACGTAGTATATTACTCAGTCAGGTAAAACAAACATACACCTCCTTAATGTTTTGCGTATCAACTAGAACTAAAGAAGAAGGTAACCCTAAATTTTAATTAAACCACACAAATGGTCTTCGTCGGTGATTTTCTTTTATCTTTTTTGAGAGTTCTTTTCAAATGAGGAAGTTTACATTTGTATATGTGCTAGGTGTTTGTACATGCATATGGTTTTAGCATTTACCATATCCTTCCTTGTCCATTATATTAAAATTGTGCTTTCCTCTCGTTCAGTGTTGAGGTCGTCAGATATTTCTTTCTGTTGTATGTGTATGTTGTCTTTTGACTACGTATTTGACTGAATTTGTTACATTTATTTACTCAAAAATAGTTTAGATTAAATTGATCTTATTCAATGTCATGATGTAACACACCCTATCATTTCCCCTTCACTTCAAGGTTAATGTGTTCGTTTCAAATTATGTATACGTATGAAAATATGTAACTTATGTAATGAAACATTTACCTTTGCTCGAGCAGATTCGCTTGTTACTCATGTAATGATCTGAAGACGTCCCATCAGGGGTCTGTTAGAATGACATTTTATGCAAATTTTGTATCTATAATTGTAATTATGTTTAAACCCCATTATAGTATACTGCAATTGAATAGAAAAATTGCAATATTATATTATATTATCTTTTTACCAATTTACGACATGTTTGATTTATGAAATTTGACAATTATGAAACTCGACTATTTTACTAAATTTAGAAATATATTTGTTAGCCATTGACCACAAAGTAAAATAATAAAATGCCGAAAAAAAACAAAACGGAACATTCCTATTTCACAATCAAAAGCTCAAAGACATCAAACAAATGGATAACAACTTTCATATTCCTGACTTTGCACAGTCAGATGGATTAAACCTGGTTTTATAACTAGCTGTACCTCTCACTTGTATGACAGTCGCATAAACTTTCATCATATTGACAACGATGTGTGAACAAAACAAACAGACATAATAGGTAAAAATGTCAACATTGTATTATAATCTCAATCACTATAAAAACAAAGAAATATGTAACAAAGAAACGCAAAACGGAATATACAATGTAGACAAAGCACATTAGTAAAAATGAAAGACAAGTCTACAAGAATTTACCATAGCATATTTAACACAATGACGGGATGTATAAGTACAGAGCCATATCATATGTAGCAATGAATCAAAAGGCATATACACATAGGTCACGCCAAGGCATATTTGGACATTCATAAAAAGTTGCTTTTTTTTTTAAGGTTATCTCAATTCGAGCAAAGTTAACTGGCACTAACGATCTTATGAACTTTGTTTTAATTTTCAGGACATGTAATAAGTGTAAGGTTTTCAGTCTCACCGGACTATATATTGAGTGGCAACACACTTGCTTTGAACTGCAGTTTAGAGAACTACGTTACAGACCCATGGGTGACATTTCTTAAAGACGGAACATTGATTGGCTTCATTCGAAATTGCACTGAAAATGGAATAACATCATGTTCATCAACAACTAAATGTGATTGTGATTTAAACTCCAATACATATATATGGAACTACACACCACCGAATGAAAACGTGATTGATGCTACTTTTAAATGTAGTGTGGGTATTTCTGGAAGTAATAATATTACAGTCAGACAAGCTGGTAAGCTTCAGTTATTTCTTATCATGGTGCTAACTGAAAAGTAAATAGAAGAATTTAAGATAACACAAGAAAAAAAGGCAACGTAGCACTCTTAACATAATATGTGCTACACGGCCATTATTGAATGACATGGACGGTTCTATGTAGTATTATGAAATACGAAACCAATCCCAACGAATGTCTGGTCCGTAAATTAGTGATAACAACTAAAGCAGTATGTCACCCGAACTTGATCTAATAACAAAATAAATATTTTAATTGATGGGTTCAAACATATTATAAAGGGAGTTTCTGCTATAATATTCAAATATTGAGAGATAGTCATAAGTTAGACGATTAAAAGGTTGACACACAAAGTCGGCTAACTTTTGCTTAGATCATATCCACACTGTTTGTGTGTGTCAGATTCTTAGACTTGTTTGAGTCTAAATCGCCATCGGTTCTTCTGGCTTTAACTGATTTTTTGAATGAAAATAGTTTTTGTCTGTATGGAAATTTGCGCTTTATCACGAAATCATATGGAAATATCAAATCAACAATTTTATATGAGCCCTTAGATATATAAAACTAAAGTAATATTTTTTAATTTCATTCGGACATTCTTATTAGAAAAGAAGATGTGGTATTATTATCAAAGGGCCAACTCTCTACCAGAGGCAAAATATTGAGAATAGTTAACAACTACAAGTCACCGTAGGACACGCAAAAAATTGCAAAAGTCATACCGCATATATAGTAAGCAAAACAGGCCAAAATTACAAATGTAAGTTAATTCTTAGTAGAGTTTTCAGTTTTCTTTCGTGAATTTATCTACCAATATTCGCACAACCTACTAATATCTTTCGTGCAGCTTTTAAGTATAGAAAGGATACCATTCGATAATCTTTCCATTTACAGAATTAATTATGGTAAGTAATGAAGAGATTTTGTTTTGTTCAAATGTTTTCGTTCTTATTGTACATCTTTTAGTTTTGTGTGCTTTTTGGGTGATGGTGCTGTATTTGGTTGGTGTTTATTTTTTTATTTCAAAACCTCAGTTGTGGAAGTGCAAGTTAGTGACATGGAACACAACAGTTACAGGTACATATATACATACACACCCCAAAAGCGGTAAAGTTTTTGAAATTTAAATTTGTTTTTAAAAAACATCTTTTTTTTTATTTCCTTAACAAGTATTTTAAATATAAAAGGTTTTCCATCTTTAACTTTTCACATGACCGTTTATCTGATAATACACAATGGGATTTATTAAAGGTTTGTATCATAGGTCACCTGAGGAAATATTTAGTTTAAACTTCCTGATTTTCAATCAGAAACTTTGTTAATATTGATGGAGTTGATGAGTTTTTATCATTTTCTTTTATCAAATGTTGCACACGGCGGGAAAGGGATGTAGCTTTAAATATGTCCGCCAAGTGATATTGTTTATTAATCTTAATTATGATCTTAAAGCAATCATTAATCATCAAAATTTATATCTTGCTTTATATGTGAAATATGTTTTATATCATAATTTTCTAAACAATCTTAAAACATATGAATATATTGAATAATCTAACTATAACTTTTAAAATGCCCCTTCTGTCATACAACTGAATTGTTAAGCTAGCTTTAAAACCAGGTATAATCCCCCATCTTCTACATAAGAAAAGTTCTGTACCAAGGCAGAAATAGGACAGTTGTTATCCATTCATTTGATGTGTTTCAGATTTGAATTTTCCTCGGAGTTCAGTGTTTCTTTTAGATTTTACTTTTTATTGGTTTATTAATTGATACCTAAGACAGAATTACAGCATCCTCCCTATTCATAAAATAATTTGTATGTGTGTGTGAATGATTGACTTTATTGTACTTAAAAATACCATAACCATAACATGGTCACAGAGAACATGTACAAATAAAAATGTACAAAAATACACAATGAAATTAATTTGGAAGACTGACTTTCTCATTTATAACTGATAAATTAACATAAAGTTTCTAAAATAACTATAGTTTACGAGTTAAACGTAAACGATATGCATATTTAAGTAGCAACTTTTGAAAGACATTTAATTTACCGTATCATAATCATCTGACAAAACCTTTGTTACTTGGTCCATTATACGTTATGACCGCATAACTAGAACATCTAAGATGTGAATGTGATAAGTGGACTTATTAATTCAAGTTCAATATACTGGTCATGAAACAAAATGGATGAACCGCAGAAATTATTCGATATTGAAATTTAAAGATTTGTTTTTCGGAAAAAAAACCTTATAATTATATAAGTTAGCTATATTAAAAAAACGTTTAGACATGAAACATGTAATTTGACTTCGCCTGTATAATGATCAATTTTGCGGGGAGCAGATTACCGGAAAGTCACTTCCTGGCCTAGCAAGATACAAAAGTTTTACAAATATATGATAATTGAATGCAAAACATACATGAATATAGTCTAAAGTGCCATATCTCATAAACTGATTAAGATGATATATACTAGTCAAAACTACGATCAAAATTTGAATATATTGCATAATCTTGAAACGGAAAGATATAAAATAAGCATACAATATTAGGTCAATGTCAGGAAAATGTAAACTTTTTTGTATTAGGCGGAGAAGCTGGGGAAGAGTGAGGTTCAACCGAGCCCTTCAACAGTTTTGCGTCGAGTACAAAAAAGTTTATATTTCTATGACATTGACCTAATATTGTTTTTGTACTGAAACTCAAGTTAACATATTGATAGCGTTTTGAATCGTAACACAAATGTCAAACTTATTTTCATCCCTAAATGGACCCCTGATTGTGGAAAAAGTGTTCCATGATGAAATTGCATTATATCAAATATAGCTATAATACTATATTAAGGAAATAAACACAGATAGTTTCAGTATAAATAAATATACATTGTACGCATCACCTGCCTTAGCTTGGATTCCAAATTCAGTCTAAATGTCATAATTGAAAAAGGTCTGGGCACAATCTATAAAAGTTTGAAAGAAAAGTCGTAGACTTTCAACAGTTACAAATTAATTAATAGGGAAATAAACATAATGTATTGGTCAACTAATTCCAGATGGTGACAGTTAAACTTATGAAGTGTCGATTTCAGTCGTGTTTCACATACCTCTATAGGAGCATTTATTTATCTATGTAAGGAACATATAACCTGGTTAATTATATCCGTATAGTGTGATTCAGTTATTTATTTTCTCATACTTCACTGTCGAGTAAAATTTCAATTTGATGTTCGCCTCGACTTTGGTATTCCAGTCAATGGGACAGTAACTCAGCGACAAGTAAATCTATCAAAATAAACATAAATTAATATAACGACTGTTGCTAATACACATATTACATGAAGGAGGACATGTTTTACATGGCAGTTTCCTTGATAACACTATATTTCTTCTTTTCATTTTGGAGGAATCCGTTCGTCTGTTATTAAGTATTATTAACTCCAACACTTATTAAATTTTCATGTATGTGGTTTGTTTGTTTGCATTATTTGTTTCATGTCGTTTGAATTATAATGATAAATCAACACAGAATAAATTATAGAATCATATTCAATACACGGTTAGGAATTTGGAAAATAGATTTCTTCTTACATGCTTTATGAAGGTTTTGTATTACCAAATTGTATTCTAAGTGTCTTGTAGTTTGCGTGTTGTAGTACTCAAACATGGAACAAGACGAAATAGAAAAAACATTTTCAAATTTATAAAGATTATACTAAAAGAATATATAAATCAAAGTACAAACTAGTAACACAATCGTCTAGTAAAATTTCAACAGGTTACAAATTTTTCTTAAATCATAACTAGTTTTTTTTCATGAAAATGTTGCGTTTGGTTTCTTATTTAGAGTTGTCTAATGTAACAGTATCACCTGCTCTATCAGTATTGACCACGACAGAGAATGCAACTCTGCAAAGTATCACATGTACAGCTAAGTGTTGGCCCGAATGTAGTTTTAAATGGACTGGGCCAAACAATTTTATATACAATGGTACACAATTAAGACTGAGCAATATCCAAAAGAAGAGTTCAGGACAGTACCAATGCCAAGCAACAAATGTCGTAGGAACAAATTACAGTAATTTCTTTGCCATTAGAGTTCAACGTAAGTTTCTTGCTCCAACCTTTTTTTTAATAACTACATCATTGTAGAGAAGATATAAAATGAATTTATTCATATTTTGTTAATGAAAACGAGAAACATAGTTACAATGTTACGATGTGACAATGTTCTTTTATTATGTTTAAGATAGATATTTAAGGGGCTTGCATATTATCTTCTTGAATATAAACAATAATAAACTGCTTAAGCGAATAACGTCGTGCTATTGACACCATTTAATGTGACTTTGTACAGAAGAAAAGTTGCTAATTGACTTGATTAAATGATCATAGTATTCATGTATTTTTCACCCGGAATAACGTTGTGTTGTCCTTTAAATAAGCTATTTCTTTACAGATAGTCCTAATCAGGTATCACTTTTACCAGCATATACAACATACACGAGAAATGAGGGTGATTCTCTAAACGTAACATGTGTAGCTCTATGCGAACCTGCATGTAATTTTGAGTGGACGTTTCCAAATGATACTAAGCATAACAGTAGTAATTTACAAATTGATTCATTGCAAAGAACAAATGGTGGACAGTACACATGCAGAGCATCTAACGATTTCGGCTTTAAAATATCAGCTATAATGGTAACGATAAACTGTGAGTAAAACTTTACGGATACAAACTATAATAGTTAGTTCTTAAAATTGTTTGCTGCATTACGAAGAACCTTTGATGAAAATATGCATGCATAGAAACCTATAGCTATGCTTTAGGCTTCAAAAAGTCAGCTGGTAATGGTTATGATAAACTGTGATTAAATATTTCAAGACACCCCAAAATTAATAAAATTCTGAAAATGTGGGCTCCCCTCACCTCCCCTTTGCCATTTTTATCCGATTAATGAAACGAATTTATAAAACTTATATACAGGAAAAGTGTATCAGATTGTTTTATATGCATGTTGATCGGGCAATATGCTTTACTGGTAGAGATATTTGGAAATTATCCTTTTGATATATTGATTAAAAGATTTCCTCAACCTTAATGATACTTGGTGCATTACCTGTAGATTTATATCTGTAACAAGGACCATTGTACCTCTCATATCCGACTTCTACTTTAAGGTAAAAGTTGGAATGCAATTAAGATTAAGATGCAATATTTAAATCTCTTCAGAAATGATACCGTAAAGGTAAATCAGTAAATATTGCATGATTATTGAACACAGAAATCTACATCTCTATTATTAACAAAAACTACTGAAAGATAATATGTTGTCGATCACATTGTCTTAATACAAATTCTCAGTTGTCGACAAGGGTGTGACACTTGTTGATTACATTTTCTGACGAAGTTATATGGGGTGCATAGCAGATTGAAATGATTTATAAAATAGTTTGCACAATTGTTAGTTGAACCAGTTGAGCAACTAGCTGTTTCTATAATATGTTAATAAAACTGAATTTAATTTCAAGTATTTGTTCCAAATATATAATTTACTTTGCAGTTGGTCCCAGAGAAATTTCTTTGTCACCTTCGGATTCCAATTACACAAAAAAAGAAGGAGATGTACTTGGTAGTATCGTGTGTTCGGCTGATTGTTATCCTGCATGTAGGTTTACATGGACATATCCTGATGGCACAAAACTTAATAGTTCATCTTTATACATATATCCGTTACACAAGAAACATGACGGATTATACAAGTGTAAAGGGTCCAATTACGTCGGATATAAAGAAAAAAGCATAACGGTTACTGTAACTTGTAAGTTAATTTTTCAAAATTCTTAAAATAATAAATAGCTTTCAAAATGCTTGCGTTTATATACTGAGATAGGGAATTCAAGTCAAAATATGCCATCCTTAATGACATGACAACAGTAGAGTAATCTATGCTTTATTAGTAAGTCTTGGTTTGTTTTTTTTTTGTTAGTTTTTGATGTGAATGCAGACATTTGTTTGCTTTGTAACGACCATAACCATTAACGATTGAATTTGAAATACATAAACGTATAAGATGTCTGCATGCCGATTTATATTTACGAATGATGTCCTTATAGCGATTATACAATTTGGTAAACGTTTTGACTAGTTTGTGAAATCGATATATAAACAAAATGAACTTCTTAATTGAACATATTACAGTGTTCATCAATATAACAGACGTGTAAACTATTCTGCATGAAGTTCCAATTCTAAAATGGACGTTTGCCTCTAGAAGATATCGTAATATAAGCCTCATTAAAACTGAATTGTTTTATAATTGCATCTCTTTTGGGTCGTATGATCAGTTTTTGTTTACTATTCATTCATTGGCACTAAATTACATGCATTATTTTTTTTAAATGAATGAATTGTATTACAGATAGTCCTGATGAAATATCACTTTTACCTTCGATAACAAATTACACAAAGAAAGAGGGTGATTCAATAAGCGTGGAATGTTCAGCTGTATGTGAACCTGCATGTGATTTTGAGTGGACCTATCCAAATAAAACAAATCAGAACATTAAAATTTTACAAATCGAATCATTACAAGGAACTGATGATGGATATTACACATGCAGAGCATATAATATGATTGGATATAAAGAGTCAGCTTTTGTGGTAACAATAAATTGTAAGTTAAAATTCTATGTTCTTAAAAAAATGTTTGGAATGTAATAATAAACAAAAGTTAGAATTCCCAAATTTGAGTCGAATCACAAATGCTACATAATGAAACTTTGACATGCAGAGCAACTATTTAGTCGATCAAGAACACCTAATGGGTAAATATTTCCAGATACCCTTACAGCCGTTTAATTCTTTTTAGTTTTAAGTTTTAGGAGCAACAACCTCTCCCCTTTTTTCCATGTAATACTATCGATAATAATATACATGATAAAGGTTTGCATTTAAGTTCAGGAATATTTTTCCAAGCAATGGATGAGATTTTACTAGCATGCGAGTCACATTGTTCAATATAAGCGCAATTGCTCTATAATAATATTTTGGGAATATCAAACATTTATCAATCATCAGATCTGAAAGATGCAGGGAGGACTTAGTGATCGTGTCCACAATTTTACTAATCTTCAATATTCTTGCATGGGAACATTGTTTTCGTCGTTCCTTATTTTAAGGAAACAGTAGGGTTCGAAAATCGACCAATATGCTATAGTTTCATCTATTATAAAAAGGCACTACTGATACGTGAATTCATATAATGACCAAATCATAAAATATTGCACCAATAGTTTACAAGGCAAACTACTTGATATGTTTAATGCTGTTCTGAAGTAAATGCTTCTTTTTGTAAATTTATTGGTGTGTAAAGGCGTTCACCGAAGTATGTTCCGGATGTATCGCGGAAGCGATTCGTTCTAAAATGTACACACGGTCAACGTTTTAGCAACCCTTTAAAATTACTAAAAGAAGCATTCAATACTTATAACTACATATTTATTTTAATATGATCATGAAAACACATTTTTTATCAAATTGTTTTTTTAATTTAGCTGTGCACTTTATTGTAAAAGCTCGTGTCGTCATGAATGTTACATTTCATTTGGTAATGAATGTTGATTTAAGAATGACGCGAGCTTGCTGTTAGCGAATCAAAATAACGTATTTTAAAGAAACATACATGTAATGTAATTATATTATAACCAAAAATACTGCACGCTTATATTGTGGTAATCAAATTGTCTTATTACAATGTATTAGTGTTCCCTGGAATTGTTAAACAGTCTCACCACAGGATATTTCAATAAAAGTGACAAAAGTTACAATACTTGTATTATGAAAGGCAACAGCATATATCTTTAACTATGTGTGTCTTGTAATATTTTTATATTATATTAAACATTGCCATAAAATCGAGAGGTTTGGTATGCCACAAAAGCAGGTTCAACCCAGCATTTTTTCTTAAATATCCTGAACCAAGTCAGTAAAATGGTCATTTCTTTATTATAGTTCGTTTCTGTGTGTGTTACATTTTAATGTTTTGTTTCTGTTGTGTCAAAGTTCTCCTCTTATATTTGATGTGTTACCCTAAGTTTTAGCTTGTAGCCCGGATTTGTTTTTTCTACAATCGATTTATGAATTTCGATTCGCGGTATACTACTGTTGCCTTTATTGACCATAATTTGGTATTTTTGATGTTTCAGATGATCCAAAAGCAATTTTTCTATCACCTTCGGATTCCAATTACACAAAGAAAGTAGGAGATACACTTGGTAGTATCATGTGTTCGGCTGATTGTAATCCCGCATGTAGTTTTATATGGACATATCCTGATGGCACAAAACAATATAATCCATCTTTGAATAGATATCCGTTACAAAAGAGTCATGAAGGAATATACAAGTGTAGAGGATTCAATTATGTCGGATTTAAGGAAGAAAGTATAACAGTGACGATAAATTGCAAGTAAAATTTTTAACGTATATATTTAAAAAAGATTGTATTCATATACAGAGACGGTGAGTTTGGGAAGTAGCCCACTATAATGTGTAAAAATTTTGCTCGTCATCAACAAAATCAGTTAGAACAAAAACAGGTAGAATTCCATTTGTTATAAAGTCCTATATAATTTAATCTTTATCTTTTAAATTAACTTGTCATTAAGATATTTTCGAACTTTTAAAGTAGTTTTAAAAGCTACAAGTCTTATAATTTATGATATACGAATATCTTGTTGATAAATATTCCGTATATACTTCACAAATAATACATGATGGTCTTGATGTATAGATTCTGCGTACTTGCGTTGTTTATCATCTTAATAACGTGGTATATTGCTCGTTTATTTGTCTTTGTTCTATTATTGATATTACTTTTATTGTTTGATCAGTTTTCTGTGATATTCATTTGAAGTGCCTCGGTACACCCCGTCAATGTGTTGTTTGTATTATCTTTCAATTTTGCTGGTGTGTTTTGTACGTGTGGCTCTTTGTGTTTCTTAGGTACATTTGACGTGGCTCTGTACCTTTAAAGAACCCACCATTATGTAATTGTTGTATAACAATTATAATAATACTTTGAACGACAAAATTATTTTACTCGCGTAGTGGTATTAACCATTTGTGGAGTCTTAAAAAATTCTTAAGAACTTTTGGATAATTTTAAATCTCGGTCTTTTTCTGAAATCAGTTCTAACAAAACTTTTGATTTTTCAACCCTGTATAACATCATTCCCTATGTGAAATTATAGTTTTAAAAATACTTTGAACGACAAAATTATTTTATATTTTATTTCTGTGTGACGTTTACAGTGGTATACTATTGTTGCCTTTGTTTACATTCTGACGTCAAACAATCGTCTCTACTAGAGTTGATATGAATGCAGTCACAGGATTCAAATATTGCAATCCTTTATTGGTTGATTCAAAATACATAATTATATAAGTAAGCAATGAACTTTGTATTTTCTATTGTGTATGTAAATTTTGTATATTTAAAATACTTGTAACAATGACATATAGTATCAACAGATACATATTATAAACAAATATTTACTCACCATATCTTTGAAATATAAATCCTTTTTGGGAAACACACTCTTAAATCCAACTTTAATTAAAGAACTACACACTTCTTTTTGGTTTATTTTTAACGAAAAGCACGTGCCATAAGATCACTTGACCAGAAATTTAATGTAAAAGAAATTAACATAACAAAAAACGGTTTGAAGTGCTGTAGAATTGAAACTGTGAAACTGCTTATAAATAAATACCGGTAGCTCCTTTGAGAGAAAAAAACCGTTAGAATGAATACTTTATTCAGATGATTCTATTTGGTGTGATGAAAAATATGTAGATAGATTATTTTACATGTACATTTGTACAAAGATAGATGATATCTATAAAGATAGATGTTACATGATTATTTAAAAAAAAAAGTTTTTTTTCTCATTTTTTCCCCGACAAATGAGCCTGTAAAAATCGGGGGCCCATTAGTTGCTTCCCTGTCTTATTTGGGGGTTGATGTAACAGGTGATTATTGATAAAATATGTTTAAAATTAAAAAAAAAAAGCATTGCATGTGGTTGTTAAATTTGATCGATGCTTTCTGTGCTTCTTTGTTAAATATTTGCTTGTTTTTGTTCTAGTTGATATTGTGACACAGTGATGACTGATGTACCCCATATTTTGACAATTTAACGTATAATGTCTTTTTTGATCACGCTTCGTTGTAATTTTAATAGAAGTTGATGCGACTGTCATACAAGTGAAAGGTTTAGCGCTATAAAAACAAGTTTAACCCACCATTTTCTACATTTGAAAAGTCAGGAATATGACAGTTATTTTCCATTAGTTTGATGTGTTTTGTCATTTGATTAGGGGCTTTCCGTTTTAAATGTTAACTCAGTATTTTTGTGATTTTACTTTTTACTAGTATTTAAACATTTCCAACATGACAAAGTTGAAGAAATCATCTTTAAATCTTGTTAGATGAAATCGAACAGACGCTTTCTCGATAAGATATATTTGATAGATCCTTATTAATCTGATTTCTTCATCGGTTGTAAATTTCTATTGATTAACATTACATTTTTTTACATTCATATTTTACTGTCATTCATCACAATTTATTACTTTCATATACTAGCTCATAATTTGAAATTGTCTGAATAAACTATAATAGCATGAAAACAGTTTTAAAATAAAGTCAGTTATTTCAGATGATCCAGGGAACAGCATTTTCTTCTCACCGTCAAGTACAAGTTATACAAAAGTGGAAGGAGATTTGCTAGGGAACATTACATGTTCAGCGAATTGTAAACCGTCGTGTACGTTTGAATGGACATATCCAAATGGAACAAAGTACTTGAGTAGCACGTTAAAAATTGGCCGACTAAATAGGACAGATTCTGGTATATACAAATGTAAAGGATACAACCTCATCGGTTATTCAGAGAAAACAATAACGGTTGCAGTAAATTGTAAGTTGTGTTATTCTAAAAAGTCCTAGGCTAGTATAATGATTGAGTACAAGGTCAAGCTGCCTATAAATCCAGGTTTAAGTGTCAATTTTCTACATAAGAATATAACCGTATGTTCCAAGTAGGGAATATGACAGCTGTTTTTCATTCGTTTGATATGTCTGAGAAGTTGATTTTTCCACTAGATAAATAACTGTTTGGTATTTAGGTGAACACTATTGGTACAGTCAATGTTATAACTACCACTGTACAGATATCTGTGTATGTGGATGATCGGTTCCGGGTAAAACACTTACACAATAGCCTAATTTTCATTATTTATATATAAAAGTTGAACATTTAAAAAAAGGAATTAACTCTTTCATGCAAAGATTGGATTCGGGTATGCTTTACGTCCTTATAGTATTATCAGCTCTGCAAAGGTTGTGTACGTTTTTTACCTTGAGCATCACTGAAAAGATGTAATATGATTTGTGAAATACACATCTGTTGCAGAACAGACACATTGGTACCGTTAATCTTGTAACTACTACCGGGTCTGTTAGTGAACTGTAAATTTCAGAGAGTATCGCCAGCCCAATTGCTATTACTATGGTACTGATACGCCTGACACGCAAAAAAATGTTATTTGTTGATTGATTTACTTAGTTATTATGTTTTTTAGTTTTGTTATATGTCACAAACCGTAACGTATATATGTCAATAAAATATTGAATTGAATTGCTGATTGAAAATATTTATCGTAAATTTTAAATTGTGAAATATAGAGAATATATTAATCTAACCAAAACTAAATTAGATTAAGGTTACCAACTATCCATTAATTGTGGTCACACTTAAACTTTTAAGTAAGATTTAGATATAGTTGCCGTCACAATCAACAGGTTGAGTAACGAATATCACTGATAAATTACTATTATCATGTCCAAATTACGACGATCTCATGGTACAGCTACGATTGACATATCAAACAAATTTCTGGAGTGATCATCTTCCGTGAATTTACAATTGTTTATACTTTTGTAACGAGTCCACATCTGATATTAAAAAAAACCACACACACACAAAATTAAACCGTACAGATCAAACTGTAGGCTGGGTAATTCTCGATAACACCATGTATACACGGTGAAGTTAGGGGGAAACGATTTAACCAACTTCTATCTCCGCCATATTGGGATCGTGGTAACTGCAGTAACCACGAACAGTTTAACATCAGTGATTATACTGAGATCAAAACATAACCTCTATTCTTTAACAATCAGTACACTAAATTAAAACTTTATGTCTTTTCACATTTAAGTCCAGGGGTATAATCATTTCAATTATTTGTAGATCCACCAGAATCGATACGATTGTCACCAACCAACACACCCTTTATAGTTCGTGAATTTACTACTGTTCGTGTGACATGTGAAGCTGACTGTAGACCTGCTTGCAGTTACCAATGGACTGGTCAAAATACCTGGACGTCAGATAACAAATATTTAACGCTTACATCAATAAGGAGAACTGCAACTGGTTCCTATATATGTAGAGCTCGGAATATCATAATATCATCATACCGTTATGCTGAAACGTCGGTATCAATTATTGTGCATAGTAAGTATATCGTGCATTTATCTTGTATGACAAAAGTTGTGTCAAACTCATTTCTAATGTTTGTCACTCATTGAATTATTTCTAATTTTTATATTTTGGTCATAGTCGTCATATGGTAAGGTAATTTGGTCTACTTTTCTACTGGTTTAATAAGCAATGTATTATGTAGTTATCAATGCATCTCCCATTTCAATTCTCAATTTTATATTATCATTACTTTGCAGCATTACCTACGAAGGCAGCAAAGATGACTGCGATTTGCACTGGTTCTGCAGCAGTTTCGATTGCCTGGATTGGTGATATGACCGTATTTCCTAGGCAAAACTATGAATTGCATTACAGAACGAGTAGTAAACCATCGAAAACTCTTAGTATTTCTAATTCTACAAATCAACGAAACATTTATCTCATACATGTACAAAATTTCAATCCATTGACAAAGTACATGTTTAAAATAGTAGCAGATAATTATTTGGGACATGTTGATTCGGAAGAGGTTAGCTGTACAACTCTTGGTATGTACAATACAAGATAAGGGATTTATAGAATTCCAAACGGTGTCGGAAAGATAAAAAAATAATGGGGATGTTTAGGGACATGTGTTTAAAAAGATAAATATTTAAAAGATACAAAAGTCAAAAGTTTTGAGAAAAAAGACTGTTACCGCGTTTATGTTAGTTTAATCTAGAAATTAATCTTCCAAGTCATCGTTATATTGTAATCGTATATGTTATTTAATAGCATCTGAAGCGGAAGATTCCGAAGTGAATGGCGCTTTAATTGGAGGAGTAATTTTGATAAGTATTGCTGTGTTGATGTTTGCTGTAATGATAACTCTGGTACTCTTGTACAGTAAGTGGCATACTTTTGAAATAAGTCACATTCATTTAGAAATCTTAAACTTTACAAAATCTATATTTCAAAAACAACATGCGACTGTCTGAGGCAAAAGGTTTTGCTTGGGAATTGTTTTGACGTCACTTGCAGGACTCAAATTGTAACAACATGTGGTAGATAAAACTGAACAAATTATCATGAAAATACTGTTCATTATGTAAATATATGAGTGTCTTTTGTTGATGGCCTTATTCACGATTTTAAGTAGCTAACGTAACTTAACAAATATTGTCCTAATCATTTTCTAATCAAGACATGGTAAAAAAAAACATGCAAATAATCTAGAGAACACATCGAATATCAGCAAACGCGTTATGAACTTTAGGCAAAATTTTTCTCATGTTAACTCAACTGTGTGACTTAAATTCTCATTCAGAATTAGTTTTGATGAAGAAAGTCAGACTTCTGGTGATGGTATGCGATG
This sequence comes from Mytilus galloprovincialis, assembly GCA_037788925.1. Classification (NCBI taxonomy): domain Eukaryota; kingdom Metazoa; phylum Mollusca; class Bivalvia; order Mytilida; family Mytilidae; genus Mytilus; species Mytilus galloprovincialis. Next base: position 41,798,755 of record CM075333.1, on the reverse strand, counting down.
AAGAAGTGCTAAAAATTTTCATACGAAAATATATTTCATATTAGGGTTGCTTTTTTATTGCATTTGAATTATTTCTACAGTTCGAAGTACATTTGTAACATTTTTTATGTAACAATTTTCTTTAATTGCTAGGTAAATTATCCAATTAGCACCATTGACATGTTTCAAGATCATTACGATAATTGATCACTCTTTCTCGTGTAATAAGTGGAAACTTATAATTACACAGGTTTTGCAATTATACTGTTAACCTTGCAATTTCCATCAATAGATACAATGTGTTACTTAGCATTGACGAATCAGCTTATATAAAAAAGCAATAATTTCATGTAATGAAAGACAAACAAGTTAAAGAACATTAACACCATATCTTGCAAGGCCCCACAAATCATTATAAAACAACATTGTCTTCTTTATAGTCGGGTTGTTGTCTCTTTGACACATTCTCCATTTCCATTCTCAATTTTATGTACATGTGCTTATTCTACAGAATTTGTTGTTTCTGATAGTTTTCAAACTCGTTTTAGTGTTAAGAAACTGCAATCCACGAATTCAAGAAGCATGTAACATTTGTCCATACAAAAAAAATTTAAGCACGAATTAAAAGTATTTTTACACAACGCAATGCATTGGAATATCATACTCTCGGGAATTGTACACAATAATTTACTGTATCGGTCAGACGACTATTATGGTATCAAAAGATCTGAGAACTTAAAATCAAGTCACAAGTCATATGAACCAGACAAGTTGTGATTGTTACCGTACAACCAGTGACGATTTTATTCGTTGTTCCACATAGCCTTGTTGCAAAAATTGTTATGTCATAAGCACATAATTGTTCATGAAGTCTGTTTAATGGAAATATGCTCGACCGAAACGAAATGTATGTTACTGCTAGGTAGTTGGAACTTGATAGTTGCTTTTCTGGAACCAGCATTAATGAAGAAGAGTTTAAAAGCGTCAATCAGTGTATACTTCAAAGAAAATATCAAGACTCAACATGCGTAAAAAGAGGTCCTTCTTTTTTCGTTGTGTCATTAATTTCTTGTTCACTTGGTCAAATAAATTGCGAGCAGTCACTTAAATAAGGCCAATTGAGTAAAGGTAAAACTATCAATACATCAAAAAAATGAAAAACTAAAAAGATAATATGCATTTTCTTAGTGTTTTTGATATTTTTTAAAACTGACTGATCGAAATAATTGTATGTTGTCGATCAAGATGGCAAAATCTGCAATGATATTGGTTCGGTGTACTGTAAACCAACTTATTTTCGCGAATACTTTATTTCGCGTTTGACCCTTTCCAGTCAATTCCGTGGCGATTTTCTAATTTATTAAGTGTTAAGATCCGAGTTTTGCATATTCCCCCACGATCTATTTTCGCGTTATTTTTCTACTCGCGAAAATCACGAAAATAAATCGCTAAAGAAAAAAAGTTGGTTCACAGTATTATTTTTTGAAAATAAAAGATAAAAACAAGACCTTCAACAAGAAATTTAAAAATACGTTTGAAGTTTTCTGTTTAAATGCTTTGAATACATTGTATGAATCGGAAAATGATCTATATATACATCCCGTGTTAAAGAAAAACATCTCGAAAGCTGTACTGATAAATATGTTGTTTTGATATATCTTAATATTCTTATTTTAAGCTATCAAATTATTTCAAAGATTGTACCTCGTTCTGAAGTTAAAAAGACATTAGCGAGCAGGTTTCACAGGCAATAAATCTGTGTAATGAAACATGAAAACAAAACGTGTACACTGTAACCATTATTATTTTACAACCCAGAAAGATATAATTCTGTTTTTGTTTCACGTCTTTAAATATAGTTGTATGCTTTACACACTTAAAATATTGTATTTCTCGTATGCATTAACCTTTAGGATTTAGACGTAATACTGAAGGCACACAGAGTCAAAGTTGTATTCACGAATGTTTTACAAAAATATTTAGGTAAGTAGATTGAAGTTGTTACCATGCAATAACCAGATGTATTAAAAGTTTCCAGAGCCTAGGTTCTTGAACCTCCACATATGAATTATGTCCTTGTTAAGAACGACCAAACTTAAACAACCAATTATTCTAAGTTCAACTTTGCCCTAGTAAGTTGGAACCTTAGTTTGTCATGTCCCATATATGGGCATTATGTTTTCTGGTTTGTGCGTCCCGCTTCAGGTTAAAGTTTTTGGTCGAGGTAGTTTTTGATGAAATTGAAGTCCAATCTACTTGAAACTTAGTATACATGTTCCTGATGATATAATCTTTCTAATTTTAATGCCAAATTTGAGTATTTAGCCATATTCACGGTCCACTGAACATAGAAAATAACAATGCGGATGGGGAATCCGTGTACTTCGGACACATTCTTGTTATTCATGTTTGATTTTTCAACAACACAGAATTTTAGCAAACTGTGTTATATATCACATGTATCATGTCGGTACCGAAGCACCGACTAAAGCATGTACATACCTAGCAATACCTGCGATGATTAACAGTCAAACAACAGTTACATAAAATTGAGAATGGAAACTGGAAATGTGTCATTGAGACAACAACCAGACGAAAAGTAAAAACAGCCGATAGCCACCAATCGGACATCAACACAGCGAGAAAATCCCGCGCCCGAAGGAGTGCATTAGCTGACCCCTCCACAAAATGTGTACTAGTTCAGTGATAACAAAGGCCAATGAAAGTAAACTCCAAAGCATCTAAATGAACTTTAATCAAAAATCATACAAGACTAACAAAGCCATTGTGTATAATTGAATACAATGATTAAAGATACTGTGCAAACAAAATGTGGTTTTTGATCTAGTGTAGTTATCAATTCTCTTCACCCGAAAGTTAATCTTATGTTTGTACTATGTAAAATCTGTAAATGACAAGATGGAATGCAGATAGCTCCTTAAGAATTGTACAATACATTTGAAATATTAAACTCTAACACTCGACTCCTCTGAAAAAGACGTTCAAGCAAAATACATGTTCCCAAAGTCAATAGTCAATGCAGGCAAAACAATTGTGGATAAAGTACCAGAGATCATCAATACCAATTTGGTTGTAGAAACGGTTTAATTTGCCATGCATGGGAGCAAATAAGGAATAAAACGAACATTTAATTTGAAGTAATAAGGGCAATATAAAGAAACATCCATGATCTATCTAAATCTTTTTTTAAATGAAATCGACGTAAAATAAAAAAAATCAGACTAGATTTGTAAAAAGATATACAATTAATAATTACTCAGATTTTAATCATATGGTTAGTACATTACACTGTTAATCTGTATTTTACACTGACAATATTTCTATATGCATGTGTAGTTCCTTATTTTATAGATCATCAAAGGATAATGAAGGAATCTATGAAAACACACAACCTGCGTCTGAGTGTGGTAATCTTGAATCTAACGGTATTTACAATAAACAAATATATGATTAAATTGTGCTCAGCATATTTCAATTTGTATGTATGAAAGTTATTTAAACAGAAACCGTCAAACACAACCATATACATATGGAGGAGAACATAGTGTTTTCTAAAATAGCCCAGGTCTTGAACAGCAGGAAAATGAATTTAACATAGAATAGAAATACGATATCAATTCAATTAAAAAAAAACATAGATATTAACATGATTAAGAATTTATAAAGGACAAACACTAATGAAGTGTTTTCTAATGTAGGCAAATGCATATTTGACGGGGTCAAATTAGTTCTTAGGTCATAGATTGCATTTAATTTGAAAACTCTAGTTCTATCTATGACCTTGTTAAATTATTCAATAAACTTAGAAATTCCAGTTTTGTGTATTACTATTCCTATAAAAAAAAATGATAATATCGAAAGTTCTTATACTAGAGGCAAATGATACCAAAGGAACATTCTAACTTATATATCTTAAATAAACTGATAAAGAATAGCTCAAAGAAAAAGACTAACAACCAAACAGTTAACAAAACACAAAATAGAAAACTAAGGACTGAGCGACACGAACTCCAATAATACCTAGAGGTGATCTAGGGTGCTCTAAAAGGGTTAATAGATCTTAGTCTACATTTGAGTTATGAATAATTAGTTCATCTTTTTAATGTAAAAATTGAATACAAATCCGTTTAATCATCCCGTTGTTAATAATTGAAAAAAAAACTATAAATACGGAGAAATAAAGATATCTAAAATTGATAGGTTGCCTTCCACTGTGTAATGCTCTTCACTGATGAGTCTTTTGTAGACGAAACGCGAGTTTGGCGTAAACATATTTTTTTTATCCTGGTATCTATGATGAGTTTATTTGCACAAAGTCTTACGGTTCAAAGTGCCGGATCCTGGCTATAATCATATTCTAACCATTGTTCCGTGATTCAAACTGCTTCTGATTGTCGCTCCAAGACCAATCACTACACTTAAATAATCACAGAAAGGCAAGACAGTGTAACATACCGTAAAATCCGAAATTGTAGGCATGGGCTAAGATCTTTTAGTATCTAAATGCACTTTGCATTGTACAACATCCTAAAAGGAGATAATGAAAAGAATTGTAACGCATTCTTGTTTGATTTTTTTTTCTAAATGACAACTTACATTTTCAGGAAAAAAAGACTCAAAGGTAGCAGCTAAAAACAAAACGTAAGGATTGTCAAAGTTTTACCGCTAGTATGATTATTTCGTGTTTTCGAGGTCATCTCGATAGTTTACTAGATGTAGTCTAGACTTAAATATACACGTAACGGAGCTAAATACTATCGACCTGATGCCCTGTATTTTTTTTTATTTTGGAATTTTTGATAATTTGGATAAAAGTTTTACATTGCTTTAACCCTTATATGAGAATTTGAGACACATCGATGAACATGTATTTGACAGCTAACGCCCTTTAAATTATTTGTTTTGGATTTGAGAAAAATAGGATTTATTCAAATCATTTTCGAATTCCCTTTTGATTGCTTTCGAAAATCACACCTGCATTTTTTTTATGAAATTATGTACATATGTTACTATAATTGAACAGGTTAATAAAGATTAACATTTTTGTGCAGAAAAATCATTTTTTGGTTGGTTTAACTGGGGTTTTAATTACATACTAACATATTGTACCTTAAATGACACCTTTGCCATAAGTTTAAAACAAATTTGTTACAAACAAAGTAGTAACCTTAAAGATATTTCAGGCACGTGATTAATTGAAAAATTGTAAAGGCATCATGAAGAAAAACGTTGTGGTAAAACTTTGTTTCATAGCTCTGGAGAGTACCATTCTATGGCCGATTTATTATGTGTAATTATATAGTCTTATACGATGTGATTCTTTGGTTTGATAGGTTTCTCGGTATATCTATACTTGGAATTTTGAGGTAGATCATGTTTCATATTCTATTCGATTGCATCAACTGCACATGAGTTTCGATAGGTTAACCTGGCGGCTCACTCCTTAGTTGCAACATTTCAACTGTGGGTATGACAGTAATAATAGCCAATGGAAATGTTTGAGTTGACAATCATAAAGATTTAACACATTTTTTTCTAGTGTTTTTATAGAAGTAATTCATGAAAGCCTTATATTTATTTGAAATTTGTAGCTTTTATTTAACAGTTGGTAATATTGAATATTCATACGCAATCTAACCTTCACGTCAGGTTTTTGAATTATCGTCATTGTTTTATTAGAATCGCAGTTATTCATTTTCACATAACCTTGGCCGTTATGTTTGTAAATTTTATCTCTTGAACACGCTCGAATTAGAATCAAATATAACAGCCTAGACATTGCGAAAAATTCAAACAAACCTATGGCTTGCAAGAATTATTTCAATTTAATTACAGGGCTTGATATACTCCTTTTGTAAATATTTATAATTTCAGCGAGAACACCTATGAACCTATTCAAAGAGGGAAATCTGACCGACAACAATACACCAAGATACAAGTACCAGCTGTTAAAACTGCAGGTACTTAAAATGTTACCAATTCATATTGTAAATACCTATTTGTTTCCAAATCTTTAAATGCTCGTCAAATATGCTACAAAAACATTTTTTTATTATCATTTTATCATAATACATGTAGTTTATGGACTCGCATCATACAAATTTGCGAAAACTCCGAAGGATTCCCAAAAGACACAGACTTACAGTTTTAAAGCGCAGGTTCCAAGCTTTTATCATGTTTTAACCCATGTTCCTTGTTTCGAAATCCTTCTGATTACCCCTCCAATACCAACCTCTGTCCTTAAATAATCAGAAAGGCAAGACGGTGTAACTTATCGTAAAAGCCAAAATTGTATTCATGGGCTAAGATCTTTTAAAATATAAATACACTATGCATTGAACAACATCCTAAAAGAGATAATTTTAAGAACTGTAACACATTCTTGTTTGATTTTTTTCTAAATGACTACTTACACTTTCAGGCAAAAAAGACTCAGGGGTAGCAGCTAAAAATAATAGGTAAGGATTGTCAAGGTTTCACCGCTAGTATATTTTACCATAAGTGACATAGATAATGCGTTCATTTTATATTATACATAAATAAATAAATTTGGTGTATTTATTGTCTTCTGATTGGTTAAAAGTATTAGTTTTATTTTCAATGTTGTCAATTTGTATGGCGATACGCTCACTCTGACGTTGTGTATTCATATGCCATGTGTGTACGTTGTTTTTGTTTAATATATAAATAGTATAAAAAGTTCGGTTAGCCTTATCTTTAATAGAAATTTATTTACAATGAATGGCTATTATCTATTTTGAATTTATTGACCCATAAAATTAATTTTTGACTCTTTACATTGAATAATCCGCGAAGATGTAACATAAACCACAACAATTTTAAACATGATTACAGTTGAAGTTAACAAATAGAAAAAAAAAAGATATACATAGGCTTTTTAACAAAATGTGTTTACTCGCCTGTAAAACGGGCACTAGCTACCAGATGCGAAATTTAGTTAAATATTATTGAAAGTGAAATGGTGAAATAAAAATTCCCTATTATCGGCCTGTTCAATTATGTCAAAATAGGCTATGAAAAATCGTTGATGACTTATTCACTTGCAACAGGTTGATAAAGATTAACATTTTTGTGCAGAAAAATATTTTTGTTGGTTTTACTGTGGTTTTAATTACCTGTTATAACTAACATATTGTACCTAAAGTGATACCTTTGCAAGTAAGTTTAATATAAATGTGTTACAAAGTAGAAACCTTAAAAAAAAATTTCCAGCAGATGATTAATTGAAAAAATATAAAGACATCATGTAGAAAAAAAACGTTGTGGTAAAACTTTGGTTTATAGCTCTGGTTAGTATCTCTCTAGGGCCGCTTTGTCATGTGTAATGTTGTAGTATAATTCGATGTGCTTCTTTGGCTTTGTTAGCAACGGCATGATTAGTTTCTCGATATATCTATACTTTTAATTTTGAGGTAGATGTTGTTTCATTTTCTACTCTATTGCATCAATTGCACATGAATTTCAATAGGTCAATCTTGCGGATCACCCCTTAGTCTAGATTAATATTTCAGTTTAATTGTTATACACTAATTTTGCAAATATTTATAATTTCAGCGAGAACACCTATGAACCTATTCAAAGTTTGAAACCATACACCACGAAACCAACTGTTCCAAATGTTAAAGCTGCAGGTACTTAAAATGTTTTCAATTCATATTGAAAATACACATTTTTTTCAAAATCTTTATATGCTCGAAAAATACGCTACCAAAACTTGTTTTCATCATTTAATAGCATGATTATCTGTATACTAGTATGTATGTTAGGTCAGTTCTAAAAAAAACATTTCAATAAGGATGAACATCTTATCAATATATGTGTCTCAATTTCTAGAGTCCATTTTGATTACAGATATATAAGCTATTTATACTTAATTACAAGCCCTCTGTGACTAGTTTGTTGTACATGTTGTAGCAATTTTATAATAGTACGAAAGAAACCCATAACAGTTGAAAAAAGACAGATAATAACATTTTCAAAAGACAACAAAGAGAAGGTAGATCTGGATATCACACTATTTTAGTTTCGCGAACCCGTCACTCAAAACTCAGATGGCAGTACGACTGCCTTTAAAATGTATTTAAAGTTATTTTAATAAACAGTTTCTTTCGTGCGAGGTTAACTTAAGAATGCTAAAATGGCTAAAAATTGTCGAAGTATACAGTTGGTTATTTTCATCAGACAAATTTTGAAAGTGGAATAATTTCTAGTTTCATTATTTCAGATCTTAGAAAACCACTAAATCCTCAGTATGTAAACATTGAAGGGAAGACAAAGACTAATCCAGACGAAAAAATAGCCTTGCGGCCTATTGTTAAACTAAGACCGATACGAAAAACTTGAGAAAAGAAATGTTTATCTGCTTTTTACATGTTAAAGGAATCGGAAAAAAAACAAGATATAATCTTACACATTTGTACATTTAAATACTCTTAAAATGTTCGTTGATACATTCATAAATTATAAGGAAACTCAGGTTTCAACTTCCGCAGGCCAACTTGAACTTAGACGGACATAGTTTTTTGTTATGCTCTTTGGTAATATATTTGTTCAACTGTTTCGGTTTCTGTACATGATTTGCTTTCAAATGTTCGGCTTTTAGTGTTCTTGACAAGAATATATTCAGAAGAGCGCGTCGGACGCATGGCATTAAAAACGTGATGTTTTATATTTTGTTATGTTCCTGTTGCAAAAAGGAAACCTTGGCTTTTTCCATCCATAATTGATTTTGTATGTATCATCTTTTAAATTGATTGATGACATTCCAACTTATATTGTATTGATTTAAAACGTTTGTTTAATAAGTTGATGTACATATTGTATTTTGTAACATCTAAATTTTTTGTTGTCAATTTATTCGTGGTTTTATAATACTTTGTTAAGAATACATAAAAAAGAAAGTGTAATGTTACTTATCTATTTTGCACCATCATTATATATGACATGAAGGGAGAATATTTAGCACACAAATTAATGTGACCATTGCTTACCAAAATCATTGTTATTTCATTTGTTTTTTTTTTTTAATAATAAATCAAGAAATACTTACCTTGTTAAGGATGTTCGCTCGTCTAGTTTTTGCCAGATATTTGGAATCCTCTGGTTTTATCAATGTAATTCCATTACAAAATTTTGCCTATTAACCCCTACTATTCTTTCCAGAATTTGATTGCATATAGTTCAAAATGTTATCTTTGATTTTATTTTCAAATCTTTGTTATTTTTTCATCGTTTTATAATGAAAAATGGTACCAATGTTAAACTCATGAACAGTCTTGAAAGAAAAAATATTTATAGAGTAGGCTTATGAAGTTATGTTAATTATATATATAGGCTGACAATTAAAAAGATGAAAATAATTTAAAGTTTACAGCTAATTAAATTTGTTGTTGTTTTTCACAATGGTTTGTAGGTATCCTTTGTGAGGATGATGTATTGTATACATATTCCAGAGTATAGAAACTAAACATCTGATGATTCAAGCAATAAAGATAGGCTGTGTTGAAGACCCCTGCGTGGCATTTGGCTGTTTTCTGCTCATTGGTCGGGTTAGCATTGTTGTCTCTTTGACACATTTCCCATTTCCATTCTCAATCTTATTTCAATAGAAAATGTGCTCGTTCCACAGAAACTATAAAATATATTCAATATTTCGAATAGATCTATGTATTGTTTACACTTGAGATATCACAAACTTGCAATTTGAACAAAAAACAACAAAACTATGGCATGGCTCGTTTAAAAATTTCCAAATCAAAGGCAGTTTGTTTTGTTATACTGTCAGTAAAATATGTTAAGAAAATAAGTTCTTATTTTAAGATGTGGTTGATTGATTTATATTTATATGTTTAAAAATACGTCTTCGTGACAGACGCAACTACTTATTCATATAGCTGACTAAATTTCCTCAAATTTAAGGCTCTTTCACAACATAAGCAAAGTACAATGTACATATAATATCTGGATTTTCTTATATCATACACAGTGAAGCGTTTCCAATGATAGTTCAGGCAATTTATTTTATCTGTTTACATGCATCTCATAGCGTCAAGCTGGGGTCACACATTAAATAAATAAATAATCTTTATTTCAAGAGGATGATCCCATTAGTTAAAAGTAATCTTCCTGAGAGTCCTCAAAATAATAATAACATATTTATAGGTACATAGAGTATTATAACGTTATATTGTACACAATATACAATTGTATTTAAATAATAATGATAAAGCATATTAATTTGCACAATTGATGAAATATTTGTAACATTTTGTTTTAAAAGATACAAGTGTATTACTCATTTTTATTTCATTTGGTAAACTGTTCCATATTTGAGAACCTGAATATGTAAATGTTTTCTTTAAAAGATCTATTTTTGGTTTTGGAAGATTTAATAGTTTTTCATCAGCTGAACGTAAGTTATAATTTTAATTATTAGTAAAATGAAAATTTTCTTGTAAATAGTTAGGAACCATACCATTTAATGATTTAAATACAAGTATTGCCTTTTGGTATTGAATGCGTTTTTCCACATTTAACCAGTGTAAACTATCAAACAATAAACTGGATGATGTCATTATGTCAGCTTCTACTATAACCCTAGCAGATTTTTTTAATAACTTATTAAGTTTATTTGTTCCACTTTCACAACAGCTTCCCCATATATTGCAACAATAATCAAATAATGGCAGAATATAAGCATTAAAATAGATAATACGATATGCATAGGTAAATATTTTCTTATCTTTTGTAATAAATTGATTCTGTTTGATATAGTACATGACATTTTATCTATCTGCTGCTTCCAATTTAGGTTTTTGTCAATATATAAACCAAGAAGTTTTTCACAATCTACATTTTCTATTTGTTCATTTGAAATATTGATATCTAAACTGTTTCCAGTTGAACAAAGCCTTTGTTTCGAACCAATAATTATTGATTTACACTTTTTGGCATTTAATTTCATACAATTTTATGAACACCAGTTTTCAATTACATGAATATCATTTTGAAGGTTAGATGTTAACTGAAGTAAATTATTACCTTTAAAATGTAATGTAGAATCATCTGCATATAAATCTATTAATGAATGTTCTATATTAAGTGGTAAATCATTGATATATAAAAAAAAATAACAGAGGGCCAAGGATAGAACCTTGTGGTACCCCAGTTTTTATGCATTTAGTATTAGACATGACGTTATTGACCTTAACTTGTTGGCTTCGTTCAAACAAGTATGACTTAAACCAGTCTAGTGTACCAGTCTAGTGAATACATTCACGATTTTTACTGCCATCCTTGACAGGACCATTCCCGATTAAAATTTGTCAAAAGTCTGATCAAGATCCTGTGTAATCGTGGATGGAAATTCAAACTTTAATTAAAATTTGTAAAAAAAAAAATTAATCATGACAACAATCAGATATTGTTCAGGAAGCGTCGATATTCAACTGTTTCCAAGCGAATTTGTCCCGATAATCCCGTTCTCAATCCGATTTGTATCTTTCACATGGTAGTATTCGACCGAGTCTGCCACGACTGCGTCCCGATTCTACCGAATGTAATCCGACAGAGTTCAGACAGAGACCAGACAGTGAACCGACGATGACGGAAGTTATCCGTTAGAAACTTTTCGGCATATTCGGGACAATCAGGTACTGTCGGAACGTAATCCTATCATGGTCCGCTCTATCGCATTGCAAACGGCTTTGTCTGGTCTCAGTCGTATTGCTTTCTGTAATTGTCGGGACTCTGACGTGGGTATCATTGACGAATTTCGTATTAATAACCACGCCTGGTAAACCATCTAATCTCAACCAAATGTTGAGACGGTAAAAAGTATTCTGGCACTTCCTGTTGAGCTTTTCTGGTTCAAAATATCCAAAATAAACATAGGGTAGGTCGACTTTTCGTCAATTTACTGAAAATCAATGATTGTTTTGTAAAATAGGAGAATGTCATGCCATAGATAAATGATAATTGTAACTAAAATGTCTCTTCTTGGTTCAAAATATCTGAAATTGAAGTCACAATCACTTTTCTCCTACGGATTATCATGTTTACTTTCTTTGAATCCGATAGAACTGCTATGATTTAGCAAGAAAATATGTCAATTAATTGTGTTTTTTTTAATGCTTTACGATAACCACTTCTGTAAATTGCAAGAATATTTGATTGTCAAGCCTAGTCTTAGCACAGAAATGAAAATTATAAATGGTTGAGATATAAAGGTATTGGTTGAGTCTTTCTGTCACAATGTTGAGACTTTCTGGTTACTTTGTGTCATGAAATATATTACTGTTAAAACGTTGGCACTTAGGTTTCAAAGTTTAAATTAAATATGACTGGCAACCCAACACGCGTGCATTATTATTATATAAAGATAAAAACTATTAAAATAGCTATGCTAGAGTTTATTTCAACTAATCAAAATGTAATTTCTATTGTAAAAATATAGTTATTTCCCAAAATGAACAAAGAAACTTTATCAGTGCGCGATACTTCGAGTTTACCTTTTTAACGGTTAACTTGATTTATGTTTTCTGTCTGTGGCAAGTTAAAATCTAAGTACAGATACAATTTTAAGAATTGCCGATAGAAAAATGCATGCCTTTCAAGTATAAATATTAAGATTAGTTTATAATATATAAATATTAATATGATTTGGAAGAATTCGATTCCTAACAGACATTGTTCAATCATTGCCGAAAATGCGTACCTTTATAAAGAAATAAAATTGTTAAAAACTAAACAATCGAACATGACCCCCTTCTCTAGGTTTGTTTTTTGTACACATTATTTCAGGATGAGTTCTCACTCTTAAAGGTGGTGATCATTTATTTGTGAGGAAAAGATGTTATTTTTGTCATTATAATACTTATATATATCACAAAAACAAGATATGATTCGATTTTAAAACTGCTTTGCAAGTACTATAAGTGACTTCCAACTTGGTGTAATCACACGTGTTGTATTGAAATAATTATAACTTAGATTGATTGTTCACAACTGCATTCAGGGCACATCCTTAATATTTGGTAATATTCAATAACATTTATATTATACCCCGGACCCCGTCACACTAGGCCAAGATCGCACCCCGATTTCTAAAAAAAATGCTTTTGACGATCGTAGTGCAATCGTGTAGATCGCAGTATCAGGCGGAAACCGGCGGTTGAAACAGAACAAAAACAAATCGAAGCTCCTTGTTAGAGAAGGCGATAAAAATGCTTACTGAATTGTTTACTGTAGTAACAAAAGTTTTATTAATAGAAACAAATAAAATGACATTTTTCTTCTCTATTACGAAGTGTTTTATTTTAAAAACACAATTTGCATAAGTTTTCAATTTACCTATAACATAGTTAAACAGAACAATTATGTATCAAGTCCACGACATGGGTATCTATCAAGATGGATGTAGAAAATGCATAACCTCCGATTTATTTGGAAAATTACCACGAACGGAGAACATCAATCTATTAGTAACAGTTCAGTAATTTTCGTGTCTGCCCTTCCATTAGGGACAACATAAAAAAATCAATGAAGGATAAAAAAAACTTAATCTAAATAGTTCGCGGGTGGGGGTAAAAAACAGTTATGTTTAATTGACATCGATTTCATATATATCCTTATTGGTCAATCAATTTTTCCCAAATTAAGTTAAGACGGGGGTTAGGGGGTAGGGTAAGTGAAAAAACTATATGAATTAAGTTTTTTTTATCCTACATCTAGTGAAATACCACAGGCACTTGTCTCAGAAAAAAATCCTATATACCTTAGTATAAGACAAATAACGGATACAAAACGGACACAGAACGGACAAGTATTGTAAAAAAAATAACGGACGCTTACCGGACACTTCATCCGTTGAACGTCCGTTCAAACTTTTTGAACATGCTCAAATTTTTCCATCGGACAAAACGGACGTCGACTGATAAAGCGGACAGTCCGACACTGAGCGAAAGGAAACAGATATCGACCGACGTCTAACGAATAACAAAATGCGGCTTACGGACATGAACGAATTCAAAAATAGAAGTTATCGGTTCGTCGTCCGTTCGCGCTATCTGGTAAGGTGTAACCGGAGTTTTAAGCACCAATCACACCTTGTTGGATAGCGCAAACGGACGCCGAACGGATAACTTTTTTCAATCCGTTCATGTCCGTTAGAAATTCCTTAGTTTTCGTTTCATGTCCGTTCAGCATCCGTTTTATCCATCAATGTCCCTTCTGTCCGGTGGAAAATTTTGAGCATGTTCAAAACTTTGAATTAAGGGACGTTCAACAGATGAAGTGTCCGTTGTACATCCGGTAGGCGTCCATTTTTTACGGTATGTGTCCGTTCCGTTTCCGTTTTTAATCCGTATCTTCATCAACGGACTCCCAACGGATATCAATTTTGTCAACGGAGACCCTTCTCTTTTATCCGTTAGGCGTCCGTTCGTGCTATCCAGTACGGTGTGATCACAGCTGAAGTGAGAAGTAAACACTTCTAGGCTTAGATTTAGAATAATGTGTTCTTAAAAAGGGACAAATATTAACTGCGGGACAATACCTTGTGTATACTATAAATATAGATATAAAACAAGATGTGGTATGATTGCCAATGAGACAACTCTCCACAAGCGAACAAAATGACACATAAATTAACAACTATAGGTCACCGTACGACCTTCAACCATGAGCAAACCCCATACTGCATAGTCAGCTATAAAAGTTACGGCCCTAAAATGACAATGCATGTAACAATTGTAGCGAGAAAACTTGAAAAAATGAACGAAAACAAATATGCAACACATAAACAAACGACAATCACTGAAATACATGGTCCTAACTTAGGACAGGCACATACGTTCAGGTATTTCACATCCAATTTTTTATGGAAATATTCTTTATAAAGCACAAAGGTGTCAGTATTCACCTCAAAAACTAACAAAACCTTTGAATAGACTTATTAAGAAGGGATATAGTTACGATACTGTTGGCAGGTCATTAAAGATTGCATATTTTGGCGTTAATATTGATTCACTTATAGGGTCTTTACATCGGAACTAAACACATTTATTCAAAAACCAGTTGTTGGCATGACACGGGTTATGTTCTTCTCATATATGTTATGATGGTTTGATACTAAACCCCTAACGGGAAGGATTGTGCCTGATGTTCATATGATGAAATCATAATCTTTCAGTCAGTTTAATTGAAGTCTGGAGCTGGCATGTCAGTTAACTGCTAGTAGTCTGTTGTTATTTATGTATAATTGTCATTTTGTTTATTTTCTTTGGTTACATCTTCTGACATCAGACTCGGACTTCTCTTGAACTGAATTTTAATGTGCGTATTATTATGCGTTTACTTTTCTACATTGGCTAGAGGTATTAGGGGGGTTGAGATCTCACAAACATGTTTAACCCCGCCGCATTTTTGCGCTTGTCCCAAGTCAGGAGCCTCTGGCCTTTGTTAGTCTTGTATTATTTTAATTTTAGTTTCTTGTGTACAATTTGGAAATTAGTATGGCATTCATTATCACTGAACTAGTATATATTTGTTTAGGGGGAGGTTGAAGGACGCCTCCAGGTGCGGGAATTTCTCGCTACATTGAAGACCTGTTGGTGACCTTCTGCTGTTGTTTTTTTCTATGGTCGGGTTGTTGTCTCTTTGGCACATTCCCCATTTCCATTCTTAATTTTACATACATACATAATGTATGTGGCGGGGTTAAGCATGTTATAGAGGGATCCTAACCCTCCCCTAACCTGGGACAGTGGAATAACAGTACAACATCAGAACGAATCATAAAAATCAGTTGAAAAAGGCTTAACTCATCAGAAGTACACAAATACAAGTGGTCGTGTATACCAATTTAATTTCAAAATAGATATAGGAAGATGTGGTGTGAGTGCAAATAAGACAATTAATTTTAAAAAAGTAAACCATTATAGGTCAATGTACGGCCTTCAACACGGAGCCTTGGCTCACACCTAACAACAAGCTATAAAGGGCCCCAAAATTACTAGTGTAAAACCATTCAAACGGGAAAACCAACGGTCTAATCTATATAAAATTAAAAAAAACGAGAAACGAGAAACGCGTATAAAGTACATAAACAAACGACAACTAGATTCCTGACTTAGGACAGGTGCAAACATTTGCAAACAAAAGCACACACGGCGTGTCAATCTAGTACAAAGGAGGGTTTATATTCGTGCACCATTTTCATGTACTCGTCTTGAATAAGCATGTAGTAAGACAATGGTCGTTAATGACTCATTCAAACATCAATACTACTATCTTTGCAGTTTTACTCCTGTTCATGTTGATTATAAACATAGAAAAAACGTTATAGAAAATAACTGACCCACTGACATTTACTTTGGCGAAATTGCTACCCGTTGATATATAATTTGACAATGAAAAAGAGACCCATTCACGTCTATGTATTCTTTATAAAGAAGGAACCCCATACCACGACATGAGGCTGTCAGAATAAAGGTCTAGTGTTGAAGATTCACAGTTAAGCACTGATTATGTAAATATAGCGCAGGGAATGCAAATTGTCCCGTGCTAACGATTTTTAAAACCAAGTTCTGTAGATAAAGTGTAGTGTTGATGTTAACACCAGCACTGCAAATGTAAAGTATAGCGATGTAGATATCAAAAAGCTAGCTATTGAGATGTTAAGATAAGCGATGTAGGAATAAATTCTAGCTTTTGGAGATGTCAATTACACCAATATTGACTTTATAGCTTCTCTGCAAAACTGCATCTCAAAAGCTAGACTATTAATCTCCAGCGCTAGAACTTTAATACTTTAAAAACACACAGTTGTTTACTATTTAGACTCTATTACAACCAAAGGTCTCTTTAGAAGCTGCTGTCATAACTACAGACAAGATTTAAATGACTGTAGGAATGTTTTAACGGTTATATATGTAATTAATACTAAGCTATAGTTGAAAGTTTCATTCACCAGAAGATCTCAACATTCTTCCAGAATATCTTAACCGATACCAGAAAATCTCAACATGACATACTTTATAGCATATTTTGCTTAATGCAATTATATAAGTAAAGAAAAAGAACAAACTGTAATTTTATGTTTATAAGGTTTTAGAAAAATACTAATTCACTGATATATACGTTAGTTTATCATTAATATCGCTGTCATTTTGTCAATAGCTGACTGCACTGGCCACATTTACCTGCTGGAAAAAGTCATTCCGATATCATTTTAAATCATATTGGTCCATGTTATACACGTGAGAACCCCTAATTCAGTTATCTATGGCATGACATTCTCATATTTTACAAAAAACGCATTGATTTTCTGTAAATTGACGAAAAGTCGACCTACCCTATGTTTATTTTGGATAATTTGAACCAGAAAAGCTCAACAGGAAGTGCCAGAATCTTTTTTCCGTCTCAACCATTTGGTTGAGATTAGATGGTTTACCAGGCGTGATAACGGGACTGTTCCGGGACGGTTTCGGCAAAGACGGTTCGAATCGACAAGATCTGGCTGCAATCTGGACTCAATCGGCAGAAAAACAGCATTGAAAAATTTCTCCAGATCATTCCCGTTCCACAAGCCAAGACACCGTCCAGAAAACACAGAACATTGTTAGGATTTTGATCCGATACAGCAGAATCTGTCACGACATAGTCACGGCTGTAATCCGACTATACAAAATCGGCTGAGTTTCCCCGAATGTTACGGGACGCACCTAACTATCGGGGTGCTTCGCCGAACTATCAGGACCATTAGTTTAATCAATATTTTATTCAAAAAGTGCATGAAATATATTTTATACAATATAAATACAGGGATTCGGAAACAAGAAAAACTTATATAAATCCGTCTCCCTTTAAAAAAATTGACAAAATTAGGAACATTGTATAAGAAACTCGTATAATCTAATTTTCAATTCACATTCAACATGTTTATTCTGTGGTTTGCCCGTTACTCAGAAGTCAGTTTGATCGAAAAATGTGATCAACTCATTTTTTTATAATTATAGTTCATGTATCTGAGAAATATGTAAATGTTTCGAAAATAAGATAACATTAAATCAAAGTTTCAATATCTAAATCGACATCGACATAAAGATAATTGTTACGGACCAAATCTCTCTGTTTCTAAAATAAATCTTTGTACAACTTTAACAATATTTTTGTTTTCCTAATCACTGATGATTTCACTACCTGATAATAATGTTTGTACATTATATATTGGTAGTGTAGAAATGGTTTGTGTCCTGATGAGTCTATAATTATGGAATTCTAGCAGATAGTGTTTGCTGCTCTCAACTTGCCCACATTTACAGAGGCTGGAAAGAACAATATTTTTTTTCTGGAAAAGGTGTTCATTTAAACCACTGCAGTTCAGCCGGAGTCTGGCGTGAAGTATTTGGCCTTTTCTACAATCAGTTTTATAATATGTAGGGACTTTCTTAGTATCTCTTATTATATTTATCAGGACCATACTCGACCCGTAGGAATCTGTTACGAACTTAAACGACTGCGTTCAGACAATGATAGGACATTCCAGATACATGTAATTGAGGATAGTAATCTGATTTGTTCCCTTTTCGTGTCTTATCGCTGTCTGATCTCAAACGGGAGCAATAATCGGCAATGTGTGAACGCCGCATTATGCACAGGCCTCGTTTATTTGAGTTTACAGTATCGGCATTACTAATTGTTAATGTTGTAAGTGTATTTTGGAATGTGTAACATCATTGGTCTTAAAGTTTGATCTCTGGTGTATATTTAAAGTAAACAGTAAAAATTAAAATGTCAATTGTTCTTGAACAATTGAGAGGTCTTTCCTTTTGTAATGTAAAATGCAGGTTCCAATAGACGTAGAATGTATTGAAAAGCTTTAAAACACACTGAAAATCCTTTAAATAAGGTCAAAAACACATAATTCGCTATATGGGACATGACCTTGACCTTTTACCTTTCGACCTTTGTCAAGGTCATTGGTCCCCAATGTCATTGCTGAAGACCCCATGGGTCTAGGACCTTTGGTCATATAGTAAAAGCTGGTTTTGCCTTTTCAGAAACCTAAAACAAGAGTTATACCCCTTACAGAAAGGTCAAATGTAACAAAGTTGTGCATTAATGACCCAAACATTTTCCACTATACAACACTTCTGAAAGTATTAAGGTTGCTGAGATTAACCGCTAACAAGGTGTTAGGTCAAAGGTCAAGGTCTACATACACATTTGACCTTGAGATATGTTTCAGTCACATGAATTGATGATGAATGGTGAAAATCTACGACTAACGGTTTCTGAGTTTTGGTGGCCAACCGACACCGGTTAATTTTATTAGGGGCATAACCCTACCAATGAGTCGTTGAATCTTTTCATTCCAAATGTAATGAAGAACCAGGGTCTGGTCCTGAACAACTTCACCCTTCGTTTTTTTTCTACCTATTACGGTTACGGTGTTGGAACGATAACAAGGTTTTGGGATTTCGGAGGGATTACGTCTTACGGTTAACGCGGATAAATTTGTCAAAGTTTGGCGGAAAAAGAATAATAATAAACAGAAGAAATACAGTAAGGTCTTTCTCTTTTGAAAAAGGAAAGACCTTAATAAGAAATGTTTAAAACCTCTTACTATAAAGAAAACATTAGCCACTTAATGGTATATTTAAGTCCAATTGTCAGACATTGTAGTCAGGGTCGGAAACAGTCATTTTAAGGGGGTTCCAACCATGTGTCCCCATTTAAATGCATTATAAACTTTTTTAAAAAAAGGGAGGATTCCAATCCCGGGAAGCACTGACTTTAACTTCCAATGATGTATGTTTGTATATAGTTTCAAAATTCTTATGTATCCTGGGCCTTATTGACAGGTTATTTCATTGTTGTTATATGAGCTATAAGGTAAAAGAACATATACATAGGTAACCGTATAATGTCAGAGGGTGGTAAAAGAGGGTTATGAACACGAGACACGCAAAAAACGTTACACGAAAAATAAAAATCGGGAAAAACGAAACACGAGAAATAAGATCGTAAATATTAAGGAAAAATTTACTAGAAGTTATGTCAGCTGTTCTTTAAGATCATGCAATCATTATAAATGGACATGAAGTCCCTGTGGTCACTTTTAGGGTTCGCTAGTTGCATCTAATTTGGAAACAAAAACATTATTCATAGTAATTTGATGGACTTTATTGCGTTACCATACATATACCATATAATTGCAAAAGTAGAATGGTAACAAAGTTAATATACATCAAGTTTAAAAAGATTTCACAAGTCTCATTTTGAATAAGTCCCAGGGTTTTTTTTTTTTTCTTTTCATTCAATGCCGTAAAAGCATGCACGAGAAATTAAGAGCACCGATACGAAACACGAAAAATAAATAGGTGTAAACACGTAGCACGCACATCGAGCAAAACACATTAAAACAAGAAATAAAAACTCAAAACACAATAACACGTGAAATAAAATGACAGAAAACGTTGCACGAAAAGAACCCTTTACCAACCTCTCACCATCTGCGACATTAAGTAAAAAAAAGATGTAATTGATTGCATATTATTTTTTTTCTAATAAAAAATGTTAAATGATTTTTATATCTTGTTTTATCTAATAAACGGACTGTTACTGATGTACGTGTATTCAACTGAAGACGATTATATGAATTACCAATCCTAAGTCCTTACTCCTAGACCGAAACGTTAAACGAATTGTCAGGTAAGTTCATTTTTATTTAAATGTTGAAAGCGCATTCCGTTAAAGTTAAAGTCCTATTTACAAAAAAAATAAATAATTAATGTTTCTGTAGATTGCATATACATGTAGTATATAAGTCTAATGAAAATGAAATGTTATGTCTTAAATTTTAATATTGATGGGGATAATTCCAAAATGATATGAAGAGGAAATATATTATACCTAAGTTGAAGATATATTATATAAAAGTAAAAAATGTCATATGATTGCCAATGAAAATCTCTTCGCCAGAGACCATATGACAAAGAAAGTTAGCAATTAAAGGTCGTCAAAACATTGAGCAAAACGGAAAAAAGAAGCGTGTGACATATGCATATGTCCGTTGTCATTGACCTCATTTTCATGGTTCAGCGATTGCTTAAAATAATTTATTTTTATTCCGTGACTTATAAATTGGGAAAATAATCATTATAAATTTGATATATTGGTTCCTTGTAAGGTCTTAATGTCCTGTCCAACAGGAAACACACGTTTTATTAGTGAACAGAAATCAGTAAATTAGATAATTCAAAATTTATAAAATAAGCCCACACAAGAGAAACAATTGAATATAATTTGGTGAGTCCATTTTAGCGACAGACTTATGAATCGTTGATTCTAGAAAAAAGACTTCACGGTAAATAAATAGGCTGACATCATGACAATGGTTTGAGTTACACGTTTACGGGTCCGTTTTTCGTATGCTGTTAGCAGTGCAAGTCAACTATATTTCTTGTATTAATTATGTACGGAGTGATTGTAAGGTGCACATGTTCATGATGTTAGTCTGCTAGTGGTGTATGTAATGATTGTATGGTGTAAATGTAAGTGCAGCATATTTCATAAGACCTTGATCTGATTTTCATGGTTCGTTGGTCAATTATAATTGTTCTGTGTTTGGCACTTTAAGCATTTATTTAGTTCAACTTTATTTTGTGTTTGGAATGACTGAAAAGTGTACAATACATGTCTATCGTGTAGGAACGTGTCACACCAGTCTTACTTTATTTTCCTTGTTCATTGATCAATGTTAAGTTTCAGAAGTAATGTCGTTTTTGAAGATACTATTACCAACACGCCAACTTCACTTTTTGGTGAATGTTATGATTGTGTTTGGCAGGGTTTATCTGACCTTGACCTCGTTTAAATGTAAGTTTTCCTGGTTAAGTCTTTATATAATAAGGTTAATTATACTAGTACTTAAAATACGGAATGATGGAAGATGTACATGTTTTCGGTACATATTTTCTTACCTTGACCTCATTTTCATGGTTCACTGATCATTAGTAGTTTGTTTCTTGTATACTTTAAGCAATCTGTCAACTATATTCCTCAAATTGGTAATATGTTATGATTGTGATGTGAACATTTCTGTCTTGTATGCTTTGTCTGATGAAAGATATACATGTCTGTCTGACACAGATCTCATTTTCATGGTGCGGTTGTCATTATTAAATTGTTTCTTGTATACTATATACAAGCAATTGGTCAACTATATTTGGTGTCCCATGAATTTAAAATTAATAGGCTGTGAATCCTTACGGAGTTTAAACACCATTTATTCTTTTTTTTTAGGATTAAAATTTACAAGCCATTATTTTGACCAATTAATTAAAGTTTCTAAATCCACATGTTTTTCCTTTGTGTATCTATATTATAGTTCCAATCGAAGAATGCATAAGTGAAGTACCATCGGCAAAAAGTCTTACTTAACATTAAATTACATCTGCTATGTCATTTATAAACCTAAGAACTACTAAGGGCCAACGTACTGAGCATTGGTGCCTACTTGCTTTTAATATTCCAAAAGTGGATTCTGATTTTTTTAAAGCACTTTCTTTTTCATATTACGTTAATAATTTTCAATCCAACCAAATGGTTTGCCTTTTTGTGTCATAAGTTTTGATTTTTGCCAATAGACCTTTATGCCAAAGTTAGTCTAATATGCCTTCAAAGTATCAACAACAAAAAAATCATACAAATAATTTCTTTAACTTCCATAGCTAAAAAATTTATGTGATAAATCTCAATCATATTTTTAAAATGACCAGGAACGAAACCTGACTGGAATTTGTACAATTATAGCATGTGTTCAAAAATGAAATTAAAATATGTTAATAACTACAATGTATCTATTCAAAAACTTTACCCATACAGCTTTAAAATGCAATAGAACGATAGTTAGAAACAATCGATGTATCCCCGTTTTTGAAAAAAAAAAAAAGTAAAAACTTAGCACTATTCCAGCAACTATGAAATTATGAGGTTCTCATTGATCTATCGAAAATATATGATAAAGGTACAGATTTCTGGTTGAATTAATTTACAATAGACTTGAAATTTGACAACAATAGAAATAGAGATTCAAAATACCAAATTTTACCTTTAATTATACCATTTTAAGCAAAAACTGAATGTCCAACGTTACATTTTGTGTGCAAACGATCGGAGTTCCGTTTCTTTCATACCATTTTTTTTTCTTCGATGATCGTAAAACGTCATCAGAATATTGCTATTGCATTATAGTTATTTGCGATAATCAATATCATTGAAACCGTTAAATTTCATTTTTGAAAATGGTCAGAACAATGTCTAGGCATAGGCCCGGTAGCTAAATCATATATTGGGTTAGTGCGTTTCTATCGTGAAATTTGAAATACTGATAGGAAAAATATTTTCAATATTTCTAAAGTTTATTTACTAGATTCCTGGTTCATGATATTTTTTTGCCGGAGAACATGCGTATAATTTTTAATTATCATGACTTCAAAACGTATAGCCATCTTGTCACAACGAAAAAATTATCGAGGTACAATGTAGATTTTTGAGACATTATATATAAAGTATATACTGTTCAAACAAATTAAATACAAATTGTAAGACAAAGTAAAATATCAAAAATTAATTTCAAATCATTGTGATTAAGATACAGATCCGGTGTCAAGAATTTAAAACGAAGCGTTGACACGGAGATGGATAAAGCCACTTACATTAAGACATTCGGTCGTAGTACTAATGTACTATTGTATCGTATGAGATATAGAAAAATCCGTCCGTTCGGTACAATTTTAACTTATTTTATAAGCAGTTTTATGTGTTCAGCTCTGTATTTTAATTCGGTTGTTTTCCTATCGAACTTTTTTAAATTTACAGAAAGCGAAACATCTATTAACGGGTCTAAGTGTCTCCTTTCTTTGGATGTTTATATATATATATAAAGTTGTACACACGCTGGCGCCAGGCAAGGTAAGCTTAAAATATGACACCATCAACAAGTATAAAATAAAATTTTATTTTTTTCATTTTGTTTTAAAACATCAGCAATCAATTATTTACAAATTACGCACAAATTAAAACAAAAATAGAATTGCATGATGATCTAGTGTTAAACCAAACTACAAAATAAAACTCATTTATATAGTATAATTTGAATAGATAATTAATGTGTTGCCAATAGTCTACTCGTTTGTAAGTGTGGTAGCATGAATAAGAATAATTTTCTGACTAAATAACTCCAAAACAAGGAATAACTGAGCGGGCAAGCTTATTATTCTTCAGCGTATGGTATACAAATAGAAAATTGAAAATTTAGTGTAAACAAGGGTAGAGGGAGGTCCCATCATCTATTAATTAATTATAACCTTAGTAGTAAAATTAACAATATTTTTCAAAGTATATAACTTCATCAAAAACAAGGTATTACAACTAAGGCAAGCTTCGAAGTCTTCAGCGTATGGTTTAAGAGCCAGTCTGCCATAAAACCATGCAAAATCTCAAATTTCGTCCAAATTGGTAGTTACAACTTGGCAACATTATATATAATTCCAAAATCTTTGGGTATTTAGGAGTTAAGATAAAAAAAAATTTTTTGTTAATTCACACTATTTTCCATTTAACAGCCTTATTTGCATATTTGTGAATTATTAAAAAAAAATGCAAAAAAATCACTATATTAAGGTACTTTTTAAAGGTCTGGATAATTGATATAGCTCTTAAATATAGCATTATCTTGTTATATTTTGCAAAGAACATCATAGAAAAAAAGAAAATTGCATTTTGAGAAGTGTTTACTTTTTGGCGGGTTGCCAGAGAGGTTTGTGCAATAGATGTATTAGATAACTTGCATGTAGTACATGTACTCAGTAGGTGTTTTCTCTCAAGATCATATTCATTTTTTTAAACTTTTAGGATTTTTTAAAGGTGCATATCAGTTCTAAGACAAGAAAAAAATTTAGCCTGGCAAATAATGGGAAGTTGGTAAAAAATGCTCCCAAAATATCTATTAAATGCACCAATGTAATAGTTTTTGCCCCTTAATATTTTAACTAAAACTGATCAAAGTAGACTTATATTCAGGGCAATAACTTAAGTTTAAGTGTATAGATCTTTATGATTTTTTTTCAGAAGGTTCAATACCATAAAAGGAAGGTTGGGATCGATTTTGGAGATGATGGTTCCAACCGTTTAGGAATTAAGGGCCCAAAAAGGGCCAAAAACAAGCATTTTATAGTTTAAGGATAATAACTTGTGTATAAGTATTTCAATTGCTCTGATATTGTACGACAATGTTTAAAACCACAAGTAGAAGGTTTGGATTCATTTAATGGGTCATGGGTTCAAAGTTAGGAATTAAGGGCCAGAAAGGGGCCAAAAACAAGCATTTTTCTAGTTTCAAGACAATAACTTGTGTGTAATTTTATGGATCTCTCTACAATTGTACCATAATGCCCCATATAACAAAGGGGAGGCTGGGATTTATTTTTGGATTAATTGCCCAAAATATGTAGGAATAAGGGGCCAAAAAAGGGCCAAAAAGAAGCATGTTTCTAGTTCCCAAACAATAACTTGGGTTTAAGGGTATGGATCTCTCTGTAATTGTACTACAAGGTTCTATACTACAAAGGAAAGGATTGGATAGAGTTTATGGGTTATTGCTTAAAGGGGGGTTTCAATAAGTTGGTGGAGGGGGAATTTGTTTACAATTATTTTAAGGGATTTCTTTTTTTTCAACATTTTTCAAATTTCAAATTTTGAAAAGTTTAAAGAAGAAATCTTCAATTGCACAGTATTGTGCAATAGATTTGTTTGGTCTTGACCACATTTATTTTGTAACAAAAACCTTTATTTTGTCAAAAATTCAATCACTATCCAAATTCAGACAGCATCAAGCTTAAACCTTGTGACCAAATTTAGTGTGCCCCAACTGTTCAGGGTCCAACCACTGTGGTTGTATAAAGCTGCGCCCTGCGGAGCACCTGGTTTTCACATACTTTCAATTGATGACAGTCTTTTAAAAAGCTTGTTATATGAAACAGAGTTGTGAACATACATGTACTTCAAAATATCTTCCTCTTTGAAACTTTTGATTTGAACGAAACCAATTATAGGGACAATCACTCATTGTGTGTCTAGATTAGAAAGTTGTGTCTATTAGAGCGTATGTAAAAAAATGTGGCCTTTTTTTTTATCTACGAAAAAAGTTTATATGTGCATATATAATGTGTCATATAAAAGCTTTTGATTTATATCTCAGATTAAATCCAGATAAAGGAAAGACAGTTGAGGTGACCCTACTAAAAATCGAAAGCTTTTCCAAAATTATCTTGAATGTCCCCTCTCCAAAGAGCATCTCTTTCCTGTGTGTTGATACTTTGAGATTT
Organism: Mytilus galloprovincialis; assembly: GCA_037788925.1. Taxonomy (NCBI): domain Eukaryota; kingdom Metazoa; phylum Mollusca; class Bivalvia; order Mytilida; family Mytilidae; genus Mytilus; species Mytilus galloprovincialis. The sequence continues at coordinate 41,772,341 of CM075333.1, read as the reverse complement.
TGATTTTTTCTTTGGTATTTAGTGGTTCAATTTTGTTCCAGTCTGATATTTGTGTGCAGAGTTGTGGTCTTTGGACATAGAAAATTCACTTAGATAGTCAGAATTCAACATTTTTTTTCGTTTTGCTTGAAGATTTTGTCTCGATATTTTTATGTAGTTTACACCATGACAAATTATAGATCAAGTTAAAATTTTATTCCATTACAATTAATTTGCAACGGGTTGGGGACTATGACACAATGCAGTTTATATCAAAATTTTCTCAACTCTGATGCTGCAAAATTGTTTGATATTTAGTTAAAATAGATATTGATGACTTTATTATGTTAAATGCTTTAAGATCTATCAAACTTTTACTCTTTTTTTGCTAATACCTTCATCATGTTCATTCATGACTAAAAACTTAGTATTTAGACCATTTTGCACGTTTTTCTTTACGGCAGACCACCATAATATTACATATATATAAACAGTAAAATCATAACCATTTTAATGACAATATAAAAAAGAAGATGTGGTACGATTGTCAATCAGACAACTGTCCACAAGAGACCAAAATGACACAGACATTAACTATAGGTCACTGTACGGTCTTCAACAATGAGCAAAGCCCATACCGCATAGTCAGTTATAAAAGGCCCCGATAAGATAATGTAAAACAATTCAAACGAAAAAACTAACGGCCTTATTTATATAAAACTAGAGGCTCTCAAGAGCCTGTGTCGCTGACCTTGGTCTATGTGCATATAAAACAATGGACACAGATAAATTCATGACATAATTGTGTTTTAGTGATGGTGATGTGTTTGTAGATCTTACTTTACTGAACATTCTTGTTGCTACAATTATCTCTATCTATGATGAACTTGGCCCAGTAATTACAGTGGAAAATATTTTTCTAAAAATTTACAAAAATTTATGAAAAATGTTAAAAATTAACTATAAAGGGCAATAACTCCTTAAGGGGTCAATTGACAATTTTGGTCATTTGACTTATTTGTAAATCTTATTTTGCTGAACATAATGGCTGTTTACAGTTTATCTCTATCTACAATAATACTCAAGATAATAATAAAAAACCGGCAAAATTTCCTTAAAATTACCAATTCAGGGCAGTAACCTAACAACGGGTTGTCCGATCCATGTGAAAATTGTAGGGCAGATAGATCTTGACCTGATAAACAATTTACCCAGTCAGATTTGCTCTAAATGCTTTGGTTTTTGAGTTATAAGCCAAAAACTGCATTTTACCCCTATGTTCTATTTTTAGCCATGGCGGCTATCTTGGTTGGTTGGCCAGGTCATCGGACACATTTTTAAACTAGATACCCCAATGATGATTGTGACCAAGTTTGGTTTAATTTGGCCCAGTAGTTTCAGAGGAGAAGATTTTTGTAAAAGTTAACGACGACGACGACGACGGACGCAAAGTGATGAAAAAAGCTCACTTGGCACTCCGGGCCAGGTGAGCTAAAAAATGAACGAAGAACAAATATGTAACACATAAACAAACGACAACCACTGAATTACAGGCTCCTGATTTGGGACATGCAGTTTGCACATACATAAATAATGTGGCGGGGTTAAACATGTTAGCGTTATCCCAACCCTCACCCTAACCTAGGACATTGGTATAACAGTAAAACATAAGAACGAACTATAAAAACCAGTTAAAAAAGGCTTAACTCATCAGATTGACAGAAATACAAGTGGATGTGGCCGCGTAATTGTATGTCTGCTCAACATTTTAACCATTTATCTGTGTATATTTGTTTTTATACGACCGCAAAAATGGAAAAATTTCGGTCGTATATTGGTACGACGTTGTCGTTGTCATCGTCGTCCGAAGACATTTGGTTTTCGCACTATAACTTTAGTATAAGTAAATAGAAATCTATGAAATTTTAACATAAGGTTTATGACTACAAAAGGAAGGTTGGGATTGATTTTGGAAGTTTTGGTCCCAACCGTTTAGGAATTAAGGGCCAACAAAAGGTCCCAAATAAGCATTTTTCTTGGTTTTTGCACAATAACTTTAGTATAAGTAAATAGAAATCTATGAAACTTTAACACAAGGTTTATGACCACAAAAGGGAGGTTTGGATTGATTTTGGGAGTTTTGGTTCCAACAGTTTATGAATAAGGGGCCAAAAGGGTCCAAAATTAAACTTTGTTTGATTTCATCAAAAAATGAATTATTGGGGTTCTTTGATATGCCAAATCTAACAGTGTATTTAGATTCTTAATTGTTGGTCCTGTTTTCAAATTTGTTTACATTAAGGTCCAAAGGGTCCAACATTAAATTTAGTTTGATTTTAACAAACATAGAATTATTGGGGTTCTTTGAAATGCTGAATCTAAAAATGTACTTAGATTTTTTATTATAGGCCCAGTTTTCAAGTTGGTCCAAATCGGGGTTCAAAATTAAACTTTGTTTAAATTCAACAAAAATTGAATATATGGGGTTCTTCAATATGCTGAATCTAACCACGTATTCAGATTTTTAATATTTGGGCCCGGTTATCAAATTGGTTCACATTGAGGTCTAAAGGTTTTAAAATTGAACATTATTTGATTTCATCAAAAATTGAATTCTTGGGGTTCTATGATAATAATTTATGCTGAATATAACCATGTATTTAGATATTGGATATTGGACCATAATAGGTAAATGTCAAATTAATTTTTTTTAAGTTTTTAAGTTTAAGTTCTTAGACCACACTCATTCTGTGTCAGAAACCTATGTTGTGTCAACTATTTAATCACAATCCAAATTCAGAGCTGTATCGAGCTTAAATGTTGTGTCCATACTTGCACCAACTGTTCAGGCTTCGACCTCTGCGGTCGTATAAAGCTGCGCCCTGAGGAGTATCTGGTTATCACATGTGGTTATGAAATAAATTTTATTGCAATTTGAAATAGTTGTGTATGTCTCAGCTGGTAGTGATAGGCCAACTGTATTTTACATGTCTTATTCCCAAGCCTCAAATTGCTAGAGATTACATTCTAGGAGGAAACTTAACATTACTATTATGTCCACTGTTCTCCCAGAATTGACAAAGGAATTACTAACTGGTTCATGTCAGGGTCTCAAAATTTCAGTTGCAGTTTTTTCAGGAACTATTAGGAGTAGTCTCTTTATATTTGGCATAAAGCTTTATCACAATATACAAAATATAGCACTTTTCTAGGTAAGAGGCACAATACTATGAAATTCACAAAACTGTTAAATCTTCCTCTTTTTTGGAAATAGATAACATGAATGTACAAGGCTGCGCAGTTTGTACAATTTTGTCTACATTTTCATACTATTTTAGAAAAGAAAATACCATCTGAAGGAGACGTGCTTAGAATTTTTAGTACTTACGATAGTTTTTTTTGTCTAAATTGCAAGGGGTTGCATTCATGTTGAGTCTCTATCTTTTATATGTTTAACAGTTTTATGAATCATTATCAAATACAACATATTTTAAAAATTTAAGACTGAACTCAATTGTGGCCACTTTGAATTTAGACAAAAAGTGACTAAAAAGTAGAATATTATAAAATGCTAAAATTGTGAAGAACTCATGATGATATTACCTGATGAGTGTGTATAGTACTGTAAATAAAACAGCCCATTTTTAAGTTACTAAAGTAATTTTCTTTTGAATAAGTTTATATTTTAAACATATTGTAAAAATGCTCAGTTTAGGGGCAAAAAAGACAAAATAGGGGTCTTCCCGGGTTTACTCTTTTAGTATATTTTCTAATTTAAACTAAGTTAAACTTGGTTTATTCAATCAATATGACCAGTAAACATTTATAATAGCGTTTGTACCAACTTCAGATTAAAAAATCCAAAAAAATCTTAATCTCGTAGAATTGAATATGTCACATGTCTGAAACCGATTATTCTTTCTTTTTGTCTTGTTGTCTTCGAAAATAATGGGATGTGTTTCAATTTGAAATGATTAATTATAAAAAAAGAATATGCGGTATGATTGCCAATGCGACAATTCTTCACAAGAGACCAAAATGACACAGAAATTAACAACTATAGGTCATTGTACATGCTATGCGACCTGTTTCTTCACTGTGTTTGCTTTTTTCTTTCAGCATGTTACTCGTACTTTCACGTATACATTGCGTACATTCACATTGGTTTGCATTTCACAATTTTTGAATTTAAAGTAAGACTAGCCCTTGCACTACGGAGGTTGCACATTTAAATGTAGATTTACACAATATTAGATCGAAAACGAAATAATGAAGTAATTAGTTAAATTAAATCTCATTACTGATTTAAAGTTACTGTTAAAAAAACATGTTTACTAATTATGTTTCTTAAAGATCCTGCCCCGAACTATAATTAATTTTATGTTTTTAGGATTAACAATAGCAATCAATATACTGGACAATTGATCTTTCAAACTAATTACCACGACGACAATTTTTAAATAAAACATAACTATTTAATGATTTGATTTTCAACACAAATTTCTATCAAATCTATCTAAATTGAAAAAAGTCCGGTTAACCGGTTAGCGTTTTTGGTATTCGGTATTCGGTCGTTCGACCGATTAACCGATTAACCGGTTAACTGTTGACAACACTAATTTTCATAAGCACATAACAAGTACCTGAAAAGATCTCAATGTTATTTTCTCGGCTTCTCTGATGTTATCAAATTTTCATCTGTCTCTAAGATGCAAATTGCCAATCCCCTCTCCAAGCACAGACTAGTGCTAATGTACATTGATCATTAGCACTTAGTAAGTACCCGGGAAGATCTCAGCTTTATTTTCGACTTTCTTCTGATGATGAAATGTTCGTTCTGACAATCTTACTTCAAGTCTTTGTATTTAAGGGCTAAGGTGTCAACAATTGATAAGTGTCATATCGCATCTCTTCGTTGAGCTTCTGATGTTTTAGAACATATGAGATAGTCGTTGAATATTGATTAGTGCCATAATTGATCAGGTCGATGTTTGTATCCCAAGCTAAGTTCTGACGATTTTGAAAGGGAGATAATCACGATAATTTTCAGATATTAATGAATTTATTTACGATTTTCTTTGTAAATTGAAATTTTAACAAATGTGATATTTTTTCGTTACTATTTGCACACGTGTGTCCCAATGCAGACTAGTTCTCGTTCATTTTCTTGTATCAATCTGTAACTTCCTTATGATGAAGTAAAGCCCATTTTTCCAAGCACAAGCTAGTGCTACTATGTTAAAGAAAGATGCACACAGCGTGTTCCTGGGAAAATGAACCGTTTCTTTATACATGTATTTCTGCCTTATGTTTGTAGGTAATTTTCCGTAATCCTTCCAAGCACAAGCTAGTGCTAATGTGTATCGATTATTAGCACATAACAAGTACCTGGAAACATTTTGGACATGGGTGGTACCTTTTGAGTTCTTCTGTATTTCTGTGGTGTAGTTATTTCCGACTCCTCTCCAATTAGCACAGGCTAGTGCTAATGCTTTGTATCATTTGCACAAAACAAGTACTTGGGAAGATATCAGATTGATCTGTAAATCTGTCGACTTTGTCTTCGTCTTCGTCTTGCTTTTCTTTTCCATTATCTCTTGATGTTGTGTTGTTAAACCTTTGATCTCTCTCCAAGCACAAGCTAGTGCTAATGTTGTATTTTCATAAGCACATAACAAGTACCTGGAAAGATCTGAATGTAATTTTCTCGGCTTCTCTGATGTTATCAAATTTTCATCTGTTTTTCCTGCTTCCTCTAAGATGCAAATTGCCAATCCCCTCTCCAAGCACAGACTAGTGCTAATGTACATTGATCATTAGCACTTAGTAAGTACCCGAGAAGATATCAGCTTTATTTTCGACTTTCTTCTTCTGATGAAATGTTCGTTCTGACAATCTTACATCAAGACTTTGTATTTAAGGGCTAAGGTGTCAACAATTGATAAGTGTCATATCGCATCTCTTCGTTGAGCTTCTGATGTTTTAGAACATATGAGATAGTCGTTGAATATTGATTAGTGTCATAATTGATCAGGTCGATGTTTGTATCCCAAGCTAAGTTCTGACGATTTTGAAAGGGAGATAATCACGATAATTTTCAGATATTAATGAATTTATTTACGATTTTCTTTGTAAATTGAAATTTTAACAAATGTGATATTTTTTCGTTACTATTTGCACACGTGTGTCCCAATGCAGACTAGTTCTCGTTCATTTTCTTGTATCAATCTGTAACTTCCTTATGATGAAGTAAAGCCCATTTTTCCAAGCACAAGTTAGTGCTACTATGTTAAAGAAAGTTGCACACAGCGTGTTCCTGGGAAAATGAACCGTTTCTTTATACATGTATTTCTGCCTTATGTTTGTAGGTAATTTTCCGTAATCCTTCCAAGCACAAGCTAGTGCTAATGTGTATCGATTATTAGCACATAACAAGTACCTGGAAACATTTTGGACATGGGTGGTACCTTTTGAGTTCTTCTGTATTTCTGTGGTGAAGTTATATCCGACTCCTCTCCAAGCACAGGCTAGTGCTAATGCTTTGTATCATTTGCACATAACAAGTACTTGGGAAGATATCAGATTGATCTGTAAATCTGTCGACTTTGTCTTCGTCTTCGTCTTGCTTTTCTTTTCCATTATCTCTTGATGTTGTGTTGTTAAACCTTTGATCTCTCTCCAAGCACAGGCTAGTGCTAATGTTGTATTTTCATAAGCCCATAACAAGTACCTGGAAAGATCTCAATGTAATTTTCTCGGCTTCTCTGATGTTATCAAATTTTCATCTGTTTTTCCTGCTTCCTCTAAGATGCAAATTGCCAATCCCCTCTCCAAGCACAGACTAGTGCTAATGTACATTGATCATTAGCACTTAGTAAGTACCCGGGAAGATCTCAGCTTTATTTTCGACTTTCTTCTTCTGATGAAATGTTCGTTCTGACAATCTTACATCAAGTCTTTGTATTTAAGGGCTAAGGTGTCAACAATTGATAAGTGTCATATCGCATCTCTTCGTTGAGCTTCTGATGTTTTAGAACATATGAGATAGTCGTTGAATATTGATTAGTGTCATAATTGATCAGGTCGATGTTTGTATCCCAAGCTAAGTTCTGACGATTTTGAAAGGGAGATAATCACGATAATTTTCAGATATTAATGAATTTATTTACGATTTTCTTTGTAAATTGAAATTTTAACAAATGTGATATTTTTTCGTTACTATTTGCACACGTGTGTCCCAATGCAGACTAGTTCTCGTTCATTTTCTTGTATCAATCTGTAACTTCCTTATGATGAAGTAAAACCCATTTTTCCAAGCACAAGCTAGTGCTACTATGTTAAAGAAAGTTGAACACAGCGTGTTCCTGGGAAAATGAACCGTTTCTTTATACATGTATTTCTGCCTTATGTTTGTAGGTAATTTTCCGTAATCCTTCCAAGCACAAGCTAGTGCTAATGTGTATCGATTATTAGCACATAACAAGTACCTGGAAACATTTTGGACATGGGTGGTACCTTTTGAGTTCTTCTGTATTTCTGTGGTGAAGTTATATCCGACTCCTCTCCAAGCACAGGCTAGTGCTAATGCTTTGTATCATTTGCACATAACAAGTATTTGGGAAGATATCAGATTGATCTGTAAATCTGTCGACTTTGTCTTCGTCTTCGTCTTGCTTTTCTTTTCCATTATCTCTTGATGTTGTGTTGTTAAACCTTTGATCTCTCTCCAAGCACAGGCTAGTGCTAATGTTGTATTTTCATAAGCACATAACAAGTACCTGGAAAGATCTCAATGTAATTTTCTCGGCTTCTCTGATGTTATCAAATTTTCATCTGTTTTCCCTGCTACCTCTAAGATGCAAATTGCCAATCCCCTCTCCAAGCACAGACTAGTGCTAATGTACATTGATCATTAGCACTTAGTAAGTACCCGGGAAGATCTCAGCTTTATTTTCGACTTTCTTCTTCTGATGAAATGTTCGTTCTGACAATCTTACATCAAGTCTTTGTATTTAAGGGCTAAGGTATCAACAATTGATAAGTGTCATATCGCATCTCTTCGTTGAGCTTCTGATGTTTTAGAACATATGAGATAGTCGTTGAATATTGATTAGTGTCATAATTGATCAGGTCGATGTTTGTATCCCAAGCTAAGTTCTGACGATTTTGAAAGGGAGATAATCACGATAATTTTCAGATATTAATGAATTTATTTACGATTTTCTTTGTAAATTGAAATTTTAACAAATGTGATATTTTTTCGTTACTATTTGCACACGTGTGTCCCAATGCAGACTAGTTCTCGTTCATTTTCTTGTATCAATCTGTAACTTCCTTATGATGAAGTAAAGCCCATTTTTCCAAGCACAAGCTAGTGCTACTATGTTAAAGAAAGTTGCACACAGCGTGTTACTGGGGAAATGAACCGTTTCTTTATACATGTATTTCTGCCTTATGTTTGTAGGTTATTTTCCGTAATCCTTCCAAGCACAAGCTAGTGCTAATGTGTATCGATTATTAGCACATAACAAGTACCTGGAAACATTTTGGACATGGGTGGTACCTTTTGAGTTCTTCTGTATTTCTGTGGTGAAGTTATATCCGACTCCTCTCCAAGCACAGGCTAGTGCTAATGCTTTGTATCATTTGCACATAACAAGTACTTGGGAAGATATCAGATTGATCTGTAAATCTGTCGACTTTGTATTCGTCTTCGTCTTGCTTTTCTTTTCCATTATTTCTTGATGTTGTGTTGTTAAACCTTTGATCTCTCTCCAAGCACAGGCTAGTGCTAATGTTGTATTTTCATAAGCACATAACAAGTACCTGGAAAGATCTCAATGTAATTTTCTCGGCTTCTCTGATGTTATCAAATTTTCATCTGTTTTTCCTGCTTCCCCTAAGATGCAAATTGCCAATCCCCTCTCCAAGCACAGACTAGTGCTAATGTACATTGATCATTAGCACTTAGTAAGTACCCGGGAAGATCTCAGCTTTATTTTCGACTTTCTTCTTCTGATGAAATGTTCGTTCTGACAATCTTACATCAAGTCTTTGTATTGAAGGGCTAAGGTGTCAACAATTGATAAGTGTCATATCGCATCTCTTCGTTGAGCTTCTGATGTTTTAAAACATATGAGATAGTCGTTGAATATTGATTAGTGTCATAATTGATCAGGTCAATGTTTGTATCCCAAGCTAAGTTCTGGCGATTTTGAAAGGGAGATAATCACGATAATTTTCAGATATTAATGAATTTATTTACGATTTTCTTTGTAAATTGAAATTTTAACAAATGTGATATTTTTTCGTTACTATTTGCACACGTGTGTCCCAATGCAGACTAGTTCTCGTTCATTTCCTTGTATCAATCTGTAACTTCCTTATGATGAAGTAAAGCCCATTTTTCCAAGCACAAGCTAGTGCTACTATGTTAAAGAAAGTTGCACACAGCGTGTTCCTGGGAAAATGAACCGTTTCTTTATACATGTATTTCTGCCTTATGTTTGTAGGTAATTTTCCGTAATCCTTCCAAGCACAAGCTAGTGCTAATGTGTATCGATTATTAGCACATAACAAGTACCTGGAAACATTTTGGACATGGGTGGTACCTTTTGAGTTCTTCTGTATTTCTGTGGTGAAGTTATTTCCGACTCCTCTCCAATTAGCACAGGCTAGTGCTAATGCTTTGTATCATTTGCACATAACAAGTACTTGGGAAGATATCAGATTGATCTGTAAATCTGTCGACTTTGTCTTCGTCTTCGTCTTGCTTTTCTTTTCCATTATCTCTTGATGTTGTGTTGTTAAACCTTTGATCTCTCTCCAAGCACAAGCTAGTGCTAATGTTGTATTTTCATAAGCACATAACAAGTACCTGGAAAGATCTGAATGTAATTTTCTCGGCTTCTCTGATGTTATCAAATTTTCATCTGTTTTTCCTGCTTCCTCTAAGATGCAAATTGCCAATCCCCTCTCCAAGCACAGACTAGTGCTAATGTACATTGATCATTAGCACTTAGTAAGTACCCGAGAAGATATCAGCTTTATTTTCGACTTTCTTCTTCTGATGAAATGTTCGTTCTGACAATCTTACATCAAGTCTTTGTATTTAAGGGCTAAGGTGTCAACAATTGATAAGTGTCATATCGCATCTCTTCGTTGAGCTTCTGATGTTTTAGAACATATGAGATAGTCGTTGAATATTGATTAGTGTCATAATTGATCAGGTCGATGTTTGTATCCCAAGCTAAGTTCTGACGATTTTGAAAGGGAGATAATCACGATAATTTTCAGATATTAATGAATTTATTTACGATTTTCTTTGTAAATTGAAATTTTAACAAATGTGATATTTTTTCGTTACTATTTGCACACGTGTGTCCCAATGCAGACTAGTTCTCGTTCATTTTCTTGTATCAATCTGTAACTTCCTTATGATGAAGTAAAGCCCATTTTTCCAAGCACAAGCTAGTGCTACTATGTTAAAGAAAGTTGCACACAGCGTGTTCCTGGGAAAATGAACCGTTTCTTTATACATGTATTTCTGCCTTATGTTTGTAGGTAATTTTCCGTAATCCTTCCAAGCACAAGCTAGTGCTAATGTGTATCGATTATTAGCACATAACAAGTACCTGGAAACATTTTGGACATGAGTGGTACCTTTTGAGTTCTTCTGTATTTCTGTGGTGAAGTTATATCCGACTCCTCTCCAAGCACAGGCTAGTGCTAATGCTTTGTATCATTTGCACATAACAAGTACTTGGGAAGATATCAGATTGATCTGTAAATCTGTCGACTTTGTCTTCGTCTTCGTCTTGCTTTTCTTTTCCATTATCTCTTGATGTTGTGTTGTTAAACCTTTGATCTCTCTCCAAGCACAGGCTAGTGCTAATGTTGTATTTTCATAAGCACATAACAAGTACCTGGAAAGATCTCAATGTAATTTTCTCGGCTTCTCTGATGTTATCAAATTTTCATCTGTTTTTCCTGCTTCCTCTAAGATGCAAATTGCCAATCCCCTCTCCAAGCACAGACTAGTGCTAATGTACATTGATCATTAGCACTTAGTAAGTACCCGAGAAGATATCAGCTTTATTTTCGACTTTCTTCTTCTGATGAAATGTTCGTTCTGACAATCTTACATCAAGTCTTTGTATTTAAGGGCTAAGGTGTCAACAATTGATAAGTGTCATATCGCATCTCTTCGTTGAGCTTCTGATGTTTTAGAACATATGAGATAGTCGTTGAATATTGATTAGTGTCATAATTGATCAGGTCGATGTTTGTATCCCAAGCTAAGTTCTGACGATTTTGAAAGGGAGATAATCACGATAATTTTCAGATATTAATGAATTTATTTACGATTTTCTTTGTAAATTGAAATTTTAACAAATGTGATATTTTTTCGTTACTATTTGCACACGTGTGTCCCAATGCAGACTACTTCTCGTTCATTTTCTTGTATCAATCTGTAACTTCCTTATGATGAAGTAAAGCCCATTTTTCCAAGCACAAGCTAGTGCTACTATGTTAAAGAAAGTTGCACACAGCGTGTTCCTGGGAAAATGAACCGTTTCTTTATACATGTATTTCTGCCTTATGTTTGTAGGTAATTTTCCGTAATCCTTCCAAGCACAAGCTAGTGCTAATGTGTATCGATTATTAGCACATAACAAGTACCCGGAAACATTTTGGACATGGGTGGTACCTTTTGAGTTCTTCTGTATTTCTGTGGTGAAGTTATATCCGACTCCTCTCCAAGCACAGGCTAGTGCTAATGCTTTGTATCATTTGCACATAACAAGTACTTGGGAAGATATCAGATTGATCTGTAAATCTGTCGACTTTGTCTTCGTCTTCGTCTTGCTTTTCTTTTCCATTATCTCTTGATGTTGTGTTGTTAAACCTTTGATCTCTCTCCAAGCACAGGCTAGTGCTAATGTTGTATTTTCATAAGCACATAACAAGTACCTGGAAAGATCTCAATGTAATTTTCTCGGCTTCTCTGATGTTATCAAATTTTCATCTGTTTTTCCTGCTTCCTCTAAGATGCAAATTGCCAATCCCCTCTCCAAGCACAGACTAGTGCTAATGTACATTGATCATTAGCACTTAGTAAGTACCCGGGAAGATCTCAGCTTTATTTTCGACTTTCTTCTTCTGATGAAATGTTCGTTCTGACAATCTTACATCAAGTCTTTGTATTTAAGGGCTAAGGTGTCAACAATTGATAAGTGTCATATCGCATCTCTTCGTTGAGCTTCTGATGTTTTAGAACATATGAGATAGTCGTTGAATATTGATTAGTGTCATAATTGATCAGGTCGATGTTTGTATCCCAAGCTAAGTTCTGACGATTTTGAAAGGGAGATAATCAGGATAATTTTCAGATATTAATGAATTTATTTACGATTTTCTTTGTAAATTGAAATTTTAACAAATGTGATATTTTTTCGTTACTATTTGCACACGTGTGTCCCAATGCAGACTAGTTCTCGTTCATTTTCTTGTATCAATCTGTAACTTCCTTATGATGAAGTAAAGCCCATTTTTCCAAGCACAAGCTAGTGCTACTATGTTAAAGAAAGTTGCACACAGCGTGTTCCTGGGAAAATGAACCGTTTCTTAATGCCCGCGTCACACTGTCCCGATTTTTATATACGATGGACACCCGAATGCTAAAATTGTAAGTTCGTACGAAGTTGGTCCCGATCTCGTTAAAATACCAAAAAGTGACCGAAGCAAGTACGATGAATAACGAAGTCTATACGATGGTGCCGAAATTGTATACGATAGCAAAAGATGAACATACGAAGGTTAACCGAAGACGGGTATTTAAGCTTCATATCTCAGCCGTAGCCTACACGATGGATCACGAAGGATACACGATGGATTACGAAGGCTACACGATGGATTACGATGATGGCGCGATGGCCATACGATGTCTAAAAAATACGAACAGAATTTCGACAACATATAGTTTCTGTACAAGTCTGCCATGCATGGCGGGTAATCGATCTTTTTGTCTAATTCTTATAAAACTTAGTTTATTATCCCCTCGCCTACTACAAAAATGTACGTGTAGATAAAATTGTTATGGACACTCTAGAACCAAAATGCTCAAAACTTGGTATGGTGTTACTCGTTAAGAATATCTTAAGCTCTATTGACTTTAAAGTTCAAAGGTCAAGGTCACAGTGGCAGTTGTAATACAAGGCAATATCACCCTTGTGGACACTCTAAAACCAATATGCTTCAAAAGATTTTAACCACATTTGGTATATTATTCCTCCTTGTAATGATCTGACATTTTTTACGTTCAAGGCCAAAGGTCAAGGTCATGCAGATGGACTTGTTTTTCTCTCCTTGAAATAGCATAATACACAGGAAATTGGTAGCTCATTTCTTTACCTGCTGGTTCTAACGACAATATTAAAGGTATTTCCAGTTACTAAATGTTTTGGTTGATTTCTAAAAGAATAGTTTATGTATCAAATATGCATATTCAATTTACCATTTTCTGCATGTGTCATATACAAATATAGTGTCCATATTTGTCCCCAATATGTTACATACGAGGGGATGCCACGCTTGGCATTGCCTTGTTTGAACTGTAAAATGTGTGCACTAGTCTGAATAATCACCCATAATTATGCCCAAGTTTACTGATCTATCTTAAAGGTAAGGTAATGGGTTCGTTGGTCCCTTTTATTCAAAAAGAGCTCTTTCCAGGAGAATATCATAATAATATAGACAAAAGGAAGGATGTGGGGAAAGCAACAAAGGCGGCAAAATATGACATATAGAAAACAAAATGGTTATGGAGTAAACATTCGTGTGACAACAACTCAGACGATACATAAAAAATCAGAATAATGAATAAAAAGTTGGTTTCCCTATATACGTGTACCTGCAGTGTTGGTGTACGAGGCGCGTTTATTTAAAGGAACCCCAGCATGTAATGATATGAAACAATCCAGATGGAAAAGGCCTGAACATATCGCTCTTATCGTAACTAACGTTTTTGTCTTTTCGTGTTGTTGTTGTGAATGGAAGAAATTGAATATGTTCCGACATTGTCTAATATAAATTAAAAACTCTAAATTCTTTGTCACCTTTAATTATGTTACTTGATATAAAAAATTGACAAAAAATAATATTTTACTTGTAAAAGTAAATCCTGAGCCTGTAATAGCTGCTCTTTTTGTTCCATTTGGATTAATAGAAACAACGCTGTCGCCTTTCTTGTTCTCATAGAATCATATGATATGAGCTCCATGTTTTGTAAACGTCTTTCTTAACTGTCGTATTGGACTGACCAGTGCATATTGCACATAGCACTTTAAATGTATTTTAGCGCGAAAATTAATTTAGCTGGATTTATTGCCGTCGTAGTTCCATCTTGTCGCCTTCGTACTTTTATTCGATGGCAACACGACGGGATTACGAGGTCTTCACGAAGTCGTGTTGCCATCGTAAGACCTTCGGGTACCTTCGTGATTCATGCGTGTAGACATCGTAATGTCAAAACTGCCCGATGGAAACGATTGAAACACGAATGCAATACGATGTGAAAAGATGCATTCCCGGTGACATTACGATATTGAGGATGGTGATACGAACTCAATACGAACCCTCAACATCGGGCGCACCTTCGGGGATTTTTTAACATGTTAAAAAATTTAGAACCCTTCCCGAAGTTGTCCCCGAAGGCTAGAAAAAGTGGCCGATGGTTACAGATGGTTAAAGATGGCACTACGAATAGCCCGATCTGGATACGATCAGCCCCGATTTAAAAAATTTCCATTATCGTGTTGCCATCGGCGTAAAAATCGGGACAGTGTGACGCGGGCATTATACATGTATTTCTGCCTTATGTTTGTAGGTAATTTTCCGTAATCCTTCCAAGCACAAGCTAGTGCTAATGTGTATCGATTATTAGCACATAACAAGTACCTGGAAACATTTTGGACATGGGTGGTACCTTTTGAGTTCTTCTGTATTTCTGTGGTGAAGTTATATCCGACTCCTCTCCAAGCACAGGCTAGTGCTAATGCTTTGTATCATTTGCACATAACAAGTACTTGGGAAGATATCAGATTGATCTGTAAATCTGTCGACTTTGTCTTCGTCTTCGTCTTGCTTTTCTTTTCCATTATCTCTTGATGTTGTGTTGTTAAACCTTTGATCTCTCTCCAAGCACAGGCTAGTGCTAATGTTGTATTTTCATAAGCACATAACAAGTACCTGGAAAGATCTCAATGTAATTTTCTCGGCTTCTCTGATGTTATCAAATTTTCATCTGTTTTTCCTGCTTCCTCTAAGATGCAAATTGCCAATCCCCTCTCCAAGCACAGACTAGTGCTAATGTACATTGATCATTAGCACTTAGTAAGTACCCGGGAAGATCTCAGCTTTATTTTCGACTTTCTTCTTCTGATGAAATGTTCGTTCTGACAATCTTACATCAAGTCTTTGTATTTAAGGGCTAAGGTGTCAACAATTGATAAGTGTCATATCGCATCTCTTCGTTGAGCTTCTGATGTTTTAGAACATATGAGATAGTCGTTGAATATTGATTAGTGTCATAATTGATCAGGTCGATGTTTGTATCCCAAGCTAAGTTCTGACGATTTTGAAAGGGAGATAATCACGATAATTTTCAGATATTAATGAATTTATTTACGATTTTCTTTGTAAATTGAAATTTTAACAAATGTGATATTTTTTCGTTACTATTTGCACACGTGTGTCCCAATGCAGACTACTTCTCGTTCATTTTCTTGTATCAATCTGTAACTTCCTTATGATGAAGTAAAGCCCATTTTTCCAAGCACAAGCTAGTGCTACTATGTTAAAGAAAGTTGCACACAGCGTGTTCCTGGGAAAATGAACCGTTTCTTTATACATGTATTTCTGCCTTATGTTTGTAGGTAATTTTCCGTAATCCTTCCAAGCACAAGCTAGTGCTAATGTGTATCGATTATTAGCACATAACAAGTACCCGGAAACATTTTGGACATGGGTGGTACCTTTTGAATTCTTCTGTATTTCTGTGGTGAAGTTATATCCGACTCCTCTCCAAGCACAGGCTAGTGCTAATGCTTTGTATCATTTGCACATAACAAGTACTTGGGAAGATATCAGATTGATCTGTAAATCTGTCGACTTTGTCTTCGTCTTCGTCTTGCTTTTCTTTTCCATTATCTCTTGATGTTGTGTTGTTAAACCTTTGATCTCTCTCCAAGCACAGGCTAGTGCTAATGTTGTATTTTCATAAGCACATAACAAGTACCTGGAAAGATCTCAATGTAATTTTCTCGGCTTCTCTGATGTTATCAAATTTTCATCTGTTTTTCCTGCTTCCTCTAAGATGCAAATTGCCAATCCCCTCTCCAAGCACAGACTAGTGCTAATGTACATTGATCATTAGCACTTAGTAAGTACCCGGGAAGATCTCAGCTTTATTTTCGACTTTCTTCTTCTGATGAAATGTTCGTTCTGACAATCTTACATCAAGTCTTTGTATTTAAGGGCTAAGGTGTCAACAATTGATAAGTGTCATATCGCATCTCTTCGTTGAGCTTCTGATGTTTTAGAACATATGAGATAGTCGTTGAATATTGATTAGTGTCATAATTGATCAGGTCGATGTTTGTATCCCAAGCTAAGTTCTGACGATTTTGAAAGGGAGATAATCAGGATAATTTTCAGATATTAATGAATTTATTTACGATTTTCTTTGTAAATTGAAATTTTAACAAATGTGATATTTTTTCGTTACTATTTGCACACGTGTGTCCCAATGCAGACTAGTTCTCGTTCATTTTCTTGTATCAATCTGTAACTTCCTTATGATGAAGTAAAGCCCATTTTTCCAAGCACAAGCTAGTGCTACTATGTTAAAGAAAGTTGCACACAGCGTGTTCCTGGGAAAATGAACCGTTTCTTTATACATGTATTTCTGCCTTATGTTTGTAGGTAATTTTCCGTAATCCTTCCAAGCACAAGCTAGTGCTAATGTGTATCGATTATTAGCACATAACAAGTACCTGGAAACATTTTGGACATGGGTGGTACCTTTTGAGTTCTTCTGTATTTCTGTGGTGAAGTTATATCCGACTCCTCTCCAAGCACAGGCTAGTGCTAATGCTTTGTATCATTTGCACATAACAAGTACTTGGGAAGATATCAGATTGATCTGTAAATCTGTCGACTTTGTCTTCGTCTTCGTCTTGCTTTTCTTTTCCATTATCTCTTGATGTTGTGTTGTTAAACCTTTGATCTCTCTCCAAGCACAGGCTAGTGCTAATGTTGTATTTTCATAAGCACATAACAAGTACCTGGAAAGATCTCAATGTAATTTTCTCGGCTTCTCTGATGTTATCAAATTTTCATCTGTTTTTCCTGCTTCCTCTAAGATGCAAATTGCCAATCCCCTCTCCAAGCACAGACTAGTGCTAATGTACATTGATCATTAGCACTTAGTAAGTACCCGGGAAGATCTCAGCTTTATTTTCGACTTTCTTCTTCTGATGAAATGTTCGTTCTGACAATCTTACATCAAGTCTTTGTATTTAAGGGCTAAGGTGTCAACAATTGATAAGTGTCATATCGCATCTCTTCGTTGAGCTTCTGATGTTTTAGAACATATGAGATAGTCGTTGAATATTGATTAGTGTCATAATTGATCAGGTCGATGTTTGTATCCCAAGCTAAGTTCTGACGATTTTGAAAGGGAGATAATCAGGATAATTTTCAGATATTAATGAATTTATTTACGATTTTCTTTGTAAATTGAAATTTTAACAAATGTGATATTTTTTCGTTACTATTTGCACACGTGTGTCCCAATGCAGACTAGTTCTCGTTCATTTTCTTGTATCAATCTGTAACTTCCTTATGATGAAGTAAAGCCCATTTTTCCAAGCACAAGCTAGTGCTACTATGTTAAAGAAAGTTGCACACAGCGTGTTCCTGGGAAAATGAACCGTTTCTTTATACATGTATTTCTGCCTTATGTTTGTAGGTAATTTTCCGTAATCCTTCCAAGCACAAGCTAGTGCTAATGTGTATCGATTATTAGCACATAACAAGTACCTGGAAACATTTTGGACATGGGTGGTACCTTTTGAGTTCTTCTGTATTTCTGTGGTGAAGTTATATCCGACTCCTCTCCAAGCACAGGCTAGTGCTAATGCTTTGTATCATTTGCACATAACAAGTACTTGGGAAGATATCAGATTGATCTGTAAATCTGTCGACTTTGTCTTCGTCTTCGTCTTGCTTTTCTTTTCCATTATCTCTTGATGTTGTGTTGTTAAACCTTTGATCTCTCTCCAAGCACAGGCTAGTGCTAATGTTGTATTTTCATAAGCACATAACAAGTACCTGGAAAGATCTCAATGTAATTTTCTCGGCTTCTCTGATGTTATCAAATTTTCATCTGTTTTTCCTGCTTCCTCTAAGATGCAAATTGCCAATCCCCTCTCCAAGCACAGACTAGTGCTAATGTACATTGATCATTAGCACTTAGTAAGTACCCGGGAAGATCTCAGCTTTATTTTCGACTTTCTTCTTCTGATGAAATGTTCGTTCTGACAATCTTACATCAAGTCTTTGTATTTAAGGGCTAAGGTGTCAACAATTGATAAGTGTCATATCGCATCTCTTCGTTGAGCTTCTGATGTTTTAGAACATATGAGATAGTCGTTGAATATTGATTAGTGTCATAATTGATCAGGTCGATGTTTGTATCCCAAGCTAAGTTCTGACGATTTTGAAAGGGAGATAATCACGATAATTTTCAGATATTAATGAATTTATTTACGATTTTCTTTGTAAATTGAAATTTTAACAAATGTGATATTTTTTCGTTACTATTTGCACACGTGTGTCCCAATGCAGACTAGTTCTCGTTCATTTTCTTGTATCAATCTGTAAATTCCTTATGATGAAGTAAAGCCCATTTTTCCAAGCACAAGCTAGTGCTACTATGTTAAAGAAAGTTGCACACAGCGTGTTCCTGGGAAAATTAACCGTTTCTTTATACATGTATTTCTGCCTTATGTTTGTAGGTAATTTTCCGTAATCCTTCCAAGCACAAGCTAGTGCTAATGTGTATCGATTATTAGCACATAACAAGTACCTGGAAACATTTTGGACATGGGTGGTACCTTTTGAGTTCTTCTGTATTTCTGTGGTGAAGTTATATCCGACTCCTCTCCAAGCACAGGCTAGTGCTAATGCTTTGTATCATTTGCACATAACAAGTACTTGGGAAGATATCAGATTGATCTGTAAATCTGTCGACTTTGTCTTCGTCTTCGTCTTGCTTTTCTTTTCCATTATCTCTTGATGTTGTGTTGTTAAACCTTTGATCTCTCTCCAAGCACAGGCTAGTGCTAATGTTGTATTTTCATAAGCCCATAACAAGTACCTGGAAAGATCTCAATGTAATTTTCTCGGCTTCTCTGATGTTATCAAATTTTCATCTGTTTTTCCTGCTTCCTCTAAGATGCAAATTGCCAATCCCCTCTCCAAGCACAGACTAGTGCTAATGTACATTGATCATTAGCACTTAGTAAGTACCCGGGAAGATCTCAGCTTTATTTTCGACTTTCTTCTGATGATGAAATGTTCGTTCTGACAATCTTACATCAAGTCTTTGTATTTAAGGGCTAAGGTGTCAACAATTGATAAGTGTCATATCGCATCTCTTCGTTGAGCTTCTGATGTTTTAGAACATATGACATAGTCGTTGAATATTGATTAGTGTCATAATTGATCAGGTCGATGTTTGTATCCCAAGCTAAGTTCTGACGATTTTGAAAGGGAGATAATCACGATAATTTTCAGATATTAATGAATTTATTTACGATTTTCTTTGTAAATTGAAATTTTAACAAATGTGATATTTTTTCGTTACTATTTGCACACGTGTGTCCCAATGCAGACTACTTCTCGTTCATTTTCTTGTATCAATCTGTAAATTCCTTATGATGAAGTAAAGCCCATTTTTCCAAGCACAAGCTAGTGCTACTATGTTAAAGAAAGTTGCACACAGCGTGTTCCTGGAAAAATGAACCGTTTCTTTATACATGTATTTCTGCCTTATGTTTGTAGGTAATTTTCCGTAATCCTTCCAAGCACAAGCTAGTGCTAATGTGTATCGATTATTAGCACATAACAAGTACCTGGAAACATTTTGGACATGGGTGGTACCTTTTGAGTTCTTCTGTATTTCTGTGGTGAAGTTATATCCGACTCCTCTCCAAGCACAGGCTAGTGCTAATGATTTGTATCATTTGCACATAACAAGTACTTGGGAAGATATCAGATTGATCTGTAAAGCTGTCGACTTTGTCTCCGTCTTCGTCTTGCTTTTCTTTTCCATTATCTCTTGATGTTGTGTTGTTAAACCTTTGATCTCTCTCCAAGCACAGGCTAGTGCTAATGTTGTATTTTCATAAGCACATAACAAGTACCTGGAAAGATCTCAATGTAATTTTCTCGGCTTCTCTGATGTTATCAAATTTTCATCTGTTTTTCCTGCTTCCTCTAAGATGCAAATTGCCAATCCCCTCTCCAAGCACAGACTAGTGCTAATGTACATTGATCATTAGCACTTAGTAAGTACCCGGGAAGATCTCAGCTTTATTTTCGACTTTCTTCTTCTGATGAAATGTTCGTTCTGACAATCTTACATCAAGTCTTTGTATTTAAGGGCTAAGGTGTCAACAATTGATAAGTGTCATATCGCATCTCTTCGTTGAGCTTCTGATGTTTTAGAACATATGAGATAGTCGTTGAATATTGATTAGTGTCATAATTGATCAGGTCGATGTTTGTATCCCAAGCTAAGTTCTGACGATTTTGAAAGGGAGATAATCAGGATAATTTTCAGATATTAATGAATTTATTTACGATTTTCTTTGTAAATTGAAATTTTAACAAATGTGATATTTTTTCGTTACTATTTGCACACGTGTGTCCCAATGCAGACTAGTTCTCGTTCATTTTCTTGTATCAATCTGTAACTTCCTTATGATGAAGTAAAGCCCATTTTTCCAAGCACAAGCTAGTGCTACTATGTTAAAGAAAGTTGCACACAGCGTGTTCCTGGGAAAATGAACCGTTTCTTTATACATGTATTTCTGCCTTATGTTTGTAGGTAATTTTCCGTAATCCTTCCAAGCACAAGCTAGTGCTAATGTGTATCGATTATTAGCACATAACAAGTACCTGGAAACATTTTGGACATGGGTGGTACCTTTTGAGTTCTTCTGTATTTCTGTGGTGAAGTTATATCCGACTCCTCTCCAAGCACAGGCTAGTGCTAATGATTTGTATCATTTGCACATAACAAGTACTTGGGAAGATATCAGATTGATCTGTAAATCTGTCGACTTTGTCTCCGTCTTCGTCTTGCTTTTCTTTTCCATTATCTCTTGATGTTGTGTTGTTAAACCTTTGATCTCTCTCCAAGCACAGGCTAGTGCTAATGTTGTATTTTCATAAGCACATAACAAGTACCTGGAAAGATCTCAATGTAATTTTCTCGGCTTCTCTGATGTTATCAAATTTTCATCTGTTTTTCCTGCTTCCTCTAAGATGCAAATTGCCAATCCCCTCTCCAAGCACAGACTAGTGCTAATGTACATTGATCATTAGCACTTAGTAAGTACCCGGGAAGATCTCAGCTTTATTTTCGACTTTCTTCTTCTGATGAAATGTTCGTTCTGACAATCTTACATCAAGTCTTTGTATTTAAGGGCTAAGGTGTCAACAATTGATAAGTGTCATATCGCATCTCTTCGTTGAGCTTCTGATGTTTTAGAACATATGAGATAGTCGTTGAATATTGATTAGTGTCATAATTGATCAGGTCGATGTTTGTATCCCAAGCTAAGTTCTGACGATTTTGAAAGGGAGATAATCAGGATAATTTTCAGATATTAATGAATTTATTTACGATTTTCTTTGTAAATTGAAATTTTAACAAATGTGATATTTTTTCGTTACTATTTGCACACGTGTGTCCCAATGCAGACTAGTTCTCGTTCATTTTCTTGTATCAATCTGTAACTTCCTTATGATGAAGTAAAGCCCATTTTTCCAAGCACAAGCTAGTGCTACTATGTTAAAGAAAGTTGCACACAGCGTGTTCCTGGGAAAATGAACCGTTTCTTTATACATGTATTTCTGCCTTATGTTTGTAGGTAATTTTCCGTAATCCTTCCAAGCACAAGCTAGTGCTAATGTGTATCGATTATTAGCACATAACAAGTACCTGGAAACATTTTGGACATGGGTGGTACCTTTTGAGTTCTTCTGTATTTCTGTGGTGAAGTTATATCCGACTCCTCTCCAAGCACAGGCTAGTGCTAATGATTTGTATCATTTGCACATAACAAGTACTTGGGAAGATATCAGATTGATCTGTAAATCTGTCGACTTTGTCTCCGTCTTCGTCTTGCTTTTCTTTTCCATTATCTCTTGATGTTGTGTTGTTAAACCTTTGATCTCTCTCCAAGCACAGGCTAGTGCTAATGTTGTATTTTCATAAGCACATAACAAGTACCTGGAAAGATCTCAATGTAATTTTCTCGGCTTCTCTGATGTTATCAAATTTTCATCTGTTTTTCCTGCTTCCTCTAAGATGCAAATTGCCAATCCCCTCTCCAAGCACAGACTAGTGCTAATGTACATTGATCATTAGCACTTAGTAAGTACCCGGGAAGATCTCAGCTTTATTTTCGACTTTCTTCTTCTGATGAAATGTTCGTTCTGACAATCTTACATCAAGTCTTTGTATTTAAGGGCTAAGGTGTCAACAATTGATAAGTGTCATATCGCATCTCTTCGTTGAGCTTCTGATGTTTTAGAACATATGAGATAGTCGTTGAATATTGATTAGTGTCATAATTGATCAGGTCGATGTTTGTATCCCAAGCTAAGTTCTGACGATTTTGAAAGGGAGATAATCAGGATAATTTTCAGATATTAATGAATTTATTTACGATTTTCTTTGTAAATTGAAATTTTAACAAATGTGATATTTTTTCGTTACTATTTGCACACGTGTGTCCCAATGCAGACTAGTTCTCGTTCATTTTCTTGTATCAATCTGTAACTTCCTTATGATGAAGTAAAGCCCATTTTTCCAAGCACAAGCTAGTGCTACTATGTTAAAGAAAGTTGCACACAGCGTGTTCCTGGGAAAATGAACCGTTTCTTTATACATGTATTTCTGCCTTATGTTTGTAGGTAATTTTCCGTAATCCTTCCAAGCACAAGCTAGTGCTAATGTGTATCGATTATTAGCACATAACAAGTACCTGGAAACATTTTGGACATGGGTGGTACCTTTTGAGTTCTTCTGTATTTCTGTGGTGAAGTTATATCCGACTCCTCTCCAAGCACAGGCTAGTGCTAATGATTTGTATCATTTGCACATAACAAGTACTTGGGAAGATATCAGATTGATCTGTAAATCTGTCGACTTTGTCTCCGTCTTCGTCTTGCTTTTCTTTTCCATTATCTCTTGATGTTGTGTTGTTAAACCTTTGATCTCTCTCCAAGCACAGGCTAGTGCTAATGTTGTATTTTCATAAGCACATAACAAGTACCTGGAAAGATCTCAATGTAATTTTCTCGGCTTCTCTGATGTTATCAAATTTTCATCTGTTTTTCCTGCTTCCTCTAAGATGCAAATTGCCAATCCCCTCTCCAAGCACAGACTAGTGCTAATGTACATTGATCATTAGCACTTAGTAAGTACCCGGGAAGATCTCAGCTTTATTTTCGACTTTCTTCTTCTGATGAAATGTTCGTTCTGACAATCTTACATCAAGTCTTTGTATTTAAGGGCTAAGGTGTCAACAATTGATAAGTGTCATATCGCATCTCTTCGTTGAGCTTCTGATGTTTTAGAACATATGAGATAGTCGTTGAATATTGATTAGTGTCATAATTGATCAGGTCGATGTTTGTATCCCAAGCTAAGTTCTGACGATTTTGAAAGGGAGATAATCAGGATAATTTTCAGATATTAATGAATTTATTTACGATTTTCTTTGTAAATTGAAATTTTAACAAATGTGATATTTTTTCGTTACTATTTGCACACGTGTGTCCCAATGCAGACTAGTTCTCGTTCATTTTCTTGTATCAATCTGTAACTTCCTTATGATGAAGTAAAGCCCATTTTTCCAAGCACAAGCTAGTGCTACTATGTTAAAGAAAGTTGCACACAGCGTGTTCCTGGGAAAATGAACCGTTTCTTTATACATGTATTTCTGCCTTATGTTTGTAGGTAATTTTCCGTAATCCTTCCAAGCACAAGCTAGTGCTAATGTGTATCGATTATTAGCACATAACAAGTACCTGGAAACATTTTGGACATGGGTGGTACCTTTTGAGTTCTTCTGTATTTCTGTGGTGAAGTTATATCCGACTCCTCTCCAAGCACAGGCTAGTGCTAATGATTTGTATCATTTGCACATAACAAGTACTTGGGAAGATATCAGATTGATCTGTAAATCTGTCGACTTTGTCTCCGTCTTCGTCTTGCTTTTCTTTTCCATTATCTCTTGATGTTGTGTTGTTAAACCTTTGATCTCTCTCCAAGCACAGGCTAGTGCTAATGTTGTATTTTCATAAGCACATAACAAGTACCTGGAAAGATCTCAATGTAATTTTCTCGGCTTCTCTGATGTTATCAAATTTTCATCTGTTTTTCCTGCTTCCTCTAAGATGCAAATTGCCAATCCCCTCTCCAAGCACAGACTAGTGCTAATGTACATTGATCATTAGCACTTAGTAAGTACCCGGGAAGATCTCAGCTTTATTTTCGACTTTCTTCTTCTGATGAAATGTTCGTTCTGACAATCTTACATCAAGTCTTTGTATTTAAGGGCTAAGGTGTCAACAATTGATAAGTGTCATATCGCATCTCTTCGTTGAGCTTCTAATGTTTTAGAACATATGAGATAGTCGTTGAATATTGATTAGTGTCATAATTGATCAGGTCGATGTTTGTATCCCAAGCTAAGTTCTGACGATTTTGAAAGGGAGATAATCAGGATAATTTTCAGATATTAATGAATTTATTTACGATTTTCTTTGTAAATTGAAATTTTAACAAATGTGATATTTTTTCGTTACTATTTGCACACGTGTGTCCCAATGCAGACTAGTTCTCGTTCATTTTCTTGTATCAATCTGTAACTTCCTTATGATGAAGTAAAGCCCATTTTTCCAAGCACAAGCTAGTGCTACTATGTTAAAGAAAGTTGCACACAGCGTGTTCCTGGGAAAATGAACCGTTTCTTTATACATGTATTTCTGCCTTATGTTTGTAGGTAATTTTCCGTAATCCTTCCAAGCACAAGCTAGTGCTAATGTGTATCGATTATTAGCACATAACAAGTACCTGGAAACATTTTGGACATGGGTGGTACCTTTTGAGTTCTTCTGTATTTCTGTGGTGAAGTTATATCCGACTCCTCTCCAAGCACAGGCTAGTGCTAATGATTTGTATCATTTGCACATAACAAGTACTTGGGAAGATATCAGATTGATCTGTAAATCTGTCGACTTTGTCTCCGTCTTCGTCTTGCTTTTCTTTTCCATTATCTCTTGATGTTGTGTTGTTAAACCTTTGATCTCTCTCCAAGCACAGGCTAGTGCTAATGTTGTATTTTCATAAGCACATAACAAGTACCTGGAAAGATCTCAATGTAATTTTCTCGGCTTCTCTGATGTTATCAAATTTTCATCTGTTTTTCCTGCTTCCTCTAAGATGCAAATTGCCAATCCCCTCTCCAAGCACAGACTAGTGCTAATGTACATTGATCATTAGCACTTAGTAAGTACCCGGGAAGATCTCAGCTTTATTTTCGACTTTCTTCTTCTGATGAAATGTTCGTTCTGACAATCTTACATCAAGTCTTTGTATTTAAGGGCTAAGGTGTCAACAATTGATAAGTGTCATATCGCATCTCTTCGTTGAGCTTCTGATGTTTTAGAACATATGAGATAGTCGTTGAATATTGATTAGTGTCATAATTGATCAGGTCGATGTTTGTATCCCAAGCTAAGTTCTGACGATTTTGAAAGGGAGATAATCAGGATAATTTTCAGATATTAATGAATTTATTTACGATTTTCTTTGTAAATTGAAATTTTAACAAATGTGATATTTTTTCGTTACTATTTGCACACGTGTGTCCCAATGCAGACTAGTTCTCGTTCATTTTCTTGTATCAATCTGTAACTTCCTTATGATGAAGTAAAGCCCATTTTTCCAAGCACAAGCTAGTGCTACTATGTTAAAGAAAGTTGCACACAGCGTGTTCCTGGGAAAATGAACCGTTTCTTTATACATGTATTTCTGCCTTATGTTTGTAGGTAATTTTCCGTAATCCTTCCAAGCACAAGCTAGTGCTAATGTGTATCGATTATTAGCACATAACAAGTACCTGGAAACATTTTGGACATGGGTGGTACCTTTTGAGTTCTTCTGTATTTCTGTGGTGAAGTTATATCCGACTCCTCTCCAAGCACAGGCTAGTGCTAATGATTTGTATCATTTGCACATAACAAGTACTTGGGAAGATATCAGATTGATCTGTAAATCTGTCGACTTTGTCTCCGTCTTCGTCTTGCTTTTCTTTTCCATTATCTCTTGATGTTGTGTTGTTAAACCTTTGATCTCTCTCCAAGCACAGGCTAGTGCTAATGTTGTATTTTCATAAGCACATAACAAGTACCTGGAAAGATCTCAATGTAATTTTCTCGGCTTCTCTGATGTTATCAAATTTTCATCTGTTTTTCCTGCTTCCTCTAAGATGCAAATTGCCAATCCCCTCTCCAAGCACAGACTAGTGCTAATGTACATTGATCATTAGCACTTAGTAAGTACCCGGGAAGATCTCAGCTTTATTTTCGACTTTCTTCTTCTGATGAAATGTTCGTTCTGACAATCTTACATCAAGTCTTTGTATTTAAGGGCTAAGGTGTCAACAATTGATAAGTGTCATATCGCATCTCTTCGTTGAGCTTCTGATGTTTTAGAACATATGAGATAGTCGTTGAATATTGATTAGTGTCATAATTGATCAGGTCGATGTTTGTATCCCAAGCTAAGTTCTGACGATTTTGAAAGGGAGATAATCAGGATAATTTTCAGATATTAATGAATTTATTTACGATTTTCTTTGTAAATTGAAATTTTAACAAATGTGATATTTTTTCGTTACTATTTGCACACGTGTGTCCCAATGCAGACTAGTTCTCGTTCATTTTCTTGTATCAATCTGTAACTTCCTTATGATGAAGTAAAGCCCATTTTTCCAAGCACAAGCTAGTGCTACTATGTTAAAGAAAGTTGCACACAGCGTGTTCCTGGGAAAATGAACCGTTTCTTTATACATGTATTTCTGCCTTATGTTTGTAGGTAATTTTCCGTAATCCTTCCAAGCACAAGCTAGTGCTAATGTGTATCGATTATTAGCACATAACAAGTACCTGGAAACATTTTGGACATGGGTGGTACCTTTTGAGTTCTTCTGTATTTCTGTGGTGAAGTTATATCCGACTCCTCTCCAAGCACAGGCTAGTGCTAATGATTTGTATCATTTGCACATAACAAGTACTTGGGAAGATATCAGATTGATCTGTAAATCTGTCGACTTTGTCTCCGTCTTCGTCTTGCTTTTCTTTTCCATTATCTCTTGATGTTGTGTTGTTAAACCTTTGATCTCTCTCCAAGCACAGGCTAGTGCTAATGTTGTATTTTCATAAGCACATAACAAGTACCTGGAAAGATCTCAATGTAATTTTCTCGGCTTCTCTGATGTTATCAAATTTTCATCTGTTTTTCCTGCTTCCTCTAAGATGCAAATTGCCAATCCCCTCTCCAAGCACAGACTAGTGCTAATGTACATTGATCATTAGCACTTAGTAAGTACCCGGGAAGATCTCAGCTTTATTTTCGACTTTCTTCTTCTGATGAAATGTTCGTTCTGACAATCTTACATCAAGTCTTTGTATTTAAGGGCTAAGGTGTCAACAATTGATAAGTGTCATATCGCATCTCTTCGTTGAGCTTCTGATGTTTTAGAACATATGAGATAGTCGTTGAATATTGATTAGTGTCATAATTGATCAGGTCGATGTTTGTATCCCAAGCTAAGTTCTGACGATTTTGAAAGGGAGATAATCAGGATAATTTTCAGATATTAATGAATTTATTTACGATTTTCTTTGTAAATTGAAATTTTAACAAATGTGATATTTTTTCGTTACTATTTGCACACGTGTGTCCCAATGCAGACTAGTTCTCGTTCATTTTCTTGTATCAATCTGTAACTTCCTTATGATGAAGTAAAGCCCATTTTTCCAAGCACAAGCTAGTGCTACTATGTTAAAGAAAGTTGCACACAGCGTGTTCCTGGGAAAATGAACCGTTTCTTTATACATGTATTTCTGCCTTATGTTTGTAGGTAATTTTCCGTAATCCTTCCAAGCACAAGCTAGTGCTAATGTGTATCGATTATTAGCACATAACAAGTACCTGGAAACATTTTGGACATGGGTGGTACCTTTTGAGTTCTTCTGTATTTCTGTGGTGAAGTTATATCCGACTCCTCTCCAAGCACAGGCTAGTGCTAATGCTTTGTATCATTTGCACATAACAAGTACTTGGGAAGATATCAGATTGATCTGTAAATCTGTCGACTTTGTCTTCGTCTTCGTCTTGCTTTTCTTTTCCATTATCTCTTGATGTTGTGTTGTTAAACCTTTGATCTCTCTCCAAGCACAGGCTAGTGCTAATGTTGTATTTTCATAAGCACATAACAAGTACCTGGAAAGATCTCAATGTAATTTTCTCGGCTTCTCTGATGTTATCAAATTTTCATCTGTTTTTCCTGCTTCCTCTAAGATGCAAATTGCCAATCCCCTCTCCAAGCACAGACTAGTGCTAATGTACATTGATCATTAGCACTTAGTAAGTACCCGGGAAGATCTCAGCTTTATTTTCGACTTTCTTCTTCTGATGAAATGTTCGTTCTGACAATCTTACATCAAGTCTTTGTATTTAAGGGCTAAGGTGTCAACAATTGATAAGTGTCATATCGCATCTCTTCGTTGAGCTTCTGATGTTTTAGAACATATGAGATAGTCGTTGAATATTGATTAGTGTCATAATTGATCAGGTCGATGTTTGTATCCCAAGCTAAGTTCTGACGATTTTGAAAGGGAGATAATCAGGATAATTTTCAGATATTAATGAATTTATTTACGATTTTCTTTGTAAATTGAAATTTTAACAAATGTGATATTTTTTCGTTACTATTTGCACACGTGTGTCCCAATGCAGACTAGTTCTCGTTCATTTTCTTGTATCAATCTGTAACTTCCTTATGATGAAGTAAAGCCCATTTTTCCAAGCACAAGCTAGTGCTACTATGTTAAAGAAAGTTGCACACAGCGTGTTCCTGGGAAAATGAACCGTTTCTTTATACATGTATTTCTGCCTTATGTTTGTAGGTAATTTTCCGTAATCCTTCCAAGCACAAGCTAGTGCTAATGTGTATCGATTATTAGCACATAACAAGTACCTGGAAACATTTTGGACATGGGTGGTACCTTTTGAGTTCTTCTGTATTTCTGTGGTGAAGTTATATCCGACTCCTCTCCAAGCACAGGCTAGTGCTAATGATTTGTATCATTTGCACATAACAAGTACTTGGGAAGATATCAGATTGATCTGTAAATCTGTCGACTTTGTCTCCGTCTTCGTCTTGCTTTTCTTTTCCATTATCTCTTGATGTTGTGTTGTTAAACCTTTGATCTCTCTCCAAGCACAGGCTAGTGCTAATGTTGTATTTTCATAAGCACATAACAAGTACCTGGAAAGATCTCAATGTAATTTTCTCGGCTTCTCTGATGTTATCAAATTTTCATCTGTTTTTCCTGCTTCCTCTAAGATGCAAATTGCCAATCCCCTCTCCAAGCACAGACTAGTGCTAATGTACATTGATCATTAGCACTTAGTAAGTACCCGGGAAGATCTCAGCTTTATTTTCGACTTTCTTCTTCTGATGAAATGTTCGTTCTGACAATCTTACATCAAGTCTTTGTATTTAAGGGCTAAGGTGTCAACAATTGATAAGTGTCATATCGCATCTCTTCGTTGAGCTTCTGATGTTTTAGAACATATGAGATAGTCGTTGAATATTGATTAGTGTCATAATTGATCAGGTCGATGTTTGTATCCCAAGCTAAGTTCTGACGATTTTGAAAGGGAGATAATCAGGATAATTTTCAGATATTAATGAATTTATTTACGATTTTCTTTGTAAATTGAAATTTTAACAAATGTGATATTTTTTCGTTACTATTTGCACACGTGTGTCCCAATGCAGACTAGTTCTCGTTCATTTTCTTGTATCAATCTGTAACTTCCTTATGATGAAGTAAAGCCCATTTTTCCAAGCACAAGCTAGTGCTACTATGTTAAAGAAAGTTGCACACAGCGTGTTCCTGGGAAAATGAACCGTTTCTTTATACATGTATTTCTGCCTTATGTTTGTAGGTAATTTTCCGTAATCCTTCCAAGCACAAGCTAGTGCTAATGTGTATCGATTATTAGCACATAACAAGTACCTGGAAACATTTTGGACATGGGTGGTACCTTTTGAGTTCTTCTGTATTTCTGTGGTGAAGTTATATCCGACTCCTCTCCAAGCACAGGCTAGTGCTAATGCTTTGTATCATTTGCACATAACAAGTACTTGGGAAGATATCAGATTGATCTGTAAATCTGTCGACTTTGTCTTCGTCTTCGTCTTGCTTTTCTTTTCCATTATCTCTTGATGTTGTGTTGTTAAACCTTTGATCTCTCTCCAAGCACAGGCTAGTGCTAATGTTGTATTTTCATAAGCACATAACAAGTACCTGGAAAGATCTCAATGTAATTTTCTCGGCTTCTCTGATGTTATCAAATTTTCATCTGTTTTTCCTGCTTCCTCTAAGATGCAAATTGCCAATCCCCTCTCCAAGCACAGACTAGTGCTAATGTACATTGATCATTAGCACTTAGTAAGTACCCGGGAAGATCTCAGCTTTATTTTCGACTTTCTTCTTCTGATAAAATGTTCGTTCTGACAATCTTACATCAAGTCTTTGTATTTAAGGGCTAAGGTGTCAACAATTGATAAGTGTCATATCGCATCTCTTCGTTGAGCTTCTGATGTTTTAGAACATATGAGATAGTCGTTGAATATTGATTAGTGTCATAATTGATCAGGTCGATGTTTGTATCCCAAGCTAAGTTCTGACGATTTTGAAAGGGAGATAATCAGGATAATTTTCAGATATTAATGAATTTATTTACGATTTTCTTTGTAAATTGAAATTTTAACAAATGTGATATTTTTTCGTTACTATTTGCACACGTGTGTCCCAATGCAGACTAGTTCTCGTTCATTTTCTTGTATCAATCTGTAACTTCCTTATGATGAAGTAAAGCCCATTTTTCCAAGCACAAGCTAGTGCTACTATGTTAAAGAAAGTTGCACACAGCGTGTTCCTGGGAAAATGAACCGTTTCTTTATACATGTATTTCTGCCTTATGTTTGTAGGTAATTTTCCGTAATCCTTCCAAGCACAAGCTAGTGCTAATGTGTATCGATTATTAGCACATAACAAGTACCTGGAAACATTTTGGACATGGGTGGTACCTTTTGAGTTCTTCTGTATTTCTGTGGTGAAGTTATATCCGACTCCTCTCCAAGCACAGGCTAGTGCTAATGCTTTGTATCATTTGCACATAACAAGTACTTGGGAAGATATCAGATTGATCTGTAAATCTGTCGACTTTGTCTTCGTCTTCGTCTTGCTTTTCTTTTCCATTATCTCTTGATGTTGTGTTGTTAAACCTTTGATCTCTCTCCAAGCACAGGCTAGTGCTAATGTTGTATTTTCATAAGCACATAACAAGTACCTGGAAAGATCTCAATGTAATTTTCTCGGCTTCTCTGATGTTATCAAATTTTCATCTGTTTTTCCTGCTTCCTCTAAGATGCAAATTGCCAATCCCCTCTCCAAGCACAGACTAGTGCTAATGTACATTGATCATTAGCACTTAGTAAGTACCCGGGAAGATCTCAGCTTTATTTTCGACTTTCTTCTTCTGATGAAATGTTCGTTCTGACAATCTTACATCAAGTCTTTGTATTTAAGGGCTAAGGTGTCAACAATTGATAAGTGTCATATCGCATCTCTTCGTTGAGCTTCTGATGTTTTAGAACATATGAGATAGTCGTTGAATATTGATTAGTGTCATAATTGATCAGGTCGATGTTTGTATCCCAAGCTAAGTTCTGACGATTTTGAAAGGGAGATAATCAGGATAATTTTCAGATATTAATGAATTTATTTACGATTTTCTTTGTAAATTGAAATTTTAACAAATGTGATATTTTTTCGTTACTATTTGCACACGTGTGTCCCAATGCAGACTAGTTCTCGTTCATTTTCTTGTATCAATCTGTAACTTCCTTATGATGAAGTAAAGCCCATTTTTCCAAGCACAAGCTAGTGCTACTATGTTAAAGAAAGTTGCACACAGCGTGTTCCTGGGAAAATGAACCGTTTCTTTATACATGTATTTCTGCCTTATGTTTGTAGGTAATTTTCCGTAATCCTTCCAAGCACAAGCTAGTGCTAATGTGTATCGATTATTAGCACATAACAAGTACCTGGAAACATTTTGGACATGGGTGGTACCTTTTGAGTTCTTCTGTATTTCTGTGGTGAAGTTATATCCGACTCCTCTCCAAGCACAGGCTAGTGCTAATGCTTTGTATCATTTGCACATAACAAGTACTTGGGAAGATATCAGATTGATCTGTAAATCTGTCGACTTTGTCTTCGTCTTCGTCTTGCTTTTCTTTTCCATTATCTCTTGATGTTGTGTTGTTAAACCTTTGATCTCTCTCCAAGCACAGGCTAGTGCTAATGTTGTATTTTCATAAGCACATAACAAGTACCTGGAAAGATCTCAATGTAATTTTCTCGGCTTCTCTGATGTTATCAAATTTTCATCTGTTTTTCCTGCTTCCTCTAAGATGCAAATTGCCAATCCCCTCTCCAAGCACAGACTAGTGCTAATGTACATTGATCATTAGCACTTAGTAAGTACCCGGGAAGATCTCAGCTTTATTTTCGACTTTCTTCTTCTGATGAAATGTTCGTTCTGACAATCTTACATCAAGTCTTTGTATTTAAGGGCTAAGGTGTCAACAATTGATAAGTGTCATATCGCATCTCTTCGTTGAGCTTCTGATGTTTTAGAACATATGAGATAGTCGTTGAATATTGATTAGTGTCATAATTGATCAGGTCGATGTTTGTATCCCAAGCTAAGTTCTGACGATTTTGAAAGGGAGATAATCACGATAATTTTCAGATATTAATGAATTTATTTACGATTTTCTTTGTAAATTGAAATTTTAACAAATGTGATATTTTTTCGTTACTATTTGCACACGTGTGTCCCAATGCAGACTAGTTCTCGTTCATTTTCTTGTATCAATCTGTAAATTCCTTATGATGAAGTAAAGCCCATTTTTCCAAGCACAAGCTAGTGCTACTATGTTAAAGAAAGTTGCACACAGCGTGTTCCTGGGAAAATGAACCGTTTCTTTATACATGTATTTCTGCCTTATGTTTGTAGGTAATTTTCCGTAATCCTTCCAAGCACAAGCTAGTGCTAATGTGTATCGATTATTAGCACATAACAAGTACCTGGAAACATTTTGGACATGGGTGGTACCTTTTGAGTTCTTCTGTATTTCTGTGGTGAAGTTATATCCGACTCCTCTCCAAGCACAGGCTAGTGCTAATGCTTTGTATCATTTGCACATAACAAGTACTTGGGAAGATATCAGATTGATCTGTAAATCTGTCGACTTTGTCTTCGTCTTCGTCTTGCTTTTCTTTTCCATTATCTCTTGATGTTGTGTTGTTAAACCTTTGATCTCTCTCCAAGCACAGGCTAGTGCTAATGTTGTATTTTCATAAGCCCATAACAAGTACCTGGAAAGATCTCAATGTAATTTTCTCGGCTTCTCTGATGTTATCAAATTTTCATCTGTTTTTCCTGCTTCCTCTCAGATGCAAATTGCCAATCCCCTCTCCAAGCACAGACTAGTGCTAATGTACATTGATTATTAGCACTTAGTAAGTACCCGGGAAGATCTCAGCTTTATTTTCGACTTTCTTCTGATGATGAAATGTTCGTTCTGACAATCTTACATCAAGTCTTTGTATTTAAGGGCTAAGGTGTCAACAATTGATAAGTGTCATATCGCATCTCTTCGTTGAGCTTCTGATGTTTTAGAACATATGAGATAGTCGTTGAATATTGATTAGTGTCATAATTGATCAGGTCGATGTTTGTATCCCAAGCTAAGTTCTGACGATTTTGAAAGGGAGATAATCAGGATAATTTTCAGATATTAATGAATTTATTTACGATTTTCTTTGTAAATTGAAATTTTAACAAATGTGATATTTTTTCGTTACTATTTGCACACGTGTGTCCCAATGCAGACTAGTTCTCGTTCATTTTCTTGTATCAATCTGTAACTTCCTTATGATGAAGTAAAGCCCATTTTTCCAAGCACAAGCTAGTGCTACTATGTTAAAGAAAGTTGCACACAGCGTGTTCCTGGGAAAATGAACCGTTTCTTTATACATGTATTTCTGCCTTATGTTTGTAGGTAATTTTCCGTAATCCTTCCAAGCACAAGCTAGTGCTAATGTGTATCGATTATTAGCACATAACAAGTACCTGGAAACATTTTGGACATGGGTGGTACCTTTTGAGTTCTTCTGTATTTCTGTGGTGAAGTTATATCCGACTCCTCTCCAAGCACAGGCTAGTGCTAATGCTTTGTATCATTTGCACATAACAAGTACTTGGGAAGATATCAGATTGATCTGTAAATCTGTCGACTTTGTCTTCGTCTTCGTCTTGCTTTTCTTTTCCATTATCTCTTGATGTTGTGTTGTTAAACCTTTGATCTCTCTCCAAGCACAGGCTAGTGCTAATGTTGTATTTTCATAAGCACATAACAAGTACCTGGAAAGATCTCAATGTAATTTTCTCGGCTTCTCTGATGTTATCAAATTTTCATCTGTTTTTCCTGCTTCCTCTAAGATGCAAATTGCCAATCCCCTCTCCAAGCACAGACTAGTGCTAATGTACATTGATCATTAGCACTTAGTAAGTACCCGGGAAGATCTCAGCTTTATTTTCGACTTTCTTCTTCTGATGAAATGTTCGTTCTGACAATCTTACATCAAGTCTTTGTATTTAAGGGCTAAGGTGTCAACAATTGATAAGTGTCATATCGCATCTCTTCGTTGAGCTTCTGATGTTTTAGAACATATGAGATAGTCGTTGAATATTGATTAGTGTCATAATTGATCAGGTCGATGTTTGTATCCCAAGCTAAGTTCTGACGATTTTTAAAGGGAGATAATCAGGATAATTTTCAGATATTAATGAATTTATTTACGATTTTCTTTGTAAATTGAAATTTTAACAAATGTGATATTTTTTCGTTACTATTTGCACACGTGTGTCCCAATGCAGACTAGTTCTCGTTCATTTTCTTGTATCAATCTGTAAATTCCTTATGATGAAGTAAAGCCCATTTTTCCAAGCACAAGCTAGTGCTACTATGTTAAAGAAAGTTGCACACAGCGTGTTCCTGGGAAAATGAACCGTTTCTTTATACATGTATTTCTGCCTTATGTTTGTAGGTAATTTTCCGTAATCCTTCCAAGCACAAGCTAGTGCTAATGTGTATCGATTATTAGCACATAACAAGTACCTGGAAACATTTTGGACATGGGTGGTACCTTTTGAGTTCTTCTGTATTTCTGTGGTGAAGTTATATCCGACTCCTCTCCAAGCACAGGCTAGTGCTAATGCTTTGTATCATTTGCACATAACAAGTACTTGGGAAGATATCAGATTGATCTGTAAATCTGTCGACTTTGTCTTCGTCTTCGTCTTGCTTTTCTTTTCCATTATCTCTTGATGTTGTGTTGTTAAACCTTTGATCTCTCTCCAAGCACAGGCTAGTGCTAATGTTGTATTTTCATAAGCACATAACAAGTACCTGGAAAGATCTCAATGTAATTTTCTCGGCTTCTCTGATGTTATCAAATTTTCATCTGTTTTTCCTGCTTCCTCTAAGATGCAAATTGCCAATCCCCTCTCCAAGCACAGACTAGTGCTAATGTACATTGATCATTAGCACTTAGTAAGTACCCGGGAAGATCTCAGCTTTATTTTCGACTTTCTTCTTCTGATGAAATGTTCGTTCTGACAATCTTACATCAAGTCTTTGTATTTAAGGGCTAAGGTGTCAACAATTGATAAGTGTCATATCGCATCTCTTCGTTGAGCTTCTGATGTTTTAGAACATATGAGATAGTCGTTGAATATTGATTAGTGTCATAATTGATCAGGTCGATGTTTGTATCCCAAGCTAAGTTCTGACGATTTTGAAAGGGAGATAATCAGGATAATTTTCAGATATTAATGAATTTATTTACGATTTTCTTTGTAAATTGAAATTTTAACAAATGTGATATTTTTTCGTTACTATTTGCACACGTGTGTCCCAATGCAGACTAGTTCTCGTTCATTTTCTTGTATCAATCTGTAACTTCCTTATGATGAAGTAAAGCCCATTTTTCCAAGCACAAGCTAGTGCTACTATGTTAAAGAAAGTTGCACACAGCGTGTTCCTGGGAAAATGAACCGTTTCTTTATACATGTATTTCTGCCTTATGTTTGTAGGTAATTTTCCGTAATCCTTCCAAGCACAAGCTAGTGCTAATGTGTATCGATTATTAGCACATAACAAGTACCTGGAAACATTTTGGACATGGGTGGTACCTTTTGAGTTCTTCTGTATTTCTGTGGTGAAGTTATATCCGACTCCTCTCCAAGCACAGGCTAGTGCTAATGATTTGTATCATTTGCACATAACAAGTACTTGGGAAGATATCAGATTGATCTGTAAATCTGTCGACTTTGTCTCCGTCTTCGTCTTGCTTTTCTTTTCCATTATCTCTTGATGTTGTGTTGTTAAACCTTTGATCTCTCTCCAAGCACAGGCTAGTGCTAATGTTGTATTTTCATAAGCACATAACAAGTACCTGGAAAGATCTCAATGTAATTTTCTCGGCTTCTCTGATGTTATCAAATTTTCATCTGTTTTTCCTGCTTCCTCTAAGATGCAAATTGCCAATCCCCTCTCCAAGCACAGACTAGTGCTAATGTACATTGATCATTAGCACTTAGTAAGTACCCGGGAAGATCTCAGCTTTATTTTCGACTTTCTTCTTCTGATGAAATGTTCGTTCTGACAATCTTACATCAAGTCTTTGTATTTAAGGGCTAAGGTGTCAACAATTGATAAGTGTCATATCGCATCTCTTCGTTGAGCTTCTGATGTTTTAGAACATATGAGATAGTCGTTGAATATTGATTAGTGTCATAATTGATCAGGTCGATGTTTGTATCCCAAGCTAAGTTCTGACGATTTTGAAAGGGAGATAATCAGGATAATTTTCAGATATTAATGAATTTATTTACGATTTTCTTTGTAAATTGAAATTTTAACAAATGTGATATTTTTTCGTTACTATTTGCACACGTGTGTCCCAATGCAGACTAGTTCTCGTTCATTTTCTTGTATCAATCTGTAACTTCCTTATGATGAAGTAAAGCCCATTTTTCCAAGCACAAGCTAGTGCTACTATGTTAAAGAAAGTTGCACACAGCGTGTTCCTGGGAAAATGAACCGTTTCTTTATACATGTATTTCTGCCTTATGTTTGTAGGTAATTTTCCGTAATCCTTCCAAGCACAAGCTAGTGCTAATGTGTATCGATTATTAGCACATAACAAGTACCTGGAAACATTTTGGACATGGGTGGTACCTTTTGAGTTCTTCTGTATTTCTGTGGTGAAGTTATATCCGACTCCTCTCCAAGCACAGGCTAGTGCTAATGCTTTGTATCATTTGCACATAACAAGTACTTGGGAAGATATCAGATTGATCTGTAAATCTGTCGACTTTGTCTTCGTCTTCGTCTTGCTTTTCTTTTCCATTATCTCTTGATGTTGTGTTGTTAAACCTTTGATCTCTCTCCAAGCACAGGCTAGTGCTAATGTTGTATTTTCATAAGCACATAACAAGTACCTGGAAAGATCTCAATGTAATTTTCTCGGCTTCTCTGATGTTATCAAATTTTCATCTGTTTTTCCTGCTTCCTCTAAGATGCAAATTGCCAATCCCCTCTCCAAGCACAGACTAGTGCTAATGTACATTGATCATTAGCACTTAGTAAGTACCCGGGAAGATCTCAGCTTTATTTTCGACTTTCTTCTTCTGATAAAATGTTCGTTCTGACAATCTTACATCAAGTCTTTGTATTTAAGGGCTAAGGTGTCAACAATTGATAAGTGTCATATCGCATCTCTTCGTTGAGCTTCTGATGTTTTAGAACATATGAGATAGTCGTTGAATATTGATTAGTGTCATAATTGATCAGGTCGATGTTTGTATCCCAAGCTAAGTTCTGACGATTTTGAAAGGGAGATAATCAGGATAATTTTCAGATATTAATGAATTTATTTACGATTTTCTTTGTAAATTGAAATTTTAACAAATGTGATATTTTTTCGTTACTATTTGCACACGTGTGTCCCAATGCAGACTAGTTCTCGTTCATTTTCTTGTATCAATCTGTAACTTCCTTATGATGAAGTAAAGCCCATTTTTCCAAGCACAAGCTAGTGCTACTATGTTAAAGAAAGTTGCACACAGCGTGTTCCTGGGAAAATGAACCGTTTCTTTATACATGTATTTCTGCCTTATGTTTGTAGGTAATTTTCCGTAATCCTTCCAAGCACAAGCTAGTGCTAATGTGTATCGATTATTAGCACATAACAAGTACCTGGAAACATTTTGGACATGGGTGGTACCTTTTGAGTTCTTCTGTATTTCTGTGGTGAAGTTATATCCGACTCCTCTCCAAGCACAGGCTAGTGCTAATGCTTTGTATCATTTGCACATAACAAGTACTTGGGAAGATATCAGATTGATCTGTAAATCTGTCGACTTTGTCTTCGTCTTCGTCTTGCTTTTCTTTTCCATTATCTCTTGATGTTGTGTTGTTAAACCTTTGATCTCTCTCCAAGCACAGGCTAGTGCTAATGTTGTATTTTCATAAGCACATAACAAGTACCTGGAAAGATCTCAATGTAATTTTCTCGGCTTCTCTGATGTTATCAAATTTTCATCTGTTTTTCCTGCTTCCTCTAAGATGCAAATTGCCAATCCCCTCTCCAAGCACAGACTAGTGCTAATGTACATTGATCATTAGCACTTAGTAAGTACCCGGGAAGATCTCAGCTTTATTTTCGACTTTCTTCTTCTGATGAAATGTTCGTTCTGACAATCTTACATCAAGTCTTTGTATTTAAGGGCTAAGGTGTCAACAATTGATAAGTGTCATATCGCATCTCTTCGTTGAGCTTCTGATGTTTTAGAACATATGAGATAGTCGTTGAATATTGATTAGTGTCATAATTGATCAGGTCGATGTTTGTATCCCAAGCTAAGTTCTGACGATTTTGAAAGGGAGATAATCAGGATAATTTTCAGATATTAATGAATTTATTTACGATTTTCTTTGTAAATTGAAATTTTAACAAATGTGATATTTTTTCGTTACTATTTGCACACGTGTGTCCCAATGCAGACTAGTTCTCGTTCATTTTCTTGTATCAATCTGTAACTTCCTTATGATGAAGTAAAGCCCATTTTTCCAAGCACAAGCTAGTGCTACTATGTTAAAGAAAGTTGCACACAGCGTGTTCCTGGGAAAATGAACCGTTTCTTTATACATGTATTTCTGCCTTATGTTTGTAGGTAATTTTCCGTAATCCTTCCAAGCACAAGCTAGTGCTAATGTGTATCGATTATTAGCACATAACAAGTACCTGGAAACATTTTGGACATGGGTGGTACCTTTTGAGTTCTTCTGTATTTCTGTGGTGAAGTTATATCCGACTCCTCTCCAAGCACAGGCTAGTGCTAATGCTTTGTATCATTTGCACATAACAAGTACTTGGGAAGATATCAGATTGATCTGTAAATCTGTCGACTTTGTCTTCGTCTTCGTCTTGCTTTTCTTTTCCATTATCTCTTGATGTTGTGTTGTTAAACCTTTGATCTCTCTCCAAGCACAGGCTAGTGCTAATGTTGTATTTTCATAAGCACATAACAAGTACCTGGAAAGATCTCAATGTAATTTTCTCGGCTTCTCTGATGTTATCAAATTTTCATCTGTTTTTCCTGCTTCCTCTAAGATGCAAATTGCCAATCCCCTCTCCAAGCACAGACTAGTGCTAATGTACATTGATCATTAGCACTTAGTAAGTACCCGGGAAGATCTCAGCTTTATTTTCGACTTTCTTCTTCTGATGAAATGTTCGTTCTGACAATCTTACATCAAGTCTTTGTATTTAAGGGCTAAGGTGTCAACAATTGATAAGTGTCATATCGCATCTCTTCGTTGAGCTTCTGATGTTTTAGAACATATGAGATAGTCGTTGAATATTGATTAGTGTCATAATTGATCAGGTCGATGTTTGTATCCCAAGCTAAGTTCTGACGATTTTGAAAGGGAGATAATCACGATAATTTTCAGATATTAATGAATTTATTTACGATTTTCTTTGTAAATTGAAATTTTAACAAATGTGATATTTTTTCGTTACTATTTGCACACGTGTGTCCCAATGCAGACTAGTTCTCGTTCATTTTCTTGTATCAATCTGTAAATTCCTTATGATGAAGTAAAGCCCATTTTTCCAAGCACAAGCTAGTGCTACTATGTTAAAGAAAGTTGCACACAGCGTGTTCCTGGGAAAATGAACCGTTTCTTTATACATGTATTTCTGCCTTATGTTTGTAGGTAATTTTCCGTAATCCTTCCAAGCACAAGCTAGTGCTAATGTGTATCGATTATTAGCACATAACAAGTACCTGGAAACATTTTGGACATGGGTGGTACCTTTTGAGTTCTTCTGTATTTCTGTGGTGAAGTTATATCCGACTCCTCTCCAAGCACAGGCTAGTGCTAATGCTTTGTATCATTTGCACATAACAAGTACTTGGGAAGATATCAGATTGATCTGTAAATCTGTCGACTTTGTCTTCGTCTTCGTCTTGCTTTTCTTTTCCATTATCTCTTGATGTTGTGTTGTTAAACCTTTGATC
Organism: Mytilus galloprovincialis; assembly: GCA_037788925.1. Lineage (NCBI taxonomy): Eukaryota > Metazoa > Mollusca > Bivalvia > Mytilida > Mytilidae > Mytilus > Mytilus galloprovincialis. The sequence continues at coordinate 41,730,970 of CM075333.1, read as the reverse complement.
TCTCTCCAAGCACAGGCTAGTGCTAATGTTGTATTTTCATAAGCCCATAACAAGTACCTGGAAAGATCTCAATGTAATTTTCTCGGCTTCTCTGATGTTATCAAATTTTCATCTGTTTTTCCTGCTTCCTCTCAGATGCAAATTGCCAATCCCCTCTCCAAGCACAGACTAGTGCTAATGTACATTGATTATTAGCACTTAGTAAGTACCCGGGAAGATCTCAGCTTTATTTTCGACTTTCTTCTGATGATGAAATGTTCGTTCTGACAATCTTACATCAAGTCTTTGTATTTAAGGGCTAAGGTGTCAACAATTGATAAGTGTCATATCGCATCTCTTCGTTGAGCTTCTGATGTTTTAGAACATATGAGATAGTCGTTGAATATTGATTAGTGTCATAATTGATCAGGTCGATGTTTGTATCCCAAGCTAAGTTCTGACGATTTTGAAAGGGAGATAATCAGGATAATTTTCAGATATTAATGAATTTATTTACGATTTTCTTTGTAAATTGAAATTTTAACAAATGTGATATTTTTTCGTTACTATTTGCACACGTGTGTCCCAATGCAGACTAGTTCTCGTTCATTTTCTTGTATCAATCTGTAACTTCCTTATGATGAAGTAAAGCCCATTTTTCCAAGCACAAGCTAGTGCTACTATGTTAAAGAAAGTTGCACACAGCGTGTTCCTGGGAAAATGAACCGTTTCTTTATACATGTATTTCTGCCTTATGTTTGTAGGTAATTTTCCGTAATCCTTCCAAGCACAAGCTAGTGCTAATGTGTATCGATTATTAGCACATAACAAGTACCTGGAAACATTTTGGACATGGGTGGTACCTTTTGAGTTCTTCTGTATTTCTGTGGTGAAGTTATATCCGACTCCTCTCCAAGCACAGGCTAGTGCTAATGCTTTGTATCATTTGCACATAACAAGTACTTGGGAAGATATCAGATTGATCTGTAAATCTGTCGACTTTGTCTTCGTCTTCGTCTTGCTTTTCTTTTCCATTATCTCTTGATGTTGTGTTGTTAAACCTTTGATCTCTCTCCAAGCACAGGCTAGTGCTAATGTTGTATTTTCATAAGCACATAACAAGTACCTGGAAAGATCTCAATGTAATTTTCTCGGCTTCTCTGATGTTATCAAATTTTCATCTGTTTTTCCTGCTTCCTCTAAGATGCAAATTGCCAATCCCCTCTCCAAGCACAGACTAGTGCTAATGTACATTGATCATTAGCACTTAGTAAGTACCCGGGAAGATCTCAGCTTTATTTTCGACTTTCTTCTTCTGATGAAATGTTCGTTCTGACAATCTTACATCAAGTCTTTGTATTTAAGGGCTAAGGTGTCAACAATTGATAAGTGTCATATCGCATCTCTTCGTTGAGCTTCTGATGTTTTAGAACATATGAGATAGTCGTTGAATATTGATTAGTGTCATAATTGATCAGGTCGATGTTTGTATCCCAAGCTAAGTTCTGACGATTTTTAAAGGGAGATAATCAGGATAATTTTCAGATATTAATGAATTTATTTACGATTTTCTTTGTAAATTGAAATTTTAACAAATGTGATATTTTTTCGTTACTATTTGCACACGTGTGTCCCAATGCAGACTAGTTCTCGTTCATTTTCTTGTATCAATCTGTAAATTCCTTATGATGAAGTAAAGCCCATTTTTCCAAGCACAAGCTAGTGCTACTATGTTAAAGAAAGTTGCACACAGCGTGTTCCTGGGAAAATGAACCGTTTCTTTATACATGTATTTCTGCCTTATGTTTGTAGGTAATTTTCCGTAATCCTTCCAAGCACAAGCTAGTGCTAATGTGTATCGATTATTAGCACATAACAAGTACCTGGAAACATTTTGGACATGGGTGGTACCTTTTGAGTTCTTCTGTATTTCTGTGGTGAAGTTATATCCGACTCCTCTCCAAGCACAGGCTAGTGCTAATGCTTTGTATCATTTGCACATAACAAGTACTTGGGAAGATATCAGATTGATCTGTAAATCTGTCGACTTTGTCTTCGTCTTCGTCTTGCTTTTCTTTTCCATTATCTCTTGATGTTGTGTTGTTAAACCTTTGATCTCTCTCCAAGCACAGGCTAGTGCTAATGTTGTATTTTCATAAGCACATAACAAGTACCTGGAAAGATCTCAATGTAATTTTCTCGGCTTCTCTGATGTTATCAAATTTTCATCTGTTTTTCCTGCTTCCTCTAAGATGCAAATTGCCAATCCCCTCTCCAAGCACAGACTAGTGCTAATGTACATTGATCATTAGCACTTAGTAAGTACCCGGGAAGATCTCAGCTTTATTTTCGACTTTCTTCTTCTGATGAAATGTTCGTTCTGACAATCTTACATCAAGTCTTTGTATTTAAGGGCTAAGGTGTCAACAATTGATAAGTGTCATATCGCATCTCTTCGTTGAGCTTCTGATGTTTTAGAACATATGAGATAGTCGTTGAATATTGATTAGTGTCATAATTGATCAGGTCGATGTTTGTATCCCAAGCTAAGTTCTGACGATTTTGAAAGGGAGATAATCACGATAATTTTCAGATATTAATGAATTTATTTACGATTTTCTTTGTAAATTGAAATTTTAACAAATGTGATATTTTTTCGTTACTATTTGCACACGTGTGTCCCAATGCAGACTAGTTCTCGTTCATTTTCTTGTATCAATCTGTAAATTCCTTATGATGAAGTAAAGCCCATTTTTCCAAGCACAAGCTAGTGCTACTATGTTAAAGAAAGTTGCACACAGCGTGTTCCTGGGAAAATGAACCGTTTCTTTATACATGTATTTCTGCCTTATGTTTGTAGGTAATTTTCCGTAATCCTTCCAAGCACAAGCTAGTGCTAATGTGTATCGATTATTAGCACATAACAAGTACCTGGAAACATTTTGGACATGGGTGGTACCTTTTGAGTTCTTCTGTATTTCTGTGGTGAAGTTATATCCGACTCCTCTCCAAGCACAGGCTAGTGCTAATGCTTTGTATCATTTGCACATAACAAGTACTTGGGAAGATATCAGATTGATCTGTAAATCTGTCGACTTTGTCTTCGTCTTCGTCTTGCTTTTCTTTTCCATTATCTCTTGATGTTGTGTTGTTAAACCTTTGATCTCTCTCCAAGCACAGGCTAGTGCTAATGTTGTATTTTCATAAGCCCATAACAAGTACCTGGAAAGATCTCAATGTAATTTTCTCGGCTTCTCTGATGTTATCAAATTTTCTGTTTTTCCTGCTTCCTCTCAGATGCAAATTGCCAATCCCCTCTCCAAGCACAGACTAGTGCTAATGTACATTGATTATTAGCACTTAGTAAGTACCCGGGAAGATCTCAGCTTTATTTTCGACTTTCTTCTGATGATGAAATGTTCGTTTTGACAATCTTACATCAAGTCTTTGTATTTAAGGGCTAAGGTGTCAACAATTGATAAGTGTCATATCGCATCTCTTCGTTGAGCTTCTGATGTTTTAGGACATATGACATAGTCGTTGAATATTGATTAGTGTCATAATTGATCAGGTCGATGTTTGTATCCCAAGCTAAGTTCTGACGATTTTGAAAGGGAGATAATCACGATAATTTTCAGATATTAATGAATTTATTTACGATTTTCTTTGTAAATTGAAATTTTAACAAATGTGATATTTTTTCGTTACTATTTGCACACGCGTGTCCCAATGCAGACTAGTTCTCGTTCATTTTCTTGTATCAATCTGTAAATTCCTTATGATGAAGTAAAGCCCATTTTTCCAAGCACAAGCTAGTGCTACTATGTTAAAGAAAGTTGCACACAGCGTGTTCCTGGAAAAATGAACCGTTTCTTTATACATGTATTTCTGCCTTATGTTTGTAGGTAATTTTCCGTAATCCTTCCAAGCACAAGCTAGTGCTAATGTGTATCGATTATTAGCACATAACAAGTACCTGGAAACATTTTGGACATGGGTGGTACCTTTTGAGTTCTTCTGTATTTCTGTGGTGAAGTTATATCCGACTCCTCTCCAAGCACAGGCTAGTGCTAATGATTTGTATCATTTGCACATAACAAGTACTTGGGAAGATATCAGATTGATCTGTAAATCTGTCGACTTTGTCTCCGTCTTCGTCTTGCTTTTCTTTTCCATTATCTCTTGATGTTGTGTTGTTAAACCTTTGATCTCTCTCCAAGCACAGGCTAGTGCTAATGTTGTATTTTCATAAGCACATAACAAGTACCTGGAAAGATCTCAATGTAATTTTCTCGGCTTCTCTGATGTTATCAAATTTTCATCTGTTTTTCCTGCTTCCTCTAAGATGCAAATTGCCAATCCCCACTCCAAGCACAGACTAGTGCTAATGTACATTGATCATTAGCACTTAGTAAGTACCCGGGAAGATCTCAGCTTTATTTTCGACTTTCTTCTTCTGATGAAATGTTCGTTCTGACAATCTTACATCAAGTCTTTGTATTTAAGGGCTAAGGTGTCAACAATTGATAAGTGTCATATCGCATCTCTTCGTTGAGCTTCTGATGTTTTAGAACATATGAGATAGTCGTTGAATATTGATTAGTGTCATAATTGATCAGGTCGATGTTTGTATCCCAAGCTAAGTTCTGACGATTTTGAAAGGGAGATAATCACGATAATTTTCAGATATTAATGAATTTATTTACGATTTTCTTTGTAAATTGAAATTTTAACAAATGTGATATTTTTTCGTTACTATTTGCACACGTGTGTCCCAATGCAGACTAGTTCTCGTTCATTTTCTTGTATCAATCTGTAAATTCCTTATGATGAAGTAAAGCCCATTTTTCCAAGCACAAGCTAGTGCTACTATGTTAAAGAAAGTTGCCCACAGCGTGTTCCTGGGAAAATGAACCGTTTCTTTATACATGTATTTCTGCCTTATGTTTGTAGGTAATTTTCCGTAATCCTTCCAAGCACAAGCTAGTGCTAATGTGTATCGATTATTAGCACATAACAAGTACCTGGAAACATTTTGGACATGGGTGGTACCTTTTGAGTTCTTCTGTATTTCTGTGGTGAAGTTATATCCGACTCCTCTCCAAGCACAGGCTAGTGCTAATGATTTGTATCATTTGCACATAACAAGTACTTGGGAAGATATCAGATTGATCTGTAAATCTGTCGACTTTGTCTCCGTCTTCGTCTTGCTTTTCTTTTCCATTATCTCTTGATGTTGTGTTGTTAAACCTTTGATCTCTCTCCAAGCACAGGCTAGTGCTAATTTTGTTTTTTCATAAGCACATAACAAGTACCTGGAAAGATCTCAATGTAATTTTCTCGGCTTCTCTGATGTTATCAAATTTTCATCTGTTTTTCCTGCTTCCTCTAAGATGCAAATTGCCAATCCCCTCTCCAAGCACAGACTAGTGCTAATGTACATTGATCATTAGCACTTAGTAAGTACCCGGGAAGATCTCAGCTTTATTTTCGACTTTCTTCTTCTGATGAAATGTTCGTTCTGACAATCTTACATCAAGTCTTTGTATTTAAGGGCTAAGGTGTCAACAATTGATAAGTGTCATATCGCATCTCTTCGTTGAGCTTCTGATGTTTTAGAACATATGAGATAGTCGTTGAATATTGATTAGTGTCATAATTGATCAGGTCGATGTTTGTATCCCAAGCTAAGTTCTGACGATTTTGAAAGGGAGATAATCACGATAATTTTCAGATATTAATGAATTTATTTACGATTTTCTTTGTAAATTGAAATTTTAACAAATGTGATATTTTTTCGTTACTATTTGCACACGTGTGTCCCAATGCAGACTAGTTCTCGTTCATTTTCTTGTATCAATCTGTAAATTCCTTATGATGAAGTAAAGCCCATTTTTCCAAGCACAAGCTAGTGCTACTATGTTAAAGAAAGTTGCACACAGCGTGTTCCTGGGAAAATGAACCGTTTCTTTATACATGTATTTCTGCCTTATGTTTGTAGGTAATTTTCCGTAATCCTTCCAAGCACAAGCTAGTGCTAATGTGTATCGATTATTAGCACATAACAAGTACCTGGAAACATTTTGGACATGGGTGGTACCTTTTGAGTTCTTCTGTATTTCTGTGGTGAAGTTATATCCGACTCCTCTCCAAGCACAGGCTAGTGCTAATGATTTGTATCATTTGCACATAACAAGTACTTGGGAAGATATCAGATTGATCTGTAAATCTGTCGACTTTGTCTCCGTCTTCGTCTTGCTTTTCTTTTCCATTATCTCTTGATGTTGTGTTGTTAAACCTTTGATCTCTCTCCAAGCACAGGCTAGTGCTAATTTTGTTTTTTCATAAGCACATAACAAGTACCTGGAAAGATCTCAATGTAATTTTCTCGGCTTCTCTGATGTTATCAAATTTTCATCTGTTTTTCCTGCTTCCTCTAAGATGCAAATTGCCAATCCCCTCTCCAAGCACAGACTAGTGCTAATGTACATTGATCATTAGCACTTTGTAAGTACCCGGGAAGATCTCAGCTTTATTTTCGACTTTCTTCTTCTGATGAAATGTTCGTTCTGACAATCTTACATCAAGTCTTTGTATTTAAGGGCTAAGGTGTCAACAATTGATAAGTGTCATATCGCATCTCTTCGTTGAGCTTCTGATGTTTTAGAACATATGAGATAGTCGTTGAATATTGATTAGTGTCATAATTGATCAGGTCGATGTTTGTATCCCAAGCTAAGTTCTGACGATTTTGAAAGGGAGATAATCACGATAATTTTCAGATATTAATGAATTTATTTACGATTTTCTTTGTAAATTGAAATTTTAACAAATGTGATATTTTTTCGTTACTATTTGCACACGTGTGTCCCAATGCAGACTAGTTCTCGTTCATTTTCTTGTATCAATCTGTAAATTCCTTATGATGAAGTAAAGCCCATTTTTCCAAGCACAAGCTAGTGCTACTATGTTAAAGAAAGTTGCACACAGCGTGTTCCTGGGAAAATGAACCGTTTCTTTATACATGTATTTCTGCCTTATGTTTGTAGGTAATTTTCCGTAATCCTTCCAAGCACAAGCTAGTGCTAATGTGTATCGATTATTAGCACATAACAAGTACCTGGAAACATTTTGGACATGCGTGGTACCTTTTGAGTTCTTCTGTATTTCTGTGGTGAAGTTATATCCGACTCCTCTCCAAGCACAGGCTAGTGCTAATGATTTGTATCATTTGCACATAACAAGTACTTGGGAAGATATCAGATTGATCTGTAAATCTGTCGACTTTGTCTCCGTCTTCGTCTTGCTTTTCTTTTCCATTATCTCTTGATGTTGTGTTGTTAAACCTTTGATCTCTCTCCAAGCACAGGCTAGTGCTAATGTTGTTTTTTCATAAGCACATAACAAGTACCTGGAAAGATCTCAATGTAATTTTCTCGGCTTCTCTGATGTTATCAAATTTTCATCTGTTTTTCCTGCTTCCTCTAAGATGCAAATTGCCAATCCCCTCTCCAAGCACAGACTAGTGCTAATGTACATTGATCATTAGCACTTAGTAAGTACCCGGGAAGATCTCAGCTTTATTTTCGACTTTCTTCTTCTGATGAAATGTTCGTTCTGACAATCTTACATCAAGTCTTTGTATTTAAGGGCTAAGGTGTCAACAATTGATAAGTGTCATATCGCATCTCTTCGTTGAGCTTCTGATGTTTTAGAACATATGAGATAGTCGTTGAATATTGATTAGTGTCATAATTGATCAGGTCGATGTTTGTATCCCAAGCTAAGTTCTGACGATTTTGAAAGGGAGATAATCACGATAATTTTCAGATATTAATGAATTTATTTACGATTTTCTTTGTAAATTGAAATTTTAACAAATGTGATATTTTTTCGTTACTATTTGCACACGTGTGTCCCAATGCAGACTAGTTCTCGTTCATTTTCTTGTATCAATCTGTAACTTCCTTATGATGAAGTAAAGCCCATTTTTCCAAGCACAAGCTAGTGCTACTATGTTAAAGAAAGTTGCACACAGTGTGTTCCTGGGAAAATGAACCGTTTCTTTATACATGTATTTCTGCCTTATGTTTGTAGGTAATTTTCCGTAATCCTTCCAAGCACAAGCTAGTGCTAATGTGTATCGATTATTAGCACATAACAAGTACCTGGAAACATTTTGGACATGGGTGGTACCTTTTGAGTTCTTCTGTATTTCTGTGGTGAAGTTATATCCGACTCCTCTCCAAGCACAGGCTAGTGCTAATGCTTTGTATCATTTGCACATAACAAGTACTTGGGAAGATATCAGATTGATCTGTAAATCTGTCGACTTTGTCTTCGTCTTCGTCTTGCTTTTCTTTTCCATTATCTCTTGATGTTGTGTTGTTAAACCTTTGATCTCTCTCCAAGCACAGGCTAGTGCTAATCTTGTATTTTCATAAGCACATAACAAGTACCTGGAAAGATCTCAATGTAATTTTCTCGGCTTCTCTGATGTTATCAAATTTTCATCTGTTTCTGTTTTTCCTGCTTCCTCTAACTAAAGATGCAAATTGCCAATCCCCTCTCCAAGCACAGACTAGTGCTAATGTACATTGATCATTAGCACTTAGTAAGTACCCGGGAAGATCTCAGCTTTATTTTCGACTTTCTTCTTCTGATGAAATGTTCGTTCTGACAATCTTACATCAAGTCTTTGTATTTAAGGGCTAAGGTGTCAACAATTGATAAGTGTCATATCGCATCTCTTCGTTGAGCTTCTGATGTTTTAGAACATATGAGATAGTCGTTGAATATTGATTAGTGTCATAATTGATCAGGTCAATGTTTGTATCCCAAGCTAAGTTCTGACGATTTTGAAAGGGAGATAATCACGATAATTTTCAGATATTAATGAATTTATTTACGATTTTCTTTGTAAATTGAAATTTTAACAAATGTGATATTTTTTCGTTACTATTTGCACACGTGTGTCCCAATGCAGACTAGTTCTCGTTCATTTTCTTGTATCAATCTGTAACTTCCCTATGATGAAGTAAAGCCCATTTTTCCAAGCACAAGCTAGTGCTACTATGTTAAAGAAAGTTGCACACAGCGTGTTCCTGGGAAAATGAACCGTTTCTTTATACATGTATTTCTGCCTTATGTTTGTAGGTAATTTTCCGTAATCCTTCCAAGCACAAGCTAGTGCTAATGTGTATCGATTATTAGCACATAACAAGTACCTGGAAACATTTTGGACATGAGTGGTACCTTTTGAGTTCTTCTGTATTTCTGTGGTGAAGTTATATCCGACTCCTCTCCAAGCACAGGCTAGTGCTAATGATTTGTATCATTTGCACATAACAAGTACTTGGGAAGATATCAGATTGATCTGTAAATCTGTCGACTTTGTCTTCGTCTTCGTCTTGCTTTTCTTTTCCATTATCTCTTGATGTTGTGTTGTTAAACCTTTGATCTCTCTCCAAGCACAGGCTAGTGCTAATGTTGTATTTTCATAAGCACATAACAAGTACCTGGAAAGATCTCAATGTAATTTTCTCGGCTTCTCTGATGTTATCAAATTTTCATCTGTTTTTCCTGCTTCCTCTAAGATGCAAATTGCCAATCCCCTCTCCAAGCACAGACTAGTGCTAATGTACATTGATCATTAGCACTTAGTAAGTACCCGGGAAGATCTCAGCTTTATTTTCGACTTTCTTCTTCTGATGAAATGTTCGTTCTGACAATCTTACATCAAGTCTTTGTATTTAAGGGCTAAGGTGTCAACAATTGATAAGTGTCATATCGCATCTCTTCGTTGAGCTTCTGATGTTTTAGAACATATGAGATAGTCGTTGAATATTGATTAGTGTCATAATTGATCAGGTCGATGTTTGTATCCCAAGCTAAGTTCTGACGATTTTGAAAGGGAGATAATCAGGATAATTTTCAGATATTAATGAATTTATTTACGATTTTCTTTGTAAATTGAAATTTTAACAAATGTGATATTTTTTCGTTACTATTTGCACACGTGTGTCCCAATGCAGACTAGTTCTCGTTCATTTTCTTGTATCAATCTGTAACTTCCTTATGATGAAGTAAAGCCCATTTTTCCAAGCACAAGCTAGTGCTACTATGTTAAAGAAAGTTGCACACAGCGTGTTCCTGGGAAAATGAACCGTTTCTTTATACATGTATTTCTGCCTTATGTTTGTAGGTAATTTTCCGTAATCCTTCCAAGCACAAGCTAGTGCTAATGTGTATCGATTATTAGCACATAACAAGTACCTGGAAACATTTTGGACATGGGTGGTACCTTTTGAGTTCTTCTGTATTTCTGTGGTGAAGTTATATCCGACTCCTCTCCAAGCACAGGCTAGTGCTAATGATTTGTATCATTTGCACATAACAAGTACTTGGGAAGATATCAGATTGATCTGTAAATCTGTCGACTTTGTCTCCGTCTTCGTCTTGCTTTTCTTTTCCATTATCTCTTGATGTTGTGTTGTTAAACCTTTGATCTCTCTCCAAGCACAGGCTAGTGCTAATGTTGTATTTTCATAAGCACATAACAAGTACCTGGAAAGATCTCAATGTAATTTTCTCGGCTTCTCTGATGTTATCAAATTTTCATCTGTTTTTCCTGCTTCCTCTAAGATGCAAATTGCCAATCCCCTCTCCAAGCACAGACTAGTGCTAATGTACATTGATCATTAGCACTTAGTAAGTACCCGGGAAGATCTCAGCTTTATTTTCGACTTTCTTCTTCTGATGAAATGTTCGTTCTGACAATCTTACATCAAGTCTTTGTATTTAAGGGCTAAGGTGTCAACAATTGATAAGTGTCATATCGCATCTCTTCGTTGAGCTTCTGATGTTTTAGAACATATGAGATAGTCGTTGAATATTGATTAGTGTCATAATTGATCAGGTCGATGTTTGTATCCCAAGCTAAGTTCTGACGATTTTGAAAGGGAGATAATCAGGATAATTTTCAGATATTAATGAATTTATTTACGATTTTCTTTGTAAATTGAAATTTTAACAAATGTGATATTTTTTCGTTACTATTTGCACACGTGTGTCCCAATGCAGACTAGTTCTCGTTCATTTTCTTGTATCAATCTGTAAATTCCTTATGATGAAGTAAAGCCCATTTTTTCAAGCACAAGCTAGTGCTACTATGTTAAAGAAAGTTGCACACAGCGTGTTCCTGGGAAAATGAACCGTTTCTTTATACATGTATTTCTGCCTTATGTTTGTAGGTAATTTTCCGTAATCCTTCCAAGCACAAGCTAGTGCTAATGTGTATCGATTATTAGCACATAACAAGTACCTGGAAACATTTTGGACATGGGTGGTACCTTTTGAGTTCTTCTGTATTTCTGTGGTGAAGTTATATCCGACTCCTCTCCAAGCACAGGCTAGTGCTAATGATTTGTATCATTTGCACATAACAAGTACTTGGGAAGATATCAGATTGATCTGTAAATCTGTCGACTTTGTCTTCGTCTTCGTCTTGCTTTTCTTTTCCATTATCTCTTGATGTTGTGTTGTTAAACCTTTGATCTCTCTCCAAGCACAGGCTAGTGCTAATGTTGTATTTTCATAAGCACATAACAAGTACCTGGAAAGATCTCAATGTAATTTTCTCGGCTTCTCTGATGTTATCAAATTTTCATCTGTTTTTCCTGCTTCCTCTAAGATGCAAATTGCCAATCCCCTCTCCAAGCACAGACTAGTGCTAATGTACATTGATCATTAGCACTTAGTAAGTACCCGGGAAGATCTCAGCTTTATTTTCGACTTTCTTCTTCTGATGAAATGTTCGTTCTGACAATCTTACATCAAGTCTTTGTATTTAAGGGCTAAGGTGTCAACAATTGATAAGTGTCATATCGCATCTCTTCGTTGAGCTTCTGATGTTTTAGAACATATGAAATAGTCGTTGAATATTGATTAGTGTCATAATTGATCAGGTCGATGTTTGTATCCCAAGCTAAGTTCTGACGATTTTGAAAGGGAGATAATCACGATAATTTTCAGATATTAATGAATTTATTTACGATTTTCTTTGTAAATTGAAATTTTAACAAATGTGATATTTTTTCGTTACTATTTGCACACGCGTGTCCCAATGCAGACTAGTTCTCGTTCATTTTCTTGTATCAATCTGTAAATTCTTTATGATGAAGTAAAGCCCATTTTTCCAAGCACAAGCTAGTGCTACTATGTTAAAGAAAGTTGCACACAGCGTGTTCCTGAGAAAATGAACCGTTTCTTTATACATGTATTTCTGCCTTATGTTTGTAGGTAATTTTCCGTAATCCTTCCAAGCACAAGCTAGTGCTAATGTGTATCGATTATTAGCACATAACAAGTACCTGGAAACATTTTGGACATGGGTGGTACCTTTTGAGTTCTTCTGTATTTCTGTGGTGAAGTTATATCCGACTCCTCTCCAAGCACAGGCTAGTGCTAATGATTTGTATCATTTGCACATAACAAGTACTTGGGAAGATATCAGATTGATCTGTAAATCTGTCGACTTTGTCTTCGTCTTCGTCTTGCTTTTCTTTTCCATTATCTCTTGATGTTGTGTTGTTAAACCTTTGATCTCTCTCCAAGCACAGGCTAGTGCTAATGTTGTATTTTCATAAGCACATAACAAGTACCTGGAAAGATCTCAATGTAATTTTCTCGGCTTCTCTGATGTTATCAAATTTTCATCTGTTTTTCCTGCTTCCTCTAAGATGCAAATTGCCAATCCCCTCTCCAAGCACAGACTAGTGCTAATGTACATTGATCATTAGCACTTAGTAAGTACCCGGGAAGATCTCAGCTTTATTTTCGACTTTCTTCTTCTGATGAAATGTTCGTTCTGACAATCTTACATCAAGTCTTTGTATTTAAGGGCTAAGGTGTCAACAATTGATAAGTGTCATATCGCATCTCTTCGTTGAGCTTCTGATGTTTTAGAACATATGAAATAGTCGTTGAATATTGATTAGTGTCATAATTGATCAGGTCGATGTTTGTATCCCAAGCTAAGTTCTGACGATTTTGAAAGGGAGATAATCACGATAATTTTCAGATATTAATGAATTTATTTACGATTTTCTTTGTAAATTGAAATTTTAACAAATGTGATATTTTTTCGTTACTATTTGCACACGCGTGTCCCAATGCAGACTAGTTCTCGTTCATTTTCTTGTATCAATCTGTAAATTCTTTATGATGAAGTAAAGCCCATTTTTCCAAGCACAAGCTAGTGCTACTATGTTAAAGAAAGTTGCACACAGCGTGTTCCTGAGAAAATGAACCGTTTCTTTATACATGTATTTCTGCCTTATGTTTGTAGGTAATTTTCCGTAATCCTTCCAAGCACAAGCTAGTGCTAATGTGTATCGATTATTAGCACATAACAAGTACCTGGAAACATTTTGGACATGGGTGGTACCTTTTGAGTTCTTCTGTATTTCTGTGGTGAAGTTATATCCGACTCCTCTCCAAGCATAGGCTAGTGCTAATGATTTGTATCATTTGCACATAACAAGTACTTGGGAAGATATCAGATTGATCTGTAAATCTGTCGACTTTGTCTCCGTCTTCGTCTTGCTTTTCTTTTCCATTATCTCTTGATGTTGTGTTGTTAAACCTTTGATCTCTCTCCAAGCACAGGCTAGTGCTAATGTTGTTTTTTCATAAGCACATAACAAGTACCTGGAAAGATCTCAATGTAATTTTTTCGGCTTCTCTGATGTTATCAAATTTTCATCTGTTTTTCCTGCTTCCTCTAAGATGCAAATTGCCAATCCCCTCTCCAAGCACAGACTAGTGCTAATGTACATTGATCATTAGCACTTAGTAAGTACCCGGGAAGATCTCAGCTTTATTTTCGACTTTCTTCTTCTGATGAAATGTTCGTTCTGACAATCTTACATCAAGTCTTTGTATTTAAGGGCTAAGGTGTCAACAATTGATAAGTGTCATATCGCATCTCTTCGTTGAGCTTCTGATGTTTTAGAACATATGAGATAGTCGTTGAATATTGATTAGTGTCATAATTGATCAGGTCGATGTTTGTATCCCAAGCTAAGTTCTGACGATTTTGAAAGGGAGATAATCACGATAATTTTCAGATATTAATGAATTTATTTACGATTTTCTTTGTAAATTGAAATTTTAACAAATGTGATATTTTTTCGTTACTATTTGCACACGTGTGTCCCAATGCAGACTAGTTCTCGTTCATTTTCTTGTATCAATCTGTAAATTCCTTATGATGAAGTAAAGCCCATTTTTCCAAGCACAAGCTAGTGCTACTATGTTAAAGAAAGTTGCACACAGCGTGTTCCTGGGAAAATGAACCGTTTCTTTATACATGTATTTCTGCCTTATGTTTGTAGGTAATTTTCCGTAATCCTTCCAAGCACAAGCTAGTGCTAATGTGTATCGATTATTAGCACATAACAAGTACCTGGAAACATTTTGGACATGGGTGGTACCTTTTGAGTTCTTCTGTATTTCTGTGGTGAAGTTATATCCGACTCCTCTCCAAGCACAGGCTAGTGCTAATGATTTGTATCATTTGCACATAACAAGTACTTGGGAAGATATCAGATTGATCTGTAAATCTGTCGACTTTGTCTCCGTCTTCGTCTTGCTTTTCTTTTCCATTATCTCTTGATGTTGTGTTGTTAAACCTTTGATCTCTCTCCAAGCACAGGTTAGTGCTAATTTTGTTTTTTCATAAGCACATAACAAGTACCTGGAAAGATCTCAATGTAATTTTCTCGGCTTCTCTGATGTTATCAAATTTTCATCTGTTTTTCCTGCTTCCTCTAAGATGCAAATTGCCAATCCCCTCTCCAAGCACAGACTAGTGCTAATGTACATTGATCATTAGCACTTTGTAAGTACCCGGGAAGATCTCAGCTTTATTTTCGACTTTCTTCTTCTGATGAAATGTTCGTTCTGACAATCTTACATCAAGTCTTTGTATTTAAGGGCTAAGGTGTCAACAATTGATAAGTGTCATATCGCATCTCTTCGTTGAGCTTCTGATGTTTTAGAACATATGAGATAGTCGTTGAATATTGATTAGTGTCATAATTGATCAGGTCGATGTTTGTATCCCAAGCTAAGTTCTGACGATTTTGAAAGGGAGATAATCACGATAATTTTCAGATATTAATGAATTTATTTACGATTTTCTTTGTAAATTGAAATTTTAACAAATGTGATATTTTTTCGTTACTATTTGCACACGTGTGTCCCAATGCAGACTAGTTCTCGTTCATTTTCTTGTATCAATCTGTAAATTCCTTATGATGAAGTAAAGCCCATTTTTCCAAGCACAAGCTAGTGCTACTATGTTAAAGAAAGTTGCACACAGCGTGTTCCTGGGAAAATGAACCGTTTCTTTATACATGTATTTCTGCCTTATGTTTGTAGGTAATTTTCCGTAATCCTTCCAAGCACAAGCTAGTGCTAATGTGTATCGATTATTAGCACATAACAAGTACCTGGAAACATTTTGGACATGCGTGGTACCTTTTGAGTTCTTCTGTATTTCTGTGGTGAAGTTATATCCGACTCCTCTCCAAGCACAGGCTAGTGCTAATGATTTGTATCATTTGCACATAACAAGTACTTGGGAAGATATCAGATTGATCTGTAAATCTGTCGACTTTGTCTCCGTCTTCGTCTTGCTTTTCTTTTCCATTATCTCTTGATGTTGTGTTGTTAAACCTTTGATCTCTCTCCAAGCACAGGCTAGTGCTAATGTTGTTTTTTCATAAGCACATAACAAGTACCTGGAAAGATCTCAATGTAATTTTCTCGGCTTCTCTGATGTTATCAAATTTTCATCTGTTTTTCCTGCTTCCTCTAAGATGCAAATTGCCAATCCCCTCTCCAAGCACAGACTAGTGCTAATGTACATTGATCATTAGCACTTAGTAAGTACCCGGGAAGATCTCAGCTTTATTTTCGACTTTCTTCTTCTGATGAAATGTTCGTTCTGACAATCTTACATCAAGTCTTTGTATTTAAGGGCTAAGGTGTCAACAATTGATAAGTGTCATATCGCATCTCTTCGTTGAGCTTCTGATGTTTTAGAACATATGAGATAGTCGTTGAATATTGATTAGTGTCATAATTGATCAGGTCGATGTTTGTATCCCAAGCTAAGTTCTGACGATTTTGAAAGGGAGATAATCACGATAATTTTCAGATATTAATGAATTTATTTACGATTTTCTTTGTAAATTGAAATTTTAACAAATGTGATATTTTTTCGTTACTATTTGCACACGTGTGTCCCAATGCAGACTAGTTCTCGTTCATTTTCTTGTATCAATCTGTAACTTCCTTATGATGAAGTAAAGCCCATTTTTCCAAGCACAAGCTAGTGCTACTATGTTAAAGAAAGTTGCACACAGTGTGTTCCTGGGAAAATGAACCGTTTCTTTATACATGTATTTCTGCCTTATGTTTGTAGGTAATTTTCCGTAATCCTTCCAAGCACAAGCTAGTGCTAATGTGTATCGATTATTAGCACATAACAAGTACCTGGAAACATTTTGGACATGGGTGGTACCTTTTGAGTTCTTCTGTATTTCTGTGGTGAAGTTATATCCGACTCCTCTCCAAGCACAGGCTAGTGCTAATGCTTTGTATCATTTGCACATAACAAGTACTTGGGAAGATATCAGATTGATCTGTAAATCTGTCGACTTTGTCTTCGTCTTCGTCTTGCTTTTCTTTTCCATTATCTCTTGATGTTGTGTTGTTAAACCTTTGATCTCTCTCCAAGCACAGGCTAGTGCTAATCTTGTATTTTCATAAGCACATAACAAGTACCTGGAAAGATCTCAATGTAATTTTCTCGGCTTCTCTGATGTTATCAAATTTTCATCTGTTTCTGTTTTTCCTGCTTCCTCTAACTAAAGATGCAAATTGCCAATCCCCTCTCCAAGCACAGACTAGTGCTAATGTACATTGATCATTAGCACTTAGTAAGTACCCGGGAAGATCTCAGCTTTATTTTCGACTTTCTTCTTCTGATGAAATGTTCGTTCTGACAATCTTACATCAAGTCTTTGTATTTAAGGGCTAAGGTGTCAACAATTGATAAGTGTCATATCGCATCTCTTCGTTGAGCTTCTGATGTTTTAGAACATATGAGATAGTCGTTGAATATTGATTAGTGTCATAATTGATCAGGTCATTGTTTGTATCCCAAGCTAAGTTCTGACGATTTTGAAAGGGAGATAATCACGATAATTTTCAGATATTAATGAATTTATTTACGATTTTCTTTGTAAATTGAAATTTTAACAAATGTGATATTTTTTCGTTACTATTTGCACACGTGTGTCCCAATGCAGACTAGTTCTCGTTCATTTTCTTGTATCAATCTGTAACTTCCCTATGATGAAGTAAAGCCCATTTTTCCAAGCACAAGCTAGTGCTACTATGTTAAAGAAAGTTGCACACAGCGTGTTCCTGGGAAAATGAACCGTTTCTTTATACATGTATTTCTGCCTTATGTTTGTAGGTAATTTTCCGTAATCCTTCCAAGCACAAGCTAGTGCTAATGTGTATCGATTATTAGCACATAACAAGTACCTGGAAACATTTTGGACATGAGTGGTACCTTTTGAGTTCTTCTGTATTTCTGTGGTGAAGTTATATCCGACTCCTCTCCAAGCACAGGCTAGTGCTAATGCTTTGTATCATTTGCACATAACAAGTACTTGGGAAGATATCAGATTGATCTGTAAATCTGTCGACTTTGTCTCCGTCTTCGTCTTGCTTTTCTTTTCCATTATCTCTTGATGTTGTGTTGTTAAACCTTTGATCTCTCTCCAAGCACAGGCTAGTGCTAATGTTGTTTTTTCATAAGCACATAACAAGTACCTGGAAAGATCTCAATGTAATTTTCTCGGCTTCTCTGATGTTATCAAATTTTCATCTGTTTTTCCTGCTTCCTCTAAGATGCAAATTGCCAATCCCCTCTCCAAGCACAGACTAGTGCTAATGTACATTGATCATTAGCACTTAGTAAGTACCCGGGAAGATCTCAGCTTTATTTTCGACTTTCTTCTTCTGATGAAATGTTCGTTCTGACAATCTTACATCAAGTCTTTGTATTTAAGGGCTAAGGTGTCAACAATTGATAAGTGTCATATCGCATCTCTTCGTTGAGCTTCTGATGTTTTAGAACATATGAGATAGTCGTTGAATATTGATTAGTGTCATAATTGATCAGGTCGATGTTTGTATCCCAAGCTAAGTTCTGACGATTTTGAAAGGGAGATAATCAGGATAATTTTCAGATATTAATGAATTTATTTACGATTTTCTTTGTAAATTGAAATTTTAACAAATGTGATATTTTTTCGTTACTATTTGCACACGTGTGTCCCAATGCAGACTAGTTCTCGTTCATTTTCTTGTATCAATCTGTAAATTCCTTATGATGAAGTAAAGCCCATTTTTCCAAGCACAAGCTAGTGCTACTATGTTAAAGAAAGTTGCACACAGCGTGTTCCTGGGAAAATGAACCGTTTCTTTATACATGTATTTCTGCCTTATGTTTGTAGGTAATTTTCCGTAATCCTTCCAAGCACAAGCTAGTGCTAATGTGTATCGATTATTAGCACATAACAAGTACCTGGAAACATTTTGGACATGAGTGGTACCTTTTGAGTTCTTCTGTATTTCTGTGGTGAAGTTATATCCGACTCCTCTCCAAGCACAGGCTAGTGCTAATGCTTTGTATCATTTGCACATAACAAGTACTTGGGAAGATATCAGATTGATCTGTAAATCTGTCGACTTTGTCTTCGTCTTCGTCTTGCTTTTCTTTTCCATTATCTCTTGATGTTGTGTTGTTAAACCTTTGATCTCTCTCCAAGCACAGGCTAGTGCTAATGTTGTATTTTCATAAGCACATAACAAGTACCTGGAAAGATCTCAATGTAATTTTCTCGGCTTCTCTGATGTTATCAAATTTTCATCTGTTTTTCCTGCTTCCTCTAAGATGCAAATTGCCAATCCCCTCTCCAAGCACAGACTAGTGCTAATGTACATTGATCATTAGCACTTAGTAAGTACCCGGGAAGATCTCAGCTTTATTTTCGACTTTCTTCTTCTGATGAAATGTTCGTTCTGACAATCTTACATCAAGTCTTTGTATTTAAGGGCTAAGGTGTCAACAATTGATAAGTGTCATATCGCATCTCTTCGTTGAGCTTCTGATGTTTTAGAACATATGAGATAGTCGTTGAATATTGATTAGTGTCATAATTGATCAGGTCGATGTTTGTATCCCAAGCTAAGTTCTGACGATTTTGAAAGGGAGATAATCAGGATAATTTTCAGATATTAATGAATTTATTTACGATTTTCTTTGTAAATTGAAATTTTAACAAATGTGATATTTTTTCGTTACTATTTGCACACGTGTGTCCCAATGCAGACTAGTTCTCGTTCATTTTCTTGTATCAATCTGTAAATTCCTTATGATGAAGTAAAGCCCATTTTTCCAAGCACAAGCTAGTGCTACTATGTTAAAGAAAGTTGCACACAGCGTGTTCCTGGGAAAATGAACCGTTTCTTTATACATGTATTTCTGCCTTATGTTTGTAGGTAATTTTCCGTAATCCTTCCAAGCACAAGCTAGTGCTAATGTGTATCGATTATTAGCACATAACAAGTACCTGGAAACATTTTGGACATGGGTAGTACCTTTTGAGTTCTTCTGTATTTCTGTGGTGAAGTTATATCCGACTCCTCTCCAAGCACAGGCTAGTGCTAATGATTTGTATCATTTGCACATAACAAGTACTTGGGAAGATATCAGATTGATCTGTAAATCTGTCGACTTTGTCTCCGTCTTCGTCTTGCTTTTCTTTTCCATTATCTCTTGATGTTGTGTTGTTAAACCTTTGATCTCTCTCCAAGCACAGGCTAGTGCTAATGTTGTATTTTCATAAGCACATAACAAGTACCTTGAAAGATCTCAATGTAATTTTCTCGGCTTCTCTGATGTTATCAAATTTTCATCTGTTTTTCCTGCTTCCTCTAAGATGCAAATTGCCAATCCCCTCTCCAAGCACAGACTAGTGCTAATGTACATTGATCATTAGCACTTAGTAAGTACCCGGGAAGATCTCAGCTTTATTTTCGACTTTCTTCTGATGATGAAATGTTCGTTCTGACAATCTTACATCAAGTCTTTGTATTTAAGGGCTAAGGTGTCAACAATTGATAAGTGTCATATCGCATCTCTTCGTTGAGCTTCTGATGTTTTAGAACATATGAGATAGTCGTTGAATATTGATTAGTGTCATAATTGATCAGGTCGATGTTTGTATCCCAAGCTAAGTTCTGACGATTTTGAAAGGGAGATAATCACGATAATTTTCAGATATTAATGAATTTATTTACGATTTTCTTTGTAAATTGAAATTTTAACAAATGTGATATTTTTTCGTTACTATTTGCACACGTGTGTCCCAATGCAGACTAGTTCTCGTTCATTTTCTTGTATCAATCTGTAAATTCCTTATGATGAAGTAAAGCCCATTTTTCCAAGCACAAGCTAGTGCTACTATGTTAAAGAAAGTTGCACACAGCGTGTTCCTGGGAAAATGAACCGTTTCTTTATACATGTATTTCTGCCTTATGTTTGTAGGTAATTTTCCGTAATCCTTCCAAGCACAAGCTAGTGCTAATGTGTATCGATTATTAGCACATAACAAGTACCTGGAAACATTTTGGACATGGGTGGTACCTTTTGAGTTCTTCTGTATTTCTGTGGTGAAGTTATATCTGACTCCTCTCCAAGCACAGGCTAGTGCTAATGATTTGTATCATTTGCACATAACAAGTACTTGGGAAGATATCAGATTGATCTGTAAATCTGTCGACTTTGTCTTCGTCTTCGTCTTGCTTTTCTTTTCCATTATCTCTTGATGTTGTGTTGTTAAACCTTTGATCTCTCTCCAAGCACAGGCTAGTGCTAATGTTGTATTTTCATAAGCACATAACAAGTACCTGGAAAGATCTCAATGTAATTTTCTCGGCTTCTCTGATGTTATCAAATTTTCATCTGTTTTTCCTGCTTCCTCTAAGATGCAAATTGCCAATCCCCTCTCCAAGCACAGACTAGTGCTAATGTACATTGATCATTAGCACTTAGTAAGTACCCGGGAAGATCTCAGCTTTATTTTCGACTTTCTTCTTCTGATGAAATGTTCGTTCTGACAATCTTACATCAAGTCTTTGTATTTAAGGGCTAAGGTGTCAACAATTGATAAGTGTCATATCGCATCTCTTCGTTGAGCTTCTGATGTTTTAGAACATATGAAATAGTCGTTGAATATTGATTAGTGTCATAATTGATCAGGTCGATGTTTGTATCCCAAGCTAAGTTCTGACGATTTTGAAAGGGAGATAATCACGATAATTTTCAGATATTAATGAATTTATTTACGATTTTCTTTGTAAATTGAAATTTTAACAAATGTGATATTTTTTCGTTACTATTTGCACACGTGTGTCCCAATGCAGACTAGTTCTCGTTCATTTTCTTGTATCAATCTGTAAATTCCTTATGATGAAGTAAAGCCCATTTTTCCAAGCACAAGCTAGTGCTACTATGTTAAAGAAAGTTGCACACAGCGTGTTCCTGGGAAAATGAACCGTTTCTTTATACATGTATTTCTGCCTTATGTTTGTAGGTAATTTTCCGTAATCCTTCCAAGCACAAGCTAGTGCTAATGTGTATCGATTATTAGCACATAACAAGTACCTGGAAACATTTTGGACATGGGTGGTACCTTTTGAGTTCTTCTGTATTTCTGTGGTGAAGTTATATCCGACTCCTCTCCAAGCACAGGCTAGTGCTAATGCTTTGTATCATTTGCACATAACAAGTACTTGGGAAGATATCAGATTGATCTGTAAATCTGTCGACTTTGTCTTCGTCTTCGTCTTGCTTTTCTTTTCCATTATCTCTTGATGTTGTGTTGTTAAACCTTTGATCTCTCTCCAAGCACAGGCTAGTGCTAATGTTGTATTTTCATAAGCACATAACAAGTACCTGGAAAGATCTCAATGTAATTTTCTCGGCTTCTCTGATGTTATCAAATTTTCATCTGTTTTTCCTGCTTCCTCTAAGATGCAAATTGCCAATCCCCTCTCCAAGCACAGACTAGTGCTAATGTACATTGATCATTAGCACTTAGTAAGTACCCGGGAAGATCTCAGCTTTATTTTCGACTTTCTTCTTCTGATGAAATGTTCGTTCTGACAATCTTACATCAAGTCTTTGTATTTAAGGGCTAAGGTGTCAACAATTGATAAGTGTCATATCGCATCTCTTCGTTGAGCTTCTGATGTTTTAGAACATATGAGATAGTCGTTGAATATTGATTAGTGTCATAATTGATCAGGTCGATGTTTGTATCCCAAGCTAAGTTCTGACGATTTTGAAAGGGAGATAATCACGATTATTTTCAGATATTAATGAATTTATTTACGATTTTCTTTGTAAATTGAAATTTTTACAAATGTGATATTTTTTCGTTACTATTTGCACACGTGTGTCCCAATGCAGACTAGTTCTCGTTCATTTTCTTGTATCAATCTGTAACTTCCTTATGATGAAGTAAAGCCCATTTTTCCAAGCACAAGCTAGTGCTACTATGTTAAAGAAAGTTGCACACAGCGTGTTCCTGGGAAAATGAACCGTTTCTTTATACATGTATTTCTGCCTTATGTTTGTAGGTAATTTTCCGTAATCCTTCCAAGCACAAGCTAGTGCTAATGTGTATCGATTATTAGCACATAACAAGTACCTGGAAACATTTTGGACATGGGTGGTACCTTTTGAGTTCTTCTGTATTTCTGTGGTGAAGTTATATCCGACTCCTCTCCAAGCACAGGCTAGTGCTAATGATTTGTATCATTTGCACATAACAAGTACTTGGGAAGATATCAGATTGATCTGTAAATCTGTCGACTTTGTCTCCGTCTTCGTCTTGCTTTTCTTTTCCATTATCTCTTGATGTTGTGTTGTTAAACCTTTGATCTCTCTCCAAGCACAGGCTAGTGCTAATGTTGTTTTTTCATAAGCACATAACAAGTACCTGGAAAGATCTCAATGTAATTTTCTCGGCTTCTCTGATGTTATCAAATTTTCATCTGTTTTTCCTGCTTCCTCTAAGATGCAAATTGCCAATCCCCTCTCCAAGCACAGACTAGTGCTAATGTACATTGATCATTAGCACTTAGTAAGTACCCGGGAAGATCTCAGCTTTATTTTCGACTTTCTTCTTCTGATGAAATGTTCGTTCTGACAATCTTACATCAAGTCTTTGTATTTAAGGGCTAAGGTGTCAACAATTGATAAGTGTCATATCGCATCTCTTCGTTGAGCTTCTGATGTTTTAGAACATATGAGATAGTCGTTGAATATTGATTAGTGTCATAATTGATCAGGTCGATGTTTGTATCCCAAGCTAAGTTCTGACGATTTTGAAAGGGAGATAATCACGATAATTTTCAGATATTAATGAATTTATTTACGATTTTCTTTGTAAATTGAAATTTTAACAAATGTGATATTTTTTCGTTACTATTTGCACACGTGTGTCCCAATGCAGACTAGTTCTCGTTCATTTTCTTGTATCAATCTGTAACTTCCTTATGATGAAGTAAAGCCCATTTTTCCAAGCACAAGCTAGTGCTACTATGTTAAAGAAAGTTGCACACAGTGTGTTCCTGGGAAAATGAACCGTTTCTTTATACATGTATTTCTGCCTTATGTTTGTAGGTAATTTTCCGTAATCCTTCCAAGCACAAGCTAGTGCTAATGTGTATCGATTATTAGCACATAACAAGTACCTGGAAACATTTTGGACATGGGTGGTACCTTTTGAGTTCTTCTGTATTTCTGTGGTGAAGTTATATCCGACTCCTCTCCAAGCACAGGCTAGTGCTAATGCTTTGTATCATTTGCACATAACAAGTACTTGGGAAGATATCAGATTGATCTGTAAATCTGTCGACTTTGTCTTCGTCTTCGTCTTGCTTTTCTTTTCCATTATCTCTTGATGTTGTGTTGTTAAACCTTTGATCTCTCTCCAAGCACAGGCTAGTGCTAATCTTGTATTTTCATAAGCACATAACAAGTACCTGGAAAGATCTCAATGTAATTTTCTCGGCTTCTCTGATGTTATCAAATTTTCATCTGTTTCTGTTTTTCCTGCTTCCTCTAACTAAAGATGCAAATTGCCAATCCCCTCTCCAAGCACAGACTAGTGCTAATGTACATTGATCATTATCACTTAGTAAGTACCCGGGAAGATCTCAGCTTTATTTTCGACTTTCTTCTTCTGATGAAATGTTCGTTCTGACAATCTTACATCAAGTCTTTGTATTTAAGGGCTAAGGTGTCAACAATTGATAAGTGTCATATCGCATCTCTTCGTTGAGCTTCTGATGTTTTAGAACATATGAGATAGTCGTTGAATATTGATTAGTGTCATAATTGATCAGGTCAATGTTTGTATCCCAAGCTAAGTTCTGACGATTTTGAAAGGGAGATAATCACGATAATTTTCAGATATTAATGAATTTATTTACGATTTTCTTTGTAAATTGAAATTTTAACAAATGTGATATTTTTTCGTTACTATTTGCACACGTGTGTCCCAATGCAGACTAGTTCTCGTTCATTTTCTTGTATCAATCTGTAACTTCCCTATGATGAAGTAAAGCCCATTTTTCCAAGCACAAGCTAGTGCTACTATGTTAAAGAAAGTTGCACACAGCGTGTTCCTGGGAAAATGAACCGTTTCTTTATACATGTATTTCTGCCTTATGTTTGTAGGTAATTTTCCGTAATCCTTCCAAGCACAAGCTAGTGCTAATGTGTATCGATTATTAGCACATAACAAGTACCTGGAAACATTTTGGACATGAGTGGTACCTTTTGAGTTCTTCTGTATTTCTGTGGTGAAGTTATATCCGACTCCTCTCCAAGCACAGGCTAGTGCTAATGCTTTGTATCATTTGCACATAACAAGTACTTGGGAAGATATCAGATTGATCTGTAAATCTGTCGACTTTGTCTTCGTCTTCGTCTTGCTTTTCTTTTCCATTATCTCTTGATGTTGTGTTGTTAAACCTTTGATCTCTCTCCAAGCACAGGCTAGTGCTAATGTTGTATTTTCATAAGCACATAACAAGTACCTGGAAAGATCTCAATGTAATTTTCTCGGCTTCTCTGATGTTATCAAATTTTCATCTGTTTTTCCTGCTTCCTCTAAGATGCAAATTGCCAATCCCCTCTCCAAGCACAGACTAGTGCTAATGTACATTGATCATTAGCACTTAGTAAGTACCCGGGAAGATCTCAGCTTTATTTTCGACTTTCTTCTGATGATGAAATGTTCGTTCTGACAATCTTACATCAAGTCTTTGTATTTAAGGGCTAAGGTGTCAACAATTGATAAGTGTCATATCGCATCTCTTCGTTGAGCTTCTGATGTTTTAGAACATATGAGATAGTCGTTGAATATTGATTAGTGTCATAATTGATCAGGTCAATGTTTGTATCCCAAGCTAAGTTCTGACGATTTTGAAAGGGAGATAATCACGATAATTTTCAGATATTAATGAATTTATTTACGATTTTCTTTGTAAATTGAAATTTTAACAAATGTGATATTTTTTCGTTACTATTTGCACACGTGTGTCCCAATGCAGACTAGTTCTCGTTCATTTTCTTGTATCAATCTGTAACTTCCCTATGATGAAGTAAAGCCCATTTTTCCAAGCACAAGCTAGTGCTACTATGTTAAAGAAAGTTGCACACAGCGTGTTCCTGGGAAAATGAACCGTTTCTTTATACATGTATTTCTGCCTTATGTTTGTAGGTAATTTTCCGTAATCCTTCCAAGCACAAGCTAGTGCTAATGTGTATCGATTATTAGCACATAACAAGTACCTGGAAACATTTTGGACATGAGTGGTACCTTTTGAGTTCTTCTGTATTTCTGTGGTGAAGTTATATCCGACTCCTCTCCAAGCACAGGCTAGTGCTAATGCTTTGTATCATTTGCACATAACAAGTACTTGGGAAGATATCAGATTGATCTGTAAATCTGTCGACTTTGTCTTCGTCTTCGTCTTGCTTTTCTTTTCCATTATCTCTTGATGTTGTGTTGTTAAACCTTTGATCTCTCTCCAAGCACAGGCTAGTGCTAATGTTGTATTTTCATAAGCACATAACAAGTACCTGGAAAGATCTCAATGTAATTTTCTCGGCTTCTCTGATGTTATCAAATTTTCATCTGTTTTTCCTGCTTCCTCTAAGATGCAAATTGCCAATCCCCTCTCCAAGCACAGACTAGTGCTAATGTACATTGATCATTAGCACTTAGTAAGTACCCGGGAAGATCTCAGCTTTATTTTCGACTTTCTTCTGATGATGAAATGTTCGTTCTGACAATCTTACATCAAGTCTTTGTATTTAAGGGCTAAGGTGTCAACAATTGATAAGTGTCATATCGCATCTCTTCGTTGAGCTTCTGATGTTTTAGAACATATGAGATAGTCGTTGAATATTGATTAGTGTCATAATTGATCAGGTCGATGTTTGTATCCCAAGCTAAGTTCTGACGATTTTGAAAGGGAGATAATCACGATAATTTTCAGATATTAATGAATTTATTTACGATTTTCTTTGTAAATTGAAATTTTAACAAATGTGATATTTTTTCGTTACTATTTGCACACGTGTGTCCCAATGCAGACTAGTTCTCGTTCATTTTCTTGTATCAATCTGTAACTTCCTTATGATGAAGTAAAGCCCATTTTTCCAAGCACAAGCTAGTGCTACTATGTTAAAGAAAGTTACACACAGCGTGTTCCTGGGAAAATGAACCGTTTCTTTATACATGTATTTCTGCCTTATGTTTGTAGGTAATTTTCCGTAATCCTTCCAAGCACAAGCTAGTGCTAATGTGTATCGATTATTAGCACATAACAAGTACCTGGAAACATTTTGGACATGGGTGGTACTTTTGAGTTCCTCTGTATTTCTGTGGTGAAGTTATATCCGACTCCTCTCCAAGCACAGGCTAGTGCTAATGCTTTGTATCATTTGCACATAACAAGTACTTGGGAAGATATCAGATTGATCTGTAAATCTGTCGACTTTGTCTTCGTCTTCGTCTTGCTTTTCTTTTCCATTATCTCTTGATGTTGTGTTGTTAAACCTTTGATCTCTCTCCAAGCACAGGCTAGTGCTAATGTTGTATTTTCATAAGCACATAACAAGTACCTGGAAAGATCTCAATGTAATTTTCTCGGCTTCTCTGATGTTATCAAATTTTCATCTGTTTTTCCTGCTTCCTCTAAGATGCAAATTGCCAATCCCCTCTCCAAGCACAGACTAGTGCTAATGTACATTGATCATTAGCACTTAGTAAGTACCCGGGAAGATCTCAGCTTTATTTTCGACTTTCTTCTTCTGATGAAATGTTCGTTCTGACAATCTTACATCAAGTCTTTGTATTTAAGGGCTAAGGTGTCAACAATTGATAAGTGTCATATCGCATCTCTTCGTTGAGCTTCTGATGTTTTAGAACATATGAAATAGTCGTTGAATATTGATTAGTGTCATAATTGATCAGGTCGATGTTTGTATCCCAAGCTAAGTTCTGACGATTTTGAAAGGGAGATAATCACGATAATTTTCAGATATTAATGAATTTATTTACGATTTTCTTTGTAAATTGAAATTTTAACAAATGTGATATTTTTTCGTTACTATTTGCACACGTGTGTCCCAATGCAGACTAGTTCTCGTTCATTTTCTTGTATCAATCTGTAAATTCCTTATGATGAAGTAAAGCCCATTTTTCCAAGCACAAGCTAGTGCTACTATGTTAAAGAAAGTTGCACACAGCGTGTTCCTGGGAAAATGAACCGTTTCTTTATACATGTATTTCTGCCTTATGTTTGTAGGTAATTTTCCGTAATCCTTCCAAGCACAAGCTAGTGCTAATGTGTATCGATTATTAGCACATAACAAGTACCTGGAAACATTTTGGACATGGGTGGTACCTTTTGAGTTCTTCTGTATTTCTGTGGTGAAGTTATATCCGACTCCTCTCCAAGCACAGGCTAGTGCTAATGCTTTGTATCATTTGCACATAACAAGTACTTGGGAAGATATCAGATTGATCTGTAAATCTGTCGACTTTGTCTTCGTCTTCGTCTTGCTTTTCTTTTCCATTATCTCTTGATGTTGTGTTGTTAAACCTTTGATCTCTCTCCAAGCACAGGCTAGTGCTAATGTTGTATTTTCATAAGCACATAACAAGTACCTGGAAAGATCTCAATGTAATTTTCTCGGCTTCTCTGATGTTATCAAATTTTCATCTGTTTTTCCTGCTTCCTCTAAGATGCAAATTGCCAATCCCCTCTCCAAGCACAGACTAGTGCTAATGTACATTGATCATTAGCACTTAGTAAGTACCCGGGAAGATCTCAGCTTTATTTTCGACTTTCTTCTTCTGATGAAATGTTCGTTCTGACAATCTTACATCAAGTCTTTGTATTTAAGGGCTAAGGTGTCAACAATTGATAAGTGTCATATCGCATCTCTTCGTTGAGCTTCTGATGTTTTAGAACATATGAGATAGTCGTTGAATATTGATTAGTGTCATAATTGATCAGGTCGATGTTTGTATCCCAAGCTAAGTTCTGACGATTTTGAAAGGGAGATAATCACGATTATTTTCAGATATTAATGAATTTATTTACGATTTTCTTTGTAAATTGAAATTTTTACAAATGTGATATTTTTTCGTTACTATTTGCACACGTGTGTCCCAATGCAGACTAGTTCTCGTTCATTTTCTTGTATCAATCTGTAACTTCCTTATGATGAAGTAAAGCCCATTTTTCCAAGCACAAGCTAGTGCTACTATGTTAAAGAAAGTTGCACACAGCGTGTTCCTGGGAAAATGAACCGTTTCTTTATACATGTATTTCTGCCTTATGTTTGTAGGTAATTTTCCGTAATCCTTCCAAGCACAAGCTAGTGCTAATGTGTATCGATTATTAGCACATAACAAGTACCTGGAAACATTTTGGACATGGGTGGTACCTTTTGAGTTCTTCTGTATTTCTGTGGTGAAGTTATATCCGACTCCTCTCCAAGCACAGGCTAGTGCTAATGATTTGTATCATTTGCACATAACAAGTACTTGGGAAGATATCAGATTGATCTGTAAATCTGTCGACTTTGTCTCCGTCTTCGTCTTGCTTTTCTTTTCCATTATCTCTTGATGTTGTGTTGTTAAACCTTTGATCTCTCTCCAAGCACAGGCTAGTGCTAATGTTGTTTTTTCATAAGCACATAACAAGTACCTGGAAAGATCTCAATGTAATTTTCTCGGCTTCTCTGATGTTATCAAATTTTCATCTGTTTTTCCTGCTTCCTCTAAGATGCAAATTGCCAATCCCCTCTCCAAGCACAGACTAGTGCTAATGTACATTGATCATTAGCACTTAGTAAGTACCCGGGAAGATCTCAGCTTTATTTTCGACTTTCTTCTTCTGATGAAATGTTCGTTCTGACAATCTTACATCAAGTCTTTGTATTTAAGGGCTAAGGTGTCAACAATTGATAAGTGTCATATCGCATCTCTTCGTTGAGCTTCTGATGTTTTAGAACATATGAGATAGTCGTTGAATATTGATTAGTGTCATAATTGATCAGGTCGATGTTTGTATCCCAAGCTAAGTTCTGACGATTTTGAAAGGGAGATAATCACGATAATTTTCAGATATTAATGAATTTATTTACGATTTTCTTTGTAAATTGAAATTTTAACAAATGTGATATTTTTTCGTTACTATTTGCACACGTGTGTCCCAATGCAGACTAGTTCTCGTTCATTTTCTTGTATCAATCTGTAACTTCCTTATGATGAAGTAAAGCCCATTTTTCCAAGCACAAGCTAGTGCTACTATGTTAAAGAAAGTTGCACACAGTGTGTTCCTGGGAAAATGAACCGTTTCTTTATACATGTATTTCTGCCTTATGTTTGTAGGTAATTTTCCGTAATCCTTCCAAGCACAAGCTAGTGCTAATGTGTATCGATTATTAGCACATAACAAGTACCTGGAAACATTTTGGACATGGGTGGTACCTTTTGAGTTCTTCTGTATTTCTGTGGTGAAGTTATATCCGACTCCTCTCCAAGCACAGGCTAGTGCTAATGCTTTGTATCATTTGCACATAACAAGTACTTGGGAAGATATCAGATTGATCTGTAAATCTGTCGACTTTGTCTTCGTCTTCGTCTTGCTTTTCTTTTCCATTATCTCTTGATGTTGTGTTGTTAAACCTTTGATCTCTCTCCAAGCACAGGCTAGTGCTAATCTTGTATTTTCATAAGCACATAACAAGTACCTGGAAAGATCTCAATGTAATTTTCTCGGCTTCTCTGATGTTATCAAATTTTCATCTGTTTCTGTTTTTCCTGCTTCCTCTAACTAAAGATGCAAATTGCCAATCCCCTCTCCAAGCACAGACTAGTGCTAATGTACATTGATCATTATCACTTAGTAAGTACCCGGGAAGATCTCAGCTTTATTTTCGACTTTCTTCTTCTGATGAAATGTTCGTTCTGACAATCTTACATCAAGTCTTTGTATTTAAGGGCTAAGGTGTCAACAATTGATAAGTGTCATATCGCATCTCTTCGTTGAGCTTCTGATGTTTTAGAACATATGAGATAGTCGTTGAATATTGATTAGTGTCATAATTGATCAGGTCAATGTTTGTATCCCAAGCTAAGTTCTGACGATTTTGAAAGGGAGATAATCACGATAATTTTCAGATATTAATGAATTTATTTACGATTTTCTTTGTAAATTGAAATTTTAACAAATGTGATATTTTTTCGTTACTATTTGCACACGTGTGTCCCAATGCAGACTAGTTCTCGTTCATTTTCTTGTATCAATCTGTAACTTCCCTATGATGAAGTAAAGCCCATTTTTCCAAGCACAAGCTAGTGCTACTATGTTAAAGAAAGTTGCACACAGCGTGTTCCTGGGAAAATGAACCGTTTCTTTATACATGTATTTCTGCCTTATGTTTGTAGGTAATTTTCCGTAATCCTTCCAAGCACAAGCTAGTGCTAATGTGTATCGATTATTAGCACATAACAAGTACCTGGAAACATTTTGGACATGAGTGGTACCTTTTGAGTTCTTCTGTATTTCTGTGGTGAAGTTATATCCGACTCCTCTCCAAGCACAGGCTAGTGCTAATGCTTTGTATCATTTGCACATAACAAGTACTTGGGAAGATATCAGATTGATCTGTAAATCTGTCGACTTTGTCTTCGTCTTCGTCTTGCTTTTCTTTTCCATTATCTCTTGATGTTGTGTTGTTAAACCTTTGATCTCTCTCCAAGCACAGGCTAGTGCTAATGTTGTATTTTCATAAGCACATAACAAGTACCTGGAAAGATCTCAATGTAATTTTCTCGGCTTCTCTGATGTTATCAAATTTTCATCTGTTTTTCCTGCTTCCTCTAAGATGCAAATTGCCAATCCCCTCTCCAAGCACAGACTAGTGCTAATGTACATTGATCATTAGCACTTAGTAAGTACCCGGGAAGATCTCAGCTTTATTTTCGACTTTCTTCTGATGATGAAATGTTCGTTCTGACAATCTTACATCAAGTCTTTGTATTTAAGGGCTAAGGTGTCAACAATTGATAAGTGTCATATCGCATCTCTTCGTTGAGCTTCTGATGTTTTAGAACATATGAGATAGTCGTTGAATATTGATTAGTGTCATAATTGATCAGGTCAATGTTTGTATCCCAAGCTAAGTTCTGACGATTTTGAAAGGGAGATAATCACGATAATTTTCAGATATTAATGAATTTATTTACGATTTTCTTTGTAAATTGAAATTTTAACAAATGTGATATTTTTTCGTTACTATTTGCACACGTGTGTCCCAATGCAGACTAGTTCTCGTTCATTTTCTTGTATCAATCTGTAACTTCCCTATGATGAAGTAAAGCCCATTTTTCCAAGCACAAGCTAGTGCTACTATGTTAAAGAAAGTTGCACACAGCGTGTTCCTGGGAAAATGAACCGTTTCTTTATACATGTATTTCTGCCTTATGTTTGTAGGTAATTTTCCGTAATCCTTCCAAGCACAAGTTAGTGCTAATGTGTATCGATTATTAGCACATAACAAGTACCTGGAAACATTTTGGACATGAGTGGTACCTTTTGAGTTCTTCTGTATTTCTGTGGTGAAGTTATATCCGACTCCTCTCCAAGCACAGGCTAGTGCTAATGCTTTGTATCATTTGCACATAACAAGTACTTGGGAAGATATCAGATTGATCTGTAAATCTGTCGACTTTGTCTTCGTCTTCGTCTTGCTTTTCTTTTCCATTATCTCTTGATGTTGTGTTGTTAAACCTTTGATCTCTCTCCAAGCACAGGCTAGTGCTAATGTTGTATTTTCATAAGCACATAACAAGTACCTGGAAAGATCTCAATGTAATTTTCTCGGCTTCTCTGATGTTATCAAATTTTCATCTGTTTTTCCTGCTTCCTCTAAGATGCAAATTGCCAATCCCCTCTCCAAGCACAGACTAGTGCTAATGTACATTGATCATTAGCACTTAGTAAGTACCCGGGAAGATCTCAGCTTTATTTTCGACTTTCTTCTGATGATGAAATGTTCGTTCTGACAATCTTACATCAAGTCTTTGTATTTAAGGGCTAAGGTGTCAACAATTGATAAGTGTCATATCGCATCTCTTCGTTGAGCTTCTGATGTTTTAGAACATATGAGATAGTCGTTGAATATTGATTAGTGTCATAATTGATCAGGTCGATGTTTGTATCCCAAGCTAAGTTCTGACGATTTTGAAAGGGAGATAATCACGATAATTTTCAGATATTAATGAATTTATTTACGATTTTCTTTGTAAATTGAAATTTTAACAAATGTGATATTTTTTCGTTACTATTTGCACACGTGTGTCCCAATGCAGACTAGTTCTCGTTCATTTTCTTGTATCAATCTGTAACTTCCTTATGATGAAGTAAAGCCCATTTTTCCAAGCACAAGCTAGTGCTACTATGTTAAAGAAAGTTGCACACAGCGTGTTCCTGGGAAAATGAACCGTTTCTTTATACATGTATTTCTGCCTTATGTTTGTAGGTAATTTTCCGTAATCCTTCCAAGCACAAGCTAGTGCTAATGTGTATCGATTATTAGCACATAACAAGTACCTGGAAACATTTTGGACATGGGTGGTACTTTTGAGTTCCTCTGTATTTCTGTGGTGAAGTTATATCCGACTCCTCTCCAAGCACAGGCTAGTGCTAATGCTTTGTATCATTTGCACATAACAAGTACTTGGGAAGATATCAGATTGATCTGTAAATCTGTCGACTTTGTCTTCGTCTTCGTCTTGCTTTTCTTTTCCATTATCTCTTGATGTTGTGTTGTTAAACCTTTGATCTCTCTCCAAGCACAGGCTAGTGCTAATGTTGTATTTTCATAAGCACATAACAAGTACCTGGAAAGATCTCAATGTAATTTTCTCGGCTTCTCTGATGTTATCAAATTTTCATCTGTTTTTCCTGCTTCCTCTAAGATGCAAATTGCCAATCCCCTCTCCAAGCACAGACTAGTGCTAATGTACATTGATCATTAGCACTTAGTAAGTACCCGGGAAGATCTCAGCTTTATTTTCGACTTTCTTCTGATGATGAAATGTTCGTTCTGACAATCTTACATCAAGTCTTTGTATTTAAGGGCTAAGGTGTCAACAATTGATAAGTGTCATATCGCATCTCTTCGTTGAGCTTCTGATGTTTTAGAACATATGAGATAGTCGTTGAATATTGATTAGTGTCATAATTGATCAGGTCGATGTTTGTATCCCAAGCTAAGTTCTGACGATTTTGAAAGGGAGATAATCAGGATAATTTTCAGATATTAATGAATTTATTTACGATTTTCTTTGTAAATTGAAATTTTAACAAATGTGATATTTTTTCGTTACTATTTGCACACGTGTGTCCCAATGCAGACTAGTTCTCGTTCATTTTCTTGTATCAATCTGTAAATTCCT
The DNA here is from genome assembly GCA_037788925.1 of Mytilus galloprovincialis. Classification (NCBI taxonomy): domain Eukaryota; kingdom Metazoa; phylum Mollusca; class Bivalvia; order Mytilida; family Mytilidae; genus Mytilus; species Mytilus galloprovincialis. The sequence continues at coordinate 41,696,780 of CM075333.1, read as the reverse complement.
TATGATGAAGTAAAGCCCATTTTTCCAAGCACAAGCTAGTGCTACTATGTTAAAGAAAGTTGCACACAGCGTGTTCCTGGGAAAATGAACCGTTTCTTTATACATGTATTTCTGCCTTATGTTTGTAGGTAATTTTCCGTAATCCTTCCAAGCACAAGCTAGTGCTAATGTGTATCGATTATTAGCACATAACAAGTACCTGGAAACATTTTGGACATGGGTGGTACCTTTTGAGTTCTTCTGTATTTCTGTGGTGAAGTTATATCCGACTCCTCTCCAAGCACAGGCTAGTGCTAATGCTTTGTATCATTTGCACATAACAAGTACTTGGGAAGATATCAGATTAATCTGTAAATCTGTCGACTTTGTCTTCGTCTTCGTCTTGCTTTTCTTTTCCATTATCTCTTGATGTTGTGTTGTTAAACCTTTGATCTCTCTCCAAGCACAGGCTAGTGCTAATGTTGTATTTTCATAAGCACATAACAAGTACCTGGAAAGATCTCAATGTAATTTTCTCGGCTTCTCTGATGTTATCAAATTTTCATCTGTTTTTCCTGCTTCCTCTAAGATGCAAATTGCCAATCCCCTCTCCAAGCACAGACTAGTGCTAATGTACATTGATCATTAGCACTTAGTAAGTACCCGGGAAGATCTCAGCTTTATTTTCGACTTTCTTCTTCTGATGAAATGTTCGTTCTGACAATCTTACATCAAGTCTTTGTATTTAAGGGCTAAGGTGTCAACAATTGATAAGTGTCATATCGCATCTCTTCGTTGAGCTTCTGATGTTTTAGAACATATGAGATAGTCGTTGAATATTGATTAGTGTCATAATTGATCAGGTCGATGTTTGTATCCCAAGCTAAGTTCTGACGATTTTGAAAGGGAGATAATCACGATTATTTTCAGATATTAATGAATTTATTTACGATTTTCTTTGTAAATTGAAATTTTTACAAATGTGATATTTTTTCGTTACTATTTGCACACGTGTGTCCCAATGCAGACTAGTTCTCGTTCATTTTCTTGTATCAATCTGTAACTTCCTTATGATGAAGTAAAGCCCATTTTTCCAAGCACAAGCTAGTGCTACTATGTTAAAGAAAGTTGCACACAGCGTGTTCCTGGGAAAATGAACCGTTTCTTTATACATGTATTTCTGCCTTATGTTTGTAGGTAATTTTCCGTAATCCTTCCAAGCACAAGCTAGTGCTAATGTGTATCGATTATTAGCACATAACAAGTACCTGGAAACATTTTGGACATGGGTGGTACCTTTTGAGTTCTTCTGTATTTCTGTGGTGAAGTTATATCCGACTCCTCTCCAAGCACAGGCTAGTGCTAATGATTTGTATCATTTGCACATAACAAGTACTTGGGAAGATATCAGATTGATCTGTAAATCTGTCGACTTTGTCTCCGTCTTCGTCTTGCTTTTCTTTTCCATTATCTCTTGATGTTGTGTTGTTAAACCTTTGATCTCTCTCCAAGCACAGGCTAGTGCTAATGTTGTTTTTTCATAAGCACATAACAAGTACCTGGAAAGATCTCAATGTAATTTTCTCGGCTTCTCTGATGTTATCAAATTTTCATCTGTTTTTCCTGCTTCCTCTAAGATGCAAATTGCCAATCCCCTCTCCAAGCACAGACTAGTGCTAATGTACATTGATCATTAGCACTTAGTAAGTACCCGGGAAGATCTCAGCTTTATTTTCGACTTTCTTCTTCTGATGAAATGTTCGTTCTGACAATCTAACATCAAGTCTTTGTATTTATGGGCTAAGGTGTCAACAATTGATAAGTGTCATATCGCATCTCTTCGTTGAGCTTCTGATGTTTTAGAACATATGAGATAGTCGTTGAATATTGATTAGTGTCATAATTGATCAGGTCGATGTTTGTATCCCAAGCTAAGTTCTGACGATTTTGAAAGGGAGATAATCACGATAATTTTCAGATATTAATGAATTTATTTACGATTTTCTTTGTAAATTGAAATTTTAACAAATGTGATATTTTTTCGTTACTATTTGCACACGTGTGTCCCAATGCAGACTAGTTCTCGTTCATTTTCTTGTATCAATCTGTAACTTCCTTATGATGAAGTAAAGCCCATTTTTCCAAGCACAAGCTAGTGCTACTATGTTAAAGAAAGTTGCACACAGTGTGTTCCTGGGAAAATGAACCGTTTCTTTATACATGTATTTCTGCCTTATGTTTGTAGGTAATTTTCCGTAATCCTTCCAAGCACAAGCTAGTGCTAATGTGTATCGATTATTAGCACATAACAAGTACCTGGAAACATTTTGGACATGGGTGGTACCTTTTGAGTTCTTCTGTATTTCTGTGGTGAAGTTATATCCGACTCCTCTCCAAGCACAGGCTAGTGCTAATGCTTTGTATCATTTGCACATAACAAGTACTTGGGAAGATATCAGATTGATCTGTAAATCTGTCGACTTTGTCTTCGTCTTCGTCTTGCTTTTCTTTTCCATTATCTCTTGATGTTGTGTTGTTAAACCTTTGATCTCTCTCCAAGCACAGGCTAGTGCTAATCTTGTATTTTCATAAGCACATAACAAGTACCTGGAAAGATCTCAATGTAATTTTCTCGGCTTCTCTGATGTTATCAAATTTTCATCTGTTTCTGTTTTTCCTGCTTCCTCTAACTAAAGATGCAAATTGCCAATCCCCTCTCCAAGCACAGACTAGTGCTAATGTACATTGATCATTATCACTTAGTAAGTACCCGGGAAGATCTCAGCTTTATTTTCGACTTTCTTCTTCTGATGAAATGTTCGTTCTGACAATCTTACATCAAGTCTTTGTATTTAAGGGCTAAGGTGTCAACAATTGATAAGTGTCATATCGCATCTCTTCGTTGAGCTTCTGATGTTTTAGAACATATGAGATAGTCGTTGAATATTGATTAGTGTCATAATTGATCAGGTCAATGTTTGTATCCCAAGCTAAGTTCTGACGATTTTGAAAGGGAGATAATCACGATAATTTTCAGATATTAATGAATTTATTTACGATTTTCTTTGTAAATTGAAATTTTAACAAATGTGATATTTTTTCGTTACTATTTGCACACGTGTGTCCCAATGCAGACTAGTTCTCGTTCATTTTCTTGTATCAATCTGTAACTTCCCTATGATGAAGTAAAGCCCATTTTTCCAAGCACAAGCTAGTGCTACTATGTTAAAGAAAGTTGCACACAGCGTGTTCCTGGGAAAATGAACCGTTTCTTTATACATGTATTTCTGCCTTATGTTTGTAGGTAATTTTCCGTAATCCTTCCAAGCACAAGCTAGTGCTAATGTGTATCGATTATTAGCACATAACAAGTACCTGGAAACATTTTGGACATGAGTGGTACCTTTTGAGTTCTTCTGTATTTCTGTGGTGAAGTTATATCCGACTCCTCTCCAAGCACAGGCTAGTGCTAATGCTTTGTATCATTTGCACATAACAAGTACTTGGGAAGATATCAGATTGATCTGTAAATCTGTCGACTTTGTCTTCGTCTTCGTCTTGCTTTTCTTTTCCATTATCTCTTGATGTTGTGTTGTTAAACCTTTGATCTCTCTCCAAGCACAGGCTAGTGCTAATGTTGTATTTTCATAAGCACATAACAAGTACCTGGAAAGATCTCAATGTAATTTTCTCGGCTTCTCTGATGTTATCAAATTTTCATCTGTTTTTCCTGCTTCCTCTAAGATGCAAATTGCCAATCCCCTCTCCAAGCACAGACTAGTGCTAATGTACATTGATCATTAGCACTTAGTAAGTACCCGGGAAGATCTCAGCTTTATTTTCGACTTTCTTCTGATGATGAAATGTTCGTTCTGACAATCTTACATCAAGTCTTTGTATTTAAGGGCTAAGGTGTCAACAATTGATAAGTGTCATATCGCATCTCTTCGTTGAGCTTCTGATGTTTTAGAACATATGAGATAGTCGTTGAATATTGATTAGTGTCATAATTGATCAGGTCGATGTTTGTATCCCAAGCTAAGTTCTGACGATTTTGAAAGGGAGATAATCAGGATAATTTTCAGATATTAATGAATTTATTTACGATTTTCTTTGTAAATTGAAATTTTAACAAATGTGATATTTTTTCGTTACTATTTGCACACGTGTGTCCCAATGCAGACTAGTTCTCGTTCATTTTCTTGTATCAATCTGTAAATTCCTTATGATGAAGTAAAGCCCATTTTTCCAAGCACAAGCTAGTGCTACTATGTTAAAGAAAGTTGCACACAGCGTGTTCCTGGGAAAATGAACCGTTTCTTTATACATGTATTTCTGCCTTATGTTTGTAGGTAATTTTCCGTAATCCTTCCAAGCACAAGCTAGTGCTAATGTGTATCGATTATTAGCACATAACAAGTACCTGGAAACATTTTGGACATGGGTGGTACCTTTTGAGTTCTTCTGTATTTCTGTGGTGAAGTTATATCCGACTCCTCTCCAAGCACAGGCTAGTGCTAATGCTTTGTATCATTTGCACATAACAAGTACTTGGGAAGATATCAGATTGATCTGTAAATCTGTCGACTTTGTCTTCGTCTTCGTCTTGCTTTTCTTTTCCATTATCTCTTGATGTTGTGTTGTTAAACCTTTGATCTCTCTCCAAGCACAGGCTAGTGCTAATGTTGTATTTTCATAAGCACATAACAAGTACCTGGAAAGATCTCAATGTAATTTTCTCGGCTTCTCTGATGTTATCAAATTTTCATCTGTTTTTCCTGCTTCCTCTAAGATGCAAATTGCCAATCCCCTCTCCAAGCACAGACTAGTGCTAATGTACATTGATCATTAGCACTTAGTAAGTACCCGGGAAGATCTCAGCTTTATTTTCGACTTTCTTCTTCTGATGAAATGTTCGTTCTGACAATCTTACATCAAGTCTTTGTATTTAAGGGCTAAGGTGTCAACAATTGATAAGTGTCATATCGCATCTCTTCGTTGAGCTTCTGATGTTTTAGAACATATGAGATAGTCGTTGAATATTGATTAGTGTCATAATTGATCAGGTCGATGTTTGTATCCCAAGCTAAGTTCTGACGATTTTGAAAGGGAGATAATCACGATAATTTTCAGATATTAATGAATTTATTTACGATTTTCTTTGTAAATTGAAATTTTAACAAATGTGATATTTTTTCGTTACTATTTGCACACGTGTGTCCCAATGCAGACTAGTTCTCGTTCATTTTCTTGTATCAATCTGTAACTTCCTTATGATGAAGTAAAGCCCATTTTTCCAAGCACAAGCTAGTGCTACTATGTTAAAGAAAGTTGCACACAGCGTGTTCCTGGGAAAATGAACCGTTTCTTTATACATGATTGTATTTCTGCCTTATGTTTGTAGGTAATTTTCCGTAATCCTTCCAAGCACAAGCTAGTGCTAATGTGTATTGATTATTAGCACATAACAAGTACCTGGAAACATTTTGGACATGGGTGGTACCTTTTGAGTTCTTCTGTATTTCTGTGGTGAAGTTATATCCGACTCCTCTCCAAGCACAGGCTAGTGCTAATGCTTTGTATCATTTGCACATAACAAGTACTTGGGAAGATATCAGATTGATCTGTAAATCTGTCGACTTTGTCTTCGTCTTCGTCTTGCTTTTCTTTTCCATTATCTCTTGATGTTGTGTTGTTAAACCTTTGATCTCTCTCCAAGCACAGGCTAGTGCTAATGTTGTATTTTCATAAGCACATAACAAGTACCTGGAAAGATCTCAATGTAATTTTCTCGGCTTCTCTGATGTTATCAAATTTTCATCTGTTTTTCCTGCTTCCTCTAAGATGCAAATTGCCAATCCCCTCTCCAAGCACAGACTAGTGCTAATGTACATTGATCATTAGCACTTAGTAAGTACCCGGGAAGATCTCAGCTTTATTTTCGACTTTCTTCTTCTGATGAAATGTTCGTTCTGACAATCTTACATCAAGTCTTTGTATTTAAGGGCTAAGGTGTCAACAATTGATAAGTGTCATATCGCATCTCTTCGTTGAGCTTCTGATGTTTTAGAACATATGAGATAGTCGTTGAATATTGATTAGTGTCATAATTGATCAGGTCGATGTTTGTATCCCAAGCTAAGTTCTGACGATTTTGAAAGGGAGATAATCAGGATAATTTTCAGATATTAATGAATTTATTTACGATTTTCTTTGTAAATTGAAATTTTAACAAATGTGATATTTTTTCGTTACTATTTGCACACGTGTGTCCCAATGCAGACTAGTTCTCGTTCATTTTCTTGTATCAATCTGTAAATTCCTTATGATGAAGTAAAGCCCATTTTTCCAAGCACAAGCTAGTGCTACTATGTTAAAGAAAGTTGCACACAGCGTGTTCCTGGGAAAATGAACCGTTTCTTTATACATGTATTTCTGCCTTATGTTTGTAGGTAATTTTCCGTAATCCTTCCAAGCACAAGCTAGTGCTAATGTGTATCGATTATTAGCACATAACAAGTACCTGGAAACATTTTGGACATGGGTGGTACCTTTTGAGTTCTTCTGTATTTCTGTGGTGAAGTTATATCCGACTCCTCTCCATGCACAGGCTAGTGCTAATGCTTTGTATCATTTGCACATAACAAGTACTTGGGAAGATATCAGATTGATCTGTAAATCTGTCGACTTTGTCTTCGTCTTCGTCTTGCTTTTCTTTTCCATTATCTCTTGATGTTGTGTTGTTAAACCTTTGATCTCTCTCCAAGCACAGGCTAGTGCTAATGTTGTATTTTCATAAGCACATAACAAGTACCTGGAAAGATCTCAATGTAATTTTCTCGGCTTCTCTGATGTTATCAAATTTTCATCTGTTTTTCCTGCTTCCTCTAAGATGCAAATTGCCAATCCCCTCTCCAAGCACAGACTAGTGCTAATGTACATTGATCATTAGCACTTAGTAAGTACCCGGGAAGATCTCAGCTTTATTTTCGACTTTCTTCTTCTGATGAAATGTTCGTTCTGACAATCTTACATCAAGTCTTTGTATTTAAGGGCTAAGGTGTCAACAATTGATAAGTGTCATATCGCATCTCTTCGTTGAGCTTCTGATGTTTTAGAACATATGAGATAGTCGTTGAATATTGATTAGTGTCATAATTGATCAGGTCGATGTTTGTATCCCAAGCTAAGTTCTGACGATTTTGAAAGGGAGATAATCACGATAATTTTCAGATATTAATGAATTTATTTACGATTTTCTTTGTAAATTGAAATTTTAACAAATGTGATATTTTTTCGTTACTATTTGCACACGTGTGTCCCAATGCAGACTAGTTCTCGTTCATTTTCTTGTATCAATCTGTAACTTCCTTATGATGAAGTAAAGCCCATTTTTCCAAGCACAAGCTAGTGCTACTATGTTAAAGAAAGTTGCACACAGCGTGTTCCTGGGAAAATGAACCGTTTCTTTATACATGATTGTATTTCTGCCTTATGTTTGTAGGTAATTTTCCGTAATCCTTCCAAGCACAAGCTAGTGCTAATGTGTATTGATTATTAGCACATAACAAGTACCTGGAAACATTTTGGACATGGGTGGTACCTTTTGAGTTCTTCTGTATTTCTGTGGTGAAGTTATATCCGACTCCTCTCCAAGCACAGGCTAGTGCTAATGCTTTGTATCATTTGCACATAACAAGTACTTGGGAAGATATCAGATTGATCTGTAAATCTGTCGACTTTGTCTTCGTCTTCGTCTTGCTTTTCTTTTCCATTATCTCTTGATGTTGTGTTGTTAAACCTTTGATCTCTCTCCAAGCACAGGCTAGTGCTAATGTTGTATTTTCATAAGCACATAACAAGTACCTGGAAAGATCTCAATGTAATTTTCTCGGCTTCTCTGATGTTATCAAATTTTCATCTGTTTTTCCTGCTTCCTCTAAGATGCAAATTGCCAATCCCCTCTCCAAGCACAGACTAGTGCTAATGTACATTGATCATTAGCACTTAGTAAGTACCCGGGAAGATCTCAGCTTTATTTTCGACTTTCTTCTTCTGATGAAATGTTCGTTCTGACAATCTTACATCAAGTCTTTGTATTTAAGGGCTAAGGTGTCAACAATTGATAAGTGTCATATCGCATCTCTTCGTTGAGCTTCTGATGTTTTAGAACATATGAGATAGTCGTTGAATATTGATTAGTGTCATAATTGATCAGGTCGATGTTTGTATCCCAAGCTAAGTTCTGACGATTTTGAAAGGGAGATAATCACGATAATTTTCAGATATTAATGAATTTATTTACGATTTTCTTTGTAAATTGAAATTTTAACAAATGTGATATTTTTTCGTTACTATTTGCACACGTGTGTCCCAATGCAGACTAGTTCTCGTTCATTTTCTTGTATCAATCTGTGACTTCCTTATGATGAAGTAAAGCCCATTTTTCCAAGCACAAGCTAGTGCTACTATGTTAAAGAAAGTTGCACACAGCGTGTTCCTGGGAAAATGAACCGTTTCTTTATACATGTATTTCTGCCTTATGTTTGTAGGTAATTTTCCGTAATCCTTCCAAGCACAAGCTAGTGCTAATGTGTATCGATTATTAGCACATAACAAGTTCCTGGAAACATTTTGGACATGGGTGGTACCTTTTGAGTTCTTCTGTATTTCTGTGGTGAAGTTATATCCGACTCCTCTCCAAGCACAGGCTAGTGCTAATGCTTTGTATCATTTGCACATAACAAGTACTTGGGAAGATATCAGATTGATCTGTAAATCTGTCGACTTTGTCTTCGTCTTCGTCTTGCTTTTCTTTTCCATTATCTCTTGATGTTGTGTTGTTAAACCTTTGATCTCTCTCCAAGCACAGGCTAGTGCTAATGTTGTATTTTCATAAGCACATAACAAGTACCTGGAAAGATCTCAATGTAATTTTCTCGGCTTCTCTGATGTTATCAAATTTTCATCTGTTTTTCCTGCTTCCTCTAAGATGCAAATTGCCAATCCCCTCTCCAAGCACAGACTAGTGCTAATGTACATTGATCATTAGCACTTAGTAAGTACCCGGGAAGATCTCAGCTTTATTTTCGACTTTCTTCTTCTGATGAAATGTTCGTTCTGACAATCTTACATCAAGTCTTTGTATTTAAGGGCTGAAGGTGTCAACAATTGATAAGTGTCATATCGCATCTCTTCGTTGAGCTTCTGATGTTTTAGAACATATGAGATAGTCGTTGAATATTGATTAGTGTCATAATTGATCAGGTCGATGTTTGTATCCCAAGCTAAGTTCTGACGATTTTGAAAGGGAGATAATCACGATAATTTTCAGATATTAATGAATTTATTTACGATTTTCTTTGTAAATTGAAATTTTAACAAATGTGATATTTTTTCGTTACTATTTGCACACGTGTGTCCCAATGCAGACTAGTTCTCGTTCATTTTCTTGTATCAATCTGTAACTTCCTTATGATGAAGTAAAGCCCATTTTTCCAAGCACAAGCTAGTGCTACTATGTTAAAGAAAGTTGCACACAGCGTGTTCCTGGGAAAATGAACCGTTTCTTTATACATGATTGTATTTCTGCCTTATGTTTGTAGGTAATTTTCCGTAATCCTTCCAAGCACAAGCTAGTGCTAATGTGTATTGATTATTAGCACATAACAAGTACCTGGAAACATTTTGGACATGGGTGGTACCTTTTGAGTTCTTCTGTATTTCTGTGGTGAAGTTATATCCGACTCCTCTCCAAGCACAGGCTAGTGCTAATGCTTTGTATCATTTGCACATAACAAGTACTTGGGAAGATATCAGATTGATCTGTAAATCTGTCGACTTTGTCTTCGTCTTCGTCTTGCTTTTCTTTTCCATTATCTCTTGATGTTGTGTTGTTAAACCTTTGATCTCTCTCCAAGCACAGGCTAGTGCTAATGTTGTATTTTCATAAGCACATAACAAGTACCTGGAAAGATCTCAATGTAATTTTCTCGGCTTCTCTGATGTTATCAAATTTTCATCTGTTTTTCCTGCTTCCTCTAAGATGCAAATTGCCAATCCCCTCTCCAAGCACAGACTAGTGCTAATGTACATTGATCATTAGCACTTAGTAAGTACCCGGGAAGATCTCAGCTTTATTTTCGACTTTCTTCTTCTGATGAAATGTTCGTTCTGACAATCTTACATCAAGTCTTTGTATTTAAGGGCTAAGGTGTCAACAATTGATAAGTGTCATATCGCATCTCTTCGTTGAGCTTCTGATGTTTTAGAACATATGAGATAGTCGTTGAATATTGATTAGTGTCATAATTGATCAGGTCGATGTTTGTATCCCAAGCTAAGTTCTGACGATTTTGAAAGGGAGATAATCACGATAATTTTCAGATATTAATGAATTTATTTACGATTTTCTTTGTAAATTGAAATTTTAACAAATGTGATATTTTTTCGTTACTATTTGCACACGTGTGTCCCAATGCAGACTAGTTCTCGTTCATTTTCTTGTATCAATCTGTAACTTCCTTATGATGAAGTAAAGCCCATTTTTCCAAGCACAAGCTAGTGCTACTATGTTAAAGAAAGTTGCACACAGCGTGTTCCTGGGAAAATGAACCGTTTCTTTATACATGTATTTCTGCCTTATGTTTGTAGGTAATTTTCCGTAATCCTTCCAAGCACAAGCTAGTGCTAATGTGTATCGATTATTAGCACATAACAAGTACCTGGAAACATTTTGGACATGGGTGGTACCTTTTGAGTTCTTCTGTATTTCTGTGGTGAAGTTATATCCGACTCCTCTCCAAGCACAGGCTAGTGCTAATGCTTTGTATCATTTGCACATAACAAGTACTTGGGAAGATATCAGATTGATCTGTAAATCTGTCGACTTTGTCTTCGTCTTCGTCTTGCTTTTCTTTTCCATTATCTCTTGATGTTGTGTTGTTAAACCTTTGATCTCTCTCCAAGCACAGGCTAGTGCTAATGTTGTATTTTCATAAGCACATAACAAGTACCTGGAAAGATCTCAATGTAATTTTCTCGGCTTCTCTGATGTTATCAAATTTTCATCTGTTTTTCCTGCTTCCTCTAAGATGCAAATTGCCAATCCCCTCTCCAAGCACAGACTAGTGCTAATGTACATTGATCATTAGCACTTAGTAAGTACCCGGGAAGATCTCAGCTTTATTTTCGACTTTCTTCTTCTGATGAAATGTGCGTTCTGACAATCTTACATAAAGTCTTTGTATTTAAGGGCTAAGGTGTGAACAATTGATAAGTGTCATATCGCATCTCTTCGTTGAGCTTCTGATGTTTTAGAACATATGAGATAGTCGTTGAATATTGATTAGTGTCATAATTGATCAGGTCGATGTTTGTATCCCAAGCTAAGTTCTGACGATTTTGAAAGGGAGATAATCACGATAATTTTCAGATATTAATGAATTTATTTACGATTTTCTTTGTAAATTGAAATTTTAACAAATGTGATATTTTTTCGTTACTATTTGCACACGTGTGTCCCAATGCAGACTAGTTCTCGTTCATTTTCTTGTATCAATCTGTAAATTCCTTATGATGAAGTAAAGCCCATTTTTCCAAGCACAAGCTAGTGCTACTATGTTAAAGAAAGTTGCACACAGCGTGTTCCTGGGAAAATGAACCGTTTCTTTATACATGTATTTCTGCCTTATGTTTGTAGGTAATTTTCCGATATCCTTCCAAGCACAAGCTAGTGCTAATGTGTATCGATTATTAGCACATAACAAGTACCTGGAAACATTTTGGACATGGGTGGTACCTTTTGAGTTCTTCTGTATTTCTGTGGTGAAGTTATATCCGACTCCTCTCCAAGCACAGGCTAGTGCTAATGCTTTGTATCATTTGCACATAACAAGTACTTGGGAAGATATCAGATTGATCTGTAAATCTGTCGACTTTGTCTCCGTCTTCGTCTTGCTTTTCTTTTCCATTATCTCTTGATGTTGTGTTGTTAAACCTTTGATCTCTCTCCAAGCACAGGCTAGTGCTAATGTTGTATTTTCATAAGCACATAACAAGTACCTGGAAAGATCTCAATGTAATTTTCTCGGCTTCTCTGATGTTATCAAATTTTCATCTGTTTTTCCTGCTTCCTCTAAGATGCAAATTGCCAATCCCCTCTCCAAGCACAGACTAGTGCTAATGTACATTGATCATTAGCACTTAGTAAGTACCCGGGAAGATCTCAGCTTTATTTTCGACTTTCTTCTTCTGATGAAATGTTCGTTCTGACAATCTTACATCAAGTCTTTGTATTTAAGGGCTAAGGTGTCAACAATTGATAAGTGTCATATCGCATCTCTTCGTTGAGCTTCTGATGTTTTAGAACATATGAGATAGTCGTTGAATATTGATTAGTGTCATAATTGATCAGGTCGATGTTTGTATCCCAAGCTAAGTTCTGACGATTTTGAAAGGGAGATAATCACGATAATTTTCAGATATTAATGAATTTATTTACGATTTTCTTTGTAAATTGAAATTTTAACAAATGTGATATTTTTTCGTTACTATTTGCACACGTGTGTCCCAATGCAGACTAGTTCTCGTTCATTTTCTTGTATCAATCTGTAACTTCCTTATGATGAAGTAAAGCCCATTTTTCCAAGCACAAGCTAGTGCTACTATGTTAAAGAAAGTTGCACACAGCGTGTTCCTGGGAAAATGAACCGTTTCTTTATACATGTATTTCTGCCTTATGTTTGTAGGTAATTTTCCGTAATCCTTCCAAGCACAAGCTAGTGCTAATGTGTATCGATTATTAGCACATAACAAGTACCTGGAAACATTTTGGACATGGGTGGTACCTTTTGAGTTCTTCTGTATTTCTGTGGTGAAGTTATATCCGACTCCTCTCCAAGCACAGGCTAGTGCTAATGCTTTGTATCATTTGCACATAACAAGTACTTGGGAAGATATCAGATTGATCTGTAAATCTGTCGACTTTGTCTTCGTCTTCGTCTTGCTTTTCTTTTCCATTATCTCTTGATGTTGTGTTGTTAAACCTTTGATCTCTCTCCAAGCACAGGCTAGTGCTAATGTTGTATTTTCATAAGCACATAACAAGTACCTGGAAAGATCTCAATGTAATTTTCTCGGCTTCTCTGATGTTATCAAATTTTCATCTGTTTTTCCTGCTTCCTCTAAGATGCAAATTGCCAATCCCCTCTCCAAGCACAGACTAGTGCTAATGTACATTGATCATTAGCACTTAGTAAGTACCCGGGAAGATCTCAGCTTTATTTTCGACTTTCTTCTTCTGATGAAATGTGCGTTCTGACAATCTTACATCAAGTCTTTGTATTTAAGGGCTAAGGTGTGAACAATTGATAAGTGTCATATCGCATCTCTTCGTTGAGCTTCTGATGTTTTAGAACATATGAGATAGTCGTTGAATATTGATTAGTGTCATAATTGATCAGGTCGATGTTTGTATCCCAAGCTAAGTTCTGACGATTTTGAAAGGGAGATAATCACGATAATTTTCAGATATTAATGAATTTATTTACGATTTTCTTTGTAAATTGAAATTTTAACAAATGTGATATTTTTTCGTTACTATTTGCACACGTGTGTCCCAATGCAGACTAGTTCTCGTTCATTTTCTTGTATCAATCTGTAAATTCCTTATGATGAAGTAAAGCCCATTTTTCCAAGCACAAGCTAGTGCTACTATGTTAAAGAAAGTTGCACACAGCGTGTTCCTGGGAAAATGAACCGTTTCTTTATACATGTATTTCTGCCTTATGTTTGTAGGTAATTTTCCGATATCCTTCCAAGCACAAGCTAGTGCTAATGTGTATCGATTATTAGCACATAACAAGTACCTGGAAACATTTTGGACATGGGTGGTACCTTTTGAGTTCTTCTGTATTTCTGTGGTGAAGTTATATCCGACTCCTCTCCAAGCACAGGCTAGTGCTAATGCTTTGTATCATTTGCACATAACAAGTACTTGGGAAGATATCAGATTGATCTGTAAATCTGTCGACTTTGTCTCCGTCTTCGTCTTGCTTTTCTTTTCCATTATCTCTTGATGTTGTGTTGTTAAACCTTTGATCTCTCTCCAAGCACAGGCTAGTGCTAATGTTGTATTTTCATAAACACATAACAAGTACCTGGAAAGATCTCAATGTAATTTTCTCGGCTTCTCTGATGTTATCAAATTTTCATCTGTTTTTCCTGCTTCCTCTAAGATGCAAATTGCCAATCCCCTCTCCAAGCACAGACTAGTGCTAATGTACATTGATCATTAGCACTTAGTAAGTACCCGGGAAGATCTCAGCTTTATTTTCGACTTTCTTCTTCTGATGAAATGTTCGTTCTGACAATCTTACATCAAGTCTTTGTATTTAAGGGCTAAGGTGTCAACAATTGATAAGTGTCATATCGCATCTCTTCGTTGAGCTTCTGATGTTTTAGAATATATGAGATAGTCGTTGAATATTGATTAGTGTCATAATTGATCAGGTCGATGTTTGTATCCCAAGCTAAGTTCTGACGATTTTGAAAGGGAGATAATCACGATAATTTTCAGATATTAATGAATTTATTTACGATTTTCTTTGTAAATTGAAATTTTAACAAATGTGATATTTTTTCGTTACTATTTGCACACGTGTGTCCCAATGCAGACTAGTTCTCGTTCATTTTCTTGTATCAATCTGTAAATTCCTTATGATGAAGTAAAGCCCATTTTTCCAAGCACAAGCTAGTGCTACTATGTTAAAGAAAGTTGCACACAGCGTGTTCCTGGGAAAATGAACCGTTTCTTTATACATGTATTTCTGCCTTATGTTTGTAGGTAATTTTCCGATATCCTTCCAAGCACAAGCTAGTGCTAATGTGTATCGATTATTAGCACATAACAAGTACCTGGAAACATTTTGGACATGGGTGGTACCTTTTGAGTTCTTCTGTATTTCTGTGGTGAAGTTATATCCGACTCCTCTCCAAGCACAGGCTAGTGCTAATGCTTTGTATCATTTGCACATAACAAGTACTTGGGAAGATATCAGATTGATCTGTAAATCTGTCGACTTTGTCTCCGTCTTCGTCTTGCTTTTCTTTTCCATTATCTCTTGATGTTGTGTTGTTAAACCTTTGATCTCTCTCCAAGCACAGGCTAGTGCTAATGTTGTATTTTCATAAACACATAACAAGTACCTGGAAAGATCTCAATGTAATTTTCTCGGCTTCTCTGATGTTATCAAATTTTCATCTGTTTTTCCTGCTTCCTCTAAGATGCAAATTGCCAATCCCCTCTCCAAGCACAGACTAGTGCTAATGTACATTGATCATTAGCACTTAGTAAGTACCCGGGAAGATCTCAGCTTTATTTTCGACTTTCTTCTTCTGATGAAATGTTCGTTCTGACAATCTTACATCAAGTCTTTGTATTTAAGGGCTAAGGTGTCAACAATTGATAAGTGTCATATCGCATCTCTTCGTTGAGCTTCTGATGTTTTAGAATATATGAGATAGTCGTTGAATATTGATTAGTGTCATAATTGATCAGGTCGATGTTTGTATCCCAAGCTAAGTTCTGACGATTTTGAAAGGGAGATAATCACGATAATTTTCAGATATTAATGAATTTATTTACGATTTTCTTTGTAAATTGAAATTTTAACAAATGTGATATTTTTTCGTTACTATTTGCACACGTGTGTCCCAATGCAGACTAGTTCTCGTTCATTTTCTTGTATCAATCTGTAACTTCCTTATGATGAAGTAAAGCCCATTTTTCCAAGCACAAGCTAGTGCTACTATGTTAAAGAAAGTTGCACACAGCGTGTTCCTGGGAAAATGAACCGTTTCTTTATACATGTATTTCTGCCTTATGTTTGTAGGTAATTTTCCGTAATCCTTCCAAGCACAAGCTAGTGCTAATGTGTATCGATTATTAGCACATAACAAGTACCTGGAAACATTTTGGACATGGGTGGTACCTTTTGAGTTCTTCTGTATTTCTGTGGTGAAGTTATATCCGACTCCTCTCCAAGCACAGGCTAGTGCTAATGCTTTGTATCATTTGCACATAACAAGTACTTGGGAAGATATCAGATTGATCTGTAAATCTGTCGACTTTGTCTTCGTCTTCGTCTTGCTTTTCTTTTCCATTATCTCTTGATGTTGTGTTGTTAAACCTTTGATCTCTCTCCAAGCACAGGCTAGTGCTAATGTTGTATTTTCATAAGCACATAACAAGTACCTGGAAAGATCTCAATGTAATTTTCTCGGCTTCTCTGATGTTATCAAATTTTCATCTGTTTTTCCTGCTTCCTCTAAGATGCAAATTGCCAATCCCCTCTCCAAGCACAGACTAGTGCTAATGTACATTGATCATTAGCACTTAGTAAGTACCCGGGAAGATCTCAGCTTTATTTTCGACTTTCTTCTTCTGATGAAATGTTCGTTCTGTCAATCTTACATCAAGTCTTTGTATTTAAGGGCTAAGGTGTCAACAATTGATAAGTGTCATATCGCATCTCTTCGTTGAGCTTCTGATGTTTTAGAACATATGAGATAGTCGTTGAATATTGATTAGTGTCATAATTGATCAGGTCGATGTTTGTATCCCAAGCTAAGTTCTGACGATTTTGAAAGGGAGATAATCACGATAATTTTCAGATATTAATGAATTTATTTACGATTTTCTTTGTAAATTGAAATTTTAACAAATGTGATATTTTTTCGTTACTATTTGCACGCGTGTGTCCCAATGCAGACTAGTTCTCGTTCATTTTCTTGTATCAATCTGTAACTTCCTTATGATGAAGTAAAGCCCATTTTTCCAAGCACAAGCTAGTGCTACTATGTTAAAGAAAGTTGCACACAGCGTGTTCCTGGGAAAATGAACCGTTTCTTTATACATGTATTTCTGCCTTATGTTTGTAGGTAATTTTCCGTAATCCTTCCAAGCATAAGCTAGTGCTAATGTGTATCGATTATTAGCACATAACAAGTACCTGGAAACATTTTGGACATGGGTGGTACCTTTTGAGTTCTTCTGTATTTCTGTGGTGAAGTTATATCCGACTCCTCTCCAAGCACAGGCTAGTGCTAATGCTTTGTATCATTTGCACATAACAAGTACTTGGGAAGATATCAGATTGATCTGTAAATCTGTCGACTTTGTCTTCGTCTTCGTCTTGCTTTTCTTTTCCATTATCTCTTGATGTTGTGTTGTTAAACCTTTGATCTCTCTCCAAGCACAGGCTAGTGCTAATGTTGTATTTTCATAAGCACATAACAAGTACCTGGAAAGATCTCAATGTAATTTTCTCGGCTTCTCTGATGTTATCAAATTTTCATCTGTTTTTCCTGCTTCCTCTAAGATGCAAATTGCCAATCCCCTCTCCAAGCACAGACTAGTGCTAATGTACATTGATCATTAGCACTTAGTAAGTACCCGGGAAGATCTCAGCTTTATTTTCGACTTTCTTCTTCTGATGAAATGTTCGTTCTGGCAATCTTACATCAAGTCTTTGTATTTAAGGGCTAAGGGGGAGCGTCTAAACACCACCTAGGCCGCCTTGGTGCACTAAGCTCATGAAACTGCACTAAGCCCATGGTTGGATGGTGCTATGAATGAAATAAACATACCATCAGACGTAGTTTTTCATGAACATAATGTATCTGAAATTTTTAGTCATTAAAAATTGTAGTTAAGTCGTAATTTGATTTTTTTGTCATCAAAGGTTTTGTCCGACGGCACGTGCCAGTAATTAACCAGGTAATAAAATCACTGATCCATGAAGAAATAAAGAAAATAACAATTACCCGGCATATATATAATTACACCTTCTTGTTTGTCCTGTTACATATTTTGTTTATGCGTGTATTTTGTTTTTGTAGGATTTTAAACAAAACTTTGAATTTCTTTCTTTTTTTGTGTGTATTTTTTGATAGGTTATTTTGAATTTATGATACTTTTATTTGTTTTTAATCAATTATTTAGTTCAGTCATTATTTTCTTATATTTTGACTATCACATACTTTTGAAAAGTTTCTATTGAAACATATAAAAAAATCAAAAATTCGACAAAATTGCCATCATGCCCATCTTTAATTATTATTTATCGTAAGAAGGTATCATTTGCCGAGCACCATTTTCTTGCATTTTGTAGATAAATATATAAGCTTCATGAAATATTACATTTTATTGAAAATAAAACATGATCTTACAAGATTCAAGCCTTTAAAAATATACAAATTTTGCTGAATCGGCACTTTTTCAAAACAATGCAATTTCAACCTGTCAGTAGGGGTATTGAGAAATCTCATAACTTTTTGAATTATGATAATTTCCTTTCATTTTAAGTTGTTTGTTAAGATATTTTTAATCATTAAGCTGTAATTTTTCTATAAAACAATAAAACGTCATGTCGAAGCACCCTAAAATAGGCTTAAAATGGCCTTTTGTCAGTAGAGAAATGGACAATTATTGAATGTTCGGCATACACAAATAATGGTTGAATATTTTTTGAAAATATTTTGCACAAATAGTTATTACATATAAGGTATCTAAAATACAAAATATCAGTCTGATTGGAATATTTTGGATTTGGACCATTTTGCATGGTTTTATCACAAACTGGCTCTTAAAAATAGAAAATTGAATAGTCAGTGCAACCAGGGGAGAGAATACGCTAAGTAAAGTTACAGGGGTCCCACCATTGGTTACAAGAGCGCAATTATTCGTAATGCATTTTCCATAGGGTACCACTAGTGTTCCGTATTTTTTTTCTCGAAGACTACACAAACTAGGGAAAAACAGGTGGCAGTTCCTGTTACTAGAAATGCCAGTGTTGCATTACAACCAAAAAAAAATATAGGGTCATGCGGCTCAATTTGACTTAAAATGCAGTTGAAAAAGATCGTCTACTTTTTTCGCTTAATGAAAAAGGCATATTTTTAATGGCTCCGACGTGCAGAAATTGAAGATATTTTCTATACTTCGTAAAATGTGAATATGATTTTCGGCAATTTTTAAACCTAATTGGATAAGCTTTCGATTAAATGTAATTCCAATCCTGTATCAACCAATCAGAAGACGTATAGGATTCTATTCTGAGTACCATCTTGCCGTTAAAATGTAAACAAATAATTGCGCTCTTGTAACCCATTCTATAATTATCACCTTTCATGTCTGCCAAACTTTCAGACAAATAACATGTGTCAAATTAGTGCGGTCACTGACTGATAGAGGACGCTGAATTATTCGAGTTACATATTTATTGATTTAATTTTCGGTAAAAATTGCGCTATTAATATGTCAAATATTGATCGCAAAGTAAATGACAAACGGAAAAATCTTGGATTAGGTCGCGAAAACAAAATCGACATACCCTTGAAAATGCATTCCACAGCAACACAAAGAAAACAAAATCGACAAAACTTTTATAGCAACTTTGCAAAAACAAAATTGACATGGCTTTTGTAGAAACCATACGCGAAATAAAAATTAAAATGCTTTTTATGGCAACATTTTGAAAACAAAATCGACATGCCATTTATGGTAACATCGCAGAAAACCATATCAAAATTCTGTATAGCTACATGTATATCGCGAAAACTGTCTTGAATGTATTTGGATGCTTATAAATTGTCTGCCAATGCAACACCGAACAGAATCGTATGGCCTTGAACTGTAGCAGATTTCCACGAGTGCTGCCTATATTCTTACGAAATAAATTATATGTCGTTATTAAATATTCGAAAGAAACCAACAGATATAAATTTAGGAATTCGATATACCAGATAAAAGATAACCCAAATTCATTGAAATCACTCGTAATATTTCCAATGACTCCTGGGGCCGTGTCAATGAAAGTATCCTAGGATATGTCCTAAGATAGGTCTTAGGACATTATTTAGGATGGTCTTAGGACGTGTCTGAGACATGTCTTAGGATGTAAAACAAAGCTATCTTAGGACAGTCCTAACAACGATGGTCCTAGGACCATCCTCACGCATTTTTTTAATTGAAAAAAATATATAAGATTTCAATGACAGATATTTAATTGTATTTCACTATATGTGTAAAGGAAGAAAGGATGATTCGATCTTTTATGAAAAACAATTTATGCAAAATGAAAGTTCTAACGTAATACTAGTAGATCCGTTATTGTATAATACACTATAAAAAAAATTATAAACTTGAATTGCATACCACAACAAAACTAAATAGACACACAACTTTGTTAAATGAGATATTCGTGCTAGAATTTAATGTTCGTATGTAAATTGTTTTATCTTTTGGTCCACTCGATTTCACGGGCGTATTGCATTTCCGCTAATTTTTTCAAAGTTCCAATACTACGTTTTTAAAATGGATTAAAAGCAATTTTAGTTTATATAAAGTAAAGCATTTCACCAAATGACTATTCCGCAATATCTTAATAGATATGTACATTATGTAAGTTCTAGCACACCCACACAACGGTCTTGTAATATGCTTATTTTTCAAAAAACTCAAACTAACGCTTTCAGCCATTCAGTAAAACAATATATTCAGTTCATATTCTGTCCAATCCATGACGCTTCTTTAACGATATCTGAAAATATACAACAGAGAGAAGAAAATATTCTCAAGGGTGGGATAGGGTGGGTTTTGTGTTCCTTCAGTTCAAATCACGCAATGAACAATTCACGAAAAGCATGCAATTTTATACCAAATAAAAGCGGGAAAACCGCTTATGAAATTATGTAGGTAAATGAAAGACGCTCAAGGCCTTCAAAATTAAAGAAAAGATAACTCAAGTTTAGCAGACGATAATCTTAATTTATTAAATTGATTTAAATTAATAATGCTTAATGATTAAATCTTATTATAATCAAAATGACTACGAGCATGTTTTGTGCTTCGAACAATTTTCTTACACAAACATCAGATGTCCATACAAGCTATTCTTTAATTACAATCTGAATTAGCACGTTCATGCAATATACTATATATCCTATGGTATAATACACACTATTTATTTAAATTATGTAATCTGTTTTAATTCTATATTACATTTTAATCGAATTTAAAAAAAAAATATATTGAAATTGTAAAATTTACAGCAGTCTAAAGGCCGTGTTCACACCAAACTCCGTGTACAGTAAACTTGTTTACAATTAGTTTAATAGACTGGACATTGGTTTCACATTAAATTTGTTCACATCTATACACCTTGTTTAATTACCTGTACATAAGATTTGTTCACATTTGTAAACTCTATGTCATTTAAATGTTCATTACATAGAATCCAATGAAACGTTTTCGGACAACTTTTCTAGCAGTAAGGGAACGACCATTTGACTCTAAATAGGGGGAATGGAAATATTCCGAACCCCAGTTGGATAAAGAAAACTGGTTCTACAGATTATAAAAAATATTATGAATCCAGAGTTTCCCCATACATTAAAGTTTTAAATGTTGAAGAAAAAAAATTGATTACCAGCATCGAAAAAAAAAACCGGAATAAAACGTTTGCGCGGAAAAAATTCTGACTCAGATAAATAAACAAAATACCCCCCCCCCTTTTTTTTAAGTTAAGTGGTTGCTTCTTTATGAAAGCCATTTTGATGATTTGCAGTAGTTAAAAGATACTAAAGATGTCTCGATTAAGCATTAGAAAACGTAGGCTGCAACAGCATGCTTACAGACGAAGAAGAAGGATTGATATATTAGGGATCACTATATTTCTATCTTTTCTGTTTGTTCAAATGGTATTTCTTCTCCAAGAAGTATGAATGAATGAATGAAATTCTTTATTTTACGAAGGTAACACATTTAACAATTACATGTTAATCTTCCATGAGGCCTTCAAAACTATTAATACAAATAGAAAACAAAAAAAACAAAAAAAAATACATACAAAATAAAATACATAATACAGTTAAATATAGCAGCTTAAATATTGAATAAGACCATTATGCATTCAGTAGAAGAAGAAAAAAATACATTAGTTTCATGCATCTTTATTCTGTTCAGTTAGAAAATAGTTTGAAAATTGGTCTTAAATGTATCTAAATTATCTATTTCTTTAATATTATTTGGTAAATTATTCCAGGTAATAAGACCAGAATATTTAAATGTTCTTTTTAAAAATTTAAATCAGAATTAGGTCTTGGTACATGAAGAAGTCCTGATGTTGTCGACCTCAGACAATAATTATAAAGATCAGCACAAGCAGTAAATTTAATAGATAGATAATCAGGTATTTGGCAAAGGGAGGGGGTAATGTTTTTTTTTTTACTTTTTAAGTGTAATTTCACGAATCCGAGATACAAGACAAACAATACATTTACCTCACACTTTTTAAGTAATGTATTTATGAGTGAATCGTTGTTTGAGTAAAGACCAGTGGCAAATATTTCTGTGTAAGTCATATTGATTCGGAAAGACCTTAATTTTCAAATGAATTATGTGTTCGGCAATGATGCTGCTTTGAGTCTTGATAAGGGCTTAATAAAGCTGCGTTAAATTTTATTTCTAAACAAAACAAATAAATATATCAAGTTTAGACAAATATTTCTGTAAAGAACTTTATATAAATAATTGCTATAAATATCAATTTTATTCAAAAATTGTTTCTTCCTTAAATATGCACGGTGAAACTAATGTTTTAAATGCCTAGTTGTGTGTACACTTAATCTACACAAGGCCTACATCGAGTATCGACTGCATGTAGACAAAACATGATTTACACTACACTACATGTAAACATTGAGTTTTATCAATGAGAACGTAATTTTGTTTAGTTTACGTGTGTGTTACACTTACACAACACCGAGTTTAGGTCAATGTGAACACGGCCTAAATCATCGCATTATACAAATTTATAATTTTCAAAAGTTTAAATTTCAAATTTTGTAATACGCTTTGAAATGTTTTGTCTAAACACGTGCCATTTGAAATAGACCACATCTGTTTTTGGAAGAAATATTTGATTTGGTGATCAGTGTATATAAAGTGCGAATCCAGTCAGTTCATTTTCACTGTTGTATGCGAGTATGTTCATTGTAGAATAAAGGATCATGGGAAAACTTTATTTGTTTACGTTTTGAAAATACCAAAATAATTGATTTGAAACTAAATTTTAACATATTTTCATTATGATGTGTCTTTTTAATGTAAAATAACAGTATTAAAGTTCAAATATGTGTTATAAAAGCAACATAACATAGAATATCAGTTATTAAAAACGACCCATTTTCACTATAGATGCGATGAATTATCACTGTATGACATTCATTTCTGATGTAGAATTTTCGAAAATGCGATGAATTTTTATTGTAGATTAATGAAATAATTAGACTTGCAACAAATGAAAAACTTATTTGATTACTTTAATATTTATATCTATTTATAACTTGTATATGTCTATAGAAACTGGCTGGCCATTTATACGTTTTCCCACAGTATTGACATATGTGAACTGTAAACTGAAATGTTTCCCCGCAATGTTTTTTTTCCGGTTCGTATATTGCTATGATGTCGTTATCGTCTGCGTCGTCCGAAGACCCATTTGGTTTCCGGACAACTTTAATTTAAGTAAATGGATCTATATAAATTTTAAAGAAGGTTTAATACCACAAAAGGAAGGTTGGGATAATGTTGAGGATGATGGTTCCAACCGTTTACGAAAAAAGGGGCATAAAAGAAGCATGTTTTTAGTGTCAGGATAATTACTTGTGTATAAGAATTTTGATTGTTCTGAAATTGTATCACAGTGTTCAATACCACAAGCAGAATGTTAGGATTCATTTTGGGGTTATGGTACTAACAGTTTAGGAATGAAGGAACAAAAAGGGACAAAAACAATCATGTTTGTAGTTTCCAGATAATTACTTGTGTGTACGTTTTTGGATCTTTTTCGCATTATCACAAAGGGAAGACTGGGATTTGGTTCGGGGATAATTGCCCCAAACATGCAGAAATTAGGGGCAAAAGAAATGGCAAAACAAACATTTTTCTAGTTTCCAGACAATATCTTGTGTTCAAGTGTATGGACCTCTCTAAAATGGTACTGCAAGGTTCACTACCAGAAAGGAAAGACTGGGATTTGGTTCGGTGGTTATTTATCCTAGAAGGAAAACAAAATGTTATGGGCGGGAAGAAACCTTCAGTTGCACAGTATTGCGCATACGATTTCAGATCTTCGACCACATTTACCTTGTGTCAGAAACCTATATAACGTCATAAATTTGATCACAATCCAAATGCAGATGGTATCAAGCTTTAATATTATGTCCAAATTTGCCCCAACTGTTCAGAGTTCGATCTCTGCGGTCAGCGAAGCATTTTTAATGTTTTACTATAAAACGAGCAGATGTGATTAAAAGTTCCTGTTGCTTTCTTCATATGGGAAGCTATGCCAGCATAGGCGTATCCATGGGGGCCTTGGAAAAATTTGGTTGATTATATAGGGAATCACTGAAGCATGACTTGAGCCCCCCCCCCCCCTTATCAGCCATCGGGCCCGCCTTACAAAAAGTTCTGGATCCGCCACTGCCCAGTTCTGCTTTTGAAGTGTTTGGAACAATGAGTACAAATCAGGCTTTCTCCATGCTATCAGTTGTTCTGCTTATTGAGAAGTCTTAAAAGTTTAATTCACATTGGTCACATTTGTTTAACCCATTAGTGTGGATCTTCTTATGCCTGGGAAAACTAGCTACCCATTTTGTCTTGAAAGGACAATGCGTGCATTGGTATGAAGACCCCTCCTAGTTCTTTTTTCTGTGATTCATCTTTACTTGCCTCCCCTATTGTTGAGCCCCCAAATGCTTCAATATCCATATCCTGAAGGAAAGATAGTTTTTAGCTCGATTGTTGCTTGCATGTTCTTTACTGTATAAAATGAAACGACAATGTGACATATAATTATCCAAAGTCATTAAAGCTTGAAATGCAAGTCAAGTTGTGTAGGGCACACTTTATCTGTCAAAAACGTATACTGATAAAGTTGCATTGGAACATGATGTACGTGTCGTAGAGCACCCTTGATACTACCGCATAAGTCGAACCCTGAACAGTTTGGGGTAACTATGTACACAACATTCAAGCTAGACTTCATTTTTGATGAAATAAAAAAAAATTGAATTTCGGACCCTTTGGGCCTCAATGTGGACCATTTCGATAACTTGGCCCAAAATACCAAAATCCCAAATTTAAAAACACGGTAAGATTCAGCATTCCAAAGTACCCCAAATATTAAACTGTTGTTGAAATCCAAAATAATTTATTTCTTGAAAGTTTGGACCCCACAAATGGGCCAAAAATTAAAAAAAATAATAATAAACACAATCATGTATGGATTCAGCCTACCAAAGAACCTCAATTTTTATTTTGGACCCTGTGGGCCAATTTAAAACCGGACCCAAAATCAAAAATCTTACTTCAAAACCTCATCGAAATTGGTCAAGAAGTGATTTATAAAAAAATATTAGAAAGTATTGTTGTTTGATCCCTTTTTATCCCATTCTATTTCGATAGACATGAGAGATGTACGTATTCAGTGATGAATTTTCAATGCATTGGATAAATATAACTACACTTTAAATAAAGATTCTGATGGATTATAAAAAATTCTATGACATGCTTCTTCTGATTAGTAAATAGAACCATACTCGAAATCCAATGATAAAAAATGTTTGCACATGCGTATAATGACTACTGCAGAAAAATGAATTTTATCAAATTGGCATGCATTTGAAATTATTTTTCATTAATCTAAAAACACTTTCAACTCTGAAATCATCCACATATTGTTATATTATGACAACGATGTGTTTTATTAGAAATAAATATTAATTCTATTAAATTTATTGGAGTGTTCAATCAAACTTTTCATCTTAAAGTCAGCACTATCAAATCCTTTTCTTACTTCAATTATTGTTTGAGCAAGTCGCCTGAATTTGGAATTTAATGCATAAAAATTAATAAAATTCATACAGTGAAAATGCACTGCATATACAATACTAATGAATCGCTCTACAGTGAAAATGAAAGTAAAGTATCATTTTTCAACAGTGAACATGACTCGCATAAAGATAGCATCATAGTGGAATGCAATACAATATGGGGAAACTGAATAACTAAAAGCTATTCTACGTTATACAACATTAATAATTCTGTTGTAATGAATATTTTTTTGCAACTACATCTTTCCTGCTAGGTTTTAATCACCTGCACGATTTGTTCGTAAAACGTCCTAAATATTCACCTATTTCGGTAAATAGTTCACGTAAAAACGGCTCTCGGCGCGATAAAAACCCGTTCCCATCTCTTACTTTGTATAACTTGTATTATTTATTACTAAATATAATACATGTGAACAATTTTCTTCATTTTCTATAAAAATCATAATTTTTTTGTCTGTTTATTTACCATTCTACATCAGAAATGCATGGCATATACAGTGAAAATGGTATTTTAGGATCCGCACTCAGTGAAAATGGTATTTTAGGATCCGCACTTTACATACACTGGTGATGTTCAGAATTTCATTGACAATTTAAAAATTAGTATGAATACAACAAGGAATAACCGATGTTAATTATCCGAATCCGTGGAAAAATCTTCTTTTGATGTGGTTATACATAGTTGAAACATAAACATTAGAGTATAATACATTAAATTGTGTGAAAAGATTGCAAAACATTGGTTTTAAAGGAATAATAATAATGGTGTATTTGTCGGAAAAGGTTTTGAGCTTTTGATAACGATTACACATTAGAAATATTTGATTAATTATACAAACAGTACTAAGACGAGACCAGTTTTGATATCACAAGCCATGTGCAAAATGAAAACAGAATATTTAACCACGTGGCTATCACCAGAAAAGTAAAAAAAAAAAAAATACATTCAGTGGTACAATAAATTCCACACGAATTGTAATGTTTGCCAGATATCGGTCATTGCCAATTTGTGTTGTCCCTCATAGTAATACGCTTCCGTAGGATTAAGTCCATTCATAAAGATCTAAATATTTTGGCTATTCAAGAACTATTAAAAGAAAATTTAAAATTAAATACTTTAAACTTTCCTTTAAGTTTCATTAAAATTAATACTTGTCTGGGTCGATATAGGATGGTCCGAGTTGACTTAACATAATCGGTCCAAAATTTCTCCGGACAGACTTGTCCAATTATCATCATTAAAAGATTGGCAGATAATGATTGTTTTGCTTAATGTAACATTGATGTTGATTTTTTAATATTTATAAATGATTATTTGATATTAATAAATAGAGAATAAATTCCCACAACGGCTTGCCATATACATTACTATTGTCCATTTAAAGCATGATGCAGGGATCTGAGTAAAAGTCAAATGTCTCATTTACTATACTTGACAGTTAACATTCATAGTGTGACAAAATGGTGGGGAAAAAAATTACAAAAATTACCGGACTAATGTTTGGTATGGAAATGTATACGGAATGTCATACAGAAGAAAAAGCCCATATTACATACATTACTTTATCTTGATGTTCCTATATATAAAACCCACTATGAAGTCTATTTTGATCTTCAGCTATCCAAAAATGAATACATTGGACACTAGATCTGACTCATATTGAAAAATCAACAGGGACCAAAATCAAAAAACTACCGTGACACTTAGCTGTGATGTTCTATCTTACATTAGTCTTTTTTTTTTTTTTGGGGGGGGGGGGGGGGGGGGGCTTTACAGTTAGCTGTTCGGATTGAGCCAAAGTTCCGTGTTGAAGGCTGTACTTTGGCTTATAATGGCTGTACTTTGGCTTATAATGGTTTTCCTTTTGCAAATTATGACTAAGTCTCGTTTGGAGAGTTCAAACTTGTCTCATTGGTACTCACACCACATCTTCTTATATGATGTCTATAACATTTTACATTTAATAATTTTAAGTTGAAGCATACTGAAATTATTCACAAAACTTTAAAAAAAAAAAAAAAAAAAAAAAAAACTCTTTCACATTTTCGGTTTCCATGGTAACGGCAGCCATTGTTTAGTTCCCAAGTTGATTTTCCTTGTTATAATGAAAAATAATTTATATAAAAAAAAGGTGGTCGAAAATTAAGACAGTGCATATAGGAATCTACTGTTACCCATTTATTTTTTGGTCAACCGAAGAATTGGTACCTCATAGTAATAAGAAAGAAACAGTAAGGGCACAAGTGAAACAAATAGAGTCGACGATGAGATACAGATTGTAAAATCTGTAAAAGATACTGAATCTACAGGAAGTGTTCATGAGTATTCATATGAGTCCGATTTTGATTCTGAATATGCACTAATGCCCTTTGTACAACCAGGTCGGTACAAGGCCATAACAAGTAGTTCTCTAAATCCTTCGGCTGAAGAGTTTAATCCTTTGAGTTCAATAGTTTCGGGATCCCAAAGGAATCAAACTCAGAGCTCAGATATTCTTAATTTGAGTAATGGTACAGGTAATGCTAGTTCTACACCTGAAACACATTCGGGTCTCTCTAGTAGACATATTGACGAGACACTTAATACTAGTAGTAGATTAACGCAGGAGCAATCCCCATGAACTACTCAGAATTCAGATATTTCCAACGAGGTAAGAAGCGTTCCAGAAAGAACACATGTATCTGTGGAGCAGTTCAATGAACCGGTTTTACGTCGCACATCTAGACAGTCTAGGACGCCAGATCGCTATGGTGATTATGTGTATTTTTAGGGGAAATAATTATTTTTATTTATTTTTGTTTTTACATGTCTTTATATATTGCTGTTTTCTTCGAATTTTCTGACTCGATAATCTTGGTATGCACAGAGAGGCGGTGGCCACCTGAACATATTGAGAGGTCGAGCGAAAAGTTTA
Organism: Mytilus galloprovincialis; assembly: GCA_037788925.1. NCBI lineage: Eukaryota > Metazoa > Mollusca > Bivalvia > Mytilida > Mytilidae > Mytilus > Mytilus galloprovincialis. Next base: position 41,667,927 of record CM075333.1, on the reverse strand, counting down.
ATATTTTAACAGTGTTAGTATATAGAAGTATTGTTTTACATTACAGGTATGTCAATCTAATTAAAAACCGATCTCTCATCGCTCCTGTTTCTGATATGTCGCGTGGGAGATCTAACGAAACCCGCTTTGAGGTCACATGTGAGTGACCTCGTAGGTGTGTCTTTTTCGACCAATGAAATTGAGTCTTCCACGATCTTGGAAGTTTAACGTAAGGCAAAGGGATGTAACTCATTTTATTTACGACGAAATCGTCAGTCAAAATAATTCATAAACTTTTTTGATTGGCTTATTAATAGGTCGTCAACTCATTTGCATATCTTTATAAATTCATAACTTTTAGTTCACTCACATGTGACCTCAAAGCCGGTTTCGTTAGATCTCCCACGCGACATATCAGAAACAGGAGCGATGAGAGATCGGTTTTTAATTAGATTGCAGGTATGTATAGTAGTTCTTACATTTTTTCGTCAAGTCGTGGTAGTAGCATGAGTCAGGTAGATTGTAAGCAGGTTAACATTATCCCTGGTGGTACTTATGATAGGTTGTGTAGTTAGTCTGAAAAGCGACTTCATAATATCGTTCATCCTGAGATAGTATATTTTGTTGCCGGGATTCCCGATAAATGTTCTTTGGTGCGTATCAAAAAAGAAAAATATGAAGAATCATATCTTTATTTAGAGAAGGATCATGTTGCACTTATAAAAGAATCTATGTCAGATGTTGAGAAACGTATGAAAAATATAGGATGTTAAGTTGTTTTCGCAACAATAACAACAATGAGTTTTCAGAAATGGAATACTCATAGGAAATTAATTGGAAAAAACTGTTCGCCTGAGTCTGATTACGAGAGAATGCAGGAGAGATTAAATTCAATTTTATATGCAGTGAATACATATATTCTACAGAGGAATTTAGAAAATGGTGTTGTAGCCCCTTTCTTACACGCTTTTGTTCATAAAAGGTGTAAAAGTTAAATTCGTTATATTTATTCAATGTTAGTTGATGGAGTACATCCTACTCAGACATTGAGTGTCTCATGGGCACGTCATATGGGAGCCACGATTGATAAAAATGAGCGGAATTTATGAATATTTTGTATATTGAATTGGTTGACATACATGCTACGATAATTCAGGGATGATTTTTTTTTTCACCGTCGTATTTATGTGTATTATTAAATGGTTAATTGGTTATTCATCAGTTCATTTATTTCATTCATTCATTCATGCAATTGTCTGTTTCATCATACTCATTATGACGATTAACTGAGACTGACGACATTTCTAATATACGTCACTGCACAATTATATATACACGTCACTACACACCTGAACGATTTAAATAGAATAAAATATTATTGCACGAGCACGGGAATATATATGTTAGACTCAAATCGACGTCCGGTCTCTAATCGACGTCCGTTCTTCAAATCGACGCCCAAGTCTAACGTCACATTCTCAAATCGACGTCCAATGTTTTGATCCCCAAATCGACGTCCAAATCTGACGTCACATTCTCAAATAGAAGACCAATTGTTTGATCCTCTTATCGACGTCCAATGTGACGACATGTATTGAAAAAACGACGTCCAATTAATTGTGGTCTTCTCTTATCGATGTCTAATATCAATGAATGATAAATTACTGCACTAACACTTATGCAAAGGCTGATTTGAGGGGGGCACCATTTTGTTGGAAAAATTTTGTTGATTATATAGGGAATTACTGAAGCATGACTGGAGCATGCCCCATCTTATATAGGCACTCGGTGAGCCCTCTCTCTTAAAAATTGCTGGATCCGACACTGGCATGTAATGTTTTATAGGCTTCTTATGACAACAAAATTTTCAAACCTGTGTAACCTTCCTTCCAAATAGATTTTTCAATCCGAAATTGGTAACATAGAAGTTAATTCAATCAATCTACATTGTAGTGTGGTATTCTTGTTCATATTGATAGATAACAAACAAACAAAAAACCAACGACAGAGAAAACCGAACGACATCTATTGGACAGTATTCAGTCTTCAACTTTTTATTTTTCTATTTTGCTATAATTTGTTTAGGTCCCCATATGCCGCTATGTTCCTTTGCTTTAAATATTTCCATGTAATAAGGCTTGTCGCTACAAAATGTCTCGGCGTTTCGATCTTTCCTTATTCTTGTTTGTTTTTCTTTTTCTTTTCAAAGCAGATCAAAACATTATCCTTCATGTGGTACTGTGTCTTGCACCATTGTTGTCTCAAAGTCATCTACGCAGACTTCATTTTATAAAGTTATGACGTCATTGCTACAAGTCCATAAAACGGACGTCGATTAGAGAAGCTAAAAATTGGACGTTGATTAGAGAATCCGAAAATTGGCCGTCGATTAGAGGGAAATAAAATTAGCCGTCGATTTGTAATGTTATTTTACTGTGACGACAGAATTGGACGTCGATTTGAGGAAAGGACGTCGATTAGAGACCGGACGTCGATCTGAGTCTTACATATATGTACGCCTTATGTATATACAGAGATTTAGTATTTCATTAAAGGGGCACTAGCTACGAGATATATAAAAAAATCTAAAGTATGATTTTTTTTTGTTCAATCATTAATGAAAGTGAAATAGTGAAATAATAATTCACTTGCAGCAGCTAAAATGGTTTAATTTTGTCAAATTATGCTAATATGCACGGGATTCGAACCATTGCCCGGTTTGATTGCATTGATATCTGCATCGTTAGCGAGAGCCTTATTCCCACTGCACTGTTAACCGGGGTTAACATTATCAATTGGCAAATCAAGCCATTTAAACTGTACTTTGAAAATGATTGAAATATATGAAATAATTCACTAAAAATCTTGATAAAACTAAAAGGGGGGGGGGTCTCAACACTCGCAGGTGCTTTAGCTCACAGCTTGATAATATGAGGGAAAGTAAATGTGTTTTGTAAATCACAAGTCTACTACCAATAATTATGCACACTTTTTAGAATTTCGTAAATTTTTCGTTTTTGTACCTTTTCGCATGGACTGACTCATATAGGTGATATCGGCGAAAGTACCAAGCAAAGCCTATGTATAGAAAAAGAGTTATTTCGCCCAAACTTTTTAAAAAATCAACATATTTTAGATGTGTTTTTTGCAAACTAGATGTTTTGATAGATGCCGAATCCATTTGAAACATCAAATCGTTGCTAAAATATTTGGAATATGGACTTTTTGCTGATTGGTGTATGGTTGCTAAGGGGAGAATTTTAGTTGCTAGGGATAATTATATGTCAATATTTGCGTTAAATTATAACGTTGGATATGAAGTATTACAAGTATTTCGATATTTCATTGCCTTTTGGCAATTTCGATTTTTTTCGGTTTTTTTTGTGATTTTGAAAATGATAATATACATGCATTAATTGGTTCAAGAATTTGATAAAAATTATTTTCCACCAGTCACTCGTTTTATATGACTTTAAGCTTATATTAAAATAGATTAAAAACGAAAACGATATTGCACAAATAATATTGACTTAAATAGAATTGGTGGTTGGGTCAATTTATCATAAAATTATATAAGGGTCAAGACATGTCAAGATGACACAAAAGCGAGATGAAGATATAATATTTCCTCGGTAATGGAGGCATGTTTATTTTTAAGGTGGGTGTACACTTAGTTATGGTAGATTTTTACGATATGAAATTATCATTTATAAACAATTTTGGAAATAATATGTATACGCATTTTGGAGAGAGGACTTTGAGGTAAATAAATTAACAATTTAAGTTATTAATTGTCTGATTTTTTTTGGATTTTTTTTTTATTATTATTTATTTACTTATTCTAAACGTTAATTAAAAAAATATGTATTGCCAGTAGAGATACAAAAGTATATCATGTATAATATAGTAGTTCGTATATATAACTATTCAATTGAAAATTAAATCGCATGGGTTAATGTCCAACATTAATGGTTCATTTTCTTTACCTATGAATGGGCTTCAAAATCTTCTGATATGGACATAATTATCTCATTCATAGTGCGGTGACTGAAGGCAGATTTTTTTGAATTTAATCTCCCCAGCGAACACACACCTATATGATATATCATTGGAAAGAGGAAATCTTGTACTATAATAATATGCCTGTCGTCAGGACTTGATATGGTCACATTTTTATTGAATTGAGGTCAAAGGTCAAATGTAAAAATCTGTGAAAATTTGGAAGGGTTTCAATTTTGACATTTGTTTCTATTTCTAAACTCTACCTGAATATAAATGATACTGTTTTGGCTTGAGTAATGATTGTTATTATTCATAAAACTTAATCATTGAGATTTTTTTATCAAAAAAAATCATAAAACGACGTTTTATAAACAAAACTTGAAAAATCAAGTTTTCAACCTATAAAATGTTTAGAGCACCTTAACCTTATGAAAAATTTCAATTTCAGGTAAAAATCAAGTGTCATGCAGGACAATACTTTAAAATTATTTTTTAAACTATTATATTGGTTGAGGTATCAAACCGAAGCAATAGAACACTACAGTCAAATATGACCTCAAATTGAATTTGCGGATACTTCAGGTTTTTTTATAGACTTCGTCTTGCTTTTTGTTTTTTTTCTCACAAATATTACTGCTTCCATAGTATTATCTGTTGTTGTGTATTTCACTCTGGTTAATTTCTATTACATTATAGGTTGTGTACCTATATCCCCCCTTTTTTCCTTGCAACGTACCACAAACTTCAAAACTATTCCATATAAAAAAAGAAGATGTGATATGATTGCAAATGAGACAACTTTTCAAATGAGACCAAATGAAACCTAAATTAACAGTTATAGGTCCCGTACGGGCTTCAACAATGAGTAAAATTCATACTGCATAGTCTGCAATTCCCGCAATGAATAATGTAAAACAAACGAAAAATCTAACGGCCTGATTGATGTACAAAATAACTAAGAAACAAACAAATATAGTATATAGAAACAAACGACAAACACTGCATTACCGTCTCGTGACTTGAAACAGACACATACAGAATGTGGCGGGGTTCAACCCTTTTAAAGGTGCACCAACACTCCCCTAACTGGGGGGGGGGGGGGGCTGGGACCGTGTGTACCAGTGCAACAAGCTTTATACCAAATCAACCGTTATCTCCATCATCTTCATTTTCATCAATCATCGCAAGACATGTTTTAATATTTCTACATATTTCACTCATGGCCACAGGTCTGCACATGAAAGGTTCTGCTCAAAGCAAACACGTTATTTTGAGTTTTTCTTTATAAGTACAGACAATGTATTGTAGGAAGTCCGAAGACATTTGCTCCTTAACATACAAGCTTCAAACCAAGCCTATCAATTCATCCAAGATTTAACAGAGATCTAAAAGGGGGTTTATGAAGGTGTGATGACATCCATATGCTTGTCTGCAAAGATGCTGGGGAAACATTATACGAGACGTTCACACTATCTTGAATTCGCTCAATTTCATGGCTGGCAACACATTAGATAGCGTTACACTTTACTTTAAGAAGCATAAAATCCATTGGCATTCAATGTTTCAACAAGGTGTTTTTAAACCAAACTCATTGTACATTTGTAAAGCCAATCCTAAATGAAAAGGAGTAAAAAGAAATTGGCCACACAAACGATTGACTCAACAATTGCTTACCATTTACGCAATTTTTCTGGTGCCGTTTCCTGAGAATAGTCTTGGCTGTATGCAGTTTCGTCGAGTAATTATAAAATGAATTGCAGTAAATACGAAGGTATTGACTGAATTGAAGAAGGAAAAGACAATTCATCCGAAGTTAGGTATTCTTTTGTAGAGTTTCAATGTCTTTTCTAAGTATACTTGCAGCGGAACGAAATATCTGTCCGTTATTTGTGTCTATTACAGTTGACATTGAGATTTTGAGGTCAGTTTTCAATTGACTAGCAGCTGATATGGCATCTCAAATAGTTATTTTGCTACTAAATATTATGTTAAACTTGCCTTGAACTTCTTGAAGTTGTGAATTTCTATAGAAACCAATGAGTTTAGACTGCATTTTACACGTAGAATATTTTAAATTAGAATCAGCCGGAAGGAAAGATCTATATTTATCAAGTAACGATGTCATGCGGAATGACCATTAGATCGTTGTCAATAGCCAAAATAAAATTAGCAAAAGCGGTATCGTGATCTGAGATGTCTGCTTCCACGGGTTTGGATTTTTTTTTTTTCGTTTTTAGCAAATAATTTGTAAGTGCAAATAAAATGACCGAGTGCTTGAAGTTTAAAAGATTGACGGGAAACTATTTAAACTTTAACTTTATCTGACACGGATAAAACATACTTAATACGCTCATCTGAGTCAAACTTGAGTAGTTTTTTGCATATAATGCATTGCATAAAATTTAACGACTGTTGTCTTATCTTTGGACTTAATGTGCAGCAAGTTGCAACGGACTTGACATATCACGGAATATTTACTGAAACTATCCGTTTATTATTTTGATTTTACAATAAGACTTTTCTGACAAAGTATATTTGATGTTTTATAACAAAAAACAGAGAATATAAACATAAACAAACAAAGTATGTGGCATATATCAGTGCACTTTAATTGAAAACATGTGTATATAATAGCGAAAAAGGTAGTAATTTCATATATCAGTTGAGAGAAAATTATTGACTAAAACACAAAATGTGACGGAAGGCAAGTGATTAAGTTCCGTGTTGAAATTGAAGTGTTTTACTCCATTCTTTTTCCATTGATTTCTTAAGGTTTTTTTCATATTTTGGTTCCAAAATTTCTATCACTTATTAGTTTTATGAAATACTAATTGCCTAACATATTATGGGATAATTTTTATTACTACTATAAAGAAAAAACTAAAGTTTGTGTCTGAATTTGCAATAAAAATTACCTCAATTTTAAACAGTCCAAACTTCGCAAATTTTATAGATTAAAATAAAATAAAATACTGAATTGAATATTTTGACATATAAAAATAGCTTCAGGAAAAAGTATTTCAATTAAATGTAAGTAAACATACACAATTTTTCATTTTGAAAAAGGGGGGTTGAAACTCTCCAATATACTACTAGTCATTAAAACGACTTTTTAGAAAAATGTGACCGTACGAAATTCTGACGACAGGGCAAAAACTAAAGAAGACATATTTGTCTTTAAGTTAAGACCATATTTAGCCGTGTGTTATTTGGGGAGATTAAACTCGCGATCTAGACGACTTTTTACACTTCTGTCACCGCACTATCAGTCTTCATGCTCTTCGGTATAACAATCTTCACGAAATGTGATTTGTTAAAACTTAGAGCTTGCATATTTAGAAACTTAATGCAAATCCTATTTAAAGGGTTTCCTTTTAAGAATGTCAATGGATTATCTGATATTTTACGTTTCTATTTTGACACTGACCCATTCTATATAATCATGTCGCTTTATAGATTAGTCGAGATGTAATTTTGTGTTTCAACACCAATTTCTATTTTTTTCTAGTTATGCAGACAATACAAGGTTATAACCACATTCTTCTTCGAGAATGGTTGTTTTTCCACAGATAATGACTCACAGAGTTTGCATTAAATTGCGTTTTTCGTAAAAAAATAATTTTTACATGATTTTCAAAAAATCGGAACATGTCATTCTTTCAGTTCGAGCTACGGAAGTTTTCAAAATATAAAACGATTAGGTGCTCATTAGAGAGATAAATATCAAAAATTAAAACATTAAAAAATCGTCCTTTAGAAATCTATAAGAAAGCCGGATTTCCCATTAGTAATGTACATGTGTGTATATTTATAAAATATTGACAAAAATAATTATCAAAATTAATTTCACTGACCTCTATATGAAAGTGTATGACATAATTTAAATGTCCAAATGTTTGTAGTTTCTGTGTAATTAGAATTTAATTTATTTGTTGAAGGTTTTGTGAATTTATCGATAGTTTCGATTCTTGTACATGTATTTAAACGGTGTTAAATATGTCTCAGGCCGAGTGACCATTCATACAGAAAATAAAATCTGTCTAGAGGGTAAGGAATTAATGTTTATTCTACATATGTAATTCATTCCACACAACATAAGGTTTTTTAATATTTCAAATTGTATTATTGAGCAGATACATATAACTTTTCACTACTGTACAGACGTATATTGATTTTACGAGTTCTCCAACATAAATGATCATAAAAACATCTGAATAAGATGATGCACATGTCACAGTTGGTATGTGTACACACACCTTTAAATAAAAATTTAGTTTTGCAAAAAATGTATGAACAAATTATTGGTATAAGTACTACATGTATCATGTGTCTTCTGAAAAACAGTCTGATTACATAAAATAAACATATGAACTTTATTTGTTCAAAAATTGAATTCTTTGGGTTCTTTGATATGCTGAATCTAACCACGTATATAGATTTTGGATAATTAATTAAACATTGATTTCCATAACCGTTGGCTTTACAAACTTTTGATAATAGCAAAGTCGTGATATTTATTCTTCATCCTTTAGTATAATTATAATACACAAATTACATGTAAGATTGAAAAATCTACCTTGAAGAAATAGTAGGAATAAATCGCCGTTTCAATATCTAATGCATTCTGGGTAAAATATTCAAAAAGTGTACACCAAAACCTTCTTACCACTAAATCAATCAAAGTCGTGACGTTATTATTATTTTGGGGGTACGAACAATGAAATTATCTTAAATGATCGTTTCTTTAGATTAAAAAGGACGATTTGAGCTGTATTGCTTTGAATCGACATGTTTAATGATACATACCAGAGTTGCTATAAGATTTATATTGAGGAGATTGTGCAGATTTTAAAGGTGCATATTTGTTTAGGGGCCAGCTAAAGGACGCCTCCGGGTGCAGGAATTTCTCGCTACATTAAAGACCTGTTGGTGACCTTCTGCTGTTGTTTTTTCTATGGTCGGGTTGTTGTCTCTTTGACACATTCCCCATTTCAATTCTCAATTTAATCATATACAAATTATCATTTTATGATATGCATTAGAATATAAAAAAGCAAATAAAATGCTAGATGCTTTCAATAACTTGTGAAATATAATTATACAATTTTGGAAATCCTCAATCTTTATCTCATTTATGGTGAAATATTCCAGCAAACAATATATTTTTGGATGCAAATTGAAAGCATTTTTTTTTTTAGATAGTTACAATTAGGGTGGGATTGTTTGGGATAGGACAATGATGCATTTAATTTATAAAAATGCAAATCGAATGAGACACAATCATATTAGATAGAAACATAATCATCACCAAAAGAAAATTTAGATATTTAATTTACTTAGAAAAGTCATTATCGAGCAGTATGAAGCCCACTTAAGTTTGCTCTTTCCTCCGGTTTCTGTTTTTTAACCATATTTGGAATCCTCTGGTACTAGTTATTTAGTGTCATTAAAACGCTTACTTTTTTACATTAATTTTATTAACTATAGCTTTGAAAATTTTATCGAATCCATGTAAATTTTTCATAACTTTTGAGAAAAAAGTGACAATATGAAGGTTAACTGTATGAAAACTGTACAGAGAATCATTTCCTGTCAAATTTTTAATAGCTTATATCAGGAAAACCAGCACAAGGACTATTATTATGTTTTTCTATTTTTTTTTAGTTCCTTTATTCATGTGCTGTCAATTTTTAAACATCTTACACCGTACAAAAATGTTGCTGTTTTTATATAGAGTAGCGAACATCCTTTGAATTGGGATCGACTTCATGTGATCCGGAAATTACAGCAGTACCTACATCAGTAGTCACGCCAATCATGTACCTTGATTGAAACACATTGATAAAGATGCAGCCAAAAATGTATTGAGCGATTATGCATTTCCAAAGTTATTCCAAACCCCTTATATTTGACCGAATGGAAGGATTTGAAATGATAACAGTGGTTTCCAGGACGAAAGATTAACACTACTTTTATTTTTGTATCCTGCAGGGACAACGCAGACATTAAAATATTCAATATTATACAAGCAAAAAGTACTGAAAACTGAATTCTTGGTACACATTTATTCAAAACTAATCCAGGGGTGAACTCAGAGATACACAATTTATATATTTTCAGGTACATTAGAAATATGTTAAACAGATGTTGAGATGGAGATTAACGAACAATTCCTAACTTGACAAAAAGTAAGTTACTTCAGTTTTTCAGCTAGTAACAGGGACATTCGACTACAATCTTAATTAGGTATGCCAGGTATTTCCGCAGGTTGGTTTATTCATTTGTCACTGCATCTTCCCCTCCCCCCCCAAAAAAAAATAAATAAAATGGCCATCAACAGTGCATGCTGAAAAGGAAGTTAAACACCAACACACCAATAAATCATATCAACTATTTCAGTTAGTTGATTCTTCTTTTTCCAGTCGTGCTAATATACTGTTGTGTTGTCGGTGATACTTTCAATTAGCCCTTGGTGAATGTAACTGTCTTTTAGATTGCCTTTTAATTATAAATTTCAATGCAGAGCAGATCATAAAATCATAAAAAAAGAATATGCGGTATGATTGCTTATGAGACAACTCTCCACAAGAGACCAAAATGACACAGAAATTAACAACTATAGGTCACCGTACGGCCTTCAACAATGAAGAAAGCCCATACCGAGTGGCATGTCTTTTATTATATAAGTTCCATAAAAAAAGATCGTGTTCTGAAGCTGTTCTAATCAATATATGCCAAATTATATGAGATATAAAGGAATGACTGCAATAATAGAAAACAAAAATTACATTTGATAGAAACAAACAACAACAACAAGAGCTGGGCATTGTATTCTTTGCCTCCTTCGACTAACTATGGTTGTCAGTTTTCCTACCGGTTTTGTATTAAAGTTTTATCACGTAAACATCATATTAGTAGTGTTTTTGTGGCCATACACCGGTTATTATTTGTAGGATTTTTGGCTCACGGGTGAGCTAGGCTGTGTTTGTCGACACGCTGTTCTATTCATGCAACTTTCGATTTCCTATTTTGAACTTATTTCGTCATCAACCTTTTTTGCTAATAACCGAAATGAGAGATTAGTAATTATATTGTCGTTTAATATCAATATTTGTAAACATTGTCAATATGTTCGGACGTATTCCAAATCTAGCACTGGCCCAAACAGGTTTCAAATATTACAAAAATTGTTATATAGACTAGAATCACTTGGTTATGTGTATCGTTGGGTTGCTGACTTTTCGTCTCTTTTATCTAGACTATGAAAAGCAATTATATATTCTTTTGAAGATATTACCGAAAATTTATCATACGTATGCAAATACTCCTTGAAATAACTACTTGACATGTAAATTTTGTAATAGTGATACTATAATATTGTTTTCTCTATTGTAGAATTAAGAGAGGCAGTCATCCTGTTTCCATAGTAACATTGCATAGTTTGCACCACATTAAAAAATCTGAGGCTACCCTTTTCAGTGATGAGAATACCCAAAAGTGCAAAGTTCAAAAATAGCATTATTTATATTTTATCATTTTTGCTTATATGCATATACTTCTATAATTATAATACTCGAATGTCATACATTCCAATGAAACATATAACGGAACGTGCTAATTTTTCCACCTTCATATCTTCAAAATACTCTGAAAGTAATGGAACGCTACACCTAGAAGGCTACTTTGAGGGTGGTGCGTTCGGGAAAATATCTGTTATTGACATTAAAAACTTATCGTTTTTATCTCTGTGGAATAAGAAATCTACAGTTTCCTACCAAGAAAGAAGCGAACAAATTACAGTTTCAAAGAAAATAATAGGCTGTCCAGGATTTTTCCCGTACCATAAAGTGAAAATTAATGAAATAAATGAAATTGAAAAGAAAAATCTACCGGATTGGATGTTATTTCAACAGGAAAGGACAGTCGAAAATGTCAACTGCAGGAGTCTGTTCGATAACAACACATTAGAACAGAACAAGACTTTAAACAATCTGTTGAAACAACCATATGTAGAGATACCGCCTTCGTCATACATAAACATAAGCAAAGACTGCGAAAAATACAAACAAGACAGAGGATATATAACATCTTCCCTGACTGAAGAAGAAGAGAATTTCCCAATAGCTTATAGCATTCTTGTCTTCAAAAGCATACAACAAGTTGAAATCTTATTAAGATCAATTTATCGTCCTCAAAACGTATATTGTATACATTGTGATACAAAAGCTGACCCCAATTTCAAACTTGCACTTCAAAGTATAACTAGTTGTTTCGAAAATGTGTTCATATCTTCAAGATCGTTCAATGTAGTATGGGGGACTGTTGGAGTTTTATTACCAGAAATTGCATGCATGAAAGATCTCTGGAAACACAAGAAGTGGACATATTTTATTAATTTGACTGGCCAGGAATTTCCATTGAGAACAAATTTAGAGTTAGTGAAAATTTTAAAAAGTTATAATGGAGCCAATGACATGGAAAGTACCGTGAAAAGGTCAGTGAAATAGTTGGAATATTAATATAACAAACATTCATGATACGTCTGAGTATGACTCTAAATGTTAATCAACGTTCATGCATGATATATGCTTTCAGTCAATCTACATGTACGTTTAGGGACGACATCAAAAAATTCAATGTAGGATAAAAAAACTTAATTCACATATTTTTTTCGCTGACCCCCTACCCCCTTCTTAACTTAATTTGGGAAAAATTGACTTACCTATATGGATATATGTAAAATCTATTTTAGATTAACAAAACTTGCAGCAATGTTGACTCCCCACCCCCACCCCCAAACTATTCGATTTAAGTTTTTTTTTATCCTACATCGATCTTTTGATGTCGTCCCTTACATGTGTGCTAATATGAACTTTATTTAATATGTGATATGAAAAGAAAATTACTTTTTGTGGTGTGGTTGCATATGAAACAACTAGGAACCAAACTAACAACTTTATGCCACCATAAGGTCTTCAGCAACGAGCAAAGACCATTTCACATACTTAACTATCAAATAACCCGAAATGACTAATGAAAAACAACCCAAACGAGAAAACTATAACATATAAAAAAAAATATGTCGTATGATTGCCAATGATACAATTATTCACAAACGGCCTTATTTATGTACAAAAAATGAACGAAAAACAAATAATTATGTAACATATAAACAAACGACAACCACTGAGTTACAGGCTCCAAATTTGGGACAGGCACATACATAGAGAAGTTGGCGGGATTAAACATGTTAGCGGGATCTCAACCCTCCCCTAACCTGGAACAGTGGTGTAACAATACAACATAAGAACGAACTATAAAAATCTGTTGAAAAAGGCTTAACTCATCGGTTAAAAAATAAAAATACAACAAATTCAGTCTACTTGTCTGCACTTAATGTCTCTTATTGATACTTTAATACATGTTTTTAACCATGTAACTCTTGTTTTTGATGATGTCTAGTGAAAAATGTAATTTTTGATAGTCCCTGCCTTATCCCATTTTATAGCGAATAGAACATACTTCGTAACCATGCGTTACCCTCACTTTTTTTCCCTAATTAATCTTTTTTATAGAAATTAAAGTTAAACAAAACAAAATACCGACCTCCGAGGAAAATCCAAAACGGAAAGTTCCTAATCAAATATGACAAAATCAAAAGCTCAAACACTTAAAAACGAATTGATAACAACTGTCGTATTCCTGACGTGGTATAGGCATTTTCTTTTTATGTAGGCAATGGTCTATTGAGCCTTGTTTTACAGCTAACTTAACCTGTATGACAGTCGCATAAAATTCCATAAACAAACAGACATAATAGGTAAAAATGTCAAAATAGGGGTACAACAGTCAATATTGTGCTATAATATCAATCACCATAAAACTAAACAATTTGATTTTCAGTACTCTACGTAACGTAAGAATTTCTATCATAATAGGGCACCGATTATATCCGTTCGTTGATAAGAATATTTGATTTTGAATAAAATGAAATCTTTTCCTTGAGTAATTACTATGTCGAAAACTAATTTTATCAATACAAGTTAATAATGTTGAGAGATATATATCTTCTAACCTTTAATTTTTGTCACGAATATTCATCTGCAAATTGATATTTGTGGTTAGATAAGGGTCCTTCATTTAGTCTGTATTCTTTAATTTTCTAGATCATTTTTTCTATTCTTTATACTTTTTGTTCATTGTTCTTCATTCTTTTAAATTAAGCTCTTGATTATTCTCTATTCTTAATTTTTTTTCTTGTTTTGTTTTCTATTCTGTATATTTTTTACACACTATTCTCTATTCTGTAAATCCCTATCCACACCTCCATAATTAAGTAATTATAGTCAACTTGAAAATTTTGGAGCAATAACCTTTGAAAATATTTATAGTCTGACATTGGAATAACCATCTGTGTGTTTCAGAAATATCTGTTTTTATTTTTTCTATTTCCATATCTGTTGCAAGCCTACAAGTCATTATGAAACGAGATTTTTATTAGACTTAAGTCAAACATTATAAAAATAAAAATTAAAGTAATAAAGCTTAACCTATAAATTCAATTCCCGAAGCTTCTAAAAAGTTAGCTCGCCTGATACTAATAATGTCCTTCTTTGTCAAATATTCATTTGAATAAAATGAAGTATGTGGTAAAAGTCTACTAGACAGCAATCCAACGACATAGAAAGATAGACATCTAGAGATATTTATAAATTTACACAGTCTCCTTAAATGAATATTACGTGTCTGTAAATCATACACGTACATACATTGTACATGTATCTTTACCAATCGCCCGAGTTTAAAAAATCTGTGAATGAATGTAACAGTCGTGAGAGATTATCACAGATTTGACGGGCACAGAACTCCTATCATGTATAATACCAGATTTCCTAAATAGTGAAACAATTCCGATTTAAAATGATAACAACAAAAGACGAGTCACTGTGGCTCAACTTTGGTACATACATATAAAAAAGAAGATGTGGTATGATTGCCAATGAGTCAACTATCCACAAAAGACCAAAATGACACAGACATTAACAACTATAGGTCACCGTACGGCCTTGCTTACATTTTTTGTTAGTATGGTCTGTAATCGTTCTTTTTGATTTACATATGTTATAAACTCAAAAGTGATAAGAAAAACGTATGATTGCAATCAAAACAGTAATAAATCCCGACATTCTATTCCGGTTGACAAGAAACTCTACCGTTTACACTCTAATATCGGCAGCTGTCTTTCGAGTACATCTGTAAATCATTTAAATAACATAAAATTTAATTATTACACAAATAAGTTGAGAGGATTCGAAACCATTAGCGTTTTGAAAAGCTGGACATGAAATATACTTGTATAATAATTTTTCTATTGCAAAAACATTAACGAAAACAAACAACAATTCAATAAACAGAAAGAAAGAAAAAGATGGGGAAAAAAACCAAACAAACACCAGCTGTGGATTCATTTGTATTCGTTGGATACCAATTTCCGTGGTGTTCGAGGATACTGGTAAACAACGAATTCAAATATTCAACGAATTATAAATTTTCTATAGTTTTTGTATGCAGATATTGGTAAAACCACGAAATCAAATATCCACGGAAAGTTTTACGTTTCGTCCCCGAGGGTATCACCAGCCCAGTAGTCAGCACTTCGGTGTTGACATGAATATCAATCATATGGTCATTTTTTTTTAAATTTTCTGTTAACAAAACTTTAAATTTTTCGAAAAACTAAGGATTATCTTACCCCAGGAGTAGATTACCTTAGCCGTATTTGGCACAACTTTTTGGAATTTTGGGTCCTGAATGCTCTTCAACTTTTTAACTATTTTGATCTGAGCGTCACTGATGAGTCTTATGTAGGCGAAACTCGCGTCTGGCATATAAAATTATAATCCTGGTACTTTTGATAACTCTATTATTTACCTTATCCACTAAAATAAATGAATCCACAGCATAATGTATTAATTCAGAAGAATGGACCAACAGACTATTCCCATCAATGTTAGCCTCTTAGTACAAATTTAAAATGTTAAACATATATATATATATATGTATATAGTGGTTCCACATTTATTTTGCGACATTATATCGTTATACATTGTATATATACGCTTCAGATTTGAAACAATTGAACAAACAAGCACCACAATACATTCAGGCAAATGGAAATAGTTTAATCTAAAGAAAAAAAAACTTTGATGGGCATTGGCGACCAGAAAAGCCAGTGCTTTAAGATACATTTCAATATTGACTGGCCAATTAAAGTCCCCCGTGGAATATATAAAGTATGCCAGTCAATTTACGTCTCAAACATTTTAGATATTTGAGCTAAAAAAAAAAAATTTCTATATGTAACCAATTATCTGAACTCGTGTGAAATTATGATTGAAAAATATGGTTGTGCGTTAATTTGTTTTTCAATGAATGAGTTGTTTAATCGAAACAGTATTTATGTTTCAGAGCTAACAAAGCTAGATGGAAAGATGCACCTCCACCACCCCATGGTATCATTCCTGTAAAAGGGTCCGTGCATGTGGCTGTTAGCAGAGGATTTGTAGAATACATCCTTTTTGACAAAATAGCTAAGTCTTATTTCAATTGGACTCGGAGTGTTGAAATTCCTGATGAAGTCTTTTTCTCTACACTTAACCACAATCCGAAGTTGAACATTCCAGGCTCATACAAAGGTAAATTAAAATAGATTCACGGGCTCGTATAAGAACATTTCCTGCTATCCAAAATAGTAATGATCAGCGGCCCGTTTAACAACCTCATAGCGATAATAAAATATATCAGGACCGTACCTGCTATTCAGCAATGATTTTAAGTTTTTAACAACCTCACAGCGATAATAAAATAATAACCTCCGCATAACGCAATAATAAAAACCAAACCGATTTATAATTATTGTTTAATTGATTGCTTAACGTCACATCGCAAATATTTCATACATGGTATGGACGAGAACTTATATACAATTAAGATAGGATAGATGCGATAAACATTGAACATACAATTGTTCAGTCAGAACAGGTCTATAAGGCAGGATGCAAGTAATAGCTAGGCAATGTTCACCTATTTTCATTCTTTTTGAAACCACATATAAATTCAGAATGGAAATGGGGAATGTGTCAAGGGGACAACAACCCGACCAAAGAGCAGACAACAGCCGAAGGCCACCATGCAGTGTGTCTTCAACGCAGCGAGAAACTCCCGCAACCGGAAGCGTGCTTTAGCTGGCACCTAAACAAACATGTGTACTAGTTCACAGCCTAAATCGAATAAATAAACAAGTTTAGCAAAGTGAATATTTTCCCCATAAAGAACGGAAGCATATTTAGTTCCCTTAGGAATGTCGATTGTCTGTTGGAGAAACCGACAATTCATTTGGTTCTACTGATTCAGATAAGTGTACATTTCAAAGAAGAAAAATGTTCAAAAAACGGAATACATTTCTGTCGTGGTCATCATTATATATTAAGACGATAATACTGGTAAACTTTTACATTTATTTATATCTTCCAGGTGTTCCGGAAACAAATTGTGACACAAAACCCTTTCTAACTCGATTTAAAAACTGGGGGAATCACATCTATAACTGGCCGTGCCATGGTTCGCGTGTGAGATTGGTTTGTGTATTTGGTATAGGAGATTTACCATTGCTAGCTTCAAGACCAGAAATGTTTGCCAACAAGTTCTATCTCCATTACCAACCACATGCCTTAAAATGTATGGACCAGCTAATTTACAATCGAACAAGGGACGAATATTTCAATGTTTTAAAATTTGACGTTTCTAAATATCAGTCGTTAGAATTTATTAAACATACTGTATGAAATTTCAAATATTAGTATACATACGGACGCAGCACTATATATCTCTTTTTATTTTTCCTTTTGAAATAAGCAATATTTAACCAATATACAAACACACATTTCATTCATTACTTCAGTAACTGAATAAGACGAGCTTACCATACGGAACACAGTTTCATTAAAAAGAATCCATTATTTCATTTCAAGACGTCTTTGGTCATATGTCTCTCAATATAAGTAAATAATAAAATAAACGGTACCAATTTTCTTGCAATATAAGTAAACATTCTACAAATTACCTAAAACTCAACACTCGTCATCCAATTTGTTGAATATTGTTTGAAATTTAGTCGATTTTCAAAAGTAGGTATATTTTTGGTCATTTTCTTTAATGCCTGTCGATGTTAGACATTTTAAAAATTGGCATAAATTGGCTGAAAATTGAGTTATTCTGAAATTTAGAAAAATCCTGTAACATATAATACGTCTCTATAAGAACAACACACGATGTAATTTTTAAGCTTCAAATTTTCTCTTGAATGTATGAACTCCGCGAGGAGATTGATTAAAAAATACACTTTATATGCAGTAAAGAAAGTGTATTGTATGTATACGACAAATGTTTTCTGCTGACTGATAAATGCAAATGATATCCAGTTCCTTCAGTGGAAATAATACGCTGCTCACATGTATCAGAATCGATATCCATCAAATAACACGGATCAAATCGAAGTCTTCAATTTGTAGTGATCGCGCTCTGATCTATTTCGTAATGTCGAAATCCTCTGCATTACCATATATCACTGCTTCTGTTTGGTTACTTTACGTTGGTGTCCAGCCGCCAGTATGATTTCGAAAAATTAAATGTGTGGTCGTTTATGTGTTGTGGTGTATAAAAAAAACAACCAATGAACATATGCTGATTTAATATCACACACATATTTATTATAAACATTTTTTCTGTTCAGAAAACACCAGAAAAGAGAGGCGAAGGATACCAAAGGAACATTTAAACTCACAAGTCGAAAGTAAACTAACAAAGAAACAACAGTACATAAAACACAACATAAAAAAAATACAGAGCAACACCTTAAAAACTGGGGGTGATCTCAAGTGATCAGAAAGATGGCATTGCGAGTAGCCTGGTAATCATCTGAATATAAGTTAATACATTTGCCAATTTGCAAATACATGTTTGTTTAAGCTTAAATGTGAACTGCATAACACAGCATTTTTTTCAACAATCATTGAGATTTTCAGATGCACTGTTACAGTTGTAAATATCTAGGTACTATAACTAGGTAAACAAACTAGAGGCTCTAAAGAGCCTGTGTCGCTCACCTTGGTCTATGTGCATATTAAACAAAGGACACAAATGGATTCATGACAAAATTGTATTTTGGTGATGGTGATGTGTTTGAAGTTCTTACTTTACTGAACGATTTTGCTTCTTACAATTATATCTATAATGAACTTTGCCCATTAGTAACAGAGAACTATATTTGGTAAAAATTTACATAAATTTACCAAATTAATGAAAATTGTTAAAAATTGACTATAAAGGGCAATAACTCCTTAAGGGGTCAATTGACCATTTAGGTCATGTTGACTTATTTGTAGATCTTACTTTGCTGAACATTATTGCTGTTTACAGTTTATCGCTATCTATAATAGTATTCAAGATAACCAAAAACGGTAAAATTTCTTTAAAAATTACCAATTGGAGGGCAGCAACCCAACAACCAGTTGTCCAATTCATCTGAAAAATTCAGGGCAGATAGATATTGACTTGATTAACAATTTAACTTCTTGTCAGATTTGCTCTAGATGCTTTGGTTTCATAGTTATAAGCCAAAAACTGCATTTTACCCCTATGTTCTATTTTTAGCCGTGGCGGCCATCTTGGTTGAATGGCCAGGACATCGGACACATTTTTCAAACTAGATACCCCAAAGATGATTGTGGCCTAGTAGTTTCAGTGGAGATTTTGTAAAAGATTACTTAGATTTATGAAAAATGGTTAAAGATTGACTATAAAGGGAAATAACTCCTAAAGGGGTCAACTGACCATTTTGGTCATGTTGACTTATTTGTAGATCTTACTTTGCTGAACATTATTGCTGTTTACAGTTTATCTCTATCTATAATAATATTCAAGATAATAACCAAAAACAGCAAAATTTCCATAAAATTACCAATTCAGGGGCAGCAACCCAACAACCGATTGACCGATTCATCTGAAAATTTCAGGGCAGATAGATCTTGACCTGATAAACATTTTTATCCCATGTCAGATTTCCTCAAAATGCTTTGGTTTTTGAGTTATAAGCCAAAAACTGCATTTTCCCCCTTTGTTCTATTTTTAGCCGTGGCGGCCATCTTGGTTGGTTGACCAGGTCACGCCACACATTTTTTAAACTAGATACCCCAAAGATGATTGTGGCCAAGTTTGGATTAATTTGGCCTAGTAGTTTCAGAGGAGAAGATTTTTGTAAAAGATTACTTTAATTAACGAAAAATGGTTTAAAATTGACTATAAAGGGCAATAACTCCTAAACGGGTCAACTGACCATTTTGGTCATGTTGACTTATTTGTAGATCTTACTTTGCTGAACATTATTGCTGTTTACAGTTTATCGCTATCTATAATAGTATCCAAGATAACCAAAAACGGCAAAATTTCTTTAAAAATTACCAATTGGAGGGCAGCAACCCAACAACCAGTTGTCCAATTCATCAGAAAATTTCAGGGCAGATAGATCTTGACCTGATAAACATTTTTATCCCGTCAGATTTCCTCAAAATGCTTTGGTTTTTGAGTTATAAGCCAAAAACTGCATTTTACCCCTATGTTCTATTTTTAGCGGTGGCGGCCATCTTGGTTGATTGACCAGGTCACGCCACACATTTTTTAAACTAGATACCCCAAAGATTATTGTGGCCAAGTTTGAATTAATTTGGCCCCGTAGTTTCAGAGGAGAAGATTTTTGTAAAAGATTACTTTAATTTACGAAAAATGGTTAAAAATTTACTATAAAGGGCAATAACTCCTAAACGGGTCAACTGACCATTTTGGTCATGTTGACTTATTTGTAGATCTTACTTTGCTAAACATTATTGCTGTTTACAGTTTATCTCTATCTATAATAATATTCAAGATAATAACCAAAAACAGCAAAATTTCCTCAAAATTACCAATTCAGGGGCAGCAACCCAACAACCAATTGACCGATTCATCTGAAAATTTCAGGGCAGATAGATCTTGACCTGATAAACATTTTTATCCCATGTCAGATTCCTCAAAATGCTTTGGTTTTTGAGTTATAAGCCAAAAACTGCATTTTACCCCTATGTTCTATTTTTAGCGGTGGCGGCCATCTTGGTTGGTTGACCAGGTCACGCCACACATTTTTTTAAACTAGATACCCCAAAGATGATTGTGGCCAAGTTTGAATTAATTTGGCCCAGTAGTTTCAGAGGAGAAGATTTTTGTAAAAGATTACTTTAATTTACGAAAAATGGTTAAAAATTGACTATAAAGGGCAATAACTCCTAAACGGGTCAACTGACCATTTTGGTCATGTTGACTTATTTGTAGATCTTACTTTGCTGAACATTATTGCTGTTTACAGTTTATCTCTATCTATAATAATATTCAAGATAATAACCAAAAACAGCAAAATTTCCTCAAAATTACCAATTCAGGGGCAGCAACCCAACAACCGATTGACCGATTCATCTGAAAATTTCAGGGCAGATAGATCTTGACCTGATAAACATTTTTACCCCCATGTCAGATTTGCTCTAAATGCTTTGGTTTTTGAGTTATAAGCCAAAAACTGCATTTTACCCCTATGTTCTATTTTTAGCCGTGGCGGCCATCTTGGTTGGTTGACCGGGTCACGCCACACATTTTTTAAACTAGATACCCCAATGATGATTGTGGCCAAGTTTGGTTTGATTTGGCCCAGTAGTTTCAGAGGAGAAGATTTTTGTAAAAGCTAACGCCGGACGACGACGGACGACGGACGACGGACGACGGACGCCGGACGCAAAGTGATGAGAAAAGCTCACTTGGCCCTTTGGGCCAGGTGAGCTAAAAAGAGATGGTTTGGATCCAGCAATTACGTGTAACCTCGCTGTAACTGTCAGGAGTCTGGAAGTTTATTGGTTGTCGCTTGTTTCTGTTTCTGTATGCCATTTTTTTGTTCTTTATATAATTTAAAATCTAGCTGTCCGATGATTTGTCTCGTCTTTATTGTTTTAACTAGTCATTTTGGGGGCAGTTACAGCTTACTTTGCGGTCTGAGGCATTGCTCCACGTTGAAGGCCGTACTGTGGCCTATAATTGCTGAAATATTTACCACTTTAGGTTTTGGATTAAGAGTTGAGGCAATTGGCAATCATACGACATCTTCTGTTGTTTATATTATTTGACAAATGCAAAATAAAGAATAAAAGCTCAACAAACATATCTCAATAAGAAAAAATGGTAAATGACATGATCAAGATGTGATGAAACCTTTTAGATGATCTTTACAATAATCATGACATGATCAAGATGTGATGAAACCTTTTAGATGATCTTTACAATAATCATGACATGATCAAGATGTGATGAAACCTTTTAGATGATCTTTACAATAATCATGACATGATCAAGATGTGATGAAACCTTTTAGATGATCTTTACAATAATCATGACATGATCAAGATGTGATGAAACCTTTTAGATGATCTTTACAATAATCATGACATGATCAAGATGTGATGAAACCTTTTAGATGATCTTTACAATAATCATGGCATGATCAAGATGTGATGAAACCTTTTAGATGATCTTTACAATAATCATGTCATCCTTTATATAGAGGACAACTATTTTATTCTGAGGTTGGAGCCTGGCAAAATTGGTCAGGCCAGAATATTCTTGTTTGTGTCTGCCGCTCAAGCACCACTGAAGCATACATATTCAATAATATAAATGACAGGAAGTTACAATATGTTATACTAGGCAAAAATATTGAAAGTGACATAAGCAATTAATGTTCGAATAGATATAGGAAGATGTGGTATGAGTATAAATCCAAGTCACAATTTATAAAATTAAACCATTAGAATATGTCAAAGTACGGTCTTCAACACGGAGCCTTGGTTCACACCCAACAGCAAGCTATAGAGGGTCCCAAAAATTACTGTGTAAAACCATTCAAACGGTAAAACAAACGGTCTAATCTATTTAAAAAAAAGAAAAAGAAATGAGAAAAACTTATAAACCACATCAACAAACGACAACTACTGAACATCAGATTCCTGACTATATATTACTAACTGATTCAAAGCATATAAAGTACTTTAAAACATATAACCAGTTAAAGCAAATTATAAGAAAAAAGTACTATGAATGAATATAAAAAAGAAGATGTGGTATGATTGCCAATGAGACAACTATCCACAAAAGACCAAAATGACACAGACATTAGTTACTATAGGTCACCGTACGACCTTCAACAATGAGCAAAGCCCATACCGCATAGTGAGCTATAAAAGGCCCCGATAAGAAGCATTATTTGTTTAACAGAAAAACAAAAGATATATGGAATATCCATGATCTATGACATAAAATCAGTAAATGCACAAAAAAAACAAAAAAAAAAACAAAAAAAAAACAAATAGTTATCCATGATCTATGACATAAAATCAGTAAATGCACAAAAACAAACAAGTACACAAAAAATTATCCATGATCCATGACAAATAATTCAGTCAATACACAACAACAACAATAGGACACACACAAAAAGCGAAGGAACAGTGCTTGTATTGTTGTTCTTTGTCTCAAACTCAGTGAGTCATTCAACACAGAGCTAAAACTCTCAACTCACTGCAAGTTTAAAACACCCCTGCCACCGCATTGGGCGGAATTAATTGCAAAAGAATTTTTATGGAATTTGTAAGATGTAACACAACCTAATCGTGCCCGGTCAAAGCAGGTATTACATTGGCATAAACTACTATTACAGGTAACCATCAGTTCAGAAAATTGGTTGAAATTGGTTTTTTTTTCACTAAAACTCTGGGATAGTTCATCCCAATAGTTTGCAACTGTGTAGTGAAAAAAATGATATCATAGTTTGTTGTTCTTACTTGAGGCTGTTCAAATGTATTTCTATATCTGAAGGAATATTTGTAACTTTTTGATATATTAAGCAAATTTACTCCTTAAAAATTTAATTTAGACTGAAACAAATGATAAAGAATGAATGTAACATAAGTGTTTGTCTATTCGAAAAAAAAACCCTTAAAATGTGATGCACACTTAAGAATAACACGATACACGGGTTATTTGGTGTGCACTACATTTTTTTTGTATTTCTTAATAGATGTCTTATAAGAGACATGCATACCAGCAAGTAAACGATGTTTCATATTCAGTATTTATCGAGAGAATTGCATTATAGAAGCTTGTAAAACTGAAATAAAAAAAAAGGGCAAATTTATTTTTGCTGTATATTGATGAAAAAAAATGAAAAAAAAAACATGAACATAGAATATTTCTGGTCACCCATTTCGGACTGTTCGACAAAGGCCTTAGCATTTTATACATGTACTTTCCCAAACTATACTTATTTTTTCACACTTTTTGAAGCACCAGTCTAATCTTGTCACATGCACATTCAAAAGAGAAATAATGTCTTTTTGTGAATATAAAAAAAAATAAAGTCTGTCTTTGCAACTGCAGGTTAACTTGAGCAATTAAAGATAGCAATTACTAAAGTTTGTATCTTACTACTATTTTTATACGATCAAAGGTGGATACAGCCCTCCCCCTTTTTGTGGGAAATTTGGTTGATTATATAGGGAATCACCGAAGCATGATAGGAGCACTCGGAGCTCCCCACTTTTAGGTCAGTCAGAGCCCCTTTGTTTTATGGATCCGCCATTGACAATTTAAAGACAAGGTCGTACGTCTCGATGTTTGTACATGTATTTGCGGCATTCGCGATCTGTTCACATCAGTTAACATCGAGATAAGGTTCGTTTTAAAGTCATAAGAAACGAGTGACCGGTGAAAAATAATGTTCCTCCAATTCTTGAACCAATGCATACAAACATCATAAACTTAGTCTTCTGTTCAAGAATTTTTTTTTGCATAAATTTCGTATAATCGTCAATTTTTTTTCAATCGGTCAGTGTTGTTGTGAAAATATGGCAGGTAATTAAAGTTTGTGCTTTGAAGCCGAAGTTTAACGATTGTCACCTGTTTGTCAACAATCAACAAAAAAGCATGGAAATTGCGCACGTGTTTAACATAATAGATTCAGATAATAGTTTATTTTAAGGACATCCATCATGCGTATTGCGATCACCGGACTTTTACGAGATGGGTCACACTGAGGTCACTTTGCATACGGAAAATATGTCGGGGGAATTGCTTCCTGGAAGGAAGAAAGGAAGCAATGAAAATAAAGTAAACTTCTTCTAAATATGAATAAATTAAAGAATTTTCTTCAGAAAAAAGTATATGTACATAAGTTTTATAATGTAAACTATCCATTGAGTTATAAAAAAACATATGCATTATTTTTTTTTTAATTTGAGGTTTCTTATGACTTTAATATGCTTAGTATCTTAATTTCAATTTGTCAATCTTTGCTGCATATACATGTATCAATCGACTCCTTTGGAAATTTCCTCCGCCCCCCCCCCCCCCCCCCCCCCCCCGAATTTCTCTAATCTAGCTGAATTTTTATATACGAATAACAAGCATGTTCCAGAAAGGTATAAATTAACATGATTAAACCAGCAGATAAATGATTAACCGGAATTTATACGCATAGGTTAGCAATGATTTTATATCTATTTTACACCTATATATGTATATCTTCTGTACTCGACGTTTGCTATACCTAGACTTAAGGAGGGAAATGATAAAATTTAAGATTTTTGAAAGGAAGTTTTGTTTTTATTTCAATTTATTTAAATATATTAATTATTCACCAGAACGTAATAAATAAATAATAAATAAGCATTATGTAGAGTCGGCAAAGCCAGTTATACGTTGCGTTGTAAAAGTCGGCTATACTATATGACAAAAAAAATACATACAAATATAGCCAAATTCATCAAAGGTCAGCTTTCCCTGAGGGAGATAAAAACCTTAATTTCTGTATAATTTTAAAATGTCGATGGTGATGTTATCATAAGTAGCGCCTGATTTTAATTAAGTTTAGTTCACATCCCATCAAAGGCGTCGTTTATTAAAGGTACGTTGTTACCTTTGATTGGTTATGAATTCGAATGGTTTATAGACAAAGTTTCATCCAGGCACTCGTCATAGGCTGGTCCTCTCCCTTGCAATATACAATCTGTCAAAGCCAAACAGATAAGGTAAAGGGCAGAGAACCAGTATAGCACTCGTCAATACTCGGCAAATTCCGTTCATTTATTTGTAGCGAAAACACCCGATGCTTGCGGACTCCGTCGAGGCGGAAGTAACTTTTGTAATGCATTTTGGGTAGACTAAACGACAACAACCGACGAACACGTGCTATTAGAATGGGATTTCCAGGTACGAATTAGTTAACAATATAGCTCAAATGTATGTTGTCACCATCATTTGAAACTGCATAATCATTATTTAAGCAATGGCAAATTTTTGAAATATGCAGATTTGACATAGTGTTCACTGTTGCAAAAAGATCTAGAAAAATTAAAAAAAGGGGGGCTCACCACCACGTGGTTTCAAATGTTAAAGATTTTAAGCAGTTTATTACAATCTGTAGATAATTTTTATATTTCTGTTATATATATCATTTAATGCATTTCGCAGAATGAGAATAAAGACGTCATATAGAAAAGATGAATTGTCGCTCACACGAGGGGTTATTTTGTTTTTGTGAAAGAGACCAACAAAATCGGTCTTTTTAAATGAAAGGGGTAGAATTAATGATATATTAAACATTTTCTTAAAGAGGGGTCTTCTTATTTTCAATGAAGGGGTAAAACTCGAAGCAAAAAATAAAATAAACAAGATTACTAAAATTTTTACTTAGAAGATTGAAGCCTTGTCAGACTTCAAAGTTTTTGTCAATATTTTACCACATGTTGTGTTTTTCGGAAACGTGTCTGCAAATAATGTAAATATGTAGTCTTTTTTACTTGAAAATTGTTTTTTGATGAAAACCTAAACTTCAAGCACGTTATACATCTAGTCCAAATAATTATGACGTCTTGGAAGGCTATTTTAAACTTGCTTTGACCCCTTCCTTCAAAATTTGTAAGGCGTTAATAGAAAAAATATAATAGCCTTTCAAGACGTCATAATTATTTGGACTAGTTATACATCGAAACACAATTAAAGATAGGAATCTGATACATCAGTTATCATAATAGTTAGGAAGTACTATGTTAAAATAAATAATTGTGATGTCTTTTGTAATTTTTCTGTAGACTTCGCATTAAACTGGTATTTACTACGTGAAATTGTTTCAATTTAAGATATGATTTTACTCCAGTACATGGATTGAAAGTAAAGAGTAAAATCAGAAAAAAAAGTTTAAAGCATTTTGCAATTTTTGCTGACATGTTCATGTATTTAAAGATTGAACAGTCCATTATTATTTAACTACAATGTATTGACTTGAAAGACTGAAAATTAAATGATCTGATATCTTTGTAGCATTTTCACCAAGAGGAGGGCGTGGTAGAGGAGGCGGTGATAGAGGAGGTGGACGTGGTGGCTTCAGAGGAGGCAGAGGTGGTGGTGACAGGGGAGGACGTGGTGGCTTCAGAGGAGGCAGAGGTGGTGGTGACCGAGGAGGACGTGGAGGTGGATTCAGAGGTGGTAGAGGAGGTAATACATACTTGTAGTCAAAAAATTTGCTCAATGTCATAAACAAATTTGCTTTTTAATTTGAACTTTGAAGATATAAGTTTTGATCATCTGATTTACAGTATGCAATTACTTGCTTGCCTTGAGGAATCTGGTAAAACACATACATTTGTCACCTTATCAAATTAACGTCAAACATATAATTTTGGGGCTGGGTAAAATCTTGACCTTCTTATACTTTAAGGGTCCCTATACTATAGAGTTCAGATTGATGAATGGTTATGGTTAGATTTAAGGATGTTTCAGGTTTTTGGGTTAAGGCTAGTGTTAGGTTTAGGAATTGGTTAGTGTAAGGTTCAGGTTTTAGAATAGTTAAGTATAGCTCTTCATGGGTTGGGACCCAGTATAAGAAATCTAAAATCTGTGATTCGCAGTTTAACTGTGAGGCTTTTATACATGGAAAACAATATGGAATCTTCTTTACTGTTCTTGGTAAAAAAAAATCTATATAAAGAAAAAAATACCTTTCAAATACATTGATTATTTTCCTGCAATGTCATGAATTTTGATATGTTTGTTAATTAACGTTCCATATTCAGATTAGCAAATGTGTGAGTTAAATTGTTTCCTTAGCATTCAATGGATAATAACGAGAAACCTTTTTCTTTTGTAGGTAGAGGTGGAGGAGGAAGAGGTAAATATGTTATAAGTAAAGGCAACAGTAGTATAATGCTGATGAATAGTCCTAAATCGTTTAAGCAACAACAAATCTATTACAAACTAAAAACCAAAGGAAAAACCATTGCTGTATATAGAGTTTGTAATGTGTTTGCTGATATTCAATGTGATCTCTAGATTTAATAGCAAACCTACATATATATGGGAATCTTTCCATGGCTTGATTTGGGCAAGAATTGTAATATTTTATTACACTTAAATTTGTGAATAAAGACACCCATTAAAAACCTCAGAGAATGGTACCCCACAAATTACAGTACTTTCATAGTAATAGGTTTTTCAGTTTCTTAAAGTTAAAAGGTAAAACTTTTGGTTACAGTGTAAACAATTGAAAATTAAACAAGATAATTTGTTAGTCCTATGCTGATTATAGTTAACCATTGTAGGTGGCAGAGGAGGGTTTGCAGGAGGAAAGAAAGTTGTTGTAGAACCTCACAGACACGAAGGTAAGATCATTTAGAGATAATTGATGATCTAAAATGTTGAAATCAGTCATTGAATCAAGTAAATCTGTTTCTCTGTGTCAAATCTTGGTTGAACCTTTCCTGTGAAATAATTAAATGTCGATAAGTTTACACTGTTAGGACCAACATTGATTGATTGGTAAATGCTTTACGCAGGATTATTTTGGACCTACAACATGTGCTAATGGGTAATATCACCTTACTAATCTTTTCAGCAGGTTAAAGGGAATGAAATAGAAAAGTAGTTTTAAGATTTACAGTCAATTTCATTGAGTGTGTAGGCATTAGGCAAAGGTAATCTTTGTTAAGCTTGCTTGCTAACTGAACTGTGAAGTTGTTGTTGGGTAAGGTATAATACCCATCTTTTGAAATAGCCTAGTCCTACAGACTAATAGATTGGTTATATGTCGGACTAGTCTACACTTAAAGGAGGGTAGTTTTCCTAACATAACAATGGCTTCACGGTTCAGCTAGCAAGCAAGCTGACAAAAGATATTACCTTTAGCTACATACTCATTGATATCAGCTGTAAAGTAAAAATCTGTTGAAATATTTCAATTAGCTAAATTTGATTTGTGGGAAAAGCCAGGCAAATACCATTGCTACCTTACTAGATGACTGATGATGTGATTTTGTCAAGGTACAAAAAATGTATATATGTATGTTAAATACTTGACCATAAAAAAAGAATCAAATGTTTCATATTTGAGCACTTCTTTCAAAATAAGTTAAGACACTTGGAAATGTGATTATCATAAAACCTAGCTATGACAGTACACTACTCTTATCTTAACAGTAACTAACCCACAGTTACCTTGTATGAGAATAAATTTTCATGATTTCAAATCTGTATGTGCCTTAAAAGTTAAAAAATGTAACTAATTAATAGGTACCTGCACATGTAAAGAAATTGATGAAACTTTACCAAGTTGTAGAATACTGTCTGAGGGAGTGCATAATCTACTCCAATGTACATGAATATGTTGTAAAAAAATTTCCCGCAGTAATAATTTGTTTGTTTTTATTTGTAGGTGTATTTATTGCTAGAGGAAAAGAAGATTCATTGGTAACCTTGAATTTGGTTCCAGGTGAAACTGTATATGGAGAGAAGAAAATATCTGTAGAGGTATAAAATCGTGTTTTACTGGGGCCACACTTGAAAATATTTTGGTTTGCTTAAAACCAGGGTTGGCAAAAACCCGGGTTTTATGAGTATTGCCCAGCCCAGTGGGAAATACTGGGAAAACCCGGGTTTTACTGGGTTTTAGTGGGTAATACTGGGCAATACTGGGTAAAATAAAATATTTGTCTGAATGTTAAAGAGGATTCAGTGATAAACACAAATGCAATACATTTAAAATAAGATATTTATACCCTGTTTTGTTTGTTTAGCATTTGTCTAGGTTGGCAAACTGTAAATAGAAAGCTAATAAATCATTTTTTTTCAAATGAATATAGCTCCTATTTAGAATTAACAATTACATGTATTAAAGAAACATCACATTTAAATAATGTATATGTACTGTCACTAATTAATTTATGTAATTATTCAGATTAGAACACAGATTTGTTTATGTAACAATAATCAGTCCTTTCAATTTTATAAGTGTTAATGGCATGACCCTGTAGGGTGTTTATTTAGCAATATGAATGTGTAACAATTAAAACTGACAATTCACTTAAACACTGCAATAAAATGCATTTTTCAAAGTTTGGATGATTGAAACAATACTTGGTAATTAAAAGGTCTTTAAATGTGCAAATCTTGTATTCTGCCTACATATAAAATTAATAGAGAAGAGAATGAAATTGAATTTTCTAGAGATGACTGTCAATGGTTATCTGTATAAAAAGTATAAATTTAGCTGTTATACTATGAAACTATAACAAGTCTATACTATTTTGTGTTAAAATAAGCTTAAAAAATCATATTGCCCAGTAATGCCCACTATTACCCATTTCTGGGAGTATTGCCCAGCCCGGGAAAACCCGGGTTTTCCAGCCCGGGAATTCCCGGGTGGGTAATACTTTGCCAACCCTGCTTAAAACCCTACCTAAAGGTTGAGACAGTGGGTAGGTAGGTAGGCATTTTCCTTTTTTTTTTTCAAAAAAAGAAATTGAAGTATAGGATGTTTATTAGTCTTCATGCCTATCTGATTAAAAAAACTTCTTAAATCAGGACAATAAAAGAATTTAAGTAGGCAGCTTTTTTCTGGGTAGGTAGGGTTAGGGCCAAGAAATCTATTCTTTTTCATGGCCTGGTCAAAGCTAGATCATGTTTTTACATTGTGTATAATAGATATCATCATGCATGAATGAGCCAGGTTTTTGGCTGTTGGACAATCAGCTACAAATCAATAATCAAAACTTTGTGTTTACTTCTGGTTAAGATTTAGGATTCAAGTATTTTGGAGTGAAGGAGATGTGAAACCTGTATCTGAAAAAAATCTATATCATGTATATAGTAAACAATAAATTTAAAATCATTATTAAATTATAAGAGGCTAAAATTAGGTGTAGTTTAATGATTAAGGTTAATAGGCAGCAGTCTGCACCAAAAACTTTTTTAACTACTTAGTACTAGTCCAAAGACCAATTTCTTATTGGTCCAAACAAAGTTTTGCAAAAACTTACTAGTCCAAATGAAATTTTACTAGTCTTGGGCATCGGACTAGTGGCTTACCGTACAGACTGAGGCAGTACCTCATGTCATATCTAGCAAGATGTGCAATTTTTGTCGAGCCTGCAACTTTTGTTGCAGAAAGCTCGACATAGGGATAGTGATCCGGCGGCGGCGGTGTTAGCTCACTTCTTAAAAGCTATATATTTTAGAAGGTGGAAGACCTGGATGCTTCATATTTTGTATATAGATGCCTCATGTTACGAAGTTTCCGTCAGTCACATGTCCATTGTCCTTGACCTCATTTTCATGGTTCAGTGACCACTTGAAAAAAAAAGTTCAGATTTTTTGCAATGTTAAATTCTCTCTTACTGTAAGTAATAGGATAACTATATTTAGTATGTGCGTACCTTGCAAGGTCCTCATGCCCGTCAGACATTTTTCACTTGACCTCAACCTCATTTCATGGATCAGTGAACAAGGTTAAGTTTTGGTGGTCAAGTCCATATCTCAGATACTATTAGCAATAGGTCTAGTATATTCGGTGTATGGAAGGACTGTAAGGTGTACATGTCCAACTGGCAGGTGTCATCTGACCTTGACCTCATTTTCATGGTTCAGTGGTTATAGTTAAGTTTTTGTGTTTTGGTCTGTTTTTCTCATACTTTATGCAATAGGTCTACTATATTTGTTGTATGGAATGATTGTAAGGTGTACATTTCTAGCGGGCAGGTGTCATCTGACCTTGACCTCATTTTCATGGTTCAGTGGTTATAGTTAAGTTTTTGTGTTTTGGTCTGTTTTTCTCATACTTTATGCAATACATTGTAGGTTTACTATATTTGTTGTATGGAATGATTGTAAGGTGTACATGTCTAGCGGGCAGATGTCATCTGACCTTGACCTCATTTTCATGGTTCAGTGGTCAAAGTTCAGTTTTTGAGTTTTGGTCTTTATCTAATACTATACGTCATAGGTCAACTATATTTTGTGTATGGAAATATTTTATGATCTATATGTCAGTCGTGCAGGTTTTATTTGACCTTGACCTGGTTTTCAAGGTTCATTGCTTAGTGTTAAGTTTTTGTGTTTTGGTCTATTTTCTTAAACTATAAGCAATAGGTCAACTATATTTGTTGTATGGAAGCATTGTTAGCTGTACATGTCTGCCTGGCATATGGTTCAACTGACCTTGACCTCATTTTCATGGTTCATGTTAAGTCTATGTGACAGTCGTAATAAAGCTTTAGATTTAGGAGTATCAACATAATATCAATGATTAGTAAAGAAGGCGAGACATTTCTGTGTGTGCACTCTTGTTTAAACTTGTGTCAAATGATGTAATTTCATACCAGGTATATGAATGAATGTTGGTGTTGAACATACTGGATATATGTCAATGAGACAGCTACCAAAAAACACAGAAAAAAAAGCACAGCTAAAAAGAGATAAATGGTGTATATACCAGAAAGGACTGTTGCACAAAGACTCAATAAAAAAAGGAAATCTAGACATCTGTGAGGTCATTTTTTGAAGTTTTTGTATAGCAGTAACAACTGTCAGGTCACTGGTCTTCAGAATTATTTCAGGATAAAATCTACAGGATATTCAATTAAAACTTTTGTAAAGCAATGGTATAGTTCACAGTCACTCATTTTCAGTTATATCAATAAATATTTAAATTCAAAAGCTATCTAATGTAAATCTATTTATAATGTATCCTTTAGGAAGGAGAGAAGAAGATTGAGTATAGAGCATGGAATCCATTTAGATCTAAACTGGCAGCAGCCATATTGGGTGGAGTAGACAACATACACATGAAACCTGGGTCCAAAGTTTTATACCTGGGTGCAGCCTCTGGAACCACTGTCAGTCATGTCTCAGATATTGTAGGCCCAGTAAGTATAACCATCCAAGATAAACCATTATGATACAGGAATACATTTTAGTACACTACAGCATGGGGGTTTCTCTGTATTAGCTTGTCCATAGGGTGCAGGTAACCTTTAAATGGTCCATTGTTGGAACCTTTTTGGGTACACAACCATTTCTTTCTTTTAACATGGTTAACATATGCCAATTGAACATAAAAATCCATAATTTTTATTTTACAGACATAAATACATGAAATATGACATTGCATACTCGTGATACTTGATCATTGTTTATATTTGATGGAAATTATTTCTTGACATTTATTCAAGTACGTATGATTCTGCAGTTGTAAAATGGTGATAAGAAATTTCCAATGATGATATCATACTTTGCCTGATGACCATGAGGGCAAAATACTGATTTAATGAGACTGAGGAAATCCTAGGGCTATACCATCAATATTCATATGATTGATTGGATAACATCAACAATTTTCCTGGAATCAATTTGCAAACGTGTCGTCAGTAAACTTAATTTGCGACCATCAAATCATCAGTTGATGGTGTCAGATCTTAAAATACGATACAGTTATCTCCTTAATTAAAGTACTGTAGTAAGTGTTGATGCATTATTCCAATCAAAGAACAACTAGTATGTACAGGAATTGTTTACCACATCATGTTGAATTCTTTGTTTTACATTTAACAAGTCCACAGGGTTTAGGAAAGCTTTATATGGTCTCTTGTTGCAATAACTTTATTGTTTTTCTCCTTTTCATCGTACCAGGTCATGCAAGAAAATCAATCTCGTTGAGATGACCAACGATATAGATCTAAATATTTAGAAAGAAGCCTCCTGTTTTGTTAAGACACTTAATTCATCTTCATCAGAATTTTTTATTCCTACAGTAAATTAAATTAATTAGTTTCTAATGATGATATCATACTTTGCCTGATATACATGAGGGCAAAATACTGATTTAATGAGACTGAGGAAACTTGCTGGTCTTTTTTCAGAAATAATTGTTGTTTATCAAGTTTGAAGCCATGAATAAAATTTGAATTATGAGTTGTAACTTACTACAGATTGACTGAAAGAAAAGAAATAAATGATGAAAAGTTATAATAATATTTTATTTTTCAACATATATGTGAAAAAAAATTGGCCTGGTGTCCAATTGATTCCAATTTTCAATGATTTTTCTGTAGTAATGAAAAATAAATTGGAATTCTTACACATGGTTGCAATTTAGTCCAACTATTAGGCAGTTATAAAAAAAATTGAAGTCCACAAGTGAAATAGATCTGTTTTTTTTTATAATCTCTCTGACCTCATATAACAGGTTGTCTATGAAGTTATATATAAAAACAAATGCAAAATGCCATGTATATATAGTTCCTTGAATTTGACTTTTTTCCATCAAAAGTTACATGTATTGTTATATAAAGAATAACTACTGAAATGTCTAATTTCAATAGTAGAAATGAAATATTGACAGAACAGCACTGTTAAATTACCATGGTCATTCGTAAAAAATGTGTTTTAGTCACTAGTTGAATAATTTACAATGTTTAAAGACTATAGACAGATGTGAAAATTATGAAACGTCTTTTCACAAAATGTTTTAGTTGTAAAGATTAACCAAAGGCCTAATTAAATACTTGAATTTATACAAAGGTTTTCAATGATGATATCACACTTTGCCTGAACAAAATGAGGGCAAAATACTGATTTAATGAGACTGAGAAAACCTTCATGTATAATAACTAAATATTTGTTTGCACACTTGTCGTAAAATTTTAGAGAGCTTGGTGTTGTGTAGTTCATGGTTGGTTTCTAGACTTTGAGCTGTCCAAATAATTGTTATCCAGTCCCTTGTCCAATGTGCAATTTTTTTTATTTTTATTCGTTTAATGTTGTTTACTGTAAATTCCGAAATTATTGCGATGTTTTTATTATTGCGTAAAATGCGACAGGTTATAATCGCAATAAATTAAACTTGCCTTTGAAATTTCATGAATTAAACAGGATTTTTCTCAATATCGCAATAATTAAATCGCATTTCAGTCTAAAATGACAAAATCACAATTATAAATGCATGCAATAATTTATGAATTTACAGTATCATATTTTATGTGGACACATCAACTTCAGCGACATGTTCGTTATGAAGTAAACTATTTGTAATTATATGCCATCTTCAGTTGTTATCCAAGATTTCAAGAGTTATCAATAGTAAACAAGTGGTGCATGGTGTCTTTATATGATCTAACTTTTTTTTTTTTGTATTTGTTAACAGGAAGGTTTGGTTTATGCAGTAGAGTTTTCACACAGAAGTGGTAGAGATCTGATTAATGTAGCAAAGAAGAGAACCAATATAATACCTATCATAGAAGATGCTAGACATCCACATAAATATAGGATGTTGGTTGGTAAGTAGAACAATAACTGTGGAACCAATGATTAGTATGCAAATTTTCAACATGTTCTGTGGTTTCATCAATCAATGTTGAAAAAAATGCATGAAATACAATCAAAACCCTTATGGTACTGGCTTGCTTTATCTTCCAAGTTTTCACACTACCTTTGATGGATACAAAATGATGCAGTTAAATAATGCTTCTGTATATCCTCTCCAGGGAATGTCAGTCAATTTATTAACAATTTGCTTTACTTAGATGTATCTATGTTACAATTTGATGTCACTTTTATTAAAAATTACATAAATAATGTTTGGTGTATCGATCTCTTACAAAATTAGGTTCAGCTACAAATGTAAGATCATAAACAAAGGAAGATAACTCTTAACTGAAATTTATATAATTTGTCTAGCTAAATAAGATTTAGGAGATAACTGTATTGTATTTTAAGCTGGGACGGCATCAATTTGGGATTTGATGATCGCAAATTAAGTTTACTGGCGACGCGTTAGCACCCGTCAAATCCCATGAAGCGGATCTTTTCCATCAACACCCCTTTAGCAAGCAAGAATGTTTCAATAACATTCATGATAGCTTCTGCTGTCATTCTGTTTAATTGGGCAAATCCCAGAAAGTGTGTCTTTACCCCCTCTTCATCATTGACTTGAAATCTAGCCATTATACTCAGCTAGCTCCTGTGGGCTATGTCAGCCGATTCATCAGCCAACAAGGCAAATTCTTTGCCTTGTAAACCTGCTATAAGCTTACGTTCAGTTAAATCAGAAATGCACAGAACCATCTGCATAACACAGTCTTGTGACAGATACTTTACTTCAAATGAAGAGATATGTTGTTCCAGGTCTTTAACGCCCAAGGTGGCAATAAATCGAACCAACTTTTCTGTGTTTTTACTAGCTGCCCACTTTTGCTTTATAAGAAAGTCTACACACTGAAAAAGTTTTTTCACGACAGAGCAATTTTGATCTTTGGCTTTTGCATCTTGGACTCGTAATTGACGACTGACATTGACATTTGATTTGGAAAAAGAATATCTTTCCACAGAAGATTGGTGACACACACTTTCTGCATGGGATTCAAGCTGCCTTGTTGGGTGGGTACCTAAGATAACTCCTTTGAAGACAAAGGCCCTTGTAGATGATGATGAAAGTGCAAACAGCTCGCAAATTTTACACATAAAACCATTTTAGGAATGAGAGAAGTAAAGCCAGGTATATTTGTGCTCATATTTTTGAGATGAAAATTTTGTTTGATCAATCTTTACAGACTCAATATCAACAGGACTAACACTTTCACAGACGCTGACAGCTGTTGAAGTCTCAGAAAGAGCTGTTGGTGCAGAAACTTTCTCAATTGTAGACTGATCATTAACATTGTCAACATTGCCATGATAACTGTCATTTGTTTCATTAGTTTTACAAACTTCTTTAATAATATATTCAATAGCTTTAGAAACTTCCGATCTTATTTCAGATGATTCATCAGTAACTTTATTAACTTTATTAATTTTTTTGAACACATCTCCAATCTTCTATAAACCTTTACCGTCTTTTTTACTGAGTTTTTTGACGTAATATTTTGAATTGTGAGACATTCTTAACTGGAAAGGAACATTTGAGGGCAGGGAAAGAAACGATACAATTTTAACCGGAAAGGAACATTAGTTGGAGGGGAAAGAAACGAATAGAATGACGGTACAACACATGTTTTACACAAATCATTTTACAAGCACCCCAATGATCTCAAAAACGCTTTAATCATATCAAAATAATAACATGAATACGAAATTTACACATCATTACTACAAATGCAATCACTGTTTGGGAAAATGTACAACTAATTGGGAAAAATTTCAAGCCATTTTTTTTTGTAATTGGGAATTTTCTCTAGGGGAAAAGGCCGAATATCGGCGGTAATTTGAGGCTAACAATATCACTGCAATTATATAACAAACTTGTTTATGTGAACAGTATTTATAGTCTACTCATTTACTTTATTAAAAATCATCCTGAAAATTGAAAATATTAAATTTCATGCATCTTTTTGTATCTTTAAGGTGGTACCTAACACTACAGGGAGATAACTCTGTAAAGTCAGCGTAATGTTTTAATTACGTTGTGTTGTAAAAGGAATATGAAGCTTCTCAATGATCAAAATTGATGTTTGTCAAATTGCTATATAACCAGTGTAATTTTTCTGATTAAACGGTTGGTTCAAATTTTTTGAAATTTTTATATTTTTGTCAAAGGGTCAAAGTAACTACTTTGTAAAAATTTTATGAAAATTAAACGAGCCAAATTAATTTTAGTGAAAGTGTTGGGTACCACCTTAATTTCACAGAAAAGCATTATATATATATATACACATGTTTTTCATAGACAAATTTTACAGGAATGATTTATTAAAATACTCCTGGATGTTAAAACAAAACATCAATCAATCAATCCATATGTTTATAATGTAGTAAAACCATAATACATGTAGATTAACATTATAGATATTGAGGATTTATCGTTGTATATAATTGTACTTGTAGGTATGGTAGATACAATATTTGCTGATGTAGCACAGCCTGACCAAGCCAGAATTGTTGCCATCAATGCCCATAATTTCCTCAAAAATACTGGTCACATTGTTATTTCAATCAAGGTATATTTTATTTACAAGAAAGTTTTCTTTATGACAACACCTTTCAGAAGAAAGTCAATGATTGTACAAATCTCTACAAACAGAAATTTAATTTCTAGACCTTGAATAATTAAAAAGTTTGCAAAAGTAGAATAAATAAAAAAGAAGATGTGGTATGATTGCCAATGAGACAACTATCCACAAAAGACCAAAATGACACAGACATTAACAACTAAAGGTCACCGTACGGCCTTCAACAATGAGCAAAGCCCATACCGCATAGTCTGCTATAATAGGCCCCGATAAGTCTTTAGATAGTAATGTCATTAAGCTATACATTACAAATTTTTAAAATTTGTTAGATAAGTCAGTTGTTTACAGTTTATAAACTTTCCTGACATCGGAGCTGTGCATTTTTTGAAAGGGAAATTTTTACACATGAAGAGAAAATATCAAATGATAATCTTAACTTCAAATAAAAAATTTAGTGTGTATATTTTCTTATATTGCATTAGTGATTTATTGAAATTCAACGTTCATTTGTATATAAATTTGACCGATTTTTCTTTCATGTAATTTCAGCATCCAACTTATCAATATCGAAATGATGCAAAAAAATCAATGCCCCAAAACTATTATGTTAGGGCAGAAGTTGATTAAATAAAGCTGACGATTATTGATAAGCAACAAATGCAATGATATTTAATTATAAATACATAATGTATTCATATACATTGATAAACATGCATAAGTACAATAAGATTTGGGGAAAATGTGATAGTTTCTTTTGCTGGAATCTGTGAGTGCCAAGTTAAGGTATGTTGTTTAAATATAGCACTTACTACATATTAATTAAATAAGTATTTTAAGACTAGAACTAGAATAAATGGCTGGGTTCCTAAACTGTTGAAATCCTTTCATGTTGAAAGCTGGTTTTTTTTCCAATTATAACACCATCTATGGTTTATTATACATTTAAGGTCCAGTTTCCTAAACATGACTTTCACCCTATCTTACATGTATGAGGAAGCATTAGTAAATAACCAATTTGTTTTTTTATTCAATCCTTAAGTTAAGAGTGTGGAAAGGGATTGGAATGAAAAAAAAGAGAAAAACAGATTCAGTAAGAAAGAGGCATAATGAAACAGCATTACTGTAATGTGTTGGATTTAGTAGATTATGGGAACACCATTAAAGTGGGCAGTATATTTGAGAGTTTATATGAACTGTTTTATTTAGCTAGATAATTTAACTGGAATGAAAATCCGTACGTATAAGCTATACTAAGGTTTAAAATCATATTTTTAAAAAAGGGAATAGAAGGCTACATTTAAGAAATATACAAGAAATTATGAACAAGCAACAATTTGTTTTATTTTAAAGGCTAATTGTATCGACTCGACAGCTGAACCTGAAGCAGTATTTGCAGGAGAATTAAACAAGTTGAAGACAGAGAAGATCAAA
Source organism: Mytilus galloprovincialis (assembly GCA_037788925.1). NCBI lineage: Eukaryota > Metazoa > Mollusca > Bivalvia > Mytilida > Mytilidae > Mytilus > Mytilus galloprovincialis. Next base: position 41,628,061 of record CM075333.1, on the reverse strand, counting down.
CCTCAGGAACAGTTAACACTGGAGCCTTATGAGAGAGACCATGCGGTAGTAGTTGGAATATACAGGTAGGTTTTTATTAATTTTCTGAAGTGGTTGGAATTTAATGGGTTAGTAGTCCCCTTTCATCAAAGCAAAGGGAATTTGGTTTGTCTGTCTGTCTGGTAATCTGTCTTGTCATTTTGGCAAACCAATTTTCCACACTTTTTTTCCTTATACAGTAGACTCCGGCCAATCGGATACCCAAAATGTCAGCTAAAAATATCCGATTGTCCGATATATTCAATTAGCCGATGAACGTATATTCCTCCAAGGTTTTTTTTTCAAAATTGACAGACACAACCCTAAGATACCAATAGCTATTATAGCTGCTTTATTACTGGAAATTTTTAACTAATCTCAATGTTTTTTTCAGGTACAAGTTCGGATAATTCGGTTGATTGAGTAATAGATCGATCAGTTGATTATAATGTATTTTGTTTATCTGTCAGTCTGTTGATTTTTTAATTATGTGTTGATTATCTGAATAAAATATGTACCTCTTAAACAAGGATTTGTAAAAGTTCACTATACAAAGTTGTTTTTGCATGATTTGTTTCATTTGTGTGTTAAAACAGGTAAAAGCTAAAAATAACTATGAATTCTCGGAAGTAGGCCACAGGTAAATCTATTAATAGCTTAAGAAGTTGATCGAATTTTTCACACATTTTTCTCGGATCTAATTTTCTACAGTTTTTTATTTATGAAACAAATTTCCAATTTCAAGTAATACAACTACTTTTATGATTATAAAATTAGACATCAAGATGAGTAAAATTAATTTGCTTTTCTATCTTATCTGTCGTGGTTCAAAATAAAAGGCTGAATATTATGTAAATTAGGAAAATGGCGTACGTGTGTACAAGTTACATAATTCTATTTCACCTGGGATATGCTATTGACACACGATTCCTTATTTTTACACGGGACTTTTATATATATTTTAATAAATTGTTGAGAAAGAGGTACTTTTCATTCATATTTAATAAATATTGATGAACATCACGCAGTTTATTATTTCTGTCGTGTCCTTGTTTGTAAAGTAAATGATAACGATCACATTTGGATAAACACATAACAAACACATCTTAGGCAAAATATAATATCAGATTCATAAAATAAACAAGACAACAAGAAAAAACATGTTTTATTTGACTATAAAAGATCGTTTTATTAATAAAATGAAACTTCCGGCTTCATTTCCTGTCAAGAAAAATATGAAATTATTTTAAAATATTCGATTGTACATGGTTTTCACACATTTTTCATGAATATTCCTATCCAATTAGCCGATATATTCTAATAACCGATATTCGATTATCCGATGTATTTTGACTGAAATGTATAGGGAATGGTTCGGTGTTTTGAAATAATATTACAATAGCCGATATATTCGTTTAACCGATATCCGATTAGGTGGAGTCTACTGTACTCGAAGAAATTGTTTTGATATTTTGTATATAGTAAAAACATGCACAGTTACAGATTGAGTTTTTATTTTGTTCTGGTCTGATGATTTTGTGCAGAATTATGGTCATCACTAAGAATTTTACGTAAATAATCAGTTTTCAAATTTTTTTTGGAAAATATTTTTCATATAGTTTTAACTATGACAATTATTATAATTATTAAGTTCTAGAACATGAATTGTTAACTGCTTGGGTCTATGGAATTTGCAATGCAATACTCTCAGAATGCTTCTTTAACAATGTTCTGTAGTGGTTAGAACTAATATATTGGCAGGTGAATTTATATCAATGTTCTCTAGTGGTTGGAATTGACAGGTATCTTTAAAATAATGTTTTGTAGTAGTTAGAATTTTCTTGTTTATTTACAAGACACTGCAAAATAAGCAATGTAATTAAATAAAAGTGATACTAGTAATTTATTTTTGAAGATTTATAGTATTTTATGGATGATAAATTTCTATTAGATGAATGTTCAAAAATCTTATTTTATAAAGGAAAAATCACATTTGTCAGTTTAATATAATGTCATTGTATAATCAACCATAGCTTTAATGAATTAATAATGGAATTTTATTTATCTTTTTAGACCTCCAAAGAAATGATACTGATGACAACTGAAGATATACATAGATATATATTGACAATACAAGTCCTATTCTGGAGACCTTTATCAAGATCAATTGTGTTTTAGAAAGGAACTTTTAAAGACAGTACTATTGAAAGATCTTACTGTACTGACTATTATGTTTATGTGTATTGTATGAGAACATACATCAAAACACATAATAAAATTTAATTACATCATTTTATTTCCTATTATAGACTTGCATAGTTTACTGCTTCATTAATTCATGATTAACACGACTGACTTTTCTGATATATATTGTGTTTATAGTGATTTTTCCATAACTTTAATTTGAGTGTTCAAAGATAGTTTTGATAAAATGAATCGACTAAATTAATCACAAAAAAAAGGTGATCTACAAGACTGAGTGAGTGAGAGTCTTGATTTTCTTTTCAATTTTGTTATCAGCAGAAACGACACACTTTTTGTGTCATTTTAGAAACTTTACTCTGTTCAATCACATACCACTCCATTGTTGAATATCATTCATTATTTTCTTCTCATTTCATTCATTTTTAAATGCATCAATCATTTTTTTTAGTAAACATAATTCATATCTTTACTATATATCATGATATATTGGAACAGCAATATGATAAAAAGTTTTGTGGGATTGAACATTTATCTTGTAAGATGGTGTAGGATTGTAATATTAAAGTAAGTTGACTTTGCTTCAGTGGTAGAAGTGATGGACTTACATTTGTACTTTAAAATAGAAATTGAGAGGTTTTTTTTAAAGACTTGATATTTCCATGCAAAGTTAACACTGAAATTGTGTTTATGCTTGTATTTACATATACTATATAGGGAAGTGAAAAAACTAAATGTATGAGTTTGAGTTCAAGAATTGGAAATTGTTTAAAAGTCATAATTGTAAAATTTGCAATGTGTACTATGTGTTTTATTACAGCAAACAAAACTTGAATTAATCTTTAATGTTTTTATTGAGTGATTAAATATTGTTAAGTTTATAATGAATCATGAAAAACCAGAATGTTTGATCATGTATCACGATAAAATTTAAAGAAAATTTGTGAATAAATTTTACCAATATGACCTCATTTGTTTTGTAAGCAAAAAGCTTCCAATGGCATGTTTTCCTAAAATATAGGCAGATCCAGGGGGGGGGGGGGGGGTTAACAATTATTCCTAAAACTAGTCTAACATAGAATCTACCTAGCTGCTACAGCATTGCTATATCTAATCATGTTGACATTAGCACCTATAAGTCACTGTATAGCCTACACCAATTAGCAAAACTCTAACATATAGAAGAGGAAGGCCAGACATAAAAAAAAAAATGTAAAACAATTTAAACAAGAAAACCTACAACCTGATTATTGGTCAAAACAATTCACGAAAAAACAATAGCACCCAACAACCATGTAGTTGCAGGTTTCTAGCTGGGACAAGCATATATGGATTATCAACATTGCTTTCATGCTAAATTTTATGATTAAAGCTAGTTGAATGACATTTTTTATACGTTTATATTGGCACTATGTTGGACTTGTAAGAAAATCGAGATATTTGAAATATAGGATCTATAGGGGCAGCCTTGATGTTCCGACACCCCACTGGTCCGAGACCCCATTTGTCCGACCCCCATTGATCCGACACACCAATAGTCCGACAATACAATTAATCCCGACCAATAGTAGTAAGCTGATACACAGAAACTTACTAATTTGTGAACCTAGTGTTACAATGTAGACCAGTTTTTAAAGAGCACTCAGGGACACATCGATCGTACTATTATGTAAATGTTCATCTTTACGAGGAACAACATAAGATAACTTGCATACCGAAACTGTGAACACACACTTTCCACATCAATGAACTTGTCAATTAACCCGCTATTTGAACGGAATTGCTTACCCCTCACCCCTCCATTGCTGGAGATGCAAACAACAATCTTCACCTTCAACTCAGTTGTCCTATCAGATAGATCTATTGTATTTGAAATAAAAGTGAACACAAATTCAGGAATTTTGCGACTTAGATCAAGGGGTACCCCTAGAGTATCTATATAAAAGGCAACAAAAAAATTGATCTATAAGTATATAAGAAAATAGGACAATACAAATGTTCAAGTAAAACAAACCCTATACAGTATTGTTTAGGGGCCAACTGAAACATGACTCGGGGTGCGGGAGTCTCTCGCTGCATTGCTGGATTTAACAGTGCTTATTTGATATAAAAGGGGGGGGGGTCGTCCGAACCCCCTGGCTACGGGTATGTTATCCCTATGTTCTATGTTTAGCCATGTCGGCCATGTTGTTTGGTAGGCGTGGTCATCGATCAGACACATGTTTTAAACTAGATACCCTAGTGATGATTGTGGCCCAAGTTTGGTTAAACTTGGGCCATTAGATTCAGAGAAGAATTTTTTTGTTAAAGTGAACAGACGACGACGAAGATGGACGCCGCACGCCAAGTGATGAGAAAAGCTTACTTGACCTTTCAAGTCGGGTGAGCTAAAACTACCTATTTATTAGCATATGATAGTCATATTACATGGAGTCTAATGAACAGCTTGATTATCATTGAATAGAATTAAGGAGTAGTTGATAACAAAAATAATAATTTGTAGTAAAAGTTAAGAAATCAGAGGATAGTACTGTAACAAAATCGACGTTCCTCAATTAAAGTTTTTATGATTTTGCTAATTTTCACGTAGGCTTCAACAAGTGGATATATGAAACACCTTTTAGGAATTTATAAGTCAATTGCGATCCCGAAATGGAAGTTGTTTCCCCTAAAATTATGTGATGACGTTGTTTTAATCGTGCCGATATATATATATAAAAGAAGATGTGGTATGATTGCAAATGAAACAAATCTCCACAAGAGACCAATATGACACAGAGATTTACAACTATAGGTCATCGTACGGTCTTCAACAATAAGCAAAGTTCATACCGCATAACGAACTATACAAATCAGTTGAAAATGGACAAAAGTACAAGTAGACATGGCCGGGTACTTGTACATCCCAACAAGAAATAGACACTGGGAACAGATATGTTAGCGTGTTTTTGAGTGCATGTAAATTTTGTATATCTTTAATGAACGACAAATGCAGTTTGCAATTATGTCTTTCAGTATTTCAAACATTTGCATAGTTATATATAATGTCATAACCCATGTTAAAAGTGTCGAACTAGTGGGGTGTCGGACTAACGGGGTGTCGGAATATCGGGGCGACCCCAAAACATATACATATAAGTGGGAATGGATATACATGTATTTAATATGAAAAGAACCAAAATATGTAAACTAAAGAACAAAACCTCATTCTGGATACTCTCAAGAACTAATAACTTGAAAGGCAAAATGTATCAATCATCAGCAACAAAACCAGATTGATCTAATTGAGCACAATCTTGCCAGACCAATTTCAATTCCAAGTTTTGAGGACAGATAAACCATGTGATTTTGAATACAGTGAAACCTGTGTTAATCGACACAACAGGGGACCAGATTAAAATGTCGGAATACTCAGCGTTTTTTCTGCAAGCCCTTAGGCTATTCTTATTTTGGATCAGAAAAATGTGTCTGTTAAGGCAGAATGTTTGTTTACTTGAGTGTCAGATAAGGCAGGTTACACTACAAAGTTAAAAAAAAAAAAAAACCGTTACTATGGAAGCCTTGGGCACTATACAGACGGTACCTTAAGAAATGTGATATTGGCTGAACTGAATTCGATATGCTATCAATAACAGAGTATGTTGCCAGTTTTAAGTTATCAGAATGTTTCCTAAATCATAATACCCTCATTTTCCCTAGCTAAGGGTTACGATCCACTGCCCTCTCTTGGCTAGCGACGATGTAATACACTACTAAACATTGAGCATAAGCAATACAGAAAACATTAAACAACTTTAAAACCATAGAGCATAATCCGAACGGTCTATTTCGGTTAAAACACAATTTGGCCAAGACTATAATCTTAACAAATGTGTTAGAATGCCCGTGAATTTATGTTCAGTGGAGCATGTTGTCTTGGCTGTGTCCATATGATCTTATCCTACGTCTGTCTTGGAGTCCGATTTTTTTAATTTCCAGATACAATCGTTAGTCGCTTGCTAAATTGAAATACATATATGCCAAATACAGCTATTGTGATCGATTCTATCCCTTTGCTTCGGGTAGTGAGTAGAAAGTACCGGAAGACAATAACGATCAAAACCAAGGAGTAAACAAAGTTAATTTGATTGATTCATAGCCCTGTCTTGGCAACTTTTGAGAAAGCAGTATTCCTCGTTCAACAAAATCAACGTACTTTGAGCTAGCTCTAGAGTAACGCATCAATTGAGACACATATACTCCATGCGCTGGTGCCACTGGGATGTTTCTACACAAATGGAAAGTCGACTATAGACAAATTGAAATTATCGCGTTTGTCATACATTTTGGTATTCAACCTACCATCAGTAGTCATTTCGAGAAAAAGGTCTAAATATGAAGCAGATTTATCTGTGTCGGAAGTATCTTTAATTTCAAATTCACTTGGATATATTAAATGTAAGTGATCACTGAATCTATTATTTTTAAGAGAGAGTACATTATCAATATACCGAAAGGTGAAATTAAAAGACTGGGCTAATTTCTTTTCTCCTTTCTGAACAAGCCTTTGGATAAATTCTGCTTCATAGGAATATAAAACAAATCTGCAAGTAGAGGCGTCGCGTGCATTTGGTACCCATTTAAAAAGTATTTAAAAAGACGATCAAATTTTTTTGAACATAGTTAATATAAATAAATGTTTAAGTGAAGACACCCGTGTTCAGATCACTCCCGGTTTTTGGTGGGCTTCGTGTTGATCAGTTTAGTTTTGTATAATTTGGATTTCTTTTGACAGTTTTTCACTTTTTGCCATGGATTTGTCAATTTGTTTTTGATAATTGAGTTTGAATAAATTTCAATATACCGAAAGGTGAAATTAAAAGACTGGGCTAATTTCTTTTCTCCTTTCTGAACAAGCCTTTGGATAAATTCTGCTTCATAGGAATATAAAACAAATCTGCAAGTAGAGGTGTCTTTTGACAGTTTTTCACTTTTTGCCATGGATTTGTCAATTTGTTTTTGATAACTGAGTTTGAATAAATATTTGACATTTTGTCAGAAGAGCTGTTAAGTTTTTTACGCAAGTCTGATATAAATATTTGTTTTCCCCAGCACTTCCAAGAAATTAAAAAAAATAACCAAAGTAGAACAAATTATTCAGATATAGAAAGGGTGTTTGAAAGTTCAATAAAAGGGTAACATATTTAAAAGAACAATTTATTTTATGATTGGTAAACATAACAGCTATCATGGTGCAAGTTGAGCTGAAAAAGCAAAAGGATAAATATCATACAAACACATCAAATTCATATACACGCTGAACTCTTAAAGTTTTAAAAGGCACAGTTTATATACTATACCAACCAACTTATATTCGCAAATAATAACCAGTGCCGTAAATTACATGGAGGCATGTAGGCAGTTGCCTCCTATTGCGGGCTGACCCCCCCCCCAAAAAAAAAAACAAAACAAAAAACAAACAGAAATTAAATAAAAGGTTAAAATCATGCATTATTTTATAGCACCGGTTATTAATTTGACCAACAAGGCGATTAATCATAATTGTAGAGTGTGTTCGATATATAAATCTGGTGAATATCGCTGAACGGTATATATACCGTACCCAACTCCTTTGCACACGTAAAAATCTCCTACCAATTTTGAAGCTCGGGATTTTCCTGTGTCTCATTCGCGGGCATTATAAAAATCCTCGCCATATCAGACTGAGGAGCAAATTGCGAGGTTGATTGAAACTGGACCACTGGTTCTGATGTTGCGCTAAATTAAAAAGTTAACAACTAGAAGAATCGTCATAACTTGTGCATAGACCAACCAACTTGTTTATAATGTAAGTATAACTGTCAACTTTATGTCAAGAGCCGAGGTTCCATGACACCTCAATTTAGTTGAAACAATTTATAATAACCGGTCCTGATCAGTATCGAGTGATTTTTTCTAGACATTTCCAAAAGACAGCCTGTACGTTGGCGCTTGTTTTTGAAGTCTGATAAAGCTAACCAAATAAAACTTTCAGTATAAACAGTGTTACTTATATTAATTTGAATTTTATGATCAAACTTGAGTAATAAAAATGTGAATTTTCAGTTTAAGGTTTGTAAAATGTGTCTGTGAAGCGAAGTTAAAATAGCTCGATTTGAACAGACAAAAAAAGCAGGATAAACCACAAAAAAATGCTCAAGTTGGCAATGTCAGGATGTCTTTCATTTCAAGTTCGCAAATTGTTTCACTAAAACTTAGTAAACATGGCTGTTGAAGTCATACAGTAGTATAAAGCGTAAATAATATTACTTTACACCTACTCTTACTTTTAATTATAAAATTGAGAATGAAAATGGGGAATGTGTCAAAGAGACAACAATCCGACCATAGAGAAGACAACTGTATTCAATATTTTTAGGCGCTTATTTATTTAGCAACAAAATTCTAACAAGTGGTGTGGATTCTGGGGAGGTACATTGCATACAGGGAAAAACCCGAAAAAAAATCCTTCGACTGTATTTGTTTTACTGTCTGTACTGCCTATTGAAAAGCATAGGCGGATCCTGGGGGGGGGGGGGGGGGGGGGGGGGCGACCCCCCTTTTGTGGGAAAAATTTGGTTGATTATATAGGGAATCATTGAAGCATGACTGGAGAGAGCCCCCCTTAAGGAAAAGTTCTGGATCCGCCACTGAAAAGTAAATATAGCACAATAATGTAGAGTCATACTTGTGTTGATTCTTTGACATTGACACAGCAACCATTCAGTATATAGCCGGAGATTATTGTCCACAAACCGGTTTCTCCAATTCGGCGGAGGACATGTTAACGCATTGATAGGATATTTGAGTGAAAAAAAAATCTGACGTTTTAGCGCCAAAGTAGAACCCATTTTGTGTCTGATTTTTAACCCATTTTAGCCAAAATTAAAATAGTCAATATAAAAAAGATGTGGTATGATTGCCAATGAGACGACTCTCCCCAAAAGACCAAAATGACACAGAAATTAACAACAATAGGTCTTCGTACGGCCTTCAACAATGAACAAATTCCATACCACATCGTCAGCTATACAAGATCCCAAAATGACCATGTAAAATAATTCAAACGAGAAAATGCCCATTATAATATATAGTACATAAAAAAAACTTGTTAGACTTAAGACAGCACAATATGAAACATATGAATATGTCCATTAAGATATACAGTACTAAAAGATTTAATCAAATGTTAAAAGTTGGTTCTAGCCTGGAATTTATATCATAGAGAACGTATGTAATGGGCTCTGGATGAAACCTTATTATAATACTGTTGAATGAATCTTTATCTTGTCTATATTTTGGTGCACATGCGTCTATACTTCGTATTTTTTATATATGGTGTTGTTTGCAATTTGATAATAATATCAAGAAAAACGCAAATAGCTGGGTGAGAACTATAATAATGCTCATTAAAATGGGCAACGAACGACTGTGGACCATTATTTGTTCGCTTTGAACTACACTGTACTTCTGCAAAGCTTAGCGAGTATTGTTTAACCGGGTAGGTTTTCGCTACAATGGGCTATCGAAAATAAAGGTGAACGGATTAATCCAGCGCTAAAATGGGCTCTAATGTGGGCGCTCTAATGGGTTCTAATGTCGGCGCTCAAATGTCCCCTAGTAGTTCAAAATCCAACACATCCGAAGGCCACCAATGGGTCTTCAATGTAGCGAGAAACTCCTCTTGTTTATTTTATCAATTGGAAGCGCTGCACGTCGCGCAAGGATTCACATTTAAAGTTATAATGACGTTGAAGTCGATGAATTTCTAAAGACACAATTTTAAAAAAAGGTTGGCAGTATACCTAATAATTATATAAATATTAATTGTCAGCCCTGTCAAAGAGTTTCGTTTATATTTCATTTTTTATGTAGGTTGTTTTATCATTTTTCAAGTATTTTGCTTGCAGTGAGCTCGAGTGATTGATACTAAAACCTAGTTTAGATTGCACTGATCTGAATTAACCCAAGTGATGTGTCATAACATACTGTGCTGGTACCTCTACAAATTGTTCATGATTCTCTGATATCATGTATATTTATAAGTCAATGGTCATAAATTATATGATTATTTTTTTCAACCCAATGCAAGCATATTTAGGAATTTGAAACATCTCTTACCACAGAACCTGCAAGTTTTAGCACAATTGTATTTTGCCCAGTCAGCATATGGGTCAAGGCAAGCATAACGACCATATTGTTTACAACTACTAATCCGATCTTCACAGGTTACGGCTTAAATAAATAATAATAAGTACTTTGATTCGTTTTAAATAAGGTTGTAGTGAAATAGATGTTCCTTCATTATGTACGTAAGGGAGCTACCATTTGATTTTTACGGGGGGGGGGGGGGGGGGGGGGGTGGCTCGGATGAAATTTGAAAAAAATAGGCAGGACAGGAGTTTTGAGTAAAAAAAAGGCAGGATGAGACACTTTGCAAAAAAAAAAGGCAGGACCGAATAGAGTGAAAAATAAAAAGGCAGGACAGAGATTACAACTAAAAAAAAATGCAGGACAAAATTTGTCATCATAGCCCCCCCCCCTTACCCCCCCCATAAAAATCAAATGGTAGCTCCCTAAGTTATATTTAGTAATTAGTTCAACATTTGACCTCCCATTCGACCGCATTGTAATTTTGGCTCCTTAGAGTTTGACAGAATATCACTGAGATAGTCATGATAAAAACAAATGACGATCCTTGTTGGGACTGCCTCAACCAAATAGCTTGTAGTTCGAGCTTGTAGTTCAGTGGTTGTCGTTGATTCATGTTTATCATATTTTCGACAATTATTTCTTAAGTTAGGGTATTAGTTTTCAATTGGATTGATTCATATCGGCATGAAGACCACTATAATTTTTTTTCTGCGATTGTTTATAATTGCTTATATCCATTCCATTGAATGTTAATGGATAAATGTCAATCATTGTCAGTTATATACCACGTCTTCTCCTTTTTGTAAAGCTTGACGCTTGAAATTTGTTATTTGTAATCAACAGTTAAACGGGTGATAAGTTTTGTCTTCTTTTCGATATTGTTACTAAATTTAAACATAATTAAGTAAACTACTGTCACACTAATCTTAAATAAAGATCAAAAGTAAATTTCATTATTACGTACTGCCGACTGTTCCAACGTATGTATTGGTTTTACTGCCTGCACTCCCTACACTGCCTATTAAAAAGTAAATAAAACACAAAAAGTAAACCTTGTGATTCTTTGACATTGACACAACATGTACGATTCAGATATAGAAGGAGTTACTTATAATATCAATAACTGAAATACTCCACGTTTGAAGTCTGCAAATTATAAATGAATTATAGCGTGTTATTTTCAGATAAAACTTTTTGGTTCAAAAATTACTGGCTTTGTGACTATACATACATCTTTTGTTCTTCATATCTATTCGCTCCTCAAATGGTTATCAGTTTTTTTTTTGTAAAAAAATATTGAATTGTATCTTTTTTAATGATATAGCTCAGAGCAAGGATTGGCTTTCAGCAAAATAATATCAAATATTTCTTTTAAAAAATCTTAAATATTTGAGATAAGCCCCTTTGTTGCATAAGAACATATCTTGGGCGAAACTTATTTTAAAAATTGACAAGGTTGGACAATAAAGAGTTTTTTTTATCGCAAAGGTCACAATACTTAGGGCAATGGTTTTTAGCCCAATCAAGATAGGGTTCACGACAAACACTCAGATCGAAGGCATTGCAGTTAGATACCAAATCCGTGCAGTTACCATCTAAAATAAGTTTGCAAATGATACGAAGTTATAAACTAACAGTTGAAAGAAACACTTAATATATGAGAACATCAATCTTTGAAAAGAAAATCGACTCCGGTTTATATGATCCGTTCAACCTATATTGACTCTTAAAATTCAAGAGTCTATCTAAAAATGAGGGTACTTTTCTAAAAATGAGGGTACTTTTTATATGGCCTTCCTAATACCGTTTCGATTCCTAACATCACTGAAGAGACATTTATTGTCGAAATCCGGATCTGGTGTACTAAAAAATATTGACACCGTATGTTTGTGGCATAACATCGTGGCCACAAGTTAAAAAATTTTTCTGTTTAGTATTAAATTTATGTTAAGATCCATTTTGTTACATCTTGTGATCAATTTTATTTGGCAATCGCCAATGGCAGTCAGCAGGGTTAAAGAACATCAGTTGTTCGACCTGTTAGTCAAATGCTTTTTGTTTAACTATACTTTTTCACCTTTTTGGTCTTTTGAAAAATGGTGTTTGTGCTGTTTTTAGACCCTTCTACAACGAAATTTGTTTTACATGCACACGTATAAAAATTGCGGTTTTATCCAACGCAATCATAGGTTTGAACGTAGATTTCAATTTAGAATCGTTTATATATATATAAGTATATAAGTATGTCTGAGTCAGTGACTCTCTACAACAGATTTATCCATCGGATCACCAGCAATGATGGTGATACATGGCTGTGTACATTATGTACATACAGCTCGTCTAATCATTAGCCCAACAATGTTAGATCTGTAAATTTGCTTTCGAAAATATATATATATATATATATATGGAAAACACCTCTTGCCTACATTAATACCAGTGTAGGTATAACTAATACCGCCACAATATGTACACGCCTTAGTTGATAACCTGCAATTCAGTGTTAATTTGTTTAACTTTTTGTCTTTTTGATTTTCGTTTTGTTTATTAAAAAAAATCAGACTGTTATGTATTTTTGTTTGCATTGTTCACGGCCGACACTCGGCTAACCGAGAGATGGTCGGTTAATCTATATTGAGTATGCGGCTATATGGGCGATTGGTCTGTTAATCGGGTTGGTTATACGTCTGTTAAGAGTAAAACGCTTTATTTAATGTTAAACTCTATTAAATATACAGATTTTTGGCATGTTATAAGAACCAAATCAAAAAAAGAAAAGTGTCTGACAAAATGATATCTATCATAGAACATTTTGCATTTGTAAAAACATTTCTTAGTCTGCGCAGTTTTCAGTAAAACCAAAAGGCGTCGCGCAAGTATGTAGTATTTATGCTTATACGCATAGCAATTTTTTGAATAAAAGGCGAAACAAACAAATTTAGATATCATTTAAAGGACAAAAAATAGTACTGTGGTTCTAAAAAATAAATTGACATTAGTAAATATTTCATAATTGTAAAATAATGTGAATAATACCACGTTTTAGTGTAAATTATGGGAATAAAGTCTGTTAATGGGTTGGACAATTGAAATTGTGTCAGTTAAGAGTTATTTAGCCACGACAAATTAAAGAATGAGATGTTCCTGAGTAAACACAAATGACAATACGGTGCCACAGTATCCTAGAAAGAGCATTTTTATTTTGACTTTCTTGGCATTTTATTGAAGGGTGTGTCACTTCAATATAGCGTGATATGTATTGGCCTCTGGAATATGCATGAATTTTTTATTGACGTTTTCAATCAGCCTTACTTTTTGTGTCTGTTTGAAGTAGCACGTTCTCAATTCCGACTGAAAGTGTCTTTCTAATACAACACAGGGTACATATAACGTGTTCTCGTTCACATATGAACATAATATTTGTTACTGGACGTTAAACCCTAATTTGTCAGCATCATCCAATTGGTTCTTTTCTTCTATTACTTAATCATATGTTGTTTACAAATCACTCTAAAGAAGTAAACGGAAAGCTACATTTGGTTATTTTAAGTTTCAATTAATTTTATTCCGTTTAGTTCCTTTCTACATAAGTGCAGAGAAGAACTACAGTTGTCTATGGTGGCCGGGGAAGTCTATTTCGCGTTTTCGCGATTTCGCCTTTCATATTCTATAGGGCGAAAACGCGAAATAGCGAAAAGGCGAGATCGCAAAGTCGAAAACGCGAAAACGCGAAAACGCGAAGTCGAAAACGAGAAATCGGTTTCGCATTTTCGCGTTTTCGACTTCGCAATTTCGCGTTTCCGCCATATAGAATATGTAAGGCGAAAACGCTAAAGCGCTAAACGCAAAATGGCATTAACCTGCCACCATAGTTGTCCGCATGTAAACTTCTAGAATTTGTCACCAATATAAGTACATCGCAATCCGTTACTGTTTCAATAGCCATCGGTGTTTCATGTATTGCAAGTATTATTTTTCTCTCGTTTTTAGCAATGTATCACTCTCTACTGTCCTTATATATTATTCTTTATTCTGCGTTTCCATCCAGATCCTCGTGTATACCATGAGGGTCCGGATTGGGGTTTTTGTTGATTTCTGTACTCTTTAAATTGTTATGTCATTTTTTCTACATTTTGTTTATCTTACTCATTATTCTTTCTTTCTTTTCATATTTTGTCATCCCAATATATTTTACTTATTGATGTTTAGTTACATTACGACGTTTATCTCTGATTTATGTATATTGGTTACCAATGTAGATGACAAATTTGTGTCATGCATGACAATTAAGCAGAATCAACATGATATATGCGATCATTCTTGGATGAAATTAATATTACTTTAATATTACACTTTTTGAAACCATTTTTATAAATTTTCAATTTCATGTGTTGTTTCCGTATTTGCTATGTTTCATTGCTCATGTGGTGTTTTCGTATATTTTAGCCGCTCGTCTTGAGCCTACTCATTTGATCCGATAACACCCCATATAGCAATAAAATTATACTTTTATTGCCATTCATAACTCTTAACAGACCAATTAACAGACCGAGTTTTATACATCCGACCCATTAACAGACCAGGTTTTAAATAAAGATTGATTTATGTCACCAAAATACAGATTTTCGTGTAGATTTTTCACACAATGATATCAATATGGTTAACAAACATAATGCCTTTCTTTTTTCGATGTTCAAAATATTGAATGGAAGTAAATTTAACCAATGTGTCATTTTGTGTACATTTTATGTGTGTAAAATGTGTATAAATTTATTGATGAGTAACCCGCCTTTTCATTTTATAGATCGTACATCGAAGCTAGAAAAATAATAATTACACCACTGAATTCAGTACATTGAATTGTTTTGTTAGACATGAATACTTGTTATGATGAAAATATATTTAGAAAGTTATACTATGAAACATGCTGAACTTTCAATGATTTTCTCGATAACACCTGATTAACAGACTTTAGCCAACCCGATTAACAGACCAACCGCCGATATAGCCGCATACTCAATGTATATTAACAGACCAATCTCTCGGTTAGCCGAGTGTCGGCCGTGTTGTTGAAGGCCGTTCTTGAACCAATGTGCAACTGTATCTATACCATGCTTTTCTATTGTAAATAATGTCCCATTTACACTCATCTAGCTAGTTTAATATTATTGTATTACAGTGCTAAACGATTTCCATATTTATTCATTTTAAATAGGGTTTGAACGCGATAGCCGTTACAGTCCAAAACTCAGAAAATGTTACAGGTTTTGTTAATTTATAAACAAGATACTATGGATAATTAATTATACACTCAGGTAATATCTCCTGAATTGAAATTGTCCCAATTAAATGCATTTAGTTACTAGTATTTCTTATCTACATCAGTACATGTCTTATCAAGCGATTTTTCATGGCTGAATTTTTTTTTAATTTTATTTTGGTATTTATTCGAAGAGTGTTGTGTCTCGCTTGCAGGTATTTTATAAGATACGTTTAACGGTAAACTTATTTTTTGACTTTAGATGAGAACGGTTGAAAATGATATTATTATTACCATCAATATGTACTAAAACAAAATTACTTCAATTACACTCTCTGTTGGGAATTCCAGTGTGTCAGAAATCATATCTGATATTTTCCTCAGTCATAATAACCTTCCATCATTACCGAACTGAAGAAATAACACGACGGGTGCCGTTTACACTACAGGAAAGGCTGGAGCACCTGATTTCACTCCCGGTTTTTAGCGTAGTTTGTGTTGTTTTTAAATTATTATTTATAACTGTTGATGTAAATGTCCTTTGGTTTTGTGAGTCTTTGTTTACTCCTTGGTTTTGATTGTTATTGGCCTACTCTAATTTACAAGTGATGTAAACTAATTGGAGTAGTTTGGTGGCTTTTTTAATATTATAATTTTATGTTTTATTCTGATGTAAAACTTTTAATTACTTTATTTTCAGTGTTGGTTTATCATGTGATGAAATCATTATCTAATGGATAAGATAAATATTAAAATAAAACTTGTCTAGCATTTTGTCAAATAAACAACATTTTGTTTGCTTTTGTTATTATTGTCAAACTACATACCAGTAATTATAACATGAACACATGAAGAGAAATTTGAATATTAATAAAAACAAATGTATCTTCTGTTTCTATTTATTGTCATTAATAAACTCTAACTGAATCCTTGCACAGCCCTTCGCTCTGAAAATCTTTTTATCAAACCTTTTATCAATAACGTCCTTAATCAAATAAAAAAGACAGCCATGTCTTTATATAAATGCACGGTTTCTTTTTAATATACCATTTCACTAAAATACTTGATTTGATTTTTAAAAAAACGAATTGAATTTCTACTTAAATGATTTTAAAACTAGATATTGAATTCCATACTTTTGACGGATATGATATACAGCCCAAATGTTCCACACGTAACCGGACAAAATGTTTATATCATTTATTTACGAGATTTGAACACTAGTATTCAGTATAACATACCTGTTACTATTACGGAAGAATTGGTTTTACTGCCTGTGTTGCTCACTGAAAAGTAAAATTATAAGTTATATGGTTCGCTATTGACCCCTACGGATCCATAGAGGTTTATTAAAATCAATTGGGGGTGAGGCCGGTGAGGTTGAAAAATAACCAATGAAACACAACAACACCAATGGAGGACGTCAGCATTAACGCGTCATGAACCCCCTATGAAATCTACTACCCCCTACACGGTCTCATAGGGGGTCACCACGTGACGTCATTAAACCAATCACAACGTGATAAGTTACCCACGGTGCGATAAAACATTATAGGTAACATTAGCAAATCTTTTATTTGGATATGCATGATATGGGTTGAACATGTACTCAGCACTGAAGAAAATTAAATGTAAAATATGTTAAATGAAACAAAGCGATAACCAGAAAAGACCCTTTCGTTGGATGCTACGAGCCATTCTAAAAACATCCACATAAAGGTAAAACAATCATTTACATATTTTCCAAATCTATGACACGGAATCAAATAGACCCAAAAAATCTGCATCACACTACAACATGTGCATGTTAGTCTATATATATATATATAAATATATATCTACATCTATATAATATCTCATTTATATTGGCAATTTCTGGTTGATATCTAGATGATGTATAACTAGCCACATTTATAGGCCTAAAAGGGGTACGGAAGATACCAGAGTCTTAGGGACAGTCAAACACAAAAATTGAAAATAAACTGACAATGCCATGGGTAAAAATGAAAAAAAAAAAAAAAAAAACAAACAAAAGTACACATGACACAACATAGAAAACTAAAGAATAAGCAACACGAACCCCACTAAAAACTGGAGGTGATCGCAGGTGCTCCGGAAGGTTTAGCAGATCCTGCTCCACATGTGGCACCCGTCGTTTTTTCATGTTATAACAAATCCGGTAAATGGTCTAATTAGGGAGGTTACATATCGGTCAACCAACGTTCAATAAATTCATTTTATTGCATAAGGACATATCTCGGCGAGATATATTTTTTTAAAACTGTTAAGGTTGGACAATTCAAAGTTTTCTTACCGCAAAAGTCACAATATTTAGGACAATTATGTTCAGCCCAACCGACAAAGGGTTCGTGACAAACTGCTCGAGTGAATTCCTTGCAGTTAGATACCAAATCCATGCAATTGCTATCTAAAATGAGTTTGAAAATAATACGTTTATGAACTATCTATTTAAAAGAATACTTATTATGTGAGTACAACCATCTTTGTTTTCTTTTATATTGTATTTATATGGAAAACACAACCTGTTTAAACTAATACCATGTGTAGGTATTATTAATACTGCAACAATCTGTGTACGCTATACAAGTTGGTTGCTTTTGGTTACTGTTTTCCTATTTTATTTTCGTTTTGTTAATTTAAAAATCAGACTGTCATTAGTTTTTGTTTGCATTATGTAATGTTTGCCTGGTTTGTCATTTATATCTTTTCCCTCGTTGTTGAAGTAGTTATCAAAAGTACCAGGATTATAATTGTATACGCCAGACGCGCGTTTCATCTACATAAGACTCATCAGTGACGCTCAGATCAAAATAGTTAAAAAGCCAAATCAATACAAAGTTGAAGAGCATTGAGGATTGAAGGCCGCTCTTGGACCAATTTGCAGTTAAATCGATGCCATTCTTGTCTCTTGTAAAAAAAGGTCTTACTTGCAATCATCTAGTTTAGTATTACTTTATTACAGTGCTTGACGATTTCCATGTTTATTCATTTCATATAATCATTTAACGCAATAGCCATAATAGTCCAAAACTCAGAACATGTAAAAAAAAATCCTGTTAATTCACACACCATATATGCTATATTATACAAATATAGCCTTTATATGAAGTCGATACAAGGATATATTGACCTGAAAGAAGTATATTGACTGAGGACGAAGTCCGAGGTCGATATACGTAATTGGGTCGATATATCCTGTATTGACCTCATACAAAGGCTATATTTGTTATATTATTAATTTCTGACCATATTTGTATCAAAATCGTCATTTAGGTTTGTTGGAATTTTATAGATATTACATTGTCTCCTTGACAATAACAACATATTAGTTGTTATTTCATTTACTTTTTTTTTGGACATCTTATGTATTTGAAGATTTTGTTTGTCAAATAATCGATCACAGATATCATGTGTTTCAAAACGTTAAACAATATCCTGAAATTCATTACATGACGTCACAAAGTATATTGGTTTTTAGATATTCTATAAATAACCGTGCAATATGCTTTTTGCAGGTCAATATGCGTTTTGCTATCCGCCGTTTTCTCTCTACCTTCGAAAATATAGTTTAACATGTGACTATCCCTAAACGAATCAAATTTGTTAAAATATACGAATTAATAATATATGGATATATACTTTAACAGATAACAGCATCTTAATTCAAAAGAACCCAATTACATGCATTTAGTTTGTAAATGTCTTATCATACGATTTGTCTATGCTAGCATGTTTTTTTGTTATATTTAATTGAAGAGTGTCGTGTCTTGGTTGAAGATATTTTATTAAATACTTAGAAGGTAGATTTGGTTTTGAATCTTACATAAGTATGATTAAAAATTATATTATAATCAACATGTACTAAACAACACTCACTGTTGACCATTCCGGTGCCACCTGGCCCAGAACCTGCGCCATACCCTAAAAGTGAATATTTTTTTTTGATCTAGTATGACATTTATCATTGTTTATTTTCATATATTATTGAGGTAGTGTGATGTCTAAACAGTTCTGTATAATTCTATTTTTATTTTCTAATCCCAAATGTTTATTATTTTATTTTGAATGTATCTTTTTGTGTTATGAGATCACATATTTAATGGGAAAGGTAAACAATTAGGCAAAACTGTACGTTCAATTTTCAATTGAATAACATTTTATTTGGATTTTCTAATCATTGATAAACCGCATTCTTAAATATGAACACCTTGAAAGAAATTTGTATACGTATTAATTTGCATTCTGTTTTTCTGTATTGCCACTCATGAAATATAAATGAAGCCAGGTGCAGCACTTCGTTTTCAAAAGTCCGAATTTTAATATCGACCATCGATGTCACAACATAAACGCACGATTTCGCTTGGATGTACCTTTTCATTAAACAAAATAATTTTGAAGACAAAATGTTGAATTCCATATTTTTTATGAATATGGTATACTTACCACATGTTCCACACGTAACTGGACAGAATTTTTTAAGAGAAGGAAATCCACAAGCATTTTTGTTGCAGTTAAAAACGTGATCATCAAGGCAAGAGTCTAGAATTAAACGACAAAGACAATAATTAATCGTTATCTAATTTGACACATTAACAGCTTCAAAAAAAGGAAATTGAGACAAATATATTACTAAAATAACTCATCAAAGATACCTGGACTAAATTTGTATTTACGCCAGACGCACGTTCCGTCTACAAAAGACTCATCAGTGACGCTCGAATCTAAAAATGTTAAAGAGGCCAAATAAAAGTACGAAGTTAAAGAGCATTGAGGATCGAAATTCCTAAAAGTTTTGCCAAATACAGCTAAGGTAATGTATTCTTGAGGTAGAACAGCCTAAGTAAACACACACACACGACACCCCCTATGAAATGAGTCTCATATTTTCTCATTTCGTTAGTTGTAGACTATGGGATGGTCCTACGTCTCACTCGTTAAATGTTACACAAAAAGCAATTACAAATATATCCTGATTGATATTGAGTTTCTCTTTCTTTGATCTATAAATCATCACTAACATGACTAAGGTACATACAGAAAACAATTTAAACACATGTTTCTATTTCGTTTAACAGACCGGAACATGTTAACCTATGTAGAAAACACTACTTTGAATTTGATATTTATGTTCAGTGCAACAGTTAGAAGCTTGCAAATTTGAAAAAAATGCTAAAAAGTGCATATATTTAGGTCAATAGTAGCAAACTTTAGTTATAGACTTTTTTAGGAAATATGTAACTAGATTATTCCTTCTGAAAACCAATTTTTTACTAACAAATCACCTCCTAAACAATCAGTTAACCAGAAAAGTTGCTCACCAAAAGGAATTGCTCTTTGTGTAAATATTTCAACTTTGCAATTCAGATGGCTATAAATAAAGGCAACAGTAGTATACCGCTATTCAAAATTCATAAATCGATAGAGAAAAAAAAAACAAATCCGTGTTTCAAACTAAAACTGAGGGAAACGCATCAATTATAAGAGAACTACGACACAACAGAGACACAACACCGAAATGTAACACACACAGAAACAAACTATAATGTAACAATGGCCATTTTCCGGACTTGGTACAGGGCATTTTATGAAAAAATGATGGGTTGAACCTGGGTGTGTGGCCTGCCAAACGAATGATAGCCATCAAAATGTAACAGGTTAAAAGTATTTTTATACGACAGACGCGCGCTACGTCCACACAAAACTATGCTCAGATGTAGAAAGTTTATTCCAAAAAAGTTGTGAGGCCAGGGTTATCCGCCTGGGACAAAAACATCATTATATATATAGTGATATAGTAATGAAATAGTTGTTAACGAAACTTAATATTTTTCAAAACACTCAGGCTTTTCCACACCAGGAATAGACTAACTTTCAGTTAGCTGTATTTTGCTAGATCTTTCAGAATTTTAGGTCCAAATCTTTTCAATTTTTGACCGATTTAATTTGTTGATTCGAGCATCACTGGTGAGTCTGTTCTACATTTTATTATTATTCTCGTATCTATGATAAGTTTAAATGAAATATATCCTAAAAAAATATTTTTTTTCTTTATTTGTCACAATATATTTAGACCCCATTTGAATGTTTATATCCCAAAGGAGCTACTGTTTCCCGTAGAAGTGACTGGTTCCTGTTATAGGAGTAGATATATCATAACTATTAAAATATCTAATATTTCAGCATATTTTACGACATATTACAGCCCACTAGTCAGCACTTCGGTGTTGACCATGTTGACATGATTATCAATCATATGCTCATTTTTATAAATTTACTGTTTTCAAACGTATGAATTTTTTTTCATTTCTTATCCCAGGTACAGATTACCTTAGCTGTATATGGCACAACTTTTCGGAAATTAGATCATCAATGCTCTTTAACTTTGTACTTGTTTTGCTTTATAACTTTTTTGATCTGAGCGTCACTGATTGTTCAAATGTAGACAAAACGCGTGCTGGCGTATTACATTATAACCTTGTTACCTTTGATGACTATTTACACCGCTGAGTCGATGCCACTGCTCGTGGACGTTTCGTCATCGAAGGTATGACCAGCCCAGTAGACAGCACTTCGATGTTGACATGAATATCAATTATATGGTCATTTTTATATATTTACTGCTTTCAAAAGTAAGAATTTTCCGAAATACTAAGGATTTTCTTATCCCAGGCATATATTACCTTAGTTGAATATGGGACAACTTTTTGGAATTTTAGGTCATCATTGCTCCACAATTATGTACTTGTTTGACTATTTTGATCTGAGCGTAACTGATGAGCATAATATAGACGACACGCGCGTCTGGCGTATTAAATTATAAGTCTGGTACCTTTGATAACTGTTTACAGGGTTGACATAATTCCTAGTTACAGTTGTCCACATATCTGACAAACAATTTATGAATAAATATGCGTGATTGGTCGTCATACATTTTTCCTTTTGACACTGGTGGTTAACTGTTATTTTATATAAAACCTATGGTTGTTGTTATTCTAAATATATGATTATTAGATGACAAATATACACAATTAGAAACATGGTGATAACAGCGTTGTCTTGTGTTTACTTTCAAATAACCAAAGTATCACTAGAATTTCAGATACGTATTCAATCGAAAATTATCTCATACTAAAATAAAACAAAAACACTGTTTAAAATATATTGGAGGAATTTCGTGTCGCCCATTATTCTCCTTTTAAAGCAATTTTGCATTTGGAGAAGGACTTCATGTGCTTATAGCTATATATATATATATATATATATATATATATATATATATATATATATATATATATATATATATATATATATATATATATATATAACTCGTCTAAACATAAACCCAACAATGTTAGATCTGTAAATTTGCTTTCGCAAATGTTTGGTTCTTCCCTCGCCGGGATTCGAACCCATGCTACTGTGATATCGTGACACCAAATCGCCTGCACTGCAGCCGTCCCGCTAGACCACACGACCACCTGGGCTCTCATAAAAAGAGCTTTCGCTGGCCATGTGTTACCTTTCCACGTCAGTTTTAATCTAGCGGCGTACTACAGTACATGATATATAAGGCATGAAGATGTTATTGTTACAGATCAGCTAAATTATCTATATATATATAAGAGAGAGAGAGAGAGAGAGAGAGAGAGAGAGAGAGAGAGAGAGAGAGAGAGAGAGAAAACAATAAATTGAGTATTTATTAAACGAGACAAAATATGTTCACGAATGTGACCTACCTAATTAGACTTTTTACTTGTATTTGTGACATTTGTACCTATTGTGTTTGTTTGTTTTTGCACGCTTCATTGACAATATTATTAAATTTGATGCGACTGTTGTACACGTGAGAGGTTAAGCGCTATAAAACCAGGTTCAATCCACCATTTTCTACATTTGAAAATGCATTTACCAAGTTAGGAATATGACAGTTGTCCATTCGTTTGATGTGTTTTATTCTTTGATTTTGCCATTTGATTAGGGACTTTCCGTTTAAAATTTCCTCGAAGTTCAGTATATTTGAGATTTTACTTTTTTGTTCTGGTATTGAAATTCATAATGTATTTAATGAAATGTCAATGTATTTGTAACATGAGTGCACATATTTTTGTTGAAAGTCATATGCTTACTTTTGACTCAAGGTTCCATAAGGAGGAGTAACCTTTATCAATGAACAGTTTTATTTGATACAATTTGGCGTCCGACGTCCGTAAACTCTAAACTTTTAACTTTTTAACCTTTTTACTGGAGATTTTCATTTCAGATATATCATAAGCCTCGGTCGCTCTTGGTCTGATAAAACATCGAATATGAAAAATGTCATGTAATTATTTGATAATAAAAACTTTGTTCACCTGAATAAGTAAAGTAGCAGAGGCAAGTTCGTGTTCATTTTGGAAACATCAATGACATTCTATACCAAACTCACACATTGTTGCTAATGACAGATTCAATCAAAAACAAAATGTTGTTGTTGATAATATGTATGTTTAAATGGCTAACTTAATATTTTACATGTTTTAGTACTGCAAACCCCACAGGTCACAGGACAGTATTTCCTCAAGTTGGTATCACTACATACATGACTATCTTTACAGTTGACAAAAGTAGAGTCCACGCAATTTGATGATGTAGTTGTTGTCAATGGAGCTAGCGACATGGCTTCCGGTCCTACTAAACAATTACAAGTGATCAATTATATTTAATAAGGTGTCACAGACTTCAATATTATATGTTTTGTCGTAAAATTACAATAGTCCGAATTTCAGAAACAAGCATTAATACATCGACGAAAGCGTGTTGAACTCATTGTTATTTTATGTTCCTTTGGAATCTTTTAAACTTACCTCTTTTGTCCATGTGATGCATTGAAAAAGATACTTCAGAAATAAAAAAAAGATTCATTGTTAATGAAATTATTAAGCAGGTTAAGAGAGTCAATGTGACTAGAAAGTAATGTGTTGATGTTAATTGGAACAAAATTAAAAGCACATACCATCAGCTGTTAAAAAATAAAGTGCAGCAAATAATAAAATGGACGCCATCGCTGTACACGTAAGTTTGATATGAAGTCGTGGTATGTAGATTGATAGAATTTCTTATCTTTGATGACACAAATTGAAATATACAGATGTATGAAATCATAACATAGATAGGAAGTTACGTAGATACAAGACTGTTTTGGTGTTGAACAAATGAACAAGAGGACTATTATAAATCAGCTTTTTTACCACACTTATGGTCGTAAGAGACATAAAAGTTCGTAAAAATAACTTTGAAGAGTAGACTTCTTTTCTTGAAGGCGTACTTTTCTTGAAGGAAGACTTTTCTTGTTGTTAACATTGAACGGATATGCATTTTTTGTCTTTATTACCTGAGTGGAAGTTAACTTTACACCAAGACCAAATAGTAATTTGAAACCCCCAAAATATGCCTAATTGAAACCTTAAAATGTTTTATTAGTTTTGTCTCTTAAATTCATTAATGAATGCTGTATGACCTTTGACCAATATCATGATTTATTTTACTGTGACAGATAATCATTATAATCCTACCACACCACCCGATATCATAATTCGTCATCGTCAACGGCTCTCTATTGGAATTGTTTTAAGAATAATAACTCATTTATTTGATTTTTTTAAAGACAATGATAAAAGAGGGACGAAAGATACCAAAGGGACAGTCAAACTCATAAATCTAAAACAAACTGACAACGCCATGGCTAAAAATGAAAAAAGACAAACAGAAAAACAATAGTACACATGACACAACATAGAAAACTAAAGAATAAACAACACGAACCCCACCAAAAACTAGGGGTGATATCAGGTGCTCCGGAAGGGTAAGCAGATCCTGCTCCACATGTGGCACCCGTCGTGTTGCTTATGTGATTACAAATCCTGTAAATAGTCTAATTCGGTAGATCACATTTATTGATAATTGATTTATTGGTCTAAATCAGTTACAATTATCTTATTGCTACAGCTCTCACAAACAATTTATTTTGAATTATAGTGTTCAGTATGAATAAATATTCAAAACAAAGATGAAACATAAAGAAATGCCTGTACCAAATTCATTATAAAATGTTAAAATCAAAAGCCCAAACACATTAAACGATTGGAAAAATACATTCTGACTGTGAACAGACATTCCCTTCTGTAGATATGGTGAATCGAACCCGATTGTATAGCCAACTAAAGTGAACATCGGGAAATACTGAAATTCGTTTCACAAACCCGGTTAACAATCTTGCGCGTGTGGAATTCAAGATAGAGTTGCTGAAAGTGTTTAAATGATAATGATTTCAACCAAAGAAGCCAATTTGATAATGCCAATCAAATGTCCAATATTTCGAATTTGACAACAATTAACAGTTTTTATCGCAATACTAGAATTTATCAATAATGATTGCCAAAATATTTTTCAAATTAAAACAGTTACAGATGTGTGAAGGAACTGTTTTGTTGTAAATATGTTCTACTTTCTTGTATGTTCTTTCAGACCGGGCCCAAATTAGTGGTTATATACGATACTCAAGAACTTTCACCTGATACTAAGATAGGACTGTGTGGAATGTTATCGGTGTCTTAGCAAAATAATAGTGAGGCGGGACCTTGCAAAAGAACGTCTGGACCTTTTACTCATCTAGTCCCACGTACCTTTACCCGTGGTAGCCCGCTAGCAGGCCGACCGCGTACCTTCCCCGCCGTCGAGACCCACGGTAGCCCGCTAGCAGGCCGTCCAAGATTATTGCAAAGTAACAAGACCTAAAATAGAAATAGTCAGTGTGTAGCAAACAAATAATACAAGATTTTCCTGAAATATAGATATATATTCTGTGTAACATATTTACCTGATGATATCGGGATACTGCTATTTAGTCAAAATTTTAACCGGAAATTGTTATATTAATATAATTCCAATGTGGATAAAATGTAAACTATATATCAAAATGTTTAGGCTTTAAATACATATCTATTTAACGCAAGCACATGAAGTATAGTCTGTCTTATACTGTGAGAGGTTAAGCTTGCTATAAACACAGGTTCAATCCACCATTTTCTTGATAAGAAAATGTCTGTACCAAGTCTGGAATATAACAGTTGATTGTCTATGCGTTTGATGTGTTTGAGCTTTTGATTTTGCCATTTGATTAGGGATTTTCCGTTTTAATTTTCATCGGAGTTCAGTATTTTTGTGATTTTACTTTTATATCAATGTGTAAAAACGTTTAATATGAGCTATGAAAATCAAGTAGACCAAAAGGTTTAGCAAAATATTAAACAGATATATTTCACTTTTGGTTAGCATTAATTTGCTGTCAATATCCTATAGATTTAAAACTGTTGGTTATGTTGATAGTTAAGAATCGTATTGAAGTTGAGCACGAATTCTGTGTTAATTAATAATTTTAATGTGTCATTTGTATACAAACGTTACATTTTGTTGAACTATGGTCAATTCCTAATAGTCAATGTTTTGATTGTCTACCTTGAACAGATTTATAATTTCATCTTTACATATGGTTAGTTTATAACATTTAAAATCGTTACAAAATCTATAAATGTACCAGATCTTAGTATTTTGTATTGGTTTATTAAAAATATCTGTGTATATCTATAATTTCATTTATTTTGTTTTGAAATGTTTAAAATTAATATATACCAACATAAAATTTTTTTTTAATTATCTTATATCAAAAGACAAATACATGAAAGAAGTGTAGTACCACCTAAATTAAACGCACATAAGCAACAACACAAAAACAAAAATCATAGCACCCACCTTATTCAAGAAACTTCAAACTTATGCTAAATGTTTTAGTGAAAAGTTCTTATTCGAACCTACTCGAAACATATTTTTACTTTTTTGAAAAAGAGTATAAAAGAAAGCAGAATTAATATATACCAACATAATTTTTTTTGTTATTATCTTATATCTAAAGACAAATCCATGAAAGAAGTGTAGTACCACCTAAATTAAACACACATAAGCAACAACACAAAAACAAAAATCATAGCACCCACCTTATTCAAGAAACTTCAAACTTATGCTAAATGTTTTAGTGAAAAGTTCTTATTCGAACCTACTCGAAACATATTTTTACTTTTTTGAAAAAGAGTATAAAAGAAAACAGAATTATATTATCTCCTCATAATGATAGAATGTTGGGGAAATTGGCCAGAGTTATCTTACTTTAGTCACAGAGATGGGCTAGCACATAATTTTTTATATAAGATTAATTAACCATGTGCACGTTAAAACAATTTTCCACTAAAATGAATGGTTCTTTATTCAAATATAACGACTTTGTTTCTAAATAAATTATGACAATAGGAACGTGCTATTTTATTTACTAAAACTATGTATCGTTTTATCTAATTTATAGTTAAACCTTTTATTTGTCTTCGTGCTATAATGTTTCGTGTGAACGTATGACTATTTAAGTAATAGATTTTTTTTACATCTCGACATTGTGGTATTGACTTTGGGTTTTTGGTGCAAGTGGTTCTGATACGCTATCAGAAGCACGATGATTTTGGAGCAAGTGGTCCTGATAAGCTATCAGACGCATGATGATTTTGTTAGTGTTGCTTCCATTTTGTTTTTCCTTGAATTTATAATTACTAAATGTTTACTTTAATCAATACGCCGTGTACGTTTGTGCTTTTCGACAATTTTTGCAAATTACGCAAATAATTGTATAAATAACGTGAGTATTCATAAATATGCTGCACAAAAATGAATAAACCAACTGTGTAGACGTAATAAAGACCAGCTGTACATATTTATCTTATTTTAGGACAACACTAAAAATGAATCAATGACCTTTCAAAGTACTTTATTTCTATCATATTTTATAGTATTCTTGGAGCTGATAATCGAAAAAAAGTACATTGACATTTTGCCTCATAGTGATAAATACCACACTGGCCACCTCCTTTTAATATTTAAATTGTTATTTGCAGGATAAATTCAAAATGCTTCGAAATTAGAAGTTATTATTTCTGTAAGGAGTTTGTGTCCTAAACATAAAAAGTAAAACAACAAAAACCGAGCTATATTGGAAATTCGAAACGGAAGGATTTTACAAAATGAAAAGCTCAAACAGATCTAACGAATGGAAAACAACTGTAACATTCCTGCCTGGGTACAGGCATATCCTTATATAGAAAAATGTGGATTGAACCAAGTTTTATAGTTAGTTAAACCTTTCACTTGTATGCCAGTCGCATTGAATTCCAAAGTGTTGATAACAAAGGTTGATCAAAATAATCAGGCACAATAGGTTAAATGTTAAACATTGGGATATACTCGTCAACATGGTAAAACAACCTTAATTACTATAAATCAAATAACTGTTTCATCAATGAAACACAAAATGCATATCGACAAAATACGTAATCAGAAAAGACTCACTTAGCACAATTCCTGGATGTACAAGTTTCAATTAACGTAACGAAAACAAAATACAAGTATTTGCTTTCAATCCTCATCACCCTAGACGTAGTCCTTCGGTCCAAACAAGTCAACGGATCTTTTGAACTATAAAAAGTCATTCTATGTCGTATTGCCTTGTTCAAGCAATACGAAGTAGTATATGAAACTTTAAATACAATTTGATAGATGATCAAAAATTCAAATTTAAAAATATTTATAAAATTCTCTTTATTTTCTTATAGTTTTTGAAAGAAAAAAAGGTATGAATGTTAAAAGTATGTAAAATCTAGAGAGGACTTATTCCCGCTTAATTTGCAATGGCTTATAACATGTATAATTTGAACACAAGGACACGAACCTTTTTTTTTTATCTTATAATTCTGCTATTATTTTACCATTAATTTATAATATACTTTTAAAAAAAATGTTATTTTGAAAAAGAAGAGCGAACATCATTTAATCAATGTTTTCAAAGGAATCATTGATGATTTTATTTATTTTTGTGGGTACACCTGTTCGTGAATAAAGGAACATTAATATTTTTAAATTAACTATTAACTGGTACGAGAAGTCTGAACTGACGAAATGATATTATCTATTATAAAAAGAGTTAAACAAAAATGAATAGAGACAAATGAGGGGGGACTAAGTACACACATGCATATTCAAACAAATATATAACCTACAAATGTAACACGCCCTTCACAGATTAATTAGCCGTATGATAATCGTCAACCTACATTATGTTTATTATGAATGTTGAAAATAAAACATTTTTAATATCCGCATGACACTCGCTTACAATTTTGTACAACGTATCATTCGAATTCTTTACTAGCACATCTACTATTAAGTTAATGGGCATCAATATATGCAGTATCCTATTAGTTACTTCAAATGTTTAAGACGATGAGATAGTATGCAGAATGTATCACACAAATAAGAAATGCTAACTGACAAAGAGTAAGATCGAGAAGACAAAAAGCATTCGTTAACATCCAAATAGATAGCCAAGTCATATTAAATCTTTACTTCATATACATGTACGTACTGTTTTCAAGCAGTGTTTTTTTTTATAAATTACACGTGTCATTGAATTAATGTATATTGTTGGTATTTGTTTTCTCATTAAATTTGAAGCTTACTGATGTTTTGTTTTATTCCAGGCCTGTGCAAGAACATAAAATTATATGCCGAATCAATTACATAAATACTCTATCGAAACAGAAACGTTTTAAGAACGTTGAAGAGTCTTACGTTC
The DNA here is from genome assembly GCA_037788925.1 of Mytilus galloprovincialis. NCBI lineage: Eukaryota > Metazoa > Mollusca > Bivalvia > Mytilida > Mytilidae > Mytilus > Mytilus galloprovincialis. Next base: position 41,597,684 of record CM075333.1, on the reverse strand, counting down.
AAACGATTATGCATGTACAACAGTTTGAAATTTTCTATTCATATCAAAATGAAAAGTCACTGAAATCAATACTAGTAAATATGAAAAACCAACATTCGTCTGACATCAATAATGATGCCTATTTAAAATTGAAGATAACAATGTTGAAAACGGTTTTTAGGAAAGATAGTGAAACCCTAATACGATCTACTCGGTCTTGGTAGATATCGTATTGCTGGAGTTTGAATTACAATCAACACAAACAAAAAAGGATATATGATAACGCCAATGAGTATTCAGCCCCGCATCTATTTATATATATTCAAATACCAACACTAATAAAAGATAAAAAACGACTCATTGCATTACCACAACATATACATTATTCAAATACACCACTAGATGCATTTTACTTTTTCACTAATGTTTTTACAAACCACGCAAATTTATAATCAACATTATTATTGACAAATATGTTGCACAATGATAATAATGAATATGCAGACATCATCAAGGCCAGCTGTCCTTTTTTAGTATAATCTTATTACAAAATTCACAAATAATTCAATGACATTTCATAGAATTTTATTTGTACTTTTTTGACACACTATATTGTTCTTTGAGTGCTGATTTTTAAAGGAAATACGGTGATATTTGGTTCTCTTCTGGGATACTTGTCTCATGGGTTATTAGATCATATTTCCTAATTTTTAAAAGTATTTTTAATGGCAGGATACATTCTAAACCCTTATAATGTATCAACTGTGATTGATGTAAGGTGTGTTTGTACAAAATCAGAACGGATACAAATAAAATTAATTATCTTTCGTACCTGTGACGTTATCCTTTGAATAAACCTAGTCGCCAGATATTTTAACCTTCAAAAATTATTTTTTGACTTGCATCTTTCAAAAAATAAGTAGTCGCATACAGAAACGCTGCGGAAACTTTTAATAGTAAATACAATCTTAGGGTTTGTCGTGAATTATTAATGATTCATTTATTTTAGCAAATACAACTTTTTATGGATAAAGGAGCACCAAGACAAGACCTGTATTTTTGGATATATTTGTTTTCAGATTTTGAAAATGTCTAAACTAAAGCCTGTATAAGGTTTTTTTCTTTTTTGAACATTTGAATTGATATTTACACGAAAAAGCAAAGACGTTGGGAGCTTGGGAGTGGAGGGGGTAACTTCTATCTGTTTTAGTAGGAGTATGCCATTTCTGGTTTAAAAATGTACCCATATTAACATAGCATTCACTAATATTTGGTATCTTATATTATATTTAAATATATACAACGAATGACGTTTGCTTTTATACATCATTTTAAGTTTTGAATGCATATATTTAGGACGAACGTTATATCTATGAAAATATAAAGTCCCCGATTGATTCAGATATCACAATCGGCCATTGATATAAGATTTCGAATAACATGCTTATATAACATATTTATATAAAATAAGAAGAAAATACCAAAAATCAATATAAATTTATGAAGAAAAAAATACCCCAATGCATATCAATATAAAATGTAAGCAACAACTAAACAGTAGTATTATATATAAGTCCAAATAATTATGACCTCTTGGAAGGCTACAATATTGTTTTGCTATGATTCCACACAGCAACGCGTCAAAGCCAAAAAAAATCTGAGCTTTTCAATACGTTATTTGGACTATGTCATATATAAAATCGCGCATTTTTAGACCCATATTGTTGGAATATCTACTTATACCCATTACTACGAAGATACATCCCTCATCAATTCCTATATTTCATTAACATTTTACCAAAAGTTTAGCCGCGAATTATAAGTAGATTAAGTATATATTAAGGAATATGCTAAAAATGCGCGTGAAGTATAATATCAGTCAATTCGAAGATAAGAGTAGATAATTCCAAGGTAAAAGTAGATAACTCCAAGATTTAAGTTCACAATTCCAACATTAAAGTTGGAAAACTCCAAAAATTTAAACGCTTCAGATTGAATTTGATAATTCCAAGATTAAAGTTGATAAGTCCAATATTAAATTTGGAAATTTCAAGATTAAAGTTGATAATTCAAAGATGACATTTGATAAATATGCAGTCCAATTCAAGGCCAACATGGTCTTTTTTGTCTTATTTTATTACAAAATTCACAAATAATACAATGAGATTTCAAAGGACTTTATTTGTAATTTTATGGTGTTCTATACGATGCCGTTAGTGCTGATTGTTGAAGGAAGTACGGTGCTATTTAGATCTCGTATGGGATAATTGTCTCATTGTTTGATTATTCCAAGATTAAAGTTGATAATTCCAATATTAAAGTTGAACATTCCAAGATAAAAGTTAGAAATTCTGAGATAATAATTGGAAATTCCAAGATTTGAGTTGATAATGCCAGTCACTCAATATGTTGTACTTAGCATCATTAGAATACTTTACTAGCAAATGCACTCTCATATTAATGGTTTTGCGAATGCATAGATATGTGAAGAATCTTAATAGTTTCTTGAAAACGAAATTCCTGTTTGAGGCGATAGGATAGTATGCAGAATGAATCACATAAATTGAAAAAGCACACCAACAATGAACAGGATTGATAAGAAAAAAATCATGTCATTTCAAATCTTTAATTTATGTAGTTTACGTAATTAATAAAGCTATGTATAATGTGTCGTTGATTTAAACTGTTGGTATTTGTGTTCTCATTAAACATGAAGTTAACTGATTTTTTTTAAACCAAGCCTTTGCTAGACAATGAGAGTCAATTACATAAATACTCTATGAGACATTTAAGCTAGATCATAAGTATACACTTTTTGAGACAGAATTTTCTGATAATTTGCCAAAATGAAAATTTTATTATGCTTTTTTCAAATATATAATAACACGTAAGGGTCAATTCAACGTGCTATTTTACAAGCTAGTAGTCGTTGAAAATTGCCTAAATATGGTTAGATTGTTCATGAAAAAAACCCACAGATTTGTGTGCATAAAAAAAATCTATAAGATAGAATTTTAAAATAAATTGTGAGAAGATAGGTTTTATTATATTTTTTCAAAAAATTAAAAGAAAAAATTGTGATTACGAACTTGTTTTATTGCTACAAGTAAAAATAAAAAAAATTCCCTATTAGTCCAGTATAATTTTTTTAATAAAAGGCTCATTTGAAAAAATGATTCTAAAAACAAACAAACTGTAATTTGTTTAAATATTTTTAATAATGATATGAATCACCAAGTTTTCTTTATATAAAAAAACTCAGTCTATAACCATTAAATCGCAAATTTGTCGATATGGTCAAATAACTAGACCAATTTTGTTCTGTGATTGTACAATTGTAGATGACGTTGTATCATGAATCTACCTTAAGAGTCTTATTTTTAAACGAGTATGTATGTACAATAACATAAACGGTACTAATTTTCCTGCACCAGATGCGCATTTCGACAATACATGTCTCTTCAGTGATTCTCGTGGCCAAAATATTTGAAATCCAAAGCTTATATAAGAGATGGTGAGCTATAATCCAAATGTCCAAAAAGTATAGCCAAATCCGTGAAAGGAATCAGAGCTTTACATGAGGGAGATACATTCTTTAATTTATAAAAATTTCTAGCATTTTGTAACTGCAAATTTTAATAACACAAAAAAATCCGTATTTTCATGTCAGTACCGAAGTACTGGCTACTGGGCTGGTGATACCCTCGGGGACTAACAGTCCACCAGCAGAGGCATCGACCCAGTGGTAGTAATAACATTAACGGAACCAATTTTCCTGCACCAGATGCGCATTTCGACAATACATGCCTCTTCAGTTTTGAAAAACTAAATTCAGATTAAATTGAAGAGTCATTGAAATCAATAAATATGAAAAACCAAATTTCGTCTTCCATCAATAAAACTGCGCATTTGAATTAAAAATAATAATGTTGAAAGGGTATCCAGGAAAGATAGTGAAACAGTGATACGATCTACTCGGTCTTGATAAATATCTTATTGTCGGAAGTTGAATTACAATCAACACAAACAAAAAAAAGGAAATATGATAATGCCAATGAGTATTCAGCCCCTGCATCTATAATTAATAAAATACCAACACTTATAAAAGTTAAAAAAAAAGACCCATTGCATTATCACAATATAACATTATTCAAATACATCACTAGATACATTTTACTTTTTCACTAATGATTTTACAAACCACGCAAATTAATAATCAACATTATTATTGTATAAGATGTTGCACAATGAAATGATAAATATGCATAATCAATGCCAACTGTTCATTTTATCTTATCTTATTATAAAATTCAAAATAGTTTAATGACTTTTCAAAAGGACTATTTTTGTACTTTTATGGCGTACTATACGGTACCCTTACTTCTGATTGTTGAAGGAAGTACGATGACATTTAATTATCGTATGAGATAATTGTCTCATTGGTTATTAAATAACGATACCTATTTCAAAAAACGTATCTGAAACGGCTGGATAAACTCATCATAGATACCAGGACGGAATTTTTGTATTTGCGCCAGACGCGCGTTTCGTATAAAAATAACTCATCAGTGATGCTTGAATAGAAAACAAGTTTAATAGACCAATAAAGTACAAATTTGAAGATTTTGGAGGACCACAACATCCTAAAATTTTTGCCTAATACAGCTTATATCTGAGATCAGCCCTAGTTTTTGGTGGGTTTCGTGTTGTTTATTCTTTAGTTTTCTTTGTTGTATCATGTGTACTATTGTTTTTCTGTTTGTCTTTTTCATTTTTAGCCATGGCGTTGTCAGTTTGTTTTGGATTTTTGAGTTTGACTGTCCCTTTGGTATCTTTCGTCCCTCTTTTATATTACCTATTCCTGAGGTAAAACAGCCTTAGTTTTTCAAAACTTAAAAGTTTGTTTTAACGATCTTACAAACAAAATGTATGGCATTGCTTGCACTATTTTTAAAATTGTCTTTGTTGTAATAGTATACATTTTCGTGTTGTAATCTTGAATATCTTTTTCACATACAATGCAGTCTTTGTGAAAGACGTTACGAAGTTGCAAAACTTGTGCCTAATCCATTTGTCAGTTATTAACAATAAAATATGTTTAAACTTAAACTCTTTCGCAGATATATAATATCTTAGTTTTGACAAATGATATGAATCCAGACTTACCATAGATATTCCAATGATGTGGGTGTTTGTCTATATGCACAAAGAAACATTTGATTTAAAACAGTCCCAACCACAAATGCCCCTAAATAAAGCAAGATGGGTCGACACTTTAGAATGTTTTTTAAACATACACCAAAAGCCATTCATATCCGAAGTACAAAAAGCAATACATAATCATGATAAATATTATAATCATTTGTCAAAAACACTGTTCGTATAATTTGGGTTTAGTTATTCATAATACCTTTTAACATCTTTAATTCATTTTTTAAATGAAAAAAAAATCATTAACTCTAAAACTATCAACCAGTTAAATAAAACTATCAATGTTTGAAAAAGGGATAGCAGTTGTAGTAAAAAAAGTATACAAACAATTCAACAAATACATAAAGGCGGAGAAAAAGTAGACAAATATACACACATGCAACTGCAATCAAATACTGTAAAATTCAAAATATAGTAAGCAATTAAATATCAATTAAATCGAAAATGATCAATCGCCTACGTAATTACAAAATTTGCAAACTAATCATTTAAGATATCCCACGTTGCAGATGCATAACAGGTTGCACAAGAATACATTAACTGAACTTTACTATAAAAAGACTGTTCCTTTATGTCATATTTTATCTCCGTGACCAGATCCTTGAAGAGACGGTTTTATCAATAATTGAGAATTCTTAGATCAGGTAAGTTGTAAATAATATTCTTAAGTAATCAAATATTGAAATGAAAAAAATAACAACCAAAGAGACAGCTTGGTTAGGAAAAGTTCTAAGGTGATATTGGATTTAGTTAATATACAATGTCCGCCTTAAACATGTAGCAAAAACTATTAATACATTTAAATTTAGCTCAACCTCTCACTTGTTTGACAGAAATATAAAAGTATATAATGTTGACAACGATGTTAAAGCGAAATGCTCTACAACTTGCTTCTCAATATGTTTAGTCCAGAGCGTATACAGGATTTACACCGGCTAGGATCGTTGTTTTCCAGTGATTTGGTCCACTTTTTCGATTGAAGTTCGGGCTTTTTCTAGTGATAAAACATTACTGTTATTTCGTAATTATGTTCGTTTTTATACTACTACATATCTGATATTGAATACTATACGTGTTTACAACAACAAAGAAGCACAATTTCCCTGTATTTCACTAAAGAATTCAGCGTTTGTTATTGTCCGGTTTTTTTTTCGAGAGCAATTGTAAAATCGTCCGGGTTTTAAACAAATGGTGTGGTTTTTTACACACAATTTGAATAAGAAAAAAAGGTATTATAAACTAAAAAATAACTTTTCTAGTTTATAACTGTAATTAAGTGAAGGACAATATCATATATCCCCCCCCCCACCCTCCAAAAAAAAAAATATATCAAAAACATACTGTTGATTCATTTATTTTCGAGGGTATTAATGTTCGTGGATTGATGAAAACCAGCATTTTCGTGGAGATATGATTTCGTGATTTGCAAATTTCTGCATACAAAGCCTATAGAAAATATGTACTTCGTTGAACATTTGAATTCTTTGTTCGCCTGTACCCACGAAAACCACGAAAACTGGTATCCAACGAATAATAATGCATTCACAGTATTACTACGTTGATCAAAAGGGAGCTTTTTTTTCAATTTGATGCACATCTTCTGTTCGGAGAGCGTTCTACAACTTCTTTCCAGTGGTCATTAAGAAATTACATGATCCTTTACAAAACGGTGTTTAGAACAAAGTGCATGTTCATATTCATTTTAAGGTTGTTCGCTACTCTGTTAAAAATAACAAGCTTTTTAAAAGACTATTATGAATTGATAGTATAAAAAAAAATGAAACTAAAAAAGTAGAAAAAAATAGAGGGTCCGTGTGCTCGTTTTCGAGATATAAGCCATTGAAATTTGGCGGGAAATAATTCTCTCTAGATATTCATATGTTATTGAACATTGGCACCTTATTTGTTTCAATAACTATGAAAAAATAACAAGAACTTTATAAAATTTTGAAATATGGCTTTTTAAACTTTGTGTTATAAAATTATGAAAAAAAAGTAGGGGTTAGTGTGCAAATTTGTCTAATGCCAATACATGGATAAAACCAGAGGATTCCGAAAATGTGGCAAAAAATCAAAAAATGGAGGAGCAAACATCCTTAACTTCATGTCATGTTTCTTTCAATTTTACAGTTAAAAAAATATTTCTTGTAGTGAACCATTGATATTACAAAAAAAGGAGTAAGAAACGTTATCATGCTAATAGAAAGCATTGAAGAATCAGAAAATTGTTATAAACTGACAAAATATTCTACTTAAAAGAGGCATGACACCGCCCCAATAAAATAATCCATTAATACAATATTTTAAAATACACACACACTTTATCCACCCTATTTTTATTGCCATTTCAATTTCAATATAATCTATAATGTAATGAATAGTTCAATAGCCTAAATATGATCCTTTAAAAATTATCGAAAATTATAAAATGTGTATTATTATATGCTATCACCATCTTGATTGTCTAGTGCTTCGAACGACACCAGGAACAACATATCAATGTCTGATAGATATCCATAATTTCATTTTTTTAGGCATTTTTCTTTTATAAAAGGGAAGTTCTCATGGTGTTTTGTTGCTACATGACCAATTATTACATAATAATGCATAATCAGAATCCTCCTCACAGTAGTAGCATTTAAATATTTTCCGTTTCTATTTCTTAAACAATAAAATAAATCATACAAGAAAGAAGACAAATAGTTAATGAAATATTTCAGATGTATAAACTTTTAAAAACAAACATATATTTCACCTTACACATTATATGTATATACGTCTCAATCCGAATAGCCTATACTTACATCACGAATATATACTGTACATATGACAAGCCGTTTTACCATTTATTCGAATTTCAAGATATATCCTTAATATATAAGATATCTTGTATAATCTCATTTTTATAAGATATCTAATATGTTATATGAGATATCTTATATATCATATAAGATATCACATAAAGTTTATAGTATATCTGATAAACTTCATAAGATATATCCTAAAGTTTTAAAGATATCTTATATTTTATATAAGATATCTAATATTCTTTATTATAAGATATCTAATATTTTTATTATAAGATATCTAATATTTTTATTATAAAATATCTTATATTCTTTATTATCAGATATCTAATATTCTTCATTATAATATATATCATATAGTTTATTAGATTCCTTATATAGTCTATTAAATCTATCGTAAAGTTTTAAAGATATTTATATAATTTTGAAGATATCTAATATGGAGAATTATATGAAATATCTTATAAACTATTTAAGATATCTGATAAACTATATAAGATATCTGATGAAATATATATATGAGAACTTATAAACTATATAGAATATCGTATAAACTACATGAGATATCTTGAAGTAAGAATAAATAGCAGAAAGGCTTGCTGTATTAAGGAGGTAGACGTAGGTTAAGGGAGATAACTCTTTAAATCAGTCAAGCGTTTGTAAAATCCAAGTTCACCAATGTATTTTAAGCATTTACCTGAAACAGATTGAAAATAATCTATGTAACCTAGAAGCTTAGAATATGTTTTTGAAAATGGTTGACACAAACGTACTGATGATTTTAAGAGTTATTTCCCTTAACCTAGGTCTACCACCTTAAATGCAATTAATAAGATGTGAGAAAAAGAATAGATACTAATAAACGGCACTTGTTTATACAAGTGTTAATACACCACGTGCCTTGGAGGTACTTAATTGTAACCTTTATTTTATAGTTTTTGAATATAAATACACCAAAACATAACATTTTTAGCTATACGAAATGTGTATAATCACTCGGTAAAACAAGGACGCACTCGAAAAAGCCCGGGAATGAAGAAATGTCGTTTTCAATGCAATAACAATATTTTTTGTAAAGTGTCTTTATGTCTTAGACTATGTAGATTCCATGAATGCATACATTGGTATGTCTACGGAAATGGCTTTATTCGGCATTTTGAAATAAAAGCATTGCAAGGCTGAATTTAACTTTTTTAATGATAAATAATGTCAGAATGATAATATCTTATTATCTCAAATACTTTTAAAAATACATTGTACTACCTTGTATATTAAACTCAAGCTTCTATATCACGTTTTGTCAGAAAGGAATTCTGTTTGTTTACCTTTTTGATATCATATACTCGAAAACAAGTGGTCAAACTCGAAAAAGCCCGATTTAATCGCTCGAAAAACCACGATCCTAGTCGGACGCTTTACCTACCATGATGAAAGTAAGAAAAATATACATAACGCAAAATACACATTTTATGTTTATATCTAACTCAAAAATTTTCATTAGAAATTAAAATTCATTGGAACACTGTTTATTAGATCTGATTAAATATCATGTATAAGGTATAACTTCAAATCTGTAAAACAAAGTACAATTTCAAAACAGTCTATCAACTAGCATACATGTAACATAATCACATACATTTGAAATGTGATTTGAGAACTGTCATCGAAGACCCATTGGCGGCCTTCGGCTGTTGTCTGCTCTTTGGTCGGGTTGTTGTCTCTGTGACACATTCCCCATTTCCATTTCCATTTCCACCTTATTTTATTGATCGAAAAATAATTCTTGTTATAATTCATTTGAAAGTTATATAAACTACTATAAATAGTACTACATTGAAGAAAACTTTTCATTTGCAGAAACTGTCTATTGCAAGGATAATGGCATTTTTTTCAACATTCGTCTTGTTCGTTTTGTTGTCTAATCAGCTATCGGTAGACGCTGGACACGACTGTCCAGTAGAAGATTGTAACCCTGGTGTTCATTTGCAGGAGAGATTCTGTAATAAAGGCATTGGTTAGTATTTATCATAAGAGAACTTCAAATTATGAAGGACCAATATGTTATTTTATTTATTAATTAATATTTATTTGCATTAGACTATATGGTAATTGTCTAGTAAATGAAGAAATATTTCAAAACTCATCTAGATGAACTCATCATAGATAACAGGATTAAATTTTGAACCTTGCTGCAACAACCTACATTTTGGCAAAAACAAATATCAGTTCAAGGAAGACCATAGTCCTTGCAAACCGGCACATATATGCCCTTTCCCCAATCATTTTTTTACCGATTTGAAAAAAAATATGAAGTGGCATGCAGATAAGTGGTAATACTGGTGACCGTAACTTGGTCAAGAAACAAAACAATGTTGTGAACTGTCATATAAATCGTCTGTAATTCTGCCAATTCTAATTCTGCATTGACGTTATTCGTGGCCTTTACGAATTCTGCAATCAAAATACCGCTAGCAAATATAACGCTAGAATAGCCTGGTCCTTTTTGGGCAAGACAAGACAAGACAAGTCAATTGATTTCAATTTAGGCACACATATGGTGCTATAAGAGGATAACAATTATACATTACCAATTACATGATTTACTTATACATTTACAAGAAGACACACACTAAATTAATAAGTGATATCATACAATAAAATTGATATATACCATATATTTGGCAACCATGTAATGCATAGCAAATTTATCCGTGAGGTTTAATTATGTCCAACTAGTTTTATCTGGTAGAAGAAACTAGTTCATTGTCAAAATTGGTGACATTACAAAGAGATGTTTGCCAAGAAGAAGGTCGGTGTCTATAGTTTGAACTTCACTTTCGAGCGCAAAATCATAAGCAGATTTATTAGTGGATTTTGTTCTATATGTCAAGTTTGTGGTCAATAAAATTTAGAATGGAAATGGGGAATGTGTCAAAGAGACAACAACCCGACCAAATAAAAAACAACAGCAAAGGGTCACCAACAGGTCATTAATGTAGCGAGAAATTCCCGTACCCGGAGGCGTCCTTCAGCTGGCCCCTAAACAAATATATACTAGTCCAGTGATAATGAACGCCATACTAATTTCCAAATTGTACACAAGAAACTAAAATTAAAATAATACAAGACTAACAAAGGCCAGAGGCTCCTGACTTGGGACAGGCGCAAAACTTGCTACATCATAAGCTCCCTTATTGAGCAAATTATCGTAATTGAAAAATCATTTAGGCGTCGATTGCTCTAGCAGCAGCATCTTTTAGAATTCCTAACCTTCCGCTAGATGCAATGATATGTAATGTTATCACCTTTTTGTGAAATATTACACTTTGATGCATTAGTAAGATTAACACCTTTTTAGATAACAAAGAATTAAATAGTTTAGGCTTCATAGCTAGTTGTTTTTTTAAGCCAAAGAACATACTACTTATCTAAAATTCTGCTTACTTTTAAAGCTTTTATAATACAATATATGATACCTTAATATGGTTGATTCAGTTCGTAGATTTGTTCAATAGTTCATTTAAAACCACACCATTTCACCTCCGTTTGCTGTAGTAATTTTCAGTTTTTTGCGTCCAAAATCTTGTGATAGGATTGAAATTGAATCAATAGCAGTATTGCAGATAATTTGCCAAACCAACTTAAACACGCTTTTCTTGACCTTGCGCGGATTCTGTTTTAACGAGAGAGTGAAAGTGTTCATTGACTTGAATACAACAAAAAACAAACACAAACCAAGCGCACCCTTCAGTGATACTCACTTTCACTTTTAAATTCAACATAAACAAATAAACATCAATACCAAACAACATAAAGAAGTCATTAGACATCGGAAAATCTAAAATCAACAAGAAATAAGCTTGATAATGACTACAAAGGATCTCCGTTAACTAGCCTAATACGGACATATAACTACAAACCCACCAGCTTCGGTTAAAATGTGACAAATATCTGGACTTGAATTCGGGATAAAAAGCAGATATTTAACCAATTCTTACGCATTAACTTCAAAAAGTAAATCGGTACAATTAAAGCATAGTACGGCGGCTTTCCTGTTGTACCTCACATCTATATTACACGTGCAACTAATGCCAGGTCAAAAACGATGATTTACAGATGCATACTGCTTTAATTTGTTTCAGTTGTTGAATTCTTTGTTGAAACAGTAAAAACGGACGACGACAACGAAAATCAGTTTTATAAAGGAAAAGTTACGAAAATTTACAAAGGCGATGGGGTAATGTATTACAGTCATTTGTTAGTTGTCCATAATTGTTTGTCTTCTATAGACAAAATTGATTTTAGAAATAGAATAAGGGGACAACCAGTTGCTATTCTAGGGGGCCAGGAGGATTTGTTTTGAATCAGTTATTTATTATTGTAAACTAAGGGTACAGATTATTTTCGGCACTATTGGAGCAAGATGTTTCATTTTCACTAAAGCTAGGGACTGATTATTTATTTTCTCAAATATATTTATAATATTCGAAAACGTACAATTTTTAAATTTTTGTTTATTATAAATAATACATGTATAGTCAAGTCGTTATGTACCATTTAATCAAAATCAATCATCATAATTGCAGAAATGAATCTTCCATACCCCCAACTGCATTAACATATATTGCATACATATACAGTATTAAAGTTTGTTTGTTACTAACATCTTTAAACCTATTGGCAAACCTGTTTCGCCGAGCTAAGCGAGGCAAACATTTTTGAAGGTTTTGGCGCCGCTGAAGGCCCAAGAAGTTATAGAACAAATGTGCAAAATCATGCTTTCTAGGGGTTCCTCAGACCCTTTCTTAATCTGAAAATGAAAGTTATGTTTTGTTTCCATAATTTTGCGACAATATTTTGGTCTCATAGCAAAGTGTATAGATTCAGTGTAAGACAAGTTTCTCGGGCCAACACCAAAAGACCAATATGCATGATAAAGCAAAATTGTAATTCACATAGTTAAGTCTGTGGCTGCTCAAAAAAATTACTAAATTACAAATGGAATGCAACACTAACATAATACAGAAGGGCAATGAATGAACAAAATACAACTAAATAAGAAACATTGATCCATAAAAATCAGGGAGTACACAACTTGCTTCTTGCAAGGCACTCGTCGTAAACACAATTTGATATTGAGACAAGCATGCGGTTTTGAAATTTCCTATACAGGATGCATTTACCTCAATTTAGTGACGGCCCTGTTAAGTAAAGGTGAGGTATGTGTTCCTGGGACAAATAAAACCTGCTCAGTTATTTATTTTCAATACATTGCAAGTCATATAATTTATTATCAAACTACCACAGAATAAACCATTTATTTTTGTGATTTTCAAAGCTGAGTTATTTCTTTTTTTAATCCTCAAGTCCCAAGCCCCCAACCACCCCCACCCCAGAATATCAAATTGTCGTCCCCTAACTAATTGCTTTGTTCGAATTTGAATTAAAATGTATACAATTAAATTAAAACGTGAAATTGAAAATTATGCTTACGAAAAACTGAGATACACTGGTGACGACATCCAATATTAATAAGTCGGAGTTCACCTGACAGCGTCATGGCAAAAAGAAAGGGACCTTTACAGAACATACCAAACTTAAATAAAACTTAGGATTGAGCACCAAAACCACACAAAAATATGCGGTAATCTAGGATTTTACAATCGTTTTAAGCACCGTTAATTTTATTCACAGAACAGCTATGGAAAGAACTCTAGAATTTGAGAATTGAAGACATAATGTATCACATATGTGTGAAACAGATATGTTTGAATGTGTAAGATTTGTAAAAACGAAGCGATATATGACTTTATCGAACGTTGTATTCCAAACGACAGCTGCGATTTGACAATTGATATTTTTTGTAACAGATCCATCTCTGGTTTATATTTCATATACACTTCTTGTGTATGTATGTTAAACTCATGATGGCAGTGGCAAGATGCCTTATTAAAAACTTTGAAAATTATTGTTCATCAGGTAATATTTACCTAATTCTGATTACATTTCGAGATAACTCAATGCTTAACAATTTGTTTTAATGCTGAATTTCCTTTGATATCTAATTTGTGGTACTTTTTTGGACATTCGATATAAAATTGAAGTGAGACACACGACACAAGAGAAACATGCTATTATATCTCAAAAATTAATCTCATTTAGATCTTTGAATAATAAGTTCTTGTATAATACTACAGATTGCAGTTGGTGATGACATAGAATTTGTAGACCACGGTTTATGCGTACAAGGTGAAATTCATTTCAACCCAAACACAAGATATATTTTGTCTGGTAAGTTGACATTTAAGTATATAGCTCACGTTTATACATTGATCTTATATTACGTCACAAAAATGATCAATCAATGATGGATGTCATTGGTATAAATATGTTAATTATGTTCATTTACCGGGTTAGGTATAAATGATATGAAAGGAGTAGGTCCTTAAGGTAAGGGCCGTTTTTGGCCTCAAACTTCAGGTTCATCTTGTGAAAGATTTTGGACCGTTTTTAAACACTTAAGTGTCTACTTCAATCGAGTTAGTAAGTTTATGTGAAAGATTTGAACATATTTAGTCATTTAAGACGTTCAAATTTAAGCTTACATATAGAAAATCTATGAAATACGACATTATATGTCTTTTTAGATGTTTTTTTTGTAAAAAATGAAAGTAGCTGCATCCGTGTTCACTCTCAACCTTTATACATGTTATGCATTATTATCAAATACAACTGACATTTAAATAATACTAAGAATTAACACAAATGCAGCCACTACCATTAAAACAAGAAACGGTCTAAAACTTAACTAAAATGCTAAAAAGGTAAAGATTTTAGTAATTCAGCATGACTTAATGATGCTAGTACACGATACATAAAAAAAATATGATAAAAAAGAGCCCATATTTATGTAACAGAAGTATTCTCATATCCAATAAATAACTAAAAGTGTCCTTTTTAACAATTTTATAAAACTGCTATACTTCTTTTACGTTCGTAGTGACACGAAGACATATTTCCAAACAAATTAATCAAATAGCTATTGGACGACAATGCAAAACGAAAGAATTGTTGGTCTAGTACTTTAATCAATATTTTCTTGCAAAGTAATTTAGCTTAGGTCAATTTTATCTATAGGTGTTCTTGTGGTATTGAGGTCAGTTGTTTTTCAAACGGAAAAGCAAAAATAAAAAATAAGATATTGCTGGAACAGTTTGTTTGGCACATACCTTTTATTGAAGTATGTAAAAGGTGGTCATGCACGAGCGGTTTTTCAAACAGACATAAGAATGTATCCTATTATTAGACAGGGGTAAAAGTGAAAGTTAGAAATTTGAACTTATTACATTTGACTGTTTTGAAGTCTTCCATACATTTCAAGATGGAAGAAACAACCAACTCTTCATGTCAGGGTTGAATCCTTAATTTTTATTTTAAAGAAGGTACAAAATACTGAATATGTCGGTAATTGAGTAACTGGAAATATTTTTCATATGATTTCGGAATGAATATTGCTACGAATAAAAACACAATCTAATCATCCTGTGTCCACTGTATAAGCCATTGTTTTGCCGTTAGTTCAACTAGCAATATACCAAAGCATTATGGTGATTTAACCTGCGGGTGACCCAAACAAGACATTTCTATATATTCTTCTTATTTTTTGTGATATAAGAGAAAAAGGCCAAACAATGAAATTAACAAGAATATAATTCAAGGCTGATGTTCTCCCCTGTTTTTTCGAACGTTCAAGACAATCTGATTCTGTTTTATCATTAACCTTTTCATATTGTCCCATAAAGTTTTATAGAAAATAAGTCATATCTGTTAGTAGGAATCACAGTAACAGTGATCGTTCTGCAACCTGGAAATTATGCTAAGATGATTCCTGGCATCGTGTGGTATAATTTATTTACATGAAGCCAGATTTCAAGCTCTCCTCGTCAGGTTCCTTTAATAATGTGACAAAAATTCAAACATGACCTTAATATGTTAAACTGCGCAGGAATTCGGTGAAGGGGAAGTTGACAAACAGTAGGCTGAAAACGGGCTACACAATAGAAACGTGCACATGAAGCCTAACAATAGAATTTCTGACGCTGAATTTGTTCGCTATTGAAATGCTACTGGCTATATATCATTTTGCAATTTGGACAAATAATGTTGATAAGAAAATATTACATGCAATGAACCATTTGATATTTCTAATTAATAGGATATTTGTTTTATATGATTATGTAGGAATACTGGATGACCATAATCACTTTCAACTCCACTTATGTACAAGCATCCTAATTCGAATCGATCAATTGTCGCCCGAACATCTTGAATGGATTGAAAGTCTCTTGAAAAAATTAAAAGGAATCGGTTGTAAAAGAATTCATCACTGCAGGGTATGTATACTATAGCTAGAAGAATTTAGCCATTATTTTTTTTTTTTCCTTCAGATTCTGAACCAACTGTATTTTAATGACGGTTATTTTTCACACTGTTATCATTTCTATATTTTTTGCGGGGGGAAATGTGTTAAACAGATATAACCTTTGTTCTAGTGGAAAATCGACGTCGTTGTGGCGTAGTTACATAAACAAGTGTTTTTGTATGAATATGATTTTTTTGGGGATTTAATAATCAAAACTGTTTCCAAATATAATGCCGATTGTACCCACATGAACTCATTTTAAATAAATCAACATAAACAGTTATAACTGCTTTTTGTTGGATTGAGATTAATTGCAGATTTTATTTTTGGGAACAGCGATGCGCATTTGTCACCAGTGTGTACGCAGTGTCAGTGTATAAAGTGACGTTGAACTATAATGAACGTAATTTTTGTATTACTAGTAAATTATTGAGTGAGGTATTTCGTGACAATGACTCTCATAGTTACAGATGTTTGGTTTGAAATTTTGGCTAGCTTTGTACCGGTACAGGACTTCATACAAACGGGAGAGCATATCCTAATTGTAAAAAATGAAGTTGTTTACCCAACCCTTTAATTGATATAAAATGCTGGTAAACTTGTCGATGACTTTAATTGATACACTGTTACTAATTCGACACAGTGACTTTAACTATTTTTTTTTTTATCGATTAACCTAATTGAATTTGTTACTTGTTAATTGAAACGAAAATAACAATTATTGTTACACATGTATGTACATTCCCGGTTTTGCAATTTGCAGTAACATATACTTTTTGTCGTTGAACGGAGGCAAAACTTTTAGAATAGTATATCTGAAATATACTACACACATTAATCGAAGTCCTTGAATAATGTGAATGCTTCTTCTTCATCTTACGACTACTGAGACAGGATGTTTGATTGGATATCCATACATAGCTGATTTTGTTTTTTATTTTTCATTCACAGGCACTTCCAGACATACCTGCTAATAAAGACGTTAAAGGTACCTGCCTCTTTCCCGCAACTCCAAGCACACCTCCTGAACTTGCTGAATGTTATATGGAATTAGGTGCCTGTTTTAAACAAACGAATAATTGCCATTCCCCATGTACATGGTTCTTTCAAAAAGGCGTAAACTGTACTGGAGGCGACTATGAACCTGACTTAATAACTCCATCTTAATGGGGCCAAGGTGGAATAACAATATCTATTATTATATATGTTATAATAAATAAACGATAACAAAATGTACACTTGATGGAAATTGATAGAATACTTTTTTTTGGTACGATGAGATGGCATTGCAAATATATCAGATAAGGCATACACAGCTTATTCAATCATTCCGATTGAAACTTATATAATATTAAGCTAAATAAAGGCAACAGAAGTATACCGCTGTTCAAAATTCATAAATCGATAGAGAAAAAAAAATCCGGTTTACTTACTAAAACTGAGGGAAACGTATCAAATATAAGAGAACTACGACACAACAGAGACACAACACCGAAATATAACACACACAGAAACGAACTATAATGTAACAATAACAATTTTCCTGACTTGGTGTAGGGCATTTTACGAAAAAATGGTGGGTTGAACCTGATTTTGTGGCATGCCAAACCTTTAACTAAAGACATATTTTATTTCAAGTTAAAGGAGATTGATAGATTGTTTCGTGATAAATGTCCAGTTTTGTAAATGTCTCATACAAATTAAAAACAAGAAAAAGAAAGCGGATACATGTCAAGCGTGCATTCATACAAACTTAATCAAAGATACACATGATACATGTAATCAAACAAAACTACGGAATAATGACAATTAAAGCTTAATAGAATTAAAATAAAAAGATTTAAAAACACAAATAATACTCAGGATCGGTGTGAACTGTATAGCCCATGTAAAAGGGAAGGCAGTGGGAAGAAGAAGTAAAATAAAAAAATTACCAAACTCCGAGGAAAATTCAAAACGCAAGGTCCCTATAACATGTATAACCAAAGGGCACTATAAAAAGTTAAAAAAAAACACATTAAACGAATATATAACAACTGTCGAAATTCTGACTTGGTACAGGCATTTTCATTTTCTTATGTAGAAAGTGGTAGATTGGACCAGGTTGTATAGCTAACAATACCTCTCACTTGCTCGACAGTGGCATAACAAATTAGTTATAGCTGGTAAACTTTTATAAATAATTCATCGTCGATATATCAAGAGTCTATAATTTGAATGTATTGTCATTAAGAAACGTACAACGAAATAACTGGGATCCCAGGACAGTTTTAACTACAATTATTTGACTGTCTAGTCATTCCGTAATTGTTGTTCTGATACTTGGTTGGACTGTTCGGTCTCTTTTTACCGCTCCTAATCGAAATGCACTTTTAAAATTCGGTACATTCGCAGTTGTGTTAAAAATAAACAATGCATCCCTTTGCAGACAAACATTCAACAAACACGAATGTCCCCTATCTACTAATAATCCTATTCACTGCCAGAAAATGACCAACATGCTTAAGATTATGTTCCGATAATACTATTCGATCATCAATGAACAGAAGAACCTTTTCGTCCGTTTTGAAATATCATTACTTAAAAGCCGGAGCCTCATATATCTTAAATAAAATTGAGAATGGAAATGGGGAATGTGTCAAAGAGACAACAACCCGACGATAGAGCAGACAACAGCATGAACAAAATTGAAATGTGGAATGGTATATGTAAGGCAAACTGAATGTAATTTTTCAAACGAGCACCAGGGAACAAGAACAGCTACCACAGTGTGATAGAACGTTTGATGTCAAATACAAACTTTGCATGTACACAAATTATTACAGCTTTTTGTATTCATTGAATACCTTGAATAAACCTATAGGATATCATAATAAGTATTTTTTTAAATTGAAATACTTTAATGTCTGGTACCTTTGATAACTTTTCCACTCCTGGGTCGATGCCACTACTGGTGGACAATTCGTCCTCGATGGTATCACCAGCGTAGTAGTCCGCACTTCGGTGTTGACATGAATATCAATCATATGGTCAATTTAATAAATTTACTGTTTGCAAAAGTGTAAATTATTTGATATACCAAGGATTTTATTATCACAGGTATAGAATACCTCAGCCGTATTTGGCACAACCTTTTTGTCATTTTGGGTCTCAATGCTCTTCAACTTTATACTTGTTTGACTTTCTAACTTTTTATTTATCTGAACGTCACTTATGAAGAATACACGCCCGTTTGGTATCACTTATCATCAGCCTGGTACCTTTGACTTCAACTACTAATTAAAAGAGGAATAATTTTTGAAATGTGTGTATTATTTTAATAATCTACTGTTTAAATCTTCATAACCTCATATTTTGATCAAAAAGAGCCACCTATGATTTATTATTCGTACAAAAAATAGAATATGTTTACACTTTAATTATACGTCAGGTAAATCAGACGCCAGTACCAAAAATGATTTTTGTTCAAAATGAGACTGTAAGACATCAAAGTTTATATATCATTATGACCATGTAGTAACAGTAGACTACATTTTCGACCAAAACTGAGATGTTATTAACTCTCTGGAAAAAATACCATTATATCGTCCATCCTCGAAAATAGATTGGAAAAAGTGTCGTCATGTCATCTCTCATCCTTTTGTTACAAATTTGTGTAAACGGGACAAATCTGACAAATAGTCATTTTATTTCTACTTCAATAAATGTCTGGATATTGTTGATATTCGCATATTCAATATCGAAAGTAAATAAGAAATCAATAAAAGAGATAGCAAAATACCAAATTCTAGGATTAAAAACTATATTCAAGTACTCACACCTTGGTTTGTGTTCATAACATTTGACAAAACTGCCAACAATGTAGTGGTGGTATGATGAGAATACTTCATGGCTGTCCTTTCAGCAGGAAATTTAGTGAAAAAGAACAAAAGAAAATTACCTCTTCTTATGATAGAGTCGAGAAAATCTCAATAAAACCAGTAAAACAAAGCCGGTGACGAGAGATTATTTGTACTGTAAAATATGCAAATACACGATGTTTAAATTTAGTGTTCATTATTTATCGAGAAAATTGCATCTAAAGCTTTTAAAACTGAAATCTGAAAAAAGCCAATATTTGCTGCATATTGACAAAATAGATTGAAAAAAGAAATGTTTACATACAAAATCTAAAGATCTTTAGGGTCTCCAATATTTGGAGTGTTCCACAAAGTCCTTAGTATGTTACAATTTCACAAAATACAGTATACTTATTTTCACATTTTTTAAGTTTTCGAATATACGGGTCTGCTGGTATCACATGACTATTTAATATAGAAATATTGTCTTTCCATAAATATATAATAATAAATAAGTCTGTATGTGTTGTACTGTTATACCACTGTCCCAGGTTAGGGGAGGGTTGGGATCCCGCTAACATGTTTAACCCCGCCACATTATTTATGTATGTGCCTGTCCCAAGTCAGGAGCCTGTAATTCAGTGGATGTCATTTGTTTATGTGTTACATGTTTGTTTTTCGTTCATTGTTTTTGTGTACATAAATAAGGCCGTTAGTTTTCTCGTTTGAATTGTTTTACATTGTCTTATCGGGGCCTATTATAGCTGACTATGCGATATGGGCTTTGCTCATTGTTGAAGGCCGTGCGGTGACCTATAGTTGTTAATGTCCGTGTCATTTTGGTCTTTTTGTGGATAGTTGTCTCATTGGCAATCATATACCACATCTTCTTTTTTATAGCAGCTTAAAAAAATGAAAATGAATCTTTTAAACAATTTAAGGAAAAGTCGTTCCGAGTTTTTTTAACATGTATTTGCGGTCTTCTCGATCTATTCACATTGAATGCTTACATCGGGATAAGGTCCGTTTGAATTTGCTGAGTAAACTTTTTTGTAATAGTGCTTATCTTTGCTGCATATCAATCGATTCCTTTGGAAATGTGTCCCCGACTTTCTCTGATCTAGCTGTATTATATATGCAGATAATAAGCATTCTCCGTAGAGAAGTGAATAGCTAGAACAAAAGTAAATAGAACTTGGTACTAGATGAATTTATTTGCGAAGCAATATTTAAACCAGTATTACACCAAGCTCCTTTAGTCTGCCATACGTGTCGTTTTCTTTTTAAGTATATAGAACCTGGAAATGATAAAATTAAACATGTTTATAAATGGCATTTTTTTTTAATTGAACCTACTATATGACAGTTCTTGTCCATTTGTTTTTTATACGTTTTGTTTTTTTATTTTGCCATGTGATTATGGACTTTCTGAATTGATTTTCCTCTAAGTTAAGTATTTTTGTGGTTTTACTTTCTACTAGTATAAGGTCTTTACACTTTGCCGTGGAGAGACAAACTGCTTTTGATCTGATTATTATCTTTTTTCCGCCTTATTTTTTTTTTCTTTCTCAGTATTATTGTTTCTCAAGATGTGGCTTTGATATTTGGTATATGCTATCGAACTGTTTAAACCCAAACAAAACCTATGCAACCGTTTAAGAAACTGTCAAGCTTGATCCCAAGGTGTTTGATTTTGACCGCGACATTCCGAAAACTACACATGAGAGTGATTTCCCCTTATGTATTTAATTTTAATTGGTATTCATTTGTAACTGCTAAACCATAATTGATAGAGAGCTAGGATCTTTTGAAAGATCACTAAGTTAACATATTATTTACAAATCTGTTACACAAAATGAATACATCAATTGTGAACACGTAAGATAAACCATATGTACATATTTGTCTATCTTATTACAAAAATCAAGTAAATTTAAGGAATTTACTTGTATGTTTTACTATACTGGACAGTATGGTTTTTCGGGATTGACCCTCTCTGGATCCGGGATTTCTTTTGTCGTATTTCGGGATGTCGGGATTTGATTTTTTTTAATTTTGGACCTCGGGATTTCATGTTTTTTAAGCTCGGGATTTGGGATCAACACCCCTCCGAATCCCACCTATGTAATAAATACGATAATCATGCCAGATTTATATTCTTGTTTGATGGGATTAACAACATGATAAACCTTGTAAACATCTTTAGTAAAGATTTAAAAAAAAACTTCTTAAACTCTATTATCATAAACCAGTTACAGAGAATGGACAATTACTAAAGAGAAAATAGCAGCTGTTATAAACAAAAAATCAAATATTAAACACAAATAAGCGAAAACAAAGTACATACATTCATATGCAATCAAGTTTGTAAATATTCAAAAACTTCGAGCACCATGATTAATTATTCCAATAATGATCATCTGTTTACATTATGATAATAAGAAACTTTAAAACCAACGTTGCATTCGCTAGATATGTTGCACTATATTGTACATTGATGTGTCTTTCAATTATTGTAAATGTATATTGATTGCATTTACGTATGTAAAATGAAAATTACATTCATCATGTGTCTCATCATAACATTCGATTTTACTGTAGATATGTTATGAAATTTAAAACAAACATTCACAACAGAATAGAATCCTCAATAAAAACAAATATTTTGGAAAATTCCTTGGCTTATACATAGAAGATCAGATACAAATGTAATTCCATATAAATCACTATACGAATTAACAAGATCTTTTTTAAACATAGCCATTAGTATAAAAAAAAATCATTTAGGTGAAGACATCAACTATTCTGAATAAAAAAAAAATATGTGTACTAACACAACTAACCATAATATATGTTTTATAATTTCGGTTTTAGAAAATGAGGCTGTATGCAAAACATGTAGTGTATATGAGACGGTTAGGAGGTGCTTGAGTAAAACATATAGTGTTTATGAGACGGTTAAGAGGCGCTTGGGTGAAATATTGTGTTGTTATTTTTCGTGTTCCAATTGTATTGCTTTACAGCACAATTGAGGGGTAAGTCTCACGGTAGAAAGGCTGGGAACGCTGGAACGCAACAGGAAAGAAAACCAAACTAGAAATATCAAGAAACCCGCAATTAATTTAATAAAGAAAACATTAAAGTAATGACAATATAATTTTACAATATTATTTCAAAGTTAAAATAAATTGAAAACAATAATAAAATACAACATATAATTACAATAAATTGTTGAATAATATAATTATTATTGTTATAAATTTAAACTTTGTAAATTAAAAATATCAGTTACTTATAAATTTTATTTAACTTTTCCAAAATAAAATAAAAAGAAAAATAATTTTAAATATAAATTATTTCCAAACTAAGAACTCACCTAGAAATATCAAGAAACCCGCAATTAATGTAAAAGCGGCTTGATTCACTTTATATAGTATTCGGTTCGGATCTATAAATAATGTTTTCCATTGATTACAAACTAATTGTCAAAACAACCGAATATGCAAATGAAAAATGCAATTAGAATGACCAAATATGGTAATGGTCAAGAACCAGGCCAAAACTCAAAATTATATAAAAATAGTTTTTCTTAAATTACTTCTATTTCTTATTTCAAAATTAACCAAATTATATTTCAAACATATTAATAAACATTTTTCTTTTATAATAAAGAACAATTTGTTACTAAAAAAATATACACAACATAATATACAACAATCATAATTTATATAATTTAAGATATTTATAAATGTCAAATTTACTAATTTATTCTGTTAAAATAGCTTAAAACCACTCAAAATTGCCTGCGGAGTTTGACCATTGTCCAAACACATGCTACTTGGCATTTTTCCCTCAAAATTAAGTAATAGTCAATTTCGGTCAGAACTGAAGATAAAATTGCATAACATCAATGTTATAAATGAATAGAGGTCATTCTGACAACCTGATATTAAATATTCTATTTGCCTCAAGATAATTTAAAGTATTTACTTTTCACTTTATACATAAAAGTCGATAAACATGATAAATAACTGTAACAAATGACCATACATAAATTAATCAAAAACTATATGAAACAAATAAATTGCAGAATTCTATTACAATAGAAACATATAATGTATATGAGACGGTTAGGAGGCGCTTGAGTAAAATATATAGTGTATATAAACGGTTAGGAGGCGCTTGAGTAAAACATACATGTATAGTGTATATGAGACGGTTAGGAGGCGCTTGAGTAAAACATATAGTGTATATGAGACGGTTATGAGGCGATTGAGTAAACATATAGTGTATATGAGACGGTTAGGAGGCGCTTGAGTAAAACATATCATGTATATGAGACGGTTAGGAGGCGCTTGAGTAAAATATATAGTGTATATAAACGGTTAGGAGGCGCTTGAGTAAAACATATAATGTATATGAGACGGTTAGGAGGCGCTTGAGTAAAACATATAGTGTATATGAGACGGTTAGGAGGCGCTTAAGTAAAACATATACTGTATATGAGACGGTTAGGAGGCGCTTGAGTAAACATTTAGTGTATATGAGACGGTTAGGAGGCGCTTGAGTAAAATATATGAAAAACTAATCTAATAAAACTTTAAACGGTTTACGGTCTTGCGAAAAAAAATGTACAAACGTTTTTCAAAAAACTGAAGTCATATCAAAATCATGATGAAGGGAGTTTTTAACGACCTTGACTAACTATACAACTTTCGCATGGTCAGCTATCAAAAAGAAATATGAAATAATATGGCAGTGAATATGTAAATGTGTGATATATCATCAATTAGTTTCCCATCAACAGCCTTGTGCTTGTGGAATTAATTAATTTACAACATTAATTATTGATATTGATAGTGTTTAAAGGAAGAAACTTGGACACACAAACAATTTACGAGGTCTTTATAGCGATCAAATAGCTGGAGTGGATCATTCAACTAATAAACAAAGGAGTAAATTTTATAACACGAATGATTCGTTGTCTTAAGGCCTTGCATCAATAAATATTCAAATATTCATGCATCTATCAAACTCAAAAAGCCCCCTTTTTATAACTTTTTTATTTAGCACAGAGTGTTATCAAGCTATTTCGTAAACAAAGCAATTAGTATAAAAAAAAATATTCATGTAAAAAATATACCCAAACTTGGGGATTTTTGTCCACTCAAAAGAAGACTATTCCAAAGTCTTATAGTGGAAGGAATGAAACTATTAAAATAAGAGCTGCTTCAAGCAAAAGGTTGGGGAAATTGATAATGCTAATGTTTAAGGGACAAAAACGTGGACACACATACGATTAACTAGGTCATGATAGCATTCAAATAGCTGGAGTGAGGAATTCAATCAACAAACAAAGGTGTAAATTTGATTACACGTCTGAGTCGTCATCTTAAGCCCCTGCATCTATAAATTTTCTCGATAAAACTCAGAAGGCCCATGCACTTTTCATAATTTTTTCATTAATAACCGAGTGTGTACTTACAGAGTAATGGCATTATGCCACTAGTGAAGCAGGATCTCCTACCCATCCGAAGCAATTGAAATCACCCTCTGTTTTGATGGGGTTCATGAAGCTCAGTCTTGGGTTTCCTTTGTTGTTGGTCTGTTTGACATTTTTCTTTTGTAGCCATGGGGTCGTTATTTTATTTTTGTATTTTAAGTTACAATCCCCTTTTGTATCCTTCGTTTCTCTGTTAATATATACATAATTCAATATACCGATACATACATTGTACTTTTACAACAAATTTTGCAAGCAACGCAAATTACTCAATAACGTTATTATTCACGAATATGTTACACAAAATGAATAATTTAACTGTGTAGGCAAGACAAGCTGTACACTCAACTTACACATTGTCTTATCTAATGACAGTTTTCAAGTATTTTCAGATATTTCACTAATATTTTTATTGCGTACTTTATGAAAGAGTTACACCGATTGACCGAGAGTAAATCAGCGTAAACAGCTTCATCTAACCACCAAATATTACTGTAACGTTAAAGTATTAACAATGTGACGTAAACTATTTACGGGGAAGTGCACGAATTCAAAACTTGTCTATAAAGTATGGGGTGTGCTGGTGTGAAGGTTGTACCGTGATGTTTGTTTTCTCGGGTTAGTTGCCTCATTGAAAATATAATCACATCTCTTTTATTTCTAACATGTCTAAGTAATGTTTTGACAAGGTAAATTCAAAATCCTCCGAAAATGCATTTGTGATTGCTGTAAGGTGTGTGTGTGTTCAAAGAAAATTAAAGAAATGGATATAAATAAAATAATTGTTCTTTCCTTTTCATTAATACCCATGACGTGGTCCTTTGAACCAAACTATTCAACAGAGTTTCGAGCTTTTAATATACATTTCTAATTTATCTGGTCAAAATTAAAAAGAAAAAAGAAAAGTATAGCAAACATAATAAACTCCCACGCAAATTGAAAAAGAGAGCAAATCCTACATAAACAGCTGCGCCATGAGCGAATGATACGCCCGACGTCTTGTGTGGAAGTTTTATGCAATAATCATAAGTAGTTTCTGAGAAAGTTTTAAGCAATAACCATATATTGTTTTTGAGACACGGCAGGACATGTGAAAACCCCCACCCTAAATATCTCTAAAATAAAATTTTGAATCAAAACCAAAAAGTATACAGATCTTCAGATTAATATAACAAAAAAGTGTGTAAAGTTTTAAGCAATAATCATAAATTATTTTTGAGATACGGCGCGACATATAAAAAACCCTCCCCTGTTTCACAAAATACTCAATAACTCAAAAATGAAATTTTGAATCATCACAAAAAAGAATACAGATCTTTTAAATTAGATTAATATAACAAAGACATGTGTAAAGTTTTAAGCAATAATCATAAATCGTTTTTGAGATATGGCGTGACATGTCAAAAACTCCTCTCCCTTTTTTACAAAATACTCAATTACTAAAAAATAAAATTTTGAATCATCACCAAAAAGTATACAGATATTAAGATTAATATAACTAAGAAGTGTTTAAAGTTTTAAACCATAATCAAGAACCGTTTTTGAGATACAGTGCGACATGTGAAAAAAAACAACCCCCCTGTTTTAGTTACAAAGTGCCGTAACTCAAAAAGTTTTAATCTTATTTTCACCAAAAAATATACAGATCATTTGACCATCATAAGAAACAACTATATTAAGTTTCATGAAATTTGGATAATTAAGTCGTTCTCAAGTTACGGTGCAACATGTTTACGCCGAACAGACAGACGGACAGACAGACGGACGGACAGACGGCGTGACAGACAGACAGACAGACAGACAGACGGACAGACAGACGGACGGACAACGGACATTTGTATACCATAATACGTCCCGTCAAAACTTTGACGGGCGTATAAAAACTGACAAAAGCAAACACTATTAATCAACGGAACAATTAAAAAACGACTGGTATATCCAAGAACAAGAACAATAATTTTATTAGTGAAAGAGAAGATACTTAACGGAGTACCATACACGTTTCAAGGATGTGTTCTGGTCAATGATAAATACAATAGAGATACACTATTCTAATTTATTAAGGTTTACAACATGGTAAACATTTTTGATTTTAAAATATGAAAATAGAAAATCTTCATAAACTCCAATATTTTTACCAGATGGTTCGAATGAGCAGTAGCTGAAAAGCTGATATCGGTTGTAATCGTTATTTTACGAAATTTTTCATTGATCTTACCGACTGGTTTCCTTTCTGAGCAAAGTAAAGTGATATGAAACATTATCAATAGAAACTAAGGACGCACGTGCCATTCTCAATGTAAACATCAACGTCGTCATAGGCAAAATAGCGATAAACAGATTAGCATTGGTCATCTTAACTCGATTGTTTTTCTCACTTTCGCAAAACTAGTTAAGATGACCAACGATAATCTCTTTTCAATCTTTAGTTTTCTGTCTTGTTTCTTGTGTACTATTGTTTGTCGGTTTGACATTTTTCTTTTTTAGCCATGGGGTCGTTATTTTATTTTCGACTTTTAAGTTACAATCCCCTTTTGTATCCTTCGTTTCTCTGTTAATATATACATAATTCAATATACCGATACAAACATTGTACTTTTACAACAAATTTTGCAAGCAACGCAAATTACTCAATATAGTTATTATTCACAAATATGTTACACAAAATGAATAAGTCAACTGTGTAGGCAAGACAAGCTGTACACATTGTCTTATCTAATGACAGTTTTCAAGTATTTTAAGATATTTTACTAATACTTTTATTGCGTACTTTATGAAAGAGTTACACCGATTGACCCTGATTGACCGAAAGTAAATCGGTGTAAACAGCTTCATCTAACCACCAAATATTACTGTAACGTAAAATATGTACGGGGAAGTGCACGAATTCAAAATAAAGCATGGGATGTGCTGTTTTTGTAGGTTATACCGTGATGTTTGTTTTTTCGGGTTAGTTGCCTCATTGGAAATATAATCGCACCTCTTTTATTTCTAAGTAATGTTTTGACAAGATAAATTCAAAATCCTCCAAAAATGCAGTTGTGATTGCTGTAAGGTGTGTGTTTTCAAAGAAAATTAAAGAAATGGATACAAATAGAATAATTGTTCTTTCCTTTTTATTAATACCCATGACGTTGTCCTTTGAACCAAACTATTCAACAAATTTTTTGAGCTTTTAATATACATCTCTAATTCATCTGGTCAAAATTAAAAAGAAAATAGAAAAGTATAGCAAACATAATAAACTCCCACGTAAATTGAAAAAGAGATTAGGTGGTACTCAACACTTTCACTAAAATTAATTTGGCTCGTTTAATTTTCATAAAATTTTGACAAAGTATATACTTTGACCCTTTGACAAAAATATAAAAATTTCAAAACAATTGAACCAACCATTTTGTCAGAAATATTACACTGCTTATATAGCAATTTGACAAACACTAATTTTGATCATTGAGAAGCTTAATATTCCCTTAACAACATAACATAATTAAAAATTTAAGCTGATTGTACAGAGTTATCTCCCTGTAGTGTTAGGTACCACCTTAAATCCTAAAAAACTGACAAAATCAAACACTATTAAAATGTAATCAACGGAACGATTAAAAAGCGACTGGTATATCCAAGAACAAGAACAAGAATTTTATTAGTGAAAGAGAAGATACTGAACCGAGTACTATACACGTTTCAACGATGTGTTCTGGTCAATGATAAATACGATAGTTATGCGAGATACACTATTCTAATTCATTAAGGTTTACAACATGGTAAACATTTTTGATTTTAAAATATGAAAATAGAAAATCTTCATAAACTCCAATATAAATATGTTTACCAGATGGTTCGAATGAGCAGTTATTGTAAATGAAAAGCTGATATCGGTTGTTATTTTACGAAATTTTTCATTGATCTTACCGACTGATTTTCTTTCTGAGCAAAAAAAAAAACGTGATATGAAACATTATCAATAGAAACTAAGGACGCACGTGCCATTCTCAATGTAAACATCAACGTCGTCATAGGCAAAATAGCGATAAACAGATTATTAGCATTGGTCATCTCGATTGTTTTTCTCACTTTCGCAAAACTAGTTAAGATGACCAACGATAATCTCTTTTCAATCTTTAGTTTTCTGTCTTGTCTCTTGTGTACTATTGTTTGTCTGTTTGTCTCTCTCATTTTTAGCCATGGCGTTTTCAGTTCATTTTGATTCTTTCTCTGGTATTTTTCGCCCATCGATTTATGAGTTTAACTGTTTCTCTTGTATTTTTTGTCTCTCGATTTATGAGTTTGGTTGTTCCTCTGGCAACTTTCGCCCATCGATTAATGAGTTTGACTGTTCCGCTGTTATTTTTGCCCCTCGATGTATGAGTTTGATTGTTCCTTTTGGTATATTTTGCCCTTCGATTTATGAGTTTGACTGTTTCTCTGGTATCTTTCGCCCCTCGATTTATGAGTTTGACTATTCCTCTGGTATCTTTTGCCCCTCGATTTATGAGTTTGGCTGTTTCTCATGTATCTTTCGCACCTCGATTTATGAGTTTAGCTGTTCCTCTGGTATCTTTTGCCCCTCAATTAATTAGTTTGACTGTTCTTCTGGTATATATCGCCCTCGATTTATGAGTTTGGCTGTTCTTTTGGTATCTTTCACCCATCGATTTATGAGTTTGAATGTTCCTCTGGTATCTTTCGCCCCTCGATTAATGATGTTGGCTGTTTCTCTGGTATCTTTCGCTCACCGATTTATGAGTTTAGCTGTTCCCCTGGCATCTTTCGCCCCTTGGTTTACGAGTTTGACTGTTCCTCTGGCGTCTTCGTCCCTCGATTTATGAGTTTGACTGTTCCTCTGGTATCTTTCGCACATCGATTTATGAGTTTAACTGTTTTTCTGGTATCTTTTGCTCCTCGATTTATGAGTTTGACTTTTCTTCTGGTATCTTTCGCCCCTCGATTTATGAGTGACTGTTTGTCTGGAATCTTTCGCCCCTCGATTTATGAGCTTGACTGTTCCTCTGGCATTTGTCTCCCCTCGATTTATGAGTTTGACTGTTCCTATAATTTCCTTCGCCCCTCGATCTATGAGTTTCACTGTTCCTCTGGTATCTTTCGCCCCTCTATCTTTGAGTTTGACTGTTTCTCTGGTATCTTTCGCCCCTCATTTCTCTAATTATACTCGGAATGAAACATTAAACACAAATAAAAACACTTGTCAGCACTTTAAAAATGATTACCCCGATATTAATCATACGCCTACATTATGTCTATAAAATTTGAAAGCAAAGCAATTTAAGATATTCACGTAACATTCGCTCCATATGTTGCACAACAGTTCAATGAAATCAAATGACAATAAAAACCGATGATTTTCCTTCTTATATCTCATATCAACTACAAACCCTAACAAGAGTAGTTTATATCAAATAAGGAGAACTTATAAACCAGGTAAGTTGTATTTAATATATTTTAATATATAAAATATGAGAAATAACATGAATATTAAAATGTATCAAATTTGGATTAAAAAGTATAAAAGTGGAACAGATTTGTATATTCTACGATGTTCGACATATATGAAATCTTGAATGACTTGTAAAGGTATTTTGTATTCAAATTTAAAAAAATAATTATGACTCAGTCTGACTATCATGTGCCTAATTTAAGAGATAAAAGAAATCTGTTTAAATTTCTCACAAACAATTTCTAATCATCAAAATGCAAATTAAAAGTTGGGTTAGGATAGGTTTCTTTGAGCGTCGTAAATATCGGTAGGTTACATAACAAAACTTATTGAAAAACGTTTCTGGTGAATTGTACAAATTGAATAAAAGTACTAAAAAGTTTACATTCACATGAAGTGTTTTGAATTTGAACTCAACAAAGATACTGTATAGCGGGTTATTTTCGCGGATGAAAATATCACGATTTTTATTGAATAAGGTATACGAAATATTTTTTGGGTAATTATTTTGGCGGATTTAAATATTTTATCTATACCTTTGCATGTAAACTTTTAATTTGGCGGAATTTTTTTTCGGCGATTTTGTTCTATCCTCGAAAATAAGCGATAATTTACATCCCGCGAAAAATAACCGCTATAAGATACCAGATTTATAATTTATGTCGTTAGAGGCTAGTGCAGTGCAAATGAGACTCACAGGTGCCGCTCGAATAAGATTTAAATCGAAAAGCCTTATACGACGGTATTAATAGAGTATTGCAAATCAAAAATTCTTCTCCCAAAATACCTCAACTATAAACTTTAAATTACATAAGATAAAGTTATTGCATGGGCACATTGATCTCATGTCAAAATAGTGTTCGTTTTGGTTGTTACACAGAACTACATATTTGTTAAATTAAATTATACGATTAACAACACAAGTTTGCAATCCTTTCCGAGATTGCTGCATTCTGACACATCTTTATGAACTTGAAAACATGAAATTACAAAAATCTTCATACCTAATTCAATGTGTATACGGTGTTAATGTTTTATGTCATATCTATTAAATCTAGAGTTGTATTTAACACGTACGTAAAACGTTTCATTTTAACTAGCTATCAAACCAGGTCCAATCTAGTCAGAAATATGACAGTTGTTATCCATTCAGCTTTTGATTTTGCTACTTAGGGACTTTCCGTTTTGGATTTTCCTCGGATTTCAGTATTTTTGTGATTCTACTTTTTGTTTAAACGTTTTAGTTTTAAATGGAACTCGAAATACCATTATACGTTATGTAACATAGGTTTTATTAATTTCTATATCGATTACATTCTGCTACAAGTTTTACTCCCGCAAATTGAAACATAGTTCATGTTCAATGTTTTCGTATTCAAATAATGAACGACTACAGAACCTTTAAAAATGTTTTCGATTTCCAATATTTAAATAAAGCCAAGATCGAATCAATTGACTCCTTTTTTCTTAAACTGCACTTAAGGAAGTTCGCTGATCAGTTTCAAAATAAATAGCCATTACACTAGTATATAATAGTATATATTGATAGGGGATTAATTGAGGAATCAAAAAAACAAAAAAATATAAAGGGTCAATGTGCTTGTTTTCGAGATATTAGCCATTGGAATTTTGGCGGGAACATGTTCTCTCTTGACTTTTCATAGCTTTATCATGGACAAGTTGAAGTTCTCAAAAACTGTTAAAAAGTAATTAAAATTCTATAAGACTTTTACAGATGGCTTATCATTATACATGTAAACATGGTAAAAGATTCGTTTTGAACGTTTTTTTTGATAAACGCCCAATGCCGAATATTTAAAAGCCAAGGATGCAAAAGAACCTTAACATTTGAAAATCTATAAAACAAAATATTTTTTTAAATCAGTATACACATCTTGCAATCATATCGTTTGAATAATCAATGAGATAATACGCACATATGTTGCGCAAGTTGAATAAATTAACTGCCACACAGTGACAATATTACCACCTGTTTTATTTTGGTTTTTAATGAATTTTATCACGTTAATCTTGAGTTAAAAATCCAACAAGAGAAAGGATTCTTATACCATGTTTGTATTATCTCAGTCTGCTTAGTTACATCGGTATGTAAACTGATTTACAAGACAAAATTATTGGTCTATTTATTAATGATGTTAGTTGCCGTCGGCGCTAATCAAGCATTTCTTCATCTAAAAAATAATGTTTTATTTTTTTTTTGGCACTTTTTTACATAAGAAAAATGTTGAGGCTATAAAAAAGGTACTGATCGCGTAATTATTTGAGGGATTTCTCAACATAAGAATTACTTAACAATAATAAGTCATTAAAATGTAAATATAATAGTAAACTAAAGAATCTGATGTTTACGGAGAACACATCTTACAATTTGTTCTGAATATATGTTTTACTCTCTGTATCTTTTTCCTGTGCAATTTATTGGATAAGCAAAACGTTAATTAAATAGCTGGCATAACATATTAACATTAATGGCACTGTTGAAACTTTTGCGGTTGAACAGAACACTTCTTTGTATTGTAAGAATTGTCCTCACTAACATCGTCAGTGTATCTTGCTGTCAGAATTCTAAGTACTGTAACACAATTTTATATGTTTTCTTGAATTAATTGTTATATCATGAGAATATTGAAATCAAGTTATCCTTTTTGAATTTGAGGGAACTCACTGACTAACTCTTTAACAGTTAGAAATAAATACCTATAGCTTTGTTTTCAGAAATTTATGTCCAGTTCATGTTCCAAGAATTTGTTTAAGATTCAAATATTTGTTTTTCATATTGCAACTCCTAAGGCCCATAATTCAATACTGTGACATATCGATACTGCAGTACATGTAGGTCTAAATCAGTAAATGTTATGGTGACTTTTTTTAAAGGTATGCTTTAAATAGTCCTTGTGTGTTGAGTTTCCATGGTGAGTGTCTCCCTGTCTAACGAACTAGTACCATTGTATACCAATGGCAGTCAAAGTCCTCGCCTGTCATCAAGGCCTCCCCCTACTTCAGGACAAAATTTCTGTATGTATCATTTAATGAATGGCAACAGATACAAAATGGATATCAAAACGGAGTCGAAGATGTCAATATCAAATTGATAATGCAAAAGAAAAAAAACATAAACGACGAAACGACAAACAGTAGACAAAACACAACAGAGTAAACTAAAATGGTGAGCAACAGAACACGAAATATTAATTTGTTTTAAGTTGATATGGTCATATCTTCAGATCAACCGTTTACGAAATTATTTTCTCCTAAATACTAAGACTTGTTTACCATGTTTACCTCATGAAATGCTTACATTATGTTTGGATTTATAACTATTTTGATCTGAGCGTCACTTATGATTCTTTTGTAGTCGAAAAGCGCGTCTGGCGTATTGAATTACAATACGGGTACCTTTAATAACTATTTGCCTTAGCTGTATTTAGCACAACCTTTGAGATTTTTTTGTTCTTAAAAACATTTTAAAATTAAATAAATGGCACTATATCTGTCAACGTATATTTGTTCCTAATAATATTTGTTCTTGAAGGAAGCAATATTATAATAATATTTGTTCTGCAAAAATTATGTCATGGAATATTTTTTCCTTCTGTATTATATTTGTTCCACTGATATTAGGAACTTATCTTATATGTTCCTGAGTATAACTAATGTTCCTTTTATGCTGAAGTTTAGTTTACACCTTATTGGTTATTATATAAATCAAAACAGATTTTAAATGCTGATTATATTCTAAACCAAAACAGATTAAATGCTAATTATTTGATTATTATGTAAAATGAAAAGTGTTAATATGAGTTAGATATATTCACCTGTACACAACACCTGAATGTATACTAAAACATGGAGGCTGATGAGTAAGAGAAAATATTTATGTTTTTAAATGATGGGACATATGTGTTAACTATTCTTCATGTGACACAACCATAAACATTCTAATATGTTGAAATCAACTTAACTGATTTAGCAAACCTGTGATTGCATACTTTTTCAATAAGATGTACGCATGCTTAATCATAAGCATAGGATGGTATAACAAAATATTTCTAGCGATATCAAAATCATAATCTTTTATTTGAGTAGTTTGTTCATTTTCAGAAACGATAAATAACACTCAACTGCAAGGATAATGAAGCTTGTTTGTACCTGCATCCTGTTTGTATTCCTACAAATAAACCTCAACCAGGTATATGTAAGCGCGCAGGAG
Organism: Mytilus galloprovincialis; assembly: GCA_037788925.1. NCBI lineage: Eukaryota > Metazoa > Mollusca > Bivalvia > Mytilida > Mytilidae > Mytilus > Mytilus galloprovincialis. Next base: position 41,562,234 of record CM075333.1, on the reverse strand, counting down.
ATTTGCCCTGAATGTGATCCCAGGTCTCACCTGCAGGAAAAATATTGCAAAGAAACTATTGGTAAGATGTCATACCTTTTAAAATCCTAATTAAACTTTTTGTCGCATGTCATGAATTTATTTAAATCTAAACACGTTAGTAGCTGTCTAGTTAATAACCGGATCCAAAAGAATCACAAAAATCCTAATTGTTTATAGTACGTGTTATATTTTTAAAACGTCACATAAGTCAGTAATTAGGCTGGGTACCAATATTTTTATTGTAACACATGTATTTATTTTGTAACTGCATATTAGTCTGGTATATTTGATGTTTTTTTTATAATCCATGGGCCAATGGGTTGTTATGAAATTATAAAACTAAGAATAGAAAAGAGGAATGTGTCGAACAGACAACATTCCGACTTAAGAGCAAAAAACTACTAAAGGTAAACAATGGGTCATTTACACAACGAGAAATTCCGCACCCGAAGGCGTGCTTCAACTGGATCTTATTAATAAACAAAAACGTTCGCTAGTTCAGTTATAATGAAGGCCATTCTCAACTCCAAAACACATAATTGAACTTATTGAACTTAAATTAAAGATCATACAAGACAAGCAAACTAAGGCAAGAGGCTCCTGACTTGTGACAGGCGCAAACATGCTGGATTTAACATATTTTGTGAGATCATTACCTTTCCCTATACATATAGCTAATGTAGAAAACACAACCCCACAACAATACATGTACGTACAGTAAAACTCAGTTTAAAAGAAGTCGAGTCCGATATCGATATAATAGGTAACAAAAGAAATAAGCCTATCATACCTAAGGGAGCTACCATTTGATTTTTATGAGGGGGGGGGGGGGGGGGGGGCTAGGATGAAGTTTGAAAAAAAAAGGCAGGACCGATTAGAGTGAAAAATAAAAAGGCAAGACAGAGATTACAGCTAAAAAAAATGCAGGACAAAATTTTTCATCCTAGACCCCCCCCCCATAAAAATCAAATGGTAGCTCCCTAAATTAACAAAGAACTAATATTTCAATATACCAGTCGGACGGATAATACTAACCTGTTTGTTTCAGTTGTGGAAGTCGACGTATTTGCAATAGAAACTGTCACTACTCATGATACTATCACTGGTACAGTTGTGGAAATTTACCGAGGCAATGAGGTAATGTATTCCTACAGACAACTTTGTCATCTATCATAGTTTAATTGTCTTCTACAAAGAACTTTGAAGTAAAGAAAATAGAAAATACATTGCTTTATATTTAGTCATAAAATAAGATAAAAAAATATTGAACAAAACTGAAATTTACAAAATTGTACTGTTTTAAAAAAGGAATCGAAATATGGATAGACTGTATTTAAAACGCAAAAATTTCGAAGAAACACTGACACAAATATGTGACATTCGTCACAATTCGACCGATACCGTACCGTAATCTACCGGATTCACCCTAGGATAGCCGATTTACATTCGTCACATTCTACCGATTCGGTACCGTTAAATACCGAATTCACCCGTGGATAGCCGATTGAAATATGTTGGTGTTCTCAAGTGCTGCCGAAATTATAGCAATTCTTGTAACATCAATGTCAAACATCGCGTTGCTCAGTATAGTACAAACCCTCAATCGGTAATATTATTTATCGAGGATAAAAGTCAAGGATTGTGACTCTGATAAATGGGACATTACCGTAGTCAGTCTGTTTGGTTCATAATAAGCGAGTTTTGCCATAAAACTAAGATCTTTACAATTGATTTCTGTAATGTTACTTTCTGATCACTCAATGCTCACTTTTGATTTTGACGATGCGAGAGATTTATCGCATCGAATAGGAGTATTTTCAACATTTTTAATTTGAACTGTGAAGCGACGAATCACATGTATTTTATTGTAAGCAATCATTGAGCGATTCTTGTTTTCCATATGACATCCTCCTTGGCAATTAGTTGGACAAGAGGTTTTGGGCGTTTGTCGTTAAATATACTTAATCTATTTCAAACATATCTAGAAAATATTCCATATTACACACTTATATATTAACATATATATATTTACACACACATACATATATATATATAACTCGTCTAAACATCAACCCAACAATGTTAGATCTGTAAATTTGCTTTCGCAAATTTTTGGTTCTTCCCTCGCCGGGATTCGAACCCATGCTACTGTGATATCGTGACACCAAATCGCCTGCACTGCAGCCGTCGTATGTGGCAATATAGTTTTGTATTATTCTGACATTTGCAAGCTCTATTTTTAGCAATTTTGGGAAATCATTGCTCCTCAGGTATCGTCACATCGTTGAATGTAACTTACTAAATATTCACATTAATTTCAAGATAGCAGAATACAACGATAAGCATTTAAAATGTGTATTAAATTTATCATTCTATTTTTATTTTGTTGTTATATTTGACTACAATACATATATTCAAAATAGTTAAGACATCTGAAACATGCGCTCATTGAACAACTGCTAATCATCAAGGTATCTATATCATGTCTTGTTTTTTTTTAATATTACAGGCAGATATTCCGATAGGATCTTCTATAATATTTACAGCGCACCGTGAACAGTGCTTTTACCATTGGAGGCACGAAAAATATATTTTGTCTGGTAAGTTAAAATGTTCATACCTAGCTAGTTGTGGAGTATGATGCATCTATCATGATAACACCTTACATCATTACATTAAATTGTTTCAAATACTTGCAAATTATAAAGATGCGTTTTTTAGTATTGGAAACTTTCTACCCGAAATTGAAGTAGGAAAACGGATGACGTCTTCCTCCGGATGGGGTATTTTCTCGCTGTGTTGAAAACTTCATGGGGTGGTTATCGTTTGTTGACTGCTTTGTTTGGGTTGTTGTCCCTTTCACATATTTCCCATTCCATTCTCAATTTCATTATCAGAATTGATGTCTATCAACATGTGTTGTGGGCCTCAATCCTTGTCGTGGGTCTCTTATCTTTTTTTTTTGTCTTTGGGGGGGGGGGGGGGGGGGAGTATAAGATTGAAGTCACGCTTTTCGATATTGAATTTTATTCTACTGCCATTCAACAAGACGTATATACAGACGACAATAACTGTTCGCCGTCGACAATTAAAAAGAATGTATACAGTCCCGTAAAATAGCATAAACAGGCTAAATTATATCCTTCATTTCCGGTAAACAGAAATACCAAATAGAGGTATATAACACATGTTAAGCATTCTGATAATACATGTTCGGAAAGCCTTAACAAATAATTTGTATTTACGATTCTCATTTTTGTTCATAACAAAACAAAAAGAAGCCAAATAATGAAATAAACTGGAATCTTTTCCATGCTAATATTTATTCACTTTTTACTTCACATTAAAAGATATCTAAGCCCTACATACATGTACATGTATGATAACGCAACACTTAGTGTTTCATTTTATACTGCCAACTTGTTAATAGAACACAACACGCTATTTGCATTATGGAATACAAAACTATAATGAACACGATAGAAATATGTGTAAAAGATTGTCTAATTCGCTAAGTCTTTTTACAATAATTATGATTTTCAAAGTAAAGATGAAAATGATTAGAAGGAAACCATTTGATATTTCTTTTTTCTTAATGAAAGTTTATTATAATTTTAGGAACTTTAGGAAGACTGGTTAATGGTCAATATGATATGCATTTATGTCATAGCATGAGATTTCGGATAAGTAAAATGTCGACCACATTACTGCAATGGATTGAACATGTTTTTAAAAAGTTAAAAAGTATTGGATGTAAAGGAAAACACCACTGCTTGGTAGGTATATAAATATTGAGGGGGGATAGGAGGGGTCTTGATCCCGAAATCCTGGACTTAAAAAAACGAAATCCCGAGGTCCCGAATTTAAATAAAGCAAATCCCGACATCCCGAAATCCGAAAAAAAGGATTCCCGGATCCCGAAAGGGTCAATCCCGAAATCCCGAGCTTAAAAACACCCGATCCCGGAGTCCCGATAAAGGTCCTATCCCCCCTCAATATTGTATAACTATATTTCTTCTTTTTATTTTAAAGATTATTTTGCATTTCTATTCCAAGATATGTTTTTTTATTTTTCTTTTGATACCAACAATTTCAACTTTTTGTAACATTAGCTATACTTACTTTCTGCACCCGAACAATCAGAGAAACGAAGTTATAAGAATTGCATATGTTTCCATTCTATTTTTTATTGTATAAAGCCTGATTTAAACCAAAGACCCACCTTAAAAAAACGTTTTGTGTTATCAAAAAACTAAGGAGATTTCAAACCGAGTGTTTCCTGATCAAGTAAATAACCACTTTCCATGGTATTTTTTTGCATAAATCTATGAAATATCTGATATAAGAAGATGTGGTATGAGTGTCAATGAGACAACTCTCCATCCAAGTCACAATATGTTAAAGTAAGTAAACCAGCGTAGATCAAAGTACGGCCTTCAACACGGAGCCTTATTTAAAAGCTCATTTTACATGTTTTATAATATTTGTCCGATTGGCAAATTCACATGCGTATAATTGTTTTTTGCTTGACGATTTTGGCAAAATCGCAAATCCCATAAGACAGTTGTGTGGTATTCTAAAATGTTAGACTTTGGATATACATGTATGTTCAATTTGTGAAACATTCTTTTAAACTTGACAATTAAAGTCTTGTAACTCTAGAAGTTCAAAACAAGGGGGGAAAACTGTTACAAGTATACTTGAGTGCGTGTTTGATATGTTCAAAATTACTTTTATTTTTATTTTTAATTCCCTTCACTCAGGAACGACAAATAAAAAAGTCAAAATCAAACAAGATCTAGAGCTTTTTTATCAATCACAAAAATATTGTACACTTAAGAATAAATTGATTCAAGCAAACTCGAGTTTACTGAGTGCAATATCTGAAAAATTAACCTAAATTTATTTGTCTAAGTCCAGTACATGTATCTCTGGAACGACAAACGAAAACATTTTTAAAATGTAACAGGAGCTTTTTACTGCCAATCAATTTTAATGAAAATTTTAATAGCAAAAAAGTAAAAGTTAGTGTACAGTGTAGACCTACATGTGTTAGTGTATGTTCACTTGTGTGTACAGTGTAGACATACATGTGTTAGTGTATGTTTACTTGTTTTAATATGTCTTTTGATTGGATCAAGCCATTTCAGTTGATATTTATAGTGTGGTTTTTTTATGTGCGATGTAACACTATTGTTTCAGATAAGGGTGAACTCAAGGTTTGGTACCATTAAACGTTTAAACCCACTGCAATTGTTTGCACCTGTCCTAGGTTATGAATCTTATGTTCAGTAGTTGTCGTTTAATTGCTGATCTTGTTCATGAGTGTTTCTCGTTTCTCATTTTTTATGTAGATTAGACCGTTGATTTTCCCATTTTAATGGTTTTACACTAGTAATTTTTGGGGCCCTTTATACATGTAGCTTGTTGTACTGTGTGAGCCAAGGCTCCGTGTTGAAGACCGTACTTGACCTATCATTGTTTATTTTGATAAACTGTGACTTGAATGGCGAGTTGTCTTTTTTGCACTCATGCCATATCTTCTTATATATTTATATATATATATATATGCATGTATATGGTGTGAATGGCTGAACGGCGGGGGTTGACGGACGGGCTATGGTATACAATGATATGTGCCATTAGAGAAAATGAACTTAGTTTTGAATTATACGGTCACCTGGTTAATAATCCTGCTGATTAAATACTCCTAGCGACAACAATTAATGGTTAAAACTGTCTCTAAGCATGAGAGAAAAAAAAACCAAAACCAATATGTTAATGCAATAAAGTGTTCTTGAGTTGTGTAACATTTTGTAAGGTCTGATCAATTTAATCGAAAGAATTAAAATGACCTACAAGCGGTATAACAATGTGCATGTATAATGTTTACAAACAATCTCAATTAGCCGAGTTCACGGTATAGGTTTTCTCATTGTTGAAGGCCGCACGGTTGCCTATAGTTTCACTAAGATCCACTTTTATGAACGTTAATGGATAGTTGTCACATTGGTAATCCTTCCACATCTCCTTATTTATATTAATAAATCATTATGGAAAATACTACCCAGAATTATATATATAATTGTTAAAAGAGTTTTACTGGAAATACGAATACATTATCCATATCACCAAAATAACAACCAATATAAACCTTACAAGCCTTTACAATAAATAAATCACTGCGCAGAGAAAAATACAATACATGTCATTGCAGACACAAAATTAAGAGTTCCCATTCCTTATGAAGTTCGAATCAGTAAAAACAGAAAAGTATTAAAAATATAAACCTAGCGCGAGCAAAAAACTAACATCTAATTATTTATAAACAATAGGTATCTTGCATATATACAAAACGTATCTGTCAGTTGTTCAATAAGTAATTTGTTTCAATTTATAATTCAATGTATTTAAAATCATTTTATTTAGGAAAATAAAAAGGAAAATCATTTATAAAAGAATACCTGAATATTCATGTGACTATCAACATGATCAATGATAGTTAAACCTGTTAAACCAATTTTGCCGTTTCAGAACATAATGCATCCTGGGTAATATTTCCAAAAGTGTACACCAAAACGTCGTGATTGGTTAGAAATGTCATAAACAATGGAAATTCAATCAATGACGTAACGTCATTTTCATTTTGGGGTACGACCAATGATCCTTTAGATTTTGAAAAGGCGAATTATGTTAAGTTGTACACACTGTGGTAATCCAACGACATGAATAATGTTAATGATTTTTTTCATCTTGCGACTACTGAAAGCAGTTTTTTTTGTTGTTTGACTGCGTATCCATACACTGCTGATTTCATTTTTAATTATTTATTTACAGGCACTTCCGGACATACCTGAAAATAAGGACGTGAAAAATGCCTGCCTCTTTCCCGTAACTAATACCAACACAACTGACTGTTATATAAAGTGGGGTGTCTGTCTGAAAACGAAATGCAACGACCCGTGTACATGGTTCTATACAGAAGGATCAAACTGTGCTGAAGGTGACTATGAACCTGACGAGGTGCCAATTGCAGGCTAAGAAGAACAATAATATTTATTATATAATATTCTGATAAATAAATGATAGCAAAATGTATTTTGATGGAAATTAATGGCATTCTATATCATATGATGATATGCTATTACAAAGAAAACATTTGTTTACCAGATTGATTGATCATTGATTGTTGGTTGCTATTTTCAGTGACAATTTTCCCGATTGAGTGTAACCTATATATAGTTACCTATTGCAAGTCAAGGTCACATTATGTCTGGAAGATACACCAAAGAGAGATTGAATGATTGTTTATTAATAAACGCCCAGAGGCTAATATTTCCTGCAAATACAGAACAAGAAAAGTAGAGCTAATATGAATACAACACATTAATTGAAGATAAACAAACAGAACCATGGCATATAGAAAATAAAATCAGAAAAAAACAGAAAATGGTTCACAAAATATTAAAAAAGATAAAGAAATACCAACCCAAAGTTCTAAAGTTCGGGATAAACTCATTCACGGGCTTTGAAAGTGGTTGTTACTATTAAAAATTTTCGAAGGGGGGGGGGGGGATTTGCTTCTCATTTCAATTTGTTTCAAGGAAAATTGTACTGGGAGTGTAATATTTGGTCGATAACAAATATATACGATATGAAATACTTAAATATCATTCGAAAAACCAAGGTGTTTATTATTAGATAAAATAAATGATCAAAAAAGTTATATTTACTGAAATACTTTATATCATAATCGTGATTTCCCATTTTGGAAATAAAACATAGATTATGATAAAATTGAGAATGAAACTGTGGAATATGTCAGATCCAATAACCCGACTTAAGAGCAGAAAACAGTCGAAAAACACCAATGGGTCGTCAACGCAGCAAGAAAATCCCGCACCGGTATTCGTCCTCAGGTGGTCCTTAAATAAAAATGTGTACTTGTTGAGTGAAAAAGGAGGTCATACAGAACTCAAAAGATATAAATGAACTTAAATTTAAAAAAAACCATACAGGACTAATAAAAGCAAGAGGCTCCTGACTTGTGACAGGCGCAAAAAGCGGCGGAGTTAAACATGTTTTGAGAGATCTCAACCCTCCATCTATACCTCTAGTCAATGTAGAATAAAGAAAAAAGCAATATTACTCACAGTACAACTCAGTTTAAAAAATGTCCGAGTCATCGCCGATGTCAGAATATGTTACAAAAGAAACTGAGCAAAATGACAATGAACTACTAGCAGTTATTGACATGCCAGCCCGAGACCTCAATTAAAATGGTTGAATGATTATGTCATCATCATATGAAAACCAAGTACAATCCCTTAAGTAAGGTATTACTTATATAATTTTCCCATTCAAACGTGTCCTTTGCAAATACAAACAGGATTGGACAATTTTAATTTGCAAAACACTCATTTGCAAATCCACCGCCGCCTCAAATTAGAGCTACAGTGTCATGTATATAACCAAAATGTGCGAGATTAAATGGGATTCAATAATTTCATTGCTTTTCTGCTGTAATTATTATATATATTTTGTAATTTGATTTAAAACAACATGGGATTTTCAATATTCCATGGGATAATGGTCAATCCCATGGGATTTTGCCCTGTCCCATGGGATATTGAAATCCCATGTTTTTCTAAATCAAATTACAAAATATATATTACAATAACAGCAGACAAGCAATGAAATTATTGAATCCCATGTAATTCCGCACGTTTTGGTTATTTACACGACACTGTAGCTCTAATCCGAGGCAGCAGCGGATTTGCAAATGAGTGTTTTGCAAATTAAAAGTGTCCAGTGTACTTTATTATCTTTATTTGTTGGTATTTCCAGCACTTGTATATATATCCTACAAATGAAGCGTGATCGACATCTCGCAAAAATTTCCACAAACACTGCGGCTATTCCGTCTTTAATACTAGTTGAGTATTTAACAAAAGTCACACGTATAAGCTTGCTAATAGAACGAACAAGAACTACTTTATTTTGCCAATCATGTAAGCCATGTGGTATTTAAGTATGCTTGTAGTTACTGAAAGAAAGTTCAAAGAACTTAACAGGCTTCGAAAACAGTCCGTCCAACACTATGACAAATACACACATCACGTTGAAAGCAGACATTTTAGTTGTTTTTTGTCGAGCCTGCAACTTTTGTTGCAGAAAGCTCGACATAGGGATAGTGATCCGGCGGCGGCGGCGGCGGTGTTAGCTAACTTCTTAAAAGCTTTATATTTTAGAAGGTGGAAGACCTGGATGCTTCATACTTTGTATATAGATGCATCAATTTACGAAGTTTCCGTCAGTCACATGTCCAATGTCCTTGACCTCATTTTCATGGTTCAGTGACCACTTGAAAAAAAAGTTCAGATTTTTTGTAATGTTGAATTCTCTCTTATTATAAGTAATAGGATAACTATATTTGATATGTGCGTACCTTGCAAGGTCCTCATGTCTGTCAGACAGTTTTCACTTGACCTCGACCTCATTTCATGGATCAGTGAACAAGGTTAAGTTTTGGTGGTCAAGTCCGTATCTCAGATACTATAAGCAATAGGGCTTGTATATTCGGTGTATGGAAGGACTGTAAGGTGTACATGTCCAACTGGTAGGTGTCATCTGACCTTGACCTCATTTTCATGGTTCAGTGGTTATAGTTAAATTTTTGTGTTTTGGTCTGGTTTTTTTCATACTATATAAAATAGGTCTACTGTATTTGTTGTATGGAATGATTGTAAGGTGTACATGTCTAGCGGGCAGATGTCATGTGACCTTGACCTCATTTTCATGGTTCAGTGGTTATAGTTACATTTTTGTGTTTTGGTCTGTTTTTTTCATACTATATGCAATAGGTCTACTATATTTGTTGTATGGAATGATTGTAAGGTGTACATGTCTAGCGGGCAGATGTCATGTGACCTTGACCTCATTTTCATGGTTCAGTGGTCAAAGTTAAGTTTTTGAGTTTTGGTCTATTTATGTAATACTATATGCCATAGGTCAACTATATTTGGTGTATGGAAATATTTTATGATCTTTATGTCAGTAGCGCAGGTTTCTTTTGACCATGACCTCGTTTTCACGGTTCATTGCACAGTGTTAATTTTTTGTGTTTTGGTCTATTTTTCTTAAACTATAAGTAATAGGTCAACTATATATATTGTATAGAAGCATTGTTAGCTGTACATGTCTGCCTGGCATGGTTCATCTGACCTTGACCTCATTTTCATGGTTTATTGGTCTTTGTTTAGTTATCTTGGTTAATGTTAAGTTTATGAGACAGTTGTAATAAAGCTTTATACTTAGGGCTATCAACATAATATCAATGATAAGTAAAGAAGGCGAGACATTTCAGCGTGTGCACTCTTGTATAGTGTTGCTGTCGTGCTTCTTCTGCTCATATTGAACATTTGATGCTCTGTCGCAAATGCCGTTACAAATTACAGGCAACTTCAGCAGAGTCTGTTTACACCTGGGGCACATGAAATCATTCACGAGTTGTTAAAGCTTCTAGTCGCTCAGTCTTTTGTTTTCTCTGTTGTGAATTGTAGACTGCTGCTTGTCCTTTTCTCTTTTTTTGTTTTTGTTTTTTGGGCTCTTTCACATGGCACTGTCAATTAATCTTCAACTTAATTTAATATTTTATTAGCATACCTTCTACGGTATTCAGTTTCCATAAATTATATTTGTGAAATTTCTGGTACACTAATTTAATGTACCGTATTGCTTTAATTGTACAACTTTCTTGTACAACAAAGTCAGGGGTCCACAGTGGGTAAGGTTGTCCTGCGAGCAAACGTTCTGTGCTGGTGATTCGGTCCTGACTGGTGCTGGTGATCATTGGAAATATGTAAACAAAGACGAAAATGATGATTTTTGACGTTCTCTCTCATACAAAAATGAAGGAAACAGTTGATATTTTTCAATCTTGTTTATTATGGATTCATATGCAAACCATTAAAAATGTGACCCTCTTAACTGTTTCAGTAAGCGTAACACAATAGTGCTCATTTTCAGAAAATCTAGAACTGAAAAAATTAAACAAAAATGCTCCTAGAGTCCGCTTTCTTTACCGCAACCAACAGGACAAAATTATTTTGTGAAAAAACAGTGCAATTTGTTAAAATTTTGCATTTTGTCAATTTATTTATGTCCTGATTCTGTGTTGGTGGGTCCTGATACGGTGCTGGTGATTTTTGATAAGAACTTAGTCATATTTGAATCAAATGTTACAAAATCAATAAAATTGGGCAGATAATTTTTTTCAATAGGATCTGTGACTCCTATTTTTGCTTTTGTGCATCCATTTGGCTGTTTAATATGTGTTTTCAAATATCGTAACTTATATTACATAAAAGGGCAACATCTTCCGTCCAATATCAGATAACAATATATATCTAATAACAGTAGTTTTATTAATATTAAATGCTCTTAAATTGATGCTCCAACAATGACCAAAGCACATACCGCATGGTCATAAACATGTTTGTTTGCGCTCAAAACACCCCTGATTTTCAACTAATAGATAAACCATCTTTGAAAGCAAGTTAATTCTCTCTCCCTTGTTTTTATTCCTGGATATCAGGTAAATAAGCAAGCATTAGATATAAGAAGTTGTTGTATGAGTGCCATTGAGACAACTCTCCATCCAATTCAAACATGTGAAAGCTCTCTCACAGGCAAACAACAACCCATAATTGGGAAATGTAAGAAGTCTGTTCTTCTATCTTGTACTATAAACTCTGTCTTCGATGGCAACACCTATATTCCTTATTCGCCTAGAATAAACCTGACGTCTTGAATACTGGTGCTAGATCTTCTTCGGTTATGGAACCTTCAATGTAGCTGATGAATTCAGCTAATGCGATTCCATGTCTTATTCGTGTGTCTCTTCCTTATTCAGTCTCATCTTCACTAGAGACTTTGATGCCTGCCGATAAAGATTAGCAAGACAAGGATATTTCGTTTCTTTTACAATGAGGTCCCCAGCAATGATCTTCTCTAATAAAGTTATATACTGAAGCTTTAGAACACTTTGACGAAAAGGATATCAACATTACTTGTTGTTTCTTTGTGGAGGTTTTCATTTGGTCTATACGAACACTAAAAGTAACATACACATTCTTTCATTGCTATTTTTCATGGTAAGCTGGTGCGGGTGAGTTTCCAGCTCCGATTGCCTGTTTTTTTTTCACATATCATCTGTATGTTTTTATGTCTTATTTAAGCTTTCTTTTGTTCTGTGTTTAGATGACAGGCCTTATGTCATGTGGCATTGCTTTTGTGCATAGTACAAGGAAGACCACTGCCATCATATTGTGTATACAGATTGTTCGTAGACGGTTAACTTGGAAGTTCTTTGTATTTAACGAGATTTCCTGCCAAAGTAACATAGCCAGCACCAATATTGATACACTTTGCAGGTGTTGGGCATTGCAGCTATTCGTCTGTTATATTTTGACAAATTATACATTTAACATTGATAATGAAAATGGGGAATATGTCAAAGAGGCAACAAACAGATAAAAAAACAGACAACAGCCATATGCCACCAATGGGTGTTGAATGCAGCGGGAAATACCTACACCCAGATGTGGTCCTCAGCTGGTCCCGATACAAAATTGTGTACTTGTTCAGTGAAAATGGATGTCACACTAAACTACAAAACATATAAATGAACTAAAATAAAGTCCAGTCAACCTCTTCAACATTTGAGGAAGAACTACCTGGTCTTTGTTCATCTGATGTCTCAATAAGTTTAAATCTTAAAGAGCTCATCTTTAAATTGTTATTTAGACTCTTGGTTTATAAAGTGTATGTCTATCTTCATTCAAATATAATAATGAAACAATATTGTTCATCATATTAATTGAATTTTATTGGTCTCCAAAGAAATAAATACATGATTCTATTACATCCTTCTTCTCACTTTTTGCAAATTAAAAGTCGACATTTTTCTTGAATTTTAAGATGGAATTTCGACCGGAAGATGACAAAATTTCACCAACTTGCTGCTTCAACAACACTGAAAACCATCTAATGTGATTCAGATCAATTAAAAGATCAGGTCTTGAAGTTTAAACAAAAAGAATTGAAAGAGAACTAAGAAAAGTTGATATTTAAACATGGATTCGCCATTTTAGATTTTACCGGAAGTTAACTATATTTCCAGCTTGCCTTCATATCTAAAATTGAAGAGTATAGATAGAAGTATGTTTGAGCAAAATTTGGCGTTTTTAACACGAAGTGCACGATTCCTTCATCTATTGCACCTATCTGTTGGACTAAATGAATGAATCGATTTATAGTACTAAACAAACAAATCAAATGATTTTTTAATTTATCCGGAACTCTTCACAAACAAAACCTACATGTACATATGCATTGAATAAATAGTAGGCCACTCTTAAATGATCACAATGTAGATTTCTTTGTTCTCTTAATTAATAAGATATGTTGTGAATTAACCTCACCAACTTAAAAGTTTTTTTTTACAATAAATAGACCATTTTTAAAATATTTATTTAATGATATCAATTCTGAATATTAGTATTCTTAAAAATGACACTGTTGTAAGTGTTGGTATAAAAAATATTTAAAACAAATTCCTTTAAAGCTTTGTGAAAAGAAAGTTTCATTGAATGTGTCGAAATGCGTAACTAGTGATACAATCTCCACTGGAAGGCATCTGATATACTGAGTGAGCATAAAATCATAGCCGTTGACAAACAAGTTACAAGTAACAAAAGTTTCACCGTCGACCACACTGTTATGAAATTGATTATAATTTCAAAGTGGCGTAACTTCTAGAAAAAAACTGTTGCAGTAGTATATTGAAGCAAATAAGTTCAAAGGGCATAACTCCTAGAAAAAGTTGAATTATAATTTCCTGTCGATATGCACATCTACATAGAAGATCTAAAAAGGTTTCATGAAATGGTGTCACTGTGGTTTCAGAGGAGTTTCGATGACAATAAACAGGTCTGACGGGCTGAAGGATTGACGGGTTGACCGATGGATAGACTGACAGGGCAAAAACATTATACTCTCAGAAACTTCCTTTTTGCTGGGTATATAATTTATGAATAATAACATCGTGGACTTTGAAAATTGAAATTTCGAATCCTTCGTTATAAATTCTGTTATTCGTATTCCTTCAACTTTAAATCACAACTATCAGTAACTACATGGCTTATTTCTTAACAACGCATTTAACTTAAGGATCGGTAAATGAACAGTAAGAAGGCTATATTTCTTCCCTTGTCTAAAATCCTATTTTTTTTTCTAGTTGTTGTAAACATTCAAACACTTCATCCTGGTTGCCACACTCTCCAAAACCAATCGGTTGAAATATTGTCGGCTTGAATATGTATTCATGAACTGTTTGTCATTGGACGTTATACACTCCACACTCAGTCAAACTTGTGGGACTAAGCCACTTAAGTGAAGACTGAAACGCATGCTACACATACTGAGTCTTCACAGACTGGATGGACAGAGAGATGGTCGTGCACTTGTTGTTACTCGTCCAGTAATAAATTATACACTGTGACGTCCATATCACTGGACGATACAAATTAATGTAGTTGTCGTTCAAGTACATGCAAAATAACATTTTTTATTTATGAGTTCAATGACAACTACATTAATTTGTAAGCCGGATTTTAGCAAGGTAATTGCAAGGCTATATATATCTCATTCTATCTGGAAAAAATATTCTATCTCTGAGCAAGCAGATTTTACTCTAACTCATAGAAGCCGCGTGCTTAGTTGGGACGCAGCAACTATCGATGTTCACGTCTTCGGTTTAATTCGACCGAGGATTGGAACCATGACTAACGAACCCGCTAATGACCAGTGCAAATGGTGTGAATCAGATGTGAAACGAACGAATTTTGTTTGAACAATTCACCCGATTAATATTTTTGTTATTCTCTGGATTGAGTGAAGAATGGATGTTCAACGTCTGGTCGCAATAGTATTACTAAAAAGGTCGATAATATATTTATTTTATGTGATCGTTAATCTTACTATGTAGTAATTAATCGATACAGCGATCCTTATTTTAGCGTGTTCCCTCACAATGTTTTACCACGCTATAGTCTCTACTAGATTATTTATTATTAGGATAGTACATACAAAGGTGTTTTTAAAAGTTAGGACAACACCGTTGTGTACATCTTATCAAAGAAGAATAATGAATAAATAAGGCCGTTAGTTTTCTCGTTTGAATTGTTTTACAATTTGTTTTACATTGTCTTATCGGGGCCTTTTATTTTGCTGACTATGAGGTATGTGCTTTGCTCATTGTTGAAGACCGTACGGTGACCTATATAGTTGTTAATGTCTGTGTCATTTTGGTCTTTTATGGAAAGTTGTCTCATTGGCAATCATACCACATCTTCTTTTTTATATACAATGTTGCAATTCCGTGATCTGATAAGATAAGGTCTACAGCTAGTCTTGACCAGGGGGCAGACACTGCTGTCAAACAGAAAGGGACATACATCATGGTTAATATGTTATAAACAGAATATCCTGTATCATATATCGATTGTAAATAATGTATAGAAATATATCATAATTATAAATACTAGTACACGTATGATACCTGTAAATTACTAGTTCATAGAAGGATTAGTCCAAACTTTATGTTGGCTTTAAGTTATCGAAAATTTCCATTGGCTTAAACGTATTAACATGTTTTTAACAAACTTTTTACCCAAGTAACCCAAACGCGGATCTAATTACAAAAATGTACATGCAAACTAGCCATATTCGGGGCCAGGCCAGAAAATCAATATCTGTTTAATTAGATGCTTACAATGTTCAAAACAGTATTTGCTGATTCAAATATGAAAATATAGACAATTTTATTCTTTCACTCATTCAATAAAATGAATAAGTAACAATGAAAAGTTTGAAAACTAAAACTATTAATATCTTAAAAATTAATCAATATTGGATGGCTAGCTATAAAATGCATGGTTACAATTTATAACAATTATATTATTTACAAACCTTAAAGTTTTCAAAAAAATAAATATTATAATTTATCAATACTCATAAATCAGATAAGATTACAACACACCTGGGACATACATATATGAACTTTAATGTCAAGAAAACAATATGTGAGTTATTATTGTATTGTTAACCAAATTCCTTACGGCTGAAATCAAACCATTATATATACATGTAACTATAACTGATTTTGACGTGGTCGTCCTAATGTTCAGACGAAGGACACATATATCACGTGTACAGAATATATAAATCTTTGGTTAATGTACATATTAATTCTTAAAGAAATACATGTAAAACAAAACTAACAAAATAACCAATACAAGGTAAGGATTTATTTAGTCTCCTTGTGAAAAATAGTTCATTTTTATTTGAAATCATACGACCGTTAATATACAACAAATTTAACAAAAACATGTGTCCTTCATGTATACATATATATTAATAGTTACTTTAATGTGACTTACACGAACAACATATACTTGGTTTTACATTAGTCATTTTTAGTCCCTTTATGGGTTGTTGTTTTGTGCGAGCCAAGGCTCCGTGTTGAAAGCCATACTTTGACCTACATGTACATGTATAATTGTTTACTTTTATAAATTGTGACTTGATTGAATAGTTGACTCATTGGCGCTCATACCGAATCTTCTCATATATATTTAACAGCTATGTTTTTTATGGCCCCGCAACGAAGTTGTCGGTGCCATATAGTTTTACCCTTGTCCGTCATTCCGTAATTCCGAAATTCCACAATTCCGAAATTCCGTAATTCCGTAATTCCGTCATTCCGTCATTCTGTCATTCCGCAACAAACCATTATACGGTGTTTTTTTCAAAACGCCTTGAGATATTGGGCTGATTTTTGGTATGTGAACTAGCCATGATGAGTTACAAATCAAGTTTAAGTTTCCTTACGCTCCGCTAATTTTTGCCAAAATAACGGGCTTTGGACTTTGGTAAGTTGTTGAGAATCATAGTTATAAGGACGTTTTTTTTACGCCACCAGATTTTGGGCTGATATGTGAGATTACCATGATCATGTTTGTGTCCACATGTGTTATTGAAATTGAAGATTCTTCAACTTTTTGAGACAGGGCCATTCGTATCGTTTTGATTCATCTAGTTTATGTGAAATACGTGTCAATAGACTTTCTTTTAAAATAACACTTTGTTCACGAGTATCTCATATATATATGTTCGGCTGTCGAATTATTGTCATTCCGTTCTTGAGTTCGTCGACAGCCTTGTCGTTTACAAGAGAGGCTACATAAACCAAAGTAACATTAGTGGAAATTTCGTTTTAAACTTTAGCTATTGCACAGTGCAAATGCGAGGGGGAAGTTGTCAAAATTTTGACGGGACATAGTATAGTATATACAACTGTCCGCCTGTCTGTCCGACTGTCTGTCCGTCTGTTGTCCGCCGCTGTATCCCCAAAACGATCTACGATTATTGTTTAAAAATTTACACACTTCTTAGTTATATCAGTCGTATGATCTGTATAAGTTTTGGTGATGATTTAAAATTTTAGACTGAGTTATTGAAATTTTTTGTAAAAAAAAAAGGGGTGTTTTCACATTTTGCACCGTACCTCAAAAACTATTAATGGTTATCGCTTAAAACTTTACACACTTCTTAGTTATATTAATCTAAAAATCTGTATAATTTTTTTGTGATGATTCAAAATTAAATTATAAAATATGATTATAACATAAAACTTCACACACAAGAAGACGGGCGTGTCATGCGCTCGTGACGCAGCTGTTTATTTTCCTTTGCTTTCGAGTCTTACTTCATTGTAACAGTCTGTTCTACGTTATATCAAAATCATACTAACAGGACTTAGTGCATTGTGTTTGAGGCAAAACATTAGCAAGTTTTCACCACAAAAAGTCATGTTTAACTACAATTTCTTTATTCATTTCAGTTTACCTCGTACGCTTCACATTGAAAATCGAAAGACGCGCTTAAAATGAGCCTAATGAAAGCAGCAAACTATAATAAAGATACTTCAATGAAGCAGCTGAGTATTGACGAAAATACCTATATGAACAGTGCATATAATACGCGTCAAAAGGGCAGCGTTAAAGGTTGCTTAGAATTGGCAGATGAGAACAGATTAGATTTGCTATCTAAACAAGAAGAAAATAAAGGCGGACACGTAGAATTTGAATGTGAAAACAATTTAAAAGTATTTGATGAATCTTCAAATGATGTAAATGAAACTTCATATTATGAAGATGAAAGTTTAAATGATGAAGAAGAAAGCAACGATCTCGACTTTAAAAAGAAACCATACCTTTTTAAATGCAAATTATGCGGGAAACGATTTCAGAGCAAAGACAAAGCAAAATTACACATGTCTTCACATACAGGAGAAAAACAACATAGCTGTCAACTTTGTGATACAAAGTGTGTGACACAACAAAGTCTGTATTCACATATTGTAGCAGCACATCCGGCGGAAGCTGGAGATTTAGCAAGATATTCGTGTGATGTGTGCGGAAAGAAATTTTATAGTAAATGCAAATTGTTAAACCATTCTAAAACCCACTTCGAGCAGAATCTGCCCTATCAATGCAAACTCTGTCCGAAACGATTTTCGATACTAAGTAGACTGATGACACATATCAAGACACATACTGGTGACGGATTGTTTACATGTAAAATTTGTGATAAAGCATATACAACCCAAGCCTCGCTTAAATCTCATATGAATAATCACACACACGAGATTGAGTATAAATGTGAAGCTTGCAACAAAGTCTTTTATACAAATGGCGGTCTTATAAAGCATAGATTAACTCATTCTGATGATCGACCATTGAAGTGCTCGATCTGTGGTAAAGGATTTAAACAGAATAGTCATATGCGTCAACATATGGAATCCCATAAACCGAAAGAGGAAAGAAAACCAAGAAAAATTACAACGAAGGACTTCACATGTGAAATTTGTAATAAAACATATAGTTGTAATTCTCATTTCGTGAAACATATGCAAATTCATAATGGCGAACAATACACGTGTGAGGTTTGTGGTAAAGATTTCGTTAAACAGATCACCTTGGATATTCATATGAGAGGTCACACGGGTGAAATGACTCACAAGTGTGAAGTTTGTGGGCGTGGATTTGGTTGTCATGACTATCTTAGACGTCACATGAGAACACATACAGGTGAGAAACCTTATAGTTGTGACGTATGCGGGGCTCGTTTTACTCAGCCAGCTGGCCGAAACAGACACAAAAGAATACATACTGGTGAAAAGCCTTTTAAATGTGACAAATGCGACCGTTGCTATAGTGACAAGTATTCAATGCAAAAACATGCACTTCTGACTCACTCAGAAAATCCTGAACTTAAATACAAATGTGATATTTGCACAAAACATTTTACTTCAAGATTCGGATTAAACTGTCACTTAAAATCAATACACGATGGAACGAAAGATCAAAAATGTGAATTGTGTGGCAAAGCTTATACACTGAAAACTTTTCTTCAGAAACACATGAAGAAGATTCACAACAAATAATGCACATAAAAATGATGATTGTTTTGCTATCAAAATGTAATTCTTTTTTTTTTTTTGTATCATTTACAAATATTTCTATATTTGTATAATTTTAAGGATTGAACTTTGTAACGCAAGAATCTGTGAAAAAAAGACATGATTCATTTGTCTCGGAGCAAACACGCGTGCCTCATCGTGAGCACATTTTGTGGATAGAAATACGTTCAATAATACACTTTTTAGCTTGACTAGACTGGTCACCAGTCGTGATTTGACAGGTTGGACAACACTTTATTATTTGATTATATAAAAGGCATACATACGGAGCGCATCAACCTAGTAGGTTAGACGCCGAATAACCTGTACATGTATATGGGTTTCGTAAGATACAGATACCTGCATGTACGGGAAATATGTAACACTAGGCATGATTGTTTGTATACTAAATTTTAAGATTCAATATCATTTTCTTATATAATGTATTATACCAATGGACAGTAATCTTATAACAACTATTAAAGGTTAATTTGGGAAAAAATTATTGTCGTTCTGCAACGTACAGTGGAGATCAGTTCTAACCTCTCATAAATTCTGTCTGAGAATCTGTCAGGAGAACTGTTCTAGAACAGTATGTAGAACTGTCAGCCTGACACCTTTTAGTCAGGTCTAGGTTAGAACTGTTCTAGCTAGAACTGATTTGGTCAGTTCTACCTAGAACTGATTTGGACAGTTCTAGCTAGAACTGATCCTGACAGTTCTACCCTAGAACTGATCCTGACAGTTCTAGCTAGAACTGACCAGATATTTGGTCAGTTCTACTTCTAGAACAGTTCTACGGTTAGAATTGATTTCAAATTCTACGGCTATAATTGATTTATAAATTCTACGGCCAGAATTAATTTATAAATTCTACGGCTAAAATTGATTTATAAATTCTACGGCTAGAATTGATTTATAAGTTTTAAGAAATATTTGTCTTAATATAAAGGCTTCGGCAAAATAGCGATTAATATTATATAGAGTTTTGCTATTTTGCCGGTTTTATTTCAGATTTATAATCGGCAAGAGAACATGATTAACCTCGCCATATTCTGCATGTATGTGCCTGTTCCAAGTCAAGTCAGGAGCCTGTTATTCAGTGATTTTCTTTTGTTGATGTGTTGTTTTCTTTCATTTTTTGAACATAAAATTAAGCCGTTAATATTGGGGGGGAAGGGGGGGGGGCATTATTATTTCATTTATTTTACATTTGTCATTCGGGGAGTCAGGATGACTCGTTTTACATAACAAAATTATCTGACCTTAATGTAATACGTTATTCCGGCCCAAACCACCAGGGACGGATCCAGCAGTTTAAAAAAAAGGGGGGGGGGGGGCTGCAACTTAAATTTATTGTCCTCATTCAAATGCATTGATCTTCCATAAAAAGGGTGCTGTACAGTAATTCAGTTATAGTTTTAGGTCAAGAGGGACTGTAATATATACAAGTTATAGCAATATT
Organism: Mytilus galloprovincialis; assembly: GCA_037788925.1. Taxonomy (NCBI): domain Eukaryota; kingdom Metazoa; phylum Mollusca; class Bivalvia; order Mytilida; family Mytilidae; genus Mytilus; species Mytilus galloprovincialis. Next base: position 41,541,163 of record CM075333.1, on the reverse strand, counting down.
GGAAAACAATGACCTCAAAATTTTGTACGCATGAATTTATAGTGCCAGCATGTCCTCTTTTTATTCAAAGTATTGAATCGTAAACAAATATCAGTAGTTTTCATACTTCAGACTGAGTCGTGTGATAAAATCTTTTGACCGCATCAATCTAAACTGACCTTATTTGTTCTTTCGTTCTGCAAATCTATATAGCTGTACAGTAATTCAGTTATAATTTTAGGTCAAGAGGGACTGTAATATATACAAGTTATAGCAATATTGGAAATGAATGACCTCAAAATTTTGTTCGCATGAATTTATAGCGCCAGCATATCCTCTTTTTATTCAAAGTATTGAATCGTAAACAAATATCAGTAGTTTTCATACTTCAGACTTAGTCGTGTAATAAAATCTTTTGACCGCATCAATCTAAACTGACCTTATTTGCTCTTTCTTTCTGCAGATCTATATAGCTGTACAGCAATTCAGTTATAATTTTAGGTCAAGAGGGACTGTAATATATACAAGTTATAGCAATATTGGAAAACAATGACCTCAAAATTTTGTACGCATGAATTTATAGTGCCAGCATGTCCTCTTTTTATTCAAAGTATTGAATCAAAAACAAATATCAGTAGTTTTTATACTTCAGACTGAGTCGTGTAATAAAATCTTTTGACCGCATCAATCTAAACTGACCTTATTTGCTCTTTCGTTCTGCAAATCTATATAGCTGTACAGTAATTCAGTTATAATTTTAGGTAAAGAGGGACTGTAATATATACAAGTTATAGCAATATTGGAAAACAATGACCTCAAAATTTTGTACGCATGAATTTATAGTGCCAGCATGTCCTCTTTTTATCCAAAGTATTGAATCGTAAACAAATATCAGTAGTTTTCATACTTCAGACTGAGTCGTGTAATAAAATCTTTTGACCGCATTAATCTTAACTGACCATATTTGCTCTTTCTTTCTGCAAATCTATATAGCTGTACAGCAATTCAGTTATAATTTTAGGTCAAGAGGGACTGTAATATACAAGTTACAGCAATATTGGAAAACAATGACCTAAAAATTTTGTTCACATGAATTTATAGTGCCAGCATGTCCTCTTTTTATTCAAAGTATTGAATCATAAACAAATACCAGTAGTTTTCATACTTCAGACTGAGTCGTGTAATAAAATCTTTTTATCGCATCAATCTAAACTGAACTTATTTGCTCTTTCTTTTTGCAAATCTATATAGCTGTACAGTAATTCAGTTATAATTTTAGGTCAAGAGGGACTGTAATATATACAAGCTATAGCAATATTGGATAACAATGACCTCAAAATTTTGTTCGCATGAATTTATAGTGCCAGCATGTCCTCTTTTTATTCAAAGTATTGAATCGTAAACAAATACCAGTAGTTTTCATACTTCAGACTGAGTCGTGTAATAACATCTTTAAACCGCATCAATCTAAACTGAACTTGTTTGCTCTTTCTTTTTGCAAATCTATATAGCTGTACAGTAATTCAGTTATAATTTTAGGTCAAGAGGGACTGTAATATATACAAGTTATAGCAATATTGGAAATGAATGACCTCAAAATTTTGTTCGCATGAATTTATAGCGCCAGCATATCCTCTTTTTATATATATAAATAAGATATTATATATATCTATATAAATAACTGCAATATTGGAAATTGAACAAACATGACTAACTTATGTCTATGGGCGCTGATAACACAATAACGACAGCTAGAAGACCCGTTACATCCAAACTTAAATTATTAAATAATGAACCGTCACAAAAAATGACTTTTTATTTAGTCAGTAGTTCATGATGGTTTTTTTTTAAACAGAACTATTTAACGGCATCATCCAACACTCACATCACTGATTCATATACTTTATTTTAAAATGAAAAGTACATATATATGAGATCATATGAGAAGTTCTCTTCTTGGAAAGGTATACCGACTATACTGTTAATATTTGAAGAAGAAAAATGATTGGTTTTGTTTGTAGCCTTACGTCCAGTGGCAAATATTTCATTCATGTTCTAATCAGATCGAGTATATTTTTCTGACGTTCCAGACTCCCAGATATTATCCATTATCGTTATGGATAAGTTTGGCAACGAGATAATGCAAATCTGAGACCTCGGTGCAAATGTACATAGTTTTCTTGCGTTTAATAACAACACTGTGTTCATTACTATGATATCCCATAATTCATCCACTGTACAATTTTCGTTTGAGCATTTGTCAAAACAGAATCTTAAATCATGAATGTAAATCCAAGGCAAACAAGGTAAATTAAGATTAAATTTACTTGAATTAAATGCAGAGTTATATTTACGAAGAGACTGTTAAAAACGGGGAACGAAGAAACGTAAACAATGATGTTTCATTTGCAATCTCATAAAAATATTTCTCCGATGAGTTGGATAACCTCCTATCCACTTCGATATTTGTACATGTAAATTGTGATCAGTAAAAAATATAGAAACATCTGCTATTATGTATAGTAAAGTAATTGGAACTGATTTTTTCTTCTAAATTCTAAATTGCCCTTTCTGTAGTGACGTCATTTAGAACTGTTCTACAGTCCTGACTGATTTAGTCAGTTCTGCTGACAGTTCTACGGTTAGAACTGATTTGGTCAGTTCTACCTAGAACAGTTTTAGACAGTTCTACCCTAGAACTGATCCTGACAGTTCTACCTAGAACTGATTTAGTCAGTTCTACCTAGAACTGATCCTGACAGTTCTACCTAGAACAGTTCTAGGGTAGAACTGTTCTAGCTAGAACTGTTCTAGGACAGGTTAGAACAGTTCTATGACAGAATATTCTGACAGTTCTAATGAGAGGTTAGAAGTGATCTCCACTGTAACTTTGTACATGTTTTGGCTTTAGGGATGCTCATACAGGTGGTAATCGTGTACAACCAAATGTAATGGTCAGTTAATTGACATTTTATAGTTTTGTATTTAGTGGAATCCAATATTACCTTGTATAAGAAAAAGTAATTAACACTGTTGATGACATGTTTACATGCCGTATTTGGCCGTTATAAAGTTAGATCCATTTATAACAGATTTATTTCAGATTGTAAGTTGACCAGCTTGTCGAATCACACATTAACCTTTTTACTTGTTCAGCCGTCTTTTGTGGCAGTCTTATACGTTTGCCTTTAGTTTGTTTTTGATCTGCTGCCTTGCTAGACTTTTAGAGGATCTAACACACAATATCAACAAACTGCAAACTATAAGTTATTATTAGATAAATAATATTGATTTATATTATGATGCTGATATTGGTATGCTTTGTTCTCATTTGAAAGGCATATGATAGTATTTATAAGTAAACGATATTTTGATTCATATCTAATAAAATAAAAAATAAAAAACAAAAGATATTTGTTTCAACTATATAACATTTTTTTTTAATACAAAAAGAAATCTCATTGCTGCTATGGCAACATAATTTGTTTTGCATTTACTATGACGATGACAAAGCTATTTTAGAAAAATAATAATATGTTGATTTAAATTCATGCAGCCGACTCATGTATTGCTCCGAGAACACAACTAATTTCCCCTATCTGTCTATTATAACATAATGATTAATATAAAAAAAATCTCACCAGCGCTTTTCTCACAAGATTTGGTGTACATAAAGTTTGGCATTAACCACAAAACATATAAAAAAAAAATAGAAAACTTCATCGCCTCATTTTCTCTTGGCAACACAAATCACAAGTACACCAGTATGGGTTAAGCCAGAGAGCTTCCGAAAAGGGGAAATCCCAACGATGTTTACCTAACTCAATCACTCATTTCTGCTCTAAATATCAAAAAGAAATTTTACAGAAATTCTCTTAGATGACATTACATTCACATTAAAGCAAAAAAAGGGGAAAACATTCAAAGGAAAGGCAAAAAAAAAAATTAAGAAAAAATATACCGAAATTAAAGGGGACGAAGATTGAAGGGGGATAATTGTGTTCCCGGACCTATTGCTCCTTTTTATGTCCTGTTCATTGTTATTGGTGGTATTTGTGTTGCTCAATCGTTGGTTTTCTGTTTAGTGGGGTTTTTTCAGATCGTACTTTATAATGGTTTTTCTCTTGCAAATTGTGACTTGGAAGGAGAGTTGTCTCATTGGTACTCATACCACATCTATTTATATATGTAAGTGCAATGACGTCTGTCATAATTGTTTTTCGTAAATTATTTTGTAATAAATTATGTCATTAGTTTTCTCAATTGAATTGTTTCATATCTTTCATGCGGAGCTTTTTATAGCCGACCATTTGTTATACGATTTTCTCATTGTTGAAGGCCTTACAATTGCCTATAATTATTGCTTAATCCACATCGATTGAACTTTGGTTGATAGCTGTCTCATTTGCCATCATACAATTGAAAATCTCCTTCTTTTTATATAGTATTCTATTAATGATACTAGTTTTGAAAATGACATCTGATTTTTGAAAATTGACATCTATATTCATCTGCCAGAAAAAAAAAGTGGTAAGAAAAAGCTCATAAAACTAGAAATAAAATTTACGAAAAATTAATTGCAACTTTCATAGAAAAAAGAAAAAAATAAGATGCCAGTTCATAATATTTTGGTCTATAACAGGACATGCAATGGCATCTTATTTCTTTTTTTAAATTTATCTGTATATATATGTCAGGGACCATTTTACACTAATTTATGCAGACAAATTTGTTTACATGTTTTTGCTCGTAAACTTTGTCTTTTTACACTATTTAAGTAATGGTTCTCAAATTCGTATGTTTTTTTTCTTTCAAACATTCATTTGGTGTCCTTTTATAAATGTCCACAGAGAAACCGGTCCGGGAATACTCTGAATAAGTAATTAACCTTTATTATCGAAAGTACCGTCCATGTATAAGTTAAACACTGCGTAAGATAAGAATATTGATAGCTTAGTAATCTAAATTTCGGACAAGAATATCGTAACAAAATGGAGAATATATTCTACTTCTTAATGATAATAGTCACAGCGGCTTCAGGTTTGTGTATTTAATATCATACCTAAATGAAATATTTATTAAGACGAATAACAAAAATACAATTGAAACTTCACTACGTCAAATATATTACAAACCAAAATATAAGTAACTCGTTGTGCCGATTTATGACGTAATATTGTAATAACATTGCATGTATTTTTCATAATAATACGTACGCGTAAAAATGATAAGTTCATTTTGTCTATTGTTTGCCAGTAGAAGATTTTCTGTGATATGGTAGACATACATCTACTGGGAATTTCAAAAAGAATGTTAACATCTTAATCCGCAGCACTCTGGTAAAATCAGTTAGTATTATTTTTTAATTACTTGATGCATAATATTTTAATCAGACTTAATCATATGGTTGAAGGGAAAATTTAAGTCCAAGCATTAGGGGAGACACGATGTGTTATCTCGAATTCTCAAATAAATTACGCATTCTTCAACAGATCCCGAAAATTAAAGCATTAAGTCACGAGACTCAATAATGGTAGATCACGAATTCCAGTAAAAAATGCAATCTTAGTAAATTGTTACAGCAAATATGCAATAAAGATATTGTTACGTTGAATAAAAAAAAAAAAAAAATGCAGTCCAATTCCGAATTCCGGCCAAACGAATTTCTCATCCTAACGTCCGGTAAATGGTCCTCCCGACCATCAATCATGAATAATCTGTGATGGTTACTTTACCAGTAGTATTCCGTAGGACGTACACTTTTCATGTGCAAGCTGATGGTGCTCATTTGTATGGCAACCAGTGGATGATTTTATATTAAGAAGGAGATGTGGTATGAGACATCTATTTGCTAGCCCCCAAAAGCCGTGGATGTTAGTAGATATAAGACACAATAAGCTTAAGACCTTCAACGATTATCAATACCGCTAACGTATAGTAATTTACAAAACACCCCTATCATATCAATATATAGAACAATTCATACGGGTAACAATTGTCATTTCTATGACGGACAATAACAAAAACATCACTGCAGTAAGGCTATGAACTTTGAACAGGCACATGCAGAATGATGCTGTTTTAAAAATGTTTTCGAATGCTCTACCACTCTTTACATTTGACAGTGGTGTAACAAACAACATCGGGAAACACTACAAATCAGTCAGACAGCAATTGCCAATCTCCAAATCGTGGGTTTGATTCAGTCGATTATCGAAAAAAAAAATTTAATAAAAAAAAAAAATGATTTTCAAGGCAAAGTGAATAAAAAAAAAGAGTAGATCCTAAAAAATTGGTAAAACATCGCTATGAAACAACGAAAAAGGTGAAAAATATCCAACTTTTATCTTGCTGACTTGGTACAGGTATTTCCCCAAAGTAGAGAATTATTAGTGTAACCTGGTTTAATAGCAAGTTTAACCTCTAGCCGATATGCTAGTTGTGTATAGGTCCGATATATTGACACAATTGGGTTAATAAATAAAGGCTACAGTTTTCCGATGTTCAAAAGTCATACATTTTGTAAATCGATTGAGAGAAAACAAATTCGGGTTACAAATTCAAACCGAGTAAACCACATCAACTATAAGAGGGGAAACAAATTGAACAACAGAAACAGCGAAATGCAACAAAAACAAACGCAAATGCAACATACATAGAAACAATCTATTTTATAACAACTGCAATATTGTTGACTTAAAACAGGACTATTTAAGTAAAAAAGGTGGATTGAACCTGGTTCGAAGGTGTGATCTTCTGAAATTCAGATGTTTCTAGCAGATATTTTAGCAAATAAGTAACTAAAGAAAAGTACTTTTATTCACACAAACTGGTCGACGAAAATGTATGTTGCTTTTTTAAGTCTTCTGTATCATATGTGTTGAAATAAATATAAAGGTTTTATGTGATTTTATTGTCTGATAGGAGAATTTCTATATTGCTATATCACACATTTACGTATTTTCTTAACAGTTTCGGCTGGAGCACCTTCCAACTGTACTGACGCTACATTCATTGATTGTAATGACACACATGTTTGCAGCAATTCAGATCTCAAGAAGTACTGTCCTCTAACCTGTGGAATATGCAGTAAGTACTTATAAGAAGTTGTAACGACATGGCGAACTTAAGATGCAGTCCGTCTTATACCTCCTAGGTTTAATTTTGTAAGATTTATATATATATAAATAAGAAAAGAAGACAATGGATATTCGACGCATGTCATTTCACATTAAACACATTACAATTTTTTTTAATATATTAATGGGTTTTCTACATTTTGTACTTTATACAGTAAATTGACTTGATCTTTCGTCCATTTATGAATGTTATATTGTAGATATTTAGTTCATTCATATAGCACTAGAACGTCTTAATTTATATCTTGAACAGAAATAGATATTGCTCATTTATTTCATTATGCATCCTAAAGTGTATTCAATTGTGTCTTGTTGAAACAATAAGGGTGTTGTTGTCACTTACGCATTCTTCGTGGGAGTTTTTACAGGAAAACCAAATTTACCACTAAATCGTCTACAAATAATGTTCGATCCCCATACCGTATTTATGGTTTTTGTGTCTTCTAAATTTGAGACAAATAGTGTTCGCTGTTGTTGTTTTGTCTTTTTTACATACATTCGGAATCCTCTGTGTTTGTCCATGCAGTGTCAACGCAAAAGTTTGCCCGCGAATTTGCTTTTCTTTTCATATATTTTTTTACATGTAGTTAGACAAAAATGGATTATATATCAAAAGCAAGGACACGGGTTTTCATTGTTGTTCTGCTTTGTAGTATTTATAAACTATATGTGTATAACAATCTTATTAAAAACTTTTATTTTAAAACAGAGCAATAAACATTATCCTTAAAACAATGTATTAAAGTTTCTCCTTTTCTTTTGTTTTAGAACCCTGTCAAGACAAGAGTGTATTTAACTGTAATAAGAATGTGTGTTCCTTTCCCACACTGAAGAAGTTCTGCCCTGTAACTTGTAATTCCTGTAGTGAAGCCACACATATTACATGTATGTTATTTATTTCTACATGTGTGTGTGTTAAATTAAATTTTACGTTAACTATGACTGTTATCGCGCATTTTGAATTTATTCTGATCGTTAACAATATAAAAAGTCGCATGTTGTATAATAAGTTACAACTACATGGATGGTATTGTATTCTCAATAGTTTCAGAAAAAAAAACATTCCATAACCTCATTATTTTCAAATTTAATATTTTGCAATTTCAAGCACTGAACTTCATACATGTAGCTGTTTTTTCAGATAATAAAAAGTTGTAATAAAATGACCGTCATTACATGTCAACATCATACCTTATCCTGACGTGCGTTGAAAAAAAAATCGGCTTACCTTGAATGGCTTATTTGAGTTCACTAGTTTTCGGAATTTTAGTGGTACTAACGTAGGCCGTTCCTATCTGAACAAGACGGCAAATATGCCTTCCTACTTAATTTCATATATATCTAAAAGGCATAAAATCTTTCCAAGAAGCTAAACAGTGATACAAAGTCCTAAAGCTATCATTTCACACCAAAATTTACAGCTATGCGTAGGATTTATTTTGTTTAAAATATGTACTACTTTCTTTTTCTGACCGGGCCCAAAATATTGATTCTATACCCACAATTGACGTTATGTTCGTAACACTTCACTACTTAAAACTTATAAGATATTTCAAAGAAGATACAACATTGCAATCAATTATCGAACGCCAACAGAGAACAATTGACGGCACTATGATAAAAAGAAAATTGACTAACAATAATCCAAATATCATCACGAAGAAACACTACGAAAAAAACCACAAGAAGTACAAGAAGAAGTAAGGGGGACCCTGTTGATGCGGTAAGATTCTTACTACATACGTAACGTCTCTGTCCCTTCATTCTCCTCAGGACACGTGGGAAATTTGGGATAATACATATCGCTTGTGATAAACACTGAATTGAATTACATACATTGGAAATCTGACCAAACCCAGAAAAAATCTCGTAACTCACATTTTTTAGAAGCAGTCATCATTTCAAATTTCTATCGGATAGATACACAACAGAGTGATAGATATAGTTTTACCGTATCTTCTATCACCACTCGTGAAAACTAAGAGACCAATAACGGATAATTCCTTGGTATTGTTTTATATTAATGCTTTCGTTCTTCCTAATTATGTTTTATTCAGCGCAGTTAAACAGTTGTTATTACAAAGGAAATTCGTACCAGCAAGGTGAACACTTTACTGATGGTTGTGATTACAAATGTGTCTGTGAAGATGCATCTACTGGACGTTACATATGTCATTCGATGTAAGGTTACACCTTTTGTACAACTACGAGACACAGTGTTCGATAAATGTTGGAAAAGATTAAAAATTAGGAGATTGAGCATGATGTGATATGATTGCTAATGATTCAACTATCCCATATCATACAAATGACTTGGGTTTAAGCAACACATACTATGGGATACATAGGCGTACTTACTAAATTTGATATGCGACTTGTTGAAGCAATACAATAAGACAAGATAATACAGACAAAGGCTCATGCAATGCTCAATCTGTAGGAAGACAATACTGTAAGTCTGTTAGGACAAATAATCTTCTTTTTTTTTCTTTAACATGAAGCAATTGCTGAGCAACGATTTATATATTTACCATGATTCTTTTTAAACATTGACATCTGGTATGTTTTGATAGAATTAGATTGATGTTACATAGTTTACATAATTTACAAAAACAATGGCACGATTGACAAAATGAAGAAATGTCACTTTTATTCAGGATTTTGCGCCCCAAAAAGGCATGATTTCTACGTACCATGAAATTGTAACATACTATACATGTACTTACATTTCAGAATACTTTATTTTAATTTTTAAAGAAAAGTTGAGTGTTTTTACATTTTGACAATCATATTAATTCCTAAACTCGTTTTGTCAAGATTATAACTTTATACAGGTAAAGATAGGGTCTTAAACCGTTTAATTTATTGTCGAAAATTGTTAAGTATTCTAGATATCTTTTATTGCAGGTGTTACCAGTGGAGCCTACCAGATGTTTGTAAATTGAATCCCGCTGCTCCTGGAAAGTGTTGTCAGACACCAAGTTGTCCGTCATATGTCCAAATTAATTATCCGTCAGGATATTCAGATGAATAATTAACTAGTTTAACATGTTTAAGCACAAACAGTGTATAGAAATGAAGAGGGATACATACACTATGAATAAAGATGAGAGAACATTACGGTTTAGATTTGCTTTTATAATAATTTACACTATAATATGTTAAAAACAAAATCGTCGTCGGCTTTGAAAGGACGAATAACAATCAACATGATATAAGCACTGTGTCTTTACTTAACAACTAACAACTTACAACAAGAAACTTGCCAACAAGATAAAACTTGATGAAAATTGACCACCAAAAGGAAAACTAGTTATAATTTCAACATACAAGAATAACAAAAAAAAGGCATTATCAAACAACAGCATCGACGCATGATTTTATCAAGTTTTTATTTAATTTACCTGTGCACTTTATTGTGGGACCTCGTGTCATCATGAACGATAAATTTAATTGTGTAATGAAGATGCTTAATAAGGAATAACACGAGAATGCAGTGTAGCCAATCAGAATAGCGTATTATAATGAAACATACATCTAATGTAATAATTCAAATTTAACACCACTGTTTGTATGTTTCTTGGTTGCATACGTAGCTGAGGTCGTTTCAACTTTAGTAAAATGCTTGAAAAATAGTTTCACTTCCATTCACCATACCCCCAACTATATATTACATAGATTTATTGTCGAATGAAAGTGTCTACACTGTACAAGGCCAATACTAGTATAGCAAAACAACATCAAATAAACCAACACGTCAATGTAATCAGCTATTACTAACTATTGATCCTGACATACCGGACATTCCAACTACATTAACTTGAAGCCTACCGAATGCAAACCCAAATCATTTCACATATTTTTTTTCTATTTTGTCATGTAGCTATAAATTGGCAATTCAATAATCGAGTTTACATAAAGGCATGTATTATACTAAACAATAACACTTATTTGCTTAAATTTCTAAAATAAAGTCTGAAAGAATTATTCACACGGACTTTCCATCCATTGTATCTTCCGAAGCTGGAGTTAATGCATTCCCTCTTCAGGATTCACACTAAGAAAATTAAAGGCTGACCTCAAAATGCTCAAAACAGCTAAAAGCTAAACACGAGACAAATTATTATGGTTTTGAAGATGAAATAGCCGGCCTTGGACATCTGGGATTAAATACTATGAAACCCAAATTAAAAAAGCAGTAATTTTGTATCATTCTTTTCGTTTATATTAATTTGAACTATTGATATATTAATAAGATTTTGTTTAAAACAAAAACTATTTATTTCCGCTTTAATCATGCCGTATATTATCAACAGTATATCGTTTTACTTGCACTGTACTGACTTATTTTTTGAAAGTTTTATTTGTATATCTGTCAGAAAAGGTGACGTATCTCCTTACAAACCTGCTAAAACTGTTTACAACTAAATTTGACAACGACACTGACAGGTACAATGTAAACCGTAGTCTCAAATTTAAAAGTAATGATCTTCAGTGAATATACTTAATAATGTATGCCTATGTAAATTTACGGACGCCATCACAAGTTGCTTGACTGTTATGTAATATCCGTTTTACAAATAATGTAACTACAATCGTATCCACTATTTCCCGATCGAGATCTACAGAATAAGACGAATCATCTCATTTGTACTAATATAACCATCACGATCTGCTCGCCCTTTCGGAACACCTAATATAAAAAAGAAGATGTGGTATGATTGCCAATGAGACAACTGTCCACAGGAGACCAAAATGACACAGACATTAACAACTATAGGTCACCGTACGGCCTTCAACAATGAGCAAAGCCCATACCGCATAGTCAGCTATAAAAGGCCCCGATAAGACAATGTAAAACAATTCCAACGAGAAAACTAACGGCCTTATTTATGTAAAATAATGAGCTAAAAACAAATGTAACACACAAAAAAAAAACGACAACCACTGAATTACAGGCTCCAGACTTGGGACAGGCACATATATAAATAATGTGGCGGGGTTAGACATGTTAGCGGGGGTTAAACATGTTAGCGGGATCCCAACCCTCCCCTAACATTGGACAGTGGTATAACAGTACAACATAAGAACGAACTATAAAAATCAGTTGAAAAAGGCTTAACTCATCAGATGGACAAACATACAACATGTACAAGTGGACGTGGCCGGGTACTTGTACATCCCGACACAAAAAGACACAATGAACAGATCTGAGAGTATACACTCGCAGTTATCTGACAGCTAGTTCAAAGCCACTAACTAACTAAGTTCCCCCAATGTTTTTGAGGTTTGTAATTCTCTGCTTTTGAATGATTAGTTTTCTATGATGTGTTGAGTGTACTGTTGTTTGTCTGTTTGTTTTTTAAGCCATCTGTCAGTACCTTTTCGACGTATGAGTTTAAATGTTACTTTAGGATCTTTCGCCGTTTCATTAATGACTTTGGAAAAAAAACTGTTTCTGTATGTCTGTTAAACTTTACATACCAAAACGATATGTTTCTTGCTTTCTGTTGAAAAACATTTGTTGTTATAATTTCGGTGGAGTGCAAAAGAAGAGGCTCAATCTTTTTAAAAGATGAGTATCTGGATTACATAATAGATTAGGGAAATGAAAAAAAAACTGTTAACGTAGTAGTAAAAAAATAAATCAAACAATAAAAATCGTTAAAGTCTAATGACAAGGGTGGCACATATTCTACAATGTCTTTTAATGTTATGTATATTCTGTACTCACTACATTAAGTATTTTAATTCATCAATTTGCTGTTGACTTTAATTCTTTATTCAATAATAATACGTTTAAATTTTCAACATGTTTGTATAAATTAGTTTGGCTTGAGCCCCAGTCCCACTAGAAAACGATCGCACCACGCTCACCGCGATCTAAACTAAATTCAGATCGTGGTGAGGTCGCGGTATGAGCTGCATGAACATGTAAATTTCCGTTGCTTTCACGATGCTACTACGTCCTCATTACGCTTCTACAACGATCCCGCTTAAGCTGAGGTCACACATTCAAGATTTTTACTGCCGTCCTTGACAGGACCGTTCCCGATTAAAATTTGTCAAAAGTCTGATCAAGATCCTGTGAATTGTGGATGGAAATTCAAACTTTAATTAAAATTTGTAAAAAAAATAATTTAATCACGACAACAATCAAATATTGTTCAGGAAACGTCGATATTCAACCGTTTCCAAGCGAATTTATACCGATAATCCCTTTCTCAATCCGCTTTTAATCCGATTTGTATCTTTCGCCTGGTAAAATTCGACCGAGTCTGTCACGACTGAGTCTCGATTCTTCCGAATGTAATCCGACAAAGATCAGACAGTGACCAGACAGTGAACCGACGCTGACGGAAGTTATCAGTTCGAAAACAGTCAACATACTCGGGATGATCAGGTACTGACGGAACGTAATCCTATCACGGTCCGCTCTATCGCATTGCAAACGACTTTGTCTGGTCTCAGTCGTACTGAATTCTGTAATTGTCGGGACTCTGACGTGTGAATCATTGACGAATTTCGTATTAATAACGGGACTGTTCCGGAACGGTTTCGTCAAAAAACGGTTCGCAATCGACAAGATCTGGATGCAATCTGGACTCAATCGGCAGAAAAACAGCAATGAAAAATTTCTCCAGATTGTTCTCCTTCCACAGGACACCGTCAAAAATACACAGAACATTGTTAGGATTTTGATCCGATACGGCAGAATCTGTCACGACATAGGCACGATTGTAATCCGACTAGACAAAATCGGCCGAGTTTCCCCGAATGTTACGGGACTCACCTAACTGTCGGGTTGCTTTGCCGAACTATTCGGACCCCTCCCGACCCGTGGGAATTTTTTACGAACTTAAACGACAGCATTCAGACAATGATAGGACATTCCATATAATTGAGGATAGTAATCCCACTTTTTCACTTTTCGTGTCGTATCAATGTCTGATCTCAACCGGGAGCAATAATCAGCAATGTGTGAACCCCGCATTGTCAAGATCTTCTACGCTCATCACGTTCTCACTACGACCATACCACGAGTTATCCGATTGCAACACGATCTTATCACGTTTCTACTGCGATTATAGCACGTTCTTACCACGATTATACTACGTTCATACCGCGATCGTACTACGTTCTCAGCAATAACATGTTGTTCCATTCCTTCTATTTCTGATTAATACGTAGATTTCTCGGGAACAGTACAGTTATGCCACCAAAATCTACTGGACACACGTGGGCTTCGTGGTAAGGGTTGATGTACAGGCAGAGGGAGCTCTAGATATGATTGTAACGAATCCTGGTCAAACAGAGATGTCGGACCGACCAATCCAACCTACATTACAACCTAAAAATTACTAGTGTAAAACCATTCAAACGGGAAAACCAACTAATCTATATAAAAACGAGAAGCATGGCTGAGCCGTTAGGGGAAATTGACAAGAAGTCCTAATTACATATACAGACAAACAAAATTTAATATAGTTTAAGTGAAAATGACAATGAGAATGATGGTCGTCGTACGAACGTGGTCAGGTCGTAAGAAGATCACGATGAGGACGGCAAGGCGTGCTAGAATCGTACTATAGTCGTGAACAGCGTAGCCTAGTCGTAGTGGAAGCGTAGTTGCGTCGCGGAGAGAACGTGATGGTCGTAGTAAGGTCGTAATAACGTCACTATGAGATTGTAGCGCAGTATCTCCGAATAAAACCATTCTTTCACTACGCTCTCCCTTCAATGGTACAGCGATCTTTGAGATCTTACTACGATCTTATTTCGCCACGACCGCATCACGATTGTTTTGAACATGTTCACAGTTGGTCACGCTCATCACGATCTTGAAGACCTCACGGCATCTACACGATCGTACTATGATCATCAACATTTGCATTTTGTTCACAGATCGTAGTGCGATCGTGGCCTAGTGGGACTGTGGTATTACTGTTATCTATGATGAGCTTAATTAATCTTATGTTTCAAAGAATGGCGTTAGGATATATTTCATTTTCAAAGGAGGAAGAGTCATCTTTTAAATACAGTGGACCATCTCTACAATCTCTATATATCTCCAAATTGATACGATATTCCTGGGCTTGTATGTTCTATCATGATTTCGTTGATAGAGGGTTGCTGCTCACAAGGAAGCTATTAAACCAAGAGTTCCAAATGGTGAAGTTGAAATCATCCCTTGGTAAATTTTACGAATGTCATCACGAGTTGGTTGACCGTTATGGAATAACCGTTTCAAGGATGATATCGGGCATGTTCCTTATGGCGTTACTACAATCCCTTCCCTTTTCACGAACTTGACCTACCTAATAAAACTATTTACCGGGCTTGTAATAATGAGCAACACGACGGATGCTACATGTAAAGCAGGATCTGCTTACCATTCTGGAGCACTTGAGGACCCTCCCCCCATTTTTTTGTGGGGTTCGTGTCGCTTAGTTTTTAGTTTTCTATGTTGTGTCTTGTGCACTATTTTTTGTCTGTCTTCTTATGCCCCATATATGGATACTATGTTTTCTGGTATATGCGTCCGTTCGTCCATCCGTCCGTCCGTCTGTCCCGCTCCAGGTTAAAGTTTTTGATCAAGTTAGTTTTTGAAGAAGTTGAAGTCCAATCAACTTGAAACTTAGTACACATGTTCGATATAATATGATATTTCTTATTGTAATGCCAAATCAGAGATTTTACCTCAGTTTCACGGTCCACTAAACATAGAAAGTGATAGTGCGGATGGATATGGACACATTTTTGTTCTTTGTTAGCCATGTCGTAGTGGGTTAATTTTCGATCTATGAGTTTGACTGTCCTTCTGGTATCTTTCGTCCCTCTTTTAAGAAAAAAAAAAACAACAGATAGCATGTCCTGTATAAATTTTATTTATTTTTTTATTCATTTATTTATATTGTTTGTGTGTTGTTTTTTTTGCTGTGAAATCTGTTTTTCAATTATAAGTCTGTATTATTATATTATTATAATAAAACATAAATTCTAATGTTTGTTACCAAATTTTCATTTTCTATGCACCAATGTCCTTTTGTATCTGTCCTTACATAATCGCGCCTGAAACACATTCAAACTTAATCTTTACTATCGACAGCACTACCTACTGTATACATATAGTTCATTAGTTTAAGATAAGAACGTTGAAATAGATTGACTGTTAAACTCCAAATTGCACACACGGATTTCGACGAATCATGATTTTTAAAAATTTGTTCTTGTGTATAGTAGTTACTGCAGCTTCAGGTGTGTATATGTTATTTCATATTTAATAAGCAAACTCTTTATCTCCGATCCCTTACAGATAAATTACATAACATTGTCATATTTCAATTGGCTTATGAATTACATTTTGCCGTATAAATGAACAAGAATTAAATTGTATATTTATTTTTTAGATGCCTCTTAATATCTATGTATACAGACAGGTAGATAAACATTGTTACCCGGATTTGTTTTTTCTTCAAACCTTAATCGATTTATGCATTTCGAACATCGGTATACTACTGGTGTCTTTATTTACCCCCGATCCTATCAATGGATACACCCTCACACACGCACAAACATGAATTGGAAACAGATTGTTGACAAGTGTCTCGGGTGTATATAGTCAAGCAAGAAATAAATTATCTTCAGTTATTCATTTGCCTTTTTATCGATTGTATTGCTTGTTTGTATTATTCTGACTTTGAGCTGGCCAGCTTTTATTCTTATAATCCAAAATGCCACGTTTGTTGTACAGGGTTTGATTAAGGCGATAGTTGAAATAAGTTAAACAAAAAACTACAAGAATATAGTAGGCTATTGTGCTTATAATTTGGGTCCAGCAGCCCCAATTGTGTAAATATACATCACTGGCATACAACAATCATATACGTGTTCTCCGGCACTTCCTCTATTTCTAGCAGATGTTTTAGTGTCTAGAAAGTGCTTTATTCAGAATACATTCACACATACATGCCAATGCAATATGTGTAACTTTTACAAGTTTTCTGAATTGAATTATAATTAATTTGATTGCCAGTTTGGAGTATTAATATTGCTTTTAAAATAATGGTGTATTTTGTCTTCAGTTTCGGCTGGGTCATCTTCCAACTGTACTGACGCTACATTTATTGATTGTCAAGATACACATGTCTGCAGCAATACAGATCTTAAGAAATACTGTCCTCTAACCTGTGGTATATGCAGTAAGTTGTTAAAAGAACTTATGAATTTGAATCCTAGGTTTTGTTGAACCAAAGATTTATCATGTTTGTAATGATACCAGACAATAGGTATTTGTATACATATCTTAAATCTTTAATATAACTCAACAAAGTATAAAAAATCTATATATAAACATGTGGGTTCAAACACAGCTCTTTCCAATATGGTTACCGTTACTGTCGTTAATTAGTATGTACTAAATTGCTCTTCTTGAGCTTTATTGTGTGTTCTTTTTCTATTTTTTTTTTCAGTTATTGTTTCATTCATTTATTCATGTTATTGTGTAGCATAAAAACGATTGAATTTATCATGAATAGAAATAAATGCTGCTTAAATATTTCATCTAGAATCCGGTAGTGTTTTAGGCACTTAAAGTTAACCATCGAGAGACGTTAACCACCGAGAGTCGGTTTTTAGACCCGCCCAGTGCACCTAAGCACGCCTACTTTTGGAGCTCTTTAGTATGAAGATAAGAAAAATATACGAAATTACGGAACTGTATACCCTGTTTTATCCTTGTTGTTGGTGTTTCTTGCGCATGCGCACAAAGCACGGTGATAGTTACGGTTACTGACTCAGGAACCTTGTATATTATATACGTTTAATAAACTGGATCCTTGTTGTGTTCAGTTATCGATACACTACGATGGAATTACGGACCAGTTTAACATAAACATGGTAAATAGATAGACAGCTGATAATCATAATTGATTAAGAAATAACCTGGAAGAAGAAATGAGTTAACTATTGATTACAACAGAGACGAGAATGCCATCGTGTTTGTTCTGCTAAAAAAAGCAGGAACATTGGAGTTTATGGTTAACGTAACGGTACCCAAATTGCACCGAGTACCCAAATTGCACCTATTTCTCAAAAATAGCAGCGAAAATCTAACAAGATTTCCTAGAGACTAAAAAATGGTATCTTTATGATTTGATACTATGCACGTCTTTCAACATAGGTAAAAATATTTATATATACACAAAACGTTCACAATATTTATCAACAGATGAAGTGTTTACTGAAAAAGCAAAATGTACTGAAACGTCGCCATGCGACGTCATCAAAACGTCATCTTTTTAAAATTAACAAATACAATACGTTTCAAGTATCCATTTCTTAAAAAATGAAGAGTAAGCATGGACAAATATCCAATTGTTCAAAATATTTGAAAAAAAAATAAACAAAAGCTCTGTTATTCGACTTTTGACGATGCGAATTTAAGCATGGATGCAATTTGGGTACTCCTCATTACAAAATCTGGGATGGTTTGGAGGTAAGTTCAGACCAATTTTTCTATGATTCCTTATGGATTGAAAATCAAATTGGTGTACCTTTATAATAAAGAAGGATACGGCTACAAAATAAACACAAAATGGAAATTTTTGTCTTGATCATAAAAAAACTTAGTTGAAAAAACTGTCAAAATAGGTGCAATTTGGGTACCGTCACGTTAGATTTTAAATATTTATTGTCTCCAAACTGGGTAAATTTGATATAGTAACAAACCCCCCCCCCTCCCTTTTTTTTTTAAATAACTCGAGAACCACACATCTCGCTCGCTTAACAAAGTAACAATAAGAAATAATTATTGTTAGTTTCAAGAATAATTAATCGTCAAAACTTATCCCCTCCCCGACATCAAAGGAAGTTAAATGTATTATCCCAAAATTAGACCAAATTTTTATGATATAAGGACGTCTTGACAGGCTATTATTTTATTTTGTTTTGTTGGGTTTTTTTTTTGCTTTGACGTCTTCCTCCTGTATGAAAAAAAAACATAATAGACCCCCCCCCCCTTTTCCCCCATAATATAGCTTTTTAAGAAGTCATAATTATTTGGACTACCCCTGAATATATTTCAGACAGACTCTTCTCTAAAAAAATGTAAACATGATTTGAGAGAAATCTTTGGAATAGTTTTTTAAATGATTTAATTATTATGTCATGTATATAATTGACATTAACATAGTTATAAACTGAGACTACTAGTACATGTATAACACATAGTGTTATAGTAGTCTCAGCTATAAACTTTCCATTGTATTGACCAATATGACTAACTCATATGCTCTTTCCCATAAATGTAACAATATCAATATATTACAGTAAAACTGATAGTTTGATGACATTGTTTAAGACTATTGACCTCAGGTCAGCATAAACTGAGTTTAAAACTGTAATTTATTCATTAAAACAGTTCAAGACATGTACCTTCTGAAATGTGATTGCATCAAAATTAAACCTAAGGCATAACATACTTAGTGTGCAGGAAGTGCCACCAAATAAATACTGATTTGTAAAATTAGATGATGATATTTGTGAAGTCAAAGATATTATAGCTAGTTATAACTGGTTTTAGATATAAATCTGAGTAAAATGTTGATTTATATGTGCTCTTTCATGTTTAGATTATAATTTAAATTTAATCTTTTGAAGTTTTTTTTATAATATTAAGACATTAAAATTTAAAATCACAATTATTTATTTATACACAAAAAATAATTTGTAGGTATAGACATATACTGTTGATAGACTGTATATAGGAGCACTATATTGTATGTTAACCACTGACGGTAGGTATAGACAAATACTGTTGAAAGACGGTATATAGAAGCACTATAGTGTATGTTAACTACCGACGGTAGGTATAGACAAATACTGTTGATAGACGGTATTTAGGAGCACTATATTGTATGTTAACTACAGACAGTAGGTATAGACAAATACTGTTGATAGACGGTATATGGGAGCACTATGTTGTATGTTAACCACCGGCGGTAGGTATAGACAAATACTGTTGATAGA
Organism: Mytilus galloprovincialis; assembly: GCA_037788925.1. Taxonomy (NCBI): domain Eukaryota; kingdom Metazoa; phylum Mollusca; class Bivalvia; order Mytilida; family Mytilidae; genus Mytilus; species Mytilus galloprovincialis. The sequence goes on along the minus strand of CM075333.1, from coordinate 41,521,016 downwards.
CGGTATATACATTGTAAGAGCACTATATTGTATGTTAACCACCGACGGTAGGTATGGACAAATACTGTTGATAGACGGTATATAGAAGCACTATATTGTATGTTAACTACCGACAGTAGGTATAGACAAATACTGTTGATAGACGGTATATAGGATCATTATATTGTATGTTAACCACCGACGGTAGGTATAGACATATACTGTTGATAGATGGTATATAGGAGCACTATATTGTATGTTAACTACCGACAGTAGGTATAGACAAATACTGTTGATAGGCGGTTTATGGGAGCACTATATTGTATGTTAAACACCGACGGTAGGTATAGACAAATTCTGTTGATAGACGGTATATAGGAGCACTATATTGTATGTTAACCACCGACGGTAGGTATAGACAAATACTGTTGATAGACGGTATATAGGAGCACTATATTGTATGTTAACTACCAACAGTAGGTAAAGACTAAAATTCTTGATAGACGGTATATGTAATAGCACTATATCGTATGTTAATCACCGACGGTAGGTATAGACAAATTCTGTTGATAGACGGTATATAGGAGCACTATATTGTATGTTAACCACCGACGGTAGGTATAGACAAATACTGTTGATAGACGGTATATAGGAGCACTATATTGTATGTTAACTACCGACAGTAGGTATAGACAAATACTGTTGATAGACGGTATATAGGAGCACTATATTGTATGTTAACCATCGACGGTAGGTATAGACAAATACTGTTGATAGATGGTATATAGGAGCACTATATTGTATGTTAACTACCGACGGTAGGTATAGACAAATACTGTTGATAGACGGTATATTGGATCACTATATTGTATGTTAACCACCGACGGTAGGTATAGACATATACTGTTGATAGATGGTATATAGGAGCACTATATTGTATGTTAACTACCGACAGTAGGTATAGATAAATACTGTTGATAGACGGTTTATGGGAGCACTATATTATATGTTAACCACCGACGGTAGGTATAGACAAATACTGTTGATAGACGGTATATAGGAGCACTATATTGTATGTTAACTACCGACGGTAGGTATAGACAAATACTGTTGATAGACGGTATATAGGAGCACTATATTGTATGTTAACTACCGACAGTAGGTATAGACAAATACTGTTGATAGACGGTATATGGGAGCACTATATTGTATGTTAACCACCGACGGTAGGTATAGACAAATACTGTTGATAGACGGTATATAGGCGCACTATATTGTATGTTAACCACCGACGGTAGGTATAAACAAATATTGTTGATAGACGGTATATAGAAGCACTATATTGTATGTTAACTACCGACAGCAGGTATAGACAAATACTGTTGATAGACGGTTTATGGGAGCACTTTATTGTATGTTAACCACCGACGGTAGGTATAGACATATACTGTTGATAGACGGTATATAGGAGCACTATATTGTATGTTAACCACTGACGGTAGGTATAGACAAATACTGTTGATAGACGGTATATAGGAGCACTATATTGTATGTTAACTACCGACGGTAGGTATAGACAAATACTGTTGATAGACGGTATTTAGGAGCACTATATTGTATGTTAACTACAGACAGTAGGTATAGACAAATACTGTTGATAGACGGTATATGGGAGCACTATGTTGTATGTTAACCACCGGCGGTAGGTATAGACAAATACTGTTGATAGACGGTATATACATTGTAGGAGCACTATATTGTATGTTAACCACCGACGGTAGGTATAGACAAATACTGTTGATAGACGGTATATAGAAGCACTATATTGTATGTTAACTACCGACAGTAGGTATAGACAAATACTGTTGATAGACGGTATATAGGAGCATTATATTGTATGTTAACCACCGACGGTAGGTATAGACATATACTGTTGATAGACTGTATATAGGAGCACTATATTGTATGTTAACCACTGACGGTAGGTATAGACAAATACTGTTGAAAGACGGTATATAGGAGCACTATAGTGTATGTTAACTACCGACGGTAGGTATAGACAAATACTGTTGATAGACGGTATTTAGGAGCACTATATTGTATGTTAACTACAGACAGTAGGTATAGACAAATACTGTTGATAGACTGTATATGGGAGCACTATGTTGTATGTTAACCACCGGCGGTAGGTATAGACAAATACTGTTGATAGACGGTATATACATTGTAGGAGCACTATATTGTATGTTAACTACCGACAGTAGGTATAGACAAATACTGTTGATAGGCGGTTTATGGGAGCACTATATTGTATGTTAAACACCGACGGTAGGTATAGACAAATTCTGTTGATAGACGGTATATAGGAGCACTATATTGTATGTTAACCACCGACGGTAGGTATAGACAAATACTGTTGATAGACGGTATATAGGAGCACTATATTGTATGTTAACTACCAACAGTAGGTAAAGACTAAAACTCTAGATAGACGGTATATGTAATAGCACTATATCGTATGTTAATCACCGACGGTAGGTATAGACAAATTCTGTTGATAGACGGTATATAGGAGCACTATATTGTATGTTAACCACCGACGGTAGGTATAGACAAATACTGTTGATAGACGGTATATAGGAGCACTATAGTGTATGTTAACTACCGACGGTAGGTATAGACAAATACTGTTGATAGACGGTATATAGGAGCATTTTATTGTATGTTAACTACCGACAGTAGGTATAGACAAATACTGTTGATAGACGGTATATGGGAGCACTATGTTGTATGTTAACAACCGACGGTAGGTATAGACATATACTGTTGATAGACAGTATATAGGAGCACTATATTGTATGTTAACCACTGACGGTAGGTATAGACAAATACTGTTGATAGACGGTATATAGGAGCACTATATTGTATGTTAACTACCGACAGTAGGTATAGACAAATACTGTTGATAGGCGGTTTATGGGAGCACTATATTGTATGTTAAACACCGACGGTAGGTATAGACAAATTCTGTTGATAGACGGTATATAGGAGCACTATATTGTATGTTAACCACCGACGGTAGGTATAGACAAATACTGTTGATAGACGGTATATAGGAGCACTATATTGTATGTTAACTACCAACAGTAGGTAAAGACTAAAACTCTAGATAGACGGTATATGTAATAGCACTATATCGTATGTTAATCACCGACGGTAGGTATAGACAAATTCTGTTGATAGACGGTATATAGGAGCACTATATTGTATGTTAACCACCGACGGTAGGTATAGACAAATACTGTTGATAGACGGTATATAGGAGCACTATATTGTATGTTAACCACCGACGGTAGGTATAGACAAATACTGTTGATAGACGGTATATAGGAGCATTTTATTGTATGTTAACTACCGACAGTAGGTATAGACAAATACTGTTGATAGACGGTATATGGGAGCACTATGTTGTATGTTAACAACCGACGGTAGGTATAGACATATACTGTTGATAGACAGTATATAGGAGCACTATATTGTATGTTAACCACTGACGGTAGGTATAGACAAATACTGTTGATAGACGGTATATAGGAGCACTATATTGTATGTTAACTACCGACGGCAGGTATAGACAAATACCGTTGATAGACGGTATTTAGGAGGACTATATTGTATGTTAACTACCGACAGTAGGTATAGACAAATACTGTTGATAGACGGTATATGGGAGCACTAAGTTGTATGTTAACCACCGACGGTAGGTATAGACAAATACTGTTGATAGACGGTATATGGGAGCACTATGTTGTATGTTAACCACCGACGGTAGGTATAGACAAATACTGTTGATAGACGGTATATACAGTGTAGGAGCACTATGTTGTATGTTAACCACCGACGGTAGGTATAGACAAATACTGTTGATAGACGGTATATAGAAGCACTATATTGTATGTTAACTACCGACAGTAGGTATAGACAAATACTGTTGATAGACGGTTTATGGGAGCACTATATTGTATGTTAACTACCGACGGTAGGTATAGACAAATACTGTTGATAGACGGTATATAGGAGCACTATATTGTATGTTAACCACCGACGGTAGGTATAGAAAAATACTGGTGATAGACGGTATATAGGAGCAACTACCGACAGTAGGTATAGACAGATACTGTTGATAGACGGTATATAGGAGCAACTACCGACAGTAGGTATAGACAGATACTGTTGATAGACGGTATCAAAGAGCTATATATTGTATGTTAACCAGCGACGGTAGGTATAGACAAATACTGTTGATAAACGGTATATGGGAGCACTATATTGTATGTTAACTACCGACAGTAGGTATAGACAAATACTGTTGATAGACGGTATATAGGAGCACTATATTGTATGTTAACCACCGGCGGTAGGTATAGACAAATACTGTTGATAGACAGTATATAGGAGCACTATATTGTATGTTAACTACCGACAGTAGGTATAGACAAATACTGTTGATAGACGGTTTATGGGAGCACTATATTGTATGTTAACCACCGACGGTAGGTATAGACAAATACTGTTGATAGACGGTATATAGGAGCACTTTATTGCATGTTAACCACCGACGGTAGGTATAGACAAATACTGTTGATGGACGGTGCAAAAAAGGAGTACTATATCGTATGTTAACCACTGACGGTAGGTATAAACAAATACTGTTAATAGACGGTATATAGGAGGACTGTATTGTATGTTAACCACCGACGGTAGGTATAGACAAATACTGTTGATATACGGTATATAGGAGTATTGTATTTTATGTCAAACATCGACGATAGGTATGGACAACATCCGACAAATACTGTATACAGACAGTGTATAGAAGTACTGTATTGTATGGTAAACACTGACGGTTGGTATGGACAATTTCTGTATCATGCATCAATTGTAAATAAAAGTATCATGTGAGTGACACAGGCTCATTGAAGCCTCTAGTTTTGATATTATGAATGTGGAGATCTGGTCTAATTTATCATTTTCTCTATTACATGCATGATAACTGCAACAATTGAATTGAAATAAAAGTGATAATATTTCTGTTGTAGGTTATCAAGATTTAGTGTTTCCATACAAGTGACAAAGATTGAACAACTAAAACATCTCAAACTTTACAGGACAGAGTAGACTTTTTTCACTGTGCTTAGTTTTGTCTTTATGTCTAAATTATGATACCTTTGAAAAAACCAATAAAATATGGAATAACATTTATTTCTATCTTATAAAGTGGAGTGAAGAAATAAGGGGTCATTGAAAACATAAGAATATATTGCTATCATATATGCAGATCAGCAGCCCATACATTTGCTATAGCACATAAATATGGGACCAATAATTTCAAGTTGCCTTTTAAAAAAGACCTTATTAATGTTATGCGAGATACCACCAAAGACCACTAGGTGTTGATCAAATGATATTGTAAATAAGAGGGTTGTCCAAAATATTTCCAACAGCTGTTTGATATACACTACCTTAATCAAACCACAATGGTAAAAAAACAGTTTTGGTCAGTCTTAAAAGAAGCAAATATAATTTAGAAAAAGTGCCAGTCCTAAATGTGGGTGGAGATAACCATTTAGCACAAATGAGTTTCTGGACTAAAGAAAGTAATTTCGGCACAAACCGATTATACCCTTTCAAAAACTATGTGTAGTCCCTTTTATAAAAGTGGCAGATTATCTTTCTATCTAGAGTATCTATGACAACTAACTGCTGCTCCTAGTGACGTTAGTATTTGGTTTTTGAAAAGATTGGATATATTGTCACAATTCTTTTCTAAGGTACCGGTCTGATAAACAGGAAGTAGCCAGATTAGCTACTAAATATATGCACACTGAAATATAGTCCCTTAAAATTCCCATGGCTGTGTACATGTTCAGATACGAACTATGAAAATTTTGTTTATATCTTTAGAGAAGTAAAATCAAGTATGTATGTCTTTAGTTTTGTCAAATTGCTGTCTTGTTTTGTCCTGTTATTAAGTAACAGTACTGATACAATACTGTAAAAATACGGAGATGTGGTATGATTGCCAATGAGACGCCTACATGTATCAACTCAAGTTCAAATAAAGTGGATGTAAGCAGTTATATGCAACCATACAGCCTTCAACAATGAGAAAAATCATATCAAATAGACCCTTGTAAATAGGTGTTGATCAAATGATATTGTAAATAAGAGGGTTGTATATTTCATGACGGTATAATACTAAACCCCTAACAGGAGGAATTGTGCCTGATATTCATATGATGAAGACATAATCTTTCAATCAGTTTAATTAAGGTATGGTTCTGGCATGTCAATAACTGCTAGTAGTCTGTTGTTATTTATGTGTTATTGTCATTTTGTTTATTTTCTTTTGTTTCATATTCTGACATCGGACTCGGACTTCTCTTAAACTGAGTTTTACTGTGCGTATTGTTTTTTCTACATTGGCTACAGGTATAGGGGAGGGTTGAGATCTCAAAAAACATGTTTAATCCCACCGCAATTTTGCGCCTGTCCCAAGTTAGGAGCCTCTGACCTTTGTTAGTCTTGTATGATTTATAATTCTAGTTTCTTGTGTATAATTCGGAGCTTAGTATGACGTCCATTATCACTGAACTAGTATACATATTTGTTTAGGGGCCAGCTGACGGACACCTCCGTGTGCGGGAGTTTCTCGCTACATTGAAGATCTATCGGTGGCCTTCGGCTGTTGTCTGCTCTATGGTCGGGTTGTTGTCTCCTTGACACATTCCCCATTTCCATACTCAATTTTATAGTATGATTTACATCTGCAATAATCACGAAACAATCAGAGACAAGTTTGGGTCTAAATCTGTATGTCCCACATAATCAAATTGACCGAAGAGAGAGGCGAAAGATACTAAAGGCTTATTCAAACACATAAGTCAATAATAAACTGACAAAACCACGGCAAAAAAAAAAGAGAAAGATTAAAAAACAAACAACAGAATGCAAAACACAACAAAGAACATCACAGACTGAACAAAACGAACCTCGCCAAAAAACTGGTGTGACCAAATGACTAATTTATCTCAGCCTTACATTATTTAGCAGACCCTTTATTATACCAAACCAAACAAAGTTCTTTATGGTACAATGTTTTTGATCCATCGGTCTGTCAGTCCTGTTCTCGTTATTGCAACTCCTCTGAAACCACATAACAGAGTTTTATAAATCTTTGTAGATAATGAGGAAATTATGAAATTATCAATTCATTGATTTCCTATATACTTCTACAACAGTTTGTCATAAAATCTGTCTAAAGACCACAACAGAGTTTCATGATTTTTTTAGATAGTTAGGACATGCTATGTAAATGTGCATATTGGCAGAAAATCATGATTAATTTTTTTATGCCCCACCTACGATAGTAAATGGGCATTAGTTTTCCGGTCTATGCGTCTGCTCCTTCGTCCGTTTTCTCGCTTCAGGTTAAATGTTTTGGTCAAGGTAGTTTTTGTTGAAGGTCAGGTCCAATAAACTTGAAACTTAGTACATATGTTTCCAATAATATGTTTTTTTCTAAGCTTAATGCTTAAGAAGGTTTTTTCCCCTATTTCACGGTCCACTGAACAAAGAAAATGATAGGGCAAGTGGGGAACGGTGTACGATGGACACATTCTTGTTTTTGTCGAGCCTGCGACTTTTGTCACAGAAAGCTCGACATAGGAATGGTGATCCGGCGGCGGCGGCGGCGACAGCGTTAGTTCACTTCTTAAAAGCTTTATATTTTAGACGGCGAACGACCTGGACGCTCCATACTTTAAATACAGATGCCTTAAGTTTGGAAGTTTCCGTCTGTCACATGTCCATTGTCCTTGAACTCATTTTCATGGTTCAGTGACTACTTGAAAAAAAGTTAAAAGTTTTTGTAATTTCTCTCATATTATGGGTACCATGTTTAGTATTTGCGTACCTTGGTCAGCATGCCTATCAGACAGTTTTCACTTGACCTCGCCATCATTTCATGGATCAATGAAAAGGGTTAAGTTTTTGGTTGTCAAGTCTATATCTCAGATATTATATGAAATATGTCTTGTATATTTGGTGTATGGAAGGATTGTAAGGTGTACATGTCCAACTGACAGGTGTCATCTGATCTTGACCTCATTTCCTTGGTTCAATGGTCAAAGTTAAGCTTTTGAGTTTTGTTCGTTTTTTCTAATACTATATGCAATAGGTCAACTTTATTTGGTGTCTGAAAATATCTTATGATGTCAGCCTCGCAAGTCTCATTTGACCTTGACCTCATTTTCGAGGTTCATTGTTCAGTGTTTAGTTTTTGTGCCAAGTGTCATCTGACCTTGACCTGATTTGTATTGAATGATTGTAAGGTGTAAATGTATTCCTCATTTTGGTCATATGACCTTGATCTCATTTTCTTTGGTCATGTTATTAATAAGTTTATGTGATAATTGTAGTAAAACTTTATATTTAGGTCTATCAACATAAATAAGGTGAGAAATTTCAACGTGTGTACTCTTGTTAGGAATTAGGAACTATGCCTTCTGAACTTAGAATTTCGGCCTAAATATACTTCTGCATATCTTCTGAAATTACACAACAGAATTTCATGCGTGTTTGAACTAAATAATCTGTTGAAATTTTGTTTGCTTAGTGACAATGTCGGGCTGTGAAGTATGCATTGTCTGTGCTTCCCAGATACAGTCTGTATGCATTTTCTTTGTTGTAAATTAAATTAAGTTTATGTATTGTACGTCGTTCTTAGTCTTTATACATTGTTTATATGCTTTGACTATAAGTCTAAGATACTTCTATTGTCGGTATATCTTAGATTTAGTCGGTTAACACTGTCTATGGATCAGAGACACAGTATGTATGCATTGTAAGTTGTTCCAAGTTGAAATAAAAGTCTGTATGTTTTGCCTGTTACTGCAAGATAAAGTGTGTGCACTGCCTGTGGCTCTTATATACAGTCTGTATGCATTTTCTGTATCTCTGACCCATATACAGTGTCCAAAAAAAACTCTGTTTTAAGATCTCTAACCCATATACAGTGTGAAAATGATCTTTGGTTCTAAGATGCATTTTGTTTGATTGGCTGAATGCTTAGTATATATTGGTTTCGATATATGGTCTGTATGTATTGTATGGATCTTATATATTTGTATTTTTTTTCCATCTGATGAGTAAGCCTTTTTCAACTGATTTTTATAGTTTTTTATAGTTCGTTCTTATGTTGTACTGTTACACCAAAGTCCCAGGTTATTGGAGGTTTGGGATCCCGCTAACATGTTTAACCCCGCCACATTTTGTATGTATGTGCCTGTCCCAAGTTAGGAGACTGTAATTCAGTGGTTGTCGTTTGTTTATATGTTACATATTTGTTTTTCGTTCATTTTTTGTATATAAATTAGGTCGTTAGTTTTTTCGTTAAATTGTTTCACATTGTCATTTCGGGACTTGTTATAGGTGACTATGCGGTATGGGCTGTGCTCATTGTTGAAGGCCGTACGGTGACCTATAGTTGTTAATTTTCTGTACCATTTTGGTCTCTTGTGGAGAGTTGTCAGTAGTGTTTGTGGGACAGAATGAACCCATAAAGGTGGACGTCGGACGCTGACGCTATATTTGGACCTGGGTGTGAACGCCGACGCCATATTTGGGCCGTAACGCGGACGCCATGGTCGACCATGAAATCGGGACGCGAATTTGAGGTTGGACCGTATGATTCGGACATCGAGACACCGACGCCATATTTGGGCTTTAAACTTGGACACTATGTATACCTTAATGTTGCATCAGACTACCCTTTAAAGTGACGGTATATTCTCGAAAATGGACGAGAATTTGTCTTTGATAAACGCTTACCCAACCCCTAGGTAATAAGTCTGTGATAATTCTGAAAAGAATCTTCTACCTCTTAAATAATTAACTGCTTATACATGTTTATAACAACTGTAAGAATTCTCCAAGATATACTATTTATATTAATTAGAAAAACTGTCACTCAATGCAGTAGGCGGAACTATTCCCGTGTAAAGAGAATTGGATTAAAATGTTTGATATCAATACATAAAATATTTGTCTTTATCTTTTTAATTTTTGGATTTCTTATCTTATTAACATGACAATCGTGAAACATTCAGTAGTATTGCTTTCTGCGGAAGCCCATTTAGGACCTCCCAAAAATATAAAATTATTTGAATTCGAAATCACGAATTTAAATTGTTATCTCGAATTTATAATTCGTTTTAACAGATTAAATTTGTGATAATGAATTGGTGAAAATCGTTATAACAGATCTTGTAATTCGTTATTAGGTCTTTCCACTTTTCCGTGGAAAGACCTATTGGATTTCTTCTTCTGATTATTAAGTCTTTCCACTTTTCTGTGGAAAGACTTATTGTTTTTGTTCTGATTATTATTATTATTATTTTTTTTTTTCTTCCGCCTAATTTTTTTCTTGCGTAGTATTGTTGTTTAATAAGTTGTCGCTTAGATATTTTGAATATGATATCGTATAGTTTATACGCTTTAAAAATTTACAACTGCATAACAAAATACTTTACGTTGTAAGAGTTATCTCCCCAATCACTGTTTTTCTTGTGGCCACTACTCCTTCGTAACCGTAAAAGATTACGACAAAATTATTTTACCAAATTGCTCGTTACATCTTCAGGATTAGGATTTTAATTTTGACCGAAGCTATCCAGAGACTCCATATGAGAGTTATTCCCCCTTATGTATTTGATATAGGTGATATGCGTTTCTAACTGGTAAACCATAAGTGATAGAGACCTAGGGTCTCTTGATTTGAGATCCTTGGTCCCAAAAAATGAAATTAAGGTCAAGGTCAAAGGTCAAGGTCATATTCTAAAATTTGATTTTGGCTTATTTTCACTTATTTTCAAATACCGTATGACATATCGACAAATATTTTTTCCTAAATTGTTAGTTGCGACATGTCCTTACTTGTATATTTTGGTTGAAACGGTGCGCATACAATAATTGGGAGTTTTTGTCCATCTTACATTTAGAATTACGCGTAAAGTGGTATTACTCATTAACCAAACATATTAAAGACCTTGGGTCTTATGATTTAAGGTCCTTGGTTTGTGACCTTGAAATTGAGGTCAAGGTCATAGGTTAAAAGGACGTTCTAGATTTTGACCTTTGCTTTAAATTGATATAAATACATCATAAAGCCATAGGAACTAACATTTTAAACTGATTTTTCATATTTCAATATCAAAATAGCTCTTTACTAGTGGAAAGACCTTCTATTGTTCTGTGAACAATTGGTTTTTAATTAGGTCTTTCCACTTTTCCGTGGAAAGACCTATAGGTTTTGTTCTGATTATTATTAGGTCTTTCCACCTTTCCGTGGAAAGACCTATTGAATTTGTTCTGATTATTATTAGGTCTTTCCACCTTTCCGTGGAAAGACCTATTGAATTTGTTCTGATTATTATTATTATTTTTTTTTTTTTTTTTTTTCTTTCGCCTAATCTTTTTTCTTGCGTATTATTGATGTTTCAAAAGATGTCGCTTAGATATTTGGAATATGGTATCGTATAGTTTATACGCTTTAAAACTTTACAACTGTGTAACAAAATACTTTACGTTGTAAGAGTTATCTCCCCAAACACTGTTTTTCTTGTGGCCACTACTCCTTCGCAACTGTTAAAGATTACGACAAATTTATTTTACCAAATTGCTCGTTACATCTTCAGGATTAGGATATTCATTTGGACCGAAGCTTTACGGAGACTCCATATGAGAGTTATTCCCCCTTTTCCATTTAATTAAGTAATATGCATTTCTAAATGGTAAACCATAAGTGATAAAGACATAGGGTCTTTAGATTTGGGGTCCTTGGTCGAAAATAATAAAAATGAGGTCAAGGTCAAAGGTCAAGGTCATATTCTAAATTTTGATTTTGGCTTATTTTCATTTATTTTCAAATACCTTATGACATATCGACAAATAATTTTTCATAAATTGTTAGTTGCGACATGTCCTTGTATATTTTGATTGAAAGGGTGCGCAGACAATAAATAGGAGTTTTTGCCCATCTTACATTTAGAATTACGCGTAAAGTGATATTACTAATAAACCAAACATATTAAAGACCTTGGGTCTTTTGATTTAAGGTCCTTGGTTTGTGAACTTGAAATTGAGGTCAAGGTCATAGTTTAATATGACGTTCTAGATTTTGACCTTTGCTTTAAATTCATATAAATACATCATACAGCCATAGGAACTAACATTTTAAACTGATTTTTAATATTTCAATATCAAAAAAGATCTTTTCTAGTGGAAAGACCTACAATTGTTCACTGAACAATTGGTTTTTAATTATTATTATTTTTTTTTTTTTTTTTCTTCCGCCTAATTTTTTTTCTTGCGTATTATTGATGTTTCAAAAGATGTCGCTTAGATATTTGGAATATTGTATCGTATAGTTTATACGCTTTAAAAATTTACAACTGTGTAACAAAATACTTTACGTTGTAAGAGTTATCTCCCCAAACACTGTTTTTCTTGTGGCCACTACTCCTTCGCAACCGTTAAAGATTACGACAAATTTATTTTACCAAATTGCTCGTTACATCTTTAGGATTAGGATATTCATTTGGACCGAAGCTTTACGGAGACTCCATATGAGAGTTATTCCCCCTTTTCCCTTAAATTAAGTGATATGCATTTCTAAATGGTAAACCATAAGTGATAAAGACATAGGGTCTTTAGATTTGGGGTCCTTGGTCGAAAATAATAAAAATGAGGTCAAGGTCAAAGGTCAAGGTCATATTCTAAATTTTGATTTTGGCTTATTTTCATTTATTTTCAAATACCTTATGACATATCGACAAATAATTTTTCATAAATTGTTAGTTGCGACATGTCCTTACTTGTATATTTTGATTGAAAGGGTGCGCAGACAATAAATAGGAGTTTTTGCCCATCTTACATTCAGAATTACGCGTAAAGTGATATTACTAATAAACCAAACATATTAAAGACCTTGGGTCTTTTGATTTAAGGTCCTTGGTTTGTGAACTTGAAATTGAGGTCAAGGTCATAGGTTAATATGACGTTCTAGATTTTGACCTTTGCTTTAAATTCATATAAATACATCATACAGCCATAGGAACTAACATTTTAAACTGATTTTTAATATTTCAATATCAAAAAAGATCTTTTCTAGTGGAAAGACCTACAATTGTTCTCTGAACAATTGGTTTTTAATTATTATTATTTTTTTTTTCTTCCGCCTAATTTTTTTCTTGTGTAGTATTCATGTTTCTAAAGATGTCGCTTAGATATTTGGAATATGATATCGTATAGTTGATACGCTTTAAAAATTTACAACCGCGTAACAAAATACTTTACATTGTAAGAGTTATCTCCCCGAAAACTGTTTTTCTTGTGGCCACTAATCCTTTGCAACCGTAAAAGATTACGACAAATTTATTTTGCCTAATTGCTCGTTACATCTTAAGGATAAGGATATTCATTTGGACCGAAGCTATATGGCGACCCCATATGAGAGTTATTCCCCCTTTTTCATTTGATTCAAGTGATATGCATTTCTAACTAGTAAGCCATAAGTGATAGAGATCTAGGGTCTTCAGATTTGAGGTCCTTGGTCCAAAAAAACGAAAATGAGGTCAAGGTCAAAGGTCAAGGTCATATTCTAAATTTTGATTTTGGCTTATTTTCACTTATTTTCAAATACCGTATGACATTTCAACAAATATTTTTTCATAAATTGTTAGTTGCGACATGTCCATTACTTGTATATTTTGGTTAAAGGGTGCGCAGCCAATAAATTGGAGTTTTTGTCCATCTTGCATTTAGAATTACGTGTAAAGTGATATTACTCATTAACCAAACATATTAAAGACCTAGGGTCTTCTGATTTAAGGTCCTTGCTTTGTGACCTTGAAATTGAGGTCAAGGTCATAGGTTAAAACGACGTTCTACATTTTGACCTTTGCTTTAAATTCATATAAATACATCATAAAGCCATAAGAACTAACTATTTAAACTGATTTTTCATATATCAATATCAAAATAGATCTTTACTAGTGGAAAGACCTACAATTGTTCTCTGAACAATTGGTTTTTAATTATTTTTTTTTTTCTTCCGCCTAATTTTTTTCCTTCGCTGTTTTTTTGTTTCGCAAGATGTCGCTTTGTTATTTGGAATATGATATCGAACAGGTAATACGCTTTTGAAACCAACTCTGCTTAACTGAATACTTTCCCATATAAGAGTTATCTCCCCGAACACTGTTTTTCTTGTGGCCACTTCTCCTTCGCAACCGTAAAAGATTACGACAAATTTATTTTACCAAATTGCTGGTTATATCCTCAGGATGTTCTGTTTCATTTTGACCGAAGCCGTATAGAGATTTCATATGAGAGTTAGTTCCCCTTTTGTATTTGAAATTTTGAAATGTATTTTAAACTGGAAAACCATAAGTGATAGAGACCTAGGGTCTTTTGATTTGAGATCCTTGGTCCAAAAAAATGAAAATTAGGTCAAGGTCAAAGGTCAAGGTCATATTCTAAATTTTGATTTTGGCTTATTTTCACTCATTTTCATTAACCTTATAAGATATCGACAAATTATTTTTACTAAATTGTTAGTTGCGACATTTCGTAACATAATAATTTTGGTTGAAAGGGTGCGTCGACAATAAATGGGAGTTTTAGCCCCTATTACATCTAAAATTATGCGTAAAGTGATATAACTTATTAACCATACATATTAGAGACCTAGGGTCTTTCGATTAGAGATCCTTGGTCCAAAAAAATGAAAATTAGGTCAAGGCCAAAGGTCAAGGTCATATTCTAAATTTTTGATTTTGGCTTATTTTCACTAATTTTCATTAACCTTATAAGATATCAACAAATTATTTTTACTAAATTGTTAGTTGCGACATGTCGTTACTTAATAATTTTGGTTGAAAGGGTGCGTAGTCAATAAACAGGAGTTTTAGCCCCTATCATATCTAAAATTATGCGTAAAGTGATATAACTTATTTACCATACATATTAGAGACCTAGGGTCTTTTGATTTGAGATCCTCAGTTTGTGACCTTGAAATTGAAGTCAAGGTCAGAGGTAAATTTGACGTTCTAGATTATGACCTTTGCTTAAAATTCATATCTATACATCATAAAGCCATAGGAACTGACATTTTAGACTGATTTTTAATATTTTAATATCAAAATAGATATTTACTGGTGGAAAGACCTTCAATTGTTCTCTGAACAATTGGTTTTTAATTAAGAATTAAATTCCTTATCAGAATTTTTTATAATTTGTGATAACGATAAATTCGTTATAACGATTTTATCGTTATAACGAATTGTAGAATTTGTTTAAACTGATTAAATTTGTGGAATTCGTTACCACAGTTTTTATTGTAATTGGTAATTTCAGATTAAAATTCATTATCACAGATTTTTAGCTCACATGGCACACAGAATAAAGAGAGCTTTCTTCCTCACTCTGCACCCATCGCTGTTTATTACTTTTACAAAAATCTTCTTCATTAAAACCTTTTTGACAAAGTGAAACAAACTTGACCGCAATCGATTTAGTTTTAACGCAGTTTACACTATACCTAGAAATTTTTGTCGTGTAAACGGGTGGGTTTATTAGCCAGTGACCCAGTTTACACACCGAAACTCTCCGGGGGAAAATATGTCTAATTCTCATATTTCTTGACCGAAATATTTTTATTTTTTATTTTCTACCAAAGTTTTTTTAAGCGGTGAATATCATTAGTGTGTGTACCTGGATACATTTTACACAGATGCAACGGAAATAGTTTCGCCAACATGGTTTATCGAAATGTAAACCTAGGGATGAAAATCTTAGGTTTTACACTTCGATTAACCATGTTGCCGAAACTAATTCTTTTGCTTCTGTGTAAAATATATTAATTGGCGATACACACGAAGGAAATCGCCTGTCTAAGAAGACTTTAAATTAAGAAAAAGGAATACAAATGTTACTGTCACGAATTATGGGTATCAAACACATTTTTTATGCCCCCGCCGCCAGGCGTGGGAGAAGTTTAGTCTAGCCCTTGTCCGTCAGTCCAGTCCGTTTGTCGGGTACGTTCCCAGAAATGGTTTCCGTTTGCCTCAACCAAATGTTATAAATTCAACTTATACACTATGCCAATTACTAAATCACACAGATAAAATTTGAAATTGAAGGGCGTCTCTTTTATAGTTCGTGAGTTATGCCCCTTTACAAATGGTCAAAGACGTAGTGTTTATTCTGTAATTTCCGCTCTCTACATTTAGTTTGCCTCAACCAAATGTTATTGAATTAATACACAATGTTTATTAACACAAAACACTGAGTCTGATGATCAAGTTTGAAATTGGGTGACGTCACTTTTACCGTTCTGAACTTGTGCCTATTCAGCGCTAATTTACAAAAACAAAACAAAACCAACAAACAACCAAATTAAGTGTCCAATCAATTTTGCTAATTTTTAAAATAGAAATCGTTAAAACTCAATTGCTTGTGGTCAAGTTTGTTTAACTTTGACCAAAAGGTTTCAGTAAAGAGAAAAAAGCTAACTTAACCCTGTGTGCCAGGTGAGGTAGTTCAAATTTAGGTGAAAATGTTTTTAATCTGGAATCACAAATTACATTAAAAAAAAATGTGATAACAAATTCCACAAATTCGTTATCACGAATTTAATCCGTAATAACCATTTATACAATTCGTTATAACGATTTTAATTCGGTATCACACATTACAAAAAATTGTGATAATGAATTTAATTCGTAATAATTCGTAACGAATTACAAAATCTGATATAACGATTTCCAACAATTCGTTCTCACAAATTTAAGCTGTTATAACGAATTATAAAATTCGTAATAACGATTTAAATTCGTGATTTCGAATTCAAATGATATTTGTGGGAGGTCCTATGGGCGTCCGTAGCTTTCCGACTTATTTGAACCACTTAATTAATATCCTATGGTCCTGTTTAACATGACATCTCAAATAATTAGATTAAAAGAGATAAAGCACATCTGGTGATTAAAAATAAGTATCTTTATACACTTTCTTTCAATAACATGTTTACAGGTGTACACTTTTTTATTTGGTTCTAATTAACGGACACCAATTATAAAAATATAGTATGTGACATTAAATAATTATCTTTATCTTTTAGATATAAGCATGACAACCGTAAACATTGAGTATTATTATACCTTACGTATATTTCAAACAATTCTATTGGGTGAAACGTAATCACGTGACATGGAATAATTCAGTTAATTTTCATTCAATTGAAGGAAGGCCGAATAACCCTAAAGAATTTACACCAGCGGTGAATAACCCTATTATTCACCGGTGAATAACCTTTTGAGTTTGTTTATTTGTACTTGAGTTACCTCCCATGATAATGACGTCACAAACGTAAATATACAAAATGGCAGCGTCACGTTACACTGGAAGCCCATCGAGAGACGAGGAAATACGACATTGGACATAGATAGAGCTGAGAGTGGCAGCAGTCGATGATGTCTCTTATAAACGGTCCTTTTCAGGGCCATCAATATTTTACAAAAAGATTCTACTTTTGTTGTATATTCGAGAAAATCGAACACAAATGTATTTTCAAACGTCAGTCTGTGTTCGAAATACACTTCCACTGTTCTAGTTCGGTATAATAAAACAATTGTGGCCCCTTAGAATCGATGAATATCCAAAATTGTCAACCCTCAAAAGTTATTTCACTTCGGGCTGCGCCCTCAATGAAATAACCTTCTCGTGTTGACAATTTTGGATATATACCTCTTCAACGGGCCATAACTGTATAATATTGCATTCCAACTCATTTCAACCACATATAATTACTATCATATGATTAGGATTTCAACCCAAATGATTAACTAAAACCACGTCTGGTCATTTAAAATTGTTTCTCATTTAACATAATCTTAACTATATATTTGAAAATTCCACGGTCGTAGTTGGTTTTTATCTTCAAAAATACACAGATAATATATTTAATCAATCAATATTTATATACAAGGAGTTTGGATTGGGTTTACAGAATAGAGAATAATGGACGAAAAAATAAATAAAGAATGATATGGGCGAGAAAAATAAAGAATAAAGAAATATGACCAAAATAAATATAAAGAATAGTGAAATAGGGACTGGTAAAATATATCGAATAGAGAAATATACGGCTGCTTAAATATAAGGAATTAAGAATTATGGGATGTTAAACTATAAAAAAATTTATAAAGGAATACAAACAAATACGACTGTTACAGTATATAATTGCAGTAGCATTTTTTGTTTGTTTGTGCACGTGCAAGAATTATGTCCGTGCAGAGAAACAAGAACCGGTTTAAACCGATATAAATGAGATGATTCTGGCTCTGTAGGTGGCCGGCTCTTAGCATACGGTCCAATCAAACAAGTTTTATGTCTATATAGTTCTTAACATAAAATTATGATGAAGATTACTAAATGCTTAAGGAAGAAAGATGATCAGGAGGATTCATTAATTATACAGAAACACAAAAAATTGTATTGACTATAAAAATTATTTCAACCGTATAGAAGATAAATTAGTCTACTGTACTTATACACAACACATTTTAGCCTATTGCAAGGCAAAATTTATGTTCCTATCCAATATACCTTTTATCCCGCGGGGTGGCCTCTTTTACAAGACCTATACCTATTGTATTTATGGTTAACGTGTTCTAAACATTCATGAATTATTTGCCACTGGACGTTAAGCAATCAATTACTATTTCCGTTTATTTCCTTAAATACGGCTTTGAGTATAACAAAGCTGTAAGAGAGATACTAAAGGTTTCACTGGAATTAACACTATGGACGAGTTTTGTTTATTTATTAATAGCGAAAACTCGCTTTCATCCATCGTTTAAAAATAACGTACGTGGCAATTTCAAAGTGCGCCTTGCAAAACGCTATACGTTGGATGGATCGTGGGAATGTGCATTGAAGGTGTCGTTCATACCGGAATTAGAAGCCTAAACGAGACGTATGTACTTCTGTTCCGATTTCGTGCACCAGTCGTACGTTAGGGAAAATCTCTCCATATTCTCCAGTCGATACGATTAAATAAAGATATCACGGACGTGACGTTTGGGAAACCAGTCTATTTCACGGTAACCAGGAATGAATTGTATCACATCGAATTTGTTTTGAGATACGATCATCTTCAAATATGTCGTCTAAAAGATGACCATGTATTTCTCTTGGTATATTTTCGAAGGAAGTGAAGTAAATCTAGAAGAGGAAACTACTCACTGTCATTTAGGAAATTACGAGTATGTTTAATTGCAATATTTGCTGTAAAGTGTATGTGTGGCCGCACGATCTTCAAAGACTTATAAGAAGTAAGCATTCTTCCGATGAGCCACTATACCACCCAGGTGTTACCCAGCAGCAGCAAAAGCAGTAACAGCAGCAGCAGAAAAAGAAGCAGCAGCAAAAGCAGTAACAGCAGCAGCAGAAAAAGAAGCAGCAGCAGAAGGCTTTCGTGTTTAGACACCCTTTCACCATGATTGTGTCCGGTTCAACCTCCTGCGATAAAACTTATTTTATTTTATTTGTTTCAACACATAAAAAAACTGTGAAGTCCTAGTCCAGACAGGATCGTTTGGTTGTATAAAAGGTGGCAACCTCTTTACGAGGAAATACAACGAGCATGCAGTGCTTCCACGCGTTGAATTCATTCGTGGAATTCCTTTTGATCTCGAAAGGGACGATTTTTTCGATCCCAACATTCGAAACATGATCCTATTAGATGACCTCATGTCGGCATCGGACAAAGACTCCAGAATAAATGATTTGTTTACGGAAGGGTGTCACCATAGGAATTTATCGGTCGTCGTTTTTAATCAGAATTTATACTTTGGCAAAGACCCCACCCAGAGACGAAACTGTCATTATCTCATTCTCTTTAATAACCCCATTGATCGACAGCCCATCGTGACTCTTGGCCGACAGATGTATCCTTCTCGAGGGGACTTCTTTCTCCGGAAATTTGAAGAGGCAAAGAGGACACCGTTCGGGTACTTTCTTGTTGACCTAAAAGCTAGAACCCCAGAAGCCTCCAGATTGCACATAGAGGTCTTGCAGGTCGGTCAAGGAGAGACACCAGACGGACAGAGGGATGACGACCGTCTCTCGAATACTTTTGAAGACGATAGTTCGGTCTCATCAGACGAAGATATTGCCGACGAGGAAACACATATTTCGTCAGAGGATGCTGAAACACGGAAAGATCTCATCGCCTGTCAGGATTGCGGAGTACTTAGTGTTTGCTCACCTACGTGGATGAGAAGCCCAACGTCAGCAAGGTTGTGGGAATAAAAATGGCATTGCCCTTAACGATGACCGGGAAAGATGTAGAGGATGCTTTGAGTGAATTGCCCGTGACCGTTTGCTGTGCAGAAGACTTGCCTAGATATGTGAACGACAGGCGTAGAAGGTTTGTGGTCAATACGGACAACTGTGATCAAAAGGGGAGTCATTGGGTTGCATTTGATTTCCCCGCATCGGGTCCATCAGAATTTTTCGACTCCTTAGGACGATTACCGGAAAAGTACCAACGCTATTTCAGTGATGTACTCATCGTCAATGGACCGAAATACTGTGTGGTTTGCAATCAAATCCAACCCGATGATTCAGATACATGTGGCCTGTATTGCATTTATTAGGTCAAATTGAGATGTCGGGACTCGAGATGAAGGACATTATCAACAACTTTTCATCCCCTGACACGATTCAGAATGACAGTAAACTCGTAGCTCTATTTGGTTAAATGAAAAATAATGATACAAAAAAAAATAATGAAAAAAGAAAAAAAAAACAGAAGAAAAGAAAAAAAAATCTTAAAACACCTACATGGATGTATAGCAGGTCTCAAGTCTTGAAAAACTCTTTCTAGGGTCACTAAAAGTATTCACCCTGGAGGGTAGCCTGGTCAAACATTAGGATATAGCGTCCAGGATTTAAGCCCAAATATGGCGTCGGCGTCTCGATGTCCGAGTAACATGGTCCAACTCGAAGTTTGCGTCTTGATTTCAGGGTCGACTATGGCGTCCGCTTTAAGGCCCAAATGTGGCGTCGGCGTCTGCGCCAACTTTCGAATATGGCGTCAGCGTCCGACGTCCACCTTAATGGAGGTCATTCTGTCCCACAAACACTACTGTTGTCTCATTGACAATCATACAACATCTACTTTTTTATATTATATATGTATTATCTATACGTATATATTTTCTATATACGAATTTTACATGTTTAGATGATGCAATGAAAATTCAGAAGATATGTGGTAATATTGCCAATGGGAAACTTATCCACCAAAGACAAACGAATGTGAATCAGCCATGAGTTACACAAATGTATTCATGTAAAATGCTATTAAAACCCATTCCTGACTAGATGTGACGAAAAACGAAAACTAACAGCCCGATTAATGCTGAAACGATAAACGTAAAATTAATATCAAAGACAGCAACCAATAACAATACAGTGCTCCTATATATCGTCTACCAACAGTATTTATCTATACCTACCGTCGGTGGTTAACATGCAATAGAGTACTCCTATTTACCGTTTATCAACAGTATTTGTCTATATCTACCGTCAGTGGTTAACATACAATATAGTGTTCCTATATACAGTCTATCAACAGTATTTGTCTATACCTACTGTCGGTAGTTAACATACAGTATAGTGCTCCTATACACCGTATATCAACAGTATTTGTCTGTACCTACCGTCGGTGGTTAACATACAATACAGTGCTCCATTACAGAGTCTATTGACAGTTGTCTATACCTACCGTCGGTGGTTAACATACAATATAGTGCTCCTATATACCGTCTATCAGCAGTATTTGTCTATACCTACCGTCGGTGGTTAACATACAATATAGTGCTCCTATATACCGTCTATCAACAGAATTTATATATACCTACCGTCGGTGATTAACATGCAATAAAATGCTCCTATATACCGTCTATTATTTTTTTTTCTAAACCTACCGTCGGTGGTTAACATGCGATATAGTGCTCCTATATACCGTCTACCAACAGTATTTATCTATACCTACTGTCGGTGGTTAACATGCAATACAGTACTCCTATTCACCGTATATCAACAGTATTTGTCTATACCTACCGTTGGTGGTTAACATACAATATAGTGCTCCTATATAACGTCTATCAACAGTATTTGTCTATACCTACTGTCGGTAGTTAACATACAATATAGTGCTCCTATATACCGTCTATCAACAGTATGTGTCTATACCTACTGTCTGTAGTTAACATACAATATAGTGCTCCTATATACAATATAGTGCTCCTATATACCGTCTATCAACAGTATGTGTCTATACCTACTGTCTGTAGTTAACATACAATATAGTGCTCCTATATACCGTCTATCAATAGTATTTGTCTATACTTACTGTAGGTAGTTAACATACAATATAGTGCTCCTATATACCGTCTATCAACAGTATTTGTCTATACCTACTGTCGGTAGTTAACGTACAATATAGTGCTCCTATATACAGTCTATCAACAGTATTTGTCTATACCTACTGTCGGTAGTTGACATACAATATAGTGCTCCTATATACCGTCTATCACCAGTATTTGTCTATACCTACCGTCGGTAGTTAACATACAATATAGTGCTCCTATATACCGTCTATCAACAGTATTTGTCTATACCTTCTGTCGATAGTTAACATACAGTATAGGTGTAATACCACCAAATCATGATACGCCACATCCGGTTGCATACGAAAGTAGGTCTAAAAAAATATTCCCTTGAATTTGACAGTTGTAGAAAATTAAACCTGCATTTCAATGCACTTAAATTTTTCTGAGTCATAAACATGTATGTTGGGTGTCTGAAAGCATCATTCTTTTTTTATTTGATGGTCTTATAAAATATTTTGGAAAGTTAAGGTTACATAGTTGCCAAAGCAGGTAACCAGTAAATAACCTGGTAAAAATGTGATTGTTTACTTCCGGTGCAGGTTACTTTCTTATATGCAATGAAATGTAGTGTGAAATTTTCACTGTAGCACTGGAAAGGATTAAACTTTATTCATGCAAAGTATTTCTTTGGTTGAAATAAAGGTAAATTCTGTACATTTTTTTTAAAAGTACCAATTTAACAAAGACTAATAGGGAAAAATCAATGGTGGTATTACACCTATTTAGGGAAACTACGTGTGCACTCGTGACCTTATTGTACTTTCATTTTTAAAAGTTATTAATAAACCAGTTCATACATTGTAAACATGGACTATTCGGAATGGATTGAGACACAGAAAGCACGTTTGAGGTAAAATTGCCTTGAAATGGGGGTTTACGGGTGTTTTCTAAGTCAAATGGGTGGACAGACAAAGCTGTATTTAGTTTACTGTGTTAAATTTTAAATAATACCCTAACAGTTTTGTTTATACAACATGTGAATGTTTTATTTCAGTGTTCACATGTTCTGAAGAGCATTCTGTTGAAAAATCTTATATGTGAATTGGTCTGCAGATGACACTTCAGCATTAAAGTAAGTATCAACTATCATCATGTTTTTTTGTGTTTTTTTTGGCCGCAAAAGTTTACAATTTGCCATTGTGCCATCTACATTTTGCACAGACAATAAATCATCTAAACACTTATTTGCCCTGGATTTATACACATCAGAATCCAGTCTCACATACTTAAACTTTATAATTCTTACCAATTATTTTTTGTACCAGCATTCCAAGGGACATAACCCTTTTTAAAAACATTTTGAGGTATTTTTTATTACTCTTTCTCCCCATTTTCTAATGTAAAATACAAGAAAGTGGACACTTTGTGTAAATCTATTAGAAATATACTGTTATGAGTAAATAAAAAGACTTTGATACCAGTAACAATAAATGGTTGACTGAAAGGGAACCGTTATTTGTCACACTAGGCGAACAGACTAAAAACTCGAGTTACACATAAGGGCTTCTAGAAACTTCCGTGTAGACTGTTAACATTTATAGAGACAGTTCTTTCAGCTAAAACACTTTAATTATTGATTTAACATTACATTTATATCATTTTTGTGGGGAAATAATCACATTTGTTTTATTTTTTAGACAAAAGATATCAAGTTTTGATGAAAAAGGAAGGAAGGAGGAAAAATGGACCAAAACAGACCAAAACAGACCTTCAAATGAACTCTAAAAGGTGCAATAAAATTGTTTATCATCTAAAAGTTGTCTTTTGTATTCTATTTAATTGTTTGAATGCATAGATCATGAGTTTTTGATCAGATATTAGTCAACACTGCATTTTATAATGATACACTGAAATTTGGATTTGTCGAAGAAATAAGACTGAAATTGCCGTAGGATATGGCCTTACATTATAGTGATTTTCTCTGAAACTATAGATCTGACTGAGACAAAACTTGGCAGTTATGCTTGAAATAACTTGCAATTGGAGGGAAAAAAATTACATTAAGTTTATTTGACATTTAGGTGTTCTTTAGGTGTAATACCACCAAATCATGATACGCCACATCCGGTTGCATACGAAAGTAGGTCTAAAAAAATATTCCCTTGAATTTGACAGTTGTAGAAAATTAAACCTGCATTTCAATGCACTTAAATTTTTCTGAGTCATAAACATGTATGTTGGGTGTCTGAAAGCATCATTCTTTTTTTATTTGATGGTCTTATAAAATATTTTGGAAAGTTAAGGTTACATAGTTGCCAAAGCAGGTAACCAGTAAATAACCTGGTAAAAATGTGATTGTTTACTTCCGGTGCAGGTTACTTTCTTATATGCAATGAAATGTAGTGTGAAATTTTCACTGTAGCACTGGAAAGGATTAAACTTTATTCATGCAAAGTATTTCTTTGGTTGAAATAAAGGTAAATTCTGTACATTTTTTTTAAAAGTACCAATTTAACAAAGACTAATAGGGAAAAATCAATGGTGGTATTACACCTATAGTGCTCCTATACACCGTCTATCAACATAATTTATCGATACCTACCGTCGGTGATTAATATGCAATAAAATGCTCCTATATACCGTCTATTATTTTTTTTTTCTAAACCTACCGTCGGTAGTTAACATGCGATATAGTGCTCCTATATTCCGTCTACCAACAGTATTTATCCATATCTACCGTCGGTGGTTAACATGCAATACAGTACTCCTATTCACCGTATATCAACAGTATTTGTCTATACCTACCGTCGGTGGTTAACATACAATAAAGTGCTCCTATATAACGTCTATCAACAGTATTTGTCTATACCTACTGTCGGTAGTTAACATACAATATAGTGCTCCTATATACCGTCTATCAACAGTATGTGTCTATACCTACTGTCGGTAGTTCACATACAATATAGTGCTCCTATATACCGTCTATCAACAGTATTTGTCTATACCTACTGTAGGTAGTTAACATACAATATAGTGCTCCTACATGTGTATATACCGTCTATCAACAGTATTTGTCTATACCTACTGTCGGTAGTTAACATACAATATAGTGCTCCTATATACCGTCTATCAACAGTATTTGTCTAATACCTACTGTCGGTAGTTAACATACAATATAGTGCTCCTATATACCGTCTATCAACAGTATTTGTCTATACCTACCGTCGGTAGTTAACATACAATATAGAGCTCCTATATACCGTCTACCAACAGTATTTGTCTATACCTACTGTCGGTAGTTAACATACAGTATAGTGCTCCTATACACCGTATATCAACAGTATTTGTCTGTACCTACCGTCGGTGGTTAACATACAATACAGTGCTCCATTACACAGTATATTGACAGTTGTCTATACCTACCGTCGGTGATTAACATGTAATATAGTGCTCCTATATACCGTCTATCAACAGAATTTATATATACCTACCGTCGGTGATTAAAATGCAATAAAATGCTCCTATATACCGTCTATTATTATTTTTTTTTCTAAACCTGCCGTCGGTAGTTAACATGCGATATAGTGCTCCTATATACCGTCTACCAACAGTATTTATCTATACCTACTGTCGGAGGTTAACATGCAATACAGTACTCCTATTCACCGTATATCAACAGTATTTGTCTATACCTACTGTCTGTAGTTAACATACAATATAGTGCTCCTATATACCGTCTATCAATAGTATTTGTCTATACTTACTGTAGGTAGGTAGGTAGTTAACATACAATATAGTGCTCCTATATACCGTCTATCAACAGTATTTGTCTATACCTACCGTCGGTAGTTAACATACAATATAGTGTTCCTATATACAGTCTATCAACAGTATTTGTCTATACCTACTGTCGGTAGTTAACATACAGTATAGTGCTCCTATACACCGTATATCAACAGTATTTGTCTGTACCTACCGTCGGTGGTTAACATACAATACAGTGCTCCATTACAGAGTCTATTGACAGTTGTCTATACCTACCGTCGGTGGTTAACATACAATATAGTGCTCCTATATACCGTCTATCAGCAGTATTTGTCTATACCTACCGTCGGTGGTTAACATACAATATAGTGCTCCTATATACCGTCTATCAACAGAATTTATATATACCTACCGTCGGTGATTAACATGCAATAAAATGCTCCTATATACCGTCTATTATTTTTTTTTTCTAAACCTACCGTCGGTAGTTAACATGCGATATAGTGCTCCTATATACCGTCTACCAACAGTATTTATCTATACCTACTGTCGGTGGTTAACATGCAATACAGTACTCCTATTCACCGTATATCAACAGTATTTGTCTATACCTACCGTTGGTGGTTAACATACAATATAGTGCTCCTATATAACGTCTATCAACAGTATTTGTCTATACCTACTGTCGGTAGTTAACATACAATATAGTGCTCCTATATACCGTCTATCAACAGTATTTGTCTATACCTACTGTCGGTAGTTAACATACAATATAGTGCTCCTATATACCGTCTATCAACAGTATGTGTCTATACCTACTGTCTGTAGTTAACATACAATATAGTGCTCCTATATACAATATAGTGCTCCTATATACCGTCTATCAACAGTATTTGTCTATACCTACTGTCGGTAGTTGACATACAATATAGTGCTCCTATATACTGTCTATCACCAATATTTGTCTATACCTACTGTTGGTAGTTAACATACAATATAGTGCTCCTATATACCGTCTATCAACAGTATTTGTCTATACCTACCGTCGATGATTAACATACGATATAGTGCTATTATATATACCGTCTATCAAGAGTTTTAGTCTATACCTACTGTTGGTAGTTAACATACAATATATTGCTCCTATATACCGTCTATCAACAGTATTTGTCTATACCTAGCGTCGGTAGTTAACATACAATATAGAGCTCCTATATACCGTCTACCAACAGTATTTGTCTATACCTACTGTCGGTAGTTAACATACAGTATAGTGCTCCTATACACCGTATATCAACAGTATTTGTCTGTACCTACCGTCGGTGGTTAACATACAATACAGTGCTCCATTACACAGTATATTGACAGTTGTCTATACCTACCGTCGGTGATTAACATGCAATATAGTGCTCCTATATACCGTCTATCAACAGAATTTATATATACCTACCGTCGGTGATTAACATGCAATAAAATGCTCCTATATACCGTCTATTATTATTTTTTTTTCTAAACCTACCGTCGGTAGTTAAGATGCGATATAGTGCTCCTATATACCGTCTACCAACAGTATTTATCTATACCTACTGTCGGAGGTTAACATGCAATACAGTACTCCTATTCACCGTATATCAACAGTATTTGTCTATACCTACCGTCGGTGGTTATCATACAATATAGTGCTCCTATATAACGTCTATCAACAGTTTTTGTCTATACCTACTGTCGGTAGTTAACAGACAATATAGTGCTCCTATATACCGTCTATCAACAGTATGTGTCTATACCTACTGTCTGTAGTTAACATACAATATAGTGCTCCTATATACCGTCTATCAATAGTATTTGTCTATACTTACTGTAGGTAGGTAGGTAGTTAACATACAATATAGTGCTCCTATATACCGTCTATCAACAGTATTTGTCTATACCTACTGTCGGTAGTTAACGTACAATATAGTGCTCATATATACCGTCTATCACCAGTATTTGTCTATACCTACCGTCGGTAGTTAACATACAATATAGTGTTCCTATATACAGTCTATCAACAGTATTTGTCTATACCTACTGTCGGTAGTTAACATACAGTATAGTGCTCCTATACACCGTATATCAACAGTATTTGTCTGTACCTACCGTCGGTGGTTATCATACAATACAGTGCTCCATTACAGAGTCTATTGACAGTTGTCTATACCTACCGTCGGTGGTTAACATACAATATAGTGCTCCTATATACCGTCTATCAGCAGTATTTGTCTATACCTACCGTCGGTGGTTAACATACAATATAGTGCTCCTATATACCGTCTATCAACAGAATTTATATATACCTACCGTCGGTGATTAACATGCAATAAAATGCTCCTATATACCGTCTATTATTTTATTTTTCTAAACCTACCGTCGGTAGTTAACATGCGATATAGTGCTCCTATATACCGTCTACCAACAGTATTTATCTATACCTACTGTCGGTGGTTAACATGCAATACAGTACTCCTATTCACCGTATATCAACAGTATTTGTCTGTACCTACCGTCGGTGGTTAACATACAATATAGTGCTCCTATATAACGTCTATCAACAGTATTTGTCTATACCTACTGTCGGTAGTTAACATACAATATAGTGCTCCTATATACCGTCTATCAACAATATGTGTCTATACCTACTGTCTGTAGTTAACATACAATATAGTGCTCCTATATACAATATAGTGCTCCTATATACAATATAGTGCTCCTATATACCGTCTATCAACAGTATGTGTCTATACCTACTGTCTGTAGTTAACATACAATATAGTGCTCCTATATACCGTCTATCAATAGTATTTGTCTATACTTACTGTAGGTAGTTAACATACAATATAGTGCTCCTATATACCGTCTATCAACAGTATTTGTCTATACCTACTGTCGGTAGTTAACGTACAATATAGTGCTCCTATATACAGTCTATCAACAGTATTTGTCTATACCTACTGTCGGTAGTTGACATACAATATAGTGCTCCTATATACCGTCTATCACCAGTATTTGTCTATACCTACCGTCGGTAGTTAACATACAATATAGTGCTCCTATATACAGTCTATCAACAGTATTTGTCTATACCTACTGTCGGTAGTTGACATACAATATAGTGCTCCTATATACTGTCTATCACCAATATTTGTCTATACCTACTGTTGGTAGTTAACATACAATATAGTGCTCCTATATACCGTCTATCAACAGTATTTGTCTATACCTACCGTCGATGATTAACATACAATATAGTGCTATTATATATACCGTCTATCAAGAGTTTTAGTCTATACCTACTGTTTGTAGTTAACATACAATATATTGCTCCTATATACCGTCTATCAACAGTATGTGTCTATACCTACTGTCGGTAGTTAACGTACAATGTAGTGCTCCTATATAACGTCTATCAACAGTATTAGTCTATACCTACTGTCGGTAGTTAACATACAATATAGTGCTCCTATAAACCGTCTATCAACAGTATTTGTCTATACCTACTGTCGGTAGTTAACATACAATATAGTGCTCCTATAAACCGTCTATCAACAGTATTTGTCTATACCTACTGTCGGTATTTAACATACAATATAGTGCTCCTATATACCGTCTATCAACAGTATTTGTCTATACCTACTGTCGGTAGTTAACATACAATATAGTGCTCCTATAAACCGTCTATCAACAGTATTTGTCTATACCTACTGTCGGTAGTTAACATACAATATAGTGCTCTTATATACAGTCTATCAACAGGATTTGTCTATACCTATCGTCGGTGGTTAACATACAATATAGTGCTCCTATATACCGTCTATCAAGAGTTTTAGTCTATACCTACTGTCGGTAGTTTACATACAATATAGTGCTCCTATATACAGTCTATCACCAGTATTTGTCTATACATACTGTCGGTGGTTATCATACAATATAGTGCTCCTATATACCGTCTATCAAGAGTTTTAGTCTATACCTACTGTTGGTAGTTAACGTACAATGTAGTGCTCCTATATAACGTCGATCAACAGTATTAGTCTATACCTACTGTCGGTAGTTAACATACACTATAGTGCTCCTATATACCGTCTATCAACAGTATTTGTCTATACCTACTGTCGGTGGTAAACATACAATATAGTGCTCCTTTAAACCGTCTATCAACAGTATTTGTCTATACCTACTGTCGGTAGTTAACATACAATATAGTGCTCCTATATACAGTCTATCAACAGTATTTGTCTATACCTACCGTTGGTGGTTAACATACAATATAGTGCTTCTATATACCGTCTATCAAGAGTTTTAGTCTATACCTACTGTCAATAGTTAACATACAATATAGTGCTCCTATATACAGTCTATCACCAGTATTTGTCTATACATACTGTCGGTAGTAAACATACAATATTTTTTTCCTATATACCGTCTATCAACAGTATTTGTCTATACCTACTGTCGGAAGGTAACATACAATATAGTGTCCATTTATACTGTCTATCAACAGTATTTGTCTATACCTACCGTCGGTGGTTAACATACAATATAGTGCTCCTATATACCGTCTATCAGCAGTATTTGTCTATACCTATCTTCGGTGGTTAACATACAATATAGTGCTCCTATATACCGTCTATCACCAGTATTTGTCTATACCTACTGTCGGTAGTTAACATACAATATAGTGCTCCTATATACAGTCTATCACCAGTATTTGTCTATACATACTGTCGGTAGTAAACATACAATATTTTTTTCCTATATACCGTCTATCAACAGTATTTGTCTATACCTACTGTCGGAAGGTAACATACAATATAGTGTCCATTTATACTGTCTATCAACAGTATTTGTCTATACCTACCGTCGGTGGTTAACATACAATATAGTGCTCCTATATACCGTCTATCAGCAGTATTTGTCTATACCTATCTTCGGTGGTTAACATACAATATAGTGCTCCTATATACCGTCTATCACCAGTATTTGTCTATACCTACTGTCGGTAGTTAACATACAATATAGTGCTCCTATATACCGTCTATCAGCAGTATTTGTCTATACCTATCGTCGGTGGTTAACATACAATATAGTGCTCCTATATACCGTCTATCACCAGTATTTGTCTATACCTACTGTCGGTGATTAACATACAATATAGTGCTCCTATATACCGTCTATCAAGAGTTTTAGTCTATACCTACTGTTGGTAGTTAACGTACAATGTAGTGCTCCTATATAACGTCTATCAACAGTATTAGTCTATACCTACTGTCGGTAGTTAACATACAATATAGTGCTCCTATATACCGTCTATCAACAGTATTTGTTTATACCTACCGTCGGTGGTTAACATACAATATAGTGCTCCAAAATACCGTCTATCAAGAGTTTTAGTCTATACCTACTGTTGGTAGTTAACGTACAATGTAGTGCTCCTATATAACGTCTATCAACAGTATTTGTCTATACCTACTGTCGGTATTTAACATACAATATAGTGCTCCTATATACCGTTTATCAACAGTATTGGTCTATACCTACTGTCGGTAGTTAACATACAATATAGTGCTCCTATAAACCGTCTATCAACAGTATTTGTCTATACCTACTGTCGGTAGTTAACATACAATATAGTGCTCTTATATACAGTCTATCAACAGGATTTGTCTATACCTACCGTCGGTGGTTAACATACAATATAGTGCTCCTATATACCGTCTATCAAGAGTTTTAGTCTATACCTACTGTCGGTAGTTTACATACAATATAGTGCTCCTATATACAGTCTATCACCAGTATTTGTCTATACATACTGTCGGTAGTAAACATACAATATTTTGTTGTTGTATACCGTCTATCAACAGTATTTGTCTATACCTACTGTCGGAAGGTAACATACAATATAGTGCACCTTTATACTGTCTATCAACAGTATTTGTCTATACCTACCGTTGGTGGTTAACATACAATATAGTGCTCCTATATACCGTCTATCAGAAGTATTTGTCTATACCTACCGTCGGCGGTTAACATACAATATAGTGCTCCTATATACCGTCTATCACCAGTATTTGTCTATACCTACTGTCGGTAGTTAACATACAATATAGTGCTCCTATATACCGTCTATCACCAGTATTTGTCTATACCTACCGTCGGTGATTAACATACGATATAGTGCTATTACATATACCGTCTATCTAGAGTTTTAGTCTTTACCTACTGTTGGTAGTTAACATACAATATAGTGCTCCTATATACCGTCTATCAACAGTATTTGTCTATACCTACTGTCGGTAGTTAACATACAATATAGTGCTCCTACATGTGTATATACCGTCTATCAACAGTATTTGTCTATACCTACCGTCGGTGGTTAGCATACAATATAGTGCTCCGATATACCGTCTATCAAGAGTTTTAGTCTATACCTACTGTTGGTAGTTAACATACAATATAGTGCTCCTATATACCGTCTATCAACAGTATTTGTCTATACCTACCGTCGGTGGTTAACATGCAATATAGTCCTCCTATATACTGTCTATCAACAGTATTTGTCTGTACCTACCGTCGGTGGTTAACATGCCATACAGTACTCCTATATACCGTATATCAACAGTACCTGTCTATACCTACCATCGGTGGTTAACAAGCATTACAGTACTCCTATATACCGTCTATCAATACTATTTTTCTCTACCTACCGTCGGTGGTTAACATATAATACAGTGCACCTATATACTGTCTATTATCAGTATTTTTCTAAACCTACCATAGGTGGTTAATATGCAATATAGTGCTCCTATATACCGTCTATCAACACTATGTTTCTAATCTGTTTCTATACTAGTGCAGCGGCGAAATCTGAAAAGACGCTTAGTTAAGGAGTTTAATGCACCCAAAGAACACACACCTGAATTTTGTTTTAAATGAAAGAATACATGTTAAACTTATATTTTAAACATGCCGTAAGAAAATCGTATGGTCGAATTTCCGTAAAAATGGCTTTTTAGAGCGTTATGTAGTGTATAAAAAAAAATCACTGATACACTAAAATGTTAATTATTATTACGATTCACAATATTACGGCTATTTTTTAAATTGATAATGTAAGAATATATCACTGACGATAAAAATAGTCAATAAATGTTTTAAAAATATTTACCATTAATATTTTAAAAACCGTTTTACTTCAGTAGTTGTGATTAACACGATTTTCACCGGTTTCCGTTAATAACAGGATAATTATAAAACACTTCATTTGTGTTTATTTGGCGTAAATATACACTTCGATATTTACTTTATACAAAACAACTTTCGTTTGTAACATTTCTTATTCGATTAACAAGAAATTTTTAATTTGAATAGAACAACTCAATCTGTTACACATTTATTTAATTCCGGAATTACGGTCCGGGACGTTTATTTTTGTTTAATCCTCACTCCGTTCAGTTCTATCACTGTACAAGCCAAATGTCGATTAGCATTTCACATTGAAATTGTTTGATTAATATCAGTTTTAGGGTTTATATTTGTCTTTACACTAGTTTCATATTTGCTTTGTTGTTGATTTCATTGTTTTTTTGTTATTTTTAATACCCAGAGTGGTAATATATTGGGTTTTTTTTTATCATTGTTTACATTGTGTTGAGTAATCACTTAAAAATTATTCCGGATCTGTTGTGAAAATTTTCCGGATAATGTCACAGTTCGGTAGTCCTTTAAAACTTACCCCAACAAGTGCAAAGAGAGGGAAGTCTTCCTTAGATTGGCAGGAATGCATAATTTGTCAGATTAAAAGCCCGGAAAAATTATATATTTTCACTGACAAGGGCAAAGTTAGTTTTATTGAAGCTACTAAACTACGGAAAGATGAGATATATTTGAAAATTGTAGAAGAGTTGTCTTCTATTAATCAATTTTTTTCGGAAAATATTGATGTTGAATACCATAGATCTTGTTGTAAATCTTACACCAGTAAGCAGAATCTATCTTGTTATAAACAAGATTTTATGGAAACGGAGGAGAATATAGGTGGTGCTTGCATTTTTTCACCTGCTGCAAGCACATCTAGAATCACAACTCGATCAGAATGGTATTCCTCTATTTTTTGTAAGAACAAAACTTACAAAAAAGATGCTAAATTGCACAAAGTGGAATCAGAAGACAGAATAAAGAATATACTTGAGGCAGCTAGAATTAATTCGGATCATGAAATTGAGTCAACGGTTTTACATGAAAATTTTACTGAAAATGCCCTTTATCATTCGGCCTGTATAACTAAATATCTACTGAAAACACCCCAAAAAGTAAAAGCAGAATCTTCTGACCACGATACTGCATTTGTGAAGTTGGTATCAGAAATTAATTCAGACCTGATGGTAAAGCATAAGGCTTTTATGATGTCCAACTGGCTTGAGAAATTTCGTTTCTTGCTTCCACAGGACTATGCCGACAAATACACAACATATAAATTGCAAAATAGGTTAATGAATTATTACGGCGATTCAATTGTCATACAACCACAACAAGGCCAGGGTAAATCAAATAGCATGTTCAGCAGCTCTATATCTATCGGTGACGCAATCAAAGCTGCAAGTCAGCTAAAATCTGAACTAAAAATAGCACAGTTAGATTTGGAAATTGGAAGTTCCAAAAATACAACAAGTGAAGAACAGATTTTACACACCGCTGCCAATATTTTAAGGCGTGATATACATAGCCTTGATCTAAACAATGAGTATTACCCAACACCTTCCGAATGTTCTCTGCCGTTGTCAATTCAATCAATGCCCCCAAACCTGACCAAATTTATTTGTTGGTTAATAGATGAAAAGTTTTTTCTGGCCGTTTCAAACCAAAACCATACTACCGTAGAAAAAATGCGAAAATGTATGTCGCTTACAGAAAGCATAGTTTCAATGAGTACTAATGTTATCACTCCATTTCAAATTGGTCTTGCATTACAATTGTATCACGAATTTGGATCAAAACAATTAGTTGAAACATTAAATGCTCATGGGTTTTACAGTTCGTATGATGAGGCTAGGCGTTACCTAACAAGCTTATCAAGTCATGAAATTGATAGGATCAAAAATGGCGTGTATGTTCCAAACGGTATTGTACCGCTGTCTTCCAATGGTTGTCTTATCCAGGAAGGATCAGATAACATTGACATAAACACGGAAACGGTGGATGGCAAGGATACTTTCCATTCTCTGGCTAGAGCTGTTTTCCAACTGCAGACTAAAATGACAGATTCAAGCGCTGTACATACTGAACAGGTTAAAGTTAAACGAGGACAGGAAAAATCTCTACCAGTCGACGAGCAGACACTGTCTTTGATAAACTGAGTACCATTCAACAAGCCAAAAGAGCGTCCTGAGCCTCCCCGTCGTGAGAATGCATATAGTGATATACAATCTTGTTCAGAAAGATGTGAGGCTTCTTTAGACTCCGTTTGGGTTTTGCTGCGACTTCTGTTCAGAGAAGTAATTAAATTTCCAATGGAACTTCCAGAACAAATTAAACAAGCAATCCCCTTCTGGACTGGGTTTAATGGCCTAATCTCAGAATCACATCCTTGTCGGACATTTGTTACATATGCACCAGCTGTTGACTCGAAGCCAAGCGATATGTCAACCGTTTATACAACTATGAAGAAATGTATGGACATGTCAAAAGAAGTAGAACAGACGTTTGATCAACAACTTTACGCAGTATCACAGCAAGTGAAATGGTCAATGCCGGAAGTTTTTCAATCCCATATTTTGAGGCTTGGTGGATTTCACACACTTTCTTGTTTAATAGCTTGTATTGGCAAATTGTGGGCAGATGGAGGTCTTCGGGATCTTATGGTTGATTCTGGTGTTTATGCCGGATGCACTGTTGACCAGATGCTCTAAGGGAAACAGTTTAACCGATCAGTTCGAGGTTTAACACTCGTATATAAAGCATTACGATTGTTATGGTTTGCTTCGTTTTTCAAATGGTGTGAGGAAAATGATGGTATTGATGCAATACCAAAGGATATATGGGTGATGCTGTCCAAATGTCAAGCAAAGTTTTCAGATGAATCGGAATCTTACAAAGATGTACTTAACGAGTTAACGATTCTGTATACCACCCATGTATTACCATTAACAGTAAGATTCAGGAACTGGGGATATCTCGAGTCCCCGACATTTAAGTACTGGGATATGTTCCTGAACGCGGTTGAAGTAATGCTCCAAAACATTCGTGCAGAACGGGAGGGTTTGTGGTCATTGCATTTACATACTACTACTGATATGCTGCCATACTTCTTCATAACCAACAGAACAAATTACTCCAGATGGACCCCGGTTTATATTCTTGATAGGCTTGATATCCCTCATAAAGTTCAATCAGCATTTGATTCTGGTGAATTTGCAATTCACCAAAAAAGGGAACTTTTAACGGCATTTGGAGTGACGTGGCCACCGAAAAAAACATTATAAAAGACTCTAAAGGGCATGGGGGGATTGTTGGATTAACCCGCAACAAATCTGCATTGATTAGATGGACATTAACGAGACATGTTCTCGGTCATTTCGGTTCAGAAATGCGTGATAGAGCTGGTTTGTCCATAGAGAGTGATTTATCTCACGAGGAAATGAAACCAGCAGCAATGACACGAGATAACCAACAAGTTAGTGATTTTATAGATCATATTGTTAACAAAATGACAGACCCTTTTGATGTTACCTTACATCCAGTTCCTCTCATAAACATTTCAACTGGGATGCACGCATCTAAAGAAGTTCAAGATTCTTTATTGAATTCTATTAATGAGGGCACACAAAGGGTTAAATCCTTTGTTGATGGTTCTTTGTCGAATGGGCAGTCTCGAAGTTTCTATAACCCGATATCAAGATCTAAACTAAAGACAGTTAATGTGCATATCAACCCAGAGTTAGTTTTTAGGCGTGCCTTAGCTTTGGCAAATTGTCGAGAGGATGTAACAGTTGAAAAAGTTCTGTCCTATCCAATTGGCCCAATCCCAACATCCATGTTCCATGACGATGGTACAATGCGCAAGACTTGCAAGGCAGATTTAGCTCACATACTGGAACAGGATGTAGTAGTCTGTCAAATCCTTCCAATATTCGATATATCCCGAACCACCCATATAAGAGATGGCATGGCATTATTGCAATCTTTCAATGCAAAAAGGTTTAAAACATTTGGTGAATTGGCTTTAGATTTTTTCCGCAATCAGGTTGCTTGCTTTCAATATGCTTCAGTGGTTGCTGACATTTTTGATAGATATGACATTCAAAATTCCATTAAAAGCTCTGAACGGGAACGTCGATCAAAGTCATTTTTCAATCCAAAAGTGTTTCAAGTAATCGAAGGAAGAATCATTCCAGACTGGAAAAAATTTCTTAGTTCAGGTGAAAACAAGCAGTCCCTTATAAAGTTTCTTGGTGAATTCACTTTGCAATATATGAAAGAAAATAGTTGTCTAATGGATGGACAAAAACTGTACCTTGCTGGATCATTTCCCAATCCAGAAATAGTGAAAATAATAAGTCCCAAAGGTATATCAGATTGCAGTGAATTGTCAAGTACACAAGAAGAAGCAGATACACGTATTGTTCTGCATGCATTGAATGCTGACAAACTGTACAGGGAAAACGATGTAAACGGTCGCATTATTGTAAAGTCTCCGGATACGGACGTGCTAGTACTTTTAATACATTATTTCCCACAGATGACTCATATATCTGAATTGTGGTTTCAAACAGGAATGATCACTAGCATTAAGTATTGTCGGCGTTACATTCCTGTTCATGAGCTGTGTGGGTCGTTAAAATTAGTTTTGTGTAAAATCCTACCAGCTGCACACGCTATTACAGGATGTGATACTACATCGTCTTTTTTTGGCATAGGCAAGAAATCCATGCTAAAGGCACTAAAAGAAACGCCTGTTCATTTCAATGACTTGTCCCAGATATTTTTATTAGATACATGTATAGAAGATTCGGTAGCCGTCAGTCGAAAACTCGTAACTAGGCTTTATGATCCTAAAGGAAAGTCCAAACGCTGCCATACTAATCTGAACAGTTTCCGGGTGAAATTAGCCACATGTACAGATTCTAGCTTGGTCCGACTCCCTCCTTGTGAAGCATCTTTCAAACAGCACGTCCTTAGGTCTTCTTTCCAAACCAAAATCTGGATGACTGCACATATCGCCAAGTCTGCTATTGGATCGCCTTTACAGTTTGGTTGGAAAGAGGGAAAGTGCGGTCTTGAACCTGTCTTGTTTGAAGGTCAAATGTCATCTGACTTCCTTCAAGATTTGATGTGCACATGCAAAGGAAAATCAGTTTGCAGTAAAAGTTGTGTGTGTTTTGAACAGAATTTGTCCTGTACTGAACTGTGTCAATGTCAAGCATCAGACCTTTGTAAAAACATCAATACACACCTGGCAGATGATGATGATGATGATGATGATGAGATGATGATGATGATGATGATGATGATGATGATGATGATGATGATGATGATGATGATGATGATGATGATGATGATGATGATGATGATGATGATGATGATGATGATGATGATGATGATGATGATGATGATGATGATGATGATGATGATGATGATGGATGATGATGATGATGATGATGATGATGATGATTGATTACCTGCTAGATTACCTGACCTATCTACGTCTTAATAATGCTAATTCATATATAAACTTGTTTTGCTTTTAGTTTTTGTTCACTTTTTCTGTTGATTTAATATACGCTTAGTTTACTTTGACACTGAAGCTATTTCCGTTTATTATGATAGGACGATCGGGCATTCCTAATGTTAAAAAACGTCATAAAAACGTTGATATGATGCTAACATATTTTATAAACCTTATATGAATACATTTTGATTGAACAACAAAAATATTAATGACAGCTTTTGTCTGCAAAAAAAATGTAAAAAATTTACTGAAATAACCATCATGACCATTGAAACTGAAATCAATGAAATTAACTTTTATCACCCTTTACCTGACTTTAAACTTTTGTATAGTAGCAAGTCGTCTTAAGACTTCATTTTTATGGAGAAAAAAAATTCCCAAAGTTCAAGGTCATCCTTGTATGGAAACTAAATGAAGTCATAAATAAACAAAATGTATCATATAACAAAAAACGTCAATTTTAACGTTAAAAATGACGTATTTAGAAAAAAAAATGGTATGCCCAACAGGCTCCATATATGTTGAATGAAATATTGTCCCCTGATTGTTTAATATGTTTTATGTTCCTAAGTTTAGCCCAAAATAGACAGTAAAGTCAAAATTTTGTAATATTCAATTGTTGACCTTTGACCTCAATTATGCAAAATTCCGACCACTTCTCATGCTTACGGCATCATTAATATTGAAGTTAACAATTTTATCTTTTCAATGATATATAATTTAGCCGTGTGTTCGGTGGGTGCATTAACAAAATATATTTTTGATTCTACCGCTGGTCTATACCCACCGTCGGTGGTTAACATGCAATACAGTGCACCTATATACCGTATATCAACAGTATTTGTCTATACATATCGTCGGTGGTTAACATGCAATATAGTCCTCCTATATACTGTCTATCAACAGTATTTAGTCTATACCTACCCTCGGTGGTTAACATGACATATAGTACTCCTATATACCGTATATCAACAGTACCTGTTTATACCTACCATCGGTGGTTAACAAGCAATACAGTACTCCTATATACCGTATATCAAAAGTATTTATCTATACCTACCGTCGGTGGTTAACGTAAAATATAGTGCTGTCTATTAAAATTATGTGTCTATACATACTGTCGGTGGTTAACATACAATAAAGTGCTCCTATAAACCGTCTATCAACAGTTTTCATTTATACCTACCGTCGATGGTCAATATAACGTATTATATGGTCCGTATATAGTGCTCATATATACCGTCTGTCAAAAGTATCTGAATTTACCTACCGTCGGTGGTTAACATACAATATAGTGCTCCTATATACCGTCTATTAACAGTATTTCTTTATACCTACAGTCGGTGGTTAACGTAAAATATAGTGCTCCTTTATATACCGTCTTTCAATAGTATTTCTTTATACCTACTGTCGGTGGTTAATATAGAATTTAGTGCTCCTATATACCGTCTATCAACCGTATTTGTCTATACCTACCGGCGGTTGTTATCAAAACAAACTATTTTCAATCGACAGTCCAAAGTTTCGTATCTATACTTCACTCTGAATGACTGATGACATTTATTTGACCAGTAACATTCCCTATTGTATTCATTATTTAGTTTTCTCCCTGAACTTGTCTGAAATATTTGCGGCTGTACTGATGGCAAACAACAATCAATCAATTTCTTAAAGTACTTCTTAATCTAAATAATATATTATTTTTTAATCTAACCAGTAATATGTGATCGGTGAATGTACGTATGACAATTACGCCAATTTTGAAAAAGCATATTTTTTTTCATTTGCGCACATTGACATTTTTTAATTTGCGCCAAATTGATTCGAAAGGTTAGGTCTGATAAATTTAGATGATAAAATTAAACTTGTTTAACCAAACGCAGCAATTCAATGAACACAAGCTACAATATAGATAAATGTGTGTATAGACACATGTTGAGCTCATGGGTATCATCATTTAATCACACTTCTGGTACCCGAACATTTACTTTCATATATGGAACCGATGCCATAAAGAATAAAAACAGGCTTTAACTTATAAACATTTTGATAAAAATGGGGATGCTTTATTGTAGGGAAGATATCACAAGGTTGCAGTTCAACAGAAGTGTTGCATGACAATACTCAGTTAAAAAAGATTTGTGCATATGCAAATGTGCTTTTTATGTCAAACTGTTACAATCTTATTTTATAAAGTGCTACTTCAAGTGTGATGTACACTTGCAATAAACTTATCCTGCTTTCAATCCCCCTCCTCCTCCTCGTCACGTGTGAGCAAGTGGCAGGTGGCAAAAGGCCAGAAGGAATATTTTTGTTATTATATAAATAAAATCTATACATCTTATATGCCTCATGACTTGTGTTTACCTGTTAATTTGTGCAAATGAAGAAAATAAATTTGGCGCAAAGAAATAAAAAAAATAGGCGCTAATTAAGTGCAGATTGGCGCAAATGAAAAAAGCCGAAGCAAATATAATCTTTTCTCGTATCAAGATTTCAAGATTTTATTCATAACCTCAGACACATACTTGTGTACAAGAGGACAATAATATATACAACCATATTAAGATAATACATAGCGAGACAGGACAAACGAAACACAAATACATAATATATTTTAAAAGACAATTGGTATAATTAGATTAAGTATTTTATGATTTTCTTCACGAAAATTGATAATTTCCTTTGAACTTGTACGTTACATATAGACAACAAGCCAGTGAATTTCTTCTTGCTTGGATTCATTACATAGTAATTTGGTACAAACTTTGATCTAAGAGCAGAAACATCAGCATTTTTACATATATGAAACTCATCCCCTATTCCCTCATTACATAATGTACATATTCTATTTTCCCTCGCGATCCCCGCCCATCTACCCGTCTCAATAGGTAACTTCAAATTCGAGCATCGAAGTTTAGATATGTAATATCTGTCCTTGGGTAATAATTGCAATAGATACGGTTCCAAACCAAACTCAAGTTTGAATTAATAAAGAATAGAATTCACCCCTATCAGATCAAATTGGTGTTTTCTTTCTTTTTTTCGTTCAGTTTCATCTAGTCCATTTGTTCATTTGACTCTGTCTCCATCACGACTAGGATGCATTTTAATTTATAATGTAAAGTCGTTCAGGTTTTTGTTTTATTATATAAAAAAAAGAAGATATAGCATGATTGCCAATGAGACAACTCTCTAAAAGAGACAAAGTGACACCGGAATTAACTATTAAAAAAAAACCTTTAACAGATCACG
Organism: Mytilus galloprovincialis; assembly: GCA_037788925.1. Classification (NCBI taxonomy): domain Eukaryota; kingdom Metazoa; phylum Mollusca; class Bivalvia; order Mytilida; family Mytilidae; genus Mytilus; species Mytilus galloprovincialis. The sequence goes on along the minus strand of CM075333.1, from coordinate 41,478,728 downwards.
GTACGCTGACGGTACAGATGTCTGTAAATTCAGAAATTAATGCGAGGTTTTTATTATTGTGACAATAATTAAGACTCGCATTTTGAAGTATTGCGTATGAATTAATCAGGATTTTGTCTTAATCGTTGTAATCAAAATCTCATTTCAGGCTATAATGACACTCGTCGCATTAAATATTTAACAATTGCACGCAATAAATTTACATTCAAAGACTATGATTTTGATGTATATTTCACAAGATTTGTTCGTTAAATTTGATAAATATTCTATAATTAGTGAATTATTCTCCCAAGTTTATTTGAAAAGGTATAATTCCTCTATACAAATGGCAAAATCTTTCATAAAATATCCAGTAAGTTGGATAAACGTTTACCAAATCATCCCAATACAGTTTGATTTATATATTCACTTTGCTATTCCGTTCTTGCACAGTGATATAGTTCATTTTGCGTCATTCCATATTCTAGCAAAGGGAGATTATCTCAGCATCACCGTTACATTAGTAATAGCTCTCGTACATAAAATAGTTAGCTCGAACTGTATGATACTGTGTGAATCTGATCTTTATATTAAAAGTGCATAAATGGTTCACATATGGGTCTTATTTAAACATTATACAGTATCAAAACAATTAGTGCATTATAATATAACCAATTAATGAATGGCTATTATTTATTTTGAATTTATTGAACCATAAAACCAATTTTTTACTCCTCACATTGAATAATCCGCGAAGCGGATTATGTAACATGTGAAGAGTCAAAAATTAGTTTTATGGTTCAATAAAATCAAAATAAATTATTGCCATTCATTATAAATAAATTTTCATCAAAAATAAGGCTCAAAGAACTTTTTATATTATTTATATTAACAATAACAACGTACACACATGTTGGCGTATGAATACACAACGTTAGAGTGGGCGTGTCGCCATAAAAATTGACAACATTGAAAATAAAACTAATAATTTTAACCAATCAGAAGACAGTAAATACACCAAATTTATTTATATAGGCATGCAAAAAAGAATCAATAGGCAAAATATGCTTGTCTACCGTCTAATTCTAATTGCTAATATTTACTGTATTGTACATAGCTCAATTCCATTCCATTCCATTCAATTTTATTTATTTTTTAATTTTCAGCAGAAAACAGTATTTCTAACAATTAAATTGAATTAATTTGATATGACGTTGACACACGGTAATCATTCTCATGTTTTTATTTACATCGCTGTCAATCATCCGGTAAAGATGAATATTCATTACTACCCTCGGTAGTTAACGTCCCTCGATGGTTAACTTTAAGTGCCTACCTCATAGGTAGTTTTATGAAGTATGCCCTGGTGAATCAACATTGAAGTCATTGGTAACTTATGGAACTATATGTATGTGTTTTTGCAGCAAAAACAAATTTTTAATGTAAAATTACAAACTCAACGTCATTTGTGATAAACAAACTGCATTTATTGTTTTGTTCCTTCTAAATTTAAGCTTAAGAATGTTTGCTTTTGTTGTTTTTGATAATGTTTTTAGATATTCGATATCCTACAGGTTTTTTTCCATGTAGTCCAGTACAAAAGAAGCCCACTACTCCTAGTTTCTTTTCACAATATATTACATACAGTGCGTGAACTGGTGACAAAATATTATCGCCCCTGTAAACAGTGGGCTCTTCTGACTAGAGGTAATCGGTAAAGAATAGCGGAAAATGGTGTACATTGTTTACGAGCTTGAAATGAGCTAACACAGACGAACTGAGACGTGTCAACGTAATGTGAATATGATAATGCACCAGGTAATTTATTAATTGTTAAGTTTATCACATCATCGTATCTTCATATGACAGGTAAATAAGTGAATTTTCGATTTTAAGTGTCGTCAGGGTTCAAACCTGGAATCATGCCAACCTTTCATTATTTTTTTTTAATACTAACCTATAGTCGGAACATCTTGATTTTCTCCCAATTTGTAAAGTTAATTATGCTGCTTGACATATATTTTTTTGGGGAAAAAAAATTGATATGCAGTCAAATGTGGCAGTTTTTAATATTTGTTGCTATGTGAAATAAAGGGAAGTAAATTAAAGTAAAAGAAGGCGCGCTTTTTCAAATAGTTAACAATTTAATTCAGATGCATAGTATTTTGTCAAATGATAAAGAGTATCGTAGAAACTTGCTAGAAATTGATCTAATTTATAAAAGATATACAACGTGACATACTGAAATCTGAAAAGGGGTAAAACCACCATACCTTGAACAAATTCAGTTAAAAAAAGGGGGGGGGGGGTAAAATGCTACGAAATTTAGATTTTATTTATTTTTTGTCGACAGCCAAAAGATGATTTGATATGTAACTAACTACTTTTTCAATTTCATTGTAAAGTAAAATTGGCTTTTTTTGGGGTCTCTGTTTATTGTGGTCTGATGTTTTTAGGTTCTCTTTGGATTGCCAAATAATATTATAATCATCTAATTGAATGTTCAAATTATTTTGCAGCGATGGTGTGTATGGAAGGAAGACTGTCATAAAACCCAACAGATCCGGATGGCCCTTGAAATAATTGCTTAACATCAATAGCGATGTAAGATTCAAGTGTTTGATTTAGCACAAGTTTAGCCAGGTTTTCCTTGTAATTGTGGCAGAAAAACCACTAGACAGTGTCATGCATTGAAAGGATATCAAACGGATATTTTATGGAATGATTCTCATACATATAAAATCATATGCATAGGAATTTGGAGCTAGTGTCTTTCATGCAGCAATTTTTAATTTCCAATATAAACTCTGAAAAGACAAGAGCATAGAAATGTATACCAATGAGAAACATTCTTTGTGAATAAAATCATTCCAAAACTGAAATGTGTCATTAGTGTTGCATTATTTATCAGTAGAGATAATCAGATTCCAGTAAGATTGTCCAACTGATGGTTTTTGTTTGTAATCATTTTTGTAAATCTTAGTTGTTTTGACAATCCGGGCTGTGCATGTTGCCCGGCTGCCCCTTTCAGTGTGAGACAATATTTTGTTTATGATAAACAAAATCACTGATTCAAGACTGGAGCGGACCCCTTTTAGGCAGGGGGAAGATTTTTTTTTACAGAGTCAAACCAGGGCCGTAACTAGGGTTCTAATTCATGGGAGGCAGGGGTTTGGGGCCACCGCTTGAAGCCCATTAGAGAGGGGGTTGGTGGGTGCAGCCCCCCCCCCCCGTCGATTTTTTTCCCTCACTTAAATGGCTTAAAATAACCCGTTTTCCTTCGATTTCCTTACTTTAAGACTTATATCAGTATTGCTTGAACCTGGAAGCAGTTTTTATGCAAAAACAAACTGAGTTAGCTGTTCGGGGTGAGCCAAGGCTCCGTCTTAAAAGCCGTACTCTGAACTATAATTATTAACATTAAATATATTGTGACCGCTGATTTTTTTTCTCTCAAAATAATAAATTGGCTAACAAAAATTACCCGTTTTCCTTCGATTTCGATACTTTAAGACTCATCAATAATGCTTGAACCTGGAAGCAATTTGTTTTGCAAACAATTATTATTTGTATTTAAAGATATATTTGTTAGAAATCAAACCGGTAAGTAAAAAAAACATATAAAGCAAGGTAATATAGAACGCAAGAATTTTTTTTTATCGAGGACCTTGAATTTCAATATTGTTGAAAGCTGAACAGACCTGAATAGAACTACAACGAATGTTAGTGTTTAACGACTAAGGCATTGACCATAATGTTCTCGTACGATCGGGAGACGTACTGTCTGACTAGACACGTAAAAAAATTTATTCAGCAGCGCTTCATATGCGTTCTCGTACGACATAGGAAAAACTAGTGAATAACAGATGGATGGCCACTCGAAAAAAAAATCTGAAACAAATTCCGAAATGGTTCACTTTCGATCAAAAATCCGGGGAATGACAGATATATCACGTATCATGATAACATTGTTGAAACTGTAAACGTGTGTTGTTTATAATACAAATTCAAGTTCTTCGTGTACATATTGTCAATGTTTATGGTGTACAAAATTTAGGGGAGGCAACTGCCTCATAGGTAGTTACGGCCCTGCAAACATTTTTCCTAATAATAATACATTGAGATTTAATATATACTTTGTTATATGTAGTGTGTATATTAAAGTATTGCCAACAAAATTCATCAAATTTGGGATCATAATACTGTTTAAGAAAAACCCTTAGCCCTGTACATCATAAAAGTTCATAATCTTCTGTAACACACGTGCATGGTTAATTCGGATCACATATTTTCTATTCCGATGTTATAAGAATTCGAAGGTTCATATCATTTACAATATCATTCAAAAAATTTCTGGGATTTTTTTTACTATCAACGTTGAACCTCGAGGTTACATTGTAGTGAAAAAAAAATCCAATAAAAACGTTGAATGTAAATGATATGCTCCTTTAAATCCTATATTGTAGGACTCATGTTGTTCAAACATAATGTGTTGATCAATTATGTTATGATGATTTTGATAAACTTCACATTAGGTAATCTTTCACGTATATTGATTATATTATATCGAGTTGTCCCAACGATATACTTGTCGGTGTGCTCGATCATACGAATTTACCGACATTCATATAGACAAAATGACACATCTTTGAAAAATTCTTGTGACGAAACTACATTTCGGAACACGTTAAAAATTGGATACCCAGAAAGCTACATTATTAAGGTTTGATATATATTTTTTTCAAAAAAAAAGAAAAATATGCAGGCAAATGTGGCAGTTTTTTACACACCCCTATGTTGAACAATAGGTTGTTCAATTAACAGCATGTTTGGCAATTAAAAAATCATATATTAACACATTTAGCTTTAACATATACTTTATTTATAGTGGTTGTATAAAAGTTATATAATGGTTTTGTGTTTTAAGAGATATTCATCCCTATGCATATCGGGTTTTATGCGTAAATTGTCTCTCCTGTTTTTAGACCTTTTCTATCTCTTTCATAAGAAGAGTGACTTTTCTATTGTTCTAGTGTCACTGGAAATCCCACTGCATATAGTTTAAAAAACCGTCTTTTAAATTGTTACAACAACCGTGTGTATGTCGCATAGTTATTAAAGATAAAAATGTTAAAAATGTTTAATGAATTTTAACTGTAGAGAATATTATTTCACGCCAAATTTTCAACTGATATTTAAAAAACAAGGATACGGACGTTACCTTTTTCGACTTTTTTTTAAACCCTGTTATCTATACAATATCTGTTTATAATACAATGTTATAGTCTTACAAGAAACTTGTTGTTATGTTTATCGGAGCGAACATCCTTAAAACAATATAAAGATATTTCCTTTTTTTTCTTTCGTTTTAGAACCCTGCCAAGACGAAAGTGTGTTTAACTGTAATCAAAATGTGTGTTCCTTTCCCACACTGAAGAAATTCTGTCCTGTAACCTGTAATTCCTGTAGTGAGTCGACACATATTACATGTATGTTATCTAGTTTAATATGTGTGTAGGTAAAACAGTTAGTAAAAGTGTTATCGCATCAGAATAATGCTTTTAATTGAATTTAGATTGCTTCATTCATATTAGTTGTACATTTTAGTTCTATTCTAATCGTTTACAACAGGAAAAGTCGAATGGAAATTAATTACAAATATAAATCGAGTATATTGTATTCTTAATAGGTTTGGGACTAAAACCACTATATTATTGGTAACATTGTGTGTTAGTGACCTAATATGATATATATGGGGTCAGTAAATTCCATATGGGTGAGAGCGAATCCCCATATGGAATTTACTGACTCCATATATATCGTATTAGGTCATAAGCACACCGTGTAACGAATTTATCATACCGACTATCTTTACATGTGGTATTTTGTCTAGAGGCCTATCAAAGTGATCAAGTCTTCAATACATAGTATTAAGATCGTACTTCCACTTGTCTATACAGAAAACAAATGCCAACAATAGTAACTTTTAAGCTTTGTCTAGGTCTGTTTATTTAAAATCCTTTTAGATCAGAAAACTGAAATACAACACAGTTTGGTTGATATGAGAAGATAACATTCCGCAAATCAATGTTTAGGACAGTTTTTATTAATAAAGGCAGATAATACTTCACTTCAGATTTACAGGATTCCATGTCCGGGATTATCTGATAGTTTTACTTCATATTGATTCGGTACATATATGTTTCAAAGTGCTTTGTTTTTTGTGCGTCAAGGACCTCAGATCTAAAGACTCTAGGTTTCTTTTACTAATGTTTTGCCATTAACAAAAACATTTTACTTATATGAAATGCAGAATAAGGAAAACATGTAACCAAAGTATGTGTATAACGAGCAATTTTGAAAAATAAATGTGTCTTTTTCGTATACGGTTGCGAAGAAGACGCGATTAAAAGTAACAGTGTTCGGAGGGACAACTTTTACACATGTTACAGTGACATTTGTTTGGTTAAACAGGGTCAGTTTCTAAATCGTATAAAATGTTCAATATTATATGCCATATATCCAAGAAACATCCTGCGAAACAAAACATTCAAACAGACATCAAAGTGGCGGAAGAAAAAATAATAGTCGGATCAAAATCAATATATCTTCCAATAGAAAAGTGGAAGGATCTAAAAATTACTTAGTCTCGATCTATACCAACGTATATGATTTAACTTCATAATTCCATCATCGACTCACAATGACATGGCTATAGCATATCGGCCATTTTTCATAAAGGGAGCCGGAGAGAACAATCGAAAGGAACACTGGCAAACCTAGTCAATTAAGACGGGATTCGAACGTGTCTTACCTCGAGCACCGTTCGAAGCCAAAAAATCATTGTTGGCAGACTAGTGATAACTCAAGATGAACTTCTCAGACCGTTCAGTTACCGAAACCAACTTACATGTAAATCAAATTCTAAAAGCCTTCAAAATGTATATATTAGATTGTAGAATTCCATTCATTTGGTTCTTTCCAATTTTGTTTTATTCAGCTCAGGTAAATAGTTGTATTTACAAGGGGAAGACGTATCAGCAAGATGAACATTTTGACGATGGTTGTCGTTACAAATGTTTCTGTGAAGATGCATCTACTGGAAAATATGTTTGTCGTGAAAAGTAAGGTGTTTCTATATAGGTTACAACTTTTTTACAATTAACGTAATTATATGTTAAAATGCCGGATTTTAATTGGTTAATACGTGGGCGACATCCTGCTATATTATCCTTCACTTTTATATGCCGGATTTTGATTGGCTTACACGAAGGAAAAATTCCGATGGCAGTGCAGATCAATCAAAAGCGATCGTGTAAAGGAAAACGATATTACAGACAATGCTCAGATCTTTCCATAGAATGTAAAAATAAAACTTATATCATATGCATATATATATATATTGTTTTGTTTTTCTAATATGTGTCACGTTGTAACGTTCATGACGTCAAAGTTAATTATTTCAATTTAAATAGATAGTGTTAGAAAGTTTAAAAATAATGTAGTGTGATTGCCGGCGAGAAAGCTTATATTTACCAACTATTCACGTAGAAGAACGCAACCATAATAGGTCAATGATGGACCTCCAATGGTAAAATACTGAAAAATTGAAGCGCTTCTGCGATTCATACAAAATGTACCTCGGTCAACGCTTTTACACCCCAATGAAGTTACAAAAAGATGCATTCAATTCTTTAATAAAACGACACATTATGAAATATTAATTGAAAACGCATAACTCGATCAATTAGCCATATGGAAAAACAACACATAACATGAAAGAAACAAACTTTTTATATATGTGCCTGTCCCAAGTCAGGAGCCTGTAATTCAGTGGTTGTCGTTTGTTTATGTGTTACATATTTGTTTTTCGTTCATTTTTTTTACATAAATAAGGCCGTTAGTTTTCTCGTTTGAATTGTTTTACATTGTCTAATCGGGGCCTATTATAGCTGACTATGCGGTATGGGCTTTGCTCATTGTTGAAGGCCGTACGGTGACTTTAGTTGTTAATGTCTGTGTCATTTTGGTCTTTTGTGGATAGTTGTCTCATTGGCAATCATACCACATCTTCTTTTTTATATTGATCTATGACGCATGTAATTAACGAAAAGGTTTTTTTCACATTTTTTATACTTACACATCATGATATTCACTTCTTAACCCATTCCTTCTCCGAATTCCAACTTCATACAGGTATATATTTAGGTCTTAACCATCCAACTGTCTGTCAAAAATATTTACGATACACTATTGTGTATTTTAAAAGTATTGCTTGCTTCGTATGATATTTGTTGTACATTCTGTTGCAGGTGCTACACGTGGAACCTACCAAGTGTTTGTTCATTAGATCCTCCAGCTCCTGGAAAGTGTTGTCATGAACCAAATTGTCCTTCATACGTACAAATTACGTATCCACAGGGATATTCTAAAGACTAGTCAACAAATGTATTCATAAGCATGTTCATGAATATTTAGATACATACATGTAATAAATGGAGATACGAAAACATGGAAGGTTAGGTTTAGTTTCGTAACTCTTTTCTCTGATCTTTCCCGTGACTTTGACTTAAAGAACAGAAAATAGTAGCTTTGTTACTTTTATTCCTGTTTTTCACGCAGACATGTACTGAAAGGTCAGATAAATATAATATGTTTCTTTATCTAAGAATGTTTTCACGACTGAAGGACAATAACCTGTGTGAAGTTGACTGAAAAATTAGTCCATGCGGACATTTTAAATTAGTGTATTGCCTTTCATGTCAACTGTTTTCACATATATAAAATACTTTTCAAGAAAATAAGCAAAAAAGCAAAAATGTCAAATGAGGCTAAAACTAAGAGTCGACAAACGATTTCGGCAATTTGACCTATTTGATTGCAGATCTTGTTTTATGCATCATGTTTCGATTTTAAATGTTGTTCTCTAATTACCACTTTACTTTAAATGTATACATGAAGTAGATAACGCATACAGTTGATAAAAATTGTTATATTAGGGCAATAGTTCATATAAATAGTTACATGTAGCAGTACCGGCAATGTGAGCCAAATATGGCTCATAGATAAATCTTGATTTGCCGGTTCATTTATTTTTTAAAAGTTTAATAATAGTTTTTTTTAAAAATAACACAAAAACAAAAATCGTCATTAAAGGGTAAAACTTACCAACAAGATAAAACTTGATGACAATTGACTACCAAAGTCAGAACTAGTCATAATTACAAAATCACAGAATAGAAAAAAAAAAGGTATTAACACACAAAGGCATTAATGCATCAGATAAACGGAGTTGTCTGCTATTAATTATTGATTATAAACATTATCTAGACAATTCCATATGAATTCAAAAAAGTATCATTGCCATTATACGACAAATGTACCACAACTTGATTAAGTAAAATTTTTGTGCGTTGTCAGTGGGAATAACAGTTCAATCTCCAGTTTTATTCAAATATACCATCCCCTATTTACACGTTTCTTAGTGACATACGTAGCTTTAATTGTTTCAACAATGGTAAAATTCTTGAAAATATAATTCTTCTTCCATTCATCATACGCCCAACTACATCATTCATTGTCGAATGAAACTATCAACAGTGTACAAGGCTAATATCAGTAAAGCAAACGACACCAGGTCAACCAACACTATGTAACCAGTTCTCGACTATTGGTCTTGGCATACCGGACATTCTTGCCACGTTCACCTGAAGCTAATCTTATGCATTTCCAAATCTTTCTAAATCAGGTTTAAAAGAATTAGAATCTAAACTCGGACTTGTATTTTTCATCCATTTTGTATTCCGAATCTGCAATTGATTAAGCCCCTCCCTGAATGAGTATTAAATTTATCAAGATTAAAACGGATGTCATCACGAGATGGTTGACTGCTGTGTAATATCTATTTCACAGATGACAACGGATATGTTAAAATTGACGTTATTACAATCTCGTCCCCTATTTTCCGAATGAGATCTACTGAGTTAAGCGACTCACCGGGTGTGTACTTATATGAGCATCACACGGGTGTCACATGTGAAGCATGATCTGCTAACCCTTTCGAAGCACCTCGAATGACCCCATATTGTACTCTTTAAATTTTGTACTTTAATTCATCAATTTAAAGTTGAACTTAGTTCTGTTTATAATATATAGCGGTGTTCGTGTTGCTGTTATACCCCTATCTGTGACATTTTTACCCATTGTGTCTGTTTGCATTGCTCACATATAGCTGTCAATATAATGGAATTTGACGCGACTCTCATTCAAGTGAGAGGTTTGACTAGCTTTAAAAGTTTAACCCACCGTTTTTCTTAAATTGTCCTATACCAAGTCAGTAAAATGGCAATTGTTATCTTATATACACATGGAAAAAAGTATTGCAACACCAAATTGAGATTCAAATAAAAAAACACTCTTTATTTTTTTGTGATATAACTTGTTGAAATAGAACTAGTTAAACATTATTCAAATATCACCTGAATTTAATCAATACATATCCACTCGATAAGTTCTTATCTGCACATGCAGCTACTGTACTCGTAAACAATAAAACAGATGTTTTTATCCTTATTGTTTTCAACACTTTAAATAACCAAGTTTATAAAGTTATGTGATTGACACCTTATAATTGCTCATCCACAACTCATAACTGCAGCAAGATGGCAGATAATCAGCATAAGAGAAGCAGGTATGTCGCTGTGACAATTGCAGGTATTGTTGGTCATCACCATTCCACTATAAGTCGTTTTGAGAATAAAAATCAGGCAACAGACAATGTTAAAGACCTTCCGAGATCAAGAAGACCCCCTATAACATCTGCTACAGAAAATCAAGCATAATGAAAGTTGGTCAGAAGAAAACCCATTGCAAACAATACAATCCTAAAAAGAGAGTGATGACCATACAAGAGCCTTTAAACAACAGGAAAAGTCGAATGGAAATTAATTACAAATATAAATCGAGTATATTGTATTCTTAATAGGTTTGGGACTAAAACCACTATATTATTGGTAACATTGTGTGTTAGTGACCTAATATGATATATATGGGGTCAGTAAATTCCATATGGGTGAGAGCGAATCCCCATATGGAATTTACTGACTCCATATATATCGTATTAGGTCATAAGCACACCGTGTAACGAATTTATCATACCGACTATCTTTACATGTGGTATTTTGTCTAGAGGCCTATCAAAGTGATCAAGTCTTCAATACATAGTATTAAGATCGTACTTCCACTTGTCTATACAGAAAACAAATGCCAACAATAGTAACTTTTAAGCTTTGTCTAGGTCTGTTTATTTAAAATCCTTTTAGATCAGAAAACTGAAATACAACACAGTTTGGTTGATATGAGAAGATAACATTCCGCAAATCAATGTTTAGGACAGTTTTTATTAATAAAGGCAGATAATACTTCACTTCAGATTTACAGGATTCCATGTCCGGGATTATCTGATAGTTTTACTTCATATTGATTCGGTACATATATGTTTCAAAGTGCTTTGTTTTTTGTGCGTCAAGGACCTCAGATCTAAAGACTCTAGGTTTCTTTTACTAATGTTTTGCCATTAACAAAAACATTTTACTTATATGAAATGCAGAATAAGGAAAACATGTAACCAAAGTATGTGTATAACGAGCAATTTTGAAAAATAAATGTGTCTTTTTCGTATACGGTTGCGAAGAAGACGCGATTAAAAGTAACAGTGTTCGGAGGGACAACTTTTACACATGTTACAGTGACATTTGTTTGGTTAAACAGGGTCAGTTTCTAAATCGTATAAAATGTTCAATATTATATGCCATATATCCAAGAAACATCCTGCGAAACAAAACATTCAAACAGACATCAAAGTGGCGGAAGAAAAAATAATAGTCGGATCAAAATCAATATATCTTCTAATAGAAAAGTGGAAGGATCTAAAAATTACTTAGTCTCGATCTATACCAACGTATATGATTTAACTTCATAATTCCATCATCGACTCACAATGACATGGCTATAGCATATCGGCCATTTTTCATAAAGGGAGCCGGAGAGAACAATCGAAAGGAACACTGGCAAACCTAGTCAATTAAGACGGGATTCGAACGTGTCTTACCTCGAGCACCGTTCGAAGCCAAAAAATCATTGTTGGCAGACTAGTGATAACTCAAGATGAACTTCTCAGACCGTTCAGTTACCGAAACCAACTTACATGTAAATCAAATTCTAAAAGCCTTCAAAATGTATATATTAGATTGTAGAATTCCATTCATTTGGTTCTTTCCAATTTTGTTTTATTCAGCTCAGGTAAATAGTTGTATTTACAAGGGGAAGACGTATCAGCAAGATGAACATTTTGACGATGGTTGTCGTTACAAATGTTTCTGTGAAGATGCATCTACTGGAAAATATGTTTGTCGTGAAAAGTAAGGTGTTTCTATATAGGTTACAACTTTTTTACAATTAACGTAATTATATGTTAAAATGCCGGATTTTAATTGGTTAATACGTGGGCGACATCCTGCTATATTATCCTTCACTTTTATATGCCGGATTTTGATTGGCTTACACGAAGGAAAAATTCCGATGGCAGTGCAGATCAATCAAAAGCGATCGTGTAAAGGAAAACGATATTACAGACAATGCTCAGATCTTTCCATAGAATGTAAAAATAAAACTTATATCATATGCATATATATATATATTGTTTTGTTTTTCTAATATGTGTCACGTTGTAACGTTCATGACGTCAAAGTTAATTATTTCAATTTAAATAGATAGTGTTAGAAAGTTTAAAAATAATGTAGTGTGATTGCCGGCGAGAAAGCTTATATTTACCAACTATTCACGTAGAAGAACGCAACCATAATAGGTCAATGATGGACCTCCAATGGTAAAATACTGAAAAATTGAAGCGCTTCTGCGATTCATACAAAATGTACCTCGGTCAACGCTTTTACACCCCAATGAAGTTACAAAAAGATGCATTCAATTCTTTAATAAAACGACACATTATGAAATATTAATTGAAAACGCATAACTCGATCAATTAGCCATATGGAAAAACAACACATAACATGAAAGAAACAAACTTTTTATATATGTGCCTGTCCCAAGTCAGGAGCCTGTAATTCAGTGGTTGTCGTTTGTTTATGTGTTACATATTTGTTTTTCGTTCATTTTTTTTACATAAATAAGGCCGTTAGTTTTCTCGTTTGAATTGTTTTACATTGTCTAATCGGGGCCTATTATAGCTGACTATGCGGTATGGGCTTTGCTCATTGTTGAAGGCCGTACGGTGACTTTAGTTGTTAATGTCTGTGTCATTTTGGTCTTTTGTGGATAGTTGTCTCATTGGCAATCATACCACATCTTCTTTTTTATATTGATCTATGACGCATGTAATTAACGAAAAGGTTTTTTTCACATTTTTTATACTTACACATCATGATATTCACTTCTTAACCCATTCCTTCTCCGAATTCCAACTTCATACAGGTATATATTTAGGTCTTAACCATCCAACTGTCTGTCAAAAATATTTACGATACACTATTGTGTATTTTAAAAGTATTGCTTGCTTCGTATGATATTTGTTGTACATTCTGTTGCAGGTGCTACACGTGGAACCTACCAAGTGTTTGTTCATTAGATCCTCCAGCTCCTGGAAAGTGTTGTCATGAACCAAATTGTCCTTCATACGTACAAATTACGTATCCACAGGGATATTCTAAAGACTAGTCAACAAATGTATTCATAAGCATGTTCATGAATATTTAGATACATACATGTAATAAATGGAGATACGAAAACATGGAAGGTTAGGTTTAGTTTCGTAACTCTTTTCTCTGATCTTTCCCGTGACTTTGACTTAAAGAACAGAAAATAGTAGCTTTGTTACTTTTATTCCTGTTTTTCACGCAGACATGTACTGAAAGGTCAGATAAATATAATATGTTTCTTTATCTAAGAATGTTTTCACGACTGAAGGACAATAACCTGTGTGAAGTTGACTGAAAAATTAGTCCATGCGGACATTTTAAATTAGTGTATTGCCTTTCATGTCAACTGTTTTCACATATATAAAATACTTTTCAAGAAAATAAGCAAAAAAGCAAAAATGTCAAATGAGGCTAAAACTAAGAGTCGACAAACGATTTCGGCAATTTGACCTATTTGATTGCAGATCTTGTTTTATGCATCATGTTTCGATTTTAAATGTTGTTCTCTAATTACCACTTTACTTTAAATGTATACATGAAGTAGATAACGCATACAGTTGATAAAAATTGTTATATTAGGGCAATTGTTCATATAAATAGTTACATGTAGCAGTACCGGCAATGTGAGCCAAATATGGCTCATAGATAAATCTTGATTTGCCGGTTCATTTATTTTTTAAAAGTTTAATAATAGTTTTTTTTAAAAATAACACAAAAACAAAAATCGTCATTAAAGGGTAAAACTTACCAACAAGATAAAACTTGATGACAATTGACTACCAAAGTCAGAACTAGTCATAATTACAAAATCACAGAATAGAAAAAAAAAAGGTATTAACACACAAAGGCATTAATGCATCAGATAAACGGAGTTGTCTGCTATTAATTATTGATTATAAACATTATCTAGACAATTCCATATGAATTCAAAAAAGTATCACTGCCATTATACGACAAATGTACCACAACTTGATTAAGTAAAATTTTTGTGCGTTGTCAGTGGGAATAACAGTTCAATCTCCAGTTTTATTCAAATATACCATCCCCTATTTACACGTTTCTTAGTGACATACGTAGCTTTAATTGTTTCAACAATGGTAAAATTCTTGAAAATATAATTCTTCTTCCATTCATCATACGCCCAACTACATCATTCATTGTCGAATGAAACTATCAACAGTGTACAAGGCTAATATCAGTAAAGCAAACGACACCAGGTCAACCAACACTATGTAACCAGTTCTCGACTATTGGTCTTGGCATACCGGACATTCTTGCCACGTTCACCTGAAGCTAATCTTATGCATTTCCAAATCTTTCTAAATCAGGTTTAAAAGAATTAGAATCTAAACTCGGACTTGTATTTTTCATCCATTTTGTATTCCGAATCTGCAATTGATTAAGCCCCTCCCTGAATGAGTATTAAATTTATCAAGATTAAAACGGATGTCATCACGAGATGGTTGACTGCTGTGTAATATCTATTTCACAGATGACAACGGATATGTTAAAATTGACGTTATTACAATCTCGTCCCCTATTTTCCGAATGAGATCTACTGAGTTAAGCGATTCAACGGGTGTGTACTTATATGAGCATCACACGGGTGTCACATGTGAAGCATGATCTGCTAACCCTTTCGAAGCACCTCGAATGACCCCATATTGTACTCTTTAAATTTTGTACTTTAATTCATCAATTTAAAGTTGAACTTAGTTCTGTTTATAATATATAGCGGTGTTCGTGTTGCTGTTATACCCCTATCTGTGACATTTTTACCCATTGTGTCTGTTTGCATTGCTCACATATAGCTGTCAATATAATGGAATTTGACGCGACTCTCATTCAAGTGAGAGGTTTGACTAGCTTTAAAAGTTTAACCCACCGTTTTTCTTAAATTGTCCTATACCAAGTCAGTAAAATGGCAATTGTTATCTTATATACACATGGAAAAAAGTATTGCAACACCAAATTGAGATTCAAATAAAAAAACACTCTTTATTTTTTTGTGATATAACTTGTTGAAATAGAACTAGTTAAACATTATTCAAATATCACCTGAATTTAATCAATACATATCCACTCGATAAGTTCTTATCTGCACATGCAGCTACTGTACTCGTAAACAATAAAACAGATGTTTTTATCCTTATTGTTTTCAACACTTTAAATAACCAAGTTTATAAAGTTATGTGATTGACACCTTATAATTGCTCATCCACAACTCATAACTGCAGCAAGATGGCAGATAATCAGCATAAGAGAAGCAGGTATGTCGCTGTGACAATTGCAGGTATTGTTGGTCATCACCATTCCACTATAAGTCGTTTTGAGAATAAAAATCAGGCAACAGACAATGTTAAAGACCTTCCGAGATCAAGAAGACCCCCTATAACATCTGCTACAGAAAATCAAGCATAATGAAAGTTGGTCAGAAGAAAACCCATTGCAAACAATACAATCCTAAAAAGAGAGTGATGACCATACAAGAGCCTTTAAACAAGAACTGTTCGAGATCGGCTCATCGCTACTGGTTATCGTACGATAAGACCATTTCGGGGACCTTTGCCTACGAACATACACACAGTTGTCCGTATCTAATATAGTGCAGAGCTCGCTAAAGTTGGAAGTTAGCATAGTACAGAAAGATCCATTGTGCTAATGGATTTCGGTTTATCTTCCTTGGCCTGATCGTAGCCCGAATTTGAACCATATCGAGCATGTATAGGACACTATTGGGCGTAAAGTGCACGAAAGGTCACCCCAGTTCAAACACGTCATGAACTAAACAATACCCTTCGACAGGAATGGTTGCTGCTACCTTTAGAAACAAGTTAGTCGACTTCTGGCAGGGATCAGAAGACGTTAAGATGCGGTTATCCGTTTGAATGGCGGCTGCGCACAAAGTACTAATTCTTTGGCGTATAACGATCAACCATGATGTGAACAAACATCTAAAGATTAATTTTGAAATGACTGACATTGTAAAGTTCGACTACAGTGAAAGTTGTAAAATACATTTTTTTGTACAAAAAACACTTCATTTTGTTATAAAAATTTTGGTTAGATAAAACATTTTTTTTCATACATTTTTTGTTATTTTTAATGCCAATGTTATCATTAACTACGTTTCAATACTATTTTACAAATATTTTTTAAGACAGACAGCTAGATACCATAAGCATACTATGTAAACACATGCCAGATTCTGAGCTTGATTTGCTATATGACATAAAAACTAAACTGACGAAAAAAGGTCATTTATTCAAAATCTTAAAATGCAAAAAATACATTTTGCAAATAAAACATTTGACATAAAAGTTCATATTTAATATGAAATAATAATACATAATTAATACGAAATTACATCAAGTAATATCATATCATTTGAAGAAATGACATGAAAAATAGCAAAGGTGGTGAGAAAAATCTGCCCCATAAATAAACATATACATATCTACTTCAAAGGATAACTTATGGCCATAATAACATTAAGGGAGGTATGTGGGTGGGAATTTTGAATAAATTGTTTGATAAGAATCACAAGTTAACACATCAAATGCTGATGATAAAAGGAAGTGACCACAATGTAGTTACACGTGATCTCGTGCTGACCCGCAAGATCATTTACCAATAAGAAAGATGAAATCATGCATTGGTCATAAGTGAAATTTATCTGCACGTGAAAACATGTTATCTACTTTCAACAATTTATCGTTTAATTAAGTAAGGACACTCTGACCCTTTGACCAGACTAGAGACATCATACATTTAGAGTATAAATAGCTCACTCTTATATTTAAGTTTAACGATGGGACAACATGCGTCAACCGTTTTAGTCTTCAGTTAAACAGACTCTCTACTAATATATTTGTTTTTTTGTCATTCTTTTATATAAAAAAGGCCGTTTGTTTTCTCGTTTGAATTGATTTACATTGTCATTTCTGGCCTTTATAGCTGACTATGCGGTATGGGCTTTGCTCATTGGAGAAGGTCGTACAGTGACCTATAATTGTTAAATTCTGTGTCATGTTGGTCTCTTGTGGAGAGTTGTCTCATTTTCAATCATACCACATCTTCTTTTTTATGATAATGTTCAAGTTCATGGATATAATCTCCATTCCCGGTGCTCCTGTATTGTTGTATGATAAATTGGTTCCAAATTGATTCTCTACCATCACGAAAACTCCTTACCATTATCATGATTAAGGTGGGTACCATGAAAATTTCTATGAGACTTTGCGTTTAAGCTTTAAAATCAAAAGGCTCGTAACATTTTCTGTATTGGATGTGTACATCAACATCATCAAGTGTGCTTTAATATACTCATAAACGCGTTAGTCACGCTTGTCGTGTGTGCGGACATTAGCCACGAAAGATTCAAACATCTAAATATTTATATTCTGCTGCAGAAAAATTGGTACCGTATATGTTATTATATTTATATATGTGTAAACAAATGGAATTCGGATATAAATCTATTGCAGTGCATGTTGCTATTCAATAACAATTCCTATACCGTTAAATCGAAAAATTATATATTAAGTTATTCCTAAATGATTTTATCTTTGATACGACCACAATATTTCTTTTGTAAACTGTAGGTGTCGATCGTGACTGTAATGTATTGAAAACTTAACCTTTGCTACCGAAAGTACCGTCTGTAAACATGTTGTAAAATCTTCAGATAAGAAATTTGATTTGTGTAGACTTTATTAATAATCTAAATAACAAATCAGGATTTCGTAACAACATGATGCATATACATGTGTTCTTGTTTACAGTAGTTTCTGCAGGTGCTTCAGGTTTGTGTATTTTATATCATATTCAAACTGAAACTATATTTCCCTTAAATTAAATAATAAAAAAATCTTCACGGATAAATTTCGTACAAAAAAGTCACTTTCTAACGTTTTTGTACTTACTCTATATATAGCATTTGACAGAGACTAGTAGTAAACATTAGTCAGCGTAATCCTTCAACAATTATCAAAACTAAGAACGTATAGTATATTATAACAAAAAAACAAACGGCTTGGCAAAATCTGAAAATAAGATTGAAACTGGAAACAAAATGTCTGTTTGATGCTAAAATTCTAATACCAACATGGCGGATAGCAACAAAGGAAAACCCCTACCACCAGGCTCTCGATTTTGAACAGGCACATAAATATCTAGGCGGAGTTGAACAGGTTTGGGATAGCTCTACCTCCCCCATTACATTATACAGTGGTCACAACACATCATCGGCACAAATTGTAAAAATCGTTATACAACATGACTTGTCGATCGATGCACGAGGAAAAAAATCGCCACACGAAATTATAAAAGACAGACAGTTCCGCTCTAGGAATACATAATATTTAGTATTATAAAAAAGAAGATATGGTATGATTGCCAATGAGACAACTATCCACAAAAGACCAAAATGACACAGACATTTACAAATATAGGTCACCGTACGGCCTTCAACAATGAGCAAAGCCCATACCGCATAGTCAGCTATAATAGGCCCCGATAAGACAATGTAAAAATATTCAAACGAGAAAACTAACGGTCTTATTTATGTAAAAAAATTAACGAAAAACAAATATGTAACACATAAACAAACGACAACCACTGAATTACAGGCTGCTGATTTGGGACAGGCACATACATAAATAATGTGGCGGGGTTAAACATGTTAGCGGGATCCCAACCCTCCCCCTAACCTGTGACAGCGGTATAACATAAGAACGAACTATAAAAATCAGTTGAAAATTGAATGTTTTTCTCCACTGTGACTTATTATACTTTCATTGTAGTTCAATAAATGCCAATGAAAATACTTTTACATATTTGATTGATAATCAAAACGAAAATAAAATTCATCTTGACATTAACATCCTTATAATGGGGAGTATTATTTTGAAAATGAACACTTTGGCCAGTTAATAATTGGAATAAAATAACTTTTTCCAAGTCAGGATGTAAAAGAAAATATTCTACTCACTGCAGGACATTGCAGGAAATACTTGTTTCAAAACTATAGGACGTACTTATAATACTTGAAAACGAAAATTCCATTCACGAACAACTTACTGGTGCAAGTGTCCAGTTAATTTAAAATTAGTGTTGGTATAGTAAGGTTCCAGGTGCAGTTAAAAATCATGTTGAGATTCAAAAAGTCCTTCCATGTTACAGGTTAATGATTAGAGTGATCTGCATAAAATCATTCAGATAATATAAAGAAACGTATTTACCACAAACCAATATACCAGCGTACCGATTGTGAATGCTTATATTCGTTTTATTCAATGATTACGAATTAAGAAAAACGTGTGGATGCATTTGACATCATCAACCATACGTTTATTCAAATAAAAGAATGTAAGATGAATCTCATGTGTCGTTGCCGCTCAATTATAAACGACGAATAGTGATGTAGCATACCTGTAAAAATACATTTTTCTTCACCGTAACTTTTATGGGGAACAAAAGAACGGATATTGGTAACAAAATATGTTCCGCAAACAAAGTAACTGGTCCATGAAAAGTAGTATTAGAAAGCAAATGATTGAGATTTTTTGTTAAATTGTATTTTTATTTTGTATATTCAGTAGAGATCACTTCTAACCTCTCATTAGATCTGTCACAATAATCTGTCATAGAACTGTTCTAAATTGTCCTAGAACAGTCCTACCTAGAACTGTTCTAAGTAGAACTGTCAGAATCAGTCTGACTAAATCAGTTCTAGGTGGAACTGTCAATGTCAGTTGTAGGGTAGAACTGTCTAAAACTGTCAGGATCAGTTCTAGGGTAGAACTGTCCAAATCAGTTCTAACCGTAGAACTGTCAGCAGAACTGACTAAATCAAATATAACTCTGCATTTAATTCATGGAATTTTAATGGTAATTTACCTTGTTCGTGTTGTTTGCCTTGGATTTATATTCATGATTTAAGACGAAAATTGTACAGTGGATGAAATACGTGTTGTTTAACTCAAGTCAAAAACTATGTACATTTGCACAATCTCATCAGTTTAGCAAGACTTATCCATAACGATTATAAATGATATCTGGAAGTCTGGGACGTTAGAAAAATATACTCGATCTGAACATGAATGAAATATTTGCTCCTTGACGTTAAGCTATAAACAAAATCAATCATTCTTCTTTGCCTTCTTCAACAAACCAAACGACAAATAAGAGTACAACATATAATACGTTTGTAACTGAGAACATTATAGACCAAGAAATACGCAACAACAACCGTACGGTCATACATGTAGTTTCTAATAGTAAGACCGACCAGTTCAAAAACTCCATCTTTGTGCGCACTGCAGTACATGTAGGTTGGAACCATCTAGAGGACTCTGTGGTGTGCTTCACTACAACCAAGGAGTTTAAGTCAATACTCCTCAGCAAGCACGACTAATTTATGCGCAGACCAACCCGTCACACAATAAAGGATTCCTGATTTGCTACGTATCAGGTACGCTTGGTACGTAACACAACCGTTGCGTCCGTGTACATTTACGCCAAACATTTTTCATTTTAAAATGAAAAATAAATTTTCAAATTGCTCTGCAAATCTTAAAGGTAGTTGGTTTGAAAAATGTAACAAAAACCCATAGAAATCACTTTCGAAAAACCATTTTCTCTATGAGATTTGAAATTTGTTATTTTCATGAAATTATATTTTTGATTTAACGAAGATATTGAAACAAATAACAATAACTTTCTGTTAAAAATGATTTTATTTTGTCAAAAGTTTAAAATTATTAAAACATTTGTATTTGCTTGCTTTAGAAAACAAAACATGTTTCAATCTCATTCTTAAAAGCAAATATTGAAGATACTGACCTTTAGCATTTTTCAATTTAGTTTACAATATTGACAAATGGAAAATGATCTAACGTGGAGCATTTTTCAATTTGACTTACAATATTGAAAAATGAAAAATGCTCAAGCGTGGAGCATTTTTCAATTTGTCTTCAAATATTGAAAAATGAAAAATGCTCCAACGTGGAGCATTTTTCAATTTGACGTTTAATATTGAAAAATGAAAAATGCTCCAATTTTTCAATTTTCATTTTACTGTGCAATATTCAAATTTGAAAAATGTTCATTATTTAAATGTCTAATAATGGGAACGAAATGTAATTTGTTTCAATGTAGGCGTTTTAAATGTTTAAATTGTTGTCCCTTTTTATTAAATGTTTTACTATTTCCGTTTTTTTTTGCCTTGTTTTAAGCGCAATATATCTTGAAGATCTTTTTAAGGCGTGTTTGTGTGTGTGTGTGTGAACTATGTGTGGTATCAACAAATTCCGAACAAGAATGGTACACTGACAAGTACGATAATGACCACAAAAAAATCATTCTTTCTTTTTATCTATATACAATGTATATAGCTGTCTTTGTAGCTACGTGTTTATATCTATCTTTCGATCTATCAATCTGTCCTTCATTGTATATATCTTGCTATCTGTCTATCTATCTGACTTTTGTTTTTCTTTGTCTTTTCTTTCCTGTTAGTCGTTTTTGTTCTGAAAATGGAATTTCTATCTATCTGACTTTTGTTTTTCTTTGTCTTTTCTTTCCGTCAGTCGTTTTTGTTCTGAAAATGAAATTACTAGGAGATGCGAAGTAGACGAAGTAGCATTGAACCATATCGTGGCTGAATGTGTCAAACATGTTAGAAAAGAAGAGAAAATATTAGAATATTAGATATTGTCCATGTCAGTTTCTGTACATGCTCAAGGAGTAGGGTTCGCGATTCGAAAGGGATGGGGAGGGATGGGTATAGATGTTAAATTATTCTGATCACTATGCTAGTATATGTTTTCAATTTTGTATTTTTCTACATTGTACAGCGTTTCCTTATTTTGAATCTGCTTAATACAAACTTGTTTTTCCCAAGCTTATGATATTCACAATTTCATTCGCAGAATTTCAAATAAGCAATCATCTTATAAAAGAAAATATGAAATTAACTTGCATGCATGTACAATGTATGTGTGGTAAATGTATATTTCGAAGAATGCAAGACTTCTTATATTTGCTTTTACCGAAAACAAAATGTAGCAAAGAATATATAATAATTATGTGAATAGTATTTCAACAAACATGAAACAGTTCCCCCGAGGTTCTGTATTATGTACATTCTATTATGATATCATGTCTTTAATATGATTTTACATCTTCAATATATGAAAGCAAAACGAGTATTATAGGACAAATATGTCGACACAAAAATAGGGTCTCAGTCAGTGGCAATCTTCTTTTGAAATACAAAAAGGAAAAAATAACAGATCGACACAGATCGACACAAATGATCGAATTTCAAACCGTATGCATCATGTACATGGAACAAATACTAGTAGTTACATTTATCAAGCAAAGGAATCGATGTGTGTGATGCTAGAGTTGGTAAAGCATTAGCGACAGTTAACCCTCGCTACCATCATTTACGACAGCAGCAGTGGTTGATCCAGAACTTTTCATAAGGGGTGGCACTGACTGACCTTAAGGGGGTCTAGTCATGCTTCGGCGATTTCCTATATAATCAACCAAATTTTCCCCACAAAAGGGTGGGGGCAACAACGGAAATACATATATGAAGTGTTTCAACTTCTGCAATGATTACAACGTATAATGCACATGGTCGACGCTTCCACAAAGCCAAAGTAAGGGACAACATCAAAAGTTCAATGTAGGATAATAAAAAAATACTTAATTTACATAGTTTTTTCACTGATTCCTTATTCTTAACTTAATTTGTGAAATATTGATTGTAAAAAACGGACATATGTAAAATCGATTTTGGATAAACAAAACTCGCAGCAATTTCACACCCCTCCCCCCTCTATCACAAACATCGAGCACGCTTGTATCTGTATTATATGTTTAGCATTTTTTATAACTTGTTACTTTGTTTGTATACGCCCGTCTAAAACGGGACATATTATGGTATACCGTTGTCCGTCCGTCGTCCACACTTCGGACAATTAATAAAAAACGCTTCCACCAACTTTTATGGAACTTTATCGAATTGTTTATATCTATTGACGTAAGCTCCCTTTCGATTTTTATAAAATTCAAATTTTTCGTTTCCCATGTTTTGAATTTTTTTTCCTTAAAAGGAGGGGGGGGGGGAGTTTTCCAGTTTTCTGAGACTAATTCTAAAATGCTTCCATCAACTTAATGAGACTTTGGTGAATTGTTTAAATCTATTGACGTATGCTCTGATTTTTATAAATTTCAGATTTTACGTTTCCGTGTCATGAATTTTTATGCTTAAAAAAGGGGGGATTTTCCAGTTTTCGGACAATCACTCATAAACACTTAAACAAAATTTTATGACAGTTTAGTGAACTGTTTAAATCTGTTGACTTAAGCTACCTTTCAATTTTTTTTTAAATTTCAGATTTTACGTTTTTTAGTTATGAATTTTTATATTGAAAAAAGGGGATTTTTTCCAGTTTTTTGGACAATAACTCAAACACACTTTTACCAACTTTTATGAAACATTTACATTTTTGGAGTTATGGAGTTTTTATTCATAAAAAAAATAGGCTTTTTTCCAGTTTTTCAGATAATAAATCATAAAAATGCTTTCAGCATTTAATGATTAGACTATGGTGACTAGTTAATATATCTATTAAACTAAGTACCCTTTTGATTTTTATATAATTTCTGATTTGATGTTGTACAGTTTTGGGGATTTTTTCTTCTGACAAAATGTCCGAAACGGTCAAGGAAATTTTGCATGACGAAATTGAAGAAATGGTGATAGACACAAACGAGAGTACTGACAGCATAACATGGAAAGACGGAACAAGAATTGTGGAGCTTTTAAGTCTGGCACTGAATAACTGCAAAACGCTGCACGGCCCAGCGGAATCTGCTCAGCGTAGAGAAAGAAATATTTCAAGGAATTGGGATCTATCTTACTATTCGTTGCTTAAACTGTAACATGCTGAAAAACAAAATTCGGAACAAAACGACCTGCAATAGCTAATTATGAGTATTGGTAGCTGCTTAACATACAGCGGCAAATATTTTTTGCACATTAATGACATCCAAATGTTATTTTAATGAAACTTAAAGAAATGAGAAAACGTATGAACCCGTAATTAATGAGAAAAATTAAACAAAATCTATAGCGCGTAGGGTAGCCGAATCTGGTCTGGTGTTGGAATCCATACACAAAAGTCATTACTACGGCGTGTTGTACAGCTGTGCAATATTTTTCATGACGAGAACAGTTATTTTCATTTATTGATAATGAATTCGAAGTAAATAATACTATCTTGAATTCTTTTCTTGTTTAACATTTGGCAGCCTCCAAATTTTACGGAGAATTGTCATTGTAAGGCCAAATTTAACAGACTATCAATGAAATAACAAAACCGACTGCATGTGCGAGACTCTCATTGGTGGACAAGGTCGTATAACACCTCTATTCGTAAATAGAATGATAAGTAAAGAGAGCCTCAGTGTCTCATCCTATTCTGGACTTGAAATTGGTACATAAAAAAGCCGATTTTAATTGATATTTTAAAAACATATAATATTGTATGTGTATGAAGAAAAACTGTCAATAAAAATCCGTTAAAAAGATTTCAAAAAATATATTGGTGTCATTTTTGGTTTGAATTTAAGCAAAATATTACCAAAAGATGCAGCATTGTCACACGTTAGTTTGTTTAATTGGTTGTACATGTATTCTTTTTGTATATGAAACTGGATGTAATAGACCAAAACAAGGAAACGCCCGTTCACATGTTGTTAAAAGAGCTTGTAATTAACGGTGTCTTTTGCTATTGTTCATCATATTTGTATTTTGTTCATTGTTTTGTACTTAAATCAGGCCGTAAGTTTGAGTTTTTTTGCATTTGTCATGTAGGTGCCTTTCATAGCTTACTATGCGGTATGGGTTTTACTCTTTGTTGAAGGCCGTCCGATGTCCTATAGTCGTTTAGTCATTTGTCTTCTTATTTGTATAAGCATGTCCCTATTGTACATTTTTTACTTCAATGTATTGAGAGATAAAAATTGAAGTATCGGCAAATGTACACTAACTGCAGACAGGCAAATCAGAAAGTGTACACACGTTAAAACTCGTCGTATAGTTAGACGATCAGACAGACGAACAAAGTGTTTTCAATATAGCTCTTCTTCTAGACAAACAAGTATGCAAATATTCATACGTATACGCCGTAAAAAAATGTTATGTAACTTATCTATTGATAAAGACATCGTTCAATATCATTCTCTTATACCGGCTGCAGTACTTCCTATGAAATATTATATTTATTTACAACTTCATTTTCGGTCGAATTGATGCAATAATGGCATGAGTTAAATTGCACAAAACAGCTCTTATTATAAAACAAGAAGTACTGCTCATAATTTAAATTTGAAAGATAATTATCTTTGAGTGTAAAAAAATAAATAAAATCAAAGTACGTCGGGACCTTTTAAAGTTAACGATACGGTATCGGTTTTGTCATTTTTGACGGTTATATGGTATGATCGCCTCACTTAATTTATAGTTGGTTCACATTTTGTCATGTCATTCAATAATGTTGTCTGTCATCCTACAGTACATCAAGCAATTTTGAACTAATGTCGGACGGAGATGCACCTTTATACTTCTAGCAGATCTACATCTGACAAAGCAATCTGCTAGAATCCTTCATTTATATTAAGTATCAACGCTTTGAAAAACACGTGCATAAAGTTGACAGCGAACTCGTGTACGGCGGGAATGATTAAACGACGTTGTTGCGATTAAAACTTAATTTAACGTAATGTAGCGCCATACTGACAGACGTCGTAAAAAATAAAGATGTATGGCTTTTATTGAAAAAACAAGCACATGGACCCCAATTGTTTTCTTTTGCAATCAATCAAGTACTGTTTCAAGAACACTCCGACAAAATTTCAGGAAAAAAACAACGATCAAATTTTGTCTGCACTTCAAAAGACGCAAAAGTATGGTCAATTCTTTATTTCGGATATAGCAATCTAAATCCGGATCATGATGATTTGGTTTAACCTTAAACTTGTTTCAGCATGTTGATGTCATGGATCAAGGGAATATTTTACAAAAACCCGGTTAAGTAATGACTTTTCGTTCAAAAGTATTGTTACTTTCTTTAAAAGTCATAATTTATTAAATATCAGGGATTTTCTTCCAAATATGCAAATTTCAAACCAAATTATCTCTAAAAGTAAGTCATGAAGGTACTTTTTTCTTTGCATATTTAAAAAGTACACATTGAAATTGACCTTAATTCTATCAAAATTTTAAGAAAAAATCAACGAGGGATTTCTACTGTATCGTATGCCCTTAAAGCATAAAGACAAGAGGAGTACCATGCGCTTACAGCGGAGCTCTTTATTTATTTATTTGAAAAGTCTTTTCAAAAGAGGGACGAAAGATACCAAAGGGACAGTAAAACTCATAAATCTAAAATAAACTGACAACGCCATAGCTAAAAATGAAGAAAACAAACAAACAAACAATAGTACACATGGCACAACATAGAAAACTAAAGAATAAACAACACGAACCCCACCAAAAACTAGGGTTAATCTCAGGTGCTTCGAAAGGGTAAGCAGATCCTACTTCACATGTGGCTACCGTCGTGTTGCCAATGTGATAACAAATCCGGTAAATAGTCTAATTCGGTAGGTCACATTCATGAAAGGGAAGAGGATTGTAGTTACGACGTAAGGAACATATCCGATATCATTTGTGAAACGATTCAACTGTTTTTATAATATGCTTTTTATCACTGTTCAATGTTAAGGGGATGGTTGTGCACATAAAACGAGTTTAATCACTAAGAGTCCTATATATGCGCCGTAAAACTAATTTTTCTCGAATGAATTGAATTGTTTTTAAATTTTTCTTTTTGGATTCTCTTATAGCTTGTTGTGCGGTAATGGTTTTCATCAATGTTGAAGACTGTACTATGAATTATACTTGTTCAATTCATCATCATTTAATGTCTGGTGGATAAAATTGTTTCTCTCGCAATCATACCACATCTTTTTTTTTTTGTGAAATTATGAATAAAACAAAGTTTATCACTAGTATTCGTCAGTTTAGTTACAGAGCATTCCATTCACGAATTGAGTAAATGAATACATGGAGAGCGCAGCGTTATTTATTTTCGTGTGCCATACATGCTATACATATATGAATTTTTATAAATGTACATGTATCAATTGGTAATGTTTTTTGTACTTGCTACCTGGGAAACTGAGAAAAAATAAGATAGCACAGTTTCTTCGGTATTGATTATGTTTATTGATTACGTTACAACCAATAACAATAATAACAACATTTGAAATTACTGAACAATAAGTGATATACATGTATATTTCACGATTATTAAAAAATGTATTCTGACACGATGAAAGCAGGAAACGTACGGTATCAACAATTCCAGACAAGAACCAGTTGCTCATTTTGAAAGGTAGAGAAACAAGGAGCATGTTTTATGCCCAAGTCACTCTAGACCACTATTGCACCACGCTCACCGCGATCTAAAAGGTGAGGTCCCGGTACGAGCAGGATGAAAGTTTGGATTTTCATTGTTTTCAAGATGCTACTACGATCCCGCTACGGGTCACGTTCTCATCACGCCTATTCTGAGTCTTCAATACGATAATCACGATTTATTACGCTAATCACGTTTTCATAACGACAATACATGCACGATTTATTCGATTGCAACACGATCTTAACACACTTTTTCTGCGATTATAGACCGCTCTTACATCGACCAGTCTAAGTCCTTTCCACTTTCAAAACGTAATTTGACTACGCTCTCGTCATTATCATCAACATCATAATGCATATACATACTGTTTATAAATACTGTTCCCTTTAATTCTTCTAATTGTCATTTAAAATACGTAGAATTCTCGCAAACAACACAGGCATACATTTGTAACACCAAAATATACCAGAACTAGTGGGCGTGATGGTAGAGATAGAGGTAGAATCAGAGGAGCCTTTGATACGAATTCTGATCCAGTAGACATATATGCATGTCAGATCAACCAATCCAACCTGAGTCACAACGCAATGCTGATCCATCGAGATCAAATGACGATATTTTATTGAACAATAGAGGAAATAATATAGATGTGTCAAGCATGGTTGTGCTTATCAAACCTTGACCAACGTCTTTTTTTCTAACACTATATGCAATATGTAATCTTTGTTTGGTGTATGGAAATATTTAATGATGTGCATGTCAGTCTGGCAGGTTTTATTTGGCCTTGACCTCATTTTCACTGTTCATTGCACAGTATTCAGTTTTTTAGTTTTGTTCTGATTTTCTTAAACTATAAGAAAAAGGTTAACTTTACTTGCTGTATGGAATTGTAAGTTGTACACTTCTACCTGCCATGGTTCAGATCCTTGACCTTAGTTTCGTGGTTCATGTGTTTAGTTTTCTCGGTTAAGTCTGTTTCTTAGAAACTATTAGAATGGGTAATTTATACTTAGTGATTTATTGTAAGGTGTACATGTATTTCTTGTTTTGTTTATATGACCTTGTCCTAATTTTCTTTGACCATGTTAAGTTTATGTGATAGTTGTAGTAAAGCTTTATATTTAGGACTATCAACATAGAGGGTGGTCAGGACCTTTTTCAGGACGTCAGGATCGGGTGTTCTAGCTTGTGATTTCGGGATTAACCCTTTCGGGACCCGGGATTTTTTTTTTTATTCAGGACCTCGGGATTTCATGTTTTTAAGTCCAGGATTTTGGATCAACATAATATCAATGATTAGTAAAGAAGGCGAGACATTTCAGCGTGTGCACTCTTTTCGTAATTTGAGAAATTTTAAATAATTTGAACATTTATCCAAATTGCCTCTTTGTTGATACTATTATATTTTTTGTAGCTCGTCCGCTACCCTTTTATATTCATTATGTAAACAGAAAGTCACAACTGTTTTGTTTTTTTACAGGGATCACGAAACTTTTATCCTGATCCATATCAGGCTGATAATTCTGAGCATACAATCCATCTTGATCAAAATGAATTTTGCAAGTAGCCCCAGAAGTGGGATATAGAGAGGGGGTGCTATTGAGGTTACAAAAAGGGATGGTCGGATATAGGATTATTAAAATGTGGGTAATGAAATCAAGGGGACACCAAAGGTGGGACCTGGAGAACAAACAAAAAAGATGAATTTAGGAAAAGGCGCACACCGAGTCACTCCAACCTCATTCACGAGAATGAAATGAAATCCCATCTGTAATGTCAGAATAAGATTTTAGTGTTGTTTACTTTTTTTTAGGGGGAGGACGGGCGGGCATCATAGAAAGATCTCCCATCTCTGACTCAAAATATGGATAATTTTATGTCAAGGGTTTTATGATTCTCCCTGACAGCTTCAGACATAATAATTTTGTATCTTCTATTTTTTTAAATAGACAATCCAATTGAGAATGGAAATGGGGAATGTGTCAAAGAGACAATAACCCGACCATATATATAGAACAGACAACAGCAGAAGTTCACCAATAGGTCTTTAATGCAGCGAGAAACTGCCGCACCCAGAGGCGTCCCGCAGCTGGCCCCTAAACAAATATATATATACATGTACTAGTTCAGTGATAATGGACGCCATACTAAACAAATTAAAAACTAAAAACCTAATTTAAAAATAATACAAGACTAACAGAGGCCAGAGGCTCCTGAATTGGAACAGGCGCAAAATAAGTGGGGTTAAACATTTTTATGAGATTTCAACCCTCCCCGATACCTCTGACCAATGTAGAAAAGTAAACGCATAACCATACACCCAGTAACATTCTGTTCAAAAGAAGTCCGAGTCCGATGTCAGAAGAGGTAACAAAAGAAAATAAACAAAATGATAATAACACATAAATAACAACAGACTACTAGAAGTTACTGACATGTCAGCTCCAGACCTTAATTAAACTGATTTTAAGATTACGTCTTCATCATAGGAATATCAGGCAACTCCCGTTAGGGGTTCAGTATTATACAAATTATAAAATATTTAAGAGAAGAACATAACCCGTGTCATGCCAACAACTGGTTTTTAAAAAATATGTTTTATCCCGATGTAAAGACCCTATAAGTGAAACAATATCAAAACCAAAATATGCAAACTTTAATAACCTGACAACCACAACAGAATCGTACTATATTCCTTCTTCCTAAGTCTGTTTAACAGTTTTTTTTGTTGTCGTTAGTTGATGTGATTCATAAGTGTTTCTCGTTCTGTATATAGATTATACCGTTGTTTTTCTCGCTTGAATCGTTTTACACTAGTCATTTTGGGAACAATTTATAGCTTATTGTTTTATGTGAACCATGACTCTGTGTTGAAGACCGTACTTTGACCTATATGGTTTTTATTTTAAAAATTGTGACTTAGAAGGCAAACTGTCTCATTGGCACTCATACCACATCTTCTTATATCTAGAGAAATGTAAACTAGCTTCACATTTGAAGTTAATGTTTAGCTAAAATGCCACCGCACATTCATTCCAAATAAAAGAAAATCTGTCTCAAAATGAACAAACTTTAAGTAATCAGCAATATCAGTCTTGACAACATTAAACATATTTTGACTATACATTGACACAAAATGTACCAAATAAACCATACTATAAAAATAAAAGACCACAGGATCAATTACACGCCTACATTTTCAAAACTTGTCTCCTAAAGACAGTCGTATCTAATTCCACCGAGCACTGACTCAAATGTCTGCTTCATTTCTGATTAGTTTTCCCAAAATAATGTATTTCAGTTAAAAACAGAAAAATCCCTGTAAAATTCAACATCAACCTCGCGGGACCAACATTTAGCATTTAGTAATTCTGATTGAGATTCGGAGATGTAAACCACAGCTTGTTCTAGTTGTAAACAGAGACGATAGATGCCAAATGTTAAAGCACTATCGGTATTAAAAAAATAGCTAAGTAATACTAACCCCCCCCCCCCCCCCACACACACAAAAAAAAACAAACCAGTGAACAAATTATTTAATTCATTTTATCTAGTTAAGAAAGGCAGCATTCAATGACTTCCAAAATGAGCTGTATTTAGAAGGAAAATGGCATATTAATCAACCTTATACAGAGAGACTGGGAACAGAACAGCTTTCCTAGGTGTTGTTTTTATCTTTACATATTTTCTAGGTTGTCAACGAGGGTATCACCAAATCCGTAGCCATTGCATGAAAGTACGAAATCTTATGTTACAATATTTTTCATTTACTATTTATTGATGAATAGCGCTCAGCTTTGGTGAAGCTATTCTGTCGTTGAGGGTTTTATAGGGCATATTGTAATTGCTTTCCGCTATGCTCAATCCTTTAATGGCAATAACCGAACCGTGTTGTTACGAGCAGGGTTATATATGCCTTGATCAATGCGTGTCCGTATTGCTCAGATGTTATCTTAAATGTATATTAACTTTTTAAAGAAGTTTACAAATGTTTTGCAACGATGGAAATACTAAACTTTGGAGTAAAAATAAATATCTCTATCAATGAATTAAACAAACCAATATCCATTTGATTTAACAGATATAAAGGGAATATGTAGTTAACCTGAATGTGAATAACAAAATAGGGAAATATAAAGTTAAGGGTTTTAAGCAAGGGAAATAACAATAATTTTTTGCATAATAATCCTGCGCCACTTCACAAAATTTTGCTGGTGCGTTGTTGTTCTATCTTTTCGGGGTAAGGTAATAAATGTGTATACACGGGTTCACACATACACATATGTGTATTATATTTAAAGCATAAAAACAAAACTTTGATAAAACAAATTGAAAAATCCTCAACACAAAAAAAAACATTTTCATTTTTGAGAAAAGATGAAAATTCAACATTTTTCATTTTTCAATATTTCAAAGCAAATTGAAAAATGCTCCACATTGGAGCATTTTTCATTTTTCAATTTTTAAAGGCAAATTGAAAAATGCTCCACGTTGGAGCATTTTTCATTTTTTGATTTTTGTTGGCAAATTGAAAAATGCTCCACGTTGGAGCATTTTTCATTTTTCAAATTTTAAAGGCAAATTGAAAAATGCTCCACGTTTTAGCATTTTTCATTTTTCAATATTTTATCGCAAATTGAAAAATGCTTAAGGTTAGCAATTTCAATATTTTGTCCTTAAGAAGGAGATTGAAATTTGTTTCTTTTCTAAAACAATCAAATTCAAATGTTTTAATTTATTCAAACTGTTGATAAGATGAAATCTTTTTAAGACAAGCTTATCATTACTTTTAATATTATCCTCGTGAAATCAAATAATGTAATGTCAAGAAAATTACAAATTTCAATTCTCATAACGAAAATGATTTTTCAGAAGTGACTTCAACAGATGTTTGTTACATTTATCAAACCAATTAATTTAAAAATTTGTAGAGTATTTTCAAAATCTATTTGTTCAGCTTAAAATGAAAAATGTTTGGCGTAAATATACACGGTCTCCGTTGGTGCTGTTTTGGAGATATCATTTAATGCATGAGATTATTGTATTCATCCTGATGAAATTAAAGAAATCAAATTCCATATCAGCGATAAAAGTCTTTTATCTTTTATTTATTTACGATTACACAGCTTCGAAGACCGTGTTTATTTACGCCAAACATTTTTTCATTTTAAACTGAAATATAGATTTTGCAAAATACTCTACAAATTTTAAAGTTAATTTGTTTGATAAATGTAACAAAAATTTGTTGAAGTCACTTCTTAAAATTCACTTTCGTTATGAGATTTGAATTTTGTTATTTTCATGAGATTACATCATTTGATTCCAAGAGGATAATATAAAAAGTAATTATAAGTTTGTGTTAAAAAAAAATCTTTTATCAGCATTGTGAATAAATTAAAATATTTGAATTTGATAGTTTAAGAAAAAAAAAATTTCAATCTCCTTCTTAAGAACACAATATTGAAATTGTTAACCTTAAGCATTTTTCAATTTGCCTTAAAAAATTGAAAAATGAAAAATGCTCTAACGTAGAGCATTTTTCAATTTTACTTTAAAAATTGAAAAATGAAAATGCTCCAACGTGGAGCATTTTTCAATTTGTCTTTCAAATTTGAAAAATGAAAAATGCTCCAACGTGGAGCATTTTTCAATTAGCCTTGAAATATTGAAAAATGAAACATGCCCCATATTGGTTGAATTTTCATTTTTAGAAAATTTTCTCAAAAATGAAAATGTTTTTGTGTGTAGCATTTTTCAATTTTTGTACTCGTGTGACAAAATGAAAAATGCTCTAAAAAGGATTAAGAAATTGACATAAAAGATATTGGAAAATAGATAATCAAATTATTTTTTCATTCATTGTTTACACTTTAGAAATTTTGTTTTTATGCTTTAAATATAATACACATGTGTGTATGTGTGAACCCGTAAATACACATTTGTTATCTAACCCCGAAAAGATAGGAGAACAACAACGCACCAGCAAAATTTTGTGATGTGGCTTAGGATTAATATGCAATTGTTACTTTCCTTGTTTAAAACCATGAATTTTATTTTCCCTATTTTGTTATTTACATTCAGGTTAACTAACTTAAAGTATTTTCTATATATTTGTTAAATGAAATAGATATTGGTATGTTGAATTCATTGATAGAGATATTTATTTTTACTCCCAAGATTAGTATTTGCATCGTTGCAAAACATTATGCTTTTTTTGGTTGGTATTTACTTAGCTATTTAGATATCAATTGCTTTAACATTTGGCATCCATCGTCTCTGTTTACAACTAGAACAAGCTGTGGTCCACATCTCCGAATCTCAATCAGAATTACCCATGCAAAATTTTGGTCCCGCGAGGTCGATGTTGAATTTTACAGCAATTTTTCTGTTTTTAATTGAAAAACATAATTTGGGAAAAACTAATCAGGAATGAAGCAGACATTTGAGTCAGTGCTTGGTGGAATTAGATACGACTGTCTCTAGGAGACAAGTTTTGAAAATTTAAGTGTTTAATTGTTCCTGTGGTCTTTCATTTTTATTGAATGGTTTATTTGGTAAATGTATAGTCAAAATAGGTTTGAGACTGATATTGCTGATCACTTTGTTCATTTTGAGAGAGATTTCTCTATTAATTGGAATGAACGTTAGGTGGCATTTCAGTTAAAAATGAACTTCAAATGTGAAGCTTGTTAACGTTTCTCTAGATATAAGAGGATGTGGTATGAGTACCAATGACACAGCTCGCCTTCTAAGTCACAATTTTTAAAATAAAAACCATTATAGGTCAAAGTACGGTTTTCAACACAGAGTCTTGGTTCACACCAAACAATAAGCTACAAAGTGTCCCCGGTCTAATCTATATACAGAACAAGAAACACTAATGAATCACATCGACAAACGACAACAAGGAACATTAAAAGATAACAAGACCTTTAAACAGACTTATTAAGAAGGAATATAGTTACGATAATGTTGTCAGGTCATTCAAGTTTTCATATTTTGGCTTTAATATTGATTCACTTATAGGGTCTTCACATCAAAATTAAACACATTTATTACAAAACCATTTGTTAGCATGACACGGGTTATGTTCTTCTCTTAAATATTTTATGTGTATAATACTGAACCCCTTACGGAAGTTGCCTTGTATTCCTATGATGAAGACATACTCTTTCAATAAGTTTAATTGAGGTCTGGAGCTGGCATGTCAGTAACTGCTAGTAGTCTGTAGTTATTTATGTATTATTGTCATTTTGTTTATTTTCTTTTGTTACCTCTTCTGACATCGGACTCGGACTTCTCTTGAACTGAATTTTACTGTGCATATGGTTATGCGTTAACTTTTCTACATTGTTCAGAGGTATAGGGGGAGGGTTGAGGTTTCAAAAACATGTTTAACCCCACCGTATTTTTTCGCCTGTCCCAAGTCAGGAGCATCTGACCTTTGTTAGTCTTGAATTATTTTTAATTTTAGTTTTTTGTGTTTAATTTGTTTAGCATGACGTCCATTATCACTGAACTAGTATATATATATTTGTTTAGGGGCAAGCTGAAGGACGCCTCCGAGTGCGAAAGTTTCTCGCTGTATTGAACACCTATTGGTGATCTTCTGATGTTGTCTGTTCTATTGTCGGGTTGTTGTCTCTTTGACACATTCCCCATTTCCATTCTCAATTTTAGAAAAGGATATTGTCTATTCAAAAAGATAGGAGATACAAAATTATTTTGTCTGAAGCCGTCAGGGAGACTTATAAATTCCGATATGCAGTTTCTTTTATCTACAAGTTTTTCAAATATAGAACAACAACTGTTAAATTTGTTGGTTTCTACATTCCATATGTCTTTGATATATTTCATGTTACTATTTAGAAAGGAAGAAAAAAACAATGGCTTATTTTGAAATGAAATTTTTTGAATTACCAAATAGTCTCATATTAAGTACCTCGTTCTTAGTTTTGGGATTATCTCCAATTTTTAGAAAATTAGACCATGTAAAAATCATTTTCTGATAAAATAAAGGAATATTTTTAATATTTAGTCCTTTGATATTTGAACATTTACATAAAAAAAAACTGATTATTATACTTGTTGTCAAAGTGTCGAAGCCAATACTTGCCAATCGCATTCCAGCTTTCTAATGGTTCATGGAGAATGCGATAAAGAGACTTTATTTGTTTACTTCTAATGAATAAGTCTATACTAATCATGCCCATTCCGCCCTTTGTTATATCAAGACAACAAACCTGTCTTTCTATTTGGTTAACTTTCCCATCCCATATAAAATTCCAAATAATATTGTTTATTTCTTTTGAATATTTTTCAAGAATTCCGCAATTCCAAACTGATTCCCCTCCCCCAAATTTTTTCCAGTCATTACCCCAGTTATCAATATCAGATTTTGAACAATGTGTTTCTTGAAGACAAAAAATATCGAACTTTTTTAAAACTAACCAATTAAAAATCATATCTCGTTTTTTATTGTTTCGTAAACCATTTACGTTTATAGAAGCAATTGACAAAGACATATTAAGATCGAATAGTTTTTTGTTTCTTTCTTTCGTCATTTAAATGTTTCACTTGAATGCTTTGAACCTGATTATATCTATTTGGAACAATAAACTTAACGGATCGGTTATGTGTATACCTTT
Organism: Mytilus galloprovincialis; assembly: GCA_037788925.1. Lineage (NCBI taxonomy): Eukaryota > Metazoa > Mollusca > Bivalvia > Mytilida > Mytilidae > Mytilus > Mytilus galloprovincialis. The sequence continues at coordinate 41,441,882 of CM075333.1, read as the reverse complement.
GTGTAAACAAATCAGGTAAAACTTTAATCATAAAGCGTCGTTTAAAAACCGTATAAGGTGTAATAAACAGATACTCATTCATGTTCTCATCATATAACAATAATAAGCGTCGTTTAAAAACCGTAAAAGGTATAATAAACAGATACTTATTCATCTTCTCAATATTTAACAATACAGTTTGGTATAGCTTAGCAATGTTTGCACTTTTTGCAATATATACATATAGGCATATAAACGAATTATTTTTAAATAACATATACATACGAAAAATATGTTTAAAAAAGTGGACATAATATTTACAGTGATACATTTGTGTTTTTTGTTTGTTTTTGTTTGTTTTGTTTTTTTTAAATATTTGTTTTTTAACATTAAAATCAGATTAAGTAGTCAGAGTGTTTATTCACATGGGTTTAATCATGATCTATTCCTGTCTCTTTTCTTGATACTTTGGATGTCCGGTCTGCAGATGTTGGAGTAGTTTTGTCACTTCTGTTGCGTTTTCGATCAATCGGAGTGTTTGATACGACGACGTTTGTGTTTGGGCTATTTAGAAACTCACACAGTTTACTGTTAATTCTTTGTGCGCCCTCTGTGCTGACGTGTACCCCACTACTGTCATTTTTATCAAACAACGTTCTGATTACAGCTCCGTGTTTATAAAATTGATCATTTATATCAACAAATGCTACAAATTGTTCTCGAACACAAAGTTTTTTCATGAAACTATTTACGTTTTTGGTTGTTTCATTTATTTTCTGAAACTGAGCGCCGTTGCCTTTTCGCGGTATGATATTGCAAAGGCCTATCTGTGCCTCTGGAAAGCTAGACTTTACACGATTGACAGCGCTTGTTACAAGAAGGTTTATTTGATCAGAGTCACTTTTATTTCTACTTATGTCGTTTGTGCCTAGACAGATAACAACCTTTTCAATATCTTTGTTTTCAGTTTTTTGAAAAGCTAGATCAATGTTTTGTTCAATTTTGTCAAAGGATCCTCCAGATATTGAAGCGTTCACTATCGAATCGTCGATATGACCCAGCCTAATGCAATTAGATGCTCCAAGGAGAACAGACACCGTCTCTCGTTCACAATTTGTGTTGTCTGATGCGATGGATTCCTTGTCGTCTTCGTCAGTGTGAATGTTTTTTGTATTGTCTTGTCTACCCTCTAATATTTCAGGACCATAACTGCCCAATTCCTTTTTTTCTGTTTCCTGTTTGTACTGTTCACAGTCTCGTCTGGCGTGACCATTGGCGTTACAGTAAGAGCAGTAGGCTTCACTTGTACAGGCGCTAGCTACGTGACCTATACCACAACAATTGTAACATCTCTTTTGATTCATGAGACTTGGTTTGTCCTTACATCTGTATGAAGGATGACCTGTGATATGACAATAAATACATGGAGTGCGATTGTTATCAGCAAAAAGTCTTACTTCAAAACGACCAAAAGATGTTCTATTCGGAAGCACTGTATCACATTCCAAAATATCAATATACCGAGACCCATTTTCGATGTTTGTGCCTTTGATAACGCCTCGTTTTAAAGAGCCTGGAACCACCTTACCAAATCTAAGCATCTGAGCAACAATATATAAGTTGTCTAGTTCGTAAGGTGCGTCTTTTATCGTTACATGAGTAATTAAACTCTCTACTTCGTAAAATTTAACAGATCTGTCTCTTAGTGCGATGCCTTGAGCCGCTAGTCTGTCTTTACTTTCAGGGTTTTTTAGGGTTACTATGCAGTCTTTTTCAGTGATTTGAATTGATAATACATCCTCAATATCAATTACCTTAGCAATTTCTGACAATACATCATCATGGGATATCCCTTTGAGTCCCTTGGTGAAAAAATGTATAGATAACTGTCTGTTTATCTTCGACATTTTTGTGAGTTCCGTTCAAGATGTCAACAAATGGACATGTATATATATCACAAATATCACAAATACTAGATTGTTTTGAAATTAAGTTTGCGAAATTTACTCACATATCCATCATTTGGTATATACCATAAGAATATCTTGAAAATTGGCACCAGAAAGTTTAGATATAAGAAATTTATAACACTTTTCCGATGAAACAAAAAACTCACACATCCATTTTCAAGGGGACATAATCCTGTTGTCCCCTTGATTTCACTACCAAAATTTTTATAATCCTATATCCAACATCCCCTTTTTGTAACCTCAACATCACCCCACTGTATATTCCGAGGGCTACTTGCAAGATTCATTTTGATCAAGATGGATTTTATGCCCACAATTATCAGCATGATATGGAACAGGATTAAAGTTTCGTGATCCCTGTAAAAAAAAACCAGTTGTGACTTTCTGTTTACATAACGAATATAAAATGGGAGCGGACGAGCTACACAAAAAATAGTAGTATCAACAAAGAGGCAATATCGGTAACTGTTTAAATCAAATTATTTAAATTATTTCAAATTATGACAAGAGAGCACACGCTGAAGTCTCTCGCCTTCTTTACCAATCATTGATATTATGTTGAGGGGGGGTCGGAGGGGTCCTGATTCCGAAAAACATGAAATCCCGAGGTCCCAAATTAAAAAAAAAATCAATGAACATAATCAATACCGAAGAAACGTTGCAATCTTATTTTTTCTGAGTTTCCCCAATAGCAAAAACAAAAAACATCACCAATTGATACATGTACATTTATAAAAATTCATATATATATATATATATATATATATATATATATATATATATATAGCATGTATGGCACATGAAAATATATACAGCTGCCGCGCGCTCTCCGTTTATTCATTTACTCGATTCGTGAATAGCGTGCTTTGTAACTGAACTGACAAATACTAGTGTTTGTTTTATTCATAATTTCATAAAAAAAAAGATGTGGTATGATTGCCACAGACACTTTTTTTTTCACAAGACATTAAATGATGATGAAGTAAGCAAGTATAATTCATACATGTAGTACAGTCTTCAACATTGATGAAAACCAATACCGCACAGCAAGCTACAAAAGATTCCAAAATGAAAAATTTAAAACAATACAATTCATTCGAGAAAAAATAACTTTACGGCGCATATATAGGACTCTTAGGGATTAAATCGTTTTAGGTGCACAACCAAATTCAGAGCGAATAACAACCTATAAACCATCATGTGTCCAAGCCTACAAAATCAGTCAGTACAATTGCAATCGATTTTGATAAAAAAAAATGTAATTTTATTATCGATACCTAGGATTACGTTAGGATTATAAATCAATTATGTATCAAATATATCGACAGTTAATTTTTTATCAATTTGTTTCTGTAAGTTAGTATTCTCAGCAGAATCTTCTGAAAACTATGGCTTTATAATTCTCTTCATACCTTTTCTTCTATTACATCGCAACACGACGATTTGATATATACTGATATAAACAGAAAAGATGTCGCTTACACAGCATCGAAATAACAACCCAACTAAACACACAACCAAAAGTCCCTTGGAAAAACTTTTATTGTATTCAAGAGAAGACAGGTGTCTCTATACATATATAATGTCAACTTCCGAATCGTTTGAAAAGTCTGATATACCTTAAGCAACTATCCAGTCACACTGGAAAACTATCAAGTTATTTTTGAAAGTCACACTGGAAGTGCATTCGCTTGCACAAACTACATATAAACAAGGTTAAGTACTATAATAAATAAAAAAGAAGAAACTGATAGCCTTATAAGTTCGTTTTGTTTGTAATTTTTTTTTTTTTACTTTTATTAATATGTTTCGGAATTTAATGTGACGTCCATTTTCGATGAACTAGTACAAATTTGTGTAAAGGGTCCACCATGTTCCCGATTTTCTCGCTGTATTGAAGACCCACTAATGGCCTTGGGCTGCTTTTGCGTTTTGGTCGGTTTGCTGTCTCTTTGTCAAATTCTCGTTCCTATCCTGACAACAGAAAGGAAAGGGTTTTATTTTATTTATAATTCAGGTGAAAGTAAAAAGTATGAAACAGTTTATTTTACCCTACAGTGGTTAAAGTTCCATAGCTTTTATATATTGTTACATAAAAAGGAGAGAAATGAAAGCTATGCTACCAAGTTTATCAACTTTCTGCCATTTACATAAAGTTAAATCTTGCACAATCATGTTTCCGTAAGCTTATCACAAAATGATATGAAACAATATTCCAAAACATAGTTCCCTGCAGAAAAATGATAATTATAAAAAAATATGAAAGGACCATTATGTACATTTGTAACAAATAATTAAGTGCTGGATTGATTGACTGTTGGTTGCTAAACAAAAAATAGGTAGACGAAGCGAAATAAACTAGGCCACAATTAAAAATATTTTGGTTTGCCCAAACCCTACCCAAAGGTTGATAATAAAAGAATTTGAGTAGGCAGCTTTTTTCTGGGTAGGTAGCGTTTGGGCAAACAAACCTATTCTTTTTTATGGCCCTATTTATAACTTTTCGTTTGTTATCATCATTATTATAAGAAATTAGCACGAACAAACCCAAAAATCGAAACAATAAAAGAAACGAAAAAAAAAAAGATTTTAATAAAACGATGTAAAAATAAGTTATAGATGACAACAAATTGGACAAAAGACCACAACTGTAATACATTCATACAAATATACAAATCAATAGCTTGGGATACTAGTAGTCAGGTACAGAAAAAGAAAGTTACTGTTTTAGAATATTAGTAGGGTTCAAGTCTCTGTCATGCTATTTGGGAGTAGTAAAGAACGCTACCAAGATAATGATATATAAGAAAAAAGCGACATGACTCGATAGAAGACGATTTTTACACACACACACAAAACTTGTACATTGACAAAAGATTTATCTATTAAAAATTAACTTTTTATTTACGTTTCTTTTGACTAGCAAACAAAAATTAAGGCTATTCAAAAGAGATGTTTTATGTCCCGAATATGACATCCATGACCGATCATGGCAACAGTCACGAAAGCAGAAGGAATGTAGGATGAAAAACTTCAATCAAATAGTTTGGGGTGGGAGAGGGGGGGGGGGAGTTGTAAAATTGCTGCGAGTTTGGTTTATCAAAAATCGATTTTACATATTTCCATATCTTATAATCAATTTTTCTCAAATTAAGTTTAGAAAAAAAGGGGGGTGTCAGTTAAAAAAACTATGTTTTTTTTATCCTACATTGAACTTTTGATATCGTCCCTTACTTCTTTACCTTGTGGAAGCGTCAACCTTGTGCATTATACAATGTCATCATTGCAGAAGTTGAAACACTATGTATTTCCGTTGGTGTCCCCCTTTTGTGGGGAAAATTTGGTTAATCATATAGGGAATCACTAAAGCATGACTGGAGTCCTCCCCCCTGTAGGTTAGTCAGCCCCCCTCTCCCCCTTATGAAAAGTTCTTGACCCGCCACTGCTTTTTGCTGTCGCTAATGCTTTACCAACTCTAGCCTCAGACACGTTGATTCCTTTGCTTGATAAATGGCCTGTCATCATTTTCCGACCGTTTGTGGGTCCAGCCTGAAAATAACACACACTGTGCGCACACCATGTTTTAAATGTAACTACAATGTCCTAGAATATGTTCCATGTACATGATGCATATGGCTTTGAATACGTGTGTGTCGATCAGTGTCGATCTGGTTGTTTTTTTTAATTTCTTTTATTTCAAAAGAATATTGTTACTGACTGAGACCCATTTTTTGTGTCGACATATTTGTCCTATAATACTCGTTTTGCTTTCACATATTAAAGATGTAAAATCTTATTGAATAAAAGGTAATAGAATGTACATAAAACAGAACCTCATAGGAACTGTTTTATGTTTGTTGAAATACTATTCACATAATTACATGTATGATACAGTCTTTGCTACATTTTGTTTCGGTAAAAGCAAATATAAAAAGTCATTCATCCTTCGAAATATACATTTACCACACCTACATGCATTCAAGCTAAGTTCATATTTTCTTTTATAAGATACTGCTTATTTGATATTCTGCGAGAATTGTGAAGATTATAAGCTTGGGAAAAACAAGTTTGTATTAAACAGATTCAAAATTAGGAAATGATATACAATGCAGAAAAATACAAATTTGAAGACAAATACTAGCGAAGTGATCAGAATAATATAACATCTACACCCATCCATCCCCACCCGCGAACCCTGCTCCTTGAGCATGTACAGAAACTGACATGGACACTATCTAATATTCTAATATTTTCCCTTCTTTCCTAACATGTTTGACACATTCAGCCACGATATGGTTTAAAACTCCTTCGTCTACTTCTCATCGGCTAGTTATTCCATTTTCAGAACAAAAAACGACTTATTGTTCGCGCTGATGCATGCTTGATTCCTATAGAAATCAAGTGTTGAGAAATGTCTTTGTATGTTCTTCCGTCAAGTATCATTTGTTGAATCAAACATCAATGGTCTAAAAGTTCTACCATTCTTACAACATGTACATGTATGTGAGCAAGAGACTTTTTCACTTCGAGAGAACTGAATTAGAGATTTCGACCCCGACAATTCAAAGAAAGAAAAGACAAAGAAAAACAAAATTCAGATAGATAGACAGATAGATATATACAATGAATGACAGATTGATAGATCGAAAGATATATATGAAAATGTATCTACAAAGACGACTAGGTATATAAATATAAAAGAAAGAATGATTTTTTTTGTGGTCAGTGTACCATTCTTGTTGGGAATTTGTTGATACCACACATAGTTCACACACACACAGTGACACACACCTTAAAAAGATCTTTAAGATATATTGACTTAAAACAAGAAAGAAGAGAACGAGACCATGTATATTTACGCCAAACATTTTTCATTTTAAGCTGAACAAATAGATTGTGAAAATACCCTACAAATTTTAAAATTAATTGGTTTGATAAATGTAACAAACATCTGTTGAAGTCACTTCTGAAAAATTATTTTCGTTATGAGAATTGAAATTTGTAATTTTCATGACATTACATTATTTAATTTCACGAGGATAATATTAAAAGTAATGATAAGTTTGTGTTAAAAAGATTTCATCTTATCAACAGTTTGAATTAATTAAAACATTTGAATTTGATTGTTTTAGAAAAGAAACAAATTTCAATCTCCTTCTTAAGGACAAAATATTGAAATTGCTAACCTTAAGCATTTTTCAATTTGCCATAAAATATTGAAAAATGGAAAATTCTAAAACGTGGAGCATTTTTCAATTTGCCTTTAAAAATTGAAAAATGAAAAATGCTCCAACGTGGAGCATTTTTCAATTTGCCTTCAAAAATAAAAAAATGAAAAATGCTCCTACGTGGAGCATTTTTCAATTTGCCTTTAAAATTTGAAAAATGAAAAATGCTCCAATTTGCTTTGAAATATTGAAAAATGAAAAATGTTGAATTTTCATCTTTAATTTTTTTTTCTCAAAAATGAAAATGTTTTTTTTGTGTTGAGGATTTTTCAATTTGTTTAATCAAAGTTTTGTTTTTATGCTTTAAATATAATACATATATGTGTATGTGTGAACCCGTGTATACACATTTTTTTTACCTTACCCCGAAAAGATAGGAGAACAACAACGCACCAGCAAAATTTTGTGATGTGGCGCAGGATTATTATGAAAAAAATTATTGTTATTTCCCTTGCTTAAAACCCTTAACTTTATATTTCCCTATTTTGTTATTCACATTCAGGTTAACTACATATTCTCGTTATATCTGTTAAATCAAATGGATATTGGTTTGTTTAATTCATTGATAGAGATATTTATTTTTACTCCAAAGTTTAGTATTTGCACCGTTGCAAAACATTTGTAAACTTCTTTAAAAAGTTAATATACATTTAAGATAACATCTGAGCAATACGGACACGCACAGATCAAGGCATATATAATCCTGCTCGTATCAACACGGTTCGGTAATTGCCATGAAAGGATTTAGCATAGCGGAAAGCAATTACAATATGCCCTATAAAACCCTCAACGACAGAATAGCTTCACCAAAGCTGAGAGCTATTCCTCAATGAATAGTAAATGAAAATATTGTAACATAAGATTTCGTACTTTCATGCAATTGCTACGGATTTGGTGATACCCTCGTTGACAACCTAGAAAATATGTAAAGATAAAAACAACACCTAGGAAAGCTGTTCTGTTCCCAGTCTCTCTGTATAAGGTTGATTAATATGCCATTTTCCTTCTAAATACAGCTCATTTTGGAAGTCATTGAATGCTCCCTTTCTTAACTAGATAAAATGAATTAAATAATTTGTTCACTGGTTTTTTTTGGGGGGTTAGTATTACTTAGCTATTTTAATACCAATAGTGCTTTAACATTTGGCATCCGTCGTCTCTGTTTACAACTAGAACAAGCTGTGGTTCACATCTCCGAATCTCAATCAGAATTACTAATGCTAAATGTTGGTCCCGCGAGGTTGATGTTGAATTTTACAGCGATTTTTCTGTTTTTAACTGAAATACATTATTTTGGGAAAATTAATCAGAAATGAAGCAGACATTTGAGTCAGTGCTCGGTAGAATTAGATACGACTGTCTTTAGGAGACAAGTTTTGAAAATGTAGGTGTATAATTGTTCCTGTGGTCTTTTATTTTTATAGTATGGTTTATTTGGTACATTTTGTGTCAATGTATAATCAAAATATGTTTAATGTTGTCAAGACTGATATTGCTGATCACTTAAAGTTTGTTCATTTTGAGACAGATTTTCTTTTATTTGGAATGAATGTGCGGTGGCATTTTAGCTAAAAATTAACTTCAAACGTGAAGCTAGTTTACATTTCTCTAGATATAAGAAGATGTGGTATGAGTGCCAATGAGACAGTTTGCCTTCTAAGTCACAATTTTTAAAATAAAAACCATTATAGGTCAAAGTACGGTCTTCAACACAGACTCATGGTTCACATAAAACAATAAGCTATAAATTGTTCCCAAAATGACTAACGTGTGTAAAACGATTCAAGCGGGAAAAACAACGATATAATCTATATACAGAACGAGAAACACTTATGAATCACATCAACTAACGACAACAAGGAACATTATAGAAGATAAAAAAAAAACAACTGATAAACAGACTTAGAAATATAGTACGATTCTGTTGTGGTTGTCAGATTATTAAAGTTTGCATATTTTGGTTTTAATATTGTTTCACTTATAGGGTCTTTACATCGGGATTAAACATATTTTTTAAAAACCAGTTGTTGGCATGAGACGGGTTATGTTCTTCTCTTAAATATTTTATAATTTGTATAATACTGAACCCCTAACGGGAGTTGCCTGATATTCCTATAATGAAGACGTAATCTTAAAATCAGTTTAATTAAGGTCTGGAGCTGACATGTCAGTAACTTCTAGTAGTCTGTTGTTATTTATGTGTTATTATCATTTTGTTTATTTTCTTTTGTTACCTCTTCTGACATCGGACTCGGACTTCTTTTGAACAGAATGTTACTGGGTGTATGGTTATGCGTTTACTTTTCTACATTGGTCAGAGGTATCAGGGGAGGGTTGAAATCTCATAAACATGTTTAACCCCACTTATTTTGCGCCTGTTCCAAGTCAGGAGCCTCTGGCCTCTTTTAGTCTTGTATTATTTTTAAATTAGGTTTTTAGTTTTTAATTTGTTTAGTATGGCGTCCATTATCACTGAACTGTACATGTATATATATATATATTTGTTTAGGGGCAAGCTGAAGGACGACTCTGGGTGCGGCAGTTTCTCGCTGCATTAAAGACCTATTGGTGACCTTCTGCTGTTGTCTGTTCTATATATATGGTCGGGTTATTATCTCTTTGACACATTCCTCATTTCCATTCATATTCTCAATTGGATTGTCTATTTAAAAAAATACAAGATACAAAATTATTATGTCTGAAGCTGTCAGGGAGAATCATAAAACCCTTGACATAAAATTATCCATATTTTGAGTCAGAGATAGGAGATCTTCCTATGATGCCCGCCCGTCCTCCCCCTAAAAAAAAGTAAACAACACTAAAACCTTATTCTGACATTACAGATGGGATTTCATTTCATTCACGTCAATGAGGTTGGAGTGACTCGGTGTGCGCCTTTTCCTAAATTCATCTTTTTTTGTTTGTTCTCCAGATCCCACCTTTGGTCTCCCCTTGATTTCATTACCCACATTTTAATAATCCTATATCCGACCATCCCTTTTTGTAACCTCAATAGCACCCCCTCTCTATATCCCGCTTCTGGGGTTACTTGCAAAATTCATTTTGATAAAAAATGGATTGTATGCTCAGAATTATCAGCCTGATATGGATCAGGATAAAAGTTTCGTGATCCCTGTAAAAAAACAAAACAGTTGTGACTTTCTGTTTACATAACGAATATAAAAGGGGAGCGGACGAGCTACAAAAAATATAATAGTATCAACAAAGAGGCAATTTTACGGAAGCGTATTAGCGCCACACATTTTTTTTTTATTTTTCTTCCTATGTTTGCGTTATAACGCAAACCTTTGCGTTGTAACGCAAACCTTTGCGTTATAACGCAGACATTTGTTATAACGCAAACCTTTTGCGATGTAACCTTTGCGTTATAACGCAAACCTTTGCGATATAACGCAAAAAAAAACATTTGTTTTTATCTTATTTCTTATTTAAGATTCAAAGGAAACAGTAGTTATTAATGGAGGAGGCTGTATATAATAAAATTTATCACCTTTGTAGTAATTGCAAAGTAAACTGCTTGAATAATTAAATCATATCAATGACTAATAGTGAGCAGAATAATATAAGAAGATGTGGTATGAGTGCCAACTAGATATCATTGAGATGGGAGCCATCTCTGTGGGCCCCGCTGTGAATAATGTGCATTAAAAAATTGTATCTTTACCATAGGACATGGGTTTGTCAACTGAAATCAAAGTTTTTGACCTTGACCTTTGACCTAAGAAGTTGTAAATAAATTATGACACACCCTTTGGTGTTGGTTTGTATACATGTCAAGTATAAACTTTGAAATGATAACGGTTCTCAAGATATAGAGCGGACACGATCTTTACCATAGGACATGGGGTTGTCAACTGAAACCAAAGTTTTTGACCTTTAACTTTGCCCTAGGCAGTCGTTCATAAATTATGACACACCCTCTGGTGTTGGTTCATATACATGTCAAGTATAAACTTTGAAATCATAAAGGTTCTCAAGATATAGAGCGGACACGATCTTCACCACAGGACACAGGGTTGTCAACTGAAACCAAAGTTTTTTTACCTTGACCTTTGACCTAGGAAGTTGTACATACATCATGACACGCCCTCTGGTGGTGGTTAATAAACATGTAAAGTATAAAGTATGAAATCATAATGGTTCTCTAGGTAGGGAGCGGACACAAAGTTAAAGTGTTACGGACGGACGGACGGACAGACTGATCACTATAGGGCGACCCGCCTAAAGGCGGGGCCCTAATAAGAAAACTCTCCATCTAAGTCACTATTCGTAAAAGTAAACCATCATAGGCCGAATTACGGTCTTCAACATGGAGCATTGGCTCACACTACACAACAAACTATAAAGGTCCCCAAAAACGATATCCAAGTTACTTCTAGTATATATATTACAAAGAAAATTGAGTAAATTGAGGTTATACCTAAGAAAAAAATCAACCCTGCTAATATAGGTATAACCGAATATAAATATACTTCCAAAGTAAGCTCTCGTTTGAGAACTGTGTAAAGTAGGTTACATTCAAACAAGCTACCCTTTGGCAATAAATGTATAGAATGAAGATGTTTTATTAATAAAATTATTTTCTCTCTATTCAAATTGCTACCCAAGCATCTTAAAAATACTTCATTATATTGAAATGAAAATTCAATGACTTTCTATCAAAGAATCTTGATCATATTCTGAGATTTAAAAAAAATGTTTCCTTATTAATAATTCATTTTAAAGCAGAAAGATCATTTTGTCTATTTGACTTGGAGGTTTCACAATTGTATGACATTATTTTTGATTTTCAATTTTAATATGACTATACTAAACTATATCTATTTTCTTGTTAAATTATATACTTTTCTGATGCACAAATCAGTCTTAATTTATGTATAATTGCACTTCAATTATTCCATTATTCCTATGCATATTTATTATAATGATTTGGCCTTGTATGTATGTTTCTTTTTTTATCTACTAGTAAATCACACCCGAAATGAAGGACAGACGGACATATATACAAAACTTAATGAATAATTGAAATAAAGATTTTTGCGTTATATAACGCAAAGGTTTGCGTTATAACGCAAAGGTTTGCGTTATATCGCAAAGTTTTGCGTTATAAGGCAAAGGTTTGCGTTATAACGCAAACATAGGAAGAAAAATTAAAAAAAAAAATGTGTGGCGCTAATACGCTTCCGTACAATTTCGATAAATGTTCTAATTATTTAAAATTTCTCAAATTACGAATAGAGTGCACACGCTGAAATGTCTCGCCTCCTTTACTAATCATTATGTTGATCCAAAATCCTGGACTTAAAAACATGAAATCCCGAGGTCCTGAAAGAAAGAAAAATCCCGGGTCCCGAAAGGGTTAATCCCGAAATCACAAGCTTAAAACCACCCGATCCCGACGTCCTGAAAAAGGTCCTGCCCACCCTCTATGTTGATAGTCCTAAATATAAAGCTTTACTACAACTATCACATAAACTTAACATGGTCAAAGAAAATTAGGACAAGTTCATATAAACAAAACAAGAAATACATGTACACCTTACAATAAATCACTAAGTATAAATGACCCATGCTAATAGTTTCTAAGAAACAGACTTAACCGAGAAAACTAAACACATGAACCCCGAAACTAAGGTCAAGGATCTGAACAATGGCAGGCAGAAGTGTACAACTTACAATTCCATACAGCAAGTAAAGTTAACCTATTTCTTATAGTTTAAGGAATCAGAACAAAACTAAAAAACTGAATACTGTGCAATGAACAGTGAAAATGAGGTCAAGGCCATATAAAACCTGCCAGACTGACATGCACATCATTAAATATTTCCATACACCAAACAAAGATTACATATTGCATATAGTGTTAGAAAAAAAGACCAAATATCAAAAACTTAACGTTGCTCAAGGTTTGATAAGCACAACCATGCTTGACACATCTATATCATTTCCTCTATTGTTCAATAAAATATCGTCATTTGATCTCGATGGATCAGCATCGCGTTGTGACTCAGGTTGGATTGGTTGATCTGACATGCATATATGTCTACTGGATCAGAATTCGTATCAGAGGCTCCTCTGATTCTACCTCTATCTCTACCATCACGCCCACTAGTTCTGGTATATTTTGGTGGTATGTCTGTGTTGTTTGCGAGAATTCTACGTATTTTAAATGACAATTAGAAGAATTAAAGGGAACAGTATTTATAAACAGTATGTATATGCAATATGATGTTGATGATAATGACGAGAGCGTAGTCAGATTACGTTTTGAAAGTGGAAAGGACTTAGACCGGTCGATGTAAGAGCGGTCTAAAATCGCAGAAAAGGTGTGTCAAGATCGTGTTGCAATCGAATAAATTGTGCATGTATTGTCGTTATGAAAACGTGATTAGCGTAATAAATCGTGATTATCGTATTGAAGACTCAGAATAGGCGTGATGAGAACGTGACCCGTAGCGGGATCGTAGTAGCATCGTGAAAACAATGAAAATCCAAACTTTCATCCTGCTCGTACCGGGACCTCACCTTTTAGATCGCGGTGAGCGTGGTGCAATAGTGGTCTAGTGTGACTTGGGCATAAAACATGCTCCTTGTTTCTCGACCTTTCCTACTGATCAAAATGAGCAACTGGTTCTTGTCTTGAATTGTTGATACCGTACTTTTCCTGCTTTCATCGTGTCAGAATACATTTTTTAATAATCGTGAAATATATATCACTTATTGTTCAGTAATTTCAACTGTTGTTATTATTGTTATTGGTCGTAACGTAATCAATAAACATAATCAATACCGAAGAAACTGTGCTATCTTATTTTTTCTTAGTTTCCCATGTAGCAAGTACAAAAAACATCACCAATTGATACATGTACATTTATAAAAATTCATATATGTATAGCATGTATGGCACATGAAAATAAATAACGCTGCGCTCTCCATGTATTCATTTACTCAATTTGTGAATGGAATGCTCTGTAACTGTAACTAAACTGACGAATACTAGTGATAAACTTTGTTTTATTCATAATTTCACAAAAAAAAAAGATGTGGTATGATTGCGAGAGAAACAATTTTTTCCACCAGACATTAAATGATGATGAAGTGAACAAGTATAATTCATAGTACAGTCTTCAACATTGATGAAAACCATTACCGCACAACAATCTATAAGAGAATCCAAAAAGAAAAATTTAAAAACAATTCAATTCAATTCATTCGAGAAAAATAAGTTTTACGGCGCATATATAGGACTCTTAGTGATTAAACTCGTTTTATGTGCACAACCATCCCCAGTGATAAAAAGCATATTATAAAAACAGTTGAATCGTTTCACAAATGATATCAGATATGTTCCTTACGTCCTAACTACAATCCTCTTCCCTTTCATGAATGTGACCTACCGAATTAGACTATTTACCGGATTTGTTATCACATTGACAACACGACGGTAGCCACATGTGAAGTAGGATCTGCTTATCCTTTCGAAGCACATGAGATCAACCCTAGTTTTTGGTGGGGTTCGTGTTGTTTATTCTTTAGTTTTCTATGTTGTGTCATGTGTACTATTGTTTGTTTGTTTGTTTTCTTCATTTTTAGCCATGGCGTTGTCAGTTTATTTTAGATTTATGAGTTTTACTGTCCCTTTGATATCTTTCGTCCCTCTTTTGAAAAGACTTTTCAAATAAATAAATAAAAAGCTCCGCTGTAAGCGCATGGTACTCCTCTTGTCTTAATGCTTTAAGGGCATACGATACAGTAGAGATCCCTCGTTGATTTTTTCTTAAAATCTTGATAGAAAGGTCAATTTCAATGTGTACTTTTTAAAAATGCAAAGAAAAAAGTACCTTCATGACCTACTTTTAGAGATAATTTGGTTCGAAATTTACATATTTGGAAGAAAATCCCTGAAATTTAATAAATTATGACTTTTAAAGAAAGTAACAATACTTTTGAACGAAAAGTCATAACTTAACCAGGTTTTTGTAAAATATTCCCTTGATCCATGACATCAACATACTGAAACAAGTTTAAGGTTATTAATAAACCAAATCATCATGTTCCGGATTTAGATTGCTATATCCGAAATAAAAAAATGACCATACTTTTGCGTCTTTTCGGAAGTGCAGAAAAAATTTGATCGTTGTTTTTTTCCTGAAATTTTGGTGGAGTGTTCTTGAAACAGTACTTGATTGATTGCAAAAGAAAACAATTGGGGTCCATGTGCTTGTTTTTTCAATGAAAAGCCATACATCTTTATTTTTTACGACGTCTGTCAGTATGGCGCTAAATTACGTTAAATTAAGTTTTAATCGCAACAACGTCGTGTAATCATTCCCGCCGTACACGAGTTCGCTGTCAAGTTTATGCAGGTGTTTTTCAAAGCGTTGATACTTAATATAAATGAAGGATTCTAGCAGATTGCTTAGTCAGATGTAGATCTGCTAGAAGTATAAAGGTGCATCTCCGTTCGACATTAGTTCTAAATTGCTTGATGTACTGTAGGATGATAGACAACATTATTGACATGACAAAATGTGAACCAAATATAAATTAAGTGAGGCGATCATACCATATAACCGTCAACAATGACAAAACCGATACCGTATCGTCAACTTTAAAAGGTCCCGACGTACTTTGATTTTATTTTTTTTTACACTCAAAAGATAATTATCTTTCAAATTTAAATTATGAGCAGTACTTCTTGTTTTATAATAAGAGCTGTTTTGTGCAATTTAACTTATGCCATTATTGCATCAATCTACAAAAAAATGAAGTTGTAATATAATATTTCATAGGAAGTACTGCAGCCGGTATAAGAGAATGATATTGAACGATGTCTTTATCAATAGATAAGTTACATAACAGTTTTTTTACGGCGTATACGTATGAATATTTGCATACTTGTTTGTCTAGAAGAAGATCTATATTGAAAACACTTTGTTCGTCTGTCTGATCGTCTAACTATACGACGAGTTTTAACGTGTGTACACTTTCTGATCTGTCTGTCTGCAGTTCGTGTACATTTGCCGATACTTCAATTTTTATCTCTCAATACATTGAAGTAAAAAATGTACAATAGGGACATGCTTATACAAATAAGAAGACAAATGACTAAACGACTATAGGACATCGGACGGCCTTCAAAAAAGAGTAAAACCCATACCGCATAGTAAGCTATGAAAGGCACCTACATGACAAATGCAAAAAAAAACTCAAACTTACGGCCTGATTTAAGTACAAAACAATGAACAAAATACAAATATGATGAACAATAGCAAAAGACACCGTTAATTACAAGCCCTTTTAACAGCATGTGAACGGGCGTTTTCTTGTTTTGGTCTATTACATCCAGTTTCATATACAAAAAGAATACATGTACAACCAATTAAACAAACTAACGTGTGACAATGCTGCATCTATTGGTAATATTTTGCTTAAATTCAAACCAAAAACGACACCAATATATTTTTTGAAATCTTTTTAATGGATTTTTATTAACAGTTTCTCTTCATACACATACAATATTATATGTTTTTAAAATATCAATTAAAATCGGCTTTTTTATTTACCAAATTTAAGTCCAGAATAGAATGAGACGCTCTCTTTACTTATTATTCTATTTACGAATAGAGGTGTTATACGACCTTGTCCACCAATGAGGGTCTCGCACATGCAGTCGGTTTTGTTATTTCATTGATAGTATGTTAAATTTGGCCTTACAATGACAATTAACCGTAAAATTTGGAGGCTGCCAAATGCTAAACAAGAAAAGAATTCAAGATAGTATTATTTACTTCGAATTCATTATCAATAAATGAAAATAACTGTTCTCGTCATGAAAAATATTGCACAGCTGTACAACACGCCGTAGTAATGACTTTTGTGTATGGATTTCAACACCAGACCAGATTCGGCTACACTACGCGCCATAGATTTTGTTAATTTTTTCTCATTAATTACGGGTTCATACGTTTTCTCATTTCTTTAAGTTTCATTAAAATAACATTTGGATGTCATAAATGTGCAAAAAATATTTGCCGCTGTACGTTAAGCAGCTACCAATACTCATAATTAGCTATTGCAGGTCGTTTTGTTCCGAATTTTGTTTTTCAGCATGTTACAGTTTAAGCAACGAATAGTAAGATAGGTCCCAATTCCTTGAAATATTTCTTTCTCTACGCTGAGCAGATTCCGCTGGGCCGTGCAGCGTTTTGCAGTTATTCAGTGCCAGACTTAAAAGCTCCACAATTCTTGTTCCGTCTTTCCATGTTATACTGTCAGTACTCTCTTTTGTGTCTATCACCATTTCTTCAATTTCGTCATGCAAAATTTCCTTGACCGTTTCCGACATTTTGTCAGAAGAAAAAATCCCCAAAACTGTACAACATCAAATCAGAAATTATATAAAAATCAAAAAGGTACTTAGTTTAATTATTAGATATATTAACTAGTCACCATAGTCTAATCATTAAATGCTGAAAGCATTTGTGATTTACAATGTATTATCCGAAAAACTGGAAAAAAGCCTCATTTTTTTATGAATAAAAACTCCATAACTCCAAAAATGTAAATGTTTCATAAAAGTTGGTAAAAGCGTGTTTGAGTTATTGTCCAAAAAACTGGAAAAAAATCCCCTTTTTTCAATATAAAAATTCATAACTAAAAAACGTACAATCTGAAATTTAAAAAAAAATTGAAAGGTAGCTTTTTTGTAAAAATCAACAGATTTAAACAGTTCACTAAACTGTTATAAAATTTTGTTTAAGTGTTTATGAGTGATTGTCCGAAAACTGGGAAATCCCCCCTTTTTTAAGCATAAAAATTCATGACACGGAAACGTAAAATCTGAAATTTATAAAAATCAGAGCATACGTAAATAGATTTAAACAATTCACCAAAGTCTCATTAAGTTGATGGAAGCATTTCAGAATTAGTCTCCGAAAACTGGAAAACTCCCCCCTTTTTAAGGAAAAAAAATTCATAACATGGAAACGAAAAATTTGAATTTTATAAAAATCGAAAGGGAGCTTACGTCAATAGATATAAACAATTCGATAAAGTTCCATAAAAGTTGGTGGAAGCGTTTTTTATTAATTGTCCGAAGTGTGGACGACGGACGCACAACGGTATACCATAATATGTCCCGTTTTAGACGGGCGTATACAAACAAAGAAACAAGTTATAAAAAATGCTAAACATATAGTACAGATACAAGCGTGCTCGATGTTTGTGATAGAGGGGGAGGAGTGTGAAATTGCTGCGAGTTTTGTTTATCCAAAATCGATTTTACATATGTCCGTTTTTTACAATCAATATTTCAAAAATTAAGTTAAGAATAAGGAATCAGTGAAAAAACTATGTAAATTAAATATTTTTTTATTATCCTACATTGAACTTTTGATGTTGTCCCTTACTTTGGCTTTGTGGAAGCGTCGACCATGTGCATTATAAGCTGTCATCATTGCAGAAGTTGAAACACTATGTATTTCCGTTGGTTCCCCCCACCCTTTTGTGGGGAAAATTTGGTTGATTATATGGGAAATCGCCGAAGCATGACTGGACCCCCTTAAGGTCAGTCAGTGCCACCCCTTATGAAAAGTTCTGGATCAACCACTGCTGCTGTCGTAAATGACGGTAGCGAGGGTTAACTATCGCTAATGCTTTACCAACTCTAGCTTCACACACGTTGATTCCTTTGCTTGATAAATGTAACTACTAGTATTTGTTCCATGTACATGATGCATACGGTTTGAAATTCGATCATTTGTGTCGATCTGTGTCGATCTGTTATTTTTTCCTTCTTGTATTTCAAAGGAAGATTGTCACTGACTGAGACCCCTTTTTTGTGTCGACATATTTGTCCTATAATACTCGTTTTGCTTTCACATATTGAAGATGTAAAATCATATTAAAGACATGATAATAGAATGTACATAATACAGAACCTTGGGGGAACTGTTTCATGTTTGTTGAAATACTATTCACATAATTATTATATATTCTTTGCTACATTTTGTTTTCGGTAAAAGCAAATATAACAAGTCTTTCATTCTTCGAAATATACATTTACCACACATACATGCATGCAAGTTAATTTCATATTTTATTTTATAAGATGATTATTTGAAATTCTGCGAACTAAATTGTGAATATCATAAGCTTGGGAAAAACAAGTTTGTATTAAACAGATTCAAAATTAGGAAACGCTGTACAATGTAGAAAAATACAAAATTGAAAACATATACTAGAACAGTGATCAGAATAATTTAACATCTACACCCATCCCTCCCCATCCCTTTCGAATCGCGAACCCTACTCCTTGAGCATGTACAGAAGCTGACATGGACAATATCTGATATTCTAATATTTTCTCTTCTTTTCTAACATGTTTGACACATTCAGCCACGGTATGGTTCAATGCAACTTCGTCTACTCCGCATCGCCTAGTAATTCCATTTTCAGAACAAAAACGACTTACGGAAAGAAAAGACAAAGAAAAACAAAAGTCAGATAGATAGACAGATAGCAAGATATATACAATGAATGACAGATTGATAGATCGAAAGATAGATATAAACACGTAGCTACAAAGACAGCTATATACATTGTATATAGATAAAAAGAAAGAATGATTCTTTGTGGTCATTATCGTACTTGTCAGTGTACCATTCTTGTTCGGAATTTGTTGATACCACACATAGTTCACAAACACAAACACACCTTAAAAAGATCTTCAAGACATATTGCGCTTAAAACAAGAAAAAAAAAACGGAAATAGTAAAACATTTAATAAAAAGGGACAACAATTTAAACATTTAAAACGCCTACATTGAAACAAATTACATTTCGTTCCCATTATTAGACATTTAAATAATGAACATTTTTCAAATTTGAATATTGCACAGTAAAATGAAAATTGAAAAATTGGAGCATTTTTCATTTTTCAATATTTGAAGACAAATTGAAAAATGCTCCACGCTTGAGCATTTTTCATTTTTCAATATTGTAAGTCAAATTGAAAAATGCTCCACGTTAGATCATTTTCCATTTGTCAATATTGTAAACTAAATTGAAAAATGCTAAAGGTCAGTATTTTCAATATTTGCTTTTAAGAATGAGATTGAAATATGTTTTGTTTTCTATATATATATATCTTTATTCTGACAAACCTTCGTCAATACAATTCTAAAGCAAGCAAATACAAATGTTTTAATGATTTTAAACTTTTGACAAAATAAAATCATTTTTAACAGAAAGTTATTGTCATTTGTTTCAATATCTTCGTTAAATCAAAAATATAATTTCATGAAAATAACAAATTTCAAATCTCATAGAGAAAATGGTTTTTCGAAAGTGATTTCTATAGGTTTTTGTTACATTTTTCAAACCAACTACCTTTAAGATTTGCAGAGCAATTTGAAAATTTATTTTTCATTTTAAAATGAAAAATGTTTGGCGTAAATGTACACGGACGAGAACGGAAATAGTAAAACATTTAATAAAAAGTGTCAACAATTGAAACATTCGAAACGCCTATATTGAAACAAATTACATTTCGTTCTCATTATTAAACATTTAAATAATGAACATTTTTCAAATTTGAATATTGCACAGTAAAATGCAAAATGAGAAATTGAATCATTTTTCATTTTTCATTTTCAAACGTCAAATTGAAAAATGCTCCGCGTTGGAGCATTTTTCATTTTTTCAATATTTGAAGTCAATTTGAAAAATGCTCCACGCCAGAGCATTTTTTTATTTTTCAATATTGTAAGTCAAATTGAAAATGCTCCACGCTAGAGCATTTTTCATTTTTCAATATTGTAAGTCAAATTGAAAAATGCTCCACGTTAGAGCATTTTTCATTTTTTAATATTGTAAACTTAATTGAAAAATACTAAAGGTCAGTATTTTCAATATTTGCTTTTAAGAATGAGATTGAAATATGTTTTGTTTGCTAAAGCAAGCAAATGCAAATGTTTAAATATATTAAAACTTTTGACAAAATAAAATCATTTTTAACACAAACTTATTGTTATTTGTCTTAATATCTTCGTAAAATCAAAAATGTAATTTCATGAGAATAACAAATTGCAAATCTTATAGAGAAATTGGTTTTTCGAAAGTGATTTGAATAGATTTTTGTTATATTTTTCTAACCAACATTTAAAATTTTCAGAGCAATTTGAAAATTTATTTTTCCTTTTAAAATGAAAAATGTTTGGCGTAAATGTACACGGACGATTTATAATAGTGGATTGGGAAACAAGTTATTACATTTGGTTAATGAGGTCAAATAATTTTGTTATACGAGTCATCTCGACTCCCGGAATGACAAAAGTAAAATAATTCAAATGATAAAACTAACGGCCTAAATTATGTACAAAAAATGAACGAAAAACATAATTAATGTAACACGTCAACAAAAGAAAATCACTGAATAACAGCTCCTGATTTGGAACAGGCACACACACCTCTTGATTTAAAATCTTAAATAAGACCGGCAAAATAGCAAAACTCTATATATATATATAAATCGCTATTTTGCCGAAGCCTTAATATATTTAATACAAAGAGTTCTTAAATCAATTTTAGCCATACAATTTATAAATCAATTCTAGCCGTAAAATCATAGTTATAAATCAATTTTAGCCGTAGAATTTATAAATCAATTCTAGCCTTAGAATTTATAAATCAATTCTAGCCTTAGAATTTATAAATCAATTCTAGCCGTAGAATTTATAAATCAGTTCTAACCGTAGAACTGTTATAGAAGTAGAACTGACCAAATATGTGGTCAGTTCTAGGTAGAACTGTCTAAAACTGTTCTAGGGTAGAACTGTCAGGATCAGTTCTAGGTAGAACTGTCAAAATCAGTTCTAGGTAGAAGTGACCAAATCAGTTTTAGGTTAGAACTGTTCTAGCTAGAACTGTCTAAAAGGTGTCAGGCTGACAGTTCTACATACTGTCCTAAAACAGTTCTCCTGACAGATTCTGACAGATTTTATAAGAGGTTAGAAGTGATCTCCACTGTAACCTACAAATAAATAAAGACGGGTAGACACTGTCTACTATCTATATTTAGTGTTATTGACTAAACTGTCGATTACACCTGGCTTTGTAGCTAGATAAACGTCCAATATATATGGCAGTTGTTTATTAATCCGGTATATTGACAAAAATAACTGATCAACATAAACAGATATAATAACTTAATGTGACGCTGATTAGGATCTCGCAGTCAAATCATTGTGAAATTATATAGAATGAAATTCAAAACAGTGTGGCTGTGGCCATTGATTGACACATTAAATTCATCCATTGACTGGGACAATTTAGGTGAACGTTTGTATGTAACGACCACTGCTCAGTGTGTACTTTTTAAAGACACTTAAACTATGGGGTCACCAAAGGTTCTCAACGCCTTAATAAAGTAATTCGAAAAATTAATCAGAAATAACACGATGTTTTGATTTATATCAATTATATAAATCAAAACATAAAGGTTATTCCCGATTATTTTTCGAATTATTTTATAATTAAAGGCGTTAAGAAACCTTTGGTAACCCCACAGTTTAAATGTCTATCGTAGGTACGTCGTGAACAGTGGTCGTTACAGACAAACGTTCACGTAAATTGTCCCAGTCAATGGATGAATTTAATGTGTCAATCAATGGCCACAGCCACACTGTTTTGAATTTCATTCTAACAGACATACATCATTCGAATGTGTGATCTATCTCCTGCATTTCAGATCTTCATAGCTGACACTGTAGCAACTAGGAAGTACGTTTTTATGCATTCACCAACATATGGCGAAACACACGTATGTTACTTTTCAGGTTTCCTGTATTGAATTATTAATAAGGCATGATATGATTTGACTTCCTGGTTATTTCTCTATTGCTTTATCCCACTTTTGTATATGTCTTAAGGTTCTTACACATCATGGGCTTTCAAATACTCGGCTTTTATCGTTCCTGATTTAGGTGAATCCAGAAAAGCGCTTCGGAAGCATACAATTTATAAGTTGTTGTTTTCATTTTTTTACAGTTTCGGCTGGATCACATTCCAACTGTACTGACGCTACATTTATTGATTGTCAGGATACACATGTCTGCAGCCATACAGATCTCAAGAAGTACTGTCCTTTCACCTGTGGTATATGCAGTAAGTTGTTACCCGCATCCGGGGTTACCATTTATAGAACCAAAGATTTCAATAATGATAGAATACTATACATGTATGTCAGTGTATCCCAAACTCTGTCTGACCGACAAAATGTCAGTCAAAAATCATTCGGACAGACAGCAATTTTCAGTATAAAAGTGCAAATTTCTCTTTCGGTCAGACAAACCCTAAAAAAGTTTGGCACAGACTGGTATGTATTTGCATACTTATTAAATATCATTTCTTAATATTTTACATAATATAAAATAGTACTATATATGTTTGTGTAGTATTGTCAATTTTGATGATCCAATACCTATTAAGTTTACTGGTTGGTAGATTCTTATAGACTCTATATATATAAAGCAAATTTACAGATCTAACATTGTTGGGTTGATGTTTAGACGAGTTATATATATATATATATATATATATATATATATAAATAAGGGTTTACATATGTTCGCAAGGGTTGTAATAATTTACTATCGTGTGGAGCTCTTTTGTGTGTTCTCTTTCTATTTTCTAATAGTTCGCAAATGGTTCGCTTACACTATTAGATATCTAGCTCGTGGCACAAACACGTCTTTATATAAATCTTGAAATGAAATAGATGCAACTACTTTATGTCTCTCAGTTTATATTAGTGTTTCATCATATTTTCTTTTTGAATCAACACTAACGTCGTTATGGCTTACTTTTTGCCTGCATTATTCTGTATTTGTTGTAAATCAAAATCGTCGGGGAACAAATAAACAAATCGCATAAACTAATGGGTTTTTTTTCTTTTGAATTTGACCTTTAAACAATGAATCAATACTTTACTTTCTTTTGTTTTAGAACCCTGTCAAGACGAAAGTGTGTTTAACTGTAATCAGAATGTGTGTTATTTTCCCACGCTAAAGAAATTCTGCCCTGTAACTTGTAATTCTTGCAGTGATGCCACACATAACATGCATAATACAAGTATGTTAATTTAGTGTTACATAAGTGTGGGTTATATTAAAAGTATCATTTCAAAAGAATTCTAGATATTATATTACTTATGTTTAACCCGATTACAACCAAGGCCGTGTTCACATTGACCTAAACTCGGTGCTGTGTTAGTGTAACTCCCACATAAACTAAACATAATTACGTTCCCATTGATAAAACTCAATGTTTACAAGACATTTGCGGAAACTAGGCCTATGCCTAGGATTACACTTTAGACTTACGATTACAGGTGACAAAAACAAGGGGTCATCTCAAAATACAAAAACAAACCAACAATACATATACAAAATAGCAAATGGTGTCTTCTATATAAAAAAAAGATGTAAGCAACACGTTAAGTTGCATGTCCGAAGCGCTTTTCTGGATTTCCCATCAGGACCGCACAAAGCCGAATAAATATTTTTCAGATGATACTCTACTGCACGATTACAACTTTGTATCCGCAACTGTTTCGTTACCGACTTAGATAGATTGTGATTTTTTTTAACAATTTCTTCTCGCCTGCTACACTTTTGAATTTTTTATCCCTGACAATCAATTGAATAGATTTGGGTATAAACTTTGTGAAGAAATGAACAACGTCGCAGTGAGAGATCACGGGCTGTTTCGGGGATATGAACACCCCTTTTCTTGCCGATCAATGCTTTTGATTAGTGACATTTGGTCGGACCCCCAAACCCCCCCCCCCCTTCCTCCCCTTTACCTTGGGTTGGAATCCTCTTTGGAAAATGGCTGGATCGACCCTTGCGTCGTCAGGTCCCTCTATATTACAATTCCATGAAAAAAGTACCAGTCTCGGAACAGGGGTTAAATTAGCTCATGTTTCGAGCATACCAGTTTCACCTATGTTCATGGACCAGGCAGAAGCTAGCGAACAATAGCTAGCGAACAATAAGCCAGCGAACAATAAGGCGATATATCGAGAAACCAAAAAACAGAATAAGACAACAACGGCCGTTAAATAAAAAAATATTTAAAAAGGCAGAAAATCAGTTAAAATATAGCAATTTAAACTCAATTTTGAAATGGTTTTTATCCAATCTATTGATTAAACAAGTCGCATAACTTTTTAGGCTAATATTCAGTACCACAATAACTATGCATCTATCAACGGATTATTTGTAGGTGTAGGGCCACCTATGCACCCTCTTCAATTTAGAACGTATGTAAAAGTAGTCCTACCCTGTAAAATATAGCACCTTTTATGTCATTGTTTAATCTAGAGCTCAAAATTTGAAAAAAATGTCAAAAAATTAGGAGGGTCGGCCTATTCCAGGGCTTCTAGAGAAAAATAATGAGGGGTGTCACGGGGAATGACTATATAGGTCTTGTAGAAGAGAAACAGGCGCTTCTTTTACGCTAGGTATCGAAGGGCGCTATGTTCAAAAATCTGAAACTAGAGCTCAAAATTTAAAAAAAAATGTCAAAAAATTAGGGGGGTCGGACTATTCTAGGATTTCTAGAGAAAAATAATGATGGGTGTCACGGGGTATGACTATATAGGTCTTGTAGAGGAGAAACAGGCGCTTCTTTTGCACTAGGTATCGAGGGCGCTATGTTCAAAAATCTGAAACTAGAGCTCAAAGTTCGAAAAAAATGTCCAAAAAATGGGGGTAGGGTCGGCCTATTCCAGGAGTTCTAGAGAAAAATAATGAGGGGTGTCACGGGGTATGACTATATAGGTCTTGTAGAAGAGAAACAGGAGTTTCTTTTGCGCTAGGTATCGAAGGGCGCTATGTTCAAAAATCTGAAACTAGAGCTCAAAATTTGAAAAAAATGTCAAAAAATTAGGGGGGTCGGCCTATTCTAGGGCTTCTACAGAAAAATAATGAGGGGTGTCACGGGGTATGACTATATAGGTCTTGTAGAGGAGAAACAGGCGCTTCTTTTGCACTAGGTATCGAAGGGCGCTATGTTCAAAAATCTGAAACTATAGCTCAAAATTCGAAAAAAATGTCCAAAAAATGGGGTAGGGTCGGCCTATTCCAGGAGTTCTAGAGAAAAATAATGAGGGGTGTCACGGGGTATGACTATATAGGTCTTGTAGAAGAGAAACAGGCGCTTCTTTTGCGCTAGGTATCGAAGGGCGCTATGTTCAAAAATCTGAAACTAGAGCTCAAAATTCGAAAAAAATGTCAAAAAAATGGGGGTAGGGTCGGCCTATTCCAGGAGTTCTAGGGAAAAATAATGAGGGGTGTCACGGGGTATGACTATATAGGTCTTGTAGAAGAGAAACAGGCGCTTCTTTTGCGCTAGGTATCGAAGGGCGCTATGTTAAAAATCTGAAACTAGAGCTCAAAATTCGAAAAAAATGTCAAAATATTTGGGGGGTCGGCCTATTCCAGGAGTTCTAGGGAAAAATAATGAGGGGTGTCACGGGGTATGACTATATAGGTCTTGTAGAAGAGAAACAGGCGCTTCTTTTTCGCTAGGTATCGAAGGGCGCTATGTTCAAAAATCTGAAATTAGAGCTCAAAATTTGAAAAAAATGTCAAAAAATTAGGGGGGTCGGCCTATTCTAGGACTTCTAGAGAAAAATGATGAGGGGTGTCACGGGGTATGACTATATAGGTCTTGTAGAGGAGAAACAGGCGCTTCTTTTGCACTAGGTGTCGAAGGGCGCTATGTTCAAAAATCTGAAACTAGAGCTCAAAATTCGAAAAAAAATGTCAAAAAATTAGGGGGGTCGGCCTATTCCAGGGCTTCTAGAGAAAAATAATGAGGGGTGTCACGGGGAATGACTATATAGGTCTTGTAGAGGAGAAAAAGGCGTTTCTTTTGCGCTAGGTATCGAAGGGCGCTATGTTCAAAAATCTGAAACTAGAGTTCAAAATTTGAAAAAAATGTCAAAAAAATAGGGGGGTCGGCCTATTCTAGGACTTCTAGAGAAAAATAATGAGGGGTGTCACGGGGAATGATTATAAAGGTCTTGTAGAGGAGAAACAGGCGCTTCTTTTGCGCTAGATATCGAAGGGCGCTATGTTCAAAAATCTGAAACTAGAGCTCAAAATTTGAAAAAAATGTCAAAACATTAGGGGGGTCGGCCTATTCCAGGAGTTCTAGAGAAAAATAATGAGGAGTGTCACGGAGAATGACTATATAGGTCTTGTAGAAGAGAAACAGGCGCTTCTTTTGCACTAGGTATCGAAGGGCGCTATGTTCAAAAATCTGAAACTAGAGCTCAAAATTCGAAAAAAATGTCCAAAAAATGGGGGTAGGGTCGGCCTATTCCAGGAGTTCTAGAGAAAAATAATGAGGGGTGTCACGGGGTATGACTATATAGGTCTTGTAGAGGAGAAACAGGCGCTTCTTTTGCGGTAGGTATCGAAGGGTGCTATGTTCAAAAATCTGAAACTAGAGCTCAAGATTCGAAAAAAATGTCAAAAAATTAGGGGGATCGGCCTATTCCAGGGCTTCTAGAGAAAAATAATGAGGGGTGTCACGGAGAATGACTATATAGGTCTTGTAGAAGAGAAACAGGCGCTTCTTGTGCGCTAGGTATCGAAGGGCGCTATGTTCAAAAATCTGAAACTAGAGCTCAAAATTTGAAAAAAATGTCAAAAAATTTGGGGGGTCGGCCTATTCTAGGACTTCTAGAGAAAAATGATGAGGGGTGTCACGGGGTATGACTATATAGGTCTTGTAGAGGAGAAACAGGCGCTTCTTTTGCACTAGGTGTCGAAGGGCGCTATGTTCAAAAATCTGAAACTAGAGCTCAAAATTCGAAAAAAAATGTCAAAAAATTAGGGGGGTCGGCCTATTCCAGGGCTTCTAGAGAAAAATAATGAGGGGTGTCACGGGGAATGACTATATAGGTCTTGTAGAGGAGAAAAAGGCGTTTCTTTTGCGCTAGGTATCGAAGGGCGCTATGTTCAAAAATCTGAAACTAGAGTTCAAAATTTGAAAAAAATGTCAAAAAAATAGGGGGTCGGCCTATTCTAGGACTTCTAGAGAAAAATAATGAGGGGTGTCACGGGGAATGATTATAAAGGTCTTGTAGAGGAGAAACAGGCGCTTCTTTTGCGCTAGATATCGAAGGGCGCTATGTTCAAAAATCTGAAACTAGAGCTCAAAATTTGAAAAAAATGTCAAAACATTAGGGGGGTCGGCCTATTCCAGGAGTTCTAGAGAAAAATAATGAGGAGTGTCACGGAGAATGACTATATAGGTCTTGTAGAAGAGAAACAGGCGCTTCTTTTGCACTAGGTATCGAAGGGCGCTATGTTCAAAAATCTGAAACTAGAGCTCAAAATTCGAAAAAAATGTCCAAAAAATGGGGGTAGGGTCGGCCTATTCCAGGAGTTTTAGAGAAAAATAATGAGGGGTGTCACGGGGTATGACTATATAGGTCTTGTAGAGGAGAAACAGGCGCTTCTTTTGCGGTAGGTATCGAAGGGTGCTATGTTCAAAAATCTGAAACTAGAGCTCAAGATTCGAAAAAAATGTCAAAAAATTAGGGGGATCGGCCTATTCCAGGGCTTCTAGAGAAAAATAATGAGGGATGTCACGGAGAATGACTGTATAGGTCTTGTAGAAGAGAAACAGGCGCTTCTTGTGCGCTAGGTATCGAAGGGCGCTATGTTCAAAAATCTGAAACTAGAGCTCAAAATTTGAAAAAAATGTCAAAAAATTAGGGGGGTCGGCCTACTCTAGGGCTTCTAGAGAAAAATAATGAGGAGTGTCACGGGGAATGACTATATAGGTCTTGTAGAAGAGAAACAGGCGCTTCTTTTGCGCTAGGTATCGAAGTGCGGTGTTCAAAAATCTGAAACTAGAGCTCAAAATTTTAAAAAAATGTCAAAAAATTTGGGGGGTCGGCCTATTCTAGGACTTCTAGAGAAAAAATAATGAGGGTTGTCACGGGGTATGACTATATAGGTCTTGTAGAGGAGAAACAGGCGCTTCTTTTGCGCTAGGTATCGAAAGGCGCTATGTTCAAAAATCTGAAACTAGAGCTCAAAATTTGAAAAAAATGTCAAAAAATTAGGGGGGTCGGCCTATTCCAGGGCTTCTAGAGAAAAATAATGAGGGGTGTCACGGGGAATGACTATATAGGTCCTGTAGAGGAGAAACAGGTGCTTCTTTTGCGCTAGGTATCGAAGGGCGCTATGTTCAAAAATCTGAAACTAGAGTTCAAAATTTGAAAAAAATGTCAAAAAAATAGGGGGGTCAGCCTATTCTAGGACTTCTAGAGAAAAATAATGAGGGGTGTCACGGGGAATGACTATATAGGTCTTGTAGAGGAGAAACAGGCGCTTCTTTTGCGCTAGGTATCGAAGGGCGCTATGTTCAAAAAATCTGAAACTAGAGCTCAAAATTTGAAAAAAATGTCAAAAAATTAAGGGGGTCGGCCTATTCTAGGACTTCTAGAGAAAAATAATGAGGGGTGTCACGGGGTATGACTATATAGGTCTTGTAGAATAGAAACAGGCGCTTCTTTTGCACTAGGTATCGAAGGGCGCTATGTTCAAAAATCTGAAACTAGAGCTCAAAATTCGAAAAAAATGTCCAAAAAATGGGGGTAGGGTCGGCCTATTCCAGGAGTTCTAGAGAAAAATAATGAGGGGTGTCACGGGGTATGACTATATAGGTCTTGTAGAAGAGAAACAGGCTCTTCTTTTGCGCTAGGTATCGAAGGGCACTTTGTTCAAAAATCTGAAACTAGAGCTCAAAATTTAAAAAAAAGGCAAACAATTAGGGGGGTCATCCAGTAGCGGCATAACACAAAAAAACTCATCATAAATACCAGACGCGCGTTTCATCTACAAAGACTCATTAGTGACGCTCGAATCAAAATAATGATTGAAAGGCCAAAATAAAGGACGAAGTTGAAGAACATTGAGAACATAACATTCCTAGTAGTTTTGCAAAATACAGGTAAGGCAGTCTATTCCTGGTGTAGAAAAACCTTAGTTTTTTCAAAAATTCAAAACGGTGTTAGTTTATAAGATTATATCAATGATAAGCCAAGTCAACACAAGTGCTGACTACTGGGCTGGTGATACCCTCGGGGAAATAAACCTCTACCAGCAATGGCGTCGACTCAGTGGTTGCATTTTAAGTTTTAACTCATCATAGATACCAGTATTTAAATTTTATATTTACGCCAGACGCGCATTTCGTCTACAATATATCAGTGAATGTCCTGTGAAGGGGAAACAGGCGCATCGTTTGCGTAAGACTATAGGTGCTATAGAAAAAGGAAGATGTGGTGTGAGTGCCAATGAGACAACTCTCCATCCAAATAACAATTTAAAAAGTAAACCATTATAGGTTAAAGTATACGGCCTTCAACACGGAGCCTTGGCTCACACCGAACAACAAGCTATAAAGAGCCCCAACATTACTAGTGTAAAACCATTCAAACGGGAAAACCAACAGTGTAATCTATATAAGCAAAACGAGAAACGAGAAACACGTATATATTACATAAACAAACGACAACTACTGTACATCAGATTCCTGACTTAGGACAGGTGCAAACATTTGCAGCTGGATTAAACGTTTTAATGGATCCAAACCTTCTCCCTTTTTCTGAAACAATAGCATAACATCACAACATAGAAAAACACACGATAAAATATCAATTGGTAGACTTAACTCAATCAAAAAACGTATGATTACACAATGAACGAATATATTTGATCTGCAACATCTGAATACAAATGCATAGTTAATTAAATATTAGAGACAAAAATTCATGAACAAAAAGCTAACAAACAAATTTAAACAAAGCCATGGCAGGACATCACTGAGAAATATTTAACCCTTCGAAAATATTGATCAATATTCACTTTAGAAAAAAACCGGTTTTAAAAAAAATAATTATAATCTTGAAGTTTATACAAATGTAGTAAGAATAATGCTATGTTCAATTTTGTCGAAAGGAACTAAAAACTTTTAATGAAAAACTCAACTGTCAGACAAGAACGCGAAAACCAAAAAAAAACATATCATAGTCAGCAAAGACTAATTTGCAATTTCTTGTCATATAAAGTCATAATTTCCCCATCCAAATAACATGATAAAAGAGTTTGTAAAATGTGTTATGTAAATACTGATAAAAAAAATGCTGATTACTGGCTGATTTTCTTTTTCAAGGGTATGTCGAAAAGAAAACGACGAAGATAAAAAGAACTTTAGTGCGAATGGTAGCTGGTATATAACCAAATTGGAATTGAAATTAAAAAACACTCTTTATTTTTTTATGATATAATTTGTTAAAATAGAACTAGTTAAACACTATTTAAATATCACCTGAGTTTGATCAATAATTATCGACTCGATAAGTTCTTATCTGCACATGCAGCTCCTGTACCCGTACACAGCAAAACATGTGTTTCATCCACATTGTTTTCAACACTTTAAATAACCAAGTTTATAAAGTTATGTGATTGACACCTTGAAATAGGTCCTCCACAACTCATAACAGCAGCAAGATGGCAGATTATCAGCATGAGAGAGGCAGGAATGTCGCTGTGACAATTGCACGTATTGTCGTTCATCACTTTTCCACTATAAGTCGTTTAGAGAATAAAAATTAGGCAATACACGATATAAAAGACTATCCGAGACCAAAAAGACCCCCTATGCCACCTGCTAGGGAAAATCAAGCATGATGAAGCTTAGTCAGAAAGAAACCCATTGCATACAATACAATCCTGAAAAGAGAGAGGTGGGCATACAGGAGCCTTTTAACAATAATTGTTCGAGATTGAATCATCTCTACTGGTTATTGTGCGATAAGACCATTTCAGGGACGTTTGCTTACGAACAGACACACAGTTATCCGTATCAAATGTAGTGCAGAGCTCGCCAAAATTGGAAATTAGCATCTTGGAGGAAGATCCAATGTTCAAATGGAATTCGGTTCATCTTCCTTGGCCAGATCGTAGCCCGGATTTGAACCATATCGAGCATATTTGGGACACTATTGGGCGGAAAGTGCACAAAAGGACACACCAGTTCAAACACATCATGAAATAAACAATGCCCTTCATCAGAAATGGTTGCTGCTACCTTTACATTACTTTATTAGCCGATTCATGGCAGGAATCAAAAGACGTTGAGATGCGGTAATTCGTTTGATTGGAGGCTGCGCACAAAGTACTAATTCTTTGGCGTATAACGACCAACCATGATGCGAACAGTCATCTGAAGATTAATTTTGAAATACCTGACATTGTAAAGTTCGACTACAGTAAAAGTTGAAAAATGCATTTTTTGTACAAAAAACACTACATTTTGTTATTAAAATTGTGGTTGCCAATGTTATCATAAACTATGTTTCAATAATATCCTACACATATTTTATTATATTTCATCCAAAAAAAGAGGCTGATTTTTCAAGTTTTAAAAAATCAAGGTGCTGCAATACTTTTTTCGATGTGTATATATAATACAGCCGTGCGTAAGATGGGTCCATTAGGGTTGTTAACTAAGCGTCTTTTTGAAATAAGTCACTCGCCTATTGCAAATAAGCAGTCGATGCTCAACATAAGAATACAACGACTCGCAACTATGTGAGTTAAAGAACATAGGTTGTTAACTATGCATTATATAACCGACTTCATCTAGTCAGCCGTTTAACAAACCTCATCTTCACAAAAGTACAAATCGGTCTAGGTGTCTCTATAGAAAAGTTTGTTAAACGGATAAAATATTTCGACGTAAATTCGAGAAACGATGCTTGATCGTTGTTCGTTTGAGTGAAACTTGGATTACAGTTCTGTTTCAACAGAATAAAGAATTCACGTTTATTCTTCGCATCATTTATGTTTTACTTGCCAATATGACTAAGTGCCGCCCAAGACCAAGAAGTTGTGATGATCCAGGTTGCTTTTCATTCCATATTCAAGTCAAGCATTTTCATAAAACTATGGACGGAAAAGATTACCGAATTCAACAACAAAGAGATCAAAGTACTATGTATAATACACTGCGTTGATGTCTACTCTATCGATCCCGTAAGATTTGAGGAAACTCGAGTTTTTCTCGATCACTGAGATCATACCATGATGGGGAAGATGAACTAATACTTTAAAGCCAAATATATTCGCACTTGCGTGATTGGTACTTTAGATGATCTCTTAACCAACAAAAACACCACCAAACAGAGACCGACTTAGGACATGTGGCCGCAACTTATAAGAAATATGAAAGATAATAAGGTGAAGTGTAACTTGTATGCAGACATACTAATTATACAGCAGGGTCAGTTCCGCGTGATTACCAATTCCAGAATTTTAACAATGAGGAAAAACAGGGTTCCCGAACTTCTGAATACCGCGTATCGCATCTATAATCGTATAATTGGGGTGATGTAAATGATCTCTTAGAGGAATGGAAAGGTATTCTCAGTCATTTATTTCTTGGTTCAAACAATAAGACATGGAGTCACAACCTCTATTTTCAAACACAAAGGTTCGTGGTTCCATCTCCGTTTCTGGGAGACAATTTCAGGGACCAAATTTTCGGCTCTTCATTCACACCATTTGCGAGTATTATCTTCTGGAACAACGATAGTCTGTCGGAAGGATACGCGACTGATCACGTGTTAAAAGAGAGCCATACCACTTGCACGTAAAAGACAACTTGTTAGCTTCAAAAAAAGAGCAGGCTAATGGCGCTACAAGGCAGCAATCGCACAATAAAAGTAGAAAGGGGTATGATTACTAGTAATTTAACTCATAATAACTTGTTTCCGAAATAACTATGATTAAACTAACATCTCTAGAAGGTCTATATTCTTGATGATTCTCCAAGACTGTAAAGGTTATGAGAATGTAAAGGTTACTACTTGTAACCAATGATTCAGTGGTTTTCTCTGATAAATCAGAGTAACTACTATGAATATATGCTGCATTCTATTAAACAAGAGATGTCGACGTGCATCAATTTAATTTGCGTGCATGCCGGTGCTATTGAGAGGAGTGACTTGCGGGTACACATTGTCTGTAGGTGAAATTATGATATGTATTCTTAAAAAAAACGATAGTATTGACGGGTAAGTTATAACTAGATGATTGTGAGGATTGAATAAAAAAAATATAATTTGACGGATTTCTTAATCTTAACGAACATTTACGGATTTGTTTGCTAAATCTCTTCCACCACCTTTTTATAAGAGGAATCTTCTGCAATTTTATCATGATGACCTATATAAATGTCATTTTTTGTGAGTATGAATCTAAAATTTCTCAATTTTTATATCGAAACTATCCAGTTATGTATCCAAAATTCTTCTAAAGTCTTGTAAGTGCTCGTTCATTTCCGGAACAAATGGCTTTTATCTTTGTATTACTTTTCCTTTCTTAAAATAGAAATAAAGGACTTCTTAACTATGTGAGAGATGTATTAATCATAGAAAGATGTCAAAGTGACGTGACATTACATTGAGTGCGGCACATAGTTAACGCCATGTGTGTGGTATTTACGAGAGGTATGAGTATTATGCAACGTATTACCCTCAATTTTTAATATCTACTCTAGTTTGTCTCAACACATCTCACTCCGTGAATCTATTCAATTTCTCTTTCTTGTTCTTCTTGTTTTGCTTACCAAACATTCATCACCTGGATCTCAGCTGCCGTTTTATTTTCGTGAAGTTAACAAATCAATGGTTCTGCATGTTTGAATTTGTGGTCATACTTGTCCAGCTTGTTCATTATTTTATTTTCACGTTCTTTTATTGCTGCATCATATTTTATTTGCATCCATTTTATATCCGTTTCTTACGTGCTTTTGAATGAACCAACATTTCATTACAGAATCCGAAATGGCCCTCAGAGGTTTCAGGATGGTGATATTGTGGTAATTCATGTTCCAGTATCTGAAGAAACTATTCTTGATCGTCCTTTTTATCAATGACCCTTTCTGTTGTTACTTTCCCTGAAAAGTATTATTCAAGTTGGATGACCGTTTCCGATGGATTTGGGCTCTTTTTGGTGAGTCGTCCAAGTTCGTCCCAAAGATGTCCCATTGGCGATAATCTGAAGACAATACTGGCCACGGCAACACTCGAATGCGATTATTCTCCAAAATTCATTAAAATGTGTTTACAACTGGCGTTTTCTGTTTAAAATGTAGTTTAACGATGCCTTCGGAGAAACGGGAGAACTAGTGGAGCCAGAATTTCGTTCCTATACCCTTTTGCATTTAGGTTTCCTTCACTAATTGTCAGATTGGGGCGTTCCTGGTAGGTTATCCATCCCATACCATTAATTTGCCACCCTAAAGCCAATTTGTTTCCTGTACGCACGCATCAAAAAGCATGCCTTGTACCTGCGGCAGACCATGTCTCTGCCATCGATAAATGT
Source organism: Mytilus galloprovincialis (assembly GCA_037788925.1). Taxonomy (NCBI): domain Eukaryota; kingdom Metazoa; phylum Mollusca; class Bivalvia; order Mytilida; family Mytilidae; genus Mytilus; species Mytilus galloprovincialis. Next base: position 41,406,203 of record CM075333.1, on the reverse strand, counting down.
CAAGTTGAATTTCGATTCAGCGGTAAAAAGGATTAGTCTCCATGTTAGTCTATGTCATCGAATCCGTACCCTCTCCATTCAACTCGCGACATCCTTCGATTCTGCGTAAGGATAGATCACTTCAACGAACGACGAGCTATTAGGCTGCCCAGATGAAGTCGGTTACAAACTGTTTGCGCATATAGCCTATTTTTGTTTCTTCCATGAGTTTCTCCAAATCGATTACGGAGATAAGTAATGCGGATTTGCCAATCTTCACATAACTTCGTTTCATGTGAGTTGAAACCTCGGGGACGTTAAAATGTTGTACCAGTATCTCTAAGACGAGTCTTTAGCGCCTTTCAAAGTCATTCTAAAGACATTAAATAGTGCTCGATACATTTAATGATCAAAAGGACAACTCAGTTCCATCTCTATAAAGGTAAATGGTTGAAAAAATACGTATTTGTTTGAAATCGGAAAATGGCGTAAAGTTATCTTCGAATTTAAAAGAAAATACTAAATGATCATGAATAGATTATTCAGGTCATTAGTTTTAATCGTGAAAATATTACAAACTAATATATTAAATATATTTTACTTAAAAAGCAAAGTAATGTTTCTTTTTTTATATATACACATGGAAAAAAGTATTGCAAAATATTGATTTTTTAAAACTTGAATAATCAGCCTTTATTTTGGATGGAATATGATAAAATATTTGTAAAATAATATTGAAACATAGTTTATGAAAACATTGGCATTTTAACGAACAAAAAATGTTTGAAAAAAAAAATATTTATCTAACCACAATTCTAAAAACAAAATGAGGTGTTTTTTTGTACAAAAAACTGCATTTTACAACTTTTACTGTAGTCGAACTTTACAATGTCAGACATTTCAAAATTAATCTTAAGATGATTGTTCACATCATGGTTAATCGTTATACGCCAAAGAAATAGCACTTTGTGCGCAGTCTCCATTTAAACGGTCAACCGTCACTTAACGTCTTATGATTTCTGCCATAAATCGACTAATTTGTTGCTTAGGTAGAAGCAACCATTTCTGATGAAGGGCATTGTTTATTTCATCACGTGTTTGGACTGGGGTGTCCTTTTGTGCACTTTCCGCCCAATAGTGTCCCATACATCCTTGATATGGTTCAAATCCGGGCTATGATTGGACCAAGGAAAATAAACAGAATTCCATTTGAACAATGGATCTTCCTCCACGATGCTTATTTCCAATTTTGGCGAGCTCTGCACTACATTGGATACGGATAACTGTGTGTCTGTTCGTAAGCAAACGTCCCTGAAATGGTCTTATCGCACAATAACCAGTAGAGATGATCCAATCTCGAACAATTATTGTTAAAAGGCTCCTGTATGCCCACCCCTCTCTTTTCAGGATTGTATTGTATGCAATGGGTTTCTTTCTGACTAAGCTTCATCATGCTTGATTTTCCCTAGCAGGTGGCATAGGGGGTCTTTTTGGTCTCGGATAGTCTTTTATATCGTGTATTGCCTGATTTTTATTCTCTAAACGACTAATAGTGGAAAAGTGATGACCGACAACACGTACAGTTGTCACAGCGACATTCCTGCCTCTCTCATGCTGATAATCTACCATCTTGCTGCGGTTAAGAGTTGTGGAGGACCTATTTCAAGGTGTCAATCACATAACTTTATAAACTTGGTTATTTAAAGTGTTGAAAACAATGAGGATGAAACACATGTTTTGCTGTGTACGGGTACAGTAGCTGCATGTGCAGATAAGAACTTATCGAGTCGATAATTATTGATCAAACTCAGGTGATATTTAAATAGTGTTTAACTAGTTCTATTTTAACAAATTATATCATAAAAAAATAAAGAAAGTTTTTTTAATTTCAATTCCAATTTGGTTATATACCAGTTGGCAATCGCACTAAAGTTTTTTTTATCTTCGTCGTTTTCTTTTCGACATACCCTTGAAAAAGAAAATCAGCCAGTAATCAGCATTTTTTTATCAGTATTTACATAACACATTTTACAAAATACTTTTTTCCATGTGTATACATGTACATCTATTTTTATCAGACAACACCCGCACGTGGACGAGGGTACTTATACCGTCTTTAAGGTTGTGGCGCTTGTATTGTCATTGATAAAGTTAACTGGTCTGTATGTAGTTTTACTATCATACTTTTTTAACAATGCAGTATTCTTTGCTGATTTTGGTTATCTGGTACAAAACCTCCGATATGAAAAAAACTTTTGAAAGAATAAAAAGTAGACTGTCTATTAAGTATGTAAGTGTATATAGAACTTTAGGTTATATACCAGCTGGTATTCGCACTAAAGTTCTTTCATCTTCGTCGTTTTCTTTTCAAAATACCCTTGAAAAAGAAAATCAGCCAGTAATCAGCATTCTTTTTATCAGTATTTACATAACACATTTTACAAACTCTTTTATCATGTTATTCGGATGGGGAAATTATGACTTTATATAACAAGATTTTGAAAATTAGTTTTTACTGACTCTGATATGTTGGTTTTTTTTTTTTTGGTTTTCGCGTTCTTGTCTGACAGTTGAGTTTTTTATTTTTTTTTTAGTTCCTTTCGACAAAATTGAACATAGCACCTTTTGAAGTCTTACGCAAACGATACGCCTGTTTTCCCTTCACAGGACATTCATTGATATATTGTAGACGAAACGCGCGTCTGGCGTAAATATAAAATTAAAATACTGGTATCTTTGATGAGTTAAAACTTAAAATGCAACCTCTGAGTCGATGCCACTGCTGGTAAAGATTTATTTCCCCGAGGGTATCACCATCCCAGTAGTTGGCACTTGTGTGTTGACTTGGCTTATCATTAATATAATCTTATAAATTAACACCGCTTTGAATTTTTGAAAAAAACTAAGGTTTTTCTACACCAGGAATAAACTGTCTTACCTGTATTTGGCAAAACTGCTAGGAATGTTTGGTCCTCAATGATCTTCAACTTCGTCCTTTATTTTGGCCTTTCAACCATTATTTTGATTCGAGCGTCACTAATGAGTCTTTTGTAGACGAAACGCGCGTCTGGTATTGATGATGAGTTTTTTTTTTTGTTATGCCGCTGCTGGGTGACCCACCTAATTTTTTGCCATTTTGTTCAAATTTTGAGGTCTAGTTTCAGATTTATGAACATAGTACCCTTCGATACCTAGCGCAAAAGAAGCGCATGTTTCTCCTCTACAAGACCTTTATAGTCATACCCCGTGGCACTCCTCATTATTTTTCTCTAGAAGCCCTGGAATAGGCCGACCCCCTAATTTTTTGACATTTTTTTCAAATTTTGAGCTCTAGTTTCAGATTTTTGAACATAGCGCCCTTCGATACTTAGCGCAAAAGAAGCGCCTGTTTCTCTTCTACAAGACCTATATAGTCATACCCCGTGACACCCCTCATTATTTTTCTCTAGAACTCCTGGAATAGGCCGACCCTACCCCCATTTTTTTGACATTTTTTTTCGAATTTTGAGCTCTAGTTTCAGATTTTTGAACATAGCGCCCTTCGATACCTAGTGCAAAAGAAGCGCCGGTTTCTCCTTTACAAGACCTATATAGTCATACCCCGTGACACCCTCATTATTTTTCTCTAGAAGTCCTAGAATAGGCCGACCCCCCTAATTTTTGACATTTTTTTCAAATTTTGAGCTCTAGTTTCAGATTTTTGAACAAAGCGCCTGTTTCTCCTCTACAAGACCTATATAGTCATTCCCCGTGACACCCCTCATTATTTTTCTATAGAAGTCCTAGAATAGGCCGACCCCCCTATTTTTTTGACATTTTTTTCAAATTTTGAGCTCTAGTTTCAGATTTTTGAACATAGCGCCCTTCGATACCTAGTGCAAAAGAAGCGCCTGTTTCTCTTGTACAAGACCTATATAGTCATACCCCGTGACCCCCCTCATTATTTTTCTATAGAAGTCCTAGAATAGGCCGATCCCCCTAATTTTTTGACATTTTTTTCAAATTTTTGAGCTCTAGTTTCAGATTTTTGAACATAGCGCCCTTCGATACCTAGCGAAAAAGAAGCGCCTGTTTCTCCTCTACAAGACCTATATAGTCATTCCCCGTGACACCCCTCATTATTTTTCTCTAGAAGTCCTAGAATAGGCCGACCCCCCTAATTTTTCGACATTTTTTTTCAAATTTTGAGCTGTAGTTTCAGATTTTTGAACGTAGACCCCTTCGATACCTAGCGCAAAAGAAGCGCCTGTTTCTCTTCTACAAGACCTATATAGTCATTCTCCGTGACACCCCTCATTATTTTTCTCTAGAAGCTCTGGAATAGGCCGACCCCCCTAATTTTTTGACATTTTTTTCGAATTTTGAGCTCTAGTTTCAGATTTTTGAACATAGCGCCCTTAGATACCTAGCGCAAAAGAAGCGCCTGTTTCTCCTCTACAAGACTTATATAGTCATACCCCGTGACACCCCTCATTATTTTTCTCTAGAACTCCTGGAATAGGCCGACTCTACCCCCATTTTTCGGACATTTATTTCGAATTTTGAGCTCTAGTTTCAGATTTTTGAACATAGCGCCCTTCGATGCCTAGTGCAAAAGAAGTGCCCGTTTCTCTTCTACAAGACCTATATAGTCATACCCCGTGACACCCCTCATTATTTTTCTCTAGAAGTCCTAGAATAGGCCGACCCCCCTAATTTTTTGACATTTTTTTCAAATTTTGAGCTCTAGTTTCAGATTTTTGAACATAGCGCCCTTCGATATCTAGCGCAAAAGAAGCGCCTGTTTCTCCTCTACAAGACCTATATAGTCATACCCCGTGACACCCCTCATTATTTTTCTCTAGAAGTCCTAGAATAGGCCGACCCCCCTAATTTTTTGACATTTTTTTCAAATTTTGAGCTCTAGTTTCAGATTTTTGAACATAGCACCCTTCGATACCTAGCGAAAAAGAAGCGCCTGTTTCTCTTCTACAAGACCTATATAGTCATTCTCCGTGACACCCCTCATTATTTTTCTCTAGAACTCCTGGAATAGGCCGACCCCCCTAATTTTTTGACATTTTTTTCGAATTTTGAGCTCTAGTTTCAGGTTTTTGAACATAGCGCCCTTCGATACCTAGCGCAAAAGAAGCGCCTGTTTCTCCTCTACAAGACCTATATAGTCATTCTCCGTGACACCACTCATTATTTTTCTCTAGAAGTCCTAGAATAGGCCGACCCCCCTAATTTTTTGACATTTCTTTCAAATTTTGAGCTCTAGTTTCAGATTTTTGAACATAGCGCCCTTCGATACCTAGCGAAAAAGAAGCGCCTGTTTCTCTTCTACAAGACCTATATAGTCATTCTCCGTGACACCCCTCATTATTTTTCTCTAGAACTCCTGGAATAGGCCGACCCCCCTAATTTTTTGACATTTTTTTCGAATTTTGAGCTCTAGTTTCAGATTTTTGAACATAGCGCCCTTCGATACCTAGCGCACAAGAAGCGCCTGTTTCTCTTCTACAAGACCTATATAGTCATACCCCGTGACACCCCTCATTATTTTTCCCTAGAACTCCTGGAATAGGCCGACCCTACCCCCATTTTTTGGACATTTTTTTCGAATTTTGAGCTCTAGTTTCAGATTTTTGAACATAGCGCCCTTCGATACCTAGCGCAAAAGAAGCGCCTGTTTCTCTTCTACAAGACCTATATAGTCATACCCCGTGACACCCCTCATTACTTTTCTCTAGAACTCCTGGAATAGGCCAACCCTACCCCATTTTTTGGACATTTTTTTCGAATTTTGAGCTCTAGTTTCAGATTTTTGAACATAGCGCCCTTCGATACCTAGTGCAAAAGAAGCGCCTGTTTCTCTTCTACAAGACCTTTATAGTCATACTCCGTGACACCCCTCATTATTTTTCTGTAGAAGCCCTAGAATAGGCCGACCCCCCTAATTTTTTGACATTTTTTTCAAATTTTGAGCTCTAGTTTCAGATTTTTGAACATAGCGCCCTTCGATACCTAGCGCAAAAGAAACGCCTGTTTCTCTTCTACAAGACCTATATAGTCATACCCCGTGACACCCCTCATTATTTTTCTCTAGAACTCCTGGAATAGGCCGACCCTACCCCCATTTTTTGGACATTTTTTTCGAACTTTGAGCTCTAGTTTCAGATTTTTGAACATAGCGCCCTTCGATACCTAGTGCAAAAGAAGCGCCTGTTTCTCCTCTACAAGACCTATATAGTCATACCCCGTGACACCCCTCATTATTTTTCTCTAGAAATCCTAGAATAGGCCGACCCCCCTAATTTTTTGACATTTTTTTCAAATTTTGAGCTCTAGTTTCAGATTTTTGAACATAGCGCCCTTCGATACCTAGCGAAAAAGAAGCGCCTGTTTCTCTTCTACAAGACCTATATAGTCATTCCCCGTGACACCCCTCATTATTTTTCTCTAGAAGCCCTGGAATAGGCCGACCCTCCTAATTTTTTGACATTTTTTTTCAAATTTTGAGCTCTAGATTAAACAATGACATAAAAGGTGCTATATTTTACAGGGTAGGACTACTTTTACATACGTTCTAAATTGAAGAGGGTGCATAGGTGGCCCTACACCTACAAATAATCCGTTGATAGATGCATAGTTATTGTGGTACTGAATATTAGCCTAAAAAGTTATGCGACTTGTTAAATCAATAGATTGGATAAAAACCATTTCAAAATTGAGTTTAAATTGCTATATTTTAACTGATTTTCTGCCTTTTTAAATATTTTTTTATTTAACGGCCGTTGTTGTCTTATTCTGTTTTTTGGTTTCTCGATATATCGCCTTATTGTTCGCTGGCTTATTGTTCGCTAGCTATTGTTCGCTAGCTTCTGCCTGGTTGTTCATGGGGGATAATTATCGACACCGCGAAACAAAAACGTCCATACTTAAGGTAGCACAATACAAAGATTTTTTCACTCCCAATCAGATAAATTTAAACTGATGTAATTCATTTCATCCTTCTTTATATTTTATAAATGAGGTACCAAAAGAAAGAAGTCTCAGATTTCCAAAAACATCAATAGAACAAATTGTATACCCAATTGAATTTAGTGAGCTCTTATGAATTGATGTTGCAAACTTCATTGAAGATTTATGAGAGAATGAAATACAATAGGAAAAATCTGCGACATAGTTTTGGAGGTCAAACTGTGTTGTGCAAGAATCTATAAAATATTTTGGAATGCTATGAATAACAAAGAAGCTAAATTCATTCAAGTATGGACATCAAAATATAGCAACTAATTACATAACAACTAATTAATATGTAATAATTATATCATAATGAAATTATAACAATTTGAAAGATTAATTATTCTTTTTTCTTTTGGTACCTCATTTATAAAATTTAAAGAAGGATGAGTGGAATTACATCAGTTTAAAGATGTCCGATTGGAGGTGAAAAATCTTTGTATTGTGCTACCTTAATGATTCCCAAGATCTTTTTATAATAATTGCATGAAAGAAAAACAACTTTTGTTTGCCTTTTTCTGGTTGTTGCTGTTGAAAACATAGATAGCAAAGTTTTAACTATTTTAGTACAGCTATTTTACATTTCAACTGAGTCTGGCGAACAGTCTAAAATATATTTCCGACACAGAAAAGTTCGTCGATAACTGTTTTTTTTTTTTGGGGGGGGGGGGGGAGGGGAGGTCTCGAATAGTTGGGATTTTTGTCTATTGAAACCAAAAACGCAGACAAAAGTGTTTGTCCTATTTAGGAAAAATAAAAGATTTCAAAATTATACCGAACGGCAAGTGAAATTTAATGAAGAATAAATAGCTCAAAAACACCCGTCTGTTGTATTTCCTCATTCTATTTAAAACAAAATAAAAGAGAAAGTATGTCTTAGCGCGTCTGGCGTATTAAATTATAATCCTGGTACCTTTGATAACCTTTTTAGCATAAGCATCCATTATTGATTGCACCTTTCTTAAGCTTACACAAAGTATTGCTGACTTCTTGTCAGAAATTGTCCCAACAGCAACGACAATTGCGATATTTTTTGTGTCTAATGTTAAATTTATTTCTAAAATAATATTAGTTCATTCTATCATACTTCGTACAATTGCAGCTCAATCATTTTCAACCTTGGATAACACCGTATACAATAATTAATGTTAACACATTGCTGCAAATATATTTGAAAAAAAATAATTGTTCAACTACAGAAAAACATCCCTATCGTTACATTGTTTTGGATCGACGGTTTATTTTTACACTTTGAGAAAGCCCAAGATTTAAATTCTACCTGTAAGTGTAATTGTAATCCTAATCGTAGGTGTATGACAGTTTCCGCAAATGTCTAATAGACATTTGCGGAAACTAGGTCTACACTTAGGATTACACCTTAGACTTACGATTACATTTAAAAAAAAACAAAGAGTCATCTCAAAATGAAAAAAAAACCAAAACAAATAAAGATACTTTAGAGTGGCATACTTAAACTATAGTTTAACACAACGACCAATATTAAATATGTAATTATAGTTACATGTTTTGCTTGAAAACGCAATTGTTCAACATTTAAAATCATCATTGGTTTGAAACGACAGTTTGTATTTACACTTTGAGACGACCAAAGTTTAAATGTTACCTGTAAGTGTAATCGTCATCCTAATCGTAGGTGTGTGCAGTCTTAAAAGGGGTGGTTGGTGGGAAACGAAACTTTACTGTCGGATAGGCGAACCTCGAATGACAATTCTAGACTATAATTTTAGCGCTAAAATTCAAGCATGAAGTTATCATGATTGATATAAATTAAACCGGTAATAACTTACTGATTGTCCAATCAAAATAAACATAAACATGTTTTGATTTGAACACACGTGCTAAAAGTAAACAAATACACATGTTCCCGAGTAACCTTTATAAATACATACACAATGTATCATCGTATGGTCTCCTATACTAACATATTTGACTGATTGAATGGTCGGTGGTTTCAATGTCATCGTCAGCTCTCATAACTGTATAACGTGGTGAATAAAATTGAAAAATATTTGTTATTTATGCTTCATTTCTTTTAAATTCTGTTTGATACAGCACAGATAAATAGTTGTTTTTACAAGGGAAAGACTTATCAGGAAGGTGAACACTTTACTGATGGTTGTGATTACAAATGCGTCTGTGAAGATGGACCTACTGGACGTTACGTATGCCATTCAATGTAAGGTTACAGCTGTTTTATAACTTACTGTGCATGTTCGGTTATTGATAGAAATGTTTTTAAATAAAGAGATGTGACATGATTGCCAATTATTAGGGGATGTTCAGTCTGTATGTAGAAATACTGAAAATTTTATCTATGTAGCAATGATCTTCAATTAGCAATGAATGAGCAACAATATTAACCATGAATTTTGAAACCCCTGACGTCTCGTATATGATTTGTCTCAATGTCGTTTTGTTTACATACATGTAGTTCAATCTACAAAATGAACGACATTTCACTGTGATACATTATTTTGGCCCAATTTTATTTGAAATTGATTGTGTGATTCATTTAACTTAAAATCAATGAAAAGTTAAGTGATGAAATCTCTTATATAGGCGTCTCTATTTTACTTATGATGAACATATCCCATTGGTATCTTTCGCCCCTCTTATACAGGTAAAAATACTTGTCGGACAGACATATGAGAAATACAAAATTGCGTGATTGTTATACCAACCACAAAATTATAACATATGATACTTACAATTCAGGATAGTCTATTTTGAAGTTTAATGACAAGTTGAGTGTATTGACCACCAGATTCACTTCTAAACCCATCCCTTTTATAAGTTACAACTTTTAACAGGTCTAGACAGGCTTTAATCGTCTTGGTATGTGTTCCTGAAATACAAAATGTATATTGCATAATTGTATGATGTTACATGTTGTCAATTTTGTTACAGGTGTACCCAGTGGAACCTACCAAGGATTTGTACATTAAATCCTCCAGCTCCTGGGAAGTGTTGTAAGACACCAAGTTGTCCGTCACATTATATAATAAGCTACCCGCCAGGGTATATAGAGCAGTAATCAAATGTTTAAACATGTACAGTTCATTTACATGTACATCGATACATATAATGAATGAATAAATATATGAACAAAATGAAGTTAAGGTTTGTTTTGATAATAATTGGCTCTGCAATCGTTGTTATAAAACAAACTCACTGTTAAAATTAAGAACAACATTTTTAGAATTGACTCTATAATTTAAATCGCAACAATTTGCTCCTGCTTTATAACAGATTAAGCTTACGGTTTACATGTATGTCTGATATAAACATATATGACTATCCTGACAACTGTAGTATTGTCTTAATTTTATAAATTGTTAATTGGATGGAGAGTTATCTCATTGGTACTCTTACCACATTTATTTTTAGATATTTTTTATTTAATATTATTTTCCTATTCAAATAATGTTTCAACATGATGAATTAAAATGTATAAAATTCCATTTAGAGCAGATCACAAATTTGCAGATAAGAACTTCCAGTTGTAACTCAAATATTGGGGAGAGGGGAGATTTAATGAAATAATAGAACAGATCACCTGATTGTCAGTTGGGAAACATTGTCATTGATAAAAGATTTCTAGTTTTCAAAATAAAGCAGCATCAAACAACAATATGTCTTGAAACTTCTCACAGGAATTTGATTTTGATTCCATTTAAAGACATTTCGAAAAGTATGTTTAATAGTAAAATTCATTTAATCTTCTGAATGCTTTGATTGATGCCTATTTGTATCAATGTATCCCAGAAATAATTTCAAACTTCCAAAAATTACTAGTGTAAAACCATTCAAACAAGAAAAACCAACGGTCTAATCTATATTAAAACGAGAAACGAGAAACATGTATGAACTACATAAACAGACAACAACTACTGTATATCAGATTCCTAACCAAGGACAGGTGCAAATATTTGTTTTAACGGTACCAAATCTTCTCCTTTTTATGAAACAATAGTATAACTTCACAAAATAGAAAAACACTATAAAATGTTAATTGGAAGGCTTAACTCAATCAAAAAACGAAATTAATACCCGAATTTCACAAAATAAGCAGTCAAATTTACTGTAAAATCAAAATATTGTTTTTAAACATAACAACACAAAATGACTATCAAAAATGTCATTTCCCAACAAAACTAGGTGCAAACAATGCAAAAAGAACTTTTTTTCAAGTTGTGCCTGTTTTTCTCTGGCATTGCCTCTTAAAGCATTGTTTCTTTGCTTTGTGTTTTGTCAAGTAAACGTGGTCTGATTTTGATTTGTATCATAATTAATATATCGTTTCTGTTCAATTTCGTATACTAGAAGTAAGTAATTTGTAAAACTGCCGATTACAGAATATTTTTTATATGATTTACGTGATTTTGGTCTGAAGGTTACAATACACCATTAGATTTTATGGGCGCAGCCATTTTATGAGGATAACATGGTATTCAGAATTAAGAGTATGCCTTTGGCTAATCCTGATTGGTCGATATGTGCACCCGTTATTTTTTATTATTAGAGATTTCGTGCACTCTGCTTTATACAAAAGGCAAAATAAAAATTATTCCGTATCCCTAAAGGCACTGAGATGACTTTTCAACGCTAGGACAAGACACGTATTTTTAAGGGCAAAATTAATAGGCATGGGAGATAAGTACAAAATACGCTAAGAAAAGCAACGCGAACCTATATTTTTTTGACCAAAAAATACTGTCCTAATAATTTTTCTTTGATTCTAGCAAGGTTTCGTTAAGAAAATCAACTTTCTAAAGTCTGTATCTCGAAAAAGGCTACCATTGTCGCCTATAGGGAAATTAATTGTTTATTTCAATCTGAAATTGAAATTTTAATCAGTGGTTTTTGGTGTGATAAATAATTAAAAAGTTTCTACTATATGGACGACGACAAACCGCGGACGCAAAATGACGAGAAAGGCTCAATTTACGCTCCGGGTAAAGGAAGCTAAAAGTAGAACATTTCCGATGAGTTTAAATAATATTTCAACTTGACCGATTCTTCATTTATCAACATTCTCTTTAAAAATGTAATGTTGGATACGAAAAATTGAAAAAAATACCTAGAAACTGACCGTGTATGTCCAAAGATTTTGGATGACAGAAATGATTACAGTTTAAAGTTAATTGAAGCATGTGTTCATTTATACACGAGTACGTGAGCCGGGCGCACTACGTTTGCGCGCATTTGGGGATTAAAATGTTTTACGTTTGTTCGCAGCTTTTGATTACCTTTGCGCCCAATTATCTTACTGGTAAACTCAGGTAAAAAAGGGTATATAATGAAATATAAATAATATAAAAATTCATTAACTTTGAAAATATATTTTAATCATACAGACCTTCTAAAATTCAAACTGACCACACGCACGAAACACGCACGCACGATACACGCACGGTGAATGCACGATACACGCACGATACACGATAATATCTTTATTTAGAGAGAGTAACTCATTTGGATTACACCAATTTTCAATAAGGCTCTCTTAATACAATAATAATTACATTACAAATAAACAATGCATCAATAATAATGGTAAATAAAGATTATGTACAATTTAAAATACAATAAACAATTATGATATGGCATTACAGTAAAAATATGATGGTAATGTTAAAAGTACATAGATTTGTATTTATGTTTAAATTCGGATACTGTATTTGATTTTTTTATTGAATTAGGAAGAGCATTCCACACTTTTGGTCCATTGTACGAGAAACTAGACTTATACAACTCTGTATTTGGTTTTGGAATAATAAAATTATCTGAGGATGAAAATCTCGTATTATATTTTTGGTTTGCAGAAGCTGATACAATAAGACTTGACATATATTCTGGAGCTAAGCCATGTTTTGCCTTATACATTAGTAATGATTTGTGATAAAGTATTCTTTGTGTGATTGGCACAATGTTACATTCGTGAAATAATTCTCTTGAAGGTTTGGTGTAATCATGTTCGACGATACACGCACGATGAGCGATGAGCGTTACACGGAGGATTAACGCAAAATGAATGATGAATGATGAACGCACGATACACGCACGATGCACGACGAATGATAAATACACGATACACGCACGCACGATACACGCACGTTGAATGATTTATTGACGACTGAACAACGAACGCTTTTTACACGATTCTCAAAGCTATTTTATTTAGAATAGTATTTAAAATTGATGCATTTTCATTAAAGGCAATACTTGTAGCTGTTTTGCCGATACCACCATAATAGATAATATGCTATTTTGCCAGCTCAGATTCAAATAACTTAATTAAAGTCGGCTATTTTATAGGCACCGGAAATATTTTTGAACTTGGACAGAAGCTCATAACAATCAAAATATAGTGTCTTGATTTTGTTCAGCCTCACCCTGAGAGTTCAAGTTTACGGCAAACGAAGGCGAGACATTGTGTTCCGCGAAACTCTTACTAATTTTATTTCATACAGTTAAAAATCGAGATTTTATTTTTATGTATACAATGTCCGACGCATTATATCTACAGAGAGTGACTGGTTCTAGAAATTATTTTAACTAACATGTTTGATGTAATTGATTGCAATAAATGAATGATCTATGTATTTTTACATGTTGTATATTTTTTCACTTTGACGGATACATTTTATAAACGATTATATATGTATATATCTAAAAAATATTGTAAGCTGTTTTCGTTTTCACTACAAGCATAGCAGAAATTATTTGATTCTTTTATGTTAACATTCACTGCAAATGTTTGTAGTTCTGTACATATATACTTATCAACAGGACATATTAGGTTATAATTTCACCAATAAATGAGTAGTTGAACAATCTTTAGAACGTGTCGGTTTTTCCTTGATATTGCCGAAAATCAGTGATCCGACTGACACAAGGGAACTGACATAACACCTGATTAAACAATCATAATTTCTTTTTTTAAGTTACAAAGTTCCTTATATTATCCATTGTTATCAGATTCGTATGTGTTAATTGAGAGCAAAAGATATTATTTTGTCAGAAAAATTTGATTCGTACAAATTAATTAGAACTACCTAAGAAAATGACATTTACTAAATAATTAGAAAATTTAAACATTTGTAATACTTTATATACTTCTGAAACGACTTTTCGTCCTGAATATGCATGAAATGTTTGCCACTGGACGTTTAAACAACCACTGAATAATCAATTAATCAAATTTTGATCTCAGTAAAAATGACTTCAACAATATAAGACACAATTGGTGTATGTTGTTTGTTTGTACAGTAAACATACTGAATGTGTTTATATTCCTTTCCAATTTCAAGTATGTAAGAAAATTCATACATATTTTCAAACATCTTAGCTGACACTTCAAATTTCTAGGAGGTGAGATTCACGGGGTTTATATAAAACTCTTTGGGAAAATGCAATTTTTAATTCCAATTTGAAACCTAACGGTAATAGATATCCCAAGGTTTTTTTTAAATGCATGTCTAATTTGATAAGGAGATTTGAAAAATCTATCTCAATGGTAGTTGAAATTATTCAGTGCAATCATTTTGTGTCCGTCGTTGTCTTTCATACATATCAATGAATTGGTGTATCTACTGTTTGCTGTTCGTAATCTGTTGTTTATGGCAGTCAGGCCTCGCGACATGCCCATGATACCAGTAGTTCACTTAGATTTAATTGTAAAATGATCTTATTCCATGAAGTCCCCAATACTACGGTTACTTCATGTACAAATGTACAAAGATTTAATAGAAAAATTATTTAATCATGTCATAATAAAGTCATCATATATACTAGTTTCTGTACAAAGTATTGTTAGAATTTTTTTTTGTGAGATCAATAGTGCATAATGAGATTTTATAGGAATTAGTCTTTTTAATTTGTGATATCACCATACTAGTGCATATATATAGAGAGAGGATAACTGTTTTTTATGATGATCATGTTTATTTTGTCACGTGAATTAAAAGATAAAATATTTGTATGAGATAACCATAATAGTGCATGAAGAGATTTGATAAATGTTTTGTACGAGATAACCATATCATATACAAAAAAAAGTCATGTAGGTGTCAACTCACCACCGATAAATTGTCATAAATATCAATTTTTCAAGCTGTTGTTGATTAGCAGCCAGATAAAAAGTCAAACAAAACTGATTGTGATTGATTTCCGCTCTACATAAGCAGATTTAGTAGCTATAATAATAACATAATAATAATAATCTATTTTATTATTTTGTCACATATTGATTTACATACATACAAATGTAACATACAACAATATTAAAACATACATAGAACAATAAATACCGATCCATATCATTTGGCTTATGAGACACATTGCACAAAATATATAATTATATATATGTTCTTAAAAATCAAACGATTATACCTTGTAATACTGTATTTTTAAAACTAATAACTATGATTTTACAGTATTTTCAACATGATGAATAAAACTTAAGTAAAAAATATTTAAAAATGTTTCGTAAAAAATATTTACTTGACATACATCTAAAACTTCACACATATATGTGAAAATATTTACATTAAGATATTGTGGGGGAAAAATCAACTGATAAGCATAATTTAAATAAACTAAATGAATCAAAATAATTGTCCACGGTTAAAAATTTAAGTAAACAATTTATGTCGCATGAAAATAGTTAAAAATTATGTATATAATTTACGTCGCATAAAAAACCTATGAATACTTTTACATAAAAATGACTGAATCTCGGATCAATTCATGATTTGTATAAATTTAAATCGTCATTCAAATTTTCAAAACTAGTTGTTGTCTCTTTGACACATTACCCATTTCCATTCTCAGTTTTATATGTTGCGAACAATCTGAGGTCAAATCTTAAGTCATTATAGAGACAACACTCATTAAAAAATGTTTTTCAGTTTCAACACTATTATAGCAATACAATTATGTTCAAATTTATTTGGTGACCGGGACTTTGGGGAGGGGCGGTTGTGCACGTGCTACCTGTGCCCCGATATCTCCACCACTGTTGAAAATAGAAACTGGAAGATGGATAAACATTCCCAAAAGAGGAAAAGATATGCCACTTATGACATATAATATACTAGTATACATGTAGGAAGGGGAGCTGAATTTAAATACCTTTTTGAGGGTCAGTTTCCGACAGTCGTAGACATACGAATTAATCAGATCTGTTCTTTAGTTAGTGTGTAAAAGAGGGGCGGAAGATACCAGAGGGACAACCAAACTCATAGATCGAAAAAAAAAACTGACAACGCAATGACTTAAAATGAAAAGAACGAAAAGACAAATAATAGTACACATGACACAACATTGAAAACTATAAAGACTTAGCAACACTAACCCCTCCAAAAACTGGTGGTGATCTCAGGTGCTCCGGAAGGGTAAGTAGATCCTGCTCCACATGTGGCGCTCGTTGTGTTGCTCATGTTATTACAAACCCGGTAAATAGTCTAATTCGGTAGGTCACATTCATGAAAAGGGAAGGGGATTGTAGTTACGACGCAAGGAACATATCCTATATCATCTGTAAAACGGTTATTCAGATCTGTTCTTTAGTTAGTGTGTAAAAGAGGGGCGGAAGTCTATTTCCCAATAGATCTTCCTCTAAGTTCAGTATTTTTGTGATTTTACTTTTTTTTATTCCATAACGGTCAACCAACTCGTGATGCCGTCCGTAACATTTACGAAGGAATATATGTACAAGTACCCGTCCGTGTTTACTCTGTGTTTTTGTTATCCGTATTTCTATTTATATCCATCCTTTGTAATACCCACCATTGTTTTGTATTGTTTGTATATATGTAAATATTGTATTCCTTTTTACACGTATGCATTGTGTCTGAGAGATCAAATAAAAGTTGAAAGTTATGAGTAAAGCCTTTTAAAACTTATTTATTAGGTTTGTTGTCTATGTTCTTTTTACTATTACACTATTGTCCCAGGCTAGGGGACACATGCTTACAAGTTTAACCTCGCCACATTATGTATGTGCAGTGCCAAGTCACGAGCCTGTAATTCAGTGGTTGTCGTTTGTTGCTGTGTTACATATTTGATTTTCATTCACTATTTTGTACATAAAATTAGGCCGTTAGTTTTTTTTCTTTTGAAATGTTTATAATCAATTTCATCATTATTTTTTCGCTCAGATTTCCTATGCTTATTTTTTATTGTCGACCAAGTGCCCATTCTTGGCGCTCAAATTTCCTTGTTATCGCTAAAATGACCTGTTGTTTTGCAAAAAATGTCCATTGCCGATATTCGAATATTTACTAAATAAATTAGACGACGAGATATTCGTTTCAAGTCTAACACTTCAATAAATGCCTTATCAAAATATGAATTTACATAAGAAGGTATACATTTATATGTATATAACAATAACATTTAAACAATTCAGATCCAGTATTTTTTAAAGGGGACATTATTCCAAAAAGCTGACTTTCAAAATGTCAAATGAGGCGAGGCGAAAACAAGAAAAAAAGGAAGAATGCTTCACCGTACATGTTGTATATATATGTATATGATATTTCGAAATAATATATTGAAGATATATTTCTTTCAAAAGAATAACAAAGCAGATATTTGCAATTTAAAAATAGACATTGCATCAATAAAAAATTAAAAAAAAAAAAAAAAAAAACAGCGATGTGGGTTACCTATCACATGTACATTATGTCAGCTAGTGTTTGTACAAACCGACGCCAGACATAGGATAAATGCAATACGTATCCTCATTGTGTGTTTGGTGGAAAATTAAAACTCATTTATATTTGGGATAGAAATATTATCTTCTATACTATTAAACGAGAAGACCTCATTTTGTGTGTCGCTTCTCATCCTTCCACAATAAATTAATCATCATAGCTCTGTGTCCTATAGGTAACATTCATAGTCGCATTTGTCATCCATTCTTATTATTATTCAGATTGAGTTATTTTGGGAGAAAAACGATAAAAAGGGTGTCCGGATATTGATTCCGTCACCAAACTGACTTTTGATCACAGGTAGGTTTTCCGGTTTTAAACATGAACAACTACAACCAATCGTATGATGGATAACAAAAATGAAAAATAAATAAGCCAATCAGAGCGTTCTCCATATTATGGTTTATGGATCAATCGTATGCTGGATAACAAAAATGAAAAATATATAAGCCAATCAGAGCGTTCTCTATATTATGGTTTTTGGATCGCAAGAACCACAACTATTATACCTGCTTAGAGAGGACAATTATTTTTCGCGTTTATCTACATGTAAGCTACGATTATAATACTATGATATATAGAGACTTTCTGTATAATTCTGTCTTCTGTTTTCTTTGAAATAACTATTTAAGGGGTCATACATGTACCAGTTGCATATATTGAAATCAGTCAAAACATGTGGAAAAAAGAATGTGTCCATAGCACACGGATGCCACATCGGCACTATCATTTTCTATGTTCAGTGGACCGTGAAATTGAGTTACATCTCTAATTTGGCATTCAAAATTAGAAAGATTATATCATAGGGAACATAATTATTTACTAAGGCAGCAACCATTTGATTTTCCTGGGGGGACTATGGTTTTTTTTTCTGTACAAACTTTTTTTTTCGCCTTCGCCGAAGAACAATCTATTTTTTTTAAGCGACAAACCGAAAACAATTTTTTTTCTTTCAATTTTAGCATTACATATAGTGGCAGCTGAGGGTGAAACAAACATTTTTTTCTCAGGGTCCAAAACAAATTATTTTTTTCACCAAAACCATAGCCACCCCCCCCCCCCCCCCCCCCCCAGAAAATCAAATAGTTGCTGCCTAAGTTTCGAGTTGATTGAACTTCAACTTCATCAAAAACTACCTCGACCAAAAAGTTAAACTGAAGCCGGACAGACGGACGGACGGACGGACGAACGAACGAACGAACGGTCGTACAGACTAGAAAACATAATGCCCTTAAATGGAGCATAACAAATTATTGTTGAAAGTGAAAGTAGTGATTTGGCCAAAATGAAAGTAGGGTGGAGACTTGAGGGAGGCAGGACTTTTGGGGACGTCAGGATCGGGTGTTTTTAAGCTCGGGATTTCGGGATTGATCCTTTCGTGATCCGGGAATATCTTTTTTCGAATTTCGGGATGTCGGGATATGAATGTTTTTAAATTCGGCACCTCGGGATTTCATGTTTTTTAGCCCGGGATTTCGGGATGAGGACCCCTCCAACCCGTGACCCCTCAAACTAGCATTCGTCATTTATACAAGATTCAAATCCTACCATTGGCATGTTAATAGGGCTCTCAAAGGAAAAAAAAGCACTGATGTATTGTCCTAGAAGCATATCTAATTTTGTTAGAATAATAATGGTCTATAAGCAGTTACATTTATTTTATGTTTGAAGCGGTGCAAATTTTTAATTTGATAATTTGATTTGACTTTTACAAAGAAAATGCATTGTAGCAAACTAAGTGGTAGAATAATTGTGGTTTGAGGCCAGAGACATAAACATAATAGAATTTAACAGAAAGGAAACAGATAACGGACTTGGGAACAAAAGTGAGGGGGCTTTTGGTATTTTTATGAAATTCTCCATGCAGACACAATATCTTTTACAAAAATTAATCCTACAGCAGTTTACAAATGTGTATGCCCGCGATTTCGCGGGTGTGATCTAGTGGAACTTATTTTGAGAGATCTAAAGGTACTTACGGTTAGACCAGATGTTCAGAAATACTTTGCAATGTTTTCAGAAACTCAAAGTATACACATGACGCTACCATACTTTGTTAGACTATTCATAGACTTTTTCGCAAATGACAGTTACACTGAGGAGAAATGAATTCAGACGAAAGGACTACATGTTTTAGGTAATTCATTAAAATAGCCTCAAATTGAATTTTCAGAGCCTATCTATTATACTAGTCTAAGACTAAGTAATCATTTGTAATGTGTTTTGTCCTATTCTCCGAATCAACTAGGCACTGGACGTTTTTTTTTCACTCATGATATTTTTATGTCTAAAAAATCAACTTTAAAAATAAATGAACTTGTTTCTTGATGCATTTGATAAATAAACACATTGTGCTAGTGGGATAGAGAAGAGTACAAATAACAATGAGCGTTCATAGTGAAGATATAAATCCAGAAAAGCGCTCAGGACGTATGAAATTCATTGAGTGATATTTTTCCCCATTTGACTTCCTAGAAAAGCCCTTTGTGCTTTGATTTTCTATTTTGATTTATTTGCATAACAAACTTTATTTATTGTTTAAATACTCTATTATTTAATAAAAGCCTGATACATGTGTAAGCAATTCTAGATTTTTTCAAACGAGTTGGCTAATTATTAACAGTTTAAAAGTCATGGAAGTCAATTACTAGATTTATAAACAAGCATTTAGGAGCATCGATATTGAAAATATCCTAAAAAAAAGCGGGGTAAATACTAAAATTTTTGCATAAAAAAAAAATACCACATTCTGGTAATTTCTGGATACGACTTACAGAATGGCGATTAAAATACACAAATAAAGAAGAAGATAAAAACCGGCAAATAAATAGATAATAGAGAATGGGGTGCAATAATACAAAGTATAACGAATAATAGAAAATAAAACATAATTTTATACATGTATAGAATAGTGAAAACTACAGCAACTGTAGGAAATTTTAATATATAACGAGAAATACTATCCCAAAACATATTAACAAATCCAGAACTTAATAAATAGTGTAACATCATTGTTCATTGCAAAACAAATAACATTTATTATTATCGTTTACAACATGTAAAGATTCTTTTAATTCTTTGTTTAATTTCAGGAATACGCCAAGCATAGATGAAAGGATTTATTATACTGTTCAACACTAGGGGTACAAATAAAAGTAGTCTCGTTTTCTGAGATGTAAATCTCGTTCCATAGAAAAAATCTAGCCAAAATGAAAATATGAATGGACCTGTCAGAAATATCGTTGTTACTGCTATAATAATCGTTGTTATAAATGCTCTTTTCTCCCATGTACTTGGCTTTATCTTTCTCAAAGTTTTTTGTACTATACTTGTTGGTGGGATTAGTGTTTGACCGTTTTCTACTTCACGATCTTTTCTCAACTGTTTTACAATCTCGCTGATTCGATTCGACATTTCAAACGATTTAGTTATCTCTTCGGACATTTCGTTACTCATCAATTCTACAGTGGTCCACTCTTTGTTTTCCGAAGTGGAAACGTAATTGTTTTGAATTCTGCAGTTTTTACACTCACAAGGTGTATCATCTTCCGTTATCGTCATTTCAAGACTTTCTTGGCCGTTTTGATTTATAGTGGTTCTTGTTGGTTTGAAAAAATATTTCCAAATAAGCATACTTGTTCTAATGGTTAGAAAAAGGATTCCTGCCATGAATGAAGTTAATACCCCAGCTATGAACTGAATAAAAAAGTTCAGATGGTTTCCGTATAAATTTGGTACGGTACAAGATTCGATTGTTTGTGCTTTAGGAACCAGTGTAACCAGTTCAATGGTGAATAAAAACCCTAACGCAATAGATCCACCAATTATAACCAATTTAAATCTTTCAAAGAAAAGTTGTGCTCCAAAGTTGTAATTCTTTACAACAACATATCGTTCACAGCATATCCAAAATACAATTGTATATGTGAAAACTAAGCCATAACAAACACCAAATGTTTGGACAATACACCAGATAATGTTAGTCTTCACCAAGTCAATCATCTTTGTTAATGAATACATTGTCAGCGATGTTGAAAGGATACTGTCACCCACACATAACATCAGTACCAACAGATTGTGAATTTTTTTTTTTAGTGTTGTAAAGCAGACGACAACATAAAAGATATTAACAAGAACAGGTATGGTTGTAATTGCTGAAAGTATCAATCTCATCGTTGGTGTGATAACAGCTCTTTGTTCTAGTATTATTCCATTTGTTGTAGTATCTGTCTATAGAAAAAATATAAATGAATGAAAATGTATTAGTTTATATATTATATAGATTTACAGGACATTTTGATTGTGTTAATTTCAGGTTGGAGAAATGTTTTATTCTTTCAATTACTCTACTGTACATTTTACTATCAATGAGTTGATTATTGAGTTATTGCTGAATATTAGATAACTTCAGACCACGTACAAAAAAAAATGTAAAAATGAGCCGCTTTTACGGTATAATTGACTTTTCGTGATAATTCTATTCGCACTTTAACGTTGATGTCAGGTATATGGTGCTATTGTTCATTAAAAGTGGTGATTTTCACACCCACCCACACCCACCCCCACACACACATACGCTAGGTATATAATATGTCCTTTCATAGCCGGGATTCGAACACATACTACTGAGATACCCGACTAGCTAGACTCCACTCGACACTAATAAAGCTTTCGGTAGGCTAGACGGGCGATACTTTAAAAAATTTCCTCGTCAGTTTTTATTTAGCATCGTACAACAGAACATGATATATAAGGCATGACGATGGAATTTTACAGATTACCTGAATTTTACATGTATATCGTAGAGATCTGGATCTTACAATTTTTTGCAGGATGCAATCACGGAATACTTATATTATAAGTACGCCTAAACTAGACTGATCCGATGATGGATACAATCTGTAGTAGAGTTATCACTGGTTCAGACGTTCTTAGTATATATATTTAAATTATACGCGCTTTAGTATGATTCTACTTAGCCTGGATCCGACGCTTAAAGGTTCAAAAGGAGAGGGTGAACAGAGTTCTCAAAAAACATAATTTTTCGTTTTCACATATAACGTAATGTTTTATCCGTTCACTTAATTTTTTATAACTCCGCTCTCTGAAAACAAAAGACAAGTAGTACTGAGATCTGTTTTAAATGTTATAATTTCATTTTTTTGATTATCATTATAATTTTGTTTTGAATATAAACCGTCAAGGTTTTGATATTCCGACAGGAAGATTTTCGCTGATTATGCTACAATAACCGCAGATTTGTATTTTTGTGTTCTGAGAGTATTTTATACAGAATGTAATAGAAAATTTATACGAAGATTTGGATTTGCAGACGATGCGAAGTAAGTTATTTTGTATAACCTAGATTTATTAAGGAAATGGTTGGCTATTATACAATGCAAATTAATTGTTCAAACGTGAAAAATCAAATGTGCTCGTTTTTTATTCTCGTTTGAATGGTTTTACAATAGTCATTTTGCGGCCTTTTATAGCTTGCTGTTCGGTCTGAACCAACTTGAAGGCTCTGTGATAATGGTTTACTTCTACAAATTTTGACTTGGAAAGAGAGATGTCTCATTGGCACTCATTAAACCACATCTTTTTAAATCTATTTAAGTCTTTGATTTATAATAAATAAGTTATTTTTTTTTTCATTTTTTAAACCATTTCCGTCGCCGAAAGCCCGTGATGGAATAGTCATTGGTCACGAAACTCAGAACAATAATTATAAATGACATGGAGTTCGAGCCGTTTCCATGTACCTAAATTGATTTTTGTTTTTTCATTTATTTTCCTAATAACATTTTTTTTTTGTATGGCTTTGTCGTACTGACTTTTCTGTGCTACAGAATTTACACAATAAAATAGCAAGTCTCACTTGATAATAAATTTAGAATTTCACAACTGACCTAAATTAAGGGACGTAACTCTATGCAAATTTTAACTAATTAAATAAAACTTGCCCAAATTCCATTCTATCAAGTGAAGCAGCTTTACAAAACTTAACGTACAGGTTAATGCATAATATAATATGTTAAATAAACCGAAATATTTCAACTAAAAGAGATACTTAAATTTCAAATGTTTTGTATAATAACCTGTTGCTATGGAAACAATAAACTTTTAAAATTAGTTGTTATAGTAAAATTATGAATTGCCAAAGACAAAATTTCAATATAACAGCTTTATAACTGCACCGCCTAATTTTCAAAGTTGAGAATGTTGTATAAATGTTTGATTTAGAGATAAAGAATCACTTAATATTCCATGGGCTAACAAAACCACCCCTGAAAAAAACTCAAAATTAGAAACAATGAATTATCAGAATTATAATGAACAAAATAGAACTTGTATAGCTAACTATGCGGTATGGGCTTTGCTTATTGTTGAAGGCCGTACGGTGAGCTATAATTAATGTCTATGTCAATTTGTCTCTTGTGGAGAGTTGTCTCATTGTCAATCATATCAAATCTTCTGTTTTATAAGTCATTATAAATATTGGATTTAAATGAAAAATATTCATTGACAATGCGGTGGCTAATAATTCCGTGTGCATGTGTATTGACAAGCGTTATTAACGAGCTGAATTAAGATATAAAGTATAAGTAATTATATATCAGCAGTCTTGTTCATGTGGTACGCATGTGTTATGTATATATATATGGGTATATATAATGAGATTTAAGTATGCATTATGTTCAAGCCAAGTTAGTAAGAAATAATCTCCAGAAATATTCCCCGCAGTTAAAGCAATAATAATTTCTTTGATAATGTAATATAAAAAAGAAGATGTGGTATGATTGCCAATGAGACAACTATCCACAAAAGACCAAAATGAAACAGACATTAACAACTATAGGTCACCGTACGGCCTTCAACAATGAGCAAAACCCATACCGGATAGTCAGCTATAAAAGGCCCCAATAAAACAATGTAAAACAATTCAAACGAGAAAACTAACGGCCTTATTTATGTAAAAAAAATGAACGAAAAACAAATATGTAACACATTAACAAACGACAACCACTGAATTACAGGCTCCTGACTTGGGACAGGCACATACATAAATAATGTGGCGGGGTTAAACATGTTAGCGGGATCCCAACCCTCCCCTATCCTGGGACAGTGGTATAACAGTACAACATAAGAACGAACTATAAAAATCAGTTGAAAAAGGCTTAACTCATAAGATGGACAAAAATACAAGTGAACGTGGACGGGTACTTATACATCCCTACACTAAAAGACACAATGAACAGATCTGAGAGTACTCGCAGTTATCTGACAACTAGTTCAAAGCCACTAACATGTTTATATAGATTGTATATAATTTCTACTGTATTTTACTGCTTATGTTTATAATTCATTCAAATTTCGACTCTCAGGTGATGAGCACACCACAAAGTGCTGGTGATCACGAAAGACACATTATCGCTGTGACTGATAGATAATATAAGACCATGCTCACAGTTGCAGATATTGTGTATATCTACAGAAATGTATTAAAACAAATGCATTGATGTAAACCTGACGCCCACTCGTGTCTTTGCCTTTGCGTCTATTGTTCTTTCACGTGTACCGATATTGTCTTTCGTTTGCGCCGATTTTACTTTCATTTGCGCCGATTGTGTTCATTTAATTTACAGGTGATTTTTGTTATTATTATAGAATGAAATTCAAAACAGTGTGGCTGTGGCCATTGATTGAAACATTAAATTCATCCATTGACTGGGACAATTTACGTGAACGTTTGTCTGTAACGACCACTGTTAACGACGTACCTACGATAGACATTTAAACTGTGGGGTCACCAAAGGTTTCTTAACGCCTTTAATTATAAAATAATTCGAAAAATTAATCAGGAATAACCTTTATGTTTTGATTTATATAATTGGTATAAATCAAACATCGTGTTATTTCTGATTATTTTTTCGAATTACTTTATTAAGGTGTTGAGAACCTTTGGTGACCCCATAGTTTAAGTGTCTTTAAAAAGTACATAGTGAGCAGTGGTCGTTACATACAAACGTACACCTAAATTGTCCCAGTCAATGGATGAATTTAATGTGTCAATCAATGGCCACAGCCACTGTTTTGAATTTCATTCTAAACCTCTTCAGAAAGCCAAATGTAAATATGTTATGAAATGTCAATTATGAGATGTATATATATCTAGTTGCCCCCTTTTTTACTCACCAGGGGAAGATGGAAGTAGGATTTCCAGCAGGATAAGGAAATTTAAAAGATAAATGCACTCGGTTTACAATAATTTATAAAATCACAGAATAAAAAAACGTTTTACAACATTTAAAAGCACAACATTAATATCCGTATGAACGGAATACAATGAATTATAAATCTGTTCTTGCTGAGTATTTGTAATATACTACACATCTGATATATTCCTTCCCTGAAATGTCATCTCATTCTGTATGCATGTGTCTGTCCCAAGTAACGAGCCTGTAATTCAGTGGTTGTCGTTTCTTGATGTGTTACATGCTTGTTTTTCGTTGTTTTTTTATGTACATAAATTAGGCCGTTAGTTTTCTTGTTTGAATTGTTTTACATTTGTCATTTCGGGGCTTTTTATAGCTGACTATGCGGTATGAGCTTTACTCATTGTTGAAGGCTGTACGGTGCCCTATAGTTGGTAATTTATGTGTCTTTTTGTCTCTTGTGGCGATTTGTTTTTTTTTTTATTTTTGTTGTATCTGCTAACAACGAAGTCAATCTTTTCTTTCTCTAGATTGCGATCAGAGGCGGACATTTAAAGAGTCCTCATTTTGACATAAGTGACAGCGTGGATTTTCACCCATACATACATAGAATCAAATTCATAACAGTGTGGTCGACGGTAAAACGTTTATTAGTAATTCTATTGAAAAATTTACCTATAACTTGTTTGTCGTTGGCGATGATTTTATGCTCACTCAGTCTATCGGAGGCCTTCAAGTGGGGATTTAAATAATCACTTGTTACACATTTTGATAAATAAAATGAAACTTTCTTTTCACAAATCATTTAAGGAATTTGTTTTAAATAATTGTTAAACCATCACTTACAAGTTTCACTTTTAAGAATATTAATGTCCAGAGCTGATATCAATAAATAATAATAAAAAAAAAAAAAAAAAAGTTTATTCATGGTAAAAAAAAAATAAAAAAATTTTAAGTTAATGGGGACCCGCGTTATTTCAGAAAATATCTTATTGATTAAGAGAACAAAAACTTCTACGTTGTGATCATTTAAGAGTGGCCTACTATTTATTCAATGCTAACCATGTGGGCTTTGTTTTGTTTTTTTATACCATAACTCGGTTCGTTCATTCAGATATTTGTCAGTTTGCATTGGCTCTTCAATTCCAACACACAACTTCTCACGAAATTGGTATTTTTCTTACAAAAATTACATCCATGTGATGTATTCTTTTCATGGAGAATGAATGTTGCACCTTATTTTATTTGTTGTCGGGTTTTTTTTTGTGTATCATTGACGTATAAGACAACCTGACTCTTCTTTATTCAAATTTAAAAACATACGATATGGCAATTATGACACAAAATAACTATATTAAACTTACAGCAGAAGAAAGATAATGAACATCGCTTTTATAGTCCACTAAATATTGAAGTCACAAAGTGGTCTTTTTAAAAATGATGTAAATTTATAAAGGAAACAACAAACAAACTAGTTCGAATATTTATATTGGAAAAGGTAACGGTGTGTAAATCATAACAATTATTTTATTTCAATGAAAATCAAACTGTTGAATTTTTCCGCTACAAGCGAATTTTTAATTTTGGTCGCAATTTTAAAATCAATAAATCTTGTATTCTTGTTGGAAGTTGCACTGTGTAGTTTATACTCTTTTTTTTTAATGCCACACAAATCCAACACAGACAAAAAAAATGGTAGGTTCAAGAAATAATTGATGCAAACTATACTTTATTGTAGTTTTAACATGGGTAGGCATTATATTCGTGATTATTTTTGCCCGAGCGATATCGAAAAACTATTATAAAAAGTGTACTAGTTCAGTGAAAATGTACGTCATTCTTAAATCCTAAACAAAAATTAATAAACATACAAGACTACCAATGGCCAGAGACTCTTTCCTTGTATGATTTTGTAAAAAAATGCATCTTTTTAAAATAGTCGAAAATAAAATTGTCTGTCCAATGGAAAAGTCGAAGCCCAAAAAAGATGAACGGTGCATTATAGAAACATAGAAGCTAGTTGCAAAAGTTGACGAGAATCTATTTTATAACTTGAGTATGGCCTTATACTATTAACCTGAAATAAATATATTTATAGCAATTCCCTTGATACGAAAGATCTACATGTTGCCTTGGGCTTTTTTTTTTGCTCTTTGGTTGGATTGTTGTCTCAATGACAATTCAATTCTCATTCTTATCATAGATATAACTGCTTGTTAAAATAAGAATATGTAGTGTGATAGACAATCAGACAAATTCTTTCCAGGGACCAACAGGCGTTAGCAAGCTATTGGTCCCCGTATGGCATTCGACCATTAGCAAAATACACACTTTATAGAATGAAAGCTCCAAGAGGTCTTGGCATGAAAAAAACAAACACAAAAGTTGAGCGAGAGAAAAAAAAAATAGGGAAACCGCATGAAAATTGGAAAATGGTCCGCAACATTACTTTAGTCAACTCACTAAGTTGAAATTAAAGGCCTGGCGAATTTTAGCCTTTTTCAATGAATGTGATGTATGTTTAAAAAAAGATCATGGTTTGTTTGGACATTTTTATAATTCAAGTCTTGGTTTTAAATTATTTGCAAGTAAGTTTTAAGTCATGAACAAATAATCACTCACAGAAAGACGTCAAATCCATCAACAAAAGAAAAAAAAATAATAGACGACCGACAACGCACAGAATATCATGTATGTGTTCCGGACCATATGAGTATTTGGACCATACGCATATGTCATGACCATACGCGTATACTCATATGGTCCAACCATACACGTATGGTCCGACCGTACGCGTATGACGGGTATGGTCATGCGCGTATGGTCCAAATACTCATAAGGTCTGGAACATATTTTATTTGCGATCACAAAATGCACGAAGACGTCCATTTCTATGTAAATTGGGTCGATTTTAATATAAATAAGATGAATGCGTTTCTGTTGCCAAGTGTTTTTCACAAGTATAGTAGCAGTATAGCAGAACAGTTTAAGTTTCCTAAATACACCAAATGATACATGTTGCCAATACAATAACATAAATGCATGCAAATTTCACAAGGTTTAATCCAAATAGCTTTCTTACTATCCAATAACTTTCAAGTACGAAAAAGACAGGGCAGAAGTATATTTTGTCTTTATGTTTTGTATTTGCACAATGTGAAAGTGGATTATGCATTCGTTCTAAGATAAAATTAGACCAGATAAAAGTGAAAAGATGACATAATTCGAATTGTTAAATCGCTTTGACATCCGAAAAAGATAATCAATCAATACATGCATTGCAACTTTTAAAGCCAGTAAGTCATTCTTTTTTCTGAAAGAACATGGCTTTGCGATATCATATTATGAAAATTGATAGTCGAAACATAACAAAAACACAAGTAAAGGACGTTTAATTAATCAATATAAATCAAAACACAAATTCCTGATTAGTATTTCGAATTATTTTATATAGGCGTTGAGAACCTTTGGTGACCCCACGGTTTAAATGTCTATATTAAGGACGTCGTGAGCAATGGGCGTTATAGACGAACGTTCACCTAATCTGTCCCAGTCAATGGGATATTAAAGTGCGCCAATCAATGTCCACAGCCACACTGTTATGAATTCGATTCTATATGTTAGGGTGGTGAGAATAGAACTGTTAATTGTAAACCAAACGAAAGTATTCTGGACCGTTATTCGTCTTCTTATAGTTTCAAAAGGGTACAGCTAGCCATAAATGAAGTGGATAACGTGAAATAAAGTAGGCGAAAATGAAAAATTCTCTTTTTTTTGGCGCAAATGCAAGATCTTTTTTTTCGGTGCAAATGTCATACGGCCTCCCCACCCCACAAGCTGATTGACGCTTCGCCACAAACGTGTAGATAAGAGTAAGGCAAACTGTGTGTCCATGTCAAATACACTCTCAGCTCCAAATCGTATTTTTATTTCCGACCTTCTTTTCTGAGCGCCTTTTTGACAAGACTTACCAGACGTGTCAATTGTTAATTTGGTCTCGTCTTTAACATGCATGCAATATTTGCCACTGCACGTTAAACATTTCTTTAACTTCACTCATCTTATTGTAAGTGTTCCCATGTAACCGTTACATATGTCGTGACATTTCCTATAAAGCCTAAGGCCAAACAAAAAAGTATGCTTGTTTACTGCTGAAAAACATTGTAATTTTAACGATGCTTAATCAAAACTGATAAAAAAAATACTTTAGGTAGGTAAGGTACAGTAAACATACTGTTTGCCTACTAGTATCATTGCCCAGTTCTACCAATATTCCTCAAACAACAAGATAAAAAGTACTACATGCATGATTTGAATGGATGTTCTTTAGTATTTGATCTTTAACTGAAAAAGAAGTACTAAGAAAATCGAACCCGTCTTTTTTTGTGATACAGATAGATATGTCTCTGGATGTGTCTATAACTCAAAGATTTCTTTATTTTTTCCAAGGTTATACAGCTTTATTTAATTAACCCTCCTCTATTAGTATTTAGTTTCGCCTTTTTTTTACTTGTATTTAAGCAATCTCATTAAAATCCGATGTTCTGAGAAGAGGGTAGCGTATCAGAACATCGGATTTTAATGAGATTGGTATTTAAGACAACTTGAAGAATTGAAACATCGTAAACTTAAAGCAAACGAATATCGTACTAGCTGACAAGTGATTGTCGCAGGATACGGTATATCTATTTAATACTGTAAATTATCATTGTAAGGCACAACCTAGCCTTTTTTGAGTATCATTATGCTTTAGTATGTTCTGCCTTTTGATCCTTGAGGCCACAGCTTTTACCCAAATATTATTGCGCATGGCCTAATAACAGAAAGCTTGTAATTTTGTAACAGAAAGACTCAAAGACTGTAACTAAAAAAATTGTGTAACTTCCTTCATGCGTTAAGAGTACAATTTATCATTGCATAACAGTTGTAGTTCTGTGCTTATTATGACCTTATTGTGTTGTTCTCTGCATGTTTTATTGTCATTATTGTCGTTATATAATATGCTATTTTTGCAATAGCGTTATGTTTGCTTCTGTAATAAAATATTCATTCATTGTAAAAACCGACTTCAGTGCAGTGCAATTCTTTCTATTAAACACACAAAAATTAAAAGGTAAAATAATCTTACTTCGGTTGTGTTGGAAACAAGTATATCCAGTGAATTTATATCCATTATTATCAATCCCAAAATACTGAAGGCTGATATCGAAATGTGGTAATGCCATTGTATATAGGTATGTAACTGTTGGATTTTAAATCGGTCAACCAATCAGAAGTCTTGTAACTAATTAATGATTGACAGCATCCTTTCACAGTTCACGTCACAAATCGTGTACAATTAATGGTAATACTTGAGGTAAAAAACAATAGGGTAGTAATCTTTCCGACGCAGATCCTTTTTTATTTATTTAATCTCGTAATGGCAAGTTATTGACCTTCACTGACGTTTTATTACTCCTCTTGTTTTATCTATTTATGGTGGAAGAGGGTTGTAGCACTTCAACGTATGGTCAATTACCGATTTGGTTCAGACATTTTATGACAAATATAAGTTCCCTTTTCGAAATGCGCATAATTGTGTTGCTTCAGATTACATTTGGTTATAGTAATTTTGTATAATTATATTCCATATGATTTATAATGTGTTCAGTAAGAAATAACAATAAAGTTGATAAATATCGATGTGCACTGTCCGTTATATTTTTCCTTTTTTGACATGTTCGATAATGAAAAAAAAAATAGCAAGATTTTAAAAGACAAAAACAGAGAATGAACAGTGTCAAGAAAAAGAATTCATGGAACATTATTGTACATAATTGTCTTCTTTATATCTATGTATATGGTTTATTGAGAATAAAGAAGATAATTCGGATACATCGATATCTATAAAACGGAGATTAAGACAATTGGGGATCAAATTATATTGGATTGTCGCATTATTTGATAAAAATCAAAACGGATAGTGATATTCCATTTCATCAAAACATTATCCATTATACTATCAAAATTGGACAATTTTTCCTGTCCGCTGTTTGTTGTCTTTTGGTAAGTTTTAGAACGAGAAAAACACTGCTATATTGCATTAATTTTCTGAACGTGATAACTATAATAAAACATGTATTTTTAAGAAATAAATAAAACAGATTTTAATTAGACCGGCATGTTTGTTAAATTTAATTAGGATTGCAGTTAATTTTGTCAATTGATTTGATTGGATATCAATTAAGTTGTTTTAATCCTGTTGCTTGGTATAAAATTGGTAACAATAGTATGTGAAATATTAAATGTAACTTTCCGTTTTCTTCCAAAAAATATCAATTCTTTAGTTCTAATCTTGTTGTTTGGTGTCAAATTTGTAACCATGCCATAGCTTGCGAAAAATCAACACTATTTATTTATGTACCGTCATATTACAGTAACTATGTTATATAATTTATTTTGAACGGCATTTGCATGTTTGTAGAACTCAATTAAATGTCAGTTCTGGCGATTGATTAATTTCTCAGTTAATAATTATAATTGTCTATTTTATTATTGTGTCACGTATTGAGTGTCATACATGTGAATGAATCACACAATAAATCCTGTAGCTATGATCATTTCATTACTCACATGAAAGGATTATTACTGAGAGAGGATTTATAAAGGAGTATTGACTATTTTGTAATAGATATAAGAAGATGTGGTATCAATGCCAATTAGACAACTCTCTCATCTAAGTCATAATATCTAAAAGTAAACCATTATAGGTCAAAGTAAGGTCTTCAACACGGAGCCTTCATGTTGGCTCACACCAAACAGCAAGCTATAAAGGGCCCTAAAAATGACAGGTGTAAAACCATTCAAACGGGAAAACCAACGGTCTAGTCTATATATACATCTTATAGAATACTTATAGCTACTTCGAAGGGAGGGAAGTATATCTTACCTTACAATGAATTCACGGTTCAACTAGCTAGCAAGCTAACCAAGATGTTACCTTTATCTACACACTCATTGAAATCGGCTGTAAATACCTTTGAATTGTAAAAATTTTGTCTAAATATGCAGTTCTGCAGAATCAAAGTTAGTGATCAGAAACGATGAATGCATGAGTTACCAGGAGATTAGTTTTCAAACGAGAAGACATAGAATTGTCTCATGTAGTTGTTATTTAGCTGAATATGCGGTATGGGATTTAATTATTGTGAAGAACGTTATGTGAACTATCATAGTAATTGTTGAAAATTTCTGTGTCAGTTTGTCTCTTGTGAGAATTGTCATTGGCAATCATATACCAAATATATCAAAATAAAAAAGAAAATGGGGTATAATTACCA
This sequence comes from Mytilus galloprovincialis, assembly GCA_037788925.1. Classification (NCBI taxonomy): domain Eukaryota; kingdom Metazoa; phylum Mollusca; class Bivalvia; order Mytilida; family Mytilidae; genus Mytilus; species Mytilus galloprovincialis. Next base: position 41,372,942 of record CM075333.1, on the reverse strand, counting down.
ATGAGAAAAGACGTCAACAAAGACCAAATGACATAGACATTAACCATTATACATGTACTTATAGGTCATCGTACGGCCTCAACAATAAGCATAACATTTACCACTTAGTAAGCTATAAAAGGAACAGGCATTAAATATTCAAAAGAGGGATGTAAAATACCAACGGGACATTCAAAATCAAAAATTGACCAACTGATAACGCCATGGCCAAAAAAGAAAAAGACAAACAGACAATTAACAGTAAACAAGACACAACATAGAAAACTGAAGACTTAATATATAAGCAACACGAACCCCACAAAAGATGGGTGTGATCTCAGATGCTCCGGAGGGGTAAGCGGATCCTGCTCCACATGTGGCACCCGTCGTTTTAATTTGCTTATGTTATTACAAACCCGGTAAATAGTATAATTCAGTAGGTTACATTTGTGAAAAGCGAATGAGATTGTTGTTACAACATGAGGTACATATCCGATATCATCTGTGAAACGGTAATGTCATAACGGTCAATTCGTGATGGCGTCAGTGAAATTTACGAAGGGACGATTTCAACTTTACCATTTAGAACTCTTGGTTTAATAGTTTCCTCGTGAGCAGCAACCCTCTAGCAATTAAATTCATGATAGGAAATACAAGCTCGGGAATATCGCATCAATTGGGAGATATATGCTCCGTATGCAGGCGCTACTGGAATGTTGCTACATAGAAATGGAAAGTTCATAATTGGGAAGCTGAAATCACCGCGTTTGTCGTAATTTTTTTTGTTTTCAACCGACCCTCATTGTTAATTTCCAGATGTAAGTCAAGATAGGAGGGAGACATAACTGTATCTGTTGTATCCTTTATCCCTAGTTCAATTGGATAGATGCGTTCATTAGTCACTAAATTTTGAATTATTTAGTGAGAGAACATCATCTATATAGCGGAAAGTTAAAGAATGTTGTTTTGTCTTCTTCTCGTTCTTCCTAAGAAGTTCCTGTATGAAGCCAGCCATTAAACATTTCAAACGAGAAAACTAACGGACTGAATCATTTACAAAACAATAAACGAAAAACGGAGTGCTTCTATTTTAGCGGAATTCATAAAAAAGGGAAACTATTATAGTAAATACTGGTATATAGGGATTGCAGTGGTCGCATCAGAAAGTAAAAAACGAAAATAGTCAAAAAATAACAAAAAATATGGTCAAAATCGAATTCCCAAGGTGGAGTTTTGTTTGAAAAACTTTTCTAATTTAGAATTAGAATTACAAAATCCAGCAGAAAGACGTCTTGGTAAGTGTACAAAATGTCCACGCTTCTGTTAATCAGGTATGTATATCACGTGGTAAATAATTCTTGAAGGTTTGACAAAATTAAAGGTGCCTGAAAAAATTAAAGACTGTTGCCCTGAAGAAATACGACACGCACAATCCAAACAACTAACTTTACATAATGAAATAAGTAGTGGAAACGGGGAATGTGTAAACAAACAAAAAAAACACAAACCGACCAAAGACCACGGTAACTAATGGGTCGTCAATGCTGCTAGAAAATCCGGCATCCGGTCGCAGGCTTCAGCAGGTCCTTAAACCATAATGTATAACCTGTATTTCAGCGAAAAGGACACCACACTTTACTCCATTACAAAGAAATAAACCAAAACTCTTTTTTACATTTTTTGATGCAAATTTATACCAACATTTCATATAGGTTCAACTGTCCCCAGTGTTTTCTACTCCGAAAAGTGATAATTAAATGCTAGAAACATTGGGTATTTTCATACACAAATGCACGTTTTCAGATCTAATATTGAATAGCCTCATAAAAATATCACGGTTTCATCATCTATCTCAGAAGCTTATTGGTGCAATTAATCAAATAAAAGTTACAAACAAGTGACAGTTTATTGTCAATATGTATTATTAGCACCACTATATTTAATTTGAAAGTAATTGGTTTACTTCATATAATTGCATTCAGTTCAAAAAGTATAGTGTATTGCCAATATGTATTACTTAAACTCAATCAATTTATTTGATTTAGTGATTTTTTTCAGTTGTATTAATTTAGTTGTTGTTGATCTGCACATCAGATAGGACTTGATAAATATTGATCAATATTGTATTTTATATCCCTACCCTTTTCATTATTTTGTCATCATCATTGTTGATAAATTTATTGTTGTTTATTTTTTGGTTGCTTAATAATGTTGGCTAAATACCACGAAAAGTAGAATATTCGTATTATGTGTGATAAAAATGTAGTCGAGGATGAATTTCATTTTATTTTACAATGTACAAATTATAATGATATACGTAAGCAGTTTATCAAGAAATATTATTGGACTAGACCGTCAACTTATAAATTAGAACAATTGCTTTCTGTTTAAAACACTAAAGAACTCTGTAATTTAGGAAAGTACTTACTCTATGCATTTAAGTGCAGGAATAATATTTAAGACTATCAGATTATTACATGGCATTTTTCATATCTCATGTATTATCAGCCCTAGGTTCAATATCAGCCCAAGAGCCGCATGGCTCGAGGGCTGATATTGACCGAGGGCTGATAATACATGCGATATGAAAAATGACATGTTATGATCTTTTTATCATATGCTTCAACAGTAAAGAAAAATAACAGATTCATATAATGATCCTTTTAGAAAAGAAGTTCAAAGAGTGAAAAGTTCAGGGACGTCGGAACCAAATTTTGGTACATTCGATACGAGTCTTTCTAACATATGCCTCAACAGAGAAAAAAAAAACAACATTTTAACATGGACGAATCGACAAAAAAAAAATAATTCAACAATATACATAATGAACATTGTTTGGAAAAGTCAACCTTTTTTAAAGTAACTTTCTAAATTATGTTTGAAACTTTTAAAAAATGCATTTATTAAATATTTTTTTTTTTTTTTTTGGTTTTTGTTTTTATTTTTTATATTATTTTACACAATATATTTTTCATTATCCAAATAATTGTTTTGTACACTACTTAATGTAATGTTTTTCACTGAACACGTAGTATTGAGGTGTATTTTCCGGAATTTGCCGAGTATCACCGGAATGCCATGTGAAAACGTTACGGAAAGGCATGTGATAACAATCGAAGCACGTGATAACAATCGAAGCATGTGATAAACTTTTCATATCAGCGCGCTAAGCACTATTGGAAAAAATATGAAATATACGTTAATTTAATGCTATTATCATACGGTAAAATTTATATGTTATTTAGTCTAAGTATATGATAACTATGTTTATTATATGTAGTCTGAAACTCACAAACTGTATAATATTTGACTGATATGTCTGACGTTTGTTATTTATATATGTGTATGTTAATCGCTATACAACTTGTAAACTGTATATTTATGCATAAAATTATTATACTGATAAACTGTTTTGTTTAAAGTAAATAAAGAATACATTAATGAATCAAACTTTCAAATTTGCTTTTTGAGTAAAACATATGATTTGCTGTCTTAAGGAGGTTCGTTACTCAGTTCCAAAATAACAAGCTTTTTCAAAACACTAGTATATATTAAAAAGGGATTAATAAAGGAACCAAAAGAGCAAACAAAATATATATAGGTCAATGTGATAGTTTTCAAGATATTAGCAATTGAACTTATGGCGGGAAAATGTTTTCTCTTGATTTTTTCATAGCTTTATCATTGACAAGTTTAAGTGCTCAAAAACTATTAAAAAATAACTTATATTTTATAAGACTTTTACAGATGTCTTATAATTATTCCTATAAAAGATTTATAAAAAGAAAAACGGGGTCAATATATATCTCGCAATTGAAACGATACATGTATATCCTGGCTTGAATTTCCTATCAAGATTTCCTTGATAGAGGCTTGCTGCTCAAAAGGAAGTTATCAATCAAAGAGTTCCAAATGGTAAAGTTGAAATCATCCCTTTGTAAATATTACGGACGCCATCACATGTTGGTTGACCGTTATGGAATATCCGTTTTCCAGATAATATCGAATACATTCCTTATGTTGTTACCACAATCCCGTTCTCATTTAACGAATTTGACCTACCTAATTTGACTATTTACCGGGTTTGCAATAATATGAGCAATGGGACGGGTGCCACATGTGGAGCAGGATCTGTTTACCCTTCCGGAGGACATGAAATCACCCCCATTTTGTAGTGGGATTTGTGTTGCCTAGTTTTAAGTTTTCTATGTTGTGTCTTATGTGCTATTATTTGTCTGTTTGTCTTTTTCTTTTATAAATAAATAATCTTTATTTCAAGAGGATGATCCCATTAGTTAAAACTAATCTTCCTGAGAGTCCTCAAAATAATAATAACATACATGTATTTATAAGTACATAGAGTATTATAAAGTTATATTATACACAATATACAAATGTATTTAAATAATAATGAAAAAAGCATAATTAATTTTCACAATTGATGAAAAATTTGTAACATTTTGTTTTAAACGATACATTCAAGTGTATTAGTCATTTTTATTTCATTTGATAAACTGTTCCATATTTGAGAGCCTGAATATGTAAATGTTTTCTTTAAAAAATTTGTTTTTGGTTTTGGAAGATTTAATAGTTTTTCATCAGCTGAACGTAAGTTATAATTTTGATTATCAGTAAAATGAAAATTTTCTTGTAAATAGGTAGGAACCACACCATTAAATGATCTAAATACAAGTATTGCCTTTTGGTATTGAATGCTTTTTTCCACATTTAACTAGTGTAAACTATTAATTCTAACATGACGTCCTTCAAACGCTTTGAGTACACACCCGTGGTAAAATATGAATATATTGCCAGTTCTGTTCCGATTGTACTCCCACGTCATATGCTTTTTTATGAATGAGATACCCGACGTCATAGAACAATGACGTTAGAATGTAAGCATTTTACGGGAAAATACACGCTTGTGAATCCGAAAATCATCACAAGGAAACATACACAAATGATGCTAAAATGTGGCAAAATCCCATTATTGTACATCATATAAGACATATAAATAAATTATCATTCAAATTCATCCAAAACTGTCTAAATACATTATTTTAAATAGTTTAAACATGTCACTAATGCAGTTTGCTCCGTTCTTTTACGCTAGTTTATTAGTGCGTTTATTTATGGGAACGGCAAATATTTGCCTACAACTAGAGCGCTTCGATCCAAAAGAATTGCCGTATGTGTCCTATCAGAATCGAAATAATTCATGGGGGCTTGAATATATCGTGATTTTACCACGGGTTGTCCCTTTATGCCAATATTTTACCCCCATGAATTATTTCTTAAACAATAAACTGGATGATGTCATTATGTCAGCTTCTACTTTAACCCTAGCAGATTTCTATAATAACTTATTAAGTTTATTTACTCCACTTTCACAACAGCTTCCCTATATATTGCAACAATAATAAAAAAAAATGGCAGAATATAAGCATTAAAATAGATAATACGTATATGCATAGGTAAATATTTTCTTATCTTTTGTAATAAATTGATTCTGTTTGATATAGTACATGACATTTTATCTATCTGCTGATTCCAATTTAGGTTTTTGTCAATATATAACCCAAGAAGTTTTTCAGAATCTACATTTTCTATTTGTTCATTTGAAATATTGATATCCATCTGTTTCCAGTTGATTAAAGCCTTTGTTTCGAACCAATAATTATTGATTTACACTTTTTGGCATTTAATTTCATACAATTTTGCGAACACCAGTTTTCAATTACATGAATATCATTTTGAAGGTTGGAAGTTAACTGAAGTAAATTATTACCTTTACAATGTAATGTAGAATCATCTGCATATAAATCTATTAATGAATGTTCTATATTAAGTGGTAAATCATTGATATATAAAATAAATAACAGAGGGCCCAGGATAGAACCTTGTGGTACACCAGTTTTTATGCATTTAGTATTAGACATGTTAGCTGTCGCGTTGTCAGTTTATTTTCGATCTATGATCTTGAATGTCTATCTGGTATCGTTAGCCCCCTCTTTTACTAAGATAATCAATTTCAAAATTAATTGTTGCACAACATTAAAAGGATTGATAAGAGGGGGAAAAGATATCAAAGGGATAGGCAGGCTAATTATACGCCGAGAAAAACTTAGTAATACTAGTAACGTCATTGCAAAACAAAGAAGCCTAATGTTATGTCTTATGGCGAATATGGAAACGTTATATTGAAAGCAACCGTGGATTTGAAATGATAAGTATAATAATCAAACTTCTAACTACTAGTAATCATATTGGAGTTCGGTATTTTTATTATTACTTTTGTATACATCTTTATATATAAATAGAAAACCGGATGAGATTAACCAATCCAGTTTAGTCTATGCGGGGATGCCTACATCGGTAAGAAACTGTTACCATGTTCACGAATCGTGTCTCGCTCCTTTTGCATGTTTTGAAGTTCATGTGATTCCCTAAGCTGGTGTTTGTTTCCTCAATTTGGCTTCGAAATCGATTTATGAGATTTGCGTATCGGCCAACAACTGTTGTCTATATTTAGTAAATAAAAAGCATGTTATGTATACTAACCGACACTTAATTATTCTTTTTAATTCCAATTTTCAAATTGTATTTTTTTGTAAACAAACTTATTCAATCATCCCTTCGAACGCCATCACTAGTTGGTTGACCGTTATGGAATAACTGTTTCACAAATGATATCGAATATGTTCCTTACGTCATAACTACAACCCCCTTCCCTTTCATGAATGTGACCTACCGAATTAGACTATTTACCAGATTTGTAATCACATAAGCAACACAACAGGTGCCACATGTGGAGCAGGATCTGCTTACCTTTCCGGAGCACCTGAGATCACCATAGTTTTTGGTGGGGCTCGTGTTGTTTATTCTTTGGTTTTCTATGTTGTGTCATGTGTACTATTGTTTGTCTGTTTGTCTTTTTCATTTTTTGCCATGGCGTTGTCATTCTATTTTCGATTTATGAGTTTAACTGTCCCTTTGGTATCTTTTGTCCCTCTTTTATAAACAGAAAGTTCTTTCGTTGCTTCAATGTTTAAAAAAATGCCAACTTGAAAGTTATATTGATTACGTTATTTTAAAGTTCCAATATTGCGGTTTACACTGAAAATCTTGTTTTCCCCTTACCAATGAACGTATCGGCGTTAAAAGCAACACCTGCCTGTAACAAACGCTAAAATGATTGTCAGCAAGGTTAACCAATTTTGTTTGGCACGTTTTGGGTTCTGTTTTGCACCTTCTGATTTTGCCGATGTTCTTCTTTCATCCATTACAATGGGTTTCGGCAATTGTGCAGTTGAAACTTGATGGCTTTAAATGTTTTTCTGCAGTCGATTATTTGGCACTAACGTTAATGGGAAACATGTATGGCACAAATCTGTGCAAAATGGCATTCAACAATATGATTAGCAATTGACGTTGCGGCCGTAGACCTGTCTCTCAAATGACGTTGCGTAATCAAATTCTATTGACGATGCATTCTCACTACATGTTGATCTGGTCATTGAGGTTCTTCAACAAATCCTGTCTACCGGTATCACTGTCGGAAGGGCAATAAGACGAGTTTCTGACGTCAAATTGTCTGGTTGCAGCACGTTCACGTTTTCCTGTTTGCAGTTTTTTAATGGTTTGATTCATATTTTTTATTCCTCAGTCTTAGCAATATGGAGATGCAACATTTTAAAACTGATTTAAGTGATGCCAAGGATTGAAAGAACTATTTCACAAAGAAAAAAAAGTGAAAAAATCTTTTATTGGTTCGAAATATCGCTTTCAGAAATTCGTGCTATCTTAATTATCCGGTATATTCCATAACCACAGGTAAGTCAGATGTTGATTTTTTCGAAAGAAAAAGACGTATGATGAGCATAAATAGAAGTTGTATGAGGATCACACATGATTTGGTAAAACAATCTACAAAATGAGTGTTGTGTTTTACAAGTTAGTCAGTATTTATCTGATTACGAAAAGTTAAAACATGGGTTTATAAACAAAAGAGAAAGATGTAATATGATAATAAAGAAGATTCGTGTGGCAATACCTGATTTATTAACCAACTATCCGAAGACAAATACTTGTTTTAAGGATGTTTGCTCCTCCATTTTTTTAATTTTTTCGGAATCCTCTGGTTTTATCTATGTGTTGTCATTAAAAAAAAATTGCACACTAACCCTTACTTTTGTTTTCATCATTTTAATACATAAAGTTCAAAAAGCCTTATTTCAAAATTTTATAAAATTCTTGTTATTTTTTCATACTTTTTGAAACAGATAAAGTGCCAATGTTAAATATATGAAAATCTAGAGAGAATTATTTCCCGCCAAATTTTCAATGGCTTATATCTCGAAAATGAACAGACGGACCCTCCATTTTTTTCTACTTTTTTAGTTTCTTTATTTATATACTATCAATTCATAACAGTCTTTCAAAAAGCTTGGTATTTTTTAACAGAGGAGCGAACATCCTTAAGTATATCATTGTATTGTAAGATGGTCGTAGAAAAGAGAAAAGTCAACAGGATAGAATAAGTCATGTTTTAATACTCAGGAGGTTATTACATTTCCCACTTTATGAACTAGCTGTGTGAAAGCTCTTATTAAAGAGGACAATCATAAATAGAAAAAAAACATGTCTATGAAGCCACACGATATTGCTCGTATAGATGTTGTTTAGTAGATGATATATATCATAATTTCTCGAATAAGTTTGCATTTAAACCGGTTCTGACCGGTTTGATACAGTTCAACAGACACCTGTCTACGCAAAAGATATACTGTCTCCGTTTCCGATAGACTAAGTGAGATATTTCATTATTACTTCAGTTAGAGTAATTAAGAAATATATATTTTTACAGTCGAATTATTCACGTAGATATGATTAAATACTTTTTTCCAATCTTTAGTATGATCCTGATTTAAAACAACAGTTTAACAGACTATATCATGATAGCTTAAGTAACGATATACAGAAATACCACTTAGAATTTGTCCTTGGAAAGGAATTTGATCTCATCTTAAATGTTATTTTTTTTTCTTCTTCTTCTATTAATTAAATTAAACTGCAACAGTTGTTATTTTGTTTCTCAAAATGGGAAAATATATTTGGTATGCTACATCGAACAGATACAAAGATTTTAACATTGGTCATTCTGGACGAAACACGTGTTGCTCATCATACTCAGTCTAGTGGTAAGTCTTATTCGGTAAGTTACGTTCTTGGAAAAGGAGGACCGAATTCTTTGACGACAATTGGAACAGATCCTTTATCTACTGTGAAACAGATATTTTATAACGGCCAACTCGTCATGGTGTCTGTAAAATTTTCGAAGTAATGACTTCAAGTTCACCACTTGTAACTTTTGCTATAAAATGTCACTGCAGATAGCAAATCTCTTTCAAGAAAATCGCGATCGGAAACGCAATCACTGAAATATATATCAACATAAAGGTATATACTCAATATGCAGGCGTTACTGGAATGTTGTCATTTAGAAATTGAAAGTTTGGAAGCTTACGTTGAAATGTCTCTCAGGTGTCTCTTGGAAATATTATTTATCGAGCACTTGGAAAACAAAGCAAACACCACATTGTTTATATGAAAACTTATGTAACTTTGGAACCAAATACTGTAAAGGAAGATCCACTTCTTCGTATCTGATTATACTTCTATGCTGGTCTGATACATTATGACAGATGATTCTGACAGTCAAGTGAGAAGTTTAGCGCTATAAAACCGGGTTAAATTCACTGTTTTCTACATTTGAACATGCTTGTACCAAGTCCAGAATATGACAGTTGTAGACCATTCGTGTGATGTGTTTTGTCATTTGATTTTGCCATGTGATTAGGGACTTTCCGATTGAATTTTCCTCGGAGTTCAGTATTTTTCTGATTTTACTTTTTTCATATATTTATTGTATATAATAACTTAGTGTTTTATTATGTAATAAGGTGTCAATGATAGATCTCTTATGTTTTGTTTTTAAATTTATTGACATTTTTCTTAAACCATGACAATTTTTTTAGAGCATGAAAAACTGTTTATACTGTATAAATGTGTGTTGATGATATCTGCGAGAGTTATCTAAATGACGTAAGTGAGCTTATATCATCTATACACCAGTAAGTGAAGTAAAAGGATATCGCTAGCTTGTTTTTATTCTTCCTTAGAGCTGTATGTGTTCAGCCTTACATGAATAAAGTAATCAATAAGCAAGATGAGGAAACACATATGGTTCCTTTTGGAAAACCGGTGGGTTGTTGAAAAAAAAATATTAGATTGTTTCTGTCACATATTTTCATAATATATATGTGTTTTGTTATCAAAGGTGTTTAATAAACAAAATGCTATCAAATATGGTTATGTTACTATATTTGTGTATACCCCTTCAACTGTTTGACATTAAATACAAACAAATTTGCAAAGTAAGGCTAAAATGCAAAATTTGTAGATGCAAATATATCAGAATAAGTAAACAATGAATGTGTTAATTAAACTTTTGTGTCTATCTGTAAAGTGCTGCTATTTGAATTTCAGGTCAAAAATGCTATATATTAGATTTATATATTTAAAGACAAAGACTGGAAAGTGGCTTTATACAGTGTTTACGAATTTTGTTACCTGTACAGCAAATTTCATCTAAAGTTTGATTTTTTCATCACGAAGTTGCTACATGTACTCCACTTGTCACAGGAGAAAAAAAAGTTAACTGTTAAAGTGTTATAGCATTGGTATTATATCTGCACCATGTCTGTTCTCCAAACGCTTGCAGCCAATTGTAAACTACTGCCAAGAAAACTGCGTGGACGTTATACTTCTCAAATTAAAACGATGGTCTTGGAATTAATAAACTTAAGCTCTGAAGCTCCTTTCGTCAACACCTCATTGTCAGATGTAGTGATTTTTGTTTGGAATTTAGGTATTATATTCAGAATTGTTTGATTTGGTTTGGGAATAAACTCATCATAGATACCAGGACTAAATTTTGTATATACGCCAGATGCGCGTTTCGTCTACAAAAGACTCATCAGTGACGCTCGAATCCAAAAAAATTAAAAAAAAGGCCAAATAAAGTACGAAGTTGAAGAGCATTGAGGACCAAAATTCCTAAAAGTTTTGCCAAATCCAGCTAAGGTAATCTATGCCTGAGGTAGAAAAGCCTTAGTATTTCAAAAATTCTAAATTTTGTAAACAGTTAATTTATAAATATAACCATATCAATGATAATTCATGTCAGCCCAAAAAGTATTTATCTGATTTTCCAATAAGTGATTTGATGTTTTCGATTAAGTTATACGTAAGGAGCTTGTAAGCATTTAAAGTTATTTTAAGTTTTCCAATTAGCTGTGTATCAGTAGTTTGTAATTACATGTATGCTTCGTTTTTGAGTTGATTATTGTTTTATGTGGGTGAATAATATATCAACGTTATACATTTATTTCCCGTGCCTGAGAGAAATATGAATATTTGTTCACCCAAGAAAAATCATATTTCAAGAGGCATCGCCCGAGGGAAATATGACTTTTCGAGGTTGAACAAATCTTCATATCTCACGAAGCCAAGGGAAATGAATGTTTTGTTTCACTGCCTATACCTTTTGTTTTTACCTCTGAATATAAAATTTGCCTAATGGTTTTCTTATCCATTTTTTTTTTTAACTAAACACAACATAGACGATGATTATCAGTACCGATTTAAAGATAATTATATATTTATTCTTTTCTAATTGTTTTTAGATTTGAAATAATTTTCAAAACAAACCCTATTAAAATGTTTTATTTAAATGTTAACCGAGGGTACGTCGGACAAGGCTCTCACGACATTCAGAGGGGAATATGAAGTTTTGTTCGATGTTACGTGTGATAGATTCAACCAATCACATGTTGATTTCATTATTAAAATCAACATGCAGTGGAATAAATCAGTTGTTCTCTTTTTTGTAGATGGTGGATACTGGTATATACTTTATAAGACCAGACTGGTAGTGCATGTCTGATTTTTACTAATAGTAAACTGCCATTAGTTTCAAAAATATTATTGTTATAAATTTACTTAAGACTGCTATACCCGCAGGCTAATATATCCTATTAATGTTTTGTTATAATTATTAAATAGATCATATTCTTTGGAGCTTAGCTAATTAAAATTTTAACTAATTTCGTGTCTTATTTTGTATATCTGTAGGATTCTAAAGTGCGATGAGGACGCTTAAGTACGATGGTCACGCTAAAGTGCGATTGTCTACGCTGAAGTCAGATGCCTCCATACGTTAAAGTGCAATGGTCCGCGAAAGTATAGACGTACGAAACGTAGTTGGATTATGGCATTTACAGTCGTTTATATAAACCGAAAATGAACAGTTACATGCTGGAAGATAAAATAAATAATGGAAGCGAACAGATGCATATTAATGTTTACATATTGTCAATTTTATTGAAAAGTATAAACGTCGGTAAAATAATGGTACACGTTTTCAAACGTAAATCATAAATTGTACGTTAAAACATAAGTGTGTACATTGTAGTAAAATATAACATGTATAAATACTCGCTACCAAAAAGGGGAAAACTCGAACAACAACCCCTTTCTCTCTCATTTAAATTAACTCTTGTACAAATAAATTTTATTTATTCAAACAAGTGTGGACACAGATGAGTGTGGATAGTATGTTTGAATGTTTGACAGTGTTTTATGATAAATGTAGTTCTATGATTTTCCTATATGTGTTATTAACTGTGTTGCACGATGACAACCAACCGGAGCATTAGGAGTATTGTTTATTTTATATGTAGTTTAGTTTTAATGTTCAAGACAGGCATGGAAGAGACACTAATTGCATTAGTTACCAAATGATTATGATAGAATATGTTCCACATCTTTGATTTTGGATACATTTTATAGCTAGGAGAGCAACACATAATAGGTTCAATTTTTCGTGATTTTTTTAAATTGGGAGATGATATCTGAGAACATGATATAAGGAGCCTGTAATTCAGTGGTTGTCGTTTGTTTATGCGTTACATATTCGTTTTTTCTTTATTTTTTGTACATAAATAAGCGTTATTTTTCTCCTTTGAATTGTTTTACATTGTCATTTTGAGACCTTTTATAGCCGACTATGCTGCATTAGCTTTGCTCATTGTTGAAGGGTGTGTGGCGACCTGTAATTGTTAATTTCTATGTCATTTTGGTCTGTTGTGGAGAATTGTCTCATTGGCAATCATATCACATCTTTTTTTATATGTATTTGCTAACTATTTGTATGGTTCTATTTATATATACTGAGTGCCAATGAAAACGCAACACTTGGTTTTTCAAAAATAAAATTTATATTAGAAATCATGATCTTTCAAAATGAATTGTTCTTGAAAATTAACAATTCTAACAATAGATCGATATCAAACAAAAATGTTTCATTGTCATCTTTCGGGCGCAATAGATAAACGAAACATCCAATGTCGAATCATCAAATCACAGTCCTAACAAAAAATGTTACAACCCTGTTGTGCAGTGCAATCTCGACAGCGCCGCGGAATTGATCATCCCGGACGTTTAATGTGATTTCGAGGAATGTTATTCCACTTGTCCCGCAAAGCAAACTCAAGCTGACTTTTTGATATTGGTGGTGGTTTTCATCGTCTAAACCATGTCAAATCTGATGCAAAATTTGCTCTATCGGACCTAAATCTGGCGAAACGCATGACTTTTGGCCAAGGCGGGTGCCAAACGTCTATGTAACCACCACTGACGATTTTTGGTACATAATGAATGATTTTTGGTCTACAGAATTCGATGTTTACGCCAGACGGCCATTAAGATGTCGGCTGTGGTGTTCTTTAACTGTTGAATTTCTGCGCAAATGGTGCTTTACTGAAATTGCTTCAGAGGATCTACCTTGACTTCCATTGAACTCTCGTGACCTTTGGACATCCATCAGAGTCGATATCGGATATGTTAAAGACCAAATGTATCGGTTTTGCTGAGCGTTTCTTGCTTTTTGAACCCCGGGATGTGGCTTATCATTAACTGATACATTTTTGTTGAATTTGTGGATGATTTGGGTTATTGTAGAGGCTACAGTCTTCTCGAAATTGTATGCTGTGAAAGGCTTCATTGGATCATGCCGGAAACTGCATGTCGCTGGTTGTCAGAAAGTCCTGGCATTTACTCAGATGTTTATTGCAGTTTCCTTACAATAAGGGCGGGAAAATTCATGACATTAGCCAAGCTTTAAATGACAAAATCGTGAAAATGGTGCGTATATTGAAAAGCGGTGAACTCGGTTTATGTCCGTTCAAAATAACCCTTACTTCGCATTTGTTCCAAAAATCACCCAACCGTAAAGTTGTCGACAATTGTCTTTAAAGTCATTTTCAACCAACTTTACAAAGTTCTAATATAAAATAAATAAAAATTATCAGACTTTTTTGAAAAACAAAAGTGTTGCGTTTTCATTGGCACTCAGTACATCTTTGTGGTGGCTTGTCAGTATCATTAGTAAAACACTTTAAAATGTTGAATTGATCCTCAGATTAGAAGAAATTTATTGGATTTTAGTAATGACAATGCCTAACATGATGCTTGGGCCTGATGAGCTAGAAAGTAAGCTTCTGTGCTGTTTTCTATCAATTCTTTGATAATATCTCCTTCAAAGCTGGTGAAAGCAAAACAAATTTGGTCAATGGACAAATAATGTTTGGTTCAAACAAAAAATAAAATGCTTTTATATCCCTGTTACTTACATTGTACATAGAAATGATAATACATGGAGACATCCTTGTACATGAGAGTTGTCTGTAAAATCTTTACTTCACAAAGAATGAATTGCATAACAATGAACCGAGCTCAAAGCAAAGCACTTTAATAATACACTTAGACAGAGAGCTCAATCCAGTGATATACTTTGTACTACAGGTCCTCGGTGAACATCCATCAACCAGAACCATATCTCAATAACATGCCATTCTACATGGTTGGATCAGAAGTCCTGAAAAAGACATGATTTTTTTTTTTTTTATCGTATTTAAAGTATATATGCATAGGTTAAAACTTTCACAAATTTGAGGTATAATCATTCAGTGTCTGGCAACTATCAATCGCTTCATGCACAAACTGATATAGGTTGAGCATGAGTGCCCTCTGTTGGAAATAAAAACATACCTCCACCTAATTTTAGTAAACTGATGAAGAAACATTCAAAACTATAAAATGTTATCCAAGACTTGTCAGTGTCTATATATAGCTATTCACCATCGCCACTGAATCAGTGATATATGTACACATAAATACATGTAAGACTAAAATTAAAGTACATATATAAGACTAAAACTGACATTCAGTCTTTACCTTCATTCCCCAAGTCCTGTTCAAATCTAATTCATGATAAAATAAAATTACAACCAATGAAATCAAAGGCGAATTAAGAGCCCCCCCCCCCCCCCCTGTCTGGAAAAATATGGTTGATTATTTAGAGGACCACTGGAGCATGATCAGAGTGGGCCCTCTCTTAGGCAGTCAGTGGGCCCGCACTTATGAAAATTTCTGGATTCGCCACTGGAAATATCCCTCTAATAGACTAGCATTTAAATCCCAGTTTTCTAATATGGTAGCTAGGTGGAACCTAAAACTAAAAAATTTGAAAAAAATATTTTAAATATATTTAACAAATGCATGTATATGTGATAATATAAATTCTCCAGATTTCACTGTATTTTCCCTTTTGATGTTTTTCAACTACAGCCAGTTTGGTGTGGGTTGATGTTTGATTGTTGTACATGTTATATATCGACATGAGATTTGTTTATATATGTTCCAGACCGTATGAGTATTTGGACCGTACGCGTACGGTCTGGACCGTATGCGTACTTTTTCAAAATACGTATACGGTCGGACCGTACGCGTACGGTCTGACTTATATTAAGAAGTTGGTCAAGTTTATTAGATACAAATGTATATAACAGATCAACATAACTTATATCTCAAACTAATATAAAAAGTTCAATAGTAATTGAAATAAAAACTTAATACTTTAACTATTTAATAAAAATCACGCTTATTAAAATCTGTTAATCTCCTGTATTTAGCATGTCGGTAATTCATTAATTGCAGCCCAGTATGCTCATTGAAATTGAAGTTATCGGAAGTAAACATAATGTGGGAGGACAATTGTTATAGAATATTTAGGAACTTTACAAAAAAATGCATATGCAAAGGAACATGCATGAACAAAACATGTTAATGTAAAAAAAAATGACGTTCCTTGTGGTAGCAAGACTAGTGTCACCTTGGGCCAGAGTAACAAAATAGGATTTAGATATACAATAAAACAAATATTTAATGTCAATTGTTCGCTTATTTACTTCATCCATCTATTTGTAATAATAACAATTTGTATAACTAAAAATAAAGATTTTGATAAATGTTTGTTTTAACCCATATGATCTCAAAACATGTCTGGTCAGCTGGACCGTACGCGTACGGTACAAATACTCATATGGTCTGGAACATATACATAATACTTATTTCCCTAAATTCAAATAAAATAGATGTGAGAAATTAAAGGAAACCATATGCAAATATTAAAAAAATAATTTGCATTTGTTCTGTTGATTGATAGTGGTACACATATGAAGAAATGGTGAAATCACTTATATATAGTTCTGATCAAAAGTTTCATGATAGACATGCATGGTAAATAAGTAGTAGGTTGTTTGAAGTTTGCAGGATATTCAACTTTGAAAATCTTTTTTCAGGTCTACAATCCATATAAAAATCTGTATATATGTGGTATAATTTCCAATGAGACAGCTTTCCAGAGGTTAAAATAACAAAGTAATTATAGGCAACCATACAGCCTTAATAAGTGAGAAAAAAACAGTCTAGACATGTTAAGTAAGCAACAATTAATGTAATGGCCTGATTTGCAACTTATAAACAACAGGTTTGGAACCCTCCCCCCAAAAAAATCAAAGAGCACATTGCTCTGACGGATACGATTGCCGTTGTTTCGTTGACACATGTACATGTATACATGTAGCTGGATAATATTATTTTCAAAACTAATTCAACTGCACATGTAAAATAGTTACAAAATAGCCAATCCCGGATAAAAGTGTATGAACAATGCGATTAGGCCTATTGTGTTTTATTTTTGTACTATCAATTCCAAGTTTACTTTCCACAGCAGTCACTGAGACTCAGAGTGAGAGAAGGTATTTCACTTCGAATCTTATCACCTATTTTCCTACGTTAATTCTAGGAGGAACCCCATTCCTAACTCTTTAAATATTTAATTTCCTTTCGGTCAGTGATCATGACTCCTTTCCGTACACATTTATCGGTTTAAATTTCGATCATTTTTAATATAATACACTTTATTGACAGAACGAGCTAATACTCGACGTATTGTTTTAATTCAGAATTCACGGAAGTTACTTCCAGAAGGGAGACAATTGGAAACAATAATATGGAAGACTCCATTTTGCCTGAAGGGGTGTTCTACGATGTGGACTATATTTATTTTCATTTAAATGATGCATATGATTTAAAATTATGCAACAATAATAACCTTCAATAGCAGACATACATAGAAAAGATCCCATGAGTTTAAAATTAATTAATTGAGTGGGGAATCCAGAGCAACCATTCAATCGAAAACCCCTCAAAGTCAAGACAAGAGGCTGTCACAACGACAGCAAACCGGATTTATTAACATTTATTTGTGTCCTGGCTATATCACAAGAACCATTACTGATGAATGGTGAAAGTGAAAATCGTCAATATCAAATTTGACATCCATTTTGTCATCAGTATCAACATATTAAAATTTGAAAAGCTTAGATTGAATGGTTCATGAGTAAATGCAACAACCTGAATGGAAACGCCATTTTACGATCTTTCAAGAACCATAACTCCTGAACGGTAAAAGTCAAAATCGTCATTATTGAACTTGACCTCTATTTTGTCATCAGTAACAACATATTAAAATTTCAAAAGCTTTGGTTGAATGGTTCATGAGAAAATGCACGGACACGACGGGAAAAACCATTTTTCAATCTTTCAAGAACCATAACTCCTGAACGGTAAAAGTCAAAATCGTCATTATTGAACTTGACCTCCATTTTGTCATCAGTAACAGCATATTAAAATTTCGGAAGCTTTGGTAGAACAGTTCATGCATAAATGCACGGACACGACTGGAAACTCCATTTTTCAATCTTTCAAGAACCATAACTCCTGAACGGTAAAAGTCAAATTCGTCATTATTGAACTTGACCTCCATTCTTTCATTAGTAACAACATATTAAAATTTGGGAAGCTTTGGTAGAACAGTTCATGCGTAAATGCACGGACAACTCCATTTTTCAATCTTTCAAGAACCATAACTCCTGAACGGTAAAAGTCAAAATCGCCATTATTGAACTTGACCTTTGTATAGTTGTCAGTAATAACATATTAAAATTTTAAAAGCTTTGGTTGAAAGGTTCATGAGTTAATGCACGGACAACATTTGATTGCCGCCCGCCCGGCCGCCCGCCGTACATCCCCAAATCAATAACCGACATTTTTGTCACAAAAATCCGGTTAAAAACTATACGCATGCACATAATTTCCAAAAAAAAACCTGGAGCAAGAACGTATATTAAATGTTTATTAAACGACCTAGATAGTTCTCTATTTCTTTATGGAAGTACAATCTCAAATATCAGTTTCATAAAGGTAAAATATAAGAAAAACTCCACTTCAGTTCTTATATGACAGAAATAGATTTATCGGAATTCAGAGAACTCTCGCATTTTATCAAACTGGGAATTCCCTCTAACGTGTTTCTAAATTTAGAAAAACACTAAATATAAATACTGCGTAATTCTGATTTTCCGTGTTGTTAAAAACACGCATATAAGTCAAGGGAATTATCAAACATGAAGATTATGAAAAGAACATTATAGGAAAGTTGTTAAAGTTCAATCCCTTTGTTTGTTTTTACCTTTAAAGCAAGACAATCATAAGAATCTGAGATGTTCCTTAATGTTTAGAATAAAACGATTGACGTGAGGGCAATGCTCTGAGCCACCAGTATAAGTCTACAGATTGCTTGAAAGCAATCGTATCCCAAAAATTGTTCCAATGAAGATAAAGGCAAGCCTGGAGGGGATTCATTACATTTGGAACAACTTTTCTGAAGGATGGATACGTATAAAAATTAAAATATGTAATAAGATTGCCAATAAGACAACTACCCACAAATGTTCAAATGACAAAGCAATTATAGGCAACCATACAGCCTTCAAAAATGAGGGAAACAGTCTGTCCCAACATGAAAAGTATACATTAATACAATTGAGAAGAGAAATGGCCTGATTCACAATTCCACTAATAAACAGGTCGGGAACATCTTCCCTTCAAATAAACCAGATGCTCCACAGGGCGCAGCTTGATACTACAGCAGAGGCCGAACCCTGAACAGTTGGGGCAAGTATGGACACAACATTAAAGCCTGATACAGCTCTGAATTTGGATTGTGATCAAATAGTCAAAACAGAATAGGTTTCTGACACAGAATGAATGTAGTCTAAGAACTTAAAACATTTAATATTAAATTGGACTTTTACCTATTGTGGTCCTTTATCCAAAAATCTTAATACATGGTTTGAGGCACTTGTCGCAGAAAAAAATCCTATAGACTTAGGGGTCGACCATTTGATATTCTGGGGGAGGGGCAGGTGGATTTGTTTTTGATCGGTTATTTATTTTTGTAATCTAAGAGGACAAATTATTCATTTTCTGCACTAGTGAAGCAAGATTTTTCATTAAAGCAAGGGACTGATTATTCATTTTCACAACTGTTTTTATGATATTCGAAAAACATACAATTTTCAAATGATTTTTTTATTATAAACAACATATTTGTGTTTCCTTTAAATTTTTATTTTGATATTTTTTTTTTGCATGCCGAATGCTATAAATTTTTATTTTGACATTTTTTTTGCATGCTGAATTGATATGCACGCAGTTGCGTGTTGGCATATAGGGAGCTATGCGCCTGAATACAATTTAATTAAATATATTAAATAACTTGGAATCCTCCCCTTTTATAAGTAGAGACAATCCATAACCTCAGAAATATTAATCTTAAATTTATATAAATGAACAGTAAGCTTCCATAAATAAAATTCAACAATGTTTCTTAAAATTGGTAAAAGTGGTATAGTCATACCCCAACATGTTGACCATAGATAGACAAACAATTCACTTGCATTCGATTCGCATTTGAACTATGTGTTTGTTAATGTAAACCGTTTCAAATGTGAATTAAACTAATTCAAATTAGTTAATGTCAATCCAATTCAAATTAGGTGTGAACTCAGTATGATTGTCAGGTAGTTTCAAACTGAAAGATACTTTTAAGGGAAGGGAAAGAAACGGATAAAACCATGTGTGTTACAAACACTGTTTATTCAAGTCAGAATCCTGGATCTCAATAGTACTTTCATAATGTCAAATAAAAACATGAATATGATAGTTACATACAATGCTACATGTATTTAATACGTATTAAATAACATTTATTTTAGTGATTGGTAATTCGGAAAAATCTGAAATTCAGGCGTAAATTGAGACAAACAATATCACTGAATGCAGTTTCTAGTCAAGTGACCAGCAAACATGGAAATTTACCTTTTGAATGAAAGGAGAACTCTTACATTGAAAATGAATGATGTAAATCTAGATTCTAATAATAGCCGAAGGGAGCTCACATTCACAACAGTTAAAGCATTGCTGAATTAGTGAACAAAGCATTTTTCTCATTAACTTGAAAATCCACCTATTTTTATAATAGAAAAAAACCCGAATTTTAAGACATAAATTATAAAATTCCTGATAAAAAGCGGTACTGAGCATGCATGTAATATGCTTGAAACATATTCAAGCGGGGGAGGACAGGGGTAAGGGAGAAAGGGGGTAGGAGAAAGTAGAAAGGGGGTGGGAGAAAGGAGAAAGTAGGTAGGAGAAAGGAGAGGAAGGCTGGGAGAAAGGAGAAAGTAGGTAGGAGAAAGGAGAGGAAGGCTGGGAGAAAGGAGAAAAAGTTGGAGAAAGGAGAAAAAATAAAATATCTCTACTTTTAAAAAAATTTCTAATATTTCAAGAAAAAATATCTCAAAAGGAGATGTTTTATTCTATTGGGAGAAAGGAGAACGGGGGTAGGAGAAAGGAGAAGAGGTTGTGGGAGAAGGGTACCCCCTGTCCTCCCCCTCATTCAAAGAATAAAGTTTTATAACTTCCTAATGTCATTTCCAAAATTTATCAAAACCTAAATCTTACTGTGGATTCCTATATTTTTCGTGGATGTCAATTCTCCTGGATTGTTGAAAACTTGCATATTCATCGATATTTGATTTTGTGGTTTTAACAATCCAGACAGACAAATAGCAATAAGGTGTTTAGGAAAACATGACCTAAAACCTCCTTCATATAAGACAACCAGGTGCTCCGCAGGGCGCAGCTTTATACGACCGCAGAGGTCGAACCCTGAACAGTTGGGGCAAGTATGGACAAAACATTCTAGCGTGATACAGCTCTGAATTTGGATTGTGATCAAATTTTTGACATTACATGGTTTTTTTTTTACACAAAACAAATGTCAAGATTTTACAAATTTTACAATTAAAGATTTCTTCTTCAAACTTTTTAAATCTAAAATTAAATAGTTGACACAGCATAGGTTTCTGACACAGAATGAATGTGGTCTAATGAACTTAAAAGTTTGTTTTTGCCTTTGAGCAATTCACTATGCTGTTGAATATTAATCCTCTCAAAAAAATGTTTGAAGAAATTTTCTTTTTATTTATGAAATCTGAAATGAGAAAAATTTAACCCCCCCCCCTTTTTTCACATCCCCGTTTCCTTTTTTCCAAAACTGATATCAATTCAAATTTCTAATGGAGTTTGCAACAATAACTACTCTTTTAAATACATCATAAAATATTAAAATGTAAAATAAAGTGCTTGTTATCACTGAATGGTAAAGATTAGTTGGTAGTAAAAGTGAATATACATTGTTTATTGTATAAAACAATAAAAAAACTTCATCAGCAACATTTTATATTGGCAAATTTCCAATGAAGTTATTTACATAAAGTAATGGGCAAATAAAAATAGAAAATGACATCATAGTCATGTCTGGCAAATGTCCAACATACATTATCTAAAAACATTTTAGATAAGATAAGGAAATAAGATGTAACCAGATGCTCCGCAGGGCGCAGCTTTATACGACCGCAGAGGTTGAACCCTGAATGGTTGGGGAAAGCATGGACACAACATTCAAGCTGGATTCAGCTCTAAATTTGGATTGTGATTAAATAGTTGACACAGCATAGGTTGGTGACACAGAATGAATGTGGTCTAATGAACTTAAACTTAAAAATCGCTATGCTGTTGAATATTAATCCTCTCAAAAAAATGTTTGAAGAAATTTTCTTTTTATTTATGAAATATGAAATGAGAAAAATTGAAAAATTTTGTTTTCACATCCCCCTTTTCCTTATTCCAAAACTGATCTCAATTCAAATTTCTAATGGAGTTTGCAACAATAACTGCTCATTTAAATACATCATAAAATATTAAAATGTAAAAAAAGTGCTTTTTATCACTGAATGGTAAAGATTGTTTTAATTTATCAGTTGGTAGTAAAAGTGAAAATACATTGTATATTGTATAAAACAATGATTTAAGTTGATTCAACTACTATTCTGGACAAAGAAAGATAACTTAAATTTTCAAAGAATATTGAAAATATCTTGCTATTGCACAAATATCTATTCTGGACAAAGAAAGATAACTCCAAATAACTGAAAATTGATTGCTATTTCACAATATTGTGCAATACGATATTTCTTGCTATTGCGCAATACTGTCAATTGAAGATTTCTTGCTATTGAACCATACTGTGCAATTGAAAATTTCTTGCTATTGCACAATACTGTACAATTGAAGATTTCTTGCTATTGCTGAATACTGTTCAATTGAAAATTTCTTGCTATTGCACAATACTTAATATAATAATTTTGAATCCTGTTTGGACCAACTTGAAAACTGGGCCCATAATCAAAAATCTAAGTACATGTTTAGATTCAGCATATCAAAGAAGCCCAAGAATTTAATTTGTTAAAATCAAACCCTTTGGACCTTAATGAAGACCAATTTGAAAACGGGACCAAAAATTAAGAATCTACTAACACAGTTAGATTTGGCATATCAAAGAACCCCAATTATTCAATTTTTGATGAAATCAAAATAAGTTTAATTTTGGACCCTTTGGACTTTAATGTAGACCAATTTGAAAACGGGACCAAAAATTAAGAATCTACATACACAGTTAGATTCAGCATATCAAAGAACCCCAATTATTTAATTTTTGATGAAATCAAACAAAGTTTAATTTTGGACCCTTTGGGCCCCTTATTCCTAAACTGTTAGGACCAAAACTCCAAAAATCAATACCAACCTTCCTTTTGTGGTCATACACCTTGTGTTGAAATTTTATAGATATCTATTTACTTATACTAAAGTTATTGTGGGAAAACCAAGAATAATGCTTATTTGGGCCCTTTTTTGGCCCCTAATTCCTAAACTGTTGGAACCAAAACTCCCAAAATCAATCCCAACCTTTCTTTTGTGGTCATAAACCTTGTGTCAATATTTCATAGGTTTCTATTAACTTAAACTAAAGTTATAGTGCGAAAACCAAGAAAATGCTTATTTAGGCCCTTTTTGGCCCCTAATTCCTAAAATGTTGGGACCAAAACTCCCAAAATCAATCCCAACCTTCCTCAATCTAATTAAAAACCGATCTCTCATCGCTCCTGTTTCTGATATGTCGCGTGGGAGATCTTACGAAACCCGCTTTGAGGTCACATGTGAGTGACCTCGTAGGTGTGTCTTTTTCGACCAATGAAATTGAGTCTTCCACGATCTTGGAAGTTTAACGTAAGGCAAAGGGATGTAACTCATTTTATTTACGACGAAATCGTCAGTCAAAATAATTCATAAAATTTTTTGATTGGCTTATTAATAGGTCGTCAACTCATTTGCATATCTTTATAAATTCATAACTTTTAGTTCACTCACATGTGACCTCAAAGCGGGTTTCGTTAGATCTCCCACGCGACATATCAGAAACAGGAGCGATGAGAGATCGGTTTTTAATTAGATTGAGCCTTCCTTTTGTGGTCATAAACCTTGTGTTAAAATTTCATAGATTTCTTTTCACTTTTACTAAAGTTAGAGTGCGAAAACTAAAAGTATTCGGACAACGACGACGACGCCAACGTGATAGCAATATACGACGAAATTTTTTTCAAAATTTGCGGTCGTATAAAAAAACTGCTTGTTATCACTGAATGGTAAAGATTATTTTAATTTATCAGTTGGTAGTAAAAAGTGAATATACATTGTATATTGTATATAACAAAGATTTAAGTTGATTCTGGACAAAGAAAGATAACTCCAATTAAAAAAAAATCTTGCTATTGCACAATATTTTGCAATTAGATATTTCTTGCTTACTATTCTGGACAAAGAAAGATAACTCTAATTAAAAAAAAATTTGCTATTTCACAATATTGTGCAATTAGATATTTCTTGCCATTGCGCAATACTGTGCAATTGAAAAGACTTGCTATTGCACAATACTTAATATAATAATTTTAGATCCTGATTTGGACCAACTTGAAAACTGGGCCCATAATAAAAAATCTAAGTACATTTTTGGATTCAGCATATCAAAGAACCCCAAGATTTCAATTTTTGTTAAAATCAGACTAAGTTTAATTTTGGACCCTTTGGACTTTAGTGTAGACCAATTTGAAAACAGGACCAAAAATGAATAATCTACATACACAGTTAGATTTGGTATATCAAAGAACCCCATTTATTCAATTTTTGATGAAATCAAACAAAGTTTAATTTTGGACCCCGATTTGGACCAACTTGAAAACTGGGCCAATAATCAAGAATCTAAGTACATTTTTAGATTCAGCATATCAAAGAACCTAACTGATTCATTTTTTGTCAAAATCAAACTAAGTTTAATTTTGGACCCTTTGGACCTTAATGTAGACCAATTTGAAAACAGACCAAAAGTTAAGAATCTACATACACAGTCATGACAGTTAGATTCGGCATATCAAAGAACCCCAATTATTCAATTTTGATGAAATCAAACAAAGTTTAATTTTGGACCCTTTGGGCCCCTTATTCTGTTGGGACCAAAACTCCCAAAATCAATACCAACCTTCCTTTTATGGTCATAAACCTTGTGTTTAAATTTCATAGATTTCTATTTACTTATACTACCGTTATGGTGCGAAAACCAAGAATAATGCTTATTTGGGCCCTTTTTGGCCCCTAATTCCTAAACTGTTGGGACCTAAACTCTCAAAATCAATACCAACCTTCCTTTTGTAGTCATTAACATTGTGTTTAAATTTCATTGATTTCTATTTACTTAAACTAAAGTTATTGTGCGAAAACCAAGAATAATGCTTATTTGGGCCCTTTTTTGGCCCCTAATTCCTAAACTGTTGAAACCAAAAATCCCAAAATCAATCCCAAGCCTTCTTTTGTGGTCATAAACCTTGTGTCAAAATTTCATAGATTTCTATTAACTTAAACTAAAGTTATAGTGCGAAAACCAAGAAAATGCTTATTTGGGCCCTTTTTGGCCCCTAATTCCTAAAATGTTAGAACCAAAACTCCCAAAATCAATACCAACCTTCCTTTTGTGGTCATAAACCTTGTGTTAAAATTTCATAGATTTCCACTCACTTTTACTAAAGTTAGAGTGCGAAAACTAAAAGTATTCGGACGACGACGACGACGACGACGACGACGACGCCAACGTGATAGCAATATACGACGAAAATTTTTTCAAATTTTGCGGTCGTATAAAAATACATGGGAACT
Organism: Mytilus galloprovincialis; assembly: GCA_037788925.1. Taxonomy (NCBI): domain Eukaryota; kingdom Metazoa; phylum Mollusca; class Bivalvia; order Mytilida; family Mytilidae; genus Mytilus; species Mytilus galloprovincialis. The sequence continues at coordinate 41,346,986 of CM075333.1, read as the reverse complement.
CATACTGAATGGTCAAATGTGTTCAATATGAAAATTGCAGTTAAGATGGTAAAATCCGTTTCTGTAAATGGACTATGACTTTTGAGCACATTTAAAAGTAGTCCGAGATTACTCTGACGTCCAACGGCTGTTTTGCCAGACAAGCTGGGGCCGTGGGACGTCAGAGCTCGTCCCATATCAAAAAGTGGATATTTGCCCACCCAAAATAGATGCGCTGCTTCGCCGCTTCTGATGCCGACTGACGGCCATGGAGTTATATAAATCGGGCACCAATCTGTTCATTTTTCATTTATCTCTTCATTTATGTAAGTTTCACCTACCTGCCAACCTTTATTTTTCCATATTTTAACAGTTTTCACAGTGACCCATCGATTTCGGCATTTTGCCGTTGGACGTCAGAGTAATCTCGAACTAATTTAAAGGGAAATGACAGGGAAGGGGCCAAATATTGTTCAAGGGGAGCAAATGCCTTTTCATTTGGTATGCAGGTTTCAAAAATAGAGGGAGAATAAGAGGAAAAGTTGAGTCATCTTATTAGACTTCAGTTAAATAATGTAGACTTAATATATACCACTAATTTAAAAAAAAAAAAAAAAAAAAACCCACAGAACTATGTCTATTTCTCTTTGACTACTGATATGCAAACCTAAAAACAGAAAAATATACCATAAAATAGTGATTGAAAGATTCATAACACTTTGAAAGGATAATTCAGACACGTGTTACACGGGGAGCATGTTTGTTTACAAATAATGTCACGTGATCGCGCAGACCTCACATGTTGCATCGCCCTTATAATCCACTGATACATAACCCATTATCATGCAAACATGCAACGTGAATGTGATTGGTTATCAAATAATACAGAAATAATGCATGCACAGTTTATGAAGAAATTAGTTCATCAAATAGATCGATTTTCACTTTTGACACGAATAGGTCGGGTTGACATTTCTGTCATCGGGGATAATATTGAAATAAATGGGATAAAACTGACCGTCAAAAAGGTCTAGAGAAGCACATCAGTAGAACCTTAACATTAATAAGTAATACTTACCAAAATTTCTCTAATTAATAAACTATATAACTGAAATTTCACAAAGATAACGGTAAATAATTATGATGGTGGCGGTGATGCTGGTTAAATTGGCGCGAAATAATATTCTTACTCCTATTGCTTTACGTAAAAAAAATGTATAGATTTGAATTTGACTAAAGTTGAACATAAAAAACGTGAATATGCAAAAGCCTGGTAATATATTAATGATAAAAGTGTGTATAAATTTCTGTAAACGTATACTTCACTAAGAATTACATTTGAGCGCAAGGAGATCTTTATTGTGAATCGGTTTATTAACTCAGGGTCGAAGTTCAACATGTTTATATTAACGGAATTTTTTTTGCGTTGCTTTTTAATAAATCATTGAGGCCATCTATTTTTATTACAGGTTTCCACATCTTTAAATCGGAATTATAGAAAAAATGGAATGTTGTTAGCAGAATCAAAACAGAAATGATGAACACTGCAACATTTTCAGCAAAACATAAATAGGATGGAGGATCTGTGTATTCACATTATTTGTAAAACTCTCCTTATTCATGTGAAGCGTGTGCTTTACATCGAGGCTTTCTATGCTTATCATCGACGCCACAGTACTTCAACCAATCAGACAACGTTTATTTGGGGCATTCGACCTGTTTTAACTCAGATTTTGGATTTTTTTAATCGAAATTATAGAAAAATGGAATGTTGTTAGTACATATAAAATAGAAAAAGATGAATACTATTAGTTAAAGCAAGTTTGGATGGGGTTCTGTGTATTTACATTGTTTGTACAACTCTCCTTACTGATGCCATATTTTGGAATTTCCGTGACCTAAATGGTTCGCGAAAATTAATATTTTTATATATAGTATAGTAACAATGACATCAATTAATCAATACTCCCTTAACATGCATGAAATATTTGCCACTGGACGTCAAGCAACCAACAATCAATCCAATACGCACGAAGTGTTAAAAATTCATTTAAAGGATATATAGTATTTTGTTACACCTAAATAAACTTGTTAGCAATTATTACTAGGTCAGTCTTCTAAATTTTGAAACAGTCACATAAGACTACCGTTAAAGTTAAAGCCTATCGCATTAAATGTTATATCATACTAAACTAGATTTTGCAATTGAAAATCACTACTTATATCTTCCATAACAACCTATTACGTGTTGCAGCTGTGACAAATATATGTGGGAGTTTCTGTCTTTACAAAAAATGTGTTTATCAGTACAGATCGTGCCCATTCTAAACTATTTTTGATTAAAAAAATATATCTTATAAAAAAAGCTTATATGATGATTAACTTCCTAGAAATTTTTTATTGACATTTGTCTGTATCTTTTTCTATGGTAATTATGCATTGTGCCGAAGTTCTCATATAATTTCACAGTTTGGACCTTGATTATATTCAGAGTATTGCATTAATGTCAATACATTTCACTCGGGATTACTTACTTATTCCGTTAATCGTAAAAAACAAAAGTATTTTTGTTATAAAACCATAAATGATTTTGTTATATCTTTAGTTGGATTGTAGGTTATTGCCTGTTACCCAGAAAATATTTCAATCTTGTCATAGGTTTTGTTGTATTTATTAATACATATTATTGTGAGCTCGGCGAATTTGAATGCAAGCTGCATTCATATCTTATTTTGTATATCTTCTGTGTTATTTAGCTCATATACATTTGAAAAACACCACTAATATCTTCCATAACAACCTATTTCGTGTTGCAGCTGTGAAAAAGATGTGTGGGAGTTTCTGTCTTTTTTACAAAAATTGTGTTTACAGTATAGGACATGCCCGTTCTAAACCAATTTTGCTTTGTTTGGATTAAAAAATGTAAATCTCATCAATACATTTCCAGCTTATTTGATGATTTACCTTCCTAGACATACTTGTATTTCAATGTTTCTTTTTTCGTGGTTACATTGTATTACGCATGTTACTGAAGTTTCATTTTCATAATTGGGCTCTTAATTATATATGTTGAATATTCATAATATTTCATTAATGTCAATGGAATTTCACCTTGGATAGCTTACTTATTCCCTTTATTGTTATAAAACCTTTGTGTTTATTGGTTGGATAGTAAGTTATCGCTTGTTAGCCAGTCTTTGAACTAATTTCAATCTTGTCCTTTCCGATATTCAGTTTATTTATTTTTATACGCCCGTCAAAATTTTGATGGGACATATTATGGTATACAAATGTCCTGCGTCCGTCCGTCTGTCTGTCCGTCTGTCTGTCCGGCGTAAACATGCCGCACTGTAACTTGAGAACGACTTATCCAAATTTCATGAAGCTTATTATAGTTGTTTCTTATGATGGTCAAATGATCTGTATACTTTTTGGTGAAAATAGGATTAAAACTTTTTGAGTTACGGCACTTTGTAACTAAAACAGGGGTGTGTTTTTTCACATGTCGCACTGTATCTCAAAAACGATTTTTGATTATTGCTTAAAACTTTACACACTTCTTATACGTTTTGGTGATGATTCAAAATTTCATTTTTGAGTAATTGAGTATTTTGTAAAAAAGGGGGAGAGTTTTTTTACATGTCGCGCCGTATCTCAAAAACGATTTATGATTATTGCTTAAAACTTTACACACTTCTTTGTTATATTAATCTGAAGATCTGTATATTTTTTTGTGATAATTCTAAAAAAAATTTATGAGTTATTGAGTATTTTGTAAAAAAGGGGGAGTTTTTTTACATGTCACACCGTATCTCAAAAACAATTTATGATTATTGCTTAAAACTTTACACACTTCTTTGTTAAATTAATCTAAAGATCTGCATATTTTTTGGTTTTGATTAAAAAAATTATTTTAGTGATATTTAGTTTTTTGTAAAAATTAAAAGAGGGGGGAGTCACATGTCCGCCTTATCTCAAAAACAATATATGGTTATTGCTTAAAACTTTCTCAGAAACTATTGATGATTATTGCATAAAACTGCCACACTAGGCGTCGGGCGTATCATGCGCTGATGGCGTACCTGTTTATTTATTAGTGATATTGTACATCCATTTAATGTTTAAGAAATAATTGATGCAAGCTATACTTTATTGTAGTTTCAACATGGGTAGGCATTATATTCGTGATTATTTTTGCCCGAGCGATAGTGAGGGCTAAAATAACACGAATTTAATGACTAACCATGTTAAAACTACAATAAAGTATAGCTTGCATCAATAATTTCGATTCTAATTAGGACAATTAAGGTGATGTCTATGTCCAATGTGAATAAGTGCATAGCCATTGTGTAGGCTCTTCCATGAACATCCCTTTCTTGTTTGTAAATAAGATAACGACGGGCACTGTGATTTTTCAGGGGGCGGAGTTTTGAACAGTCAGCATGAACGGTTGTCGTATCCAGGTCAAATATGTCATAATAAATGAATTAGTAACTACATGTGCATCATTTAAGAGTTTGAAAGTGTTTTAAGTTTATGAAATATATAAAATACATGCCAATTTGATAAAATTCATCATTCTGCAGTAGTCAATATACGCATGTGAAAAAAACATTATTGGATTTCGAGCATGGGTTTATTCACAAAACGAAAGAAGCACGTCATATTAGAATTCACTTTTAATACTTTTCGGTTCTTTATTCAAAATATCTCTAAATGTAATCCACTTTTCCAACACTGGCAAAAAAGATATGTTTTCTGTTATATTTTCCGTTTCATTTCTCTGTTTTGAGTTCGTTGTTTGCATCTGGCGAGGTTGATGTCCAATCAAATCTAGAAAGAGGAATGACGTAATTATAAGTATTTGGTGTACTCGATTTTTATATGAACGTGTAGGGTTTAGATGATTTATTTTGTTTTGTTTCGTTTTTTTGTAAATGTGTTATGGACATTTTTAAATGCACGGAACATAAGAGAATTATATCGAGTAGGTGATAGGCGAGTCGTTTTCTTTTTATTAGAATCGGATTGGTATCTTTAGGAGGCTAGCTTTGTTTATAACTAAGTTTGCACCATCCTTCAAATAAATGCATATATGAGTTATTGCCCTTTAATGGCGACTTTAAACAATATAATAATAAAACAAATCAAAACTGTTACCATTGAAAACTATAAACCAACAAAGTTTTATAAATTTCGCTGATGATCTCACAATTGATGAAAAGACGACATGATAATTGTGTTTACGACATGATAATTGTGATTACGACACGATCATTGTGTTTACGACATAACAATTGTGTTTACGACATAATAATTGTGTTTACGACACGATAATTGTGTTTACGACATAATAATTGTGTGTTACGACATGATAATTTTATTTACGACAATTCAGGAATATAACAGTTGTTTTCCACTCGTTTTGATGCGATTAAGATTTTGATTTTGCCCTTCCATTTTGAATTTTTCTCGGGTTTCGGCATTTTTGTTATTTCTTTTTTCTTTTCACATATCATTGAAGATATAGATATTACATAACTGTAAACACACACACTCTTGATGTCGTCTGCAACGATGGAATGCGTGTAATCATGAAATATAGACAAGTATGATATTACAACTTAATTGCTTAAAACAGATACTGTTTCAATTCATCTCCTTTGGCAATGTGTAATATACTGCATATACTAAATTCCGTTCAAATAAAGTCCTAGGCGTAACTGCAGAATACAGGAATATATATTGTCATTTTTGTGAAAAAATATGAGCTAGCCCTTTTATTTCAGACCCTTAAGCTACTTCTTCAATACTACTTCACATCTGACATTGTGTTTTCAACAACTTATTTTACTACATTCAATACCTTAACGGAACTATATTGATCACAAGTTTTCATTTTTGTTTGTCTTTATGTCACTGATTAATGATATTGATTATTTTTTTGTATTTCACCGTATTGAGCAGTAAACATTCATAAAGGCTTTTAACTGTAAAAACATATGATCATATACATTATAAGTTTGACAACCTGTTTCTGAGTAGATGATTTATCAGTCATTATATATTTATGTAAGTTGATTTTGTGTTTGAAGTTAATAATGAAATATGTTTACAACATTTTTTTCATCTATCATTGTTCTAATTTGTATATCTTGGAATCATTTATATAAACAGTGAGTTTGAAGTAGTAAGTTAATACAGATATCAACGAACACGTGTTGAGAAGACTGCAGAACCAGCAACGTCTCGATTTACCTTTGTATCCAAGGTCGACGTCACATCGGCGACTTCATCTAAGCTTTGGTAATAGTATAGGATTAAACTATTTTTTCTAGAGGTTATTGATGTGTAAACCGCAGTGATTAACTCACATATTGAATTAAAGTGTGAGTTAAATTCCCGGCTTACATATCAATAACCTCTAGAACAAAAAAGGGTTAATCTTATAATTCTTTAGCCAAATATTCGCGATTTTCAGTTAACATTTTTTGTGTAATGGCTACTTTAATTACCATCAAATTCACAATTGACAGGTCATAACTAAGGAGTTGGTCGCCATATTTACTTTCTTGAATACATAGATGTTCGATAATTGCAGCAGATTTAAAATGAAATAGTACCAACCTCAAAAACTTCATTTTATTAAGATATTATCCGAATTTGAAGCGTTAAGTCACGGTTATTTTTCGCTTGAGATTTTTTCCCCCCTTAGTATTAGTTTGTTACCCCGATTTTGTTTTTTGTCAATTGATTTACGAGTTTTGAACAGCGGTATTCTACTATTGCCTATATTTATTCGTATGAAATTGTCTTTTGGCATGAGGTAGAATTGCTTTTAGATTTTAATTTTACACATTTTCGATGCTTAAATGCATTATTTCTTTTTTTTTGTTATATACGAATTGAAGACCTGTTAGTGACCTTCTGCTGTTGTTTTTTCTATGGTCTGGTTGTCTCTTTGACACATTCCCCATTTCCATTCTCAATTTTATTAGAATGAAAACAATTGTTTTATATTTATTTTTCAATCTCAATTTTTTGAAAATCCATGTAATTTTATCGCTCGTGAAGAGTGAAGGTTACCAAAGTAGTTTCGAAAACATCGTTTTGCGAGGTGTAAAATATGGAGGAAAATTTAACTGACAAGTCTAATTCAAGTTTTATATATATATCATCAAGCATTTAAGAATTCTTTACAAGTAAACTTCAAAATGTAAAAGTGTTATTTGTTATTAAATTATTTTAGAAATTGTACAAATAAATAATGTCGTCCCATAATTGCCACAATTAAGTAATGTCGCTCGAATTGTAACAATAAGATGCCAAATTGCCAAATCGATCACTAGTTCCAGCAATGCTGTCCCGTCCGCTTTATCTAGCAATCAACATTTACATTACCGACATTAAATGGCAATATAATAGAAAGGCCTAGCTTTTGGGATTCTTACGTATCAGCAGTTACTACAACCTAACATTGGAATATGTTCAAAAGTGTTATTGTTTTAAGGCCAATTAGAAAACGAAGCCGCTCAGACAATTGCCAGATTTTATCTAACTAACGCTAATTAGCCGTAAATGTTCTTATAGAGAGATTTGGACAGACTCACAAAATTATGCAAGCTCACATACATACCAGCACTGTTTGATATAACGCCACCCCGAAATGACCTTATAAGTCTAATACTTTTTATGACAAAATTGACAGTTAAATTAGAAGACTTTAATTGCATGGATAGACTAAGGACTCGTATGTTGATTTATAAGTCCCAATTATTATTAACAAAGTGCCCGGAGAAATTAGAAACATCTCGCTCCGGAACATAATACGATATATTGGCTATTACGAGATGTTCGAAGAAGTATACATAAAGAGATACACAATATTGGAGCTGAACAAATTATCTATTCTCCTATCAATAACCCGAAAATACATGATTTAAAAAAAAAGCCTAGCTATCGTAAAACGTTACAATTTATAGTTCAACTATTTCTTTACACATAACATAAAAGAATGAATATCGGACAGCTCATGTCCTAACTGTAGCTAACAAGACCACAATAGTATATGTAGTGAAGACAAACAAACTTTGACCCAGACAAGAGAAGTAACAACCGTGTTTCCGTCACGAATAATTATGTTTACAATTGTAAGAACGAAAGTACGACATCTACATAAACTGTAGTAAATCTATTGAAGGATACTGAGATAAAAGAAGACTCAACAATTTTACAGTCGTCAGCACACTTTTGCTCAAATGAATTGCTGAAAACCACTGTGACCACTGTTTAGTCGGATCGTCATTGCACAGCCACGATCATTTTCAGTTTAAATTGAGTTCCGAGGAAACATGACACTGATTAAACAGAATGCTGAACTATTCTTACTGACTAACGAAGTAAAGTGATCAGGGATAATTGTTTAAAAATGTGTGACTTGTTGAATATGGTTTATTATGTTTTTAGTTTGTTTTATAGACAATGTAAGTTCAATTAAAAGAGAACTGTAAAAACAATTTCATTTTAGAGACTTTAATCTTGATTTAATGTAATTGATGTAATTTTTTATACATGTTATACATAAGGCCACACCAAATTAATTAGTAGTTCTTTGGAAAACCCGCACCTAAATTGCCGAAATTAAAATAAAAAATAAAAATAAATTTCCCGCACCTCACCTGCCAAAACCAAAAAATAAAAATAAAAATAAAATTCCTGCACGTCGAAAATAAATCCGCATTTTCGACGAACTCGATTCTGGTATTAAAAAAAATCTTTATCAATTAAGCGTTTGAAAATATGCAGTGTTTGTCATTTGTCAAGCATATTTTTCATTCTGATCAAAAAAGTTGCAAAGATGGAAAACGTGCTGATTGTTTCTGTGGTGAAACATTCAGACAAAAATAACAACAAGGCATACATATTAAAAAATACGGCAACACAAACAAAATGTCGGACATTCAGGGAACTATATCAAGAAGCCATTGAACGATGTAGCGATGTATAAAGTGAGATTATTAATATTAAAACCATACAAATAAGTAAGTCGAACAGTTTCGATGATTCTAGTATCGAAATATCTGACGAAAATATGGTATGGTCAATATGTAATGACCTAAACTTTAAATAGGTGCAGTTCATAATTGATGATGGATCTACTGCTACTAAAGATGCATCAAATTCAAAACCAAGTGGAATTAATGCATTTTCGGTACTCATGAGCTCACAAAATGAGTTACACATGACTGATAAACCTGTCCCCTTGTTTGGGAAACAGCTCACTGGGCCACAAAGACTTTACTCTGATATGATTGATTGGGCCTCAAACATTGATCTGATATTTAATTGTAAAGTAGCACTAGCTAGAACCCCCAGTTTCCACTGTGCTTGGATTGACTGGTTAGTGATCCATATGCATAAACACAAAACACACACCATGCAGTTATGTTACAAGAAGCTAGCTAGCATACTACAGAGGGTGTCTAAGGACCAGAAGGTGCATATACTACAGATGAAAGCAGTGCATATTAAAAGCAGATAGCCATATAAAGTTCATGCATAAAAAATATGTTCAAAAGTGTATATTTGTGCAGTGTTAATTATACAAACAACAAAACAAAATGAAAAAGAATGCAGAAAGTTGAAATACATATAAAAAGGGAGATAATTTAATTATATCAAATTATGTCCCCTTTCAATTAAGTGAGTTGAAAATTCAGTTGCTTCTTTTAGGTAAAAGATATAAAAATTGAGAGAAAAAAAATATCGCTCGCTCCATATTTCTTCAAAATTTGAGGCGAAGAATTTAAAAATATAAATTTAAATTTCGCTCGCTCGCCCCATTTTTTTTGGGTAAAATCTCAAAGAACTATTAATTAATTTGGTGTGGCCTAAAGTACTTTTATGAAGACCCGATAATTTTGGGAAGACCGTGGGACTGGCAACGTCTCAAATTACCTGTATATCCAAGGTCGACATCTCCTTCACTTTAATTATAATTAAAAAAAAAACAGAAGAATCACTTAAACAAAACTTCAAAACGGAAAGTCACAATCAATTGGCAAAATCAAAAAAAAAAGATAACAACTGTCATATTGCTACCTTGATACATGCATTTTCTTATGCAAATTGGTAATTAAACCTGATTTTATAGCTAGCAAAACCTCTCACTTGCATGTCACTAGCTACGACATATGAAAAAAGATATAAAATAGGATTTTGTTATGTTCGATCATTTATGAAAGTCAAATAGTGAAATTTTCGCAACAGTGAGTTTAAAGTAGTAAGTTAATACAGATATAGTCGAACAAGTACTGTTGAGAAAACCGTGGAACCAGCAACGTCTCGATTTGCCTATGTATCCAAGTCGTCGTCACATCGGCGACAGCTCCTTAGCTTTGGTAATTGTATAGGATTAAACTATTTTTGCTAGAAGTTAGTGATGTTTAAACCGGAGCGATTAATTAACAAACTGAATAAAAGTGTGAGTGAAAGCCCCGGTTTACACATCAACGTCTTTAACCACATATTCGCGATTTTCAATTAACCTTTTTTTATGTAATGACTTCTTTAATCAACATAAAATTCACAACTGCCATATTTACTTTCTTGAATACATAGATGTTCAATAAATGCAACAGATCTAAAATGAAATAGCAACTTCCTAAAAAACGTAATTTTATTAAGATATTATCCGAATTTGAAGCATTCAGTAACGGATTATCTGTCACTTTAGAGTTTTTATTCGTATGACGTTGTTTTTGCAATAGATAAAATCGCTAACTCTTTCATGAAATGTTGTGGAATTTTATTTAGATTTTAATTTTATTCATTTTCGACGCTTACATTTATTTATTTTTTTTGGTTATATATGCATTAAAAAAGAACAACTGTTATGCATTTATTTTTTTACTCCCAATTCATGGAAAATCCAGGGATTCCTGAATACTTGTGTATCGCGCATGACGAGATTATAGTCACGGAAGCTTATGAAAGTAGTTTCAGAAACATGGTTTATCGAGGTGCAAAACAAGGAAACAAATCTAATTGACCAGTCCAATTCAAACATTTATAGATAGGCAAATTATATAAGAATTCTTTACAAATAAACGTCAAACTATAATTAGTTATCAAAAGTACCAGGATTATAATTTTATACGCCAGACGCGCGTTTCGTCTACATAAGACTCATCAGTGACGCTCAGATCAAAATAGTTAAAAAGCCAAACAAATACAAAGTTGAAGAGCATTGAGGACCCAAATTCCAAAACGTTGTGCCAAATACGGCTAAGGTAATCTACTCCTGGGGTAAGAAAATCCCCCAGCTGTTATTTGTTATATTTTTCTTTAGAAATTGTACAAACAAATAATGTCGTCCCGTCATTGCCACAGTAAAATAATGCCGGTCGAATTATAACAGCGAAAAACCAAATTGCCACTTCCCTTCCTATATTTCAGTTCAAAACTATAAATCTCTGCTTCATATCAATATATTTTTGTAATATATGTCAGAACCTGAACTTAGTATAGATGGCGTGTTCCATTGACGTTTTTAGTCAGCAGAAACATATTTTAAGTTGGTGCATGTACTGAACGCATGCATTCTTACATTTCAAACAAATTCTACAAAACGTGTACAGCATCGTGTTTTCATTGCTTATTACGTTACGACGGAAACTATAATATTTTATTGTAATTTCATTTTTATTTATTTCTTGTATCATTATAACTTACCTAAACATAGGGATTATATATAATTGTCAATGCGACAATTATTTACTAGAGTTGAAGATCTAAACAACTATAGATCATCGTACGACCTAAACCAATGTATTTATAGTGTATTGAAGGTTATAATAAACTAAGGCTTCAAACAAAAACATAAACAATCAAAAGATAAAATTAAATGGCTTGATTTACAAATGATTTATCCTAGAAACAACAAAAGAAAATATGGGACTAATCATCGTCCAGAACGTGCAAACCATTACAGGGGCATTTACAAACTTAGAACAAAATATTTTTGCACTGATATTAAAACCTCCTCGAAAGATAACCATCCAATTTCGGTTTTGTGTGTATTTACAAGTCTTTCGAAACATGGATAAATGCTTCTGCACGGAATCACATTTCTGAGCCCGTGTCACATTTTAATTTTACGCTTAATGATTATATTAGAAATCAACTTTTATACTGGCTCATCTATTTTTAATACATTGGAGACATTGATGCGATGGAAACGATTATTCTTTTGTGATTTACACAAGGCCTTTTATTGAGTATGACACAGTGGTTACAAAGCATTGTTGATCAATGGTAATGGTCAAAAGTTATGTTGGTTCCGTTTTGCCGTAAGTGTCTCAATTCGTGTCCATTTTTCCTTTCTTAATGGATTTAATATGAGACGTAAATTGTTCTTTTTAACTCACTGTTACATATTACTAAATAACCTATTAAATAAACAACTCATGTCCACTGTAAAACGATGTTATCAATAATATTTACGCCAGACGCGCGTTAGCATGCAAAAATATTTTAGTTACAAAATATTTTTTTATATAATAGCAAATCATTTTCATACACAGTTTACAGAAATAAACGTAATTTATAAAAGTTAAAAGATAACAACCCTTAAAAGCTGAAAAAAGTAACAATACTAAACATGATAAAAAAAAAACAATAAAAAACAACACACTCACATTTGGAGGCTGTCGCAAAGCATAGAAAAAGAGGGGCCTGTGCGTCCATGAGACTGTAAAAACCAATATTCAATTCTGGTTTCGACCTTTTTACGACAATTAAAACCACAACTTCCTAACCTCTAGATTACTATTAGATTTCCGAGACGATGAATAAGTCAGAAAATGTTATACAAATACATTCCATGGCAACGGTAGTCAGGTACGTACTAGCATCGTCAATTGAAAGTTATAACAATTTTGCAACATCGTTCACGTAAAATTATGCAAACGTTGGCGTAATATGAAGACAAACAACAATTGTTTGTCAAAGCAATCCGGATTTCAAGCAGTATTGCCGTTGAGCAAAACGATATACTGTGGATTCATTATTATTTGTTGGATACCAATTTTTGTTGGTTTTGTTGGTACAGGTGAACCACGAATTCAAATGTTTAACGCATATCATATTTCAGTAAGCTTTGTATACAGATATTGGCGAAACCACGAAATCAAATATTCACGAATATGCAAGTTTTCAGAAATCTAGGAAAATTGATACCCACGCAAATAAATGAACCCACAGTATTTAAAAATAATTCATAAACACGGAGACGTGGTGTCTTACTTGGCAAAAATAACAGACTTTCACGATCGATGCCGCGGATTATCCTTCATTGACAGAAGCATTGAACTCGTTTAACAAAAAAACAAACTTCATGCAAAAAAAAAATGACAAAGTAATTATGGATATTTAAATGAACTAATTTGATAATCTGTAATAAAAGACTGCTAACCAAAATGTAATAGAAGGGTTGCTTTTGATGAGTGTAGTTAGGATAATTGAAATGAAAATAGAATCATCTTATAGAAAAAAAGTAGGGTATCATGAACAGTGATATAGTTTTTGATTTCGAAGAAATATGTTGTATCGAAAGATAATCAATTAAGGCAACAGTAGTATACCGCTGTTCGAAATTCATAAATCAATTGAGAAAAAAAACAAAATCCGGGTTACAAATTAAACTGAGGGAAACGCACCAAATATAAGAGGAAAACTACGACACAACAGAAACACAATATTTAAATGCAACCCACACTAAAACGAACTATAATATTACAATGGCCATTTTCCTGACTTGGTACAGGACATTTTAAGAAAACAAATGGTGGGTTGAACCTGGTTTTGTAGCATTCCAAACCTCCAACTTATATATAACATTACAAAGACAACATTACATGACAGGATTACAATACAAATAAATGGGAGAAAATATAGAACAGAGAAACACACGAACTAACGAAAGGTATCTGGTTTAAAATTTAATACGCAAGACGTACGTTTCGTCCATACAAGACTAACCAATGACGCTCACATGAAAAAAGTTCGAAAGCCAAAACAAATACAAAGTTGAAGAGCACTGAACACCAAACGTTCCAAAAAGTTGTGACCAATACGGAATAATTCATACTTTTGCAATCAGTAAATTTTATAAAATGACTATATGATAGATACACATGATAAAACAGAAGTGGTGAATTACTACAGAATAAAAACTAGATACAAGTTATAAGAAATTGTGTAACATAATTAAAATCTAATTTACTGTATGAACTAATTATGTAAACTGGCAATAATCTCATCAAGTATTTAATGAATACCTGCTATAGCAAAATGATTATTCAAACAACAGTATTTTGGAACCGTTGGAACTAACTGATGCCTTTAATCATCAATTTGTTTAATTAACTAACTGTCCCTTCTAACATTCCTACTGATAAGAATAAAGTAAAAGCTCTGAAGGTGCAGCAATTAGGAATGGCCACGATTAGTTAAAAGCGTAAAACTTGGAAAAGTGCTCTTGTTCATATAGCCTACTCTACATGTGTTTAGAAAAAATTTAAATGAGAGTTCAACGCAAATATTCGAGTCATATTTTAGTTTATATCAATTTTTGCTTGCTTTTTTTATTTCCAGGTAGTTGCCCTCGATAAAATTATTAGATGTTTTAACTTAAAAAAGCAAACCCTTTCTAACAGGAAATCGATTAGTTGAGTATCATTTTGGTAATCGATACTCGATACTACCGAACGATACTGAAGTACTCGATTACTGTTGACAACTCTTATATTTACATATAAAACCATGTGTCTCCAGCAAATTTTTGACGGCTTATTGATATTTGCAATATAGATCCAAATGTCATTTGTTTACCGTTTATTTATCAAATGTAATTGTAGTATAAAAAAAGGCAAAAATATATTACCAGTCAATAATTTAACATATAAGTTGCACAATGACAAACATTATCATAGATAAAAGAGAAAAAAAGGAAATCAGATCATATTAAAGATATTATAGATGACCAATTAGTTAAATACTATAGTATGTCAAAGCGATATATATAAATGTTTGAAGTCACGAGGATAATAATTACACGTGATTTGAGTTTGATATCTCTGAAGTACAGAAAAATCAAAGGAAAGCTGATGAAAAAGTGGGAGTATTAATTTTCAACAAATTAACAACATTACTGAAATAAGATAAGTTTGTACTTAAACTCATCATATAAATAAGTGTTTTAAATTTGTATGCCAGAAGTTATAAAAATCATAGCCCTAAAATATATATCTATTAGGAATGTCAACGAGTTCTCGGGTATTGCTCGGAAGTACCGAGTATGGAATAACAAAATGATCCTCGGCTTATAGGTTTCCTATTAGAGGGTTGTTGTTTTCATAAAGATCTGATTATTTTTATAAGACGTGTTAGAAAAATTGATACTACTGATGGCGCTCGTGTTGGATGGAAGATGAATACAATATAATGTGGGGGTAATCTCCAAAATTATAAATATTCCATCGTTTTTTTTTTATTATCTGTATGGCCACTAAAATACATTATTTATAGTGTGCAAGACGTCGTCAATCTAGCATTGTTAAAGAACCAAAAGTAATCATTAATTGTGAATTTTAAAATCAATTTGAAGTATGTGGTACATTTGTAAATCAAAGATAATAATAACCATACACAGTCATGTTATTGTAATTATTTGATTTATGAATGCAAAATAACATAAAACAATAAAGCAGATATTTACCTTTTGTGGGGGAAGGTGGAAAGTGTTATTCTCAGAATCAACAAATTTTTGCCAAAAATAAAGAAACAATGTGGTTTGGTCCGCTTGGTCTCCCAATGGAAACGAACTATCGTTTTGCTTTCATTCTGGTACGATTTAAAAAAAAAAAAACCCAATTATTATAAAAACTATTTTGAACAGCACAAATCCCCTGTTACACAAGATGAATGCTCGGTGATTTATTTTAAAAAGAAACAAAAATGTTGTTCTCTTGCTTATTAACATAGCATTGTATGATCGGGTAGCATTTGTTTAATGTCTCCCAAAATATTTAGCACACAATTCAACTGTTTGTTTTAGTTCGTTCATTTGCTGTCTCCTTAAAGTTATAAACGACTCTGAATGCCTCTAAACGTTTTAATGCGTCGACACACACACCTTCTATTATTTTGTTTTTGATATTTCTTTTTTTTTCGGTGTTTTACCGTCTTAATTGTTATCTCTTACATGGTGTAATAATTGGTGGACAATAATAATTGACCGTAAACCTATGAACTTGAAAATTGAAATACGTATCAAGTATTAAAGTTTATTTCCGTTTAATTATAACTTATAATTTATCAGAACATAGTTAAGCCATGAACCGGAGCACATTTCCAAGGCTTCTATTTTAGGCTAATCGTTCTATAATCATTCAACCAACCCTTACCGTCAGAACAAATATGTTCATCTGCAGGACTGTTAGTTACGTAATAAAGTTGAGAAATCGACTCGTCCAAGTTACGTTGACAAGATAATATTTCTTCATAAGAGCAAATTCGATATACCCTGTGTCCAATCTCAGACAATGATTAACATGATTAAAGGCTTTGAAACTCATTAAATGTGTTTGTATAAGATTCTCAACTTCTTTTGTAAGAGTAATCATTTTTTTTAAAAGATGTTCATTAATCAATTATTTATTATTGCCAGTTTACATAAATATTACATGTGGTAAATTATCTATTTATAATGCTATAAACTGTCGAGGATTTTTATCTAGTCCTGGGTAAAAATAAGACAACGTCCAACAAAACGTAGAATTGACATGATTTTGTGTTTCCATTTTTTTTTGTAGATGTATTTCAAGCAAGTACTCGAGTATTGCTCAATAAATACAACGTATACTCGATTAGTAAGTCTTCACTGAGTTGACATCCCGCATATTTAGACTAATTAACTATGGGTGTCCCATACAGAAAAGAATTAGCAACTTCAGAAAAGAATTGTTTTCATGAATATGCATTTGCGGATACAACTTGTGTCTATAGTTTAAATGCATGTGCTTATTTAAAGTAACTCCAACAAAGACATAAGAGAGACTAAACATGCTTAACTTATCAATTACAGGGTTATATCATTGGTCTTCACAGTGCATCAGATTTTCTAAGAAGTAAACCAATTTTTATCTAAGCTGTCCTTTGGATCTGAAAAGCTCTTAAAGATCTAAATAATAAAGTATAAAATCAATTTTAGTTTTTTGCAGATTGTCATACTTATTCCCGTCAGTAAACTCAGTACGGTTCAGACAGTTCGTTAGTTGTCAATTAAGATGTGTGCATATAAATAAGGAGATGTGGTATAAGTGGCAATAAGACATATCTCCGTCCAGGTCAGAATGTTTAAACAATAAATATTTATAAGTTAAAGTACGGCCTATATTCATACTGATAGGAATTAAATAAAGGCAACAGTAGTATACCGCTGTTCAAAACTCATAAATCCATGGACAAAAAACAAAATCGGGGTAACAATTAAACAATTAAACGAACTGCACGCAACATTTCGGAAAAGTACTAAATTCACTGTAATTTAATAGCTTTAGATTATAGTGGACTGATTTTTTTTTTTGCTCAGACTATTTAGATGATATAAGACCAGAAATACATGACCGTGCAGACTAAAATTCATTGACTAGCGTGTAGCCTTTTGAACATTTTGCAGGTTTTGCTTGACATAATTTCAATACTTTGATATTGACTTATGATGGATCCATAGCAGATGCAAACACTTACGACAGGCTCCTGTGACTCTGACGGTTTTAACTTTCGTGCTCCTTTAGGTTTATGACCCCTTCTGTAGCCATTTTTGTACGAATTTTTCAAACAGCAATTGTATCAAAACTTCAGATATAATGAATAATGGGGACAGGCCATTTTGTATATATACTAAAAGAAAACTTGATGCAAAGCATTATTATTTACTGTTTCATTGCATTTAATAGAAAAAGAGTACTTTGTGGCAAATAAACCAAGATTTTTATAGAAAATCCACAGCCTTTTAATATAAAGATTTTTGTTATAAAATTTGAAATATAGATTACTCACTTGCTTTTCTATGATGCGCTAGATTTTATTTTTTAAAACAAAGTTCTAACCAATCTGTAAATTACAAAATATCTTGTACAGAGTCACTAAACTCGGGCGCACCATAAATGGTGTACTTGATTTGGTCCATATTTTTATTTGTTTTAACCAATAACTACATTAATAAACTTGTGACCAATGCTAGCACTGCATGCAATAATCCTATATCGATCAGTCATCATATTGCCAAATATGATAGTACAAGGATAAAAGCTCTGGATTTTCTATAAAATTTCCATATGTTTGTCATTGAGTGCCAAAACAATTACGTTAGAAAACATTTTGGTATATTTAAGAAAGTATACCTCCTAAACTTTAAGAGATTTTTTGAAATATTGAATCAAAAAAAAATATAAATTGTATTGTATTATATTTCATAACGTATTGTTTATAAGAAATCCCATATGAGGCTGGTACATTAAATTCACAGAGAAACCAGTGATTAGTATACTGCAATTATGTTTGTTGAATTTGGAATAGACTGTATCAATATTTTGCTATGAGAACGTACTGTGCACCTCTTCTTGGCGACCTCTTCTTATTTTCATTTGAGTCGGAGTTTCTTCAGTCTTGAATTCAGATATGAAGCGGTCTTATATAATCCATATATGATCAGGATAAGAAAACATCTGTCCTTTGTATTTGTGTGCCGTTTTTTACTGTCGTAACTCCGTATATGAATATATTTTTCTGTTTAGAAACAAATAAAAACGATATTGCGGCATGAGTATACAACATATTGCATACCACGATTGAATGTAGATAGACAAAGTTGTAAATTAAGGCATGGAATGCATTAGCGCTTAATTAAACACGTGCGAAGCATAAAGTAAAACTTGAAACAGTGAATAAAGAGTTAGTATCATAATATAATACAGTAATATGTTAAACATAGTCTTTTTGTACATTTTGTATATGACATGTATGAGCCGAATTACACCATAGACATAAAAAAAAACACCTGAATAATCAATTGCAGCCTCAACTTCGGAATTACTAGCAAAGGTAAATACATTTAACAATGTTTAAGCTAACCTTTAATAATAGTCAAATTTTAATATTGGTACAAAATGGAGAGAATTTTTATTGTATATATTTTAGCTTAGTATCATAAAAAATCTATTTTGTGTAAGCATCGTACTTGTAATAGTTGTTGAACCCAAGGAATTTTATATTTAAATATACAATTCCTTGTTGAATCCATACAAAGCGAGGTAACCACTAAAGAAATATAGTTCTTTTTACTATAGGGGTAAATTCAGTAAAAAATCTCCCATTGACTTTAATGCTAATCTATGTATGGAATTAAATTTATACCTGATTTACCTTTAGAAATTGGAAACTTTCATATAACATTCATGAAAGTACAAATGTAGCCCTATCTTTTGCACTAATAAAAACATAGGGTCATGCGGCATTTTTGGGCATTCACATGGCCTTGTTTACAAACAATGAAGATTCGCACTGAATTCCTATACTGACCCCCATTACTTTTCAACCATGTAGTAAAATAAATTAGTACATTCAGCATTTATTTTTTATTTTTTTTCAACTCTAGTTTTGATCCATCTGCCAAAAAATATTTATTACAAACATTATCTACCAATCAGAAGAGCATATGACTTCAGTGTTATACAGAAAGCTCTCCCCTAAATGGGCGGTCCCTGATGACGTATATTTATTTACTGAATTTACCCCTTTAGTGTTAAACATTATTTTAGGCAAAAATCGTTGAATTTGATTGACCAACAGGCTAGGCCTATGTAAACCCTACCAATTACTGAACTTAATAAAGGTGGAAGTAATAAATATATATAAAGAATCCGGGTATATAATGAAAAATCTTCAGTTGCATGCCTTTAATGTCATTATTTTGATAAACATATCGTCAAATTAATAAATATATGTTAAGATGCGGATAACTAATGAAATATCTTGAGTTGCATGCCTTTAATATCTTTTATTGATACAAAAATATCAACAAATTGTATATCTCATCTCAACCAAATCAAGCGCTATTTTGCCAATAGCTAAGTAATAACACAGGATAACACGTTATTTTGTCATGCTTAAAGCGAGTTGTTTATGACGTTATGTTGTAGATCTTTGGCAACCTATATGAGTTCAAACAATAACGAAAATGAGTCAAAACAGCTCAAAATTCAGAATTGTTTTGTTCTGGTATCTACATGGAATATATCGTTCAGTGTATATTCAGAAAAATAAAACTGATTAATAAATCATGATCTTCAAGATTTGATAGATGAATAAACCTAAAACATAATCTAGTGAATACTATAATGAAACGCAAGAAACTAAACAAAAAAAGATAATATAATCATCTTAAACATCAGTTTTCTGGATGGAAAGTCTGAATCAAAACTGGTTGTTGCTCATGGTGTATTTCATGAAAGGAATGGATTTTCTTTTCTACATGTATTTGAAACTCTACTGAAAACTATATGTGTCAAAGTGACACGAATGACCCCAACTCAAAAACTTGAAAAATCTGCAATTTCAATAACACACATGTGGACACAAACATGATGGTAGTCTGACATATCAGAAATCAGCTCAAAATGTGGAGGCGTATAGACAAAAAGTGTATAACAGTGATTCTTAACAATTTTCAAAGATGTAAACCCTTAATTTTGGCAAAATTTAACAGAGCGGAACAAACATTAAACTTGATCTGCAACTTATCATGAGTAACTCACATACCAAAAATTAGCCCAATATCTGAAAGCGTTTAGAAGAAAAGTCTGTATAACTGTAATTTTCAACAATTTATTAAAGTCCATAGCCCGTAATTTGGGCAAAAATTAGCAGAGCGGAACAAAACTTAAACTTGATCTGTAACTTATCTTGGTTAACTCACATGCCAAAAAAAAGCCCAATATCTGAAAGAGTTTAGAAAAAAGTCCGCATAACTGTGTGATTTTCAACAATTTATCAAAGTCCAAAGCCCGTAATTTCGGCAAAAATTAGCAGAGCGGAACGAAACTTAAACTTGATCTGTAACTTATCATGTTTAACTCACATACCAAAAATCAGCCCAATATCTGAAGACGTAAAGAAAAAAAAAACTCCGTTAATGGTTTGTTGCGGAATGACGAAATTACGGAATTACCATACTTTACCAAAGGTCTAAACAATACTCGACCAGTCTGAACAATACTAGACCAAATAACCTCTACTTTTTTAACTGTTAAAATAAATTTCTTTTTAACTGACATTTATTACAACAGCCAACAAAATTTATAAATTGTTTAACCTTATATTAGAAATATATCTATAATTATATTTAGGATAAAAAAATAATATAGTATATATAATTTATATCAAAAAGGGATAAAATTAAATAAATAAACAAAATTGTTTTTCTGAGTAGTGGTAAAACATTAAGTATAAAGTCTGCTTGGGGCAAACTCATAAATAAGATCACACCTGGTCAGAAGTATTAAATTCTAAATAACATTTATTCAAAATTGCAACATCCTGTTTAACTTAAAAAAAACAAGACCTTTCGAATGTACAAGATAAGTAATACACGAATTTAAGAAAATAGGGTTCTTTTTACCTAAAGGTAAAACACACATGTACTGAGACAATAAGACCATATTATAGTGTGTGATAACATTGTGTGAGGGAATTCGACGTTTGCTGTACCACTGTTCACTCCAGCGCAATTTATGACAATACCACTGTATCAATCAGAATGATTTTTTTTGCATTGTTTTAAAAAATGATTTTACTTTGTTGTCGCGTATTATTCGTGATACATTCAATGTTTTAAAAAGGCGAATTTTCTGTATAAAGTCAATGATTATGTTGACTTTTGAAGGCCAAAGTTTTTACAGCCTTAAATACGCAAATAAAAGATCCAAAAACTATACCAATACAGAATGACATGTTTATGAAATTATAGCAAATCTATTGGTTAACAAATTTTTATTCGTTGTTGCAAAATAATGAACTTAAAATATCTGACATTTTCTCCCTACCCAGTTTACCCCTATACATTTTTATGATGTGGACTGGTCATTGTTATTGAATCGTAGGCAATTTGATTGGATTAAGTTGTTATTAGTTTACCTACAAACTTGTTTATGCTTTTCATACATGACTATTGATTAATTAGAACGTGCATGAATGTGTACGGTAACTAAAATGACCTTCAAACTGGACACTGGACGAGTCAATATTATGTTTTATCAATGAAAGTTAAGGTATGAAAGGTAAGAATTGCCACTTCTTCTATTTTCACAAAATTTTCTGAATACACAGTTGATAGATTATTTTTTAAAAGCCTATTGTGGAGATAAAAGAGAAAGTTTACAAATAACACGTTTTGTTCCACTAAACAAGTCATTTCTTAAGAGAAATGCCGAAATATATTTTACGCACGACTACGGCAGGTAAAATTATTATTTATCATAACAAAAAAAAAGCATTTTTCAGTCTCATTGGAATATGTTAATTACAATTAATCACAAACTTAAGAAGTAAGTAAATAAAGTCAAAATATGTCCGATCTGCCTATTTCTGGACACCAAAAGTCAATACGATCGTTTTAAAGTCAATTTCGTCTACCTCACAAAATCTTGTTAGGCACTATACAGTGCTTAATGAATGCCATGTCTTTAATTTGACAAAAAATACTTACATCAATTGAAATAAATTTTTACTGTTACTTTGGAACACGTTTCCTTTTTTAAAAAGGTTATCAGGGATTGATATGGAAATTCTATTATCATGATTATATTAAGTACTTGGTTTAATAAAACAAAACAATTGAGGTCTCATTTTCTGCATTATTAACTAAAGTCTAACTGACAACATAAATCTATACTAGGCTTAAGTTAATGGTGAAAATAGTCCAGTTAGCATAAAATAATTTTTGAATAATATTGAAAATATTAGTCACAATTCATTGTTTAGATTATTTTATCACCTTGTTTTATTTGTATTTTAAGGTAGATATATATTATTATGTAAGTGTTGATTAATATTGTGTTGAAGTTATTTTATGATTGATTATTGTGAAATTTTACTTTCAATACTATATTGAATACATTTTTAATATCAAGTTGTTGTTCAAATTTAATTTTTATTAAAAATATTTCCTAAATTGATAAAATTCAGTTGATAGATACAAAGAATAGGTCTAGGTTGGTTAAGACTTGGTCGAGTATGGTTCCGACTAGCTCGAGGATGGTTCAGACTAGGTCGAGTATGGTTCAGACTAGGTCGAGCATGGTTCAGACTCGTATAAAATGGTTAAGAACTGGTCAAGTACAAATTCAGACTGTTAAGTATGTTTCAGACTACAGTCGAGTATTATCAAGTAAATTTTAGAACAATTCAAACTGGTCGAGTAAAAATCAGTACATCCTAGTACAGATATAGGCCATTTCAGACTTTTACTGGTTTGTAGTGTATGTATGTGCCTGTCCCAAGTCAGGAGCCTGTAGTTTTGGTGTTTGTTGCTGTTTTGCATATTTGTTTTTGTTTATATTTTTGTACATCAATTATGCCGTTTGTGTTCTCGTTTGAATTGTTTCATATTTGTGATTTCTGAGCCCTATAAAGCTGAAAATTTGATAAGGGCTCTGTCATTGTTGAAGGTCTTACGTCCATTTTGACATTTTGCAAGACCAATTATCTAACGCCACTCAAAATTGTAACATCAAGCCGTTCTTTTTAATATTTACCAAATGTATTGATTACTTTTTAGGTAATATACTTGGACGTGTCCGTTTTCAGTGCTGTATATTTTTTATCAAATCTACTGCTATTTTTTACTTATACCCAAATCCTAACGATTGCAATGTTTAAACAGCCCCAGTCCCACTAGACCACGATCTAAAATAAATTCAGATCGTGGTGAGTTCGCGTTATGAGCGGAATGAAAATGTAAATGTTCGTTCCAAACACGTTGCTACTACGTCCTCATTATGTTTCTACAACGACCCCGCTACGATTATACCACGTTCTCACCGCGCTTATTCTGCCACCTCACTACGCTTATCAAGATATTTCTACGCTCATCACCTTCTCACTACGACTATACAAAGAGTTATCCGATTGCAACACGATTTTACCACGCTTCTACTACGATTATAACACGTCAATATAGTGTTCCATATCAATACATTTCCATTCCGTTTATTTCTGATTAATACGTAGATTTCTCGGAAACAATATTCATGCCACCGAAATCTACTGGAACACATGAACGTGGTGGTAGGGGTTGATGTAGAGGCAAAGGGAGCTATGATAGTAACGAATCCTGATCAAGCAGAGATGTCGGACTGACCTATTCAACCTAAATTACAACCTATTAAAGCTCAAATGACGATATCTTAATGAACGATAACAGAGATGACACAGATATTGTATGAGTGCTGTAACTAGTCAGAAAAAGGTAAATTAAGTTCTCGTTTTTATAAAGATTAGACCATTGGTTTAACTTTTGAATTATTTTACACATGTCAATGTGTGATCCTTTATAGCTTGCCGTTCTGTGCGCTAAGGCTCCGTGTTGAAAGCTGTACTTTCAAGTTTGACATATAATTGTAAACTTTTATACATCTTGATTTGGATTGAGAGTTGTCTCGTTGGCACTCATACCTCATCTTATTACTAGAGCTTTTGCATTTTAAATTTGACAGTACATAGAATCTTCACCTCTCCGTGAGGTATCAAAGCCTCGAAGGGATAATGCTCATTAATATTTTTACAAAAAAATCAACAGTTCGAATAAAAACTTTTATTTGACCAACAATATACAAAACAAATGCATAATATATAAAATGGAAATAATATAAAATTGTAATGAAAATGAATATTTAAAATATAAGATTAACAATAATGTGAAATATTCAATAAACTATCAAAAGATTGTCAAACAATATGTCCAGAAGATAACATGTTTCTTGCATGGACATGGTATGAACCATATGCTAGCATCATAACTTATAAGTATATGTGTACAGGTAAAAGACAGTTTAATTGATATATCTAATGAAATATTTTTTTAACTTTAAACATTCATACGTTCAGTTCCTTAACTGCTTAAAAGTCTAAAATGAAAAGATGAAACTGCAGCTGTTAAAGACAGAAAACCCTTAGCAGGAGGAAAATTTAAGTGACAAACGTAGCAATGTCTATCATGGGGGGAAAACAGTTATTTACGTCTGTTACAAAATATTGACACATGAACATCACACGTGTAAAAATTTCGGAATACATCTTTATTTGTCTATTGAATTGAAGAAAGGATATTTCGTCTTTTGTGTTTACTTTCATATCTGCACTTTTGATAATAGAATTTTCTTTTTAAAAACAATATCATGTAATTTGCTGAGTAAGATATATTCCTGTTTTATTCAGCAATTGCATTCTAATTTAGTGATGTCAATAAGAAAAAATAACCAAAAATATATACTTTTGTACAGAACATATAATGAATGTATATGAAGCTTCAAGGCAACGCATATATAGTTCTTTATGTTAGAAAATGGTCATTGGAGTCCAGTGGTGGCTAAAGGCTTCAGGTGTAAAATATTTATTCCTTTGAAGTTGCTTTAATATTTATATTTAAGAAATTTTAAGATAACACAAACCAAAACTGTTAAAATTATGAAAATTACAGCCGATTGCATTGAGTGTGTGTGCAAAAGAAGTATCCTTGGTTAGCTTGCTTGCTAGCTGTACCGTGAATTCATTATTATGTTAGGTAACATATCCCCCTTTTAAGAGACGACTAGTTCGACGGATAACCAAATTGAATCTATTTGTCTGAAGGACTAAGCTACTTCTACAGGAGGGTAGTATACCTTACCTAATAATGAATTCACGGTTCAGCTAAAAAGCAAGCTAACATTAAATATTACCTTTGCCTACACACTCAATACAATCGGCTGTAAGGGTTAACTGTACCAATGCATACACACATATTCATAGCTTGTTTCAGAACCCATGCATTGGCGTGATGCTTTCAATATGGCTTTTCCAACTTTGAAAAGTGTTTATGTACAACAAATTAATGTTTGAAGTGCAAATACGGTACAGCAAATTAAGTACAGCAAATTAAGTACTGCAACATGTAAGTTTGTGTGTAAATGATTTAATAAGGCATCGTGTTTACCTTTATGAGTAACAATATTCAAATGTTCAACTATAAAATATCACAGCGTACTGAATATAGAAATCATACTTATAGATAATGAAGATGTCACAAAAGGATCAGATACAGCCTTGTGATCATCTGGCTTAAAGGTAAACAATACAAAAAAAAAGAATATATGTGATACAGTAGTTATAAAATATTTCTCAAAACTCTGTTTTGACTTTAAAAAATATTACCAGTAACTTTATATTGATGACATTTTATAAACTGATATAATTCCAGTGATAAACTAGAAATAATATATGTAGGAGATACTTATTTTAGGAAAGTGTTTGCAAATTAATATTAAGAAGAATAGTCGATAATAAAACAAATTCTACTAAGAGTAAATGTATTCGATTTTGACAAAATATAATGTTTTATTTAAATTTATTTATGTGTGCTATATTTTTTCTACATTTAATTTTAATAACTTCATATCCATTTTTGCTTTCAATTGGCATAGTTTCGAGAGAAAAAAAAAACATGTTTTGCAATTATTTCAAATATGGGCACAATTTTAAGAACGTATATATTTAAGCCAAATTAGACCCAAGTTCGTACCTTCTCAAATGAATATCAACAATTTCAATACATTTTACAACAAGATAGCTTGAAGTTTATAATCAGGTCCTCTTACATATAAGATTTTCCTGGCTAATTTTCTTCCCATTTATATCCCCCCGGAAAACAATTAAAATAAATCTTCCCGGTTAAAAAGATTCTATAACATATGCAGGCACTTTAAGTAATAATGATGATTGCAACTACAAATGATAATCTTGTATGGACCCTGAATGGGATGAAGATAATTCATCATGAGCTACAACAACTTCTTTCAAGTCTTCTCTGTCAAACACAGTCATTTCAACTTGTTCCGTACAAGCGGGATCTAATTCCTTCTCATCCTTTTGAAAGTTCCTACGTTTTGCTGATGGAGTTCTTTGTCTAACATCACTGGAGGTGTTGGCAGAAGGTATTGAGCTGTATGTTTCACTTATGTGTTCCTCTTGAATATCATGTAACAATGAACATGTACCATTGGGTATGTTCCGTTTGCTTGAAATAGAATCTCCACTACCTGATAAAACCTCTGAATCACAAGTACTTACACTTGAAGCTACACTCAAGCTTCTAAATTGATCTGAAGTATTATTTATATTCAGAAGGGATGTTATTAACATATTTTGTTGATCGATAAGTTTATTCAACTTCAAATCTAAGTATTTCACTTTGTCAGCTAACAGTTCATTATGTGTATCCTTCTTAGATACATAATTGAGCATTTCGTATCGGAAACTTGAAATATCTTGCTTGAGCTCGTCAAAATCAACTGAAAAAAAAGAAAAACAATAAGATTAGACTAATATTTCCTTTCGATGATTACTCAAATGATTTGTAGACATGCAAATATAGAACGCATCGTCCATATGCATGTCATTTACGGATGGTCTAGCAAATTACCTTGTAAATCATGTATAGCGAATATAAATGATTTCATTTTCAGGGATTCATCAGTTTAGATGTCCAGTTTAAATCTGAAGCAGATAATTCTTCGATGAAAAACGCAGGTGTTTTTAACATGAACCCCGTCATTTAGTATATGCTATTTGTCATATTTGGTGTGGTCAGTTAACGGCCAACCATAATTCACACCATTGATTTGTTTTAGTTCATGTTGGGCTTTTTATAGTTGACCTTATGCTATATGTTTTGCTCGTCGTTGGATCATTATGATGACCAAATGTTGCTTAAATCTACTTTAAATTGGCGTTGGTTGATAATTGACTCATTTGCATTCATACCTCATCTCCCTACTACTATCTTGCGTTTACCTCAATAATGCCCTCTGTGACATCACCGACTTATTTATTGACTGTTCACTTAAAATGAGCAACACGGCGAATGTCAAAAACAGAATATAAAATGCTTTTCTTTTATGTTCAACCCAAGTGTGTGTTACGGTTCCTTGTGTTAAGCCTTTAGTTTTTTTATGTTGTGTTACATTAAAATCGGCAAATAAGTTTGATTATCCCTTTTGTATTTTCATCAATATTTTAGTAATAATGAATAAGTTTTATTTTTGATATTTGAAAATTCAACATGATTACAATAATTAGATTATCAATATTAACCTTCACTTGCATCATCTTCTCTCTGAACATCAAAGATGTACCTTTTTACAATTCTTTTCATGACTCTCTGAAAAGTATTATAAAGATGAATCTAAACAATCGTTTATATAAGGTGACACTCATAGATAATCGCAAAGATTAAATCATCAAATGGTGTGATTTTTTTTGTTTGGTTGGTTTTTGTTTTTTTTTCGGGGGGGGGGGGGGACATGAACTGTCAACTTATACATATACTCTTTTCATTGCATATGGTGTGTATAATTGTCATGAAAATACTACTATCTTCCGCTGCAACAAAGCTCTCAGAATTTTTTTCTTATTGTGGTTTGTGTCGTGTTTAGCTGTTGTTAAAGGCAGATGTCCGATGTTATTCTGCAATGTACATGTTGAAATGTACTATACTTATCTTATGTAGTTATGCGTTTGCCTGTGCTGAGTGTTCTTGTGTTTGTTTGTTTTGTATTCCTGTTATTTAAGTTGTTTCTGATAACATTCCATATAAGCGGGATGTTTACCTAGCCATAAAACCATGTTCAACCCATCATTGGCGCTTGTCGTTTTATTTTTGTTGCACTTCATTGTTTTTTTTTTCCATTATTTTCCTTTTATAGTTTATGATTGCGTTTCCCTCTCTTTTAGTTTGTAACCCGGATTTCTTTTCTCACAATCGATTTATAACTTTTGAACAGTGATATACTGATGATGTTGCCTTTATTTAGCCACATATGATATCTAAAACTAATTGTGACACTTTTGTAGGGGGATATGGACCTACCTTATGATGAAAGAACTCAATTTTTAAGTTAAATACAGTAATTCAAATAGTATCATTGATGAATATATTGTTTATTTGCAGCGATGCTACTTTATAATGAAGTTCATATAAAATTAAATCAAATACGTCGTGTTCAAACATATAGTACCTTATTCCCGGCTTAGTATATATCTAGGATTTTGATTGGTTAACGCACGTCGTTACAAAACCCATAGCCCCTCGGTGTTTCGAACCCATATCCCCGGACGTTGCTAACCATTAAATATGTAGATTATCCATGATGTTTGTAATTAAATATTTAATTCATTAACGATTGTGTCCTAAAATGCCGATAGTTTACACTCATTTCATTAAATGCATCACTTGACTGTCACATTTTCAAGGAATGGGACTACTGACCTAGCTTTGCAAATGGCCCAAGTTGACGTCACACCATCTATGACGTAACTCTCACAACATTGAGCGCCAAATTTGACTCAATCCAGTTTCTCTGTCTCCGTATTAAAAACGTCTCATATTTGACTACCTGTAGGGTTCTACCAGAGGTAGAACCCTACACTCCGTAAAAAAATATGTAAAATTTCCAAATTTGAATAAAATTTTATTAGATTATGAAAAAAAACGTTGTTTTCACGTTACACTTTGTTCCCGAATTTCCATAAAACTCGCCCGATTCGGACTAAGACTGGGAATAAATTCGTTATCAACGTTCATATCTGTAGACAACTTATAATATTCACTGCAATGAAACAATATTATTTTCAAATATTCTATTAAGATTCAAATCAACGACATTTTGGTTCGATTGTATAGTTGTCGCATTGGCAATCACACATTATCTTCTTTATAAATATGTTCTCTTTGAGTCATATGTATCCTAAAATTTCAAGTATTCATATGTTCTTCATATATTGAGTGTTTCTGATGAAAGTACTTGGTAAAACGTTTTACTTAATTGGTACGACTAGGTTGAAATTATGATTTAATCTTTGGCTTAAAATCGATTGTGTTTGAATGAGTCTGTTGAAAATAAATCATCAAAAGCGCTTCGTTCGCAATAAATTAAGGAAGCAATATTTTTCAATTAAAAGTTGAATTCTAATTCCAAACTTCACATTGTCTGGTTGAATTCTTTACATTCATCCTATTAACTACATTTTGTTGTGAGCATTTTTGTTAACTTAATCTGCCACTTTGGTACTGTAGTAACATTCTTGACTTGACTGAGGAAAATTGTGATGCTTTACGTATGTAATTAATATTTCTTCACTTACACAGTGGGGAACAAAGACGGATACGGTGGGAATTAGAAACTAAAGAGTCTAGTTGGAGTTGTTTTACTTCCTCTATTAATAAATATGTGACAAATCTTGGTCTCGTTAAAACTTAAATATGTATACTTCATTGACATATTTAATTGTCCTAAAATTATTGAAAGATATTGGGCAGTAAGTTTTATGTCTATTATTATTATAAGTTAAATATAAAACGTTTTGATATTCTTCTTGCTTAGGATTAGGGTTTAATACAAAAAAAATTTATAAAGAAGTTTAAATCACAATGCTAAAATAAATTACCTTATAAGTTAAGGAAACATAGACAAGATTCGGATCTGAATCGCAACGTACAAAACCATTAGTAGTGTTGTTTCTTTCCCGAAAACGCTTTATTCCTTTTAACTGTTCACTTGACCCGTTACGATTTTCCTCCCACCCTGCCGTTGCAGTCTCGGCAGCCTATACATAATAAAATAATATACAACACAAAATTACAAATTATTTAAATCAAGTTAAATGTAACATTTTAGAGTAGTTTTTGCTTTTTTGGAACATGTAGTTTCCACTAAAATCAGTAGCATATGATAGTTGTTATCTGTTAACAACCATTTTGTGAAGTTTTAAGGAGGTAGACCTAGGTTAGGGAAAATAACTCTTAAAATAATCAATACGTTTGTGTCAACCATTTTCAAAAACATTTTCTAAGCTTATAGGTTACATACATGTAGATTATTTCTTATCTGTTTCAGGTAAATGCTTAAAACATTGATGAATTTGACTTTTTGAAACGCATATTAACTGAAAGAGTTATCTCTCTGAACCACGGTCTACCCCCTTAATTGCTTCCTTTGAAAGACATTTTTGAATTAAAGTACCTTTTTTCAAATAATAACTTAAAGATTATTTTGAGCTATTTTTCACTAATTTAACATATATTATTAATACTCCCGCTCAATGCTGTCGACTACTTTTCTGTTAAAGATATCAATAAATGTTTTTGAAAAGTAAATGTAGAGTATAAAATAATTTTTTGACTAGTAACAAAGTATAGAATATCCGTCACAAGCATAATACGATACACTAAAAAGCTGTGAATTACATTCATTGACGAAATTTCAAATAATTACGCATGAAATTGAAGGTATAATATTTCATCAAACTCAATGTAACATTTAAGTAATTTACAACGCGGTATGGTAAAATATAACCAGATCAAGAGTACTAAAATACAAGAGATCGGACGAAAGGACTAAGATATCGTAACAAGTATATTCTTTCATTTGGTAAGGAGGAGAAAGTAATGTTTCTTTTGATAATGATGCATGTAGGTTGCCGTTCGGTGTGAGCCAAAGCTCCGTGTTGAAAGCTCGACTTTGACCTATAACGGCTTACTTTTTACTAATTGTGACTTGGATTGAGAGTTAACTAATTTGAACTAAAACCACGTCCTCTTACATCAATCTTAAACTGTTTTAGTTCTATTCTCCATTTAGTATCTTTCGCATTTTGTGCCTTTACTCTTTCTGTGCGGAAGTAGTGAATGCGGTCAAAATGAACAAAAATACTAGAACAGATATAAATAGACAGGTACAATTGTAATGAATAATTGTAATCTATAACATCGTTGTATTCAGTATGTTTTATGATTTATGTAACAGTATATTTACTGTTGGAAATATATGCATTGTAAAAACATAAACGATACACATTGCGCATTTTGACGATTAATGTCACTGCTCCAATTCGAGAACAGTGACTTTACTAGTCATCCAATTGGTTTACTTCAATTACGCAAATTCTATAATACTTAAATTTTCACAGTAACAAGGATTTGGTTTTTCTTCTAAAACGCAAGTTCATAAATTATCCATAACATTTCGTGATTTCTCATTTATCAAAAAAAAATAATTGTACTATGAAACTTACAGGACTATTTGCACTATTAAACATTTCTCTATCCTTTACTCTCCCAGGATGTGGCTTAACATCAGCTTCACTTTTCTGTGGACAACAACTTTTGCAAAAAAATTGGAAAATTCGTAAAAGTGCTTTTGGAGTTGGAACTATATTAAATGGAATAGGAAGAGTAGCATCATCTCTTATATATTCCATATATAATTTTGTCCTAGCAAACTTCCATTCTGTATCAGCCTCCTCCTGGAATGTTTATAGAAATTGGTCAAGGATGATGGTTGATAATTGATAACTGATTATCGACTGATTGGATGATAATTGAAGATGTTGAAGGGGGTCGGAATGGATGATGATGATGATACGATTACAACAATGACAGCAACGATTTCTAAATAGAAAATAATGAAGATGTTGTCTCTGCACAGAGTTTACATTTACTTAACATCGCTGTCAATGTAATGGAATGGTATGCAACTGTCATACAAGTGAGAGCTTTAGCTAGCTATAGCCATAATTTTCTACAGAAATAATGCCTGTACTTAATTAGAAATGTGACAGTTGTTGTCCATTTATTTGATCTGTTTTAACTTTTGTTTTGCCATTTGATTAGGGACTTTCATTTTTTGAATTTTCCTCGGAGTTCAGTATTTTTGTAATTTTATTTTTTAGAACAAAAACCGATACATACCTGAATTATTTCGAAGGATCTTGACATCATTGCTATCAACATATTTAAGAGCACAATAACTGTGGAAATATTGTAGGCTCCAAATATCACGTAGCCAACATTTTGTATAAAGTAACTATCAAAATCTCCAAGTTCAACTACATCGGGATCCCCACGACCAAATAGGGACCAAAATACTGTAATAAATGTCTTGTCAATTCTGAAATAAAAGAAGTCATATGGTATACATTTTCGATATTTGCTGATATCAACTGATTTAGTGTAAAAGTTCTCGTCTTTAGTATTTCAATCAAAATAATTTTATACTAAGGTTGACACCACGGCATGTGAAGGCGCAATAATATTTTTTTGTTGTTCATGGTAGATCTTTACACAAATTTAAAATTCATTAACTTTTTATTTGTTTTTTTTTATCCATCCATACATGCATGCATAGTAAAACATTTAAAAATTGCGATATGAAATGTAACACAACGTCTGTAAATGTTATATGTCTATAAAAGTAAAACAAATTGATTAAAATGGAATCATGGAATAAACCTTACATTCCAAAATGGTTTTCAGCTTTTGCTGATATATTACTGCTTAAATTCCCAAACTGAACCTGCGATCGGACATCTACTGGATAGTACCAATACAGGTTATGTAAACCAACCATAAAGGCCACAAATACTACCAGAAATATTATAACAAACTTTAAAATGTCCTGCAAATAAATGAGGTTAAATAATAAGTATATATTAACCAGAATGGGAAAAAATATCAGAGTACAATTAGGCTCTTATGATTTTTCACTAAATAAACCTGAAATGGGACAAACGATATCTAGACACTAATTGATGTTTGTAAATACATGTTTATCCAAAAAGTGGATTAAAAAATTCAATATCTTCCTTGGTTAGATAAAAAGTAAAAACACAAAAATACTGAACTCCGAGGAAAATTCAAAAAGGAAAGGTCCCAAATCAAATGGCAAAATCAAAAGTTCAAACACATAAAACGAAAGAATAACAACTGTCATATTCCTGACTTGGTACAGACATTTTCTTTTGTAGAAAATGGTGGATTGAACCTGGTTTTATAGCTAGCTAAACCTCTCACTTGTATGACAGTGGCATCAAATTCCATTACATTGTTAACGATGCGTGAACAAAACAAATAGACATAATAGGTAAAAATGTCAAAATATATTCTGCAATCTCTTACAAATTCGATTTTCCTTTAACATGTTTTTTTTTGTGTAGAAGTGTTCTCCAAATAATGTAAATACAGTGTATGAATATTTCCGTCCCAAATGTTGTCTAGATTCGACCTTCATTGGGAAAGTACTACATCCAATTCGAGACTAAATGCTGCTTTACTACATTAATACGATATGAGCTATATGACTAAACGGACCAAAACAAAACAGCCAAATTATTCTAAGGTCGACTTTGCTTTAAGGTGGTACTCAACACTTTCACTAAAATTAATTTGGCTCGTTTAATTTTCATAAAATTTTGCCAAAGTATTTACTTTGACCCTTAAACAAACATATTAAAATATAAAAAAAATTTGAACCAACTGTTTTGTCAGAAAAATTACACTGGTTATATAGCAATTTGACAAACAATTCTGATCATTGAGGAGCTTAATAATCCTTTTACAATTAAAACGTTTAGCTGACTTTACAGAGTTATCTCCCTGTAGTGTTAGGTACCACCTTAAGGAGGTATATAGTTTCTTAAACTTAACAAAGGAGAATATAACTTCTTTAACCATTCAAAGGAGAATTTTAAAAACGTAATACTATGCTATTAAGTAAATCAGTACATTAGATCAATTATCTTCAAAACCAATGAAACAATCGGGGACTACAAGTGTATTACAATTAGTATCAACTATGTGCTATGTTGTGGGAGTAGTTGGTTTCTGTAGTTTGGCACAACCATAATGGGCAATCTAATATTCAGCTTTTACAAAATCAAATAGAATTTCTTGTAGTTTGGTAAATGTGAATCAAAATAATACATTCATATTTACTTTTTATAAAAGCCAAATAAGTATATTCCATATGAAATTCTAATGAAAAAATTAAACATGCACAAACACCAACTTACGGTTATCATTCTTGCAAGTGATATTTGCATAGGTCCAAATAATTCATTTGCTGGTAAGAGGAATGAAAGACGTGTAAAACTAATAATATTTGCTATTGCAAACAGACCCTCTGAAATATTGTGTGGATCCAAAGCATGCCAAAAATATCTGTCTGTAATAGAAATATCTTAAAACATTATTAAATAAACTGGAAAAAAGATTTTCTGACAAATATATTTTCTGGATACAAATGATAAAGGAAACCTTTCTAACAATTGCACATGACGTTTAAACGGGTATAGCGGTCTTCTTCTTTATACTATATAAATAATTTACGGTTGTGTATTGCTCAGATTTTTGTTTTTATGGTGTGTTTTGTTAGGCTGTTGCTTGACTTTTGATCGTTTGTCGCCATGGCATTGTCAGTTTGGTTTCGACTTAAGAGTTTGAATATCTTTTTTTGTATCTTTCACATCTCTATTGTGAATCCAAAGTTGAATTAAAATCTTACAGTACTGCGATAGCAAAGTAAAATCAGGTATGCCTTGCAGCATATTAACTTAGTTGTGTAACGCATCAAACAGATTAAAAAAAATGATGGATTTAAACAGATTAAGCAATCGTAATATCTAATATCATCATTTCGTCATCCGTATTTATCATTGTTTTTGTTATTTTTTTAATTTTTGAAAAAAATGCCCTTGTTTTAGTATCTTCATCTCTGAATAATTAAATGATGATCCAAGACCTTCAAGAGACAATAATGATTTCCTTAATGCGCTGGAAATTTGTTTGCCACAATTGATTGTTCTTCAGTGTACAATAGTATGATTAATCAGAATAACATGTGAATAACTTTCAGGAACACACCAGATTACCCCTGGTGAGTTTCGCGTCGCATAGTCTATATCTATGTTGTGTTTTGTGAACAGGTGTTTGTTTTTTTTTTTTGTTTTTTTTTTTTTTTGCCAATTTATTTTCGACATATGAGTTGTATATCTTGTATATCCGATAAAAACCGTACTTACCAGCAGGAAGCCAGTACCAGTGAGATTCTGCCTGTTTAGATCCATTTCCTAAGGCATTCCAATGATTTTGACTTTCAAAATAAGATATAGATTCATTTACCTGAAAAGATTTCTTTGACTATATATTTTCCATTTTTTTTAAGTATTTATTATACATGTGTTATATCGTTTGTAGATATGAATCCCTTCATATAGTGGTTCTCATACCATTTCAAATAAGATCAAATATTCTTCTAAAAATCACAAATTTCTGTAGATTTCATTAAACATGTCTGCCAACTTTGTCTTTCATTGGATAGTCTTAAAATGGTCCAAAATGTAGTTAGTCTCAAAGGTTACTGTGATGCCTGAAAGCTTAATCTTTTTTTTAAGGCATCTAAAATTAAAATCAGGTTTTGGTCTCATATCGTTTCTTTCTGTCATGATTTTGTTAGAGACCAAAATGTAGCATACCGCTAACATATAAAAAATACTCTCTATGGAAAAATTAAAACTCAGAGCGGCATTACTTTTGTAACACGTCAAAACATTACACTGACCAAACCGCACATTGAGGCCAATGCCGTCATTTCTAATATACATGATACCCTTGTGCACCAAAAATCCTTTACACCCTAAAATACATAGGTATTCCCCATTTTATGTCTGTCACGAAACACGCCAATTTTGAAATGAAAAAAAATATGTATCTTTTAAATCATTATTGAAGGTTGGGTAATGTTTTGATGTTGCTAAAATAAAATTCAATGCTGAAGAAGTTGTGCATTACAATCTTATTTGACGACTTCTATTTCTATAGGTCATTTTGAAACAAAAACGGTATAAAGAAAGATAACCCAAAAATATTCATTAATCGAACTGTTGCACGAGTTTCAACAATTCTTAAAAGACGTTGTACGATATGTTCACAGCAATCTACAATGATAACATATAGCTCTTGTGGAATAATAATTTTATAGAAGGGAAAAAAATGAACTAAGCCCCGAAATAACGATAAAGAATTTGAATAATTAAAAAATAGTCTTATTGAAGGATAGTGAGTTTAAATATTATTCCCTCATTTATGCTTGATATGACATTTGCTTATTAACCGATTTTGACTACGCTTACCGGAGTTTGTCTAATGCTTAGTCCGTTGTTGTGTGTGTTACATTCTAATGTTGTATCGTTGTTCTCCTCTTATATTTAATGCGTTTCCCTCAGTTTTAGTTTGTTTCGCCGATTTTGTTTTTTGTCCATAGATTTACCAGTTTTGAACAGCCGTATACTACTATTGCCTTTATTTACCTTCATCATACTGACATATCGCATGGCAAATGAAGATATATACAACGTTAAAACGCATACCTTCATAATACTGACATATCGCTTGGTAAATACGCTTACCTTTATAATACTGACATATCGCATGGTAAATTTTATTAATAATAATACTTTATTCCGAAAGCAATACTGCTTATAGGATACATATACACAATTTTACACCAATATAAAAATTTTACAAGAGATATATAATATATATAATATAAGGTGTGCATGGGTAAATACGGTTACCTTCACAATACTGACATATCGCATGGTAAATGAAGTTACATACAACGTTAACACTGCTTACCTTCATAATACTGACACATCGCATGGTAAATGAAGTTATATACAACGTTAACACTGCTTACCTTCATAATACTGACATATCGCATGGTAAATGAAGTTATATACAACGTTAACACTGCTACATCTAAGTAATTGTACAATGAGTCGAAGTAGTCATAAAAACCTTCTGCATACACTTGTTTTAATTCTTGCCAGAGCATACCTTCAAAACAAATATCTTCCAAATTTAAAAGAAACATATACATTCCCTTTCTATCAACTTTATGTCACTTAACCTGTTTAATTGCAATTTTCTAAAAAGGGCAGTGTTTCTGTATAGGTCTACTATTTCTAGTACATTTAAACTTTTACTTGGGCAATTTTCAGGTACCAGGGTTCGGTGTGTATGTTCGAGTACAATTTGATATTCAAAATGCTATGTTATACCGATATTTACGTGAAAGTGCTTCTTAACTGATTTTATAGTACACTTATTGTTTTTTCAAATAATGTTAAATAATAAATATTCCAGTACTAATGACAAAAATATCATTTTTTTAAATTCACCGTTTCTTGTGTAATGAATGTCATTTTTGTTTTGAATTGAGGAACAAATGCAACCATAAACAGTTTAAATAAAATAACTGCAAACTAATGAATAGAGCGCAACATGATTTTTTTTCAAATTGTCGACAGAACATCAGCTTTCTACCAACAAAATCGTACCGTTGTCAGATATAAATTGTAAATTGAAAGTAATTTCGTTGTTCGTCTTCAATAAGGA
Source organism: Mytilus galloprovincialis (assembly GCA_037788925.1). NCBI lineage: Eukaryota > Metazoa > Mollusca > Bivalvia > Mytilida > Mytilidae > Mytilus > Mytilus galloprovincialis. Next base: position 41,308,399 of record CM075333.1, on the reverse strand, counting down.
AACACTAAACGCCTTCTTTCTCGTCAAGCTTTTTTTTTTTAAAATAAAGTCATGTGTAGAACTTTTTATGATGTTTTACGACCATTTTATAAACATCGTTCAAAACATTAAATGTTCTCATAAAACTTTTCTCGTGTTTCGTAACAGAAGCTTTCAAAACAGACAAGCATGTAACAGTACGGCATGCAACGGTCTGTCATTGAAATTGAATTAAATCTTAAATTCTGTCTGTTTAGCTATACATTCACATTGTGTGTGCTTACCAACAATCCAGAGTGTCAATAACATATGAATAACTTCTGGCTTAAATGTTCTTAAGGCGAAGTCCTCAGGCAATGCTCGTGGTATATGAGCAGTGTTTCTGAATTCTGTATAATGCACAAACGCCGTATTCCTTTCATTCCTAGAAAAATTCCTGCTTGCTATATTAGGCATTTCGGATACACTTGACACAACAATCATTATTAAAAAAGTTATAAACGAAATTGCATGACCAATAAACTTAATGCATGGATACTTTGTAAATCTGCCAATCTGAAAAAAAAAAAGAAACATTCTTGCTGAAAGTGTGAAGACCACAACTCAAATGACAATAAAAAAAATATATTTTAAAGAAGTAAGTTTTATTTTAAAAAAATGTTCTAATTTAAGGGTTCCGTGTAGGAAAACACGTGTCTCCAAGGAATTTACAAATAAAAAAAAGCATAAAACCCTGGAGAATTCCATGAACTTCAAACGGAAAAAATACAGATTGTGTCGAAAGGTATGCGTCTCCTGTTTTGTGTATATAACCCACCTAGCGAGTTCACATTCAGTCAACATGACAGCATTTAGGGAACGGCGCAATAGGTAAATGTACAACTCAGACGCATATTCTGGATTTTAAAGATCTAAGACTATGAGAACAGGTTACATGTCAGTTGTGACACATCCACGTCATAATGAGTTCGTGATAGTGGTCCGTTTCAGTCGTTCTTCTTGAAAAATCAGCTTCGATAAATTTTTCGTCAAGAGCACATCTCTGTTTTACCGATCAGTCCACGGTGCAACATAGTTCCGACATTTGCAGAAGTCATACATATTACATAGATAAACGAGCGTTTTGAAATAATATTGCCATTTAGAGTTCATTATGTAACTAAAAAGAAATCAGCAAAACAAAAACACACATATACTAACATTTAAAGCATTAAAAAAAGTAAACATAAAATGCCGTAAACTTGATTTCGGAAATATTTAGAAACTTCACCCTATTAATGCGTGTTATCGCAGATTGAAACCTTACAGATTTACATTGGAATGGTTAACATCTATATTAAAGTGTACATATTACTTGCATTTATACTGCAACTAGTTGTGTTTATTTCCTAAATATAGTCACACAGCTATATTTTGTGCAATGTTTATTTCCTAAATATAGTCACACAGCTATATTTTGTGCAATGTTTATTTCCTAAATATAGTCACACAGCTATATTTTGTGCAATGTCCATTTCATCATGGAACACTTTTTCAACAGTCAGGGGTTCATTAAGGGATGAAAATAAGTTTGAAATTTGTGCTACAAATTAAATAGCTATGAGTTTATGTATTTAAGTTGCAGTATAAAAACAATATTAGGTAAATGTCAGAAAAATATCAACTTTTTGTACTCGACGAAAAACTGGGGAAGGGTTCGGTAGAACCTCGCCCTTCCACAGTTTCTCAGCCTCAAACAAAAAAGTTGATATTTTTCTGACATTGGCATAATATTGTATATTTATACACATTTTACACTATCCGTTTATTTGTACCTTTGACTTTGGTGCTATCATATAGAGTAACGCAATGAAAGGATAAGTTAGTGTTACACATCCGACCATCATAGATCTAAAGAACCAATTAGATCTCTCAAGTGACCGCAGGTCATCGTACCATATACTGACCAGCTTCTGTTGACAGCTTGGATGGGCTACAAACTATAAAATAATCATTTGTGTTATATTTTATAATGAAATAATGAATTTGTTGAAGAGTAAATTTAAAACACTTAGTCAATAGGTACATGAGGTAACGGCATAATAAAATAAATTCCACAAGGTTGATTTCCTTAGTGGATGACTGCAAGACTATGAAAGTATTATTAGCCCAGTAGATAATGTTTTTTGTGACAGTATATTTTATATATAAACGAATTTCAGTTTATTGTTGTCGCATTATAATGAATACGATATACAGAAGACTTTTGGTTAATTTAGTACATGTATGTGTTTCACATTACAAGTTTGCTCTTTGTTTTGATATAGGAACCAATTATGAGAATGTTTTTTTTAAAGGACATCGTATAAACCATGCATTATATATTTCCCACAGGACGTAAAGTAACTATCAATTAATTGAAAATTTAGCGCATTTAATCAATTTCTGTATCAAATCATATCTAATCAAATAACATCTTTTGGTAATAATATACTGAATGCAGAAACAGATATTCTTTGTATTGTGTATTGCATAATTGGATTTTACTATTGAGTGATTGTTATATTGTGCTGTCATATCTCAGGTTAAATTTTGTATAGCTAAAAATTCACCTTGAAGTAAACCTGACTAAGAGGGATTAGCTTTTACTACAGATATGAAACCTATTAAATAAATGATATTATTGCAGCCAAACCGACTCCACTATTTAGCCCTGTTGAAACTATGACATTTATTTAGTGTTTCAATCATTGTATGTGTTTTTGCTGTGCTATTTAGTGTTAATAGTTATCAAAAGTACCAGGATAATAATTTAGTACGCCAGACGCGCGTTTCGTCTACATAAGACTCATCAGTGACGCTCATATCAAAATAGTTATAAAGCCAAACAAGTACAAAGTGTAAGAGCGTTGAGGATCTAAAATTCCAAACAGTTGTGCCAAATACGTCTAAGGTAATCTATTCCTGGGACAAGAAAATTCTTAGTTTTTCGAAAAATTCAAAGTTGTGTAAACAGGACATTTATAAAAATGACCACACAATTGATATTTATGTCAACACTGAAGTGCTGACTACTGGGCTGGTGATACCATCGGGGACGAAACGTCGACCAGGCGTGGCATCGACCCAGTGGTGTAAATAGTTATCAAAAGTACCAGGATTATAATTTAGTACGCCACATGCGCGTTTCTTCTACATAAGACTCGTCAGTGACGCTCATATCAAAATAGTTATAAAGCCAAACAAGTACAAAGTTGAAGATCATTGAGGATCCAAAATTCCGACTTGTTCAACTAATGTCTTGTTCTATTTTTGTAATATATGTAGGGACCTTGTTCATTTTTAGCTCTCCTGGCCCAAAGGGCCAAGTGAGCTTTTCTCATCCAAGTGAGCTTTTCTCATCACTTGGCGTCCGTCGTCCGTCGTCGTCCTGCGTCTGTCGTCGTCCTGCGTCTGTCGTCATTAACTTTTACAAAAATCTTCTCCTCTGAAACTACTGGGCCAAATTTTACTAAACTTGGCCACAATCATCATTGGGGTATCTAGTTTAAAAATGTGTCCGGTGACCCGGCCAACCAACCAAGATGGCCGCCATGGCTAAAAATATAACATAGGGGTAAAATGCAGTTTTTGGCTTATAACTCAAAAACCAAAGCATTTAGAGCAAATCTGACATTAGTCAAATTGTTTATCAGGTCAAGATCTATCTGCCCTGAAATTTTCAGATGAATCGGACAACCTGTTGTTGGGTTGCTGCCACTGAATTGGTAATTTTAAGGAAATTTTGCTGTGTTTGGTTATTATCTTGAATATTATTATAGATAGAGATAAACTGTAAACAGCAATAATGTTCAGCAAAGTAAGATTTACAAATAAGTCAAATGACTGAAATGGTCAGTTGACCCCTTTATAGTCAATTTTTAACCATTTTTCGTAAATCTTAGTAATCTTTTACAAAAATTTTCTCCTCTGAAACTACTGGGCCAAATTAAACCAAACTTGGCCACAATCATCATTGGGGTATCTAGTTTAAAAAATGTGTGGCGTGACCCGGCCGACCAACCAAGATGGACGCCACGGCTAAAAATAGAACATAGGGGTAAAATTCAGTTTTTGGCCTATAACTCAAAAACCAAAGCATTTAAAGTAAATCTGACAGAAGTAAAATTGTTTATCAGGTCAAGATCTATCTGCCCTGAAATTTTCAGATGAATCGGACAAACCGTTGTTGGGTTGCTGCCCCTGAATTGGTAATTTTAAGGAAATTTTGCTGTTTTTGGTTATTATCTTGAATACTATTATAGATAGAGATAAACTGTAAAAAGCAATAAAAGTAAGATTTACAAATAAGTCAACATGACCGAAATGGTCAGTTGATCCCTTTAGGAGTTATTGCCCTGTATAGTCAATTTTTAACCATTTTTCGTAAATCTTAGTAATCTTTTACAAAAATCTTCTCCTCTGAAACTACTTGGCCAAGTTCATTATAGATAGAGATAATTGTAAGCAGCAAGAATGTTCAGTAAAGTAAGATGTACAGACACATCACCATCACCAAAACACAATTTTGTTATGAATCCATCTGCGTCCTTTGTTTAATATTCACATAGACCAAGGTGAGCGACACAGGCTCTTTACAGCCTCTAGTTATAACATGAGTACAATAGAGGGTATGTTCTATGATTCCTAGATTATCCATAATCCAAATACAAAAGAAATAATGGATTAATAATTTTATCTAATTAATTAATATAATGACTACATATTTGTTTTCTTGGAAATTCAATTCTTTCAAAATAAATGCAAACAAGAACCAATTTAAACACTTTTATGGAAAATTTAAAGAGCATATTTTTAATTTATGATTCTTAATGTTTGTAGTGGTTAAAACGAGTTTGGAATTCTACTGCACATTTCCCATTGTAATTCTGCCAATTTAAACAACAAACAAATGGCAAAACAACAATCAATCAACCATTATGCAATACAATAAGACGATGTAGTATAATAAATGAAATAAAATGATCGCTTCGGTTATCAATGCTTCTCTTAGGGTAAACATCTGCTCTGTCGTCATTTCAACTAGTATTTCTAGTAGTTATCAATAATAATAAATGGTTTCATGACGAAGAATCCACGTCCTTGTTTTTCTAGATGAAAAACGAAATTAAATAGAACGAACATATCACAATAATAAATCCTTAAATTTATAAAAGTTTTATGAAGCTTCTAGACAATGTACAAAATTAATCAATTTCTGGATTTTAATTTACTCTTTCAGGCAAAAGGTTCGGCAGAACAAATGTTGTAATAAACTTTTCAAATGAAAGATAATCGTGAAATGCAGTGTGTCCTCGAATGTTAAGATGTCTCTAGATGAATATAGAATTATATATTATATCTAGATTATTTAGCATGTTTTATTATGTCTAGATTATTTAGCCTTTTATATTATATCTAGATTATTTAGCATTTTATATAATATCTAGATTATTTAGCATTTTATATAATATCTAGATTATTTAGCATTTTATATTATATCTAGACTATTTAGCATTTTATATTATAACTAGATTATTGTATATGTAGCACTTCAAATATCAAATCACTTTTACATCCACTGGTTTTTATTTTATTTATTTTTTTATTGTGGGGGAGTGTCTTTTAGGGAAGAGTCCTTTTTACTTTTTCGTCAATTTTAGGTGGTGTTTATTTTTGTATCTTTTGTACATTTGTATAAAGAAATGGTTAACTTTTTCGAACTTTCACATTAGTTCGATTATTATTATATACCATATTACAGCAACAGTTGTGAAACAGGAAAAACGTGACCTTCCATAACAAATAAGTTCCGTCGGAAATTTTTACTCAATCTTTGTTTTTATAATAAGTATATTGCTTTTGTGGACGTCGACATTTTTTTGTTTGCTTCCTTTTTATATTGTCATTTTTTTTATTATTATTATTTAGAACAAAAACGACACATAAAAAGTTCCAGAAAACTAAAGCTTTCGGAAAATTATTATCTCACCTTCTTTTCGTTGTAATGTATTGCCAATTTCAAACGTGAAAGAAGTTCATAACTCTCGTCGTCACTATCACGACCCTTCTTATTCAATAGGATTTCTAATTCATCATGACCTCGGACTTTGTCTAGTAATTTTACAAGATATTCACTAAGCTGATCTGCCAAAGCCAAATATTCATTCTGAAAAAAAAGAACTCAATAAAATATCTCTAGAGACTATGATATAGATAAAATATTTTGTTTAACTCATTGCAGTAAAATCATATATCATATCATATTATGTTTTGATATATTTTTTGTTAAAACATTAACGGAATATTCACTTAGCCTAATACATGTGCTCGAACAAATTAGAAGAAAGACTCTTATGAAACATTCAAACTTAGTCGAAAACAAGAATGTGTTCATTGTGCACGGATGCTCACTAGCACTTTGTTCAATGTACCGTGACATTGGGATCAAAACTCTCTAATTTGGTATTAAAATTAGAGAGATCATAGAGAACCTGTGTACTAAGTACTAAGTGTGGATGTCAACTTCACAAAAACTACATTGACTAAAAAAATAACCTGAAGTGGGACAAACGGACGAACAGACAGACGGCCTCACAGACAAACAAACGGATGCACAGACCAAAAACGGACATTGTCTGGGCAAACAACGAAAATACAAACAACAGTTATTGTACTGAAGGAGAAAATGATTATTTAATCAGTAGACACAACTTAACGAGAATAAGCAAGTGTATTGTTTTCACTGAGTGACATAGAAGTATTAGACGAACATATATAATCCATTACATGTATTATTAATTATGTAATAATATTCTCAAGTACCCTCATAAAATTATTAAAAGCGTAATACCAACCATAGCGTTAGAATTATGAGACAACACATGTCGGTCACATATATGTTGCCGATAATAAAAGCCATTTATCAGATACAGATCTGTTGAACGACCATATAATTTATATATTCCTCTATTCTTAATTTTTCAATAGAATATTATTACAGATGCGTTTCTTCACACTATCTTATTTGTCTATAAATTCTGCACTCAGCCTGAATTAAATCACGGTTCGATACGTTTTAGGTGTTCTATTCGAATGTCAGAAGAGTCCTCGAGGTGTCTAGCAATAAAACAAGTTGCTCTAAAAAAAAAGTCAATACGTGAACCTTAGAACTTTTTTTTATGCAAATCTTATTTCAACTGAATTGTAAATTATAACTCAGTGTTTTCTGCCGGTACCAAATCAGGAATATGACAGTTCTTGTCCATTCGTTTTTGATGCGTTTTGTTATTTGATTTTGCCATGTGATTATGGACTTTCCGAATTGATTTTTCTCTAAGTTCAGTATTTTTGTGATCTTTCTTTTCATTATCATCTGTGTGGAGGATAATATTTTCTTTTTTTGTAAATCAGGACAATTTGGGTATGTTGAGAGTGGTGTTAAATATAAAGTGATGATAATTAATGTTTTTATTTCGATATTAATTTTTACCAATGTGAAAGGTCAAAATACTACCAATGGATGACACTTCTAGGGTTCTTATTGGTAGAGGTAATATTTCACCAAAGTCCAACAGCCAATTTATTTACTTTTATGTGAAAAAAACCCATATTATATAGATATAGGAAGATGTGGTATGAGTGCCAATGAGACAACTCTCCATCCAAGTAATAATTTATAAAAGTAAACCATTATTATAGGTCAATGTACGGCATTTAACACAGAGCCTTGGCTCACACCGAACAGCAAGCTATAAAGGGCCCAAAAAAATACTAGTATAAAACCATTCTAATGGGAAAACTAACGATCTATATAAAAACGAGAAACGAGAAACACTATGAACTACATAAACAGACGACAACTACTGTACATCAGATTCTTGACTAAGGACAGGTGCAAACATTTGCAGCGGGATTAAACGTTAAAGTACGGTTATTTTGCTTCATAGAATATGGAATGTGTATTCCTACCAATAAGATAAAAACAACTTACTTATCATTTGTTTGTGCATGCCGTAAAACCCTGTTCCACATAGAATGAAATTCAAAACAGTGTAGCTGTGGCCATTGATTGACACATTAAATTCATCCATTGACTGGGACAATTTAGGTGAACGTTTGTATGTAACGACCACTGCTCACTATGTACTTTTTAAAGAACTATGGGGTCACCAAAGGTTCTCAACACCTTAATAAACTAATTCGAAAAATTAATCAGAAATAACACGATGTTTTGATTTATATCAATTATCAGGTTATTCCTGATTAATTTTTCGAATTATTTTATAATTAAAGGCGTTAAGAAACCTTTGGTGACCCCACAGTTTAAATGTCTATCGTAGGTACGTCGTGAACAGTGGTCGTTACAGACAACACGTAAATTGTCCCAGTCAATGGATGAATTTAATGTGACAATCAATGGCCACAGCCACTCTGTTTTGAATTTCATTCTAAGAAATGGGTTTGGATCCAGCAAATACATTTAATTTGCTGCTTATACATGTATACTTAATATACCTGTCCGAAATCAGGAGCCTGTTTTTTTTTTTGTTTTTTTTTTTTGCTTATTATCGTTGTTTGGCATGAAAAATTGTTATTAATTTGATGCATATACATGTATGTGCATAGTGGTGAAAATATACCACTCAGGAGCGCGCTTAAAACTTGTTTGTATAACTGTCAATTAAACCCAAATTCATTGTTTCTTAGAAATAATTTAACAAATGCAGTTAAACCTTTTTTGGGGGAATCTTTAAAGGATATTTTTGCGCATCAATTAATTCTACTGCATTGATAACCGTTTCTTTTAAATTAACAATGATCATATTTGTGTACATTTACATTGTACGTTACATCATAGGCAATAAGAAAGCATTCCCTTTTTATCTTGTGTGTAACTCTATTTTATTAATTTTATTAATGAAATCCGTTGTATCTAGAATTCAGTTCTAAAGTTATGCCTCTTCAATAATGGTTTTATATTAGGTCAAATAATTTATCAATCTCAATCCATCTCGTGGGAGAGTAACACCTATTGATGATCGGTCGTAAGGAACATTAATTAATGTACATTGTATCATGCTAGTTGACCAGTTCGCAATGTCTCATTAATTATTTCTAAATGAATTTCATGAATGTTTGAACGACTGATGTACATGCACATGTGTCCATGCTTTGAATCATTATAATTATTCTTTAAAAATTATACGTATATATGGATAGCTATAATTTTTTTTATATATAGATTTTCAACTATATATTTTATTATCATATAGCATATAAATGAGTAAGCAATCAATGTAAAGTTCTTTATTGCCATGTTTTAAATATATTGAATAACCCGTATGGAGATGCTAATACAGATAAGAAAAAATGTTCCAAATGAATAAAAAGAAAGTTTCCGAATATTCCTCCATAGACGGCCACAGACCACAATTAATTCCTTTATCAGTTCTTTATAACTTTTTGTCTCATTAAAAAAATTGCACCGAATCTTTTTGTCAAATTTTTTGTGTGTGTAATGTATAGTACTAGTCCAAAAATATATCCAAAATTCAGAAAGATTGCAGTCACACATCTTACAAATTTAGCCAATACACATCCATACCCCTATTGACAAGTCAAGAGATGTTCCGAAAACTGTAAATATGACCTTTTTGCACTTGGCCTAATCACTCATTCCAAATCAAAATCAGTTAAAATACAACATCCAAAAATTTATTTCACCTCTCTTCTTTCATTTCCACCAAAAAAAATCTAAGAAATGAGTGAGGAAGGGAAAGAAAAAAAATTAAGGAAAAATACACTCTAATTAAAAGGAACTATATTCGTGGACAACGAAAAGCGGGATCATTAATTGTGGTCTTGGACCAGACCATATTTCTAACTAATAAATATCGTGAACCCCTCAGGGGCTTCACGCAAAAATATTTGATACAAGCAAATATCAATCAGGATACGCCATTCATATGTATATCCAGTTACTCATTGGTTAGACCATAGATGGTAAGACAGTGATTATAATGATTAATATAGCACTTGCTAGGTTTAAACGCCACATTCAATAAACCACATGGCTATATCATGGCGGCAAGGTTTAACAGATGAAGACGCTGGCAACTACTGCTGACCTTCGATATATATGTTAACTGGCAATCCTAGTCAGTTAAGATTGGAGTCGATTTCTTTGAAGGATAACGAATTATATTCTTGAAAGTAATTAGCATATATTTTGTTAATTGCAATATTGTTTTTTTCTGGTTTATTTCGAAGAACGAATATGGAATGCATTTGTAAGGTCGGATTTGTTTTTCTTATATTAATATTCTGGAAATACATGAATAGAGATATAATTGTCTAGTAATACTTCTGGGCGTGACATGAAAACAAATGTCCTGAATCTATGTGCGCTTTATCGTCTTAAACAGTAGTTTAGAAGCATGCTTGCATATTATTATAACAATTGCATTGTTTCGACAAAATTCTTCTATAATTAATTCAGTAAATTATTTATGAAATTCTGCAGAAAGTTTATTTTCAATTTCTAAGTGCAAGATGCTATAAATTGTAGTTGTTTTTATATTAATAAATACCACAATAATCACGTGATTTAGTTTATCAATATGATTTATTCAATAAATATCAAATTGGGTTTGTTGTGTGTTCTTTCTTTTTTTTCCTTTCTTCTTTTTTGCGTGCTATTAATTTGACTATTTAATAAATCTATATTGCATCTTTTCCGTCTATCTATGCTGATAAATCAGAAGCTAAATATTGATTGCGTCATTGTCGCTGTTATTAGTACTAACAGCACATATTAGTTACAACTAGCGACTGTATCAGTATTCCTTATGCAGTAAAATTAAATTAACCTTTTATAAATGATTCTATTTATAACGGTGTGTTGCTTAATTTATGTACTTTAGATTACTTGAACAGAAATGCGCGTAAGAGTACGTCAACCGACAACGTCATACAAAGATGAGAGCATTTTCACACATGATTTTTGAATGAACATCTTAAAGAAATAATCTAGCTGCGTTTTCCTTTTTTATCGTTAACAATTAGGTCAAATACAATGTTATCTTTAGATTTCCACAAATAATAGGTCTGCATAGTTACAGCAAGATATACATGCAGACTCGTGGCACTTCCGTTATGAAAAGAGGTAAAAAATAACAAATAGAGACTCGAATCTTATCAGTGGTATATGGACTTACAAAATTTGAGCAAAAAGACGAAAAGACCAATTGGTGTCTATGAAACATTTACATACAAAACTGAAAGAACTGAAAAACTTGTATGTCATTTTTATGATGTTTTGCGTTGAGGCCTGGACTAAGTCGGGTGTGTCTATTTTCTGTATTTTTTGGTCTTTGTATTATGTATTCGGGTTTTGTTTTCTGTAATTAGTTAATAGTTTTATCATGTATATCTTTTATATTCATTTGATAAAATTTACTGTTTGCAATAGCATAAATTGTTCTAAATAATAAGGATGTTCTTATCACAAGCAGAAAAAACCCTAGCCGTATTTAGCACAACCTTTTTCAACTTTTGATCCTCAGTGCTGTACAAGTACAACTTTGTACTTTTTTTGACTTTCGAACTTTTATATCTGGGCGTAACTGGTAAGTCTTGTGTGGACGAGGCGCGTTTTTGGCGTATTGAATTTTAAACCTGATGCCTTTTGTTATCTATTATTCATGTGTTTCTTTGCCTAATACGCTCTCCTATTTATTTGTATTGTAGTCCTGTAATATTATGTTGTCATTTTCCAAGTTCAGTATTTTTGTGATTTTACTTTTTAATGTTATATTTAACATTGCCATTAAAGTGCAAGGTTTGGCATGTCACAAAACCAGGTTCAACCCACCATTTTTTTCTTTAAACATGTCCTGTACTAAGTCAGGAAAATGGCCATTGTTATATACCATAGTTCGTTTCTGTGTGTGTAACATTTTTACGTTGTGTTTCTGTTGTGTCGTTTGTTTTCTCTTATATTTTAGTGTGAATTCACATTACTATAAGACGAGTCACAGTACTTTTTTATCCCAAATTCATGTATTTGGTTTTGATGTTATATTTGTTATTCTCATTGGATTTTGTCTAATGCTGTGTCGTTGTTCTCCTCTTATATTTAATGCGTTTCCCTCAGTTTTGGTTTGTTACCCCGATTTTGTTTTTTGTCCATAGATTTACGAGTTTTGAACAGCGGTATACTACTGTTGCCTTTATAGGATATAGGACACAAAAAAAAATATAAACAGAAAGCGATGAAGTATGATTGGCAATTCAACCACAAGTTGAGCGTTCAAATGAAATGAATGTAAGCAAGCATTTGTAGGCAACCGTATGGTTTTTAACCATGAGTAAAACCAATACTGTATAGTCAACTATAAAAAGACCCGACATGAAAATATGAAACAATTCAAACAAGAAAACTAGCGGTCAATAATTATGAATACTTCCCATACTGGTATAAATCTTCATACTATATTGCTCCTAAAGGTCTTCGCCAATAGACCAGACATTAATTCCTAACGCCCCCTAGCGTCAATTCAAATAAATTAATTGTGTCAACTGAATGCCAATGCATTGATACTATATTTAATGTAAATTGTCCCATGTTTCTTATGGTAATTGAGTTATTTTTCATTTCACTCTTTATCAGTTAGTATCAACGTCTATTTAATGACAAGGCGATATGTTTACCAGGCTTGTCAGAGTATACGCCTCATTTTCTCGCTGATCTAATATCGCTTAGATAAAGTGAATTTGATGATATTATTTGTTACGCCTATTTGTTATGGACAACGCTGAGTTAAACATTGACTTTATCGTACCGTTAAACTTATCATCTCAGTGTTCAAGATTAAATAAAAGGACGAGCATTTATCAACTTTTGTAGGTTTTTTTTCAAGTAAAGTGGTTTTGGATGTACCTTTTGTTCGCTGTTGGCTCATTTGTCTGTAAAATATATATACAAAAAGATAAATCTTATAAAACAAAGAGGAGGAGATACGTGCACGAAGAGGATAAGGGCATTCATAGAGAGCAATTCGATCTGCAACAACCGATAGGTGTCCACTTAATACAGTAAGATATAAATCGTCCGCGTCTGTTAAGGTTGTATATAAATTCAACAGAAACAATCAAAGATCAGCCATCGACACCCAATGCCTCCTTAATTCCATGTTAATGCTATATACATTTCTATTAACTTTGACATACAGATTGTAATTAACAAATATGAAATACAATGAATCAGTGAGCTTACGTAATCTTCAAATAGCTTAAGTCTAGGAAGTCATTAACCAAGTTGCATTTATGATTTTTGCAATTTCATTGTTCTATTTTGATTGCATTGCTCAAATAACTCCAGTTATAAGTACAAACAAAGCATATTAACTGTTTACCTTATATCCCGGAAAATTTAACCGCAGCAAAATTGTAAGGAAATTCCATAGCATAGTCAACTCATTCATATACATATGATAGCATTTTTTTTTTTTTATTTTCTAGCAAGATAGTCTGTATTCAAATCAATTACATTTGTGCATAGAGAACATTGTCTATTATATGTCTGATTCAAGCTACTGCAGACAGAATACTTCAAACAACATTGTGCTAATAACTTTTGCTTTCTTTTGCAAAGAAATAAAACTGAAATGAACTGCAAAACATTTTATTACTAAAAGTTCCTGGAATGTCAGCTCCGGAGAGATATGTTATTATCAAAACTTGATTTAACTACATTACACATTTTAGATTAGGAATTATTTAAGGATAGTTAACTTTCTGTTCATTGACTTTGCAAACACTTAGCGTTGAATTAGAAGAAGGTATGTCAAGACATAACCATATCGAAAATTTGGCGAAAATTCTTTCTTATTCCTTCTGCTGGTAAATTAAGAGTTTCTCTATTTGTTCTGATCGCTTCAATACTCTCAATTTGGTTTCAGAGATATAATAATCCAAAATCTACATTTTACCCTTATGTTCTATTTTTAGCCATCGCGGCCATCTTGGTTGGTTGGCCGGGTCACCGGACACATTTTTTAAACTAGATACCCTAATGATGATTGTGGCCAAGTTTGGTTAAATTTGGCTCAGTAGTTTCAGAGGAGAAGATTTTTGTAAAAGTTAACGACGACGGACGACGGACGACGGACGCCAAGAGATGAAAAAAGCTCACTTGGCCCTTTGGGCCAGGTGAGCAAAAAAAAAAAAGATAGACATAAAAGAACGAAACTTTTAGCTACTGTCGAGCGCTAGTTTTGTAACTGGTGTACACGAAAGGCGCGGCGCGTCTTGATTACTGAACTATGGAGATGTGAAAAAAATATTTAACATATGAATTGAATTTGCCATTTGATAAGGGATTTTCCGTTTTGGATTTTTCCCGGAGTTCAGTATTTTTGTGATTTTGCTTTTTATACAAGATAATCAGTAACCTACTACCGTTCAAAATATCTACAAGGAAGTGTCTCATCTTACTAAAATATACGCACGATGATAAAATTTCATAAAAAAAACATGTTTTCGACCAATCAAAACGACGTATTCGTAAGACATATACATGTAATACAATAATTTTGTGTTTAATTTTGTTTTGGAAAATTATATGCTTTGGTGTAACTAATTAAACATTATTTTTTTTAGCTATAGGTACAACAAACAATTTTTTAAATACCATCGTTTCAGACTTCTTCTATCATCTATCATAGTAAACATGCACTTTAGAAAAATGATATAACCGGTACCGTTGCGTAACTAATAAAGGACATTTCGTTCAAACATACAGTCATGTAGATATGACGGGCAATTTAGTAAATTAATTAAATTAATTGATGTGTTTGTGTTCTGTTAAATTGTTCCTTTTAAAATTGTTACACGATGATGACTGCTGTATCCATATTTTGACTATTTAATTATTATGTCTGTTTAGTTCACGCATCATTGTAAATATAACGTAATTTGATGAGACTGTCATCAAAGTGAGACGTTTAGCGCTATAAAACCAGGTTTAATCCACCATTTTCTACATTTGAAAATGCCTGTACCAAATCAGGAATATGACAGTTCTTGTCCATTCGTTTTTTATGTGTTTTGTCATTTGATTTTGCCATGTGATTATGAACTTTCCGATTGGATTTTCCTCTGAATTCGGTATTTTTGTGATTTTATTTTTCCGACGTAGTCGGTATAGTTTCGGTTTGTGCCCTTTGAACTTAAGGACGCTTAACAATGGCAGCAGAATACGCATGCTCGAAAATCCTTTCTGTGATTGGACAAAATGCTGTCATGGTGGGTGATTTGGTTGTGTTTGAAAAAAACGTCTCGTTAATCATATCGTGATGGAAAGCAAGTGAAAAACTATAAATATTTGAACTAGACAGATCTTACAAAGATTTATATTTTTATTAAAATAATTGTTTCTCCAATAGCTCTTTCCATCCGTGACAGTGTTTATTCGGGACAATTACATAATTTTAATGTAAACTTTGTTGTACGAACGTACATGACTTTTAAAACGCACGTACGCATGCGAGATTTTCGCGGAGTTTTGGTGAATGTAAACAGAAAGATACGAAGACCGAGAATACTGAACACAACAGAGAAAATGTTATTTAAATGGTATCTTTGTGCTTCTGAACGTTATCGAAAATATAGTTTTAAACATATACTCAAATTTAAATACGTCGGATATCTTTTTTAAAGATAGTTCTTGTTTACTATTGTTTTATCGTTTAAGGATTTATCATAACATGCATATACTATTGTGATAAAAACTTTTTCTTGACAAAATGTTTTCGTGTCAATCATTGATGACATTGATTTCGTAACGTTTCATATTTAAAGGGTACATTCGTAAATGTACTATTATAAAGAATGATGTTCAAAAATAATGGATTGTAACAACGATAACTGGGTTAATGGCAGAATTGACCATTTAAAACAAGAGGCTCTCAAGAGCCTGAATCGCTCACCTGGTAAACAATGCCTTCGGCCATGTTTTTTGACGAAATAGAAAATAAAACACAAACTTTATTTTATACACCCTACTGATCATTCAAATGAAGTTTGGTTGAATTTGGTTGAGTAGTTTTAGAGGAGAAGATTTTTTAAAGTTAGCAAATATGATGAACAAATTGTGAAAAATTGTCATTAAAGGAAAGGTGACCTAAAAACTGCAGAATTTCCTTAAAATTACCAATTCAGAGCAGCAAACCTAGCAACGTGTCGTCCGATCCATCTGAATATTTCAGGGCAGATAGATTTTGACCTGATAAACAATTCAACCACAGTCAGATTTGATCTTAATGCTTTGGTTTTTGACATTTTACCCCTATGTTCTACTTTTAGCCTCGGCAGCCATCTTGTTTGGATGGCCGGGTCACCTGACACATTTTTTAAACTAGATACCCAAAAGATGATTGTGGCCAAGTTTGGATTAATTTGGCCCAGTAGTTTCAGAGGAGAAGATTTTTGTAATAAAAGATTACTAAGATTTACGAAAAATGGTTAAAAATTGACTATAAAGGGCAATAACTCCTAAAGGGGTCAACTGACCATTTCAGTCATGTTGACTTAGTTTTAGGTCTTACTTTGCTGAACATTTTTGCTGTTTACAGTTTATCTCTACCTATAATAATATTCATGATAATAACCAAAAACAGCAAAATTTCCTTAAAATTTCCAATTCAGGGACAGCAACCCAACAACGGGTTGTCCGATTCATCTGAAAATTTCAGGGCAGATAGATCTTGACCTGATAATCAATTTTACCCACGTCAGATTTGCTCTAAATGCTTCGGTTTTTGAGTTATAAGCCAAAAACTGCATTTGACCCCTATGTTCTATTTTTAGCAATGGCGACCATGTTTGTTGATAGATCAAAACTTCGGATACAATTTATAAACTAGATACCCTAAGGAACATTCAGTTAAAGTTTGGAAGTATTTGGCCTAGTAGTTTCAGAGGAGAAGATTCTTGAAATAGTTTACGACGACAGACGACGGACGACGACGGACGCCAAGTGATGGCATAAGCTCACTTTGGCCCTTCGGGCCACGTGAGCTAAAAATGTATTGGATAATACCTTGTGCGCGGTGAATACAATATCACTAAGGCCAAAAGTCAACAATTGTTTTATCATATTACTTTTTTTTTATCCATCTCCATATTTCTAGTATTTTCTTAGGAATTTTACTGCGCCTAATTTGTATACTATATATTTTTATCTGCTTTGACCATTGTAAGTGGCTAAGTTTTAATGTAATGCTCTTCAACTTTGTACTTGTTTGTCTTAACAAATATTTTGATATGAGCGTCACTGATGAGTTTTATGAAGACGAAACCCGCGTCTGGCGTACTAAATTATAATTCTGGTACCTTTGATAACTATTAATGGTTGAAATATTCAATAAAATGCTACACAACAAATTTCATTGAGAAATCAAGAAGGTTATTATTCCTATCTTCCTCGTATAGCTATAAAGTTACCGATACATTTGTTCTCCAAAATGTTAGTTACTTCATCGGAGGGACTTGTTAGAGTTTGCGATAACTAACAAACCGTTAGCATTGCAGACTAGATGCTTACACATGAGGTCTTTACGCAGAAAATTGAGGTCATGGTCAATGGTTAATGCCATCTTTAGCATTTTTATTAACTTTGAAGAAACTCCTCAGAAACCGTCAAATTTAAAAACACAATGTTTAGTGCAACTGTAGGTTGGGACATGACGATACACCAATACATTAATTTAAGGTCAAATTGGTTAAATGACTATAATAGGAGTTCCCTCCCTTTAGATATTAACCTAGAGGCTCTAAAGAGCCTGTGTCGCTCACCTTGGTCTATGTGAATATTAAACAAAGGACACAGATGGATCCAAGACACAATTGTGGTTTGGTGATGGTGATGTGTTTGTAGATCTTACTTTACTGAACATTCTTGCTGCTTACAATTATCTCTATCTATAATGAACTTGGCCCAGTAAGTACAGTGGAAAATGTTAGTACAATTTTACAAATTTTGTGAAAATTGTTAAAAAATGACTATATAAAGGGCAATAATTCCTTAGGGGGTCAATTGACCATTTTGGTCATGTTGACTTTTCTAAGGTCTTACTATGCTGTACATTATTGCTGTTTACAGTTTATTCCTATCTATAATAATATTCAAGATAATAACCAAAAACAGCAAAATGTCCTTAAAATTGCCAATTCAGGGGCAGCAACCCAACAAAGGGTTGTCCGATTGGTCTGTAAATTTCAGGGCAGATAGATCTTGACCTGATTAACAATTTTACACAATGTCAGATTTGCTCTAAATGCTTTGGTTTTTGAGTTATAACCCAAAAACTGCATTTTCCCCTTATGTTCTATTTATAGGCGTGGCGGCCATCTTGGTTAGTTGGCCGGGTCACCGGACACATTTTTTTAAACTAGATACCCCAATGATGATTGTGGCCAAGTTTGTTTAATTTGACCCAGTAGTTTCAGAGGAGAAGATTTTTGTAAAAGTTAACGACGCAGGACGACGAAGGACGCAGGACGACGACGGACGACGGACGCCGGACGCAAAGTGATGGGAAAAGCTCACTTAGCCCTTCGGACCAGGTGAGCTAAAAACTGAATTTCAACCAAACATACTGTTGGACCTGAGTTCTGCTGGTGTAAGATAGCTGACCTTGAAATTGCGGTTAAGGTCAAAGTTAAATTTGACGTTTTCTATTTTGACCTTTGCTAGAAGTTCATATTCAATAACAGCAACAATTTTTTTTTTTTTTTTTGGCATATCTATACAAATCATAAGTTTACCTTGTAATATTTTTCAACTTTGGCCACTCTTCTGAGTTCTCTCGCTAATTCAAATGCTGTTAAAATTGGATCCTTGCTGGATAAGGATATATAAGCACCACTAGCGAGTCCTTTGTATGCATTTAATCTTGTTTTGGCAAGTCTCAGCTGATCAAATTGTAGTTTGTTGCTGCATTCCTGACAGTTACAGTAATAATGGTGTGGTTTATTTATTGTGTCGCCTCTAAGAAGCAATAACTGAATAATTTCAAATTGATTTCGTTCTGAAGCTAAAATTAAAGGAGTAATATCTGCTGAAAATGGCGAATCTTCACTTGTTGTGTTAAAAAAGTAGTCTGTTTCACCAAAACGTTTATTTTCCCTTTTAACGTCGATGTATTTCGGATGTTTTAATATGGTTTCAGCTATTTGTTCATGTCCAGCACTAATTGCTTGTAGCAATGCTTCGTGTATATTTGCGATGTTTGAACGATCTAAAAGTAGCTCTACAACCTGAAACAACAGGGAAAAAGCGTTAAATGTCATTTAATGATTTGGGTGATGGGAGTTTTTATCACCAAATAATCGATAATAAGCATCTAAAAGAGAACATTTTTATGTCTATATATCTCTTGGAAATGTCCATAATTGTAACAATTTATCTAATGGTAATAGTATTTTCAACTATTTTGCTTTTCAATATTTCAATCTTTTGGTAAGTATCAGCGAGCGGTGCGTCACGGGAAATATATATCTCACAATTTATATCTCAAGTTTAACAAGCATTGGTAGTGTTTTTGTTGTGTTTTTTGTGAGTCATACTGCAGTTTTGATTTTTCTTTATTATCCACTTTCAGACAAATTAAATTTATTTGTTAAATGTGCTTTTGTCGTGTTCTGTTCTATTTATGATTAAAATGAGCCTCCTCAAAATATCCTAAATCATTAAATTGTGCTCTTCTTATCGGAATACAATGGATGAGGGTTAACGTTATAGCGAGATTGCAACATGAAGTTAACTAAATGAAAACTTAAAGCCACGAAAAGACTCCAGCTTGCGACCAGCTGTTCACTGGTCCGAGTCTATTGATAGATCAAAAAGTAAAATAAAAGTATCTGACCAAAATCTTTCAGACTGTGTAGTAATGACGAGTGTGGCACTCTCTCAGCACGAGATTCCGGACTAACACGTAAATTTCAAAAGGATGCGACTACATATGGTATATGAAAACAGCCGAATGGATATCTCTATGCTGGAGTTGTACTTCCAGACCGGGATTGTCCAGTTAACTAGATATCTATACCCCATTAACTCTTTGAATTATTGTAACACGAGGATATGTAGCTTATACATGTACCAATGACCAGATCCCTGAATAGGCACGTTATGGGAAGAGCTACACCGTCACATACATGTTTAACCAAGCACGGTCATTTTTATTAGCCTGACTGTCATAAGTCAAAAACATGTAATTCAGTTAATTTGTTTTATCATTAACAAGTCGTTAGTTTTAAAGTTTGAGTTTTCAAGATTTTGTCATGTCGGTGCCATTTTAGCTTACTCTGCGTATTGGTTTTACAATCATTAATCAAAAATAGGGTTAATACGTGCATCGATATATCTTACTAATCTTCAAAGTTTCAATTTCAATTTCCTAACTATATCATTTGATTAATCAGCGAAACCCCACTGCGGAATACTAATGTGATGGAACATAGCAATTATGTCAGATTGTGCTATAAAAAAATTAAACATAACAATATTTTTTGAAAAATGCCCTGAAGCTGGTAATTGGCTCTCTTTATAGATAAAATCTTCAACATAATACATAATTTAAGGGAAATCGATATTACTACGCTGTAGTTCACAGAAATCATTTTTGTAAAATGGAAATCTTAATTTCAGGATGTATTTTATTTTCTACTGCTTCAGTTAATAGAAATGTCACTCTTGGGGTTTCAGTGTTGTGATTTTAAGTGTATTACCTCTCTGTGTTCATTTCCCACAGCCAGACGTAATGGAGTTCGCCCGATAATATCGTGGTAATCGACATTGAAAGATTGATTCTCGTCCAGTATTTTTTGAACTGTTGGAATGTCCCCGAACTCAGCAGCATAGATGAATTCTTCTTCCAAAGTAGACAGCTGAGAGAAAAATATATTGAATGTTCAAAATATACACAACAGAATCTGTTATACTAAGCTTCAAATTTATATTTGTTCACAAAACGAACAAAACCAATGTCATACAAAGTCATGTTAAATACACGTTCCGAGACACTAGAAAACAATGTGAGGGTTATAATCTAAGGAATTCAATTTTTGGACACGTCATATTTCCATTTGGTGGTGTGTTCAACGAATTCAACATGTTCAAATTATTTGAATGAGAAAAACAACAGCTTTTAATGTTTCTTTAAGTGTAAGTGAGTGCTTCGTTAGAATTGTTTTACATTGTCATTTCGGGGCCTTTTATAGCTGACTATGCGGTATGGGCTTTGCTAATTGTTGAATGTCGTACAGTGACCTATATATGTTAATGTCTGTGTCAATTTGGTCTCTTGTGGAGAGTTGTCTCATTGGCAATCATACCACATCTTTTTTTTTATATTTACTGAACAATAAAGATTTCTAAAAAAATCCAGAACTTAAAAGTAACATTCAGAATTATTGTTTTACATGCATGAAGTTTATCAACTTTTGTAAAGTTTAGAGATCAATTATAAACAACCGCCACTAGAATATATTGTACATATCAGTGAAAGTTGAAACGCATATCGCATATCACTATTCGCATTCGTTAATTTCCATTTCTTCAATGTAACTAAAGATTTGTTTTTTTTTTAATGTAGTAGATTTCTGCGCCTTTGCATATAATGCATGTATTTCAACTGGGTATTATGATTCGCTTAGATGACAAATTTATCGAAGTATAATCACGATTCATAATTAAATGTAATATACATGTATAATTGAAATAAACTTAGACTGTGGATAATTTCATGACACATCTTCTAGCGATACCGCTTTTAAGCAAGTTGTTAATTAACTAAGGTTCACTAATGAGCAAAACAACGTGTTCTTACCAACACACCTAATAGCTGACGGTCGTACTTAATCATGACGAACAGGATTGTACTCTTACATAATTATACTTATGGTGACCGTTTCAGCAGACAAAGTGCAACATTGGAAAATTGTATAGCAGATTCATAGCTCGACTTCTATCCCATGATAACTTTAAAATATGAACTGTAGAAGGGAAGAAGATCACGTGGTGGATAAGCAAATGGACGCTTAACTGAATCTGCACGTGACAGGTTGTCTGCAAAGTGACTAAACCCATAACAGGAAATGTCTAAAAATACACTGAGATTCCAAATTTACATAACGGACAAAGCAACAAACTAATTACGTGTCACGTTGTTTGAGTTTATGTGATTACAGAGGTTCAGTAAACTATTGCATCTGAGAGTACGCTGCTCCTATAGGATTTATATTTCTTGGTATTGCATGAAGTGTTCTCAGTCTTGTTTCGTAATGTAATTTTAAACATTTGTCTGGCCATCTTGTACTGTATGACAAATATTTGTTTCAAACATATATCAGATTAGGAATTCCCTATAGATGTCTGCTTCTTGATTAAAATAAATGTTAAAAAAAAGGATTCATGGTATCTTCATTCTGTTTTTAGCATCTGCATCACATGATGTTTTAAAAATGAATTGCAAAATGCTGTTACTTTGGATAAAAAACAGAAAAATACATTTGATAAATAACTAATTAAGTATAGTTACTGTATATTTAATTGATACTAATGACAATCCAGATGCCAAACTTCTTTGGAAAACAATAAATATATACTGCAACATTGAGTTAAATAGTTTATGCAGCATTTGTACAGTCTCGAAAGTAAAATTACGATTTATGATCGAATTGCAATTTATGAAAATTCATAAACTAAGGATTTTGTTCTGTGATATAACATGCTGTTCTTCGAAATTAATTCAAAAACAAACTATTTCGACTTTTTCATTGCCGCTAAATGCAGTTCACAGCGTTTTGATTTTAAATCTCGCTATAATTTAATGGCGCATGCTAATTGTGTAAGGCCGTATGTTGATCTCGAAATGTCTAGGATTTTTTTGTGTCGTAGAGTTGTCGTCTTATTGACTGTATTGCATAACATCTCGTACGGTTCTTAAAATACAATTAAAATAACATAAATAAAACGTTATATTGTTGAACGTTTCTGATTGATTTCAAATCCGTAGAATCTAAAAGTCAAAATGTTAAATCTACATGGGAATTCTATAACCTAAATATTTCATTTTAGATCTCATTTGAAGTACTTACAAACAAGAATTTGTCCCAAGTACAAATTTGGCATTAAAATTAGAAAGATCATATCATAGGGAACATAGGTACTAAGTTTCAAGTTGATTGGACTTCAACTTCATCAAAAACTACCTCGACCAAAAACTTTAAACTGAAGCGGGAAAGACGGACGAACGAACAAACGAACGGACGCACAGACCAGAAAACATAATACCCATAAATTAGGTATAAAAATTGTAAGTAAGAAAAACAAGTCAATCCTTCAATCTGCATATATTTTATTCTCATTTTTATTTAACAATTCGTCCTCAAAATTTGCTTATCTTTCCCTTATATATTATTTGACTCAAATTATACAATACTTGCTATATTCCCAGTTTGACATAAAAAAAAAACTGAATAAAACCAAATAACTGAGCAATCTGATTTTTCTGTATTCTTCAGCACGGTATCAAATATAAAATCTTACCAAACAGTCTCCACTAGGTTCAGTCGTTTTGTAACTCAAGACCTTATTGTAATATTGTATTTCAAATTCATGGAGACACATGGTTGAGACAAACAAGTATGACTTTAAGGGTTTGAGCTTTTAATTACAGTTACAACCTTGTTCATTTTTTTTTTAAATTCAGTTTCAATATCGCATCGTAGCACAATGTACATACATGTACATGTAGGTGGCACGGTAGCATTTCCTGGCCCATAGGGATAATGATAGCCTTTTTAGAATTTTCACCACTTTCTAACACTGCAAAAAATTCTACATTCACAGTTAACTGAAGTTCTTTCATTTTACTATTTAGAAATGAATTTGAATATGTATCGTGACCTTCTACTTTTTTTTTTGCTATTTTTAAAAACCTAAGGCCACTAGTGCTTTTAGGTCTTTTATGATGCAGTGAATACAAAATTAAAAAAAAATTCTCAAAAATTCATTTTCATCTGTATGTAAAATTATTTCATATTTTTCTACACCTGATTCATCCCTCAGTTTGGGAAAGGATGTTCAGTTGATTGTGTATTTTTTGTCCAATCACACTGTTTAGATACATTAACCTAAGTGGGTACACAAAAGAGCAACCTAAATTCCGGAACGCAAATACTACCGTGCCACCTGTAGGTTCAACCTCAATTGAAGTTACAAATCATTTTTAAATTTGACGTATATGTATAATTTTGGATATTAATTATTTTTAAAAGATCGAATTCAACGAACGAGTTCTTCAGACCATCTTCGATATTTTATGGTAGAGATGCACAACTACGAAGTTATTTTTCTATTATATGCTGCAAATATACGAAATTAACAAATTGTTATATTGCATATATCAAACAGCATGTGCAGCAATTTACATTTTTGTTTTTAATCTGATTTAAATTGTCAGGAGATCAAAATTGTGACGTAGCATCGTTACGATAAATCCCGAGCTGTATAAGTTAATAATATTACATTAATTGTAGCCGACATAAACACAAGCGTATCAGTATCTTCCCTGCGTGGGATAATAAATATGTTAATTTCATTAGGTCTATTTCCATTAGAATGCAAACTTACAACCAAATGTCCTTATGTATCTGACGTCGACCTATAAAAAGCTAAGCTCGATCTTTGAATCGATACCGAATCAAAATGTCAACCTTGATCTAACAAGACGGAATTCTTGTTTAACAGTCAGTCTTCATAATTAGAAAATTAACAGGCAGAGATATAATACAGCTGTTCGTCATGATGTCCATAAAATAAATGTAATGCAATCTCTGAATTCGCTGAAGAGCAATTCTGGATTATTATTGTTATTGAGAGCGCTAAAGGATAAAAGTCTAGAGAGCCATTAAGTAAGAAGTACAGTAGTTAAATCCAAGTGGGGGTCTTCAAAGTTTTTAAAAGTAAAATGATCTCAACGGGAAGATGGTTATTACCACAGGTGTAACAAAGAATTGTTAATGAATTTACATGAAATATTTGTCACTGGACGTTTAGCATCCAACAATAAATAAAAGAGGGAGAGAAAACACTTTATAGTAAAAAAGATAAGTCAAAATAACAAACTAAGTGTAACACATGTGCAATGATTGCTAATGAAACAATTATCCATCAAAGTTCAATTTAAGTTGATTTAAGCAGCTATCGGCAATAATGCAGAAACCCTATACCGTATAGTCCACTTTAAAAGGTCATAAATTTTAATATTTGAAAACATGAACATTACTAAACACCGACGAACTAATGTGTTCCGAAGGACAAACATTAATTTTCCTTGCTCGTAAGTGGGATCTGTTGAGTTACATGTACAAATGTACGTATGACAAATACTAATTGCGACATTTGCATTTGCGCATTTGCATTGGTTGAAAATACAAATATTCCACTTGAGAGTTGTTCAAGGAAACTCAAAGTGGAAATGGAAATAAGCAAAATTGCATCTTAAACATAAAAACGACCAGACGTGTAGCGTGAATGATTGCCATAATTAGTGTTCAAATGGCGATCGCAAAGGTCAATATGGTGGTACATGCATCTAAGAGCTGCAAATGTAAATCCAAATGCCAAAAAAATATTACAAACATTAACACTTGTGTTTACATTCAATTTCTTTTGACATGAGTTGCACTGACTGTTTCAAGAACTATTTGTCTTATTGTGAATGAAATTACATGTACCATAAAAAGATTCCATGCATTAGAAAAGCATTACAAAAGTCAAATCATATTTTACAAATAATTTGTCATGTGGTCAATTAGAAATGAACAATAGCTTCCAACCGGACATCTATTTTCTTCAGCAAACATCATTAAAAGCAATTGGACTATATATAGGAACAATGTTGTTATAAATATAAAGCCGTGTTAACATATATGGCATCAGAGAGAAAAGCTGAAATGTTGACATTATAAACTGTGCGTCTCTATCTTCTTCAAGATTACTATTTACACGATGCTGATCTTTTCATGCAATATATTTCACTGACTATTCTTACCAATATTTAAAAGTTAAAAAGACAAGAACTGGTTAGTGTTTTTAAATATCAGCTGTATTTGTACGAAACTTATAAACAAGTGTAATGCGAGCTTTAGCGAGCTATTACTCCGGTTTCGAGCCGAGTTACAGTAAAAATACAGCTGATATTTAAAGACACTAAACAGTTATTGTCTTTATCCTGCAATTAATTCTGTATATTATTTGAGCTTTGAAAGATACAAAAGCTCACATTTTTTTGAATTTATTTTCGATTTAAAATCCCTTGAGGCCCGCGTAGTAACATTAAAATCACTCATTCAGCTGAAGATGGGTTCGCAAAAAAGAATCTCGAATGGTCAACAATAAATACATCTCTCAAGGTGAATAATTATCTATGTTAACAAAACAACTAATTTCAACAGTAAAAACAAATAACAAAACATTGTCCAATTTGAAACATAAGTGATCGAGTTGTCCTACGCTTCAGAATTTTAAACTGAACTTGAAATTCACTTGACATGCATGTTGAAATTAACATGGTTGATTTTGTTACACGTGTACACATTCAAGTTTTGAAATCGATGATTTTATGTCGTAGAAAAAAATGCTGCTCATGTTTGTCTATTAACAGAAAATTGGTTTAATTCTTATTGCTCTGAAGAAATGTTTGAAAATAAACAGAACGTATAAAAGTAATCGTTAGTTGGCATAAGGTCAAGCAATACGTCATTGGAATGCGACTGCAATACACATTTTGAGGTTCATACAGCACTTAGTCCGACAGTGGGCGGAGCTTTAAAGCGATAGGGCTGTATCTGATAAAGGGATCCATGAGAGTATTAGATATAAGCTTTTAACAAACAATATTACTGGAAAGTTTTATTCTATCATTAAAGATTTGTATAATAAAAGTGACCTCTGTGTTAAAATTGATAATGAAATGACTCCATGTTTTAAATCATTTATAGGGGTTAGACAAGGTGATGTTTTAAGCCCAAATATTTTAAAATTTTTTATCAATGATCTACCTGACAAGTTTTTATCTTGTCCTGATCCAGTAAATATTAATAACCGTAGAGTAGACTGTCTTATGTATGCTGGTGATGTAGTAATTTTTTCAGAAACACGGGAAGGGTTGCAAAAGAGAATTAACATGTTACATGCATATTGTTTAGAATGTTGTTTAGATGTTAATTTAAAAAAAGACAAAAAGTATCATTTTTAACAAGCCAGGAAAATTTTTAAAATTTACATTTTGGAGGTAAAAAGATTGAAAGTGCAAAGTTATAAAGATATATTGGAATCACATTTACATCTAGCGGTATATTCAAGCAGTGTACAGATGAATTATACAACAAATCTTTAAAAGCATGTTTTAAGCTACAGAGATGCTTGTTATCATCTAACCCTAATATTGACACTTTTTTTACATCTTTATGATCATACAATTAAACTCATACTATTATATGGCAGTGAAATATGGGGAATTTTTAGAACTGATTGAGCTGCATGTAAAAAAGATAATGATTATATATTAGAAAGAGTTTTTGGTCAGGATTCTTCTGAAAAAGCTCATAACAAATTTATGAAATATATTCTTGGTGTAAACAGAAAGTCAAATAATATAGCTGTAATGTAAGAGCTTGGTAGATTTCCTATGTATTTTACAGTAATTTTACCAATGTTAAAATATTGTCATAGACTGGAACGTTTGAAAGAAGGATTATTGTTTGATGAATTTATATGTTGTAAACAGTTACATAGTTATAATAATGTAAATACATGGTATTCTAGTATAGATTATATTCAGAGAGAGATTGAAAAACCAAATTTTGACCAATCAATTGGATCTTTATGTCAGTATGTTAAAAATAAACTATGTAACAGTTATTTAACATTTTGGAATAAACTGAAGTATAAAACAATTAACTCCGAAAAAGGGAAGCTTGGTACTTATTTTTCTATAAAAAATTGTTTTAAAAAAGAAAAATATTTAGAATTACAGGACTTAAAAAAAGACAGTCAATTTGTAAATTAAGAATAAGCGCTCACTCTTTAAAAAATAAGACAGACAGATATTCAAAAAAACATATAGAAAGATCTGCGCGTCTTTGTTTTAATTGCTCTCTTGGTAAAGTTGAAGATGAGCTTCATTTTTATCAGAATGCCCTCTTTATGATATTCAAAGGGTCGATTTTTTTCAAGACATTTCTAACAATTGTTATAATTTTATAAATTTAAATAATTTAAAAGCTTCTTAATTGTTATGGCTCTTGACCCAAGAAAATTTTACTCTTACGGAAAAACAGGGCTGTTATATTTGTGACTGTTTTGAATTAAGGAGATCAGGTATGAACACTGACACTAAGTCAAGTAAATAATTTGAGAATAAATACATATATAATGTAATTTTATTATTCTTTTATTCCCAATATATATGTGGTCTAAACGGTGGTTTTTAGCTTGGTTCTGACCAATGCTTATATTCCAAATATATATGTATATGCTTCTATTATTGTTGTTGTTGCCAATTATGTAAATTAATTTATCTGATTTTATGGCCTTTATGGGCCCTGTAATTTGGGAAATAAAAATATTCTATTCTATTCTATTCTATTCTATAGTAAGACACCCAATTGCAGGATAAAAACGAATAAATGCTTTGCTGACATGATGAACAGAAAAAAAAACTGTTAGTTAATCGGAGTCATTTATCAGTAAGCAATACGTCGAAACGTCAAAACACGCGATTTAAAAATTTGTCAAGTAGTTTTCGCCCAGTTGTATATTGACAGAGATATTTATCACCAGGGTGACCTCTGAGGGAATGTTTAGGCACCTACGTCAACCTGAAAACATTGTAGCTACATGTGTCATGAAAGTATTTGGTGAATTGATTTTTATAACCATTCTCTCTTAAACAAATAGTACGTCAAAATGTTCCTAGACACAGGGGAGTTATTGATACAATAGAGCAAAAACAGTGACGATCTCAACAAATAATTATGTCTTTTACATAAATAAGGCCGTTAGTTTTCTCGTTTGAATTGTTTTACATTGTCTTATCGGGGCCTTTTATACCCGACTATGCGGTATGGGTTTTGCTCATTGCTCCGTACGGTGACCTTTAGCTGTTAATGTCTGTGTCATTTTGGTCTTTTATGGATAGTTTTCTCATTGGCAATCATACCACATCTTCTTTTTTATATTGTTAAATTCTCCCCATGGCTGTTTAGCTTGATGGTTCCGTCGTAAAAGTAAATATGGGAATGGTCTAATCATATTAAGATAGATATATGTATAAATGTTGGATCTATACATGATATATATGACAAAAAGTGTAGCAAAACAGTGCACAGGGACAAAGGTTTGGGCGTCCATATGTGCCCTACTGGAAGGTAACAATTCTGTCCCTGTCCAAAATGCCTTATTTTTTAGGTGGCAGTTTCATGCCCTTCATAACAGTTTACCCTCTATACAGAATTTGCCTACTGTATTTATTCGCCATGAATTTGCATGAATTAAATTCTTGCCCAATAAGCTTCAAACATTCTATGATTCAACAGGTATAAACCTTTAGCCTGCATAGTCATTCCCATTGATTGATTAGCAAAACGCAATAAAGGCGTTCCCTTACAGGCCCTCATAAATTCGATTACCAAGCTGGAGACAATAATCTGATTCCAGAACATAAATATTGATCTTTAAATTTTATTGTTATATCTTGCAAAACTTCTCACTGAAGATCTGTTCAAATTGCTTTACAGTTGTATGTATTAATATCTCTATTGTGGAACAATAATATGTGTTTTGTCGTCAGTTTCTGAATGTATAAGCACACTTAAGGTTAACTGCAACTAAAATCGCAAAGACATGCAAATCACTCTGATAATACCGATAGTCAGAAATCATAGATAAGTACACTTATAAAGGTGTTACATGACTGTATAGCTGAATATATTTTAAGGGTTTTTCTCATTGTCGAAGAACGTATGGTGATTTATAATTACTGGTAACTTATTTTGAATCTGGTGGATAGTTGTCTTATTGTCCATCATACAGTTTTAAGTTGTTTTCTCATCTGTTATCGGTCACCTAAACATTCTCTTCGCCGCCTTCATGTAGACACTTTGTTTTTGTTTATTTTTTGTCACTCTGACTAATCATTGTTTTGCTAATAAACAAGTTGTGCTCTCCCTTTTGTGACATTTGATGTCACTCGAAGTTTAGTCGGAGTATTTAACGTAATGTCTCAATCATTAATCTCCATTTTTTGTTTCCTGTGTTCCGTCTGTTCTGTTTATCTGTTTATTCATGGTTATTTGTTCACATTTGTCACCGACAAGAATATTCCTGTTATCGACTGGACTATTCCGGTTTCATGATAAGTTTTCTTTATTGATCATAATAAAATGTTATTTGAACGCAGTCAGGCAATCAACATGATTAATTCTATGGTTAATTTTTAAACTATTCATATACAATTGTATTTATAGTAATTTAAAAGATCTCTTTTCTTAGATCTCTTTTCTTTTTCTCTATTATCAATTTCAATTTTCTTTATAATATGAATAAATTGAGTACAGTCATGTACTATATGGTATTGCTGGAAATGATTTCAATCAAGGAAATATCAAGTAAAGACAAACAGATGACAATAAAAAAAACATCAACAGATCACCGTCGGGTCTTCAACAATGAGCAAAACCAATACCGTAAATTAAGCTTTTAAAGACCCCGGTATAACAAAATATGAAACAATTCAGAAACGATATCTGTCGGCCCCATTTCACGGGGGGGGTCTCTTCCTATATAAAGGTCCCATTTCACGGGGGGGGGGTCTCTTCCTATATAAAGGTATATATAGGAAGAGACCCCCCCCCCGTGAAATGGGGCCGACAGATATCGTTTCTGAATTGTTTCATACATATGTGCCGCTGGAATGGGTCCCTTTTTTATCCGTCAAATATATCAATGGGGTGCAATTTTACCGAGGAAATATATCAATAGGTAGTAATTGACCGATTGTGATATATCAATGGGTGATAAATATATGAATGGGTTATGATTTCGCTGTGAAATATATGTATAGGTAGGGATTTCACAATTATTCAATATATGAATGGGGGTGTTTTTAAAATCCCAGCAGCACACCTGTACCCAAAATCCCATGTTGAGACCCCCCCGTGCCCCATTTCATGCAATCTTATCACATGCAACCACTAAACAACATGTAATGGTCTTGGGGAGGCACATCTATAATTTGGCTAGTTTTAACATAGGGTATGAGTGCTGGCAATTCCATCCTAGCACAAAATAGGGCTTGATCTTTCATACCATACAAAACTTTTAGGACAAAAATGTTTGACTTTACTTATAGTATAACTAATCGCCGTATTTGAATATATCAAAAAATAAGACAACGCGTGACCGAACGACGCAGTAAGAGGGTTAAACGAGTGCGTAGCACGAGTTTATTCCATAGCGGCGTTCAGTCACAAGTTGTCATTTGTTGAAGTTTGTTTTTTTCCCTTCTGTTTCATACTATGATTCCTTTTTATCTTATAAAAGCATACAAATGGTTTATTCTAAAATTTGATAGCGCTATCATGCTGTCAAATCAATTACGACGTCGAATGACGTCAAATAATATATGACGTAATGATGACGTTTTATGAAAAAGATAGGTAAAAAGAAAACAACAACAAAAATAATAACCACGTGATGAATAAAATATATAAAATGTATTCAATAATTGAAGGAAAGGTGTTTTTTTTCAGAAATTTACGAAAGGGAAAAAATAATAATTTTTTTAAACAAGGACATATATGTCCTTCCCGCAGTAAGCCAGGGGAGGACACATATGTCCTTCCCGCAGTAAGAGGGTTAAACGAGTGCGTAGCACGAGTTTATTCCATAGCGGCGTTCAGTCACAAGTTGTCTTATTTTTGATATTCAAATACGGCGATTAGTTATACTTTTTATTACATTGTCAAATGGCTTTTTTTATGAAATTAATGTAGCAAATGTAAGGGACTATATGTTTTTCCTACGCATTTACATTTTGTTTTGATCCGACGTTATCGACGTCTTGACAACGCCTATTGTTGTATGACGTCAGAGAGTGAAATAACCACGTTTATTTCACATGTGAAATTATCGGTTTTTATTTAACTGGGAAATCAATGTAATTTATTGCAACCAATGTAATAATAATATCTAATTCATAGATATAAGACGATGTGGTATGAGTGCCAATGAGACAACTCTCCATCCAAGTAAATAAAAGTAAACCACTATGGGTCAAAATACGGCCTTCAACATGGAACATTGGTTCACACCGAACAGCAAGCTTTAGTGTCAATGTGTCAGTAAAATGCCATTTATTGACTTTCTTGATTTACTAGTTAGAATTTACTTTGAACTAGTTTGCATAGAATAGGCTCTTTCATATTATTGTCATAAACGTGAGAAATGTGACAAAAAGTCACACGATTCCTATTTTATTGTTGGTTTGTTATTTATTATTTTCTTAGAACTAACTTTATGTAGCGGCGAGTACTCTTAGATGATTATGATGTCCATTGTCTTGGTGCCAGTTGTTGATGTAATTCGTGACAATCTGATGAATCAAACCATTTCCAACCGACTTTTACAAAATCAGAAATGAAATAGCGAAATAATGATTTATAAATTATAACTTGAAATCGTGAATCAACAAAATTATAATTTGACAGTATCCGAACGTTTTCAGAAATTGTTTAATTGTGTTATTTCTTTCGTTTATACTCATGTATGTAGCTGATAAAATAAAGCATTAGTACGTGTATTGAATTGTTTTTTGTACGAGTTTCAATTTTCAGCCCTTTAAAAAAAAGACTGTTATACAACTAATATTAGAATCTTGCATAAATTATATCGTAATTATTTTACCTATCACACAACGCCATTTAAAAAAATACATATTTTGCCCCTGCGTTCCCTATAAATACTATTAGTTGGATTGTGTAAGTGTGTATATCGCTTTTGTCTATTTGCATATGTACATTTGTATCTATATAACTAAACATTTCCTATCGAGTCACCAATAGGTCATGTTAATTCATGGAATCTTTATAAGTCAATGTATAACATGGATCATGTAAATGAAGTCCCACAAATAAACTTTTGCTAACAGCAACATTCTATTTTGAAGATGACACATTGAAAAATCACATATTGTATAACACACAGAAAGTAATCCATACCAGCATCAAAATGGTTGACATATAACATAGAAAGTAGGTTATAACCAGGGAGAGTGTTTCGCAATCTTTACGTACCAGAAACATAACAACAACGTTCTGAGTAGTGTGTTCTTGATCTGTTTAAGGTGGTACCTAACACTACAGGGAGATAACTCTGTAAATTCAGCAAAACGTTTTAATTACGTTGTGTTGTAAAAGGAATATTAAGCTTCTCAATGATCAAAATTGGTGTTTGTCAAATTGCTATATAAAAAGTGTAATTTTTCTGACAAAACGGTTGGTTCATTTTTTTTTTTTTTTTATTTTTATATTTTTTTTTAAATTTTTATATTTGTTACTTTGACACAGTTTTATGAAAATTAAACGAGCCAAATTAATTTTAGTGAAAGTGTTGGGTACCACCTTAAACGTAAAATATTCAGTGGCGGATTCAGGGGGACGTATAAGTCGTACGGTACCCCTATGATCGGCAAATAATATTATGGTTTTTTTTCAAGATTTATATGATTTTAATAGCGCAAAATCGACCAAATATTGTTTCGCCTAGCTTCCATCGGCAGTTTATAATCCGTTTTGTGAAATTACGAATTTCTTTTGAAAAGTCCTGATATCTGTTCGTATAAAATATACACTTTTCCAACGGACTTTTAAACTTAATTACTGTATCAAAACCACCACTCCTGCTTTTATTAACGTTGATTTCATACATCTCAATTGACGTGTACAGTATTTTTCCAAATAACTTTTTATTTGCGATTCCGAAGAAGGTAAATCCAAATATTATTTTATAAGCACTATCAAGTTTTAAGGAAAATACACACTATACATTTTCTAGATCCATGGATGAGGAAGTTAGAGTTGCAAATTATAGGAAGAATATAAGTAGTGATGTGTTTTCTGCATGTAAAACTGTTAGTCGCCAACGTCAATACATTTTGGTACCTTTTGAAACGATAGTTTTAGGAAAGTTTGTGTTTGCATGATTATTTTCCTACTTTATTATGTAATAAAGGAAATGTAAAATATACAGATATTAAACAACAACCAGTCGGAACAAATAACCAGATTCATATACCTAAAAAGTTTTAAACTTTTTTCGTCGATGCAAACAATAAGATTTTATTCGATTCCACTCATTGTGCTTGGGTTAATACACTTTAACAAATTACATAAAAAAACAAGATATAAATTTTCCAAAATATGGAATGTTTCAAAACATGTCGAATGGGCAGAACAAGGGGATAATATTTAATCGAAATATTCAGGAAACTGTGTCCATTGTTTTCGTATTTCTCATACTCAGTGTCAAGAATTCTAAATGTTCCCTAAGAATGCTTAAACATGCATCAAGATCGATAAGGCATTTATGTAACGAAAACAACAGAAACTTTAGAAAACGTTTTGATACACAGTTATTCAGTGAAACATTATAATCATCTTAAGTAGGGGGAAATGTCAAAGAAATTCCAAAAATAAACAGTTTCTTATAAGCTCTTTCATCAATCAATCAACATTATATGCAGCAATGTTATTGATAGCAATTTTAATTCATGTATGTCTTGTTATTTGGCTAGAAGCATAAAAAAGGCAGTGTTACTTAATATCATTTGCGGGAAGATTATGGAGTGGCTGTGAACGAGACAACAATCATGTTCATAATAACAAAAAAACCTACAATTTACAAAAATGTACATTATCAAGGGAAAAGCGTTTAGATATAATAATTTAGAAGTTGCTGGACTTATTATTTCTTTAACTTACCGATCTGTTAAATCCATGATACTTTTCACCAAGTGTAAATTTTTGTACGTTTCGTTTATCCCTTCCTGTCCTCTGGTACGATGAGTCTAGGCTGTTATCAGCAGTTCTGGCTAAAAAAAAGAAATGAATATGAAAAATAGTTTAAAAAGGAGACGATGCTAGTGATGATCGATTGGTGTTTAACACCGAGTGGATGTGAGTAGTACCGGTACATGTACATATAAGACCAACAAGGTAAAGTGATTTGAATATGACTCCTGATTCGTAATAGACCTAGAAACCTCAGTCCGTATTTTGAACAAGTAGCTCGGAAGGCAACAGTCCATAGGCCATGTTACCTTATCTGGACTCTTAAGTCTAACATTGTTATGCCCCATCTACGATAGTAGAGGCGCATTATGTTTTCTGGTCTGTGGCTCCGTTCGTTCGTCCGTTCGTCCGTCTGTGCGTCCGTTCAGGTTAAAGTTTTTGGTCAAGGTAGTTTTGATGAAGCTGAAGTCCAATCAACTTGACACTTAGTACACTTGTTACTTATGATATGATCTTTCTAATGTTAAAGCCAAATTAGACTTTGGACCCCCATTTCACGGTCCACTGAACATAGAAAATGAAAGTGGGAGTTTCAGGTTAAAGTTTTTTGTCAAGGTAGTTTTTGATGAAATTGGAGTCCAATCAACTTGAAACTTAGTACATATGTTCTCTATAGTATATTTTTTCTAATTTTAATGCCAAATTAGATTATTACCCAATTTCACGGTCCATGAGACATGGAAAAGGATAGTGCGAGTGGGGCTTCCGTGTAATTGGACACACTCTTGTTTGTCATCTTTCTAAACGCCGCATGCATATGCTTAGCGGATAAGTAGCAAATACTAATTTTCAAGTAGTTGGTATGACTCGTTGATGTATTGAATCCACGAACAACTCTCCAACGCAGAACGAGCTATATATACCACGAGAGAACTGGATTAAAGATGAATAATAACAATCTAAGGAGCACGAAAATGTTGAAACCAAACTTGAAAACACGACAAAGAGTTCAAATTGAACAGATGGCCTACTTCATATACGATAGAAATAAAGCAGAAAATAGTTTTATTTCTTACTCAATGCACTTCAATAGTGGGTTGTCCGATCTTCATTTCATCTGTTCCTCAAGGTAATTTATAACTGCTTACCCTTCCGGAGCACCTGAGATCATCCCTAGTTTTTGGTGGGGTTGGTGTTGTTTGTTCTTTAGTATTCTATGTTGTGTCATGTATACAATTGTTTGTCTGTTTGTCTTTTTTTCATTTTTAGCCATGGCGTTGTCAGTTTATTTCTGAGTTTGACTGTCCCTTTGGTATCTTTCGTCACTCTTTTATCACCCCATTTTTTCATACATTTTTTTAAATGAAAATGGACTGAACTTATGAAAATAATATAATAATTAGAACCGCACTTTTAGCAAGCTGTACAGATTTCTTTGTATGGTTTCTTCTTTAATTTCGTTTGTTTGGGGATAAGGATTCGGGCTGAAAAAAGATAAGATATAAATCAACCAAATGGTAATTTGTTAACCACTCAATGTTATGGATACACCAATGGACAATAATTCATTCAAAAAAGCATAATTTCCTGCAAAGTGTTTATGAATTCTCTACCTTCAGGTCAAATAACTAGGTCGATTATGCAGAGTGATGTTTTATCTCATAGATAAATAGAGTCTGATTGGATTATAATATGTTTTATTTTCTTAATCAAAGATATCTTTGTTTAGATTACTCCCTAGCGTAGCTTTTGTATTATTATTTTGTTTACAATATAGACAGGAATCCTTGAACAATATTATTAGGAATCTATCATCTATGGAATTTAATGTATCCTTTTATGTTCTATTTGATAATTCAGATTGTTCATTGAAGTTGTCAGAAGCTTGTGTTTTCTGTACGTGATTTATGAATTTTTAAGTTTCTTTTAGTCGATTTATCTTCCAAACTTCGATTTTTATTACAAAGAACAAAGAAACGAATGTAACATATTGTTATTCTAGAGCCTTCATTAATTGTCGCCAAGCTTTACCATAAATTTCTATATAAATTCAAATATCCAAAAGGAAAGGAAAATCCTTCCTGCAGTAAGAATGTAAGTATACTAGATTAGTTTTTTAATATGATAACAAGATATTTTTCCAAAATTTTATCCATTTTTTCCAGAATGAAATAAATTTTCCAAATCACCATAATAAAGAAGTATTCTGAACACAATTAAAACATTATTATTCTTATAATTGTAAAAGCAATAGATATGGACTGACTGATTACCTTTTATAGATATCTACATACAAATAAGGCGGTGTTAGACATGTTTTTGAGCCCTCAACCCTTTTCCTAACCTTCGTGACAGTGGTACAACAGCACATTATAAGAACAAATTTAATTCGAAAAAGAGCAGGCTAATGCCGCTACAATATAAAAAAGAAGATGTGGTATGATTGCCAATGAGACAACTATCCACAAAAGACCAAAATGACACAGACAGCACTCGAACCCGCAAAGTGGAAAGGGTGCAAAACTTGTTTCCCAATCCACTATAAATAAATATGTTTAAATTGAATTTAAATGATCAAATAGAAATAACTTAAGTCTGGAGATTGGAACGAAGAACGACACAAATAACATAAAGACGATAGACACCAATATAAAAGTACTTGCAGATACTTATAGCCGTTTTAAAAACGAACTACAAATAATACAAAGCTCTCCCAGACTAAACTATCAATCCTTGCACCTCTAATAGGTTTAGTTCCCTTTTTGTTCTATTAAAGTTCTAATATTCCAGGTAATAATATGTTATTTTTTAAGATATGTTGTATATTGGTCATGGTGCATCATGTACTTGTCAATTTTATGAATTATGAAATTATCCTCCTACATCCTCTTTTGTTATGTTATTGCCAAAACTGCTTACGACAGAACGCGTCTAATACATGTCAGACAAGTGAACCTGTTGTACTACATCAACATAGCATGGCAATCAATACTTAATTTATAATTCAACACCAAGCAGCAAGTACATGTATATGTACAAAATGTATGCTAATTCAGTACATTTGTACATGTACTATGTATACATTATAAGACATTTATTTGCGGGTAGATCACTCCTCGAGGATTATCCTTGTGTGAACATTGTAACAAATGAT
Organism: Mytilus galloprovincialis; assembly: GCA_037788925.1. Classification (NCBI taxonomy): domain Eukaryota; kingdom Metazoa; phylum Mollusca; class Bivalvia; order Mytilida; family Mytilidae; genus Mytilus; species Mytilus galloprovincialis. The sequence continues at coordinate 41,270,103 of CM075333.1, read as the reverse complement.
ACCCAAAGTGATCTAACTATCAACTTTTAACAAGAATGTCTCTTATTACATGTAAAAACCGCGTTACAAACGTCGAAATAGAAACAAAGCTAAAAAGTATTGCTGTCATATAAAAAAGGAATAGACATGTAATTCATCTAATCGTATATTCAGTACAAAAACCATGACACCGTATCAATTTTGCACACATGTTAGTATACTCACTATGAATTATAACGTAATCACTTTCTAAGTACTAAATGCTTTTCGGTATTTATGGAGTGTACATAATGTCTTATATCAGACATCTAGTCGAACGACTACATGTACTAAGTAATTGAATTGACCTGTCAAGCAGCTGTACAAAACATAAGTCATGGTTTTTGTTCTTGATACTACATTGTATATATTTTTCAATTTTGCATCACATTTGCAGTCATAATGCTTAATGCATTTGCTAGTCGAACAGTTTTGTAAATAAGCTGATTTTATCCACAACATAAATGTTCTGTTTATTTTAGATTTGAAGGTAATAAAGACTCTCAAAATGCAGTCTGTTATGTAATTATTTTAATGTTCTTTTTGTGTAAGACAATGTCTGGTTGTCTCTAATTGGTGTACTTTGCTATTTAAAAATTCAAAATACTTCAGAGAATTTTTTGGCATATGAAAGGGACTTGTGTAAAACGCCGGCTGACATCTTCCTGTACACATTAGTGCAACTTTTCACTTATAAGGTCTTGACCAGAGCCCGGATTAAGTTCGTCCAATCATCTATGATGACATACATATCTACACATGACTGTATCTAGAACACTCATTCCCCAAACGAGTAAAATACCAAGTATCAACTATATACTCTAGGGACACCGATCTTCTCAACGACCATTAAACCAATCCGCAATATTTGTTCTCGTTTTTAAGAAAGGTGGTCAATTTTCTTTTTGACAATAAACTTTCACATTTAGTCGTTTCCTTTCAGAATTTATAGGTAGGTCGTTGACTTCAAAAATCTATTCTTTATTTATTTGTTCGAAAGTTTCTTTAATGCCTTCTATAAAGGTATTTACGTCGCGCCTTTTCGTGAACTTATACCCGTTCCATCGTAACAGTGTTGGCGCAATTAAGCTAATTCAAAGACACAAATAAAAGACCTTCAAGGTTAACCAGCGTCTTCTATGGCGTTTACATCTGCGTCATTAAAATGCCGGAATCTGAATCTTCAGTTTGACATTTGTTTCTCAACATTCACAATAATAATTAGACGAAACAGAGGAAGAGGAGACAGGATGACAACCTTAATGATACCCAGACAGCTCTTAGTAATCAATGTTTTGCTTTCAAAGAGAAAGTCGTATAGACGTCTTGATTGTCAAGTGGTTGTGATGGTTGCAGTAATTATCCGTGATATGTACGTCTTGTAAACGCTTTAAGTACTCTCTCACTATCAATCGGAAATCTCACGAGAGTTCTTGTTTTATATTCGATAAAACTTTTAAAAATAAAGAGCATAATGATTGTGATTAAAAGTTTGTATGAAATATTGATGTCATTATTGTTTACATAGCCTTAATTACATACTTGAGAATTCTGATAATAGATAATGTTTGCATTCATAACTGTTTATAGTATAGTGATTATTATAGTCGGTAATTATATATCATTATTATAAAAGCGGGAATTAACTAATGCTACACACGATCATGTACAATGTATATTTTGAAACAGATTTAACCTGTTCATGTTAAAAACTCCAAATTATATATTTCTGAGAAAAAAATCCTTTTTTGGTTAGATTCAGAGTAAACCATGAAAGTGTATAAATTCAAAGATTGCTATCAAGCTTTAAAGGTTTCTGCCTAGAAAAAATATCAAAAATTAGGTTACAAGTGTTACGTATATGCCCATAGATATCAGTTCACATTTCATAATGTGTGCGCGTACACTACAAAATAATTCGTAAGTACATGTTATGTGACGATCAAATGAAATGGAAGACGATAAATCAGTAAACAAGCTCAATCTTATTAGTTAGAAAGTATGATAGGCTCTGAAAGAAAAAAAAACAATTCGGCGGACCAGAAGCTTCACAATGATTGTTAAACAAAACCTTCTATGACAACTGGACACATTGTTTAGAGGCAACAAGGTTACATTGCTGAAAACAATCCTCATAACCTTTTTACTAGGTTCTTACAGCGATTAAAGAGTGACATTATCCCACTAGATTTCATGCTAAGTTTTAATTTTAACCAGAAGTGGCTAAGCGTTTATACATTCCTAACAGTCGATTAAACGGTCTGTAGGGATGGAAATTCTGAGGTCATGTATAAGAAATAACTGAACTGATAACTACATTTATAGATCCAGGCATGTAGTTGTCTTAACAAAACACATATAAGATCAATGAAAATGCGCTTTATGTGACAATTTAAACCGAATGGTATGAAATGAAAGCAATAAAACAAACGAAACAGTAAAACGTGTCAAACAATTCCTGGACATGTCAATAAGTTCGTTATAACATGCATGGCTTAACATTACGCCATATGTTTTGTTCACACGTATTTTGTCGATTTTCTGTCTAGCTAAAATATGCAGATTGCATCTTAGATTTATAATCATTGACATCGACACTCGCTATACAAATATCTAAAGTCTAAACAAAGTTTGTATCAATACGAAAGAATATAGTTATGTTATTATTGTTTACATTACAAAATACAAAGTCATATATGAAAGTGAGGATTGTATTTGGCAAGTCAAATAAAAATTGCATGATGCGTCATTGGTAAACAGTCATTGAATCTTTGAAGATAATTACAGTATGGTAATTTCTGTATAGACGCTTTGATGTCATGAGAATGAAACAAACGCAAATCAGAAAATCTTGAGATATAATAATTTACGAATTGTTTAAATTTATTAATAATTTATTAATTATTAATTAATTTAAACCTTTTATTAAAGTATCTATTTTGAACGTTTTTAATGATAACCGGGTTCGATTAGTTCTTTTTTAATGCGACAACAGTATTTAAGTATTACAAAGAGGACGGTTGTACGGTTTAAAATAACAATTAGATAGCTACATGTAGTTATACTGCACTCGTTCTATTTGAGCAGTCAAAATGCGTTGACTGTATATTTCTATGTCATATACAGTCACTGACATGATATCGCTTTTCCTCATGAATATTTAAATAGAAATTGTCGAAATCATAATTAATTATTCATACGACCTATTCAACCTGTTCTTGTTTTCAATGTAAACAACGATGCGTTTAACGACTCAAACTTATTTCTTTTGTAATTGTTATAAAAAAAAAACATGTTTCACTTGTTAATATTTTTGGTCTGCAAACTATAAATCATTATGTTTTATGCTTATTGTTGATATTTTGGCTCATTCTGAAACAAATTCGTTCACCATCGATGTGTTGTATATTTCTCCGCCTGCATGATATGAGGCCTTTTTTTTATAAAAGGGGGAACTTGCCCAATATTTAAATCAAATGTTAGCATTAACACGTTAAACAACAATTAAAAATGTTTTTATTAGATTGCAGTATAAAGACAATAATAGTGCATTGACTTGACATATCAACGATATAAGGATGAGGCTTAGAAACGGGGAAATGCGAGGCTCTGGCTCTATATAATTAATAATGTTACTAGAATCCCTGTATTCTGTCATTGCATGTTGTGTTTTTCTTCTTTCTTATATGCGTTGATATCATTTTACAGAATATCAAAAACTTTGTTGATTGTCGTTTGCTTTAACTTCAGTGGCTAATACATTATATTTCACTACGACATACATTTTACTTCTAATCCGTATAAGATATTTTTTAAAATAATCAACGTTCATGTGGGTCAATGAGGGTATTTACTGAAGTCCAAATAATGAGCTTTTAGGAAAGATGATCTTTTAGAGAAAATTTCATACAAGTATTTGTTTATGGACAGTCGCTATGAAGACTGTTAGTACTAAACATTAGTCATATCTATATGACCCGAGTGCTTACAAGATGGTTTGAATGTCTTTCCTGAAAATCTCTGAAAAATTGAAAACGGAACCGAACGTTTAAAATTTCTTGTGTCCGAAGCGCTTTTCTAAATTTATATTCATCAGAAACGCTCAAAGCAAAACATTTGAAATCCGAAGATGGATAAATACCGAAACCGTTGAAGAGCTATATATGTCAAAAATACCTAAAATAAATAGCCAAATTCATCTAAATAAGTTATCAATATTTACTTCAACATGTTCAAACTGAAAACTGGTTTAAATATTGATATTGGCAAACTCAGAAGAAATGTTTAAGTCTTTAATTTTCAGAATGACCATAATTGCCTTATCATAACTGATTAACCTATATACATTGTACGTAAAAATCAAGGATTTCTTCTCCACACCTGATACGATCTAGTTATTTGGAATACATGTATGAAATTTTACATTTCGCCACCCAATTGATTGATTTGTATTTAAGCGCTGAACATTTAACGAATATGGTTAATATTAATAGACAAACTGACTAATATGTCAAAATATTCATTGAACTTTATACATTAAGATTTGTTTATACATAGCCAGCCTTTTAAACTCATATTTTAATATAAACGAGAATGTGTCCATAGTACTATTATTTTCCATGTTCAGTGGACCGTAAAATTGGGGTCAAACCTTTAATTTGGCATTAAAATTAGAAAGATCGTATCATGGGGAACATGTGTACTAAGTATAAAGTTGATTGGACTTCAACTTCTTCAAAAACTACCTTGACCAAAAACTTTAACCTAAAACGGGACGAACGGACGCACAGACGGACGAACGGAGGCACAGATCAGAAAACATAATGCCCCTCTACTATCGTTGGTGGGGCGTAAAAAGAAGATATGGTATGATTGCCAATGAGACAACTCTCCACAAGAGACCAAATGACACAGAAATGAACAATTATAGGTTACCGTGCAGTCTTCAACAATACGCAAAGCCCCTTCCGAAAATGAAATGAAATGACGCGTGGCTGGTTACTTGTACAACCCAACAACAAAAAGACACTAAATACAGATAAGAGAGTACTCGCAGTAACTGGCAGTCGTATATAGTTCAAAGACAATAAACAACTAATTCAAAAAATCATGCATCTAAGACTATATACAATATGTGATAACCAAATAAGTACATCATGTTCATCAACATTTCACTTACCATTCATGCTTTCTTATAAATCGGTTTAGTTCTTTGAATCAAACGTTCGTATAATCATGTTTAAGATGATATAATCCTTTCTTTTAAAGAAATACTTTCAAGAATTATATTTACTAGTATGCACAATGTACTTAGTATGTCTAATTCCTTACAACTTCCAAGAATATTATTGAATATGCACAATATACTTAGTATGTCTAATTCCTTAAAACTTCCAAGAAAACTATTTAATATGTACAATATACTTAAAATGTCTTATTCCTTAAACCTTCCAAAAATACTATTAATATTCACAATATACTTAATATGTCTTATTCCTTAAAACTCCCAAGAATATTATTCATGCACATTATTCTTAGTATGTCGTGTTCTTTACATAACCAATACTATGTTTAACTAAACGCCGCAGCTTTTTAGTCGTCAAATACAGTCTTATACTTAAAACTTCCAAGAATGATCTTTATGCACATGATACTTTTAATTTGTCTTGTTCCCTAAATAACCAATGTCATGTAAAACTAAACGCTGCAGCTTTTAGTTGTCAAAGACAGCTATGTTACAAATCAAATTTTTATTCATGATTGCGCTTAAGCATTTATTTATAAGAGGATTGTTGGCCTCAAGTAGTCATTCAATGATTTTTCCTGGATGATAAAGTTCATGTCTTCTTTATCTACGGCTTTGACCGTTGGAATTAAGTCAATTAGTTTCTATGGTAGTTCAGAATTATTATCTTAACATTACAAATTGTCTGCTCAAATGGGAATACACAATGTAAATATTGTTTTATTGTCTGTTTTCAGTACTTGTAATAAAGAAAGATTTAAAATACATATCTATGAATTTAATAATATTTATACACATACATACATTGCATTTTACGTGTAATTGCGTGATAATTAAATTATGACAACCATTTTGTACATGTTGACTGTTTGTGTTTTACTTACTATTTTGTAATTTAAAAAACTTATATATCTACCATAAATATCAGTATTAATATACTTAGAATTCCTTATGGTAAAGTCTAAGTCACACCTTTGAATTGTCATAAGGTGACTGTTATGCAATGTCTGGTTCTCAAAAGACCAAGTATAAGTTCTGTACATGTACCACTAGTTACAATCATGTGTTTTCTCTCGATTTTGACATTACCGAATCCGACTTTATCAGAGATAATTACTTTCTTGGGAGTTCTACAGCGGGTACAGCTAGTGAACCAAGAGCTGTTCGTCCATATGGAGAAACTGAGTTCAACCCCGGTTGTTGGCGGGGTCATATAATTATGACTCAATCGTTATAGTTTTTTCTTCTGTGTAGTGTTTTGCGAACTATTGTATGTCTGTGTTGTGTTTTTACGATTTCTTTTGGCAATGGTGCTGTCTATTTTCATTGATTACTGCTTTTAAATCTCGCCCTGTATGTTTCTTATCCATTTTATGTACATGCTATATACACGAGTTTTACTCGAACTTAATAACCTGTAAGTCATATCTGACAGACTATTGTATATGACCCATATATTTAAATCGTAATCTGAATTTGTAAGCTTCTTTAACTACATACGCAGAGTTCAATCTTGTCTTTTATGACGAAATATCGATTTTTTTTCGAAAATCATAGTTTGACTGAGAAGTAAGTTGATTAAAGTCAGTCACATGCCAGTGGGCTATATTGTTGGTGCATTTGGCGATAAATTAAAATATCGTGTCTACACCTCAATAGGAAATTCTTACTAAGTATACTAAATTTTAATAGTTCAGTATTTTAATTTCCCGTCGACTTAAATGTCACTTGGTGTCATTTTATGTATTACCACTTTAAAATATTAAACTGGATGACAAAATGAATTAATTAATTATGGAATCAATATATAATTGTTGCACTATGGCTCTTTGAAAACATGATGAGTACCGTACTTATTATACGTGGTCACGTGACAATATTAGTCTGCTTCACTTATGACCAAAAATGACAAAAGTACCAATAAAAACTGTTTTCATGAGAGCTTTGTAGACCAGACAGAACAGTTAGATATCAACTTTACCTGGAGAAGTTCTAAACTCATATTTGCACAGCTACAAATGTACGTAGATTCGTAAACAAATTGTATCATAAAAACATGCTCATAATAAACCATTATTCAAGCTAGCACTACATGTACCTGTAGGACTGTTTATCAATTTACCTATATATAAAATTGAGAATGGAAATGGGGAATGTGCCAAAGAGACAACAACCCGTCAGCTAAACTTTCAAAACTAGTTTACACGTTCGTTAAGTGCCTCGCATGTATCCTTTCTGGTACTTTTCTTTAAGCTGGTTTAGCAGTGCTTTTCTCCTACATTTATCTTTAAGTAATAATTAATTTCATTATAATTAAAATACCATTAAAATTACTTCTAACTTGCAAAGATCGCATCTGTTTGTAACTGAAACGAGGACCCATCATTTGTATTTCAACCAGATTGTAATTAGACTATAATCTCATACCATATATATAATTATATATATTCCAAGACAGCTCTACTGGCTGTCCGAACGACATGAAATAAGAACCATAGACATAGGTTCATCATAATGATCATACTTTATAATGATATACATTTCTATCGATCATAAAAAATGTTTACAATGACTGTCAATTGGACAACTATCCAACAGAGCCCAAATGAACTATATGTTGCTGTATGGCATTCCACAATGACCTTATTAACTCATTTACATCTGATACCACTTCTTGTCATGACCGTCTGTTTCTATATTTTGCTTTGGTTAATCTTGAGCCGAAGTTCTGGTCAAAAACATAATGTTACATACATGTATGCATATATTACGTGTGAACAAACAATTAGAATATTTCCTGTGGTTAAGGAAGTATGAATATCGATAAAATTGAGAATGGATATGGGGAATATGTCAAAGAGACAACAATCCGACCAAACAGCCAAATGCTACCAATGTGGAAATCCCTAGAGGCAAACTTCAGCTGGGCCCTTACCAAAAATGTGTACCAGATTTAAATTTGGAATAATAACAAAGGCTAGAGGCTCCTGACTATGGATATGCGCAAACAAGAGATGGGGTAAACGTGTTTGTGGTATCCCAACCCTCCTCTTGTATCTTTAGTCAATACACAGCAATACACACATTAATAAAGACCACATAAAAAAGAGCTGTCTTCACATTCACTGCGTTGTATAGACTATTTCTTGGTTTTGGTGCATAACGCCCCAAACAAACAAAACCATTTCAAAAAAACATACATGTACATAGGTCGACATACAGTTTGAACCTTTTTTTTCTAAATCTGGTTTTGAGTTAATGCGCTGTATCCAAGAAAAAGCCACTTGAGTCATTTGGTCTCTGATGGAGAGTTGTCTGATTGGAATTCAAACCACATCTTTTAATATACTATTGTGACAATGATATCATTTGCATGAGTCTCGCGGATTTTTTTTAATTTTTGAAAAGATCTTCGTGTTTTTTGTTCATAAAACAGACAAATATACACGTATGTTTAATAAGAACATACTGTTATACAAATTTAACGTTACACTTAACGTGCTTCGTACATGTATATGTATGTAGGGTACCATCATTGTTTTTGGCAAAAGTAACAATCTACCTCTGAAACTATAAATCACTATTTCAGTCATAACATTTAGATTAATTCTTATTGTTAAAGCAATTAAAAATATCTGTCTGCAATATCCTCTGATTTGACCGAACATAATTGTGTCACGTCTATTTCAAAATTACTATAAATTATTAATATTTAATCTACTTTCGTGGTAAAATCAATAATGTGTAATTATTTCTTAATATATTTAATTGAGTTCGAAAATTCAAACAAACAAGGTTTTATATATCACGACAAACTGTTTTTTTTTCCATATCGAAGTATACTTCTGTCGCCAAACGATCTTTAAAGTTGTAAGAAAAGAGAACAGTCAGATAGAACTCGACCGTTGTTAGCTATCAATTTTTAATAAAACGATTAAATTTCTTCTTCTTTTAATATTTGTTTTATCTTATGGTTTTCAGATTTCACAGTACCACTTGTTTATTTAATTTGAATTAGTTAGGTTTAAGAGATCGAGAACTACATATTCTGTCTTGAAATGCAGTATTAGATTGTAACAAAGGTAACATTACAATGGATGGCACTTCTCTAACATGTACTGGAAATGATGATCCCTTCGGGCTCCTGGGTATACTTGCAGATCTTATTGAAGTTCGTGTTCCTAAATGTTTCAACTTTCTGGGTAGTATTTGTAACGTCTTAACTTTTTTTAATGGAATTTTATAGTTTGTCTTCCAAAGATGCTCTTGTGGTATTTTCGTACCTTTAAGGATTTACATCGCATTTAAGTGAAGTTAATGGTTCAAGCAGTAATCATTCTTAAAAAAAGTTTTTTAATAAAGTTAGAGATCAATTTATAGTAAGGATGTCAGGTTACGAATGTTTTGTATTAAAGACGCTTAGACTCCTTGTGTGTTTTCTTACGATACAAGGTAAAATATTTTGCCCCAAATATCGCCATTTTTTCTTTTCTCAGTATATAAAAAAGAAGATGTGGTATGATGCTCATAAGACAACTCTTCACAAGAGACCAATGCAACAGAAATTAACAACTAAGATTTAGACTTTAAAAAATGATGAGAGGTAGTTTAACAAAAGATTTAGCAGATTCTAGATTTCTTATCTTACGATTTGAGACCTAAATGTCAGCTTTTTTTCCCGCCATTCTGAAAAAAAAATCCAATATCTTGAAAAGGCGTTCCATAACCTATCAATATTTTTTAAGCTTATTTTTGCTTCTTACCTTATGCTCTTCAGAATTAAATTATCAATTTTAAACTCCAGATTACTTCAAAACTTCAGTCGTGGATCCAGAACTTTTTGTAAGGGGGCCACTGACTGACCTAAGAGGGGCCCGCTCCAGTCTTGCTTCAGTGATTCCCTATATAATCAACCAATTTTTTTCCCACAAAAGAGGGGTTGGGCCCCAGGACCCCCTTGATCCGCCTATGAACTCTACCTGACTACATCATTGGCTCACATTAAAATTAACTTTAATCTTAATAATGAAAGAACTGTTTAACTGCCGATTCTTATCATGTGATTCCATCAAGCTTGAAGATTTTTTTTATATAAAAATGCACCTTGTTTTGTATTTTTTTTTTAAATAGAAAGATGGAATATTAAATTATAAATATAATCCTACTTTTCAGTTTTAATTATATAAGGGCTCTAATTACATATGAAATACGTTTTATTGTTCTTTATCATGAGCATGTGCTTTTCAAGAATTTAAGCGTTGATTTTTGACTAAGGAAACCCTGACAACGAATCCGGAAGGTTTTCTCAGATAATTAAACAGAAGCTTTAGGTGTCTCCAGACACAAAGATGGATCATAAATATAAGTTAATACAATATTTTACTGGCGATATCTGGTATTTATGCCTTTGAGGATATTTATTGATATAAAATATCTTAATCATACATCACAAAATTGAAAATGAGATAACTGTTCTGAATCACGCTTCTATGATTTAATACCGATTTATTGAAGAAAAATAAATTGTCAAGTGAATACAGATATGAGATGTAGTACAGTTATACAACATTTTTTTTCCAGGTTACAAATTGCTAGTTTGATAGATAGACTGTATTTGAATGCACTGAAAATACCACAAACATGTTCTGTTCATTGTTTTGATATTTATGATGCAATTAAATCGATATCATATGCCGATAAATAAATATAAAAAAAAACACTATAATAAATCAAGGAAGTTTGTAAAATTCGGTTAAGCAACAGCAGGGAATTTTGTTCGTTTTTTATCGTCCCATAAATTGATTCTCTTTCAAGATATTTCACAATTACCTCGCGTTATACAAACAATAAACAATCATTGTTTACAAAATAATGAAATTATTAAAAATGTAAACCTCCGCGTACTCCCAAAAGCTTTGCACTCTCTCAGTACATCCCAGTACATGGCTACAAATTCATAACAACACATAGCTAATTGGACGAAGTACTTATGCATACTCCTACATGCACTTAGGACGAGAAACCCGGAAGGATCAACAATAAAGATACCCCTCCCCCTTTTTAATGGTTTGTAAATATTTACGATAAAACCGTTCAAATATTAGTTTACACTGTTCCCACTTTTTTTTATTTGTTTAGTACAACTTGACTGTTATCTCTTGTTTTCTATGATAGTTGACCATCCCAAATATTTTTTTGTCCAAGCTTGCATTATAAAAATACACAATTGAAGGAGAAATCAATATTAACTCTAAATAAATTAAGTTTATTTAATTGCATATAATGGCAAACTATTAGTCCCTTTGGTTATTGAACAAAACAAAAATACGGTATACAGACGAATGGAAAATATGAAAGTGCAGTTACAATGCCAGTATTTTGAACCATAACTACTCGGAAGCCGATGTAAACAAAAGGTCCTACTTTAAAACATCAAACTTATCAATCACAAAACTTTTGAATTCTAAAGTAAAGACCTGGATTTTCCTTTAAACGAGGAAACTCATACTATTATCTATATACAATATATCATGACTGTGATTGATAATATGCAAGCGTGTTATATAAATCGTCATGATTTTGTTTAATATAAGTATTCATTTCAGAAATAACATCCTAGAGGTGGATTACAGTATGGTGTAAACGTCTATGAACCAGTGACCAAACGACATAAACAAGTAGGTGTCTGATAGATCAAAACACTACAACCCATAATAGCCCTACTTTCAAACTGATGACCAAATACATTTATAAAGCCATTCTGTTCAGTATTTCCTTATAAAAGTGTTGGTCAAGGGTGAACATATAAACAGACGAAAGAACGGACGGACAAATATATTGCAATATAATAATAGCTCATTTATACCTAGTTTTGGTGTACGATATTGTAGTACAATATTCATAATTCATTATCACCGTAGAATTTATTTATACATTCAGTAACACATATTTCATGCATGATCAGGGAGAGAAAAAGTAATAGTTAACCCAATGGGTACATTCGCCCAAATGCAAGGGACAAGTGGCTGGAAATGAATACGGACCTGAAAATGACATAAATTAATCTTAAACAGGTCCGCTACAATATTTTAAACATGTACGTATACATATGTCCCCGATGTATGTAATAATGAGCCCTAAACACAGTTGCGCGAGTTACATTTGTATTTCGTGTAGATAGCGTGACAGTCTATAATATACTACACGAGGCATTTGACGTGGCTGCGTATTTAAACATCCTGTTTAGTTAAACTGGTTTCACTCCTAGATGATATAAGTCCGTATTAACCTATGTCTATACCTCGGTCAACCATTGTGGTACTGATGTTCTTTGAATTAATTCGCTTAATGTGACATATTTTTATTAAAGAGTTGCGTGTTTATCTAAATGTTATCAAGATAAATGTACAAAATTGATGTAAATTAATTGAAATTACTTGTTAACATTAATATCAAAATAATCATGTGCAAATCAGAATAGAGTCATCGGAACCAGAGTGATTTGTTAATTGAAGTTAGAAGTCTTAAATAGATATTTCATTTGATTTTATGAAATCTTTAGAAAAATTTTAAAAGGTGAAGTTGTGTTCATTTCCTGAAAAATTATTCAACGCACAGGTAAACATAATTCTAAACGAATTTTCGCGTACGGAACTGATTGATAACTGATTACTCAGCACAAAATGATTGTTTTTGACGTTTTTGAAGCGTTCACAAAGGAATTAACTATATTTACTAATACAAGATACTCGTTATAAATTCAATAAGGTTTAAGTTGACGCATGGCCCTACGGAGAACAAGGCTGAATAAAACGAAATTCGAAATTCGAGACTATACAAGCAAACAAAAGATTTACACTGAAACATAAGGGCGGATAATTTAACAATTTGTAAAGTACCGGTTTACTTCAACATAGGAGGAGGTTTTGTGCGTACGTAAATCTGCATTAACCCCATCATAGTTTGTCCTTTGATCAAGTTAGACTTTCTTGACAATGTTCAGTCGTGTTTGTCTTCATTTGGATGTCTTATGTGTCTGTTACTGGTACATGTAGTTTGAAAGTCTGTTGTACATACTGTTCAATATTTTTGGTAATTCTCGTAATCTATTTTATGTATTAAATTCGATTACTACGATCTACCAATAAATTTGAACGAATTTATTTGAAACGATCATTGAGAAATTTCAAAATTAAACGTGTTGTTTTATCAAAAAAAAGTTTTAAAATCATTTCGATAGTACGAACAATAAAACCATTACAACGAGAAAAGCATAACAATGAAATGAATGTAATATTACATAAAATTTTAGAATGTATGAACTATTTACACTATAATGGTATTTATTTAATTGAATATAATGCAGTGCAGTACTATAGAATATTGTAGAACTGTTGAAAGAACCCCTCAAGATAAATCTCTACGTTAATTTATCATTTTGCATTAAAAAAAAATATAACGTCCTCATGGGTATATTTAATGCGTCTCTGATAATTTATTATCACAATAGATGCAGAAATTGGAAAAAATGTCACGACAGTAGTTGTAGAACTTTCAAAAAAGTTTGTGATTTTTTTCAATTACTGAGACTTTAAAAATAATATAAAGATTTCATTATTATTCTTTAAGTACCAAATTTCATGGGTTTCGTTGGTACAAATGAACCACGAATTCAAAACTGCACGTTTTCCTCAACCCACGAAAATTGATACCTTCAAAAAATAAATGAATTCACAGTACTTAGTCATGGTAGAACAGTGGCATGTGATATAAAAAAGAAGATGTGGTATGATTACAAATGAGACAACACTCGACACGAGAAGACTGAAACACAACAATTTTCAAGTTGATTTTTTTTCATGATAATAGGTTGATTTTTATAATCTTAATGTTGAAATGAATAGTTCGCATAAAAAACGTAGGTGATAAAACACGTCAGAAAGATGATATTATAAATACATTATTTCTTTGTAAGTGTATAGTTATAGAGTCGGTTATCTGTGACTTGTTTCTTCTCGTCTCAGTAAGAATATTATTTACTGTGCAAACGATAAGATTGATTATAAACTACGCTGTGGGTTTTCAAAGTTGAATGGCATTGTTAATTTTGTTCATTACAATTTTTTTTAAACTGATCGTTTTTTCACCATTTTTCTTTGAAGTTCATTTACTACCTTTAAAAACAATACGTTTGTATAATAGTCAACAAAGCAATGTATATTTAATATAAAAATACGATACACTGCAGTAAAGATAAATAATTGCCCGCTTGGTCTTATATTTACAGGGTGTAATTTCTTATCAAAACCTTTTGATTTAAGGCAAATACTCGATTTTTTTGCCATTTTTGTTATTTCAAAAATTGCCAAAAATTAAAAAAAAACGATATTACAACTTTAAACTTTTAACTGAAACATGGTCTGCTTAAAGTTTTGAATGCCTTTGCAGATATATGGATACTCATATCTCATCTTCGAAATTAAAGAGCCGACTTTTGTCACCATTTTGCCCAACATTGTAACAATATGACCCCTATGCATTCAATTTGACCAGATTTTTCTATTTATGAATGTTTTTCGTCGGATAATTTAACAGTTTTTACTTATTATTATAATTAAAGATATAGGGGAGTTTGAACTTGTGTATCGTTACTTTTGTTGACTAGTATACTATATTGCAATGAACTTTTCTCAAAACATAGGCTCAGCAATTTTTGGGTCATAAACAAATCTTGTGAATTCTTGAACTCCATATTATGTTCATATATTATAGTTATAAAGTTTACTTAACACTATTGCAGTAATCTTTTTTTTTTACATTTAAAAAAAAAATGTACCTATTATACTTCCATATATTTTCAAAATACGCTAACCCAAAAAACATATGTTCAACTACATGTATATGTGTTAAAATGGGGTTAAATATATCAGGTCTAAAATTTACTGTTCGTGTACATGATCACACACGAGAAAAAAAAGGCGTTAAATATCTAGATTGACGATTCTCAGTTCATTTCAACTTCAATATGTTATAGCGTAAAATTATCTGAATTCCAATAGGTACTTACTGTGCACCTTTACAATATTCTGAAGTTTCCTTCATTGGAAAATGCCAGAAAGTAATATTTCTGCCAGCTTATTGACATTGTTAGTAATAATAGCCGATATTGTGAGGAAGGATACGAGTCTTAATAAGAAAGAGAAAACGAAGTAAAGTAAACCATTTCCATTATAACAGAGTTCTGAAAATTGCGATTTTTAAACCTGTATAAACTGTCTGAAATGTTCTTTTAAAGATTTTAAATATTTCCCTCTTTATACCCCCTCTACCCCCTACTCAAGGTCTTACCTTCGTCTTGTTGTATATTCCTTGGCGTTGCCATATCCTGTAAGAATGCTAAAACGTTTAACTTTGAAATCAATTCAAATCAGGAAGAACTATTTGTTTCGAGTCGAATGTTCGTTCGCACTTTTAACCATACGAGCCAGATTATTAACATGCAATCTAAATAAATTGATTAAATACAATTTGCAATAATTCTTTGCTAAATGGCATAAAATTTGAATTATATCATTTAAGTATTATATTCAGGAAGTAATGGCGCAACATTTGAGTTATATCATTTTAGTAACATTGTTATTGGCAGAAAGTAATATGCTCCTTTTAATTAATAACAAAAGATATTGAACACGGTTGTTCTATGGCTTATCTTGTTTACATGTTTTCAAATTTCTATCAGAAAAATACGGATGTAAAATATTGACCAGATTAAACACTTTGCTTTGTTGTCTATTGATGTAATTCAATTTCATCAATATTTAATAGCCTAGGTGAGATGTCCGGTAACTTTTAGTTTAAATGAAAATCTATGATAATTATACTGGTGATAAAATTTTCTCCACATAATCTATGTAGTTTAGAGTTGCATAACTAGGCTAGCAGCCTTCAGCGTGTGATCAAAGATAAACTTTTATGGAAAAGTCGTAAATTGATAGTATTTCACAACGCACTATGTTTTGAAAATACCACTCCTTTTTGAATATTCAAATATGAAAATTAATGCTGCCGATGGGAAAATTGGTGCTGTTTTCGAGCATTCCTGTTTGCACGTATGTAATCGAAAATAAAACGTACAAGATGTTTAAGTCACCTTAATGCACAAAGAAACAAAGAACAGTCTCCGGGACAAGTTTGCAATTCCGCTGAGTGCAAAAGTTGTCACCTTAATTTTTGGAGTTAAGTCAAAACAAAGTTGATAACTTGGTTGGTATTGGTTCCCTGATATTTGTCCTAAAATTTTTTGGATCTAGCACCACTGTTGAAAAAGTTATGCCCCTTTTTTCAACAATTTCCTCAGAGGAAAAGTACTTTTCCTCAAGGGAAATCAAATTTCCCTGAAGGAAAAAGATTTTTCCTCAAGGGAAATTGTTTTTTCCTCAAGGGAAAAAGATTTCCCTTAGGGAATTTGCTGCATAATTATTTCCTTTGAGGAAATTCTATTTCCTTAGAGGAAATTCTTTTTCCTTAGAGGAAATTCTTTTTCCTTAGAGGAAATTCTTTTTCCTTTGAGGAAATTTGCAGCTTCAAATTTTCCTTGGAGGAAATACTTTTTCCTGTGAGGAAATTTGTAGCTTCAAATTTTCCTTGGAGGAAATACTTTTTCCTGTGAGGAAATTTTTGACAAACACTTTTCCTTGGAGGAAAATTCAAGACAACAAATTTCCTCTAGGGAAATCATTGTTCTTCAAATTTCCTCTAAGGAAATTTCTGAAGATCAAATTTCCCTTAAGGAAATGTTTTCCCTTATTTTTACTTGTTGCACATTTCTTCACTACACCATGTATACAAACAGTATGAATATAATAATAACAAGACTGTATAATTGATGCAAATGATATTTAAAACTTTAATAAATGTTTGACTCAACATTTTAATGGCATTGAAAATAATACAGTCTGACTGTTTAGATCTAGGTATTGTTTATACTTTTTTTTATAAATTTAACTTTGATTTATAAATTTTTTTGGAGCAAATGCTTCTATTTTCTTTGTAAATGTTTCAATGCGATACATTAATAAGCAACCAATTTGAATGTCATACCATTTGTGGTGTTCTAAAGAATTTGTTTATATATTTGCAGATTAAATAATAAAATAAACACTTTTCGTGTTATTTCAAATTAGAATTTCTTCTGTTTCAGCTTGTGTACAGTTATTCAATCCACTACGTAAGAATTCAGTGAATACATTATTCCATTCACTAAACAATTCCCTTCAATTCTAAGAGAAATCATTTTTGCAAATTGTTCTTCAATGATCTTCTTCTGTATATTTGATATGAGGGAGCGATGTAAATGAGTGGATAAAACTGGTGTTCCTTTTTTCAACAACAAAATAGTATTTGTTCAGCATTCTCCTTTCTTTTGATTAAGATATGTTGTTGCTTTTATGCAATAGTGTTTTTGTGTATCTATGATAGAACTCCATTTTGTTTATGGTCATTATCATGTGATAATGTTGAAATTTCCTATTTCTTTTTTGCAGGAAAGCACACATTCCATTTCAAATTAATCCAATTATGCACTATGTAAATAAATTTCAACTATAAGTTTCCTCTTCAGTAATGACCTATTGATCATGAAAACCAAGATGTCTGATCACCTATAAATACACAAAATAAACAAATAAAATGTTATAAATGGAGAGAGAAACAGCAATAAATGTTTTTCATGTGTATCTTTCCTAATTAAAATACATTAAGTAAACTTGAACTCGAGAAAAATAAATAACTGCGATGTAGACTAGAAAGTATAAAATGCCAAATAAAGTATTCACGAAAAATTAGTTGATTTACAGAAGTCAAGTCCCTGTTTGCAGGAAATTTACATCATTGGTTGTCTGGTGGAGAGTTGTCTTATTGGCAATCATACCACATCTTATTTTTATATAACCTTGCCATATTCCTATTGTGCCTGTCCAAAGTTCAGAGCCTGTAGCTTTTGTCAGTTTAGTCTGACACTAAAATTTAGTGGTTGTTGTTGTTGTTGTTTCATACCGGTCATATTTATTTTTTGTAATTTATTTTGTTATAAACTAGGCAATTACCATAATTAGTTTTACAGTTTGGATTGTTTCAATGTTTCATCTTTAGGTCTTTTATAGCTGCCTACTTTGACTATAGTATAGGGTATGGATTTTCTCATTATTGAAGGTCGTAACAGGCCTACAATTGCTTTCTCAAAGCCATGATAGTTTTCATATTTAATATACCACATCTTTTAATTTTTATAGTAATCATGATACTAGTAATCATCTTTCAAGTTCAATAACTTTTTTAAAATTAAAAGGTGCCTTACCATTTAGGTTTAGTTGGCTTCTGCAAATTTTACATTGCCTATCATTTCTGCTGTATATAATTTCTCTGTATCTTCTATAGTTCTTGTCCTATTCATAAAAGAGTAAAAGTTGAATGACATCTTGCATCAATATTTTTTTCTGTTTAATGTACATTATGTATATTAATGTGTGTTTAATAAAAATCTAAACCATGAGTGCTTGATAAGCTTCTTGCCCTTATAGCAAGTCTTTAAGCTTTAAATGAATTTTAATGATCGACTAAAAAACTATGAGCACTGTGCAAATAAGACCCCTGCCCTCCAAAAAAAAAAACATGCACAAACAGTGGTATTTATTGACATAAAACATGTATATAATTTGGCTCCATTTATAGATATATATTTCAAGTGACTATAAGTTTAAGGCTGTGATTTTTTTAACAAATCCATAAATTTCTAAAACCTTTCAAAGTTTTTGAAAATGGACAATTTTAAAATAACTTTGCAACAACTAAAGTTCCTTAACTCTGCATCTTATAAAAAAATATACATGATAAATAGGGAATGATACTCCAGCTTGCATATAATTCAAAGTTTTAAAGGAACATAACTGAAGAACGGTAAAAGTTTTACTACCAAAATTTGAAATTGATCCGATTAAAATTGTGATAAAAAGTATTTTTTTAAAGTTTAATAAAATTTGGTTGAGGGAAACTTAAGTTAGAAGGCCGAAACATTTTTTTCCATTTTTAAAGAACATAACTATAGAATTTAGTAAAAGAGACACTACCAAAATTCAAACTTAATCTGTATTTTGTGATGATAAGCATTGTGTATTGATTTCATAACATTTGGTTGAGACAAACTAAATTTTAGAGAACAGGAAACCAAAAATTCAGCATATTTTCCCCATTTCTAAAGGGGCATAACTCTGATACTCTAGTACAGTAACACTGACATCACCAAAATTCAAACTTGATATGAGAATTGTGATAACAAGCTTTTGTAAAAGTTTAATTGAATTTGGTTGAGGCAAACTAAAGTACTGTAAGAGAACAAAAAACAACTTTGGGACAGATGGACAAACGATCTGACAAGTGTTAAACATTATGCCGCCTCCACTTTGGGTCATAACAATAAAAAGGGAGTTTGTCAAGATATAAAAACAATTCACCAAAGTTCGTAAAAATTTGTGAAAGCATTGAGACTATCCTAATCCCAAGTCATGATAGTACAATGACATAAATCAGATTTTTTTTTAAAATAAAAGGAAAATTATCATGTTTATGTTATACAAAAATAATTTACCAAGTTTCATGAAAATTGCTCAAAGCATTATTAATAGTATACGTACTGGAAAAATCCCCGCTTTTATGAATAAAATCCCCAACTTTAAATTAAAAATTTAAAATCCATAAAAATTAAAAAGGAGCTTAATTATCATGATTATATCAATAGATAATTCACCAAAGTATTATGAAAATTTTATGATTAATGTATTTTATTTCCAAGACTATCTAAGACATGGTTTGTTTGACTTAAAAAAGTTGGAATAAAGTACCTGCTAGAATTCAGGAGAATTAGACCAAATCAGGCTATCTTCTAGATTATCAGACAATGACTGTACATAGAAAAGGAATTTTCTTTTTTCTTTTTTCTTATTTAGCTATTTGTTATCTCTGTCCTTAATATATACTGAACTAAGCCATTTTTTCACATATTTTTTTTTGTTTTTTCTCTCTTGTGACTTGTTATTTAACATAACAAAAAAAACCAAAGGCAATGAAAGAGAAACTGACAATGCCAAGGCAAAACATAAGATGCAGAAAAGAAAAACAAAACAAAACACTAAGCAACACCAACATCACCAAAAAACTAGTGTTGAATTCATGTGCTCAGTCAGTCAGTGAGAGTTCGCAGATCCTGACCTACTATATCTATGCTTAAAAACCTAAAAATCATATAGTTCTAAACATATTTTGTAAATTTATACTTGATTAAAATGTTGTCATAAATAGCATAGACACCTCTGAGTTTTGAGAACCACATGTGTTAATTGTGCGAGTATAATCATTGATAATCATGCACAAGATTGACTTTTAAAAGCCTATATATTGAAATTTTCTGAAAATATTGCATGCATTTATTAATATGACCAATTTCAAGAAATGCACAAAGATGTGAGATGATTTATATAATTGTAATTTCAGGAATTTACAGTAAAGGCTTTTATCCTCACTGCATTTTGCACTTTTCCTAATTCAGGAGCCAGAAGTTATGGCCTTTGTGACCTTTGTATGATTTTTATTTTAGTTTCTTTTTTTTTATATTGAAGAGTTTAGTATGACGTCCATTATCACTCAACTAGTATACATTTTTGTTTAATGGCAAGCTAAAGCATGCCTCACAGGCACGGATCCAGGGGGGGGGGGGGCTGAAGGTTGGACATGTTGGAACCCCCTTTCTTTATTGGACGATCAATGCATTTGAATGGGGAATGGGGACCCCCCCCCCAAAAAAAAAATTGTCCTGGGTTAGGAACCCCTTCTTTATATGACTAGATCCACCCCAGTCTCAGGTTGCGGGATTTTCTCGTTGCAATGAAGACCCATCGGTGACCTATGGCTGTTATCTGCTCTTTGGTCATGTTGTTATCTCTTTGATACATTCCCCATTTCCATTTCCATTTTCTTTTCGGTTCTATTATAAATATTAGAAACGAGTTTGGCGCCTTTAAAAAAATATAATTGTCTGTGCTGATAGGGGAGTATGTGTGCATACCAATATTTAAATTTTCTAGGCCTTCTTTTTGAATATTTTGTGCATTTCTTGGTAAAATACTGTCAGACCTCGAGTGTTGTTGTTTTACAAAAACGGTCAAGTAATGTAGGGGAAAGAAACTAACTAAAAAGACCAAAATAAGCCACAACTAATGGGGGTCTCATTGGGGGTTCTGTTCACGGATCCCGCTTAGTTACTACTTATTTTTTTCACTGATTTTTTTAGATTCTCGCATGATGCCATCCCGCGTACACTATGTAAGTGAACAATTCTGCTATTTTTGTAATTTCCCATGTCCCGCTAAACTTCATTTCGCGTTTTCACGGCACAATAAATATTCCATTCTTTTTAAATATAACTGAATATAAAGAAAAACACAAACTGATGTTTTATAATAGTTTTTACCCTTTTTATGTTTTATAGGACAAGAAATATAGAAAAATAATGAAAAATATAAACAGTTACAATAGAAATGAGCGCAAAACAAGATAAACAGAATACAACAAGGCCTAAATGGTAAGACCACTTCTATATACTGTAAATTCAGATTTTTCAGGGAAGGGACAACTTATTGTGATTACAAGAAAAATCTGCATAAAGATCTATATAGTTACATGATATATATATATATATATATATATATATATATATATATGTTTCTGTTATCAAAATATGATTTCTTATTTTTGCGATACTCACCCAGTCACATTATTCGCATTACTAAAAAGTTTTGATAATTTCTGAATTACAGTAATAAAAGAAATTGCCTTTGAATGATGACTCATATAAAAATAAGAAAATGTGGTATGGTAAATGAGTGACTTATCCACCAGAGTTCAATGAAGCGGATGCAAGAAATTAAAGGCCAATCATGGGCCTGCCTTCAATAATGAGAAAACACTTCCTTTATAGGTCATCCATTAAAGATCTCAACATATAAAGATTTAAACAATCCAATTTAGTTCAACATGTTCAAAGTCAATAACAATTAATAAAAAAAAATCATGCCTAATATAAAATATTGTTTGTTTCTCCAATCCTGACAGACCCTGCAAAAATGGCCCTACTCATAAAATTTTATTGTCAAAACTAAGCCAAATATTATTTTATTCATTTCTGATTTTCGGGCTTGCCGGATCATCCGATAATATTCAGGCTTTTGGGAAAAATAAAATTATTTACCTACCTACCTACCCACACCTGGCTTGTCAGAATAGGGATTAGGGAAACAAACAATATATTAATTTAGGCCTCATGTCTGTGAGCACTCAACCTGACCATAATATAGGACAGTGGTTCAAATATTAACACAACATATGAACATTCTATAACAACTATTGCAAGTGGCTCAACTTTAAATATCACTGCAAGGCACTAAACAACGAATATTAAATCTTGGACACAAAGCACTGAAATAAGAGAACTCATAAGCATGACAAGTAAGAATATCAAATGAAAGTTTCTCAAAATGTTCATTAAAACATGACAAAATAAGCTTATTTATATTGCTGTGGTTTTCTCGATTTATAACATTTTTTTTTTATTTTGTGTATTTATAGGTCAGATATCTTGGTTTTTATGATCATCAACAGGTCCTGCAGGTCTATACTGAAGAGGAAACTTAATTGTTAATACTTTTCTACATAATGTGCTAATTGGATTATTAATGTGAAATGAACTCAACTGTGTGTTTTTCTGGAAAAAGAAATAGAAAAAATCCTACAAAATTGCTATAAACAAAATGGAGTACTATCAAAGAACACAATTGTGTAAAATGTAACAACCTACATTCATATTAACTGATGGATTATGGAGAAATTAAGAAAAAAAATAGTATCTTTGTCATGTTTGTTGTCGAAATAAACACCTGCTTTATCAATTCATGTACATGGCTCCATCATATCAAATATACAAAGAAGATGTTTGAAGAACATACGTTGCCAAAATTTATTCAACCAATTGAAGGAAGATGTCTTGTGGATTGAATTATTTATGCACTGAACTGTTATGTAGGGGGTCGAATATACAGCAGCTGAAACAGAAGACAAGTTAATTTGACATGAAAAGTGTTTATTTTATTTAATATGCAAATATGAGCACAATATTAATAACATCACAAATGGTATGATATTCATAGCATTTTGCTTATTATTGTATTGTCTTAAACATGCTAAACAGTCAGCCTTTTGTTTTTGTATGTTAAATACTCACCATGAAAATTTGTATTACAGTATTAAAGTTTTAATTATCTTTTGTATCAATAATTTAGTCTAGGAGAAAATATATTAATACTGTTTGTACTGTTATAAAATTTCCATAGAGGAAAAACATTTCCTTAAGGGAAATTTGATGTTCAGAAATTTCCCTAGAGGAAATTTGAAGATCAATGATTTCCTTAGAGGAAATTTGTTGTCTTGAATTTTCCTCCAAGGAAAAGTGTTTGTCAAAAATTTCCTCACAGGAAAAAGTATTTCCTCCAAGGAAAATTTGAAGCTACAAATTTCCTCACAGGAAAAAGTATTTCCTCCAAGGAAAATTTGAAGCTGCAAATTTCCTCAAAGGAAAAAGAATTTCCTCTAAGGAAATAGAATTTCCTCAAAGGAAATAGAATTTCCTCAAAGGAAATAATTATGCAGCAAATTCCCTAAGGGAAATCTTTTTCCCTTGAGGAAAAAACAATTTCCCTTGAGGAAAAATCTTTTTCCTTCAGGGAAATTTGATTTCCCTTGAGGAAAAGTACTTTTCCTCTGAGGAAATTGTTGAAAAAAGGGGCATAACTTTTTTAACAGTGGTGCTAGATCCAAAAAATTTTAGGACAAATATCATGGAACCAATACCAACCAAGTTATCAACTTTGTTTTGACTTAACTCCAAAAACTTTTGCACTCAGCGGAATTGCAAACTTGTCCCGGAGACTGTTAAAGATGTCTGTACTAAATACTCAAGACCATGTCATACCATTTTGTGTTTGAGTATAACTTTGTTGTTGTTGGATAGGCTCCCATTGAACACACAGACATTAGTTTAAAAAGCGAAATCATTTTTTTTCATGTAGAAATACATATAGAGCACTCAGTCTGTTCAGGAAAAGTTTGAAATTCAACTGCTGGCAAACCAAATGTGTTTAAAGTCATATGTTCATGAATAATAAAAAAAAAGTTTTGATTGGGTAATATATATCATTTCTCCTATAATTTAAATGTTGATTAAGACGGTAAACCATAAAGGGCAGAAGTCCTTTTGCGCCAATTACTGTTTTTTCAGGGGTATCATTTGCGCCAAATTTTATTTTCCAAATGTATCAATTGCGCCAATATTTGGAACTTATTTGAGCCAATTTATCAATACACTTTCGATCTTAAATAATAACGATTCATTCTTATTTTTATCTTTCAAATATCATATTTCGGAGATATTTCACCCTAAAGATGAGCATCTGGAGAGAAATGACTTGAAGTGCATTAGAAAGTCCATGTACAGAGATAGAAGAAAACTTGTTGCTTTGCTGAATATTTAATACAAGATATGCCGTAAGATGGTAAGAGAAGAAAATAGAAGATTATGATGATTATGTTTTAGCCATGTATGTTGATGACACAGTGCTTTGTTCCCACCATTCATAGATGAAACCCTATCTAGCGCAAGACGTACCGCAGTAATGGAACAGAAGCATTCCACAGGAATTATTATGAACTCTTTTATCCGTTTCATCCTTCAATGTTTGTGTTTTTGGACAATAAAGTGAATTTACAAGCTACTACATATGTTAAATTGAGAAGAACCCATGCATCAGTAGTAAGAAGAAGGTATGTTTCAGAAAAGGAAACATTTGCCGTATAAACTGTCGGTTCCAAGTCCAAATAAAGAAGTAGGGAAGTCATTTTGCCTCTATTTGGCGCAGTCGTATGTTTTATTTTTGGCGCAAATGATACCATGTAATTTTAAAACAGGTGGCGCAAACGTAGCATTAGAGAAAACATGTTGTGGCGCAAAAGGACACATTTTTCGCGCAAACGGATCTCTCCCGAATAAAATAAAGATACACATGTCACTTTAAGTCCGAGACATATTTTTGGTTAAAACATCTGTATTATTTGTAGATACATGTTATACCGAGGAAGTCCAGTTTCACCCCTATTTCGCAATTTTGTGTTTAAGTATAGGCCATAACATTAAAGTCATAAGAAACCTGAAATTAAAAAAAAATCATGCATATGTTTTTTATAACTAAATGGATAGTTTTCATTATACAACTTATGTATATATACTTTTTTCTGAGGAAAATTCTTTAATTTGTCCACATTTAGAAGAAGTTTATTTGGTTTTAATTGCTTGCTTCCAGGAAGCAATTCGCCGACATATTTTCCGTATGCATAGTGACCTGAGCGTAACCCTCCTCGTAAAATTCCGGCGATCGCAATACGCATGGATCTGTCATTAAAATAAACAATTATCTGATTGTACATGTTAAACACGTGCTCAATACCCATGCTTTTTGTTATTTATTTACTGTAAGGTGAAAATCGGTAAACTTCGGCTTTAAAACACGACATTTAATGAGCAGCCATATTTGTTAAATCATAACAGACAGAGAGGGAAAAAAATGACGATTATACGATATATTTGCGTAAAAAATGACAAAATCGTGCACAGAGTTCTAAGTTTATGATATATACATGCATTGGTTCAAGAATTGGATAAACATTATTTTTCACTACTCACTGGTTTCATATGACTTTAAATAAGGGTGGAAAAAAATACAAATAGCCTTGATTATATTCGTATGTAAGCTCAGAATTAATTGATACAAAATATTAACAAAATTAATGCTTACAAAGCGATAGATTTTGTTTTCAAAGCTTTTGACAAGAAACTTAATGTATACATATGTTCCAGACGAACTAAACACATTAATAATCGAAGAAAACACAATTACACCAATATATAACGATTGATACTAAACAGCATTTCGAGAGCTTGAAAAATGCTTTTGTCGTTTTTTCCACTTTGAAGATTATCAACAAGATCACAAGTGTTTACACATTTTCCAATCATAGTTACATTAATGATTTTGTCTAGCAAACTTGAGTATAAACATACGATGAAAAGTTTATTCATTGACTACCAAACTCATGAGTCGCAGCTTAATTCATCATAATTTGTCATTCCAATAAAAATATTCACAAAAAAGAGGCGGGTGATAGCAGACGAATACAATCGGCAATCCTCGTGTGAATCCGCTACTGTGTACGGAATCGACCGAGTTGTGACGAATGCAGAAGTATTTTCCAAATTGACAAGTCTGTAGAAAGAAAAAAACCTAACACCAGCATGACAAATAAGAAAAGACGACACACTGTCATACAAGTCCACACAACACTGCATGTAAAACTCAAGATTGAGCAACAAGAGCCCTATAAAAAACTTAGGTTGATCTCAGGTATTATATAAACGTAGGCAGATCCTGCACTTATTGTGCAACCCGTCATGTTTCTTATTTTCATAACACATTTGGTGATATCAAAAACAAGGTCCGGGATTGTGGTTACAATTATTAGGACATATACATGGTTATCTCTGACACAGATATTCCATAACAGTTAACATTGATCATCTACAGCATTAGAAACATTTTGACCGGTTTAAAAAAATAACTTTTGGACCACCATAATATTTTTAAAAGTGCACAAAAATCACATCACCATGCAAAATCTACACAGGCAAATGTAAAAACAAAATAAAATATTCAACTTAAAGATTTAAAGACACTCTATTCACAACACATATTTTGATTATACCATTTTAACCATCATGAACTTTTGACTTTATTTTCGCTTCAAAGCAACTTATACAATTCAATTAATACATTTATTAACCATTAAAAGTACATTTATTACTAAAGTATTTCAAGGAAATTATTTGTAGTTCCCTTGATTATATGTCATATAATTTATTAATGTCCTATATGAAGACAGTCAAAGTGTTCCGCAATAAAAGGGAAAATAAATGCATAGTAAATTAGTACTGTACATGCTTTAATTTAAACGTAGAAATATGATTATTATGACTGTTTTCTTCTCTAATATGCAAAGCTTTAAATAATTCAAGGATAACTTTGCAAACTAAAGTTTTGAAGAGGAATTGGGTCGTAATTATTCTTTCATTTTTAACTTTTATACAAAGAAAAGTGAAGCATTACTCAGACAATCAATTATTTTTTGGAAGGGGGAGACACATTTATATTGCATAACATTATCATACTTTAATGATTTTTTTTCAGACGAAATACATGTATATACATATAGTTTTTTCCACTGATCTGCAAGACAATATATATACATGTCATCATGCAGGGGCGGATCCAGCCATTTTAAAACTAGAGGCTCTAAAGAGCCTGTGTCGCTCACCTTGGTCTATGTGAATATTAAACAAAGGAAGCAGATGGATTCATGACAAAATTGTGTTTTGGTGATGGTGATGTGTTTGTACATCTTACTTTACTGAACATTCTTGCTGCTTACAATTATCTCTATCTATAATGAACTTGGCCCAGTAGTTTCAGTGGAAAATGTTAGTTTAAATTTACAAATTTTATGAAAATTGTTAAAAATTGACTATAAAGGACAATAATTGACCATTTCTGTCATGTTGACTTATTTGTAAATCTTACTTTGCTTAACATTATTGATGTTTACAGTTTATCTCTATCTATAATAATATTCAAGATAATAACCAAAAACAGCAAAATTTCCTTAAAATTACCAATTCAGGGAGAGCAACCCAACAACAGGTTGTCAGATTCATCTGAAAATTTCAGGGCAGATAGATTTTGACCTGATAAACAATTTTACCCGATGTCAGATTTGCTCTAAAGGCTGCGGTTTCAGAGTTATAAGCCAAAATCTACATTTCACCCCTATCTTCTATTTTTAGCCATGGTGGCCATCTTGGTTAATTGGCCGGGTCACTGGACACAATTTTTAAACTAGATACCCCAAGATGATTGTGGCCAAGTTTAGTTTAATTTGGCCCAGTAGTTTCAGAGGAGAAGATTTTTGTAAAAGATGGCTAAGATTTACGAAAAATGGTTAAAAATTGACTATAAAGGGCAATAACTCCTAAAGGGGTCATCTGACCATTTCGGTCATGTTGACTTATTTGTAAATCTTACTTTGCTGAACATTATTGCTGTTTACAGTTTATCTCTATCTATAATAATATTCAAGATAACAAAAAACAGCAAAATTTCCTTAAAATTACCAATTCAGGGGCAGCAACCCAACAACAAGTTGCCCAATTCATCTGAAAATTTCAGGACAGATAGATCTTGACCTGATAAACAATTCTACCCCATGTCAGATTTGCTCTAAATGCTTTGGTTTTTGAGTTATAAGCCAAAAACTGCATTTTACCACTATGTTCTATTTTTAGCCATGATATATTATACTAGATACCCCAATGATGATTGTGGCCAAGTTTGGTTTAATTTGGCCCAGTAGTTTCAGAGGAGAAGATTTTTGTAAAAGTTAACAACGACGACGGACGACGGACGCAAAGTGATGGGAAAAGCTCACTTGGCCCTTTGGGCTAGGTGAGCTAAAAAGGGGGTCCTAACACAGGATAAAAGGGGGGTTCCAACCACATGTCCCCATTCAAATGCATTGATCGTCAAAAAAAGGGGTGTTCCAACCCCCAGAACCCCACCCGCCCCTGAATTCGCCACTGCGATGACAAATACATCATCTGACCCATGCAGCTAACGAGGAAAAGCATTACTCGTCTTACATAGTCTACATTTGCATATACCATAATATGTTCAGTGGTCAAGGGATCACGCAAGACAAGCGGTATTGTCATGGTGTCACTAAAACGTTGCTTCAAGTTCCTACGGGGAGAACACTGATCTCCCATCAGTAAATGCGGTATATAATAGGTGTTGGGTAAAAACAAAATGTGCCAAATATGGCTACGGTAATATGTGTCTGGGATAAGAAAATCCTTAGTATTTCGAATAATTTAAACTTATGCAACCAGTAAATTTATAAAAAGGTGCTTTACGTTGTTGAGGCATGATGGGTTGGTTGCTTTAACATCATCAGGTTGTGTGGTTTTACGTTCTTTCTATTAGTCAAGTTCATTTGATTTGTATCATTCTCTTATTATAATCAGTCCTATGCACTGACTTGATCTATAAAATAAGTGTTGTTGCATTTGTAAATGTAGAATTATTAAGAAAACAGGGTTCCACATTTCTTAGGCAAGTTAACCTTTAAATGAAATTGGCTATTCTCCTTGAGTTCTCTTTTTGTCACGTAGCTCTTCCTGTGTTCAAATATAAATTATCTACATTCTAGCTTGGCGTTCAATTTTGAGTTATGTTGTTCGCTGTTACATGATTCTCACCGTTAGTAGTCAGTGGTACGCCTATTGACTCAGCCGAGAAGGAAGTTGCTGTTTGTCACTTTTTTCGGAATTATTACTGTTTTAGTTATATCCTTTGGTTTTATTCTGGGAATCAAGTATAGCCAATACAAAACATTGTAACACCAAGAGCTAGTACAAATGTAGTCTAAAGTAGGTCATGCACTAACAGTGTTTTAAACGCGAATGTTTCCATTGTTATGTCTGTATGTATCAGTGAAAAGGCTTTTTAGAAATTGTTTTTTTTAAAATGTCATAATCAACATTGTAAAATCTTCATTTGCCCTATATCTTTTTATTCCAGAACATGTGAATCGAATGCTCAAAAACTCTCAATTCCATACTAACTTCCGGCTTGAAAGTTAAATATTCAAGTAACCGGACTAGATATCTGGTGAACAGAATTTCATTTAGATTTTTTATGGATTTTTTACTTACTGTTTGAAACAGGAAATATATGTTAGTTGATTAACAGTTACAGCATAAATGAATTTCTCATCGGTTTTAAAATTGTTTCATAATCTAGTAAAAAAGCAAGCTCGAAAGCCGTGGTGTAGTGGTTAGTGCATCGGACTACTAACACAAAGGTTCCTGGTTCGATTCCCGTCTGGGATGGAAATTTTAGGGACTGAATTTTCGGCTCTCCCTTGACACCATTTGCGAATATGGTCTTGAGGAAACGATGATAGTCTGTCGGAAGGGGACGACAAATGGCTGACCCGTGTTAAAAGAGAGCCATATCTCTTGCACGTTAAAGACACCCTTCTAAATTTCGAAAAAGAACAGGCTAATGCCGCTAAAAGGCAGCACTCGTACCCGCAAAGTGGAAAGGGATTAATATAAGTTGCAAAACTTGATTCCAAATCCACTATAAATAAATATCAATAAACTAAGCTCTTGGAGCTTGTGGCATTAATTGATATGCGTATTGTGTCAATGTAACCTGAGGAATATGTAGAGCAGAAATATCAGTTTACATGACGGAACAGGTATTTATGGATGGTATCGAAGTGCACTATTTTACTTTAAGGCATGCGAAGAGGATTGGTACAGTAAATATTTACCGTAAAAAGATTTGGTTCCTCGCTTGAGGATGTACTTAGGTGAAGTTAAAATCCAGAATTTAGAATTGATACTATAAGTCGGAAATATTGAAGGTTTTGGAGCTTCTTTTCAATATATTTGATTTTAAAAAAATGGCTGGAAAAGGCCGACTCGGACTTTGACATTATATTTGCATACATATTATTTGCGTCTAAAATCGAAAGAAAAAAATCTATAATTTTCTTTAATTTTGGAAAATTACTTGTTTTAAACTAAAAGTCTTCTATGAAAAGAAAATGAGTGTTATGGGGCAATATATTTTATCCTGTATTGTAGAAAAAACCCAAGAAATCCGAACATCTGACATAATTCCTAAACCTCACCTTAGTACATCCTTAAAGTCCTTTTTGTTCAAATACATTGTACATGTTAATGTAGAATTGTTAAGAAAATGGGGTTTAAAATTCCTTATGCAAAGTTGACCTTTAAATAAAATTGGCTATTCTCCTTGTGTTCTCTTTTTGTCACGAATCTCCTCCTGTGTTCAAATATACCTACATTCTAGATTGGCTTTCCGTTTTGAGTTGTGTTGTTTGCTGTTACATGTTTCTCACTATTGGTAGTCATTGGTACGTATACATTGTATTACATCATAGGAGGAAGTTGCTATTTGTGAAAATTTATTTCGGGATAGTTCATGTTATCCTTTATTTTTATTCTGGCACAGACAATACAAAAAATTATCAATACCACACGTTACCCAAAGAATCTAGTAGTGTAAAGTAGGTCGCGCACTCTAAAGTGTTTTAAACGCGATTTCTTTCATTGGCATATATGTATGTATCAGTAAAAGGTCTTTTTAGAAATTGGGTTTTAATCAACCTTATGTAAACTTCATTTGCCATACATCTTTTTATTCCAGGACATGTGAATCGAATGCTCTAAAACTCTAAATTCAATACTGACTTCCGTTTGAAAATTAAATATTCAAGTAACCGGACAAGATGTTATCTTGTGAAAAGAATTTTATTTACATTTTTGTATGGATTTTTTTACCTAATGTTTGAAACAGGAAATATATGATACTTGATTTTCAGTTACAGCATAAATGAATCTCTCATCGGTTTTAAAATTGTTTTATTATCTGGTAAAAAAAGCAAGTTCTTGGAGCTTGTGGCATTAATTGATTCTGTGAAATGTGTCAATGTAAACTGAGGAATATGTAGAGCAAAAATAATAGTTTACATGACGGAACAAGTATTTATGGATGGGATAGAATTGCAATATTTAACTTAAAGGGATGCAAAGAGGATTGGTACATATAAGTTACATGTACGTATGTAACACATAGTTAATATACATTTATCAATTAAAACCCTTTAATGTGAGTGTCTCTAAGACAATACTTATAATGACAAATACAGACTCCAAGGCTCTGTGTTGAAGGCCGTACATTGACCTATAATGGTTTACTTTTTTTAAATTGTTATTTGGATGGAGAGTTGTCTCATTGTCACTCACACCACATCTTCCTATTATATCTATAATCTGTTGACATTTAGATCTTGTGCAAGCGTGGACACATGATTTGTATAATTTAATAAATAAACTAATCATAGATACCAGGCTTTCAATTTGTTAGGACAGATGCGCGTTTCGTCTACAAAACACTCATTAGTAACGCTCGACAAAAAAGGGTCCTATTGAATAAAGGTAAAAGAGGAAGATGTGGTATGATTTCCAATGACAAAACTCTCAACAGGATACCAAATTATTGACCGTTTGATTAAAACGTTTTATAGCAAATAAAAACCATTATATGCAATTTAAAACTACCATAAACAAATAAAAAAAATAATTAAAACTGGCACACGTCTTTCTTCTTCATTTTTAATAACTATTTGCTGAACATTATGGATGAATGGTACAGTCCTAATTATGTTTTATATTGATTAAATCAGTATTCTTAGAAACATTGTTTTCCTTGTCCTACGAATAAGTTTAAAGTCTAATTAACTCATTTAATTGATTGCCTTTGATCTTATATTCTTTACTAATATAGACAAAGATAAAATATTGATCAACGCATGAAATGTCAAATGTAAACAAATTTGTGAATATTAAAGAAGAGAATAAACAGAATAAATATACACAAAATTTGCAATATTCGTCTGATAATGATTGTTCAGAATCCATGGTCATGATCATGAATTTTGTTTTTACATCTTTAAAGGAAATGGTATGATTTTTTTTTTTTATCAATAGCAAGTTGGATACTCCTTTTCCCAATGCCTCGCACCCAGATTTTTTTACTTGTGAGTGCATTAACCCGTTTGGTTTTCATTCAACAAAAACGATAATAAGTATTTGTAGTGAACATTTTATCCTTTGTAACATAAATGATAATCTTTATTGCAAAATTACACCCATAAGGGTCCAGCAATACTACATCTATATAAGAAAAAAGTCAGTAAACAAAAATATTTAAAATAAAAATTTAAGAAAATTTTGAATCGTGAAAAGATTTAACCACATGGTCGTCTCTAAAAAAGTTAACTACATGTAAGCATTCAATTTGTTCGTGTTACATCAAACCATCAATTCAATTTTTAATAGTTTACCAATTGTAATACGAATTGATTTTGAAACAAAAATAGAAAAAAATCGTTCATATTGTGTAAAGTTTGTGCTGATGTGTCTAAATAATCTAATAGGTTATCAAAACGAATAGCTTTCAGATGTAAACAAATCACTCCACAAATAGATCGCAATGTAAACAAAAAGTACTTTTCACTGAAATTGATACATTGTATTTGATTTGCGAATTTTCCAAGATGACTCGAAACGAAACCTTAGAAAACATTAACCATTTTACAGTATTAAGGAAAGCCATTGAAGTGTGCTTCCGTCTCTACAAATCAACTTTATTTGTAAAAAAACATTCCTGAAGATGCTTTAAAATTAATTTTCTTCCGGTATGTGATATCTTATATCGCGCCAATAGGATTGTTTTTGTTTTCTTTCCATATAGTGTTCCTAAATTCTAACATATTAACTTAAACTAAATTTCAGTTTTTGAAATATTTATTCAGTTTGTCGCAAGTTTTGTCAATGGCGTATAATTGTATATTCCATACCTTGTATTCGTATATATTATTAATATTAATCGAATATTTTTAAGGATTTGTGATTCGTTAAAACTTTATCACATGAACATTTGTATTTACTCAGTTTGCACGCCAATACTGTTGTGTTTAGTTTTTCGTAGGTCAAAAACAGCATATTGCACAAGCATACAGCATGTTACTAAAAATACATTCTAGAAATCCCCATATTTACATTGTTCATGCAATAGTTGTTGGTTAATAATATAACAATTGTAGCCTTTGGTTGAGGTCCTTCGTCCTCAGTCAATATGCTTCTCTTAGGTCGATATAACCTCGTATCGACCTCATACAAAGGCTATAATTGTATAATACAACTTAGAACTAACATCAAAAAATATAATTAAGCACAATCTTTATTGAAAAGATAATTCGTTTCAAACGTAAGTTCATAAAAACTTTATTTCTACTGGTAAAAGGATAGTACAGTTATTTGGAAGTCTTTTTCTTTTCTCGGTCCAACGGGTCAACAGTTTATTCTTTCCGTCATTTGAGGGAAAATCAGCAAATCAGTTAATAAGAAAAGAAAAAAATCAGTTCTTATCAAATAGTCCGTTTTGATGTATGTTGGCGTTATGTTGATGTTGATGTTGCAGTTTAGTGTTTCTGTTGTACCGTTGCTTTTCTCTTATAATTGATATTTCTCCCTCTGAATTGTTTTGTGACCCGAATTTGTTTTCGCTTTATGACTATTGAACAGCGGTATTTACTATTGTTGCTTTTATTTGTAACACTTTGCGACGTGCATGACATTGCTAGAAAAACGCTTTTAAATAAAAAATAAAAATAAAAGTGAGAACTTTAGTACGTGCGCTTTTGTAGTTATGCTTAAAACAAAAATCTTACAAATAAAATTGTAAAAACATATGTTGTTTCCGCTTCTGTTCGTACTAATGAATGTTGTCCCAGAACCACGTGTTGTTTAATTACACGTAAATTATATCACATGAGATTTTTTCAGAAAGAAAACAATTAATCATAGAATCAAATCAACTAAATAACGAAGTTATCGTGAAATAGTTTGTGTTTTGTAACTTGCAGACGATAAGGAATTTATGAAATTTGCATACGGTTCAACGTAATCGTTCAGACACATAAAAAATATTTCATTGTATTATTGAAAAAAACAAATCGACGGCACAATCAAGTAAGCAATGTCAAAGCTTTACCGGTACATAAAACTGATACTATTTATATGGGATTTATAGGCACATTGTTCCATGACAAACTTAATAGTTAGAAATTTATGATTCAAAGTATAATTTCGTGATTTTAGTTCAGTAAAAAATAAATCCTTATGATGACAAATGGAATACTCAGCTAGGTATTAGAAAACATGAAAAATTTAATTAGCTCCTGATGAAGCCTTTGAAATAAGGTTTTAAGACCAATTAATTTTAAGCCAGTACAAAACAAAGATGTTCTTTCTGCAAATCAGCTTGTAAACCTTTCTATAAAGCCAATATTACAGTATTTATCGACACGTATTTTCTAAAAACAAAAATAAAACTGTACGAAAAGACAAAATGATGATAGAAAACTCGTTGGCATGTATATAATTTACACAAAATAAAATTGAGAATGGAAATGGGAAATTTGTCGAATACTCAACAACCCGACCATAGGGCAGAAAAAATAACACAAGGCCACCAAAAGGATGACTTGCACACAAGGTGACTTGCATTTTTAGTTAGCACTATATTCCCGGTAATTCTATTGCAGTAATTAAAAAAAGAAAGCTACACATGTACCAAAAACAAGCATGAAGGATAATTAACATTTGAGATTTTTACTTGTTAAATAAGTTGTATATGAAACGTCTCGTGTTAAAAAAAAAACACAATTCTGACCGCATTTGAAAATATTATATACAGATAAGAGGACATGTGGTATGGTCGCCAATGAGACCACTCGCCACCACAGACCAAATGACGTAGATGTTAACAAATTTACATGTTCATAGCTCTTACAAATGAGGGACGAAAGATACCAAAGGGACAGTCAAACTCATAAATCTAAAACAAACTGACAACGCCATGGCTAAAAATGAAAAAGACAAACAAACAACAGCACACACGACACAACATAGAAAACTAAAGAATAAACAACACGAACCCCACAAATTACAAATGAATGTTCCAAATATTTTTTTTCACTAATTATTAGTCATTTTTTTCTTTTTCGATGAATGTAACAATCTTTTAAATCAATTAAAGAATACGCAACGGCATATGACCATCTCTCTCTTTTTTTTTTAAATGTTGGGTTTGCCAGAATTGTCCATATGTAACAGGTGTGCGCTCGGGATGATAACATCATTTCTCGGGTTATCAAGACATTCGTTCGACTTTTAAACTGTTGCATTTTGTAAGTAAAATAGTTTATCGACTTTGTAACTGATAAGTAAGATAGCACAAATATTAAAAAAAGATCGTTTGCATTTTGATTTGCGTTTTTTTTTTTTTTTGTTCTTATGTCGATAAGTTGTAAAAAAAAAGATGATGAGGGTGGTTTTAACGACTTTAACTAACCATGAGCCTTGCACGGAAAAAGTACGAGTCTTACAAGGAAAAAAATACGATTTGCCTTTTTCTTCTTAAACAAACATGTATGCCATGCCTATTTTATCTATTTACAGCATGTTTATGATACATTTATGTAGGTACCAGTCGTTTGTTAGCTTAGGGTTGAAGGGTTTCGTATGAATGTTATTCTTCTATTTTTGTAAATTGGAAACTTGCAAAATTAATATTAGTTAAGATCAAGTTTGCATTCCATGACAAACTTAATAGTTAGAAATTTATGATTCAAAGTATAATTTCGTGATTTTAGTTCAGTAAAAAATAAATCCTTATGATGACAAATGGAATACTCAGCTAGGTATAAGAAAACATGGAAAATTTAATTAGCTCCTGATGAAGCCTTTGAAATAAGGTTTTAAGACCAATTAATTTTAAGCCCGTACTAAACAAAGGTGTTCTTTCTGCAAATCCAGCTTCTAAACCTTTCTATAAAGCCATTTTTTAAGTATTTATCGACACGTATTTTCTAAAAACAAAAAACAAACTGTACGAAAAGACAAAATGATGATAGAAAAGTCGATGGAATGTATATAATTTACACAAAATAAAATTGAGAATGGAAATGGGAAATTCGTCAAATAGACAACAACCCGAACATGGGGCAGAAAAAACAACACAAGGCCACCAAAAGGATGACTTGCACACAAGGTGACATGCATTTTTAGTTGGCACTATATTCCCGGTAATTATATTGCAGTAATTATAAAGAAAGCTACACATGTACCAAAAACAAGCATATGAAGGATAATTAACATTTGAGATTTTTACTTGTTAAATAAGTTGTATGAAAAGTCTCGTGTTAAAAAAAAAAACAAAACACAATTCTGACCGCATTTGAAAATATTAGATACAGATAAGAGGACATGTGGTATGGTCGCCCATGAGACCACTCGCCACCACAGACCAAAATGACGTAGAAGTTAACAAATTTACATGTTCATAACTCTTACAAATGAATGTTCCAAATAATCTTATTCACTAATTTGCACCTCTCAAAGTTGGTCATTTTTTTTCTTTTTCGATGAATGTAACAATCTTTTGATAAACACTTAAAGAATACGCAACGGCATATGCCCATCTCTCTCTCTTTCTCTCTCTCTCTCTCTCTCAAATGTTGGGTTTGCCAGAATTGTCCATATGTAACAGGTGTGCGCTCGGGATTCCATCATTTCTCGGGTTATCAAGACATTCGTTCGACTTTTAAACTGTTACATTTTGTAAGTAAAATAGTTTATCGACTATGTTTATCTGTTATGTAACTGATAAGTAAGATAGCACAAATAATAAAAAAAGATCGTTTACATTTTGATTTGCGTTTTTTTTTTTTTTTTTTGTTCACAGCATGTTTATGATAAATTTATGTAGGTACCAGTCGTTTGTTAGCTTAGGGTTGAAGGGTTTCGTATGAATGTTATTCTTCTATTTTTGTAAATTGGAAACTTGTAAAATTAATATTAGTTAAAGCGTCATGAATTTATATACAAAAATCATATGTTATGCAATGGAAATATATTGCACGTATTACTCGTATTTCTGAGTGCTGCTGAAATTTGACCACTCATGATTTCGTTCAAAATTTGGATATTTAAACCTTTTTTTAATATTGTTCCAACAAAGACAAGTGTTACAGTAGCTGACTTGGTCGTGTAATATGAATGATACATAATGTACAAAGTCCTTTAAAAGATTAAATCGGTCGAAACATTTGTCGATGCAAGTGTTACCAGAAATGAACCTCGGATATATCTACGTTTAATATCAAATATATGAATAATTATGATCATTTTTATAACTAAAGAAGGCTAGTTCAATGTTTATCATTCTTCATTCAAAAAATGCAGATATCCTCTTTTGCGTTTCATTGTTTTAAATAAACTGACAACTTGTTTAATTCAAACATGTTGAATAGACGCGAGTGTCTGCTTATATAAGACTGAAACTACTGACTTAATATATTCTTGCCTAGAAATATATGGAAATCATTTAAATTGTTTGTCCAGTTGAATTAACATGTTTCATTATACATTGAAGAATTACAATCCAAAACCAAGTACATTCATACAACAACTGGTATTTAAAATGCCAATGTTAAAATTCTTCTGATAATTGTCCATAGAAATTTGTAATTAAAATTTTTGCTTACCTCTAGGTCTGACCATCCTAATAATCCAAACGTGAAAACAATTTTGTGAAATGACCTCATAAAAAAGTCAATACTAACGAAAACACCTGGATTACCATAGCAACTAATTCCATATCATTTAATTGTGCGACACGTGAAAATGAAGTACAAATTTTAAAAATTGATTCTTCATATATAATAATCATAATTATCATGCAACGTAAAACCAAACGTAATTCAGTCAATTAAATCTTCGAGTAAAGCAAACTTCTGATTTACCAACATATTACACTTTAACTGTAATCTTTCGAAATCATCAAGTTAAAAATAACTTAAATATCGAACACGGATGATTAATAAGTGCTTAATTGCTGATCTGAATTCTCATTGGGAAATTTTATTAAAATTCTTTTGCTGTAAATCTATAACTGGTTTATTGTTCTTCGGAGTAAAAGATTAACATGATATTTCGGTAAAATTAAAAACACTAGTATCATATTCTAAAAATATCATTATCAAACTTTTTATCTAAAAATATATATGTTCATTTCTTTTCAAAAGAATAAGTGAAACATAACTGTTAAACTAAATGCTTTTGAGTTTAGTGTGGTTATCAAACAGGCCAACTGTCGTGTTGCTGTATAAATAGTACATGTATGTACCAAAATGCTGTTATTCAGATATCATTGACAGCAAATGATGAGGCACTGCGTTTGTGCATATTTGCGCCTAGCTCTGTCTCTAATCGATCCATTATCAGTTCATTATTGGAAATAATTTTGTAACAAAATTGTAATCATCAATTATACAGGATCAAACAAATTATTTACAAGAGTGCATTGCAAATTATCATTGTTATCAATTATACACACACAAAAGTAAAAAACAAATGGATAACTTAACGTTATTGTTTGATATAATTTATTAAAATACTAGTGTATAATTTTGTAATTAATTTACAAGGATTTCAAAATTGTTTTCTGGAGAAGTGTTTGGAAATTCTATTGCGATCGGATATTAAATGTTTGCTGTGAATTTCTTATTTTGTTTGGACCGGTTATCTTTTGTTTCTTTGTTTCTTTTTTTATTTTATTTGTGATTTTCTCACAAAATTTTATGGCCATTCAATTCAATTCAACTCAATTCAATACCAGCTCGATTTAGTTATCGTCCGTGGCTCCAGGGAAAGATATTATGTATAGAACAGTTTTTCAAACGGTATTTTTGCACTGCTGGTTTGTTTGATTCATTTGAAGTATTTATAAACGATCAATTGAAAACTAAGTTTAATGTATTGTAGCGTTTTACTGACCTACATGCAGCACTTTTATCTAGAGTATTGATCTAGTTCATGTATATAGTGATTATATTCTTAAATGATAAATGAATAATGAACGTATCAATGTATACCATTTGCATTATCTTCAACAGTCAGGAGTATGATCGAGCAATAATTATTGGCAATTGTTCCCCAAAATATACGGTCTAGTTTGCTATGCAGTATGAGTTTTTTTCTCATTCTTGCAGGCCGTACGGTGACCTAAAGTTGCTAATCTTCTTCGTCATTTGGAGTCTCTGGTGGCGAGTTGTCTCATTGGTAGTTAAATTACATCTCATTTCATACACACTGCAAATTTATAAATGTAATATTTCAAGAGAACCAACTGCCAACGCTGAACACCGTTTATTTGTAACAAAAGTGTATTTATATTGTATGCATTATATACAACATATCATATTTATTTTGTTCAAGGCCATTTCTTTCCAAACTCTATGGTACTGATTTGTCTTATTTCTAAAGTCGTGAGTTATTTGTTGAAACCCATCTAATAGTTTTAATAAAAAAAGGGAGAATAGTTGGGAGATTGGACAAATTGAACTAAAGGCTTGATATTGTATATAAATCGGGTTCACAACTACGTACAAATGTACTAGAACTTTTGTTCACAATTGTGTAAGCTTTTTAGAAAGCCGATTACCAACCATTGTATAAGCATTTCAGAGAGCCGATTGTCTGCTGTTGTATAACTGTTTTAGGAAGCCGATTACATACAATTATATAAGCGTTCCAGGAAGCTTAAAACATATGTTTGTGGTTTATATAAAATGGTATGTGTGTGTTATGCAACATGGTATGTGTATGTTATGTGAAGTGGTATGTTTGTGTCATGTAAATTGGTATGTGTGACTTGAAAAATGGTATGTTTGTGCTATATAAAATGGCATGTGTTTGTTGTATAAATTGGTATGTGTGTTAGGTAAAATGGTATGTTTGTGTTATATAAAATGGTATGTGCGTGTTTTATAAGATGGTATGTCTGTGTTATGAAAAGTGGTATGTGTGTGTTATGTTAAATGAGGAGTGTCATGTCCAATTATATATGCATGTTATATAAAATGCTATGTGTTTGCTATATAATCTCAAGTATATAATATGGTATATGTGTGATATATAATAATATGTGTCTTGTATAAAATGGTATGTGTTCGAGTAACAAACTGTTAAGTTAAACAAAACTTTAAATTCTTGAAAAACTAAGGCTTTTCTACCTCAGGAATAGATTACCTTGGCTGTTTTTGGCAAAACTTTTATGAATATTTGGTCCTCCATGCCCTTCAACTTCGTACTTTATTTGATCTTTTAAACATTTTTTTTTTTATTCGAGCGTCACTGATGAGTCTTTTGTAGACGAGACGCGAGTCTGGCGTAAGTGTAAAAGATTAGTCCTGGTATCTACATGTTTGATGAGTTTATTTGTTATAATACATAAAATCATTGAAATTATGATTTTTTTGTGTGTATTTTTTTAAATTGGTAAGTGTGTTAAAGAAAAGGATATATATGTGATATGAAATGGTGTTTGTGTGATATGAAATGGTATGATAGAATCAAATTCATAACAGTGTGGTCGACGGTAAAACGTTTATTAGTAATTCTATTGAAAAATTTACCTATAACTTGTTTGTCGTTGGCGATGATTTTATGCTCACTCAGTCTATCGGAGGCCTTCAAGTGGGGATTTAAATAATCACTTGTTACACATTTTGATAAATAAAATGAAACTTTCTTTTCACAAATCATTTAAGGAATTGTTTTAAATGATTGTTATACCATCACTTACAAGTTTCACTTTTAAGAATATTAATGTCCAGAGCTGATATCAATAAATAATAATAAAAAAAAAAAAAAAAAAAGTTTATTCATGGTAAAAAAAAAAAAAAAAAAAAAAATTAAGTTAATGGGGACCCGTGTTATTTCAGAAAATATCTTATTGATTAAGAGAACAAAAACTTCTACGTTGTGATCATTTAAGAGTGGCCTACTATTTATTCAATGCTAACCATGTGGGCTTTGTTTTGTTTTTTTATACCATAACTCGGTTCGTTCATTCAGATATTTGTCAGTTTGCATTGGCTCTTCAAGTCCAACACACAACTTCTCACGAAATTGGTATTTTTCTTACAAAAATTACATCCATGTGATGTATTCTTTTCATGGAGAATGAATGTTGCACCTTATTTTATTTGTTGTCGGGGTTTTTTTGTGTATCATTGACGTATAAGACAACCTGACTCTTCTTTATTCAAATTTAAAAACATACGATATGGCAATTATGACACAAAATAAC
This sequence comes from Mytilus galloprovincialis, assembly GCA_037788925.1. Taxonomy (NCBI): domain Eukaryota; kingdom Metazoa; phylum Mollusca; class Bivalvia; order Mytilida; family Mytilidae; genus Mytilus; species Mytilus galloprovincialis. The sequence goes on along the minus strand of CM075333.1, from coordinate 41,227,764 downwards.
TATATTAAACTTACAGCAGAAGAAAGATAATGAACATCGATTTTATAGTCCACTAAATATCGAAGTCACAAAGTGGTCTTTTTAAAAATGATGTAAATTTATAAAGGAAACAACAAACAAACTAGTTCGAATATTTATATTGGAAAAGGTAACGGTGTGTAAATCATAACAATTATTTTATTTCAATGAAAATCAAACTGTTGAATTTTTCCGCTACAAGCGAATTTTTAATTTTGGTCGCAATTTTAAAATCAATAAATCTTGTATTCTTGTTGGAAGTTGCACTGTGTAGTTTATACTCTTTTTTTTAATGCCACACAAATCCAACACAGACAAAAAAAATGGTAGGTTCAAGAAATAATTGATGCAAACTATACTTTATTGTAGTTTTAACATGGGTAGGCATTATATTCGTGATTATTTTTGCCCGAGCGATATCGAAAAACTATTATAAAAAGTGTACTAGTTCAGTGAAAATGTACGTCATTCTTAAATCCTAAACAAAAATTAATAAACATACAAGTCTACCAAAGGCCAGAGACTCCTTACTTGTATGATTTTGTAAAAAAATGCATCTTTTTAAAATAGTCGAAAATAAAATTGTCTGTCCAATGGAAAAGTCGAAGCCCAAAAAAGATGAACGGTGCATTATAGAAACATAGAAGCTAGTTGCAAAAGTTGACGACAAGATCTATTTTATAACTTGAGTATGGCCTAATACTATTAACCTGAAATAAATATATTTATAGTAATTCCCTTGATACGAAAGATCTACATGTTGCCTTGGGCTTTTTTTTTTTTTTTTTTGCTCTTTGGTTGGATTGTTGTCTCAATGACAATTCAATTCTCATTCTTATCATAGATATAACTGCTTGTTAAAATAAGAATATGTAGTGTGATAGACAATCAGACAAATTCTTTCCAGGGACCAACAGGCGTTAGCAAGCTATTGGTCCCCGTATGGCATTCGACCATAAGCAAAATACACACTTTATAGAATGAAAGCTCCAAGAGGTCTTGGCATGAAAAAAACAAACACAAAAGTTGAGCGAGAGAAAAAAAAATAGGGATACCGCATGAAAATTGGAAAATGGTCCGCAACATTACTTTAGTCAACTCACTAAGTTGAAATTAAAGGCCTGGCGAATTTTATCCTTTTTCAATGAATGTGATGTATGTTTAAAAAAAGATCATGGTTTGTTTGGACATTTTTATAATTCAAGTCTTGGTTTTAAATTATTTGCAAGTAAGTTTAAAGTCATGAACAAATAATCACTCACAGAAAGACGTCAAATCCATCAACAAAAGAAAAAAAAATAATAGACGACCGACAACGCACAGAATATCATGTATGTGTTCCGGACCATATGAGTATTTGGACCATACGCATATGTCATGACCATACGCGTATACTCATATGGTCCAACCATACACGTATGGTCCGACCGTACGCGTATGACGGGTATGGTCATGCGCGTATGGTCCAAATACTCATAAGGTCCGGAACATATTTTATTTGCGATCACAAAATGCACGAAGACGTCCATTTCTATGTAAATTGGGTCGATTTTAATATAAATAAGATGAATGCGTTTCTGTTGCCAAGTGTTTTTCACAAGTATAGTAGCAGTATAGCAGAACAGTTTAAGTTTCCTATATACACCAAATGATACATGTTGCCAATACAATAACATAAATGCATGCAAATTTCACAAGGTTTAATCCAAATAGCTTTCTTACTATCCAATAACTTTCAAGTACGAAAAAGACAGGGCAGAAGTATATTTTGTCTTTATGTTTTGTATTTGCACAACTTGTGAAAGTGGATTATGCATTCGTTCTAAGATAAAATTAGACCAGATAAAAGTGAAAAGATGACATAATTCGAATTGTTAAATCGCTTTGACATCCGAAAAAGATAATCAATCAATACATGCATTGCAACTTTTAAAGCCAGTAAGTCATTCTTTTTTCTGAAAGAACATGGCTTTGCGATATCATATTATGAAAATTGATAGTCGAAACATAACAAAAACACAAGTAAAGGACGTTTAATAAATCAATATAAATCAAAACACAAATTCCTGATTAGTATTTCGAATTATTTTATATAGGCGTTGAGAACCTTTGGTGACCCCACGGTTTAAATGTCTATATTAAGGACGTCGTGAGCAATGGGCGTTATAGACGAACGTTCACCTAATCTGTCCCAGTCAATGGGATATTAAAGTGCGCCAATCAATGTCCACAGCCACACTGTTATGAATTCGATTCTAATGTACATGTACAGTGATGTGCATGTCCGATGATAAACAACACATGTCTGTGTAACCTTGTGTCAGACTAACATCGATGATCAATACCAATAACTTCATTTCTTGGAACCTTATAATTGCTCTGGACAATATGTACATATTCCGGTTAATGAATTGACAGTTTCCTGTAACTCTTTGTTTACATGATAGTTGGAAGACGTATGAGTCATGTTTGTAAATTCTTTAAGCATCACACTATATATTATTGTTTAGTATTTGTGTTCTTACTTGACAAATAATTCAGGTAAACAACTTATGATGATACATGTATACAGATTCATAAAACTGTATCTTATTACATATTGAGAAGTAGAAAATAACGATAAATATTGCAAATCCCACTATTACCTTGTGTAAATAGTCGATAATTAATTAACATAGAGTATAAAAAGGCATGCGGAAGTGGAATGATTGCTAATGAGACAACTGTTTATCAGAGACCAAACAAACTTACAAATATTAAAATATTAATATGAATATTCACTGACATTTCCAGGTTGTACAACGGAACATAATGCTTATATTTACAAAATTGCTTTAACAGATACATGTGTATGGTTGGTAAAAACAATCGAGCAGATGTAAGACCATCTTACATGTATTGGAACACTTACCACATCTCCTTATAGCTATATACTCTTTATGCATGAAGTCTTAAAATTGAGGTGGTATTTATTTAGACAGATACTGTTAATTACTAAACTGCTGTTGGTAGTAAATGATTTAATTTAGTTTGTTTTCGCACACACTCCTTTTTCGAATTAAACAACTGTAAACAGGGTTTGTTAAGAATGAACAGATTAAAGAAAAAAACATTGTCATTTAGTCTCTTGTGGAGAGTTGTCTAATTGGCAATCATACCACATCTTCTTTTTTTTAATTTTTTATATGTACAACACAATTAGAATAAATTTGTCCAATATTCAAAAAGAACATTGTCATCATCATAATATATAAAGATATAAACAATATCCATTTTGAAAACTATATCTATACCAAACCAGGCCATCGGCAAAAACTAGAACAAAAATCTCTAAATGTCACTGATAATCGAACATGTTATGAATCGTTATCAGCTTCGTATAAACAAACTGAATATAGGACATGGCTTCACATATTTATTTGAATGTTACTTTATGGATGTATCGATTGTCTAGTCTATTTTTTATGTATTAACTGTACATTTGCATTCAGATATCGCAAATCAAATTTATTTGTTCATAGTGTGTTAATTTACGTTTTTTGATTGAGTTAAGCCTGCCAATTGATATGTTATCGTGTGTTTTTCTATGTTGTGATGTTATGCTATTGTTTCATAAAAAAAGTAGAAGGTTTGGTACCATTAAAACGTTTAATCCCGCTGCAAATGTTTGCACCTGTCCTAAGTCAGGAATCTGATGTGCAGTAGTTGTCGGTTTGTTTATGTAATTTATACGTGTTTCTCGTTTCTCGTTTTTTTTTTTAAATATATCGTTTTATATATCCCGTTTGAATGGTTTTACACTAGTAATTTTGGGGCCCTTTATAGATTGTTGTTCGGTGTGAGCCAAGGCTCCGTGTTGAAGGCCTTATATTGACCTATAATGGTTTACTTTTATAAATTGTTGTTTGGATGGAAAGTTGTCTCATTGACACTCAAACCACATCTTCCTATATCTAAAAAAAAAAAGGACAATATAAGAATTAAAAAAAAAATGCTGACAAGGTGCAACCAATTGAAGAAGAAAAACAAGCGATTTTATTAATGAATGGAAGAATGAGAACACTTTGTAGCACGAGATGAACTGTGATCTTAATAACATGGTTTTACGGGCAATACTTCGATATCAACCCACTCTTTTAAGTTAAATACTATATTAAATGGATTTTAGCCAATAACTCGTAACTTAAATTGACCAATCAAGATTGACAGACACTTATCTGGTGTCTAGAAGTCAACATGCAATTTCCGGTTTGTCTAAGTACTGCTATTAGAATTAAGGGATGTAGAAAGTCCTTTCAGCATAGACAATAAATCACAAGTTTTCCAACAAAAAAAAAATATCCGTTTAAAAAAATATGGGTATTCGTTCCTGCAAGACGTAAATTGTACCCAATACCAACTTAAATTCTAGTAAATCGTAAATCGGCAACACAGTTTTCAATTTACCGTTATCAGTTCAACTTCTTCAAGCTTCATGCACTTTTTTCTACAGATGTGAAGGCGAAATTTAAGATTTTATAATTGTTTCCACCCGACCCAATAAAGATACATCAAGTAATGATGTAATTGTTACATGAATCAGTTCGCAAGATGCACAACGCGCTTTTATTCAGAAGTTATAACATATTAAGAAATGCAGGATTGCATTAAAAAAAATATGCAATTTAACAAAAATCCTTGATTTTTTTATTTTGCAATAACTAAGAATACACTGGAAGAATACAGGTAATTTTCAATTTTGCTAAGATAACAATAATTGTTCTCCTTATGTCAACATTGTCCTAGAAAAATACTAGCCTCGCTATGGTTATAAATGTCTCTAGGAAATATAAACAATCGGAACTTGTCATCAATCAGCTGAAGTGCATTGTATCGATAGAATCAAACAGCAGGATGCAGTTTAGTATTAAAGATTGTGTTTACATTGATAATTCATCTATTTTTTATTCGACAAATGGTGTAGTCATGGTTGTCAAATATAGTATTGTGTACAGACAGTCATGTGTAATTCGTTGATACAGTTTTATTCTAAAATGTTCATTTAATAGATAACGATTTTCTATTTGATTAAAACTTGGGTTTCACCTGCTTCAGTTAAATTTTATAGCAGACATTTTTCTAAGTGTCATGCGCACGCCTTATTTGGACTTGTTCTCTCTTGATTCAATCGTTCTGGATTTTTTCAGCTCTTGACAAAATGTAACCCCGGCTAATATCCAAATATACTTGCTACTGGATTATTAATTTAAACCACAATCAATCAATCACCCTCCCCCCCCCCCCCCCCCAAAAAACCCAACTTAATATTAATAAAAAGAAGAGTATTATTCTTTCTCAGAAATCCACAAACCGTTTATATCGTTTAATTATTTAAGTGACTCTATTGATGCAGCAACCACTAAACACACACAAAGCAAAAGAGGCAAATTTTAAGAGGTCAACATACATGCATTCTTGAATTTCAAACAGGCGTCTGTATTATACAAAAATTAGAATTAGTGACCATAATTTGCACGTTGAGAAGGGCAGATATCTAAAAATACCTCGAGACAATAGAACATGTCCAACTTGTAAAACCTTAGAAGATGAAAATCACTTTCTCCTCCACTGTCAAATTAATAATGTTTTACGTATAAAACTTTTTAATGACATGGCAATGGATAATCCTATGTTTCCAAATCTACAATGTATCTGATGCTCAAAAACTAGTAGTTCTACTAAATCCTTCTAATATAAACCAAGTGGAAAAAAAAGGTTCCTTTATAAAACAGTCTTTAAAGCTGAGGACAGGGGACTCTTAGTTAGTTTTACTTGTATATATAAAGATATGTGTGTGTTCAACTCAGTTATTTTATTGTTGTTGTTACTTTTGTTTATGTCACAAGTATAATGTTACTTATATGACAAATAAAGATTATTATTATATGTAACACACGAACACTCCCCATGTGTCGGAACAGAGAGACCAATGAAAAACGTGCAAGCTATAATTGTAAACTTCTGTCATTTAGTCTCTGGTGGAGAGTTGTCTTACTCTTATTGGCAATCATTTATTTTTTTTTACACATCTTTTTATTTCCTTAAAATTCAATATCATTCTGATATCTCATAACCAATCTGTATTTTTTTTATTGAATCTATAATATTTCTGTCAGACAAATGATTGATTTAAATTGCATGTCAAGCGAAATAACTCTAAATCCTCAGAAAGAATCTGATTCAATATAATGTCACATTCAATTACATAATATAGAATACGATCACAAAGGCTATTAAATTAAAGCATTCGCTCTGAGAGCAAATTGAACTATCATTACCAAAAAATGAAATTGAATTACAAATTATTGTAAACGATATGGTAAAAAGTACAACGTGCATTATAATAGTACATCATGCAAAGGGGGGGGGGGGGGGGGGAACTAACCAGATTGTATTATGATTTGACTGTTGATGTTACTGACACTTTCTGCAATAAGTAAAATAACAGAAATACCAAACTCAGAAGAAAATTCAAAATGGAAAGTCCGATAACAAATCGGAAACATCAACAGCTTAAACACATCAAACGAATGGATAAAAATATCGTATTCCTTACTTTTTACAGGCATTGTCTTATGTAGAAAATGGGGGATCAAACCGGGTTTTATAGCTAGCTTAACCTTTCACTTGTATGACAGTCGAATACATTCCAGCAACTTCACTTATCATATAAACAATGTTTACATGTCTTGACGGTCAGTTTTATAGGCGGAAGAAGCCGAGACAGAACAACTGACCTTCAGCAGCGAAATTGTCAATCCTATAGTCAATCAAGGAAGAAGTCGTACACAACTTCGACGTGCGCAGTTCAAATTCACATCCTCGTTTTTGTCCGGCTGCTGGTTATACAGTCGAATAACAAATTAGATCATTTGGCTGTCGATGCGTTTTTTTTTTATTTGGTGATAGATACAATGAACGTCCCTGGAGTATAAAGCTTGTGAGAGGATTAATATATGATATTGTATGTAAACGTTTTGTTCTTTTGAGGTGGTAAAAGCTAAATATGACATTGTCAAGAATAATTACTATGAAACATAACGCTCTCAAATGCCGAGAAAAGTATGACCCAACATTAATTGAAAATGTAAAAGAAGTAGACTGTTTATTAAATAAAATCAATGGTCTGAACGATCTGTTTCCATAATCATGTGTCTGTGTCGCCCAATATCTATTATTATATTAATTTTGTTGACATTTAAGACCTTTTCTCCTGATAATTGCAAACATCAGAATTGACAACTTAAATAGCAATACGTTCATGTTTATACTGACAACTTATTTATGGATAATTAGAAATAATATCCCCTGGTACAACATGACACCAGTGATATTAGTAGATATATTATTTTTTTATAAACGCACATCTGTGAAGCTTATGTACGTAATATATAAGTATGAAATATCACTTTCGAGAATTTGGTATTGATCATAGTTTATAGAATAAGTCCTGAATAGATTTTCAGTTAAATTCCTTAAAAAGTTAACCTTTGAGAGATTTGCCTAGTTCTCCGACCTATACCCCTTCTCAGTTTTGTAACTTACCACCATTATTTGCATCTAGTCGCTGAGACTTTTATGAACGGAGTGTCTATTCGTCCGGCTAGCCGGACGAATAGTTAAAAATCTCTATTCGTCCGGCCATCCGTCTGCGGATGCGCAAATATTCAATATCAATAAAAGTGTCATGTGACGTGGAAAGTGTCCCGGATGAGGTGTCGGATAACACACGCGGTGTCGGATAACACACGCGCGTATGCAATGGACGTGTTGAGAATTGGAGATCGTGATTCATATTTAAAGATGTCATAGAGAAAACCAGAGAGAATGTGATTGCCTTAAACAAATGTCTTTAGGAGTGATTCCAGAACAATAGCGTATACATGTTTAGTGTGAGGAATAAGCCTGAAATTAAAGTGAAATTGATGATTTACCCCCATTTACCTTATGGAGGCAAAACGCATTCGGAAAAAATACTATATCAAACTTGCTTGGATGCATTATTTTTTAGTTATACTACAACGCAGATCTATGAACATACTGATATGCCTGGACTGGAATAAGACACCAGGGTTTGGATATCCCCCCTTTTTTTGTTGTATCTAATATACATTTTTTTCTAAAATTTTTTTTATCGAAAACACAATCCTCCTTTTGGGTACAGGTAACACGTGCCTGCCCTTCTCAAATTTCATATGAATTAAAAATTGCCGAACAATTTAAATGAAGAATGGTGCATAATCATATGAGGACCTTACTTTAACCAAACTTCACAGAAACTATAAATTCTTTTGAAATCATAGATGAAGCCAATAATGATTGGCCCGACTATTTCCCTTACAGGAAATTCATAGGTAGAACAACAAAAGAGAGAATCATTGTTGCCCCCCCCCCCCCTTTAAACCCAAGTTCCTTTAGAATATTAGAATAAAAAAAAATCTGAATCAAATGTATGTTTTTTTATATAAGAATGAGCTTTTTTTTCATAAAACGAGGTTAGACAATATATTTTAAAACAACCCGTGCTTCATTCAAAACCTTCAAAACACGATGTTATATCTTCATCATTATACATTTGGCCGGACAAATAGCGAAAAACCGTAAAATTGCTATTTGTCCGGCTTGCCGGATTAATAGACATTTTTGACTATTTGTCCGGCTAGCCGGACGAATAGCCACTGCCTTTTATGAATGAACGACAAATATAAAATGTGTTCAAGGGACACGTGACCAGTTTTCCTTGAAAAGAGGTATTTTAAGTTCCCATCACAGAATGCGATAATCCGAGAAAAAAACACGTTAATAAAATAATTGAAGTTGATTTATATTCTAAACATAAAGCATGGTGCTAATCCACGAAATGAGTAAATGTTGCTCATAATCACGACTACTACATCGAATAGTCCATTTGACAATTACCGATTTGATTCTGTTATTACATATTTTTTTTAACAAATTACTTTCCTTCGTCAATCGTAGACTGGTTCCATACCAGACAAAATTGGCTTTCGTCATTGCAGAGTATGATGAATTGAAAGTGATGTATCGGCGGTATAACTAATTTTTCTTGAAAAATAATTTCTGATGTCAAAAGTATTTAGATTTACACCAAATTAATGTAATCAAAAGATTTGAAAGCCTTAAATATTAATCACATTACGAACAGGTAAATTTGCTCGTTCTGCTAGCTCGCCATTATACATGTCCCTCTTAAGGGGGACAACTAAAAGATGGATCTCTAATTATAGATCAGTAAACATATACCTTTTAGTTTATGTATATTGTATGACTCTACGGGATATTGTTTAATAAATTGTGCAATGTTTGAGTAATTATCTGAAGACAGGAACCTGAATCACCCTTTTGGCAAACATATGCCTTTTTGATATTTATTTTCACTTGAATTTGAATCGTTTAAGCTAGCTTATTCGTTGATGTTTATGTATCTAGCTGATCTTTTTTTATGTTTTTCCTATCGCAGTTTTTTAAAGGGAAACTTCGCAAAAAAATAAAAAATTGATATTATGTCCATTCTGTATAAAAATGATCAAATTTATAGATATTAAAGTTTTATTCCGCTAAATAAGAGATCACCATCAATTTTAAATTTTGTGTATCGGTTCTTTGCTCTCCGCCATCTTGTCACCTTCTCCGATGAAAAATCCCGATATGTCTATAAACCGCAAAGGAACAAAACTACAGTAAACGATGTAGTCGTAATTGCGTGTCGATATCTTGTCAATCGTACGGTTGTTTTATCTGACTGACTAACTTGATACGGAAAATGGTCTTATATTTTTAAATAACCATATAGTCTGTTATTTTTAAACTGATAATATTGTAATTAGTTAAAAAGTCAAAGTTCAAATCATAAATAAGTGTTCCGTGGAAATTGTTTTCGAAAATCTAATTCGTTCATAATTCTTTCAAGTAATAAACTTTATTTAAATAAATTCGGATCTTCCCTCATCTGATCACCAGCATGGCTAAAGGTATTACTCCCAAAGGTATTGGAAGGGGTGTAAGGTGACACGTCCAGGTATTCAATCGATTTCCTGTCCGGCGGGCTTGCAAGTTCATGCATCGTTTCACTTCTGTAGGTATTGATCAGTGTACACGACCGTTACTTATAACTTTCCATTTTGAACTATCAGGTGCATGTATAATATACATTTTTGTCTTGCGTGTCCGAAAGTGATATAATATACTAGTCATTACTGAACTCATACTCTTGTTTATAAATAACATTTCTGGTGTAAAGAATATTATTTATAAAAAAAAAATAATACAAAAAAAAAAATTGAAGAAATACAAATCTATTTACATATTTTTCCAAGGGTTAATTTGGGAAAATGTAATATATACTCGTTGTCAATAGTTTAGGACAGATTGGAACATACCAGAATTATTGATTTAAAAAAAATGTGCGCACTTGTCGACGATTCGTGTACATACATACGCCTGGGTAGAAAGTTACGGAACTATAGTCAGTAGCGCAATTTAAAATATGTATACATGTATACATTGAACATAAGAAAGAAACATACATTTTGTGTAAATTGTGGTAAAAGTTTTGTAAATAGACTAGTCCACGTATGCCAACAGTATGTAATCAACGAATTCGATAGACTATTGTATACCAAAAGAAGAAGAAGAAAAAAAAGAAACAATTTGATTTAAATACAGGTCAATTTATAACTTGCTTTGGTTCATCGAAGTTAAGAACATAGTAAACTCACAGATTTATATATCAATTAGATTGTTCTCGAATAAAGGACGAAATTCGTCTTCATCACAATTGTTCCAACATTCATGTAAAATATATGCAACTGGACGTACACTAATAATCCCCAAGGGATGTGAATATTTTCTAGGAAAACTATTGAGTATCAATTTCGGGATTTATTTTCTTTCTTGATATTCAATGACAGCAATTTAAAGAATAAACTGCTTGTCGGATATTTGTCCGCTTTAGGGGTATTCTTGCAAGTTGAACAGACTTATAATAACATTCAAAAATAGGGAAAGATAACATTAAATTCGTTGTCTTTTAATTTTAAACATCGTTGGTCAAATAGTTATTAAAGTATATATATACGTTGGGAGACGACGATTATTATAGTAGTCTCAGATTTTAATAAGGACGTTCCCGATTATGAATAAATTTGGTTGACGTTTTTCACACTTGAAAAGAATATCTATTCGTAATTTTTCGATTCCATTCCAATACAAAAGTATTTTTTCTTTATTCGTACATATTATATTCCGCTTCGGTAAAGTTATCTTCAGATAGTTTCATATATTAATTAATACACTACATGGCTTTCAAAAGTCTAAATGTAAGTGTTCTCGTACATTTTTTCGCCTAATAAAGACAAATAAAAATGATTTAGTAAAGCTATTTCTAATTTCTAAGTCCCCCTTTTTTATGAGACATATATCAAGGACAAGACTTGTATATCATTTCATTCTGACATATGCATTAAGTTTCCCGTCTTTAACCGAAAATTGTGTGTTTCTTAGTAAATTAACTTATTTGAATTTAAATAAATAATAGCACCAAATATAGTTAAATAATTCCACGGCGACCAATTTTTATTTGTCACCAACTTGAATATGTATTTTTAATGTGTGTATATTAAATGCTCCCACTGATCCGAATAGACAGTCACACCTGGCAAGGTGTGCCCTAGAGGCGTGGTTAAATACCGAAGTGCAAATAACAATTTACCTTTCAACAAGCCATCTACGAGTATTGCCACAGAACCGTGAATACACACATCGTATAACCCTAGTCATAGCAGAGATAGTAAAAGGTCAATAATAGTACACCAACATATTGTCTTTACAGATTATTGTACTTTAATTTGTCCACCTTATCAGTCCGAAAATGCATTTATTAAAAATAAATTTATAACTTTTTGTGTTGTCTACAAAAATAATTCGAATATATTATACGTTTAACATAGATAATTTATCTCACGAATGAGTACAATTGAACGTCTGTGCGTTTTATCTTCTTATTATCGGATGGTTATTAGATAAAGCATAAGTCATCGGCGCGCTTACGATTACGTTAAAATATGATTAAAAACCAAGACTTTTAATGATTGTATTTTAATTCCCGGCATGCAAAAATCAGGAGAAAACGTCACGACCTACAGGAAGTAGTTGATATTTTTTCATTAATTATTGAATTTCTCCTTTATTACTGCACATATAGCGATAAAACTTTGTGAATATATATATTATGTCATAATGAACATATTTAAACCATAAGTAAAAAATCGTGAATTTTCCCTTTAAGGACGGATCCTAAATATATTTTTGAAGGTCAAAATCAAAATGGAGTAACAACTAATGGAAATATCTTATCTTGCTTATCTTTTTGTCTACTTCAAATTTTCCTGGTTTGTTTTCATGATAGTTGCAGGGAAAAAACTGCATTATATTGGAGAGAATATCATTTAAGGGCGATAACTCCTCAAAGAAGTTATTTTCCTTTGCTACTATCACTTTAATTATTAATGAATTTATAGCTTTTAGATCTCCTATTTTAAGGATATTTGCAATTTACAGTTTCTTTTTGTTTATTCGATTTTAAATATAATAGTCATACAGGATTCAAATCATCTGTTAAAAAGAATAAGACATCAAAGGAGTTGATAGACAATTTCGATGATGCCGACTTTTTTGTAGATCTTAAATGACTGACCATTTGAGTCTGATACAGTTTTTCTTTTTTATTATTTGACCAACAACTTCACGGTTCTAATCAGTTTTGAAAAGAATACAATACCTTCCCTTTCTTGTTAGCACATTGATTGTCTAGCTAAATACTCTAATGTTTTACGCCTATTACATTCTATAAACTTTCGGTTGTGAATGAATTATGGTAGTAGACAAAAAAAGAGAAAATGACACTAAGTAGAATGCATCTTTAAGAAAAAAAAATATATATTATACTTATTTATCCGCACTGTGATTACAAAGTCACATTGCGCAGCGTCTTAAACAGAATTGTAAATATAATAAAATATATACCAAAATCCTGGAAAGAAACTGCACAATTTAGTCTCGTGAATCTAGAACAGTAAGCACGAGATATCTGCACAGAATCAAGATCAATCAATTTTGACATAAGACCTGGTTCTTCCTAGAACACAGCGACTTGATACAGCATTAAGACAGTCTGTAATTATATTAAGGTAATACTGTAAATAAATGTGTATGTTTACGATGAAGATGGAAATTGTATTGGTTTTCAGATAAATCAAGAGATTGTATTAGGACGTAATGACCATTACATCACCAAAACGCTTTTAAATTAATGCCCGTGCAGTGTCATATGGACGTTTGATTACGCAATTAATCTTTGTCTGCTGAACATTCGTAACTAAATTCGGAAACTTATTACCACCATTCAATTTTACGACAGCGCAAAAATAAAACGTTTTGACGCAGTGTGTTTACATTTATATGTCTTCTCTGGTATGCGGAGTTAAATAATCTACAGGGCTATGACCACATTCATTGATCATACCTTAAATTGAAAATGACCCCGCTCCAAAGGTTGAATTTGCATTATTCAGGACGTTATTAACAATCTCAAAATCTAGGTGTACACTTAAAAACATATTACCCAGAATGCGGTAGATTTGGAAACGGCAAGCTGTTGTGTTTTTGTGGCATTCTTTTTAACAATCGGTCAATAAAAGAAAATATTCTAGGTTACTCCATCCAGATTAAGCTGTCAGACTGCTACTTCATCCACTTCAATTAAGAACATACGCTGTATGTTCGTGTAACAATAGCCCTGTTCTAAAATGTATGTAGACCATATGAACTAACATTAACATTGTACTTGTCCTATGCATGAGGTATTACATACAATTTAAGATTAATGCGCCACATAGTACTTGACTCATTATGATTTCCAGAAAACCAGGGGCTGTTTTTAGTAGCCGTTGTTTACCAAACGCCGATGTTTCACTGCAAGACTTTAAAAAAATTGGCAAATTAAATGGTGATACATGTTTTTAAAAATGAATATACTTTATCTGGTTTCTATGAAGTTAAAGTTATGGTAAACTATTTAAAAAGTTGTGAAAATTGAAAAATATTGTTTAATTATAATGGGGTTTAAAATTGCTGGTCTGATACCTTAACGTAAATGAAAAAAAAAAATTACAAATAATGTAAATCATTATAAGAAGTAAAATCACAAAAAAACTGAACTCCGACGAAAATTCAAAACGGAAATATCTTTATCAAATGGCATAATCAAAATCACAAACACATCAAACGATTGGATTAAAGTTTTAAAATGCGAATAAAATGTTTTAAAGTTTTAAGTATGATTAAGAGCGAGTTGAAACTATCATCTTTCTTTCCAAAGTATATTTGCAAAATAGAACAGATTCGATAAAATCGGTTTTTGATAAATCTATTAAATTGTCAATTTTGTCCGTCAGCCATAATGCTTTGTGTAAAAGTTAAGAAAACAATCATGCGCATTTAATTGCGTGTAAGCCATTTTGAAAACAAAGCAAAAGTAATATTTTGCCACAGTTTCTTTGAAATATGATCTGTTTCAAATCGATTCATATTACAAAATTTGCTAGTAATTACAAAATCCATTTCAATGTTCTTCCCTACGGGAATTCAAAAATAAGGTTACCCGTATGGTGAAACAATTTTTAATAAATGATTCTTTTAGAAAAATGTGCCTACTCTTACACATGTACAGTAGGTCCCATGTTTTTAAAAGAAAGATGCTATAAATTTCATCAACGAGGTGCTATATGTAAATGGCCGAGACCGGTCCTCTGTTAAAATATTTTTTCACAAGAATGGTTACGTGAACAAATTAGTAAATCTTTAGAATTACATTTATGCGACATCATATGTATTTCAAGTTTGAAATTAAATAGTAAAGTTTCAAAACATTCATGATTGTTTTTTTTTATGTGATAAATAAACGGTTGTTAACTTCATAGGACACCTAATTGTTCTTCCTTGTTAGGTTTCAAATAAGGGTTATGAAGTATGAAAGCAAACTTAACTGTTATCGAAATAGGGCATCAAATTAGTCTTTCAGCCCCCCTCGCCCTTAATTTGAAATTCTACTTCAACATCACTGCTTTCTTATTCTAATATTTGCATAAAACAATAGTAAAATAAAATGGAGTTTGTTGTGTATGCCAAACACCATGTGCATTCACAAATACTCTGTCTACGATACATATTTGCAAACAAATTCAAAAAGTAATTAATAAAATATGTGTTTGCTTAACGTCCTTTGGTAAATAGTGCATACAAGTCAAAGACGAAGCTTTGTAATTAAATAAAATGAAACAACTGTAAAAAATAGAAGCGTTTAATATTTACTGATGGATTCAGGAACCAGAAAACATCGTGAATTAATAGTAGATTGAAACGTGTTAATGTGTTACAGCTTCAATTATAGTAATCAAGAGCAAGGATATAGAAAAGAAATCGTTTTGTATCAATCAGGTTGAAAGATGGACACCATTTATTATGTAACGCCTTCTAAATTTGTAAGATACACCCTTATTTTATCTTGTCATTAAAGTTATACATATGCAGTTTCCATATTAAAATTGCTATATATATAATATGACGAATCTTTTGAATATATGTCAGAACGGTTCTTTCAATATATTTCTAAAGAAACAAATCTGATCAAATGATTCAATTTTCTTTGAGTATATAATGTATCATAATTATGTAAAGGCTCGTGCAAATAGAATACGAAAATCTACAGCCTTGAAAATACTGTTTAATTCTCTGCCACAACTATTCTAGACTTTATTTGCTACACACATATTTGTTTACTCCATTGCATACGTAGCTTAATTTTCACAGCACCTTTTAGCATTGCGTATTACGTTTAGTTTATTTTAAATCTGATGTATCTGCAAATTCAAAAGCTACAAGTATATATAGTCTAAATTTGATACGTAATTAATAAATATAGTTTATATTTATAAATCTGTTTCTGCAAATTCAAAAGCTACAAGTATTTGTAGGCAATATAATGTATATATATAAAAATATATAGTTATTGGCTGTTTCATCAATAATATGCAATTTTTTTTTGCTGTTTGAATTCTTACTTGAAATACAAATAATATGTCCCTATGCAATATTAAAACTCTTAATATAAATTATTGTAAGAAGAAATTTTAATAGCTTTGCCATTTATTTACAGTGGTACATTTTTGTACGCTTAATTTCTGTAATTTGAATATGAAACCGAAAAACTAATAAATTTAAAAAAAAAATCTGGCTGTTATATTTTACTTACTTGCAGGCACAGTTGACGATCTGTGGAGTAGATTGTATTTGTACTCGCCCTTATTTTGTCGCTCATTTTCTTTTCTGCTCATGATTTATACCGCAAGTTGTAAGCTTTCGTTATGATTGAAATACAAAAAACTTGTAATAATAAAATTTCACAAAATCCCATTCAATCAAACATTTTAATCAGAACATTGACACAACCGTTTTGAAATATGACTTTTCTTTCTGTGTAATTCAGCATGTGACAAGCCTCGATCGGCTAAATCCAACTACTAAGGCTGATTGAAACAGTCTTAGAAACTAATGTCCCGATGTCTCAGTTTGAGATTTGAAGAAAACTATTGTTTTTTCCTTTTCCGCAAGGATTGATCTAAAGTCAATATCTATTTGCTTTATGCTTCATATTTATGTAAGGCTCATTGACCTAAACATCTTCTTAATTGAGTTCTCTCTCAAAACATCCACGATTATATGCCAGAGCTAGAAAATTAACTTTGTATGCAGATTTGGTTCGACTGTTATGGAGTTCTCCTATGTGGAGTCGACATTATGCAAATCGAATCTTATTTGGATGGCATTTACAGCTGATTATTTCATTTCCCATTATCGCAGGATAATAAAAAAGAGTATATATTATATACAAACCAATTTCTGATTTCTCTTTAAATTCCTGAAATAAACTATCAAATTCTATCTAGAATTACTCATGATTAATATTATTTTTGTCTTATGTGGCTTACGGCATTTAAAAACTCATTATCTTCGGAAATTGAAATCTTGACTGGAACAACCCGAAACAATATTTATAAATAATCCTAATAGTCTTCCCATTTTGTTCAGAATTTTCGCATTGCTTTGAAGCAAATTTCACATGACGTGCAATACAGGTGATACCAGTTTAGAAATAACAATCAGCTCTAGATCTGAGAAGGCTCGGTGTCAAAGTAAAAATGAAATAATGGCGTTCCTAAGATTTAACATAATTTCTAAATAACTGACGAAAGTCTTGACGAATGAACTGATAAACACGCCATTCCTTTAATACATTTCTATATTCAGTTTTTTTTATAAGAATACTATTTCATATAATCATATAAACCCACACATCCTATTCACTAAGTTATTCGTATACATTCGTAACTTTTTTCTGTCGTATCTAAATAAAATATGCCCTTAAACTTTCAAACAACTCAGACACATTTTCATTATTACGGCGAACTCCATGTGTTGATCATTATACAGACTTTCTATTATAATGATATGTTTATAACGACCTTAACAAACCGCGAATATTACATTTGATATGTGGGGGAGGGGATATACTATAATGAATTCGAAACCCAAAGCCCTAAAAAACTAAAAATTTACTAAATTATAACTTGAGTACAGTGACTACCTGATCAATTAGAATCAACTAGTTTACATGAACATGTGTACTTGTATACCCGTTTCTGATATTAGAGGAAGTGACATTAAGTACAAACTTATACATATTTAATCAAACATAATTTGACATAGAGAGGAATAATATTTAATCAAACATAATTTGACATATGCGACAGTGCATAATACGCTAGTATGCATTACGAAAAAAATATCCAGAAATACTAATGTATCAATAATTGAGGTACACACACACACACACATATATATATATATATATATATATATTTCAAATCGGTTAAGAATATGCTTGTATAATTGGACAAAAGGAAACCTGTGTCTGTAAAGGGTCTATTCCTTATGTGTGTGTGTGTTTTTCTCCATCTGAGTGTCATTTTGATTCAGCAGACCTTTTTTGAATGAGCATTTGAAGGAATTATTTTAACTACTTAGACGGAAACATGTGTATTCATATAAATGACGCCATTGTGCAGGAACGTCTAAATGACGCCCTTGGACATAATGGCTAGACATAGGAAATGCTTTTCGAAACGAAATTGTAAAGTCATGATGTTTATGAAAACACCTGTTTCATTAAGCCATTTGTATGAACTTATTGTTTGTATCTTTTAAGCATGTTAATTTTGTATTATAAAGGGATATTTTCTACTTCTATTACATATTTCACAAAAGGAATGGAAAAAAAAAAAAAAAACGTTTGGACATAGTGGCTACACATGCGATTTATTTAAATTATGCTTAATGAAAAAGTTTTTTTACATTTGAAACTTTGAAAATGCTTATCGTATTCAGAACTGTCTATTGAATATAGTTTTAATATGATTTGATAATACTGTAGTGATAATTATAAAATTCGAAATTTGATTAAGTTTCCGCAAAACACATAAATACAGGTTCCGGCCTCTGCTGAATTCTTCGTTGAGGACTTCCTTTGAATTTCACACAACGCAAAAAAGCGGCCATGACGTGAGAATATAAATCTAGTAGGAAGTTGATGAACCAAATTTTGCAGATTTTATGCTCAAAATTACAACGGTGCTTTGGAAAATGTATTATTTATGAAATGTTACGCCGGACATGCAATTATTAACGTAAAAGTAAGATTTGTGTGATCAATAAAATAAATGTTTGTTGCAAAAATTTTAAGAATTAACTTAAAATAAGAAAGACTTGTCAAGGCCTTTCTGTAGATATAGGCATGTCGGTGGATTTATTTTGTACAGGCGAATGGTAGCTGTTATAAAATCATATAATATCGTAGTTTATTTCATATCGGTTAAGACAAAGCTTCTTCTATTGGATTAAAAGATGCCACATAACATTCATTATTCTTCAGTAATACATTCAATTGGTCATTTACAGAACAAAACGGACCAGAAAACCGGTCGTTAACGAACTTTTGACATGATAATGACCGGTTGGGCATGGTTTCTCTGTTAATGACCGGTGGGGCGTGGCGTCTCGGTTTAGGGAGACCGTAGGACAGTGGTATTAACTGCAACAGTCATTATCAATCACTATCTTAGTCAATACCACTGTCCGGTGGGCAGTCCATATATCACAATAATGACCAGTTTTTTCAAGAATTATTATATAAATATATATATAATACATCAATATATAGTTTAGGACAACTTGTCTAAGCCTACATACAATTGGTACTACTTCATGTATATAAGATCAGATTTTACATTTCTCATTCGTTCTACACTAGCTATATTTAAGCCGTAAGTCAAACCTAAATACATGTATTAGTTATATAAATGTTCAGCTTGCAAACGTATATCAGAAACACCTTGAAGGCATAAAACTTTGCTCAGTGCTCGGAGCACAAAAATCATGCTCGAAACATGAAATCCAGCAATTTGATTGGTTGATTTTCGAGTCTGAGTACAAAAATCATGCTCGAAAGTTTTATGACCGTGATGTCTGGGATCCCCCAACAATAGGGTTTGTGATGCTCAGTCTTTTGTTTTTACTGTTGTTCTTTGAATACCGTTTGTCGTTTGGACTTTCTAATTTTGGCATAGTTTTGACAGTTTATTTTCAATTTAAGACTGTGAAAATCAATGTGCCTTTGCAATCGTTTGCCTCTCTTTTGCTTATACATCTTGTCTTGATGACAATCAATGGTTTTCTAGTTTTTAAATATGTATTCCTCTAAAGGTTTGCTTATACCTCTGTGTTCTGATGCGAACCAAATTCAGTATATGTTTGTCTTAATATCTTTTCTTTAAGCTTTACCACAAGTATAAGGCAAACACTGTTGTTTTCTACGAAATGTTTTATTTAGAGTGACATAAATAGTAAGATTATATCGAGATTAATAGCATTTAAACACGAAACGGGTGAACATTCCTTTTAAGTATTGTCATTAATCTTTTATTCGATACCATTGGCTATATAATGAAGCTTGACGTGTTAAAGATGTTTACTATAATGCTTCGTTCACACGCACATTTAATTCGAATTGAATTCGAATCGAATGCGAATCGAATTCGCTAATCACGTTCACACACTCTTCTTTTTTAATTCGAATTGTTTCGAATTGGCTAATTCGAATTATCCAATGCGCATTAGAAATACGCTTTTGTTAATACGAATTAAAAGTTAACGTCGTTTGGACAGTAAAGCGAATTTGACGCGCATTGCAATTCGAATTGACGTTAGGACGTAAAACGTTTCGAATGCGAATTAAACTAATTCGAATTAGTTAATGCGAATCGAATTCGAATTACGTGTAAACTCAGAAGTCTCGAGATTATTCATAGTAACTTACAGGTCAGAGTTCAAGATTTTGGACTATTGAATTGTCCTTGACCAACCCATACATATCTGATTATTTCTTTCTGTTTGTGTTGATTACTGTTACATACATGTTTATTTATATAAAGTATCTAGTATTTTTTGTTTGTGTTTCTGCTAATATGTGTTTTTAATATACATTTATATCATGTATGGTGACTTTAGTGACATTGTTTTCCAAAAGTTTACGTTTAATGGTTTGAATTAAACTTTACATTTCGTAACCCATCGGATTTTTTTTCCGGGTTATCTTTACTATAAAACGAGAAGACCTCATTTTTCGTGTCGCTTCTCTTCCTTCCACACTAAATTAAATTCATCACGACTCTGTGCTATATAGGTACCATGCATAGTCGCATTATTATATCTATTTTACGTGATTGTATTTATATATCCCCTCATACTTAGCACGACAAAATTATTTTATCTCTACCTGTGCGAATTTCAAACACGCAATTTTACACCAGTACTTAAAACCTTTCATTCTTTATAGGTGCATTTTACATAGATAAATAAAATCGTATATAAAAGCAAAATGAGGATGTTAATTTTTATGCATGCCTTTTTGTGCTTCTTCGTTACATTTATTGTTTTTATAGTGATTAAGATGATAACACAATGTTGACTGCTGTACCCCTATTTTTGACATTTTTACCTATTGTGTCTGTTTGTTTTGTTCACGCATCGGTGACAATATAATGGAATTTGATGCGACTGTCATACAAGTGAGAGGTTTAGCTAGCTATAAAACCAGGTTCAATCCACCATTTTCTACACAAGAAAATGCCTGTACCAAGCCAGGACTATGACAGTTGTTATCCATTCGTTTGATGTGTTTGAACATTTGATTTTGAACATTTGATTGCCCTTTGATTTGGGACTTTCCCTTGGAGTTCAGTATTTTTGTGATTTTACTTTTTGTCATCTATTCTTTTGATTTTTCAGTTTGGGTTAATTTAAGAGAAAGACGAAAATAAAGGCGTCCGGATATTGTTTCCGTCATCAGAAAAACTTTTAAGTCATACAAGACTTCCGGTTTGAGATCTTGCACATAATTTTCATAAGAGTATTCGGGGACAAGACAATAATTTTCGCGTTGATAGAAACTCTCTATGTAATATAGCAGTGATCTCCGTGGAGAAGAAACTTGGAATTGATAGTTAATTAATAGCAAATACACTTTATTTATAATATATGTACAATGTTCATAGTATACAAAAACGCGAAAATAATGGAATTTAACTGAAAAAAAAAAAATAACGGACTTTGCAAAAAAAAGAGAGGGCTTAAAAAATTTGTCCTGTCTCCAAGTACCTATGAACTTTCATACCTTTTCTGAAATTCTCCAGGCATATTTTTTTTTTTTACAAAAATCCTCCCTACAACAATTTACATACTTTCAACTAAGCTCTTAATGCCCGCGGTTTCGCGGATGTGTTCTAGTAACATTTTAAAAACAAATTAAAGTTTGCCTGAAATTCCAGATATATCTATAGATATTTTTTAACAAACGAATAATAGTATGTGTGGGTAAGGTGTTAATCACTTCTCGGTTTTTGATGGGTTTAGTGTTACTCAAGCTTAAATATTTTATGTAATATTTGCGAAAGTCGTGTTTTCATTAGATTTCCCATAGCGGGTTTCTTTGACTAGTGAGTTTGAATATCAAATGGGTTCTTGTGCCTCTTATTTAAACTTGTAAAATGAGCATTTGTGTGTGTTTTTTTGTCGAAGTCCGGAGCGCTGCGTTGGCTATTGGTTTGATTTAAGATGCGATGCTAATTTTCGTCGATCAGTTTTGTCGAACAGTTTTGCATTCAATGTGTGTCATTAAGAACATTAAATTCGTTGCAGTTGTTCATCACTGTATTATCTTGCATCAAAGGCAGCCAAGTGTAAATTAAAATAAAATACAAATACAAGAAATGCCACGTATGTCAGTCATCTTGTCTTGCTTGTCTTGGTTCAAGCAAGTTTCGTGTTCTATCAAAAATAATCTTTAACTGTGTAGGTTGACAAGGACAGTTTTATTTCTTCAGATTGCATAATTCATTTCTCGTACGTAGGTTTTGAAGAAAAAAAAATGTGTTTTGTGAGATTGAAGCAAGAATTAAAACGTCAGAGCGTGCATTTAGAAGATAATAAATAATAAAAATGAAATAATCCTCGATATTTCTAGCCGTTACCAGGTTATGTTTATGAATGTTCATAATACAATGTAGTATCAAATGTCAAATAAGAAAAAAAGATATATTAAAATTCTGATAAATGCCATTTCAAGACGCAATTGTAAAAATCAATTTTCAAACAAAATCTTTTTTACTGATGGCAATTAAAATTTGCCTGGTTTGTCTTGTCACGAGGGAACAAAAACCTAAAGATTGCTGGAATGACGCACGGATACGTTTTCAATTATCAGAAGATTATTTTGTATTTAACATCTGTGTTGTCTTTCAGCAATTAATTTAACGTGTTTTATTTTCAGTAGGAATTAGCGTCAATGTTGTTTTTCAGGTTGTCATGTAAGGACATGAACATATTCTATTTCATTCATCTATTAAAAACTAAGGCAAATGTTTAAGAAAATTTTCTATTTTGAGAGCCCTTTTTAATTTCCTTAGACATACAATGGAAAAGCGTTGGTGGTTCGTATAAAAGAGGTTTATAAGCCCAAAGACTTATACAAGTTTATTTTGAAACAGCCGTTTTATTTCATTGAACTTCATGTCAAAATCACAAATTTTGATTGGTCAAGACGAGGGCAATAATCTACTCTATTTCATGGAAAATACCCTATTACACTTCACGGAGACGCTCGGTCAAGTGTGCACTTTATTGAAAATGGATGTTTATTATGTACATGTACATGTGCAGATTCTTACCCATCGAAATGACATTTTCAACTTGAGATTCGTCTCAGTTTGCAAATGTTTCCTCGGTGTAATAATATGCTTTATCACCCTCTCAGCTATGTGTAATTTTCATACTATCATCCACTAAACCATGATCATCATATAATCAAATATTATCTTTTGAATTTGACACTTTTGTTCAGTGTTTGATCTTATACTTTTTTTATCAAGCTTTCTGAATTTTTTTGGAAATATTTATATTTCTATTTTGGCAGATAAAATAATTTACTTTTGAAAAAATTGTCCTTTAATTAATTCCTCCTAATCACTTTTGCAGCTGTAAATAGTCAATTCACATCGGCATTATAATTCGTACGGATTTCACTACGGGTTTTCGTTTTATGCTAAATCAGTATATATTCAAGCCCCATGGATTATTTCTATTCTTACTAGACAAATACGGCAAATATGTGCTATTCCCGTAATTGATTACGTTTAAGATATTGATGTATAGAACAAAGATAATTAAACTACATGTAGTGGTGTGTCATAACATACTTGCGAGACAGCTTTGGACGAAGTTACATTATCAGCTTACTTTCATTTGAAAAAAAAACTAGCTTTTAACAAATTTAATCATCGTATGATTATTATGTTTTCGTGTTGACAACTTTCTGTTTCACATTCATTGAATTTTTATTAGAAAAATGTCTATATTCTTACGTCTTCGTTCAATTACGTCATTTACACCGACTGACCTCGAGTAAGTCATTTTTTTTAAGTACAATCATATACCGTGGGAGTGGGATGGAACAGCAAAATCAAAACTTAACAATTGCCGATCCGCTGACATACAATTTATTAATATTTTACAACAGGTGTGGTCACGTGGGTGTGGTGTACTTTTAAAGCGTTTAACGAAAAGTCATGTTCAAACACTATTTATATCATAGGACAGTTGTCTGCATCTTAAAGTCATATGAAACCAGTGAGTGGTGAAAAATAATGTTTATCCAATTATTGAACCAATGCATGAATATATCATAAACTTAGAACTCTGTGCACGATTTTGTCATTTTTTTACGCAAATATATCGTATAATGGTCAATTTTGTTTCTCTCTGTTATGATTTATCAAATATGGCTGCTCACTAAATGCCGTGTTTTAAAGCCGAAGTTTACCGATTGTCACCTTACAGTAAACAAATAACAAAAAGCAAGGGTATTGAGCACGTGTTTAACATGAACAATCAGATAATTGTTTATTTTAATGACAGATCCATGCGTATTACCATCACCGGATTTTTACGAGAAGGGTTATGCTCAGGTCACTATGCATACGGAAAATATGTCGGTGAATTGCTTCCTGGAAGCAAGCTATTAAAATCAGTAAACCTCTTCTAAATGTGGACAAATTAAAGAATTTTCATCAGAAAAAAAAGTATATGTACACAAGTTGTATAATGAAAACTATCCATTTAGCTATAAAAAACATATGCATGATTTTTTTTTAATTTGAGGTTTCTTATGACTTTAAAGTCATAAGAAACGAGTGACCGGTGAAAAATAATGTTCTTCCAATTCTTGAACCAATGCATACAAACATCATAAACTTAGTCTTCTGTGCACGAAATTATCATTTTTTTTCGAGTAAATTTCGTATAATCGTCAATTTTTTTTCAATCGGTCAGTCTTGTTGTGAAAATATGGTAGGTAATTAAAGTTCGTGTTTTGAAGCCGAAGTTTAACGATTGTCACCTGTTTGTCAACAATCGACAAAAAATCAACAAAAAAGCATGGAAATTGAGCACGTGTTTAACATGTTAATTTAGATAATAGTTTATTTTAAGGACATCCATGCGTTTTGTGATCACTGGATTTTTACGAGATGGGTCACACTGAGGTCACTTTGCATACGGAAAATATGTCGGGGGAATTGCCTCCTAAAATAAAGTAAACTTCTTCTAAATATGAATAAATTAAAGAATTTTCTACAGAAAAAAGTATATGTACACAAGTTTTATAAGGAAAACTATCCATTGAATTATAAAACATATGCATGATTTTTTTTTAATTTGAGGTTTCTTATGATTTTAAAAACGCTCTATTTAAGGAATAATATTCACACATGTGTCGTCTTCTTGAAATAGAAAGAAAAGACAAAAAGAGTATCGGTATAAAAGCTGACGTGGGTATTATCATATTTATATTTGTTTGGCTTTAACTGACAGTTCGTATGATAACAAGAATAACGTCATTCTAAGGATTGACATTAGCAAAATAGTTGCCTATAATGTATATATTGCGCCCTCTCCTTCTGATCGTGCAGCATGTCTCAAAACTTAGCTTTTATTTCGCATATGTCATATCAAATAAAAGATTATTATATAAATAAGTAACACAAATATCCTCGCTATCTTGATGTACATTTTTTTGTCTTGCAATACATTTATTCGTTATGTTAAGATTTAATACACACTATTAGGTTTCCTGTTACTTACTAGTAATTGACGCTTTATTTGTCTACTTATCTTAAATTATATGGTGTGGTGTTAAAAGATACCTTCACATTCAGAATTCCACCACTCTTAAACAGTACTGTAACATGCCAAAATCGTCAATTTGAAACACTACCTGCATTTTATGCCTAATGCCTTTGTTTTAAAATTTCAAAATATTTTTTTGTTAAGTAGTACATGTAGTACTTAAGTCATTATCAGAAAGTTCAACTTGTTACAGACGAACAAACGAACGTATGCATCATTGTATGCCCTCTCTTAATGGCGGGGTATTATAAAGCCAAAACAAGAATGTGTCCATAGTACAAGGATGCCACACTCGCAATACCATTTTCTATGTCCAGTGGACCATGAAATAAGAGTTATAACTTTAATTTGGCATTACAATTAGAAAGATCATATCATAGGAAACGTGTGTACTATGTTTAGAGTTGATTGGACTTCAATTTCATGAAAAACTTTCTTGACAAAAAACTTTAACCTGAAGCGGTACAGACGAATGGACAAACGAACAAACGGACAAACAAAAAAGAAAACATATTGCCCCTGGGTGTGGCATAAAAAAAAATGAAACTGATCTAAGTTAATCATTTTTGCATTTAATGTTTCCTGAGTGATATCAGAAGCCTTAATATTGAAAAATAAAAAAAAAACTTTGAAAAGCTGATAAATATATAGCCTCACCCAAACAAGGAATCAGAACTATATTGTACTAGTATGTGAAAGCATAATTAAAGAGGTGTAATCTGTAATAAATGTCATCGATATCAGAATAATCTTTGAACACTTGACCAAAGCAATTAAAACAAACAGGTAAACATTGTCCTTAAAGGGACAACACTCTTACATTAAAGTGGTACCTAACACTACAGGGAGATAACTCTGTAAAATCACCTAAACGTTTTAATGACGTTGTGTTTTTAAGGGAATATTAAGCTTCATAATGATAAAAATTAGTGTTTGTCAAACTGCTATATAACCAGTGTAATTTTTCTGATAAAATGCTTGGTTCAAATATTTTGAAATTTTTATATTTTTGTCAAAGGGTCAAAGTAAATACTTTGTAAAAATTTTATGAAAATTAAACGAGCCAATTTAATTTTAGTGAAAGTGTTGGGTACCACCTTAAAAGGACAACAGTCTTACATTTGTATAAGGTTTTGACATTTAAAACATTTTTTATCTTACATGTAAGGCACAGCAGTTAATCGTACAATAACGTTTGTTATATTCCATGTACATTGTAAGACATTTTTTGTTTTATGTAAGACATAATTAATTGTCCCAACCACAACACTGCACTGGGACAAAATAATACAAGAGAGCCATTACAGCCGTGTTGGTTGTCTTGTATCGTCGAACACCATTTGTTAAAACTTAAAACCCCAAGCATAATGTTGGCGAATTTTGTTCAATTTGGTTCAGTATTTTCAGCGAAGATTTTTATTGTCCAAGTTAACTACTTAACACACTAAAGACAACATGTAACGGTCACCAAAATGATAGTTAAATCTCATAATGGCCCTTTTGACCAGAGGAGCTAAAATAAAATTCTGCGTTTGTTTTCAAATTTGCTTATTCAGAATAAAAGAATTTTATAATGGATAAAACTTCAGCAATCAATAAAAGATTATTACTGTCACATATATGCTCAGTCAATATATTTACATTGCTCCGTTTACACTTTCTATAAAAACAGATATTTAAAACTTTTTCTAAAATGCACATGTTTTCTGTAGTCTTTAAACACGATGTTTACTTTTCTAAATGTAAAAAAAATGATACAGAACATGAATACGAGTTGCTGTAACTTGTTAACCGTGAATATAAAGGATACTCAATTAAGGTACTGCTTTTTTTTTGACAAATGTATGTACTATATCATCAATTCAGTTCTGTCTTAAATCTTTGTCAGTAAAAATATCAGTACAAAATTACTAGCATATATGTATATATATATATATATATAATATATATAAATATAACTTAGTCATTTAGGTTTTAATATTTATCGATTATCGTTGATCATCTCAACGAGATTGATTTTTCCTCGTTTGAGCCGGAACGGCGAAAGTGAGAAAAGCAATCGAGTTGAGATGATCAATGATAACCTGTTTATCGTTATTTTACCTATGAAGATGTTGTTAATTTCATGTTAATTTCCTTTACAACGACACGTGTTCCCTTAGTTTCTAGCGATAATTTTCATATCACTCGACTCCGCTGAGAAAGAAAATTATCAGACAGTAAGTTCAAAGGGAAATTTTGTAAAATAGCGATAATATATGTTACAGGCATTCTGATTTCATTTATATCATCAAACTTTGAACCTTTGGAATCTTCGGCTGATATCATGGCCTTGGGAGTTCATCTAGACGGTTAATTATTAGGTGTTGTCTATACGTCTAAAGGAAGCATGAAATGCTGATACCTCAGTACGACTACAGGCATATATAATTGATCATGCAACTTTTTGTAATTTTGGTAAATAAACTAGTATTTTATAAACCGAACTATTCGGTGGCACTGAATTGGCAGCATATGCCCTTTTAACTATAAAGAACATTATGAAAATTGTCCGGGATGAATAAATAAATGAATTCAGGAAAGATTGTTCCGACATCTTTTCTTATTAGCCTGCGAATATCTTCTAAGACAATAAATAAAAATTAACATGGCCAATAAATAAAGCCAAACGACACGGTCATATAGATTAATACCACATATAAATTACCATATTAGCAAATATTATACAAAGCCGACTCCATCAAAACAAATGGTACACACACAACAGAGAATACAAATAGAAAACCTACAGGCGAAATGCATTCTCTTGTAAATAAATGTTTTACTATATCTATTGATTAAAAAAAAATAAATCTTTCAATCAAATAATCAAAACAAAAAAACATATTTTTTCAATTAGTATCATGAAAAGATTTTCTCTCTGTATCCCTGAATTCAAATTTATACATTTTTTTTTTCAAACTGGAAACAATGTATGATCATTGCTTTCTTACTTATGGTTGATTGTACAAGTAAGTAAAATTTTATTCACTAGTTGTAAAATTAGTAAATATATACTACTACTTACGGAGATTAAACGCTCCTTTGTTTCCTCCTGCATTTTGTAATGATTTCCACACTGCCTTTTTAAAAGCCATTTTGAAAATGAATATTTTAATTGCATACGTTATTTACATCCGACAAACATTTAATACATAATAAATTGTCGACTATCAAACCATTGTAGAGATTCCATAAATCAAATCAGAAGGGAAATATAGCTACATATAAATATATATTTATATTGACTTGCCATTTCACACGATGATACAAAATAGGAAACAAAAAAGCTTCTTAGAAGTACTTAGGTATAAGAACATTCAGAAAGATGCGTGATAAATTACCATAGGGCATGTCATCGGATGATAGGCATCAATTTAAAAAAAAAAACGTTAATTTGAACTGGTAATGTATTTGTATGTCTGTAATTAGAAATGCTATCGAGCCTATTTTGAAATAGACGAACATGAAATTAAGAAGATGTGGTATGATTGCCAATGAGACAACTATCAACTAAGGTGAATAGAAGGAATTAAATAACAGGCAAAAAATAACATTGAACTGATATATGCTGTACGAACACGTGTTTGTCGATGAGAAATATATAAACTCCGGAATTTAGTGACTGTCGTTTGTAGTTCTTGAGGGTGAATTGTTTATTCTTGTCATAAACTGGAATGTTGAATTTGTTTTCTTAGATGTAAGAAAATGTTGTATGAGTGCCAATGAGACAACTCTACACACAAATCAAAATTTGTAAAAGAAAAACCATTATACTAGGTCAAAGTACTGTCTTCAACAGGGAGCCGTGGCTCACACCGAACAGCAAAATATAAAAAAGCCCCAAAATCACTAGCGTAAATCATTCAAAATTGACTGAATAGACCACTTTCGAGTACATTCGTCTCCGGAAAAAAACCCGTCAATTATGCGCGCCTTTATGACGTCATTTACCAGATAGAAGGGATCGCCTGTATCCCTGCACTATTATCGTTCATCAAGTGTCTTAGTGATCGTCATTGTGCAGGATAAACAAGAAATAATGTTTTTTTTAAGTACTTTTAAATTCCAATTTCCTAATGACAGCAGTGCTGATTGTCAATTATTATAATTTAATTTTTCGAATAATTCGTGCAATATAACATTATAGTTTTCCCGGTCACTCGCTCAACATTGGAACGGAAGTGACGATGCACCTTAACGCACGAATGATGTTCACTAAAACCAGAGTTTTGGAGGAAAATGCATCGAACTCGAAAGTTGTCTATTGTTACTGTTCTTATGTCAGGGTCTTTTATAGCTACAGAATCTATATGGTACTATTTTTCTTACTAATGGAGGCCGAATGGTGACATATATATATATATATAGTTGATTGTATATACGCATTTGATATGTGGACCCAAAAATTGATACATCATAACGTAAATTAGCGACAAGCTAATTTAAACTTATCTGGACCAGCCATCAAACAAACAATAAATGATTACTCGTATTATAAGAGACGGATTTTTGTAGCATAAGTGATTCAATCGAAAGAAATAAAAAGTAGAAAGTAAAATCCCAAAAATACCGAACCCCGTGGAAAACTCAAAATGGGAAGTCCCTAAGCAAACGACACAATCAAACGCTCAAATACATAAAACGAATGGGCAACACTCACTATATTCACGAATTGGTACAGGCATTTTTTTCTTATGTAGAAAATGGTGGATTAAACCTGGTTTTGTAGCTTGCTAAACCTCTGACTTCATTATTTTAGTTAATGATCAGAGTGTGTGGGACAGACTGAATGTTCTGTACTTTCTTACAAAATCATTTTTTGTTTTGTTTTTGGAAAGTGTTTTTCTGTCTCTCATAGTTTCCCACTAGATAATAAGGGGAAAAAAACCAAAATGGTAAAATTGTCTGATGACGAAAGAGCAATAACTCCGAACAATGAGTCGTCCGACGATTTCGCTCATATAATTTTTTTGTAGATCTTATCTTGCTGATCACTTTTAATTTGCTTTTGTGGTTTTTATCTATTTTAAATAATAATTTTGAAGATAATAGGCAAAGATGAAAAAAAGTTATAATTCGAGATTTCGGGCTAGTAATATTTATAAAAAATTGTATTATAACTTGACGTAAATTAGCAATAAGATGATTGCAACATTCAGAACATTTCTTCTCCAGTTAAATTTTTCATAGCATTACTTGTTTTCAAGAAAGAAAATAACTTGTACTTCATGCATGTTCTATTTCAAGCCATGGCGGTCAATAGTCTGCAAGCGGGACCATTGGTTAGATAATTAACCTACTAGATAACCAAAACATAATTGTGGTTAATAGATATAGGAAGATGTGGTGTGAGTGCCGATGAGACAACTGTCCATCCAAATAACATTTAAAAAAGTAAACCATTATAGGTCAATGTACGGCCTTCAACACGGAGCCTTGGTTTGTTTAAATTTGGCCAAATAGTTATAGAAGAGGAGATTTTTTTATGAAAGTTAACGGATGACGACGACGACGATGGGCGTCAAGTGATAAAAAAAACTTGCTAGCTTTGAACCAGTTGAGCTAATGTTCTGATATTGACACTATTTCTTTTATAGCAACACCGGTGTACCGGTAAAGCATGTGGTCTACAGAACTCTGAGTTCATTACAAAATGATAACTAACATCAGGTTGTTTCCATCAATATTTTTTTTTAAATTTTTAGCGACGGACACCTTGTTATTGAAATAGTTTTCGCGAAGCTTTAGTTCCAAGTGAGCAAAAAAAGATGCAGTATGACAGATTTTATATTTGGCTCCTGAAGCAATTCCATCTTCAGACAAATACAATTTTTTATTAAGGGGGCGACAAAACCTCATTTATTCAATTATGCATCTCGCGTTTACCTCAATCCTAGGACACACAGAGAATATAACTATTAAAAATAGATTATCAGAAAAAAGTAAAAAAAACAAAAATACAGAAACTCCCAGGGAGTTTGAACGTTATCCATGTGTTGAGATAATTCCTAGATGTTGAATTTATTTATTTGATTTCTGTCTTATTTTGACTATCAATAGTCCTTTCTTTCTTAATATGTTGACATTTTTGCAGTCTTACAGGGGAAACAAAATTGCATTCAATTGAATAAATAAAGTTTAAACGCCCTCACATAGCAACAACCATTGGGATTTAACAGCAGCTGTCTTTATGAGAACTTAATGTTTACTAAACGTGACAGTTCAACTGCAGACATTATTTTTCCTTACATGTGCGTAGGTACAAATGTAATATACTTATTTTCATTTTATCTATTTAAATAATATCAGATTATTACATGGCATTTTTCATATCGCATGTATCATCAGCCCTAGATTCAATATCAGCCCTAGAGCCGCATGGCTCGAGGGCTGATATTGACCGAGGGCTGATAATACATGCGATATGAGAAATGACATGTTATGATCTTTTTATCATATGCTTTAACAATGGAGAAAAATAACAACTTCGTATATTGATCCTTTTATGTGGTTCCCAAATAGAAGTTCAAAGAGTGAAAAGTTCCAGACGTCGGACCCCAAATTTAGTACATTCGATATGAAACTTTCTATCATATGCCTCAAAAGAGAAGAAAAATATTTTAATATGGACGAATCGACAAAAATATACATAATGAACACTGTTTGGAAAAGTCATCTTTTTTAAAGTAAGTTTCTAAATTATGTTTGAAGCTTTCAAAAATGCATTTATCTAATAATTTGTTTGTTTGTTTTGTTTTTGTTCTGTTTTTGTTTTATTCATAATATTTTACACACTATACTTGCCAGTATCGAAATCATTGTTTTGTACACAACTTAGTAATGTTTTTACTGAAAACGTTGCATTGAGGTGTATTTTCCGGAATTTGCCAAGTATCACCGGAATGCCATGCGATAATGTTACGGAAAAGCATGTGATAACAATTGAAGCATGTGATTAACTTTTCATATCGGCCCGATAAGCACCAATTCGAAAAATATAGAATTTAAGTTAATTTAATGCTATTATCATACAGTAAAAATTGTATTTTATTTAGTCTAAGTATATGATAATCATATTTTTATATCATGTAATGTTATACTAGTACACTACAATAAAAAATGACCAAATTGTAAGACTAGTAATTTCACCGGCATCATGTTTCAGGTGTACAATTACACTTCAATATCTTGTATTTCTTAAAAAGCAAATGTATTTTATAAATTTTTGATTTAAGGAAAAGCAATTTACCTTTGTTTGATAGCTACGAAAAAATACCTTATTGAAAATACTTATAGACTTATTAACTTTTATACGCCAGACGCGCGTTTTACCTATAAAGATTTATACCAATGACGCTCTAATCTAAAACGATAAATTGTAAAAAGGTAAAAGCAAGAACAAACTTTTTTTTAAAGATGAAACACATTGAACATGTCGAAGCTAAAACATTTTAACATCTTGGTTGACATTTTCTGCGGAATAATCTGTTATGTTCTGATAAAAATATTATGACATATACAAATGACTGGTTTTTTTTATTGGAATATATATGTAGTAGATTTATGAGTTTGACTGTCCCTTTGGTATCTTTCGTCCCTCTTTTCTAGTAGAATATTTGATTTAATGTATTAACTTTACATCTTCTCGTCAAATACAGAATTATTTTTGCTGTCACCATGGTAACAATTCAGTATTGTTACTTTTTGTCCTTTTTCCTGATTTTAAAAGTCCATGTTGAAATCGTAAATACCAATTTTATCCTCAAACCATAAATGTCACATATATTGTATATAATCAACAATTCTTGCTTGTTCTGACATGCCACAGTATTAAAATCGGAAATGGAGCAGTATTAGGCAAGTGATTATCGGAAATGTACATCTCCAAATGTGTGTTGTATTGTCACATACTCTATTAATTAATCATAACGTAAAACGAAGATTTCTAACATGATTGTGTTCATAATAAATCTTTAATTTATTCGTCTGGCAAAAGTATGCAAACTGTTAGTTCGCCCGATTAATAAAAGATAAAAAAACCCCAAAAAACTTGAAACTTACTCAATACTTTTTTTATCAGTAAACGTTGGTCAATCTAGTTACCAATTATGTCTTTATTAGTTCTTGTATCGTTCACTTTTACATATATTGATACTGAAACCGGTTTTTACAGGGGTAAATACTAATAATTGTATTTTGCAATGAGCGCCCAAAAGGAGCAGATATATAAATTCCAATACTAGCACAACTAGCAAAACACAAAAAATCAATATGGATTGGTACGATATAGATAAAATTATTAATATTGATATAGAATAACAAAGGGAAGGAAACATGAAAACAGACACAAATAACAATGAAATATATGTATTACAAGTAAAGTGATTCATTTCGCTTCGATTCGAAAATGGAAGTAATACATGTATAGCCAATTGATAACTTTACACAATTCCAATAGATTGGTGATAAAGTTATATGGATGTCCTTAATCACAAAATTTGTACTTCATTATTGTTCTTTATTGAAGAAGCTTGTATAGAGTTGTCGTCACAAATCAAAACCATCGATTTTAATATAAAATATGGTGCATGATCTCCGGCAATGATGAAGCATTTTTTATAATTTCATGAACTGGTTCGGAGACCCCAACACACATGGGTCACACGCCATTCAGTAGACATTCAGTTTTTTATGTATCAAGTTAAATATCTTACTTAGAATGTTCGTCAATACAAAGCAGGATTCGTGATTATGTATCACTTTTACTTAATATCACTCTGACATCATGAAATATTTCCCATTGTACACTTAACACCAATAAACTAATCAATGGTGGTACTTGTTATATCCAAAACAAGAATTTCCATAAAATTTATTAAAAGACAAAATGCAACAACAGTTGTTATAAATATCGTGTAAACTATAATCGCACCTGGTATTCTATACTTACCTGCGAAAAATTACAAAATAAAGTAAGCAGTCTGGTTGGTCGGGTTGGTGTCTCTTTGACTCATTCCCCATTTCCATTCTCAATTTTAGTATCAAAGAAATAAATATCAAACCGAGATTTCCTGTCCTGCAGATATGAAAATGGCTATTGCAGCTGAACTCAACATTATAAAATTGCACATTATTTATCAAACAAGTTATTCCTCGCATCATTGGTTAATTAATAATATCACAAAACATTTTTTTTTACCTAAATCGGTCATTAAACTCGAAATCAGAACTATAATCTGTATAGTCAATTGTTAACAATATTCAATTGCAATAGATTGGGGATTTATTTGGTTGTCCTAAATTATCCTCTTTACTTTAGATGCTTGTTTAGAGTTGTTGTCAAATCAAAGCAATACACATTTAAAATTTTATATGTGTTAGTATAATATATATGCAAAGCATGTGAAAGTTCAGATTGAAAGCAGGGGATCTTTGGAACTAAGCCTTGTTGGGTATAAAGCTGATTATACTGCAATCAGCTATTTTACTATACAGATAAAGCTATACGTATAAACGTTAGCTGTATACGTCAATGACCTCAACTCACCTATAAGCCCCGCCTACTTACAACGTCACGTCACAACCATGACAACGTGTAGTAACAATGGTCAAACTTTTATGAATTTAAACCTGTTATGTCTTCAAATTGGTAATTTATATACCATGTTTATCAAATGTTATTAATTAAATTCATTTTCCCTTTCTAATTCCTTAAATTATCAATGCTTACCGCGTAGACTACGCTCATAGGGAAATACCCCAAAATGGTACCCCAAGGGGGAGATTCCAAACACTTTTTTTTAATAATATTTGTTTCATATTTTTATTATTTTTTTATTTTTTTTTATCGATTTCAGTATAAAAACAATATACGTATAGTGTCTTGAAATATGCAATTTATTTGTATTCGGCACGAAACGGGAAAATGCTCGGTAGAACCTCGCATTTTCCCGTTTCTAAGCCTCATACAAATAAATTGCATATTTCAAGACACTATACGTATATTGTCTAAATATCTGACTCTGAATGTCTGTTGGTACAAAGCACAGCTTGTGAATATATATTATTTTTACTTTTTATTATCCTGACTATATGAACCATTTTTAAATGGACTTTTAACTTTTAACAATTAATCAATAATGTATATTCGTTACATCACCACATTAAAAAAATATTTAAGTTTTCAAAAACAAGAATAACTATTGAGTTTACGAAAAGAAACAGTTTATAATGAATGTTTAATATGAAAATACCAATAAAATGAATGGAATAATATAACATAGATCTAGTGATCAAAAGAAAAGCAAGTAAGAAATGTCGTGTACACTATAATCCCATTTGTTATTATTTACCATCGAGAAATTCAAAAATAAGCAGTATAAAAATACTCTGTCGGGCAAATATGAAAATCGCAACACGGTTCAACTAAAAATTATATGTTACTCTTTGCTTATTAACCTAGTCATTCCTTGATACATAAGCTGATACATATGGTACCAAAAACAATTTGATCAGAAACGGTCATTTTAATTTGAACTATTAAGTAATTTTCAGTCTTTTAGTCAATTTACTCAATTCACTTAAGTAAAGTCAGTCCTTGCTACAAAACATGTATTTACCTGTTCCTATCATCAACAAACAAATGATGGAAAAGCGAATTAACAGTACTAAATTCATTGCAGTAGATAAGTAGAAACAAGAGTAAATAATCACAACCAAGTCATATAATATACACAATTTTTCGTTTGTCGACATTCGACAAACTGGAATAATAAACAAATGAAATACTATACATGCTTATGTTCTGTCCACACTTTCAAATGTATTTGAACATCAATATATTTGAAACCTCTAAATGGCATTAGATTCGATAAGATCACCTTATCATGTTTATGTTGAAAAGCAAATGCTATTGAAAGGGCGATAACACAGATATAATTCTTCTTACTTTTCCTACACCAGTAAACTTATCACTTCTAAACTAAGTATATTTTAACGTTGGTTTTTTGTTTGTTAAATCTACGTCAAACATTATTTTCACATTGAGAAGTTAATAAAATCAAAAAATCAAAAAATCGACAAACTGCTATTATTTATTTCCTGAATCATTACCATAAATAGTTAACAAAGGCACCAGGATTATAATTTAGTACGTCAGACGCGCGTTTTGTCTACATAAAATTTCGTATATTTAATTAGGAGTCTATATGATTTCTTCATTTTATTATGCCCCTGGAAAAGGACATTTCATTCTCAAGACTAGACAGACGAAAAGACTTTATCATATTTCATATCAATTTCATTCGATAACAGAAAATTGTTACATCTAATGCAACTACGAAGTTTAGGTTAATGACCTTTTGATACGTCATGAACATTTATGTCTCGGACAAATAAAGACAACAGTAACATACCGCTGTTCGAAACTCAATCGATAGAAAAAAAAAACCAAATCCAGGTTACAAACTAAAACTGAGGAAGACGCATTAAATTTCTCCTCTACTGTCAAATTAATAATGTTTTACGTATAAAACTTTTTAATGACATGGCAATAGAGAATTCTATGTTTCAAAATCTATCTGATACTGAAAAACTAGTAGTCCTACTAAATCCTTTTAATATAAACCAAGTGAAAAAAAACAGGTTCCTTAATAAAACAGTATTTAGAGCTGAGGACAGGGGACTATTAGTTATTTTTTTTCTTGTATATATATATAAATATGTGTGTGTTCAACTCAGTTATTTTATTGTTGTTCATGTTGTTGTTACTTTTGTTTATGTCACAAGTATAATGTTACTTATATGACAAATAAAGATTATTATGAAATATAACAGAACAACGATACAACATTAAAATGTAACACACACAGAAACGAACTAAGTATAAGACAAAATCCAATGAGAATAACAATTATAATACCAAATCTAAATACATGAATTTGCGATGTGTTATCGCCTTTTCACAAAAACTGACGATAATCGAATAACTCGTTAGACTATTCAATGAAACTGCTTTTTGTCTGTAAGCTTATTCTTTTCTTATGATTTACATGAATCAGGTCTCACAGTTGCAATTACTTAGTACTAAAAAAACTCAATGTTACCTCTGTTCAGTAACTATACGAGACTAGTTTAGCGATTTCAGAAAATGAGTTTAAATCACATAAAGAATACGGTTATGAAATATTAATATCGAGATTTGGACCAAAGAGGTAAATTGTCTTTCTTTCATTCATAATCAAATTACAAATGATCAAAGTATATGCTAGAAAAGACTAAAACATATTTTGTAATATTATGTACCCTAGGCGTTGTCTATCTAAAAATAAAGAAAGTCTTCGTTGTTATACTCTTTTGTCGTATAAAATATTGACAAGACTTTCTAATGATGTTTGAATTTCCATTTTTTGTTTAGAATTTAGCATATTTCGTAGACAAACAGAATGTTAGTTTATGGATAGGTTTTAGTCGATTTCCCAAACGGCTTCAGGTGATTAAAAACTAAGTTATGAACAGATTTATAAGATTATATAATCATACAAAATCTAAAATTCTAAAATAGCAACAGATCGATATATTTATCATTTTATAGTGCATCAAGGACAGAAGGTAGCTGGTGCCTTCCCACTGAATTAATAATTTCATTTTTGTTTACTCAACGTCTAGAGGTGAGTGAAAATCTAGGACGAGAACAATTATCAATAACCAAATAAGAAGGTTGTGAAAAATGGGATAACCAAGATGTTGGACGGGGAAAACCTCAACCGGGCAGTGGAAAATGACAGAAAAAATATTTGACAGGGGATATCATTAGCCTGCCATAAATTCATAGTTAAGCAATGAACTGATTCCTTTTTAGCATCTTTAGAGTTCTGTAACGGACTAAAAGGGTGGCACTCTACCAGCAAGAGGTATCTGATTTTAATCTCCATTCGGATCTTACGTGGCTGCGTATTCATATATTATGTGGAACTAAACGGAAGCCATCCTTTAGTTTTGGGTTAATTGCCGGACAGGAGGATTCAAGTATACCAAATTCATCAATCCGGGTCTACTAGACGCGACAGTAAGGATGTCAGTGTATTTTATCTACAGTGTTAAACATTGTATATACTTGGAAAAGCATTTATGTTCGATAATATTTCTTTTTCTTTTGATACACTATGTAAAATACAGACAATCGGATTTGTTCCTAAAGAAACATGATAACGGGGTTTTATTGGGATGGGATACAAAAGAATATCTGCTTTTAAATATTAAATAGTATTTTAAATCAAACAAAAACAATATGTGTAAGTGAAATTGTACATTAATTCACTGATAAAATGTCAGTGTAAGTAACAATAAAACACATGGCATATTTGCATGTGTTTTACTAAATTATGTATTATTTTTTATTAACTACTGCAGGTCTTATCTACTGAAGCAGCATAACCTGCACAACCTAGCTCTTTACATATTTAGTTCTTATTCAATTTCGTACGAAGACACATATTCGAATCTATATGCGTATTGTGTCTATCACTTGCCTCATGTATCTGCTACAAAAAAGTTTTTATTATGTTTTTTATTGTACTATCAAATCCTTTTGTTTATTCTTGATTTGAATAATGTACATTATTTAAAACCTTAAGTATTTATTTAGATATGGTCATCCAATTGTTTCGATTCGAGTGCTATTGATAAATCTTGTCTAAACGAAACACGCATCTGGGGTAATAAATTCTTGGCTTGGTATCTTTAATGAGTTGTAGTGAAAGATGTAAACAAATTGATATTGATCAATCTATTTAATTGTGTATCCGTAAACAGAATCGAACCAAGAAATTTTCTAATAGTCTATGGGTCTTATTTTTAACAAAAAAATCAAATAGGTTTAAAAATCACCGATTCTGAATGCATATCGAAC
Organism: Mytilus galloprovincialis; assembly: GCA_037788925.1. Lineage (NCBI taxonomy): Eukaryota > Metazoa > Mollusca > Bivalvia > Mytilida > Mytilidae > Mytilus > Mytilus galloprovincialis. The sequence continues at coordinate 41,187,824 of CM075333.1, read as the reverse complement.
GAAGCAATCAAAATCTGGCAACGATTTGACAATATCCATAGAAATAAACTCATCATAGATACCAGACGCCCGTTTCGTCTACAAAAGACTCATCAGTGACGCTCGAATAAAAAAATGTTTAAAAGGCCAAATAGAGTACGAGGTTGAAGAGCATTGAGGACCAAACAATCCTAAATGTTTTGCCAATTACAGCTGAGGTAATATATTTCTGAGGTAGAAAAGGATTAGTTTTTTTTAAAGGTATGTCAAATTTAGTTTTTGTTTAACGAAAACATAATTGAGTAGACTGGCTTGTTATCGACACTCTGTATAGATCACGATGTTTAGCGCTCGTATACGTTGGCGATTCAAAGTATTTATTTTATAATTTCATGTAATTTGATGTATCTCTATATTCAACAGGGACAATAATAGGCGTTCTCGACGAGACAGGGATTAATTTGTAGCAATAATCTAAAACATAAAACTATTATAAGCTTGACATTCAAGACCGTTAAATTGCTGTGAAGCAATTTATTTTCCTAGTAGGAAGAAAAATTCTAATAACACATGTTTATTGTTAACCGTCGTCACTTGATGTTTATTGTTAACCGTCGTCACTTGATATTTTCAGCGCAACTCGTCCTCAATTTTCTTTAAACGCGAACATAGAGTAGTAGACAACAAACGTGTATCGTTAAATATTTATAGCATATTTATACGATTCTCTTAAAATTTATTCTATATTTGTTGTATGTAATAAATATCATTTATGTCGTAAACAAACTGTTTTGACACGACATTGTTTTCTTCTATCAATATGCATAACACTTAAATTTGAAATGCATTTAACGACTACTTACATAACGTTCCTTACTTTATATGTATAGGGTAACTCGGTCTTACCCCAATGTCGGACATATTTTTTGATTGACTTATAACATAGAACTGATCAAAATGAATTGAACTTCTTCTGTAAATAACTTTTGATTAGTCTAGCGTTTTCTGACTATCATAATTCCTAGAGCGTATTAATATGATCCAAGCATGCAAAGTCGTCAGTGTTTTAATAAACAAGATAACCGAGAACGCATGAAAAGAAATTCAATATTGTCAAGTAAAATAACAAAAATACCGAACTCGGGAAAATTCAAAACAAAAACTTCTTTAACAATGGAAAACAACGATTATATTCCAGACTATGTACTGGTATTTCCTTATGCAGAAAATGGGGGATTGCAAAGGGTTTTACAGCTAGCTAAACCTCTCACTTTTATGACAGTCGCGTGAAATTCCAATCTATTAACAACAATGTGTGAGCCAGACATAATGGGTAAAAATGTCAAACATTTGGGTACAACAGTCCTCACTGTTATTTAAATCATAATTGATCACGCAAATATATGGAAACTCTAAAAACAAAACACACAAGCAAAAAAAAAAACAAAAGATAAAAATACAAAAAGCTCACAGCATAATAACATAATGATACTGTGTAAAAATAACCAGCCGTGCCAAAAGGATACTACAACAACTGGAATAAACGGTAAAGGTTAGATAAATACAAAGACAATTAAAACAACAACACTATAACACGTTATTAAGATCATGAACAACAAAAACATCAAATGTGTAACTAGCAACCTTTATCACAAAAAAGAAAATCAATTATGGAATAAGCTATGAGGCAACGGTAAGTACTTAAAAATATTTTGTATTTTTGTTTGTGTTTAGAGCCATTTAAAAGTATGTGTATATAAAAACCCATCAATGTTTATTGCTGTAGGAAGCAGGAGTACTCCAGTAGAACCACAGATCTTCTGCATGATAACTGACAATCAAACAAATAAATATAAGCTTCTCTAACAAATAATTTAATTTTGCTACATTTAGATACCAAGCAGTAGATAGTTATATTGACTGTGCGTTTTATTTGTCTCGGTACATTATAATTTAAACAACGTTTTATCCTTTCACATTGCAAAGGATTTAATTCAATCATAAAAGCCAAAAGAAGGAGTCCCTTTATAAAATATATTGGATTTTCAAATTTTATTGCATGTATGTGATTAAGTTAAACGAACAATTTAATTAATTTGCAGCCTTTTTTAATAGTATACAGCTTTATTGCATGAATTTGCTGGAGGCCTTTGAAGAATGGTAAAATGATAACGCATTTCTTTCTTAGAAACCTCGAATGTTTAGTAAAATAATATTATTTAATTATTTTCTATTTTTATCTTCTACAATCTTTTACATCATCGAATATTTTGCTTCCCGACGTGGAAAATTGAAATAATAAACGATAAAGGTGAATTGTAACAATTTGAAGTTAATCACTTTTGGAAAGAATGTGCACGCACCCGCGTTATTGTAATGCTATGATAAGAACATTTGACAAAAACATCATCTTTCTTTTTATTCTATCAAAACAGAACATATCGATGTATGCCAAAGGGTTAAATATAATATATAAAGATCCCACTTACATCCATTAAAATGTAAAAGATTAAATATCTTGCTAACTAATCTTTTAGTTAATATAAATCCAAAGACATAAAATACTGTCTTTTCGGTAGTTATTGCTTTTTCTACTGGAATGTAGCATACTAGCATACATGTACATGTATGCGTAATTAACATTAATAAAAATTGTATAATTCAATGCATTACTACAGACTCTTGTGTAATATTGGTATTTGACACCCTAACGCATTGTAAGAATCTTTTATGATAGCAGTTAGCCATTTAGCCTGAGAATGAGTGATTTTCAAGTGTTGCCATTCTTTCCACTCTGATGGCAACACAACTGATGTTCAACGTACTAAAAAAGATCTAAAAACACAAAATTTCTAATAAAACATCATATTTATAAAATTGTACTTACGAAAAGGCCGAGTTTTAGATTTCAAACTAGTTAGCAATTCGTCTTCGGAAAACATGTCCACTCAGATTCACTGTTTTTTTAGTTGATTCCAACGGAGAAACACATACGATCTTTAAAAAAGATATGCAAACCTTCTACCGCATGTTTCTATCAAATTAATCACCATTCTACAGTCATAACCATGTCTTTAGTAGTCTGTAATAGAGAAACAATAATTACCCGTTCTATAGACAATCATATTGTTGTTTTAAATAGAATGTCATTAAGACGATTTATTGTGATATGTCGAAACCAGCAGAAGATGTTGATTAGCTATTGCTTACACATATTTAATGTCGATAAATCAGTATCACATGAACCATCTGGCCCCTTAATCCCTTATGACAAACAATAAAATTTTACAGAGAAATTGAGTGTGGTATTATAAGAATATACTTGTAGGTTCAAATGCGATGGATACATGTACCCATTTACGTTTATCACATGATTTGAAATTATATCAACTGGAAAATTGAAATATTGGAAAAAGGAGATTGAAAGACTATCATTTTTTCTATATATATCATTAGGGTGTTGAAATCGAAGTCAGATTTGATTGTTAGACTTTTTTGTGTTCTATATCTGTTTCATGGTTCATAATTACAGAGATTCTATGTTAAGATGTTATTATGATTTCACCAAGTGTACGATATGCGTTAATCAATTAAAAAAAGTACCATAAAAAAGCCAGCAGGATTTATTATGTATTAAAATTAAGTGTTGGCACAGGGACTATTCTCGCCTTTGTTTGATTTTGAAAGTTTTAATGTCAATGATTTACTTCTTATGAGCCAGGGCCAAATTTTCCACTGGCGGATCAGAAAGTGCAACTGACGAACTGTCCTTGGTTTCTCTTCAATAACAACAATTTCAACAAAATCAACTGACCATGAATTAGGAGACAATATTAAATAAACATCATTGAAATGAGATGTGCCAGTGTTCATATAACTTCGTATTTAACATCATAGACCATTTAACTATAAGTACCCTTAAAGATATCGCATCGTGAACATTTTCGCCGTCGCTGGAATGTCTATGCTATGTCTTCCTTCCACAGCTTCATAAAAGCAAGAAAAAGACATTTATTTTCAACGACGAGAAAGTTGCAATGCTGAAAGGCAAACACTACATTTCACTATTTAAGATTTCCTCATTTTCCAGTGTTTATTAATCTTCCAAGCCGTTCAACTTGATCAAATATCAATTTAAAAAAGAATCAATGTCTGTGTATACTGTCCACTGAAAATGAAACTATATCTTGAAGCAATGACCTTTGGAACAATGGGTCGTTAACCATAATGTCCTGATAGGAACAGCCACTTTAGAAAATAAAAGTGAATTGTTTATCAGGTGTTTACATTACTGAACTACTCCAAGTTGCAATGGAATCATTTTCAACTTCTAGTTCTCAAAGCATCTCTACAGAAAATGAAAATGAAAATGTTAAATAACAAAAATATCTATCTCCGAGGAAAATTCATGTCATATATCTAAATTGGTCCAGACATTTTGCTATGTAGAAAAATGGTGGTTAAAATCTTATTTTATAGCTAGATAAATCTCTCATTTTTACAACAGTCGCATAACATTCCATTTTATTGACAACAATGTGTGAACAAAACAAACGACATACTAGGTAAAAATGTCAAAAAAAAAAAAGGGATACAGCAGTCAACATTGTGACATATATAATCGTACGTACTATAAAAAAAACCAAATTGTCAACAAAGAAAATAAAAAGGCATATAGACATAGCACATGAGCAAAAACGAAGAACGAGAATACAAATTATTACCATTATGCAGTAACACAAAGACGAGGTGTACAAGTCCCGAATTTGAACCACGTCAAATAGAATTTTCAAAAAGTAATTGTAATTAACTTACCAAAGACAAAAACAAAGAACACTATACCATAAAATTGAGAATGGAAATGGGAAATGTGCAAAAGAGACAACAACCCGACCATAGAGCAGACAACAGCAGAAGGTCACCAACAGGTCTTCAATGCAACGAGAAAATCTCGCACCCGGAGGCGTTCTTCAGCTGGCCCCTAAACAAATATATACTGGTTCAGTGATAATGAACACCATACTAAACTCCAAATTGTACACAAGAAACTAACACTTTATTAAGATGATGAGCTACGTCAGTACCTAAATTCTAAACTTCAATGATTAATTTGAATTTTTGGCTGTTTGTTGTCGCATTTAAATTACGTCATTAATGTGCTTCCCCTCGGTTTTAGTTTGTAGACCGGATATGTTTTCTCTCAATCGATTAATGTCTTTCGGTATACAGTGGTATACTAATTTTTCCTTTTTTTTACTTCCATGCATATTTTAAGAAAGATCATTATAACAATTGATGCTTACTTTTTATCATTGATAAGTGATTTATTTTCTTTGCTCCATATACATATAAGTTCCATCTGCAATATTCAAATATAAAAATAGAAGATGCGGTATGATTGCCAATGAGACGACTCTCCACAAGAGACCAAAATGACAATGAAATTAATTAACAAATATAGGTCACCGTACGGCCTTCAACATGAGAAAAGCCCATACCGCATAGTCAGCTATAAAAGACCCCGTAATGACAATGTAAAACAATTCAAACGAGAAAAATAACGGCCTCATTTATGTAAAACTCATTTTTTAATGTTTTTTTTTTGTAATGTAATAATGTATCTCTCTTTTTTCTTTGAAAAAATGATTGAAGCCGGATAATTACCAACAATTTGTAGAAGGTTTTTTCTTGAAACACTTATCTTGATATGATGTGAACATATACAATAAACGCATAACAGACAGATGCCGGCTGCGTATAACACCATGATTTCAGATAATATTAGAAAAGCAAGAGATCTAGCTATGTTTCTTGCTAAGTCATTTTGAAACATTCTACACAATTTAAGTATCAGCTAGTGGCTTTACATACTATTTCCTCTTTCCCTTACTAATCAAATTGTTTATTGCCGTCTCGGAACCCATAATTTGGACCCACGTTTTTTGCTTGCCATGAAGTGTCATGGCGTGTTAATTAGTTTGTAGGAAAACGTCTGAACTTATGTAAATTATATAAGGCAACACATAATAATTTTAATAACTTGAGACATGTGTTAAATCTAAGATACTTTTGAAAAACTATGCGCTGCAGTTTTCAAGTTGATTAGCAACAACTAAAATAATTAATGCACAATATATGTTTGCCTATAAATGGTTATATCGAACAAAGTATCAGCTATAAGTTTGTTTGATTTTGTCAGTTATATTGAACTTTATATTCAGGGATTTAACTTGGACATGAACTTGATGAATACGAAATTTGCGGCTGAAATGTCTCCCATTTCAAAATATTACTTGAAAAAACTGTGCATAAAAGACAACAAAGTTCAGCCAAAAAAAAAGAGACTAAGTTATTATAGAAAATAATCAGTCATCTCAAGTCAAATCAGAGGTCATATAAGCTTAAGTTACTATAGTTAACTCCAAAACGGAATAGGATGACACAACGTAAGTTAGATGCAACCATAAGAAAGTCCTCATTCAAGTATCATTTTAGATTTAGTACAATTTATTCTTAGTCAAAACTACCCAATTTTTTTTTAAAAGATGCATTTCCCTCCCAAAAAAGGGTAGAGGTAGTTTAAAATCAGACAACACTATCATTGACACGAACCGGAAGTTTATTCTTTTACCCCTCCCCCGAAAAAATACAAAAGACGATAATTAAGAAGTGTAATTGACATAAAAAATCTCAGCTTTTAGTGCAATGTGAAACTTTTGATCTTAGCTGATAAGCCTGAGTTAGTGATATTTTGTACGAAGCCGTCTTGGATATACTATGCTTATTTTTAAATACAGCGGATATATTCTGTTTAATATTCATGGGTAGGTGTAATCGGATTGATTTATATATGATATTATGTCAAATAACTCGAAGAACATATTTCCGATTAACATATATTTTAACATGTTTAAATCAATTAGCTTCGATGTTGTTCGGAAAGTTCAGGTACGTATATATAAAAGTTATTCATAACAAATGATTTTATTATGTTACTTCAAACGGTTTCAATCATTATCAGAAATTAGTCGTTATCAGATGATATTCGAAGGGTGATTATCGGAATTATACGTATTATATCGCTTGAACTCAATGAACTTGACAAATTATCGTTGTTTACCACTGTCAATCAAATGGGTGCCGTATCTTTTTTCAAATGCCTTTTCAATTGTTTGTTAATTTATCTCGTTTTTGGTTTGACTTATTACAAACGTATTTGGTTTGAATATTTAATAATCGTTGAAATATTACAATGATTTAAAATTCATCGGCTCGGATGATTGAAAACAACTGATGGGTAAAGGATTTACTCCTCAGACGAGAAAGTGGCTGGAATTATAGAAACAAGTCCTTTCACTAAAACTGTAAGAGGGATCATTAAAAAATAGGTAAACTATTAGTGTTAACAAGACCTACTCGTTTGTAGTATATAGTAATCCCTTTTAATATAAAATTACATATTTCAATTTGTCTAAACAAGTTTGTAAAAGAAATCTAAAAGACTAAAATGACCTACACATGCTACAGTGGTACAGTGTATTATAGTAGATGACACATAAGTGGTGATAGGTATTTGAGCTTATTAGTAAAGGTAAATAAAAACATCAGATAAATCTATAACTAAAACCAAGAACGCCATCCTTGTACATCATCGTTTCGTTCCACAAATGTTTATTTTGTCGTTGTTCATACATTGTATGGTGTTAATCCTTGTTGTCAGAGTACATATTTACATCCACTAACTTATGTCTTTAGTTATCACAAATACTTGCCTTTCATACCAAATTTAACAACATAACCGTACTCATTTTAATTTACATTGATGAAATAACAGAAACAAAAATGAATATGCTCGAAGACATACTATCCATATTTGTATTCATAAAACACAAGGTCAAGGACCAAGAATCTAACAGCTACAAACACTTACCAATAACTTGATACACTTATATCAGGGGCTAAGTGACATGTCCTATAACGTTCATGAAATGGGAAGACAAGAGTCAATATTATTTGAAGAAAACAAGCAATTAAAAGAGAGAGGCAATGAAGATAAATGTTGTATCTGAAGGCATTCTAGATGTCACAATCAAACCAAGGACACAAAAGAAAGTTTTACCGACTTTGTACAGACTGTATTTGAAATAGAGGACACAAAAACTGAACTCGAAATAAAGGAAGAAATAACTGAATTAGAATTAAAAGATAAAATCATTGAATATAATATCAAGGATTTCGAATATGAACTGTAATGTGGTTCATTGGCTACAAGAAGCCAGATGAAATGAATATTCTAGTCTGATAATAACTACAACATGTACAAGAAGCCAGATGCAATGAATATTCTAGTCTGATAATAACTACAAGAAGTCAGATGAAATGAATATTCTAGTCTGATAATAACGCTTCTGGCGTCAAGTATTTTAATCCTGGTATCTATATTATGAGATTATCTTGAACATACATGATGCGAGACAAGAGAACAATTTGTAATGATTAATAAAAATTGATCTACGTATTTAATCATTCTATAATATATAAATTCATCAACTAAACGGCTTAACCTTTACGATATACACATAGATCAAAATAAAAAATCTTGTGACAATGCAAATGAGAAAAAAACAACAACAATTGAAAGCAAAAGAATACTCAAAATGGTTTCCTATTATCTATAAACAAATCTCGAAACCAAATGAGGCCCCCTCAGAGGGGTGTCAAAGTAATCACATAATCTGATTTGTTAATTTGCCAATATTATCACATAATCATTGATTATTTTTAAAACAAGATAATGAAATATTCATAGAATACTAGGTTTGGTAATAAAATAATCACTTAAAAAGGGCCACGAAGGAGGCTGCAAAATATTACCAAAATCGTATTATTTAATGAAATCGCAGGCTGTATGCGCACACTATGAAGTTATGGTTTGTTTATTCAAATTTTATTGTGTCTATTTTTTTTTCGGAACTACGGTGTAAAATGAAATATAACGAGCAAAACCATTCACGTTTTTAGCAAACTAATTTAACAGATTGCTGTATTTCTTATTTCTCTCAATGAATATAAACAATACTTAGGGTCGTCCGTTTAGCTGTCGGCGGTGTATACAAAACGAAAATACATCAGTTCGGTTTATAGCAATATATTAGCGTCTGTGAGAGTTTGAAGCTTTCACCTCGATAAGAAACCATTCTGATAACTCTTCAGATGTCCGTTTATAGTCTGTTTAACTTAATTTACTTTTCTCCAACACACTTTTTTCTTAATTATCGACAATATTGAGGTAAACATCCATTTAGTCAGCAGCAACAACATATTAAGATTTAAAAGCGTTGGTCGAATGGTTCATGAGTTAAGGACGGACACAATTGGAAAGACCATTTTTCAATCTTTTAAAAGCCCTACTCCTGTATGGTGACAGTGAAAAGCGTCAATATAAATATTGACCTTCATTTTGTCACCAGTATTACATATTAAAATTTAAAAAGCTTTGGTTGAACAGTTTAGGGGGTTAATGCACGGACACTATTTTGGCAGCCGCCCGACGGCCGCACATCAATAACTAATTTTTCCTTTTGAAATCCGGTTAAACATTATTTAAAAATACACATGTTTCAACGTTATAAATGGAACAATATTTACTTTGTCCCGTCCCGTATGCATATTGGATTGACTCAAAATGAAACAAATTTAAAAAAAGAACTTTAACTAATTAAATTCAAATACTATATTCATAGAAATGATTCTCTCCATATATGATTAAAGATAATTTTGTCGTTCGTCATTGGGAAGAATATTATCGTAATTTAAAGTTACAACCAACTTGACGCTTTATCCTTTCCCATCCAAATTTAATAATACATATTAAATGTCAAGTTATCATATTTAATCAAAAGTTCACATGTCAAGCTAATATATTAAATGAATACATTTAAATTTTAAGATATATATAAAAAAAATATCAAATAACTAGTTATTATATTTAAAATCAAAACTATAATGTACTCACCGTTTATCTACATAAATGCTTGTTGTCAATACTTATTAATGGAATAATTCCTTTTACCACACTCACTGTTTCGATGGTAAAAGAAGAGTATGCATATATACTTTATTTCATTTTTAACAATAGATTCAATCAATACAAATGCGATTATTCATCTAATGAGAATTCAGGCATAGGCTAAACAAATAGTTATAAATAAGTCAACACCACTGAGATTTGGTATAAATGACAACAAATCTAATATCGTAATTGTTTTGTTGCATTACTTTGATGAAAATAGTAAAAAAAAAAAGGAATGTTTTGGTCTTATTAATCTGAACTTCTGCTATTTCACAATATTTGTTCAGTTGCAAGATGAACAGAAATACAATCATATTTAGAATTTTAGTCATTCGCATTTTAAAAAAAATGATCCTCATCGCTCACAATAATCTGTTTTGTGTCGTTCGTTAGTGGATAATAATTTTAACATTGTCGCATAGTGCCATCAATATGAAGCGTTAAATTTTCTCTATGCTTGACAAACTTTTGACCAAACAAATCCCTTAAAATTTAAAATACTAGTATTAAGTTATCGTATAAATCATTAATTAATAAAAGAAAAAAATTACAAAAGTACTTCATCAGAATGATACATGCGGTCATTTGAATCTAACTGTAGATGCTCATATTAAATGTTGCACAGAAATGAAATGCAAAATATGAAGGAAAAGCATACAATTAATGTGTTTAACCGAACTCGGTTCTGTAAGAGTCAACACTGAATATTGGACGCAAAGTACATATCTTTAACGTCAGTGCTGTGAAAGTCGCAGGTGACGAAAATCTAAATTTTGTCGATGAAGTGACTGTTGTTTAGTTCACATGTCATTATTAGTTTTTCGTAAATTATTTTGTTATAAACTATACCGATCGTTTTCTGGTTTGAATGATTCAGCATTTTTTTCTAATTTTTGTTGGCCGTACGGTAGCCTATAATTGCTTCCTGTTTTTTTTTCTTATTATTGTAGGCCCATAATTGCTTACACATCCACTTTGATGGATAGGTGTCTCATTGAGAATCCGACCACATATCTGTACAGGTATACAGATGAAAATGATCAAATCTACATTTAATTATGGAGATGATATATTTCATTTCAAAGATAAAAACACCACCATTTAAGTTCCTCACCCTATTTTGTCAATATACTGGGGGAAATAAACAACTATCATACTAGTGGAAGGTTTAGCTAGATAAAACCATACTTAATTTACCATTTTCTTCGAAAAATGCATATGTTTCAAGTTAGGAATAAGGCAGTTATTGTCATTTGTGGTTTTAAAAAAATGTTTATATTTTCATTGCTATATATCTATATATATCTATATATATGTCTGAGTCAGTGACAACCCTACAACAGATGTATCCATCGGATCGCCATCAATGATGGTGATACATGGCTGTGTACATAATGTATATACAACTCGTCTAAACATCAACCCAACAATGTTAGATCTGTAAATTTGCTTTCGCAAATTTTTGGTTCTTCCCTCGCCGGGATTCGAACCCATGCTACTGTGATATCGTGACATCAAATCGCCTGCACTGCAGCCGTCCCGCTAGACCACACGACCACCTGGGCTCTCAAAAAAAGAGCTTTCGGTGGGCATGTGTTACCTTTCCACGTCAGTTTTAATCTAGCGGCGTACTACAGTACATGATATATAAGGCATGAAGATGTTATTGTTACAGATCAGCTAAATTATCTATAGTAAAGGATCCTACAAATTAATGTAAGATACAGTCACAGAAAATAATTATATTCATAAGTACGTCTGAGTCAGTGACAACCCTACAACAGATGTATCCATCGGATCGCCATCAATGATGGTGATACATGGCTGTGTACATAATGTATATACAACTCGTCTAAACATCAACCCAACAATGTTAGATCTGTAAATTTGCTTTCGCAAATTTTTGGTTCTTCCCTCGCCGGGATTCGAACCCATGCTACTGTGATATCGTGACACCAAATCGCCTGCACTGCAGCCGTCCCGCTAGACCACACGACCACCTGGGCTCTCAAAAAAAGAGCTTTCGGTGGGCATGTGTTACCTTTCCCACCGGTAACACATGCCCACCGAAAGCTCTTTTTTTTGAGAGCCCAGGTGGTCGTGTGGTCTAGCAAAGGTAACACATGCCCACCGAAAGCTCTTTTTTTGAGAGCCCAGGTGGTCGTGTGGTCTAGCGGGACGGCTGCAGTGCAGGCGATTTGGTGTCACGATATCACAGTAGCATGGGTTCGAATCCCGGCGAGGGAAGAACCAAAAATTTGCGAAAGCAAATTTACAGATCTAACATTGTTGGGTTGATGTTTAGACGAGTTGTATATACATTATGTACACAGCCATGTATCACCATCATTGATGGCGATCCGATGGATACATCTGTTGTAGGGTTGTCACTGACTCAGACGTACTTATGAATATAATTATTTTCTGTGACTGTATCTTACATTAATTTGTAGGATCCTTTACTATAGATAATTTAGCTGATCTGTAACAATAACATCTTCATGCCTTATATAGCATGTACTGTAGTACGCCGCTAGATTAAAACTGACGTGGAAAGGTAACACATGCCCACCGAAAGCTCTTTTTTTGAGAGCCCAGGTGGTCGTGTGGTCTAGCGGGACGGCTGCAGTGCAGGCGATTTGGTGTCACGATATCACAGTAGCATGGGTTCGAATCCCGGCGAGGGAAGAACCAAAAATTTGCGAAAGCAAATTTACAGATCTAACATTGTTGGGTTGATGTTTAGACGAGTTGTATATACATTATGTACACAGCCATGTATCACCATCATTGATGGCGATCCGATGGATACATCTGTTGTAGGGTTGTCACTGACTCAGACGTACTTATGAATATAATTATTTTCTGTGACTGTATCTTACATTAATTTGTAGGATCCTTTACTATAGATAATTTAGCTGATCTGTAACAATAACATCTTCATGCCTTATATATCATGTACTGTAGTACGCCGCTAGATTAAAACTGACGTGGAAAGGTAACACATGCCCACCGAAAGCTCTTTTTTTGAGAGCCCAGGTGGTCGTGTGGTCTAGCGGGACGGCTGCAGTGCAGGCGATTTGGTGTCACGATATCACAGTAGCATGGGTTCGAATCCCGGCGAGGGAAGAACCAAAAATTTGCGAAAGCAAATTTACAGATCTAACATTGTTGGGTTGATGTTTAGACGAGTTGTATATACATTATGTACACAGCCATGTATCACCATCATTGATGGCGATCCGATGGATACATCTGTTGTAGGGTTGTCACCGACTCAGACGTACTTATGAATATAATTATTTTCTGTGACTGTATCTTACATTAATTTGTAGGATCCTTTACTATAGATAATTTAGCTGATCTGTAACAATAACATCTTCATGCCTTATATATCATGTACTGTAGTACGCCGCTAGATTAAAACTGACGTGGAAAGGTAACACATGCCCACCGAAAGCTCTTTTTTTGAGAGCCCAGGTGGTCGTGTGGTCTAGCGGGACGGCTGCAGTGCAGGCGATTTGGTGTCACGATATCACAGTAGCATGGGTTCGAATCCCGGCGAGGGAAGAACCAAAAATTTGCGAAAGCAAATTTACAGATCTAACATTGTTGGGTTGATGTTTAGACGAGTTGTATATATATATATATATATTTTAAGTCGGTCTCATTGGTGTCTAATGTGTTACTTGTGAAAGTTATATGATTACTAGTGAAAATAGTAAACGAAACCAGGCGGTATACAATAATAAGGTGTTGCAATTAGAAAAATTGGAACAAAAATTACTGCATACTTGTGTATGACACAAACCTTATAACTTTATTGTTTCATATACACAAAACTCCCACCTTTCCATTAATGACAAAGTTAATTGCCGGTTACAAGTCAAGTAAATGAGTTAACAATGTTTATACATGCCCATAAGAAATCTAAATCGTTTATATAGCAAAGCCAGATTATCTATCAGAATTCAAGTTAAAAGTTTGCAGTTTTGATTAGAGTTATAGACATTGCAGAAGAGTTAAGTTTTATAAATAACGGTACAAATTTCGCAAAATTAGTAGATAACTCTTAAATATCATTCTCAATAAGGACATATAACCCATGTTTTGCACCCAGAAACTAATTTGCTGTGGATACTTGTTACACCATAACTTCAATAAACATCATTAGAAAACAAGAATGAGTCCATATTATACGGATGCCCCACAGGCATTATCATTTTCTATGTTCAGTTAACCCTGAAATTGGGGTAAAAACTCTAACTTGGCATTAATAGTTATCAACAAGGTACCGGTACCAGGATTAAAATTTAATAATGTTATTAAACATGTGAAAATTAAAAGATCATATCATATGGAACCTGTGAACTGTGTTATGGTGATTGGACTTCAACTTCAAAAACTACCTTGACCAAAAACTTTAGCCTGAAGTATTACAGACGGACGCACGGACAAATTTATTTTTCTGAAAATACAGTGAAAAGAGGGAACGGCTGAAGTCATTACCACTTATCGGTCTTGTGATACACTAACTATCAGACATGTGTTTGTATCTTTTCTTTAAATATGTGACACCAGTAAGCCATAATCAGTCCCTAAATATATTGCTTATTGTAGGACAAGTGAAGCATGCCGATGGAGGTAACAAAATTTCGTAATTTTGAAATTGGATCATGTTAGCCCAAGGCTTTTATCGATGTACACGACCTAGCCCGGTTTGCAACGCCATCAATATTATGTGATCTAATACATATTTCAATGTGAGGTTTACCAAGAATGTTTACTGCATGGCTACATGTGTGACAAGAAAGTTCGTGGTCAATTTGTAGTCTTCAACTGGCAATCTAATGATGTTAATGTTCCAACGTCTAAATGGTATCTGGCTACATGCACTTTTATACATCCAGTCTTTTAACTCTGGGATAAATGTATACAGAGAACTGCTTTATTGACAACCAGTATTCCAGAAATATTTACAAAACTGCTAATTGCTTGTTTTGATACACAAATTAAAAAAATTGAAGTTGATATAATGTAATGCCGGCATTCCCCCCTTTTTATAGTAAGCCTATGTCGGTATAGTTTCTTGAAATTATTGAGGATAAACGATAGATGTTAGTGAGATGTCTAATGTTGCAAGTGATGTAAGACTTGTAATTTACTATTTTTACTGTTGTTTTCATGATACGACAGATTTGGGTATATTAGTTTGTTAAGAAGTTTTATTTCACGTACTGATTCCGTATTTTCGCGGTAGTTACCTTATTATACTGTAAACTCAAATAAAACTGTTCTTATGATCTACTAAAAAAATTAAAGTCAAAATCAATCTTTATTGATGAAGATCAATCCTCGTTACAAATAATATCAACATTACGCGAATTTCCCTAGTGTGATCCATGGTGCCGATTGGTAATCAATATGTAACAGGCTCTGCCATTGGTCAGTTGAAAGTATAAATACAAAGCAACAACAGAATCGACGGAGTGTTGGGTTGACAAAGAATGGGAAGTGATAAACTTTAATAGAAGCTGAAATATGTCTGACAAGTACAGACAAGCATTGAAAGTTAACTTTGTTTTCATTGAAGATTGTCGGTGCCGGTGACGGTGCTTAATACGGGTGACGGTGACAAATACGGTCACCGGAAACGGTGACAGTGCCGATGACGGTGCTATTGAAGGTGTACATTAATAGATATGTTGGTGGTTTTGACAGGATTAATATGTCATTTAATGTGTTTAACTAAGTTGTTGTCTTCTTAGTTCTATAATGTAGAAGGGTGTTATTATCCTTTAATTAAGATTATAGAAAGATACAAAATAAGTGACAACCTTGTCACTTGACTGTTGAATTATATACATGTACTAGTTTTGTATTTTTACGTAAGACCAACCTTTACCGGGGACCTGACCGGATCAGTGACGGAGCCTGCAAGACCAATTCTCTCCGGCGTGGATTATTTTTGATATTAATAAAATATGAAACTTTACTTCATTCATATATTTTATTTCATAACTGAGAATTGTATAAACACAAGTATACGATTCCCCTTTCTGTAACGTGCTTTGGTCCCACGGTAAACAGTGGACGTCGAACCTTCTACTTTATAGATTCTTTAACTCTCTGTGTGACCCTGTGTTCTCTGGTGGCCGACTCTAGCACCAGGGAGACGGCGTTACAATATTACCAATGAAACGACTAGTCAACAAACATAGGAAACTTATGGCACTATATGACCTTGAACAATGAGTAAAAAGCCATACCTTATGAAAGCCTATCAAAGGTCAAAACAATGATTGTTAAAGAATTCAATTGGGAATAACCGCATAATTTATGAAGTTCATTATACTCTAGAAGCAGTAATCAAATAGATTGCGTTAACAATTTAAACCCAAAGTCTTTTTAATTAAGAATGCAATCAACCGTTTAAAAGTCAAAAGGTTAACAAAGCGTCTCAAAAACATTAATCGGGGGATAACAAAGAAAAGAAAAAAAACACCAAGTGATTAATTCATCTATTTTATGTATATATAAATGTGTTTATGGGGGAGTGGTTTACATGGATCAATGTTACAACAAAATATAAATATCTGGAGTTATAATTGATAACAATAATAAAAATGTTTTAACCATCCCTTGTTTTGTCTTCTTTTTATTTTATATTTCATGTAAATTTTGTATATTGGTGATTGCAAATTTTTGAAATACAAGTGTGAGGTTAGAGAATTTAATTACTGCATATATATATATCGTATTAGGTCATTAACACATAACGATATCGACACTTGACTTGGGTGTTGTTTGTGCAGAGACAATTGGACCGATTAAATTGATATAATATTTCAATGCCTTTCAGTAAAACATTGTTTCGATTATATTTAAATGATATGTGATTGCATTATATCTCATATTTTTTTCAACAGTAAATATGTTTATTTATCTCGCATGTATTTCAGTAATAGAATGTACTACGCAAATATGAAGGTTACCGATATGAATGTTTAAACATAAAGGCCTTGTAGGTTCATTTGCATTTTTCTCCTGATATAAGAACGTTAAATAATAAACGAAGTTCTGAAGGTTTACATTAACAATAAAATTTAATTTTAAGTTTTTGTTATTACTTCTGATAAATGATATTTGAAACTTTGCATAAATTATGTAGTTTTAAGCCATTATAGCAAGATAATTATAATTAATGATCCGTAAATTGTATTATAGATAATAAGTTCACTAGTTTAGAAATGTTGATGAGCTGTGAAAAGTAAAAAAGATGTTGGACCTTATGCATGTTAAAATCGTTCATCGAGGAAAGACACCTCGTAGTAACCAGATTTCCTAAAATAATTCAAATCAAAAGTTAGCAGTTATGCTGGAGATGAGAGCTTTTGCAATAAAAATTCCGCAATATTAGTAAAATATTCCCTAACTGTTAGAAAAATGAACAACGCAATTATCAGTTCCCTTAAATCTTTCAATTATAAGAGTAAGTAAGTAAGTAAGTAAATAGTTAATCATAGTGTCACGATTCAATATACATCATCATATACAATATAAAAATCTTTAAAAAACCATATAAGATCCCTGCCTTTAAGACATATTAGACACTCTCATCCTTTTCAAACTAAAAAAATATATACTGTAATGTAAAATAAATATTATAATAGAGTAGCATACCGATATGAGAGATCAACATGTTTTGTTCATGTTGTTATACGGTAATTTCCGGCAATGAACGATGAACATGATCTTTCTAGCCAAGTTTACAACAGCAAATGTATAATCTAATTATGTCAACCGGTGTCTTTCCAGTTTGTGTTCACTTCTACATGTCTGCATGTGAGGCAAGTACTTACAATGCCAAAAGAAGAATACTGGATACGAACTATAAAAATGATGAACGGGATACGGGAATCTAAAAAAATAATCAAAAACAAATTTGCGGTAACAAGGGTCAGACGTAAATTAAACAAGATAGTTAAAAGCTCGAGAAAACCAACCACAAAAGACGAATAGATGTGATGCAAACGTTAATATATGACTCTCAACAATAAGGAACAAAAATCTTGTAATTTTTTTTAACACTTCAATAAGGGGAGAACATTGCCTTATTTATGAAGTTCACTTTTCTGGAAAAGCTTTTACAATGAACAACTAAATAAGTGCTTTTAACTTAAAAGCCAGCTTCATTTTAAAGATACAAATAGATGTTTGTCAGGATTAGGATTTATTTTCCTAAGACGTATCTTTAACAAGCTACAATAGAGTATTTAAGACTCGCACAGATAATCATTTATTTCATTAGTTCGAAAATGGAAACCCTTCCAGCTTTTCCGGAAAATAAATAGATCTGTCAGATATTATATACATAAGATTACTAAAAATAATTTCATCAGAATGATCTTCTCGTGTTTGTCCTTTTGATGCCTTAAAGAAGACGTAAAGAATGTTGATTAAAATTTCTATGAATAGTTGTTTAATTTCATTGAGAGATTGAATTTTTTGCTTATAATTTTAATTCATAATATACTAAGTATCATACCAATAATACTTATTGATTTTAACTTTAGCTAAGGTGAGAGGGGATGTTGATACAAGAAAATCATCAATTGAAATAATCTTTTCTGTCCGGTTAAGTAATTCAACTTTTTCAATTTACAAAACTTTCAAGAATATAAAACAGAGCCGTTTCTTTAATATGATATGGGGCCCCCAAGGGTGACTGGGGAATAGAAATATGGTCACTTGGTCTTCTCCCGACCGGCAGTAAAACGCTTGCTGAAGTGGGGCGTCCGTTTGGCTGTGCGGGATGTATCAAGTTCGCAGTCACGTCCGTCAGAAGGGGACGTTAAATCCGATGCCTCGTGTAAAGAGAGTGCCACGCTCTTTGCACGTTAAGAACCCTTGCAACAACTCTTTGAGGGGTCCGTAGGTGGCCTGTTGCAAGGCAAAATTTCTGTCCCTATCCAATATACCCTCATTTTCCAGTGGCAGTCCAAATTTCCCCGACCATCATCCTAGATGGCCTCTATTACAACAACCTACCTATTGTATTTATTGTGAACTTGTTCTCGTCCTGAATATGCATGAAATATTTGCCACTGGACGTTAAGCAACCAACAATCAATCAATCAATCAATCTTTAATATGGGTCATTTACAAAATGAAATGTCGAATTTTGAAATTGTAAAATTGATACAAAGTCATTTATTCAAACAACTCTCATCTATAGCAAATAAAAAAAAAAAACCAATACTTATAGAACAACATATAAAAAGATGCAATCTTGATTCTGTTATACAAGAATATTTGAAACATTTGTTTTAATAGGGTGTGCAATATTTTGTCTCTCCTGTTACCATGTTCAGTAGAAATTTTGGGGTTATTTAGAAAAGGTTTCGATTAAATTTGAAGTTTGTTTTTCGTAGCCAATTAGATGTTTTTCAAGAGTAAAAACTTCAATATACATACATTCTGTGAAATAAGATTGTTTAAAAATTTTCAATGTTGTACTGAAAAATTCCTCTAAAATTGGTTTTCAAAGGTTATAAAAGTAACAACCAGTAATGCAAGTCTAAGATATTACTTGATTTATTTCACTTGACTTGGCGGGGCTTAACTGGTTCGCTTATTTAAGACCAGTCCATCTATAGACAGATGTGTCGAGATAAACACATCAATGAAGTGTCCAGTTATTCGTCCCGTATCATACATTCAGTTCATTTGTATATCCGTTTAGTGACACTGATAGGTGATTAGAAATCAATTATAATTAAACGTCCAGCATACTTTTCATACACATCTTTAAATAGACTGTGCTTATGCAAATTAAAACGTAAGCTCCGCCCGATCAGTTGAAATAACATTGGTAATATCATTTTTTTTTTATTAAAGGCAGGGTTTGCCTATTGAATACTATTAAAAAAAAGAATTATAGTTTGGATGATTGTCTGACTGCGTAACGTCCAGTGGTGATTGTGTTATAAGTGTATTATAGGTTGCAAACTGTATGACTTGAAAAACCCAACCTCAACTGACCTTGTGTGAACCGGAAGTAGCTATTTTTTTGTACTTATCTATAATACTAAAATAACGAGGTCCAATTTGTCAGCGGTCATCGGGTAAAAACGACAAATCAAAGAATTCAAGAGTGTATATAGCTAATATAGAAAAATGGTGTATATTAAAAATTACACCACTCCCAAATTCATCTAAAGTCAACTTTGTCTGAGGATTAGTTTTGTAATAATTTCAAAATTTATAAACGGACAATTTAGTAAAGTTTGTTATATCATGTCAGTACCGAAGCACTGACTACTGAGCTGATGATACCCTCGGGGACTGATAGTCCACCAGCAGAGGTATCGACCCAGTGATGTAAAAAATGGAAAACAACACGTTTATAATTTATTGCGTCATCATTTGATATTTAACATGACATTTTTAACAAAATTTAATCTTTTCGATATGCATGGCAGTTGTTATATTACAGTTCGTTTCTATGTATGTTGCATTGTCGTTTGTTTTTGTTGCATTTCAGAGTTTCTATTGTTTTGTTATTTTCTTCTTACAAATAATGGGTTTCCCTCGGTTTAAGTTCATAATCCGGATTTTTTTTCTCCCAATCGATTTATGTCTTTTGAACAGCGGTCTACTACTATTGCCTTTATTAACATGATTTTGAAAAATTTATCATATACAAAAAGTCTTAAGAGACGTCGTTTTAAACATCAACACAGCGCAAAAAAACTCTCTGTTTTTCAGGTACACTTCACTTTATCGTTGACTACGTATTCTTGAATAAAAAAATATCTAAATAACGTCAGTTATAGTAACTCCCTTTAAAATGTTCGTTTACCAACTAAAGAACCTTGTCCACAGTTTGTTTTAATGGCTAAATGGTTTTTGGTGGTGATCTTTTGTAGTTTCTGATAAATTATCCAATGATTTTCCAGAAATGAGGCGACGTAGAGCAAGAAAAAGCCGACTTCCTATTATTTTATTTAAACTATCATACCTAAACGAATTCACATTTGGTATAAGATCTAAGACATGTAAGATTTCATAAAACTAAGAAGATATGATGTTTCCCTATAAGATAATTCGTCACAAGAGAACAAATGACGTTGACGTTAGCAACTAAAGGTCTGTTTGTGTTTGTCATTTGGATATTGTTTCGTTGAATTTTACAACACATTTCATTTTATTCCCAATTAACTGTGTCGCCTACATTCCTTGTAGGGTCTAGAAATTAATCTAGTCCGTCTTAACAAATTGAAACATGAGCCTGATTAAAGAATTATAAGTTCTGAAAGGTCATTATCTTTACTGATTTTCACAATTTAAGTTGATTAGCAACTACTTCGTGAATAATTCATCTGATAGAAGATTATTTTCATGTTAATTTACTAATGAGCGATATGTTATGGTCTGAGTTATTAGTAAGTCCTCAGAGAAAATCTTATTATTAAATATCGGCACTTGACTGTCATTTTGTTTGTGCTGAGACAATTATGTCGACTAAATGGATATAACATTTTAATGCCAATCAATAACAGGAAAGCAAATATTTCAGTGATATGTTATAATGTGATTGCATTATATTTCATATTTTTTTTTTACAAAACAGTTTATGTGTGTTCCTATTGATATCATCTTTATATATTAGAAATAGCATGTACAATGTACCATGCGAATATAAAGGCATCCTATATTATAGTTCAAAATACTGCTAAAGATGGCACGCTTAAACTTAAAATATTACGAAACCCCCACATCTCACAGTCAAATTAAAAATACAATTTCCTATATAAGACAGTCATTAGAATTGAGGACGGGAGACCCAAAACAATAATATGAACTTTGTATATATGTTATGTTTGTCACAGATCATGTTTTTTTATTTACGTGGCAATAAGAGTATCTGATTTGATTATTCGTTTAAAAAAACACATTGTATGTATATTTACTATTGATGTCCTGAAATACAACAAACACGTCAAATTATACATTTGAAAATGCCTGTTGCGATTGAATTTTCCTCTGAGTTCAGTATCTTTGTGATTTTACTTTAATTTTATAAACATTCATTCGATTTTCAAATATAGAAATTATAGCATTTAGATAAATTAATAATGTGCAGATGCCAGTTGAGCAAAGCACAATTTTCAATTCTTATATAAATGAACTTTACAATTATGTATTTTTTTTTTCAAAACAATAAGTCATGATCTGAAAAGTCACTTAGCATTCTTTTACGGTAAATATTGAGGATCAAGTTTGGTGGATTTTCAACCTTATTACATTGTAATCCTTCCCTACTCCAAAACCCTTCAAGTCCATTTTTTTTTCGTAGATAGCCATGGCAACATGTCTGTCCATATTCAATAAACCCTCGTTTTAAACTGGTTGCTGGGACGGCCTTTTTGACAGAACCTTCCTATTGTAATAGTTGTTAATTTTCTACTCCTCCTAGCTTGGTGATGCATGAAATATTCGATACTGGACATTAAACAACAAACATTCACGCTAACAATCCGTTTTGTTGTGTATCATATCACCCTCACCACCTCTCTTTCTTTTTCTTAAATATCAGCAATATATTGTGCATGCGAGGGCGTAAATACCAGGAACTAATCAATCACAAAATATTAAGTCTTTGTACAACATGAACGCGTTTGATTATTCTAAATTTGATTAGACAGTAATTGTTAAAATGTATTAACTTACCTTGACTATCAGATACAGATTTATTTATTGCCATGCGTTTTCTATATTTTCTCATTTTATGAAAGAACACAAAATTTCATAACTATCGATTTGTTCAGTATATCGGATCACTAGTTATAAGTTTCGCTAATTAATTTATAAATTGGGTGAAAATGATGAAAATACATTGATTTATGTAACATGCAATCTTGTAGCAACTACTTATGCTTATATATAATATTTATTATTTTATATTCTAAAAATATGTACTTAACCGACAAACAATACGATTTCTTACTTAATAAATAAATCACCATTTTATTTTGACATGCGTCTAGTCAGATCAAGTATGATCTTGCCATACCACGGTGAAAAATTAATTTTGTGAGGCGATGTTTGCTAGACAATTTTCGTTTTCAATTCAGAATGACAAGTTTTGTTAAACCAAATGTCAGGAGCTACTAAAGGACTTTAAAATGTATTGCAGGATTTTGAAGATAAAATATTTTGTAATATTTTACCTGTTTAACAAAATTAACGGTATCAATTTTCTTGCACCAGATGCGCATTTCGACAATACATGTCTCTTCAGTGATGCTCGTGGCCAAAATATTTGAAATCCAAAGCTTATATAAAAGATGAAGAGCTATAATCCAAAAGGTCCAAAAAGTATAGCCAAATCCGTGAAAGGAATCAGAGCTTTGCATGAGGGAGATACATTCCTTAATTTATAATAATTTCTAATTTTTAACTGATTGATGTTAGATTGAAGCCACTAGAGCTACTACGTCTGGTTTGGGTAAACAAAAAGGATTCCACATTATCAAAATTGACAGGTATCTTACATAAGATAGACTAAAATCCATTCTTAGTACAATAAACGCATTAAATAACACCATGCGCGCACTCAATAATTACAAAATTTTTAAAATAGTTCCGATGTAAAAAATGTGAAATAAATTGTAATCCATAAGTTACCAACTTAACAATCCCACACCAAACATCATATCTCATATCTTATTTGTAACAGTTTACCAAATGCAGAAGAAAAAAAAGAATGCGAACACAGCCAATTGCTCTACCTGTATTCGATTATAAATATGTTTAACCCAGCCGTCATGTTGGACCTGTCCCTGGCCTTTGTTAGTCTTGTAATTTAAAAATAAATCTAGTTCGGTGTTTAAGGTGACGTCCATTTTTACCGAACTAGTTGATATTTGTAATAAGGGGTCTACTGAATCCCGCTTAAGGGTGCGTGATTTTCTGGCTGTGTTGAAGACATTTCGGTGGCTTTGAGCTGTTTTCTGCATTATGGTCGGGTTGTTATCTCTTTGACACATTCCTCTTTTTATGGGTATTCAGACAACAAAGGCTAATTTCTATTATTGTAGTATCCAGTCTGAACTATTAGCTATAGAAAAAGAAGAATTGTCAACGGAGAAGAAAAGATTAACGATTGAGTTAGATGGACTGAGGTAAGGAAAGGACAGATTGGAAAAACTGAAGAAAATATCAGGAATACTTCTACTAAGAAAAACAATGAGATGTCCCCAGCAAATCACCAACAACAACATGAACAACCGATACAGTTAGTTACATTAACAAATATATATAGTTATAAGAAAATGCAATTATTTTCAAAGCAGTAACAACAAATTATTCACTGAAATATGTAATTTTGTTGCATTAAATGCATTGCATTGGTCTGTACTTGAGGTGTACATAATGTGTATGATGTGTACCTCAAGTAGACAAAGCCTGTTGAATTTTGGATCGGAATACACACCAATATATAATAAATTCAGTTATAGGTATCATGTGCAATAGAATCGCATGTATGTTTTAGTGTTCTATTGTATTGCAGTTGTGAGTTGGTTTACTTTTAATATTAAGATTTATTTAACATTTCTGGAGTACAGAAATGGTGTTTATTTTCATTATGCATGAAAAATGTGGCCCTGTTCCAGTAAAGCTGGCCCCGACGCCATTAAACTATTTGAGTAAATTTTTTTTACTTAGACTGAGAATTTTCTCTTTTTTTTTTATTCTCAGCAAAAAAAATCTCAGATATTTTCTGACTCAAACTTGAAATATTGCACTATCTCCCGTTATCCAGCTTTTGCTATTCTTGAGATTCGTGGCAACAGGCACACACTTGAGTTTAGTTGGGAACAGTTTGTGTATAACGGGAGTCGGCAACTTGAAAGCATGCAGAAACGTTTGCCAGGCCATCATTACTGTTTTTGAACCCGGTTGTTCAGAAGGCCATTAAAGTAATGGAGGGGTTTAGAAGAATTACTGGTAAAATCTGTCTTTAAAAAGTATGGATCTAGTTACTGTTTCAATCCCCCCCTTTTAATGGATTATTTTTTACTTGAAGAATTTCCGATTGTACTAGGATGAATAGATGGTACATTTGTCAAGATTATCGGCCCACATGGAAAAGAAGCGGACTTTGTTAACAGAAAAGGAGTGCAAACTTTAAATATTAAAGTAAGGTTAACTTTTACAGAAAGCAACCATTCAAACAATATGGGTGAAATAATCATAATTTAATTCTAACAGAGGCCGATTCAATTAAACTTGCATTGAACCTAGAAAATGAATTTTTGGTCAGCAAATTTGAGAATGGTCTTAAATCAAAAATAGTTATCTATATTTTAATGTAACAGTTTAAATAATGCATTTATTTATATATATATATATATTCAAAACAGTTATCTACATTTGAATGCAACAGTTAAAATTATGCATTTTTTTTATATATTCAAATTAGCAGATTTGATGTGTTCAATTAAATGCTACGTTTTTGGCAGGTATACTATGTATTTTAATGTTAAGCCAACCAGATCCCTATTAAATACTGTGTTACATTAGAAAATATGTTGCCATTGTATACCATTTTTTTTACAGATGGTTTGTGATCCAAATTTTAGAGAAACACCTGTGTGTGCAAAATGGCCAGGATCAGTCCATTATAATAGTAAAATATTAGAACAGGTGGACTATGTCAACAGTTTGAAAATGGTTACTTAATCTCATTTTGTTTGTTCTTGTTAGTAGAACTGAAGAAAATCCTAAATTTTTAAAACTCATTCAAATTTTCACAACTAAACAGAGTAACTAATAATATAATCTAGCTTTTAAACAAAGTTACGGCTTATACTGCACTCTCTTGTGGATTTACCATAACTCACACCACATAATAGCGAGTCATTAAAATCATCCACACAAGCTATTAAACACATGTACATATTTGATCGTTTGGTATTGATATTCTCATTAATAAATAAAATACGTTGAAGAAATGCAAAATGTCTGATTGAGCCTGTAGTTATATATAGCTTTAGCGGGGAGATATTTTTGTAGTTGCTTCCCTTTGTTTATGTTTATTATTGGATTTTCACTACAAATAACTGGGAATAAGCAGTTTCTATAATTGTTTAAGTTACAACCTTCAACTGCTCTAAATTGAGTTTCCAATTATTTGATTTATTAAATTCAATCTATTTATTTATTTATTTTAATATGAATTCACTAAGCAGGGGCGGATTTAGCCATTTTCAGAAGGGGGTTCCTAACCCAGGACAAAAGGGGGGGGGTTCCAACTATATGTCCCCATTCAAATGCATTGATCGTCCAAAAAAAAGGGGGGTTCCAACCCCCGGAAACCCCCCTCTGGATCCGCGCCTGCTAAGGATTGTTACTAGGCGACTTTGGTTATCTGTGTACCAACCAAATACCTGATGACCCCTTATCTTAGTCCAGCTAACAGCTGACAGGGAAATTATTATTGAGCACTCATTATTAGAACTGGAGTTCTAATTGAAGAAACCTATGGTATATTAAAAAAAAAAAGAGGTTTAACTGTTTGCATGATGGCCTCAACACCAACACCAGAACAGGCTGTTAAATAAATAGCATCCTGTGTTATTTTACATGATATTGGAATTAACCACAATGATATAATCATAAATAACACTATTGAGGAAATTGCTATTGAAGATTGTAGGGGTAACATTAATATCAACTCAACTTTTGATGGCACAGCAAAGGGGAGTGACATTGCAAGACAATTTTTTGAGTAAACTTTGTTATTTGTATACATCGTACTAGATCACCAGTTTTACATTCTCATTCATGGTTATTTCACAACTTTTGATCACTAAAAAGATAATATTTAAGTCAAATAAGAATTCCTAATGTGAATAGTATTCATTTTTTCTAATGTGTTTTATAATACTAAATAAAGGCAACAGTAGTATACCGCTGTTCAAAACTCATAAATACATGGACAAAAAACAAAATCGGGGTAACAAACTAAAACTAAGAGAAACGCATTAAATATAAGAGATCAACGACACAACATTTAAATGTAACACACACAGAAACGGACTAAGCATTAAACAAAATCCTATGAGCATGATGAGAATAACAAATATAACATCAAAACCAAATACATGAATTTGGGATAGATAAGTACCGTGACACGTCTTTTAGTAATGTGAATTCAAACTCAAAAATAAGAGAAAAAAACGACACAATGGAAACAAAATGTTAAAATGTATATTCCTGACTTGGTACAGGACATTTTTTAAGGAAAAATTGGTGGATTGAACCTGGTGTTGAGGCTTTCCAAACCTCCCTCTTTTATGGCCATGTTATTTTCTAAATTCATGCCTGACAAAAAAAAAATACATTGATGGTCTTATTTGAATTAATACATTAATATATCAATAAAAAGAAGGATCTCTTACACCAAGATTTGATTAGCCTAGCATTATGCAAATAATTTATAACCACCACTTGTGTATATTTTAAAGAAAGCCTAGATACAAAAATTCTAAATTAAGCAGTTAGAGCTGGTGACATTTGAATGATATGGATTTAAGTCAAGGTGACAAAATGGTTACAATATTTAACCTAGTATTATACATGTGTTTGAGGGGAAAATAGTAAAAATTTGAGGGAAAAATAGTGAAAATTTTAAGTTATTGAAAACTAAAATACCCAAATATCCGGATTTACAGTATTAAACATGTTATCTTGGTTCATTTGGAGTAACTGAAAGTGATAAACATATTTACAGATTACTTGTAATATGTTTCAGGAAATTTGTTACTTCTAAGTAAATCATTAATTTGACTGACAGATTAACAGACTGTTCATCGTGTCAAGGAATTTTGAACTGACTACCAGATTAACAGCTCTGACCAGACATTGTGTTGCAAAAACATATACAATTTTAAATATGTTTAACCTTTATATTTTTCTGTTGATGTATATGTATGTGCAAGAAGCAGACCGTGAAATTTTTACTGAACACTTTTAATTAAAAAATATATATATGAATACCAATGAGAAATCTCCGTTCAAGTCCCAATTTGAAAGAGAAAATCATTATAGGTCAAAGTAAGGTCTTCAACATGGAGCCTTAGCTCAAACCAAACAGTAGGCTATAAAGGGCCCCCAAAAATGATAAAATAAAAGCTTTTATATGTAGTGTGTATTATTTAGCAGTTCTTTGTAACTTGTTAAAATCATTTAGATTATTTTTAAGACATATAGGTATTCTAGTTGTTTTACTCTCAAAATGGAGTGTAGAGATTATAACCTATTGCCAATTTCCTTCATCAATGCCTTGAAAAGCAGTTGAAGAGAACAATTATCTGATGAAGGAATTGCATGTACAGCTATTGTCTTTCTCTTTAATGCTGTTATATATAAAATTAAAATTTAAAACAGTTATAACTATTAATCTTGTCTTTATGAATATTACTTGTACTGTTAAGTCTGTTTTTGACGATATCTTTTTGATATGACTCTGCTCTTGTTAATACATCCCGTCGTTGTGCTATTGTTCTATGATGATGTTTGTATTCATGTCATTCATTTTTGATAATTGTTATAACTTGTCTATATTCGTTTTTTTATGTTTCTTTAATAACATGACGTGGCTGTGTATTTATACATCCCGTTATTCTATTTTAATTTTTGTATTCTTGTCATTCATTTTTGCTAATGTGCTTGGTATATACGACGTAGCTCTGTGTGTATACATTCCGTCATTGTGTTATTGTAAATTTGTGTATTCTGGTGTTTCATTTCGCTAATTAATTTTCCTGAGAGTTCAGTAATATTGTGATTTAAACTTTCTACATCCAAGTCAGAAAATTGG
This sequence comes from Mytilus galloprovincialis, assembly GCA_037788925.1. NCBI lineage: Eukaryota > Metazoa > Mollusca > Bivalvia > Mytilida > Mytilidae > Mytilus > Mytilus galloprovincialis. The sequence continues at coordinate 41,158,881 of CM075333.1, read as the reverse complement.
TAAAAAGTGAACAATGTTAAAAGTTCGGCTTCGAAACTTGTTAAATACCTCATAGACTCAGGCACTACTACTGCACAAAAAAATAACCAGCAATTCGACAAAGCCAATTATAAGCACCATCATGTCAGCGTTCTAACATATTTTTTTCTAAAATTTATGAAAAGGTGTAAGAAATTCAACTTTAAAATAAAATTACAAAAAATTAAACTGGATAGAGATTTAAACATTTTAATGCTGAATAGTCTCATGATATGTCATATAAATTTAAGTCCACATTGTAATTTTCCACATTTTTAACGTGTGCAAGAGACTCAGTGGGGTCTCGGTTGGATTTGGGAACTAAAATGTACAAAGTGTAAGTTTATATCAAAACAATATAAACTGTTTGGAGAAATTGGAAGTGGACGTCCTGGTCTCATCAGTGTCAGCACAAACTGTGGGTTTCAGACTGGTGTGATAATCTCTAACATAGGTAATGACATAACTTGAGTACGTTTGACCAGTTCGTGTATTCCTCATAAGGAAAGAACCACAATTCAAAGCATAACCAATAATGTATGTGACAAGGTTGTTAAAATTGCTGATGAGGAAACGAAAAAGGTGGTTGAGAATTTAATAAGGAGAAATGAAACTTAAATAAAAAAAAATCCAATAAAATTACAAATGGATGGGTATTTATATCAAAATTGGACATAAAATGAGTGAAACTGCCTTACAGGCAATTCGTATTGCCTGTGAAAATGAAACCGACCATCATGTTGTTATAGGTTTTCACTTAGTAAACAAACTATGCAGGGGCGATGCTTGGTTACGCGGTAAAGGTTATGATGTTGAATGTCCTAACCGTGAGCATTGTACAGCAAATACTAATAATAGGTATGTTCCTTTGAGTGAAAATGATCTGGGGTGTGAAAGAGAAAAAATACCACAAATGATTTACTTGTAGATTATTGCACTACTGATGGTGATTCAAAGTGTGAAAAGTTTACAAGAGGCAATGCAAGAAATATTTGATCCTCTATGGTCTGTCAACAGACTTGCCGATACAATCCATAGTGGTCAAAGTCGGTTCAGAGAAGGAATCCGAGAATAAATTTAGTGACGGCATCTTCCCTGGAGTAAATCATAGACCCAGAAAAGTCATTTAAAACAGCTTTTGCCAATGATATAAAACTAAGGTCACAAAATGTTTGCCTGATATTGTTTGGTCTTTGTCGAATTGCTACAGCGGTTATTGCGGTGATACATGTAGATGGGGCATTACACTTTGTAATGGTGGTAAACATCTATCGACCTTAAGAGTCACACCTTGCAAAATGTGTCTCTGATTCCAACTGACAGAGACAAAATATAAATAGACTCGTTGCTAGAGATGAGACTTTCTCAGGATGCGTTAGATCTAATGAAACTTTTCAGTAATACTAACAAGTGCGAGTACAAATGTATATCCACAAACCTAACCCGAAATAAGAATTTCTCCCATAATGCCATAGGTCGTGAATCTGCAGCAGTCTTGATAGTAAATTATATCAAAGATGTTGCTTTGGTTAAAAATCTTAAAAGGTGGTGGCTGCACAATAGGTTTAAAGTCTCGTGCTGCAGTAGCTCTGAAAAAATACGTCAACACGAAATAAATGAGTGTGCATATAAACAAATTTGTAGTTTTACCTCAAGATATAAGTATGCTTTAATTTAAAGGTCGAGTTGAAAGGTTCAACAGAACATCTTATGTTGATAGACGGGACTGACCCAGTATGCTATATGAGTTTTAACACAAGCACAACAGCAGAGTAAATAAGTCTACCAAACCTTTAACTCATCCAAGATATAAAAGACTAAATTTCGGATCTTTAGAAGATCAGGTAAAATTATTAATATTAATATATATATTTTTATAAAACTACTTCTGAATCAGTTTTTTAAGCATTTAAATATGAATTTTATATATATGGTTTGCACATTTTAAACATCATTAGATATATAATAAATTTATGCAGAAAAAGGTGTTTTTAACACGTACAGTGGAAAATACTTCATACATGTTAATAACAGTATAATTACTTTCGGAACAATATTTGTTATTCAAAATGTTTTAACATTTTCAAATTTAAACAATTTTCACTTTCAATACGTTAAATTATTAAATATTGGTATAAAAATCGTCCAGTAGTAAATATTCTATAAAAAGTTATACGTGTATCAATAAGGGATAATATATGACGTCCAAAAGGCCTAAGCATGTTTTAAAATTTGAACAATTTACACTTTGGGTTCGCTTAAGTTGTATGATACAACTGTATATATATATAAAAGTCCAGTTGCAATTATTTCATGTTTAAAACCGTATTTTTAATAATTGTCCTACAAATTTTTTAATATATGATTAGGTACCGATATGCAATTTAACATCAGCAGAAAAAGCATTTTAGATAAGTGCAAACCTGGACGTAGAAGACAATGCTGAGACGGACGAATTAGCAGCAGAAAATACAGTAGTGAATGAAAATAATCTTGTATAATTGTATATTATTTTTTTAATTGGTAAACAACTACAATCAAGGCTCTTTAAACGTGCAAATTATTTTCTTTTCTCTTGTAACAACGTTTCATGTCTGGTATAAAAACGGTCATTAATAACAATGAACAAAACTTATGGTTTCCCAAGGGAGATTTTTTCCAGCCCCTTCCTTATTTATAAAACGAATGGAGGACTCAAAAAAGCAAACACATTGTTTGAATGCCCTTTTTACAGGATCACGTCTTCCAGATATAAGACTTCAGGACATTACATTTACGAAAGTTGACACCAGAGCTGAACAGTACAAATGTTTAGGTACTGGTGTATAACGTAATGGTACCCAAATTGCACCTATTTAGCAAAAATAGCAGTGGAAAAACTTTTTAAAAGAGGAAACTACATTGTAACTGCCTTAAACAGGAGCGAAAGATACCAAAGGAATAGTCAAACTCATAAATCTTTAATAAAAAAAAAAACTAACAAACAAATAATAGTAAACATGACCCAACATAAAAAACTAAAGACTAAGCAACACGAACCCAATAAAAAAACTGGGGTGATGACAGGTGCTCTGGAAGGATAAATTATGTTTTTTTTTTTGTCAAATTCAGTCAAAAGGAGACTGAATATCATTGAAAGTAAGTTTTAATAAAGCATTTCAATTACAACTTGATTTAGCTTCTTAGTTCTAACTGGGATTCAAATTAAAGTACTAGTAAAGTTGTAGAAAATGGCTAAAAGGTCTTAAATAAAGTTAAACGCATGATAAAGTCTAAAACAAAATGACTAAATTACAATTATTGATATGAAGACGAGGTTTGGTTTTGAAATTTCCTACACGAGGCCACAATGTAGTTACGGCCCTGTGATCAACGTGAGGTAAGTGCTGAGACAATATAATAATAAAGTTAAATGAAACGTATTTTCAGACATATAAATAATATTTCTTCTTTTATAATTAAACGATTTGAAATGTGTTTCCCGATTTAAAAAGATGTATTATATGAAGGATCTGGTGCCATCTCGTACTTTAGATTAGCATTTTGAAAATTCAAATTTAAATAATTTCTAGACTACCCCACTAGATGAATCTTCCGAAAATACTTGAAACCTCGATAGTGCAAGCGCTTCTTATGTTATCCAACAATTGTTTTCCTTTCAGGCCTCAATTTCTTTATGACCTAAGATTTTTACGGCAACCTGTGTAGTATGCAGTAACGCGGAAGAGCGATAATGTGTATTTAATTTGTTTGGGCATAAAAAAATGGTATTGGTTTAAACACAGTTTGTCATAAAGTTGTTCGTCTTGGGTGTGACAAACACAAATTATCTTGCGACTAGATAGGAGACAACACATATGCGACTAAAACTATATTGTATGATATTGTATAAGGAATTTTCAATTGTTGGTCATTGTACCGACTTCAACTAGCATAACATTATCGCTAATCCCGACTGACCCGAAAATCCGTCCCACTATTGTGTCGACATACAACAATCTCTTTTTAATTGTGGCGTCAGATATTTTATATTATGACGTCATTTATAAAATACATCTAGGTTGCGTTCAATATCGTAGCGGCTACGTAGTGCTATGTAGATTTTGACTATTGATCATGTACCTATAGACTAGTTGTTACATAGATATTGATAGCAGCTACGATATTGAACTCAACCCTGGTAAATCCTGAAAAGAGCTTCGGACGCAAGAAATTATTAAACAAGTTATTAAACGTGTTGTTGACAATTTTATACACTGTATTGAAATCAAATGATCATGATAGAATAATTTCTTTTCTGATATATTTTTTTTTATATATTCGTTGCGATAATTAAGGAGGTTAGCCGATATTTGAAGAATAAAGAAGGGTCATGAAATTACATAATTATGAATGAGCCCGATAAAAGATAGTCATTGCTGCCAAAAATCTTTAGAATCTGAAAAAAAAATTCTATCAGTCGAAGGTTGTATAACATGTGAAATAAGCTCCTACAGCAAAAATAAAAATAGAAAATCAGCATTTTGGGGTTAATTTAAGAGCTGTATTTTCAAAGACCTCCCCCCCCTAAAAAAAATAAATAAAATAAATATTTTTTTAATGCGATTGTTTGGTTTAACAGAAGTAACTGTGACTTAACAACTGAAAGCACCAAGACAGACCTTGTTGATAAATATTCCGTATCACATTTCACAAATAATACAAGAAGGTCTTGAAGTATACATTCTAGGTTCTGACGTAGTATCCTTTCACTTGTCTTTGTTAAATATTACTTTTACAGTTTATTGTGATTTTGGTAATATCAATTTGACGAGTTATGGTAAACTTTGTATTCCTGTCTTGTTTTTGCTAATCTGCTCTGTTCAGACACAGCTTAATGACTGTTTGGTGTTTGTTTGCATATATGCTTGTTATTAAGTGATTCAGACTTATACAATGTTGCACGATGGGACATTAATTTTGACATTTTTAGCTTTTATATCTGTTTGTTTTGTTCACACGTTTTCTATATAATGGAATTGGATGCAACTGTCACGTACATACACGTGAGAAGCAAAGCTTGCTGTTAAACCATGTTATTATAAAAAGGAAAATGCCTGTTCTAATTCGGGAATATAACAGTTCTTTTCCAATCGTTTGACGTCTTTCAGCTTTTGATTTTGCCATTTGCTTAAGGACTTTCTTTTTAGAATTTTGAGCGGAGTTCAATATAATTGTTATTTTACATTCTGTTATATATATTTAAAATTTAAACAATTAAAAATAAAAGAAATAGTTGAAAATAAAAAAAAAAAAAATATTTTACATTCTCTGATTAAATAAAAAAATATGCACAGCTTGCAAATCCGAACCGAACAAAGAACATTACTAACATATAACTGAATGATATCTAAATGGCCAACCCTTTACTTTTAAACCACTCATTACTTTCCCGAGTTTGACGATCTTGGTATTAAAAAAAATTTCTTGAATCAACCTCGACATGGCTTATGATGTAAGTTTCCATACTTTTATCATTTAAGTGAACTCGACAATTTTTATAGATAATAAACCGCTTTTAAAAATGTTCATTGATTATAACTGCAAAATCTAAAATAGAGTTTGTTGTTCTGATGTAATGTGGTACTAAGTTTCAACAATATATTTTTAACATGCTGATTCGCAAGATATCAGTCCCATCCCATGATATTTTGACTTGCATAGCTATTAAAGCATTTGCTCCTAATACTAAATGCTTCAGTTAAACTAAAATCAAATATAGTAAAGCAAATACCAATTGTAATGGCTTAATTGTTTTTAATTAAATCACTATCAGTGTCATCATTTCATGGAACACCCTCCTTTTTCAATTTTCCTAATAATGTTTTTAATGACTGATTTACAATACAGCGATCACTCATCATGTTTGTATGCCCCATCTACGATAGTAGAGGGGCATTATGTTTTCTGGTCTGTGCCTCCGTTCGTCTGTGCGTCCGTCCGTCCGTCCAGGTTAAAGTTTTTGGTCAAGGTAGTTTTTGATGAAGCTGAAGTCCAATCAACTTGAAACTTAGTACACTTGTTGCTTATGATATGATCTTTCTAATTTTAAAGCCAAATTAGACTTTTGACCCCAAATTCACGGTCCACTGAACATAGAAAATGAAAGTGGGAGTTTCAGGTTAAAGTTTTTGGTCGAGGTAGTTTTTGATGAAGCTGAAGTCCAATCAACTTGAAACTTAGTACACTTGTTGCTTATGATATGATCTTTTTAATTTTAAAGCCAAATTAGTCTTTTGACCCCAATTTCACGGTCCACTGAACATAATAAATGAAAGTGGGAGTTTCAGGTTAAAGTTTTTGGTCAAGGTAGTTTTTGATGAAGTTGAAGTCCAATCAACTTGAAACTTGGTACACATGTTCCATATGATGTGATCTTTATAATTTTAATGCCAAATTAGATTTCTTACTCAATTTCACGGTCCATTGAACATGAAAAATGATAGTGCAAGTGGGGCATCCGTGTACTTTGGACACATTCTTGTTGATTCATAACATAAAAAGTAAAATCACAAAAATACTGAACTCAGGGGAAAATCAATTCGGAAAGTCCATAATCACATGGCAAAATCAAATAACAAAACGCATCAAAAACGAATAGACAAGAACTGTCATATTCCTGACTTGGTACAGGCATTTTCAAATGTAGAAAATGGTGGATTGAACCTGGTTTTATAGCTAGCTAAACCTCTCACTTGTATGACAGTCGCATCAAATTCCATTATATTGTCACCGATGCGTGAACAAAACAAACAGACATAATAGGGAAAAATGACAAAAATAGGGGTAAAATTTGACAAACTTTCTTTACATGAAGTGTCTGAATTTTTTCTAGTACTTTTGACGTGTCTGTAAATACAGGAATTATTAACATGATAGTACTTTTGACGTGTCTGTAAATACAGGAATTATTAACATGATTATAGCCTTAAATTTTCGGATTGTCCTCGATTTATCCCTTCACTAAACTGAACACCACCAAATTCATGAACCCCTTTTGTACCATTTGTATGCAGTGTATTAAAATCACTGATAAGGATTGCCTCAGCTGCTTTCATTTGAGCAAGAGCTTTAGCTTCAACAAGGATTATTTCCGAAAAAATCCGTGTTGGTAAAAAAAAGGCAACAGTAGTAGTTCAACTCGTAAATCGATGGACAAAAAAAAAGAAAATCGGGGTAACAAACTAAAACTGAGGGAAACGCATTAAATATAAGAGGAGAACAACGACACAACATTAAAATGTAACAGAACGACACAACATTAAAATGTAACACATACAGAAACGAACTAAGCATTAGACAAAATCCGATGAAAATAACAAATAAAAACATCAGAACCAAATACATCAATTTGGGATAGAAAAGTACCGTGACACGTCTTATAGTAATGTGAATTCACACTCAAATGAGTGTATAATAATAATACATAACTTAACCACAAATCTTACTATTGTGTTAATATATATAATTACACCTGACAACCTATCAGACAAAACCTTTCTGCTATCAACCACCCTTAATACCGTTTCCACATTGTAACATCAGCATATACACTAAGTACGTGTAACGCTGCATAAACCTCTCTTACAGAATCGTTATACTTTTCATCATGCCTACCATCACGAAATGGTAACAACTCTTCGCTGGATCAAAAAGGCTTCCATCTGTTCCAAATACTGACCTCATAATCCTCTTTCAACTTATCGTCCTTAAAAAACAATATTATCAGGTCATTGATCTCAATACCTTGTACCTTCCTCAACATCTCCTGAATTTTCTCTCTCTCTACTGTGTTGTAATTTGTATTCTCCCGCAATAATGAAAGTGTATCCTTCAATATCAATAGAGTATACTTCTTATCTTCCAATTGATTAGTCAAAATTTCATCTTATACATTTTAACACGTTTAAAATACCGTCAGTCATGGTATATAGTTTTGTAAATTGTACTGTGACACAACACATAATTTCATAGCTTTGAAGTTGCCAAATCAGGCAGAAACAAGTTAATTAGACAAAACAAATTGAACTATTTGTTACAAAAGGTAAAAACAAAATTTGCTGATGGATGAATGCTAAACTTATATCCCAGCGAACTTGAAATTAAGGATACTACTGATACTAGAAGGACTGCTTCATACCTTGATCTTTTCCTCAATATTGACGCAGATGGACGACTTCACACGAAAATCTATGATAAACGGGACGATTTCAACTTCCCAATTATCAATTTCCCATTTTTCAGCAGTAACATACCCTCTGCCCCTTCGTATGGTGTTTACATATCACAATTGATACGTTATTCTCATGTATGTTCACACTATACGGACTTCGTATACAGAAGTGTGCTCCTTACACAGAAACTGCTTCAACAAAGTTATGAGGAGGATAGATTAAAATTGACACTTCGTAAATTTTATGGACACTATCACGAATTAGTTGATCCATATGATGTGCCTTTGACCAAACTAGCCAAGGACATTTTTACCACATGGTAGATTGTGGTTTGTCATTACGTCGTCTAATCTTTTAATTACCGAACGTGACTTATTCCCGATTGTGACTGTTTTGCTGAGTGTGAATTCGTATTACTATAAGACGTGCTACGGTACTTATCTATCCCAAATTCATGTATTTAGTTTGATGTTATATTTGTAATTTTCATTGGATTTTTTTAAATTGGTTGACGTCTTTTCTATTAAATTCATGTGTTATGGTAAAGACAATTATTCACCGCCTTCATTTATTAGTTTTGATTTTGTTCAACGTAATCGGTACGATTTTTATGTTTGAAGTTAGAATCAAAACAAACCGGACATATATATAATATAGTCACAGTCGATTTCAGGTTATTCTGATTGGGCTAAAACGCTTCGTATGTAAACATGACTTACCGCGTTTATTCAAAATTATCTTTTCCTAACGCATAATTTTTGGTGTTGACATTTTCAAATGTTTTACGGCAGCCCTTGTGTATTGGACGGTTGAAATTCCGACCTTGACTTTCCCTATGACAAGTTTGCATTGATTGGTCGCCATCTTTGTTTCTATGAGGATCGTTTGTTGTTTATCAATCTTCGGGAAATTCCGGAGTTTCCGGAAACGTTCGGCTAATGTTTCGTTATTTTTTCCCGCGATAATGATGTAAACAAGATGAGAGAGTAGAAATTATGGAATTGATGATTAATTCTATGAAAATATGATCTCGTACCAGGTATTTTTACGCTACATATTGTACAGAATGATATTATTGACAACATATCCAATACCAAGATTAGCATTAATAATGTATGCTCTCAATATGATGCAATGAATGGAACGGAATCAATTTCATACACGTGTTTTCCCCGATATGGTTTCAACATCTATGATGAATGGTAGGTCAGTGTAGGTAAGAAAATACATAATACTCATAATTATATGCAACCTTTAACATGTTTATGTGGCCTTATTGACACCTTTGATGATCGCTAATCTGTTGATTATTCGATGTTCCTGATCTTTGATGTTGGGTTAATATTGGTGTCGCGTATCACTCACTTTACGTGTGAAGCAATCAAATAAATTTGTTTACTATGCGATTTCCTTCAACATGTTCAATCTTAATGAGACAATTTGTATAGATAAGAGGACGAGTCAGATTACTTGGGAAAATAATTATTTTATCAATAATTTGATTCAATGTTGTCATAAATTAAAGAGAGTGTTATTCTCATTGTCGAAGACTGTAAGTAGTACAAAATGTAGCTTATCCTCATGCTCATTTAAACTTTTCATTACAACTTTATACTATAGTTATGTTTTATAAGCAATCATACCTTTCCTCAATTTTCTACAAAGAACATGTAATATTTACATATTTATGACTTGTTACAATGCACATGATGTAGGTCTATTTTGTTTTTGGGAATAAAAGCACCATGAACATGCAGAAACAAGAATATTGAAATAAAAACATCAAAGATGTCATAATTATTTGGAAGTTTTGAACAACTAGTTGATATGGTTAAAGGAATGGACTTGAGGATTTAACTTTTGTTAACCAATGCAAAATCTCCAAAGAAATGTTTGTGCTTTGTTACTGGCTGTAATCATAATGTTATAAAATTTCTATTTTGTGGATTTAAATATTTCATAAACGATTAGCCTTTATAAGGGTAAAATATGATATTAAAATTTTGTCATGTCAACTGAGAATTGTCCCCATATATACATGTAGGTACCAAAGGTCTAAATTTAAACTACATGTATTATTTGTTTTCTTTAAAATGAATTTGTGTTTTGTCCTTGCGGTCATAAAACTTTTGACCATGAATTTTGTATTCACTCGAGAATCAACCAATCAAAATGCTGAATTTCATGTTTGGAGCATGATTTGTGGCTCCGAGCACTGAGCAAAGTTTTATGACTTCAACCCTGGCTCCCTTTGTTATGCTTAGGCCCAAAAAAATACACATGTTTTTGCTAACCACACCTACCATAATGTTAGTGCCTACATTAACACTTTTCATGCCATTTTGGAACAAGCACTAGCTGTTATAGTGATTCCCTAGTATAAACGTGAGCTCATGAATGTTTTTTTTTCCAAGACTTTTTTCTTAAGATTTTTTTTATAATAAAACAATCTGAGGTTCAGTGGTTGCGGTCTGTGTATGTGGTTTTTAAGTGTTTCTCATTTTTTTGTTTTTACACATTGGTTTTCCTGTTTGTAATGTTTTACACCATGTACACTAGTAATTTTTTCAGCTTTATGTTCAATAAGAACAAAATCTCTGTGTTAAAGGCTGTACCTTGACCTATAATGGTTTACTTTAATAATATATTACTTGATGGAGAGATGTCTCATTGGCACTCATATCACATCTTTCTATATCTATTATGTGCATATTGCATGGCAATACATACATTTTATAGTCCCCACTGGTTATAATTCATTGTATTGGGACAAAATTCAGAGTTGTCATGATGTAACTATATATACTATATATATATATATATAGCTAGTGCAATTTATAAACAAACACAGAAACATGAAGCCAATATCTTCAAGCATGATGATTTTTTTTTAAAAGTGGATTTTCTAAGTCCAAGAACAAATCATCAGAGTGAGACCAAAACAAAATTCAAGCATGATTTGTAACTTGTCTTGATAAAACTATATACCAAATTTTTGTAACAATAACGTCAAACATGCAGAAAGAAGTGTGGAGAACTGATTATTGTACTTAATTTTGTAAACTACATGTACCCTGACCAAAATTCACCATGAAGCCAGACAGACAAACGGATGCACAGACTAAAAACATAATGACCATAGATCACCATATATGGGGCATATAAAATGTGGAAAACTGATTTGTTGGACTGAAAGATTGACAGACAGATAAACGGAGTTCAACCTAAACGTCCCCTTCTACATTTGTACTTCTTTGTCAGTAGTGAACAAATTATATGGAATGACAATAATTTTTTTCTCTGTCTAATCTAAATAATCGATAAAAAGTAGTGTGATTTACATTTCTGATACATGTAGATATTTCACACTGCTTAACAATGTAATTTCTCTGCATAAGAAGTGAAAACTAAAATAGTTTGTGTTCATATGTCTCTAATCTCCATTTCAAAATATTATACAACCATTTATTTGTACATATTACAAATATAAAGTCTGTTTAAAATAAATTAATACACATGAGATTTTGATTAGATATATCGAAACATTTTGATATAACAAACTTGCAATACATTAAAGAACCAACTTAACTATTTAAAATTGAGAAAATTTGATAAATTCAAATGAAACTTAATTAACACGTAACAATAAATAATATGCATATATAATTAATGCCGACAACAGTTCAGGAAATTTCTAGATAATAATTTACATAATTTACAATTATATTGCACATTTATACCAAAACAAATCACAAATGTTTAGCACTATATAATTTAACACAGATATGCTTTATTTTCAACACAATATAGTCTTTATCACAGATATACTTTTATCACAAAAATGCTTTTATCACAGGTATGCTTCTATCACATTGTCCATTCTTCAGAAGTCCTGAAACTGTTAGAAAATGCACTGCATTTGACCAACATTAAAGAAAGACATTACTGCTCCACATCATCCAGTGGTGAGACCAGTGTTTCACTGAGATTTCGGTGGTGAAGAAGAGAATAGCACCGAGGACACATTATCTGCGCCAGGGCAGGTTTTGTGCAACATTGGTTATGCAACCACTGATCACAGGTGTCACCTTGAAACCAATCAATGTGCGTTCCCCGGTCTCGCTTGGGAACACGTCTTGGCGGATCAGTGTCATGACAAATTTTACACAAAATCACATCAGCCTGACCGCTGGTATCAGAGACATAACCGTCAACAATGTCCATGTCAATTTCCTCGTCATCGGTACCCCCCTCCTGACCATATACAATAGTCGCCTGACTGTCATCCGTCTCATCGTCCGTCATGTGTATAATAACTGGAGAAAGAGCCTTGTCTCTGAGACCATCGATCTTGATGTATTTTACCTTGTGATTATGGACTTTTCAATTTTTTCCTCGGAATTCAGTATTTTTGTGATTTTTCTTTTTTCTTCAACTTGTTAATTTCACCCCCTTCTTAACCCTAAACTGCATGGTATTCGTCTCGGTGTCTTTCATTTGGCTACCTCAATCACAGAACAAAATATTTCCTAAAATGTGTCGACACTATGGCTGCTACTAGACTTATCTATATATCTGTGGATTTCCAACATATACCCTAGACAATTGTCACGAAACAAACTTTCTTTCGGCACCGTGTTAGTTAAAGCAGTTTCTGTCAGTCAATTATGTGTGCACTGAAGCAAGTACTCAAACTCATCTCTGGTCCAGGCGTCCGGAAAGAGGGACATACATACATATGGACTTGACGTGGAATCTATTCTATCCAGCTGATTTCTTAGAAAATGATAGATGAAGCAGGCTTCCCCAACTATCAATCCTTTCAATTTACTCAATCTGGGCTGTAGCTTACCAACACCAGTATGACGCTTTCTTGTCATTATATCATGTATATGTAGGAGTAACTAATCCAAAAAAAAAAAGATATCAGTACTTTAACTTTCCCATTTTGTTTATAACATACTCAAAACCAAAAACGTTACATGTTACTGTCAGTATTTTATGTATTATATTGGTAATCTAGATGTTTATTATTTTTAATTGTGTTTCTTTTTATTCTTCGTCCAAAAAAAGTAAATCTTCTTTCGAATTATATATTCATTAGAACCTTTTTTTAAATTTTTTATCCTTGTTGTATACCGTCTTGATGTGTTTGTCTTGCCAGTAATACACTTCCTGGATTTGATATGATTTTTTTCTTGAAAAAAATCTGAATAAGACTACTAATTGTGATACTCAAGTGAATAAAAAATCAACATAATAAATAGGATAACAGTTTTACATATAAAAAAAAATTTGAAGAAACTTTACATCTTCAATAGCATTGTGAGCAGGATATGAGATATTAAGACATTTTTACAAAGTGTTTGTTGTTTATAGTACACAACCTCATCCTTGTTAATACCTCTACGGACCAATTTTAAGTTACAACAAACCACTAACTAGTTTGCTATAAGTTGAGTATAAATTTGATTCGTTAAGTTCAGACTAAAATAGGTATCTCAAAACAACAAATTATGTGACTAATTAAAATAGTTTTTTTCTAAAACAGATGAAAATTCGAAAAACAGGGCTTTCTGTATAATTCCACATTTTCTCCATGAACATACAACAATGTTGGTACTCTGAATGTATGTAATGTCAGTTACCGTGCTTGCCTAATTTAAATGTCAATCTTTCGAACAACATACTTCTGGAAGGAATTCTCACCATTTTTTCAGTAAATTGAGTAATGTCACAATTCCTTACTAAGCCAGTAGTTTCCGAACCAGAAATTCTAATTTGCTGAGGATCTGAGAATCATTCTCTGTGTTATCAATATAAATAAAGTTCAAATTGTGGGTCCCTCTTTAACAATATACAATACTATACAATATGCTTTATTTTAAAAACACTCCGTCACATTGACATGTGAAACAAGAGGTAAATTACAAAATACAATCACATACTATAAAAAAATAACTGCTTTTCTTTACGTTTAAATTTTTCTATTTCGAATACGATCTTGAACCCCGTATTAAACAGATTGATTGCTTAGGTGGTTGTTTGTTTGTTTAATGTTAAATGTGTTTCATTGTTATATATTGACATTAACATCTTTTATATTGCTCGGATATGGCAGCGAAAGCCAATGTATAAGGCAATCCTGTTTTTGTTGCCTTGAACTCCTGTTATGTTTTTGTTCGGGTTGTAGATTCTTTGACACATTTCCCATTTCCATTCTCTTTTTTATGACATTGTTTACAAATTCTATTCGCGTAATGTTTAAAGTCTTTACTCTGTCTACTGTCAATGTACTTGAAAAAACTGCTATTAATTTGGTAACTGAAGTCAGACTGATCAATGCTTTCAAGATGTTTTTCCAGCAATGATTTTTGGTTCTTCTGTTAAAGTGTCTAATCAGTACTTTCAAAAAAAAAAAAATTAAAAAAAAACTGTAGATGAGTGTTTAAATTAATTTCAATTTTTAAATCTTAATAAATGTTGATTATAATTAATATAAAGTGACTTTAACAATGTTCAATGTATACATATTTTTAGATGGTATCTTTTCTTACTCTAATCATTAAGTTTATTAGAATTGTTAACAATAATTTGAACCAATTCAACAAATTAACTGTCTTCATCCAACTGTTAAATACAGTGGAGATCACTTCTAACCTCTCATTAAATCTGTCAGAATCTGTCAGGAGAACTGTTCTAGGACAGTACGTAGAACTGTCGGCACTACACAAAAAGGCAGATTTACAACAATTTAGGCAATCATATAAATGTTTGACAAATGTTACTACTTTTCTGCCAGATATATTTGCGGACCTACTAATGTATATGTAAATGCATTATTCCTTTGGCATTATTTGACGTTCTCAAAGATATGCTAAAGATAATTATTTTATTCCCATATCTTTATTCATATTCTAAAGTTTAAGATATGTAAAGATAGGCCTTAGATTTGCATGCACTTTCCAGGATAGGATATGTATGCAAAGTTTAAAATTTACATAAATGTTTTACAGAGGTGTGGGCAGTTTTGAGAGACCGCGGTTTATAAAACATTTACAACCAATGTAAATGCTGTCAAATGTTCTTTCCCTAATTGCTTTATAATTTCTGCAGTTTTCTCCCTTGCTATTTTAAATACCTCCGCTTTTTTTCGACATTCAAGTCGTCTAACCATCTAAATGTTTTATTGTTTGAAAATAAAATTATGCCATCTAATGCGATGGTGTTAGCATTAGGCTTTTCACGCCTCAAGCGATCTAGATTAGCAAAATCTCTCTCAGAAACAATATTTGTTGTTGCAACCGTTGTTGATTCAACACGCAAATCTTTATGTACACCTTCAGTGTTTTCATTAAAAATACCACCAGGTAAACAGTCAGAAAGCTGTCTTTTTATTATAAACAAACATTTATTAAGATAATTTGAAGAGCCTCAATGGTTAAGAGGTTTAATTCTTCATCAAGATCATTATTAATAAATAATCTATTAAAAACTTCATCTTTTTTGGTAAATTCTGGATAAAAAACTTACCCTTCATTAAGTTCTGAAGCATCCTTTGAAAACCAACCAAATGTCATTTAAATCTAAAATATGATCAACATTTTCAAAAATTCTCCATAAATAAACTCATCATAGATACCAGGACTAAATTTTGTATATATGCCAGACGCGCGTTTCGTCTACAAAAGACTCATCAGTGACGCTCGAATCCAAAAAAGTTAAAAAGGCCAAATAAAGTACGAAGTTGAAGAGTATTGAGAACCAAAATTCCTAAAAGTTTTGTCAAATACAGCTAAAGTGATCTATGCCTGAGGTAGAAAAGCCTTAGTATTTAAAAAGATTCAAAAATTTGTAAATAGTAAATTTATAAATATAACCATATCAATGACAATTCATGTCAACACTGTTTGTGCTGACTACTGGGCTTGTGATACCCCCGGGAAAATAAATCTCCACCAGCAGTGGCATCGACCCAGTGGTTGTACATAAACTCATATAAAAGTAACTAATCCAACGCCAGATGGTTTTACCTCAAACTCAGCTTGTGTCAGATATAACATAGGTACATACCATACGTGATTGGTTACCGCTGCCTATTTCCATTATTGTCTGCATCCTCAGTGAGTAGTCCCAGTTTTTACTATCACTGTTTGTGATATTGGAAATATTGGAAGTACATGACCTAAAATAGAACAACATAGGAAGCCTCAAAGGAAATAGGAGATTTGATAGCCTGCAACATATATGCATAATGATATATAAATAATAAACAATGTGTATGGATAATTTAACAGTATTAAAATATTGTTAATTTACAGACTTCAGAAGTTTAAAAAAAAAGATATCAGGACTGGGTTGCTCAAATCTATGGCTAAAATTAGCCATAGGTTAGCTTATCCAACGGCTTATTATGTTATCCAGTGGCTTACTATCCGTTGGCTATGTTTCAATTGCTCCAAGGCAAAATGGGAGTATGGTTAGTAAGCCACTTGATAAGGTAATTTAACCAGTGGATAACAGCTACTCTCTTTTAATTTGTCTTCATGTAGACGTTGCTGTTTTCCCCAAGTTATTTACACTAATCAGAAGTAATCTGTAAATATTACATAACACGAAGTTCAACTATAGATTGCAACTGCGAGTGTTCCTAAACACAGGTTCAATAGGAGATAGTATTTAATGCAAAAATATACTGAATATTAGTTAAATATTACGGCTATTTATTTTACTACAGAAAATCTCAACCTTTATTTCTTGTATATACCTTTAGTAACCCATGCAACGTAAACTTACAAAGAAAAAAGGGTGCTCTCTAACACGACCGCGCTGATGTCTAAAAAAAGATTTTTTGTAAACCCGGAAGAAAACTATCACCACAGATTATTTTAAAATTCAACATCAAATTTTTATCATCATCAGTCATTTCTTATATTGTAAATAGATATTTATTTTTAATTTGTTTTTATTTTTATTTTCGGGGGGAAGGGGACTGACTACTATTTTATTTATTTGTTTGGGGTGGGGTAGGGTATATAAAAAAAACTGGGTCTGTTTTGAATATTGTTTTTTACTTTAATGTTTAAAAATAAATAAAAATAAGAGTGTAGATCTCCTAAATTTTTCTTAATTATCAATAATGTTCCCAAGAAAATTATACTCTATAACTTCAAAAGTTGCGCACAATAGTCCTACATCACCATTAAGTTCGACGTCAACATGGTCAACGAGCGTTTTCTGAAATTTTGAAATCACTTAATAGAATTTGTTAGTTCCATTCATGTGTTTTTTACATGTTGTTGGTTGATTCTGTCTGGTTCTTTTAATGTCTTTTAACCATATATTTTCCTCAAGTTGTGGAAATCGATTTAACAATGTTTACCCTCAATTCACCTTCAAATGTTGTATATTGTCGTAAGAAATGTAGCAAGGGAAAATGGGACGGAAGTTTACGGTTTTCCATAAATAAATTAAAACAAAAATTTAGATGTGCAAAACTATAATCACAGGCTGCTAAAATTTCATGATGCATATCGTCTGTCATTGTTAATTTTCCATATTTTGATTCAAATAAAAAAGATCTGACACTCTGCAATAAATCAAACATTTTTACTCTTAATTCATTTAAAATGAATAATATTTTCCCTGACACACACTTTGTTGACATACAACCCTTCAATCACTTGAAACCCAGCTTAAAAATTATGTGCTTGCTTTCCAACGTCTCCTGATGTACATTTTAAAATTAAGTAATATTTTCTTGGGTCGTCTGTAAACATGGTAAAAGGGCAAATATTATCCTGGGTTGTATTACAGCCAATTTCATTGAGCGTGTAGATTAAGGTAATACCTTTGATTAAATTGAAGTCATTATAAGGTTAGGTAAACTACCCTCTTTTAAGAATTGACTAGTCCAACAGACAACCAATCAATCTGTCTGTAGGACTAGACCACTTCGAAAGTAGGGTAGTATACCTTACCTAACAATGACTTCATGGTTCAGCTAGCAATCAAGCTTACCAAAGATATGACCTTTAGCTACACACTCATTGAAATCAGCTGTAATTCAATGAAATAGTTTTGGTCGCTGTTTGCGATTAGTCTTTCATTAACCTTCGTTTCATGTACAAGTTTATATAAACGAAAAGGCCCACCCTGTATGCTAACATTCCCATGAAAATTTTAAAATTGTTTGTACGCACATTGAACGACAAATTTATGTGACGTATAAAAAAATGTCTGACGTCAGACACTCAATAAATGTGTTCGTAGATAGTAGATGTTTTTGTGTTCTGTTAAATTGTTCCTTTTAAAATTGTTAAACGCTGATGACTGATGTACCCATATTTTATCTATTATATTTATTGTGTCTGTTTTTTTAACGCATCAATGTAAAAATATCGGAAATTGATGAGACTGTCATTAAAGTGAGAGGGTTAGCGCTATAGAACCAGGTTTAATCCACCATTTTCTACATTTGAAAATGCCTGTACCAAGGCAGGAATATGACAGTTTTTGTCCATTCGTTTTTGATGCGTTTTGTTATTTGATTTTACCATGTGATTATGGACTTTCCCAATTGATCTTCCTCTCAGTTCAGTATTTTTGTGATTTTACTTTTCGCTAGTACAGGAATAAGTTCCATTATGACAGCTATAACATGAGTAGCAGGACAAGTCGCGAACTAAACTGACATTTCGAGGACTTGTACTTTTAATTTAGTGAATGCACCTTACTGAAGGGACGGCTATAAGTTATCTATATTTTTTTCTTGGTACTTCCCCAACGTAACGAACAATTCTTCTTTTACATGTAGAGGACTGTTTTGGTGTCTCAGCATTGTCTTTGCAAAAGTGGTACATAATTATCATTGACATTATCAGTCAAACATTCGCCTCTATCAGCAATAAATCACTAAAAGCTAAAAATGATTTTTTAAAATAGCAAAATTTAATCTGTTTGGATTCTATGTTCCGAGTCTGTCAACATGCACTATTCTTTTTTTCGATAGCCTTCAATATCTTTCTCCAAATTTCACCACACGATTTTGTTTAATTATTAGAAACATTTCATTGAAACAAATTAAGCACATGTTACGTCGGAAATAAGCATTTTTTTTGTAAGAATCTAGGCATTTTGTATTTTCCCTGTATCTTACTTTTGTTTTGATTAATTATAAATCAGGTAAAAAAAAACCACATTTATTGCTTTGACAAATGAAATATTAACTTGGACAAAAACGACTGTAAACAGAAGCCTTTAAAGAATCTACTTTTTTTGAACATACGAACAATGAGGCAAATATTTGAACTTTGGATAGTTGTTATTATTACCTTACTGTTTTCATACACTTTCTGCTATATTTACTTATAAAATTCATTTTCGGTCTTTGAGTCAACGAAAAACGTCGGACATTTTTCTTATTCTAGCTTAATATTAGCAGCCGAGTCCAAAAAAGTTTTTTTGTTTGCGGCGGAAATTTCTAATATTCTCTTTTAAATCCTATGGGTTAAAGTTAACTGATTTTGTTCATTAAAAAAAAAATTGGCTCAAAAGATTTTCTAGAATGATATCTCTTAATTTTTTTTTTTAATTTACAGTCAGTTGCCATTTGTAGCAGTATTTTTCCAGTTTATGGAAAGAAGATTATAAACCGTTTTGTGATTTTGATAGTATTAAATTCAAAGATCATAATATGCAAAACTAAGACTACATATTGATATTAAGGACACAGAATCACATGTTCCATCAAAAATTTAATGGAGATCATTAATAAAATAATTAAACAATGTGGGGCTCAAACTTTCACCTTGTTTGACCCTTAGATTTTTTTATAAAATCGTATTGTTTATTATCTATTTTTACTAAAGATTCATAACACTAATATATATCTTTAATAGCTACGTGGTCGGCTGTAAAAGTCTGACATGAAAAATATAAAAAGTCTATAAAGTCTCTTCTTGTACTATATTAATGACATTCCAACTGGTCTAACATCCACAGTACGTTTATTTGCAGACGACACAATAGTTTATTTGCCAATAAAATCAAATTCCGATGCATCAACATTACAAAAACTGGCATCGTGGGAAACTACGTGGAAAATGGCATTCCACCCAGATAAGTGTAATGTAATTTCAGTCACCAGAAATAAAAAAAAACAATCACATTTAACAACACATTACACAATCATTCATTAGAACATGTAACAACAGCAAAATATCTGGGGGTCACCATCAGTTCCAACCTTAAATGGGATGTGCATATTAACAACATATGCAAGAAAGCTAACAGCACACTAGGCTTTCTTAGGAGGAACCTCAACATAAGTTCAACATCCATTAAAGAGCAAGCATATAAGTCCCTAGTAAGACCATCACTAGAGTATGCTTGCTCTGTTTGGGATCCATACTTACAACAAGACATAGATAGCATTGAAAAAGTTCAAAGAAGGGCTGCACGTTTTGTTACCAACAAATACAGAAACACCTCAAGCGTTGGTAACATGTTACAAAATCTTGAATGGCGCAGTCTCTCTGACAGAAGAGAAGACTCCAGATTGGTAATGCTTTACAAAATTGAACACGAAAAGGTTGCAATACCTAAAAATAATAAATTGATTCCACAAACAAGACAAACAAGACATTCTAATTCGAACAGCTTCCAAATTCCATCCTGCAAAACACAGTACAGAAAAGAATCCTATTTTCCAAGAACTATTACCGACTGGAACAAACTACCGGATAACATTGTAAATTGCACCTCAGTAGACTCTTTCAAATCTTCAATTTCAAAGCATCAGTATTAACTCAATACATATTACTTAATTATACAAAACATGTTATTTTTAAAACTTTTTCGTATTTTTTAAAAATTGTACATTTTTCAATCTATGTCTTGTTGTAAGTTTCCTCCTGTGTCATAATCTTCAATTTGTTGAAGGTGGTCACTAAATGGTAGAATAGAATGGTAGAATAGAATATTGGGTACAGGGTTGAAACATTTATTTTATACCTCACAGTAACGCGAACCTGATAGAACGCATGGCAACGTGTAATTACAATGTAACTAAGGCCTCATAATATGCACAAATCTAGATACCACTGATATCTGTAAATCAAATGCATGCAAATGTTATGAACCCCTACCACTATATGTTGATTAAGTAAATATTTCCTTAATTTTTGAACTGGAAATCGCAATATGTATATTAAAAGTAAATCAAATTAAAAAACAGCATCCGTGGTGGTGTATTTTTCTTTATACGTATAGCTTTCATTGACAATGAGGTGGACACAACTTTAAAAACTTGAAAAGTATAAATGTTATAAGTTTTTGACTTCACAATCACTATGTAAAATGCCACAAGTGAGTGTTTACTGTGTATGCCAAATGATCGAAGTCAAGTGGAGTATTTTCCTTCTTTTAGGGAGAAGGAGTGAAAATTTACACCTATATCAAATTTTTATAAGCTTCAAAATACCATATGTGACGAATATAAAGGTTAACAAGTGATAAACAATGCAATTATCTGAAATTTCAACATATTAATTTAATAATACCCATTATTAATCAATCGCAATGCCGTTTTTAACCAATGGCTAAAACTTAACCAGTCAAAAAGTACCGGATAAATTTATCCGGCGGATAGCACGTTTTATCCACTGGATAAATTTTGAGCAATAGAAATAATCCATTTGTTTGAAGTTAACTAGTAGATAAGCAGTTTAACCTCTAGCTAACACTATCCAACGTTTTGAGCAACCCAGTCCAGTACTTCAACTTTCCCATTTATTTTATAACATACTCACAAACATCCAGATTACCAATACAATACATATAATAATGACAGTAACATGTAACGTTTTTTGGTTTGTGCTATTTTAATAAGATTCAAATACTACACCATGATCATGTCAGGTTATTTTTTATTTTGTTTCTTTTTATTCTTCGTCCAAAAAAAGAAATCTTTGGAGTTTTTTATTCTTCAGAACCTTTTTTTCATTCTTGTTGTATACCGTCTTGATTTGTTCAAAAGCAACACCATGTTTTGCAAGTAATACATTTGCTTGTTTTGATGTAAAAAAAAAAATCTTAAAAAATTCTGAATAAGACTCCAAAGTGTGATTCTTTAGTGAATAAACATCAACATTATAAAAAAAAGATAAGTTTTACATAAAAAAAAATTGAAGAGACTTCACATCTTCAATAGCATTGTCAGCAGGGTATGATATATTAAGACATTTTTTCAATGACGAGAGTTTTATTGTGTATAGTACACAACCTTATCCTTGTTAATACCTCTATGGGCCAAATTTATAGAATAAACAAACCCCCAACTAGTTTGCAATAGGTTGTGTATAAATTTGATTCGTTAAGTTAAGACTAAAATAGGTATATATCAAAATTACAAATAATGGGACCAATTATTTTTTTTTTTAAACAGATAAAAATTCTAAAAACAGGGCTTTCTGTATAGAAATAGATTCTACCTTTTCTCAATAAACATACATAATGTGGGTAATCTTTTACAAAGCATTTCTACTATTTTATCCTGCTCTTTATTGGTCAAATACGGTGCAGCGTTTGATGTATATGCATCAGGACTAATTTCGAGTATGTAAAATAGTTTAAAAAAAAAAAACGTGTATAAAATATTGATAAAGTCTCAAAATGCTGTAGAAAGTACGAGTGAAACAATCGTCTCCAAAGTGCCACTTCCGTCAGTAATGTAAACAAAAATTCAAAAATACTATATTATTTTGCATTTACGGTGCGTCAACTTTGCCACAATCGTGACAAACGAACATTCTTAAACCAACAAAATGCTCTTTATAATAATAATTAAATAAAATATGATTGGTACATAATATAATAGTTTAGAATTGGACAGAAGTTAAAGTGAGCATTTTTTTTTTCGAACCCAAAATAAGAAAAATTAGTATAAAAAAAGACAAAGGGAAATTTTAACGAGACATGTGACAAAAATTAACAAAAGACGTCTTGACCGCAATATTAAGTCTATACTATATTCGTTACTGTTTGGAATCAATGCAAGATGTTTACAAATTGAATGAATTATGTAAATACAGGTAAGGTATATAAAGGCAACAGTAGTATACCGCTGTTCAAAACTCATAAATCCATGGACAAAAAACAAAATCGTTGTTTGACCTAAAATGATATTGATCAGATGGTGTGGTTGGTACAATAATTTACCTATATTAAATTTATCATTTGTATTTTCCCTTGGTTTCAGTAATTTCCTATTTCTCTCAATTTCTACTGCTAGTACATTTGTAAAAGAAAATGAGGCAATTCTCATTTATTTATCTTCTCATACACTTACAATGAAGTGTATTCTTTTCAGATGTGCAGATGTCTAGCAATGAATATCACTGGTTTTCTTACAAGGAATTGAAAGTTGATGAGAAAATACTTGAATACCTGATTTTTGGTCTATTAAGGTTATAAAAACTTTTGTTCAATAAACTTTAAATCGTTTTTTTGTAACTAGGGTTAAAGAACCTAATGAAGACGTTATCGGCATGAAATTGTATGAAACTTGGCAAATATAAAATACAAAACAGTAAATTAAATACAACAAAATGAGATTTTTACACTTTTTTAACTAACATTTAGAATTTATTTGTAAACAATGTACATTACCTTGCACATTGGGAATATTCGGAATGTAAACTCGGATTTAGCATCTAGAATAAAAGTACACTGTTTAAATGCAAGTTTATAAATATTTTAATATGAGCGTCACTGGTGAGTCTTATGTAGACGAAACACGCGTCTGGCGTACTAAATTATAATCCTGGTACCTTTGATAACTATTTACACCACTGGGTCGATTCCACTGCTGGTGGACGTTTCGTCCCCGAGGGTATCACCAGCCCAGTAGTCAACACTTCGGTGTTGACATGAATATCAATAATGTGGTCATTTTTATAAATTTCCTGTTTACAAAAGTTTGAATTTTTCGAAAAACTAAGGATGTTCTTATCCCAGGCATAGATTACCTTAGCCGTATTTGGCACAACTTTTTGGAATTTTGGATCCTCAATGCTCTTCAACCTTTGTACTTGTTTGGCTTTATAAATATGTTGATATGAACGTCACTGATGAGTCTTGTGTAGACGAAACGCGCGTCTGGCGTACTAAATTATAATCCTGGTACCTTTGATAACTATTTACACCACTGGGTCGATGCCACTGCTGGTGGACGTTTCGTCCCCGAGGGTATCACCAGCCCAGTAGTCAACACTTCGGTGTTGACATGAATATCAATAATGTGGTCATTTTTATAAATTTCCTGTTTACAGAAGTTTGAATTTTTCGAAAAACTAAGGATTTTCTTATCCCATGCATAGATTACCTTAACCGTATTTGTCACAACTTTTTGGAATTTTGGATCCTCAATGCTCTTCAACCTTTGTACTTGTTTGGCTTTATAAATATTTTGATATGAGCGTCACTGATGAGTCTTATGTAGACGAAACGCGCGTCTACATACTAAATTATAATCCTGGTACCTTTGATAACTATTTGAAATAAAGTATATTCTATTCTAAAAAAAATTAACCGTGCACTAGTTCTGCGTGTTGTTCTTAACAGTTATGGGCTGTGTTTTTTCCCCTCTGCTAGAAAAGGTCCTTCCGTGGGGCAGGCAGAAGAAATCTTTGAACTTCAATTTTTTTCAGGTTTGACAAAGTGTCCTGCGGAGCAAAATGTCATTGCAGAGATATGTCAATGCGTCAATCTCTTAAATGACAGGCCGGCACTTCATTGACATCTGGAAAGACTGAACAAAATGAACCGCAAATAGATAACTTTAGAAAAAAGATATACACAGGAAGGATATAGAATAATAAAAACTCCATCTTAGTAAAATCATTGAAATATAAATGCTGCAAAAATGCATTAAATTTTGTTTCTTAGAAAAAGATTAAACCTTCTGTTTGTCAAGGTTGAAAAGTCATATCAATGAACCAGGTTTCATGAAATTATTATCCCCTGTTTTCCAGCAAATTCCTAATATTCTTTTACCTAAATAAGCAGAACCAAATTGAAAATTTCAAAGTTAATCATACAATTTAAAAAATCCATTAATCGCATGGTTTAGTTTCTATCCGCTCATCTATGAGATAGTTGTCAAACATGTTGACAAGAGTTAGGGGGAAAATTATAGAAATAGAAACAGCATAAACACTTGAGGTTTCCTAATTTCGTTCAGCAAATATAACACTTACACGTGTTATATTCTGCGGTTTCTCAGCATCTGATCCTTGATCATCGAGAACACAGAGGACATCATCAGCTTCTTCTACAATTGTATGGCTGTGACAGTCTGAGTAAGTCCAAGGTGAAGACAGGACTATTTCTGTAATCGTCAGGGAATGATTCCATGTCCATTCATTGCTTTCTGATTGGATCACCAAAAGCATATGCTTGCATGGTAAATGGTATCTTTTCCTTTTTGGCACTGACATTTTGGTGAGCCATTCCCACAATCAAATTCCACCTTATACATAAGATCTCTATTTGAGGCACTTCCAACAACAAAATTCTACATGGATCAACTTGGTCAATGTTTTCTATCATGGTACTTGGCTCTATCCATCTCAACATAACATGTTGAACAAAGTTGGATGGACATGCAATACAATTACAGGGGAGATAATTATGCATTCAAAAATATTATTAGAATTGTTTAAGGTAGACGGACGGGTAACACAAGGCCCTATATAGCACATTCATTTTGCGTAATTATACATGTAAAAAACGGTTCCGATTTTTTTTTTACGCAATCGATAGACAAGGTAAACAAGCAAAATGGCAGACGACTGCGACCGCTTTCGTGTTCGCGTCGGTTTATTAAGAACGATAGATTAAAATATCTACAAGGATTAATTCTTTGAACAAGAGTGGTAAATGTATTCAATGGGGAGATCATGATTACGTTACGAGGGGAGCATTGCCATTGGAACTAACAACAATTCAAGAGACATGGGTATATACTGTATAATACATAGTTGAGAACATTTCCTCTAATGTTACAGTTTCAACTGATATCGGGCACAGTAAAAACATTTTATGGAATGAAGGCCGGAGGATTGTTGAGTTAGAACTGCTAGCGGAACAACTCTTCTGCATCAGATGCAACACCCCACTCCATCTGAAGAATATAGTAGGTGAAATGAAACAATAAGTTTTAGCACCCCTTCGTTTTTTACAAACTATCTAAACCATGTGAAGTTTATAGGAATATGATTGCTTTTCACCTTCAAATATGTCCTGCTCGCTGAAATCTTTACAATTTTTCTCTCAATCTAAACCCTTGTAAGAAATTATTCACCTGGGGCCGGTTGTTCAACTTGTCGTAAGCACTAAAGCTCCCGTTAATTTTGGCTAACGTATCGTTAAAATTTAACGTCTCGTTAATCCTGTTGTTCATCTCATAGTTAGTTTTAACGCTCCGTTATAATGTTCTTAACTTGAGTGAAATTTAACGATGGTAGGTAGCAGCGTTAAACCATTTAACCAAGGTATAATGAAAAAATGGCTGCTTTGTTAATGCCACCACTAAGACCCAGAAAGGACAGAGGAACTATTTCACATTTAACAAATTTAAATGACGATGAACTTAGAAGGAGGTATAGATTTGGCAAGGACTCAATTGCTTAACTTTGTAATCTTCTACAAGACAGACTCAGAAGGCCAACTAATAAAGCAACAGCACTGACCGTTGAACAGCAAGTATGTATTGCACTGCGTTTCTATGCATCCGGCTCATTCTTGCAAGTTATCGGAGATACATTGGGGTATGACAAAGGAACAGTTTCTCGTGTTGTAAATGATGTGACAGATGCCTTGATTGACATTAAGGACGATTTTGTGAGTTGGCCTACAGATGTGGATTCGATCAACAGGATAAAATGTGGGTTTTACAGGCAGAGTAACTTTCCGAATGTTTTGGGGTGCATTGAATGCACACATGTGAGAATACAGGCACCATCAGATGATGAACCATCCTATGTAAACAGAAAGGGATACCACAGCATAAATGTGCAAGCTGTCTGTGATTTTGAAGGTATTTTAATCTGTATTTTGCCATTCCCGATTTGTCGTTGTTGATCTTTTAAAATTGTTCTCTCAGACGAAACGCGCGTCTGGCGTACAAAATATAACCCTGGTACCTTTGATAACTATCTCTCCCTTTAAAATTACCTTGACATTAGTAATAGAGACAACTGGGTACTTCTGTTTCGACCCATAAGTTCGATAAATTTGAGTCCGGTCTTTATAACACTTGAAAAAGATTTAAGGTTTCCATTTTATTCATCTTTTCAACACAGAAAGGTAAAAACATAAACTACTCTTCAATATGTGGGACGTTTTCACTGTGCAACATTGTTTTTTTTTTTTTTGCTTTATACGACAAAGAACTTCAAATCACGGTACAAAGCGGCATAACTCTAGTTAAATTAATACGACTTGTCTATGATACCTTGTGGTTTGCATTTATTTCCTTTACTCTTTGTGATTTAAACATTCTCTTTTTAGCAGGTGCGTTAATGTTCTTGCATAATTAACAAATGATTAAAGAATCTGCTATTTATTTTAATTCGTCTTTTTTTTTAAACACTAAATTTATATTTACAGGCAGGTTTACCAATATATTTGCAAACTGGCCAGGATCCACTCACGACTGCCACATATTCAACTCATCAATTTTGTCTAATTACCTCCAGACAAATCACAGGGGATTGATAGATGGTGTTATTCTTGGAGACAGTGGATATGCTTGTCGCCCTTACCTGCTTACTCCATATGCCAATCCAACAGAGAGACACCAGCAAAGGTTCAACGGATGCCATGCCAGTACTAGATCCGTTATAGAGAGGACTTTTGGTATTTTGAAAAGACGGTTTCATGTCCTCCATTCTGAGGTATATTTATATTAAATACAGATTTGACATTGCAATTCATACAAAAATA
This sequence comes from Mytilus galloprovincialis, assembly GCA_037788925.1. NCBI lineage: Eukaryota > Metazoa > Mollusca > Bivalvia > Mytilida > Mytilidae > Mytilus > Mytilus galloprovincialis. The sequence goes on along the minus strand of CM075333.1, from coordinate 41,130,643 downwards.
AAGAACAAAATCCATGAAATGGTCACACCAAAATGGCTCCGTGAGACAGCAACCCGAATATATAAATTTGGGAAAAAAAGCGCCTTGATCAACAAAAGGCTGTCTTAAGGATCTTTGTCAAGTGTTGTAAATTTTTCTTCAATTTAGAATTTTGAATATGCATTTGGTATCACCGCCATCAATTTTCTAGAACAGTTATCTAAGTGCAAAAAATGAACTATAATGTCAAAAAATTGAATGAAGGTATTTTAAAATAATATTGCATATTTATCTATATATCAAGACATATAAAATAGGATATATATTTCTGCATGCATGACACCTTTTCATTTACTATTAATTGCTCTACATAACTTTAAACTTAAATGAGCATATTCTTTTTCATATTTTAGGTAAGAATGAAACCAGAAAAAGTCTGCAGAATTTTTGGTGCCTGTGCAGTGTTGCATAACATTGCCTTGTCCAGAAATGAACCGTTGGTGAATGACGACGGTGCTGGTGTTAGATTTGATAAGCCCGTGCAAGTTCAAGCCTTTCTGGCAGTGCAAGACGGAAGAAACACGAGAGAACACGTTGCCAGAGTATTTTTTAACCACTGAAATACAAATTATTAACACTTTAATATGCTTTCTTACTTTTTCATAGCCACATGATCCTAACTAATTGAAGACCAGTTTTAATACATTATGGTCTTAATGGAAACAATGTTTTATTTTGATGATGTTCAAAATAAGGAGACATGGGGTGCCTGCCAGTAAAACAACTATTCACCAAAGTACAAAATACTTTGCTTTAAGCAACTTCTGGTTACCATATATATATATGGCCCTCAACAAGGACGGTTTATTATCTCCGTGATTCTTTATTAAAATGATTTAATAAGATTGAAACTTTATTCAAAAAGTGTTTAAATTTTAAAGTAAAAGATTCAATTATTGCTCATGAAGTCAAACTCTTCACACTAGTGACACAGGCAGACTTTCGATGCTTTTCATGTCTCAGATCAATTACTTTTTTTTTTGTCAGAACTATTTGGTTCCCATTTTACACATCATTTCATTTACAAATGTATTCGACATTAACATGGTGGACAATCCACATCCACAACCATTACAAACTGAATTGTTTTACAGTGTCTTATCGGGGCCTTTTATAGCTGACTATGCAGTATGGGCTTTGCTTATTGTTGAAGGCCGTACAGTGACCTATAGTTGTTAATGTCTGTGTCATTTTGGTCTTTTGTGGATAGTTGTCTCTTTGGCAATCATACCACATCTTCTTTTTTATATCCTCTAAGAAAAGAAATTGGCAACCGTTTTCCCTACCAAGTTCAACATGATATAAAAACAGGTGCTTGATTCTGTTCCGTGTTGTTCAATAATTTCGGGAAGTTTTATTGATAACTGTTTCATGTAGATCATTGAGGTTAATAGTTAAGACCTCCTTTAATTCATTCAAATATATAATTATGTGAAATATATAATCATTTTTTTTCTTTTGAAAATAACATTAAATTAATATAACATGAGAAGATAACAAATTAAGTTTTTATTAGTTGGTAGAACCAAGTGCCTCAAGACACTGAGATAAAGACATTGGCTGGTACTCCTTTGACTTGATTCTTTCTAGAAGTTCTATCTGCATGTCAAGCTTTCTTATTTCCTTCTTCTGCTTTTCAATCTCCCCTCTAAAATACACAACCTGTTGAACAAAACAGAAATGTGAATGACATGAATTTATCAACAATTGTACATGACTAGTTTGTAAAAAGATTACAAGCTCCTGTACAGCTGAATGAATACAATGCATTTCAAGAAAAATGATCAGCATAGAACAATGATATAAATAGATGTGAGATATAGCAACCCAATCATGGGCAATGACAAAAAATTTCGAAACTTCATTAAGAGGAAAGGGCCAAATACTTTTATAAAGGAAGGTCGTATTTTGCAATAAAGGTAATCATTGGTAATGGACTTTTTGAATGTTTGCTTGGACGCCATTTAAGAGAATATTACTTTGTCCTGTCAGTTAAAAAGAGTTACTAAAAAGGGTACTCAGCATTCATGTGTCAACATCCAGCAATATCTGACTAATTTTAAAGTGCTCACATGTCATAACTCATCTGCTGACCAAATATGAATTTGTTCGGTTTATTGGGAGGAGCAGACAAACAGGGTGAATGTAAGTCTTCAATCCCAGTGTGACACTCTGGGAGTGCACTAAATTGTATATGTGTAGACAGTATATAAATCGCAAAATTGTCCTGAATATGCATGCAACATTTGTCCCTGGATGTTAAGAAAAACATAAATTAACAATCAATTTTTAATATTACTACCAGTACTTATATTAAAAAAAGAGCTGTACATGTATTGCCAACAAAATATGGGGGACACATTATACTACAGGACATAGATAACTGTTATATATTCACCTGAAGCTCATGAACATCTCCTGCTGTTGCTTATTTCTTCTTTGTGGCTGTAGCAGCTGTAGGGACAGCATTGTTGAGCACAGGTCTAGTTTGGTTTACCACAATTTGTACTCCCCGGTTACCAATAAACCCAGACAGAACTGATGGTGACTGAGGTGAAGGAGGTGTTGGAGGTTGTAGTGAGGAGGCAGATTGACATTCAAGAGCTGACTCAAACAAATCCTGGGACCCTGTACACGCCATTTCAGAATCTTCCGACAATCTAGACTCAGTTGCACCAGCTAAAACAAAGACAAAATAGCACTTAAATTTAATGTCGTAAGCCAATTAATACGCAAAAGTTTTAGTTTCAAAAATTCGATAGGGGTTTAAACATTTTGAAATTTAGATCACAGATACGTTATTGAGTAGATCCCCCCTTTTTTGTTGGTGTCGGAAATGTTCTTTCATATTTTATTTTTTTTAAACTTCTCTTTCTATTTATTATATATATTTAATATTTTATCAATTGGTTTGAACAATAGTTATATGAAGGGACAACACATACAAAGTGGAATGTAGTTGAGATATTGTCACGCCATGTCACAGGTTGTATATATGCTGCAATTGTTTTCGTTCAAACTTTTGACCCTCATAATACATAGAGGTAAACATTCATGTTGATTCCCTTAAAAACCTCTTGTAAGAAAGTGTTAATTAGGACAAAGTTAGTATGGTGGTTTTTTATTTTAAGTTTTAAAATTCTAGCAAGACAGGATATAGGGATGAATATTTGTATGGTACGATCTTCATTCGGGCCGAGATTACTTATTTTTATAGGGCGCTAACAACAAATTGAGGAGAGCACCTGTTCAGAATTCTCGCATATCAGCATGGGACAGTGACGTAGTCTCACAAGAAATGATAGGGTTAAAACCTTTTCTTTATTTGCACATTGACAGGGAAAACGCAAATACGATTGAATAACATTTCAAGATGGTATAATTATATTTCCTAACATGCGGAATTTGTTATGTTTACATTGTCACTGATTATGAGGTCAAGGTCAATATTTAGTACATTTAAGTGCATAAACATCAAAGGCGATGCAGACGATTTGATCATTTAAGAAATAAATAAAGGTTAAATGCCTTTCAAAAATATGAATAACTATGAAAATATCCTTGTATAGAAAGTATTTGGGTGACACTTTAGCACATGAACAAAGACAAACTTTATTTCAACAGTTTTAAATGATAATTTGGGTCCATAGTGATACCGGCGTACATAATTGTTTGCCTCTACATCGATGTTATTCCTTCAACTAGGGCATATTAATAGCACAACTGTATAGAAATTTCCAGAGAAAGATGTCCAGAAACTTTAAATTTATAAGACAAAATATTACATACCAATAATGCAGCTTTCTACACCTCCTATGCCCTTGAAGGAAGCAGAGTCCTTACACAGGTCTATGGTTCTGTTGACTGCCACACTCACTGGTTTAGCCTGTGGTCCACCACCCGTTTTTTCATGGTCTCTCTTCTTCACTGAAAAGATCTTTGCCTCTTTCTTGGTGTTGCCCCACTTATCTTTACACTCCTTGGCTGACCTATTGGCAACACCAAGAGAAGACACCATCATGGAAATTCTTTCCCAGACTGCTGTCTTTCTTTTATTGGTCACAGCACTACCAAATTTGTCATTTATTACAGCATAATTCTTTTCCACTTCATCTTGGAGTACATTGATTTCTGCTTCCGAGAAATTCGGCTTTCTTTCCCCTTGGTTTTTTTACACTAGACTGAGTACATGTATTAGCAGAAGGTAAGTCGGCCATATTTGTTTATGAAGGAAGTTCAGAAAATCTGAATTATGGGTAACTTAAATAGCCTCTAAACCTAAGTTAAAATTTAACGACAGGTTAAAATATGTTAACGGTCACTTTAGCTAACGTTACCGTTAAATCAACTTGAACAACAGCTTTTTAACCTTCCGTTAAGTAACGCCACGTTAAACTTTGTAACAACACGTTAAGGCTAACGCTACCGTTAAGTTAACGACAAGTTGAACAACCGGCCCCTGGCGTCACTATGGATCTTTTGTCAGGACCAGCATGAACGTCGCCATAAAGATAACTTATTTCCGTAACACTTGAGTCGTATTTGCATGTCATGCATTTAGATTCGGTTTTAAGACAAATATTTCCACAAATGCAAACTCGTTTTGTCGGATGACGTTCCAAAACAACTTTGCTGTATGTTACATGGTCTTTATATTCCATTGTACATTCATCAAATTTTTGCTCATTTTTAACCGTTTCGAAAACGCGTTAAAAAAAGTCTCTTCTAGAAGGACGGAAAACATCTGCGAGGATTTGTTAATCCCTATCTATTATTTCGTTAGAACACTCTATAAACGACTTTTTCCAATTTCCAGGCTTATTTTCACCGATAGATTGTACGTCCGTAGGTTCCACCGATAGATTGTACGTCCGTAGGTTCCTCCGACAGGCAGTACACAACACTAGTTATTCCCCCTTCACGAACCCTCCTGGTTTTGCTTATCCTTTTTAAATATTGCCGTCTTGCTGCCATGTAAACACCATTGAATAAGCGCGTTTGAGAAAGAAAATGTTCCTATGCAGTTATTGTTTTTCGTGAAATAAAGATGTTCATTCAAAATCACCAGAGTAAACAGTTTTTTTCTTGTTTATGTTGTCTTGTAAACTTATATTAAGAGCTTCACAAAAAAAATGATATAAGCTGTTCTTGAAGAAAGTTAAGTTTACAATCTCATGGAGTTTGTCAAAAATTTTATATGATGAATTACGAGATGCATTTTGAATTTCAGTTTTAGTGGAAGCACCCAATTCAGAGTACAATTTTATCTTTTATCTTATTTGTTGAAATCGTTGGAACAGCATCAGCTTTCATATTGAAATCATTCATTATGTGTGTCAAGTGTGAGCTTGCCACACACGATTAAACTCCATATCCACTTACTTCTTTATTTGAAAAAAAAATTGTTTGGGACGACCCGTGATAATGGCGTTCGAATTTGTTCAACAAATTCACATATTTAGGAGACAAAGAGGGACGGAAGGGAGAGGAACTCAACCATTAAAGGGCAAGTTTAAACAATGTTTTATTAGTTTTTTTTCGTAGAAAACAGTTTTCACTTATGACAACAAAAGGCAATAAAAACAGGGTAACAAAACTTGAGAACAAAGCTACTGAATAACATGATTAATGATGAAATGGATGTGCATTGACTTGAAAAAAACCCACTTATAACTCAAACAACGTATGCAAACTAGCAGACTATACACACAAAAAAAAAACAGAATTTGAGATACCAGAAAATTGAAATGAATCATTGAAAAAATGACCCAATGCATTTTGATTTTCAGATCCCATCACTTTCAAGTGAAACCCTTGAGTGGAATTGACTTTCCAATGGTTTGTGAGCCCGAACCTACAAATGATATATGGGCTGTTGTGGTGAAAACACTAACAGAAATCATGCCACTAGAGAGACAGACAGCTGGTCAAATACTAGGAAAAACCAAGGGACATGTACTTAAGCACATCTGTAATGTAATAAGCTTAAATAAATAGTACATAGAACTATAAGGGAGGCTATATGTTTTTAACAGGAGAGATGGGGTACGACAGATGAGGTCCCAAGTTAAAGTGTTTTATGTACTTGAATTGGAACAAAATGCTGATTTGATGATGATTGGGAATTATTTACAAAATTGTGTTAATGAAGAACTTGTGTTTCTTTAGATTATACAAACCTATTGTTGATATTTGAAGAATACACATCGTTTATATTGTTTGTCCTTGAATTTGTCTATAAACGTCCTTGATTAAGGAAGTTCGGCAACTTTCCCCTAGTTTCTCTTTGTTTGGTGTTTACTTGGCAACAAACGGCAAAAACTCGCGTCGTACACGATTAAATGGTTAAAACGAACGTTCACAAGGAAGCTATTAAACCAAGAGTTCCAAATGGTGAAGTTGAAATCATCCCTTCGTAAATTTTACTGACGCCATCACGAGTTGGTTGACCGTTATGGAATAACCGTTTCACAAATGATATCGGATATGTTCCTTACGTCGTAACTACAGTCCCCTTCCCTTTCATGAATATGACCTACCGAATTAGACTATTTACCGGATTTGTAATCACATAAGCAACACGACGGGTGCCACATGTGGAGCAGGATCTGCTTACCCTTCCGGAGCACCTGAGATCACCCCTAGTTTTTGGTGGGGTTCGTGTTGTTTATTCTTTAGTTTTCTATGTTGTGTCGTGTGTACTATTGTTTTTCTGTTTGTCTTTTTTATTTTTAGCCATGGCGTTGTCAGTTTGTTTTAGATTTATGAGTTTGACTGTCCCTTTGGTATCTTTCGTCCCTCTTTTAATGATATGGTACAACTCGAAGAAAACACAATAAAGCAAAGGTTGCCGAATTCGGCAACAGGAAGGCGCCAAATTCGACAACCTTACATTTACGAAAGTGTATATAATAAAGACAGACAAATGATGATACAAATCAACGAAATAGGTATCATAGACAATAAGTTACAAGTATTGATAGTTAACTGTAGTTAGATATGTATAAATAACCAAGGTTCCTGAATTCGGCAACGTTGCCGAGATTGAAAACGTTGCCGAATGCGGAGTTTATATTCTTCGCTTGGCGCATACATTTTCCCAAGTAGAAAATGGTTGATTGAACCTGGTTTTATAGTTGCTATACCTCTCACTTGTATGACAGTTTCATCGGAAGGTACCAAGACCTTGTTTATAAATATTCTGTATCAACTTCACTAATAATACATGATGTATAGATTCTGCGTACTGTTTATCATCTTAACTACATGTTATATTCTTCTTTTATTTGTCTTTGTTCAATAATTAATACAACTTTTCCTGTTTGGTCTGTTTTATGCGATATCCATTTGACGTGGCTCGGTACTTATACATCCCGTCAATGTTTGTATTATCTTTCATTTTTCTGGTGTGTGTTGTATATACGACTTTTTGTGTTTCTCGTTGGATCTTATAACGTGACTGTATTTTTTAAAGATCCCGTCATTATGTTATTGTTCTTTTATAAATTTGAGAATACTTTAAACGACAAACAACAAAATTAGTTTACTCGCGTAGTGGTATATACCCAACTTCCGAAGCAAGGTTGTCGGCTCTCCGAACATTCCCGAAGTCTTGCGTTTAACACCCTTGCCTTCAGACGTACTCACCGTGTGCAAGATCTTGCAGAGATTAAGCATCCGCAGCGCATGCATACATTTTTTCGTTAATTGCATATACAGACATTCAAAACATATTTTAATATTGACTTTTATGGTTCAATTTAAACATAACAATATTTTGAAGTCATTTGACCATTCTGTTGAAATGCGTACATGCGAACTACTTTGTTTACGTTTTCCAAGTTGCCGACCACCTGCCTGCAAACCTAGATTACCAGTTACAGGTATGATTATGAAGTTTACTGTAAACAAAATAACCTGTTTGGAATTATTGTCTATGAGATAATTTAATTGTATAGATGCTTTGTCTGGCTTTTAGTGTACCATTAAATATAATCCTAGTTTCTGGATATATTGTAGCAATAACTACCAGAAAATAAAAAAGGGGGAGTGGCATTTTGCACAAACTTTTAGCGTCTTTCTCATTGAAATATAATTAATGTACAGGAGTTGTAACAATAACGGCGAGATAGAGAAGAAAAGACAAAAACTCTACTGTGTAAGTAACTCCTAAGTTCAATGACAATGTCTGCAAAAAAAAGAAACCAAATTTTGTCTTTCATAGACATAGACTTAGTAAAACTTAGTCCAAATAATTATGAGTCTTAAAAGGCTATTTAAGGCGTCAAAGAAAAAATTAGAATAGCCTTTTAAGACGTCATAATTATTTGGACTAAGTAAAACTATACAAATTGTTGGTTTTTATCTGGTTTAATAAGGATCTATGATTTAATTGTAAAATTTGAAATGACGAAGTATGTCCAATGATATTTTTGTATCCTATTCGAATTAAACAATATATATTTCCCAAACAAACATTTCATACTTAAATACATGTACTAATATCATACATATAATAGGGGATGAAATTGTCATTGTAAGATTTCACAATTAAATCCTTTTGTATCATGCATGTATCAATACAAAAGATCTGTTAAATAACAGGAGAATTTCTACCTTACAAACATGCATGAGTACATGCATGCAGTTCTTTTAAATATATTAATATAGCATAGGCCATTATTCTGCAGACCTCTGATTGTTTCTCTTGATTTTGACAACTAGATAACCGATATAATCTCAATAATCAGAAAAAAATTCTCATTGTATAATACATATTGCTTCTAAATTTAAATTATATAATTATCTTGATATTATTAATGCGTATATTTTAACCAATTTGATTCGTTAAGGGATAGTCACATGCTAAACTATATTTTTGTGCACAGCAAAAAGCATATTGCACGGTAATTTTAGAATACCTAAACACCGATATACTTTGTGTGACGTCATGTGATGAATTTCAGGATATTGTTAAACGATCTTAAACCTTTTGAAACCAATGATAACTGTGATCGATTATTTGTCGAAAAAATCTTCAAATACATAATATGACAAACAAAAGAAAATCACTATTGAAATAACAACTAATATTTTGTTATTGTCAAGGAGACAATACGATATTTATAAAATTCAAACAAAAATCAAATGACGATTTTGATACAAATATGGTCGGAAATTAATAATGTAACAAATATAGCCTTTTTATAAGGTCAATACAGGATATATCGACCCAAAAAAGTATACCGACCTCCGACTTCGTCCTTAGTTCATATACTTCTTTCTGGTTAATATATCCTTGTATTGACCTCATAAAAGGCTATTTTTGTATAATAGTAATTCATAATATATGCATGTAATTTTTTTTTTCCATATTTGTATATTGTTGTAATTAAAGTTGATTTTTTTTTTAATAAAGATATGGAGTTGAGAGGTTTATCGGTTAAGTTAAAACCAAAACAGGAGGAAGCTGTAAAACACATCCTACAGGGGAGGGATGTAATATGTAATTTGCCAGTTGGCTATGGTAAAAGCATGATTTTTCATGTCCTGCCAGGTACAGATTATGATATAGGTATAAGAATGTGGTTTGAATGGCATTGAGACACTGCACAGAAAGCTATAAAGGGCACCATACATTATAACTAGTTATACGCCATTTAAACCGGAAAACCAACAGTTTCTATTGAATCAACAAACACCTGTGAACCACATCAACAAAAGACAGCCACACAATATCAGGTTCCTGACTTAGAAATGTATTAAAATGCTCCAACTCAAACTGAGGCAACAGTGTAAAATACCAATTATAGAAAGACGCACTATGCATACCAATTTGAGAGAGCTTGCTTGATCTTGTTTTCAAGTGTTCAACAGATACATAAGTATGTACTTGTATGCAATTTGCATGCTCCTGACTTAGACAGGTTGATAATTTACAGTTTTATAGAAATTTGAGTAATCAACAGTGGTGTTAATGCAATGTTCAATTTTTTTGGGAATGAGGTAAAATATATGTGTCTAAATTTATTTCATTTTCAATACATTTGTCAATTGCTTACGTCTTTCCGAAAATATTATATGTGAATCATTGTGTTATGTATACAGAGCTTCTTAAACAAGAGAAGAGTGCCTTCAAGGTGTTGGCTGTGTGTCCTCTAACAGCACTAGTGGAGGACCAGCTAGAGAGATTAAAGGCAAAACAAGTAAAGGCCTTATTCTTCAAGCAGGATGGGACAAGCATAAAAAATTATGAAGAACATGAGGGTAAGATTTTTTTCTTTTTTCTGACACAGTCAGTATAATTTTGGTTTTAATAGGACCTATTTAGAATAATTCTATTTTCTGGCAATCAGCATCTGTAACATTTAAGTCAAGCTTGTAGTTCAACTTTTTTCAATATCAATAACTTTATTAAACCTTGAAATTTTATAATTGCTGTTTATATCCAAAATACAGTATAATAATAGCAGAATTTTCATATTTTTTTATTTCTCCGTTTTCCTTACTTTACTAATCATGCTAATTCAAGGACTTAGTTTTCCTTTCAAACTTAACATTCATATTTCGTCTGTGATCAAAATTTTTTTTAAGTATCTTTGATTTTGATTTTTGATTTTTTTTTGTTTTAATGCCACTTTTATGCACTGTATTTAGGCTACTTCATGGCTGCCACTTTTTATAGGTGGAGGAGGCGACTTGGTTAGGAAAACTGACAATCCTAGTCAATTAAGATTGAAGTCAATTGCACCCCCACGAGCTGGGTTGGCAACCTACAAAAGAGGGACAAAAGATACTAGAGGGCAAGGATTTGTATTGTGTCACTATACAAATCCTTGTAGAGGGACAGTCAAACTCATAAATCTAAAAATACACTGATAACGCCATGGCAAAAAAAAAAAAAAACCCAAAAAACGACAAACAATAGTACACATGACACAACATAGAAAACTAAAGAATAAGCAACTCAACCCACCTACAACTAGGGGTGATCTCATTGATGACTGGCTAGTGATTTTATTAGTAACTACTTAGACCAATCGGTCACTGAGGCCCCCAATAAATTGTCTTTATCAAACCAACATCAATGTTGAGATAATATTCTGAAAAATTGGACATAAGCATGTAACAGATAAAGATACAGTGTGATGATCAAACTGTTGATAATTATTTTCGGTATTTTACAGTTAAATGGTCATATCCCCCCCCAATCAACAGGTAGATGCCGTCAGGGGTTATTTTTTTTATTATATCAAATACACTATTGAACATATTAGAATTATATCTCTTTTAAAATATGCTTAATACATACTTATATAATCATGATAACTTCTTAAACAGAGTTTTGATAATTGATTGTCCAATAAGTATTTTTCTGATGTAATGGACTAACTTTTTTTTTACAATTCATTTACAGACAGTCTGGATTAAATATTCTGAACGGGATAGTTTTGTTTGCCTTCATGTATTGTTATGAAACTTGGACAGAAGCTTATGATCAAGGCCAATTAAAAACACCCAAAGAGAAAGTTTGGTTTCTTTTGAATTATGTGCTTCAGTAAGGGAGCTACCATTTGATTTTTATGGGGGGGGGGCTAGGATGAAAAATTTTGTCCTGCATTTTTTTTTAGTTGTAATCCCTGTCCTGCCTTTTTATTTTTCACTCTGTTCGGTCCTGCCTTTTTTTTTTTTAGTTCATCCTGACTTTTTTTTACCTAAATTGTCGTCCTGACTTTTTTTTTTTGCAAGTGTCTCATCCTGCCTTTTTTTTTACTCAAAACTCCTGTCCTGCCTATTTTTTTCAAATTTCATCCTAGCCCCCCCCCCCCATAAAAATCAAATGGTAGCTCCCTAATATAAAAGGGAATAATTTTTTTTAAAAGGAAAACAGCAATCAAAGGTAAGAAATAATGTTACATAACCCCTTACAGATGTTTGTCTTAATTTATATGTCTTTTAACTATTTCTTTTCAGATATCTATGCTGATATAATTTTTGGTCATCCTGAAAGTTTTCTGAAATGAAAAAGTGTGGTCAGTTTCCTACATGAGATAGATGATAAAGTAGGAGCCATCATTGTTGATGAATGTCACAAGATTGATGATTGGTAATTTTTGGTTAACTAATCATATTTATTTTAAATTCCATTTCATAATCATCATGTGTCATATGTTTTTATTCAACAGCAAAACAATATTTTGTGATCTTATAATGGTATGATGTCGTCATCTGCATGGTTGTTGTCTCTGTCATCTGAAGACACATTGTGTTTCCAGAAAAAAAAACCTTTAGTTTAAGTCAATGGATCTCTATGTAATTTAAGAGGAAGATTCCATACCACGAAAAGAAGGTTGAAATTGATTTTGGGAATGATGGTTAGTAGGCCAAAACAAGCATTTTTCTACTTTCAGGATAATTATGCCCATCCTACGATAGTAGAGGGGCATTATGTTTTCTGGTCTGTGCGTCCGTCCGTCCGTCTGTCCCGCTTCAGGTTAAAGTTTTTGGTCAAGGTAGTTTTTGATGAAGTTTAAGTCCAATCGACTTCAAACTTAGTACACATGTCCCCTATGATATGATATTTCTAATTTTAATGCCAAATTAGAGCTTTTATCCCAATTTCACGGTCCACTGAACATGGAAAATGATAGTGCGAGTGGGGCATTCGTGTACTGAGGACACATTCTTGTTACTTGTATATTTAATTGCTCTGAAATTGTACCACCATGTTGAATACCACAACTAGAATGTTCAGATTCGTTTTGGGGGTTATGGTCCCAACAGTGTAGGATTTAAGGACCAAAAACTTGATGTAAGTTTTTTTTTTGTGGTGTGTAAGTTAATGGATCTCTCTGTCATTGAACCTCAGGGTTCCATATCACAAAATGAAGGGTAAAATTGTGATTGGGGCCAAAACCAGCATTTTTCTCCTTTCCAGGCAATAACTTATATGTATAGATCTCTCTGAAATTGTACTACAAAAGAAAGGCTGGGATTCAGTGTGGGGGTAATTGCTCCATGGGAAGACTCCAAAGTTTGGGGGTCCCAAGTTTTTCAAGGTGTTCAATTTCAAATTTTTGAAAATTTTCAAGAAGAATCTTTAATTGCACAGTATTAAGCAATAGAGTTGTAAGATCTTGACATTTATTTTGTTTCAGAAACCTAAACCAGGTACAAAATTTGATCACAATCCAGATTCAGACAATATCAAACTTGAATATTGTGTCCAAATTCACCCAAACGCTTCAGTGTTCCACATCGGTGGTCATATCGAGCTGCGCTCTGCAAAGCAATTTATTTGTATACACAACTATGCCTATTCACGGCAAAAATGCTTTTTGAAATTTATCTATGACCCATTTTTATTTTTTATGCCCCACCTACGATAGTAGAGGGGCATTATGTTTTCTGGTTTGTGCCTCCGTCCGTTCGTTCGTCCGTCTGTGCGTCCGTTCGCCTCAGGTTACAGTTTTTGGTCAAGGTAGTTTTTGAAGAGGTTGAAGTTCAATCAATTTGAAACTTAGTACACATGTTTCCCATGATATGATCTTTTTAATTTTAATGCCAAAATATAGTTTTGACTCCAATTTCATTGTCCACTGAACAAAGAAAATGATAGTGCGAAGTTCAGGTTAAAGTTTTTGGTCAAGGTAGTTTTTGATGAAGTTAAAGTTACATCAACTTGAAACTTAGTACACATGTTCCCTATGAAATGATCTTTCTAATTTTAATTCCAAATTTAAGTTTTGACCCTAATTTCACGGTCCACTGAACATAGAAAATGATTGTGCGATTGGGGCATCCGTGTACTATGGACACATTCTTGCTTTTTTTTTATATTCCAGTGCCAATTACATGTCAGTTCATACATGTATCAAGATCTGAAAAATATGCATTGAAATAAGCTGATCCAAACTGGTAGCAAAAAAATATTTTTCTTTAAATTTGCATTCTTCCCCTTAGGTGTGAGCTGAATCAACTTAAATGCTGAATACTTGCTTGCTTTCAGCTTTCAATGACAATCAATGCGAACATGTTGATGTTAAATAAAGTCTACATAATAAATTTGCAGTACACCTCTCGGCAGTCTTGAATGGTGTTGGTTCAAATCCAACAGTTGAAGAAATAATGGATATACTTTTAACAAATCCTTGCATGCTTTCCCTCTGGTGAAGGCTGCAGCTTAGAAATGCTTTTTTTAATGTTTGTCTGCTTTTAGCTTATAACAAGTACATTTACTTGAAATGCTTTTTTATATACTAACATATCATTGTAGATTCAAGTCTCCATAGTACAATTGCAGTACACCTATTTGGTGATGTTGGTTCAAATCCAACTGGTGACCACAAATACATATGTTTTAACAAATCCTTGCATGCTTTTCCTTTGGTGATGGCTGTAGCTTAGAAATGCTTTTTTTAAATGTTTACCTGCTTCCAGCCTATAACAAATATATTTACTTAAAATGCTTTCTTTATACTAACATGTCATTGTAGATTCAAGTCTCCATAGTACAATTGCAGTACACCTATTAGGTTTAATATGTTCATTTATGGAATAGCCGTTATACAATATTTTGTAAATAGCAGCTGGTTCAAATCATTGTCTTATTAATATAATTGAGCATTATTGAAATTTCAGGGGAAAAGAATTCCGGAAAAGCTTCACTGAAATTGGCAGTATCAGGTCTTTCTTTCCATCAGCACCAATGGTATGCCTATCTGCCACCATAACAGAATCACGGATTTCTATTATAAAAAAATCTTTAGATTTAAAATCTGTTTGTATGGTATCTCTGTGTCCAGATATAAACTTTTAAATTGTTCAAAATCTCAAAAGATAAACAGAAAGTATTTTTAAATCTGAAATTGTGTCTTTGAAAGAAAAAGGCAGTAATTATCCTGTAACACTGTTTTTATACCATTACAATATATGGCATATGCAATGAAATTTGGAAGTAGTGTATTGCCCTCCTCTTTGATTGAAGCCAAATTTTGTGCTGTATATTCTGGCCAAGAAAAAAGTGTCTTAAATGCTGTGTTTGCAGAATTGAGGCAATTGGATTCCAGATTCAGATTGATTTTCTGTACATGTGTTATTGGTATGGGTTTCGATTCCCAATGCATTACCAGAGTAATACATATAAAACCGCCTAGATCACTTACAGATTATTTCCAGGAAACTGGCAGAATGGGCCGTAGAGGCCAGAAATCAGAAGCAATATTATATTATAATAGATCTGATATAAGTAAAAATCTACCAGGTATAAAGGAAGATATTATGAAATAGTGTACTTCATCATCTTGTTTAAGAAAGATGTTGTTAAATAATTTTGGTTTCTTCAGTGAAGAATTTTTTCCTGAAGGATGCCCATGTTGTAGTACTTGTTCTAAAACTTGTGTGTGTTCAGACTGTTTAATTTGCAGGCATGTTACAGAAATTGGGATTTAAGGTACTATTTGGTTCTTCTGTGGTTTTAACTCTCAAATATCAGCAAATAATGGTTCAATAACTGTACTGAAATTAGCTTACATGTATTTTCATCCCAAAACACTGATATCTATAGCTACTAACATCTAATGTGTGTATTACATAAAATCATATTACCTATCTTGACTACATTAAAAAAATTTTGGATATGACATTGGATAGTTCATAGAAGTGTTTTCTTTGAAGAAACCACAGGCTTATCATGAATGTGCTCATGGTTCCTTATAAGATCCACATAATGTAAACATTTACTTATATGTATTCTGTTGTAACATATGTACCCAGACTATCTTTAAAGTATACAGCATTTACTGAAGCATATTTTAAAGTAAACTCTTAAATTTGATAAAAATATCATTTTTTTATATAATTTATCTTGCCTAGAAAATTGGGCTAGTGTTAGTAGGACAATCTTTTGATTCATATGCCAAAAACAATTGTAAGAAGCTCTCGAGTTATTTCAAACTACACTTTCTATTGCAACCAAACTCAGACATCATAATCAATAAAACAAATTCTAACTGGAATAATATCTTTTGATTATGAAAATAGTGAAAACCATGCAATCCTTAGATCCCAAATTATTATAACATGTCAAATTCTACATTATACATGTGCATGTTCAAATCAGGAACCTGTTGTGTAATAGAAATTAGAGTTGTCTTTCATAATAGTCTGTTGATATATTTATTTTTCATCATGTCATTGACATACTATTTCGGATTCTTTCACATTCTGTTATCTTATAATTCATGTCTGTTAGTTATGCTTATTAAAGAGAATGGTGTGTAGATGTGACGAAATGTGTTTATAAATGCAAATATATTTTCTTTGGTGAATAATTGTCTCAGTGTCTAAAATGCATAATATAATTGTATTGTTTTTTTCAAGGATATTTATAGACATTGAGCTAATACTTGTACATTGTTTTATGAAATGGTGTTGCAGATTACATAAAAGTATCTTAAGGCTGACCTACTTATGACCAGCATTTTTGTATAAGGCCTTCTAATGACATCAGAACTTATTACAAACATTTAATGTAAATTTCATTCTATTTCATAAAATATTTGAGCATCAACATGCGTAAGTTAAGTATCAAAAATAATATTTATTTTTAGAATAGATTTGTTACTTTTATACATTGATTGGCTAAACTTATTTTGCCCAGCATCTTTTGACTAATTTAGCACAGCTAAAACATTGTTTTACATCTCTCACTAATAATAAACCTTACATTACTACATCAATTAAGTGCTCAGCACCTTTTTGCTCATTTAAATCATTGCGGAACTGTATACTAAGATTCATCTTTATTCATAAAAATAACATAGTTCAAAAAGTGCCCAGCATCTTTTGACTAATTTAGCACAGCCAAAACATTGTTTTACATCTCTCACTAATAATAAACCATACATTACTACATCAATTAAGTGCTCAGCACCTTTTTGCTCATTTAAATCATTGCGGAACTGTATACTAAGATTGATCTTTATTCATAAAAATAACATAGTTCAACAACTGCCCAGCATCTTTTGACTAATTTAGCACAGACAAAACATTGTTTTACATCTGTCACTAATAATAAACCTTACATTACTACATCAATTAAGTGCTCAGCACCTTTTTGCTCATTTAAATCATTGCGGAACTGTATACTAAGATTCATCTTTATTCACAAAAATAACATAGTTCAATAAGTGCCCAGCATCTTTTGACTAATTTAGCACAGCCAAAACATTGTCCTACATCTCTCACTAATAATAAACCTTACAATATGAGCACTTTTTTTGCTCATTTAAAGTTTTAAAGATTTGTCTAATAACATAAATTACTAATCTTAAAAATAAAAAATTACATCAGTTGCATACTAGGTTATTTTAAAAGACTTAAAACTGATGAATATTTGTTTACAAAGATTTATCATTAATCATAAAATAAAAATTAAAGTACATAAAGTGCTCTGCACTTTTTTTTATCTTGAAAGTTTAACCCCCCCCCCCAAACCTCACCTAAAAACGGAATTTAAAAACTGAGAAAATAGGGGGGCCAAAAACAGGCCTTATCGTTATGCACTAGGGCCTGCAATTGAAGAACGATCTGACTCTTGGGCACAAGATGAAGATGTTCTAGATTCAGTTACATTAACGATAAATTTAACATATTTTAAGTTTTTGTCAAATTCGTCAGTCCCTACAAAATCGTCAGGGTTGGCTTCAAACGTTTCCGTTCCTGTATTTGAATGAAGTTTGAGTGTCAAATGTCCCTTTTCTATTGCGGTATCAACTTCTTCACTAATTTCTGTGGTTCCTATCACATAGTCAATGACGTCCTTCCATGTCTGTTTTACTGATGATTTGATTATTTATTTTTTTTATAATTGTTTTTCAGTAAGTGCCATTTCTTTCCTCCACACTGGCACATAATGCAATGTCCATGCCTCGACCTCCGTGTCGTGTTGTTCTATTTGTAAATCAATATTTAACTTGTATACCTTCGAAACATTTCAATGTACTACCGGAAATCAAAACCGCATGTAACCCGGAAATCAGCACTCGATTCTAAACCGCAACCGGCAAAATTCCGGAAAAAAAAATGTTTTCAAAAACGGCAATAAAATTATTTGAGTCGCGGCTATTTTTTTGGGGTCGGTCGGCTGACAGCCAACAAACAATATTTTAATTTAGGCCTAATCAGAGTAAAAATCCCGTGAAAGTAACACGCAATTTTCTTTCGTTCAAAATGTGGTAATTTTCAGCTAAAAAATAGTCTTACTAAAATCATGAAATACTTATACTTGAATTATATAAATCTTTTCAGCTTTCTTCATATGATACATTTAATTTTTAAGCTAATGATAAGTATCATTTGAACAAATAACACAGAAAGCAATAATTTAATTTTTCGTGTTGAAGACGGCCTGTATGATGAGTTATTTAGGGTACCCTAAGAAACCTCAAAATTTTGAAAAAACGTGACCACGGTGGCTTACGACGACATTCATATTTTCCAATAATTTGCAAAAAAATAAAGCCGTGTGTTATCCGTTAACTAGACGTCTTTTCCGATACTGGGCACCCTTCTATGAGGGGACATAATATAAAGTAACTGGGGAGAAAATTATGCATCCAAAAATATCACTAGAATTGTTTAAAGGGATACAATTAAGTTACAGTGGAGAATATAATGCATCTACATACATTATTAGAAATGTTTAAGGATATGCAATACAGTAACAGGGGAGGTAATAATGCATCTAAATATATTTTATCCATATGTATTTGACACTGTAAATGACTTGAGATCAAAGGTATACAACACATTCTCTGTAAGTGAAATACCTGCTTACCATACATCTGATAATATAAGAGTTATGGCCAGATATTGCAATGTTATAATTAAGAATTCCTCAGTGGAATCAGTGTATCAAACACTTTGTCTTGTGTGGTTTTTTTTGGGGCATCAGAAACTGCATACACTTCGAAAGATTTTCCATATTTAGAAGTCTCATCAGAATATAATGTCAGATTAGTCTTTTCGAAATATCTTGTATTTGTTTTAAAGAATCGTTTAAACAGATATTCTCAAATCATTGATTCTGTTTACTGTTGAACAAAATGGTACTTGATTTGGTATTCGTTTAATTTGCATAGAGAACAAATTGTTTCTATAACACAACCTATCTTAGCAGCAATATTAAAAGTTAATAAATTCATAACACAACCAACAGCGTGAGTTGTGTAACGATTTTCTAAATAATCATCAAGTTCTAACTGTTCATTATCTTCAAGAAGATTTCGTAAATAGTTGTTTTCCTCAACTAAATTCTTCTGTTCAGATTTCAATTCCTCGGAATTTTGCAATTTAGTTTCAACTTTTTTTGACATCATTTCTCTATCTTTCTTGTCTAATTCAAACTGTAGATATTCAATTATCTTTCCTTTCTCATTTTTTTCATTTGCAAGACGTTTATAAGACAATTTCAAATTACGATTAGAAAGACGAAATTGTCGTTTCTGCTTAAGTAAATCAAACGTTTTATGTGGAGTTTAAAGGATCTTTTCAACCATCACTACAGTTTTTTTTTTCATTTGAGATGATCGTACTTTTCTTTGAAGTCTTTTTTTTTCTTTTTTCAAGTTTGTTATGGTACACTGCCGCTTTTCAACTGTAGTTTTCTATGCGAATATACTTCATACACACCCTTAGTGCTGTAATTTCGGTCAGAAATCTTGATTCTGTAATTGTAGATGTTCTGCCCTAATGGGATTGAAAAAAAAAATGATATGTATATGATACACAAAATTAAAACCATTCAACATTTAAAAATAGTTTAAAATCAGTCAAATGGTTTCAGTGAAGGACAGGCAGACGGACAGACATTTGTATATGTCCCATCAGTATTGACGGACATATAAAACAATATACCATTAATTTATTATTTACAATTAAAAGAATTAACTACATTTGTACAAGAAAAAACTCATTCAGTCTTTCACATAAAGAAGTTTATAAAAAGGGCTACACTAGGAACAACAGGAAACAAAATCGACAAAGCCAATACAAGACATTTTATTATCTTCGGAAACATTGTGTTGAAATTTCTCAAGGATTGTTAAATAAGTACTCAAGTTCAGACGAAGAGACAGACGAAGCAGATGAAGATTTTGCAATTACAATGTACGCCAGAATTTTGTTTGTCGTTATATAAACAGATATAAATGAACTTAATACTTTGCCGTATGGAGTTTATACGAATCTTAACGTGATTGACAAAAAAAAGATAGAATCTGCATTAAATAAGTCTCTTTCTTTAGATGTTTTAAATAAGATTTCTAGTCTTCACACAACAAACCAATGTGAGAGTTTGCATCACCGTGTCTTCATATGTGCGCCAGAATCAGTACTGCATAACAGAATTTTGAATGGTTTATGTCATTCTGTATGTCACTCGTCTACATTTGGAACTGGGAAATCTTCTATCTTATTGGCTAAATCTTAAGCACTTAACTTTCCAAAATTTGCTCCGTTCTTTAAATTTATGATACGAAAAGACATCATCGCACTTTATCATTCTAAAAGAAAAAAGACAGATAAATATAAGATTCAAAAATTCTTGGCTAAGTGTAAAAGACAAAACAGAAGAATTAGACAAGGGTCTATGTTAGTGGCGGCAGTAATGATATAAATGAAATCCATAAATATGGAATCGATGAAAACAATTAAAATTTGAGACCAACTGAACTGTTTTATTCTTCTAATGATAAATGATCAATATTTAAACATTTTTTTGTATGGCATAAATGTGATTTCATGTGGTACTGCCAAACAGTATACTGAAGCAACTGTTGAAATCCTTGAAAATATTAGTTCACTCGACAATCCTGCAGTATCCAAAATATCAAATTTTATGACTGATATAAGCGCAATAGAAATAAAGACCAACAGATTAATAAACAACGTCATTGAATCATTAGAAGAAGATAAAAAGACATCATCATTGCATTGTTCCGTTCATCCTCTTTAACAGTTTGCAGAAGTGGCAGAAAAAGTGGCAAAACATTACCAAAAATCTTCAACTCAACAATTTAGTTTTTAAAAGTCATGGAGAATCTCTTGCTCAAAATTTTCTACTTTGTGTTTCCAAATGTTTGTATGATGACTAATCCGGAAATCCTGGCTTTTCACAGTATTTTTAGACATGGTGGGAATTTCTCATATACCGATAACGAAATTTAAAGGAAACAGATTCAACACCTATTTTTACAATGCAGCTGGATCTTTTTCAAATCATCAACATCTTTTCAAATATTTCACTTAATCAATCCTTCGGCCGAATATTCTTCCAATGCCATCATCCATTATATTAGAAATCCTGTGATACTTTCTATATGCCAAGCCATTGATAGGGAGGTCAGCGGACAAATAGTATTGGTAATTTACCTTCTGACACAGTACAAAATCAACAGTTGATAAAAATGCCTTCAATGAAATTTTACAGTTCCTATTTTCTTTATGATTATAAATCAAAGTACTCAAATATAACAATTTTTTACCGTTTCAGTCGTATAAACAAGGAAAACGAGTTGTTTGAAGTGACATCAGAAAAATTAGTTGTGTTCAATTTACCTCCGCCATCTTGGTGTTTCTGCCGTGATACCTTTAGTAAAACTTCTTTTGATTGGCTGTAATTTGTGATCTCGCGTAAAACGTGAGCATCAAAAGACAGATAAGAAGCATAGGCTAGCAGACGAATTTAAAAAAATATTAATTGATTCGACTTCAAGTACGAATTTTTGCCGTGAAAATTGGTAATTTTCAGACATCTGAAAAACTAAGAACTTAAGAAAAAAATTAAAAGTAATTGAACACAGTAATAAATCAGTGTATAAACTGTACAAACAATCTTACAATAGGTGGCTGGTGTGCAGCGCAAATAAGAATTCCACGACACCCCGTTTTTTTCCACTTCCGGTTTTGAACACAAAAAAAACAACAGCAATTAAATTTAAAGAATTTTAGTTTACCTTAGCATTATATTTACAGTTTAAGTGTATAAATGTTTAAACCATGAAAGGGGATTATTAAATCTCTAGTGAGTTAGTTTTTGTGGTGAACAAATGAATTCCTGATTATATATATATCCTAGTATAGTCTAGAGACTAGATATGTACAGAGTAATAATCATTATTGAATTATTGTGTCAACATTTTTGTTTGTGAACAGTAACAAGTAATAATTACAAACATGTATTAATAATAAGGGGTGTATATCTTCCTAATTAACTTTTTTAAGTTTTACAAAAGCCAGGTATATCATTGGCGAATTCAGGGGGGTGGGGTTGGAACCCCCCCTTTTTTTTTGGACGACCAACACATCTGAATATGGACATGTGGTTAGAACCCCCCTCCCTTTTTTAAATTACTGGATCCGCCCCTGGATATTTTGATACTGATAACCCCCTGTTGTCCACCCGTCTGTCCGTCCTTCACTCTTCTCTTTTCTCAAATTCATGTGATGTCAACATCGCTCAGTTTTTATTTTGTGCATTTTATTTCTAAAGACTATACATGCTATACTGTATTGCTAGACAATATCATATATGTAGATTCACTAAGGTTTAAGTAGGTGGGTTTTACATTTTGATCTTTAGAAAATTGGGGCCAAAGGCTATAGATATTAAGTAGGGGCCCAAACACTTTCTTCCCCCTGTCTCACTCCTTTCTGTCTGTCTGCCTGTCCGTCATGCACTTTTCTCTTTTCTTGTGATGTCAACTGGTGGTGACACGATCACCTATAAGTTTTATTTTTATTTTATGCATTTCAATTAATATATACAATACTATCATACACTGTATATGTAGATGCACAAAAAGGTTTTAGAATTTCAAATTTGGGGCCTGAAGAAGCAGAATTATAAAAGTGTCATTGTTAAGGTATAGAGGACAGATAAGCTATCCAATAACTGCGCCCATTTAGTTTTGACTTTGCTGCATCATTGTATATCAACAAAAAATATTATAAGCCTCATTTTTAATCAATGTCTTTTTATTTCAGATTGTGTCTATGTCAGTTTCATGTGAATTGAAATGCCATTCGAATTCACTCTTGATGAGATATTTTCCTCTGGAGTAGAAAATTTACGAAAACCAGCACCTAAGAAAAAACCTACCTCTGTCAAGGTGAGTTCATAACCATATTCAATTTTATATTCTTCCTCAGAAAGGAGGCATGGCTGGTTGTCCGTTTGTCTATTAAACACTTTTTCGTCCTACTTGTCCAATTAACAATCAATGTGGCTGATGTGTGTTTAAGTATATCATTAGAAACGTAATTATCAAGTGAATCACTTATTTTGTTTTAAGTCTTGTAGTATTTCCTTTAATACCTTAACATTGTCTTCGGCTGACTTTGTTAATGTTCTCTGAGCCTTATCTATACCCTGCACTATTCCTTCCAGATAATCACAGTCATGACAGTTAATCTTTAATTTTCTCTTTTGAAAGTCATACTATCATGGCTTTGTAACTTGTTTCTTTTGAAAATATTATAAGGTTAAAGTTTCATTAAAAGTATTGCTGTTGTTTTTTTTTGGTCATGCACGATGAACATAAGAATCCAGTTTGACGTGCATGTTTAATATGGGTAATGCTTCCTAGTACATGTAGTAATAGCAGGTTATGTAAGTATATACAAGTTACATGCAGGTCAGAATGTACTTTGTTTTAACTAGGAAATTCCTTGTACAGAGGTATGTATACACCCGTGTAGTAATGAACTTAACTCAAAGAACTCAAAAACATTTAAAGAAAATGATACTCAAACCATTATAACGGGGCCGATTTTGAGCACCCAAATCTTTGTGGACGGCCCAACTTTAAATATGAAATCATCATCCGAACTTAGCACCGAGACAGAAAATAAAGAGTTAAAGTCAGAAAATAAAAAGCTTAAATCAGAAATTGAAGAGTTGAAACTAAAAATTCAGCAGATAGAAGACAACAGGATTAAAATATGTTTCAAATAGTGGTAAATTGAAATCAAATCGAAATATGGCTGCCTTAGAAGAAAATATACATGTATCAAATTCAGATGTTTTGGAGTTTACTAAAGTGAATGGCAATTTAAAATGTGTTCAATGGTTAAAGGAAAAAAATAATCATGAGGAAAATAAACCGGTTGAGATGGCTTACCATAGAAGCCTGAAAATGTTTTTCAAGTGAAAATAAAATTTTGCAAAAATCAATAAGCAGAGCTAATGGAAAGCAGAACTTTGAAAATTTTTTGTCTAATTCTTTTCTAATGCCAAAAGCAAAATTATGTTTACGTGTCTCCAAAATTTCTAGTACAAAAAGTGTAACCAAACATGATGATCTTAAACAAAAATCCTTATTACTGAACAAAGCTGAGTTGGAAGTTTCCAACTTAAATGAAAAACTGAACGAATCCATTGACAAACTTGATTCATCTGAAAATAAATTAAGCAAATGCAAATTAAATTTGAAAAGAACAAAAGCTAGGGAGCAATATTCTAGTTCAAAAGTCAAAATTCTTGAGTCACAGATGGTGCCCAGGGAGACAGAAATTAGCTGTTGTCAAGAAAAAGATAACATAATATTCGAACTTAAAAAGTCGTTAAAAGAAAAAGATAAAACAATTTGTGAATTAAAAATTAATTGTGATTACCTGGAAGGTGTTGTGCAGGATATTGATAAGGCTCAAAGAACATTAACTGTCTTTGATGTTAAAAGCAGAAAATATACAACAATTTTAAAACAATGTATATATGAACTTTTGCAGCACAACGTGAGTGCTGCTAAAGTTAATCCTGTTATTAAAAGTGTGCTTAGCTTAGTAAATGTGCAGCCTAATGCATTAAGAGTTAAGTCCACTATCTTAGATATGAATTTACAAAGATTGTGTTTATCACAGAAGCATCTTGCAGAAGTATTTTCGGCAGAAAAAAACACAACCCTTTTGACAGATGAAACATCGAAATTTGGTAATAAGTTTATGGGCTTTGAAGCATCCGATAGTAAAGGAAATTTGTGGGTTTTAGGATTGCGAGATATTGAAACTAAGTCAGCGGAAGACACTCTTAAAGTATTAAAGGAAATACTACAAGACTTAAATGAAATTAGTGATTCAGTTGATAATAGTGTTTCTAAAGATATTCTTAAGCACATATCAGCCACATTGTCAGATCGTGCTGCTACGGAGGTAAAATTTAATAACCTTTTAGAATCATATCGGGCTGAAATTTTGCCTCTGTTATATGCCAATTTCGATCAATTTTCTGATCAGGAAAAGCGTTCGGTGGAAAATTTGTGCAATTTCTTCTGCGGCTTACATTCTTTAGTCAATTTTGCTTTTGCTGCTCAGTCATCCATTACTGAAGTAGAAAAGGGTGTTTTTAATGGACCAGGTCCAATTTTTGATAAATCTTTTTTAAAAGAGTGTGAACCGGGAACTTGTAGGCTTGTACGAACAGCTTCAAAAGCTTTTGCCTCTGGTTCCGGTGCCGATGAGAAATCAGGTTGCCAAGGACCATTCCGAGAATACATTAAAGATTTCTTGAAGGAAAAAAAACTACATGCATTACCCCTTAAACCATATCGGGGTTCTAGATTCAATATCTTGTTTGAAAATGCATCTTCAATTTATTTTCTGAATAGACAGTTAAAACTGTTCCTAGAATCATATGTAGCGTCAAACCGCTTTCTAAAGTCTATTTTACATGATTTAAAAACACCAGAGTTTATCGCGGGTGTTAAGGCTTTAGGATTGATTTGCACATTTATTACATGTCCACTATGGCATATTCTAGAGGACAAATCTGTAAGTATCATAGATATGAACACAAAATATTTACAACTAACAAAGTTTTTTATTGATGCATCAGAGAATACTGATTACTACCTTTTGGAGACGATACTTATATCGTAGAGGATCATATTTATACATGTTTAATGGAACCTTCTGAATACGATGGCGTTGTCCAAACATATCTTCAAGTTTTGTTTCTCTCCCTTGGAAAACTGAGTAATAAGCTTTTCAAAGACCATTTACCAGGTGGAAAACTTGTAGGAATGGACCCTACAGTTGTCGCTAAATTTAAATGTACGCCTAAAACAAGCTGTTTTGCTGAAAGCGTTTTTGGCCAACTAGACCATTTACTTAAGTCTAAACCGAATCTTAGTACGTTAGCTGCTGAAGCTTACATTACGTTTTCTAATAACAAAACTTTAAATTGGTTACTCAATTAACCTGAATTGGAACGTAATGAAGAGGCTACAAAGAATGTTAAAACAGTTAGAAAAAAATTTAAACAACGGCGAAAGGAGATAGAAGAAAGTAGACGTCTTGCACTTGAGAAAGCTATTAAAAAAAGAGAGGATATTCAGCAGGAGAAAATAAAAAAAACAGGAAGAATATACAAAAAGTATTCTTAATCACGGTTTGTGGCAAACATCAAATGAAATCGATAGTATGCTTCTGTCATACAAAACCAAAACTGACAAAATTGATGCTTTGAAAGCTCAGCTTAAATTCAGAAAAGATGTTCTTCTCCAACAACCTGAGGAAAAACAAACTTTTAATATTACAAAAAAAAGAGAAGACTCAACATCAAGAGTTAATTTAACCGTTGAGGAACTAACATTGAACTTAAAAAAACTAATTAAGCAAGCCATTGTTATGGACCAACAGTCGGGAAAAGCAGAACACATTTTAGTCGGTCAAAGAGTACGCCACAAATTCAAAACTAATGTTAATGGTGATGTATCTTATGAGTGGTATGCTGGAAAGGTTATTTCACAGGTACAGAATCAAGTTCACATACTAATTATTAGATTTACCTTTTCGGTTTCTGACACTGGTCGGTTGCTCTTTTTTTTTATTTACAACAGCTGTAATCTGACAGTAAACCGTATTTATATATATATATTGTGTCCAAGATTTACACAATATTTTAAGGACCAATAGTTATCAAAGGTACCAGGATTATAATTTGATACGCCAGACGCGCTTTCATCTACATAAGTCTCATCAGTGACGCTCAGACCAAAATAGTTATAAAGCCAAACAAGTACAAAGTTGACGAGCATTGAGGATCCAAAATTCCCAAAAATTGTGCCAAATACACCTATGGTTTTTCTACTCCTGGATAAGAAAACCCTTAGTTTTTCGAAAAAAATCAGAGTTTTATGACAGTAAATTTATAAAATGACCATATAATTGATTTTCATGTCAACACCGAAGTTCTGACTACTGGGCTGTTGATACCCTCGGGGACGAAACGTCCACCAGCAGTGGCATCGACCCAGTGGTGTTATTCGTTACCAAAGGAACCAGGATTCTAATTTAATACGCCACACGGATGTTTCGTCTACATAAGACTCATCAGTGACGCTCAGACCAAAATAGATATAAAGCTAAACAAGTACACAGATGAAGAGAATTGAGGATCCAATCCAAAAGTTTTATGACAGTAAATTTATAAAATGACCATATAATTGATTTTCATACCAACACCGAAATGCAAGAACTCCTCTACAGTAAAAGTGAAATCATTAATATCGAACTTGACCTCTACTTTGTCTTCAGTAACAACATATTTAAATTTGAAAATACAGTTGAATGGTTCATTAGTAAATGACAGAAATTGTTCTGCAGTCGCTCTCCTGTTGTACATCACTTTTTCCAATGGAAATCCCGTTAAAAATCAAAATCAGTGAATTATGAATAAAAATTAATTACAGTCAAAACCGTCTTAAGGTTCAACTCAAGAGATAGTAAAAAAGATGGTCTCATAACATAACGAGTTTAAGTACATAAAAAAGTTCACAGTAATGTTTTTCTAATGTGTGATTGGGTTCAGATTCAACTTTGTTATTGTTAATTATTATTTTTGAGTTATCACATGCTTAGTGTTTTGACCAAACATGTTAAGCATGTAATGACAGTATATTCTGTTATGTCTTACATGCAATCAGATCTGCCTACTTAGTCTTTTGAAATCAGCTATTTATTTATGTTGAAATATGAAAAAAAATCTGCATACATGAAAAGTTGGCACTTCTGTGGAAAATGTTAATGTGTTTTAATGTTTATTTTGCGTTTTAGTTCAGATTCCATTCAGGAATGATCAATGTATGCAGAGCACTGAAGAAATTTTGGATCATTTATTCATGTCATATGACGTGTAGTTAAAAAATTAGATAAAAGCAAAGAAAAAGCTTTTTTCGTGTGTGTTATGTACTCCAAATACATACATTACCAGATTTATTCATTTCAAATATTTTTTTTATAGTTATGTAAGCAGATAAGTGGACTGAAAGAAAAACAGAGAAGAATAAACTTGTCTGATTTTTTTAACTAATTTCTGATTCTTTCACTTTTTCAGGTTCCATGGTTTCCTGATTGGTTTAATATTATTTATGATAACGATTCAGCGGTCTACACCTATAACCAGAAGGACTTTGACTCTGCAGAACTTCAGATAATTGTTTAAATAAAGGAGAATATAAAAGTGAGTTCTGAATTTGCCCCATGACAAAATCTAGTCCACAAATCAGTAAAGACACAATATAATGCCAAATTATCTGTAGAAACACACACACACACAACTTTAAGACCATACATATTATCTTCTGCTAAGTTTTTTTTCTTGAAAGCTGGATTGTATTCTTGAGACCTTTTTACAAAAGTATAGGTTTAGCATAGACTTTCAAATGAACAGCTGTTTTTCGATTTACGAAAATGGGTCAGAAAAATCGTGAATAAGTCAAATTTCAACCAAAATTTTCCAGAACACAGTACGAGATATGTTTAAAAAATAAGTT
The DNA here is from genome assembly GCA_037788925.1 of Mytilus galloprovincialis. Taxonomy (NCBI): domain Eukaryota; kingdom Metazoa; phylum Mollusca; class Bivalvia; order Mytilida; family Mytilidae; genus Mytilus; species Mytilus galloprovincialis. Next base: position 41,101,772 of record CM075333.1, on the reverse strand, counting down.
GCATTGGGTTTGTATTCTTGAGATCTTTTTAAAACTGTATTAGTTTATGGAGCTAAGACTTTCAAATGAACAGCTGTCAGCTGTTTTTCAATTTACGAAAATCGGTCAGAAAAATCGTGAAAAATTCAAATTTCAACCCAAATTTTCCAGAACACAGTATGAGATATGTTTAAAATATAGCTTGCATTGGATTGGTATTCCTGAGACCTTTTTAAAAATGTATAGATTTATATGGCTAGGACTTTCAAATGAACAGTAATCAGCTGTTTTTCAATTTACGAAAATCGGTCAGAAAAATCGTGAAAAAGTAAAATTTCGACCCAAATTCCCCAGAGAACGGTATGCGATAAATTTTAAAAATAACCATTATTGAGTTTGTGCTGTTGAGACCTTTCCAAAAATATATAGGTTTCCTTGCTTTGCATATATTAAAAAATATGTCCGACCTCCCTACCATTGATCTTGTATGTCACCATATAACAACACCTTATTTTCATCTAGCTGTTTCAACACTAACAGCCTTGCAGGTGTATTCAGTCTATAACCAACTTATAACAGGTCTTGAACAAATTTCTGAAAACCTCAACTTATTTTTGATAAAAATTACACATTTTTATTACATCATTTGGCGACCAAAAAAAAAAAAACCAACAGAGAACCCGGATCTAGATTATAAATATTCTAATAAACTAAAACTACTAATCAGGATATTGTTTAAAATCCCTTCAACTAATTTGTTGTAATTTATTAACTAAAAGCTAAAAATTCTTCGGCGATTTTTTAAATGGTGGCATATATTAAAATCCGTCAGAAGAATTGATTCTAACTCCAAAATCCTGTCAATAACATAACACTGGAAATAATAATAATTCTGCCAATAACATAACCTTGGAAAGACTAATGGCTCAAATAGATCGGCAAAAGACCAAACACCAGCACTTCCAAAATTAATTCCAAATTAATGTTTAAGAATAATGACAGTGCCAATTGGCTGAAAGAAAAAAACAGAAGAGCAGAAAAATACTCTTATAGTTGGATGCAGGAAAATGGGAGAAGAAAAAGACAAAGAGACATCAGCGATTTCATCAAAATGTATACTGAATATTCATCAATTATTGAAGCCAGAATAAAAGAAAAAGGACTTAAGGAAGCCAAAATTCTTGTTGAAAAGGAAAAAAAAAATATTTGAAAATCAACAATTTAGGCGGAAAATGGACATTAGACCAAATTTATTCTTTCATTTCTACTTGCAAAACTTAAAAGCTTAAACTAAATGCCATTATATCACACATAACGTATCGCAAAGAAATAGAACTGCAAAAAGTTGATACAAATTAAAAAAATCTTTTCGCGCAAGTCGCGTCTATTTAAATGAGATAAACAAAGAGACAAATTTAAACCCTGATCCAAAAAAATAAGATGACTTAAAGGAAATATTTGTGCTCCGAAAACATGAGCAAATCCATCTTCTACAAATAACACATCCGTGCCATTTTTTGAATATAATATTCAGGAATGTTTATCCACGATTACGGATGCAGTTCACAGCACTTTAATTAACGATCGATCAGACACTCATTTTACTTGTAGGGTACCGATTTTATATCCCGAGCTTATTCTAGAATTTAGAAAAAAAACATGCCTCTTTTATAGTGGTTTGTGAGGGGCAGGACTGACGAATAACATAAAACAACATAATTATTAACATGATTAACGAAATACAAACATGACATACACGAAGCAACGACAACCATTAACGAGAAGTGACGTCATAGAGAAATGCTCAGATAGTAATGAACTTATAGTTTCTGCTTATGAGGAATCTCAATGTAAGTGGTTTGCTAAAAGAGAACTGAATTGACATATCACAGTTGGCACATACAAATTCATTGTGTTACAATAGTTATCAAAGGTACCAGGATTATAATTTAGTACGCCAGACGCGCGTTTCGTCTACATAAGACTCATCAGTGACGCTCATATCAAAATATTCATAAAGCCAAACAAGTACAAAGTTGAAGAGCATTGAGGATCCAATTCACACCATTATTCATATATTTGACAATGCTAATCAATATGCGATAACATCTTATGCAATTTTAAAAGGTTCTGTTTTGAAACTAAAAGAGAAAAACCTAAATTTGACAAGGGCATATATTAGATCGGATAATGCTGGTTGTTTTCATAGTGTAGAGGCCATTTTTAGTATGGCTCTTCTAAATCAAGTGAGCACCTGAGATCACCCCTAGTTTTTGGTGGGGTTCGTGGTGTTTATTCTTTAGTTTTCTATGTTTTCTCATGTGTACTATTGTGTGTTTGTCCTTTTCATTTTTAGCCATGGCGTTGTCAGTTTATTTTCGATTTATGAGTTTGACTATCCCTCTGGTATCTTTCGTCCCTCTTTTGAAGGTTGCACAACAATATTTTGCTGACCCACAAGGCGGTAGAAGTATATGCGATCGAAAAGCTGCAATTATTAAAAGATCCATTAGAAATTATATAAAAGAAGGGAATCATTTCACTATTTCAAATCAATTTTTGAATGCTGTCATAAAATCTTTCATTAAGAACGTCTTCAAAGTGTTACAGCAACTCCACCATGTGGAATTGTTGTGAAAAATGATAATACAACTTTAAACATTTTTCAGTATCATTATAATTTTGTTTAACTTTTCAAGCAATATCAGATGAAAAAGAAGTAAAGATTGTCACGCATCTTTTTTTATGTCAATGACGATTTCTCAAATCAAACTCTACGGAAGACGTTGTAAACGGCCCAAATTCAGGTAAACGGCCCAAATTCAATAACTGCTACCGAAGATAAAAATCCTGCTGTATCAGACAGAATGAGCAACTACAATGATGCCAATACACTAAATGCAGACAATAACTATTAAAGTTCCTTCAACTTGACATGTCCAAAACCACATTGCTCCCTCATTTTCAGGAGGTATGGAAGTTTGTTTGATTGCCAATGAGACAACTCTCCAGACCAAATGACGTAGAAGTTTTATTATAGGTCACTGATTTGTCTTTAAAAAAACTGTTTATTAGGTTATTGGTCAGCCAATAGTGAAGAGTTATTTTGTATGGTCAGTAACCATGTATATTTATTAGTACAACATTATGTACAAATTTCTGATGATGTTGATCAGTGGGGAAGCTGTATTGTTTTTATGTCAACGAGACATTATTAACATACATTGTACCTATTAAGTTAAATTGACCCAAGTCTAATGTTAGCAATCATTATTATAACAGAAATCCTATTCATTTATTATAATATTAAAATATATTTATTAATTTGTTCGATATCTCAAGTATGTATAAATGGGATTTCTCTTCAATCGACTGCATTTTGGTTGAAGTTATTTTCGCAAGTAGTTGGTATTCCTTGTCCGTCGTAAAATCAGCATAAAGGATGTTCGTTATAAAGTTGACATGGAAGTGATTTAGAATATCAGATCGGTTAGATTTTTAACTTAAAAATTTCTTCAATTTGAATTAAAATTTTACCAACAAAATTACTGATTTCTGAAGACGGACCGGATCATTCGCTTGATTTTACCGTTTGTAACCAAATGTTTCGACTGTCATGATTAAAAGAATAACTTTATTTTCAGGCAAACTCTCCTTCTTACTACTTGAACTTGAGATAACGGTCTTTGGTCAATTTTTCCCCAAGATAGATATTACCTTCGGCAACTTCTTGTTTTATAGCGTCTTTGTTATTTTCTTGAAAAGCTTGGTGTTGGCTTAGTTTATTTGATCAGTAAACTATTTCTTTGCTCATCTCAGCCTCCTTAAAATGATCCTGCCTGATACTTATTCATGCTATTTGAGGTGGGTTTGGTATCTTGTAGATGGTTGTCAAGAATTTTATCATACGGTGAAATGGTGCTGGTGAAAACAAATGCATGTTGGTGTTAACAGAAGAAGGTTTGGTTTGTGTTGCAGAATTGGTGTCAAACTGAGTGTTTAACATTTCAGGTCATTCAGTGGTGTCCTTATAAGGAGATAGATTGGTGTAAAAAGTAAACAACACGTTTAATAATTTATTGATTCCGAAGCGCTTTTACCGTCATCAGGAACGCTCAAAGCCAAACATTTGAAATTGAAAGATATATAAGTACCGAAACCGTTCATACCTAAAATAAATAGCCAAATTCATCTAAAGCCAACTTTGCCTGAGGAGTTGAAACCTTAGTTTTTTAATTATTTCACATTTTATAAACGGACAATTTTGGTAAAGTTTGTTAAATCATGACAGTACCAAAGTACTGAGAACTGAGCTGATGATGCCCTCGGGAACTGATAGTCCACTAGCAGAGGTATCGACCCAATGATGTAAAAAAAAAACAACTGAAAATAACACGTTTGATATGCTGTAACTGGTTCAATATCTGGGATGTTGCTCTCGCAGTTGAGTTCGACTAGGATGTTTCTGGCAGATGCCGTTGATAATATGTTTCTACTTGTACTTTCTTTTAAAAGAAAAAAATGGTGGGTTGAACCTGGCTTTGTGACATGCCAAACCTCCCGCTTTAATGGCAATGTTAAATATACCACCTTAACGAAAGAATGACTTGATGTGTTTGTGCTGATGTCAGAGCACTGAAAGACTAACGACTGTTGAGGAATCTGTGTTGCTTGTCAATGACCTAAATATGTGCATGAATGAGAGACTGGATTGCTATCACTACTTTGAGAACCTCATTTACCACCGTCTTCTCAATTCTGTCATGGCAACTGCTGTGGTTAAATTATTTGGCAGGATGGTGTTGTATTAACGTTGCCCTTCATAATACTCTGTAGAAGACGTGTCGATTCTGGGCTTTCAAATAATATGCTGAATATTTTTGTTATGTCTGAAGAACCAGTTGGATCACCTTTAAAACATGATTCTTATAAAAAAAACTTTCGACTTGATGCATGATTGGCAGAGAGATAAATGCTAGAAAATTCTAGAATAACAGAATGTGTCCAAGGACAAAAGCTGTTGCTTCAACTTTGCAAAAAAAAAAAAAAAAAAAATTTGGACGGACTATCGCGGGTTGCACTGATAATACCTGTAATTAACGGTGGGGGCAAAGAAAATGAGATTATAGTAAGGGGCTCAATAACAATAACTAACATATATTTTAGTACTTTAAAAACGTTGATCTTATACATGTTAAATTGCAGGTTTCAAAGAGCCTTTGTCGCTCATCTGTTTCTTCAACAATGGTCAGTTTAGTCATGTTCATGAATTTGTGGATCTTATCCTGATGATCATTTTCCATTTTATTTAATAAGAAAAAAGAACAATTTGGAGGAATAAGATACCTACGACATTATTCAATGACATAACTCAGGAACAGTTAAAGTGATGCTACCAAAAGTCAAAATCAATCTGTGTTCTGATGTAATAAACAGTATGTCCAGGATTCCTACAGTTCAGTTAAAGAGAACTGAGTAAGAGAATGGAAACGAAAAATTCAACAATTTTCATATTTAAGATGCATAACTCTATTTGTATGATCTTACGTACATATAGTATTTCTATTACGTTTCAAAATTAGAAATATTTGTATATAATTGTATTCATGATCAGAATGAAAGCCACGTCATATGTATCAACGAAACACTTAACAAAATGGCATATCGACAAAGCACATTAGCCAAAATGTTACGGGGTCTTTTACGGAATATTTATCAACTAGGTCTTGGTATCTTCCGATGAACTTTTTTAGGGGAAAAATTCTTTGACCTACTCCTGGTTCGTCAACTGTCTGTGTAGAAAGTGGCATATATAATTTTCTCACAACGAAACATTAAGCAACAATTGGTAATGAACTGTGGGTTTAGTACAACGAAGAATTGTTTAAAGGTGGATTTTTAACCTCAACCCTAGAAAATTAAGGGAGCCAAAAAAGCATACAAAAAGCGTTTTATAAATTTGCAGAAATAAACTATGGCGGTTTCATGATTCTGACACCAAGAACAACCGTTGCGCATGTTATAATAACACTATCGAAAGAGTCTTGAGAATTTGGTCATCAACGTGTTCCGCCTCTGAACAGGTACTTATAATCTGTTTATAGCCCACACCAACTATAAACCTTTCATTTAGTGATAGTACCTGGTTTTTTCTATGTGATAATGTAAAGTATGAAATGGATGATGCCATCTATGCTTTTAACTTAGTTGAGGACATGGAAGAAGGTGATTTAAGCATTGCAATGGTCAACCAGTGATGAAATTTAAGGGATCACAATAGGTTCTGTTCATCTTTATCTTTGATTTGGCTTTATATTTTGTTTGTTATTTGTTATTTATAACAGTAAAACCTGTCTTTCATGAACCTCATTTTTCTTTTTTGTATTGTAGCACTGAAAACAAAAACAAAACCTGTATTTGATGGCCAATTTTGAATAACATGGATTCCAGTACTTGTCTCAATTCAGGTTTGACCTGGTTTGGGTTCATCTGTTGGGTAGAGTAGAGGTATAAACATGTATGCACCTTTGTCTGTCGTCATACATGTAGAACTTCATTGCATTTCTAGTTGCACCTCAGGCATATATTACCTTAGCTGTATTTGGCAAAACTCTTAGGAATTTTGTTCCTCAATACTCTTCAACTTCGTACTTTATTTGGCCTTTTTAGCTTTTTTGGATTCGAGCGTCACTGATGAGTCTTTAGTAGACGAAACGCGCGTCTGGCGTATGTATTAAAATTAGGCCTGGTATCTATGATGAGTTTATTTACAACCACTGGGTCGATACCACTGCTGATGGTGATTTATTTCCCCGAGGGTATCACAAGCCCAGTAGTCAGCACTTGTGCTGACATGAATTGTCATTGATATGGTTATATTTATAAATTTACTGTTTACAACATATTGAATGTTTTTGAAATACTAAAGCTTTTCTACCTCAGTCATAGATTACCTTAGCTGTATTTGGCAAAACTTTTAGGAATTTTGGTCCTCAATGCTCTTCAACTTCGTACTTTATTTGGCCTTTTCAACTTTTTTGGGTTCGAGCGTCACTGATGAGTCTTTTGTAGACGAAACGCGCGTCTGGCGTATGTATTAAATTTAGTCCTGGTATCTATGATGAGTTTATTTAAAGAATAGCTACAATGTATACAGGCTTTTTACATATTTATTTTAAATGCAGAGTCAGAGGTATGTTTATATATTTATTTTAAAAAAAGGGTCAGAGGTGCTAATTACTTTTGTACACATTTGACTGTCGGCATACCAATGGGAACAAACTGTGCCCCTCTACTTGCTGACTTGTTTCTTTATTATTATGAGGCTGACTTCATGCAGGAACTTCTTAGGAAGAAAGATAAGAAGTTAGCAATATCCTTTAACTCTACTTTCCGCTATATAGATGACGTTCTTTCACTAAACAATTCAAAATTTGGTGACTATGTGGAACGCATCTATCCCATCGAATTGGAGATAAAGGATACTACAGATACAGTTAAGTCAGCTTCATATCTTGACTTACATCTAGAAATTGACAATGAGGGTCGGTTGAAGACAAAACTTTACGACAAAAGAGATGATTTCAGCTTTCCAATTGTGAACTTTCCATTTCTAAGTAGCAACATTCCAGCAGCACCTGCATACGGGGTATATATCTCTCAATTGATACGATATTCCCGTGCTTGCATTTCCTATCATGATTTTCTTGATAGAGGGTTACTGCTCACAAGGAAGCTATTAAATCAAGAGTTCCAAATGGTGAAGTTGAAATCATCCCTTCGTAAATTTTACGGACGCCATCACGAGTTGGTTGACCGTTATGGAATAACCATTTCACAAATGATATCGGATATGTTCCTCACGTCGTAACTACAATCCCCTTCCCTTTCATGAATTTGACCTACCTAATTAGACTATTTACCGGATTTGTAATCACATAAGCAACACGACGGGTGCCGCATGTGGAGCAGGATCTGCTTACCCTTCCGGAGCACCTGAGATCACCCCTAGTTTTTGGTGGGGTTCGTGTTGTTTATTCTTTAGTTTTCTATGTTGTGTCATGTGTACTATTGTTTTTCTGTTTGTCTTTTTCATTTTTAGCCATGGCGTTGTCAGTTTGTTTTAGATTTATGAGTTTGACTGTCCCTTTGGTATCTTTCGTCCCTCTTGAATTATGTTTTACCAAATTGGACAAAAATGAAATATAGATGTATGAAAATAAATACCAATATCTCTTCTATTTGATACCATTTTTCTTTTTTTTTTTTGTGGATAATTTATGATATGTACGTTTTTTGTAATATATGATTAGTACTAACTTCTGAGGTGTTAAGGATTATACTTTGTTAAAAGAACATAATGATAGATCTAACAACACCTACTTATTTCAGTCCATTTAACTGTTATTTTTAAAAAATCCTTGATAAATATTGCTTCTTACTATTGTTTCAAATGAAAACAAAACAATTAAAGGAAAGAACAGTTGCATTATCAACTCTGTTTTGTCAGGGGGAGGGCTGTCAAAGTTATGGCAGGATTACACCAAAATATATTCATAATACTATCGCTTAACTTTGGTAATTCAAATATTAAAAAAAATAGTCCTTAAGGATGTATTCTGCTGACGTTTAAGTCTCGTTGAAATCTCGTTCTGGAATTATTTCTGAAATATGTGATACAAGTGAAAAAAATCAATGAATTTGAAAAAAGGTTATAACCAAACTTTACTCTGTGAAAAAAATCGGTATTTCCAATGAGTAGTTTTTGAGTAACAAATTTTTCAAATGTTAATACCAATCAAGTCAATCTTTTAGCCAAAATTTTGAGAAAATGGGAGAGGGATACAAAAAATCACTTTACCAGAAACATGTACATCCCGCACCTCTTTTTCAAGAGACAACCATCGTATATACCCCTCTTAACTCTTTTTTGGCTTCAGGAATAGGCGGTAAAACAAGTGGCTGTAACTCCAAACTGGATGTTTGGCAAGATCCATCTGTAAACGGCGTTGAGTTGGCAGCAATACCGAAAGATGTGCTATAATCTATGAGTCTTATGTCAGAGGCTGTAGCTATAGATGGAGCCTTTTCCCGTCGACGGTAATCTTGCAGACTTATAATGATACTAGTTGGTAAGTTACTAAAGGATGGATTTTTGGAAGGTACGGTGACTGTGTATTCTGTTCCTTCTTGATAAACAGATGTACTCGTAGTGGCAGCAATGAGAGATAAAAAATACGGGACAGCAGGAATGGAGGCAGACACAGCAGTAGATGTAGTTGTGGCTATAGATAAAGTATTGATGGTATACTTAACAGGTGGACAAGAGGACGTCGAGGAAGCAGTAGACGGAACTGTTTTAATATTTCTGCCTTTAAATGTGAGGAACCCTGGATTTATATATTCTCTGTTTTCCATGACAGTTTTTTAACACTTGCATGCAAGATCTACTACTCTCAACCTATCTTCTTCTCTGTGGACCTCCTTAAGGTGTGTTTTCATGACGTATCTTCTCCTGCATGTGACCGTACAATTCCTAACACTGCAATGGTATTTTATGCTTGTCTGCACATGCTTTTCTCTCCAGTGCCTAGCGTATTTACATTTGGAAGTAAACCTCCCTGCTGTACATCCTTCAATCGGACACTTCATCACGCCACCTGCTGTGAAAAAATTCTATCTTCTCTATTGAATCATCCTGGTTATCATGGTTCTCCATATCCATGATATCCTCTGCCACAACTTGTGTTGCCACCTCAAACTCAGCTGTTTGAGCTACTAAATCTTGATTTTGAATTGTAGCTAAATCAGTATCTAAATCCTCCTCGTTGTAATCTAATAAATTGAAGTATTCGTCTGCTATGTCCATGTTCAGCAAGAGAAGAATGCAAGAACATTCAAGATATTGGTTTAATAATCGGATAAAAGATAAAACCAAATTAAAATACATAGATGACATAAAGACTTAGAAGGGAGGGTCATTATGATTAATATTGAAATAGATGAAAATATTTACACATTAGTTAATATCTATGCTCCGAACAGATTGAGAGAAAGAAATAGTTTTTTTTAAAACAATAAAAGTGTTTATTAATAAATACGGACTCGGGCAGGTCATTCTAGGGGGTGATTTTAATGACATTTGGTCACTGCTAGGTACAAAAAATAAAACTAAATCTTCCAAAAAATTTGATAAACCTTAACAAGTTTAAAAGGGCTTATAAAATCATGTAAACTAATTGATATTTGGAGAAACAAAAATAAAAATACTAGACAATTTACTTGGTGTAGGAAAGATAGGAAAAAACTTTATGAATCAACTAATCCCTGTGATAATGAGGTTAAGAAGTATATAACAGAAACAGATATATCAAAACAGCTAGATGAATCGGGTAGCAATCAATGTTAAGGGGAAGTAACTGAGAAAGAATGTACAGAAGCAATCTTTAAAATGAAGTTAAATAAATCCCCTGGCCTGGATGGTCTGATAGTTCTGGCAAATTCAAGACATAATTGATTATTCAGAGAAATTTAATATAGAAGGAGCAGTACTATTTCTAGATTTTAGTAAGGCTTTTGATTCTTTAGAATGGATCTTTATGACAGAAACTCTCAAAAAGTTTGGATTTAAAAATGGATTTATCAGATGGGTTGAAACTATGTATAATGACATTAAAGGGTGTATTTTGAATAATGGGTGGGTCGCAGGTTCATTTAAAATATACCGCGCCATTCGACAAGGGGGCTTAAAAATGATTGATCTGGAGTCTTATAAAATGTCAATACATATAAAATAGATTAAAAAAATAATGATTAGAAAATGCAAACTGGTCGGTGTTGCCTAAACTATACCTGAATAAGTTTGGTAAAAATTTGCTAATTTTCAAGATAAATATAAGAAACATAAATTAATTGATAAAAAATATGGAACAATACACCACTATTTTATCAAGAACTGATAAAATCATGTATACATGTAAATCTAAATGAAGCTAAAAATAATAAAATATGTAACTTTTTAAAGATCAGAAAGCAAATAATATGGGGAAATAGTTTGATAAAATTTAAAGGACAATGTCTGTTTTTTGATAAATGGATTGAAAGTGATATTCTATTTATAAATGACATAGTTGACAATAGAGGACAAATATCAGAAAAAGTAATCAATTTAAAACTAAAAAACAAAAGTAATTGGATTGCTGAATTTTTAATAATTAGAAAAGCCATACCAAATCACTGGGAGGAGAAGCTTAAAACTGAGAGATCATTCAAAACTATAGTAAATATTAACAGAGAAAAAAATTAGACTAAGAGACCATGAGGATATATTGGGCATTAATAATAAAGATATTTATAAGATAGTGCAAAGTCAATTAAAAACAGATACACCCATTGTTTTTTTTAAATGGGAAAAGATATTACTTACAGGAAATATAAATAGTGAACTCAAAGACACTATAAAATTCACTTTTGAATACTTAAAAGATAATAAGATTAAGATGTTAAGGTGGAAATTAATGCACTTCATCTTGGCAAATAAAGAGCTGTTATTTCAATGGAAAATTTCTGAAAACAGCCTTTGTTCATATTGCAATGAACAAGATAACTACAAACATTTTTTCATCACATGCGCATATAACACAAACTTCTGGAGATCAATGAGAGAAATATTTAACAAATTGGGTATTGACAAAAAATGTTATAAGCCTACACTCTCTAGTAATAGGATACAAGATTCATGATGATGCTTATTTTGGACTCAATCACTTGCTGAGCTTAATGGGTTTTTTTCAGTCTATAAATCACATTATAAATCCAATAATAAGGCAAAAAATAGACATAGTGAAAATGTTTAAATATAAAATCTCGAGTACAGTTGAATTATATTGTACGGCTAATATAGAAATAAACATAATGTTAAAAAAAGTGTTGCAGATCTTGAAATAAACAAAATTAACTTTTGGAAAAAACAATGTACATGTATGTTCTAGAATGTTAATATTGTGTACTTATCAATATTTCAAGAAAAACAGTAAAAATATATGTTAATATGATATAAGTATATGTGTCTATGTACAAAAAAGGTATGAAAACACATGTAGATACATAAGCAATGTATGTGAATGCATCTTTCTGTAAAGGTCTTTATATGTGTGAACATGTATGATGTATGTATGTAACTAGAGCACATGTGTGAATTAAAATATATGTTAGTCTGAATACATGTATGTAGGTATGTAAGTTATATATGCATGAAAGTGAAGTATAAAATTCATTTGGAAAGAAAAGGGGGGGGGGTACAAGTAAAAATAAATAGTTTTTAGACAATTGTTTAACATGTATCCTATCATATCTGTACAACAAAGATGTACATTTTAATATGTTTAATGATATTTTTCTGTTTTGTTTATGTGAAACTATAGGAACATATTATATATAAGAATAATAAGGATAATTCTAATGTTTACAAGATAAAGGTCACAGACTGTTCACAGGTAACAAAATTGGAGTCAAATTTGTAAAATCAAAATTCATGACAAAAGCTTATAAGAAACAAAAAAAAATCATAGTTTACTTACCATTCTTTAGTATTAACAAACACTTCCAAAAAATTGTATAAATCCATAAGTATTAACAAAAATTAACAAAAACAGTAACCTCGCTGTATCTCATTCATATTTTCATGTTTCAAAATTCTATTAAAAGAACCAATAACGGTTTTTTCTCCGTAAATTTCACGACACAGCGTCTGTAACATCTTTAAGTACTTCGATAAGATTTTATTTGATATTATGTTTATTTATAAAGTAATTATAGAAAATAGAAATGTATTAAATGGCTATGTATAAAATAAGATGAGTTTTACTGTATATTCTCCCTAGATATCAGTTATAATTGTATGTAACAGGGATACTTGATGGAACACTGTACATTTAGTAATTTGTTAAAACAGCAATGAGTGCAATAAAGAATTTATGAATGTTAAAAAAAAAAAGAAAAGATATTGGTTGAATATATTTTTATTTGAAATTGTTATATGTTTAATTGTAGGTTAACTCATATAGACTATGTCCAACTGGAAAATTCTACACATGACTAACCATTTAGTCGAAACTTCCCCTACCACCCAATGGTAGTAAGTTTCCATGTTCAACACCGAAAGCTTTTGGCCCATGGTATTATGTTAATGTGCTAGTGTACATAAACACTTAATAAAAGACACCTCAGAGATATGAGTTACTCTAGCCAAATATTACATATAATGCCAACAAAAATGTTGGAATATTAAAACAAGAGGCTCTCAAGAGCCTGAATCGCTCACCTTAAATTTTTTGCTTAAATCTTCAATCAAGGATTATTTTGGGTTTTCAATTTTATATAATTGGTTCTTCGATTCTGTCATATCCTCTTCAAAAGCAAAAACAAGAGTGGATACACTGAAATGTCTCGTGTTTATAATGTAATTTATGATGAAAGTTGATGAAAGTAAAAAAAAAACATTGTATACCCCAAGCATTACAGTATTGCTGTTTACAGTTTATCTACATCTATAATAATATTCAAGATAATAACCAAAGACAGAAAAATTTCCTTAAAATTACCAATTCAGGGACGGCAACCCAACAACGGGTTCTCCGATTCATCTGAAAATTTCAGGGCAGATATATGTTGACCTGATAAACAATTTTACCCCACGTCAGATTTGCTCTAAATGCTTTGGTTTTTGAGTTGTAAGCTAAAAACTGCATTTTACCCCTATGTTCTATTTTTAGCCATGGCGGCCATCTTGGTTGGTAAGCCGAGTCACCAGACACAATTTTTAAACTAGATACCCTAATAATGATTTTGGCCATGTTTGGTTCAATTTGGCCCAGTAGTTTCAGAGGAGAAGATTTTTGTAAAAGATAACTAAGATTTACGGAAAATGGTTACAAATTGACTCTAAAGGGCCATAACTTCAAAAGGGGTCAACTGACTGACCATTTCGGTCATGTTGACTTATTTGTAAATCTTACTTTGCTGAACATTTTTGCCGTTTACAGTTTATCTCTATCTATAATAATATTCATGATAATAACCAAAAACAGCAAAATTTCCTTAAAATTACCAATTCAGGGGCAGCAACCTAACAACAGGTTGTCCGATTCATCTGAAAATTTCAGAGCAGATAGATTAACAATTTTACCTCTAAATGCTTTGGTTTTTGAGTTATAAGCTAAAAACTGCATTTTACCCCTATGTTTTATTTTTAGCCATGGCGGCCATGTTTTTTTATGAAATGGGAATTTAAACAAAAGCTTTATTCTTGATACCCTAGGAATTAATCAGATGAAGTTTCGTTTGAATTGGTTCAGTAGTTTCAGAGGAGAAGATCTTTGAAATAAGTTTACGACGGACGGACGGACGACGACGGACGCCAAGTGATGCCTTTGGAAAGGTGAGCTAAAAAAATGTTATTGTGTGCAGTAAATTGTATGTGGTGTTAATTTGCATTATGGTGTATATGGAATTCTTGTTTTAATCAAACGCCCTCTTGTTGTGTATTGAGGTTTTGAACTGACAACAGATGTTGCTTCAATCGATTCGGTGGTTTCAGTTTTATTTAAAAATGTTTCGACTTCATTGTCAAAATGAACGGTTACATCTCCAGATTCAGTTTCGGTGTAGTCTTGTCAAGTTATATCGACAGTTGTCAATTGATTTGTGTATCTGTCGCCGACTACCGGTTTTCAGTGATTAACATGCACAATTTTTGATTCCCTGTAGCGCACGACGTTATCTGATACGTTTTATCAGACAGTCTCCTGGTGACATTATACGGACCGGTCCATCCTAACCCTAGTTTAATATATGCATGAGGTGGATACCAACACCAAACGAGTTGGTTAATTTCAAACGTCCGGGTTTTAAGTTTCACGTCATAGTATCTTATATTTGTTTGAAAACTTGATTGCATGTTTTCATGCGCAAATTCGTATGCCCTTCGTAGCGCGTCTTTTACCCATTCTACATACTGTAGAGGACACTCAGTGTCTGTACTGTCGGACGGAGCGCCATTAATTATGTCTATTGGCAGAGAAATTTCGCGCCCGAGCAAGAGTTTATTAGAGGTGAATTTTGTGCTCTCATGTATTGCAGCCCGGTATGCCATCATTACGTGAGGCAAATGATCATCCCATTCAGAACGGTTCTCGTCGACATACATGGCAAGCATAATCTGTGCGGTTTAATTATAACGCTCGACCATTCCATCTCATATCAGTACGGACGAGCCCCTAATGTCATGGGAATCACTGTCCCCGAGTTCTCTGATTTTAAAGAATCAAACCAACCGTTAAAGTTTCAATGATGATTCATTTGACATTCTACAAATGGAACATTTGTTACAATATGATTAAAGCATACAAGTTTACGGGAGTACATGGTGGTGCCTTCAATAGCTTAAATATGCTTAGCTGGTTACCTTATAAAATAAATGTTTATATTGTTGCTTCTGTAATATTTTTCACTGGTGTATCGTCTGCTACCGGTCACCGGGATCGGAGTACTTATATTAAACCCTAAAATGTCCCGGCCGGGCCACAGGAAGTGGACCGGCGAATCCCTAATAGAAATGGCTGCGTCAATGGGAAACTATATAAATAGATATGCGTAGAATTAATACTACCTTCCAAACGGAAATAGAAAATAAACTTAAGAATATAGAAAATAATATTATAGAAAATTTAGAAACAGATAAACCATTCAGTTTCTCAGAAATAAAAAAAAAAGTTATCAATGGACTAAAATTAGGGAAAGTTGCTGGCCCGGATGGAATTATAAATGAAGTTATAAAATACTCTAACCCATTTATGATTAAAAATTATGTAAAAATATTTAATCTTATTCTACTAACAGGGAAATGCCCTAAAACATGGAGAAACTCATTTTCAGTCCCATTACATAAATCTAGAGATAAAAATGATCCCAATAACAACAGAAGAGTCTCTATGATTACTTGTCTTGCAAAAATATTTTATGCAACTCTAAATAATAGGCTTACTAAAATTATAGATGAACAATTAAGTAACAGTCAATTTGGTTTTAGAGAGAACCACAGAGCTGCAGATAGCATTTTTATATTAAAATCTCTAATAAATAAGTATTTACATAAAAACAAAAAGAAAGGAGTAGGTCCGGTAAGGGCCGATTTTGGCCTCAATTTTCAAGTTCATCGAAATATTTTAGAAATATTTTAGACACTTTTTAAACACTAAAGTGTCTACTTTAATTGATTCAATTAGTATCTGTGAAAGATTTTAACTGATTAAGTCATTAAAAACGCTCTGATTCAAGCTTAAATATGAAAAATCTATCAAATATGCCAAAAATCGTCACTTTTCAGATGGTTTTTGTCAAAAATGAAAGTGGCCGCATCCGTGTTCATCCTCAACCTTTATATATATTATGTATTATCACCAAATACAACTTACAATTCAATATTATGAATGAACACGAATGCGGCCACTTTCATTTAAGACGGAAACCGTCTTATATTTAACTAAAATGCTAAAATTGTGAAGATTTCAGTAATTTAGCATGAATTCATGATGCTTGTACCCGATATATGTGCATTGTATTGTCAAAAAACAGCCCATTTCTATGTAGCAGAATCATTCTACTTTCCAATAAATAGCTAAACGATTACATTTTCACAATTTTGTAAAACTGCTATATTTTGGGGCCAAAAATGGGTCTTACTGAACCTACTACTTTTATGCTTCTTTTGTAGATTTAAGAAAGGCATTTGACTCTGTATGGAGAGATGCTCTTTTGTACAAACTTTATAATATGTGGGTAGGAAAGAAACTTTTTAACATTATAAAACATCAATATGATGCCACTGGGTCTTCAATTAAATACAAAAATATGGTAACTGATATGTTTAATATTACAAGAGGGGTAAAACAAGGTGATTCACTGAGTCCTACTTTATTTAATATATCCATCAATGAAATCACAGAGGTCTATGAAAATGACTTGTGTTTTCCTCTAAAAATTATAGACTCAAAACTAAGTTGCCTACAATTTTGTAGATGACTTGTTAATTTTTTCAGAAACTAAAACAGGGCTACAGAATAGTCTCAATAATTAAGCTTTATACTGTGATAAATGGCAGATAGAATTGAATATTAAAAAGACAAAAACTATATTAATTTTATCTATATAGGACATGCTCTAAACTAGAAGAAACATTTTTAAATTTTAAAAACAGTAACATTGATAATGTATCAGAATACTCATTTTTAGGCTTATTAATTAAATGCAATGGCAACATGTCTCATAGTACTAAAGAACTTGTCAAAAAAGCCCAAAAAGCATTATTTTGGTCGAAAGCTTACACAGTCTTTGAATAATTTACCAGTCAAAGTTGCATGCCACCTCTTTGATTCCCTCATAAAACCAATAATGATATACAACTCTGAAGTTACATATTTAGACACTTGTATATCTCTTTTTAGAGCAAAAAATAGAGCTTTAAATTCTAGAAAAGAAGTAGATATTTTAAGTTTTGCAGAAAAAAGTTCAATTGAAAAATAACACATGTTAACGTAACGGTTCCCAAATTGCACCTATTTAGCAAAACTAGCAGCGAAAATCTTACAAGATTTCCTAGAGACTAAACAATTAGTATTTTTATGATTTGATACTAAGCACATCTTTCAACATAGGTAAAACTATTTAGATATGCACAAAACGTTCACAGTATTTATCAACAGATGAAGTGTTTACTGAACAAGAGGCTCTCAAGAGCCTGAATCGCTCACCTTAAATTTTTTGCTTAAATCTTCCATCAATGATTATTTTGGGTTTTCAATTTATAAAAATGGTTCTTCGATTCGTCATATCTTCTTCAAGAGCAAAAACAAGAGTGGACACACTGAAATGTCTCGTTTGTCTCGTGTTCATAATATAATTTATGATGAAAGTATATAAAAACATTGTATACCTCAAGCATTACATTATTGCTGTTTACAGTTAATCTACATCTATAATAATATTCAAGATAATAACCAAAAACAGCAAAATTTCCCCAAAATTACCAATTCAGGGGCGGAAACCCAAGAACGGGTTGTCCGATTCATCTGAAAATTTCAGGGCAGATAAATCTTGACCTGATAAGATTCAACAAAAATGTTGGAATATTAAAACAAGAAATATCAATATATATATTCTTGGGTTTCCGCCCCTGAATTGGTAATTTTGGGGAAATTTTGCTGTTTTTGGTTATTATCTTGAATATTATTATAGATGTAGATTAACTGTAAACAGCAATAATGTAATGCTTGAGGTATATATAAATGGTTCTTCCATTCTGTCATATCTTCTTCAAAAGCAAAAACAAGAGTGGATACACTGAAATGTCTCGTGTTTATAATGTAATTTATGATGAAAGTTGATGAAAGTAAAAAAAAAAACATTGTATACCCCAAGCATTACAGTATTGCTGTTTACAGTTTATCTACATCTATAATAATATTCAAGATAATAACCAAAGACAGAAAAATTTCCTTATATATGTTTGTGGTTCAACGTATTTTCTAAATCATAATAGACATATATCATAATGACATATTATAGAACAATAACATACTGACAGGATCCTTTGCAGTACAGAGTCGCTATACAAGAACCAAAGAAACACAAAAAGTCGCATATACAAGAACCAAAGAAACACAAAAAGTCGCATATACAAAACACACCAGCAAATAATGAAGGTTAATACAAACACATTGACGGGATGTATAAGTACCGAGCCACGTTAAATCGATATCACATAAAACAATCAAACAGTAAAAGTAATATTAATAATAGAACAAAGACAAACGAAACAACAAGGCGAAGTTGGTATATTACTACTAAGGTAGGGGAAATTTATAATTTCAAAATTAAAATCGTCTCGTTTGTCATAGTGTACTGAGATGACTGTGCGAGTCAAATCCAAGATATAAGTCTAAAAATGAGGCGGAGAAAGCTGTGTCTGTTGTTTCTTTAATTTCTAGTTCTGGGGATATATTAATGCAATTTATTTTAGGTAAATTTGACATATAGCTCTTCAACGGTTTCGGTACTTAAACATCTTCGGATTTCAAATGTTTGGCATTAAGCCTTCCTGATGATGGTAAATCCAGAAAAGCACTTTTGACGCAAGAAATTGTTAAACTTGTTGTTTTATAATATTTTACATCACTGGGTCGATACCTCTGCTGGTGGACTATTAGTCGCAGAGGGTATCATCAGCTCGGTAGTCCGAACTTCGGTACTGACATGATTTACCAAACTTTACTAAAATTGTCCGTTATAAATTTTGAAATTATAAGAAACTAGGGTTTCAACTCCCTAGACAAAGTTTGCTTAAGATGGTTTTGGCTATTTATGTAAGTAATTTTTGACAGTTCTTCAACGGTTTCGGTACTTATACATCTTCGGATTTCAAACGTTTGGCTTTGAGCGTTCCTGATGAAGGTAATTCCAGAAAAGTGCTTCGGACGCAAGAAATAATTTAACGTGTTGTTTTCGATTATTTAAGTCAAACTTGATAAGTTCTCGAGTGACACTTGAGTTGAAGTTGTTGAAAGTGGAATTTTCAACAGAAATGACAAACCAAAAACTAGAGGCTCTTAAGAGCCTGTGTCGCTCACCTTGGTCTATGTGCATACATGTATTAACAATGGACACAGATAAATTCATGACAAAATGGTGTTTTGGTGATGGTGATGTGCATACCTGTATTAACAATGGACACAGATAAATTCATGACAAAATGGTGTTTTGGTGATGGTGATGTGTTTGTAGATCTTTCTTTACTGAACATTCTTGTTGCTACAATCATCTCTATCTATAATGAACTTGGCCCAGTAATTACATTGGAAAATATTTTGTAAAAATTTACCAAAATTTATGAAAATTGTGAACAATTGACTATAAAGGGCAATAACTCTTTTAGGGGTCAATTGACAATTTTGGTCATGTTGACTTATTTGTAGATTTTATTTTGCTGAACATTATTGCTGTTTACAGTTTATCTTTATCTATAATAATATTCAAGATAATAACCGAAATCTGCAAAATTTCCTTAAAATTACTAATTCGGGGGCAGCAACCCAACAACAGGTTGTCCGATTTGTCTGAAAATTTCAGAGCAGATACATTTTGACCTGATAAACAATTTTACCCCATGTCAGATTTGCCCTAAATGCTTTGGTTTCAGAGATATAAGCCAAAATCTACATTTCACCTCTATGTTCTATTTTTAATTTATTTTGAACAACGGTATACTACTGTTGTCTTTTTTTAGCCATGGCGGCCATCTTGGTTTGTTGGCCGATTCACGCCACACATTTTTTAATCTAGATACCCCAATAATGATTGTGGCCAAGTTTGGTTAAATTTGGCCCAGTAGTTTCAGAGACGATTTTTGTAAAAGATTACAAAAATTTACGAAAAATTGGACAAAATTGACTATAAAGAGCAATAACTCCTAAAGGGGTCAACTGACCATTTCAGTCGTTTGACTTATTTGTAAATCTTACTTTGCTGAATATGATTGCTGTTTACAGTTTATCTCTATCTATAATAATATTCAAGATAATAACCAAAAACAGCAAAATTTCCTTAAAATTACCAATTCAGAGGCAGCAATCCAATAACGGGTTGTCCGATTCATCTGAAAATTGTAGAGCAGATAGATCTTGACCTGATAAACAATTTTACCTCTGACAGATGTGCTCTAAATGCTTTGGTTTTCGAGTTATAAGCCAAAAACTGCATTTTACCCCTATGTTCTATTTTTAGCCACGGTGGCCATCTTGGTTGGTTGGCGGGGTCACGCCACACATTTTTTAAACTAGATACCCCAATGATGATTGTGTGATTGTGGCCAAGTTTGGTTTGAATTGGTTCAGTAGTTTCAGAGGAGAAGATTTTTGTAAAAGTTAACGACGACGGACGCCGGACGCCAAATGATGGGGGAAAAGCTCACTAGGCCCTTTGGGCCAGGTGAGCTAAATAGAACGAGGATTGGAAACTCATAACAGAGGAGGTTAATGCCTGTGATGTCTGCCTCAGAACATATGAAGAAGTTTGAAATAAATTGAATCGCATTATGTGTCGTGGTACAAAGGATTTTTTTTTTTAGCTTAAGAAGGAAACTGGAGGTGGGCCACCATCCCTACAGCCGAGCTCCGCAGAGGGAAACATTGTAAATGCAAAAAAAAAAAAAGAAGGATATTACCTAATTTTGTGGAGTTGATGGCATTGAGATAGAGATTATAACTTGTAATAGTATGTATGTTTTAAATGTAATATTATTTTTACTTAAATTAATTCATTGTTCTTACTTTTTAACCTTTAAATGCAACAATAAGTTTACGCTTACGATCGTCTACTTTGACGTTCGGGTTTCACATAACATGGGATTTCCACGTTTTATATATTGTGGACCCTTGACATGTTCTAAAAATATATGTCTATCTGCTTAAATTATTATTTGTATGCATCCGCTTACGCTTTTACCATTCGAATATCCATACAACATAAATAAAGGGAAATATCCTGTTTCTTATATCTTGTAAACGAATAATCTAGAGTTACTCCTCTTTGTACTTTTTCTATGAAAATAAAAAAGTCAATTCCAGTACTAATTCAAAAAGGGGTCTTTGCAAATTGACCTAAAACTGAAATAAAATAAGAAAATGAAAACAAATTAAACAAGCAGACAGATACAAACAAACAAAAAAACAAGTAGTATTTCTCTTTTTAAATAACTACAAAGTCATCATTCACATGTGTTTGCCACAACTTTCTGCATAAATGGCTAGGATGGAAATTGTGTCCTCCATTTTTTTGGTTGTAATTCTTTCCTGGTTTTTTTCGTTTTTTCGATTATCCCGACTTTGTTTACACTGGGTACAAAAAAAATTTAATGAGCAGAGTAGAAACAAAGGAAATGGTTGTCAAAAATAATACCACTAATGAGATAATAAAATTAACGAGATAAACTCAAGGAAAATAGGACTGTTGACATTATTTACGAAAGTAAATGTAATTCTTTTCTTTCCATTGCAAGAATTAGATAAACTAAATACATAATCGTGACGGATTGTATATAAGCTGCTATATCACTATGTACCATCACCACCGGATACATGTACCCTTAGTCTGGTTCTCTGTTCATTGTCTCAGAAACACATCCTGAACAGAGAACCAGGCTAAGGGTACCGTACCTACATCCTATGGTGATGATAGTGCATATACTATACGAAAAAAAAATCGCTAAGACTCGTGTCTCTAAACTTTGCATTAAAAATCATATAAATCTTCATACAATGAACATGCATGGTATATTCAATACATTTACTATATCATGGCTTCCATTATGGTAGTTTTAGTACGTTTGGGTCAATCTTTAGTTTCAGTTTTAGTTTGTTACCCCGATTTTGTTTTTTGTCCATGGTTTTGTGAGTTTGAACATCGGTATACTACTGTTGCCTTTATTTAGATTATTTACTGAGGGCGGATTTTTTATTCATTTTATAGGACAAAATGCCAAGAAAATCCGAAAACTTATACCAGAGATATTCGTCAGAATCTCGGGTGAAAGCAGTAACTGCAGTAAAACAAGGTATGAGCTACCGCAAAGCCTGTGCAAACTAATCTGTTCCGAAAACAATCATAATGGACCACGTGAATGGGAAAGTAAAACCTGTAAGGAAACCAATCATTCCTCTACATATGGAAAATGCAGTTGCCTTCAAAATCCTTCTAACTGGTGACATACCACTAATTACTCCCTCAAATTTAGAACGTATGTGAAAGTAGGCCTACTCAGACAAAAAATAGTGCATTTGATGTCATTGTTCACCTAAACTTACCAACAAATTTGCAGAAATGAAACTTTTGTTGAACGAGAAATATATTAAGACCATTTTGAGCCAAATTTTAACTGTCTAGGAGTTTGCATTTAAAATTGAGGATTAATGTGCTCCATGGTTTACTAATTTAAGATTTCCAGAAAACCAGTGGTTATTTTTAGTATGATTTTAAATGTATGTTGAAAATTGGCACGCAGAAAGGTGACACCTGTACAATTCAGCATATACCTAGTTTCTATGAAGTTAAACTTAAGGTAAAAATATTTAGAAAGCTGTGAAAATTGCAAAATTTGGTTGAACAGATAGGGAATTTTAATTGGTGGTATGACACCTAACTGTCGAAAAAGGATCCGGGTTGTCTACAAAAACTGGTGCTGATTAAAGTATCACATCCTAAGGGTTGAAAACCCGATTTAATTCAAAGATACAATGTACCAGGGACTGGTGGCGAGGCTAAAAGCCAAGAAATTACCCTAAGAAAACCTGAGAACCTTAGCACAACAAGGTCCAGAATGTTGAACAAGGTGGTGGTGTCAAACTATTCCATTGACTTGTACAAACTTGTCACTGAAAATATTTTTTTTCCCCAGACGTCATCTGGAATGCAGATGAAACGGATAAAGGTTTACATCATAGCCCAACAAATGTAGTAGCCATAGAGTGGGCAAAATAAAGGCAACAGTAGTATACCGCTGTTCGAAATTCATAAATCGGTTGCGAAAAAAACAAATCTGAGTTACAAACTTGAGGGAAACGTATCAAATATAAGAGAACTACGACACAACAGAAACACAACATTAAAATGTAACACACACAGAAACGAAATATAATATAACAATTACCATTTCCCCCGACTTGGTACAGGGCATTTTAAGATAAAAAATGGTGGGTTGAACCTGGTTTTGTGGCATACCAAACCTCCCGCTTTAAAGGCAATGTTAACTATAACATTACATGACAGGACTACAATACAAATAAAGGGGAGCAAATATAGGACAGAAAAACAAACGATGAATAGCCAACAAAAGGTACTTTGATAAAAATTTAATACGCCAGGTCCACACAAGACTGACCAGCGACGCCATGATGAAAAAAGTTTCAAAGCCAAAACAAGTACAAAGCTGAAAAGCATCGAAGACCAAAACTACAAAGCTGAAATCGAAAGTTTAGAAAGTCTCGACCAACACGGCCAGCGTTATCAACCCGGGACAACAACATCCTTTAATATTATTTAGAATTTAGAATAAAACATACCTTAAACAGTAAATTTTACAAAATGACTATACAATAGATAAACATGATAAAACTGAAGAGGTGAGTAATTTGAATTAAAAAACGAGTTCTCAAAAATTAAGAAAGAATTAAGATAAAATTCAAGACTAGATTTGTATGACTTATCTAACGCTTATTATTAACAGTGAAAATAACAATATATAATAAATATAAAATTGTAGTAGCAATTAGACAACCAATTAAATTATCTAGCTATGTCGGTGTTCCTCTGAATCAAACTGTAAACCAAATATATAGTGTAAATTTCGTTGATCCAGACTAAAATCTATCAAATAAACTGGATGATCAATATCTTTACCATAACATCCATAACAAACGAATACAACAGAAAAAAATAATAAGATGTATAACTACAAGCGTTAAGATATTCCACAAAATCCGATGACAATAACAAATATAACATAAAAACTAAATAAATAAATAAATGAATTTGGGATGGAAAAGTACCATGCCACGTCTAATAGCAATGCGAATTCACACTCAGCAAAATAGTACCAGGATTATGATTTAGTACGCCAAAAACAGTCACAATCGGGAATAAGTCAAGATCGGTAATAAAAAGATGAGACGACCTAATAACAAACCACAATATAACACGTGGTAAAAATGTCCATAGTTAATTTGGACAAAGATGCATCTTATGGATCAACCAATTCGTGATGGTGTCCGTAAAATTTACGGAGTGTCATTTTTAATCTGTCCTCCTCACAACTTTCCTAACAGTTTCTGCGTTAGGAGCCCACTCCTGTATATGAAGTCTGTATAGTGTGAACATGCACAACAACGTATCGAAAAACGTACCAGGAAGAACGGGCAACTCGAGGGAATATATAGCAATTTTTGCGTGTATTAATGCCGATGGAAACAATATGGCTCCTCTATATGTTGTCAAGGGCAAAACAATGAAATCTGTTAAATCTTTTGCAACTATTGATGGCCCAAAAAATACAGTATGGACATACCATTACCAAGAAAAAGGCTGGTTGTGTGATATTTTGGGAGAAATGTGATTCCGTGGTATATTCCTGTGAAATGTGGTCCAAAACGCCTCAACTACTAATAATGGATTCCAACGGTTCTCATGAATTCATTGGCTTATTGGAAAAGGCAATGCAAGAAAACATAATTGTTCTTGCATTCCTATCTCACACAAGTCACCACTTACAGCCATTGGATAAAAGGTAAAATCACAAAAAATACTGAACTTAAGAGGAAAATCAATTCGGAAAGTCCATAATCACATGGCAAAATCAAACAACAAAACGCATCAAAAACGAATGGACAAGAACTGTCATATTCTGACTTGGAACAGGCATTTTCAAATGTAGAAAATGATGGATTAAACCTGGTTCTATAGCGCTAACCCTCTCACTTTAATGACAGTCTCATCAATTTCCAACATATTTACATTGATGCGTTAAATAAACAGACACAATAAATATAATAGTCATCATATAACAATTTTAAAAGGAACAATCTAACAAAACACAAAAACATCTATCTACGAACACATTCATTGATTTGAGTGTCTGACGTCAGAAAATTCTACACGTCACATAAATTTATCGTTCAATGTGCATACAAACAATTATAAAATTAACATAGGAATGTTAGCATACAGGGTTAAAAATCAAAAGTATGTAAGAATTTGACGTTTGTGGTTCAACGTATATTGTAATTCATAATAGAAATATATCATAATGACATATTATAGAACAATATCATTCTGACGGGATCTTTTAAGGTACAGAGTCACGTTATAAGAACAAAAGAAATACAAAAAGTCGCATGTAAAAAACAAACCACCAAACCACATGGACGAGATGTATAAGTACCGAGCCACGTGAAACGGATATTACATTATTGGATAAGAATGTGTTCGGTCCATTCTCTTATGCTTATGACCAAGTATGTTCTGAATTCATTGCAGAACACCCATATCATGTTATTAATAAAGTAACATGACCTAGACTTTTCTGCCAGGCATGGGAGCGTGGTAATTATCCGGAAAATGTCAAAAGGGGTTTTAGAGCAACCGGTATTTGGACGTACAATCCCTCTGCTGTGCCTTATTCAGCATGCTTGCCATCTGATATGTATGAGCTACCTTTAATAGACCAAATTGAAATTTCAGAGACAGTTGATGCAATTGAGAGTGCAGGACTAGACACTTCTCTTGGTTTATTGGCAGAGGCAGCATAGTCGTTTGCACCATTACAATCTGAAAAGAACGTGTTTGTTGAAGTTGTCACTGAAAGTTACAATCAATCTGCACTGCAATCTTCAGATGATTCTTTAGTCCCGGTAGATGATGTCGACTCACTATTACATGTTCTTTACGACGGATATTTAACATTATTTGACGTTCCAGACGTTGAGGTTCAATCAGTCGCAACCAAGTTGAATTCCAATATTGAAAAAATATTTGCCATTCCACAAGCAACCAAAAAGCAGATTTAAAAGCAATAACTTCTCATTGACTATTGAACAGTGAAGAAGTTGTCAAAGTTAAAAAAAAAAAAAAGGAGAAAAAGAACAAAATCAAAAGTGGAACAAAATTTATAACTAGCATGCAGTTGTTGGATTCTTTACTTTAGCAATGAACATTGTTTTACTTGTAATTCTCACAGTAGTTCAACAAAAAATAATGCATGATAACAGTGTTATTTTTTTTATCACGCAATACATTAAATAATAATACTAAGTACAGTAATGATTTTAAATATTGTACTCTCTTTCTAACAGTACAACATCTAAGAAGAAAACAGTTGAAAATGTTTATTCATTACAATGTGCAGTTCTTAAAAAAACAAGAATGTGTCCTCAGTACACGAATGCCCCACTCGCACTTTCATTTTCTATGTTCAGTGGACCGTGACATTGGGATAAAAACTCTAATTTGGCATTAAAATTAGAAAGATCATATCATAGGGAACATGTGTACTAAGTTTGAAGTTGATTGGACTTCAACTTCATCAAAAACTACCTTGACCAAAAACTTTAACCTGAAGCGGGACAGACGGACGAATGGACGCACAGACCAGAAAACATAATGCCCCTCTACTATCGTAGGTGGGGCATAAAAACTAGAGAAGAATATACTTCCAAGTAGATCTCTTGAACAAATTGCTTGGCAAATATTACAATTTAGATTCTGATGCCCTGGAACTACTGTCAGTTTTGGGGTAGTGATTATTAAAACATTAGAAAGCTCTTCAAGTTGTGTAATATTTAAATCTCGTATCTATTTACTTTAATGTTTGACTGGTTATAATTGCTTTTTTCCAAAATACCATTTTATCAGAATATTAATTTATTAAAATGCTGCATATATTATATTGATTTATTTTCTATTACCACATATTTTATTTAATTCTTTTGAATTTAGTTTGATGATTAGCTTATCAGTAGAGACGGTAAGCAATTTTGATTTTGCGGTGTTTTTTGTCATTTCTGTAGTCCTAACAATGAAGAGGTATACATATTTTGATGTTAAATGTGATAATTTTAGGCTGATGTTCAGAGATGATAATTCCAATGTTGAGTCTAATTTCATTGGTCACCCACCAACAATATTGCTGTATATGACTTTAATGTATTGATGTTTCTATTTGTTAAAGGCTATATGTAAGTGTTCATATCTGTCATTTTAACTCGTGAATATTAGCCTCATTGGCAAGCATATCAAATCTAATATATAAGTCTAAATTTAGAGAAATATATAATGCTTAACATAATAATCAACACTGTGTGATGTTGCAGGTGTCTTTAGTGTTTTTAGGAAACCAGAAAATCATCACATGTCGAGACGAATTCTTCATAATTCATAGCAAATTCTTCATCAGCTTCAGCAATTGTTAAATATGTAATTCTAAAGTGGTTCACACTTTTTACTCTACATGAAATTGCTGAAAAGACAAAACTTATTCCTTGATACAAAAGATCATGTTTTTTTTATATAATATGTGACGGTGGTAAATAACAGGTCTGTTTGATGAAATAACTTGCTTTTGTCCTATATACATTTTCTGTATTCATAGCAGGCCACTCATTTTCAGAAGACTGCAAATCCCTGTGTAAGGTCACAAACGCTACTAAGGAACACGACTCTCTATGGATCAATACTGGTTGCCTACGTTTCCTTTTCGGTGGGTTCTTATAAGTAGTACCCTTCAGTGATGAAAAGATAACAACTCGCCTATTTCTTATCTGAGATGTTCCCTATAATTGTAATCATAAAAAAATTATAAACTAATAAAATATTATACAAAATCTCGTATTAACATGATGAAAGTCGCTTTTTGAATCGTGTATTATTCTGGAAAGTAAGATTTTTTTTTTATAGACAATGCCGAAACAATGGACGCCATGAATATATCCTTTTACTTGTATTCAGTTAGGCAGCAACCATTTGATTTTCTGGGGGGCTATGTTTTTTTTTGGAAAAAAAAGTTTGTTTCCAGTTTTGGGAGAAAAAAATAATTTGTTTTTTGATTCTGAGAAAAAAAATTGTTTGTTTCACCCTCAGCTGCCACTATATGTAATGCTAAAATTGAAAAAAAAAATTGTTTTCGACTTGTCGCGAAAAAAATAGATTGTTTTTCGCCGCAGGCGAAAAAAAAAGTTTGTACAGAAAAAAACACCATAGCGATCGATCTTCTGTCAAATCTGATTCGTTCAACATGTTCAATGGCACATGTCTTTATATTGAGAACAGTTCTGACATTTCGTACAAGAACAACCTGGTTCCCATTTTTTATTAACCTTTTAACATCTGCAGTTGTGTTTGATACAACCTTTTTTTTTACATTTACAACCACCTTAGAAGCTAGTTTACATGATTTTGTAGTGACAACATATGGGACGATTTTCCCTACACATGCTTTACTTTACTTTACTTGTTTGTTCTCTATCAGTAACTGCAGACGGAAGGTGTGGTAATAGTATTTTCGGTTGCTTGATCATACATTTGAGACACCAGGCAAGATCTCAACCAGTCAGGTGTAACAGATGTAACACTGGGGGTATTTGATCTTCATATGAAACCCTTACATTTTCACGGATAATATATGGCATCTTCAGTGCTTTTTTTTGCGTGTTTAATTCGAACATTTATGCAAACCATCTTTGAATAAGTCAACAGGAGTAATAAATTCAGGTGATCATTATGTTAAATTTTTCGAGAAATACAAAAAATATATTTATGAAAGAAAAGATAAAAACCGACCGTCTTCGGAGTTAGAATTAGTGTCACACAACATTCCTACCGCTTTTGGCTGTAAACCAAAAATGAAATTAGCAAGTTGAAAATAAGGTACTAAAAACCACCTGCCAATTCCAACAGAGAAAGAGGCATAGTCGCATACATCACTGTGCTTAAACGGCTGAGATGGAGACGCCTTGCGTCGGTTAGAGACTTCTCTTCTATAGAATAACAATATCATGAATGCATCAATTAAACCACTGATTTCAAAAGTTGTATTAATCGTTTAAGGAAACCCCTAAACTAAACAGGTGATTAAATTCTACAAAATAAACGATCACAGCACAATTTAAAAAAAACACTTAGGCTGTCCGTAACTTCAAAACAACTTGTCCGTAACTTTTTTCATTATACCAACAAGGGTGTCCGTAACTTTCAAAGAATCGACATACGTGGATGTAATGTTTAAACTTATGATAGTGATTGCATCGATTACATAATCAGAAATGAAGTAAGATTTCTAGTATGATATAATGCATTGTATCGATGGAAGACAAAATTGGGAATAATATGAAAAAAATAACGATAAATCCGTAAAACTCGGGTCTGATTTTGTATATTAACATCAGGGTCATAAATCGCCCAGTTCGGAGGGTGATTTCCGACCATTTCAGATCTCATTGTTGATTTTTATTATTGAACAAGAAGACCACACAAGTATTTTTACACATACATGTGGCGTGTATACACTTACTGATTTTCTGCCAACAACGACAAGGGTAGCGTGAATCTGAGATTTTGGAAGGGGAACGAACCCAAGTTACTAAGACATTTCTCTCATCCCACTCCCCACAAAAAAAATCCCATCAGCATTGATAGTAAAATAAAAGGGAGTTGGCAATCTGCGCACACTAGGACGTTGCGCACGATATTGCGACACGCTGCTACGTCTGGGTGATTTGGGTTCCCCAACGTTAGCTACTGTATTTGTTCTGAGTCTCTTTTCTCTTGGTTATTTTGACGCCTATCGTTATATTGTAAAAAAATCACATGACAATTATCAAAGGTTAAGTCAAAAACGAGTATATTCAAATGACATTCTTTTTTATTAATTTAAAAAAAAAAAAAAAAACACTTAACTTGTAAGTCCAATGACATAACGATTCGATTAGAATCTTGTGGCCTGTTGCATTCGGTGCTCGAACTTTAAAGATTTGCAGTAAATAAGAAAACTTGAAGAAAGGACATTTTGTAAACCGATCTCTCATCGCTCCCGCTTTCTGATATGTCGCGTGACCGGTTTTTAATTAGATTGTTTTACAGCTACAGTAGCTGCATATTTCTTTGTATGAAAGTTGCATTAAATTTCAATAAATTGAACAAAACTAAAAGACACAATAGGTAAAAGTCAGTGACAATAAAAGGAATAGAGCAGTCAACATAACGTTAGTGTAACAATTAGAAATAGTATATGCAAATATAAATAACTAAGACAACAGGGTAATTTAATATCATAACACTCACTGGTAACATACAAATAAAGAAAAAAAATAAAACATACTTGGAAACATATTTAAAAAGAACATAACACTATAACTAACTGGTGGGATGTATAAATACCGAGCCGCGTCAAAGATTATTCATTAAAATACACATAAAAAAGAAACGGAGGTGAAAGTAAACCGCAAACAGATAATTAAACTCAAAAAGTTAAAAAGTATGACAAAGCCATGGTCCGATCCGAAAAACATGGAAGACCACATTAGTTAAAAATAATCTAGCCATAACCATGATCGAGTACCACAAACCCCATATAAAACTTCTGTTGTTTAAGTATGATGCGTTAATAAAATCACATTTGGTGGTCATGAGCAGTATAAACGGCCGTGTAGGTTACAAATAAGGGGTTTTCTGATGTTAATTGTCCTTTAATTGTTGAAACTATAACTCTTAAAATTTTAAATCAAAAGTTACCCACATCTGAAAAAAAGTTACGGACAGTATGCTTAGTTTCAATCATAAAGTTACGGACGTCTTATGCTTTTTTTAAAGTTGACCTTGCGCTTTAGTGAACACTAAATTAACAAACTTATGGTAATTGTAAGTGATTTCTTCATTCAAGAATCCTATAAATATTTACATTCTGCATGAAAAACGTCGTTAAAGGTAAATTTTGTATGAATTAAATATCAACGAGTTTAGAGTCCGCCATCTTACTGTTTAAGCATAGTGATACATTGCATATGTAAAGAAATTGTCTTCTTAATTTGTTCGAACAGAAATATGAAAACAGAAGACATTAGTACTACGTTAGGAATTATCTGTAAAATAACCAGGAATGAGGTTGGTAAAAGAGGGTGGGGTACGTGTACGGGAGAATGTTTAAACAAACGCATTTCATGATGAGCAAATAAGCTACATAACTGTCGCTGTCTACAAGTCATCTATTTTTATTTGGGATTTCCCGGTTGTACATTTGTAAACATTGCAGACGATAAGTAGACTTCTGAATAAATATGTCATGTAAATTTCGGAATAAAAAGAATGTTTAAAATCATTATTACAGTAATCTGAAAACATTTTAAACATGCATTACCTTCTGATCCCTCAATTACAGTTTCGTGTCCACCGGGATTTTCACGGAAAGAGGCAGTGTCCCTGATACAATTTATCATGATCTCTGCTGACTGGGAAGGCTAGGTAGGAGAAGGACCACCACCTGTTTGTGACCTTTCCCTCTGCCATTTGTAAACCTTTGTTTTGCACCACGGCTAAGGTTTCACCATATGTTCTTCTCCTCTGTCCTGAGGCAGACCCCCCAATGCATTAACCCTGGTGATATCTAGCCACATTTCTTTCTTTTTGGCATTGGTCACTTATGGGGAATGCTCCCCCTGTAGGAGGTCAGGTGTGTTTTAAACAGCTCACTAATGAGGTTGCTCTCAGTAATAGTGAAATTTAATTTTTCCTCCCTTGTATTTTTCCAGACATTTTTTCGGCCATGTTGAATAATACAGGAATTTTAATTTTTCTTAGAATTGTGGGAATCATTAATTTTATTTTTAATCACATCGTAAAGTTTTACACTGCGTTAAGTAACATTGCCGTTTACATTTTTTGAACAACAATATTTAACGCATTTATAAGTGAGCGACTGCGTTAAGATTTAACGACTCGTTAGGCTTAATGTCGTTAATTTAACGACACTTTATGAACAATTGGGCCCTGATCTAGTGTCTTAATCGATACTAGTCTTTTCCTTAACCGGCTTTTAAGTCTGAGCAGATTCATGTAACCCTGTGTTCAAACAAAACTATTCGTTTCTAATAAATAAACTCATCATAGATACAAGGATTGAAATTTTATATTTTCGCCAGACGCGCCTTTCTTCTACAAAAGCAATGAAAAGACTCATCAGTCTACCTCGAAAAAAAAAAAGGCATAATAAAGTACGAAGTTGACGAGCATTGAGAACCCAAAATTCCTTCAATTTTGCCAAATACTGTTAAGTTAATCTATTCCTGAGGTAGAAAAGCCTTAGTATTTCAAAAATGCATAGTTTTGTAATACAAAAAGCTAATCTATAATTATGAATATATCAATGATAACTCAAGTCAACACAAAGTGCTGACTACTGGGTTAAGATACCCTCGGGGGAATTAAAATTCCACCAGCAGTGGCATCGACCCAGTGATTGTAAATAAACTCATCATAGAAACCAGGATTGTTGAAATTTTATATTTGCGCCAGACGCGCGTTTCGTCTACAAAAGACTTGTTAGTGACGCTCGAATAAAAAAAAATGTTAAAAAGGCCAAAAAAAGTACGAAGTTGAAGAGCATTGAGGACCCCAAAATTCCTAAAAGTCTTGCCAAATACAGCTAAGATAATTAGAAAATCGGTGTTTATTTGAATCTCTTTAATCATTTTTTACCACCTGGCATATGACATGTTGAACAAAAGAACCTCTTCTCTCGCCATCGACTATAATGTTGTTGACACCAATTTACAGTATTCTTATTATGACAATTAAACCAGTTTCCAATGACATGAATACCTATTACTTCTGCAAAAAAGTTGAGGGTTTGAAATTTCGACACCATGGTCAGCTATATTGGGACATATTTGATAAGTGTCCGACCTTCTCTTTTTTAGAGGAGAGGGTTTGACATATTTGCTTGTAAAGAAATATAACAACTTGGGACAAAGCCAGCCCAAGGGTCTCAAGCTTAGATTTCTTGTAACCAACTTGAAAACTCCGATGGCTTGTTAAAAGTAAGGTACAATCTATTTGCACTCTTCTAGTTAACAAAGTTTATGTCAATAAGGATTAAATTTGTTTACATACATGTATATAGTCCTATATAACATGCCAAATTATTCTCTTTTTGTTTGTTAATTCAATTTGACAAAATAGCTCCATGCATGCTACCTGTAAAATTTCAAAATGTAAGGTTTATGTGGACCTTTTGGCTAAGATGGCTGAATTTTCACCGCGAAATTTACTTGAGTATAAAGCCAAACAAGTACAAAGTTGAAGAGCATTGAGGATCCAAAATTCCAAAAAATTGTGCCAAATACGGCTAAGGTAATATATGCCTGGGATAAGAAAATCCTTAATTTTTCGTAAAATTCAGTTTGGTAACATGAAATTTATTAAAATGACTATATTATTGATATTCATGTCAACACCGAAGTGTTGACTACTGGCATGGGCTAGTGATACCCTCGATAACAGTTTTTTTTTACTGACAATAATTGCTAATTTAAACTGTGTACCTGAGTGAATTATATCAACTGAAACTCAACTGATTGTTAATTTTATCATCTGCATTGACGAAAAAAAGTGCATTGCATAATCCAGTTAAGTTTTAAACTTTCTAAATCATACAATTCATAAGAAGTTGATTTATTAGGGTATGTTATTCCTAATAAAAAAAATCAGAACTTTAATATGCACGTTCGCTCTTTTGCTTTCACTCCAATATATTTACACAAACTAAACTGGCAATATACAATTTAAAATTCGAAAAATGAGTATAGTTATATCCAAGGGCAAAAATCAAATAAAAGCACTTATGATATCAGAACAACCTAAAAAATAAAGTTGTTTTACACAATACTATATAACAAACTATTGCGTAGTGTGGACGTATTTTAATTTTGATGATTTAAATGAAGATGAAGTGCAAAGTATGTTCTTTCACACACGT
Source organism: Mytilus galloprovincialis (assembly GCA_037788925.1). Lineage (NCBI taxonomy): Eukaryota > Metazoa > Mollusca > Bivalvia > Mytilida > Mytilidae > Mytilus > Mytilus galloprovincialis. Next base: position 41,067,172 of record CM075333.1, on the reverse strand, counting down.
GGTAACTATCGATGACTTGCACTACAAAAGTCTAAGTCTGAAAAGACAAGTTTTTGTCTTGATTTGCATAAACTTTTACTCGACATTCTCCAAAAGTATGACTTGTGTCTTAATTTTTCTTGACAAATTCTCACTAATATTAAATTTGTATGAAATTTACTCGACATATTCTTGACATTCTGAATATGGTCTTAAAATTTCTTGACAAATTATTCACATTTGACTACTGTCTTGAAATTTTTCGACATATTCTCGACATTCTTATTTTTTTCTCAGTATGGCTTGACATATTCTGAACATATTTGTGTCTCAAATTTACTTGACAGTTCTGAGTTTTACAAATCATGACCAATATTCATGATATAACTTTAATCTTTATTTCTCTTTATATAATATACTGTTGTTTCAAGTTACACTTCTTGCAAGAAAAATGAAGTGGGCATGTAAAATAATTGATGAAATCTAATGTATAAAATAATTTATATGTGGGTGTGTTGATATAAAACTATTAAAATGAGGGTTTTTAAAAAAATTACAATTTTTTTTTAACAACATTTTATATTTATTCATCAAATATGCTTGTTACATTGTTACACCAGGAAACCAAGCTTTTCTTGATGCATCCTGTAATAATGCACCGATTGCCCAGGTTAGCAATCAGCTGCTGGTATATATGTATATATTATAAAATTACAATTTTGATTCCTAATTAAATGATTAAAACTAATCATACTGTAGCGGGCAGGGGCTTGAAATGCTTCGACCCAAGAGTTTTTACTCAAATTATATGAGTAGTTTGTAAATAACAAAGTCAGTATGACAAGATATGAGCTGGTCAGTATAATAAAAGCATTTGCTAAAAGTCACGTAAATAAGTTTCTATCTTTTATTCATTTCAAGAATCATATAGTTTCAGTTATATTCAAGATAAACAACAATTTCAACTAGTAATATATTTAAACTATAGACTAAGATGATATGACAAGAATCTATTCAGTATAATACATGTAGTAATTTATCTCTACACTCAAGAGATATTTAATAACTTATCTCTAAACTCAAGAGATATTTATTAACTTATCTCTACACTCAAGAGATAATATGTTGGTGTGTCAGAAAAATACATAAAAAGGCTGAGTTCTGCTTTCTTACTAAGAAAATAAATTACCTAAGAGAAAATCCTAACTTCAAGTGAATTTAATCAGAATACCTCTTTCTGACATTTTTGTATATAGTTGTAACTGATACCTCACCAGTTACATAAAACATGTTTATTATTATTATTAGTTATATACAGAACCTTTCCCGAATAACTAACAATGAAATACAGTTTATACCATACATAAACTATATTGTTTATTATAATTTCCAGACCTTTAGGAAATTATCCCTTACTTGTCAAATGTTTTCCTATTTAATCCTATTTATTACAAAAAGACAAACGTTAACAGTAAATATGAACTTCAATGAACAATTTCAATAATCCTAACTTTAAAAGATAAACTAGAAATAAAGCTTTAAAGAGTCCGCTAAAATGAACTTTGAAAACGCTAACTTTACTATTTTCCTTTACAATTTAACCTTTTAAAAAAAAATAAGTTTCTAAGAAAAATTAACCATTTTGACTAAAATAAATAACGAGCAAATAAAAAAAATACCAACTGTAAGAACCAAAAGTTTAAGCAGAACTGACGACCAAGCGTCGAAATTACGTCAATGTTGGATTGTTGGATTGTTGGATGGTTGGATTGTTGGATCGCGCGCTTGCCGTCCAACCAAATATTTGAATTCTTAAATAAATTACAAAAATCACAATAATATACAATTTAAGTAACCTTTATATAATAAACAAAGTTTGCATGGTACTAAACAAATTTCTATGGTAACTAAAAATACAACAATATATACAGCGCCACCGGAAGTCGCAATACGTAAACAACATTGCAAAAAGTTATGTGTGTCACCGGCGGACCAAAATGATAAATATCAAGGATAGTGAGCATAAACATCTACAAAACATTGAAGACGTTGATTATAAATACTAAAAGGAATTACAAGAAGTATGTGAAAACAGTTGCCAACACGTAAAAATAGTGTTTTTATTGAACAATCGTCCCAAGTGACACATGGGTTCTACTGCGCATGTCAATACATTTCATTCATAAAATTCAAGCACAGGTGCGTGGAATTTACTACGATTTACTACGATCTACTACAGTTGCTACAATTGGATCTTCACAAAAATACAAGACATACAGTTGGATTATTCAGTGGATTATTACTATGAACTGGTAAATTATTACATGAACTTCAACTGGTTTATCAAATATATGCAAATGACAGTAATACAATATTTCTAGAAAACTCATAACATTGTAATAATAATGTTCTTACTATACTTATTAAATGTTAATAAAAACTTATTTGCTTCAATTATCATATGTTCCAGACTACAAGCATTACAAGTAGTATAATACAAGTTATTTTACACAGTTACTGTTTCCTACATGATAATAACTTTCATAAAAAATACAGAATATTAAACAGTATGCTTTATAAATACCAATTTAAAACATACATCAAAAATATCTTACATGTCTATCACACATCACAATAAAAATCCATGTACCCTAGTCGTCATACTGTACAATACTATAGACATATTTCATTCTAAATTCATAATATTCAATATTAATATGGTAAATAAAGGCAACAGTAGTATACCGCTGTTGAAACTCATAAATCCATGGACACAATCAAAATCGGGGTAACAAACTAAAGCGCATTAAATATAAGAGGAGAACAACGACACAACACTACAATGTAACATACACAGAAACCATACGGTGACCTTTAGTTGTTAATTTCTTCATTTTTATAATGCCCAAATTTTTAAATACAACTCGATATAATTCAATTTAAGTAATTTTTCTGCGTTCGCAAAACTGTGCGGCAACCAATCTACAAATAAATGAAAAGTAGTACGTGGGGAAAAAATTAAAATCCCTGAATAAACGTCTACAAAAGAAGAAAAATGAACCCAAAAGAAAATAAAAAGATTTAGTGCTGAAAGCTTAAGAAATAAAAAGAAAACCACCATTAATCTTGTTGAAAAAAGGGTTTCCTACAATAAAATCCTCACATCTCTATTCTGGTAATCCGCTACAACAGGCTCCTCAAAAACATTGCTGTTGTTGACATCGTCATCGTCGTCATCATCAGAATCCTCAAACTCGTAGGCAATAGTTGACAATCCTTTATCTGCATCATGCCCGGTGATAGTTCCTGTTTACCAAAACTCCTCCCAACCAGCCTCTCGATAAAAGATGTGGTCAACTCTCCTACCTACTAAAAAAGCTGGATCCAGAGTCACAATCCTCAACCAGTCCTTCTCCATGTCATCTAGCAAAGGGAAGCGAAAATTCTCTGTTTCACCATTATAAACTAAAATGTACATATACTTCCCATGCCCTACCTTTAGACCCGTAATTATACCATAGTACTATCTGCTGGATCCATCAAATTCCTCTATCATGTGCTGAACTCTCTTACCAATCAAATCTTCAGGTTTGACAGGTGCTGGTGTGTTTGGAACTACCCTACTACTACGTGTACCACCTTGCGTCTTCTGTTTTTTCTTTGGAGACTCTGTTTGTCTCTGCCTTTCTTTTTCTACAAGTTCCTTCTCTTAGCCTGACCACTTACTTGATTCGCTGCTTGTTTTTCTTTCCTCTAATCTTCTGCCTGGCGAAAAACACACTTCAGATTGGCTGTCAGTTTCTCTGCACTCAGATACTTGCCGTCGGTCATCACATTAAGGATCTTACCTGTGTTAGGAGTACCCAATACATACCGCCGCCTAAATGTCAACTGAGTTTGTAAGGTTTTAAATCGCTGTCTGCTCTCTAGGGAAAGCAACTGTCTATCTCACTTGGTGTCTTCCACAAGCCCCGTACTTCCTGAAGATTCTGTGTGAGTTCCTCTTTTTTTTTCTATCATGCTGTTCCTTAGCCACTTTCTTCTCTCTTCATGGCGAGTGCTTCCTGCTGTTGCTGGCGAGTGTCTGCTTACTTCTCAACATACCTCTTGCGTTGTTCCCTAGAACCTTCCCTGGCCTGGCGGAGAACCTTTAGATAATCAAAACAAACATAGACTGTTAAAAGTAGGTTTTAAAACTAAAAACACATGAATTATTTTATTTAAATGTTCTCATTATGCTCATATACATGTGAGTGCCAGTACTGTGACCTATATTTGTTAATGTCTTTATCATTTTGGTCTGTTGTGGAGAGTTGTCAAAACACATTTCCTTATATTTATACTAATTTTTTTGTTGTCGATTCTTGCTCATTTTAACATTGTAATTAATTCATGTTTTGTGTATTATACTGTTTTTCTGATTCTTTTTCTATGCATTGTTAATACAGTTTAGAAGATGCTTTAACTGTGATAAGCCATAGGAAATTTGACCCTTAATTTTACTTCCAATAACTGCTTTAATTGGTGGTATTATACCACTAACTTTTAGCATTGCATACATTAATTTGCTTTTCAAACACATGCATGAAACATTTGCCACTGAACAATAATCAACCAACAATCAATCATAATTTTAATCATAAACATTCTACTACCTGTTCACGATGTGCTTCATCCAAGCTTCCTAACCAGTTTTATTCTGTTACACCGTTCCGTAATTTATATAGTTCGTTTGATTATATTCTTAATCTATTTATGTGTTCCAGTCTAGGAGGATTATTCATCTTTAACGTTAAAACATCGTACCGTCGCTACCTTTCCCTCTCTCATACGTATCCGTTACAGGAAAATTGCAAGGTCATTACGATCACGAGGAACATTTCGTCGAGACGTCATCTTGGACACAATTCGTGGCTTACCACAGAGTGAGTTAATTATATAACATTGTATTTAAAGCCTTCCAATTGCCTTTCGTATGATTGAACCTTTTCTCCGTGTAATACTGGAAATGTAACCGTTCTTAAAAGTACATTTTCTCGGATTCAACGGACTGTGCAATCAATTATTTTGGACATTCCATACACTAGAAACATTTTAAATACAACACATTGTAAAATTATATTTTATTTGTTTTTTAGCTTTTTACCATTTGTAAGATTGGTTTAAGAATAAATTGTCAGCACCTGATATTCTTATTGCTTGAGCCAAATCGTGGTTAAACTTAATGGCCAAGCCATTGCAAGTTTGCTGTATGGTTCTGTGTCCACATCGTGATCCCCTCCATGGCGTTGGTGGTGGTCCTCGACATGACTCTTATAAGGCTGTCCAACTGTGAGAAGATCTATTCAGGTCCAACATTCGTCCTTGGAACTGTTGCCGACTCCGGATCCTCCAGAAGCTCGGGTGACCAACCGGTCCTTCTTGTGCACCTGAGAGCACCCCTAGTTTTTGGTGGGGTTCGTGTTGTTTATTCCTTAGTTTTCTATGTTGTGTAGTGTGTACTATTGTTTATCTGTTTGTCCTTTCATTTTTAGCCATGGCGTTGTCAGTTTATTTTCGATTTATGAGTTTGACTCCCTCTGGTATTTTTCGTCCCTCTTTTATCCTTCTGGACTGTCTCCTCTCAAAGATGAATTCCTCTCCTTTCATCAAGGTTAAAGCGTCAGTGGACAATCTCGTGAAGGCGTCGTACAGCTGCTGATACAATGGGTTCAACTCGCTCACATGTCCATTCTCCTCCATGAATCTCCACATTGGCCCTGTCACCATTTTTGATGCTATACATAGTGATCTGGTTCCTGCTCGAAAAGACAACATAGAGAGATCAGCGTTCACTGCTGTAAAGATTCTATTATCTGCTTTATGCCTTTCTGCAAAGGTCAGAAGATCATTTAAGTAGATAATAAACTCCTGCAGCATTGTGAAATAAAATGTTAAATCTGTTACCTTTGCAGAAAGCTAGTGGCACTTCCATTACCTGCCCTTGAGTGTGTAAAAAGTCCCGGAACTGTACTGTTTTCCCCGCTTTTTTTTCATCCACGATCCTGCACTGCCTTACATACTGTCCGTACCAGTCTCGGTGTACCTGATTCACCTGGTATACTGTATCCGCCTGGTAAGGTAGGGGCTCCAACCTTCTCACCAGAGTGAACAAGACTCTCCCACAATGAAAGAGTTTTGTTCGCCTGCTCAGACAGACATACTAAAATATGAAGACCACAAAAGAAATAATTAATGGTAATATACCTCTCTCTCTCTCTCTCTCTCTCTGGACTGCAGTAATGGTGTCTTAGTTCTCAATGGCATGTGGTAAGGCTTTCTCTCTATATTCTGACAGTAAAGTAACTAGCATTTTGTTGACACTGGCCTGGTCGCTAACTGTGTGTTCTTTATCTTTACTGCTACCTGTCTTACCTGGTCATTATCATCGCCTGTCATCTCTGTAATGATGCCCTCTAGTAACTTTTGATATACTTCTGCATCTCAACCTGCCATATCACGCATTCCCATGCACATGGTATAACCTAATATTGAAATTGCACCATAAAGCCCAAATGTAGTGGTGCCATTAAGCCCTACAGTAATATTACCTTCAGAGGCATGTATCTATTCCTTCAAGTGAACCAGAGCTACACTTCTGACCTTCAACAACATGTACTTGGCAAATGTCGATCCACGTAGTCGTTGCGGGGTCATACAGTAATCTTCTCCATCACAGTCTTTATGATCTTGGGGACATTCTTTGCTCCAACTATCATACTCATCAGCTCCATGTAGACCCCTCGTATGATGTCTGTAGACCTACCATCATGAAAGGTTACAATTTCTCGCTGGTTCAAAAAGGCTTCCATCTGCTCCTGAGACTCCAAATACCGACCTTTCTAAAATGCTACCTCCTCTTTCAACTCATCATTTCGTTGGTAAAAAAACAATAATTATCAATACCTTTAAAGTACCTGACCCAGGGGCGTAGCTAGAAAGAAACGATGTGCCAGCAACTACTGCCGAGAGGAGCGAGGCGAAAACATTTTGGGACCCTTTTATGCAGAAAAAATGCATTTTTTTTGGTTTTCGGTCATAGGACTGTTAAAAGAGGAGCTATATGTAGATAGGACTTATAAAAAAATTATGAATGTAAAACTATTAATAAATCTTCTGAATAGAGTAATCCATAAACAACACATATTTGTGATACAGAATTTATTCAAAATTGTCCAAAATCTGCTCTTCGGGTCTAGGCAGAAACAAACTTCTGTAATTGTCAATATTCACACTGAAATCCCGTAGTAATGCTAGTAACCGTCGTTCATTGTTGATCGTACATTTGTTTTCAACATACGTAGTACACTGATAGATCTCCATGGTAGCACTCGTTGAGATTTGTTCGTTTGTTATATTTCTTACAACACGATGGAGCAGATACAGCGCAAAGAAGCGATTTTCTGATAATACTAGACGCGACTCCACTCTCCAGTTCCCTTATCATATCATATGGTCTATGAACGCAAAAAATAATGAGACTTTCCAATACTGTTTTGGCGTGTTTGCAGGGTGATTTGCTCTGGTAGTCTGTCGACCACATCGCCTCGGTATATTAATTTCAACGATATCGAGGGGTTCTGATAATTCTAATGCCGATTGGTACATCTCATTCCAAACTGATGAACCGTGCACTGTATGTGCTCCAAAAACTACATGTCTTAGACTGAGTATTACAAATTCAAATCTAGTAAAAGATACAAGTTACTGTCCGAATTTGTCATAATCTCCAATGAAACTTTTATTTGAAACCAAATGCCGTTATTTAATGATATTTCATCAATTAAAAAAGTGACAACATAGGTGTTTCCTTTAAGTTTAACATTCAATCTATACATTTTTATTTTGCCATTTTTTTTCTGCATGCCGAATCGATGTGCACGCACCTGCATGTTAGCGTATAGGCAGCTACGCGCCTGTGACCTTTTCCCGCTGGAGTTATGTGATGGTGTTGGACATCTCCTGAACTAACTCCACCTCTACCTTCCTCCTGTTGCTGTTGGATTTCTTCTGCAATATAAGTTATTAAAGTACATTCTGCAATTTTTGTATTTGAACATAAAAATTTGCATCTAGTATACATTTATATAATTAGTATACCTTCAATTACGGTATATGTCTTTGTGAATGTTATTCTTGACTTCTCAAACTTGCTTGTGTTACATTGTTCGTTGCTTTCATTTTCTGTTTCACACTGCTCTTCTATAAAACATTTTGCTGATCTGAAAGGCAATGAATGTGAAAACCTTTATCTTTTCTTTATTTTTTTCTTCTTTAAATTCTTCATCATCAGAATCAAAGTCAACGTTAAACTATTTCTATCCGAAAAATTGCTTGTTATACATGGTTTGGTGATTTCATTAACAGATTCATTCAGATCTTCTTCCAAACGTTTCTCTGATTGTGTAGGCAATACTTTTGACGCCATTTTCTTTACTTTACTGCTTTAATCTATAGACTACCCAAACTTGATTGTGTTACATTGTTCGGTGCTTTCATCTACTTATTGATACTGCTCTTCTCCAAAACGTTTTGCTGATCTGGAAGGCAATGAATGTGAAATCTCTTTCTTTTCGTTGTTTCTTTCTTCTTTAAATTCTTCCTCATCTGATTCAAAGTCAATTTCATTAATTATATATTATACAGTTTTAGAATTGCTTGGTTGGCTATATAACTTTTTTGATCTGAGCGTCACTGATGAGTCTTATGTAGACACAACGCGCGTCTGGCGTATTAAATTACAATCCTTGTACTATTCATGTTGCCATTTTTGGGTCAAAATGTTTGGGTTCTTAAGTATTTTTTACTGCTTTTTTTAGGGGTACGTATATCATGTATAAATTGTATAACTAATTTAATCATGTGATATATACAATTTAATTACGAGTTGACTTATTTGCCATAATAAAAGAACATTATTTACAGTAAATTGTTCCGTGTATTTTTGTGATTTTACTTTTTGTTATATTACTATTTTTAATATTTTATAATGCATACCGTCTTTGACCTTTCTTTGTCAGTCATTCCTTGTAGAGGTCCTTCAACCGCCTAGCCGCCTTCAGTTGTCTGCTCTATTCATTCAGACTCGACTTCAACACCTCTGTTTCCTTCTAGTGCTGGGTAGTGGTTGCGTCCCCTCTCTGTTCGGTCTGTTTTTCTCTTCATCTAACTGCTGGTTTCTGGTGACTTATTTCTGAAATTAGCCAAAGATTTATCTAATCCTCTTAGCTCCAAATGAATACTCACCGCTCCTACCTTCAGATTAAGGTATTTCAATCTGTCAACCAAGGCATCACTGCTACCTTGCATGTCAAACAACTCTCTTTTCAGCACCTCTATCTGGCTAGTGTGCTTTGCTTTCTTCGTCTTTTTCATCCTGTCAACCATTCTCTTTACCCTAACATGCATGGTGTGCTTCTCGGTGTCCGTCATCTTGGTTACTTCAAATGAAGAGCAAACTATACCATGAAATGTATCTACCTTATTAATACTGCTATACTTATCTATATATCTGACCACAATCATCATTGGGGTATCTAGTTTAAAAAATGTGTGGCGTGACCTGGTCAACCAACCAAGATGGCCGCCACGGCTAAAAATAGAACATAGGGGTAAAATGCAGTTTTTGGCTTAAAACTCAAAAACCAAAGCATTTTGAGCAAATCTGACATGGGGGTAAAAATGTTTATCAGGTCAAGATCTATCTGCCCTGAAATTTTCAGATGAATCGGTCAATCGGTTTTTGGGTTGCTGCCCTGAATTGGTAATTTTGAGGAAATTTTGCTGTTTTTGGATATTATCTTGAATATTATTATAGATAGAGATAAACTGTAAACATCAATAATGTTCAGCAAAGTTAGATTTACAAATAAGTCAACATGACCGAAATGGTCAGTTGACCCCTTTAGGAGTTATTGCCCTTTATAGTCAATTTTTAACTATTTTTCATAAATCTAAGTAATCTTTTACAAAAATCTCCACTGAAACTACTAGGCCACAATCATCTTTGGGGTATCTAGTTTGAAAATTGTGTCCGATGACCTGGCCATTCAACCAAGATGGCCGCCACGGCTAAAAATAGAACATAGGGGTAAAATGCAGTTTTTGGCTTATAACTATGAAACCAAAGCATTTAGAGCAAATCTGACAAGAAGTTAAATTTTCAATCAAGTCAATATCTATCTGCCCTGAGTTTTTCAGATGAATTGGACAACTGGTTGTTGGTTTGCTGCCCTCCAATTGGTAATTTTTAAAGAAATTTTGCCGTTTTTGGTTATCTTGAATACTATTATAGATAGCGATAAACTGTAAACAGCCTAAATGTTCAGCAAAGTAAGATCTACAAATACGTCAACATGACCTAAATGGTCAATTGACCCCTTAAGGAGTTATTGCCCTTTATAGTAAATTTTTAACAATTTTCATTAATTTGGTAAATTTTTACCAAGTATAGTTCTCTGTTACTAATGGGCAAAGTTCATTATAGATATAATTGTAAGAAGCAAAATCTTTCAGTAAAGTAAGAATTGCAAACACATCACCATCACTAAAATACAATTTTGTCATGAATCCATTTGTGTCCTTTGTTTAATATGCACATAGACCAAGGTGAGCGACACAGGAGGCTCTTTAGAGCCTCTAGTTTCATTTTACAAAAGCATTCAAAACTTAAAAAAAATTACATACATGTAATAAAACAATCTTCAGAACTCAATAAAATCAAACTAAAATGATTAAAAATAAATACAAAAATAAAGTAAGTTTAATAAAACTAAAGTTAAAAAAATACATGTACACTAGTACTTTTAAAAAATGAATATCTGGTTCTGGTCAGTCTGCATACTAGTAGTATATTAATTTACTTTATTCTAAAATAAATCTTGAATGATAGAAAACAATTCAGAAAGTAAAATGAAAGTAGGGTTTCATAAGAAATGTACATACTACAAACAGATAGATATGGATTATCCTATGGATTTACTTTGCTATCATGGTTATTGATATTCCAATGAGGATTGATACTTTCGGGATGTTGGGGTTTTATTTTTTTGTGACGCTCAAATTCAAAAAAAGTTTAAAATGCCAAATAAAGTACGAAGTTGAAGAGAATTGAGGACCAAAATTCTCAAAATTCTGCAATTAACAGCTAAGGAAATCTCTATTTCTCAGTTAGAAAAGCCTTAGTATTTCAAAATTCAAAAATTTATTAATATGACAAAATAAATGATAATTTATGTCAGCACAGAAGTGAATAGTGACTACTGGACTGATAATACCCTCGTGGAATAAAAATTCCACAAATTAAATATGGGACCGAGAAATGTGTCAAAAGAAAGAGACAACATCCCGACCAAAGGATTAAAGCAACCAAAGGCCACCAATTGGTCTTCAACACAGCTTGGAAATCCCGCACTCAGAGGAGGCCTTTACCTGTCCTCTTCAAAATAATGTAAACTATAATAATGCTAACAACGACTTCAAACTAAACATCTAAATGAAACAAAAAAACGAGACCTACAATACATGTAGCTAGTGTAGCTACATCATAGATGTCTGTTTTTATTATTAACCTGGAGAGCATTACCGTATCGAAGTTGAATGTACCCTAATTGTCTTACTGCCGGCTTTATATTTGACAAGGTTCAAAACTGTCGATAAACTTTCCAAATCTTACTTCATGTAATACTATTTATACGAGTCTACTTATATTCCAATCGAAGTAATTAAATTTCCTTTGGCCTCGAGCACATCTGAAAATGTAAGCTTAGCAACAGGTGCAGTAAGCGATATATTAAATTGATACGTCTTCTTATCCTTATTCAATTAAGATGTTGTAATTGTATTTTGTATTTATAGATACCATATAATTTATAATTTCAGCAACCACACTACGTTCATGTAAGGTACAAGTTGTTAACAATGACCGTTTCTTTATAATCCACAATAAGAATTATCGCAGAGTTTTCCTAAGCAAATCATTTGTCTTCGATACATCAGAGCGTAACTTGGTTGTCGTTGCCACTAATTTGTTTTGTTCTGTGTGTTTAAAACTTCCGGTGATAAAAAAAAAGGTTCCTAAAAAAAACGCATTCAACGGAAATTGATTTTTTTCTATTAATGTATTTAAAAAATAACATTTTATGCAGTTGATACCGCAGATATGTTCCTTTACCATGTTTACTGTAACACAGTTATAAAACATAAATTACAGCGCGTATATATGAAATTTTGATCCTGGTTTCTATGAGAGTTTATTTACAACCACTGGGTCGATGCCACTGATGGTCGAGATTTATTCCCCCGAGGGTATCGTCAGCCTTGTAGTCAGCACTTTTGTGTAGACTTGAGTTGTTCATAATTATAAATCATAATCATTAATTACCTGTTAACAAAATTTGGAATTTTTGAAACACCTAGGCTTTTCTTCCTCAGGAATAGATTACCTTAGCTGTATTTGGCAAAACTTTTAGGAATTTTGGTTCTCAATGCTCTTCAACTTTGTACTTTATTAGCCTTTTTAAAAAAAAGTTTTGATTCGAGCGTCACTGATGAGTCTTTTGAAGACAAAACGTGCGTCTGTCGTATATATAAATTTTTAATCCTGGTATCTATGATGAGTTTATTTACAGGTGAACATTTAAATGACCCTGCTCCTACAAACTGTTATATTCAATGATTTCAAAACCACAGTAGTAGATGTTCATGCATTGCGAAGAATAAACATGTAAAATTTGTATTTGATTAACAGGTGCAGCTAGCAATAGCACATATTATTATCTTAACCTAACTTAGTAGTAGTTATGGTATTGTGTATTGATAGATACTATGCTTTAATTTCAGTACCAAACGTACGTTCATACAATGGTCTATCTTTGACAGATATTATTTTTTCAATCTACATAATCTTTTCTTCTCGAAAATTATTCAAGTTCTGTATATATTTACCTATCTTTGACATATTATTTTTTCAATCTACATAATCTTTTCTTCTCGAAAATTATTCAAGTTCTGTATATATTTACCTATGGTGTTAATAAACTCATCATAGATAACAAGATTGCAAAATTGTAATTTCGACGGGCGTTTCGACATCAGTTTACAAAAAAATTACACTTAATCTCAAAAGCTTGAAAGCGGAAATAAAATTCCTATAAGTGTTGACAAATATAGCTAAGGTAATCTATTCCTGGGGTAAAACATCTTTAGTTTTTCGAAACTTTAGAAAAAAAAGGTACATCAAATTGTGAACATATCCTAGATAACTCATGGCAACACATTAGTGCTGACTTCTTGGTTGGTGATGCTCTCGGGAACGAAACCCCCGGTAGCAGTGGCATCGACCCAGTGATTTAAATAAACCCATATAAGATACACATGTATCAGGTTTAAACTTTGGCAACGGAGAGGAAATCTATTCGAAGTTACTACTCACGTCATATAATAGTAGAGTAACAAAATTACTATGTTCAACTTAGTAATTAATGACTTTGATATAAACATAAGGATATGTGGTATGTTTCCAATTGATATATTAAAAAAAGATGTGGTATGATTGCCATTGAGACAAATATCCACAAAAGACCAAAATGACACCGACATTAACAATTATAGGTCACCGTACGGCATTCAACAATGAACAAAGCCCATACCGCATAGTCAGCTATAATAGGCCCCGATAAGACAATGTAAAATAATTTAAACGAGAAAACTAACGGCCTTATTTATGTAAAAAAATGAACGAGAAACAAATATGTAACACAAAAACAAAAGACAACCACTGAATTACAGGCTTGGGACAGGCACATACATAAATAATGTGGCGGGGTTAAACATGTTAGCGGAATCCCAACCCTCCCCCTAACCTGGGACAATGGTATAACAGTACAACATAAGAACGAACTATAAAAATCAGTTGAAAAAGGCTTAACTCATCAGATGGACAAAAATACAAGTAGACGTGGCCGGGTACTTATACATCCCGACACAAAAAGACGAATGAATAGACCACTATTCACCAAAATTCAAAAAAAGGGATGTAAGCAACTGTATGTCCTTCAACGACGAAAATCGTGCTTTGTACAAGCAGAGGGAGAGATGGTTTGGGTGTTTGATTTTATGACATGTTATTCAAAGATGAATAACTCTTAATTTGCACATTTTTTTTTATCAAAATCAATTTTTTTCTCTCAAAAAAACACGAGAGGAAGTTAACTTATACTCTTTGTTTTTTTTTAATAATTGGTTTAAATAGAAATAGCATTAGTATTTGATGAGGGATAAATGAGTTATAAACGAGGTTGGTCAAAACAGATGGGGTACGTGTACGAGAGACTGTTTATAAAACATGTAAAATGCGATGATCAGGAGATAAATTTCAATCTCATCGCGCAAAATCAAATGGTTCTAGTGGCCGGAGAAAATGGTATACAATCAGCTACATACGGTGAGTTTTTGACATACATTATAGGACTTTGGAACATTTGTGTAAATCAAATAATATAAGGAAGCACGCAATACTGTCATTGAGATTTTCGCCGTCTATAAATAAATAAAGATGCATCTATTTTTATTGATAAGGCCAGGATTACACTTTCGAATTTCCGTTTGCAATATTTTTAAACAATTTTTTTTTTCGGTTTATGAGTTTGACTGTCCCTCTTATATCTTTTGCCCCTTTTAGATTATATTTTCTCTTCTTGCAATGGCCGTGGAGGGGCAGGGTCACCACCAGTCTTTATTCATTCCTCCTGATCATTGTTGAATTTTTCTTCAGCCCCTCTGCTTAAGTTTATCCGCCTATTTCTACCTTCATTCTCTATACTCTTGCAAACACCAAGTTTATTGACCATACTTGTAATCTCACTCCACATTTCCTTCCTTTTGATATAGGTTATCTCCGTAGAATGTTTACCATCAGAAGATCCAAGTTTCTTGTTACAAGCTCGCCAATTCTTTCGGAGATGGTAATTGCTATCAAAGGTACCAGGATTATAATTTAGCACGCCAGACGCGCGTTTCGTCTACATTAGACTCATCGGTGACGCTCATATTTAAATATTTATAAAGCCAAACAATTACGAAGTTGAAGAGCACTGAGGATCCAAAATTCCAAAAAGTTGTGCCTAATACGGATACGGTAATCCATTCCTGGGATAAGAACTTAGTTTTTCGAAAAATTCAAAGTTTTGTAAACAGGAAATTTATAAACATGACTACATAATTGATATTCATGTCAACACCGAAATGCTGACTACTGGGCTGGTGATACCGTCGGGGACGAAACGTTTTCATTCACTGGTAGGATGGGCAGGTGTTTTTTTAAAACATTTTGAATTTTACAGGACTTTTTTTTTCTATTGTCACGTGCATTAACAAGGGACATCGTTAAAATAATTTAACAACAAATTTAGCTTAGTTATTAGTAAACGACTTAGTAAAGATTTAACGACTTACGACTTAACTACTTATGAACGACTGTGCCCTTATTTTACAAATTCAAATGGGACGTCATTTTGAGCGTCACTGATTAGTCTTATGTAGACGAAACGCGCGTCTGGCGTACTAAATTATAATCCTGGCACCTTTGATAACTATTTAAGCTAACACGGCTGTGTATTTTTGTAATGTGTCCGTTTTTATTCTATAGCTAGTGACCAGTTTAATCATGTAGATCTTTTATATAGTCATTTTATAAAATTTACTGTTCACAAAAGTATGAATTATTCTAAATTCTAAATAATAACGACGTTCTTGTCCCAGGCGTATATGTTACACCTTTTTGGACTTTTGGTCCTCAGTGCTTTTCAACTTTGTACATGTTTCGGCTTCCAAACTTAGCGTCACTGGTTAGTCTTGTGTGGACGTAACGCACGTCTGGCGGTTTAAAATTTGTAACCTGGTACATTTTGTTGGCTTTTATTCATTTGTTACCCTGTTCTATATTTTCTCCAATGTATTTGTATTGTAGTCCTGTCAGGTAATGTTGTCTTTTTAATGTTACAAGTACACACCCGTGATATCGCGGGTTCGTGACTGAATTAAAGTATATAACTATGCCTAAGCCTTATTTTAGTAATTGGTAATGTCATCTGATAAAGTCATCTCGATTATAAGATACACAGGTTTCTCTGCTTTCATTTTTTTCTGTTTGAACCCGTCGACCTGGAACTTATCACTTATTGGTAATATTAATTATTTGGAAAACAAAAGGTCCTGGCTATCCCGGAATGGAGTATGTTTTAATCGACAGCATTGTCCTATATTAGTTATCTTAGAAAGTCTTGCTGATTGCTGAATAAAACTACAATAGGGAACAATTTGACAATGATTGAATTAAGTAGTGTCAGCCCTTTGAATATGACAAGTGTATATAGCAACATCCTAAATACACCGTTTGGTAGTGCGCCTGTCAAATGCGGAACGTACAGATAAGGTAATAGCTAACAGGTAAATATACTATTGGTATCGGTATCGGATTCGACCCGGAACTTGTTAATTATTGGCAATATTAATTGTGGAAAACAAAAGGGTCTGGAGTGGTGTATTTTTTAATCTACACCATTGTCCTATATTAGTTATATATAGAGTTGAATTCTTTGATTTGTCGTTTTTACCCGATGACGGCTGACAAATTGGACCTCGTAATTTTAGTATTATAGATAATTAACACTGTCATTCAGGCGGGAGGTTTGGCATGCCACAAAACCAGGTTCAACCCACCATTTTTATTTTAAAATGTCCTATAACAAGTCAGGGAAATGGCCATTGTTATATTATAGTTCGTTTCTGTGTGTGTAATATTTTTATGCCCCACCTACGATAGTAGAGGGGCATTATGTTTTCTGGTCTGCGTCCGTTCGTCCGTCCGTCTGTCCCGCTTAAGGTTAAAGTTATTGGTCAAGGTAGTTTTTGACGAAGTTGAAGTCCAATCAACTTGAAACTTAGTACACATGTTCCTTATGATATGTTCTTTCTAATTTTTAAGCCAAATAAAATTTTTGACCCCAATTTCACGGTCCACTGAGCATAGAAAATGAAAGTGCATGTTTCAGGTTAAAGTTTTTGGTCAAGGTAGTTTTTGATGAAGTTGAAGTCCAATCAACTTGAAACTTAGTACACATGTCCCCTATGATAGTATCTTTCTAATTTTAATGCCTAATTATATTTTTTATCCAATTTCGCGGTCCATTGAACATGGAAAATGATAGTGCGAGTGGGGCATCCGTGTACTTTGGACACATTCTTGTTATGTTGTGTCGTAGTTCTCTTATATTTGATGCGTTTCCTCAGTTTAAGTTTGTAATCCGGACTTGTTTTTTCTCTATCGATTTATGAATTTTGAACAGCGGTATACTACTGTTGCCTTTATTTAAAACGCATGAAAAAAATGGAATTCGAAAATTAAGAATCACATATATAGTCCTGAACCAACAACATTTCAAAAAAGAGGGGTGAAAGATATCAGAGGACATTTAAACTCATAGTAAAAAAAAAAAATAAACTGACAACGCCGTGGCTAAAAAAAAAAGGAACAGACAAACAAACAAACAATAGTACGCAAGACATAGAAAACTTTAGATTAAGCAACACGAACACAACAAAAAATGTTTCAAATTCAAGGAGTTGTACATGTGCAATTGTCTCAAGAACTGTTTTTATTAATATCCTGGAGAGCGCTACCGTATCGAGGCACCTTGCTTGGATACCCGCATAGTTGGCAGGTTAGGGTATTGATAACTGTAGACAATCTATCAACGCCTTACTTTAATTTTATTAGTTACTATTTCACGAGTCCACTCATATTACAATCGAAGAAATCTAATTTCATTTTGCCTCGAGCACATCTGAAAATGTAAGCCAAGAAACAGGTATAGCAAGCGATATATTATTTGGTACGTCGTTCAATCCTAACTTAATTTAGAGGTTGTAATTGTATTTTGTATTTATAGATACCATGTAATTTATAATTTTAGCACCCACACTACGTTCATATAAGGGTCAATTTGTTACCGAGGGCAAATAATATTTCTGTTGAATCCACATAATATAATAGATATCACAGAATAGTTTTCCAAGGCAATTCAATTGTTTTTTTTATAAATCCGAGCGTAAGTCGGTATTCGCTGCTTCTAGTTTCTTATTGTGTGTGTGTGTGTGTGTGTGTGATAAAAACTTCTTAAAAAAAATACATGTCATTTAATAAACATAGGTTTTTTTCGATTAAAATTTTTTATATATATATTGTTTTTTCATAGCCATTTTTTTTTAATATCTTCGGCGTACTCAGCGTAGTATTCTTTTGTCCTACTGACACCACATATTTGTTCTTTACTGTAGCAGTTATAAATAATAAATTACACCTTTTAATCCTTCAAATGACCGGTACATCACCTTTTTAATGTTACCTCAATCCCAGGGGCCATGCATTGTCATGATTAAACATCTGAACAGGGTTGGCCAAGTTTTACCAGCCAAGGAATTTCCGGTCGAGAAAATCCGAGTTTTTGTCCGTGCTGGGCATACTCTTTCAGTTGGGCAATATGATTTTGTTTAGCATATATCTATACAAAAGAGTTAGCACATGTTGTTCTTAAAAATATATATGCAGTATATACACAGATACATTGACAGCAATTTTTAGTTAAACTAAGAAACGAGTTAACAAATAAACTGTTCTTCAAATCATATTTTATCAAGTGACCATGCTACTACACTCGCAGACGACAACTAACGTAATCATAAATAGCTAGAATATGACGAAACTAATCATATTATTTGTTTGGGTGATCTAAATAAAAATTTTCTTCTCAACCTACCTAACTGTATCAGTGATATACTAAGTATAAATGGTCTATTTAATACAATTAGCGATGCTACACATTTTGATTCTCGAACTGGATCGTTGTCCTTATTAGACCCAATATTGATAACTGATTCCATTCAATTTATTGACTCGAGTATTATACCTATCAATAGAGACATAAGTGATCATGAAGGTACTTATATAACAGTCAGAAGCGGATTCAGTAACTCGAAGAGTTTCAAACGTACAATATGGGACTATAAAAGGGGGGATTATAATTTAATGAAAAAGATGGTTTCAGAGGTTGAATGGAATAAATTACTAGAGAACGATATTAGCATCCATGAATCTTGCAATATATTTACGGACGAATTTTTAAAAGTGACAGAATCTTGCATTCCGAAAAAAGAAGTAATTATTAGATCTAATGATAAAATTTGGTTTAATTCAAACCTCCGTAAAGAAATAAGAAAACGAGACAGGTTTCGTAAAATATTTATAAAAAATAAAAGCATGACAAACGAAAAGAAATTTAAAAACCAAAGAAATCGAGTGAATAATTTAAAGAAACAAATTAAACAAAACTTTTATGATAATATTAATGAAAACTTAAATGAACTAAAGCAAACGAATAGTAGAGTATATTGGAAAATAATAAACTCCTTATTAAAAGAAGACAGATCTTCAAATGATATTCCACCGATGCAAAACCCTAGTAATAATTATGAATTTTCTTATGATGCAAAAGAAAAAGTTGATATTCTTAATAAATATTTCTGTTCAATAGCTAGTCTAGATGAAGAAAACAAAAATTTGCCCGACTTCGATGATAGAGGTATTAACATTTTGTCTGAAATTACAGTAACTTTAGAAGACGTTAAAGATATTATTTCTACTTTAGATCCAAATAAAGCTGTTGGTCCAGACAAAATTAGTAATAGAATGCTTATAGCAGTAAAAAATGAGATTGCACTTCCCTTATGTATTCTTTTAATAAATCGCTCTCTCAAAATATATTTCCTAAAGATTGGAAATTGGCATATGTTATTCCTTTATTTAAAAATGGAGATAAGTCAATGCCGTGTAATTATAGACCAGTATCACTTCTTTCTTGCGTGAGCAAGGTACTAGAAAAAATAATATATAAACATATATTCAATCATTTAGTTTCTAATAAACTTTTGTATAAATTTCAGTCTGGTTTCCTACCCGGCTGCTCTACTTTTCATCAACTAATTGAGATGTATCATTCTATCGTATATGCTTTAGACAATAAATTCTATACAAGTTTAACTTTTGCCGATGTAAGCAAGTCATTCGATCGAGTATGGATAAGGGGTCTACTTCTTAAGTTAGAAAGATATGGTATAAAAGGCAATCTGTTATTATGGATTGAAAGTTACTTAACAAATAGAACTCAGAGGGTAGTATTAAAAGATGCGACTTCAGAATTAGGTAATCTTAAAGCTGGTGTTCCACAGGGTTCGGTACTGGGTCCTCTTTTATTTCTAATATTTATTAATGACATTGCAGATGATATGATTGGATTAAGTAGAATGTTTGCAGACGATACATCTATTGGACATACTGCTCCAGATGTAACTACTCTCCAATCTATGATAAATATCGATCTACAAAATATTAATTCCTGGGCAAATGATTGGCTAGTTAAATTCAATCCAAATAAAACTAATATCATGTTATTTAGTAACAAAAATTCAAAAAATAACCTGATTTTTAATTTTGGTGGAGTTCAGGTAGATACAGTTACTAGTCATAAACATTTAGGCATATTTTTTAGCAGTGATTGTAAGTGGACCAAGCATGTCGATTCTTTAATAGAAAAGGTATCAAAACAATTAAATGTTCTTAGACGTTTGAAATTCCGACTAAAAAGGGAATATTTAGAAAAAATATATTTAACTTTTATAAGGCCTGTTCTAGAATATTCTTCTGAAGTTTGGGATAATTGCGGACAGTTGAATTCTGAAAGATTAGAAAAATTACAACTGGAAGCAGCACGTATTGTCACTGGTCTAACAAGCTATGCTAGCACTCAATCACTTTATTTAGAGACGGGATGGGAAAAATTAAAGATTAGACGGGAAGTTAAGAAATTAACTTTATTTTACAAAATTATGAAAGAGGATGCCCCAGAATACTTATTAGATTTAATACCCCCTACAGTTGCAGAAACAAACAATTACAATCTACGAGGCAGTCAAAATATATACCAAACCTCTAGCAGACTGTCTCTTTATCAGGAATCATTTATTCCATCTAGTATCAAACTGTGGAATTCGCTTGATTTAAGTGTTAGAAATGAACTTTCTTTAAATATGTTTAAATTAAAAATTAAACAGAAATATTATAAAAACAAATCACCCCCTACATATTTCAATATTGGCGATAGATATTTAAATGTTTTACACGCAAGAATAAGAAACAAATGCAGTGCCCTGAACATGGATCTGTATCACGCTAATATTAAAACTAACGCAATGTGTCAATGTGGTTATTTATACGAAAATGCCCAACATTATTTCCTCTCGTGTACAAATTATACAGTGCAAAGGAATACCTTATTTTTTGAACTTAGAAAAGAAAATATACCTACCGACTTTGAAAATTTAATGTACGGCAATGCTTTGTTTACTATTAACATAAACAGGCTAATTTTTATAAAAGTGCAGAATTATATTAAAGAGACCAATCGCTTTTCATAGTTTATAGACATTATGGTAAAATATATACCAATAACAATGTTATTACTTTTTGTTGACTTCGAATGAAATTGTTCATTTTTTCCCAAGACATGGATCATCAATTTGATTTTAGTACATAATTCATCAGTTGACAACAACAATTTAACTTATTTGTTTAAAATACAGTACAGTACCTTTTGAGGGAATATTTATTCCAAGATAATACAACCTACCAGGTAGGTCTATCATAAAATTTACGGTCAACTCGACTTTTAGAAATAGATGAGCCATGTCGTTTAAATTCTCGTTAATTTCATGTCTTCATATTAATATTGTTTATGATGTTATTATAATGTATTTCATTTTTGTTCGGTTATTTATTATTTGTATGTAATGGAGAAGACGTTCTAAGTTGCAAAACTTGTGTCTAATCCTATTGTCAATGTTTTTTGGACAATAAAATATGTTTAAACTACCTGTTATTTCAAAAATACCTCGTGCTGAGTCACTAAAGTCGAGCGTACACTCAAAGGTGCACTTGATTTGGTCCATATTTATATTTGGTTTAACCAATATTAACTACATTTAATAGGCCTGTTTTTGTATTCTGAACCATTGACCTGGTTTTAGACATTTTTATGGTTAACAATTTTTTGACGAGTCGGTCTTAACCATGCGGTTAAATGGTTTAGGAACATTTCAACCGGAATGAAAAGCATGTATTAGATATTTTCAAAATAGCGGAGAAGAAACTAGATGCAGTAGAGGCAACGGGTTACTTTTCAAACTTCAATAGACAACTTTCGAGTTCGATGCATTTCCGTCAAAAACTCTGGTTTTAGTGAACGTCATTTGTGCGTTTAGGGGCGTCGTCACTTCCATTCCAATGTTGAGCGAGTGGTTGGAAAACTATAATTCTATATTGTACGAATTATACAACAAATTGAATTCTCAAAATTGACAATCAGCATTGATGTCATTAGGGAATTGTCATTAAGTACTTACAGAACAACCATTATTTCTAGTTTATCCTGCACAATGACGATCACCAAGACGCTTGATGAACGTAAATAGTGCAGGAATACAGGCGACCCCCTCTATCTGGTAAATGACGTCAAAATGGCGCGTATAATTGACGATTTTTTTCCGGCGACGGATGAACTCGAAAGTGGTCTATTGTATCAAAACTACAGATATAATGAATAATAGAGATAGGCCATTTTGTACATATTCCAAGGGAAAACTTGATGCAAAGCATGATTTTTTACATTGCATTTGATACAAAAAGAGGACTTTGTGGCAAAAAAATCAAGATTTTTATAGAAAATCCACAGCCTTTATCCTTGTACTCTCATATTTGGCAATTTCATGACTGATAGATATAGGATTATTGCATGCAGTGCTAGCATTGATTTCCTTAAAACAAGTTTATACATGGTTAAGACAAGTATAGATATGGCCAAAATCAAGTACACCTTTTAGGGTGCGCTCGACTTTAGTGACTCGGCACGAGGTGTTTTGGAATTTACAGGTTACTTAGAACTTTTTGTAAAAAATAAACACTAGCACATCATAGAAAATCAAGTGAGTAATTTATGTTTCAAATTTTATAACAAAAATCTCTGTATTAAAGGCTGTGGATTTTCTATAAAAATCTTGATTTATTTGCTACAAAGTCCTCTTTTTCTAGCTTTCAGGCTTACCATACTTCTTTCTTTTTACAAAAAATCAACATCTGACTAACCTGTGGTTATTGAACATCCCGAATTTTTGAAGTCGCACTAAGTTCCTAAAACGAAATTTGGGACTCATAAAAAATTCTTTTAGTTTTTGTTTTGCTTTGTGAAACAGTTATTTCAATCCTAAGCCACACTTAGATCAGTTAAAAACATTTCCGTACCGTCATGACTGAGCAATAAAAAACTGAATCAGACCATAACAATACTGCAAACTGGAAAACATAAACGTATGCGACTTCGAAAAAAAAACATCTAACTGTACTTCCGACAACGATACTATTTTTTTGGTCAAGTAAACAGGATGTCTGCTGATCATTAATGAACAAATCAACGTGTAGTAACAATGCAACGTCAATAGAATTTGATTACTCAACGTCATTTGCCAGACATGTTTACGGCCTCAACGTCAACTGCTTATAAAATTGCCGAAAGCCATTGCGTACAGATTCATGCCATAAATGTTTCCCATCAAATGAACTGCCAAAAAATTAACTGAAGGAAAACCTTTTAAGCAATTAAGTTCCAACCGCATAATTGCCAAAACCCACTTAATGGGTTTAACAAATTAAAAATTAGAAGGTGTTAAACAGAACCCAAAAACAAGTCAGACAGACTTTGTTGACCTTTCTGGCAATCATTTTGTAACAGGCAGTCAAATGACTCATCGCTTTTGACGATGACGCATTCATTTAAAAATAACAAAAAAATAATCTAGTGTTGCGTTTATAAAGACGGTCAGTATATGTCACTGAAGATGGAAATATATAAATTGAGCATTTAAGTGATTATGAAGATAGCTGACAAGGGTATGTCATTTGGAAATTGTTAATAGCAATCATATGTTTAGATTAAGAATGACTGAACATGCCAAAAGAAAAATCTAAATTTTGTATTTGTTCTCATTGTAAAACAGAGAAGTTTTGGTACAGTATATTTAATTGGTTATCAAAAGTACCAGGATTATAATTTTATACGCCAGACGCGCGTTTCGTCTACATAAGACTCATCAGTGACGCTCAGATCGAAATAGTAAAAAAGCCAAACAAATACAAAGTTGAAGAGCATTGAGGACCCAAAATTCCAAAAAGTTGTGCCAAATACGGCTAAGGTAATCTACTCCTGGGGTAAGAAAATCCTTAGTTTTTCGAAAAATTAAAAGTTTTGTAAACAGAAAATTCATAAAAATGACCATATAATTGATATTCATGTCAACACCGAAGTGCTGACTACTGGGCTGGTGATACCCTCGGGGACGAAACGTCCACCAGCAGTGGCATCGACCCAGTGGTGTAAATAGTTATCAAAAGTACCAGGATTATAATTTTATACGCCAGACGCGCGTTTCGTCTACATAAGACTCATCAGTGACGCTCAGATCAAAATAGTAAAAAAGCCAAACAAATACAAAGTTGAAGAGCATTGAGGACCCAAAATTCCAAAAAGTTGTGCCAAATACGGCCAAGGTAATCTACTCCTGGGGTAAGAACAGTCATTTCTCAGATAGTGAAATTTTAATTCGATAAAGTTTGCCTCAACTTCGAAGTCTTAGACTTGAATATTGGACAATTTTAACATGTTTAAACTATAATTGTTTTTCAGATACAGAAAATGCAGAAACGTTATTAATGCCCTGGCAGCATCCCAGGAGATTACAGTCACATTATATGGTGAAGTTGGCACACTGGAGGCGAAATGTACACCAGCAGAGTATGTGTACATCAGAACAGGTTAGAATATATTCACACAATACCATTAGGTCTTTCCACCTTTCCCTGGAAAGACATATTGATTTTCTTCTGATTACTTTTTTTTTTTTTGCGGTTTATTTTTGTTTCAAAAGATGTCTCTTAGTTTTTTGTATATGAAATCATACGCTTTTGAAACTCATCCTGTTTAACCGAACACTTTTCTGTAAGAGTTATCTCCCCGAACATTGTTTTTCTTGTTATGACATCTCCTCAGCAACCGTAAAAGAAAGCGACAAATTTATTTTTTCAAATTGCTCGTTACATTCTCAGGATGTTAGGTTGTATTTTGACGAAGCTTTACGAAGACTCCAAATGAGAGTTATTTCCCTTTTTATATTTGATATAAGTGGAATGTATTTGTAACTGGAAAACCATAAGTGATAGAGGCCTAGGGTCCTTTCATTTGAGGTCCTTGGGCCAAAAAAAATAAAAATGAGGTCAAGGTCACAATCATGTTAAAAATTTTGATTTTGGCTTGTTAAATTTTATTTTCAGATATCATATAAAGATATCCACAAAATATTTTCACACAATTGTAATTTTCAACATGTCGTACCACTTAAATTTTAGTTAAAAGGATATGTAAACACTTTATGTGAGTTTTCCCCGTTTTATATCTAATATTAGTTGTATGTTAATATAACTCATTAACTACATGATGTAAGGATGAGGCCTAAAGTCTTCTGATTTTAGGTCTTTGATTGATGACCTTGAAATTGAGCTCAAGGACATAGGTAAATTTAAGGTTCAAACCACAAAATAAAGGTTTAAATATGATTTTGTGGGTTATGCAGAGAATTTTTTTTTATTTGTGACAATTAATTTTTACTTAATTCTATTACAGATCCAGTTTTCGCAGATATGTGGTACCAACAGATGAAGAAGAAACTTCCGTTTGGCCCCTTGAGGACTCTGAATTCGTACTTGGCTGATTCACAGAAGGATTCAGACTCCCTAAGGGAGAAAAATGCAGATTTAGATGTCATAGTCAGGACGTACTGCGACAAAGTTTTCGATCAAGTTGTAGAGAGGTTAAATGCCCAAGGACATGAAGCCATTCAATCAATGAGTCCTTGGGTCATTAACACCCTTATTGACTTCGATTGTTTTGATAGATATATCATGATTCTTTCAGATGATGAGTCCAATGATAATCATGAACCCAAAAACAGTGATATACTAGTACATATATCTCAAGATCATTCGGAACCCAAGAACAGTAATATACCAGTACATATGTCTCAAGATCATTCGGAACCCAAGAACAGTGATGTACTGGTACATACATGTATATCTCAAGATTATCAAGAACATCAAAAAGAAGATAATTTAATATTTGAATAGTGTAAAATGCATTCAGATAACTGTAAAATTGTCATTAGATAAATCATGAGAAACCCATAGTTCATCATGTTCTCCCTTTGCTGTTTTCAATGGCTCCAGAATATAATAACTTCTAGTCAGTCAGGTCTTTTCACTGGATCATAAGAACTAAATTAAAAAAATGCATATTCATGAAAACAAGATAAAAAACATTCAATGAACCCACAGTAGGTATGTACTTAAATTTCAACATACTAATAATAAAAATTGTATGACAGAATATTTACATGTAATTTGTGGTATATGAGTCTGCTTGAGCCATCTTCAAAGTAAACAATTAGTTTTATGGACTTTAGCAGTCCTTTTCTTTTTTGCCTCTAAACATATGTGGCGTTGGGATGTTTAACATTACCCTGTCCATCATATTAATGATATTAGAACCACAAATCAACACTGCTGCATCTGTATAACACTGTCATTAAGAAGAAAGTAGGTCACCGTACATCATACATACAAACATATTTTTAACTATTTCCCGCAGTAACAAGGCAGTACTATAATTTTGATATTTGGTATGTAGCTTTGTAATGTGAGTTTTATTGTGTAAACGCTTTTAGTTGATCCGGTAACTACAAAACATGTACTTCCTGTTTCCAGCCAAAATATCAATCTGGCGTGCTTGGATTGCGACGATATTTGGTTTAGAATCATTGTGTCATTAAAGTCTATGTTTGTATCCTCCATCTCGATGGTATATTCATCTTCATGTAGCATTCTAAAATTGTGTAGTACACAAGTAGACATTATAATGATTGGAATATTTTCAAGTTTAGTGTTCAAATATTGAAGGCGTCGATAGCTGCCTTTCAGTCTTCCGAAGGCCATTTAAATTACAATTCGTGTTTGTGACAATTTGAAATTGTATCTCTGTTTCTCTTCAGTTAAATCACCAAAGTCATTGAATGGTACTAGTAACCAAGACATAACAGGGTAAGCTGAGTCACCAACAACATGGAATTGTTCTGATGGGAAATACTGCCTTTTGTTTTCATTGATGGCTTTATAAATTCCAGATTGACGAAATACATGGGCATCATGTCTAGAGCCTGGTACTCCTAAAGAAGAGACAGCACATGTACATAGACATAGAAAGATGAGGTATGAGTGCCAATAAGACAACTCTCAATCCAAGTCATACTTTATAAAAGTAAACCATTATATGTCAAGGTACCTTCACCAACATGGAGCTTCAGCTACATACCGAACAGCAAGCTTTAAAAGTGCTCCAAAAATTACTAGTGTAAAACCATTCAAATGAGAAAAAACAACGGTCTAATTTATATAAAATAAAAGTGCATACGGTTAAATGTCTCGCTTTCTTTACTTATCATTTATATCATGTTAATTGTCCTATATATAAAGCTTTGTAACAACTTTCACACAATGTTAACATTGACCAAGAAAACATGACATTGACCATTGAACCATGAAAATGAGGTTAAGGTCAGATTAACCATGTACAGCTACATGTAAAATTTTTCCATACAAAAATCAAAGTTGACCTATTGCATATATGTTAAGAAAAACAGACCAAAACACAAAAAAGCTAATCACTGAGCAATGAACTGTGAAAATGATGTCAAGGTCAAATAAAACCTGCACGACTGACATATATATATATATATATATATATATATCATGAAATATTTCCATACACCAAATTTGGTTGACCTATATATAGCATGTTGTATAGCATAAAATATTACAAAAAAAAGACCAAAAGTAATTTTTTTTAATTTAACCACTGAACCATAAAAATGAGGTCAAGTTCCGATGACACCTGCCAGCTAGGCATGTACACCTTACAATCATTCCATACACCAAAATATAGTAGACCTATTGTATACAGTATCAGGAAAACAAACAAAAAAACAAAAACTTAACTATAACCAATGAACCATGAAAATGAGGACAAGGTCAGATGACACCTACCTGTTGTACATGTACACCTAACAGTCCTTCCATATACCAAATATAGTAGGCCTATTGTATACAGTATTCGACAAACAGACCTAAAACACAAAAAACTTAACTATAACATATAAACCATGAAAATGAGGTCAAGGTCAGATGAAACCTACCTTAACCCTGTTCACTGATCCATGAAATGAGATCGAGGTCAAGTGAAAACTGTCTGACGGGCATGAGGACCTTGCAAGTTATGCACATACCGAATAAAGTTATCCTAATTCTTGTTATAAGAGAGAACTTGACATTAAAAAAAATCTTAACTTTTTTTCAGGTGTTCACTGAACCATAAAAATAAGGTCAATGAACATGTGACTGACGGAAACTTCGTAAATGAGCATCTATATACAAAGTATGAAGCATCCAGGTCTTCTAACTTCTAAGATAAAAAGCTTTTAAGAAGTAAGCTTACGCCGCCGCCTGATCACTATACCTATGTCGAGCTTTCTGCGACAAAAGGAGCAGGCTCGACAACGAGAAACACTTATGAACAACATAAACAGACGACAACCACTAAAATCAGATTTCTGACTGGTGCAAACAGCTACAGTGGGATTAAACGTTTTAATGGTACCAAACCTTCTCTCGTTTATGAATCAGTAGGAAAACATCACAACATAGGAAGACAGACTATAAACTATCAATTGGAATGACTTTACTCAAATAAAAAACGAGGTGACATGTATATTTTACCAATGTATACCATACTTTTTTCCTATCAGACAAAAAAAAACAGAAAAAAAAAAGTGATTGTCCTCAAACTTGGCTCATTATTTACACAGCAGATGTTTCAAAATATTTTTTTTTTGTAGCCCAGTTTTAGCTTACAGAAAATATTTATACACGTATTCCAGATAAGATAAAAGACAATTCTTTATATCAGTGTTGTTAGCAACAATAAAATTCCCGAAGAAAATAATAATATAGCCCTAGTGAAAACACAATGCATGAAATGAATAATGGTTTTATACATACCTGTAAAACAATCTGTGAACAAGCCCCTACTGTTACAAACTGCCTGTAAAATTACAGATTGTGACATTTTACGGTTCAGATAATCTTTTTGATTGTCCTCAGGTGCATTGATTGCAATATGAGTGCCATCAATTGCTCCCAAGACTCCTGCAAAAAGAGAATGTGAAAATACAGATAAGATAAGATAATAAATGGTTATTTTATTGCAAGGACGTACAGATATACTAAAATTGTCTTTTGGGGACCTTTTATAAAGCTAACTCTGCAGTATTGGTTTTTGTTCATTGTTGAAGGCTGTAATGGGACCTATAGTTCTTAGTTTCTGTGTCATTTTGTTTTTGTGGAGACTGTTGTCCCATTGGCAATTATATCACATATATTTTTTATACAATGAAATACATTGTAAGTGCAAAAAAAGTACAAAACGATATAATTGAATCAAATCAATGAACTTTCGTAACCAGTATGTATTGTTAACAAGTCAATCAGTTTAATAGAATCGACTGACTGAAACACAAATAAACGCAAATTGGAAATGAGGGAAAAAAATAATGTAAATATAAGAAGTTGTATACCTGAAAGAATATGCATTTTTCAAAGGATTTTGTTGGCATAATATACTCACCAGGGAAATTTCCTCTAGTTTGAAATGATAAGGCAGTTTCTCTGTAATCATCAAAAGGCCAGTTGATGTAGTCGGACTTTAAACTGGCTAATATTCCAGTTATGTTCACTACAGAATTGTGAACAGAGCTTTTTGCAGTGTCGAATAAGTCAGCAATACTGCGCATTGTTTCTTCTTTGGCTAAATACCATCAGTTTATTAAAGTCTGTTTTTCTGTTGGCATCGGAGTGTTTCCAGGACGGACATCTAATGTTGGAGAATGCTGATGAATTACACAAAGTAGACTTTCAAATGTTTACCTTTCTAAACGAAAATGTGATTGAAAGTCCGAAAGAGAGTAAATAGCTACAATGTTTTCAAAATATCCTTTAGGTCTGATATGTTCTTCATGGTATGTCCGCCATGGAAGTGTCAAGAAGGCTTCTAAATAAAGTTGGCATAGAACATACTCTTTTCTAAATCTGACCATATTCAACATCTTTAGTGTAACATATTCGGCACATGTCTCATTTTCTGTTGGAACGCAACAAATACCTGTCGTTTTGACGCCATTTTCTTTAACCGTAGCGTTTTTTTTTTCTCCCTTATGTTTATGGTTTAAGCTTAAACATGTTTCAGGTTGAATTTAACCAGTAACATGTTTGAGTATAAAAAAACGTAACAATTAATAAACATGTGTTAAGGAAATCAACGCTAGCACTGCATGCCATAATCCTCTATCTATCAGTCACCGAATTACTAAATATGAGAGTAAAAGGATAAACAATGATAAAGGCTGTGGATTTTCTATAAAATTTCCATACATGTATGTTTAGTATTGAATCAACATAAGTTTACATAATCCTTAAGGTTCATCATAACCTTTTGGCTAAAATGGCCGTATTTACACCACAAATTTTACTCTTGAGTACACACACACCTTTGCACCTGCACAAGTTTTAAGGTATGGATGGACCTAGATAATTAAATTTTAAATGCATTTTATGGTTCAGAAAATTATACACTTTTTTTGGATTTTGCTATTCATTTTTTTTTTTATCACTGCAGAAGGTGCAAAAATAAACTAAGTTTGGAAAACGTTTGAGAAGCTCCCCTCATAAAATCGATGTTGTGAGTTGTATTGATATAAATGGACAATAGACACCTGTAAACAATAGGTGATTTATACTGTGTAACTGAGTGGATCGTATCAAATGAAACTCGTTTGTTTGTTTATTTTGCTATCTTCTGCAGACTGGAAAAAGATGCACGTTAAAATTCGGGTAAGTAATTACTTTTCTGAAATATGGACTTCATATAACTTTTATAAATCTAGGTCCTGCCATGCCTTAAAACTTCCCTAGATGCATCAGTTTGTCTGTACTCATAGTAGATTTTTAGCACATATTAACAATTTCTCGTCCAATCATATTGCATGAATTTGTCTTCTAAGTTTTATAGTACATAGTTTTTCCGTGTACTAAGTAACTATGCCTGAATGACCACGATAGCCAGATTATATTGTATTGTAATCAAGAAATTGTTTGTAGAACATTAACAGCCGAGGGCATTATGGAAAGAATTCAATGTATCGCATTTCATCTTTTGAGGGAATATTTAAGGATATGTTTTCGATATGTTTTTATTTTTTGATGAATTCAAAAGACATACAAAATGTCAATAGTGTCACTTTGCTCGAATATTAGTTATGAATTTTAATTTGAATTAAAAAAAATGGAGATCTAATTCTTTATTACAATACAATGTAATCTTATACTTGCGGTCAACAATTCAATATGTACAATGAAGCTGAGAAACACGAGTTGAGATTAACAATGATTAATATATGGAAATGAAATACTCTAATAGCGTAAAAAGGCAAACATCTTGCTTAAACATACAATACAATTTGAATCATGGATCGCAGTAACTGTATGCATCTATACATTTAGTTTGATAAATTAACAGATTTGAAGAAAAGAAAGATTTATATTGGCTTGAGATTAAATACATATTTAATAACAAAACAATACACATGTACTACATCCGTACTTTATCTTCTTGGTGTCTATATATTATATGCATTTATGAAAAAAAAACATCACATGACCGACAACACTATGACAAGATACTACATTTAACGTAAATTTACCACAACTCAAAAGACATGACTTTGCCATTATTGTGGACAATTTTGATGCGTTTCACACTCTTTGGAACGTGTACCACCAGTTCATCATCAGGCGAGTCACGTTTTTCAGTTATAGGAGTTACATGTACTTTCGTATTAGCACAGGGTTGTTCGTTCTCCTTACTTTCCTCAAGTTTCACTTCACTGCGCGGTAAAGGTGGTTGCAAAGATTTTCATATCCTTTCATTCATTTCTACACTCTACCTTTTGAAAGTCTCGACAGCATTGCTTCTGTGGCCACTTCTTGATGTTATACAAGGTTGTTACACAATTAACCTTCCCAGAGTGGTTGGAGATATTACGGTTAGTGTGGTCTATACTTGCTAAATCAAACATTGTTTTTATATATGTTGAAAGTTTGTTAATGAAACACCAACAAAATGTGCAGAGAACTTTGGATTTCTAGAGGTGTTTATTTCTAGTTTTCCAATAGGTCTTCAGTAGAATGGGTCCTTTTTAGGAATGAGAGAAAAATATGTAAAAAACAAATTTATAATATAACGCGATTATTTTTGTCTTCCCACTGTATTACTTTTTTCGGTTTTATCTTTCTATGAAAAAAAACACCCTAATTAGTTTTACTGATACGGCTATAGAATGTAAGGCATTTTCTTTCTTTTGAACATAATCCGTTACTACTTCAAATTGTGTAGCATCAAGGTCTCGATACTCATCCATGCCACGTAAACCAAAAAGTTTACAGTTATAGTAAAATACGCCATTACTTAAGCCCTCTGCAGAAGCTAAACTTTACACTATAAAGTGTCTTCATCCTGTGGTTAAACGGCATCTGCTCTTTTTTTTGTGAATACCTGTATGTAAAGTGTTTACAGAGAAGTTGGGTAGACGTTAATGAAACCGCAACCAAACAACAAAATTAAAAAAAGTTACCGTGGGGTTGAAAATACGTTATACAAAAAAAACCTGCATACACATAATATTTTCTAAAGGCATGAAAAGAATCGTAAGTGATTTTAGTTTTTGTAAAACAACTTTTATCCTTGTTTCAGGAGGATTCATTTTACGTTAAATGTTAAAAAGAAAATGTATTGCTTGTTCATCATCAGTAGTACTACGCTGTAGGTATGCATAGTGTAAAATTGATCTTTTAAACAACACAAGTGAATCATGAAAAACATCATCTGTCTTTGAGACATAAACCCAACGACTCAAAAACGTCAACATACGTATTGATACTTATACATATTAAATAGATGTGGCATAAACTATTGATTGATTGATTGGGAATTGTTTAATTTTCACTGGTAAATAGGTCAAGCATATTCCAAACAATTGTATAATAAGAAAACGCCTAAATGATGAATAAATTAACTAGTCTAGAGGTCAAGTGAAAACTGTCTGACGGGCATGAGGACCTTGCAAGTTATGCACATACCGAATAAAGTTATCCTAATTCTTGTTATAAGAGAGAACTTGACATTAAAAAAAATCTTAACTTTTTTTCAGGTGTTCACTGAACCATAAAAATAAGGTCAATGAACATGTGACTGACGGAAACTTCGTAAATGAGCATCTATATACAAAGTATGAAGCATCCAGGTCTTCTAACTTCTAAGATAAAAAGCTTTTAAGAAGTAAGCTTACGCCGCCGCCTGATCACTATACCTATGTCGAGCTTTCTGCGACAAAAGGAGCAGGCTCGACAACGAGAAACACTTATGAACAACATAAACAGACGACAACCACTAAAATCAGATTTCTGACTGGTGCAAACAGCTACAGTGGGATTAAACGTTTTAATGGTACCAAACCTTCTCTCGTTTATGAATCAGTAGGAAAACATCACAACATAGGAAGACAGACTATAAACTATCAATTGGAATGACTTTACTCAAATAAAAAACGAGGTGACATGTATATTTTACCAATGTATACCATACTTTTTTCCTATCAGACAAAAAAAAACAGAAAAAAAAAAGTGATTGTCCTCAAACTTGGCTCATTATTTACACAGCAGATGTTTCAAAATATTTTTTTTTTGTAGCCCAGTTTTAGCTTACAGAAAATATTTATACACGTATTCCAGATAAGATAAAAGACAATTCTTTATATCAGTGTTGTTAGCAACAATAAAATTCCCGAAGAAAATAATAATATAGCCCTAGTGAAAACACAATGCATGAAATGAATAATGGTTTTATACATACCTGTAAAACAATCTGTGAACAAGCCCCTACTGTTACAAACTGCCTGTAAAATTACAGATTGTGACATTTTACGGTTCAGATAATCTTTTTGATTGTCCTCAGGTGCATTGATTGCAATATGAGTGCCATCAATTGCTCCCAAGACTCCTGCAAAAAGAGAATGTGAAAATACAGATAAGATAAGATAATAAATGGTTATTTTATTGCAAGGACGTACAGATATACTAAAATTGTCTTTTGGGGACCTTTTATAAAGCTAACTCTGCAGTATTGGTTTTTGTTCATTGTTGAAGGCTGTAATGGGACCTATAGTTCTTAGTTTCTGTGTCATTTTGTTTTTGTGGAGACTGTTGTCCCATTGGCAATTATATCACATATATTTTTTATACAATGAAATACATTGTAAGTGCAAAAAAAGTACAAAACGATATAATTGAATCAAATCAATGAACTTTCGTAACCAGTATGTATTGTTAACAAGTCAATCAGTTTAATAGAATCGACTGACTGAAACACAAATAAACGCAAATTGGAAATGAGGGAAAAAAATAATGTAAATATAAGAAGTTGTATACCTGAAAGAATATGCATTTTTCAAAGGATTTTGTTGGCATAATATACTCACCAGGGAAATTTCCTCTAGTTTGAAATGATAAGGCAGTTTCTCTGTAATCATCAAAAGGCCAGTTGATGTAGTCGGACTTTAAACTGGCTAATATTCCAGTTATGTTCACTACAGAATTGTGAACAGAGCTTTTTGCAGTGTCGAATAAGTCAGCAATACTGCGCATTGTTTCTTCTTTGGCTAAATACCATCAGTTTATTAAAGTCTGTTTTTCTGTTGGCATCGGAGTGTTTCCAGGACGGACATCTAATGTTGGAGAATGCTGATGAATTACACAAAGTAGACTTTCAAATGTTTACCTTTCTAAACGAAAATGTGATTGAAAGTCCGAAAGAGAGTAAATAGCTACAATGTTTTCAAAATATCCTTTAGGTCTGATATGTTCTTCATGGTATGTCCGCCATGGAAGTGTCAAGAAGGCTTCTAAATAAAGTTGGCATAGAACATACTCTTTTCTAAATCTGACCATATTCAACATCTTTAGTGTAACATATTCGGCACATGTCTCATTTTCTGTTGGAACGCAACAAATACCTGTCGTTTTGACGCCATTTTCTTTAACCGTAGCGTTTTTTTTTTCTCCCTTATGTTTATGGTTTAAGCTTAAACATGTTTCAGGTTGAATTTAACCAGTAACATGTTTGAGTATAAAAAAACGTAACAATTAATAAACATGTGTTAAGGAAATCAACGCTAGCACTGCATGCCATAATCCTCTATCTATCAGTCACCGAATTACTAAATATGAGAGTAAAAGGATAAACAATGATAAAGGCTGTGGATTTTCTATAAAATTTCCATACATGTATGTTTAGTATTGAATCAACATAAGTTTACATAATCCTTAAGGTTCATCATAACCTTTTGGCTAAAATGGCCGTATTTACACCACAAATTTTACTCTTGAGTACACACACACCTTTGCACCTGCACAAGTTTTAAGGTATGGATGGACCTAGATAATTAAATTTTAAATGCATTTTATGGTTCAGAAAATTATACACTTTTTTTGGATTTTGCTATTCATTTTTTTTTTTATCACTGCAGAAGGTGCAAAAATAAACTAAGTTTGGAAAACGTTTGAGAAGCTCCCCTCATAAAATCGATGTTGTGAGTTGTATTGATATAAATGGACAATAGACACCTGTAAACAATAGGTGATTTATACTGTGTAACTGAGTGGATCGTATCAAATGAAACTCGTTTGTTTGTTTATTTTGCTATCTTCTGCAGACTGGAAAAAGATGCACGTTAAAATTCGGGTAAGTAATTACTTTTCTGAAATATGGACTTCATATAACTTTTATAAATCTAGGTCCTGCCATGCCTTAAAACTTCCCTAGATGCATCAGTTTGTCTGTACTCATAGTAGATTTTTAGCACATATTAACAATTTCTCGTCCAATCATATTGCATGAATTTGTCTTCTAAGTTTTATAGTACATAGTTTTTCCGTGTACTAAGTAACTATGCCTGAATGACCACGATAGCCAGATTATATTGTATTGTAATCAAGAAATTGTTTGTAGAACATTAACAGCCGAGGGCATTATGGAAAGAATTCAATGTATCGCATTTCATCTTTTGAGGGAATATTTAAGGATATGTTTTCGATATGTTTTTATTTTTTGATGAATTCAAAAGACATACAAAATGTCAATAGTGTCACTTTGCTCGAATATTAGTTATGAATTTTAATTTGAATTAAAAAAAATGGAGATCTAATTCTTTATTACAATACAATGTAATCTTATACTTGCGGTCAACAATTCAATATGTACAATGAAGCTGAGAAACACGAGTTGAGATTAACAATGATTAATATATGGAAATGAAATACTCTAATAGCGTAAAAAGGCAAACATCTTGCTTAAACATACAATACAATTTGAATCATGGATCGCAGTAACTGTATGCATCTATACATTTAGTTTGATAAATTAACAGATTTGAAGAAAAGAAAGATTTATATTGGCTTGAGATTAAATACATATTTAATAACAAAACAATACACATGTACTACATCCGTACTTTATCTTCTTGGTGTCTATATATTATATGCATTTATGAAAAAAAAACATCACATGACCGACAACACTATGACAAGATACTACATTTAACGTAAATTTACCACAACTCAAAAGACATGACTTTGCCATTATTGTGGACAATTTTGATGCGTTTCACACTCTTTGGAACGTGTACCACCAGTTCATCATCAGGCGAGTCACGTTTTTCAGTTATAGGAGTTACATGTACTTTCGTATTAGCACAGGGTTGTTCGTTCTCCTTACTTTCCTCAAGTTTCACTTCACTGCGCGGTAAAGGTGGTTGCAAAGATTTTCATATCCTTTCATTCATTTCTACACTCTACCTTTTGAAAGTCTCGACAGCATTGCTTCTGTGGCCACTTCTTGATGTTATACAAGGTTGTTACACAATTAACCTTCCCAGAGTGGTTGGAGATATTACGGTTAGTGTGGTCTATACTTGCTAAATCAAACATTGTTTTTATATATGTTGAAAGTTTGTTAATGAAACACCAACAAAATGTGCAGAGAACTTTGGATTTCTAGAGGTGTTTATTTCTAGTTTTCCAATAGGTCTTCAGTAGAATGGGTCCTTTTTAGGAATGAGAGAAAAATATGTAAAAAACAAATTTATAATATAACGCGATTATTTTTGTCTTCCCACTGTATTACTTTTTTCGGTTTTATCTTTCTATGAAAAAAAACACCCTAATTAGTTTTACTGATACGGCTATAGAATGTAAGGCATTTTCTTTCTTTTGAACATAATCCGTTACTACTTCAAATTGTGTAGCATCAAGGTCTCGATACTCATCCATGCCACGTAAACCAAAAAGTTTACAGTTATAGTAAAATACGCCATTACTTAAGCCCTCTGCAGAAGCTAAACTTTACACTATAAAGTGTCTTCATCCTGTGGTTAAACGGCATCTGCTCTTTTTTTTGTGAATACCTGTATGTAAAGTGTTTACAGAGAAGTTGGGTAGACGTTAATGAAACCGCAACCAAACAACAAAATTAAAAAAAGTTACCGTGGGGTTGAAAATACGTTATACAAAAAAAACCTGCATACACATAATATTTTCTAAAGGCATGAAAAGAATCGTAAGTGATTTTAGTTTTTGTAAAACAACTTTTATCCTTGTTTCAGGAGGATTCATTTTACGTTAAATGTTAAAAAGAAAATGTATTGCTTGTTCATCATCAGTAGTACTACGCTGTAGGTATGCATAGTGTAAAATTGATCTTTTAAACAACACAAGTGAATCATGAAAAACATCATCTGTCTTTGAGACATAAACCCAACGACTCAAAAACGTCAACATACGTATTGATACTTATACATATTAAATAGATGTGGCATAAACTATTGATTGATTGATTGGGAATTGTTTAATTTTCACTGGTAAATAGGTCAAGCATATTCCAAACAATTGTATAATAAGAAAACGCCTAAATGATGAATAAATTAACTAGTCTGAAGTAACATAAAACAAAGGATTGATTCAACTTTTAAATGATTTCTCTTTAAAAGACGTTTTGGGAATGTGCAGTTACATCAACTGTTCAAATTATGATACTGGTTCCTTGACTCTGATGGGATTTCCTAAAAATTACGAATTAAACATTTTATAATATAGATAAATATACCTAGACCTGTCCAGCAGCTGTAACTATTTTTATTCTGGTGTCAAGAGCCTTCTGGAATGTTGGAAAATTCACGGAGTTTTTCTGTAGCAAAATAATTTCAGATTTTTTTTTTTTTTTTTATCGCAGATGTCTTTGAATTCCTGCGGAAATGTTCATAAGGGTATTAGGTGGGTAGGATGTCCCGTCTTTTCGTCGGGTTTTATGATGAATCTGGATAACCAGAAGTCCAATTCGTTTACAGTAGCTGTTTCTGGATCAACAGGCACACACGTAAACTTCTCAAACCCCGTCATCGGGTTACAGTTTCTGTTTTCCGCCCAACCAAGCTACGGTATTAATACTGAGTAAATGTAATCAAAAATATACAACTCTCTTTAGTTTACTGAAATAAAGTCAAACTTACCTTGTTAGATGAATACTTTTTACTGACCATACGATCAAATTACCATCAATTACATCAATTTAACAATGACTAGAGTTGTGAATATGTGCTAAATTGGATAGTGTATAGAAAATTACTTCCCAGCTCTTTTGTTCTAACAGGCGTTACATCATATAGTATTATATAAAGTATATTATAATGGTTGTGTGGCGTTCTAAACTAGATTTTATGAATTGTAAATGGTTTTTCGTCTAGTCTAAAACAGCTGGGATGTAAAATAGTTATCCCACGAGGACTCATTGTGTCAGTGTAAGATCACCCCGATTGCCGGAGGCCAGAGGGTGATCTAACACTGACACACTAAGTCCGAAGCTGTTTTAGATTAGACGAAAAACCATTTACAATTCATCAAATCTAGTTTAGAACGCCACACAACCATTATAATATACTTTATATAATACTATATGATGTATACTCTTAATGACCCCCGAACACGATGAGTAGATGTCAAATAATGTCAACTCGTCCCACTGGCCAATCGGCCCACATTATATCGCCACGTTATAAAAAAAAAGGCCCCACTCTTGTTTACCGACTCGCCCTAATTTGAAAAAGTTTAGCAGTTGCAGACCTGTATTCAGTGGGGATTAAACCCTTTTCGTTAATAAGTGAGTTGTCAGACTGATTGTTCAATTTGATTTTACACTTTTTTCAAATTGGGGCGAGTCGGTAAACAAGAGTGGGGCATTTTTTTATTTAATAACGTGGTGAAATAGTGTGGGACGATCGGCCAGTGGAGCGAGTTGACATTATTTGATTTCTACTCATCGTGTTCGGGGGTCATTAAGGGTATACATCATATAGTATTATATAAAGTATACTATAATGGTTGTGTGGCGTTCTAAACTAGAATTTATGAATTGTAAATGGTTTTTCATCTAATCTAAAACAGCTGGGGTGTAAAATAGTTGTCCCATTCGGACTTGGTGTGTCAGTGATAAATCACCCTCTGGCCTCCGGCCATCAGGGTGATCTTAAACTGGCACACAACGTCCTCGTTGGATAACTATTAATTATATACTATGAAATTAAGACCGAGAGGCAAGCCCCTCCCCTCGCTCTAAATTTCAAAGTAAATACCTTTCTATACACTATCCGAGACTTGGGTGTAAATACGGCCATATTTTTCAATTCCTTCAGATGAACCTTAACAGTATCACATAGAATGACAATTGAAACAATGACATTATGCAGTATATAGTTATCAAAAGTACCAGGATTATAATTTAGTACGCCAGAATTGCGTTTCGTCTACATAAGACTCATCAGTGACGTTCATATCAAAATGTTTACAAAGTCAAATAAGTAAACGAATACGGCTATGGTAATCTATGCATGGGATAAGAAAATCCTTATTTTTTCAAAGTTTTGTAAACAGGAAATTTATAGAAATGACGACATTATTGATATTCATGACAACACCGGAGAGTTAACTACTGGGCTGGTGAAACCCTCGGGACAAAACGTCCACCAGCAGTGGCATCGACCCAGTGGTGCAAAAGTACCAGGATTATAAATGTTTAAGAGAGACCTGTTCAAATTTGTCCTGGTACATAGTTTTTGCTGTACCATTATTCACCAAGCTGTTCCAGGTTAATATAGACCACTGGGGAAATGAAATTGAAAACACTTACATGACTCTTACATGTACATATATCTACTTAACTTTTACAACCTTATAAAACATGAATAGTACTTAGATCATTAATAGATTGCCTATTTTATTGACAATCTATTTATCATGTTTATCTAAGGAATGAGTCATGACATATTGACGACTAAGGCCAGTATTTTTTTATTGCCAAATATTACCCAATTAAATTCCGGCTTTCCCGGTATTTCCCACTGGCCTGGGCAATACTACTAAAAAAAGGTTGTTTTTTTTTACCAAATTTGCATTTGAATTTGTAATTTAAGCAACAGGTGTTCAAGCAATCATATGTTAATATAGCACGTATTATCATGCTAACTTAATTTAGAAGTGGTAATTGTATTTTCATTGATATATACCATGGAATTATTTCAGTACCCAAAGTACGTTCATGCAATCATGGTCAATTTGTCATTGTTGACAGATATTCTATCTTTAATCTACATCTTTCCTCAGAGAAATTATTCCATGTAAGAATTTGTTCTTGTGATCAAACTAAATGTAAATTTTTATTTTGCAGTCATTTCTTCTTTTTGCAAATTATAAAACTTAATAAATATAAATGTATTAGGATTTATCGCTACATTTTAATTGGCATTTCACGAGTGGTCATTTACAAGAAAAAACAATCCTTCACTACATACGGTTTAAATGTTCTTGCATTTATAAGTACTGTAGTCCTGTCACGTAATGTTGTCATTTTAGTGTTATATTTAACACTGCCTTTAAAGCGCGAGGTTTGGATAGCCAGAAAAACCAAGTTCAATCAACCATTTGTTCTTAAAATGTTCTGTACCAAGCAAAGAAATTGGCAGTTGTTTTCAAAAAGATTGTTTCTATGTGTGTTGCATTGTCGTTGTTTGCACTTTATTGTTTCTGTTGTTTCGTTGCTTTCCTTTAATATTGTTTCCCTCAGTTTTAGTTTGTAACACAGATTTATTTTCTATCAATCGATGTATGAATTTCGAACAGCGTTATTTTCTTTCAATCGATGTATGACTTTCGAACAGAGGTATACTCCTATTGCCTTTTTTTATGGTAATATTAACTCACTGTTTTACCAGTTAGAAATTGAACTTATTATTTTGTTTTACCTATTCTTCTCAGTGATTAATAAAGATTAAACAGTTTCTTCTCTGATATTAGATTTAGATAATTTAAACATTTATATGGGTTAGTATGTTTCGATTTTGAATAAATATAGTTTATCAAATTGTGTCTATATTTCCCTATGGTGTGATTACGATAAGGTTTTACAATAATGCTAATTATGACGTTGCTTGTCAAAACCTGCTCCGAGGTACTGTGACAACTAACAACACATAAAACGGCAAAATAAATATGTTACTATTAAATAACTTTGTTATAAAGATGAGGAGATGTGGTATGATCGCCAATGAGTAACTGTCAACATTCAAATTAAGTGGATGTACATGAAAGCAATTATAGGCAACTATACGTCCTTCAACAATGAGAAAAAATCATACCGTATAGTCGGCTATAAATGGTATTAAAAATAAGAAACATTTCAAGTGAGAAAACTTACGACCTAGTTAGTTTATGACAAAATAATTCACAAAAACACTTTAAGGAACGACAACCACTGAACAATAGGCATCATACTTTGAACAAGCATCTAACGAATGCGTCGAGGTTAAAGATATATGTGAGCACAAAAACGTTTCGTCTTTCCTGGAACAGTGATATTACTGCACGACATTAATAATATTAACGGTACCAATGTTCCTGCACCAGATGCGCATTTCGACAATACATGTCTCTTCGGTGATGCTCGTGGCCAAAATATTTGAAATCCAAAGCTTATATAAAAGGTGAGAGCTATAATCCAAAAGGTCCAAAAAGTATAACCAAATTAAATCCGTGAAAGGAATCAGAGCTTTGCATGATGGAGATACGTTCCTTAATTTATAATAATTTCACACTATAAAACACACTATAAAAATTGTGACTGTTTTCAATAAATTCCACAATTCATTTAAAATGTACAACTCAATTGTTTGTTGCTACAATTTTCTATCTGTAGAACATGTACCAGTATTAAAAATCTCCGTTATTCTAGTTACCCAATAGAGTTAGATGATTTCAACAGAACTAATTCCAAACTGTAATTCCTGTATTATAGTGTTCTGTAGTTCCAGTTTCTTGAAAGCATTAAGCACTTTTGATTGAACAAATTAAACCTATCGTTCCTATTTTATCCGATATATCAATAAAATAGAACTTTTAAAATGATATTGACTTTTTAATTGAAATTATTTTATTGTACATTATTAAAAATTAAAAAGGCTAGGATTGCTTCTGCTTTTACTTTCTTGCAAATCTTAAATTCCAACATATATATTTTTGAAATACAGTACCTAAAGGATAAAAAATGTACTAAATGTTTATGTGTATACTGTACAGAAAAACTCGGTATTAACCTAATTTTTGTTTTGTCGTAATTTCTTTTACAAATATTTGCGCCAAAATAAGTGACATGTGCACGACAATTGCTGGGATTGATATCTCCATTGGTTTAACAAAGACTAGACCCAAGTATGTGAATGTACTTGATTTCTTTGTTTAGCAAGCAAACATTTAAGAGTCATAATATTGTGTCACAATTACAATGACGAGCTTACATATGGACTTTAACCTTGGCAAGTATATATTAAGCACTATAACAATTCGATAAGCTTATGACACTTAAATATTGTGATGAATATCATATCCTGAAAACACACGTGACAATTACAACTGGACATTAAGAAGATACGAATCAATAACAACAAAGGACATATTGAACATAAAAGAAAGTAAATAAACTCAATAATGTATTATCTTTTCAATAGTTATCAACACAAAGTTCTAAAACAACAAGTCTTTGAAATTTAGTTCCATAGAATTGCTATGATTACAAGTATACTTGTAATGTGCTTGAAATCAATCCTATTGAAAATATATTCTACTGTTTACACAGTAGGGTTAGTCATTAAAAGACAATGACCACTTGAATAGCATACTTCCATTCAGCTGATTTCCAGTCCACCTGAGACGAACACAATATAATCAGTTTTATTGATATATTTTAACATCATTGGTCGGTACCATTCTCTTTAGAGATATTGATGAATTTTATGTATTCTCGTCGTGTAATTATATAGCGTAAATTTCATAGATTA
Source organism: Mytilus galloprovincialis (assembly GCA_037788925.1). Lineage (NCBI taxonomy): Eukaryota > Metazoa > Mollusca > Bivalvia > Mytilida > Mytilidae > Mytilus > Mytilus galloprovincialis. The sequence goes on along the minus strand of CM075333.1, from coordinate 41,023,291 downwards.
AATTTTACTTTCGATGACAACAGAAATAGATATTTCCTAAAAGCATTGAGATTGTTGTACAGATGTATGATATTGGATTTAGTTTTAGTTAAATATTGTAAGAGAATTCTATTCAGGGAAATCAAAGTAAGTAAGTTTGCTTCTTATATTTCGTCAAATCACAATTATGTTATTCAATTGAATTAAAATTAGAATCGCTCCAGTTTTGATGACAGGCATAAAAAAATATTTTATTTTTTTTATATTTTTATGACGGAGAGTTCTCACATATCAATTGATTAACAAATGAAAATGAGAAATCATGGATCTAGATAATACTAAAACAGAGGAAATTGATTTAACGTACACGTAGGCATATTAATGATAATAAAGCAAAGTTTATATCGAATGCAATATTTGCTTCCATACTTTGTTGGATACATTAGTACCCAGCAACGTCTGCAAGTAATGGGGACGCTAAATCAGATGTCTCAATATAAATATAGTGTTACTGTCTAACTTGTATAAAACATTTATCAGTTAAACGCCATGTTTTCAATATCCGAACAAATGATGAGAATCATTGAACATGTTTAAAGGGGCATAAGCTATGACATAAAAAAAAATAGTTTTTGGTCAATCATTAAAATGAGTGAAATAGTGAAATACTAATTTGAGACAGATTGGTTCATTTTTTGTCAAAATAAGAAACATCGCTGAGAAATTATTCAGTTACAAGTGAATAATTCGAACTCATTGAACTAATTTTCATGTAACCTTCAAATTAACCTCTTAGCTAGTGATGGGTTACGCATGAGTTAGGTGTGTTCAGGTATTAAGTCAATATTGAAACGAAAACAACTGTAAACCATTGTTTCATTGATTAAATCCACATAAAAAATGTATACAGGTCAAAGCGATGATTAATATATATTTAATGTAAAATCCACCAAACGGCCTAGGAAAATCTAATTGCACGAGTTGGCTATTTATTTATATTTAATTTGTGTTTAATAACTGCAACATATCTCGGAGGTCACTTCGATGGTCAACTAGATGGCGTCTAACTAAAATACACACGAAAGGCTAATACATATTACCAAGCCCTTGCATTGTTAATTGTTTACTTTTAATTTTGATTTACGATTTATATTTTATAATTCAAACATGAAGTGGTTTGATGTTTGTATATTAAAACAACTAAAACAACCTCTAACATGATTTTGAAATAAACAAAACGGGGAAAAATCATACCCATTGGAAGGATTTATTTCTTATTTTTTGAGGCCGTAGAGATGCATGAATATTTTGACACCTGAAATTAAGCGAACGCCACAATGACCAAATGAAAACCTTGAGGGTAATATGAACTATATGTATTGTACCGCTGCTTGTCCCACAAAAGAACCATCCGAACGATAGCCATGAAAATTTTATTATTGTATAATCATTTACAACCCTCTGACAAAGTGGTGTTGGGGAGATAGGAGTAAATCTATTCATTGATGGTTTTAAATTTTATTAGGTTATGCCGATTTCCATCGCTATAAAAAAAATGTTTTTCATTTTTTTTTATATCTCAAACGGTCGATTAAATAGTTAACAGAGTGTCTTGTACACTCAATTCTCAAATTGACCTAAACAATTCTATTTGACTGCACCAGACATCGTTGTACATTTTTTTCGGACTTCCTTATAAACAACAAAATTGCACAAATAAATCAATACTTTCGGCGCGAATTCGGGGAGGGTTTTAATCTGCCTAGAATTGTCATGATCTTTTAAAACCATCATATTCAGTGTACGATTAAAAACAAAGGTGAAAGAAACCAACCTATATAAATGTTTACAACTTGCTTAATCCAGGGAATTAATATTGCATGTAGTACAAGCTAAAATTACTAAGTAAACATCACTTTTCATTACAAAACATCCATTAACGCCATAAAAATACGTCAGAACAGTTAAAATAATGGATTTGTAATATACGAACATTTCCCATGAAACATGGAATCACGTTTATATATCAATTAAGCAACCTTTAAAACGAATGTGAATCCAAGTGAAAGATGTAGCAATAAATCAAATATATAAGACTTATTAAAGCTTTTGATAAGCAAATATTTACACGGTACAAGTCATGTTAATTTCCTGTGATTGAATTAGAATCCATGCCTGGAAAATCAGATATTTCGCTTGGCATATTTCATTATTAGTAGCTTAAACTGCAGCAATACATAAATAAACTTTTACAAATAAAAAAATAAATCATATTATAGTAAAACATTCAAAACACAAGTATTCTTGAACGTTATATTTTGAATCGAACACACCGTATTCTAGAATATACCCCATTAAAGCCAATTTGACTTTTATTACCTTAACTTTTCTCTTGAACGAAAAAACTGAAGCTTAATATAATAATTATATTACGTTCATGAAATTGAAAAAGCGGATTAGTGAACCAAAGTTTAATCTTAATTACAAACTCCCAGTTCGTAATTACTTTCTACGCATCAAGGAAAACAAAGATATATTTGTTAAATTTTAATCAATAAAGAATTAGCATGATTGCATCCAGTTTAAACATACTGGATCGTTCTTCATTGAGTATTATGTTCATTTTCATCTCTCTTCTTCTCATTTTGACCTGATTAAATTAATTATTTAGAAATCCTTGTCCTTTTAAGTTGATTTAAAATCGGATAACGTCTTTAAAATAAATTACCTAGATCTGCAAATGCTTAAACTGATCAAATATTACATGAAGGTGTATTTTATATTTTTGTTGTTAGGTTTATGTATCATTTATGTTTACCCCAAATCTCCTTTCTTTCATATAATGTGTATTCTAATATGACTTGCGTCTTTCGCTTTGTGAATAAACCTATACTCTAAATCCAATAAAATGTGTTTGCTCATGCGTATATTGACTATTGCAGAATAATGATTTTTTGTTTCAAATTTGCATGCATTTAATATATTTCATAAACTTAAAACACTTCCAAACTGTTAAATGATGCACATGTTGTTGCTAATTCATTTATCATGACTGTTATTTGTTGCAATTCGAAATTGACTTATTGGACCTAGATACGACAACCGTTCATGCTGGCTGTTCAAAACTCCTCCCTCTAAAAAATCACATTGCCAGTCGGTTGCTTGTTTACAAACAAAACAGGAGGTTCATGGAAGAGGCTTCTCAAACGCTATACACTTATACACATCAGACATAGAAATTACCTCAGTTGTCCTAATCAGAATCGAAATAATTAATGCAAGCTATACTTTATTGTAGTTTTAACATGGGTAGGCATTACATTCGTGTTATTTTAGCCCTCACTATTGCTCGTGCAAAAATAATAACGAATATAATGCCTACCCATGTTAAAACTACAATAAAGTATATAGCTTGTATCAATTATTTCTTAAATACATTATTTTCTTGTTACCAGTATTTGACTACAGTGAGTTTTTGATAGGTTACCTTCTCTGGTTAGGAACATTCTAGTACTCTGTCGAGTAGAATCAACTAAACGAGATAAAAACATGGTAACTAATTTAATTTGGGGGTAGGAGTGAAATATTTTTTTAGTTTCTAAAAAAAAGAAAAGACTCATCGAAATCAGTTACCTTTTCCTACATTTAACCGATTGTAAGCTTGATTTTACCTGTTTTAGTAGCTCTTGCTTGACCGTGTACGAGAATGTTCTACTACAGAGTACTAAGTATTTTGTAAAAAAACAGTATGTATTCCGGAGTTAAAAGTTGGTAAGAAGAAAACAGTCGCGACTTAATACCGCAATGTGTTTATGTGAAACGTTTATGTTCTAAACCTTAGGATACCAATCATAAAGAAAAAATGAACTTTTTATTTCAATCTGATATGTTAAAAATGTTGAATAAATTAAAAATGAATAAATTACATGTCGTCTGCACACCAAAAAGAAACTTTTGAAACGTTTGATTTTTTTTCATTTTTATCAGCTTAAACGTTTATTAACTATTGCCATGCAGTTAACCTGTTATGAACTTGTATCTCATTTTATTTTCCGATATAGTTCTGTCTTATAGGAAACCTCCTCTGCGAGTCTGGTGACGCAGGAGTTCTGTTTAGACTGCATGTCATTTACACACAGACTTTTGGAAATTGCTTTATATTATTTCTCAGATTTGTTGATAACCTCGATGACATTGTTGGCGCCATATACAATATGTTACTCGATAAGGATGGGAAAAAGTATGCTTGAACGTTTTTTTTTTAAATATATATATATAAACTTTATTGAAAGCACTTTACGCCCATATTGGCAAATGGCTTGAAACATTATACATGATATATAGTTTACATATAAACAATGCAGACACTTTATACTAAAATACTTGTCTTTCTTTAAATCATTATATATAAGATTCAAAAATATCAAGGACTCTCTGTCCTCAGTCTTAGTGACTTTTTTAAAAAGGAGCCTAACTAGTAAGTGTCCTGTTTTGTTTCAGGATTGAGGATATGTTTTAATTTATTTTATCATTTAAGTTATTATATTTATTTTCATTTAAAAATTAATAACAACCCTATTGAAAATATAAAATATTTCGTTTAAAACATCTGAAGACATTTTTAAGTTTAAGCTATTGAAAGGTCCCCTGTCTGATTCAATTAGTAATTTGCAACCACCACGCAGTCAAAATTTTATCGATAATAAAACTGAAATCCCATCGTCGCAGAAACCCTGGTTCTTATTTTTCTCTCAAAAGAAGTAAAGCTGCAAAAAAATCGCCGATGTTATTTGAAGATTTTTCAAGCCGTGTTACTTAGGTTTGGTATAATGGATCTTATTTAGTGGCGTATGCGCATTTTCCCAAAGAATATTGGAATCTGTCAAATTGTATTTCAATTATGCTATCGGTTAATTACTTCGTTTGTCAGTGCAAGTGTCAACTTCGCTGCGTTTATGATTTGTCTTCTGAAGATTTAGATCTTAGTGTCATGATTTCAAGGCTATAATATTTTGCAGATGAATCAATGGCATCTGGTGTCTTCATTTATAATTAAAATATTTTTGTGTTGTCAGATTGCATATTGTTTCTTGAGTTCGTTTTACGTTGTATAGACATCAGATTTAATTAATTGACCTGAAGCATCTTTGATCATATAATGGACGCAAGCCTTCTAACTGTTTGAAATTTAGTATATCAACATAGTATAGCAATGATTCGCATTATTCATTCGCGCAGGTTCAAATACTCTACGTTACATTTCATTTTCGAGGTGCAGTAAGTATACAGACACTACAAATGTATATTAATATTAACTGAATATTTGCTATTTGTTTGATCTTGTAGTGGTGAAGAAGTAACAATGCATGTCTTGTTATGTACATTTCGGAGAATACGTTATTGTTTATCGGCCAGCTGAAACCCGTGTTATGGATTTCTCGTTGCGTAGGAGTCCCATTGGTGGTCTTGGACTATTTTCTGCACTTAGGTCGGGTTGTTATCTCTTAAACATTTCTCGTTTCCATTCTCTTTTCAATTTGAAAAGATTTTTCAGTTTTTACTTGCGTCAGCTTGCTGGATAAAAGAGATGTTTTATATATATATATGAAAGTCTTTTATAAAATACCGACATGCATATTTAATATTCAAATTACGTTGTGATTTACTGTCTGCTGATAATTCTAAATAAAATGTGTAATGACTTCAATGTAAAATTACAAATACTTTAATTTCCTATCCATTAATTTATCAACTCATCGGTTGTATTTGAATGCACAGCGATGACATAATTGGTAATTTTCCTATACAATGCCAATGTTTTGATTGGTCCGGCGGAAAAATCAGGTAAGTGATAGTGGGCATTTTGGGATTGATAAAAAAAAATAATGTATTCCGTACCTCAATGTACTTTAAAACTATAACGACACCCAAAGTCATACAGACAATTAAGTTGATTTCTATTCCGTTCCGATACAGACAGTCAAATTACATGTACAAAAATGTACTGTAAGACCTTCTTCTTTTGATTAAAGTAAAATGAAAAAAAAGGAGTTTAGTCAAGTAACTGTTTGTTTTAGGCGTACGTTAAACGGTTAGATTGACAGAAATGTTAGGAAGTCGTACAAATCATTACTTATTACTAGTAAATTGACTTTATGATCAAAATGAGATTGAAACTTTTCAGAGAATAATAATTAAGAAATAAAAAATGTAAGCAAATGAGACCGCGACTCTTATTTAACAAAATCGTATTCTTAATAAGAGATACGTTCTTTTCGAATAAACAACGGCTTTTCTTAAAAGCAAAGTTTTTCGATCCATTCTGTTTTTTTTTAGGGGGCGACGAAGAAGAGTGAAACATATAAATTCTTGACACCGCTACCGAATTATTTTAGAATATTTATCTCTATTACAACAAAATATTAGAGTTATTATACATATAAAAGTATATATAGCACTTGGATACAGTAGTTAGTATATAGTGAAGTGGAAGTTATTTTTCTCTGAAGCCTGTGACAAGTCATTATTAATAAATAAATTATGTAATAGCGACAGATATTAGTCTGTGCATCCTCTACGGAATTGTACTGTTTCTGTTATACATCACAGATACCACAAAGGTGTATACTGGAGTATGGGATAATGAATTATCTATGCCATTTGACAATTCTTTATCACCTTATTTCATGCTTACATAAAATTGGTTTTGGCAAATAATGTCATAAACTAAGATACGTAATTAATATTAGATGTATATGGATATAATTGACGTAACAGTTGTGTCAGTATTTAGTGGAATTGTCCCCTAGGTACATGACTTTTGTAATGACTTAATGAACACATCATTCCTTTCATATCTTACATATATAGATTAAATCTTTACAAAAATGAAGAACATAAGTGAGCGCACTCACATACCCCACGTCCTCACATTGTCACTGGACAAATAAAATAACTACGAAAAAAAATTGATTCATAATTGCGTGTCGATATGCACATCTACATAGAATGTCCTTATTATGTACAAAGTTTAATGAACTTCTATTGGGTGGTTTTAGATGAGTTGCGATGATAAACTGTTGCAGCAGTATATTGATGGAAATGAGTTCAATGTGGCGTTACACCTAGAAAAAAAGTTGAATCATAATTCCCAGTCGATATGTACATCTCTATAGTATGTCCTTATTTTCTACAAAGTTCTATGAAATTCTGTTCAGTGGTTTCAAAGATTTTGCGGTGACACACTGTTTCAGTAGTATATTGAGGCAAATAAGTTGAAAGGGCGTAACTCCTAGAAAAAATGAACCATAATTTCTTGTCGATATGCAAATCTACATAGTATATCCTTATTATCTAAAAAGGTTTCATGAAATTATGTTGTGTGGTTCAAGAGGAGTTGCGATGACAAGAACAGGACTAAAGGACAGACGAACGGACGGGTCAAAAACATTATGCCTTCCGCAACTTCGTTGCCAGAGTTATAATAAATAAAACATAGTGATTATTCCAAAGATAACGCGTACATTTAAAAAAAAAAAAAAAATCTTGTGTTTTAACATCCATATGTCTACATGTATGTTTTAAGAAGTAATGGAATATAAGTAACTTTAATAGCGATGATGAGACCAGAAAGACCTCCTACTAGTAATTCTATTGTTACACTAGCAGACAATGCTGAGCAATTTTTATACTTTAAAAGCTTTTAAATTCTAGTAAAAACGCTTTGTAATGTGTGATTGAAATCCCAGTGGGATATTTCATCACAAATAAATTAATTTTACCTAGTATGTATGTATACTTCATATTTATAAACAAGACATTTGAACTTTTCATCCCATAATTTTTTTCTCAAACACATTCATCAAATAACATTATGATACTTGTAAATCCCGTATTTTGTAACTGTTATTGTCTTTATGTTTTTGTTATGGTCTGAATAATTTAAAACATTTTAGTGTTGTTTTATCGAATCAATAATATTACAGAGATACTTATTACATACTAAACTGTTCAAACAAGTCGATTCAGTGTCATTGCATTTATTGGATTTTTCATTCATGTTATTTGCTACTATATTAAAAAGTCGTACGCGTATCCTAATGATATATTTATTTAAGTGAAATAATGAAAACGCCAATATATTATTATGTAACGATTAAAACTGACTCGTAACTTTTTAATTTTTACTTGTATCAAAGTATGATAATTTTGTTGTAAAAAAAACGGGTTCATTCTGCGAATCTCTTCATAAAAAAACTGTTAAATTCCATGTTGCGAGATCTTTGACAGTTTTATAAATACAAAGAAAAATTTATTGAAACAGTACCATGGACAATCGGACTTCAAACCATTTTCTAAAATAATGATATGCAAATATTGCACTTTACGTAGCCTTTGTGACTATTTTTATTCGAGCGTCATTGATGAGTTTTTGTGGACTAAACGCGCGGCTGGCAAATTAAAATTTAATCCTAGTATCTATGACGAGTTTCATTTGTTCATGTTGTTACAAATTAAAATTAAATTGCAAAATGAAGCAATTCTTAGACAAACAAAGGACTCCAATAAATTCTTGATAGATGTTTTACCATGCAATCGATTGCGTAACATATTGTAACTTATTTATAACAAAATTTAAAAAAAAAGTGTAAGTTGTAACTAATGACGATGAATAGAACACTATTATTAAAATGAGACATAATTGTACTTGTAAATAACATGTTTTTGCTAATTATAAGTGCATGGTATTAGACTGTAAATTAAATTGGCAAAGTAAACGAAATTCGAAAGTTAATGATTAGTTCGTGGACCATAATTAAAGTTCTGAACTCAAGTTAAATTTATCCAATAAACTACTACAGTACTGCATTTAACAATTAAGAAAAGGTTTGTGCGTGAGGGATTCGCATGTGAAAAATGTAATGCATTGGTATTAAGTAGCTTGGAAATCAAAGCATTTAGACATGGATAGGGTGTGTTGAATACTTTCACCGCTTAAACAATTTCAAACTTGGAAGGTTAATGCCACTACAAGGCGACATTTGCACCAGAAAAGTGGAAAGGGATTATTATAAGTTGTTTCTAGAACACACGTGAAATCGCTGGTCCGTGACAGAATACAGGCCTTATTTTAGCCTGGATATTTGGTATTGATATTGTCATCTAAAAAAGTCATGCTGATTATAAGATGCACAGTTTTCTCTACTTTCAAAATCTTTCTGTTTGAAACCGTCGACCTGGAACTTATCATTTATTGGTTATATTAATTATTTGTAAAACAATAGGTCCTGGAATTGGGAATTTTTTTATTAAAAACATTGTCCAATATTAGTAATAAACAAAGTTGATTTGTTTCTCTGTTTTGCGACATGCCGGCTAACAAATTGGACACGGTACCTATACGCCTTATTTTAAGTCTAGATTTTTGGTATTCGTATTGTCACTGTTATACATTTTAAAGTCATACTGATTAAATTACTACAATAAGAAACAATGTGACAATGGTAGAATTAAGTAATGTCATCCCTGTGATTATGACCCGTGTATATAGCAAATCCTAAATACACCATTTGGTGGTGCGCCTGTCAGATGCGGAACGTACAGATAAGGTATATGTAACATGTTAATAAACTATTGGTATTTGTATCGGAATCGACCCAGACTTGTTAATTATTGGCAATATTAATTATGAGGAAAACAAAAGGGTCTGGAGTTGTGAAATTTTTAATCAACACCATTGTCCTATATTAGCTATATAAAGTTGAATTCTTTGATTTGTCGTTTTTATCCCATGACGGCTGACAAATTGGAACTCGTTATGTTAGTATTATATATAACTTGTCTCAATCCACTTTAAAAAAATGTTTACGCTAAACGTTGATGAGGGTACATAATTTATGAGTTATATTTTCAATGTTGTATTTACGGAGTTTATTGAAGTGTTTAAATTAGGCCTTTCACGTACAACTACCTTCTTTGTGGGTGAGTTGGATGAGTTAATACATCAATACACTCCTTCAAATAACGTTTATAACGATAGATGTATTGTAGATAGGCAATTCGGCTGTCTTGAAAAAAGACATTTTGCCAACTTTCTGACCACCAGAGGATTGTTGAATAATGGAAAAGATATCATCGAGACAAATTCACATTATAACCCAGACATATTAAAATACAGATTTAATACCTCGAGTGTTATAAATGGAACTATTATGTGGGGTGATATGTTTTCTGAATGTTTTTAAAAGGGCATCAGCTTCAATGTTTTAAATTACTTTGCAATTCCGTGTGTTACGCAAATGTATATATTTTGTAAATAAAACATTTGATTTAATATTTCAATAAGGCATTTTTTTTTTTAAATTGTTGTATCTTCAAATATATTAATTATAAAATATATAGTTGCAATGTTAAGCCGAACTCAATAACGAAAAATAGATTCATGAAATATCTGGATTGATACTAACGACATAACTTGTGTACATAGTTTTAGTCAATATATGTACGTTTATACTTAACGGAAAAGTTTGTTGACCATCTTTTTGTCCTGCTCTTCGGGTCGATAGTATAACTGCAATTATATCGTTAAACAGAATTGCTAATACATTGTAGTCGCCGTGTCTTAATCTAACAATCAGAAGGAATAGCATTAATCATACCATTTTCTTACTTCATTACTGATTAAGACTTTTATTTGACAGCGGCTATAAGAGACAAGCTTTATTTTTTTGCAAACTGTCTCCAAAGGATGCAATTATCTCTAAAGAGGCTGATCTCTAAAAGATGATTGTTGGAAAAAACCAAGATACCGAATGGTAGGATTAAAACTCTTAAGTTTATTCGAAGAGACCTCGACAAAAATATGACAAAACAACGATAGCAACACATTTTAACATCTTGCAAAAGACAAAAATTAACAAACACACAATCCACCATTATCTTGGGAAATATCATTTGCTTCGTAAGGCTAAAAATTATCCTGATCCACAAGTGCGCAAACCCAGTGTTTTGTTGCTCATGATTGAACTCGGTGACTCTCATGTTAAGTGACGTCAAGTTTGTCAGTCCGTTCGTCTGCAATTTTTTATTATTAACAAAGTTTATAAGACAATCAGAGATTTTTTACAATTTAATATTTAATGGCTCTCTTGTTAAAACTTTAACTAAAACTGACGATGATATTGTCATAGAAAAACATTTACTTAATCATTTTATATATGGTAACAAAAATGTATTAGCTCGTTCGTCTGTAAATGTTTGTCTTCTATGAAATCCTTCCTCTTAAACGGCCGAAGTTTGAACTATCTACATGTATAATAGTTTTTAAAAAGATAAAACGAACTCAAAGAGTGTTTTACAATGTGTCATTTTTAATTAGTAACTAATAACTAAGATGATTTTTTTTCTTCCATCCTTTCTGATCAGACATTACACTTTGCTTTAGATATTAGGTTCATGAAATGTATTTGAAAATTAAGAAAAGTTATGAAGATTTATACCATAGTTAATTTTAAATAATATCAACATATACAGAAAACTATTTTGCTTAAGGTGATTAGGTTGTCTTCTTCCATCTTGGATTTTGAAATAACAGATAGCTAATTGGGGTACATTTTTAATGACATATGAACATTTGTTGAGTAGTTTTACGGCTGTACAAAATATTTCTGTTTCATTCACTTTTTTTCAATTTTGTCACATAAGGGGAGATACATATATATGATAAAAAAGTGTTGTGAATTTACCTGTTTTAATGCAGTAAGAAAACAAGTCCGGTGACCCCTTTTTATCTTGAAATTCTATGGTGTAGTTTCTTTTTATCACACAAAATTGGATTTTCCATGCATAATCTATACACAGTTTGGTAATACCTGTATCGTGAAAAGATCTGGTGACCAGTACTATATTTGGAAAAAAACAGATGATGAAAACTACCTTATGACAAATTATTGAAATATTCTGTGGGGTTTAAATTAAGATCCCCATCCACTTTAATGTAGATATTCATCTATCTATAATGTATCCCAAATAAGTATGATGCACACATGGTAATCTGGTCAGGTATGCAGCATTTAGGACTGGTTGGCTCGGTGCCCAGCTTAGCGTGTCGGTCTTGTACAAGTCACTGTCTATATTTATATCACATTTTTATGATCTCGTCTTTAATATGCATTCAATTTGCAAGTGGACGTCCAATCACGACCAAAGTGCACTTGTTTTTCTTAGTATTTCACATTAAATCAATTGAAAAAACATAATAAAAGGTAAGTAATGCTTGTGCCGAGGGATGCAAATTCTTGGATCACAATACCTTTTTGAATTAATGACCATAAAAGTCAATTATGTTTTTCTTTTACCCGTACTAATCAAATGTTATCATAATGCTTGGTTTGATGAATTCAATCTCGGAATTGCAGTCTTCAACAAAACTTAAAGTCTGTTCAATATGTCATGTTCTTAAATCGTCCCGATTCATTATAGGCTGTGAATAATCTTAAAAGAAGTCTTCGAAGGTCTGTATTACACCGATGTCTCCAAATAACTATTAACATTAGCATATGAGTCGCTACAACTACTGACTAGGTTGTACGCATGATAATGACAGTACGGTCAATGTTACAGGATAGCGCTAAGGAACTGGTAAAATTGGCAAAAAGAGCATTGGTGAATGCTCTTACTCCTCTTACTGAAAATCTTTTGTACCTTACAGAACAATCGCTAAAAAATGAGCGTTTTTACTGCATCTCACTTTAATGTTCAAAAGAAAATCAAGTTAAACGTGCACGAATGAAAATGTAGAATAAATTTCATATAAATCCTTTTATTATCGTTTGCTAACATAAAGTTAATTCTGATTTTAAAAAGATAAGGTTATAAAGATTATACAGCTAGTTTTGTTTACTTTAATTACGAATAAAGTACAGCATAAAAATCTTTATACATTGAAAAAAATCTTTAATTTCTAAATGTCATTCAAAAAACGTAATGTATTGTATAAAAGTATTCACAAGGGAAATTTCTAAGATACGGAATATTGGAATTTTCGACTTTGATAAAAATTAATGGAGACCAATCTTTGTTTGTTAGATCGACTGTCATGTTAAATTTTATTAGTAAGATTTCTTTTTTCTTTCCAAATGAAAATGCAAATAACAGTGTATAACATGAAAAGAAAAAGCAAAAATCGAAAAATGGCTAAACTTTTTTTTAATAAAAGCAGGTACATGTAGTGATTAATATTATTTGTATATTTACGGCATTCTGGTTGTGTTACTTTGTATAGACTGAATGGCAGACATGTTAAATAATCAAAATAGAAATATTTCAGTAACAAATTGCTGTCATAACCGTATTCCTACTCGTAACTGGTGTTATCTAATTGCTATAATAAAAGAATACTTTTAATGAGCCTAGGAATTCCTGCTTATATGATATCGTTTATGCATCTTTAATACCTTTATAAGATATTGGATTCGTTTAAACTTCTATAAATTTTTTGATTTTATATCTACGTATATTTTATGTATTTGGTTCCTGGAGCTTGTTTCTAGTGCGCATGATGAAGGTAAATCACAAACACGTGATTTAATTTACAGATTGAAATTTGCTATCGCATGTCAAAATCTAAAATAATTCACAATAATGATTATGTGTGTGTCATGTGTGTGTTTATCGTCCGTCTATCCTGTCTAGATATTGCGGACTAATGTTCCTATTTAGAGATTTGGATCTGTCTGTCTTTTTGCTTTCATCTTAATTCGACTGCGGTGTTGTGGCTGGTACAGAGTATGCGGCAGCTCTGCCAGGATGGCTGCTTGCATTGCCTCTTTGGATTCTATGCTGACGGGCGATGTATGTGTTGGTGTGGTCAATAGGTCAGGGTCGTTGATGTCGAACCCTTTATCGAAGTCGATCCTACTGCGCTTGCCTGTGTCTGTTGTGAAGGTTTAGTATATCAGGCGATGACATGCCTTGCTTTAATTAAAAATAAAACCATCTTCCTTGTATTCATATAAAACCAACGGCTTGTGCTAAAACCAAGGAACAAGAAACAAACACCTCGACATACAGCATGTACAGCAATCATAGATATTTTTTCAAGTCTGGAAGACTATTCAACAGACACGTGTCATGCCACTGAAATTGATATTGTATGCTGATGAATCGACAAGATTTTAAATCTTGTTGATAGGTTTAAAATATAAAACTATCTATTTCGAAGATTTTATCGAATGGTTTTATTGCAGAAGTTATTTCTATCACTTGTAAAACTGACAGGGTGTTAAACTGTTGCCTGCTATTCTATGATACATTCATTTGTGCTAAATAGTAAAGATTAAAATTAATTTTATCAATCTTAATTACTTACACATGTTACAATATTGTACATGTAATCCTATCATGGGTTACTTGGTTTAATTAAAATATGGAATTGTTTGAAATAGAAAATACTACATGTACTGGATAATGTCACAGTTTCTAGTATACATAAATGCAATATGAAATAAAAATAAAATAAGTTATTGACTTAATCAATAAAATAAGTTTGGACAAACACTGAGGTAGCTCTTTTTCTCAATTTCAGCGGTTACCTACCAATAATTTACATTCTAACAAATATTTTAACATGAAAAAAAATAATTTGTTCAAAGTACACGGATGCCCCACTCGCAATATCATTTTCTATATTTAGTGGAGTTACAACGCCGCGTTTTACCTAATATATCTAGGGTTGACGTCAGTGCAGGACGTAGCCTTACCATTCAGAATATATATGAAGTAAACATGACACAATTGTATTTTTCATCTGCTATTTAAACTACGGTAATTGATTTAGACCCGATCGTCTGATGTCTCTTTCGGTATGATAAAACACTTACTGACTGGATATTCGTGAAATACTCTTCGCATCAGGGCAATAGTTCCACCTCGGGACAATAAACTTCCTTTTGCACTCATACCCAGTTAATAAGTATACAATATACTAGGTAATTCATATTAACTAGGTTCTAAATGAATACAACTTAAATGTTAGTCGATGGAGCATATGTGTAGATCTTTAAATTGATGGGCTGTATGAGTTAATGTATTTTTTTTTAAATTGTGATGATTTACAGCATGACTAGCTGGTTTATTTGCTTTGTTTTCACATGTTTTATCTCTAAACACTGTTTGTGTCGAAAGATTGCTGTCACTTGAAGTATGCTCGACGTTTTCATTTATTCACAATACGTTTTGAAACATATTTTTATCTGCTTGATCACTAATTAGTTTCTAACGCCATCATATCAATATGACATTTTATTTACTGACTTTGTTTTCCCAAAAGTTTACCGTAACTCAAATGACTTGTGTCTCAGGTACTTACTTACATGTTACAGTTGATAAAAGCGGCATTTAACATGTTTAATGACATATTGTATTTTAGTCTTCCGACCGTTTGATTAGCAAATCATTATTCTCATTTAACGTCATACAACATGTATCTACAGTTAACACATTATTATCCGAACTTCATTTAAGCTTTCTTGAAGAAATTTACTCATTTGGTCGCTGTGTCAGTACTATATGTCCCTATTATTTCAATTTTGACCCCTGAGTCTTCATTCATCCTATTTATGACAATATCGCAATTAATTCATTTATATATAGACATAGTTATTTCGTTTCAAAATTGTTCTAATTGTTGACATCTTCGATTAAAATATTTATTAGATCCAAGAATCGACACTCATTACAATGTCATAATTTCTTTTGATGTGAAGACAGGTAAGCGATTGTCACCAAACAACGGAAATTGAATCTTAGACATGTTCATGATTGCATCCTCCCATGTTAATGTAATCTGTTCAGTTTACAAATTGTACTAGAGCTGGCACAAACAGTAGACTTGCATCGCATTTATACAATACTTCCGGAGGTTTAATAACTGATACATGTGATAGTAGGCAAACAATAGTCCTCACAGTAAGTTTTTATGATTTTCTACTGCCATTTATTGATATCCAACATAAGCAGTAATAATGTTACATCTGAGAGAACAAATGAATGCCGGGAAATATAATAGTGTCTCTCTTGTTTCATTTATTTTCTAAACAATATTTTATTTGATAAATAAATAATTATTCAAGGGGACATATATACTCTACATTTTTGTTCTATGGAAGATATAATTTCATTTTACGAGTTAAGCTCTAGTTCAGCATGACAAATAGCTTCACTACAGTAATACTGAACGCAATTTGATCATAAATAAATGCTGTACAATAATGTATATGGAACATGTCTAACATACTAATATGCTTTTAAATTGATGTTAAAGGATTAATGTTCGAATCTAACATTTTTTAAATGATACAATATTCATATTTCAAAGACAGAATAACTGATTCTATACCGATACAATTATATTGGTCTTGTTATGTTTCTGTCATCCTGACATTAGTTTATTACTACTCTTTGAGGATATTGCATTGTGCTGCATACTAATGAACACTATGTATGGAGTTTATGGACGTAATCGTTTTGTGAAATTGGTGTCAATTCTCGAAAGAGAAGTTTTGCAGTATCAGAAAAGCCGTTCAACTGTTTCCAAATAAATGATATTATAATTCAGTAGGTGGTATGAATATTTATTTTTTGTTGCGTAACCACTGACAAACATCTTTTGCATAATCAGAACAAAAGAAAACGTTTACACAAGATCGGAATCAAGAACTTAAAGTCTGTGGTTCAGAGAAAAAAAACATGAATCAAAAAAATGTTACTTGGAAACAGGAATATACTATTAAAAAAACAACACATGCAACGAATAACTCAAAATGATTAATGACCTATATTTGACTGCATTGATAATATTCCAAAACGTGCCACGTTTTTAACTATTCCGATTCCACAACAAATTTTAAAGTAATTCAATCTTTTACGAAGTTTCACCTTTGCATGTGTCTTACTTTCGACTTGGAGAAAGCAAAGTAGACATACTCGTGTTCCCGGCTACCATAAAATCATAGGATATTCGAAAAATTAAAATCAAACTGTTGAAACACATTATACGAAAATGCGAAAAAATAAGTTAGAGTAGTTTTGCAATTTTAATGTAAATAGGGACGTCGGTGGCCGAGTATCTAAAATGTCGAGCTACACGTACTGTATCACTAGCCTGTCGATACTGGGGTTGTCAGTACGATTCCCGGATGTGATAACTGCGCACAACTCATTTTCTAATTGACAAGGATTATCAGCTTTCTAACCGCAAGTTAGAGGTTTTCTCTGGTCACGTCAGCTTCCTTCAATAAAAAATGACCATCAGTAATGAGCACAATAGAGCAGTAAGTGGCCTTTCAATCCATTTTTAAATAATGAGTCCATCCAACGTAAGCATGTGAAACCGTTTTGGCGAGTTTTAACTGAGCCAATTATATTTGTCCCCGACACACTAATACATCGTCGAGATTTCAATAACGGATCATTTGTAAGAAGTACAGTTTGTTTAAAAGTTAAAACTTCCTCACCTTCATTCTGCTTATGATAATGAACTTATTTGCTGTATAAAGAAAAGGCATCATGCAAAGAAAAAGAATGCATGTTAGTAACTCAATATAAAATGTTCAGCAGAACAAATCAATCCTCAAAAGCTTAATGAATTCTTGATATAGCTCACGTTTCTTCCTACAAACACTAAGCATATTCTATGAAATAACATTTGTCACTTTGTAATAACACTACATAAATTGGATTTACATTTTAAAAGGATGGTACAGAATATTTTCTATTGCTCTCTATTTGATTTCAATTGCAATTTATTTTAAAGTTTGCTTTATTGAAAACACTATACCTGAAACAAAAGTAAGATTTTCACTTAGTACTAAATCATCCCATGACATCTGTGAACTTATATTCACAAGGTATAAACAATAAAATGTATTCATTCATTTTTTAATGATATGAAATGACGAAACTTGTTTTTATTTAAGACATTTGAAGGAATACATTTTGTGAAAGATGGACGGCTTCGTTATTGTTTTCTGAACATACGATACCAATGGTATTATTTCATGCGTATTCAAGACGAAAAAAAAATCGGATTCGGACGAGAAACAGTTTATTTCAATACTATTAAAGACAAAACGCAATCCACAAAACCTATATTTATTAATTTCTGTGTCATTTTGGTCTGTAGTGGAGAGTTGTCTAATTGGCAATCATACCACATCTTCTTTTTTACAGCACTAAATATTAAGCAATACAAAAGACTAAAACTCGATGGCGGTATTCCTAATTATAAATTGGTAAATATTTCTAGCTCCATAGTATTCCTAATGGCAAGTAAATATTTTGTTCAAGTTATTTTAGGAAAACAGGAAAGTGGCCATGGTCTAAATGTTGGATGAAGGTCACGTTTCTCGTAGCTTTGTAATATTACATGTACACTGTTGCATCTTACATCATGCAGTATAGGATTTAACAACATGACACAGCTACCTATACTCTTCTGTAGCAAAAGTTGACTGATATAAGATAATGAGATAAGATCAGGAAAGTGTGAATTCTAGCAACAATAATACCACTTGTTTAATCAATGTGAGGATAAGCTGTCATCACTAAATGAGTTAGTTATTTACATGTTAAATCTTTATTAAATTAGAAGAAGAAATATAGCATTCAGTTCATGTGATCCCTTGTGCACAAAGGTATTACAATTTTTCTTTACCATGAATATATATTATTGTTAAGTATAAGCAATAGACACGAAACCAAATACTGAAAATGAGGATACATAATGGTATTGGATTAATTCATATTCATTTGATGTAATTGGTGTTTTCAAATATTTATTCTTTTCTTTTCATCGTTGAGCGCTCGATTGTTATTCTCGTTAACTATTATATATTCTATCACAAAATTAAGTATGACATTTTTCACTGATGTAGCCGTCGATTTACATTTATCTACTCTCCCACTTCTTCCTAGTTGGGTTAT
Source organism: Mytilus galloprovincialis (assembly GCA_037788925.1). Taxonomy (NCBI): domain Eukaryota; kingdom Metazoa; phylum Mollusca; class Bivalvia; order Mytilida; family Mytilidae; genus Mytilus; species Mytilus galloprovincialis. The sequence goes on along the minus strand of CM075333.1, from coordinate 41,004,331 downwards.
TCCAAATATATGAAGCGGATTCAAAGAAGTTCTTAATTAGCAGATAATAAGTTTAAACAATAGTTAAAACATGGGTGTGTATTTTTACAAATAAAAATATGTTGGTGTAATATTAATATTTCTATTCCAAGAATATCACTAAGTATGTATTAAATTTTCATTTTATATATAAGTTATGTTTTTGCTTTATGCATCATATTTTATGCATGTGGTCCTTCAAATTTCACAAGTAGCAAGATGAATATTAAATAGAAACAAGTAATTTACAAACTGAAGTTTGGTAACGCATGTACTAATTTTTAACGTTTTACCATAACTAGTCTTCGTGATTTCCGATGTTTCTATTCGCCGAAGCCCCATAAGCAGTACTAAATGAATATACAACTAAGATGATGTGGTATAGTTGTCAATGAGAAAACTATCCACCCGACCACTTAGTCAAAAATCTATAACCTTGTTAATGCTTAAACCAATACACTTGAAACAAGCATCATGACAGACACCAACAGAGGACAGCCTTAAATGCTACTAGTAGTAGAGAGATACGTGTGGTGCCACAGAAATTGGTATAATACAGTGATGTTTAAACATAAATTTGAATCTTATTTACAGTTTTCAAGATATCAAAATTCCTAGTTCGTTAAATATATCGAATGGTTTCATTGCAGAAGATGATTCCATCACTTGTAAACTGACAGCGTGTTGAATTGAATCTGCTATTTATAATACTTTTAAAACACTTGTGAGATCAGTTGTACTCAACAGTAAAGATTACAATTAATATAATCAATCTTAATTACGAACGGTATTGTAATCCAATTATAGATCACTAGGTTTAGTTTCATAGAATCGAAAATACTAAATTTGTGCGATTTAGAATTAAAACAAGTATCAGATAGTGTTTTTAAACAAAAATCATTCAGGCAAATAAATCATCGACTTCATCGATATGTTGTAAAACAAAAATGTATAAACATGCAATTCTGTTCCAAATTGATATCGCTTACCAAACCATTTTACAATTGCCACATTTGTTATTTGAAAGTCCATAATGTTCTTACCAGCAATGTATCGTTCAATATAGTAAGATTCGTTTTCGTGATTTCTCAGAATTGATATTCGTACATAAACCACATGCAATGGAGTTACTGCTTGGGGGTCCGGGGAGACTTATATACTTACCTGATAGGAGGTGCCACTGGGGTTTTGTTAACCTACCCTTTTCATATAAATTAAATTTTGAAAATGTACACCTTTTCATATATTGCGTATGTAACAATGTTATATTTCCCCATATTGTTTGGGTTTCGTGTTAAAAGTGGAATACGAATACGTCAAAACAGAGAAAATGTTTTTATAAAAACAGAGCCAGATTGGGAAACATCAACAACGATGACAGACGAAGAGGTAATGGGAACTATATTGACCTTATCATATATTTCTGATAGTTTCCCGACTTATTCATATATTTTTTAAACTTGAAAAGGTGACCTACTCCAGCGGCACGTCTTATCCCCTTGTATACAGGAAGTGGATCCCCCTAGTGTTACTGTAATGTGATACAAGACGACGAAATAAAATACATTGTATGTATTTATAAATAGGATGGTTGTTGATGTGTATTTATCCAATTGTATACACTTATTCTAGGTTTAACGACTGATGTCTCAGGTAGTATAAGATAAAAGCGGTCTTGACATATCGCATTTTAGTCTTATGAACTTTTGAAATTTATAATGTCATGCAATTTCATTACCATTTTAAAGCATTTGTTTGCAATTTACACTATTCAATTCGAGTTGATTTGAGTTTATGAAAGAAAGTCAACATATGCTGCCCCAGATGTCTTCTTTGTTCTCATTTTTACTCCAGAGTACTCATTCGTTTGTTTTATAATATATAAAATTGGCATAATTATATATAATATTTTCTCGTTTCGTCTTTCTTGTAAAAGATATTGGTATGTCTCTGATGAATAATATATTATTCAAAGGACATTGATACTTATAGTGCGGTGACAGAAGTGTAAAAAGTCGTCTAGATCGCGAGTTTAATCTCCCCAAATAACACACGGCTAAAAATAGTCTTAACTTAAAGACAAGTATGTCTTCTTCAGCTTTTGCCCTGTCGTCAGAATTTCGTACGGTCACTTTTTTCTAAAAGGTCGTTTTAATGACTGGTAGTATATTGTAGAGTTACAACCCCCCTTTTTAAAAATGGAAAAATGTGTATGTTTGCTTACATTTAATTGAAATAGTTTTTCCTGAAGCTATTTTTATATGTCAAAATATTCTATTCAGTATTTTATTTACTTCTAATCTATAAAATTTGCGAAGTTTAGACTATTTAAAATTGAGGTAAATTTTAATTGCAAATCCAGACTCAAACTTTAGTTTCTTCTTCATAGTAGTAATAAAAATTATCCCATAATATTTTAAGCATATAGTATTGAATAAAACTAATAAGTGATAAAAATTTCGGAACCAAAATATGAAAAAAACCTTAAGAAATCAATGGAAAAAGAATGGAGTAAAAATCTTCAATTTTAACACGGAACTCAATCACTTGCCTTCCGTCACATTTTGTGTATTAGTCAATCATTTGCTCTCAAATGATATATGAAATGACTACCTTTTTCGCTATTATATACACATATTTTCAATTAAAGTGCACTGATATATGCCACATACTTTGTTTGTATATGTTTATACTCTATGTTTTTTCGTTATAAAACATCAAATATACTTTGTCAGAAAAGTCTTATTGTAAAATCAAAATAATTGACGGATAGTTTCAGTAAATATTCCGTGTTATGTCAAGTCTTTGCAACTTGCTCCATTAAGTCCAAAGAAAAGACAAATGTTAAATTTCATGCAGTGCATAATATGCCAAAAAAAACCTCGATTGAAATTTTGAGTCAATTTATTAGTTTAAGGAAGTCGATTTTTGTATCTGCATTGCATAAAAGATTGGATGAGGTGAACGCATCAAGATGATTCATGCGATAGCTGTTAATTTGAAGAACTCCGTGCAGGCAGTTTATCATCGTTCATGCTACAAAACTTACACAAGTAAACATATTTGTTCCCCCTTTTAGAGCGAGGAAGCTTCTAGCCTGATATTTAATGACGACATACAATTATCTGACTGTTGTCCCTCAGTTTCGGGTATTTGTACACGTTCTAGAATGCAGTCGTTCAACTGGAGCACTTGTATATTTTGAGGCAACAAAACATTTTAGAAAGATAAAAAAATTACTCAAGTTTGAATCAGATGAGCGTATTAAAAATGTTTTATCCGTGTCAGGTAAAGTTAAAGTTGAAATAGTTTCTCGTCCATCTTTTAAACTTCAATCACTCTGTCATTTTGGTCGCATTACAAATTATTTGCTAAAAACGAAAAAAAATCCAAACCCGTGGAAGCAGATATCTCAGAACACGATACTGCTTTTACTAATTTTATTTTGGCTATTGGCAACGATTTTATGGTCATTCCTCATGACACCGTTACTTGAAAAATATAGATCATTTTTTCCGGCTAATTCTAATTTAAAATATTTTACATGTAAAATGCAGTCTAAACTCATTTATTTCTATAGAAATTCAGTTGTCAAACGACTTCAACAAGTTCAAGGCAAATATAACATAATATTTAGTAGCAGCATAACTATCTAAGATGCCATATAAGCTTCTAGTCAATTGAAAACTGACCTCAAAATCTCATTGTCAATTGTAGACAAAAATAACAGACAGATATTTCATTCCGCTGCAAGTTGACTTAGAAAAGACATCGAAACTCTAAAGAAGACTACCCTAATTCGGATGAATTGTCTCTTCCTTTTTAATTCAGTCAATGCCTTCGTATTTATTGCAATTCATTCTATGGTTACTCAATGAAACTGCATACAGCCAAGACTATTTTCAGGATATTGCACCAGAGAAATTGTGGAAATGCTCAGCAATTGTTGAGGCAATCGTTTTTGTTTTACCCCTTTTCATTTAGGATTGGCTTTACAAATGTACCTTGAGTTTGGTTCAAAACACCTTATTGAAACATTGAATGCCAACGGATTTTATGCTTCTTAAAGTAAAGTGCGACGCTATCTAATGTGTTGCCAACCATGAAGTTGAGCGAATTCAAGATAGTATGTACGTCTCGTATAATGTTTCCCAGCCATCTTTGCAGACAAGCATATGGATGTTATCACACCTTCCTAAACCCCCTTTTAGATCTCTGTTAAATCTTGGATGAAATGATAGGGATGGTTTGAAGCTGGTATTTTTTAGGAACAAATGTCTTCGGACTTCCTACAATACCTTGTCTGTACTTGTAAGGAAAAACTCAAAATAACGTGTTTGCTTTGAGCAGAACCTTTCATGCGCAGACCTGTGGCCATGAGTGAAATGTGTAGACATATCAAAACATGTATTGTGACGGTTGATGAAAATGAAGATGATGGAGATAACGGTTGATTTGGTATAAAGCTTGTTGCACTGATACACACGGTTCCAGGCCCGAGGTTAGGGGAGTGTTGGCGTGCCCTTAAAAAAGTTGAACCCCCGCCACTATCTGTATGTGTCTGTTTCAAGTCACGAGACGGTAATGCAGTGTTTGTCGTTTGTTTCTATATACTTTATTTGTTTCTTTCTTATTTACAAGATTGATCGTTTATATAAATATACAGTGTTAATTTCCATTGTTTAACCCAAGCGTACATTTTAGATAAATAAATTGAATGAAAACTACGGTTCCTAATTTGTGCATTGGAATTAAAAATTCGATATGCATCATTACTTTCTTTTGTTTACAACTCTGTCTTGTATTGTTCTGGTCGTACTATTTCAAATATTCAATTTCATGACTGTATCATGTGTATCCATAAGTTTACCATAGTACTATCATATGGTTGGGTTAAAAATTAATGGTAAACCCTTAGGCTAGTTTTTTACTGTTTTAATGTTTAATCTTACCGTTTTAATTTCTTAACATAACTGCACGACTCGATTCTCAATTATATGTGTTAAGATAATCGTTGCAAAGAATCCTGTTCAAACTTTAGTGAAAGACGGGGTTAATCTTGCTTTGTTGCGAGAGTTTATATTCTTTGTTGAAGGCAATTGTAGTGACCTGCAATACAAGTTCTATTCAATTGAGTTTAGTTATTATATGTCTTGTGTTTCTGTCTCTGCCCTAGGTTTTCTATATGAGTCTATTGGCACGAGAAACTTCATGTGAGCTTGACCTTTGCCCTCAATGTAAAACTTGTATATTTTGTTTGAATTAAATGGAAAATTAACTGTATGATTGGCATTCGTACCACATCTTCTAAGATATATTAGATACATAAGATATATTGTTAGTTTAGTGTACCACAATGACCCTTTTATCAAAATCCTTTTTTTTCACAAGAATCTCTTGACCAGACTATGACTTTTTGACTCTTGACCTTTGCATATTGGATGTGTCTCTTGGTATGATTACCTTGACGTCAAGTCAGGAGTCTCCGGTTTTTGTTAGTCTTGTATATTTTTAATTGTAAGTTGATTTTATAATTTGAAGTTTGAACTGGTACACATTTTGTTAAGAGCCCGACTTTGGAAGAGGGATTTTCTCGCTTTGTTGAAGATATAAAAAAGAAGATGTGGTATGGTTGCCAATGAGACAACTATCCACAAAAGACCAAAATGAAACAGACTTTAACAACTATAGGTCACCGTATGGCCTTCAACAATGAGCAAAGCCCATACCGCATAGTCAGCTATGAGGACTCATAAATGGCCTTTGACTGCTTTCTGCTCTTTTGACATTGTTACTGTCTCTTTTACACATTCCACATTTCCATTCTCAATTTTTTAGAATGTTTGGTTCAAATGAAACTAAATCCTTTAATTTCCGTGAATATCAAGTAAGAAAATTTACTGCTTCAGTAGCATCATGTTCTGCCAGCTGTGATAGATAATGCAAAATGTTTCAATCATTTTACCTTAGATTTCATTTCATGGACATGTAGGTATGGATAGTCTGCTTTTACATCATAAAAATTCACACAGAAGGTATACGCATATCAATAAACTGAACTCAATGCTAAGAACCATTAAAGTACACTTAGACAGAGAGCTCAATCTAGTGAAACACTTTGTTAAGTTGGTCACATTTAACTTGATATCACTGTCTGTTACCAAACTGCACCGAGATCCTGAAAAAAAATGTGCAAGTTCAGTTTATTTAAAAAAGAATTCAATGGAAGAAAATAAGCTGATTACTGAAATAAATGTAGAATATGTCTATTAATCACAGATGCCCCTGCTTGTGAAAAAAATGAGTAAACTTCCACATATAGATGCAGGATTCGCGTAATTTTGACCGTTTTGTGACCATAAGCATTGTGAATAAGTTTCAAAACATTTGGCTGAGGCAAATTAAAGTTAAAGAACGGAAACAATAGATTTAGCAGTTTTCCTATCTCAAGGCTCCGGGTTGACATTTGTATCATTGGTACTCGTACCACAACTTTTAACATCTAAAAAAACATGAACAGTGACGCCATCGTGACCCAATATTGAGCTTTACAGATCTGTGTTATGGGGTAATGTGAATCGCGTATAAGGTTCATAACATTTGATTGAGTCAGACTTATTTAAAACAAAGGAAACGAAAGAGTCAGCACTTTTTATATTTTTTTAAAGGGACATGATAACTCTTGAACGGTAAAAGTGATACTTAAAAATTTCAAATTTGATTTTGTGTTGAGGTGGGGATCCCGCTTACATGTTCAACCCGCCTTATTCGGTATGTATGTGCTTGTGGTAAGTCAGGAGCCTGTAATTCAATGAATGTCGTTTTTTATGTGTTACATACTTGTTTTTCGTTCATTTTTTGTACATAAATTTGTTCGTTTATTTTCTCGTTTGGATATTGTTTTACAATGTCATTTCAGTGCCTTTTATTGCTGACTACATGCGGTATTGACTTTGCTCATTGTTGAAAGCTGCATATGACCCATAGTTGTTAGTGTTTGTGTGATCTGGTCTTTTGTGGAGAGTTCTTATTGGCACTCATGCCACATACGGGGGAGGGTTGGGATCCCGCTAACATTTTTAACCCCGCCTTATTTTATATGCACGTGCCTATCTTGTTTTTCGTTTATTTTTTGTACATAACTTATACCGTTTGTTTTCTCGTTTGAATTGTTTTACATTGTCATGTCGATGCCTTTAAAAGCTGACTTTGCGGTATGAACCTTGCCCATTGTTGAAGACCGTGTTGGTGACCTAGGCTACATTGTATAATTGTTAATTTCTGTGTCATTTAGTCTCTTGTGGAGAGTTCTCATTGGCACTCATGCATCAGCTCCTTTTATATATTGTGTTTAGGTTTTGAAGTATTTGATTGAGGCAAACTAAAGTAAGAAGAGCAGAACCCGGTTTTATGGGACATTCGGGACAGACGGACTAGTGTAACTCTTTATGTTCCTAAATCATGGCGCCAACACAGAAGTTCTTACTATTGTGCTGGTTATACACATCCCACTAGCACTGTCATTAACACATGTACAATTAATTTTATTATAAAAATAATATTCAATCTTAATCTTGATTTCTTTATTTTTGGCCGAATGATTATATACATGCCCTTCACAACGACTGAATGAGTATCAAATTTGACAAATTTATTGTACATAATTATACATTTTATTATATTTATAACTTTTTTTCCAACTAATTAAAGCTTACCAACTTAATGATCATAACTTTCCTTTATATGTCTTTTAATATTCTGTTTTGAACAAAAAGATTTCTAACATATACTTCACATGTATTTCTTTCAAATCTGACATTATTAAAAATCCATTGATAATAAATGTGCAATCAAATATATATGCAAGTTGTCAACTGGTCAAGTGGCTAGATGCACATATCGTTAGCCATATAAACAACATGTCCTAATTGGGTGGTTTTAAAACTTCTAGCATAGGTGGATCCAGGGGGGGGGGGTGTCCTTCGTGGGAAAAATTTGGTTGATTATATAGGGAATCATTGAAGCATGAATGAAGCGGGCCCCCTTAGGAAAAGTTCTGGATCCGCCACTGTGTAGACATATTTACGTAAATAAGGGATGAGTAAAGGAAAAAAAAAGAAAACAGCATGACTGAATTAAATAAAAAGATGTTCGATGTACTGTATACTTCGGTTTGTTTTAAAAATCTATACGATGCTTTATTTTTATCTAGTTTCCTTATCAAAATAATTAAAATGAGAAGATAAATACCTTATAGCTTCCTTTACCGTCGATGCTAAAATGTTTAATGTTATAAACTAATTTTAGCGTCTTTGACCTACTTTACCTTTTTATTCGGAGACTTGCGGTTATCTTCTGTTATGTTCAACGGGAACATTAGAATGTTCTAGAATAGAACCCAGATGGAACCAAGAAGTTGGGTTGCCTTAACCAAACAACCCGGATGTTGAACCAGTTACCATGGTTTCGAACCAAAGAACCAAGGTTCAGAACCAGAAAACCCAGATGGAACCAAGGTTTAGAACCAGAGTGCCCGGATATAACCTAATTGCATTCGGAATTCTCATGACTTTTTATACCTTCAATGTATTTTCCAAATCATTTATTTATTTAGTATATTTATATATAATTTTGTACATTAATCATGCCGTTAGATTTTTTGTTTGTTTTACATTATTCATTACGGAAATTGAAGACTATGCAGTATGAATATTTACTCATTGTTGAAGCCCGTACGGGACCTATAATTGTTTTATGTCTCATTTGGTCTCATTTGCAATCATATCACATCTTCTTTTTTTATATTGAATACTTTTAAAGTTTGTGGTACGTTGCAAGGGAAAAAGGGGGGGCGGGGGGGATAAAGTTACAAAACCTATAATGTAATAGATATTAACCAGAGTTAAATACACAACAAAAAATAATACTATACAGTAATAATTGTGAAAAAAAAACCAAAAAGCAACGAGTAGTCTATAAAAAAACCTGAAGTATCCGCAAATTCAATTTGAGATCATATTTGACTGTAGTGTTTTATTGCTTTGGTTTGATACCTCACCCACTATGATAGTTTAAAAAATAATTTTAAAGTATTGTCCTGCATGACACTTGTTTTTTACCTGAAATTGATATTTTTCATAAGGTTAAGGTGCTGTAAACATTTTATAGATTGAAAACTTGATTTTTGAAGTTTTGTTTATAAAACGTTGTTTTAGGATTTTTTTTGATAAAAAAATCTCAATTATTAAGGTTCATGTATAATAACAAACATTACTAAAGCCAAAACAGTGTCATTTGTACTTAGATAGAGTTTAGAAATAGAAAAAAATGACAAAATTGAAACCCTCCCAAATTTTTACAGATTTTTACATATGACCTTTGACCTCAATTTTAAAAAAATGTGACCGTATCAATTCCTGACGACAGGCATAATATTATAGTACACAATTTCCTCTTTCCAATGATATATTATGTAGGTGTGTGTTCGATGGGGAGATTAAATTCAAAAAAATCTGCCTTCAGTCACCGCACTATTATGGAAGATATGGTTTCATTCAAATACGACAAATAGCTTCAGTCTGAAAATACTGAATAACATATGATCATAAATAAGTGCTATGCATGAAACATGGATGCCATTTGGTTATAATTAATAATATTGAAAATAAAATTAATAGTGGAACGTTAATATTTTTATTGGAAGTAAATCACTTCGAGTATTAAATACTTATTGGTTTTTTTATTCAATATTTATCTTTTTTCAAACATGAACGAAAATTTGTCTTCTTCAACGGTTAAGAATTAAAAGTCAAGGATCTACATTTGGTTTCAAATGATTGATATTTTAAGCAACTTTATAGATGTTGTAATCCCTGCATTTATAGGTACAAAAGTAAGTAAGCTTTGTTAAAAATACGTTATTGCTGTGAGGTTTAATTCTAGAAGCTTTTTTATCATTTGTAAAACTCACAACGTGTTAAACTGTTTACTGCTATCTGACATACTTGTTTAAGTGAAAACAACACGTTAAATAATTTCATGTGTCTGAAGCGGTTTTCTGGATTTGATTTCACCATGAAAGATTCAAGCCGAATATTTGAAAGCCAAGAATTTAAAAGAACCGAACCAGTTGCAATTTCATTAAAGAACAGTTGAAACCTTTGTTTTATAGTAATTTCAATATTAACAAACTTAAACATTTCAGAAAGGTTTATTACTAATTATGCCAGTGCCAAAGTACACCATCAGAAGAGGTTTACACCCACTGCTGTAAATAATTAAAAAAAAAAAACAAAGATCATTTAGATCAATTGTACTTAACTATAAAGATTAGAATTAATTTTATCAATCCAAATTGCTTGAAGTATTGTGTAATTCTATTATAGATCACTTGGTTGATAAATTTCTGGTGAATTTCAAAAAATGGGAAATACTACATGTATGTGATGGCGTCACATTCCATCCAGCCCCTTACATTGCAAACAAATTTCCGACAAATAAATTGTTAACTTAGTCCACGAAAGAGGGACGAAAGATACCAAAGAGACAGTCAAACTCATCAATTGAAAATTAACTGACAACGCCATGGCTATATATGAAAAAGACAAACAGACAAACAATAGTACATATGACACAACATAGAAAACTAAAGAATAAGCAACACGAACCCCAACAGAAACTAGGGGTTTTCTCATGTGCTCCAGAAGGGTAAGCAAATCCTGCTCCACATGTGGCACCCGTCGTGTTGCTCATGTTAAAACAAATCCGGGAAATAGTCTTAATTCGGTAGGTCACATTCATGAAAGGGAAGGGGGTTGTAGTTACGACGTAAGGAACATATTCGATATCATTTGTTAAACGGTTATTCCATAACGGTCTCGAGATGAAATATGTGTTGACATAAAAATGAAAATGCTCCATTTTCATTGGTAATCTACCAATAAGTAACAGTGCCACACTTTAGTTTCATATGAAGTGGTAGTGCTGTAACTTCATATAAAGGATTCAATTAAGTAATACATTTGTTGTATTTTTTATCATGATACATGTACCTCGGATATTTATTTTTAAATCATATTAAACTTTCCGCGCATAAACCTTACAGAATGTAGTCTCTGTATATAATGCAGAGGAAAAACAAAATAAAACACATACAAACAATTACTAGTAATTTGAAGTATTTGAGTATTTTTTATGTGTTTTCGGGTTTAAACCTATTGTATTAATCTGAAATGTGTTAGCTACCAAGGGAAAACAGAATTCTTCTTGATCAAGTCCTATAATTAAATTATGTTAATGAAAAACAATCATGGCATATTTTTCAACTTGATGTCATCTTTGAATTCTCATAATTGCTTAAAGTTGTGTGACTTTTCGTATTTGTTTCCTTTCTTTTTGATGACGACAATTTAGTATATGATGTTTGTGCCGATGAAATGCTCTCATTTTGACGTATACCCGACGTCTTCGTGTTACGTTTAGAAATCAATAAACATGTGTTAGTTTTACCTGCATGATCACTAATTACTTTCTAGCATCATCATGTCAATATCACATTCTGTTTAATGACTTTGTTTCCCAAACGTTTACCATAACTTAAATGACTTATGTCTCAGGTGGCAATAGATAAAAGCGGTTTTTAATTATATCTCGTATGTCAGTCTTTGATAACGTTTGATGAGTAAACTCATTATTTTCAGGTAACGTCATACCAATTTATTATCATTTATAAACATTTATTTGCAATTAACACGTTTCTTTTACCTTAATTTAAGCTTTTAGAAATAAATACATTTTTTGCGGTCGCTATGTCACGAACAGGTGCATTGTTTTATTCTCGTATTGGCAAAGAGTCCGCATTCATCCATTACATGTATGACAATATCACATTAAATTCCTATATTCAGAAATAAGTGTTTTGTTTCAAAATTGCCCTGATTGTGACATATTCGATTAAAATAATATAATAAGTTCCAAGAATCGACCCTGTCATTACAAAGCCATAATATCTTCCGATATTGAGACAAGCTTGAAACAACGGAAATTGGATCTACAACATTTCATAATTGTTGTCTCTTGTATCGAGGTAAACAATTCATTTTACTTGTTGTACTTGAACATGCACATAAGTGATGCGCAACCAGACAACTAACACCCCTTTAAGAAATAACTTTGGAAGATTAATATATGATTAGAAATTCATATAAATTTATCTAGATTATACTGGTAATCAATGTTCATCACGGTAAATGTGTTCCAGTTTCTACTGTAGCTTAATTTTTACATAAAAAAGAGCATCAATAATGTCACATCTCAACGTACAGATGCTGTGAAATACATTTGATTTCTTTTTTCAGATAATGTCATGATTGTAATGACTTAATAATTATTCACATGACATTAATATTTTATGGAAGATATGATTTCATTTTACGAGTTAATCTTCATTTCAACATGACAAATAACTCCAGTTAAGTAGTCCTGAATGAAAGTTGATAAAACAAATGCTATGTATTGGACTTGCCTTACCTACAAATTGCTATAACAGTTGCGTTGACTTTGCATTATATTTTTAAATGAATCAATATTCATAGTTTAAAGTCAGAATTACTGATCCTAGGTTTATAAAATTACATTGTTTTTGTTATGTCACTCACTGTTATTCTGACTATAGTTTGATACTTTTTTCTGCTCAAGCTGCACAATGCGCTGCATACTAACAAACAATTTGTACACGAAGCTTATGAACGTATTTGTGTTGTGTGATGAATATCGATTTCTAAAAAGATAAGTTCTGTGCATGTAATATTTTAAAGGTTGTTCATCCATTCATGAATAAATGTTTCAGTTATTAAGTAGTTTGTATACATATGTATCATTTGTTGCGTAAAGTACAACTTACAAAAATATCATGCATAAACAGGACCAGAAAATATTCACACGAGATTACATCAAAGGGCACGAAAATCTATGGAACAGAGAAAAATCGTGTATCAAATAGAATATCACTGGAAAACAGGATAACTCAAAATGATTAATGATGGATTTTTTTAGCTGCAGTTGGCGCTAACATTTGCAAAGTATGCCTCGTACTTAACTTTATAGATTTTACAAATATTGGACGTTAGAACATCATTTTCCCCTTACTCGAAAAATCAATGCAAAAGTCCACAAAAAATAAGTAGAACGAATGAATATATATATATATATATATATATATATATATATATATATTTTGCAATTCCATTTAAGTATGTTCAATTTCAATCTTTTCAAATCGACTATTATTCGATAGATTAATACGACTGTTTCGATCCTCTTTTGTTTTTGACAAAATACGATTAACGAAAAACGATTACAGAAACAGACAATTTAGTGTGGTAACGTGTGTTCTTTCATTTAAAAGTTAACGTTTCTTCCCTTTCCGTCTACATATTCATATGAAATGACTAAAATCATGCAGAAGAAAAGTCATAATATTAAGGGATTGTAGTAAGTTAAGCAATTCAGAAATGTACAACAGAACAAGCCTTAAAAATGTCATGAGTTTTGTTGTAAAAAAAATGTATCACTTACGTTTCTTCTAACTAATGCAGTGCATACTAGTATTCTACTAAATTGCATTTGTAACTTGTAAAAACACTGTACTTAACTTGTCAATGAATTAGTAATTTAAAAGAATTTCGAAATAATCGTCGAGAATTGAACTGAATGTTTGACATTGCTTTCTTTTAATTGCACTTGTTTTTGTAAAGGTACGGTCTATTGAAAACACGATACATAAAAAATAAAAGATTTTTACATAAAATGAGAAAATTTCCAGACACAAATGTATCTGTGAACTGTAAACTTATATTCACAACATTGTTTTGACAATTTAAATCCTTATTATTTTTTTTTAAATGTTTAACAAACGAACGCTATACTTGTGTTGATTGAACATTTTGAATTGAAATGGAATCAGATCAGTCAAAGAACGACGGGCTTGATTAAATTTTGCTTAGTGTATACAATGGTTATATCTGATTCATATGTAGGACTGAAAAAGCCATTGGTTATGAAAAGAATGAATTGTTTACGACATAACTTAATCAGATTATATTTTGAATGTTTCTGTATTCTGAAGAAAAAAACATAAGTGCAAATGACGTAAGGCAGGTTGACTGCCTAAAATTACCAGCTTTGCCGTAGCGAATTTTTCAAAAACTAAAACAATACAAAATTGAATTCTTGGTTGATATATGATACAAGTGGCTATGTGAAGATTACAATTAATTCATGACTGAACATATAAATAGACTTTTTTTTATAGGAAAGCAATTAATTTACTTACTACATTTTGTACTAAAGTCTTGTCTTTTTAAATGCATTAGTTATTGTCGTTCAATTTTGACAAGAATTATTTTAATCAGTTGTATAATGCTAATGTACCCACATGTATAACCATAGTCTTACATGACTGAATTAAATTTGAGAACATTTGCTTGATTGTTGTTTGCGAGACAGATAGAACATAGGCGGATACAGGTGGGGTTCGCCCGTTCCCTTTGTCCTTTTGTTCGACAAATATAATTATTGGCTAAAATAGTCGTGTCAACCTCTATTTTGCTCGCTACTTAATGGTTTAAAACATTTGAAGAATTGAAAGAAGATACATATCGGCTTTCTTGAAATTTTGTCAAAAAAAAATAGGGAATTCTAGTAACAATAATACCACAATGTTGATCAAAGTGAGAATAGAATGTCTATACTCAAGTTTAATCATAAAAGAAGGGGTTTCATAGCATTGTCTTAATTTTTATCCCTTGACACAAATGAAGTACAACGTTTGCTGAACTATGGATAAATCTTATTGTTGAATGTGAGCAATAGTCACGAAACCAAATATTGAAAATGAAGATATGTTATTTGAAACTAATGCATGTGTTCAATTATCTGAAATTGCAGCTGTCAATTTTCAAAATATTTATTTAATTTTCTCCTTACTTGAACTTTCGATCGTTATGATCATTAATTATTTAATAATTCTATCACAAAATTACACTTGAGAGTATGATATTTTACAATATCGATCTGGCAATCTGTAAATATGTATTCCGTCTTCTCACTTCTTCCTAGTTGGATTATTCCAAATATATAAAGGGGATTTCTATAAAGTACATTGTAGTCTCTAATACCAGATCATCAGTTTGAACAAGAGTTAAATCATGGATGTGCAATGTTTTAAAGTATAATACTGGAAATCAAAATTGTGAGTGGAATATAAATATTTCTATCTGAAGAAAATCACTAAGTATATTAACTAGTATTTTTTTAATATTTATCATGCATCATCTACAGTGACGGTTCAAAACGGGGCAGGGATTGGACCCTCCACCTTTTTTTTTTGCCACAAATGCATTTGAATGCGAACATATAGTTGGACCCCAGCCTGTTATTCTGTGCCGGGGATTCTATTTTGAAAATGGCTGGCGATACTTTTAATGCTATGTTTTCATACTGTTTGTCAGTATGTCATCGAATTGTGAGTTGGAATATTCTTTTTGGAATGTTCCGCTTCCGTCACCTGAACAAAAATTATGGAGAAATTAATGTATTTGTTGTATATATATGTCAGAATAACTAGTATTCATTTACAACATTTGCTACAAACATTTTAACATTTAAAGTAGTGTTTATATTTAGGATGAATCGCCAACAATATGATTAAGTGAGTAAAATCGAATGTATGTAACGCAACTTTTTACCCGATTCATTTTTACGCATTCGGAATTTATATGATAAAGGTTGTTTAATGTTTAAAAATAAGGTATAACTCTGATAAAATGTATTAACCTCTTTAAACATCATACATAAGTGCATTTAGTCTTATAAACAAGAGGATAGGCAAGTTTGTATCTTCGAACCAATTATGAATTACAGTATTCCTCAAAATGTATCTTATCTTTTCATTACTTAATAAAACGCTATACATTCTGTATGCATGTGCATGTCCCAAATCAGGAGCCTTTAATTCAGTTGTTGTCGTTTGTTGATGTGTTACATATTTGTTTTTGTTCATTTATTGTACATAAATAAGGCCGTTAGTTTTCTCATTTGAATTGTTTTACATTTGTCATTTCGGGGCCTTTTATACATCTTATAGCTGACTATGCAGTATGGTATTAGCTCATTGTTGAAGGTCGTACGGTAACCTGTAGTTGTAAGTTTCTTTTTCATTTAGTCTCTTGTGGAGAGTTGCCTCATTGACAGTTATACCACATCTTCTTTTTTATATAAGTAATACTTTCTACGATGTATTCAAATCATGGAAATAATAGCTTCTGTCATGAAAAGTGGCATCGATACATAATGCACTTAATTGGTGAATAAAACTACTGCAAGAGAAAAACACATTCAGTTAAATTCCATATACCAAATAAGCATTCATGGAAGGCGAAATCATGTGCATACTTTATTCATACTAGAAATTTTATTTACTCGTTAATCTTTCGTTATAGTTTATCACTGTCACTGATAAGTCTAATCAACTTAGTCATATTATTGGTATTGGCATTATATGTCTATAGCAGTATTCGTAATTAGTTTACAGATTAGAGCAATGCAATGAAATGTCTTATAAGAAAATTATAAACTGTATACGTGAAATTATGCCAAAACAATATCAATAACCAGTGATTTGCTTTAGAAATATATATATAGCCGAATACGTATAATACTTTTATATGACTCTGACATAAGTGATAAAATGTACCACTTTTTTAATTACATTCACAATTGAGATACGGTTGGTGTTTGTTTTTAACGGATACAAAGGAAATGCTGGCTGTATCCCACCAACCATATTAGTGTGAAAAACACATAACACATATGTATCCTCTTTGTCCTGTGGTACCTGGCACGATTACAGTGATGTCTTTATTTTCAAACTTGAAAATTTAAAGAGATGCGCAGAAAATAATCAAATGTTGGAATTCAAATCAGTATGTATACTTCGAGTATGGTGCTCCATTCTGTCGATACTATTAACTTGTGTTTTAGCCGTCATGCTTTTTAAAACTGTTGATTCCTTTAATAATGGAAAATATAAATGTGAACAAGCTATCTGTTACGGTAACTGCGAATTGTTTTTATACAAGAGCCTTTGTAAGCCGATTTTATAATATAAATTTGTTGATAGCCGTATATATATATACTAAGTACATGTAGTTGCTTAAATCCATGTCATTTGGATTCTACTGAATGTTGTCTCATTGTCGTTCAAACAGTGAACCACATCTCCTTATAAAAGAAAAACAATACAAACATCCCTTTAACATGGCCGCAAACATGATGTTCAATAATCATTTAGATTAATTGCGATTGAAAATGTGCTATTTCAATTATTTGAAAATATGCAAAATCTTTGCGTCAGTATTTGTCACCAACACCTTTTATATAGTTAATTCTCCGACAAAAAATAGTTCAAAGTTAAATTAACAAAAGGAACAGATTTGTTTTATATTAATTCTTCACTGATGAATATTTTATGTTTCAAATTGACATGTTTTGTTTTGAAAAGAGAGAATTACGGTGATACCGGTGTTATATGCAAGGCAATCATTTGCTTTACATGCTATATGTACATGTACAGTACGTCTTTTAGGAACAGGTATAAAACTACCATATTTTAGTTCTATATCAAGGAGTGGATTAATTAAAACAATTATGTTGTCCATTTACAGATACAGACACATCTTTTACACTGTCCCTTTTATTATTATTATCAACATCCTAGAGAGTTATCTGCCTTATAGAAATTAGATTAACTGGATTTTTTCCAATGTCGCAGTACTGTTTGATTGTAATTACAGTTTAAAATATGAACAAACGTTTGACGTGTGTCTAGCTATATTTGTATCTACGTTAAACAACCCTTATAGTAAATCTTTCAGGTGGTCTAATGCAAGCCAAATTGTCAGCCCCAATCCAAAATAGCCTTCTACGGAAGCTCTCCAAATTTCCAATCCTTCATCTCAGTTCACCCACTCTGAATAACCTATCCAAAAGATCAATTATTAATTGTTTTCGTTTTGAATATGCATGACATATTTGCAATTGCAAACAATAAGCAATCATTTAATTGACTCTATTGAAGTATGATCGATAAACGCTAACCTGAATCAACCTAATTGCGAGAGACCTCTATTATTAATTTTTCTATTATATTTTATCCTTTTACAATAAGAAATGAATTAATATTTGGACATAAACATTTCCCCGTAGATATCTGTGTTCCATATAATGTCATGTTTTCTTCGACACAGACTGAATAATTTAAAAGTTTCTAGTGCATATTAAATGAATCGATATTAATACAAAAAATACTTATAATGGGATATTAGTATCGATTAGCTGGTAATCATAACTTGGGTACATCATTTAACATCAATTCTTGTGTATGTTTATGGATTTATTCAGTATGAAAAAAAGGAAAAAAACAAACTCGTTTTCTTACTGGCACAGAGTGTCAACCCAATCCAAATATAATGTGATATATCCAAATAATAGATTTATGTAGATTTAAAATCGTGGCGCATCGAACACTTATATTTAAACACCTCCAGGTCAAAACGCGTTTTAATTAAAGTCGTGTCGACATGTGCGCAACAAGTAGATTTTAAATTTTGGACATCAGAGACACATTAAGACCCATTGCATATATTGCATGGCTGTTTTTGTGAATAATGTGTGAAATTATAATCTTTTGAATAAGTCTTAATTTTTTCACTGTTGTATGCTGACTGGTACAATTTTGTAATACATTTTTAATTATTTTTTTTTGAAGTATATTGGTTTTTTATTTAACCTAGGACTTTGAAATAAAGAATCAAAATTGATAGTAAGCTCTCGATCGATTATTTTTATACATGTTGTAGTATTGTATAATTTTGATTTGTCAGATACTTGCATCGTCCCAACGTATTACTTTTTTATGGACACATAATAGCTTGGAATCTTTATTGTTTTCTATTTGAGTTTGAAATCAATGACTGAAAGGAAAAATCAAAGCAATATGCAATAACCAATAAACATTATTAATGCATGATTATTTGCCTAAACCTACACTTGACATAATCAATATTTATTTTAATTCATATTCCCCAAGTTGAAATTTCAAAATGTCCTTTAAGGTTTATTCCGTCACCGGATATTACAAAAAAATGTGTGTTTATGATGTTCGTAAACATAAAGTTGACGTAAGGCTAACAAGCTCACAAATTACTAATATACCATCCGTTGCTTTGTCAGTGGTTTGCTTAGGGCAAATCTACACAATAATTCAATTAAACAAAATATATAGTAGATGCATAGTCGTACATTTTTCTTTAAAGTTTATGGTGACAAGTTGCAATGAATCGATGGAACGAGAAGCGGATATAATGCAAACTTATGCTTGTGAAGAATATAATATCGAAATGTTACATCTAGATATAATGTATACCGTATTTATAATTAAACTTTCCGATTGCATATGACTATTTAAGAATTGCGCTACATTACCAAACACAAGTATCTTTCAATGCAAAAGTAATTAAGAAATTGAACAAAACCAACTACATTTTATGAACTATAGTATTTTATCTAGAACAATGTATTTCTCACGGCTGAGAGATTGATCAAAGAACTATAATACTGAAGCCTCTAAGGTGTTTTTCTGTTTAATGTACGTAAGTTATATAACCATTTGAATCGTATTCATAACGATGTACAGAAGCTGCTATACAATATAAACACACGAAAAGTAGGTCCGTTGAGATCTCCAGATAACTGATATATTCCCAAAGTACCCAGTTGTCGATAATAAACATTGGTATTCTGGATATTTTCATACGTTAATAACTTTCTATAATTCCCACAGAATGAAGTTGTGTTGATTCGAGAAACATTGTTATTTGATCATAAACCATTCCTAAATTAATATATAGAACAGCCGAACAAAAAACCTATATGAAAGTGAGTTCGTTCAATGAACTAGTTTTATCATGAAATAAGGATTTATGTTAAGAAATCGTGTTATTTGTCAGAACAATCACACATAGGAAATTGCATAATTCAAAAGACAGACGCAATATTAGTCAGGGATAAAATTCGAGATCAAATGTTCCAAAGAAGTTATTCAAGGTCTAGACATTCTTTTTTTCACATTCTAAAAGTGATTGTTCGGGGACATTTATTGTATAGGGAATTCTCTTGTCACGCGCATTGATAAATGGTTTTATTTCTGTTTGACTTAAGTGGTCGTTAATTGAATTTCTGTTAAAAGTACGGCTGAAATTGAAGTAAGTAATAATCAACTTTTGTGAATTTGTAGTTTATCGAATCGACTGTTTTGAAATAGGAAAGTTTGTCATTTTTAGGATCGGTGTACCTTTACTTTCCCTTATACAATATTCATCAGTAATATTGATGCTTTTTTCATACAATTATTTGTGGATAATGTAGATATTTGTTTTGTGTTATTTCAGTTTTAGAGGAAAGATGGCAAAACTTTGTAGATTAGTCAAGCTCAACGACAGTTTCAATACACAAGTTTTTACCTTTATGCTACCTAACAAGGTTTTAAGAGAATTTTCGCAGGATATTTACGCCAAAGACATGGTTTATGGTCACCATAAATGGACTGTTAGTTTTATAAAAAGCGAAAAACATATGGGTGCGTACATAAAACTTCAATCAACATCGACAGGGATGGTCAGCAAGCTGGACTTCTCCTTCACAATGCTAAACAACGATCATTTTACGAAAAACGAGTCTTTCATGGAGAAAGAAGGTGAATTTACATATGATGAAAACGTCAAAGGCAGAAAAACATTCGTTCCGCTAGAAGACATGGCAAAACGTGGCTTTATGCAAGGCAACGGGGAATTCTTAGTGGAACTTGAATTAAGAAATATTGTATCTTCTTTTGAATGCTACCTCCGGATTCCAAAAGAAAATAACTCACGACATTCATACGGTCCAAAAATGGAAACACCTTATTTTTCATTCGGTCTCTCTGACTGGAGTGTTTCGTTATTTCCAAACGCTTGCACGGTTGAAACTGAAGACAACATCACAGTGCAACTAGTGCGCCACACAAATTTTGACCATATATGTGATGTAAAGTATCAGCTATCACTCGGAGACCAAAATGCCTATGAATCTGGTCCAGTCGACCAGCTACTAGACGCAACCGGAAACAGCGAACCATTTACAGTTGGAGCGTCTCTAATGAAACTGTCTCGAGGACGTTCTTCTTTGAAGGTTAGGATTGAAATGCAAAACGTTGTTTCCGTAAGTGAAGTTTCTATAAATGTTCTTAGTAGAAACCGCAATCGAGCACACCTTTATGACAAAGACAAACAAGCATGGATGTTAGAAGCTGATGCCAGCGGTAAATATCTGGCTTTTAAATTGTATTATACGGATATCAAGCATGTGCCACGAAAGAACAGTCGGTATGTAGCTTTCAATTTGGGAATAGTTCCATATAGCGGGAATCAGTATGTCCGGGCTATCAATGGACCCTTTGTTAAATATTATGTTCAAGACGATCACGATGATGGATACTTGATTCACACAGATATTCCGATTGAAGAGGTGAGGTTTCCCTTTAAGAGAAATGTGGAATTTTTAAAATTACATTTTTTAACTTTCCGAACTTCAAGTCAACATAAACTAATAATGATAGACTAAATCAAAAATATTTCTCTTTCAGGCCTTTTGCAATATTTTTTTTAATAAGAATAGTAAAATGAAATATTGAGTGTTGATTGCTTAAACGTCCAGGGGCAAATATTTCACATATGTTCAGGACGATAAAAATATATGAATACAAAATGAATACATAACATAACTTAAATTATCAAAGAGCACATTGAAATAAAAGAAATATGTATTTCAATATAAAAAAAGACATGATAGATGTACAAGAAAGATGAGGGCGAGGATAGAAAATTCAGGTAGTCTATGATATGATGAAGACATAATCGTTCAATCAGTTTAATTGAAGTCTGGAGCTGGCATGTCAGTTAACTGCTAGTAGTCTGTTGTTATTTCTGTATTATTGTCATTTTGTTTATTTTCTTTTGTTACATCTTCTGACATCAGACTCGGGCTTCTCTTGAACTGAATTTTAATGTGCATATTGTTATGCGTTTACTTTTCTACATTTACTAGAGGTAAAGGGGGAGGGTTGAGATCTCATAAACATGTTTAACCCCGCCGCATTTTTGCGCCTGTCCCAAGTCAGATGCCTCTGGCCTTTGTTAGTCTTGTATTATTTTTAATTTGAGTTTCTTGTGTATATAATTTGGAGTTTAGTATGGCGTTCATTATCACTGAACTAGTATATATATTTCGGCCAGCTGAAGGACGCCTCCAGGAGCGGGAATTTCTCGCTGCATTGGAGACCTAGTTGGTGACCTTCTGCTGTTCTATGATCTGGTAGTTGTTATTACACATTAACCATTTCCATTCTCAATTTTACAGTTTAACACTTAAAACCACGCATGTGTCTGTCCAACGCTCTAGTCACGAACCTCGTTATGGGTTGTCTAATTTGTCAAATTGTCATATCTTAAAGTTTTTCTTTTTAAAATTTAATGTTGAAGGCAAACCATTGATAGTTTCTCTTTATTCTCAGGTTTTTATAAACTCGACAATATTTAGAGCAAAGCTGCTTAACATAATGGTATATAAGATAGAAAAACGTAGATGTGGTACATGCACAATGTACAACAGCCAATGAGACAACTATCCAAGTAAAAACAGAATGGATGTAAGCAATTATAAGCAACCGTTCGGCCTTGAGAGAGAAAAAACATACCGTAGAGTCGGCTATAAACGCCCCCCCCCTTTTCCCCCGACATAACACATATAGAATTCCATAAAGAAAACAAACAGCATAATTTATAAAGTTAAGAATTGTTGCTTTGTATAATACTGTCTTTTAGTTATTTGTGTCTCCTTAGGGTTGTTGTCCGTTAGCTCACATAATTCATACTCCCTCATTTTGTTGGAAAGACTTAAAATTTCTTTCGTTGCAATTTTTTTATAACCAAAATAATTAAAACTATATTTTTTCATATACTTCCATCTGTCGGGTGATATAATCATTTGTTCATGCAGTTAAAACATTAATTATACATACATTATAGTCACTTATTCTCAACTTAGTAAACATTTTCTTGCAGAAAAGTCATTAGAAGCTCGACTTTTTATATAAACTCCCTTCTGATTAAAAGAATGAAATTTGCTTTTCCTATGCTATGGGACTTTTATTGTCAAATATGAGGCAATTTATGAACGCTATTTTATACAATCCTGCAAGTTTTTCAGCAGGATTTTTAATATCACTTCTGATTTAATGCTTCATAACAATTTACCGTTATTTGGTGCCCCATTCACAAAATGTGTACATGTAGCTGTTTATTTTCAATTTTGTATTATTTAAAATTAATGTTTTAATATGGGGAAAAGGGAAAAAATGAATATACATACCACTGTACAAATAAATTTCTGAAGTTATTTTTAGATAAGCCATCCTCCATTTTTAGGGCTCTAGTGCAAGAAAATTATTTACGACTTTCTGTTAATTAATGTTTTACACAGTATGTATTGACCAAATTACATTCAGAAAGCTACTCTAAGACTTCTGAACCTCTTTGACATCTCATATCAAGCTTGACCTAAGCTTAAATTCAGCCATCCGGGTAATTTGTATTGCGTTGGAATACTGCTTTCCTGGTCAGTTATTAAGGTTCTTCCGAGTGTCATTATATCGTCAGTATTATATCAATACATTTACGTTCAAAAACTCATCTTACAATGTAGGTAACAGGCATATAATTTTGTTCGCCAGAAGTGCTTTTTGACTGACTACATTGCCATTGGAATTATTGAATCTAAACAGATGGATAGAACGTCTTAATGACAAAATTCCTAGAATTATCATTATTGTTAAACTATTTGCCACTGAACGTTATACCCGGTGTCTTCTATAAGAAATTCTGCCAAGTTTAATACATTTATTACTTACAAAATACTCAACATCTTGTAAGTAAACAAATGGTATAGGCTTCTAGCCCTTCTTCATCCTACTCTTAATGAAACACAACAACTTTCAAAAACTAGCACTTTTCAGAAATGTATTAAATGTTTGCATTCATCATACTTAAAGCAATCAATTCTATACCTTTGCTTTAATTTTTGTTTAAAGAAAAATAATTTAATTTTGGATGTAACGCATTTTCTTATTTTGTTATCAGCCCATAGACATAATTTAGTCATCTGACCGTGACGTCATCAACGTTTTTTTCATGGTTTTCTACGGTTTAAACTGGAATTTAGAATTAGATTATAAGAAATGACTGTAATATTTTTTCTGTCTATTCGAAATAACATAAAAATTGTGGTGCACACTGTTAAATAACCCGCTACGCGCGTTGTTCAGTGTGCACCAAATTTTTTATGTCATTCTTCATAGACAGTAAAAATATTTCAGTTATTCCTTAAATAAAAATGTAAACGTAAATATACATTTGTAAAATTATATCTGGTTAGTAAAAATAAGTAAAATTTCCCACAGTATGCCACTCAGACGTTGAGTTTAATAGCGTTACACTAAAGCATGACAATTCGAGAGATAGATGTGATTAATGAAACGTCTGTTTAAATATATGTCAAATTGAAAAACCCAAGTTCTTAAGCCAATTACATTGTAGACAAATGTCTCTTAAACTGACATTAATCAAGTAAGTCACGACCAAGATGCTACAAATAAAACAATCATTTGCATTTATTCCATTAATTACTCGAAAGTTTTTGTCTATAAAGCAATTCATCGTTTTATTTGGGAAGATTGCTCTTCACATACTGAAAATCTTGACTCGCATCGGAACTATTAAAGACATGTTGACATACTTTCAATAATGATATATATGCTGAAATAGCACAACTGACATTGTGTTCCCGGTATCTAGTTGCATCAAACTATCTAAAATTTTATATATTTAACTCGCGTACTGGTGCATATAAGAATAACGATATCTAATTAGATTGCTTGTTAAATTAAAAAAAAAACATTGTTCTAAATGACAAATGGATCATATACATGTGAATTTTACAACTCAGTAAAATTATAGTTTGTTGCATCTTTTATTATTGCATTATATATATACTCTTTGTGAAAATATTGTTACTATTAAAAAGGAAATGTGGTATGATTGCCAAGGAGACAATTCTTCACAAGAGACCAAATGACACAGAAAGTAACACCTATTAGTCATCGTACGGCCTCCAACAATGAGCAAAGCCCATACCGAATAGCATAGTCAGCTATAAAAAGCCCCGAAATGATGAATGTAAAACAATTAATGAATTGGTATAATTGCGAATGAGACAACTATACAAAGAATGACGTTAATGTAAGCAACTATATAGGTCACAATATGGCTTTTAACAATGAGGAAACCCGTTACTGTATAGTCGACTATAAAGGGCTTAAACATAAGACAACGTGTCGGACTACTAATACAGAGGTTCCTGGTTCGATTCCCAGTCTGGGATGAAAATTTCAGGGACTGAATGTTCGGCTCTCCCTTGACACTATTTGCAAGTATGGTGTTGGGGAAACGATGATAGTCCGTCGGAAGGGGACGATAAATGACTGACCCGTGAGCCGTATCTCTTGCACGTGAAAGACATCCTTGTAGATTTCGAAAAAGAGCAGGCTAATTCCGCTACAAGGCAGCACTCTCACCCACAAAGTGGAAAGGGATTAATATAAGTTGCAAAACTTGTTTCCCAATCCACTATAAATAAATATGTTTAAACTAGATCAAACTAAGACAACGTGGGTAAAACTTATTTTAACAATTGTATGTCATGGTGCATGTCCCTTCAACAGTTAAGTCTTACAATTTTCTACATCTAAATGTTCCTCGTTTGGTTTGATTTAACGGTGTAAAGTTATTATGAATGTTGGTGTCGTTTAGAAAGAAATGAAAACTGTGGTATTATTAATTATCGCAGGTTTTAGACTTTCTGTATTTACTCCGAACGTTCTTCTAGACAGTAACAATGAAGAGTACTTCAACAGTGTGCCAGTATATCGGTCATTGTTACTGCATACATATATTTTGTTTATTAATAAAGCAATCCAACACAATAAGAAAATACAAAAATGCATAAAGAGGTCAACACATGTTCTTATAAAAAATAATTATATACGATTGTCAATATTACTATGTTTCGGAATTCAGAAAAATGAACAATCATTCTGATAAATCTTAGCTGATAATAGTTTTTTTAGAAACTCATTAAGTTTTAACTATCACGAAATAGACGTTTTCCATTCTTCTAAAAATATTTGCTTGTTTTAATTAATTCCCATTCTTCATATTATCATAGACTAGTATATTTGTGTATGAGTGATTTTGAAGGAAAATGCAAATAAAAAAAAATGATTACACAAAATGATTTTTTTGTTTGCTCATATCTAGAATGTTAGTGGTTAAACAATCATAGAAATTCAAATTGTAAAGAGATCAAGCATTGTTGTAACTATTTTGATTTTGAAACGTCAAGAGTCGAAAATTCTTTAAAGGAAAAACATTTGCCTTAACTTTAGCGTCAAATATTTCAAACTTGTCAACACGACGAGTACTACTATTGGAACATGATCTGCTTACTCCTCCGACGCACCAGTTTCAATGTACCCATCGTAACATATTTTATTCTACAACAAGACAAAAAAAAAAAAATAAAACATAAAACATAGAAAAATATATTTTAAATATTTCATTTTCTTTAAAATCAAATTACTGCCTGAATTATCATCAAGTTAGTAACACTTAAACATAAGGTCCAAGTCAGTCCTAGATAGTTGAAATACATGTATAAATATAAAAAAGAAGATGTGGTATGTTTGCCAAAGAGACAACTCTCCACAAGAGACCAAATGACACAGAAATTAACAACTATAGGTAACCCTACGGCCTTCAACAATGAGTAAATCTCATACATAAATCATAAAGTAGGTACATGTTTGCATGCTTTATCTGTATATTCATTGCAGTAGACAATTTACTTGGGTACAGTGAAACCTGATTAAACCGAACCCTGAATAAACCGGAAACCTGTCTAATCCAAACTTGTTCTGAAGACCAATCATATCACATGTTATGCATTGTGAACCTGATGAAACCGAATACCTGCCAAAACCGAACAAAGTCTCGAAGTCCCGAAAGGGTTCGGTTTAGTCAGGTTTCACTGTATTTTGATATTTACATTTGTTGTACTTATTGTTGAATTGATTTCAGATAAGTAGTCCTGATAATGATTGGGTGAGCACAGAGGACCAACATATCACCGTACATGTAGAATGGATAGATTCGCAACTATTAATTTACCCAACATACCATAGGTTAGACGATGTTGCAAGAGTTCACAAACAACAAATGATGTAAGAAAAAAATAACAGTGTCTCTTACTAGTTACAAAATGTAGTTTTTGCAAAAACTGTTAGTTTAGAATAGTTTAGACATATTTATTTATAGTGGATTGGGAAAAAATAATTTGCAACTTATATTTATCCCTTTTCACGTTGCAGGTGTGAGTGCTGCCTTATAGCGGCATTAGCCTGCTCTTTTCAAAATCTACAAGGGTGTCTTTTACGTGCAATAACATTAACGGTACCAATTTTCCTGCACCAGATGCGCATTTCGACAATACATGCCTCTTCAGTGATGCTCGTGGCCAAAATATTTGAAATCCAATTTAAAGCTTATAGAAAAGATGAAGAGCTATAATCCAAAAGGACCAAAAAGTATAGCCAAATCCGAAAAAGGAATCAGAGCTTTGCATGAGGGAGATACATTACTTAACTTATAATAATTTCTAACATTTTGTAACAGCAAATTTTGATAACACAAAAAATCCGTATTTTCATGCCAGTACAGAAGCACTGGCTACTGGGCTGGTGATACCCCCGGGGACTAACAGTCCCGTGACCAGTGGTAGTAGTAACATTAACGGTACCAATTTTCCTGCACAATACATGTCTCTTCAGTGATGCTCGTGGCCAAAATATTTGTGAAATCCAAAGTCCAAAAAGTATAGCCAAATCCGAAAAAGGAATCAGAGCTTTGCATGAGGGAGATACATTCCAGAGATATGGTCTGATCGTTCCTTTTGAATGCAAATCGAATAAAGAGATTCAGACGCATACAATTTATAGAGTTCACGTGACACCTAATCCAAATATCCACCGTTTGATTGTATTTAATGATATATAGACAATATTGACTAGAATCAAGTGTTAATATTGTGTCGACGTTAGATGGAAGCTTGATCCGCTTTAAGGTGTCAACTTTATTGTCGAAGACCTCAAGCGAATTCGAAAATGGAGAATAGCAATGAATGCTGTATATTTGCTCAACTGGTTTGAATATAGCCTTTCATCTGATTTTGTCTCAATAACATGTAGCCAATATAACTTATTTTATTAAAGCATATGATATTAACGTTTGTCTCACTCGTAAAAACTCTTTAAAGAAATGCCGTTCGCTAAAAACAATTAATTAATTGTGTCAAGGCTAAACTATATTACAGAAATCATGAAGTATTCCTATAAGAATCGAGCAATTATATTATGCGTCTTCTTTTTTGTAATATTCATAATGAAAGCTACACATATCTATTTTTATTTATTAGGTTGAAGGTTATAAATTATGAGAATAAGTAATATCTACAGAATATACATTTGTATATCGTCTAACAGGACAAATAATTGGCGTGCCTTAGATAATATAACTTGAGTTATCTCTCTTAGCATAAGTTTTATAATGCATTATCTCATTTGATAAAGATCCATATTAAATATTGTAAAATAAAACTATATTAATTAATATGGATTTTAACATACTCCCAAATACGATATACATGAACCAAAACAAAGTGTTTGTATACTTTGCATCCATGAACCACATTTGCCATGATTATTAAAAGAACCATCTCGTAACTATTTTAATGATTTGGTATAATCTCGATTCGACTGAGTTTAGCTATTTTTATAGCCATATAGTAGTCCGATCAATCTGGTTTATTTCAGGTTGCCGACTTTCTTAAGGTCAATATTAATTCAAACAGTTTCAGGCCTTGTTTTGTGACGGACAGCCTGTATGTACATATATACGTTTTATATATACATGTATTTTGGTTCTGAGAGTACTTTACTTCGGAAATAGACTTTTATGCAACTACATTGGCATACTTTCATAATGTTATACACAATAAACGACAGTTTCTAATTTACTCGAACACCTGCATAACCTTACTAACTCAATCGTTTATTTACCGTGCACCTGATATTTTTCGATACATCCAAACACACGTTTCGAATACATTTGATTTACGTAAGTGATGGACAAAATGTACATTTTTACGTTTTAAATTTTAATATTCATATTTGTATATTCATTTTACAAAATATGCTACGATTCACTTTAATGTAACCTTTTTAATACATTAAATCAGAAAGACATTTTGTTTTTTTTTTTTTTGTTTTGTATTTTAATAGTTTTCAACCTCAAGGAATGATTGTGTAACATGTACAAATGCAACTGTCTTTTTATTGTCTGTTCTATGGTCGGGTTGTTGTCTCTTTGACACATTCCCCATTTCCATTCTCAATTTTACTATGATTAAAGTAACTGCATGTATCAATTAAAGAACAAAATGTGTTTTTTTTTTTTAATCTTGGTTATTCTAATTATACGCCAATCTCAAAACCAAAAATTCA
The DNA here is from genome assembly GCA_037788925.1 of Mytilus galloprovincialis. Lineage (NCBI taxonomy): Eukaryota > Metazoa > Mollusca > Bivalvia > Mytilida > Mytilidae > Mytilus > Mytilus galloprovincialis. The sequence continues at coordinate 40,974,489 of CM075333.1, read as the reverse complement.
TAATAGTCTCTTCATTCTCAATGTTATCTAGAATCTCTTAACATAGTATAATAAATTTTAAAATGTATGTTTTTATAGGCTTTAAGGTTTTCAGCAACCCCTTTTAAACTTCTTTTGTACTACAAGTACTATTGTGCAATATGATTTGATTTTATATTTTAGACGAGAGATACTCGCTTTACAATCAGAAAATTATGCCTTAGAGAAACAACTCTATAGTTACCAACAATCAATTGCAAAGACAAATTCTAAACCACGTTCTCTTAGTGAAGATAGAGGAAATTCATACAGAAGACAGTGAACAAAAGACGACGGAAGACTATAAAATCACGGACAATGGAATGATGTCTCTAGCTGCTTCCATTTTTTTATTTTTTTTTTATCTTTATTCAATTAAATGATTATCTCTAATTTTTACAATCCAATAAAAGAACCGGTTACGGTGATAACTAATGATTATATTGTTGTGTCGTTGGAAATCTGTTTTCAATGTACATGTAAATCATAGAATCTAAAATATTTTTTTTACAAAGTTAACGCTATAGTATATTTTGGTGCGTCTTCATTCATCCATTCTATAATTTGCTTGATAAAAAATGTATATTGGAAACACACAATTTACAAACCTTGCATATTACTTTTGGATACAATATTATGTATGATAGGTAAAATAACAGCTGCAAACAAATATTGTGTAAGAAAACTGAAATTATTTTATAAGATTGATTGATGGCCGTTTAACACTCAGTGGCAAATATTACAGGGCGATCACATTTTAATAAGATATGAATACACATTTGTTTTTGTAGCAAAATAGACACTATTAGGTGTAATACCACCATTGATTTTCCCCTATTAGTCTTTGTTTAATTTGCACTTTTCAAAAAAATGTGCAGAATTTATCTTTGTTTCAAATAAAGAAATACTTGGCATGAGTAAAGTTTTATCCTGTCCAGTTCTATAGAAAAAAAATCACATAATATTTCATTGCATATAAGAAAATAACCATCATTGGAAGTTAACCAATCAAATTTCTCCCCTTATTTTATCTGTGTACAAGGTTTAGTCACCATGTAACCTCAAGATTACAAAATTTTCTATAGAAATCCCAAATAAAAATAATGGTGTTTTGAAATACCCAAGACATATGTTTATGACACAGAAATGGTTTTACTGCAATAAAATGTAGGATTAATAACCTACAACTGTCAAATTCAAGGGAATATTTTTTTTCAACCTACGTTCGTATACAACCGGATGTGATGTACCATGATTTGGTGGTATTACACCTATAACAACGACATCCTTGGACTTCTTTCTTCCGCCTTTGAATTGACAGTTTTGGCGGACGTAAACATGTTGGGTAGCAGGTTAAAATCATATAGTTGTGCTTCATTCTATGTGTGAACTCAGAATTCTTTTCTTCGTATTCTACATGCAATTTTAATAGATCGGATACAGTTTTATACAACAAAACTTCAATACTCTTATCGCAATATAAATAAAACTTCAAAACCACACATTAACGTGCGCGTGAAATCACACGCAAACAGTAAGCAAAATCACACAAACTGCACCATGTTCTCTGTGGAACTGTAATAATTACTTTTTTTAGTTACCGTTGCAGAAATAATGTGAGTGGTATGTTTGTCAATGAAACAACTATCAACACAGTGACGTAAATGCACATACTTTGAATATTAGCCGACAAAAATTTCAACTCCGCAACATGTACCACTCCCAAGTCAGGAGCTTATTTCAGTTGATGTGGTTTTTTGATATATAATCATAATTATATGAGTTTCATTCATTTTTTTTTGTATATAAATCAGGCCGCTATTTTTCTTGTTTGAATTGGTTTACATTTACGAGGGTCTTATAAACCGTATAATGCAGTACGGGTTTTGCTCTTTGTTGAAGGACGTAGGGATATTTATAGCTGGCCAAGTCTAAGAAATTGGTTTTTGGTGGAGAGTCATTTCATTGGCAATAACGCCAAATCTTCTTATCTGCTTCCTTGTTTAAATCTGTACTAGGGAGAAGATAGTGCAAGGCCACTTAAAAAGTATCAAGAATCTTCGAAATCTATTACATCCTTCAAATGATTCTAATTACTTAATAAATTCTGCCAAACGGCAGTACAGACATATTTTTTAGTTTAAAATGTCACATGACGCTTCAAACTTCTTTCATTCAAAATAAACTACAAAAAAACTGCTAAAATATACATGTAGGCTCATTTTGAGGTCTTCTTATTAGTATTTTAATTATGAGCGGCCCAGCCAACTTGAATATTTAAAAAGTTAGGGTTGGTTGAAAACAAAACTTAACTACTAAATGGATAATTTCAGCCTTCATTCACATTGTAAACTTTCCATTTCTATGTCGAAGCATACAGGGGATGCCTGCGCATGGGTTATCTCCTATTTGAAATGATATTCAAGTGCTTGCATTTCAGACGCCATCACGATTCAGTTGACCGTAATGGATTATCTTTTTCAAGGATGATGACGGATGTTCAAATTGTCGTTACCACAATTATGTCCTCGTTTCTTCGAATACTACATCACCGATTACACTTATCACCAATTTTATAAGTACATGAGCACATGGATATATAACACATGAATTTGCCTTCCCATTAGAAGTGACTGAGATCACCTTTGGTCGGGTTGCTCAGTCTTTAGCGTACAAGAGGTCTTTTGGTGTGGTTTTTTTTTTTTTTTTGCCATTGTGTTGTCAATTTCTGACAGACTAATGAGTTTGAATATTCATATGGCACCTCCCAGCTCTTTTTTATTTCACCATAGAGACCTCGTATATAACTTATCAGGACGAAATGGTCCAGATTATATCAAATTTTTAATTTATAAGTAAGGGACGACATCAAAAGTTCAATGTTGGATAAAAAACTTAATTCACATAGTTTTTTCACTGACACCCCCACCCCCCTCTTAACTTAATTTGGGGAAAATTGATTTACCAATAGGGATATATGTAAAAATCGATTTTAGATATACAAAACTGGTAGAATTTTAACCCCCCACCCCCAAACTATTTGATTTAAGTTGTTTATCCTACATCGATCTTTTGATGTTGTCCCTAACATGAACACATAATTTTGAAAAGCTCTCATTGTAATTTATGATTTTTCCATAAATTCACGGGCCAAAAGGGGCTCTTTTTTAAAATCTCATTCTTTTATTTGAAATCTTGAATCTCACTACCGACAACGCGAGGATTGAATATTTGTAAAACTTAAGTAAATTAAAACTTTATGATTAACTCATTTCGCCATCACTATTGCATTAACCCAGCGTTCTCATGTGTCCTCGAGTTATTATACTTTCAAAAAGTCAATTTTGATATTGCATTGCGGTTCACACTAAACATGCCTTCAAAGGTAATGTGATGGAAAATTGTTACAGTATTCACAGTGAGATGAGACATTGAAACATAATTTCGGTGAGATGTTATCAATGAATTTTAATAAAAGATGGGGATATTATGAACACTGCAGCACAATTTTTAATACAGAAAATGGAGAACAAAAACGGCTTAGAAAAAAAGATAGTTACTAAGAATTATTTCTTAACTTTTTTATATTTTTTAAGGTATTTAGTTTTGATTTTAGTCTTAAAAAATCGTATAGATTAAATTATAATACTCTTTCATTAGAAACGATCTTGAATGTTTTTGTAACTCTCAATGGTTCTTAGATATAAGAAGATATGGTATGAGTGCCAATAAGACAACTCTCCATCCAAGTCACAAGTTGTAAACGTAAACCATTATAGGTCAAATTACGGTTTTCAACAAGGAGCCTAGGCTCACACCGAACAGCAAGCTATAAAGGGCCCCAAATATTACTTGACGTGTAAAACCATTCAAACGGGAGAACCAACGGTCTAACCTATATAAAAAACGAGAAACGAGAACACTTATTAACCACAACAACAAACGACAACTAATCATCAGCTGATTCATGACTTAGGACAGGTGCAAACAATTGCAGTGTATTAAAACGTTTTAATGGTACCAAATTTTTACCCATATCTTAAACAATATAGTGTAACATCAAAACATAAAAAAACACACTATAAAATATCAATTGAAATCGCTTAACTCTATAAAAAGACATATTAACACAAGTAAAAATACGGTGAACGAATAAATTTGATCTATAGTACAATGTTCAAATCTAAATACAAAATCAATAAAATAAGGGATGAATAATTAACATAACAGTATTATACCGCTATGAAATGTTTAACAATTTCAGAAAATCAATAATAAACTTGGACACATGATTCGCTTACAGAGGACTAAGGCTAAAAAATCTATTAAAAGGATGAAGGAATAGAACTTGTGTTGTTATTGAAATCAAGAAACTTTGTAATATTTTAACATATTGATTTGTACAGGAATTATTGTCATATGTACAGATTTAAACACTCTGCAACTTCTCATTCAGTCTTTTGTTGATTTCTACCAGCGAATGGACCATTCTTTCTTTGCATTGGCATTTTTGGCACGGTTTGGTGTTTTCTATCACCCGAAAAGTCGGGTATAAACTGCTTCGGAGGACATACTTTCTTATGTACATTCATTGCATTTTGTCCGCTCGTGTGGTTTATTGAAACCTGTACATGCTCCGCTGTAGTAATATTGACAGTCGGTTCTGGCTCATATTTATCGCCCCCGTTCTTGGTCATTAAAGAAGTCATTTGGGACATTATTTTTCCGTTTGGCATGACTGTTGTTCAAACTGTCTCTGCATTTCAGCTTTGAGATCTTTTAATTGTTGTCCAACAATACAATCTTGGAATTTTTGTTCGTGCTTCAGATTCTTTAATTCACTTTCGACCCATGCTAGCTGATTCCTAAGGTTTTTCTATTTCTTCTTTTTGTTTTGTATTTATCTCAGATGATAGTTGCATCTGTTTCTCCAAGTAACCGATTTTATCTGACAATTCTTCTTTTGTCTGTTCAAATTTCCGTTTGTTATCTTGTGCTTTTCTCTTCAGTACTTCAATTTCTTTATCCTTTCTTTCGCTGGCACTGCCTATTCTTTGAATTTGTCTTTCTTGCTCCAAAGTTTTTACAGTTAAATTCTCGTTTTCATTTTCAAGCAATTGATATTTTTTTCCGCCTTCTTCAATAATCATCTTTTTCTCAATTTCGTGTTTATTTTCATCCATTTTTATTTTTATTTTTAAAACTTCCGAGGTTCGTACATGTAGTTCTAAACTTTCCTCGTCGGTATTATCAAAAACTTGATAATCCTGTTTCTCTTCGCCACCTTTGTCAGTTTCACTGTTATAACAAAGTCTAGACAAAGGAGATGTAAACGATTTCGATAGGTATTTCTTTTTGTCCATTGTTTCTTTTTGTGATACGACTGTCATACAAGTGAGAGGTTTAGCTAGCTTTAAAACCAGGGTTAATCCACCATTTTCTACATTTGAAAATGCCTGTACCAAGTCAGGAATATGACAGTTCTTGTCCATTCGTTTTTGATGTGTTTTGTTATTTGATTTTGCCATGTGATTATAGACTTTCCGAATTGATTTTCCTCTGAGTTCAGTATTTTTGTGATTTTTACTTTTTGCATCAATCGTACCTCTTTTTTCCTAAAATAGAATAACTATTTCGTAATAACAAATATATCAATAGCGTAAATTAATCGTAAAGGATTTGGGTAAAAAGCAATTGATTAACTTGACATATCTGCCAGTAGTTGGATACCAAAATGCATGGTAGGCTAAAATAAAAGACTGTCAGATAAAGGGTCCGCTAAGTATTCGACATAAAACTACAGAAAGTAGGAACCTCGCCTTTAAATTCTGATTTTCAATGTTTATTTTCATTTCACCGACAAAAAAAAAAAAAAAAAAATAGGTGACTAAGTAGAATATTAAAAATCAAAATGTTTTGTAATAAGTGAGAAAAAGAAAACGAGGTTAATATACTTGAATTGGAAAACTAACCGAAACAAAATAAACCAAAAGCCATCTGGAAAAGATCTACATTACAAAATTACTAGCAATTACACAATAAAATTTAAATATATTAAAACAATTACGAAAAAGAGGTTCCCGACTTCCAAATGGTACACGTATGACAAGCATAAAGAGTTTTTGTATATCCTGAACCATTCTTCTCTTAATATTGATAGGTGAATCTTAAAAAGTCAATTAATATGTAAGAACATAAAACGATTTTATTTCTTTTTCAATTCGAAGAGAACAAATTATCTTTAGTCACAAACAAGTACATGTACATTGACAACAACACAATAAATCTATATAGTGTGTCTTTCTACACTGTGATGTTACACTATTGGTTCAGGTAATAGTGAAGGTTGTGTAACGGCGACCCTATGTTTTAGAACAGTATTATGTCCCTTTAAAATGGACTGTTGTAAAATTAACATTTAATTACTATTGGTAATATGAATTATTGATAAAAATTGTTGTTTAACATGTTTATATATTTAGTTACATTATGGTGCTATAATTCATTGAATTTATTCTCATATTTTGTTGAATTTGCAACTTATAATTTAGTAATAATAATTTTATTTGCAAAAATACACCCATATGGGTCAAGCAAACACAAATACAACATTTAATACAGACAGTTATACAGTGTTTATATTTGAATAGTATTTGTTAAATAACTGATGATTTAAATACTTGTGCTGGGCTTGTTTTCATAAGCCATTTATTTAAACGACCGCTTATTGTAGCTTTTTAGTAAGAGCTTACTGGTGATGCACACCTCGCTGTCTAACTGGTCTTGCACAGACCTCAGTCACTGTCTACAGGTAAGGTCCAGCACAGACTTTGCTGACTAACTGGTCTTGCACAGACCTTGCTCACTGTGTACACGAAAGGTGTAATGCATTTCACAGCATCTAGACACAATGTCGCTATTGTGTCTAGAATTATAATGCATCTAGACAAAGGTTAAAATGACAGATTAAGCTATGTCACTTTTATGTGAATTTTAACTTGCTTTTTATATTCATGTTTCATGTTTTTATCTTTACAAATTGTTGATATTTGTTGAATTATGTAATTTGCTAATAAACTATGAAAACTTGCTAGTGTTAAGTTTTGCAAAGCCAAATATGAAGGATCAGAGACTCAGGATTCCTATACCTACTCTTTACACGGTCTGGGGTAAAACATGTTAAAGTTGACACAGAAAATACACAACGTAAAAACCCCTCCGGTTACATTTTGGTGGCAGCGGTGGGATCCTGAGGTGAAACATCTGATCTTCTCATTAGACGGCAATGCTATTGATACAGTTAAATATGTTAAGAAAAATTGTGAAATTTTAATAAATGTCATTATGCTTGCTTGATGTTAATTTTGATTTTAAAAGATATTGCCATGTATATGTATGTAATAATGATGAGTAATCATTTCAGTTTAACTTTACAAAGACTGATTTTAGATTGGCACAGAGATAAAGTATGTATTGATAGTTATAGAATGTATAAGCAATTAATTGCATAGATGAAAAAATTCAAATGGTTTAAAGAAAGCTTAACTTAGATTGTTTAGATAGAATGGTATATTTTGATCAAAATTGTCTTACTTAACACATTCAGTAATTACACATAGCTCAAGATGAATGTGTATGAATCGACAGGAACAGCATTGTAAAGTACCTCATTGTTGTATCCTTTAGACCCATGAAAAGGGCTGTCGCTTACATCATTTTATTTTATGCTAACTTGCTTCAAAATTATCATGTTTATGTGGATATAAGCTTGGATGCCAACATAATTGTTTCTGCCCGATTGACGTGTTTTAATCGCTAATGTGAGCCTCTGATTCACGTAATCGCTTTTGGCCTTTTATAATAAAGTGCTGGTTGTTGCATGATTGTTTTATTCTATAGTAAATATCTCTTAAACACATACAGAATATCTAGTACATTTTAGACAGTTACATTATTTCCATAGCATTTGACACAACAGTTTACTGGGTGACGATTCAGTTTAACTATTTGTTTAATTTTGTTATTAAATTTTTCAGCACTTGTTTTCAGTGATGGTGATGATATGAGATAATATATACGAGTGTTATAACTGATATTGGAGATGATATGGCCAGCATTTCTAGTGTTCAATTGATAAAGGAATTGGAATGTGTTACGTGTGCAATATATATGGATGAATATACTGTTTGTATATAATGGAGATTCATACCAGCCTTGTTTTTAAACTTCATGGCTTCAGTTTTTTTATGGAGGGAGGAATGTAACGGCGACCCTATGTTTTAGAACAGTATTATGTCCCTTTAAAATGGACTGTTGTAAAATTAACATTTAATTACTATTGGTAATATGAATTATTGATAAAAATTGTTGTTTAACATGTTTATATATTTAGTTACATTATGGTGCTATAATTCATTGAATTTATTCTCATATTTTGTTGAATTTGCAACTTATAATTTAGTTATAGAGTGTTTATATTTGAATAGTATTTGTTAAATAACTGATGATTTAAATAATTGTACTGGGCTTGTTTTCATAAGCCATTTGGTTGATTAAACGACCGCTTATTTTAGCTTTTTAGTAAGAGCTTACTGGTGTTGCACACCTCGCTGTCTAACTGGTCTTGCACAGACCTCAGTCACTGTCTACACGTAAGGTCCAGCACAGACTTTGCTGACTAACTGGTCTTGCACAGACCTTGCTCACTGTGTACACGAAAGGTGTTGTCTACACGAAAGGTGTAATGCATTTCACAGCATCTAGACACAATGTCGCTATTGTGTCTAGAATTATAATGCATCTAGACAAAGGTTAAAATGACAGATTAAGCTATGTCACTTTTATGTGAATTTTAACTTGCTTTTTATATTCATGTTTCATGTTTTTATCTTTACAAATTGTTGATATTTGTTGAATTATGTAATTTGCTAATAAACTATGAAAACTTGCTAGTGTTAAGTTTTGCAAAGCCAAATATGAAGGATCAGAGACTCAGGATTCCTATACCTACTCTTTACACGGTCTGGGGTAAAACATGTTAAAGTTGACACAGAAAATACACAACGTAAAAACCCCTCCGGTTACAGTTGTTACATATTAAAACTTTTAAACCCGCTGCATTTGTTTGTACCTTTACTTAGTCGGGAAACTGATGTTCAGAGGTTGTCGTTTTTTATGTGGTTCAAAAGTGTTTCTCGTGTCTCGTTTTTTTATATATAGACTAGACCGTTGGTTTTCCTGTTTAAATGGTTTTACACTAGTCATTTTGGGAGCCCCTTATAGCTTGCCGTTCGATGTGAACCGAGGCTCCGTGTTGAAGACCGTGCTTTGGTCTATAATGGTTTACTTTTACAAATTGTGACTTGGAAGGAGAGTTTTCTCATTGACACTAGTACCATACCACATCTTCTTTTTCTATGCATTTATTGTAAGTTTGAATTTTATTTTTTTCTCTATTTCGACAACTTGAAATTGACTAGACAGTATTTTATCAAGGCGTGACTGACTGCTTCTCATACAAAAATAACACGTACTGTGTGTCTTATTTCACAACGTATGAAACTATGTTTGCTTGCGCAATATCAATGGCAGTGTCGTTAAACATCAAAATGTGTTGTCTCAAAGGCAAAATTGAAATAATTTTAACCTAAAGAATCTTGAACGCATATTTGTGTTAGTTCTACTATATATAATAGATCGACAAAAATGTAACCATTTTTTTTAAAGGTATATAAATAGACACTAGACATAAACGTCATTACTCAAAATTGGCATTGCATATGATATTTTCTTTGCATTTATTGAAACTTTAATTTAAATAATTGATTTGCCTTAACATGTAGAACGTATCAACAGACTTGTAAAATTTTTTTTTTTTTTAAATATTATGAAATAATTCTAACTTTGTTTTATTTTAAGAAATGATTCTTATTAATTTGACTTTGTATTAAATGAACAATACGAAAAGGTTCACGTATAAAAAAAAAATTCTGGTATTTCCAATATATTTCACAATTAAAATCTATTTTCCTCGTATACTGTAAATAGACAGTTTTTGTTGTGCCCTCGTTGTGCCTTTCGAATTTACACATTAAAATGTTGAACTTTTATTGATGTCAATGTTTAAATTTTTTCTCCAATATATTATTTGGTTAATTCCATTGTTTATTAATAGGGGAGACATGCCTTACATTTGATCGTTACTGACATTTCAAGTTTTCAATTGCCTTAACTGCGCATGTGAAGTTATATCTTCAAATAAACTTCAAGTAAGAGGTAAAACATGTATGCATTCGACCCTTTTTTGAATTATTGTACTAGAAGAAGAATATGTTTGTTTCTCAATTGATTTGTTTCATTGAACATTGTTCTTGTTAAATCTCTTGTATAAAGTTTTTAAACCTTTCTGTCCTAGTAAGGATCCAGTACTTTCGTTGCTATCGCTGGTTGTGTACTATATCTAATTTGTTAAATGATATTATTAGAAATCAGGTTTTTGTTTCCTCTCTTGAAGTGTTACATATTTTTATAGCTAAATATATATTTTTACGGTATTGATTTTACTCACTGTTTAAGACTATACAGTGAGCTAGTGTGGTATACATTATCCGCCACTAATCTGATGATTATTTTCTCAAAAACAAATATAACACAACTATTTATCTTATTTTGATGTATTCATTAATAGTATATATTTCGAAAGATTTAACAGAAAGAGATCAGTCGACGTTTTTATCGAAATTAAATTAGAATTTTATTTGATTGGTAATGCACTTTCAAAACGCACAAGAACAAATGAAGAAGCTGTCGACGCTATGATTTATACTTATATTTAATAGTTATCAAAGGTACCAGGATTATAATTTAGTACGCCAGACACGCGTTTCGTCTACATAAGATGATATTAGTCATGGTCATTTTAATGTTCTGACGAGGTGAACACCCAGAGAAATATTTCCTGAAAAGTTTGCTATGTATTCTAACCAATTCAAAACCGTAAAGATAACAATTTATGTTTAACCCATCAGATAATAAAACAAATCTCACGAAATTATGACCGAATAAACAATAAAACATCAGACATTTCTACATCGTATTGTATCTATTTCATAAAAATCACTCTTAAAGTCACTAGGTAATACTTTTTGAAAATATCGATTCTAATTGAAATGATAGTACACATTTTTCCTATCATGCCAGAAAAAGTCAGCAACTGAACGTCACAGATCAAACGTTCACGTTATTCGATTAGTGACGTCACACCAGGTATGCTAAACAGATTTTGCTATGCGATACGGAGTACGCGATACAGGGTAGGTGATACAGATTGGAAAAAAGAATCTTTATTAGATATACAAAATTGCTGTATTTTGACTAAATATAGGATAAATATTTGTAATCCCTATAACATTTACGGAAACCTACCTTTCACTCCTATGGCTTTTTTTTTAAAACACATGCAGGAAGTTGATGTTTTTGTTTGGAAGTCCTACTATCAAACGATAAAAATTGATTAATTTTCATTTGATACGAACATATTTGGATTACATGTTTTAAAAATTCCATAATAAATACCTGTGTGCACAGATAGTTTACGAATAGTTCCAAATCTATGGCAGATTTCTAATCTATGGTAGTATGAAGTTACAAACGTTAAGTAAATCAAATCAATGGCAGATTTTTGTTTTCTCCAAATCTATGGCAGATTAAGGAACTACATTGTACGTAATTTTCCGATAAAAAGAGTAAAATAACACCAAATAAGTCGTCGCCGACTTCAGCAAAATTGTTGGATCTCCAAACTTTCATGAGGTCATGTATTCAAATTACTCAGAAAAAACACTTTCCGCTTTCCATCTAGAACAATTTGCCAATAGTTTAAACATGCTAAAGGTAGATGTGATCTTTTATCCATAGGAGGAACAATAATTATGTGATGTACCGTCCGAATACCGCGATCAAGAAAGGCACAGCTGCTTTAGTAGTAGATATTTTGGGAATGAAGTTATAGTAAATATTTTAGCGTCTACGACTGCCAAAGAATTTAAAGTCAGAAAATGAAGTTACTTGATACCACCTTTAATTGACCCAAACCGTCACCAGTGAAAAAAAGATTGATTACCGCTGAAATAAAAATATAATAAACTGCTTTCCGTTTTTCAAGTTTTTTTTTTTTTTTAAATTAATGGTTTAAACAGGTATAATGCACAGAATAAGAAATGTTTATTTTTCCGGGTTAGGTCCTTTTAATCCTGATTTCTGTGATATGGTATATACCACTTCTACACTTTTTGTATTGGTTGACCATTATGGGTTTTTTTATTTCACAAATATTTATAGACATGCCCCCGTTGTCGTACATTTCAACTTACTTAAGACAAGTCAGAGATTGTAAATATGTACTGCCTTGTTCTACATTTGCATAAAATCTGCCATTGATTTGGAAACAACAAAACTCCGCCAAATTACAAACCTAGCCATAGATTAGGATTTTACAAAATCTGCCATAGGTTTGGGATGGCATGACGTCATATTTACCATAGATTAGGAATCTGCCATAGATCTGTAACCCATCATATATTTGTGTCCTACATGTATGTTACAATTCATTTATGAATTGAATGTTTCTTTTTGTAAATTCATTGGGTGTAAATGCGTTGACCGCAGTACATGTGCTTGGTTCTAAAATTGTACTGAACATTAGGTTTAATCGAGAGTCTTAATAGTGCTTTACAGCAAATTTTAGTTGTTAGAAAAGTGTCATGAATGAGATATTAATAAATCCTAAAAAAAATTTTCGTTATATTCTGCCTCGATATTGATTTATTGTACCCTTGCTGTGTTTAAGTCTGTTAGGAACGTCACAGTCTGTACCGAAGAGGGGCAAAAGATACCAGAGGGTCAGTCAAACTCATAGATCATAGAAAATAAAATGACAACGCCATGGCTAAAAATTAAAAAAAAGACAAACATACAAATAATAGTACACATAAAATGTGTAAAAAAGTTACATAAAAGTGTTTATAAATGATAAAGAAATACAAATTTTATTAAATATTAGTACGAACTGACACATATAAACGTCAATTCACACGTGTATATCCGAATCTATGAATATATCCTTTTGTTATCATAAACTGTGCGAGCGTATGGTAAACATGAAAATCATGATTTGGTTAAAACAAATTACTTCTAGATCCTTTTCGCAATTATTATTCATGTTATTGTTCTGAAAGACTTCGAAGAAATTTAAAAAAAAAATTGGAATCGAAAATCCAATTGTTTAAAATAAAATAAAGCTTTAATCATGTTAATCGTTATGTTTCAAAAAATAAAAATCACAAAAATTAGCATGCTTATCTATTGTCATAAAAAATCAAAATATCTAATAAAACTAGTAGATTTAGCTAACAAAGTCCTTATATTTGAATAAAGTAACATTTATTTGTTAGTGGAAAATTTAAGTAATGTTAATTATGTTTAAATTAAAAAATTGGTTGCTATCTCCTCTTGATTAAAGAAAGATAACTCTGGTCAATTTTCCTAACATTCCATCATTATGGGAAAATGACATATTTCTGTTTTCATTTATAGTCTTTTTCAGAAAAGTAATAATTGTTATGGGAAGGTTCCAACTACATTTTTTCAATATACAATTCGGCATCGGTTAGAAGATCTGGAACAAAGTGGTGGCTATGGTGTACTGTTTTGTGTTTGTGCGTATGTTTGTGGTAGGCGTTATAACTCGTCTTTTATGTATTTGTCTTTAGGGATCGAGTAAAGCAGATAGGTAACATCAGCGTGTCTGCTTCATTTGAGTTGTGGCATAATTGTATACACCATATCGATCGTAGAAACAAATGCCTTTACGATTTAAAGGACGAATGCTGTTGGACATTTTTTATGCATACCACAAATTGAAACAGTGTATTCCTGAGAGCACAATTAAAGCTATGTTTTTAATCGGCATTTTGTACCTCAACTTAAAGTAGAAAGAAAGTTTTTTTTAAATTTCCAAGATATGGCTTTAAAAGAGAGCAATTTCATGAATACTTGGAAGAAATCCTTTTTCTGTGACATAGGCACTGTTTCAGAATATTTCCCCCTATATACCTTAATGTTATACTGAGGTATAGTACAGGAATTTTTTATTCTGAAACAAGTGCCTGTGATCTGTGATTTAGAGCCGTTTGTCTCATCGCACTAAGAAACTTAATCATGTTGAGGGTAGATTTGACCAGGCTCATATATGACTTTTTAGCACGGTCTGCATATTAAAATGTAACAAAAACATATTTATAAGATAATCAAATAATTCTTTATATTGGTATATATTAATTTTAAACATTTAAAAAAAAAAAAAATATATAGATATACATAAATGTCTTTAACAAACTTATGAAAAATACGAGTATGTAGTACATTTACAGATTTTGTAACGATTTTAATTTCAATAAAAAAAACTTTCTGCAGAAGGTGTAAAAATAAACAAACACCTGAATAATTTTGATACTGTCCACTCACTGACTCAGATAAACTCTTTAACTCACCTGTATTTTTGAAGATACTCCATGTCAATTAAGGACAATCTAAACAATACAAACAGGTTTTTTACCTGAGGGAGCATCTCAAAGTTGTACAACAACTAAGTAATTTTCACACCTTAAGCATGAAGGAAAACAAATACCTATCAAAATCCAAAAGAGATTTTAACTTTCTGAATCACAAAATGCATTTAAAGATATATCTAGTGGATGCCAGGCATTAAAACTTTCATCCAACTTCACAGGTAAGTCTGTACTCGGAGTAGTTTTTGGCATGTAAATACAGCCATATTTGTTCGTTTGTTATGATGAACCTTAAACCTGGTTTTATAGCGGTAAATCTCGCACTTTGTTGACAGTCTCATCAAATTCCGTTATATTTACAATGGTGCGTGAACTAAACAGACATAAATAATAGTCGAAATATGGGTACAGCAGTCATCATCGTGTAACAATTTTAAAAGGAACACAATTTAAAATAACACAAAAATATCTATCTACAAACACATTCATTGATTCGCTTGTCTGACGTTAGAACATTTTAAACGTCACATATATTTGTCGTCAAATGTTTATACAAACAATTTTAAAATTTCAAATTGGCAATGTTAGCATACAGGGTTAAAAAATCAAAAGATGTATGTAAGAATTAATTTCAGAAATAGACCGAGATTAAAAATATTCTAAAAGTTATATAGAATTTATAAGAATCCACAAATAGTTCATTCCACTACGTGATTGAATAATTTTTACGTTTGTGGTTCAACGTATTATGTAATTCACAATAGAAATAAAGACATATAATAGAACGTTACAATATTATACTGACGGGATCTTTTAAAGTACAGAGTCACGTTATAAGAACCAAAGAAACCAAAAAGTCGCATATACAAAACACACCAGCAAAAAATGAATGATAATACAAACACATTGACGGGATGTTTAAGTACCGAGCCACGTTAAATGGATATCACATAAAACAATCCAACAGTTAAAGTAATATTAACAATAGAACAAAGACACATAAAAGAACAATATAACACATTGTTAAGATGATAAACAACATCAGTACGCAGAATCTATAGATCAAGACCATCATGTATTTATTGTGAAGTTGATACGGAATATTTATCAACAAGGTCTTGGTACCTTCCGATTAACATTTTTAGAAAAAGGACGAGACGTTCTTTGACATACCTCTGGTTCATTAACTTTCTACTCAGACACTGATGAAGTTTTACAAAGTCTGAGTAGGAGCTGCAAACTCTCGAATATTGAATAAGTTTGGAAGTATATATCCCATATGCAGGTGAAGTTGGTATATTGCTACTAAGGTGGGAGAAATTTATAATTTAAAAATTAAAATCGTCTCGTTTGTCATAGATTCTGGTACTAAGATGACTGTGTAAGTCCCATCGAGATATAAGTCTAAAGATGAGGCGGAGGAAGCCGTGTCTGTTGTTTCTTTAATTTCTAGTTCTTGGGGATATATTAATGGAATCAAATCAGAAAAGTTCGGATTGTTTATGGAAAGAACATCATCAATATATCTGAAAGTGAAATAAAATAATCTGGCTTTTTTGTCCTCTTGTGTTTGACAAGTGTCTGAAGGAACTCTGATTCATATGAAAATAAGAAGAGGTCGGCAATAAGAGGCGCAAAGTTTGTTCCCATAGGAATGCTGACAATTTGTTGGAAAAGTCTACCTCCAAACTCAACAAATATGTTGTCGATAAGAAACTCCAGCATACTGACCACTTGTCTTCTAAATTATCAATATAACCACAAGTTGTTAATCTATAGGATACTGACGACTAATGAATGCTAACCCACAGTAAAGAATACTTGTTTTTTTGAAATGTTTTAACACTTATTCAGAAAAATGCTCGAACTACTTGACTTTCAAAGCTCAAAATTAGTGTGTTTTCACACTGATATAATATGGTTGTTAAACATTACAAACCTGTAATCGTAAAAGACACTATACACCTCGTGTGCTTGTATTAACATATCCAAATAGATATGTATTTAAAGTCTAAACATTTCGACATTTTGTTTACATTTTATAAATTTTGGAATTCTAAAATTGTGTCACAAATTCCGATAAAAATTTGACTAAATACCAATATCCTGATATCGTCAGGTAAATATGCTACAAAAATACTAAACTCCGAGGAAAATTCAAACAGAAAGTCCCTATTCAAATGGCAAAACTAAAAACTCAAAAACATCAAACGAATGGATAACAACTGTCATACTACTGACTTGGAACAGGCATTTTCTTTTGTAGAAAATGGTGGATTGAACAATGTTGAACCTTGTTTTATAGCTAGTTAAAACTTTCATTAGTATGCCAGTCGCATCAAATTCAATTATATTGACAAAGATGCGTGAACACAACAAACAGACACGATAGGTAAAATGGCAAAAATAGGGGTACAGTATTCAACATTGAGTTAATCACTATAAAAGAAAAAACAAGTTTAACAGAGAAGCACAAAAAGGGATACATCAAATTTAAAAATCTCAAATGCTTTTTCATTTGTCGAATTTTATTAGTAAATAATTTGTTGCAAGGTAAGTCTCGAAATAAAAATAACATTTCGACAAATTAAACATCTTTTTGAAATTCAATAGATATCTTTACATGTTTGGATCATAATGTTTCAAAAGATAAATGGTTGTAGGGTGTTTTTTGGATCATTAATGATATGTAAGACACTCAAGAATTCCATTTGAAAAATTGGAATCAAATTGTTTGAAATTCAAATATTGCATACAAAATAATTTTGACAACAAATGGTTGCAAGATTATAATTTGTTTTGGTCTAAGAGACATGGTTTTATAAAATTGTAACAGCGAAATGAATGGTATTGTAATCAAATTTTAGTGCAACTAAGTAGAATTTAACATGTTTAATTGATGCAAGAATAAATAGTTATAATAAGTCGATGACATTCTTAAAATGTCCCACTGTATTTCGATAGTAATCTCTCTCAAAATTATCTTAAAATACACAAGGAATGCAAAATTAACACTAAGAAAATGTCTGTACCTCAGGAATATGATTGTTATTATCCATTATTATTTATGAGTTTGAGCTTTTGATTTTGCCATTTGATTGGGAATTTGACGGTTTGAATTGTCCTCGGAGTTCAGTAATTTTGTTATTTTACTTTTTAGGTAATGTCATTAGAAAACCCCAAATAATTACTATTTTTAAATGGCACCACTTTCATTTTTTACCAGAAGGAATGGGGTATAATTATCTTCAGCTGTCAGGATAGGTCATCAATAAATATGAAATCTAGGACAAATGAATGATATATACTCAAATGTGACTTGTCTTCGTTTGATATTCAAGAAGGAACATTTCATATTAACACGTGCACAAAGGTATTAATAAAAATTCGTGACCAATGCCAAATGTGGTAAACATATTCGGGACATATAATTTAATAGTTAATGTATAAATCTATCCAGTTTTAAGATTTTGTGACCAAATCTACCTAGAATTCAATATTATATTATATAAAATAAAACGAAACGAAAGTTAGATTTAATTCCTATTTGATACAAAGCTTTTAATACAACAAAGAAAGTTTTTTTTCAGAAACGTTTTTAGGATACATACTAATAATTTAGATTCATAATAACCCCTATATAATATTTGATAAATACATACTCCTACGATTTGATTTTAAATCTAACTTCATTTCAAAGCTGTTTAAATACAGATATATGTTATGAATGTGTTTTCTGATAACGTTTGGATAATTGTCTGTTTTAAAAGTTTTTAATGTATATTGATAATCTTCTGAAAATCAAACAAAGTTAACTGACAAATTCAATTTATTTAGTGACGTCAGTGAAGTCAGTGAAGTCTACCTAATGGTATATTCCTAGCCATTCAACTAGCCATCAAAGTTGCTTAAATTATGGAAAACAGAAGTAAAGCGGTCAAAATATTCTGTGGAATTTTCATACTTATAGAAACTTTTTCTTCCTCAGATGGGACTGTGGGTCTTAAAGCAAAATTGAAATTTGAGTTGAATGGACTGTTTGAAAAGTCTGGTGCTGTTGGAATAACTCTTGCTGCCAACATAATTCGATGCATTAGAGACTGCGAAGCTAAAAAAGAATGCCTTTCTGTTTTCTACAACTTTGACTCTCAAGAGTGTGTAATGCATAATAAACAGTTCGACTCATCGTCTTTTCCAGTACCTAGTGGTGCAGGGGCAGCATGGAGATATTATGTAACAATGGATGGTAAGATAACTCTTGTAATCATTACTTTAAACAGCAAGAAGGTTTCCTTGTATGGACCTTTTTTAAATTATATAATGTAAGTAGATTTTTTTTATATTATCATGACCTAAGCTGGATTTCACTATTGTGTTATTTCCTTTTTTTGTCATATATCTCTTTATTTGTTACACTAATGGCATTCAAATATTTTGTGTTGAGCCTTCCTTATTAATGTTAATCCAGGAAATGGCTTTAGAAAGGGGTACCACAACGTTTACAATTATAAAAGGTTTAATCACTGCTCGTGAAACTTCTATTTTGTGTTTATTAAATATTCTCACTGTTTGCTGAAAGATTTTTTTACATATTTATACATTAATGGTAACACGACGGAAATTATTTCTAAAGATTTTTTTTTTTTTTTTTTTTTTTGCATATAAATATGATGAAACTTCGTATGAAAGTGTATGACTTATGTGTTTCTGCAGTACGTTAACATATATATTTCAATCGTCTTTGTTGTTTTTTAATTTAGGTATTACAACCTTGAATGTTTTTTCTATTCGAAGAATCTCTCAAAGATTGGAGTTGCTAGGCTGGTTAAAATTTTTTTGACACTCCAAAAACGTTTTTTACCTGTTTGATCACAAGCTTCACTATTTGATAACGCTTGTAAAGATACGAATAAGAATAAACACAATGTGCATTGTTGAATATTTTCTTAATAAATAAGCATACGGTTTATGGTGTAATTTAGAAAGCAGATACTTTTTGTTTGAACTTGGTGATGTACAATGGCAGCTTAATTATGTGTTCTTTTTGTTTATAAATGCTCATGTAATATTTGTTTGTTAGTAGAAGTCAAATGACAGATAATTGTTGACTGCTTTGTCAGCTCGTACAAAAATAGAAAGCTCTCACAGGAGCATCGTTTTTTAGCGCACCTGGCCCGAAAAGCCAAGTGAGCTTTTCTCATCACTTGGCGTCCGTCGCCCGTCGTCGTTAACTTTTACAAAAATCTTCTCTGAAACTACTGGGCAAAATTTAAACACACTTAGCCAAAATCATCATTAGG
Organism: Mytilus galloprovincialis; assembly: GCA_037788925.1. NCBI lineage: Eukaryota > Metazoa > Mollusca > Bivalvia > Mytilida > Mytilidae > Mytilus > Mytilus galloprovincialis. The sequence continues at coordinate 40,954,604 of CM075333.1, read as the reverse complement.
ATATCTAGTTTAAAAATGTGTCCGATGACCCGGCCAACCAACCAAGATGGCCGCCATGGCTGAAAAAAAGAACATAGGGGTAAAATCTAGATTTTGGCTTATACATTGTATCTCGGAAATCAAAGCATTTAGAGCAAATCTGACATGGGGTAAAATTGTTTATCAGGGCAAGACCTATCTACCCTTAAATTTTCACAAGAATCCGAAAACCTGTTGTTGGGTTGCTGTCCGTGAATTGGTCATTTATAGGAAATTTTGTCGTTTTTTTTTATCATCTTGAATATTGTTAAATATAGATAGAGATAAACTGTATACATCAATAATGTTCAGCAAAGTAAGATCTACAAACAAATACACATGACACAAATGGTGAGTTGACCCCTTAAGGAGTAACTGCCTTTTATTGTCATTTTTTAACAATTTCGCATACATTTTCGCAATCTTTTATTAAAATCTTCTCCTCTGAATGTACTGAGACAAATTCAACCAAACTTGTCCACAATCATCATTAGGGTATCTAGTTTAAAAAAAAGTATCCGATGACCCCGCCAGCGAACCAAGATGGCCAATATGGCTTTAAATAAAACATAGGGTAAAATGCAGTTTTTGGCTCATATCTCTGAAACCAAAGCATTTACAGCAAATCTGTTTGGAATAAAATTGTTTATTAGGTCAAGATCTATCTGCCCTGAAATTTTCAGACCAATCAGGCAACTCGTTGGTGGGTTGCTGCCCCTGAATTGGTAATTTTAGGAAAATTTTGCAGATTTTGGTTATTATCTTGAATATTATTATAGATAGAGATAAACTGTAAACAGCAATAATGTACAGCAAAGAAAGACCTATAAATAAGTCATCATGACCACAATGGTCAATTCACCCCTTTAGGAGTTATTGCCCTTTATAGTTAATTTTAAACAATTTTCATAAATTTTGTAAATTTTTGTAAATTTTTAAAAAATATTTTCCTCCATCTACTGGTCCAAGTCATTACAGATAGAGATAATTGTAAGCAGCAAAAATGTTCAGTAACGTAAGATCTACAAACACATCACCGTCACCCAAATTACAATTTTGTCATGAATCTATTTGTTTCCTTTGTTAAATATGAACATAGACTAAGGTGAGCGACACAGGCTCTTTAGAGCCTCTATTTTTTTAAGACTGAAAATTGGTTCGCTCAGAACAATATGTCTATATGTCTTTAGTAGGGTGACGTGTCTTTCGGTTAACTTGTCCGTTATGACAAGTTGTAAAGCAAATACATGACAAGTACCGTATATATAAAAACAATAAACTCATGTTTTTTTATTGTCTGAGCGATAAATAAACCTCGCAAAACAAACACATCGCTGATGCATATCAGGTGACCAATTGATAGGAACACTTTTATTTCTACCGAGTAAAGTTTTCCGGAATGTAGGTTCTTCCCTGCTCTACAACTTCGTATTTTATTTAGCCTTTTGATTCGGCCGTTTTTGTTTTTGATGCTAGACATATGGCCAATCAAATAGTCAATTAGTCTTTCAAACTTTTATTCAAAAGCTCAAAAGCGGTTTCGGTAAAACAATAGATGATATGAAATCCCAATTGAGCTATCGCTAGCAAACGTTGTATTTTGTACATGTAAACATCTTGTTCTTATTTTTAAAACACAATTCGAAGTCAATGACTATATTTGTAATATTTAATGACATTCTGACAATGTTTTACGGATACGGATACTTATACTTAAATGAATGCTGTACATCTTTCCTTTCCAAATTCAATATAGCCGCTATATGTGTATTTATTCTGGTAACCTTCCCAAGTTATGTATAGAAACAATACGAACTTATCTGGGAACCAGTATGTGACATCAACAAATTTAATAAATTTTATATATCTCCTCAAAAGAGGCTTGGTTTGTGAATTATCTGTGTTCATAAGTACAATCAATAGGTCTATTGACTGTTTCGAAGTTTTCATCAACTGCTAGAGCTCAGACATTCTCTAGCGACAAGCACAATAATACAGTTACATTTGTATTTTCGATCACATCAACCATAATTCATTATTTCTTACAAAAGAACAAAAAGATAATGTTAAACGATTTGATTTCAATCAATATATATTTTATTTTATTTTTATAATGTGTTTTTGCACTTTGTTTAAGCTATTTCCTATACATAACAATGTCTGGTCAAAAACATATTTGCATTATATGGTTGTCAAGTAGTATGTTAATGGAATTAATGTTAACGGATGAAAACCATTAAATATTGAAATTAATAAAGTTTTTTCACGGTCATCTAATCAGTTATAAATATTTAACGTACATGATAAAGATAAATCTAGTAAAGTACTTTGTATGTATCAGACTATTGTGTACCGTATATCTAACTTCATTCACTGTAGTTATATTTGATATGATGGGTTTTCGTTGGTATTATTTGTTATTTCATTGCTGCTTCCTCTTCGACTTGAAATCATTCTGTGGATGTCAATTTTATATAGCGGATTTGTTATATAAACATGTATAAACCAAATAAAAAACATGCCAATAAAACCATAAATATGTTTAAATACATAAAATCCGACTTGATAGGATAAAATCTGTATCATCTGTTTCTTTTTTTTATCTTACGATTAATCCATTAATTTGTCCAAAAAATATTTGACTTCAACTAACTTATGCGAAACGATATTTCTCCTTCGTGTTCATCAGTCTTTTCTTTCTGTGTTGTGTTTTGAGTACTATTGGTTTGACTATTCGTCTTTTTCTTTTTTGGCTTGGCGTTGTCAGTGTTTTTTTTTTTGTTTTTTTTTTCGATTTATAGGTTTGAATGTCTATCTTGTATCTTCAGCCTCTCTTTTAATATAAATTTAACAATAATAAAATTTCAAATAAGGATTTATTAATTAAATGTACATCTCATACTAATTACCTTTTCAGAGAAGACTTCATTAACAAACAAATTAAAGTAAGTTTACGGCTTATGATGAGTTATTAATCCAAAAAAAAAAGTGTTGTTCCGTGTACAAACACCACGATAACAAATGTCTCTTATCAGTTGTGTAGGGTTCACCGCAGGGCGTTTTGATTGTGTTCTTGTTTGGATATATGATCTGGTCCGAGACATCATACAAAAGTTTGTTTCACGGTGTGTAAACAAGTCCTGCGCATGAAAAGCATCTTCTCGGAAGGAACTGGCGTTGATGGTATTACTATTAAACCTATATAAAGTAGTCCCAGGACAAACACATATACGTTGTTAATATACATTTATTAGTTTTACGGAGGGAATATCAACGGAACTAAGGTGACGGGAAATGTGGGGAGATTTATTAAAAGCAAACGAGTATCCGAGTACTAAAACTGTACTCGAGTCATAGACCTTCCGGGCGAGTACCCGAGTACTCGAGACCTCGTTGCCATCCATAGTTTTTATACTTTTAAGATGCTGCACATTATCAAATATTTCTAAAAAGGATAAGGAAAGAATTGGTATAACATTTATTAAAATGTTATTCCCAGGTGAACTAGAGGTGTGTGCTTTAATGTATATACACCCGTTTTTACAACCGTTTTTAGTCTTTTGCCTCTTGGTAAGGAAGGGGATTTCTAGCTTTGTCTAAATCCCGCTGTAATATATTTGTTAACAAATACTACAACATGATTGTAGTTTGATTGGTGAAAAAGTTGAAATACCGTGTATTCTAATATGATGTGCTTCTTTCGCTTTGTAATCAACACTGTGATAAAATTTTCGATAAATCTATACTTAGCGCAGACTCAAAGATATACATTATTATGGATGTTACAAAATACTTCAGGTTTATAAGAATGTTTATGCTTTATCTAATAGGGAGTTAAAAGGAAAAGCCACACACACGGTATACTCACCCTCGCTTCAATTTTTCAAATTACTGTATTTGTCCCATTGGAATCGAAATAAAATTGAAGCCATAAATTTGTTGTAAATTTACACCTGGCCTGGGCTGTCATATTCGTTGATTTTATAACTCGCTAAAGCTCAGGATAAAATTCGAATATCACGGCCTAGGCCATGTGTACATTGGCAACAAATCTATGGCTTCCATGAATTATTTCGTAAAAAATCACACATTCGTTTCGTCATTGGGGAAGTGTCCCATTTAGAATACCGCACATGTCCTTTTATTTTTAACTTTGTTTTGTTACTGTTGTCTAACTGACTTGAAACAATTGTCATTCATTTGATTGATATAAGTAGCTGATGGAAGCATGAAAAGAGTGAGCATTTTCAATTTCAATGGCTTGAATTTCAATTCTTCCATTCATACCAGACATTGATTATGTTTACATATTAAGCATGGTCAACATTTCTCAATACCAGTCCCTTTTTACATACGCAAAAATGCACTGAAGCTATATTTCTATATCAAAACTACAGTGTGTATGAAATATACTAAAAAATAAATGTAAATTTCAAAGCAAGTGATGCTTAAAAACATATCTTTGAGTTCTTATATGATCATTATTGTTTCTAGTTACAGGTATATGTTCTCCGGAACACATTTACTACAGACCACTTCAGTTTTGCTACAGTGTGCATGAAATGGCTTCTCTAGATTTCACTCTAATCAACGACTTCTGTGTTGCGAGAGGCGGAAAACTTGCTGCTGTAACTTCTCAAGAAATGAATGATTATTTCACGGACTTTTTAGGTAAAACAACCATATTTGCATATGCGTGTTTAAAATAGCATTTTAGTCAATACATTGTTTACAGAACAAATGAGAGCAAACTTGAACGTTTTAATTTAATAGAGTCCGATGTGACGAGAAATCAATTGATATGAGTATTTAGAAATGGCAATCAGATACACTATATCATTTGTTCTGTAATGAGTTGTTGAATTGGTCAAAAATAGACTGAAGGTGACAGTGTAAAGTTTACATTTAAACATGTTGAAAGAATTGATCAATGGTTTAACAAGAAAAATGAAATTAATGCTTGTCTTTAACATATTTAAAATAACATACCTTATGAAAATAAAAAGATATGGTATGACTGCCAATTAGACAACTTTATACTAAACATACACATTAACAAATATAGGTCACCATAGATACCGCATAGTCAGCTACACAAGTCAGCGAAATGACATAACCATGTAAAATAATTCATACAAGAAAACTAACAGCCTAAGTTATGTTCAAAATAATGAATAAAAATCAAACATGATTATCAGGAACAAACGACAACAACTAAAATACAGGCTTATACATTATGAGGCGACCCCGGGGTAAACTATTTGAAAGGAACCAACACTCCTTTAACACGGGACAGTGGTGTAACAGTTCAACAAAGAAACAACTATAAAAATCAGATATAAAACAGAAAAAGGTTTAACTCATCAGAACAATGAAAATCGTATATACTTATAAAAAAAAGAACACAGACTTGACCTGACAGGGTACTCATTAGTTCAAGCTTAAACGTCCAACGGCGGTTTTGCCAGACACGCTGAGTCCGTGACACGTCAGACATTATGTCCAAATATGATAAAATAAAGAGTGGTAGGTAAATGAAACTGACATAAATGAAGAGACAAATGAAAAATGAAAAAATTGAGGCCAATTTATATCAAATCAAGGCCGTCAGACGGTTCCAGAAGCAAAGAAGCGGCGCCTCCATTTTGGATAGATCAACTTTTTATATGAGACGATCTCTGACGTCGCATGGTACCATCTTTTCTACATAAACAGCTGTTGGACGTTAGAGCAATTTCGTACTAGGTACATTTCCACCACAAACAAGATACAAAGTACACGCAGTCACTTAAAGATAGTTCAAAGCCATCGAAGGTCAACATAAAAAAATCAATAGATTTATTGTAAAGTAAAGGCAACCATAGTATACCGTTGTTCGAGGTCATAAAATCGATCGAGAGAAAACAAATCCAGGCTACAAACTAAAATTTGTGGAAAACACATCAACTATGAATTGTTTTACATTGTCTTATCGGGGCCTTTTATAGCTGACTATGCGGTATGGGTTTTGCTCATTGTTGAAGGCCGTACGGTGACCTATAGTTGGTAATGTCTGTGATATTTTGGTCTTTTGTGGATAGTTGTCTCATTGGCAATCATACCACATCTTCTTTTTTATATAAGAAAAAAAAAAACAACAAAACAACAGAAATACTTGAGTGCAAAAAAAAAACCACCCAAACGACAATGTAATAAAGATGTCATCAACAAATAAAGAAAAACAATATAATATGTAATGCCAATATACACATGCTACAGGTATCGTCGGTTTGTAGAGTCAGGATTGTTTAGCATGTACAGAGTAATCGTATAATACCCAAATCTAGTCATGCATGATTCTTTTGTAGTGTAACATGTTCTACATGTATACGGTAAATATTTTTCTCATTGGATGTAAAATTATGTTCTTATGTTTTAATACACTTTGTGTAACCAAATATAAATTATCGATGTACTAAATTGCCCCATCTTTTTTAACAGATGTTAACATAAATGAGCACACTTGAACATACGACTTTACTTTTCTAATACAATAGAACAAACACAAGTTTTTACAATGAATTGCGCAATGACCACCTCGAATTCTTTATTACAACATGTATCCGATTTAAAAATCCATCAAGCTACAATTATAAAGACAATCAAAATAACACAAGATACCCTGGCTTGCAGAATCTTGAACAATGTCATGTTCTGTAACAAAATCAACTACAAAATAAATACAATATATTGTAGACAATTTTTTGTTCTCACATGATAATGAAGATGCAGGTAGTCACTACTAAGTCCTCGTGCAATTATTTTTGAAACGTATCTACTGACCGCCAAATCGGTAAACTGCAATAGTTCTACAACATATATAAACCTCTTTTACAAACTTGTTGCATAATCTTTCAAATTCATTCCGAATACAACATATATATTATCCTTCTTTGTTTTTATAGTGGATAGTTGTTATATTGGTAATCGTATCACATCTTTTGATTTTGTACTCATCTACGACATTCGTTAATATTTATTTTGAACTTTCCTCTTGCAATTTTAAAATTAAGCACGAGTAACTTAATGATAAAAGCATCATAGATACCAGGATTATAAATTAGATAAACTATTTTTTCTCTTCTTAGATTAGGCTATGATTCACAAACTTGATAAAAATTTCAAATATCCCATATTTATTCATTATCAGCTGACAGACCACACTACAGGGTATGTATAGCAGGTAGAAAGCAACCAAACGGGAGTTGGGAATTAGATGATGGTACTGCTATGTCATATTTCAACTGGTACCCTGGACAACCAGAAGGTCCGAATGACAAGTGTATTGTTATGAAAGATGTATCACACGGGAATAAATGGGCTGATCGTCAATGTTTATTATCAATAACTCCATCTCGAAATATACATAACTGTTCATTTGTTTGTGAATACTAATTGAGTTATGATCGATCGAAAACAATGGGAATGCTGTAGATTCAAAGTACTGAATTATTTTCACAATATTGTCAAACAATGACAAATTAAATAATTCTAGCAACAAATAAATTCTACTGGTGTTTTTTTTTTCCATTATTTATAATGACTTCTGTAATATATATATGTACTACAATGTGCGTACATGTTGAATGATACTTATACAATAAGACTTGTAAACAATCATACCAGATAAAGATGATGTTTAAATCATTGCAATGCATACATTGGATATATCAGCATTGAAAAAGGCTACGAATAGAGTTCAAGTTGCAAATATACAATGATATACTTGCATACTTGTAATTTTGACTTTTTGAATAGTTTGAAGTTTATTTTCTTTAATTTATATTCTTGATATGCACCTATTGTATTGTATATTTGTTCATGTGTTGTTTAAATAAAGGCGCCAGTATTTTGCCGCTTTATAGAAATCGTAAATCGGCCTAGAGAAAATAAATCCGGGTTACAAACTAAACCGAGGAAAAAGACACCAACTACAAGGAGAAAACAATTATAAACAGGAACACCGTAGTGCAACAAAAACAAACTTTTTATTATAATTTTTCTAAAAAAGAAAAGTCATTTTCATATAGTGGAGCTTTAAATCATTACATATTTTGGATTTTTGATAGCTGAAGTTTGTTATAATACAAACTTGCCAAAGTTAATAAAGAAATATTGGTTAATTTGGGGTTGAATATAGCAAACCATTGTCGATTGTAAGTTTCCACAAACTCCTTTATTCGTGTTACTAACTATAAAAAAGTAAAATAACAAAAATACTGAACTCTGAGGACAACTCAAAACGGAAAGTCCCTTATCAAATGTCAAAATCAAATGATAACACATATCAAACGAATGGATAACAACTGTCATATTACTGACTTGCTTCAGCCATTTTCAAATGTAGAAACTGGTGGATTAAACCTGGTCTTATAGTGCTAAACCTCTAACTTGTATGACAGTCGCATCAAATTCCATTATATATTCAACGATGCGTGAACAAAACAGACATAATATGTAAAATTGTCAAAATAGGGGTACATCATTCTTCACCGTATCTCAATCTCAATAGAACAAAACCAAACAAATATTTAACAAATCAGCACAAAAAAACATCTATCAAACTTAACAACCACATTCATTGCTTACTTATATATCTAAATCAACTCATAAAGGATTGAAATATTTGAAGTCCATCGACTGAAAGGCAAGGTTCACATCAACTCTAGTGTAGAGTTGCGTGTTACCAAAACGGTTGAATGGTTACCAAAAATACTGGCAGTAACTAAAATAAAATATTTGAACAGACAAAACTAATTTCAATATGACGTCTGTATTATGCGTTGTAAATAAAGCAGCGTTCACATAAGCGTCAAAATGTTTGAAACACAAACCTGCTGTTTACATTCCCGTTGTCTTCATTTGTATTCTTATAAAATGTATAAATATAATTGTTTACATAAATTTTTATAAAATTTGTTTTTGATATATTTACCCTGCTACATATTCTTATATACAGTAAAAGGAACAATTAATGTAATGTACATATTTCATAGGGAGGAAACGGGAAGACTAACATTGCTAAGGTATATACGTACTCTTCGATCTTAATTAAAATACTGTATTTGTCCTAGTAGAATCGAAATACTTCCTTCAAGTCATGCTCTATGCTTTTTTTTTTAACATGGATAAGCATAACATTAGACCATTTTTTCACCTGGAAAATGCTCAGTATGAATTAACACTAATATAATGCCTACCCATGTTAAAATAAGCATTGTGAATGGCCTTAATGAACTATTTCTGAAATATAGAATATTATTTACTAATTCAAATCTCAAACATATTCCACGAGTGAATAATCAAATGATTACTTCATAGATGCTCATGTCACGTGAGTTGAATACCTGTGATATTTGGTCTCTATATATCTTTCTTTATCGGTTTTTCGCTATGTATTTATGCTGCAACCTTATGCTTTTGTTGTGTGACTTAAGATATTTGATATTACAGAATGGTGGGATAAGTGCAGGAAGTTTAAGCAAAGATGGAATAAAAAAAAAACAGAGCACTTATAAAGTGAATGTAACATGCTAAATGTGATACACTTAGGATACACTAAACTATACATTTTGATTCTTAATAGTTGCATTATGCAATTTAATGTTAGGTCGATGCTTTAATGTTGTGTTGTGCTTTAAACAAGATGTGCTTAATTTTTGGTTGTGATTAAAATTTGATTGAGAAATATTTGATGCTAGCTATACTTTATTGTACATTTAACATGTGTAGCCATTATATTCGTGTTATTTTAGCCCTAACTATCGCTCTGGCAAACAAATAATCGCGATTCTAATATTATGTGCTTCTTTCGCTTTGTGAATAAACCCATGCTCTAAATCCAATAAAATTTGTTTGCACATGCGTATATTGACTACTGCAGAATAATGTTTTATCAAATAAGCATGCATTTAATATATTTCATTAATTTGAAACAGTTCCAAACTCTTAGATGATGCATATGTTGTTACTAATTCATTTATTCTGACTGTACTGTGGTGCAGTTCGAAATTGACATATTTGACCTAGATACGACAACCATTCATGCTGGCTGTTCAAAACTCATCCCTCTAAAATCACATTGCCAGTCGTTTGCATGTTCACAAACAAAAATGGAGATTCATGGAATAGCCTACACAAACACACTCTAACACTCTACGCATTGGACATATAAAACTTAATTCACCTAATCAAATTGTAGTTTTAACATGGGTAGCCATTATATTCGTGTTATTTTAGCCCGAGCGATAGGCTAAAATAATCACGAATATAATGTCTACCCATGTTTAAACTACATTAAAGAAGAGCTTACATCAATTATTTCTTAAATATAATGTCTACCTATGTTAAAACTACAAAAAAATATAGCACCAAATATTTCTATTATAATTAGGACAATTAATATCATTTTTCTATCCGATGTGTATAAGTGTAGAGCGTTTATGTAGGCTCTTCCATGGACTTTCCTTATTTTGTTTGTAAACAATCAGACGACTGAAATTGGTTTTTTTCAGATGGAAGGATTTAAACAGCCAGCATGAACGTTGTCGTTTCTAGGTCAAATATCAGGAATATGTAAATTGCCAATTGCAACACATTGTACTCATAATATAACAACATCTTCATCATTTAAGAGTTTCAAAGTGTTTTAAGTTAATGACATATATTAAATGCATGCCAATTTGATAATATATATATATATATATATGTGTCTGTAGTAGTCAATATTTGCATGTGCAAACAAATGATATTGAATTTCGAGCATGGGTTTATTTACAAAGCGAAAGAAGCACGTCAGTCATAGAAGTGTGCAGTTGCTTCTCTTGTTTTTGCCTTTTTGCCAGATTTTCGAAATCCTCTGATTTTTATCCATATATTGCCATTTAAAAAACTTGCCCACTAACTCCTACTTATCATTTCACAATTTTATTACATTAATTAAAAAAAAAATCACACAGTGTACAGATCTTAGAGTAACATGTACTCCCTGCTCCGAACAACAATCCAATAAATACCAAACTGTGTACATGCATTTTAAAGGAAATGCAGCTGGTTCAGAATGTGCATATGCGGCTAATTTGGTGCCTCAATTGAACATGGAAAAGTATCAGCCTGCTTACCTGATATATCCTGATCCGTTTGTACAATACAAGTAATGCAAAACCACGGATATCATGCGAAAATACGGAATAGAATCCACTTCAAATGAATCCGATTTTTTAAAAGTATTAAAATTTTACATTTATTTAATGAAATATAGTTACAAATTTTCTATTATCTATTAGACGTTTTAGGAAAGTGGACACTACTGCTGGCGCTCGTGTTGGATGAAAGATTAATACAATATTAAAAGGGGTCATCTCCAAAAGTATCAAAACTTTATCGTTTTTTATTACCTGCATGACCACTGAAATGCTTTTTTAATAGTATGCAACACAACCATTTTTAAAGACCTAAAATTAATAAATAAATGATAATTATTACCATACATGTAACTATATGGTCATCATAAATATAAATCAATAATAATCATTTAACATGTTTAAGGTGAAGAAGTGATCCATTAGATTCTAGAGTTGGGGCAACCGAATTTAGCCCGGTTTCTAGAATGTGTTTTAGATCACCTGGCCCACAGGGCCAAGTGAGCTTTTCTCATCACTTTGCGTCCGTCGTCCGTCGTCATCGTTAACTTTTACAAAAATCTTCTCCTCTGAAACTACTGGGTCAAGTTTGACCAACTTTGGCCCCAATCATCATTGGTGTATCTAGTTTAAAAATTGAGTCCGGTGAACCGGCCAACCAACCAAGATGGGTAAAGGGTAAAGTTGTTTATCAGGTCAAGATCTATCTGCTCTGAAATTTTCAGATGAATCGGACAACCGGTTGCTGGGTTGCTGCCCCTGAAGTGGTAATTTTAAGGAAATTTTACCGTTTTAGGTTATTATCTTGAATATTATTATAGATAAACTGTAAACAGCAATAATGTTCAGCAAAGTAAGATCTAAAAATAAGTCAACAGGACCAAAATGGTCAGTTGACCCCTTAAGGAGTATTTGCCCTTTACAGTCATTTTTTACCAACTTTTCGTAAATTTTTGTCATCTTTTACAAAAATCTTCTCCTCTGAAACTACTGGGTCAAACTTAACCAAATTTATCTGCAATCATTATTAGGGTATCTGGTTTAAAAAATGTGTGCATTGACCTAGCCAACCAATTAAGATGGCCACAATAGCTAAAAATAGAACATAGGAGTAAAATGTAGATTTTGGCTAATAACTCTGAAACCAAAGCATTTAGAGCAAATCTGACAGGGTTGATTTGTTTTTCAAGACAATATCTATCTGCTATAAAAAAAAAAAAAATAGATGAATTTGAACAACTGGTTGTTGGGTTGCTGTCCCCTAATTGGTGTTTTTTAAAGAAATTTTCGGTTTTTGGTTATTATCTTGAATACTATTATAAATAGAGACAAACTGTAAACAGCAATAATGTTCAGCAAAGAACGATCTAATAATAAGTCAAATGACCACAATGGTCAGTTGACCCCTTAAGGAGTAATTGCCCTTTATACTCAATTTTTAACAATTTTCAATAATTCGGTAAATTTTTGTAAATTTTTACAAAATATTTTCCTCTGTATCTAAAGGGCCAAGTCTATATCGATGGAGAAAATTGTAAGTAGCAAGAATTTCAGTAAAAGTAAGATCTACAAACACATCACCATCACCAAAACACAATTTTGTCATGAATCCATCTGTGTCCTTTGTTTGATATGCACATAGACCAAGGTGAGCGACACAGGCTCTTTAGAGCCTCTAGTTTGTTTTATAAAATTAAATAACTACAAGCGTTCACACCTATATTTGTTTGCGAATGAACTTCCACCATTGATCTGATCCTTGATAAGATTTAAAAGATTCTTATCCCCTTCCATTCCAAAGTTATATATTTCCCCTTTTTCACATATACATGTATGTACTAAAAAATTCGATGATGTTATGTTTATCAAAATCTCTTGTTCGATTGCTGTCATTAGCCTAAATATTTTATCTTCTTCGCCATAATTTATTGATAAATTAGATTTTCAACTGTGCCGTAAAATGTATATCATATATTATGTATATCAAGTCAATATAATATGTCTACAACATCTTACGAACGAACGAAAATTGCCCTAACTTAACGTTACTTGCCGTAACGAGAAAATAGGGAGCATTAATGTATTTAATAATATTGGACTATCAGCTGTGTTCTTCTTCCCTTTGAAATGTATTTTATTAAAAAAAAAAAGAATATATACATGCTGTACTTTTTAAGACCATTTTGAGTCGTAGACATATCATTATGACTAGATATATATCATATAATATACAATTTACGGTTCAAGCAATGGCAGTTGAAAATCTAATTGATCGAAAAATTATGTGGAAGAATATTAAATATCTAGACCAAGGACATTTATAAAAATATGTAAATATTAGTACTGTAGCACTCATACTTTCAACAAGAATACACAAAACTCTATTACACTACGATTGGTCGAGTGCTCCTATATATTTCTGTAACCTTTTCCTAATAAATAATTTTCTTTTAAATAAATAGGGTGTTCACGACATATTTATCCAAGATACTCTTGTGCACGTAAATGACGTATCAGCGTATCAGGCGTATCATGATTAATCTCGTCGTGCAATTCATGGAATACTTGCAACTGAACGTTTAACATCCAACAATCAATCAAATACAAACCAGACGCGCCAATTGTTTTTAACATTAACATTCCATAACAATGTTCTTTTAAAATGGATAAAGGAGATAAATGAAAAGCATAGACGACATGTAAACTAACGAAACTCAACGTAAGAATACGTAACATACAACAACAGAAAATAAATTGGAACACTAATGTTTAACCACAAGAATAAAATGCAAGGTTGCAAAAAACCTAAAAAATTGATAACTGTTGTCTTTAAACACACTGCAATATCGGAAGAAATGTATCGTGGATTTTATTTTTACAAAATTACTGCTCCATAACAATACGTTCGTAGAGTTTCGTCCGTTCGTATGATGTTGATAAACCTCTGTTACCACATAACTTTTATCATGTTTATATCATTACCTTTAAAAGTATTTAACGCATTCCTTCCAGATCACTCGAATTCACACAGTGTGTATTAAATTAATTATTTACAAATTAGTTAAAACTGCCGTACTTTATTTATGAAAATATCGTGTCTTAAACCATTTAATCAAACAGATAACACATTACTATACTTTGTCTATCTTATATTCTAAATGTTCTAAATCAGGACTGCAACACATCATTGTGATCACCGACCATTTCTCCAGACGTTCAAGCTATTCCTGCCAGAAACCACTGCATTGTTTATTACGGGATACTTGATAGGATACAATAAGACCAGGGAGCGAATTTCGAGTCCAAAGTTATCAAGAAATTATGTAACCTAAGAAGAGTCAGACAGAATTGAGGTTATGCCACCAGAGTCTGTAGAGCTACAATACAGAAAGGCGACCGTGTTGTGGTCAAGACAGTGGCATTTAGAGACAGGAAAACACAAGCTAGCTCACAAGTGGGAACATGACCCTTACACTGTAGTTGCTCAGCCTTATGGAGATGTATCAGTGTTTACTGTACAGAAGGCAAATTGTGCATTAAGGGAAAAAGACCTTCATATGAATCTTTTACTACCCATCGAATATCTGACAAACACTGAGCCACACATACAGAAAAAACAACCCGTACCAAAACCAAGATTGAGGAAGAAACAAATCACACCTGTCACATCTATTAGATCGGAGAGCCAAGGGGTACATTCACATGAATCATCGTCTGATGAGGTGCCATTTGAGCTTGTGATAGTGGAGCATGATGCTAGCAGTGACACTACTTTCACTGAAGAACGGCACGATGACTCTGCTGTGACCGATACAACTGAGGATTGTTTTTCTGACGAGGATGCCCATTCCCCGGACGTTACAGATAGGGAAGCAGAGGTGACAGAGACACGATCGGTTATTAGAAGCGCGTCGATAGTCAGAAGTGGTCAGTAGAAGGATAGACTTGATGAAGCTTAAACAGCATCTTTGCCTGAACCAGATAGACGATCTACTACAGATAAACAATAACAAGCCTGGAACAGATCTGGAACAGATCTGGAACATTCAACTTGTCCAAGTCAGTTGGTATACCAGTATGACAGTGAGTTGTACAAAAAAGTCTTGTTCATAACATATTTAACTGGAACACATCTATTCCGGGATTTACAGCGAAAAACATACTTAACATTGTCAAGACCCCGTCAGCCAAGAAAGGTTGAGACGCATGAGGTACAGTGTATTTTATAGGTTTTATAGTAATTGTGCATATTTTTGTAATATTGCGTATGGTAATTTTTTAGTTAGTTTATTTATTGGCTTGAAATTGAGAATGGAAATGGGGAATGTGTCAAAGAGACAACAACCCGATCATAGAACGTTTTATTTACTTTATTTGAACTTATTCACAGACGAATTTACTACTGGTTTGAGTAACATTGGTTTTACTGTATTTTACTTTAAAGGATTTCTTTTCACCTTTCATTGAAACGCACATGTTCGTTTTTTATATTAGTCGTTCCGGTTTGGCGCTATATTTCGATTGTTCTTTATGCTAGTCATCACTTTTTGATATAATTGTGAACATTGGTATATATCAAACCCTTTCATTTTTTTAAGCTAGACCTTTTTCATCTATGCTCAATTGAAAGACCGTTTCATTAAACAGAGTATAATCTACGTAAAAGTGAAATGAGAAACTTAGATAAACATTTTGTGTTTTAGAGCTTACAAAATCTTCTTGATGATAGTACTAAATCTAATATACACGGAACATAATATCATCAAATTGAAAACCCGTTTTGTGAAGGCAACATCTCATATAAGAAGCTATGTGAAAGTTTTGATGTTAATGAAAATTATGTAGATCAAAAAATTCAGAACATGTTTACACTTGTCGCACAGTCTACATCTCCTACATTTTTGTACCTGTATCATGACTTTGATTTATACAATACAATAATCGTGTATATTTGATATATTATTACTTATATTATTCTATTAAAACAATCATAATTTTTATGTCTGTTTTTTTTTACTATTTTACATACAAGACAGGTACAGTAAAATTGATTCGGACTTTTTATACACTAGTTACGATACATTAAAAACCAGTTTAAACCTACAACTTTTTGCTTAAAATATCATGTACCGATCAGAAATATGGCAGTTTTTTTTTCAAATAGTTGACGTTTGTTTTTGTTGCACGTTAGTTTTTCTGTTCTTCCTGTTTTCTTCTTATTTTTTACGAGTTTCCCTCAGTTTAAGTTTGTAACCTGAATTTGTTTTCTCTCCATCCATCGATTGGTGTATTTTGAACAGTGTTATTCTACAGTAACTGTTGCCTTTAAATATTACGTCTATAGTACAATATACGCTTATTTTTTTTTATCATTCGGGCCAATCTTGCAACAGCAATCTGTTTTGACAGTTTTACCTATTATGTCTGTTTTGTTCACTCATCGTTGTAAATGTAATGGAATAGGATGAGACAGTCATAAAACAAAGAGGGTTAACGCTATCAACCCAAGGTTCAATCCACCATTTTCTACATTTGAAAATGTATGTACCAAGTCAGGAATATGACAGTTGTTGTCTATTCGTTTGATGTGTTTTATCATTTGATTTTGACATTTGATTAGGGACTTTCCGTTTTGAATTTCTGTATTTTTGTGAGTTTACTTTCATTCAATAAACTTTAATGTTTAAGATAAAATAATTGATTAATGACTTAAATTTACCATAAGATGTTTTTGCAGGCACAAAGATAAATTAAAAAATGATGTTTGGCACAAATAATATATCATTCCAATAGAAGTTAACTCAAAAGAACTGCTTCCAAATAAACAAGGATAGATGCATACTTTCCTTTTGATCATAAGTTTAAAGACTTTGCACTTGTCTACGGAAGCATGATATCCCTTTATGGAGATAACACTGGACACTTACGACAGATATCTGACTTAGTTTCTACTTGTCCGCAATAGTTGCATTTGTTTGGCTTTCAAATATTTGGCTTTGAGTGTTCTTCATTAAAGTAAATTTAGAAAAAGGCTTCCGACGAATGAATTTTATATAACATGTTATTTAATTATTCTATATCACTGGGTCAATACATCTGCTGGATACAGTCTCAGATGGTGTCATCAGCTCAGTAGTCAGAACTTTGGAACTGACATCATTTATAACATTCCTTCCTAAAATTGTCTGTTTATGAATTTATAAATGAAAAGTATCTAAGGTTTCAAAACCGTCAGGCAAAGTTGGGCAAAAAGAATGTATATTAAAACAAACAAATATGATCGAACGAATAAAAAAAGTCACAAAACACCTAGATAGGATACAGAAGCTAAAGATACTCAAAAAATGTTTTGACATTTAAAGTTCATAACCAGGTGCTCGTAGCCTTTTCACTTACACATGTAATAATTACAATACGATTATTCTGTTTTTTGTCGTCCACATGGTCCATGTCCTCTATCCCTACGTAATCTTGATGAATTTCCGCAACCTCTCCCATCTTCGAACACAGGAGTAACTGTTTTAATAGGATATGTTTGTCGGCTTGTATTTTGTGCACCATTACTATTAGTTTGGTTGATTTGGATATTTCCTGTATTATTTATTGTAGTTTTATCATTATTTTCGGAGCTTGTTTTCATCTGGTCTACAAGTGCTTTTATCTGTTTTTCCATCACTGATTCAAACTTATTTTGCATTTCAGCATCTCGTTTTTCATTTCTTTTTTGCATTTCAGCATCTCGTTCTTCAATTTTACTTTGCCATTCGGCATCTCGTTTTTCTAGTTTGGTATCCAGATTCTGTAATTGTTCTTGAACAGATCTTTCGTCAGACTCTTTTTGGGTTCTTATTTGTTTTAGCTCCTTTTCTACTTTACCTAGCTCGCATTTCAGCCTATCAATTTCTAATTTCTGTTCATCAGTGGTTTCCCTTGTTTGAAGAATTTGAGCTTCTAGTTCAAAAATCTTTCCGGACAGTTCATCTTCTCTGTTTTTCAGTTTTTGTATTTCTCTGTCTTTTTTTGTGTTTGCATTATCCAACTGTTTAATTTTGTCTGCTTGATCCTCAGTCTTGATTTTTAAAAAGTCATTTTCATCTTCAAGTAATCTAATCTTTTCCCCACTTTTCTCCAGGATTTGATTTTTCTCATCTTGATGACTCTTTTCATCAACGTTTATTTTCAATTCCAAAACTTCAAGTTGTCGCATCGAAACTTTATCTAGATCAACCTCGTTGTCATATTCAATAGTGAACTGATCCTTGTTGGATACATTGCAAGACATACCTTTTGCTAAAATAGAATTGATGATATTTTCAGATATTGATTAACATGATCTCAGCTTAACTTCCACCTTAAATTTTAAAAATACAGATTTTAAAATTGATACATCAAGCCAGAAAAATTAGTTAAGGATCACAATAACCTAAATATTGATTGGTCATGGAGATCCCTTTTGAGATTTTTTTTCACTGGCGGGACACTCTATATTTGAATATGCCATTGAAGTATGGGATATTTTTTTGATATGTTATAAATTTATTTTTAGAAATCTTGCAATTGAAAGCTGCACGAATTGTTACATATCTAGCTATTTTAACTATAACTGTTTCTTTACACTGAGGTTACTGAGCAACTTTATACGAAGGACAAAGAAATTGAAAATTACATCATTCTATAATATACATAAACAAAAACATGCACTTAAGTACCTGTGTAATAGGGTCCCCCAAAAGTTTATAATTTACATCCAACTATCCGTTGCTAAACGGACAATATAATCATTGTTGCATTTGGTAGAATGTCCCTTACTAATGAATTATTATATCCATGTGTATCCGAAATACACTACATGTAGAGAAACATTACACAACAACCTTATTTGGTTTACCAGAAACATGGTGTCGTTATACTAAACTGGCAACATGCGGAGACTCTGTAAGTTCGAATGAATATCATTATCATCATTATTATCAGAAAAATATGATTTCTCAATCTTTGCTGATTCTATTTCTTTTAATTTATAGTTCGTAATATACATGTTATAATTATTTACTGAAATCGTTCGTTTTTTATACAAGCACACATGATGCCCCCCTCAATGATCTTATAATAATATTTTAATGTACGATTAATTTGTTTATCCGTTTTGCATAGATTTAGCAAATACATACGATCAAACTAAACTTACGTTTTCGTTGCTTCTTACATGGGAAGGTGAATGAGAAATTTTTCCTGTCATCCATAGTTTATTCTGAAATTAAAATTAAACACTTTGATGATAAACGTTGTTGTAAAACTACAGCGCTATACGATTTTATGAGGTAGATGCATCTAGTTTGAAGTCTATCAAATGCTCTTACATGTATTCCTGATGTTTTCTATGAGGTTACACAGCACTTTAGAAAAATCAGTTGTACTTTCAAAATGACAATCCCACATCAGCAGTAATAAATGTGTATATGAACGCTGTACAGGATATTGTGAAAATAATGTTGGTTGTCGTGTATTTTATTTACATTCGAGTAAACAAAAATCAAATTGTGACTGCCAGCAAATTTTGTTATTATTATAACAACAAAATGGGTACAACACGAACTAAATGGCATGTTCTCGAAGCTCATATCTGAATTTATGTTAATCAGGAACGCTCGAAGCCGACGTTTTGAAAGTCAAGGACGTGTATGATATAGCAACGACGGGTTTCATGACGAACAGGATCTGCTTAGCCGTCTTGATTAGCTGAGATCATCTCACTTTCTGGTGGGGTCCATATTGCTCAGTCTTTAGTTTAAGATGTTGTGTGTATGTATTATTGTTTGGCTGTTAGTCGTTTTCTTTTTTAACCATAAAGTTGTTAGTTTATTTTCAAATTATGAGTTTAAATGTGCCTCTAGTATCTTTCGCTTATATTTCATACTGCATAACGTTCACACGTTTAACGAGTTCAAAACCTCATGCAGAATTACGAAGTTATTTCTCAACATTCTCTGTTCTATATCAGTTTTTTTTATTATACAGGAAGTTATTTAGAACAAAAGGTTTTAAACATCCGTTTCCAAATACAGAAAATGGAATATGTTATTGGTTGCATTGCTTTGGTCTTTGATAGAAAAATGCAAATAAAATGCACAAATCTCTGGTGTCAAGGATGACAAAAGGACTGTCTTATTCTTATATTCGAGATAAACAAATTTAAAGGAGGCATTTATTCATTGTTTAATTGAAACTTCTTAGCTTGTCGACATTGAGGCCTCTCAAACATATGGCTGATAAAATATAATTAAGGTAGATTCATTGTAATCCGCCACCTTGAATTGTACAATCACAGTACAAAATCGGTCTAGTTATTTAACAAAATCTGCAAAGTTAGAGACAGATTTGCAATTTAATGGTTACACTGTTTCTTTATTTAATGAAAACTCGGTGATTTATTGTGTTATACAGAATTAATAAACAAATATCATTTTTGTTTGTTTTATGAATAATTTTTTGAAATCAGCAATTTAAGGGAAGATAATTCTTTTAGTAAAATATTAATACTGGACTAATAGGGAAATTTTATATTTTTACTTGTAGCAAGAAAACAAGTTGAGTGACACTCACTTTTTTTCTTTTTATTTTCTTAAAACATATAATAAAACCTATCTTCTCACAAATTATTTCAAAATTCTATCTTATAGATTTTTTTTTATGCACACACATGTGTTTTTTCATGAACAAGCTAACCAAATTTAGGCAATTTTCAACGACTCATAGCTTGAAAAATAGGACGGTGACCCATACTTTTTATTTTATTTTTTAAAAAAACATAGTCAAATCTTCATTTTGGCAAATTATAAGAAAAGTCTGTCTCTAAAAATATATACTTATGATCTACCTGAACTCTTACTTAATGTTCTCCGGAATGAGGAGTTTGCAAGTGCATGGAGTAATTGAATAAAAACACCAAGATCTAACACGTTTTAAATTATAATCAACAGATAATCCGTCAAGAATCAATAAACCTTCATAGGAACATTCGTTTTGTATTGGACAAATAATAATATTGAATAAGACTTAAGATTAAACGTGTACTTGGAAAATATCGATTTTAGGGTTAGAGGTATATAGTATTGGAATTTAGAAAAAAATCGATGTGGAATAATTTCATTTTAACTTCATTCAAGCTCAACTGAATATATTGAATTGTTCATTAATTGGCCTAATGATAAGCAATGAACTAATATTGTATTCAATTGCATCTCAGATAATCTCTGGATTTTAGTGGGTCATGTGTTGTTCAATATTTAGTTTTCTTTGTTTTGTTTTGTGTACTTTTGCCTGTCTTTCCGTTTTTTCTTCTATTTTTAGTCATAGCTTTGTCAGTTAATTTTCGACTTATGCTTCATGGTATTATTTCTTAATATCTAACATAAAATATCATTTTTGAAATCATGAATAAAACTTCATCCATACACATGCATATACCTTTATGAATGTACATTTTAAGTCAATCATAGAATCATTATATAACGATTCAAACCAGTATTTCATATCATTAAGTATTGTCCATGTTTCACAGTAAAACCCTACCAAAAACTCGGGATTTTTTATTTTTTACAGATGAGAAATTTTTTGAAAACGATTTTCAATTACATTTAAATAAATATCATTAACAGGATATAAAGCAAAATTATTCTTGTCGTGATCAAACACTTATGAATAACTTAATTGATGTAATTTCATTTGAACGTTTAAAAAAATGAATTTAAATAACTTGAAGCATGTATTTAAAATCCTCAAATGGACGAGAAGTACTTTCTTTTTAGATATTCAATGGATTTATCGATAAGTGACATATCTATTGTATAATAACACTGTACAATACTTTCGTTGTATCATACCTTAGCCTTATTTTATCTTTTCATTAACTTGTATTCCTACAGAACGATGTTTAAAGTCGCTTTACTACATGTACCTGTAAAACATCAATAATGTTATAGCCTGTTACGTGATTATGTGTTGTTCTAAATAATATATTCTAAAATACCACATTTTTTTGATAGAAGAAAGTCATATCAACGGAAAAAGTACGGAAATTGAAAACATTCCAACAACTAGTATACAGTAAATTCATAAATAACTTTTTGTTGTCAGGTGTATACTAAATACATCTTAAAATTCTATACAATTATACACATACCTTTTTTTTTTTAATTCATGTGATTTTCGTTTTTGTTTTTTTTTTCGTTTTTCTATTTTTCTATTTTTTTTCTATTTTTCTTAAACGATCAGTTTAATATTAAATGACATGCCAGATTTTATTTTTATTTTTAGTATTATGAGTTAGATTGATTTCATTATTTTCATTTTCCCTTGTACTATATACTTGTATTTGTATTCCAAAATCTCAACTAAAATTCAATCTTAAGCCATTTTATATACTATGCAGGCTTTATTATAATCAATATTATGGATATTTTTGTAAACTGAACAGTATAAAGAACTTCAAATTTATTCGAACAACTGAAATAGTACGGAATATTCCTGAAAATACAAAATAGCATACGATAGTAACTTTCCTAAATTATTTGTGACCTTCAAATCAAGAAATAAAACTTAAACTTTGCACAAGGTCTAAGCTTCGAATATGTGATACAAATTGAATCAATAAGAAAGGGTATTAATAGTTAATTAAATTTTGGCTGAATTTTTGTTTTTCCAAAAATAAATGCACATTTTTATATAATTGAGCTTTCGGTCAATTTGGACGGGTATATTTTAAGATACAAAATGTTACGAAAAAGTTTGTAATCAGCATCAATGTATTCATTTATTTTCAATAACCATGCAATGCACAGAAATTTTTAATTTTTTGAATATGGCAAGTCGTTGGTTAAAGTTTTACCATCATTACCTTCTATATGTACAAATTTCATTGTTAATAAGAATGTGCCCATGTAAGTGAAAATATATATAGTGTATGTATCGCTTTAAGATGTTCTCAGAAAAATATAATTTGTAACACACTAAGTACATTTCTAATTTATCTTTATGTAATCATCTTACATACCTTTTACTCAAATCCCTACCATTTCAGTACACTAAACAAAATGAAGTTTATTTTTCTTCAAAGTAATACGATATATGTTCTGGGTGTAAGGTTACCATTTCATAAACAGAATGTGATTTGAATGCCGTGAATATTGTCACCTTATGATTTAAATCCAAATATATCTAGTTCACATATCATTATAATTGAATGAAGAAATATTTTAATTGTATTAGATCAACGCGTACTTAATCTATGTGCATTTTTATATATCTTTTTGAAAATAGGATTAAAGCAAACCTGCGTTTTCAACTACATAAATTATGTCTAATTAAAATGATTTATCAGAATTTCTTAATTATTGTTTTAAATTCTAAGTTCGAGAAACCTATCGTAAAATCTGCAAGAGTGTTCAAGTGAGACTTTATCACCTTCACAGTTAAATAACTTTCAATTGTAATTCAAACCAATTGACAATTAACTTCCAATGATGATTAACAAGTTTAATGGTATTTACAAACAAATTGGTTACAAGGGTTTTGGTCCATCAATATTCGTATTATTCAACAGCAGAAGTCTACAGCAAAGCAAGCTGCAAAATAAAACTACGCCTGCACGAGCCATGATCTCTTCATTTACCTACTTTAAAACTATTGCATCCAATATTAGAGACATCTTCTCTAAATTATTTGTTAATAAAAATTGTCCTCGGACAACATTATTTTGATATGCAAACATAATTATTTTGAATACGTCAATTAAGGATGTACTTAGAAGAACTTAGGTGAAATTAAAAAAATTAAGAATTTAAAATTGTTAGTATAAGCTGGAAGAGTATTAGTTAAGTATAAACATAAGCTAACAATTCTGATAGGTCATTGAGTTCCTTTTCTAGATATTTGATTTATAAAGTAAGGCGTGAAAAGGCTGACATGGACTTTTAACTTATATATGCATTGATATGATTTTGGTCTCACAGGAGTCTGAACATCTGACACAAATTCAGAAATCTCACCAAAGTACATCATTGCCACATAAAAGTAGATAATATTCAATTAAGTATAACATTTGTAAATTTGTAAAGACTCTATCCAAAATCTGAGACACCCTTTTGTACATAATAGCTCTAGGAACAACATATAATAAAATCAACCCTCTCAGGATATCCATGAAGAAGCTAATTTCAATTGAAAGTGGAAATTTCTTGTAAAATTTTGTAGACACAGTTAACATTATAATTGATTATATAATTGTTGTATAAAACTAACATTGCATTACATTGAAAGGGTAATCTGTAAGCTATCCATGAATACCACTTTTATAAGTTTTCAAAAGAAGTTGCAGCATTTTAAACTTGAAGAATTGGAGGTATAAAATCTTTGTGTTGTGCTGCCTTAAAAATGTAAAGAATAAACATCCGATTGAATATATCTCATTGTTAAATTTCTTATGCCATATTTTACTAATAAACGCATGGGGTAGTAAGTTTAAAAAGATGTTGTTAAGTAATAATATGGCATTAAGAAATTTATCTACAAAAGGGTGTCTCAGATTTTGGAGAGAATCTTTACAAGATTTATGATAGAATGGTAGCGATAATTTGAGACACTCTGTTTAGCTCCTACTGTGTTGATAAAGATTTGGTAAACATTTCCTGTATAGTTATAAAGACGAAAGAGCTAAATTCATTCAAGTGAACTGACCAAGATTTTGCCATTAATTGCATATAATTGATTACATCAAGATTGCATAACAAAAATATTTCATTCATTTAAATGATTTTTCTTTTATCTATCTATATATACCTCTTTTATTAATTAATATGCAGTCTGAAAAAAGAAACAGCATTTTAAAGGCTAGAGATAAGATGTAAAAAAAAAATTGTATTGTGCTCCCTTAAATATTTTAATCAAAATCTTTACAATTTTTCAGTTATCTTTAAACCTTTCTTTCTTCTAAGCTTATTTTTTCATTCTCCATCATTGTCCATGCTCAATTAGGGGTTGACTCATTAAACATAGCTTCTTTCTACGAAAATGTGAAACATTTTTGTTTTCGATATACAAAATATTCGTATCTTATACACTCCGAAAAAGATATCATTAACTTGATTATTCATCTGTCGATATGCAAGGTTATCTGGCATGTCTTACTAATAAGATACCTATTGATTATTGTGGTCACGTTTATTTTAATTAGACCCAGTAGATTAAGATAATTTGATTGAAGTAAAAGTAAACGGAAGACGATGGTAGATGACAGACGCCAAGTGAAGTCATAAGTAAACACAGGCACTTGCGATCTTCTGCGCGAAACAATTTTCGTGTCATGTCGTAGCAAAATATAAAGAGTCAATTGCATTGGATAAGTTTACGGAAACCTTAAGATATAATACCCTCGAGCTCACGACTGTGTACTGTTTTTTTTTGTTTATCATTTGTCTTCAATTAATTTATGTTGAAAGCGAAACATAATATTCTAATCATTCTAAGATTTTTCATCGCTCAAATTTGATTAAATGAATAAAAACTGAAAACCATTGCCGGTGTGTCTTGCTGTCAGAAAGTTTTATAAAAATGTATGCCCTAAATTAAATTGATATGTTGAATTGAATTATATTTTACAGAAGCTTACCTTCTCCCTCGGATGCCTTGTTTAGACTTTATTTAAATCACATGTAGGAAGTAAATACTTCTGTTTTAAAATTATACGACCAAACGATTTAATGGATAACTGTCATTTTATACAATAGTGCATGACGTGTTATCAATGTGTTAAATTTAGCGGTATTAAGTAGACGAAAGTCTGTTCACAGATAAAACACGGTAAAGAAGTACTGGTGTTATGCCAAATTCAGAACTATATTTGTTAACTTATTTATTTTATTATGAAATCATTTATGGTTTCGTTTTGGTATAGCTCACTGGTACAAGGTTTGACCTACATTATAAAGGAATCATCCATTTACCCGTTATTTATTTTACATAAACGATCAAAATGAAAATTGTTTATATTTACCGTACATAATATGATTTGCATTTGTTCTTAATCTATAAATATAAAGAATTACCATTTTGACACATATCCATTTATCAAAACATTTACCAATTTGACACATATCAATTTATCAAAACATTTACCATTTCTATACATGTTTTTGAAGATACAGCATCTCCAATGTATGAGTTATTGTTAAATGTTGCATTGATGGGAGAAGTTACCCAACTTTTCGTTCATTTTCTTTTATATACATAAGGCAGTATGTTTTCTTGTTTGAATTGTTTTACATTGTCATATCATGGCCTTTTATAGCTGACTATGCGGTATGGGCTTTGCCCATTGTTGAAGGCCGTACGATGACCTATAGTTGTAAATGTCTGTGTCATTTTAGTCTCTTGTGGACAGTTGTCTCATTGGCAATCGTACCACATCTTCTTTTTTTATTATATTATATCAATATCATTTAAAGACAGAGGCAGCATATTACTTCAACAGATTTTGCTTTAATAGTATTATAACTTTCTGTCTGTTTCATTTTTTCGATAGCTACTTATTTGTTGTGGTTATATGGGACTATTTCGATACAGAATTAATATAACACGTAACCAATGTTGTTCTGTATTAACCATACATCTATTCAGCAAGAAAATCTTAAATTATTATAAACGGATGAAATCATGCTATCATGGTTATATAATTATACAAGTAGTTGATATATGCTTTTATCATATATACTTAGACTAAATAACATATGATTTTTACCGTATGATAATAGCATTAAATTTGCGTAAAGTCTATTTTTTTTTAATTGATGCTTAGCGGGCTAATATGAAAAGTTTATCACATGCTTTGAATTTTATCACGAGCTTTTCCGTAACGTTATCGCATGGCATTCCGGCGACACTCGGCAAATTCCGGAAAATACACCTCAATGGTACGTTTTCAGTGAAAAACATTACAAAGTAGGGTACAAAACAATTATGTGGATACTGGTAAGTAAATTCTGTAAAATAAAGGGGAAAAAATACAAAAAAACAAACAAATGAAAAAAAAATGTATTTTAAAAATTTCAAACAAATTTAGAAAGTTACTTTAAAAATGTTTACTTTTTCAAAGAGTTTTCATTATGTATAATGTTGAATTATTTTTTTATCGTCTCTATTAAAATATATATGACTGCTGTTTTTCTTATCTGTTGAGGCATATGCTAGAAAGATTTCATATCGAATATACTACATTCGGAGTGCGACGTCCGTGAACTTTTCACTCTTCGAACTTCTATTTGAGAACCACGTAAAAGGATCAATTATACATTAATCTGTTATTTTTTTTCCATTGTTGAAGCATATGACAAAAAAGATCATAATATGTCATTTTTCATATCGCATGTATTATCAGCCCTCGAGCCAATCTGATAAAAGAGTATCGTTGTTATCTCAACGAGATTAAATTTCTAGCTTGAGGCGTGACCGGCTCAAGCGAGAAAAGTAATCGAGTTTAGATAACCAATGATTATCTGTTTATCAGTATTTTACCTATGACGACTTCATTAGCAACGCAACATGGCTCCTTAGTTTCTTGTGATAATTTTCCATCTCAACCGAGAAGCATGATATGAAAAATTATAAAACAAAAGATCAAAGGAAAAATGCACAAAATAGCGATAAATATATATATATACTAGTATATATATTAAGTACTCTGAATACAAAAAAAGAACGTTGCTTACCGAACTCGTTAATACGAATATAAATGATTTAACCAAATAAAACTATTTTGATAAAATGATGAAATAATGCACATCTAGCGTCCAGTGATAAATAGTACAATGATGTTTTGATATTTGAAGGTATTTGAATCGTGTTTTGTACCAGATTGACACCCTCAATTTTATTCAGAAGGACGTATCACGGTACCCAGACAATCTCAAATCAACCAATCTCTATGATTATTCATAAAAGCTAAAGCACAAAATCATTAATTTTAATTTGTGTTATCGTTTAACCCCATTGTTCTATACATCTTAACATTGTACACACATAATTCATATAAGAACTAAATGGACGCGTATATGTCAAGCACGAATATCCAAATTATTTATCAAATAAACTTGTTCCTTTTAATTTTTTGAAATTTCGAAAAACGGCATTTGGGTCTTTTTTTACCGACTTGATAATGTTAATAAATCCCCAAAAAAATACAAAACTAGAATCAATAGTGAGACTGTATATTAGGATTGAAAGGTTTATTTGATTTTATTAGTTCTATGGTCAATATATCAAGTTTTATTAGTTAGAAAAGTATCATAAATGAGATATCTAATAATCCTCAAGTAAACAATATTTAAAATATTTAATCAAACCTTCGTCGTATTCTGCTTCAATACAGATTTATTGTACCCTAGCTGTGTATAAGTCACTACTTGTGTCTCATAGCCAACTTTATGATTGTTTTAATGTATATTTTTATTATGAACTTGTATGAATGTTCAATCAGTATGCGACACGATAATAAAATAAAATTAATGTAACAAAAGTATTAAGTAGCAATTCAATCCTGTTACCTGTTGAAAACTATTCAAATAAAACACGTGTATGTGTGATAAAGACATACAAATGAACACTTTATTTTAAAGTCAGTATAAACCAATAGATTGAAATAAACAATTAATTTCCCAATAGGCGACAATGGTACCCTTTTTCGAGATACAGACTTTAGAAAGTTGATTTGTTAAACGAAACCTTGCTAGAATCAAGGAAAAGCTATTTGGACAGTATTTTTTGGTCCCAAAAATATAGGTTCGCGTTGCTTTTCTTAGCGTATTTTGTATTTATCTCCCAATTCCTATCAATTTTGCCCTTACAAATACGGGTCTTGTCCTAGCGTTGAAAAGTCATCTCAGTGCCATTAGGGCTACGGAATAATTTTTAATTTGCCTTTTGTATAACGCAGAGTGCACGAAGTCTCTAAAAATAAAACATAACGGGCGCACGTATCGACCAATCAGGATTAGCCATACTCTTAATTCTGAATACCATGTTATGCTCATAAAATGGCTGCGCCCATAAAATCTAATGGTGTATTGTAACCGATACGAACAATGTCAAGCATATATAACATAACACAACATACCTAGCGTGCATATTAACGCAGTCAAATACAATTTCGTGAATTGCATAATACATTCAAGGAACGTGATATAATTTCGTTTTCAACCTTATCTGTGTATGTACCCGGATATTTAAAGTCTCTTGTGACCAACGCATTTTTTTTTAAACTTGGAGATTATACATTTATTTTATTTACCCATCTAGAATATTTAACTTTAAAATATATAACTTTGTATATCCAGACCCATCTATTATGTTTCATACATACACAAACCAGTAGCCTCCTTTTTAAATTATACGGCAGTTGCGTAAGATGTCAATATCGGAAATAAAGTTCCTTCAACTCGAAACTATGATTCAAACTATGATTCGAACTATGTATAAGATCCCTATGACCATGTTATTTGGAGTTTTTAAATCTATCAAAATTAAGAGGTTATTAAAAAGATGGGCGGAAGAGGAACAGTCAAATGCGTAGATCGAAAATAAGCTGACAACACCATATCTAAAAAAAAGAAAAAGACAAACAGACAAATAACAGTACACAACGCACAACATAGAAAACTAAAGACTAAAAAAAAAAGAACTCCACCAAAAATTGGGGGTTAAATAGCATAGATATTAACTTTCTTTAAAAATATCGTTCTCAATCGAAAATAAATTGGAAACAGTGTCTTCATGTCATTAAAGACATTATTTAATCCTATTGTAGAAATAAGTGAAATTGATTAATCAAATTAAAAAGAAACCTCTTGGTTTTTTTTTTTTTTTTAATGAATGTACAAATGTTTAAATATAGATTAATTCAAAAAAACAAATTTTGGAAAATTAATTCGGATATATCAAAATTGTTAAAAGTGTCCATTTCTAGAAGAAGAAAAACAAACATGACGTACTCGCAGAGAAGGTTGTTTTCTCACCGTGGTACAAAGCCTCCAAATATTGAAGGTCAAAACAAAAATCTAAGAATATCGTTTTGTTTCAACCCCTAGAAAATGTTGTATAAATTATATTTCATTTGTTTTAACTAGTTTACAAACAACTATCAATGAACTTAGCATTTACCTTTTTAAAAAAAGACCATCAAGATTATGATACTAGCTTTGGTGTGTGATAACCTCTTTAAGATATTTGGATATTTAAGATAGGAATAAACATCCAAAACTCACTTGAAAAACGCACTAATACGACCATCTTATATGGATTTTCTTTAATAACATATAATAGTTTTCAAAATATAAAAGGAACGAAATAATTGGTAAAAATTGTCAAAACTGACAATGACTCAGGTTAGAAGTTGCAAATAATTCTGGCCATGATGACGTATTTGTATATATTATGACGATTATAGTTAAAAGCAACCAGAAATGGTAAAATCGTCAATTGAAGACAATACTTCTATAACGAATATGACTGATAACAGATAACATAGGTAGATCTTTAATTTTATATATATCTTCCCAATTATTTTTTGTTCTATCGATAGCAGTTATCAAGAGAACAGACACAAATAATTACGAATATTTTCGATAACTTAGTACCTCGATGTATATTCTTTAACCGTTAAATTGGCAATTATCTTTGATTCAACGTATTCACAATCTCGGAACTCTTATAACATGTATAAAAAGGCTTATTAAAGCTGACTAAACGATACGAGTTTTTCTCATTGTAAAAGACCGTACGGTGAAATCAACACGTTTATTGGACTTTGATGGATACTTATCTTCTAGGCAATCATATCACATCTTCTTATTTTCATTCTGAACTTATTTCCCGTTCTGTGCAATAATTTCATAAAAAACAGCATTATATTTGCTTGAATTTCAAACGCGTCTCAGGTACGGTAAATGGCTTTCTAAGCAGGAAGAAAGTGATTCGGAATATGCCTGTAGGGACTGTAATTCCATTGACATCGCGTAGAAAACTAATATCGAACCTGTTGGTTTGCCTAGTCTTGTACTATTTATTCCATATCACCATTGCAAATCAAGAGTGTCACTGGAAGACATGATTCAGTTGAACAAATTTTTTTGAAACAGATCAGTACGACTAACAAAAACATTTAAATAAAAAGATACAAAAGTCCTAGAAAAATTCAAATTGGAAAGTCCCTTATCAAATGACAAAATCTAAATCACAAAAATATAAAACGAATGGAAAAAAACCAACTGTCACATTACTAACTCGATACAGCCGTTTGCTTATGTAAAACATGGTGGATAAAACATGGTTTTATAGTTCTCCAAATCTCTCTCTTTGATGAATCGCCTTAAATTTGTTATTTTGACAGACATTGAAAGTAAAAATATCAAAGATAGGGTCAAATACAGTCAACATAGGTTATAATCTTAATCACGATAAAAACAAAAATATATGTCAACAAAGAAAAACAATGGCATAAGGACAAAACAAACAAATCAAAATTAAAGAATTCAAAAACCTTGGCGGGATTCATAAGTACCGAGCCACGCTAAAAAGAATATAACCACACAATGGACTAAACAATAAAAGTGAATGATTGTCAAACAATGTCAGTACCTAGAATCTATAGAACAAAACCCTCATGTATTATTTTTGAAGTTGATACGGAACTTATATTACCAAGGTCTATCATCTGATGAACTTTATATAAAACTGACCAAGACGTACATGTACTTTGAAATAAACATGAAAAAGTGTTCCTCCAAATTTTAACAAACTTCAATATGTTTAATATTTTTCAATAATAAAAAAAAAACACTACCATACTGATAAAATGTGCTTTTGTGTAGCATGTTTTACCTTTTTTTCACTATTAGCAATATATGCCGTATGCTATTTCAGAGTAATACATTTAGAGCGTTTGTTACCATTATTTTACATTAAAAAGCATAGTGGATTATTTTGTTTAGACGATTGATCAATTTCACATGAGGGATGGTGGTATACAGGATTGAAAAATTAAGTTTTATTAGAATTCATTTCATAGAAAGAACGAGATTTCATATTAAGGAGATCTCATCAGTTTCTCAGCATCCACAAATGGTTAATATGATTACGAGAGTACACATTTTCAAAGTATTTCTGAATACCTTCTATTACTGCGGACAGAATGTAAGTCAAACCATTCTGTAATTGGCAGATTTAGGTCAGGGGTGGTTTTTACATTTACATAACAATAAGATGATCCGTGATTCATATGTTTGGTTATTTTTTGCAGAAATGAACAGAAGAAGATAACACAGTGAGACACCGCCATACACAAAAAAAAATCTGCAAAAATCTAAACAAAAGTCATGACGAACAAAAGAGATAATCAAATAGGAGATGAGAGAGAATTTCCATGGATGATATACAAATGTAACATGGAAGCATGGGAGTCGGTTTTTTTCTCATTTGTCATAATATATCCTATGATCAGTCGAAGCCATAAGGGAAAATCTAATTATTTTTAATTATGTTGATTGTTATGCGGTTTATCTCTTCAGTTATACCATATAATATTATTATAACTTAATTATTATTCTGGTTTTAGTACTAGTCGTTCACATGTGACATGTCCTCTTTGAAAACGTAATCTCGGTTTTCTGTCATCTTTTAAACTTAGGAATATTTTTTTTAATAGGATAAGCTTGTCGATGTGTATGTTGTGCACCAATTCCATTATTTTGAATAATTTGAATATTTCCTGTACTGTTTATATTAGTAATAACTAATATCATTTTTTTCCTGGTCAGTTTTCATCTGGTCTCGTAGTGTTTTTAACTCTTCTTTAATCCCTGATTTAATGTTACTTACATGTACATTGTAGCATTCCAGCATCTCGCTTTACAAGATTTGTTTCAAGACTTTGTATCTGTTGTTGAACTGCTTTTTCCTCAAACCTTTTATCGATTTTCATTTTCAGTAGGTCATGTTCTACTTTAGATAATTCATTTTTCAGCCTCTCAATTTCTTCTTTCTGTTCATTATTGGTTTCCTTTGTTTGCTGAATTTGAGTTTCAAGATACGTAATCTTTTCAATCAGTTTATTTTCCATTCTTTCATATTTATTTTTTGCTGCATCTTCACTATTTTTCATTTTTTCTATTTCTCTTTCTTTTTTAGTGTTCGCATTCTCCATGTTCTCTAATTGTCTCATTTTGTCTGCTTGGTCTCTAGTCTTAATTGTTAGACTGTTATTTTCGTCTTGAAGCGACTTAATCTTTGTCCTGCTTTCTTTACGAATTTGATCCTTCTCATTGTGGTGACTTTCGTTATCTATTTTAATTTTCATTTGCAAAACATCAATATGTCTTGTCGAATCTATTTCTAGATCATCCTTAACTTGTTGTCATGTTCCACATTCATGTGAACATTTTTAGATATTTTGGAAGACATTATTTTTCTTTGTGTTTGAAAAAGATGTATTAGTTAGCGGTGTTTTTTTTTCTTTCATATAGTTTTTTTTCTGAAATAAAAATAAAACTTTTCTTTATCAAAGCATAATGTTACAATTTCATTGTAGGAAATCTTTTGTGCCATATTAGATTATATGAGATAAATGAATTCAGTTTTTTTTTATACCCAGTTACATCTTAATATTATACAAAAGATTTATACCGTTCTAAATGTTTTCCTTTTTTTATAATAGTATTTTCTAAGACCAAACGAGACAGAAATTAACAACTATTATAGGTCTTCGTACGGCCTTCAAAACAGAACAAAACCCACACCGCATGGTCAGATATATACGGCTTGAAATGACAAATTGTCACTTGACTTTAACATGTTTAACAACCAACAATCAATCATTGAAATGACATAAGTAAAACAATTCAAAAGAGAAAACTTACAGCCTAATTTATGTACATAAAAAGATAGAACAAAAAACAAATATGTTACAAAGCGGCAACCTTTGAATTACAAGATATGGCAAAAATCATTTCTAATAAACCCTTAAATAAACTGCCAGTAATCATTGTATATATCTTATATATTTGTATTGTTTTCTGATCGTTAACTAGTCCAAATTGTATGACTTAAAGCATATTCAGGATTTTAATAGACATAAGTTGAAATATTTTTGTATACTATATGTGGATAAGAACACTAAATTATTCCAAAACACATGGTCAATAAACATCAATTATTTGGGTATTATAATATTTTGTTATGTGAATGAATGGCAGTAAACTAAATATTAAATGTCCTTACTTAGTCCGTGTTCACATTGACCTAAACTCGGTGTTGTGTAAGTGTAACTTACAGGTAAACTAAACACATTTACGTTCCCATTGATAAAACTCAATGTTTACATGTAGTTTAAATCATGTTTTGTCTACATGCAGTCGATAGTCAATGTAGGCCTTGCGTAGGTTAAGTGTACACAAAACTAGGCATTTAGAATATTTATTTTGAAATGTATATTTAAGAAAGAAACGATTTTTGAATAAAATTGATATTCATAACAATTATTAATAACGTTCTTTACATAACTATTTGTCTAAACTTGATATATTTATTTGTTATAAGAAAAAACTATACGTAGCGTTATTAACCTCTTATTAAACCTTTTCAACATCTCTCGACACCGACTAATGACACCTACAGTTTACAGGTAAAATGGATGGGTCGTCTCAAAGACAAAAATCATCATGTTTATCATCCGTAACATATTGGATTGGCGGTTTTATACTGTTTTGACTATATAGTTTAAGAATATATATCAACCAAATAAATAAAAATAAATATATGTATGGTGGCCGGATGCGGCCATTTATTTCGCCTTTTCGCGTTTTCGTGAATTCTCCGTTCATTTTGCAAACGCGAAATTGGGAATTCGAGAAATCGAGAAATTGAGAAAATCGGGAAATCGAGAAATCAAGAAAGCAAAAACGCCAAAACACGAAAGAGGAAACACGAAAACGCTAAAACGCGAAATGAATTCTCGATTTTGCGTTTTTGCTTTCTCTATTTCTCGATTTCCCGATTTCTCAATTTCTTGATTTCCCTTTCTCGATTTCTGGATATCCCCGAAAGGGGAAACGTCTACCATACATATGTCTCTGTCATATAATATTCTTATTTCGTATGTATTTGCACGACATTTCATGTTGAATTGATTAAACAAATATTCCAATCATTTAGAATCCTAACCCATTTTCTCTTCACTATTTTCACCAAAAAGTATACAGATCATTTGACCATCATAAGAAACAACTATATAAAGTTTCATGAAATTTGGATAAGTCGTTCTCAAGTTACGGTGCGACATGTTTACGCCGGACGGACAAACGGACGGACACCGGACATTTGTATACCATAATACGTCCCGTCAAAATTTTGACGGGCGTATAAAAATGAAAAAGAATACTGGTCCGTCCGTAACACACTTGTGAACACGACCAACTTTGTGTTTTTCCACCGATCTTCACCTCAGTCGATGTACATTTTCAATTTTTACATAATTACATATTGATTTTTTAGGTCGAAGGAAAAGATCACGTTTTTTTTTAATCATTATTATCAACGACGGTCTTCTCCGCTTCAAGATATCTTGTTCGAGGTAAAGTTTTTCCTTGATGAATTTTGAAAAAATATATAATTGACCCCTCGTTTCAATGCTACAACATTTAAGCAGTGATTGGTGAATTGAAATTTTTAATGATACAAAGTATTGAGTACATTATGGAGGCATCCAAGGCCAAAACTAACAGACATGTGCCGCCCTTGTAAACCAACATAATCATTGTTTAATTTTAAAATATCAACTACAATAAAACATGATTTGTTCTTTTCGTTTTCCAAATTCAACCAGGACAGCTAGAAGCTAAATGTCTAAAAGATGAAATGTGACTTAAAGTCGATCATTTTCTTTATAACAAATTAAAAAAAACCATGTCATTTGGACTCCGTATGAAAGTTTTATCATTGTCAATGATTGAAAGCAATAAAATCAATAAGGATCTCATTTATTTTTTTATTTTTGAGACGACCCTTCACATTTTACCTGTCGTAGTCGTTCTCAACTGTAGGTGTCGAGAGATGTTGAAAAGGTCTATTAAGACTCAAAGCATCATCATTGCCGAACACATAATTCATTTGAAAAGGTCTTCCCGAATCGACTGGACGTACTCAGAAATATTTGCCACTGGTCTTTACTCAAACAACGATTTACTCATAAATGCATTACTAAAAAATGTGTGAGGTAAATTGTATTGTTTGTCTAGTATCTCAGATCCGTTAAAATACACTTTGAAAAAAAAAACAAAAAACAACCTTACTCCCTACCTTTGCCAAATATTCATTGGAGAAGAATTAACATTTGAATCAAACAGAAAAGATAGATATGTAGTGATCCTTGACATCTCAATCCTTTTGCTTCGTATTTAAGCACTCTGTTTCAGCCAGCGTTTTCTAATGCGTAGCGGAGACATCTTTAGCATCTCAAAACTACTGCAAATCATCAAATTGGCTTTCATAAAGGAGCAAACACTTAACTTCAAAAAGGGGGATGGTATGGTTTTTTTTCTGAGTCAGATTTTTTGGCGGGAACGTTTTTATTCCGCTTTTTTCGATGCTAGCAATCAAATAAATTATTTTGTTTTCAATATTAAACACTATAATGTATGGGGAAACTGGATTCAGAATATTTTTTTTACCATCTGTATGACCTGAATTTTTTTTTATCCAATTATGGATCAGAATATTTTCAAGGAAATATTCCATTACCCCCCCCCCTTTTTTTTAAGTCAAATTGTCGTTCCCTTACTTAAAGAAAAGTTGTCAGAAAAATTTGTATTCGGTTCTACGTAATGAACGTTTACATGACATATAGTTTACAAGTGTGAAGAAATTTTATGTACAGGTAATTAAACAAGGTGTATAGATGTGAACAAATTTAATTTGGAACCAGTGTACATTACACTAATCTAATTGTAAACATGTTTACTGTACATGACGTTCGGTGTGAACACGGCCTTATTCTTATTACTCACTAAATCGTGTTTAGTAATTTATTGAACTTTCCGGCATGACATATTTGAGTTTATATTTTCTTGTACAATGTGCCCATGAATGTTATCAAAAATTGAATAATAACTTTTTAAAGAATTCAAGGCAGATTTGTAATTCTGTCTTTTTTGTATAGATAAAGAGCTCTGTTTGACATAATTACAGTTTGTATTGTTGTGTAGAACAAATTTCCGGTATTCGACTTTTGGTGTTCCAGATGCAAATGTTTTTTATGGAGTTCCCCTTCATAATTAAACATTTGAGCTTGGAATGTTTTCAATGTTTTTAGAATTACTGTGTGTAACAGCATTTTTTCAACTACTAACAGTTAAAGTAAAATCTGAATTGCAATGTTTCATTTCTAGATTTGAATGATATAGATACAATTACAAATATTATCACAGGCCAAGTTCTATAGAACTGAGGACGGTACTCGTGAAATATGCATTTACATAAACAAACAAAAGAATAGATAAGCACAAAACCAACAATGGTTTTTCAACACAGCAAAAATCTCGCCCACGCCTAACGTTTTTATTCTGTTATGTTGCGTCATACTATGAATGTAGTAAAATGACAGTTAAATTCAAAATTGAATTAAATTAGATTGAAATGATAACTTTATTTTGTACATTTTATAAAGGTAACAGGTAGTTATTTGAGGTGCTGTTTTTACAACGTGAATAACATTCAAACTTCAATTCACTATGAAAAAGAGTGCCAATGCGGTTTTATTTTTCGATCAGCATTATACAATGTTATATTTTTGAATAGGACATTGGACATAGCTGTAAATATAGCTGGTATCTGTTATCCTGAAAATACCACTTGTTTGTGATATCAACATATTTAGCCTAGCCGTCCAAGTTATTACATGTACGCGTCGTAAGATCAGACAAGAGGAAAACAGCAAACTAGAAAACAGCGTTTGTTGTTGCGAAGTTGAAATCATCTTTTGTGTTTTTGAAATTTCAATGTTAAGTTTTCAGTTGTGTTAAAATCATGAAATGGACAATATTAACCTAAGCTATTAGTTTCGTCACTCATCAAAAAATACTTTTAGATAAATGCATTCA
Source organism: Mytilus galloprovincialis (assembly GCA_037788925.1). NCBI lineage: Eukaryota > Metazoa > Mollusca > Bivalvia > Mytilida > Mytilidae > Mytilus > Mytilus galloprovincialis. Next base: position 40,916,212 of record CM075333.1, on the reverse strand, counting down.
TCATGTTGAATTGATACGTTTTTATTATATTTATTTAATTTATCTTTAATACTCCCTAAATGTTTAACTACTTATAAGAGTTATAACCTCTATCCGGTACAAGAGAACTATTTATCAGGGAAATGTTCATGTAACTTTAGAATCTCTGAATTTTTTGTACAAATCTTAACTCAACAGATATAGGATCGAAATACACCAATTTCCATTCCATAATTAATATCATGTAAACGGACATACCTTTTGCTCAAATCCAAAATACGAACTGAACACTCGCATTACTTATGAAGTGTTTTAAACAAAAACGGTTAATGTTTCCGGCGTTGTGTGGGCATTTCACAACGAAAAATGATATTTAATAAGATAAATACTGTCAATTATCTAATTAAATTTCAAATACGTGTAATTCATATGTACGCTAAGGTTTAAATTGCATTGTATAAGATCTACGTGAAGATTTAAAAGTCTGTTATAGAAAATGTAATAAACAATCTTGTTTTTTTAATGACGTAGTCAGTTATACTTTTTCACATAAGGAAGCTTAACTAATGTATCAATATGCATGATGTCACCAATCTGTATTGTATTTGGACGAAATAACGGAATCGAACCAAAACTAATAGAAAAATATTAAAAGGAAACAAACCATTACAGATTTAAAAACAAAAACAAATAATTTATCAAGATAAATAAAATAAACTCGGGTTTTGAATGTTTCAATATAACGACTGTTAAATTGCTTGGATTTTGAAGGCTTACATAAGCATGAAATTTCATCGACAGATAAGTAAGATCTACAACTAAGGTTAATACTGGTCAATTGGGCTACTATTAGAGAAAGTGTTATAAATATATCTTATTGACCTGGTGTACATGCAAGTGAAGTCAAAAACTAAAAAAATATAAGACTTTAAAAAAAGATACCAAAATGTATCGCAAATTTTATTACTTGTCAAAAGCTGTATTATATCGATATTTTTTTCTTTGACGGCCGTCTATACCCGTTTTACACATGAAACAGGTTGTATTTCTAGTTGTGATTGACAAACATTTAAAATTGATATTGTTTGATGATTCTTAACAGTTTCAAATTTGTTTATGCATTGCAGATTATAATCTGTAATATATTATGTTTATGTCTTTTACCTAATAGTATATATACCTATAGTAATGACCCAGTATATATATTTAGATAATTTAGAGAAAGGCCCATTTACTTGACTTTTGAATGTTAATATTTTTCTTAAATGTACAAAATTATGAATTTTGATTCATACCAAACTAAAAACAAATGAAGGTATCTAGTGATTTAGTGGTTAATTTTTAATTCAAGTTTCAGCACAATTGGCTATTTGTGGCAGTCATTGTTTGTTGGAGGAAGAGGATTACCGACCGCTGGAGAACAGAAAATTTTAGACAATTGAAATATGAAACAAAAACAACTACCACGTGCTCAAAACTTTAGTGTTGGCATACTTGCGGTACAAGAGACATATAGACCAATCAGCCACCGCAACCCAAGGTATCACACGCATTACAGGTTTATTTGAACATTTCTCACCAAATCTTCGGATTAGAATAAGATTTACTTGTTAAAACTAGTTTAAGCAGTAATATGGCACGATATGTTAAAGAGAAAGATAGTTTATATGCGTTCAAAATATATATAAAAAAACATGTTTGTTACATTTATATTTCTTTGAAATTTGTAGAAGCAATCTGCCTTTTGTTGTTCTGTAAAAACGGTGTACTTGTTAATCTTGATTTTCTTGCATACTCGTCATAATATTGAACCGTTTTAAATGACAGTTTTTTTCCATTGAAATATATTATTTACTGACGTTACATGTGTCTTATCGATAAGATCTTCTTCACGACCCTAAACCATATCTTTCACGATCCAATCGCAATACTGATCAAGTATTGCTTATTCCTTCACAATAATTTTTCTCGATATACCAAATGACAGCCGTTGAAATGGGTCCACGCTAAGAGGTTCACAGTAATGTGATTAGCAAACTGTGTATTTCTTCTCGTTACTATTTGTTTTTGTCCCACAGAAACGTAAATTACCACTTGTTTTTTTTTTTTTTACTTTGTGTATAATTCGAATTAGAAACAATACATTGTCAATGATTAAAAAGGACATACCGATCACGAATTTTGTTGTCGTCGTGTATTTTTGTTTTATGTTTTTTTTTTTAGCTAAAAGAATTATTTGCACCATGAAAATTTATTTGAATTTGAACGATGACAGTAAAATATAAGGAGATGTGGTATGATTATTATGACATTACCCAGCAGTAAGCTATAGATTTACCGGCATGGCAAAATGAGATCAATTTTAAACGAAATGCAAAATGATACAGTACACAACTGCAACCACCAAAATACAGGATCCTGATTTGTTACCGTTACATCAAGAATGTGGCGAGGTTAAACTTGTTTTTGAGGCCTAGTTTTTCCCTTACCAGAAACAGTTGTTAAATAGCAGAACGAAAGACGACAATATTAAATCTAGTTGCAAATGGATTCTCTTTCAAGTGAAATAAAGTCAATATATCAAATACACAAATTATCTATATAATAGTATCTCCAGTATATAATAAACAGCTGCGTCATGAGCGCATGATACGCCCGTTGCGTTTTCAAAAAATAAAGTTCAATTACTTCTCAAGGTCCTTTTAGAAATTGATAAAAACTGAAGAGGGATTATCTTAATAGATATAAACCAGTCAACAACGTTGTATGAAAACTGCTTAAAGCACTTTAAAAGATCTTGTCTGAAAACTTGAAATATTCCCGTGTTTATTAATGAAATCCAATAACTCGAAAACGTAAAGTCTAAAATTCATACAAATCGAAAGGGGGCTAACATCAATAGATATAAATAATTCATGCAAATTGGTTAAAGCATTTTTGAGCTACTGTCTGACTTGTTTATGACGGAAATACGGACGAGCGATCAACAGAATACCATGATACGTCCCGTAAACAGGTGTATAAAAATATGTTCAACATGACTAAAAAAATAATAGAATATAATAATCCTGTCTCAAATGTTATAAACAATAGCATGTCCATTCAATGAAAATAAGGTGAAAACCTTACAGTTAAAAGGTCACGTGGTTGCAGTTGTATGCTGTCTATTATTTGGTAATCGTTTTTTTTTTTTTTGGGGGGGGGCCTAAATCAGGCAATAGATTTACTCGTTTGAATGGATACACGATTTGTCATGTCAGGATTTTGTTGTTTCCCATTCGTTTGATAAGTTTGAGCTTTTGATTTTGATATTTGATTAGGGATTTTCTGTTTTGAATTTTCATCGGTGTTTTTATTTTTTAGATTTTAACTTTTTTTGTAATACATTTTACTATAAAATTTGAGTTTTTCTAATTGTCAAGATCAGTTCGGTATTCAATAGCTGCGTTAATCAACGTCGTTTGGTATCTGATAGATATGTGCCTTATTGGCTCTTCCACATCTTATATGTTTAAAAGAAGCACGAAAGATACCAAAGGGACAGTCAAACTCATAAATCTAAAACAAACTGACAACGCCATGAATAAATATGAAAAAGACAAACAAACAACAGCACACATGACACAACATAGAAAATTAAAGAATAAACAACACGAACCCCACCAAAAAACTAGGGTTTAAATTATGCCATGTCAAGAATATATGTATGGGTAGCATGTAATAAGGGCTAATAGATTTTCAATACTGCATAAGAATACATGTACAGTGATTTTTGTTTTGAGTCAATGTTACAGTTGACTGTTATTCATCACTATCACTATCCCAATCATTGTCACTTTTCCAGCTATCACAACTTCAACCATCGGGCATACCATTAAATGATGTTGTTAGCGACACACCGTTATATGATTGTGTTTGGCGGCATTCCGTTATTTGATTATGTTGTCTGCACACCTTCAGTTTGTTCTGACGTCACATCATCTCCATTTTCACTATCATTATCAGTATCGTTTTCAGTATCATTATCATCGTTTGGCCCATCGGTTACTGTGCGTCCTGTTCATAGTAATATAATAAAATAAAGAAAATAGAAATTCAGTTTGCAAATAGTAAATAAATACCTTTGTCTATATTTTAAGATAAAGATAATAATTTAAATTAATAAATTGGTGACTGTAAAATTATCGTTGACAAATACTACGTGCATTTTTGCCTGTCCGAGTCAGGAGACTATCGTTCAATGATAGTCGTTTGTATATGTCGGTCTCTCATTTTTGTTTTACATATATTGTTTTGTTATATATTTAGCCTGTTTTTAACTGAATTGTTTCATATTTTTTTTATATCAAGTCCTTTTTTTTACCGACGATACAATATAGAGTTTCCTTAGTGTCGAAAGCCGTACGGTTGTCTATAAATGCTGACATCAACCTCATTTAGACTTTGGTAGATATCCGTCTCATTGGCAATAATACCACTTCTCCTTATTCATAAAACACTAACAAGAAGAATGTAAACTGTCACATGTTTGAAACTTAGGGGTCTTTTTGGCTTGCTATGCTATACGGATTTTTCTCATTGTTGAAGACCGTACAGTGACATAAAGGATTTTCCAGAATCTCACATCCAAAAGCCTGTATCTGATTTATTCTATAAGTTTTGATTGAATACCTATTTTTTGAAGTACACAATTATAATTACTGGTTCGCTGCAGAGTAAAATATCAAATCGAGTATTAATTTCGTTTTATAAACATTACCATTCTTTTCATTCTATATTTATTTACACTAAATATTATCTAAATATTTATGATATAACGTTTACATGTAGTGTTTTGTAATTTCCAAATTTGTCTTTGAAACAACCCTTTTTCCACAAAAAACGCCACTCTCTTAGAAAATATAAAATTCGTTCGAAAGAAATGTCGAAATAGAATCCCAAAGATAATAGTCAGCCGCTTATGGCATTGGCATATGTACATATATTGTGTCTCATATGTCAACTTTGATTGAGTATTTATTTCATCTTACTACTTTGTTTATCATTTTATTATAATTAGTTTATATTTTTAGACAAATGTGTGACACTTTCATGAAATAATTTATTCTTAATGCATAAATTCTTTTGAAAAGCTTGGTATATTTGAGCCAAAAATGATTTGCTGGTTATCGATAAATCATCGATTTAACTCTCCCGAAATCAACTTATCTCGTACTCACAATTTTTAAAATTTATCAATATGTTCAATGTGTGACAAAAAATTAATATATTTTTGTTTATTTTGCAAATAAAGAATTTATTATATAATACTACAAAACTATTTATATACATACCTGCAACAACATAGAATATAAATAAAGTGAGAATTCCTATTACAGCCAACTTTCCCATTGTGAAAGATTTGCTGTTCACAAGTTATAAGTCTTCGTAACGTCTTCGTCTTGAAGATGCATGTCTTTTTATAACTCATTAGATATATGTACAAATTAATTAAAAAAAAAATATAGTATATGCATGTACAAAATTAATTTCTATAATTTATAACATTAACCTTGCAGATAATACAATTTATTTAGGTCCTATATTGGTGTATATATTTTTTTTTGTAGTTTTCTGATTGGCAATTATATCACATCTTATTTTGTTATGCCTCAATGACTTTTTAATCTTGATATTCGAAAATTATCAGATTGAGATAGAAAATAAGATATTGATGTAACATGAGAAATATGTAGCACTTTTCAAATATGAAATCGTAACAGTTATTTAATATAAATTATTCACTATGCATATATGCAATTTAGGTAAAATGAAATGAAACAAAACTAAACAATCTTTGCATATTTATATGCACCTAATGTTGACTTGAGTACTGAAATACAGTCATTCCGACCTCTGTAGTCCGATCAAAATCCTATATTTTGAGATAGTTTTTGAAATATAGTAACAGCTGGACTGTAGAAAATGCATTTTATCCAACCTTAGGGTTAACAAAGGTGCCATGTAGTTTCTAAGAGAGACTATTGAAATACATGTTTGTACTTAGGGTCTTTAATTCCGTGTCCTTTCGCAACACAAAATGTCTGACTCTAAAGATAAAACATTCGTTGTGTTATACAAATCTGTTCGAATTGTTTTACACTAGTCAATTTTGGGCCCTTTATAGCTTGCTGTTCAGTGTGAGATAAGAGTCTGTGTTGAAGACCGTTCTTAGACCTTTTATTGTTTAATTTTTACCCATTGTCACTTGGATGGAGGGTTGTCTTAATGACACTCATACTACGTCTTCTTGTTCATTTTTTTGCATCAATGACTTTTGTTTACCTTAATTACTGAGACAGAATGAAATAATTTAATTCATATCTGTGTTAATTTACATTTTTTGATTGAGTTAAGCCTTCCATTTGATATTTTATCGTGTTTTTTTCTATGTTGTGATTTTATACTATTGTTTAAGAAAAAGGGAGAAGGTTTTTGGTACCATTGAAACGCTTAATCCCGCTGCAAATGTTTGCACTTGTCTAAAACAGGAATCTGATGTACAGTAGTTGTCGTGTGTTTATGTATTTTATACGTGTTTCTCGTTTTTCGTTTTTTATACAGATTAGACCGTTGGTTTTCCCGTTTGAATGGTTTTACACTATTAATTTTGGAGACCTTTATAGCTTATTGTTCGGTGTGAGTCAATGTTCCGTGTTGAAGACCGTTCATTGATCTATTATGGTTTACTTTTATAAATTTTTATTTGGATGGAGAGTTGTCTCATTGGCACTCATACCACATCTTCCTATATCTAATTAATCCTATGCCAATCAAAATGTTTTTCAATAACCTGTGTCCTATAAAGGACTTTCTTACAATACAGTTTTTTTAAAATGAGAATTTATTAACTTATTTCTAAATCTGATAATAAAACTACATGTATCATAATGATGTTATATTTAGAACTTCAAGGTGCTGTCATTTTATTTTTTGTTTTCCATGACGTCCAATTAATAAGCTGCAAGATTATTTATTGTAATGAAGGTATACTGTCATCTTGCACATTATTGTCAATGAATAACATGTACGTCTTCTGTGTGTTGATATATTCGTCATATGCCACTACATTTGTTGTACTTACAGTGAACTACATGTACTTACTTATTAAAACAAGAGAATCTGTGTCGTTCACCTTGGTCTATGTGCATATATAACAAAAGACAAGACCCAACAATGTAGACGAGAATAAAAGTCATGACAAAAATATATGTTTTGTTGATATCGTATATTGCTGATTATTTAATCTTTTATGTTTCTCTACATCTTCCTTAGTTTTTGCTCAAAAAGCACAGTGACAGTTTACAGCTTTATACATGAATATAGGCAAAATTTGACTTGTTAGTAGCATGGGAACGGGAATCAGGTGTGGTTTAGTTTAAACATATTTGTTTATAGTGGATTTATAGTAATCCCTTTCCACTTTGCGGGTACGAGTGCTGCCTTGAAGCGGCATTAGCCTTCTTTTTTTTTAAATCTACAAGCCAATTTAGGGTGTCTTTTACGTGCAAGAGATACAATGTAAGGCTCTCTCTTAACACGGGTCAGCCATTTATTGTCCCCCTCCGACGGACTATCATCGTTTCCTCAAGACCCTACTCGCAAATGGTGTCAAGGGAGAGCTGAAAATTCAGTCCCTGAAATTTTCATCCCGGACCGGGAATCTAACCAGGAACCTTTGAGTTAGTAGTCCGATGCACTAACCACGACACCACGGCTCTCATTTGTGTTTTTAATGCAGACTGCTAATGAGTTAACTCCCCACAAGAGACCAAATGAAACAGAAAATAATACCAAGAAGACTTTCTCAGACTTCCAAGATTGACGATGTTCCGTTTGATTTCATACCATATATTCAAAAATATTTAACCTTTTTTTTACTTAATAGATATAAGAAGATGTGGTATGAGTGCCAATGAGACAACTCTCCATCTCATTTAAAATTTATAATAGTAAACCATTGATTAAACCATTCATATAAGCTTGTATATCAAGAGTAAGCTAAATATAGATAAAATCAGCAAATATCACCATGAGAGGTAATCTATGCAAACACAGAACAGTGTGTAAAAAGCGAGTTTATTCAATGGTACTGAATGAAAAAATTTATCTTCTATTTTTTACCAATAACTCTATATAGATATAAGAGATGGGATCTATCCCTTGGTAATTTAAAAAAAAATGCACAAATACCAGGATTTTAATTTTGCACGCCAGACACGGATGTCGTCTAAAAATGACTCAGTAGTAACGCTTCGTCCTTAACATTCAAAAATTAGTTGCCACTGGACGTAACGAGACCAAAAATCAATTATCAGTGACGATCGAATAAAAGGTTAGGAAAAAACCAAATGAAGTACGAAGTTAAACAGACATGAGAACATAAATGCCAAGTAAATCTACGGAAAATATCTACCAAGTAATTTAATTAGCTGCTGGGATGTTTGCAAAATTACAATAGATGAAAATTAATGTCTTGGCGAAGTTAAACGGACATGAGAACATAAGTTCCAAGTAAATCTAGGGAAAATATCTACCAAGTAATTTTATTAGCTGCTGGGATGTTTGCAAATTTACAACAGATGAAATGTCTTGGCATGATTTGAAACGGAACAATATCAATACTTGAAAAGGACATACCGATCAAGAATTTTGTTGTCGTCATGTATTTTAATTCGTTCTTTTAGCTAATTAAATAATTTGCACCATGAAATTGTATTCAGATTTGAACGATGGCAGTAAATATATTAGATGTGATATGATTGCTATGCCGTACAGAAAGCTATAAAAATCACCGACATGTCAAAATGAGATCAATTGAAAATCAAAAACAAAATTATAGACAAAGTACAACTGCAACCACTAACTACAGGAACATGATTTGTAACAGTCATATTAAGAACGTGGCGAGGTTAAACTTCTTTGGGATTGCATTGTTTTTCCTTTACAATAAACAATGGTGTAATAGCACAACGTAAGACCAAAACATAAAAGTATAAAATGGCATTTTAAAAACGGCATGAGGTCCAAAAACTTACCAATCTAATGGTCCCTGCAGTGATTAATAGACAGCAGCATCATGAGAGCATGTCGGAAACGCCCGTCGTGTTTTCAGAGAATAAAGTTCAATAACTTGTCATATCAGAAATTTACAAAAACATAAAGGGAGGTTATCTAAATAGATGTAAACAAGTCACCAAAGTTTCATTAAAACTGCTCAAAGCACTCTAATGATCTTCTCCGAAAACTAGAAATATCCCCGTGTTTATGAAAAAATTCCATGTCTCTGAAACGTAAAGTCTAAAATTTGATAAAAATCGAAAGTTTGCTTACTTCAAGAAATATAATATAAACAATGCATGCAAATTTGTTAAAGCATTTTTGAGCTATTGTCCGACATGTTTACGACGGACATACGAACGGAAGAACAACGGTATACCATAATACGTCCCGTGAACAGGCGGAAAAATTAGTTCAAAATCAATTAACTAAAAATAATAGGATATAAGCATCCTTTCTCATTTGTTATGAACAATAGCATGCCAATTCGAAGAAATGAACGTGAAAACTTCACAATTAAAGGAGCATGTGGTTGCTACCTATTATTTTGTTATTCGTTGATTGTTTTATGAATAAATCAGGTAATTTATTTTTCTCATTTGAATTGATTCATGTTTTGTCATGTCGGGATTTCGTTGTTGTTATCCATTCGTTTTGTTTCCATTCGTTTTGGTGTGTTTGAGCTTTTGATTTCGCCATTTGATTAGGGTCTGTCCGTTTTGAATTTTCCACTGTCGGTGTTCAGTTTTTTTTTCAATTTGTTTTTTTGTAACACATGTAGCTACTGTACAATTTGTTAAGATTAGTTCGGTATTCAATAGCTGCCTAAATCAACGTCAGTTGTTATCTGGTAGATATTTGCCTTATTAGCAATCCTTAATGTAAGTATGGATAGAACGTACTACTCCTAGCATGTAGCAAGGGCTAATCGATGTTCAATACTGCATAAGAACATGTACTGTGATATTTTATTTTAATAAATCAATGGCCTTGAATCAAGATCAGTGATGTGGTTGTTCTGCATTGGTGATTTTCGTTATTTATTCCCTTTTCTAGTATAATCGAAAGAAACCGTAAAAGAATCAATGTAGAACGAACAACAACCGATAAGGAAACCCGGGAACTAAAATAAAGCTTGAACTCACTCTATTTTTATGTAAAAAATGACAAAATCACTCTTTACAAATATAAAAAAGAAGATGTGGTATAACTTGCAATGAAACAACTCTCCGCAAGAGACCAACATGAAACAGAAATAAACAACTTTAGGTCATCGCATGGCCTCCAACAATGAGACCCGCAATGAAAGCCTTTTTTTACCCGATTATAATACTGAAGTAGGTATTAACGTCGGAAAAACATTATTTAATTTACATTTCCAAAAAAATTAAAATCAACAAATACGAATTGATGTAAAACAATTGGCAAATAATTAATAGCTCTCATGATTTACACAGGGCCAATTCCAAGTTAGTCGTAGTCATGTCCAAGAGTTTTCAAAACCAAATTGTCCACACTGCTTTAAATATAATTCCGCTTCTTCTCTGAAAATTCAATCCCTCTCAAGTAACTGTGAATTTTATTTAATAATATTACAATTGAAAATAGTGCCACTTATTCAGTATGCTGTTTGTTATAGTTGTAAACATTATATTTTAAAATATATCAAAGGGACATTCAAACTCACAAGTCGAGAATAACTGACTACGCCAAGACAAAATAAGAAAAAAAGAGACCAAAAAACCAAATGACAAACAGACAAACAAAAGCACACAAAACACAAAATATAAACTAAAAGCTGATGAGCAACACAAACCCAACTAAAAAACTTGGGTGATATCAGTTTTTCCGGAAGGGTAAACAGATCCAGCTTCATATGTGACACCAATGACTGTGTTTGTTCACGTTAACCCTTTCCCTTTCATGCATTTTAGACCTTTACTTATCGAAAATACGTTATCGAAGTTTAAATGAATACAGAATTCGCATCAATGGTCATACACATGCCATGTTGGGCTCAAATGAAAGATAATTGGTTAAATATTTCAAAAAAAATAAGTTTGAAGATAATTCGTCATTTTTTGGTCACGTGGTATATTTCCAAAAGTCACGTGACTGTTGGAGAAAAAGTGAAAAAATACGAAATCCTTGGGCAAAAAGTAGTGCAGAGACATATTGGTGGGCTAATAGGGTCAAGTTTTGATGGACACACAATGCCTCGAGTCTGTTGAAGCCATATAAGTTATCATAGTGGTATAAATAGACGCATAACGTGCTATAGGCCTTGAAATATCGATGTCCGTAACATTCAAAATAATTGATTTTAGACGCTCTTTTTGTCCGATTTCAAACTTGGACCCTAGTTGTTTGTCTAATTCGTTTTCAATCAATCAGCAACCTAAACTTTGTTTTACAAGGGAAAATTCATTGAATTACCAATGCTAGCTTGATCTGGGACACCCTTGACCGAGCCCGATGGAGCAAAGGGGGTAAAAAGGGGGGGGGCAATTTTGCACACACACATTCTTTTAAAAAAAAATTCGTAGGTTTCCTTTTTGAAATTGAAAGTTAAGTTAAGTTACATTTAATATAGGAAACTATTTTTCCAACTCTGGCAGTGAGATTCGAACTCTCAATCTTAGCGCCTTGGGATAGATCAGCGTACCCCTGCGCCACTGGCATTGTAGTGAATTTATCGAAATTTAAGTACTTAAGTCTACTACTACGGAAGAAATAATATAAAGATTCTCACCCAGTTTGTTTTCTTTTTGGAATTATGTGTTCAGATGATAATTTTTTGTTGCCAAATGTATGATTTTTACGCAAATCTAGGAGGAATCCACTCTTTAAACTGTCATTTTTTCATTGAAATATACATGTTCCTTTATTCAAACAAAAGTGTTTTCAACTTTAGTATACCGCAACCCTTACGAAACCATGTTTTGTTACATCTATTTCAACTTTGCCAAAAAAATTCAGAATATTTTAGCGGTTTTTGTCTCTTTTCTCATAATATCTTTAAGAAATGACTTCAGATTTTTAGCGTAATTCAAGTTTGTGATTGCGCTGCTACACTAAAAATTACATTTGCAACTAGTGTACAAGTTAGAACTATTAGTTTAATACTATTCTTCAAAAACTCACTGCACAGTTATTGAAAAAAGACATAAATCCTCTTAAAAGAGCAGTTTTCTTTGCACTTCTTTTTGAAAATATCCCTCAAAATTCGAAGAAAAATAAATGGTTTTTACAGAAAAATTACACATCAGTAAGGGGCGACTTGTTTATTAACTATTAATGATAGAGATTTGATGCACATTAAATCGCATTGCTGGTTATCTGAGGATTAATCTGAGCCCTTAACCACATCTGTACGTCAGCAAATGGCGATTAAACAAGTCTAAATGTCCCAAAAAAATCTTGAAATTGGTTTCATCAGTAAGCTGTACCGGTGTGAAAGGGAGAGGGTTAAATCAATGATGAAATTTGATAGTTGTTTTCATTTATATTGCTAGTTTTTGAAGATTTTGATGGTATGTCAAGACAACTGAAACGTCATCTTGGACACAATTTGTGGCTAACCACAGAGTGAGTGAATTATATAACATTGTATTTAAAGCCTTCAAATTGCCTTTCGTATAATTGAACCTTTCCTCCGTTAAAAACTGGAAATGTAACCGTTCTTGCAAGTACAACATTTTCTCGGATTCAACAGACTGCGCAACTAATTATTTTGGACATTTCATACAGTAGAAACATTAATTCAACACATTGTAAAATTGTATTTTTCAGCTTTTTACCATTTGTTAGATTGACTCTTGATTAAAGTATAAGCACCTGATAGTCTTTTCTACTTGAGCCCAATCGTCGGTTAAACTTAGTGGTCAGGTCATTACAAATACGGTCAAGTGATTTCTTATAGAAGTTATCGCCATTATATGACGAATTTTACCAATTTGCATGTCTAGCTATAATTATAATGAAATATATACTAAAAGATAGAAACTTTTAATAGCAAAAATAACCAGCAAGACAAGATCTACAAGGAAGTCAAAATGTCAGGCGAAATAGTCTATAATATTGGAGTGTTCTCATTGTTTAAGATGCACATAGACACAGATCACAGTATGGCACGTGCACGTTCTTTCCATTCCCCCCTTAAATTCCTTCCATATAAATATTTCTTTCCGTTTACGTTCCATTTTCGGTTTCCGCCGTTTAGCAACAGCCGTTAGTATCTGTTGTTGTCGGATCACCGTTATTTGATATTGTTGGCGGTACACCGTTAATATCTGTTGTTGTCGGATAACCGTTATTTGACATTGTTGGCTGCACACCTTCAGTTTGTTCTGACGTCACATCATCTCCATTTTCACTATCGGTATCGGTATCGTTATCATCAGTATCGTTATCACCGTTTGGCTTATCTGTTACTGTGCGTCCTGTATATGGAAGTATAATAAGATAAAGAAAATAGAAATTCAGTTTGCAAATAGTATAATAAATACCTATGTCTATATTTCAAGATAAAGATAATAGATTAATGAATTGATGACTGTAAAATTATCATTGACAAATACTACGTGCATTTCTGCCTGTCCCAAGTCAGGCGACTTTCGCTCAGAGATTGTCATTTTTGTTTTCCATTATATTGTTTTATTATATATTTAGCCTTGTTTCAACTGAATTGTTTCGTATTTTTTTATGTCAAGTTCTTTTATACCAACAATACGATATGGGGTTTCCATATTGTTGAAAGCCGTGCGGTTGTCTATAAATGCTTACATCAACCTCATTTGAGCTTTTGTAGTTATTTGTCTCTTTGGCAATAATACCGCATATCCTTATTCATAAGACACTAACCGTTGAAGAAAGAATGTAAACTTTCACGTGTTTTGAAGTTCGGGGTCTTTATGGCTTTCTATGCAGTACGGGTTTTTCTTATTGTTGAAGACCGTACAGTGACATAAAGGATTTTCCAGAATCTCACACCCAAAAGCCTGAATCTGATTGATTTTATAATTTATGGTTGACTACGTATTTTTGGAAATACACAAGTATATTTACTGGTTCGCTGCAGTGAAAAGTAAAATATAAAATCGAGTATTAATTTAGTTTACAAACATTTGATTCCAGTTTTTTAAACAGGAATATCGGATGACACATTACCATTCTTTTTTATCTATATTTATTGACACTAAATATTATCTTTAAATCAAAAATATTTATGATATTACATATAAATGTAGTGTTTTCTACTTCCTAAATTTGTCTTTGAAACAATCTTTTTTTCCACAGAAAAAGCCACTTTTGTTAGAAAATGTAACAATTCGTTCGAAAAAAATGTCGAAATGGAATCCCAAAAATAATAGTCAGCCGCTTATGACATTGGCATATGAACTTATATTGTGTCTCATATGTCAACTTTAATTGAGTATTTATTTTATCTTACTACGGTCTCGAAGACTACTATGCTTATCATTTTAAAATAATTTGTTTATTTTTTTTGACAAATTTGTGACACTTTCATAAAATAATTTATTATTATTGCATGAATACTTTTGAATAGCTTGATATATTTCGACCAAAAATGCTTTACTGGTTACCAAACTTTTTCCGATTTAACTCTCCTTTTTAAATTTCCAAATCATCATATCGCGTCTCCATATATTTACATTTTATGTTTTATGTGTAAAAAATATACATATATTCATATATATAATACTATATCTGTAAACAAGTCTAAATTGAAAACTAGTTTCAAACCTATGATTACGTTGAATAAAAACTACAATTTTTATACGTGTGCATGTAAGACTGTATTTATATAGTTAACATACATGTACCTGCAACAATGTAAAATATGAATAAAGTCAAAATCCCTATCACAGCCAACTTCCTCATTGTGAAAGATTTACTGTTTACAAGTTACAAGTCTTCGTAACGTCCTCGTGCACATGTTACCTGAAAATGCATGTCCTTTTATAATTCATTAGAGATATGTACAAATTAATTAAACAAAAAATATGTTATATGCATGTGCGAAATTAATTTCTATAATTTAGTACAATAATTTCGCAGGTAAAACAATTTATTCAGTTCTGTTGCCCTTTGGTCTGATATTGTTGTAAATTTAATTTTGTATTGTAGTTTTCTGATTGGCAATTATACCACATCTTATTTAAATAAATTATTATGCTTCAATGAATATTATTTTTCATTTCGATATTAGAAAATTATCAAATTGAGATAATAAAAAAAAATGATTTATCAATGTAACATGATAAATATTTAGCTTTTTTCATATATGAATTCTAAACAGTTTTTGAATATCAATTCTCCACTGTGCATATATATGCATTTTAGGTAAAATGAGATTGAAACAAAATTGAACAACCTTTGCATACGGTATATATACCGAATGTTGACTTGAGTATAGAAATAAAGTCAATTCGACCTCTGCAGTCCGATCAAAAACCCTGAATTGTGAGATAGTTTTGAAATAAAGTCACGTTCTGACTGCAGACATGCATTATATCAGAACTTCGGTTCCGTGTAGATTCCAAGAGAACTATTGCAATACTTGTGTCTTCCGTGTCATCTCGTAACATAAAATGTCCGACCCTAAAGTTAATGCATTCGTTTTTAAATTAGCTACCCAGCCCTAAAAGGACAAGCGACCTTTCTCATCACTTGACGTCCGTTGTCCGTCGTCGTTAACTTTTAAAAAAATCTCCTCTTAAACTACTAGGCCAAATTGAATCAAATTTGGCCACAACCATCATTAGGGTATTTAGTTTTAACAACCTGTCCGATGAGCCCACCTGCCAACCAACATGGCTAAAAATAGATTAGAGGGGTAAAATGCAGCTTACAAAAAATATCAGGTTAGCGACACAGGCTCTTTGGATCCTCTTGTTTATATAGATAAGACCGTTGGTTTTTTTTTTTCTATTGAATTTTATTACACTAGTCAGTTGTTGGCCCTTTAAACATGTAGCTTGCTGCTAAGTGTTTTGCTGTTTACAAGTTACAAGTTTTCGTAACGTCCTTGTGCAAATGTTACCTGAAAAAATATGTCCTTTTATGTCTCATTAGAAATAGGTGTAAAAAAAAACTATAATTAATAAAACAAAGAATATATTATATGCATGTCACTAAGTGATGGGTCTATTTCGTGTAATAAAAATTATATATTATATAAATGGAAATCTGAGTTTTCTAATCTGTATAATAGAAATTGTAATAATTATGATTATGACTTAAATAATCAATCTGTACTTGATGATATACTTGACTGTGAAATTTCAGTTGAAGAAGTTTTGAACGCTCTACTGTCTTCTAAAAACGGTAAAGCTCCAGGTTATGATGAGATTCCCGTTGAACTTTATAAGAATCAGACAACGTTTTATGTGGTCAAATTGTGTTATAACACCAATCCCTGAGAGTTCTGCGTCAGACCCACGAAACCCTCTTTCGTATCGCGACCAACTTCCTATAAACTCTATTGTGGTGTTCTAAATGTACGTTTAACACACAAACTTGATGACATCGACCACCTGCATGATGAGCAAAATGGCTTCAGTAAAGGTAGAAATACATTGGACCATATAAGTACTTTAACAAACATTATTGAAACACGAAAACTTCGAAAACTTTCAACTTATATTGCATTTATTGACTTTGAAAAGACCTATGATTGGATTAATAGAGATTTATTGTTTTGTAAACTACAGTCATTAGGAATAAGTTCTAAAATGCTTCAGGCAATACATTCATTGTATAGAAATGCTCAGTCTTGTGTTAAGATTAACGGTAATTTTACTGATTGGTTTAACGTAAATTGTGGCTTAACACAAGGGTGTATAATATCGCCATTATTTGTTCAAAATTTTTATAAACGATTTAATTGATGATATAAAAAGATTAAATATTGGTATTACTATTGATAATGATAAAGTTTGTATATTATTGTATGATGTTGTATTTTTAACTGAAAATGAAAATGATTTACAAAAACTGTTAGATACACTCAATATATGGTGCAATAAAAATGATATGACAGTTAATTTAGATAAGCCAAACATTGTACATTTTAGGACACAGCCTGTGCCTAGAACTACTTTTCAATTTTTATTTAATGGTAACAAAATAGTTACTGTATCTCATTATAATTATCTTGGTTTACTTTTTACTGAATTTTTGAGTTATGATGATATGACAAAAGCGGTAGCAAAATCCGCTAGTAGATCATTAGGGCTATTAATATCCAAGTGTAAAGCAAATGGAGATTTTTAGTACTCCACATTTAAACTTTTTGATTCTTTAGTTTTGTCTGTTATTGAATATGGTGCTGCCATATGGGGTACGAAGGATTTATCATGCATTAATAGTGTGAAGAATAGAGCCATGCGCTTTTTTATGGGTGTCGGAAAATACACACTAAATCTATCATTATATGGTGATATGGGCTGGGTGTCTTGTAGTATTAAGCAATGGTCTTATGTATTTAGAAACTGGTCACGATTAACAAAAATGTGTGATGAGAGGTTGAATAAAAAAGTTTTTTTTATGGAGTAATTCCTAACGAAAGTGTAGAATAAAAAATTGGCTATTTAGAGTAAATACCAAATTTATTAGTCTTGGTATGAACAATTTGTGTAATACTAATTATATTCTAAGTAAGAATGATATAAAAGGTATTGAAAATGTATTATTTGAAAATTTTAAGCAGGAGTGGTTAATAAAATTGATGTCTAATGATACAAGTAAATTACGAACTTACAGAGAATTTAAATGTGTATATGGTGTTGAGAATTATTTACTTGAAAATATGCCTGGTAAATACAGGAGTGCTATGTCTAAATTTCGGTGTGGTGTTGCACCTATTAGAATAGAAACAGGAAGATACGAGAATTTATGTTTAGAAAAAAGATTGTGTTTTAATTGTAATGATGTTGAAAATAAAAAATATGTTTTATTGCAATGTCCAATATATGCAGATTTACGTGATAGCTTTTTTAATCATGCTTGTCACTTTGAGAATAGTTATATTAGTATGCTTGATGATGAAAAACTTATACGTATGTTTATAATGATGATATGCAATTTTATACTGCCAAAATCTGCCATGATATATTATTAAAAAGAAAAAGTGTTTTATATGTTAAATGATTGTATATACATTACTTTTACATGTTTTATGTCAATATGTTTTAATCAGGTTCTCATTACTCTTTGAGTGTTTTATGTATAAGCTGAAATTAACCTTTTATATCGGTCGATGGAACACACGTGTATCTATTTATATATATTTTTATTTATTATGTGTTTTAGTCAGTCTCTCGTAACTCTTTTTTAGAGTGGCTTATGTATACGCTGTTGTTCATATATTTTATATGTTTTAGATGTATGTACATAAGGTCAGACTTTAATAAAGTATTTGTCTTGTCTTGTCTACAAAATTAATTTATATAACTTAGTACATTAATTTTGCAGGTAAAACAATTTATTCAGTTATACAGTTTTTTAATATAAATTATTCACTATGCATATGAACAATCTCCGTATAATTATGTATACGCTTCTAGTGTTGACTTCAGTACTGAACTAAAGTCATTCCGACCTCTGTAGTCCGATCATAGTTTTTGAAATAAAGTAAATTCTGGACTGCAGACATGCATTTTATCCGAACATAGGTTTAACAAAGGAGCCATGTAATTTCTAAGAGAGACTATTGGAATACTTAGGGTCTTTAATTCCGTGTCCTTTCGCAACCCAAAATGTCTGACTCAAAAGATAAAGCATTCTTTTTGTTATACAAATCCGTTCGAATTGTTTTACACCAGTCAATTTTGGGCCCTTTATAGCTTACTGTTCGGATTGAGATAAGGATCTGTGTTGAAGACCGTACTTAGACCTTTTATTGTTAACTTTTTACACATTGTGACTTGGATGGAGGGCTGTCTTAATGACACTCATACCACGTCTGCATCAATGACTTTTTTACCTAAATTACTGAAACAGCATGAAATAATTTAATTCATATCTTAATCCTCTGCCAATCATAATGTTTTTTGATAATCTGAGTCCTATAAAATACTTTCTTACAAAACAGATTTTAAAATGAGAATATATTAAATTATTTCTAAATCTGATAATAAAACTACATGTATCACAATGATGTTATATTTAGAACTTCAAGATGTTGTCATTTTATTTTTGAGATGTTTTCCGTGAAGTCCAATTAATAAGCTGCATGATTATTTATTGCAATGAAGGTATACTGTCATCGTGCACATTCTTGTCAAAAAATAACATGTAAATCTGCTGACTGTTGATATATTCGTCATATGCTACTACATTTTTTTTACTTACAGTGAACTACTTACTTATTTAAACAAGAGAACCTGTGTCGTTCACCTTGGGATATATATAACAAAAGACACGCTCCAACAATGTAGACGAGAATAAAAGAGGGACACAAGATACCAGAGGGACAGTCAAACTCATAAATTTCTATGTGTTTAGATAGTACTGCATGCTCATTTCGTCATTCATTTGTTTATGTATTATACTTTGACCTCATGTTACACATTTATGTGTCTGAGCGTTATCAATAAATCTTGATACGAAAAAAAAAATTTAAAAAATCTGTTGTCTGTTGATATATTCGTCATATGCTTCTACTTTCAGTGAACTAATTAGACGTCTAATTAATTAAATTAATTAATTGAATAATGTCGTCTGAAAAGAAGAAATGATTTTTTTCTATTGATAACATAGTTTATTATAATTCATTACATTAACTCAAATGAAACATTTTAACGTAAGGATTTTATTATTTTCAATCAATTAAATTGTGCCGTCTATCTACCAAAACAGCGCAAAGTTAAAAAAAAAATCTGAGTTATTCTACAGCGCGGATGACGCCACATTGTATCAAGTACTTTATATCATTTGAGTATGCGAATGGCATGTTCGACATTAACTCTTCGATGCGACGATTTAGTTTCTTGCATTTAGCACGGTCTCTTCTTGTTTTATGTCGCAATTGGTGTCTTTTGTAAGGCGTCATAAATGGATAGCGGTTAACTTAGCATATATTTTATCCGCGAATATAAAAAGGTTCTCAGGGAAATCAGGTTGTAGTCCGTATCCTATATATGGCATCGAGTTGAATTGTTGTGCATCATTTTGGTGGTCAAGGAAATCGCAGCGTACTAGTCGTATGTGATTTTAGTTGTCAATCAAAACCTGGGTGTGTATACAGTGCATATGTCTGTGTCCGGAATAAAACTGTTCCTCTGACTCGGTTTGCGGGCGATAAATTGCATGAGGTGTACCATCTAGTGCCGCGACTGCGTTGGGGAGTCCTGGCCATCCGCCTTGCAGGGACAACCACTCGTTATTCGACGGCCAATCCAATGGAGAAAATATCTCCGATAACAATGGTACTATACCAGCAATTCTATGTGACACAGTAAATGAAGAAACATCAAATAACAAAGACAAAATCAAATAACACGTACATGTACTATGTGTTCTTAGCCACAAGATAACCATCAAAAGTCGATTTCTGGGAGACACTTTATGTGGACGTCCTCGAGTCCCAACATTCAGTATTCTTTTTCCAAGTAGATTCAGCATCTGAATTATTGTTTCAGGTGTTACACCAGTGACTCGGTAGAAATCGTATCGATGTGAAGAAAAAAGCGCAAAATATCTCTGCCATTCCAGACGTCTTCTTCTGTTCTTAATCTCTGTCTTAAATAAATAAGAGGATCGGGAGGGGGTCTGATTATAAGAAGTACCAAAGTCAGCATCTCGTAAGAACCTTGTGCAGTCGGTTGGTGGTATTTGTAATTTTACAAATAGGCATTATTGCTGTGAACATATCTTCAATGTTTGTCTAAAACAAAAAAAAAGGTAAAAACCAGGATTCAAATAAATGAAACAATTTCTCAAAATAATGAAACTGTTTTTTTTTTTTTTCATCAGTATTACATCTGTATGGTGGGAACGGTATCATTAAAATTTACCGTCGTATGATTATATCCATAAGAACTTTGGCACAGGATGATTTTTAAACGCTACCCTCCCCCCCCCCCCCCCCCCTCTTTTTTTACAAACAATTTGATAAGGGGAATTCATAACCTGGAACACCATGAAACGTTCACATAATTAAATAATTTTTAAAAAGGGGAGTTCTTACTCCTAGAATACCCCCATCCAGGGTCCGCCAATGCTACCTCACTCGATGATAATGTTTTGCGCTTAGATAGCAATGATAAAAGTTGTTATTGTAACGTGTAAATCAATAATAACTATTTTATTTTCTTTAGATGGTCCCGAATTTAAACTCTCGACTCTCAATTGTCAACAATAATTATTTATCTAACATGTCTAATAAACAAAAGACCATGTGTCGTTTACCTTGGTTACTTTGCATCTGCGGTACAGCCCTTGGATGGTGTAAACTTCCCAAAACAACGTGTATGATGTAATGGTGTATGTCACATGGTGCAATGGTGTTAGGTGTATGGTTCTATGGTGTAAGGGGAATGGTGTAATGATGTATGAGGAATGGTTTGATTGTGTAACGTGCGATTGGGAATGGTGTGAATGAATGATGTACGACATTTCATTGGTTGAAAACGAAGTTTATTTTATTTTTATTTTTTGGATTGTTAACATAATTTTGTAGTCGCATCCTTTCTTTGAAATTTAATTGCATTATGGGTAATGTTTGATCAAGTAAATAGAATGGGGAATGGTGTATGGTGTAATGTGGAAGGTGTATGCTGCGAGGGTGTAACGTGTAAGGTGTAATAGTACAAGGTGTATGGTGTAATGATGTATGGTGTATGGTGTAATGGTGTATAGTGTTAGTGGGAAGTTTACACGGTCCAAGGACTGTAGTATCATTGGTGTCTCCCAGACATTATAATATCTCAAAGAAAGTTATTCATTAAATTTGTTTTAATACAATTACTTCAGAGTGGATAGTTGTTGTATTAAACTATATATATACTAGACAAGAAAAACGAAATGAAAACAAGAAGATCTGGAATGTTTTACATGTGTCAGTTACAATTTAAATCGAAGAGTAAGCTAAAAATAAATATAAACAGGATTTTCAATCCTAAAAGGTAATTTATGAAAAAACAGAACATTGTGTAAAAAGCGATATTATTCAATCTTTATACTAGTTAATAAACAATTAACAATATCTTCTTTTCAAAACTTATGACTCTAAATAAAAGATGTGATTTATCAATTTGGTTATATCAAAAACATACACAATCAAAGAGCTGATAGCTCTGAAGTGGAAGAAGGTGAATAAAAGGTAACTTGAATTACCATAAAAGCAGCCCCACTTACCCAGGCTGCTTTGTTCCATTATCGTTAAAATGTTTTTTTTTTCTTCAAACAAGAAAAGGTCATAAGTACATGGATTTCCCATCCGTACAATCATTTTCTATGTTCAGTTGACTATGAAAATTAGGTAAAATCTTTAATTTGGCAGTAATTAAGAAGATCATATCAAGAGGAACACATGTGTACTAAGTTTCAAGTTGATTGGATTTCAACTTCATCAAAAACTACCTCGACCATAAACTTTATAACCAGAAGCAGGACGGACGGACAGACTAGAAAACATATTGCCCATAAATGGAGCATAAAAATAGTAAGACTTGTTACATACCTGCCAACTTTTGAAAGTTCCCATATGGGTTTTTACTGCACAACAATTTTAAAGGTTACAATTTTTAGCGACGTATTTTGCAAGATCTGGATTGTCTAGAAAAAGTGTCATATTTGTATGATGAACTTACATGCCTTTTCCTTAAGTCTGTTTGCATGATTCTAGTTATATATTAAATCGGTAGAAAAAATATACATGAAGCTAGCAGACCAGGGTTTATTTTCCAGATTAAGAATATTAGATGCTTGTTGAAATTTCCAATTTTGAATTATGCACAAAGATGGACCTTTAACAGGTTGGGAACAACACTCCAAATGAGGGTAACCTAACTGGAAGATCATCACAACCCACTGTAAAAAATGAACACAAAATAGAATTTTTCAATAAAATGCTGAAAATAGGCTTTAAAGTATTAAAATGCATTGCAAAAAACAAATATTTCATTAAATAAATTTAAGTAGAATATTCCTATGATATTCCTTTTCATATTGGATACAAATTTTATTGAGTCTACTGCAGACACTTTGTAGTCAAAGTGTTTCAACTGAGGTACTACACAGGCGTCAAAAGGCGTCATTATGGAGTAAAGGGGGTGGCGTCAAAAGGCGTCATTATGGAGTAAAGGGGGTGGCGTCAAAAAGCGTCATTATGGAGGAAAGGGTTAAGTACTGAATGGTCAAAACATCATGTTTTTTTATCGACATAAATTTTGTCATAAATGTAACCAAATGATGTAGAAATTGTGTTTTTTCTTCAAATTTCCATCAAATTGTAATGTTTATAGTTCCATTATTGCCTCTCTATTTGAATAAAATAAAATAATAAGAAGAATCTGTTTCTTGTTTTGTTTTGTTTTGTTTTTGACAAATGATTGTTCACTGCTAGCAAATGAATCATTATATTTATATATCTTATCTGTATATATTTTTGTTCATGTCTTCATCTCCTTATCATTTGCATTACTTATCCCGTTTGTATGACTTGTCTGTAGAATAAATTTTAGGACAAGTCTAATAGTAATGCCACTTAGAGTGTTTGAACACAAGTTAATTCATCTGCGGAACGTTTTGCTTTTTCCTAAAGCGCTTTTCTCTAATCCAAATGTTTCCAAATTTGTACATGCTTCATAACACGACCTATAATAATCTATTTGTTTTAATGAAATAATGTTTTATCTTTCATATTCGTCATAATGGCGGCGAAAACATTATAATGTCTCACATCTATTGCGTTTGAGAGATCAGTGTTCCTCTTTTCTGTTGCATTTGGCATATTTTCGTAGGCAGACATTGGCAAGTAATTCATACTTACTATTGATTCTATTCTTTTTTGGCATTGAATGTGCAAATTTACAGTACTGCATATCATTTTCAGGATATATGCTACTGTGATAGAATGTGGCTTAAAATTAGTTTATTCGCGAAAAATAACTTCAAAAGTTACTCACACTTAACAATTTAACTAATTCAAACATCGAGACATTTACATTGATAAAAATCTGTATTTTTATTTAAAAAAAACAAAAACACATATTTGGAAAATCATAAGGGCAAACTAGGAAAGGGAGTGTGACACGACTAGCTTATAGAAGTTAACAGTGTACAGTAAAACTGATATATGATTAGATAATGTAAGAAGAAGACCCGTAAGTAATGATTTGTATATTATGTCAATATATAAAGCTTATATGTTATTGAGAATTTAACATACATTTACTCTTTCATTTTATAGCAAATGTTTGCTGATATCTTCTTTCGTGAATTGATTATAACCGTTCCTGTGTTTGGTAATTAAAAGAAAAAAATAGGAAAGTCACATTGTATCGCAATCTGAACCGTGGGAAAACTCTACGACAGGGCTAAAATTTCCAACATTTTTAGTGAAGTGTTACATATGAAACGGATCGTATAATGACATAAAAAGTTCAATGTAGGATATAAAAGAAACTTAATTCATATAGTTTTTTCACTAACCCCCCTTACTTTTAACTTAATTTCGGAAAAAAATGATTGACCAATAAGGGTACATATAAAATCGATGTCAATTAAACAAAACTTGCAGCAATTTCGACCCCCCATCCCCAAAAAAATTTAATGAAGTTTTTTATGTTTCATTTATTTTTTTTATGTCGTCCCTAATAAAAGAAAGAAGTAAATTTGTAATAACATTGTTAACGTCTTTTTATTAATCATACTAGCATCAACTACTGTTTATTTCTTAAACAACGATAATATCGTTTACTATAGTATGTATGCATGATTATTGGTTTTGTTTCCATCAGATATATTTAGCCTTTTTCGCTCACCTGCCCTTCAAGGCAATGTGAGCTTTTCTCATCACTTGGCGTCCGTAGTCGTCCGTCGTCGTTAACTTTTACAAAAAATTTCTCCTCTGAAACTACTAGACCAATTTAAACCAAACTTGGCCATAAAAACGGAGTATATAGTTTTTAAAATGTGTCCGATGACTGGGCCAACCAACGAAGATGGTACGAAAAAGTAGTACATAGGTGAAAAATGTAGATTTTGGCTTATATCTCTGAAACCAAAGCATTTAGAGCCAATCTGTCACGGATTAAAATTGTTCATCAGGTCAACATCTATCTGCCCTGAAATTTTCAGATGAATCGGAGAACCCTTTGTTGGGTTGCTGCCCCTAAATTGGTAATTTTAAAGAAAATTTACCGTATTTGGTTATTATCTTGAATACTATTATAGATAGAGCTAAACTGTAAACCGCAATAATGTTCAGCAAAGTAAGATCTACAAATAAGTCATCATGACCAAAATAGTCAGTTGTTCCCTTAAGGAGTTATTGCCCTTTATTGTCGGTTGAAAACAAAACTTTACGACAAAAGAGATGATTTCAGCTTTCCAATTGTGAACTTTCCATTTCTAAGTAGCTACATTCCAGCAGCACCTGCATACGCGGGTATATATCTCCCAATTGATACGATATTCCCGTGCTTGCATTTCCTATCATGATTTTCTTGATAGAGGGTTGCTGCTCACAAGGAAGCTATTAAACCAAGAGTTCCAAATGGTGAAGTTGAAATCATCCCTTGGTAAATTTTACGGACGCCATCACGAGTTGGTTGACCGTTATGGAATAACCGTTTCACAAATGATATCGGATATGTTCCATATCTCTGTAACCAAAGCATTTAGAGCAAATCTGCTGTGGATGAAATTGTTCATTAGGT
This sequence comes from Mytilus galloprovincialis, assembly GCA_037788925.1. Classification (NCBI taxonomy): domain Eukaryota; kingdom Metazoa; phylum Mollusca; class Bivalvia; order Mytilida; family Mytilidae; genus Mytilus; species Mytilus galloprovincialis. The sequence goes on along the minus strand of CM075333.1, from coordinate 40,890,224 downwards.
CAGGATCTATCTGCCCTGAATTTTCATACTAATGAAGTAACTTGTTGTTGAGTTACTGCCCCTGCATAGATAATTTTTTCAGCTTTTGGTTCGTATCTTGAATATTATTATAGATAGAGATAAACTGTAAACAGCAATAATGTACAGCAAAGTAAGAGCTACAACTTAGTCACATCACCAAAGTAGTCAATTGATCCATTAAGGAGTTATTGCCCTTTATTGTCAATTTTTAATAATTTTCATCAATTTGGTAAATTTTTGTAAACTTTTACAAAATATTTTCGAATGTCACTTCTGGGCCAAGTTCATTTTAGAAAGAGAAAATTGTAAGAAGCAAGATTGTTCAGTAAAGTAAGATCACCAACACCAAAACAGAATTTTTTCATGAATCCATCTGTGTCCTTTGTTTAATATGCACATAGACCAAGGTGAGCGACACAGGCTATTTGGAGCCTCTACTTATACTTATGTGCCATGTTCATGATATTTTATGTAAATGAGTCAAAGAAAGCCGAATGAAAGATATTGCATATTTTCTAAAAAATTGAAATGTGGAAGAAATATAATGAAATATCAGGTTGCATATTAATATTGAAATATGCAACAATTGAATAAGCAGCGTATAATACCATATGCATGTACACATGAGCGACATATACTCTAAAATGAGTTAAAATAAAGCAGAATGAAAGATGTTGAAAAAAAGTTGTGTTTGTTAGTGGAACCATAATATAAGAAAAGAAGATGTGATATTATTGCCAATGAGAGAACTCTCCACAAGAGACCAAAATGACACAGAAATTAACAACTATAGGTCACCGTACGGCCTTCAACAATGAGCAAAGCCCATACCGCATAGTCAGCTATAAAGAGCCCCGAAATAAGCCTGCTTTTAATTGTGTGTGTTAGAAGATAATGTCACAACCAATGCAAATGTCTCGTGAGATAGTTGAATATAAATAACAGAGAGAAACATCACTAATTGAATTAGTGGCGCCACCAATCATAGTAGACCCGCATGAAACGAATGAGCTCATTATGCAGAGACAATTAGAAAGAAAGTCTGTATGACTGTGTGTTGCGGGAAGATAGAATGACAGATACATATATGGGTAACATTTTATAAAATAAAAATATCATTTAAATGAGCGGCTAAATTATGATTAGATGTTTGCTTTAATGACTGATAATTACAAGCACAATCGGATATGTTAATATGCAGATACATGTGGGGTTTCTTTTAATGGTGAAATCATTGTCAATACATGTACTGGTTATATGCTTCACTGACAGTTACAATTAGAAATCGCCTAATTATCTTGATCGGTCTAGTAAGAAGTTGATTCTTTTATATTTAACTCGGACATATTCTTTTATATCTTATATGTTTTCAATTAATGTCTCTGATATAGTAATTTGCCCCTTAAGAATGACTATATTTAAGCCCAACTTGACAAAAATAAAGAAGAACATATCCCTTTTTATACATGTTTTAAGCAACCATATGACGATGTTTTCATCAATACCGAACAGTAATTATTGTTTCAACGTAAACATTCATTTGTTTACATTATCTTTTTACAAGCGCCCCTACAATCAAGTCTAGAATATTAAGCTTGTATATGTTTTTCTCGTTATGCAACCATTACAGTGTATGTTTAATTTTCTTAAAATGTTTTTCGAATTGTTTACGTTCGTTATTCGTAACATAGATCAGACACTGTAATTAGAACAGAATTAACTGATTTTCATTCGTAAATGTTATTCATCCTTTCACATCATGTATATAGACAAAATTCTGCTCTCTAAGAATGCGGATGGGTTAATTGACCTCTTCAGTATGTAAAACTTAAATTTTTATTCATAGAAGTTTGCAAAAGTCGTTAAAACATCATTCTGATAAAGAAAAACAATGAATATATAAGCTAGATAGATTGGAAAAAACAGCTCTGTTATCCATAAAAATGGTAAACAACTTTTCCAATGACATTTGCAGATGAAATGTCATTAGCCTAAATGTCCTTTATTGAAAAAGTTTAAGTTATAATTGACCATGCAAATTGGTATATATTATTTATTATTCACCGCTCGGGTGACCCTACTTGACTTAACTCTTCTTCGTTTGTGTTTAAGGGCATTCCGATTGTACAGATTAAATGGAATATACTGATCTGATTGTCAAATGACTACTTTAACACAACAGTTATCCTGCAAAAACATCATTTTGCCTAAATGAAGGTGTTTCCACAAGAGTTGTCGGAGGACAACAATATTATCGGAAATTTAAAAAACTGAAATTGTTTGCATCTGTCCTAAGTCAGGAATCTGATTTTCAGTGGTTGTCGTCAGTTTATGTGGATCGTGAATGTTTCTCGTTTTCATATCTTATGTAGGCGGAACGCGGGTCGGGCGTACTAAATTATAATCCTGGTACTTTTAATAACTATTTATATAGACGAGACAGTTAGTTTTCCCGTTTGAATGGTTTTACACTAGTAATTTGTTGGGGTCCTTTATAGCTTTCCGTTCGGTATGAGCCAAAGCTTCGTGTTGCAGGCCGTACCTTGACCTATAATGGTTTACTTTTTTAAATCGTTACTTGAATTGAGAGTTGTCCAATGGAACTCATACCACATCTTCCTTTGTCTTTATGTTAATATAATGTTGAATTGACAAATTTAAATTTAGAAGACTTTTTTTCCAGCCTTTCCCAATAATATGATGGAAGATAATGCATCTAGAGATTTGATCGACACTTTAGCTATTTCATTTGACCTAGAACTGGGCATGGATGTGTGGTCTTGTGAACCTTCGGGAAAATGTATAGTTTGAAGCATTTAGGTACGTCCTTTTGAAGTAAACTGCCAGTCGCGGACGCATCCAGATTTTCAATAGGTCTCCGTACGGCCTTCATTAATAAGCATAGTCCATACCGCATAGTCAGCTATAAAAGGCTCCGAAATGACAAATGTAAAACGATTCAAACGAAAAAACTAACGACCTTATTCATGAACAAAAAATAAACGAAAAAATTGTACACATGAGAGTACCTACAATGCGATTTTTCATATGATTAATTTTTCAAAGGGACATACATGTCACTATTTGAAGGCGTTTTGATTGTCAATGATTTTCGATTTTGTCTAAGACAATGTCTATATAAAGATACAAGTTTTAATCAAATCTTACAAGATTGTACACGTAAGAAAAGACTGGACAGACAAACAGGCAGACACAAACGCTCGTTCTTAATATGCCCTCCATCAATGTGTTGCACAGGGAACAACAAAACAGAAGTCACCAAATGGGCAGTTAATGTCTATGAAGACTTGAAGAAATCGCAAATAGGTAGTAAATACATTATACTAATCTTACAAAGACCTAAAAGGTGTCTGTTCCGAAAAAAAATATTTCTCAAGCCTAACAACCAGAGCATGTTACAAAATGTAAGAGAAATAGAATGCATATAATGAGTCAAAACTAGAATGACAATCTCATGGACTGCAAAGCAAAAGTTCATTCCAAAATTGTGTTTTCAATTTCAATCTATAATCTTTGAAATTATTCAGTTTTAAACTTGACATCGTTGGTCAGGTTGTTGTCTCTTTGACACATTCCACATTTCCATTATCCGTCTTATATTTGTGCAGGGATTATTACACAAATTTCAAATTTTAACAAAATGTTCCATCTTCGAAACGAGCCATCATACAACTCCAAGTTTCGGACAGATGAATTAAGGAAAATTAAAGGCTTACATACTACCTACCTGAAATTAAATGCGGATCTTCATATAAAAGAGAAAGTGTATGTGCAGGGATTTACCTTTAGTATATTTTAACCGCTGAAATTGCCTACATGTCTGTTTTATCCTATTCTATCCTATAGGAATTTTAATTGAGCACCGTTTACATTATACAAATGTGGCTTCGAATTATTTACCTTCCATAGGATTATTTTTCACTACGGTATATATTTTGTCCTGTATAAATCCTATATGATTATGTATTTAACCTAAGGGATTATTTTGTCCTATAATAGGAGAAAAATGTACAATATGATTTTTTCTGTGGAAATATTTTTAGTCCTTTGGTTAATCAGATATCCTGTAGGATATTTTCATAACCTTAGATTTTATCAAACTCATATGATTTCAATATCCTCTAAGATTTTTTAAAAATATTTTATTGGTTAATGCTTTTTTCTTGAAGAATTTATTGTAGTATTTAACTAATTATTTGATAAGCATGCTTTTTCATGTTCTGAATGTGCCTTAATGTATAAGTTTTCTGATTTTTGTGGCATAAACCTTCTTGAATTCATCTCTTTAAACTAAGATTAGAAATGAATGCTTGAGAGGGCTTACAATTTAATTTTGAACACATCTTAACATTTCCAAGGGATGTAATCCTCCACTAAATGGAGTATTGTGCCAGATTCTCTAACATTCCGAAATAGCGATTTTGTTAACCTTGTTTGTTCACTAAATGATGAGCACAGTCATAACAGTAGGCGTGCGAGCGTATTCAACAACATATGTAGCAGTATTTCCTGAGCCTGGCAACAATTGACAGTAATTGCAGTATCCTATAGCTAATACAAAAGAGGAGCGAAAGATACCTGAGGGACAATCAAACTCATTGAACGAAAATAAACTTAGAACTTCATGTCTAAAAGAACCAAAAAAGGAGGACAGACAGATAAATAATAGAACAGAAGACCCAACATAGAAAAAAAAAGACTGAGCAACACGAACCCCAACAAAAAAAACTGGGGATGATCTCAGGTGCTCCGGAAGGTAATCAGATCATGCACCACAAGTGGCACCCATCGTGTTGCTCTTGTTAATACAAACCTGGTAAATTGTCTAATTTGGTAGGTCACAATCGTGAAAAGGGAAGGGGATCGTAGTTACGAGATAAGGAACATATCCGATATCATCTGTGAAACGGTTATTCCATAACGGCCAACCATCTATTGATGGCGTCCGTAAAATTTACGAAGGAATGATCTCAACTTCACCGTATATAGTAACTGTTATACAATTAATGCATTTCGACTAGTGTTGTCGACGGTTAACCGGTTAACCGGTTAATCAGTCGGACGACCGAATACCGAATACCAAAAACGCTAACCGGTTAACCGGACTTGTTTCAATTTCGATAGATTTGATATAAATTTGTGTTGAAAATCAAATCATTAAATAGTTATGTTTTATTTAAAAATTGTCGTCCTGATAATTAGTTTGACAGACAGTATATTGATTGCTATTGTTAATCCTAAAAACATAAAATTAATTAGAGTTCGGGGCAGGATCTTTAAGAAACATAATTAGTAAGCATGTTTTTTTAACAGTAACTTTAAATCAGTAATGAGATTTAATTTTACTAATTACTTCATTATTTCGTTTTCGATCTTATATTGTGTAAACCTACATTTAAATGTGCAACCTCCGTAGTGCAAGGGTTAGTCTTACTTTAAATTCAAAAATTGTGAAATGCAAACCAATGTGAATGTACTCAATGTATACGTGAAAGTACGAGTAACATGATTAAAGAAAAAAGCAAACACAGTGAAGAAACAGGTCGTACAGCATGAACAATGACCTATAGTTGTTAATTTCTGTGTCATTTTGGTCTCTGGTGAAGAATTGTCTCATTGACAATCATACCACATCTTCTTTTTTACAATTAATCATTTCAAATTGAAACACACCCAATTATTTTCGGAGACAACAAGAGAAAAGGAAAGAATAATCGGTTTCAGACATATGGCATATTCAATTCTACGAGATTAAGATTTTTTTTGGATTTTTTAATCTGAAGTTAGTACAAACGCTATAGTTGATACGGTGTATTTGATTATTAAAAGTCAAACTTCGCCAGGAATCCTCACAGACAAGCCTTATAATGCTAAAGGAAAAACCTCAATTCTAAAAGCGTATTTATGACTTTGATGAAAGGTTGTCAAATTGACACTCATACCACATCTTATATATATCTATGTGTAGGGTTCTATTGATAAGGCTTTCAAACACCAACTTAAATTACCGGTTAACCGGTTAATCGGTCGAACGATTATCCGAGTAACCGGTTAGGCAAAAGTGTACGATTTGACAACACTAATTTCGACTATATATAACAACACTTAAATGTGTTATGCACTCAACAGTTTCATTTTAGTCACGACCATGCAGATAAAAAATAGAGCTTACCATACTTAAAATATCACAGAAACACATTTGTGTTCACGGAAACTATAACATAGGTTTTGTTCACGTTCTTACATCGCAATTCAAATGTTTGAAAAGATGAGAACAAATACCCTATCTGGTTATTTATCGACGTTAGTCTCAAGCCCTCCGAAACCATGCTTATTTTAACGCATGTTGGATCACTTATTTATCAAACCTTGCAGTATTTGCATTGAAACTTCATAACGGCGTTTTTTTCTGAATCCTGCAAAATATTCTATTTTTTTCCTTTGAAGGGTACACATACCAACTTTGGTATCTTTAATCATTCTAAACTCAATACATTGTACATGCATACACATATGTCTAAATCATGATATATTCCAGTTATATCTTGACGAACAATATTATAGGATTATTGCATGCATATTGGGGAATATTGTCCCGAGTAGAATTTTATATTGCACGAGCTTGCTTTAACTAGCATTTCTATTCACAAATCTCAAACAGAATTTACACTATGTGACTATAATAGTTTGTGAATAGAAATGCTAGTTAAAGCATTGCTGCAACAATCTCTTTTTCTTTGGTTGCTTTGATATTTTGTCTTTCAATGGTGTCTGTCATTGACATCAAAAGGTATACACGTTGCAGTGTTGCAACAATCTCATCATCTTTTGTTGCTTTGGCATTTTGTCTTCTGATGGTGTCCGTCCTTGACCTCAATAGACATGATAAGTGTTGCAGTGCTGCACCAATCTCCTCTTCTTTTGACGCTTTGGTATTTTGTCTTTCGATGGTGCCCATACTGGAATTCAATAGACATTATAGCTGTAGCAGTGCTGCACCAATATCCTTTTCTGTATTTTTTCTTCCGATGATGCCCGTCGACGTAGGTATAGCAAATACGAAGGTAAATCCATTTAATATGTATAACGTTGATGCAATGGAAGTCATCCAGAACGAAAATCTAATGTTGACATTTTCCTTACTAGCTAGATCCCTAACTGCGGAATAAAACGCTACCAGAGAAACGCAAAGTAAGCCTCCTAAAAATAATTAAAAATTAAAAACAGATGACACTAATTAAACTAATAGTAAAGTGGCCAATGAAATTACAAAAAAAAATGTTGCTTGTCATTGAGTGTTACTGGATGTTCTCTGCTAATCTGTTAGAATAAGATACATAAAAACGAGTTTAAAAATTAAAAAAAACCGCTTAAATATGTAGGACTCGGAGGTGCGATGGGGACGCTGAAGTGCGATGGTCACGCTGAAGTGCGATGGTCTACGCCGAAGTGCAATGGTCCTTTCGCTGAAGTGCGATGGTTTAGCACGACTTTTAGTTGTTTTGACGTTTTCTAAACAACACGGATTCGCAGGCAGGTGGATAAGATTATTTAGATTAAGATTTATTGCGAACAAAGGAATTAAAAAAAAACAACAACAAGGTAACGAACAATTCAAGTCCAGAACAGTTTTGAGCATTAGAGGTTGAGGTTACAAAATAATTTATAACTAAGTCATGCTACAAATCATAAGGAACAAATCGGCTAAAAGATGATCTTGGTCTGCAGATTGGTTATCTAGCGTTCGGTGTTATGCCGCAAACATTTTGTACGACCAATAAAATGTCTGGGTCTTTGCTTCAAGTATGTTTCACTAATAATTATATGTGATTTTTTTTTAAATAAAATAAAATTTATTAAAAGCAATCTTATTGATCGAGTCGATATAATTTTGCTTTATTATTGAGATGAATTCTGCTTTGTAAGAAAACTCGCACTACATATAAGTCTAATTTTTTGTTCTTACAGTATAAATCTTCTGCAACAGGTTAGTCTGCGGAATAGCGGAAAATCAGCTTATTCTAAAGTTTTCATAGAACTCGCGTCACGTTTCGCTATAAGTCAAGCATATATACATGTACTTGATGGCTTTTATTTGTTAAAAACTGTTACGATATTATATAAATGGATGAATGAAGTTCTTATGAGCAATTTCTCGGCTATGATATGACGAGAACAAGTTATATTTGATAAAATGAGATGGACCCTGTGTAGCACTATATAGACCGACACGCTGAACCCTTTTTTTTTGGCGCACTTGACATTTCCTCCAACTCGAATCGCGTATACTAAATTAATGCCATCTAGCCCATTTTTTTGACTCCATACTTCTCCGTGCTAAGCGGATGATTAGCAAATTAGAATTGTATGTATTTTTTATTAGACCCGACTAAAAATTAAAACCAATCTCCCAAATGCGAAGCTAGAACGCTAACCACTACACCACACCTCATTCAATAGAGTTCTTACTTCAGACCATCGCATTTAGCTGGAATAAACCATCACACAGTTTCATTAAAGTCAACTTTATAGTTAGACCATCTCTGACAGAGCCGCCATCGTAATTCAGCGTAACCACCATCGCACTTCAGCGTAGATATAAACAAGTTAACGTCACAATGTTACCATCGCACTTCAGCGTGTTACCAACGCACTTCAGCGTACACCATCGCACTTCGGCGTGATCATCGCGGTTCGGAGTACCATCGCGGTTCCGAGTCCTACAAATATAACATTTGTTACTGTCAGGGAGCAACCATTCAACTTCATAACTTCAAAGAAGGGAGAGGGGACAGGGTTATGTTTTTATTAGTCACATTCTCTTTCAAAATTTATCCCTATAAGGTATGGGATATTTTCATTTTTTTTTTTGTCATCTGCTTGGCCAGAATACTTTTTTCATCAGATTGGGGATCAGAATATTTTTTAAGAAAAACAAATTACAACACCATTCCCCCCTTTCTGGCAGTTAAATGGTCGTTCCCTTATTCATTTCATAATGGAAAAGACTTCTTATTTTTTATCAACATATGTTTACGATCATTTAAATGTTATGCACATCTTACCTGTAATAAAGTAGACAATCGTCTTGAAACCATAAGCGCAACGTCCAGTCCATTTTTTGTCCCAAATGCATTCCACAATGTTACAACTAACAATATCAGCATTGACATATCCAATTATGGCAAACGCTCTTGTTGCTATCCAGAAATCTAAAAGATGTAAATAGAAAAACAAGATATTTTATGCTTATCTGCAACTTTCAAATTTAACCATTATTACAGACAGAAAATGCCCGTACTGTAAGTCAGGAAAGTCCTTAATTAAAAGACGAAATCAAGAGCGCAAACACATCAAACGAATTAATAACAACTGTCATATTCCTGACTTGGTACAGGCATTGTTTACGTAGAAAATAGTGGATTATAGCAAGCTAAACATCTCACTTTTATGACAGTCGAATCAAATTCCATTATATTGACAACAATGTGTGAACAAAACTAAAAGACATAATATATAAAAATGTCAAAAAAAGGGGTACAGCAATCAACATTTTATTATAATCTTAATCACTATAAAAAAATACGTACCAAAGAAGCACAAAAAGCATATAGAAAAAGCACATTAGCAAAAATGAAAGACAAGATTTACAATAGCACAATAACAATGAATAAGACAACGACGAAATGTGTAAGTACAGAGCCACGTCATATGTATCAAAGAAACACAAAGAGACATATAGAAAAAGCACATAAGCAAACATGAAATACAAGAATACAAAATTTATCATAGAACAATAACACAATGACCTGATGTTTTAAGTACGGAGTCACGTCAAATGGATTTCACCAGAAAACAGACTAAACGATGAAAGTAATATTTAACACCCAGTCTCCAGTAAAACCATTCTAAACAGTCCTCGAGGGGGGGGGGGGGGGGGGGGGGGGGTCATCAGAATCGTTTGAATTTTTTGTGTACTGAAACAACATTATGAAAGAAGATCATATTAAATATATTTCATCTTGTTCCAAAGTATTTCAGCTTGGAGATGCCAGTTTTCTCATGTTTGAGGCAGTATTTTCTATAAAATTGGTCACCCTGAAACTTACAAATGCAGAAAATAACGAGATAGATAATGATGATTTATTGAATTATCAAGTGTTGAAGCTTTAGAAACAAGGGAGATAATCCAGTAAAAAATATTTTCAGAAAATCACAAAAACTACATATTTTAAATGCTATCCAGCCTTTAGCCCATTAAAAATATTAAGATAAATCACTTTGTTTTATTAATTGGAATACTTGATTATGCATTTTAGCTAATAAACTTGCTGGGGTCTCTTTCAAGTACAATGTAGAATTCTTCTAAAAAAAAATGCCTAAATTTACATTTTCTCTCTATAAATCAATGAATTTATAGACTATTATTCATGTGTTTCTTTGTCTAATATGTTCTCCTATTTATTTGTATTGTAGTCCTGTATATTATGTTATCATTTTAATTTTATGTTTAACATTGCCATTAAAGTGCGAGGTTTTATTGGCATGACACAAAACCAGGTTCAACCCACCATTTTTTTTCCTTAAAAATGTCCTGTACCAAGTCAGGAATATGGCGATTGTTATAGTATAGTTCGTTTCTATGTGTGTTACACAGTTACGTTTTAACGTTGTGTTTCCGTTGTGTCGTTTATTTTCTCTTATATTTGAGTGTGAATTCACATTACTATAAGACGTGTCACGGTACTTTTCTATCCCAAATTCATGTATTTGGTTTTGATGTTATATGTGTTATTCTCTTCGGATTTTGTCTAATGCTTAGTCCGTTTCTGTGTGTGTTACATTTTAATGTTGTGTCGTTGTTCTCCTCTTGTATGTAATACGTTTCACTCAAATTTAGTTTGTTACCCCGATTTTGTTTTTTGTCCATAGATTTACGAGTTTTGAACAGCGGTATACTACTGTTGCCTTTATTTAAACTAGTATTTTGTGGATAGTTTTGGAAATGTAAGTGTTTCTTTTTCAAATGCATTATGATAATTGACAAATTAATTCAAAGTAACAATGACCATAGTTCAATCATAATTTATGGTGCCATATATTGAATTTATATGGTACAAAGGGAGATAATCAAGTAAAAATGATTTTAAAAAAAACTTAAAATAACTTTTTTCAAACTTACCAATTCTCGGTACATTAAAATATAATAGTATATATTTATTTGGTTATATTATGAAACATAGTTAATAACACATTTAAGCATATACAATAGGTGGGTTGTTGTTTAAATACTTTCTAAAATTCTCCTTGAATAATATTCAAATTTGCCTTTTCCCTGAAATCAATGAAATTAATATTAATATCAATCCTGAGACAATTTTGTGAATGTATTTTTTTATTCTTTTTTCTAAATCATAATTATACCTAACAATGTAAATTGAACTAACAATGAAGGCAATACAATCAAAATAAATAATGCCATACATATTGATTGTCTATTGTACTAAGGGAGGTATTTCTGAGAAAAATGCATTTTCAAAATTCTGAATAAAAAAAATCTATTTGTCTTCAAATTTAGTGTTCTGCTCTTGATACATGTTAAGCCTTTTAATATTTCCTTTCTTTTCATAAAGATACATTGTACATATAAAACAAAGCCTAACGAGGTGTAATAAGAGAATTTTTACACTAAAACTATCGGGATTTCTTGTACGATTCTGTTGAAAAATGTAAACATTTGCAGTTGTTAATTGATAACAAACATTTAAGGAATAACAATCTGTATATCCATATGGTTTCAAAGAATATTTTAAAAATAAACGAGCAATAATTTAACAAGGTGTAAATACCTATAAAAAAACCAATCAAATTAACATTGATTTTTATATGACCAATTAGATAATACAAAGAAATCCATTTATAAAAACAGACTTCTAAACTAATGTGTGCCGTCATATTTTTACTAGAGTTAATTCATCATGATAAAACCATCTCATGTATTTAAATGGTTTTTTTTATGAAATAATTATAAAACAATTTTTAAAGTTGACATCTTTAGATTGAAGTTTTCTAGGCAAAGATACTAGGCAAAAATTAAAAAAAAGGTTAAAAATCTTCATTATAAGGCTATAAGTTGTCTGACGATTTGAGTCATGCAGACTTTTTAGTGGTCCTTTGATTTTTGCCCCTATAGTTTCAATACACCTATAAATTAAACTATTACAGTAATCCCATTTCAAAATAATACGCAAACACGCAAAAAAAAATTAAAATCGTCATTGAAGGACAATAACACCAATAGGAAGTAAACTGGCAAGTTTAGCCATTGAATTGTTTTTACATCTTGTCATGCTGATAAATACAGTCATCATAGATACCAGGACTAAATTTTGTATATACGCCAGAAGCGCGTTTCGTCTACAAAAGACTCATCAGTGACGCTCGAATAAAAAAAAAAGTTAAATATGCCAAATATAGTACGAAGTTAAAGAGCATTGAGAACCAAAATTCCTAAAATTTTTGTCAAATACAGCTAAGATAATCTATGCCTGAGGTAGAAAAGCCTTAGTATTTCAAAAATTCTAAATTTGGTAAACAGTTAATTTATAAAAATAACCATATCAACGATAATTCATGTCAGCATAAAAGTGCTGACTACTGGGCTGGTGATACCCTCGGGGAAATAAATCTCCACATAGCAGTGGCATCGACCCAGTGGTAGTAAATAAACTCATCATAGATACCAGGACTAAATTTTGTATATACTCCAGACGCGCGTTTCGTCTATCAAAGACTCATCAGTGACGCTCGAATCAAAAAAAGTTAAATATGCCAAATAAAGTACGAAGTTGAAGAGCATTGAGAACCAAAATTTCTAAAAGCTTTGCCAAATACAGCTAAGATAATCTATGCCTGAGGGAGAAAAGCCTTAGTACTGGGCTAGTGATACCCTTGAGGAATTAAATCTCCACCAGCAGTGGCATAATTAATAACGATACTGCACTATTTATGTTGCAAAAGTGAGACATATAGCGATCCTATATTCTTTCGTTGGTTACAGCGGCGTCAACATTTAGTTCTTTTTTTTTAGACAGCCATCACTTTTGGACACAATATTCAAGCTTGATATTGTCTGAATTTGGATTGAAATAAAACTTTTGACATTATATAGGTTTCTGACATGAAATAAATGTGGTCAAAGATCATACAATTCTATTGCGCAATACTGTGCAATTAAATTCGAAAGTTGAAACATTTTCGAAAAAAAATATGAATCCCTTTAATGAATCGGAAAAAAAAACTTTACCTTTTTGAAACCCCCTTTGAGCAATAACCCCCAATCCCAGCCTCTCCTTTTTAAAAGGAATCTTGTAGTACTTTCCATAGAGATCCATACACTTTAACAAAAATTATTGTTTAGAAACTAGAAAAATGCTTGTTTTTGGCCCTTTTTGTCCCCTAATTCCTCCATGTTTGGGTAATTAAACCCAAACTCAATCCCAGCCTTCCCTATGTTATACGGAACCTTGTGGTACAATGTCAGAGAGATCCATACATTAACACGAATTCAAGTTATTGTCTGGAAACTAGAAAAATGCTTGTTTTTGGCCCCTTTTTGGCCCTTTATTTCTAAACTGTTGGCCCCATAACCCCTTAAATGTATCCCAACCTACTACTTGTGACATTAAACGTTGTGGTACAATTTCAGAGCAATAGAAATACACAAGTTATTATCCTGAAACTAGAAAAATGCTTGTTTTTGGCCCCTTTGTGGCCCCTAATTTCTAAACGGTTGGGACCATCATCCCCAAAATAGATCCCAACCTTCCTTTTGTGGTATTGAACCTTTTAAAATAATTAAAGAGATCCATTCACTTAAACTAAAGTTATTGTCCGGAAAGCAATGTGTTTTCGGATGACGACGCAGACGCAGACGAGGACATCATACCATTATACAATCGAAAAAAAAAAATGTTTTACCTCGTATAAAAAGCATACAATATTAAAGTAAGAAGATGTTGTATTATAAATTAGTTCTTTTTTCAATGTTTAAAGAAATTTTACAACTTTCTTTGGCCTTTGAAAACACAGCCTGTATTTATCAAATCTTCGTGATTTTCTTAGTTTATATTTTGGAAATTTAACAAACTGACTATAGAGACCTTCTATAAATTCAAAAATAAGTGCAATATGAATAAACAACCGATTTTCAATGTCCCCCCCAACTTCTAAATGTTTGAACTGGGTTCATCTTCAACCTTGGCCGTTTATCTTTAGAAAGCAATGGCATATATCAAAATTAGATAACGATTAATTATACTAGATACTTTACAATACGAACCGATGCTCGTACAGACATACGAACAAAATTTATATATCCCGAGCCGTAATGTGATGCTGAGGGGGACAACAAGAATAGATATTGGGTATATGTCAAGGATACAACATTTCATCTCAGAAGTTAACCAGCCAGAAATGTAAACCAATAGGTCGCTACACGGTCTGCAACAAACTAGGAAACCAGACACCATGTATATGTCCAAGCTGTTACATAACCAAAGTTGCATTTTCACTTTTGTACAATATTCTGTAACAGTATAATTTAAATTTGCTTTGATTAATCTCACATTTTTGACGCTTACCATGAATATGCAACTATAACATTATTACAAACATTAAGTTCTGAATTTGTAGTATTTCAAGTTTCTGCATTAAGCTAAAATTGTACAAACTACAACCCGTTAGAACTGTTTAGTGAATCAAAACTAATGTCTCCCCTGTAGAAGTCACATTTGTAAAAATAAAAAGACTGCAATTGCAATAAACATATATGGTGCGTGAATGGAAATATGCTCTATTTCCAAAAAAATTAACAATTTATGAATCGAGGGGTTAGGACATGAGGAACATAATATATGGTACACTTAATTGGTCTAGTCATGATATACTCATTAAAGCAAATAGTTTATAGGAGGGCATATGAACAGTGTTTATAAGAGGCGCGAACTCCAGCAAAAACATCATAACTGTACTCAATGGTATGATTGAAAATATATAGGTGATTTAATATAGGAATATGAACATATTTCAAGCTATTTAACCATCAATTGTATGTAGGGGACAGGGCAAAACCCCAGTGACGAACTAGAAAGGCAATTAGGATTGAACATGGGTAACGGGTGGGGTTCTGAACTTTTTAAAAAGATAAATCTAAATAGCAACGTCATTATAGGAGGGAGCCGGATATGACCCAAGCGAAAAACCCTTAGCTGTACTACAAAGGTCAAATTTTTGAAGGCTGACACTGACAACCCAATCATTTATCCCAGCAATAATTAAAGATTGAAATAATCTAAATATGTCAGTTCAAAATGCAGACTCGTTATGAAAATTTAAAGAAGAATTAAAAAACCACAATGTTCGAAATGAGAATCAATTTCAACATCATTTATTTGGTCCAAGAAAATAGAATTCTATTTTAACCAAATTGAGATGTTCGGTATCCTTCTTGAATTGTGACTTGTTTAGAGTCAACATGTAAATGTTGTTTAGATATTGAGGACAATCACCATTTTTTTTTTTATTGTCTTTTTTATCGAAATGTAAGGCTATTCTGTTTAATAGTCGCAACTGGCTTCCCGAAGGCTGCGGTTTAGACTTAAAACTTTGGTTTTTGAAAAATAAACTCTTTCCTACGATCAAAATGTGCTAATTATGAAACAAGTATTCAATTGTTATAAAGAGATCAAATCGAATCGTCATAGTATAGTATCAACATAGGTAAACGCACATCATCATCTTTATCTCTGTCGTTTTTTCTTCATTCCCTCTCCTTTTTAATGTGTAGTTTAGTAGTATTTATGTTGTTTTGAACATAAATAATTATTGCATGCTCACGTTCAATTTGTATTGATATATATATATATTGTATTGTGAAGAAAACTTTATAAGTCATAGATATTTCATATCTTTTGGACTGTTTTGTGGTGTATCGTAAATTATACCATAGCTTTTGTTGAAACCCCCGGCAATAATGAGGTTGCCGAGGGGTTTCAACAAAAACTGTGGTATAATTTACGAAACAACACAAAACTTTCCAAAAAATATGAAATATCTGTTTTAACCTATTGCATCTTTCGCTGTTTAAAATTGTGTATTTCATATATTTTTGTTTGTTTACTTCGAAATTTTTTTAATAAGAATCTGTAAAATAACCCTTTTCGGACCTTACACTTAAGGCTCCGCCTACTTTTTAAAACTAGCACGGGCTTCAGAAACAGCGGGTAATCAGTTTGAAAAGATTTTTCGACAGCGATGGATGCATCTTTACATTGGTGACGAAAAAACTGCTTTAGATGTTCTGAATAAGGACACAAGAAACTTCTAGTACAGATATCTGATATTTTGGAAGATTGCTGCAATCCCAAACTTATGTACAATTGAACTGCAAAGGGTAGGTTTTTTTAATTTTATTATTTGTTTTCAAAATGTTCGAAATGTTTTAATTTTTTTATATTGATTAATGATTTTGAGGAAATTAATTTCACAAGAATCTGTCTGAGAGTTTGTATGAATTATTCCACGTTTAACTTGAAACCAGAAGCCCATGAGGGAGGGTAGGAGGGGTCCTGATCCCGCAATCCCGGGATTAAAAACACGAAATCCCGAGGTCCCGAAATTCGAAAAAAAGGATCCCGAAAGGGTCAATCCCGAAATCCCGAGCTTAAAAACACCCGATCCCGGAGTCCCGATAAAGGTCCTATCCCCCCTCGCCCATGGCGTACATTAATTAAACGGGATTTCAAAATGTTCACCATTAAATTCATTGACATGCGACGATATAATTTAAAAAAAAAAAAGAAAAAATAGCTCATTTAGAGCTGGGAACAGTTTATCTAACATATATATATTCCTGTTTAGAGTAAAACGCTATCTAATTTTCACGGTCAAACATAGAGTAGCCTCATTAAACGTCTAGATGTCAGCAGTGTTTAATAAACCGGGTGTGGATCAAACACTTTTAAAGCGAGGGTGGGGGTAAAGCAAGCCAACATTTGAAAATACTATTAAATAGGTTATTTGTTTAAGCAATCATTTATTTCAGCTGGTGCAAAGCGGGCAAATTAGCTTAGTGGCCCCACACTGACTTTGTTGTTTCTATCAAAAAATTCAGACGGCCGCGGTCAGGTCTTGACAATGTTTTTCTTTTGAATACATTATACAACAAAACCATGGTATAATTGTGAAAACTATACCATGGATAGCTATGGTATAATTTTCGGTTATTGAGATTTATACTCGGGTTGCACTCCCATAGGTTACATTGAACAGCTATAGGTTAAGTATGTTTTACTTGTGTTTTGTTCTCTTTGCATTTAAAGATAACATATGTTTAAACCAAACAATTTTACGTGTATGTCTGTCTCTTTTTATTTATGTTTATATCGTTCGTATGACTGTCAACACTTTCCGGATGTATCTCGATGTTCAATAAGATATCTACTAGTATAAAATACGAGAGGTTTTAACTTGCTATCAAACCAGGTTAAATTTACAATTTTCTGCATAAGGAAATGCATTTACCTTACCAGGAATATTACATGACAGTTTTGCCATTAGTTTAAGCTTTTGGTTATGCCAATTAATAAGGGACCTTCCATTTTTTTTCCTGGAGTTCTGTATTTTTGTTATTATGACTTTTCTACGTACGAAATGCTGACTGATTACTTTATAAAGAGCCCATGCATTGTTCATAATTATCATGGATTTTTGTTTATGTGATATATCGTTTAAGACTGTTAGTCATCAAATATGAGAAATTAAGTCAAATCGGTGATCATGAATTTGGAAGATTATATCCATTCATCAATCTGAAAAACATCATGCCTTACATATTATTTTACATTTGAGGATTTCAAATACATAATGGGACGTATCCTCGGGGAGGAGATGTACTTCTGAGACATGACACAATAGAACTGTTCCTCATGCATGTCATGCAAGCTTATATATTAATTCTTTTATTATTCTAATTTAAACATTTGAAATATCAAAAACATTTGAATTATTAAATATATGAAATCATCTTACCTATAAGTGTATTAAGTTCATCAGGTCAGGCATGCCAATCAGTGTTCGATATAAACATGGATATCAGACTTAACTCAGTACATTTACCTCTGAAACACCACTTCCAAAGTCCAAAAGAATGCGTAGTTTCAATAGATGCTTTGAAAGTTACATTAAAATTCTTCGAAGGAACAAAAAAATCAGCCTCAAAATTGTTTAATAATAACAATGAATATTCCGGTATACCAATGGTAATCTAGTATTAAGTAAATAAGATTCCGATATTCCCCGAAAAGTATGCCACTGTTGTTGATAATAAAAGACATTTGTTTAGAACATTTAATGATTTCCATGTATCAGTCAACGTCATGCTGGATATTTTGGTATTTCTCTTTATTTTGAAAAATCGTTATCATTTAATGGTTTGATAAAGAACACTTGATATGTAATGTTTGCAAAGTATCTCTCATTCATGATTAGAAGTCTGATCAATATTTAGTGGAGAGAAAATCAATTTTTCATGTAATGCAAGTTATATTCTAAGTCATTTCTTATACATAATTTTTCTTTTTGTCGATACCATAGAAATGTTTAAAAATCTTTTGTTTCTAAACCACGTTTTCCTAGTTTGACATAAGACAATGTTGTGGTTTTGTTTTCAGTTGATACAACTTAAAACCAAACAATACATTTCACAATCCTTTTTTCAGTCTGCTTAATTCATTTAATGCTTTATTTGGAAACCGATTATAAAGCTTTGAAATCTTTCAACGTTTGAAAGTAAAACTAAAACCGATGCAGCTTTCCGAAATCAAACCGAGAAAAGTAGCAACACCTTGCATTTGACCACAAGTACATGTATAGAGATGGTGAAAACAACAACTACAGTCCATGAACTCTTTATAGCAAACTTAATTAGATTCCATACCTCAAATGCACTTAAACATGGGGCTAAATAATATGTTCAAAAATATTCATGTTTAAACAGTGCAGCAATATTTTTACCAATGATATACAATGAATCATTATGCATTCAGTATTAGATAAACGTTTTCTATACTTTTTCTAAAAGTCATATGAAACGAGTGACCGTTGACAAACAGTATTAATCCTATTAATCCAATTCTTGAACCGATGCATACATATGTCATTTATTTATTCTCATGTGCACGATTTTATAAAAAAAAAATCGCATAAATTTCGTTTAATCGTCAAAAACTATTTCAATCGGTCAATGTTGTTGTGAAAATATGACAGCTTATTAATGGTCGTGTATTGAAGCCGAAGTTTAACAATTGTCATCCGTTTGTAAACAATCAACAACGAAGCATGGATATTCAGGTAAGCACGTGTATAACAGGTACAATAAGATATAGTTTAACTTTAACGATATTTACGTTTGGTTTTCCATTCGCACTTGCGTATTGCAATCACCGGATTTTTACGAGAAAGGTCACGCTGCATACGGAAAACGTGTCGGCGAATTGTTTGCTGGAAGCAAGCAAATGAAAAAAGTAAACTTTTTCAAAATTGAGACAAATTATAGAATTTTCTTGAGAAAAAAGTAGATGTACATAAATTTTATAATAAAAACTGCACATTCAGTTATAAAAAAACATATGCATATTTTTTTTTTTTTAATATGTAGTTTCATATGACTTTAAACAAATATGGGGTCAATTTGCGCACAACATCATATTTTGTACATTTTTGTATATTGCAGTATTTTTTAAAAACTGGCGAATGGCACGTTTTTATCTATTGATAAGTTTGGACAGCTAATGTATTACTTGGACCTTTTGGTTTTCTTATAATAATTAGACCTTGGGGGAAATGTTTGTGTGGGTAGAATCTAAATCTTTAGGTGTAAAACCACCAAATCGTAGGACGGTACATACGAAAAAGGGTCGAAAAACATATTACCTTACAATAGATAGTTGTAGGAAATTGATCCTCCATTTCATTGCAGTAAAAAATATGTAAGTCATTAACAGATATATATTTGGTCAAAGCACCACTATTGTTTTATTTGGTATTTCTAAGAAATATTTTGAAAACTTAGGGTTACATGTTTACTTAAGCTTGTAAACAGAAAAGAAAGGTGTGGGGTATACAGCCATGCATTATTGACAAACAGCAGCAATTTTTTTCTTATTTTGAATTCAAGACTATCAGCCATACGAATGAATCCTTATAATAATATTTTGAATGTAGATTATCATTTAACAACAAAGTTATGCCTTATATGTTCTTCTACATAGAGGGATTGCGCATACATACGTGTATACTATCCTAAAAGATGAAGGGTACATTGACCACATGTCATTAGAAAAGTGTGATGTATATACAATAAAAAAAGGATTTCTCATCCATTCAAATAAAGGCAACAGTAGTATACCGCTGTTCGAAATTCCTAATCGATAGAGAAAAAAACAACTCCGGGATACAAACTAAAACTGAGGGAAACGTATCAAATATAAGAGAACTACGACAAAATAGAAACACAACATTAAAATTTAACAAACATAAACGGACTATAATATAACAATTGCCTTTCATACGAAAGTTTTAATCATCTATATTATATTTTTCTTTGACTGTTTAAGATGTAAGATGTGCGCCAAGGAAATGTTAATCACATCAACAACCCAGACCCCTCTTCTTAAGAGAGATAAACATTCCGTATTCTTTAACGTTTATTTATCATTCCTTTGAAGAACAGAGCCTTCTGAATATCTTTAAAAGTAAAATTTTTAAAATAAAGTGAATTATTCTTACCTATGAGTGCATTAAATTCATCTGGCCAGGCATGCCAAAACGTGGAAGATATAAACCAGGATATCCAATCTATTGAAATACAATCGTTTCCTCTGATACAGCACTTTAAAAGTCCTAAGTACTTATCATTTTCAATCATTTTAGTCAAAAATGCTTTAAAATTCTTCGAGGGAACGAAAGAATCGGCTTCAAAGCTTTCTGTAAATGACCACGAATTTTCCGGTGTTGTCACTGTTATCCAAAATGGGGCCAAAAGTCCGATGCTCAGTGTTAATATTGCAACTGTTGTTGATAGAATTAGACATGTGTGTAGAACATTTGATGATTTCCTACCATCAGTGCACGCCATATTAAATACTTATTTTTTTTACAATCCTTAGCAGTTGATTATGAAATTGAGAATTAAGAGATTCTTGATAGCTGATGTCTGTAATAGTATCGGTTCCAAATTACATTAATTTAGTTGTATGATTGGGGACTGTATTGATAAATTTTCTATATGGAGAAAGACAATTTTCCTTATGTATGTATGTTACGTCATAGTTCTCGTATAAAGTATATCTATAACAGTTATGCCTTCTGTGTTTTCTATAGTTTTAAAGTATACATGGTTCTAATTATAATAGAACGAATGAAAAAACACACATTCCATAAATCCAATACAGCTTAAATCACAAATGATTATCTCTTATTTGACTAACACATTAAAACTAACAAGTGGCGAGACGAAAGTATCAAGCAGTATCAATTCATAGTAATACAAAAGATGAAATCGGCGAAATACACTGTATGTTTCTTTTCCTCGAAAATCAAAAAATATGTTGGAGGCTTCAACATAAAATTTAAAAAAAAAGATTATATAATGTCTTCAATTGCATATTGTAAATTGTACTTAAATTTAGAGTGTAGACTGGAAGGTATGCCAACCAATGTTTCTTCACAAGCCCGTTTAGAATGAAGTGAAAGTAAATTACAAAAAAAGTGATTTATACCCAGCTGGTTGAAGAATTTAAGGCAATATTTGGATATTCCATCCATAAAAAAATTCCCTGGTGTATACTGATTTTGTAGTTTATGCAAGATTACTTTTAAGGAATGTGTGAACATCTTTCTTTTACTTTGGTAAAATCTGTTTGGATTACAGGTAATCTTTCACAGGTAGAACGTCCAAATGTCAGGTCTGTATCAAAGTTTAAATCGCAAATGTTCTCTCTTGTAACCTGACAATTTGAAACAACTTTGTGTATAAAATATAGAAATAAGATGTCGTATGATCGCCAATTAGACAACTCATCACAGGAGACAAAATGACACAGAAAATAACAACAATGTGTCATTGTATGGTCTTCAAGAATGTGCAAAGCCCATACCACATAATCAGCTATAGCAGACAGAAATGAGACTTGTGAAAGAATTAGAACGAGATAACTAAATGTCTATGTTTATGTGCACAAGTATCCACGAAAAGAATTTTCAAGTATTCTTTTTAAACTCAGACAAGTGTTTCTTTCATTGATATGTAAATTCAGTAGCATGTACTATGCAAGAATGAGCAAAATTAAATTGAGCACGGGTGTTTGCACATTTTTACGGGAACAGTCAGTATGAACATATTGTCTTTTTGTAAATACAACTATTCTAAAGTTATGTCTTTTCATGTATAAAAATAGTAACATTATTGTTTCAATGTTTTTAAATCGTTAATCGTTCTGACTTTATCTACTACTGAAAATAAGACCTCATTGTAGGTAGTCTCGATATTTTTATATAATTATATTGCAGTCGGTATAAACATGATAAAATGTTTATATATAAATTAAACTGTTAATTCTGACGGGTGACTTCTAAATTTAAATTGTGCATATATCTTATTTATCGGTCAAATTGTTCTCCCCTGGACCTCTTTGGTCTGGTTGCAAACCTACATGTATACAGAGCATTGAAATGTTCCTGCGATAGTATAGACAGAATAATACGAGGCTGGTACAAGTGAATTTTAAGTATGTTAAGTATAAACAAAATATAAAATGATTCTTTCTTTTTCTAGTTGTAATAGTATAAACATTGAATTGATTCTACATAAGAAAATGCTTGTACCAATTAAAGAATATGACAGTTGTTATCCATTCGTTTGATGTGTTTGAGCTTTTGATTTTGCTTTTGATAAGGGATTTTCCTTTTTGAATTTTCCGCGGAGTTCAGTATTTTTGTAATTTTACTTTATGATAAATTATTACTACAGAGCTACCTGTCAATATACTACGATTGTCCATACTACACTGGTGGTAAGCGGATGGTCGTAACTAAAAGTTACGACCATCCGAAGATGGGAGACAACTCTAGGGATACATTTTTCTTTTCCGATTTTCGTGCAGTAAAAAAATGTTTCAGTAAAACCGCTTGTCTCATACATACTAATCGTCAGTGCGTTGATATTGAAACAAAATTTGATACATAAAAACATTCCAATTTTCGTAAAATGATCATTCAATAATTCGAGCATGATGGTCGTAACTAAAAAAACAAAAATGTTCAGGATGGTCGTAACTTAAAATTGTGATGGTCGTAACTCTTTATTAAATAGGACCTAATAAGACAAGTCAATAGTTTTAAACGTGTATTTTGTTATATAAATATATTATATGATATATTTGTGAAGTCGATTTCACTAAATGATAAAAACTAAAAGAGGCGAAGAGAGGGATACCTGTAAAGTGCGAAAGGAAAGAAAATTGGAACGAATCGAAAAAAAAAAACCAATACAAAATGAAATGACCAGTCACTGTTACTTAAAATATAATGTATAAAATCAACCAAGAGGCAACTGATTATAAGCTGTTAAGTTTAATAACAATATAAATTCTCATAAGTGGAGAATTCATTTTAACACACAGCTCTGGTTATGATCATTCTTAGTTACGAATTAAGAAAAGGCGATTTTAACAAATTTGACATCACATGAAAAAACAGTATCCTGATTTATTTTCTTTAAATTTTGCATGTATTGAAAAGATAAACTTTTTAAAAACTAGTATGTACCTACTAGGTGGAATTTAAAAGAAAAATCTACAATTTAAAATTGATACTTTAAGTCGAAAGAGCATAAGTAAGGAGTCAAAATAATGTTATGGGGATCGTTATCGAGACCATATCCGCGAATTCGCAGGTCCGTAATCGAATTAAACAACATACATCTTATTCTTAGCCTGGATTTTGAGAAGTCGTATAGTCATTTGGTATATAGTCAAGCTGATTATAAGGTGCAAATTCGAAGTTCATGTATAATTATTACCCGTGGTTTTAGAAAATTCTGAATACGCCTATTGGTACCATGCTATCTGTTATACATCTTTGTCTTTCTTATGGAAAATACCATGAACCCTGGACCACACGTTTTTTATTCCCAATTCATAAAGGGAATGATGCATCCGATCTTAATAACTATCGAGGAATTACAATTACTGATTCATTGGGGAAGCCTTTTTAATAATTTGTAAATCCTTAGATAAATATCATATCATTGATGAGAGCCAAATTGGGTTTACCAAAAAAAAAAAAAAAAAAAAAAAATAAAAAACACGACCATTTGACCATATGTTCATTCTAAAAACTATTATAAATAAGTATTGTAATACAAGAGAAGGTAGAATGTTTGCCTGCTTTGTTGATTTCCAGAAGGCTTTTGATACTGTCATTCTCCCAGGGATAAAACTTAAGCTATTGAATATAGTTAGAGAGTATGGTAAGAAATCTCTTTAGAACTAAAGTTGGAGTAAAACAGGGAGACAATTTGAGTCCAAATTTGTTTAAAATTTTTATAAATGAACTTCCTAATTGTGTGAAAAGTTCCCCTGATCCAGCTGTTGTTTATTCACGACCAGCCTATTCTTTACTATACATATGCTGATGATCTTGCCATTTTTTCAACTTCAGCAAAAGGACTTTAAAGTGAACTTGATGGATTAAGATCGGTGTTTGAAAATTAATCCCAATAAAACCAAGCCATAGTATTTAACAAGACAGGCAGACATATCAAACATGATTTTTATTTTAATAACAGGCGTTAAAAGCCTACCATAAGCTACGCAAGGACTTTCTGTCTCTGAATCCAAGTTTAAAAAACAGCCTTCATGTTTTTGAGCATACAATAAAACCTATTCTCTTATATAGTACTAAAATTTGGGGATATTTCAACCCTTTCAAAAAAAAAAAAAAAAAAAAAAATGACTACAAATGTAGATCAGGCTTATCCTAAGATTCTTTCAGAAAGACTACGCATTGAATTTTGTAAACATTTACTTGGTGTTACCAAAAGAGAAACACATTTTGCCAATCTTTCTTAACTCGGTAGATTCACTCTGTATTTTGTCATTGCAAAGTCTATGATCAGATACTGGCACAGGCTTGACAATTTGGGATCATCTTTCCACTACTAGAGGAGGCATATTTAGAGTCAAAATTACTACACGAGTTAAAAAAATTCCTTCACAGTATGGATCCTTAAACTTCTTTCTAAAGAATATTAAAGGGATCAGCACATTACATTGTTTACTATATGCTGATGATAATGTATTTTTTTTAATTTCAGCAAAAGGACTTCAGCAAACAGTATTCATACATAGCTTGTAGCCAGGATAATATTTAAAAGATAGATCTTTATGCTTCAACTCAGCGTGTTGGTCTTTGAAATCTGAGTACATTCATACAATATAAACATATAACATAAATATTATTTTCAACCTGCATACAATGTATGTATGTGATAGTTGCCGCAGTACATTTAGTTCTACCTTGTAATATTATCTTAGCTACAAGGCTGGCTATAAACTACTAATATTTGATCTTACTCTTAAATTAAAAGCGTGTATCATTGTAAAATATATACCTGCATATATGTATGCAATATTTGCCGCAGTACATTTAGTTCTACCTTGTAATATTATCCTGGCTACAAGCCTGTCTACAAACTACTGATATTTGATCTTACTCTTAAATTCAACGCGTGTAGCATTGTAAAATATCTCAACCTTATTCATACTTTCTAGGTTAACACAATGTTCATTGCGACACCATGGATTAAGTTTTTATTCTGAACCAATACTTGGAACAATTACCAATGATATACCGCAAGATCGTCACGCAATCGATAAAAAATAAAGACAACACGATCAAAACACCAGGCATTTGTGGATTTTCATTAATCATGATTCACCAAAAGCCGAATATTTGAAATCCAGTGGTTTATAAAAACTGCAATAGCTGATTAAAAATTAAAGAAGATTGTTCAAAATTGTACGTTCAATAATTTCCTCTGCCGACATGATTGCAGGAAATAAAAAGTCGTAAATAAAAAAAAATCCGAAAGCAAATATTCAACATTTTATGCCTTAACGTACAGTAAAAATATATTAATACTCAACCCTAACATACTATTTGGCTTAATGCGAGTTGACTAGTTTTCACTGTTTCTCCTAAATGATGGTCGTTTGGAACATATCAAAAATGTATGATTGATAATTCTTTAACTTAATTTCTGCATACCATTATCAGAGTAACAAATGAAATAATATTTTTTGTAGTAAACTCTATATAACAACTGAGTTTATTAACATGGTTATGCATGTGCACAGTACTTTTAAAATAGCTTGATAAAAGTTCGTCTAAATACTTGAGTTACGGTCATCTTTCAAAGTTACGACCATCTTGTGTCGGTTACGACCATCATTCAAAATACTTTAGTTGACATTACGACCATCAGAAGTTAAAGTTACGACCATCATGCTCGAATTTTTGAATGACTATTTTACGAAAATTGGAATGATTTTATGTGTCAAATTTGGTTTCAATAAGAATGCACTCACGATATGTGTATATGAGACAAGCGGCTTGACTCAAATGAACCTATTACTGCACGAAAATCGGAAAAGAAAAACTTATCCCTAGAGTTGTCTCCCATATTCAGATGGTCGTAACTTTTAGTTACGACCATCCGCTTACCACCAGTGATACTATTGTCATGTCCAGGGGATAAACTACTTATAAAATATAATCGATTGCATTTATTTCAACATGACAATACAAAATTGTCAAAACATTAAGGAATATATCTCCCTCATGTAAACCTCCGATTACTTACTCGGTTTTAGCTATACCTTTTTTTAAATTTAAACGCACTTCTATTTTTAATAAGTTTTGAATTTTAAATTATAATGACCTTGAACATCACTGAAAATAAATTTATTGTCAAAATTTGAATTCTGCATCTGATGTAAAAAAAATTCAACATTGGTACTCTTGATGTTATCTGTCACAATTTGTCAATAACACAACTTAAAGGGGCTGAGTTGAGAAAAATGAACAAAAAAATATATAAATGTGTCTATTTGCTGCTCTGTTTTACAACTACTTTTTATATATTAATACGTCCATTTTCTAGGTTTAGCAACGCGCTAAAATGATTTATGCAAGCATTATCGTTATGAATTGATGAGGAAAACATGCAATTTTGCATATGTAATGTTGGCTATTGAAATGGTAGATACATTAGAACATTACAGTTTTAATATTTCCGAAGATTTTTTGAACTCGATATAAGTCGCTTTTGTAACCAAAAAAATACACAAAATTTTTCTTAAAATGTAGAAGCACCTCCAACGGCCAAGATAAAACATTCTTTGATTTATATATCTGATATATTTTATGTACATGTATCCAACTTGCAAATACACATATATGATATTTTCTAGATGTTACATGTATTCATTGTTGACGGAATACACCTATTCTGGGTAAAAGTCACAATAAATATATAAGCAATAGGCATCACTGCAAAATGTTAAACTCAATAGGTAGCACACTCATCATCTTTACGTAATTTTGAATTTTTTCTTCCGATAGTAACAGTCCCAGTACATAAAGTAAATACTAGTGTAAGTCCATTGACAATGTATAAAATGGCCGCAATGCAGGTCATCCCGAAGGAAAAACTTATCTTGATATTTTGATTGCTGGCTAGTTTATTGACTGCTGTATAGAACACTGCCACAGAAACGGTTAGTAATCCACCTGAAAATAAAATATATAACTCTTTTTTTTTTAGTAGGCCCTGTGGCTCATATCTACAAATTAATAACAAGAACTGTCTGGCGGGCAAATCTCATGAAATCATCCTTAAGGATGTTATTTTATTTTGTACACTGATACATGTATAGTATAATATAGAAGCGTGCAAAAAATTGAACTTTTCTTTATGAGTGAAGGCAATTATAATAAGGATATGTTTATGAAATATATTCCAAAAATACCAGATATAATAACATGTTTGTTGTAATATATCTGTTGAAGCCCTTAGATATTTTTAATGTGTGTTGTCCTGCCGGGAGGGATAGATTCTATTATGCTTTTGTGACATCACTAATTATAATGGACTCACAAAGTGTAACTTTGGCTCGTCATCTGATGAAGTTATTAAGCCGCTTGTTTTGATCAAATTTGTTACGTTACACTGATTAACTAGAGAAACAATAGTTACGAATTATCTTTGTTGAAAATTGATTTAGAATATTTAAGTTTTGTAAATCTTAAACATCAATTCATATACTTATTTTACAAAGATCAACTGTCAGGAAAATGACAGTTGTTATCCATACCTTTGATGTAGTTTGATCTTTTGGTTTTTCGGTTGATTATAAACATTGGTTATCAGGGACTTTCCGTTTGAAATTTTCCTTGGAGTGTGGTATTTTTGTTGTTTATCCTTTCTCTATGAAAGTGTGCCAACTTTTAAACTGAAAATTTTAGAAGCATACTTTCACCAAGTATCGATTTTAGGTAATGGAAAGCAATTTTCATTTTCTTATGAACCAAATACCATTATGTACCCTAAAAAAATCATATCAAATCACCTGTAATAAAACATCCAATCACGATAAAACCATGAGAGCAACCTCCAGTCCCTGTTCGTCTGCAAAGGAACCATAGAAATACTGCAGTTACAATCACAGAAGATACAAGTCCAAGCGTGGCAAACGCTCTTGTTGCTATCCAGAAATCTTAAAGTGATGCAAAGAAAAATAAGTTACATATATTCTTATAATATCTCGGGGGAAACTCCCGAACGAATTTATTTTGCTTTTTAGTAAAAGGATATGATGATTTGGATTACATGCTGGTGGTAAAATTCTGGAACGTCAACTTTGCCTATTTTGACATTATAAAAGTGGGTTTTTTTTCTGACGAAATAGCAGGTCCTATCAAAGTTCTGGTTGAAAAGCAGTGCTTACCTAGTTACCTACGCTCACATTGATGACAGGGACCGTTATAAACTTGTAGTGAGATGAGTTTCATTTGCTCCGTGTTGAAGGCTCACAGTAACTTTGAGATGAATAACAACAATAAAAGCGCTATTCCTTTGCTTGTTGTGTGTATTTCTTGTACATGTAATGAATTTTTGTCATGGATGAATACCAAATATCCTTTTCTTATCATGCATGAACATAGTTTACATAGGAATAAAAAAAAACATAGGACATTCCTAACGTCAATATTAATGACATAGCAGCGTATAGTTTTCCATTAAACCGAATTTTAAATTATGCATCTTGTTTTTATCTTAAATTCAATTATGAAAATATAATACAGTAGTCTTACCTATGAGTGTATTAAGTTCATCAGGCCAGGCATGCCAATCAGTGTTGGATATTAACATGAATATCCAACCTAAATCAATACAACCGTTACCTCCGATACACCACTGCCAAAGTCCAATGTACTGATCATTTTCAATCATTTTAATTATAAATGCTTTAAAATTCACCGAAGGAACGTAAAAATCAGCTTGAAAATTTTCAGTAAACGACAATGATTTTTCTGGTATATGAACTGTTATCCAAAAAGGAGTAGACACTCCCATGATAAGCGAAAATATTGCCACTATAGTAGACACTAAAAGACATTTGTTGAGAACATTCAGTGACTTCCAACTCTCAATGCACGCCATTTTGAAGGTTTTTAGTATGGAAATCGTAATATCCCACGTCGGATAAAGTACAAATGTTCTATATAAAAATGAACCAAATTATCAGTCTTCATTCAATACATTATTTCTCAATTTTCTATATGAAGATTGAAAATTTCCATTGAATTACGTATACAATATTTTAATACACAACTAACATGTCTTAATGATAAACTGTATATCATCATGTCGCCGATGTGGTTTTTTTTTGTACTGTTAAAATGCACGAATAAGGATGTAATTTTTAAACTACAAGTAATTTACCACATTTACATTGTTTATCCCTTAGGCTTTTACACAATATGTTGGTTTTCAAATGAAACTTATTGAACCCAAATAAATATATATTTTGTTTGAAATGCCATTATCATTTTCATTTCCATTCTCAATTTTTTAGCTTTCATTCAATAATTCTGCTAAATAAAAAAAGTCGAACAAAGAAGAATATTTTGAGCCTTAAGTTACCTTATCGAACATTTATTCAATTAAGTTCACATAACTAGTTTGACCCATACACGGATATTAGGCACGGCCATATCAATTGCTACACCATATAAGAGACATCAATTAAGACGGAAAACGCCGAGGGAAAAAAGGGATTATACAAATTTTGAATACAATAAAGTGTGTGAGTGTCGATGCAATAAGACGGTAAGAGACAGTGAGAGTCGTTTGGAACTTTATAGAGACAGCAAAGGAACGAACTAAAACAAATATTTCAATTATGTGTTGGACTTTTCGGGAGACATTAAACAAATGCTACCCAACCATATAATGGATATAGGAAGATGTGGTGTGAGTTCCAATGAGACAACCCTCCATCCAAATAACAATTTTAAAAAAAGTAAACCATTATAGGTCAAAGTACGGCCTCTCAAAACAGAGCCTTGGCTCACACCGAACAACAAGCTATAAAGGGCCCCAAAATTACTAGTGTAAAACCATTTAAACGGGAAAACCAACAGTCTAATATATGTTTAAGGAAGTTAACAATAAAATCTCAAATTTGTATTTAAAAATAAATCATCGAGCATTCATCTTGTGTAAAAGGGGGTTTGTGTTTTCCAAAATAGTTTTTGTAATTCTTATATTTTTCTAAATCGTACCAGAATGAAAGCAAAACCATAGTTTGTTTCGATTGGGAGTTCAGCCCTTTTTCCTTTATTTTTTGCAAGAATTTGTTGAATCTGAGAATGAAATAAATTTGCCTTATTATTTTATTACATTTTGCATAATTAGAATTACATGTATGGTTTTAATTATCTTCAATTTACAAATTTACCACGTAATTGATTTTAAAATTCACATTTAAGGATTAATTGTTGTTCTCTAACGATGTTCGATTGATCATGTCTTGCATACTATAAATAACGTATTCCAGTGGCCATACATGCAGGTAATAAAAAAACGGTAGAGTATTTATAATTTTAGAGATGACCCCAACATCAAATTGTATTCATCTTCCATCCAACACGAGCGCCAACAGTAGTATCGACTTTCCAAAAAGTTATCAATACACTTGGTAGAAGGGTGCACAGGATTTTTTGTTGTTTGATGGGCGAATTTTCACAATGGCTTATGCACGGTTGGATTATGCAGGGTGCCAACAGATGCTAACGCCACTGAAAACATGCGTGTAAATCGCCCGAGCGTTTACATAAAGTTTGAAGAACAAAATAACTTAATCCGAATGAAATTTAAAGAACTGATTAAAGAGCCTTGTACTTCGTCAATCACTTGTAAATGAAGATAAAAAGACAAAGTGACGATTTGCTTTTAAATCAAATGATATCATACTTTTTTTAGGGTATTTTTTTGTCATTTAAATTCTCCCTCGCACTGCTCGTCCGAATTTAAAGTATTTAATCTCTAAATTCAATAGGATATAAACAAGGCAAACACAGATATAGGATTAGTTGCTCGCAGTAACATCTTATTTTCTCTTGCGAAACAATATTTTATTTTACTTTATTTTACATTTTTCTTCGATTGAAACAATATATAAATACATGACATATAACATTGTTCCTCTTTCGCATCGTTTCTTTTTCCCCGGCTAATACCTCCAACGCCTGTTCGTACAATAAACACAGCAGCAACTGCATATATACCTATGTGAACAACTTAAATTCGACATAACTGCGAACACCTTCGATACTGATACATTTAAATGCCAAACTTTATATAGTACCATTTAACCCCACCCGTAAAAACCGCCAAAACTTTCCTCGTGCCTTATGCACCTAACATCAAATTTATAAATAGTACATACTGTTACAAAACCAGTATATGAACTAGTTATACTAGTTTCCATCTATAATAATTACTACAAATAGCAAACGGGAAAAACTCTATTTCAAACGAAATAAAATACATTTAAATTCTCCCTCGCCCTGCTCTTCCGAATTTAAAGTATTTAATCTCTAAATTCAATAGGCTATAAACAAGACAAACACAGATATAGGATTAGTTGCTCGCAGTAACATCGAAACAAAGGAAATGAAACAGGTCAGAATAAGATGCCGAAATAAAAAGTCTTTAAGATATTACTAATTGAAGATAAATCTTTACCACTTATAAACTGGATCAATATCAATTTCAAGTCGACAATCGGAACGCCAAATACGACATATTGAACCGGACGCTTCCACAATAGATGGTAATGCAGACAAATATTTTGAAAATCTTGAATCGTTGGATAATTTCTCAACCTGTTCCCATTGATTCTGCAAAAAGAAAAAAACAATCAAAACTTCATATATACATGTACGTGTATCTTAATCAGATAAACATTAAACTTCTATAGATATATACATATTTCATATCTATATACATCAACTTCTAATCACACTGTTTGATTCTTTATGTTACACAATGCAACATAGCTCATGAAAGTCTATACATATAGACATCTCATATCTACATACATCAACTTCTAATCACACTGTGTGATTCTTTATGTTACACAATGCAACATAGCTCATGAAAGTCTATACATATATACATCTCATATCTACATACATCAACTTATAATCACACTGTGTGATTCTTTATGTTACACAATGCAACATAGCTCATGAAAGTCTATACATATAGACATCTCATATCTACATACATCAACTTCTAATCACATTGTGTGATTCTTTATGTTACACAATGCAACATAGCTCATGAAAGTCTAAACAATATACATCTCATATCTACATACATCAACTTCTAATCACACTGTGAGTCTTTATGTTACACTGCGTAACATAGCTCATGAAAGTCTAAACATATATACATCTCATATCTATATACATCAACTTCTAATCATACTGTGCGATTCTTTATGTTACATTCATGATCCTCTAAACATATATATATCTCATATATATTATATCAACAACAAAAAAAAAACAACTCTAAAGCTATGTCGGAAGCTCCGACTTCGTACTTATTTTTCTTATTATCTTTGTAACATTCAGATAATCGGTGTAAATTAAACAAATGTTCATTTTTTTACATAAATAAGGCCGTTAGTTTTCTCGTTTGAATTGTTTTACATTGTTTTATCGGGGCCTATTATAGCTGACTATGCGGTATGGGCTTTGCTCATTGTTAAAGGCCGTACGGTGACCTATAGTTGTTAATGTCTGTGTCATTTTGGTCTTTTGTGGATAGTTGTCTCATTAGCAATCATACCACATCTTCTTTTTTATACACTCAATATGTTATGTATCATGTGTACGGGCTGTAAAATATAACTGCTTACCGTTTTAAAGTCTCTCCAAGTTGAACTCTTGGTTCTGTCCGATTTATCTCGCATAAAACGGGTTACTTTTATACCTACACCTGCATATTTGTGGCATCTGGGAAACAATTCTTTCAGACATTAGTTCTCCAATATGGTACTAAAACTCTGATCGTTTTATAGTAAATGCGACCTGCTGATAAAATGAAAGCAAAACTGTGGTATTTTTATGAAAAAAAACCTATAAAATTGATGATTACAATTCTCATCTACGCTTCAAATCAAATGTATACATATATAGAATTATGTGCAAAAGT
This sequence comes from Mytilus galloprovincialis, assembly GCA_037788925.1. Classification (NCBI taxonomy): domain Eukaryota; kingdom Metazoa; phylum Mollusca; class Bivalvia; order Mytilida; family Mytilidae; genus Mytilus; species Mytilus galloprovincialis. The sequence continues at coordinate 40,856,269 of CM075333.1, read as the reverse complement.
TAATGCCTTCATATTTAACCTTTTGTTTTCTATATATTTGTTTACATGTCTCAAATCTAGTACAAAAATGTACAAGTCTTACGAATTTTTTACCTGAACTTTGTACTGAAACAGTATTCAGATTTACTACAAAAGGTGGACACTGTAATATTTAGTGAGAATTTCACCTATCAACTTTTAATAAAAGTTGCATGCTTAAAGGGGCACTAGCTGTCAAATTCATGGTCACCGATTTGACTCAAATTCTCATATTTGATTTTTAACAATGTAAAAAATTTATCCAAAATATTAAAAGTCTAAAATAAACAGTTTACAGAGCATGGGATAGAGAATATGTAGGTTCGTTTCGTGTGAATTTTAGTCCAGACGCCATCTAATTAACTATCGATTTGACTTCAGATGGCCATATAAGCGATGAAAACATAAATAAAGATATCAATAGATTTAACCAACACGTGCAATTGGATTTTTATAGGTCTGTTTGATTTTATTTTATAGATTAAAAATATACGTTTCTCATTGTTTTTTACCGTAAAAGAGTGATTTTATATGGATCGAATCAGTAATCAAATGACTTACCGTAGTTTCACTTTCATTGTTGACATTATTTTTCTTTAAAAATAACCACTACACGTACAATGCATGCGTTGTCAATCTCTAGCTAGGGGTTAAATTGAAGTTCACATGAATACGGATTTAATGAGGTCGACGTATTCACTTGCAAGTGAATAAGAAATTATCAATGTTTCTTCGCTTAATTTGACAAAATTGAATCATTTTGGCTGCTAAAAGCGAATTATTATTTCACTATTTCACTTTCATTATTGATTGAACAAAAAAAATCTTACTTTAGATTTTATATATATCTCGTAGCTAGTGCTTCTTTAAAAGCTGATTTGTTATCAGATTAATGAACTCAACATGGTTCAGTATTGAATGGAATTATATAACCAAATTATGTAGTATTTAAAATAAAATCGTAAACCTGTAAAACGGTTTTCAAAAGAACACATTATATTTGATATTCGCTTTTAACTTAATATGATCTCCAGTAGCAAAGTAGCAACTGCATATATACAATGTACCTATGTGACCAACTTCAATTCGACGTAACTGCGAGCACATTCGATACTGATACATTTAAATGCCAAACTTTATATAGTACCATTTAATCCCACCCGTAAAAACCGCCAAAACTTTCCTCGTGCCTTATGCACCTAACATCAAATTTATAAATAGTACATAATATTATTAATTCGTATATTTCAACAAATTTGATTCGTTTAGGGATAGTCACATGTTAAACTGTATTTTCGAAGGTAGAGAGAAAACGGCGGATAGTAAAAAGCATATTGACCTGCAAAAAGCATATTGCACGGTTATTTTTAGAATATCTAAAAACCAATCATACTTTGTGACTTCATGTAATGAATTTCAGGATAGTGTTTAACGTTTTGAAACACATGATATCTGTGATCGATTATTTGACGAAAGAAATCTTCCAAACTAAAAGACAAATTGAAAGAGTTGGTATTGCTTTGCTTCGTAAAAAAGAATGGCCAACGTAGATACAAGTATCTTGTCTTAGGGAGGGATAAATCCTACTTTGTAAAGGATCACTCTGATTCGAACAAAAAACTCTCTGAAACTGATACTATCAAGATGCTTGATTTCTTGATTGACAACATATTTGTTACGTTCGGAGGACGTGTTTTTCAACAGACTGTCGGCATTCCAATAGGAACAAACTGTGCCCCTCTACTTGACGACTTGTTTCTTTATTATTATAAGGCTGACTTCTTGCAGGAACTTCTTAGGAAGAAAGATAAGAAGTTAGCAATATCCTTTAACTCTACTTTTCGCTACATAGATGATGTTCTTTCACTAAATAATTCAAAATTTGGTGACTATGTGGAACGCATCTATCCAATCGAGCTAGAGATAAAGGATACTACAGATACAGTTAAGTCGGCCTCATATCTTGACTTACATCTAGAAATTGACAATGAGGGTCGGTTGAAAACAAAACTTTACGACAAAAGAGATGATTTCAGCTTTCCAATTGTGAACTTTCCATTTCTAAGTAGCAACATTCCAGCAGCACCTGCATACGGGGTATATATCTCCCAACTGATACGATATTCCCGTGCTTGCATTTCCTATCATGATTTTCTTGATAGAGGGTTGCTGCTCACAAGGAAGCTATTAAACCAAGAGTTCCAAATGGTGAAGTTGAAATCATCCCTTCGTAAATTTTACGGACGCCATCACGAGTTGGTTGACTTTTATGGAATAACCGTTTCACAAATGATATCGGATATGTTCCTTACGTCGTAACTACAATCCCCTTCCCTTTCATGAATGTGACCTACCGAATTAGACTATTTACCGGATTTGTTATCACATAAGCAACACGACGGGTGCCACATATGGAGCAGGATCTGCTTACCCTTCCGGAGCACCTGAGATCACCCCTAGTTTTTTGGTGGGGTTCGTGTTGTTTATTCTTTAGTTTTCTATGTTGTGTCGTGTGTGCTCTTGTTTGTTTGTCCTTTTCATTTTTAGCCATGGCGTTGTCAGTTTGTTTTAGATTTATGAGTTTGACTGTCCCTTTGGTATCTTTCGTCCCCCTTTCAAATATATAAGAACAAATGTAAGATGTCCAAAAAAGTAAATGAAATAACAACTAATATGTTGTTATTATCAAGGAGACAATGTAATATCTATAAAATTCCAACAAACCTAAATGACGATGTTGATACAATTATGGTCAGAAATTAATAATATAACAAATATAGCCTTTGTATGAGGTCAATACAGGATATATCGACCCAAAGAAGTATATCGACCTCGGACTTCGTCCTCAGTCAATATACTTCTTTCAGGTCAATATATCCTTGTATCGACCTCATACAAAGGCTATATTTGTATACTGTTACAAAACCAGTATCTGTAATCTATAATAATTACTACAAATAGCAAACGGGAAAAACCCTATTTCAAACGAAATAAAATACATATAGCTCCGCAAATGTTTCGAACCTTATATTATATAAATCTCAGAGCTTTCTTATATTCGGCTTTGAGCGTTCCTGATGGAGGTAAAAGCGCTTCTGACGCAAGAAATTAAAAACGGGTAGTTTTCATATTTTATATTATATATTTGTTCAATTTTTTTTGCAAAGTCTGAATCTACTGTGAATTTTGCTCAGTTTACTATTGTTCCAAGCAATTCATTATCTGCTGAGATACGATGTGACTTGAATTTAACGTTCCAGTTCAATGTTTATTTTTACGTTTCAATCGACCATCTATTGAAAATTTTGTCGATGCGGTCAAATAATTTTGTACTACAAGTGTACTAAGGTATCAAAACTACTGAAATTTTGTTACATGTCAATATATTGAATAAAAGGAGGACATGCTGGGACTCTTGATGTGTGCAGAAAATTTTGTGTAGTCATGTGTTTAAATGATGCCTTTATTTTGTATAATAAATTCTATCCTGAAATTAAAATATTGCTGATTGTATCTACATAGATCAAGGACGTATAACTAATATCTAATATACGGCAATGCATAGATATACATAAGAAAATGCAAATATGGTTGAATTTGATCGGTATTGGAATATATATTCAGTGCCCTTTTATCATTGTAACCAAGAACGTTTTTTTAATTTATAGATTGGAAGATCACAGCAACGTTTTATGTGTACTTTATTTTCAAAGATTTGTATTAAATCCTGTTTATATAACGGAAGTATTAATTCTACTGTATTTTTGATGTTTATACTAAGAAACAAAGATATTAAAAAATATTTTTTAAAAATCGATGTAGAGCGGTCCTGGTTACAAGTTAACTTAGTGTTGAGCAGACCAGTCAAGAGTTAACTAGGGAACAGGTCTGGTTTCCATCGGATTTGTCAAAGCAAAAGTTAACTTATGTTAACTTTATGGCAGGACTGGTTTCGAAGTTAACTTATGTTAACTTTACGGCAGGACTGGTTTCGAAGTTAACTTCTGTTAACTTATGACAGGACTGGTTCGAAGTTAACTTATATTAATAGCGGACCTGTTTCCAAGTTAACTTTTTGGCAGACAAAAAAAAGTCATAGGACCAAGTCCGCTTTTCAAGTTATCTAGATTTTGGTTCTAGGACTGGTCAGAGCAGTCCTAAATCCGGTCACAGGTTAACTTTGACCATTCCAAATGACTGGTTATCAAGTTAACGTGCTGTACAGTTTAGGACTGCACCCACCTGTAGGACATGTGTTCATTGACAAAATTTGAGATTATGAAAGGTGAGTAAATTAGACAAGAGAAACAAATGAATAGAACGACAACACAGAAATTGATACTTGCTTTTTATAAAAGTTTTTACGTCTCTATTGAGTTTGATTTTTTGTCGATTAATTATCTACCCTACATCTTCTTTTAAACACACTTTAAGCTTCTGTTTTCGATATTTTTCTCTTACATTAACCAATGAATAAATTTTACATATAAAAAACAAATTAGATTCTTGAAGAGAGGTGAAAGATACCGGAGGGAATATTCAATCTTATCAGTTGATGACGTATAAGATTACATCTATCGAAGGGATATTCAATCTTATCAGTTGATGACGTATAAGATTACGTCTAATGCCTATCAATATATAGTTACAGTAGCGAAATAGAACCTTAAAAGGCTAATCGAATATATAAATCAGCTATTTCTGAACTAACTCATAAAATGTAAATTTAAGATTGCCTTTCATTTACATTTGTCAATTAATCTTTATAAAAATAGGGCAACCTCTTTATGTAAAAATAACAGGAAAATATAAATGTAGGTGGTCTTAAGCGAACATTGTACTACTCAATCGATATGATTGTATGCACAGCTGGGAACCCAAATGAGTGACACATATTTCACATTGACATGCAAGATATGCTAGATTTAAATTGCTATATTTCCATCGAAGAATTTTGTTCAAACCAACATTTGACCTATGATGAAGAGATGTCATATTCCAGTTAAGGAAGTAAATGTCATAGCATGCTTGCTTATACAGTAATTGCCTTAATTCGTAATCAGTAGATTTTCCAGGAAAAAAAGTATAGTTATTTAATGAATTAGTTGAACATGTGTATTACTCCGTCACCCTCTGTAAGTGGCGGTCTCAAATCATGAGTATGCATTCATGTACATGTATCACCGGTTGCTGTCTGTGACATGTATTGTTAGTTAATATTTCCTTGTCATTATTTCAGGCCGTCGGTTTTTCTAGTTTGAATTATTTTACATTTTGTAATATGATGTAACAACCTTTTTATAAGCAACTTTTTTACACGAATGTCCTACCAGAGACATATATACATATATATATTGTTGTCGTTGGGTTGTTGTCTCATTGACATATACCTCACATTTCTGTTTAGTCATATCATCTGTGCCTTTTCAATTTATTGCAGAAAATATTAGCATAAACATTTTTAAAAAACAGGAGAGGTGAAATAGTGATCACAGAACGAGAACATGTAAAACTGAAACAACACAACACAACAGATAAATATAAATAAGCACCATTGACAATTTGTTAAAAGACTGAAACAAACATAGATGGTGACCAATGTGAGCGACTAGTGTACAGTAGTAGAGTGAACATTTCTTGCTTCCTTTTCTAAACATTTTGTCATTTCATGTAAACAATTAAATATGTTACTTTCCATGGAGAGAAAGGAATTTGTGAAACGAAATATTTTGCTATTTAGTACTGTCAAGATATATATTCACAGGGGTGTTGTTTGATAAATGAACAGTTTCTCTTTTTTTACATTATGCTACCTTTATGCTACAATGGTGGCATTTTCCATTCTCATGATGTACAAAGATATTATAGAGCGGCCTTCCAATGATAGTCATACATGTAAATCATTGTCTCATTAGCAATCATAGTACATCATCATATTGTTATACATGTACATGTATGTAAAAACTATGTACATGTATACTTTGTAAACATAAAGAAGACAAATGAAGTTGAACACAAGATATTTATTTGTTTTTTTATCCATTTGCACAACTGCCACTGAATCACTTCTGCTTCAAATTCAGTAGATTGAATGCAAAGTCTTGTATTTGTATTTAGTTCAATGATCTCGCCATCACTTGCACAAAAATCGCATACACATGTACATCAAGTTTGGCATATAAACTACAATAATATGGTGTTTTTACAGTCAGGATAAGCACATGTAATTTTCTCTCTTACAAAACCATTGTTAAGTATCACATTGATAGTAGTAATCATTTGGAAAAAGTCATCACTAATAGTTGTTCCTGTTTGCCAGGAAGTCTTATTTTCAATCAGAAAGACTTGGGAGTCCTACATTCAGCACATGTATGATATTATATCTCTTGTATGCTGCACTGTTAGGTAAATTTGATCAACATCTTTGTTCTTTTATAACATGCAGGATCCTGTTAAAAAAAAAAAAACTGTCAGATGCTGAATGTAAATATATATAAAATTGAAAATGTCATCATAGTGGTAGAAATAATGAAAAAAACTATTTGTATACACAAAACCAGTATGTCTTGGGAAAGTAAATCATGTGATGGGTACATTTTTTCTCTAAAGATGGACAAGTTTTATATAAACTGTAGCCATGGACAGGGGTCAGTCTTAAAGAAAATCAACATGGCCGACAGCTATAATACTGATTTTTTATTATAAATTACATCAAAGTGGATGAAAATATGAAAAAAAACAGCTTATATACACAAATCCAGTATATCTTGGGAAATTAAATCATGTGATGGGTACAATTTTTCTCTAAAGATGGACAAGTTTATAAACTGTAGCCATGGACAGGGTTCTGTCTTTATATTGAAGAAAATTAACATGGCCGACAGCTATAATACTGATTTTTTATTGTAAATTACATCAAAATTGGTGAAAATATAAAAAAAAAAACTTATATACACAAATCCAGCATGTCTTGGGAAATTAAATCATGTGATAGGTACAATTTTTTTCTAAACTTTAAAGATGGTCAAGTTTATGGACAGGGGTCTGTCTTTATATTGAAAAAAATTAACATGGCCGACAGCTTGAATGCTGATTTTTAATTGAAAATTGCATCAAAAAGACAATTTCAAATTGGGTGAAAATATGAAAAAACAACTACTATACACAAATCCAGTATGTCATAGGAAAGTAATGCATGTGCTGGGTACAATAATTCTCTGAAGATGGAAAAGTTTATAACTGTAAACAGACAGGGGTCCGTCTTGATATTGAAGCAAAACACCATGGCCGACAGCTGTAACACTGATTTTTAATTGTAAATTGCATCAAAGTGGTTGAAAATGTAAAAAATAAAAACCTCTATACACAAATCCAGTATGTTATAGGAAAGTAATGCATGTGCTGGGTACAATAATTCTATGAAGATGGACAAGTTTATAAACTGTAGCCATGGGCAGGGGTCCATCTTGATATTTAAGAAAAACACCATGACTGACAGCTCTATTACTGATTTTTAATTGTAAGTTGCATCAATGTGGTTGAAAATATAAAAAAAACAACCTCTATACACAAATCCAGTATGTCATAGGAAAGTAATGCATGTGCTGGGTACAATAATTCTCTGAAGATGGAAAAGTTTATAAACTGTAAACGGACAGGGGTCTGTCTTTATATTGAAGAAAAGTAACATGGCCGACAGCTATAATACTGATTTTTTATTGTAAATTACATCAAAGTCGGTGAAAATATGAAAAAAAAACAACTTAATATATACACAAATCCAATATGTCTTGGGATATTAAATCATGTGATGGGTACAATTTTTCTCTAAACTTTAAAGATGGACAAGTTTATAAACTGTAGCCATGGACAGGGGTCTGTATTTATAATGAAGAAAATAAACATGGCCGACAGCTTGAATGCTGATTTTTAATTGAAAATTGCATCAAAGTGGGTGAAAATATGAAAAAACAACTACTATACACAAATCCAGTATGTCATAGGAAAGTAATGCATGTGGTGGGTACAATATTTCTCTGAAGATGGAAAAGTTTATAAACTGTAAACGGACAGGGGTCTGTCTTGATATTGAAGTAAAACACCATGGCCGACAGCTAAACTACTGATTTTTAATTGTAAATTGCATCAAAGTGGTTGAAAATATGAAAAAACAACCTCTATACACAAATCAAGTATTTCATAGGAAAGTAATGCATGTCCTGGGTACAATAATTCTCTGAAGATGGAAAAGTTTTTAAACTGTAGCCATGGACAGGGGTCTGTCTTGATATTAAAGAAAATTAACATGGCCGACAACTAGAATACTGATTTTTAATTGTAAATTGCATCAAAATGGGTGAAAATATTAAAAAATCAACTTATTACACAAAAACCAATATGTCTGGGTGAAAGTTATTCATCTCACAAATTGTTTTATTCCTTTTCGAATGAAAATGTTTTGATAAAAATTACGACCTTGTTAAAAATTTTCATAACGTGCCTGTCGGCCAAGCATTTCCCTTATTATATACTGCAATAAAACGTAAATCGTCTCAATATTTTAACTAATAACTACTACAAACTGAATAAAACAAGGTAATTAATATACGAAATTGAAATATATACTTACATTATGCTGCTTTGAAATGCTTGATGTAAAATAAAAATCGAAGCGAGGTGGTGTACTTGTCGTGATAGAATCAAAATGGCGATCTCGTTAAAGTCTCGTGAGCTGCGCGTTTTTAATAAGATTTCGCTGACCACTGTTACAGTTGCCAATCTCTGTGTATATATGTATCTGGTCCTACTGAGATAAATTTTGACATCAAAACTCTCAAACTGTCAAGACAAAAATTATCGTGTGTCTGTGTAAATATTGCGTTTCAACGTTAGGTCTAGATGCCAATCACATTAAAATAAAAGACAGAATGACAAATTTACAAAAATGATTATTCAGTTAAAAAAGTGATAATTTTGATAATAAGCAATTTGGGTTATCTCAATAATTGCACATGTTCACATCAATTGTAAAAGCGGGTATTCAAATATTGACCGTTTGAATTTTATGTTGTGAATCATTAAAAAAAAGAAAGTAGAAAATATTCGTTGCACATCATTCAATTTTAGTGGTTTTCCTCTACTTTTACGAAAGGCATCGCCATTTTGGAATACATGTTTCACAGAAAACGACGGATATTTACATTTATCGTTCACCAAATATTGTCTTTTTTTTTATCCAATGTTACCACCGAATTGACTATTCACCAAATATGTACTTATAATATGAGGAAGGCGCTACCTTAAATGTCAGCTTTATACTAAGACAATGTCCTATATATATTGATTGGTAGTTGGTTGTTTAACGTCCAGTGGCAAATATTTCATGCATGTTCAGAACGAATGTCCTAGGCTACATTAACATATTGTTTATGTCTAAAATAAAATTATAAGTTCAGATAGAAAATGTTTAGGGAACGATCATTGAACTTGAAAAGGCAGGAGGGGTTATGGTATTTTTTCGAAAAAAATATTCTGATTTCCAAATTGATGAATAAAAATCTTTTCAAGCAGAGGACAAAAAAAATATTTTGAATCTAGATCTTCACCAAAAATGATTTATCTTTCAGATATGCAAAATAAATTTAACTTTTATATATCTAAAAACATTTAGAACTTCCCAAACCGCACTGGTAAGTCTGTGCACAGTAGTTTTTTAGGTGACAATGGCGGTATTTGCCAATTGGTTGTGATAAACCTTAATGCTAGTGTTAAATTTTGACTAAATGATTTTAATTGTTAGTGCTGAAGGGCTTCGGTGAAAAAAATCTGACTCAAATAAAAAAACATTTGTATTCCTGATCATCTTCAGTTTGTGATTTCTACATCAATTTCATGTACTAATTCAGAGTCAGTTTTATGTCATTTCTTGCATATATTTTTTTTTTGTTACATGTACATGATGTAGCTTACTTTTCAAGTTTTTATATGACAACAGAATAAAATTGAGAATGGAAATGCAAGCATGTCAAGAATTTGCTTTCGAGTAATGCTTAATCATGTCATAGTTGTTTTCAAGAAGACACATTTGGTTTTCAGACAATAACTTGAGTATAAGTGAATGGATCTCTATGAAATTTTACTAGAAGGATCAATACACAAAAGGAAGATTAAGAATTGATTTTGGGGTAATGGTACAACATTATGGGGTTGGGTTTTTTCAAAATTTTTGGTTTTTCTTCCAAAATTTACCCTATTTACATTGATTATACTGGTCTAGTATATATAGATGCAACAAATACTGATTTGGCAGGAGATGCACACAAAATAGGGTGTTTTAAATATTTTAACTGGAATTTGTGCATTTTCCCTGTGATGTGTACTTCTTGATAATGTCGACGTGAGTATCATGATAAAGAAAATCAGTGGCGGACCTAGAAATTTTCATAAGTGGGGGCCCATTGACTGCCTAAGAGGGGGCCCGCTTCGGTCACGCTTCAGTGATTCCCTATATAAGCAACCAAATTTTTCTCAGAAAAGGGGGACCCAGGCCCCCTGCCCCTCCCCCCTAAATCCGCCTCTGAAAATATATTTGGTAAGTATATATATATTCACAATTGACATGTGCCAGTGCGCTGCAAAAGGATCTTCTTTCCCTTTCATTCCCAAAATTACACATGATTTTTTTTTTCTCACAGAAACACATGAGTTATTTTGTAAATAAAACACTTGTCATTGTTTGAAACTTTCAGTAATAAAAATTTAGTTTAGCCTGTTTGAATGTTTCACTGATTGTGTGAAAATTTTAACAGAAAATGTACAAAACACTTGATAAAATTGCATTATCTGCAGAATTATTGATAACTTTCCTCACTTTATATTCACAAGGACATATAACTAACATACTGTCCATGCTATTCTTATCCGAGTTTTTTTTCATACATATACTGGCATGGCTGGTGCTGTTCCAAGTGTCTTCTTTTTCTGTTTCTTGAGTAGTATTTGTTTAACCTGTTCAGTCACTATAAAGTGTTACAATTCTTATTTAGAAGCAACACATAAATAGTGACCAAAAAGGTACCGCTTTCACATGAGAGAAGCTTGAAAAAAAATTAAATGTACACATTTTCAATATTTTTGTAGGACTTACTATCATATGAAATTAAGGAGTTAGAGACTTCTGCTGAATAAAATGTTTGGGTTCACCTGATACCTGTTTTCTAATTAGTCCATATTGAAGTTTGAAGGGTCCAAAATTAAAATATGTTTGATTTCAACTGACATAAAAACTTTGGTGTTTTTTATATGCTAAATATACATCTGTGGTCATATCAGGCTGTGCGTGGCGAAGCATTTTATTGCCTTTAGGTTTGTACTTTTTTTTTTTTGGTCATGAAAATAAATTGTAGTTCTGTTGTGAAGTTGCTAACACGAGAATACCCAAATTGCACCTATATTGTCAGTTTATTTCACCAACTTTTTTAAATGTACATTTACCAGGCAAGAGTTTATTCTGTGCTTATTTTGTAGACTATCCTTGTTTACAATATAGTTACACCAATTTAATTTTGAGTCCATGTAGAGTCATAGAAAAATGGGTTTGAAATGACCTCCAAACAATCCATGATACTGTAATGAGGTCAGTACCCAAATTCCATACATCATTACATGTATGGTTAATTTCAAATCCTTAAAACTGGAATATAAACATATGTTTTGTTTTATTTCTTCAAATATTTCAAACAATTTGACATTATTTTATGCTTCAACTATTATTTTTTGAAGAAAAGGATGCTGATAACAAATTTAATTTGCTCATTTTAAAAAGATGATTTAATTAGATAACGGTGAAAAAAAACTTGTAAGATTTCTGCAGGTTTTTTTGGCTGAATAGGTGCAATTTGGTAACTGAGTGCAATTTTGGTACTGTGATGTTATATACATGTAACCATAGGTGTGTATTGCTAAATAGATTGAAATGTGAACCTGATAGTGATACATGTATATAGTGATAAAGACATAAAGTACTTGGTAGAGTGAAAATGTTTTGATCAGGTTTAAACTGACGCATACAATATACAGGGGACTGCTGCAGCTTGAATTTTAAAGGATGTAGCCCACATACTTCCAAGTAACATGCCCTGTATATACCTATCAAAGTCATGGTATTCTCATGGGTTATAATAATAACTCTATCTTCCCATAAAATCCAGTTTCGAACAATATGGGAGCATACAATGTACAATATATACAGTACTAAATGTACTACTCAGACCCAAGTCTCCTTTTGTGATTAAACTTAGAGAGAGAGAAAACAAAACAGTTTCCTTCTCCTGGGACTTATCAGGTAGACATCTGATATGTGACATAATCAATGAAAAGATTTTTTGAGAGTTTGCCAAAGGAAGTACAGAATTAGAAGATTGTGAAATATTTGAATATTTTTTTTTTGTTTTAAACTTTTGTTATTAAAGTTGTGATTTAGTCTGTAGGTTACCATAGGCGAATCCAAAAGGGGGGGGGGGATTTCGTTGGAAAAAAATTGTTGATTTTATAGGGAATCACTGAAGCGTGACTGGAGCGCCCCGTCAGCGTGTCCCCCTTATGAAAAGTTCTGGATTCGCCATTGGCTACATGAATAACCGTGATCACATTCAACAGTATAATCAACGTCATTATCACTGTTCCTTGATGTGGGGAATTATGTGGAAGATGAACATAAGTACATGTAGTCAAGGTCAACCAGTGCACTGGAGTTTACCCCGCATGCCGCATGGTCATTATAAAAAAAAATCCGAAATGTATTGCTTGCAGAGGTTTTTTCTGTGTTCCCATGGCTGGACGGAACTTTTACGCTAAATATGTTATCGTTAATTATGATTTTGTGACTTTTAAATGAAGTACCTGTGATTATTTAAGTAATTTGTTTTGACCTCACTGATAATGGAAAGTTTAATCCACCATTTTCTACATTTGAAAATGCCTGTACCAAGTCAGGAATATGACAGTTTTTGTCCATTCGTTTTTGATGCGTTTTGTTATTTGATTTTGCCATGTGATTATGGACTTTCCCAATTGATCTTCCTCTAAGTTCAGTATTTTTGTGATTTTACTTTTTTTTGAAGCAGACGAAACATGGCAGCAGAACTTCGGTAATTTCCGTGGTACAATAAAATTAAAATAAGCTACATAAGTTACCAAAATTCTGAATTCTTGTTTTTGTAAACAAATAAAAATGAATGTCGTATTCAACATCGAAATTATTCCGATCTGTTACGTTTTTTCAAGCTCGCGTTGAAACGTTAAATTCGGCCGCCATTAAAAAAATAATCGTACGAGATTTAACGAGAGTGACGAAACTTTTCAGATGAGTCGTGTAGAGAGAGTTATCGTTCTTTATTCCAAAACAATGCTTCTACCATAAGTGCCAGATAAAGCTTGCATATTACTAGTACATGTGCGACACGACGGTTGCCACTTTTGGATCATAATCTGCTTACCATTTCAGAGTACCTAAGATCACCCTTGATTGTGGGGTTAATGTTGCTCAGTCTTCAATGTCCTATAATGTGTTTTCATTTTGGTCTCTTGTGGACAGTTTTCTCATTTGCAATCATACCACATCTTCTTTTTTTATATTTGTAGACTTTCTTTTTCTTTTGGTGGTTTTTCCTTTTATTGTTTTTGTAATGATATTGTCAGACCGTTCTTCTTTGGATTATTCCGCCTCTCTGTAATTCTCGACTTAAAATCGAGACTATTTTAAGCAAAGATGCTACAAAAAAAAGCTCTTCTCTTTTGTTGAAGATTGTACATTGTAATATGATGATCTGCTTTTGTTTATGATTTCGGTGAGGGGCTAGTGGTGCAGTATTGACGTATAACACTGTACAGAATATAAACGTTTCGCTATGACAGTGAGCCAAGTTAACTATAATAGAAAAAAAATGAGATATCTACGCTCGAAATAGGTTTGCAATGCCACAAGTATAAACAAGATATACGTAGTACTCATTTGATAATACTAACGATGTCGATTTTACTGTCAACTTGATGTTCTATTCGTATGTGATTTTTGGAGGTAAATGATATTAAACAATTTCGTATGAAAGATAACAGGGATTTGTTAACCTGAATCAATAACTTTTTCACTAGAGTCAAACGCGTCTTTATTGTAAACGTGCTCAGCAAAGCAGAGTAACAATTTGATTGACGCGGGTATTTTTTCACAACTTCACCTACTGAAACCTAGTCCAATGTTATAGTATTATGGAAACATATTTAACCAAACCTAAACGGTATAGGATGAACACATGGCAATGTTATTTGAGTAGTAAAATCGGAAGACAATATCACATTACCATAAATAATAATCAATACATGTATATGTTAAATACAATGAAGTATCATGCAATGTTGTGATTAACTGTTACATTTGTCATCGAAATATTATTCTTAAACTACCTCTATTCAATGTTTAAGATTTATCACAACTAATCACCAATTATGACTTTTTTCCTTATGATTTTGGGAATTTTTGTCACCAGCGTTAACGCACATCTTAAAGAAAATAGTAAGTATATATTAATAGAAAGAAGCATAACAAACAAATAGCTTGTTTTGTTTTGTTTTTTTTGCACTATGATGGATAATATTGCTAATCTGACACCAACTCATAGGTTCTAGTGCTTTATATGATAAAAGGTGTGATGTATTGGACATCTATATTTTATAAACAGACTTCGTATATGCTTTCAAATATCATGTTGTCATTAGTTCATTATAAAATAAGACGATGTGGTATAATTGCCGATGATTAAACTTTCCACCAGAGATCGAATGACGTAGAAGTCACCACAAAGCCTCCAACAATGAACAAAATCCATACCGTATACATGTAGCAAGCTATGAAAGACTGTACATGACACACGTAAAATAGTTCAACCGAGAAGACTTACGGTCAGATAAACGACCATTGTCCATTATCTGACCTAACCAGTCATTTTGGACCTGACTAATGGCACATCACATTCATATCATTAGTCTTACAGTACCTATGTCATATGCATTTTTAAGTTAAATAATTTCCACGTATTAATTATAATACTATAAAGATAATAACAAAAATAATTATGAGATGACGAAAAGACGCAGTTACAATAGCATAAAAAGTTAGTATTGTCAACTTTCTTTGTTCTCGTCCTGAATAAGCCTGAAATAGGAGCCACACGTTTTTGACTAAATTATATAAATATGCTTAGTCCGTTGCAGCAGTATAATCATTGCTACAGCGAGTGTATGTTTTGCTGCGATGACTGTGCTTCTCTTTTTCCACGTGTAAAAACCCTTGCAACACCTCTTTGTGTCCGTTGGTGGTATATTGCAAGGCAAAATTACTGACCTCTTACAACATACGCTTATTTTCTAGTGGCCATCCAAATATTCAAACCTTCATCACGGTCTAGTCCTATACATGCGTGAAAATATATTTCTACATAACTTTAATTAAACAACTATCAATCAATCAATATGATGTTGTTTTTTTTTTGGGGGGGGGGGGGGGGGGATATACTTTGAAGGGTACGTGGGAAGAAATATAATCAAGTTGAACACATGCATAAGTCAACCCCCATATGATATGAATGTTCCTCAAAAACGTATGATTACTAGTAGTTCAGTCTTTAATCAACACATATCTTCATTTGACAAAACCTTTATTTAGTCGTTTTGACCTTTTTTGTACAATATTTCAATCCTGGTATCCTTGGTCAGTTCGTTAAGAAGAGTAGGGGTTGCCTAACTAATATATATGCCTACACGTTTAAAATTATTTTCAACCATGATTCAATTTGACTAGAATATATAACTATGGTCACATAAACTTCTTTGATCCGAAAGTAAACAAAAAAAAACATTGCTTAAAAGATTGGTCAAGATGTGATGTTGTACAAATGCAACCAATGCCGGTCTAATTTTACCCGTTGAATAGCCCATGTAACGAAAATGTCATCTTTCTGCATCTTAAAAAACTTCAGAACTTTGAAAGGAGTCTTTTGATAGCCTGTTCTACGGCAAACTTCTGCAACTGTCCATCATGTCCTAATTTTCCAGCTCTGAATTAATTCAATGCCCCGAGTGTTTGAAATATATATAAACATGCACTGTTTGCTCGTTTTGAGAATTCTAAAGTGTCGAACATAAAAGTATTGACTTTGATACTTGCAACTTTAGGTCACCGTGCGGTCTTCAACAATTAGTAAATTCATACTGCAAGCGATCATAGATTCAATTGTGAAACCATACTTTCCTGCTGTACACACTCAGACTTGTAGTTGATTATTTGAAATTAAAAAGCAATTATTAAAAATGATAGTTATTCTTATTTAATGATTTAGGTGAATATTTCAAAAAACATCCCAGAGATTGCACCGACATTGATATCAAGCAAGGAAATGGTGTCTATAAAATTTACCCAGAAGGATCAGCTAACGGATTTCACGTATATTGTGACATGAAGACGGAAAGTGTAAATGGTGGTTGGACGGTGAGCTGTAAATAATTAAGGTCTTTCCTCTAAGTTGGGAAATATCTCATTTTATATCTAATGTTTTTGTTTGTTTTTATCTTCCATCATTGTTTCCACATGGTCTTCCCTTGTTTCTATTGAAGTTATGATGACCACATTTTGACCATCGATAGACCTCACCATGTGTAACTAGATGAGGCTGTGTAGGTTATCATCATCCCTTTAAGACGTTATTCTCCTATTATTTGTTTTCTTTTTAGCATCGCCCCCTTCATTGTTTTTAAGATACCATGACATTTTTGGGACAAAGCGTAGACCTCATCATGTGAAGTGTATCAGATGAGGCGGCGATGAACTTTATCATACCCTTTTAGAGTAATATCCCCATGAAACAATTTCTTTTGTTTACGTAAATTATATCTGAAGAATGGTTACAGAAAGAAACTATCTGACAAATGGTAAAGTATACAAAAGGGGATGATAGTTATGTTAATAAACATTAACAATTATTTAGTTACCAACCCAGCTTATTAGATAAATTTCCCTTGATATAGTATACATTTTTGAAAATTACATTTTGAGACCCAGAAACCATAGACATGATCGAGACACGTAGGACATTCAACAATAATATATAACCTTTGACTATTGGTCCAATGATGATTCGTATGAACTCAATGCGACATTTCAGTTGTACCCAAGTCAAGTCATAGAGTGCAAACAAACAAAATGAAAAATTTCCTTGAAGTGCAAAAAATTCAAACTTCTAAGATGGTAAGGTTAATTGGACATGCTTTGATACTATATATGCCATCGAATTTTGATACTATATATGCCCTCGAATTTTTACTAGATAACATTTTTGTTCGCTTTGGGGATTCCATATATCGTCAGATTATCGGAATTCCAATGGGGACTAACTGTGCACCACTTATTGCCGACCTGTTTTTGTATTGTTATGAGTTACAATTTATGACAAAAATAAGCAAAGACCCATCGAAACAACATCTGATAAACAAATTTAATAATACTTTTAGATATTTGGATGATATTTTGGCTCTCAATAATGACGACTTCAGTATGTATATTAATGAAATTTATCCTGTTGAACTTACTTTAAATAAAGCTAATACTAGCAATGACCACTGCCCTTTTCTCGATCTTGATATCTATATCACTAATGGAAAGCTGAATACTAAAATTTATGATAAAAGGGATGATTTTTCATTTCCTATCGTTAATTATCCGTTTTTAGATGGTGACGTTCCCTTGTCACCATCTTACGGTGTTTATATATCTCAACTTGTACGATTCGCTCGTGTATGTAACAATGTTTTAGATTTTAACGAGAGAAATTTATGTATTACTGAAAAATTATTACACCAGGGTTTTCGATATCACAAACTAGTCAAAACATTTACTAAATTTTATCATCGGTATAAAGACATCATTCGTAAATATAGCTCAACATGCAGACTTCTAATACGTTCAGGTATTTCACATCCAATTTTTTATGGAAATATTCTTTATAAAGCACAAAGGTGTCAGTATTCACCTCAGAAACTTACAAAACCTTTGAATAGACTTCTTAAGAAGGGATATAATTACGATACTGTTGTCAAGTCATTAAAGATTGCATATTTTGGCGTTAATATTGAGTCACTGATAAGGTCTTTGCATCGGAACTAAACACATTTATTCTAAAAACAGTTGTTGGCATGACACGGGTTATGTTCTTCTCATATATGTTATGATGGTATGATACTAAACCCCTAACGGGAAGGATTGTGCCTGATGTTCATATGATGAAATCATAATCTTTCAGTCAGTTTAATTGAAGTCTGGAGCTGGCAGTTAACTGCTAGTAGTCTGTTGTTATTTATGTATTATTGTCATTTTGTTTATTTTCTTTGGTTACATCTTCTGACATCAGACTCGGACTTCTCTTGAACTGAATTTTAATGTGCGTATTGTTATGCGTTTACTTTTCTACATTGGTTAGAGGTATAGGGGGAGGGTTGAGATCTCACAAACATGTTTAACCCCGCCGCATTTTTGCGCCTGTCCCAAGTCAGGAGCCTCTGGCCTTTGTTAGTCTTGTATTATTTTAATTTTAGTTTCTTGTGTACAATTTGGAAATTAGTATGATGTTCATTATCACTGGACTAGTATATATTTGTTAAGGGGCCAGCTGAGGTGCGGGAATTTCTCGCTACATTGAAGACCTGTTGGTGACCCTCTGCTGTTGTTTTTTATTTGGTCGGGTTGTTGTCTCTTTGACACATTCCCCATTTCCATTCTCAATTTTATTGTGCCATGTCAAATGAAAATCCATAAAGCGTATATATCTTCTCCTTTTTTGTTCCCCGTAAAGAGATTGGTGTTTTCATTGAGTGCATTTATAGATTAAACATAGAAGATAAAGGATGATCATGTAATGTCTATACTTCAAAAATAAAATTCATGTCCCAAAATATGATTCGGATGGGAATATTAAGTACACTAGGTTGAAGTATTGTCGCATTGTGGTATTGTCGCAAATTGGCATCAAGTTTACACTACAAATATCATACTTCCGATCTCTAAAATTGAGATGGATAGGGTCATAAAGTGAGAAATGCAGAAAAAACAAAAAAAGTAAGCTTGTCGCATATCAAATGAACATTGAAAATATCAGACTTTTTAGGGGAAGACCTTTAAATTGTATAAAATAGTTTGTTAAACTTGACGAATATTTACACAAATAATTGTTCGCATAGAGGATAAAATGTATTCTATATGAACACAAATCTATGATTCATTTTTTTTTGCCCCACTTAGGTGCATTATGTTTTTCGGTCTGTGCGTTCTTTCGTCTGTCCGTTCGTTCGTTATTTCGTCCGGTTGTTAAATATTTTGGTCTAGGTAGTTTTTGATGAAGAAGGAAGTCCAATCAATTTGAAACTCAATAAATTTATATACATGTTCCTCATGATATGATTTTTCTAATTTTATGCAAAAAATGTTTCATACCTCGAAAATGACGATATATGTAATATAAATATATGGTATCCTGAAATTATGTACTTACCGATTATTAGAAAATCAGAAAACAATCAAATGGAAAAGAGAAATTACTATAAGTTTAAATGGTGTCTTCAACCTATGCCAACATTTGATAAAAATATATTCAACATACATGTATGCCTACAAACAAAATACAATAGGTGTTGTTATAACAATTATTAATTAATTAAAATAAAAGATAAAATACAGTCAGTACATTTAAGCATTAAATATTACTCTTTTAATATTCAGAAACAAAATTAAAGTATTTGCAAAATTGTGTTGTAGTAAAAATGGAATTATCAAAAATAATGTAAAATAGACCCTTGATACCAAAAAAATTGTGTTGAAATAAATATTTATTTAATAATTAAAAAAATATACTAAATTTCTAAAATACCATTAAAATATATCAATATTTGAAGAAAAAAGAGTTAAAAGCTATTTCATTTGTGCAAATTTTTATGATAATTTTTGTTCATTATTTTTTTTTTAATTTAGTATGAAGCATACTTCAATCAGCAACAAAATATACAGATATACCCTACTTCATTAATTTTGCAATAAAAAAAATTGAAAAAATTATCACAGAAAAAGATTTTTTGGTTCATTTATTAGACATGAACTTTCCAGTGGGATAGTGCACACTGTGACTTTATTTGTTTTAGTTTAGAAAATTAAAGTATTCTGTGTTTTTAATCATTATATTAAGTTCTGAGATGGTTACACTTTGTGTCTCTAATTTGGAACTCTATCATCCGAATTGATAATAAGATAATAATAAGATAATTTGTAAAAATTTTATGAAAATTGAGTCTTAATTAATCAAGTCTTTACAGTTTTTATTATACTGTTTGCATATTTTTGATTTTTATATTAGGTGTTTCAAAGGAGATTAAATGGTAAAGTCGATTTCTACCGAGGTTGGAAAGACTATAAAAGAGGATTTGGAAGTCTGCAGAATGAGTTTTGGCTAGGTATGAATTATTCTTTTCTCAAACATAAAATATTTATATTTTTATCATTACATCTATAAATTAATAAAAAAAATATATATAACACCTCCGGTAAGGGAATTTCTCACTGCATTGAAGACCAGTTGGTGACCTTCTGATGTTGTCTGTTCTATGGTCGGGTTGTTGTTTCTTTGACACATTTCCTATTTCCATTCTTAATTAGTTTTGACAACTCAGCCTACAGAGGGATAGACAACCGAATCATCAGCAAGATAATATTTGCAAATACTTTGAAAATGCTGAGTTGGCTTCTTTCAGCAGTAACTACCGTTAAATGACGTTTTTCTTTATTTTCTAATTTGCATTTTTATTTATTATTTAATCTTGAATATAAGGGTTTTAATCAAACGTATCACACGGTATAGCTTATAGCTGACTTATATAAACCCTGAAAACAAAATTTCCGAAATCCTTATCATGTAATTTGTCTATTATATCACAGGTACTTAATCAATAATGCAAAAACCTACATCAGAGAAAAAGGTTCAGTAGAACATGCTACTGTATCTCCATCTTAAAAGTTTAAAAAAAAACTCGGACAACGCATTTGAAGGTGTTTCCTCTTGATTGACCTTCTTGTTTTTGCTCATCATGCAATTGTTGACTTTTAGATTAAACATTATAGTAAATAGAGAAAGACTTGAAACAGCTAGCAAATATTAGCTAAACAAGATCTTCAGTTTGTCAAACATATCAAATCGGCAGTTTAACTTGACTTAATGTCGGAGTTATTTTCCTTGCAATGTTTACCCCTTATTCAAGTGTTATCAGTGAACACTTTAAAAGATATATAAAATTTATAGGCAGATCAGCAAAATAAGATCTACATATGAGTACAATGATCGAAATATATAATCGAATATTAAAATTAGTTATTTTAAAACTAACAAACGCGTCAATCAACGCCTTATAAATGTAATTGTTCTTAGACAGTTTTTACCTCAATCAAGTTTTGAGATTGCAGCTATTATTTTGAAAGCAGTATGAAATATAAACTAGGAACGAAAAAAAATATTCACACAAGTAAAATTATATCTATAACAAGGTATTCATAACTGAATTTGTGAATCGATTTTTTATAGGAGTTGCCGTCCATAAATTATAAGTCTGACTATTTAAGCTTTTAGGGATTTCATTGAAAAAAATACATAAGGAAAGAAACAAACTGTATACAGCAAAGACATATCAGCAAGACCTGAAAGAATTTGTTAATCAACTCCTTTTTCACATAGCACAAATGCATATATGAGAGAGTTTAATGTAAAAAAAAAACTTTATTAACTTCGTGTGTCGAATGCTTAATACTTTCGCAAAATAGCTTATTGTCAAATGTTATCATTAATATTTCAATCTTCTCTGAAACGTATTTTTGCAACATTTTATTTCATTAAATGTTTTACACACCATACTTTTATCTAAATACTTAAAACTTTTCAGGCAATGACAGACTCAATATTCTGACGTCACAAGGCAAATTCGAACTGTTGATAACCATGCAGGATTTTTCCAATCAAAACCGGTATGCTATGTATGATAACTTTAAAGTAGGCGATGAGAAATCTAAATACAAGCTGACACTTAGTGGATATAGCGGTAATGCAGGTATGTTTAGCTTCTTACTACAATGTACTATTATGCAATACTTTTAAATTTACACAAGTAAAAACATTGTGATTTGTTAACGTTTCTTTTGTGATTTAAAGGGTTTACAGTCAAATTATCCTCAAATTAAACAAAACATTTGTTAATGTTGATGTACTTGAATGGCTATAAGTTTTTCGATGACACGTACATGTATACATAGATTTTCTTTCCTAAAAATTTTCCGAAATAAACGGCTTTGGAATTTTGTTTTCCAGTATGAATTGACCTATATCCAAACACCCTTCGATAGAATTTCGACAATCACATTGCGTATTCGGAACAAAAACATGATGGAAGAAAAATAAACAAACGTGCATGGAAGTCGAATAGTTGTTATAATTCCCTGTTTACTCTTTTTTTATTTCTGTTATCTATCTTTTCTTTGTCTTTGTTGATATACTTTTGTGGAGCTATTGCTGCTCATCTTGCCAGTTTGGTACAAATCAGCAGATATATTTCATTTTCATTTTCCCTTCTAAGTTGTCGTTTGACTTTTCGAAGTTTTTTATCTTTTTACCAGATTTGCTATTCTCTCTTATACGTATGATTTGTGATTGTCCATTTGAAATTTTTCTGAGTTGCTTGTTTATAAATTGTTATTTGGATGGAGAGTTGTCTCATTGGCACTCACACCACATCTTTCTATGTCTATATAACACTCGGGCCACAATTAAACATATATTTTGGTTTGTCCAAACCCTACTCAAGGTTGAGATAGGCAATTTTTTTTTTTTTTTTTTTTTTTTTTTTTAAAGAAATTGAAGTATCGGATGTTTATTGGTCTTCATGCCTATCTGATTAAAAAAAAACTTCTTCAAATCAGGACAATAAAAGAATTTGAGAAGGCAGCTTTTTTCTGGGTAGGTAGGGTTTGGGCAAACAAACCTATTCTTTTTTATGGCCTCGCATACTGCTATAAGTAGAAACTTGTATCGTTTAAAAAGCAGCAAGCAAACTGACATTTTGCGCTGGATTATTCACTTCCTAATTCACAAGGTAAAAGTCCACAGCACGACATGTCACACTCTCTTGTTTTGACTATGAGCCGAACATTTGCTTCAACTTCTATAAACCTCTTGCTTTTCGCAGAACCAAACAAACACTAATTCCCTAATCTGGTTTTACAAACCACGATCGTTAATTTTTTTAACTAGTTTGCTTTCTGTTGCTTTATAGGAGATTCTTTCACAAACCATGGAGGAAGCAAATTCACGACAAAAGACCAGGATAATGATGTCAATTCCGGAAATTGTGCCGAAACATACAAAGGAGCCTGGTGGTATGCAAATTGCCATGCCTCGAATCTGAATGGACTTTATCTATTCGGAAAACATTCTACACATGCAAATGGAGTGAATTGGTATAAGTTTAAAGGTCATCATTACTCACTGAAAACCACAGCAATGATGATAAGAAGAATGAAATAAAATCATATTTTCGTTTTGTCTGCATAAGATTTTTAATAAAAAAAAATAGTCCAACAGATTCTTCTTTTATGTATTGTGTCTCGTTCTCTACATGTATTTGGCTTTTTGAACATCTTCTAAAGAAAACTTTTCACGAGATTTGAGTTTATCAGAACTTTTTTTGTTGTTGAACAGAAATGTGTTATGCTGTAATTTGCTAACATAAATAATTAAAAGTTAATAAGAGTCACCAAAATGTATTTTGATATTGTTGTTTTCATTTTAACGACTTGCTGCATTATTATCTAACCATGGCTGCGCAACTTGTGAATTTCTTATCTTAAGGTCGCGTAATTTAACTCAATCTCATGATAAGTCGCTGCCGCTTAGACCATTTGATTACTACCAATGTATATCTTTACAAAACATAATGTAATTTTCCATTCTTATCTATTACATTTGACATACAGCATCAATAATCAGTGATGATTTCGCTTCACTAAGTTTCAATGGACATATACGTAGTTGCAAGTATTCATACTACATGTATGCATCGTGTAAAGTTGACATAAAAAGTTTAATCACAAGAAGGTCTCTAATAAAATTAAATGGGCTATTTTTTATGTCCTTTTTGGTAATATAGTTCTTCAACTGTTTTGATTCTTATCTTCCTTGGCTTTCAAATATTCGGCTTTGAGCGTTCCCGATGAAGTTAAATCCTGAAAAAAACGCTTCTACATAGTATGTACTTATTACCTACAAAGTTCCATGAAATCTGCAGTGTGGTTTCAGAAGAGTTGCGATGAAAAACTTTTGAAGAAGTATATTGAAGCAATAAGTTGAAAGGGGCATAACTCGTTTTATCCTGTCGATATGCACATCTGCATAGTATGCCCTTATTATCTAAAAAGGTTTCATGAAATTATGTTATGTGGTTTGAGAGGAGTTGCGATGACAAACTGTTGAAGTAGTATATTGAAGCAAATAAGTTCAAAGGGGCGTAACTCGTAAACAAAAATTGAATCATAATTTCCTGTCAATATGCACATCTAAATGGTATGTCCTTATTATCTACAAATGTTTTATGAAATTCTGTTGTGTGGTTTAAGAGGATGACAAGAAACAGGACTGACGGACTGACGGACGGACGGACAGACGGAAAGACGGACGGGTCAAAAAAATTATACCCTCCGCAACTTTTTTGCGTGGGGTATAATAAGTGAGATGATAAAGCTATGACCATTTGTTTATATGCATATTTTGTTTATATGCATATTCCATGCGATTCCATTTATTACTAGTAATTAAACTCTGTAATAACAGTTATTAAATTCATGGTTTAGATCACTTCATAAAGAACATTAGTCAGTCAATTAAAGTACGGGAAGACAGTTATAATCCGATAGACGACATTTCTGAAGTTTGGATACAAAAGAGTATTTTCTTTAAATGAAATTGTATGTACACGTGCTTTATAGTAAATCATAGCCATTGGATATATAAACTATATTCACCTTTTAAAATTAGAAGTGTCGTATTACTTTAATTCGGCGATTTCGTTACCATAC
Source organism: Mytilus galloprovincialis (assembly GCA_037788925.1). NCBI lineage: Eukaryota > Metazoa > Mollusca > Bivalvia > Mytilida > Mytilidae > Mytilus > Mytilus galloprovincialis. The sequence continues at coordinate 40,831,050 of CM075333.1, read as the reverse complement.
ATTTCATAAAGATAAACCTTTACTGTATTCTTTCATATATACACTATTTGGTTTTAATGTGTGACTGTACCCGTATAATTCCTATCAAAAATGAGAAAAACTTCAAAATGTTTACGTTATGTTATATCATTACCGGTTTTTGTTGGTGTTGGTATTGCTCAGTCTTTGGTTTTCTGTGTTGTGTTTTGTGTTCTGTTGTTTGTCTTATCGTCGTTATTCGTCTTTTTTTCACAGCATTTTCATTTTCTTTATTCGACTGATGAGTTTGAATGACCCTTTGGTATAATCACCTCTCTATTTCAAAACGGCAGAGAGATGTTTGAATCAGTTTTAATCTATTTTTTTGTTTTTTTGTATATTTCGAAAGAATTCAGACTAACAATACATCAATATACACAATATAAAAATGCAAACATTATCAAACATAAAAACTATGCTTTTTAATTTTTCGTTTGTATTGTTTCACATTTTGTCATGTCAGCACTTCATACTGCTGCTTATAACATATGGGATTTGCTAAAAATTGCTGGCCTCTGTTGAATAGATGTCACATTGGCAATCAAAACACATCTTTTTATTTACACATAGATGCACACAATTTTTACAAACATATAATTTGATGTTGGCACATATACATTAACGTTATAACTTATAATAAACATGAATATTTGTTTTCTGACAAAACACTATGTTTATTTTGGGTTCGCTATGATCATGAAAACAGTACAATTCTACTTCTACAGACGAATTGGACGCCTATTATTATGGGAGATTGTGAAACCAGATCATCATTTTATAAATATTAACTTAACAACTTCCAACTCCAAAGACGTTGGTTCAATCACTCATAACTTGGCCCTAAAACTGAAACTGATGTGAACATTTAATGAACTCATATATTGAAACATCTAATTGCTTCAGTTAAAAAAAATCACCAATTGCGTCATACATTTAAGTGATCATTTTTTTTCGACGTTACAAAGGTAGATATATATCGTTAGAACCTTGTTCATTTTTATCTAATTTTGGCATTTTTTACCAATAGAAAAAAAAAACAAACTATTAATGATTATGCAGATGTATTGGCCACTCTCCGCAGCGCTAATGACTTTTTAAAAGGAATAGTAAGCTGCAATATATTATATCTTTTTCGTATACAACTGCGTACAATTGAACATTCGAAGAAATCCGATCTTGAAATATTCAGTTGTTTCAATTGAAATAGTTTAAAATAAAATGTTGGAGAATTTCATAAGAACCTTGTTTTTTTTTTTTTTTTTGGCAAAATTTGGCATAATTTTCGACAGTTTTTTCAATAATAAAAAGTAGAGCCACACCTTGCGCAGAAATATGTTTGCTAATCGTATGAAATCATAAAGAAGTCCTATAAGGATTATTAATTTCTATAAATATATACTAAAATAACTTCTATTCTTATTTCAGGCTAATTCATTTATAAACATGAAGCAGATTTACAATTACTTTTAAAAAAATAATCATAAGTCATATTTTCTAAAAGGTAAACCATTATACATGTTTGTTCAAAATCAAAATATAAGCTTTATCACGCATCATGTCAAATCCGCTAAACAAAGCAAGTGTGAACTGGGGGCATTCTTGTTAGTCATCACAGTTTGTCATTGAATAAGGCATTTTTTATCTGTAAGAAAAAACAGAGCAGGCTATTATTCATTTGATAAAAAGTCGGCTGAACCACATGCTAAAAAATTTGATTTTTGATTAACACGTCTGAACGTTTTTTGTCTACAAGCACATAGTCATAATTTGTAATGGTACCGTGAAGTCATCTGCTTTTTTCCATGATTAACTTCTTAAAAGAAGTTTACATAGTGTGTTCATCTCTGTAGCTACGGTGTAATATATTAGTTATTTGTATATTTGAAGGGTGACTGTAATATTATTATTTGTCTGTTCAATAAATAAAGGCAACAGTAGTATACCGCTGTTCAAAACTCATAAATCCATGGACAAAAAACAAAATCGGGGTAACAAACTAAAACCGAGGGAAACGCATTAAATATAAGAGGAGAACAACGACACAACACTAAAATGTAACACACACAGAAACGGACCAAGCATCAGACAAAATCCCACGAGAATAACAAATATAACATCAAAACCAAATACATGAATTTGGGATAGACCAGTACCGTGACACGTCTTATCGCAATGTGAAATTACACTCAAAAAAAAGAGAAAATAAACGACGCAACGTTAAAATGTAACACACACAGAAACGAACAATAATATAACAATGGCCATATTCCTGACTTGGTACAGGACATTTTTAAAGGAAAATTTTTAAAGGAAAAAATGGTGGGTTGAACCTGGTTTTGTGGCATGCCAAACCTCGCACTTTAATGGCAATGTTAAATATAACATTGAAATGACAACATAATATTACAGGACTACAATACAAATAAATAGGAGAACGTATTAGACAAAGAAACACATGATTAATGAATAACAAAAAACATCAGGTTTAAAATTCAATACGTCAAAAACGCGCCTCGTCCACACAAGACTCACCACTGACGCCCAGATATAAAAGATCGAAAGCGAAAAAAAGTACAAAGTTGTACAGCACTGAAGATCAAAAGTTGAAAAAGGCTGTGTCAAATACGGCTATGTTTTATGCTTGGGATAAGAACATCCTTATTATTTAGAACAATTAATGCTATTACAAACAGTACATTTTATCAAATGAATATAACAGATATACATAATGAAACTGAAGTATTAACTCATTACAGAAAACAAACACGAATACATAATGCAAAGACCAACACAGAATAGACACACCCGACTCAGTCCAGACTAGCCTAATACAAATGGTGCACAGTCCAAACTAGCCTAATACAAATGGTGCACACTTTTGAATAACCCACGTACAGAGTGCACCACATTTTTATTGTTACTTTTTCATAGACAGACGAAAATTACAGCCATTACATAGATATACGAAATAACAATGTTTCAGAACATCACTATAGAAATAAAAACAACGATTCATGTAAACGGAAAAAATATTTTAAACATTAAATGTACTTTACGGTTCTTAATTCTCATAAACTTATCAAGAACGGTATGTGAAAACAGGCTGTCATGATGTTCAAAAATTTAGCAATGTATAAGAATAAGAAATATGTATATATCAAAATATATCAGCTGCTAGATTTGATTTTCTCAAACACCTCCGTTCAAGTAATGAAATAAATAACAGGAGGGATCTTTAAAATTTGTTGACAGGAACTGGGTTTCAACAATAAGACCATTAAAACATGAACCTAAAGGTTTCAACATTTTTAAAATTAACTTACATTTCTAATAGATTTCATTAAGCGATATTTAATTCTTTGAAATTGAAAATAAATCAACTGACATGTCAGTTTCTCCAATACTATACAATTTACAGCTTATGCTTGATAAAAACAAGGTAAACAAAACAAAATGTATATTTCATTAGATCAAACATGATTTACTTGCGGAGACTAATGTTCCCTTGAAACTAGCATAATCCGAATGTCGCAACAAACTAAATATAAAAGTAGAGTATATACAATTTATATTGTTCTTCGTAACGAAGTATATAAATGTTCTGGTAATAATAATCTAGATTATGTAATACACTATAAATGGTTAAGTTGAAAGACCCTTCGAAAACCCACCCAAATATAAATCATTGAACCCTGTATCGCCGCTTTCCTGGCATTGTTTAGAAAAATACATTGATACAATGCAAAATGATTGAGTGTTGAAAGACAACTTGGACCAACATCTTTCTTGCTGATTGTACATGGTTTATGAATATTCAATATAGTTGCAATGATAGTAATACTATATTTAAATATATTATATTGGTTAATCTTTTTTTCTTTTTAATCTTTCTGCTAAAAAGGCAAAACAATGGGTAGCACTTGTCCCTCATGGGCCATTATTCCTATGAGAAATTATTAGTTTATTTCCTTCATACTGACTTGTTTTCATTTCTTATTTTGCTTAGAATCATTTACAAGTTATAGAGTTTGCATTTGCTAATACTCTTCCAAATAATACAAAAATGGATAAAAGTCATTCTCTAACGGCAACACATCCGATAGTCTAGACTTAGAGATGTGCATTGACTGGCAGAATTTATTATTTTATGTTTTGCGGTGCGTTTTTTTTTTTTTATATAATATATAAATCCTGTTGTCTAGAACAAATTTGATATTTTACAGTTTTTCTATCTCTAATAGCTTCTGCAAAACAGCTAATGTTCTTTCGTGTGCAGTGACTAACATCGAGGAACGATTGACGGGTTAAGGGAGCACAATACAAAGATTTTTATAACTCCAACTCCCAAGTTTTAAAATGCTGTAACTTTCTTAATAAAGCTTGAAAATTTATAAAAGTGGTAGTTTTGGATAGCTAACAGATTACTCTTATAAATAAATGCAATGTTAGTATTATGCAACAATTATGTAACCAATTATAATGTTAACTGTGTCTAAAATATTTTTCACCAAATTTCCACTTTCAAATTAAATTAGCTTCTGCATAGGTATCCCTAGATGGTTGATTTTATTATATGTTGTTCCTATGGCCATTATCTACAAAAGGGTGTCTCAGATTTCAGATCGAATGTATAGAACAAATTTTACACCTAATTAAACATTATCTTCTTTTATGTGGTTAGGATGTTTACACTAATTAGAGATTTATGAGAGAATGGAATACCATAGAGACAATCTGAGACACATTTTTGAATCCCAAAATGTGTTGATTAAGATTTCGTTAAAAATTTTTTCTGTATAGTTAAAGATATTGGAAGTAAAAAAATCATCTTTGTATTGTGCTACCTTAAGCTATCATGAATTATTAGACAATCATATTGTATTTAACATATTTGCTGTTTACAGTTTTCTCTATCAAGGTAAAGGCTAAATAAATCAAAAATCATTAAAAGAGTCGTGTGTTACGGACACAATTTTATATAAAAGGGTTAATTAACATTAACTATTATTTTCTTATTTTTGTTTTATGTTTTTCATTTTTTCTATTAAGAGTTTTTCTCTATGTATAAACAGTCTGTTTGCTCTAACTGGGTTTTTTTTTGTACCAATCAAGAACAGCTGTTTACTCCTAGAAATATGTTCAGCAATAACGGCCATGTTTGTTGATGGATCAAATTCCTTAATAAAATTTAAAACTGTATTCTTTAAAATTCCAGCCAAAAGAAAAACCAATAGCATGGCTATTTCGTCGCTGAGCTTCCAAAATGTCATATATGATTTATTTTGCTAAAATAACGTTTTTACACAAATCGTCTCAATGAAAGGCAATCTTTGAAAAATAGTATACAGTTAGGCCAATTAAATCATTTGGAATTAGACATGTGACCAAATTTCCAATCTCAATTACTTAAAAACTTTGCTTCCAAAATGTTGTATGTAAACTTGAAAACTGTTTTTTAATGACTTTAGGAATCAAAATACTTCTACAATGTACATTCCTTTATTATGTTTTTGTGCAATCTACAAACGTCTTAGTTTTTATTTCACTGCCATTTAAAGATCGAAAGTTGTACAGTTTAGTTTGGGGTTTTTTTGTGATCATTTTTGTTTGGCAATCGCCAATGACAGTAAGCAGTGTTTAATAACATCAGTTGTTCGTCCTGTTAGTCAATGCGTTTCAGTAAAAAAAAACTTTTCACTTTAGTAGTCTTTTGGGAAATGTTGTTTGTGCTGTATTTAGACCCTTCTACAACCATTTTTTTTTACATGCACACGTATAAAAATTGCGTTTTTTTTATCCAAAGTAATCATTGGTTTAAACGTAGTTTTCAATTTAGACTTGAGAAACAATACATGTCAATTATCCCTATATGCATGATGACACATAATGAAATTTAATTTACCTTTTAATAACTTTCTACGTTCTTTTCTTGACGAGCTGATCTCCATTTCATCTTTTGGCATAGTTATTATTTCTACAAAGACATAAAAAAATAGAATTCCACGAGTCAGAATTCAGAAAAATCAAATAAATACAGAGTTAAATTTATATGTTGAAATAACACATTTATGTATGAACAAAAGCCTTTACAAAAAAACTTTTCATTCTGTCTATCTGACTGCAGAGTATATCAGCATGTTTACATATTTGATTCACATGCCTTGTGTTCATGAAGTCAAAACAAAATGAATATTGCATTTTCCGCCAGAAAAAAGAATTTTGATAATTGAATAAAGATTTAGGTTAAGACGAGTAATTAATTTTCGGTCACGTAATCAAACTAGGTAAAATTAGTATATTAATGCATTGCAGACGTAAGAGGTAAAATCAAGCTATAGCTATATTGTGGCATTTTCCCTGCCTCTGTTTCTAGTATCTTTTTTATTTATTATGAAACCATATGAAAAATGTTAAAACAGTGTATTAAGGTAGTTAAGAGGTAAACCGCCATCTTGAGTTGTACAATCACAGGGAATTATCGATATAATACTTTGCCCAAATTTGCAAATTTGGAGGTAGATTTGCAATTAATTGGTTGCACTGTTTATCTATATAAAGAAATCTTAATTACTCATTGCATTATCGAAAATATTTTAACAAATACCAAATATTTGTGCTTTTAGAATTTTTTTTTTTTTTTTAAATAAGCCTTTTTTAGTACAAAATTTATACTGGACTTCAAATGAGTTTTTCCTTGTTTACTTGTAGTAAGAAAATATGTTCGGTGACACCATTTTTGCTTTTTATTTTCTTTAAATATGTTTAAAAACCTATCTTCTCATATTTCTTTTCAAAAGTCTGTCTCATTGATTTCTTTTTATGCACAAAAATGTGTTTTTTTCAAGAACAATCTATGTAAATTTCTACAATTTTGAACAACTCGTACCTTAAAAAAAAGCGCGGTGACCCATACTTTTTATCATTTTAGAAAAAAAGCATAGAAAAAACCTCATTTTGGCAAAGTATAAGAACACATTTTTTTTTTTTATCAAAATAACAAGCAAATGAAGGTGGGCTTGTTTTCGAGATATATAAGGCGAAAAATATATTGACGGGAATATTTGATTTGCTCTCTTAATACTTCATAAAATTAACATTGGCACCATTTGTCTCTTAAAACTATGAAAATAGTAATAATGATGATACAAGATTTTCCAAAATGGCTATTTTATCAATATGTCTTTAAATTATGAAAAGAAATGTAGGGTTACCGGGCAGGATTTCATTAGGCCCTTCATGGGTTAAGCTAGAGGGTTCCGTATATCTTGCTTAAAGTCAAAAACAAGAGTAGTGAACATCATTAAAGGGACCTAAACATCTAATTTTAAGTAATATACCAACATCACAAGTTAATGAACTTTATTATCACCATTTTGGATAATAAATTTGAAGAATAGAGACGAAATAACACAAACGATTTTTACAAAGATTTTATAGTCTAGGCAAAACATATAAGTACGGAAGATTTCAAATCTCTTTGCATTATACAATTTAGATTAAACACCGAAGTGGAGGTCTTCCCACGTCAATTCTATAAATTATTGACGAGAAGCTACTTTCGGTTTACTCCAAATTACTTTTTGCGTCCAAACATAGGTTTCTTCATAATGATTTGTATATTTTTTGTATATTTTTGCCTGAAATAAGGAAGATAAATGTCAATTTCCGGTTAAAAAATGTCACTTCCGGTCTCACATGACAGCTTAATTTACTCAGATTCCAATTTTATATGTTTTTTTTTATACTTTTGCCTGTAATATGTGAGATATTAGGTACATGTATTTCCGGTTTAGTAAAATTCACTTTCGGTCTAATGAAAGGATTATGCATGCGTATTTTAAAAATATTCAGTTTCTAGGTACTTTTCCATGAAATAAGTGCAAAAATTGCTATTATCGGTTACTCAAGGTCACTTCCTACTGATAATTTTCAAGGTCACATGTCAACCAACATTTAGCAAAAGACCCTATGGCTTTATCATGTACCAAGTTGGATTAATAATCAATTAACCTTAATTTGAATCATTTCAGGTTCAATAACTCTGATCAGATGTCAAGGGATTGTTTCAGACCAAATGTATCATATCTTTATCAAAATTAGGCAAACATTTGGCACAAGTTTTTTCATATCAAAATTTACAATTTGACCTTGACCTTTGACCTTGCCCTAGTTTTCTTTTCGTAAGACCAAGGACCTCAAATCAACAGACCCTAAGTCTTTATCCCTTATGGCTTACCATTTAAAAATGCAGATCACTTATTTCAAATGCATTAGGGGAAATAACTGTTATATGAAGTCTTCGTATCACTTACGTCAAAATTGACCCAAAAATCCTGAGAATTTTGCGAGCAATTTGGTAAAATAAAATTGTCGATTTCTTTTACGGTTATGGAGGATATCTCACCACAGAGAAAACTGCGTTTAGGGAGACAACTCTTACAATAAAAAGTCTTCGACTAAACAGGGTCAGTCTCAAAAGCTCAATAACTGTTCAATATCATATTATGCAAAAAATCTAAGCGACATCTTCACTTGCAAAACCACAAAACAGGGCACGAAACAAATTTGGTGGAAGAAGAAAACAAAAATCTGAATAAATACAATAGGTTTTCCACAGAATAGTTAAAAGACCTTATTGATCATTATAAATTCCTTTTCCTTATGAACAATCATAAGAATGAATTCTACAGAATTTTTCTGCATTCGAAACAAAACACAAACGCATTACTTATGAAATATTCCAAATGTTTATGTCCATCAACATTCAACACTCTATGAACATGATGAAAATAATTTAAAACATGATGTGCGCATGGTGTGGTGAAATTGACCCTCTGACTTTTCAAATGCAAGTCTTATAAATTTCGATACCTTGTAAAAATTGATGTAGCGAATTTAGACCGTATATTATCAGCATGACAGGGTTAAAGGACTCACCACAATCAGGGCGAATGCTTTGTTGAAAAGGTATGACAAATCTGACTGAAAGTTGATATGTCAAAAGATTTTGTGGTCAGATTGAGTGTATTGCAAAATCTATTCTTAATTTGACAAATTGTAGCCTGAATCCTTCTGTGAACTAACTGGAAAGATTATAATTTTGCTTTTGTTAATATTTAGTAAATGTTATTCAGGCTTACAAAAACCAGTTGTACTGCCAAAAACAATTTTTTGATGCAATGCAATATTGACCGGTAAGGCAGATATCATTGAACAGTTTATGTGTACAAACACACTGTGAATGTGTTGTATTAAAGAAAAGATATGGAATCATATATGCAAATCTTAGCTCATATTATGTGTTTCCTATCATAATTTCCTTGATAGAGCATAACTCACAAGGAAACAATTAAACCAAAATTACAAAGAGGGGAGGTTAAAGTCATGCCGTCGATAATTTTACGGACGCCATCACGTGTTGGTTAACAGTTATGGAATATTCACAGATCACAACGGATGTGTTTTATTCGTCGTAGCTACAATACAGCCCCTGTTTCCGAATGCGACCTAACGAATTGTGCTAATCACCGGTTGTGTACTTACATTGGCAAAACAATTGGTGCAACATGTGAAGCACGATCTGCTTACCCTTCAGGAGCTCCCCAGATCACCCCAGTTTTGGGTGGGGTTCGTGTTGCTAAGTCATTGTTTTCTATGTTACTTTTTGTGTACTGTTGTTTATAGATATAAGAATATATGGTATGAGTGCCAATAAGACAACTCTCCAACCAAGTTTGTCCGTTTGTCTTTTAGTTCTATTTTAACTACGGCGTTGTCGGCATATTTCGACTGATGAAATCCAATGTCCCCTTGTTATCCTTCGCCTCTCTTTTTTATAACAGTTTTTTAATGCTATTTTGCAAACCATTTTAAGAGGATGATCATTGTCCAAATTGATCACGAATCTATAATGTAAAATTCTGTCACAGAAAAGAGCCACAATATGGTTACTGAATACATGTATTATAATGATAATATCTAAATATGTAGTTAAATTCTATATCTACATGACTAAATCGAATATAAGAGGAATGCAGTGGTCGTGTTGATTGCTTCTTTTTCGAACTAAGTAACTCATAGTTGAGTATAAACCTAGCACATTTGTTAAGTGACAAGAAAGATCAAGCGTTCTTCTTTTTAAAAATGTTTCGTTATGTAGTATAGTAGTTTAAACTTATAGAAAAAAAACTTTAATGGAAACCTTTTTACACATGAATTTTGCATTTTCAAATCAAATACGATTGTGAAGACTAGTTTACGATATAGACCTCCAGTTTAACAGTTATTTCTTTTGCTTTGAGTGATCAGCTCATTGTTGTTGGTATGTTCTGCTGAAAATATTGGGTGCCAATCATAGGACTATTTTCTTTCCTGTTTTAAATGAGACTATACTAAACATCAGTACAAGGCACCTCAACGTCATGATGATTCTATACTTGGGCATTTGAGAGCATCATAGAAAAGCTAATTAAAACATCATTATAAGCATGTTTTGACGTTAACAAAAACTAATTAAAAATTTAAAGGAGCTTCAAACCATTTAAGAAAAAAACGTGTTTCCGACGGATGACATTTCAATCGGATTGCATTTAGCTTTATAAGTACAGGTCTGAGAATATTTGAAGTTACTGACAGCTATTTCAAAGCCAATAACAACTAATATAAAAAAAACGTCATGCATCTTAGACTAAATTATCAAGCAGTACTTAACATCAAACATCCCATGGATTTAACGTATAGACGTCATTTATATAAAATAAAAAATCATGCTTCTAAGACTAAATATGCAACTGTACTTCACATTAAACATTCCATAGTTTTAGTGTAAAACGTCATAAGAAATCAAAGAAAAACATGACCGTGTGCAATGCCAATATACAGGAGCCGACAGATCGTAGATTCATGAAAGTGTATATAACACTAATGTAAAGTTTGTTTTTAATTTACTGATAATAAAAGCAATAAAAATACCAATAAAACAATATTTTCGAAGGTCTAATGACAGTGTTGAATTAGTAAGTTTTTCCGGGCACGGTAAACAACATCTCCGTGAAAATGAGAATGTGCTATCCCGTTTGAAATAAGTTCTACAGGTACAACCGAACTTCCAATCTAAATATTTTAATCCTGGTATCTATGTCACAACAGACATATAGCCATTGCACTATGTATTATAGTTTAATAGATAATTGCAAAAGAAAACCTATGAAATAAATGTACGTTGTCAATTCAGGGCGATACAATGATTTGATTGACAGTTCCTTTATTGAATGTGTATTTGTATCATCTCTTTCTAAACATATATAATTATTATTACATATTCTCTCTCCTTAATATAAGTGTTTGAAAAAAAAAATGGTAAAACATCATTATTTAAAGGCTAATACTCCATTAAAAAGTCAATTGACAATTTTGATGATGTTGAAACATAAAGAAAGTTTTGCTCTTCACATTAAGATTTCAGTTAATTCTGTTTATTAATGTTTTCAAGAAAATAATGAAAAACATATAGAAAAGTATGCATTTCAATGGTAACAAGCCCTTTTAGAATTCCATTGACCGTTGATCATGTTAACTTATTTGAAGACTTTGATGTATTGACAATAAGGACTATTATATTTCTCTCTATATATTAAATGTTTCATACGATAAGAACTAGGAGTGGAAAATCAATAACTTCATTCAGAAGTTTGTCGACAACTTCGTTCATTATAAAAAAACACATTGCTGAGATGGTGATAGAGTAGATTGGTCTGTACAAGAGGGTGACATTCAAAAAATTGTCTCCCGCTCAGCCATGGGATAGTATATAAATAACACATAGCTGAGAGGGTGATAGACCAGATTGTTACCCAGAGAAAACATTGTCAACCGCGATAAAGCCCTCGTTTGTTGATAACTATACCATACTACAAACATTCTATAGAAAAGTAATCAGTTCGGCTTTGTACATGTATGTGCTCAATCAGTAACAAGCTTACATTCTTACATAGTTTTAAATAGAACTTATCAGGACTACGCTGACTAAGCGACCTTCCATCTCCAAAGGAAAATTCGACAGTAGTGTGAACAATATTGTATTGACAATTTATTAATGAACTCAATATATTTATAAAGTGTATGTCTAACACGTTTCGTATTACAAGGGTGGAATCTACGTCATCACGCAGGGTGTCGGCTATTGAAATTGGACCACCATCTTGTCGCTTCACAGTAAGAATTTTACTTTATTATGCCAGTTATATGAGGGTTATGATTATACAAAATAGTTCACCAAAGACTATATAAAGAAGGAAAATAAATGAGCCATCGCTCAATATTATTGGTTATCTCAATTTTGCAAACACTTCGATACCAGTTTTAGGAATTAGGTCAAACATGCAGGATATCGGCAAAATTCCTAACAACATCTTGATTATCAAGAACCGCCTACTTTATCAACAAATGAGCATGTCCAATTTCTTTATTGTACTCGGGAAAATACTTGTTACTCACAAATATCCGTCATTATGGCCGAAAAACGTCTTATTTAAAAAAAAATGGAAAAAGGATGTCGGCAACACATCGAATATCGAAGGATGTCGGGGACACATCATATACTATTTTTAACACATTATGTTATTCAACATGTGACTAGATCTATTTTTTTATTTTTTCAGATAAAACTAATGGTCATGACAAGACGCAAATCAAACTTAAACTTGTGCAGGCGGAAACGATCGCGAATACAACCTGATGTTGACCAGCCGACTAGATCGCCCACTAAACCGCCATCCGTTAAAAAAAAAAAAAACCATGCAAATCCTCATTTGTCATCAAAATAAAAACGCCTGCCAAAAATATTAAGTTTCACCCATTGTCAATTACTGAAGAAATTTCAACTAAACCGCCAGTAGACTTGAGCAAAGGTCACGATAAAGCACCAAAACGGCCATGTATACGATTGTTCAATCCACCATTTTTTTCTTAAAATGTCCTGTACCAAGTCAGGAAAATTGCCATTGTTATATAATAGTTCGTTTCTGTGTTTCTTACATTTTAATGTTGCTTTTCTGTTGTGTCGTAGTTTTCCTCTTATATTTAGTGCGTTTCCCTCAGTTTCAGTTTTTAACCCGGATTTGTTTTTATTTCTCGATTTATGAATTTCGAACAGTGGTATACTTCTGTTGCCTTTATTAAACACCCGGAAGATGTACGGCCAGATGAAATGTCATATATATATATATATATTTAGTATCAAAACGACTTGGTCCAACAAATGACCCCTGTGGAACCCCTGGCTTAACTGAAACGAAATCAGATTTTCACCTTCTAAAACTTTTTTTCTCTCGAATATTTACAAAAATTGCATCCTGAAATTGAGTGCATGAAATGGAAGCAAGCAAGGAACACTAATCATGGAGTTTTTTTTATTGTATCTTCATAATGGTTGATAAAATCAAAGGACAATTACATTAATAATGTATTAGTGTGTCCCCGACATCCTTCGATATTCGATGTGTTGCCGACATTCTTTTTCCAATTTTAAAAAATAACACGTTTTTCGACCATATTGACGGATATTTGTGAGTAACAAGTATTTTCCCGAGTACAATAAAGAATTCGGACATGTTCATTTGTTGATAAAGTAGGCGGTTCTTGATAATCAAGATGTTGTTATGAAATTTTTGCCGATATCCTGCATATTTGACCTAATTCCTAAAACTAGTATCGAAGTGTTTGCAAAATTGAGATAACCAATAATATTGAGCGATGGCTCATTTATTTTCCTACTTTATATAGTCTTTGATGGACTATTATGTGTAATCATAACCCTCATATAACTGGCATAATAAGTAAAATTCTTACCTTGAAGTGACAAGATGGTGGTCCAATTTCAATCGCCGGCACCCTGAGTGATGACGTAGATTCCCCCCTTATAATACGAAACGTGTTAGACATACACTTTATAAATATATTATGAATTGTTTACTGTGTCGCTAATTTAATGCATTTTGCTGGGCAAATAGTATCGAAGTGTACCAGGATCATAATTTAATACGTCAGACAAATTTACGCTTTAATAACATGGCTTGGTTTATGATAACAAACATTTTTTTTTAAAGTTTATTGTGCGTACATGTAATTTGTCGTGTCTTACCAATCAATTTTCGTCCAGTTTAAGCATTTGCTATGCATAATTTCAAGATTTTTGAGAGTATTTGTCTATAAGGACTTATATTGTTAGTCATAACATTGATTCTAGTGTTTTTACATGTTGTATATGCTATTGATGCTCTTTGATGCAATAGCTATATATAATTTTTTTTATTTTGACTTTTTGATTTTGGTACCATTATTATATAATTCATTTTGAGCAGAATTGTTTTTTAATTCCAATTCCTGGTAAATGTTAATTCCATTTACAGTGCTCCTAATGAAAAAAAATAACGTTCCTATAAAATTGTAATCCAATATCTGTATACAGAAATATCAAATGTTTGAGAAACGTGAACACCCGAATTAATTATACGATAAAAAAAAAAATTGGTGTTTGTGTAGTAGTGTGGTCCTATTACCTTCGAATGACTTTTTGGATTCTGCTGTAGATTCTTTCCATTCTCTTGGTAGATATATTGAAGCAGATAAAGACGTTGTTTTTTCTAAAAAAAATTAAAAACGAAATAAGCTAGAATTTTAGAAAATATTGCTTAAATATGGTTCGGAGTCACAATATTCCCATTGAAACTCAAGCAATATCAATAAACTACTAGCATGATTCACTTTGCATGATCTTGTTAATAAAATATTTCCTGTCGAAAAAAAGAGATAAGCTATCAATTTTAAATACTAGTAACCCGACTAAGTTGATTTATACAAACTCTAAAATAAAAAAATGTATAAATAGCCTTAAAACTACAACAACAGTGTGTATTTTTATCTACATATCAATGTGGGACTAATATGGAATTGTTGGGACCAAATTTTCTTTTCTTTATAGTTTGTCACTTGTCTCTTGAATACAGAATAAAATGGGAATCCCATATACAGGTGAAGTCGGTATATTGATATTAAGGTTGGGGAAATTGATAATTTCTTATTTAAAATTGTCTCGTTGGTCAAATATCCTGGTACTGAGATAAATGTGTACGTCAAATTCGAGATATAAGTTCTAAAAATGAGGCGGAGGAAGCCGTGTCTGTTGTCTCTTTAATTTTTAGTTCTGAGGGATATATTAATGAAACCCAATCGGAAAAGTTCGCATTGTTAATGGAAAGAACACCATCAATATATCTGAAAGTGAAATTAAATAACCTGGTTTCTTTGATCTTCTTGTTTTTTTACAAATGTCTTAAGGAACAACGATTCATTTAAAAATAAGAAGAGATCGACAAGGAGAAGCGCACAGTTCGTTCCCATGGAATGCCGACAATTTGTTGAAAAAGTCTACCTCAATATTCAAAATTTTGTTGACGATAAGAAACTCCAGCACACTGATCACTGGTTCCTCTGTGTAGCATGTTTACCCTTGTGTTCAATATTAACAAATATGTCTTATAGTATCCAAAAGGAATACATTGATATCGTATGCTACCATTTTTATGATGAAAGGCATTGTAGATCATTCTATAATACGATTTTTCAATTTTACATAGGTGGTATACAGGGTTGAAATTATTTGAGTTCACTTGTTTGTTCAAACCATTTTCTTGATGAATATAAAGCAGATATAGACTTGTAAATGATGTCTTATATAGCTTTTGATGACTTATTGAATTCATGTCTTTGATCATACCATCCTCTTGGTTAATAAGATGAAACTTATGTAGACTTCAAATTTATATCAGCAGACAAATGAATGTAATGGTCTTATTTACTTTCTTGTGACTTTTTGAGTGTTGGTGTTTGTTCATTCCATTTTCTTGTCAAATACGAATACCAATACGAATACTTTATCAAACCAATTAGAATGAAATTCAAAACAGTGTAGCTGTGGCCATTGATTGACACATTAAAATCATCCATTGACTGGGACAATTTACGTGAACGTTTGTCTGTAACGACCACTGTTCACGACGTACCTACGATAGACATTTAAACTGTGGGGTCACCAAAGGTTTCTTAACACCTTTAATTATAAAATAATTCGAAAAATTAATCAGGAATAACCTTTGTGTTTTGATTTATATAATTGATATAAATCAAAATATCGTGTTATTTCTGATTAATTTTTCGAATTACTTTATTTAGGTGTTGAGAACCTTTGGTGACCCCATAGTTTAAGTGTCTTTAAAAAGTACATAGTGAGCATTGGTCGTTACATACAAACGTTCACCTAAATTGTCCCAGTCAATGGATGATTTTAATGTGTCAATCAATGGCCACAGCTACACTGTTTTGAATTTCATTCTATCTACATATAAAAGGCATGGTACATATAATGATAACACAAAGACAATTACTAAATACATATGACGAGCATATGTAGACTTCAAACACATAGCAGCAGACCAGATCATTTGTTTCACAAATAATGAACATAAATTGTGCTAGATCAAAGAAAAAACTTCGTAGACGGTTCGGTGTCAAAATTTTTCCGTTGAAACTAGAACAATATTACTAAAATATTAAAACCACAACTATTTCAAGTCGACAGAAAAGGTCAAATATGTCAAATATTAGAGTTATGCAATTAACATCATTTATAACAAATCGTATAAATATATTTATAAATATAAATGATCTTATTGGTAAATTATGCATTGTTATCACTAGGTCAAAGTATAGGATTGATGGGACTGTTTTTCCCTTTTCTTGATGGTTGAATTTCTTTTACTACCTCTTGTAATGTTTATATTTGACAGTGAATTTGCAATTCAAGTGTTTCAGTGAATATGATATCAGCATTACAAAAATATTCGTCCTATCAAATTATACTAGAGTCATGTCATAAATTGATAAACCCTCGACTTTAATGTATCCAAAATATTGAGACTTATATTGTAAATTCTAATCTCAGAAAATTTATTAATAAGAAGACAATCGACTTTTTGTTGCTCGTCTAAATTCTTTTTTCTTAATAGAGTAATAACTCCTTCAGAGAGTCAATTAATGTTTTTAATATAATTTATTGGTATATCTTATCGTGATGATAATTAAATTGACTTAATAATTTAGTGTTAGATGCATGATTGTTTTAATAAAATGTTAGTGGCTTTTAACTAGCTGTCAGTAACTGCGAGTACTCTCAGATCTGTACTTACTATCGTTTTGTTATTGGTATGCACACCCGGCCACGTCAACTTGTATTTGTAGTATTTGTATTTTTACATCATTCGATGAGTTAAGCCTTTTTCAACTGATTTTTATAGTTCGTTCTTATGTTGGACTGTTAAACCATTGTCCCAGGTTAGATGGGGTTGGGACCCCGGTTACTTGTTTAACCTCGCCACATTCTGTAAGTATGTGCCTGTCTCAAGTCAAGAGCCTGTAAATTAGTGGTTATCGTTTGTTTATGTGCAACATATTTTTTTTCGTTCATTTTTTGTACATAAATTAACCGTTAGTTTTCTCGTTTGAATTGTTTTAATTTCTTATTTCGAGGCCTTTTATAGCTGACGAAACGGTTAAGGCTTTGTTCATTGCTGAAGGCCGTACAGTGAACTATAGTTGATAATTTCTGTGTCATAGGTCTCTTGTAAAGAGTGTTCTCATTGCAATCATACCACATCTTCTTTTTTATATTAAATTTATGTTTGATGCACTTATTCCATTAAAATATCATGTTCTTTTCGAAATCGCTTTTTAAGACTCTATGCTTTTGAATCACCATTGTGCCCTATGTTAAAAACCAATCAAGTACGTTGTTGTTTATGAAATCTTTATTGATAAATAATAATTAATTTTTCTATCAAACTTTATTGCCTTTGAACGGCAACGGTTGAAAAAAAAGGATTTTGTACAAATAATTCTCTATTAGAAAAATAACATGAGACACCAATACAAGAGAGGCGAAATATACTTAAAAGACTTTCAAACCCAGAAGGAAAACAAAACGCCAAACACTAGTATATACAAACCACAACATTAATAACTGTACTTGTATTTCAGGCATCAAATACATACGATTTCAACAGTCTGAAAAGTTGGTATCAAAATGTGGATTTGATGCAATACCATTGTGTAAGAATACACATAGTAAGATATACCACTGTTTCGTTAACCATTACTGGGAAAACAAGTAACATTCTTTTTAGGCCTTATCATTCTACCTTTTGGGTTAAAATATGATTCTGTGAATTACAAGAAGTGTACAACGGAATTACGTTCATTTTATATTGAAAAATACTTGCAATATCTGTATGAATGTTGGTAAGCTCCTCATAATTGTTTTGAGCATCCGGGATCTGACCAAGTAAGGTGGGGTTGGTCTAGAGCAGTCTATAGTATTTTATTTTGTGTTGTTTTTTTTTTACCTGTTTGTGTCTGTCGTTGTTCTTCGTTGTTGTGATGATGAAATCAGATGCTCTTAAATTCATGAATTTTGAATGTGTACTGGATATCTTCCGCCTTTTTTTCGAATTGCATTGTTTAAAAAAAAAATGTCAAGCACTTCCGGTGCATACTCGAATATCAAGCAGTATCTGCTTAATCTTTTGACTGAATATTCCAGGGCTTGTGGAGGGATGAGTGTCGCTTAGTGTTCAGTTCTCTTTTTAGTTGTTTTTTTTTTTTTTTTCAAGGATTGCCAATTTTTACTTATTTGTAAAGAATAAGGATGAATGAAAAAAAAACAATGCAAAGTCAAAATGTACAAGGGTAGTTTAGATTATTATTGTAAGTTGTTACTTATTCATTTTGTAAAAGAAGATATTTCACTGTGTTTCTGACTTTTCGATTCTTACTATCTTAAATTTTAGTTTGGATTCATACACACTTTGGTCACATTTATTACTTATAAAGATATACAATGTATTATTGTTTGTCGATTATGTACCTCAGTGATCAAACAAAATATATTCACCAAATAATTACATTACATCCGATAAAATATGGGATGTGTCACCTTCTAAAAAGATTCATCTGACTCATATATAATTATATTGTTATTATTATCTAATGTTATATTTATCATTTTATATGATAATGTTTCGTCAAGTCCGCGTTTTATAAAGTTTGACTACATCGGTAAATCATACTGTATACCACTATCCTTTTAAAAGTTATGTTTGAGCAATTATAGTCAATGTTGTTATTTTTATTATAATAGTGATCATCTGTTGATCTCTAGTATTTCTGGGTTTTATTTTCGTTTTGCTTCAGTTAAGTAGTATAAGTTCTCTTGTTGGGGGTATCTACTGAAAAACGCTCCGGACGCACGATATGAAGAAGATTTTCATTTCAACCCAAATAATTCTAAAAATACATCCATACCTATACTCTTTTCACTTCCTGAGATACTGGTCGTACTCCCATATGACGAATCAACAGACCGTAAGCTGCGAGCACTGTTGGAACTTCTCAAAGATGTTCTTCTCAACGCTAAAAGAAATATTAAAATATTCACAGTTATAGTATTGTCAGAAAAAGTTATGATATATATACTGAGCTAAAAAAAAAATTTGCAACAAAAAAAAAACAAAGTATAATTTTAATAATAACAAAGTGGAATCATGGCATGTCAGAAGCAACATGCATGTTTATCACTCACATTCACTAGGAATTTCTTTGTATGGAGCGCAGTAGGTTCAAAACACGGAAAAGAGTATAGTGTTATTCAAAATCAATTTCTATTAAATGCTCCATATGCACCAATGAAGGAATGGCAAGCACCTGTACTAAATTTCTACTTTATACCATATTTTGGGACATTTGTGACATTTTTATCCCCCTCTTTGGAATATCTTGAATCACATATGTTACAATTACTTTACTGGTTTCACCTAAAAAAAATATTGTATTTTACAATCTTACTTATTGTAGATCAAATATATAGAAGTTGATGTTTCTAAACTTATGCATATGCACACATGACACATCCGTAAACCTTATTTATTAGGAAACAAGGCAGGTCTATGAATCTATCTCTGAAAATTAAGACCTACGGCGCTGGACTTTGCATCTACTGCGCCAATTTGTAAACGCATCGAACTTGACCTTTACATCTTCAGCACTAGACTTTCTATCCCGTCAGTTTGACTTTGAAACACAACTATGTACAGGCGTTTAGCTCCCTATACGCCAACATGCAATTGTAAGCACATCGGTATGCTGAGAAAACATATATTTTACGTTCATAGACCACATGATAATGGAACTGGTGTCGGTTTTGATATCATGTGAAAATCACATTTTTGCGCTGTATCTGTTTCCCCGTGTTGTAGGAGGTATAACAAACGAAAAATGCGGCAGGACTGTTTGAGACATACGAGAGTAACCTGTCATGTAATTTAAACGAATTCCATGTGTGAGACAATCAATGCTGTAAGCCCAGTGCTATATCCTTCGGAAGATTCTATTTGAGTATCAAGTTGACAATACTGGTAACAGGTGCTACCGCGGAAAATTCGTTCAGTGAACTATGTCGGTTGAAAAAATATGTACATAATATGCTTAAAATTGTTTGATAACTGGCATCCAATAGAAAGGTATTGAAATAATATCTTGTTCTTACACATTTATTCAAAAGATTTCTGTGAATAGTTTTACATTAATTGTCTATAAATCATATGTAGCACCTATTTTGTAAATAATATTTTATGTTTCAAAAATTTGAAAATTATTTAAAAATAAGGAATATATCGCCCTCATGCAAATCTCTCTGATTCCTTGTTCGGCTCTGGCAATACTTGGTTGTCATTTTTGTTTTATAGCTCCTCATATTTTAATAAGCTTTGGATTTTCATTCATTTTATCCTCAATCATGGTATCTTTGATAAGTAGTTACTGAATGGACATTGATTGTCGAAATGCGCACCTGGTGCAGAAAAATAAGTACAGTTTATGTCATTAACCCTCTGTTTGTTTAGTTCAGAAATCTTTGTCAATATCATAGAATTTGAATGCGACTGTGATACTAGTGAGAGGTTTAGCTAGCTATAAAACCAGGTTTAATCTACCATTTTCTACACTAGAAAATACCTGTATAAAGTCAGGAATATGACAGTTGTTATCCATTTGATTGGTGTATCTGAGTTTTTGATTTTGCTTTTTGATTACGGACTTTCCGTTTCGAATTTTCCTCGGAGGTCGTTTTTTCTTTACTTTTCTCATTCGAACAGAGAACGCTGAACATCTCTTCACTTAATACTTAAATAGTTTTTATTTTTTTAATCAACCTAGTAAATTTACGTTTCCTTTCCTTATTTTCATTCTTAACCATTTTGTTTATTATCTGTCATTTAGAACACGAGTACATACACAGTTCATAAATAATAACTGAAATTAAAAGGTTTACCTGACGCAAGCACTTTGCCATATATATTTGGAGTTGAATTCGAGTGTATGACATCATCTACAGGCAAACTTGGCATAGAACTTGAGATTCTTGAAGGTCTGTGATAAGACTTTTTATTGCCAAAACGCTGGTGCTGAAAAAATAGAAAACAAATCATTTTAACCTATTATAAAGATTTGATAAAAATCTGGCACGTTTTGTACACATAAGGGCGTTCATAGGGCAATTTTCCATATAACTTTTATATCTAACATGTCTAAGGGACATAACTCTTTTTAAAGTAAATGATCGGAATTGATTTCCAAATTCGTCCAAATCGGCAAATATTAACTTATGATTTCAGTTTCATAAAATCAAATAATTGTACATATGAGATGCTTACAATGCACTTTTTCATATAATTCATATTTCCAAAGAGCAATTCTCTTTATGAAATAATAGATCGGCACTGATTTTCAAAAAATGATTTTTGAACTTGTGAGAACGCTTACAAGACCGGACGGAGTGACGCACAGACCAAAGTGACGGGAATATGGCAAAGATTATACACCTGAGAGCGCTAACAATGCGGGACGGACGGACGCAAAGACGATATTCCTGTGTGAACATGTCCCCCGTAACGGGTTATTCAGAGAACAAATAATTGTATATATTACACGAAGATAATTAGTACCATATTATTAAAGCCTCGATTACACCTAACGTATTTTTACCCAGTTCTTGAAAGAACCGTTCCCGATTGTATTTAGAAATCAGTGGGATCAAGATCCTGTGATTTAAAACTGGAAAATTATGGCCAAATAAAGTACGAAGTTGAAGAGTATTGAGATCCAAAATTCCTAAAAGTGTTGCCAAATACAGCTTATGTACATTAATCTATGCCTGAGGTAGAAAAGCCTTAGTATTTCAAAAAATTCAATATTTTGTAAGCAGTTAATTTATAAATATAACAATATCAATGATAATTCATTTCAGCACAAAAAGTGCTGACTACTGGGCTTGTGATACCCTTGGGGAAATAAATCTCCACCAGCAGTGGCATCGACCCAGTGGTTCTGCCAATAGTTGTAAAATGTGTAACAGCTGGCAATATTTTTTAAAATAGCTGTCCTGACAGCGACCTGATTTTTCAGTAATTAGTTTGAATAGAGAGCTGACCATGACAGTACAGTAAACTGACGAGGGACATTGTAACGCTATTGACCGATACAGAACAATATGTCATGACATAGTCACCTTTGAAAACAGACTAGGCAAAATAGGGATTCGGTGTTATATGACAGTACGTTCGGTGTGAACCAATATTCCTTGGGGAAGGCCGTACTTTGACCTATAATGGTCTACTTTTAATTTTCACATATTGTGACTTTGATGGAGAGTTGTCTCATTGGCACTCATATCCCATCTTCTCATTTCTGTCAGTGGCTCATGTCAGCGTTGTAGACTTTAAATTACAGCTCAATACAAAACATAACCACTGTCGTAAAATTGTAACATACTGTGAACATATTCCATTCCTGTCACTATAAAATTCAACGTTTTGTTATAACGTTGAACGCATCTTCCCATAGATCTTGAGAAAAAGGATACAACAAAAAAAACTTTTGACACATTTCAAATTTCCATTCTCAATTTTATTTAACAGTTACAGTTGAGTCTGCCTCATATCTTGAATAAAATCTCGAAATTTATAATGAAAACGACAAAAGAGGTACCAGCCTCCATATTGTAAACTTAACATTCTTTATATCAAGTATATAGTATATCTCTACGTATATTACGTTATTTCAGGGCTTAAATTACGTATCTTGATTTCATTGATAGAGAATGGCTCCTCACAAGAAAGCTATTTAACCAAAACTAAAAATTATCCAATACCATATTCCCGAGGTTGTCATCACATAAAGGAGATGGATTTATATAACATGTTCTTCTATTCGAATCCCCGTATTTTAATGTATAATTTAAGTGTGTGTATGTGTACATTTATTGACGAAAATATTATATAAAGTAAATTGTATCTAATCTCTCAAATAGTTTGAGTAACCAGTGAGAAATTTTAGGATATAATGTTAGAATGCTGATAAAAGAGACGAAGAATACGAATTTTTTGAAACGAAGTAAATTTATTGGTCGTTAGTATACCTCTGCTGGTGGAATATCAGTCCCCGCGGGTATCATCAGCCTATTAAACCCGTTGCATATGCTTTACCAGCCCTAAGTCAGGAACCTGTTCTTTAGATGTTACCGTTTGTTGATGTTGTTCATACGTGTTTCTCGTTTTTTATACAGATACACCGTTGGTTTTCCTGTTTGAATTGTTTTCGACAAGTCAAGTTTTGGGCCTTATATAGCTTGCAATTCGGTGTGAGCAAAGGCTTCGTGTTTAAGTCCGTACTTTGACCAGAAATTGTTTACTTTTACACATTGTAACTTAAATGAAGAGTTGTCTCTTTGGCACTAATACCACATCTTTATAATTTTGAGACAATCTTTACAATTCATGCTGCAACGCTCGACTGATACCAATAATTGTAGTAAGGATTTAATATGTCTAGTATACAATATATTTAGCGGACGCGTGTTTGTTCGTCACAAAGTTCTACAGGGTTCAAAAAAGAAAAAGATAAACAGACACATAATATTACACAGAACACAACGTATAATATAAAAATAAAGACTAAGCAACATGTGAAAAATACACACCCCTGTTTTAGTTATAAAGTCCTGTAACTCAAAAAGTTTAAATCCTATTTTCACCAAAAAATATACAGATCGTTTGACCATCATAAGAAACAACTATGTTAAGTTTGATCAAGTTACGGTTCGACATGTGGACGCCGGACAGACGGACAGACGGACACCGGACATTGTATACCATAATACGTCCCGTCAACGTCCCGTCAAAATTTTGACGGGCGTATAAAAACTGAAAGACAACAAAAGAAAAGGGTTAACATAATGTTTTATACTTTATCAGCATTTTACAATGTTTCATATATAAGTACTCAACACAATGATAATTAAAATTTCTCTAATCGTTTATCTGATAATTCAATTTAAAACCAACCAGACTGTGCATATAAAGTATTGAAGACTTCAATAGATATTAACAGAACCACGTGCACTGTTTTCCGACTATAACATTATTAATACTAGAATACACCCACGAGGTTGTAACTAATTCAAAGTACCTACGCCTTATTTTTAGCCTGGAATTTATGTTTTCATTTTGTCGTCTGATAATAACATGCCTATTATAAGGTGCACATTTTTTCTGCTTTCAAAATCGTTCTATTTAACGTGTGATCCCGGGACTTGTTAAAAATTGGTAATATTATTAATGTGTAAAACAAAAGTAATTGTTACAATCACCATTGACCTATATTAGTTATATATAAAGTCAATTTCTTTAATTCATCGTATTAAAGTCAAGCCTTATTTTTAATCTGGATTTGTTACAAAACTTTGATTTTTTTGGCCCAATTTTTTGGAATGTTTGGTCGTCAATGCTCTTCAATTTTGTACTTGTTTGGCTTTATAACTTTTTTTATCTGAGCGTCACTTATAAGTCTTATGTAGACTAAACGCGCGTCTGACGTATTAAATTATAATCCTGGTACCTTTGATAACTATTTACACCACTTGGTCGATGCCACTGCTGGTGGACGGTTCGTCCCCGAGGGCATCACTTGCCCAGTAGTCAGCACTTCGGTGTTGAAATAAATATCAACTATATGGTCGACCATTTTTATAAATTTCCTGTTACAAATCTTTGAATTTTTCAAAAAAAAAAAAGATTTTCTTATCCCAGGAATAGGTTACCTTAGCCGTATTTGGCACAACTTTTGGAAGGTTGGATCCTCAATGCTCTTCAACTTTGTACTTGTTTTGCTTTATAACTTTTTTTATCTGAGCGTCACTGATGAGTCTAATTGTCATCTGATTATACGGTACAAAGTTTTCTCTTCTTTCAAAATCTTTCTGTTTATATTCGTCCTGTTTTGGTACTAAAAAGTGTTAATCCAAGTATATTCACAAAGTTCGGGTGTGTTTATAACTCGTGTATAAAGCAAATCTCAAATAAACCGTTTGGTAGTGTACCGATGACATATACATTCGGTGTCGTATTCGATCCGGATCTTGTTAATTATTCGTAATATTAATAATATAAAAATCAAAAGGTTCTATAATGGTGTAATTTTTAATCAACACCATTGTCCTATATAACATGAAGTTATATATACAGGTGAATTCTTTGAAATGTCGTTTTAACGTCTGGACGGCTAACAAATTTGACCTCGTATTTAAGTATTGTATTTCTATAAATTAACTTCGAAATACTCAGGTTTTTCTAAACATTTTACCCCAGGCATGGTTTGTCTTAGTCGTATTTTGCATCAATTCTAGGAGCTTTTTAAAAATATTGAATGCTTCTTAACTTCGTATTTAAATTTGTTCCAAATGACTTGAGCGCCACTGATGTGTTTAGTGTAGACCAATCGCACTTATTTGGTACAAATTATATGCATGGTATCTAGGATAGAGTTTATAAAGACAAATATCGCTTTTAGAAGAATTTAATACAACTTACATGGTGAAATTTACTGGCAAAGTTGTCATCGTCAATGCTTTCGTAAAGTTTGATAACTGTATAAAGAAAAATCAAAAATTAAAAAAGAGGTCTGATATCAAATTTTGGAGAACAAAATACATAAAAGATCAATTCATGAACTAACATGAACACAAATAACTGACAGAATTGAAATATTTGAGTATCTATTTCTTTACTTTTTCATTACAAATTTATACTTTGTACAATTTGTTGAGTGATATTTATATTTCAGCGAGTATTATTGTTAATGACGAGTGCATTTGAAAATGCCTGTACCAAGTCAGGAATATGACAGTTCTTGTCCATTCGTTTTTGATGCGTTTTGTTATTTGATTTTGTCATGTGATTATGGACTTTCCGAATTGATTTTCCTCTAAGTTCAGTATTTTTGTGATTTTACTTTTTTCATATACACAGCTACCTCCCTTTGTAGAGTTAAATGGTATAAACGTTAAATCGGCAAATGTTTCTGATATCTGACCAAAATATTGGTATACCAATGGATTAAAGATACTTATCCAGCTTCAACATACAGCAAAATAATTTAAGAACCCAATTTTAAATTCATGGGGAGTATTTCTTCTACAAATTTATTCGTGAACACGTTTAACATCGCTTTGCCTCTGTAAAAGGATTTGAATTAAAGCTAAAAGTCCCTACGAGTGATGTAACTTCTAATCAACATGAAAAGTCGTGCCACTCGTAAAGTATAGTTTTTAAGTATTCTCTCTTTGAATTTTTTTGCTTATGACGTTTTCAGTTATAATTGTATTACTACTAACGCTGGAAAGTCTGTACGAGTCCTTGGCTTTCAAGTGTTTAGATTTGAGTGTATACCCAGAAATGTGCTTTCAATGTATGCATTTACAAAGTGTTCATTTCATTTTTTTACTTATTCCACGACTTGTAAAAGGTATCAGTAATAAAAAGAGTATACTGGAATTAATTCTGAAAACCACAATTATGTGATAAGACTGTACTTTTTGCAAAAGGGGTGTATTTGGTGAATAGCAGAGGTATATGGGTCTGAACTTGGAAATAATTGAGCTCTGTTTTTACCTGTTTTGATATAATATGCCAGGCATAACTATTGCTTTAAATGTCGAGAAGTCCAAATGTTAATTATAGCTCGAAGCTCATGATCTAAAGGTTGAGTCACTGAGACTTATACTTAAGATTAAACGAACATACTTATTAACGTATCAACATAATATACATACTACGTTTGCGCTGTAATTCCTCTGGATCAATCTTTTCATCACACTCGTTATTATTGATTTGAAAACATTTATCTGCTTGTGGTACACTAATCTGAGTAGCCTTGTCCTCACATAAAACATACGAATGTTTTATATTGACTAGAATAAATAAAATAAACATAAATAGATCGTTCGTGTACAGCATAGTTTTGAAACCTAACCTAAATATATGCATGAAAGAAGAAGCAAATGCATGTTTTACACATATGCGTTCCTGTGATCGGAAATTCTAATATTTTCTTATTAAAACATCTAATAGTTATAAATATGCTCAAAATTGAATTGTATTTTTTTAAGAAATACATAATGTACGTTGATTCTTCAGTAACTAACGAGTTGAAATTTAGATTCTTTACGCAGGTATGTACCGCTATAATACATTGGAACAAGTCAGTTACATTTTTCTCCCAGTTCATCAAGAAAAGTCCTAAACTTCAACAAGGTATCTTGAAGCGGAGTAGTCCCTCGTTGATAAGAATAATGATTTGATATTTTTTCCTCGACCTATGAAATCAATATATATGTTTTCACCTCTCCTGGAATTGAATATGTACATCAGTTTAGGTGAGGATCGGTTAAAAACACCAACTCAGCCATCTTTACAAGTAAGTGTGTAATGGACGGACAGAAAAATATATCCTTTTAATTTTTTGTTTGATATGTCTTCTGTAGCTACTAGTATATATGACAGACTGTATAAAACCGCCAAATAGAATATGTATACGTTATGATTATCTTGATGATTGGTTTTTAGAGACGACCCCATCATTTACCTGTTTACTGTAGGTTTCATTGGTCAGTGTCGAGAGAGATTGAAAAAGTCTATTAGGCATTGGTTTGGCTGTAAAGATCTACGTATGAGCGTATTCAAGTACATGTGTCACCTTCTACCTATTTGCATATATTTTAAATTGCCCATATAGGGCACTGAACTCGGCAACACGTGCATTTTTCTTTACTTTTATGTCATTAAGGGTTAACTTGTTTTAATGTATTTTGTTTGTTTACAATAAAAATGGTAGGGTTTTTTTAAATATTTTCCTGCATTTAGAGAAATTATCAAATTCAAGCAATTTCATTTCTACCTTTCTTTCTATCTAATATTTCCTTTTATTATTTTGTTTTACTTTGTTAATTCATATTTAAATTCTCTATGTATTGACTTAATATTTATTCCAATGACATTGCAAAAGATAGGAGGTTGATACCAAAAGAAAATCGAAACTCATGAGTCAAAGACAAAGACAAACTAAAAACCCAATTGGCAAAAAAGAAAAAAAACGACCAAACGATAACCGGGATGATCTCAAGTGTTTCGCCTAATTAAATAGCAATTTACCTTCATCAACTTCTAGTTTGTGTAAAGTAGCTTTCACTTGACATGCTCTTTCCGTATCGATATTGCAAACGTCCATTATTCTTGTCAGGAACATTTTTATGGCATGTTCATATTTAACCTTGTCATGAAGTATATCATACGGAACAGCTGTTAGTATAATCAGAGATCCCTCACGGACGAATTTTGTCTTAATGTCTTGTTTATCTGATATCCTTTCGTAGTCTTTTAATGCATCAGCTACAGCTTTATCATTCCATTCTCTTGGTGTTTTAATATTCATCAACACTGCATACTCCTTAGCTTGAACAAGTTTAATAAAAACAATGGTAACATACAGGTATATATATAAATTATATAAATTATATATATATACATATTTATTTATCAATAAGTAACACATACACGGTTTACAAACTTGGGGAATATCATATTTTAAATAACACTCTATCTCTTTTTTATTATAATTCGTAACGCAATAATACTATTTCTTTAATACTTCCAGAATGACGAGAGTCTGTTTTATACATATAGTATAATGGAGCATTTAGTTCAATGAATATGTAAATTAGAAATTACTGGATATATGAATTGTAAGGTAAATGGACACCGACAAGATAATCACTATGTTTTTGTGTTAAATTTGCAAATTAATAGCAGCAAAAGTTCGGATTAGTATTTCAAATAAATGTTCTATAATTTCGTTTCCGATAATCTATGAGGTCTAGTCACACGAGATTGATTTCTATAAAAAGGAATATGGTTAACGTTCTCTCACAGGGGAAGTTGCAACATTTTGTTCGATCAAAAAAATCAATGCAAATGTAACCCGCTTAAGATTTTGAAGCCATTGGACATACGTTCGAGTCAGAGGAGTGGAAATTATAAGAAAATTAATAGATGCTGAAAGATTAAACATTTTATTCCAACAACGTAAAACCTTGCCTTTTCTTATTTTATCATATTTTGACGAAACATACTATTTTTTGTTACAGAAACACTTTAACTTTATAATATAATTACCCATTTTGTCTGATGGATTCTTTTGACCAGGATCGTCGTAGTTCACATCAACTCGTACTTTATTAATAAACAATTGCAGAAATACCTCTGAAACCAATAAAATGTACAAATTTTAGAATATTCAAATTTTCGAAATAATTGTCCAAATATAGGAATTGTTTTGTATTAAGGTAGATACAACAAATGGAAGTGTTTAACGACCTTGACTGGCTATACAGCCCTCGCACGGTCGGCTCGGTGCCCGAAGGCGATTGGTGAGCGTTTGAATAATTTCTGCCGTGGGTCAGGAACAGGTAGTAAGGACGCCGAATGGAGGCCGCCATCTTGGTTTTGGTGAGTTGATTTTGGTTTGTTTACTATTTTGGATTTTACTTCTTCACAACGGCTGCTTTCAGGGCCAGTTTGGTCAGCTTGGCAGCCCGCTAACCTCGATGAGTGAGTACTGGTAGATGAATGGTGGACGTAGTTCTAAAGATGACAGGAAGCGTTATCAGGACCAAAGCCGTGAGGCAGTGAAATGAAGGTCGTATCACCCAACAGCCTAGGATACAGCCCTCGGACGTTAATCGGCATAACACTCCCCATGATACAATGGTTTTGGAGTGCATGTTAACGCGGGTACGCCAACTACTACGTCTATCTGTACGGCATGGATTGGTTTCTGTCATCTTAAGTAGTATGTCGTTGTTCATCTAACTGTAAACCCTCATCGAAGATAGCGGGTAAAGGAGAGCTGGCCCAGCACGTCCGTTCAGCTGTAATGACTGAGACGTGACTGGAAATGAATGGTTAAGGTAGATACAT
This sequence comes from Mytilus galloprovincialis, assembly GCA_037788925.1. NCBI lineage: Eukaryota > Metazoa > Mollusca > Bivalvia > Mytilida > Mytilidae > Mytilus > Mytilus galloprovincialis. The sequence continues at coordinate 40,800,559 of CM075333.1, read as the reverse complement.
GGTATACCGCTATCTTGAATTGTACAATCACAGTAAAAAAATCGCTCTAGTTATTTGACTAAATCTGCAAATTAGGAAGACATATTTGCAATTTAAAGGTTAGACTGTTCAATAATATAAAGAAAATTTGGTAATTTATTGTATAATGCAAAATATTTAAACAAATATAATTGTTTTTGCTTTTAGAATCATTTTTTTCAAATGAGCCATTTAAGGGAAGATAACTCTTTTAGTAAAAAAATTATACTGGACTGATAGGGAAATTTTTTCTTTTTACTTATAGCAAGAAAACAAGTGACACCATTTTTTCTTTTTATTTTCTTAAAATATATTACAAAACCTATCTTTTCACAATTTATTTCAAAATTCTATCTAATAGAATTTTTTTTATGCACACAAATGTTTTTCCATGAACAATCTAACCAAATTTAGGCAATTTTCAACGACTCATAGCTTGAAAAATAGCACAGTGACCCATACTTTTTATTATATTTTTGAAAAGAGCATAGTAAAATCTTCATTTTGGCCAAGTATAAGAAAATTCTGTCTTAAAAAATATTTACTCATGATCTACCTTAAGGTAGCACAATACAAAGATTTTTCATCCCAAATCAGACATCTTTAAACTGATGTAATTCCACTCATCTTTCTTTAAATTTTATAAATGAGGTACCAAAAGAAAGAAGAAGGATTAATCTTTCAAATTGTGATAATTTCATTATGACATAATTATTAAATAATTAATTGTTATGTAATTTGTGATGCCCATGCTTAAATGAATTTAGCTTCTTTGACCTCCAAAACTGTGTCTCAGATTTTTCCTATTGTATTTCATTCTCTGTGTTGTACAAGAATCTAAAAAATATTTGGGATGCTATGAAGAAAAAAGACTCTAAATACATTCAAATGTGGACATCACAATATAGCAACTTATTACATAATAATTAATTATGTAATAATTATGTCATAATGAAATTATCACAATTTGAAAGATTAATCATACTTCTTTCGTTTGGTACCTCATTTATAAAATATAAAAAAGGGTGAAATGAATTACATCAGTTTAAAGTTGTCTGATTGGGAGTGAAAAAATATTTGTATTGTGCTACCTTAAAACAGTAACAGCAATGTAATTGAATTTCCATAGTATTTCAATAACCCTCATATACAACTTCTACATATTTTGTTCTTCTTTTATGTCAATCATACATGTATGTATAGCATCTTTGGCGCTTTCGGAGTAAATCAAGGATTTTTAAACTTTTGAATAACAGCAGCTTTTGCGAATTAAGTGATGTATTAAGCACACTTAACATTCGGTTGATAAAACCTCCGAAGATAAGTGTTTAAATTGTTAGTTTTTTTTTTAGTTTTGGGCGTCAGTACATTGTTTAACTTTAACTTCATACATGTAACTATATTACATTTCAGGCGTGTGTGTTAATATCAGATTTGTACGTGTCATTTTTCATATCATATTTATAATCGTCCCAGGTTCAATATCACACCCAGAGCCAAAAGCTCGTTGGCTGATATTGACTGAGGGCTGATAATATATATGATATGAAAATTACATCTTGTCATTTGTTATCATATGCTTCAACGGTGGAGATCAATAACAGTTTTAAATATTGGTCCTTTTAAGTGGTTCTCCAGCAGAAGTTCAAAGGTGAAACGTTTACGGACGTCAGACGACAAATGTAGAACATTTTGAAATCTTTTTATCAACCGAGGAGAAAAACAGCAGGATGTTATATTTTCATATTTACGATATAAAAAAATCAAAAACATAATAAACGCTATTTGGAAAAGTCAATATTTTTAAAGGAACTTTCTAAATTATGCTGGAAACATTTAAACACACATTTATTTTACGTATTATATGGGGAGGGGGTTAATTTTTGGGGGAGGAGGGGGGATTTACATTAGAATTTGCTATAACCGAAAATTTGTTTTGAACCCGCTTTATAATGTTTTTCACCCAAGACGTACCATTGAGTTTTTTTCCGGAATATGCCGAGTATCGCCTGAATGCCATTCGATAACGTTACGAAATGGCATATGATAATAGTCGAAGCATGTGATAATTTTTTCATATCAGTGCGCTAAACACCATTTTTGAAAATATAGAATTGGCGTAAATTTCATACTTTCATCATACTGTAAAAAATACAAGTTATTTTATCTAAGTATATGATAATGTAAAATATAACACAAATAATAATACCTTTGAGAGTTATATTCACAAGCACTTGTTTCGGAATTTGTTTTCCTATATACCTTTAAATAACACAAGGTACATAACTCGCGTAGTTCTGTTAAATGCCGATTTCTCGGTTGTCAATCCCACTAAAACTCGTAATGCCGTAACATAACTTTGATTTAGCTACACAATGGTGAATAGCACTCCTACCTTTGTTGTCGGAATCATCCGTAGCAGACCTACCCAAGTAGGTCAACCGTAGTTATTTCGTATATAAAGTGGTATGTATCATCCTTTGTATTATATTCAACTGCTTCTAGGCGGATGAAATAAATATTTGATCATTTATTGGTCCACGCTATATTCTATGATGATGCGGCTTGATTGGGATTTTTGGAAGAAGTTTTGCTCGAATCGCTGTAGATGTCTTACATTAATTATACTAGATTTTTCTCAAACTGTTGGACTGATAATGACAAAACTTACGTTCCACCTTTAAGTAGGTTATAGGACAACTTTGCATACGAAAAGTTAAATAACAATAATACCGAAATCCGAGGACATTTAGAAACGGAAAGTTCCATAGCAAATGGTAAAATCAAAGATCAAACACATCAAACGAATGGATAACAACTGTCACATTCCTGACTTTGGTACAGGCATTTTGTATGCAGAAAATTATGGATTAAACCTGGTTTCATATGTATAGCTAGTAAACCTCTCACTTGTATGCCAGTCACAATAAAATCCATTTCATTCCTGTGTTTTATTATTAGCAATTCAATTTTATTCTTCTGATGGGCGGACCAGTTTCAAAAGAAAAGATTGATTAATAACTCACAATGGTCAGATAAAAGTGGTATTCATATTGGAAGGAAATATTCTAGTGGGTTCAGTAAACGAAATCTGGTTTTATATTTGTTTGCATGGCAATTTGGGGAGATACAAAATGTAAAAAAGGAAAACAAAAACATCTTGAAAAGAAGAAGGACAAAGTTGCCTTTGACAACAAAAAAGCAGACATATATTTACGGTTAGAGTTTTAATAATTATGCATGGACACCTTATACGATGGTTGTTGTTTCTATTTATTGTGGACTACGCTTTGATACTTATTTCGACATTTAATGAATACGTTTGGGTGATCTTCTCTTACAGACATGCTGCTTAAGAAAATTATAATAGGAAAGAATACCCAACACCCAGAGTTGGAGACTTCAGAAATTAATAGCTATAGTGTTCGAAACACATTGATATTATCTTCATATAATTAGAGGTATGTACAATGTATAATGATAGAATATGCCGTGATTAAAGTAAATTTTTCTATAAACACCTTTTTAAGAACACAGCTTTAATATTTGCTTAAATCTATAGGAAGTTCACATACATTTCCGTGTAATATAACTGTAATTAAGACCGATTGTTATTTTTTTTCTGCTCTTTGTCCTTGTATTATTTTTTTATTTATTTTTTTGTACATGTAAAAAATTAGTTACATAATCGATTATCAGACATAAAACACGAGACGTTATCAACAAATAGCATAAGTGAGAACCAATTGTCGAAAACTTACCATGTGATTCCCTCATCTTGATAATTTCTTCCGTCGTTTTTTCCTGTTGAACTTCCATTTTTTTCTATAAAAAAAAATGACAACCAAGTAATTAAAAAATCAAAATAAAATAATTGTAAGCGTTTTAGAAAGTTTTGGAAGAATACTTACCTTGTATTTCTCTCATCTTGATCATTTCTGCATGTTGATGTTCCAATTTTTCTGAAAAAGACTTATGGTTTTCTTCTTGTCTCTGTTTAAGTGATCTCGATTCGTCAGCAATGCTCTTTTGCAACTGGAGATTTCCATACATTGATAACTTTTCAAATTCTTTAACTTGCTCGGTAACATTTTTATGATTATTGTTCAAATGACTGTGGATATCTTCAACAACCTGCAAATATATTTTTAAGCTTCAAATTTCAAATCACAAAAAAGCCGTGTTGTAATAAACATCGAAATTGAAAATTTAATAACGATATTTCATACACGCACTTTATGATTTTAGGTTTATAAAAATTACAAAAGAGATGTATATCAATGTTGGTCTTAACTTAAATGTTTCATTACAGATATAAAGAGATTCTACGTGTTGAAGTTCAATCAAACGTGTTTTAACGAATCCATATTTTTTGCGGTAATACATGTATTTCTAGCAGCCATCACTATTGTGAATTTTTATTGAAATGTATCTTCTTTGCTTCATATGTTTATTAAGGTTTTTATTAGTTAATCAATTGTATTTTTGTTATTTATTTTTCTCGGTTGTTTCATAGTCAAGATCTTTTTTCTCAAACTGAATTAGTTGTATGTTGTTTTATGTACGTTTGTTTATCAAACAGTTAAGACCAGAATTGCAGGCTTAAGATCTCAAAAATATAGTTCCCACCACCATTTGTAATGTCATCGAATGGTTATCAGGAAAAGCATCATTACTTATGTCATATCTTAATGGATTCTTTTATGATTTGGAATATTGTGTTAATGGCAGATCTATGATAATTTATGAATGTTCAATTCAGACAAGTAAAGATTTAGTGTTGCCATCGATCTATATAAGGTTTGTTTATATTTGTGAGTTGATTTCCCGTTAACGTATACTTCGCAACTCTTGATACGCATAAACTTAACATAGGACAGTTTTGACCCAATATATTTTCAAAAATGTATGTCGTCTACGTAAATGCAAACAATCAGCAGAAATTTATTTTATTTCAATTATACCTTATATGTATGCATCGGACGTATAGACAACTGTTCGACCTCAATGTAAAACTGTGAAACATCGAAATTTAGATTTGATCTCTTTGACAATATTCCTCTATATCGATAGTGAATTAATTTTGTAAAAACACTTCGGAGAATATTAATTTGACAGAATTGCTCCTACAGACTAAATAAGCCTTTTCTCAAATCGTAAACAATGGGGTTAACGTTGGTTTTCAGATTCTGACAGTTCTACAGTGAACCGAAGTTAATAGTTCCGACAGATTTAAATATGTACATATAATATGATTATTTCTGTGACTGCATCCTACATTAATTTGTAAGATCCTATACGATAGATAATTGAGCTGATCTGTAAAATTCCTTTTTCATGCCTTATATATCATGTACTGTGTTACGACGCTAGATTAAAACTGACAGGGAACGGTAACACCCGGCCACCGAAAACTTTATTATTGTAGAGTCTTTGTGGTCGAATGGTCTAGCGCGTCGGGCATAGTGCAAGGCTATTTGGTACCACAATATCTCAGTATAATTAGTTCGAATCCCGGCCAGGGAAGAACAAATAAATTGATGTGTGCGTGGAGATCTTTATCACTAATAATGTGACTCGGTGGATTATTTGTTATAGTATATGTAAGTCAAATACATTTGATGAACAGTATCAAAAGTATAAGGCCGTGTTCACTTTGACCTAAACTCGGTGTTGTGTTAGTGTAACTCACACATAAACTAAACACAATTACGTTCCCATTGATAAAACTCAATGTTTACATGTAGTTTAAATCATGTTTTGTCTACATTCAGTTGATAGTCAATGTAGGCCCTGTGTAGGTAATTAAGTGTACACTAAACTAGGAATTTAGAACATTAATTTTACCATGTATATATAAAGAAGAAACCATTTTTGAATAAAATTGATATTTATAACAATTATTAATAAAGTTCTTTATAGAAATATTTGTCTAAACTTGATATATTTACTTGTTATAAAATACGCTTTACGTAGCTTTATGAAGACTCAAGTATCACCATTGCCGAATACATAATTCATTTGAAACGGTCTTCCCGAATAGAGTTGACGTACATAGAAATATTTGCCACTGGTCTTTACTCAAACAACGATTCACTCATAAATGCATTACTGAAAAAGTGTGAGGTAAATTGTTTTGTTTGTCTAGTATCTCAGATCCGTTTGAATATACTTAGAAATAATAATAATAAAAAACATTACCTCTTCTTATTGCCAAAAACTCCTTGGAGAAGAAATACCATTGAAACAAACAGAAAAGATAGAAATGTAGAGATCCTTAATATCTCAATCCTTTTTCATCGTCTGTAAGCACGCTGATGCAGCCTACGTTTTTTAATGCGTAATCGGGACATCTTTAGTATCTTTAAACAGTATTTAGCACAATAGATAATGTATGGGGAAACTCTGGATTCAGAATATTTATTATGTTAATCATCTGTTTGAACCGATTTTTTTTTTTTTTTTTTTTTTATCAAATTGTGGATCAGAATATTATTAAGGACAAATCTATCCCCCTTTTTTGAAGTCAAATGGTCATTCCCTAACTGCTAGAACAGTTGTCCGAAAATTTCCATTCGTTTCCACGTAATGAACATTTAAATGACATATAGTTTACAAGTGTGAACAAATTTAATGTGAAACTAGTGTACATTACATTAAACTAATTGTAAACATGTTTACTGTACATGACGTTTGGTGTGAACACGGCCTAAGTTTTGTATGTTGAATTAATAGTTTATACCTGTTTCGCGTAAGTGATCTGCTTTAAAAGGTCTGCAATATCTTCCCTTTCTATTTTAAGTTTACGAGAATTCTGTATTTGTAATTTAACCATTCCTTGATAACGTACATCAGAAAGATTTGTGAGATTTGTTTTTAAGTCTTTCCACAGTTTGTTAAGTTCTGTCAACGGAAAACATTTTGAAGACCATGCATGACATATGGAATTTCTACATAGACATAATGAATCAAGTGGGGATTTTTCAGTAACAGTCATACATGTACTCGCCATGACTCGGAGCAAGAAAGAAAAGACACTGATGTCCAACTCTCGAGCGCTAATATTTTTGCCTCATATTTGTGCAAACATAACTGCTGTATACATCCACCATGCTTAATCACATGTGTTGCGTCTTCTATCCCTGAAGTGTCATACAACTTTTGGAAAATCCAAGGCTCCATCTTATTTATTCGTTTGATAGAACATCCCGCGTTCGGACATGCACAGCACATTGTTTTCTTTGGCTCCCATTGATGATATAAAAAATGTTTTTCAAGTTTGAGAAGCTTGTTAAAGTTTCCTCCATATGGCGTTTTTGATAAAACTTTCAAGTCGAAAAAGGCAAATAAGACTTCAGTTCCGGTATCTATAACGCACTTGAAAAGCTTCATAAGGTCCTTTTGCTCATAAGTATAACTACCCATTGCAACCAGATTGTACTTGCCATGTATCAAAATGATTTGTTTTGATATCTATAGATTGTCGATTCATACTGTAAAAAAGCTCCCATTACAGTGTCTGTGATAGCAGGGTATCTTTTTTTGGAAAGATCTGAAACTTAATTAATATGTGTTAATTTTTATTATAAACGGAAACACAGTTAGGACTAAAATGTTCCTTGGCTGGTTTGATTTTGCAATGCTTTTATCAGCCATATAAACAGTTTAATTTATTTTTTTTGGTATCCATCCCCTTGAGAAGAGGCATTACCAGGCAAGTTTTTTGCCCGAAAAAAAATAAACTATTTGTGAAAGATGCGCGTAATGTTTTGAAAAGCATAAAATCAAATTAAATGAAAAACAAGCTGTGGTATATAATGACGTCACCATAGGCATTGTTTTCATGAAAATTAAATAACAAAAAGCAAAACAGTTTTTTATCGTTGTCTTTTTTGTGGAAAAATCTTGCACAACCAAGGAATTATAACAAAATAATTAAAGAAAAGCTTTATTATAACTATGGACATGATGGATGCAATCTAACCAAATTTTAAGTTGTTTCGTGGATGCTCACATATATGTTTTATCTAGTATAAACTTAAAAATCTATAAAAACAAGGAAAATCGTGAATTTTATAAACAGTACAAATCTTTTTTTACATAAACATATGAGTAGATATATTTAAGTTATTTGTGTCGTGTCGTTGGGATGCTGTCTTGTTGACATATTTGTGATACGTACCATTAAAATTGAATATTCAGGTCATTCCGATAGTTGGCGGTTTTTTATGTTACAACATGGTTCAAATAAGTTATACGCGAATAAAATATCGTGTGTGACGGAAGAAAACTATTTGATCAAGGTTTAGAGCTTCTTGTAAAATAATTTTTAAGTAAGTTTTCAATATATATTAAAATGTATTTCCTTATTCTCTGTGTTTTTATTTCTTATAAGGTGAAATAGAATAAAAATGAACAACACTATAAAATACAACGAATAAACTCAAATAGATAAAAAAAAAAACGTGCAAGATATTATCAATGTTTTGTTGTTTTTCGATATTTACTCTCTCTAATGTTATGTCAATGAATTTTGAGACAATTATTATCCGAATAAATGAATTGATAAAGTTAAAATATCTTAATTCATGAGTTCATCGTCATGAAATGTCTGGAGATCAAGAAATCGAGTAGACGTATTCGTAAAGCTAATTTTCATAAAACAAATATGTATTCATATTTTTCCCGTATGAAGAATAACTATCTAGTTATTGTTTACCCAAATCGGATCACCTGAATATATCATGATACAGAAATTCCTTCGAAGTTGAAGAAATATTCTGTAATTTTATTTCCACTGGAACAAATATTGCAGTATTAGTTCGTTACAGAATAAAGGGTAAAGAATATTTTTTTTCAAACTGAAACAAATACTATGGCATTTTTTTAACAAGGTTACAGGGTGAATTTCTGTTAGGCGGAACTAATATATGTTGACAAATACCCCCTTTTTGTCGGTTTTTGCAAGGTTTTTGTCGCACTTTAATTTTTTTTCATTTGCGTATTGCTGTCCTTGTTATTGTATTCGTGCTACCAATAGGTAAAAAACAATTGTCCCTTGATTAGCCTTTTTACCGGGGTTTTTTGCTTTCTTTTTCAAAACAAAGCATTGTAAGTGTACATTGAATATCTTTGTTTCTGATCATTCAATATGTAACTCCCAGAAACGTGTTCATCCCGAAAAACGTGTTCATATGAAGTTAATGAACTGCAAAACATGCCTAATTTCAAAAGGGCATGAAAACGTGTTCTGTTTATAAGCACCCAATTCTGTCCATTTTGTTTTTTAAAAAAGGCTAAACATATCCTTTTTATATGAAATCGTAAGGTGTCCCTTTTAGACGCACATAAACCACTTCTGTATGGAGCTTGTCGTGCAATACCCTCACACATTTAGAAGAGGGACATTCATATTCATAAATCGAAAAATAAACTGATAACGCCTGACTAAAAGACAAACAATAGAACACATGACACAACATAGAAAACATAGAAAACTAAAGAATAACAACACGAATCCAATTAAAAGACATTTAGGCATCATCGGAGAATATAAGTACAATATAATCCACTTAGTAAACGATGATTTAAACTGTACAAAACTTATAAATGGCTTTTTTATGAGTTTTTTTTTTCTAAATACGCATGACATATTTGCACATTATTATTAAGCAATCAACAGTCAATAGTTAATTATGTGTTGTAAATTTAGCATAATATAAATAATCGGCGTTGAACAAATTAGTGCTAATGAATGATCACTTTATTAATAGTGAAGCACCGGAAAACTGAAAATGAATTTAATCATTGTGAAGTACCTCTACAATGTATCTTAACATTAAATAATTATAATTATATTAATAAAAAATTGATATATCTTTTTATTGTGCGATTCTTTTTCAACTCGGTGTCGGACACGTTTGGACGATTTTTGATTTGAAGGACATGTCTAGACGTAATAGTCACGTTTGGGAGAATCGGACACGTTTTTTGGGGATGGGGAGGATGGACACGTTTGGGAGTGTTTCATATGTCTATTTATTGTATTAAATCAATCTTTACTTTTGAGATCTATACTAAGGTGAAATGTTTGAAACTGTGAATTAATACATAGGAAAGAAACAAATATTATTCGTATTTTGATGTTATATATAGTAAACCTGTGTTACTAACTCTCCTTTTTCTTATTCAACAAACATATGATTATTTCTATCACATATGTTCATTTTAATTTCGAGATTACAACTCTATTTATTTACAAAGAAAATCCGATCACTGCGTGAATAGAGCGAATCGGACACGATTGACTTCTTTAACCTGTGGTAACGAGTTTATTTTTCATACAAATATCGTCGTTGATAAGCGAAGGTTTGCAGTACTGTATATTCATATACAGGCAATAATATAAGATTTTTTAACAAAAATCTTGCAAACCAACGACGTCAACAGAACATTGTAATGACTGTTGTAGTTTGTGATGCAAGTACTGCACTTTGTACACAGAGTGAGGTTGAGTTTGTTTCGTCAATATAAGTTCTACAGTACACAATTCAACTTATGAGCAGGATAGAAAGCAGACATAGTTACAAAATCAAAAGGCTCTGTTTAGTTCAAAGTGACATGATTTGGGAAACCAAGATTACAGATTAGTAATTTGGGATCACGGATTATTAAACTTAGATTACGGATTAGGAACCCGAGATCATTGATCACTGATTAGGAATACTAGATCAGAGATTACTGGTCAATTCGATAAAGTCAATTTTATAAAATTGTGATGATAAGAACTTAGTCTATTTGACATCCCAACTCCTTTATTCTACCAGTGGTGATCTGAGTCTTATATGATAGGACTAGTACAGAGCATTGCCTAAAGAGTCAATGGTTGAGTAAAAATGCATTAAAACAAATGATCAACTTAACAAAACAAATGTGATGTCAACAGAATAAACTGAGTAATTAAGAGACCTATCATCATCAGGACCGTTTCTTCAAACAAAATATCACAAGTAGAAGATATGCATAGGCAATCAAATTACACATGGCGTCTATTATTTCGTCTCCTGCCTTTTACAGCAAATTTGATGATATCACATTAAGCTGCATTATTGTAGTGGTGGACTGTTTAAAAAATTTTGTTTTGAAGTGAAAGTAAACTCAGTAAATACAATACATGATTATTTTCTAGGCGTTTACAGTGGTTAAGTTTAACGCAAAGTTTACGCACGGTAAACATATTAATTTTTTGCATTGAATTTACATAAATTCCATATGATACCGAAATGGTGTTTAAGGTGGTATGGGTGTCTTCCTCCATCTTGGATTGTAAAAAACAGAGAATCAAAGGTCCAGATTTTCCATCAAGTTAGCAAAATTTGATGCAGGAATGAAGATGTTTAATGTACATTTTCATTTAAAAGTACCAATTTATAAGAATATAACTTCTAAATATTGATATTTTTGCAAATGTTAATTATTTTTGGTTGTTTTTATTTTTTTTTTTTTAAATTTGCATTTTAAGGGGAGGTAACTCTAAAAAAGTGCATTTTCTGAAGGATTCTGTATGGAATTTTCCTATTTTGTATTTTAGCCGGAAAAAACGTACGGTGACCCTATCTTTTCTTTTGATATTCTCAAAGCAGTGTCTGAAAGCTATCTTTTCCTGAAGTATTTAACAATTCTATCATTTTGTTTAGTTTCTAATCACAAAATGGTGTTTTTTCCTGTATAATCCATACAAAATGTGTCATTTTGTCCCATCCTGTAGCTTGAGAAAATGCGTGGTGACCTATCATTTTTATTATATTTTTCAACATGTATCAATAGATACAACGTTTTGGCAAAGTATGAACAAATTCTATCATTTTTATTTTAGACTCCCATTCCACCTTAACGGGCTGATATGAATAGATTATTACATGGATTTTTTTTATAACAGACCCTTTATCGCCCCTAGGTTATAATATCAGCACAAGAGCAGCAGCCTCGAGGGCCAATATCATGAAAGAGGTCAGTTACACAGTCTGATATGAAAAATGACATGTAATGATCTTTTTACCATATTCCCCAGCAGAAGAAACATAGACAAGAACTTTTAAAATTTTGTCTTTCTTTGAACTTTTAGATAATAACTTACAGAAAACCAAATACAAATTTCTTAACGTAAGAACCACGAAAAGGGATCAATATATTAATGTTTCTCCATTATTGAGACTTCGGCTGTTGGGGTAATTTTGTACATTGGGCTGACAATACACTTGATATAAAAAAAAAAGTAATAATCTGATAATATTGTGAGGACAGGTTTTAAAGAGGATTATTACAATATCACCAAACTCATCAAGTGGAGGTTTAGAAAAGATTTTTTGTTTATCTTGCTATACTTACTCTGTGAACAAAAATATCAAAACAATCTACATTTTGCTTGTAAATTCCAAACTTTAATTGCCTTTTAGAAATATTGGTTTCAATAAAGTACATATACTTCGTTTACCATGCATACTGATTTTTCACAATATTTAAAGGAAGACCCATTGGTGGCCTTCGGCTGCGATCTGCTCTTTGGTCGGGTTGTTGTCTTTTTTGACACATTCCCCATTTCCATTCTCAATTGTATTAATGTAATATATTTAGAAGTATAAGTGCCAGTAGAAACACAAAGTCTGTATCTGTTATGTGTATTTAAGTTATTTAAATTATGAATGCAGTTTTAAGTTATCAAATTCTCCTTACCTGATTTATATCACTAGTACTTTTAATTGTTGAGAAGCGGACTGACTGTTTTAATTTGAGGCAATTTGAATGGGTAATTTTTTTTCTATCAGATTAAAATTTTCGTGCATGTCAGAAAAAAAAACATCTTCGTTTAATTGTCAGGTGTAGAATTTTTTTTTATATAGTACTGACTTTTTAAGGAAGACCGATAATAGCCTGAATAACAGAAAGTTTATGAATAAGAAATATGTATCAGCCGAAATGTAAAAATGAAAGGTTATCAATGATAACTTTTTCAATCATAATTCATTATTGTATCTTTTGTGTTGTACGACGAGGTACTTTCAATAACCACATTCACATTTTTTGATGTTCGTAAAATTTAGAATGTGTGGTTATAATCTGAAACTTTTACTGTGTCAATCTAGATAAAAAGAACTTCGTTATCCTAAACTAAAGTTACTTTTGCTCTAGTTATGTATGAATTGATGAAGTTTATTTTTTCTTCAATTGCGAAAAGCATAAAAATGAAACAAATCTTTTTTTCTGAGAACTGGTCTGTCAAAATACCAAGTTTATTTCAATAACAAACAAAGCTGATATTAAGACTAAAAGATGGAAAGAGGGTTTTTTTCAATGTATAAAAGATAAGAACGTGAAATTTTTTAGTTCTCATTTTATTCACAAAGTTTCAAATATTTGGCAATAGCAGCACATTTGTCAGAAAGTAACAAAATATAAAAGATGAGGGTTTTTTCTCAGTTTTGGAAAATTTTTGTTTTAAACGAAAGTTTACGGAAGGTGTCAGCCTGTCTTCAAACAACGTTCTTTTGATTTTTCCAACACTTGTCAGGTCAAAGTATAAGCAATATATAATACCATTTGATCGAGATAAAAAAAAAATTAAAAATCATCTTCTGCATCACAAAATTTAGTTATGCACTATAGGTGGCACGTTAGTATTTCCTGGCCAATAAGGATAATGATAGCCTTTTCAGAGATTCACCACTATCCAACTCTGCCAAGTATTCTACATACACAGTTAAATGAAGTACTTTCATTATAATATTCAAAAATGAATTTGAATATGTGTCATGACCGTTTACTTTTTTTTCCTTTAAAAACCTAAGGCCAATAGTGCTTTTAGGTCTTTTATCATGCACTTCATACTAAAAAAAAAAATTAAATTTCAAAAATTTATTTTCACCTGTATGGTAAAATATTTCGTATCCCTCAGTTTTGGAAAGTATTTTCATTTCATACGTATTTTTTTTATTTTTCTTTTTTTTGGGGGGGGGGGGGGTATAATCACTATGTTTAGATACATTGACTTATGAAGGGTAGACAAAAAAGCAACGTAAATTCCGGAATGCAAATACTACCTTAACCAAGACATTACAAACTTGAAACCAGCCATGACACATTTGAAGCAAAAACTTCTTATTGAGCAACATATTACAATTAAGAATACTAGTCTGAACTTATAGTTAAATAAAATAAATAGCATATTATACCCCTACCCCTTCTGCCCTATATTCACTTTTTTTCATACCTTTTTTAAGGAGGAAACAAAACCAAATTATTTTTATCTTGTGTCTTCTGTACTATTTTTTGGCTGTTTGTCTTTTTATTTTTAGCCATGGTGTTGTCAGTTTATTTTCAATCTACGAGTTTGACTATCCTTCTGGTATCTTTCGTCCCTCTTTTATTTGAAGTTTGAAATAAACACAGACGTAAAACAAGGTAATGCAGGAGAAGTTATTGGATTGCCAACTCTATTTATAGTTAATCTGACTAAAAGAAACAATATAAGTACCAAATACTGAAAAATGAAAGTTAAGTCAATTCCACATTTTACAGCATGCTTCACATTCAATTCCTTGAAGCATTTCAAGATAATGAAGGCAACATAACAAGATTCTTTAGAGAGCAGTTAATTATTAATCTAATATCTTTTTGACAATATATGTACTTGAATAAATATGTTTCTCTAAGTTGACTGTCTATTTCTTATTAATGCGTTAAGTTAAATTATGTCCCCTTACATAATCAATTTACCTTGAAGTTCATTGTTCTTTTCAGGGTCAAAAAATGCAAATGATTCATGGCATTTGACGGGAAATGAATAAACTATGTAATCTTGCTGATATACAATTATGATCACATTCTTTGTCGAAAATAATTGTCTTTTCAATGTATAGAAACCCCTAATACTATCTCTATTGCAACTAAACCTGAGAGCAAAATGAATAAGTAAGGAACCCTTAACCACTTACTGGTTCTAAACAAAACTCATAGTGGTGTTATGTTACCACAGAACTATAAATGAAACCTGAAGAAAACTAGTATATCTGTACTTGAGTGGAAAATAATAAGTAATTAATATCAAATTCCAGTTGTTGCACATGTGTCAAATACTGCGAAATATTAAACCGAGCATTTATAATTAAAAATGTACTACAAATTCCATAAAAAATGAAGTTCAACTTTAATTTCTAGGTAAAATTTTTACATATCAGGCAAAATTTGCTGTATCAGCTATATTCATTCCCAGGGTAGAATATAAGGGCTGTTTTTAATCTAGTAGACCTTTATCAAGTATTTATTGATAAACTCACAAATTTAATAGGTTATAAAAACACTTTTATTAATTTAGTGTTAAGATATATATCCCAATTAATAAGGTGGCACGGTAGTATTTCCTGGACCATAGGGATAATTATAGTCTTTTTTAGAATTTTTACCACTATTTAACGCGGCCCAAAATTCTTTGACAGCGTTAACTTAAGTACTTTCATTATAACATTCAGGAATGAATTTGAATATGTATCAAGACCGTTTATGTTTTTGCTATCATTAACAAACTAAGGCCACTAGTGCTTTTAGTTTTTTTTACCATGCAGTGAATACAAACCATAAATAAAATCTCAAAAATGCATTTTCACCTGTATGAAAATTATTTCATATTTTTCTACACCAGATTCATGAGATTCATCCCTCAGTTTGGAAAAGTATTTTAGTTGATCCTGTATTTTTTGTCCAATCGCAATGTTCAGATACGTTGCCTTAAGGGTACACAAAAGAGCAACTCGAATACCGGAATGCAAATACTACATAGCCACCTATAATGCACGAGTTTAAACTTAAGAACATAAATACTCCTTGAATAGTTATATATCTGGATTTTGCATTTGTATTGTTCAGACAAAAGAATTTTACAAAATCTGTCAATTACAGACATCATAAAACTTATTTAATGTAACCATGACACTTTTATCATTTACAAAAAGTGTGATCATACTTACAGTACCATACTGTGCACGGTTAGTTATCACTAGACTGTCGGGTTACACTGCTCGTTGATTAGTAATACGTGACATAATTTGTACAAATCTTGTAAGGGATGTATATATCAACCAACTAATTTTATCATCACAAGAAACTGTAAAACTATACTATGTCTTTACCTGTGGTCGAACGTGTAGTATAATTGCATCAATAATATTTCAATGCTTTACCTGATTACCGCTTTCTTATTAATTTCATTAAACAAGGAAGAAGAAGAAAATAAGTTTTATCCACTTTTAAATTTACGATAAAGGGGTTGGTCGCATCATTTTTACAGCGGACGATTTTAAACAATTCCAGTGTTGCCACAGACATTTCTACCCAAGTGACTTGCGTTTTTGACGGATTACACAACGTATTTCATATAATAAAGCGGATGTTATCGAGTGCAAAATATAATTCCTTATCGCTTGTTGTATATTACTTTCATCAATAAATATTCATGGAAATATTTTTTAAAGAACATAGATTATTGATATGACAATGTTCTTTCGTGAAAACGATATATACAAATATTAATATAATATACAAAAACAAACCAGTGTACACTGATAACAAAACGTTTACTTAATTTTATCATAGGTACAAGGACATCATTTTCATATATAAATAAACATGCAGACATCTTTTACGTTCAGGTATTTCACATCCAATCTTTTATGGTAACATTCTTTACGCAGCACAAAAATGTCGGCATTCATATCAAAAACTAACCAAACCTTTAAACAGACTTATTCAGAAGGGGAATAGTAAGATACTGTTGTCAGGTAATTCAGGATTGCATATTTTGATTTTGATATTGATTCACGTATAGGGTCTTTGCATTTGAAATAAACACATTCATTCTAAAACCAGTTGTTTGCTTGATACGGGTTATGTTTTTCTCATATATTTTATGATGATATGATACTGTACTGGAGGATTTGTACTTGATTTTCATATGAGGAAGACAAATTCTTTCAATAAGCGTAATTGAGGTCTAGAGCTGGCATGTCAGTAACTGCTAGACTGCTAAAAGTAGTCCTTTAGTTAAAATATTTTTCATTGTCATTTTGCTTAGATTCTTTTGTTACCTATTCTGCATCGAAGTCAGACTTTTCTTAAACTGAGTTTTACTGTGCGTATTGCTATTTGGTTTTTTTATTCTACATTGGCTAGATTTGTAGGGGAGGGTTGAAATCTCACAAAACATGTTTAACTCCGTCTCTTGTTTGCACCTATCGAAAGTTAAGAGCCTCTGGCCTTTGTTAGTTTTGTGCGGGTTTTTTTTTAATTTTAGTTCATTTATTTGATTTGGAGTTTTGTATGACGTTCATTTTCACTGAACTAGTACACATTTTTATTTAGGGATCAGCTGAGGAATACCTTCGGGTGTGGGATTTTGTCGCTGCGTTTAAGACTCATTTGTGGCCTTCGGCTGTTATCTGCTCTTAAGTCGGGTTGTTGACTCTTTGACACATTCTCCTTTTCCATTCTCAATTTTATATATATATAAATCAATAAAAAATCATGCATACCAAATATTTGTGTTAACACATGCGGAAGAATATCTTGAGAACACTTTGTAACAAAATATGAATGAGTACTCAAATCCAAACAATTAGAAAAACGAATTATAACAGATGAGTATCCATCGTGCACTTGCACTACACTATCACTAAACTAGACTTTGAAGATAAACAAATTTGGTGAAATTATACGTGTTCTCTCTTTTCATTCATTATTATTACTAGTATATTGTTCATGTTTATAAATAGCACAATACATAACTGATCACCTTACTAAATATGTTAGTAATTTTAAATCTACGGCATCACTTGATTTGCGTTTAATTCATATAAGGAAAATCCTGATTGCATGTTTGGTTATGCAATATACAATCGATTTTGAAGGTTTTTTTTTTACATCGGATGACCGGAAGGGCATACCGGTGTATTGCTGTCGCCTAGATTTCCATTACGTAACATTTGTATTGGGATTGTAACCGATCTATAAACATAATAAATACGCGGACATTATCAAGTGCAAAATAACATTCCTTATCGCTTGTAACAAAATCATTTTCAATGGATACTCCAAAGATATTTATAACGACAAAACACTTTCATATTATTAATTTATGTTCTAAAAAATATTTTTTTTAGAACATAAATTAATAATATGAAAATGTTTTGTCGTTATTAATATCTATGCACACGTACAGAAAATGTGTGTTAACACATGCGGAAGAATATCTCTCGAACGTTTGTAATCTCCTATGCAGAGTTATCAGCCCTCGCTCTCTCTCAATGACTGATAAATCTGCAAGGGAGATTGAAAGTTTGGTCTCCAATCCAATCTATTAGAAAAATAGAATGATTACAGAAGAGTGTCCACCATGCACTTGTACTGCACTATTATTAGAATAGTAGAATAGAATCATATACAAAACAAGGTATTAAATAAAACTGGAAATCAACATCAAGTTTAGAAAACCTCTGTCTCTTTCTACCGCTTAATTTCTGATGTTAGTTCAATTATTTTTTACTTTGATGTAACTATTTTTTTGTTTATTCTTTTTAGTAGATTTTTTCATATTTTTTTATGATTGAAAGATATATTGTGCATTATAACTTACCTTACGAAATAAATTGCAAACATTTGATAGTATGACTAAACCTTTTCATGTTATGTAAACATGAAAACTTGGGAACTAAGCTTACTCCATGCATACATGGACGAAGGCAACTAACGTTTACTTAGTCCATGCTTGCATGGACTAACACAACAGACTTAGTCCATGCATGCATGAACGAAGGCAACTAACGTTAACTTAGTCCATGCTTGCAGGGACTAACACAATAGACTTAGTCCATGCATGCATGGACGAAGGCAACTAATGTTAAGTTTGTCCATAATTGCATGGACTAACATAACAGACTTAGTCCATGCATGCATGGACGATGGCAACTAACGTTAACTTCGTCCATACTTGCACAAAACAACATTCAAATATTCAAGCAGACTTAGTCCATGCACGCATGGCCTATGTTAACGTTAGTTGCCTTCGTCAATGCATGCATGGAGTAAGCTTTGTTCCTACGTTTTCATGTTAACATAACATGAAAAGGTTTAGTCATACTATGAAGTGTTTGCAATTTATTTCTTAAGATAAGTTATATTGCACCATATGTCTTAAAATTATAATAAATAGGTTGAATATGAAAAAATCTACTAAGAAGAAAAAAATGATAGTAACATCAAATTAAAAAATAATTGAACTAAAATCATGAAATTAAGCAGTAAGTAGTAATGTATGTTTTCTAAACGTGATGTTGATTTCCAGTTTTATTTAGTACCTTGTTACAAAAGGATGATTATGATATTATAATACACATGTCACTGTTAGATACAAATATTAATATAGAACAACAAACCAGAGTATACTGATTTGCTTCACTACACTATAATAGTTATTACGACGAGGTTAAACTCTTGTTATTTATTAATCATCCACGTACGAACTTGTCTCACCAAAAAATATATCTGTACATTAACCGCACTTTCAGGTATAGAGATGTATTTTTTTGTTCTGAGACTTTTTAAAATGAAAATTTAAAATGATTCGATACATATCGCAGAATAAAAATAGGTTGCCTCGTTGTTGAAGTTAATGCCACCGTATCGCTACTATGTTGTCCTACTCGCCTGTTGTCAAATTAATTAACGAAATAGCATAAAAAACAAAATAAAAAACTTTTTTTTATTTTTGAAGAGAAAACATTTTCATACGATCGGAATTTCATGTATTTGGTTTTTATTCTGGTTAGTTTGGTTAAGAATGACAGCCACCATAGTTAAAAATACAATTTCCCTTTTAAGAGAATAACATGGCCGCCATTTACACTTCTTATGAAAGTAATAATTTGGTTTTAAATGAAAAATCGAGTTGCCCTGATTTTATAACCTCTGTCCTAAATGTCATGAAAGATTGGGAAAAGTCACAAAAGAATAATAAACAATACGACATTAAAACACTACATCATATCTTCCATTTCAATATGAAATAAACTCCTCTTCTTTATTTGATTTGGTAAATTTTCTTCCGATGTTGCCAGTCCCAGAACAAGTGGCAAACACTATAGTAAATCCATTGAAAATGTATAAAATTGCTGCAATGCAGGTCATTCCAAAAGAAAAACTGATCTTGATATTTTTATGACTGGCTAGATCATTGACTGCTGCATAAAATACTGCAAGACAAACAGTTAGTACGCCCCCTGAAAATAAAAGATCAATATAAAGCAGGGGTGAAACAAAAACAAATATAGCGCCTTAAATTGAAAAAAAAATGTACCAATCCTTTGCAAATTCTGACATATTTATTGATACATAACAAGAATTGTATGATCTGTACTATTCAAAATTGCAATATATTGTCTAATATTCAAAAAATTGACATGTTGTTTTTGACCTTACATGGCAAATTTACAATTCAATTCAATTCAAATCTATATTTTATTGCCACATGAACTTTACAGTTTGTGAAACGAATGAAGACATTCACAATAACTAAGTAACTCAGAAGTTTTGGCATACTAAACATGCTAAAGGTTTTTGTACACTGATATTTTTTTGGGGGAGGGTAAACACATATAGCATTCAAATTGATATATTTTGACGACATCTCGTTTTTATTTCAGTATTTTTGGCCATGTTTTTTATTCCTTTGGTATGTCTTACGATTGGTCGTCCTACAGGGTGAAATTCTTTGAAGTGTTGCTCTAATGATTTATAATATAAAAAAAGAAGATGTGATATGATTGCAAAATAAACAGCTGTCAACCAGAGACCAAATTCCATAGAGGTTAACAAATATAGGTCACAGTACGGCTTCCAACAAGGACAAACCGATACTGCAGAGTCATTTATAAAGGCGTCTCTATCAATATTGATAAATTTTACTTTAAATAAAAAAAAGGCGTTTGTTAATCTTATACACAAAATCAGTTTTATTTTTTTTTTCAAAACACTGTGAAAGAATGACAACTGTCAAAATGCAAATACAGTTTTTCACATTTCAATACTTAAAATTTTTCGAAAAAGCTAAGGATTTTCTTATCCCAGGAATAGATAACCTAAGCCGTATTTGGCACAACTTTCTGGAATTTTGGGTCCTCAATGCTCTTTAAATTTGTACTTGTTTGGCTTTATATCTAGTTTGATCTGAGCGTCACTGATGAGTCTTTTGTAACGAAACGCGCGTCTGGCGTATTGAATTATAATCCTTGTACCTAATTAAAACGCTTTTAACTTTTATATAAAATCATATAAAATCACCTGTAACAAAACATCCTATCACTATAAAACCATGAGAGCAACGTCCAGTCCCCGTTCTTCTGCAAATGAACCACAGAAGCACTGACGTTACAATGACACCAGTAACGAATCCAAGCATGGCAAACACTCTTGTTGCTATCCAGAAATCTAAAAAAAAACTATAATTATGATTGTAGTTTCTCGGGAAAAAGACTAGTTGTGAATTTATTTATTGAAGCTTGTGATGAGATGTGATTATATGGATTACTCACTGAATGGCTCAAATTATTTGGATATAAGAGTTCCTGATGAGAGTATTTTCAGAACGTCACTTCGGACGAATGCCATTTTTTAATCGGGCGTGGTACAAAACCCTGTGAAAACAAATTTGAAAGAAGTTTTAACAAGAGAAAATCAACAACGGCTGCTGGTGGACGTATCGTCCCCGAGGATAGCACCCGCCCACTAGTCAAAACTTCGGTGTTGACATGAATATCAATGATGTGGTATTTTTTTTTTTTTTCTGTTCACAAATCTTTTTCGAAAAACAAAGGATTTTCTTATCCCAGGCATAGATTACATTAGCCGTATTTGGCACAACTTTTTGAAATTTTGTATCCTTAATGCTCTTTATGAATATTTTTATATGAACGTCACTGATGAGTCTTATGTAGACGAAACGCGCGTCTGACGTACGAAATTATAATCCTGGTACCTTTGTTAACTATTATCTAAATCAAATCATACACATGGAAAAAAGAATTGCAACACCTTGATTTTCTAAAACTTGAAAAATCAGATTCTTATTTTGGATAGAATATGATAAAATATTTGTAAAATAATATTGAAACGTAGTTAATGATAACATTTGCATTAAAACGAAAAAAAAATGTATGAAAAAAAAAGTTTTATCTAACCAATCAGACATTTCAAAATTTAGATGATTGTTCAAATCATGGTTGCTCGTTATACGCCAAAGAATTAGTACTTTGTGCGCAGCCTCCATTCAAACGGATAACCGCATCTTAACGTCTTCTGAATCCTGCAATCAATCGACTAATTTGTTGTTAAGGTAGCAGAAACCATTCCTGATGAAGGGTATTGTTTTTTTCATGACGTGTTTGAACTGGGGTGTCCTTTTGTGCACTTTACGCCCAATAATGTCCCATAATCTGGTTCAAATTCGGCCTATGATCGGGCCAAGGAAGATAAACCGAATTCCATTGGAACAATGGATTTTCCTCCACGATGCTAATTTCCCACTTTGGCGAGCTCTGCACTATATTGGATACGGGCAACTGTGTGTCTGTTCGTTGGCGAAGGTCCCCGACATGTTCTTATCGCACGATAACCTGTAACGATGAGCCTATATCGAACAGTTTTTGTTTAAAGGCTCCTGTATGGTCATCACTTTCTTTTTAGGATTGTATTGTTTGCAATGGGTTTCCTTCTGACCTTCATTATGCTTGATTTTCCGTAGCAGATGTAAGAGGGGTCTTCTTGATCTCGGAAGGTCTTTAACATCTTTTGTTGCCTGATTTTTATTCTCAAAACGACTAATAGTGGAATGGTGATGACCAACAATACGTACAATTGTCACAGCGACATACCTGCTTCTCTCATGCTGATTATCTGCCGTTATGAGTTATGGATGACCAATTACAAGGTGTCAATCATTATTACGAGGCTAGGAAATAAGGTGTATATGCGAGCTATTAGCGAGCTACTACACCTGTTTCGAGCCGAATACAAATACAGCTTATATTTAAAGACACTTAACAGTTATTATGTTTATCCTGCAATTAATTCTGTAAATTGTTTGTGTTTTGAAAAACACAAAAACTAACATATTTAGCATTTATTTTCGATGTGTAATCCCTTGAGGTCCGCGTAGTAATATCAAAATCACACATTACGCTGAAGACGGGTTCGCAAAAAAAGAATCTCGAATGGTCAACAATAAAACATCGCTCAAACTGAATAATTATCTATTTTAACATAACAACTAATTTCAACAATAAAAACAAATAACAAAACATTGTCAAATTTGAAACAAAAGTGTTCGAGCTGTCCTACGCTTCAGACATGACATTCACTAAACATGCATGCTGAAATTGACATGGTTGATTTTGTAACACAATCATACACATTCAAGTTTTGAAATCGACAATTGTCATCGTCCTTGGAATGCAACAGGAATACACATTCTGAGGTCACACAGGTTCAAACAATACTCAGTCCGGCAGTAGGCGATATAGATATAGTATACAGATACAGCATAGCGATATATGTCGGTCTGTATCTGTATAGTAGGACACCCAATTGCAGGATAAAAGAACTTATCGAGTCGATATTTATTGATTAAACGCAGGTGATATTTAAAAAATGTTTAATTAGTTATATTTTAACAAATTATATCACAAAATATACATTTACATATACATATACGAAGTACATTTTGTATGAAGCGCGGAAGCGCTTCATTCTAAAAATGTGCGCACGGTCAACGCTTTTACAACCCTATGAAGTTACAAAAAGAAGTATTCAATACTTATAATTACATTTTTTAGCTATGATCATGAAAACACGAATTTTATAATTGTTTTATTTAATTCACCTCTGCACTTTATTGTGGGACCACGTGTTATCTTGAATGAAAAGTTTTATTAAGTGATGCAATTGCTTAAGGAATAACACGTCATGTGCAGTTAGCCAATCAGAATGAAGTATTATAATGAATCATACATCTAATGTAATTATTATATTAGAAATTTTTTAAACTGTATTAAAATTGTCTGTGATACAATATGGGTAAAATATATTCTATGTTACATGTACATGAACTATCATTAATGTTTATAATTTTGTTATTTCAGCGTTTTTATTCTCTGGTAATAAAACCATCCAAACCTTAGAAAGTCTTTTGGTTATTTCATTTATACCGGAAGAGACCCCTTTCACATTTGGCGCCCACGAAGTATTATGGAATGAGATGGCATAGAGAGATCTGTCAGATGTCCGATGTTCCAGAATTATTGTCTTTCCACCATTGATGTTTACCAATAGTGATTTCACATATATTTTTCAGATCACGTGCACGTGTTGATGTTAATCTCCGTTAGCCATGTGGATGTCCACGTGTATTTGTTTACATTTTTTGAAAATGGCCGCCAAAACATGTGAAATGGACAAAACGAAAACTTTGCTTAAAACTTCAACTTTTGTTTTCTATCAAATTTTACTTCAAACACTTTTCTACTCAAAAGTTTTTACACTTTTTCACATCTGCATTTTGTCTTTCTACCATCCCCATTCATTCGGTGAACTTGCCTAGGGAGAAAGTTCTAGACATTTCCCCAAACAAAGGCTTGACATCTAAACAGCTCGTTTTGTGTGTTCTAGTAAAGCAGATAGTGATGAAGGAATGTTTTGTATTGCCTTTTCTTTCCTAATGAATATATCTTTCCGTGCATCGTTCACCTTCGTACCTAATACACTTGTTTTATCATACATCAGTATAACATATTGCTCTATCTATAGCATGAAATTTGAAATAACATTAGGTGATGCTGTTCTACATAATGTTGCAAACACAAGTGTAATCTCCTCAAAAGAAGTCAATGTATCCATTGCAAGTTTCTTTCCCTTAGAAGCAAATGACGATACTTGATCACAACCTGTAAAGGAGTGAAAGACTAAAAGTCCCCGTGACCTAAAAGGTAGAAGTCTTTTGGTGATGTCATAAACAGCTAAATATCTGAAACTTCAAAAGCATTCCAAAACTGATTCACCTCAATTTCATGGACAATAGAAATTGCAATAACAAGGACAGCCGTATCAACAGTCCGCAATATAACTCGTTGTAATGCTTCTTCTACAACATCATACATCTGCAAAATCATCCGTGTATCTGCTCCTTCGTGTGTGCACAGTGATAATTCACTTATATCATTTGGTATAGTCTGTATATAACATCAGTTCCTTTCGTAGTTATCATCTGATTCTGTTCATCATATCCTCTTGCTGAAGCTACCAATTTTCAGCTAAGTATGTGAACAGCTCCATTTTATTGACATTAAGCCTTAGAACTGCCTCCAAGTTTCCTGGTATTCTTGAATCTGAAAGGACACACCTATGCCTCAGCTCTTTTATATCTTGTTGAGGCTTTCAAAGGAGGGACGAAAGATACCAGAGGGACATTCAAGCTTACAGTTTGAAAATACACTGACAACGCCATGGCTAAAAATGAAGAGGCAGACAAACAAATAATAGTACAGAAGACAAAACAATACGAGAAGTATTCATCCCCAACTACATCAAGTCGACTTACAAAACGTAACTGATCATGTATGTAAGGCATGAAAATGTCGTTAAAATAGTCTTCAAATGTATTACTTCCACGGGGTTGCTGAAAAAGTGAAATGGCAGAGTCATGCAACGATTTATAAGCAGTTGTCGAACTCGGGTTATGGTCAATATTATCCATGGCTGCAGTTGTAAACACACCACTCCGAAGTGTTGGGGTAACCACCAGATTTTCATTGTCGAATGCCTCACAGATGGAGTTGCAAAGTGCTGTAGATAAATGCATAATTCTGTCATAGGATAATGATAAACTTAAACAGTACATTTTATCAATAAAACCATGTTTCTTCGTTTCAGCATGCAGCAGAAGGCTTAAATATATTGATAGAGGTGGTTCTCGTTCGGTTGAATGGAATACTTTGGATGAATCTTTCCGTCTGCGAATAGAGGAATTAAACTGGAGTAGCTGTGAAATAGTCAGTGTCGTCTGTGCTTCACAATTTCTGTGGAGCTTAAGACTACTAGTATTAATAGAATATTATTGCCTCATCATCGTACTTTGTTTTAGATGCCTGTTTGATTGCAGCACCAACATCATCTCAGAATATGGGAAGCACGTCTCTTCCTTGTTAAGGGCCTGGAAGTCTGGGATAGCTGCAAGAACTCGTTTTTTTTTTTTTTTAGATCTGTCAAATGCACTCTTCTAGATTATGCAGCTGCAAGTTTAAAGCCAAACAATTTTCGTCAGTTAAATGTTTTTATCTAATTAAAATCGGAAACCATTCAATTAGCTGACAACGTTCTAATATCGTTTCAAGTGTTTTGTATCCTGTTCCTTCTTTTAGATCAGATTGTTTGCTATTAGCGGTACGATGTAAATTTTCTTTAGTCTGTTTTTAGCCAAAGAATACATTATTTACAATCAAAGTCAACAGATATAGAAGATGTTTATGGTAAATCAGGGTCTACAATTTTACACAGTTTTGACATTGCTAGCACTACTTATAGAGTATCGTTGATAATCTCAACGAGAATGGTTTTCTCGCTAGAGCCGGACGGCGAAAGTGAGAAAAACAATCGAGTTGAGATGACCAATGGTAATCTGTTTATCGCTATCTGACCTGTGACGATGTTGTTAATTTCATGACAACCGGCATGTTCGTCCTTAGTTTCTAGTCAGCAAGATCAAAGGAAAATTTAATAAAATAGCGATATTAGTTTATTTCTCAAAATATACAGCTACAAGACTACGAATACCTCAAATGAAAAAATACATCTTATTTGTTCATGATTACAATTATGTTTCCTACTTTTAAACTATTTTGCACCCAAAGGAAACCTATGGTAACATAGGATTAGTCAAATGTGTTTATTTTGATATTCGATGGCAGCCATCTTGAAAAAAAGCCGCCATTTTGAAATTTCAAGTTGGGTTCATAGCTTATATTGTTTAGAATACCTATCCCTACTACCATGCCAAATTTGATGCTTTTATCATCAAACCCGCAATTATTTTACCAATCAGCCGGACTAATTGTGTTTGTGCATTTATTATTTGTGTTGAAAAATATTCTTTTTTATAAGGTAGGCAATTGTACTTGAAAAAACCAAAAGACTTTCTAAGGTTAGGATGGTTTTTTTACCAGAGAATAAAAACTCACTTGTGGAGTGAGTTCTCCAGTAAATAAGGAACTTGGCACAAAGTAAATAATCTACATCAGAGTCCTGAAAACCAAAATACAATAATAAGAACGGACTCTACGTAATTATATAAAATACTAATCACATGACAATTGTATTCAATTCGTCTATATAAAAATAGCATTACGCTGACATGTAACTCGTTATTCTTTTCACAATATACCGTAACTTATCATACATGCCGCAATTTTTCTACATGCAGTATTCGTACTGATATTACGATATCTCTAAACATTACATAATTACGCTATGATCAGCGGCAAATATTACATTACTTTATAAAAATATGACCTAGCTTCTTTACCAAAATACGCTCATTCAAATCTTTCATTCCGATGTTATAAACATGCAATCTGAAGAGTATTTACTCGAAAATAGGAAAGATAACCAAATCCATTAATTCGTGTCAAAATGTTAATAAAGAAGAAAGTGCAACTTACTAGTCATGTCTGGAAAACTATAAAGCTGAATATAATAAATATACAATCTGTAATTATGGGTTTCTGAATAATATATCTGGATAAATAAATGGACAACTTTCACTGACCAGTGTCCAGGTAAATTCTACCCATGGTGCACAAAGCAAAACTCAACTTAACCGCCAATAACTAAGATCCAATCAAAACAAGAGTTCAAGATATTGACAAATATATAAAATATATGAAAGGGTTGAAACTAACTTGGATAAGACGGTTGTTGAAAAACAACCCAAAACTAAATAAGCTATTAGAAAGTACTGAAAAAATTAGTATTGAAAACCTAGTTTATTTAGGCCCAACAAAAAGATGTAAAAACCCTTTTTGGGAAGAAGTTTTTAAAGCTTGGACAGATTTACAAAATAAATTCATACCAAAAGATGAAGAGGAGTTTTTATCAGATTCGCTCTGGAATAATGAAAACATAAAAATAGGAACAACATCCATTTTCTATAAAGACTGGCTAGATAAAGGGATCTTTTTGATAAATGATTTATTAAACGATGAGGGAAAACTAATGACTTTTCAACAATTCCAAAACATTATAAAATTAAGTCAAACTTTCTTACTTATAATGGGGTCATTTCATTAATAAAATCATATAAAAAGGCTTTAAAAAACTATATATCCATAAACAATTATTATAAAACACTAGGACCAATTATGCCAAATAATATAAGAATATTTTTTTTATCAAGAAAAGGCTCGAAAGATATGTATAATGTTTTATTTGAAAAAAGCAGTACTAAACTTAGATGTGAAGAAAAATGGTCCTTACAATGTAACACTCAACAAAAATTTTGATTGGAAAACTGTGCATAATATGTCTTTTTACTCCACAAAAAGCTCAAAACACCACTGGTTCCAATATAGAATAATACACAGAATATTGGGCACAAATAAAAAAAATTTTAAGATAAAAATAAAACAAAGCGATAAATGTACTTTCTGCAGTGAAGTTACTGAAGATATTGATCACATATTTTGGACATGCCATAAAATAGCAGATCTGTGGATAAAACTCATAGACTGGATTTATAACCAAACACAAATAATTATTCCATTTAACATGGATATAATTTTATTCGGAAATTTAGAAAAAAACAAAATAATAAAATAAAAAACTTAATAATACTTTTATCAAAATTCTTTATCTATAGAACAAAACTGTGTGAAAATCAAGTAAATTTTGCAGGGCTGAAAAACTATCTAAAAGAAAATTTAATACTAGAAAAGAATATATATATTTCGATTTAAAGGGCTCGACAACTAAATCGCGTTATCAGAGGAAGACCAGCAAAAGTTTATTAGCAGGTCCCACAGTCTTTTCTTCAAGTGATCTCAAATTTGAATCCAACAAGTTGTTAACGGCGTCAATCTCACCAAACACAAGTGACACTTATGAAACTACTGTCAGGTCATTTGATCAATTTAGATCTTCACACGGACATGTCATTGTTTGGCCACCCTCACTTAATGTTATCTGTAACTTTATAGCATATTTATCTGTGCGAGGTTATGCTCCGTCTACTGTCAAGTCTTATATTTTTGGTATAGCCTTTAAATGTAAAATGTTAAATATTACTGATAACACTCACAATTTTATAATTAAGAAAATGTTAATTGGAATGGAAAGGCTTGACAAACGAGTGGATTCAAGATTGCCAATTACACCACAGATTTTAGATAAATTGATTTCACTATTAACATCTGTATGTCTCTCACAGTATGAGACCTTATTGTTTTCGCGGTTGTTTAGTTTGGCGTATTTTGGTTTTTTCAGGATAGGGGAATTAGTAGTCAATAAATCACTGGCACATTCTCACACTTTGTCGTTAGATGATTTTAGTTTTTCAGAAAATAACGTTTATATCAACCTTCAATTTTCAAAAACTGATCAGTTAGGCATAGGTAGTTTAATAATTATACCTTCAATTAATTCTCATGTATGTCCTGTTCATTTATTAAAGAAATATTTTATTGCCAGGCCCAAAACCATTGGTCCTGCATTCATACACTTCGGTGGAAACTATGTTACACGTTATCAGTTTAACGCTGTTATAAAGAAAGCTCTGAATGTGGCGAATGTTACATCGGATAATTTTTAAAGTCATAGTTTTAGGATCGGAGCTGCATCTCAGTCATCGAAAATGGGGTTTTCTGATGATGAAATTCAGGATTTTGGTCGTTGGGAATCAAAAGCTTATAAAAGATATATCAGAATACCAACGCTAAAGTTAGCAAGTCAAATTTAATATGTGTCATCATTTATTTGTTTGTATATATTGTACATAATTGATTTCTTTGAATACTCGCCTGATCGTCACTTAAAGACTTTCAGGTCAACAAAAGAGTGTTTGGTTGGTGGGTTCTTCAATCATCAAACATGCATTTGTACATGCTAGAAAGTCTGTCGATGGTGTAAATTTAGGTTTGGAACGAATAAAATCTACAATATGGTGGCAAGGAAAAGGTGGAATGAGGATTTGTGAGATAATACCCAAAGTCAAACATTTGCTTACATTTGAAGAACCCCCGCAAGTATTAGTATTTCACTGTGGTGGAAATGATATCGGACAAAAAGTGTCATGTGTATTAGGACACGATATTTTAAAAGTAATTGTTTGCCTTCGGGTCTTACTACCAAAGTCAAAATTTGTTTTGTCTCAAATTTTACCCAGATTGAAATACAGGAATGAGATTGTACATAGATCTTTGAACAGAACTAGAGTTAGATTAAATAGTTTAGTAGCTACATATATCATCAAACATGGCGGTGCTTATATTAGATATCCAGAAATATCTGAAGACAACCCAGATTTATTTTTAGACGGTGTTCATTTATCAGATATCGGAAATAATTTGTTTTTGTATAGGTTACAGCAAGGTTTATTTTACATTATAAAATTTTCACATACAATTTGTCCACAAAACGGCGAAGTAGGTCCATGGCTTCGGGAATCTGTTAGCTTGTAGTTACGGCGGTCAGATTCTTTAACATACAGGTTTTTTATTTTCAAATAAATCACCTTCATAGTACTGGTTGGCGGTTACAATTTTCGAAACATTCTGTTATGACAGAAAATTTCGAATTTGTTTAGTGGCGGACTTTATAGGCTGCACCAGTTCCGATAAACTTGATTTATTATTATTTAATTTAGAACATTAATCCATTTCTTCATTTACACTTCAAACGTAGTTTTTCATGTTGATTTTGGACACTATTAATTCATAATTTCATTACATTTTAGTTTTATTTCAATTTTAATTATCTATTATATTTTGAAGATTTGATTTATAATTTTAATTTACGGTTACCCAAAGACCCTTTGTTCATGGGTTGGTAACCGACAGAAGCCGTGATCTTACTTCGCCAATAAATATATATTATTTTTAACATGTGTTATCTCTTATAATTCGATTTAAAGGGCTCGACAATTAAATCGCGTTATCAGAGGAAGACCAGCAAAAGTTCATTAGCAGGTCAAAGCAGACGCGCATGTCTAATTTTATTACACAACATATAAATTAACTGCTCTTGCACTCTCATCACAAATATTGCAAACGCTATCTTCAAGGATTTATATTGATCTAAAGTCAGACTATTGATTTAACTTATTATACACATGATTACTTGATACCCACCCAGCCTCCCCCTTTTATTTTCGATACTGCTGTTTTTGTTCTTATTTTACAGATTTATGTGTGTTGTCTGTACATATACTTCAACTTTAAAGAAAACCTGTCACGGCTTCTGGATTTGTTTGTGTTTATGTAAACACAATTAACCGAACTACGACCTCCATATGGTGAAGTGATAATGTTTGACAATAATAATGCACTGACCAAAGATGATTTTATGACCGTCTGTTGCCAGAGGTCATGAACGGCGGACTATATAGGCTGCACCAGTACCGATAAACTTGATTTATTATTATTTAATTTAGAACATTAATCCATTTCTTCATTTACACTTCAAACGTAGTTTTTCATGTTGATTTTGGACATCTGTTGCCAGGGTTCAATTCAGCACACTATTAATTCATAATTTCATTACATTTTAGTTTTATTTCAATTTTAATTATCTATTATATTTTGAAGATTTGATTTATAATTT
The DNA here is from genome assembly GCA_037788925.1 of Mytilus galloprovincialis. Classification (NCBI taxonomy): domain Eukaryota; kingdom Metazoa; phylum Mollusca; class Bivalvia; order Mytilida; family Mytilidae; genus Mytilus; species Mytilus galloprovincialis. The sequence goes on along the minus strand of CM075333.1, from coordinate 40,768,582 downwards.
TAATTTACGATTACCCAAAGACCCTTTGTTCATGGGTTGGTAACCGACAGAAGCCGTGATCTTACTTCGCCAATAAATATATATTATTTTTAACATGTGTTATCTCTTATGATTTAAAACAAAGCCTCTTCACTTTGCCAGCCTCTACTGGGACCCCTGGCTTCCATTATTAGAATAATTTACACTTAAGCAACTTAATAAGCATTTTAGCCTTCTCACACCAACATATATGTTTTTATATAATATACTGTTATAATTATGTTGTTTATTGTTTATTGTCTTTTGTTCTTGTTTTGTGCCTAAAATGCATATACATTCTCTAATATCTGTTTTGTGTTTGTATGAATTATTTACAATGGAAAACCAACTTTGCCAAATTCATTTAATGTTGTATCTTAAGAAAAAAATACTGCTGCCAAATTCCAAATTTCAAGGACTTTCTATTTTTTCTTTTTCTTTTTTTTTTCTCTAGTTTTTATTTTTTTGTTTTTGTTTTGCATTTGTGTTTTAATTATTTATTATTTTCTCTTCTCTTCTCACATTCTCTCTTAAATAAAATTCTCACTTTATTGATCAATATTGAAAAAATTGATGCACAATAATAAAAATTATACTGTATATATATTTTATAATTTGAGTGCTAACAATTACTAACAATTTTTCTAAATATACAATCTAATGTTTAACGAGGCCGTGATAAGGTACCGGTACTTTCTGTATCAAACTAACAAATGTTAAAGTTTTTAATAAAGTATGTATAATTAAAAATAAAAAAAAATAAAAAAAATAAAAAAACAAGAGTTCAATTTCAACCCCATGAATGTGTATGAGTAACATTACTCAATATGTAAATTATATACTAAATCAAATCATAAAGGATAAAATATCCTTTAGTAAAAATACTTTGCAAGAGTGAAATAATTAAACTAAAGACTCAATAAGAATTTGATAAGTAGATTTTTAATATAAATCAATGATTTTAAAAGTGCAAATTACATAATTTATGAAGCATGAAAAATCACTCTGCTACAACACGGCTGGTAATCTACACACGTAGAACAATTGGTTCTGCAATGAAAACCGTGAGAGGATTTTCCGGTTGTACTGGAGTGGAGTAATTGTCACCGCTTCAAAAGGTATGTGCATTTCTTAATTGCAGTTTTCTCATTCAACTGATCAAAATAATGAAAATCAGAGAATGCTATGATGTGGTAAATATTTTAATTCTTAATTCCTACGTGTGTAGATCATATTGCCGAATATGACAGTTCTTGTCCATTCGTTTTTGATGCGTTTTGTTATTTGATTTTGCCATGTGATTATGGACTTTCCGAATTGATTTTCCTCTGAGTTCAGTATTTTTGTGATTTTACTTTTTAACGAAGAGATACATGTATCATTTACTGTTGTACATAGAGTTAAACTCCTACAAAATCAGTTGCCCCACGAGAAATTGCCTTAAAAAGTGACATTTAAATTTTGAAATGGTTCTGTTAACATACCTACAAGTTCAAATTTAGTTTTTGTTCGGTCGATGAGTATGAATGTCGTTTTTTGGCGGCGTGTACGCTGTCCACTGTTGATAGACGTCTTTAAAAATCTAAAAACTATAAAATGTCATTATTTCATGCGTGAGGGGATCAGTTCTGATTGAGGACATCGTGAGGGGTCGTGCAAGCATATCTTTATATCCAAGCTATAGGTCGTTCAAAGTTGCCTAAATTTGGTTAAATTGTTCATAAAAAAAACACATGTTCGTGCATAAAAATCTATGAGATAGAATTTTGAAATAAATTGTGTGAAGAAAGAATTGTGTCCAAATCTGCAAATTTTGAGATAGATTTGCAATTCATTGGTAAAACTAATTATTTATATAAAGAAAACTTGTTGATTTAATGTTTAAATCAAAATATTTAAATAAATATTAAATTTTTTTAGAATCAATTTTTGTCAAAAAAGCCATTTAAGGGGAGATAACCCTTTTCGTATGAAAAAAAAAACTTGGCTGATTGGGAAATTTTTATTTTCACTTGTAACAAGAAAACAAAATCGTTGACAGCATTTTTTCTTTTTCTTTAAACATATAAAACCTACCTTTCCACAATTTATTTCAAAATTTCAAAAGTTTTTTTATGAACACAAATGTGTTTTTTCGTGAACAATCCAACTTGACCAAAGAAGTAGGTCTAGTTAGACCTCTTTTTGGTCCTAAAATAAAGCAGTTTTACAAAATTTTCAAATGTAAACTTTAAGCTATTTATTTGAAAGTAGAATACCTCTGCAACATAAATATGGGCTGTTTTTGACAATACAATGCACAAATATCGGGTACTAGCATCATTCAGTCATGCTAAATTACTGAAATCTTCACAATTTTTGCATTTGAGGTAACTTTTAGACGGTTTCCGTCTTGAACGGAAGTGACCGCATTTTTGTTCATTCTTAATATATAAATGTAAGTTGTATTTAATCATAATACATAACTGTTTAAAGGTTGAGAATGAAAACGGATGCGGCCACTTTCATTTTGACAAAAACCATATGGAAAATGATATATTATGTATATTTAATAGATTTTTCATATTTAAGCTTGAACGATATTTAATGATAAAATCAGTTCGGATCTTTCACAGAAAATAATTGAATCGACTGAAGTAAACACATAAGTGTTGAAAAGTGTCCAAAATCTTTCATCAGATGAACTTGACATTTGAGGCCAAAATCGTCCCTAACCGGACCTACTCCTTAGGGCAACTTTCAACAACTCATAGCTTTGATATAAAGATATGATTTCACGTCTCCTTACGCATTCACGATGTCCTCAATCAGAACCGATCCCCTCACGCATGAAATAATGAAAATTTGTAGTTTATAGATTTATTAAGACGTCTATCAACACCGGACAGCGTACTCGACATTCATACTCAATGACCTGACAAAAACTAAATTTGAACTTGTAGATCAGTTAATAGAACTACAGTGGAGATCACTTCTAACCTCTCATTAGAACTGTCAGAATATCTGTTATAGAACTGTTCTAACCTGTCCTAGAACAGTTCTACCTAGAACAGTTCTACCTAGAACAGTTCTACCCTAGAACTGTTCTAAGTAGAACTGTCAGAATCAGTTCTAGGTAGAACTGTCAGGATCAGTTCTAGGGTAGAACTGTCTAAATCAGTTCTAGGTAGAATTGTCCATATCAGTTCTAACCGTAGAACTGTCAGCAGAACTGACTTAATCAGTCAAGACTGTAGAACAGTTCTAAATGACGTCACTGCAGTAAGGGCACTTTAGAATTTAAAAGAAATAAATCACTTCCAATTACTTTGCTATAGCAGATTTTCTATATTTTTTACAGATCAAACGTTACATGTACAAATATCGAAGTGAATAGAAGGTTATCCAACTCATCGGAGAAATATTTTTATAAGATATGTAATCATGTGTATAATTTAACTTATTATACACATGATTACAATTTGTCCACAAAACGGCGAAGTAGGTCCATGGCTTCGGGAATCTGTTAGCTTGTAGTTACGGCGGTCAGATTCTTTAACATACAGGTTTTTTATTTTCAAATAAATCACCTTCATAGTACTGGTTGGCGGTTACAATTTTCGAAACATTCTGTTATGACAGAAAATTTCGAATTTGTTTAGTGGCGGACTTTATAGGCTGCACCAGTACCGATAAACTTGATTTATTATTATTTAATTTAGAACATTAATCCATTTCTTCATTTACACTTCAAACGTAGTTTTTCATGTTGATTTTAGACATCTGTTGCCAGGGTTCAATTCAGCACACTATTAATTCATAATTTCATTACATTTTAGTTTTATTTCAATTTTAATTATCTATTATATTTTGAAGATTTGATTTATAATTTTAATTTACGGTTACCCAAAGACCCTTTGTTCATGGGTTGGTAACCGACAGAAGCAATGATCTTACTTCGCCAATAAATATATATTATTTTTAACATGTGTTATCTCTTATAATTCGATTTAAAGGGCTCGACAATTAAATCGCGTTATCAGAGGAAGACCAGCAAAAGTTCATTAGCAGGTCAAAGCAGACGCGCATGTCTAAATTTATTACATTACATATAAATTAACTGCTCTTGCACTCTCATCGCAAATATTGCAAACGCTATCTTCAAGGATTTATATTGATCTAAGGTCAGACTATTGATTTAACTTATTATACACATGATTACTTGATACCCACCCAGCCTCCCCCTTTTATTTTCGATACTGCTGTTTTTGTTCTTATTTTACAGATTTATGTGTGTTGTCTGTACATATACTTCAACTTTAAAGAAAACCTGTCACGGCTTCTGGATTTGTTTGTGTTTATGTAAACACAATTAACCGAACTACGACCTCCATATGGTGAAGTGATAATGTTTGACAATAATAATGCACTGACCAAAGATGATTTTATGACCGTCTGTTGCCAGAGGTCATGAACGGCGGACTTTATAGGCTGCACCAGTACCGATAAACTTGATTTATTATTATTTAATTTAGAACATTAATCCATTTCTTCATTTACACTTCAAACGTAGTTTTTCATGTTGATTTTGGACATCTGTTGCCAGGGTTCAATTCAGCACACTATTAATTCATAATTTCATTACATTTTAGTTTTATTTCAATTTTAATTATCTATTATATTTTGAAGATTTGATTTATAATTTTAATTTACGGTTACCCAAAGACCCTTTGTTCATGGGTTGGTAACCGACAGAAGCCGTGATCTTACTTCGCCAATAAATATATATTATTTTTAACATGTGTTATCTCTTATGATTTAAAACAAAGCCTCTTCATATTGCCAGCCTCTACTGGGACCCCTGGCTTCCATTATTAGAATAATTTACACTTAAGCAACTTAATAAGCATTACCCTATGTAATGTTATTGTGCATTTTATTTTAGCCTTCTCACACCAACATATATGTTTTTATATAATATACTGTTATAATTATGTTGTTTATTGTTTATTGTCTTTTGTTCTTGTTTTGTGCCTAAAATGCATATACATTCTCTAATATCTGTTTTGTGTTTGTATGAATTATTTACAATGGAAAACCAACTTTGCCAAATTTATTTAATGTTGTATCTTAAGAAAAAAATACTGCTGCCAAATTCCAAATTTCAAGGACTTTCTATTTTTTCTATTTTTTCTTTTTTTTTTTTCTCTAGTTTTTATTTTTTTGTTTTTGTTTTGCATTTGTGTTTTAATTATTTATTATTTTCTCTTCTCTTCTCACATTCTCTCTTAAATAAAATTCTCACTTTATTGATCAATATTGAAAAAATTGATGCACAATAATAAAAATTATACTGTATATATATTTTATAATTTGAGTACTAACAATTACTAACAATTTTTCTAAATATACAATCTAATGTTTAACGAGGCCGGGATAAGGTACCAGTACTTTCTGTATCAAACTAACAAATGTTAAAGCTTTTAATAAAGTATGTATAATTAAAAATAAAAAACAAAAAAAACAAAAAAAAACAAGAGTTCAATTTCAACCCCATGAATATGTATGAGTAACATTACTCAATATGTAAATTATATACTAAATCAAATCATAAAGGATAAAATATCCTTTAGTAAAAATACTTTGCAAGAATGAAATAATTAAACTAAAGACTCAATAAGAATTTGATAACTAGATTTTTAATATAAATCAATGATTTTAAAAGTGCAAATTACATAATTTATGAAGCATGAAAAATCACTCTGCTACAACACGGCTGGTAATCTACACACGCAGAACAATTGGTTCTGCAATGAAAACCGTGAGAGGATTTTCCGGTTGTACTGGAGTGGAGTAATTGTCACCGCTTCAAAAGGTATGTGCATTTCTTAATTGCAGTTTTCTCATTCAACTGATCAAAATAATGAAAATCAGAGAATGCTATGATGTGGTAAATATTTTAACGAAGAGATACATGTATCATTTACTGTTGTACATAGAGTTAAACTCCTACAAAATCAGTTACCCCACGAGAAATTGCCTTAAAAAGTGACATTTAAATTTTGAAATGGTTCTGTTAACATACCTACAAGTTCAAATTTAGTTTTGTTCGGTCGATGAGTATGAATGTCGTTTTTTGGCGGCGTGTACGCTGTCCACTGTTGATAGACGTCTTAAAAAATCTAAAAACTATAAAATGTCATTATTTCATGCGTGAGGGGATCAGTTCTGATTGAGGACATCGTGAGGGGTCGTGCAAGCATATCTTTATATCCAAGCTATAGGTCGTTCAAAGTTGCCTAAATTTGGTTAAATTGTTCATAAAAAAACACATGTTCGTGCATAAAAAACTATGAGAAAGAATTTTGAAATAAATTGTGTGAAGAAAGAATTGTGTCCAAATCTGCAAATTTGGAGATAGATTTGCAATTCATTGGTAAGACTGTTTATTTATATAAAGAAAACTTGTTTATTTATATAAAGAAAACTTGTTTATGTATATAAAGAAAACTTGTTGATTTAATGTTTAAATCAAAATATTTAAATAAATATTAAATTTTTGTTTTTTAGAATCAATTTTTGTCAAAAAAGCCATTTAAGGGGAGATAACCCTTTTCGTATAAAAAAAAAAAACTTGGATGATTGGGAAATTTTTATTTTCACTTGTAACAAGAAAACAAAATCGTTGACAGCATTTTTTCTTTTTCTTTAAACATATAAAACCTATCTTTCCACAATTTATTTCAAAATTTCAAAAGTTTTTTTATGAACACAAATGTGTTTTTTCGTGAACAATCCAACTTGACCAAAGAAGTAGGTCTAGTTAGACCTCTTTTTGGCCCTAAAATAAAGCAGTTTTACAAAATTTTCAAATGTAAACTTTAAGCTATTTATTGGAAAGTAGAATACCTCTGCAACATAAATATGGGCTGTTTTTGACAATACAATGCACAAATATCGGGTACTAGCATCATTCAGTCATGCTAAATTACTGAAATCTTCACAATTTTTGTATTTGAGGTAACTTTTAGACGGTTTCCGTCTTGAACGGAAGTGGCCGCATTTTTGTTCATTCTTAATATATAAATGTAAGTTGTATTTAATCATAATACATAACTGTATAAAGGTTGAGAATGAAAACGGATGCGGCCACTTTCATTTTGACAAAAACCATATGGAAAATGATATATTATGTATATTTAATAGATTTTTCATATTTAAGCTTGAACGATATTTAATGATAAAATCAGTTCGGATCTTTCACAAAAAATAATTGAATCGACTGAAGTAAACACATAAGTGTTGAAAAGTGTCCAAAATCTTTCATCAGATGAACTTGACATTTGAGGCCAAAATCGTTCCTTACCGGACCTACTCCTTAGGACAACTTTCAACAACTCATAGCTTTGATATAAAGATATGATTTCACGTCTCCTTACGCATTCACGATGTCCTCAATCAGAACCGATCCCCTCTAGCATGAAATAATGAAAATTTGTAGTTTTTAGATTTATTAAGACGTCTATCAACACCGGACAGCGTACTCGACATTCATACTCAATGACCTGACAAAAACTAAATTTGAACTTGTAGATCAGTTAATAGAACTACAGTGGAGATCACTTCTAACCTCTCATTAGAACTGTCAGAATATCTGTTATAGAACTGTTCTAACCTGTCCTAGAACAGTTCTACCTAGAACAGTTCTACCCTAGAACTGTTCTAAGTAGAACTGTCAGAATCAGTTCTAGGTAGAACTGTCAGGATCAGTTCTAGGGTAGAATTGTCTAAATCAGTTCTAGGTAGAATTGTCCAAATCAGTTCTAACCGTAGAACTGTCAGCAGAACTGACTTAATCAGTCAAGACTGTAGAACAGTTCTAAATGACGTCACTGCAGTAAGGGCACTTTAGAATTTAAAAGAAATAAATCACTTCCAATTACTTTGCTATAGCAGATTTTCTATATTTTTTACAGATCAAACGTTACATGTACAAATATCGAAGTGAATAGAAGGTTATCCAACTCATCGGAGAAATATTTTTATAAGATTGCATGGGAAACATCATTGTTTACGTTTCTTCGTTCCCCGTTTTTAACAGTCTCTTCATAAATATAACTCTGCATTTAATTCATGGAATTTTAATCGTAATTTACCTTGTTTGCCTTGGATTTACATTCATTTAAGATTCTGTTTTGACAAATGTTTAAACGAAAATTGTACAGTGGATGAATTATGGGATATTAATGAAAAAAAGTGTTGTATTATAACGTAAAAAAACTATATACATTTGCACCATCTCGTCAATTTAGCTAGACTTATCCATAACGATTATAAATGATATCAGGGAGTCTGGAACTCAGAAAAATATACTCATCTGAACATGAATGAAACATTTGCCCCTGGACGTTCGGCTACAAACAAAATCATGCATTTTTCTTTGCTTTCTTCAAATTATATTAACAGTATACTATTCCAAGAAGAGAACTTCCTATACATGTACTTTTTATTTTAAAATAGAGTATATGAATCAGTCATGTGAGTGTTGGATGATGCTGTAAAATAGTTTTGTTTAAAAAAAAAACCATTACACACCTGAGACTACTATATACTACTATATAGTAGTCTCAGCACAAACTAACGGACTTAAAAAGTCACTTTAGTGACGGTTCATTATTATGGATACAGAGAGGAAATAACGGCGCACTAAATTTTTAGATATGGTATAAATACACCTTATCGCTATTTGTCTGCCATTACTGGATATCACACAGGTTCCCGTAAAAATTTGACGTCATAAAACAAAATATCTGACGCCAGAATGGAAAAGTGATTGTTGTATGCTTCAAAAGTTCAAGAGGCCGGGTCAGCCAGGATTAGCAATAAGGTATATTGTGTTCTAAAGTTGGTGTCATTTTTAGCATACGATCCGTCCTGACATAGAAATATTATTGGTTTACAATGACTGAGGCCATATATATTTACATGATAAGTGTAAATAAGTTCAGTTTTGGTTTTGGTTGATGTGGTCAAATAATTTTATAAGACGACTCGGTCTGATACATGTATATAGAAACTACTGAAATTTGTTTACCATGTTTACAATTCAATATTTTGAATAAAAAGAGGACTTGCAGGAAAAATACCATAACCCCTCATGCCTTTTCACATTCAATGTTCGTTCCCTAAACATTTTCCATCTGAACTTATTATTTTCTTTTAGACATAAACAATATGTTTATGTACCCTAGGACATTCGTTCTGAACATGCATGAAATATTTGCCACTAGACGTTAAACAATCAACAACCAATCAATATATAGGACATTGTCTTAGTATAAAGCTGGCATTTAAGGTAGCGCCTTCCTCATATTAAAGTGTAAATATGGTCAGTTTTGGTTGATGCTGTCACATATGGTCAGTTTTGGTTGATGCTGTCAAATATAAAAAAGAAGATGTGGTATGTGGTATGATTGTCAATGAGACAACTATCCACAAAAGACCAAAATGACACAGACATTAACAACTATGGGTCACCGTACGGCCTTCAACAATGAGCAAGTAAGCTATAAATATGGTCAGTTTTCATGGTTTTCATGGTTTTGGGTGATGCGGACAAATAATTTGGTTATATCCATGAGTCAGTCTGAGATATCAAAACTACTGAAATTATTTTATGATTCAAAATTTTGATTAAAAAGAGGACATGCTGGCACTATAAACTGATGCGTCGAGCATAATTTTGTTTTCCAATACTGCTTTCATTTATATTAAACAATCCATCCTGCTATAAAAATATAAGCTCGTGCAATATAAAATTCTACTCGGAACAATATTCCCCAATATTCATGCAATAACCCTATAATATAGATCATTTGTATTATCATGATTATACACTCCATCCTTACATAAAAATATTACAGATTTACTATGCGACTGTAAGAGTTACATAAAAAAGAGCAAATATGGTCAGTTTTGGTTGATGTGGTCAAATATGGTCAGTTTTGGTTGATGCTGTCAAATATGGTCAGTTTTGATTGATGCAGACAAATAATTTTATTACACGAGTCAGTCTGAGGTATGAAAACTACTGATAATTGTTTCTGATGCGATATTTTGAATAAAAATAGGAAATGCTGGCACCCTCAATTGATGCGAACAAAAATTTGTGGTCATTGATTTACAATATTGCAGTTATTTATATACTACAGTCCCTCTCGACCTAAAATTATAACTGAATTGCTGTGCAGCTATATAGATTTACATGATAAAAAGCAAATATGGTAAGTTTTGGTGGATGCAGTCAAAAGATTTTATTACACGACTCAGTTTGAAGTATAAAACTACTGATATTTGTTTATGATTCAATATTAAGGATCAAGGGGAGGGGGTCCAGGGGTTGGAACCCCACTTTTTTTTCAACATCGATGCATTTGAATGGGAGCATATAGTTGGACCCCCCCCCCCCCCCCCCAACCCCAGCCTTTTAAAAATGGCTGGATCTGCCCCTTCATGCTGGCACTATAAATTGATGCGAACAAAAAAAAATTCCAAAATTGCTGTAACTTGTATATTACAGTCCCTCTAGACCTAAATTTAAAACTGAAGTACTGTGCAGCTATATAGATTTGCAGAAAGAAAAAGCAAATGGCAGTTTAGATTGATGCGGTCAAAAGATTTTTGTTAAACAGGTCGTCCGAGGTATGAAAACTACTCGTAAACTGATATTATATTGGTTAATGAGGTCCGATAATTTTGTTATGTGATAACGAGCCATCCTGATTCCCGGAATAACAAATGTAAAACAATTCAAATAATAATCCCCCCCCCCCTAATACTAACGGCCTAATTTATTTACAAAAAATGAAAGAAAAACAAATAATTTATGTGGCACATCAACAAAAGAAAATCACTGAATTACATGCTCCTGACTTGGAACAGGCACATACATGCAGAATATGGCGTGGTTAACAGGTTAAACATGTTCTCTTGCCGATTATAAATCTGAAATAAAACCGGCAAAATAGCAAAACTCTATATAATTTAAATCGCTTTTTTACCCAAGCCTTTATATTAAGGCAAAACTTATAAATCAACTCTAGCCGTAGAATTTAGAAATCAATTTTAGCCGTAGAATTTATAAATCAATTTTAGCCGTAGAACTTATAAATCAATTCTGGTCGTAGAATTTATAAAAATCAATTCTAGCCGTAGAATTAGAAATCAATTCTAACCGTAGAACTGACCAAATATTTGGTCAGTTTTAGCTAGAACTGTCTAAAACTGTTCTAGGGTAGAACTGTCAGGATCAGTTCTAGGGTAGAACTGTCAGGATCAGTTCTAGGTAGAACTGTCCAAATCAGTTCTAGGTAGAACTGTCCAAATCAGTTCTAGGTAGAACTGACCAAATCAGTTCTAGCTAGAACAGTTCTAACTAGAACTGACTAAAAGGTGTCAGGCTGACAGTTCTACGTACTGCTCTAGAACAGTTCTCCTGACAGATTTAATGAGAGGTTAGAAGTGATCTCCACTGTATTTCAAAATTTTTAAAATGTCACTTTTTTAGGCAATTTCTCGTGGGGCAACTGAATTTGTAGGAGTTTAACTCTATGTACAACAGTAAATGATACATGATACTTCGTTAAAGTATTTATTATAGAGAGATTTTCTTTAAATGTTCTTCAAAGTTTGAAGTATAATATAATCATAGTTTAGTTTCACTTGTCCAGATAAATGACCATTATAAAATTTTATTGACCATGTACAAATTTAGCCAGTGGGGTTTATGATGTGAATAAACACTTCATTCAGATAACTGAATGACCATGTTACATAAACACCATGACACATGTTACTTTTAAGTGTATTGGGGGAGTTAAGACTTTTAATAAGGGTAATGCATCGGTCACTTCAAAGTTGCAAAAGTTAAGTACCGACATTTATGACTTTATTTGAATAATGGGATAATTTCTAGGGGACTATATAAACAAGTTTGTTCAGTTGGAATACTATCTGTTAATTCCAGCTGAACAAAACTTTGTGTTTTTATTTAAAGGTTAGTAGACTTTCCACATTTTTTTGGTAACTTAATCAATTTAATTGAGAAAGAATTTATGGTTAAAAGTACATTTTTAAACTGTAATCCGAAAATAGAAATTTTATCAATTTAACGGAAAACTTAAATTATTCAATGTCATTTGTTTTATTTACAACTTTATTGTATTTGTTAATTATCACTATTTTCAATTTGTATTTTTAATTTGATGTTAAATATTGTATTATAATAATTAAAATGGATCTGTTAATTCCAGCTGAACAGAACTTTGTGTTTTTATTTAAAGGTACTATTTCTGAAACCCTTGTGGTATGATCCAGTCCTAAACACGAACAGCATAAAAACTACTGGTTATCCGACTATCACAAAAAGCTTCATCCAACCTCTCGCTACACCAAGTCGAGTTATAGTCAAACCCCAAAACAACACCAAAACCCAACTATAAAAAGTGGTGCAGGACAAGAATCATTTCCGGTGGATGAAGCTTAAAAGTAACAGAAAATCCAAAACAACCAAGAAGATAATATTTAGCGTACGAGCGTTCTTGACGTTAGAAAAGAAAGATTTGTGGAAAATATGTTGTGAAGACGAACGGCGAAAAAAAAAGGAGAATGGAGAACCGAGAAAGTATAGAAAGAATGATGAAAGGAAAACAGAAAAAGGAGTGCAGAGAAAGGAGGCGGAGAAAGGAGTACGGAAAAAGAAGAAAGATGGACCAGGACGGAGCATAATTTCGGACTTGTGTTATAAACAATGGATTTTAAATTTAACTGTTGTTTCACGATATGTGTATATATAGTATGTTCTATAGTAAAATTATTGTAGTCATAAATAGAAAGTAAGTTAACATTAATATAAGAAATATTTTAAATAGCAAACAAAAAGTTAAAGTTAAAATTAAAGTAGATAAATAAGGATTAGGTGAAAAAAAAGATAGAAAGTAAATTTAAGTGTGTTTAAAAAAATATATAGGAATTAAGTTAAATTGAAAATTGAGTCATTGATAAAGGTAAATTTGAAAAGAAATGTCTAAATTGAGATAAACGGAATACTAGTATGAATTATTATATATAAGTGCTGAAACAGCTTCATTTAAAGTGTTGATGAATAATCATTTAATCTGGAAAACTGTTAATAACAAATAAGATACTAAATAATGATAATTGATGAAAAAGAAAAAAGAAAAAGAAATATGAGATGACCAGAAAGTATTGTTAGTTTATAAATATATAAAAAAAAAAGTAATTTAGAGTAACTATATTGAAATGTAATGTGTCTGAGAGGCTAAAGTTCAGGCGGTTCAAATTCATTAAACGTAAAGAGGAAATGTCCTTGTTTATATGAGAACTTTTAAATAATGCCTTGAACTTTACCCTTTAAAAAGATAAAAGTACATTAAAAAAATCAAATCTATAAGAAGAGGTTGGTTGTTTAAGGACTAAAAAAAAAACTTGATATTATGTAGAATAAAACGTCAACATTAGAAAATGTCGAGATAAGGTACAGTGTCCTATAAGGAACAAATATAGATTAATAGATAAATAGTAATTTTAAAAGAAATGCACGTGAAAAAATGAATTATAAACTTGGTTGATTGTTAAAGTGTTTAATGGTTCTAAAGCGATTACGATAAAAATGTTGAGTAAAACATGTGTTTTATGGTTCCTGTGTGCAAGAATTTAATGTAAGTTTAATCATAAGAATTTAATTTTGTTGATCACCTAATTAAATTATTGTTAAATATGTTGACCTAGCTAGTCTTCATGTAAAACCTTGATTGTAGCAAACATAATATTATTCTAGCATAGGCAAATCCTTATCCATGTAATGTAAAATCTTAACTGTAATCAGAGGTTTTAGTAAACTAACCATGGTAAAACAGACAACATATTTGACTAAAGTGATATAATATAAAATGAGCTTATGTCTTGCAGTAGTTCTGCAGTCGGAGCAAAATACCCAGGAAAATGAGCATACTCCAAAGAGAGAGTAAATGACTCGGGTATGTTTGGAGTTCGAGCAGACTACCAAGAAAAGAGGGCTTACCACAAAAGTAATAGAGAAACGATAATAATAATATTGATTAAAAACACCAACGCTCTTATGATAAAGAATAAAGATATTTGTAAATGAAAAATATTTAAGACTCAAATTGGGTTGTTTTATTTTTTATATAAAAAAAAAAATAAGCTACAAATAAAATACTACATGTAAATGGTCATATAAAATCACGAATAAGAACAATTAAAACGCAATCAGTCATCTAATACATATAACATCAAAAGAAATAAGCCTTATTCCATATGTTTCGAAGCGCAATCTTTTGAATTTGTTTTTTTAGAATGAAACATATAGTTTTCTTTTGTATGCTTAATTTTTTTTTTATTCGTACATAATAATCGCAATTATTTGTGTTGTTGATTTGTCTTTTCCCTAAAATTTTGGAGCTCCAAAATTAAATGGAGTGGGGGAGTATTATTATAGAGAGATTTTCTTTAAATGTTCTTCAAAGTTTGAAGTATAATATAATCATAGTTTAGTTTCACTTGTCCAGATAAATGACCATTATAAAATTTTATTGACCATGTACAAATTTAGCCAGTGGGGTTTATGATGTGAATAAACACTTCATTCAGATAACTGAATGACCATGTTACATAAACACCATGACACATGTTACTTTTAAGTGTATTGGGGGAGTTAAGACTTTTAATAAGGGTAATGCATCGGTCACTTCAAAGTTGCAAAAGTTAAGTACCGACATTTATGACTTTATTTGAATAATGGGATAATTTCTAGGGGACTATATAAACAAGTTTGTTCAGTTGGAATACTATCTGTTAATTCCAGCTGAACAAAACTTTGTGTTTTTATTTAAAGGTTAGTAGACTTTCCACATTTTTTTGGTAACTTAATCAATTTAATTGAGAAAGAATTTATGGTTAAAAGTACATTTTTAAACTGTAATCCGAAAATAGAAATTTTATCAATTTAACGGAAAACTTAAATTATTCAATGTCATTTGTTTTATTTACAACTTTATTGTATTTGTTAATTATCACTATTTTCAATTTGTATTTTTAATTTGATGTTAAATATTGTATTATAATAATTAAAATGGATCTGTTAATTCCAGCTGAACAGAACTTTGTGTTTTTATTTAAAGGTACTATTTCTGAAACCCTTGTGGTATGATCCAGTCCTAAACACGAACAGCATAAAAACTACTGGTTATCCGACTATCACAAAAAGCTTCATCCAACCTCTCGCTACACCAAGTCGAGTTATAGTCAAACCCCAAAACAACACCAAAACCCAACTATAAAATATTCACCACAGCATAGCAATATCCGATTTTCAATATTTTGATCAGTTGAATTAGAAAATTGCGATTTAGAAATGCACATATCGTTTGAAGCGGTGACAATTACTCCACTCAAGCACAACCGGAAAATCCTCTCACGGTTTTCATTGTAGAACCAATTGTTCTGCGTGTGTAGATTACCAGCCGTGACAATAGTATGAATGTAGAATCATAATTTAAAAAAATTTACCGACTTTTGACTCAGGATTGTATAATTTTTCGACTGGGTATCTAGTCTGTGGTTAAAAATCTTGGTACCCAGTCAAGTGAGAGCAACTATTATAAGAATTATAAGATTATAAGAAGTAAAATCAAACGTTAAATATGTGCAGTCTGCGGGGAAATTTCAATGTTTTCTGATTATTTTTTCGTATAGTAAAACATAAAACATTTATTTTTTTTCAAAACATATACCGATTAAAAGCCTAGTTGTTCTTCTTAACTTTGTTCTTGGTTGACCAAATACGATGATGCCCTAAATGTGCCAGAGCCAAGGTAACCTGTCGAATAAATATAAGAGTCAAAAATATATATTATGAAAATAGTCTATTATATCCATATCATCGCCTTTTCGTTCTTCAAACAGATGCAGTTTCTGTCGTCCCATTATTTACCTTTTACTAGATTTTTTAATGATGTACTATTGTGTTTGTATCTTCAAGTTCAAAGAGAGAGGCGAATGATACCAAAGGGACATTTAAACGCATAAGTCGAAAATATACTGACAATGCCATGGCTCTAAACACGAAACACAACATAGAAAATCAAAGAATGAGAAAAACGATCCCAAAAAAAACTTTGGTTATTTCAGACGTTCCGGGAGGGTAAGCAGATGCTGCTCCTCATGTTGTTCCTGTCATGTTGCTAATGATAGTGAAAAACCGGCGACATTTTTGAAAATATAAAACAGTAGTCTTACCTATGAGTGTATTAAGTTCATCTGGCCAGGCATGCCAATCCGTGTTTGATATTAACATGGATATCCAACCTAAATCAATACAACCGTTCCCTCCGATACACCACTGCCAAAGTCCAAAGTACTGATCATTTTCAATCATTTTTATCAAAAATGCTTTAAAATTTTCCGAAGGAACGTAAAAGTCAGCTTCAAAATTCTTTGTAAACGACACTGAAGTTTCCGGTATATGAACTGTTATCCAAAAAGGAGTAGATATTCCCATGATTAGTGAAAATATTGCCACTGATGTTGATATTAAAAGACATTTGTTAAGAACATTTAGTGACTTCCAACTTTCAGTGCACGCCATATTGGATATATGTTTTGTTCTGATATAATGAATGGTCTCGGTCGTTGTCAGCTGATGTTGTAATCGGGAATTCTTGAAGTCATACGTCCGTATAACTATTCAATATAAATGTAAATATTAAAAGCTTTCAATTGATTCAAGACAGTATTAACCGACTTCCTGATGAAAGAAAGAACATTTCTATTCCCTATGCATAATCTATATTCTAATTACTTTCAAAATCATAAAAATACATTTGTCATAAAACATTTTATAAGGCTAATGATATGGTATCACACAACACAAGTACAATTACAAGTGTAATTGCACACAATTCACCCTAAACTAGTAATAGAGGTCGGTCATTTACAAACGTATCAACCGTATCGTATACGTTGACGTATCCGCAGATATATCGAAAAATATTATGTGATCCCGAGCTTATTAATAAGACCATGCTTCATTTAAAAAAAATTGGAATCTCTTCGAAACCTTTTAATATTTATGAAAGTGGTGTTTTGTAAAAAAAAACATAAGGGGTTCTATCAACTACTTTTACATGCCGTTGAAAAGGAGTCAATGTAGGGCAGGTACACGAATGTCGTACACAATCCTTAATAATCTAGTTAAAAAAATATTTCAAGATCTTACAATGAATGAACACAAAAATATCAATTGTACTACTTATATACATGTAGGGAACTTTGAATATTGTTCATTTGTGATGTTATCATAAGAGGTAATAGAAACACGAGTTGTCTTCAGATGTCAAATAAATATATCTACATTTAATAAAACAGTACTGAGTATCACTCGATTTGTCAAATAACAATTTGGTTCTACGTGAGCACAAGTTCATAATCATACACCGTGAAACAAACGATTTTACCGTATTCACTCCTATCATGCCTGTAAACTGATCCAACTATCCGGAATATCTTTAAAAGTCGGGTTACATATTCCACAAAAACTCGAAATTTCCGTATTGTTTTGTAAATTTCTGCATTAGAAATTATTCAGTCACCCATTTGCAATATTGAAAGTACATAACATTAAATTTTCGGAATCACATACTGTTTTTTGGTATATCTGCAGATGCGGATACGTCAAAGTATATGATACGGTTGATACGTCTTTCAATGACCGACCTCTATTAAGATCATCATATAACACTCTTTATATTAAGGGTACGGGAGGGCTGGTTAATATGTTTCACTTAAATCTAACGAAATCGTTGATCGACGTTTCAACTCGAAAATAGATACATTGTATATATGAAAAAACTAAGTTTTTACCGTGTGAAAAACAATCTTGAAGTGAAAATTGCAAGTATGTAAGTTAAAAAGTGAGTAGATTTCAACTGATGTTTAAATCATAAAATGTATAACAGAACTTTGGTAAACAATTTTGAAACAGTGAAGTAAAATAAATCTTGCAAGAAATTAAATTCTTTCTCAGTAATTAATCATTTTATTAAAATAAAAATTTCCATATTCACTTGTTTAGTTTAAATTAATTTAGTATGTCGATGATACGTTTTTTTTTGTTTTTTTTTTTTTTTTCCTCCTGTTAAAATGCATGACAATAGCTCATTCTAAACTATTTTATTTGATAATAATTGAAAATTGAAAATGGAGGTTCGTATGAGCTATTGTTATAACTTGATGTGTCGGTCGTGTTCAGTTTTAGTTTTTAATTGTATTCTCTGAAATAAATATGTCTATCTTACGAAAGCCGAGAATATAAAAAAGAAGATGTGGTATGATTGCCAATGAGACAACTATCCACAAAAGACCAAAATGTCTATCTTACGAAAGCCGAGAATATAAAAAAGAAGATGTGGTATGATTGCCAATGAGACAACTATCCACAAAAGACCAAAATGACACAGACATTAACAACTATAGGTCACCGTACGGCCTTCAACAATGAGCAAAGTCCATACCGCATAGTGAGCTATAAAAGGTCCCGATAAGACAATGTAAAACAATTCAAACGAGAAAACTAACGGCCTTATTTATGTAAAAAAAAAATGAACGAAAAACAAATATGTAACACATAAACAAACGACAACCACTGAATTACAGGCTCCTGACTTGGGACAGGCATATATATAAATAATGTTGCGGGGTTAAACATGTTAGCGGGATCCCAACCCTTCCCCTAACC
Source organism: Mytilus galloprovincialis (assembly GCA_037788925.1). Taxonomy (NCBI): domain Eukaryota; kingdom Metazoa; phylum Mollusca; class Bivalvia; order Mytilida; family Mytilidae; genus Mytilus; species Mytilus galloprovincialis. The sequence goes on along the minus strand of CM075333.1, from coordinate 40,749,750 downwards.
TGGGACAGTGGTATAACAGTACAACATAAGAACGAACTATAAAATTAGTTGAAAAAGGCTCAACTCATCAGATGGACAAAAATACAAGTGGACGTGGCCCGGTACTTATACATCCCGACACAAAAAGGCACAATGAGAAGGTCATTCAAAATTCAAAGTTTAAAACTCAAAACTCAAAAATCCTTCATTAATCTATCATGATTCGCCGCGCTTACGAAAGCCAAAAAAAAATCACACTTTACTCTTTACGCCAGTATTCCACATTCCAAACTAAGAGACAAATTAAAAGAGTTGGTATTGCTTTGTTTTATAAAAAAGAATGGCCAACGTAGATACAAGTATCTTGTCTTAGGGAGAGATTAATCCTACTTTGTAAAGGATCACTCTGATTCAAACAAAAAATTCTCTGAAACTGATATTATGAAGATGCTTGATTTCTTGATTGACAACATATTTGTTACGTTCGGAGGACGTGTTTTTCAACAAACTGTCGGCCTTCCAATGGGTACAAACTGTGCCCCTCTACTTGCCGACTTGTTTCTTTATTATTATGAGGCTGACGTCATGCAGGAACTTCTTAGGAAGAAAGATAAGAAGTTAGCAATGTCCTTTAACTCGACTTTCCGCTATATAGATGATGTTCTTTCACTAAATAGTTCAAAATTTGGTGACTATGTGGAAAGCATCTATCCCATCGATCAAGAGATAAAGGATACTACAGATACAGTTAGGTCGGCCTCATATCTTGACTTACATCTAGAAATTGACAATGAGGGTCGGTTGAAAACAAAACTTTACGACAAAAGAGATGATTTCAGCTTTCCGATTGTGAACTTTCCATTTCTAAGTAGCAACATTCCAGCAGCACCTGCGTACGGGGTATATATCTCCTAATTGATACCATATTCCCGTGCTTGCATTTCCTATCATGATTTTCTTGATAGAGGGTTTCTGCTCACAAGGAAGCTATTAAACCAAGAGTTCAAAATAGTGAAGTTGAAATTATCCCTTCGTAAATTTTACGGACGCCATCACGAGTTGGTTGACCGTTATGGAATAACCGTTTCACAAATGATATCGGATATGTTCCTTACGTCGTAACAACAATCCCCTTCCCTTTCGTGAATGTGACCTACCGAATTAGACTATTTACCGGATTTGTAATCACATAAGCAACACGTCGGGTGCCACATGTGGAGCAGGAACTGCTTACCCTTCCGGAGCACCTGAGATCACCCCTAGTTTTTTGGTGGGGTTCGTGTTGTTTATTCTTTAGTTTTCTATGTTGTGTCATATGTGCTGTTGTTTGTTTGTCTTTTTTCATTTTTAGCCATGGCGTTGTCAGTTTGTTTTAGATTTATGAGTTTGACTGTCCCTTTGGTATCTTTCGTCCCTCTTTTATACTTTAATATACTACTGAAAGCTAATTTAGAAAGTTTATTTATTTACCATTTGAAACCCTTGGTAACACAGCGTTCTTGCAAGTAGCAACCTTCTATCAAGAAAAGAGGAAAGGAAACCCGAGCCCTATACTACTACAGCTGGAAAGTCGCTTCACTGAAATGGAACGTTCACAATGGAAAAATTGAAATAATCGCTTTTTCGTTAAGTTTAAATATGCATGAAATATTTACCACTGGAGGTTAAGCAAACAACAACAAATCTCTTATAATAACCTAGTTTTCCAACGGAAGAATCTAGTTATTAAAATATGTATATACAAAAGACAGATTTTGTGTATCGTTTATCAAATTCTGATAATTTCATGTTGTTAATATATCAACAAAATTCGTGTTAAGTTTTTGACGATTTTTCTTTATGTTTTTTGGGAGTTACGGTCTATGATTGACGAAAGATGATACTTTTGGCATTAATTTTACTTATGTAATTCCCTTTATTACGAAAGCGTATTAGGGTCATCCTTTTTTATTTATTTTTTTCAAATTGTCGACTTTAATCTTGGAATTATCAACTTTAATCTTGCAATTTCCAACTTTAATCTTGCAATTTCGAACTTTAATCTTGGAATTATCAATTTTAATCTGGGTAGAGAGGTTAACTTCGATTTTTTTAGTAGGGGTGTGCTATGTTTGTCTAAAACAATGTACCCATTTTTATATAATATTAACTAATATATAGTACCTATATTTACATGTATATATTAAAATTGTGACCCGCCATGACATTTGGTGTCATCCTGGTTTGCCCACTTTTAATTACATGTACATGTATATGTAAACATATAGGGAATTGTTGTTTTAACAATTATAGTTTATTTCTGAATTATAGTCATATTTTTTACCTTATATTTTACCTGTAAAATTTAAAAAGAATATTATATTCTGCTATTAAATCAAGGAAAATGTGTAAAAAAATTCTATATTTCATATATATTTGGCAGGATAATGTATTTTATTCAAAAAAAAATGGGGGAAATGTGTACTAATTTTAAAAATGAATAAATATTTCAATTTATCAACAAATATTTTTAATTATTGGTACATTCTGAAAAAAAGGTGAAAAGTAAAATAATGAAACTAAAGATTAAATAGAATAAATCTCATTTAAATATCTTTAAATTTACTCAACTTATTTTTTTTTTAAATTTCAATACAATACAATGTTTCAAAATTTAGTAAAATATAAAATTATCCAATAAAATTAAACAGCTAGAATATAAATGCAACTGTTCAGTAGCCATTGATCAACAACACCAGTTTCAGCTTCAACCAGAAACACTATCTATTGACTACGAGACAGCAACCAACAACGCAACACAGACAGTATGTCCAGGGGTAACCGTGAAAGGCTGATTCTTCCACTTCACCCAGTGTATATGGCGAAAGGCACAGAAATATGGACTACAGTCCTATTATAAAGAAAATGAAGACATTACTTAACTGATACGACGAGCCGCAGTACTACTGGTACCAGGGATGGGGTCGATTACTTTAAAATGTAATCGATTAAATTACAATTACTTTGCTAATAAAATGTAATCGATTACATTACAATTACACCCTATTTCATATGTAATCGATTACATTAGATTACTTTTCTTTATTGTAATCATGATTACTTTAGATTACTTATGATTACATTGTATATTGCTATATCAAAGTTTTTTTATAACTTTTTATCCGCTTATTTTGGTGATTTTTTTTAAAAGCCTTAATTTATTTATCTTTTAAAAGAATTTATAGACAAGACAGTTACAGTTACAGTGTAACATGTGTAATTTTATAAAATAGCTATAGACAAGTGTCCTTTCTCTATGTAAAAGATGTAACTTAATTTTTAACTACAAATTGTAACCAACTGCCTAATTAACAAAAGAACTGAAAATAAGGAAAAATTAATTAAGTATAGTTTTATTGTCTGTTGGGACATAATTGACACATCCATTAATGTTTTTACAGGTGTTAATCACTACTTCCATTTTTTTAAACAAACAATGGGTGGGCTTGGGTATTAAAATTTTATTGTCTTAATAACGATATAAATAAAGTTAAAAGTGGTTGATTGTCATTATTTGTTTGAAAATTTTTAATACTTGATCTAATTGAAATTAATAGAATTATTGTCAGGTGAAAACACAAAACAGTTTCGTAACTTAGGAAAGATTATACATTTCTCTTTATATTAAGCAACAGTTTATTGTATTGATGAAACTTCTGACGTCACCTTTTGTTTACTATGCATATTGTTTGCAATATTTATGCCATATGTATACACTGTACATGTACAAAATGTACTTGTTTATACTGGTGAGCCTTAAGGCTGATAAATTTAATAAAGAATAAAAATAAGAAAGCACATATTATACACGAATTTATGGAAAATAAAATTCATTCAATTTTGTCAATAAATGAAACCTGGTTTTAACTTCCATTTTGAATTAAGTGGGCTTATATATTTATGCCGACCATCAAAGTCAAATAGGAACTAAATGTTTTCTGCATTTGAATTTCAATGTATTTATGTAAAAATATTGGGTAAACTAATATGAACATGATGAAATTGGAGTTGATATCAGATGTTTTCAATCAAGGAAAACAAATGCTTTCAAGGCATATTCTTGTATCATAAGAGCTCAATTTCACTAAGAAATATTGGACAGTAAATTTCTTTTTGTAAACTGTTAAAACAAAATAAAACACTTGGTTATACAAATTTATTATATAGATGATCACATTAAACAAGGTCCCATCATTGTGATTACTTAAGTTTCATGATTTTTCATTCAAGCTTTACATTTTCTTATTTTCATCTTGTCTATCAAAAACTATTTTCATATTTATACAAGATTTGTAATCATCAAGTAATCTGATGAATGTAATCTTAAAGTAATCTAAAAGTAATCATGATTACACCTGTTTTTTGCCATGTAATCGATTACATTACGATTACTTGTAATCAGAAATGACATGATTACTGATTACATAGGATTACACTGCAAAATGTAATCGATTACAGCTGATTACGATTACTGATTACGATTACCCCATGCCTGACTGGTACCTCTTGTTCCACCCCACCTTGTTGACGATGTTTGGCTAAACACTTTAGAAGACATTAGAGAAACTGAAAACATACCTGCTACAAGTTCATTTACAGATTACGTGACAGAGTTTTGGGTTGAAAACTACCGCTTTCTATGGAACCACTATTACACAGAAGGACCCCGCACCATGCACAAATCACCTGGAAGGATGGCACAACAAACATAAGAAGCGACTCAAACACGCCCACCCAAACATCTACGAGATCGTTGAGCTACTGAAGAAGACAAAAGCACTAACAAAATGCAACATTATCCAGTATGCAGCAGGAGGAACCCGCTCACCTTAAAGACGACCATACAGAGTAATAGACACCAGACTCATATACAAATACCAACAAGGACCCATCAACGTAGTAGATTACTCTGACGCAACATTCCATCTTCTCCATTTGAACTGAACAATGAAGTGAATTATTGTTAATTGTGACTTTGCAAATATATTAAATGTTTTGTTACTTTTGATGTATATATAAAAGATTGTATTTCTCATCATTTTACATGTAGTGTATTTACTTTTCTGTGCTTAATTGATTTCCTTATGCAATGCATTTATAAAATTAATTAATTTATTAAATAAAGTTTGCAATAAAAGAGTACTCAGTGTATAAATGAAAATCATTCAGAAACTAATGAACACAAAGACACTTTTATAAGTCAATATCATTTTTTAGTTATTTGCTGTATATGTATGTTGAATTAATTGATTGAATTGATATTAAATTACTGAGAAAAAATATTTGATTTTTTTTATAATTTTGCTATACAATAAAACAACCTGAATATTTGGAAAACACTTACAAACTATTTACTCAAGTTGGAACAGACTATACAATCGTATGCTCATTAAACCTTTTGTCTTTTTTGTTTTCATAACCAATAGATAATTGGTAGAATTAAAAGTGGGCAAACCAGGAGTAAACCGACATTTCCAGGCTTATGAAGGTAGAACGTCATTGTTAGAAAAATTATAAACATAATAAATTTCGAGATTCAATGAAATACGTATGGCTTCTTCTTTGCGGACACCAAACTATACATTATATATAAGTTTTGAAGAAGTTTTACTTTATCGTTTGAAGTCAAAAATATTTGAATCTACATTTTAAATTAATACACAAAAAAATCAAATTCTCTGCTCTATAGATTTTATTTCATAAATGGAGTCTGAAATAAAATGTATATCCATAACAAATGCACCGTATCAAATTCATATATCAAAACACTAAGTTATAAACTGTTACGCGTCGCATACTATGTATAGAGACATGCATAATAAATCTCAAATAAAAGAAGAATTCTTAAAGCTTCAGTTACTTTGACAAATTGTAAACTAACTTCATTTCAACAAGTTTAAATCACATGTTCTAAAATAGAGCTACAAAAAAAACAAAATGGTCTGCTCTATAGATTTTCTTTCATAAATGGAGTCTGAAATATATCCACAATAAATGCACCGTATCAAATGCATATATGAGAGCACCAAGACTTATAAACTGTTACGCGTCGCATACTTTGTTTAGAGACATGCATGATAAATATAAATTAAAAGAAAATTTGAAAAAAAGGAATTCTTAAAGCTTACTTTGACAAATTTTAAACTAACTTCGTTTCAACAAGTTTAAATAACATAAGATAAGATAAGATAAGATAAGAAAACTTTATTTTGATTCGGCATAAGTACAAATAAGCAACACAAGCTCTAAGGAGCTTTTGACCGAATATAAAAACATAAAAATAACATAAAAACAGTGCATTTTCTAAAATAGAGCTAAGAATTGTTTGTATTGTAGTAAATTAAATTCTTTGAAATTTTATTTAAAAACGCTATTGAACATTACTAAGAGCCAATAAATACAATAATTTTGTATTTTATAAATTAGTGCCTTCAATAAATAAAAGTCGTCATGGAACAGTCTCATTTTCATACTCGTGTCATTGCGTTTACAAAAAATATGTCATAATATCAGTGTACGTATAGGAGTCAGGGGCAAAAAGGGGACAAAACTATGCCCCCTCCCATTTTAAGACAACAATTGAAACTAAAAAATGAAAATGAAAGAGAACAATCACTAAATTTAAGATTATTACACTACATAGAAAATAGTTTTTTTTTCTTGTCACTTTCAGAAGTTTGCCTGCCCCCTTTTCCACACACAAACTTTTTCCAAATTTATCCATTCTTATAAATGGTATATTTCTATACAAAGGTATACACAGACAAACGTGCCGCCGGAATAATCTCAGCTACAGCGGAGGGGGCATTAATTTTAACGCTTGTCCGTCTGTACGTCCGTACGTATTAATGGGAAAATTTACAACTTAGAAGTTTCCGCCATTTAACGTTATTTTGCCTCAAACAAATACCATGAAACTTATACACAATGCTAATTACCACCAAACTGAGATCAAGTTAAAATTTGGCTGGCATCACTTTCACCGATCAAGCCCATTTGTAAATGGAAAAAATGTTAAATTTGTCGTCTACGCGCTCTAACTTTATTTGCCTCAACCAAATGTTATGAAAGTTACACACAATGCTTATTACCACTTCAACAATTTGCAAACCCCATACCACATAGCAAATCATATAAAACCCCGATGTCATTATATATGAAAAAGAGGACTGCTTCAATGCCATCAGCACCACTGAACCAAAATGTACATTATGATACATATGCGGATAATTAGCATGTTCCAGAGAGGTATACAGCCGGTAAAAACATAAATAAAAGCTGGTACTCCAGGAATATATTCGCATAGGGGTATTTTCACCTAATTTGACATAAAGCTTCTTCTTTTTATCTTTATTATACACAAAGTTTCTGTAGCCTGTTGTATTCGTCGTTTAATTGTTTTTTTAGGAGGGAAATGATAACTTTATTTGGAAATGTTATTTTTTGGTGCAAATCTTTTTTATTGTTACTTTCAGAAAGTTTTCTTGTGAATTTTTAACTTAAAGTGTCTTTGCTAATCAACATTGAAAGATCAAGTTTTCAGTGTTTACTTAGAAGGTAATATTTGTACACTGGATTTCTATGTAAGCATCCACTCCTTTACAATGAAAGAAAATTTCGGACACAATGCGAAATGCTTAATTTCTTACACCATAAAACTCTCAATGTGTTCCCTGTGTGGATAAAAAAAAACAACGCTACGATCTCCATTCTTCGCCTGCCTATTATCTAATTTTACACCTGACAATAATTCTCATTCACTACACCGAAAAGTGGACGACATATTTTTTGTGTTGTATAAATGAGGATGGTGCACATTCTGTATGTGCCTGTCCAAAGTCCGGAGCCTGTAATTCGGTGGTTGTCGTTTTTTGCTGTATATCGTTTTTTCGGCTGAATTGTTTTACATTTGTCATTTCGGGGCCTTTTATAGCAGACTATGTGATATGGGTTTTACTCATTGATGAAGGCCGTACGTTGACCTATTGTTGTTAAATTCTGAGTCATTTTAGCCTCTTGTGGAGAGTTGTCTCATTGGCAATCATACCACATCTTCTTATTTCTATATTATGAAAGATTCTCAAGTCATGAAAAGAAGAAGAAAAAAAAATCGAAAAAGGATTGAAGTGACACTCGATATATCTCTCTCCCGGAGTAAAAGTGATAACAAGAAATGTTTCACTTGTCTGACATAATGTCGGCACATATCCTTTGAAAAGTGTTATAATGTTTGTCTGTGCACTATTATATTATTAATCTACGGTATATATTATCAGATCAGTTGATCAGATTAAGATAATATTTATTGTGTTTGGATTGCAACTGCAATAAAACAGGATTATCTTTCTTGATTTGCGAGTTTTGAATTCTGAATTATGAATGATCCTTCTCGGCTTTCGTACTATCTGAATTAAATTTGTTCAAAACCATTTCTATGGATTCTTGTCATAACAAGATGCGCCACACTTGGCTTTTGTTGTTGAAAATAGGCAATATTGGAAGGTTAGATCATAAGTTAAGATATTATTTCGAAAATTGTAACGAATAGAATAAAACTCTTTTATCAATAAGGATCAGCATACTACTATCTACCATTCCTTCTGATGGCGCAAAATTGTCAATCGACTCCTTATTGAGCTAACATTATCAGAAAAATATCTATAAATACCCAATAGATATGTGAACATTATTGCAGCTGCCGATAGACTCAAGGAATCGAGAATTGAGAATCGAAACGGTGTATGTGTCAATGAGACAACAACCAGACCAAAGAACAGAAAACTGCCCAATTGTTCCACCAATTGGTCTTCAACGCACTGAGGAAAAACGGAGGCGGACCTCAACGGGATTCTAAACAATAATACAGATTGTTTTTGGTCTCACATCATTTTCTTTACTCTAATCAGAAAACTGCCTGTATAACTTTAAACAGTGTTCTTTTCACATACCAATGGCAATTTCGAAGGAAAAAACCCTTTAAAGTTGAAATTTTAAAAAGCTTTGAAATTCAGGCTAACTAACTCTTGTTTTATAATATATAACTAATGTGACCATGGATTATCATTGCAATCTATTATATTCTTTTATAATATTGAAAGATGTTATCACTTAAACCAAATGGTGGATTTTAAAATCAAATTTGCGATATTTTGAAGACAAAAAGAAAACAACTTGTCAAAAATACATAAGATAACATAAATACCAAACTTCAAGGAAAATTTAAAACGGAAAGTTCCCTATCAAATGTCAAAACCAATGACTCATATACATCAGAAAAACGGATAGCAACTTTCATAATCCTGGCCTGTTGCAGGCACTTCCTTGGCCGAGTAAAAGATGTTACATTCATCAACGGACTTAGCTATATTATGTTACATTATTCTGGTATGAAAAGTCCAATGGCCGTGCTGCTCCGTATTCCAATACACCAAGACTGCCACAAGTCGATACATAAATGAGTATCAAACTTACAATCAATTGTTTGAGATTCATAGGCAGTCACTTCGAAACAGCGTCAAGCAGTCTGAGCCGTGTCAGCTAAATATATATTGTTATGGTAAAAAGTCCGGATATTTTTGCAAAATGTCCCCATCAAATAAGGATCCGTTGGTGTTGGATCGTCATGAACCCCAATCAGTCACTACGTGAGGATTCCTCAGAAATCTCGACAAATGTAAAGAATGAGCACATTTATGAATGAGAAAAGTGTTAAGAATGGGAAAATATATCACAATATGGATTAGATATTTTCTGAGCTGAAATGCATTTTTAATAGATTACAATTGTACTCGCCATTTACATGTGCACAAAGAAGTACAGCAAACCATGCGACATTTTGAGAAGACATGTCTCTTTGTTATAGACACACTAGATAATCGATGTTATGATGTAGGGTCAGGGAAAGCTGGTACATGTAACCCATAAATTTTGTATGTTCCTTTGAAAGACGAATCAGAACATGTCAATCAAGTAAAGAAAATCAAAACCAAGATCATCATTCTAAAACATCAAACCTTTGTTGCTTTGAGTTATATTGCAAACAATATTGAAAACAACACAGATAAATGATGTTAGTTTTTAAGGGTACTTGTATATACGCCAGAATGCTTAAAAGGATATAGATAGTTAGACGTAAATGATAGACTGCCTGTTAAATGAGATCATAAAAATAACATATTTTTCTTCAAAATAAAATTATGAACTCTGGTATCGAGTCCAATCAATAAAATAATATAAAATTTGTGAACTGGAGGCATTCTAGTGATTCATCACAGTTTTTCATTGAATACTGCATTTTTTGTCTGAAAGAAAAAAAGACTATGCTGTTATACTTTCAATGAAAATTTCAAATGTACCGCGAATCCCGAAACAAAGAAATATATAAGAGCGTCCTGTATCCAGGTAACAAATTGACCAATCAAAATAAGGAATACTCGGAACAATTTCTTCCGAGTAAATGTAAACAGTGATTCACGTGGTAATTATCCATTTTTATAAAATCAAAAATTACACGATTGGCTGAACGTTTCTGTAAATCAACCCATAGACATAATTTTGTCATGTGACCGTGAAGTCATAAACTTTTTTCTTTGAGTTACTGCTTAAACATGTTAAAGGAGTTTACAAATTGTGTTTAAGCTCTACAGATACGTTCTAGCTTAAATCAGTGTTTTGTATATTTAAGGAAATAATCAATGACTGTATTAAATTTTCTGTCTATTGGAACTAACCTATAAAAAATTAGGCGCACACTTATGAATATTCCGTTTAGAGTATGCAACACATTATATATGTTATTTCTTCTTCGACAGAAAAAGTATTACAGTACTTCATTAAAGATACAAAACACTACTGTTTCAGAACGTAGTTAAAGAGATTAAAACAATCCCGGAAACGTAAAAAGTATTTTAAATATTATGATTTACTTTACGGTCCTTATATCTCACCTACTTATCAAGAACAATATGTGAACACTAGCTGTTATTGTGTTATTTGTCCAATGTATAGTTTTCACTGGTTATCATAATTAGATAGAATCTTTGAATCTTTCATGAATGTGACCTACCGAATTGGACTATTTACCGGGTTTGTTATCACATAAGCAACACGACGGATGCCACATGTGGAGCAGGATCTGCTTACCCTTCCGGAGCACCTGAGATCACCCCTACTAGTTTTTGAAAGCATGTTTAGTTTCTAATATCGATCAAGCGAAATCTTACTTGTAGTCGAGCTCGTTCGACTTAGATAACAGTATTATGAGTACAAGAACAGTGTGCTTTACATATATCGATCAAAGATGCCGTGTTCAGCAAAGTGGTATTTCTATAACATACTTTACTGATTAATTGGTCAGAACAATTTTTTCTAGAGTTTTAAATTTCTTCACGTAATTAAGACATCGATGTAAGACTTATCAGATGTTATCAAATCATCGTAATACAGCAATCTTATACTTAGGTATAGTAAATGCAACCTTTTACTTGCTGGTCAGCTGACATGAAATCATATTTTTAAAGTCATTTAGTTAAAGTTTTATTCTTGGAAAATTGAGAATTGAAAAGGGGAATGTGTCAAAATTAAAACAACCCAACCAAAAGCAGACAACAGCTCAAGGTCACCACCACACCCGGAGGCTTGCTGCTTGTGTCCTTGTTCAGTTATTTGTTAATATGACCACAGGGTAATATAAATATATAATGAAATACAAAAGCAAAAAAATGGTATATAAATATTCATGATAACACAAAATGGTATCTAATTACCTCTTGATATCTTTCCTAGTAACTTTTTTTCTACAAGGTTAACAAACTTGACTGTGGTATTGGTGAATTCTACTATCTGTCAACCCTGGTGTCGAGTAACGAAACAATTAAGTATTTGTAGCGTCGCTGGCAAAATGATCAAGACAATTGTAGCGTATCAGGCAAAACAGCTAAGCACTGGTCTAGATGTAGTAGCTCAGAAACTCATTAACATTGACTTACTAATTACATGTACAAAAGATAACAAGATTAACTTAAGCTTTACGATTTATTATATAAAAAACAATCAATACTATTTACAAGTATAACACACTTGAAAACCAACCAGAGCATTTTAGTAATAAAATATACAGAGACCCCCCTTTTTGGTACGTTAATTGTTTTTCAACATCGTAGTAAACGTGGTAAAACATCTAGGTCAATCATGGTATGTTCCATTAATCCAACGGGGATATGTATTTTACGAATTGCATCGACTGCGGAGCATTTGGTTTGATATGGTAATTTCTTTGGTATCAGGAGTGAACGCCATGGTAGCGGGCCGCAGTCTCCTTGAAGACTGTTGTGCACTCGCTTTTATACATCTGTCCCACCAACGTCTCCTGCTTATATAGAGATAGTTGGCAAATTATGTTGTGCTGAATGGATACTGTGATGCAAATGGCGGCCATTGCAATGTTGACATTCTGTCGAGTCGGGAAATGGATAAAGAGGGCTTATCTATGCTTACTCTTAGCATGTATGGGCACCGGTTACAATATTCATGCATTACGCTAATAAAATAACAAGTTAATAACGCAGGAACGAGTGAAATAAGGGTAAACAGAAGGTGTGAACAGTCGTTCAGTTAGGGGACCCCCCCTGGTTAAACAGTAAAGACAACCTCCATATCATTATTCCAAGAGACCTTACAAGCAATATTTACATACAATAACAATAAAAGTATATATATTATATAAAATAATGTTCATCAAATGTCTTTGTATACGCGTTGGCTAACAGTAAATGACGAACGCGAAAATAGAAGCGAATGTTTTCTGAGTAGACCGATAGAGTCGTATGTACAAACCTACAGCTTATTCCTTAAACCGTAACAATAAGCATAGTAAAACTCAGTTAAAAAGAAGTCGGAGTCTGATGTCAGAATAGGTATCAAAACAAACTAAGTAAAATGATTATGATACTTTATCAACTGAGTACTACTTGTAGTAACATACATGCCATCTCCAGACCTCAATTAACCTGATTGAAAGGTTATGTCTTCATCATATGAAAACCCCTCACGTTAGGGGTATAGTATCATGCATGTAACAATATAAAACATATGAACAGGAAAATAACCAGTATCATGCCAACATTGCGGTTGCGAGTTGAAGATTTATTCGACTTTTTCAACTGATTTCAAGTTCGTACTTATGTTGTACTGTTACACAACTGTCCTGGGTTAGGGAAGGGATTCCGCTACCATGCTTAATCCCTCCACATTCTGTATGTATGTGACTGTCCCAAGTCAGGCGTCTGTAATTCAGTGGTTGTTGTTTGTTGATGTATTACATATGTTGTTTTTTTCTCGTTCTTTTTTTTTTTGTCATGAATTAGGCCGTAAGTTTTTTCTCGTGTCATTTCGGTGTCTTTTTTAGCTGACTATGCGGTATGGGCTTTGTTCACTTTTGAAAGGCGATACGGTCACCTATAATTGTTTATTTCTGTGTCACTTGGTCAGAACCGTCTCATCTACTGCCATAGGTAGTTGCACTTTGTAAATATAAATGTTTGACAAACCACGCATATCTTAGGGAGATATATAATATTCTTATATGATTTGATTTGTTTACATACTCGTTCCGAAATATAATATTTATGTTTAATCTCGTACATACATAACTTTGGAATGTTACCATTATAAATACACATTAATAACGGTGATATTGAATTATTAGAATGACCCAAACTATAAGTTTGAACTCCAAGAAGTTTGCAGCATATACATCGTAAAAATGATGCCGTACAATTCTATATTTTGACATTTTAAAAGATATAGTAGTGTGTATAAGCTTTCTATTCTGATATGATTATGATACAAAACTTCATAGCACAAGTGGAACAGTTTTAGCCGTAAAAAGAATTCCTATTGGAAATTACATTGTCTGCATTGTCAGAAGTGTAACCTATTATAAATATATACAGATAACTATAAAAGGATGTTAGATTGTCTGATCATAGGTTATCAATGCATCTTTCTATGGATAAGAAGTGTTTAACCGCGCCAGAACCTAATCGACGGTTATCCTATATCTGAACAGCGCTAGCAATTGCCAGAATTAATCTGTAATTTGTTTTGTATTCTAATACTACATGTACTATCAGAAAACATTTGAAGAAGAAGAAATTCAAATTTTAAAACTTTATTATTTAATGATGTGATCAAATAAATAATATGTGGTTTCACTTACCTTCTAACGATCTTGTGAATTTTTGTGAATCCCGTATGTTTGTTATCTTCCGATTACCAAACATTTCAGTATACGTAGAACCATCGGATTTTTGTAATTGCTCTAAAAAAGGAGTCTACTAGAATTGTCAAAAGTAGGCAGCACAGTATTCTAAATATTGTTATAGTGTTTTATATCATATCATGCTGATTATAATGGTTAGCCTGGTTGCCTATTCTTTTTACTAGGATAAGGAGTGGGTGGTCGACATTGTTTTAGATTTGAAAAAAAAGGAAAGATTAAAAAAATAACAAACTACTACGAAAACTCAAATCGAAAAGTTCCTTATTAAATGGCAAGATCAAAAACGTAGAACGACTGAAAAACAATAGTCACAATCCTGACTTGGTACCGACAGTTAATCATTTTTATGTGAGAAAGCTAATTTTCCTCCAAGCGTTGTTGTTTTTAAGTTGGAAATTTGCATCGACCAAAATGCAATCTGAACTTTGATTTACAAACTATGAACATCATTGGCTAACAAATATATATTGGCGTGTTGGAGTACAAGGAGGATAAATGAAATCGTCGTGAATGCAAAATTCTTTATTTTGTTGTCTCATAATAAGGATTTAGATTAAAAAAAAAAAGAGAGGTGAAAGTTTATATTTAACAAATATTTGGTCAATATTTCTAAAAGCAAACAGAAGTTCGGCATTCTTCTGTTCTTGTTTCAAGATATAACAATGCTTTTGCATTAGGTTCGAATATTTCCTCTTTTGAAGTCAAATCCATGCTAATAGGTTGTTAGTCAACCCTTTATTTGGGCTTGAGATCTAAATATAAAACTCTTGGTATAGTTTTTATATTTCTTAAAGGTTGTGGTGTGGCTTATAACATATATTTTTGTATACTAGTAGTACATAATGAGGTACCACTATAAATATTTTTACTTTGTAAATGTATTACGTATTGAACATATCATTGTCAGCGCTAATATAAGTACTTTTGTTGCCAAATTATCATGAAATGATATTCATAGGTTTATATCAGAAAGGTTTGGGAAGAGTTTATCTATGAGTTTGAAATTCTTCTTGGTGCCTACCTTATCTTTTGTTTTTCAATTTGTTAGAATTTATGGTAGTATATTTGTTAACAATGTTTCCCTAAACGGTTCTCGATCATGCTATGTCACTGAAGATATAACTTAAACTTTTTTTGTTTGGTGTTATTAATATTCTAAAACGGTCAATGTTTTTATTTTACTTCTAAGCCGATAGTAGTTTGAGAGTCATTCTTATTACTACTAAAAACAAAAATTGTTCTTCCCTCGCCGGAATTCCAATTAATGTTATTGGTATATCGATACAACACCGCCTGTGTTATCTGTCCTCGTCAGTATAATTACGAAATAAAACACAGTACATAATACATTAGGCATGGAGATGGAATTCATTGCAGATTAGCTATTGGTATATCGATACAACACCGCCTGTGTTATCTGTCCTCGTCAGTATAATTACGAAATAAAACACAGTACATAATACATTAGGCATGGAGATGGAATTCATTGCAGATTAGCTATATATCTATTTTACAGGTGGCACGATAATTCACAGAAACAATTATTTTGAACGTACGCCTAATCAAGTGACAACTCTATGACAAACTCATCAATTGGATCACCAGTGAAGGTGAAACACGAATGAAAACACATTTTATATTCATAATTACTCTAAAGATCAGCACTATAATGTTCTTCTCTCGCCGGGATTCGAACTCATGATTATGTGATATCGAGACAACACTGCCTGTACTGTGTCCAGTGTTCTAGACTATTCGGCCTCCACCTAGACTTAACTAAGAGTTCAGCTTTCTATATCTTTTTTTTTAAACTGTGTCGTCAACTTTTAAAGTTATTAATATGTAGATTGTTGTAATTTAAAAGTCATGTTTGGACAATACTAGTTCTGATTATCATTTCAATCTTTTCTCAAATCGAAAGTAAACAGACTTCTTTTTTTGTGCTGACCAAGAGTGTTTTTTCTTGTATTTGTGCGTTGTTTTGTCAGTTAGACATAATCATGTCTTATGCTTGAGAGTTCCTAATATAGGAGAATAAACAAAATCGAACGCATGAAATTTATGACGAGTAATTTGCATTTAAACTTTAAAAAAAATCCATACCTAGACCTAGATTGTCTGTTAGACTAGATTTACAGCTGTTATAAGATGAATGTTTGCTATTTCTTTTCTCTAAACCTACAAGTCATATTTAAAATGTTGTTATAATTGTTGTTCCAAATCGGGTTTTATTAAGACTGAACTTATTCCAAATGTACAAGCACTAGAATCAGCAGCATACATAGTAATGATAATAAATAAAAGTAGTAGCAAAATTAATTATAAAAAGTAGTCGTAACAATAGTAATAGAAGTAGTAGTAATAATAATCGAAGTAGCTTTAGTATTAGTAGTAAGATTAGCGGCAAACAAAAAAAAACACAAACAGGTGGGGTTATTGTGTGTCACATTATTAAAAAAAAGAATGTTCACATAATGAATATTGCTGAAAGTCTGTTGTGAAATGTGTCGGGGATAAAATTCTAAAAGGATTTTCTTTTTTCTCAAGCTGTTCATTTGTATTATGTTGATAACCTGGGGATATATGGACCGTATATATGTAATAATAATGTGTAGAACATCAACACAATATTTTAAAAACAATTTATAAAGTTTATTTGGGAAATGAGAAAGCCATCATTTTGCTCAAACATTTAAGACCTTTAATGAGTAGGAAAATGATAAATGATAAATGCGGAAGGACTTCGGCGGACACTACATATTTCTAGTATATTTATATAATAAAGGTTGTTTTTTTTTCTCTTACAGTGTATAATTTATCTTAATAGAAATATACAATTATCATTATATGTCTAACTTATGAAGCTTGAAAAGGAAATATAAAAGATGGATCTTAGAGCACTACATGTTTTATACTAGGAAAATTTTCTTCAAAACTGACTAAAATTAAAATTCATCCGTTAAATTCTAGTTGTTCATATATTTACCATACGTAAAACCCGCATTAGAAATAACTGAATATCTAAATCAAATAACAAGGATTTAAATTAGTGAATTCCTGAAAATTTCAATATTATTAAAAAATAAATGTGACACTCAATAAAGCCACAATATGCCCTTTTGAGGTTTTTGACAGCATTCTACGCGTTCACAAAGGCATAAACTCATCTTTATATCGTTAGAAATAATACGTTGTTGGAAAACTGGATAGACTTGTTTCATCGATATACTATCAAATGTAATTAAATAATAGTTCCATAACACTGAATTATTCGAATTTCCCTACCTGATTGTGTTTTAGCCGACAAGCATTGTCAGACCAATCGTCAAAAGTACTAATAAAAGTAGCAAATCTAGTATCAAAAGTTGTAGGTTTAGCAAAAGCATAGTCAAAACAAGTAGAAATAGTAGTTAAAGTAGCATTTCTAGAATCAGCAGTCGTATGTTGAAAGAGCAATAATAATAGGAGTGATAGTAGAAGAAGTAGTAGAAGTAGTAGTAGTAGAGGTAGTGGTTGTAAAAATAATAGTTGTAGTAGTAGTAGAAAAAAAGAAGCGACAACACTAAAAGAAGTATTCGTAGAATATAAAGGGTAGAAGTAGATACGCACCAATAGCAGTTCAAGTCGTAGTAGTTGTAGTTTCCTGGTTTGATCCAGTAAAACTTGCGAATGGGTTTACAAATTATAAGGATATACAATCATTAGCTGTTGCTAACGAGAAGATAAGATAAGGATAATGAATATTTACGTTATCAAAAATAGCTAAGGTGTTTAGTAAACTAAAGATGCTAGGACCCTACAGATGTTACTAGCCTGTATTTTTAGACAGGGACTTATTTGAGAAACGCTGTATTGTCACTTGAATCCATTGTTGCCCCTTCTGACCATTTAAATAGACTTTATTTTTAAGGCAAAGGTTTTATTTGAAGGAACGAAAAGGTAACTCCTCACTTGAATCTCTAAATCAAAACGAACATTTTGTTTAACTTATCAAAATAATCATACTACGTGTGTGCACTAACTCCTCTGTGTGCTTCCTTTCAGCACTCTCACAACCGTCAGTTTGAATGCTTTTATCTTCTTGCTGTATACTTATCTGCGTACTCTTGTCCTCACATAAAACATACGAATACTGTATACTTACTACAATAAACAA
This sequence comes from Mytilus galloprovincialis, assembly GCA_037788925.1. Lineage (NCBI taxonomy): Eukaryota > Metazoa > Mollusca > Bivalvia > Mytilida > Mytilidae > Mytilus > Mytilus galloprovincialis. The sequence goes on along the minus strand of CM075333.1, from coordinate 40,731,295 downwards.
ATGAAAAATAAGTAAGACAAAAATAAATAGCATTTACTACATATCTTTTCATAACAAACTACGTATTTCGAATAAACACATGCTGCTCCTTTATATCTTTATAACAATTATTATGTAAAAAGGTTAATTCTTTGACCAGCTCTTATATAAAGTGCAGTGTTAATTCCAGTGTTGACTCAATTTAAAGTTATCCCTCAAAAGAAGAATCCAAAAGCATGTTTCACAAGTTCTCTTTCCTGCAATAGTCCGTCCTATTACTTTTTTATGAAAAGTTATGTTTTAATCGGTGCCACATTTATATATACATATATGTGAAGAATTGGTTAGCATTTGGTAAACCAAAAAACCTTAAGCTTATGTACATGGCAAATGTAATTAAAATTAATATTTTCGCATTTTTATATTTATGTTAAATGCTGTAGTAGAATAAAAATGGACGAAAGATACGAGAGGGACATTTCGTATGTTTTCATTTTTTTGTTCAGTTAAAATAATTGAGTACTATCCTCATAACTAAACCAACTTGGGTATTTCAACACACATATATTAGGTACTACTGAAAAGAAGGACATCGAACATCATATTCGATCAGCAGGACGAGTTATATCGTGAGTCCTTTTCTCAGCAGCAGGTACACTATAGAAATAGCAAAATCCGATATTAAAATAAAATGAATTTAAAGCCTCGAGCCCTTCAACCGTCTTTTAAATGATGCCTCTCTTCTTTTTATTTTTTTTTTTTATCTCAATTGCAATTATGAAAATACAAATAAGTTACATGTATATCTTACCTATCAGTGTTTTCAGTTCATCAGGCCAGGCATGCCAGTTCCTGTTGGATATTAACATGGAAATCCAACCTAAATCAATACAACCGTTCCCTCAGATACACCATTGCCAAAGTCCAAGGTACTGATCATTTTCAATCATTTTAATTAAAAATAGTAAAAATTTTCGAGGGAACGTAAAAATCAGTTTGAAAATTCCCTGTAAACGACAATGAAAGGAGTAGGGTCAACTTGAGTAAGACCCCTTTTTGGCCCCAAATATAACAGTTTTACAAAATTGTTTAAATGTAAACTTTTAGTTAGTTTTTGGAAGGTATAATGCCTCTGCTACATAAATATGGGCTGTCTTTGGCATTACAATGCACATATTTCGGGTACTTGCATCATTAAGTCATGCTAAATAACTGAAATCTTCACAATTTCAGCATTTTAGTTAAATTTTAGACGGTTTCAGTCTTCAATGAAAGTGGCCGCATATGTATATCTGTTATATTCATTTGATAAAATTAACTGTTTGCAATAGCATTAATTGTTCTAAATAATTAGGATGTTCTTATCCCAAGCATACACACTTAGCCGTATTTGACACAACCTTTTTCAACTTTTGATCTTCAGTGCTGTACAACTTTGTACTTTTTTTCGCTTTCGATCTTTTATATCTGGGCGTCACTGGTGAGTCTTGTGTGGACGAGGCGCGTTTTTGGCGTATTAAATTTTATACCTGATGCTTTTTGTTATTCATTAATCATGTGTTTCTTTGTCTAATACGTTTTCCTATTTATTTGTATTGTAGTCCTGTAATATAATGTTGTCATTTCTATGTTATATTTAACATTGCCATTAAAGTGCGAGGTTTGGCATGCCACAAAACCAGGTTCAACCCACCATTTTTTCCTTTAAAAATGTCCTGTTCCAAGTCAGGAATATGGCCATTGTTATATTATAGTTCGTTTCTGTGTGTGTTACAATTTAACGTTGCGTCGTTTGTTTTCTCTTATTTTTGAGTGTAAATTGATATTGCGATAAGACGTGTCACGGTACTTGTCTATCCCAAATTCATGTATTTGGTTTTGATGTTATATTTGTTGTTCTCGTGGGATTTTGTCTGATGCTTGGTCCGTTTCTGTGTGTGTTAGTTTCATTGTAGTGTTGTGTCGTTGTTCTCCTCTTATATTTATGCGTTTCCGTCAGTTTTAGTTTGTTACCCCGATTTTGTTTTTTGTCCATGAATTTATGAGTTTGAACAGCGGTATACTACTGTTGCCTTTATTTGTGTTCATTCTTGATATTGAAATGTAAGTTGTGTTTAATGATACTACATAACATATATAAAGGTCGAGGATGAACACGGATGTGGCCACTTTCATTTTTGACAAAAACCATATAAAAAGTGACAGCTTTTGGCATATTTGATAGATTTTTCATATTTAAGCTAGAATCGGAGCGTTTTTAATGAGTGAATCACTTAAAATCTTTCACAAAGAATAATTGAATCAATTGAAATAGACATTTAAGTGTTTAAAAAGTGTCCAAAATCTTTCGTCAGATGAACTTGAAATTTGAGGCTAAAACCGGCCCTTACCGGACCTACTCCTTTCTTTGTAAACAATACTGACCTTTCCGGTATATGAACTGTGATCGAAAATGGAGTAGAAATTCCCATGATCAGCGAAAATATTGCCACTGTAGTTGATACTAAAAGACATTTGTTGAGAACATTCAGTGACTTCCAACTATCAATGCACGCCATATTGAACGTTTTGTTGTTTTACATATATTTAAGAATGCAAATATGGATGTCTCACTTCGCTTAAACTTTTAATGTATAAGTATTCTATAAGTCTTGATTCAAGACTGTCACAGTATTTCTTAATTTTCTGTGTTAAGATTGAAAATTTCCATTTAATTACGTATACATTTTATTTTAGTACACAACTTACATGTCTTAATGATATACAATATATCATTATGTCGCCGATGTGTTGTTTTCTGTATTGTTAAAAATGCACGGATACGGATGTAATTTTTACTACAAGTAATTTATCAAATTTACCTTGTACAACACTAGCATGACACAATGTTGTGGTTTTTAACTTAAACTAATTGAACAAAAATAAGTATACACGTTGATTTAATATTCTTCAATAATTCGACTTATTCATAAAAAAGAAATTCGTTGAGCTTTACCTTCTCGAACAGTTATTCATAGTTCGCTTAAATTATTTGATTCATACACGTATATTTCGATTAGGATGAATAGGCACTGCCATATCAAGTAGGGTGTCATTCAATTTGTCACGGTCCAGAACTGGACGCGTTGACCTACATCTATATGGATTGGTATATATAGGATACGAGCTTTAATCTGTGAAATACGATTCTAAAACGTCTGAAGATCGTATTATTACACTTGTACAAAGTATTGTTTTGTTTAATTAAAGTGTGGACATAGAATTGTGTTGTCTGATGGACGAAATTTCCTAATGGCTTTTGTTGGATTGGATTCTGCAGAGTGCACGGAGATGCTGGTGTCAGTCCAAAATCTAAATGGTTGTCGTGTTGTTGGGTTTGAGAACATTGACGATGTTTTGAGACATTGTATGAATGAATATTTCTTTATTAAAGGCATCGTGTCTGAGTATTTGTATTGCGTGTATATTATAATATTATAAGGAAGGACATTCAAGTACAAACGTCTCGACCCATTTGTAAACCACAAACAGAAGTAGTATAGTAAGAAATGGTTTGAAATTGAAAAGATGTGTGTGTGTGTAACTATCACCATAAACAAATCTATTTAAGGCATTACAAAACCATCTGTCTTGGATGTTTTTTATTATTATATCTCCTATCGTATTTTTACAACCATGGCTTTTAAAGGTATTTGTTTCAAACGTTCCTAATAAATGTTAATTCAGAAAAGCGCTTCGGACGCTCGATATTTATAAAGTTATGTTTTATTTTGCAGTTGTTATTTCAATTAAATAAATATACCTACAGACAGATCTACAATATGCCCAATATCATGACAGGATAGACGTTGTCTATTTATTGGACACAATGTTATTCAGTATAAAATCAATAGTTCCGAATCTTTTTTGGCGCATTTTTTTTTTACATCTTTTTGTCTTTATAATGGTAATCTTTATATCTCTTTATTTCAATACATCCAATACATTAAATTAAGTTTTTTTTTTTTTTTTTTTGTTGTCTTATTTCAACGCATAGAAGTAGATTCATACAGACGCTAGCTAGCGCGCTGATCAGAGGCCCGAGTCCTTGATAAATCTAATCACATCCTTCCTTTTATAGATGTTTAAAAGATGATACAAATTAATTATTACTACGTTTCTATGTCGAGGAAGAAACTAAAGACTGAGCAATGCTAACATTTTTTTAACCTAGTTATATTATTAAACACTGTGCTTGTTGTATTCTTCTACCTGTCTTAATAAATATATATATTTTTTTATAACATTGTGTCTTAATCATATTGAATCACTTGTAATCATTTGTATGTAATTAATGTTGATTGTTCTGCTCTTTGTGGGCGCTTTGATTAGCAATAAAATATATTTGAATTTGAATATACTAAAACAACTGGGTGAAATGAGCCGCTAAATATTGATAAGCATTTCGATTTCTACCTGTGACCTCATTAAAAGAAATGAAATGGATCAGACTGACTTATAGTTTGTCATGTTTTCGTCTAATTGACAATTGGTATTAGTAAAGTCAATTTTGTCGTTTTGATTGCATTTAATGATTCTGAAATTAGATTAAATCTTGAGATTAAGATAGATCTATAAATACCATAAAAAAAGAAGTCCGATAATCTTAATTGTCGATCAATTCTTAAGAAACTTTGAATTGCTAATATGATCAGAAAACCAATGTTTACAAACGAGTCAACAATAATAAAACGCAGTACTTAAAGAATAATTACTTAATGCAAATCCCTTTGTATATCATGTCTACAGTAAATCTTTATTTTACGTATGTCTTACTAATATACTCAAATGTTTATTTGAACATGTCCGTGATGGGTTTTGTTCGAGTGGAAATCTTATTCAATTTCAGTGTCTTTATTCTGATTAACGATATATATCATTCCTTATTCCCATAGGGTTAATGTCTTTCATCAGAACAGAACAGACATGTGCGAAGTAAACAAAATCAGATACAAATACAATGTCGAGAGAGACACACTTTAATAGTTTAGGTACCAGGATTATAATTTAATACGCGAGACGCGCCTTTTGTCTACATTTTAAAGACTCATCAGTGACGCTCAGATTAAAATAGTTATTCAATTAATTAGTTAACTACACTACAAACTCCTCAGAGTCTGAATTGACCAGTTTTTGTGCTCGACCAGTAAAATCGAGCACACATTTTACTCGACTAGTCTCGACATTGTCTCGACTGTACTTAACTGTACTTAAGTGTACTCGACTAGGTCTCGACTTTACTTAATTAGTCTGATTCAGTACTTGATGATCTTTGTGTAATCTGAAATGGTCTATTGACTAGTCTCGACCTGTCTCGACTAGTCTCGACTCAGTCTCAACAAGTCTCGACCTGTCTCGACTAGTCTTGACCTTCAAATTTAGTTTTGACTGGTGTAAATCCGCCCATCTAACTAAATTAAATATTGATCTTACAAAATTCAAGATTATTAGGTAGTTTGATTTATTGAAAAATTATAAACTAAATGAAATGGGATTCAGTAAGCTTGATATATATGTAAGATAGCGGCATAGTTTGATGAAAATCCAAGTTGATTTGAAAAAGTTATTAAAAAAATTAAAGTGTACTATCTCTATTTGGTCCGAATTGCAAATCCTAGCTTTTTATACCAAGATTACTTTAATTCTTAAATTTTATAGCAATACAACAAAAAACTAAATGAAATGGGATTCAGTAAGCTTGATATATATCTAAGATATCTGCATAGTTTGATGACAATCCAAGATGATTTGAAAAAGTTATAAAAAAAATTAAAGATGCCTATCTGAATTTTTATATAATAATTTTTTTTTTACATTTTGTAAAATTAAATTCTTTCATTTCACAGCAATAAATCAAACTACCTAATAAGCTTGAATTTTGTAAGATCAATATTTAATTTAGTTAGATGGGCTGATTTACACCAGTCAAAACTAAATCATCAAGTACTGAATCAGACTAATTAAGTAAAGTCGAGACCTAGTTGAGTACACTTAAGTACAGTTAAGTACAGTCGAGACAATGTCGAGACTAGTCGAGTAAAATGTGTGCTCGATTTTACTGGTCGAACACAAAAACTGGTCAATTCAGACTGTGAGGAGTTTTTAGTGCTAATGAATACACAACTGATATAACAAACCCATTCAGCAGGACAATCATAGTTATTTACACATTTGATTATCAAACAAAGTTTCAGTTGTTTGTTTATTTCTTAAAAGTTGTATAATGACCTCTACATGTTTTTTGTGGTTATTTTCCTTGCCAAGTTATCGTCAGATTGATTGAATTAACTACACCACCTTGTTTTTGACCAAAAACGAAACGTCAAAAACTAAACCCACCAGGAGTTCATGAAACATTTATAACAAAAAAACGGTTGAGCAACTCAAAAACCACTATAAGATTTGGAATATAATAAGGGTCTCAAGGAGAAACACGTATCAACAAAATCAACACGCGACAACCACTGAAGATTAGTTCCAGATTTAGTCAGTTTTTCTCGTTTCTCGTTTTTTATATGGATTAGACCGTTGTTTTTCCCGTTTGAATGGTTTTACACTAGTAATTGTTACGGGGCCCTTTATAGTTTGCTGTTCGGTGTGAGCAAAGGCTCCGTGTTGAAGACCGTAAATTGACCTATAATGGTTTACTTTTATAAATTGTGACTAGGATGGAGAGTTGTCTTATTCATGTCATTGGCACTTATACCACATCTTCCTATATCTAATTAGGACAGGTGCAAATAAATACAGCGGCTATTAACATTCAAATATGTACCAACCTTCACCCTTACCTGAAAGAATAGTGTAACATCACCGTTATAGAGAGACACACTATAAATTATCAATTGAAATGTGTTAACTCAATCAAAATACATATAAACACAAACAAGTTGTATTCACCAAAGTAATTATTATGCTGTAACGGCCAAAAGCGTCCGTTTTGAAAACGTGCTTAACATAAAAAGGTTTTCATTTGAATCGCGCGGATTGATGTCATTATTTTTATTAATATAAGAGTTAAAACCTTTTTATATATATTAGATGTACAATGTATGGAAATATATTTTACCACAGCTAGTATATATTAAACTTATGGCAATGTTACTTGAATAGCAAAATTGTAAGGCAATACCTTCACATTTGGATTGTGTATATATAGATAATCTATATACATGATTCAGTTTCAATTTTTACACGCAATAGTGTGATTAACATTTTGCTTCGGACTACTATTTTTAATACATCTGTATCCAATGTTCACGATTTACCACTGACACCTCAACAGCAAACATGAAAACAGTTGATAATTTTTTCCTTGTAGTTTGTGGGATGTTTGTTACCAGCGTTAACGCACAGTTAAAACGGAATAGTAAGTATAATAGAAAAAGAGCGTACATCTTAAATAGCAAACATTGTTTTTTATTGTTTGCAGACAGCTAGAAATGGGTGCCGATATAATCTGGTGACGTCGTAAAATCATCAACTGACGGTGCCCTAACGCAATGCTGGCGTAGTTAATACACATAATAAGGGGTGTGATATATCTTGATAACTCATATATAACACACACTCCTTATTAAATGTCATATGTCCGTTATCCTTTTCTTATACCCGCATCACACATCAGCGTATATCACCGACGTACGCCGGCGGTGGTCAAAAACCATGCACGCTGCCAATACGCTAGTAATTTTGGACGCAGTTAACGTGTCAATCATATCTGTATCGTGTGAACAACGAGCTTTACACGTGTTTAGTTCGTACGAGAAGCGTACATACACGTTTATCGAGCGTTGAAGAAACGTATGTCTGGTGTTCGTATTAAGCAAATGAAAAGCACGCTACGAATAAAAACCGTCCCTCGAACGTATTTGAGACGCGTCCCATTCGTACCTTGGACGATTATTGGTGATTTCGGCGTGTCTGGGAAGTGTAATTAAGTGGTGTTTAGTCTTGTTAATTTACGGACATATTTCACTACGTGTCAGACCACGTTTTTGAAACACTACGGGTGTCTTATATTTACGGAGCGCTGAAACTACGCTTCCGATACGTGCAAGTAAAATTCCAATTTAAAGTTAATCGATTTTAAGGCGTATACAACGTGCCCTAAACGTGTCTCAAACTTATATGTAGTGTTTTTGCAACGCGCTATTAACGTATATAGTACGTACGTGTAGCGAACAGGTTATCATTGAGTTGATGATAGACATAAAAGACGTCTTGACTATTTGATAGATGTATTAGAAAGCCATAGTAACACGTCCAGGTGACGTGACGTTTACATAAAGCGCGGGACATAGTAAACGTGTGCTGTACTTTCGACACAGGTGTACGCTTGACAAACGCAACAGCTAGATGAAATTTTTTATGCTGCGTCAAAATTTCCTGGAGTTGAGCGTTCACCAAGCGTATACCTCTGCATTTCTACGCACTTTAAACTTATGTTTTGGAGATATCATTTAATAAATAAATTTGGTGTTTTTACTGACTTCTGATTGGTTAAAATTATTAGTTTTATTTTCAATGTTGACAATTTTGATGGCGACACGCCCACTCTGACGTTGTGTATCCATACGCCAACATGTGTGTACGTTGTTATTGTTAATATAAATAATATAAAAAGTTCTTTGAGCCTTATTTTTGATAGAAATTTATTTATAATGAATGGCAATAATTTATTTTGATTTTATTGAACCATAAAACTAATTTTTGACTCTTCACATTTTACATAATCCGCTTCGTGGATTATTCAATGTGAAGAGTCAAAAATTAGTTTTATGGTTCAATAACTTCAAAATAGATAATAGCCATTCATTAAATGCATGAGATTAATGTATGAATCTTGATGAAAATATAGAAATCGAATTGCATATCAGCGATAAAAACCTTAATCTTTTATTTTATAACGATTTCACTGCTTCGTGAAAACCTTGCTCGTAATTTTATACGATACAATTTATTTTGTGCACAAGAGAATGAATCAAACAGCCCTTACTGGAACTGAGTTGCCTCGACCTTTATATTCTAAATATAGATTTGCGTTTCTGTATGGCTATGTTTTTGTTTTCTGTATATTTAGAAAAAGATTAGAATAAAGAATGTTTTCTAATACTTAAATATAAATAGGAATAATCAAAATTATTTATTAATAATATCTTACTTGTACCTTACTGGTGTCGTTATAACTACATGAGGGGCTTGGGGTTGTTTATACATGTATAGGAAATCACTGAAGCATGGCTGGAGCGCCCCCCTTTATGTTAGTCAGCGGGGCCCCCTTATGAAAAGTTCTGGATCCGCCACTGAACTAGTACACGTGTTAATGGCAAAAATATGTTCAAAATTGTGTTGACTTCTCATTAATATCAATTTTTATTAATTAAGCTATCTTTTCGATCATTGGAGCAACATTTTTTCTTAAAACGCAACACACATTGTAAAAATATCGATTGATCTTTTTCCTTATATTTTGTCACTGAACTTTTTAATAAAATTGTTGATTATATTACTTAAAAGAATGAATATAAATTTTATGACACTAACGAAAACCATTTTTTGAGTCGAAATATTTATCATCGCGATGTTATTTCGTCTTGTTCGTTTGTTATTATTATGTCACTAGATATTGTTATTACACTAATATTGGTAAATATTGTCGCGAGCAAATTTGTGTATTGTACGTGCCTGCGAGTAGTATAATATACTCTACGAGGGGTAATGTTAACCAATATCTATCCATTAATCCTTTTGTCGTACAGCAATGCTAAAATAACTTCTTACAACACAGCGTATTTTGTTCACTGATAACGGCAATAATTTGACGCTATATTTACACTTAGTCTAATTCAATATGAATATGTCTTTCTAACTCTTCGTAATGGTCTACGGAAAATACAATGCTATATAATGTCTTTTACACCATTTACAACTGACTTATGGACTCAAAATTAAGGATAATTTTCATCGGTTGGTAATTGTTCTATGTAATTTGTTCAGGTTTATATGTACTAGTTTAACTCCAGTTTTTCATAGTTTTCTCTCTCGGCATACTTCGAAAAAGATATATGAACAGTTGTGTTTTAAAAAAGGACATGTTTCTAAAATTTATGTAGCATAGTGATTTTAGGAGGTTTTTTTTTTTTAAGAAAAACTTTTAGCCCGAGGGTAAAGATAATTGTCCAAAAAGGAAGGATGCCAAGTAAATATGATATCAGTCGTAGCTCTATACATAATTGTTCAAATTGAAGTTTTAACCGACCCTGTCTTCTTTATAACTTTATTTTGGACGACCTTGACTTTTTTTTTTTTTTTCATCTTTATTCAATTATTCAACATATATATACAACAGATATATTACATATTACACAAAAATATCAAAAGGCAATGTTTTTAAGTATAATCACATATATAATCAGCACAATAATTAGAAATTAAATGTTATGACACCTTCGGTTTCTTGTACCAGAATATTATTCTTTAAAAAGTGTTTCTCAAAAACATTTCTCATACATCTTGCATCACACAAATATTCATACAGGTAAGTTATATAATGTTTTACAGTGTATTTAAATAGTCTAATAAGATCAACATTACTGTTTAAATTTTTAAGTAAATTCCTTCTTCTGAAGATACAATATCTTGCTACAGATAACATGAAATTGACAAAACTTACATTTACGCCTTTGATAGATCCAAATTAACCAACCATAAATACCTCTTCATACACTAAATTATCAATTTTGTCAGAATCAACATTATCAAATAAAACTGACAACTTTTGTTGCATAAACAGATGAAATTCTACTAATTCAGAACATAATAGAAATAAATGAGTGATATGTTCTACTTCCTTTTCACATACATCACATACATTGTAATTTATAAGTTTCATAGTCATAAGTTTAGAATTTGTGAAAATACAATAATGTGCTATTTTGAAATCTAGATCCATTAATATAGATGGTTTCCAATAAAAATTAACGTTTTTCCATACTTTACAAAGATCATTCTCTTCTATCTCAAAAACTTCCATTCACTTTCTATAGCAAATAGGATGCTGACATAGTTTACTAGTAAGTAATAAATACAATTCTTTTGTCGAACACATAGAAAACTCTGACAATTTATCTTTGAAAATGACATTAATATTTATAGAGCGAGAAACATTTCTCCTATGAATATTTTTATGAATAATTTCTGTCCATTCTTTAGGCAATACAACTTTTAAAGTATTATATCTTTTTACAATACTGTTAATATCACAATGATTAGTTACATTTTGTATCATCTCAACTATAGCCATTTCTGGTAAAAAAAAAACCTCCATAACTTCATAACATATATCTTTTACTTGAACAATTCCAGCATTTATAAAATCATACCATATAACAGTGTTTCCATCGAACAACACATTTGGATTACAAAATAAGGGTTGATCGTATACATTTTCAGTGCTAAGATCAAATTCAATATCATCTCTTAAGAGATCAAAACCTTTAAACATTTCTTTGTAAACATTAGGAGTACACTTCAAGTTTTCAGGTAAAGACATGAATAATATTTCTTCTGATAAGTTCATATTTAAAATTTTTGAAATAAAATATTTAAATGTAGACTTCCATAGCACTTTATAATTCTTGTCTAAAAACCTGGCTAAAAATTTTAATCTAAATGCATACATCTTTGATTCAATATCAGGTAACTGTAAACCTCCATTACACTTTTGATCAATGATGGTGTTATATTTTACTAAGTGTGCACCATTATTCCACACAAAACTAACACATGCAGTTTAATATCTCGTAAAACTTGATCTGGCATCGATGTTACAAACAAAGAATACCATAATCTTGACATAAATAATGAGGAAATAACATTCACTCTACCCTGTATTGTCAATTGCCTCTGCATCCACATATTCAGTAAGGACTTAATTTTACTAACCTTGACTAGTTTGACAGACCTTGCACGGACAGGCTGAATTCTGATTTGGTTTTAAATTTATCTTATCATTATTCTTTTGTTATTGAGGTCAATTTATTTTGTTGAAATACATTTCATTTGTTCATGTTTTCTAAAAACTTACCAAAATAAATACAAAACTTTAACATTTTATAATGATACATAAAGTTACTACGAACAAAATTTATATAGATTTTAAATTTGTTTTGTAATTTAGCTTCTTTGTGTCTATGTAGTTTCACGGGGAAATAACTCTTAACTATATACCTTTCGCACCAACGGTTACTTGCAACGGTTGCTTGAAAGCATCATCGAGTGCACACAATATTGTTTCCTATGAATACAAGAAGTAACCACATGAAATTAGTCCCAAATTACAGCTAAAAATTCTCAAAACAGTTCTGCATACGATTCCTAAAACATTCGTTGATATTAAGTGTATACATCAATAATTTCCAAAAGTTAAATGACGGCTCCCACTTCGTACTACGGTTGGTACGGTAGCAAATCGGGAAACCTCTATTAATTGGCGTTTCTCTTGCGTGCATCTACCGTATACGGTTTAGTCAATTTTCTCTGTACGCCGACATAAGTTTACGTTGTTCAATCTCTGTTTAAAAATACTGTCACTTGCGACCTGAGAATTGACACATCAGATTCATTATTTAGATCATATGTATTATTATTTTAGTTTTGTTTCTCAAAGTCACCTAAAATTAAGACAATGATAGTTATCAAAGGCACCAGGCTTATAATTTAATACGCCAAACGTGCGTTTCGTCTACATAAGACTCATCAGTGACGATCAGATCAAAATAGTTATAAAGCAAAACAGGTACAAAGTTAAGAGCATTGGGGACCAATAGTTCCAAAAAGTTGTGCCAAATATGGATAATGTAATCTATGCCTGGGATAAGAAAATCCTTAGTATTTCGAAAAATTCATACTTTTGTAAACCGGAAATTTAAAATAATGACCATATAATTGATATTTATATCAACACCAAAGTGCCGACTACTGGGCTTGTGATACCCTCGGGTACGAAACGTCCACAAGTAGCGGCATCGACCTAGTGGTGTAAATAGTTATCAAAGGTACCAGGATTATAATATGTTTTATTATGATTACTAGTCATACTAACTGTACCTTTATAAGGTGCAATTTTTATTTTTATTTTTATACTTTTTATTGGCAGAAGCAGTCGGAATTTTCTGTCTAAATCCTGTGTTTTATTATAATCTTATTTATAAAAGATAACAGTGTTATGAATTGGCATTGCAAATGAGATATGCTAATGTGAACTATTAACGAATATTCGGGTTAGAGCTGTACTCAATTATAAGGCACAAATTTGGTCCCCTTAGTTTCATCAGTTTAAATAATTATTGGATAATGTTTGATAATTTTTAGCTTTTAGCCTTTTTAGATTCTCTAAGTTTCTCGTTTTGTATCACAGTTTTAAAGATATAACTAAAGGCAAAATTGAAAAACAAATCGTTAAAAAATTGTTATGCCAGGGCAACTCCTGGTTCAAATAAAATTGGTTGATGTAACTTTTAAGTTTCACAGTATCAATAAGAAAACGGGTAACTCTTCTAAGATTTTATTGAATTGTTATCAAGATGTTCAGAAATGAAAGTGCCACTCGATTTTTTTAACAACGTTCTGTGTCCCAAATTGAAGAAGATAATTGTTTATACATTTAACAATGACATACCCTGCTATTAAAACTATTTGTTTTCTTCTATCATAAAAATAAGACAAATTACTATCATTTTTAAAAACAGTAATTTAATTTCCTTGATAAGATTACAATGCAATCTTATCATTGTGGTCACCCATCATCTAAGCACTTTCTTCATACAAAAAAGAAGAAGGACTATGCAACCGTGTGTAGGAGGAACTTGATTAGGTGATTATTTGTAATATACTTTTGAAAGAGAAAAAATAAAGTCACACAAATTAATGACAATGACGTTTTCTGTTAAACATTCTTATGATCCACTTATCATGAATTAAAACATGGTTTGAAACATCTTTTCAATAAATCCATCGGATTGATATTTAAGTCGTAGATTCATGATTTATTTCATTAGTTGTTATTGGCTTTGAACTAGCTGTTTAATATGTACTTAGTGGGTCTTTGGGTTTTTTTTTAATGTATAAGTACCCGCCACGTCCTCTCTGTGTTTTGGTTAGATAAATTGAGAATGAAAATGTGGAATGTGTCAAAGAGGCAACCACAGACTAAAGAGCAGAAAACAGCTGAAGGCCACCAGATGTATTTCAATTTATATCCATCTGATGAGTTAAGCCTTTTTCACTGATTTGTATAGTTTGCTTATATTATAATGCTATGTACACCACTGTCTAAGAAGAGACAGGGTTGAGCGCTCACAAACATGTTTAACCTCGCAACATTCTTGATGATCCTGTCCCAAGTCAAGATACTGTGGTTCAGTGGTTGTTGGTTCATGTCTGTCATAATTGTATTTCGTATATTGTTTTGTTATAAACTATGCTGTAAGTTTCCTCAATTCAATTGTTTTATATTTTTAATGTGTGGTATTTTTTTTAGTCGAACGTTACAGTACGGTTTTTTGCTATTGAGTTATGGTTGTACGGTTGCCTATAACTACTTAGTATTTCATTTTAACTTTGGTGGATAGTTGTCTCATTGTCAATCATACCACATCTCCTTATTTTTATTATGATTCTGATCCCCTTATCATGAATTAAATCATGGTTTGAAAAGACCGACTAAATAGTTGTTCATTGTATAACTGTATTTCAATGGTTGTACTTGTATTTTTTTTCTTCCAACGCTTTGCAGAATTTTTACTATTAATCCGTCAAGTTACCCCGAATGTCATTTTGGAAAAAAGACATCTTTAACAAAACGTTATAGTATACTTAGGAAGTTCGGGGAAGGGCGTATGAACTGTTAACTAGATACAAATCTGGTAAACATACAATTACATGACATATATGATATTGTTAATACTTTTTTAAATATTGTACTCGATAATGTACATATTTTTATTTAGAAACTGCTTGTCAGTTTTGTTTTTTGGTAATTGATATAACAGGGATATACAAAAATATATATTAAAATGAAATGATGTACATCAAGTTACATGTATGTACCCAGTTACAATTAAGTGTGTTAAGGTAAATCTTAAAGATATTCCAAGGAAATCCCCTTCTCTAACTGTATATAAAATAAAATCAGCTTAAGTTTCGGGAGATGTTACCTTCTCGTAGGAATTAAACAAGGACATCTAGACGCAATACACAAAATATTTTTGAGTGTACAGTTTAATTACAGAATGTATAATATATTAAGTCCAAAACATGCAACATCAAGCAACAAAACATCAATCAGTATTCATCATTTTTGGGGTCAACAGTGTATGCTAAATAACTTTTGCTTGAAACTTACCTTGATATAAATCAATAAATGATTCTTGGAAATGAAAGTATCACGTGTTGTTTGGAAAAAAATCCTATAAATAACGATCCTGAAACGGAGAAAAAAAGAAATCCGTAAAGTTATTTAAAATGCAAAACAATAATATTCGTTATCTTGGGGCAATCATCGGTGCATTATTTTGTTTTTGTTACCAGGGTGTATGGAAATTTTGGTGTTGAAAATTTTCAAAAGTTAAAAGGGTGAAATGTAATTCCTTTTTTGTGTATCCATGGCAACATTCTGCATTTATTTACCATAAAAATTTCAAAAAGGGGGGGGGGGGGATATCACATATCCCCCAGAAATGTGGATCAAACTATAATTTCAATGCCTTTGATTGATACCTTTTCAGAAACTGTTGACATTAATCTGCCTAATGACCAAACAAAAAATTGGTGTCTTTCGCATCATTTTTTTCGTAAAATTTAATCACAAAGTTCCTGCGACAAAAAGTTGTAAAAAAACATTACAATAATTGCCGGACCAATGAATGGCACGGATATGCAAACACGGATTGTCATACAGCAAACAGCCTATATTACATACATTACATAATCTTGATGTTCATATAAACCCACCTAGAATGCTACTTTAATCTTCAGCTATTCAAAAATGAACACTAGCTCTCATATTTGAAAACTCCACAGTGGCCAAAATGCGAAACTACATACCTAATCATACAATGACAATGAGTGTGTGTCTTGTACACCGTTTTTTTCTCATTTTTATACCAGTGTAAAATTGAAATTTCTTTTGAAAAACTTCCACTAAATTTTACAACACCGATGTTGCTCCGAGTTGTTAAAATTCAATAACAATTTATTTTCATTTTTGGGAATTGTGCCAACATAGAACTCTTTCGATAACTTACAACCTTTTTGGGGTAGGGATGAGATTTGGAATTGTAGCAAAGTCTTATACCAGGTAACAAATTGTTAGGATGTTCTGGGGTTTTAGTTACAATCGGGTTATTAACAAATCAGATTGTTGAATTATAGCGTCTTAAAAAAAAATTAAACAATGTACTGATTTAACAAAAAAAACCACACATTCTTCAGATGCATCCCAAGGTTTATTTTGCGACTATGACACAAGTAAATCTATATAGAATAGTTGAAGTATAGAGGACAACAATTAGATACATGTAGTGCATTTAAAAAATGTTGGTTTTCCGCGTGAGAACTAAACTCCCTTTTATCGATCTTTGCCATAATGTACCTACCTATCTGCTCTGTTTGCTCCTGGCGGAACATAAGGTCGCCACATTATTTTGCCATTCAACTCTGTCTTTAGCCTTTGTTTCGGCTTCTCCCCAAGTCATGTCAAGCTCCTTCAGTTCTGCTTCAATGGTTCGACGCCAGGTGGTTTTTGGTCTTCTTCTTGGTCTCTCCCCATGGGGCGTCAATCTAAGAGCTATCCTGGTGATATTGGAAACAGGCATTTTGAGAACATGCCCCAGCCATCAGAAGCACCTCTGTCGAATTTCTTTTAGAATACATGAATACTCAGTCATTTTAAGGAGATGTTAATTTGAAAGACGGTTGCCCAGAAGAATTTGCAATTTGGCCTCAGACAATTGTGGTGGAAACTTGAGAGCGATCACATATCTGTTTTTGTAACTCTCAGCATTCACTTCTATACAGAAGGACAGATTTAACAGTACTGTTATATAGCCTTATCTTTGTTTTCCTGTTGCATTGTTTGGATTTCCAAATGGTTCGTAATCTTTGAAATGCAGATCTTATCTTGGCTAGCCTACTTTTAATATCTTTTTGTGTTAGATCTTTTGTACTTACCACAGTTCCTAGATAAGTACATTTATCTTCTTATGGGATTTCTGTGCGCTCAGCCTTTAGTCTTAATTTTGATGTCGTGTTACGCCGCATTTTTTTAGTCTTTTTGCGTTCATTTCAAGTCCAATTTGGCTTGCAAAATGGCTGAGCCGATTTAGCTTTACCTGCATATTGTCTTGTTTTGATGACAGGAGTGCTATATCATTAGCAAATTCAAGGTCCTCTAGGGTTGTAAACATTGACCATGTGATGCCTCTGTTGTCACTGGTGGTCTTCACCCAGTCAATGGCAACCAGGAATCAGATGGATGAGATGAGGAAGCCCTGTCATACACCACTGGGTGGATGCCACTGCTGGTGGACGTTTCGTCATCCCAGTAGTCATCACTTTGGTGTTGACATGAATATCAATTATATGGTCATTTTTATAATTTTCCTGTTGCTTTGAATTTATCGAAAAACTAAGGATTTGTTTATCCCGTATTTTGCAGAACTTTTTGGAATTTTCGGTCCTCAATGCTCTTCAATTTTGTACCTATTTGGCTTTATAACATTTTGATCTGAGCGGCACTGATGAGTCTTTTGCAAACGAAACTTGCGTCTGGCGTATTTAATTATAATCCTGGTACATTTGATAACTATATACTCCAAATTAAACTTCAAACCAGTCATTGTCCTTGTTGTAAAGTATCACAGCACATTTACAGTTGGTATAAAAGCATGTTATCAGTGTTACGATCTTGTGTAGTACTCCATATAATATAAGGATTGTCCAAAGAGTTTCTCTATGTAAACGGTCGAATGCTTTCTTGAAATCAATAAATTTGATAAATAGAGGTGTCTTCCATTCTATACACTGCTCAATGATGTTCCTTAGAGCAAAGATCTAATAATACATCCTTTCCCTTTTCTAAACCCATCTTGTTCCTGTCTTAACCGGTCATCCAGTTCAGAGTCTATCCTATTTTACATTATTCTGCAAAACACTTAACTTGGGATCGAGAGTAATGTTATACCTCTCCAGTTGTCACAATTTCCAACATCACCTTTCTTCGTTAGTTTAACGATAAGACCTTTTGCCTAGTCTTCGTGGATTTTATTTTCTTCCCATATGTCTTCGAATTGTGATGCTCACTGGAATTCGTTTATTGCTTCTGGTCTATTCATAACAGCCTTAAAGTGGTTTTATCGACGTACAGCCTGTTCCCTTTCAGTTGTAATTTTTTTCTCCATTTTTGTCTTAAACTGGAGGTGGTTGTTTGGATTGTCCACATGTTTCTTTTGTGATATTATATACGGTACTTAAATTACCTCTTGCGGCAGACTTTTCTGCTTCTTCAGCTCGTTCTTCCAGATAGTTCCTTTTATCTATTTCAACTCTTTTCTTTACCTCCTTATCTTTCTCTGCATATTCTATCTGTGTTTGTTCTTTTAACCTTGATGACCTAGTACTGAGGACCATTTCTTTGAGTTTTGCTCTTTTATCAATTGCTTTCCATGTGTCTGATATTAACCAATGTTTCTTGCTGTTCTTATGAAAGCCAATGATCTTTTCACTTGTGTTTTGATACACCTCCTTGATATTTTCCCATTTCTTTTCTTTGGAACTGCCTTTAGTTTGATCGATTTCCTCTAATACTCGAGAAAAAAAAAATCTGAGTTCAATGACGATTCATTGTTCGATTTCAGGTTCTTTCAGACGGTTGACATAGATGATCTTTCTCCCAGGTTTGTTATTGTCTGGTACCTTTTTCAGCTTTATTTGGAGTTTAGCTATAAATAAATGATGGTCGCTGTTCACATCTGCTCCCCTAAATGCTCGGGTATCGAGTAAAGATCGTCTCCATTTGCCAACTATGATGATGCTGTCACTGTTGTTAGGAGAATTCCACGTAATTTTGTGTATGTCTTTATGTTTAAATAGGGTTCCTCCAATAACTAATTCATAAGTTGAACACATTTTTGCGAGTCTCTCTCCATTCTCATTCATTTCGCCATGACCTTCTTTTCCCCTAGATCTTTCGTGTTCTGTATATCCTGTCTCAATCTTATCATTTTGATCTCATATACTAAGGAGGACATCATGGTGTTTTGCTAATCTGAGCCTGAAGAGTTCATAATATGCATCTTTGATTTCTTCTTCCGCATCGTTT
Source organism: Mytilus galloprovincialis (assembly GCA_037788925.1). Taxonomy (NCBI): domain Eukaryota; kingdom Metazoa; phylum Mollusca; class Bivalvia; order Mytilida; family Mytilidae; genus Mytilus; species Mytilus galloprovincialis. The sequence continues at coordinate 40,711,896 of CM075333.1, read as the reverse complement.
GAAGGCCAGTAGCACTGACTGAATTGTTGTCTTGGCATAGCTGGACTTAAAGCGAGCTCTGATCAATCGCTCATTTATAGGTTCCCATTCTATCAAACTCTTTGTACATTCCTTATCCATATAATGATTGCCACTCCTTCTGTATGTTGGTTGTCATTTCTGCCGGAGTATATGACGGTATGACCCTGTGTGATAATTTTTCCTGACTCTGCCAACCTGCATTCACGGATGCCTAATATTCCTAGTTTGTACCTTTTTATCTCCCTAAACACTTGCGCAGTTTTTGAAACCTGAAGCATAGTTCTCACATTCCATGCACCGATCTTAATGGTCGTTTTTGGATCCATGAGATTCAGGTTCCTGTCTAAGTTAGGATTTCTACATATAGCTGCCTGTGCATCCCGTTATCCCATGGATATCTGATGTTTGTTTATTTCTTGCGTTGATTTCTGTAATAAGTTATTGTTTTATAAGATGATGTAGTTAGCCTCATGTTTAACTCCCAACCAGGGGTTTTGTCGTTAAGGTTCCCGTCCTCTTGATCCGTTGCCTTGCTGGACTGATGAGTGGTGATCTACCATTTTTTAGAGTTCTTTCTCCTAGACAGGTTGTCTTTCCTGTCTTACAACCCTTATCTGACTGACTATTTACCCATAGCTGGGGCAAGGTTGATGAGTGATAGGGCATATCCACACCGGTGGGCCTACACACTGCATCGCTGGGTTTTTGCTACTACAAGATCCTCTGCAGTTTTAGCCTTTGATGGAAGACCCTAGTTACCGTGTGCTGTCGCTGTGAGGCACTGTAGAGGTCTGAGACTGGTAGAGGCTTTGTACTGGAAAGAAAGACTGAGGGGCTCGGTTTTCTGATTCACCTATAGGTAGACTAGCCATTGGCAGGGTAGTCTTTGACGCCCCTGCACTAGACGCGTATCCAATCCCTTTGGTATAACTACCACTAGCACACCATAATGGCATAATGTGGTTATTTTTAAACTGCACAATAAAGTTACAGTTTATTTACGATCTATGAGTTGACTGTCCCTCTGGTATAATTCGCCACTCTTTTACAAACATAATGATCACTAACTTGAACATTCAAATAAAGCTTAAGACTGCATTTATTGAAAACAAGGTCAAAAGATATCCTCTTTATTAAAAAAAAAGGCTAGCAAAAGAATAGCTGTTACCGTTTAATACTAGTACTATTCGAGCAAAAATAAATCAAATTCATGCATGGAAAAAAATCCACAAACGGAACAAATAGTCGCATCTTCTAATTTAATTGAAAAAGTCAGTATTTGTAAGTCTTATAAAAGAGAAGCGAAGGGTACCAAAGGGATATTTCAAACTCGATGTCATGGCAAAGAACAAAAAACTTACAAATCTAAGCAAGACAACAATGTACAAACCTCAACATAAAAAATTAAAAACTGAGCAATTATATTTTAGTATTCAAATCGCACTACCATCTCGATATCAGAAGAAAGAGTTTTTATTTTAACTGAATTAAGAAGTTCAACTTAATTCTACATCATTTGTTTTTCTTTTTCGGGTGGGGCTATCGGTCTCGCGCGAACAATACACATTGAGTTAAATATTATGTTAACCTACAATTTCGTAAAAAGATTTATGTTTCAAGTTATTTTTATTTGTTCAAAGAATATCTAAAAACTTAAGACTTATCATTTTGACTACGGTTTTTTCATAAAACCCATTTCTTATCAGATGCTCCGTTTTGTTATCAGTTCAATAGAACTGTGCAACCATGATTTTCTATTTTAGACATATATGTATAGACTTGTAGTTGATTGTTTAGTCATTATACAGTACAAGTTTTCAACTAATATAATTAACTATTATTTTTTATTATTTTTTTTTTTACATTTATCATTTAGATGATTTTTATAAAAACCGTCCCAGGGATTGTACAGACATTGATATCAAACAAAAGAATGGTGTCTATAAAATTTACCCGAAAGGCTCCGCTGATGGATTTAACGTATACTGTGATATGTCAACGGAAAGTGTGAATGGCGGCTGGACGGTAAGACGTAAATAAAGGCACCAGTAGTATACCAGTGTTTGGAAGTCAGAAATCGATTTTGAGAAAACAAATTCGGGTTACAAACAATAACTGAGGGGAACACATCAAATAAAGGAGGAAAACAATGAAACAACAGAAACACTTCAGTGCAAAAAAACACAAAAACGAACTATAAGTTAACAGTTGCAATTTACTGACTTGGTATAGGACATTTTAAGAATAAAATAGTGGATTGAAGCAGGTTTTGTGTCTAGCCAAACCTCCCGCTTTTATCATACGATTAATACTCAATTAAGGATGTACTTAGGTGAGGTTTTGGAATTCGTGTCAAATTTTCGGACTCCTTTGTGTTTTACCATACAATACAAGGTAAAATATTTTGCCCCATAACACCCATTTATTTTTTCATATAAGACTTAATAGCTCATGTGGGGTCATTTACGAAAATTTTAGAAGATTCTTAATTTTCTTTCTTTTGTTTTGAGACCCCACTAATACCAATGCAAAACATAAGGTAAAAGTCCGAGTCGACCTTTCCCCGCCATATTTTAAATCTCAAATACCTCGAAAAGGAGGTCCATGACCTATCAATATTTTTAGCTTATTTTTATCCTTAAAGAATGCTCTACCAGCTTAAAGTATAAATTTTAAATTCTTGATTTATTAATTTTCCCCTTACCTCACCTAAGTACATCCTTAAGTATTCAATATTAGCATGAAACTGATCCCATCGATAGTTTTTCGTAAAGTAGTTGTTATCAAATAGCCTAGTCCTGTGTATGTTCGCGTTTGTTTCCATTTTTTTCTCTAGTAATTGATATGTTTCCCTCGGTTTTGGTTTGTAATCCGGATTTATTTTCTTTCAATCGATTTATGAATGAATTGAGTATAAGATTTAAGGGATAATGGGTTACGAATTCCCCGACTTGATAATTTACTAGTTTTACATAGATTTAGTGTTAATTGAAATCTTTAGCATCACAACAGGCAGGACATAGTAGTTTGGAAATTTACACACCTTCAAAAGGAACTAAAGGTACATTTATGGCAAAAAAAGCAAAGTTAACAATGAAGAAAAAAAGCCAACTTTGTCATAAATTTTTATTTTTATTTTCGCTTGTGAAATTGAAATATCCAAATTTAGAAAAATACTCTTCTTGGGATTAGTGTTTTGGTTTAATCAATGGAAGAACTATTGGGTAAAAATGCCGCTGTTAATTTGTTTTAATTTGTATATTAGGTATTTCAAAGGAGATACGATAGCTGGGTCGATTTTTATAGAGGTTGGAAAGACTATAAAAGAGGATTTGGAAATGTGAATTACGGACATTGGCTTGGTATGAATTATTCTTTTCTCTAAAAAATGTGTAACTAACTATTAGTAAGTCACTTTTCATCATCACATCCTTGTTGTATTGACGGTTACTAAACTTATCTATTCCTTCATACTTACATTTATAAGTTTTGTATAACTTTCAGGGTTTAACCGGTATATCTATATAGAAAAAACTCTAACTCTAACTCTAATTTTCGTCGGTTTCGTGGATTTAGGCGAACTACGAATCAAATATTCAATGAATAACATATTTCCCACTATAGGCTTTATAAAGAAATTGACAAAACACCGAAATCAATTATCTACGAATATGAAAGTATTTTGCAATCCACAAAAACTTATACCCACAAAAATAAAATAATCCACAGTAGTTGATTTTTTTTTTACAGTTCTACGCTTGAACTGATTTTTACAATTCTTTCCTGAAATATCCTGACTCAACTGCAGTTGTTCATTTTTAATACTCATTTGTAAAGTCTGTCGGCAAATACAGTAGAAATTTGTTATTCGAACACACCTACTCTGTTGTTATAACTCATTGGAAAGGTATTTCATTTGACCCGTATATTGCATTTCGTAATTAGTACTGTGAATTTTTAATGTTATTAAATTAACTTGTGTATATATAAAAAAATATTAGATTCATATTTCAAATATTTTCGCTTTATACGTTTTCAACACAGAAAGTCAACTCATACACACCCGAACACAAAAGTTGTACTCGACTTTATCTTTTCGGTGAAATCATTGCCCATTTTTAGGATTTCCCGGCGAAAACGTATCATTGGGAGTTTTTATACTTCGAAAAAATCAATTTTTTTGTGGATTTATTTTTCTCGGCGGAATTTTTCCTTATACACACAAAAAAATCCATATGTATTTGCACCTACCACAATCAGTTGTTTTATGAAAACGTGTCTATAATTAAATCAGTTTACAAATAGTTTTTTTCTAACGGACTTGTGTCAACCAATGACTTACTACGACTGCTCTTTTCAAGAGGGGCGAAAGGTACCAGAGGAACAGTAAAACTCATAAATCGAAAACAAACTGACAACATTATGACTAAAAATGAAAAAGACAAATAGACAAATACTAGACACAACATAGAAAACTAAATACTGAGCAACACGAACCCCACCAAAAACTAGGGGTGATCTCAGGAGCTCCGGAAGTTTAAGCAGATCCTGCACCACATGTTGCATCCGTCGTGTTGATCATATTCTATGGTCATTATGATCCAAATGACATTTTTCGACATTTTGCAAAGATGCGAATGAATGTGCCAAAACGATATAGAGCATAACTTTTTTGAATGCAGTATATTTTTTTCAAATTCTAAATATTAGGTTTAAATGAGTGTTAAAAACTTTCATTTACTTTGTAAAAATCACACAACTCGACAAACAATTAATTTCAGAGCAATCTTTCGGTAAATGTTTGAAAGACGTTTTGAAGTTCTCGAATATTTATATATATCAAAAGACAAACACGAGTCATTTGTCGACAGATAAGGAGAAATAATGGAGTTTATTATACTTCACGCTAAAATGCTATATTGTGATAGGCTAATACTAGGTTGTTAATTTAGGCTATCACATGGCTGAGTGGGAGACAACTTTTTTCGATGTCACCCTCTCGTCCAGACCAATCAAAAATCGATAATTTAAAGGACAGTGAGTTGAATTTACATCAACTTACTAACGATAAAACTTTAGTTCTACGTTTTTGCTCAGATTCTATTTTTTGACTGTCAAATTTAAAAAAAAAAAAAAAAATCTTGCTTCATTTCTGTTGATTCTATTACCCGTAAAGTTATTATATACGTGACGTCATAGAAAATACTTTTGAATAAAATTTATCTTTCAAAGACAATTATAATAGGACATTCAGTATGATATATGAAATAACACATAGCTGAGAGGGTGATAGAACAGATTGGTTCGCCACGGTTGACAATGTTTGCTCGGGATACCAATCTGCGCTATCACCCTCTCAGCTATTTGTTATTTATATAATGTTAAATTTATTTTGAATATTATTGTATATTTAATTAGCTCCAAATAAAAGTATTCTCAAGATAGTATCATAAACGGTTTATTCACTCAAAGACTTGGAAATCCTTAATATCTCATAGTCGTATAAAGACAATTTCATTTATTTTATACACTTATGTCTGTTATAAATGTATGTACATGTATATACTATTATTTGCACATATGTCCTTGTAAAACGATGATTCGTCAATGAAATGTCCTGCTGCGGCCTTATACAAACCCGATGTAGGTCAGGAATCTAAGCAGGATACTTAAATGTTAAATTCTTTATATTTCAGGCAATGACCGGCTCCATATTCTGACGTCTCGAGGGAAATATGAACTGTTGATAACCATGACAGATTTCTCCCAGAAGACTCGTTATGCTCTGTATGATAAATTTAAAATAGGCGATGAGAAATCGAAATATAGGTTGCACATCGGTACTTATAGCGGTAACGCAGGTATGTTTAGTTTCTGAGTCAAAATTTTTATAACATCTTGTATTTAAACTGCAATTATTTTTTTAAACATTTGGGTTTTTTTTTTAATTCTTGGTTAATATTTTGACATCTGCTTTTGAATATCACTTCATGAACTGCTAGAATGAGTTTTCTTTATGAACATCATAATTCAGTTGGAAACTTAGTGACAAAATATTACCTCCCTTTTAAACATTGGAGAATTTTCAATGTTTGTCCTGTTTTGTTACGGTTCATCTAAAATAAATTGCAAAATATTGCCGTGTTGACACCACGAAATCATCTCGGTAAAGACAAACTCATGCATATAGGAAAGTTTCAAGGCATTGCAGGACCTAGGTTTTAAATGGTATATGTAGTCTATTTTTGCGAAAATAAAAAACTTGCCTGGAATTTGATGTGCGTTTGTTTCCAGTCTGCAGAAGATAGCAAAAAAAACCAAATGCATGAGTTTTACTTGAACTCAGTTGCACAGTTTAAATCACATATTGTTTTTAATTGTCTACTGTCCATATATTGTCGATTTGAATCAATACTTCTCACAACGATTATCATATGAGGGGGCCTTTCAAACTTCTTTCCCAACATTGTTTATTTTGGCAACTTCTTCAGGAATAGCAAAACCCAAAAAAGTTTTTTTATTTTTTTGTAACATAAAATGAATCTAAAATTTAATTGTCTAAATCCTGCAATGCCTTAAAATGTTTCCAGGTGTACAGAATTGTCGGTATTCAGAGAGTGAAGTTTGTAGTGTAAATACGGCAAATTTGTCAAAACTTTATGATGAACATTAAGGTTCATGTGGAACCTTTGGCTAAAATTGGTGAATGTTTACCTCAACATTAACTCGGAGTACAGACAAACCAATGTATCTGGAATTTTTTTACGTCATAGCATGCCCTATATTTTAGAAAATAAAAAACTTAACAGTATTTTGCACTGTACTTTTATTCCTTCTGCAAATCTAGAAGACAAAGACACATTGATGTCAACGTTAAAAACGTCAAAACTTAACAATGTAATATAAATGGACAGGAAATACCAAATAAGATTTGAAAAATATTGTTAAAAAAAATGTTAATCTGTCAACTGAATCCCTGTGTTGGAAACATATTATCGTTTATATTTATATGCAAATAACTGTCCTCGTAATGAAAGCTGCGCATCGGCACATTTTGGACTTGGTACACCTAGAATTCAAAACTTGTATCAATATCGAAATAGAAGTCGATTTCAAATTTATAAACTTGAGCTACGCTGTTATCATAAAATCATTAAATCATAAAATATTGTGAGATTACATCGTTGGATATTCGTACTAATTTTTCTTCTGTTCGTTTTAGGGGATTCTCTTACTGCAGGTCATCAAGGTCGAAAATTTTCGACAAAAGATCAAGATAATGACGTTTATTCTGAAAATTGTGCAGCCATGTTCAAAGGGGCCTGGTGGTATAGTGCATGCCATGATTCAAACCTGAATGGACTCTACCTGTCCGGTAAACATTCCTCCTATGCTAACGGTATGAACTGGAAAAGCTGGAAAGGTTATAAATACTCACTTAGGAGCACAGCGATGATAAGGAGATTGAAATAGCACAGCAGACTTTCAGTTGATCGAAAGAAATATTAAATAAAATTATTTTATTATATCAGTTGTTTATCTATCGCTCCTACGTATTTCTCTTCTGTCGGCGAACTATTCGTGTGCTTATTTTATACCTTTTACTGTTGAGTATATAATTATATTTCTTGAAAAATATTGTTTACTTCACAACAAAGACTCACTTCATAAGCAACACATTTTAAGAGTGTTATTTTTACTTTGTAACTTTTTGCACCACTTAATTATAAAATGGGTGCTTCAGTATATAATATCCGGATATTAAGGTCACGTAATTTGACCCAATATCGTGCTTAAGTAACCAAACAAATAGACATTCATAATTGGAGACTCTTTAGGAAATTCGGTCAACTTACAATCGACATAAAATAATCTACACTACTACCACTTTAATGATATCACTGCATAAAAAGGTGCTTTCTTTCATTCTAAACATTGTCACAACTAGATAAAAAAAAATAGGGGAAAAAGATGCCAGAGGGATATTCAAACTCATAGATCAAAAATAATCTGACAACGCTATGGCTACAAAAGACAAAAAATGACAAAAAAACAAATAATAGTACACAAAACATAAAAAAAAATACTATGCAAAAAAACTGGGGTGATCGCATTTGCTCTTGAAGGGTAAGTAGATCTTTCTCAACATGTGGCACCCGTCGTATTGGTCATGTTATCACAAACAAGGTAAATAGTTTTATTCGGTAGGTCACATTCGTGAAAAGGGAACGGATTTGTATTTACGACATTAGGAACATATCCGATAGCATCTGTAAAACGGATATTCCATAACAATCAACCAACTCGTGATGGCAATTTATTAAGTCTATTGTCAACATTTTAACATTTTCTTTACAGATTATAAGATTGAGTATGTTTTATAAAAAGCTAGTAGTAATGCATATTTTATAAAGGGGACAAAAAAATGAATGAACACAAGAACATTTGTCAAGCCTTCCTTATCAGGTCAATGGAAATTTTCATAATGTTTTAGCCATATATGTTATAGAAATATGTTTAAATTTCCAAGTTACAAAATTTGCAATATGTGACACATTTAGGTTTCTGAAAACTGTTAGTGCTTATATTTATCACCACCTGACTACTTATAACCACAGAACGGTGTACTTTAAAGTACTATCTAATACTACACAAATATCCAAATTGAATAGTCAAAATAAAAAAGAAGTTTTTAGGGTCATTAGGGAATGAGAAATATCATTGATTCAGTTACTCAAAACTTGTCGTCCTCCTAGTCTTAAATTAGTCGTGGGGACTTATAAGTGAATAACAGCACCTTGTTTGTGTCGTCAATTGTCCATTCGTCGTCGTCCTTAATTGTTTGCAACAACTTAACATTTCTCTGAAACTATCCAACAAAAGTTGGAATCAAACCTTACGATCATCCTTGGGATATTTTGTCTGATAATTCCAATTGCCAAATGCAACTCACATGTCCACGAACTTAAAGAATAAACATATATAGAACTAAGAATAAAATAAAAGATTGTTTATGTCCCACCTAGAGGCATATTGTTTTCTGTTTTTGTGTACGTTCGTTCGTCTGTTCATTTGATCGTTCTACCGTCCGTCTGTCCCGCTTCATGTTGAAGTTTTTGGTCAAAGTAGTTTTTGATGAAGTTGAGGTCCAATTAACTTTAAACTTTGTACACATGTTCCCTGTGATATGGGTTTTTTTCTAATTTGAATTAGAGTTTACGTCTTAATGGCATGGTCCACTGAACATAGAAATTGATAGTGCGAGTGAGGCATCCGTGGATTGTGGACACATTATTGTTTTGAAATGCATTAAAGATACAGAAAATATTTACATTGCTGAAATTTTCACAATATCAAAGAGTAAAAATACCAAACTCCAAAGGAAACCTAAAAACTGAAAGTCCTTAATAAAATGGAAGAATCAAAAGCTCAAACACTTCTAATAAATGAGAAACAACTATCATATCCCTGATTTGGTACAGGCATTTGCCTTTGTAGAAACTGATGGATCAAATCTGATTTAATAGCTAGCTAACCCTCTCACTTGTATGACAGTCGCATAGAATTTCATTATATTGACAACAAACAATGTGTAAGCAAACCAAACAGACATAATATGTCAAACCGTACAGCAGTCAACATTGTTAAATAGTCTAAATCGTTATAAAACATATAACTGTTCCAAAAAAGAAGCATAAATGGCAAACAGACAAAGTATAATATATTAAGCAAAAACGAAAGAAGAGAAAAAAAATTGAGGGTGCTGCTGTCGGACAGGTTTAGTCACAAGAATAACATATTTCTTCAGACAGGACTAGTTACAAGAATAACGAATAAAATATTTCTTCGGACAGAAATGGTCATAAGAATAAAATATTTCTTCGGACACGATTCGGGGTAGTTACAAGAACAACATATTTATTCGGACAGGAGAATTCACAAAAATAACATGTTTCTTCGAACTGGAGTAATCACAAGAAGAACTTATTTATATTTTTTAGCCAACCCTTGGGAAATGGAAAAGAGATCTTGTGATTTCGTCAATTAAACATCAATCAAACAACTTAAACATATTACATGTATCTAAAAGGCAATGTATTCAATGTCTTTTTAAAAACGAGTCGTTCTGTCCAAATTTGTGCTTTTGTGTTTGCCTTCTTCTACTATCCTTTATAAAAAACCTTTTATGTTAAAATTTTTGGCTTTCTGAATATTGTATAGTATTCTCTGATTTTTTAAATGATTAAGTTTCTTTTCATTGTTTTTGGGGATTGACTTTTATCAGTGGTGATCATTTTATCAAGATTCAGCATTAAGTACACGTTAAATTGCAAAAGAAATGTACATATTGCATTTCTTATCTTATCCTATTCATGTTTAACATCTAATCAAACTTGAGAATGGAAATGGGGAATGTGTCAAAGAGACAACAACCCGACCATAGAGCAGACAACAGCAGAAGGTCACCAACAGGTCTTCAATGCAGCAAGAAGAAATGCCTTAGTTTTAATATTAAATATAGCTTCTCCATAAATTGTAATATATTGATTTTTACAGGGGATAACTGGTTTTTATATTAGGAGGAAATTGTGACATAACAATACTCGTCTTTTCGTATTTGGTTCTGACATTTCATACTCCTAATAAGATATTGAGAAATATGAAGGCAAACTAGTCCTGCACAGAGCTATGTTTTTTCAGACCAAAAATCAGAATATGTTTGATACATTTCAGTAGGACTCGGCGAGGGGGGACCACTTCCTATACACAAGGTGATAGAATGTGCAGCTGGAATAGGTCACCTTTTCAAGCATGTTTTATGTAAGCAGGTAGGGAACAGCTATCAGAAATATATTATAGGGTCAATAAAGTTCTCATAAGTTCTTCGTCTCTTGTTTCTTGTGTTTCGGCTGTGTATTATTCAACCAGTTTTATACCTTTGACACTTACATATTCACACTTACATTGCACTCCACTAAACCAAAACACTATGGTAATATTTTTACCTATGAAATATACGAAAAGATAGACATTTTTTAAATCTAAATTATATGAAAAGGATGAGTTAACAGTACCTCAGCGGTAGCCCTATCAATTAAGTATCCCCCATCCCTCTCACCTAGCAGTAAACACCCAACGGACATCAGCGTTGAAATAAATCCGGAACAAAATACATATGCCTTATTGTATACCGTAGTCATCATTCCTTTAGCGTAAGTAAGCGATTACCCTTAAAGTTAAAGTGCAAAAAGAATTTAGGGGCATAGTTGGCCAAGTGGTCTAGGTAGTTTTACTACAGTACTGTACTGTAATCACTAGACAGTCAACACTGAGGCTTTTAGCCCGAACCCCGCTCATTATAAAATTAGAATTTTCAAACACAATTCCTGTGAATTTGGATAAAGAAACATGCATTTTTTGTTTATGATATTATACTTTCTTTTAAGTATTCGATATTTTATTTATTGCAGCATTATTGTCCTCATGTGTTTAGCCAAATCATAGTGTTTCCACTGAGTGTTTCCCTCTCGCCTGCTTTTCAATCTGGGAACGTCATAGGCCTACAAAAAAAATTATATAACTATTTACATGGAAAAAGAAAATAAATGATCATATAAATCAAAACTGTCTTTGAAGTTTTATATACGATCGGAATGAAATTATGGGTCTTTTCATTTTCATGCTTGTATAAAGTATAGTTTCTAATGAGAAGCACCGTACAAAATGTTGAAATTTATATTTATACAATAATTCCAAACCTCGTTGGTACTAAAAATAACAGGTAAATATTGGTGTCGAAAAATACGGGAAATACCAACCTTGTTTATCTACCTTTATTTTCTTCTCGCTGTGACGTCACTTGAGTCCTTTGTTACATTGGTATCGAATACATGTGCTAGAACGTAAAATTGTAAACAACGTTAACCGGCTATGGTGTTTTGTGTTGCATACAACTGTAAACTGGATCAGGTCAGGGATTATGTTTGTTTACATTTCCGAAAGACCATCAAAGACGAAAGATTTGGACACGAAAGGTGAAGAAGCAAAATTAAATTTCGTTCAACGGAGCATTCCAGATTATGACCCCAAACACTTTGATTTTGATCAATTTGTTATTGATGCATGGATTGCCTCGTTCATGACATTCACACCAAATCAGAATAAGACTAATAGCAAATGTTATGACTTTATTTAATTATGACAAGACGGCAGGAACAGACTTCTGCCCTTCCTGCAGGGAGCCAGCCCAAGTATGCATCTAGAACATATCCATAGGAAAATGATGGAGATTAGAGGTATCTATACATTACAAAGTCGTATATTTCATTATTCGTAAGGCATCATTTGTGTTTATAATTTGGTTAGGATTATTTTTATTGGAGCTCGATCTACATAGACTGGTTTAAACTATATTTTAACTTCGAGGCTGTAAAATGTTTAGAAGTCATAGTAGACCTGCATAAAATGAATGAACACAAGTGTGTCACTTGCAGTTACATATACGACAGACCAAATACAGACATTTGAAATGTTTTCTAAGACTGATAACACAATAGTGGTAGGTTTGAAAGTCAATCATTGATCTTTTTCTATAAAAGCGGGCGGGGAGCTTATATATACCAGGAAAACATAAAACCTTCAAAAAATAATTTGCTGATAGGTTGCTGTCTGATTTATGTATATATAGTATATATATTAAAAAAATGTGTTTATGGGTTGCTGTCTCATTTATGTATATATATAGTATTGTATAAAATATGTAAGGGTTCGGCGGAACACAGTGTCTTGCCTACTTTTGCTGTTAATTGCAGGCTCAACAAAAATGAGGGGAAAAATAATTAGAAAATCCACTTGATTCTATCTTTATATTGTGAGCAGATTCTGTCCAAGTTTGGTAAAAACCCAGGATAGTTAATGAATCTAATAAATATTTAAAAACTTTAACTGCAGACTGTATGTAATGTTAACTGGCAGAAACACTAAGTCTATTTATTATTAAAATACAGAAAAAAATGGATTTTTTTTAAACAAAATTTACTTCTATATTCTATGTACTATCGTATGATCATGAGCTGCTGTATCTTGATGCTTCTGTCCGAGTTTGGTAGAAATCCAGGCGAATTTGATCCAATTTAAGAAAGTTATTAAAATTTTACATGTTTTAAAAACTTTAACCACAGAGTGAATATTTGTGGACGACGGAAATGCCGCTGACAGAATTTAGGATCGCTATGTCTCAATTTTTCAACAAAAGTCGAAGGCTCGATAACAATGATATGTACTTCACCTACAGTGTACATGTACAAATGTACATGTCAGTATAAAACCTTCAATGAGATAAACCTTAACAGAAACAAAACAACAAGGCTGATAGTTTAGTCTTAGATGCATGATTTTTTATTAGTTGTTAGTGGCTTTGAACTAGCTTCCAGATAACTGTGAGTACTCTCAGATCTGTTCATTGTGTCTTTTTGTGTAGGGATGTATAAGTACCCGGCCACGTCCACTTGTATTTTTGTCCATTTGATGGGTTAAGCTTTTTTCAACTGATTTTTATAGTTCGTTCTTATGTTGTACTGTTATACCACTATCCCAGGTTAGGGAAGGGTTGGGATCCCGCTAACATGTCTAACCCCGCCACATTTTTTATGTATGTGCCTGTCCCAAGTCAAGAGCCTGTAATTCAGGGGTTGTCGTTTGTTTATGTCATCACATCTTCTTTTTTATATTGTATACAACTATCAAGTCAATTTAAAGATTTTAAGAATGAGCCTAAGCCAACTCCCCCCCCCCCCCCCCCCCCCCCTTTCATAAAAAAAAGAATAAAAAGAATTAAGAAAGGAAAAGAAAATATCATGAGATATGAAAGACGTTTTTTATTAGTTGTCAGTAACTGCCAGTACATTCAGATCAGTAATTAGTCTTTTTGTGGTTTGGATATACAAGTACCCGGCTACGTCCTCTCTGTGTCAGGAGCCTGAAATTCAGTGGATGTTGTTTGTTAATTTGTTACATATATATATTTGTTTTTCGTTTATGTTTTGTACATAAATTTGCCACCAGTGTTCTCTTTTGAATTGTTTTACATTTGTCAATGGGACCTTCTATAGCTTACTATTCAGTATGGGCTTTGCTCATTGTTGAAGGCTGTACGATGACCTATAGTTGTTAATTCCTATGATATTTTGTCTTTTCTGGAGAGTTGTCTAATTGGAAATCATACCAGATCTTCTTTTTTATATTCATTCCTGCTTTATTTATAGCTTCTCTTGTTTTTGTTCACATGTCTATGACAGTAGTAGATGGGCATTATGTTTACTAGTCAGTCACATTAATTTGAAACTGATTAATTAACACATATAGAAATAAGAAGATGAGATATGATTTCCATTGAGACATCTCTCCACCAGAGACTAAATGATGCAGAAAGTACATATTAATAATGGTGTTATCATTTTAAAAAAATCCATTAGGAGTCTGGCATCCAATGAAAGTTGTCCATAATTATTAACCATGCTGAAAGATTCAAGCTATGTTGTTCCTATGTAAATCAAATTGTTTTTTCAATTGAACATGACTAATTCTTTTTTTATTTATTTTTAAAGGTAATGTGCATGAACTTATGGAAGTATCCTTCATACAAAAGTTGTTTAGATATACATTTGTAGCAGCTGTTGATAAAAGACTGGCTGAGCCACCTCTACTAGCAGATCAGGCAAACAGACAAGAAAATAAGACTCTTATAAATAAATTATACAATGAATACATGTTATAACATTTTATTATCCATATAGTTAATATAATTTGACTCTTTGTGTGGTCATTAGGGCTATTTAAAGTTTGTTAATTGTTCAGCTGGGAACTGTTCCCTTATTTTGCAAACAACACCTGATGGCAACACAACTCTTATGTTTCTCTTAGTACATGGTAAATCTTCTTTGTGACAAATATCTGTTATTTCTAAAAACAAAAAAGTATTCAGTGAGAACTTATTTTAAAAATGAAATTTTACAAAGTGTCTTAGTTATTTTTGTTTGGTTGCTGTCCAATATATGTATATCTTCTTTATTCATACATATTTAGTAGTAAAAATTATATGGTTGTTTATTTACTCTTTTGAAACTTGATAAGGATTTAAAAATCAAGTACAAAATCTTACTTTAATTATCAACTGTAATCTTATTATAGCTCAAGTAGGGAAGTATTGGAATGAATGTCAATGAGACAACAATACACAAGATGCCAAATGGCACAGTAATTATATACAAAATTTACATTTACTGGTGCTTCTGAAATAGCTGCTGGTATAAAAAAATCTATGAAAACTGAACATGAGTTGCTTTGTATGTATCAGTCTCATTGTTTGTAATTGAATTTGTATGTTAAAAACCTAATCACAAAAAATGAATTAACTTCTTGTCTTTAAATATTAACAATACAACAGTTTGTCATTAGGAGACCAAGAAATGTGAATTTTCCAGAAAACTAGATTCCATACAGGGTAATTGACAGGTTTGTGTTGGCAAAATAAAAGAATATAGTCATTTAAGTAGTACAAGTTAGTGTATAATGAGGGGTTACTTGCTACTGGCATAATTAAGCAATGTGACAGTATACTTACTCATGAATCATATAATTTGGATCAAATGGATTATTTTCTTAAAGGTATTCACCCATGTATTCATAATACAACATGCACAATAAGGTATGGTTTGGGTTGGACAAAATCAATCAATCAAAAGGGATATAAGTATATCAACTCTGCCAGAGCTAAACCCAATTAACTTGGGCTTTATCATCTTTAACATGTACAATGTACATGTGTCATGTGTATTACAAATGTAATACTATTACAAAGTGCAATTAATTACAAACAAAGCCATGACTTTCCTTAACAAGTTTTCTAAATACTTTGATATTTATGAGATGAAGTTTATAGAGAGAATCGCTCTGTTCAAGCAAATTAATAAGCATAAATGGAACAGTCTCTTATTGTAGCAAGTTTGCCATATGTTGATCAATCATCATGTATTGAATTAAAAAAAAGACAGAAATATATTTTCTTAATTTATTCCATTCACAACTTAAACATTTAAAATTTATTTAAACGAATCAAGATGATCAAACATGCACCCACCCTCCCCATGTTTTGATATATATACAAGTTCATCACACAAGAGACATACAAAAATGTACATGTATGAAGATATTTCACCAACTCATGTATTAAAGTACTGTAAATTTGCAAATTTGTTCAAAATAAGAACTGACTAGTGACTATAAATATAATTTATTCAGAGGTGTTCAATAATTCATGACAAAAATTGTCTACATATATATAATATATAGTGCACTCAT
Source organism: Mytilus galloprovincialis (assembly GCA_037788925.1). Taxonomy (NCBI): domain Eukaryota; kingdom Metazoa; phylum Mollusca; class Bivalvia; order Mytilida; family Mytilidae; genus Mytilus; species Mytilus galloprovincialis. Next base: position 40,695,516 of record CM075333.1, on the reverse strand, counting down.
GTAGATTCACTGTACATTACCACACACAATTGCTTTTGTTTAAATTACCCACTATATTATAATGCATACATGTACATTGTACATGTAATGATGTATATCATACAGAGAGGGAATTGATAGTATCATTTGAAAACATTTCCATTTCAGACCTTCTTTTTCAATCAAAACAAACAAAATCTCCCCCCCCCCCCTTTTTTTCCTTTTAATCTAAACTTAAACTAAAGAGGGTTGGGCAGGAGTCTTTGATAATTTTCCTCTTCCCTCACCCATCCAATTCCATCTCCCTACTCCCCCTCAATTTCTCATGTTCCCTGCAAACCCCTCCCTCAACAGCTAAAGGTCGCCATGTACATGTATACCAACCTACTTATATCATTATTATATGATTACAAAATCTTTTGTCCGAGATGACTCTGACGTCCAACGGCTGTGTTGCCAGACAAACTGGGGTCGTGCCGAGGGCCCAAGCTTGTCTGACAAAACAGACGTTGGATGTCAGAGTAATCTCGGACTCACAAAAAGTATGCCTAAATACATTATTTTACTATCTAGTTTACGCACCATGAGAGATTTTGAAGCCGGCAGGCTGTTAAAGATCTATTTCGTTTCCATCTTCACCATCGGATGTAGAAAATGTTGGCTTCTTTATCCAGTTACCGATTCGGATGTAATTTTCTTTGATCTTTGAATTGATACTTTAACAAGCACTAGGTCGATGCATCTTCTTGTGGCGATTTCCTCCTCGGGGGTATCACCAGCCAGGCAGTTAGAACTTTGAGTTGACATAAATAATCATAAATACCGAACCGACAAGCTGCTAACTGCAATATCAGTCCTACTTTCCGTCCTTCATAAGCTTAAACTATCATACAAATTTAAGATTGATAATAGAATCCAATCGGCTAAATTACAGTTCAAGCTTTCCATAATGCACAATACATGTAGATCGCTAGGTACGTTGAATTTGGTCCTCAATGCTATTAAAGTTCGTACTTTATTTGGCCTTTTTAACCTTTTTTTTTGGATTCGAGCGTCACTGATGAGTCTTTTGTAGACGAAACGTGCGTCTGGCGTATATACTAAATTTCGTCCTGGAAAATTATGATGAGTTTATAGACTGTTGAAGCAATATGTTGAATTAAAAAAAATTTGGAAAAAAAAAGTTTTAAAAGGGCACTAGCTCTATAATTCGGGTTTACCGATGTGACTCAAATTATTATATTAGATTTATAACAAATTAAATGTAAAACATTCATCCAAATCATAAATAGTCTAAAATAAACAATTTACAGGGCATGCATAAGAATGTTTTTTTGTAGATCGAGTCAGTCAATCAGATTTACCTTCAATGTTGACATTCTTTTCTTTTAATAACCTAACATGCACCAATCATGCATAATCCATCTCTAGCTAAGGGGTTAAATTTGAAGTTCACATGAAGACGAATTCTAAATATTTGCAAGTGCAGAATTAATTATCAATGTTTCGTAGCTTATCTTGACACAACTGAACCATACTGGCTGCTAAAAGCAATTTACCATTTTTACTATTTCACTTTCATTTATGATTGAACAAAAAATTCATAATTTGATATGTTTATATATCTCGTTATTAGTGTCTTTTAATGTCCATTCTTATTTAGAGGGAGTAACTCATTTGCATTACACCAATTTCCAACAAGGCTCTCTTAATTAAATAATAATTACGTTTTAAATAAACAATACAAATGCAATAATGATAATAAATAAAAATGAAATATACAATTCAAATACAAGATTTCAAGATTTCAAACTTGTATTGCAGAGCAACGCTCAGACTCATACATGTGTATTATGAGGTATATATACAACAATAAACACTTGTTATATGAAATCACAATACAAATATCATGGATATGTTAAAAGTATATAGATTTGTAGTAATGTTTAAATTTTAATACTGTTTTTGATTTTTTAATTGTATTAGGAAGAGCATTCCAGTTTTGGTCGAGTGCACCATACATTGATATAGACGTACACTTTTTTGCTCCAGACCTGTTATTGTGTTATTATTTCTATAGTATTTGGATATGACCAGCCGGATTTAGTAATTATAACTATTTTAACAGTAATGTAATAGATAATTCCCGCGGCACGCAGTAAAGTGTGAATTTATTGTCTTCTCGGTAAGGTATTTCCGAGGCGTATGAATTTTTGGCGCCAAAAATTGTAGTGGTAAATAGATAGTTTTATGAGTATCTATGGAACGCCAACACTGTCTTGTTATGACCATTTTCTTTATATGATGTGCATTTACCTTTATATGATGTGCACTTGTCATTATATGATGTGCAAATATCCTTACATGATGTGTTAACATCCTTATATGATGTACAAACATCATTATTTGATGTGCAAACATCATTATATGATGTGCAAACATCATTATATGATGTTCAAACATCATTATATGATGTACAAACATCATTATATGATGTACATGTATACTTATATGATGTGCATATATACTTATATGATGTGCTTATATACTTCTAATATGATGTGCAAATATACTTATATGATGTGCATATGTACTTATATGATGTGCGAATGTACTTATATGATGTGCAAACATTCTTATATGATGTGCAAACGTACTTATATTATGTACAACGATCCTTATATGATGTGCAAATATACTTATGTCATGTGCAAATATACTTATATGATGTGTACATATCATTATATGATGTGCAGTTACCATTATAATATCCTTATATGATGTGGTTGTGTCATTATATTATGTGCTTATAATCTTATATTATGTGGTTATGTTTACTTCATTATATGATGTCGAAACGTCATTATATGATGTGCTTTCATCGTCCTTATGGTCAATGAACATGATTACGATTAGAATGATTACTGTCTACGCCATAACTGATTTCGATCTGCTTCTGTAAACTATAAACCCGGCTCAAATATGTGTCCATCGCTAGCGAGAGTGCAATTAATAGGAAAAATGAGACAATGCAATTTAACAAAATCAACGTTTTAAACAGTTCAGAGGGAGATAATTTAAAGATCAATTAATACAGGAGCTAATTGGAGAAATTTGCGGCTGTGGCGAAAATATGATAAAACAAATTTTGAGGCTCTTTATAGGTTGCTATTTGGGTTTAGCAAAAGCTACGTGTTGCAGGTCGTACTTTGACCTATGAGTGTTTACTCTTACAAATTATGACTTCAAGTTGGATGGAGAGTTTTCTCATTGGCTCTCATACCACATCTTCTTATTTCTATTCATTGCAAAATGCATCATAGAACTCACAGTCAGTTTTAAAAATATTTCACAACAATAGCTATAAAATTATCTACTCATGCATAATATGGCGAGATGGTTTGTTTTATAAACTGTTATTGAATAATATAAATGGTAAGATGTAGAATGTAATAATTACATTAGATGTATGTTTCATTATGATACTTTATTCTGATTGGCTAACTGCACATCACGTGTTATTCCGTAAGCAATTGTATTGCTCAATAAAACTTTTCATTCATGATAACACGTGGTCCCACAATAAAGTGCACAGGTGAATTAAATAAAACAATAATAAAATTCGTGTTTTCATGATAATTGCTAAAAAAATGTAATTATAAGTATTGAATGCTTCTTTTGTAACTTCATTGGGGTTTAAAAGCGTTGACCGTGTGCACATTTTTAGTATGAAGCGCTTCCGCGCTTCATACAAAATGTACTTCGGTCAACGCTTTTACACCCCTATGAAGTTACAAAAAGAAGCATTCAATTCTTAAGTGTTACTCCTCCAAAACCATATAAAGTCGGATATATTTGTGATATGACGTATACATGTAGTGTTTTGTACTTCCTTTATTTGTCTTTGAAACAATCTTTTTTTCCTCAGAAAAAGCCAAAATATCCAAATTCGGAGACTGCATGCTTAATCCACATACTGCCCGCGAAATGCAAAATGGTCAGGTTTGGTAATGTTCACATATTTGTATATACAAATTGTTTATTTTCAACTTATTTCAATGGAGATTTTTTTAACGTATTGAGAAAGGTGTGTGTAATTGTTCTCTTGTGTTTTTTTTAAGGGGGGGGGGGGGAGTCGTGAAAAGTTTATGTCTTTGGAATGATTGTTTTTTCCCCTATTTCACGGTAATAACTTGGAAAATAAATTAGAGGAATTCCCATCTTTCCTACGCCGTCCCCACCACCAATGATGAAAATGACAATAATTATAATTTACTTATTTTTAAATCTGTTCTTATAATATAAAAAAAGAAGACGTGGTATGATTGCCAATGAGACAACTCTCCACAACAGACCAAAATGACACAGAAATTAACACTTATAGGTAACCGTAAGGCCTTCAACAATGAGCAAAGCCCATACCGCATAGTCAGTACAAAAGGCCCCGAAATAACAATGTAAAACAATTCAAACGAGAAAACTATTTTGCTCAGAAAAGGTTTCCCTATAAATAAGTATCAAGATAAAAGGCAATTAAACAACAAAACTCATAAGAGCCAAAATTGCCCAAAATGGGACCTTAAAATTTACCATAAAATATATTCAGACACATTGCAGTACTTTTTGTTAATCTATTGTAGTTTTAAAGATAAACCTAAAATATTAAAAGTCTTCACTTAGAAAAAAATAAAACACAACTCTCTATATGTCAGAGACCACCAGGCCTCAGTAAACAAAAAATAAGTATAGTATTTTTATGTTCATTCAGACACAAATCTAATTAAATTACAGTTATTGTGTGTCCAAGCTATGCTTACGCGGATCTGAAAACGCTCCATTCTATTTTCTGTTTAAAGACCATTGGGATTCTCGGTTTTGTCGGATTTATATACACCTTCAAAAATGTGAAGGCTGAATGTCATTGGCTTATGTAATATTTACTGGAACAGAAAGTATCAAAGGCCCAAAATGGGACTTTAAAATTTACCATAAAATATATTCAGACACATTGCAGTACTTTTTTTTAATCTATTGTAGATTTAAAGATAAACCTAAAATATTAAAAGTCACCGCCGTAAATCTTCACTTAGAAAAAAATAAAACACAACTCTCTATATGTCAGAGACCACCAGGCCTCAGTAAACAAAAAATAAATATAGTATTTTTATGTTCATTCAGACACAAATCTAATTAAATTACAATTATTGTGTGTCCAAGCTATGCTTACGCGGATCTGAAAACGCTCCATTTTATTTTCTGTTTAAAGACCATTGGGATTCTCGGTTTTGTCGGATTTATATACACCTTCAAAAATGTGAAGGCTGAATGTCATTGGCTTATGTAATATTTACTAGAACAGAAAGTATCAAAGGACTGAAGTACTGAACATCGGATGACCACAAGTTCTCGTTGATGGTAACACGCACTTGTCTTAAAGAAAATCACATCACAATACCTAAAAGTGAGGTTAACTTAAAGAGACATATTTTTTCTGAGACAAGTTCGTGCGTGGATGATGAACGGGCTCGTCTAGATATTCAACATGATATAGTCAGTATCAAAAACGAAACTACCTCTTATTCTATATATAACAGTTACATGTATACATAATTTTTATCCAAATGCTATAGCATTCTATTCTACTATTCTAATAATAGTGTAGTGCAAGTGCATGGTGAAAACACTTCTGTAATAATTCGGATTTTCTAATAGTTTGGATTTATGTAGGCATTCATTTTTCCCGTATAAACGTTCTTGAGATGTTCTTCCGAATGCGTTAACACAATTGTCCTGTATGTGTGCCTAGATATAACTTACTTATAACTTAAAAATATATTTCTAACGACGCAACATTTTCATATAATTAATTTAATATGTTCTAAAAAATAATTTTTTATGAGTATTTCTTGAAGCGACAAGGAATGCTATTTTGCACTCGGTTATGTCTGCGTTTTTATACGATCGGTAACATGTACCAGTCAAAGTTGAAAGTCAAATCTCTGTTGCGACAATACATCGGAATGCCCTCACGGTCATAGTGATGTAAACATGAAGTGTGGGCAGGAGGACGTGTGCTTCCTTGTTCCAGGACAAACACTATTGTTTTATTTTTTTCTCTCATTTTCTCATATTTATCAAAATAATCTGTCCGGGTAAGATGAAATGGATTTCTGTGAAGTAGCATGTTAAAAATCCGACTCAGGGTGTTGGTCTATTACAAAACAGGGTTAATATTCATTTCACATTAATATGTTCCCGTACGAATATGCACCTGTCCCAAGTCGTCTGGAGCCTGTAATTCAGTGGGTTGTCGGCTGTTGATGTGTTACATACCGGTTTTTGTTTTTCGTTCATTTTTTGTACATAAATTATGTTGTTAGTTTTCTCGTTTGAATTGTTTTACATTTGTCATTAAGGGGCCTTTTATAGCTGATTATGCGGTATGGGCTTTGCTCATGGTTGAAGGCCGTACGGTGACCTATAGTTGTTAATTTCGGTGTCATTTGGTGTTTTGTGGAGAGTTGTCACATTAGCAATCATAACACATAGTCTTTTATATATATATTTCAATTTTCCGCTGTACGTCAAGCATACATTCATAATCATGTAAGTGTGCAATAAATGCATGAAAACATAATAAAAAGATGCAAGTAAGTGTCATGCACCGAGTTGAAGGTCATCCCATATCTCCTTTAATTCCTTTTTTGGGGGGAGGGTGGGGGTGGGGTGGGGGGATGGGGGGTAGGGGCTCGGTTGGCGAGTAGTCCAAGTATCTAGCCTGTCAACACTTACATATAGGTTGTGAGTTCGAATCCCACACGTGGCAGGTAAGCTCGACTCCAATCTTAATTTAATAGAATTATTAGTTTTTCCTACCGAAAGTCGGTGGTTCTTTCCGGGGACTTCGGCTTCTTCCATCATTATAAACTCACCGCCACGATATAGCATGATAGTGTTGAAAGTGGCGTTAAAAAGCAATCAATCAACAAATTAATCAACCAATCATCCATACCGGTACAATTATAAATGCAAGAGAGGATAATTTTGTAGCTATCGTTATTTAATATTTTTAAAATTGACTCTGAGTTCATTGGTGTCTTTTGCAATGAATAGAAATAAGAAGATGTGATATGAGTGCCAATGAGACTACTCTACATCTAAGTCATAATGTGTAAAAGGAAACAATTATAGGTTAAATTACGGCCTTCAACACGGAGCTTTTACTCAAACCGAACAGCAAGCTATAAATAAGAGCCACAAAATTTGTTTTATCATATTTTCGCCGCTGCAGGGAAATTCTTCAACTAGTTCCTGTATCAATTGATCTTAATCTTCCGCCGAAATGTTTGAAATGTTAATTTTTGTTAAAATGCAAATGTCTCACTTTATCTTAAAAATGCACTTTCGCCTAAAAGATTAAAGATTATTTCTAAAACGTAATAAGTTAACTACATATGCTCAATATTGTAGATCCCGTATATTCATTATTGTAGACCCATCGATAAAAATTCATAATTTGACAATTTTCCATCAATAATATCTGGTGTCATTTTTTTCATCTTTAATCAAGGAACAAACATGTCAAGGTTTTTTCTTTTTACATCTCAACCATTTTCCAAACGATAGCGAAAGATTTGATCCGGGTTTATATTAATTCTGCAGAGGCAGATCGGAATCAGTTCTGACGTAGTGAGTAATCGCTTTAATCGTAATCATGTTCATTGACCATCAGGACGATGAATGCACATCATCATAATGATGTTTCGACATCATCATAATGCTGTTCTGACACTCTATAAAGATGTAAACCGAACCACACCCTATGATGTTACATTGTCATAATATAATGACATTACCACATCATATAACGATGTTAGCACATAACATAAGGATACGTTCACACCATATAAAGAAGTTTACACATAATATAAAGACATCCTTACATGATATAAGACCATTTGCACATCATAAAGGATAATTTGCACATCATATAATATAATTTGCACATCAGATAATGTCAAATTGTCATCATATAAAGGTGATTGTACATCACATAATGCCGTTTCTACATCGTATAAGGAAAGCATCACATAATATAAGGACGCAATCACATGACATAATGGAGAAAGCACATTATATAATGAATTGTGGACATGATATAAAGATGTGTGTACCTCATATAAATGTGTTTGGACAGCATATAAGGACAACTTCACATCATATAATGACAAGTGTACATCATATAAGGACAAGTTCACATCACATAATGACAAGTGTACATCATATAAGGACAAGTGCACATCATATAAGGACAAGTGCACATCATATAATTTCATTTGCACATTATATAAGGGTAAAATAACATCATATACAGGCAAATGAACATCATATAATGAGAAATGTCATAATAAGACAGTGTAGGCGTTCCATAAGTATCACTTCTAGCCTTGCGTTCGTACTGTGTACATCAAATTTTTTCATAAGCATAAAGAATGCTCAACTTGACAATTGTTAATTGTTAATGGTCTGTTATATATAATTTTTATATATATGGTATGGCTATATAACTGTAATCGGATTTGGATTATATGTTGTGTCTTATAAATTTTTTATAGCCGTAGTCTTCGGACTAAAACTCCCTTTTATTTAGTAAGATTGAGCATTTTTTGTACATGCACGTTTATTTTTTATGAGTGCGGTCCAACACTTCAGTTTCGCATGGCATTGACAAAAGGACGCAGGTTTCCAATTGGTTTTTCCTGATCGGCCACGAAACAGTATTTTGTGTGTTTTGAATATTGATAATTTGGAAGATGATGGCAAATAGTATTTTGTATATATGTTATGTTGTTATAATATTGCTGTATTGTAATAAAAGTGGCAGCTTAGAAAAGATATACGCAGCGAGCTAGTCAACAAACTTAAGTTTGTAGTTGAGTTATTTTTCTTAGATGCTAAGGTACATGAGTATAGAGAAGACGTTAAATTACTGACATTTTTGAGAATTATTTTGCGTTTTATTCTTGTTTTGTGAACTTTACTATACTTCTTGTGAAAATTGAGGTACCTATCAAGAAAATCATAATGGAAAGATTGCCGAAGCCTTTAGTCGCATTATTTAGCAGTATTAGTGATGAATATGAGCAACTGACATGGAATTCTCATTGTTTAGGTGACAAAATGCGAATTTCATTGGTTTAGACAAGGGCTGACTTGATACACGTCAATAGGGTAGTAAACCATAAGTCAAGATCAAATAGAGAGATAGACAATACAAGGATGAAAACATGGAAGGAAACAATGACGTATATAAGACATTTAATAGCGATAATCAGGATAATTCAGAAGTTATAATGGACTCGGAAGGTGAATAACAATACGATGGTCAGTTAGATCTCCCATTAGTAGCCCCCGAGCAGATAAACATTACTCCTGTATTGAAAGTTGTTCAACCGGTTGTAATGAAAAATGTTCAACCGGTTAGTGTATCGTTGGACAAAACAACTAAGGACAATGAAATAATGGAAATAATAGTGTGTAACGGTTTGAGGATTAAAAAGAATGTAAACACCGAAGTTGGAAATATAGAAAATAAAGAAAAAGACGAAATAAAAATTGTATATCCGAAATTGATAATTACTGGGAACAATCTTAGTACAGACAGTCATTATCACAAAATTGTTTTAATAGACGATCAGACGGATGTTGTATTATTGGAAAAGTGAAAAACAGAGACACCGTAGTTATATGTAGTATAGCGAAACGAGAAATCAGACATGTAAATTTGGACACCGAGAAATCGGACTTTGTAAACGCAATTCATTGTGTAAATAGATTTAACGACGTAAGAAAATGACATTGATTGTTACGTTCGTGATATTCCAAGGATGGGAAGATACGCAGAGAAATATAGACTGTGTTCATGATGTTTTGATGAATAAACAGTTAAGATGGAAAACAATACATGTTTATACACGAAAATTGTAATAAATAATTTTTGTGCGCCGGGGAATCAAACATGTCAAAATTCTAGTCTGGAAACCAACCGTTATGTATGTATCAAACGAACAATAAATTAAAATAGAACATTTGCCTATGTAAACATTTAGGTATTTTTTTCTTGACTTGTTTCAAATGTTGTTTTTTATTGTTTTATAAAAAAAAAAAGAAAAAAAAATTAAAGAAAAAATGAATACGATACAAGTATACACAAGTTTTATAATCTGACAGTGATGTGAGTGAAAAATATTTCACGCAATATTGTTATGTAAAATGTCGAATGTTATCATTTTAGAGACAAGACGATAAGTAATATGAATGTTTTCATTTATATGTGTATTTTCAAACTGTGATATATATATCTGAAGTGTGATCATAATAAAGATAAAAAAAAAATAATGTTAGTCCCCTGTACCAGAAAATAGACTTATACAATTCTGTTTTGGGTTTTGGACTTATAAAAATTATCTGAAGACGAAAATCCCGTATTGCATTTTTGATTTGCAGAAGCTGATAAAATTGGACTTGTCAAATATTCTGGAGCTAAGTCCTATTCGCCTTATACATTAGTAATAATTTATCTGACATCTCAACCGTCCACTCTATTAATTTCGCAAATGTAGAATAAAGAAACACAGTGAAATTCAGTTTAAAAGTAGTCCGATGTCATAATATGTAACAAAGGAATCTAAGCAATGATACATATATAAACAAAAGACTACAAGCAGTTACTGACTTGCCAGCTACAGACCTCAATGGATCTGTTTTAAAGATTATGTCTTCACCATATGAAAATCAAACAAAATCCCTACTGTTATCGGGGTTAAGTATTCTACCATAAAAAAAATATATGAGAAGAACGTAACCCGTATCGTGCCAAAAACTGATTTCAGAATAAATGTGTTTATTTGTGATGCAAAAAAACTATGAGTGAATCTATATTAATACCAACTATGTCATTCCTTATGACCTGACACCAGTATCATAACTATATCCCTTCTGAAAAAGTCTGTTTTAAAGTTTGGTTAGCCTTTTGAGGTAAATGCCGTCATTTTTGTGCTTTGTAAAGAATATTACCATCGGCTGTTTTCTGCTCTTTGATCTGTTTGACACATTTCCAATTTTAATTCTCAATTTTAAACATTTATATACAGCTAAAAGCTTCAACATTTTCCGCTCATGTTCTGTCAAATGAAAACGACAACAATCCAAGAGATGTGATAAGAGTTAATTCTTTATAATAAACATAACTCTTTTTGCAATTGAACAGGTACAGCAAAGTGGTTTAAAATGAAATTTCGTTCTTAATTAATTGAAACAATCTGTGATAAACCATGACGGTACAGTTACTCGTACTATCCACGCAAAAAATAACCACAAGCTTTCATATTTAACCGACTAATTAAAAGGAAGCTAAATGAAGAATTTCGGTCAAATATTATTGTTTCCACCATACAAATTTCGTGTTTTCTATCGTTAACCTAGATCTATTTACGCGCAATCCTTTAAAGGTTAGATCAGGTAAATAATGTAGATTATACTTATCAATTTATTCAACTATTATTTTTTAGCAGGATAAGTCCGTTTTATTACGCAGACGCACTTGTCCTGGAACAATATACAGATAAAAATGCAGGAAAATAGTAAATCTAAAGATCAAAAGATCAAAAGATGTTGTCCATTGGTTTGATATGTTTGTGCTTTTGATTTTGCCATTTGATAAGGGACCTGCCGTTTTGAATTTTCCTCGGCGTTTGATATTTTTATGATTTTACTTTTTGCTTGATCTTTCGCTACCAATTTTAATGAATAATAAATATACTTTAAAAAAAAAAAAAAAAAAAAAAAGGAACGGCATCAAGGAAAAAAAAAACACTTTTATTTTACTGTTTATAAATTTCCTGTTTACAAAACTTTGAATTTTTCGAAAAACTAAGGATTTTCTTATCCCAGGCATAGATTACCTTAGCCGTATTTGGCACAACTTTTTGGAATTTCGGATCCTAAATGCCCTTTAACTTTGTACTAGTTTGGCTTTATAAATATTTTGATATGAGCGCCACTGATGAGTCTTATGTAGACGAAACGTACGTCTGCCGTACTAAATTATAATCCTGGTACCTTTGATAACTATTATTTGTCACGCAGGATTCAGATTCAAATAAATAATTATATATTGGAGGGTACATGTAGTCATTAGTAGGGACACAACGTGTTCTTTTTTTAATAAATCCCATAGACTTGTTTTCCGCCTGTTTTATCTATTTTATTGCACAATATGTGAGAGAAAGCTTAGTTGTTTTGACAGACATAAAAATAAATCGGATTTGTTCCGCGTTTTGAAAATACAACAGATTTTTCACAGTTCTTGAAGTAAAATTACAATAAATTACATTCGCTATTTGAGACAAGATCGTTTACGATCCAATCGCACTTCTTGGCTACTGTTAGGTATTCTTTAATGGTCAGTCCTCGCAATATTGACAACCGTGTTATGCGTGTAGAACATTTTTCACACATTTAATGATTTGATTAATTTTGTACCAATTGCATCAGGTAATTTTCTTAAAATGACAGAAATTGTTCAAGATTTTTTTCCCGCACGTGTTCAATACTCAAGAAAATCAGCACATAAACCAACTAAATCTTCCTGATCTGATATTCTATAATCCAAATCGAATGACTATCGACAATATATTTACATTTGTACAGTAATAATAAAAACACAAACAAGAACCATTAAACCACCCTGACAAACTGCTCAAATATTGTAGATTGTTGATATTTTACGTAAAGTTAACTGCTAAGAGTTCAGAAGAACGTTTATGAATATAACAATTCAGGGAGATTTAGATGGAATCGACCCCGTTGAAAGCTGCATCACGATTGCCTCGATTATTTGAGAAATCTTGGAGTAACAAAATATCGGTATTATACCACATATAATTGATACAGATGTGACTATAAGCTGTCTATTTAAAAACATTAAATGTATTAAATATCTGTCAATAAATTAAAACATTAGGCATGCAGGATATTGAAGAGAAAAACAAATTGATCCATTTCTAGTCGATAGATATAGGGAAACAGAAGCGGGTGCACGATATCTATAAACATTTATTTGTTTGTTTTGGCACGGCTGTGAAAAGTGCTTTGGACGATCTAACGAAAATCGATTAACCGAAAAGAATTTCAGAAGTATATAACGCGTTGGAAATGCCTGTTTGATAACGAATTAAGGAGAAATGAACTGATGAGGAATGTTGAAAACTATCTTATAAAAAACTCTTTTTACCTGGAGACGCCTATTATGGAGACCAACCTGAGGCATTCGCAATGTTCAAAGAAGATGAAATTGATTATAATGATTCAACATCATCATTTGATCGTAGCTATAGTTTCTATGCATATAGGTGTATTTTGCAACCTACCCTAACAGCTTAGCTCTAATTTAGCTTATCGAGAACAATGATCGTGAACAAATAAGTAACGTTGGTCATGTATTCCGATGGGATTGCGAACAAGCTGGTATAAAATAGTGAAGGAAATCGTATCCAAAAACAACACATGCAAGATGAACATATTTATCTAATTTATTGAATTAGCAGCACAAATTTTGAAAAAAATAGGATTTATATTTTCATAAGATACTGATAATACTTTTAAACCAAAAATCGGATTTTTTTTTGGTTTAAAAGTATTATCAGTATCTTATAAAAAAAAAGCATTTTAAAACACACTGCTTTCAAAAAACTATCACTGACAGATGGATCTTCACAGCTCAATGATAGGACAAATGTAAATAAACATGATTTGTTTTCTTTAGTTGAAAAACTACATTTCTATTCTCTGGTCAATGTTGTCCTATACTAATGTTTCAAACGGCTGTTAATACTATTTTGAAGTACAGTAGCATAATAAAAAAATGTATAAAAATTAGAATATTTGTATCAATTTTATTATCATTATCGTGGAGGAATTGTTACACAGAATATGATATAATAGATAGAATTGATTGCAGTTTAGCTAAATTATCTATCGTAAAGGATCGTAGGACGCAGTCACAGAAACAATTATTTGACGAAGTAATCTGAACAAGTGACAATTATACGAACGTGTTTCGCGGCTGAAAACACAAATTATAGTCATAGTTACTAAATTCAGCACACCAATTATTAATTTACAATTTAGCGGATGCAATTTTTGGCTCTTCCCTCGCCGGGACTCGAACTCCTGCTATTTGGATATAGAGATAATACCGCCTACACAGTGTCTAGCACTCGAGACCACTCGGCCACCTTGATTGAATTTTAAATTCAGCTTTCAATGGACTAGTGAAAACTTTCCTCAGCAGTATAACATGTAGAATCTAGAGTTATAACATAGTTCAAGATATTTTATGCATGAAGATAGAATTGATTGCAGATAAGCTAAATCGTACGCGTAAAGGATCTTTTAAATACAGTCACAGAAACAATCAAGTACGTGTAAACAAGTGAAAATTCTACAGCAGATCTATCAATTGGATCACCTGTGGAGGTGATGCATGGCTGAAAACACCTATATTCATAATTACTCAAAACTTCATCACAACTATATCAAATCTACAAATTTGAGGAACAAATTGTATTTTTCCCTCGTTGGGTTCTAACTCATGACAGTGGGATTTCGTCCAGAGATGATAGACTTTTCACATCTTCTTTGTCTCTTAAAGCGGACTTTTGTCGATCCTTTAATTAGTGTTTTTTTCAATTTATGAACTCAAAGTTTTATATTGTTTTATCAGAGACATAATTATTCTGAACAATTCTGTATACAATTCAACTCTTGCTCGTGTAACCCATACTTTAGAGAAAAAAAACGTTATTTCTTCATAATGATCATATAATAGACTTAGTATAACTTATAAAATTAGCATATAGTTAGTATATGTTAACATTGACTTAAATACAATAATTTACATGATTTATAAATTGACCTAATCACAAAACTAAAGTCTCCATTCTAATTAAAACTTTTTTCCATATCAATCAAAACGATACATTTAACTAAAACGATTCACAAATAATAACAAATTAAAGTTATATTTCTCATAGAACTCTAAATACTAACAGGCTCATAAAAAACCCATATCAAAACATAATGTACTAAGCATACAATTTGAGATAGCAAGGAGGACACAAAACTTTGATGAACATACATAATTTACCTCAATATCACAATATTTGCTAAATTTAATTTAAATTCTTGATCATTTTTCACATTTCTCGATTGGTGTTAAAAAAATATTTCTCATCTCAGCATTGTTCTAGGCAAATGATTGGTCGAAATTCAATTAAAATGTCAAATTTTCTTGGTTTCTTATGAATTTCCTTTTGTCACGTTATGAAAAAGGCGACCATGTCTGATGAGGTCACATAACAAGGACATATTGCTTTCTGCAAATGATTGAAAATGAAGGATCAATTTCTAGGTATGCAAATGTCTCGAGTGGAGAAATACAAATGTAGCATAACACACTTGCGGTTGTTGAATCTATATGTCCCAAAGTTCGATAGTATAATTGGTAACTTATGTATCAACGGTACTTGTGAATTATATATAAATACGGATGCTTTCATATATTTTCATGAAGATAATATCAACTAATATTTGATATCTAGTTGGAAAGTATACCCTTGTTTGTCACTTCAAGCCAAACGTCACACTTGAAAAACGTAGAAATAAAGGACTGTTACAGTTTTAGTTATAGTTCAATATTATGTACAATTTCATACACTTAAGCTCTGCAGTTAAACCGGATTTTTTTATTTATGAATATTTACTTTTAAATATGTTTTCAAATACACAAATATATTTCATCAAAACTGTCTAATTTATAAATCTCTTCTTTCGAGCATTGGGATTGGAACCTTGGTTTCCAGCATTTTCTACTATGCTTATAATAAGCCATTTGACTGCATTCTAAATGAAGTTTCTGGCGGTGAGATCGTTGATGACAGAGCCAAAACGTAATCTTTGAAAACACTAAAGCGTCTTCTGATTGACTGACAGTCTTTTGTCTAAAAGCTCAAAGACGTACTTTTGTCATGTGACCGCTTTTTCATGATTTACTCCGGCTTTTAATGGAATTTAGAATTAAATTATAAGAAATAACTTAACCACTTTTCTGTATCTTCTAAATAATGTCTCTAAGCGGGTTATTCGGTGTGCACCACGTTTTGGATGTTATTCCATCATAGACATAAAAAAATATTACAGTCATTCCTAAAACACAAGTCTAAATTGAAAATAATGTTCAAACCTATATATGATTGCTTTGGAGAAAAGGGATTTTTAAACGTGTGAATGCAAAAGAACATTCTTGGTAAAGGGGCTCCACATAATGCACACACAACATTTTTTAAAAGACAATAAGTGAAAAAGTATATCTTAAACTAACAGGTCGTTCAACGGATGTTCTTAAACCCTGATCTTCTGTAAATAAACATATACATTTGTAGGATGTACTTTATTATGACTAAATATCGATGTATAATGTAAGAGTCCATTATGTCTCACATGAGACGTACATAAAAAAGTTCTGTGTGTATGTGATGTGATTGTTAAAATTATGTTTTGTTGTGTGTCATATTCTAAATTCAAATCTGTTCCAAATAGCATGACATCCAAAACTGGATGCGGTTAATCATTGAATACTGCATGTAGAATCTGTAAAAAAACAGTATATGAATAAATATTAAATAACAGAAGTATTTCAAAATAGACAAATATCCAGTTGAAATTGGGACTCTCTATTACAAAAGCACACTATATATACATATATTTCACGTGCCTGAGGAAAATGAGTTCACTGAAGACAATTCCTATTTTCCGAGCGCCGCGCCCGAGGAAACATGACTTTTCGAAGGTGAAATCTCCATTTTCCCCTAAGACAAGGGAAATTAATGTGATATTCCACTACCTATTCTTTGTTTTCTACTAAGTACCTGGAAAAAAATATTATTTTACATACATTTTTTCCAAACCAGTTGTTCTCATAAAAAAAAAGACATAATTCTAAATATTGATAAACAGTACCGATCAAAAGACAATAATTTATTTCTGAAATAATTATGAACAGGGTAGTGATTTTATTATCGCAAATGTTTTGAAAATTGTTCAAAACGCTACTTTCGCTAATTTAGTCCTGGAATCTATGATGAGTTTATTCATTAACAGGCGTAACGTTGCACAAGAAAGTTCCGATCTTCAAAGAGTAATATGATACTCACAGGGGAATATGATTTTTTTTCATTGTCAAACGGAATAGTCTCAACTAATCTAAAAAAAGATCTTCAAACTATTAAATTTAACATGCAGTGGAATAAAAAGACCTCTCTGGTATCCTTTCTTTTTATTGTTCACACCTATCTCTTTGGTTATTTAACATGTTTAATGTTCAATGAAGTCATACAATAACATATTGAAGTATGTTACAAACTTATTTTGTCACAAAATATAGTATGTAGCTAACAGATAATAGGAATTTTCTTTTCGAAAGACTGATGTAAAACAAAATATAATAATATTTGTTTGAACTACTGTGAGCGGTGTCGTACTCCTTTTATGTGACATTACATGAAAAACTTAATCCTAATATATTTGGTTACTTGAACAAAGCCAAAATGTGGTAAATAATATGTTTGAAAAATAGGACGTAACTTTTAAAGACAACCACTTATCCCGCTTACGAAAACTGTAAGAATCCAAACGTATAAATTACCAAATCCAACCATTCGACACGATTCATAAGTAACATTAGATATCAATATAGAAAATTATACATAATTTATCTGAACTGTAAATTGTCGAATATAAGATATGATCCATATGTACTAGTTATCACGGGGGGACTTAGTTACTAGACCAAGAAGCAAATGACCAAAATATTGTTCTATATCTAACATGTCTAAACGATAAACTGTGTTGTCATGTCTTTGTGTGGTAAATATTGGTGTAAACGTGGACAGTTTAATTAAACATCTCTTGACTCATATCTAAAAACAATGTATTAGTATTGTGGATATTTGAGTATAACATGTCCATTATAATTTAGAAAAGAATAAAATAAAACATTCATTAAATATTCCTATTTCTAGAATAAGAACTAACCTTCAAGTACTCGTAAAGTGGTTTGTGTTTGTACCGAGTAAAATAGCTGTCAAGAATGTGATGGTGTTTTGACGTACATGTTAACACAAAAAAAGAAGTTCTTATGAATAAAATTCGAAATTCCTTTACATTTTAGTTCATGAAGAAAGGAACAATAGAATAAACTTGATTATTTTAAATAAGCCATGCCGCAAGCTTTGTTTGAGTAGAAGTGTCTGCATTATTGAAAAAGTATGATAAGTGAATGTTAGCCTCGGCCTGGCAAAATACCCACACAGTTTCAGTTAATGACAGTTAGATCTAAATGGCGTTTCCAGAAGGTAGTTATACTACTATCCAGCTGTTTGAAGAAAACAAACTATTATAGTTAGGAATTTTTCGACTACCTTTTTATGTTATATGATACAGCGGCACTGCACTTTCATGTTTTTTATACTATAAAGATGTCAACTATCAGTTAGGTAACATATCAGACGATGATAAACCTACCTAAACTCTTGGCCATAATCTTTCTTGTCTCATGTCGCGAAACAGGCCACTGACAAATGGTCGTATCGGTAGAAAGAGTGTGCAAGGGGGTAAGTTATTGGCTAATTAGCTTAATTTGATGATATTTTTGATGCAAAATTATGACTAAATTTTACGAGAAACACTTAAAAGACTGCGCTGTGTGCCATTACAATTAAGTTCACTTGAGTATGTCAGGAAGAATACTTTGCACATATTGATTTATACATTTGAAATTCACATGAACTTGTTAACTGTATATTAAAATCAATAGTATACGTTTTGCTCGCATACGACACTTGACGTAAGCGATGCGCATTTCGTTTCTGAAGTCGGAAAAATACTTCCCTTTTGTCAATAGTTCTTATTATATAAAAGAAATTCCAGGATGTTTGCTACTATCTTTCAAAATAACAACCTTTTCAAAAGACTTGTAAAACTTGATAGCATACAAATAAAGGAGCTAAAAAGAAGACAAAAATGGTGGGTACCGTAGTATGTTTTTGAGATATAAGCCTTTGACAATTTGGCTCAAAATCAATCTCTCTAATATACTTTTCTTAAAATTAAGATTGGCACCTTTTTTCTTTCAGAATTGATGTTATACAACTTTCAGTCGTTTTAAAATATATGTACATTGTAATAGAGTTATGAAAATAAAAAGAGGGCTTAGTGTGCAAATTCTTTTTTTGTAACAAATTCGGGATGTTGTAAGGCCACACCAATTTAATTCCTTGTTCGACGGATCCGCCCGCACCTATTTTTTTCAAAACAGATTTTTTTTATTTTTTTTATATTCCCGCTTCCCGCATCTGGAAATGTAATCATGTCTATATCCCGCACCGTTTTTTGTAAATATTATAAAAAGATATCAACATTTGTTTTATTTAAATCACAGTCTAACCTGTATATAACGATTTTAAACCTATAAGCACCCCATCACACTGGGTAAATATCTGTGAGAATATTTGTTTCAGCATGAAAGCGATTTATCCCACGTGGGAGTGCTCCGTAAATATATATAACAGCGGAAATACTTGTACAGAACAAAACATTGGTTTCTTTCCCCCTTACTTATATTCCCTATAAAAAATGTTCGTTCTTAGAATAAAGTACAAAGAACTTCTGAAGGATTTGCCTTCAACTGCAATTATATTGTATGCTGGCGAAACAAAACTATCCATAGCCACTGCATGTTTATGCATCTGTCCTGATTGATTTAGGGGCCTGTCGTTCAGCAGTTTTCGTTTGTTGATGTGGATCATTGGTATTTTCCCGTTTGGATATATAAATTAGATAGTTGGTTTTACTTTTCGAATTGTGTACACTAATAATTTTGGGGTCCCTTATAGCTTGCTGTTTGGTCTGGATCAAAGCCCTGTGTAAAAGGCCGTACTTTGACCTGTGTTTGTTATTATCAGATTGGGAACAACCCTCCCTCAGACAAGGGGTCATTTTACTGTTGCAGAAAAGGAAATAGAAATACAAAGGATTTGTATAGTGCTACTATAAAAAAAACTTAGAATTCTTTACTCAAAAAGAGGAGAAATACATCATATTTAAAAAACTTTTCTAAAAGAGGGGTCCACTTATTTTGAATAATATTAAACTGTTAAAGTAAATGTGTTAACATGGTTTAAGTCCAGGAATATTACCAAATTCCTGGACATGTTTTGACCATTTAATACAAGATAGATATATAGTTCTTTGGGAAAATATGAGCCCTTTTGTATTAAAAAGTGTTTTTTACAAAGAAATATATTAAAACTTATATTGACCCCTCATAAAAGGGATATTTAGAACATTAAGGGGTTGTTCCCAACGTGATTATGACTTAGATGTAGAATTGTCTCATTGTCAGTCACACATACATAGACCAGATTTAATTATACAATTATTTCTTGGTGAACAGGGAAAAATACTTCATAAATTAAAGAAATGTCAAAGTACAAGTGATAAATCAAGTTTTAATATTGTCAAAACCTACTATTTTATGTTTACAAAAAAAATTATAATCGCTCGCCTTTACTTTTCAAGCGTCGCCTCAAAAATTTGCAAATTAAATATTTTTTTATTTAAATTTTCAAATCGCTCGCTCGCCCCTATTTTTGGAGTCCAAATATCCGTAGAACAAGAAATTAAATTGGTGTGGCCTAATGGACGTTGTCAAGATTGGATCAAAATGTTCTGTATAAGAAAATTAGAGATTTACATTTGACGAAACGAAATTCAATTAGATTTACCTTCCAAAAACTTTTTTCTTTTTTTTCTTGACGATTTCTTTGACTCAGCTTTTTCTTCTGTTTTTCTTTCTACAACATATACAAAGATAAATAAAAAAAAATCCGTCTCACAAGACAGATTTCGAAGAAATCTAAAATGAAAAATGAGTAAATATGTATATGAAGAGATTAAAAAAAATACATATTGAAAAACTTATAAAATAATAAGTCATCTGATCTTGAAATTATAATATTGTCTGCTAAGCTTATAAAACAGGTCCAGTAATTATTAACCCTTAGAAATATAGTTTGACTTAGTATCTTTGACTCCCTTTCAGCATTTATATTAGCCAATTAGTTTTTCGAAATAAAATCGATTATTAGACCTACAAGTGTACGTCTATGCAGAAAATATGAACATGTATATATAATTGCATCATTCGTCATATATCGGTGACGTCGGTATTTCTACAGGTACTCATTGTAAAGCAAAACTGGACGACTTGTTGTTGTATTCATATGAAGCAAAACTCATACAAAACATAAGCATTGAGACAATATAGAACAACAACTCGCAAAGTAACTTTTGTCACTTTAAGATACATTAAAGATACATTGGAAGTGTTCTGTCACTGAATATCATATATGTCTATGATTACTTTCACCCAATCAATCCACGAGAACTTTGAATTAAGAACACACTCGAAAGTAGAAGTTCTGATCTTTTTCACGATATTGACACAGACGGTGACATTAAACAAGAACATCTGACACATGTGATGATGTATACATTCCAATTGTAAACCTTTTATTTCGCATCTGGCTTTTATATAACCCTTTCTTAAATATTTTTATATTTTTAAAATGCGTACGCTCGTTCTTTAATAGCATGGTGTTTTTTCACTTAAACTGCTCCAACAAAATTATAAGGAAGTTGTAAGGTCATCGTCAAGAATTGATTGACATACACCAGTAATGTGTCGGTGTGTCTTATTTTATTCAAGAAATGTGTTTGCAGTCCCAGATTATTAGATACCACTGTAGTCATCTGATTTATAATTTTACCAATTGTGACCGATTCCTGATTATTACAGAAGACGTTTACCCCCGTTTTGGATGAAATACATTCACTGATTTTCTGTTTGTTTGCAATTTCCCTATAAACCTAACTTTTGGTAACGATGGTAAACTAATGTTGCCTAACCCTTTATCTGATATAACCAAAATAAAATGGTTACACAACTATAAATCTTAACCGGTTTTTTTTTTGGCACTGAATAACAAAACAAAATGAATTACACAAATTGGGTACCAACTTTAAAAAAAAATTACGAATAACAGAATGTACACAAACAAATGAACATGTATGCAGTCATTTAAAAATTTCAATCAAATAGTATAGTGTTGTTTTCGTTGCTCTTTCGATTGTAAAGTATCAAGAGAAATGATTTTAATAGAATGTACATGATTCTCAAAAATCAATATGGACAACTTTTCATTTGATCAAATAACACAAATAATACATACTTGCTACTATAGGTAAACGAATGACATTGAATGATACACAATCCTCATACCGCATATCAAGCTACATATGCCCCGACATGACAATTGATAAAAATTAAAACGAGAAAAACTAACAGCCTTATTTTTATAAAAAAAATAAAAAGGTAAATGAAAAACAAATATGGTAATTAGCAACAATTACATGTACTCACTGAAATACTGCTCCTCATCGGAATAGGAACATATTACATTTGGCAGTGTTAAACATATTATCACGTGCTTAACCCTCCCCAAACCTGAAACAGTAAGATCAAAAACTATATGAAAATTGAGAGACAATTTTCTTATTAGAGAATGACCACATTTTGAATACAATAAACTAATAAATAAATAACTCTTTAATGATGTTAGTATAGATCAAAATCAAATAACAGTTAGTCTTGTAAATGCAATTTAGTCTTATTATTGATCTAACCTTTATAGGAAAAGTCAGAACAATCAGTTATTAACTCTATGTCAGTTATTTTGTCAATTTTTACAATTAATCAATGCGGTAAATTCAGTCCTGTTCGGTCTCTCGAAGTCAATAAAGATATGTTCAGACAGTTAAGAAATCGTATTCTACCTGTAGAAATCAACATTATACTTAATTTTGTAATTAGCTGCTTACCGTACGATTGCTACATGTTTTGTTTAACAATTCGGAGTTGACGAATTGTGTGTATGTCGAAGCTAATGTAAGGTTGATTTCTTTGATGAGTATTTACAACTATTAGATTGGTGCAACAACGTGCATTTAATCCCAGATGGTTTTAGTTTTTAGTTGCCAACCCCTGCTATAACGAATCATGTCACGACATGACATGATAAGTCAAAAGGCGTGTGAAAATGCATAACGTAGATGTAGACTTCATAACAGGAAGATGTATCAATTTGGACGTTGTTTTCCTCAATCCGTATATAGGTATATATATCTTTCCCATCTTAAAAGTTTTACTGTCGATATGAACATGACAACATCTAACACCAGTGTTGCAAACACAGGTTATCTTGCATTGTAGCAAATTGACCCTTTGCTGTGATACAGAAGCAACACTTTCTTGATGTTTTACCTACAGTAATGATTTGAAGTGTAATCAATTTGTTCTATGGGTTTTTTCTGATGACTTAGGTACCGGTGCAGCGACGGTGGTAACATTGTCAGTACTAGTATATACACAGTGGGTGCATTGACGACCACATTGGTGTCTGCATTTGATATATGTACACAAGTTTGCATGCTGTTGTATGTTTTTGTTTTTTTTAGCTATTTTAAAAAGACACACTAAACCAATTTTGTAGTAGAGGCTCTCAAGAGCCTGTGATGCTCACCTGACTCTACCTGAGTTTTTGAAATCATATAAAAAGGATAAAAGTCTTAACAGATACTTAAATAATGAATGAGGCCATATTAAATATTGCATTCCATTCTGGGGTTCTCCAAAGAATGACATTTGTATGTAATTCTTTTAAAGTGGTATGTTAAACTGAAGCCCCAGCTGTCAGCCATATTGAATGATAGATTGGCTACAAAGTAACAACACTTGGTCAGCATCTCAAAAGGAGCATTCATGCTATGTTTGGTTTCATTCCATTCAGTAGTTCTCGATAGGTAGACATTTGTATGCATTTTCTATATGGTTCTATGCTACATGTACACTAAGTCCCCTATGGCGGCCATTTTGGATGATGGATCGGTTACTAAGTAACAACACTTGGTCAGCACCTCAAAAGGAACATTCATGCTATGTTTAACTTCATTTCATTCTGTGGTTCTCTAAAAGAAGACATTTGAATGTATTTCCCAAAGGGTCCTATATTTAACTAAGTCCCCCTATGGTGGCAATCTTGGATGATGGATCGGCTACAAAGTTACAGCACTTAGTCAGCACCTCATAAGGAACTTTTACGTTATGTTGAGTTTTATTCCATTCTGTGGTTCACTAAAAGAAGACATTTGTATGTATTTCCCATAGGGTCCTATGTTAAACTAAGTCCCCGCTGGGGGCCATCTTGGATGATGGATCGCCTAAAAAGTAACAACACTTGGTCAGCATCGCATAAGGAACATTCAAGCCATGTTTGCTTCCATTCAATTCAGTGGTTCTCTAGAAGAAGTTCAAAATGTAAAAAGATAACGACGACGACGGACGACGACGACGAACGACCGACCACAGACGATGGACGACGACAGACGACGGACGGCTACGAACGACGACAGAAGATGGACGACGAACGCCAAGTGATGACAATAGCTGACACGGTAAATTCCGCTTTTTTTACTTACATACATTGTATATGTGTGGGGGATAGTTTAAGTTTTTTCAGACATATCATAATATATAAAGATCGAGATATTGAACAAAAAACATTTTCACTTTTTATTTTATAGTAAATTTTATTTTTTCAGCACTTTTGAAATCAGCTTTTCTGTGAAAACAAATTAGAGAAAATTAGCCCTACCTCACACATGTCAAATTTTTAATATACAAAACGACATTCTACTGCTACCTTTAATTGCATTCAACAGTGACCTGTTTTTATGCTTTCAGAACAAAAAACACAATTAGGCAGATATTCAAAACAACTGCCAGTTTAGTAACATTTACATGATAACAAGACACACAATATATAATTGTTTTGATCTGAACTTGATGTAAAACAATTATTATGGACAATGCTCTCTCTCAGTCAGAATTTCATTTTGGCAAAATTAAAATGTAGCTTTAGGAAATACCCCCCAAACCCATAAACAGCTGGAATAAGGGGATGCATCGAGTTTACTCACACCAATGATTAAATACAACATTGTAAAGAAAAGATCAAATGACTTTGTCTACCAATATCAAATTGATTTTGTAATAGACAAATCTGATAACGTTTCAATATAATTATAATAATATCATAGACATTAACCTTTTAAAAAACTCTTAAAATTTCTTACAGTTACTGGTTCAATATTATAAAATTATCAAGAAATTGCGATTTGTACCTTTAATTTTGAATATTGCCGTTAAACACATTTTTTAATTAAATTGATGAGATAAATAACGAGAAGGAATTGTAGGCATAATATAAAGTTAAAATTGCGTCTTTTTTTGTGCATACGCCTATTTTTTTTTTTTTTTTTTTTTAATTATATGTAGATAAGATACGATTTGCTATCAGTAATAACATCAATAAGGTGGTTGTTCACATAACGTAAAAAGTGTTTAATATCGATATAGTGTTGT
Organism: Mytilus galloprovincialis; assembly: GCA_037788925.1. NCBI lineage: Eukaryota > Metazoa > Mollusca > Bivalvia > Mytilida > Mytilidae > Mytilus > Mytilus galloprovincialis. Next base: position 40,669,877 of record CM075333.1, on the reverse strand, counting down.
GTGAATGGTGTGCTCTCATTTACCTGCTAATTCCAGTTGTTGTGTTGTCGGTATTTTCGACGGTATATTGGATGTTCTATGGGTAAATGGGTGTTCATCATCAGGATAGAATATACGATCTGTAATTAATTACAAATAAGTGAAATTGATTAGAATTAAAAACCAATTGTTCAGAGAACAATTGAAGGTCTTTCCACTGAAAACAATGTATTTTAATATGAAAGTTGTAAAATTAAGTTTAAAATGTCATTTCAATCGTCAACTGATAGGTTATTGTACGCTGATTCTAGAAATATATGGTTTCTATACAATATTTTTTAAATAAGGGAGATAATTTGTTACTTTCGGTTTGAAAAATGTTACTTCCGATAATATTTGAATATTTAATTGACACTGATTCCAAAAAGATCTGGTTCTATATACTTTTTTATTAATAAAGTACAAAAATAGCTTCTTCCGGTTTACACAAGGTCACTTCCGGTTGTTTTTTTCAAGGTTAAATGGTTTGATACCTTTCGCCAAAAGTCTCATGGATATATCATGTATAAATATGAGCTGAAAGCAAAGGTCAAAAACTAGAACGTCAAATTAATCTATGACCTTGAGATCAATTTCAAGGTCATAAACCAAGGACCTCAAATCAAAAGACCATAGGACTTAATTATATTTGGTTAATCAGTTATATCACCATACACGTATTTTTAAATACAAGAGGGGAGAAAACTCACTTTTACGTTCAACGTACCCTTGCAATCAAAATTTACGTGTTACGACATGTCGCAACTAACAATTTAGAAAAAATAATTTGTCGATATCTTATACAGTTTCTGGAAATTAGTGGAAATAAGCCAAATTCAAAAATTGGAATATGACCTTGACCTTTGACCTTGACCTAATTTTCATTTTTTGGGACCAAGGACCTCAAATCAAAAGATCCTAGGTCTTTAGCACTTATGGTTTACAAGATAGAAATGCATATCACTTATATCAAATGCATAAGGGGAAATAACTCTCATATGGAGCGTTCATATCACTTCGGTCAAAATAGGACAAATCATGCGAAGGATATAACGAGCAATTTTGTAAAATAAATTTGTCATAATATTTTACGGTTGCGAAGGAGATGCGCTAACAAGGAAAACAGTGTTTGGGGAGATAACTCCTACAAAGAAAAGTATTCCTTTACGCAGGGTAAATTTCAAAAGCGCATAAACTGTTCGATATCATATACCAAATATCTAAGCGACATATTGCGAAACAAATGTTTATCGCAAGAACAAAATTAGGCGGAAGAAAAAAAAAAAATTAAAAACCAATTGTTCAGAGAACAATTGAAGGTCTTTCCACCAAAACAATGTATTTTAATATGAAAGGTGTAAAAATAGGTTTAAAATGTCATTTCAATCATCAAATGATAGCTTATTGTACGCTGATGCCAAAAATATATGGTTTCTAAACAATATTTTTTTAGATAAGGGAGATAATTTCTTACTTCACGTTTGAAAAACTCTATTTCCGATAATATTTGACTATTTACTTGACACTGATTCCAAAAATATCTTGTTTTTTATACTTTTATGTAATAAAGTACAATAAATAGCTACTTCCGGTTTACACAAGGTCACTTCCGGTTGTTTTTTTAAGTTTAAATGGTTTGATACCGTTTGTCAAAAAGTCTCATGACTTTATTATGTATACAGATGGGGTAAAAGCAAAGGTCAAAATCTAGAACGTCAAATTAAGCTATGACCTTGTGATCAATTTCAAGGTCATTAACCAAGAACCTCAAATCAAAAGACCATAGGTCTTAATTATGTTTAGTTAATGAGTTATATCACCATACGCGTATTTTTAAATACCAAAGGGGAGAAAACTCCCTTTCACATTCAACGTACCCTTGCAATCAAAATTTACGTGTTACGACATGTCACAACAAACGATTTAGAAAAAATAATTTGTCGATATCTTAAACGTTTTTTGGAAATGAGTGGAAATGAGCCATATTCAAAAATTAGAATATGACCTTGACCTTTGACCTTGACCTAATTTTCATTTTTTTGGACCAAGGACCTCAAATCAAAAGATCCTAGGTCTCTATCAATTATACAAAACAAATGTTTATCGCAAGAACAAAATTAGGCGGAAAAAAAAAATTCAGAGAACAATTGAAGGTCTTTCCATCCTTTTTGATATGAAAAGTTGTGAAACTAAGTTTAAAATGTCATTTCAATTGTCAAATGATAGCTCCTAGTAAGCTGATTCCAAAAATATATTGTTTCCATACATTTTTTTTTAAATAAGGGAGATAATTTGTTACTTCCGGTTTGAAAAATGTTACTTCCGATTATATTTAAATATTTACTTGAAACCGATTCCAAAAATATCTGGTTCTATATACTTTTATATTAATAAAGTACAAAAAATAGCTACTTCCGGTTTACAAAAGGTCACTTCCGGTTGTTTTTTTTCAAGGTTAAATGGCTTGATACCTTTTTCTAAAAGTTGTATATCTTTATCATGTATACATATAGAATAAAAGCAAAGGTCAAAATATAGAACGTCAAATTAAGCTATGACCTTGAGATCAATTTCAAGGTCATAAACCAAGGACCTCAAATCAAAAGACCATAGGTCTTAATTATATTTAGTTAATGAGTTATATCACCAAACGCGTATTTTTTAATACAAGAGGGGAGAAAACTCCCTTTCACATTCAACGTACGCTTGCAATCAAAATTTACATCTTACGACATGTCGCAACTAACAATTTAGTAAAAATAATTTGTTGATATCTTATACAGTCTTTGGATATAAGTGAAAATAAGCCAAATTCAAATATTAAAATATGACCTTGACCTTTGACCTTGACCTAATTTTCATTTTTTGGGACCAAGGACCTCAAATCAAAAGATCCTAGGTCTCTATCACTTATGGTTTATAAGATAGAAATTCATATCACTTATATCAGATGCATAAGGGGAAATAACTCTCATATGGAGCGGTCATATCGCTTCGGTCAAAATAGGACAAATCATGCGAAGGATATAACGAGCAATTTTGTAAAATAAATTTGTCATAATCTTTTACGGTTGCGAAGGAGATGCGCTAACAAGGAAAACAGTGTTTGGGGAGATAACTCCTACAAAGAAAAGTATTTGTTTACGCAGGGTAAATTTCAAAAGCGCATAAACTGTTCGATATCATATACAAAATATCTAAGCGACATATTGCGAAACAAATGTTTATCGCAAGAACAAAATTAGGCGGAAGAAAAAAAAAATAATCAGAAGAAAAGCAATAGGTCTTTCCACAGAAAAGTGGAAAGACCTAAAAAATAATCAGAAGAAAAACAATAGGTCTTTCCACAGAAAAGTGGAAAGACCTAATAAACATCAAAATTCATAGTTTTTGTATTGAAACTGATACAATAAGAACTACACAGGTGTTTGTTCATATCATTTTCTTTGATATGCATGTATGATAAAGAATATTAAGTCGAATATTTACTTTTTTTTTACTTTTTTTTTCTTTCTTAAACCAATTTTGAGATACATCAAATACCGGTTCCTTATCTCGCTCTCGTTATCATTAGTATAGAACATTTATTATGGTTACAAATTATGTTAGTACACAACTTTTTATTAATCAGGTTATAATTGATGTCTTCACCTTCATGACTTTTATACGTGTTTCTTTGTTTACAAAATAGCTAGATAACACGTGTATTGCATTATATGAATATGGAATATACTTAAGTGTATTGTTCAAGGAATTGTCCATAATACCTTCTTTTTTTTTATTAATTTAAAGTTATCGTCCTGAAAATTGATTTTAAGAACTGTAATGTATTATTTTGAAATATCATTAATTTTATAACAATAACTCGGTCAACGTAATAAACTACATAACAATCGTTTTTATATTTAATTCATATATAACAATAACATTGTCAATATACTTATATATTATTAATCAATTTTGAGTGACGAGTTGTAATGTCAATAAAATTAAAAATGCTAACTAGAAAATATTTTGTGGTCCATGCATGCCTCACATTTGAATAACGTTATTCTATTCCTTTGCTAACAAAATAATGATGTTTTTATAATTTGATTAATCCCGACTCATCGTAAAATTGATAAAAGAAATGGGGAATGTGTCAAAGCGACAACAACTTGACCATAGAGCATAGAGCAGACAACAGCCGAAGGTCACCAATGGGTCTTCAATGTAGCGAGAAACTCCCGCACCCGTAGGCGTCTTTCAGCTGGCCATGTTTTTTTGTATAGAACTTGATTTTTTTGTTTTAATTGATCACAATTTGTTATTTCTAAGCTAGCATGCAAACATATGTTTAACCTTTGTCAATTTTTTTTAAACAAAATCAATCAGTTCTTAGTTAATTTATATATCAATGTCACTTTGTTTAGTTTCTTTTGTTACCTTTTCTAACATCAGACTCTTTCGAACTTAGTTGTTTTATTGTGCGTAGTACTGTGAATTTTTTTTCTACATTGGATAGAGGTATAGGGAGAGGATTGAGATCTCAATAAATATGTTTAACCACGCCTTTTGTTTTAAGTCTGTCCAAAGTCTGGACCCTCTGGTCTGTGTCACTCTTTGATGATTTGTATTTTATACATTTCGGAGTTTAGTAACGAATGGACAACAACTGTTATATTTCTGACTAAGTGCAGGCATTTTCTTATGTAGTAACCTGGTTTAATAGCTAGCTGAACTTTTAACTTGTACGACAGTCGTATAAATTCCAATGAATTACAGGCTCCTAGCTTAAGAAAGACACAAACATGTACAGAAAGAGCTGTATATGATGGTGACTCTTGGATATTCATTTGTTTAATTTCTGTTTCTCGTATGTGTTGTTCTTATATTTTCAAGGTGTCTGAAACTTAGTAAATGGGGTGGAAATACCAATTTTCACTGCAAATGGTAGCAATACTGAACTATTCCTATGATTGTTTGATTTAAGCAGTTTCCGAAAGCCGTTTAAAAATGAGCAAATTCCAAAGTAGTACTAGTATTCACGTTTGTACACATATGTTTGGTACAAACATTGAACCATGAATGAAATAATCATGAATCATTTGCCTTAAATTTAACTATATTATCAAATGTTGAATTATTTTAAAGAATTAAATTTCCCTAGTTGTACTTGGATTATTGTTTGGAATTTTGGATGTATAATTATCTTAAACTTGGTATTTGATTTGCTTTTCAACTGTTCTGTTTCGAGTGTCAATGTAGTGCCATAAGTCTTAAGTAGACTAAATCTTAATCTGCCGAGGCAAAGTAGTAACCTGATATTAAGGACGAGCTTTTTCAACCACTTCTTTGATGCAACTGCTGGTTGACGTTATACCATTTTTCGGTATATGAACCATTGCACTTTTTAACAAAGATGTATGATAGATTTTAAATCGAAAAAAAAAATCGTTTTTTTAGTATAAAAATTCAACTTTTAATGTTTTCATATTAATTTTTTTGCAAAACGCATGTTACGCTACTATCTTACAATTTCAGACTCCACTAGACCTTTATACATCTCCAATTAGATGATATGTCAAGTCAACTCACAACAATAATAAAAAAGATTGTTAAGAAATAAAATTTAACGTAATTTTCACCCATATCAAAACCTTATTTGTGATGATATTTGGATTTAATAGGCGCTAACTGTTTAGTGTCTTAAAATATCAGTTGTATTTGTACGAGGCTGAGAAAAAGGTGTAATGCAATCTTTAGCAATATATTACTCCTGTTTCGAGTCGAGTACAAATACAGTTGATATTTGAATACACTAAACAGTTATTGTCTTTATCCTTCAATAAATTCTGTATATTGTTTGTGCTTTGAAAGACACAACAAAAATCACATTTTTGGTATCTATTTTCGATTTAAAACTCCTTGCGGCTCGCGAAATAATATTAAAATCACACATTCAGCTGAAGACGGGTTTGCAAAAAAGGACTATCGAATGGTCAACAAGTATACATCGCTCTAGGTGAATAATTATCTATTTTAACTTATAAACTAATTTCAACAGTAAAATCAAATAACAAAACATTATCCAATTTGAAACAGAAGTGTACGAGTTGTCCTACGCTTCAGAATTTTGACCTGAACTTGACATTCACTTTACATGCATGCTTAAATTGACATGGTTGATTTTGCGTTACATATGTACACATTCAATCTTTGAAATCAATGATTGTCGTCGTAGAAAATACTGCTGTTCATGTTCGTCTGTTATCAGAAAATTGGTTTAATTTTGATTGCTCTGAAGAAATTTTAAAAAATTATTGGAGAAAATAAAACGTATAAAAGTTATCGTTAGTTCCCATAAGGTCAAACATACGTCATTGGATTGCAACTGCAATCCACATTATGAGGTCACGCAGGTTCATACAACACTCGTCAACAGCAATACACAAACGTAGTCCGGAAGTGTATAGTACACAGATAAAGCTTTACTAGAACACACCCGCGAAATCGCGGGCATTCAGAGCGTAGTTTAAAGTATCAGTATGTAAAGTGTTGTTGGAAGAATTTTGTTAAATACAGAATGACTGGAGAATTTCAGCAAAAGTATCATAAGTCATAGGTTATTGGGGACAGGAAAATGTTTTTTTTTACCCTCCACCTTTATTTCCAAAGTTCCCAATTTTTGGTTTTCTATCAATTTCAATATGAACATACATTTAGTATGTTATGAACATTTATTTAAGTAAGGAGCCTGTAATTCAGTGGTTGTCGTTTGTTTATGTGTTACATATTTGTTTTTCGTTCATTTTTTGTACATAAATAAGGCCGCTAGTTTTCTCGTTTGCATTGTTTTACATTGTCATTTCGGGGCCTTTTGAAGCTGGGTATGCGGTATGGGCTTTGCTCTTTATTGAAGGCCGTACGGTAACCTATAATTGTTAATTTCTGTGTCATTTTGGTCTCTTGTGGAGAGTTGTCTCTACATGGCAATCATACCACATCTTCTTTTTTTTTGTAATCAATGAATTTTGTAAAAGATTTAATGACTGGAGAATTTCAGAAAAAGTATCAAAAGTTCACATGAATAATTTTAGCGCTTATCTGTATATTATGAACATTCATTACTATATACATGATATAAATAAAGCGTATTTACTTTCAATTCTAAGTTTACTAATCGATCCATGGTGATCATTGATATAGTATACAGACCCTCTCTATTTAATAAACTCTGTGACTGCCGTGGATAGTAAACTTGAAAATGATAGCAGATAAAATTCTGAAAATACACTTTATTCGTAGTATATGTATGTTCAAAGTATACAGAAAAACGCAAACCGGAAGTCTAATCTGACTTAAAATTTCGTACAATGACGGGACAATACCCGGATGCCTTTTTTCTCGTTTTTCTCCTAAAATAACTCAATCTGAATAATCATATGAATGGATGACAAATGCGACTATGCACTGTACCTATAGGACACAGAGGCGTGTTGATTAATTTATTGTGGAAAGAAGAGAAGCGACACCAAAAATGAGGTCTTCTCGTTTAATAGTATAGATAGCGATATCTGTAGGGCTGTATCTGTATAGTAAGACACGCAATTGCAGAATAAATCTTAATAACAAATAAAAACCAATTATTCAGAGAACAATTGAAGGTCTTTCCACATCAAAGAAATTTTGATAAGAAGCTAGTTATTCATACTGATGCGATAAACAATGATTTCCTTTTGAATGAAATAAGAGAGATAGTATGCTACTTCCGGTGAAGTAAATGTCACTTTCGGTCTCATGTGATAGTTTCTTTTACACTGATTCCAAAAATATATAGTTTCTATATACTTTTGTCTATAAACCAGGAGATAATTGGTAACTTCCGGTTTAAGGAAAGTCACTTATAGTCTTGAATAGTAAAATAATGTATTTAAATTACAAAATATATGGATTCCTAGTACTTTTTCATGAAAAAGGTACAAACATGGTTAATTCCAGTTTCCTAAAGGTCACTCCCGGTTGTCATTTTTCAAGGTCATATGTCACCCAACCTTTTGTTAAAGGTCATATGGCTTTATGATGATTTACGTTGAAGTAATAATCAATTAACCATATAATTAGACATTGCAGGGGCACTAACTCCTATAAGATGCAATTAGATTGTATCAGGCCAAATGTAACATATCTGCATTCCCATAAAGCAATCATTTTGCACTTGTTATTTTCTACATATCTTTTAAAGTGTTAGAGAAAATGCAAATACAAGTAAAAGTCACAATTGAGAACTTGAACTTGACCTTGACCTTTGACTTTGACCTCATTTTCTAAATTAGGACATATGCCCTCAAATAAAAGCATTCCCGGGATATAACATGTATACGGTAAACGGTTTATCAGTTAAAAAAACCATACCGACAAATTAATTTGGTAAAGGTAGATAACTCCTTTAAAATTTCATCATCAAAGAATTTTGTCGCTAGTTTTTTTTTTTTGTTACGAAGAAGATACACTCTTTTGATAAACAGTGAATATGGAGATAACTCTTACTAAGAAAATTCTTCGGCTGAGCAGGGTGAAATTTAAAAGCGCATAAACTATACGATACAACATGAGAAATATCTAAGCGACATATTGCGAAACAAATATTTCAAAACTTGGTGGAAGAAAAAAATAATAATAATAATAATAATCAGATCAAATATTATAGGTCTTTCCACAGAAAAGTGTAAAAACCTAATAAAAATCAAAACCAATACAATAAGTCTTTCCACAGAAAAGTGAAAGACTTAGTAATCAAAACAAATACAATATGTCTTTCCACAGAAAAGTGGAAAGACCTAATAATGTTTAAGTCAGATAAAATAACTTACATGTCTTAGTTCTCAAGTTTTCAAGAGCTAGTGCTTTATACTTTTATTATTGTATTTACTATCACTAAACGTTTGGTGTTATATGTACACAAAGGAAACGTTGGTATTAAATGAAGTTTACACTCTTACGTCACTTTTCCAAATACGCCTATTTTGTTCATATCTGTAAATATGAAACTATTAGCTATCATTGATAAAGCAGTATGTTAAATACCATTAATACAGGGGAGCATTTTACATGTTTTAGGAGTACAACAAATTAACTGATTTGGTCTTTTTGATAATGAATATGCTCTTATGTATGTCAGTTCGTTGAAATGCCAATTGAGCTCTTTCGGATGGAAGATCGGATTCTACAGATGATCTTTCAGAAGCTTGTTCACCATTAGAATACCATATATGATCTGTAATGGAGTATCAATTATTGAAATGTATTAGTATCAGAAAAACAATACTCAGATTCTAAATATATATACATATATATATATATATATATATATATATATATATATTGAATATATTGAATTACGCAATTGTTTGTTCATATAGTTTTCTTTGATATTGATATGTGATAGATTATCAGCATGTTGAGTCGGAGGAACATTTTTATTGCTTGTACTTTTACTATAGATAAAAGGCCGCAGTATTTCTCATATGTTTTTTTTTCTTAAATTATCTAGGTAATCTGTACCAGGATATATTGAACGGTAATACAAAGAGAAGTATATGTAGAAAACAAATAATGTTTTTTACATCAACACATTTATTCTCAAAAGAATGCGTTACTAAGCTTACGACATTCGGCTAAGTTTCCCTGTGTATTAATTATTGTAGATCCAGGGAGAATATATGATAAAATCTCATATAAATATTAGTATTGTACAATTAAACATTAATATAATTTGATTCATCGAAGAAAAAAATGTGTCTGCTTACAAATCTGAAAAAAACAACGAATCTACACAGTAACGTTTTATGATAATATTGTGTGTTACTTTCTCACAGGATACCTGTGTTATCGGAATTTACTTATTCTTTTATAATTGGAAGGACTTATATTTCATGCTTACATACTTGACCATGCTTATGAAAATAAATAAATGGGTACATGTAAGTGTATATAATGATTCTAAATTCAAATCTATATGTTATTTGCAATGCATTTATTTAGTTTTTTGCACCTCGTGGTATATTATTTATAAAGGGAAGTTTGATGCGTTGATTTGTCAAATGTACGCATTACCTACAGATATCACTTACACGTTACAATATGTCGATGTCTTTAATAACGTTTTTCCTGTTTGGATATTTCTTATCACATTTTATAACGTCGAATAATTTCTTTTTGAAAATTTTGAAGATTTCTGTCTTTTTTTTAAATTTAAAATAAAATGTGCCTAAAATATTAAGAAAAATATAACTGTTATAAGTTTTTTTTTATATTAATTTATTTTATTGATTGATAATGACATGATCTATCAGATATTTTATAGCCAGATCTTAAAATTTCTAGATTAAATGTGTCTGTCTATTTGAATTTAAAGTAGTAGTTCTTTTCTTGCCAGTATTTAGTATTATAAGTGCGTATTATGATTTTTTATTACAGTTTCCATTTCTTTGAAGAAATTACATAAACGCTTTTCTAATACTTTCTACATGTAATGAACTAAAAATTCATTGCATGAAAGCATGAAGTGGAGTAATTTCCATTTAAACATTCATTATTTGTTGATTTCTAGATATTTAAATATTAAATTAAGAGTGCTGTTAAGTATTATATTCAAATTTTCTTTTAAAATTATTTCCAACTAATTAAAATCTAAAGTTTTCTCTTGTATATGAGGGGCAAGTAATATTGAATATATATATATTCCTATGTTTCTCATGTTTGGATAGACATTTTGATTGAGTAGTATTTTCAGGTTTTTGATATTCTTTACACGTACTTCTGTTTTAAATGAGCTTTAAAATACATGTTGCCAATGTGTTTGAATAGCTTTCTTTATTAAGGAAAATTCTCTAATTTAATCTCGATTATCTTTTTGTTTATGTAATATTTTATTTCCTGATATATAACCTCTTTCAACAAGTATGTAATTTACATACAGATCTATTTAGTATACAAATAGTACTTTCCTTTTATTTGTATGTTATATGCTTTTTTATATCTAGAAAAGTGTTTGGGATCTTTGTCTGTCTAACCGGCACATTAATCCAAGTTTTAATTGATTGCTGATAGAACTCAGGAAGGGATTTTAATAATGTTTCCTTTAACATATGAACATTTCAATTTTCATTTGGAATATCAAAAGGTTCTCTCCAGAGTTAAGGTTAACTTGAAGTATGATTGACCAATTATCGCCAGAGTTTTGTTGACATGTAAGTTTTAAATTCCAAATTGAAGTGCTTTGAGATACAAGTTTTTGTCGATCATAATGTCAGGAATTATACATATTAACTGGAAAGAAGCGACTATGAACATGATAAATAAGAGAAAATGCTTTTTTCCAAAAAAAAACTTTATCGAATCATCTTTAGAAACATGGAAATTTAGATCTTAGGCACAATATTCCAATACAAATCATTGACGTTTACAAACATCATTGAAAATTTGGATGACCTCTTCTATGAGGGTTCAGATAGGGATCCCTCATCTCTTTAATCTTTAATGTGTTTAATATTTTTTCTCTAAACTTCATTTAGTTTGCCATTTATTCCCTATTCTATATGTTTAAACACACTTTTATTCTCTATTTTTTTCTATTATAATTGCATTTCTTTTTATATATATATATATATTGCATTGTTTTCCCATTGTTCTATACCCTGTAAACCCCATTCAGATCTTTTCGATTGAACATTTGCACTACTAATTCATTTTTTGCAACAACAATTAAACAAAAACAAAAACCTTTAGCTTGCACATATTGAATCTCATTTCACTGAACTTTGAAGAAAATTGAAGTGCCCATTCGGAACGGTTTACCGGTGCTAAAAAATGTCAAACAGACACCTCAAATTGTTTTCATTGTATTTATTATCTAAGCATAATGTCATGTTTCGTAGCCAGACATTATTTTTTCGGTCCATTATATTTTTGAGATTTTCGTTTCCAAGATAAATTTTAGGAATCAGTTTTTCAGCATCCTCAAAAATTTTTATTCAACCTGTCAAACATGTTTTTTCTGTGTTTGCTTAATTTTCATTTATTTTTTATCAGAGAATATTTTATCTGTTGATAATCCCAGAAAGTATTCCAGGAAATTTGCAAAATCACTGGTCATTTTCAGAGATTATATATATTTACTAATGATTTACCAATTTAAAATAACATATTTAAACATTCCGGCATGACTTATAATGCTTATGTGGTAAGGTATGTGTGTTACTCACCATTCGATGGCATTATAGCCTTGTTTAATGATCTTCTCCAGACTGCAATCACACGTGCACATGTAAAATGTTATTCATATTTAAATCATATTATTGTCTACAATTTTTACATATATTTTTTTGTAAGAAGTTAAAGAAAAATATGTTAATATACATGCAATATGTACTAGTATTTTCATCACTCGAGTAACTTTCAACCTTCGCTTTTCATAATTATTTGCCGGATGTACACCTAGCAAATAAAACCAAGAATTTTACCAACGATGCGATTACAAAAGTTGAAAATTTATGTTCCTAGTGTTGCTTTTGCTTGTAATATTTTTATTTCAGACAGAAAACGTCAAAGATTGCCATACTTTTATGATTACCGGCTATTATATCTGTCTTTATTAGTTCAATGTCGTGAGTGTATTTTGCATGACAAGTTCCTATAAGTACCACTTTGGGTATTCTAACATTAGCTTAAACATTAAACGAAAATTATGTCATAGTAACTTCGTACTTTTAACGCACAGATTGAAATAATTATGTGACTGTCAAGAGACAAACATGCATGTTTGATGACCATGCATCCACCATGTAAATAAAGTTGGTGTTATGTAATACGAAATTATATTGAAAAAGGTTTTATCGGATATTGTTGGTTTTTATTACTCAAAGTGATGAAGAATTTTATATGTTGGGGAGAATTTTTTTTATTCCTGAACCTTTATGCGGGAGGTTTTATGCCGGTTTTTTTATTGTTTGAAGTGTTGTTGTGATTTTATTACACTAAGGTCTCATTAATTACATGATGCTAAATGATTACATACCTTGATCATGTTGATATGCGCTAGCTAGGCTACCGGCAAAACTAGATTTACGACTCCCATAAGATGAATCAAATGAACGCATGCTACAAGCACTGTGAGTCCTTACTAGTTTTTTTATCTTTAAAAAAAAAGTTGGAAGTTATAAATATCAAATATAATTCTAAAAAACTTGACAAATTCATTGGCTGAAATTCGAGTCATCAATTCTGTTCAGCTAAGATTTGAATATCTCAGTTCAATTGAAGAGCTTAAATAAAACTTTAAACTCAGCATCTACAAAAATGTAAGTTGTGTTAAAATCTTATAGATGTGCCGTTTTTTAAATAGAACAATTATGATACTTTTTTTTTCTTACAAAATACTCTTGTTGAAATCACATGTTATCAATATGTATAGAATAAATAGCGTTTATGGTTTTTTTTTCGTTTAAGCTTCTGAAAATGAAGACAAAATATGCAGTCGTATATTAAAGACATACTCGTCACATCAAAAGTAAAGAAACAAGAGACTTCTAAAATTGGGTGTTACAAACAATGCGGAAGAAACAAGTGGTGTAAAGTCGCCAACACTGACCACTCTTTCAGCAGCACAGTAACAAAGTAGCGATTAAACATCTATGTTACATTGAATTTCAAAACGGAAAATAGTATTTATATTCTAACTTGGGGACTTTGCAAGCTGCAGTTTGTTGGTGAAACAGAAACTAAATTCAACTTCAGACTGAACAATCACCGGTCTTTTTATACAAAAGGAAGAAACTGTCAAATTACAAAACACCTCTTAAGAACAGGACATTCTTTTGAAAATATCACCTAGCAAATAATTCCGATAAACCAAAATTTGGACTATCAGAGGAGAAAACAGAGAGAAAGGTTATGGATGCATCAGCTACTTACTCTTGAATCTGAGGACTTAATGAGAGGGATGAAAAACAGTTCTACCCAAAACCAAAGGAATATATCCTGAACTTCATTATATTTAACTAAAACAACTATTTGTTTGGATTTAAGAATTCATATGTACAATAAACGGCTATCAACAAATATGTTAAACTTTTATTCAAACTTTGTGTAGTTCAAGCTACAAAAATATGTTTTGTCATGCATCCGATTTCACCTTGAGAGATGCACACACCCGATGAAGCTAATTTGTTTAGCGAAATATTGCGTGAAAAATATCTAAAATATAACAACTAATTTCTTAACACTTATTAGTGTGTTAAAGTTACATTCTTCGACACTTATATAATTAGTTTAGTATCTGCATTAGTTTATTTACAAGCTGATCCACACCTAGATAGATTGAATCTTGATTATTGCTATTTTTATACACTATATATATATAGTGTCATATCAGTCTAAACATTTTGCACAACGGTACTAATATAAGATGATATTATTAATTCGTATATTTTAACAAATTTGATTCGTTTAGGGATAGTCACATGTTAAACTATATTTTCGAAGGTAGAGAGAAAACGGCGGATAGCAAAAAGCATATTGACCGACAAAAAGCATATTGCACGGTTATTTTTAGAATATCTAAAAACCGATATACTTTGTGACGTCATGTAATGAATTGCAGGATATTGTTTAACGTTTTGAAACAAATGATATCTGTGATCGATTATTTGACGAAAAAAATCTTCAAATGCATAAGATGTCCAAAAAAAAGTAAATGAAATAACAACTATTATATGTTGTTATTGTCAAGGAGACAATGTTATATCTATAAAATTCCAACAAACCTAAATGACGATTTTCATACAAACATGGTCGGAAATTAATAATATAACAAATATAGCCTTTGTATGAGGTCAATACAGGATATATCGACCCAAAGAAGTATATCGACCTCGGACTTCGTCCTCAGTCAATATACTTCTTTCAGGTCAATATATCCTTGTATCGACCTCATGCAAAGGCTATATTTGTATATTATAATACGAAGATGTTATAGACTTCTATATATATATATCTATATATCAGTCTAAAGATTTGCACAACGGTACTGATATAAGATGTTATAATACGAAAATGTTGTTATTAAATCGTGTTGACAAATATTTCGGCTCAACAAATGGCCTTCTTCAAGTGTCACAAGTTTTAACAATACTGATACATAATGTATAAGGTGTAAAAATAGATCAGTAATAATACAGGTAAGTTTTGGTCGATTGATTTTAATCCAAAATCCTGAATATCATAATATAAACAAAACACTATAAATCAATATACGTGACTGTGTATATTAACAATAAAAATGAGCGAAAAACAAAACCGTTAGTATTTCTTATTGATGCCGTTTGGATGATGTACATTAAGTTTCTTTATCCAAAAGCTTTCCCGAACCTGTCGCTGGGCATCACTCCAGTGAATGTTCTGTTCAATCACTAGAATTTTCATGCGGTTAAAGTCATCAGGTTTGTGACCCGACTGTCTGAAGTGCTGAGAAACTGGGAGAAGTGGCTTCTTAGAGATATAACTCCTATGGCCATTGAGGCGTTTGTGGAAAGGCTGCTTTGACTCACCAACATATTGGAGGCCACAAACCGAACATTCTAGTATGTAAATAACATTCATACTTTTGCATTGCAAAATATCTTATAGTTGTTTTCGGTTGCCTTACTGTGAAATGTTGATGAATGCTGCATCTGTATATAATTTTTTCCTTATCTGCATAGTATCGCCTTTTCTAGACGATCCGGTACATAGTAAATTTGCTGGTCGGTCGTTTTTATAGACTTTTATGTATAGATATATATATATATATGTATATATAAAAACACATCAGTTCTTGTCTTAACATGTTTAGCCATTCTTTTGGCAAAGCTTTCTTCAATTGAGAAAATTCTGACAACCAATTACATTTAATATTGAGTTTTTGTAAAATATATTTCTGCAATATGTTATTATTTTCATCTATAATGTCATGTTTAACCCCGCCGCATTTTTGCGCCTGTCCCAAGTCAGGAGCCTCTGGCCTTTGTTAGTCTTGCATTATTTTCAACTTAAGTTTCTTATGTACAATTTGGAATTTAGTATGGCTTTCATTATCACTGAACTAGTATATATATTTATTTAGGGGCCAGCTGAAGAACGCCTCGGGATGGGGGAATTTCTCATTGCATTTAAGACCTATTGGTGACCTTCTGCTGTTGTCTGTTATATGGTCGGGTTGTTGTCTCTTTGACACATTCCCCATTTCCATTCTCAATTTTATTGCTCTGGAAAGTATTGGAACATATATTATATTTGAATGTTAACCTTTTTTTGTAACGTCCAAGTATTTACCACATCCACGCATGAAACATGTGATCATGACAATATCATTTTCAACAGAAATTTGTAGAGTGATTTACATTGTCGTGAAAAAACACTATGCAAAATTAATGAGAATGTTTTTAAGTGAATTATGCAATCTCTTTGATGTTTATTTGTCATTAGATAGAAATAAACTTCCTGGTTTTGCTCTGTTATTGACACAAAAGAAGACCCGGTTATCGCTTCCTTTAGTACGAGGGAATTAACTTTTTTGATATAAATAAAAATCTGCAGACGTTAGATGATGTCTTCTTTTCTTGATTTTAAATGTCAAGCATTGCATAGATAGATAAACCGCCAGGTTTAATCCACCATGTTCTACATAATGAAATGTAATTACCAAGTTAGGAATATGTCAATTGTTTTCCATTCGTTTGATCAGTAGTTACTTTTGATGTAGCAATTTGAGGACTTCATGTTTCAATTTTTCCTTGGGAGATCGGTATTTTTTCTATTTTACTTTTTGAAAGTAATTTTTTTTTTTTTTTTTTTATACTCGTGTAGCGCGCCTGAAATTTGTATTAAGTGTATCAATTCACTTAATTGATAAATACAGATTATTGTACATCATTAGGTTTTGTTGTCTCAAATAGATCATACAAGCTTGTGTCCGTTGTAATAAAAAAAAAACTCATTACTTCACATGTCCGAACATCAACAAAATATAGATACTAAAGAACATATTTTTATCATATACTTTTGTACAACCACTTTTTAATATTCTGTATCAGAACTATAAAACGAAAAGCTTGTGACGTTTAGAAGAATACCTTGTTTCCTAAAACCTTTTTTTTTTAAGATATGACACAGTTTGAAATCGTTTAACATATTATGTCTCTGATATATGCGTGGTTCTTTTAAATACTCACTTATTATTGATAAACAATATTTTCAATACATTCTTTTAAATGAAAAATTATGATCCGTGCTAAAAAAAAACCTGACCATCAAATATTTGTATTGAGGAATTATAATTCCTAAAAAATTGTTAACATTACAACTAATAATTAAAAATGTACCTCGCGCATGTCTATAGATGTTTGGTTCTGATTTTGATGGTCCACTTTCAAAAATTGAAACAAAATCTGAACTAGTTGAGGAGACGCTGTGACGAAATATTTCATCTTTCGGATACAAAACAGTTTGACTCTTGCGTTGAACCTAAAAAGTAAAACCAAATAATCTAAAGTGACAATCCAAAAAACCTTCACATTAATTAGTCTAAGATAATTATATTCAACAATCTTTATTAAAGACCATAGTACATGTAAATAAATTGATTGCAAATTTTTTCTACTTTGGGTGAAAAAGAAATATTGCAGAATTTTACCAAATCTGTTTTTTTTTTCAGAGATTTAATGAATTAACACAAATAATAAGTTTTATGAAGGAGGACTAAATTATGGGCTTTCAATCTGAGGACTCAGGATAATTTCACAATTTATATTATGCAAAGCTAGCAGAAAGCCCAGAATGCAAAATAAATTGACAAATATGCATATATGTAGAATACATTATTATATTTACTCTTCCCAATCATTTCAAACAAAAGATCCTTGGTGAAAATTGTTATTTGGGTTTTTCTGTCTTGTAGAAACCCAATAAGTAATTCGTAACTCCTGACTTGGCTTTCTTAAGAAGGCGGACGTGAAAACAAATACAAGCTAAAGATACACAAATACCTTTAAAAAAGTAACTGAGATGTGTTCTATTCTGAAATGTAATATAGATACTTCAATTTTATAGAAACAGTTGAATTATTTAGTATATTCGAGGACCAAATGACAAATAAACAGAGAAAATCCTTATCCACTTAGTCATAAAACCGATAAGCTATGTTTTTTATTAGTGTAAATGTCATTTGTAAAGAAAACTATAACCTTGTTTTAAAGATTGTAGCAGTCTATACGACCTTTAAGGAGTTTATATAGTATAATGGTCCATTCATACATACAACTTTTGCGAATTTGGCTTTTTAAACTGTTTTAATTCATATATTTGCTGCATTATATTAGATATGTGGTTAGAGTTGCATAATATAATTGTGCAAAGATTTCTAAGATGGCATTTGAATCAGACACGTTTATAGATAAATCAGCCCGGAAGTGAGTAATACACACAATATAAGTTATTACAAAGTAAGTACACAATTCAAATTCCGTTTCACCATTGCGACTTATAGATTCAAAAATCACTGGTATCTGTTAACCCAAAGTACTACATAATTTATCTGACATGCTAAGCTTTTCTGTTAGATATATTGTATAGTAGGCAGCATACTTTTGTTAAATACAGCTGCTTGTCCGAGGTCAGAAGTTTGTTTTTCAAGTGTTGCTGTATATCATATAAAAACCTGTTTTTTATTTTATACATGAATCAGGCCGTTAGTTTTCTCGTTTGAATTGCTTTATTTTTGTCATTTCGGGGCCTTTTTGTTCCTGACTATGCAGTATGGAATTTACTCATTGTTTAAGGCTGTACAGTGACCTATACATGTAACTGTTAACCTCTTTATTAGTTGGTTTCTTGTGGAGGGATGTTTCAATGACAATCATACCACACCTTCTTATTTTTATATACATTTGTTTTTTATAGGTTTAGAAATCAGTTTTTTTTTTAAATAAAAATATATAAAAATTATTTACTATTATAGTAAAGAAACATAAAGAAACATATAAACAAAAGATGAAAAATTATGCTGATTCTGTCCTAATTTCCTTATGTCATATCCGGTTGCGTACATGTACGAATAAGGGTCGAAAAAAGATTCCATTTAGTTTGAATTCTTAATGCCATTGTAGCTAAAACAATTGATGAAGTTATCAAGTTATATCTTAACAGTGTATCAAAGCAATAACTTTTTTGTTCGGTGTTTCAAAAGAATGTTTTGAAAACTTGAGGTTACATGTACACAGGGAGAAAAGGGTGCACATTTGATTGGTAAACTTCCAGTGATGATTATTGTCTTTTGTTATACAAGGTATCCCTCGGTTACCTATTTCTGTATAAAATAAGTACAAAATAGTTTCCCTATTTTTCAAATTGCAAGCGTTAAACTATTTGACCGGTCAAGAGTTTCCAAATTTTGTATATCGGTGAAACTATTTGATCACAAGTGTCATCATATTTCGCAGAATTCAAATGCAGCTACGGGATTTGGTAATGTTGAGAATACCGCGCGAGTAACGAAATTACGTTTTACCTATTGTATCTAGGATTGGCTTCAGTGCTCAATTGTTTTAAAAGTGATTTTTTTTCACAGACTAATGGTGTTATACCACCAAATTATAGATGAAATAGGTCACATGCGGTTGCATACGAAAAAGGATTGTAAAAAATATAAATTTGACAGTTGCAAGAAATTAATCCTTTATTTTATTGCAGTAAAACATACCTGCCTCATAGACTATGATAAACATATATCTTAGGAGTTTTACCATTATGTTTTATGCCCCACTTACGATAGTAGAGGGGCATGATGCTTTCTGGTCTGAGCGTCCGTTTGTTCGTTCATCCGTCCGTCCGTTCGTTTGTCTGTCCCGCTTCAGGTTAAAGTTTTTGGTCGAGGTAGGTTTTGATGAAGTTGAAGTCTAATCAACCTGAAACTAAGTATTCATGTTTCTTATGATATGATCTTTCTAATTTAAATACCAAATTAGAGTTCAATGAACATAGAAAATGATCGTTCGAGTGGTGCATCCGTGTACTGGGGACACATTCTTGTTTAATTGGTGTTTTGTGAAATTTTGCCTAAAGTACTGGACATGATAAACTTATTTCTTTATTTGAAACAAAGATAAATTCTGCACAGTTTTTTAAAAGACTAATAGTGGAAAAATCAATTCTGGTATAACCCTTATTATGGAAAGCTGCACATGTTCCTTTGTCCTTGTGTGTACTCTCTTTTGTTAAAATTTCATGCTTTCTTTGTGAAAATTTAAAAAATGAAATATTCTGAGCGGATTGAGTCTCAAAAACACATTTCACTAGAAAAGTGCATTGAAATGAAAAAAAGTATATCAGAACAGTAAGAAATAAAAACATTGGTGAACAATCTTAGCAATTTTTTTTCATTTGTTTGGTACGGTCATATAGTATCTTCAATGATACACAAAATATTATATAATTTATAAGAGCAGAGTATTAAAATACTATGATAGCAATACGCAGTTAGCAGTGTGGTTTTGCATTTTGGCTCTTGTGAATTTTTTTCAAATACTAATTTTATTGTGCCAAAAAAATCATTTTCAGTCAATTGATGAATATCAAGCCTTCAAAGTTGGCTTATCGGATTATCAGAATTAATAATTATACGTTTTATGGGTTGATTGACTGTCCGTATTTTAATATCCCAATCGGAACCAGAAATAATCGTAATGTTGACAATAACATTTTTTCACACTAATTTTCGACGAAACGTTACGAAAAAAATGAGAGAAAAGACATATTATTTATCTGTGATTTTGTTATAAATATATGTAAAAAAGTTCAGAAAAGATATCACTCCAAGGTATATAAATTTTACTTTTTAAAACAAAATGGGACATCTTTTTCGAAATATTTTACAAATGCATGCAACTTGGATTCATCAAAAGGAAATAATGTTTCACCATTTCAACTTTCGGTAATAAGATATATGGAAGTTACCAATTACATACAAATGTCCATATACGATATACACACACACACACACAAACACACACACAGTGGTCTAAACTTGTAAGAAAGCAACAAAAAGCGGATGGTAAAATGTATGATGGTTAATTTCAATCTTTATTCCTTACTGTATATTGCTACCTAAGTCACAGGATGAAATATAATATGTTATGTAAATGGAAATCTAACCTTATTCGAAGTTCAAGGTCTCATTACGATAACGATGAAACGCTACAAATATTATATGGTGCATGAATATGTAATACAACTGCATGCTAACAAAATATTATTCGTTGTCAAACGATGACAATCAGTTTTTGTATAAGAAAAAAAGTAAAAAGAAGAAGCCAAATAATTGTTACAACACAAATAGCTTTATTCATCGAACTAAACATCGAACAGAATACGTTATGAATAAATGAATAAATCACTTCCTCTATAATTATTTTTATTGACTGTTTTTTTCGAATTTTCCTATAAATAAGTGGTTAATTAAACTTACTGACAATAGGCATCATGATAGGGCCTTATTTATTAATGAAATGTTATTTTAAAAAGACATCTCAACAATAGTGTGATTCAATAGACAAAGTAGAAAAGCGTTTTATTGTTAGAATAATCGAAATAACGTTATCTATTGATTCTACTTTAATGTTATCTCGTTTTATTTTCTTAGTGATGAATTTAAACGGTCTGGATTCATTTAGGTTATTTATATGTCTTAATATCTGAGCTAAGATTTTTTTTTTTTTTACATTTTTCCACAAAACTTGTTTGTTTCGGCCAAAGATAATACATTATATTTTGCCTAAATTTGATAGAAAATACTCCATTAGTTCAAATCCTTTCTAAGGTGGTTTGTTGATTTAAAAGCTGGATCATTTCACCATTCTGTCGTTGCTATTGGACGTTTTCGGAAACAAAGTTTACAATAACATTTAAGTTGACGATGATAACTACATGTTAACTTACCTGTGGGTCATCTCAAAATACATAATGTCTCGAAAAATGTGGCTACATGCTTAATAAACGAAAACAATGAGAGATATAATTTTAATGAAAATCAGCTATTTTTCACCATTTTTATAAACAGGCACTGTTTTTATTCGTCTGAATCAGACAAGGAGCTGACTCCCAATGCTTTCAGTAATTTAGGAATTTTCTTTGCCATAAATTTTCCATAGGTAGGCTGATTTTTTTACAAGATGCATCAATGATGCTTTTTTGGGCTCCGCATTTTTTTTTCTTAGACGCACTAGGTCCGGGCTGATGCTCGTCAGGTAGTTGCACTCCCTCAATATCCTCTTCACTGCAGGATGTTTATTGTGACCACCATCCTCTACCACTGCAGGACGTTTATGGTGGCCGCCATTCTCTTTCACTGCAGGACGTATTTGTGGCCTGCCATCTTTTTCAGCTGTAGAACTTTTTTGTGTTGTGTCGTTCATCACCGGATGACATTTCTAACATGACATTCTCTCGTATGTCATCTGCCTGACATTTGCATGTTTTTGTGCAGCGGAAGTGGTGACATCATCTGTGGGTTTGACCAATTTTTGTTCCAGATTTCGTATCTTAGTCAGTTCATCCCTATGAAATAAAAAAACAATCTTTGATTATGCTTATGTATCAAAATAACTAACATCTATACTCCCGATCTCTATACATTCCTAGCAAAAATCAATCTGCACTGGAATCCGCTTGTAGCTATAAAAAATTGAACGGAAACAAAAATGGGACGGACGGAAGAAATGAAATACACAAATTTAACTGAACCCGATTCACTTTCCATGACATGAATTATCATGCAATATCACACTGGCGTTTCATAGAAAGAACATAAATAATCTGATACAATCAAAGTAAAAAACTGATCAAAGAATTGCTACAAAGGAAAATCCATGCAATGTATCCACCTATGTTTAATTCCACTTGTCAAGTTGTTTCTGTAATCGCAGACTCGTGGTTCAAGAATAGAATTTATAATGAAAATAAACATACAAAGGAAACATATTGCTGATGCATCACACGCATATACTTTATACTTCATGTACTTACTTTACAAGCAAATTGGTGATTTTTTCTTCCGGAGTTTTAAGAAATTTCCCTATCTTTGCCGACAATCTCAATTTGAGCTGTTTGTACGTCGACTTTTGGTATAATCCTGTTGCATCCACTGGTAGAGTTTTCCTCATGTAATCGACAATTGTTTCCCATGAGCACGGGAATATCTGATAACTTTTAAGAAATAATATTGTCTCTTGATCGGACACCTGAATGACACTCCGCTTTTTTCTTATAATAGTTTCCTCTGAAAAAAAAACTACGTGTGTTTGTTTTTCTTATTTCAATTATATACATATATTTATATATGAATACCGCGTGATTAGAAGCGGTTACGAGACTTTTTAAAGTTTAAGCGCAACGTAGTTTTAACAGCTCTACCTAGTCTGACTGAGCCAACATACCCAGCTAGCCTTTCTTATACAAAAACTGTCCAGTATACTGTAAGTTGTTCTTAACATTAGCAAAAGACGTTTGTATCGGTATGTGTAACTGTTAAAAATGGTAACATTTCCTTACTCCCTCCCTTTTTTTTCTTCCTCGATCCGCCTATGTATATGCAAACACACCATTAAAACACTGAAATTCATAGAAACGATAATATATTGATGTTTATTAAAACACAAGTACAATTTACCACTGAAATTATAAAAAAAATATCAAAAACTTACCAGTTACATTTTACTCCATATTTCCTTCCATTTCAAATGTAATCGAGGGTGTACTCGAATGGCTACCATGTACCACGTTGCAAAAAAAAAGAACCCGTTCTATATTGAGATAATTTTTTTAAATTAATTAAGGATGCGAATTTAAGAGAAAATTAATCTTTAATCAGGAACCAAATATTCAAACTTGTAGATAAACGCATGTGGTTGTAAAAAATTATGATATTTTAGTAACCCCCTCCCCCCCCAAAAAAAAAACAACAACAAAAAACACGCATGTACACATATTCGAACAAAACAACTTCTATTGTTATAGGTTATTTCCATTGATTTTTTTTTTTTATTTCTTGCATTTTTTTTATTTTTTTTTTTTTTGTGAGTTATGGACCCAAAGACAAGACAACTGTTGTTCGGGGTTTTTCCAGTGGTAGTGTCGCCACCGCCGGATATTACTGGTTATTTGAAAATGCTAGTTTTTGCAGTTATTTTTATTGTAAAAACCCCTCCTGAACCATTACTTGGACTTAGATATAGAATTATAGATGAGGCCGTAGACACTTGGGAGGGAAACGATGTTTTTCAAATGTTTTCACGTCATAGATACTCTTTTTATCAAACAACTGGTGAAACACCCGACACTTTTAGACATATTGAGACAAAGTGGAAATAATGTTTTCCAGAATGACACTGGAAGGCCATACAAACTTTCCCCGAGAAAGAGAGTTATGTTGTTCATGCTTTGGCTAAGATCATATTCGGGTTACCACATGCTTACCTTACTTTTTGACGTAAGCGTTACCACAATACATGATGAAATTAATCGGTGCATTCCCGTGTTTTACCGACATTTTCATCATCTGGTACATTGGCCATCTCTTAATGAATGGACAGCAAAGATGGGAAACTAGGAAAAACTCCCAATGGCAGTGGGTGCTATTGACGGTACCTCAACGGAAATGTACAGGCCACTTGTTGAGCCTCAAGAGCTTTATTATTCTGGACATCGCCACTTTCATTGCGTACATACTCAGGTCGTCATCGATAATTTAGGCAAAATATGTTATATTGATGCCGGGTTTTTGGGACATCAAAATGACGCACAACAGTTTGCAATGATGAGGTCAATTGGTAGAAATGCGGAGCTTGACTTTCCAGAAGGAATAGTTTTACTGGCAGATAAAGTATATCCTAGTAGATATCCTCTTATGACACCCTATACACGCCAGCAAATACAGCGAAAACCGGACAATTGAAAAAGGAGGTGTCGCAAAATTAATAATTTAATCAAAGAATACAGAGTCACTGTTGAACATTCTATTGGAGAATTGAAGAATTATAGAGTTATGGGAAGTCTTTGGAGACATCCGAGGAGAAAACTTCGTTATATAGTAAATATTTGTGCTGCTTTTGTATGCAGGCGTAAAGACTTGTTTCGTTGATTTGAATAAAAAAAAATTATTTGAGTTATTTTCAATTTGTCAATATTGTACACTTTAAAATGACCCCTCTAGAATTATTCTGTAAATGTCATCAAAAATGTAAACATAAAAGTTTAAAACACTTTTCGAAAAGGTCTATTTGTGGTGAGGATATTAAAACTTTATTCTATTCATAGTGTGATGAATAAATGATTTTATTTTTTAATGTTATATCTACTTTATTCGTGCATTTTATGAGGGCTATCTGAATATTAGATAAGTTATACGTAATACTCGAGTTAACCACCTCAAGAAAGAAAGGAGCATTTAATTATCATTATTGTTAAATATATATCCGCGGCCTATGTAATAAAAAAACCTTGTCAGCGTCGTATAAAGACAATTTTGAAACGTTTCGAACTATTTTTCTTCTCATGCTTTAGTTGGAAATTACCTGTAAATAGGAAATATTTATCGTGTCAATATACATACAGTGTCTCAATCACTATTGTGGATAAATGCATCGCTTAATAAAATAAAGAAGGTAACTTACATTGTGATATAGATCTTCTTGATAACTTTCGTTGATAGCTGAAAAATGGATAAAAATTCCAACAGCCATCCAATAACAAATATATCATCATTAACATGAATATTTATTGTTTAAAGGCACAAAATAAATCGTTATCATCTGAATTAGAACCGAATCAATGACTTTTGAATTATAATAAGCTAGCATTCCACAAATAAGATACAAATAAGCCCACACAACTTTTAGTCATCGTCTATTCCTAGCTTTCTAATTTACTGTTTGTGTCATTCATGTGCATAGGCATGTATTAATTTTTCCATATATTTGATTTTCAACAATAAAAATGGTGAAATATCATTCTTCATGTGTATCGATGCCACAATTCTTCATTTATTTACCAAAAAATATCGGAAAAAGAGGCATGAATATAAGCCGGTATAAACTAGATTTTTAATCCCTTGCAGTGATACTTTCCTCAAACTATTGATATTGTTCAATAAAATGACAAAAAAATGGATATCTT
Source organism: Mytilus galloprovincialis (assembly GCA_037788925.1). Classification (NCBI taxonomy): domain Eukaryota; kingdom Metazoa; phylum Mollusca; class Bivalvia; order Mytilida; family Mytilidae; genus Mytilus; species Mytilus galloprovincialis. The sequence goes on along the minus strand of CM075333.1, from coordinate 40,643,618 downwards.
CTGTGTCCTTTGACTCATTTTTTCGTAAAATTGAATCAAAAATTTAGTGCAATAAGAAGATTATTTCTGGACCAATGTCTGTAATTGATATAAAAAAACTGATTGTCATACAGTCCATTATACAAACATTGTTCTATAGTACAATGTTATAATCATTATAACAATGATTACAGATCATTAACCTTGATAGGATTTCGATAAACTATTTTCTTCTGTCAATGATATTGAATGTGGTAGAAAAAACAAAGGAAATGGGGTTTCCCTCAATGACACAAACCCAATTCATGCTCATCTAAAAAATAAACAAATAGCAAATAAACAGCGCCCAAAGTCACAGTTAGGCCTCTACACGGAGCAAAATTTTGACTTCATTAAATTAAATTTAAAACAAAAACAGTCTAATCGGTGTAGTTCCTTTCATACTAATATTTTGTTATTTGATATGATAAATAACTATCTACGGTAACTATATACTTCTTTTTTTTTACTTTAATGAGAGATTGAGGCTCTATCATGTCTATGAAGCCTCTTGTCTTTATTGATTATAGTTGAACTATACGTAAGGAAATAATTTTCATGATCACAATAGTTTAATTGTCACTTACAGTAAAAATCACTGGGATTATAATGACAAACGCTTGATCAAAACTCTTTGATTGTGTTGAATTGAAATTGAAATACAATTTTGACCAACTTCTTTCCTTTCAATTATCGTGTTCATACAGGAGGTATGATAAGGTCAAATGTTTGGTCCGTTAGATGAGAAAACAAAATCATTTAACACCTTTACCAATAAACAACTGTGAATTGTTCTTAAGGTAGCACTACAGTCACACTTTTCTAACTCCAACCAAGAGTTTTTTTGAAAGGTAAATTTCTCCGTAACTTCGCAATGGATTTTTAAAATTTTAAATCATTTCAAAGCTGAAATATTATTCTTTCTTTATTTATATATGCATTTCTTTTTGTTATGATTAATCTCCAAATATAGTTCTTTAAGTGCCAAAAAAGTGGTTTTCCAACTTGGATAAAAATGGCACATTCAGGTCAAAGGGTATTAAAACGTGTTTTCATCCCTTGAAACAACCAACACAAGCTACAAAACAGTGTCTCAGATTTTTTATATATGCCTCCAACAAGAAGATATACAGATTTAACTGCTGGGTGTCATATCTCATTCATCTTCCATCTTTGGAGACATATAAATTCATTTATAACATGTATCAACAAATTATCAAAACATGTTGACATGGTTCTGTAGTAAATACTTTTTGTCACATATATCAAAGTCAAACCAAACAATCAAGGTCGCCCAATATAAATTAATTAGACAGTTACACCAATATCAAAGGAAAGTGCACTGACAATGAAAAATCCATATTGAAACGTATCTTAAACTAAATCTAATTACACAAATCAGGAATCCATACTTTAATAAAAACGTACAATAATAAATAAAATGTACAATAATAAGCATATAAAGAATAAGAAACAATAAGTACGACCTCTTAAAGAAGTTATCTGGAATATAAGTCCAAAAAAACTCAAAACATTGCACACGTACCAATTAGTTTTAACGCCAAACACGTACAAAGTTGAATATTGTTGAGAGCCCAAAATTCCAAAATGCCAAATGCGGCTTAGGTACAAAAAATGTAATCTATGTCTGGGATAAGAAAATCCTTATAGTCCAGCGGCTACAAGAATATTTCAGACGAATTGTGCACATCATGCTACAAGCATAAAATTTGGCATAGATCTTTCTAAACTATTACTATTTTATTTCAGATAGGGAGGCATTTGAAAAAATATGTCTCACTTCCGGTAAAATCCAAAATGACGGACATCATACTTAAATTGGCCCAATATCGAAGGCTAGTATGTGAAAAGGTATTATTATCATTCTGCTATTATAATATTTGGTACAAACCTTTGTTATGTAATACTTTTGGAGATATTATATAGATAAGATGTCTTTAAAAAGCCTACTTCCGGTAAAATCCAACATGGCGGACATTGTACTAAAATAAGCTTATTTTTTAAGGAGGATGATTGAAATGTGCTTTAACGTATTGGTACTATCATAAAATTGTGCAGGAACCTTTCTTTTGTGCTTCTAAGGGATATAATGTATAAGACATATGTTTTAAAACCCTTACTTCCGGTAATATTCAAAATGGCGGACATAGAAATATCTTTTTTTTATTTTGATATTCAACTTCTTTTCAAAATGTGAAGAAAGTGGGTTTTTTGTGGTGGTCATTTAATTTTTGGCTTTAAGTTATCCTCTAAACCACTTATCATGTTCTGTAGTTGATATTTAAATACAAAATTAACAGTTGCGGTAAAAAAAAACAATATGGCTTAAATGTCGAAGATTAGTCCTCAATCCATATCTTCGATGTAGAGTTTTGGATAGATTGATTAAAACAAAATAAAATCACTTAAGTACTAAAACATTCTAAAAATTACCACCATTTGGCCAAAAAAAAACATAATAATTCCAAGTAACCACCAGATGCACACGACGCATGGATCCGCAGGTCACGGGAGACTTCATTTCCCAAATTATCAACAGCCGCAGCAACCTTTCTTACATTCACAATGTGCAAGCTTCTGACAAAATTATGAGGCCTCAGAAAGAGTTTTAATAGTAATCCTCTTTGTCCCTTCGTATCTATTAGCGCCTGGACTGGGTAGCATGAAGACAATTTCAAGCTCGTCTCCTAAACACGTGTCTTAGTGTATTGTACGTTTTACATGCTGGAAAAGACTAGACTAAGTTGAGGGAATAGCCTCAATTAGCCTTTCCTTTTGCGTAAATAGTTATTTCTTCCTTGGTTAACCATGCTAACCCCATCTGATAAGTTTGTGCAATTTTACAGTAACTACCGTGGATTTAGGCGGATCAATTATTATTCCTTATGTTAAAGTTAAATCTTCAAATGCCATCAATGTCTCCACGCAGTCTTTTTCCCCTTTTCAAGCAAACAGAAACCGTATCACAACCGGTAAAATACATGGATCACAATATGTGTGTGTGATCACTCATCTCTAGTGCATTTGAAAGGTCATTGATAGATATTTATCCAAAGCTTTTCCGCCTCCTAAACACAATCCATAGTTTGTCTACCCCTATGTCACGGAATAGCGAAACAGTAATGACAGCATCATCAGTAACGACGTTCAAACAATGACTCGTTTAAATTTGTGTTTCACTAAATCAGACACATGCACCATGATTCTAGTGTCAGCCTTTTTATGTGAATATGGTGCTTAACTTGAAATACATCACGTGGTGGATAACACTGAACATCCTGAACATGTGTTGCTACAAATACCATATGCATCCAAGACTTCATCCACTCTTGTAACAGTTTTACGTTTTTTTTTAAGGTAAGGGATAATACCCTATCAGCATACTCGTTATGAAACACCTTGAAACTGTAACAACAGTGGATGTAGTCTCGGATGCATACAAAGACAATACCGGAAGTTTGAAGGCTGCTACAAGAAACAAGAGCTACATTTAGGGGAAAGGGAATACATAGGCGAATCCAGGGTCAAAACAAATTTCTCAAAATTGGCAAAGTTTTCTGATGATGACGACATTAAGAAAGAACTTTTTAGTTTTTATTCACAGGAGCTTGCTCAATAGATTTTGAGGAAAATGTAGTTGTAGCAACAAATGCTCAGGATATTCTGTGTTATCCACCACCAGATGGTGTATTAAGTTTAGCCCTATGTTGACACGAAGAGGCGTATACTAGAATCAATATACATGTGTCTGATGCACTGATACACAGACGTAATTGAGTCATTACTCGAACAGTCGATACTGTTGCTGCTCTCATTGCTGTTTCGTTATTCAATGACATAGGGGCAGACAAACTTTGGCTTGCATTTGGCAGTGGGAAAATCTTTAGATATATATCTATCCCTGACCTTTCAAATGCACGTTTACTTGAAAGGGAACTTCGTTGTAGACATGGATGGCATTTGAAGATGTGACTTTATGATTAAGAATGATGATTGATTAGCCAACACCACCAGATATGGATTTGATAATGTCATTGATCAAACGATACGTGGTTTTGAAGAAAGATCGAACAAACTTATTAGATGGGGTTGACGAAACAAAAAAAAACATGTTTTTGGAAGAAAGACTTATTGATGCTATTTAAACGACTCGGTCTAAGTCTTTTTTACACTAGTAACCCGAATTTAACTTGAACGGACAAAAACGTGTTAACGCTATTTAAATGAGATTGATCGTTTATTGATAAAGATTGACAAAAATTAAAAATTATATTTAATTCATATCAATTCATATCAATTCATTTTAACGCCAGTCAAATAGATTTCTCTGCGGTGAATCAATTGAAATCAAGTTGCTGGTTAGTTGCGTTAAACTAATAGGCCACGCCCCCGTTAAACTATTTCAAACATCCATTAATTCGTTTTAAACATGGATGAGACCCGAGCTTTTTACAGGTAAATCACCCAAGCAAAACGACCTCGATGTATCTATCGTTTTTTGTTTCAAACTTTAAATGCGTAGTCTTATTAAGTCACATGCTCCACAATTTAATTAAACGAACGTATAATACACGTGACATTTTCATATATAAGGCATTTAAATAAAAACATTAAAATATATATGCACGCGTGGTTTAAAGAATCTGTTGAAAATAAAATAGTTAGATGGATAACATAAATTTAATTTGCTCAAATGCACTAGATCTTTATCGCACATATATATGTGCGTTTCAAAAATTACTGAATGCTATGAAACCTCATGGCATGTAAGTAACATGTGGTCCTTTGCAACTATTTACGAAACTTTATGTATTCCTGTATATTTACCGTTTCTCTTTTCTCTTTTTATGTTTACTATATTGTACTCGTAAATCAAATGTAGACATGGAAACTACACAGCAATTATTTATTGTGTACATAATTTAAATCGATGTATCTTATATTTCCGTTAGCAACAAATATTCATTCTCTTGCCGTATATTGATATACGGAAAAGCTTGTAATGAAAAACAAGGTTTTGATGAATTGAATAATAAAACTGATGAAGACAATGTTGACGTATGTTGAATATGATAAACAGAAAGTCATACCCAAAATTATAAATGAAGTAGCAGCCCACTGAACTTTTAAAACTGTGTTAAATTGTAATACCGGTCACTGGCCAAATCGGGCGTTAATTGTGGAAGAGAAGCAAATATCAAACAAAAATATTGTTTTTACGATTCTGTAAAAAGATTATTGTGCTGTCATGCACCCTGACGTACTTGTAATAAATGAACATATATATATGAGATAAATTTTAGTCTGCGATAACGATGGGTAAGTTGATTTAAGTTTAACGACCTAGACTGGCTATTTATCGGCATACTCTCACGTTTTTTAATGTTTTAAAAGAAAACATATATTTACGTTTTGGGCATTAAATATAAGTCTACTTACCAAATTGAAATGAACATAAACATTGTTAAAAAAAATGGAAAAGAAACATTCTGCATTGTTGTTTTCATATAATTTTATTTCCTATATATTTGAGCGGAAATTTCTAAGTTAAAACTGATTGTAGTATAGATAAAATATTTCATCTAGGTGCTCTCGTTGAAGTTCGCGTTACATATTAAAATGAATTTCATTGGTCGGAACGTTTGCAAACTTTCAATTCAATACACAATATAGAGTCCAGTTCGGCAAAAAAAAATCAAATTAAGACTCTACTTTGTCCGATTAAACAAACAGAATTTAGAAAAATAACACTTTTACGATTCTTTCAACCACGACCAAAATATCTATCTTTTTCTCCGCTGAAAATCATTACTATTGATATTAGAACAAGTCAAAAGTTGCCGGAGCCGGTTGATTTATGATGCATACGAAACTTTAATAATTAATTATACGGTTTGTATTTTTCCAAATAACTACTATATCCGATAAAAATCGAAAAATAAATTATCGGTTAAAACTACCGATTTTTCTATGAGACAAACATTATCCTTATATGAGTCAAATTTGCAATATAGATTCATAAAGGACAAACCATATCCTCATGTTTTTTTATGCAACACTAGTAAGCATAGTTCGTCTGTTCTCGCTTCAAACCAAGCCATCATAAATACACCAGAGATGACTAAAATGAAAGTCTTTTCGCTCATTGAGATTTTTTGGTAGGTATTAATCTTCAATTCGACCATTAATTACCGTAAATTTTCGATTTTTGCAAAATTACGAAAAATATGTTATAATCCTTGACCTTCCCGAAGCTTATACTTCGTTTAGTCGATTGTATGAAAGTTTTTTTTAAGAAACCGGTCTTTTACTGCAAAAAAAAAAAAAAAAAAAAAGATAAAAGCGATTTTTGTTTGAAGTAACGAATCTCATTCTTACAAGAAAATGAAAGTTTTCGTGTTTTAGGTTGTGCTGAAGCAAACGTAAAAGTTGAAATAAAAATTACACTCCGAGATTACACTAAAGACATTTCGCTAGCACACATGGGACTAGATTTATTAATTGTTCATTTGCAAGTCAAAATTAATAATCATGCAAAACAAATGATAAATCTTCCCAATTTAAAATTGAGAAAAAACCGACAGGAAACCAAAGTACAAAGGTACGGCATTTATTTAAAAACAATCTCCATCCAACTTCAAAATGTGAGGTAAATCGATTAGCTTACGCTAGCCAAGCAACCAACAGACAAAATAAATCTTGACTCTCCGATCAAGACTATCTATAGACACGGAATAAAAAATAACGGAAAATAATAGCATGTTAGAAAGATTACAAACACATTTATACAAACATGAAGCAGCTGTTTTTTACTGAACTGGTCAGTGGTAATACAAAACTAGGGTTTCAAAAAGATGAAGAAAAAGAAAAAGACATTTAAACATGCTAAAGTTTCTGAAAAAGCAAATCAGACATAGTGTTTAACTGAAATTGAAAAAAAAGGATCATGATAGTCTATAATATGTAAACATTTATTTCAGAAAGCCAACAACAAAATGAAAGGAAACTATGTATTGCTTAAAAACATTGACCAGGGCCGTAACAGCCTCATGTTTGAAATTTTAAAACAAAGTCACAGTACAAAGGCTTGTCTTCATATCAAATTGTTTTCACGGCGAATGTCTTGCAAGAAGCAAACTCCCATTACTCCGATGTCGCCCCTGCTTAATTTTGCGTGATCCATGCATTCCCTATTTCCATTCTCAATTTTATGTTTCTGAATTACTTGTCTTTTGTTTATTTACTTCCCTACTAAATGTCTATAGTCTAAGTGTTAATTTTGATTTGTAAATGTCTGGTTTCGCAATAATGCATGTCCACCAATATCCAGACATTGTGCGAAAAAATATAGTTTAGAAGATATTATTCTATGCTGAATACAGAAAACATATAGTCGTTTCTTCATGAAGATTTGAACTCTAACATTAAAGAGAACCAGACTGGCTGTCCTTTTTGAGTATTTCCATCTGGTGTCTTACATTTAAGGGTTTAACTAGTATTAACATGATTAAGTCGTGTCAACTTACTGTCAAGACAGACGCCTTTATAGAAAATAAAGGAATATGGGGTAAACATACACGGGACCTAATCGAACACAAAGTCAGAGCTTAACAAAAATACAAATTATCAATGGTCAGCGTTTTTATTCCTGTTCATCTTTATAGTCGCTAGAGGGTCTTCAACGATGAAAGAATCTAGCTGAGAGTACTTAAGTTTCTGACAGCTAGTTCACACTGTTACGTTTGGAGTCTTCCTGTCCGTCATCCCGCAATCTGATAATTTGATTATCTGTCTCAGGACCTGCGCATATATAAAATACTTGCCACTGAACATTGAACCAAGTAAAATCAATACACATCGTTTCATATATAAAAATCAATCTACAGATGATTATGCATTTCTTAGTTGGTTAGATTCCCTTTTGTGGGAGTTGAACACTTTGCGGGACAATTTTCTTCTCATGGGAAGATATATTTTTCCCATGGGAATATTAGTTTTTTCTTTTCTTTTTTTTTCAGAATTTGTAAAAGTGCTATGAAATATCGAAATGGACTGACAATCATGCACTAGTAACCAATGACTGGAACAATATAACAGGCATTTTCAATAAATTAAAAGTATTTTTATCATACTTTTACACTCAAAAGTCTTTTTATATCGTTGAATGATTGATAGAAATTCTACCGTTCAGCGAATGATTTTACAATTTGAATCTTTCACCTTTGTTTTCGGTCAATATCATCGTGCATTTCATGTAATAGTGTTCGCTGAACTGTCACGTATCAGAAACATGCCTTTTGAATTTCAGAATTAAAATTATAATTTTGTTTTAATCTATAATTATACATGGGGAATGACGAATCGTGTTTTAGATTGTTTTCTAATTATAACCTTTTAATTTCGTGAATTTACAAGAAAGATTTAAAATATGTGCGTCAGTCAACGTATATAGAGAGAAGAAAACTGCATCCGGCTCTACCTAAAAATCAAGAAGAATACAACAGATGATGACTTTGTATTGTGTAACAAAAGCGGGATGATTTTATTAGGATGCGAGGCTAATTTAAAATTTCTTTGTACAATGTAAGAGGATTGTTTGCTGATGGTAACTAGTCAATCATTTAGTTGTTATATATGAATAAAAATAAATAGAATTGGCGCAATTAGATGATTATTTTATTGGCGCAAATGATACCTATGGTTTTAAAAATTAGTTGGCGCAAAAGAAGTATTGGCGCAAATAAGTTGTGGCGCAAATGAGTTACTTTTTGGCGCAAAAAGATATCGCCCATAATTATTATGAATGTAATTATTCTTTTTCGTCTACGTAACTCGATATGCGTGTTTTTCGCCACTACAAAGATGGGCACGAACTTTTTTTGTTCAAATTTCCTAATCATGCTTATGCAATGTTGTAACTCGTCTACACAAAAATCTTTTATTTCAATTCATTTTTGGTCTTTTCTAGATCTTTTATAACCTCTCAGGTAATTTTCAAAGAAAATCCAGAGTTTTCGGCATTTACAAGGACGCGTACGGATGAGGATTAAATATAATCTTTTTGTGATATATTCACTTGTACTTTACCCGTAGGCTGTCTTCGTGTACTGCAATTTATGGTTTACATGTTTAAAGGAATACGAATACTTTATTTCTCATAAAACTTCAATTATTAGTTATCAAGAACATACATACACATAACTATAAGGTAAAATTAGTACATGCATGTGTAAACGATACATTTAAATTAGCTTGGAGGACTGACTTTCACATTTATAACTTTTACATAGTTTTTCTAATATTACAATATTTGATGAGTTTAACTGTTGATCAGCTTTAAAGATATAAGGGTTTGACTAACAGTAGTTCCTTAAACATTTCCTTCTTTTTCTATAGTTTATATGTTCCGCATTTTTGCGCCTGTCCCAAGTCAGGAGCCTCTGGCCTTTGTTAGTCTTGTATTATTTTAATTTTAGTTTCTTGTGTACAATTTGGAAATTAGTATGGCTTTCATTATCACTGGACTAGTATATATTTGTTTAGGGACCAGCTGAAGGACGCCTCCGGGTGCGGGAATTTCTCGCTACATTGAAGACCTGTTGGTGACCCTCTGCTGTTGTTTTTTATTTGGGCGGGTTGTTGTCTCTTTGACACATTCCCCATTTCCATTCTCAATTTTACAATTCATAATGTAATGGTACTCATCATCAATGTTGTTTGTGTCACAGAGACGACATATTCTGTCTTCTCTGTGTAAATCCTGAAACCTTCTGGACTCAATCGGCAACTACAGTGGAGATCAGTTCTAACCTCTCATAAATTCTGTCAGAATCTGTCAGGAGAACTGTTCTAGAACAGTATGTAGAACTGTCAGCCTGACACCTTTTAGTCAGTTCTAGGTTAGAACTGTTCTAGCTAGAACTGATTTGGTCAGTTCTACCTAGAACTGATTTGGACAGTTCTAGCTAGAACTGATCCTGACAGTTCTACCCTAGAACAGTTTTAGACAGTTCTAGCTAGAACTGACCAAATCTTTGGTCAGTTCTACTTCTAGAACAGTTCTACGGTTAGAATTGATTTCAAATTCTACGGCTAGAATTGATTTATAAATTCTACGGCCAGAATTAATTTATAAATTCTACGGCTAAAATTGATTTATAAATTCTACGGCTAGAATTGATTTATAAGTTTTAAGAAATATTTGTCTGAATAGAAAGGCTTCGGCAAAATAGCGATTAATATTATATAGAGTTTTGCTATTTTGCCGGTTTTATTTCAGATTTATAATCGGCAAGAGAACATGTTTAACCCCGCCATATTCTGCATGTATGTGCCTGTTCCAAGTCAGGAGCCCGTAATTCAGTGATTTTCTTTTGTTGATGTGTAACATAAAATATTTGTTTTTCTTTCATTTTTTGTACATAAATTAGGCCGTTGAATTGTTTTACATTTGTTATTCTGGGAGTCAGGATGGCTCGTTATCACATAACAAAATTAGCTGACCTCATTAACCAAATGTAATATTTGTTTACGAGTAGTTTTCATACCTCGGACGGACCTTTTTAACAAAAATCTTTTGACCACATCAATCTAAACTGACATTATTTGCTCTTTCTTCTGCAAATCTATATAGCTGCACAGTACTTCAGTTTTAATTTTAGGTCAAGAGGGACTGTACTATACAAGTTACAGCAATATTGGAAAACAATTTTGTTTGCATCAATTTATAGTGCCAGCATGCAGGGGCATTTCCAGCCATTTTAAAAAAAGGGGGGGGGGGGTTACAACTATAGAATAGAATATAATAGAATATTGTTATTTACCAAATTAGGGCCCCAGGAGGGCATATGATACAGACAATATTATTATAAACAATAACATATGCAATACACACACACACACACTATATGTTCCCATTCAAATGCATTGATCGTCAAAAAAAAGGGGGTTCCAACTCCTGAACCCCCCCCCCCCCCCTTGATCTGCCAATGAGCATGTCCTCTTTTTATTCAAAATATTGAATCGTAAACAAATATCAGTAGTTTTCATACTTCAGACTGAGTCGTATAATAAAATCTTTTGACTGCTTCAACCAAAACTTACCATATTTGCTTTTTTTTTATGTAAATCTTTTTTTTCTCGCATCAATTGAGAGTGCCAGCATTTCCTATTTTTATTCAAAATATCGCATCAGAAACAGATCCAGCCATTTTAAAAAGGGGGAGCGGGGGGGGGGGGGGGGGTTCCAACTATATGTTCCAATTCAAATGCATTGATCGTAAAAAAAAGGGGGTTCCAATTCCTGCCCCCCCCCCCCCCCGCCTTGATCTGCCAATGAGCATGTCCTCTTTTTATTCAAAATATTGATTCATAAACAAATATCAGTAGTTTTCATACTTCAGACTGAGTTATATAATAAAATCTTTTGACCGTTTCAACCAAAACTTACCATATTTGCTTTATTTTTATGTAAATCTTTTTTTTCTCGCATCAATTGAGAGTGCCAGCTGCATTTCCTATTTTTATTCAAAATATCGCATCAGAAACAAATATCAGTAGTTTTCATACCTCAGACTGACAGTAACATGTAATCATGTAACAAAATTATTTTTCTGCATCAATCAAAACTGACCATATTTGACCGCCTCAACCAAAACTGACCACATTTGACCGCATCAACCAAAACTGACCATATTTGACCGCATCAACCAAAACTGACCATATTTGACTGCATCAACCAAAACTGACCATATTTGCTTTTTTTTATGTAACTCTTATAGTCGCATAGTAAATCTGTAATATTTTTATGTAAGGATGGATTGTAAAATCATGAAAATACAAACGATAGAAATATTGGAACACAATGCTACCTGATTTCATTTGCATCAATTTAGAATGCCAGCATGTCCTCTTTTTATTCAAAAAATTGCATCATAAACAAATATCAGTAGTTTTCATACCTCAGACTGACTGGTATAACAAAATAATTTGTCCGCATCAACCAAAACTGACCATATGTGCACTTTATTATGTATATGATGTCAATCTTAATAGCGGCAAAGTAAATCACGTATATTTTTATATCAGGATGGATTGTTTAATATAAATGAAAGCAATATTGGAAAATAAAATTATGCTCACATCAGTTTATAGTGCCAGCATGTCCTCTTTTTCATCAAAATGTTGAATCGTAAACTAATTTCAGTAGTTTTGATATCTCAGACTGACTCATGAATATAACAAAATTATTTGTCCGCATCAACCAAAACTGACAATATTTGACAGCATCAACCAAAACTGACCATATGTGACAGCATCAACCAAAACTGACCATAATTACACTTTGTTATGTAAATCTTAATATATATATAGCCGCATACTAAATCACTTATAGTAATACATATTACGATGGATTGTATAATTCAAATGACAGCAATATCAATGAATATTGGAACACATTGGCTACAAAAAAATTTCCACATCAATTTAGAATATCAACAAGTCCTCTTTCTATTCCAAATATTGAATTGTAAACAAATTTCAGTGGTTTCGATATATCAGACTGAGTGAGAGTTGTTTTAACAAATTATTTGACCGCATCAACCAAAACTGAACTTATTTACACTTTAATCATGTAATACATGTATATGGCCTCATTGTAAACATGGTAAACCAATATTATACGGATCGTATGATAAAATGACACCAACTTTGAAACACAATACACCTTATCGCTAAACCAGGCTGACCCGGCCTCTAAAACTTTTGAAGCATACAACAATGACTTTTCCATTGTCATGATTGTGGCGTCAGATATTTTGTTTTATGACGTCAAAATTTTACGGGAACCTGTGTGATATCCAGTAATGGCAGACAAATAGCGACAAGGTGTATTTATACCATATCTAAGAATTTAGCGTGCCATTATTTCCTCTCTGTATCCATAATAATGAACCGTCATTAAACATGCTAGGGTGACTTTTGAACATGTTTAAGTCAGTAGTTTGTGATGGGTTTTTTTTAAACAAAACTATTTAATGGCATCATCCAACACTCACATGACTGATTCATATACTTTATTTTAAAAATAAAATAAAAAGTACATGTATGGGAAGTTCTCTTCTTGGAATAGTATACTGTTAATATAATTTGAAGAAGGCAAAGAAACATGCATGATTTTGTTTGTAGCCGAACTTCCAGGGGCAAATGTTTCATTCATGTTCAGATCCAGTATATTTTTCTGAGTTGCAGACTCCCAGATATCATTTATAATCGTTATGGATAAGTCTGGCTAAATTGACGAGATCAGTCACTGTGGTGCAAATGTATATATATATATATATATATAGTTTTTTTACGTTGTACAACACTTTTTTCCATTAATATCCCATAATTCATCCACTGTACAATTTTCGTTTGAACATTTGTCAAAACAGAATCTTAAATGAATGTAAATCCAAGGCAAACAAGGTAAATTACGATTAAAATTCCATGAATTAAATGCAGAGTTTTATTTAGGAAGAGACTGTTAAAAACGGGGAAGTCAACGAAGAAACGCAAACAATGATGTTTCCGTATGCAATCTTTTAAAAATATTTCTCCGATGAGTTGGGTAACCATCTATTCACTTCGAATATAGAAAATCTGCTTTTTAATATATAGCAAAGTAATTGGAAGTGATTTATTTCTTCTAAATTCTAAAGTGCCCTTATTGCAGTGACGTCATTTAGAACTGTTCTACAGTCCTGACTGATTTAGTCAGTTCTGCTGACAGTTCTACGGTTAGAAGTGATTTGGACAGTTCTACCTAGAACTGATCCTGACAGTTCTACCCTAGAACTGATCCTGACAGTTCTACCTAGAACTGATTTAGTCAGTTCTACCTAGAACTGATTCTGACAGTTCTACTTAGAACAGTTCTAGGGTAGAACTGTTCTAGGTAGAACTGTTCTAGGACAGGTTAGAACAGTTCTATGACAGAAGATTCTGACAGTTCTAATGAGAGGTTAGAAGTGATCTCCACTGTACCACATCTATATCTGCGTAATATATGAATTTAGAAATGTAAAAAGGAGTTTTCTAATTGATAATTCTTTTTGAAAATATGACAGCATTATGTTTTATGCGATTCTGCATAAAAGCAAAGAATTCTTCTTGAAACTGGTCTTTGGGTTTCTGTTTAATACATTTTGACACCCATTTATCACAAACTGTGCACAAGGACGGAAAACAAATATACGTCCTTGCTGTGCACTATAATTCGAAATAGTTGTAAATTGCAATTTTTTTTAATTTCTATTTTTTCCTCACTAGATAGGTGAAAGTATGTATAACATTTATTGTAAATTGCGAAAATGCATTACGAGCATAAATTTATAATTTTAAGTTAGAATTTAGAGTCTCAACTTTTTTCAAAATCTCTGTAATATTACTCATGTATTATTTATGTTTATGTCAAAGGCGTTTGATTGGATAATAGGTAAAGGTAGGCGTGGTTTTTGGTAACTTTCCTCCAATCAACTGCCCCATTCGAGAAGCCTGTGTGCGCTGATGCGTGTAAACTGGGTATTGTAACGGTACGTGTCTTACATCAGAACCTATCGTGCGTGACCAATGTTTATTGTATAATTTCTTGTCACGTGGTCAAATTATCTGAAATACAAGTTCTAAAGGTGCACTACAGCAGAATTACAGTTTCAGTTGTTATAATTCAGACACAAATTAATATGGTTATTTTGAAATCTGCTGCATGGTTTATTCCATTGGCAATCATATTCACGAAAAGTTGTAAATCTTGAATATTCTGTAATATCTTTATGAAGCGTGATTGAGAAGTAGATTCACACAGATACTGCAATCATTGTCATCTTTAAAATTTACTTTGCATGCACTAAATTTCTAATCCATTTGTTTAGAACAATAAAATATGTTTAAACTACTAAATATCTAAATGAGATTACATAGGAATAACTTGTGGTGTATTCATGTATACTAGTATGTAATAATAATAAAAAGAAACCAACAGCACTATTTGACGAAGACGAAATAAAGGATTGAATTTTAACGTTCAGTGACATATATTACAATGATGTCGAAACAGAACTTGAACTTGACAATAGGTTTCCATAGAACCGTCGCTTTTCCAAAGTACGCTTAGTTGCGATTTCACAACTTCGGGTTCGCATTATAGTTATACATGTACAAAATAACTTACAATAAACAAATTCTGATGATTTCTTCAACTGTTCGGGGACTTTCTAGTTGTAATATAAATCTGTGATTTTTCTATATTCGTACTTTCGACGAAGCAAAGCAGTTCGATCTAGATCTGGACATGTATCATCATTAAACATTTACAATATTCAATAGTTGTACATTTTTTTTTGGTACATGTAGAACATGTAGAAAAATACGTCTTTTCGAATAAAATCTTAATTTACGTACCATTGTAAAATTGAGAATGGAAAATGAGGAATGTGTCAAAGAGACAACAACCCGACCAAAGAAAAAAACCAACACTGAGCAGAAGGTCACCAACAGGTCTTCAATGTAGCGAGAAATTCCCGCACCCGGAGGCGTCCTTCAGTTGGCCCCTTAACAAATATATACTATATATATATATATATAGTCCAGTGATAATGAACGCCATACTAATTTCCAAATTGTACACAAGAAACCAAAATTAAAATAATACAAGACTAACAGGGGCCAGAGACTCCTGACTTGGAACAGGCGCAAACATGTTTATGATCTCAACCTCCCCCTATACCTCTAGCCAATGTAGAAAAGTAAACGCATAACAATACGCACATTAAGATTCAGTTCAAGAGAAGTCTGAGTCTGAAGTCAGAAGATGCATATACGGACCCTGGATTTAAATCAGATATGATCTGGCGGTTTTTGTCTTTTTTTCAAAATACATATTTTTAATTGTGACTATCTTTAGTTTCGAATCTTTCTTTCATTCTAATTAATTTAGTTTAAATGAAAATAAGGAAATTGGAATTAAAACACTGTTGAAGAGAAACTACATATTCGGGTTAAATTCACCTTAGTTTGTTAATTCAAGTTTGACATCTAACATCTTAATCCGTAATCCACATTTACCCGACAACCTTAAATTGTTTATTGAATTTTATCAATCAAATATCCTCACACAGGAAACTAGACAAAATAAGTTATTTGTAATGGTATTTATCAAAACTAAAATGATTGAAAATATCTTTGTAGAATATGAATTTGCCTAATAAGCGAATAATTATAATACATATATTTCAACATCTTCAATAGAGAGATTACTGATAAGATGCCCAAAATATATGTACATGTATACATATTGCGATTAGTGCTATATAGTATGTCAATGATATCGAATGCCCGCTGAGTGTTAAACATGTTTGACACTGCTGGTTTTAATTTTCTGACTCAAGTATAAATTTAAGAAAAGTTAATAGTTTCTGAATATTTTTAGATTCAATATTTTATCATTATTATTATTTTTTAAAGTCTCACCACATACAAACATAAAATGAGAATCACAGAACTAAACAAAACATTTAAACATTTGCATTGTGTGCATCAATCTTTAAAAAGATAAATGAGACGCGTATAAGACACAATATATAAATATAAACAAATTTTTACTCATTTACATTCAAAATTTATAGTGTCCGTATATAACAAATGAAATGAAACATCTTTTTATTTAAGAACAAGTGAAATAAAATGCCGTTTCTTTTCAATAAAATATTGTTGATGTTTTTGGCATCTATTGCAGCAACATTGTCGTTATTGAATAAATATATAAATTTTTCGCTATTTGATATTTACAAATTGAAATGTTAAGCCTAATGTATTATTATATGTCTATAATGGGCATTTTAAAAGGACAGGAATATAAAAAAGAAGATGTGGTATGATTTCCAATTAGACAACAGTCCACAAGAGACAAAAATGACAGAGACATTAACAAATATAGATCACCGTACGGCCTTCAACAATGAGTAATGCCCATACCGCATGGTCAGCTATAAAAGGCCCTGATATGACAATGTAAAACAATTCAAACAAGAAAACGAACCGCCTTATTTATATAACAAAAAAAAATGAATGAAAAATAAATATGTAAAACATAAACAAACGACAACTACTGAATTGCAGGCTCCTGACTTGGGACAGGCGCATACATAAATAATGTGGCGAGGTTAAAATTGTTAGCAGGCTCCCTATCCTCACCCTAGTCTCGATCAGTGGTATAACAGTACATGTACAACATAATAAAAAAAAAAAGAGGGTTTGGATGGGGTTCAATGATTAGAGAATAATGCCCTTGAAAAATGAAGATTAGAGAATAATGGGCATAAAAAATAAAGATTAGAGAAATGCGTGGTCTAAAAATATAATGAACATTGAATGATCAATAAAAGAAAACGCTAAAAGATACCTGAATTTTATTGAATGATTAATAAAAGAAAATGCTAAACATTATCTGGTAACAGAATTTTCTCTTCTTAAAATTTAAAGAAAATTATCAAAGTTATCATTGTAAAAATATGATAAAAGTGAAAACAAACTTGGTAAACCTTTTTTGGTTTCGTGGTAACAGACTATGATAGGATTCAGTCAATATGAACTGGTTTCCGATACTTCTACTCGCGCTTTAAATTCAGTGGCGGATCCAGAGGGGCGTAGAGGGCGTACACCTCCCCTTTTGCTTGGACTTTTTTTTTAAATGATTAATCAGACTAGACTTCGTGAATTAATAGGGAGATGCAGCATCTAAAATGTCCAACCCTTACACCTTACCAGCAACTACAAAATATGCATGCCTCACGCCAGGAACCGTTTAAAAAGTGCATATTTCACTTATTTTATGTTTTAAGTCCTAAAAAGGGGCAAAAAAAAAATTTCGCCTCGCTCCTCTCGTTACAAAACTACAGCCCCTCTTTCAAAAAGCCTGAATTCGCCCCTGTTTATATCTGACTATGCGGTTGGCTTTAGCTCATTGTTGCATGCCGTACAGTGACCTATAGTTGTTAATTTCTGTGTCATTTGGCCTCTTCGAAGAGTAGTCAAAATCACTGGAAAGAACTGATGAAAACTTGGACTTGTTACTTCATAGAACTAGCACTTAAATCATGCAGAACAATACACACCAACACGTCATTGTTGAGTAACAAATGAAAGCCTTGCTGTTGTTTGGAAATCACCGTTCTCATTCATTTAAAAGAATGATTTTTACTTTTTTTTTTAAAGATTAAAGAAAACTGGGGAAAAATTAGAGAATAATGCGTAAAAAATTACTTTTAAAGAATAGACTTATTTTTTGAAGATTAGAAAAAAAGGGGTGAAAATTAAATGTTTACAGAAAAACAGCCCCCCCCCCCCCCCCCCCAACTCAGACCCTCCTATAAGAATCATTTTAAATAGGATGGACAAAAAGATGGAGGGGAAGAGTGTAATATTTGTAACTGGGCGTTAAGCAATCATGAATCATTTAATCTATTCTTTATATTTTCATCTCTTTATTCTGTAATTTAAAGTGCTTATTCCACTATCATCTTTATTTCTGTAAACTTACTTTCATATCCTCATATATGTACATGTACATGGTATTTGATACAGGAACAATATACCGTCGTATATTACAAAAATTGAGAATGAAAATGAGGAATGTGTAAAAGAGACAAAAACCCGACTATAGAGCAGACAAAAGAGGAAGGCCTAAATTACGGGTCTTTAATGTAGCGAGAACCTCATGCGTATACATACATGCATTATTGTATGCACATGCGTGTTCCAGAGACATATAATACAATTATATGTCTCTGGATAAACATAATTATTTAGAATTAAAAAGTGTATAGTTATCAATAAGTTCATTTTCAAAATCATTTATTTAAAGTGAAAAATCGCGAATTATCCCTTTAAGGCTTGTTGAAGATCTTCATCAAATAACGAATGAATATAAGAAGATGTGGTATGCTTGTCAATAATTTAATTCACCGTACATGTGGAATACCGTATGATAGTTTTTTTGGTCTAAAAAAAAATACATCTGCTACATGTCTTTGATTTAACAAATGATAAAAGATCTGGCATAAAAACGTGATTCTGAATATAATCTAAAAATTGAAGAGAAAGCCAGACTAAGACGTTATACAATTTAAAGAATACAAATCTTAAAGTTTTATTACTTAGAGGTATACTGTCCCCTTCTTTTAACCTACAAGAAAACTTCACGAGAGCCGATGATTAAATATCCACCTTGTTTTTCCGTATATATACTGAGCCAAAAAGGTTTAGCAACACTTTTTTTTTATATTTTTTTGTTGTTGTTTTTGGAAAAAAATATTTAAACATCATTGATATAATCCTTAGTTTTACCTGTAGCAGTCGTACTTTTTTCCTGCTGATTGATTTCGCGCCATTTCAGCTTTGCACGTGTCAATGATGTTTTACCTTCTGTACCTGTAATTTTAAAACGGTATTAAAAAATTCTTTTTCACTAACGTTCAGAAACACACCATTGGTAAGAAAAACACAAACACCGTTGAAAAATTTGTTTGGGGCGTCAACCAGGCCACCCCGAAAATGACAGTCAGAAAGGTCTTGAAACGGTTGATGCCGGAATGAGGGTTGTTGACATCATGGCTCGATTTAATGTGCACTAGGCAACAGTTCAGAGACTAACAAACAGATATCGACAAATTACAACTGCATAGGATAGGTCGATATCTCGTAGACAAGAAAAAAACTATCGTCAAGGGAGGAGCGCTTCCTTCGCTTTACGTCAACACGTGACAAGTTTTTTTCGGCTAAAAAAGTACTGCATTGACTAAGGGAAGTTGCTGGTGTTCCTGTCAATCCTTCATTGGTGCACTAAGGGCATGGCTGAGAAATTGATTTTGAGAAACACTATACTCATTTAAGCATTTTGACCCTCCCGCGCTCCATACAAAGAAAATCCTAACTTAATGTGAGTGATAAACATTCATGTTGCTTCTGACATATCATAATTCCATTTTTGTGTTATTAAAATTATATGTTTAAATTTTATGATTTTGTAATAAAACAAAATTTCACAATTTTGTTGCTAAACTTTTTTGGCTCAGTATATATATTAAAATAACTTAAGAAGCAATTCAAAGGATATTCAATTTGTTTCAATATTGCCGAAAACTGAGGCTACTATTAATTTTATACATGTAGTCGTCTCAGCCGAAAACAATACATAATATTGATAATATAAGCAAGTGTGACAAACCAAATTGAATCACAAATTTGTTGTTTGGGATTATTCATGGTTCACTAGTATTCCTTTCACGAATTTGGCTATACTTTTGGACCTTTTGGATTATAGCTCTTCGTCTTTTATATTAAATTTGCTTTTGATTTCATATATTTTGGCCTCGAGCATCACTGAAGAGACATGTATTTTCGAAATGCGCATCTAGTACAAGAAAATTGGTACCGTTAATTGTATTCTATATTAACCAGTGACACGTGTCCTAATTTTTAAGAAAAGGGATAGAAAAAGTATGAATAAAAAATATCCGGTTTTTCAAAACTATATTTTCAAAATGCATTGCATAATTTAAACCGATTTAAAGTGTTTCATTTTATTGTATGTTTGTGCGTATACGAAAAAAATGATAGAAAGTTAAACTTCAATGTTCATGACTTACAAGTATTATAATATTTCTTGTAAAATTGATAAATGAGCGGTTTTCACAAATACTGAACATTAGAATATATCGTAAACGTCAATTAATGAACAAACAACCCAACGAGAAAAATATAATTTCAGAGGCATCTACATATACATGTATAACTAGTTTTGAGTTAGAGAAATCATTCAACATGTTCATTGCCATATGATTCTATTCAGATTTGTGAGTTTTTTCGATTTACGAATAAGTCTATAAGATACAAAAAATTAATTGAAGCAAAAAAAAAGAAAGAGACATGAAATAACGAATTAACATAAGTTTACAAATACATACCTAGGTGCATTTACCAAAACAACATTTGAACTTATTAATACATTTTTTCATATTATTGTAATTTTATGTTTATGTACCCGATATGGAGTTCTTCTGAAATTAAAAATCACTTGAATGGGTATTTCTGGTGTATATACATGTATCACACTTGCTATCTACATGTACAATATACGGAAATGACACGGCTGGGTATTTTAAAGTTACTGAAGGTAGATTACTGGCAGGTGTATATCCCCGGGCGAAGAATTTACTGATTTGTCAAAACGGTTAGGTGTAATTTGTCATATTGTAAAGTTTTGAATCGCGCTCATCTCTTTTTTTTATTATATGAATTGCGCCAATAAATGAAACTTGACACATTCCCCATTTCCATTCTCAATTTTATTAATTGTGTCATATTTATCTCGAAACTATTAACCTATTTACACGTACATGTAACATTAGAATACCTACTTCAACAGTTGAATAACTTTATAATTACTAAAATTCAAAATTATGTACTTCTCCTTCCGTATGCTATGTTTTTTTGTGTCAATTCTATCTTTCCATCAGGTCCATAGTGCACTTTTTTTGTCAGTCTAAGTGCACTAAGGAGGCCCTTTCAGTTTGCGATTTCTGTACCTACATGAAAATACCTAAAAGGACCTCCTCAGTGCACTAAGAAGAAACATTTGAAAAGAAGTCTATAATATTTGCGCAATTAAATGATTGTTTTATTGGCGCTAATGAATGTTGCAGTTTTTATGATAAAGTTATGCAAAAAAAGAATTCGCGTAATTAACTTGTGGTGCAAATTAATTCTTTTTTAGCCAAACTGGATATCGGCCTTCAAAACATTGTGTATACACAAACAAAGCAAGATTTATCTTTTGCGCAGTCTAGCCGGAGAATACAAGTTTTTGCAATTTGTGAAGGATTTTAATTTTAGAATGTAATGAACAAGTAAGAAGATCGTTAAATCGGAAAATGAGCTATGCACGATGAAAGTTTGGTGCGTCGATAAAAATTTCATGGATTCACTTGATAATTGTAAAGTTTCAAGTCTTTAAAAATAACACCCATTTGTAGAACTGATTATTTCGATCCTTCAATTATGCATGTGTAGAATAACACTTTTTACAGTCAATGCCGAAAATATGAAATACATCGATTTAAATTATGTACACAATAAATAATTTTTGTGTACATAGTTTTCCGTGTCTACATTTGAATACCAGTACAATATAGAAAACCATCATGTTATCTCAGCATGTTATATATTTAACTATTTTTTTTTCAACAGATTCACAAGTTTTGCATTTTTAAACCGCGTGTGCATATATATTTTAATGTTTTTATTTTAATTCCTTACATATGAACATGCTACGTGTATTATTCATTCGTTTCAACGTTTTAAATTGTGAAGCATGTGACTTTAATAAGACTATACGCATTTAAAGTTTGAAACAAAAAACGATAGATACATCGAGGTCGTTTTGCTTGGGTGATTTACCTGTAAAAAGCTCGGGTCTCATCCATGTTTAAAACGAATTAATGCATGTTTAAAATAGTTTAACGGGGGCGTGGCCTATTAGTTTAACGCAACTAACCAGCAACTTGATTTCAATTGATTCACCGCAGAGAAATCTATTTGACTGGCGTTAAAATGAATTGATATGAATTGATATGAATTAAATATAATTTTTAATTTTTGTCAATCTTTATCAAATAACGATCAATCTCATTTAAATAGCGTTAACACGTTTTTGTCCGTTCAAGTTAAATTCGGGTTACTAGTGTTAGCATGTAAAACGTGCAATATACCATGGCAGGTGTGGATGAGGAACAAGCTTGGAATTTTCCCTTATGCTAACTAGTCCAGACGCTTATGAAGCTATTTGAACGACTCAGTCTAGTTTTTTTCAGCATGTAAAACGTGCAGTATACCATTACGGGTGTGGATGAGTAACAAGCTTAGAATTGTTTCTTATGCTTACTAGTCTAGACGCTTATCAATGGCGAAGTTGAAAATATGATCCATTGAAACCCTTTTGGACAACTCTTTGTGAGACCTCTTTACCTTACCAGGAGCTTGTACATTATTGATGTAAGAAACAATACCACGGTCTTTGTAAACGAGGACAATCAGCTTTCCGATTGTGAATAAACATGTATTTGCGGCCATAAACCAGTAATTTTAAAGATGTTTTAGTACTCAAGTGATTTCATTTCATTTTAATCAATCTCTTCAAAACTCAATCTTTGAACTTTAAGCAATATTGGTTTTATTTACCGGAATTGTTAACTTTGTATTTAAACATTAACTATAGAATAGAATAAGTGGTTTAGAGGATAACTTAAAGCCAAAAGTATAATGACCTGCACAAAAAAACATATTTTCTTTACACTTTAAAAAAAAGTTGAGTATCAAAATAAAATAATAATATTTCTACATGTATGTCCGCCATTTTGATTATTACCGGAAGTAAGGGTATTTAAGACATATGTCTTATACATTGAATCCATTAGCAGCAGCAAGGAAAGGTTCCTGCACAATTTAATTATAGTAGCAATACGTCCAAACACATTTCAATCACCCTCCCTAAAAAATAAGCTTATTTTAGTACAATGTCCCCCTTGTTGGATTTTACCGGAAGTAGGGTTTTAAAGACATCAAATCTATTAATATATCCAAAAGTAGTACATTACAAAGGTTTGTACCAAATATTATTGTAGCAGCATGATAAAAAACACCTTTTCGCACACTAGCCTCTGATACTGGGCTGATTTAAATATGATGTCCGCCATTTTGGATTTTACCGGAAGTGAGACATTTTTTAAATAAAATCCCTATCTGAAATAAAAGAGTAATACTTGAGGAAGGTCTATGCCAAATTTTATGCTTGAAGCAGGGTGTGCACAATTTTTTACAAAGCTGTAGTACTATTAGTTTATCGAAAATGTAAAGTTTTGTAAACAGGAAATTTATAAAAATGACCATATAATTGATATGCATTTCACCACATTAACTGGATTGAGAAATAGTGAATGACATGTATGGGAAAAAAACTGAAATTAAAAGCCAAGTATCAGCAATTTTTACATTTCACAATGCAATAGTCCTTTAAAAGGAATCAGATGGTATTTGGATTTCTTCCTATAACATGTACCTATAGTAAAAACACAAACGACGTACATTTCTGATTCCGATAGCTTTATTCGTCTACTCGAAAAACAAAGATAGAAACCGATACTCTACTGGTGACTTAGGATAGCACTTTCCTTTACACAAATCTAAGGTTAAGTGAAATTATGGACGCTTTAAACAGTGTCATTGGGAAATATGAAAACCTAGAATATAATATAATGAAACCTATGTGTGACTATTTACTACAAGTAACAAACTTAATTTACCTCATTAATACAAACAAAAATAATTAAAAAAAAACATAGTAGCTACCCAAGGACATGTTAATAAATAAATTTGTTCTTGATATTTGCAGATGAGTATCTCGTTGCTTTGCATATGGCCACTCAGAATTATTGATGGACCTACACATTAAAAGCATTTGCATTGAACTATTAAACTAAACTTACTTAAGTGTCTCTCCTTTCGCAACTTTAATGCACAGCTCTTACAATAGCATGGACTGTTTACTTGAAAACATTTATCTTCTTGTGATATACTCATCTGTGTTCCCTTGTCCTCGCATAAACCATACAAAGGATGTATACAAACTAGAATAAAAAAATACATTGTACAAGAGTTGTTTTATAAATATTATAATATAAGAACCTCAGAAAAAATCTTTTAATATGTATGATACAGTAATACCTGTTACTGCACATCTTGACTTATTTAATCTATAAATTTTTGTACCAATACTTAATATTCGAAAATTGTTTTGCGGATTTACTTTTCGTTTGCATCTGTTGATTTACACAGTTTTTTGTTGGTTTCATTTGCGTCGTGCATGTAACCACTATGTTATATATTAAATGACAGGCGCGTTTATTATTTGAGTCATTTTTGTGCATTGGATATAGATATAGGAATATGTGGTATGAGTGCCAATGAGACAACTCTCCATCCAAATAACAATTTATAAAAGTAAACCATTTAAGTAATTCACTTTCACATTTGTTTGCCTACCAAGTTTTCAATTCTAAATGACTTTAACAAAAGGAATATCAGTTTTCGTCTTAAAATATGTTGACTAGTAATAATTCTGTGGATGTATTTCTATATATTTGCATATATTTTACTATCTATTGGATGTCTTAAACATGTTAACATCCACGTCTATAAAGTATTGAGTTTTGTTTTGTTTATGATGATGTGTTCTTTTAACTCTCTTTTGAACTGAAATTGCTTGTTGTATTTAAAAAATATTCACTCAGAAATAGCTATTTGATTTTAAAATATATTCACACGAAAATGGCGATTCGAAACGAAAAAAAGGTATTGCCAAAAAAAGGAAATGTCAGATCACGCCGTTGAGAAATTGTCCCAAAAAGAAGATTTGCAATCCTGGAAGATATAAATAAGGGAAATTCCATGAATAATATTGATGCTAAAAACACAAAAGGCAGCTGCACACGGTTTTTTGTTCGCTTTCGATAATACCTGACGGGAGAAAAAGCCTACCGCTAGATTTTGAATCTAAAGACGATTACTTATTGGGCAAAGTTAACCAAGTAATGAGAAATAAAAACACAGAAATATTTTTTTTTTAAAATACTATGCAATTATACCGGCAAGGATTATGTCAGCATCTGTACAAACCAAAAATAAATCTTGAAAGGACACTAGTGTTTGTGCTCAACATACTGATTTGTATTCGACCATTCTGAATTGGTTTGAATTTTCGTCGATATTACTTTACATTAGTCTGACCCATACCAAATAAGTGTCTTTTCAGTGACAAATGTCCTGTTATACCATTCATTAAATATTTCGGCGAGCTGAATCCAAGTTGCAACAAGTTGTTTCAGCAACCAAGATCTACTCATTACGAGGGGGTCTATTACATTGTACGACAATATTACGCTTAGACACAACAACCATGGCAACTATTTGAAGGAAATAAGAAGAGAAACTGATATGTCCTAATAGAATAAAATCATTATTTTAGCTATTGACTTTCCAATATCTTGCTGACATGAATTGTCATCGATATGTTTATATTTATAAATTAACTGTTTACAAAATTTTGATTTTTTTGAAATACTAAGGCTTTTCTACATGTACCTCAGGCATGGGTTAACTTGGCAACACTTTTAGGAATTTTGGTCCTCAACGCTCTTCAACTTCGTACTTTATTTGGCCTTTTTAATTTTTTTGGATTCGAGCATCACTGATGAGTCTTTAGTAGACGAAACGCGCGTCTGGCGTATATACAAAATTTAGTCCTGGTATCTATGATGAGTTTATTTACAACCACTGGGTCGATACCACTGCTGGTGAAGATTTATTTGCCCGTGGGTATCACAAGCCCAGTAGTCAGCACTTTTTGTGCTGATATGAATTGTCATTGATATGTTTATATTTATAAATTTACTGTTTACAAAATTTAGAGTTTTTTGAAATACTAAGGCTCTTCTACCTCAGGCATAGATTACCTTAGCTGAAACTGGCAACACTTTCAGGAATTTTGGTCCTCAGTGCTCTTCAACTTCGTACTTTATTTGGCTTTTTTAACTTTTTTGGATTCGAGCGTCACTGATGAGTCTTTAGTAGACGAAACGCGCGTCTGGCGAATGTACAAAATTTAGTCCTGGTATCTAGGATGAGTTTATTTACAACCACTGGTCGATGCCACTGCTGGTGGAGATTTATTTCCCCGTGGGTATCACAAGCTAAGTAGTCAGCACTTTTAATGCTGACATGAATTGTCATTGATATGGTTATATTTATAAATTTACTGTTTACAAAATTTAGAATTTTTTGAAATACTAAGGCTTTTCTACCTCAGGCATATATTACCTTAGCTGAATTTGGCAACACTTTTAGGAATTTTGGTTATCAATGCTCTTCAACTTCGTACTTTATTTGGCTTTTTTTAACTTTTTCGGATTCGAGCGTCACTGATGAGTCTTTAGTAGACAAAACGCGCGTCGGGCGTATATACAAAATTTAGTGCTGGTATCTATGATGAGTTTATTTGTAAGTACGTAATTAAACGAACAAAAGTATAAGTTGTCTATTATTTGTATTTGCACTTCTGTTAAAATTTAAACATGCATTCGTTTGAAAACAATTACACAAGATAAACATGATAAAAGTTAAAAGACTCTAAGTGAAATAATAAGACAACTGTAATGGGTTAATCGCTTTGATGTCCAAAAAGCTCGTTGAAATTGCTTAATACTATTCAAAACGCACAAGTTTTTCCAGTACTACTCTTTCGAATTACTGATTTAGGCGTTGGGAATTCTTGGGGACGCCACAGTTTGAATATATATAAAAAAAACACGACGTGATAAGTGGGCTTTACAGAGAAAAGTTTGCCTAATTCAACCCTGTTGAGCGCGCAAAAACTGGTCTCGTTCACACTGTTTAAAAAACTGTATTTTATATATCAACTAATGTATGAAGACAAATAATACAGCTGATGAATCAACCAAAAAAGTCACTTAATTATTTAATACAGCGTTGAAAAAAACAAATATAATTGACCGCATACAAACTATGGGGTACGGGGATAAGAATCACAGAGCCACTATGAAACTTCTTGTACCCTTATGCTAACCGTAATAAAATAACTGCTGTCAATGAAATCTGTTAACATTGCATAGGAGTCGTCTAACATAATATGCAAACAACCGAATATTGCTTTCGTGTAATTTTGATTTTGAAAATTTTGAAAGTCCATCAGCATCTGCATTTGTCATGCCTGGACGGAAATTGAGGTCTAAATCGTATGCGATTACTGCAGAGGGCCAATGGTGTCAAATATCATATAGATTTGCAGACGTGAGTACATATGTTAGTGGGTTGTTATCAGTGTGATCTATAATTGTACGGCTATAGAGGTAGTCATGCTTGACTTGTCAGTTATTTACCACGTCAATGCTACAGAAATTTCATCTTACGAATTAGATAATATTGTTCTTCTTTTGTTTATTCTCTGTTACCATATGCAATCACACGTTGATGTCCATCTTGCCGCTAACATAGTACAACACCAAGGCCTTGACCACTGGACTCGATGTGGAGTTCGAAGGGTTTGAAGTTATTAACATATCTAAGTATTGGGCCTGCAAATAACAGTTGCTGTAATGTTGTGAAAGCTCTTTATTACTTATCAGTGTACTGAATGATTATTTGTGTTTTCTTAGTCTTCATCTTTCCTTTCTTTGTATTTGTAGTAAGCATGATAACTGTTAGTGGCTTTGCTATCTGACTGAAATTACGGATAAACTATCGGTCATATTCTACGCACTTCTTCATTTGACCTTGTAGTAGGCCAATTTAAAAATTTCTCAATTCCCTTCTGAACTGTTTTCACTCTTTCTTCAGACACGATATGTACAAATTATTTAACTTTATATTAAAAAAGGAACATTTTGATGGCAAAAGCTTTAGGTTGGCTTGTCTGAATATGTCGTACACCATCTCGAGTCGTTCTAAGTGTTCCTAGTTTGTTCTAGCAAATATGATGCAACATCGATGCAAACGCAACAAATACGAATGTATATATCTCTGGGGCAGTCCTTTGAAAGACGTTGATAAGATGTGGGCTGCCCCCTGAAAGACATTCGGTTGTACCCAAAGAATCAGGAGATCATGGGGTGAATGCTGTTCTCTCCTTATGTTCCTCCAGGATCACTACTCGATCATATCCCGATTTAAGGTCAACGATTGAAAAGTACTTGTTGCTCAGTCATGAAGTCTAGCATATCCTCCATCCTTGGCAAGGCTTAAGCGTCCTGTTTTGTCTTCAACTTATTCCAACTCCATGCATATTTTAAGTGTGCCGTTCTTCTTCTCAACTAGAACAGCGTTGGAGGCATACAGACTATGATTTTATTCCTGCTCCGAAACATTTGACATGAATGGCTCGTCGTGCATCTAATGAATAAGGCGGTATGTGTTGATATCGTTGTTTGAACGGTCAGTCATCCTTGCATTAATTAATTGTGCTGGACTATGTTGGTATATCCAATATCATTATCATCTTTGAAAAAATATCTTGGTATGATGGACATGAAATCTTTTCTGAATTGATGTGACGTTATATTGTCAGTTGATATATCTACTTGTTGTTATAAAGTTGATATAATAATGTTCTCACTACGGATTGTTCGCAATATGTACTGCTGTACGTCAAGGTCATCAACTTACTCCGACAGTTTTTGTTTTATTTATAGACAGACAAGTGTCTGAGATTAGCAGTCTATCGCGCAGAGTACCAATTGGAAATGATATGGTCAGTTGCTTACTATATGCAGATGAAATTGTGTTTATATGATTAACAAATTCAACAGGATTCTTTACATGAATGGACAAAGTGAAACTGTTTACAGATCAAAATTGATAAAACGAAGATAATGCATGTTCGGAAAACTAACACCGCTAGATCATGTACATTTGATTCTGAATTTATGCTTGGAATATCCCAATTGAGTTCGCAAATAAATATCTCTATCTACACAATATCTGAAAATATAGACTACACTTTTCTGTGGAAGAGCGTTCAACAGCAGCTTGTAGAATCATTTACATTAAAATACCTTTGTACGGGTAACATGACTTTGCTACCTATACAAAGACATACGAAAACATGGTTATCTCCTTTATGGGCTTTGCATCCGGGTATGTTGGGTGCCAGCGTTATGGTGTACTTAAAAGACTCCAAAATATAGAAATCTTAACTTTCTTGGATGTTCGAAAAACCTCGCCGATTTCAGCAACAACAAGTGACATGGGATGAACTTCTGTACTTGTGAACAATCAATGTAAAATAGATTGTTTATGGTGTAGACTAATGAAACTGCTAGATTTCAGGATCTGTCGCAACTGATTCTTTCAGGATGCTGATCTTTCCACACGCTACAAAAATCCCTAGTTCAACAGTGTTAAAGCAATCTTGAACAATAGTCTATCACCCTTAATTAACTGTATAAACAACCCTCAATAAAATATGTAATTGATTTTGCTTATGCTAAACTTGTAAATAGCTTTAAAAGCAAACGAATCATTAATATTCAGAGTATGGCAAAACTAATCACATACAAACTACCTACGACCGAATTCGAGTTTGTCCTGAACCGTGTGTTAAAAAGTTCTTGTCCAGAAAACTGCGATCGGTTTTAATATAATTCTATGCGGTACAATACCATTAAGAATTTAAAAGAGGACGATATCTGCAAAGCGTGCAACTTGAATTTGACTGGAGACGAATCCACTTTTTTGTTTTGTGTGACCGTTACCCTGCTAGAAAAAACAAACTCAGGCGAGAACTACACGATGTAAAGACTTTAAAACTTCATTTTTCATATCAAATCAAATGTAGTTAGATGTATATATCTATGTGTTCTACATTTACAGTGATTCGGAAGCCTATCAGGCTGGTTGAAAATATCAATGATCATAACATATGTATATTGTATAATGTCAATTCAGGTTGCACTTAAATACGTTTGTTATTCATTTATTCATATAAGTAACTTATGTAAATATCATCATTTTGTGTTCATTTTTGCATAGGTTACTAGCTTTATAAAAAAAGAAGATTTGGAATGATTGACAATGAGACAACAGTCCAAAAGAGACCAAAATGACACAGAAACTATAGGTCACCGTACGGCCTTCAACAATGAGCAAAGCCCATACCACTAAGTCAGCTATAAAAGGCACCGAAATGACAATGGAAAACAATTCAAACGAGAAAACTCACGGCCTTATTTATATTAAAAAAAAATGAACGAAAACAAATATGTAACACATAAACAAACGACAACCACTGAATTACAGGCACATACACACAAAATTTCACAGACATTTCTTTTCCCATGAAATATAAAAACTAATCCTCCTGAAACACTAATTGCCTTTCTGAGGCACTTATCCTCTAGGTCAAAGATCGGTCTCTTGTCAACTCAATATTTAAGAACCTGATGGTTTTAATGAAAAAGATACAAGAATAAACAGAAAGATAAAGGGTAGATCTATTTTGTGGGATCGTGCGTGATATCTTTAGATTTGTATATGTCTTTCGAAAAATACAAATTCTGTAGAAGGATATTTGTTACCCTAAATATCTATATATTTTCGATTTAATTATTCAATATATGTTTCTTCTTTTTTTTTAGTTGTTTAACATTTTTTAGGCCGGTGATATTATTATTTGTTATGGCACATCACATGAGTTTCGCCGGTGCCAAACCTTATACTAAATGTTCACAAAGAACGACAAATAGATTGATAGTAAAAATAATTGCACCCCTTTTTTCTTTATGCAAATTTACCTTCGTCACTTTCTAGTAGGTGTAAAGTAGCTTCCACACGACATTCTATTTCCATATTTATATTGCAAACGTCCATCATTCGTATCAGGAACATTTTTATTGCATGTTCATATTTAACCTTGTCATGAAGTATTCCATACGGAACAGTTGTTAGTATAATGAGAGAACCCTCACGGACGAATTTTATCTTTATATCTTGTTCATCTGACATCCTTTCATAGTCTTTTAATGCTTCAGCTACATCTTTCTCATTCCATTCCTTTGGTGTTTTGAGATGCCATAACACAGCACACTCCTTCACTAAAAAACAACGAATGCATACACGTTTTAAAAACTTATGGAATATTATATTTTAAATTTGTCTTTATCTATTTTCAAAATGTAATAAATAATGTAATAATGCCAATAATTAGATACTTCGAGTATTGTAGACAGTTTTTAGTTTTTTGATAGGTATATTTATCAAAGTGCACTTACAACTTGTTATTATATATTGGAAAAATGTCGCAGTTAAATGAATATGTAAATGGGAAATGATTGCCTCTGTGAATTGGGATAATTGCACTAGTCATTTTGGAAAATTGACTGGATAAGTATTACATGTCTACCTCGATTAAATTTGCCAATTCGTTACAAAATGACAGCAAATAATCGAGTTAGTATTTCAATTAAAGGTTCAACATTTCGATTCAAATTTTTAATGCGATCTGTTTACACGAGATCAAATTCTATTAACATTATCTTACAGGGGTACGTAGCTTCGAAGTTTTGTTCAATCATAAATTATAAAAAAAAATTAAAAAATAGGATTAACATGTTGTGTGATTTTGAATCCATTGGAAATCGGTTGTTTTAAACGAGTAGAGCAGAAATACAAAAAGAGATGTATAATTGCAAAAACATTACATATTTCAATCCAATTTTAGAAAATCCATTGTGTAGTCATTTTTGTACAAACAAAATCAATCATATTCACCGATTGGACTTAAATTCTTATATTATTTAAACATACATAAACAAATATCAAAATAACAAATACTCGAAAAGAAATAATGAACAAGGCATAGATTGCGATCATGGATCAACATTTCGTGGGCATTTAAGACTTGAAGCCGTTTAAGTAACCCGATTGTCATACGACTCGATATAAAATACAAACAAAGATGTACATTGAAAACAAATACAAAGAAAGGCATGTGGAATCGTATAACGGCAATAACCGATGTTATTTTTTAACTAATTATAATGAAATTAAATTACAGAATGCTTATAACCAAATATCTTTCGTCCCTCTTCTTTTAGCTTTTAATAATTGTTTGAAACAAGAAAAAAAATATTTTCAGCTATTGTCAAAGTCATCGTTATTTTCCCTTAAACAAACAAACCAACCATTCCCTCACATAATTTACTGTTATTTATTTTGTCCTTGAATTTACAGTTTTATAGTTGTTTGTGTCTTTTAACTTTTTAATATATAAGGAAAATGGTCTCTGGTATCGAAGTAATAAGACCAGATACTGCAATCGTCAAATCGAATATAATGCACTGGTTTTATCTCCTTTAATTCTCTTTTTTCCATATGCAATAGTCGAAAGACAGTCCTGTATAATTATGTGAATCACAACAAATTTGGCCTTCAAAGTCTTTCGTCAGATTTAAACCAAGCATCTGTTTATGATACAAAAATAAATAAATGATTTTGATTACCCATTTTGTCTGATGGATTCTTTTTACCAGGCTTGTCGTATTTTAGTTCAACCAGTACTTTATCAAAAGCTTGAGTTAGTTTCTCTGAAAATAATGACATACACTAATTTGTAATTAATTTCAAGTGTTTTTTTTTCAAATGATTGTTGAAATGTGGAAATGTGGAACAAATTAAATCATGACAATTGAGTACAAGTAGTGTTTAAATAACCTCTATATATATATCTTTGCATTTTTTTGTTTTACATTTTGTTTTTAATCTTTTTTATGTATATATCTCCAACCAAGATACACAATAAATGTATTTCTGATAAAAATTACAACAGCGTATGTGAAATAAATAAATTTTTCAGCAAATGTACTCCCAATTAATTGAAGGGATTCAAAATATGTGTGATAAATCGTTATCAAAGGTACAAGGCTTAAAATTTAATACGCCAGACGCTTCGTCTACATAAGACTCATGAGTGATGCTCCGATCAAAATAGTAAGAAAACCAAACAAGAATAAAGTTAAAGAGCATTAATGACCAATATTCCAAAATGTTATGTCGACTTCGGCTAAGGTCATCTATGTTTGGATTAAGAAGATCCTTAGTATTTCGATCAATTTATACTTTTGGAAACAGTTAATTTATGTACATGACAATACAATTGATATGCATGTCAACCCCGAGGCGCTGACTACTGGGCTGGTGATATCCTCGGGGACGAAACTTCCATCAGTGGTTGCATCGATCCAGTGTCGTAAACCTTATCAAAGGTACCAGGATTATAACTTAATACGCCAGACGTGCGTTTCGTCAACATAAGACTTATCAGTGACGTTAATATCAAAATAGTAATAAATCAAAACAAGTTTAAAGTTTAAGGGCATTAAGGACCCGAAATTCCGAAAAGTTGTGCCAAATACGGCTAATGTAATCGATGCCTGTGATAGGAAAATCCTCAGTTTTTCGAAAATTTATACTATTGCAAACATTTAATTTATAAAAATTTACTTATAATTGATATTCAGGTCAGCATTAAAGTCAAATCTTTGTATACAACATGTGTTAATGTAAATAAAAGTAACAATAGCATACGAAAACAAATCCGAGCTACAATCTAAAACCGAGGAAAACACACAAATTGTAAGAGGGACACAACGACACAACAGAGACTAAACTTTTCGAGATCGAATAAAGAGACAAGATATCTAGCTCACAATGGGGTACTTCGTATGTTTAGTATACATCAAACTCATCCGTGGCGCAGTTGAAAGGTCAAATCAAATTCGAAGTAAGAGCAATCACGAAAATTGTGTGCAAAATAAAGTCAATCTATGAAATAATATTTCGTCGCTGTATGTAAATACGTAAAACCAAAGTTCAATTGTACTAAAATCCTATTTCTCTTTAGAAATTGATAAAACCTTCATATTACCCTCTGATTATCATATTCCATTTGGAAGTCCTTTACTATATCTACACAATTAAATCATCGTGTGTTAGCTGTTTTATGCTTATACTCAAATCAAGAAATAATTAAATTGCAACTAATGACTTTTAATTTTATCATCAATGACATTTACATGTAAATTTATTTTGAATATAAAAATAAAACTAAACTAAAACTCTTGCGAAATAAGTTGGTTTACATTGATTATTATTTATTTTTTTTTCTGGATGTAGTATATCAATGAAATAGATTTCTAATCATGTCTTATCAGAACATTTCATTCAATGGTGAATTGAGTTTTATAAAGAGTTACATGGTGCAAGAAATTCGTTCATGTGATCATTTAAGTATCCAGTTTCCTCAAACAAACGAAGAAACTGACCGCCATAAAGTCACAAAACAGTTCTGAAGGTTACGTTAAACACCAATCTATCAATCAATTTTTAAACTGTTAATTTAAAAGCAATATCATCAATTAGGGGAAACCTTGCATGGCATATATGGAGCACTAGACAAAAATATTTTTGCATATATTTGCCTTTTTAACTTTTTTTATTCGATCGTCACTTATTAGTCTTATGTCTGGAGAGCAACATTTTAGTCCATATATAAACGATTAATTTATATATAATAATGTGTATATTTAATGGTGTTAAAAAGCAATCGGCATGATTAAAAAGTTAAAGGATCATCTATTTATTGACGATACCGCGTAGATACAAATGTAGCAGTAATCCAAAAGTAATAGTATATTTAAAATCTTGAATTTAGAGTAAAAAAACAGCTGATAAATACAGTCAAAAACAGATTTCTCTCAGTTAATGCTATAAATTGACGGACACAAAAATATAAAAGAATAGGGGTACAGTAGTTTACAACATTTAAGTGTGAGTCCTCGCCGACTTCAATAACTTTTGAAGAAAATTGATAATGAATAGTTTGTCTTTCTATGTTGTGATGTTACACTATTATTTCACGTAAGGGTGAAGATTGGTACATATAAAACATGTTTTTTCACCTGTCCTAAGTCAGGAACCTGATGCTCAGTGGTTGTCGTTTGTTGGTGTTGTTCATTAGTGTTTCTCTGTGATTTGGATGGAGAGTTGTCTCATTGGCACTCATACCACATCTTCTTATGTCTATATATGACATACATTTTGAACGTGGTTAACAGTATTATAATATTTCATGCGTATTATTTCAATATGATTGGACAAATCTTCATTTTTTATATTCAAAATGTTATTTTTTTTCTGAAATATGACTTATTATAATTATCATCGGGATTGTACTGACATGAGCAACATTACGTGTGCCATGTATCAAGTATGATTTGCTTACCCTTTAGAATGACCGAAACTAAGAAAATCCTAGATTTTGGTGGACTTTGCGCAGTCTTAAGTATTTATCGTTTTATTGAAAGTGCCGACCGGGTGAAATAGATTTCTTTATAAAGACGATGCATGTAATAATTAATCTGTTACGTAATATTATTTTATGTCGAGAACATCTAAAAAACGATAAATTTTAACAGTTAAGAATGTCACATTCCAATTGAATATATCCTATAAAAGTAGCCAATCATTTTAAGTCTCTGAGTTAAATACAAATGTCATCAGTTTAGTTTATCTTTTAATTTTCATGGACATGTAGATGAATCACTATTGAATTTCTCTGCTCTTTTTCCATGACATGTAATTGTATTTTGATTGGAACATGTTATCATCTACAAATCTAACAAAATTATTTAGTGCATTCGGACCGTGTTGGAAGAAACAAACCTTGTGATTCTTTTATCTTAATCAATTCTTCTTTAGTTGTTTCATGATTGTCTTCCATTTTTGCTAAAATGGACTCATGCATTCCTTTCACACCATGTGCTTCAGATTTTACAACAGTAACTATTGCATCTTGCGCCTGTTTTATGGCTCTAGATTGGCCAGACACACTCTTTTGTATTTGGTGGATGTCCTTTATATATAACTTTTTAACGAACTCAGGAACTGTGTTCTGATTGTTATTTAAATGATGGTTGAGATCATCAACAATCTGTAAATATATTTAAAGCTTTAAAATGCATATACGAGGCCCTTAAGATTTAGATAATACATCATTTTGCTTTATATGCAATTAACTCCAAAGTGAGTCTCTATGCAAGGCCTCCTCAAATTTGCGCATTTAAAGGTCGCTACTGTGTATAAGAATACCTTTACTAATGATAAATATCGTCTAGGATAGCACTACTCTTTCAGTTTCAATTGTCTGTTCTACAATTAATCCATTTTCATAACTGGTTGGGTCTTTTTCCTACTTCTTCGCCTCAAATATGAACCTCAATTATAATATCCAAATGGTAACAAAACCAATGCTGTATCGTTATTGAACATGCTGCTATAGTTTTGTTAAAATAGTTGACTGAATTTTATAGGTTGTTTTTAGTGTTAAACTGATTGCATTATAACGTAGTTGCTGCAAACTGAAGTTTCAACAATTTTGATTCATAAATTAATGGGCATTCAGATTTTTTTATGCATTGTGTTGTAACTTGTTTTCAGTCACATTCAAAATTTGTGTTTACAAGAAGAATATTTTTTTTATTTTAAGGAAAGGACTTACCTTACTTATATTGCAAACATTAAAAATTGTTACTGTACGTGAACAAGAGACATGTAAGACCTATTCTTGCCATTATCTTTCTTGTCTTCAAGAATATCTAATAACGCAATGGATGCGGTTCACTTTCTGTACGAGTTCATATATCGAAACCAATTTGAACATGGATTAGCTCGGTACTAACACTAGCAAGTATTGATATGTTGCTATTTAATAAGTGACTATGAATATCAATGTATGTAGGTTTGCAAGTTCGGATTCAAAATATCTGACTCACCTTACTTTATCTACGGTATCTTTAATATCATGTTCGTCGAGATTTGTGTTGTTAACAAAGACAAAAAACTTTAAAATATGGAATTGTCAATACTTAGGAGAAACAATGTAAGTATTCTTATTTTCTCGGAAATATTTACCGAAGAAAGTAAGAGGTATTATTACAGTCATGTCAAAACATAGTAAACATTCTGCACTCCTCTTAAAATGATATCATTTTGATAGATACAATGTACCTGAATATTTTTCAATAGAAGTGTTAGCTGTTATACCTGTACATAAATGTACATTTTATGACAACAGTGTGTTTTGTTAATTCTTAGCAATTTGCATTCATTACAAGAAGCTTGAATCTTTAGGCAAATGATAAACACATTTTAAAAAAATGCTGTTATCTTGATGATTTTTTACGAAAGATTTTTTTAATTGTTTCGATTTTTTAATTTTTTTTATTAAAAAAAAAGTGACCTTTTTGTATAGTATAATTTATCAATCAATTCTAACTAAAACACTAGTTTTCTGTTTACTAAGTCGTGAAAGGTACATAATTATGATTCAGTGGTTATAGTACAGACGAATGATATTTCAGTTACTGACAGTCCGCCATCCTAATATGGAATAGCTTAAGGATATCAATTTGGGAATGGATATATCTTCTGTAGTTGACACTTACCTCCTTCATATAATTGATATGATTTGAAAGCTCAGCAATTTCATCCCCATCTATTTCAAGTTTACGAGAAGCCTGTATTTGTTTCTGCACTATTCTTCTGTATCGTACATCAGAAAGATTTAAAAGATGTGTTTCTAAGTCTATCCACATTTTATTCAATTCTGCCATTGAAAAACAATTTGTAGACCATGCATGGCAAATGGAACTTCTACAGACACCTACTGCATCTAGTGACACACTTTCACTAAGAGACATGTTGGCAAAAATTCGGAGCAAAAAGGATAAGACGCTTATGTCTAACTCATGGGTAGCAATTTTTTTTGTTACAAATTTGTGCAAACATAATTGCTGAACACACCCACCATGTTTGATAACATGCGTTGGATCTTCTATTCCATTTGCTTCATATAACTTTTCAAAAATCCATGGCTCCATTTTTCTAATTCGTCTAATAGAACATCCGATTTTTGGACAAGCACAGCACATGGTTCTCTTTTGCTCCCACTGATGAAAAAGCAAATGTTTTTCGTTTTCGAGAAACTGGGTAAATTGTCCTCCATATCGCGGAGGAGATAAAACTTTCCAGTCAAAAAAAGCAGATAAGACTTCATTTCCGGTATCTATAACGCATTTAAAAAGCTTCATAAGCTCCCTTTGCTCACACGTGCAACTACCCATTGTACCAAGAGCATACGTCTTGTCATTTATAAAATGCAAGTGAGTTATGCATGTGATGTATTTTGATTAGAATGAGTCGTCGATGCATACCATCAACTACGACAAATGTACTAATAAGTGGCTATTTTATCTGTAACAAAATTGGAAGATGTTAACTTTTTTCAAATTGATATTAAAATAATAAATCAACTCTCATATTCAAATTAATTGCGCGAAAAACCATTATATATCTTAATCAAACATCAAAATAATTAATTAAAAAAACATGCTATCTACTTACATGTATATGCATTTTTATATTGGTTAAAATGTGTTTTTTTTATTAATTCAAATCACTTGAAATCATATGAAACTTCAAATGAAACAAATTATGCATATGTCTTTTTTTACTAACTGGCTTGTTTTATTTAGAATTTTTTTCGTGATTTTTTTTACAAAGGTGACAATCGGTAGACTTCGGTTTCAAAATACGACTTTTAATTTGCTTCCATATTTTCACAAAAACACTGAAGTAGTGAAATATGTTGTTAACGATAATAAGATATGGATACGTAGAAAATTATAAAATCGTGCACGGCAGACCAAGTTTATGTTATACAGTGGAGATCACTTCTAACCTCTCATTAGAACTGTCAGAATAATCTGCCATAAAACTGTTCTAACCTGTCCTAGAACAGTTCGACCTAAAACATTTCTACCCTAGAACTGTTCTAAGTAAAACTATCAGAATCAGCTGTAGGTACAACTGACTAAATCAGTTCTAGGTAGAATTGTCAGGATAAGTTCTAGGGTAGAACTGTCTAAAACTGTTCTATGTAGAACTGTCTAAAACTGTTTTATGTAGAACTGTCTAAAACTGTTCTAGATAGAACTGTTCAAATCAGCTCTAACCGTAGAACTGACAGCAGAACTGACTAAATCAGTCAGGACTGTAGAACAGTTCTAAATGACGTTACTGCAGTAAGGGCTATTTATAATTTAGAAGAAAAAAAATCAGTTCCAATCACTATCCTTTATAATAGCAGATTTTCTATATTTTTACTGATCAAACGTTACATGTAATATCGAAGCGGATAGAAAGGTTATCCAATTCATCGGAGAAATATTTTTATAAGATTGCATATAAAACATCATTGTTTACGTTTCTTCGTTCCTCTTTTTTAACAGTCTCTTCCTAAATATAACTCTCCATTTAATTCATGGAATTTTAACCATGATTTACCTTGTTTGCCTTGGATTTACATTCATAATTTAAGATTCTGTTTTGACAAATGTTCAATCGAAAATGTACAGTGGATGAATTATGGGATATTAATGAAAAAAGTGTTGTGCAACGTAAAAAAACTATGTACATTTGCCATTTTTGCACCATCTCGTCAATTTAGCCAGACTTATCCAAAACGATTACAAATGAGATCTGGGAGTCTGGAACGTCAGAAAAATATACTTAAAAAGTCACTAGGTTCATTATTATGGATGCATAGAGGACATAATGGCACGCTAAATTGATGTGGACCAAATTTTTAGATATATGTTCCAAAGCTGGCGTCATCTTTATTAAACGATCCGTCCTGACATAGAAATATTATTGGTATCCAATGAGGCCATATATAGTAGAATATCTATAATGTCGTAATTTCTATAAACTTCCTGTTTACAAAACTTTTTAATTTTTCGAAAACTAAAGATTTTCTTATCCCAGGCATAGATTACCTTAGCCGTTTTTGGTACAACTTTTTTGAATTTTTTTATCCTAAATGCTCTTCAACTTTGCACTTGTTTGGCTTTATAAATATTTTGATATTAGCGTCACTGATGAGTCTTATGAAGACGAAACGCGCGTCTGGCGTACTAAATTATAGTCCTGGTTCCTTTGATAACTATTTACATAATAAAGCGTAAATATGCTCAGTTTTGGTTGATGCCGTCAAATTATTTTGTTAAAACGACTCAGTCTGAGATATAGAAACTACTGAAAATTTTTTACGATTCAATATTTTGAATAAAAAGAGGACATGCTGGTACTCTAAATTAATGTGGAATTTTTTTTGTAATCAATGTATTCCAATATTGCTGTCATTTGAATTATACAATCCATCGTGATATGTAACTATACGTGATTTACTATACGGCTATATATATATGTTCCAGACCATATGAGTATTTGGACCGTACGCGTACGGTCCGGACCGTATACGTATACTCATACGGTCCGACCATACGCGTACGGTCGGACCGTACAAGTATACGCGTACGGTCCAGTACGATCTGACAAAACATGTTATTTTATCATATAGGTTAAATTGAAACAATCTTTATATTTAGTTTTACAAATTGTTATTGATAATTTGTTACAATTAGATAGATAAAATGAACAAACCAACAATTGAAATTAGGTATTTGTTTAATTGTATATATGAATCCTATTTTGGTACTCTCGCCCAAGGTGACACAATTCAAGTAACGTAATATTTTTAGCAATTTCATGTATGCAGTTCATGCATGTTCTTTTGCATTTGTTTTTTTTTTTTTTGGTAAAGTTGCTAAATATTTTAAAACAATTGAACTCCCACTTTATATTTACTTCCGATATCTTCAATTTCAGCGTTCATAATACAATTAATGTACTACTGATCGACATGCTTAATACAAGAGATTAGCATATTTAATTAGCGTGAATTAAAAACAAGTTAAAATATAAAGTTTTAGTTTCAATTACAATTGAACTTTTTTATATTAATTTGATAATTAAGTGATGTTGATCTGCTATATGCATTTGTATCTAATAAACTTGACCAACTTTTTAATAATAGTCAGACCGTACAAGTATTTTGAAAAAGTACGCATACGGTCCAGACCGTACGCGTACGGTCCAAATACTCATACGGTCTGGAACATATATATATATATATATATATGACAAATAATTTTGTTATATGAGTCAGTCTGAGGTATGAAAACTACTGATATTTGTTTCTGATGCGATATTTTGAATAAAAATATGAAATGCTGGCACTTTCAA
Organism: Mytilus galloprovincialis; assembly: GCA_037788925.1. Classification (NCBI taxonomy): domain Eukaryota; kingdom Metazoa; phylum Mollusca; class Bivalvia; order Mytilida; family Mytilidae; genus Mytilus; species Mytilus galloprovincialis. The sequence goes on along the minus strand of CM075333.1, from coordinate 40,601,714 downwards.
TTGATGCGAGAGAAAAAATTGTGGTCATTGATTTCCAATATTGCAGTTATTTGTATACTACAGTCCCTCTTAACCTAAAATTATAACTGAATTACTGTGCAGCTATACAGATTTACATTTTTTTTTAAAAAGCAAATCTGGTCAGTTTTGATTGATGCGGTCAAATGATTTTATTCCACGACTCAGTCTGAAGTATGAAAACTTCTGATATTTGTTTACGATTCAATATCTTTAATAAAAAGAGGACATGCTGGCACTATAAATTGATGCCAACAAAATTTTGTGGTCCTTGTTTTCCAATATTGCCGTAACTGGTATATTACAGTCCCTCTTGACCTAAAATTATAACTGAATTACTGTACAGCTATATAGATTTGCAGAAAGAAAGAGCAAATAATGTCATTTTAGATAGATGCTGTCAAAAGATTTCTGTTAAACAGGTCCGTCCGAGGTATGAAACCTACTCGTAAACAGATATCACATTTGTTTACGATTAAATATTTTGAATGAAAAGAGGACATGCTAGTACTATAAATTGAGTGCAAACAAAATTTTGAAGTCATTGTTCTCCAATATAATTGCTGTTATTTGTACAATACATCCTTACCTAAAAATACACCTGGATTACTGCGGCTAAATGTATATGTCAGTATAAGCAGGAACATATATATTAACGTGTTATATATACTGTTCCCAGGTTTAAGTTTAATTTAAAAACATATTTATTTATAATAGTGGATTGGGAAACAAGTTTCTACGTTTGGTTAATGAGGTCAGATAATTTTGTTATGTGAAACGAGTCATCCTGACTCCCGGAATGACAAATGTATGTAAAACAATTCAAATAATAATGCCCCCTCCCCAAATACTAACGGCCTAAATTTTGTACAAAAAATGAACGAAAAAAAATATTTTTGTATCAACAAAAGAAAATCACTAAATTACAGGCTCCTGACTTGGAACAGGCACATACATGCAGAATATGGCGGGGTTTAATAAACATGTTCTCTTGATTAAAAATCTGAAATAAAACCGGCAAAGTAGCAAAACTCTATATAATATTATTCACTATTTTGCCGAAGCCTTTATATTTAGACAAAGAGTTCTTAAAACTTATAAATCAATTCTAACCGTAGAACTGTTCTAGAAGTAGAACTGTCTAAAATTGTTCTAGGGTGGAACTGTCAGGATCAGGTCTAGGTAGAACTGTCAAAATCAGTTCTAGGTAGAACTTACCATATCAGTTCTAGGTTAGAACTGTTCTAGCTTGAACTGACTAAAAGGTGTCAGGCTGACAGTTCTACGTACTGTCCTAGAACAGTTCTCCTGACAGATTCTGACAGATTTAATGTGAGGTTAGAAGTGATCTCCACTGTATGCATGTATTGGTTTTAGAATTATATTAACATTTATTTTCAACAGTCACTTGTTTCGATAGATAAGTGAGGATGTTAACGTTACAAGCAGATAATGTATAGACATAATGTTATTCATCATGTCGATTCTAACAATCGATGATAATTAAAACATTGTACGTTAGGGTATTACAGATTGACAAATTACCAAGGTTAAGAATATGCAAAATACTGGGTAAAAAAACATACCATACCAGACATCTTAACAAAATAAACTAGCCTAGATAAAAATCCGTATTCATTAATATGTCAGAACACCAATTCACAGCTTTCTAAATATTTAACCTTAGTTTTCACTTCATTCAAAGTTATATCCTTTATTGTACATGTATGATCTTTCTAAATGTCAATTTTCAACTTATGTTTTTAAAAATATACTAACGTTCGATAGACAAATAATGATAAAAAAAAACCTGTTTATATGGATATAAAAAAAAAGATGAGGTGGGATTTCTAAATAGACCACTCTTCACAAGAGACTAACTGACACAAACATTAACAACTTTAGATCATCGTACGTACTGCCTTCAAAAATTATCAAAGCCAATACCTTATAGTCAGCTATAGAAGGAATGAGAATACTAACGGCCTAATTTATGTACAAAATAATGAACAAACACAAATATGTAACACAACAACAAACGACAACCACTGAACTAAAGGCTCCTGACTTGGGAGAGGCAGACACTGGATGTCGCGAGGTTAACATGTTAGAAGGCACCAAACCCGCCCCTTACCTGGGGCAGTTTTTCCATTTGAAATCTTAGGCTTAAAACACAAATGCTGTAAATGATATGGATGATATTAAAATATTGAAACTGTTTTTCTCAAAGCTAAAACTACTGTAAATACAGTAATAAGTGTTTGCATTTATTATTGTGATTTTTTAAGAATAGACAAAACTGTGAGACTGATTATTGCAATTTAAGGAAAATCTGCATTCTAAGTCACCAAACTCGCCCCTTACCTGGGGCAGTGATGTAACAGTACCACATAAGAACGAACTATACAAAATCAGTTCAAAAAGGCTAAACTCATCAGATGGATACAAATAGAAATACATCTAACAAAAAAAACACCATTTGACTACAAAGACACTCAGAACAAATCTGAGAGTACTCACAGTTATTGACAGTTAGTTCAAAGCCAATAACAACTAATAACATATTCATGCATCTACAACTAAATTTTCAATCAGTACATATCCAACATCCAATGTATTTAGTGTAACACGTTATAAACAGTCAGAGAAAAACATGACCTTGTACAAATCCAAGATACGGGTATCGACAGACATTAGATCCTTGAAAGTGCATATGTATATAACAATAATATTTGGTTTGCTTTTAATTTACTGATAACATAATCAATATCAATACCAATAAAATCAATATTCAAAAAGATCTAGTTACAGTTCTGCACTGGTAACCTTTTAGAGTATTTTTATCTAAAGGATCAATAAGTTTACCAGGCATAATAAACAAAATCTTCGTAAAATTGGGGATGTGCTTTCCGGTTTGAAATTAGTTTTTTTTAAAGGTACAACCAAACTTCAAAACCAAATATTATATATTTATGGAAGAATTAAGTAAAAGTAATTTGTGGTAACGAAATCAATGGCTTTATAATTTACCAGTAATACATACACGAGCATATATAGCGAAAGAGTTGTTCAATATAAACACTGTAAGATGGTGCCAAGGGAATATAACTTTTCAAACTAGAGGATCTTAAGAGCCTGTGTCGCTTACCTTGGTCTATGTGTATATCAAACAAAGGACACAGATGGATTCATGACAAAATTGTGCTTTGGTGATGATGATGTGTTTGTAGATCTTACTTTACTGAACATTCTTGCTACTTACAATTTTCTCTATTAATAACACACTTGGCCCTTAAGTTAAAGAGGGAAATATTTTGTAAAATATTACAAAAAATTACCAAATTAATGAAAATTGTTAAAAATTAAATATAAAGAGCAATAACTCCTAAAGGGGTCAACTGAAAATTTTGGTCATGTTGACTTATTTGTAGATCTTTCTTTGCTGAACATTATTGCTGCTTACAGTTTCTCGCTATTTATAATAGTATTCAAGATAATAACCAAAACCGCCAAAATTTCCTTAAAATTACCAATTCAGGGGCAGCAACCCAATAACCGGTTGTTCGATTCATCTAAAAATTTCAGGGCAGATAGATCTTGACTTGACAAACAACTTTACCACCATGTCAGATTTGCACTAAATGCTTTGATTTCAGAGTTATAAGCCAATATGTACATTTTACCCCTGTGTTCTATTTTTAGCCATGGCGACCATCTTTGTTGGTTGGCCGGGTCACACCACACATTTTTAAACTAGATACCCCAGTGATGATTGTGGCCAAATTTGGTTAAATTTGGCTAAGTAGTTTCAGAGGAGAAGATTTTTGTACAAGTTAACGACGACGGACGACGACGACGACGGTTGACGGACGACGGACGACGGACGACGGACGACGGACGACGGACGACGGACGCCAAGTGATGAGAAAAGCTCACTTGGCCCTTTGGGACAGGTGAGGTAAAAAGGAAACTTAACAATATGGACCGAAAAATCGTCATATTTGTCGTAAATTTAGGGGTGGAGTTTTCCATGTGAAATCGAAATATCTAAATCTAGGAAAAAACAGTTATTACCGTTTACATTTGGTTTATTAAAAGTAAGTTACTTTGGGTAAATTTCGGCAGTATATTCAGAAATTGTTTGATTATTCAACGAAAAAGTATCATTACGATAACGGTAAGTGTTGTTGAATTTATCAATCTAATTCAATTTTGACGCTTTTATTGCAAACTTAAGGGCGAGTGGAATTTTTGCTGAAAATGGTGTACATATATTTCTCTTTCAACATAAGTTTCAATTTTGCATTAGTTACATGTTTAAATGACATCAAAATCACGTTCTTTTACCAGGGAGAACTACTTTTATACTAGTCTTTCTAAATTGACTTCGTCTTACACCAAAGTGGACTTAAATGTTCTTTCTGTGTATTTTACATTGTATTTAGCAAGATGTTTATATATTTAAATAAATAGAAACATAGCGTCCAGAAACTGACAAAATACAAACAAGGCTTCTAAAATAATAAATATCGTTTGATCAAAGCAACCAATAAGAAAAGAGAACGCTACACCATATCAAAAATGAACGAGTTGTTTAAAATGTGAAGCTACAAAAATCTAATATATGTAATGCTGTAAATATAATGAATCCTAGAAGAAATAAAAGATCCTATGGCAGTGACTTACCATTTTTGATTTCTTTCGTTTCGTTTGAACTCCCCTAGTTTCTAGCGAGTACATAACTAAAACTAATCTTCAAAATCATGATTTGAATGGATATCGATTCTTGATATAAAGTTAAAAACCTGAATTATTATCCTAATTTTTACAGGTATCACCTTCGAACCTTGTCCGGTTAATTAACTTACTATGCAAAAATATTTTTAGTTCTGTAAAATTGTCCCAAGGACACATACTTTTCACCAACGTTATAGCAAATAGATTAAGAAAAAAAATACTACAAAAACATTAAATTTTAACAAACTTTTGGGTCTTCAAATTGTAAAGGTTTAAAGTCATTGAATGTATGCATCAATAAGTCTTAATGATTAAAAATAAGTATATGTAATTATGTGTCTAAATTTTAAAAAACTACGTCATATATTGTATTATCAATCGTGTTTTCAATATTCATATAATACAACGTCTTTATACGGTTTGAAGTATAAAATAAATCCTATTTATCTGATAATGGTCTATAAACGGTTGTATTACAATATCACTGACATCTTGAACGAGCTGATTTTTAAATGTATTTATCTCTTGACTTATTATATTAACTTTGTGTACATAAATATCTCAACAATACAAAACTTTGTATACTCATTTAATAGTTGTGTTGACCTTTATAGAAACAATAGAAACCTACATGCTTTTTAATTTTGACAAAATCTATGATGCATGTGTGTTTGGTAGTTGTTGTTTTTTTTAAATGATTTCTTAGATATAAACAAATACTGCTGACCTGATTTATGTTATACATTTTGAAAATAACACTGTTTAAAGTATATACAGCATAATCATATTTCTTGGTTGATTTTCATCAAGAACGCTTAAACTCTGACAAAATTGAAAGTAGCAGATTGTTTAAGACCCGGAACATGTAAAGGGCTATATGACAAATGATTGTTGTGAAGTTGACTCTATGTTATTAATTCTTTGATTAACATATCTTAACTGGGAGGGCGTTATGCAATAGTGCTGCAGTTTGAAGAGTAGGAGTACTAGCATACTTTTCTTGCTCATACATAAAAACACTTCTTTAAAATGCAAATCCTAACCATTTTAGTGGAGTTTACATATATGATAACGTGAGAGATCTTCGTGCAATACATGAAGACATATATTATTATTTATACTTTTTCGGCAGTTTTATAAAAAGAAAAAGATGTACGGTTTACATTAATGAAAAATAAACAGCAAACGGTTCCACATAGAAATCTGAGAAGGACAAAATAATTACTTTTTTTCGAAACTAGTTAAATAGTGTGCTAATGACGTAATACGGCATATAAGGGGTCAGTTAATTCCATATGGGGATCGAGCTTCCCTATCAACCTATATGGATTTTACTTACCCCATATATACCGTATTAGGTCAGTAGCACACTATTTAACTAATCTTCAAAATAATAAGAAATCCAAAATCTATATTTTACAAATAAGACAACATGTCTTAATTCATTACTCGACTAACGGTAGCTATCTATTTGACATGTTTATCACATAACAGTATAAAATCAGTCTTTCCGAGTCTTTTTTTGCATTTAGATTTCTTTACATCTTATTGTATTTATAAACTAAATATCTATTTATTTTCATACAGCCAATTTATCACATTACGTTTTTCAGTGTTGTCATATTTTGACATTCTTCCTTCATGTCCTTCAATTTTGACTTTCTCCCTATAATTATAGATGTTTAAAAGTAAGAAGATACCAATGAATCATTACTGGATCCAACGTCGAGGAGGTAACTACATATATACTGCAGCTGTGCTATTTGAGCAGTCAAATTGCATTGACCGCATAATCATTTGTGATATTCAGTCACTGACCGTATATCACCTTGTTTATGACGTTGACAATGTGTTTCCGTAGAGTTTTATTTATGACGTCAATAAAACATACAGTTTCGCGGTAATTTTACGTCTTCCGCTCAAAATTAGGAAATGATGATTTTTACCCTAAATACTTCATTTAGAACAGTCATAAGAGTTGCAGTATATAAAGATTAACCATGCATTGTCTCGAAATATCAATGTTATTTGTACTCGGCTCAAACAGGTAGAAATGTTCGGTACAGTCTTGCTCCTACCTGTTTCTAAGCCTTGTACAAATAACATTGATATTTCGAGACAATGTATGGTTATTCTATATGTACGTCATCTTGATATTGGTCAAATAGGAAACAAACTAGAGAAAAATTACAAAACACAGTCCATGAAATCAATACGGCGAACCATGGACTGAGCAATTTAAACACACTAAAACAACTGAAATGAGCAGCTATGTATTGGTAAGCTATTCCAGTTCCACAAGTGACCTCAATGATTATATGTAATGGATCAGACTGACTTATGTTTTGTCATTATTTTCTTCTTATTGACAATTGATAAAAGTGAAGTTAATTTGGTCGTCCTGATTCATTTATTTTATAGGATTCTGAAATTAGTTTAAATCTTGAGATTTAGATAGATCTATAAATACCATAAACATGATAAAAAAAGTAAGTCAAATAACCTTTATTGTCGATCAATTTTTGAGAAAATTTGAATTGCAAATACTATCAGCAAGCAAATGTCTACAAATGGCTCAATATGAATAAAACGCATTACTTAAACAATACTACTTTATGCAAATCACTTTGTATATCATTTCTACAGTAAATCTTTATTTTATGTATGTCTTACTAATATACTCATATGTTTCTTGAACATGTCCGTTTGAGTGGAAATCTTATTCAATTTCAGTGTATTTATTCTGATTAACGATATATATCATTCCATATTCCGAAAGGGGTAAAGTCTTTCATCACAACAGAAAAGACATGTGCAAAGTTAAAAATACAATGTTGAGAGAGACGCACTTTTATTAATACAGAACTGATATAACAAAGCCATTCAACAGGACAATCACAGTTATTTACACATTTGATTAGCAAACAAAGTTTCAGGAGTTTTTTTTATTTCAAAAAAGTTGTATTATGACCTCTACATGTTTTTTGTGATTAGTTTCTTTGCCAAGTTGTCGTCAGATTGATTGAATTGACTTGCTTTTGCCCAAAAAGAGACTTCGAGAACGAAACACACCATGAGTTCTTGAAACATTTATAAGACAAAACAAACGGTTGAGCAACTCAAAACCACTATAAAATTAGGAATATAACTAGGGTCTCAAGGAGAAACACGTATTAACAAAATCAACAAGCGACAACCACTGAAGATCAGGTTCCAGTCTTACTCAGTTTTTCTCTTTTCTCGTATTTATATCAATTAGACTTGTTTTCTCATTTCAATGGTTTATCACTGGTAATGTTTTGGTGGCCCTTTATAGTTTGCTGTTCGGTGTGAGCCAGGGCTCCGTGTTGAACACCGTACCTTGACCTATAATGGTTTACTTTTATAAATTGTGACTTGGATGGAGTGTTGTCTCATTCATGTCATTGGCACTCATATCACATCTTCCTATATCTTATTCAAACAGGTTTAAATAAATGCAGCGGCTATAAACGTTCCAATAGGTATCAACCTTCATCTTTACCTGAAACAATAGTGTAAAATCACCGTTTTTTGCGAGACACCCTATAAATTATCAATTGAAATGTCTTTACTCAAGCAAAATACATATTAACACAAACCTGTTTATTCACAAAAGCAATGTTTATGTATGCTGTAACTACCAAAAGTGTCCGTTTTGAAAACGTGTTTAACATGAAAAGGTTCTCCTTTCAATCGCGCGGATTAATGTCATCATTCTTATTAATATATGAGTTAAAACCGTTTCTTACATTTTAGATGTATAATGTATGAAAATGTATTTTACCACTGCCAGTATATGTTAAACTCGTGGCAATGTTACTTGAAAACCAAATTTGTAAGGCAATACCTGCACATATGGATAGTGTTATATAAATAATCAATATACATGTTTCAGTACCAATTTGAGCACGCAATGGTGTGATTAACATTTTGCTTTGAACTACTATTTTTAATACATCTATATGTAATGTTCAAGATTTACCACTGTCACCTATAGACAGAAAACATGAAAACAGTTGAGATTTGTTTCCTTGTAATTTGTGGGATTTATTTTACCAGCGTTAACGCACATTTGAAGCGGAATAGTAAGAATAATATATATATATAGAAAAAGGGCATGCAATTTGAATAGCTGATATTGTTTTTCATTGTTTTACAGACAGCTAGAAATGGGTGGCGATATAATCTGGTGGCGGCGTAAAAACATCAACTGACAGTGCCCTACCGCAAGGCTGGCGTAATTAATACATATTATGACGGGTGTGATATATATTGAAAACTCGTATATTACATATGGACTTCTTATTAAAAAAGAGGGACGAAAGATACCAGAGAGATAGTCAAACTCATAAATCGAAAATAAACTGACAACGCCATGGCCAAATATGAAAAGGACAACCTTACAAACAACAGTACTCATGACACGACAACGAAAACTAAAGAATAAGCAAGAAGAATCCGACCAACAACTAGAGGTTATCCCAGGTGCTCCGGAAGGGAAAGCAGATCCTGCTCCACATGTGGCACCCGTCGTGTTGATCATGTTATACCAAATCCGGTAAATAATCTAATTCTGTAGGTCACATTCATGAAAGGGAAGGGGATTTTGTAGTTACCACGTAAGGAAATATCCGATATCATTTGTAAAACGGTTGTTCCATAACAGTCAACTAACTCGTCAAGGTGTCTGTAAAAATTTACGAAGGGATGGTTTCAACTTCACCATTTGGAACTCTTAGATATCCTTTTCTTAATTTACGTTGTTGAATCTCTGTTTAAAAATTCGGCCACTTGCGACCTGAGAGTTGACACATCAGATTCATAATAAAGATCATATGTATTATTAGTTTAATGTCCCTCTGGTATCTTTCGACCCTCTTTTAATCATGTTTCACAAATAACCTCAAAATTAAGACAAAGTAATTATCCAAGGTACCAGGCTAATACTTTAATAATCCAGACGCGCGTTTCGTCTACATATGACTCATTATTGACGCTCAGATCAACATAGTTATAAGCCAAATATGTAGAATTTTAAAAGTTGAAAAGCATTGAGGACCCAAAATTCGAAACAGTTGTGCTAAATACGGATAAGGTATTTTATACCTGGGATAAGAAAATCCTTAGCTTTTGTAAACCGAAAATTTATATAAATGACCTTATAATTGATATTCATGTCAACACCTTAGTGCCGACTTCTGGGCTAGTGATACCCTCGGGGACGAAACGTATACCAGCAGCGACATCGACCCAGTGGTGTAAATAGTTATCAAAGGTACTAGGATCATAATATGTTTTATTATGAGTACTAGTCATATTAACAGTACCTTTCTTAGGTGCAATTTTTATTTTGATTTTTATACTGTTTTGATGGGCAGAAGCAGTCGGAACTTTCGTTTAAAATTTTGATGAAATCCTGTGTTTTATTATAATCAGATATTTTAAAGAAAGTATTGATGTGACTAATTATTGCAACAGAGATATGTAAATGTGAGCTATTTACGAATATTCTGGTCTGAGATGTATCCAATTATAAGGCAACTATTTGGTTTCTTTAGTTTCACTGGTTTTGGATGATTCGCTGTTTTCAATTTCTCTCTTTCTATCATAGTTTAAAGATAAAAAGCAAAATCTTATAAAACTAATCGTGAACAATAATAGTGGATACATTTTCCGTGTTCTAAGTAACACTGCTTGATCGTAATACCCTTCATAGGGTAACCATGATTTTGCATGTCGAACAGTTACACCATCACAATTTTTATGAATTTCTACATCGGGAGGTTTTTAGTTTTTAGTCTTCTGACATTAACTTTTGTATAGTATGCTGATAAGGATTAAAAAAATCACCCATATATTAATAGTTGTTCTTGTGTTGTACTGTTACACCACTGGTCCGGGTAAGAAGAAGGGTTGGGCGCTTATGAAAATGTTTAACCCTGCAATATTCTTTATGCGCTTGTCCCAAGAAAGGGTTCTGTTGTTCAGTGATTGTCGTTGGTTCATGTCAATAATAATTCTAATCGTATATTGTTTTGTAAGAAATTAGGCCGTTAGTTTTCTCAATTAAATTGTTTCATATTTTTCTTTTTTAACCGACTATACGGTATGAGTTTTTCAAATATTTGAATGTTGTACGGTTGTCTATAATTGCTTACATCTATTGCATTTGAACTTAGGTCGATAGTTTCCTCATTTACAATCATACCATATCTCCTTACTTTTATTATGATCATGATCTCCTTTTCAAGAATTAAATCATTGTTTGAAACATCTGACTAAGAAAACTGTATGCTATAACTTTAATCCAAGGGTTGAACTAAAAATTGAGAATGGAAATGGGGAATGTGTCAAAGAGACAACATCCCGACCAAATAAAAAACAACAGCAGAGGGTCACCAACAGGTCTTCAATGTAGCGAGAAATTCCATCACCCGGAGGCGTCCTTCAGTTGGCCCCTAAACAAATATTATACTAGTCCAGTGATAATGAACGCCATACTAATTTCCAAATTGTACACAAGAAACTAAAATTAAAATAATACAAGACTAACAAAGGCCAGAGGCTCCTGACTTGGGACAGGCGCAAAAATGCGGCGGGGTTAAACATGTTTGTGAGATCTCAACCCTTCCCCTATACCTCTAACTAATGTAGAAAGGTAAACGCATAACAATACGTACATTAAAATTCAGTTCAAGAGAAGTCCGAGTCTGATGTCAGAAGATGTAACTAAAGAAAATAAACAAAATGACAATAATACATAAATAACAACAGACTACTAGCAGTTAACTGACATACCAGCTCCAGACTTCAATTAAACTGACTGAAAGATTATGATTTCATGATATGAACATCAGGCACAATCCTTCCCGTTAGTGGTTTAGTATCATACTTTGTATATTAGTCTTTCGGCTCTTTGCAGAGTTCTACGTTTATACCTATGAAGAGTTAAAGCAGATTATTCCTATACAGAATTTTATTTTATTTTCAATGACTTGCCAATGCGTCAAGTTGGAAAAAGAACTATTTAACAAGCCGTTACAGTTCAGTCAAGACGTAGGAGGAAAGGCGTATGAACTGTTAACGAGATACTAATATGGCACACATACAATTACATCACATACATGTATTTGAAACCGTTCATAATTTTCGAAATATTGTACTTGATAATGTACCTGCTTTTTATTAGATACTGCTTGTCAGTTTTGTTTTTTGGTAATTGATATAACAGAGATAATGATATGAAAGTCTAAGATAATACATTAAATGAATATATTTCGTCCAGAACATGCTTGAGATATTTGACACTGGACATTAGGCAACAAACAATAATTGATAATTCTGCATTTTTTGGATCAACAGTTGTATACTTATCATGTTTTGCTTGAAACTTACCTTGATATAAATCAATATGTGATTCTTGGAAATGAAAGTGTATAACACGTATTGTTTGTAAACAAAATGCCATGAATAACGAGTCTGAAACGTAGGAAAACAAATATCCGTAAAGTTATTGTAAATGCAAAATAATATTGGCAATCAGCGGTGCACAGTTACTTAATTTGTTTTTGTTACCAGGGTGTATGGAAATTTAAACTGGTGTAGAAAATTGCACACACCTCACCACCAACCCCGATAGAAACTTCCGTACTCCCCTAATAACACCCTTATAATGAATGCGTGTCTTATGAAGTATTTTTTATTTTTCATTTTTATACCGGTTGAAAAATAGAATTTTTTTTTAAGAACTTCCACCTAATTTTACAACATCGATGCTGCTGGAGTTTAGATTTGTTTTCATTTTTTGGACTTTTGGTAATATAGATTTTAAAATGCCCTTTTCGGGTTGGACGTGAATTTGAATTTTAGCAAAGTCTTCCACCCGGTTGTAAATAGTCAAAAAAGCACAGGGGTTTTATTCACAATCGAGTAGTTAACAAATCAGATTGTTTAATTCTTGCTTCATAAAAAAAAAAAAAACATTTTACTATTATAACACAGAAGAAAAAAATCTTAAAATGCATTCCATTGTTCGTGGGGCTCAAACAGAGAAAGTTCACCAGGCTGATTAATAAACAAGAGGACACAATTTCAAGGTATAAAGTCATAAGATTTTGTCTTGGGAGGGGGATATTTCATAGTACAATTTTTGTTTTGCTTACCATTGCCTATAAATATATATATATCAGTTTAAATACTAACTACAACTTCGTCTTCAAATGAACAAAATTCAAAAAAATTTTAACAACCTAACCTGAACAATTCCTCATACTAGCTTCTAAGCAAATATAATTTGTCATTCAGTACAGACTCATAATTCGGGGTTGACTATGTATAGGGGAGTAAAAGATATTTTAGGAAAAAAAACTTATATCCTGATATAATATCTGGAATATATTTGCAAAAATTTATCATGATAACTTTTTATTTTAAATCGACTAGAAAATTACTTTATTTTACCATCTCCTTTATTACTAAGCAAAGCGTGCTTCGAGTTTACTCTGAAATACTTTTTTATTGTCATATTGGTGATTTACCCCGAACTATGAGTCGATATGGAGACAGGAGCCTGTAAGTACGATAGCGCCGTCGGTTAATATCATATTGGCTTTCGTTTATTATTTTTTTTTTTTTTTTTTTTTTTTTTAAATCCGGCTTCATTTGCCTTTTTAAATTGGTTCTCGTTTAATCATGTCAGGGCCTTTATAGCGGTATGGTTTAATTTAATTTTTTTTAAGGTAGTACGTCAACTTTTAGATGCTTACATCCATAAATACATGTAGACTCTAAATTGTTGTTTCATGCCTCATTTCTTATGTTTCCTTTTAAGCCAGGTGAGTTTTTCTCACCACTTGGCGTTCGTCGTTAACTTTTTTTTCAAAGCTTCTCCTCTGAAACTACTGGGTAAAATTTATCCAAACTTGACTACAATAGTTTGTTTCGAAATCTAGTTAAAAAAAAGTCTGTCCGGCGAACCCGCCTCCCTACCAACATGGCCGCGGTGGCTAAAATAGAACATGCAGGTTTTTTGTTTTTTTTTTTGGCTTATATCTCTGAAGCTAAAACATTAAAAGTACATCTGGGGTCAAAATGTCCATCAGGTTGATATCTATCTGCCCTGCAGTTTTTGATTATTATCTTGAATATTATTATAGATTGACATAAACTGACAACAGTAGTTGCTACACGTGTCGGTGGTTGACGAGATCCTTGTGGATGAGGGCTATAGCCAGACTCCTTACGGTCAGAAAATATCCGGACGGACGAGACTATAGTTCAATAAGCTGCTTTGGCTTCGATATCATCTAAACGGGAGGTCGGATGGACCCGGGATGGAGAGGTGTCTCATTGGCACTCATACCACATCTTCTTATATCATTTCACCCGTAATTTACCTGTAATTTACCTGTAAAACAAATCGGCGCAAATGAAAAAAAAATCGACGCAAATGAAAGAACAAATCGGCGCAAATGCAAAACGCCGCGGTTGTGGCATGTTACGGATTATGTTCTTCACAGATATGTTATGATGGTATGGTACTAAACTCCAAACGGGAGGGATTGTGCTTGATGTTCATATGATTAATCTCTCAATCAGTTAAATTGATGTCTGGAGCTGGCATGTCAGTTACTGCTGGTGGTTAATTTATATATCATTGTCATTTTAGTTTCTTTAGTTACCTATTCTGACATTGGACTCAAGACCTTTTTTAAACTGATTTTTATTGTACGTGAAGCTTTGCTTTTTTCCTGCATTGACTAGCAGTATGGCGAGAGGGTTGTGATGAGATTTAACATAACATGTTTAACCCTGTCATAAGTCAGGAGCATCTGGCTTATGTTAGTCTTGTATGTTGTTTTTTTAATATTAGTTAATTTACATGTTTTGGAGTTAAGTGTGACGTCCGTTTCCTTTGAACTAGAACACATTTGTGTTTAGGGGCCAGCAGAACCCGCCTCCGGATGTAGGACTTACTTGCTGTGTTGAAGGCACATTGGTGGACTTCGGTTGTTTTCTGCTCTTTGGTGGGTTGTTATTTTATCAATATTTATATTAGTTATTAATTTCAAAGTATTACACAAATCAATTTTATCTCCGTTTCGAAACTTTAAAGCGTAAGAATATATTTACAGGTTGTTGATGATATTATCAAGTGTCATTTAAAAAACAATCATAAAGAAGTAAATAAGTTCGTCAAAGGATTTAAAAAGAGCTTCGGTGAACAATCAGCTGCAATAAAACAGGCACAAGAAGCAGTTGTCAGTATGGTAAAATGTGAGGTACATGGGTTTGACAGAAAAAATAGAGGATCAATTTGTAACAATTAAAGATGAACTGAAGAGTATAAGAGAATCACAAGATATATTAACATCCAAAACTTCTGAATGCATTCAATTGCGTTGTTAGATTCGTAATTGCATACATCCACCTGTCAAAACACACATACAAGTCAAAACTTGCATGACCAAAAAACTAAAAAGGAAGAATAACTGAGTAAATTATTTTTTAATTCGTTTACATGTCCATCGAATCATCATAGTCCTTATCCTATTTGACGCTGGGCTAAACAAGGTCTATGCAGGTAGTTAGGGACAATCATATCTTAAACGTATGTACAAGGGCTTACAAAGGCTATTCTGTTGCAAATTCCAATTATTTATTTGAATAAAATATTGTTTAAAAATGAAATTCATGTCTTGGTATTTTTAATGGATTTAATGATGTACCTTGCCACATGTATGTGCTGTAATATAAATAAGATGTAAACGTTTAATAATTTTCTATTCACACGAAGAAAAACTTTTTAACACACATATTTGGAATCGCTTCTAATAAATTGTATTAGCTGAGATTAAAGTGTGCTGTAATAATAATTAAATTTACACAAGCTGCTGTAATGTTTATCATAATAGTAACTGTCATTTACTCCGGTAATTATATAAAATCTGCTAAAGACTTTTTAAAAGTTCGTTCCACACAAAACAATTTCACATTTAAACAATAATTTTGAAACACCGAGAAATTAATGAAAACATAGTGAATTTCATTATTTTCAGAAAAAAAATAGCTCAGAATATTGATAAAGTACTGTATAAGCTGATATACGACAAGCCTGGTAAAAAGAAACCATCAGACAAAATGGGTAATTAAAATAAATGTATCCAATGTGTATTTGTACCATAAAAATATGTTTGGTTAAAATATATACATTAATTTTGAAGGCCAAATCTCTTGATTCATATACACGTGTTAGTCTCTCCGACTATTTTATATGGAAAAGATAAAAATTAAAGGAGATTATACCAGTTCAATTCATTCGTTCTCATCATTGCACTTCTGAGATTATTTCTTTAGGTTTTACAACAAAAGTCGACACCCGTGAGCATTTCCCCTATATACCAAAAGGTTTTACAGACACAACAAACTATCAAACTATAAATTCCAGGAATCCTAGAATATAAGGTTATCTATGAGAGGTAAGGGTTGGTTTGTTTAAAGGGAAATAACAACAATTTTGGCTAAATATTTAAATGCGATTTTCTTTGTTTCAAACATTCATAAAGAAAAGCGGAATATCATTTTCTATGTTCAGTGGACCGTGATATTGGTGTTACATGTAAACCTTTAGTTTGGCATAAAGATTAGAATGAGCATATGATAGGGAACATGTGTATCAAGTTGAATGGGCTTCGACTTTATCAAAAACTACCTTGACCAAAAATTAACTTGAAGCCGGACAGACGACAGACAAACAAATGAACGAAAGAACGAACACAAAGACAGAAACACATAATGCCCTTATGTAGTACATATGTGTATTTTACTCTCAGTTCAAGTTTGTGAAAATGTTAGTTGGCAATCGGAATCATCAAACAAAATATCTAAAGGATGATCGTACACAAGTTTGATTCCATTTTTTGCTGGATACTTTCAGAGGAATGATTTATTTTTGCAAAAGTTTAAGGACGACGCCGACGACGTATGGACGAGGATCGCTTCCGGGTACATGATTTTCTCGCTGTGTTGAAGACCTGTTTGTTGCCTTCGGCTGTTTTCTGCTGATTAGTCGCATTGTTGTCTATTTGACACATTCCCCATTTCCATTTCTCAATTTTATATGACAATGAGGATGACGAGTTTTGAGTTTTTGAATCCGGGATAGTTCACATTCCCAGATGGCTCTAACAAGTTCATTTATTTACTATGCAATTTAGATATGTGTGAAGTAAGAGATAGTATTTTAACTTAATTCTTGTAGTGGTTATATTTAAGTAGTCTGGTAGCGATATATGTGAGCAATAACAATTTTCAGCAACCTAAATGTGTTACAAATTACATTTTGTGTTACTTAGAAATCAAAATTATTTCTATAACATTAAATAGTTAAAGCATTATAAAAATGTCCATTCACATAACAAGGAAGGTTTGACAGAATTTGAGTTCAATAATGAAGTTAGGATTTTATATACGATATCCGGGTTGTGTCTGCGTTATAGAATATGCACTAGCTTTTTATGCCCCACCTACGATAGTAGAGGGGCATTATGTTTTCTGGTCTGTGCGTCCGTTCGTCCGTCCGTCCGTTCGTTCGTCCGTCTGTTCGTTCTTACGTCTGTCCCGCTTCAGGTTAAAGTTTTTGGTCAAGGTAGTTTTTGATGAAGTTGAAGTCCAATCGACTTCAAACTTAGTATACATGTTCCCTATGATATGATCTTTTTAATTTTAATGCCAAATGAGAGGGTTTACCCCATTTTCACGGTCCACTGAACATAGAAAATGATAGTTCGAGTGGGGCATTCGTGTACTGGGGACACATTCTTGTTTTTGTTATAAAACAAACTTATTTTTTTGTATAGAAAATCTCAAAATTGATAAAAAAAAAAAACCTATACCTCTGCCATATTAAAGAATCACTGCGTAAAAAAAAAATCCACTTTTCAATCCAAACATTCCGCAAATAGATCAATATAAGCATCAATTTTATCAAATCTATTGTCTACTTTTTATTATTTTCGAAGTGATCGAATTTGCTATTGTCTCCGAGTATGAATGGAATTTTTGTGGATACTTTAGCTTTAGATTGAGTTAAATTACGTGACCTAAAAATTCTGATGGTTTATACTATAGCGCCCATTCATAATTAAGTGGTGCAAAAAAATGCAAAGTAAAAATAACGCTCTAAAATGTAGTGCCAATGAAGTGCGTCTTTACTGTTTAGTAAACAATTTTATTTAAAAAAAATCTAAAGATCGTGCGCATCAACAATTTTTGGAGTATTCCACAGAGTCTTTCGCATGGACATTTAATATAGAATTATTGTCTTTTCGTGAATTTAATTATTTATAAGTCTGTCTGTTAAGGTTAAAGATTAAAGATAGTTATGTTTATAATGTAGGTAGCTTTAAACTGTTCATTTTAAACAATTCAAAAAAAAAAAGATCGTCTCGCATTTTTATTATCTAGATTCATTCTCATTCAATGTTAGCATCGGGATAAGGTGCGTTTGAATTGTTAAGAAACATATTTTCAAATCTTCTGCATATCGATAGATTCCTTTGATTTTTTTTGCAAGTTTCTCTGATCTACATGTAGTTGTAGATATAAACGGATAATTCACATGTTACAGCGAAGTACATTTATAACTAATGGCGGCCTGACGAAAAATAAACATTGAATATTGTGTCACTAAATTTTCCACGGATATATGAAGTTCATAACAAACAAATCATTCTTACAGTTCAGGAAGAGATAAGCAAAAACAAAAGATTACCAAAAAAGCTCTAAAAAGCACAAATCATTTATATTTTACTTGCAGTTTTAAAAAATCATAAATTTTGCAAAAACATTGGGTCAGAAACTAAACATTGCCGCTATAAGCACCGATAATCAACTTGTATTTCGATTTCTCATCACCTGTTTTAACTTTATCATACAAATCATAACGGTTTTTACTGGAGACTATTAGTTACATAGTGTGCTAGTGACCTAATACGGTATATATGGGGTCAGTAAATTCCATATGGGGTGAGAGCGAAGTCTTACCGACTATCTTAACGTGTGAAATTAAGACTAGTGATTCTCAAAATGAGCAAGTCTTCAATACTGTTAGCACTAAGAAAATATGTCCATTGATCCTATCGTTATGCCAACAATAACGACTTGTAAGGTTTAAATGTGTTTTATGGATTTATTTCAATCTTAATCATCAATTTCTTCGTCTGTTGGAACTTTTAAGATTTCTTCTCAGTACCGTTTTGTTTTTTATAAAGGGACATAACACCATTACTAACCGTGTATGAAATAGGCCCCGCCCCATTCTTACCTAATAAGGCATATAAAGGGACGTAACTACACTACTAACCGTGTATGAGATAAGCCCCGCCTCCCTACTAACCTAATATCAAATATACACGGTTTGCACGCGGACGCTTTTAACTAATCATATTCCTGGAAATGTATAGGAGGTAAGATAAATATTTCTCTTGTGTCGTCAGAATATTGAGTTTGTCGTTGCCTATAATATAAAGGATTTAACATTCAAGTTTCTTTCTTAAATTTCTGAGGATTGTATTTGTATCCGTTTCGATTACCAAAAAAAAACAAACTAATAGATGTTTTTGAAAAGAATACAGAACTAAACAAGTTTGAGCTAAATCAAATAACATCATTATTGGCAGATTATGTCGGGGGTTGGTGAGGTCAGGGGTAATCGGTATGCCCTCAACACCCCCTGAAAATATCAAATGAAAATTTGATCAGATTTTTTTTAATATTTTGCATTATTCAAGCAACTACCTTAGACCATGGCACAACTCTAGAACATTTCAAGTAGAATAGTCAAACTCAAATACATCAAATCCCATATAATATACATCAGGTATTCAACAAGTCTCCATCTTGATAACTGGACTCTCTTTATCATTATTATCAAACTCATAAAAGAGTTTGATTAGTGAAAACAACCATACAAGTTTGAAGAGTATATGATGATTCTATTATCTGCACAAAGAGCTAACAATGTACCACTTACATATACATTAAACAAATTCTAACTTGTATTTACTTTAAAATCTTTGACAACAAATTTCCTAGATTATTTATGTGTGAAGTGTAGGTCAAAGTGACCAAACATTTGATATGACATTTACATTTATCTAAAATTTTTAACAAAAAAATGCATCTGTCTTATACATTATTCATATGATTCTGACTTTGACTTTTCAAATGGGCCAAGAAAGCATGAAATGCCCATATATATACTAAGTAATACTTAAGCAAAAGCTTAAGGCATTTAATTAAAAGTTTGTAAAATAGCACTGTTAAAAACTTGCATGACGATAACCTAAGGAATTAAAATATTGCATAATGAACAATTTCCCCCTGTATATAATAACTATAACATTCATTTACAAGGATTCCATTTTTTTAATTACACTCATTTTCAAGTTATATTTGTTATCTTCATTTTGAGAAACTGTAATGTCTTCTTTACACATTTTTCTATCCTTTTGAGACAACCTAGAGAAATAACCCGAAATCTGGGAGCCAGTTAGATATTCAGATTTCTTAAATCTTCTCTCACCATTTTTCACTTCCACCATCATTAACTTGGCTGCCTCAAAAGGATCAACCTTCCTGCCAGTGTGTTTGCCTATATCAAACTGGTCTTGCATGAACTGTTTTTGTTCAACATTAAAAATCGTTTTCTTTTTCTTCATTTTTAGAGCCCAACCAATTTTTACTGTATTTGCTATTTCAGAAGTAGTAGAACATGAAATATTTACAGTTTTTGGATACAGTTTATCCAATTTAACACTTTACTCTGATTTTGATATGTCCATCAATGACTGCTTTTCCAACTGATAGTTACAATTTCCTAGGATAATGTGTTGTTCCAGACCACTATTATTTTTGAACGACCTGTCACAACCCTCTATAGGACAACTGTAAATATTTTCTTCAGATTTTGCTTTCTTTGCTGGTGGCTCACACTCTTCCACTTCACTAGAGTATGCTTGCTCTGTTTGGGATCCATACTTACAACAAGACATAGATAGCATTGAAAAAGTTCAAAGGAGGGCTGCGGGTTTTGTTACCAACAAATACAGAAACACCTCAAGCGTTGGTAACATGTTACAACATCTTAAATGGCGCAGTCTCTCTGACAGAAGAAAAGACTCCAGATTGGTAATGCTTTACAAAATTGAACACGAAAAGGTTGCAATTCCTAAAAATAACAAATTAATTCCACAAAAAAGACAGACAAGACATTCTAATTCGAACAGTTTCCAAATTCCATCCTGCAAAACACAGTACAGAAAAGAATCATATTTTCCAAGAACTATTACCGACTGGAACAAACTACCGGATAACATTGTAAATTGCACTTCAGTAGACTCTTTCAAATCTTCAATTTCAAAGCATCAATATTAACTCAATTACAACATCTTACTTTATTATACAAAACAATTTATATTTTTTTTTTTTTTTCGTATTTTTAAAAATTGTACATTGCCAAATTTTAGAGAAGTTGATTGCAGAGAAAATTTTAAAAGCTCCATACTAATGTAGGCAAGAGAAGTCCAAGTTATGACAATATACAATTATGGCCCATTGAAGAGGTGAATATCCAAAATTGTCAAACAACAGAAGGTTATTTCATTGAGGGTGCAGCCCAAAGTGAAATAACTTTTGAGGGTTGACAATTTTGGATATTCATCGATTCTAAGGGGCCACAATTGTTTAATTATACCGAACTAACAGTGGAAGGGCATTTCGAACATTTACTAGTCTATATTTTTTAACATAAAACACAGACTGACATTTGAAAATACAATTGTGTTCGTTTTTCTGGAATTTACAACAAAAGTAGAATCTTTTTGTAAAATATTGATGGCCCTGAAAAGGACCCTTTATAAGAGATTTCATCGGCTGCTGGCACTCTCTGTTCTATTTATGTCAAATGCCATATTTCCTCATCTTTCGGTGGGCTTCTAGTGTAACGTGAATGCTGCCATTTTGTTTACTTACGTCTGTGATGTCATTTTCAGGGGAGGTAACTCAAGTACAAATAAACAAACTCAAAAGGTTATTCACCGGTGAATAATAGGGTTATTCTCTGCTAGTGCAAATTTTTAGGGTTATTCGTCCTTCCTTGCAATTGAATGAAAATTAACTGAATTATTCCATGTTACGTGATTACGTTTCAACCAATAGAATTGATTGAAATATATGTAAGGTATAATAATCTGTGTTATACAATGTATGATATGAACAATTTATGCAGGTTTTAAATGCATTAAGTAAATTATTTAACAAAATTTGTTCAATATAAAAATCCAAAGATGTGATTTGATTTCCAAATCAATGAGACAAAATTTTCACTAGTGACCAAAGTATGATGATGAAAGCATCTAAAGGGCCACCATATAGTCTTAAATAATGAAGACAAAAAAATACTGTATAGTAAAGCACTAACTGATATCTCGGTGACACCAATTTTTTTTTTTTTTTTTCATTTATATACTTTATTACAATTTTTTTATACACATTATCCTACCTGAAGAAAAAACATTGCAAGATTTCTCCAACCAATTTTAAACTGTTTTCAACTGGGAAACATTCATATCTTGACAGACATCTGTCAATGGAATTAATTTCCCTGAAATAAAGATTAAATAAAAGTGCATGCATATGGTCTTATAATTTTCTATATTTAAAACCACAATTTGAATGATATTTCCGATAATTTCATCATGAATTCGACATTATAAAAACAACTTAGGATACCTAATATTGTCACAAATGTGTTTGATGTTCCCTATCATAAGGCTATTACTATACTTTTCTGAACTTTTTTTCACCTACAAAAACTAAATGAATTCTAACCAAACATTATTAAATTGATATAATTATTGATGATTCCTTTATGAGGGTTGATTTCAATTTGCTTAATAAGGGATTTTGGAGATGGAGCAACTGTTTGTCTTGAAGGCTGTTTCAGAATTTATTCAAATAGGAGAATTTCAGGCATGTCCTTTATATATGAAAAAAAACATTTATGTTTATATTTTTTGGATTATCATTTAATGTATTTTACCTGCTCCTATTCCATATGCTTTCCACACTCTCAAGCACGAATCCTCAAATTTGAAATTATGCAACTGTGATATTCCTGGTATTGATTAAATGCTATTTTGAACAGAATCCAGGTCAATTACAGGAGTTACAACTTTAACTCTATAGTTGAAGTTCTTTTTTCAAATCAATAGCCTGAAATCAAACAAATACATATATCAACCCATTATTCATTCAACTCCTAAAATATAATCCTCTTCTGGGAAAATGGAATAATCCATATACATTTTACATTTAAAACTCTTTTAAGATTGATGATTTATACCAAATTAACTTAAATAGGTGGATTTCTTAAAAGGTTAAATTTAAACTTGCCCACCCAAGATATCAAAAGTGGGTCTCATTGGGGTCTAAGCGTGACGCGGGATTTTTTCACAGAATTATGTTTGATTATAATATTTTTAAAATTCATTGATATTTTCAACTTGTATCACATGTTTTGGAAATAATTCAAGAACGAGATTTCAACGAAACTGAACGAGACTGAAAAGCCAGAAGAATACATCCTTAAGGTCATTGTTCATCAATTGAAATATTAATTGCACAGTGATCTTAACAGTACTTATTTAAATACCAACCCAATGGTCTGATTTCTTCATCTTCACAAAACTGCTTGTACTGTCTGATGATACTTGTTGGAGCAATAGCCCTGATCACATTTGGTGTAGAAATAATCTCCCCAGTAGAAAGTTTTAGTTTCCTTTCACCGAATGGCAGGTCTTGTTAATGTGTGATGACGTAATGAAGTCAAGAAATGGTTCTAATTGACATGGGTCAATTTTTTCTCTCGTCTGTTTCATTTTCATGATGAAGGTTAAATTAATATAGTATTATTCATTTTAATTTCAATTTATTAACAGATTAGAACTTCAGCAGTGATGTTGTATTTAAAATTGTGCATCCAGCATATTTTAGAACATACATTTGTATAATTACATTTAAAAATATCTAATCTATACATTAGATGAGAGATTGAGTCTTCTTTAAATCAATATAATGGTTGGATATAGATAAATCACTCAAGTGCAATTATGTATCAGCAGCCAATCATGCATGTCTAAAGTATAAATCAATATTGTCCTATTTTCTCAAATTCAACAAAAAGATTGGTATCTAGATGGTACATTGGATTTCCCAAATTAGGCAATTTAGGATGGTATATTAGTATCATACTGCAGGAAAGAATTATTTGATTAAAAGAACATACATGCAAATGAGATACATAAATAATTAAAACATGAACAATGAACATGTATATTATTAAATTGATTTATCCTGTAATCAGCCCTCTATTGTACAAATAACAGGTTAATTTTTTTCATGGACGCTTTCCTACGACGTCATAACGCTGAATCCATTTTTTTACGTCTGGAGTTTGAGAGCAAATTTTGGGGGGAATTTTGAGACCTAATTTTGACATAAAGTTTTCCTTGCAGGTTTTAAATTTTTGCGTAGTTACAAAGTCCTACCTTTTTTGTGCTAATTAATTTAAAATATTTACAGAAATATCCAGAAGAGGTGGTAAAATAAGGTACTATTCCATTTCAGTCTGGCAAATATTTATTTGTTTCAAAAAGATTTCCCACAATTATCAATGTAACGTCACTTCCGGTGAATATAAAATATTAAAATCGGTAAAATTAAACGGACCCGAATTTTCTGGAACGTTCGATTTACATTATCCGGAAATTCGGGTCTGTCAGAATATCCCGGTTTGAATATTTTATGTTCTACATCAATAAGCACAAAAAGGTAGGACTTTGTAACTACGTAAAAATTTTAAATCTGCAAGGAAACTTTATGTCAAAATTAGGTCTCAAAGTTCCACCCAAAATTTGCTCTCACACTCCAGACGTAAAAAATGGCCTCAACGTTATGACGTCGTAGGAAGGGATCCCAGAAAAAAATAGAATAGCCTTGCCAGACGTCATAATTATTTGGACTAGTTTTGGCGTAGAAAATAAAAGTGTCTCATAAATTTTACAAGAAAACAAG
Organism: Mytilus galloprovincialis; assembly: GCA_037788925.1. Taxonomy (NCBI): domain Eukaryota; kingdom Metazoa; phylum Mollusca; class Bivalvia; order Mytilida; family Mytilidae; genus Mytilus; species Mytilus galloprovincialis. Next base: position 40,576,805 of record CM075333.1, on the reverse strand, counting down.
AAAGAGACAAATGTCCCCGTAAGATATACCGAAAAATTCCATACAATTTATACCGTAAGGGACATAACTGCCGTGGAAAAATATTCACTTTGTCTTTTGTTATACCTTTATGATAAATTTCTTGAAACATGTTCTTGGAAAAAGTCACAAAAAATGATAAACAATACGACATTAAAACATTACATCACAACTTCCATTTCAGTACGAAATATTTGATTTGATTCTTTTTCTTCCGATGTTGACAGTGCGAGAACAAATGGCAAACACTATAGTAAATCCATTGAAAATGTATAAATTGGCCGCAATGCAGGTCATCACGAAAGAAAAACTGATCTTGATATTTTCATGATTGGCTAGATCATTGACTGCTGCATAAAAGACCACAAGACAAACAGTAAGAAAGGCCCCTGAAAATTAAATATATAATATAAAACAGGGATAAAACAAACCAAAAAATAACGGCCCCTTTAATTGACAAAATGCATGACTCCTTTCCAACCTATGTAAAATTTGTTGATCAAGGTATAAGATTATATAATCTGTTTTCTTCAGATTAGAAATAGTATATGTGATGTAAGAAACATATCCTTATCGACATGTTTGATTTATACAAAAATATCTAAAATTGCCTGTTTAGTAATTTTGAAAACAAACTATAAGTAAAGTTTCAACTCCCTCAGGGGTTAAATGGATTTTGCTAAACAAAATTATGATCCTTTTTGGTATATGCATGTACAAGAGAAAGACGAAAGATACCAAAGGGACAGTCAAACTCATAAATCTAAAACAAACTGACAACGCCATGGCTAGAAATGAAAAAGACAAACAAATAACAGCACACATGACACAACATAGAAAACTAAAGAATAAACAACACGAACCCCACCAAAAAACTAGGGTGATCTCAGGTGCTCCGGAAGGGTAAGCAGATCCTGCTCCACATGTGGCATCCGTCGTGTTGCTTATGTGATAACAAATCAGGTAAATATTCTAATTCGGTAGGTCACATTCATGAAAGGAAAGGGGATTGTAGTTACGACGTAAGGAACATTTCCGATATCATTTGTGAAACGGTTATTCCATAACAGTCAACCAACTCGTGATGGCGTCCGTAAAATTTACGAAGGGATGATTTCAACTTCACCATTTTGAACTCTTGGCTTAATAGCTTCCTAGTGAGCGGTGTAGCTCTTCAACGTTTTCGGTCAAAATACATCATCGGCTCTCAAATATTCGGCTTTGAGCGTTCTTGGTGAAGGTAAATCCAGAAAAGCGCCTCTGACGCATCAAATTTATAACTTGTTGTTATCATTTTTTAAATCATCGAGGTCATCTCTGAAGACTGCCGATATAGATATAAGAAGATCTCAAACACGTGAAATAAGAAAACAAAATCTGTTTAATTTCATATAATAGTATGAAAAATATGTTATTGATCCATGTTACATTTATAAGAATGACTTTTTGGATCGAATTAGTCAACCAAATGTTTTACCCCTTGTTTCACTTTCAACTAAAAAACGCATAATTCTTGCTTAATCCATCTCTAGCAAATGAATAATTCATTAGCAATGATTCTTAGCTTTTTTTTAATCATTGGATCAAACTTACTAATATCGAGTTATAACTACACTATTTCACTCTCATTATTGATTGAACAAAACCAAGACTTATTTTGTTTTATTTCTCGTAGCTGATGTCCTTCACAGCTTATATGGGAGACTAAATCAAAACTATACATACTGACATTTGACTTGCAAATGTCATGGCATCATCTGAAGGCTTTTTTGTACATTGATATCGAGAAGTAGCATACTCAAGACAAAATGTAAACTGTGTTTGGGAGTGAACGCATCTAGCATTCAATTTGTGATATGTTGACGACATCTGTTATCAAAAACCGCGTTTTTTTATTTCAGTGTATTTTGTCTTATTTTTACTTCGATGTATATTACGCTTGGTTGTCCTACAGGGAATATTTTTTTGTAATTTTGCTATTATGTTTTAAAAAAATTGGAAAATAAGGAGATGTGGTATGATTGTCAATGAGACAGCTCTCAACGAGAGACCCAATGCCATAGCGGTTAACAAATATAGGTCACCGTACGGCCTTCAACAATGACAAAATTTACTTTAAATTCACCAAAATATAAGGGTTAACAAATTTATTGAAGAAAGAAAGACTGAAGAATGTTTTTGTACACAAAATCAGTTTTATTTTTTTTTTATTTTAAACCACTATGAAAGTATGACAACTGTCACAATGCAAATTACAGAAACATTCTTTTATCAGTTTTTCACATTCAAATACCTAAAACGGTTTTCACTTTAAAAAAAATTGTGTACACTAATAATAAATCATATTAAATAACCTGTAATGAAACATCCAATTACTATAAAACCATGAGAGCAACGTCCAGTTCCTGTTCTTCTGCAAAGGAACCACAGAAGCACTGCCGTGACAATAACACCAGTAACGAATCCAAGCATGGCAAACACTCATGTTGCTATCCAGAAATCTAAAAATAATAATATAACATAATTATAATTGTAGTTTTTCGAAGAAAAAAAAAACTCCTTACGATTTTTTTTTTTATTGAAGCTTATGTTGGGATGAGATAATATGGATAACAATGTACTCACTGATAGAAAAAAGTTTGAAATGTGTTTTTCTAAAAAAAAAAATGTTTTTATATTTTAATCTCTTTGTGTTCATCCAAACTATTGTGTATTCTTTTCAAATTAATACAAGGAGATAGTAACTACACTACATAAAACACAAAATAATTCTAAAGGTCAATAAACGTTCTGTAAAAATAGATATTGGGTTCATAAACAAAATATACACCCTAGGTTGATTTAAATTATTTGGATTTAAGAGTTCCTGATGAGAGTAAATAAAGGCAACAGTAGTTTATCGCTGTTCAAAATTCATAAATCGATAGAGAGAAAACAAATCCGGTTTACAAACTAAAACTGAGGGCAACGTATAAAATGTAACAGAACTGCGACACAACAGAGACACAACAGCGAAATGTAACACACACAGAAACGAACTATAATGTAACAATGGCCATTTTCCTGACTTGGTACAGGGCATTTAATGAAAAAATGGATGGTTGAACCTGGTTTTGTGGCATGCCAAACCTCCTGTTTTAATGGCAGTGTTAATTATAACATTAAAATGACAACATTACACGACAGAAAGTCACTTTAAACGTATGACATTTGTTTAATCAAGCGTGGTGCAATACCCCCGCGAAAACAAATTTGAAAAGTTTTAAAAAGAGAAAATCAACAACGGCCGACCAAAATCAATTCATTCTATTAAGTGTTTGAATTTGTCAGACAGATGTTAAGTTTACAAATAGAATCAGTAAGCATAATGAATTTGATTTGGGTCAGTTTATGAAAAATTCACAACAACGGGAGTGTATCTTTATACAGTAATAGAATGAATGTAGAATCATAATTTAGAATTTAAAAAAAAATTGACCTCAATATTCTGTTAAAAAAATTAATTTCTGTCAATTCGACTAATGTTACAGAATGAGGAAAAAGAAGCGTGAATAGACTTTTTCTTATTACCGACTTTCGACTCAAGATTATTTTTTTTTTCGACTGGTTATCTAATCTGTGATTCTACATCCTGGTACTCAGTCAAGTAAGAGCAACCAAATGAAGTAAAAACAAACGTTAAATATCGTGCACTTTGCGGGGAAATTTCATTATTCTCTGATTATTTTGTCGTAAAGTGAAAATATAAAACAGTTAATTTTTTTCAAAACAATTTCCGATTATAATTTTAATTTTGTTTTCTTTATTTTGCTCTTGGTTGACCGAATACCAGGATGTCCTAAATATATCAGAGACAAGGTAACCTGTCGAAAAAATATAAGAGTCAAAAATAGATATTATGAACATAGTATTTTTATATCCATATCATCGCCTTTTCGTTCCTCAAACAGATGCAGTATATGTCGTCCAATTATTTACCTGTTACTCGATTTTGTAATGATATATTGTGTTTGTATCTTCAAGTTCAAGTGAGAGGTGAATGATACCAAAGGGACATTCAAACTCATAAATTAAAAATAAACTGACAACGCCATGGCTAAAAAAAAGACAAACACAGCACATAAAAATCAACATATAAATTTTAAGACTGAGAAACACGAATCAAACAAAAAACTTGGGGTCATTTCAGATGTTCAATGCTGCTTCTCGTGTTGCTTATGTAAGTGCAAACCCTGCGAATTGTTTTAAGGTGGTACCTAACACTACAGGGAGATAACTCTGTTAAGTCAGCTAAACGTTTTAATTACGTTGTGTTGTAAAAGGAATATTAAGCTTCTCAATGATCAAAATTGATTTTTGTCAAAGTGCTATATAACCAGTGTAATGTTTCTGACAAAACGGTTGGTTCAAAATTTTTGAAATTTTTATATTTTTGTTTAAGGGTCAAAGTAAATACTTTGACAACATTTTATGAAAATTACAGTAGTCTTACCTATGAGTGTATTAAGTTCATCAGGCCAGGCATGCCAGTCCGTGTTGGATATCATCATGGATATCCAACCTAAATCAATACAACCATTACCTCCGATGCACCACTGCCAAAGTCCGAAGTAATGATTATTTTCAATCATTTTTATCACAAATGCTTTAAAATTTTCCGAAGGAACGTAAAAATCAGCTTCAAATTTCTTTGTAAACAATACTGACTTTTCCGGTATATGAACTGTTATCCAAAAAGGAGTAGTTATTCCCATGATCAGTGAAAATATTGCCACTGATGTTGATATTAAAAGACCTTTGTTAAGAACATTTAGAGAGTTCCAATTTTCAGTGCACGCCATATTGGATATTTGTTTTGTTCTGATATAATGGATGGTCGTTTCTAGCTGATTTTTTAATTGGGAATTCTTGAAGTCATACGTCTGTAATAGTATAAGTATTCAATATAAATGTAAATATTAATAGCTTTCAATTGATTCAAGACAGTATTAACCGACTTCCTGTACAAATAAAGAACATGTCTGTTCCCTACGTATAATTTATATTCTTATTCACTTGTTTAGATTAAATTATATTAGTGTGTCGCTGGTGGGTTTTTTTTCTTTTTTTTCCTTACTGTTAAAATGCATGACAATGGCTCGTTCTAAACTTTCATATTACACAATGCTGAAGTTTTTTAACTGAAATTAATTGAATCCAATTAAACCTATATGTTGATTAAAGTGTCATTAAATTGCATTAATTTTTTTAATAACATCACCGAGTGGAATAAGATGTACCTTGTTGAATATACAAATCATTAACATCACTGAGTGGAATAATCCCAGATTTAACTTAATGTACATACAAATCTTTTAATTTATCTAAGTGGTATTCGAATGTTTTTAATCGTCTGACTACCCATGGCATGACAAGGCTGTCATTTAGATATCTGAGGACTCCAGACTGTTGTCGTTGATCTACATTATATAGACAAAGAGACGTTGATGGGACAATGTGATTTGATTCAGATGCAAATCTTATAATAAAACATCATTTATACTCTATATTCTTTATTGTGAAATATGTATGAAAGAGGTTTAATGATTTAAGACTGCATCACTATCACACTACAATAAATTAAAATTTAGATCAACTGTGTATTGATTATCCGAAGAAGCATCATGCATAGTTTTGTAAGGATTTGCATTTTAATACACAAACAGATTGCGACTTTAACCTCATAGATTATTAGCTCCTTTATGTCAAAATACATTACGAGCATATCTTTCATCACGTGTCTTTTTTATAGACACATTAGATAATCGATGTTATTATGAAGTGTCAAGGAAAGCTGGAATTCGATAAATACTGTGTGTTCGTTTGAAAGACGAATATGAACATGTTTATCAAATTGAAGATTATCAAAACTGTTACTAACATCATCTTCGGACATTGGACTCGGACTTTCTAAGTTTTACTATTGCGTAGTGGTGTGCGTTTGCTTTTCCTATATTGGTTAGAGATATAGGAAGAGAGTATAGATCTCACAATACATGTTTAATCCAGCTTCATTTTTGCGCCTGTCCCAAATGAGGATGGCTTTTTTGTGTCTAGAGAGATTTTTAATATATATGATTCGGACTCTATCATGACGTCCATTCACACCGAACTAGTAGACGTTTGAGTTTAGGTCCAAGCTGAAGCATTGATATCTATATGAAATTGTATATTGTGTATATATCGTTATGATATTGTATGTACTTCATATATATGTTTTTATAATATGTTGCGGACTCTTTGGAAGATTAGTTTTCATGGATATGATTGTCCTCTTGAAATAGATAAAAGATTATTTGAATAAGACAAACCTTGTGTATTGGTATATAACAGCTTGTATTACAATATCACTAAACATGCTAACCTTATCAAGGTGTTTTTTCTAATTTATTTAGAAATGATGTTTATATTATCTTATTACATGCACTTCGTGTACAAAAATGTCTTTTTACAATTTGTGTGTATGCATTTAATACTTTTATTGACAAAGAAACCTTAATGTAAAGTAAATAGAAACCCATATACTTTATCAACTACATAAATGCATAAATTTATTAAATTGTAGATAATTTGGTGTAAGTAAAAGCATTTACGCTTTATCAATTATGACAAAGACCAAAAAACAATCACCAGTATTTGGTAAAAATTAATTCAGAATAAATTTTTAAATAAATTCGTCTTACCTGATTTTTTCATAGTATTACTACATTGTACTAGTAATTAAGAAGTGGACTGACTGTAGTTAAATGTACAGCAATTCCATATGGGTTTTCTTTCATCAGCTGAAAACTTTTGTGCACTGAAGAAACAGATCCTTGTTGTATTGTCAGATGACGGGATATGATACAAGAACTGGATTTTCATTCAATTTAAGAATTATTAAGATGTAATGCCTGTATAAACAGAAAGAAGTACTTTATTTTACATTACAGCATCTGTTTACATTATATTTGTATTCATATATTGTTTTTCCCCTATAAACGTGTATTTAGGTTTCAGAGGATAAAGTATTTATCAAGTAAAATCTCGTGATGTTTTTTTTCAGACATGAATACCTACTGCACGAGAGTGTACATTTCTTGTACAGTAGTCCATCTCGGTACATTGTTTGATACTTAAATTATAACATTTTTTTACAATCAAATACGGATTGTAATTTCCTTATGTTCATTTTTTTCTGTTATGTTTAAGAAAAAACTAAAAACAATTAAAAATTATAATTTGCAAGGCTATATAAGGTTTTGAATTATGCGAATATAGTTGTTATTTTTAAGCAATAGAATGCTACAAAGTTAATCAATTGCGGACATCGAAAACTCATTTGATTTCACAATGATATCTATAATTTACAAATCGTAGGTTCATGCTTACAATAGTATATGGTGCACTGTAACGCATCAATAGTCGATTGAGGTAACATTATCTTCATTTAGTGATGCATGTCATAACCTGGCCACATCATGTTAGGAATGTAAAAGATCAAAGGTGAACCAGCTGCTTGTACCAAAACTAGAAACAGTGGGAAAGCCACGGATCAGTTCTGCGCCTCCTTCCATATGACGTAACGGCCAAAAAATCAAGGGCGACAATCGCGATTTTTACATAGACGGCGACAGTATCGCGCCATCTCGGTAATTTGTTTACATCGTGTACGTGTGATTTTTCAAGAAATTTACTATTAAAGACAATTAAACTTGTGTCATTTCATCATTAATTAGTTATATAGGTAAGTTTTACAGGTGACTATGCTATATTTTCTTCTTAGGAGATTTTATTTTACAAGAAACACACATCTGAAAATGGAAAGAGACGTGGTTATTTTGGAAGATAAAAATATGGCGGGTGTTTTCCGCTTCTGAAAATAACTGACACATTCGCATCCTATTGGCTATTTAAATATAAAATGACCAAAAATAGTATCTATGATGATAGCAGTCCCTAAATATTTGCATAAATACCCATCACTCCTTGTCAAATTGTAACTGAGGCTACGAAAAGGAAGCACATAAATCGACGCCATTTGTCAACAGATTAAGGTTTCTGAGCTCACATCCTACTATTATTACTTTTAATGGTTAGAAGAAAGATATGAACATTATCCATAACATAATTTATTGATCAGATCGGGTAATGGCTATATGTTTGCCTCTTTTTCGATGCTGAAAACCATTAAATTCCCACAGACCACACGAAATAAACGCCCCTTTCTCAGCCCGAGACTTCAATAGGAATTAAAACTTGAATTTTGGCATGTCAACGTTAGCATTTAAATTTTAATTAAATTATTACGGTTGTGTAAAGCATTTGTGCTGATTTGTTTGGTTGTCTCGAATAGTACAAAGGTTAACTAAATGGTTTTATATTATTATTTTTGAACCCAAAAAGTGTGTGACAAAAAACAAAAACAAACAAAATAAAATTATAGGAAAAATATAACAACTACATAAGTATAGTTTAATTTTATCCTATATCTCTATCCATCATTTCTTACAGATAGTACAGGGTGAGGGTTCACAAAATAGGGAACCAGGAGTGGATACAGCCATTTTGAAAAGGGGGTTCCCTCACCCAGGATGAAGGGGGGTTCCAACTAAATGTCCCTTTTCAAATGCATTGATTGTCCATAAAAAGGGGAGATTTCAATCCCAGAACCCTATCCCTGGATCCGCCACTGGGAACTATGGCTAAAAGTATAAAAAAAAATTGGAGAACTATGACTAAAGGAACAAAGAATAGAGAAAATTGACTGTAATAAGGAATAGAGCAAATGACATGCTAGTCAAAATAATTATGACGTCTGACAAGGCTATTTTATTTTTTATCTGAGACGCATTCCTACGCATCCCAGAAAAAAAATTATAAAATATCCTAGCCAGGTTCTGAAAAAGGAAATCACCAATTCACCAACATTCCAACTGACTCCATTTTCAGAAAACGAAATCTGTAACAAACATAAACTTTTAGGCACCGCTTTACAAGCAGAGCCAAATACAATGAAAGTCCCAACTATGTATTGGCTTCCGAAGCTACACAAAACCCCTTACAAATATAGATTTATTTCGTCTTCAAGCCATTGTTCAACTACTAAATTGTCTATTCTTCTTACCAGCACACTTGGTACAATTAAAAACCTGATAATAAATTGTTTAAATAAGGCCTTCGAAAATAGTGGAATAAATTACTTTTGGAGTGTCAAGAACTCGTTGGAAGTACTTGATAAATTGCATGCTTATATTGGTGATTTTGAATCTGTTCAGAGTTTTGATTTTTCTACCCTGTATACCACATTGCCTCACATTCTCATTAAGAAAAAATTCACACACCTAATTAAATGGGCATTCAAAAAATCAGAATGTGAATATATATGTTCAAACTCTTTCAGGTCATTTTTTAGTAGCAATAAACAAAAAAACTATGTTAATTGGACATGCTTTGATACTATATATGCCCTTGAATTTTTACTAGATAACATTTTTGTTCGCTTTGGGGATTCCGTATATCGTCAGATTATCGGAATTCCAATGGGGACTAACTGTGCACCACTTATTGCGGACCTGTTTTTGTATTGTTATGAGTTACAATTTTTGACAAAAATAAGCAAAGACCCATCGAAACAACATCTGATAAACAAATTTAATAATACTTTTAGATATTTGGATGATATTTTGGCTCTCAATAATGACGACTTCAGTATGTATATTAATGAAATTTATCCTGTTGAACTTACTTTAAATAAAGCTAATACTAACAATGACCACTGCCCTTTTCTCGATCTTGATATCTATATCACTAATGGAAAGCTGAATACTAAAATTTATGATAAAAGGGATGATTTTTCATTTCCTATCGTTAATTATCCGTTTTTAAATGGTGACGTTCCCTTGTCACCATCTTACGGTGTTTATATATCTCAACTTGTACGATTCGCTCGTGTATGTAACAATGTTTTAGATTTTAACGAGAGAAATTTATGTATTACTGAAAAATTATTACACCAGGGTTTTCGATATCACAAACTAGTCAAAACATTTACTAAATTTTATCATCGGTATAAAGACATCATTCGTAAATATAGCTCAACATGCAGACTTCTAATACGTTCAGGTATTTCACATCCAATTTTTTATGGTAATATTCTTTATTAAGCACAAAGGTGTCAGTATTCACCTCAGAAACTTACAAAACCTTTGAATAGACTTATTAAGAAGGGATATAATTACGATACTGTTGTCAAGTCATTAAAGATTGCATATTTTGGCGTTAATATTGAGTCACTGATAAGGTCTTTGCATCGGAACTAAACACATTTATTCTAAAAACAGTTGTTGGCATGACACGGGTTATGTTCTTCTCATATATGTTATGATGGTATGATACTAAAACCCTAACGGGAAGGATTGTGCCTGATGTTCATATGATGAAATCATAATCTTTCAGTCAGTTTAGTTGAAGTCTGGAGTTGGCATGTCAGTTAACTGCTAGTAGTCTGTTGTTATTTATGTATTATTGTCATTTTGTTTATTTTCTTTGGTTACATCTTCTGACATCAGACTCGGATTTCTCTTGAACTGAATTTTAATGTGCGTATTGTTATGCGTTTACTTTACTACATTGGTTAGATGTATAGGGGGAGGGTTGAAATCTCACAAACATGTTTAACCCCGCCGCATTTTTGCGCCTGTCCCAAGTCAGGAGCCTCTGGCCTTTGTTAGTCTTGTATTATTTTAATTTTAGTTTCTTGTGTACAATTTGGAAATTAGTATGGCGTTCATTATCACTGGACTAGTAGATATTTGTTTAGGGGCCAGCTGAAGGACGCCTCCGGGTGCGGGAATTTCTCGCTACATTGAAGACCTGTTGGTGACCCTCTGCTGTTGTTTTTTATTTGGGCGGGTTGTTGTCTCTTTGACACATTCCCCATTTCCATTCTCAATTTTATAATAATTATTTGAACTATTGATGTGCTAATTTATATATTGAGAAAAGAGAAATGATGGACAAAAAGTATGTAAAAAAGAATAAATGATAAAGTAATGGAAAACACCCCATCCAGACCCTTGTTTATCTGAACAACAGAACGATTATTTTTGCTGAATAGTGCATGTAAGCATTTCCCATTTGAATGGTTTTACACTAGTAATTTTAGGGCCCTTTTTAGCTTGTTGTTCGGTGTGAGCCAAGGCTCCGTGTTGAAGGCTGTACATTGACCTATAATGGTTTACTTTTATAATTTGTTATTTGGATGGAGAGTTGTCTCATTGGCACTAACACCACATCTTCCTATATCTGTGTAAAATATCTTTTAAAGATTTCAGGTTTATGAAATATTAACCAGTAGGACAGTATAAATTCTGCCCCTCCTTCCATGCAAAAAAAACGCCAAATTATGTGATTTATTGTTGAATTTTATTGCCACATTCAGTATTGGCTATGTGTAACTGTTGTGGCCAGGTTTTATTGGTGGTGGATACATTTAATATCAATTACTGGTATAAAGAATTAAAGATATGAATGATTGATTGAAAAGTTACCTTTTAAATAACAGATACATGTAAGATAATTTGATGTTGCATATTAAGTTATACTTTATTTAAACATTATTTAATATATCTATTAAAAAGATTGATATGTTATTATGTTGATGGATTTAAGGTATTGAAGTAAATGAATAAATAAATAGAAAATTTGTGTTGCTGTATATGATTATTAACTTTTCTTGATGGAGTGCTGGACTTTTTCAAGACTTCTGGATTGGGTGTTTTTTAAGCTCAGGATTTTGGGATCCAGGATTTTCTTTTGTATTTTTTTCTTTAATTTGGGACCTCAGAAGATCATGTTTTTAGCCCGGTATTTTGGGATCAGGACCCCTGCAACATCCCCGACCTCCTTCTTTGTCATATAATATAAAGTCATTAAAAATAAATCAATTATTTACATCAAAAGTTTAAAATAATTTCTTTATTTTTGTTGAATCATATAAACCTCCTTTTGATTATTTAAGATTAAAATAAGAAGGATTTCAATTTAAATGAAATAACAAACATCTGAAAACAATCATAGTATATACATTATGGGATTTTCTCATGTTTAAAGGCTTTCATGTAGCAAAAAAATGCCTACATATCCACTCCAAATGAGTATTTTGAGATAGTTGTCTCATTGGCAATTAATCACATCTGATTAGTTTTCCATTAGTGAAATTCAAATAAAAAACATTCAATTCCAGTTGAAATGTGAACCTTCTCATTCTTGGACCACATAGAAATTTGTAGACAATTAAAATATATTATAATTTCATATAACAACTGTAGAAAAGTTCGAAATTATTTTCATTTGATAATATCATCTGCATATATTATATATTTTCAGATAACAATAGGAATAAAAAGAGCAGGATTTCTATTTTGAGGATTTACATGTATGGGACAGAGGACTATTTGACTTGATTTTACTTTTAACTTGGACTTTTTAACAATAATACTCTTAAATTATTTAAAATATTTTTTAAGTATGTTTTATTTTAACATTATTTTTATGACTATATTTATTTATCATTTAATAAACGTTTATTTCTAAACATTTTTATATTTTTAAATATACAATGTGAAACACTCAACCATTTTATATTGATAACATGGGGTAAATGTACATGAGACAATAATGCTGTTGCAATACAATAAAACTTATTGTCATTGAAAAACCTGAGATTCATAGATATGCAAAGCTAGCATATTCATAGGGGTCCCCTTTTGTGGTTGATTAAATAGGGAATCACTGGAGGGGGCCCCTCTTAAGTCAGTCAGCAGCCCCCTAGAAAAAGTTCTGGAGCCGTCACTGATATCAGGCATATACATGCATGTACTGTAGTATTTGAGACATAAAAAAAATCAAAGATATAAAAAGTCAACTTGATGGTCTTTAATGATTGATTAGGTGTGAAGGACTGAAACAGAAAGGTTTTAAAATCGTTCAGTTCTCCTAGACATAGTGAGGTATCCTTGAGGTATCTCAAATGGCCTATCATGACCGCGACTTTTCACTGTTTTTTGTAAAGTGTGGTAACCCCTGCACCTAAATAAATCATTTTCAGTAGTCTCTCTTTTTTCATACTTTTTTGATGAAAAGTGTAAACTAATATTCAAATTAGAAAAAAGAAAACTGAGCAACTTGACCCCACAACATACATTTGATATCAGGTGTTCTGGAAGAGTAAGTAGATCCTGCTCCTTGTGTAGTATTAGGAATGAGATGTCCTGATGCCCTTTTCCTATATGGAATCACATGATTTTGCAAATTATTGCAATTGTGTGCTTTTAGAATGGAGTAAAATGTGTGAAAAAAGTATTATATTGCAGAAAAATCAGCACACAGATATAGGAATGGTATGATTCTGATTTAACTATAGATCCTGTGTCCAAGCTTTGTTTTCTTGTAGATTGGTGTAAAATCAAAATGTGTGTCAAGCATTAATAGCAATGCAACAAAACAGGATCACCAAAATCAGAGTGAGACTTTCATATGCCATTATGTGATACAGCATTTTGTTAATGCTTTAAATGGTCATATAGCTCTAACATGTATTAAGAATTGGATGTACTAGGCATTCGGGCATTCCTATTGAATGTTAATCTCAAGTTCTCAAGAGTAAAACATGCCCCAGGGCCCTGACACACTCAAACATGAATGGTTAGTGTACACCATGTAGCTTGATATGCATGATAAGCCAAGGACAGGACAGACATTTATAAACATGTGCGAGTGTCAACTTCCAACTTGCTTAGTTTTTTTTATATAAACAACAAGAACGAAGAAAAAAATCAAGTGAACATTATATTGATGCATCAGATTAATATTTGTTGATTGGTACTTTTTTAAATTAATGTTGATTTCAGATTGTAATATTTACTGAATCAAAGAATGACTGTAACCATTACCCTAAAAAAAATGGCTTTAAACAAAGATTAACTGAGTGCTTACAGTTTGCACTTGCGTAGGCTTTTTATCCAGACAATAACTTTTGACTGACCCCTTGCTGAACCCCTTGCTGAAATTTTTGAAAAGTTGGGGAAAAAAAGGGGGGTACTTCCAGACAACTGAAGTCATTTATATTGACAAATTCGTTCATAGATTAACCCAGTTTCAATGTACTTCATACATCTGTTACACACTGCAGCATAATTAAATAACTACAGAAAATATAATACGAGGAGTTTAAGCAACATGAAAAACATCAACAAATGACGGTGTAAAGCCTTCAACCCATCATCATTTTTAAATAAAATATATTCAAAATCCTGGAAACATCATCACCCTTCGTTGTCTCAATCAATTTCGTGGTTAAAAACTGTTAAATATGACATAATTTGCTTAATTTTGCGCCGAAATAACTCCAAAAACGCTTGAAAAGTGTTGAATTTTGACCTCCGGTTGAAGTATTTATTATGTAAACAAGACTCAGAGTGACGGGGAATCCTATACATAGTCATGTGCCCATATGTTTCTGGGTCACATTTATTTTTATCTCGACCAATGAAAAGCTTTAGGATGCATTTGTGTCAGTTCCTAGCAAACAGGGGGATTACCCGCGGTTTTTTGGAAATCTACGGAGGACCTCTTTTGATTTATCATATTTCAGTAACGCAGCACTTATTTTAATACCTATTTTGGCAGTCGTGTGACAAAATCTATTCTAATGAAAAATTAACCTCAAATACTGATGGATGTTACGTTGGTTTAATAAGTTTATTGCCTGAAGCACAGGCTATGTTTTTGTTTACACGCTGGTTACAGCGCCACCTCGAAATTTTTATATTATCTCCCCTTTCCCGCGTGACCACCGGAAGGAGCTCTTCAATGTCACTGGCTTTCCCACTGAAACTGCAACACGACCGAGTCTTCAAGCCTGTGGTTTAACATGTTCGGAAATTGCGTCCATAATAATCTTTTTATGACTTACCTAATTATCGCTTTCTTTATGATTTCAATGAAGTAGTAAATATATATAGGTAATTCGCATTTTTTTTTTTTTTTTTTTTTTTTTAATTATTACAGCCTGGACATGCTACTTTTTTAGAGAATGACAAAAAGGAGAGGGAAGCGGGAAAAATAAAGCAGTTAGTTGGAAAATATTGTCTATAATACGTTCCTTATTCAAATAACGTAAGTCGCTCTACAGTTTTAATTAAAACGACAGTAGTCTACCAATGTGATCATTTAGTAATAATTTAGGAAAAGACAACTCCTTTGAGTATCACTGAAACTCTATAAGAGCTAGCCCAGATAAGTCCACATGATAATTGACTCCAATTATGCATGCATCGTCCGCTTTGCGAATAAACACCTTGTCAAAGTGTCACAATCGGGAATAGAACTAAATCGATGAAATTACAGATCATACATTTATACTGGTATCTTGGATCTAAGACCGTGAAAAATTCTTTCTAGCCGTCCAACAAGTACGATTGGAATGTCGCGAAGGAGTATATCGACAACCCCGTTACAGACATTTTAAGAGAGAAGCAAATTTGCGTCAAGCAGACGTTAGAGCCAAGGCAAAACGTAGACTAGCCCTCACAACAGAAATAGCTATTTCACCAATAAAAAAGATAATGCAGATCTTTTAAGAAGGCCTGGTTCATCATATTCAAAAGAGAATCACTTGAAGATAGAACATCCAATTTTTTTCAGAACGCATACTCTAGTCCAAATACTATGGCGGAAAGATTTGCAACATGGGCATTTATTGCAACGCAGAAGGGCACATTGCCTAGAAGTGCCAAATATAGCCACAACAGTGCTGAGAAAGAATATTATCACTCGCTAAGATCAAACTAAAATTTCGTAAAATAGCGATAATGTGGTTTATATGTATGTTTGTTGTTGTGTCAATGTTTACATCTGCGTTTATGTTCCTCCTAGCTATATAGTCGTTTATACCAAAAAAAAAGAAAAAAGCTTTTGAGCTATAAATAAGACATGTTTAGATTCTTTGATTTTTGTGGGGTTTTTTTTTGTTTATTTTGCCGATGCCAAAACCCCAATTTTTTGTGATTTGTATTTTGAAAACATTAGAGATAGATTATCAGTTTCAAAACGTTACAATTTATAGTCGTTTATGATGAGATAAAAACAGTCGCACTTCCCGTTTTGTTGTTCACATTATTTTCTCGAACTGCACTGATGCGTCTCTTGATTTATATTTGTCCACCTTCAGTTGCTTTATTTTAAAGTAATAAAACAAGTTTCATCATCAGATGATCAAACGCAATAGAACTTGATAATATGTCTTATATATATATCAAATTATTAGTATTTAATTTTCTTTTCATAATAAGACGTATTTCGTTCCAAGACCCTTAGATAATTCTGTCGACGCCTTTTTCTAATTTTCGAAGAAAAAAACACAAAAAAGCGACTTCAACAGTTATGTTAAAATATTATGTATGGTTATGCCTTTGTATTTAAGTTGTTTATATTTTTTGGTTTTTGTAGATTCTGATTCCAGGATTGCGTTGATGTTTTGGATTTATAAATAATTCGTTATAAATATATTTATTGTAAAACATTTCTTGCTGACCAATTTTTTGTGTTTGTTTTTCAAAACTGCTTTGGTTTGTCTCACAACTCATACTAGTCTTCAGTTGTTTTATCTTGAAGTTATACATAAAAATGTATGTTCGCATGTGGAAAGCGAAGGAGAACACCACAACCATCAACATACATTTTGCACAACCTGTGATTTGAAATCAATCAGGCATATTTATTTATGATACATGAATGCAACAACTTTCAAAAGGTTCATGTTTTATAGAATAATACCGACGTGATGGTGAATAATAATTGCAACATTAAGGCTTAATCAGCTCAATTTCAGATAAGTGACACGAGGATATATTTACCAAACATATTTCTGAGAATTGTTAACAGTACAAGCAATATTATAATAGATCGTCTCAATAATTACACATGTATATAGATATAATATCCCGATTTGTAAACATCTCGTGTAAAACAAGATATCCAGATAATGGCCTTTTGGATTTCTGTTGTGACTTGGTTAATTTTTTAAATATGCGTTGCACATCATTCAATTTCGTTGATTTTCTACATTTCTTACGAAGTCACCACGAGCTGGTTGAGTGACATGGTATATCTCTTTCATACAGTTATGTTCCGATTTCGGGAACAACAATTTTGTCCTCTTTTCCTCTTTGGCAGCTATCGAGTTAAACAAATCAACAAATATGTACCTAAATGTTTTTGTTTTTATTATTTCAATTAGGTGACGGGGACGTAGCATGGACATGTCTTAACTTTTGATATTCCTTATGACACATGTCACAGACAGTTAAGATAAGAAAATATTAAGGTTTGTACTCTTTGCATTGGTTGGTATGGTAGAATAATAAGAAATCTTGGCATTTTTAACTAAACATAATGAATATTCACCAGAGTATTTCTGGCTATACAAATCAAACGCATCTTTGTTCTACTAGTGCCAAACAATGAAGAATAATGCTTCAAATGGGACTGAATGTTTGTCACCATTTATGTATCTCTAAAGAAGATTATCAAACGGGGTCCAATATTTTAGTAATTTGGAAACAGGTGTTACCAATCCCAAACGGCATTTGTTGACACACGGCAATGTTATTGGAGAAGCAAAATCGGAGGACAAGATCATATTATGACAAAAATCAATAAACATGTTAAAAAAGATTTTATCACGCAATTTTGCTTAATATCTATTAATGAACTTCCATTATTTAAACATCTCTATCCAATGTTCAAGATTTGCCAAAACTAAACACCAAACATGAAAACTGCTGAGAATTTTGTCCTTGTGATATGTGGATTTTTTGTTACCAGCGTTATCGCACATCTTAAAGACAAAAGTAAGTATATCAAAAATTTAACATAGTAACTAGATTTACGTCTCGTCTTTTATTGCAGAACTTAAGAGATGGGGATGTAAATTTATTGGTGGTATATTAGGCAGTATTTTTCAAAGGGTATCAGATCTAAACCATTATATCCACTCGCGTTTCAACAGTGTGGGGTGTTCATACATTTGTCTTCTACATAATATTGATTTTCTTCAAGTGAACCCAACCCTATGTTTATCACATTTATCTTTTGAGGTGACGAACAAAGAGTGGTCACACTTACCGGAATGGGTAATGTAGATCCTTCTTTTACAAATATATATTTTCATTTTGAATGTATCTTAATATTTTTTTATTGTTTTATTGGTTATTCTCATCGGATGTTGTCTAATGCTTAGTCCGTTGCTGTGTGTGTTAAATTTTAATGTTGTGTCGTTGTTCTCCTCTAATATTTAATGCGTTTCCCTCAGTTTTAGTTTGTTACCCCGATTTTGTTTTTTGTCCATAGATTTAGGAGTTTTGAACAGCGGTATACTACTGTTGCCTTTATTTACGAGCAGGAAAATCAGAAATGTTTTCTTTTTTATTATAACCGAATAGAGACCACTTTAAGGTTTGTTGCATTTCCTTTAAACACTTAGGTTTTAGTGAGCATCATTTGCACATTTAAGGGCAATTTCATCTCCGTCTCATTTTGAGCTAGTTGGTTAAATAATAAGATGCTTTATATATTTATCGGCAAATTAATATATTGATAATCAGCACTGCTGACATTAGGGAAATGTGATTAAGTATCTGCGAACATTATTTCTAGTTTATCCTGCATAATGACGATCACGAAAACTCTTGATAATCTTTACAAGTGCACTGAAACTAGCGAAACCCTCTATCGGATAAATGACATCAATGCTCTTCAACTTCATACTTTATTTGGCCTTTTAAACTTTTTTTGGATTTGAGCGTCACTGATGAGTCTTTTGTAGACGAAACGCGCGTCTGGCGTGTATACTAAATTTAGTCCTGGTATCTATGATGACTTTATGACAGGCGAAAAAGTGCGAAGGGGTGAATCATGTCTTTGTGAGATAATACGCACAGTACAAGGGCTGTATAGCCAGTCAAGGTCGTTAAAAACTTCGATCATCATCAGTAAAACTCAGATTGCTAGTTCTGAAATAGTTTCGAATTTTTAAACCATTGATCTAATAATGCTTTATCTATTATCTACCTGCTATAGTTGATCGAACATGTAACATTTGATATTCGAACATAGGTTTGTTTTTAACCTTATTTTATTTGTTTTAGAGTATATCTGATAACAATAGTAAAATTTTATTTTGCTTGCCTTTTACTACAATGAAAACCTTTGAAAAAAATAGAAATTAATCAATACACTGAATTATAATTAGTTTTGTGCATGCATTGTTGTCATTATAATACAATTTGAAAAAAACAGTCATATAAGTTAAAGGTTAAGCTAGCTATAAATTTAGGTTCAATCCACCATTTTCTACATAAGAAAATGCATGTACCAAATCAGGAATATGACAGTTGTTGTTCATTCGTTTAATGTGTTTGATATTTTTATGTGACATTTGATTAGGGACTTTTCGTTTTGAACTTCCTCGGAGTTAAGCAATATTTTGCATTTACTTTTTAGAAGAATACTTCAAAAACCGTCCCAGGGATTGTACAGACATTGATATCAAACAAGGTAATGGCGTCTTTAAAATTTACCCAGAAGGCTCAGCTGACGGATTTAACGTTTATTGTGACATGACGACGGAAAGTGTAAACGGCGGCTGGACGGTAAGACTTAAGTTTGAGTGATTTTTTATTTTATGCATTTCCTGAAAATTATTAACTCTTATATAGTTTTCAGCTTTCACGCTCTCGATTGTGAATACATTATATACTATTTAGTAATTAAAATCACCATGCATGATGGTATATTATTAAAAGTGAGAAGAAGAGGAAGTACATGTTTAAACATTATCGATCTTGTCATGAATTACATATAAATGTATGTACTATATTATTTTGTTCATTCGCAATAAGAAACACATTTATTTAACTGAATATGAATTTGAAATGATGTATTCACTGACTTTGATTATGGTAAGGTTTAAAAGTAGTTCGTAATAATATTGGTATATATACTGTCAAGAGAATGAACCTGATCATGTCGAAATTGATCACATGACAACAACTTGACGTTAAATCCTAGTAGCATGAAATTTCACAGGCTTCATAATGACATTGATTTTTGATCGAAGAAAAATAATTTACTTTTACATCGATAAAATATACAATAGATATAGGAAGATGTGCTATGTATGCCAATGAGACAACTCTCCATCCAAGTCACAATTTCTAAAAGAAAACCATCATATGTCAAGGTACGGTCTTCAACACTGATCGTAGGCTCACACCTAAACAATTACTAGTTTAAAACCATTCAAACGCAAAAACCAACGGTCTTATCTATATAGAAAGCGAGAAACGAGAATCATTTATGGACCACATAAACAGATGACAACCACGGAGCATCAGATTTCTGACTTAGGACTCTGCAAACAATTGCAGTGGGATTAAACGTTTTAACGGTACCAAACCTTCTCCCTGTTCTGAAATAATTGTATAATGTATCAATTTATTGTTAACATTTTCGAGTATTAATGATCTGATTGTTCTATATCGTTGTATTCCATTATTATTCCATATTGTTTCAGTCTATTATTTTATAGTAATGAAAATCGTTGTAATCATATACATTGTATGAATTGAATGATTGGTCAAATAAAGAATTTCTATTTCTATTAGGTGTTTCAGAGGAGATTCAATGGTAAAGTAAATTTTTACAGAGATTGGAAAGAATATAGAGAAGGATTTGGAAGTCTGCAGAATGAGTTTTGGTTAGGTATGAATAATTTGTAATTCTTTTAAACACAAAACATTGTTCTTTGTCTTAAAGTTCAATTACTATTAATTAGAAGGAAAAATTCGCAAAACAATAAAAAATTTACATAATGGAAACCTTAATTTTATAATAAATTTTCAAAAAGCGTGGGCAGTTATATTCGAATTTTATCCGCAGCATAAACCTATTCCAAAGATATTAATTTTTCCTGTGTCTATTTGCACAAATTGATTTCGATCCAAATAAGGATATAAATAATACCAATTAAAAATTCAAAAAAGATTGGAAAGAAAAAAACTAATTTATATACCAAGCAAAGAAATGTTGTGCTAATCCTGGTACCCTTGAGAACTATTTACACCACTGGGTCGATGCCACTGCTTGTAGACGTTTCGTCCCCGAGGGTATCACCAGCCCAGTAGTCAACACTTCGGTGTTGACATGAATATTAATAATGTAGTCATTTTATTAAATTTCCTGTTTACAAAACTGAAATTTTCGAAAAACTAAGGATTTTCTTATCCACGGTATAGATTACCTTAGCCGTATTTGGCACCACTTTTTGGAGTTTTGGATACTCAATGCTCTTCAACTTTGTACTTATTTGGCTTTATAAATA
Organism: Mytilus galloprovincialis; assembly: GCA_037788925.1. Classification (NCBI taxonomy): domain Eukaryota; kingdom Metazoa; phylum Mollusca; class Bivalvia; order Mytilida; family Mytilidae; genus Mytilus; species Mytilus galloprovincialis. The sequence goes on along the minus strand of CM075333.1, from coordinate 40,555,324 downwards.
TTTTGATATGAGCGTCACTGATGAGTCTGATGTAGACGAAACGCGCGTCTGGCGTACTAAATTATAATTCTTGTACCATTGATAACTAATTCTGCTAAAATTAAATTTTGAATATTTTAACAGTAGTATGTATTATTTTAATTAAGTCCTGGTCTGTCCAATTGGCAGTTGACATGTTATGTAAGTGGTATAATTTAAAAGAAATGTACTGTCGATACAGCTGGTTGTGCTGATGCCTGATTGTTTAGCCAAAATATCTCTATATGCGTTATCACTTCAACTTGTTCGTATATTTTTATATTTAACAAATATGAGAGAGACACCACTTTCATAATACTTTGACTATTTAAAGAGTTTTAGATACTTAAACTGTTAGGTAATGACAGACTCCATATACTGACGTCACAAAGAAAATTTGAACTGATGATAACATTGGAAGATTTCTCAAATCAGAACCGTTATGCAAAATATGATAACGTAAAAATAGGCGATGAGAAATCGAAATACGTGTTGACCTATGGTACTTATAGGGGCGATGCAGGTATGTTTGACTTACCACTATCTCACGGTGGGTATGGTTGTCCTGCGAGAGAACGTACTGTGCTGGTGATTTGGTCCTGACGGGTGCTGGTGGGTCCTGATTCTGTGCTGGTGGGTTTGTTTACATTGTATCAGAACGGCAATAAAACGACTGTTTTGTTGCTTAATTTTTCTCTGGTGCGTCATAAGTACCATGCAAAGTATATTACAACAATATAAAATTGCAAAAGTCGTGCAAGTTCGTTAAACGGAATTGTCCTGACGATGTGCTGGTGATAAGAAAACGGTCTTGGTTCTGTGCTCCTATGTCCTGGTTCTGTGCCTTTATATTTTAGTTAAAAGTGGCAAATATTCAGTCAAGATCATTGATGCTGTACTGTTATTGACTACTAGTAATTAACTGTTGTCTGCTTTCTTGAAATTGACATTGTTATGAATCTGTTTACTGTTATTATGAGAGAAAAAAAAACCTATTTTTTATTCTTTTTATAATTAACTGTGATTTTATTTATTGGCCTGTTAATGCCCCCTTTTAAGATAAGAAAATATGTTTACGATTTTCGGGATTACGATCATTTTGCAAGATCGCCAAAATACGTTGTAATTTATACAATACTTATATAAAGTAGATGATGTTGTATGTTTGTTGTCAATGGACAAATTTCCATAAGAAACCAAAGAAAGTATGTGTTAACAACCATACGTCATTATACGACCTTCAACAATAACCCATAAAATAAAAATGTAAAAGGTTTTGTATAAAAATGGAGAGCAAAAATATAAAAGAAAGGACTTTCTGAGCGTTTGAATCATATGTCTTTAGCAGCTTAAAACACATTTGTTTGTGAAAAATTGAGTGCTGACTATAAGAATGACAATAGTATTGCGGGTTTGTTTGTTTGGTTTTTTTTGGGGGGATGGGGGATAAGTTAGAGCGAGGTTACAGTGAAAGTGTTAAGCTTGGAATAGTTTCCCGTAAGATTTAAAAGTTGTATTTTAAAAGAAAAATGTATCTTACAGCTATTAAGAATCACAGTTTCCATTCACCACAAATATTCTCGTTACAACGAATCAAATACCAGTTGCAGCCTTTTGTTTATCTATTAATATATGTATACGGATAAATTTATGAAAGGCAGCAGGGTCACCAGGGTGAGGAGTCCATGTCATCTGAAATAAATGCTAAGCATAGATCTAGAAAGCGGCAGATAATCATGGCATTAAAAAAACTCTCTTCTTTTCGACTTTTTTCGAACAAATTGACACATAAAATGAATTATATAGTATTATGGAATTTTTAACTTGTGTTCAATTCATTGGTTACACCTTTTACTAGGATAACAGTCCTATCAAGTATGAGCTGGGTAAAATATTTCAGAAAAGAAGATGGAAATGTGAAAGTTTCCGTGCGTCAGGTGCAACAGCATACGAACAGCTAACATGTCTCGTCAGGGTGGAAGCTAAAAAGTCCACGAAAATTTGATTTAAAACCTTTATTCGTTCCAACAAAGATATTGTGATTTCGTTGAGGATTTAACCATCTACGACAACAAAATTTCTTTTTTTTTTTAGAATTTACAGCTCTTCTATAAATATATGCAAAGCAAACCATTGATTAAATTGCTTGCTATGATTGTTTGGATGTTTGTAAACGACAGGTAAGTAGTCTGTTTACTATATACTACAATTTATTTGGAAAATAAACATTAACTTCAATTCCTGTCAGTTTGTATTTGTCCAATCAAATCCCAGTATGTATTGAAACTCCGCCTACCTATTGTTTGAAAACATCCAAGCAAACATAGCAAGCAAGTCAATCAAACTTTTTTTTTTTGCATGCTTTTATAGAAGAGCTGTACTATATAATGCAAGGAAGCGTTTAAGTCTTTCGCCAAAAAATACTATCAATTTCTTTTTGTCCTATGTAAACTTACGTACCATTTCCTTCCATTCATGATCATTAAATTGAACTGTAAAATATTGCTTGTACCTTCTTAATTCCTTTATGAGTCTTATGTAAACATAATTATGACAATAACTGTTGTGAGAACAAGATTCACTGCACACTTTTAAAGTTATGCTTCATCAAACATTAAAATGTGAACTTAAGTTTTGAGACTTTTTTAATCTACACGATTGGGATTTTTGTATATGAGAACATGGTTAATCTATTAGTTGAAAATGCGGCTTTGAACTAGCTTTCAGTACCTGCAAGCATTCGTTATTCAATATAATGTGTGTCTTTGTGTTATTATTTTATGTAATAAATTGTTGTGTTGGTACACCACTGTAACAATGAAGGAGGAAATGAGGAGGGTTGGTTTGGTGGAAGTGGGGAGGGGTATGCGGAGCGCTAACAAACATGTCTATGCGGCATTGGCTTTGATCATTGTTGAAGCATCAATGTAAGGGGCATTTAAAATATCTTAATAAAACTATTCTTATTTTAGATACTATATATTGTTATCTGATATTGGACGAAAGATGTTGCCCTTTTATGTAATTATTTAATACAAGTTACGATCATTTCAAAACACAAATGGATGCACAAGAGCTAAAATAGGAGTCATAGATCCTATTGACAACAATTATCTGCCCAATTTTATTGATTTTGTAACATTTGTTTCAAATATGACCAACTTCTTATCCAAAATCACCAGCACCGTATCAGGACCCACCAGCACAATGACAGGACCCACCAGCACAGTATCAGGACATGAATAAATTGAGAAAATGCTAAATGTTAATAAATTGCAATGTTTTTTCACAAAATAGTTTTGTCGCGTGGATTGTGGTATAGAAAGCGGACTCTATGAGCATTTTTGTTTCATTTTTTCAGTTCGAGATTTTCTGAAAATGAGCATTTCTGTGTTACGCTTACTGAAAAAGTTTAGAGGGTCAACTTTTTAATGGTTTACATATGAACCCATAAGAAACAAAATTGAAAAATCTCAACCGTTTTCTTCTATTTTTTATGAGTGAAAACGTCAAAAATCATTATTTTCGTTTTTGTTTACATTTTTTCATTGATCACCAGCACCCGTCAGGACCAAATCACCAGCACAGTACGTTCTCTCGCAGGACAACCATACCCACCGTGTATCTGTAATGTAATTTTAAATGAGGAAACTTGTTTTGTCTGTTGCTTCTCTAACAAACAATAAATCATTAGAATTTCGTGTTCTAGAGACATGGTGGCCTACTAATTGTGTATTATCTAGGCAATACTCGAGAAAAGACACCGATTTTTTATTGTTCTGTTCGTCTTCCGCCTCAGATCGATATCAATATGTGTGTTACTTGTAATAAGGTCTATAATATATACTTCAAACACTCCGCGAAATATTTTTTATGAAAAGAGAAAACAAAAACACTGAGTGGAGTTCATGACAACTGGGAGCCGTCAATTTTATTTCACGAATGTGGTTTGCAGTTAATATGTGGACAATGCGAAGATTGAATCATATATCATTAACTTTAAAAGCTTCATAGGTAACAAAATTGATCTTCGAAAGTAGAATGATATTGCTTTGTCATATTTGGCGCAATTTTCTTTGGAATTATGTATCTTTGATGACATTGTTATACTTGAAATAATAAGATTTTGTATCCTCATCTAACAAAAAGCCGCAGACTTGTTTGGTACAGCTTTTAGGAAATTTCGGTTATTTACGCTCTTCAATTAAAGACTTAATTTTGCCTTTCAATTTTTTCGTTTTTTTTTCGATCGTCATTGATGAGTCATTTTAGACAAAACGTGAGTCTGGCGTACCTAATTATAACTTGTTTTATTAAATGACTTATTGTAACCGATTAATTTAGGGTTCTGTTGATGAACATATCATATGTTAAGTATCGTCCCCGATAATATCTTCCATCAGCCAATTAATCGGTACTTTCAAGTTGACATGAACATGATGAAATAAGACTGATATATTCAGTTTCTGTTGCTGTTATAAAAATGTTCGAATTACTCGAAATAGTAATTTATCGACCCCAGAATAAGAATGCCTTTGTCGTATTTAAGAAATTACGATTATTATCGCTCTATATCTTTTTATTGGCTTTGTCTTCCCAACTGCTTGATTCATGCGCAACTGATGAGTCTTTTGTAGTATCAAATTGTATTAGACGCCCACTTTTTTGAGACAATTTAAAGAAAAGGTAAAGACGTTAAACCAAATCGATACGAATAAAACAAATATTAGAGTTTTAAGCACAACTCCTATTCCTTTCACTCCCGTGTTGATAATTATGAGTTTTAACGTGTGAGTTTTATTTTTGTCCGTCATGAATCCTCTACATATGACGATACTTATAGTTTGTCCACCGGGGGGGGGGGGGGGGGGGGTTAACTTCCTATTATTGGGTATACGGGGATGTGCCAAAAATATGGGTCATAATTTTGCGAGATTTTATATAAAAATGACCCTCCTTTTTAATGACATCCTATATTAAAATGCATTTACGTTTGATAACTGTATATTGATTTGGGGTATATATAACGATAAAAGATATGTGCACCAAACGATGTCAATTCATATATAAAACCTTAAGGATAGCTGGTGTATTTATGAATTATGAGTGATGATGAGTTAGTGCTTATATAAGCATGGGTCATATTTTAAATATTGTATATAAGTATAAGTCATTCTTACTTAAATATTTATATAACTATAGGTACTGAATTTCAGTGAATGTTATATTAAAATGGGTACGTTTTTTGTGGCAAAAATGGCACACCCCTACCAAGAAAATATCGAAGTTACCCCCCCCCCCCCCCCCCCCCCCCGTGAGTTTGTCATTGTCAAGGAATATCTTTTTCTCTAACTGTTTACACTTACTCCATTGCATACGTACTAATTGATAGTATTGGAAATATAACTTGTTCGCTGCAATTGTATTCAAATTAGTTTTTAAGAATGCAGGTACTTTTGGGTGGAACTTTGTGTCTGGAGTCTCTTTGTTACTCATTTTCCTGTTCTTCGTGTCGATCAAACCTCTCCTAAACTGATGTGTAAAAAAATTTGAAAAATCGTGTGATATTTCACCACTGTTCCTGATTACAGAAAGTGTTGAGCTGACTCATTAGATTATTAATGCAAATTTAGCATTTTGAAAAATTCGAATATAAATGTATATATATTATACCCCAGTCCCACTAGGCCACGATCGCACTACGATCTGTGAAAAAAATGCAAATTTTAATGATCGTAGTACGATCGTGTAGATCGAAGTAAGGTCGTACAATGTATCACGGTCGTGGTGAGGTCTTCAAGATCGTGTTGAGCGTGGCAAACTTTGAACATGTTCAAAACAATCGTGGTGCGGTCGTGGCGAAATCAAGTCGTAGTGAGAACGCACTAAGATCGTAGTAAGATCGCAAAGGTCGTTGTACCATCGTAGTGAGGGCGTAGCGAAAGCGTGATTTTATTCGGAGAAACTGCGCTACGATCTCATTGCGACGTTATTACGACCATCACGTTCTCACCGCGACCAAACTACGCTTCCACTACGACTATACCACGCTGTTCACCGCCCTTGCCGTCCTCATCACGCTCTTCTTACGACCTGACTACGTTCATACTACGACCATTATTCTCATTGTCATTATCCCATAAAATATATTAATTCTCTCCAGGTTTTGTTTGTCTCTATGTAATAGGGACTTCTTGTCCATTTTCTCTAACGGCTCAACCATGCTTCTTGTTTTCATATCGATTAGACCGTTTGTTTTCCCGTTTGAATGGTTTTACACTAGTAATTTTTGGGGCCTTTTATATCTTGCTGTTCGGTGTAAGCCCATGCTCCGTGTTGAAGGCCGTATCTTGGCCTATAATTGTTACTTTTAAAAATTGTTACTTGAATTGAGAGTTGTCTCATTGGCACTCATACCACATCTTCCTATATCTATTGACACATCTGTTTCATATCTGCTATCGTTCACTAAAATATCGTCATTTCAGCTTGATGGACCAGCAATAGGTTGTAATTTAGGTCGGATTGGTCGGTCCGACATCTCTACTTGATAAAGATTCGTTACTATCAGAGCTCCATTGGCCTCTACATCAACCCTAACACCACGCCCACGTGTTCTAGTAGATTTTGGTGTCATGCCTGTATTTTTTTCGAGAAATCTACGTATTAATCAGAAATAGAACTGAAGGAATGATACTGTATTGATATGGAACACGATGTTGACGTTATTGCTGAGAGCGCAGTAAGATCGCGGTTTGAACGTAGTGTAATCGTGGTAAGAACGTGCTATAATCGCAGTAGAAGCGTGGTAAGATCGTGTTGCAATCGGATAACTCGTGGTATGGTCGTAGTGAGAACGTGATGAGCGTAGAAAGATCTTGATAATCGTAGTAAGGTCGCAGAATAAGCGCGGTGCGAACGTGTAATAATCGTAGTGGGATCATTGTAGAAGCGTAATGAGGACGTAGTAGCATCGTGAAAGCAACGAAAATTTACATTTTCATGCCGCTCATACCGCGACCTCACCACGACCTGAATTTAATTTAGATCGCGGTGAGCGTAGTGCGATCGTGGTCTAGTGGGACTGGGGCTTTAGAGGAAATGATAATACATAATTAAAATTTTATTGAGTCGGAATCTTTTTTCTTGATTTATCTACATCAAAAATGCCAAAATCTAATTTATTGTATTTATATATTTATGACTTTTTTTTCTATAAGATTTATTTAAAATTTAGAAATGTGTGTAGTATGCATTTAAGGAAGAGAAAAATAAAAATAAATGTCTTTATGCTTATTATTGAGACAAGCATCTGACAAATTAAAAATTTGATTAGTAAAATAATCTTCAATTGCATAACTGAGTTGACATATCATTATATCAATCTCATGAAAGGACAATACTTGTTCACTATCCATTGTTTTTGAAATATCATCAAATATTAAGTCTCTTCGTATCATAGAATGTTCGTATTAATGTTCTGTCTTTTTTTCAGGAAATTCTCTCTCCTTTCATAAAGGACAAAAATTCTCGACAAAAGACCGGGATAATAATAGTCATTTTCAAATTGTGCCACCCGTTTCAAAGGGGGCTGGTGGTATAATGCATGTCATTATGTCAATCTGAATGGACTCTACCTGTCCGGAAAACATTCTTCTTATGCTAATGGAATAAACTGGAAGGCATGGAAAGGATATCATTATTCACTGAAAACCACATCAATGATGATAAGGAGACTGAAATAAAAGGCAATCATTTTTTGTTTACTCTGCATGAAAAGTTGAATAAAAATATTCTATTATATAATGTGTTCATCCTCGTCAGTTCATCGGTCATCGCACACTCAATGTTCAGTTCTTTTTAACGAAAAGCTCATATCGAAAAATAGTGTTTTCATCTCTAAGAGCCTTTATTTAAAATTACAAATAAACAGTGCAATATTCCAGACTTTAAACTACGTTCATTTTATTGAGACACAAACATGTTAATACAAGATGAAAGGTATTAGTTCTAAAAGGTCACTTGAGGTGTCGAAATTTATATTTTTAACCAAACAAATTTCATTATGAACATGATTTTTGTTCCAATTTTAATATAAACTACAGATCTATTTGAAAAGATGTTTTAAATATATTATCATCATTATAACCAGTTCTTTATAATACATGTATAAGAACGCAAAGTAGAATTGAAAAACTACTTAACTCCGAGAAAAATTTAAAAAGGAAAGTCGCTAATCAAATGGCAAAATCAAAAGCTCAAACATATCAAACGAATGGATGACAACTGTCCTATTCTTAACTTGTTACATGTATTTTTTATGTAGAACCTTGTTCTAGCTAGCTAAACCTCTGTTTGGTAGGACAGTCACCATATTTCATTATATTGACAACGATGTGTGAACAAACCAAACAGACATAATAGGTAAAATATGTCAAAAATAGAGGTATAGTAGCCAGCATTATGTTATAATCTTTATCATTATAAAAACTAACACGTGTTACAAAGAGGCACACAAAATCATATATACAAAGAGTATAAGCAAAGTTTAAGACATTTGCAATAAATAATTCTTATCAAAGGTACCAGGAGTATAATTTAGTACGCTAGACCCGCGTTTCGTCTACATAAGACTCATCAGTTACGTTCAGTTCAAAAAGGTTATAACTCCAAACAAGTACAAAGTTGGAAAGCATTGAAGACCTCAAATTCCAAACGATTTGTGCCAAATACAGCTAAGGTTGTCTATTCCTGAGATAACAACATACTTAGTTTTTCGAAAAAACCGATTTATAAAAACAACGGAATGAGTCACGTCATATATGTATCCAAGAAACATAAAAAGACATACATACAAAGCACAATAGCAAAATTCAAAGACAAGTATACAAAACTGTTTTACAATAACCAAATGCAAAGCTCAGAGCCACGCCACATGCATCAAAGAAACACATAAATGCATAAAAACAAAGTACTTAAGCAAAAATATAAGACAATAATACGAGAAATGTCATAGAACAGTAATACAATGACGGGATGTTATCAGTACAAAGTCACACTAAATGGATATCTATAAAAACAGACCCAGCAGTAAAAGCAATATTCATATAGACAAATAAAATAATACTGTATATAACACGTTTTAAATAAGATGATAAACAGAATCTATACTTCAAGACCATAGTGTGTTATTAGTGAAATTGATACGGAGTATTTATCACCAAGGTCTTGGTAACTTCCGGCAATCTTTTTTTTTTAAATGACGTGACGTTCGTCGACATACCTCTGGTTCATCAATTTTCTGATGAGACACTGCTGACGTTTATCAAAGACTGAGTTGGAACTGCAAGCTTTTGCAAACCGAAAAAGTTGGGAAATGTATTTCCCATATGCAGGATGAAGTTGGTATATTTATACTAAGGAGGGGCAATTGATTATTTCAAAATTGGAATCGTCCCGATCGTCATAGATTCTTGTATTGAGATGACCGTGTAAATCAAATTTGATATATAGGTCTAAAAATGAAGTGAAGGAAACCGTATTTGTTGTTTCTGGGGATAAATCAATGGAATCTAACCAGAAAAGTTTGGATTGTTAATGGAAAGAACAAGATCAATATATCTGATAGTAAAATTAAATGACATGGCTTCTTTTATCTTCTTGTTTTTTGACAAGGGTCTGAAGGAGCTCTGATTCATATGCAAATAAGAAGAGGTTGGAAAGGAGAGGCGCACAGTTTGTTCCGATAAGGATGCCGAAAATTTGTTGCAAAAGTCTCCGTCAAAATTTAATAGATATTACTCAAGCATACTGATCACTTTTTCCTCTGTTTATTATGTTTTACCCTTTTGTTCACTTTTTTTAAAATATGCAGTACGAATATATGAGGCTACCGTATTTATGTTTAAAGCATTGTGGATTATTTCTTTTAAATGATTTTTTAATTGCACATGGATATGGAGGTATATAGGTTTAAAAAAGCAAAAGTTTTCATAGAACTAAGTTCAGAAAAAGATCGAGATTTAAAATTATCACGAAGTTCCGGGTAGCTTTTTTAGAATCCGCATATGGTTAATACCGCTACGCGAATAAACAGTTTCACAGTATTTATGAAGACCCTCTTTCACTGAGGACAGAATCTTTGTCAATCTAATGGATTATTATTTAGTCGAGCATGCAGATGAGCCGGCAATGTACCGTTGTGTGTATGATCAATCGATTTATTGATCAAAGCAATGTTTCTTGAAGTCATGAAGGACTTATGGTTCACCAATATCTCATCCTTGTAAATGATATGTCTTTTTATGGGATTACCTGAGTGCTCATTTATTCTTTTACAAGACACTCGTTGTAGTACGATTTACATACACAGACAATATCATTTGATACCCCTCCCCCCCCCCCCCAAAAAAAAAACAACAACAAAATAACACTGGTTAAAAACCATTCAAACGGGAAAAATAATGGTCTAATAGGTATAAAAACGAGAAACATTTAGGAACCACATCAATGTATGGAATAAGAATAAGATGACTGTCTGGTAGCGTTCATTTGATCTTAACCAAAATCAAGGGAGCATCTAAGACTAAGACATAATGTTTTAGCCAGGTGTACATCTTAGTATATATGTGTGTAGACTACATTGACGACTGTACAAATATATACAGACAAAATGTACACTCCACTTTGATACTGAACAACAGGAATAAAAAAGCTACTATAGACTTGAAAGACTGAACAATAATATCAAAATAAATAAAGGTAGCGTTTGGAGACATTTTTATATTGCCAAAGGTTTTCTTTCTTAGATTTCTATGTAATAGTTATTTTTGTGATATTCCCAACAGAGGACAGACAAAACGGGATGAAAAATTATCTGTGTTAGAAAAGAATTAATGATATATGCAGCATTGTCGAAATTCAATATTTATGAATATTTGGAATATTCTATGAACCCTCCGGTTATAAGAACATGGCTCGTCGGTGTAATGATGAACCATTTAGATCATGCTGATTCTGTTCTTCGTACGTTTTTAAAAAAGAAAATTAAAAGCAGCATATTCATCTAGGTTTAAAACCCCTATAAGCATTGCAATTTTAAGAATCTTACTCCCGTTTAATTGGTCAAATTCCTAGTTTTTAAGATATTGATATGCGTTTCAATAAATTGAAGGTGGTAGTTAAAGAATATGGGGAATAAAAAAAATATGTAGAAAACAAATCAGAGACCCATGCAAAAAAAAATTGACGATACTCAAGTACATGTCAAGAAAACACTTCACCTTAAGAAACAAAATATTGAGCAACAATTCATGGCTAAAACTTGTAGTGCATCTATATATTCCGGAAGGAAAAGCAGCTCTCTTAACAGTTGCACTTTAAATTCTTTCTAAACTGAAATGCCCTGTATGATTTACACACATGTAGAATAAAGTGCATATCGCACCGAACTGCACATTTCAATTTATATGCTGAATGGAATACCACCTTTTATGACGGACTCACTGATTGGTTGACATTTAATTGATCATTCAAAACAAACTTCTAATAATGAATCCTTCTAATATCTTAAACAAAAGTCCATAATCATATATTAAGGTACACATCAACTACTCAGTTTCAAATATTATCTTAACCTTTCATGAGTTTGTGCGTGATAATTTTCTTTTATAAAATAAAGGAGTAGGTCCGGTAGGGGCCGGTTTTGGCCTCAAATTTCAAGTTCATCTGAAGAATGATTGAACACTTTTTAAACATTTAAGTGTCTATTTCATTTGATTCAATTAGTTTTTGTGAAAGATTTTAACTGATTAAGCAATTACAATCGCTCCGATTCAAGCTTAAATATGAAAAATCTATCAAATGTGCCAAAAAATGTTACTTTTCAGTTGGTTTTTGTCAAAAATGAAAGTGACCGCATCCGTGTTCATCCTCAACCTTTATATATGTTATATATTATCATCAAATACAACTTTCATATCAATATTAAGAATAAACACCAATGCGGCCAATTTCATTTAAGACGGAAACTGTCTAAATATTGTGAAAATTTCAGTAATTTAGCATGACTTAATGATGCAAGTAATCGATATATGTGCATTGTATTGTCAAAAACAGCCCATATTTATGCAGCAGAAGCATCATTCTACTTTCAAATCAAAAACAATTATATATTATTTGGGGCCAAAAAGGGTCTTACTGGACATACTCCTTTCTATATGATTTTATTAAACTAGAAAACCAACAATATATGCATGCTTCTTATGTTATCGGTCGTCTTTATGTCTAATCAATTTGATGAGCTTTTCTTAAATTGTATTTCTTGGCATGTTATAAATGTTAATTTAAATTTTTTATCTTTCTGACCTAAATGAAGAACAAACGACTTTGGCAAATTCATCTGCATATTAAGTAATTAAACAAATATCGTTTTCTCATCAGACCTAAATAATCAATAAAAAGTAAAGGAGTAGGTCCAATAAGGATCGATTTTGGCCTCAAATTTCAGGTTCATCAGACGAAAGATTTTGACCACTTTTTAAACACTTAAGTGTCTATTTCATTTGAATCAATCAGTTTATGTGACAATTTTTAACTTATTTCGTCATAAAAAACGATCCGATTCAAGCTCAAATATGAAAAATCTGCCAAATATGCCAAAAAATGTAAATTTTCAGATGGTTTTTGTCAAAAATGAAAGTGGCCGCATCCGTGTTCATCCTCAACCTTTATATATGTTATGTATTATCATAAAATACAACTTACATTTCAATATTAAGGATGAACACGAATGCGGCCACTTTCGTTTTACACGAAAACCGTCTAAAATTTAACTAAAATGCTAGAATTGTGAAGATTTCAGTATTTTAGCATGACTTAATGGTGCTAGTACCCGATATATGTGCATTGTATTGTCAAAAACAGCCAATATTTGTATCGCAGAAGCATTCAACTGTCCAATGAATAACTAAACGGTTACATTTTTACAATTTTGTAAAACTGCTATATTTTGGGGCCAAAAAGGGGTCTTACTGAACCTACTCCTTTAATAAATTATTCGATACCCAAAAATTTGAAATAGAAAATTTTAAACTTTGTTAGTATATTTTACCATTCGCTATGTTCCGGACCATATGAGTATCTGGACCATACGTGTATGGTATGACCATATGGGTATATATTCAAATGGTCCGACCATTTGCTTATGGTCCAACCGTACGCATCTGGTCGGGTTAATTAACAGGTTTACTTTAAATGCTTTTAAACTCGTCATTAGGTATGACCCTTCTAGATGCCACGTCATTAAAAGGTCAATTTATTATATTTTTAAATAATAAAAAAGATTAACTAAATATAATTAGGCAGTTTTACAACTTATTCCTTTATGCACGCTTAGGATTTTATACATTCATGGCATTTAAACTTTGTGTGCAGATATTTTTGAGTCAATGACCCGGAGTGTTACTTATTTAAATATAGAATGTTTTGACACATATCAATAATGGAGGATTATCTAGTTATTTTGGTACTGTCTGTAGTTACATTGCTAAGTGCATTCTATGGATATACCGTAGACCAAAAGATCGGTCAAATTAAAGACGAGTTAGTTAAAGCAGAATATCAACATATAAAGGAAATAAATGAAGTGAAAGTAGAATTGAAATCGAAGTCAATGACTGAGCAAAATAGTGCACACCGTAAAGAATTGGACGATATAAGACGTATATTACAAGAAACTTCCAATGTTTGCAGGAACGAATTATACGAACCAGGACATACTAAAGGTAAACAAACACAGTCTTGAATACACAACAATACAATACTCCAATTTTTAAATTCAGACTTTAATTGAAATTTCAGAAAATTCAGAAAAAAAATAAACAACTTTTTAGATTTCTTCTCAGTGAATGTATCAATGCAAATATAAAGAAAGAAGAACGAAAATTGTGGTTTTCATCGGTTTATTCCTTCTTTCTTTTTAACGCCTACATCAGAAAATAAAGCATTATAGTCAAAACAAACAGAAATATAAGTTTGGGCAGGTAAGCTTGATCTTTTAAATAAAACTCGTAGTTATATTGCTATCTTTTTGTTTGATTGAACTGAATTAAAATGCTGTATTTATATGAGGGACGAAAATTAACTTAATATAAGTATTGGTCATTGAAGTAGGTATATGAGTTAGAAGATGTAGGGATATTTTTACAAAATTTGAGCAAATGGCTTATAGCGAATTATTACTTAATAATCTATTCTTGTAAAGGTTTAAATCAAAACAAAAACAGTATTCACTTTCTTGCTTATATTGTAGGAAAAACATAGCTAGGGCTGCATAACCAATTGTACACAAACAATAGATTTATAAATGTTGAAATATTATACATTTATTAACTAATAATAATATAGATGATCATTTCAAACACCGTCCCAGGGATTGTTCAGACATTGATATCAAGCAAGGGAATGGTGTGTATAAAATTTACCCAGAAAGCTCGGCTGATGGATTTAACGTATATTGCGATATGACGACGGAAAGTGTGAATGGCGGCTGGACGGTAAGTCATTAACCATAAAAAAAATAACCACTTTCAAATACTATTTTCATTTTTCATTTTTCATTGCAGGGCCTTTTATATTTGACTATGCGGTATTGGCTTTGCTCATTGTTAAATTCCGTACGTTGACCAATGTTGTTAATATCTGTGTCATTTATTCTCTTGTGAAGAGTTGTGTAATTGGCAATCATACAACATCTACTTTTTATATTCGATTTTTTTAATAAAATTATACATCTACAACTAGTTTATATCGTTCTTTTTTTAAAGAAAACTCATCATTGATACTCGAATGAAATTTTGTATTTGCGCAAGAGGTGAGTTTCGTCCATAAAAAACTCTCGAATCACAAAACGTTTTAAAAAAAAAATAAGATACGAAGTTGAAAGAGCATTGACGACCAAAAATTCCTAAAACTGTTGCCAAATACAGCAACGGTAATCTATTCTTAAGGTAGAAAAGCCTTACTATTCCAAAAATTCAAGGTTTTGTAAACAGTGAGTTGATAATTATGATCCCATCAATGATATCATGACTACTGGACTGGTGATAGCCTCAGGGGATATAAACTCCACCAGCAGCAGCATCGACCAAGTGGTTGTAAATAAAATCATCATATGTACTAGGATTGATATTTTGTGTTGACACCTGACGCGTGATTCGTCGACAAAAGACTCATCAGTAAGACTTGAGTCAAAGTTTTATAGACCAAATAAAGTATGAGGTTGAAGAGCAAATTTTTTTTTAAAAATTGTCAAATACAGAATAGGTAATCTATTCCTGAGGTAGTATACGACAGTGTTATTTGTGTCCTCGCCGCACCGATGGGGGATTAAAACTTACGTTCGTACATTTGTTGGTATGCCCGAAGGTCTGTATGTACGTCCATACGTTCAAAAACTAGTTACCGTTATCTCATTATATGTTTGTATCCCTTCTCTAATTTTAATTTTAATTTCTCATAACCAAATGGTATCAAATTTATACATAATGCTTAACTTTTGCCATTACGTAAGTTTTATGATTTTATAGGTGTTTCAAAGAAGAATTAATGGTAAAGTAGACTTGTATAGAGATTGGGAGGCCTACAAAGCAGGATTTGGAAGCCTGCAGAATGAATTTTGGCTAGGTATGAGTAAATTTGTTATTGAATATTAGAAAAACAAATGATAAATTTCTCAATATTACCTGTTGTTTGTTTTTTGTTTGCTCCCCATGCCTGAACTACCATGTAAGCTCTTATTTGTCGTCCGGTGTCTGGTGTCTTTTGTTAATATTTTCATAGATCTTATTTTGTGAAAGATACAGAAACGATTGGATGAATGATACTTTATTATTAGGAACTTCGTTCAAATTTGGTGGGTTTTTTTTCTGTCGATCAACAAAAATGGCTGCAATGGCTAAAACAACAAGATATAATGCAGTAAATTTCTTATACATGATAATTAAAACCGTTATAGAACTTTTAATAGATACGTTTAAGAACGCTACCCTTACCTTGACGATATGTTTGCTTTAAATAATCAATAATTTTCGTCTTTATTACAGAAATTTACCCAAAAAGAACTCGATTTAAATAAATTTAATGAAAACAACATTGATTGTCCTTTTCTAGAATTTCAGAAAATTCAGTTTCACACGGGAAACTCTATAGATAAATTTAGGACAGAAGAGAACATTTTTCGTTACCGATTGTTATTTTTTCCTTATTGTTCCTACTTACGGTGTGTATAGTTCACAACTTGTTTGATATACTTGTGTCTGTAGTGGCGTTTGTGAATTCAATTAACTTAAATTATGTATAAGTTTTAGGTAAATGGACTTTGGTACCATTAAATAAAACCTTCCTTAATAGTTATAATACGAGTGGAGTGGCATAACTATTTTACATCCCAGCTGTTTTAGATTAGACGAAAAACCATTTACATTTCATAAAATCTCGTTTAAAACGCCACACATCCATTATAATATACTTTATATAATTAAACTCATCACAGATACCAGGACTAAATTTTGTACATACGCCAGACACGCGTTTCGTCTACAAAAGACTCATCAGTGACGCTCGAATCCAAAAAAGTTAAAATCCCAAATAAAGTACGAAGTTGAAGAGCATATATTCCTATATGATTTATACCCTTGAGACCCCCGAACACGATGAGTAGATATCAAACAATGTCAACTTGCCCCACTGGCCACTCGCCCCTTTGAAAAAGTGTAAATCAAATTGAACAATCAGTCTGACAACTCACTTATTAACGAAAAGGGTTTAAACTCCACTGAATAAAGGTCTGCCAACTCGCCCCACTTGTAAAAATATCTGCTTCCTTTAAGTATGTTAAATTACTGATAGTTCGTATCCAGTCGTCCTGGTGTAGTGGTGTGTGTCGTGGCTTGATATGCTAAAGGCCTTGTGTTCGAATCCTAGCATATACACTAGATTTTGATAGAGAGTCTTTTCCGTATAATTGTATATTTAATTATAAGTTTTATAGTGGATTTGACATTCCCGCGAAAATGTAACAGAACAAAGGAAAGCATGCATAACAAAGAAACTCAAACTGGGGTGATCTGGTAGGCGTGATGCGACTCAAATCACCCCTGTTAGAGCAAAGGAGCTGGGATGCAACTAAAGGTACAACAAATGTGGTTAGAAAGATTGCCTGTACCTGCAGTTGTCTTATTTAGAACGAGATATCAAATCCTAATGTTTTCGATGGTGTTTATAAAACTCGTAAATTTATAAACGATCCATATAAAATGAATTGATCCTTTAGATAAACTTAATCATAAATGCTATCAATGTAACCAAGTAGTGAAATCTTTTAATCTAGTTTTTATTTGTTTTTACAATGATTTTTTTTTTAAATTAAAACATAGTTGAATAAGTATTGCTTCATATGTTACTCTATGAGAACTCATTTCCCTACATCCTGTCGATACTGTTAATTTATATTTTGGCAGTCCGTATGATATTTATTTCGCAGACTTTTATGATAAATCAATTGACTGTGAGGTGATTGGTAATTTAGACAGAGAGAACATGATGTACTTATAAGTCTTATTGGTTGTATGGTTGGTTGTGACGGGTTGAGTTAACTTTCAGCGACAGCAAGTACTCTCATTGTTGCTCTTTGTGTTTATTATTTGTTACTGTTGTGGCTCGGAGCGACCATTTGAGTTAAGGAACATACAACTCATTTTACAGTGTACTCTTATGTCTTGCTCAGACACCACTGTCTCAGGTTAGGGGAGGGGTTATGCACTCACAAACATGGTTAATATAAAAAAAAAAAGAAGATGTGGTATGATTGCCAATGAGACAACTATCCACAAAAGACCAAAATGACACAGACATTAACAACTATAGGTCACCGTACGGCCTTCAACAATGAGCCCGTTAACCACGCCACATTCTTTA
Organism: Mytilus galloprovincialis; assembly: GCA_037788925.1. Classification (NCBI taxonomy): domain Eukaryota; kingdom Metazoa; phylum Mollusca; class Bivalvia; order Mytilida; family Mytilidae; genus Mytilus; species Mytilus galloprovincialis. The sequence goes on along the minus strand of CM075333.1, from coordinate 40,537,330 downwards.
TATTCCTCTCCGAAGTCCGGAGCCTGCAGTTCAGTTGTTATCGTTGGTTCATGTCTGTAGTATATGGTTGAGGTTTTTTTTGTATATTGTTTTGTTATAAATTAGGCGTTCTTTTTATCGTTTGATTTATTTTCATTTTTTCGTGTTTAAGCTTTTTAAAGCCGACTATACGTTTTGTGGTTACTTATTATTGCTTGTCGTACGGTTGCCTATTATTGATGACATCCAATAGTTGTCCCATTGACAATCATAAACCATCACCTAATCTTTAACAGGTTTAGAAGAGCAATAATCCTGCAGTTATAAATTGCACAATACATGTGGTGTATTAGATAAATTATATTCAACTCTTCAGTGATAAATAAAGAAATTATTTATACCAAAGATAAAAAATCCAAGGTATTATCAAACGTTTTGGAGACCATAAAATTAGCAAAATCAATTGCTAATAAGCAATGAACAAGTAAAAAAACAACTCCCATATTCCAAGCTTGGAACATGTATTTTCCAAACAAAATGGAGGGTTAAACCCAAATTTATATCTAGATAAACCTCACACTTCTTTGACAGTTGTTTGTAGTTCCGTTGTATTGACTAAATTGGATAAGCAACATACACAGACTTAACAGGTTGATGATACAATAATTGGTACCAAGCAGCCACAACTTGAAAACATAAATCACAAACATACAACACAAATGACTAAAAATTTAAGACAAACATAGGAATTCATCTAACAAAGACATCAACAACGCTTAAAATACGTAATAGATAGTAACAAATAATAATGGATGCTGGGATTGAAATAACCATTGCAAAAAATATTTGGATGGCATGATTAAGAGTCAACAGGATAATTGGATGTTAATATTATCGCTTACGTTTTAGGCAATGACAGACTCCATATTCTGACGTCACATGGTAAATATCAACTGTTGATAACCATGGAAGATTTCGCCGAAAACAATCGTTACGCATCATATGACACATTTAAAGTGGGCGATGAGAAATCGAAATATGTGTTAACCATAAATAGTTATATGGGCAGTGCAGGTAGGTTATACTTACTAAAAGAAATTATGTTTTATATTAAATCATATTTACACTGCAAGGAAAAGGGATTTTTGTTTATCAATCTTTATATTTATACGTATGTCAGTATTTAAATTAGAAATAATGTTAATGATAATTGGTCCCCTTTTTAGGGTTAATTACCTATCCAGTCTTGAAAAAAGGTTAAGGTCTCCTATTACTACGTGGCCATATGTATCATATTTTTACTTCAATGTTACAGTCTCGTGTCGAAGGAAAGTTTTATTCATACTGACGTCTATTGAACTGAATTATAACTTTATATCGTCTTCTCAGGGAATTCTTATACATACAAAACACATCAAAATAGAAAAGTATCAAATCTTAAGTCAGAATTCTCTCGTTTTCGCAACTTTATATTAATCGTAATATTGTATTAATATATGGCAAGATGAAATAAAAGATTGTTATACTGGGAATCATAAATATCTTCAACGTCGGATACAAACTTGGTATCGATAATGAACAGATGATTTACGTTGTATATAGAAATAAAAACAGGGTGATATTTTTATTTTATCGTTTGTTTCGGGTAATATCACCAAATAGTCCTAAAGTTGGTCGTTCGAACTTGTTTTTTCAGGAGATTCTTTCGCAAAGAATAACGGTCAAAAGTTTTCGACAAAAGACCAGGATAATGACATATATGAAGGCAATTGTGCTACCCAGTGTAAAGGAGCCTGGTGGTATTCCCACTGCCATGATGCAAATCTGAATGGACTGTATCTATCTGGAAACCATTCGTCTTATGGTGATGGAGTGAACTGGCGTACGTGGATGGAATATCATTACTCCCTGAAAACAACAGCAATGATGATAAGGAAATTAAAATAGTACATTTAACTTATATTCGTCTGCAAGGAGTATTTTATAATAATAATATCTTAACTTATGAGTTGGTTGTCTATCTATCTTAGATATTTTCCATCGCCTGCGAAAAAATCATATTCTTATATAACCTTATACTGTGCTTGTGGTGTATAAGACTATATGTCTTGGCCATTTAATCTCGTTATGAAGAACCTAATTCTTAGACTGTTATTTAAGCTTTGCAATATTCTGGACCTCTTAGTCATGTATAGGTTTTCAATGAGATCATGATTTGTGGTCATGTTATTCAAACCAATGTCATGTAAGTTATCTCCTCATAGTCGTAGTCGCTAATGAAACCTACACAAGTAACCTCCTCTACTACACCTTTAAAGATATATCGTTTAATATACTGCATAAATGATGCTTTGATATTATACACCTTTGGGAAAATCGTACTGGTATATTCCAATTTGCAATGATACCATAAAATTTCCAAACATTCCATAACTAGGTCCAGGATCATTATATTAGGTTCATTGTCAATTGTTAATCATTTTCTTTTAAAAATAAGATATGAAATATAATTCATTAAGGTTCATCTTATACATCACTCAAACACTTATAACCACAATAAGTAAATTAAGTACTATCTTTTAAACAAAAGTCTAAATTCAAAATTCATGGCTAAAAAAGACAAACAGACCTACAACAGTAGACTCACAGTACACAAAACAACAATAGAAAACTGACGAATAAGCAACACGAACCCCACAAAAACTTGAGGTGCTCTCTAGGGTAGGCAGATCCTGCTGCTCAAATAAGTACAGTCTTACTATTTCATGAAAAAATGTTGTTTTTTTGTATTCTTCGCGCAGGATATGCCAAAACATTCAGTGTTGTTTGATGCAAAATTCTCAATTATCTATCGTACCCAAATTTTGACATTTTTACCTATTGCAACTTTTAGTTTTGGTAGCACGTAGTTGTAAATATAATGGAATTGTATGCGACTGTCAACCATTGCAAAGGTTTCGCTACCTATAAAATCAGTGGCCGGTAACAAGGAGCTCTCGTAGCACTTAAGAGCACTATAAGACTGTCTTAGTAAATAAGACTGTAACAAGAAGCAATCTTATATCAATCTTAGAATGATTGACAGCCCTTAAGACTTCGAAATTCCAACGGAGTTAAGAGAATTCTTTGTATTCACTTATCACACACTTATCAATTCGGGTTCCTCAAAAACATCTTAATGTTTTGTCCTTTAGTAAGAATTCTTAGCATCAACTTAAGCATTTTAGTGCGTTACACGATTCTCACTTAACCTATTTTAATGTAAGTGTTGTTCTATTAACCCCTAAACTACTCTTTTTTTATTTTTTTTATTATACATATGATGAATAATAAACAGGTAAAGAAGTCTTCCGGGAGGCTGAGATATCTTTTATAATACAAGACATTGATTCCGTGAACGCTGAAATTTATTCTTGATTTTGTAACAGATGGACAAATCATCAAGAATTATCGGTTGGACAGAGCAAGCGTGTGTGACTCATGGCTATATCCTCTACCCCGACTTATGACTTTATCCTTTACCCCCCCCCCCCTCCCCCCTCCCCCCCCCCCCCCCCCCCCGATTTTCAGATTTCAAAATTTCAATCTTTAATCGTTTATTTTGTACTATTGGTTTGTTTTATATCCCCATTATAATTCATAATACCAAGCCCGATTCTTTTCTGATACTCCCCAAAAGAAACCCTTTAAGACACTAAACTTTTAAAGAAATAATTGTTTTAAGGTATACTTTTATCAACTGCCTTATATATATTAGTGAATCTCCTATTTCCCCCAAAAGGAACAAGATAGTATCCTATATAGATATTCATCCTCCTTATTTCCCCAATATTTTAAAACACTACCTTATATCTTATATATACTAAACCTCAAATTTCACCCAAAACTAAGAAAAATTATCTGATATATAAACTGATCCTAAAATTACCACCATTACTTATAAAATAATTATCTATACTAGTATATCGATTGAACAGTACAGTTAATTCCGTTAATAAGAAGACGAACTGCATTTTAACTGAATAAATGGTATAAATAATCCGGTATTTCTTAAAAATTATTCAATTTTAATGAACTTCTATCTTAAATACACTGATCTTCAAGTTTTTACAAAGACTACAAAACACCGTCTTATAGAGGGGGTATATATATATATACACAGTAGCATGGGTTCGAATCCCGGCGAGGGAAGAACCAAAAATTTGCGAAAGCAAATTTACAAATCTAACATTGTTGGGTTGATGTTTAGACGAGTTGTATATACATTATGTACACAGCCATGTATCACCATCATTGATGGCGATCCGATGGATACATCTGTTGTAGAGTTGTCACTGACTCAGACGTACTTATAAATTTAATTATTTTCTGTGACTGTATATTACATTAATTTGTAGGATCCTTTACTATAGATAACTTAGCTGATCTGTAACAATAACATCTTCATGCCTTATATATCATGTACTGTAGTACGCCGCTAGATTAATACTGACGAGGAAAGGTAACACACGGCCAGCGAAAGCTCTTTTAAAAGAGAGCCCAGGTGGTCGTGTGGTCTAGCGAGACGGCTGCAGTGCAGGCGATTTGGTGTCACGATATCATAGTAGGATGGGTTCGAATCCCGGCGAGGGAAGAACCAAAAATTTGCGAAAGCAAATTTATAGATCTAACATTGTTGGGTTGATGTTTAGACGAGTTATATATAAATATATATATAAACATACAACTCGTCTTTTGAGATATATGCCAAAAAACTGCATTGTACCCCCTATGTTCTATTATAAGCAATGACGGCCATGTTTTATTGAATAAACAGAAAATAAAACACAAATTTTATTTACGATACCCTAAGGATCATTCATCTTAAATTTGGTTGGAATTGGTTCAGTAGTTTTAGAAGAGAAAATTTTTCAAGTTAGACAACATGATAAACAAATTGTGTAAAATTGTCCTTTAAGGACAATAACTCTTTAAGGGGTCAATTGACAATTTTGGTCAATGAACTTATTTGTAGATCTGACTTTGCTGAACATATTTGCTGTTAACAGCTTATCTTTATCATTAATACTATTCAAAATATTAAATAAAAACTGCAACATTTCCTTAAAATTACCAATTTAGTGGCAGCAACCTAATACCCTAGTCCCACTAGGCCACGATCGCACTACGATCTGTGAAAAAAATGCAAATTTTGATGATCGTAGTACGATCGTGTATATCGCAGTAAGGTCGTATCACGGTCGTGGTGAGGACTTCAAGATCGTGATGAGCGTGGCCAATTTTGAACATGTTCAAAACAATCGTGGTGCGGTCGTGGCCAAATCAGGTCGTAGTAGAAGCGTAGTGAGAAAGTACTAAGATCGTAGTAAGATCGCAAAGGTCGCTGTACCATGGTAGTGAGAGCGTAGCGAAAGCGTGATTTTATTCGGAGAAACTGCGCTACGATCTCATTGCGAGCTTATTACGACCTCACTACGACCATCACGTTCTCATCGCGACCCAACTACGCTTCCACTACGACTATACCACGCTGTGCACGACCATAGTACGATTCTAGCACGCCCTTGCCGTCCTCATCACGCTCTTCTCACGACCTGACTACGTTCATACTACGACCATTATTCTCATTGTCATTTTCCCATAAAATATATTAATTCTCTCCAGGTTTTGTTTGTCTGTATGTATTTAGGACTTCTTGTCAATTTTTCTCTAACGGCTCAACCATGCTTTTTGTTTTCATATAGACTAGACCCGTTTGTTTTCTCGTTTGAACGGTTTAACACTAGTAATTTTTGGGCCTTTTATATCTTGCCGTTCGATGTAAGCCAAGGCTCCGTGTTGAAGGCCGTATATTGGCCTATAATTGTTACTTTTAAAAATTGTTACTTGGATTGAGAGTTGTCTCATTTGCATTCATACCACATCTTGCTATATATGACACATCTGTTTCATATATGCTATCGTTCACTAAAATATCGTCAATTCAGCTTTATGGACCAGCAATAGGTTGTAATTTAGGTCGGATTGGTCGTTCCGACATCTCTACTTGATCAAGATTCGTTACTATCAGAGCTCCATCTGCCTCTACATCAACCTTATCACCACGCCCACGTGTTCTAGTAGATTTTGGTGGCTTGATTGTATTTTTTCGAGAAATCTACGTATTAATTAGAAATAGAACGGAAGGAATGATACTGTATTGATATGGAACACGATGTTGACGTTATTGCTGAGAGCGTAGTGAGATCGCGGTTTGAACGTAGTGTAATCGTGGTAAGAACGTGCTATAATCGCAGTAGAAGCGTGGTAAGATCGTGTTGCAATCGAATAACTCGTGGTATGGTCGTAGTGAGAACGTGATGAGCGTAGAAAGATCTTGATAAACGTAGTAAGGTCGCAGAATAAGCGCGGTGAGAACGTGTTATAATCGTAGCGGGATCGTTGTAGAAGCGTAATGAGGACGTAGTAGCATCGTGAAAGCAACGAAAATTTACATTTTCATGCCGCTCATACCGCGACCTCACCACGATCTGAATTTAACTTAGATCGCGGTGAGCGTGGTGTGATCGTGGTCTAGTGGGACTGGGCTTAAATAATGGTTTATTTTAAAAATTCATCTGACAATTTCAGGGCTGATAGAACTTTACCTTATATACCCCATGTATGATTAGCTCTAACTGCTTTTGTTTTTGAAATATAAGCCAAAAACTGCATTTTACCCCCTATGTTCTATTTTTAGCCATGGCGGCCATGTTTTTTTTACGAAACAGAAAATAAAAAATAAAAATATTCTAGATACCCTAAGGATCATTCAGCTTAAGTTTGGTTGGAATTAGTTCAGTAGTTTCAGAGGAGAAGATGTTTGAAATAGTTTACACCAGACAGACGACGACGATGGACAACGACGGACGCAAAGTGATGGCTAAAGCTCACAGTTCCTTCGGATCGGTGATCTAAAAACGTCAATTAACACACTATGAACAAATAAATTTGATTTGCGATACCTGAATGCAAATACATAGTTAATAAAATTATTAGGAACAAATAATTAAGGTCAAAAGTAAGATACAACTGTGATATATTTAACAACTTTTAGAAAATCGTCACTTTTGAAAACCCGGTTTCATATACATGATATATATCTTACACATGTAAATAAAAAATAATTTTGTCGTTAAGTATACCTCTTCGTTTGTTTTTTTTTTTTCATTTTTAGCCATAGCATTGTCAGTTTATTTTCGATTTATGAGTTTGACTGTCCTTCTGGTATCTTTCGTCCCTCTTTTCTCCAGGCAGAAAATCCTAGCCATATTGGGCACAACTTTTTGGAACTTTTGGTCCTCAATGCTCTTCAACTTTTTTGGCTTTCGAACTTTTTTCATCCGAGCGTCACTGGTAAGTCTTGTGTGAACGAAACGCTCGTCTGGTGTTTAAAATTTTAAACCTGTCACCTTTTGTTAGCTATTATTCGTGTGTTTCTCTGTCCAATATGTTCTTTATTTGAACTAGAACACACCCGCGAAAGCGCGGGCATATATATACAGCTTGTGAACTGCTGTAGGGTGATTGTTTTGTAAAATATATTATGTATGGAATTTCATAAAAGGTATCAAAAGCCCTCTCCCTTTTTCCAAAGTCTGATATTTGTTTCCTTTCTGTTAAATTCAATTATTTTCGTGTTTCGTGCCTCAGACCACAATTATTCTTCTCCTTTGCTACAATGCATCTTTTGGTAAAAGTCAAATTAAATTAAAAATTTGCACCGCTTCAAACATGAAATAAATGTAATTGTTTATATATAGACCATTATTAGTCTAATAAAATTTGCTTTTAGGACAATCCATAAGTGCTTTTTCTTTTTAGAGCCTTATTAACATGCCAATGGTAGGATGTGAATCTTGTATAAATGACTAAACTAAGGCCAATTGGAGGGTGGTCGGAGGTGTCCTGATCCCGAAATCCCGGGCTTAAAAACATGAAATCCCGAGATGCAGAATTTAAAGAAATTCATATCCCGAAATCGAAAAATATATTCCCGGATCCCGTAAGGAACAATCCCCAAATCCCGGGCTTAAAAACATACAACCCCGACGTCCCGAAAAAGGTCCTGCCTCCCTCTAATCTCTACGTACCCTACTTTCATTTTTGCCAAATAACTACTTTCACTTCAAACAATAAATTTTTGACCCATTTGAGGATGGGCATTATGTTTTCTAGTCTGTGCATCCGTTCGTCCGTCCGTCTATCCCGCTTCAGGTTAAAGTTTTTGGTCGAGGAGGTTTTTGATGAAGTTGAAGTCCAATCAACTCGAAACTTAGTAAATATAGTGCCGATGTGGCACTGTGTACTATGGACACATTCTTGTTTCCACATGTTTTACTTATTTTAATATATATTCAACTGGTATGACCCCTTAAATAGTAATTTATTTCAAAGAAAACTGAAGACAAAATACAGAGAGTGTCCATATATTAAAGTATTATAATCGTAGTTTACATGTAGATAAACGCGAAAAATAATTGTCCTCTCGACGGGGGTATTATAGTGTTTCAAACCGGAAGTTTATCTATGACTAAAAGTCAATCTGATGACGGAATCAATATTCGGACTCCTTTTTTTTCGTTTTCTCCAAAAATAACACAATCTGAATAATCATAAGAATGGATAACAAATGCGACTATGCATGTTACATATAGAACACAGTGGCATGATGATTACATTTTAGTGTTGTAGTTCTGTTGTGTCGTAGATCTCCTCTTATATTTGATGCGCTTCAAACTAGGATTCACTAACGTTATGTTTTGATTTCTTTGTAAGTTCATAAAACAATTCTCGTAAACACTTATGGTTTAGTACAAACACAGTTATTAGATATCCTCAGAAAAAGCATTTTAAACTTTTGTCACCAGGAATTTTTTCCCTCTTTGTTTCATTTTCCTATAACTAGTTATACGAATAGTGCATATTGTGAGACGATGTAACGAATAAATATGAAGCTTTATTGAAAGAAAGGTAAGGTCTTAACCTTTGCAGTAAAATTCGTACCATACAATAAATAAATCTGTTCGTGCTATCATAGAATAACATTAGATCATCTCCGAGAAGTAAAGGTTACAAAAAATTCCTACGTGCTTTACTCTAAAATACCAATTATGACTACTTCAATATACAAAAAGTTGACAAACGTAGAAATTTCAAATATGATTTGATCATGAATAGCTTTAATTAGTACACGTTTTGTTTAATTGTGTCTGCCTCTAATAATTACACGGGTATGCTAGTGACTAAAAACTGCTCCCAAAAAATTATGAGGCAGAACGTCTGAAATCGCTACCAAGAAATTTTCAGAACATGTGCATTGAAAGAAACCACTGAAACCGATAAAAAATTAAAAGTTTATCAACCAGATCAAAACAGCTTTGAACGTAATTTTTTTTAATAAGGTTCTTATATTATTCAAGATTAATTCAGATTTAGTTATCTCCTGGTTTACAGAAAAGAGGTGCCAAAAATTTTAACCAGCAGTTAATTTTATCTTCCAAAAAAATTGCTAACAGCAGTGCAATTAAAAGCCGCTTTATTCGTTTTATTGTGTTTTTCGAAAGGTTTCTAGACTTTCAATTCTTTTCAGATGTAAAATCTGTTTTCATAAAAGTTGTTTTCATCGTTTCAAATTCCTAAAATGCACATAGGTGTGTCTAGTCGACATCTTCTTGTATGTGATATCATTTCCTTTCTTTGAAATATGTCATAATTTTGTATAAAAAATACTTGTGTTTCAAAAAGCACATAGGTGTGTCTAGTCGACATCTTCTTATATGTGATATCATTTCCTTTCTTTGAAATATGCCATAATTTTGTATAATAAATACTTGTGTTTCTTTGACATATGTCAAAATATTGTATAAAAAATAATAATAAGAGGAATAAAAAATACACAACAGATCACACCAGCATTCCAAAACAGACTTCTCAATAAACATAGAAAATGACATAGAAAAATACCTTGTCAAAATGAAAATCTTATTAATGCAACATCATCATGGTTATTGAAGAATCAAATTATGGCAGTATCAAACTTGAAATCAAGTAATGATAGAAGATCATGAAAGATAAACAGTTTTCGTTCTCCTGACGGAAGTGTGACTATGTCAATTAAAAATTAAATACATAAGGTTAAAGTCATAATAAACGAGTGACCGGTAAAAATAATGTTATTCTAATTCTTGGACCAATGCATACAAACATCATAAACTTAGTCTTCTGCTGCATAATTTTATCATTTTTTTGCATAAATTTTGTATAATCGTCAATTTTTTTTTCAATCGGTCACTGTTGTTGTTAAAATATGGCAGGTAATTAAACGTCGTGTTTTGAAGCCGAGTTTAACGATTGTCACCTGTTTGTCAACAATCAACAAAAAAGGTATGGATATTTAGCACGTGTTTAACATGTACAATCAGATAATAGTTTATTTTAAAGACATCCATGCGTATTGAGATCACCGGATTTTTACGAGATGGGTCACACTGAGGTCACTTTGCATACGGAAAATATGTCGGGGAATTGCTTCCTTAACATGCTTAAAGGAAGCAATAAACATAAAGTAAACTTCTTCTAAATATGGACAAATAAAAGAATTTTCTTCAGAAGAAAGTAAATGTACATAAAAGAGGGACGAAAGATACCAAAGGGACAGTCAAACTCATAAATCGAAAATAAACTGACAACGCCATGGCTAAAAATGAAAAAGACAAACAGACAAACAATAGTAAACATGACACAACATAGAAAACTAAAGAATAAACAACACGAACCCCACCGAAAACTAGGGGTGATCTCATGTGCTCCGGAAGGGTAAGCAGATCCTGATCCACAAGTGGCACCCGTCGTGTTGCTTATATCATAACAAACCCGGTAAATAGTCTTATTCGGTAGGTCACATTCATGAAAGGAAAGGGGATTGTAGTTACGACATGTGGAACATATCCGATATCATTTGTGAAACAGTTATTCCATAACGGTCAACCAACTCGTGATGGCGTCCGTAAACTTTACGAAAGGATGATTTCAACTTCACCATTTGGAAATCTTGGTTTAATAGCTTCCTTGTGAGCAGCTATCCTCTATCAAGAAAATCATGATGGGAAATGCAAGCACGGGAATATCGTATCAATTGGGAGATATATACCCGTAAGCAGGTGCTGCTGCTGGACTGTAGTTCAGTGGTTGTCATGGGTTCATGTCTGCGATATTCATTTTTCGTAAATTATTTTGTTTTCAATTATGCCGTTAATTTTCTCAGTTGAATTGTTTCATATTTTTATGTCAGGCCTTTTTATAGCCGTCTTTATGGTATGGGTATTTCTCATTGTAAAAGATTCGATTTGATTGTGATTTCCTTTAACTGCTGATATCCACTTCATTTAAACTTTAGTTTTATAGTACAAAATGGTTGTAAACCGACCCATAATATTAATTGCTTAATGTAAGTCAAGATATAAACCGACTTATTATAAAAGGAGTAGGTCCGGTAAGGACCGATTTTGGCCTCCAATTTCAGGTTCATCTAATGAAAGTTTTTGGCCACTTTTTAAACACTAAAGTGTCTATTTCAATTGATTCGATTAGTTAATGTGAAAGATTTTAACTGATTTAGTCCTTAAAAACGCTCTGATTCAAGCGTAAATATGAAAAATCAAATATGCCAAAATACGTCACTTTTTAGATGGTTTTTGTCAAAAATGAAAGTGGTCGCATCCGTGTTCATGCTCAACCTTTATATATGTTGTGTATTATCATCAAATACAACTTTTATGTCAATATTATGAATGAACACGAATGCGGCCACTTTCATTTTAGACGGAAACCGTCTAAAAATTAACCAAAATGTTACAATTTTGAAGATTTCAGTAATTTAGCACGACTTAATGATGCTAGAACGCGATATTTGTGCATTGTATTGTCAAAACAAGCTCATAGTCATGTAGCAGAAGCATTTTGCTTTCCAAAATATAGCTTAAAGATTACATTTTCACAATTTTCTAAAACTGCTATATTTTGGATCCAAAAAGGGGTCTTACTGAACCTACTCCTTTGTGGTATTCATTATTTCAAGTTAGTTAGAATAAATGTGTATATCTGAGTAAATCTGGGTTTTTTTTTCTTTAAAGCCGCCATGTTTAGAAAGGCAAGAAACAAGGAAAACTATGACGACGAATGTTTGTACGGAATGAAGAAAACTACGTATTTGGAAAAATATGATTTAAAACGTTTTCCGTATCCTGGAACACGCAAATACAAGCCGTTGATTTATCAATCTTTAGACGGAAGGATGATTATCTCAAATGATATTTTTAGAAAGAAGAAGAACACAAGAACAATGGATACTTAATCTCAGATATCCAGACAAATCTTCAAACGAATATCTTGAATACTTACAGGACTGTACAGACCAAGGGAAAAGTATGTATATATTATTCATTATCTATTATATTATCGACAATGGTTAATATACAGTTGATAGATAAATAATTTTAAAAATATACAAGGCTTGTAATTTAGTGAGCCAGACGTGGTCTACATAAGACTTATAAGTGGTGTTCGAAAAAAAACAATTGGAAAGCCAAATCAACACACATATTTACAAAAAACCGAACTAAAAGGTATATAAAATATAAAATTTCAATCCTGGTATCTATGATGAGTTTATATTCAATAAGGATGATGTCCATAAAACCTGACAAAAACCAAACGCTTGACAATATCATAAAACATAACGTATGGAAAGCCAATTAAAACAAAAGGTGGATTGAAAAGATTGATGACTGTTTATCTTTGTGATATTTATTGTGCATTTAATTTGTGAAGTTAAATGCTTATCATTATGACGTCAAATAAAAATATGGATAATTGGAATTGAAATAAAGGAATTTTGGTATGATTTCAGAGTAAAAATTAAAAGTCATGAAACAACAGCAGCACAAAAAAGTATGCGTGAATGTAAATAACTATTTTTTACAACCGTTATTACAGTTTAACTAAATATTTCAAAATTTTATAGATTACTTGCTAGGGCCAGGATATGATTGTGATGAAATATATTTATCTAAACACCTCATAAATACTGTTGGTACTGAAATAGATATACGTAATAGACAATGACTCTTTATCATTAATGATATGATATACAATGCAACGTCGGATACTCATACCAGACTATCAAGTGGAAGTTTAGCTGAAGGATTGGATTTACCAGGCAGTGACCGCCACGTAATGTACGTTATCAATTCTTTTGACGTTATACAGAATACACGAAATATCAAAACGCAATCACAACAGTATACACTGGTCATGGAGACCGATTCTGATCATCCTGGATTTACTAAACTCAAATTGGTTGCAGGTGATGTTGATGATCCCTCTTGATACCATCTGTTTCTTTTGGAGATACTTGTAAATGTGTTTATCTATCATCAGACGGCTTTTTTAACAGTATTCATCAGCTTTTTTTTAATATGCCGCTATCTTTACATGGTCCATGTATATCAGAACTAGAAGAAACTGTTGTTATTGCATTTTGCCTACGCAGTACAGTTTAACCTTATAACGCAAAACCATGGGCGTGGCGTTATCGAAAGCAGTGGCCACCTAATTTTGTAATTGACAGGATCACTACTTACGGGTGTTTGTTAGTACCTATAGGACATAAAACAATATCAGATAGTTTCGTATTATGGAGATTGTCTTTCTCTGTTGCAGAAAAACTACTTGTTCATTCGTTTAATTTCACACAACTGTTATGACGTCAAAGATTTGATGTGTTCCTATGTTTTTAAGACGGCTCTATTCTGAGTTTCGGAGGAGAAAGATATTGAAATATTTCAATTATCTAAACTGTTTTATTGTTTTTCTCTCTGCCTCGATAAATTAATATCTTGGATAATCAATTGTTACTGTCCAAACTATTTCATACCTGAACACAACATGTTCTTAGGAAAGATCAATCAGAGTAACAATACAATACTTATTATCGTCCTTGAAGGTATAAAGTGTGGTGGAACCAGTGGATTGTTAAAGAATTTATTTCCACCGTTCAATAATTTGTGTCTTTCATTAGGTAAACATAGCGAACAGTCACTAGGCAAGTTAGACATACTATTCTATAAAGTGTTTTACCTTCCATATTCGCCTGTAAAAGAACTGTCACATTATCATAAAGAATTTCAATTGATTAAATATTTCACTTTGCTGAGCTTTTCGTAAAATTGTAAATCATGGCTTTGTGTCATGCATAATTTTCTACACTGATAAGTCATCTGAAGACGAAACGCGTGTCTGGCGTATTAAATTATAATCCATTGTACCTTTAATAACTATGATCATGCAATAAATGTTAATTTAGTATACATTTTTTTCTATCAGACCTAAATGAGGAACAAACGTCTTTGTTAAAAAGTAAAATCACATAAATACCGAACTCTGAGGAAAATTCAAAACGGAGGGTCCCTTTTGAGAAATAAAAAATTCAAACTTTGTTTGTATGTTTGACCATTTGCTATACAACTTATACCATTATGTACGCTTAAGATTTTATACATTCATGGCATTTAAACTGTGTGTGCAAATGTTTTGAGTCAATGACCCGGAGTGTTACTTATTTAAATATAGAATGTCAATAATGGAGGATTATCTAGTTATTTTAGTACTGTCTGTAGTTACATTGCTAAGTGCATTCTATGGATATACCGTAGACCAAAAGATCGGTCAAATTAAAGACGAGTTATTTAAAGCCGAAAATCAGCACATAAAGGAAATAAGTGAAGTGAAAGTAGAATTGAAATCGAAGTCAATGATAGAGCAAAATAGTGCACACCGTAAAGAATTGGACGATATAAGACGTATATTACAAGAAACTTCCAATGTTTGCAGGAACGAATTATACAAACCAGAACATGCTAAAGGTAAACAAACACAGTCTTGAATACACAACAATACAATACTCCAATTTTTAAATTCAGACTTGAATTGAAATTTAAGAAAATTCAGAAAAATAATAAACAACTTCTTAGATTTCTTCTCAGTGAATGTATCAATGCAAATATAAAGAAAGAAGAACGAAAACTGTTGTTTTCATCGGTTTATTCCTTCTTTCTTTTTAATGCCTACATCAGAAAATAAAGCATTATAGTCAAAACAAACAGAAATATAAGTTTGGGCAGGTAAGCTTGGTCTTTTAAATAAAATTCGTAGTTATATTACTATCTTTCTGTTTGATTGAACTGAATTAATATGCTGTATTTATATGAGGAACGAACATTAACTTAATATAAGTATTGGTCAGTACATATTGTCACTGAAGTAGGTATATGAGTTATAAGATGTTAGGGTATTTTTACAAAATTTGAGCAAATGGCTTATTGCGAATTATTACTTAATAATCCATTCTCATAAAGGTTTAAATCAAAACAAAAACAGTATTCACTTTCTTGCTTATATTGTAGGAAAACATAGCTAGGGCTGCATAACCAATTGTACAAAAACAATAGATTTATAAATGTTGAATTATTATACATTTATTAACTAATAATAATTTAGATGATCATTTCAAACACCGTCCCAGGGATTGTTCAGACATTGATATCAAGCAAGAGAGTGGTGTCTATAAAATTTACCCAGAAAGCTCGGCTGATGGATTTAACGTATATTGCGATATGACGACGGAAAGTGTGAATGGCGGCTGGACGGTAAGTCATTAACCATAAAAAAATAACCACTTTCAAATACTATGATAAGATAAACATGTGTCTGTCCCAAGTCGGGAGTCTGTATTCAACGGTTGTAGTTTTCATCTCTATTATATTACATATTTGTTTTTTCGATTATTTTTTGTACACTAATTTGACAGTTGGTTTTCTCGTTTGAATTGTTTTACATTTTTCATTGCAGGGCCTTTTATATTTGACTATGCGGTATTGGCTTTGCTCATTGTTAAATTCCGTTCGTTGACCAATGTTGTTAATATCTGTGTCATTTATTCTCTTGTGAAGAGTTGTGTAATTTGCAATCATACAACATCTACTTTTTATATTCGATTTTTTTAATAAAAGTATACATCTACAACTACTAGTAGTTTCTTTGATTCTTTTTTTTAAAGAAAACTCATCATTGATACTCGGATTGAAATTTTGTATTTGCGCAAAGGGTGGGTTTCGTCCAGAAAAAACACTCGAATCACAAAACGTTTAAAAAATACAAATAAGATACGAAGTTGAAAGAGCATTGACGACCAAAAATTCCTAAAACTATTACCCAATACAGCTACGGTAATCTATTCTTCAGGTAGAAAAGCCTTACTTTTCCAAAAATTCACGGTTTTGTTAACAGTGAGTTTATAATTATGATCCCATCAATGATATCATGACTACTGGACTGGTGATACCCTCAGGGGATATAAACTCCACCAGCAGCAGCATCGACCAAGTGGTTGTAAATAAAATCATCATATGTACTAGGATTGATATTTTGTATTGACACATGACGCGTGATTCGTCGACAAAAGACTCATCAGTAAGACTTGAGTCAAAGTTTTATAGACCAAATAAAGTATGAGGTTGAAGAGCAAATTTTTTTTTTTAAATTGTCAAAGACAGAATAGATAATCTATTCCTGAGGTAGTATACGACAGTGTTATTTGTGTCCTCGCCGCACCGATAGGGGATTAAAACTTACGACCGTACATTTGTTGGTATGCCCGAAGGTCTGAATGTACGTCCATACGTTCAAAAACTAGTTACCGTTATCTCATTATATGTTTGTATCCCTTCTCTAATTTTAATTTTAATTTCTCATAACCAAATGGTATCAAATTTATACATAATGCTTAACTTTTGCCATTACGTAAGTTTTATGATTTTATAGGTGTTTCAAAGAAGAATTAATGGTAAAGTAGACTTTTATAGAGATTGGGAGGCCTACAAAGAAGGATTTGGAAGCCTGCAGAATGAATTTTGGCTAGGTATGAGTAAATTTGTTATTCAATATTAGAAAAACAAATGATAATTTCTCAATATTACCTGTTGTTTGTTTTTTGTTTGCTCATCATGCCTGAACTACCATGTACGCTCTTATTTGTCGTCCGGTGTCCGGTGTCTTTTGTTAATATTTACATAGATCTCATTTTTTGTGAAAGATACAGAAACAATAGGATGAATGATATTTTATTATTAGGACCTTCGTTCAAATTTGGTTTTTTTTTTCTCTCGATCAACAAAAATGGCTGCGATGGCTAAAACAAAGACAACAAAATGATATAATGCAGTAAATTTCTTATACATGATATTTAAAACCGTTACAGAACTTTTAATAGAGAAGTTTAAGAACGCTACCCTTACCTTGATGATATTTTTGCTTTAAATAATCAAGAATTTTCGACTTTTCTACAGATATTTACCCAAAAGGAACTAGATTTAAATAAATTTAATTTAGAAACATTTATTGTCATTTCCTAGAATTTGATATTTCTGTTTCACACGGGAAAGAAGGACAGAAGAGAACATTTTTCGTTAACGATTGTTATTTTTTCCTTATTGTTCCTACTTACGGTGTGTGAATTCAATTAACTTAATTTATGTATAAGATTTAGGTCAATTGGCCTTGGTAACATTGAATAAAACCTTCAATAAAGGTACAACAAATGTTGTTGGGAAGATTGGCTGTACCTGCAGAATTCTTATTTAGAACGAGATAGCACATCCTAAGGTTTACGATGGAGTTTATCAAACTCGTAAATTTATAAACGATCCATATAAAATGAATTGATCCTAAATGTTATCAATGTAACCAAGTAGTGAAATTTTTTAATCTGGTTTTTATTTGTTTTTACATTGATTTTTTTTTTAAATTAAAACATAGTTGAATAAGTATTGCTTCATATGTTACTCTATGAGAACTCATTTCCCTACATCCTGTCGATACCGTTAATTTATATTTTGACAGTCCGCATGATATTCATTTCGCAGACTTTTTATGATTACTTTATGATAAATCAGGTGACTGTAATATGATTTATAATTTAGACAGGGATAACATGATTTATTTATTAGTCCTATTGGTTGTAATGGGCATGAGTTAGCTTTTGGTGACTGAAGTAGTCTCATTGTTGTGCTTCGTGTTGATATGTGTGTTGCCTTTGTGCCTCGGTACAACCCTTAGAGTTAAGGGATATGCAACTCAGTTTTACAGTGTGTTCTTTTTTTGTGTTGGGACACCACTGTCCCAGGTTATGGGAGGATTGTGTGCTCCCACAAACATGGTTAACCCCGCCACATTCTATATGTGCATGTACAAAGTCAGGAGCCTGTAGTTCAGTTATTGTCGTTGGTTCATGCCCGTCATTTTTCATGTTGAAGCTTTTTATATCCGACTATACGGTATGAGTTTTACGTATTGTTGATTGCTGTACAGTTACCTATTATTGCTAGCATCCACTGCATTTGAACACTGGTGGATAGTTGTCCCATTGGCAGTCATATTCCATCTCTTAATCTTTAAATAGGTTTAAAAAAGCAAAATTCTTGCAGTTGTAAATTGCACAATACATGTGTATCCAATTAGTTATATTTACTCATCAGTGAAAAACAAAGGAACTATCTATTGTAAAAAAAAGTACAATAAAAATGAAAAACTTCAAGGTAATTTCAAGGGACTTATAGCTAGGTCACCCCCTCCCCGCCCCCAGTTCTATGACAGTTTATTGTAGTTCCGTTAAATTGACTAAATTGGGTGAGCAACCCAAATAGATATAGCAGATTGATGATACAATAATTGGGTTCAAGCAGCCAAAACTGTGTAAACATATATCACAGACATATATCACAATAATTTATAACAAACCTACGAATTAACCTTACAAAGACGCCAACAAAGCTTAAAATACGTAGTTGATAGTAATTAAATCATCAAAGATGCTGGATTGAAATGAACATCACAAACGATTGTGTGGGCTTGGAATGAATAATTGAATGTTTATGTTATCACTTACATTTAAGGCAACGATAGACTCCATATTCTGACGTCACATGGTAAATATGAACTGTTGATAACCATGGAAGATTTCTCTGATAATAACCGTTATGCATTTTATGATATCTTTAAAGTGGGCGATGAGAATTCGAAATACGTGTTGACCTTAAGTGGTTATATGGGCAATGCAGGTATGTTTAACTGACTAAAAAATCATATTTACTCTGCAAGGAAACGGGATTTGTTTATTGATCTTTATATCTTTACGTATGTCAGTAATTAAAATTAGAAAAAAAGTGTGTGTAAATGTAGGTTTCAGTGACCACATACATTTAAAATTTCTGTGTAATGGCTTTCAACATTTCCAATGAAGAACTAATATTTTTGAAATATTCCAAGTGATATACCTATCTTCAATATAAGAAACTGTTTTTAAATTATTTTTTTTGAAATATGACTATTTAAAAAATTCATTTTTGAAATATATTGTATGCAAATATTCAATATATTATATTGAAATTGTAATCAAGCGACCTTTTCTCAGATTCTTTTTTAATTATATGTTAAGAACATCTGTTGTCAAAGTGGCTGTTTGTGCGTCGTATTATGGTCTTTTACGAGTGTGCTGTATGGCCCAACATCGCCGTCTTCATCACAGAACATCTGTTATAATCTGATATGGAACGCCAAAACTGTCTTGTTATGACCATTTTTCATTATATGATGTGCATTTACCTTTATTTGATGTGCACTTGTCATTAGATGATGTGCACTTACCTTTATATGATGTGCACTTGTCATTATATGATATGCAAACACCTTTATATGATGTGCAAATATGCTTATATTATGTGCAAGTATCTTTATATGATGTCCAAACATCTTTATATGTTGTGCAACTACACTTATATGATGTGCATACATACTTATATGATGTGCATACATACTTATATGATGTTCATACATACTTATATGATGTGCAAATGTACTTATATGATGTGCAAATGTACTTATATGATGTGCAAATGTTCTTATACGATGTGCAAACATTCCCATATGATGTGCAACTATCCTTATATGATGTGCATTTATATGATGTGGTTGTGTCATTATATTATGTGCTTGTAATCTTATGTTATGTTGTTCGGTTAACTTCATTATATGATGTCGAAACGACATTATATGATGTGCTTTCATCGTCGTTATGGTCAATGAACATGATTACGATTAGAATGATTACCGTCTACGTCATAACTGATTCCGATCTGCTTCTGCAGAATTAACATAAACCCGGATCAAATCATAAGTTATTTAAAAAGATAAAAACCTTGACATGTTTGTTCCTCGATTTAAGATGAAAAAAATCACACCAAATATTGATGGAAAATTGTCAAATTATGAATTTTAATCGGTGGGTCTACAATAATGAATATACGGGATCTACAGTAATGAGCATACAGTTAACTTATTACGTTTTAGAAATAGAGCTTTAATCTTTTAAGCGAAAGTGCATTTTTAAGATAAAGTGAGACAGTACATTTTAACAAAAAATAACGTTTCAAAGATTTCGGCGGAAGATTAAGATCAATTAATGCAGGAACTTGTTGAAGAATTTCCCGGCAGCGGCGAAAATATGATAAAACAAATTGTGTGGCTCTTATTTATAGCTTGCTGTTCGGTTTGAGTAAAAGCTCCGTGTTGAAGGCCGTATTTTGACCTATAATTGTTTACTTTTTACACATTATAACTTAGATGTAGAGTTGTCTCATTGGCACTCATATCATATCTTCCTATTTCTATTCTTTGCAAAAGACACCAATGAACTCAAAGTCAATTTTAAAAATATTTTATAACGATAGCTACAAAATTATCCTCTCTTGCATATATAATTATACCGGTATGGGTGATTGGTTGGTTAATTTGTTGATTGATTGCTTTTTAACGCCACTTTCAACATTATCGTGTTATTTCGTGGCGGTGTGTTTATAGAGATGTGGGAAGCCGAAGTCCCCGGACAGAACTACCGACTTTCGGTACGAAAAACTAATAATTCTATTCAATTGAAATCGGAGTCGAGCTTACCTGCCACGTGTGGGGTTCGAACTCACAACCTACATGTAAGTGTTGACAGGCTAGATACTTGGACCACTCGGCCACCGAGTCTCCCCCCCCCCCCCAAAGGAATTAAAGGAGATATTGGATGACCTTCAACTCTGTGCATGACATTTGCTTGCATCTTTTTATTATGTTTTCATGCATTTATTGCACACTTACATGATTATGAATGTATGCTTGACGTCCAGCAGAAAATTAAAATATATATATATAAAAGACTATGTGGTATGATTGCCAACTCTCCACAAGACACCAAATGACACAGAAATTACCAACTATAGGTCACCGTACGGCCTTCAACAATGAGCAAAGCCCATACCGCATAATCAGCTATAAAAGGCCCGAAATGACAAATGTGAAACAATTCAAACGAGATAACTAACGGCATAATTTATGTACAAAAAATGAACGATAAACAAATACCGTTATGTAACACATCAACAGACGACAACCACTGAATTACAGGCTCCTGACTTGGGAAAGGTGCATATTCGTACGGGAACATATGAATGTGAAATGAATAGTAACCCTGTTTTGTAATAGACCGACACCCTGAGTCGGATTTTTAACATGCTACTTCGCAGAAATCCATTTCACCTTACGGTGTTACCCGGACAGATTATTCTGATTCCGAGCCGAACAAGTTTTTGATTTTACTCCTTAATTTAGCAGGGAAGCAGCAAATACCAATTATAAATTCTTTGGTTTTGAACCGGCCGGAATTCGAACCTACGATCAGCAACACTAGAGGCTAACATGCTACCATGAAAGCCACTAGACAGTTACCCGTAATATAAAAAGAAAGCCGTTCAGATATACAACTCCGTAAAAAGGGCTAACATACTGACCATTGATTTTTTTTTTTTTTACGAATGCGGGTGAAAAGGGGGGGGGCATGTTTTTTTGTAAATGTTTGATTCCAAGTTTCTTGAAAGATATTTTATCTTTTTTAGGAGGGAATCAATATAATTGTTTCCATTGAAGATGAGAGAAAAAATAAAACAATAATGAAATAAAAAAAATAACCATATTATTTTTTAAAAAGAGTTTTTTCATTAAAGTCGAAAAATATGTTTGTCCTGGAACAAGGAAGTACACGTCCTCCTGCCCACATTTCATGTTTACATCACGATGACCGTGAGGGTATTCCAATGTATTGTCGCAACAGAGATATGACTTTCAATTTTGACTGGTACATGTAACCGATCGTACTAAAACGCAGACATAATCGAGCGCAAAATAACATTCCTTGTCGCTTCAAGTAATACTCATAAAAACATTCTTTTTAGAACATATTAAAAATTAATAATATGAAAATGTTGCGTCGTTAGAAATTTATTTATACATTTGTAAGTAATATATATGCACACGTACAGAACAATTGTGTTAACGCATGCGGAAGAATATCTCAAGAACATCTATGCTGGAAAAATGAAAGCCTACATTAATCCAAACTATTAGAAAATCCGAATTATTACAGAAGAGTTTTCACCATGCACTTGCACTGCACTATTATTAGAATAGAAGAAGAGAATGCTATAGCATCTGAATCAAAATTATGTATACATGTAACTGTTTATATACAAATATTAATTTAATATATAACAACAAACCAGAGTACACTGATTTGTATCACTACGATATAATTGTGATTACGGTGAGGTTGAATTCCACTGATTTGTATCACTACGATATAATTGTGATTACGGTGAGGTTGAATTCCCTGTCATTTATTCATCATCCAAGCACGAACTTGTCTCAGAAAAAAACATATATCTCTGTAAGTTTACCTCACTTTCAGGTATTAAGATGTGATTTTCTTTTAGACAAGTGCGTGTGACCATCCACGAGAACTTGCGGTCAACCGATGTTCAGTACTTTAGTCCTTTGATACTGTTTGTTATAGTAAATATTACATCGGCCAATGAAATTCAGCCTTCACATTTTTGAAGGTGTATATAAATCCGACAAAACCGAGAATGGTCTTTATACAGAAAACAGAATGGAGCCTTTTCAGATCCGCGTAATCATAGCTGGGACACACAATATCTGTAATTTAATTAGATTTGTGTCTGAATGAACATAAAACACTGTATTTATTTTTTGTTTACTGAGGCCTGGTGGTCTCTTACAGATAGAGAGTTGTGTTTTCAGTTTTTCTAAGTAAAGATTTACGGCGGTGACTTTTAATATTTTGCGTTTATCTTTAAAACTACAATAGATTAAAAAAATAATAGTGCAATGTTTCTGAATATATTCTATGGTAAATTTTAAGGTCCTATTTTGGGCAGTTTTGGCTCTTATGAGTTTTGTTGCTTTATTGCCTATTATCTTGATACTTATATATAGAGAAACCTTTTCTTAGCAAAAGTTTTCTCGTTTGAATTAATTGTTTTACATTGTTATCATGGGGCCTTTTATACTGACTATGCGGCATGGGCTTGCTCATTGTTGAAGGCCTTACGGTTACTTATATTATAGTTATTAATTTCTGTGTCATTTTGGTCTTTTGTGGAGAGTTGTCTCATTGGCAATCATACCACATAGTCTTTTTTATATTATAAAAACAGATTTAAAAATAAGTAAATTATAATTATTTATTTTTTGTCATTTTCATCATTGGTGGTGGGGGTGGGGTAGGAAAAATGGGAATTCCGTGATATTGAAGAAAAAAAACACAATCATTCCAAAGACATAAATTTTACACCCCCCTAAAAACCACCAGAGAACAATAACACACACCTTTCTCAATACATTTGTTCGTAATAACAAAAAAACAACGCATTAAATTCCTTTTGCATTATATAAGTTTAAAATAGCACGTCAATAGTGGATCTAGAACTTCAAGTGTGGAAGTTGTTTGAGACTTGAATTTAATTTGGCTATACCGGTTATGGTCTCATTGATATTTATCACACTCTCATTCAATATAACTAGTTTCAGATGAAACATACTCTGATAGAAGAAAATTAATTATTTGTTGAAAAAATAAGGATTTAGATTTTAATAGATGAGGCTAGCGGAGCTAGGCGTAAAATTGACGTCTTTCGAGTAATAACTATTAATTTTTACAGGGGGTAACCGATGAGGGTCGAACCCTAAACAGTTAGGGCAAGTACGGACATAACCATTCCAGCTTTATACAGGTATTAATTTGAATAAATTTATTATTCAATATCTGACACACCATAGGTTTGTGACACATAATAAATGTGGTCTAAGATTTTTAAAAGTTGAAATTGGGCAATTACCTATTACATGTATATTGTCCATTATCCGAAATCTAAATATATTGCTAGATTCAACATATCAAAGAACCCTAAGAATTGCTTATTTTAAGTGCCGTTTTGGCCACTTATTTCTACAATGTTTTTGTCTGGCAACAAAGTATTTACGGACAACGAACAAATCGCAAAAACATTATGCTGCGTCAAATCTATAAATATAAACAATTGAATACAACCATTCTATTTTTTTTTTAAATCAAAATTAAAGGCTCCCTTAATTCTTCCTATCCCCTCTTTATTGGGGTTGCAAATGACCGGTCCATTATATTAGACATTACTCTATCAATAACCCGTTTTTGTCCAAATTTTTTGTCTTTCTTCAGAAAAGTGATATATAAAGACAAACTGCTAAAGCTAAAATGATCAGCAAAGCAAACTTTACAAAACAATAAACATACTGGAAATTCATGTATTTACTTCTTTAAAAAAAAGCCGCTAACGCAAGATATAAAGATATTGTCAAATATAAGCCTAGTACAATGAGCATAGAGCATGGCATAAAACTGTATATCCATTATTGCAGACTTCGTATGTTCATTATTGTAGACCCATTGATTAAAACTTAACTTCGCAATTCACAATTTGACAATTTTCCAATAATATCTGGTGTAATTTTTTCATCTTAAATCGAGGAACAAACATGTCAAGGTTTTTTTCTTTTTACATCTCAACCCTTTTCCAAACGATAGCTACAGATTTGATCCGGGTTTATATTAATTCTGCAGAAGCAGATCGGAATCAGTTATTACGTAGACAGTAATCATTCTAATCGTAATCATGTTCATTGACCACAACGACGACGAAAGCACATCATATAATGACGTTTCGACATCATATAATGAAGTTAACCGAACCTCATGATATAAGATTACAACCACAACATATAAAGATGTTTGCATATAATATAAGGGAAAATGCACATCATATAAGGATGTTTGCACATCATATAAGGATGTTTGCACATCATATAAGTATATTTGCACATCATATAAGTACATTTGCACATAATACAAGTATATGTGCACATCATATAAGGATATTTGCACATCATATAGGAATGTTTGCACATCGTATAAGGATATTTGCGCATCATATAGGAATAAAATTGAGAATGGAAATGGGGAATGTGCCAAAGAGACAACAACCCGACCATAGAAAAAAAACAACGGCAGAAGGTCACCAACAGGTCTTCAATGTAGCGAGAAATTCCCGCACCCGGAGGCGTCCTTCAGGTGGCCCCTAAACAAATATATACTAGTGCAGTGATAATGAACGCCATACTAATTTCCAAATTGTACACAAGAAACTAAAATTAAAATAATACAAGACTAACAATGGCCAGAGGCTCCTGACTTGGGACAGGCGCAAAAATGCGGCGGGGTTAAACATGTTTGTGAGATCTCAACCCTCTCCCTATACATCTAGCCAATGTAGAAAAGTAAACGCATAACAATACGCAAATTAAAATTCAGTCCAAGAGAAGTCCGAGTCTGATGTCAGAAGATGTAACCAAAGAAAATAAACAAAATGACAATAATACATAAATAACAACAGACTACTAGCAGTTAACTGACATGCCAGCTCCAGACTTCAATTAAACTGACTGAAAGATTATGATTTCATCATATGAACATCAGGCACAATCCTTCCCGTTAGGGGTTTAGTATCATACCATCATAACATATATGAGAAGAACATAACCCGTGTCATGCCAACAACTGGTTTTTGAATAAATGTGTTTAGTTCCGATGCAAAGACCCTATAAGTGAATCAATATTAACGCCAAAATATGCAATCTTTAATGACCTGACTACAGTATCGTAACTATATCCCTTCTTAATAAGTCTATTCAAAGGTTTTGTTAGTTTTTGAGGTGAATACTGACACCTTTGTGCTTTATAAAGACTATTTCCATAAACAAATTGGATGTGAAATACCTGAACGTAAAAGAAGTCTGCATGTTGAGCTAAATTTACGAATGATGTCCTTATACCGATGATAAAATTTAGTAAATGTTTTGACTAGTTTGTGATATCGAAAATCCTGGTGTTATCATTTTTCAGTAATACATAAATTACTCTCGTTAAAATCTAAAACATTGTTACATACACGAGCGAATCGTACAAGTTGAGATATATAAACACCGTAAGACGGTGACAATGGAACGTCACCATCTAAAAATGGATAATTAACAATAGGAAATGAAAAATCATCTCTTTTATCATAATTTTTAGTATTCAGCTTTCCGTTAGTGATATAGATATCAAGATCGAGGAAAGGACAGTGGTCATTGTTAGTATTAGCTTTATTTAAAGTAAGTTCAGCTGGATAAATTTCTTTAATATACATACTGAAGTCATCATTATTGAGAGCCAAAATATCATCCAAATATCTAAAAGTATTATTAAATTTGTTTATCAGATGTTGTTTCGATGGGTCTTTGCTTATTTTTGTCATAAATTGTAACTCATAGCAATACAAAAACAGGTCCGCAATAAGTGGTGCACAGTTAATCCCCATTGGAATTCCGGTAATCTGACGATATACGGAATTCCCAAAGCGAACAAAAATGTTATCTAGTAAAAATTCAAGGGCATATATAGTATCAAAGCATGTCTAATTGACATAGTTTTTTTGTTTATTGCTACTAAAAAATGACCTAAAAGAGTTTGAACATATATATTCACATTCTGACTTTTTAAATGTCCATTTAATTAGGTGTGTGAATTTTTTCTTAATGAGAATGTGGGGCAATGTGGTATACAGGGTAGAAAAATCAAAAACTTTGAACAGATTTAAAATCACCAATATAAGCATGCAATTTATCAAGTACTTCCACCGAGTTCTTGACACTCCAAAAGTAATTAATTTCACTATTTTCTCACATCATATAAGTATATTTGCACATCATATAGGGATGTTTGGACATCATATATAGATACTTGCACATACTATAAGCATATTTACACGTCATATGAAGGTGTTTGCACATCATATAATGACAAGTGCACGTCATGTAAAGGTAAATGCACATCATATAATGACAAGTGCACTTCATATAAAGGTAAATGGACATCATATAATGAAAATGGTCATTCATAACAAGACAGTTTTGGCGTTCCATAATCTGATCACATTTTTTCCAATTTATTTCTAATGGGGGACGATAATTGGTCGCCTTTTGTAAAGTATATTACTTCTCCGCCTTGAATGAGGTTAAGGTCCCCTATAACTACGAGGCCAAAGGTAGTGTCTATACTTCATTGTTTACTATATGTCAACTTCTTCTGGTGTTCTTTTACATATAAAACATTAAGGTTGACTCTTAGTCATTTAAATAGGAAAGTATCATGTTTCAAGTAAATATCACTCTTTTTTTAAACTTTACATTAACCATGATATAATAATAATATATTGAAAGCTGAAAAGAAAAGATTAGTATACTGGGAATATTTAATATGAAGTTGATAACGAAAATGCACAGAAGATTTACGTTGCATGTAGAAATGAATATAGGGAGACATTTTTATTTTATCGTTTGTTTCGGGTAAAATCATCAAATAGTCCTAACGATGGTTGTTCGTTATATTTATTTTTTTAGGAGATTCTTTTACAGAGCATGACGGTCAAAAATTCACGACAAAAGATCAGGATAATGATGTTTATTCTGGAAATTGTGCTACTGAGTTCAAAGGAGCCTGGTGGTATGCGGCATGTCATAGTTCAAATCTGAATGGACTCTATCTATCCGGCAACCATTCGTCTTATGCTGATGGAGTGAACTGGTTTAAATGGATGGGACACTTTTACTCCCTGAAAACCACAGCAATGATGATGAGGAGGTTGAAATAGCACATTAAACTTATATTCTTCTCCAAGGAGTATTTAATTATAATATCTTAACTTATCAGTTGTTTGTCTATCTATCTTAAGTATTTCCCACCGCCGTTGAACAGTTCATATTCTTATATTACCTTATACTGTGCTTGTGGTGTATAAGATTATATGTCTTGAGCATATTTTTTTCTCGTTATGAATAAAGCACGCTTAAAGAACCTAATTTTTAGAGTTTATTTTAACTTTGCAACTTTCTGTACCACTTAACCATGCATAGGCGCTTCGATGATATCATGATTTTCGGTAACGTTATTCAAACCAATTTTTTAAGTACCCTCTCATAGTCGTATTTGCTAAGGACATTCGGTTGTCTCAAAATCTACACAAATAACCTACTAAACTATCCCTTCAAAGATATTTCAGTTGATACACTTAATGAAAAGTGCTTTAATTTTATACAGATTTTCAGTGATACCGTAGAAATTTTTAAACATTCCACCCCTAGTTCCAGGATCATTATATTACTTGTAAGTCTATTGTCAATTGTTAATCATTTTGTTTTAAAAATAAGATATCAAATATAATTCATTCAGGTTTCCGAAAACATTTAGACTTAACATATAACTGATAACCACCACAATGAGTAAATCAAGTACTATCTTTTAAACAAATGTCTAAATTAGAAAATGAAAATTAAAGGGAATTAGTAAGAGTCCATCAGAGATTGTCAACTATCCAGAATTTAAAAAAACTAGAAACTCGTTATCAACCTGGTGTATGTGGTAATATATTTTGACATGTGAGAAAACAGCACTTTGTGTCTGTCGTCGTCGTTGATATACACTTTTACAGCAAATCGTTCTTTTGAAACTATCGGGCAAAAATTTTAAACAAACATACCGACGATCATCTATGCGGTATCCTGTCCGTTGACTTCTATTGCTATCAACTAGTCACCAACATAACAGCTTTAAGCAGAAAGATGAGTGAAATGAAAGAATTGTCTTTTATTTTTTAAACCCTAATATATTTATTTTGAACATATTTATGAGACAAATCTTATAGGAAACGTTAATTCTCAAAATCACGCTTTGTACAGTTACAGTACAATTGACAGCATTTAATGTTACTGTTCCCTCTTGGTCGATATCTACAGCAACACTCAATAGAAATAAATCATCAAAATGCGCATCTGATGCATTAAAATTTGTCCGATTTCATGTTTCTGCAAGCCTCAGTGGTGATTTAATTCAGTGTCAACTGCAGCCTATTTGGTAACTTTTTGAATTTAATTACAAAACATGGTTATGACAAGCTCTTGTGATACTGTACATGTCGGCGTAAAGTCACATATTTCATGGAGTTATGATTTACTATGAAACAACCATTCTTATGATACTGAACAGTCTAGGTAACTGTAGTTATTTGTTTAATATAATCTTAAACGTTAATATATCAGTAACTGCACTCTATTATGTACTCTTCTAGGTAAATGAATATTTATAATTCTAAAAATAATGGTGACGTAACAAAGACAAACTAACAAACGATAGCGATATTAATAATATCTCTCTATAAGGCTCTCAATTTTAATGAACGCACCTCACAAACGAATATATTGTTTCCAAGTCAAAAGGTCAATACCATATTGTTCCCGGTAGAAAAACCAAATTTCACACGGTCTTATGTCTGTGAAATAAAAGTCATAGGACAAGAAAGAACCTTGTATGACTTCTGCATGATCAAATTCAACCAAAGCATATGATCAGAACTGCAATCGTTTTACAGTGTCTTGAAAACAATCACCTATTGAAGCTTTTGCAGTAACTGAAATAACAATATCAGTAATGAACATCATTATGCTTATATTTGCCTATTTATGCCGTACCTTAACCTTTTATGGTTTACTTTTATAAATTGTTATTTGAATGGAGAGCTGGCACTCATACCACATCTTCCTATATCTATCAGATAAAAAAGAAAATCTCTATTGTAAGTATCCGATAAAAACTAATTTCTTTAAATTTAGAAAGGTAATTCACAGTTCGAGAGTGAGTATGAAAACTTATCATAGTAAAACTAAGTTTTATCGACGACGAGTTTATTTTCAATCATTATTCATATTTGAAAAAGGCTTAAATCCCTTAATCAACGACCACTTTAGAATAAGTCAAGGTGTTCAATTGCACGAAAATGAATTTATGTAATATTGCCATTGTTAGTAGGAACTTAATTTTAATTAAAGCAAAAATCCAAGAAAACCTTTAATGTTACATCATGCATTATAAAACGTTTTTTATTTACATAATCATGACTACAGATTTATATTTCAGAGACAAAAATTGACAGCTACTTACCTACTGTAGTAGGATCTTAATGTCCTTCCAGAGCACTTGATGACACCCAATATAGAAGTTTATGAAAAGGTTCATATTGTTCAAGCATGTTTATGTGTAAACGACTTTTTTATTACGATGTGTTCTGTTTTCTCTCGTATATTTATGCATTTCACAAAAAGGAAGTAATAACCAGATTGTTAAAACTTAGATGTTTTAATGAGATCACAATTTGTATTCGACCATTTATACATGTTATACTCAAAATTTTAATGGAAATAGACCCTAATTCCTCCAAGAACATACTTGATAACATTCCCGATCTTAGTTATAATTAATAGATTATATTTAATTTCCTATCTGCCAGTTTGCTAACTTCCTTATAGAGATTTGGGTGTTTAAATAGAATCTGATAACTCGAATTACGTACCTTCACCTGCCTGGAGATATTTGATTTAGTCCGAATGCCGCTCTTAAATAGTTTCCGTTGTAGACTTTTTCAAAAACAGAATCTTTTTTTCTAGATCAGTTTAAAGGAAGTCCGAGTTCAATATTGACCTTGATATTAAGAAATAAATTTCAATCAATATCTAAATAAAGTTTCATCATCCTCTTTTGAATAATCTATACTTTAAATCTTGAAATGTAAGCACGCTGTAATAAAGTCTGTGTTTATATGCATACTCATAACTACATATTAATGTTGTGTAAAATTGCATTTACGTCAAGATAACGATATTCGTGTCATTACAGAGCATCCAATTTGAACTTCATATTTTTGTGAGGTTTAATTTTTAGTTAATTATAAAGTGCTATGGACACTATGTTTTGTGTCCTTTTGATTTCGATAAAGATGTTCTCTGTCTTCTTCCATATAACTTTTAATGAGAAAGTGATAACCACTTTGTTAAAATTTCAATCTTTTAGTGATATATAATATTATTAAACCATTTTTCAATTGATATGGTAAAGTTATATACAAAAAAATATCTAGATATAACTTTATAATTTTGACTTCAAAAAATAATTTGATCTTATGTTTTTAACTTCTTGTTATTTTCTAAAATTGTTTTTATATACTTTGGGTTTTAAAACCTACTTATTGATGCTAGTGGGTATATATAGAAATTGATTAGCTAAAATTTTGTACCCGCTCCTGTTTTAGAGATATAAATGTCCCCCCCCCCCCCAAAAAAAAAAAAAGAAAAACAATAAATTAAGTCTCCACAACTTGGTTGGTCAGCATGCCGGTCTTAAAATTATTTCCGCCTTGAATCTTTTTTTAAATCGTCGTATTTTCCATAAATATCTCGTCTTTTTAAACCAATATACTTACTAATATACTAGGGAGATATATAATTCATAAGCATTTGGCACTTACCCGATTTGTAACAATTAACCAGCGGTATTCTACTGCTGCCTTACTTCATTTATAACATGACCAGTAATAAATTCATTGATAAAGTTATAAGAATAGAGTTAGAATCGCCAACGTATTATGATTCGAATTCCTTATATTTAAATCCATTCGTGTTTCTTTAAAAAAAAAAAGAGGGACGAAAGATACCAGAGGGACAGTCAAACTCATAAATCGAAAATAAACTGACATGGCTAGAAATGAAAATGAAAAACAGACAAACAGTAGTACACATGACACAACACAGAAAACTAAAGAATTAACATTTGGTATTTAGTACAAACAAACAAAAAAAGAAGTCCTTAGGTATTCTCTTTTAATTGTACATAAATAAAGGCAACAGTAGTATACCGCTGTTCAAAACTCATAAATCCATGGACAAAAAACAAAATCGGGATAACAAACTAAAACCGAGGGAAACGCATTAAATATAAGAGGAGAACAACGACATAACACTAAAATGTAACACATATAGACAAAATCCCACGAGAATAACATAAGTAAGACTATCTCGGTTTTTATTTAAGCTTCCTTAATATTTTCTTTAATACTTACAATTGATATTGTGAGACAGAGTAATACATTAGTAATAAATTAATATCAAGCTCTATTTGAAAGGAAAGAACAGCCTTTTTCTTTGCAGTAATAATCATAGCATACACGAAATATATCGCTCTTGCCATTATCAGATAAAACAAGATCATCTCAGCAAAGTTCAGGTAAAAAGGTGTGTCTTCGTTCTTCGCGATAACAAGTAATACTATATCTACCATTGGTCTAACGAGTTAACATATTTAAACAAACGAATCTCAAGGAACAAAACTGAGAAAGGAAATGGGGAATGTGTCAGAGCGAAAACAACCCGACCACAGAGCAGACAACAACTTTATTTAAGTATGTTCATGAGAAGCACAAGTTGTAAATAAAATTAGTAATTATAATTTTAAAAAATGATTGACAGCTTGAACTAATATTATACACTGATGACGTTACCAATTTATCCAATTAGATGGGGGCTCGCGCAAGTCAGTATTGAATTGGACTTACTTTAGTGGTATGATACACCTGAGAATCACATACATTTTCGTAACAAGGAAATAAACATTAATTGTATGACAGTAAGTTTTGTTTTATTTTCAATTATCATGATATTGTCGGAACATTTTTTTTATTTGACAGGTTGTTAATTTCATTGAAAAAGTGCATAAAGTAACATTTTAGCTTTTCGAACCACGCCTTCAATGTTTATTTTATTTAAAGTGTGTACTTCTATTAAATACGCCTTTTTGTGAGCATACAAAACAAAACGATATTTATATCTACATTAATGTATTAATTTTTAAAAAATCTATAATATATGCTTTTCCTTGCTTAAAGTAGGGTTATTTAATGGTTCTCTTTTAAACTTTTATGTATACAAATTATTGAGTGATTGCAATCATAATTTTATGATTTATTACCAATCAATCAAGACAACGAACATATTTCAAATGGATTTTTTTCAATCAAAATCCAATCATGAACAGCTTTAATTATTTCTCTTTTTGTAGAGCTGCGTCTATCTCATGTAAAGGCAAAATTTATGTTATTGAATAAGGCATGAGGATAAATCTATATTAAAAAAATATGTTTTATTACTTTTTCATTATAAAATTGAGTCTCTCTGTATGTATAGATATTGTTCAAAATCTATCCTGATAACGATTTTCTCTGGGTTAAAATAACCAATACGTTTAAAAGGCGAGTATAATTTTCTCAAACAGGCTCTCTTAGTTAAAGACTTCAAACACCTCAAATAAGGTTCTATCATATACAAATAGAAAGCTTATGTTTATGGTTATATAATATACAAATAGAAAGCTTATAACTATTACTGGTCTCTGTAAAACCATGGTCAAAAGATCTAGATATAGCTTTTCTATCATAAAATGAAACGAAAGACGTGTGCACCTGATTGACCAGTGAAGAGGCCAATCCCACATTCTTGACAATAAAGATTTACTATATAATATTCCTCTTCACTACTCGCAGTTCTTTTTTTAAATGACTAACACCTACTTCTATTCGATTTTGGTTTGGAAACTTATTTATTGAGGCTTGGAGGCTTATATAAAATCGGATAACCCAAGTTGCGAATACTCTTTTTTGAAGAAATAACCTTTGCAAAATAAAATTGTTTAAATGCTTCCACAATTTTTTGGTTTGTATGCCAAACAATTATTTTTGCCTTAGATTTTGTTCTCCGAATAGATTCTGTTCATTTGCATTAATAGCTCGGGTCCATACGAATGTTCATAGAGATATATGCTCAAAAATC
Organism: Mytilus galloprovincialis; assembly: GCA_037788925.1. Lineage (NCBI taxonomy): Eukaryota > Metazoa > Mollusca > Bivalvia > Mytilida > Mytilidae > Mytilus > Mytilus galloprovincialis. The sequence continues at coordinate 40,503,019 of CM075333.1, read as the reverse complement.
ATATTCTACTGTTAGTTATGACCAGTGAAAAATTATGTATCGAGAATTGAAGAGTTACGTTTCAAACTAAGATTTCCTTAATTTTTGTTTCTGTTTCCTTTCAAGTAAATCTATATAAGTCTTTATAACATTTATGTATAAGAAAAAAACAAAATAATAAGATGTCCTGGTACTATTATTTTACAAATTTACACAGGGACATTATTCAAACTTTTTGGTAAAGCTTCTTATAACATTTTCTTTAATTGTTAAGCTGATATTGTGAAACAAAGAAACACATTCATATCAAGCTTAAGTATTTATGTTTAAGTGCAAACATAATAATGAATTATCCTAGGATATATTCTTCACAATTTTACACTAGGAAGTCTTTCTTAGTTTGGTTTCAGCTTCCTTCACATTTCTTTCAAAGTTCCTATTGATATTGTAAGACGAAGTCACGAACTGATATCGAGCTTCATTAAAATAATTATGATGTCTATATCTTTGCAGTACAAATAAAGGCATGCACGGAATATATGTGTTGTTGCTGTCTACGAATAATAGTCGATTATCTCAGTAAAATTAAGGTTAAAAGTATTTCTATGTGCTCAGCGATAAAAAAAATTAAGAACTATAACTACCATAGCTAAAACGAGTTAACATATTCAGCAATTAAACCTGAAAGATTGGTTTGATTAAATGCGTTAATAAGGAAAACAAATATCATATATTATTTGTCGTATAAATAAAAAGAGGACAGCTTGAAGTAATATTAGACACTTTTAACCTTACATATTTATCCAATGAGAATAGGCTCTCATAAAAGTCAGTGGTGCAACTGACTTACAAAGTGATCGTGCACACTTTAAACACACCTGGAAATTCGTAACAAGGATATTAAACATTTTTCTGATGTCAGTTAGTTTTGTGTGGTTTTTTTTTCATATTGTACAAATAAGTTTATTTTATATGTTGTTCATTTTATTTGAAAAAGTGAGTAAATAGATTTAAGCTTTTTGTTCGAACGGATTCGTTATTTCATATCTAGTAATCCCTTATGTGGGCATTTAATTATAACGATAAATATAACTTCATATATGCATTAGTAAAAAACACATCTCTCTTATGTCAATGGTTCTCATTTAAAATTATATTGATGCACATTCTTAACAGGCGATTTTAATGATTATTTCTAAACGCGTAATCAAAACAAAACATAACAAATGATTTTTTGTTTTTTCTCTATATATTTTTAAATGTTTAGCTTCATAAACATTCGGGATATGTATATGTTTCACGATTGGGGTGAAGTTTCAGCCTTTAAAAAAAATCCAAATGAATTTTGTTCCATAGCTAAGCTCCACCTAGTTTCCTTCTGAAACTGTAGTGAAGTTTTATGTCTAGTTGTCAAAGTATTGTATAACATCAAATTACTAATAAGAGACCTTAGTTTTACACTAACACATTTCGTAGCAAATTGAAACATCTTAATATTATTATTATTATTTTTATTATTTATTCTTTTAGAAGAACTACTGATACTACTGATAAAGTGAGACGAAGCAACGAATTTATATCGAGCCAAATTGACAGAAAGGTAAGGTCTAAATCTTTGCAGTATAAATCTATATATAGCATTTAAGAAATATATTCGTTATTGCTTTCACCGAATAATTTTATATCATTTTCGAGAAGTTAAGGTTCCTTTACATTTTCTTTTAAAAGTCGTCTTGAGATTGTGAGACGAAGTTACAAATTTATATCCAGCTGCATTGAAGAATCTTCACATACAAGAAGTATATTTGTTCTTGCTATCACGAAGTAATATTATATGTTATATTTGTTATTCTCGTGGGGTTTTGTCTGATGCTTGGTCCGTTTCTGTGTGTGTTAGTTACATTGTAGTATTGTGTCGTTGTTCTCCTCTTATATTTATGCGTTTCCCTCAGTTTTAGTTTGTTACCCCGATTTTGTTTTTTGTCCATGGATTTATGAGTTTGAACAGCGGTATACTACTGTTGCCTTAATATATCATCTAGTTAATGTCTCGAAGATTCATTTCTACGTGCTTCTCACGATAACAATAAGTACTGTATATAAAATCATAATTCTTCCGAGTCAACATACTTGTTTAAATATGTTTATGAGTAAGACAAGAGGTGTTTGTATACTGTTGTTTGTATTTTTCTCTTTTTCTGTTTTTGCCATGGCGTTATCAGATTCTTTTTCGACTCATGAGTTTGAATGTCACTTTGATATTGTTTGCCTCTCTTTCAATAAGTGCATTTTTTGTTGAGCTAGTATTATCTTTTATTAAAGCAAATTTAAAAAGATTGAATAAGTTACGTCTGGCGTATCAAATTATAATCCTGGTACCTTTGCTAACTATTTACATTACTGGGTCGATGCCACTGCTGGTGGACGTTTAGTTCCCGAAGATATCACCAGCCCAGTATTCAGCACTTCGGTGTTGACATGAATATCAATTTTATGGTCATTTTATAAATTTCCTTTTACAAAACTTTGATTTTTTTTCAAAAACTTAGAATTTCTTATCCCAGGAATAGATTATCTCATCCGTACTTGGCACAATTTGTTTGAAATTTTGGGTCCTCATTGCTCTTTGTTCTTGCTTGGCTTTGCAATTTTTTTTATCTGAGCGTCACTGATGAGTCTAATGTAGACAAAACGCGCGTCTGGCGTATTAAATTATAATCCTGGTACCTTTGATAACTTTTTACGTATTCGCTCATGGATAAGAGAAATTAACTTTGAAAACTTAAAAAAGAACCGCTTTTTCGATTTTGATGGTTCGCATACCCCTCTGAAATTATTTCCTCCTTCGAATATTTCTTTTCCAAATAGAGAATGTTCTGTTCCATAAATAACTTTCGTCGGTTCATATCAATATGCTTACAAATAAACATGGAGATGTATACTCCATGAGCATGTGCTGCTCTTAAATTATGACCAGTGGCAAATGTATAATAATAAAAATCAAGAAAACGCCATTTCTCGATTTTCTTTTACGTAAGTATTACAAGTCTCTTTAACATTTATGTTTTAGTACGAGCAAAATAAATGGTGTCCCTTGACATGCACCTTATAAATTTACACAAGGACATTTTCCAGTTTTTTTAAATCTTCCTTAAACATTGTCTTTTAATTGTAAAGGTGATTTTCTGAAACAATAAAACTATTCATATTAAGCTAAAACAAAATAATAAATCACCCTCTGTCATATGCATGATATTCTTTTTTAAACTTTTTCGTCAATTTTTTGTTTCAGCTTCCTTTAGTATTTGCATTAAATACAAAAGTGTTAAAACAAATCTAAATGTATAACAAGCTCCTTCGAAAGAAATTTTAGGTCTATATTTTCTGAGGTTACGAAGTATTCCAATGTGCTTCACGGTAAACACAATGGTGACTTCTATATATAATTTAAATAAACGTATCAATGTGAATTAAAATCCAATTATGAATAGCTTTCGTTAAATCACTATGTGTACCGTTTATTTTGTCTTCCCCAATTTGCAATGAGTGTCGGTTACAAACTAAACTTTAGGAAAAACAGATTTTACTTAAATTGCTTATTGATGCAACATTCCGACAGCGCTGCATATATTTCCAGTTGAATCAATATTCTACGCCATGCGATTCAAGGAAGCTATTGATTCAAGTGTTCAAAATAGTAATATTGAAAGCCATCTCTTAGTCTGATTTATGGACCATATCATGATTTGGTTGACTGTTTGGGATAATCTGTATCACACTTGCTGGAACGCAGGATATTCCTGTTCCTCCTATTTGACTTTGTAATTTGAGTCTGATCGCTGGTTTTGTTTTTTTTTTTCTTGCATAAGAAAATCGACGGCTGCCATATTTTGAACAGAAACTGCTTACCCGTCCGATAACCTGAGTTTAGACTCGTTGTTTATAATGTTCGAATCGACCATATTTAGCTTTCTTATTGGGGTTTTGTTATTCTTGATCGTCTTCTCGTCTTTGTTTTGTTTATATCGATTCAATTGCTGGGTTATTCTTAACACATGATTTAATCTGATCGTCATATTCCTCAACCTAATATCATAATCGAAGCTAGGAACGACGCGGTTTGTTTTTGCAACACCAATACAAGAATACGCATAACTCAATGCTCTTTAACTTTTTACTTGTTAAGATTTATAAATATTTTGATATAAGCGTCACTGATGAGTCTTATGTAGACGAAACGCGCGGCGTCAGGGGTACTAAATTATAATCCTGGTACCTTTGATAAATATTCCTGGCAACCAACGCATAATGGGATTCATAAAACTTTCGAAGAAAATGGTTTCCCCTTTACAAATTCGAACTCCTTATAAGCAACAACCCGCTATCAAAGGACATATAACGGGAAACGCTATAGCTTATATTATCAATAAAGAGATATATACTCTATGTGCAGGCGTTGATAGAATGTTGCTACCAATATAACAATAGGAATGCTGAATGTTTTGTCGTTAACGAAGTAAAGGATTGCTTTTAACCGACCGTTATTATCAGTTTTATATTGGGAGTCAAGATATGAAGCAGACTTGTATAATTTTTTTCATTTTTTTTTTTTTTTTTTTTTGTTGCATGGCATTGTCAGGTAGTGTTCGTCTTATGAGTTTGAATATCTCTTTGCTAGCTTTTGCCTATTTGTTATCAGTACATGTATCATTTTTTATTTATTATCCATGGAATTATAGATATGTATATATTCAAATGTATGTTTTCTGTGCGATTTTATCACAAAACAGTATTTTTAATTTTATAACCGATTGCTTTCAATATCTTCTTTTTTGCAGCCACCATGAATAGAAAGGCAAGAAACAAAGAAAGCGCTGACGAAGAATTTTTGTATGGAATGAAGAAAATTACATATTGGGAAAAATATGGTTTAAAACATTTTCCATATCCAGGAAGACGCAGATACACACCATCATTTCATCATTCTTTCGACGGCGGGATTATCATCTCAAATGATGTTTTTGGATTGACAATCAGTCAATTTGAACAAAAGTTTAGAGCTTGTTTAGAAAAAAGGACAAAACAAGAACAATGGATACTTAACCTCAGATATCCAGACAAATCTTCAAACGAATATATTGAATATTTACAGACTTGTACAGATCAAGGGAAAAGTATTTATATGGTTTACTTAGTATTTATTACATCACAAACAATGGGAATGTACAATATAAATGTTAATGATTTTGAAAATATGTTAATTCATACATGCTTTCTTTTACAAAATGTGACCTGGATGTAGAGCTGTTTCATTGGCACTCATACCACATCTTTTTATATTTATATATATTTATAAATTAACTTTTAACTTTTCAACAAATTCATTAATTTTGAAACCTATACTGCAAAAAAAATGTGAATATATGTGATATGTATTAAGTTAGCAAAATCTACTAGGTTTTGCATGCTGATGTAAATATAGCATTTCATACCGATAAATGAATATGTTAGGTCTAGTAAAAGGTTTCTGATACAAACGCTTGTAATCCACTGTAAATTAATTTTAACTTTTATCCTCATCATGATGCTTGGTACAAGACATTTGATTTCAACAGTCATGTAGGCCCTGTATATAAAGTAAATATCTGCAAGTGGATACGATATTCCCAAACCTCTGTTTCTAGCCTGATGTACTTGATGCAGGTTTACTGCTTTCAATGAAACTATTGCAATGAAGTTCATTAGATAAGTTGAAGTCATTCCGTTGAAAGATTTAAGGACGCCATCATAATTATGGAAAATATATGTCAAATATGAACACGAATATGTTCCACCTCTGTTGTAACCATAATTACGCCCTCTTTTTGTGTAAACAACGATCTTATTTACAATTTTGCATTACTTCACGTTCTTTTGCCTTATAACAGTTTTCAAAATTTATTATTCAAATATTAATATATACCAGAGACTAGAGATTTGAGTCGAACAAACACCATGCATATGAATAACAAGCTTTCGATATTTATGCCTTTAAAACCTCTTTCAATTTTAAATTTTGGTATCTTCTTATTTCAAAATAAACTATATAATTTCTATTCGATAAACTGGCTTTTGTTATTAACACCGACAAATAGTTGACGAAGTGGTATAGTAATTGTAAATACGATAATTTTTTTTAAAACTTACCAAAGAAACCAGGCATTCCAGATGCACGTTTTGTCTATACAACTATTTATCAGTGGCCTTCGAATCAAACCAATGTAATTGTTAAATTTAATACGAAGTTGAGGAACATTATGAACCGAAAGTTCATAAAAGTTGTGCAAAATAACGACTCAGACAATCCAGGCAATTATATTGAAATTAGTCATGTCTATTCAATGATATCAATTTTAAGAAAGCTTCTCTAGAAATTCAAATGAATGTGCACATATCATATTTTTGCAACCGTGTATTGATATATGGAATAGACGGTCTCAACGCGGTGGCTCCTACCCAATCATATTCCTATAAATGTATATGAGGTAAGATAAACAAAAACATAATGAGTCATGATACAACATCAACTTAAACGAAGAATGCAATACAACTACATGTCTAATTATTATATAAAAAATATTTTTTGCAGGCGTAGTTAATGTTTTAATCATATATTTCAATATTCATAGATAACTTGCTTTGGCCAGGAAATGATCTTGAGGAAAAAAACTTGTACGAACATTTAATACATACAGTTGGTACTGAAATAATTATACGTAATAGACAACGACTGTTTATCATACAGGATATGATATATAATTCAACTGCTGATCGTGCAACTAGAATATACAGTGGAAGTTTGGCAGAGGGATTGGATTTACCAGGTAGTGACCGAGATGTTATGTTCGTACTCCAAGACGTAGACGTAATACAGAATACACGAAATATAAAACAGTCATTACAACGGTCTACAGTAGTTATGGAGACAGACACTGATCATCCTGGATTTACTAGACTTAAATTGGTAGAAGATGAGATAAATGAATCCCTCCTGGTACCACCTGCCTCGTTTGGAAACCCTGGCAAATGTTTTTATTTATCACCATTAGGCTTTCTTGCTGGCGTTCAGCATATATATTCGAATGATCGAATCAAAACATCTTTACACGGTCCATGTTTTTCAGATAAACATCAAACTTATGATATGGCATTCTGCCTTCGAAGTAAATATTTACCTTACAGTGCAATTCCATGGGCAGTGCGTCATCGAAAGCAATGGCCTCCAAATCTCGTAATTGACAGGATCATCAATTACGGATGTCTTTTGGTACCAATAGGACCTAAGACTATACCAGAAAGTGACATTTTATGGAGATTATCTTTCTCTGTGGCAGAAAAACTACTTGTACACTCGTTTAATTTCACACAACTCTTATGTTACAGTCTTCTGAAATTAACATTAAAACGTGCTGTTAACACAAACGATAATGTCAAAGATTTGTTGTGTTCCTATTTTTTGAAGACGGCTTTATTCTGGGTCTCAGAAGAGGAAGATATTGAAATATTTCGATTGCCTAAATTGTTTTATTGTTTTTCTCTCTGTCTTGATAAATTAATATCATGGATAAATATAAGTTACTGTCCGAATTATTTCATACCTGAACACAACATGTTCTTAGGAAAGATCAATCAGAGTAACAATAAAATACTACTTGATGTACTTGAAGGTATAAAGTGTGGTAAAACTAGTGGATTGTTAAAGAATTTATTTCCACCGAATAATAGTTTTAATCTTTCAGTAGGGAAACAGAGTGAACAGAATGTTGACAACTTAGATATACTATTTTATAGAGTTTTTTACCTACCATATTCGCCTGAAAAATATCTGCCACATTATTATCAAGTATTTAAATTGGTTGAATCTTTAGTAAAATCTGAACATTCTTCATTTATTATTGATATATGTAAATACCACTATGCCAAAATCGGTCAACATGTAGCACAATTACTACAGTCACCAATCACAATAAATAAAATGTACATGATACACAATTGTTATCATAGACATCTAAAAGACGGTATAAAGACAGATGCTGTGTCGGGCTGGATGTTATACGCGTCGTTTTATTACGTTGTAGGACAGTACGATATATGCCTAAGACTACTACATTATGTTCTAGCAAGAATTAAACCGTCAATGCTGTATGTAGGATCGGCTCACCTTACAGAAGAACTTATAAAAAGGTACAAACAAAACATACATTCTACACTGACATTAAATGAAAGGATGAAAATAGATACTTTAGACTTTGTTATGTACTTGAAAAACTCTTCGTTAATACCAGAAGAATTGAAGCTAGTTATGGGAGACGTAGACATTTTTATCCCGGCTTATGTTGTGACACACTTTCTTAAATTTCTATGTTATCATCATCTTGGTGATATTCCAAACAAACGAGAGGCGATAAGTGTATTAGAAGCAATAGTGGAAATACTTAAAGTTGTGCCAGGATCTCCAATTTCGCATTTAGGATTACTTGGAATATGTTATGAATTATCAGGTGATAGGCACAAGGCTTGTCAATGTTATGATGAAGCTTTTGCAACATAGTGAATCATTATTTCGTTATCTGAAAAAACGAAATCAAAACCTTTTTTTAAATACAGTATAAACGCAGAAGTTTTAAATCATTGAGCATTATACTGCAAAGACGTTTACTCTTATAGAAGAAATGATACAATATAATGCATTGTCAATATACTCAAGATATGAATACTCGTTTCATTTAAACGGTCGCTGAAAAGGGGATAGAAGGTACAAAGCGGAAAATCTAAAATAAAAATTCGTAGATAGATTACTCGCATTAGTTGATGTCACGATCAAGGCATATACTATATAAAAATTATCCGATATTATTACTGACAGAAGAATCAGTTTGGTGTCCTTAACGTGCTCTAAGGAACTTTGCCATTATCCTTAGTTCATTTCCTTGAAAACAAGTAAATAATCTTGTAGAGAACACAAAGAGGAGTATACAGATGTTAATCTCATTTTGTCTTTTTTCGTTTTTTGCCATCGCATTGTCAGTTTGTCATCGTCTTATTAGTGTGAACATCATTGTTTGTATATTCCGTCTCTTTTTTGCATGGAACTACATAGATATTCAACAATGTTAAGAATTATAGATTGTATTCTTTTTATGATATGAAATTGTTAAATCAGCAATCTAACTAAACTGTAGATCATGAGTCCACAAAGCTTACAAGTATCTGACAACGCTTTCTGTTTCAATAACATTTCATGATCCTCTCGTTTTGTTTTAATAATTCACATCTTCACAAAGAAGCCTGTAATGTTATTGTCTGTTGTAAAGTTGTTTTACAAAAGCATACTGTAAAGTTTTACGATTTAAAAATCGTATTGTATAATCAATGTTTCTCGTGCTTAGAACCCCATACCCAGTAATTTATTGCAGCAATTTCAATAATCAGCTGTTTATGTTTTCGCATCGAAATTTAACGCTAGAATTGCACCTCGTACAAACTATTTACGGTTGGTTTGCATTTTTGTTAATTAAGTGAATTAATACGCAGCCTCTGTTGTTATAACTTAACCGCGCCAACATTTAAATTTAATTATTACATTGGTTGCAATGAATTACATTGATTTCCCACTTAAATAAAATTTTAAAAAAATATTCAACTCGTGACCGAACAACACTAATAACTAACTCATGGGCTACGCGCTTTCGTGAATTAATGTGTTGTTCGGTCACTCGTTGAATATATTTCTCTTTTTGAATACTTCGATTAATTATTCTATAAGAATTATACCAGTTCAAATCGAACAGTGCTATACATTTTTAATATGTATAAATACGCTGCCTCTGCAATTACGCAATCTTTTTAAACTTTGAATGATTAGCATTATTACAGTTCAAATCGTACAGTGCATTTGATTCGGGATGTATAAAATAAGCAGTCTCATGAAATTTTTAAATTGTACAAGCTCATACCCCCTATTACTATTATTTTTGAAAACAAAATTTATGCAGTCTCTGTTGTAAATATTTAACCTGTGTCAACTCTATAATTTTTATTATTATACAAGCGAGGTTCTGTTTGTATTTGTATAATTTAAAATGTTGCTTTCATTCAATCAGAACAGATTAATTTTACATCACTGATGAAGGATGTCTCTTATCTAAACTATTTATAGATTCTTATATTTTTTAATTATTTTTTTTTAATATTGGTATTATTTTGTTCAATTATACGGCGTATACATATGTATATAATGTTAAAATGTAAATAATAGAATGACTGCAAATGTATTACACATTAGATATTGTCTATCATTCTTAGTTAACGCTTTCTTGTCATCATGGACAATTATCCGGTTGTTAAATGTTGTCCTTGGTAACGATAAATGAAGACATTATTTTTTTATGTTTGTTTGTCAATTAATTGTTCATATTCTATTTCATTGATGCTGCATAAAACACGTCCGAACTTATCTTGACTTAGTTTTATTTCAACCAAATATCAGAGCAAAGGATCCAAGAAAATTTAATTCGGTAAGGCCTCTTATCTCAAATATATTATATCCGCTCGGTTTAAAGAGCGAAACCTTTACAATAGCAGCCACTTGTAAATGTTCCGATTGTACATATTGAGATATTTACACACACAAAAGAAATGTTCTTCATGAATGTACATTTCTCCAAATGACCATACGTTAAGTTCCAAAAAAGTGAAAATCGTCATTTTTCATCATCCATATTTAAGTAACAATATTCCAATAAAAAAGACTATTACATACATTTCTATTGACCTTCTTTTTATGTAATAATCAAAATTTGCAACTATTAGGTTTTATTATCGAACTGGAACTTGGCTTTTTTATTATATTTCATTCTATTTTTCGTTCTGTTGCTAGTTATATTTAAACATGAACATCCTACTTGTTATATGACATAAGTTTGTTTTTTTGTGACAAATTTTCGGTACATCATGTGCACAATATATCAATCCAATAACTTTCAATATCTTCCTAGCAAACATGTCTGATAAAGAACCTTTTCATTATTTTCGCTCCCGCAATTTGGACAACTTCGCACTAGAAACCGACAAATTAGATACATTCCAAACCATATGCGTTCGATTGATTTATATATTTGACACTTTACTACAAGATTAGAATAACTGTAATATCCGTTACTGACTATTTCTCACTTCATCTGATCATGACATTTTTTATTGTATTTGCCTATTTTGTTCAATTGGTGTAATAAAATGGATCTCTAAACCAATCTAATACCAAGTAGAACACAATAAACTTGCGGCAAAGATGGTAAACCACAACATGAGGTGCTAAATTTTTTACACCGGATTTGGACAAATAATGTCTCTTTAGTGATGTAAAGGATCGAAAAGTATTTGGAAGGCCATTTAATTTACCTCAATTTAGGATAGACTCTTAAATTTTAAAGAGTCCAAATAGGATGAACGGATTATATGAACCGGAGGAAAAATATGATACAAACCCGAACGAAATAAATATAAACAAGTCTAAATTGAAAACAACGTTCACACCTATGATTGCGTTGGATAAAACCCGCATTTTTTTATACGAGTGCATGTAAAACAAATTTCTTTGTAGTATATATAATACAATTGAGGATGGAAATGGGGAATGTGTCAAAGAGACAACAACCCGACCAGAGAGCAGACAACAGCAGAAGGCAACCAATGGATCTGAAATGCACGTAAAAACTCCCACAATCGGAGGGGTCCGTCAGCTTGTCCCTAAACGAAATTAAAAAATATACATATATATATATATATGATTCCTAACATCACTGAAGAGACATTTATTGTCGAAATCCGGATCTGGTGTACCAAAAAAATATTGACACCTTATGTTTGTGGCATAACATCTTGGCCACAAGTTATTTGTTTTCTGTTTAGTATTACATTTATATTAAGATCCATTTTGTTACATCTTGTGATCAATTTTATTTGGCAATTGCCAATGGCAGTCAGCAGGGTTAAAGGACATCAGTTGTTCGACCTGTAAGTCAAATGCGTTTTGTTTAAATTTACTTTTTTCACTTTTTTGGTCTTTTGGAAAATGTTGTTTGTGCTGTATTTAGACCCTTCTACAACGAAATTTCTTCCAAAAATACACAAGATTGTATGATGAGGTATGTTGGTATACAATGAGATGACACCTTGTGTATTTTGGGAAGAAGATACTTCTTCCCAAAATACACAAGGTTAACAACCATGGTAAACCCATTGTATCCGCAAACGGTCATTCGACTGAGAAAATCTCGGAATTTTTCGATTTTCATTTAAGATTTCATGTAGAAAATCTTCCTTCCCACATTCAAGACACTACATATTATCTTCGTAAAATGGAATCCATGAACCCTTTTCCTCCGGAAACCCTTCTTGTCACTTTAGATGTCACCTCATTGTATACCAACATACCTCATGATTACGGCATACAATCTTGTAGGGAAATATGGGACTCGCGCACCATTTTAGAACCACCTACTGAATGTTTAGTCCAGCTGCTGACTCTGGTCCTGAAATGCATCAATTTCACCTTTAATGGTGAACATTACCTTCGAATAAACGGGACAGTGATGGGGACGAAAATGGCACCGTCTTACGCCAATATTTTCATGGGCAAATTAGAAAAAACAAATTATTGCAGCATCTTTATCCAAACCTCTGTCTTGGTTCCGTTTCATTGACGATGTTGACATGAAATGGATTGAACCCCAACAAAAACTGGATGATTTCATCAAACATGCAAACAACGCCCATCATTCAACTAAATTTACGTATGCAATTTCCGACTCTAATATATCTTTCTTAGACACAACCACATCTATAAAGGACGGTGTCATATCAACAGACCTCTGCTGTTAACCCACAGATAAACATCAGTACCTTTCTCCCCAAAGCTGTCACCCGAAACACTGTACAAAAAGTATCCCGTACAGTCAAGCTCTCAGAGTAAAACGGATTTGCTCCTCTGAGGAGGCTGTCACGAAACGATTACAGGAACTTCGCGGATTTTTGACAAAACGAGGCTATACGAAATTGGACATAGATAAGGGTTTGCGCGCCCTTACAATAACAGCCGCAATGACCTCTTACAGTACAAACGGAAGAGGCGTAGCCAAATAGTCCCGTTTGTTTTAACATACAATCCAGCCTTTACTAACCTTTCACGTTTGTTCCGTGCCAATTGGCCAATTATTGCCAAACACCCTAAATTATCCAAGATCTTTCCCAATCCTTCTGTCTTAGCTTTTCGGAGACCAGCAAGTCTGAAAGACTTATTTGTAAGAGCTGACGTCTCCTAAAAATAAAAGCTGTTCAATTGCAGGATGGTGCAAGTCATGTGGTAACAGACGTTGTCTGACTTGTCAACAAATACTAAATACTCAAACATTCATTTGCCACTCGACTGGGTATGTGAACATTATACTTTGCAATGCAACTTGCAAAACCCAGAATGTTGTATACCTCCTTCAGTGTCGATGTGGCATGCAGTATGATGGCGAGACATAGCAGTCATTCATCAAACGCATGAATGGTCATCGACGTGACTACACTTCCAAGCCCGACCTACCCGTAAGTCGTCATTTGAGATCATCTGGGCACGCCCAAGCTGAGCTCAAAAACCTTACCATCACAATCATATACCACAACGAGGGTTGGTCGAAGGTCGACAGAGTTGCTCGGAAAAGATTTTGGATAAGAAAGTTAAGGACAGTTTCCCCAGAGGGCATCAATGAAAAACATAGAATGAGTCACTCATTTTACTGTCATCACTTGTTTCCAGTAACTCCGGCTTCCGTACTGGCTTTACAGTTTGATTTTCATTTGGGATGGATGTATAAGTACGTAGTCACGTTCAATTATTTTATCTTATTAGATAAAACTTATTTTTCTAATCATTGTTAAACTGCTATTCGTTTGGGAGGCTTAAATATGTAGTTTCTGTTGCAAATGCCCTACCGTTATCAAATTTGAAATATTATACCAACTTGGATCGGTTAGAGCATTTTTGATTTTTTTTGTTTTAGGACTGCCCTCCATGCAGTTATCACATCTAAACTGTCACAACCTGCGGAAATTTAGAGTTGTGCCAGTTCAAATCGCATTACCGAAGAAGGGTTTCTGTTATCCGAAATATCTAATATTTGTTCATTTTATAGTTATTTAATGGTGATGTTGTACCCTTTTTGACTTGTTATGTATATAGTATAGTAATAAGTGCCTATAAATAGCAGCACATGACATACAAATCTATGGGAATGTGGATTAATCAGTACAGAGATTAATTCAATTACACAAATAAAATTATAGATTGCCTAACAATGTAATTTCTATTTAGTATGATAATATAAGAATGTTTAAAATATTTACAAAATGATGAAAATATACGCAATATTTCGCTAGACCAACTAGCTTTATCAAGCGTGCATCTATCCATGTGAAATCGGATGTAGATGATAGGAAACTTTTGCAGCTCAACGTCTATGTTGCACTTAACTGCCTTTTAAATAAGAAAATTTTGAGGCTCAATGTCTATGAGCACTTTAATTTAGCTGCTTTGAAAATAAGAAAATTTTGCTGCTCAATGTATATGTTGCACTAGGATTTAGCTACCTTAAAAATACATAATAGGTTGTTGAAGTTAGCAACGTCCATTGGCCAATATTACGGGATAAAAAGGACGATGCTTTGTTTTAAATTATTCTTTATCCTTCCTGTATCTTTTTCGTCTTTTTCGGTAAGACCATCAGGTTCTAAAGTGTGGAGTTGGTGGATCCAAAAGTTTTCTCTTCTCCTTCTCGCCGTGGTGTCCCACTCGGTGTTGACTTCTATAATTTGGAAAGTAACATTATCAAAAGGATGTTTCGTTGAACGAAGATGTCTTGTGAGAGGACAGTTTTTGTTGGTTTTGTACGATGAACGATGGTTATTGAGCCGAATATTAAATTTGTCCATTGTTTCTCCCACATACTGAATGCCACAAGTGTCACATGTTAATATATAAATTTAGTTCTCCGTTTTAAAGTTGGAATTAGAGTAGATGGTATAATTTTGTTTAGTAACGGAGCTGATGAAAGAACTGCTTGTATTGGCAGCTTTACAACACAAACAATTCCTTCGACCACATTTATTGTAGCAACCAGGCGATGGATTAGGCTGCTTTGCTAATACAGATGTCACTAATTTGATACGGATGTTTTAGGTCTTCTGAAGGCCATGACTGGTGGTGATGAAAATACTTTTTTTAGATTTAAATCTTTTTCTATAATTTTCCAATGCTTCTGAACAATGGATGACACATTTTTAAAATCAGGATGGTAAGTGAGTACAAGGGTGTTCTGTTAGCTGCTTTATTCTTATCTTTGTACTCAAGAAGTTCTTGGCGATTAGTTTTGTTTGCTCTTTCGAAAGCGCTATCAATGATGTTGTTATTGTATCCTCGAACAACTAGATGTTTACGAAGTTGTCTAGCATTTTTCGTATTTTCAGTAGAGCATATCCTCTTGATCCGCAATGCCTGGCTGAATGGGATACCACGGAAGCAGTGTTTAGGATGGCAACTTTTAGGAGAAAGGAATTGATGTTTGTCCGTTTGTTTGGTATAGATATATATACATCAACGTATTATGTAAGAGTAACACGGCGGGAGTCACATGTGCAACTAAATCTATGCACCTTTCCGAAACATCTAAGATGTTCTATCCTTTCCGGGGGTGACAGTTAGTTTTACTGGTTGTATCACACATGTATTGAAAAAAGCACAAAGTTCTCTAATCACATCTTAATTGTGTGTAAAAAGGTAAAGGACAAAATAAAAACAACCTAAAGTACTGTTATAAAAACATGACACATACTGTAACCCAACATATTTTCGCGAGCGATTTATTCTCACAACTTTTGAAGGGTACAAAATTAACGCGAATTTAAATCGTCGAGCATATATAAAACTCGGATATTTCTTTATTCAATAAGTTTCGAAAATCGCGACTATAAAAGGACTAAACGTGAAATTAAGTATTGTCAAAAATAAACTAGTTAACAGTATCTGTAATCAACAATAAATTTTGAATACAATGGCACACTATTAACCAATTGCAATATATAATGTTCCATAGAAAATTTTAACGAAAAGGGAATATTTTACAACACAAAAACGAAAAATTCTAGAAGGCGATATAGGCCAAATACTAAAACAAAAATGTGATTGGAATACTATAAAATGTATTTTAACTTGCTAAAATACACACAAACTGACACAATACACGGTAGGTATCGTGTCCGGTTAGGATCGTGGTATTTCGAGTGAATCGGTCCACCTTTTTCGAGTATAGTTCGTGTTTTTTCGAGTGATTAAACATGCGATAAGGTCAATTAACTGTTATTTCGTAATTATATTAATTTTTATAAAATTTGAATTAGAAAAAAGGTAATCTTGGCTTAAAAAAAAGACTTTTTCCAGTTTGTAATTGAAATTAAGTAAAGGACACTATCAGATATTCTTTGAATATTGCAATAAAATCTAAAAGTTTTCTTATCCCAGGCCTAGATTACCTTAGACGTATTTGGCACAACTTTTCGGAATTTTATATCCTCAATGCTTTTCAACATAATATTTGTTTGGCTTTATAAATATTTTGATATTATGAGGGTCACTGATTAGTCTTATGTTGACGAAACGCGCGTCCGGCGTACTAAATTATAATCCTGGTACCTTTGATAACTATATATTCCCAATAAATCACCAAAACATATTACTATGTTGATCAATTTTTTCAATTTAATGCAAATTTTCTGTTCAGAACACGTTCTACCACAACTTTTCATTGGGAAATTAGAAATTACTGGATCCTTTATAAAACGGTATTTAGTACATAGTGCTGGGAACTCATAATCTTTTCATGCTTCTTTTGATTTTACAGGTAATAATATTTGTGGTGAACCCCGAAGTTTTTAAAAAAAAAGAGTTAGACACAAACTGGACACAAATGAAGAATCAGAAAAATACTATGTAATAAAAAAGGTTCTACAAAACAGAGAAAGCCTTCCCCTGCCCCCAAAAAAATAAATCCATTTATAAAAAATACCTCACACACACTCAATCCGCCATAATATTTCATATATAATTAACAATGAGATAAATAGTTCATCAGCTTAAAACTCTATATATTTGTATATCTCAATTCGAATTGTCTATGCTTACATTAGATTGTTGACATCACAAATATATATTGTGCATGCACAGGCACTTGTCAAAGAAAAACGATTCCCATATACCTTAATATATCAAGGTACTAGTATATAGGATTTTTTTTCGTAGACAACTGCCTGTGTGTACGTGTAATTTATAAGATGCGACAAACAACAATATATACAAATGATAGTTATCAAAGGTACCATTATTATAATTTAATACGCCAGACGCGCGTTTCGTCTACATAAGACTCATCAGTGACGCTCAGATCAAAATAATTATAATGTCCAACAAGTACAAAGTTGAAGAACATTGAGGACCCAAAATTTCAAAACATTGTGCCAATTACGGCTAAGGTAATCTATTCCTAGGACAGGAACATCCTTAGTTTTGTAACAATACTTTATAAACCGTAAGTGTAAGTACACCAATATCAAACTGATGATTGCATTGGTTTCGTGCCTTGAAAAGTACTTAATTTAAATCTGTTTTTATTGATTTAAACGTAATTACACTAACACGTAATATTTTAAACTACATGTTCAGGAAATTTGAAGAGTCACGCGATACAACACGGACTCACTCGAAAAAAAACCGGACTGCTCTCCAAAAGTTACTATATATCTAAGAATATAAAGATTCCATAATGCATTTCCTTCGACATTTACATTGGTACGTTTATGAAATGGTTTTAATCTGTATTTTAAAATAAAAGCAGTGTAAGGCTCAATTCAACTTTTTAACGAAAAATAATGTCAGATTAATAATATATTTTTATCTGAAATACTAACATACCTTGTTTAACCTTGTATGTTAAACTCAAGCTTCTATGTCAGGTCTTTCGAAGTAGTTCTGTTTGTTTACAATTTTGATCATATTCACACGGTAAAAAAGTGGTCATACTCGAAAACCACAATATAAGCCGCACACTATAACTACCGTGAATTTAATACAATTGAGTGTGTAGTCTAAGGTTCACTGATTAACTACGATTCATTGAATATTGTTGTGCCGTGCAAACAGGGAAGTTAAATCTATGATTTTACTGTAACTTTCTCGGGTTGTTTTGATCGCTATTTTTGGCATGCAGATTACTTATTTCATGATGTAAATCGATAAATCAACTGTGGTGCTATTACCTGTATAATAGAGAGAATTAGCTGGTTTGATTGTACAATCCAGTAAGGAAAAAGGGTATCAGCCCTAAATTACAATGTGCTTGGACTGGCCCTTTTAACGTCATAAAGAAAATAAATGATGTAATTTACAAAATCCAGAAAAACAAAAAGGTCAAACCAAAAGTTGTACATTATGACAGGGTTAAACCGTATATATCCAATAGGATACTATAAGGCCTTATATATATAAAAAAAAAATAGAGGAAGTTGTTAATTATTTGTATTTTATAAAAAAATATATAAAAAAAAATTAAGAATAACATTATTAATTGACTATAAAAAAAACAAAAAAAACAAAAGAGTTGATACTAATAATTAATTACAGATGAATCTATACAAGTGTGGGTTCTGCCATAACTTTAAATACAACACAGTCTTTATGTTGGGAAGGCACATGCTGGACCAGCATAGTGGATTTGGATTTCAATGCCAAGAATGACACAAAGTTTTTATGAGGAGAGATTACCAACACCGTGGATGTAAGAACGGTGAAGCAGGGGGTAAGAAGTTAAAACTGGTTGACCGACAAACTCATTCATTTGGAGAGAAAGAAGAAAATAAAAACAAACAATTCAAAAGAGAGATGGAACAAATGATTGTAGAAGTTAAGGAGAGGAAACCAACGCCTAATGGAAATCTTGATTTTAATAAATGTAACAAATCAAAACCTGAATACAAAAGAAGAATTGAAATTGAAAATTATACAATTCCAAAGAAAACCAGACAGGAGGAGACAAACAAAGAGAACATTTCTTTGCCTAGTATTAGAAATATTATTTCACCTATAAGTAGTCTAAAATCCAATGAAAATCAAGAGAGGAGGATAATTTTAGCCACCAAACAATTAAGTGTGCCACCAGATCCGGCATCATATCCACCTGTTTTAATTCCTTCTCCACCACCACCACCAAAGTCAGTATCCACATCAATTTATAATGAAACTACCATCACCAATGAAAATGTGATTATAAATGATAATTTCAGTGAGGAAACTGCTGACAACCACCTAAATAGCTGTGTTATCAGCATTTGCCCCAGGCAAGAAGAATATAATTTGCAATTTACTGAGACGGAAGAGTATATTATTCCAGACATTCCAAATGAAATGCTACAACCTAGTTATAGCCCAACCCCAACCCATATTTTACTTTTAAGAGGACTGAATGAAGCCCAGAAGAAAAGAATCACTTTAAATATTGGTGGAACAAAATTAGAATCCTGTGCACAAACCCTTCAAAATGACCCGTCATCCTTACTATCAAGAATGTTAGCACCGGATTCACCATTTCAACCTTATATACAAGAACCACTCCCGTCATATTTTTTAGACAGAATTCCACGACATTTTGTCCATATTTTGAATTATTTGAGGTGCAACTGCTCCTCTGAGCTTTCCACATTCCCACGTAACATTATCCATTTAGCAGAAAGAAGCTTCATTTTATAAATTAGAACACTTGTGTACGTTACTTGAAAACGGATGCTTAGAAATTCTTCAGGGAACAGTAGATAGAGATATGATATATACACATGGAAAAAAGTATTGCAACACCAAATTGAAATTGAAATTAAAAAAACACTCTTTATTTTTTTGTGATATTATTTGGTAAAATAGAAGTAGTTAAACATTATTTAAGTATCACATGAGTTTAATCAATAGATATCGACTCGATAAGTTTTTACCTGCACATGCAGCTACTGTACCCGTAAACAGCAAAACAGATGTTTTCATCCTCATTGTTTTCAACACTTTAAATAACCAAGTTTTTAAAGTTATGTGATTGACACCTTGTAATGGGTCCTTGACAACACTTAACTGCAGTAAGATGGCAGATTATCAGCACAAGAGAAGCAGGGATGTCGCTGTTAAAACTGCACGTATTGTTGGTCATCACCATTCCACTATAACTGGTTTTGAGAATAAAAATCAGGCAATAAACGCTGTTAAAGACCTTCCAAGATAATGAAGACCCGCTATACCAATTGCTAGGGAAAATCAAGCATAATGAAGGTTGGTCAGAAGGAAACCCATTGCATACAAGACAATCCTAAAAAGAGAGTGGTGGCCATACAGGAGCCTTTTAACAAGAACTGTTCCAGATCGACTCATTGCTACTTGTTATCGTGCGACAAGACCATTTCGGAGACCTTTGCTAACGAACAGACACACAGTTTTCCGTATCACACGTAGTGCAGAGCTCGCCAAAGTTGGAAATTAGCATCGTGGAGGAAGATCCAATGTTCAAATGGAATTCGGTTCATCTTCCTTGGCCCGATCGTAGCCCGGATTTGAACCATATCGAGCATATTTGGGACACTAATTGGCGGAAAGTGCGGGAAAGGACACCCCAGTTCAAACACATCATGAAATAAACAATGCCCTTCATCAGAAATGGTAGCTGCTACCTTAGCAACAAATTAGTCGATTTATGGCAGGAATCAGAAGACGTTAAGATGCGGTTATCTGTTTGAATGGAGGCTGTGCACAAAGTACTACTTCTTTGGCGTATAACGAACAACTATGATGTGAACAGTCATCTGAACATTAATTTTGAAATGTCTGACATTGTAAAGTTCGACTACAGTAAAAGTTATGAAATGCATTTTTTTGTACAAAAAACACTTCATTTTGTTTTTAAAATTGTGGTTATATAAATCATTTTTTTTTTCAAACATTTTTTGTTCGTTTCAATGCCAATGTTATCATAAACTATGTTTCAATAATATTATACATATATTTTATTATATTTAATCCAAAAGAAGAGGCTGATTTTTCAAGTTTTAAAAAATCAAGGTGTTGCAATACTTTTTTCCATGTGTATAGTTGTACTGTACTTGTATATAAACTGAATACAAATGATTGGATATTGGAGGGGGGATGAACTTTACTTATTTAATCTTATATGGATGTGATATGAACATTTTCAATGAATACTATTGGATGGAAGATGAACTTTACTTATTTAATATTATATGAATGTGATATGAACATTTTCAATGAACACTATTGGATGGAGGATGAACTTTACTTATTTAATCTTATATGGATGTGATATGAACATTTTCAATGAATACTATTGGATGGAGGATGAACTTTACTTATTTAATAATATATGAATGTGATATGAACATTTTTAATGAACACTATTGGATGGAGGATGAACTTTACTTATTTGACCGTATATAGACGTGAGATGAACATTTTCGATGAACTATATTGGATGGATGATGAACTTTTCTTACATGTATTTAACCGCGTTGAATTGGATGGGAGACAAGCATTGTGGATTGGAAAATCTGAACACAGCTGACATTCAACATATGTGCTATGAACACTTTTATTTTTGTGAATGAATATTGTTATTTATTAATCTTAAAGACTTATTGTGATATTTCATATTGTTATTAATGTTTATAATTGTTGGATTTATTTTTAGGATAACAATACAGGTATATATGTATCTTCATGCCAAATGAAACATTGTATTTGAGGACAAATATTTTATTAGTGGGGAGGTTGCAGTGTTGTGCCGTGCAAACAGGAAAGTTAAATGTATACCTGAGAATTACAGAACTTATTTAATTTTTCATGGAAATTTCTGTTTGTTACTTAATATTTCTACAGCTGCTCATGTTAATTTGCAACAGTTTGACGTCCATTTGTAAGGCATTGACGTTCGTCTGGCTCTAGAGTAGTTCTGTATTTGGACGACGGCAAAAGTATTTGAAACCAAAAAAAAGAAGCTTATATAGTTAGATTTCGTGTGGAATTTAAACACTTTTACTTTGGAGGTAACCCCTATTTTGTTAATGATAACATCAAGTCATTTCATTTTGTTTCAACTACAGCCAAACAACCATTCAAAACTACTGGTAAAATTATTTCATTTATACCTAGGACAATATCTGGGGGGTTATGAACAAAAATAAGGCAATGTCGGTGTGATAGCAAGCATACACCCAGTCGAAATTCTAAAATAAATTTGAAAACAGTAAACTATTTCTTTAGAGCTATCATTTTTTTTATTTAATCAAGGAACATTAACATTTTGTGAAAATCAGATTAATTTTACAGGACTAAATCATTACCTCAAAGAATCTCTTACACAAGAATAAAATATATTTTTAAAGGTAACACTGTAAGCATGACTAATATCTGCTTGAACCCATGGCTTCTAATACTAGAATAACTAAAATAAGTCTTTCTTTGCATTTCATTACCTTATTGATATCTTCATCTTGTGGGGGTTTTTTTCACCTTTTTTTCGAATATACTCTATATTGTTACATGTATAGTTAAGATATAGTAATATTATCATTTAGAAATGTTCATATTTTAGAAATAAGTAAACTATAATTATCAAATAAAGTATGATAAACCGTTGAAAAAACAAACTTTTGTGAACAGCTAACATACGGTTGTCATGTGCATGAGCACAAGTTGTTATTGACTGCATTGCCAGAAGTGGGTTGTAAAAAGAATAATTTGCTCTTCACATTTCCAGAAGCAGTGGGGGTTCAGATGCTGCAAGAAATTGCATACCAGAAAAAAATATTAAAATCATACGTTCGTTGTAAGACAGATTTAGCTAAAGACGGTTACATAAAACCATTCGAATAGATTATCAGTTTGAAAAAACATTCATTTATAGTCGCCATTAATTAGATAAAAATAGTCATACTGCACATTTGTGCTTTTCTCTTTGTTTTGTCGAAATGCTTTGGTGTGTCTTTCAATTCATATAAGCCTTCAATTGTTTAATTTTAAAGTAGTCAGAACATTTATATGTTCGGATAATCAGAGCGAAGGAGAACATGATTTTGTTTTTACTTTTAGCTTATTATGTTAAATGTTAACCAATTTTGTCCAATCAAGTTTACTAATTATATTGAAACAAATAAGTTAAATGTGTGCAAATTAGAAGTCATCAATATCGTAACAAGTATATTTCAGATTTAAGTTATTAAGTGAAGTGGATATTAGCAAAATATATAAATAATGCTGTACAAATTCATAAATCGAAAATCGGTACTCACATATAATGTATTCTGCAAATAATTACGTAATGTTTCATTCTTTTGATGAAAAGGGGAGGAAATTAGAACCGATTATTGCATTCACTTAATACGTTTAAGATGTGTAAAGAAAGTGTAATGTGTGCCATGTGCTTTTAGCAAAATAATGATATGTTATATTTACAACGTTATTTTGAAATAATTTTTTTTGTCTCCATTTTAAAACCACACATGTCTATGAGTTCATTATAAATCAAAATTAATTATTGCTATCAAATGCATATACCAACGAAACGGAAACTTTGGTGAAGATCCAAAGCTAGACCCTCGAAATCAAGGCCAGGCTCAAGCTAGCAGTCACTCGCTAGCAGTTACTTTGCAAGCAGCCATTTTTCGGATATTTCTTTTAACTTAACGTTATATTCAAACGTACCTAAAATGTTTATATTAATGCATAACCACTAAATTATCTGTTTTTAATAAATAGGTAAGTCAAAGACACTGTTCTTTGAGTTTTAAAATTTTATTTCCTATTCAGTAATTTTAAGACAATAGTATTCGCTTTCAATATACCCAGCAACGTTCTGCACGCATTAAATTTCTAATAGTCAACAGTTTAGATTGTATATAAAATCGTAAATAATTATGAAATTTTTCAAATGCTTGCAAAAATACAATACTGTGTGAAATAGACTTACGTGTTCTCGCATCCTGTCAAAACATTCCTGAAAAATAACAGTTTTTATCCATTTCAAGGATAGAAAGTTGCGCTCGTGCTTTAATCTCATTTTTGCTAGACAATCTCTTCTGACGAATCATTAGTTTATCATAACAAGTGGATTTCGTGTACTTTTGATTGGACGAAAAGTTTGGGTTTTTTCTACTCAAAGTATGGTTGGCAAGGGAATCATTTATTATCATCTAAAAAAAAAGAAGCGTGCTATAACCAAACTCGGAACTTTGATCAAACAAATCCTCGGTCCCTATCTTCCGTTCTCACCTTTTGCGGACAAAATTTTTGCCGTAGAAATTCTTTTATTAACTTTTCGGTAAGGGTGGGTTAGCGTGTCAGACCTACTTTAAAACAAAGCAAAGCCGAACAACACCCGCGATAATTCTCAAGTAGACTACTGCATATGAAGGTATAGGGGGGGGGGGGTTGAGAACTCATAAACATTTTTAACCCCGCCGCATTTTTGCGCCTGTCCCAAGTCAGGAGCCTCTGGCCTTTGTTAGTCTTGTATTATTTTAATTTTAGTTTCTTGTGTACAATTTGGAAATTAGTATGACGTTCATTATCACTGAACTAGTATATATTCGTTTAAGGGCAGTGAAGGACGCCTCCGGGTGCGGGAATTTCTCGCTACATTGAAGACCTGTTGGTGACCTTCTGCTGTTGTTTTTTCTATTGTCGGGTGGTTGTCTCTTTTACACATTCCCCATTTCCATTTTCAATTTTATATCACTTATTTCATACGATATACAATGGTTGCCGGGTATTCATTTCATAATTTACTTGATAATGAATTGTTGCTCGCCAGGAATCGAAGAAAGATATTACCCCAACCTACACACTCAATGCATTCGACTTTAATCCTATCACACCAGTATAATTAGTTAAGCCAGACATAACTGTACAAAAAGTGTACTAATTGAAAAAGAGGGACGAAAGATACCAGAGGGAAAGTCAAACTCATCATTCGGAAATAAAATGACAACGCCATGGCTAAAAATGAAAAAGACAAACAGACAAACAATAGAGCACATGACACAACATAGAAAACTAAAGAAAAAGCAACACGAACCTCACCAAACATGGGATGATATAAGGTGCTCCGGCAGGGTAAGCAGATCTTGCTCCATATGTGGCACCCGTCGTGTTGCTTATGTTATAACAAATCCGATAAATAATCTGGGACTCTTGTTTGATAGCTTTCTTGTGAGTAGCAATCCTCTATCAAGAAAAGCATGATAGGAAATGCAAGCACGGGAATATCGTATCAATTTGGAGATATGTACCCCGTATGCAGTTGCTGATGTAATGTTGCTACTTAGAAATGGAAAGTTCACAATTGGAAAGCTGAAAGCATCTCTTTTGTCGTAAAGTTTTGTTTTCAACCGACCCTCATTTTCAATTTCTAGATGTAAGTCAAGATATGAGGCCGACTTAACTGTATCTGTTGTATCCTTTATCTCTAGTTCGATGGGATAGATGCGTTCAACATAGTCACCAAATTTTGAATTATTTAGTGAAGGAACATCATCTATATAGCTGAAAGTAGAGTTAAAGGATATTGCTAACTTCTTATCTTTTTTCCTAAGAAGTTCCTGTATAAAGTCAGCCTCATGACAATAAAGAAATAAGTCGGCAAGAAGAGGAGCATAATTTGTTCCCATTAGAATGCCGACAGTCTGTTGAAAAACACGTCCTCCGAACGTAACAAGTACGTTGTCAATCAAGATATCAAGCATCTTGATAATGTCAATTTCAGAGAATTTTTTGTTTGAATCAGAATGAAACTGATTATGATCAGTTCATATTTGAAGTTACTACACTTGTGTATATTCAAGTTGTCACTATTTGTATTAAAGAAGAGTACGTAGGAATTCTTTTAACCTTAACTTCTCTGAGAAAATCTTAAACTTGTCGATGATAGCACGAATGGATATATGCCTTGTATGATTAACATTTTGCTGCAACAATATACTCTTCATCTTCCTTTCATTTTTGCTCAAGTAATGTAACACTAAAATATTTTCATTACTTTGGTGAAACAGTATTCCTTTGAATAAAATCCACTGTTTAGTTCATACAAATACTGATCTTTCATTGGCTGAAAGTTATATGCTTTAATTAGTGTCGAGCTTGCAACGGCGTTAGCTAACTTCTTAAAAGTTTTATATTTTAGAAGGTGGAAGACCTGGGTGCTCCATACTTTTTACATGGACGGCTTATGTTTCGAAGTTTCTGCCTGTCACATGTCCATTGTCCTTGACCTCATTCGCTTGGTTCAGTGACTATATAGATTGTTGGTAATGATAATTTATCACTGATTATGAGTTAAAGGATAACTATATTTGGCATGTGCGTACTTTGCAACGTCATCATACCCGTCAGACAGTTTTCACTTGACCTCGACCTTATTTCATGGATCAGTGAGCAAGGTTAAACTTTGGTGATCAAGTCCATATCTCAGATACTATAACTAATAGGCAAATCAAAATATTTCATTATTGCATGTCAGTCTCGAAGGTTTTATTTGACCTCATTTTTACGGTTCATTGTTCAGTGATAAGTTTGTGTGTTATGTGCTGTTTTTCTTAAAATAAAATCAATAGGTCAACTATATTTGTTGCATAAAAGGATTGGATCATGTACTTGTCTGGCATGGTTCACATAAACCTAACCTCATTTTCATGGTTCATTGGTCCATGTTTAGATTTCATGGTTAAGTCTGTTACGTGGAAACCATAAGCAATAGGTCAACTATATTTAGTGTATTGAATAATTGTAAGGTGTACAAGTATTTCTTGTTTGGTTTATTTGACCGTGACCTCATTCTCTTGGATCATGTTAAATTCATGTGATAATTGTAGTAAAGCTTTATAATTAGGACCACCAACATAATATCAATGGTCAGTAATGAAAGCGAGACATTTCAGCATGTGCACTCTTTTTGATATAATATTCTATGCCGTATAACTAAAACAAAACATTATAAAATAGTAAGCTCCGCTTTCATATTGACCAACACTATTCTGATGCATTGATCGTGTACTTCGTGCATAAGATTTATGCTTGAAAAATCGTAAATTTGTTTGAAAAAAAGAAGTTGAAAATGTTTTGATTTACGGATAATTGATTAGCGATAAGTGATTAAGGACATTTTCAGCACCATTGACCGCACAGTTTACTGATATAGATAAATAGCAACATATTCTAGTCCTATAAAAAGATTGATATTTACCTAACATTTTCCGAGCTAGTTACATCTTCATTTGCTAATTTCAGCTTTAAGACACATGATAGTGGATTACATAGAAACACTATTGCCTTTATCATACAAGTCTATTTTTGCCGAATTTATAAAATTAAAGGTTTCTTTTTACAGTAGATAGATATAAGAAGATGTGGTATGAGTGCCAATGTTACATATCTCCATCAAAGTCACAATTTTATAAAAGTAATATAGGTCAAAGTACGGTCTTCAACACGAAGCATTTGCTCTTACAGTTAATGTGAAAATTAAAAAAATGTGATATGATTTGTAATGAAACAATTCTACAAAAAAGTGACAAAGAAATATAGCATTGTGACACCATACGGTCAGATATTCCTGAATGCAACCTATCAAATTATACTTATCACTTGGTTAATACTAAGAAAAGAAACACAATTGGTGCCATATCCTCAAATGTAATGTGCACCTCTTAAACTTTGAAGAATTTGAAAATAGTTTGAGTAATTCTTTCTCTCCAGTTTATTTTATTAGATGCGATGTTCAACGTGTGATTAATTACTGTATAAAATTATGTTCAACTTGTTATCATCTCATAGATAAAAAAAATATTAAACATAAAGTATCTGTGTCTTGTTTCATAAAAAAAAATCCAACAATATGAGGTGGTGAATTGTTATCATAGAAACAATGGTATGTCAGATTCGAATAAACAACGTCCCCCAGAGGAGTATACCACGTTTTCAGATAATATCAAATAACAAAAATTGTAGATTTTTCTACAATAACTGTTTACAGATGCTTTATCATATCCCACAGACCTACGGAGGGACTGACGAACGATAGATAAATTACTCATATGGTAGAATATTTTTTATTAAACATTTTATATTGAATTTTCGACTGAAAATCTGTTTTTCTTTTTTTAATTTAGTCTTCTTATCATCATTGCTGAACGTTTTAATGAGTAATTATAACCTCTCCATGCGTGCCAGTTGATTCCATCAGCATTAGAAGAATGTTTACCGGAAAGGTAAAGTCCATTCAGATTAGCACCATGACAAGCGCCATACCACCACCCTCCTTTGTATTTTGTTGCGCAATTGTCAGAAGAAACATCATTATCCTGGTCTTTTGTAGAGAATTTTTTGTCATGATGATGAGGGGACAGAGAATTTCCTGTAAACCAAAAGACAAGAACTATTTGACGATATTGCAAAAAAAAGAATAAGTTAAACTATCGGTTTGTATTAGTGTTCGTGTAAACAACGCAAGACATGTATCATGTATATGTGCTTTTGGATTCAGTACAACCCTACGAGGTTTATTTAATTTATAAATCCAAGTTCAGTAAATACGTCTTGCAGATTTTTTTCACCCAAAGTTATCAAATTAAAACCACACTTTAATGATTTAGCATTACATATCATCTTATAAAAAGCACTTTAAAAAGTACGAAAAAAATCAGATGTACAATGTATATTTTACACATCAACAATTCTGATTTCGCCAAATGCATGTCGATTATATAAAAAAAAAAAACCAAAAAAAACATTTGAATTCATACATGTAGAGACGAATATAAGTTTTCATTTTTTGAACTGTGATCTTCATAATCATTTGTATATATGTTATTATATCATTTGTATGGTATTATTGTTCATATAACTCCTTGTGTATTCAACACTAAAACATCCTTATTTTGTTTTGTGTTTAAAAGTTTCTGATTAACGGTACCTTTAAAAAAGCACTTCACAGGTAAAAAAAAACCTGTAATATTGTAACGTGTAAATTAGGTAACTTGTCTCTTTTTATCATAGGAAAGATTCGTTATCATTTTGATACTGATTCCTAAATGATATATTTACAATTTATAGAATTATTTAATATGTAAACTATATTTAGACGAGATTATCGCTGCAAAAAAATTCGCAACCCGTAATGGTCGTGACTAATTTAAAGTTGAGAGAGTGCATAACAGTCAGTTAAATATCCTCTAGACTGAAAATGAATTTTACCATCGTCCTCGGATTGTCCTCCTTTCCAAATGAGCAGATACCATAGCACACAGTCTATTTAAAAACCTCATTATCGTTTTGATAATTTACGTGTAAAACTTTGACTAATTTTTTTTATCAAAATATTTAATAAGACCAATTTGTTGAACTTTCAATCATCAGCTAAGTTATTAAAAAACAAAAATACCGAACTCAAAGGGAAAATTTCAAATGAAATCCTTTATCAATTGACAAAATCTAAAGCAAAAAGACACTAAACAATTTACTTTCACGATTGTCAAATCAGCTTGTCTGTGGATTAATTATGTTACATTAAGAAATGATGTAAATGGATATGTTACGAATACAAGCACTGAAAACAAAATAATTATAATGAAATGTGAAGAAAACATACAATGTTTTTTTCAGTTAGGTTAAAACACGCAATCATGATGAAAATATTCTCCTGTTTGTTAGAAAAGAGACATTTAAAACAAGTTTTCTCATTTAGATTTAGAAGAAAAGTTTTTCTTTTTTTTGTAATTAGTTAAACATACCTGCATTCCCCCTATAAGTACCAAAAGTCAACAGGTATTTCGATTTCTCATTCCCTACTTTAACGTTATCATATTTAGCATAACGGTTCTGATTGGAGAAATCTTCCATGGTTATCATCAGTTCATATTTTCCTTGTGCCGTTAGCATATGGAGTCTATCGTTACCTGAAAAATAAAGTATTTAAGGATGTAAGCAGGTAAGGATTATGGTTTTTTTAATGATGGAACGATACAGGTTACTATTTTGCCCCATATTACCAACTGTTATTTTTTAGATATAGGAGGATGTGGTATGAGTGCCAATGAGACTTCATATATATATGTATATAACGTCTGAGTCAGTGACAACTCTACAACAGATTTATCCATCGGATCATCAGCAATGATGGTGATACATGACTGTGTACATTATTTATATACAACTTATCTAAACATCAACCAAACAATGTTAGATCTGTAAATTTGCTATCGCAAATTTTAAAAAAAAAATGCGAAAGCAAATTTTCAGATCTAACATTGTCGGGTTGATGTTTAGACGAGTTTAGACGAGTTGTTTATATATAATTCGACGTCATAATCGGATTTTAACCAATGAAATACTGAGATCAAACGAACAACACGTTGATTAAATTTTTGTTATACAATGGGTGCAGAAAGGGATAAATTGACGAAGAATTAAAGAAATATATATAATGTCGAGTTCGATGTTATACAACGCAATAATGACCAATTTAACATATTAATACCGATTGTCAATTGGAAATGTTTTTTTGTTTTGTTTTTTTTTCGACTCAATCAAATTATTTGTTTTCAAAATTTAACACTATAAGGTATGGGGGAAATCTGCATTCAGTGTTTTTTTTTATTGTGATCTGCTTCATCAGAATATTTTTTTTTAATCAAAAATGAACCTAGTTCAGATCGTTAAAAGTCTGTTCAATTAAAGGAGTTGACAAAATATGTTTTTGTCCTTACGCTCACGCTCGGGTTTAAATTATAATATATCTGTCCAGGACATGTGAAAATTTGATACAATTGTAGGGTTTTGCAGGAATATTTTTTTAAGTAGAGGTTGTTATACTCTGATTGACAATGAGGCATATCTATCCTCCACGACCATACAATAATTCATAGTTTTAACAGATTAACATATACTTCATACCTAACCAAAATTCACTCCTCAGACTTCCAAATCCTTCTTTATATTCTTTCCAATCTCTGTAAAAATCTATTTTACCATTCATTCTTCTTTGAAACACCTAATAAACATAGAAATAGATATCGAAATTCTTTATTGAAGCAACCATGGACCCTCGCTAGTTTTCAAATCTATACAATGACAACGATTTTTTTACGACGTTAAAATGATAGAATACAACATTATTGAACAATAAAAAAAATAATACCCGAAAATATAAATAACGTTTTGAATATTGTATTCGATTAAAAGTAAAATTTCTTGAAATTTAATCCTATATCTTCATTCTGTACATGGTTCTTTTCTGTAATCAATATTTTATAACCTAGTTCTTTATTTTTACACGTTTATTTTTCATTTGAAGTCTTTTGGGCTCTATGTTTTCTTTAAATTGCTTCTTTTGCTTTTCATTATTATCTTTTACCATTAATCTCCATTCTGTAAAACCCATACCAATCCTCAAATATGACACGTCAAATATATTTTACCTCTATGTGAACAATGGTGTATAAATAGTTTTTTTTTAATAAATACATTAACTGCTAATAAAAAATAGTTATCAAAGGTACCAGGATTATAATTTAGTACGCCAGACGCACGTTTCGTCTACATAAGACTCATCACTTATATCAAAATATTTATAAAGCCAAACAAGTACAAAGTGGAAGAGCATTGAAGATCCATAATTCCCAAAAGTTGTGCCAATTACGGCTAAGGTAATCTATGCCTGGGATAAGAAAGTCCTTAGTTTTTCGAAAATTTCAAAGTTTTGTAAACAGGAAATTTAAAAAAATGACCACATTATTGATATTTATGTCAACACCGAAGTGTTAATCATGTCAACACCGAAGTGTTGACTACTGGGCTGGTGATACCCTCGGGGACGAAACGTTCACCAGCAGTGGCATCGACCCAGTGGTGTAAATAGTTATCAAAGGTATCAGGATTACAATTTAGTACGCCAGACGCGCGTTTCGTCTAAATAAGACTCACCAGTGACGCTCATATCAAAATATATTATAAAGCCAAACAAGTACAAAGTTGAAGGGCATTGAGGTTCCAAAATATAAAAATATGTCATCCGTTAAAATAACATAAACATTATTTCGACTACAACGTACTTTTTTCTTCCCTTTAAGAGTATACCATCATGCAGGATGATTGTTAACTACTTATTAGTGTATAATATATTCACAATCGAAATTGTGAAAGACGAAACTGCATGAGAGCTAATTTTTTGCAGGAAAGGCAGAAAAATATTTGAAACAAGAATGTGTCCCAAGTACACGGATGCCCCATCCGCACTATAATTTTCTATGTTCAGTGGACCGTGAAAATGGGATAAAATCTCTAATTTGGCATTTAAACTAGAAAGATCATATCATAAAGTTTCAAGTTGATTGGACATCAACTTCATCAAAAACTACCTCGACCAAAAACTTTAACCTGAAGCGGGACAGACGAACGAACGAACGAACGAACGGACGAACGAACGAACGGAACGACCAACGGACGGACGGACGAACGAACGGACGCACATAACAGAAACATAATGCCCATAAATGGGGCATTAAAAAGTCTTACCGTCCAGCCGCCGTTCACACTTTCCGTCATCATATCACAATATACGTTAAATCCATCAGCGGAACCTTCTGGGTAGATTTTATAGACACCACTCTTTTGTTTGATATCAATGTCTGTACAATCCCTCGGACGGTTTTTGAAATACCCATCTACATATAAAATGATTGTATTAATTTGGAATACGGATTAATATTTGAATATTTTATCATTGGTGTTACTAAAAAAAGAATGATTACAATCGTTTTGGTACAATTTAAATTATTCTTCATATATAGATCAGAAAATCAAAGTTGCAAAATTGAAATAAGTAAACCTTATAAAGTTAAAACTTTAAAAAAATGTTTGTCTTTTATTTTTGCTAGAGTGCTTTGTCTATATGCCTTTTTCTGCTTCTTTGTTACATATTTGTTTGTTATCACAGTTATGAAGATAATTACACTCTGTTGACTGCTGTACCCTAATTTTTGACATTTTTACCTATTATGTCTGTTTGTTTTGTTTACATATCGTTGTCAATATATTGGAATTTGATGCAAATGTCATACAACTGAGAGGTATAGCTAGCTATAAAACCAGGTTTAATCCACTATTATCTACATAGGAAAATGAATGTACCAAGTCAGGAATCTGACAGTTGTTATCCATTCGTTAGAAGTGTTTGAGATATAATTTTGCCATTTGAGCTCAGTATTTTTGTGAGTTTACCTTTTTCTCTAAAGTGTTATATTGAACTCTATTTAACACTTACATGGTTATATATAACATTGGGGTTTTTTTTCTTCAAATATCTCAGTTTAATTTCACATGTGTCCTGTTTTTAACACGATTTCATTAAAAGAAAAATAAACTTGTCTTTTCAAAGTATTTTAAAATGAAATTTCTTTCAAGCGTTACTATGCATTGCATTTGAATATCATAATCGTGTATGTTTTAAATTCAATAATATTCATGTATATGCAATCTGCAATGTGTAAATATATATTAAAATCCTTTTTGTATTTTCGTAATTATGTTTCGAAACAGATGAATAATTCTGTAATACAACTACAGACATTTAATAATTCAAGAGTTGTATTGATGCAAATTATGAAGAAGGGATTTTACTAAAAGTTGACGAAAACGACACAATCCTGACATACAAATGTGCAATATGAGTTTTATGGTTTGCAATTGACCTATACGGACATACAGAGGGCTAATAAAATCAATTTGCATACTAAAGATGTGGTACGAAGGTTTTGTGAATATACCTTTTATATACAAAAATAACCCAGTTTGGTTACTTCAAAAAAAAACGATAGACAAGACGTCCTTTTAGGACAAATGTAAGACCAACACTGAAAAAATCTTTACAGTTTTAAGTCAATCATGAAAATCAAATGGTCAGATATTTAAGCTGGATTTGTTTAGCAAAATTAATTTACGAAAGCATAGAAAAAAATTCACGAACACGAATACAGCAATTTACTCCAACCAATTTGCGTTGTCTTACACTAATTATACGATTACATCAATGATTAAAAAAAACAAAAAAACGACAAGTTCTATAAACGAATGAACCAAGGTGGAGGAAGCCTGAATTCACGGATTGGACCACCGGAAATTTCGGTATTTGTAAAAAAAAAGATTAGTCGAAAAGACCTCCCCTGTGAGAGATTCAAACTCCTAACCTCATGGTAATGGTACAGTAAATAACCTACTTAGACCACTTGGGGCCCTAGGAAAATCTTAATCAACAAACTTAAGAAAATAAGGAATCTCTATTCAAAAGAGATGTAACATGTAAAAGGAATATTTAAAACTCACAACGTCATGGCAATACACGAAAGACATCAAGACAAACAAGCCCGTTTCGTCGTATTGTATGGTCATATATTTATTGGATGATCTCGATCTTATATCTGCCGAAATATACTGCTTTTAAAATCAATGCTAGGTCAGCATCCCTTATGCTATCTGTAAGTGATGTGCAATAATTGTCTCAAACATTTACTGTTTAGTTCTTATTCTATTATACTTACTATTGTCTTTAAGATGTGCGTTAATGCTGGTAACAAATATTCCACATATCACAAGGAAAGAAATCTCAACTGATTTCATTGGAACTGTTCAGTGGTGGTAAATCTTGAACATTGGATAGAGATGTTTTAAGAATAAAATCAAGAATAAATTTAAATCACAACATCGCGTGATAATTTTTTTTCAACATATACATGTATATTGGTTTTTGTAAAAATATGATATTGTCTGCCGATTTTGCTACTCAAATAACATTGCCATGTGTTAAAACTATACCGTATGGGATAGGTAAAGTATGTTTCCATAATACTGCAATATGAGACACGGATTTATGATCTCCTATTGCTATAGATATTGAAATGTGAAGAAAAAAAATCGGCGCCAATGAAAGTATAACAATTCATTGTTTGGCTCTTTTACATTAAATACGCGTTTGATAAGTATAACAAGAAACACTCTGGTGAATATTTATTATGAATATTAAGTTATCCGATCCCTGATCCCTTTTTTTTTCTATAGCATTAACAGCAAGGTAACAATCTCCTCTAAAATAGAACGAAGAGAACAAGAAATTACACGAGTACTACTTAAGTGGTTTATAATATTGCCATGCAACCGATTACCAAACCTACAAATTTTTCCTCTGTTATCTGTCTATGTTATGTGTCACAGAGAATTGCTAATATTCGGGACATCTTTATATTGTATATTTCGCCTCTATTTTATACTGGGAATTGTAGTAAAAAGTCAAAGAAAATTGACCCTACTTCTTTTTTTTTTTAATAAAATTGTGTTTTATAGCTTTGTACAATTCAGTAATTTTCAGAAACTTATATTCTTTCTGAATTGACACTCCAACAAAATGTTTCAGCATTACAAATAAATGAAGAGAAATTAAAGAGTTTAATATTTGCTTATTCAGAATTAAACTGAACGGTGGCACGGTATTAATTCATTTCGCATCACGTGGGTCATCGCTTTGTAGTTAGTGCGTCACCAGAATAAGATACATGTTGTGTCATTACGTTTTCTCTCTAGCATTTTTTCTGTTAAATCATCAAGATTAAATCCAGAATATATAAGATATATAGTGCAAGATTTTACTGTGTTCTCTTGATATATATATATAGCTGATGTTAATATTTATATGTAGATGAACGTTATGAATGTCATAAAATATGAATGGTCTACATGTAAAAGACACACATGCTTGAATACTATCTGCGCAAATGCACGTATTCCAGGGTAACTCAAGTAACTATTTGACTTGTATATTATATGTTATACCCGATTTTCGTGAATTTGTACAGCATTATAACTATTTTGTGCTAATATCCACTTTTCTTCATAACTTAATTCTCAAATAGACATCGTACATCATGACTTTTGATTTATGCACACTTAACTTATTTGTTTCAATATAATAAGTTAATTCGTTTTGTACAAAATTGGTTAATATTTAACATAACTAATAATCAACTTACAGTAAATACATAATCATGTGTGCATTCGCTTTGCTCATCCGAACATATAAAATTTCTGACACCTTCAAAATAAGGATTATATGAATTGAAAGACACACCAATGCATTTCGACAATCAAAGGGAAAAGCATAAATGTGTACAGTAGTATGACTATTTTTATCTCTTACTGACGACTATAAATTCAAACTTTTTCAAACTGATAATCGATTTCAAAGATTTTCTTTGAAGTATCCGCCTTTAGCTAAATCTGTCTTGCAACTAACGTGTGATTTTAATAATCTTTCTGGCATGCGATTATTTGCAGCATCTTAACCCCAATCGCTTCTTTAATTGTGAAGAACAAATAATTCTTTTTTACAACCTACTTCTGACAATGCACTTAATAACAGCTATCGTGCTCATGCAAATGACAACGGTTTGTTAACTTTACACAAAAAAAAATTCCCGTTGTATCATACTTTATTGATAATTTATCATCTGTTAGACGGATACAGAAAATACCGGTACCTTATCCCGGTCTCATTAACTATTAGTAGCATATAATACTTTTGTTTGTACTTATTAGTTTACTTATTTCTGAAATGTATACATTTTTTATAATATACTATATCTAAACAATACACGTAACAATATAGAATATATTTGAAAAAGAAAAGACAAAATTAGAAAAATAAACCACATTTGTACAAACGACTATGAGAAACATAAACGCATACTAGTATATAAACCTTGACAAAACAACAAACATACAAATAAACCAACATATCACAATACTAAATCATAACCCAGGTGGAAATTTGGATAAGGTACAGAAATGTAAAGAGAGACTTGTTTAGGCATAAAAAATACCCATTATATTATAATAGAAATTATTCTAGTAACCAGGGGTCCCAACAGAAATCGGCCATGCTAGCAGTGTAACGTTTAAAAAAAATATGCTTTTCTAGTGCATGTAGTGTAAGAGATTCGTTGAGGTATTGTTTTAGTTTTATAAAATTAATCTGATATTCACTAAATATTAATGTTCCTTGATTTAATAAAAAAATAAAAGCTCCAAAGATCAACTCATCTGTAAAAAAAAGGACTAATTTACCGTTTTAAAATTTATCTTTAGCATTTCGACTGGGCATACATCAAAGTTAATGCTTGCTATCGCAACAACCTTTCCATATTTCTGCTCATTATTTCGCAAATATTATCCAAACTAGGTATAACTGAAATAATTTTACTAGCAGTTTTGGATAGTTGTTTGACTGCAGTTGCAAGAACAGCATGAGCAGCTGTATAAAGACCAAATGGTAAAGCAGAAAAAACGAAATAGATTAGTAACAACTTTAATTTTCCTTGAAAAAAAAATAGTTCTGTAGTTATCATGTATACTTATATGATGATACCCGGATGTGAGATCAAATTTTATTTTGAATCCATCTTAATTACAACATTCAGCTTCAGAAACATCTTCCAATTTAAATTTGTTTTTTTGAAAGAATTGATTGAGGTGACATGGATCAATGTTTAACCTTTCTAATCCACTTCCATTTACGGAGACAGTTAATGGGTTGACCACATAAGGAATACAATGTTTACATTCTACTGCGGCTCCACATACCAGTAGTTTCTAGTTGATATATAATTAAACAAATGAGATGAAGATTGATTGAATTTAATAACCGTTAAAAAAAAACTGTATATCGAAGTTATTTGCTTGTAAAGTAACTTTTCAATATGCAAAAATTATAATTTAGACTTTCAACCAAATAGTGCTTCCTGGACTGCTTATATTTTTATATTTGTAATCCCTATCTTGTAAATTAAGTATATACTCATCTGTTTCAATATTGCTTCCCAGTGTAAAGCCTTGTGGCTATTTTTGGGCCCTGGTAGCCAATTTGTCCTCCTGCGTTGCAATAAAGTCCATGTCGCTGTTCTTTCCTCTGTAGTTTTCGGACTGGAGTATGCGTTCTTTGAAATATTGGAAGATCTGTCTTTGAGTTATTCTCCTGAATATGATGTGCCAGACCTACATAAAATATCTGCATTATCTTTTTCATTGCTGAAATCGTTACCTATGTTGTAAGGGTTGGTCATCTGCTTCTCACGTGCCTTGTCTCTACGTTTTGCCTTGGCTCTAACGTCTGCTTGATGCAATTATGGTCGTAAAATGGTCGTCTATATATTCCTCCGCGACATCCTAACTGTACTTGTCGGCGAGCCTTATCACATTGTACGTTCATTCGGCTTTTAAGGAACCCCTCTCGATAAACAATTTAACCTTGAATATTTCATCCAGGCAAAGATAATTGATAGAATGCTGCTTGCTGATACCTTCAAACTTCAAACTTCTGTTTGTAGACCAAAGAACGAGAGCTGGTTTCTAAGGCCTACAAGCTTAGCTTTAGGTCCATTTAAAAACAATTCCTTCTTCTGTCTTTTACAGTCTGCATCCAGCTTTTTTGAGATTAGGAAAAGTGCGTACTTTTGAGGTAGTGTTGAGCAGTAAATATTAAACTAACATATATTTTTAACAACTTAATTTTTTTTTAGATATATTACTGATGAGTCTTTTGTAGACGAAACGAGCGTCTGGCGTATATACAAAATTTAGTCCTGGTATCTATGATAAGTTTATTTACGCTACTTCATGGACAGGTAAAACGTAGATCTGTGAAATACCAGATGCATTTATGACGGTGGTTGTATTGGCATCTTTAAAATACTAAACTTTTAGAAATGATAT
Source organism: Mytilus galloprovincialis (assembly GCA_037788925.1). Lineage (NCBI taxonomy): Eukaryota > Metazoa > Mollusca > Bivalvia > Mytilida > Mytilidae > Mytilus > Mytilus galloprovincialis. The sequence goes on along the minus strand of CM075333.1, from coordinate 40,464,060 downwards.
CGACCTCATCAACTTAAAGCAGAACAAAGTGGCATATTGCTTTTCTCTATCACTCATTGCATAAAACGTGTCCTCTCCCCTTCCCAAGTTGTTACCAAAGATGAAGATTTTGTTGTTAAATGCAAATTATATCTTTGTAATCAATATGCACTGTTTGCTAACACTGTAACGGTCACTTTTTTTCATTTCGTATAAAATACGGGCGAAAAAGGTTTCAAACTCATGAGTTGAAATACAACTGACAATGCCTAGGCAAAAATCAAAAACGATCGAAACACAAACAACAGTATAAAAAAAACAACGTAGAAAACTGAACACTGAGCAATAAGAACCCCACCAAAAACCTGGTTGCACTTTTAATAAGGTTTTTGATAGTCGATCTTGAGTTTTCTCTGAAGTGCTATTAAAATTGTTGTTTGTGTATTTGGTATTTTTCTTTTTCATTATGGTGTTATATTTGACTAGTGGCTGATAGTTTCTCTTTTGTTTACAATCAGGGAGGACATAACAAGTTTGTTCAAAGTTTAATATTTTAAGAGATCATATTGTTTTTAACTATCTATTCTAAAATTGGTAAAGTGGCATACCAAATTCCTCCTGATGAATTTCTATATGATTTCTATATAAAAAAGAATTTTGGTTAAGAATACCTACGTAGTTAGGCTCGGGGCTAGGGTTTAATATAACCTTGTTAAACAAACTACGTACCCGTTCCATTTATGGAAAATTGATTTTCCAAAATAAAATGAAATAACCGCTTCAGCAAAGCAATTAGCAAAACGTTAATACTGAGAACCAGGGTTTCCGCTGGCGGTCGCCATTTTCGCAATTTGCGAAAAAATAATAATTGTGGCGATAAAAATTCGTCATTTGCGAAAGAATTTGGCGAAAGAAATATATATATAACGATTTATTTTCCTCCATCTTGTTTATTTACTTTTTTCGAGTTTCTCGGACTTTACCCGATCAGACAATACTCGGAATTCACCTTGACCTCATTAAGATTTGGACAGAAAATCAATAATCAGCTGATTGCATTTTTGGGCGATATCTTTTTGCGCCAAAAAGTAACTCATTTGCGCCACAACTTAATTGCGCCAATACCTCTTTTGCGCCACCTAATTTTCAAAACTATAGGCATCATTTGCGCCAATAAAATAATCATCTAATTGCGCCAATTTTATATATTTTTATTTATATATAACAACTAAATGATTGACTAGGTACCAACAGCAAAAAATTCCTCTGACATTGTACACTGAAACACACATTGGTTGCTTTTCTTTTACACGCAGTTCTCAAAATTTGACGCTCTTATTTCTGGACACTGATAATGAAAAAATTATATTTCTTTTTAAAAATATGGTATTTTATACTGCCAAAATCTGCTATGAAATTTTAATAAAGCGAAAATTTATTTTATACTCGTGATAGTTGACTTGTATTTGCATTATAATTTTAAGATCAAATTGTTTTATAGTCTCTCAAAACTCTTTATAGAGTAACTCTTGTTGCCAAGTTAACTTGTGTTTTAAAAAGCTGTATATTTTATATATAACAAGTAGCGAGACTTTAAGAATTTATGTTTGTACTTGGCGAAAAAAAAAATAAAGTGGCGAAAAATACATTGTTTTGGCGAAAGAGGTGGCGAAAAAAATAATTGACCCAGGGGAAACCCTGCTGAGAACCCTTTGTTTAATACATTAATGCTATGCAGCAATCCAGTAAATCATGATAGGACACGCAAGCCGTGAAATATTAAATCTACTCGGACATATATACCACATATACAGGCGCTGCTGTTAAGATATAACAAATGGCAAATGTATGTATCAAAAATTTAGAAATGAATTAGATTTCAAACTAGAATTCTGACACTACCGTTATGTTTCTATTTCCGTTCAGTTCATTATACAATTCGCTTAAACACTTACATTTAAGTACGAAAACCATAATAAGACATCCTCAGGAAAAGTACTCTTCAACTTCACCGGGAAGTTTTTCACTCTTTTTGGTTCATGTTCCTTTAATTACTACTATAAATAGTACAAGTGATATTGTAAGACGAAGTTAGGATTTAATATCAAGCTCCATTGAAAGGAAGATAAGGTCTCAACCTTCGCAGTAAAATTCTTATCATACAAGAAATACATCTGTTCGTGTTATTATCGAAAATTATATAAATAAACTCACTTACTGCCATAATTTGATTTCTCAATATATTTTTTCTTAGACATATGTCATAATGTTTTATACAACGTCAGCAGTGTCATTGAGAAATCAAATTATGGCATTATCAAACTTTAAATCAAGCAATGATAGGAGATTATGAATTTAAACAGTCTTCGTTCTTCTGATGGAAATGTGACTATGTCAATTTGAAAATATACATAAAGGTTAACCAACTCATGACTGCGTTCGTAAACCTTTTGAAGGGATGATTTCAACTTTACCACTTCGAAACGTAGGTTTTGTAGCTTTTTGATAAGCAACAACCCGCTATCAAAAAAATTATAATAGGAAACACAAGCAGCTTTTGTTTATCGTATGATACAAGGGATTATATACTTTATATGCAGGTGCTGCTTGAATGTTACTACATAGTAATAACAAGATCACAATTGGTAAGCTGAACAGGGGCGAAAGGTGCCAAATGGATTATAAAACTCATAGGTCGAAAACAAACTGCCAAATTCTATATGTGCCTGTCCCAAGTCAGGAGCCTGTAGTTCAGTGGTTGTCGTTGGTTCATGTCTGCGATATTTAGTTTTCGTAAATTGTTTTGTTTTGTTTTATGCCGTTAGTTTTCTCAGTTGAATTGTTTAATATTTTCCATGTCGGGGCTTTATATAGCCGTCTTTATGGTATGGGTATATCTTATTATTGCTGATATCCACTTCACTTCAACTTTGTTGGATAGTTGTCAATTATATCTCCTTATTTTTATATTGACAATACCATGGCATGGCAAAAACAAAACCGACTAAAAGACAAACAACACTGTACATCACAAAATTTAATCGTGGTATCTATGATGAGTTTATTTAGTTTTATCGTAAGGAATGGATGTAAACCAACCCATATTGTAAAATGCCTAATGTAAGTCAAGATATAAAACGACTTATTGGAAATATGTGGTATTCTTTATTTCAAGTTAGTTGGGATAGATGTGTATAACAGAGTACATCTGTTTTATTTCTTTACAGCTGCCATGTTTAGAAAGGTAATAAACAAAGAAAGCTATGACGACGAATGTCTGTTCGGAATGAAGAAAACTACGTATTTGGAAAAATATGGTTTAAAACGTTTTCCATATCCTGGAACACGCAGATACACGCCGTTGATTTATCTATCTTTAGACGGAGGGTTGGTTATCTCAAATGATATTTTTGGATTGTCAATCAGTCAGTTTGAACGTGAGTTTAAAGCTTGCTTAAAAAGAAGAACAACACACGAACAATGGATACTTAATCTCAGATATCCAGACAAATCGTCAAACGAATATCTTGAATACTTACAGGACTGTACAGACCAAGAGAAAAGTATGTATATATTTATTCATTATCTATTATATTACCCACAATGGTTAATCAGGTCGAGAACTCTATATTTATTTACGTCAGAATATATTTGCATAGTAATTTCCCAAACACAAGGCCAATACGGCCTTGAAAAACTGACCAATCGACTCAATGAGCTACAATGCATTGTTGGCTACTACGAGTTTACTACAACCGAAAAACACGTGGAATTAGTGGCAGCACTGTCAACTAATATAGTGTCTGGGATTCTCAAAATAAATGTTTTTGTTCTGCGAATGTGATTATTGTAAAATATATAACATAATCTTCAATTTGCATGCTCAGATTAAAAAAGTATTGTTTACGGGCTTCACTATTCTACTTTCTTTTTCGCCTTGTCCAAGTTGTTGAACAGGTTTTTTTTCCATTGTTATGCATTGTACCTGTGCAATAATTTTACGACCTGAAACAGTGAAATTTCAGATGAAATGACCACTGTCCACTATGATTTTTTTAGCTCTTTTAAACCTGTATAATGTCATTCCAAAATCATGTCTGCCTTGACAAACACGAAAACTTTCATTGAAACACTTCTTTCTATACTGGATGTGTAAAATTTTATCAGGACCTGAAATAAAAGTAAGAACATCATAATATTCAGTATGCTAAAAATAAGTGTTATGAAAGCGGCAGAGCGGATACAGCCATTTTAAAAAGAGGCTCCTAACCCAGGACAAAAAGGGGGTGCGGGTTCCAACTACATTTCCCCATTCAATTGCATTGATCGTTCAAAAAAACGGGGTCCAACCCCCGGAACCTCCCTTTTTGATCCGCCACTAAGCGGGTACGGTATATGGCTTAATACATTTTGTATAGCTTCATCCATCGATAAAGTCCGGTTGTTGCTAATTTTATCACGAAATATAAAAAAAAATTATCGTTCGGCTGCTGTCATGTTGACGTATGTGAAATATCTCCAATATTTAAAGCCTCTGGATCACAGTGGGTGCCATATTACATATCAGTATTTTTATTCTAAAACGTGCTTTGTATATAGAAATAAGAAGATGAGGTATGAGTGCCAAATGAGACATCTTTCCAAAAAAGACATAATCTAGTAAAGTAAGCAGTCATAGGTTCAATGCCGAAAAGTAAGCTATAAATGACCCAAAAATTACTTGTGTAAAACAATCAAAACAAAACAAAAACACCAAAAAAACGGCCCAATATAATATATCAAAGGAGAAGAAATCTATCTAATAAATAGAAACGTATATAGGTTTGTATATATAGGAGCCTGTATTTCAGTGGTTGTCGTTTGTTTATGTGTTACATATTTTTTTTTTTTCGTTAATTTTTTTATATAATTAAGGCCGTTAGTTTTCTCGTTTGAATTGTCATATCGGAGCCTTTTATAGCTGACTATGCGGTATGGGCTTTGCTCATTGATGTCGGACGTACGGTGACATATAAATGGTAATTTCTGTGTCATTTTGGGCTCTGGTGGACAGTTGTCCCATTGGCAATCATACCACATCTTCTTTTTTTATATTAGATCAAACGATGCAATTTTCACAACACACCTTTTCCGCCTCGTCGCACATACATATGGATAACATTATTACAGCTTATTTCCTAATGCATGTAGAGCAAAACTTTTGTTAGCGTGCTTGCTTTGTTTGTATATTGTACAATCATATCAGGATAACAACCAATTAAATTCAAATATAAAATATACAAGTAAAACTTTGCATATATATATTGTTTAAAGATGTCAATCTTATTTTCAAAGCTTGTATAAACAACTATACACACAAAGCCAACCAAAGTTTTACTTACAAGCATAAGGAAACCAGCTGTTATGATTTTATTCAGTTTGGCAAATGTCCAAGCCCGTTAAAAAATCGAAAACAAAATGAAACTTCAGTTCCTTCAAAACAAAGGGAACAGTTTGGAAGTTTCATATACTGAAATGTGACAAAAATAAGAACTTATAGATTTTGTTAACACTGCCATATAATTATGTAAATATTTCTTCGCCTTTTTTACGAACACAAAATTCAAGGATCAGACATTTGCCTTTAATTACCTATACGGAAATTGCTGTACTCGTGAATATTAGCACCGGCTGTTATCGACTAGTAAGTTTGTCTCATGGGTAATTGTGTTTTTTATTGTTGTTTCGTTGCAGTCTGGTGGACGAATACATGAAATCTCCGCGCCATCATCAAACATATTAATGGCTATATATCTGGTAATTCAAACCCTTTTTTCTTCGCATAGAAACAACTCTTCGTTAATCTGAGCACGGAAGGAATACTTTGTATCACGAACTATAAATGAGGATACAAAAAATGACAAACTAAGCGAAATTGTGAATCCTGCATTGCACGAAAAAATGTGTAGTATTTCAGTAAATAACACGTGTTCTCGGTTGATTGTAAACACGTAGTAGTCCATCATGCATTGTTACTCATTTAGTGGATTGGTCAAACACCTAGGTAAAAATAAATTGCGTCACTTGTAAATAAACAATTACATGTGCGAGAACTTAAGTATGCTAATTTATGCATTTCCATATAAGGTAGTGGTCCCGACCTGTTAATATACAGTTGATAGATAAATAATTTTAAGAAATATACATCGCTTGTCATTGAGTGGGCCAGACTTGGACTAAATGAAACTTATAATTGGTAAACAAAACAATTGGAAAGCCAAATCAAACACGAAGTTAAAAACATATTGACAAAATACTGAACTCAAAGGAATATAAAATATAAAATTTCAATCCTGGTATCTATGATGAGTTTACTAGTATATGCAATAAGGATAATGTCCATAAAATCTGACAAAACCAAACGCTTGACAATATCATCCAACAGAACGTATGTGAAACAACTGTCTTATTCCTGACTTGGTACACGCAATTGCCAAAACAAAAGGTGGATTGAAAACATTAATGACTCTTTATTTTTATGATATTAATTGTATATTTAATTTGTGAAGATAAATGCGTACCATTATGACGTCAAATTAATAATTGGAATTGAAAGTAAGGAATTTTGGTATGATTTCAGAGTAAAAATTAAAAGCCTTGAAACTACAGCAACACAAAAAAGAAGCATAAATGTAAATAATTACTTTTTACAACCGTTATTGCAGTTTAACTAAGTACATCCAAATTTTATAGTTGCCAGGGCCAGAAAATGATTGTGAAGAAACAAATTTATTTAAGCACCTCATAAATACTGTTGGTACTGAAATAGATATACGTAATAGACAACGACTCTGCATAATTAATGATAAATTATACAATGCAACGTCGGATACGCATACCAGAATATCAAGTGGAAGTTTAGCAGAGGGATTGGATTTACCAGGCAGTGACCGAGATGTAATGTACGTTATCAATAGTGTAGACGTAATACAGAATACACGAAATATCAAACAGTCATCAGAACGGCATACACTGGTAATGGAGACCGATTCTGATCATCCTGGATTTACTAAACTCAAATTGGTAACAGGAGAGGTTGATGAATCCCTCTTGATACCATCTATTTCTTTTGGAGATACTTGTAAATGTTTTTATCTATCATCAGACAGCTTTGTTAACAGTTTTCGTCAGCTCTATTTGAATATGCCGGTTTGGTGTGTTCTTATTTTTTGAAGACGGCTTTATTCTGGGTTTCGGAAGAGGAAGATATTGAAATATTTCGATTGTCTAAATTGTTTCATTGTTTTTCTCTTTGTCTTGATAAATTAATATCATGGATAGACAAATGTTACTGTCCAAACTATTTCATACCTGAACACAACATGTTCTTAGGAAAGATCAATCGGAGAAACAATAAAATACTCCTTTGCGTACTTGATAGCATGAAGTGTGATGGAACCGGTGTATTGTTTAAGAAGTTATTTCCACAGAACAATAGCTTTTATCTTTCATTAGATGAACCTAGTGAACAATCGTCTGGAAAGTTAGATGCACTGTTTTATAAGGTGTTTTACATGCCATATTCGCATGATAGAGATATGTCAGACTATTATAAAGAATTTGAATTGGTTGAATATCTATTGAAGTCTGAATCTTCTAAATTTATTACTGGTGTGTGTAAATATCACTATGCCAAAATCAATCAACATGTAGCACAAGTACTACCGTCACCATTCGCAATTAATAAAACGTACATAATACACAAGTGTTATCATAGACATTTAAAAGACGGCTTAAAGACAGATTCTGTGTCGGGTTGGTTGTTATACGCGTCATTTTATTACGTGACAGGACAGTACAATGTAACTCTAAGACTTATACATTATATTTTATCAAGATGTACACCTAATATGTTGTTTGTAGGCAGTAATATCTACACTGAAGATTGTTAAAAAATTTACAGACAAAATGTGCATTCCTCAATGACATTGAACAACAGGATGGAAAAAGCTACTGTAGACTGTGTTATGTACTTGAAAGACTCTTCATTAATACCAGACGAATTAAAGCTAACACAGGGAGACGTGACCATTTGTATACCGCCTATTACTATGTCACACTTTCTTAGATTTCTATGTTATCATCATCTTGGTGATATTCCTAACAGGCAACAGGCAATACGTGATTTAAAGTGCACAGTGAAAGAAACAGAATTTATGAAATTTTCTTCTAATTTGATTTTAGGAATACTTAGAATATGCTATGAACTCTCCGGCGATAAGAGTAAGGCATCTTAGTGTTATGATGAAGCTTGCGGCTTTCAGCATTCCTGATGACGGAAAATCAGGAAAATCACTTGGGACGCATAAAATTATTTCACGTGTTATTTTCATTTTTCTTTCACTATTTTGAAACATGGTGAATCTGTTTGTTGTACATCTGAAAAAGAAAAAAATCAAAATTTAAATTCAGCATATTCATCTTAGTTTTGAATCATCAAGCATTGTACTTTGTTATTTAATAACGCTTATTCTCAAAGAAATTATGATACAATCTTATGCATTGTACATATATTCAAAATATGAATATGCGTTTATTAATATTACTTTTACTGTTGAATGGTTTTATGTGATATCCGTTTGACGTGGCTCGGTACTTATACATCTCCTCAATGTGTTTGTATTGTCTTTCATTTTTTGGTAGCGTGTTTTGTATATGCGACTTTTTGTATTTCTTTGGTTCTTATAACGTGACTTTGTACTTCAAAAGATCCAGTCAGTATGATATTGTTCTATTTTATGTCATTATGAAATATTTCTATTATGAATTACAAAATACTTTGAACCATAAACGTTAAAATCATTCAATCGCGTAGTGGAATTAACTATTTGTGGATTCTCATAAATTCTATATATAACTTTTGGACTATTTTCAATCTCGGTCTATTTCTGAAATTTATTCTTACATACTTTTGATTTTTTTAACCCTATATGCTAACATTGCCAATGTAAATTTTAAAATTGTTTGTATGCACATTGAACGACAAATCTATGTGACGTATAAAATTTTCTGACGTCAGACACACAAATCAATGAATGTGTTTGTAGATAGATGTTTTTGTGTTCTGTTAAATTGTTCTTTTTAAAATTGTTATACGATGATGACTGATGTACCCATATTTTGACTATTTTATTTATTGTGTCTGTTTAGTGAACGCATCAATGTAAATATAACGGAATTTGATGAGACTGTCATCAAAGTGAGAGGGTTAGCGCTATAAAACCAGGTTTAATCCACCATTTTCTACATTTGAAAATGCCTGTACCAAGTCAGGAATATGACAGTTCTTGTCCATTCGTTTTTGATGCGTTTTGTTATTTGATTTTGCCATGTGATTATGGACTTTCCGAATTGATTTTCCTCTAAGTTCAGTATTTTTGTGATTTTACTTTTCACTTATTAATAACTGGTCGCTGATAAAAGAAAATATCAAGAGATGGTGTCACGATCAAGGCAAAATATTACTGTTCATGGCCAAATACACGAAAGCTTATTTTTCTGTTACAAGCTGGGTCAAAATGCTTAACTAAGAGACTATATAATTGTCTTATAGCTGCATGGAAAGTAAGATTGCAAATTATCATTTAATTTTTTGTACACATGTATGTGTTATTATAAGTTATCTTTGCATTATTTTAATTTATTTAATAATTCTCTGTATTCTGTTATATTTGTCATATATGTATATGCCTTGTATTTTGATAAAAGCAATAATCGTGCTAATACAATGAATATTCATTCAATCCTAATTTCAATAGCTTACTTACAATCAAATGATCTTATGGGAAACACAAGTGGGGAATTCCGTTGCTTCTCTTTTAGTCGTTTTTCGTTTATTGCCATGGCAGTTTTAGTTGTAATAAACCTATGAGTTTTATTATCCCTTCGATATTTTCCGCCTCTATTTTGCATTGAATCAAATATAACTTCAACAGTATTAAATATTGTTAAGAGTTTTCATTTTATGATTTGAAATTGTTAAATAAACAATCTGATTCAAATACAGATCCTTTATCCACTCTTTGCTAACAAGGGTCTGACAACGCTTCATGTGTTAACACCTTTTTTTCAAATTTGAAGGCTACATGTGATCTAAGGTAAAATTAAATGAATCAAGAAATCAAAATTAAGCTACGAACTAATAAATAAATTTATTGATAGGGACGGAAGATTAGTACTTATCAATATGCAGATAAATAACTCAATTTTTACATTATAAATGTATATGCACCTAACTGTAAAACATCTAGAAATTCTTTTTTTAAAAACGTCAGCGATTATTTAAAGGAACACGGTCTAGAAATACCAATACTTGGGGGCGATTTTAACGAGACATTAAAACCAATTGATAGAAAATCTATCCGGCCATGTAAATTTACTCCACCTGTCCATGATTTTAAAAACTTGATTAAATCTAACAAACTGACAGATGTTTGCAGAAATTTAAATGAAAATAAACAACAATTCACATGAAGAAGAAGAGATAGGTCACAAGCTAGTAGGATTGATTTGATTTTTATGGAGTAAGATTTTTTACCACTTATAGAATTTTGTAAAATCAATTCGGCGGTTATTCGAACCACTGATCATCAAAGAATATTTCTAAAATTTAAGCCTGGGGTATCAGAAAGGGACAATGGATATTGGAAAATAAATAATTCAGTTTTGCAAGATAAAGATTACCAAGATCTGATTAATACTTTGATAGATAAATATGTTTTCGAAAAGGAAATATTAGATTGTAATTTATTATGGGATGGTTTTAAAATCGCGGTAAGGGAAGTAACAACAAATTATTGTAAAAATAAAGCAAAGTTAACCAAGGGGAAAAGATATACTTTGGAAAAAGACTTAGAAGAAAAAATAAAAATAAGGGACGAGACAAATATAGATGACAATGAAATAGAAAAAGAAATAAATAGTATTGAAGAAGAACTAAATAAGATATATGAAGAAAAAGCGGAAGTAGCTCAAGTGAGATCTAGAGAAAAGTGGGATTATTTGGTGAAAAATATAATTCTTACTTCCTTGGGTTAGAAAAAAAAGACAAGTTAAAAAATCTATAAGTAAGCTAATGGGAGATAATGGGGAAATAATTTCGGATCAAGAGAAACTTTTAAACATAATAAAAGATTATTATGAAAACTTGTATAATAAAAAAGTTTAAATAAAGATTTAACAGAAGAATATATCAGCGATACAAAATTAGAAAATAGAGTTGATGAACATGATAAACTAATATGCGATGGGAAAATTACAGTAGAGGAATGCACAAATGGTATCTTTAAAATGAAATTAAATAAATCTCCAGGTCTTGATGGACTTACGGTAGAAATTTATAGATTTTTTTGGAATAAGCTTAAATCACTACTAGTAATTATATAAGTGTCTTAAATACAGGATACGATAGAAACAGTCTTTCATATTCACAACGTACCAGTATATTAACTTTGATATTCAAAAAAAGGGGATCCTTTACTTTTGGAAAACTATCGTCCAATATCCCTTCTTAATATAGATTTTAAAATTGTGTCATATGTTCTTGCGCAACGCTTAAAACAGGTACTTCTAACAATTATAAATGAGGACCAAACCGGTTATGTTAAAAATAGATTCATTTGGGTTTAATCTGAGACGAGATAAATCCAAGATGTAATAGACTACTCAGATACATACAAAATTGAGGGAGCAATTTGTTTTTGTGGATTTTACAAAAGCATTTGATTCGTTAGAATGGGATTGTATGCTTGGAACTTTGAAACATTTAGGGTTTAATGAATCATTTATTAAGTGGGTTAAAACTATGTATACAGATGTTCTAACGTGTGTTATGAACAATGGGTGGGTATCAGAAAATTTCAAAAATTCACGGGGAATCCGACAAGGCTGTCCTCTATCAGCGTTATTGTTTGTTTTGGCTGTTGAAATTATGGCTTCTTAAGTTCAGGAATAGCAACGAAGTAAAAGGAATCACTATTAAGTTAGATGGGAAAAGTCACAGCATTAAAATTTCACAACTAGCAGATGACACAACATTATTTCGTAAAGATAAAAACGATGTAATATTTGCAATGAATATAATAGAAATTTTTGGCTCGTTTTCAGGTATACTAGTAAATAGAAATAAAACAGAAGGATTATGGATTGGGAAATTGAAATCATGTAAAGATAAAATTGCGGGGATTTATTGGGGAGATAAACCTATTAAAGCATTAGGGGTGTTTTTGGACATGATAAAGAAGATAAAAAATTAAATTGGGATTGTAAAATAGAGAAAATGATGAAAATGTTCAAGACATGGGAAAAAAGGAATCTTTCAATTTTAGGGAAAATACTAATTATTAAAACATTAATTTTGCCTTTGTTTACATTTTTTGGAAGTGTTTGCTTAACTCCTGTAAATTATCTTAAGGAACTAGAAACACGAAGCTTTAGATATATTTGGGATGGGAAGCCAGACAAAGTAAAAAGAAACCTGATAACACTTGCATATGAAAAAGGAGGCTTACAAATGGTCGATTTTAAAAGTTATTTTATATCGCTTAAGGCATCATGGGTATATAGACTTGTTAATGGTAAATTTGCCAACTAGAAGCTTATACATTTAAAATATCTAAAAGTGTCTAATAATATTTTAGTTATATTTAATTGAATTTAGATGATATAAAACATTTAGAATATTTTAAATATGTTCCAGAATTTTATAGAGAAGTAGTAAAGTCATGGATTTTGACTGGGGTGGGCAAACAAAACAACCAGTAACATATGTTGATATAAGAAAACAAAAAATATGGGGGAATAAATTTATTGCATTTCATAATAAATCAATTATTTTGGAAACTGGATTAAGAGTGATATAATTTTCGTAAATGACATTCTAGATAACACTATGTCATTATCAGAAAATTACATTTTGAACAAATTAAAGTGAAAGGTAAACTGGATTGCTGAATTTCATAAATTGAAACAATCCATTCAACAAAATGGGATTGACATAGTTAAACAAGAAAATTCTGGCCAAAATAAAGTAAATGCCCAGAGAAATAAGATCACATGGAGAGATCGTTATTTTGAGACTACATTTTTTCAAATAGAACGAAATTCATAACAGTGTGGTCGACAGTAAAACGTTTATTAGTAATTGTACTGAAAAGTTTACCTTTAACTTCTTTGTCGTGGGCGATGATTTTATGCTCACTCAGTCTATGGGAGGCCTTCAAGTGGGGATTTAAATAATCATTTGTTACACATTTTGATACATAAAATGAAACTTTCTTTTCACATATCATTTAAGGAATTTATTTTAAATAATTGTTATACCATCACTTACAACAGTTTCATTTTTAGTAATATTAATGTCCAGAGCTGATATCAATAAATAATAATAAAATAAAAAAAAGTTTATTCATGGTAAAAAAAAACAAAAAAAACTTTTAAGTTAATAGGGACCCGCGTTATTTCAGAAAATATCTTATTGATTAAGAGAACAAAAACTTCTACGTTGTGATCATTTAAGAGTGGCCTTCTATTTATTCAATGCTAACCATGTGGGCTTTGTTTTTTTATATATACCATAAATCGATTCGTTCATTCAGATATTTGTCAGTTGCCTTGGCTCTTCAAGTCCAACACACAACTTCTCACGAAATTTGTATTTTTCTTACAAAAATTACATCCATGTGATGTATTCTTTTCATGGAGAATGAATGTTGCACCTTATTTTATTTGTTATCGTTTTTTTTTTGTGTGTATCATTGACGTATAAGACAACCTGAATCTTCTTTATTTAAATTTAAAACATACGAGATGGCAATTATGACACAAAATAACTAAATTAAACTTACAGCAGAAGAAAGATAATGAACATCGCTTTTATAGTCTTCTAAATATCGAAGACGCGTGGTCTTTTTAAAAATGATGTAAATTTATAAAGGAAACAACAAACAAAATAGTTCGAATATTTATATTGGAAAAAGTAACGGTGTGTAAATCATAACAATTATTTTATGTCAACGAAAATCAAACTGTTGAATTTTTTCCGCTGCGAGCAAATTTTTAATTTTGGTCGCATTTTGAAAATCAATAAATCTTGTATTCTTGTTGGAAGCTGCACTGTGTAGTTTATACCCGTTTTTTTCAATGCCACAAAAATCCAACACAGACAAAAAAAATGGTAGGTTCAAGAAATAATTGATGCAAACTATACTTTATTGTAGTTTTAACATGGGTAGGCATTATATTCGTGATTATTTAAATTTTTTGTCCGAGCGATATCGAAAAACTATTATAAAAAGTGTCCTAGTTCAGTGAAAATGTACGTCATACTTATTTCCTAAACAAATAAATAAACAAACATTAATTAACATACAACACTACCAAAGGTCAGAGACTCCTTACTTGTATGATTTTGTAAAAAAATGCATCTTTTTAAAACAGTCGAAAACAAAATTGTCTGTCCAATGGAAAAGTCGAAGCCCAAAAAAGATGAACAGTGCATTATAGAAACATAGAAGCTGGTTGCAAAAGTTGACGACAAGATCTATTTTATAACTTGAGTATGGCCTAATACTATTTACCTGAAATAAATATATTTATAGCAATTCCCTTGATACGAAAGATCTACATGTTGCCTTGGGCTTTCTTTTTTTTTTATCTTTGGTTGGGTTTTTGTCTCAATGACAATTCAATTTTCATTCTTATCATAGATATAACTGCATGTTAAAATAAGAATATGAAGTGTGATAGACAATCAGACACATTCTTTCCAGGGACCAACAGGCGTTATCAAGCTATAGGTCCCCGTATGGCCTTCGACCATTAGCAAAATACACACTTTATAGAATGAAAGCTCCAAGAGGTATTGGGATGAAAAAAACAAACATACAAGATGAGCGAGAAAAAAAATAGGGATACCGCATGAATATTGGAAAATGGTCCGCAACATTAATTTAGTCAACTCACTTAGTTGAAATTAAAGACCTGGCGAATTTTAGCCTTTTGCAATGGATGTGATGTATGTTTAAAAAAAATCATGGTTTGTTTGGACATTTTTATAAATCAAGTCTTGTTTTTAAATTATTTGCAAGTAAGTTTTAAGTCATGAACAAATAATCACTCACAGAAAGACGTCAAATCCATCAACAAAAGAAAAAAATTAATAGACGACCGACAACCCACAGAATATCATGTATGTGTTCCGGACCATATGAGTATTTGGACCATACGCATATATCATGACCATAAGGGTATACTAATATGGTCCAACCATACACGTATGGTATAAATACTCATAAGGTCCGGAACATATTTTATTTGCGATCACAAATGCACGAAGACGTCCATTTCTATGTAAATTGGGTCGATTTTTTTATATAGATAAGATGAATGCGTTTCTGTTGCCAAGTGTTTTTCACAAGTATAGTAGCAGTATAGCAGAACGGTTTAAGTTTCCTATATACACCAAATGATACATTTTGCCAATACAATAACGTAAATGCATGCAAATTTCACAAGGTTTAATCCAAATAGCTTTCTTACTATCCAATAACTTTCAAGTACGAAAAAGACAGGGCAGAAGTATATTTTGTCTTTATGTTTCGTATTTGCACAACTTTTGAAAGTGGATTATGCATTCGTTCTAAAATAAAATTAGACCAGATAAAAGTTAAAAGATTACATAACTCGACAATCGCAATTGTTAAATCCGAAAAAGATAATCAATCAATACATGCATTCAGTAAGTCATTCTTTTTTCTGAAAGAACATGGCTTTGCGAAATCTTATTAAGAAAATTGATTGTCGAAACATAACAAAATTAATTAATAATTAATCAATATAAATCAAAACACAAATTCCTGATTAGTATTTCGAATTATTTTATATAGGCGTTGAGAACCTTTGGTGACCCCATGGTTTAAATGTCTATACTACGGACGTCGTGAGCAATGGGCGTTATAGACGAACGTTCACCTAATCTGTCCCAGTCAATGGGATATTAAAGTGCGCCAATCAATGTCCATAGCCACACTGTTATGAATTCGATACTAAAATGTTATACGACTCTCTAGTGAATAGAAAAAAGAACCGTCAGTAGGGATAAACAGGTGGCTGAAAATAATACTAATGCAAGAAGCTCCAAATATGAATTCATTATATAACTTTATCTTCAAATATTTAACTGAAAATAAATTAAAAATATACAGATGGAAACTACTACAGTTTATTGTACCAACCAAAAAACTTTTATGGAAAATATCTAATAATAGTTTGTGTAATTTTTTGTAACATAGAAGAAGACTATGCTCACTATTTTTTTCAATTGATCTTATTTGACAAGATTTTGGCAACAAATATACGACCTCTTAAAAAAAAGTAATTTAGATTTTTCAATAAAATTACAACACCTGATATTTGGATACAAAATTACAGACAACAATTATTACTCAATAAAAATTTTTATTACAATTCTTTGTTTTTCAATATATAAGTCGTACTATGTATCTGAGCAGAAAACAAAAAAAACATAGACGTCTACAGAATTTTTGTTAATGAATACACCAAGAAAGTAGATACCAATATTAATAGACATAAGACAATAAGTCCAATGTTACTTTCAATTAAAAGAAATATTTTGTCTAGTATTGTTAATATAATGTTTTGTAAACAAAATGTATGTCAATTAATTTAATCAGCTGATTATTCCCTGGGTAGTCAGTGGATTGTAACAGGGTACGTCAAGAGAAGCTTGGAATATTGATGGTTTATGTAACAAGCAATATTTGATGAATAAAATTAATATGTAGTTAAAAAAAAAAAGAATTCAAAATTGATACTTTAAGATGGAAGTGTATTAGTTGAGGATCAAAATAAGATTAAAAAAAATATATTGATAGGTCATGGAGCTCCTTTTCGAGATATCTAATTTATAAAATATGACGGAAAAGGCTGACTCGGACTTTTACTTTTCCTTTGCATTGGTGTTATATCAATCTATTTAAAACAAATAAAAACCGATCTCTCATCGCTCCCGTTTTCTGATATGTCGCGTGGGAGATCTAACGAAACCCGCTTTGAGGTCACATGTGAGTGAACTGGAAGTTATGAATTTATAATGATATGCAAATGAGTTGACGACCTATTAATAAGCCAATGAAAAAGTTTGTGAATTATTTGGACTGACGATTTCTTCGTAAATTAAATGAATTTTGCCAAATGACCTGATGTGTGTTATTAAGTCTTATGTTAAAGTATAAATAGGTGTTCTGGGGCAAAATGTTTTAGCTTGTATCATATGAAAATACACCAAAGAGTCCGAACAATTGACACTTATTCCAAAACCTCACCTAAGTACATTCTTAAATGTCTTTGGCTGATGTATTAAATACAAGAACAGAAAGTAAATCGCTGTACGATGTTACGATTTAATAATCGTTTTGAATAATCTTTGGTTCGTATGCTTATAACCCTTTTTCAGTAACTTATTGTAGGAATTTCAGCTGTTTCGATTCAAACAAATTATTACTGATCAAAAAAGTATAAAGAGAAGAAAAAATCTGAATTCAAAATTTGATAGAATCAAACTTTATATATCAACCTTCTCGCAATCGTAGTCAACTTTCCTGAATTATAATAATTGGATGATTACGGCATCATGCATATAGATATAAATGTACTGATTAAACAAACAATTTGCAAAAGCAAATTTACAGATCTAACATTGTTGGGTTGATGTTTTGACGAGTTGTATATACAAAATATAAACAGCCATGTATCACAATCACTGCTGGTGATCCGATGGATAAAGCTGTTGTAAAGTTGTCACTGGCTCAGAAGGACTTGTAAATATAGTTATTTCTGGCTACCGAAAGCTTTATCAATGTGAAGCCAAGTAGCTCTATAAAAAAGTGGTAAATAATGTGTGAGGTAAACAGCTTAATGTTGGGTTGTCTAAAAATAAAAACACTTTGCATGAAATTTCGAGAACAATTCATATAAGATGATTCCAAAGAAGCTGATAAATGTAAGTTTTTTAGCTTTTGATCTGCAATGTTAATTTCAATAGTTTCACTAGGATTCGGGAAGTGGTTTATAACTTTAGTGACACGAAGAGGGCCGTGGTGTAGTGGTTAGAGCATCGGACTACTAACACAAAGGTTTCTGATTCGACCTACGTTCCGTGGAGAAATTTCAAGGATTGAATTATTTGCTCTCTCCCTTGACACTATTTGCAAGTATGGTCTTGTGACCGGTAATACCAATGCAGTACAAAATATTTGCAAGTATGGTCTTGATAAACGATGATAGTCCGTCGGAAGGAGACGATAAATAGCTGACCGTGTTTAGAAGTCCAATCTCTTGCACGTAAAAGACACCCTTGTAGATTTCGAAAAAGAGCAGGCTAATGCCGCTACAAGGCAGACCTCGCACCCACAAACTGGAAAGAGATTAATATAAGTTGCAATAACTTGTTTTCTAATCCATTATAAACAAATATTAATTCTGGAAAATTATTACTTATTGGTACAAAAGTAACCCATTATATTGACACAAGTAATTTCAATGTATGTATAATGTATGTGACCGGTAATACCAATGCAGTACAAAATCATTAATCAAGAATCAGTAATGTGGTACAATGTATTGGTAATGTCTCAGCAATAAAGAAAATATAAATGTCTGATCTCAGCAATAGCATAAAAAATAATAGCTTTGGGTTAGTCAACTGTCAGAAACTAAATAAAAGTTATAGATCAGTTATCACTGAAGAGCTAAAATGAGTATAGAAACTCATTAAAGATTAAGTCAAACTCATGTTTTTGCTACATTAGACCCATAAGTGGTACTCGCATCAAAACACTGCAAAGTCAATCAAACACGAAATTGATGTGCATTGAAATTCTATATAAAACTTCAGTAAATCTTGCCGAGCCAATTCATGCCTGGGTGAAGGAGGTTTTTGTGTTTCGAGTGATAAAGATGTTGTTGAAGTCTCTCCAATGCCGTGACATATGTTTTAATTAAGTGATATACCTTCATCAGAAAGGCTCAAACCTAGTCATTTGAAAATCAAGTAGGAATATAAATCTGGATTTATTAGGCAGCTTTTTGAGAAATTTATAACATTGAACATTCTAGTTAATAAGACTGTATTGTTTCTACATTTTCTTTCAATTTGCACAATGTGCTGTACATTTCTGGAATTAGGTATCATGCAGTATATATATATATATACACTATCCTCATTATTATTATAGATATAGGAAGATGTGGTGTGAGTGCCAATGAGACAGCTCTCCATCCAAATAACAATTTTTTAAAAGTAAACCATTATAGGACAATGTACGGCCTTCAACACGGAGCCTTCTAGTTTAGTCTTATATCATATACTGACCGAATGATAAGCTGATGCAAGTTTGGAAGCTTGTACTTTCGCGTTTGGAGAAAGAACAAATTGAAAATAAATACCTTCTGACCTTTTAATTTAGTGTTAACTAAATTCAAACAAAATAGTTATCATTCTCTACGTAGCTTTTTTTATTCAAAATACTTTACAGGTTTGCGGTGTTATGATGCATCGAATGGTCAAAATTACAATATTTTTCTAATATAAAACATTTGTATCCTTTTGAGAATTAAGAGCTTGGCAAAATAATTAATGATGCTAATTATATTGATACAAAGTTTATTCTTGTAACCCTTTTCATTTAGAATAGATTTCATATGTAGGAACATCATTCGCGTTATACATGTATAATCTGATTCATTAAATTGTATACATGCATGTAAATACACGTAGCCAGGGTGTGTTTCCATATTGCTATTAGGTTCATATCATGAATTTTTACAGTTGAAACACAAAGTACACTTGAACGAATATATGATTTCAGCAAAAATCATGACTACAAATAGATAATACTTATATTTGAATTGTTGAGTATTGTCCGACAATTTTGCTGGTTGCTACTCATCAAAACGTTTGTTTTCCTTATTTGAATTATACCGACCCTCATTAAGGAATTAGAATTAGTTTCGTAAAAAAGTGATGCCTACATAAACATTACAAATTAACTGTCTGTTTTTTAACTGAATTTCGAACAGTGGTATACTACTGTTGCCTTTATTGAACTGACACATTCTGTGTTAAAACTGGTTAACCAACTGATCCTCTTTGGGAGGCAAACTAATTATTAAAAAGTTTTTCTCTTAGCTCCGTAGCAAAACAAAATCGAGGTCTTGGATACCAGAATAGTCGTCCGATCTGTAATTTTATCGACTCGCCGTTTCAGAGTCTAATGCATCCTGGGTAATATTTTCAAAAGTGTACACCAAAACGTCCTGATTAGTTTTAAATGTCATAAACAATGGAAATTTAACCAATGACGTGACCTTATTTTTACTTTGGGTTACGAACAATGAAATTGCCCATGATGCTTAAGATTCTGAAACGGCTAATTGTTTGCTATTCTTGATTGTAACTTTTTGACTCGGTGTTAACTATCATGACAGGGGATGCATATATAGTAGAAGACATTAACCATGGCGACTAACCTTATGTATCTCCTTTTTGGAGTTTATGTGGTTCCCACCGTTTCCGGTGGTTTCCAAGATTTTGATTTTTTTGAAATTATAAAGAAACTTAGATTTCAACTCCCTCAGGAAAGATTACCTTCAATGCATTTGCATGGCTATTATTTGTTTGTCCTCTTTGGTCATACAACTATTTAACTGTCTCAGTTCTTAGAACCTTGTCTTTCAAATATTCGATTTTAAGTTATTCTTTTGGAGGTATATCTACGAAAGCGCGATTCATGAGATTTGAAAATTGTTAGACAATTGTTGTCTAGCAAATGAACCCTTTATTTCATATTAAGACTAGGATTTCGTCAATATAAGCACAGTGCGACAACGGTCAAATATATTCCCAAGAATATTCAAGAGAACAGGAAAGAGCAGTGAACAATTTTTTTTATATCAGTTTAACCTTTTTTAGAAATTGAACTGATTGTTTTAACATTCGATTTCAACATTTAACATTCAATTTTCAACATTCGGCATTCGATTTCAATATCAAACAGTCGTTTCTCGTTCTCGACCTTGTCTCGTGGTTAAGGCCGTGGATTTAAACAATAACTATGGTATAATGTACGATACACTAACAAAACTATCCGAAAACTAATAACATATATATTCATAAACGTCCTTGCGAGTTTTGGAAGTTTTAAAATGTGGTGGTTGGGAAAGAGTGCTTCAGGATCAGCAAGAAATTATTGCGCATCTATCTTGTCAGAATTCATGATTGATTAATTTAGACAATAGCCAAAACAACATCAGATTGGACATTACGCAAATGCTCTGTTCTTCGCATTAATGTTTTGTTCATTTCATTCATACCCCTGTTTAATGCTCCTCCATTGATATCCTATAGAAATGAATATGTACATTTAACCTTACTATAACCTTGAATACATGCAACAAGCTCTGTTCGCTTTTCTTTTAAAATAAAAAAAAACAAACATCTTATTCGCAAAATTTGGCCATCATTTGTGGCGCTTTATTATTTCTACTTTAATTTAATGTTTATTTACAACAACTAAAATGATACGCGTAGGTGGCGACCAAACATTTGCCACATAATTTTGCATGTCGCAATTCCCATCACCCGTAGCTGCATGAAAAGATTTTATTTCAGATCAAGTAAAATGAAACCTGATTACCTAAGTGTTGTACCCACTCTTGTTTTAAAGAAACAACTTTTTTTTTAAATAATTTTTTATTTATTCCCGTCCCCATTGACAAATATTATACACTTATATTTTTTTCGAATTAGATTTACTTTTGCATAAATAACTATCTTCGTTTCAAACCAACGTGCATACGAATTAACTTGGATATATAAACAATACATGCATGGGCTATTCTTACATGTAATTCATGACAAGTGGCAAATGTGTGAATCAAAAAATTTAGAATAGAGTTATTTATTGAACTAAGATTCCCTTCCGCTTTGTTTCGATTTATTTTTTAGTAAATCTATACAATCTCTTCAACATTTATGTTTTAGCACGAAATATAACATTAATATGTCCTGGGACATGCACCTTAAAATTTCACACAAGGAAATTTTCCAAACTCTTTATTAAAGCTTCCTTAATCTTTTTTTTTATAGTCAAGGTGATATTAAAAGATAAAGTAACGAATGTATACTAAGCTCACATTTTTTATATGTTCTAATACAAACAAAATAATAAGATAGTGGTATTGACACTGATCTTTTTTACATTTTTTACCAGGACGTTTTCAATTATTTTTGTTTCAACTTCCTTTAAAATTTTCGTTGAATAGTACAAGTGATATATTACTTCAATCAATTTATATTTATATCTAGCTGTATTAAAAGAAAGGTAAGGTGTTAAAATCTGTTTGTACAAAAAAAACATATTCTTTCTAGCTATCAACAAATAATACTGGATCATCACCTAGAATTGGATTTTTATAATAAAATTAACGGTACCAATTTTGTTGCACCAGATGCGCATTTCGACAAAATGTATTTCCACGAGATT
Organism: Mytilus galloprovincialis; assembly: GCA_037788925.1. NCBI lineage: Eukaryota > Metazoa > Mollusca > Bivalvia > Mytilida > Mytilidae > Mytilus > Mytilus galloprovincialis. Next base: position 40,441,480 of record CM075333.1, on the reverse strand, counting down.
CACTATAAAAAAAATGACTTCTTCAACATATAATAACGTGCCAATTTCAATTTTTATACGGATTGTCTGCTTGGGCAAATTATAGATGTGTGCTGGGGACTAAAACCTGCTTAGGGGAAAGTAAGTCTGAAATCGAAACAATGAATGTTTAGACTAGATAGATTGAAAGAAACAAATGAACTCAATGAAAGATGAAATTGGAATTTTACAACAAAATAACTGTTCTAACGAAACTAGTAGATTCTATTCCAGTTCAAATCGGCTGCCGTTACAAATTTGATTTCATCATTTCCTCTTCTGAGAAATTCTTTACACATAATTTGATCTGGTCTACATTTCTTTAATGATATCATCTTTCTTTGACAAATGTCATAATTTTGATTAATACATAAGATTGATAACAGGAATAATACGAAATATTCCAAGGACCAATACAAGACAATAGACCACATCGATCATCATAAACCAACTTCATCGTAAACATAGACGGACAAAGATAATAAACAACATTAAACGACACATTGTGAAGATGAGTATCTTACTAGTGCAACGTCATCAAGGTCAATATCAAACCACATTTGGGTAATGTTCAATTTTGAATAAAGAAATAAAAGGTGCTTATGAAAGGTACAAACGTTTTCTGTTCCTGATAGGAATTTAATGATGGCAATTGAAACATCAACAGAAATGTCAACCAAATGATGTTTGTAAAACTTTCGAAGGATGATTTCAACTTTACCATTTCGAAACCTTTGTTCAGAAGCTTCCTTGTAGGCAACAGTCATTAATCAAGACAAATATGATAGGAAGAACAAGCAGCGTATATCGTGTTAATTTATAGATAAATACTTCATTTGTGGTTGCTGCTTGATTGTTGCTGCCTCAAAACGACAAGTCCACAACTTGAAAGCTGAAATCATATATTATGTGGTAAATTATGGATTTTAACCGAATGTAATTGTCAATTTCTGTATATACGTAATCATGCAGTAGACTTATAAGTGTCCGTGGTATACTATATTCCAAGGTCGATGGGATAGATATGTATTTTAAATAGAAGTATTATAGTAAATAACATCTTCTTTACAGTTACCATGATTAGAAGGGAAAGAAACATAGAAATCAATGACAAAAAATGTTTGTACGACATGAGGGAAACTACGTGTTGGGAAAAATATGGTTTAAAACGCTTTCCATATCCTGGAACACGCAGATACAAGCTGTTGATTTATCAATCTTTAGACTGAAGGATGATCATCTCAAATGATGTTTTTTTGGATTGACAATCAGTCAATTTGAACGCGAGTTTAGAGCTTGCTTAGAAAGAAGAACAACACAAGAGCAATGGATACTAAATCTCAGATATCCAGACAAATCTTCAAACGAATATCTTGAATACTTACAGACATGTACAGACCAAAGCAAATGTATGTATATATTTATTCATTATCTGTTATATTACCGACAATGGTGAATATACAGTTGATAGCAGGCCAATTTGCTCGTTTTAGCTAGTAGAAAACAGAAATCCATTTAAAGTGGAATTGGGGAAAAAAATGTTAATCCTTAAGGTAGCAATACACAGTTAGAAGTTTAGTTTCGCATATGGCCCCCGTGAATTTTTTAAATATGAAAGTTTTTGTACAATAAAATTGATTTTTAGATAATTGAAGAATAATATAGCCGTCTTAGTGGGTTTATATGAACATTAAGATTGTTTTAACATGTTTTATGGGCCATTTATATGATTGACTGTCCGTATTTTCCTATCCGTACCGTTCATAGGTCCATACATTATTGTAGTGTTTATCAACAAAGATTTTGCGCTCGATCTTTTCAATTCAATTTTATGGGAAAACGAGCAGATAAGCATATGATTTTTTTGGGACCACTTGATAGATATAAACCTATGGATTCAGGATAGGTATTACTGTAATTGATTGAAATTTTCCTTTAGACCAAATTTTGGAGACTTTTGTGACATGTTCACCCCCCTTTTTTGCTATATTTTGTATCTAAGAAATGCAGATTGTTGCCATGGTTACACCCAAGAGGGACTATATTTCACCCTTATGACCATTAGAAATGAAATCTATGGAAGATTCTCTTTCTATAAGTATATACGTGCATAACACACACATAAAGCCTTCTTTGTAAGACAGATGGGGAAAGAGGGTGTTTAAAATTTATGAGTGTCAATTTTAAGTTTTTTTCCTAACTGTGTATTGCTACCATATGTTGTAATTGTTGGAAATATAAAAAAATCACGAATTTAAAAAAAAAGCAAACTTGAAAAAAAGAAAGAAAAAAAACAATAACGCAAAAAATGAATATAATAACAACCAGTGCCAAAAGGAACACCGACGATAATCAAGTTAATTCTTTTTAAAAAAAAAACGCTACACATAATAAAAAATAAACTAAATATTGAGTAACACGAATCCTAGCACAAACTAATTGTGGATACAGGTGGCATGTAAGGGTAGGAAGCTTGTGTTACATAAGTGACACGTGTTAGTTGCTACTGATATTTAAACATAGATGACATTAATTGATGTCCATAGTTATCAAAGGTTCCAGGCTTATAATCTAATACGCCAGACGCGCGTTTCTTCTACATAATTAAGACTCGTCAGTGACGCTCAGATCAAAATAGTTTAAAAGCCAAACAAATACAAAGTTGAAGATCATTGAGAACCCACAATTCTAAATATGTGTACCAGATACCGCAGAGGTTATCTATACCTGGGATAAGAAAATCCTCAGTTTTTCGAATAATTCATACTTTTGAAAACAGTAAATAATAAAAAATGACCATATAATAGATATTCATGTCAACACCAAAGTGCTGATATTACATTCATGGGGGACAAATACTTACCTCCCCATGCCGCTTAAGTTATATTTGCTTAAGAGCAACAAAAACACATCTTTTTCCATAGCACGTTTATTTCAAAAAGACAGATAGCATCAAATGAGAAATATGCATCATTATACAAAGGGATACAACTCTCGCGACTTTACCATAAAACACATACGACTATACATATACATAACACTGACTACTGGGCTGGTGATTCCCTCGGGTACGAAACGTCCACCAACACTCGCATCGACCCAGTTGTGTAAATAGTTATCAAAGGAACCAGGCTTATGATTTAAATGAAAGATATTATAAAATGCTATAAAACATATTTTGATATCATTGATATCACAAAAATCAGTTTGCTGTACGTAAGCGTTCAGAAGAATGGCTTCAACTTTACCTTATATATTGCAATAACTTACAACAGTTAAATGACAGTGTGGATAACATAAATGGAAGTTTACCATGTTTAATGTTTGTTTGTTTGTATTTTTGTTGTTTATTTTTTACTGGTTTTTTTTTATGATTATGGTTATCAAAGGTACCATGGTTCTAATTTAGTACGCCAGACGCGCGTTTCGTCTACATCAGACTCATCAGTGACGCTCATATCAAAATAATGTAAAATCAAAACAAGTACAATGTTGAAGAGCATTGAGGATCCAAAATCCCAAAACGTTGTGCCAAATACGGCTAAGGTAATCTATTCCTGGGATAAGAAAATCCTTAGTTTTTAGAAAAATTCAAAGTTTTGTAAACAGGAAAGTTATAAAAATTACCACATAGTTGATATACATGTCAACACCGAAATGCTGACATTGTCAGTTTGTCGTTGATTTTTTAGATTCATTTTTTTTTTTTTTTTTTGGCACAGCACCTTATATAAATTAAGGATGTTTGCTACTCAGTTTCGAAATAAAAAGCTTTTCATTACACTAGTATTAATTGATAGGGAATAATTAAACGAACCAAAAGAGCAAAAATAATATAGTTCTATGTGCTTGTTTTAAAGATATAAGCCATTGAAATTATGGCGGGAAAATGTTCTCTCTTGATTTTTCATAGCTTTATCATTGACAAGTTTAAGTGCTCAAAAACTATTAAAAAGTAACAAGGATTTTATAACACTTTTTTAAATGGCTTATTATTATACATGTAAAAGATTTATAAAACAATGGGGTCATGGACAAATTTTCTAAGGCATTCAAATGGATAAAACCAAAGGATTCCGAAAATCTGGCAAAAATTCAAAACATGACATGCGAACATTCTTAACCCTTACCATCACTTTTTATTTCAATAACTAAAACAATTAAATGATATAGTGGATAACATAAAGGGGTGTTAACTGTTGTTGGTCTTTTTGTCGGGGAGGGGGGTTCATGGCGTTGTCAGTTTGTCGGTGATTTATGAGATTTAATTTTATTGTTTTGGGATGGCGCCTAATATAAATAAAGGATGTTCGCTTGTCATGTTTTGGATTTTCGGAAGCCTCTTGTTTTATCCATTTAAATGCCTTAAAATATTTTGCCCATTGACCCCCATTTTTCTTTTTATAAATCTTTTACATGTATAATTATAAGCAATCTGTAAAAGTCTTATAAAGTCCTTGTTATTTTTTAATAGTTTTTGAGCACTTAAACTTGTCAATGATAACGCTATGAAAAATCAAGAGAGAATATTTTCCCGCCAAAATTTTAATGGCTAATATCTAGAAAACAAGCACATTGACCTATTTATTTGTTTGGCTCTTTTGATTCCTTTAATTGTCCCCTTTCAATATATACTAGTGTTATAAAAAGCTTGTTATTTTGAAACTGAGTAGCAAACCTCCTCAAACAACCTCAAGTTTATCGAGTGTATGCATTCTAAGATGTGAAATTGTTAGATAACAATCTATTTCAAATACAGATCTTGTGTCACCACTTTGCCAACAAGGATTGATGCTTCATTTCACAGTTTTATTTAAAGTTCTTTCAATATCCTCTGGATTTGTCGTAATGATAAAAACTATCGGAATTTTACGGCTGACATTTCATTGGCTGATATAATTATTACCAGAACAGAAAGTAGAGTGAGTGTTGGTCTATCGTTGTAACTGCAGTGGGCAATGTATCTGTATTTTAATAATGTGAATAATAGCAACTCGTTTAAAAGGGTGAAATCATGAAAATGAAAGCCACTTGTTAACGTACCAATTTTAACAATTGAGATATTCATACACCAAAAACAATTTTCCTAAATGAAAATTTCTGTAGTTGACCATACGTTATTTTGCAAAACAAAAACAAAAAAAAAGGTCTAAATTTTTTAATCATCCATGTTTAAGTTCCGTTGTACACGAAGTTAGTAAAATAATTACATACTTTTATATTGCTATTGTTTTTATGTGATAATATAAGCTGTCGCAATACCTATTTTTGCCATTACTTCTAGTCCTTATATTCATCTTGAATTGGGAATTTTTCTTCTTGTGCTATGACACCAGTTCTTTAAGGGACAATTATTGTCAATATGTTCTAATTTTGGAGTAAATCCACGAAATGAATATTAAATAATCAATTAAATTAGTCTTGCAGAATTAATATTGAAATCTTACCTGTAACTTGTTACCTCTAGCATGAGCTTCGCTTCTAAAGCGTACTCATTTGCACCCTTACCCTTAAACACGGGACACTCTTACATGAAATACGACCATTTATGTTATCAAACAACAAACTACACCTAAAACGACCAGTTTGAATGATATTTTCAGAATATTGCTGAGAAGTTCGAGCGACTTTAAAAATCTGGTATGTTAATTACCTCAGTTAGGTCAACTTTGAATTTTTCTAAACAGAAAGTATGGTAACTTATCCTGAATAATCGTTATATGAGCATCAATAATGATTTTAAAATAGTCTATCAAAATGTGTTGCGTTTTTAAAGTCTGTCAGTATATTTTGAATTTAAATTGTCCAGAAATTATCGTGGTTTTCTCCAACCATATGAGGCAATCATCACATACTCAATATATATGTCAACATATTGTATTCAAAACAGAAGTCATTTTTTTTAAATAGAAAAAGACGAGTAACCTGTTTACCTGAGTCCTCGTTTATCTAGTATTATAAAACTTAAACATGTTAAAGGTAAAGTTAGTTTGACAATATTATAATTCATTTCCGGAATTGTTGTTGTCCCGGCCTACATGACATGTATGGTATTTGTTGACTGAGTTAAGGTCGGCTAGTTTCAAGTTGCTTTGACAAATCATCAATAATTGTAAGTAGGCTAATTGCATAAACTTTATAAATTATTTCTAGTTCGCAAATACATTGTCAAAACTGTTCATTATTAAAATACGAATAAATGCATGTTTACATAAAATGTTACTTTCGTTTTCAACGATATGCAAAATAGATTATATACATGTATTATAATTGACAATTTGTTATTATAATAAGTGGGTCCCCTCTTATGCATGTAGGGGGTCCCACTTGTGTAAAAATCTGGAACTTAAATTCAGTTGAAAAATATAACATCAACTGATTGGTTAGAATATTGATTAGTTGGCAAATCATGCATATATAATCATACAATTCTGTGGTTCAAAACAATACATTTCTCTGAATCAAATCCCCGGGTTCGAATACGAATCACTTATAGTCCCACAGTCCCGGCTTGTCTGGAAAAACAGCCGTTGGACGTCAGAGTAATCTAGGACTAACATTTAGCGCCTGTCCCAAGTCAGCAGCCTCTGTCATTTGTTAGTCTTGTATTATTTTTAATTTTAGTTTTTTGTGTATAATTTGGAGATAAGTATGACGTCCATTATCACTGAATCAGTAAATATAAAATTTGTTTAGGGGTCAGCTGAAGGACGCCTTGCGGGAATTTCTCGCTGCATTGAAGACCTATTGGTGACCTTCTGCTGTTGTCTGTTCTATAGTCGGGTTATTGTGTCTTTGACACATTCCCCATTTCCATTCTCAATTTTAGTATAAAAACGTATGAAATATTCTTATTTACAAATATTTGTTTGTATAAATGGTGTAGGGCGTCGGTGGCATGGTTGTCTAAGTATAAAAAGAAATTGTCCTTTGATTGCCAATGAGACAACTCTTCACAAGAAAACAAAATGACACATAATTCAACAACTATAGGTTACCGTACAGCCTTCAACAATGAGCAAAGTTTAGTCCGCATATTCAGCTATAAAAGGCACCGAAATGAGTCCATTTTTTGTATCACTAGCCTGTCAACATTAAGGTAGTGAGTTCGAACCCCGTATGCGGTAGGTGCATTTGACTCAATCGTAATTGACTAGGGTAGTACGTGTTTATCTACCGGGAATATAGGACAGAAAGTCACATGACAAAAAGTCACCTTATGTCCCATATGACCGTTTCAATGTGTGCGTTTTTGGCTGACAGACGTCAACTTACCGCTATTTCATTTCCAGGGCTCATTGGAAGAATACTTTTTAAATGAAATGATAAGTTGATACAGTTCAATAAAAATGTCTTATTAACCCTTTTACAGGAACCACAAGACTATGGCCTTATCTTTGTTGAATTTAACCACCTTCAATACTAAGTGTAGTCAGTTTCTCTACTACTGTTAGTTGTCAACCGTTGTAGGACACGTACATATGCTAGAAATACGCTGAGTTAGTTGTTATTAAGTGTACGTATCAAACAAAAAGTACCTATATAATAGTTTGGCTTTTTTTGTTCATCATATTGTAAAAACGTTCAGTTTTCATATTTAGACCTTAGATCTTTTAACTTAATTTCATTTGCAGGAATAAGAAAATAATATCTACTGAAGGAAAAATAAATGTGATTTTGAGAACTTTGGCTCGTCCTTTCCTTTAACACTACTAAAATAGTACAAATAAAATGTTCATGCTAGCAGAGAAAGCACAACTGAATATTTACACATATAGTTGAATATTTTAGGCTAAAAATTCAAAGTGACAAGGGATGGCAAAATTAAAAAATAACTACCTAATGGTTGCAGCCTTGGACTTTGGCACCACATACTCAGGATATGCATTTTCTATGAGGGAAACTTTCAAGTCTGATCCCTTGAATATAAAGGCAAACCAGGCGTGGAATTCAGGTGGAAAGCAGTTCATGTCATTGAAAACACCAACATGCATACTTCTAGATGCAAAGAAGGATTTTGTTTCATTCGGATATGATGCGGAAAACAAATATGCCGATATATTGATGGACGAGGAACAAGATCAGTTCTACTACTTTCATCGTTTTAAAATGAATCTACATAACAACAAGGTACATGTGAATACATATGTAAATTGAAATTAATTATAAAGACATTTTGATGTAAACAACAATGCAAAGTGATAGACTTAGGAATTTCAGTTTTTCAACGGTGACATCAACTCGTGCATTTTACTATTATATTTGCTATTTTGGGGCTCTTAGGGTAAAAAGAAATGTGGTATGAGTGCCACTGAGACAACTCTACATCCTAGGCTATGATTGTTTCTAGTTTTGCCCATTAGTAACAATGTTAACCTGTGTTTGTGGTTTTGAGATTAGATTGAGAAAAAAATTTAAATCAAAGATTAGCAAAATAAGTTCTACAAATAAGATGACACGATTGAAATCATCGGTTGTCTTCCTATATGAGCAATGTCCCTCTAATGATGTTTTTACTCATCTGTACCTTTTGAGAGGAAACAGTAAACATGTAAGATCAGATTTCTAAATAGTGTATGCTATCAGTTTGAGTACTATAAAGAATCTTGAAACAAAAAAAACTTATTATAAACGTTTATGCTGAACACATTTACTGTATATATCAAGTTATCGATTGTAGAACATAACACTTGATATGATGTTGGAGGATATATCTGGAAAGCCTGTCAGTGCTATGCATGTGTTTAGTCTCTCAATTAAGGCTCTGACTTCACATTTGATTGACCAACTAGCAAAGCAGGGAACTGGAATGCATGATGATGAAATCAGATGGGTTTTGACAGTGCCAGCAATTTGGACGGATTCAGCAAAGCAGTTTATGAGACGAAGTGCAAATGAGGTATACTTTTTCATTGTACCTTCAAATTATTAAAAAACAATTTTAATTAAGTCTTTACTGAATTTATCTGCGAGAGCAAAAAAGATGATTTTCAGTTGCAGTTCCGATTGATGTAGACTGAATGCACTGACTTTCTGTTCAGACATGTCCCTGTTAAAGTTCTTTTGCTTAATCAGACTGAAGATTAAAAAAAATAACGTAACATTTTGTCAATTCGTATTCAAGAGTTTCAGCTTTTGTCTGTAGGGATTCAAAATGGGCGAAACCACTAAGTGTTTATTAGGGGTTGCTACCCTTTACGAAATAAAGGGGAAGACTTATGTTGAAATGGTTTTAAGCCGCGTAATTGACACAATTTTTATCATCTCTTCTATGCTATCTAACTTCGTATTTGATCTGGCCTATCCCACTACATTTTCTTTGCCACGGACGAATCTTGTGCAGACAGAATGTGCGTCTGGCATACAAAATCATAAGCCTGATATTTTCAAAATAAATTCTGAGTCCTTTCTCAGACGTTATATATACGTCACATCTGATATTTTCTTATATATTTGTATGTTGTCATTAATTGCAAAACTATTTTTATTTGGATTGTAATTAAATAAGGAAACAAAATAGCTTGCAATGATCAACGAACAGTACCGTCTTGTCTATTGTGATAATGAATTACAAAACGTTAATAGAAATGAGTCTTATTTAACGATATTTATGGTCTATCAGAAAACATTAATTGCACTAAAAAGTTTCAAGAAGTTTTACAAAAAAGTCAAAAGTACACAGTAATTTCCTAATGAATGATAATATTTTTACGCCGCAGTCCGATCTTCTGGTACATTACATCATGAAAAACTACATACTCTAGATACGCCTATCGTAAATATTTAACATGCATCTGTTAGCCATGTTACAATCGCTTTCGACTTTGAGAGGGGAGTGTCGGGAAAGTAGTTTTTGTTCTAGCTTTTTTCAATATTTTAGGCTGGAATATCGGATGAAAATCTGCTTATTGCATTAGAACCAGAATGTGCATCAATATATTGCCAATATCTCCCTACAGAAAGACTCCATGGGCGTGATGGGAAAGAAAAGACGTTTTCGATGCCTGAAAGTGGACAAAAGTATATGGTGGTCGACTTGGGAGGTAATTAGTATTAATCTGACAGTACATGGGAAATCCAAATATCAACCAATTTCTGAAGTTTACAAGATATTAATTCAGAAATAAATATCGTACATCTCACGTAATGGACGGAGATAATGGTCAAAAATTTATAAGACAGAATAAGTTAAAAAAAAATCTAGTGCATATAAATAGAAATTATGAATGGGTCAACTACTAAAACACAAAAACGTACATGTAAATTCACAAACGATAAAAACTAAAAGACTATATAGATGTTCAGACCGAAAGGTTTTGTGAAGGCCTGCTGAAGAAAAATAAAAATGTCTAGATGACAAAAAAGACTGAATGACAATTGGTGAGGATGTCTTTAATTAATGTGATTAGTCCTTATATAGAAACACAAAGAACTTAACTATAATAGCTAATTTCAATGACGTGTTTTAAAAGTTGCTTAAAAATTATGTTGGTCTATAAATGTTTCTTTTATAAAATCGTATACATGCAACATTTATTAATTCATTGATGCAGCCTTTGAAACCCATACAATAGTCAGTAGACTTTACGTCGTTTTCGTCATATGGAGTTTGTTTTCGCCTTATGAGTTTGATTATCCATTCATTTTTTTCTTCCAAACTTCACCATATAAAATGTAACTTTCTTAAAATGAGACTAAGTTGGACGTTTTTGCATATTTTTTTTTTGGTTCACATTTATTGTCATAGACGAAAAATAACATAGTTTGGATTTTTGTAGGTGGAACAGCTGATATGACAGTACATCAGAAAATGTCCGACAACAGTCTTAAAGAAATATGTCGAGCTACAGGAAGTGATTGTGGCGGGACATCAGTTGACAGCGCATTTTTTCAAATGATGGCAAAAATATTTGGAGCACCTCTGATGAATCTTATGAAAAAAGAAGACTCGTCTGCCTATCTGGATCTTTTCCGTGAGTTTGAAACAGTTAAACGAACAATTACTCCTGAAAAGTCTGGCAAAGTTAACATTACTGTTCCATATGCCGCACTTGATCTGCTTTGTAAAAAGCACTTAAAAGAAGATTTTCCATCAACAGTACTTGCGTCTCCTTTAGCCACTAATATAAGTTTAAAAGCAGATAAAATGCGTTTTGAAGTAGATTTGATAAAGTCGTTGTTTGAATCAACCATACAAGAAATCATCAAACTGATTGGAGAAATCCTAGAGAGGCAAACAGCAAGAGATGTCCCTACCTTTCTGTTAGTCGGTGGCTTTTCTGAGTGTGTTCTAGTGCAGGATGCCATACAGAAAAAGTTTAAAGACAAGAATATTGTTATTCCAGATGGGGCTGGAATAACGATATTAAAAGGAGCAGTTTTATTTGGACACAAACCGGATTACATTACTTCAAGAATATTAGGACTCACTTATGGTATTCGTAACTGTGTAAACTTTAACAAAGAAAAACACGGAGAAAAGCGTCGTAAACTTTATCAAGGCATTGAAAAATGTGATAGTGAGTTCTACACTATCTTAAAAAAAGACACAGAGGTCCCCATTGACACAATTATAAGAGATACATTAGAAACATTCATTCCATTTCAGCACGCAATGTATATTGAAATTTTCTGTACACGTGTAGAAAATCCAAAGTTTGTAGATGAAGATGGTATGCGATCAGTTGGAAAAATGACGATTAAAATTCCTGAACCATCGCATGAAAAGAGATATGTAGACTTCGAATATCACTTTGGAAACACGGAACTGAAACTTAAAGCCATTGACAGACAGTCGAGAGTTGAATGCGAAACATCCTTAAATCTTCTGCTGTAAATTGATATAATGACATATATACAGACAATCTGTGATTCATTTACCTAATAAAATATTGAAAACAATGCTTTTTCAGACAATAATATGATAGAAAATACTCTAATGCAAAGGTACATCAATGAGTTTTGTTTATTGGTAGAACCTAATCTCAACACCCACTTTACATTAACTAACATAAATCTGCCTGAATTTTAATCTATGTATTTCCTGGGACTATCATACTTAGTATAATAGTCCCATGTATTTTTAGATACTTTTATCCTGATCATATGATCGATTCACAGTTCAAGAACTTTAATAAAATTTACTTTTGTTAAATTTCTCTTATAGAGGTGGGTTCATGAATGAAAGTGTTAATGAAAATAACACTTTATTAATTCAATGCGTCCCAATCGTTTTTCTGGATTTACCTTCATCAGGAACACTCAAACCCATCATTGGGAGAAGGAAACTTAGTTTTTCAGTAATCGTCTTTTCGGAAAATATATTTGATACTGCGAGATAATTAATAAATGAAAACATTTTTTCATTTCGTTGTTTTACTAATTACAGTGTTTTACACGCAGCCTGATATGCAGTAAAATTAAACAAAAGAAATGGAACTCTTTGTTAAATGAGAAGCAAAAGTCATTTATTACTCCTAATAAGAATTGCAGATTGTGCCTCAGCTAATGCTGTCCTGCATCTGTTTCTGTGGGCGTTTAAAGTTTTAATGTATGTACATGCTTAATTTAGGATGTTTTGCATCTTTAAAACGTATTTGTAAAGAAAAACCTTAATACTGACCCTCATGTGTCCTGTCGCTTATGCTTGCATCAATGTAATTTGTAATCCTCATTAATTTGTTTAAATTTGGTCTATCTTGGGAATAATTTTGAAGGTTCTGACGTTCAGTGAAAACTAACTCTATAAGTTCCCTCTAACATGATTGATAATAAAATTGAGAATGGAAATGGGGAATGTGTCAAAGAGACAACAACCCGACCATATAGCAGACAACAGCGGAAGGCCACATATATTTTCCGAAAAGACGATTACTGAAAAACTAAGTTTCCATCTCCCAATGATGGGTTTGAGTGTTCAGCTGGCTCCTAAACAAATATGTTAATTATACAACTACAAGGTCATTTATAATGAACGTCATGAGTATGCATGTACATGGCAAGTGATGCATGCAAAACTGGAGACGCTTATCCGCCCCTTTCTCTACTTTGGAAATTAAGCGATTTCCTCAGGGGTCCCTCGGTTTTTGTTTTGTTTATTTCGATTTTTATTTCTATTTGATTTATGAGATTTGGACATCGGTAAACTACTGTTATATACAGTAATTAAGAAAAGACAAACTTATTAAACGAATATTCTTGCTCAATTCCATCTGTTGCTGAAACTTATTATGGTTTACCATTCTGAAAATAGGCAAAACTTGTGTTTAAATCAGATTCAAAGCATATAGTAATTGCAATTGTTTAACCACCTACAACGAGTGCATTATATTTTGAGGAGTAGACTTACCTTTTTGGGACGTCGGGATAAGGCCATTGTTTTCGCGGGGATTTGGGACTCTTGAATTAATGATTTTTATCTTTCGATAATACAATCTGCATTTACAGGTAATATGGTGATGTAAATGCATATTTACCAGGTAAACTTAACATTTGCACTCAGTAAAATAAATATCTTTGTAACTTGTAGAGCAAAATATAACGTTAAGAATATAGATTCAAAGTAATAGATGTTGATTTGAAAATGAATCTAAATGAGTAGAAAAAAATAAGAAAACTACAAGTATAGAAACGGGGCTAAATATTCAACTGAAAGAATATAAGAACAATGTTTCGAAACCAACTGGAGAAATCTTATAAAAGCGAATTAAACGTAAATTTATAATTTCCTTTCAAATACATAATAAATCTTAGTGTCCTTAATAATTACAGCTAATTTCCTAATGCATGTACAGTAAGACTTGGGTTAGCTTGCTTGCTTTGTATTGTAGTACAATTGTAATTGGGATAACGCCCAATAAAATTCAAATACAAGATATGCAGGTTAAACTATGCCTATATATATATTGTTTGGAAATTTCATCTTAATTACAAAGCTTGAGTTAACATTTATACAAATAAAGCAAACAAGCCAACCAAAGTTTTACACTACAAGCATTAGGAAATTAAGCTCTAATTGGATAGCTACGTAGCTCCAGTTGTATCTGATATCAGTGGAAATAACCTTGAAAATAAGGATAGTTATGACAAATGCTACGAACATCTGAAAGTCATTCATACCATCTAATACTGTCAGAATGTGGAATAATGTCAACTTCAAGAAACGTACTGACGATTTAACATTTTAAAGGAAAAGATATACGTTGAACCATTCAGAACTGACAAATATTAGAGCGAAGGGTCCAGGAAAGTGTACATATTGCATACAATGCTAGAACACTAATGCACTCAGTTAATGCATGTAGTAAAGTAAAGCATATGGGTATATATTGTGCCTGTAATCCTAACTGTCCCGATAGTTTTAATGGTTGAAGATGTTATCCATTTACATCTGGAATGCCGATTGTATTGCAACTGATTGGGACATTGTAACCAAAGAAGGATATCTCTTGCTATATGTTGGTCTATCAACCATGCATATAATATAGATTGATACTGGAACTGGTGCATTTAACTACAAAACAGACTGAAATGTTTTCGATAAGGTTATGTGTTTCTTTATAACACACATGCATAGCGGTTGTAATATTTCTAATCAGCTGTCTTGTTAAATATAAAAAAGAAGATGTCGTATGATTACCAATGAGATTACTCTCCACAAGAGACCAAATGACACAATAATTAACAGCTATAGGTCTCTTGCTTACAAGATAACATTATTTAATTAAAATTGATTTAAACCATTACAAAAGTGACCTTGAATGCCTAATACCGATTCCAGTTCTGAACTTTATCATGGTTAATGTGATGAATCTTTATTGTGTCGATTATTGCACGTGATATGTTGTTACATTTGAGAATGGTTCTTTCAATTTATATTCATTGATATTATACATTAGGCACATGGTGATCATTCTAAGGAGAGTCTGTTTTAACTTATCAATGCTGCATGCTTCTATTTCATGCATGTTGTTCATCGTGGTAAAATTTAAACCTTTTTTTTAGGCATATTCTAAATTAAGATATCACACCGAAATAAGTTTTAAGCTTGGTAAAAATTTCATGACCTAAATAATGTAATTATCAATGCCAGATACTTTATTCAATTTAATTCAATATTTATTGGAAAGAGCACAATAGAGGCGTGATCCAAATACAGACAATAATATTATTAAAACAACATAAATGAAATATAGATGCACTTACATGTATAGCAACAAGTTATAAGTACATTTTATGGGTACCATAACATTCTAAGTATATAACTGTAAACATGAATACTATTAAATTTTAAACTGAAATTGATACCATACACATCACGATTATTCAAAATTTTATTAATTTTACTTTAATAAACACACAATCACCAAATAAGATATATGTGTATATGCATAAACTACTATAAAGGATAATTATTATCTGATGAAACAGTAAGGTAACCACCAAATTAAATTAGAAAATAAAGAGAAATGGTCATATATATTAATCGTCAATAAGTTTCTTTGTGTTTTTCAGTTTTTTTTTGTTTTTTTTTTAGTTTGTTTTTTTATTATTATGATTATCTTAAAGGACATTTTAGCAGCATTACAAAGAATACACATTGTCAGATTCCCGAGGGTGTATCAAATGAGGTTCTGGTAATTAGAATGCCCACTGCAATTAAGTTTTTAAGTATGAATATAATTTTACTCAATGTCAAAAAATGATTTTATCTCTCTACGTGCGAACGGATATTGTTTTATTGTAAAAGCGTTATATTGCATTTTAGTTTGTTGTGGCCTCAGGGATGTTATGACACGAAAAATGGTAATTGGGGATTTAATTAAGCATTGCTGTTTGTGTGACATACTGGCAACAATCTGAATGTTAATCGACTGTTTCAGATGAAATGACAGTGACGTTAAAAGAGGTAAACTCAGAAATGTGAAGGTTTTCACTGGGAATAATATTCATATCAGCTATAATTATATATATATGCGTTTGATGTCTATATTGGTATTTTGATTGTATGATATTATTTTAACCTTATAAACTTCCTAACTAGTATAAGTATTTGTTAATATATTGACCGTGACGAAGTATTAAATTAAATTTGTTTATTGCATAAGTTTTAACATGATATAGCATAGAACTGTATTGCATAAAAGACAGCCTTTGCGGTTCAAGCAATACAACAAAAAGAAAATATGCAACATGACTAAAACCTACAACATATTAAGTTGCCATGTTTATTTATTAGTTACTTTGATGCAGATACGTTTAGCATCAACTGAAGAAAATGTTGCGACTGATGGGCCCAGTTGGTTATTTTATTTCATTTCTTTTATTAAGTTTTTTGTTATCAGTTATATGTTTGGTAAAATTATAACTGGTGTGACAACAACGAAAAAGTGCGCTTGGTTATCTGCTGTCTTATAGTTATCATACCGTGAGTAACATGCTGAACCCAAGGATTTGTATAGTGAGACTCGTCTCACTATACAAATCCTTGGCTGAACCCTCCTCTTTTTTTCACTTTGCATTTTATATGTTTGGGTTTTCATTTCTCGGCATGCATTTCGAAATTATTTGACGAAATAGAAAGAAAAAAATCAATCTTTTGATAAATGAGTTATTGGTGCCATTATTGGGATGGCTCGATTGGGATGTTATTCATTAACTACATGTTAAGTTCGTTTCTTCGAAAAAATAATGATATTACTAAAACCTCCTTTTTTAACCTTGCATTGGTACGGACTTCAATTTCTCAGCCTACATTTATAAATTATATGTTATTTGGACGAAAATCAAGTCTTTAAAATGAGCTATTGGTGTTATTATTGGGACATTTTTACATTAATAAATATAAATTGGAATTAAAGTTCGTTTCTTCGAAGTAAATCAGAAAAATCCAAAACGAGGCTGGCCGCTGAAATTCAAAATAAAGTTCTCCAGCTGAAGATGCGAATGGCGTAACTTACAAACAAATGCCAATGGTTAGTTTCTATAAAATGTAGTGTTTGTGGTTTGTTTTTAGCTTTATGCCAAAACAATTATTTTGATATTTCAAATAACCCAATCAAAATGAAAACGCACAATATATTTGGTATCGACACGACGGGAAATTTATGAAAGGCCGGGCGTCATCACGTCGAAATAAATTGTTGTCATTAATATAAGGGGGTTTCTCATGTTAAAATATCTAATAAATGTGGTAAAAAGCTAACTCTGACGTTTCAATTTCGTCATCTTGTTAGCAAGTTTCAAATTACAAAAAAAATATCTTCGTATCCCCCCTTTTTTATTTAAATATTAAAGCTGCATATTTCATTATTTGTGACTATAAAAAAATCACATGCAAATGAATAATCATCTAACAAATAAACAAATGTATGTTATTTTATCAGTAAATAGGTGAAGTAAAAAAAAGTAGAATTGTAGCCAGAAGCTTGGCTCGGGTAGCCTTAAAAATATTCCTTTTGTGGATGGAAACTTAGTCTTTGAAAAGGAGCAGTTGAAAGTACAAAGTCAGGCGTCATTTTACAAGCAAGACATATTGAAGAAAAATAATATGAGGCAGGAATTACCTGTAAATTGGGACGAAGTCTATGATTTTTTTTTTAAATCAACAATGTTAATTAAATGAGAAACGGAAATACCGTAACGTGTCCAATTTTGATTCTGTTGTTAGGGATTTTAGTTGTGACGTTATTTAAGTTATGACGTCATATTCAATGTAAACAAAGAAACGCTGTCATCAGGTAACGTTTTTTAATAACAAACATTTTTTTTAAATGAATTAGTATAAGTTCCTTTCTTAGACTGATAAATATACATTTTATTCAAAGTCTCATGTAAACAAGACCGGAAACGGAAGCAGATTTTTGCGCCGATCCGGATATTCAAAAACGCGGCAAAAAAAAATTGAACGATTTTGAGTTCATTAGTACAATGAAAAATTTGGGGAAATTTACCTGATTTTTAAAAAAAAAAAAATTTATTGAATTTTCTACTGTAATAGGGGACTTCGTCCCCATATTAATGTAAAATCTATTGTTTTTTTTAAAAGAGACCGTGTCAGAGAGTATTAATGAACAGGTGCTTGCATAAAAATCAAAATATTAACTGCTAGTAGTCTGTTAATTGTTATTTATGTATTATTGTCATTTTGTTTATTTTCTTTGGTTACATCTTCTGACATCAGACTCGGACTTCTCTTGAACTGAATTTTAATGTGCGTATTGTTATGCGTTTACTTTTCTACATTGGCTAGAGATATAGGGGGAGGGTTGAGATCTCACAAACATGTTTAACCCCGCCGCATTTTAGCGCCTGTCCCAAGTCAGGAGCCTCTGGCCTTTGTTAGTCTTGTATTATTTTAATTTTAGTTTCTTGTGTACAATTTGGAAATTAGTATGGCGTTCATTATCACTGAACTAGTATATATTTGTTTAGGGGCAAGTTGAAGGACGCCTCCGGGTGCGGGAATTTCTCGCTACATTGAAGACCTGTTGGTGACCTTCTGCTGTTGTTTTTTTTTCTATGGTCGGGTTGTTGTCTCTTTGGCACATTACCCATTTCAATTCTCAATTTTACATACATCAGGGCTCACACTACTTCAGAATTATAGGGAGAAGTGACTTCTCTTTTTGAAACTGATAGGGAGAAGTGGTGAGATTTGAAAGAGAAGTGCTCATTCGCGCGGTGCGCTACAATGTTTGAATTTTACTATAGTATAAAGTGTCATATGTAAATAATGTTCTTTTTATATTATTCAATTCATATCTGAGTATACAATTAAAGTAACATTTCAAATTAAAAGTTGTTTAAGTTTTACTAAGGTTCTTGTGAGAAACTACCAACTAAATATTTAATATCTAGCACTAAAAAAATGTTTTAAAATTTTAAAAAATGTAAAGAAATTATAATATATCAATTACAATTTAATTCAAATCTATCTTGAGTATTAAATTCAGTGTTTCTCATCAAAAACTATAAAAGTTATTAAGCTGGGCCATAATATAATTAATAGTCTCAGAGTTAAGCAACTTTACAATCCATAAAAAATATAGGGAATTATATACACCAATCAATTAGATGTAACCAAAAGTCTCTGCGTGTGGAATACGTAATTTTTGCCTTTGGGATCAATATTTTTCTGTCAGCTGTTCCATCCGTGCGTCTGTAGTAATTATTGTAAAAGTACGGATTTCTGTCATAGCTGGTCCGGTTCAGATCCATAGTTTAGAAATCGGTCAATGGCGGAGGAATGCAAGAAAATTTACAAAAATAAACGATGTTTGACAAGTGATTTGGAAAGGAACATGACGTTTTTAATGCAATAAATGGATTAAACATTTACTGGAGGCAACTTTTATCACGTTTAAATGAAGTAACAAACTTATTTTTCCGCCGAAATTTAGGTTGATGTACGTTTTCGAGTAACAAGCACCGGAACTTGCGAAAATTCACGAAGTGATAAAAAGTTGTATTTTTATCAAATAACCTGCTACACACTGCGAAGAAAATGCTTCAATATCTTTTCTAAAGATAATGAATCGTTTATGTCTGAATTTCTTTAATTATCAATAAAAAAAATTGATGTTTCATCAACTTGGTAAAAATTGAAAATGTCTGATGACGGAAGCGACTGCAAGTGAGTATCGTCAAGAACAGGGCGACTTGTTTTCGCTTTTTGGGGTCAAGGAAGGCGAAGTGACGGTCGGGAAGGCGACTTCTTCGCCAAAGTCACCTGGTAGCGTGAGCCCTGTACATGTACCAACAAGAGGAACATATTAAGGCCAGACTTTTTTTATTATCTGTTTAACGACATCCGCCGACTCCACCTTTCCCGATTTTAGAATAAAAATAAAAGTAGTGCTTCTTATTTTTATTATTATTTTTCCCGCAGACTGTTACGAAATCCTCAGAAAAAATAAAATGTGTTGTTCACGATACTCGCTTTCAGTCAATTTCGTTAGGCCAAATAAAAATATATGTGTGGTTCCAGTAACCCGACCGACCCTAGAACTTTTTTTTTCATTTCTGAAAAATAAATTTTCAAACGATCAAATTTTGAGGATTGTGAATTAAAATAATTAAATTCATAGATTTCTGTCATCTGAATTTCCATCACAAGTATCTGTTATGGCTAAAATGCAACAATTCATAACAGAATGCAACAAAATTAACTAAAAACGTATCATGACTGTTTATTTTACAACCAAACACATGTAAAAATGGTGGACTTCCGGTTGGGGCGTGTGTAATACCGGAAACAATTTCGGTAAACACACGATTTTTTTCCGGATTTTGACATTCAAAAATAAAAATTAAAAAAAAAAAAAATTTGCCGACCTACCGACCCTATTTTTTAAAAGTATGTAACTGGAACCACACATATATTTTTATTTGGCCTTATCAGTAATATTTAATTTTTACCAAGTCAATGAAACAGCAATTTTCATTTAAAAGTAAAGAAATTCAAGGCATAAACGATATATTTTCTTCTAAAAGATTTTTAAGCTGGTGGCATGCTTTTCATACTTGTTACACAAGATCGTACATCAAATCATTCTAACTTTCGGCAAAATCAGTTATTACTTCATCAGAACTTGATGAAATTAGCCTAAAGTAAACTTGTCATCCATGTATTGCATTAGAAACGTCATATTCCTTTCCAAATAGCGAAACAAACATCGTTTATTTTTGTAAATTTTTCTTCATCCGACATTTAAATTTGTAAAACTACGGATCGGAATCAGGATTTCATCAGAAACGGACACGCTATCTCAGAAATCCGGATTCTTGCGATAATGACTACAGACGCATGAATGGCACTGATGACAGACAAAAATTGATCCCAAAAGGGAAAATTACGCATTCCACACGCATTAACATACTTTTGGTTAGATCTTCTTGATTAATGTATATATTTCCATGTATAAGCATTGTTTCAATTTATAGATTAAAGTTGCTTAACTCTGGGACTATTACACCAGAGACATATATACACATGTGTATATATATGTCTCTGCATACACTAAGAGGTTCCTGACTGGGTGACTGGTATATACATATATAGTGTATATGCAGCGAGGTTGATATATTTGAGTGGTGCCATGGATCTATGTTAGTGGAAATACAGAATCAAAACATAGTTTTTATTGTCGAGCCTGCAACTTTTGTTGCAGAAAGCTCGACATAGGGATAGTGATCCGGCGGCGGCGGTGTTAGCTAACTTCTTAAAAGCTTTATATTTTAGAAGGTGGAAGACCTGGATGCTTCATACTTTGTATATAGATGCCTCATGTTACGAAGTTTCCGTCAGTCACATGTCCAATGTCCTTGACCTCATTTTCATGGTTAAGTGACCACTTGAAAAAAAAGTTCAAATTTTTTGTAATGTTGAATTCTCTCTTATTATAAGTAATAGGATAACTATATTTTATATGTGCCTACCTTGCAAGGTCCTCATGTCTGTCAGACAGTTTTCACTTGACCTCGACCTCATTTCATGGATCAGTGAACAAGGTTAAGTTTTGGTGGTCAAGTCCATATCTCAGATACTATAAGCAATAGGGCTAGTATATTCGGTGTATGGAAGGACTGTAAGGTGTACATGTCCAACTGGCAGGTGTCATGTGACCTTGACCTCATTTTCATGGTTCAGTGGTTATAGTTAAATTTTTGTGTTTTGGTCTGTTTTTCTCATACTATATGCAATAGGTCTACTATATTTGTTGTATGGAATGATTGTAAGGTGTACATGTCTAGCGGGCAGATGTCATGTGACCTTGACCTCATTTTCATGGTTCAGTGGTCAATGTTAAGTTTTTGAGTTTTGGTCTTTTTATCTAATACTATATGCTATAGGTCAACTATATTTGGTGTATGGAAATATTTTATGATCTTTATGTCAGTCGTGCAGGTTTTATTTGACCGTGACCTCATTTTCACGGTTCATTGCACTGTGTTAAGTTTTTGGGTTTTGGTCTATTTTTCTTAAACTATAAGTAATAGGTCAACTATATATGTTGTAGAAGCATTGCTAGCTGTACATGTCTGCCTGGCATGGTTCATCTGACCTTGACCTCATTTTCAAGGTTCATTGGTCTTTGTTAAGTTATCTTGGTTAATGTTAAGTTTATGTGACAGTTGTTATAAAGCTTAACTTTATACTTAGGACTATCAACATAATATCAATGATTAGTATAGAAGGCGAGACATTTCAGCGTGTGCACTCTTGTGTTTATATTAATAGAAGGGTTAACCAGAGACATATATAAACTATATGTATTTATATTTCTCTGGGTTAATATACTGGTCTGTTCTCATTTCATTGTTCTTGTATTTTGATAAATTCTAAAAAAAAAAAAAAAAATTAAACAAAAGTCACTTATAATGGTTTTATTTTTATTTTTAGTGTCGACTGGACCAATTTTGCACTTATATTTTTTTTTCTTTTTTCGCCCCCTCGACCCTAATTTTTTACAAATTTTCTCGTTAAACAGATAAAATAAAAAGTCTGGCCTAACCAGAATTCAGGCACTTTACTTGGAGTTCATGGAACCCTTTTTGTGGCTACATGACAAAGCAAAAAACCTTACCAAAAATTAATAACTCAAAATAATACTATTTATAAGCCAGTACCTCCCAATTAATGTCTTTCAAAACCTAATACATTCTATCAAGTTAACCCTCTTGCTGCCGGAAGGACATGTGTTCACACTGACTGTGCCTGAGGGACACATATCCATGTTTTAATTGATGCAAACTTCTCAGTGCTGTATCTTTTTCAAATGAAAACTAAAGATCAAACATGGTTATATGTTTCATCAATGAATACCAAATGTAACTGTCCTTATGGCATGACCTCATTGTTGGACATTGAGGTCACAAATGTCAAGCTGTCAAATTTTCTGGTGCACAAAATGCAACCTTGAAAAACAACTGGCAGCAAGAGGATTAATGTTGAGACGACAACAACTTTTCCCAGACCATACCCATTTTTTCAGTCATTTGTCAATATCAAATGGAACATCTTACTGACTGATAACTGATTACTACTATTATTATTAGATATGATTCTTGATTAGTGATTAATGTCAGTCGTTTGTGACGTGTCACAAAATCTATAATGAGAATGTCTGTTAAAAGGTACATGTATGTACTTAGGAATTCCCATCTGATTCGTATGCTTTTAGAAGGATTGAAAAAAAAATCACCAACATACAACATGTATCATGTTGTAGCTTCTAAATTATTTCATTAACCCTTTGACTACTAACATTTTTTAGAATTAATGTTGTGTCCTTGGGCTTTAAAGTGTTTATCATTTACCTCTATGAATTTTCCTCTCTCTATATATATGTTACAGTAAATAGATGAAATTAGGAATTACACGTAATTACTAAACATTTCAGTAAATACCTGTAATTACTAGCCAATTTAGTAATTACATGTATTTACTAGTTGGTTCAGTGATTACTGGTATTTACTGATTATTTTTGTCATTTGTACAGCTATTTACTGACTTGATATTTTTGTTTTAAAATTTAAGATATAATCCAAAAGTAAAAGGGTAGGTATTTTAGGGCTGACTTAATTAAGGATTAATGAATATAAGGCACACCTTTAGTGGTTGTGAATTGAAACTGAAAAATGGTTGTTTTAAAAGTATTGAAACTCCCTTAATGTCATTTGCAGCATGAAGACAAGGATATCAATCCAAAATTGAGATATACATTTGTGAGAAGATTATAGGTAACTTTGCCAGCTCTTTTTGATGATAAACATTTGATAATGTCAAATTTGGTTGAATAATCTTGATAATTCTTAAAATCTCATAATTTTTTATATTACAATCTCCATCAGGCATACTCTGCTTACTTCATTTGCTTTAATATTTTATATTAATCAAATCAAAATCAATCATATTATGTCATTTTTAACCTATTTTTAATTTTCTTTACATTATGTTTGAAAATTACATTGTAATTGTTCTGCTCATTTTGGACGCCGTGATTGGCAAATAACATATTTGTTGTTTGTTGTTGTTGTTGCATATAAACTTGCCCAATGACATAAGTCAAATTCCTTTTACAAAATAGTTTTATTTACGACTTCTTTTGTCAGACTGTTGTGATAAAGCTTACATTCTTCACAAACAAATTTATACAATTCGATGATTTTAAGAGTCACATTTCATATTTGTGTATTTCTCTTTTTTATGAGTTTTTCAAGACCTCCAAACTCTTATATACCCGCAACAAAATTTTATTATGGTTTTTATCTGTATAAGAATGATCTTTTGTGGATTGAATAAGCCATTCCTTTTGATTTTCTTTCAATGTTGTCATTATGTTTCTTTTTGTCGAGCCTGCGACCTTTGTCGCAAAAGCGAAAAACAGCAAACCATTCTGTCGTCAGCATCATTCACAAGTATTCACTATGTGGTTAAAGGTCTTTAAATTTTGATAACTTTCTTAAATTATCCTGGATTTCTACCAAACGTGAACAGAAGCTTGACTATAATTATGAGATAATTTTCAAGAAGTAAATTTTGTGAAAATAAAATCGCGTTTTTCCGTATTTTACTTATAAATGGACTTATATGCCAGTTAACATTAAATTGGCATTTTGGTTGAAGTTTTTAAAATTTTGATAACTTTCTCAGAACATCCTAAATTTCTACCAAACTTGGACAGAAGCTTGTTTATGATCATCATATCCAGAAGTAAAGTTTGTAAAACAAATCCCTTTTCGTATATTCCTTCTAAATGGACTTCGTTTTTTCCCCAGTTAACATTACATACACTCTGCGGTTAAAGTGTTTTTTTTAAACATTTATTACATTTCATTAACCATTCTCGATTTTAACCAAATTTGGACAGAAGGTTCTTACAGCACTAGTCAAAAGATTTGATATCCCCCCCCCCCCCCCCCCCCCCCCCCCCCATTTTTGTTGAGCCTGCGACTTACAGCTAAAATAGACAAGATACTGGGTTCTGCGAAACCCTTACAATTCTAAATCTGAATACATCGGTAACCTATTTCCAGCTAGGGGTTGAATTGAAGGTCACATGAATACGTATTCAATGAGGTCCAATTATTCACTTGCAAGGGAAAAAAATCATCAACCATGTTTCTCTGCTTATTTTAGTAAAATAGAACCAGATTGACTGATAAAAGTGAATTATAATTTCACTATATAATTTCCATTAATGATTTAACAAACAAAAAATCATATTTAATTTATTTTATATCTCGTAGCTAATGCTCTTATAACAAAAAAGGTACATTTTAAGCTAATCATTTTTTAAGAGTACTCACTGATCTTCTATAGCTAGAATTCCCATAACTTTTGATCAGCTTACAATATTACAATGTTTTAACAGTTAGTAAATAGGTGTAAAAATTCATTTTAAAATTAGTAATTACTGGTAATAACTGGGCCGTTTCAGGAATTACTTGTATTTACCAAGTACATCGGGTATTACATGTAATTCCTAAATTTTAGTAATTACATGTAATCCCTAATTTCACCTATTTACTGTAACATATATATTAATGGTAAAAATAGAGTTATTTTTAAATTAATAAATAAAAATGTTATAATTTTTGCAGATTTTAAATTTCATTCATGTATGACAAAGAGAAACAATGGACAGTAATAAAAGAAAAGCACTGATTGAATGGGTATGTATAATTTTGATTTTTTCATTGTCTCATCACTGGAACAATCATGGCAATGTAAATTACTCTTTGATGCTCAATTGTTCATCTCTCCCTACAGATATCTCTTTTCCATTGGCATTTCAAAGATCTTTTAGAGTTTGATTTAAGACTTCTTTTATTCTAAAAGCTACATCAACTTGAGACCATTTCTGTCTAAGACGTCAACTAGGATTGTGTATTTAATATTGCAGTAAATATTGACTCTCAGTGTACAAACATATGTCTTCCATCATCATTTATACTAATTTGTTCAGACTTTATTTTCAGCTTAAAAATTGAGTCAAGCTGCTTATATTAAGATCTTACATTTTTACTACATTTATATAATACTATTTTGTTTGTTTTACTTTCAGGTTAATTCTTTAGTTCCAAGTAATTCTATCAGATCAGTTTTAGATTTACAAGATGGAAAAGCTTTTATACAACTTTTACAGCTATCGTAAGTACAAATGAAGTGATAATATAAAGAATTTATCAAGGAAAGGCAATGATTTTAACTTTATAAACTACAACATATTTGTGAAAATCAGAAAAAATGTCAAAACATCATACTATATAGACTCCACTTAAGAAATAATAACTGCTTTAATTTATAAGATATATAAGAATGTGTAAGCCATGTCTCAAAATTTTTAACATGTGAATCAAAGGTTGAAATATATAGAATTTTGGGGCTATGATACATCATGTTTTTTGCACACATATTAATCATGCTATTTTGTTGTAGCGATGAATGTTTAGTTCCTGAGGCACCACAGACTTCTCAACAAAGATTAGATTTGGTAAAACAGTATTTAGAAGGTACTTGCTAGTATTATCTCTGCATGTACAAGTTCATATAGACAAAGCGTTTTGATATTCACTATCTTCTCCAATACAAAAAAGATGCACATAATGCAATATTTCCCTGATGTCCTTGACAAAACTGCTTGCAAGGGTAATTATGAAATTACAATTAATCCTTGCAGGAGCAATTTTCAAATTATTCTGTAGGATGAAGAAACAAGCTAGATCATAAAATTCAGGTTAAGCTAATGAATGAATTCAACTATTATCTTCAACAAATTAACTAAATATACAATAAAACTTCATTGCAATATTGTGTATTGTAGGATTTTATTCAGTGTCACTACTGCCTGGAAGTTCTCTCCTAGACTTCAAGCTTATTGTTCAGGACAGTATTAGCAGAAAAGACAAAGAATGGGAACTTGGAAAGGTTTGTTGTACAGCAAAAACATGGTAGCAGAATAGAGATAGGCGACAATAAGAATAAAGTTTTAAGAATTTGCAGACTGACCCTATTAATTTGTGCCTCAAAATACTACTCTTGTGTTGTTTTTTTTTACCCCTTAGTTAGTCAAGTGTGAATAATTGTAGTTCTTACCTTCCGCAGAAGTTAAAAATTGAGCAAAATAAAAGAAACCCTAGTTTTCTTAGAGCTATTTCAGGAAATACTATGTTGTTTGGGGGGACATAGACTTTTCTCAAGCCACCCTTTAGGTGGAAAGACTTTTTCGTCCTTACATGATGACAGCATATATATTGTAAGATGAGATAAATTAAAGTATTATTAAAACTCTGTTTTAGATATTATTAGCATTGTTAGAAGCATGTGTACTAGAGAAGAAAAACAATACATTTGTTACCACGGCAACAAGTCTTCCAGAATTAGTCCAGATGGAGATTATGCAGATGTTACAGCCTATGATCATCAATGCTCAAGACGTGGGTAGTCACTTGACCGAAGACTTTGCTGATATCTTGACTAAAACTACAGGTTTGTTTGGATTGAATGTGTTCTTTTTTATGTTTATTTTGCTTGCTAGATGTACAATGAATGTATATGTTTTTGTTCCTTCTTTATTCCTTGTAGATTACTTTAACTTGTAGTTTTGTCATATTTATAACATTAAGGCAAAAACTGAAATGGTCCTTTAAGATTAAAATAGATAAGAATTATTATACATATGATTATGTACATTGAGTATGACTTATTTGTGATGCATAATATATTTTAATAACTAAAAGAACACACACAAATTTTAAGCAGCTTTGATTTAAATGCCATGTGTTTTCTCTAAACCAATCACCCCTGAAACATAACATTTAAGTCAGAAAGTTGGTGGTTCAGTGGCGTTATCTGGGCTTTAATTGAAAGTTTTCTAAGCAGAAACTGACAAGCAGATATTTGTTTGTGTCAGACAAAAGTCTATAAATATCAAAGTAAGAAGATGGGGTATGATTTTCAATAAAGACAACTAACTACCATAGTAGAGGAGAGCCCTCTCACAAGCTAAAAACTAAAATATAAGGGTTAACAATACAAGCAACACCTTGTAATTGATATGAAAATAAGGCGATTATTTATTTTTTTAGCCTTTTGTACTTGTAATAAGGCTATATCTTACATCATGTCTTATGAAATAATGATTTAAAGAAAACAATCAAAGATAGTCAGGACTATTGAAAATTGTTGTAAAATCAGAATTACTAAAAGAGATAAACTCAATGTTGTCGATTTAAATCTTTGGATCATATACTTAGTTGTAGCATTACCTTAAATGGAAACCGTGGATACAGACTTTCTGTTTTAAAATGTTTTGAAAAATTCATGCACAATTAAAAACAATATGGTGTTTATAATTTCACATTTGTTAATCCCATTGTATAAGACATATAATTTTTATTTGGATAAAACTGTTCAGGTTTAGTCATTTATTTAAAGACCTTCAATATGAAAAACACAGACAAAACATAAAAAGTATTAATTAATAACCTTGCACCCTCTCGGTACCTTGTTTTTCTGTTCTTAGACACCAATGCTCACCAAGATGCTGCTCTTTTCTTCCAACTAGTTACCCAAGGCAACATAAGTCGAGTGACATCAACACCAAATGTGGACCATTCTTTCAACTTTAGTAGATTTTCAAATCATGGTACTGGTTTGTTCTTTTACCTTTTTCACTTTTGCTTTTCTTTTGTATTTTTCACAGCATGCTGGTAAATATTGTCAAGAATGATTACCTGCAAGCTAATGTTATATTAAAATTTATTTCTAAGTTTTGTTGTTTGCTAATATAGTTGCTTACTAACATTTTGTATAAAGATGCAGTTCCTGTTTTTAAAGGAAATGCAATGCTTTTAACACATTTGGAAATGAATGGTACAATATTAAAAGATATAAATTTAATCTGTTTTCAAGAAAGAGGGAATTTTTTTGTTTGTTAAGAGTTGACTTTAGATACAGACTGAATTTCAATGATGCTTTAAAATTCACCAAAGTAATTTTGTAATAAACTGTTTAAAATACTTAAATACTGCAGTGATACAAGAAATTTCAGGAACCTTCGTGTTGTGAAATTATATATATAACATATCTAATTTCTACTATGGGCAATCCCCTTTTATTATTCAATCAGTTTGACTGATGATTAATAAAAGTGTATGTTTTATTCTGGGGAACAAAATACTGTAAATTCAACAATTATTGCGAAAATGCAAAAGGTTTGCAATAATTTAAACTTGCATTATGAAATTTACTATATATACTAAAGAGGATTATTTTCAATATTGCAAAAGTTTAAGTTGCATTTGAGTCTTAATTGACAAAATCGCAAAAATAAATGCACACAATAATTTCTGAATTAACAGTATACAGATTTGACAGTGCTTGTAAAATGAATTTGCGATAATTGGAAGGTCCTTCCAAAATCCCTCTCATCCCAACATACTTTCTTTGAGTATTTGTGAATATAAATTTTTATTTTATTAATTGTGAATAAAAAAAATTATTTTAATAATTGCGAATATAAATTTTTTTTTTTGAGTAATTGAGCACATAATTCTTTGAGTATTTGTGAATATAAATTTTGATTTCAATAATTGTGAATGTAAAATTTATTTTGAGTAATTGTACATATAAATTTATATTTCAATAATCGTGAATATAAAATTTATTTTGAGTAATTGTACATATAAATTTATATTTCAATAATTGTGAATATAAAATTTATTTTGAGTAATTGTGCATATTGAGCTTTGAGTTATCATGGTAATTGTACATATAAATTAGTTTCTGAGTAGTTGTACATAAATATCTTTGAGTAATTGTACCAATAAATTTTTGAGTAATTGTACATATAATTTTTTGAGTTATTTTACGTATAAATCTATGAGTAATTGTACTATAAATCTTTGAGTAATTGTACATAAAAATAGACACTTGTACAAATAAACTTTTACCAACTCACATTCATTTACATGAGAAATCCCTCATGAGCTAACAGGATTGCGAGACTTTAAAAATAAAACCAACAATATTATAGTAAAAAAAAAAAGATAATGTCTTTCATGTAAATTCATAACGACTTTAGTAATAAATGTGTTTCTGACACTGATATGAAATGACATTTGAATATTTTCCAGTGGCTAGTCCTGTATCTCATCAACAATTTAACACCAGTTTGTCATCAGAAATAGCCTCTCCTCTCAGAATGATGACAATAGCTAATTCACCATGTACACCACTAAGTGCATTGATGCAGTCACCACAACTGGCACAGAAGGTATTGTATAAATCTGTAGGCTAATTTTCAAACAATTGGACTTTTATTTTTAATTTACATTAAATAGAAATTGAGATTATGAAAAGAATTATGCAATTATTTCACTAAGAAAGAAGATACAGAATTAAATGAGGGTGATTATACATATGATGCACTACAAAACTTGGACATGTGTCAAAGTGAATATTTTTATTTGCAGGCTATAGCTGTTATGCAGGATTAACTTGTGTCAAATGTAGTAATTGAGTATATGCATTTCCATTTCAGGCACTTATTCGACAGAGAGAGAGGGAAATTAAAAAGCTTGAGTTGTCCCTACAGAATGAAAGACATCTTAGGACAGAACTAGAATTTGACCTTCATGAAAAGGTTGAGAAGTTAAATGATAAAGGTACTGATTTTTTTATTAATTTTTGTTTATTATAATGTATCTCATGAATTGTAGCCTAGAAAGTATGATCCTAGTGACAACATCTTCATACATGTTTTTACATATTTTCATACAGTTTCTCTGGATTTTTTGTTTTTATTCTTTGGGTATTTTGATATATTTTAAAACACTTAATGATATGATTTGAATAATTTGTTTATAATGCAGAAAAGGTGGCTAAGTGGTGGCAAAACCCATGCAACATGATTAATGATGTTTTGTGTTTTTTTTATAGATAATAAAATAAAAGAATTTGAGAAAGTAGTGAAGCAACAGAGAAAAGTTCAAGACATGGTAGATGAAATAGATACACTGAGACAAGAAAAAGAGAAGAACGAAAAGGATCTCACAAGGTATTTATATCAGCACTCTTGTAACAATAAAAAGAGAGAGGCAGAAGTTACCATGTGCCAATCATAAAAACATAAGTAAAAAAGATAACCAGTTACTCAATGACCAAAAGAAAAACATTAAACATTAAACATTGCAAAACAATACACAAAAACTGGAGTTAAAGCAACATGAACTAAACCAAAAATGGTAGGTAATTGTACACATCATGTTGATCATGGCAAGAAATAAAACTAATGATAAGTTGATGAAACAATTTTCTTTATATAAACAGCTGCATTCCTTATTTTTCAACTCAACTGAATGTTATGAGATATATACTTCCAATTTTCAGATTTGGACATTTATAAAATGTCTTTACTTTTTTTCCAGGGTTCAACAGAAAATGAATGAACTGCAGAACATCAAAGATCATTATGAGATTGTAGAACAAGAAAACAAACAGCTTACAGAAGAGTTTTCAAAAATGAGAACAGAGGTATGTTTGCACTGATAGATTTATGATGTGTGTATGTTTGAAGTCTAGACATATAAAATTTCTACTAGCTTACATAGTTTTCTCCCATTGTTTCAACTTGTTGTTATCTGCATTTCTTTTTAGCGTTCAGTAGCTAAATAGTTTGTGGACACTGCACTGAAAGTTTAGTTGTGAAACAGATAACCTTTGTAGTTTCACTTGTCAAAATATGTTCAGAGAACACTATATTTTGACAAATTAACATTATGAAGTAAAATTAGTTATATGGCAATTTGAACTCATACTTTTTTCGTTGTGGGGTGCGTTATTTATTATTCAATAAAATTTGTATATTATCTGTAGGTTCAGACAATGGACAGTCTAAAGAAAAGCCATGAGGAATACAGAACTCAGTGTCATCTCAAGTCAGTAAGATTGTCAGAACTAGAAAGCTTGATTCAACACAAGAATAGCGAATTGGAAAGCAAAAACATAGAGATGTGTCATTCTGAGGAGAAAAACAGAAACTTGATAAGTCAAATTGACAGCTTGAAAAAAGATC
Source organism: Mytilus galloprovincialis (assembly GCA_037788925.1). Lineage (NCBI taxonomy): Eukaryota > Metazoa > Mollusca > Bivalvia > Mytilida > Mytilidae > Mytilus > Mytilus galloprovincialis. The sequence goes on along the minus strand of CM075333.1, from coordinate 40,409,381 downwards.
AAGAAGAATTTGAAGAGCTACTAAGTTGCAGAGGTAAGTAATGTGTTATACCCTCACAACACGTATTGAGAGATATATTATTATGTTCATTTGCTTGTATGATCTGTCTGTAACATATCTCAGTCATGGTTGATATTGTTATTTACTACTGATTATCACATTTTATTGTAACCAGTTATAATCATATGGAAAAATGAGACTCTTTTTAAATACTTGGTCGTAGATATATGGATGTTGTGGTAGAGTGCATTTGTTTTCACAATTTTCGATACAATCATAGGAAAATAAAGCTTTTCTTGAAAAAAAGCAATTTTAAGGTTGATATACAATTATTTAAATTTCCATACAAAACCAAAATGTATAGCTATCTTCAATAATAATGTCTAAATGAAAAGGAAAGAAAGTGGGTCCATGATTTTTATTTCTTTTGATTAATACAATAAATGATTGAGATAAGGGCTATTCCAGAAAAAAATGTAGAGGGGGGGGGGGTTGAAAGGCAGTTTTTGTCAGCACCTGCAACCCAGACAATTGTAATTGAGAACTATGGTGCATTATAGTGTGAAAAGTTGCTCTGATACCCATCACCCATGTATTATTAATACAGTGTGCCTTCCAACCCCACCATACATTTTTTTCTGGAATAGCCCTAATCAGATTTCTTACAAGTCTTGTTAATTTAATCTGAAAATGTCCATTCTTCCAATAGGTGCTGTAAATGGTGAGAGTATGGGGGTAATCAGTGACAAACGGATAAAGGAATTAGAAGATGAAATGGCACATATGAAGTCATCGTGGGTTGAATTGTCAACACATGAACAACTACAACAGAAACTAGATGCTGTTTCAGAAGCTAGAGATACTTTTGAGGTTGGTATGCTCAACTAATTTGATCAGATTTAATGCAACTTTCTGTACATTTCCAAGTAATAGACAAATTTTCAGATACCAAATTCAAAATTCAACGTATGAAATAGATGCATACAGTAATTATACTGATGACACAGAAATATGTACGTGCCAGCTGATCGGGCATTAACAATTTTTAGAATTAGATGAGTAAATTTATTGCAAGGGTTTATGTGCAATTCTTTGAAATTTATACTGCACTGGATTTTGTAACATTTCATTATGAACTGTGAATTCTATTATATCGAAAAAATAGTTCCAATGAAAAAAAGAACACAATCAAACTTTTTTACTATCTTCTTTGCAGGCAAAGTTCAGTGATGTTCATAAACAGTTTTTAGAAAAAGACAGTCAGGTAGACCAACTTCAGCTGGAAGTTTCTCAACTTAAATCTAGCATTGAAGTTCATCAAGAAAATCAGACAGAGTTGGAAAAGAAAGTAAAAGAAGTAGAACAAGAGATCAACCATTTGAGGCAGTCAGAAGCCAAACTTATTTCATCTGAGGAATCTGCTATAGCTGCCAGGAAAGCTGCTGAAGAACAAATCCTGACATTACAGAAAGATCAGTCACGATTACAGACAGAGTTCAAGTTAACAGTACAGGTGAGGCAACATACATGAAGCTGAGGAATACTTTGTTTTTAGTTGATGAATTTCTGAGAGAAATAAATTAGACAAAACTTTTTGAACTAAAAATTTTAACTTTTCAACCCCAAAATTGTTTTTTGTTAGAAAAAAAAGAGGCTTTTCAACATAGTCTTTGGGCACTTCTCTGTCTTTTCCTAATATTTTTCAACTTTTATTTGTTGTAACGTTCTTTTATTTTTTTAAGAATGAGCTTCAGTCCATATTTTATCAGAAAATCACTTCATTATGTAGAAATATGAAAACATGTGAATTAATACAAGCATGACACACTCTCTACACTATCTGTCATTTTCATGAGGTATGCTGAAGGTAGAAAATGACACCAATAAGAGAAAATACCAAGAGCATCTACAGAGATGGATTAAACAAAATATCTATACATTTTAGGTTACCTTTCCATAACGAGTTAAAAAAACATCTTATTACACTTTACTTTATTGTTTTGTAGGAGTTAGAGGGCACTAAACAAGCAAGTGAGAACAGACGTCAAACCATGGCAGCATCAATTGATGTGGCTTTGTCTGAAAAGAAAACTCTAGAACAACGCCTTCTAAAATCTAATCAAAAACTTGAGGAACAAGTCACAGAGCTAAAAGCAAAACTTCAGAAGGAACATGAAGAGTCGGCCAAGAGTGAGGAAGCACTGAAATCTAAAGTACAAGCCTTACAATTGTCACTGAAGCAGACAGAAATTCTTTTAGAGAATGACCAATGGACAAAGGATAGCACAATAACAGCAATGAGAGAGGAGCTTAAGGAAATTCAGGAGGAACTTACAGAAACAGAAAATAAACTTCAAATTGAAATTGCTCAGTTAACTGAAAATAAAAATAAACTGGAAGAACAGATCGCAGAACAGAAAGATTCATATGTGCAGAAAATTGATAATATTTCATCAGAATTACTCACTTTTAAAACAGCAGCTAGGCAAAAAGAAAATGACATGTGTGATAAGTTGCAGAGCGTCAAAGATGAAAATATTGCTTTGAAAAATGAACTTGAAAATTTGAAGGCAGCTAGTGAGAAATCAGTATCTACAATGGAACAAAAATATTGTAAATTTGAAAATAAGGCAAAAGATCAAGAGGAAAGTCTACGGAAAGAACTTAAAGCTTTGCAAGGTAAATATCAGTGGAGTCAGCATGATCAAGAATCACTTTCTGAAGAAATATCTGATTTAAAAGACAGTATAAAAGAAAAGTGCTTGGAAATTGAGAACTTGCAAAGTGAAATATTGAATCATAAACAATGTGAAAATGATTTGAAAGGTCAGGTGTCTCAAATTACTAACAGTAAAGAAAACTTGCAAAAGCAGTTGGAAGAAATGAAAGAAAATATGAGTGTTGAACAAGAAAATCATGCTGAATTAGTGAATAAGATTTCACAGGAACATGAAACTGAGATTCAGAAATTAAGAAATTGTTTGTCGGCCAAAGAGGCAAGTAGTTTAGATACCCAGCAGAACATGGAAACATGCATGAATGAAATACAAACTTCACTAGAAAAAGAAATGGAGAGAGGAAAAGAGAAAGAGAGATTATGTCAAATTCAGATTGCTCAAGCTAAAAATCAGCTGGCAGAATTACAAGGGAAATATGATAAGCAAACAGCAAGTTATAATACTATTCAAATCACATTAAATAATAAGCTAGAACAACAACGCATTACAACTGTTGTTTTAGAGGAAAAGCTTAATAAGGAAGTACAAAAAGGTCAAGCTGAATTGAGTAAAATCTCTGCTGAGTACAATGAATTGGACATGAAATATAGATCAGTGACTGATCATGAAAGAACACGTGACAGTAGAATGAAGGAATTACACCAGCAAATATCAGAGTTAGAAAGTCGGAAACGGGACTTGGAAAATATAAGTGAGAAGAAGAACGAGAAGGTTGATGACCTCACTGGTCAGATTGTTCTGATTAAGAAGGTGGCCGAATCTAAACAGGCAGACAATGATAAACTCTGTTCGGAAAATAAAAATTTGAATATGAAAGTAGAAGATTTGAATGAAAAGTTACTGAAGGAATGTAAAGAAAACGATGAGATGAGACACAAACATAAAGAGATTAATTGTCATGTAAATCAGTTAGAGAACCAATTATGTGAAGTCAATAATAAACTTGTAGACACTGAAAAAGTGCTTGAAGAAAAATCTTCATCTCTTAGTCGGGAGGTTGAAACTGTATCTGAACGTGATGCAGAGATTTCTGATTTGAAAATTTCATTACAGAATACAGAGGAAGAAGTTGTATCCGCTAAAGAACAGGTTTCTGAACTAACTGAGGAGAACTCAGAATTAAACAAAAGTCTTGAAAATATGAACAATGAACTGAAAAATTGGCAAACTATTTTCAATAATAAAAAAATTGAATTGAATGAGAAGATTCAGACATTATTAGAATCTCATAAAAATGAAATTTTAGAATTGAAGGAATCAAGTGAGTCAGAAATTAAAGTGCTGAACTCTGAAATTGAAAAAATGAAATCTGATTTGCTTTCATGTGATACTGAAATTCTTAGACTTGAACAAGAAAACAGAGATCTGAAGTCATCGTTAGAACTATTGAAGGAAGAGCATTTGCAGGAATTAGAACAGATTCATAGCGAAAAAGAAACAGTTTTAAATGAATGTGAAACAAGATTGAAAGGAACAAATGAAAAATTATATAAAGAAAAGAATGAACTTATTGAAAGTCATAAAATGGAACTTCAGTCACTAAATTCAGAATTTTCAGAATCAAAACAGAAGTTTGAAAATACCATTGTGCAACTGAAAGAGCAATCCAAAAATGAATTAGAATCATTAAAAAGTGAATTTAAACTTCAAGTTGAAAGAATGACCACTGAACTTAAACAAGAACATGAAAAAATGAGCAGTCTGAAAAAGGAATGTAAGGTCAAGGTCTCTGAAACGGAAAAATACTGGCAGTCACAACTAGAGCAGCTGCAAGAGGAGTATGCTCAAGCTAGTGATGAACAGAAACAGGAATATGATAGCCAAGTTCAGGAACAGGAAGTTAGGTACCAGTCACAGTATGAGGCACTGGTTCAAGAAAGGGAAATGATATTGTCCAATCAGAAGATGGCATTCCAGGAAAGGGTGAATTACCTTGAAAATAGGCTTACTCAAAGACAAACTGAGATTCAGACTTTGACGAAGGAAATGAATGAGGACAAAGGAAAGACAGAAACAGATTACAAACAGAAGCTTGCTAATATTGAATCTATATTGAAGAAAGAAATGTCAAATCAGAAAGACTTGATGAATGAATTAAAACAAAATAAGGAAAGGGTCAATGAGCTTCAGTCTGCTTTGCGTGAAAAAAGAACAAGCTATGAAACTTCCCTGAAAGCCAGTAAAAATGCCTGGGACTCCGACCTCGATAATCTTAGGGAAGAGTACAATGGTAAATTGTCAGAACTTGAAAGGGAGAAGAACAGACAAATAGAGGATGAGAAGCAAAGAAGAATAAACATGGAAGAATCTTGTCATCATCTGGAGGATAGAGTGGAAACATCGTTACTTGAAAACAATAGCTTGAAACAACAGGTAATATTATTAACTCGATCTGTTTATCGTGTTCATAATGAAAGACATTTTCTATAGTCTTATTTTTGTTGAGCACTTTTTAATCCATTCTGTCTTACAAATCAGATACAAAAAGTGAAAGTTTGTGCAAATAAGAACAAAATTACAAAAAGTACTCTAAGCAGAAAAAAAGCACATCTTCACCAAAAATACCACCGCTTGACAACTGTGTACAATGAATCAAACAAACATGAAATATTTTAATTTACAATTATTGATATTTATGATAATGGTTAATGTAAGATATTTTAGGGGCAATGACAGTTTGATTGTGTGACACAAAAGTATTATTCTTTATCTTGCAGTTTCATTATATACTAAGAGTAACACAGGACTAATCCACTGCATTTTAAATGTTTTTTATTTGTTGGTCTTTGATATTCATATTTGAGCTCTATTATATTGTTAAAAACATTATTTATATATTCCAGTTGGCTGCAGTTGAAGAAGAGAAAAATCAACTTATCCTTGATTATGAAAAGACGTTAGATTTGAAAAACAATGACTTCTCCAATCAAGAACAGTTAAAGAAGAAAATAGAAATGTTTAAATCACAGGTAAAAATCTAATCCCAAAAGTATGTTTATTGGTAGATTGTCAAATTATTATACAATATAGTACAGTACTATCAATAACCAGAGTAGTTTTCATGATGAACAAACTTGTATTTTTCATTGAAGAGCACCAAAATATTAAATTGTAAAACAAAAATGCTATATAGACGAAACATGTTATTTCAGCAAGCCTCAAATTTGAATACTTCCAAATTTATTTATTCTTGGAACTACGACTTCTCTCATTGTTTTGTCTTGGATGCAGTGAACAATATTTCGAGCATATTCAGGACGATCTATTTGACAACATCTTTGTTTATAATGTTATAATATCGAATTCATTAGTAGCAGTCAAAATGATGCAAGTTGCACTGATTACAATATAATTGTGTATTCAAATATTTTGTTTTAGGTCCAGAAGTTAGAAGTGGAGAAAAATTTCCATCGAGATCAATTAGACAAAAAGGTTAAAGAACTGAAGGAGGAACTCGAGTATAAGGAGGAACAGTGGTCTGAGGAAATGGAGAGTGTTAAGAAACAATATACAGAAGCTAACCAACAGAAAATACATGTATGCCAAATATCACTTGTTCATTTTGTACTTAAGGTGGTACCTAACACTTTCACTAAAATTAATTTGGCTTGTTAATTTTTTTTAAATTTGAACCAACCGTTTTGTCAGAAAAATTACACTGGTTATATAGCAGTTTGACAACCACCAATTTTGATCATTGAGAAGCTTAATATTCTTTTTACAGCAAAACGTAATTAAAACATTTAGCTGACTTTATAGAGTTATCTCCCTGAAGTGTTAGGTAACACCTTAAGATTAATTGTCTCATTTTATTGGTTAAGATATTGCAAAGGCAAAAGGGCAGTTTACATTTTTTGTTGTCTTGATTTATGTTATAATCGTGATGATTAAATTCACATTGTTTTTCTACTAGCAAAAATATGTAAAAAGTTAGGGGGTTTTCAATTTGTGACTATTTCTCATTGTGAACATTGTATTTATAAGGCTAGAAGGCATTATTGCTAATTTTGAATTAAACTCATAACAACAATTCTGAATAGATTTTTTAAAGTTACAATTAATTTCTTATCCTTTCAGTCTGTGTTATCACAGGGAAAATGTCTATTTCTGTATTTTGATATTTATTTTTTTGTTATTTACACTCTAGCTTCAACAACAGATGAAAAACATTGGGGAGAACACTGACAAGAAAGACAAAACAATTGCACAGTACCAAAAATACTATGCCCAGAAGAAAGAAACCAATCTTCTTCTGCAACAGGAGGTTGCCGTCAACAAAAAACTGGCCGACAACTTCAAAGAAAAAACAGAGAAACTGGAGGCAGAAATAAATAAGTTGAAAAACAACTACAAGGCAAAATCTGAAAAGATGGAAAAAGAATTAGAACAACTGAAAGTACTTATAGAGGAGCAGAAAAATAAGTTCTCTAAGACGGAGACTGAGGTGGCACCAGTGAAATCTCAACTCCAGGAAGAACTGAACAAAAATAAATCACTTCGTAAGAAGCAAAATTTTAGATTGTTAAGGATGTTCGCTACTTTTGTTTTTGATGTTGTGTCTTATATTGGGAATCCTTTATACATCTAGTGCCATTAAAAATAATACCAGCCATTCCCTACTTTTGTTTTTATAATTTTACCAAATATAGTTAAAAAAAAAAAACCATTTTGAAATCTAATAAATCCTTGTTATTATTTCATTCATTTTTAAAGGGAAAAAATTAAACATAGAAAACAAGAGAGTATCATATCCTGCCAAATTTTCAATTGCTTATATCTCGAAAACAAGGACAACAACATTGTATTTTTTTCTGCCATTTTTAGTTCCTTTATACTGTATAAGTTGCTTGTTGTTTTGAAACAGAGTAGCAAACATCCTTAAACAAAGTAGTTAATTAATATGATTTTAACAAACGGAATACATTTAATTTGAGGATATCAGCTGCATACAAAGATATATGACTGTGTATATATATTTATACATTCTTGTGCTTGGCTTTAATTTGCCTCGATGTCTGAAAACTTTGTGTAAAAGTATACTGAGCAGTAGAAGTTATGGTCATAAAAAAATGCAGATGTATTAAAAAAAAATCAAAAATATCAGAATTATAGTTTTGTATGCTAGGTGTGCTTTCGTATTCAAAAGACTTTATCAGTGACCCTTAAATACACATGACATAAAAGCAAGAACAGTACCAAGTTGCAGAGCAATGAGGGTTAAAAATAAAAAAAATGACAGGAATGGAATTTCTTCTTTTTAATAGAAAATATCGTTACTCTGACGATTTATCCATTACACATTCATATATAAAAGTAGAAGGAAGCAACCTAAAGACAAAAAGCGAACCATTTATACCACATTAAATTTTTTTATGTATAAAAGTTTCTTGCTTTCTTGAATCAAATAGTTACCTATTTGTGGATTGCTGATGTACTGATTTTATTTGTCACTTGATAGAAAACAAAGTAAAGACCTTGGAAGTTCAGTTAGATTATGCTGATAAACAAGTGAGAGAACTCCGTCACAAGTTAGATGATGCTGGCACAGTGTTTTTGGGAGATAATACTGAATTCATGAAGTTAAAGAAAGAGTCAGATGTTAGCCTTATGGGTAAAGAAACATTTACTTTATATAACTTTTTATATGAAGCTCAAAATTGAAAGTTGAACTGATAATGAGTCAGAGGAAACACTATATTTTTTTCTTCAAAAAAATACATATTTCCTATTTGAAATAGGCTTTATATGCAGAATTTGTCAAAACCATCATATTAAGTTTCTACTAGAAGACAATTTTTCTATAATGTATATATGGTATTCATAAAAATAAAGAAATCTCCCAGTATATCATTCGTCGATTTCAGCTTTTAATAAAATTACATATTATCTTTTGATTCCAAGTTATATTGCTTGACCTTCAGGGCTACTTGAAGACAAAAAAAAAGAGTTTTCTTTTATAATTTCTATGCCTTAATAGTGATAATGATAGTAATGTGTCATTTGTGTAAGTCTTATATTTTAAATATTTAGTATATAGAAAGGAAAATAGAACAATGGTATAATTTTATCTTTTATAGAAACCAGTTTCCGTGATGATGGTGGTCCACTTACTCCTTATAACCTCCGATCATCAACTTCAAGAAAGTTCTCCCTGGAAAGAAACCCATCTCAGAGTTCGTTACAACATCAATGTAAAAGGTTTGTTATTCTGTTGCTTTGTATTTTATCATATGTTGGACTGAAATGAAGTTGGGGTATTTATATGAAAATAAGAAGATTGGGTATGATTGCTAATGATACTTTCCATCATAGACCAAATGATGCAAACTTTAGGTCATTGTATGGGCTTCAACAATAAGCAAAATCCATATTGTTTGATAAGGTACTAGAACAAATCAAATGAGAAAAACTGCAGCCTCAATAAAATCTTTGAAAAATTATCAGAGTAAGTTTGTACTGGTTGTCTGCATTAATTTGCACATGCTAAATGATCTTTGGGTAATTTCAAAGTATCCAATAACAAACAAAAAGGGAAAATTATGAGAATTAATCTGACAGAATTTTATGTTTATTTGATATCAATACATTTGGAAAAAAAGAATACTAAAGCAATAAGTATTTTGAAATGTGGAAAACATTCAAACGTTAAAACAAAACAAAAAATTTCAACAAATCTTATTTAGTCAAACAGTCACAATATGAATTCAGTTGTTTTATATTTTATACAGTGATGGTGATGAGAAGAGTATTTCTCCTTTATCATTGAGAAGTCATGGCAGACGGTCATCACTATCTGATCCTAACCTGAACGCCACCATAGCTAGTATAGATTCTGTGAGATCAACAACCTCAAGTAAGTATAATAAATATTAAATGATGTAGTTATCTACTCAACATGAGAGAAAAAAATATCAGTTATTCAATTACTGTGAACATTGAAATTTAAAGCTGAGTTTATTTCGCAATCATTTAAAATTTAAAATATCACCAATGTAAAGGGCCAATTTATTAATTTTAAGTTCAGTAGATGTTGGTGGTTTTTTTTATATGCTCTTTTTCTGTTTAACCAAGTTTGGTTTTTATGCTTTCAATGTTTTAAACTTTATGCTTTCCTGATTTTTGGTCTGGTGGGTACCTGATGAAGGTCTTTCTAACACAAATTGGTATCAAATTTTGTTTCTGTTTTTAGGGTTGTTTTCTTTTTAGCAAATTTTGCCAGAAAATCTGTAATTTGTTTATTTTTATTTTTAATTTTTAGAAGGTATGAAAAGATTTGTCAATGATGAGGACGATGAAGGTGAAGTACTTGAATGGAAGAGACTTGGTGAGTTATCACGAAGAAACACACTTTGTCTTCCACATCTTAAGACATCATACCCTGTAGAAACACAGAAGATTCAACTCCGTGTTTTCCCTGACAGACAGCTGCAGCAGAGCCATTTGAGTACCAATAGTCTGAAGAAAAGGAAACAAGAATTGGTGGACGAAGATGATATAAAAACAGAATTTTATGACAGTACTAAGAACAAACAGGTAGACCTTTTTTTCATGTCATTAAAAAAAGAATGTAACAAGAAAAAAAAATGAGAAATTTTACATAATATTCATGCACGAAAAAAGATAAATATCTTTACTTAACTTTGAAAGCATCATCTGTTAAACCACAAAATACTGATAATGACAATTTCAGACCACCCATCATTGAATTGATGCCCTTAGATTTGTCATGTTATTCTATCAAAATAAATCTTACATAAGAATTCTTAATCACACTTGCCTCAATGACTTGTTCCTTTGCAGGCCAAACATGTAAATACAGTTTATCAGAAGCCAGGTCCACCTACACCCGGCAATTCTAACAAGAGGAATTCTAGAGGGACACCAGGAAGAGGTTTACTAAATTCACCACGGTCTCCAATGACTAGTGGTAGGAGACGAACACCAAAACGTACTCCAAAGAAGACTCCTAAAAAGGAGACAAATGAAAATGTTAAGGTAATTATTGTTATTTAAATCTTCAATTATTTGAAGTCAAGTTTCTGTGAGAGTACTTTCTTATATAGCATATAAGGTTCAAATTACCAATGTCAAGGATTAATGATTTGGGTGAAAGATAGATGCATTTGTAGCTAGCTAGAACCTTCTTTTAACAGTCAAAGAAACAAGTTTAATTATTGGAGCAAGGTTTAAAATGGATTCTTTAATCAGGATATGCATGAGGCCTGCAGTTTTAATATAAAAAAAAGAGATTTAAGCAAGACAGCATCAAATGAAATTGTACACTATTATAAAAGGAATAGTACATATGTTATTTTTCCTGATCCACAAAATTGCTCACCATAAAAATAAAATTGAGAATGGAAAGGGGGAATGTGTCAAAGAGACAACAACCCGAACACAGAACAGACAACAGCAGAAGGTCACCAATAGGTCTTCAATGAACACTTGTACTTGTAGAAATAAAAAAAAATAGATTTGAATAAAGATTTTTCTGCTTTCAGCCTGCCACAACATTTAGCATAGGATTTACTCCAAAGAACAAACGTTTGACAAGGCAGCATGGTTTTGTGTCGGCTTCTAAAAGTTCAACGAAGGTTAGTAAGTTGATCAACATTTTCGAAAAGAAATCTGTATCAAAAACACCAGACACACCGATGGAACAGAAGTCATCACCAGCAAAAACACCATCTCCGAGAAACAAGAGGCTTTCAATATCCAAATTAGCCAAAGACAGGAGGCTTTCAACAACAAACACACCATCTCCCAGAAACAAGAGGCTTTCAATATCCAAATTAGCCAAAGACAGGAGGCTTTCAACAACAAAGCTACCTACATCTCCACAATACAAAAAGTCACCAGCTTTTGCCATAAGAAAAAGGAAGTTAGCAACTTCTAAAGTACAAATATCTCCCAAAAACAGGAAGCTGTTGTTATCAGGAAATAGAACTCCAACAAGTCCTGGAAACAGGGAGTCGTTATCTAGAAAAACACCTAGATCTCCAATAAACAAAAAGTTGTTCTCGTTACAAACACCGACAACACCTAGAAACAAGAAGCCACCAACAGGGCTCTTACTCATAACCACACCCTTAAAAAACATGGGCAAACAGCTTACACCAATGAAAAATTTAGCCAAAGTTTTCAATAAGCTGCAAACTACACCAAAAAAGATGACCGCAAAAGTTACTCCCATTGTTACAAAATAGATCCATGTATTTTTTGTATTGTTGAATGTAAAAAAAAAAAGGTGCTGATTACTGCTCAGTTTAGAAAGAATTGTTTTATGACCTGTATGAAAATAAAAGTAAATTATAATTCTTTTGGATATTTGATAAACAAAAAAAATCATTAAAAATGTAGACAACAAAAGCAGTTTTTTTCAAATGATGCAAGATGTAAATTGAATTATAAGAATAAAATTTCTTTTTATTGAAGCTTTTCCCATCACTTTTCGTCTGTCATCGTCGTTAACATTTACAAAAATCTTCTCCTCTGAAACTACTAAGACAAATTTAACCAGACTTGTCCACAATCACCATTAGGGTATCTAGTTTAAAAAATGTGTCCAATGACCCTGCCTGCCAACCAAGATGGCCGACATGGCTTAAAATAGTACATAGGGTAAAATGCAATTTTTGGCTAAAATCTCAGCAACCAAAGCATTTAAAGCAAATCTGATGAGGATACGTTTGTTCGTTAGGTCAAAGTCTATCTGCCCTGGAATTGGTAATTTTTCAGAAAATTTTGCAGCTTTTGGTTATTATCTTGAATATTACTATAGATAGAGATAAACTGTAAACAGCAACAATGTACAGCAAAGTAAGACCTACAAATAAGTCACCATGATCAAAATGGTCAATTAACTCTTTAAGGAGTTATTGCCCTTTATGGTCAATTTTTAACAATTTTCATAAAATTTTGTAATTTTTTATCCGTGTATGATATGCACATAGACCAAGGTGAGCGACACAGGTTCTTTAGAGCCTCTAGTTAAGATGTATTTATCTTTCTTAAATATAAAAATAAGATAAGTGTTATTAAATGTTAATCATTTGATTTTGAATAAGTAGTAATCTAGATTAAATTGTTCTGCCAAATATGTTTTGTAAATATTGAATTTAAACATCTTGCAATCTAATTAAGTATTAATTTATGCGCTCTTTATTTATAATATAACACAATAAAAATAATTAATAGTAACTATGTTATCCATGTGCTTAAAGTACCTAATTGCAAGATGTTGCCAAATATAATTATATATTTTAGTTTTGTGTTTCAAATGCAAATGTATTATTATTTTACGGCCATAATGGCAAAATTTAATGAAAATCACTGCTTTACAATGAATAGATGTGTTCATAGGGAACTATATTATCTGTCCCACTTTTCTTGTCTGTTTTGTTGTTGACTTCAGCTGTCAAGAATGTTAACATGGTAGGCATAAGACTGATATTGTTTTCCTAAACACACTGATTACTGCTTCTCATTTGCTTTGCAGTTTTATTCCAGAAATATATTAACATTGAAATTTTATGTTAAAGTAATTTGAACAGTTTAAAATCATAATATGACTTTTTGAAGAGCCTAATGAGGAGTATACTCATTAATTTGCATGATTTCAGAGATTTTAATGATGCAATATTAGTACACCAAAACATTGTTGAATGGGGATTGTTTCGTTATCACTTATTCATTCTACTAATGCACATATTATCCTATTGCACAGACAGTTTTTGTTAATTGTTTATGCACTGTTCATTTTTTTTACATAGAAACATGTGTATGCTATAAATTTTCATAATAGACAAATATTGAATCAGATTGGACAATTGAAGTATTCATTTCAAACAGAATAATAAACAAAAACATTTCTGCATTAATAAAATTTCCATGAAAATCACACATTTTTTTCAAAATTTGGAGTACTATATTTCCATATTATTATTAATAGTATTCCTAGTAGAAAAAATATACTAGAACATATGATAGTAAAAGTATTACATAGGGTACTGACCTCAATTTATGGATATAAACAAAAACTTTTAAACCACTCCTGTAGTTCAGAAAAAGCAAATGCATATTACATGGATATAAAATAAGAAGACGGGATGTGATTGCCAATAAGCCAACCTTCCACCATAGACCAAATGACACAGAACTTAAGAACTATAGGTCACTGTATGGCCTTCAACAATGACTAAAAACCTTGCACCATAGTCGACTATAAAATGACCGAAAATGAGGAATGTTAATCAATTTGAGTGAGAATTTAGAATGAGAGTATACCTGTACTTGGAGTTCTCTAACTGAACAAAACAATTTGTGTAATTGTAAATTCCTTGAATATTCTTTACATAGTTTCTATGATAAACTTAATATGTTTTTTTCTCTTTTCAGGGACATAAACCTAGACAGCCCTTAGCCGTTAAGAATTGTTTCCAACAAACTGGTGTGTGATGAAGTTGTATTTTTTATTTATTATACAGCGATTCCAGACTCTCAGGAGGATATGTGAAGCTGTTATTCTTGACCTTAAATGGATATTTTAAATCAATTATTGCTCATAAATATTTTCTAGCTTTTTAACAGAAATATGATTAAATTTGCATGTTCTTCTTTAATGACTTAATTTGCAATTTGTCTTTATAAGTTTATTGAATCAATTAAAAATGAATATAAATTAAATAATTGAAATGTATTATCATGTTTAATAAAATTGTTTAGATCAGAATGGTTGTGAAATGAAGAAATCAGTTGTGACATGTACATAATGGATATATAAATTTTTAAGGTGTAAAACTATAATTTTACTCACACACCAAGTTTAGAGTTGGGACAACTGGCTTTGTCTTGTTTATTTGTATTTTTTGTAAATCTATGCTTTTTATTTATTTTAATGTAGACTCTTTCAATACTCTGAATTCCTTGTATCAATTGCCTGTAATGTAGATTTTTTTAATTTCTGTCAATTTTCTAGAATTGTGGTCTGGGATTTTTTTTTGTTATTATTTAGATATGACATGTTAACAAAACTGAATTAAATTTTGTTCATTGACATGAAACATTTCCTTTAACTATTTAACAGAAAGTTCAAATAAGTTTTGAAAATGGTAGACTTATTTAATATTTACAGGTATTTCTTCTAATTTTAATCAAATAAGATGGATACAGAATTTCATAAATAAAATTGACCAATAATGTATGTGTTGTGTACCAGATGTAAGCTTGTACAAATTATAATTTGTACAGGGTTTTTGTACAAGTTATAAGTTTTTTGACACATACCTCCTTGTATCAGGTGATAAAAGTTTATCTTCTAAAATGTACCAGTTGAATGTCTTAAATTTAAATAAACATCAACCTAACATTTAGTGCTATTCTCTTTGTCCTCAAACTGGAAATGAGAATACCTAAATGGTTTAAATCTACAGTTTATTTTTCACCGTATACCAAAATCATATCCATAAAAAGTCTTTTTGTGTTCTTATAATGTGTTTGCATCAATTCTCAGTATTAGACTGTAACATGTAGTTGTGGAAATTTGACAAAAATATACAAAACAAAAGACTGTGTACTTGCATCATCCATTTGTGTTAAGCTGTTCATAAAACACTGATAACTTGTACAAAAATTTTATAATTATAATTTGTACAACATTACAATTTGTACAAAACATATGCATTGCTTTAATTCAATTGTGCACTTATTAACTTAAAAATAATAATAATTTGATATTAAATTTCTCCAGTTTCACGTTGACATTTGTCTCCTCGTTTTTTTTTTGTTTTTTTTTTTTCCTTTCTTTTGAGTACAACTGTACAAGAAAAATATGCAAAAGCAAATATTTTTGTCTGGGATATATCGTCTGAAACAAATGTTTTGGTATCTTCAAGGGAAATTGACAGAACTACAATAAATAGAGTAGACTTTTAGTGCCTGATGCTAGTCATATAGTGTATAGTGATGAGTGCTTATAGATGTGAGAGTGTATGGTGTGTACATATACCTGTGTATGTTACATTTTTATTTTCTTCTTTTTTCTTGCCTTAAAGTTGCTGCCCACATGCAACAAGAAAGTTTTTCAATTGATCTCAGAAATTGTAGTTTCCATTGTTAAGTTCATTCATACTCATTTCATGCAGTGACTTTTGATCCTTTCTTAAAATTATGATTTTTGTAAACAGAATTTTTTTATTATGCAATGAAGTGGTTAATATTTATAGAATCGTAAAATAAATTTTTATGTGGTTCAATGGCTTTTCAAGTGCTTTTTTAGTGTTTTATAGGGCATTATTTCCAGATTTTTTTTATATAGAGAGCCAATATTAAGTCACTGCTTCCATTATAATCATGTAGTAAACTATTGTATATCTAATGTAAAATATGTAAAATAATATCTTCATTGTAAAGCAGTGTATAAATTGTCGTAACCAAGCTAAATAAATCATATGACAGATTATGTGTGTCCATTTTTATTAGAGTCCCAAAAAAATCCAGTTTGTACTATAAGATTTTTAAACATAGAAAATAGAAAGTTACATTTAGTTGGTTCTTGCGAGTAAATTGAAATTCTCATTCATTTAAAATCAAAAATGAATTAAAAAATAAGTAAAAAATACCCCATACTACAGAGAGAAAAATATTGGGATATGTCATAACCACTGTGACAGTTTATTGTTTCTTCCTTTTTCCATATATACTACAATATAAAAGTCCTATTCAATTAAACATTTATTTTTTTTCCCAATTAGTATGCACTTAAGCTAATATTAAATACACAAACAGTCATAAGTTGATGGAAGAGGGACCAAATCATGGCAAGGTGGAAAAACAAGTTACAAAAACTGAATAAAAAGCTAGATTGAGCAACTTGAAACCCTCCAAAATCCAAAGGGTAATCTAGGGTTCTTCAGAAGGGTAAGCAGATCCTGCTCCATAAGTTAAGATCAGTTGTGTAAGCTTTTAAATAAATGGAGGAGAATGTTTTGAATGTTTTAAAAAACACTTCAAGCAATATAATGAACAGAGATGTACTTAACTAAAGCCATACAAATAAATTCTACTTTCCATCTAGTAAATAGTTTTGTCGGGGAATGCAAGACGGTGATTACAATTGCTATTGTATAGAACAAGGACAAGAAAATAGGTATATGGATTCCTTTCAAGGTCTACATGTCCTTCAGACAGGGTTCACCTGACCTCAACCTAATTTCATGGATCAGTGATCAAGGTTAAGTTAATATGGTCAAGTCCATGTCTTAGACAATGTTAACAATAGGTCAACTTTATTTGGTCTATGGAATGATTGTAACAATGACATATCTGTGTCTGGTTTCATGTGACCTTGACCTAGTTTGTAAATGTTATTTTTTTCTGATTTGGTCTATTTGTCAGATACTATAATCAAGGCATCTATATTTGGTGTATTTGTATATATCTGTCTGGGAGGATACATTTGACCTCATTTTCATGGTTCAGTTTTTGTGTTTTGGTCCGTTTCATATAATATACCAAACAAAAAGTCAGCTATAAATATGGTGTATGGAATGATGAACATGTCTGTCTTGCAGGTACTATCTACACTTTGCCTCATTTTTATGGTTTATTCGTCAATGTTAAGTTTCACAATAAAATGAGGTGGACTTTTCCAGGCAAAATATATGTCCCTATTCCCTATTTCTACCATTTTCTCTGGATGCATGATCAGACAGATGAATTAGCATATAGTATTCTAAGTTATTGAAAATTCATTTATTATATATGGAAAGCACACAGACAAGTCAATACAAAATAGATTCAAATACAACACAGTACACATAATTGACAAAAGACAATACTGTCAGAGTTGTTTCATCAGTGTTTATAATGGTTGTATATATCATTATCTCAACTATGTTATGTTTGAAATTTCAACCCATTGTCCTTGACTTCAATTTCATGGTTAACCATCTGTTTGAAAAATTCACTTTTTCTAAAAAGTTGTGTCTGTTTCACAGATACTACAAGCAATGGGTTAACTATATTCTATGTATAAACTGATTGAATGATGAACAAGTCCGATAGATAGGGTTCATCTGACCTTGGCCTCCTGTTCTAGGTTCATTGGTATATGGTCAAGAATTACATTTTGCATAATTCTTATGTGGAAAAGCCTTATCATGGTGTCCGACTTGCACAACACAGGGTTCATATTCATATCGCATCAGCATGTAATTGTCCTGATATGC
Organism: Mytilus galloprovincialis; assembly: GCA_037788925.1. NCBI lineage: Eukaryota > Metazoa > Mollusca > Bivalvia > Mytilida > Mytilidae > Mytilus > Mytilus galloprovincialis. Next base: position 40,391,416 of record CM075333.1, on the reverse strand, counting down.
ATGTAATATTTGCCACTGCACGTTTACCACAAACTGATCATCATTATCAAATTGAGACTATTTTTACACTCACAGCTAGATATCTTTGTAGTGGATTAAGATTTGCGTGGTGATTGTTCAATACAACACACAATTAAGATGGATGTTCATACTGAAAAAATGTTAATATTATGACTATAATAGGCATGAACAAGATTGACTAAATGATGTTAATGGTGATTAAATAAAACTGTTCACCAAAGAATAAAAATAAAGAAAAATGTTCATGTGTATCCCTAAATTTTTAGGAGATATTTTGTTTTAGATTAATCTATTTTCATGGGTACCAATTTTCGTGGATTTAGGAAAAGCTGTATATTCGTGGATATTTAATTTAATGGCTTTGACAAAATCATCATGCATTCCTTTAAAAAAATTTAAATTCCTTGAACATTTAAATTCGTGGTTCCCCTTTCCCACGAAATCCACGAAAATTGGTACCAAATTGGTTCCCAACGAATATTAATGAATCCACAGCGTAATAGGCATAGAAAAGATTGACAATTATGTTAATGTCGATTAAATGAAACTGAACACAAAGAATAAATAATGAAAAATGTCCATGTGAATCTCTAAATTACTAAAAGATAGTTTGTATGACCAACATGAGGCTCCAGCAGGGTAAAAAACTACCTGCAACCTCTGGGCTTTTTAGAGGCGACTTCCGACCTGAGGGCCTTCTAAAAACGACCTGCGACCTGTAAAATTTGGAAAAAAACGACCTCCGACCGACTTCCGTCCTCTGTGTTGGGAAAAACGACCTGCGACCTGTACATTTCCCTTAAAAACGACCTCTCGACGAATTTAAAAGCGACCTTGCGACCTGAGGGGGTACCCTGTGGGAGCCTCCAACATATCAAGATAAAAACCACCCTTTTTAAAAATGTTATTAAAAAGATTTATTTGATTTTTTAACAACCTTGGATTTAGTGCTTCACACACAACCGGATGCATATACAATGTAACACTAAACTTGTACAATTCAAATTAATTTATGTAAGTTTAAAGATGTTGACATACAGTACGTTAGGTACATTCTGAATTTTTAAGCCTATTAATTCTTCCTTTGTAACTGTCATCTGCACTCGGTGTGTAGGTAGGGATATTTTAACAAAACTATTCCGCATATGAAAGAACGCACTTTTACGTTGATTTTTTTTTAAATAGACTATATAAATTTGTTTTCTTACATAAAGTAGGCCGTCAGTTTTCTCGTTTGAATTGTTTTACATTTGTTCTTTTATAGCTGACTATGCGGTATGGGCTTTGTTCATTTATGTGTCATTTGGTCTCTTGTGGAGAGTTGTCTCATTAGCAATCATATACCACATCTTCTTTTTTATTAAGAGTAACAAAATCTCATATGTGATTAAAGCATGAAGAACTGCATATGCATATTGAAGAAAAAAAGAACGATATATGCATAAAATATGTGAAAAGAAACCCGAAGGAATCTATAATAAGCACTTTTCATTTTAACTATGAACCTTGTACGATTTTCCAACTTGCAGTTGTTTGTTATTTTTGCTATATCATTACCCCAGTTCCTGTCAAATCCATGTTCACCGAATTTACTCAAATTCTCATATTTGGCTTAAAATAGCGTAAAGCATTTATCCATTAAATGAATCACAAATTGTCCAAATATACATTCTCAGATTGGGCTCGATAATTTGTAGCTGCGTTTCGTGTGTATTTTAGTCTAGACGCAATCTAATTTACTATCGAGTCGACATCTGAAGACTGTTGATGGTCATATAAGAGCTTTAAACACAAATATAGATTTAAATAAATATTAAACTTGTACAATTGGATTTTTCTAGGTCTGTCTAATTTCATATTGTAGATTTAAAATATATGTTGATCATCGTTTTTACCTGTATAAGAATGATTTTTTGCGGATCGAATTAGTAAACCAAATGATTCATTGACGTTCTTTGAATACGGATTCAATGAGGTCGAATAATTCATCATCAATGTTTCTTAACTTATTTTGACAAAATTAAACCATACTGGCTGCTAAAAGCGAATTATTGTTTCACTATTTTAAAACTTTCATTAATGATCGAACCCCCAGAAAAAGCGTATTTAAGATTTTTTATATATTTCGTACTCAGATTTCGTAGCTAGTTCCCCTTTAGAGCCTGAGGTAGTTAACATTGTAGTAAGGTCTTTTAGGATTTTCTTATTAATAGAAACATTTGTTTTATATTCCATAATTCAATACATAACCAAACATATATTGCTATCCATATATTACTAACACTTACAGTCCCTATATATAGTCGGTACTTACATGTTTGGCATTGTTGAAGGTCATGCCTGTTTAGTACTACTTTTAAAAACGTCTTTACACTAAATCCGGTTGGGTTGTATAGATTGATATATTTTGTTTGGGAATACGTGGTTTATCTTTTAGTTGAGATTGGACATTGACCTAGCTTTCGGTTACTGTGAGGTATCTTGGGTCGGCACTCAAAGTTTTTTTTATTATAATTGTTAACGTTTGTTTTTTCTATATAAATTATTTAACCATTTGTTTTCCAGGTTTTTTTTTATAGCTTTTTTAAACGGTATCATGTTTACTTATTGTTGAAATCCCTATAGTGAGTCGGTGACATGTAACTGTGTACATCATTATACTTAAGAGTCTTTAGTTGATAGTTCAGTGTCTCCTCATCTTCTTATTTTCATACGGACGAACAGAGCGTAAACTATGGTGGCCGGATGCGGCCATAACGCCTTTTCGTGTTTTCTCCTTTCACTTTCGCGCGAAATCGAGAATTCGGGAAATCGGGAAAACGAGAACTTGTATCTAGAAATCGGGAAATCGATAAATTGAGAAAGCAAGAAAGCAAAATAGATTTCTTGATTTTGTCGCTTGCCGCGCGATTTCATGATTTCTCGATTTCGCTTTCATAATTTGTCGATTTCGCTTTCTCAATTTCGTTTTTTCGCTTCCTAATTTACCGATTTCCTCGATTTCTCGATTTTTCGATTTCCCAATTTCCTGATTTCTCGATTTTGCGATTTCGTGTTTGCAAAGTGAGAGGAGAAAAGGAGAAAACGCGAAAAGCTAAAATGGACCATCCGGCCATCATAATAAACAGTTCAACAATTTTGTTTTTATTTCTACATTAGGAAACTCTGTTGTACGATTAATTTTGAATTTTGACGTTTAAAATTTCTTAAAATTGAGTATTTCAATGCATGGAAAGAGGGGACTGGATCGTAATCCTTGCAATTGCTAGTGAAATGGTTTTGTGTAGTTTTTGAGATAAACAACCAAAAACTTGGAATTACCACTTGGCGGTCATGTTTCTTAATGAACAAGAATACAAAAAAATCAAACGTTGTGAAAACTATCACATTTTATCTGTCAATTCCAGTTCAGTCAGTCTACTCAAGGATCAGATTCACTATAATTATAAAATTTTAAAAAAAATAAACCATAATATTTTTCACTGTTTACTTCAAGTTTTATTTCGGAAATGTTTTATTTGACTCTAAAGTTGTCATGGAAGAAAGAAAGAACAGAAACAAAAAACCAAAACAAACAATTATAACTTTAAATGAACACTAAACCGTGAAAAACGATGTTACCCAATGTTGAAATGCACACTTTACTGTCATAAATGAAAATGGAAATAGAAAATGTTGAAAAGCTGAACTCAGAAGAAACAGAAGAAAACAATGATCCTAGTTCGAAACTTGTGGAAGACCTCGCTATTGAATACTCACAATATATGAAAATTGATACAGAAGCCGAGGTAATGTGTGTGCAATCAATGTAGGTACACATGAAGTATAACTCGCTAACACTTCAAGTCACTTGATCAAAGTTCACCCTTCAATAGTTTTGTTAGAAGTAATAAATCTTTAAATGTTTATATATTATCATATGTACAAAGTACAGTATTTTGCTACCAAGTTTCCTAATGTCAAAATATATGAACAAAAGGAGACAGGTGTAGTGTATGAGAGCATCTCAACTAAATAAGTAATCAAAAGACATTTACAAATCTAAACAAACAGGAATTGGATCATTCAAGCATCAAACTTTTCCAGTTCTGCCAACTTTTAAAAATACAAATGCATGAGATTGGTCAAAATTGTAAAGATCAAAGAGAGAAAAAAAATAGATCAAAGGAAAATGTCGCCAAATAAGCATGAAAATTTGTGAGTTGCTATTCTGGTAGTCCTGCTATTCTGAACTTCAAGTAGATTCAGTTGTTGGTGTTGAATTGGTCCAATTTGATCTGGCAAAAGTTGTTCCAGCCCCATATAATGGATCAGTCTTCAGAACTTTGTTCTTTTATGAATGTGTTACACTGGTGACCTTCTGTGACTTATATAACTGGGTTTGTAATTACATGAGCAACATGACGGCTGCCCAATGTGGAGCAGGATCTGCTTACCCTTCTAGAGCACCTGAGATCACACCCAGTTTTTGGTGGGATTTTTATTGCTTACTATTTAATTTTCTATGTTGTGTCTTGTGTAGTATTATTTGTCTGTTTGTCTTTTTCTGTTTTAGCCATGGCATTGTCAGTTTATTTTCGATCTATGAGTTTGAATGTCCTTCTGGTAACTATCATCCCTCTTTTTCGACCCTAGGTCAATCAGAGTAAACAATTATATGTCATCAAACTATGTGTTTTACAGTGACCTAATAGACCTTTTTCGTATTGTTTGTTCCGTTAGACCGTTCCGTCTTTTTTCCCGCTTTTACATAACTTGTATCACGTGACACCCGACATCGTTTGTTTATTGACAACAAGATGGACGGCGCCAGATTCAATGCCTTTAAAGTTCCTCAGTTGCAGGAATATCTCAAAGAACGGGGTATAAGTGTTACTAATATTAACAAACTGAAACTAACCAAGTTATGTGAGGCCGTGGATAAGCTAGATTTACCATTGGATCCAGATATGAGGAAAAATGAATCAGTAACCAGTGTTAAGCATAATTTAGAACAATTGTACGGGTTTTGTGATCCTTTTAGCCTTGACGGGTATACATCAGACTTATCGTTTATTCCAAGCTTTAGCTTGTATGACCTTTTTAACTATCTGATTCATAGTACTGCTAGCTATGACCGACGAAAATTAAAGGCCTACAAATCCAGTGAGGACTACAGACTTTATTTTGATCGGTATGTAGAGGAGTTACAATATACAGAAGTGCCAAGTCGGGACATATGTGTTTTCAAGGCCAAAGTGAAACCTACGCAGAAAGACAAGACATATCTAAACAAGGCAACATATGATGTGTGGGTCATCATGGACAAGAAAAATGGAGAGGTTAAAACTGCCTACTGTACATGCATTGGCGGGTAATTACTATACATACATGTATATATTATTAGGAGGAAAATATAGCATTTGTTTTGGAACCTGATTGTTTGTAAAAAGTTGACAAATTAATATTTATAATTGTTGATCTCTCTCTAATTAATGATTGACTCTAGCATGTTTAGGGTTAAACAGAAAAAAATGACAAATTTTAATGTACTTGCATAACTCAGTTATTTTGTACATGTACAATGTATGTACCAATGAACATATAGATACAGACAAACCTATATATATGCACCTGGGATTCTTTATGACATGGCCTCTGACTATATGAAATTTTTATCAAGCGATAAACTGATTCTATAAGAGGGAAACATTATAAATTCTTGTCAACTTTTCATTAGTGCACATACATGTATTGTGTGAGCAAAAAAAGAAAAGGAATAACAAGTGCTATGAAATTACAACGACAATATTTGGAAATCTCTTAGTTCTCTAGGCTTAACTTTGACTCTTAAATATTACAAAGTGACCTCATTACTAGTTGGTTAGAGAGAAGCTGGACTTTGCTAGTGTATTTTTTTTTGTTTAATGTATATAGTGCTAGAAAATGAACTGAAAAACAAGAATCACAAATTTAAAAAAAGTAACAACAAAAAAATAAGACTTAAAATTACCTTCTAAACAATTGAATACTTATAATACACATGTACAATGTATACATAATCATTGCAAGAAAATTAACATGTTTTATTATCACATTATGATTAATCCTTATAATAACTTTCAGGGCAGATGGTGCTTGTAGGCATGTTGGAGCCACTTTGTATGAAATAGAAGCATTTGAGGTTAAATCTGTAACAGATGGAGAAACCCAATGGAAAAAAAGGCCAAGAAGCCATGACTGTCCAGTCCCAATTAAACAGATGAAAATAATGAAAGCAAGGTATGCGTCATTAATTTTAGGGGTTGAAACTAGACAGATATTATATGATTTTTCATTTCATGAACCCATTTTGCTGGATTTTATATATTGATCCCTAAAAAAACCAACATTGAAATAGTTAACCATTGTTTGTGAAGGACAAAAGACCTAAATAATTAATAATGTCCATTATTTATTAAATCTATTCTGTATTATCATCAGTTTGTGTTAAAAATGATAAGAAATGTAACCTGAATTACTTAATGAGTTTAATATTGTGGCTTTGATAACAATTTTCTCCTTTGCACTCATACCGCATCTTATTTATATTGATCAACATATTTTCAGTATCAAATTCTTAACTAGAATTGTATAGTTTGCTTTTTTTTTAATTACAGGTACAATGAAGAACCTACCATGGATTTCAGTGGCCTACAAAACTTTGACCCCAGAAGTGTGGATCAGAGGGCAAGTTACAACTTGGAAAGAATTCAAGCTATAGCAAGAGACCTTAAAAAGGTATACACATTACTATGTTTTTAGTTTGGTATTAATGTCAAAAGACAAAATTACATGTATAAAAGCCTCACATGCAAACTTTCATTTGACTTTGTTCAAATGAATTTTAATACTATTAACTTAGGTATTCTATAACCCTTACATGCCTTCAGTAATTAAGTACTATGTCAAAAGAAAATATTTCAAAGGAAACACATATTTTCATCAAACTATGAAACTTGTGATCTACATAAATTTGTTTTTCTAGGAGTTGTGCCCCTTTGACCTTATAATTTTGGCCTTAAACTATTACTTTTAAGTTTGTCAATTGAACCTTTCTGAAACAACACAGCATAATTACATAAAACTTTTTACATAATAAGGATATGCTATGTATACATTTGTATATAATAATGACAGGAAATTGTGATTAAACTAGGAGTTATATCATTAAGAATTTAGTTTGTAGGTCCATGTATACACTTTCAATTAATTTAAGTTTGTTCCTATATTTTGCGTTGATGTTAATTGTAACTTTAGATATAGGAAGATGTGGTGTTAGTGCCAATGAGACAACTCTCCATCCAAATAACAATTTAAAAAAGTAAACCATTATAGGTCAATGTACGGCCTTCAACACAGAGCCTTAGCTCACACTGAACAACAAGCTATTAAGGGCCCCAAAAATTACTAGTGTAAAACCATTCAAACGGGAAAACCAACTGTCTAATCTATATAAAAAAACAATTTGCATATTTATGATTACCCACAGAAACCAATGTGAACTTTTGAAACTTAAATCATCATCTGTACTTATTTATTTCTTCTTACAAAAAATGTAAATATTGTATAAATGTATTTTCTATATACTGTATTTCAGATATCTCCAAATTTGCAGGCACTTGACATTTTAGGAGACCCTAATGATCATGTAGAGGAAGTGAATAACATTGATTTAAATTGTGATAACTTGATAGTACATAAAAGAGTAATGGACCAATTGAACAACAATGATGACATAGGTTCTATTGCAGATACATTAAAATACAGTTCTGGTGATTGATTTGATAGAAATGAACACACGTGGACAATCAAATAATGATTTGTGGTTTGCAATGAGAAAAGGTATTATTACCGCGTCAAATTTTGAGAAAGTTTTGAATGCTGTCCAAAGAGACCGATGCCCTCCTTCACTTTTGAAACAGTTAATGGGGGAATACAGCAATGCTTCTTCAGCTTCTTTAGATTGGGGTCGAAAAAAGGAAGAAACAGCTTTACACTTGTATATGAAAGTAAATAAGAAAGCACATCAAAAAGCTTGTATGCAGAACAAGGGATTACTGCTGTATGAGAACATGCCATACATTGGGTGTTCGGTAGATGGCATTTTCACATGCAAATGTCACACTTCAAAAGTTATTGAAGTGAAATGTCCATATTCAGCACGCTTTGACAACCCAAAGGATGTGGCAGAAGATAATCTCATAAGAATGATTATTACCATCAAATACAAGGACAAATGGGTATTTATGGACTTGACAAATGTGACCTAGTGATTTACACTACCAAAGGAATATGTGTAACAACTGTAGACTTTGACCCAATTTTTTTCAATAACATGGTGACAAAACTAGATAAATTTTATAGAGAACACTTACTTCCATATGCTATCAGTATTTGGAGAACATGTGACAATGAATTATAAATACAAATACTCATCACATTAGTCAAACATGTACAATTCTTTTTATTTATTTATGTAGACCTACTCCGTAGATGGTGATTAACTATTGTTATGCTGTCCGTCTGTCCGTCCCACATTTCCCTTGAATTGCATTTTATATCTTGGCAAGTCTAACAAAGGACACATCATGATTAATGATCTTGGATAACAGTAAAACAAGAAGCCAGTGAATGAACTCAAGTTATATTGATTGAAGGATAAGGAGTTCTTTCTTCTTAAGACAACATACTACATACAAAAAATGTATGTTGTTTTCTTTTGTGTTAGGTTTCTGTATCATTAGTATTGGGAAAGTAGAAATAGGTGATAAGACATACAAATGCACAACTTGGATAATTGTCCCATTAGCAATCATAACATTTCATATTTTTATGTAAAAAAGTAAACCATTTAGATAAAACAATTAACATGATTGATTTATTCATTTTACAAGCTGTTCATCCAAGTTGCATAACATTGCACATACTTTTACTACCTCACTGTAGATGGGCTTCATACGCAAAGGAATTATTTCCTGTAAAATAGCAAAATTTTTTAACATTCCAATGGCTCTCTCAACATGAATTCTTGCCCTTGCTATTCTGCGAGTCTTAGTGGTTGCATTACTGCACATCTGTTTGCCAAAAGAGAAAGGTGGAATGTTCAGTGTGCCACCTTTTAAAGCTAATTCCCCCCTTATTAAAAAACCTCTGTCTGCCATAATATCATCGCCAAATTGTATGTTATCTAAAAATCCTGAATCTTGAACAATTTTTTTGTCAGAAATACTGCCAGTGAATAAATCAGATACGAAACTAAAAGTACCACTTGGAGTTATTCCCACTAGGCATTTGAATGTGTTGTGGTGTTTGTATTGTGAATAGGTTATTCGTTGTGCTGAAGGAAGACTTGGTCGTTGTGTGAAGAACTCTGTACAGTCAATGATACATCTGGTTTTAGGGAAATACTTAAAACATTTGGGTAGTTTATTTCTTATTTGCTCCATAGATGGCCATCTAATAAGAAAATTTAACTCATGGCTCACTAAGTTGATCCAGGTGTTAAATATTCTACTGACACTACTTTCTGACATGCCAAACATATTCCCAAGTGACTTGGTATCGAAGCCCCTTCTTAAACGTATAAGTGTGATTGCTAGTTACTCTTTGATAGTCAACATTCTCTTTGGACCAGGCTTCAATGTCTACAGAAAAGAAAAAAAACATTTCAATATTTATACATTATGATCAATATATACAATGTACTGGCATCTTCTAATATATATGAAAGGTGCAAAATCAATGAAATAAATCATGTTTTTGTTTGTCAGTTTGCTGTCTGTACAAATTTGATTATTACAAACAGAGTAGGTTACAGTGACCTGAATCAGTAATGTTTTATGACACGTCAAGCAAATCATTGATCAGCACCTCTACAAGAATACATATTTTCCTTCAATTTGAACTCGTTTTTTAAAAACATTGAAAAATATACATGTAGTATCAAATATTAAACAGGTATATATAAAAAAATAGATGTGGTATGAGACAACTCTCCACAAGAGACCAAAATGACACAGAAATTAACAACTATAGGTTATCGTACAGCCTTCAACAATGAGTAAAGTCCATACAGCATAGTATGGTGGTCACTTAAATTATTGTTTGAAATACAACATTAGCTACAATTAACAAATTGAGTGAGACAACTCTGTCAGAAAACCAAATGAAGTATAGGGAAGCTTAGCCTTATGTCAGTAACATGGCATTTCACGTAGAGCTGCGAAGTGGAAATAATATGGCTGTTTTAACACAAATAAATCCATAGACATTTACCTCACTACTTTCCCTTTCATTTGTGTTAACACTGTTCCAGTAAACCATGTTTCTAGCTTTGTCCTGAAGAAAACTAAATAACCATGTGAACATGGCTAAAGACGATCCTGTAAAAAAAATCTGCTTTTGTAACTACCATATTGTAAATGAATATCTTGTTGCTTTTTTCACATTGAGGAAAAATCTTAAACTTACTAGCTCTCTAGAAGATGGTGTTTATATCTTATATTTAAACATATTAAAATATAGGTAATCTGAATTTTATTAACTGTTTCGTCCCTGCCAAGGGTACTCGTCAGGTGGTTTTATATATAAATGTACAAATTGATTATTGGACATATATATATGTTGGCTGCCACGACAGTTATTAATATATTCATAGTACAGTGGTTCACTATACATTAATTAAAAGTGTTACAAATACAGAACTACTGATATAAGCTAAGACTCTGTTATGATCTGATATGTATGATGCTATTATTTTTTGTCTCAAATGTTAATGTCATGAAGATCAAATCAGTACTTGTAATTGACCTAACAAGCTTAGTACCTTGCATTTTTTTTTACCTCTATAAAATTTGCACGTCTTGTCACTTTTGAATATATCGTCCATGATGAACTGCCTCTTAAACTCTCCCCTATCTTTAAAGCAACCATCACTGTATGGTGACATATCATTAAATGAAATCTCTGTCTGCACTGACACACTGTTTGTCTGTAATTGGACTTTTTGTTCCACAGGCTTTGTATAACTATGATCACCTGCAGGAAATGAAAGGCGAAAAAATATCTTAGTCTCAAGTAGTTTTATTTTTTTCACATGTTTAATGTATTGTACATATTCTATTCACTCACTAAACTGTACTTGTGTCAGACCCAAACAAGTAAATCAATTGAGAAAAGCATGCAACTTGGGTTACAGTCAATCCACCCCCCTTTTTTCTTCAGTTTGGTGTGATGACTTACAACATGTATAATCAGTCAATGCCTTGCTATTTCAAAATATGTAAATATATATATATACCAGTCATTACCTTTCAATTCTTCACAGGAATGTGCTGTTGCCTGAAGAGGTTGGTCTGTTGGTGTGTTATTATCAACAGTAACATATGCCTGAACATCCATCCATACTTCAGTTTGAGTTTTAGTGGGCGTGGTCATGATGGTTTTGGTCATAGCTCTGTCAAAGGGAAGTTTCCGCGACTTGTGCACTACTTGATTTGATAGGGTTGCTATGGTTGGGTATGGATGCATGGCTGTAGGTCTTCGGTCAATAAAATGTTTGCTGCATACATAGGCATGTTTGTTGACATTAGCAACGGTGTAATTTTTCCTGCCACAAGCTTTTACCCACTGCAGAGTTTCTTGCATTCTTGTTTTTGGCTTCGGTATAGGGAAGAATTCAACTCCTGACATATGCGCTTTATCTTTGTACCGGTCATCGCTGTTGCATGTTCCCCAAACACAACGTTTTACCATATTGTTTGTAACTTTGTTTATGTTTTCGCGGTTTCGGGACTTGTCGGGTATCACGTGACGTTGGCCGCTTACGTTGCGCATAACCGCTTACATCAAATATAATATGAAAGTCGACTATTACATATGGGAAAGTGCTCGAAATTCATAGTCATTTATAAAATATATATTATGAATAACTTATATGTCAGAGACTTATTAGCTCACCTGGCCTAAAAGGCCATGTGAGCTTTTCTCATCACTTGGCGTCCGTCGTCAGTGGCGGATGCAGGAATTTTCGAAAGGGGGGGTGCTAGCCCAGGGCAAAGGGGGGGGTGCAGGGGGGGTGCAAACATATGTCCCGATTCAAATGCATTGATCGGCCAAAATAAAGGGGGGGTGCGGACCCCCGGAACCCCCCCTCTGGATCCGCCACTGGTCGTCGTCGTCGTCGTCGACGTCGTCGTCGTTAACAATTTTTCAAACATCTTCTCCTCTGAAACTACTGAATGGATTTGAATGAAACTTAAAATGATTGTTCCTTAGATTATCCTGCACAAAGTGTGTGCTTCGATTTTTGATCCGTCAAAAAACATGGCCGCCGTTACTTAAAATAGAACATAGGGGTCAAATGCAGTTTTTGGCTTATATCTCAAAAACGGAAGCATTTAGAGCAAATCTGACATGGGGTAAAAATGTTCATTAGGTCAAGATCTATCAGCCCAGAAATTTTCAGATGAATCAAACAAACCATTGTTGGGTTGCTGCCACTTAATTGGTAATTTTAAGGAAATTTTGCAGTTTTTGGTCATTATCTTGAATATTATTATAGATGAAGATAAACTGTAAACAGCAAAAATGATCAGCAAAGTAAGATCTACAAATAGGTTAATATGACCAAAATTGTCAATTGACCCCTTAAGGGGTAAATGTCCTTTAATGACAATTTTTCACAATTTGTTCATCATATTTGCTAACTTTAAAAAATCTTCTCCTCTGAAACTACTGAATGGATTTGGATGAAACTTAGCATGATAGTTCCTTAGATTATCCTGCACAAAGTGTGTGCTTCGATTTTTGATCCGTCAAAAAACATGGCCGCCCTTACTTTAAATAGAACATAGGGTCAAAAGCAGTTTTTGGCTTATATCTCAAAAACGAAAGCATTTAGAGCAAATCTGACATGGGGTAAAAATGTTCATTAGGTCAAGATCTATCAGCCCTGAAATTTTCAGACGAATCAAACAAACCATTGTTGGGTTGCTGCCACTTAATTGGTAATTTTAAGGAAATTTTGCAGTTTTTGGTCATTATCTTGAATATTATTATAGATGAAGATAAACTGTAAACAGCAAAAATGATCAGCAAAGTAAGATCTACAAATAGGTTAATATGACCAAAATTGTCAATTGACCCCTTAAGGGGTAAATGTCCTTTAATGACAATTTTTCACAATTTGTTCATCATATTTGCTAACTTTAAAAAATCTTCTCCTCTGAAACTACTGAATGGATTTGGATGAAACTTAGCATGATAGTTCCTTAGATTATCCTGCACAAAGTGTGTGCTTCGATTTTTGATCCGTCAAAAAACATGGCCGCCCTTACTTTAAATAGAACATAGGGTCAAAAGCAGTTTTTGGCTTATATCTCAAAAACGAAAGCATTTAGAGCAAATCTGACATGGGGTAAAAATGTTCATTAGGTCAAGATCTATCAGCCCTGAAATTTTCAGACGAATCAAACAAACCATTATTGGGTTGCTGCCACTTAATTGGTAATTTTAAGGAAATTTTGCAGTTTTTGGTCATTATCTTGAATATCATTATAGATAAAGATAAACTGTAAACAGCAAAAATGATCAGCAAAGTAAGATCTACAAATAGGTTAATATGACCAAAATTGTCAATTGACCCCTTAAGGGGTAAATGTCCTTTAATGACAATTTTTCACAATTTGTTCATCATATTTGCTAACTTTAAAAAATCTTCTCCTCTGAAACTACTGAATGGATTTGGATGAAACTTAGCATGATAGTTCCTTAGATTATCCTGCACAAAGTGTGTGCTTCGATTTTTGATCCGTCAAAAAACATGGCCGCCCTTACTTTAAATAGAACATAGGGGTCAAAAGCAGTTTTTGGCTTATATCTCAAAAACGAAAGCATTTAGAGCAAATCTGACATGGGGTAAAAATGTTCATTAGGTCAAGATCTATCAGCCCTGAAATTTTCAGACGAATCAAACAAACCATTGTTGGGTTGCTGCCACTTAATTGGTAATTTTAAGGAAATTTTGCAGTTTTTGGTCATTATCTTGAATATCATTATAGATAAAGATAAACTGTAAACAGCAAAAATGATCAGCAAAGTAAGATCTACAAATAAGTTAAATATGACCAAAATTGTCAATTGACCCCTTAAGGGGTTATTGTCCTTTAATGACAATTTTTTCACAATTTGTTCATCATATTTGCTAACTTTAAAAAATCTTCTCCTCTAAAACTACTCAACCAAATTCAACCAAACTTCAACTGAATGATCAGTAGGGTGTATAAAATAAAGTTTGTGTTTTATTTTCTATTTTGTCTAAAAACATGGCCGTCATGGCTAAAAATAGAACACAGGGTAAAATGCAGTTTTTGGCTTATATCTAAAAAACTCCAGCATTTAGAGCAAATAAGACTAGAAGTTAAAATATTTATTAGGTCAAGGTCTACCTGTCCTGAAATTTTCAATTTGCAATTTGCAAAAAAAATAATTTGTTGTGCTACTTCCAAAAAATAGAAAATATTCTGACCAGAAAAAAAACCATGTCCCCCTACAAGTTAAATGGTAGGTCAAAGTATGGCCTCCAAGGTCAGATGACACCTACCAGTTGGGCATGTACAAGTCAGGAGCCTGTAATTCAGTGGTTGTCGTTTGTTGCTGTGTTATTTATTTGTTTTTCGTTCATTTATTTGTATCTTAATTCGGCTGTTAGTTTTGTCGATTGAATTGTTTTACATTTGTCATTTCGGGGCCTTTTATAGCTGACTATGCGGTATTGGCTTTGCTCATTGTTGAAGGCTGTTTGGTGACCTATAGTTGTTTATCTCTGTGTCATTTGGTCTCTTGTTTAGAGTTGGTCTCATTGGCAATTACACCAAATCTTCTTTTTTTTGTATAAAGTTTGTTACATAAGGCATTTATAAACCAAGTATGCAGCATCCAGGTCTACTACCTTCTGAAATATACAGCTTTTAAGTCAAGAGCTAACACTGTCGCTGTCATCTCCAGATCACTACCCTTAAGTCTTGTTTTCTGTGACAGAAGTTGCAGGCAAGACAAAAATTGCTCTTATTGTGGCTGTCATTTTTATACGCCCGTCGTCTTTTAGACGGGACGTATTATGGTATACCGTTGTCCGTCCGTCCGTCTGTCCGTCCGTCCGTCCGTCTGTCCGTCCGTCCGTCCGTCCGTCGTCCACACTTCGGACAATAACTCAAAAACGCTTTCACCAATTTCCATGAAACTTAAGTGAATTGTTTATATCTATTGACGTAAGCTCCCTTTCGTTTTTTTTTAATTTCAGATTTTAAGTTTTGGATTTATGGGGCTTTATTCATAAAAAAGGGGGGATTTTCAACACTTCGGACAATAACTCAAAAACGCTTTCACCAATGTCCATGAAACTTTGGTGAATTGTTTATATCTATTGATGTAAGCTCCCTTTCAATTTTTATAAATTTCAGATTTTAAGTTTTGGATTTATGGGGCTTTATTCATAAAAAAAGGGGGATTTTCAACACTTCGGACAATAACTCAAAAAGGCTTTCACCAATGTCCATGAAACTTTGGTGAATTGTTTATATCTATTGATGTAAGCTCCCTTTCAATTTTTATAAATTTCAGATTTTAAGTTTTGGATTTATGGGGCTTTATTCATAAAAAAAAGGGGGATTTTCAACACTTCGGACAATAACTCAAAAACGCTTTCACCAATGTCCATGAAACTTTGGTGAATTGTTTATATCTATTGATGTAAGCTCCCTTTCAATTTTTATAAATTTCAGATTTTAAGTTTTGGATTTATGGGGCTTTATTCATAAAAAAAGGGGGATTTTCAACACTTCGGCCAATAACTCAAAAAGGCTTTCACCAATGTCCATGAAACTTTGGTGAATTGTTTATATCTATTGATGTAAGCTCCCTTTCAATTTTTATAAATTTCAGATTTTAAGTTTTGGATTTATGGGGCTTTATTCATAAAAAAAAGGGGGATTTTCAACACTTCGGACAATAACTCAAAAAGGCTTTCACCAATGTCCATGAAACTTTGGTGAATTGTTTATATCTATTGATGTAAGCTCCCTTTCAATTTTTATAAATTTCAGATTTTACATTTCCGTGTTATGAATTTTTATGCTTAAAAAAGGGGGGATTTTCCAATTTTGGGACAATAACTAACACTTTCACAAAATTTATGCAACTTTAATAAATTGTTTATATCTATTGACATAAGCTCCCTTTCCATTTTTATAAATTTTAGATTTTACGTTTTCTTAAGTAATGAATTTTTATACTTTAAAAAGGGGGATTTTATGAAACTTTGGTGAATATATTAATGTAACATCCCTTTTGATTTGTATATATATTTCTAGTTGATCATATAAATTCATTTATAGCATAAAAGACAAGTTAAAAGAGCAACGGGCGTATCATGCGCTAAAGCGCAGCCCTTTATTAATGAAATCCAAGTGAACAACGTTAAATTTTCGTGGTCAAGTCCATATCTCAGATACTATAAGCAATAAGTCTAGTAGATTTGGTGTATAGAAGAACTGTAAAGTGTACATGTCCAACTGGCAGGTGTCATCTCACCTTGACCTCATTTTCATGGTTCAGTGGTTATAGTTAAGTTTTTGTGTTTTGGTCTGTTTTTCTTATACTATATGCAATAGGTCTACTAAAATTGGTGTATAGAATGATTGTAAGGTGTACATGTCTAGCTGACAGGTGTCATCTAACCTTGACCTCATTTTCATAATTCAGTGGTCAAAGTTAACTTTTTTAGTTTTGGTCTATTTTTTTAATACTTTATGCATTAGGTCAACTATATTTGGTGTATGAAAATATTTTATGATCTATATGTCGGTTACGCAGGTTTTATTTGAACTTGACCTCATTTTCACAGTCCATTGCTAAGTTTTAAGTGTTTGTGTTTTGGTCTCATTTTCTTTATTTATAAACAGTAAGTCATATATATTTGTAATATTGAAGAATTGTTAGCTGTACATGTTTGCCTGGCATGGTTCAATATGTTCAATAAGGCATTGTTTACCAGGTGAGCGATTCAGGCTCTTGAGAGCCTCTTGTTTATAAAGTATTTGATTAAGTGTTTAAGTAGGGATTTGGGCTTGAGAAAAATTGTGTAAATTTCATTTAATGAGAGTAATTAATATATATCAATTTGTGTCAGAGACACAATTTTGATCATAACTGCCACTGCTATTATAATTTAAATATTCATAAAATGTATTCTAATCTTCATTGATGACAAGTCAGATATATATATATATATATATATATATATATATATATATATATATACATGTGGGTTGATGTTTAGACGAGTTGTATATATATAATATTGACACCTTGTGTTTCTGGCATAACATCTTGGCCACAAGTTTATCGTTATCTGTTTAGTATTAAATTTATATTAAGATCCATTTTGTTACATCTCATGATCAATTTTATTTGGCAATCGCCAATGGCAGTCAGCAGGGTTTAAGAACATCAGTTGTTCGACCTGTTTAAGTCAAATGCGTTTTGTTTAAATATACTTTTTCACTTTTTTGGTCTTTTTGAAAATGTTGTTTGTGCTGTATTTAGACCCTTCTACAACGAAATTTGTTTTACATGCACATGTATAAATTTGCGGTTTTTATACGCCTGTCGTCTTTTAGACGGGACATATTATGGTATATACCGTTGTCCGTCGTCCACACTTCGGACAATAACTCAAAAACACTTTTACCAATTTCCATGAAACTTTGGTGAATTGTTTATATCTATTGACGTAAGCTCCCTTTCGTTTTTTTTTTTAATTTCAGATTTTAAGTTTTGGATTTATGGGGCTTTATTCATAAAAAAGGGGGGATTTTCAAGACTTCGGACAATAACTCAAAAAGGCTTTCACCAATGTCCATGAAACTTTGGTGAATTGTTTATATCTATTGATGTAAGCTCCCTTTCAATTTTTATAAATTTCAGATTTTAAGTTTTGGATTTATGGGGCTTTATTCATAAAAAAAGGGGGATTTTCAACACTTCGGACAATAACTCAAAAAGGCTTTCACCTATGTCCATGAAACTTTGGTGAATTGTTTATATCTATTGATGTAAGCTCCCTTTCAATTTTTATAAATTTCAGATTTTAAGTTTTGGATTTATGGGGCTTTATTCATAAAAAAAGGGGGATTTTCAACACTTCGGACAATAACTCAAAAAGGCTTTCACCTATGTCCATGAAACTTTGGTGAATTGTTTATATCTATTGATGTAAGCTCCCTTTCAATTTTTATAAATATCAGATTTTAAGTTTTGGATTTATGGGGCTTTATTCATAAAAAAAAGGGGGATTTTCAACACTTTGGACAATAACTCAAAAAGGCTTTCACCAATGTCCATGAAACTTTGGTGAATTGTTTATATCTATTGATGTAAGCTCCCTTTCAATTTTTATAAATTTCAGATTTTACATTTCCGTGTTATGAATTTTTATGCTTAAAAAAGGGGGGATTTTCCAATTTTGGGACAATAACTAACACTTTCACAAAATTTTATGCAACTTTGATAAATTGTTTATATCTATTGACATAAGCTCCCTTTCCATTTTTATAAATTTTAGATTTTACGTTTTCTTAAGTAATGAATTTTTATACTTAAAAAAGGGGGATTTTATGAAACTTTGGTGAATATATTAATGTAACATCCCTTTTGATTTGTATATATATTTCTAGTTGATCATATAAATTCATTTAAAGCATAAAAGACAAGTTAAAAGAGCAACGGGCGTATCATGCGCTAAAGCGCAGCCCTTTATTATCCAACGCAATCATAGGTTTGAACGTAGTTTTCAATTCAGACTCGTTTATGCATGTATAGTTGTATAAACATCAACCCAACAATGTTAGATCTGTAAATTTGCTTTCGCATGGATAAATCCGTTGTAGAGTTGTCAGTGGCTCAGTCGTACTTATATATATATATATATATATACTAAAACACACTCGTGATATCGCGGGTTTGTGACTAAATTAAAGTATATAACTATGCGTAAGCCTTATTTAAGTATTGGTATTATCATCTGATAAAGTCATGCCGATTATAAGATACACAGTTTTCTCTGCTTTCAAAATCTTTCTGTTTGAACCCGTCGACCTGGAACTTATCAATTATTGGTAATATATTAATTATTTGGAAAACAAAAGGTCCTAGATGGAGTATTTTTTAAAGCATTGTCCTGTATTAGTTATAAATAAAGTTGAATTCTTTTATTCGCTGTTTCACGTCATGCCCGCTAACAAATTGAAAACTGTACCTATATGCCTTATTTTAAGTCCAGATTTTTAGAATTCGTATTGTTATCTTAGAAAGTCTTACTTATTCAAATACTACAATAGGGAACAATTTGACAATGATTGAATTTAGTAGTGTCAACCCTGTGATTATGACCCGTGTATACAGCAAAATCCTAAATACACCGTTTGGTGGTGCGCCTGTCAGATGCGGAACGTACAGATAAGGTAACAGATGAATATACTATTGGTAATGGTATCAGATTCGACCCGGAACTTGTTAATTATTGTCATTTATTAATTATGTGGAAAACAAAAGGGTCTGGAGTGGTGTAATTTTTAATCTACACCATTGTCCTATATTAGCTATATATAAAGTTGAATTCTTTGATTTGTCGTTTTTACCCGATGACGGCTGACAAATTGGACCTCGTTATTTTAGTATTATAGATATATATATATATATATAACCTTTATCCCTTTTAAGTATTTTTCATATAAATAGGGGATGAATCAACTTTAAATATGGCAAGATTAACTTGGGCACATGCAAAAGACCTGAATATAAATTAAACTGAGAGTTATTGTTGTATAATGTCAATAGTTTAAGTTTGGCGAATTTTTTTAATGCTATCATCTTCTTTCAAATCTTGGTGAATATTTATCACATTTAAAATAAACTTATAGTTAAAAATTTTACTTCACGCTATTATGTTGATCAATTGATTGAAAGCAAAATTCACATGATTTAGTAGTGCTTCATTTTTAGGCCAATTAAATTACAGTTTTGACAAAATTCTCAAAGAGTCAGAGTATATGATTAAAATTTCTGTATGCTAGATGGCTAGACCCAATCACTGAATTGCAAAAACTTTGATTTATATGTAGAATTGCATTTTAATCAATTTATTTTCTCATTTCAGTATGGAAAATTCTTTACCACTGTAGAAGAGATGCTGACAAAGCTAGAAGAATTTGGTCAACTGGTTGAATTGGTAATTATGAATTACACACCAGCTCAAATACCTGTAGCTATCCTGATAAGTGTGGATTTATATATTTCATTGATAAAAATATTTGTGGATCACGGAAACTTGCATTTTTGAGGATATTTGATTTGATATTTTTTACTATATGTGCATCCATTCCTGTAGGGAATTTGTAATTTCTTGAACATTTAAAGGAGTAGGTCCAGTAAGACCCCTTTTTGGCCCCAAAATATAGCAGTTTTACAAATATGTTAAAATGTAAACTTCTAGTTATTTATTGGAAAGTAGAAAGATTATGCTACACACATATGGGCTGTTTTTGACAATACAATGCACATATATCAGGTACTAGCATCATTAAGTCATGCTAAATTACTGAAATCTTCACAATTTTAGCATTTTAGTAAAATTTTAGACGGTTTATTTGATGATAATACATATATAAAGGTTGAGGATGAACACGGATGCGGCCACTTTCATTTTTAACAAAAACCATCTGTAAAGTGACATTTTTTGGCATATTTGATAGATTTTTTATATTTAAGCTTGAATCGGGGCGTTTTTAATGACTGAATCAGTTAAAATCAGTCACAAAAACTAATTGAATCAACTGTAATAGATGCGTGTTCAAAAAGTGTCTAAAATCTTTCGTCAGATAAATCTGAAATTTGAGGCCAAAAACAGGACCTACTCCTTTATGGTTCCCCTGTTCCAACGAAATCCATGAAAATTGATATACAACGAATAATAATGAATCCTAATGGTATCTACTGCTGGTACATGTACCATAGAATGATCTTAACTGTAAAGTGATTTGGTTTTGCCAAGATTAGAACTTGTGATTCCATGGGACAAAGGAGAAGGGCAAGGAGATACATTAGAGATGTTATGATATCCTAATAGAGAAAATAATTGCCTTCAGAAATTTCCCATTTTAATTTAATCCATTGAGAACCTTGCATTGATTTTCAGGGACTCTTTCTTTCTTTCTTTCTTTCTTATTTTTTTTTTTTAATAGAAATGATTTCTAATATTATTAGTAAATGAAATTTCATTAATCATACATCTAGATGTACAGTTATTGAATGGTACAGACTCCTTTGAAAAGAACAATTTTTTTTTTAAAGCTAAACATTTGTATATGAATAAAATAAATAATCTGCTGACTGCTCTATAAAAAAAATAGATTTTGAGTTGCAGACACAAGCACAGCTTCAATAGAGGGTAATTGGAGTATATGTCAATGGGACAGCAACCCAACAACACAAAGAATTGGAAGACAACTAGGGGTCAATGAATGGTATTCTGTTCTATATGAAGTTACATCTAGAAAAGTTTTAATAAATTAAGCAGAAACTATGTACTTGATGATAGTACTTGTAAAGTAGTAAATCTTATTGATACTGGAACTTCTGTTCCTGGTCACTCACTCAACCTCTTATTTAAAATATATGATACATTAAATTTTATGGATTAAATATGTCTTTACACTAATTGACTAATACATGGAGGTCATAAACAGATAAAGTGATAGTCCCATCATCATGGTATAATAAGTCTAAAAGAATCAAGGAGTAGGACACGTGTATCAGTCCTCTAAATGCTAACAAGAATTCACTTCTTTGAAACTTCAAACTTTATGTATTGGGACAGTAAAATAAAGCTCAGTGTTTACAATTACTTTCATCATAGATAAACTTTATAACCATATGTAATTATTTCTATTTGATTGCAGGTTAGAAGTGACACAGCTATTTGTATGAATGATGCCATGCCATTGATACAAAACAAATGCAACGAAATGCACACTGTTTTTGATAAAATTGACAACTTAGAGGTAATCTTTTTATAGAGCAAGCCATGTCTCAACAAAACTGCTTACAGTCTAAATTAATTTAGTATCATAATTATTTTGATTTGTTAAGAACGAGTTTCAGTACATGTAGTATAATTTCTGTAGAAAAAGTTGCTTATATTGATATATATTGTTATGATTTACCAAACATTTTGAAATTTTAATAGATTGCCTTTGAGAAATATATACATGTATAAAAAAAACAATATTCCTACGAAAATAAATGAAAAAACATACACATTTAGATTTGCCTTGCAATGTCACAAACTAGGGATTTTGTCAATGTCTATAAATATCCCAACATACTGCTTAATAATCTCTTGTTTTACAGAAATTTGTACTGTTAGTGAAGGATAATGTATCTGTAATGGAAACTGAACTGGTGAAGGCTGAAGATCAGATGGGGTCATTTAGTGGTCTGAAGAAAATGTTATCTTCATTTGTTAGTCCTGTAAGTAGTTCAAAATCAAACGACCTTCTTGTAATAATTGTGTAATGGTTTGACATAGCAATGATATAAGGATTAGGCTGAGAAACACAGCTATCATAGAAATAGCATTATTGAATCACAATTTTCCATATTGCACAATCATCTTCAAGATAGTGGTTTCATTGATTTGAAACTTTGTACACATGTTAATTTTGAAGTGAACTCTTTTAAAGGCCATTAGCAAGGAGTTAGACAAACAATTATTTAAACAAACATTATCAAATGATGTTTTATTCTAGAAAAATTGTCTTTATGTCAATTGAATGTGCTTGTCTATCTATTTATATCTATTTATATCTATTTATATCTATTTATATCTATATCAGTCCTTAGAGGCCATCTCAATAGATAATTTGATGGTGTCTTTTGTAAAGACATACATAATGATGATACATGTACATAATAACTTGTCCATACAATTTTAGTTATTTCTTTGGATTGACGTTTTAGTTTGTTATAAATCAAAATATGAGAATTTGGGTCAAATCAGCAAACATTGCCCCTTTAATATATTTACCAAACTAGGGTATTGAACAAGATTTCATGGTTTTACTGAACACGGAAATAAGATAATACGAGTAGGGCAGCATCTGTCCTATGGACACCTATTCATGTTTTGACTGTGTTTTTTTTTTTTGTTGATTTTCAGAAAAAGACGCAGACTAAAGTGACGAAACAAGCAGACTATGAAGTGCCAAACATATTTAAAACCGAAGACTACCTTCAAACTAAACATTCCAAAGACATTAAAGAAGAACCAAATAAAGACAATGAACAAAAGTGAATGATTCCATGGATAATTTATTGATTTGTGCAATATTTTGTATTTATAAAAATTTTATAACCAATTGAGTTTCACACATTTGCCCACAGAAAATTTCAAAGGATAAAAAATTATGACATGATTTATCATACACCTAGTTTAAAATTGCCAAGTGAAAGTTTATAAAGGGTTTTTAGTCTGACCTCCTATCAGTCCACCTGACCAATCACTACAAACAATGTGATATGTGATGGTCTAGTTATAACCCCATTGCTTGTTATCATATCTGTTTTTCATAAATTGTTTTGGATTTTCTTATCCCAGGAATAGATTACCTTAGCCATATTTGGCACAAATTTTGGGTCCTCAATGCTCTTCAACTTTGTACTTGTTTTGATCTGAGCGTCACTGATGAGTCTTATGTAGACGAAACGCGTGTCTAGCGTATAAAATTATAATCCTGGTACATTTGATAACTATTGTACATATATCAGGCCATAGATCATCTTTACTAGCCAATGGTTATGTTCTGGCCCACTACTCTGCAACTTTGGCAGATTAAGTCAAATATTCAGGTCCACAGGATAATGATTTTCATTGGTCACAGTTTCAACTGGCTACATCCAATAAAAAGGTGCCTTCAAGATGATCAAATGTGAATGTAGAAAATGTCAATTAACAATTACCGCATGCAGCTTGTGCAACGAGATTTCCCCTCAAAACATAGGACAATACTAAGTGAATTTAATTCAACTAATTGAAATTCTTGGGTAGGTTTATTTTTGCAAATTTTGGTAGGTCAACCTATATTTGCAGTCCCTGCATTCAAGAAATTTGTAAACATTGGACTAAAGTATTATAACACCTCTACACTGAAGATAGTTCAAGTGCTGCCATTGGTCAAGAATGATGAAGGTGGAGTGGGCCTAACTTTTTTTTATTTTGCTTGAAGGTACAGCACTGTATACACAAATGCTATCTTAATTTGCCAAGGGTGAAAAGCAGAGAGCTGGCTGGTGAAGATGGTAATTGGTGTTCTTTTTAATTGTTTTACATTGTGTCATGTCAGGACCTTTTATAGCTGATATGTGGTATGGGTTTAGATCATTGTTTAAGACCATACTTTATTTGATATCTGGTAAATATTTGTCCTGTTTCTTATTTTTAGTAACCTGTCAGACAGACTTTTCCACATAACAATCATCCCATACACCACATATAGACGACCTATTGCTTATACAAATGTAGTACTTGAAAAAAAGACAAAAACACAAAAAAATTGTTACTGGCGAATGAACCATGAAAATGAGGTCAAGGTGAGATGACACCTGCCAGACTTATATGTTCCCATTACAATCAGTCCATACACCAAATTAAGTTGATCTACTGCATATGGTATTTGAGAAACGACACCAATCACTTAGACTTAAACTTGATCACTGAAATGAGGTCAAGGTTAACTGTTTACTCATAATAATTGAGAAATTCACATTGCAAACAGGTAAATTTTTTCATGCAGTCACTGAACCATGACAGCCTTAAACTTCGTAACATATGGTATCTCAATACAAAATATAAATCAATGTCTTCTACCTTCAGAAATACACAAGCTTTATACAAACAGTTTAAGCTGCAGCTGGATAGTGATCCTTGTGTCTCATTTAGGCAGCAATCATTTGATTTTCTGGGGGGGGGCTATGGTTTTTTTTTGAAAAAAAAGTTTGTTTCCAGTTTTTGGAGAAAAAAATAATTTGTTTTTGACCTGGAGAAAAAAAATTGTTTGTTTCACCCTCAGCTGCCACTATATGTAATGCTAAAATTGAAAGAAAAAAAATTGTTTTCGACTTGTCGCCAAAAAAAAAGATTGTCTTTCGCCAAAGGCGAAAAAAAAAGTTTGTCCAGAAAAAAAAACCATAGCCCCCCCAGAAAATCAAATGGTTGCTGCCTTAGAAGGTGCGACAAAACTGGGTGTTCTTCTTTAGTTTATATTGCATGTAGTATTTACACCCATAAATTCTCATTGCTGAGATCTACCAGTGACCATGAAGATGAAGAGCAGCATTCTTAGCATTATTCCTTTGTTATACATTCACTTCTGGTTTAACTTGGTATTCTGAATCATGTTATCAGCACTTATTTTTAATTGTACAATTTTTTATGTAACTTTTCCTAATCTGATTAAAATGGAAAGTTAAGTCCCTTTTTCAACTGATTTTGTAGTTTGTTCTTTTGCTGTGTTGTTACGCCACTTTTGGTTAGGGGGAGTGTTGACAGCTCTCAAACATCGTTAACCTCCCACATTCTTTATGTGCCTGTCCTAAGTCATGAGCTTATACATTGTTGTTATCGTATCTAATCTAAATACATCTAATTTTCAGATAAGGGGATTAATAACTAAATTTAGAATAAGTGATCAATCCCTCTTGATTGAAAAGGGGAGATATTTTAAAATCCCAAGAGAGGAACAACTTTGCCAGAAATGTAAAATACTAGAGGATGAGAAACATTTTTTACTCTATTGTGATTATAATAAAACTCTAAGAAATGCCTTTTTTCAACATATATGTACTGAAAATAATAACTTTAATAATTTAACTGAAGAAGAAAAAAATCATTATTTACTAAATCCATCAACGCCTCTACAAACAAAAAAGTCATTAGAACTGAGTGCAGGGGACTCTTAACAGCTTGTTTGTTGTTACAAATTTTGATGCTGTTTTTATTGTGTATGTTTGATATGTATGTATATATGTTTATCGTGTTAATATATGTTGGTCACAAACTGTAATGTTTCTACGAAAATAAAATATTTGATTTGATTTGTTATCTGGTTGCTATCTGCCATTACAAATTTTGATACTGTTTTTATTGTGTATGTTTGATATGTATGTATATATGTTTATCGTGTTAATATATGTTGGTCACAAACTGTAATGTTTCTACGACAATAAAACATTTGATTTGATTTGTTATCTGGTTGCTATCTGCCATATTTGTTTGTTTTTGCTGGTTTTCAGGATATATCAATCTGTTGGGTTTTCTCTTGAAATGTTTTTA
Source organism: Mytilus galloprovincialis (assembly GCA_037788925.1). NCBI lineage: Eukaryota > Metazoa > Mollusca > Bivalvia > Mytilida > Mytilidae > Mytilus > Mytilus galloprovincialis. The sequence goes on along the minus strand of CM075333.1, from coordinate 40,364,928 downwards.
CATTTTGACATGCCAGGGCTTTTTTTTGTAGCTTACCGAAACAGTATGAATTCTGTTCATTGCTGAAATTCTCTAAAAATAGACCTATAACTGTTCATATCCTCATCCTGTAGTCTATTTCGATAGTTGTCTCATTAAAAATCCTACCACATCCCGATTTTTTTTATATTGGGTTGTTTTAGACACTTGTCATTTGTTGTAGGTCATCATATGCTGACCTGTTCATGTCCCCTTTTCTGCCAAATTGACTTTTACCCGTTATCTATTTTTATTTATATTGTGTTCATATAACTCTCATCAAACTTTTTCCTCCCCAATTGTGTAAAATGTTACATACAATAAACAAAATGTGAAAACAACTAAGAACCTGGTATAGTTAACTGATAAAGTCACATCAGCTAACATTTAATAAAAGTATAAAACATTAGGAGATGACAAGGAACACTTATCTATTGTACAAAATAGGAAATCCATGAATTTCATAATGTTGCTGAAGCCCGAGATAAAAAACAATCGTTATTCATTAAAATTTCATATTTGTTTTAACATAAAAGATTGTTATTACAACCTTCTTTAAGAGTAGACAGATTTTTGCACATTTAAATTGTTAATGCCAGTGGTTGAAAACAAGCAAAACTTATTTCAAAAGTTGTAAAAATTCAAAAACAATGTAAGAATTCATGGATTTTCCAGACTGCAATAATTACTGTTATACAAGCTTGTTTTCCTACTAACATTTTAAAACCATACATCATTGAAAAGGCACTGTAAATACATGCATTAACAAAATAATGTAAAAATCATCAACATTTTGAAGTCATCTAATTTTTTATATCATTCTTAGGGGTAGAAAAATTCAATGGGCAAAGTTAAAGTTCTCCCTAACGAAAGTGTACTTGCTCTTTCCATTTAATAATAAAGTAACAATTTCGATTGGCAAATTAATTCAAGGTTTTGGCTGACCTAGAATAAAATTAACTTGTCACTAGCTAGCAGAAGCATACAATTGAGACACCTGGCTTTTCCATAAAAAAAACTTAAGTAGCTTAAAAATTCATTTGTGCTGGAAATACCAAGCTAAATAAGCATGATGATTTGATAATGCAGGTTAAAGTTACTCAAAATATTGCTCTTGGACAGCAGTTTTACTAGCAAGTGTGATAGGATGAATGTTACATTATGTATTTATTAATATTGCACCTGAAATTATGTATAGAAAAGAAAAAAAACAAACACCTATTATTATTTCATGAGATATAGCAATGTTATAAAATTGCATGCTTTTGCTATATTTGAAATTTACCATCATCAATCATTTATAAAACGATCATAATCATATATATCATGGTTAATGCTATGATTGAAAGCCTTTACATATTCAAAAAAAACTGCTGAAAGAAGCTATGTCGGATCCAGGGTGGGGGGCCTTTTGTGGGGAAAATGTAATTGATTATATAGGCATTAATTTAAGCATGACTATAGCAGACCCCATCTTACAGCAGTCAGTTATTCTGTATAACACTACTAGTTCCAAATGGGATCAGTTAAAGTAAGCTTTGGCTACCAAATGATGTGTGTGAAAAAATATCACAAATGCTTCGGAATACCACATATATATATCCATCTTGTCACAGAGGTATAAGAAACACCAGTCAAATATCTGGTTTGCCATTTTTCATTAACACAATAATTAAGTTAAAAAAATCATAAAACAATTAATCAAATTGAAAAACTAAAGATTTTCCAGCAATATATAAAAAAACAAAAAAAAAAACCTCATAAAAAAATATCTTACAATAATATTGTGGTAAGTACCCTTTTAATAGCATGTTCAATTAAAACTGGAAAAAAACCTTCCAGTTTTAAATTCTCACATTTTTTGCTCAATGTTACATTAACAGTCATTGACAATTCTTATTTGGTCCTGAGCTATATCTCTAAGCTAACAAAAATGACAAACCCATTATCTAACAGACCTGCTGCTTAAACATTCATTCAACTTTTTATATTTAGAATAACATGACATTGTAAAATTCATTTTAATAACTTTTCGACTTTTTCCTGCATAAGGTTGTTAATAGCCCAGAACAGGTGTACACATTAGTGTTTGCCTGATTTCTGAGGGCAACTAGATCTGTTAGTAATAATGATCGTAAACCAAAGGAAATGTGTAATGGTTGTACAATTTGACACAGGCAGAAGATGAAAATAATTCAATGTATTCTACAAACACTACACAAGTTTAATAATACACAACAAACTATGCATTTACATCAACAAATGAACTGAGGAGATTATCCCAGAACACAGCCATGAGACAAAACTCCTGACCTGGTAAATCAGTTTTCAACATCTATTCAATGTATAGTAATAAGTTTCTTTTATTTCTTCCTTTTTTTCTACAAAATGACCTTTTTTTATGAATATTAGTCTCTTAGCCCAAGTATAATTCATGACTAAATACAAGACATATTCACATTAATGCAGGTCTGATAAATTTCAAAATCAATGCATGTCTGGGAAGAGAGAATTGAAAAATGATTGAAACCTTGTAATTTATTTAGTACAGATTTTTCTACAACATTAGTCAATATGACATGTGCAGTCTTGAAAGACACTGTAGTATAAAAAAAATCTTTCCATTTTACAAAAGTACAAATAGCAATAAATAAAAGTAATACATGTAATTCACCGAACAGTATTAAAATGAGAACAGAAAAATGTAGATTTCTTCATTACGAACAGTCCTTCTGTTTCTTTTTGTATAGAAAATTGCTAATTCCTAAGGCACCGCCTAAACCAAATCTCACAAAATTCTCTCCTACCAATGGTCCCATTGCAAAAAGTCCAACTTCATGATTGCACTGAAAACTATATTGGTCCACATCTAATGGATTAGGTTTGCATTCTATTGGATATCGTGGTACAACACCCAAGTTTTTGGCTTCGTATGGGAGGTATGATAAATCGGGACGAGATCCTATTAATATCACAGCCATAGATATGTCTACAGAAATAATGTCTTTGCTATCGGTTGACTCTAAAAGTGCGTTTTGGTCATCTTTTAATTCAATTAACTGATGTTTGCAGTAGGATTTATACAGGGGGTCAGATATCTTATTTTTCATTAAGGCATGAATTCTGTGGTATTCAGGGTAAATGCCTGCAGGCAGCTTCTTGAAAATAATACTTGGGTCATTAGGACCTTTCCTAAAAACATGTATCACAGAAACGTTTGATTCTAATGCCATAAGTATAGCGTCTGCTGCACTCAGACCAGACCCTACAATCAAAATGGGGTCTGATGCAGGATATTTCAGTCTGTCCGCAAGGCATTTTTCAAAATCTTGCAGTGTATGCACAGCATATGACAGATTTTCACCTGGTATATTAAGTCTATTAGAAATATCAAATGTACCCGTTGCTATGACAACATGAGGTGCCATATAACAAAATTCTTCATGTAATTTAGTTCCACGTTCTTTGTCTGTAGTTGAATCATTTTCAAAATTTTCAATGTACCCTCTTACTTCCCACAAAAATGGATGGTTGTCCTTGAAGTTCTTGCAACATGGCAACCTTTCGCCACTTTCTAAGTCTATGCAAGATTTGAAATCAAACACTTTTCTCACTGAGGTAACTGTATGATTATTATAGAAGGAATTCAATTGATTCTGTTTCACAAAGCTGGTATAGTAATTTTTAACATCTGCTACACTGGCACGATTCCTATACACTTCTTCGTCCTCTTTTCTGTGAAAAAATAAATAAAGTTGTAAATTTTAATGCAAGCCAATGATTTTTAGTGATTCCTGTTATCTTTATATTATTTTCCAAAATTTCCGCTTTTTTCAAAATCTTGGATTCCAATCTGATATTAATGTTTAGATGAAGAACAGCAATAAAAGTGTTGTTTCTATGGTATACCGTTATTTTCTGATGTATCACAACATTAAAGGGTATTAATACACCCACTTAAAGCATTAGGGTATAAGGAAATAAATAATCTGTGGTCTTAGGTTCAATATTTAAAACATGGTTAAATTCTGGGCCATGATTTTTTTTATGTCAAATTCCTCATAATCCAGCAAACAATAAATAATTTCAATAAAGCACTGCAGAAAATGTACTGGTATTTAAATAACTTATTCCATATATGCTTTTGTATATGTGTCATTTAAATGGGACACCATAGTATACAAAGGGTATGGAAACTATAAATGTTTTCTATCATGATTATATTTAAATTTTTGTAACTGGATTTTAAAACATTTTCAACAATGTAAGTTTCATCCTTGTAAACATGGACTTATAATTGTATTGAATCATATATAACTCAGTGATCATATTATTAGGTCTATTTATACATATTTGTCTATACCTTGGAAAACACACTTGACAAAAATCAATAACTTAATACTTTATAAGTACATAATTCAATGGTATTTTGTTAATTTATGTAATCAAATGGGGCCTTGAAAAAAATAAACATGTACTTTTCTTGCAACTCCAACTTTGACTTACTGTTACGGTAAACTTAGAGGAAAAGGAGATTTAAATTTAAGTTGTATCCATGCAAAGACAGATTAAAAAAATCATACACCCACTTAAAGCATAAGGGTATATGGAAATAGTTACCCTGTGGCCTTGGGTACGGTATTTAAAACATGGTTAAAATTTAGACCAAGATTATTATTATTTAATCTTTGTTCATAAATAAGACCTTTTAAAAAGACTCTTGTGACAACACTTTAGGTAACATTATAAATAAATTTTCTGACATGGGAGAAATCGATGTCGATAACAGATATATATAATTCCTTATCAATGACATTTAAACTTTGGGTCACAAGGTCACAGATCAACAATGCGTGATACCCAGTTACCTTTATACTTTATAAAAATTAAAAATGAATGTCTAAATGAATCACTCATTTCTGCTTAGTTTTCATCTTGTGTTCATCACAAATCAAAAACAATGGACGAATGCACAAAAAGATTTAATCATAAAATACCCTACATTGCAGCAAGTTCAGCATCACAAGTTTCACATTTTCACTTTGATCTACATGATAAAGATAAATCTTAACATATTTCAATTTACATTTTTCACTTGGTAATTCCTGATTCATCCCTAGATACATTTCAAAACAAAGCATAAACAGTTCCTACCAATGTTTTATCTTAATATCAATTCTATTCAAATATAAAGGCAAAATTACTCAGCGCTTGCCTCTATTTTTGATAAAAACTGCCTAATTTTTATTAATTGTTAGACACTTACATGTGATGATTCATGATCCAGTCTTTAAATGGAAGAGACGGTAGCTCCATCCAGTTGGCTAAACTTAACGTCTGCATGTTCCCATCCATTTTCTGTAAAATTGATAAAATATCACTAGATATCCAATTTGAAGGTTGGACAGCATCATGTATGAGGAATAAAATTTGAAAAACTTACAAAACAAATAAACAAACTGTATGTATGCAGAAATGCAATATAACCATTATATGAATTTTTTGGGCAAGCAACTTTCAATATTTGTTAAAATAGAGACATAACCACAGGATAAAATTATCAAAATTGGTCAACTATATTTCTTGAATGATCTATGCTACATGATTAATTGAAAAAGAGATACTGGTACAGGTACTCTGATAAATAATTCTGTCTTACCTGCCAAGCTCCTCCAGGTTTACCCTTTCCAAGAACTATGTGATTAATACTGTGTTTGGGTTCATGTTTCCATGACAACAGGGATGGATTGTCAACTCCCATGTCAGCATCAGGTCGACAAAGGTTGTCAAAAAGCAAAGCGGTGGGGTTAGATGATCTCCCATCTAAACCTTCAGACAGATACTCCAAGTCCTGAAAGAAGGAGAAATAAAGAATGTGAATACTGATTTGCCTAAAAGAGCTGCAGACTTTTATTTAATAGAGCAGTTTATTTCTAAAATGTGCTGTCAAATTTAAGGATACATTAATGGGATAACCAATTAGCCTAGATAAGTGATCAAAATGATGTAAAACCCAAGCTGCAGTTTCTTTCACAAAAAATCTAACTAAATATCTGGTAGGTTATGAACATAATTTGCATTATAAATGACTGTGGTTTCATTTATTTTCTTGGGATCCAATTTCTGTGAATTGAGTAAAACTTGCTTTTTAATGATATTTGATTTCATGGTTTCTGTATACAAGCCGATATATATTTGTAATTCTTTTAACATTTGAATTAGTAGATAACCTGTATCTACACAAGAGTGCACACGCTGAACTTAACATTAACAAAGAACACAAAAAAATACAAAAACTTAGCACTGAGCAATGAACCATGAAAATGAGGTCAAGATCAAATAAAATCTGCACGACTGACATATAGATCATAAAATATTTCCATACACCAAATATAGTTGACCTATTACATATAGTATTAGATAAAAAGACAAAAACTCAAAAACTTAATTGACCACTGAACCATGAAAATGAGGTCAAGGTCACATGACATCTGCCCGCTCGACATGTACACCTTACAATCATTCCATACAACAAATATAGTAGACCTATTGCATTAAGTATGAGAAAAACAGACCAAATCACAACCAGATGCTCCGCAGGGCGCAGCTTTATACGACCGCAGAGGTTGAACCCTGAACGGTTGGGGCAAGTATGGACACAACATTCAAGCTGGATACAGCTCTAAATTTGGATTGTGATTAAATAGTTGACACAGCATAGGTTTCTGACACAGAATGAATGTGGTCTAATGAACTTAAAATTTTTTTTTGCCTTTGAGCAATTCACTATGCTGTTGAATATTAATCCTCTCAAAAAAATGTTTAAGAAATTTTCTTTTTATTTATGAAATCTGAAATGAGAAAAATTTAACCCCCCCCCCCCCCCATTTTTTTTTCACATCCCCTTTCCCTTTTACCAAAACTGATCTCAATTCAAATTTCTAATGGAGTTTGCAACAATAACTACTCATTTAAATACATCATAAAATATTAAAATGTAACAAAAGGTGCTTGTTATCACTGAATGGTAAAGATTGTTTTAATTTATCAGTTGGTAGTAAAAGTGAATATACATTGTATATTGTATAAAACAATGATTTAAGTTAACTCAACTACTATTCTGGACAAAGAAAAATAACTCCAATCAATTGAAAATTTCTTGCTGTTGCACAATATTGTGCAATTAGATATTTCTGGCTATTGCGCAATACTGTGCAATTGAAAATATTTGCTATTGCACAATACTGTGCAATTGAAGATTTCTTGCTATTGCGCAATACTGAGCAATTGAAAATTTCTTGCTATTGCATAATACTGTGCAATTGAAGATTTCTTGCTATTGCTGAATACTGTGCAATTGAAAATTTCTTGCTATTGCACAATACTTAATATAATAATTTTGGATCCTGATTTGAACCAACTTGAAAACTGGGCCCATAAACAAAAATCTAAGTACATGTTTAGATTCAGCATATCAAAAAAGCCCAAGAATTTATTTTTTGTTAAAATCAAACTTAGTTTAATTTTGGACCCTTTGGACTTTAATGTAGACCAATTTGAAAACGGGACCAAAAATTAAGAATCTACATACACAGTTAGATTTGGCATATCAAAGAACCCCAATTATTCAATTTTTGATGAAATCAAACAAAGTTTAATTTTGGACCCCGATTTGGACCAACTTGAAAACTGGGCCAATAATCAAAATCTAAGTTCATTTTTAGATTCAACATATTAAAGAACCCCAAGGATTCAATTTTTGTTAAAATCAAACTAAGTTTAATTTTGGACCCTTTGGACCTTCATGTAGACCAATTTGAAAACAGGACCAAAAATTAAGAATCTACATACACAGTTAGATTTAGCATATCAAAGAACCCCAATTATTCAATTTTTGATGAAATCAAACAAAGTTCAATTTTGGACCCTTTGGGCCCCTTATTCCTAAACTGTTGGGACCAAAACTCCCAAAATCAAACCCAACCTTCCTTTTATGGTCATAAACCTTGTGTTTAAATTTCATAGATTTCTATTTACTTATACTTAAGTTATGGTGCGAAAACCAAGAATAAAGCTTATTTGGGCCCCTTTTTGGCCCCTAATTCCTAAACTATTGGGACCTCAACTCCCAAAATCAATCCCAACCTTCCTTTTGTGGTCATAAACCTTGTGTTTAAATTTCACTGATATCTATTTACTTATACTAAAGTTATTGTGCGAAAACCAAGAATAATGCTTATTTGGGCCCTTTTTTGGCCCCTAATTCCTAAACTGTTGGAACCAAAACTCCCAAAATCAATCCCAATCTTCCTTTTGTGGTCATAAACCTTATGTCAAAATTTCATAGATTTCTATTCACTTAAACTAAAGTTATAGTGCGAAAACCAAGAAAATGCTTATTTGGGCCCTTTTTGGCCCCTAATTCCTAAAATGTTGGGACCAATACTCCCAAAATCAATCCCAACCTTCCTTTTGTGGTCATAAACCTTGTGTCAAAATTTCATCAATTTCTATTCATTTTTACTAAAGTTAGAGTGCGAAAACTAAAAGTATTCGGACGACGACGACGCAAGACGACGACGCCAATGTGATAGCAATATACGACGAAAAATTAAAATTTTTGCGGTCGTATAAAACTTAACTATAACCACTGAACCATGAAAATGAGGTCAAGGTCAGATGACACCTGCCAGTTGGACATGTACACCTCACAGTCCTTCCATACACCGAATATACTAGACCTATTGCTTATAGTATCTGAGATATGGACTTGACCAACAAAACTTAACCTTGTTCACTGATCCATGAAATGAGGTCAAGGTCAAGTGAAAACTCTCATGGGCATGAGGATCTTGCAAGGTACGCACATACCCAAGGATCCAGAAATTTTTTCACCTAATTTCGGTCATTTTCATATAACTTAAAAGTTGGCGCCCCTTTTAAAAAAAATGATTGTCAAAATCACATTACTGCAAGAGACTCGTGATGTCACTGATGAGTATGCTCATACTCGTAATGTCACTGATGAGTATGCTCATACTCGTAGCTTCAACAAACTTGTTTCACTGTTGCATCGCATTTACTTCATGATTTATCCTACCATTTTCCTAAACGGCCTAGCCAAGATCAGATGTGCATTTTGTGTTTCACATGAAGTCAAAAATGAGTATCACCTCAGGGAAAAACTCTTTTGATATTTTGGTTCAAAAATGGTTTAAATTATGAAAAATTGCTATCGTTAGGCTAACACTGGAAGCATTTATATAATTACATGCAGTTTTTGGAAGAAATATTTAATATTTTTATTAAATAAATGGTGTTTAAAAACTGTATAATTTTCTTTAATGGTTGGCTTCAAGACATGGTCACCAGTGTCAGATTTTTGGTCAATGACAAAGACAACAAAATATGTTTAGAATTATTGAATATCAAACATTTTAATTGAAAAAAAAATGACAAGAACATGTTTAACTCATAGTTATTTCAAACAACAGTAGCTTTCTTTGATCATTAATCTTATCTGATAAAACTATATCTAAAATTATCTATAAATAACAAAACTTCCAAAAAAACCCTTTCTTTTGGTGTATAGAACATTAAAATAACTTGATGCATATTCTTACAATAAACAATCAAACTTAGCAATACAATTTATATGTTTTGTCTACGGACAAGACATTGTATTCATATTTAATGAAATGCATTATTAAAACCTAATTTTAATACAGCTGAAAGTGTTCTCTTAAAAAAAAAAACCATACATTTTATCAGGTTTATCTATCAAATGATGCTTAACTTCGAGGAAAATGGAAACAAATACATTTTGATAATGTCTACGGACAAGACATTTTATTGATATTCAATTAAATGCTTTCAAAGATGATTGTTAAAGTTAAGATTAAAAGTTACTATTTAAATTTTAAGTTGTGTTTTTTAAATTTTGGAAAATACAAAAATGTACCCATAATTCTTTACATATCTCAATAATTTATTGATTAAGCCAAACTGAAGACACATTCTTTTAACTGAAATACATATATCTGACTGTTTAAAACAATCAAACTATTATTAAAACTCAATTTTGACATAGTTGAATGTGTTCTCTTAAAAGAATAACATACATTTTACCTATCAAATTAGGCTGAAATCAAGGAAATTGGATACAAATATATTGTGGTAATGTCTATGGACAAGACAATTTCAGTTAAAAAAAAAATCTGTTAGAATTAATTGTGACTATATTCATGTTGAAAATACTGAGTTTTAATTTGAATAGATAACTTTCATCACCTATAGATAAGATTTAAGTTCCATAGCAGACAAATAATTGAATTTAATACTTGTTATGTACAAGTGTCTTGTCCGTAGACACTTCCTCATCTGCTGTTAATACTGAAATGCAAAAGATAAAGTTAGAGAGAGAGAAATACTTTTTCTTCATTTGATTTAGTTAATCTTTTAAGGTATGCATCAACTGGAATAAACAATATTGAAGTAAAATAAGGTATGCTTTTTATGACTGATAATCTGACACTTTTTAAAATCCACTCCCGTAAAGTCATTTTACAAAAATTGAGAACACTTAAATTACCATTCATTTATTAAAAATAAGATATTTCTAAGTTTAAACAACACATAGGACTAATTAAGACCCATAAAGCCAAGCAATATTGATAAAAAGACATGTCTACGGACAAGACATGTGTCTACGGACAAGACATTCTGACATATTTTTGAATTTTTTCCTCTATTAATAGATGGTAGAAAAAAATGTTAGTAGTGTTTTCATATCTACAAAAGAACAGGAACTTAGCAATGCAACATAAATGTAATTATGCTTCCAGTTTACTAGGGAATGCATGTCTACGGACAAGACATTTTTTCACTTTATTTGTATATCCAACTTTGATGGCATATATCTCCAGCTAGGGTACTGCAATTTTGATAAATGAGGTAGTTTCTGATAATGTATATACTAGAAGAAAAAATAAAAGACATAATAGCATAAATTTAATTTATTTTTCTCTTTTATCACTACACTGAGCAAGCTAAAAACAAAAGTACAAAATTGCATAACGAGCGCATAGTATTCAACTTTTTATCATAACTTTGTAACCACTGAAGATTTTTTGTTGCAACAACCAGTAAAAGAAAGAAGAATAAATTGTCTATAACAGTGAACCAATAATGTAGTTCAAATTAAGTTCAATTATTAACTATCAATTGATAAAAAAAGGTAAATTTTAAATGAAACAACATAACGTGTAATTTTGCCCATTTTCAGCGTGTATTTTAGTGTTTTTTTTTCAAAACGGTAACACCTATACATGATATTTGATATTCATTGTGAAACCCTACATCCTCTTCTTCAGTTCAAAGATGTATTACTTATGTAAAGTTTATCTTCTTGTCTTTACAAGCCTATAACATAGACCCAATATGAAATGCACATCTGATCTTGGCTAGGCCGTAAAATCGATCAAGAGCAATTAAGGGAAGGCAACAGTTTAAAAATAAAATGATTTTAATGACTCAAAACGATAATTTTCTCAGTCATCGCTTAGGTTTCTTTCGATTCTGAAGTCGAAATTCAAACCTGATGTAATGCGATAATACTAAAACGAACAATTCCGGACTAATTTTTGGGATTAGTTTTGTTTATCAAATTCACAGGAAATCATCGGCTTTTTAGAATATCAATGAAAATAGTTGCACTTGCTTTATTTAGCATGAAATTATTTTAAATTTACGATTTAGTGTTAAATCTGCGGAAGAGAATTTCAAGCATGCGTATTACATAGTAAACAAAGCACGTGTGTGATTAGTGAAAAAATATTTTTTTCTACGTAAAATAAATCAAGTTTTAATTTAATTTTAAATCATAATTGACAATTGTCTTAGCTGTTAAGTAATTAAAGAACCTTAGTGAGCACGCTCACATACCCCACGTCCCCACATTGTCATTGGAGAAATTAAATAAGTATAAGAAAAAATATTGAATAATAATTTCCTGTCAATAAACATAGTATGTCCTTATTATCTTCAAAATTTCATGAAATTTTGTTGTGTGTTTTCAGAGGAGTTGAGATGACAAACTGTTGCAGAAGTACATTGAAGCAAATAAGTTAAAAGGGGCATAACTCCTAGAAAAAAATTGAACCGTAATTTCCTGTTGATATGCACATCTACATAGTATGTCCTTATTATATACAAAGTTTCATGAAATTCTGTTGTGTGGTTTGAGAGGAGTTGCGATGACAAACTGTTGCAGTAGTACATTAAAGTAAATAAGTTCAAAGGGGCGTAACTCCTAGAAAAAAAATTGAATCGCAATTTCCCGTCGATATGCACAACTACATAGTATGTCCTAATTATCTGAAAAGGTTTCGTGAAATTCTGTTGTGTGGTTTGAGAGGAGTTGTGATGACAAACTGTTGCAGTAATACATTAAAGTAAATAAGTTCAAAGGGGCGTAACTCCTAGAAAAAAAATTGAATCACAATTTCCCATCGATATGCACAACTACATAGTATGTCCTAATTATCTGAAAAGGTTTCGTGAAATTCTGTTGTGTGGTTTGAGAGGAGTTGTGATGACAAACTGTTGCAGTAATACATTAAAGTAAATAAGTTCAAAGGGGCGTAACTCCTAGAAAAAAAATTGAATCACAATTTCCCATCGATATGCACAACTACATAGTATGTCCTTATTATCTGAAAAGGTTTCGTGAAATTCAGTTGTGTGGTTTGAGAGGAGTTGCGATGACAAACTGTTGCAGTAGTACATTAAAGTAAATAAGTTCAAAGGGGCGTAACTCCTAGAAAAAAAATTGAATCACAATTTCCCATCGATATGCACAACTACATAGTATGTCCTTATTATCTGAAAAGGTTTCGTGAAATTCTGTTGTGTGGTTTGAGAGGAGTTGCGATGACAAACTGTTGCAGTAATACATTAAAGTAAATAAGTTCAAAGGGGCGTAACTCCTAGAAAAAAAATTGAATCGCAATTTCCCATCGATATGCACAACTACATAGTATGTTCTTATTATCTGAAAAGGTTTCGTGAAATTCTGTTGTGTGGTTTCAGAGGAGTTGCGATGACAAACTGTTGCAGTAGTACATTAAAGTAAATAAGTTCAAAGGGGCGTAACTCCTAGAAAAAAAATTGAATCGCAATTTCCCGTCGATATGCACAACTACATAGTATGTCCTTATTATCTGAAAAGGTTTCGTGAAATTCTATTGTGTGGTTTGAGAGGAGTTGCGATGACAAGAAACAGGACTGACGGACTGACGGACGGACGGACTGACGGACGGACGGACTGACGGACGGACGGACGGACGGGTCAAAAACATTATACCCTCCGCAACTTCGTTGCGTGGGGTATAATTAAATAATGAAGCCAGTTTGTATGGAATTTTTATTACTTTATAATATTTGTTCGGAGCTTGTGATTAATTACCAGGTGTGAATTAAAATCACAGGTAAAGAGATAAGCGATCATTAGCCAATAGCTCCCCGAGGCATTACTATAGTTATTAGGAGGATTATAACACTTTACTGGAGTGGCAGTTTAATTACAGGAAATCGATAACAAACCAAAAATATGTTCAAAATGGCGATTTTGAAACTTGATCTCAACGAAATGACCGAAATTATTACTGTTGAAAAATAAAATTTGACCTAAATCCCAATTAAAAGTTTAGGACATTAAACTTTTAAGTTTAGGACAAGACTGGCAAATATGACCGTTTCCGGACCCTTGCACATACCAAATACATTGTATAGTTATCCTATTACTTATAATAAGAGAGAATTCAACATTTAAAAAAAAATGAACTTTTTTTCAAGTGGTCACTGAACCATGAAAATGAGGTCAAGGACATTGGACATGTGACAGACGGAAACTTTGTAACATAAGGCATCTATATACAAAGTATGAAGCATCCAGGTCTTCTACCTTCTAAAATATAAAGCTTTTAAGAAGTTAGCTAACGCCGCCGCCTGATCACTATCCCTATGTCGAGCCTTCTGCAACAAAAGTTGCAGGCTAGACAAAAACCCAAGAAAATTGGAATCCAGCAAATTATAATAAATCCACAAAGTACTCCCGATATCTATAAACAAATATTTTGTATATAGAGCTAGACAGTGCTGTAGAATAAAACTGAAAGAGAGCACTGAAAAAATACCACTGTATTATCATACATGTTTTTGCAGCTATAAGGTCAATATCTTAGTCAACATATCTGAAAGTTCTACAAAATTGAAAAATCCTCAATCAAAATCAATTATTTGCAGAATAACAAGTTCTTTTACATACCTCTTCAACTATTGATTTATTTTTATCCAGCTTCTCTAGTTTTTTATTCAAGTAAACATTGGAATGGGATCCTCCATTGTAATAGGGACGATTTCCTGACAGGAGGAAAGACAAACAGATCCCTGATGGTCCATTTCCTGTAAAAAGGATTATGTCTTAAAAAAACCTACAAAATGTACAAAAAAATACTCATCATTAGAAGTTCTTGAGTCCAATTGTACACACATACACACACGTCCTTAGTTCTTGATTAAGAAATACTATTTTGGTGTATTATTAATTTAATTACATTAGAATGAAGAAAGCTGTGTTGTATCTGGAGATTTGGGGTCATCAATTTCAATTGATGATTGCAAATATCTGTTTCATTGTTCCACTACCACATCTCCAAAATATTCAATTTGAAACCATCAAATTGTTGATTGATGCCTGCAAATCATAAAATACAATACAACCAACACATTTTTTTTGTGGCTTTTGAGTCACATAAATCTAATGCAACAAAAATGTAATTGGTGTGACCCAGATGATATAAATCTTACCAATAATAATGACATCTGTGCAGTCCTCACTGTGAAGTGTAGCAGACATATTGAGGGTGTTTCCTGCGAGGACTCACTTAGTCAATGGAAAGGGTTTCCTAGACCGATCAATGTTGACAACACATCTCAACTGTGTCAACACCACCTGAAATAGATAGAATATTCTTGTATAAAGAAACTGATATGAAATATATAATGATCCAGCTGACAAAATCTAAATATTTATAAAAATATACAACACAATTTAAGAAAATAATTTCGGCTATAAAAAATGCATCATACAAGTTTTTCTCCTCACAAATGTTAAAAAGATTTTTTACCATAAAAAAACCCATGTAAGAGTGAGTAGGGGACGACATCAGAAGTTCAATGAAGGATAAAAAACTTAATTCACATAGTTTTTTCACTGACCACCCCCCCCCCCCCCCCCCCCCCCCCCCCCCAACCCCCTCTTAACTTAATTTGGGAAAAATTGATTGACCCATATAGATATATGTAAAAATCAATGTCAGATAACTACATCTTGCAGCAGTTCACTTGACTTGTAATAATCACGGATTCAAAAATTTAATACCCCTTACAAAAACTAAATTTGTCAGGAGAGAATTATTATTCGATTATTAAATATAATAAACGTATCAATTCCTGTATCAATGTACCTATATCTTAACCAGGATGTCAAGAGTACAATTATTTAGACTACTTATCAGGTTTCTAAGTTTAACAGATAACAAAAAGAGGAATTTGACTTAAGTTACCTCCAAGGTCAAATAAAGAAAAAGATACATTAGTAGTTAAACTCACATAGCCCACACCCCATATAGAGTGTTTAAAGGTTAAACTGACCCATTAGCATAGTTTTTTTCAGTTTACTTTGAGATATAATTCTTTTCCTTTTTGATTTTAGATGGTAATATTGTGATTAAGTTCTTTGATATAACAAAGAGATGTGGTTTGGTTGCTAACATGACAACTACATATTTATTTAGTTTTTACCCAACTGGTATCATTTAGTTTTTGTGTGTAAAACAAAATATTTAAAAGTTTTTTTTCCTAATTTGAGTTTTTATTCTTTCTTCTATCTATTTTCTGTAAATCAGTTGATCGAGATTAAAATGAGGATGATTGATGGCTCAAAAAAACATTATACATGTAACACTTTTTCATGTGAACGTGTATATTAAGCCAGGAACCTTGCAAGGTAGTCCCTTTTAACATCTTAGCATTTAATTTTCGCCAAAGAATCTGGCATTTATCTTTAGTAGTCTTTATCAAATTCAGTCACATATAACTTGCCTTAATTAAAACCTCGGCATACATCATAGAGATGTGACTTCTTAGGTTGAAAACTGTGTGTTTACCTTTTTATGTGTACCATTTTTTAGGTATTGTTTTGTTTTATTGTTTTCAAAAGCTTTTTTCTTTCTTTTGTAAAATTCTTATTAGAGTAATATGGATTTTTACCTCTAACTAATAAGTATATTTGATCAATGTTGATATTAGGAACTGTACCTTTAATTTTGCTCGCATTTTATTTGCAAATCTTTAAAAAGTAAGTCACCATTAAATATTTATAACTAAATGAAAACTTATCAACCAAATATCGCTATAAAAGTGCACAGTATATATACATAAAAGGCTCAACAAATGAAAATAACAGCTAATGGAATCATTATGGTACAATAGCTCTGACATATGTTTTTATATCAAAATCAATACATGACAATTTTCTATCCATTGTATTTGTCCTGAATTGCATTAGCAGCTGCACATATTGAGAGGACACATGTACAAGTAAATTTTTTTGTACATGCATTCATCATGTACATACCATGGGCAATTATTTGGAACAAGGACGTCAAATATTGAGTCGGCATTGAACTGTTATCCCAAACAATAACATGTGGATAACAGGTCAGCTGCCTTTTAAGCCTTGAAATATCAAATATTTACAGTGCGAACTATCAATATTTTATTTTTATGAAAAGTTTGTTTCTGTACATACAAAAGTTAGACAAAACCCTCTAATGACACAGATACATGTTTTTAAGGTGGGCTACCACTAAATTTCAATAATTGTTAATGTTCTCCAAAGAGCTTCTATACAGAATTTGTATACAATTTATCACCTTGTCAGTAAATACAACCTGACATATAACTAAACAAATGATCTAGTAGATAATATTTCCAAGATTAATAATCATATCTCCTCAGCGTTTTTAAAAGGTTGAAAGGATGATGAGAATACCTTGGGTGACAAAAAACAATAAACTGCTTCACCAAAAATTATAGTTATTGTCTGTAAACCAAATGTCTTCCGACAATGACGCCGACATAATCGCAATATACGACCCGAAAATTTCATATGAAAATTATTCCTTTACAATATAATTATAATTTGATTTGCAGTCGACAGCCATACATAATCTTATCTTTTCCCTAAGATTATTTATGTTTATTATATATATAAATTACCTCACAAAAAATAAATAGTAATACATAAACAACTTACACAACTGATAATAACACCCCTATTCTAAGAAATCTCAATTTTTTAAAACAAAAAATCCCAGTTGTTAATTGCATCAGAAGTATCTTTGCACAACCTCTTTTCTGGGAAATCTTGTGTTACAATGATGTTCTTTTGTTTTATCATTTAAAAGTGTCTTCTCAATAAATATATTTTGAATTATCATTTGAGAGCAAGGACAATGTTAAAAATACATCATTCTCATTTGGAAAAAAACTATCATCATTATTATTTTTAGTATTATCTTTAATCTTTTAATTATAAATACATAAAGGAATAATTATCTGTATGTGGCTGCAGGCCAACCCTTCCTTAAATAATCTAAAGGTTAAACAGTACAACATAAGAACAAAAGGATATTAATCATATGATTTATTTAATACACATCCTATGTATTGTTGTTTGTTTATTTTTTATCTAACTCAAGTGTAGAAAAAAAAAATGTATCTATTTTGCTTTAAAAAAATAATTTTTCCCACATATTGATCATCTAATCAATGGCAAAGATTGCAAAAATCATTTGGCATGAATACTTGCCAGGTTGCCATCCAATTGTTTATTTTTTATCTAATTTGAGTGTCAATATAAAAAATGTATCTGGTTTTACTTTAAAAAATAATTTTCCCACATATTGATCACCTAATCAAATGGCAAATTAAAGACAGCAAAAATCATTTGGCATAAATACTTCCCAGGTTGCAATCCAATTAACATCCAAGACAATTCCTCAATTTATTCATTCAAATCATAAAGGTGTTTCCTTTAAAATCTCAACACCTGGCATTCCATTGAGAAAAAAAATATTCTGGAATGTTGGTTAAATTTTTTAAAATTATGTTAAAATTTTCAATATTTGCTTAAGAATTTATATGTTTTAAACTGAGAAGACATGAAAAATAAAATTATCAAAATCATCAAAAAAAATCTTTACAAAAGGATATATAAAATGAATGTTTTTTATTCCACAAATTATGTTTTTTACACCTTTTTCTATCATATGTCCTACTTATTTGACTTACTGTATCAAGCCATGCTTCATGTTAGAAATAGCACACAAATATCAATACATGTAATATCAAATATTCTGACACCCAATCATTTTCTAGAAATAAACGCTTAGCTTGTATGCATAAGCAAACACCTGACAATTGTCCTAGTTATACAAATAATTTAAACATAATTCAAAAATTTTACAAAGATTTTAGTTACCATGTTAACTATGGATGGTAATTCATTAACAAAAACAAATATTGATAAAAGAAAATTCATCAATCTTACCTGGTCACTTTTAATGTTGACCACGTGTCACTATCCAGACCACTCTGTATGGAAAGTGCAAGTTACCATAACAAGTCACTAAAACTCAAATTTAAAGATTAATAAATCCATTTAAACATTTCTCCTTTTAAAAGCACCCCCGCTTTAAAAAATATGAAACAGGCCGTCATGTTCTACATTATGACCCAGTCATATAACAGAACATTGATTTATAAATATAGATCTCCTAATTATTGACTAAGGCCAGGAATCAATCATACAAAGAAATATCCGTAATCCAAACTTTTCACGAAGTTAATATTTCAAATTGAAATACATTTTTGTAAAAGGTTGACTTAATATTAATTAGAGCGAGAAATTCTATAACATTACATAACCATTCTTTATTTAACAATAATACGGAACTTATAACATGTATAAAGAATGTTATGAATTTACGTCAGCTTTTGGCCAGTTTAAAGTATAAACCTGTAATTCTGTACTATTTTAACAGTTACTTCGATTGGGCTCAGTCACTGAAACAGCATCACTTCATTGATTAACCAGAAAAAAATTAAAATAGCAATTTGATGAATCAAATTAAGACTGAAGTGATATGGCTTTTTTACCTCAGGAATAGATTACCTTAGCTGTATTTGGCAAAACTTTTAGGAATTTTGTTCATCAATGCTCTCTCTTCAACTTGGTACTTCATTTGGCCTTTTTAACTTTTTTTAAATTGAGCGTCACTGATGAGTCTTTGTAGACGAAACATGTGTCTTGCGTGAAGACAAAATGTAATTCTGGTATCTATGATGAGTTTATTTTTACATATATTCATCGTTATCTGACACAAATTCCTCTGAACAAGTAACTACTGACCTATATAACACAAAAAATGTAAACTATAATATTTATTGTGCACATTTTAACTTTGCAAACAATGCACAGAGAAAAAGCACAACAGCATTGCATTTTCACGGAAGGACCATCCATAGATTAATTAACAGCCAATTTACCTGATAGTTTTACAAAGAAAATGTGAATTAATAAAGAACAGACCATAATTTATGGTTACAGGTCATACTGGTCCTTTTAGAGGCTAGCTGAACTAAAAAGTATAGGTCAACATTAAATGATATCACCGATAATCAATATTATAACCACAAACCATGATCACCTCATTTTTATTGTCAAGTCCTTATTACCTTCTATTAGGTTTTATTTACTGTAAAAAGTAATCTTTTGAAGTACAGATGACTATTGATTTTCTTCACAGAAGATAATGTCAATTTAATTTGTATTGACACATTAAATTATCACATTTTAAGAAGAAGGGCTGTTGTAAGATTAAACTGGCAATGCATTCCTCTTGATTTGGAACTTATTTTTTTTTTAAAACTGAACAAATTTCAGCATTTCAATTTCAAATAAAAAAGAATGTGTCTTAAGATAGAAATGTCCAGTCCCCACTCGGCACTCAAGCTTGGCATTTTCCAAGTTAAAAAGGGACATAACTCAAGAACAGTAAATGACTTGCTGCACAAATTTAAATATGAGTTTCATATTATATGGAAGAGAAGTGAGGAGGAGACAAGAAAATGGTACAGACGTCACAAGGGTAACACTCAATGCTAGCCTCCATCACAGTGGAGGCATAAAAATTTCTGCTTTCCAACTTTTAGTCTGTGTAAATAACATCGCCCATACAAATATTTGCCTTAATGGAATGATATCAGATATCCTTATTCAACAGTTACACCCATATGAATAGTTGTCTCATTGGATATCAGATCTGTTTATTCGACAGTTACGACCATGTGGATAATTGTCTCATTGGAATGATATCAGATCTCCTTATTCAACAGTTAATCTTAGTTACAAATGTTGAGCTTAAATGGACCAATTCTTCTTTTAATCAGCAACAATATTCCATTAAACATACCATATCATCTAACAAAGGCTCATGAAGGAATGCACTGCTATGGTGCTATTTAAAATATGCATTCAGTTTTTACCCCATGTTATATGATTCCCAGCAGTTTTTGTTTTTCCAAAACACAAATTTTTTAAATGGCTTTCAACATGTTCAAAGAAATACTTAAAATAGCTTGACACCATTGACAATTCAACCTAAATCTGATATGTCAATAGTAAAAAGAATTTTAGTTAGAACTTTAATTAGATGTTAATAGAATGGTACCTACCACTTGAACCTTCTAAAAAATGGACGGCTATTTATTTTTTGACAAAGAAGTTTGTTTTGCTTTTAATACTGCTATCTAAGATCTTACAAAAAATATGAAAATAAGGAGATGCCAAAATGATCATCAATGAGACAACTCCCCATTAAGGGCTTAATGACATAGATGTGAATAATAACAGGCTATCATAAAACTATTTATCTTCTGATAATTAAAATCAGATATAAAAACTTTTTCAATTTCTAATCATATTGACATAACTTAATTCGGTGGGTGATATTTTAGAAGTGTCTCGTTAATAGGGCGAAAATGTCAAAGTCATATCAACATAAGGAAATATGATCTCACGATATATAACAGCTATAATAATTAAGAAGTTCTGTTCTCATTATTCTAAATAGTTCAAGGTCAAGTGTTTAAATATTTGGCTCCCTTAACTACAAAGAATTAGAGATATTTCTGAGCATATTGAATTATTGAAATGGAAAGCAATAAAATTCTTAATGTATAGATGCACTTTTAATAATCAATAAAAACTAATCATATGTTGAATTATTAATGTATTCTGCAAAAAACAAATAACATTACC
Organism: Mytilus galloprovincialis; assembly: GCA_037788925.1. Classification (NCBI taxonomy): domain Eukaryota; kingdom Metazoa; phylum Mollusca; class Bivalvia; order Mytilida; family Mytilidae; genus Mytilus; species Mytilus galloprovincialis. Next base: position 40,343,462 of record CM075333.1, on the reverse strand, counting down.
AGTATACTTTTGCAATTTTTTACAACCAACATGTTTCCTCTAAATAAAACCCTAAAAGTACATTTCCTTACAAAAATAATTTCTTCTATATAATGACTATATAATACATGTATCACAATTATTAATTATACAAAAACCTATATTTTTGACAAGAGATATATGGATTTTTTAAAAATCGTAATGAAAAAATAAATAGACACAGATTAATTTCAATCACACAGCAACCTAATTTCAAGGTTTTTTACAACCTAAATTCCTAATTACCCCAAAAAGGGTGTATAGTCCCCTGTAGTTGCTTGTGAGGTTGCTGCTGAATGGTGTTCAAATTTTGAAGTAAGAATTTACAAATGTGTAAATGTCTGTAAGGTACATTTGTATGCCAGAACAAAGATAACAAAGGTAGTTTACAGGACAATAAAAACAAAAAAAATAAAAAATCTTAATTAGTCAACTGTCATTCATTAAAAAAATTTCATTGTATAATTTGCAAGCTTTAGTAATGAAGATGTAAGCGATTTATACTACTTACCCAACACTACGTCATTACGTACAGACTACACGTACCAGTAATTAACCTTTTCTGAGCCCATGATAATTTTCGATTACACAAAACAAGTAAAGTAGCCCATAGTTTTATTAAACAACTTTTTGGTTGTTACAAAACTTTACTCTACAACAAATTATTAGATCAGAAAAATTAAAATCCTATATAAAATTAAATAGCCAACATTGATAAATTCAAAAAATTACTTAAAAATTATGGTATAAACTCTACCAGGCAAAGATGTACATTGTCATTGATGATTTTGGCTACATGTTTCCGTCCCTTGTGGTCATGTAGCTCTTCAAGTTGTTCTATATCTTCAGCAATCAAATTAATTTTGATTTTATCATTACTGATATATGTATATCCAGAAAGCACTTTGGATGTATCAAATTTATTCAGCATTATTTCTTATATATTAATTAATCTATACATGGTATTGACAACTTATTCAAATAGGTATAGGCTTGAGAAACATTATGTTTTTCTATAACTGCTATATATGCACATGCATATAAATTAAAAAGAATAAAAGTCACTTAGTGTTTACCCAGTTCTGTCGTACCCTTCCCTAACAAAAGGAAACAGCAAGTGAATTGCCATCTAGACACATTTACATCAAGTACCTATTTTTTTTCTGCATGTTTAGTCTATTTGAAATTATGTAATACAGAAAAATAATATTATTTTACAATATCAAATGAAAATATTTTTCTAAAGCAAGCATTTAACTAACCTGTTTCATAAAAATATCTTTTCAAATGAAACAAGAAGTATACATGTATTTTCTCAAAAGGAAGGGTAGAAATATTTGAATGACAGTGCAAAACCTCTTTCACATCATGCTAGATTTTGGTAAGATATATAGATATATACAAAAATAAAAGAGAAATGTCTCTGATAGAATGACTCAGCAGTTTATAAACCATTATTTGCTGAATCATGGTAACATATTTACACCAGACAGAATGTTAGTGAATACACCCTTGAACATCATGACATATTATTTCTCACGACAATAAAAATCAAATTTGATTATTCACCTACAAGGTCTTTTAAATTTCAAGCATCTGTTAACATAATAAGTTAGTAAATTAACATTGCATACAAACTGTTTGATGATATATTTACAGAACTAGACAACCTACATTTATCCACAAATACTAATGGATTGGAATATATTTCAGTGGCGGATCCAGAAATTTTCATAAGTGGGGCCCACTGACTGACCTAAGAGGGGGCCCGCTCCAGTCACGCTTCAATGATTCCCTATATAAGCAACCAATTTATTTCCTGAAAAAGGGGGGGCCCGGGCCCCCTGCCCCCCCTAAATCCGCCTCTGTATTTGTTTGGCCTATATCTAAATTTAGTTTTAAAAGCTTATATATGTTCAAGAACTAAATTTCTACATCGGTTTAAGTTTAACAACAAAATTAAAAGCTGACACGACCTGATGAATGTTATTCCACAATAATTTAGCAATAAAAAAATATCTGTTGTATTGTTACCAAATAAAAAGGATTCAAATTGAACAGGAAAGAAAGGACTAACGTATGATATAATCTTGCTTTGACAGTCCTAAGACAGACAGGTCAAACAAACTCTTATTACCCATAGCAGATGAGATTTTGAAATTGATATATCTAGAATAATACAAGTTATGATGAAATAAATTTGTTCATTTGATGTTTTTTTTGGGTTGTAGTCATTTTAATAACATAGCATGATTACTCACAGTCCACCTTTTCAGTCTTCCAAGACTTGTCTGGTTATTTTAGCTAGTTTCCATCTTGTGAGCTGCAATTATGGAATATTCTAACATCTGAAAACAAAAGTTCTAATAAGTCAAGATCTTGGTCAATAAATTGTTTGCTAAGGTCTAAAGAATGATTCATGTAAGAATGCAATGCAAAATTCTACAAACTTGACAACTGTTTACACCATCTTCATTTTCAATAAAGTTAGTATTTGAATGTCGATGGTCATCTGACTCCTGAGATGTAAATAATTTGCAAGGGGGATAACCCAATATTTCTAAATAACAATTACAAATTGGTCACTACTAAATGCGAGGTAATAAATTAAGTATAAACCAGTTGATCACTTTTGGTACAGATTATGAAACATACATGTATCTGTGTATGATCAGATGTAGATGTATGACCATAAGATTTTTGAATGTTTACAAAATACAATAAATTATGTGCCCATGGCCCTTTTCAGTTGTCCTTTCAAAAAATCACATTAGCCGAGGTGGATAAACATGATAAAGGGGCCAAAGGATCTGACTCTACGCTTTATGGAGCTACATAAGGTAAATGCAAGACTTTTAATAAAAAAAAAACATCTGTAACAATTACATGTACAAATAATACACCATATTGGCTTTCGGGTCGATCCGGCCCAAGTCGATCCGTCCCACGTCGATCCGGCCCCACGTCGATCCGGCCCATATGTAAAGTCGATCCGGCCCCAATAAAAATATATTTATAAGGAATATAAATAAAGATATATATTAATTGTAATTCATAAATGTTGATGATTTTTTTTATTATAACGTTAAAGGTGTACGGTAAAAAAAAAAAAGGCCTTTGAAAATGTTTAGATGAGTATAAGAAAACTAGGTTGATTGTGTTTTTATTACAAGTTTTCAAGATTATATTGAGTATAATTATATTAAAACGTATATAAAAGAATTCAGACATCAACCTGGTAGTAAATTGTTAATATTTGAATATACATATGTTAGATAAATTATTTATTTCCTATTTTTATACAGAAAGCTGGTATACAAACAGACACAATAACACTCAGTTTCGTATCGATTTAAAATAGTTCTTTAACTGGTACTCCAATACTTCGCTTACCTGTTGCAGAGACATATATACACATATTCTCTGTCTGTTGTCATCCATCATCAACACTTTTTGCAAATTCCGTTTATACTGTTCGAATTTGTCACAAATTCTTCCATAGAGTGAATATAGTTTATTCATATTTTATTATGGGGCCGGATCGACTTGGGGCCGGATCGATGTGGGCCGGATCGACTTGGGCCGGATCGACTTTGGGCCGGATTGACTTGGGGCCGGATCGTTTTGGGGCCGGAACGACCGGATACCCCATATTGCTACTCCCGGCTGACCAGGTCGCTTAAACTTTTGCATCATACAATTCGACATTCACTTTTCCATTGTGGCGTCAGAAATTTTGTTTTATGAAGTCAAAATTTTACAGGAACCTGTGTGATATCTAGTAATGGCAGACAAATAGCGATAAGGTGTATTTATGCCATAGAGCCCACCACCACGTCCCCTTTTCAAAATGCTACATTGCTAGCTCTGCATCTAAATATTGAGATTGGTGGCATTGCTATGTATAATTTATATAGAATATTAAGGCTATATCGGTTACAAGAGCAAGTTTACAACCTGATCTGTGATCGATTTGATCAGTTGCTGATGTAGCATTGTTGATAAATTATGAGACGTAGCTAAGAGTAAGATATGCAGCGGATGTTTTGTCTGTAAAAATGTGCTTTGTCATTTGTCTATTTCCTTAAGATGGACGTGGCGTACCTTTGTAAAAGATTTCTACTTGAGCGCACACTGAGTTTCATTCAAGTCTTACCGTAATTTAGCGTACAACACATGGTTCATTTATGAGAACATGACACACCATGAAGCACACTTCTGTCGCATGCCGGTTAAATAAAGATTTCGATTGGATAAAGAGAAATGAATAATTTACTGCTCCCAAACAAGAAACGGGCAACCAGTTTCGCGGACTTTTTTTTTCAAAAAAAAGCTAAAAACGTATTTTGGATGAGAAATTTTATCCTGTATTTTATTTTAGTTGTAATTTCTGTCCTGCTATTTTTCACTTTAACGGTCCTGCCTTTTTTTTCTTAGTTTATCCTGACTTTTTTTTACATAAATTGTCATCCTGCCTTTTTTTGCCAAGTTGCTCATCCTGCCTTTTTTTTTTAACTCAAACTCCTGTCCTGTCTTTTTTCTTTTTTTTTTCAAATTTCATCCTAGTTCCCCTCCCATAAAAATCAAATGGTAGCTCCCTAAAGTAAAACTATACCAATCTTTGATATGATCAAAATATAAAAATATCAAAAACCTAAGAATTAATATAATGGTCCCAACAAAACCATAGTAATACTTATTCAGTTTTTAAGGAATTATTGTCACTTTTGTATAAGATTGACAATGATAATGGACCAAGAAGTATCTTGATGTATTTTCTGAAGTCCAATCAGCCACCTTTGAAAATATATAGAAAAATAGTAGCAAACAATGTTTTCCCTTGTCACAACCTTTCTATCATAGTTTCTGCAAAAAACTTTTAAAAAAATCTCAATAAAAATCATCTTCCAAAGGCAAAAACTCCTATCAAGAAACAAATGACCTTTTCAGTCAAGTTGACTTTTTTGTTGGTCTAACTTTGCTTATCATTTTTTGTTTATTTGAAGTTTCCCTCTATCTATCGCAGTTCCATCTAAAAATTATAAAAATGGTTAAAGTTATCTTTCAAGGGCAATTATGCCTAGAAGGGATCAATTGAAAATTCGGTCAGTTGGCTTGTAGCTCTTACTTTGAAGTTTCTGTCTATCCATCATAGATTCTGCAAGAAACCAAAATAGAAGGTAACCAGATGCTCCGCAGGTCGCAGCTTTATAGGACCGCAGAGGTTGAACCCTGAACGGTTGGGGCAAGTATGGACACAACATTCAAGCTGGATTCAGCTCTAAATTTGGATTGTGATTAAATAGTTGACACAGCATAGGTTTCTGACACAGAATGAATGTGGTCTAATGAACTTAAAATACTTTTTTTTCCTTTGAGCAATTCACTATGCTGTTGAATATTAATCCTCTCAAAAAAATGTCTGAAGAAATTTTCTTTTTATTTATGAAATCTGAAATGAGAAAAATTTAACCCCCCCTTTTTTTTCACATCCCCCTTTCCCTTTTTTTCAAAACTGATCTCAATTCAAATTTCTAATGGAGTTTGCAACAATAACTACTCATTTAAATACATCATAAAATATAAAAATGTAACAAAAGGTGCTTGTTATCACTGAATGGTAAAGATTGTTTTAATTTATCAGTTGGTAGTAAAAGTGAATATACATTGTATATTGTATAAAACAATGATTTAAGTTGATTCAACTACTATTCTGGACAAAGAAAGATAACTCCAATCAATTGAAAATTTCTTGCTATTGCACAATATTGTGCAATTAGATATTTCTTGCTATTGCGCAATACTGTGCAATTGAAAATATTTGCTATTGCACAATACTGTGCAATTGAAGATTTCTTCCTATTGTGCAATATTGTGCAATTGAAAATTTCTTGCTATTGCACAATACTGTGCAATTGAAGATTTCTTGCTATTGCTGAATACTGTGCAATTGAAAATTTCTTGCTATTGCACAATACTTAATATAATAATTTTGGATCCTGATTTGAACCAACTTGAAAACTGGGCCCATAATCAAAAATCTAAGTACATGTTTAGATTCAGCATATCAAAAAAGCTCAAGAATTCAATTTTTGTTAAAATCAAACTTAGTTTAATTTTGGACCCTTTGGACTTTAATGTAGACCAATTTGAAAATGGGACTAAAAATTAAGAATCTACATACACAGTAAGATTTGGCATATCAAAGAACCCCAATTATTCAATTTTTGATGAAATCAAACAAAGTTTAATTTGGACCCGATTTGGACCAACTTGAAAACTGGGCCAATAATCAAAAATCTAAGTACATTTTTAGATTCAGCATATCAAAGAACCCCAAGGATTCAATTTTTGTTAAAATCAAACTAAGTTTAATTTTGGACCCTTTGGACCTTAATGTAGACCAATTTGAAAACGGGACCAAAAATTAAGAATCTACATACACAGTTAGATTCGGCATATCAAAGAACCCCAATTATTCAATTTTTGATGAAATCAAACTAAGTTCAATTTTGGACCCTTTGGGCCCCTTATTCCTAAACTGTTGGACCAAAACTCCCAAAATCAAACCCAACCTTCCTTTAGTGGTCATAAACCTTGTGTTTAAATTTCATAGATTTCTATTTACTTAAACTAGAGTTATGGTGCGGAAACCAAGAATAATGCTTACTTGGGCCCCTTTTTGGCCCCTAATTCCTAAACTGTTCAAACCTCAACTCCCAAAATCAATACCAACCTTCCTTTTGTGGTCATAAACCTTGTGTTTAAATTTCATTGATTTCTATTTACTTAAACTAAAGTTATTGTGCGAAAACCAAGAATAATGCTTATTTGGGCCCTTTTTTGGCCCCTAATTCCTAAACTGTTAGAACCAAAACTCCCAAAATCAATCCCAACCTTCCTTTTGTGGTCATAAACCTTGTGTCAAAATTTCATAGATTTCTATTTACTTAAACTTAAGTTATTGTGCGAAAACCAAGAAAATGCTTATTTGGGCCCTTTTTGGCCCCTAATTCCTAAAATGTTGGGATCAAAACTCCCAAAATCAATCCCAACCTTCCTTTTGTGGTCATAAACCTTGTGTTAAAATTTCATAGATTTCTATTCACTTTTACTAAATTTAGAGTGTGAAAACTAAAAGTATTCAGACGACAACACAGACGACGACGCCAACGTGATAGCAATATACGACGAAAAATTTAAATTTTTGTGGTCGTATGAAAATAATCTTTCAAGGTCAATTATTCCTACTATGAGAGATCAATTGACAATTTTGGTCATTATATAAATGAGGAGAGGAGGCATGATAACCAATGAGACAGCTATCCACCAAAGTTCAAATAAAGTGAGTGTATGGAGTTACGGAAAACTTAAATGACCTTCAATAATAAGAAAAACTCAAAACATATAGTTGGCTTTAAAAGGTCCAAACATGAAAAATATCAAACAATTCATTTGAGAAAAACTAAAGACCTAATTTATATTAAAACAATTTACAACTAGATTTGCCATTGCAAGCAATAGCGGATGGCACCCTTCCCGTATTTCCAGGCGAGCGGCAGCAATCTAGAAGATTCCAATTTCAAAGAGTGCATCTACACATTCAAATTATCATTGTTGTAAAGTTTCATTAAGTTTGGAGCATTTTGAAATTTTGGATATTTTTGCTGTTTCCATGGTTACGGCGGCCATTTTGAAAATGTAAACTTCAAAATGCACATCTTGCAATGTTGCTCATCATTACTGTGAAGTTTCATTAAGTTTGGAGCATTTTGATATTTTGGACGAATTTGCTGTTTCCATGGTAACGGCAGCCATTTTAAAAATTCCAACTTCAAAAGTCAACACTGCTTATGCCAGTGACCATTTTAGTAAAGTTTCATCCAGTTTGCAGCATTTTTATCCTTTTTTGAAATTTTTGACCTTTTTGCATTGTTTCCATGGTAACAGGAGCTATTTTGGGAATTCCAACTCCAAATGCCACATCTTCTAATGTTGCTCATCGTTAGTGTGAAGTTTCCTGAAGTTTGGAGCATTTTGAGATTTTTGAAATTTTTGGTGTTGTTTCCATGGCAACATAGTAGTTCCAATGAGTGCCAAAATCATCCAACACCTGTATATAGTGGGCACCTACATTGTATTAAAATATAATGATTCTGAGTTAAAGCATATCCAAACAGTTCACCAAAACCCAAAACTGGAATTTTTCACATTTGTTCTGTTTCCATGGTAACGGTAGCCATCTTCAACCATTCCATGCTTCCTGCAACACTGCACATGGGGGTCCTTAATATAGTAAAGTTCCATCAACTTTGGTCCATTGGATTCCGAGAAATCGCGCGGACAAAATGTGTTGCAAGAAAAATAATAATAAGAAAAAAAAGAAACGTAGAATAACAATACGTCACCCCAACTCCGTTGAGGGTGCCATAAAAAACAAATATGACAGACATGAACCAGCAACAACCACTGAAACATAGGCTCCTGACTTTGGACAGGCAAATATAGCATGAGGCAGGGTTAAACTAGTTTGCTGGCACTAAATTCTGCACTAACCTGGGACAGTGATGTTACACTACAACATGGCAACACACTATGAAATCAGTTGAAAAGGGCTAACTCATCAGATTGATGCAAAGCAGAAAACATTTAACCAAAACACAAACAGGATAGTCTGCATACAAACCTAGAGAAAATTTGTTATTCATTGAACATTTAATTTCGTGGTTTACCTGTTCCCACGAAATCCATGAAAATTGGCATCCAACGAATAATAATGAATCCACAGATTTCATTGTCTATCCACAAAGGAGTATTTGTTCTTTAGATTGGTATATATAAAGCACATGACACTTATATTGTCAGATTTCATCTATCATTCTTACACCGAGTATAAAACCTCCATTGAAGATTAACCCGTGCTTGTGCATGAAAATGATTTTTTCTATTGGTTCTCACACGGAGATTTAATTGACGGAATTGATGGAGGAAGTGTTCTATTAAGCTCATATCAAGGGGATTCAATAGAAAAATCTGTCAATCAACTACAGTCTGCCAAAATCCAGTTCAACTTTACTGTCAGAGAACCCACAGTGGGAGACCCTTCTTGGAGGTCAAGGTTATTAAAAACAACCTCATGATCTGTGTAGAATATACCAGTCAGATGAAATATCCAGTTATGCCGACTTTAAACCAGATAAGAAACTTTTTAACTAGTGTGTTATGTATATTACTTTTCTCACCTGACTTTATAACCATAACAAAATTTGACAAAATGAGTGAAAGAAAAGAAAGACTTGGTCAGCATACATCTGATGATATCCCACTTGAAACTATAATCTTTCCTCAAAACTTTTTCAAAAGTCAGTGATGGCTGCAATGATTCAATCATGCTGCTTTTGCAATTATTTTTAATACCAGGTACACAGCTGTCAAGATTTCCCCTCCACCTAACAGTATCACAGAAATGACCTCACTTATTGTGAAAATGTGATTGCCCTCTCAGATGTATATTTAGTGAAAATGATAAATCAGAATTTTAAGTTTAAAGATCTCATTAAATATATACTCTTGTGATTTTTTTTGTGTTGTGTTGTTTGTTAATAATGTTTCGTTGATGTAGACCCTTGATCTCCATTCAATTATAATAAAATGTCTCTTTTAGCTTTTTTCTACAAATTTATCATTGACATATCATAAGATCCCTATTTCCTGAACTGTTGATGACTTTCTTGTTTTAAATCTACTCTTATATATCAACTTATAGATTATCGTTGGTTATTTGAAATAGATATATTTTCTAGCTTGTGCCGGTCACGGCGAAAGCGAGAAAAGCAATTGAGTTGAGATAACCAATGAAAATCTGTTTATCGCTATTTTACCTATGAAGATGTCAATTTCATGTCAATTTCATTAGCAACGCCCTGTGGCTCCTTAGTTTCTAGCGATAATTTTCCATCTCAAGCAAGTAGCATGATATGAAAATTATCACAAAAAAAGATCAAAGGAAAAATGCACAAAATAGCGATAAAGACACTTATATCAGAGTGTACCTAAGAGAAATGTATTACGAAAACTTTTAAATTTATTCAATATAAAGAGAAATTCAAAGTATCAGCCAATTGAAAATAGGGTGTCTGACAGAACTGAAAAGTACTTTACAGCTCATTACTGTCAAGATGCTAGCCAAATATTTTTTTTAAAAAGAGTCATCGATAAGAATACTAGGCAAATGAAGGGACTGGTAAATGGGGAATGAATGAACCAACATATTAAGGAGAGAAGGACGACCATGATGAGTGCTATATAGCACCCACTTCAAAAGTGGGGTGATAATATCAATTAATCATGTTAAGTGACCAAATATTATAAACTATGAAGAAATTAAAATCTTATTTACTGAATCTTTTATTGCATTAAGTTACCATGGTACCTCTATCATGCTCAAAACTGATTGCAAAACAGGTAAGTTCATGCAGATATTCCCAACGAATTGAGTATCAAGTTTCTCTGAAAAACAAAAATTTATGTATTGATTTAATTACTTTTATTTCAAATTTTAAGATTTAGTATTAGTCATTTTTCCAAAATTGATCAAAATTAGTAGATACAAAAATGTCAAATTTTAAAAATAAGTCCTTGTATCACATCAGTAGCCACCCTGTGCTCCAAAAATCTGTTCTATTTTACTGTTGTTAGAATTTTCTGGGCCTAACACATCAGGATAATTAGTTTCTAGGTTCTCCCATACCACTTTAGCTGTCAAAGCTTGGCCAATCTGTGAATTACAATAATAATATATATAAATAACAAATACTGTGGATTCATTCATATCGTGGGTATCATTGGAACATCACCAGGTGCTGTTAATTATGTATATCAGCATATACTGTGAACCAAGTTATTTTAGCGGATTTTATTTCGCGTTTTACCCTTTCTAGACCACTTCGCGGCTATTTAATTTTGCGATTCTCTAATTTACTTGATGAAGTTTAATATGGAATAAGCCAGGTTTTACATATTCACGACGATTTAAATTCGTGTTATTTTTCTACTCGCGAAAGTCGCGAAAATAAATCGCTCGCAAAAATAAGTTGGTTTACAGTACTCATTATATTTTTATATTGTATGGAATCAATTTTCCTGGATTGAGAAAAAATGGATTTTTTTGTGGATATTTGATTTTATGGTTTTGCCGACCTCTGAATACTAAGCCTATAGAAAATTTGTGATTCTTTGACCATTTGAATTTGTGGTTCACATGTACCCACGAAAACCACGAAATTTGGTATTGAAAGAATAAATATGAATTCACAGTATGTCAATGAGTTTCATTTGCATCATTTATCTTCTTAAAAAAAGAAATAAAACTGGGTAGAAAGTAAAACCGTAAACTACCTAGTATCATATGGAAGGTTTTGATATCCATAAAATTGTATGAATTATTTTTTTTGGTGATAGTCACAGCGTCAGTTCAGTACTTAGTTGGTACAATGTACAAAAATACAATCATTTTTTTTTTTTTTTTTACATTATTGGACTAGTGCAGTAACATAGGGAAATTAGAACTTAACAATTATAAATTGTCTTGCTTAAATCCACATCACTTTGACTCTGTTGAATAATTGTCTCATTGACAATCATACCATATCTCCTTATTTCATATTGACTTGTCATTTAAAAGATTTGCCATACAACAAATAAGTTATTTCACAAGTATTGATGATTATTATTCAATTTGCAATTCTAAAAATAAACTCATGACAATTGTTCACCAATATGTGTAATAAACATATTATTGTTTGTAAGTATGGATAAATCTACAAATTAAACCAGATGCTCTGCAGGGCACAGCTTTATACGACCGCAGAGGTTGAACCCTGAACGGTTGGGGCAAGTATGGACACAACATTCAAGCTGGATTCAGCTCTAAATTTGGATTGTGATTAAATAGTTGACACAGCATAGGTTTCTGACACATAATGAATGTGGTCTAATGAACTTAAAATTTTTTTTGCCTTTGAGCAATTCACTATGCTGTTGAATATTAATCCTCTCAAAAAAATGTTTGATTTTATTTATGAAATCTGAAATGAAAAAAATTTACCCCCCCCCCCCCAATTTTTTTTTCACATCCCCCTTTCCCTTTTTCCAAAACTGATCTCAATTCAAATTTCTAATGGAGTTTGCAACAATAACTACTCATTTAAATACATATTAAAATGTAAAAAAAAAGTGCTTGTTATCACTGAATGGCAAAGATTGTTTTAATTTATCAGTTGGTAGTAAAAGTGAATATACATTGTATATTGTATGAAGCAATGATTTAAGGTGGTACCCAACACTTTCACTAAAATTAATTTGACTCGTTTAATTTTCATAAAATTTTGTCAAAGTATTTACTATGAGACTTTAATAAAAATATAAAAATTTAAAAAATTTTGAACCAACAGTTTTGTCAGAAAAAATACACTGGTTATATAGCAATTTGACAAACACCAATTTTGATCATTGAGAAGCTTAATACTCCTTCTTTACAACACAACGTAATTAAAACGTTTAGCTGACTTTACAGAGTTATCTCCCTGTAGTGTTACCACCTTAAGTTGATTCAACTACTATTCTGGACAAAGAAAGATAACTCCAATTGAAAATATGAAAATTTCTTGCTATTGCACAATACTGTGCAATTAGATATTTCTTGCTATTGCACAATACTGTGCAATTGAAAATATTTGCTATTGCACAATACTGTGCAATTGAAGATTTCTTGCTATTGCGCAATACTGTGCAATTGAAAATTTCTTGCTATTGCACAATACTGTGCAATTGAAGATTTCTTGCTATTGTTGAATACTGTGCAATTGAAAATTTCTTGCTATTGCACAATACTTAATATAATAATTTTGGATCCTGATTTGGACCAACTTGAAAACTAGGCCCATAATCAAAAATCTAAGTACATGTTTCAATTCAGCATATCAAAGAAGCCCAAGAATTCAATTTTTGTTAAAATCAAACTTAGTTTAATTTTGGACCCTTTGGACTTTAATGTAGACCAATTTGAAAACGGGACCAAAAATTAAGAATCTACATACACAGTTAGATTTGGCATATCAAAGAACACAAATTATTCAATTTTTGATGAAATCAAACAAAGTTTAATTTTGTACCCCGATTTGGACCAACTTGAAAACTGGGCCAATAATCAAAAATCTAAGTACATTTTTAGATTCAGCATATCAAAGAACCCCAAGGATTCAATTTTTGTTAAAATCAAACTAAGTTTAATTTTGGACCCTTTGGACCTTAATGTAGACCAATTTAAAAACGGGACCAAAAATTAAGAATCTACATACACAGTTAGATTCGGCATATCAAGGAACCCCAATTATTCTATTTTTGATGAAATCAAACAAAGTTTAATTTTGGACCCTTTGGGCCCCTTATTCCTAAACTGTTGGGACCAAAACTTCCAAAATCAATCCCAACCTTCCTTTTATGGTCATAAACCTTGTGTTTAAATTTCATAGATTTCCATTTACTTATACTAAAGTTATGGTGCAAAAAACCAAGAAAAATGCTTATTTGGGCCCCATTTTGGCCCCTAATTCCTAAACTGTTCGGACCTCAACTCCCAAAATCAATCCCAACCTTCCTTTTGTGGTCATAAACCTTGTGTTTAAATTTCATTGATTTCTATTTACTTATACTAAAGTTATTGTGCGAAAACCAAGAATAATGCTTATTTGGGCCCTTTTTTGGCCCCTTATTCATAAACTGTTGAAACCAAAACTCCCAAAATCAATCCCAACCTTCCTTTTGTGGTCATAAACCTTGTGTCAAAATTTCATAGATTTCTATTTACTTAAACTAAAGAAATAGTGCGAAAACCAAGAAAATGCTTATTTGGGCCCTTTTTGGCCCCTAATTCCTAAAATGTAGGGACCAAAAACTTCCAAAATCAATCACAACCTTCCTTTTGTGGTAATAAACCTTGTGTTAAAATTTCATAGATTTCTATTCACATTTACTAAAGTTAGAGTGCGAAAACTAAAAATATTCGGACGACGACGACGCAGACGACGACGCAGACGACGACGCCAACATCATACCAATATACACCAAAAAATTTTCAATTTTTGCGGTCGTATAAAAATTATTCCAAAAACAATTAAAATTGAGGAAAAATTTGACCAAAATTGACCAAAAATACAAATAATGTATATTTCAGATGTCATAGCTTCATAAATTTAAAAGGAAGGTGCCAATAAAATATATTTTTATATTGATAGTATTGTCACAAGTATTTCTATGCAAAATTTGTAATTTATTGGCCCGATTTTAAAAATGTCAAAAATTTAGGGCCAATTTGAACCCTTCGTGAACCTTCTCCTTTATGCCAAAAAATTAATGAATTGAATTGAATTGAATTGCAAAAAATCATATCACATGTATGCAAGTATTACAAGCATAGTAATCTTGCCACCAGAATAGACTCACTTTACCATTATGAACAAGTTTGTTGAAATGATGAGTATACATGTACCTGATTTGAATGAAATCCATCAACTGGCTCCAACAATTCCCATTTTTGTCCTCCATTTTTCTCATACTCATTCAAAACTAAAAAAGCAAAACCAATTAAACATAACAAAAATAACAATCTTTGATATATGTATGGAGAATGAAGAGAATAGTTTTATTAAGTTGAACAGACTATTTTAATTATAACTATTATAACTCTTCTAGATATAGAGATAAATTTGTGATATACCGGTAATTTTAGTTCCTTAAGTATGATGGAAAGGTGAGAAGTGAGAGGGGATAAACTTCATATGCTTTTTGATACCGAGATGCTATTTAGTAATGGTAACTTAATATCTATTTACTTTAGATTCATTTATTTTCGTGGGTATCAATTTTCGTGACTTGCTGAAAACTTTCATATTCTTGGATATTTAATTTCATGGTGTTGCCAATTTCTGTACACAAAGCCTATTGAAAATGTATAATACATTTGAATTCGTTGGTTCACCTGGGCCCAAGAAACCCACAAAAATTGGTATCCAATAAATATTAATGAATCTACAGTATGGTTAATTCAGAGAAGTTATGATGGTTCTACTAAGGGGTGTTTAATTACTTTGAATACCTATGATGGTCTCGCAGGGTCTGATGGAAAATGGAATACCTAGCTGCTTCTAAAATAGTTTTTGAAAACTTAAAAACTGGCAAAATTTAGCTTCAATCGTAAAGTTACAAAGAGTTTGATACTTAGTATCAGACATGAGACCTAAAGGGGCGTTACTCTAAATTACAAATCTTACCTTGGTTAATTGGGTTATCTACATAATATAACTTGAAATTCTTGGGCTGATATTCAGTTGAAAGCTGTTGTAATATTGAATTCAACTCATTGGCTCTCTAAAATTAGAAAATAAATCATGAGTCAATTTTGTAATGCTTACATTAATCTTTTGATCTTCCAGTTACCCTTCTCAGAAAATATATTATTTAAAACATTATTTCTATATTTCATTTTGTCAAAGATATGAATGTAATTTGTTAAAAAAATAAATTATCGTGAATTTATATTTTTTAGGTACCAATTTTTGTGGATAATGGAAAGCTTGTATCTTCCTGGTTTTGCCAATGCCTGCATACAAGCCTATAAAAACTTGAACTATGTTGAACATTCAAACTTGTGGTTAAATTTTCCCTTAATAACAACAAAAATTGGTTTAACAAGATAAAAATGAATCTGCAGTATATTGTATACTTACATCTGTGGTTAAATTCCTCATTGTTTCATTTGAGTTCATCCATCCTGTGCATGGGGACACCTGCAATGAACATAAAAAATATTTAAAGTTTGTTTGTGATAATTAAAAATAAGAACTCTCATCAGTAAGTTACAGCATATTGAATAATAGAAGACTTTGTCTCAGAGGACACACACACCTCACTCTAACAGTAAGTAATTGAATCTCTGAATAGACCTCTATCTGCATGGTTTGGATATTAGCATTGTCTTTGAGTTTCATAAAATTTTGGTAAGAAAAACTTTAGTTACATTGGGGAAACAAAAAAAATAACTTTTTTCCAAGTTATAAAGGGGCATAACTCTAGAACCATGAGTGACTCGTTGCCCAAATTCAAACTCTAGCAGCAAGTTTTGGTTCTTAGCATGGTGTATGACATTTTTAAAATTTATACAAGACAAACTAAGTTAGAGTGCAGTAACAAAAATTAGAGAGACAGAAGGACAGAAATACTGAAGGAAAGATGGAATGAAGGCTACTGACAATTGTAATAAAACTTCAATGAATTTATACAATAATACATTTTGTTAAAAATTTAAATATCTTCCTAGCAATAGCTGGAGTCGTACCACAGAACCAGATATATATATTTTTTTAAACAAATATTATGTTTTTAACAGAGACAAGAATAAAAAATAAAATTTCATAGGTATTGTTATGTGTGGCTTATTGAACAGACATGTTCAGTTCCAGATCTAGTTTAATTATAACTACATAATGACGTATACATATGAAACAGAGGCTGTAACCGAGTATAAATAGAATACAGATTTAGCACACGTGACATCTCCCCTTATCAGAAAATGAAAGTAGCAGATTAAAATAAAGAGAAGGATGCAAATGAGAAATTAACGAAATTAATTAATTTAAATGAATCATTAAAATTTATCAAAAGAGTTTCAAAATAAAATTTGTTTTTATTCGGTTTGCTGATATTGAAATTGAATTGTCATAAACATTTTATTAAGAAAAATCAATTACTGTCCATCTGAATAAAGAGCACTTATGGATTTAACTGTTCATCTAATTGTCTATAGTGTCCTATCATAATCTAAATATCCTAACTATGCCTAACCAAAGTCAAATAATCATGCAATCCTCTATATACATCCCGTCTCCATGATGTTTTATATTCGATATTCTAATTTGATATATTTCATCACTACTAATTATCTTGTTATTTTCGGTTTTACACTATCCGAATGATCAACACTTTTCTATAACATAGAACATTGACATCGCTTATCGCACATAATCATTAAATTTTGTTGGTATTTGCACATTCCTTCCTGACCTTGTTTTTGTAACGACGGATTGAGTTACACATGCTGATGTTTCGTCTGCACTGGGTGTGTTGATAACCTCTTTATGAACTTGATGATTATGATTCACTATCGGCACAATGTTCTGTGTGTGTTGATCTTTGTTACATTTAGTAGGTCGTAAATGTTTTCTATTACGCCGGTAAAGTCTCCCATCAGCTGTTTCTACTACGTACGACCTTGGAGTGTGATGTTTACGTTTTACAGTCGCGTGTTTCGACCATTTATTTCCATCGTGTACTAAAACTTTCTGTCCGTTTTGAAGTGGTTCTAACGGTTTTGAATGTCTGTCATAATAGTGCTTCTGTTTGCTTTGTCTTTCCTTTAATTTTCGGAGAATATCCTGTGAATTGTTAACATTTAGTAGCGGTGCTGTTGTTGGTAATGTAGTTTTTAGTCTACGTCCATAGAATATTTGTGCTGGTGATAATTCCAATTCTATAATTGCGGTATTCCTGTAATCCAATAGTGATTTGTACGGGTCTTTGGATTTCTTCAGTGAAGATTTAATTGTCTGAACTGTCCTTTCGGCTTGCCCATTAGATTGTGCGTATGTAGGGCTAGATGTAAGATGTTGAAATCCGTAATCCTTTGCGAAATCTTTGAATTCAAGACTGCTGAATTGGACTCCGTTGTCTGAGTAGAAAATATGCGGAATTCCACATCTTGAAAATGTACTTTTCAAGTAAGCAATTGTGTTCTTACTAGTTAGATTGTCTAATTTGTGAATCTCGGGCCATTTGGAGTAGTAATCAACGATTAAAATGTAATCATTTCCATTCAAATGGAAAATATCTGCAGCAACTTTCGACCACGGTCTCTCCGGTAGCTCTGATTCAATCATCGGTTCTTTTGTTTGTTCTTTTTGATTCTCTTGACATGTTGAACATTTGCTTATGAAATCTTCTATTTGAGCGGCCATTCCATTCCAAAACAACACATCTCGTGCTCGGGCTTTACATTTGTTGATACCCATATGCGATTCATGGATTTTATTTAGCATTTCACGTTGCATACTTTTCGGTACAATTAGTTTGTGTGACTTAAAAAGTAGTCCATCTACACATGAAATCTCATCTCGGAATGTCCAGTAAGGAGTCATACTCTTTACTAATTCTGACTTGTCTAGCGGCCATCCTTCGATAACTGTTTTTGTTAATTCTTTGAGTTCAAAATCTTCGGCTGTTGACTTTTGAAATCTATCATACATCTGTTGTGAGATTGGCAAATACGCTAATAAAGTTAATTCGTTTACCGTTAAATCAGGAACCAAGTCTTCTTTGGTTACCTGCAGGTAATTTCGACTCAAGTGATCTGCTAGAAACATTAGTTTCCCTTGCTTGTATTGTACATTGAGATCGTACTTTTGTAATGACAAAAGTAGACGTTGAAATCTTGGCGGAGTTTGGTATAGCGGCTTTTTAAATATTGCTTGTAACGGCTTGTGGTCTGTTTCAACAAGTACCTTTCGTCCAAAAATATATTGGTGGAACTTTTCACAGCCATACACTATTGCTAGTGTTTCCTTTTCTATTTGTGAATATCTCTGCTGAATTATTGTCATAGCTCTCGACACGTACGCAATCGGTTTTCCTTCTTGAAGAATCACTGCACCCAATCCCTTTTGACTTGCATCAACTGAAAGAGTTAATGGTAATTTTGGATCAAAGTATTTAAGTACTGGCGAGTTCGTAGCCATATGTTTCAGCTTTTGGAAGCTTGTTTGTTGTTGCTCGTTCCAATGCCATGCAGTTTACTTCTCAAGAAGTTGCCTTAGTGGTGCGCTAACTTCTGACATATTCGGTATGAACTTGGTAAGATAGTTTATAAATCCTAGAAACGTTAACAGCTCGCTTTTGTTTTCAGGCGGATTCATAGCTTCTACAGCTCTAACTTTTTCTTGATCAGGTTTCACTCCTTCAGATGTAAGTAAGTGTCCAACATACGATATTTGATTTCTTCTGAATTCACATTTCTCAGGACTCAATTTTAGATTGTTTTCTCTTACTCTATCTAAAACTTTTTTAAGTCGTTCGTTGTGTTCTTGTAAATCTTTGCCCCATATCAGAACATCATCTATGATAGATACTGCACCCTCTATGTCATCAAACATTTCAGACATTGCCTTTTGAAACACTTCTGAGGCTGAGACGATTCCGAACGGTAGCCTTTTGAATCGGTACCTCCCAAATGAAGTGTTGAATGTACAGAGCTTCGAGCTCTCTTCTGTGAGCTTGAGCTGCCAAAATCCATTTTTTGCATCAATTTTACTCAGAATTTTTGCTTCGGGCATATTAGCTATCACTTCTTCGATAGTCTTTAATGGATAATGCGCTCGACGGATCCCTTTGTTGAGGTCTATTGGATCTAAACAAATTCGGACCTTGTTATTTGGCTTTATAACCGTAACCATAGAATTAACCCAAGGAGTAGGTTCAGTTTGTTTTACAATTATTTCATGTTGTTCCATTCTCTGGAGTTCTTCTTTAACCTTGTCCTTTATTGCTATTGGTATTTTTCTAGGTGCTCGTACTACAGGTTGTACTGTACTGTCAATTTGAATTGTGTGTTCTCCTGGTATACACCCTATGTCTTTAAAAATGTCTGCGTAATTCAGTTCCAGATGACGTATACATATGAAACAGAGGCTGTAACCGAGTATAAATAGAATACAGATTTACCACACGTGACAGGTATTGAACTAAAGTTGACACTACCACACAAATAGGAATTATACAAGTATATGAAAGGAGCTTGTAAAAAATACACATAGCAACTATATAATATATTAATTATATAAGTTATATAAAGTTTATTTGATCCATAAACTCATTGAACAATCAACAAACTCACAAATTGAATTATATGTTACTAAAGTAATTCCTGTAAAATACACTTTATAAGTTAAAATCAAGAATCTTACGCACACTTACAGAACGACTTACTTGTATCAGAAATCATGCTCATAACTTCATGAAACAGGTTTATAAACTGCTAGTTGCTAAGACACTTAAAAATTAACAAAACTTAAAACACACAACATTGGAATTATTGATTTACAAGTACCTGCAAACAGTTGAAATAATCATAGAAGTTTGCATATGTGACATCATTTCTGAGTGAACCAATCGGATGAATTCTAGTGTGCAGGCTGTCATACAACACCCTGCCGTCTGCAAGTGCTGTTAGGAAAACATGACTGCCCTTTGGTAGTGTTTGATCCTTCAAAATAACATATAAGTATTATTTTTTTCATAATATTAAAACAAAATGGTTGATGTCATGAGTTGCATTTGGAGTAACTGGAATATTAGACTAAGCAAGATCTTAATCACTACTTAATGAAAGAATATATCAATATGATCGTTCACTGCTCTTTTTTGGTAACTCTTCTGGGATATATTTCAATAACAAGAGGCTGTCACAACGACAGCAAACCGGATTTATTAACATTTATTTGTGTCCTGGTAATATCACAAGAACCATAACTGATGAACAGTGAAAGTGAAAATCGTCAATATCAAATTTAACCTCCATTTTGTCATCAGTAACAACATATTAAAATTTGAGAAGCTTTGGTTGAACAGTTCATGCGTAAATGCACGGACACGACTGGAAACACCATTTTTCAATCTTTCAAGAACCATAACTCCTGAACGGTAAAAGTCAAAATCGTCATTCTTGAACTTGACCTCCATTTTGTCATCAGTAACAACATATTAAAATTTGGGAAGCTTTGGTTGAACAGTTCATGAGTAAATGCACGGACACGACTGGAAACACCATTTTTCAATCTTTAAAGAACCATAACTCCTGAACGGTAAAAGTCAAATCGTCATTCTCAAAAGACCAGTTTAATAACAGATGAAATAAAGGTAAATATGTAAATCTATAATTCATAAAATTTATATTTTATTACCAAGTATTTGAGAGTTGTCAATGAATTGTTCTTCATTTGTTCTGGTTTGGTCATGTGATCTATAGTATCTGGATGTCTGAAAGCAAAAGTTGTTAGGGTAGTTATGAATAATGTTTATAATTTTATTTTAAAGAGAATAAAAATCGACTGAGTAGGAATACTGTATAACAGAAAAAGTATTGCTATGTTTTTATTAATAATAATAAAAAAAAGTTACAGTATTAGGTTGGCAATAATAAAAACTTGCTTCATATTTTTAGTTGTGATTTTCCTCATAAAAGTTTTGGCAATCACATTAATAAGATTTTGCATTTTTCCCAATGGTCAAGGATTCACAATAACTTAGAGTTGCATTAATTATTGAATTTACAACCCAGGGGGTTACTGTAAACCAACTTATTTTTGCGGATACTTTATTTCGCATAAATACCCTTAGTAAACTATTTCGCGGGCTAATTATTTGCGATTTTCTAATTTCTGGATATAGTTTAATAAGGAAAGATCTAAGTTTTACATATTCGCGACAATTTATATTCGCCGTAATTTTCTACTCGCGAAAGTTGTGAAAATAAATGGCTAGCGAAAATAAGTTGGTTTACAGTACTTCCTATATTTTTAGTGGTATGAGTGTGCCTCAAAACAGGGTCGTGTTTCATGCCCTGCTGGTTAGAACAGGGTCCCTTTTTCTTGTCCTGTTGGTTAGAACAGGGTTGCTTTTTCATGCCCTACTGGTGAGAACAGGTTTTTTTTTATACAAAGTATTTGTCTAGAACAGGATCGCTTATTTAAATGTTTAAGATACAGTCCAGAACCCAGGTCTAGAACAGCATCTATTTTATACAGTCTAGAACAGGGTATACATTTTATGAGAGTGTTTAGAATAGGGTATGTTTTTCAATATTTCTGTTTAGAACAGGACATGTTTTTCAATGTTGTCTGGTTAGAACAGGGTACAATTTGGCAAGTGCTGTCGGCACAGTTATACCCGAAAGGATAGTCAGAAAAGCCCCCCTTCTGGATTTACAGAATAGAATAAAGGGAAAATTTCCTTAAAAAATGAAAATTGCCAATACATCAGAGTAAAATCCTATGTTATTTGTGGTGATCTTCAAACTAAAAATTGTAAAATGTTAGGCAATTCAAACAACAATTGATCACTTTGAACATTGCAGAAGCTAACATTGATTGTTTAGGTGATACATAACGCTACAGGGAGATAACTCTGTAAAAATCAGCTGAATGTTTTATTCACATTCTATCGTTCAGGAAATATCAAAATAAGAATTTAACTGTTATATATCCAATGAAATTTTTCAGATAAAATGTGTGGCTCAATTTTTTATTTAAATATACATATTTTTGCAAAAGGGTCTAAAGTAAGTATTTCAGATTAGAAAGGGAAATTCATATTTCATGTTCTTCTAAACATGTTCCAATAATGAACATATGTAGAAACTTATTATACAGAAAAGAAAAAAAAAGAACTTTTTGTAAATAAACCTACCCATTACAAACATCATTGCCAACCAAAGCATAAAATAGAATCACTGGGTAATCTGCTGTTGGGTCACGGAATAAACTACAAGACAAAACATTTGTACATATACTTATTACATGTAGGTTTAAGTTTCGTCATAAAGATTTTTACAATTAAAAAATATAAATTATTTGATATAATTTTAAGTTGATGCAATAATTTTTGTTTATTGTGTGAGTCCAGAACCTTATATAAAATCTGATTAGTCCATATTGAGACTGTGTCTAGGTGGGTTTCAAGTAACTGGCACTCCAATTTGGGTCAAATTGTATTGCACCAAAACTTAATATGCCTCTTTTCAAATATTAACTTCATGCAAAAAAAAAAAAACATTTCCAAAGTACCTTACTTCAAAATTTTTATTACATGAAATATATTTTTGAACTGATATTCATAATTCATTAATCATTTAGTTTAAGGGACTGTTTTTTTTCAGTTTTGTTTAGTGCTGAAATGTTTTATGTTCTAATGTGTTCTATGTGTACAGGTAAAGTATAGTGTTTTCATGTGATTAAGCATTAAATTACATTTGCAACATTTGTGGATAACGTTTGAAGCCATTTGCAGTTGAGCAAGAATAAATTTTGTGTATCCTTTTGGACAAATAGTCAAAAACTTCAAAAATGTATGTACCTGCCAAAATTTGATGGGCTGATAAATAACAAATCAGCACTGTTAAGCTGACCTCCTGATCCTAATGTTCATCCACCCAGGAAACACATGAACAAGGAACAATATTTTTTTCGTTCTATAAGTCAAGAACAAAATAAAATTTTAATTTTTCAGACTTTAAAGATGTGACTTATTCTAATGAAATATCGCCATGAAAAGGAAAGATTTCCTTTCTGAGTATATTTGTGTGGATCAATACATTTAAAATTAGTGCTGTATTGAGTGTTATTTAATGGCCTATTGATGTGCATTCTTTTTACAGTTGGGAGGAGCATTGCAGGTATTGTAGCCAGTGATAACAAACCTTTTTTTTTTTTTTTTTTTATTTATCATGTTTTATTGAGATCTGTACATTTGTTAGTTTAAAAACATCAAGTACTGGTACCTTATCCCAGCCTCGTTATCATTAGTAAATAACATATTTATACAGCTGTTAGTTTTTGTTAGTATTTACATACAATTTTCCATACTTGAAAAAATTATATACCATATCAATAATATCAAAAAATGAAGTTTACCATTAAGATTATCAAACATAATTATCTAATATATAACAAATGCACAGGTTATGAAAAATATATAATGTGAGTAGTTAAAGTAGTAAAATATAAAGATATATAAGATATATATTTTAAGTATGTCTGTAGAATATTTTGAATTTAAAATTATGAAAAGAAGAAAAAATAACCAAAAACAAAAACAAATAAAAACAAAAAACAACAAAAAACAACAAAAAGAAACAAAATTATAGATAATTGAAAGATAAATATTAAATTTCAAGGAAGTTAAAAGTTTTTTGTTTGTTTTTGGTTCTTTATTTGCAGAGATGAATTATGTAGTTCTTTCTCGGGTAAGAGACAATATATCATAATATAATTTTATTTCTACTAATTTATGTATTGATGTGCATTTTTTTGACAGCTGGGGGAGCATTGCACGTATTGTAGCCAGTGATAACAAACCTTAACATTATATCATCCATTGAACCAGATCTAGCACCTGGTACAGAAAAAGAAATTTATTTAAATAATTAACGATTTCCTTAAAAGACACTACATTAATTTTATGTGTAATAAGTACAATTGAACCTAATCATTAAATCCTCACCTTCTCTAGCCAAGGGTTATGATCCTATCCCCTCCTCTACACCAGTGGAGCGTAACCCTTGGCTAGCAAAGATGATAAATCCCTAGTTGGAGCTAATGCTTGCCAAAGTTCTTTTACTTATTGTTTCTGGTGAAATTTCCATCCCTAAAAAGGACTTTTGTGTAGAATTTTTAGCATATTTTTCATTTATACATAATACTATGAAACCATAATATCTACTCAATCGTTGTTCTAAATAAATTGATTTCTTACCATTTACTGCGATGTTTTGATAGTCTCTATGGTTACATCTATTTCTTGCCTTCAGTCTCATATATATGGAATCTGTAGGTCCATGGTTAATCAATGGATAAGGGTTCGGTATAAATCCTTTAAGATAAATTATCCGATGCTATCAGGTAAGTATACAAGTATTCAATATAAAATGAGTAAAACAGTGACAGTACTAGAATATAACACACACACATAAACTCACTATTTCTTGTGCAAAATGAACTGTAAATAACATTTGTATTTGTAATTTGGCATTACTGACAGATTTAAGTCTTTGCTTAATTTTTAACTTTATAAAACTCTCAGTTTTTGGCATACTGTATAGAAAAAAAATTGGAGGACTATATGTTATATTTCTAACATCACAGTACCCAAATTGCAGAATCTGTTTCTCTTGTTATTTTAGAGTTCTTTTCAAAGATTTGCAGAAAGTTGTTTTCTATATATGTGACGTCATCTGGCATGGTAGTCTTTTTTTCATGAAGTCACAATAGGAAATTTCAGTAGAAACCAAGAAAATTTGATTTCATAATTAAAGTTCAACTGATCATTTGCAGAGAACAGATATTTCACTAGTGAGTAGAAACATTTTTCTCAAGCTGATCAAGAAATGTGAAAATAGCATTAAAAAAATTACAGAAAGAAATATAAATCAAGTTAATATTTCCCAGCTTAAGGTGGTACCTAACACTACAGGGAGATAACTCTGTAACTCAGTGTAATTTTTCTGATAAAACGGTTGGTTCAAATTTATAATTTTTTTTATATTTTTGTCAAAGGGTCAAAGTAAGTACTTTGTCAAAATTTCAAGAAAATTAAACGAGCCAAATTAATATTAGTTAAAGTGTTGGGTACCACCTTAATAACTTACCAGTAGTTGATGATAATTCTGGCCAATCAAGTTCATTTTCTAAAACATTCAACAACGGTTCAAACATAACCTGAAAAGAAATTTACAAAGCCTTATTTATTACATCCACATCTTTTTACCAAAATCCAGCTAGTGTACAACAAAGTCTAAACATACAGTTCAAAATATCATTGGTATCAAATTCTTGGTGTAATACCACCATTGATTTTCCTCTATCAGTCTTTGTTAAATTTGCACAATTCAAAAAATACCGTAGTGCAAAATTTTATCTTTGTTTCAAATAAAGAAATAATTGTCATGAGTAAAGTTTTATCCTGTCCAGTACTATAGAAAAAAATTTCACATCACATTTCATTGCATATAAGATAATACCCACCATTGGAAGTAAACCAATCAAATGTTCACTTCTATTTCACCTGTGTACAAGCTTTAGTAACAATATGTAACCTCAAGTCCAAAATATTCTATAGAAAGTGAATTTTTAGAAACACAAAATAAAAAAATAATTGTGCTTTGAAACATCCAAGAGAAATGTTTATGAACAGAATTTTTTACTGCAATATTAATGAAAGGTAGGATTAATTTCTTACAACTGTCAAATTCAATAGAATACTTTTTTCAACCTTTTTCATATGCAATTGGATGTGACTTACTATGATTTGGTGGTATTACACCTTAACATGTCACTAGATTAATAACACAAATTTTACAAAACAATTACATAAATAAGGTTGTTAGTTTTCTCATTTAATTTGTTTTACATTTGTCATTTTGGGGCCTTTTATAGCTGACTATGTGATATGGGCTTCGCTCATTGCTGAAGTGACCTATAGTTGTTAATTTCTGTGTTATTTGGTCTTTTGTGGAGAGTTGTCTCATTGGCAATCATACCACATCTTCTTTTTTATATTCTATAAATGGCATAATAGCAATACCATAGCAGGCTCATTGGAAATTGTGTTTATCTTAGGATTGCAAGTTTTCCTATTAAAGGTAAGTGGTGATCATTATAGATTGTCATTGATCATCTCAACCAGATTGCTTTTATCGCTTGAGCCGGTACGGCGAAAGTGAGAAAGGCAATAGAGTTGAGATGACCAATGATATTTGCTATTTTACCTATGACAACGTCGTCAATCTACATGCCCCCTTAGTTTCTAGCGATAATTTGTCATATCACTTGACTCCGCTGAGAAAGGAAATTACCAGTCAGAAAAATCAAAGGAAAATTTCATAAAATAGTGATCTAATAATATATTAATAAATTCTTTATTTTCAGCAGGTTACACTTGTATTTTTGTCCATCTGATGAGTTAAGCCTTTTTCAACTGATTTTTATAGTTCATTCTTATGTTGTACTGTTATACCACTGTCCCAGGTTAGGGGGAGGGTTAGGATCCTGCTAACATGTTTAACCCTGCCACATTATTTATGCATGTGCCTGTCCCAAGTCAGGAGCCTGTAATTCAGTGGTTGTCGTTTGTTTATGTGTTACATATTTGTTTTTCTTTCATTTTTTTACATACATAAGGCCGTTAGTTTCTCGTTTGAATTGTTTTACATTGTCTTATTGGGGCCTATTATAGCTGACTATGCGGTATGGGCTTTGCTCATTGTTGAAGGCCGTACGGTGACCTATAGTTGTTAATGTCTGTTATTTTGGTCTTTTGTGGATAGTTGTCTCATTGGCAATCATACCACATCTTTTTTATTCACAGTAATAACAAAACAGTTCAACTGCCCAGTGGTTTTCTAATCAACATACAAGAATAGACAATTTTTATAAGATATATATATACATGTTATCAAAAGGATAATAAAGCAAAAACATACTACAATGCATACAAGAGCACATCTCTAGGCTCTATGGCCTCTACCAATAAAAACAGGCTGATATAATATAGCCAATAGGTGTGTTGAAAGTGGCACCCCAATCACCATCAATATACCAATCAATCAATCAATCACAAAAAAAACACCTAATATCCTAGAAGTAAAAACAAAAACACCAAAGTCATTATAATTCCTTAATAACTGATTGATTGTTGGTCGCTTTACGCCACATTCGCACAAAAAGGCTATATCGCAGCTAGAGCTAATTTGAATATTTTTACAATTTCAATTTTAATGACACCATGTTGTTTTTAAAAATGGTTATAGTAAAACCATCAATGTACGTAACTTACAACTGACATTTCTGTTGTATTAAACCATTCTCTT
This sequence comes from Mytilus galloprovincialis, assembly GCA_037788925.1. Classification (NCBI taxonomy): domain Eukaryota; kingdom Metazoa; phylum Mollusca; class Bivalvia; order Mytilida; family Mytilidae; genus Mytilus; species Mytilus galloprovincialis. The sequence goes on along the minus strand of CM075333.1, from coordinate 40,315,699 downwards.
GGTAGATGGAAGTGAGCACTGATTGAATCTCCTAAGACTACAGCTCCTCTTTGTTGACTGTTCAGACATAATTGGTCTTCATATGCATTCCCTGAGCTATCAGAACCCTGATGTTTGAACAAAAACATTAGAAATGCTGGTCACACATGGAATTTGACAACGGTTTTTTATTTCTTGATTTATGAGAGATTAAAAACTTTTTTTTTTAATCTCAGTTAACATCAGTTTATTTAAACTTATCTAAATCAATCAAAGAAGCAAAATTCTAATTTTATAATAGATTATTACCAATGTTATTTCAACTGATCGGGAGGAGCTTACGTTTTAATTTGCATAAGGCCAGTCTATTTAAAGATGTGTGTGATAAGGATGATTGCCGTTATAATTATTACTGATTTCTAATCACCTATCAGTGTCATCAAATGAATTTACAAAACAATGGCTGGACACTTCATTGATGAGTTTATCCTAAAACACCTATCTATAGACGGACTGGTTTATTGTTAAACTTCACCCAGTCAAGTGAAATAAATAGAGTAATACCATGGCATGTCAAATTCATATTTGTAGCATACCATGGTTTATATTGATCTTTAACATCAAACAATAAGTCTTAGACATGTTATTCACTGGGGGTAAACGGATGGTAGTAATGTAAAGTTATGGTTAGCCAAAAATGGGAAAATTATCTCTAGAGTTTTCTACCATCTTTGGTTAACTGTAACTTTACGGTACAACCATCAGCTTACCACCAGTGGTTATTTAGGGCAACGTAAATTTAGTTTTAAGTCTTTGGATTTAATGGTATATTATTTACACATCCCATCTATGTTGGACATTTACAAGGATGGCCAATTTTCCATTTTTTCCTAGGTCAGCACTTCTCTACAGGTAATCCAGCTTCCTCCCTCAATAAAAGACGTCTGCCATGATGAAGCAAAAATTTATTTTTAAAAAACACCAATAATCAATTAAACAAAAGAAAACAAATATTCAAACTTACCTGCTTTTTATGCATTATAACTAAACGTGTTACAATGTATAAACACATTTTAATCTAATACATATTTTTTTAGATTGCAGTTATCTCCCATGATTATAGTGTTTTTCATTCAGGTCTTTAAATTAATATGGGCAGTCCACCACAATATGATCCAGTCATAAAATTAACTCTAATGTGTTGACAAAAAAATTATTGGTTTTATCCATAAGATTAGTGTACTTTGTGTTGACTGGTTTATATTATACTTGATATATTTTTTTTCAAATCCTGTGTCATATTTTAAGTTTATTCTAATAATCAATGTTTTACTTACATATATCCCATTACAGTTAGTGTCTTTGTTTATATCTGAGAAATGAGGCCTGTCAAAATACCAATTAAGTGTTGACATAATAATATCAAAGGAAATGTGATGAGATAATATAACTGCATACCAAATATCATTTACCTAGCGCCACCACTGTAGTAGTTCCCCTTAAATAGACTCAACAAACTTTAACATGTGAACAATGCAGAAGTTGCAACGTCAATAGACCATGACTGAGGGGACTGGGTCAAATAATCTCCTTGGAAATGCTAATACAATAGCATACCAAAGATAATTGACTGTCCACTAGTTGTTCCTTTTAATCTGACCTAATCACAAACTTATTAGGTAGCAATATACAGTTAGGAAAAAATATAAAATTGCAAAATACATAAAATATTCATGAAGACAACACATACATATATATTATACATGGACCACTTTCAACCTAAATAGGTAAGTGTTCCAGGACAGAAGGGGAGATAACTAATATTTCAATTGCAAACTTCACTTTACCTGGACCCAGGATGAATATCTTTGCGTCCATCATCACAGTCTTTTCCTCTCCATGATGTTCCTCTAAATGTCTATAAAAAAATATTTTACGTTTAATACAATTTAACCTTTAAGAATTGTTCTTTGTTTTGACCTTTCATCGTGATCTCAACACCAAAATATATATTTGGGGGATTTAGAATTGTGTACAAGAATATAAAATTGTCTTCCAGATAGACAATGTCTAGTTATCATGATTTCTATGTTGTTTGGTTGCTGTCTTATTCACTTGGACTACCTTTAGATACATCAAAGTTGAAAAACTCCTGACATCTCTTTGGTCAGACAAGAAAAATATTGCAGTACTTAAATGGTGTCTAAAAAGACATAGGTGTATGAGATGCAAAACCACTATTTTCAAGCTTATCACAAAAAAACAACACCTTTTGAAATTCATGTCTGAAGTTCATAATAATTTTATTTTCATTTTTTTGAATAAATCTTTCTTTTAAATTTAAATTTGTAAGATTTCACATAGTTATCATAAAATACCTTCATAACACTAAATCTGTCACCATCTATATCAACTGCAGGCATGTGGCTGTCAAATATTCTGAAATAATTAAGGTAACATTCAAATAATTATGTTGACATCCAAACAATAAATTGAAGTCCATGTTTTGAAATTTACCAGAAAATCCGAAAAAATACACAGATCAAAATTAAAATAGCAAGTGCACAATATGTGTATAGAACAATGATCTGTGCAAGATTGTTTGAATTCTTTTACTGTTTCAGGAAGTTGCAGATTTATAATGTGTGACCTGAAGAACATCAATGCATGATAAGAGGGATACTCTAAATGCCTCATAAGCTTTTCTGTCAGGCAACATACCAGACAGTTAGGAACTGCTAACTCATCTAAAGCACCTGAATTCACTTCAATTTTAATCAATTGGCTTTCTATCGCTCTATTTTTTATTTTTTGTGTTGTACTTCTTTAGTTTTCTGTTATTTTCTTGTTCTTTTGACCACTATAAAAATGTGCTGCTTCATTTTAATGACTTGCGTTTTTTTACTGCAGACTTTGTATCTGCAACCTTTTTTGTACTTTCAATTAGGTTGAAGGCCATGGGTTTTAATGAGAGCAGTTTATTTTTATGTTGGTTTCTACCGCATTGTACTGGACAATTGATATCACACTAAAACAATTATTATAGTTGAAATACATGTATAAAACAAATTACAGGTTTGAAACATATAATAATAATTGAGATTCAAACAGGGGGTAAATTGCTAATTGATTAATAAAAGTAACATCATACTGCATTACAGACATAAAGTATTTAGTTCCTGCTTAAATTGTGGCACCCATTGTGTTGCTCTTCAGATACAAAAATTTGTTCCATGTAATTTTTGTGATTAGCCATATTGACCAGGTAAATTGATAACTTCTTACTTGTCTATGAGTTTACAAATCTCTTTAATTCCAGGCAGTTCACATATGTTAGGAGCTGCCCTCTTCCTTCTTGCATTGAATACTTGGCTAACCTATATGGGAAAATTAAGAAATAATTCATGGAAGCCATAGATTTGTTGGAAATTTACACATGGCCTGGGCCGTGATATTCGAATTTTATCCTGAGCGTTAGCGAGGGATAAAATTAACGAATATCACGGCCCAGGCCATGTGTAAATTTACAACAAATCTATGGCTTCCATGAATTATTTCGATTCTAATAGGACAAATACGATCATTAAAAAACTGAAGCGATGATGGGTATACCTTGTGTGTGGCTGTTCTATTTTACCCACTGTTCGATAAATGTAAAACAAATCTAATAAACCTGCATGAATAATTTCTTAACTAACCGCTAGAAAAAAATGTGATTACTTTTTTTGCTTCTCAGTAAACCCAACATTTGCAATTTTAAATTTACATTTTTTATCGTAAGCTACCGTCAAATTCACTGTTGACATGTTGTAACCAAGGAGCCGCCATGTTGACTTGCTGAAATCAGTAAATGTGCGAATAATGCAATAGAACAGAAAACAAGCAACACCTACCTCAAAACTTTATTTTAATGCAATTGTATCCGAGTTTAGAAGGTAACGCAATAGAAAAACCTTCAGCTTTGACGTTTTCATTCGTATGACGTCATGTTTTGAAATGACGTTAATGCGCCAAAATCATTACTGGAATTTCGTGGAATTTTAATTTATTTTGTTTTTGTCCATTTTTCCATTCTCTAATGTGTAAATTATTTTTGTTATGCGTTAGAATCAGAATAAATGTTCTGTAGGGTTTTATTCAATTGTAGTTGTTAACACAGCGAAATCCACAACCGTTTACACATAGGTTACGATACATGTGGATTTACGTGGGAGGCATATTTAAACAGCCATTTGTGTACATCTTGGAGTCTGCGCTAAGTATAGATATATCGAGAATTTTATCACGGTGTTGTTTACAAAGTGAAAGAAGCACGTCATATTAGAATAATCTATATACTGTGAAAGTACTATTATTCGTGGGGTACCAATTTTCGTGGATTTCGTGGTTGATGAAAACCACGAATTTAAGTATCCAACGAAATGCTTTTTTCACTCTTGATTCATTATGTAAATTCTAAAACCACGAATTCAAAAATCCACGAACCAGTAAATTTCTCACAAACCACGAAAATTGGTACCCACGAAAATAAGTACCATCACAGTAATATAAATTCAAAAATTATTGGGATGTTTATACTAATGAGAATAATGCGACTAGATGGCTTATGGAAGAAGTTGCATTATGATATCTGATGCATATGTCTGTACTCTGAAGGCAGCTTTCATGAGTCACAATAATTAATCTTGCATTTTCATTCATTTATAAAAAAAATCCCAATAATAAATACATACAAATAGTCGTAAAGGTGGATTATTGCATGTGAGGTAAGTCTTTTAGGTCATAATAAACAAGACTTTCGAAATTATTTTTTTAACATAATTTGATCATTTGAAACACTTTCTTAACTATATCGTTATTTCTTGCTTAAAAAAGTTTAAATCGTAAACAGAGTTTTTTTTCACTGCTTGAAATATTTCATATAAGTTTCATGAAATTAGATCAAAGCATTCTTTATCTTTTACACATTATGTAAATATACAGATAGACAATGATTAATAAACATACGTTCTTATGTTGTACTGTTATACCACTGTCCCAGGTTAGGGGGAGGGTTGAGATCCCGCTAACATGTTTAACCCCGCCACATTATTTATGTACATGTATGAGCCTGTCCCAAGTCAGGAGCCTGTAATTCAGTGGTTGTTGTTTGTTTATGTGTTACATATTTGTTTTTCGTTCATTTTTTTTACATAAATAAGGCCGTTAGTTTTCTCGTTTGAATTGTTTTACATTGTCTTATCGGGGCCTTTTATAGCTGACTATGCGGTATAGGCTTTCCTCATTGTTGAAGGCCGTACGGTGACCTGTAGTTGTTAATGTCTGTGTCATTTTGGTCTTTTGTGGATAGTTGTCTCATTGGCAATCATACCACATCTTCTTTTTTATATAAAACATCATGTCTATGAAGGGCATTATTAAAATAATTTACTTTTGGTTTTGGAAACAGGTGGCACTGTTCTTCTCCTGTATCAGTGAAGCAAAAACCAAGTCCTTGACAGGCTTCATCTGGATTGTATTTTGCTGGTAATCTAAAAAATAAGATAACTATAAATTTAGAGTTCATCAATTAACTACATGCCAAATAATTTTGTTTAACAAAATTAGCATAAAGGACAGGGATAATTACCAATACCACAGGTGGATCCAGGGGGCCCTGCTGGGCCTGCCCCCCCCCCCTTTTTGTGGGAAAAATTTGGTTGATTATATAGGGAATCATTGAAGCATGACTGGAGAAGGCCCTCCCTTATGAAAAGTTCTGGATCCGCCACTGAATACATGTACTATGGAACAAAAAAAATCTTCAAAGAATAAACAATGAGTCTACAAAACAGATACACTCTTTTCTTTTTGTGCAACCTGACTAAATTACATGTCAAACAATTTGAAAACTCAAAATTGAAATACAAAGGTTTTCCTACTACCTATAAGGTGTAAATGACCTAGCTTAGTTAGATTTGACAAACTTTAAAAGAAAAAATGGTTTATAATGGCCTTCAACTTTGTAATAAGGTTAACCTTCTAAATATTTGGTTCAAATGCCACTAATAGAGATTATATAGACCAGATGCATATCTGGCATACTAGCTTATAAGCCTAACATCTATTTGACCACAAAGCACAGAATATTAATACTTACACACGTATAATCTCATATGCAATGTAGTCCACAAATACTTTACATGGTATTGCAACTGCAGGTGGTAAATAATTGCAGAACCTTTCTAAAGATTTTGTTACTGTTTCATTGTGTATAGTTGCTAGTTGTTCTCCAAATGTAAAAATAACAGTACATGCTGAAAAAAAGAACATTTTCATTTTTAAACACATTTAGCTTTACACTTTCATTGTACATCTAACGTCCCCAATCTAGAAAGACAAATTCAAAACACATCAATCTTTTGATTTGCTACTTGATGTTAAACAAGAAACAATAAACCAATCCATATTCTGTATTTGTACAAGTCTACAGAGATGTTCAGAAAAAAAAGCAGAAATCACTTTAAGTTTATGTCAATGACTGTCTGACACTAAGGTAAATTCAAATACCTTATTTCTGACATATACTTTTATATATATGTGAAATAATTAAATAAGATTGCAAACATGTGAACAATAATCAAGAGAACCTTTTCTAACAATTGTTCCAAAAGAGTCAAATCTTAACAATTAGTGTTTGACGATACCCTCTTTCCTTTGATTTTTTTGTTTCAGTAATAAGAGTCTAAGACCTAATCAGACCTTTTATGTAGGGTCTTTCTTCATCTTAAAATGCTTATTCTAAATTTTTGCCTTGGCGCCTTCCTGTGACCATCAGGGATAAAAAATCAAAATCGAAAAATACCCTTAGCAGACAGCATGATTATTATGGGGACGAAGTCCCCTATTACGGTAGAAAAAAAATTTTAAAAAATCGGGAAAATTTCCTGAATTTTTAATTGTACTAATGAAGTCGAAATCGTTAACTTTTTTTTCCAGACTTTTTCAAATCCCCGCATCTGCGCAGAAATCTACTTCTGTTTCCAGTCTTGTTTGCATGAGACTTTGAATAAAATATATATTTATCAGTCTAAGAAAGGAAATCAATACTAATTTATTTTTTAAAATTATTTGTTTTGAAAAAAAAGGTTACCTGATGACAGTGTTTCTTTGTTTACATTGAATATGACGTCATAACTTCAATAACGTCACAACTAAAATCCCTAACATCAGAACCAAAATCAGAAACGTTACGGTATTTGTGTTTCTCTGTTTTTAAAACATGTGTGAATTAAAAAACAATCATACAGACTTCGTCCCCATTCACAGGTAATGCCTGCCTCATATTAGGACTACTATTACATGTATGTGTGCAAACAACTAGTATAACAAATTTTTGTTTTGTCATCAGTATCCCAGTCAACAGACTAACAGTGGCCCAACGTTGGCAAATTGTCGGTCCGTTGGTCGACCGTTGGTGTTGGCAGCACAACATTGGCCCAACGTTGGCAAATTGTCGGTCCGTTGGTCGCACGTTGATGTTGGCTGCACAACATTGGCCCAACGTTGGAAAATTGTCGGTCCGTTGAGATGAATTCTTATACATTTGTTGGTGATGGCTACACAACATTTGGCCAACGTTGGTATGATGATATTTACAAGACCATTCGTCGGTGTTGGCAACTTTTCTATGCCAACGTTGGCCCAACGTTGCCCCAATGTTAGGTCAGAAAAGGTTGATGGCTTTGTTATACCCTTCCGAATCGTATTAGGGCTACTGTAGTCTAAGTTATTGCTCCATTCCCTGGGAAATTTGGTCTATATCAACGATAAGACAAGAGTGCACACACTGAAATGTCTCGCCTTCTTTAGTAATCATTGATATTATGTTGATAGTCCTAAGTATAAAGCTTTATTACAACTGTCACATAAACTTAACATTAACCAAGATAGCTAAACAAAGACCAATGAACCATGAAAATGAGGTCAAGGTCAGATGAACCATGCCAGGCAGACATGTACAGCTAACAAAGCTTCCATACAACAAATATAGTTGACCTACTACTTATAGTTTAAGAAAAATAGACCAAAACACAAAAACTTAACACTGTGCAATGAACCGTGCAATTGAGGTCATGGTCAAATAAAACCTGCGGGACTGACATATAGATCATAATATATTTCCATACACCAAATATAGTTGACCTTTGGCATATAATATAAGATAAAAAGACCAAAACTTAAAAACTTAACTTTGACCACTGAACCATGAAAATGAGGTCAAGGTCAGATGACATCTGCCCGTTAGACATGTACACCTTACAATCATTCCATACAACAAATATAGTAGACCTATTGCATAAAGTATGAGAAAAACAGACCAAAACACAAAAACTTAACTATAACCACTGAACCATGAAAATGAGGTCAAGGTCAGATGACACCTGCCAGTTGGACATGTACACCTTCCAGTCCTTCCATACACCAAATATACTAGCCCTATTGCTTATAGTATCTGAGATATGGACTTGACCACCAAAACTTAACCTTGTTCACTGATCCATGAAATGAGGTCGAGGTCAAGTGAAAACTGTCTGACGGGCATGAGGACCTTGCAAGGTACGCACATACCAAATATACTTATCCTATTACATATAATAAGAGAGAATTCAACATTACAAAAATTCTGAACTTTTTTTTCAAGTGGTCACTGAACCATGAAAATGAGGTCAAGGACATTGGACATGTGACTGACGGAAACTTCGTAACATGAGGCATCTATATACAAAGTATGAAGCATCCAGGTCTTTCACCTTCTAAAATATAAACCTTTTAAGAAGTTAGCTAACGCCGCCACCGTAGCCGCCGTAGCTGCCGCCGCCGCCGGATCACTATCCCTATGTCGAGCTTTCTGCAACAAAAGTTGCAGGCTCGACAAAAAATGATCAGAACAATTATATTTGTACATTTGTTAAAGTTTGTTGGGACAATGTTGAAAATCTATTATAAGCTAACGTTGGTTGTTCCACGTAACACTGTACGTCACACTAAAACTGCCAATGTACATTTTGTCAATTTATGGTTTACATAAGTGGTATACTTCAGATATCGTTTGGGTATACTTATCTTGATTACCCATAAAACAGCTAATTTTTGCAATGTGGTGACTCGATAAAATGATATTGTTTACAATTATTATTTATTATTTGTTTTTGTTGATATTTAAAGTGTCATTAAAGTTACTTTTATTACTATTGCCAATGCTACTTGTACTATTCACCGATTTTAATAACTTTAAACATTATTAATAATCAATTAGTATATAGTTGCGGCGTAAGCAATATATATACAGCTGTAACAGTTTGATAAGGTTGAATACAAGTAACACGCTGGTCAAATGATAGTTGCTATGGTAATATAAGTTTAATGGGATGGTCAGAATTGTGATCATTTCCCGCCTTGCCGAGCAGTAATAATACAGAAAAGAGAATTGTCTTCAGGAAAAAAGAAAAGAAAACATGTGAGTTGTTAATTTCTACTTATTTCTAAACAATTATGATTGATACAAAATTGTTATATTTTCGTTGTATGCGTAAAGTTAATATCGTACATTTTTTTTGTATGAAGTTTTCATGAGAGCGTGGCAAGTTATCACTGGGGTTAATTATACTTCAAGATGACGGAAGTAGAAGAAAAACGTTTATGAAAGTTAAAATATAACCCACAGTGATATATATTTTGAAAATAAACAGTTATAAACTGATCATAGCAACGTATTTTAAAAGTACCAATATTACGAAATCATCATAATGTATAATTTGTAAGTTTGCAAATTGTACGTATATAGATATTATATATTTGTATATTCTTTTTCTCTTTCCGAATTATTTATTTGTAATAAAATAACGTAATACTATCATAAAATTGCTAGAGTTAAAACATCTTTTTCTTTACTAAATGCAGACCTTTTCTCTGAAATAATGAAAGAAACAAATTGTTCAAAACTAATAAAAATCATCAGGAATGCGGAAAAAAAAGAGTTATCGTTAATTAAGTTGTAAATTAACGTACGTGTAGTACAGATTATCTATAAATCTTTTACATGCATATTAAAAGTACACATCTCATATCTTTTCCAAATCCACAGTATAAAAAAATATTATATCGATACACAATTTGTGTAATTTTTGAGGTAGAATTAATTCTAAATATTTCAATAACTGACCAACATCTGGAATCTATATAGGAAATTGCAAATTATCAGACTCTAAACTTGACCTCTTGCTGTGTTCCGCTGTGAAGCCTGTTATACCGTATGTTTCATTCAATACACATATTAAGACAAACAAAAGAGGTGACTACTAACTGTGCATTAATAGACATCTAAATTATTCTTTATATATTACGAAGATATAAGTTAGTATAATACAGAATTCTGAAATAATAATAATTAGCGTTTGTTAAATGATCATGTAAATAAAAATAATACTAATAATTTTTAAGTTCATTAGACCACATTCATTCTGTGTCAGAAACCTATGATAGTGTATTGCTCAATAGCAAAAAAAAAATTTTTTAAAGTTCATTAGACCACATTCATTCTGTGTATATGCTTAGAATGAATATTTTCTGTGTTTCAAACCACGTATCGTCCTGAACATGCATTAAATTTCATGAAATTAAAAAAAAAAATCAGTTTGATTGACAATGAGACTACTACCTAAAAGAGACCAAATGACACTAGCAACTATCGATAACTGTATGGCCGTCAACAATGAAAAACCCACATTGCATATAGCAAGCTTTACAAGGCCCTATATCGGCATCAGTATTTTCCCTCAACTCATATATTTTATAATGGTTGTGCTTGAAAGATACCAAGAACAATGTAAAAATGTCATATTATTAACTGTAGGTACGTTTATCTCTTACTTGTTGTTTGCAATTGTTTTTATTTTATTTAAATCTAGCATCATATAATTATGTTGCAGATCAAACATCTGAGTACTTCTGGAGGAGATACGGTAAAGCAAAGTGTAAGAAGGATTATGGGCACAATCCTGGAAAACTGTATAGCCGTGAAATTGAATTGGCTAGGGAGAGGGGACAAGACTGCTTTTTCCCGTATGATCATTAAAGATGTTTTAATAAGTAAGTATTACACTTTATGAGTTCTTTATGGCAAATTATACCCACAAATCCTTCTAATACTAATGAATTTCTGACCATTAGACAAATTACCAATATTAAAAAAAAGAAAAAAAGATTGGTTATTTAAGATTTTATTTTGTATTAAATAGACTAGTGTTTAAAATATTTAGAATATACATTAATTTATATTACATATCTAGTAGGGAGATTACGCACGCATGCATTAGGCAAATACACAGTTCAAGTTTACTTATAACTTTATTACAGAGTCGGTTAGAAAAAACCGTAGCTGTAAAGAGACTTCAGATAAGGAGATGGAGGATGCAGCGAAAGATTGGCTGCAGTTTAGCCTTGACAGAGAAAGTGGCAGGAAACAGAGAAGGGAAAGAAAGAATAACATAAATAATAATGACACTGTTGAAATTCAAATTGAGGAGGACAATACTCGTGGTGACGACCAATGATATCAAATTTAAAATAAATAAAGTTTCATCTTCTGGATTATTTAATTTTCAATCTGGATCTGGAATCAATACAACTAAAATTACATCTCATAAAAAATTATTTGTATGAGCGACTTACCATAAGCCATACGTCATTTGTGCTGTTAAAGAAATAAATGAAATTGATATGAAAAAAGAAGATGTGGTATGATTGCTAATGAGACAACTCTTTACAAGAGACCAAATGACACAGAGTTTATCTGGTCGATCCACCAAACATTGTCAAATAAATATCTTAGTGTCACACAATAAATGAAATTAAAGAGGCAAAATTCATGAAAAAAAAAACAAGGACAGTAACACTGGGTAATACACAAATACAGAATTGCTACCTTAAACTTTGGCAGTTTGGAACACAAAAAAAGATCAAATATCATGTGCTACAGAGTATTTATCATATCCAGCTCCTTATGCAGCATCCATTGTGATTTGGTTGATACAATGGACCAAAGTATTGCCAACATAAAAATGAGAAATATCTACCTTGGACCAACATAGTGCCAACACAGAAATAAGACATATCTACGTTTAGTGTCAACATAAGAAAAGATATTTCTACGTTGGACCAACGTTGTGCCAACATGGATTTCGTTTTTCATACAATGGGCCAACGTTGGCTCTATGTATTGCATATAACCGTACAACGTTGGGCCAACATGACGCCATTATGTTGGGCCAACGTAGGCCCACTTTGCAATTATACGTTTGGCCAACGTAGGCCCACTTTGCAATTATACGTTTGGCCAACGTTAAAATACAACGATGGGCCAATGCAATGATATACGTTGTGCCAATGTTGGGTCAACATACTCATGTTGTCTGGGATACCATGTAAAATAGAATAAAATAAAGTATATTGAAGAGTTAACAAATAAGTTAATTCTATCAGTTTACAAAAGTACTAAAACAGACTTTCAGAGGCGGATTTAGGGGGGGGGGGGGGCCAGGGGGCCCGGGCCCCCCCTTTTTGGGAAAAAATTTGGTTGCTTATATAGGGAATCATTGAAGCGTGACTGGAGCGGACCCCCTCTTAGGTCAGTCAGTGGGCCCCCACTTATGTAAATTTCTGGATCCGCAACTGACTTTGTCCTCTATCAGATAATAGCTGTCTAGACAGATATGTAACTGCTGTAGTAAAATAATCTAAAATCAACTGTGCAATACTATAATAAATGAGTATCTAATTATCAATTGAAACTTACTGGCACAGTTGGTACCACCATTCGCGCCGAAATTTAGGAAGTTTCTCGATCTAGATGCTTCTGAACCATATAAACAGATAACAAAAACAAGGACAAAGGCAACTGCTTTCCCAAGTGACATTTCTTTGGATTTTTAACACCTTCTGCAAAGTCACATGATCACCACGTGACACCAATTTCAAAGATCACTTACAAAAACGCATTGTAGATCGAGATCAAAATATTTGAATTTTCTCGCAGATGTTCGAGATTTCACGTTGTTTTGTACCGCCAAATTTGAATTGGAATGGCTAATGTTACCTATTTTTGAACGTAAAAAGAATTTGTATTTATAATGGACCCGTATACAGAGGTAGGTAGAAGCTACAGAATTGAAAAATTAATGAAATTTTTATTGTGTTAATTGTGAACATCACACAACTCACCAAATGAAAAATGTTGAGCAGACAAGGCGTTGTTTTGAATATATATTGTCTTATTGAAAATTCAAAATAAATAACATGTAGATGTATGTGGTGGGATGGATCCAGCCATTTTTAAAAGTGGGGTTCCAACCCAGGAGAAAGGGTGAGAGGTTGGGGTTCAACCATATGTCCCTATAAAAATGCATTGTTCATCCAAAAAAAAGGGGGGTTGGAATAAAAAAAAACCTGGAAACCCTCCCCTCCCCTGGATCCGCCACTGATGGGCATGATTTGTCTGTAAACATGATAAGTGAAACATATTTCAAATTCCAAATAATAAAGAATGCCAGAATTTAATCTTAAATTTGAATAACCAATTGGCTGGAGGGGTGTTCATTAGTAGACATTACTCGTCATTAGTCATCACTCACTCTTAAATCTAGACAAGTTAAGTAGCTTTACAGGAGGTCTTGTCTTGTCCAGTTTCTCTCTTATTGATTTGTCAAATTCCTGTATCCAGCTAATATCATTGTAATGATTACGCTTGTAATTTCAAGTTTCGTGCCTGACATGTTTTCTGATTTCATGCTTTCAAAAAATTGGTCAATGCTGCATCATGCTTAGACCCCTATCAGACCCACCTAACATTGCCTTCATGATTTGGTGGTCTGACACTTTTTTTTTTGTCTCGCTTGACAGTCAAAAAGCGAGACATAGGTATGCTGTTTCTAGCGGCGGTGGCGGCGGCGTCAACATGAATGTATTAGTTTGTGATTAGGTCTAGTTTATGGTGAACCACTAGTGGTAGGTCAAAGATATTTGGTATGCAGTTGTATACATATTGGTACATCTCATTACCATGGAGATTATTTGGCCCCGCCCCCTCAGTTATGGTCTATCATGGAAGTATTATATTGACAGGAACTACTACGACCCGACTTCAAACGTTTCATCTGCGATGCCGCGCCCAATTTAATGACATGTTAATTAGCTTGAAACATGGCACGTTATTTACATACCAGCGTGTGGTGCCCTACAATATTGTCATTCTCGGTTGCTTTCGGGATTACGGAAATAAAGGAAGAAATCAAAAGTTGTGATAAATTCTTAGGAAACAGCAATCGGCAAACTTCGGCAGATTCCGTTACCTAACTGTGCCGATTGAGTGATTGATGGATTAATGCGAGTCATCATTAATTCTATAGAAAAACACAATGACGATGGAAATTTTTACCAATTTTTTGAATAAATGCCCAATTTTTATTGATTTATTTTTTCGGTAGAAATTGCACTATATGTAATATATCAGGGATGTGGAAATATTTGCTGTGGGCACTTGTCCCTGGGCAAGTAAAACTGTAAAGTTCACTTGTCCGGAAAAAAAGTTACTTGCCCTGATGGTCCCAGTAAATATTGAAGTATTTCATTGTAGTTAATATATGATTCTTAGCACTGTTTTGCATCACAAACAAATGAAATCCATTTGTTTATTATGTGTAAAAATTTAGGAAAGTAGGTTAACATCTATTGGACAGAAACCTTACAGCAAACCAACCAATGAAATGCAGGTAAATGTAACTTTTGCAGCAGTTTTTGAATAAAAATTGTAGCCAGTAGGTACATATAATGATATACTAATTTAAAGGACAGTGAGTGAAGAAATGGAAATTAAATAATGGATAAACTATTGACTTTTTTGCTGTTCCTCTCAACTGACAAACTTGTTTTTTTTGTTTTTTTTTTTTTTATAATTGTCTTGATGGGCAATTAAACCGTCCCTTCTATTTACTACTCTGACAACAAATAATGTTGACCTTTGATCTATAAATATAAAGACAAAAAAATATTTATTTTCCGAATTTCCATCCTAGATAGCCACGGGCAATCTGATCTTCACGAAGTCTGAAATTCTCGCTCCCATATTTCTTTTTAATACTCCTTATCCTCCATTTGGGTTTTAGGTTTTTTACTCGACTCATTACTCTTTTTGTCTTGCTTGCCTGGTGTTTTATAAAGTATTTATCAATCTGAATCTCGATACAAAATCATATAAAATGTCACTTCCGGTACATGATGGATAAAACCTAATCGACGATTCAGTGTCAATGGACAAAACCAATGCAATGTTACGCAACTCGGGTTCGCATACTTATTTTTATTTATTTTGTTAATCGATCTATTTCCGGTATTATGTAATATTTATCGTCATGAACATTGGTGTTTTTACTCGCTGACCATTGGTTTCTTTTACATAAATTTCACATCTTTATACATTTTGAACATGTTGAAATTATTTCTATGTTTCTGTTGGATTTGAATTTTGTCTTTTATATTTTTTTACTTGTCCACGGGCAACCCAGACAAAAATAATAACTTGTCCGGCTGTTCAAATGTACGAGTCGGGCGAGTCGGGCATAGCATTTCCACACCCCTGTATATATATCGCAAGTTGTGATTATGTAATAACTACTGTTTACTCCTTTGAGTGGCACACATTTCCTGCATATTTAAGACGACTGTAAATGATCGTTCTAATAAAATCAAAAGATCAAAGAGATTTTAAATAAATGTAGGAATTATTAAGCTTCGCTCTAAATCCAGGGTAAGATCATTGGTTGGTATATACGATTGTTCAGCTGAACCCCGATGTGTTGAAACTTTTTTTTTAGTACTGCGACTCGAGGATTTGTATAGTGACATTATACAAATTCTTGTTCGACTGTTCAATGATATTTACCAGTATCATTTGGACGGTTTCAGTTGGTCGGATAGTGATAACATATTTTAGGGGACAGAAATGTATTATATAAATATCTATATAACGTAGTTAGATCTCTGTTTTCTTCTGCTGTATTTTGTTGATTGGTACTTGCTCGATTAATTTGCGTATTTAAACTGGAAATTTCTACTTTCCAGGATTATCCAGTAACTTAACCTTATATATTACTCTAAACTTCACAGTTTTAATATTTATCAAATATATTTATTGTTAACCGGCGGTAACCGGAACACACCTTAATCGCGATTTAAACTTCACCCACAAACTAATAAAACAATGTCACTCACTATTTCAAATCGTTGTAGAATAATTAATTCTGGGCCGATTTTCATTTTTTATGCATCAGTCGATTTGTTTCAATAAGTTGTTCACGAATAAAGGTCTACCGACGCGATTGAAATAAGTTAAGGTGTTTTCCGACAGGTAATATTGTTAAGCTGTCTCGATTAAAACCACGTGGTTGATAAGAAGTATCTCTGGTCAATTTATGACCGCGGCATCGCAGATAGTCACAAAAGAAATTAACGACAGCGTACTAATTAGACAGTTTCCATATCTTTTCTACAGGGCTACCCGGGTTATAAATAAATGCTAATTTATCGTTGTAGTTCCTGTCAATATAATACTTCCATGGGTTTATTGACTTGAAATTTTGCTTATTTTTCATGTATTAGTTTGTGATTAGGTCAGTTTATGAGGAACCAATAGTGGGAAGTTAATGATAATTGGTATGCAGTTGTATAAGCATTGGCACATCTCATTTCCATGGAGATTGTTTGGCCCTGTCCCCTCTGTCATGGTCTATTGACTTTTAAATTTTTGCTTCGATTTCATGCAGGGTTTTCCATTCATTTTGGCCTAACAGGCCAAAATGAATAAGTAGGCGGTCACTGGAAAAAAGGGGGGTCCGGGTGGGTTTGCCCCCTGAAAAATTTTTGAAATCTAGATTCAAAATCCTGGCATCTGGTGAATTTTAAGACAATATTTCATGCTTGTCAAATTGACATACTACCAGCAGAACTTTTTTTCTAAAAAATTTTGTCTGCACAATTTTAAGAGTTTGAATACTGCTATAATTTAAACGTTGACAAAATTGAGCATACTGTTCAAATTCTGTATTGGATACAGCAATTTTATTTATTAGAAATTTTAATTATAGATAGGATGCACACTTTCTGTCTGACAGCAAATTTGATTTGTAAATATTCCTTTATCGTAGGAAATTTTCCGTATTTGCTTGAAGTATTCAGGCATGTTGGGTCATATCAAATCAGGAGACAAATAATGTATTCCATGTCTCCCAATTTAGAGACATCTCTAGATCTGGAGGCTGTCTCCCGATCGGGGAATATTGACTAGCTGTCGAATCTTCGATCCAGCGTAGTGCATTTGAACCAAATTGACAATTATGTCATCAATTCATTCGCGACTATTAATAAAACACAACAGAACAAATTGAAAAATAATGCATGCAAACGTTATAAATTGTTTTATCATAAAAATCCACACCTTTGTGTCGCTTAGCGGGGAAAAAATCTGTGATGGAACGTTTCATCATCAACAGTTCAACAACAAATGAAAGTTTTTAACGACCTTGACATTGCATGACTTGCATATATACTCGATATCTTTCTTGATTTTTCTAATAAGTCTCTTTCGATGGATAACGGCCATGTGTTCCGGTAGAAATACAAACCGGAACTCTCAAACGTAAATAAAACCTCTAGATAATAATAAAGTTACGACGTATAGAATAGTCGTATATGTAAAATATGCACCTATTTTTTTTTGACTGATGACGATTGAACCGGCCAAATAACTGTTTGAAACGGTCAATTTGACCGGGGGCCGGTTCTTATGGAAAACACTGTTAGCGGGGAAAAAATCTGTGATGGAACGTTTCATCGTCAACAGTTCAACAACAAATGAAAGTTTTTAACGACCTTGACATTGCATGACTTGCATATATACTCGATATCTCTCTTGATTTTTCTAATAAGTCTCTTTCGATGGATAATGGCCATGTGTTCCGATAGAAATACAAACCGGAACTCTCAAACGTAAATAAAACCTCTAGATAATAATAAAGTTACGACGTATAGAATAGTTGTATATGTAAAGTATGCACCTATTTTTTTTTGACTGATGACGATTGAACCGGCCAAATAACTGTTTGAAACGGTCAATTTGGCCGGCGGCCGGTTGTTATGGAAAACACTGTTCATGTATTAGTTTGTGATTAGGTCAGTTTATGGGGAACCACTAGTGGTAGGTCAATGCTATTTGGTATGCAGTTGTATAAGCATTGGCAAATCTCATTTCCATGGATATTATTTGGCCCCGCCCCCTCTGTCATGGTCAATTGACTTTAAATTATGCTCAGTTTACATGTTTTAGTTTTTGATTAGGTTTGTTTAAAGGGAACTACTTATAAATGATAAGTTAATGGTATTTAGTATGCAGTTGTATTAGCATTGGCACATCTCATTTCCATTGAGAATTTTTAGCCATGTACCTTCAGTCATGATTCATTGACTTCTTTAATTTCAACATTTGCATTATTGAAATTACAAAAAAGACATATCTCTGTGATAACTGTTTATTGTGCCCAATTGGGCAATCCCTGTAGAACCACTTTCATCTACATCATTAAACTTCTGAAGAATCAGGATTTGTCTCTAATGATAGCCAAAAATGAAGGGTTGACGCTTGACTGGAAACTCCAAAGGCCAAATAAACTTTGTATATATTTTGCAACATTGTAATTTATATCAATGAACAAAATGGTGACCATGTCCAAACTGGACCTTTATTTAAGAGTAAATATTCCTAACTTCAGCAGTGTTCAAACTTAACCACAAGTCCTGTTTGTTAAATTCTTCTCTACAAGCCAACAGAATCCAACTAAAATTTTCGTAAAATTGAGCTTTGGGCTTGAGGTACAAAAGTATGAGGATTCAAAAGTTTATCGTGAAGACTAAGCTTGCTGGATTTTGATTAATGTAAGTGTATTCTGTTTTTTTCATTATAGACATGATAGATACATAGTTAAGCTTGGACCTATTTAATAAATTACATTTATTTGTGCTTTTAGCAACTTCTAGAGAGGACTCGACAGAGAAGAGAGATGTTAAATCAGAAAATGGGGAAAACCCCTGAAGTCACACCAAGAAAAAGATTCCTGCAGGATAATACCACAGACAATTTACCACAATCTGATACTAAAACTCTCATGAAAGAAGGTATTTAAAAATTATGCATCTGATACAAGTAGTATTGGTTAGTTACATGTACATATTTTAATTTATGTACAAGTATGTAATGCAAATATTCCTCCAAAAAACCTACATACATTGTACATGTACTTGTTTCCTGTCTCCTGGATGGAAAAGAATACAAGGGTAGGTTTGTAGGTAAAATGGATTTTTTTCCTTCAATAATTTACATGTGACATGGAGATGATGAGACATTTCTGGGTTTTGGTGCTGCCAGCATAACAAAACATGTAAATAAAATGTGTCAGGACTAATTTGCAGTTTTCAGTACATATATCTTGACATACACAACTGTATAGGGGGAGGGTTGAGATCTCACAAACATGTTTAACCCCGCCGCATTTTTGCGCCTGTCCCAAGTCAGGAGCCTCTAGCCTTTGTTAGTCTTGTATTATTTTAATTTTAGTTTCTTGTGTACAATTTGGAAATTAGTATGGCGTTCATTATCACTGGACTAGCATATATTTGTTTAGGGGCCAGCTGAAGGACGCCTCCGGGTGCGGGAATTTCTCGCTACATTGAAGACCTGTTGGTGTCCCTCTGCTGTTGTTTTTTATTTGGTCGGGTTGTTGTCTCTTTGACACATTCCCCATTTCCATTTTCAATTTTACAAGTACTTGTGTATGTCAAGAATTTATAGACAGAACAATATTGTGTTACAAATTTCTAATACAAAATGTACCACAATTATACAGCAACCTTGTTTTTTTCAGCATCACCTGGCAAGAGACAATGTGTTAGAGAAGATAAAATAAATATAAAGCCAGACACACCAGCTATTAGTAGTGTGAGATCTAGAATGCATAATTTGACACAGCAGAGAACAGATTGGTCTTCAGGAGGTATGAAATAGTCCTGTACACAATTTGCATTTAGTGTGAAATATAAAAGTTATAAAAAAAACAATTTGATTTCAACAAATAACAGTTACATGTATGACGGACAGCAAACAATGACTACTGGAATAAAGGTTTCTGCCTGAAAACAGGCATAAAATGTTATGGTGCATGGGTAAAAAATGTTTCATCCAATATTGTTTGAAGAATCATAACCTCCAAAAGTCACATTCACATGATGCAACACCTTTTTCTTTGGTCTAGACCAGCAACAATTTTTACCCAAAAATCTTGCAGTATAATTTGTAAGACTTTTTGTGCAAAGAGCCAATGATTAAGAAACTTAATATTTGTTTCCAATATATGTAAAAGATAACTTGTATTCCTTCAGCTTGAAAAGACAGCTCTGACAGCATGTGCTGTGAATCTAATAAAATAGTTTAAAAAAAAACAAAACATTGGTGCAAGCCAATTTTTAGCTCACCTGTCCTAAAAGGCCAAGTGAGCTTTTCTCATCACTTGGCGTTCGTCGTCGTTAACTTTTACAAAAATCTTCTCCTCTGAAACTACTGCGCCAAATTAAACCAAACTTGGCCACAATCATCATTGGGGTATCTAGTTTAAAAAATGTGTCCGGTGACCCGGCCAACCATCCAAGATGGCCACCATGGCTAAAAATAGAACATAGGGGTAAAATGCAGTTTTTGGCTTATAACTCAAAAACCAAAGCATTTAGAGCAAATCTGACATGGGGTAGAATTGTTAAACAGGTGAAGATCTATCTGCCCTGAAATTTTCAGATGAATCGGATAACCCGTTGTTGGGTTGCTGCCCCTGAATTAGTAATTTTAAGGAAATTTTGCTGTTTTTGGTTATTATCTTGAATATTATTATAGATAGAGATAAACTTTAAACAGCAATAATGTTCAGCAAAGTAAGATTTACAAATAAGTCAACATGACTGAAATGGTCAGTTGACCCCTTTAGGAGTTATTGCCCTTTATAGTCAATTTTTAACCATTTTTCGTAAATCTTAGTAACATTTTACAAAAATCTTCTCCTCTGAAACTACTGTGCCAAATTAATCCAAACTTGGCCACAATCATCTTTTGGGTTAGTAGTTTGAAAAATGTGTCCGGTGACCCGGCCATCAAACCAAGATGGCCGCCATGGCTAAAAATAGAACATAGGGGTAAAATGCAGTTTTTGGCTTATAACTCAAAAACCAAAGCATTTAGAGCAAATCTGACATGGGGTACAATTGTTTAACAGGTCAACATTTATCTGCTCTGAAATTTTTAGATGAATCGGACAACCCGTTGTTGGGTTGCTGACCCTTAATTGTTAGTTTTAAGGAAATTTTGCTGTTTTTGGTCATTATCTTGAATATTATTATTGATAGAGATAAACTGTAAACAACAATAATGTTCAGCAAATTAAGATTTACAAATAAGTCAACATGACCGAAATGGTCAATTGACCCCCTTAGGAGTTATTGTTCTTTATAGTCAATTTTTAACAATTTTCATAAAATTTGTAAATTTTTACTAACATTTTCCACTGAAACTAATGGGCCAAGTTCATTATAGATAGAGATAATTTCAAGCAGCAAGAATGTTTAGTAAAGTAAGATGTACAAACACATCAGCATCACCAAAACACAATCTTGTCATGAATCCATCTGCTTCCTTTAATATTCACATAGACCAAGGTGAGCGACACAGGCTCTTTAGAGCCTCTAGTTTTTGTACTGTAAATGATTCCCAGCACCCAAGATAAAAGCTAGAAATAAATGCATATTGAAATGACAACTAATTAAATTAGGAAAGTTAAATTTGTAATAAATAAATAAAACATTTGACATAATTTTGAATTCAGATGGTACAGATTCTGACAATTCACATCCTAAACCAGTTCCTAGGAAGTCACTCCAGAATTCTTTAGAGGAGGAAGTAGAACCCCCTAAAGTAGAAGGACAAAGGAGAGGAAGACTTGCTAACTTAGCCGCCACAATAAACAACTGGGAAGATGATCTTAGTCATCCCACAATTCCGTAAGTTAAGGTTTTACGGCTAGTAGTATTAGAAAATGTCTATATTTGATACCGCATTTTATAAAAATCTTAAATGATTTTCATACATTTTATCTGCACATTTAATATACATGTATTCGAACAACAAAAAATACAGGTTTGTCTTTCCAGTTAAATGAAACAAGTTCATTTGTACAATTTGACATTGATGTCATTTCTTTGATAGTTTCTGTTTTATTGAGTCATAACTACTTATACTATGGACAAGAACCTTGACATAATGTCTATTTTTGAAGATTATATTGACCTCTAGATGTATTTTGGTTATTAGTATTTATATCATTGAGGTATATTCAACATTACCTTTTATTCTGTCAGTATTGTTTACAATATATTTATGATGGTTTAGCTTATTTTAAAATGTTAACTACAGGTTAAACAACAAGTTGAACAACTATAATATTAATGAACATGACCTAATATTCCTTTTGCAGAAGTAGTAAAAATACAGAAGAGAAAAAACCAAAATGGCAGCCTCCAAAGAAAGATGATAGTGTACAACCTCCTGCTCCAAAATCACAGATGGATTCTAAATGGCAAACATCAAAAAGGGAGATGTCTTCAGACATTGTTATGCAATCACCAACTAAGAAAACAAGTCCAGGCAGTGTACCTGCCCCACCCCCTCCACCTGCCTTTCACTCACCAAAGAAATATGCTGCTCCAGCCCCTCCAACAGGATCACCAATAAAGAGCAAAACATCAATAGTACTGATGGAACCTCATAGTTCAGAGGTTAAGCCTAAGCATCAGGTTAAACAACTTGTAAACAAGGAACCAGTTAATTTGCCTTCAAGAAATGGTACAAATGTTGGTGCTACATGCAAGCCTGTTGTTTCTAAAGTTGAACAACCTGTTAAACAGATGGCAACCCCAGTCAATAATAAACCACCTTGTAAGTCTTCCTCTTCTGAACCCTCTCAGTCTACTGCAAACAGGGAACCAGACAGTGATGATCCAGCCTCTAAGCCAGTATCATCTAGAATGGCATCATGGCAGCAAAGAGTCAACAGTTCTGTGCCACCAAAAGAAGAAGAGCCAACAGCATATTCAGTCACTGCTCGTATGTCTGCCTGGGAAACCATGTCATCATCGAACCAAGTTTCAAACATTAAGAAAGTAGATCCTGGAAGCTCACCTTCAAAATCTCCTTGCAGACAAGGTCCCATACAGTCAAATATTTCAAAAGCAAGAACCTTAACTCCAAGTAAAAATGTTAAAGATAGTATCATGGAAAAGGCAAGCAAAATACAGAGTAGTATAACAACTCCAGTCAGCAACCTCCAGCCTGGACAATCTCCAGCTGGTAAGATTGGTAGTGCTACTAAAATGATCCATCAGAAGTTGTTTGACCAGGTACAGCACAGTAAGACAGGCGACATGGCTGATCAGATGAGGAAACAAAGAATGGCAGAACTAAATACTTTACAGAACAGATGGACTAATGGTGTCCTAAAGGAGGACAAATTACAGGTGATTTGATATGGTTGTCACATTTAAATGTGTTAAAATGTATGATTATAGAAGTAGTAGACTTGCTGTAAGCATTAATTGACTGTTTCTAATGGCCCTAGGTGAAGACTTTCATTGTTTTCTTGATAAGTATTACCCAGAATGCATCAGATACAGAAAAATGCAAATTTGGATCACAGTTTTCAATTTTAGGATTGTGAAGATATTGACAACGAACTGCTGTATAGGATTTTAAAGTTTAAAGCTAGTAAATAGTCAATATAAAAAAATATGGCTTTGTCAATTCCATATGAAAAAAACATAAAAAGAAATAGGCATTCGTGTAGACTGTTTTCTTTTTGTACCTCCTTAAGCCCTTTGCACTGCCATTCGACATAAATTTGTATCAAATATTGATAGAAACAGTGTGGAATGTTTAAAATGTGTTATTATTTCAGGACAATGTTGTTGAACCAGCTGAGGTCAAGAATGCTACTGCTACTGTAGAGAAAAAGGATGCAATAAAGGCTAAAGCAAGAGAAGGTAAAATAATATCCACAATAATTTTTTTTATTTTCAAAAATATTTTAACGCTTACATATTTATATGAAATAGATTTGGCATATTTGAACACCCAGTTGGCAATCATTCAAAAAACAATTTGATATGGAACGTAACATGGAAAAGATAACATGGAGTTTCAAAAATTGGACAGTGCAACAGTCCCAAAACAATCTATTCTTCAGAAAAATAGACTTACTAACATTGACAATTATGCATTTTTTCATAAGTAGGCCATATGTTATAAAAAATAATATACCAATTCAAGATGGTGTATGCTTAGAATATATTCATGTGATCTGATATTCCTAACTTTGAGTGGTTTATCGTCATCTGATACTGAATATTTGCTTGGGTTAACACTAACAGGGGTTAATAAGGGATCCTGTTATGGGGTTGAATTTGTATCAATATTTTCAAAAAGTTTATTTCTATTATTTGGATCTATGAATGCACATTCCAAGTAATTTCCATTGAATGACAATTGCATGAAAATAGTTTCGATTGCACTTCAATTAATTGTATTTTTAATTCAATACTGAAAATATTCCAATTTTTTTTTTGCATGCTGGGTAATTGGTTTTTTCTTTTGCTTGCTTATGCAAGATTTTGATAGAAAGTTAGCTGAAATGGGATTTGACCTTTCAGATGAACAGGCTTCCTATGACTTCAAGAAAGGTCAACAGAAAAGTGGTTCTGAATCTTCAGGAGATGAGAGTTCCAGAAAAGGGAAAGCACCTACACCTCCAACAGCACCACCCCTACCACAACAAACAAACAAAGCACTGCCACCCCGTCCAACATCTCAGCCAAATTTCAAAGCAAATGGTAAACAGTCTGCAAAACCAGGAACCAGTTTATATCGACTTATCTCACAGAAAAGGAATGATAAACCAGATGTTCCTACCAACAAAGCTCAAGATCATTCTGGAAAGAAGGTTCAGTTCGAAGACAGCTTTGATAGTACTGAAGATGATGAATTGTATGCAAAAAAATCTTCGTCCAGCACAGAAGATGAGACAGATATTGGAGAAAATGGAGATCCTACTACTGATGATATGGACACACAAGACGATTCTTTTGAAAGTTCTAATAGTGCTTTTTCTACTGATGTAGATCATCATCCTGTAAATAAAGAGTTACCTCCCATTAATAATCAAGCTCGTCATTACATGGAAGAAGACACTGATGGAGATGACTGCAGTCTTAGTGCATTTGTACCAGCTTCAGTAAGAAGAGAAAGTATACTGCCACATGGGCCACCACAAGATGCCACCCCACAGAAATCAGAAAGTCATGGCAGAAAAACACAACATACAGTGGCATCTGTGCCATCAGCAGTCAGACATCAGAGCACAACAAATCTCAAAAAGTACCTTGACGAAACATCTTCAAGTCAAGGGAGTTCGACAAGTAGTCTGAATAGCGAGACTGATTCTAATCAGAGCTCATTCGATGAAGATTCAAGGAGGATGCAGGAAACAACTGATGATGATGAAACTAATGAAGCAGAAATTGATGATTTCCTCGATGAGGCAATGAGTGATGAAGAGTCAGAGGCAAAACAACCACAAGTAACACCAGTAAGTTAGAAACTATTCTAATTTATTCTGCAAATTCAACTTTATATGAATTCATTTTTTTAATTCACCTGGCCCAAAGGGCCAAATGAGCTTTTCTCATCACTTGGCGTCCCTCGTTTGTCATCGTCCGTCTTCGTTAACTTTTACAAAAATCTTCTCCTCTGAAACTACTGGGCCAAATCAAACCAAACTTGACCATAATCATCATTGGGGTATCTAGTTTAAAAAATGTGTGGGGTGACCCGGCCAACCAACCAAATGGCCGCCATGGCTAAAAATAGAACATAGGGGGTAAAATGTAGATTTTTGCTTATAACTCTAAAACCAAAGCATTTAGAGCAAATCTGACTGGGTTAAATTGTTACTCAAGCCAAGATCTATCTGCCCTGAAATTTTCAGACAAATCAGACAACTGGTTGTTGGGTTGCTGCCCCTGAATTGGTAATTTTAAGGAATTTTTACTGTTTTTGGTTATTATCTTGAATATTTTTATAGATAGGGATAAACTGTAGACAGCAATAATGTTCAGCAAAGTAAGATCTACAAATAGGTCAACATGACCAAAATTGTCAGTTGACCCCTTAAGGAGTTATTGCCCTTTATAGTCAATTTTTAACAATTTTCATAAATTTTGTAAATTTTGTAAATTTTTACAAAATATTTTCCTCTGTTACTAATGGGCCAAGTTCATTATAGATAGAGATAATTGTAAGTAGCAAGAACGTTCTGTAAAGTAAGAACTTCAAACACATCACCATCACCAAAACACAATTTTGTTTTGCTTTAGTTTTACTTAAAACTTTCATCAATGAAATATGGTCAATAATCTTGTAAGCCATGGGTGATATAAATAATATATTTCCACTAAATTTTTATGCCCCACCTATGATAGTAGAGTGGCATTATGTTTTCTGGTTTGTCGGTCTGTTTGTTCGCTCGTCCGTCTGTCCCGCTTCAGGTTAAAGTTTTTGGTAAAGGTAGTTTTTGATAAAGTTGAAGTCTGAACAACTTGAAACTTAGTACACATGTTCCCTATGATATGATCTTTCTAATTTTAATGCCAAATAAGAGATTTTATCCCAATTTCATGGTCCACTGAACATAGAAAATGATAGTGCAAGTGGGGCATCTGTGTACTATGGACACATTCTTGTTTGGTTATTTTTTGGCATTAAAAGATTATAGTTTCTTCTAAGGCCAAAAAAATATATGTCTGTTTAAGGTTACATCATCAAAATAAATAGGGTAGGTAGGTCGGTATTTCCATTTTATTATTTTTTTCCATTTTATTTTTTGCACCATGATTTTGAGTTGTGCGGTCCGTCTTGCCATGGTTTGTGGAGTTCATGGGCCGAGTTGCCCATATTTTTAATGATTGGATTATTTCCTTTTGTTATTGATTGGAAAAAAATGGCGACAAAATGTTTATTTCATCACACAAGTCGCGAATTTCCTTAAAACAGCTATCATATTCATGATTATGAACATTGGGATGTATCAGGCAACACTATCTTCACTTTTAACACGAGTTCAGTTTATTTTTCACTTTACGACGGAAATAAAATGGCTTAGGGTCGGCGCTCAAAATAGGGCCGGTCGGGTAACCGTAAACAGACATATATTTTTTTTGGCCTAAACTTACATGGTCATTTTCATGACCTTTTTAACACCCCAAATGTCATATTTTGAAATTTGTCTGGAGATAAACAAAAATGGTGTTCACGAACACACCAAAATTAATATCAGACATTCTCATCTTGTGATATATAATCTTAATGACACATATTAAAAAAAATAAACATAAACATGTTGTTTTTTTTTTAAATTTTACACATAAAATTTTCAGAGAAAAAGGAGAAGTCACATGATAGCCACAAGTGGTGCTTATGAAGCACATGGTGATGAACATAATCTTGTATACAGTGTCAGTATGTATAGAAATAAAAGGTAAGTGTATTTAAGCAGTGTTCTCCCCACAAATTTTATATAGCACCCTGACAAACAGGGATTTTTAAAATACCATCTTATTTCTAGAAAATATAGCAGCACACCCATAACACAATCTATAACATAATAATCTCAGATAGCATCATGTTCAAGCAATATAGGGCCACATTACCATGATGATAAAAGACCCTATGGAGAGCACAACTTTAAGTAGAGAAACTATGTGCCACAGCTCCATAGATGCCAACCATTACGATTTTTCCGTAGTTTTTCCGATTTTGCGATTAAAACTACGCTATTACGGTCAAAGTCGAATAGTTACGGATTCCCAATCATCGCCGTTCAATTTTGTAAAACGCGGATTTTTATCATTACTTTTCCGTCCTGGTCCGGTATTTAGAAAACGCCAATGTAATGCTTCCGGTTTCTCGGGAGTTATCAACCTATTGTTGGGTAACTAACTGACTTCCGAAGAGGCAAACTTGCATTTTATGAAGTAGCTTTCCCCCTTTCTCTTCTTCTCCTTGACAAAACGAAAATGTACGAGTAGAGAACATCTGAACAATTAATGAATGGAATGCATACTACAGACAACATGTTAAACGACAAATTTTAGTGCACATCACTTTGCAACCACTCGTCAGTAATTTTTATTGGTAAATGCACGTTTATGAATGATTACTGAAAACTTTTCAAAAATACGGAAAATTTGATAGTTTGTTACTGATTGTGTCAAAAGGGGGTTGGCATCTATGCAGCTCATCAAAATTAATCATAAGCATTTGCACATTAGCTCCTTTTCTTGCCCAACCAAAAAATAAAAATAATGGTTGCTGCAAAAGCACTATCATATACAATGATGCATGTACAAAGTACAACCATGCAGGGCCAATAAGAGAAATTCACTAATCAATTTAGCAATAGAATTTTATGAAGACTCTTATATTCATATCAGTACTGTACATGGTCATGAGGAAAAGAAACTTGACCAAAAAACAATATAGAGAAAAAGACAACAAAAACTTGGTCTTTCATCTGGCAAATAGGGTCAGAAAGTTTCTGCTAAATTGATCCTGTCACCTTATGTTACTTTATATTTTCAACAGAAAAGGAGTTGAATATATTTGCTTTCACAACATGTTCTCATCGCAATTAACTAGGCTATTAAAAATAACATCCATAAGATGTACTCGCCTAAGTCATAATTTACCTGATACAGCAGATTATATATTTTAATTTGATATTTCTATAGGGATGGACCACAATCTCCAGACAGAAAAATAGTGAGAAATCGTCAGTTCCAGGCAGACATTGAGGAAGAAGAAATAGAAATGCCTACTCATCTACCACCTGACGTAGAAAGAAAATCTGTGCAGGAGAGAATCCATGTATGTCAATTTATTTTTTATCTATTCAAGAAAAAATAAGGCTGATTAAAATTTAAACAGTGGTAATGTAATCTTGATTTTGATTCTTGTTATATTTTTTTTTTGTACTTGTGGTTTGGTTTTGGGAGTAAGAGAACGTACTTTGTTTAGAAAGAGTTAAAGATATATACTTGTATATAATCCATGCTGTCTCAAAAAATCATGTATTTTTTTCTAATTTTAGGAATTACAGGAACTAGTCAGTCAAGAACAAAGTGTCATAATGCAAACCAGTAATGCTCTTAACCAGTGCTGTCTGGGTAATTCACATTTTGCTGGGTCAGCAGAACAAGTAGAATGCAATAGATTGTTGTTATTAGCATGTGAGTATTCTTATTATATGATATATTCATATTTAGATATAAAATAAGAAGTTGTGGTATGATTGCCAGTGGGATATAGGTCAACAGTCTAAATGGATTCACACACCTTATGGTACAACCAAAAATGAGCAAACCCATATTAGATTGGTAGCTATAATCAGCCTTGACTGACAAACACAATACATTTCAAACTCAAAAACTGATTACTCGTGACATTATAAACCGAAAATGCAAATATTATACAGCAACAAACGACAACCACAGAATTACAATAATTCAAAAAAATTGTGTTTTACTGTGAATGTTATAGTGTGAAGCAGGCATGGTGTCTTAAGAAACTTATGTTTGTTTGATTTATTAAGTTACAAACATTTCTACAGGTTCTTGTCACACATTTTATTGAAAATCATCTATAACCAAAAAATTCAATTATATTTTTGTTGAATGAGGATGAGAATTTTTAAGCTTAAACCTAAGTATATATGGACCATAATTTGGTATTCGGCCTTTGGTTTCTTTTTGTATCCTTTTTTATAAGTTCTAAAACTTTAACTTTTATTCTGTGGGTTGTGTTGTTGTTAGAATAGTATTACTGGAACAATTGAGTTTTTCAAGAAAAAATTAATACATTTTGATTCACCGTTTACGTGACAGGAAACCAAACAGGAAACCAATCTTTATTTTCTTTATTTTGCACAATATATTTCAAAAGACATAAATGAACACCATTACTAGTGTTACTTGCTTCATGTTAATATTTAAAATCTATTTTCAATGTTAAATTAAAGTTTTTTTTAAACGCGACAGGAAACCATAAGAAACCGAAAGCATTTTTTTAGTTTTAGGCCACAATTAAAAATATTTCAGTTTGCCCAAACCCGACCCATGATGACCGGGTGTGGGTAGGTAGGTAGGCAAATTCTTTTTTTTTTTAATCCGAATTTGCATGAAAATATTAAAAAGATCTTAAAACAGTATATCTTTTTTTTTCTCTGTCAAACCTTTGTAGAGACAACCAAAAGCCATGAATTTAAAACCTCTATAAATAAATTAGTCTACTATATGATTTGTATCCTGAGATGTTTATAACCCTGACAATTGCTAACTGTGTGAAAGGGCTGTTGGATTTGTGAAGTGATTTTCAACAGTTCCATCAACACGATGTTTGTGTAAAAAAAATATCAGCTGATTATGTTATGATTAAATTTGTTTGCAGTTTTTAAATCCTATTTCTATTAAAATAGATTAAATGTCCTAAAATATTTATATGAATTATTATCTACCATCCTTAGTTTGTGTCTTTTTCATGTTTTGAAAACAAATTTATATTTTACATTATCACACAGGTAAACTAATTTGGCTATAAATAGATCAAAGCATGTTCTGTAGAATCTCCAAACTAAAAACGTATTTGTTATAATTTTATTTCTTTAAATAATCAAGTTTAAATTTTTGAAAATAATCATTATTGATAAAATATAATTGCATAAAGTTAACGTTTTCTGAAGACTTTATTTTTAGGTCATGGTTCTAGAGGCTTCCTCACAAATTATATAAAAATCCAATATGGCATCCATAACATGTTTTTACTTTTGCACATGTGAAAAAATATTTCTGAAAAAAAGTCAGATTCTCTTGCCAAAAGGGATTTATATTTATATTGCAATAAATTATTCAGAAGGAGTTACATTCAGTTAAGATTATATTTCTGATTCTGTGAGCAATTATAGTTTTATCAAATTCTCCCAAACAGCAACGTATTGACTGTCTAATGAGACTTGTAAATTTGAACTATTTGAATAAAAGGGCATCTAATTTACATGATAAAGGAAGATTATAATTAAAGACAACAATTTATCAAGAAATAATTCCTTTTTATTCAGTAAAAACAAAATCTTCTTGCAAGATTGTAAATTCGCAACTTCCGGATCCATTTCCTGTCAGAATAACATTGAAAATATTCGATTGCACATGGTTTTGAACAAATCTACCTGAATATTCTTATCAGATATTCGATAACACGATGAAATTAACATTGAGCATATAGGTAAGGGTTTGGTAGTACAAACAACTACAGCGTAAAAAAACTGTGCCACTTCACATGTTTTACTTCTTTAAGTTTGTTAAATCAGAAGATAAAAACAGAGAACATCGAATATCGATTAACTGCGTCTCTCATACGCTTTCTTTTAATCTTATTCACAGTTACTTTCAAACGCAAAGACGACAAACATTAAGTTTTATACGATGACGGAGCGGACCCAAAATAAATCCGAAAAAAAAAAATTCTTCCAAAAAACGTCAAAAAAAGAATTTGAGTCGGCGGGTTTATTTTGGGTCGGTCGCGTTTGGGCAAACATATAATCTTTTTATTTTGGCCTTATTTTATTGCAAAATCTGCTTAAAATAATCTGAACAGTATACTTTTTCTTAAAATCCATCTTAAATGTAACAGTATTATAAAACTCCTAAATATGTGCTTGTTTTGAAAACAATTAGTACAATTTATTCAGAAATTTCCATATTTTCTTCATTGATACAGGATACCATAATCGTTGTATCTTGATGTTTTAGCCAAAAAAATGTATTTATATTTGGTTTTGAAATTCCAGTTATATACAATTTATTTCAAATCATTGGCAATGTAAAATTCTTTAAATCCAGTAAAGAAAAAAACTTTTAACTTGTAATTAAAATCTTTAATATAGGCACCATGTGATATTTGTGACCTGTACACCATCTACATGGTTTCCACATTTTAACCTACTTTAGTGGGCTAAAATCAATAAAGTACTTCCTTTCTAGTCATGCATGGTAAAAGTTTACTCCTCCTTTGACAAGTTTATTGCGTTTCTGAAAAGTGTTTGCAGAACATGAATAAAAAAAAATAATTAAAAATTGTGACAAAGATACCAACTGTGTACATTCCAAGTGTAACGGTATATTAACATGTATTTTTTATTAAATTATCTTTCTTCACCTAAAATATCCAGTAATATTTACTGCTGAAGCAAAATCAATCCAACGAGCATCGGCACAATGATAAGAGACGTAATGTCGATTGAATTTTCCAAGGACCCTTTACATCGTTATCTGGAAACGAAGTGTGTTATAACGTCTGTCAAATCTGAAATCGATTTTGTCAAGTCATTGGGCATTTATTTTCACACAAGATCGTATGTAACATTATGCACATAGGAAAAATAATAGACCCCCGGCACAATCTCTTTGAAAATTGTATTTTCCTTTTTAAAAAAAGACAAAACAAGTCTACAGATTATGTTTGCTTACATCCTGTTGGAAACAAAAACAATGTTTAGACCTAGTATTTCATATATCCGGCCGTAAGGGCGTGATCACATGTTAGTCACTTGTTTCACGTATGACCGGAAATGATTAGAACTTAACGACAAAAACAATTTTAATAAAAAAAAAGGAAATAACTGGACTTCTGTTTCGTGTGAAATGTAATGCATAACGATAACGTCATTTTTGTCGAGCCTGCAACTTTTGTTGCAGAAAGCTCGACATAGGGATAGTGATCCGGCGGCGGCGGTGTTAGCTCACTTCTTAAAAGCTTTATATTTCAGAAGGTGGAAGACCTGGATGCTTCATACTTTGTATATAGATGCTTCATGTTATGAAGTTTCCGTCAGTCACATGTCCAATGTCCTTGACCTCATTTTCATGGTTCAGTGACCACTTGAAAAAAAAGTTCAAATTTTTTGTAATGTTGAATTCTCTCTTATTATAAGTAATAGGATAACTATATTTGGTATGTGCGTACCTTGCAAGGTCCTCATGTCTGTCAGACAGTTTTCACTTGACCTCGACCTCATTTCATGGATCAGTGATCAAGGTTAAGTTTTGGTGGTCAAGTCCATATCTCAGATACTATAAGCAATAGGGCTAGTATATTCGGTGTATGGAAGGACTGTAAGGTGTACATGTCCAACTGGCAGGTGTCATCTGACCTTGACCTCATTTTCATGGTTCAGTGGTTATAGTTAAATTTTTGTGTTTTGGTCTGTTTTTCTCATACTATATGCAATAGGTCTACTATATTTGTTGTATGGAATGATGGTAAGGTGTTCATGTCTAGCGGGCAGATGTCATCTGACCTTGACCTCATTTTCATGGTTCAGTGGTCAAAGTTAAGTTTTTGAGTTTTGGTCTTTTTATCTAATACTGTATGCCATAGGTCAACTATATTTGGTGTATGGAAATATTTTATGATCTTTATGTCAGTCGCGCAGGTTTTATTTGACGGTGACCTCATTTTCACGGTTCATTGCACAGTGTTAAGTTTTTGTGTTTTGGTCTATTTTTTTTTAAACTATAAGTAATGGGTCAACTATATATATTGTTAGCTGTACATGTCTGCCTGGCATGGTTCATCTGACCTTGACCTCATTTTCAAGGTTCATTGGTCTTTGTTTAGTTATCTTGGTTAATGTTAAGTTGATGAGACAGTTGTAATAAAACTAAGCTTTATACTTAGGACTATCAACATAATATCAATGATTCATTTCAGCGTGTGCACTCTTGTCTAACTGAATTATTACGAAGAACAAATCTAGAATGTAAATCATCTCTGATTTACCTGTTTGAACATCTCACGAGAGTTCATATTTGCATATTGTTATAAAGAATTCTATTACAACAAAGCAGATTACATCATCTAAAATTTGCGTTACGAAATAGGAAACCAAAGTAACGCTAGTGTTCTTACACCTGCTACAGAAATACTTATAGTTCTCGGCATTTTCTTCTGACTATTCTTATTGGTCGATGTTCTTTATTATTTGAAAGCAAAAGTTACAAATTTGCCGGTGACGATTATCTATAAAACAGTCAGCGTTATGCACTTCGGAAGCGAAAAGTAACGCGAGAAACGACACAAAAATACGGTCGTATAATCTTTGAAATTTGTTAATTTCAATTTTTTTTCTAGGGAAGAGTAGCATACACTTGTATGTTGATAAAAATAAAGTCATCTTTAAATGTAGTTACAACTTTTCTTACAGTAATACACATTTTTATCACTTTTCTATCGTTATAGGAAACGAGCCCAATAGCAAATTATGGTTCATATTTAGGTTTACTTTTGTTGTTGGCTTGAGTGTTTTATTGATGTTCACATGACGTTACCTGTTCTTTGAAACATACCTAGGTAAAAGCAAATATACAAGTGCACTTATAATTTCCAAATCATAAAATGTGACCAAAGAGGGAAGTAAAGATTTGTTAAGTCTATCAGAAGAGTGTAATATTGCAAAGAAAAATAACTTGTTTATTTTGGTTGTTACAGGTCAGAAAAGGCAAGCATATTTAACAGAAATGCAGCGTCTGAAAGAAACAGGACATTTGGACCCACCAGGGCATGGAACTAAAGGCTCCCTTACGATTAGTGATATCAGACTGCCATTGAAAAAAGAATTTGTTACAAAGATTGGAACAACATCAGGTATAGATTTTTTAAGAAAAGATAAATTCATATCAACTACATGTCATACAAATGTCAGTTATTTTGACTTTTGTATTGTGTGCATTTTTTATAACCATTCAGTGTATTTCCTTGAACATTTTAAGTATGCGAGATTGAATAAAGGGGATGTGGACATGAATTTTTGAAAGACGGTTCTAATATAGAGTTATAGAGAGTTTACAAATTGAAAGGATTTGGACCTAAACTAATGCATTGGACCCCACTATGCATAAACCCTTTTTAGGGAAAACACTGCCATTCTTATGGTAGATTAACTGCATAAACATCATCTTAGATTGTGAAATAACAGTTCAAAATAGGTCTAGATCTTTGCTTAAATCCGCAAATTTTGAGACAGGTTGGCAGTTAATGAGTTCGATTGTTTATTGGAATAAAGAAAAATAAATGATTCATAATAATTCATTGAAATATTCAGTCAGATTTATCAAATTAAATACCAAAAAATGGTGTATTTTCAATTCCTTGTCAACCTACCCATTTAATGGAAAATAGTAAAAAAATAATATTAAAAGAAATGACAGAAATTTTCATTTTTTTTCTTGTAGCAAGAAAACAAAGTCAGTAATACCACTTTTATTGTTATTTTCTGAAAGCATATTTTAAAACCTATCTTCACATATTTTATTTCTAAATCTATCATTCAGATTTCTTTTTATTCGCAACTTGTAGCTTGAAAATTAGCCTGACTTACATGTATAATTTTTATCAAATTTTTGAAAAAAACATGGAAAAATCTACATTCTGGCTAAGTTGAAGAAATACTATCTGAGGAAATGTATACCATTCTCCACCTGTATCAGGTGAACAGTGTTCAGTATATCCACTCATTCTTTTGTCTGTTTGTTATAATACTATCTTTGATATGCATTTTCTTAGTTGATTTGAGCAAGATTTGTATCTTAAAGGACTGTTTCAAGTGCTTGAATCTGAACTGAAAATTTTCTTTGCATATGATTTAACTCCTGAACAATGGAATTATTAATTTATGTTTGTATGCATCTTATTAATGTTTTAAAGTTGTTCTGTGTATATGATTTTCAGACAGCAATCCTATAGGGGAAATAAATATAATGAGGTCATCCATTTCCAAAAATATAATGTATCATATGGGGGAAGCGGAAGTCATATTTTTCCTAAGACAATTTTTATGAAAAATATAATGTGTGAGCATTTGTTTTGAACCCTACTATCCATATTAAACCCAACCCCCTATAATTAATTTTTGAAAGCCCTATTGCAAATTCACATCAATCATTAACTGAGATGCAGAAACAGCACTAGTAAAATTTTTACCAATCATTCTTATCCTTTCAGATACAACAGTACACTACTTTTTGATCCTGATAAGAAACAATGCCCAGGTTATAACCACAATCTATCTTATCCTTTCAGATACAACAGTACATTACTTTTTGATCCTGATAAGAAACAATGCCCAGGTTATAACCACACAAATGTTATCTACACATGATCCTATGATGAGAGGAAGTCTGGACTTTCCTAATCTCATCAAAATACATGGAATCTCAGGAAGTTTTAAACTTACAATGGAAATATTTAGTATGGTGAGATATTTGTTAACTATTATTTAAAAAGTTGTGAATATAATTTTAACAACAATAAAAAAAAAAAAAATGTGGTATGATTGCTAATGAGACAACTCTCCACAAGAGATCAAATGACACAGAAATTAACAACTATAGGTCACTATGTGGCCTTCAACAAAGAGTAAAATCCATACCTCATAAATAGTTAATTTATCGACCATACTCTATGAACATCAAAAACATTTATTGTACTGTCCACCATTCAAAACTATTCAAGTTGTGTGCAGTTACATGTAGTAGACAAATTTGACTTTTCCTTGATCGTAAAGAGCATGTGACACTTTTAGGTTAAATGTTTTACAAAATAAAGGGAAACTTATTTCTGAACTTTATTCTGAATACTGTCTTTAAAAGTTACAGACACACACTCGTCTAAATGATCCAGAATTGGCTGGTGACACATTTTTGTTAATGAACTAACATTTTTAAAAATAATACTTCCTGGAAACTATTGATATTGTTTGTTATTTCAGAATGTTTCTAGGGAGTCTATTGGGAAAGATAAAAAGAAGAAAACACCTAAAAAGTCTTCGATGAAAAGTGGACATATTACAAGTAAGTGTATACATGTTTCTGTAGCCATAACTTAATAACTTATATTCTCACAAATTTAAATCCGTGTATGAATATACGGAATTGACTTGGATTATAAAGAGTGGGTCAAAATGAAAATATTTTATAAAGTTTATATGATACAATCCAGTGTTCTCCCAAGGGCCTATTAGCATTATGGTAATGTGATGCTATCTGAATTGGTTTTTTAAAGTTTATGTTATGAAT
The DNA here is from genome assembly GCA_037788925.1 of Mytilus galloprovincialis. Lineage (NCBI taxonomy): Eukaryota > Metazoa > Mollusca > Bivalvia > Mytilida > Mytilidae > Mytilus > Mytilus galloprovincialis. The sequence goes on along the minus strand of CM075333.1, from coordinate 40,278,310 downwards.
GTGAGGCTATAATTTTTAGAAACAAGATGGTATTTTAAATTTCTCTGTTCCATAATTGACCACTGAATCACTGTAAACAAAACCAGAATGTTGGTACATGGCTTTGGTAAACATTTTTCTCAGCAACCTTTAAGGGGCCTCTGTGGATGAGTGGTGTAGGAAGTCCAACTTTCAAATCACTAGTCTGTCAACACTTGGGTGGTCATTTGACCTGCCAAGTTAGTCATATCCAATCCTTTGAAATACCTTTGAGAACAAAAAGTATTATTATTGACTTTTAAAAAAAATGTGGTTATAAGGAATAATGGAAGAGACTTAATTTGATACTTGGACATGAATGTTATGACAAATCAAACTTTATCTTTCATTGACCATAAACATAATTTTTCCTTTGAGATTTAAGATGGGTGAAGGGGGTTGATAATGAAAGAATAGCTGTAAAAATAAATTGAAAAAGACATAAAAAAAAACTTTAATTTTAGCATACACATGTCCATGTTGTATGATTGGATGTAATTGTCCAAGGAACAGAGGTATAGTTAGATTGATGTGTTTTAGTGATGGATTTTATATCAAATATATACACAGACTCATATTCACATTGTTATTGAAATGAATTAGTTTTCAAAAGTGGTGGCCTATTTTTTGACCTTTGATTTTCATACTATTGCATTTGATGTGATTGCACCAATTTATCAACACTTTGCTGTGGATTGTTTCACCTGGTATATTTTTATCACAAAACTGGTTTTTCCCTGTTATTATTGGAAAAGGATTTTGTTATAAATTTATTTATAAACTACAAGTGTCCTATTGATATATTGATAAAAAATAATACTGAATCAATGTTAAGAGGGGGGGGGGGGAAGTATTAACTTTCTTGACAAATTAACTTATCTTTGTCCAAACAAGCTGAAATGTTACCTCAAATCTTGCTGTGCAAAACCTTAAAATGGAAATTGAAGGCAAAGAAACAAAAATGTATATTCAGTGAAATTTAAGAAATTCTATAATGCCCTTAATACACAGTTACTCCTGTCCCCATTTTCAAAGTGTCTTCCCCAGATCGTTGATTTGTGTACAGTTAAATTGATCAATCCTAATGTGAAGTTGGAGAAAAAAAGTAAACTATTGATTTTACAAGGCCAATATGCATCAGAGGTAAAAATATTTGAAATGAATTTTACTGTATTTGTAGTGCCAAGTCCTGGTGGTCCAACAGCAGTCAGAACAACCAGCTTTACATTGATAACAACTCTGCCTATCTCAATGAAATCCTTAGACAAGACAAGTTTTACCCTAGAAAGAGTAAGTTAATAATTGTTGAATATTGCACTTTCTGTTAATTTAAGTCTCAAGTGAATTGTTGTATAATAAGGCCAATGCTGATTGTTTCTGAATTATTTATTTATTAAGATACATTAATTCTGTTATTATTTAGTCCTTTAACTTACTAACTGTTAGTTATAAATTTATAAACTATTCAAATTTTCAAAGATAGAATCTGCTCATTAATCACACAGTGCATAACATATATTACAGCTCTTCTATAAAAGCATGCAAAGCAAACCTTTGATCAACTTGCTTGCTATGTTTGTTTGTAAACAACAGGTAGGTAGTCTGTTTCAGTCTGTTTACTATAGACTGGAATTTAATGGACAATAAACATTGACTATTTAATGTCAATTCTTATTGTCCAATCGAATCCCAGCAAACATAAAACAGATTTAAACTACACCAACTTAATGTTGGCAAACAGCCAAGCAAACATAGCAAGTAAGTCAATCAAAGTTTTGTTTTACATGCTTTTATAGAAGAGCTGTAAAATCTCTGCTTATTTTTCCTTTTACAATATAAACATTTTTTTAAGGAATGAATTTTACTTTATTTCAGATTTCCTACTTATCTCCCTTACACGGAACTATTTACATGAGACTGAAATGTTTGATGGAACAAAATGTGGAAGAACGAGGATTTTTGGTAAGCTTATTTCTTTGTGGACTATTAATGAATAACAACTCATGAGCATTATGGCTGCTCTAGTTGTATGGGTTCATTGAATTTTTACAAACATTTCAGTTTTATATTTGACTTGTATGGATACTGGATATTAGAAAAATGCCATCAAACCATTCAATATATAATGTTTTGAATTCCCAAAATAGAAAATGGTCAATGCAAATAAAAAAATTATGCAGTACCCAAAAAAAATAGAAAGAACATTTTTTGAAAAACATACTCTCATTTTAACACAGAAATTACAGAAACTGTTTTCTGTTATTAAAAGTATGGAAATAAACTCTGGAAATAATGTTTATAAACTTGCATGTCAGATGTAATACATTGTACCTTAAAATGTCTTCTCAATTATTTTTTTAGACAATGTTTGAAGATGTTAGTGGTCTTGGAGCATGGCACAGAAGATGGTGTGTGTTAACTGGTAACAAGTTGTGTTTCTGGAAATACCCTGATGATGAACAGAAAAAGGTAATGAAAACATTTGTTGATACACTATGGCATGCTCTATTAAAGTTGTCTTTATAGAAGATCTGCTACTATGGATTCATTTATTTTCTAGGACAAAGGCAAACTTTTAAGTTGGTGATATTTAATTTTGTGGTTTTGCCAATATAGCCTATAGAAAATTATTCATTTGTTGATCATTTTATTTCATTGTTTACCTGTACCCACGAAATCCACAAAAATTGGTATCCAACCGATAATAATGAATTTACTGTATTTAAACCAAATTATCAACAACAAAAAAACACAAAAAGAACTACTGATACTGTTATACTCATGAAAATATACAGCATCTCATAGTAATGTTAAATAAAATGTTTCTTTTGTATTGTTACAGGATCCTATTGGATATTTTGACTTGAAGAGGTGTATTACAGAAAAAGTAGGCTTGATACCAAGAGACATCTGTGCTAGACCTAATACATTTGAACTGGTAACAGTGCGACAGCCAAGGAGAGGGGAACCAGACACTTTGATTTCAAAAACATACAATACCATGACAACCACAAGGTAATAGTAATGTAATGAAGTTAAAGAACAAAAAAGTATTTATAATAACAAATAAAAGATAATGATTTTCCAAGCATAGGCAAATGTGATAGCAAATTGCACTGCAATAAAACCAGAAAAAATAGTGCATTACATTCATCAAAGACTAATGTCACTACAATAAGCCAGGCTCTGAAAGATTCAGAATAGGTTGGATGGAAGACTCAGTCTGTTTGGTTTAGTACAAATCAGCATATTCTTACCTCACTTTATAATAACATCTTATATATATTAGCTGCTGAATTGTGAGCAGCCATTGGTCCATTAATAAATATATCTTGATTTTTTTTTAGACACATGCTTTCTGCTGACACAAAAGAAGAAAGGATAAATTGGTGCAATAAAATAAACAGAGCATTAGCCAACATAAGGACATGGCATTCAGATGCTATGAGGCCAATCAGATTACCTACTAAAGACACTTGAGCCAATGATCAAACAGCATATAGACTAAAATGAAGGGACGCAGTTCCCTAGATGAGTGCCAAAAGGTCTAGCGAGACCAGCAAGACTTAGACTTCAGTAGAAATACTTGTGATATATTTTATATATTTATGTATGGTGGATATAATTATATAGATAATGCCTATGTAATCTGCTACATGCTTAGTATACGGTTAGCTAGGATATAAATACACTTTCTGTTAATATATGGGCTGGTCCCTTACAATGAGGGTCATACACACACTTAATTTCAGTCGTGAATTTAAAGGCATCAATATTATGAATCTCATTAAAATTTTCTCCATTCCAAGTGTAAATGTAAATGAACTTAAATAGTGGGCCTCACTTTATTAATTCTCCTTTTGCACATACAAACATTTATTGTGAAATTCTGAAGATTTCTAAACCAGAATATAACAAATCTTGCACTTCTACTTACAACATTTCTTAACAGTTTTCTATAATCGAGAATTTATACGATTTTTTTATTTTTGTTTTTATTAGCACTAATCATGGAAAAATTAGTAATAGTTTTATTTCATTGTACAAAAAAATCTGTTTTTACTATTTTATAACTTATGACGCACTGTATTTGTATAACCATGTTAACTATATATTTGTTTCTTTGTTACTCTTGTGTTTCTTATCTTATTTATCCTTTTCTTCATCTTATTCACGTCTTTTGTCAGTTTATGATATTATACATGCACCTAGAACATGGGTGTCCAAACCCTACACTGTATAAAAACATTAGATCTAGTAGTTTGCACTTGTAGGAGGATTAGATAATCAGATGTTAGTCAATCTAATTCTTATTTGGTCAGTTATATTGCAAAAGATCTGATATTTTACTACTAGTTTCTGGCAGTTCTCTCAAATATTAGCTCTAGTAACATTTGACAGAGTTTAAATTTGAAAATGACATTTGGTACTTGCCTTGATGAGAGAAGAAATTATGAATTTATTATATTGATATATGATATGGTGTGTAATGTGTTTTTTTGACCTGCAGGAATTTTTAAACAAATAAAACATCTAGAAGTCATCTTGTGTATTTATTTGAATAAACTTGAAATGTAACAAATATTAACTGACATTAATATCAACTGAAATGTATTTATTTACTGTAAATTAAGAAATTATTGTGATGTTTTTATTATTGCGAAAATGCCACAGGGTTATCAGCACAATAATTTAAACCCGCATTTTGATTTTTTTTAATATGAATTCAACATTATTTTTCTCATATTACACATAGATTAAAATTGCACTTCAGGCTAAAATGACAAAATCCCAATAATTTTTGAATTAACAGTATATGTTTTGGAGTATAGTGTGACATACATTTTTCTTAATAGGCCAGATGAAGCCTTGACTACCTGTGGGATTTTCTTAGCTGTGACGAAGACCCATTGTAGGCCTAGAGCTGTTTTTGTCGAGCCTGCAACTTTTGTTGCAGAAAGTTCGACATAGGGATAGTGATCCGGCGGCTGCGGTGTTAGCTCACTTCTTAAAAGCTTTATATTTCAGAAGGTGGAAGACCTGGATGCTTCATACTTTGTATATATATGCTTCATGTTACGAAGTTTCCGTCAGTCACATGTCCAATGTCCTTGACCTCATTTTTATGGTTCAGTGACCACTTGAAAAAAAAGTTCAAATTTTTTGTAATGTTGAATTCTCTCTTATTATAAGTAATAGGATAAGTATATTTGGTATGTGCGTACCTTGCAAGGTCCTCATGTCTGTCAGACAGTTTTCACTTGACCTCGACCTCATTTCATGGATCAGTGATCAAGGTTAAGTTTTGGTGGTCAAGTCCATATCTCAGATACTATAAGCAATAGGGCTAGTATATTCGGTGTATGGAAGGACTGTAAGGTGTACATGTCCAACTGGCAGGTGTCATCTGACCTTGACTTCATTTTCATGGTTCAGTGGTTATAGTTAAATTTTTGTGTTTTGGTCTGTTTTTCTCATACTATATGCAATAGGTCTACTATATTTGTTGTATGGAATGATGGTCAGGTGTACATGTCTAGCGGGCAGATGTCATGTGACCTTGACCTCATTTTCATGGTTCAGTGGTCAAAGTTAAGTTTTTGAGTTTTGGGCTTTTTATCTAATACTATATGCCATAGGTCAACTATATTTGGTGTATGGAAATATTTTATGATCTTTATGTCAGTTGCGCAGGTTTTATTTGACCGTGACCTCATTTTCACGGTTCATTGCATAGTGTGAAGTTTTTGTGTTTTGGTCTATTTTTCTTAAACTATAAGTAATGGGTCAACTATATATGTTGTATAGAAGCATTGTAAGCTGTACATGTCTGCCTGGCATGTTTCATCTGACCTTGACCTCATTTTCAAGGTTCATTGGTCTTTGTTTAGTTATCTTGGTTAATGTTAAGTTTATGTGACAGTTGTAATAAAGCTTAGCTTTATACCTAGGACTATCAACATAATATCAATGATTAGTATAGAAGGCGAGACATTTCAGCGTGTGCACTCTTGTTGTAACTTGTCTACTCTTTGGTCAGGTTGTTGTCTCTGTGACTCATTTCCCATTTCTATTCTCAATTTTATTATTATAACTTTGAAATTTTTGCAATGTTTTTTTTTTATTGCAAAAAATTACAACTACATAGGATTGGCAGAAATAGAATTTGTTTTTAAAGTTTGAAAGCTATTGGTATGCATTTCCTGAAATCCCAATTATTAATCTAATTTAACAATCACAAAAAATAGTGCTTGCAAAGATTTCTGAATTTACAGTAGCTTGTACACCAAAGTGGTATCTTTGAAGCGATTTATGTTTTTATTAAAAAATTCAACAGATTATAGGTCACAAGGTGTGTAAATAATTCTCTGGATAAAATTGTGTACATTATCAATATGTAGGAAGATTTTTGTCGAGCACGCCACTTTTGTTGCAGAAAGCTCAACATAGGGATAGTGATCCAGCGGCCGTGTGAGCTAACTTCTTAAAAGCTTTATATTTTAGAAGGTGGAAGACCTGGATACTTCATACTTTGTATATGGATGTTTCTGTCAGTCACATGTCCAATGGCCTTGACCTCATTTTCATGGTTCAGTGACTACTTAGGAAAAAAAGTTAAGATTTTTGTAATGTTAAATTCTCTCTTATTATAAGTAATAGGATAACTATATTTGGTATGTGTGTACCTTGCAAGGTCCTCATGCCTGTCAGACAGTTTTCACTTGAGCTCGACCTCATTTCATGGATCAGCAAACCAGGTTGAGTTTTGGTGGTCAAGTCCATATTTCAGATACAATAAGCAATAGGTCTAGTATATTCTGTGTATGGAAGGACTGTAAGGTGTACATGTCCAACTGGCAGGTATCATCTGACCTTGACCTCATTTTCATGGTTCAGTGGTTATAGTTAAGTTTTTGTGTTTTGGTCTATTTGTCTTGTACTGTATGCAATAGGTGTACTATATTTGGTGTATGGAATGATATTAAGGTGTACATGTCTAGCTGGCAGGTGTCATCTGACCTTGACCTAATTTTTATGGTTCAGTGGTCAAAGTTAAGTTTTTGAGTTTTGGTCTTTTTTTCTAATACTAATATGCAATAGGTCAACAATATTTGGTGTATGGAAATAATTTATAATCTATATGTCAGTCGTGCAGGTTTTATTTGACCTTGACCAAGTTCAGTTTTTGTGATTTGGTCTGTTTTTCTTAAACTATAAGCAATATGTCAGCTTTATATGTTGTATGGAAGAATTGTTAACTGAACATGCCTGCCTGGCATGGTTCATCTGACCTTGACCTCATTTTCATAGTTCAGTGGTTAATATTAAGTTTTTGTGTTTTGGTCTGTTTTTCTTGAACTGTATGAAATAGATGTACTATATTTGGTGTATGGAATGATGGTAAGGTGTACAACGTCTAGCTGGCAGGTGTCATCTGACCTTGACCTAATTTTTATGGTTCAGTGGTCAAAGTTAAGTTTTTGAGTTTTGATCTTTTATTCTAATACTAATACGCAATAAGTCAACAATATTTGGTGTATGGAAATAATTTATTATCTATATGTCAGTCGTGCAGGTTTTATTTGACCTTGACCTCATTTTCATGGTTCATTGGTCAATGTTTAGTTTTGTTAAAGAAGGCAAGACATTTCAGCGTGTACACTCATGTTTACTTTGGATTCATGGTAGCGAGTTTAGAGATCAGATGGTATTTTTTATGCAACTTGTCGGAAAAGAAAGAAAAAAACGTAGATAATGAACATGCCTGCTTTTTTGTCTACGAGACATAGGTATACTATACTGTGTATAGGTCTAGTTTATGGTGAACAACTAGTGGTAGGTCACTGATATTTGGTATGCAGTTGTTTAAGCATTGGAACATCTCATTACCATAAGAGATTATTTGGCCCTCCCAACTCAGTCATGGTCTATTTACTTTGAAACTTTGCTAAGTTTACATGTATAAGTTTGTGATTAGGTCAGTTAAAGATGAACCACTAATGTTACTTTAATGATATTTGGTATGCAAATGTATTGGCATTTACAAGTTTTGTTTCCATGGAGATTATATAACCACCACATCCTCATTATAGTTTATTGACTTTGTAACCTTTACATAGTTTACAAGTTAATGTTTTGTTTAAAGGGAACAACTTGAGATTTCAATTGTTTTATGATTGCCAATGAGTCATTGTAATAGTATTGGAGAATTTCCATGAAAGTTGTTTTGCCCTGTACCTTCAGACATGGTTCATTGACTTCGATTATGCACATAACTTACATATTTAAGTATTGCTATTTTAATTTCAACCTTTGCATTATCAAAATAACAAACAGACAAGACATAGCTCAGTGTCAGTTTATTTAAGAAAGGATATATCTTTAAAAATATTCAGTACTAAATTATAATCCTGGTACCTTTGATAACTATTAACAGTATTAAAAAGAAATTTGCTTTGAAAATGTTTAAATAACAATTTTTTGGTTCCAGCAAGGGATCAGTTACTGTCTTGAGTTAAGTTCATGATACTGTTGTAATTAGCTTTTGTCCTTGGCCCCTTGAAGATAATATTGTTAAACAATGGTCCAAAATGCTTAATTATAAGGAATTCAGGATTTTTATAAAAAAGCAAAATCTTAGTTTTCAGAAAGTCCAAATAATGATATCAATTTATATAATGAGGGGTTTTGTCGTACCTACAACGAAAGTTGCAGTATGCAAGACATAAGTATAACAATCCATCACTAACAGCATAAATCATTTGTTTAAAGCTTTATATTCCAGAAGGTAGAATACCCAGATACTTGATCATAGCTTGTGTGTAGATACCTTATGTTTATACAAGTCATCGTCTGTCATATGTCCATTGTCCTTTACCTCATTTTCATGGTTCAGTGGCTGCATAAAAAAGTTTTTTTGTTGTGAATAACTTGCTTCTGAGTGAAAGGATAACTATATTTGGTATATGGGTTCCTTGCTATGTTTACATATCCGTTAGGAAGGTTTCTCCTGACCCTGACCGTATTCCATTAATCAGTGTTCAAGGTTAAAGGTATGTGGTCAAGTCCGTATCTCAGATAATATAAGCAAAAGGTCAACGATATTTGATGTATATGGAACAATTTTGAGGGTAACATGTCTGTCTGGCAGGGTTCATTGGTCAATGACAAGTTTTCATAATTTTTCAGATTCATATACTACAAACAGCAGGTCAACTATATTTTGTGTATGCAATTATTGTAAGGTGTACATATCTGTCTGGCAGGGTTTATATGGCTATGACTCCAGTTTCATGGTTCATTGGTCAATGTTAAGAAATGTTTATTTGATCTGTTTGTCAGGAACTTTTTAAATATGACCACAATATTTCGAGTATGGATTGATCGACACGTGTACCTGTTTGTCTGACATGGTTCATCTGACAGTGACATAATTTTCATAGAACATTGATAATGTTAAGGTCAAGTGTTATGCATTACATGTACTTGTAGTAAGACCTTTATACTAAAGAATATTAACATAAATTCAATGATTAGTAAATCAGGCAAGACACTTAAGCGTCAGCACTAGTTATTTTTGTTAAACCCATATCAATGTGAAACGAAAACAACGCAAAAAATACTAAATTTACATCACCTATAAATTAGATTAGATTATGGTCAAACTATTCCCCCCCAAAAAAGACATAAACTTTATATAAAATGAATAAAATAATCTTGAGAAGAAACAAGTTTTGTTACAGTTACCTATTCCCTCTTAAATATAAATTTAAACTATTGTCTCTTCTGGGATAAAGTTACACAAGAGTGCATACACTGAAATGTCTCGCCTTCCTTTGTTACCATTGATATCATGTTGATAATCTTAATATAAAGCTTAACTACAAATATCACATATGATAAACTTGATATTAATATAATCCAAGAACATGAAGTAAAGGTCATATAAATGAAGCGAGAAATACATACTCGCTTTGCTGAAATATTGCAATGAAATACATCAAATTCAATTATTGGAAATTTAAAGACACATCAGCATTCAATACACTAAATATTGTGACCTATTGCTTATAGTTTCTAAGAAACGGACTTAACCAAGCAAACTAAATATTGACCAGTGAACCATGAAAATGAGGTCAAGGTCAGATGAACCAGACATGTACCGTATAAAATCCTTCCATAGAACAAAATTTAATATAGTTGACCAGTCGCTTATTATTTAAGAAAAACAAACCAACACACAAAAGCTTAACACGGATCAATGAATGTCAAGGTCAAATTAAATCTGTGAGAATGACTGTACATGATAAACTATTTCCATACACCAAATATAGTTGACCTATTGCATACAGTATAAGAAAAACGGACCAAAACACAAAAACTGAACTATAAACACTGAACCATGAAAATGAGGTCAAGGTCAGATGACACCTGTTAGCTGGACATGTTCACCTTACAATCCTTCCATACACCAATACTATAGTAGTCACTGAACCATGAAAATGAGGCCAAGGACAATGGATATTTGACAGACGGGTACTTCGTAACACAAGGCATCTATGTTCAAAGTATAAAGCATCCAGGTCTTCCACCTTCTAAATAAGCTTTAAATAAGTTTGTTAACGCCGGCGCCGGATCACTATGTTGAGCTTTCTGCGACAAATGCCACAGGCTCGACAGGGAATACAATCCAGCAGAAGCATTGATGAATATACTATTTGCATATTTCAGACGGTAGTAGACCTGAATGCATAATTCACATCTTAAATTCAGATACCTTATGTGACAAGTATCTTCAAAATTTCCATAATTTTTTATCAATTTTTCATGGTTCTGGAAATGCTTAAATAAATTCTAAGTTTTTTTGTTAAGTGAATTACTCACTTATTTTGAGAAATAGAATAACAATGTGAAGTAAATGGGATTCTTGGAAATGTCAGTCCAAACCCGGGAGTCCAACAGTGTTAAATATGATCACGACCTCATTTAATGGGTGTGATGATCCAGGTAAAGTTACCATAGCCTTGTCATAATCTCAGATACTATAAACAATAGATCAAGTATGTGGTGACCTTGCCTGGCTTAACTGAAAAATAGACCGAACTGGAAAAAACTTAAGATCACTTAACATTGACATGAAAAAGTCGCGTCAGATGAAACCTCCGTAACATATACATTTACACTTTTCAATCATTTCATTCACCAAATACTGCTTATCTTTAGTTTACAGTATTTGAGAAATAGACTAAATGAGTAAATCACAAAATCTTACAATCCTTCCATAAAACAAATAAAGTTGACCCATTGCTTATTGTTTAAAAAAACCAGACCAACACGCAACTTAACACGGATCAATAAAGGTAAAGGTCAAGTTAATTCTGTGAGAATGACTGTGTGTGATAAAATATTTCCATACACCAAATATAGTTTTGACCTATTGCATACTAGTATAGTAAAAGTCGCAAGAACATGAAACATTGGCATGAGGTCAAGGTCAGATAATACATGCCAAACAGACATTCAAACCAACAAGCATTATATGCATCAAATATAAATGACCTGTTGGTTATAGTATATATTAAGACAGACAACCAGGAACTTTGATGAACTTAAAAATGAAGTCAATGTCAGATTACACCTGCCAGACAGACATGTTTACTTTTCAACTATTCCATGAACCAACTATAGTTGACATATTTCTTACTATTGTATCCAAGAAGCAGACTTATCCAGTAGAAACTTAACATCATGAAAATGAGTTCAATGTCAGTTTAAACCAACCGGACAGCAATGTACGTACACCTTAATTAGTCGTTTAATACACCAATTGAAGTTGATCTATTGTATATTGCTTAAAGCTTTTGAAAAACAGATTAAAAACACAAACACAAAACAATGACCAATTAACCATGAAAATGAGGTCATGGTCAGATGATATCTACCAGACTGACATGTACAAATTACATTCATTTCCAACACCAGATATAGTTGATCTAATGATCATAGTTTCCGAGAAAAGAACATCATCACGTTCTTTAACCTGGCCTACTTATCCATAAAATAGGGTCGGTCGATTTAAGGTAAACGGTGTCTGACAATCATGAGACCTTGCAATAAACCCATATACCAAGTCTAGTTATCATATTTCACACAATAAGCGAGAAATTCACGCGAATTTGTTTTCAAGCAATCGCTAAACGATGAAAAGGAGGTCAAGAAGAATGCATGGAAAAATGAGACGGAAACTTCCGTCTAAAAAGGGATATCTGTTGAAAGTGTGAACCATTCGGTTAATTCAAACGTTCGCAATACTCAGTGCTGTAAAGCATTTAAAGAAAATCGTACTTAATTAATTCCTTATTGGATTGATTAAGATGCGGAGCTATGATAATGGTAAGAGAGGGCGGACCAACTAGGCAAAGTTAGAAGTGAAAGATGTAAAAAGTCTGTTGACCATATATGTAGCTGCACAAGCAGGACCAGGGCCCTGTGTCTTCTCTCTATACCCACTGTTTGGTAATTTCCTAATGTGACTAATGCCTTTTGGTTTGATAAAGCAAACATGTGCTGGTTTAACAATCTAATAAAAAGATCGTTACTATACTTAAGCTTAAACTGCCCTTTAACAAAATGTTGGAAATGGCTAGAGAATGTGAGCCTAAATAGTGTCTGTTACCCCTGAAAGAAGACAATGGCAATTACGTACGAATCCAAAGATAGTTTGACGTAACAGAACCCTACAGATTTGGTTGAAGGAGGCTGGCGGTTCCACACATATGTTTAATGAGAAATTAATTCGATTTTTATAATCGTTCTTTTACAACCTTTTGACGTGCGATCTACAGAAATATGAAATATATAAATATGATGACTAGACCAAAACGTCCGACTGCGACAAAGATGTTCCTATATCAAATCCATTTTCCCACAGCATTGCCATTTCCAACTACTCCATAGGTGGCTTACATAGCAACATTCACCAACATTTAGTATCTCCCAAGTTCATAAGCCATAGTTTTACTGAATACATTTGCAAGTAAAAAGCTGTATCTGTCATAGTAATCCTCATTGGGGCATTTACATTAACAAAGCAAGTCAAGTTTGGATTAATTATGCTTCATCGGCATGAAATGAAGTTCCACGTGTTATTTCAAAACTTGTCTTATAAACACATATGTGGTAAGCTATGCTATTTTAAAGTATTTTTGAAATGTAAGCATTTTATGATGCGGCAATAACATCACCAGTCTGACAATTAAAAATATTGACATAAACTTACCTTCAATGTGGGTCTCATTGGGGTCTAAGCGTGACGCGGGATTGCCTATTTTTTATAAGCGTGACACTTGAAAGTCAAATTATTGTGGCGTGAAAACGGGAAATGAGGTCTTGCGGGACCCGGGAAATGACCAGTGGCGGTCCAGAACTTTTCCTAAGGGGGGCCCGCTCCAGTCATGCTTCAATGATTCCCTATATAATCAACCAAATTTTTCCCACGAAAGGGGGGACCCCGCCCCCCTTGATCCGCCTATGATGACAAAAAAAAAATAGAATTGCTTACGTACATAGTGTAAGCGGGATACGGGAATCTGACAAAACAGTAAGCGGGATCCGGGATTAGACCCCCTTCAATTGTACTGTAGTAAACAAAAGTTTCGAAACATGAGAAGCAACAAAAAGATAGGGCGTCAGAAAGACAGATTATCGGAGTTCAACATCCAATAGACAACAATATGACTTGACAATGCAAAACAAACAGATAGGAAATAACAGAAGAAAACAAAATTCCACCTTTAAATGTAATATTCAATTCGAAGAAATATGAAAAAGTTACTTTATATATTAAGAAAATCATTGAAAAAATTACTTTAGAAATAGTGATAGCATGTATAGACAAAAGAAGTACACAAATAAAATTTAGGTCTTCAATAAAAGCATTTGACATGGAGTGTTCCGTTTATGTCATGTCTTAATCTTTATCGTTTACTTTGTAATGAAGTAAACAGCTCCTGTATACAGACAATTTGAGAAAACAAACAGATATACATGTCATACATGTACAAAGTCTGAAGCAAGAACATCCCAGGTCAACCAGTGAAAAGAACCGTCGCTGAAGAAACAGTTCTTTCCAGAAAAAAGGAGCCAACACATTATCGATCTCAAATGATGACATGATGGTAACACAGGTATTTAAAAGATTTTAGAATACTTGAACTGGGATTCTCAATATTACTGAAATTCAGGTTAAGAAAATAGGAAAAGTACAGTTTACAGTCTGTTCATTCTGCTGTTGGTTATGCATTCGTGAGGAGTGTAAATAATTTGAGGATAAAGATATATCAAAGAAAAATAATTTTTGTCCGCCAGGACCAGTCCAATGACCAAGCTGTCGGTTTGTGATTTGAATAGCCTAAATTGTGAATATTAATAACAATTATATTTGATATTCTATTAATAGGGAGCATCTATTTGAAAGGAGTTGTTCTTCCTTTATCTGTTCTAGTTTGTTATTTCGCTTTTTTGCAGGTCCCAGAAATTCCTTTACAGACATGACCATAGATACATGTTGTTTTCTTAAAGTTTTCTGTGCAGTAGCTAAGGATAGCGAACAGAATCCCAGTCTTGATTCGAGAATATTAGGAGGCCTTTATATGCAAGGTATTGAACCTTCTCCGATATATGGTTGTTTAGGGTGTAGTTTTTTTGTATTGTCCAAATGATCCGGAGTTTTAATTGTTATTTATAAATATGCTGATAATGCTACAAACTAAGCTGGTATTTTCATCGGGAACGAAATGTCTAAACAAAGTGGCATCGACTGTGGACAGTTCCTCCAAGTACTTTTGAGACAACTCGAGCTTCATCCTATTGACCAGCTTCAACAACAGTTTTTCAATTTGTCAAGAAATGTTAGTATTGAAATGTGTTCTCTTTATGTCAATAGTGTTGTTTGTACGGAGGCATAGAGTCATGCATTGCCTTTAAAAAGTTGATGGCATATCTGTCTGGTTTTCTAATGTATGAATATGCACTATTGCATCTTTCCAATCTTCCAACCCACTAACCCCAGAGTTGAAATATGGTTGCTAGACTAGGACGTGCTAGGGGTGCAATCAACAGTTTTTTTCTATGACGTCATATTTTCAGGGACCATGTATAAGTGACCCTTAGTGGTGGACTGATTAATAAAGATACTTGCATAAAACTAGATATCACTGGAATCAGAATGTTCTCTAGTTTATAATGGAATAAAAAAAAAGTGTACTTTTAATGGTATAAAAAAGTTTTATCCAGAGAAACTGGGAAAAACATTGCCTAATTTAAGCTTAAATAAAAACCTGAAATCAGGTCATGTGCACACCCCTGAAGACATGATACCTGCACATTTTTCATAATCAAAATTGTATGAATTTCATAGATTTTTACCTGGTCTTTCAAAAAATTCATGCTTCAGGGTACGTTCGCCTGCTCCGAAAAGAGCTACAGTGGCTGCAAATAAGTTTTCAACTTTCACTGCCAAAAAAACAGACTGTTTACAGTGTTGTCTCCCCTTAAAACATGTATATTTAATCTATTTTTTTAAATTAGTTTAATCATTCAACCTGCTTTAATTGAAGTTAATTAACATATCTTTACAACCAGATACAAAAAACATGATACTTTTTCACCAATTATGTTGATAAAAAGGGACTTCCCTCCATGTCTATTTTTAGTTGGGGAATAACCCCATGTTTTTTATACGAAACTGTTTATAGCACCCTAGTCGGATTGATGTCCTTTAATATCCTGTTTGCTATATTGTCTGGACAGGAGGTCTTCGATGGATCAACCCAAGAGTAGTTTGAACACCCCTTAAATGGTTATCTATATTGTTTTCCTATTTATAATATTATACTTTATGAGAAATCATACTGCTTTAATTCTACTTATAATTCAGTCTTCAATAATAAGCTTATCACGAGAAGTTACTATTTCGGTTTGTTTATGATGATGGATATGTGTTTAACATCCATTAGCTAATATTGTATGCCTATCAGGACAACATGTATTGACTGGATTATATTTCTATAATTGTAAGTGAAGAACGATGTTGAAATCCGACTATTTAGTTTTGTATATATACATGTGATGTCTGATTTAAGTATGTGCTACTTCAAAAGGTAAGTCCAAAAAGAACACAAAAGTGACCAAGCAGTCAACATTTTGCAAACAAAGATCTATAAGAAAGTGATTTTGACCAAATTATAAATATATTCAGAACCACTCTTCAATGAATTATAGATTTGTAGCTGGTAAAGCAACTTGTATCAGCATCGGTTGTAATGTTCCTTCATTCCTATTCGCATAGCTTTCAAGTTCTGCTGCCTGTCCCTCATACATGTACAACATCGTTGGGATCTGTAATGTTCCTTCATTCCTATTCGCATAGCTTTCAAGTTCTGCTGCCTGTCCCTCATACATATACAACATCGTTGGGATCTGTAATGTTCCTTTATTTCAAATTTCACAGCTTTCAAGTCCTGCTGCCTGTCCCACATACCTTTTTACCACATCGATTGGATCCTAAAAATTTAAATCCAGTAAAATGAAGATTTACTGTTTTGCTTTACCATAATTTGTCTCTCATGTCTTTAGTCTGCAAAATTTCTATCTCTTTTGGGAAGTTGTTATATATTGTTATACTTTGATAAGAAACATATTTTAAAGGAAAAAAGTGGAGAACAACAAGAAGTGAGACACTAAAACTAAAGCGTGCAAGAATCTTAGAAAAAAATATCTTCTTTTAGTAGAACTGTCTACTACTTTGAAGCACCAGTTACAATTTGAATTGTTGTCCTTCCAGCAAAAAATTCCCCATGACTGAAACTTCTTTTATCTTATTGATCTCCTGTATCTATAAGGCAACCTCTGAAAGCTGAGCATTCTCATTGAAGTGGGAGCGGTATCTGTGCGATTGTTTTCTCCTCAATACAGCTTTTAATAATACTAGTAGTTACATGCCAGCTCTGAAGACCTCCTGTTCTTGTGACATTTCTCAGCTGCAATTCTTCAGTTTTCTGAAAGGTGAACATTCTCATTGAAGTGGGAGCGGTATCTGTGACTGTTTTCTCCTCAATGCCGCTTTTAATGACAGTTACTGGATAACTCTGAACACCTCCCATTATTGTGACATTTCTTATCTGCAATTCTTAACTGTTCTAATGCTGACCATTCTCATTGAAGTAGGAAATGTACGTATCTTTGTAACTGTTTTCTCCTCAATGCCGCTTTTAATGATGGTAGCATGCCAACTCTTGAACAATTCTTCAGTTTTTCAAACAACTCCATTAACATCTTTGAACACCAGTTTTCTAAAAAGCAACAAGAGATCAAGGATGATAAAAAAAAGATTATTTACAATCTTACCTTCCATGGAAATACTTGCTCAAAATACTATCCAATTGTTCTTATGTTTTAGTTGAAATATCTAAAATTTGTAAACTTGGCAATAGGATTAAGTTATTTTTCATTCAAAACTTAACAATATTTGATGTAGGAAAAAATCAAAAATATTTTTTAAGAGTGCCCATATAAAACATATCAATAAGTAATAGATAGACATTTTGACACATGTAAACTCATTGGATAGTTAATTTGAGACCATGTGAATATCTTTCATAATAAGAATCCACATTCATCCAAATTGTTTCAAACAACAGACTTTTATGCAGTTTACATGAGTATTTTTACATTATCAAGCTTGAAATTTTGAAAATGTAAACCCCAAAAAATTGAAAAAATATATTTTATGCGTTGGTTCTTTAAATACTCTTTAAGTCATTGAACAAAACATGTTAGTATACATGTGTAATGATAGCTCAGTTAGCTATTAAATGTAGATGATTTCTTTTCCAAATTCTTCCCCAACCACTCCCATGTAAAACACACCAATTTCATGTTTCAGAAGTCTGCTGTTTGAAACAAAACAGACACCATCTTTCATCTTCTGGCAAACTTCATACATACAACGCAAGTATACTTTGTTTGATATATATTTTTATTCACACCACATTCACAAAATCACATCCAAGTTAATTTATATAAGTTACGATGAGTCAAAGCAAATTAATTTTTGTTTCCAAGAAGGAATAAATTAACAAAATTTATTTTAATACTTATACTTAACATTATTAACTAGTCTCTTTCGAATAATCTTCAGAGCCCTTCCCTCCCAATTTTAAAAATTCATTTTGATATGCTACTTATGTATTTAATGCTGTGTAAACTGTAAACATTAAGCAAAAAAAAATTGTGTATTTTTGAATTATTTATGTTAAAGCAAAAAATAAAATAATGACTTTAGGCTTTGAAAAATTAAACATGAAGCTGATGGTGGGATAATGAATAAATCATGATTTTTCACACATTTCATAATTTTTTTGAAAAATAATTTCATTAAATCAAAGAATCAACCAAAAATAACAATTCATTCAAAAATCACACAAATTCAGTTCACACAAAATAACAGATAACAGTTTAATCCATACAGTTCAATTCAGTCTGCAGCAAATCCACACACGATTCGATCCAGTCCATCCTAAGATCCACACATTTTGTTCGAGTTCGCGTTTTTGTCACCCGTACAGATTCGATCCATTCTGATACACACAAGTCTAGTTCATACATATCCATTTGATGGAAATGTTAAATCTTTCAATTTTCACCCATGATCTGAATTTCACACATCCAAGTTCTTAAGTTCATGATTCAATAAAATTCATTCGTCACTTAAAACCGCACCAACATATTTTTTTTTAGAATTTACAGATAAAACCATATAACTTTTACTAAATAACAAACAACAGAAAAAAAATAATATAAAAATATTACTCTAGCACTAGAACATGTATAAAAATTGGGAACTGGGAACAACCTGATTCTGAGTTTTATATTATGCTGAAATAATTATTACATTGATCTATCTAGTTTACTAATTTCAGAAAAAATGATATATTTACTGTTAAAAAAAATCTATGGGAATTCAACTTGAGCAGATTATGGTAATATGACACTACTTTTTTAGGTTTTTTTTCACCATCTAGCTACAAATTCTCTATTTTTCAATACTGGTACTTCTTTTATAAAGATTTCGACAGCTGTACGAACATTTAAATGGATGTTTTTAATTTTTACAAGAATATTGCAATAAGCGAGTCTCGAGTCAAATAAACATAAGGGAACTACCATTTGATTTTTATGGGGGGGCTAGGATGAAAAATTTTGTCCTGCATTTTTTTTTAGTTGTAATCTCTGTCCTGCCTTTTTATTTTTCACTCTATTCGGTCCTGCCTTTTTTTTAATTAGTTCACCTGGCCCAAAGGGCCAAGTGAGCTTTTCTCATCACTTGGCGTCCGGCGTCCAGTGTCCGTCGTCGTCCTCCGTTAACTTTTACAAAAATCTTCTCCGCTGAAACTACTGGGCCAAATTAAACCAAACTTGGCCACAATCATCATTGGGGTATCTAGTTTACAAAATGTGTCCGGTGACCCGGCCATCCAACCAAGATGGCCGCCACGGCTAAAAATAGAACATAGGGGTAAAATGCAGTTTTTGGCTTATAACTCAAAAGCCAAAGCATTTAGAGCAAATCTGACATCGGGTAAAATTGGTTATCAGGTCAAGATCTATCGGCCCTGAAATTTTCAGATGAATTGGACAACCCCTTGTTGGGTTACTGCCCCGAAATTGGTAATTTTAAGGAAATTTTACTGTTTTTGGTTATTATCTTGAATATTATTATAGATAGAGATAAACTGTAAACAGCAATAATGTTTAGCAAAGTAAGATTTACAAATAAGTCAACATGACCCAAATGGTCAGTTGACCCCTTTAGGAGTTATTGCCCTTTATAGTCAATTTTTAACCATTTTTCGTAAATCTTAGTAATCTTTTACAAATATCTTCTCCTCTGAAACTGCTGGGCCAAATTAATCCAAACTTGGTCACACTCATCTTTGGGGTATCTAGTTTAAAAAATGTGTCCGGTGACCCGGCCATCCAACCAAGATGGCCGCCACGGCTAAAAATAGAACATAGGGGTAAAATGCAGTTTTTGGCTTATAACTCAAAAACCAAAGCATTTAGAGTGAATCTGACAGGGATAAAATTGTTTATCAGGTCAAGATCTATCTGCCCTGAAATTATCAGATGAATCGGACAACCCTTTGTTAGTTTGCTGCCCCTGAATTGGTAATTTTAAGGAAATTTTGCCGTTTTTGGTTATTATCTTGAATATTATTATAGATAAAGATAAACTGTAAACACCAATAATGTTCAGCAAAGTAAGATTTACAAATAAGTCAACATGACAGAAATGGTCAATTGACCCCTAAGGAGTTATTGCCCTTTATAGTCAATTTTTAACAATTTTCATAAAATTTGTAAATTTTCACTAACATTTTTTTACTGAAACTACTGGGCCAAGTTTATTATTGATAGAGATAATTGTAAGCAGCAAGAATGCTTAGTAAAGTAAGATCTACAAACACATCACCATCACCAAAACACAATTTTGTCATGAATCCATCTTTTGCTTTGTTTAATATTCACATAGACCAAGGTGAGCGACACAGGCTCTTTAGAGCCTTTAGTTTATCCTGACTTTTTTTACCTAAATTGTCATCCTGCCTTTTTTTTTTGCAAAGTGTCTCATCCTGCCTTTTTTTTTTACTCAAAACTCCTGTCCTGCCTATTTTTTTCAAATTTCATCCTAGCCCCCCCATAAAAATCAAATGGTAGCTCCCTAAATACACCAAGAACCCAATTTGCATTTGAAAAATTCTAAATAACTTTTGAACTTCATTTGAAATGATGAATTTTGAAGGGTTGCATCTATCTTTCTACCAGTGAAAAAAATCCAACAAAGTAATATAAATTGTTTGTCAAATGCAATATATATATTAAAATCTAGTCTGTTGAAACTTGAAAACAAGTAAACATGTTTTTCAAAACGTAGACAGGCAGGGGCGGATCCAGCCATTTTAAAAAGGGGGGTTCCTAACCCAGGACAAAGGGGGGTTCAAATTACATGTCCCCATTCAAATACATTGATCGTCCAAAAAAAAGGGGGGGTTCCAACCCCCGGAACCCCCCCTCTGGATCCGCGCCCGACAGGACTGCTAAACTATAACTTTTGTTTGCATATTTTCATCAGGCCATTTTAGAATTTGAAAAGAATAGTGCTGAAATAAAACAGGATATCATGCATTAACAGTGAAACATGTCTCAGTTAAATACTGCCGAAACCAAAAACAAATTTTAACTAAACTGTTGTACCAATGTCTGCAACAACTGCAACCATTCTGAAAGTGATCAGTCTTTTAAATTTAGACTGTTTTTTTACAATTTTAGTGAGTGCACCACCTTTAAAATTGTAAGCCTGATTAGGATTAAAAAAAAATATTGAAAATATTTAGTTTTCGTCTAGTCTACATGATTACTTTTGAGGATTTAAGTACTGATGCTAAAACAATAACAATTAATAAAAAGTCCTAATTCCAACCACTAGGTTGCTGTTGTTGTTGTTGAGGTTGTTGTTGTGCCCCTCCCCAGCTGGCATAACTACTGCCATCAGTCCCCCCACTCCATCCCCCAAAGAAACCCCTACTGCTGTTTTGACGTGTTGAATCATAAGTCTGACTAGTGAAGGAATCACTTGCTGATGCGGGCTGGGTGGTTTGCTGAACAGGTGGAGGTTGTTGCTGACCAGGAAAATTTGCTTGACCACTTAATACAGCTTGAGCAGCTGCAAACATGGCAGAATTCAACAAATTCATCCCGAACTGGTTGAAATTGGGATCACCCATTGGTGCAGGAGGAAGGGTTTGAATTGGTTTCCCTTGTTGCTGCACATTCCATCCACCTTGATAATTATTCTGGTTACGAGAACCACCAGAATTCTGATACCCTCTCTCCTTATCCTTCATCACTATTTTTTCAGAATTTTTTGGCGCTGCTGTTGTAATGTAAACACTAGCTCCTTTGATAATATGATCTTCACCACACAGAGCTCGAGCTATTGCTGGATCTGCAAATGTAACAAATGCAAAAGCTCTAAATGGCTTAGGAATGAACACATCAACAACTTCCCCATACTTGCTGAAGTACTGACGTAAATCTTCTGTAGTTAAATCTTCTGTACATCTGGCAACAAACACTTTTCGACTAACCATCTGAGCAGCACCTTCCTAAAATTTTAAATCAAAATAAAGTTCACATTATATGTACAGTACACAAAGAGTGAATCATTCAAAAATAAGTGTTTTTTTTTAAATTGAATGCTGATGACTATTATTCCAAGACAAAATAAAAATATATGTGTGGTTCCAGTAACCTGACCGACCCTAGTTGAACACCCCCCCCCCCCCCCCCCCCCGAACTTTTTTTTTCATTTCCGAAAAATAAATTTTCAAACGATCAAATTTTGAGGATTGTGAATTAAAATAATTAAATTCATAGATTTCTGTCATCTAAATTTCCATCACAAGTATCTGTTATGGCTAAAATGCAACAATTCATAACAGAATGCAACAAAATTAACTAAAAATGTATCATGACTGTTTATTTTACAACCAAACACATGTAAAAATGGGGGACTTCCGGTTGGGGCATGTATAATACCGGAAACAATTTTGGTAAACGTACACAACCTTTTTCCAGATTTTGACATTCAAAAACAAACAAAATTGAAATTTTTTTTTTTTTTTTAATGATAAAATGTGATAGAATTAATACTGTAATTATATTTTCAAAGCATCATTTGAAATTTTGATCATATTAACTAAATATTATTTACAATTCTTGTTTACTGTTAATATGAATAACATGAATAAAGTTTAGGTGGGCATAACATTGAACAAGGTAAGACCATTGTACAGGTCTCTTAAAATGTTCCTGGTTACTACACATATAAGTAAAACCATCTAAATCCCTACTTACATTAGAGTTTGGAATTGTGACATCACACCATCTACCATCAATCATATGTCTTTGTGAACAAACTTTCACCTGAGACTCGTATTCAGAAAATCGAATAAAGCCAAAACCTTTGGACTGTCCTGTTTTTGGATCTCTCTTGACCTAAAATTGGAGTATATATACTTGTTTTCATATTTCTTAAATCAACAAACAATTATTTGCATTATGAAAACAAGCTCTGACATTCCAGACATTCCTACAAACCTTTATTCATTAATTCAAACAAAAGACTATTCTTCCAGGTACTATATTAATAGACATAATCATGATAAAATTCAATTTGGTACATTCTATGCTGTAGAAATTTATATTAACCTTCTTCGAGTACTTGCTAATTTTTTTTTTTAAGGAATACTCTATTTCCCCATTTACAGAATTGTTTTTCTTTTCAAATGTTTTTGTATCATGACCTTTTGTGAACATTTGTATATTTACAAGACAAACATTTCTATCAAAAACAAATGTATAGTGAGTTCCAAGACTAACCTGAACCAGCAAAAGTTCACCAAACTGTGAAAAGTACCGCCTCAGATCATCTTCTGTACTCTTCCATGGCAACCCAAGAACAATTAGGTCACTGCATCTTTGCTTGTCTAGACATTTGTTCTTTGCTCCTGGATTCTCAATGCCTTCCTCACCTTTTCTTTTGTTTTCTTTATAAAAAGAGAAAGCAAATGTTTAAAATTCAATGTTACTTTTGGAAGTTCCAAACACAAGTCAATTGATATAATTTGGTTATTGAAATGAATATTTCAAAATTAAAATTACCAAAATGGAAATGTAAATTGAGAAAGATGAATCGAAATTTTAATATGAAAAAAATCAAATACAGCTTATTATTAAGAGGACAACGTAAAGTGAAAATTACCCAGAATAAAACAGTCAACTTTTTATAACTCTGTATTTTTATATATCATCATGATCAAGAATGTATGTTAGAAAACTCATGTTTTTCTCTTCTTTTTATTATATCTATTAGTTTTCAAAGAGTTTTAAGCTATGGATTTTTAAGAAAGCTATTCATTTTTTTTTTGTTAGTTTTATATTTTCTTTATACATGTTTACAAGGAAATGACTTACAATACAAATTCTTGCTGTAAAAAAAATGGAAATAATAATTTTTCCAGACAAGATTTTTTTTTAAAGACCTTGACTTTATGTAACCCATTAGGATCTTGCAGAGTCAGTTTTTTCCCCAGTAAATATTAATGCTATTAATACTTTTTGAACACCACCTACATTTACATATGATCCGAGACCACAATTATTTCATAGTTTATTTCTTTAGACAATAAATGCAAATTTAAAAAAATCACACCTGCACTTTCTCCATAATTTTTTTACAGTATGTTGTACTACTTTTGGGACAAATTATATCAAAATTATAGAAAACTTCATCGGCTCTTACTCAAAATATGGACAATTTTATGTTAAGGGGGTCTTGAAATCTTTTGACAGCTTCCAAAGTGCTAATTTTTAACCTCTTTCAACTGGACCAAATCACTACTTTACTTTAAAATTCATTACCCAAATTTTTTGACAGTGTCATTTCACGCCTTGACTTACTATTTGAGGCATGAAACATGGAGAAATACATTTGGAAGGGGTTATAAAAAAAATTGGCAAGTAACACACTAGGGACTACATTCGTGGACAACGAAAATCAAGAGGCGACAATTGTAACCTCGCACCTAATATTAAATAGTGTAATTAATTTACATGGGAGATAATTACACATTTCAATTTGCATTCTGAGGGAAACCCCAAACATTAGACACTCTACTGTCATTTGGACAAATATTAAAAAGTTTGTTATTTTTAAATACCAAATATATACAACAATATATACTCTTTAAAAAACACTTTATTTAAAGTTATGTCTTAACGTTTTCATGTTCTTATAATTATATTAATTTTGGGATGTGACAGACTAATTGTAAACAAGGTCAGCGCCCAAATTCGAAAAAAATGCCATAAATAATAAAATGTTAATAAATGTCTGACAGTTCAAGCAACCATTACCTTTTGCAAAAACTACAATATAGACGTTCTGTCCCCAGTTACCATCAGGTGGGAATAATGTACCATCCGTCAGTCGAATGCCTCGAAAATTTCCAGTGGTTGGATTTCTGTATTTCATTCCACATGCTCCGGGGAACTGGGCAGATAAAGTTGACAAGAGGAGAGTTGCATCATCTTCACTAGGGATTTCAATTGGCTCTTCACCTTCATCTTCCGCCACTTGAATATACTGGGACATTTTGAAAATAACACTGAAAATGGATTTTATCTGTTCAGTTTCATGAGGAAATATTATACTTCCGGTTCCAACAGCGTTCGTAGCGGGATTTTTTGGAAGGTAGTGTAATACCTTAACAGTGAGCTAAAACAGAATAGACAACGACGGTCTCGTATATTTTTATTGGTTGCTCTATCGATTGATTACCTTTCAATCCCACTTTCAGCACTTCTGTGCTATTTTGTGGCGGTCAGTTTTTGTTGGCGAAGGAAGACACTGGCCGGAGAGATTTCTACATATAAGGCACAAAATGTGCACCATAATTCAGTTACCTTGTTTTGTAACCCCCATTTACATAATGGTTACATTGGTTACATTGGTTACACTCATACCATAGATGTAATTGGGTATTACATCTATGCTCATACAAACTATCAAAAATCATCATATTCAGAAATTCTCAAATTCTGGTACATTTGTAACCTTCATTGACCTAATGGTTACATTTGTTACACTGGTTATACACATGAAAGAATCCCTTGTAGCCATCATGTTACCATAGCAACCCCCCATTATTCATGGCTTTGAGGTTACATACATTGTAAGTTATTTAGATCACAATGATTTTGCGGGATTTAGGGTTACATGCATGGGGAATCAGGTTACAATGGTTACATCCATGGGAATCAGGTTACAATGGTTACATCCATGGGGAATCAGGTTACAATGGTTACATACATGGGAAGTCGGGTTACAATGGTTACATGCATGGGGAATCAGGTTACAATGGTTACATACATGGGGAATCAGGTTACAATGGTCATTGCTTGATATCACACAGGTTCCCGTAAAATGTTGACGTCATAAAACAAAATATCTGACGCCACAATGGAAAAGTTATTGTTGTTGACGTCAAAAGTTCAAGCGGCCGGGTCAGCCGGGATTAGCGATAAGGTGTATGAACCAGCTGGTAAACACACTAAATATTCTTTTAGATACAGTAATATTTTGGATATACCACAGGTAAGAACTACCTCATATGGAAAAAAATCTTTTAGTTTTGCTGCTGCTTCTTTATGGAATAGCTTACCAGACCACTTCAGGACTGTTAACAGCTTCTCACATTTTAAGAGTCTTGTTCAGTCCTGGAGTGGAACAGAATGCTTTTGCTCTGCCTGTAGATAACTTTGTGTTACAATATTTATGCTTTTTATGCTGCATTAACAGCTTGCTTTGCAACTGAAATTTTGTTTTTTTTACTTTTTATAATTTGAAAGATTTGAAATTTTTACTTTATAAATCATAAATTATTTAAAAAATAATTTTTAAACAGAAATTTTTTAAAAATTTTAGTGCTTCATATATATGTTTTAGTATTTTGAAAGATACATGTATATGCTTTTTGCTTAGAGTTAATTTTTGGTGCTGCTTTTTATTATTTATTGCATGCTGCATGCCTTGTTTTATTTGTTATTGCATATTTTTTTATATTCGGTGAAAAGCTCATTAGAGCTTATGTTTGTATTGTTTGTCAATATGCCGAATCCAAATAAAGTTTTACTTACTTACTTACTTAACATGAAATGATTAATTTTCTGAGTTGTTTAGGTGCAATATGAAAATGTGTAAATAGAACCTTGGTTTTCGCCTGAAATTTCTCCCCGTAAAAGTTTATTTATTTATGGCAGTCCATTACAGAATTTAAACAAATCAAATATTTTCATTCAATTTCTGCACAAGTTTCATAACAAAATATGAAGGTTTACTGATAAATTCATCATATTAATTAACTCGACATCATAGATACCAGGATGGAAATTTATTCTTGCGCTATACGCGTTTTCCTCCAAGAAAGTTTCATTAACTTTGACCACGGTTTTACAAATAATTTATATGTACCAAATTTTAACCTCAGAATGTAACATTTTCAAGAAATTCCTTTTAAAAATCCATAAATAACGGGAAAATTCATCATATATAATTTCGGCATGATGCGCTGGATACTCTTTTGACTATAAACAGTTTTTGTATAGCTATTGTAAAATCATACGACGGTTTGACAAAGTTATTAATATATAAAAACTTTAACCACATACTGAACCTACATCTACACAGTTATAATTTAAAAAAAAATGCAAACCACATTTCGAATCTAAGTACATAAGGAATTGCTTTAAAAAAGGAAAGCGACTATAGAAATCAAGGTAGATTTAGACTTTGACAGAAAATGAACAAATATATAAATATGACACCAATTTTGTCATTTTTATTCGAAATTACAAGCAATCGAAGAATTTTAGACTTAGAAGGTAGATGTACTGTTAACCAGCAAGTCGCCATACAGTGGAAAACAAGTTGCCATACAGTAAATTTGTCAACACGAGCTAGACTTTTTATGGTCTATTTTCTTTTAAAAACATCTTTTTGACAACAAATTTCAGTAAATATGATGCCACACTAGAATAATCTAAAAAAATGTCAGGAAAAATAATGAAAAAGTAGTGTTGTCAAATCGTACACTTTTTCCTAACCAGTTACTCGGATAATCGTTCGACCGATTAACCGGTTAACCGGTAGTTTAATTTGGTGTTTGAAAACCTTGTCAATAGTACCCGTCACATAGATAAGATGTGGTATGAGTGTCAATTTGACAACCTTTCATCAAAGTCATAAATTTGCGATTATGGAATTAAAGTTTGTCCTTTGGCATTATAAGGCTTGTCTGTGAGGATTCCTGGCGAAGTTTGACACTTAATAATCTAATACACCGTATTAACTATAGTGTTTGTACAAACTTCAGATTGAAAAATAAAAAAAAAAACATCTTGATCTCTTGGAATTGATTATGTCTGAAACCAATTATTCTTTCCTTTTCTCTTGTTGTCTCCGAAAAAAGGTGGAGTGTTTCAATTTTAAATTAATTATTAAAAAGAAGATGTGGTATGATTGCCAATGAGACAATTCTCCACAAGACAACAAAATGACACAGAAATAAACAACTATAGGTTTCCGTACGACACGTTTCTTTACTTTGTTTGCTTGTTTCTTTAAGCATGTTACTCCTACTATCACGTATACATTGAGAACATTCACATTGGTTTGCATTTCACAATTTTTGAGTTAACATTTTGTTTAAAGAAAGACTAAGCCTTGCACTACGGAGGTTGCACATTTAGATGTAGGTTTACACAATATTAGATCAAAAACGAAATAATGAAGTAATTAGTAAAATTTAATCGCATTATTGATTTAAAGTTACTGTTAAAAAAACATGTGTACTAATTATGTTTCTTTAAGATCCTGCCCGAGCTCTAATCAACTTTATGTTTTTAGGATTAACAAAACCAATCAACATACTGGACAATTGATCTGTCAAATTAATTACCACGACGACATATTTTAGATAAAACATAACTATTTATTGATTTCAATACAAATTTATATCAAATCTATCAAAATTGAAAAAAAGTCCGGTTAACCGGTTAGCGTTTTTGGTATTCGGTATTCGGTCGTTGGTAGTTGGCTCAACGGGCGAAAGCTCAAGTCCCCGTAAGCTAACAGGTTATCAAGAATGAGATACCGTTCCCTTTATTGAAAATTCTCATCAATAGCAACATACTTAAAGAATTTAAATGGTTTATTTTTAATGTTTTTTTAGTTTATTCATCGTGTTAATTTGGAATCTAATGGTCATTGAATATAGAGAAAAGTCTAAACCAGTTTCTTTATAATATGTTTAAAAGGAGCCATGGGGTAATTGTCGTTAATGAACGTGAAATAATTAATGTTCGGAAGGTTTCTGTTGAATCTTGGTTCTCGGCTGGAATTGCTCCCCGCCAAAAACGAATGCATTAAATTATCTATCTTTTACAGGTTTTAAAAAAAAAAACTTTTTGTTTTAGATTTTACTTTTCTTGGAATATCGACTCCATCAAATGTTAACGAAAATCTATTAAGGTTTATGAATGTATCATGTGAACAAGTTCCAGATCGTTAAATTGCGTAAAGATAAGACCTTCTTTATACTGAAACAATGGAAGAAGAAAAAAATGCTTTCAAAATTTTGATTCAGACATTATCCAGAAAAAAAAGCTTCTTCCATCATAAAATCCAATACAGGTTTGACAAAATAATTGATATATAACAAACTTTTATCCCAGACTGTATCTTCTTGTGCAACAAAGATTTTTTTAATTCTAAATATGGCAATATTAAACATATAATTTCATCATTATGCTCTAGATACTCTTTTTTGTCATGAATAGTTTCTGTCCAACTTCCATACAAAGGTTTGCTTAAGGTATTGATATCTAAAATAAACAGCTTTCAACAACATACTTATCCTAGTGACACCACCGACGAAATTTAGAATCACATATGTATTGCTTTTGCACAAGACATGACAGAATATGTCTCAGGTGCACCTCAAATGAAGTTGATGATGAAAAACATTTTTTATTCTCATGTACAACATCACAAGATAAGAGAAATTATTTGAATTCCACTATTGACTTACTATGCCCAAACTTTAAGCATTTGATTCCTAGCCAAAAACTGATATGGCTTCTTAATGTAGAGAATCTTGATATTTTGATATCTGTCTGTGAGTTAATTGATGAAGATAAAATATAACTTAAAAGATAAATATTTAATCAGTCTTTCTGCACTAGGCACGAGGTTGGCATGGTGGGGTACAGGACACGTCGTTATGGAACGCCGTAGCTGCCTTATGTGTACTTGTTTTTAGATACGCTTATACTTTTCAATATATGCACATAGTTTTTCTATATATGCACATACTTTTTCTCTATATGCACATAGTTTACTTTATATGCACATAGTTTACTTTATATGCACATAGTTTTTCTATATATGCACATAGTTTTTCTATATATGCACATAGTTTTACTATATACGCACATACTTGTTCTCTATATGCACATAGTTTACTTTATATGCACATAGTTTTTCTCTATATGCACATCTGTTACTTATTCGTTTTTAATGCGCGGAGTATACGGTTGCACTTTGAATTAAATCGTTTTTCAATTGTGTTCATGTCTCTGGTGGTAACAATGTGTTCTTACAGATGAAATGACCCTATAAGCGTGATTGCAACCGTTCCAGTGCTCGGCTAATACCCTGTTACTTATTCACTTATAATACGTTTGTTGTACGTTGCACCTTTTAAAAAAAAAATTCAATTGTGCCCATGTCTCTTGGTGTAACAATGTGTTCTTAGAGATGAAATGACCCTATTAGCGCGCATGTACCCGTTCCAGCGCTCGGTTGACACCCTGTTATCTATTCGTTACCTATTCGTTACCTATTCACTTATAATACGTTTGTTGTACGTTGCACCTTTTAGAAAAGGATTTTCAATTGTGTTCATGTCTCTGGTGGTAACAATGTGATCTTAGAGATTGAATGACCCTATTAGCGCGTATGTACCCGTTCCAGCGCTCGGTTAATACCCTGTTACCTATTTGTTACCTATTCGTTACCTATTCACTTATAATACGTTTGTTGTACATTGCACCTTTTAGAAAAGGATTTTCAATTATGTCCATGTCTCAGGTGGTAACAATGTGTTCTTAGAGATGAAATAACCCTATTACTGCGTATGTACCCGTTCCAGCGCTCGGTTAATACCCTGTTACCTATTCGTTACTTATTCGCTTATAATACGTTTGTAATACTTTTTATGTGTAGTGTAGTATGTTCAGACTTATTTTTGTTTGTACGTTTTGGATGATTTTGTTTAAATATTCCATGTGTAATGGCAGTGTAAACATTCAGAGTTTGAATTTATTAGAATAGTAAATTTAACATTTAAGAGAAAGCTGTACTTGTCACAAAGCTGCCACCAAAAAATAGGGACATTGCTTTAATCTACAATTTTCTATGACAATGATAAATGTTCATTAAGAAGAGCAAATTTTTATCTTTTATTCATCATATTTGATTTTCAACCATATTTGTCAGGGTTCTCCAAGGAAAATATGTGCAAAAGCAGAAACATGTAAATACTTTAATTTTATATAACAGGTAACAGGTTATTTACCGAGCGCTGGAACGGGTACATGCGTGCTAATAGGGTAATTTCATCTCTAAGAACACATTGTTACCTCAAGAGACATGGACAAAATTGAAAATCCTTTTCTAAAAGGTGCAACGTACAACAAACGTATTAAAAGTGAATAGGTAACATGGGATTAACAGAGCGCTGGAACGGGTACATGCGCGCTAATAGGGTAATTTCATTTTTTAAAACACATTGTTACCATTAAAGACACGGACACAATTGAAAATCCTTTTCTAAAAGGTGCAACGTACAACAAACGCATTATCAGTGAATAGGTAACGAATAGGTAACAGGTTAATTACCGAGCGCTGGAACGGGTACATGCGCGCTAATAGGGTCATTTCATCTCTAAGAACACATTGTTACACCAAGAGACATGGGCACAATTGAATTTTTTTTTTTAAAGGTGCAACGTACAACAAACGTATTATAAGTGAATAAGTAACAGGGTATTAACCGAGCACTGGAACGGTTGCAATCGCGCTTATAGGGTCATTTCATCTGTAAGAACACATTGTTACCACCAGAGACATGAACACAATTGAAAAACGATTTAATTCAAAGTGCAACCGTATACTCCGCGCATTAAAAACGAATAAGTAACAGATGTGCATATAGAGAAAAAGTATGTGCATATAAAGTAAACTATGTGCATATAGAGAACAAGTATGTTCGTATAGAGAAAAAGTATGTGCATATATAGTAAAACTATGTGCATATATAGAAAAACTATGTGCATATATAGAAAAACTATGTGCATATAAAGTAAACTATGTGCATATAAAGTAAACTATGTGCATATATAGTAAAACTATGTGCATATATAGAAAAACTATGTGCATATATAGAAAAACTATGTGCATATAAAGTAAACTATGTGCATATAAAGTAAACTATGTGCATATAGAGAAAAAGTATGTGCATATATAGAAAAGTATAAGCGTATCTAAAAACAAGTACACATAAGGCAGCTACGGCGTTCCATACGTCGTACAAGTTCTATTACCTTCTTGTTTGTGATATTATTTTTTTTTTATTAAACTGGTAATATTTTATCTTTTTTGTAATTTGTGCACTTTGGCATGTCAATTAGCATTGTCCCTTGGTGTCTCTTGCAGTTGTGTCACTTTAAATAGTACTGACTCCTCTGCACCAGGCACAAGGATGACATACCATTTATGTGCAACTTCTTACAATATCTTACCATATCATTAATGTCCCGATACACATTTTAATATGCACCCACCTTGCATATAGCACCGTCCCTTGGTGCCTCTTGCAGTTCAGCTAGATATATTTAGCCTACTCACAGTATTCTTTTTTGTTACTTTCCAGAGGTGTGCCTGAGACAAAAGTTTTATATATATACTAATATGTGATAACTGTTGTTTCTTATTTGTGTTTGTAACTATGTGTTGTTTATTATATTTGTAAAAGAATATTATATTACAATGATATTATATTATGCTCCTTGTGAGCCCATTTTATGGAAATAAAGCATCTTCTTCTTCTTCTATAGAAATATCACAGGCTCGACAAAAATGCAAACCACAATTCACATAAGATAATGAATTCATTTAAATAGAAGGAAAGTTAGTAAAATTCTCTGAAGATTCACAACTAGTAGATTCAGACTTTGAAAGACAATAAAAAAATCTATAATATATGATACCTTTTGTTTGGAATGTAAAATTCGTCACTTTTATTGGCATTTGAAAAAGATTTACAGGGCTGATGTACTATTTAAAAGTAATTTGTAATTTATTTAGATTACAATATAATTTTTTTTTATCAAAATTCAAGTGTGCTCCCGGGCGTTTTGACGTAAACGTAGCTATACGCGCCTGAGAATTATATATCAGAAAATCATTTCTTAAGCGGCACCCTTATCAAATGAGTGGAAATGCTTTAAATTGAAAGAAATCTTAACTTGTTTACTTTTTTTCTATTTATCTCCGTTGTTAGTACCCAATTTCCGGTGGCGATGATACACAGTGATATCCAAGGGCACGTAAATGACGCTCATGCGTATCAACAAGTCGGACCACTTGGACCTAGTGCACCTAAGACTATCCTGTTGGGTGCTTTATTCTAGGAGACAGTATAGACCCAAACAATCCTCCTTTATTCGTTCCATATTTATAAAGTATGTGTCGATATAATAAAAGAAAATTACTAAACTTGTGTCATCTTAGTCACTTTTAAATCCGTTATCAAACGCTAATTAATCTCGTCGTGAAATTCATGGAATACTTGCCACTGTATAACACAAAAAATAACCACAATAGGTCACCGTAAGGCCTTCAACAATGATCATAGCCCATATCGGACAGTCAACTATAAAAAAGCCCCGAAATTACAAATGAAAAACAAGAAAACTTTATAACTAGTTATTTTACTCCCGAGTGCAGTCGAAAAGTTCCGAAAAAAGTAGCTAGTTGAAAAGTACCGGAACAATGTAGCTAGTTGAATAGTTAGTTAACCTAACTCTAACCCTAACCCTAACCCTAACCCTACTCTAACTCTAACCCTAACCCTAACCATAACCCTAACCTAACCCTAACCCTAACCCTTACCCTTACCCTTACCCTAACCCTAACAAACCCTAACCCTAACCCTTACCCTAACCCTAACAAATAGGAACTTTGTTACTAGTTGATAAGTTCCGTTTGACTTTTGTGGCTAGTATCTTTGTTCTATTTTGAAAAGGTTCAAAGATAATATGTTGCGCTTTTACTTTGCATCAATTTTCCAAATGGAACTTTGTGACTGCATGGTTGATAAGTTCCGTTGGAACTTTTGGGCTGGTTTGTTAGTGCCGGTGTTGACTAATTTGGCAAAAAGGAACTTTTTAACTAGTTGATATGTTCCGTTGGAACTTTTCAACCAGAGGAAGAACAATGTTACTAGTTAAGAGGGTGTCCATGGAAAAACCAGGCACTGGGTGGCACATGACATATTTTGTTTTCAAAATTTTTTCATCTATTTCATATCACAAATTCATTCTTTCTTAAAGTTGAATTTTGTTTTTTTTATTTACTGCAACAAATAAAGAGAAAAAAAAATACATAGAAAGCACTGAAAATTCATCGAAAAGGGGAGATAACTCTTCATTTTGTACAAAAATTTTTTGCATTGTTAAAGAACTTTAAAATCATTTTATGAGCCATCCACTGTTCATTCAAAAATATCTTTGACATATATATCCTTTGTATGATATAAACATTGCATTGGAACCAAAAATTCAGTGGGAAAAAAATTATGTTGTGCCACCAATATCATAGGATTTGACTGATATATACTTGGACAGCCTCTTAATAAGTTCCTCCGGAACTTTTCGGCTAGTTAGTTCTTTCCGCCCTGAACTTTTCAACGTCGGAACAAAAGAGCATTTACATTAGCAGGATCCCAAATAAAGGCAACAGTAGTATTCCGATGTTCAAACTCATAAATCCATGGACAAAAAACAAAATCGGGGTAACAAACTAAAACTGAGGGAAACGCATTAAATATAAGAGGAGAACAACGACACAACACTACAATGTAACACACACAGAAACGGACCAAGCAACAGACAAAATCCCACGAGAATAACAAATATAACATCAAAACCAAATACATGAATTTGGGATAGACAAATACCGTGACACGTCTTATCGCAATGTGAATTTACACTCAAAAATAAGAGAAAACAAACGACGCAACGTTAAAATGTAACACATACAGAAACGAACTATAATATAACAATGGCCATATTCCTGACTTGGTACAGGACATTTTTAAAGAAAAAAATGGCGGGTTGAACCTGGTTTTGTGGCATGCCAAACCTCCCCTTTTATAGCCATGTGAAATATAACATTAAGATGACAACTCAACACTACAGGACTACAATATAAATAAATTGGAGAATACAATTGACAAAGAAACACACGAACAACAGCCAACAAAAGGCAACAAGTTGAAAATTTTAATACGCCAGAAGTGCATTTTATACACACAAGATTTACTAGTGATGCCCAGATACAAAAGTTTGAAAGCCGAAACAGGCACAAAGTCGAACAGCATCGAGGACTAAAAGATTAAAACAGTTGTGCCAAAAACGGCCAGGGTTTTCTGTTAGTTACCAGAACATCATTATTATTTAGAATAATTTATACTTTTGCAAACAGTAAATTTATAAAATTAATAAACAAAAGCTGTACATCCCAACCATCACCTCTTCCTGGAACACTAGTGTAACAGTACAACATATGAAAGAAACTATAAACATCAGTTGAAAAAGGCTTAACTCATCAGATAGATACAATTTGAAATACATCTAACAAAAACACAAGTGGACGTGGCCGGGTACTTGTACATCCCAACAACAAACAGATACTTAGAACAGATCGGAGAGCACTCACAGATACTGACAGCTAGATCAAAGCCAATAAAAACTAATAAAAAACTATGCATTTAATACTAAATTTTCATTCATTGCACATCCAACATCCAATGGATTTAGTGTAAAGACGCAATAAACAGTTAGAGATAACTGGACCTGACCTTTTGCAATGCCAAGATACTGGTATCGACAGATTGTAGATATATGAAAAACTGGTCATTATCGTGATATATGGAATACCCACAGGACAGTGGGATTGACTTAGACAGCGATAATGACTGAGCCGTAAGTATTTGTACCGTACGCGTACAGTCGGATTTAATGTAAGAATTCGGTCATGTTTATTAGATACAAATGTGTATTACAGATTAACTGGTGACCCGCTGATTGATACTTTGACACATAAGATTGAAACAAGAGCAGGGGTCCAGTTTATATTACAGATCAACATAACTGAAAATATCTCGAATTGATATAAAATGTTCAATTTTAATTGGAATAAAAACCTTGATATTTTAACTATTTAAAAAAGTCCTGTTAATTTAATCTGTTAATCTCAGGTACTAGTATTCAATTAGACATTTGCGGAAGCTAGGTCTATGCCTAGGATAACACTTTAGACTTACGATTACAGGTGACAAAAACAAGGGGTAATCTCAAAATACAAAAACAAACCAACAATACATATACAAAATTACATTCCAGCTCCTTTGTTTTAACAGCCGGATCACCCCTACCAGATCACCCCAGTTTGAGTTTCTTTGTTATGCATGCTTTCCTTTGTTCAGTAACATTTTGGCGGGAATGTCGAATCCACTATAAAACTTATAACTAATTGTACTGAACAAAAGACGATCTATCTAAATTCACGTAGAAAAAAAATCCAGTGTATATGCTGGGATTGATCCACGCCTGTTAGAACAAAGGAGCTGGGATGTAATAATTAAAAAAATTTTGAACTTTGCAAAATTTCATGCATTTTCTTATGGAACACATATATAGAATACACAACAAAAAAAAATTGGTAAGAATAAATAAAATGATATTTATTCAATTTATATACCTTACAATTGAGGGAAATATTTTCTTTTTTCTTTAAAAAATACACAATGCCAGACTGCTGATATATAAAGCAAAGGATTGTTTTCGGAGAAACACAATACATGTAAATTTATCAATAAAAAGTAAGCATTTAATGTTGAATGGTCTGAATTCAAATATTCATATAGAGAGTTTTATATTTATAAAAAAAAAAATCAAATTTCAAAAAGGGGATTTTCATAGCATTGTGTTGCTTTTTAAAATAAAAAAAAATCTAAAGATATACAAATATTAAATTTTACCTGAAGCAGAAGAAAAACAATTTATCCTTCACAAACTAGATCAGTGCTATTTCATTTCATCCATTGAAATGATCGTTACCTATGTTTTATATTTAGTTCATTATAAAAAGTGAACTTTTATTTAGGTTTGAATATTACAATGGGAAAGGATAGTTTTGTAAGGTCACTCGAAAGTGTGAATATGTTCTAAATTGGTCTTGGGCTTAAATCTTCATAAAACATGACCAAGTATTGTCTAACCTATAAGTGGAAAGATTTTTTGTTAGAATATCTAGAACTATACTAGAAAAACCGTCACAACAGCTGTTTACTTGTGTTACATCCCAACTCCTTTGTTCTAACAGGGGTGATCTGAGCACCCCTACCAGATCACCCCAGTTTGAGTTTCTTTGTTATGCATGCTTTCCTTTGTTCTGTAAAGGCGGTAATGCCAAATCCACTATAAAACATATAATTAATTATACGGAAAAGACTATCTATCAAAATTCACGTAGAAAAAATTCAGTGTATATAACCACGCCTGGTAAACTATCTAATCTCAACCAAATGTTGAGACGGAAAAAAGTATTCTGGCACTTCCTGTTGAGCTTTTCTGGTTCAAAATATTCAAAATAAACACAGGGTAGGTCGACTTTTCGTCAATTTACTGAAAATCAATGCGTTTTTTTGTGAAATCGGAGAATGTCATGCCATAGATATTGGAATTACAGTTTGTCTCGTGTATAACACAAATGAATATGATTTAAAATGACATCGTAGTGACTTTTCTCCAGCCGGTAAATGTGGCCAGCGCAGTCAGCTATTGACAAAATGACAGTGATATCATTGATAAACTAGCATATATATCAGTAAATTAGTATTTTTCTATAACATTATAAACATAAAATTACAGTTTGTTCTTTTTCTTTACTAATATAATTTCATTAAGCTAAATATGTTATAAAGTATGTCATGTTGAGATTTTCTGGTATCGGTTGAGATATTCTGGAACAATGTTGAGATCTTCTGGTGAATGAAATTTTCAACTATAAAAAGAAGCTGTGGTATGACTGCCAATGGGACAGCTGTCCACAAGAGACCAACATGACACAGACATTAACAACTATAGGTCACCGTACGACCTTCAACAATGAGCAAAGCCCATACCGCATAGTCAGCTATAAAAGGCCCCGATATGACAATGTAAAACATTTAAACGAGAAAACTAAAGGCCTTATTTATATAAAAAAATAAATAAAAAATAACGAAAAACAAATATGATTCAATATGTAACACATAAACAAACGACAACCACTGAATAACAGGCTCCTGACTTGGGACAGACACATACATAATTTATAATGTGGAGGGGTTAAACATGTTAGCGGGATCCCAACCCTCCCCCTTATCTGGGACAGTGCTATATATATAACAGTACAACATAAGAACGAACTTAAAAAATCAGTTGAAAACGGTTTAACTCATCAGATGGACAAAAATGCAATTGGACGTGGCCGGGTTCTTGAACATCCCGACAACAAAAAGACACTAGGAACAGATTTGAGAGTACTCGCAGTTATCTGACAGCTGGTTAAAAGCCACTAACAACTCATAAAAAAATCATGCATCTAAGACTAAACTATCAATCCGTACACATCCAACATCCAATGAATTTAGTGGAAAGACGTCATAAACAGTCAGAGAAAAACACGACCTTGTGTAGTTTAGTATCAATTACATATACAACTGTCAAAATTCATAAACTTGCCGTATATTGTTTGACATTTCAACAGTCATTTTAATCTTGTCTGTAGTTATCACAGCAGCTTCTAGAGAGGCCCTTGTCTAAATAGTAAATAGCTGTGTTTTTTAAGCATCTCCAGGGCTAGAATTTATTTAGTTATTTATGTGTAACATATTTGTTTTTCGTTCATTTTTTTTTATATTAATAAGGCCGTTAGTTTTCTCGTTACAATTGTTTTGCATTGTTATTTTGGGGCCTTTTATAGCTGTCTATGCAGTATGGGCTTTGCTTATTATTGAAGGCCGTACGGCGACCTCTAGTTGTTACTTTATGTGTCATTTTGGTCTCTTGTGGAGAGTTGTATCATTGGCAATCGTACCACAGAAAGAACATTGATAATAAAACGGATACATACAAATTGAAAACAAATCGCGTAAGAAAAAGCAATTATTGGTATTTTAGTTTTCTTTAGTATCATGAATATTTTTGGCTCATCTTCTTAATTATGATCAGGCAAAATTATTGGCTTTTTATTCTGACATTTTTTTTATTCCTCTTCCACCCCATTTTTCGGCATATAACACGTCCGTTTTTATTTGGCCATTACATCGCGGACTCCTAACGGATGCAAATTTTGTAAATGAAAATTTTTGTTTATCCTTTCGGCGTCGTTCGACTTATCTGGTAAGGTGTGACCAGTTTTTAGCAGATATCGCATGCTTAGCATAGACACACACGATTGTTTTTTAACTATCTCTCATAATTTATCTACGTAGAATTCAGTTGATAATCATTAAATTCATTCATTTCATCAAAAGTTATTCTCATTTAAAATAGATAATTGCAAAAGAGATGTACATACAAATGGAGATTACCTCTAACTGTCATAATCTGAAGGAGGACTCCCAGGTAGTACAAAAACATTTTATTGATATTTTTAAAATATCTTGCAAAATGTAACCAAAATATCATCCAAAAACATGTTTTTGACGTGATATGTCTGGCTTTACTCATGTGAATAGCATATTTTATGGAAATATTTGTTCTGAATGTTTAAAGAGCATTATTTTTAAATATCTTGATTATATATTTAATTAACATAATTTTGATATAATTCAGTGTCAATTGAAAATATCCAGACAACATCTTTCAAACATCTGGACAAAAATATTCTTCTTATGTCTAGGATATGTTTTATGGATGTCTACCAAATGTTTTTATATACAGTCTGTCAACCATGTACCCATTTTAATAAAGAGTTCATGATTTAATGTGAATTGCTTTAGTATGAAAGATTATAAGTCATCTCTTAAAATTCAGACGTTTCACAACTATCAAATGGAAAGCGATAATTTTTTTGGTGTCAAACATCTCATAATTTCAATTACAATGAGTAAAATGAAACTATATCCAAATTGTATTTGTTGTTTTGGGCTGGTTTTAACTATTTTTTATTTGTGCATAAAAATATTTAATCATTTAGGTAAATACATTTAAATGACTACACAGATTTGAAAATGTTAGATAAAGAGAATGAAGAGCACATTTTTTTTGTTAGAACGTTGGAATAATATAAAACATAAATTTTCAATTACGTGGTATAAAAGGGGAGATAAGTACCTAACAAATTCAAATTCAAATATATTTTATTGCTAATCAAAGCGCCCACAAGGAGCAGAACAATCAACATTAATTACATACAAATGATTACAAGTGATTCAATATGATTAAGACACAATGTTATAAAAAAAAACAAAAAAACAAAAAAACAACCAAACCAAAAAATATTTATTAAGACAAGTACAAGAATACAACAAGCACAGTGTTTAATAATATAAGGGGGGTCACTGGGCATTTCTATATCTATATATCATTTAAGGAAACTTTCCTATATGAGGATAAATTTTCCAATAATTCTCCGAGTTTCTGGAGTATGAAAGTATCTTCAGAGGACATTAGCCAAATAAATTGTGATTTAATATCTAAACCACTAAAATTTTTAAACCGTTGTTTTATTTCATTTAAAAAGTTGAAACGAATATTTGAAAGTTTGTGGCACTGAAGAAGAAAATGAATTTCATCCTCAACCTCAGTACCGCACAATTTACAGATACGTTCTGACACTGTCAGATTTTTGTACCTTCCCCTCTCAATCTCTAAATCGTGAGCACTGATACGGAATTTTGTTAAATAATGTCTATATCTAAAATTTTCCTGCAAAAGGTAATTTTCTAAGCAAAATCTGCTTTTAAAAAGTCTATAAGTTCTGAGCTTGTTACCATATAGATTATTGCCTCTGAAATCATTATTAAGCTCAGTTTGCCATATTAAATCATATTTTGATTGCATCTTTTTGGATAAATAGTTTTTTAACTTCGTCTTTAAATTAAGTGCATAATTTTCATTGATGCTAAAGTATTTAAATAAAGTTTGAATACTGGTATACCAGCTCCTTTTCTGCTCATCATGTAGAGATTTTGAGAGGTTGAAAGCCTCTTTTAATAATAAGTCATCAGATTTTTTTAAACGTATATAATATTTAAACATATTTAACAAAACCTCCAAAAATAGAGGATATCTGCCCAGTTCACCCATAACTGCAATATTTGTTGCTTTTTTACTTATTCCAAGTATAAATTTACAAAAGCTTAAATGAGCCTTCTCTACTGCCAGGTCTCCACATAGTTTTTTGAAATAGTTATCCCCTTGAGTGTTTAGTTTGTGAAAGTTAATGTCACCCCATATTTCACTGCCATACATTAAGACGGATTTAACTGTATGGTCAAAAACATGAATGAGAGTTTTTATTTTTGGTTTATGACCCGAGAAACATTTTTTTAGTTTAAATAAGGCCTTTAACCCTTTATTATACATTTCATGTTGGGCATCTGTAAATTTGCCATTAATACTAAATTTGACACCCAAGTAGGTATAATTTTTTGTGTTCGTTAGGGGGGTATTATTTAAATGAAATTGAGTAGAAAGAAGTCTACCAGAATTGCTAAAAATCATGACTTTGGATTTAGTAATATTAACTTCCAGTCCCCAATTATTGCAATAGATCTGTAGTTTATCAAGACATTCTTGTAGAACACGTTGGCATATTGTTGGCACAATGTTGGCTTATATTTCTTTATTGGCAAGAAATATCAATGATATTTTTTTTATAAACACTGTTTTAAAAACTTTGAATTTTCTAGTTCTAGGCACAGATTATCGTAGTCCTATTTGGTATGACTTTATCATTTGATTTTTTACTGAGTCCTCAATGCTCTTCAAACACAATCGTTATTCGCTAGATAATTTTTCTTTTGACTTGATTGGAATTTTCATCCAAGTTAGATTAGATTTGTTAAAACTTTTCTATCAAAAATGAGAAGACATTCATGTTAATCTGATTAAAAAATTATATAAAAAATATTTCCTTTTTCATATCAAACATGGGCTTCACACAAATATCACTTACAAACATTAGAAAAACATTTGTCGTACATCTTACAAATATCAATTAGAAATATTATGTAAAAATGTTTATAAAATATTTCTTTTTTCATATCAAACATGTGCTTCACTCAAATATCACTAACAAACATTTGGAAAACATTTCTATCATACATCTTACAATTATCTATTAGACATATTATCTTAAAACGATTATGAAACAGTCTTTAACTAATATTTTCTAAATAAAATCGAAAAAATATAGTGTTATGATGTTATTGAAATATTCATTAGATATTACCATTTTTATATTTTTAATTAAGACAAGAAAATTATATTGATGTTACATCAAAAAGATATTTTATCATACATCAAACCTATGCTTTACATAGATATTAATCAAAAATGTTTTATAAATATTTCTGTTATACATCTAATAAATATATATATTAAATGTAATATAAAAATGTCCATCAGATATTGTTTGAATATTGCAAAGAAATATCTCCTCGACATACAATTGTTCTCATTTAGAAAACTGTCTACTAGTATTTAACGTTTTAAAAACATCAGCAAAGAATATTTATTTATTTATTATAAAAAAATATTTACAAAACATGTTTTTATATTAGCAAACAAACATTGGAATGAAATATTATTGTTAAAATATCATTCATGCATAATTTCTGATTAAAAAAAAATGTCTATAAAATATTTTTTGGTAAATATTTTTGACAAACATACATATAACCAGTCAATAATATCATGAAAATATTATGTGTTAGCTGGGTTGTTCTAACGGACAAATGTGGAACTATCTCCGGACACTTTTAAGACAGTTCTAGCTAGAACAGTTCTAATCAAGAACTGATTTGGTCATTGGTAAGTTCTACCTAGAACTGATTTACACAGTTCAACCTGGAACTGATCCTGACAGTTCCACAGCTAAAACAATTTACGACTAGAACAGAACTGCGACCTGATTTCGCCACGAACGCATCACGATTGTTTTGAACATGTTTAAAGTTGGCTACTCTCAACACGATCACCACCGTAACACGACCAAACTGCACTACGATCGTCAATAGCATTATTTTTTTAGAGATCGTAGTGCGATCACGACCTAGTGTGACGGGGCCCGTGCC
Source organism: Mytilus galloprovincialis (assembly GCA_037788925.1). NCBI lineage: Eukaryota > Metazoa > Mollusca > Bivalvia > Mytilida > Mytilidae > Mytilus > Mytilus galloprovincialis. Next base: position 40,234,916 of record CM075333.1, on the reverse strand, counting down.
AGTTATAAAATAAATGTTGCTGAATATTACCAAATATGAAGGATGTGCCCTGAATGCAGTTGTGAACAAACATCAAAGTTTTAATTATTTCAATACAACACCTGTGATTACACTAAGTTGGACGTCACTTATAATACTCACAAAGCAATTTTAAAATCGTCATATTTTTTTTGTGATCAGTATTATATTGACAAAAATGACATCTTTTACTCACATTTAAATTATCACCACCCTGAAATAATGTGTACGAAAAAATAAACCTAGAAAAGGGGTCCTGTTCGATTGTTTAGTTTCTAACTATTTTATTTCTTTATAAATGTATGCATTTTCTGCATTAAAAAATGTCTGTTAGGAATCGAATTCATCCAAATCATATTAATGAATACCCATTGTAAAATAATCTTATTTATATTTGTAAAGCATGCATTTTTCTATCGCCAATGCTTAAAATCGTATCTGTATTTAGATTTTATGTTACCACAGACAGAACACATGAATCAGGTTAACCATAAAAAAAAGGTAAACTCGAATAGTATTTAGCGCAACCAGAAAGTCTCAACATTGTGACAGAAAGACTCAACCAATACCTTTATATCTCAACCATTTATATTTTTTTTATTTTTCTGCTCAGTGTAGGCTTGACAAACAAATATTTGTTCAATTTACATACGTGGTTATCGTAAAGCCTAAAAAAAACACAAAAAAATTGACATATTTTCTTGCTAAGTCATTAATATCATAGCAGTTCTATCGGATTTAAAGAATTAAACATTATAATCCGTAGGAGAAAAGTGATTGTGACTTCAATTATAAATATTTTAAACCAAGAAGAGACATATTAGTTACAATTATGATTTATCTATGGCATGACATTCTCCGATTTTTCAAAAAAGTCGTTGATTTTCAGTTAGTCGACGAAAATTCGACCTACCCTGTGTTAATTTTCAATATTTTGAACCAGAAAAGCTCAACAGGAAGTGCCAGAATACTTTTTTCCGTCTCAACCATTTGGTTGAGATTAGATGGTTTACCAGGCGTGATAACGGGATTCGAATTCAAGACCTTTAGCATATCAAGCCACGACACATTCCACTACACCAGGACGACTGGACACCAACTATCAGTAATTTAACATACTTAAAGGAAGCAAGATATTTTTATAAGTTGGGCGAGTTGGCAGACTTGTATTCAGTGGGGTTTAAACCCTTTTCGTTAATAAAATGAGTTGTCAGACTGATTGTTCAATGTTATATGTCATGTATTTATATATTGTTTCAATCGAAGAAATATGTACAATAAAGTAAAATAAAATATTGTATCGCTAGAGAAAATAAGATGTTACTGCGAGCAACTAATCCTATATCTGTGTTTGCCTTAATTATAGCCTATTGAATTTAGAGATTAAATACTTTAAATTCGGACGAGCAGGGCGAGGGAGAATTTAAACCACACTCTGGCCTCCGGCTATCGGGTTGATCTTACACTGATACACCGCGTCCTCGTGGGATAACTATTAAAGAAAACTGATAGATTTCAAAATGTTTTGATAAATTGGAAAAGTGATTCAGCGAGATTCCGGCAATATGTTATTCAGGAAAAGCAATTCTTATTGAATAATTGTCTTGAGTTTGGAATGGAAAATGAACTCTGCATTCCAGCAAATGAGGTGAGAATTGAGAATTAATTTTATTTAGTATGCCTTACATGTAATCTTATCAACGTATATATATCTTGCTCCTATATGCGAGCAAATTCCCTGTAATGTAGTAACCAAACGGCAATAAGCCCATTGGCGGATCCAGGGAGGGGTCGGGGGTTGGAAACCCTCCCCCCCCTTTGTTTTGGCCGATCAATGCATTTGAATGGGAACATATAGTTGGAACCCCCCCTTTTTGTTCTGGGTTGGGACCCCCCTTTCTTTAAATGGCAGGATCCGCCACTGAAGCCACAGTGTTAACATTATTTTTTCGTGGAAACAACTATTCACTGGAACCAACTACCAGATAAAGTTGTGCACGCAGGTTCTGTAGAGGCATTTAAGGTAGATTCATGGTATACCGCCATCTTGGATTGTACAATTACAGTACAAAATCGGTCTAGTTATTTGCCCAAATCAACAAATATGGAAACATATTTGCAATTTAATGGTTAGACTTTTATCTCTATTAAGAAAACTTGTAAATTTATTGTATTATTCAAAATATTTTAACAAATATCAAGCTTTTTGGTTTTTAAAATCATTTTTTTCAAATGAGCCATTTAAGGGGAGATAACTCTTTTAGTACAAAATTTATACTGGACTAATAGGGAAAATTTTTATTTGTACCTGTGGCAAGAAAACTAGTTCTGTGACACCATGTTTTCTTTTTATTTTCTTAAAATATATTATGAAACCTATCTTCTCACAATTTATTTCAAAATTCTATCTCATAGAATTTTTTTATGCACTCTTATGTGTTTTTTTCATGAACAAACTAACCAAATTTAGGCAGTTTTCAACGACTCATAGCTCGAAAAATAGCACGGTGACCCATACTTTTTTATATTTTTGAAAAAAGCGTAGTAAGATCTTCAATTTGGCAAATTATAAAAAAAATCTGTCTCAAAAAACATTTACTTATGATCTACCTTAAGTCTAAAGAGCGCCCTACAAGAACACCGCCCATAACAACGGCGCTCTTCTGCTCCAACGTGTATAAAAGCCTTAACAGGATTCTACACGTACCAATACAGATACAGAGACAGTAGTAGTAAATTTGCTTTTTTTCCCCATATATATATATAGTGACTGTAGGCCTATACTTCACAGGAAAACGTCATACTATATATAGTTAGATACACACACAAAGCTAGGCAGAAGTTCATTGTAAAGAGAACATCATACGCATACTATTAATACAAATAAAGAACAGAGTTCCAATGTCCCCCGCGTTGGACATATTTTATATTTCAAAGGGACATAACTCGTTTAAAAAGTCGATCGTCACTATACCATTAAAGAACTTGTCCGAGATATTGCTGATATAAACCTAAAGTATAAGTTCGCACTTTGGTATACCTGTTCCTTTACTTTCATCTTATATAGCATTGATGTGTTCCCTCGGTTTTCATTTTTAACCTGGATTTTTTTCTCAATCGATTTCGGACTTTTGAAGATCGGTAAACTACTGCTGCCTTTATTTTTTTTTATAAAAATCCGATAAGAATTGTGCATATGAAAGCGCTTACGAGGCCATTTTTCATAAATTTAATATTTTCAAGGGGCAAAACTCCCTTTTTTTTTTTAAAGTAAAGCGTATACCATCATGGAACTTGTCCGATATATTACTGATATCAGTTTATAGTATAGGTTTTATAAAAAAATGTTGCAAGAATTGAACCATTGAGAGTGCTACCGAGGCCATTTTCCATAAATCTTAATATTTCCAAGGGGCATAACTCTTTAAAAAAGTCGATCGTCCACCATTATAAAACTTGCTGAAATTAACCTATGGTTTTAAGTTTTATAAAAATCTGGAAAGTATTATACCCTTAGAGCGTCAACATGACTAGACGGACGGACGGACGGACAAACCGGCGGACGCATAGTATTGCCATGTCACCCGCAACGTGTTAAGCGGCTAACACAAAGATAATTTGCAGAATAGAAGAAAAACACACCTGTTACTAGCTGAGGAACCATAGCTCTTTAGATCCATATGATATCTTTTGTCAGTTTGCAAATTGTCAAAAACTATCGAAATCACCTCTATAAGGGCTACTGTTCCGCAGCTTACTAATTACATGCAAAAGTCGAGATGACCTAAACCAAATTAGCTATTAAAAAAGCTTATGGGCCTGACTGAACAAAGATATAATTTAGTGGAAGCTAGGGAAAAATAACAAAAAAATGGAATTTGGAAATTTGAGCATCCCCGTATAACAGGTATACACTGGGTTTACAGAATAAGTTTTAACTCAGTAGGGTTATGGGCCAAAATTACAAAAAACTAGAACATCTAACGATAAATGCAAAAACATCATCTACATAGCATCTTATAGACCTAAGATCTCGTGACTTATAGTCCAAATATAGTTATGACATTTTGAAAGGCTACTTTTTGTGACGCCTTTCTACTACAATACTTATGGCGTCTTCAAAGGCTTTTAATTTTTATGCTGTGACGCCTTTTAATGTACGTCATAGTTATTTGGACTACGTGACCTACTGTATATCTTCATCAAGATTGCTCTCTCTCCCTATATATAATGAATATATATAATCAGTGACCGCTATGGATAAACTTAGAATTGTGAGTAAATCGCAAATACAACTTTTTTTTCTAGTGTCTTTATATATAAAAAAGAATATGTGGTATGATTGCCAATGAGACAACTATCCACAAAAGACCAAAATAAATAACACAGACATAAACAACTATAGGTCACCGTACGGCCTTCAACAATGAGCAAAGCCCATACCGCATAGTGAGCTATAAAAGGCCCCGATAAGACAATGTAAAACAATTCAAACGAGAAAACTAACGGCCTTATTTATGTAAAAAATGAAATATGTTCATATTATATATAGTTAAACACGAAAATAATTGAAGTAAACGGAAAACAAAATCTGAAGTAACAGATCTTGGAAAAAAGGGGTAGGGCCAACACAATTGTTTTATCCCTATATTCTTTTAACAACAAGGAAATACATTTCCCTTCATGTCAAGATACTGATAAAAACTGTTCCTCGACCTTAAATGACGATCTACACATATATTTTTTTTGCATTTTTGGCTTTGTTGATGAAACACCATATTTTCATCAATGTATTTAAAAAGTATGGATGTAGATAAAGCTTTGTCCGACATCGGGACTGCATCTTTGATAATTATTCAATTAAATAGTTTCCCACAATATATGTTAAGAATGTCAGGAGAGAAATGAAGCTCATTGTGTCCCCTAGTTGCAATAACTTAGCACAGCGTCCTTGCAGAGAACGTGTACTACCTTGTTTTTTGTCCGCAATTTTCTTATTGTCCGAAACTTGTGCTTATATCATTGAGATAATCAACAAAAGTCAGTAAATCAAATAATACCTTTAATTGATTGGTTGATTTCACGTTGTTTTCTTAATGTCCAGTGGCAAGTATTTCACTCATGTTTCAGGATAATGTAACATTGAAATCGGATACTAATTGCACATTAGAAGTTATGAAATTATAGTACATTTCATGAAAAGGAAATACGCTTGAATATAAAAGGATTTATCCGACTTTCTCTTCACGATAGGGTTGTTAAAACTTTCAAGTTTTGTCTTCAAAGTACCTTTGCCGGAGTTGCGGGGGGGGGGGGGGGGGGGGGGGGGTTATATACAATGCTTAAACAAACCAATCGCTCATCTTTACGATGAGCTTTTCAATGGAACTATGCATCTTGAGATATACAATTGCAAAATATTTGCAATTACAAAATAATAAAAAAAAATATATATATGGTAAATTAACTCCAAACTTTACAATTTGTGGATAAATATAAGAATATTAACACTTAATGATCATAGCAACAAGTGTAAACAATAAATAAAAAATAAATGTCAACTTTGTCTGAAATAAAACTGAAGTTTTATTTTTCAACTGGATACCCGCTTTATCAGGCTTTTCCTTACCTATGTCTTTGGTGGTTTTCACCCAAGCTCTGTAACGTTTATTACTGAATGTATCGACATACATGTATATATTTAGAAGGGATGAATATCGACTTGAACACTTGCAACAACTCTTGCACTGCCAGGGCTGCGTTCAATATCGAAGCGGTTACATAGGGCTACGTAGATTTATGACTATTGAACTATCTGCTACATAGATATTGAAAACAGCTAGACTAGCTACTCGTTCAATAGTCATAAATCTATGTAGCTGCTACGATATTGCACGCAACCCAGTGCTCAATGTTTGTAGTTAACCTCAAGATTCACAAAATAATTATCAACTTCAGACGAGTTAAATATAAAAAATAATATAGGATTTTCCTTTTATTTCAAACATTTATAGAAGCGGACTTGTAAAATAACATTTCGTTATAAACAGTCAGTGTGGTCCAATTTTGTGAAAATAAGATCAAACATAGCGGTTGCATTAATGACTTGCAAGTTAATAATTCAACCTCATTTGAACGCATATTTATGCTACGTACGATTTCACCCTACGCTGGAGATAGCTTACGCATGTGCTAAGCATGTTCGGAGGTTTATTTTTAGAGAAAAGAATGTCAACATTGAAAAAATTTAAATCTTATATTTATTAATAAAATACGACAACAAAGACCTATAAATATCTTGATATTAAGATTGTATGTGTTTGTGTTTATCTTGGGTCGAATGACGATTGGTAGTTTTAGGAGGTCATCTCGATTGTTATTGTCTTAAATAAATAAAATTGACAGCCAAAAGTGGCGTAAGAGTAGTGTGCTCCTTTGCTCTTGATTAAAAACAACCCGATCAATTATTAAAATCAGCTTGTAGTGAGTTCCAACAAATCTAACAAAATGTTTCTCAATGGGTCAATATCAAAGTAAAAATCGTGCAAGTTGAGAAGAAAAAAAAATGGTACAAATTGAAGCATAACTTAATTCAAATTCGTACATTTCTGGTTTTCTTAAAATTTAAAATTCCGTGGTGCTTGATTCAAAGTTTTCACCAAACCCTTGTTGGTATAAACGTATATTATCGGAACAAAGGCATAATACGTGTATTGAATACACTTACAAAACTGATACCAGTCTAACAGGCTTTGTAATGAAATTAAACTCCCTAAATTCAAGACAGTTACTAAAAACACTGGAAAATATGCTAACGCAAATGCGACCATTATTAAAACACTTCGTTTGATTGTTTGTATAGTAGATTTCCTTGTAGCCTGGTGACCTGTTGGTGTACCTAATGCATTTCTTCTATACTGACTGTCCATTGTCATAGCCCTTTGTCGCATATTTTCAGTATTCGGACTAAGTTCAGTAATATCGTCTTCCAATATCCGTCTGACATTCATTGGCTTTGACCACTGCGACCGTCGCGGAGATATGTGCTTAGAAGGAACACTCGGGCGAATTATTCGTATTTCAGGTAGATCTTCAGCATATCGGTTGTCGGGGAAAAATAGTTCGTTGTCAGTTTGAGTTTGTGAAGAACTGTACGTCGTCTTCTGTGTAAATTCTTGTGTTTTCAAATTTATCATAGAACTTGACAGTCGAGTCACGTGAAATTTTCTGAGATCGACTCCCAACGCACCAATATCTTGAATTTTTACAACTGGCATTTCGTCGCGGGTGCTGGCTCTCAAAATGTTTATGTCGAATGATTTAGACCTCTGTTTTAAAGATTGTTTCACAGGAGTTTTTTGGTCTTCATCATCCCAGAAAAAGCAGCTCTCTTGTCTTCGCATTTCTAAGCTTTTCGAGTACTGAAGAAAACGTTTGCGGGATTTTATTCTTTGAAAATCGCATTCCATCGATTTTACGTGAATTAATCTGGTTTTCGACGATTTCAATCTATCTATAGGCGACATGCCACTCAATTGTCGATTCTCGATACTACTTATAGACAACCCGGATTTCATATCAGAAGTGTACGACAAACAGCCAGAGCTTATTGTTGTTAGTGGGTTTGTACTAAAACTAGTTTCTTTCTCTCTCTCTGCAGGACAAAAGTTTTCAATTTTCCCTTCGCTCTCTCGTATACATCCTTCGTTTGATTTCATTGAAGTTTTATCATATTCAGGCTGTTCGAGAATAATTGAGATTTTATCCTGGCTAGGGTCGGCGGGAATTTGGTTGTTTGAATTCCCAGCTGAACTCTTTCTAACGGAATCATCTTTCCAATTTTTGACGATTTCTGTTCCATCTAAGTTAGCGAAAATGTTTGATTGTTCAGATAACACTGAAGCTGTCCCAACACTATCTACTGAAGCTTGTTTTTTAAATTTATCTCTCTTTTTCTTGAGTCTCTTCCTTCTGGTTGAACTCCTGTTAGGCATAGAATGTTTACTAGACATGCTACTGGTGTCGCTGTCAACCCCGAAATTCCACGTGTTTCCAGCGCTTCTACGTATGTGACGTAACGGGTTCAGCTGACTTGGGTCAGTGTCTTCATCAGATTTACTATCATTGAATACACTCCCCATCTTTGACTGCTCAATAAATTCATTACTTAATTTTTCAAGTTTTTCAATGTTCCGTTTTATTTCATCTTTTGATAATACATCTAGACATGTACTTTCTGGGTTTGAACTTTCTGATTGTTTGCTTGGTGAAGTGTTGCTGCTGAAGCTTTCAATATGCAATGCATCATGGGAATCATCTTGTGACTTACTCTTTGATTCTGAAAAATCCGAAGCTCTAAATGGATTTGATAGTCGTTTAACTTTATTTAAATGCGATAGATCTGGACGAAAATGGTTCGACCCTTCGTTCAACTCCATTGTACTAACAGCCGACAACGACGAAGTCCATAAAATTCGTATCCCAATGGCATACATAGCAAAAGAAAGTATGAAAGACAACGAAAAAAAGCTTGATGCGATTATCTGTGGTATCATATATGTTGAAACAAATTTGTTATTGAGAAAGCAAACGTAACAAAACACTGATATAAAGTCATTACTCTCGTTATCTCTGTTAGCTAAATATAAAAACACTGGAGTTATACAAAGCCAGGAACACAATCCAACTGCTCGTTTCGGATTCATCTGAGCATCTATGGGGTATCTGTTTTTAATTTTCTGAAGCCTTTCATATGTTATCATCAAAGTTGTAACAAAAGTACAAGTCTCTGCCATTAAATGCAGAAAGTGATGAATGGTACAGGGTAAAATGACGTCATGATTAGTCCATGCCAACCAAATGCGTACGATTTCGAACGGACATAAAATTGCACTTACAACAGTTGACACCAATAATAGTTGTATCAAAGGAACTTTACTTCTCCATTGTTGATATCTTGAAAAAATCTTACAAAGTGCGCCAATATTGGCGCTCGTGCCAACTGATACCGCTGACGCCAGTATCACAGTAGACATTACACAAACACTGAGAGACAATGTGGTTGTTCTCGGTTCACATGTTGAGTTAGTCAAACTGATGTTACACATTCTTTTTTTAAAGGTTGTTATCTGTTAAATTCATTGAATCTCCCCTGAAAAATGAAGTGTACAGTATATGTTAATCTAATTTGATCATACGTTTAATGTATGCTTGATCTTTACACACATGTTTTATTTGAAAAGTTCCCATTTTGTAGATTTGTCATCGATAAATATTTGAGTTCGCGTTCTCTGTATTCTGCGGATTCCAATTCGAACACCACAATGACGCATATATATGATAAACATTACTGTAGTACTATAATTTTACCAATAGAAATCTAGGATGAAGTTTGAAAAAAGGCAGGGTATGAGTTTGAAAGTATAAAAATGGCAGGATATGAGCAACCATGCCAAAAAAAAAAAGACAGGATGACAATTCATGCCGGTACAAAAAAGCAAGATAAACTAATAAAAATGGCAGGACCGAATAGAGTGAAAAATAAAAAGACAGGACAGAGATTACAATTAAAAAAAAGCAGAACAAAATTTTTAATCCTAGCCCTCCTATAACATGAGTGCACACACTGAAATGTCTCGCCTTCTTTACTAATCATTGATATCATGTTGATAGTCCTAAATATAAAGTGTTATTACAACTGTCACATAAACTTAACATTAACCAAGAAAACTAAACTTGACCAATAAACCATGAATTGAGGTCAAGGTCAGATGAACCATGCCAGGCAGACATGTACAGCTAACAATTCTTCTATATAACAAATATAGTTGACCTATTGCTTACAGTAAGAAAAAAAGACCAAAACACAAAATTAACACCGAGCAATGAACCATGAAAATGAAGTCAAGGTCAGATGACACCTGCCAGCTAGACATATACACCTTACAATCATTCCATACACCAAATATAGTAGACCTATTACATACAGTATAAGAAAAACAGACCAAAACACAAAAACTTAACTATAGCCACTGAACCATGAAAATGAGGTCAAGGTCAGATGACACCTGTCAGTTGGACATGTACACCTTACAGTCCTTCCATACACCCAATATCTTCTTCTTTAAGTTTTCCAGTTTTCCATCTGAATAAAGATGATTAATAACTGGTGCATGCGTGGCCTATTTATTATAAAAAAACTAGTTAATATCTAAGTTATATACAAAACGGTGCGGAGAACAGATGCAGTGATTAAATTTTGCTATGAAATGATTCATAATAAATACTGTAAATCTGTCCTAGGACTTAGGAAAACTGCATGTAATATTTCAGCCAAAACAGAACTGGGCAGATTTTCTATGGCTTCATTTATTAAACCACAAGTTATGCTATATTTCTGTAGATTTCATACCCATGATATTAATCCTGTTAAAAGAAGCCTATGAATTAAATAAGTCCCTGCATAATGATGGTTTTCATAGTTGGTATACATTTGCTCTAAATATTTTTAAAGAGACTGGATTAAATGCTGAAGATTTTGAAACTTATGATAAACCATACAATAAAATTAAATATTCCTTAAAGATGAAGTTTAAACAGATATCACATGAATTTTATACAAAAAAAGTCTTGAAAAAACTTTCTTCTATAACAGACAGTTCGAAATTATTTCTATATAGTCAAATAAAAACTGAGATAAAAATTGAAAATTATTTATTAAAAGAATCAAATTTTAAAACCAGACAATTAATTTCTAAATTAAGGGTTAGTGACCATAACCTAGAGGATGAAGTGGGAAGATATAAAAATGTACCCAGAGATCAAAGGTTATGTAAACTTTGTAATAAAATTGATGATGAATACCATTTTTTTTCTATATTGCAAACTAAACTCAACTTTAAGAGATTGCTTATTTTTAAAGATTAATAATATAAATCCTGATTTTACAAATTATCAACTACTTTTAAAGCTAAAACAACTTTTAAATCCTAAATCTGAGCTTTTGACAGAAATTGGTGACTTTATAAAGCAATCTTTAGAATTGCGAAAATGAGGTCCATGTCCATCAAAGGTTACATTAATTACCATTTATAACTATGTTTTTTTTTTATGTTTATATTTGTAATTCTTCACTGTCTGTATTAAATGTTGTATTTGTGTTTGCTTGACCCATATGGGTGTATTTTGCAAATAAAATTATTATTATTATTAAAACTATGTACAGCGGAAATGAAGTTTTTTAAATGATAGTGGAGAGAACAGCATATGTAAGCTGATCTCTGAAAGAGTCGACTGTCTGTGTATTTACTACTGAGGTTGGTAAAAGATTCCATTGAGTTATTGTGTATGGGAAAAATGAAAATCTGTATGAGTCTTTTGATGTATAAATGTGTCTGAAGGTGTGAGAATGATGTTTTCTGGTTCTTGAGTCTGATGGGATGAGAATTGTGCTAGATGGTATAGCAACAAGATGATGTGTGATCTTGTACATCATAACCAGGCGTGAACGCAGTCTGCGTTGTGTTACAATAGGCCAGTTTATTGTGTTCAGCATGTTTGATACACTGCTAGTATTATGATACCTGTTGCAAGCATACCGAGCAGCTCTCCTTTGGACCATCTCTATCTTCGAGATAGATTCTGAAGTGTGGGGGTCCCAAACTGAGCAAGAGTATTCGAGTTTGGGACGGACAAGTGCTTGGTATGCCCGGCTCGGGTGTTGCTAAATGGCGGAAACGGAATACGGAACGGAAACGGAAAACGGAAACAAAGAATAAACATCTTTTCTTTTTGTTTATTTTATCTACATAGGCATGTTTTATATAGTATTAGACATGTTCACAAGAAAAAACCCAGAGGAATTAATTTTAAATGAAAGATTTTAAAGCATAAACTATTGAAATAATTACCAGGAGATGATGAGACTATGTTTTTGAATTATTTGATGAAGTCATGTGTACGTCGTTCGTGCGATTAAGGATAGTTAGTCTGTTCAACTTTTCGATCAATGTCAATAAGATAGCAACCCAACAACACAAAAAAAATCTGTATAGGCCTAAAAAAGGTTGACATCGGCCTCGATTCTATAAAGAGGTTGTGAAGTAATAAACTTTGAGGAAACCTTTGCATCTTTTTTTTCTTTTTTAATTGCCTTGAATCAAGATTAGTCACGGTTGTGGTGTATCTTGTTGCGTTGTTCTGCATTGGTAATTTTCGTGATCTTGTATATGGATAGAAAACGTAAAAGAAACTTAATAGGACAAGGGTGTATGGAAAAAAATCCGATATGGAAACGAGGGAACTAGAATAGACTTTATTTTTATGGATTTTTTTGACAATATCTCTCACTATACAAAGCCTTTCTCACCGTTTTGCAATACTCAAGGATTTGTGTAGTAAATCCCTGCGATACTGATATATGCTGTTTGGTATTTACATAGGAAAAACATTACATCTCCTAGAATTTAAATCAATAAATACGAATTGATGTGCAAAAAATGGCGAACAATTAGTAGCCTACATGAATATATACGATTTGCACAGTGCCCTCGCCTAGTCGTAGTCATGTCCTAAGGTTTTCAAAATCAAATTGTTTACGCTGCTTCAAATATCTAGTCCGAGATAGAGTAATCTCGGACTACAAATATCATGCCGCTTAATTCTTCTTGAATATTCAATTCCTTTCAATTTTGCATAGTCAGCTATAAAAGGCCCCAAAATGACAATGTAAAACAATTCAAACGAGAAAACTAACGGCCTTATGTATGTACAAAAAATGAACGAAAAACAAATATGTAGCACATAAACAAACGACAACCACTGAATTGCAGGCTCCTGACTTGGGACACATGCATACAGAATATGGCGGGGTTAAACATGTTAGCAGGATCCCAACCCTCCCCCTAATCTTAGTGACAACTAACTTACTATAAAAATCCGTTGAAAAGGCGTAATTCTTCAGATAGATACAAATACAAGTAGATGTGACCGGGTACTTGTACATCCCAATAACAAAAAGACATTTATAGGTACAGAGCTGGGAGTATTCGCAGTTAACTGCATGACAGCTATTTCAAAGCCACTAACAACTAATACAAGAATCATGCATATAAGACGTAAAGCATTGATGATATTTTAATAATCTAGACGGTAACACATTATGTTGGACTATACTATATGCTGCAGCATCTTGCAGAGAATGCATGTTTGAGATACTTAATTTGCAGAAATTCACAAATCTCTCCTGTTGTTTATTAATCAGGTATCAAGCTGGTATTGATGATTGTTGAAAAATTGGTGAATAATAATATGATAGCTGCTAATTCATGTTATATTTTTTTTAGGTCTAGTTATTTTTTACATTCTATGGCCTATTTCTTCTGGCCCTCATACTTTTTATGTATTGAATCCATATTCTAATTTTGTTCTCGCCCATACTTAAGTCATCAAGTCTTCCCATTTTGGATGTAACGGTTTATTAAGTGGTACATATTTAGTTGATGTCTTCTTAGTTGATACAATTATATTGAAATGTTCTTTCAATTTTTTTGCTCTGTCATGGTCGTTTTCTACTGGTACTAAGACCTGTTTTAGTCTTTATACTTTGCGAGTGTTCTTTTTTTTTTTATCTGACCTGGCCCTGCTAAGTGAGCTTTTCTCTCGTCACTTGGCGTTCGTCGTCCGATTTCGTCTTTGTTAACTCTCTGAAACTACTGGACACAATTTTATTGAACATATGTCTTTTAGGGAGTCGCTTGATAGTTTTGGTTAAACTTTACAACAATTACCATTGGTGTATCTTATTTAAAAACGGTGTTGGATAAACCTGCCTGTCTGTCAAGTTAGCCGACATGGCTTGAATTAAAACATAGTGACAAAATGCAAGTGCTTTCTATTAAGAAATGTTATGAATAACGAAAACCTGATGTGAAAAACATGTCTAATCTGAAATCGGACTCGGACTTATTTTCAAATGAGTTTAACTGTGTGTATGCTTCATTTGTGTTTCTTTATTCTACATTGGCTAGAGGTATAGGAGGAGTCAGTTGGGATCTCCCAAAAAATGATTAACCTCGTCGCATTTTAGCGACTGTCCTAAGTCAGGAACCTCTGGCCTTTGTTAGTCTTGTATTTTTTTTTTTTTTAATTTAATCTCAATTATATGTTTTGAAGTTTAGTGTGACGCCCATTTTCACTGAACTAGTACACAATTTTATTTAGGGGCCAGCTGAAGTTTCTTTCCGTTTCCATTTCCGTTCCGTTTTCCGTTTCCGCCGTTTAGCAACACCCGCCAGGCTCTTGATGTTTTGATTCAATGATGTTTTCAGGTTTCTTCGAAGGAAGCCGAGAGTTTTGTTGGCTTTCGAGATATTGTCATCTATGTGTTTGTCCCATTTAAGGTTTGATTGTAATGTGATGCCTAAGTACTTAGCAGATGTAACAGTTTCTAAAATATGATTTTGAAGAGTGTAATTATGTTGTATAAAGGTTGACGTTTAGTTGTGACAGAGAGAACATTACACTTGTCTGGGTGGAAGGCCATCCTCTTCCCATTTTGCAGCTGCATCAAGGTCAGCTTACAGTTTTAGGCAGTCACTCCGGGATTTAACTAGCATGTATATGATACTGTCATCAGCAAATAATCTTAGGCCGTGTTCACACCAAACACCGTGTATCATTTGTGTTTCTTTATTCTACATTGGCTAGAGGTATAGGAGGAGTCAGTTGGGATCTCCCAAAAAATGATTAACCTCGTCGCATTTTAGCGACTGTCCTAAGTCAGGAACCTCTGGCCTTTGTTAGTCTTGTATTTTTTGTTTTAAATTTAATCTCAATTATATGTTTTGAAGTTTAGTGTGACGCCCATTTTCACTGAACTAGTACACAATTTTATTTAGGGGCCAGCTGAAAGTTTCTTTCCGTTTCCATTTCCGTTCCGTTTTCCGTTTCCGCCGTTTAGCAACACCCGCCAGGCTCTTGATGTTTTGATTCAATGATGTTTTCAGGTTTCTTCGAAGGAAGCCGAGAGTTTTGTTGGCTTTCGAGATATTGTCATCTATGTGTTTGTCCCATTTAAGGTTTGATTGTAATGTGATGCCTAAGTACTTAGCAGATGTAACAGTTTCTAAAATATGATTTTGAAGAGTGTAATTATGTTGTATAAAGGTTGACGTTTAGTTGTGACAGAGAGAACATTACACTTGTCTGGGTGGAAGGCCATCCTCTTCCCATTTTGCAGCTGCATCAAGGTCAGCTTACAGTTTTAGGCAGTCACTCCGGGATTTAACTAGCATGTATATGATACTGTCATCAGCAAATAATCTTAGGCCGTGTTCACACCAAACACCGTGTACAGTAAACATGTTTACAATTAGTTTAGGCAGCAACCATTTGATTTTCTGGGGGGGGGCTATGGTTTTTTTGGAAAAAAAAGTTTGTTTCCAGTTTTTGGAGAAAAAAATAATTTGTTTTTGATTCTGAGAAAAAAAAATTGTTTGTTTCACCCTCAGCTGCCACTATATGTAATGCTAAAATTGAAAGAAAAAAAATGTTTTCGACTTGTCGTGAAAAAAATAGATTGTTTTTCGCCGTAGGCGAAAAAAAAAAAATTTGTCCAGAAAAAAAAACCATAGCCCCCCCAGAAAATCAAATGGTTGCTGCCTTAATGTCATGTACACTAGTTTCAAATTAAATTTGTTCACATCTATACACCTTGTTTAGTTACCTGTACATAAAATTTGTTCACATTTGTAATTAACTATATGTCATTTAAATGTTCATTACGTAGAACCGAATTCAAATTTTAGGGCAACTTTTCTAGCATTCAGGGAACGTCCATTTGACTTAAAAAAAAGGGGGATGGATTTTTCACGGATTTTGCTCCACAGTTTGATGAAGAAAAAAAAAACGGGTCATACAGATGATTTATCAAAAAAAAAAAATTCTGAATCCAAAGTTTCCCCATACATTATAGTGTTAAATATTGATAAAAAATCATTCGATTTATACCATCGAAAAAAAGTAAATATAAACGTTCGCGCGAAAAAAAATTCTGACTAAGAACCCCCCCCCCCCCTTTTTCAAGTTAAGTGGTTGCTCCTTTAGGAAAGTCATTTGGATGATTTGCAATAGTTAAAAATACAAAAGATGTCTCGATTACGCATTAAAAAAATGATTGCGATGTTAAAGATCACTACATTTCTAACTTTTCTGTTTGTTTCAAATTTTATTTTGTCAAGGAGTATTTAGCAAAGGGAGGGGGTAATGTTTTTTGTTTTATTTCCTATTGTATTTTAACGGATCTGTGATACTATACAAACAAAATTTTTTACCTCACCCTTTTTCAGTAATGCATTAATGAGTGAATGGTTGTTTGAGTGAAGACCAGTGGCAAATATTTCTGTTTTATACGTCCAGTCGATTCGGGAAAACCTTTTCAAATGAATAATGTGTTCGGCAATTATGATGGATGAGTCTTGAAAAAGGGTTTATAAAGCTACGTAAAGTGTTTTTATAACAAATAAAAATATCAAGTTTAGACAAATATTTCTGTATAGAACTTTATCAATAATTGTTATAAGTATCAATTTTATTTTAAAATAGTTTCTTCTTTAAATATACATGGGAAAACTAAAGTTCTGAATGCCAAGTTTATTGTACACTTAACCTACACGAGGCCTACATTGACTATCGACTGCATGTAGACAAAACATGATTTAAAGTACATGTAAACATTGAGTTTTATCAATGGGAACGTAATTTTGTTTAGTTTACGTGTGAGTTACACTAACACAACACCGAGTTTAGGTCAATGTGAACACGGCCTTAGTTTGCTATGTGTAAGGTAGTCTGGAAGGTCGTTGATATACGCCAAGAATAAGACTGGACCTAAAACAGTACCTTGTGGAACCCCAGAGGTGACTGGGACTGTACTTCATGATCTTCCATCCAGAACAACTGGATATATTAGACCTATTGCTATAATATCTGAGATATGGACTTGACCACCAAAACTTAACCTTGTTCACTGATCCATGAAATGAGGTTGAGGTCAAGTGTCTGACTGGCATGAGGACCTTGCAAGGTACGCACATACCAAACATAGTTATCCTATTAATTATAATAAAAGAGAATTTAACATTACAAAAAATCTTTACTTTTTTTTCATGTAGTCACTGAACCATGAAGATGAGGTCAAGGACATTGGACATGTGACTGACGGAATCTTTGTAACATGAGGCATACATATACAAAGTATGAAGCATCTAGGTCTTCCACCTTCTAAAATATAAAGCTTTTAAGAAGTTAGCTACCACCGCCGCCGCCGGATCACTATCCCTATGTCGAGCTTTCTGCAACAATAGTCGCAGGCTCGATAAAAATCAAATAAAAAAACACGTTGACCAAGGATAAAATGTAGGTTATGACGACCCAAACGGGATAAAAAGGTGTGGTTCGCAATACAGCAATAATGCTGTATTTAAACATTATTGAAACACCACTAATTCAATAAGATGAATTGATAAAGTTCAGTCATTCACGAAAAGTAGGTCAAAATGATCGAACTGTCGAAAAGAGAACTGAAGCAACATCATTGACAAATTAATATTAAAGGATTGCCTATAATTATATGAACTGGAAAGATATATGGGTCATTATAAATAAAAACATGCAAATTTTGATGAAGGAATATTTGGAAAAATGTTGGCATTGTTATAGTCATATGAAACGAGTGAGTGGTGAAAAATAATGTTTATCCAATTCTTGAACCAATGCATGTATATATCATAAACTTAGTCCTCTGTGCACGAATTTCTCATTTTTTACGCAAATATATCGTTTAATCGTCTTTTTTTTTCTCTCTGTTTGTTATGATTTAACAAATATGACTGCTCATTAAATGCCGTGTTTTCAAGCCGAAGTTTACCGGTTGTCACCTTATAGTAAACAAATAACAAAAATCATGGGTATTGAGCACGTGTTTAACATGTACAATCAGATAATTGTTTATTTTAATGACAGATCATGTGCGTATTGCGATCACCGGATTTTTACGAGGAGGGTTACGCTCATGTCACTGTGCATACGGAAAATATGTCGGCGAATTGCTTCCTTTCAGGAAGCAATTAAAATAAGTAAACTTCTTCTAAATGTGGAAAAAAAGTACTCTCAGATCTGTTCATTTTGTCTTTTTGTGTCGGGATGTATAAGTACCCGGCCACGTCCACTTGTATTTTTGTCCATCTGATGAGTTAAGCCTTTTTCAACTGATTTTTATAGTTCGTTCTTATGTTGTACTGTTATACCACTGTCCCAGGTTCGGGGGAGGGTTGGGATCCTGCTAACATGTTAAACCCCGCCATATTATTTATGTATGTGCCTGTCCCCAGTCAGGAGCCTGTAATTCAGTGGTTGTCGTTTGTTTATGTGTTTCATATTTGTTTTTCGTTCATTTTTTTTTTACATAAATAAGGCCGTTAGTTTTGTCGTTTGAATTGTATTACATTGTCTTATCGGGGCATTTTATTGCTGACTATGCGGTATGGGTTTTGCTCATTGTTGAAGGCCGTACAGTGACCTATAGTTGTTAATGTCTGTTTCATTTTGATCTTTTGTGAATAGTTGTCTCATTGTCAATCATACCACATCTTCTTTTTTAAATTAAAGAATTTTCCTCAGAAAAAAGTATTTGTACATAAGTTGTATAATGAAAACTATCCATTTAGTTATTAAAAACATATGCATATTTTTTTTTTAATTTGAGGGTTGTTATGACTTTAAAAACATTTAAATGTGTCCCTCTATTCTATAGTATGATAGCAACTATATTCAGAAATATGCAATGGGAAAAATGAACAGTTCCTTCAATTTTAACAGTTTTAGGTCATCCTTAGATAGAATCGTGTCAATGGTGTTTATACCAATTTAAAACATGCATTTAGGTACTATATATTATTGTTAGACATCAAACAACTGTTCCAATTTGTTGGTAAGGTTTAAATTACTACTTATTGACATTATTCCTATAACATAAACCAAGTGAAAAAAAAACAGGTTCCTTTATAAAACAGTCTTTAGGGTTGAGGACAGGGGACTCTTAGTTAGTTTTACTTGTATATAAATAGATATGTGTGTGTTCAACTCACTTATTTATTGTTGTTGTTACTTTTGTTTATGTCACAAGTATAATGTTACTTATATGACAAATAAAGATTATTATTATCATTCGTATAGCTGCATGTGCATTCTATTCAAACATAAATTTCAGAATACATTGTCGTGTAAAAGTTGGCTGTCGTAAAATTATGGCCGTTGTAAATATTAAAAAAAAATACACTTAAACGAGGGGGGGGGGGGGGGGGTGCAAGGGGTTTAACTGTTATGCTGTTATGGGGCAATTTAATTCTTTGTTATCTGTTATTTTGAAAATATATTTGCTGTTAGCTGTTATTGTCTTATTCTTTGTTAGCTGTTATTGGGCTTTTAGTTTTTTTGTTATCTGTTATTGTGATAATGTATTTACTGTTAACTGTTATTGAAAATTGGAATGTTAGCATTTTTTTTACAGTCAATATTCGGTATAAATTGAAGATCATTGGACATTGGGGTCTACCACTACTAATATGTTTGTCCCGTATTCAGAGAAGGATTCCATTAACATATACCCCTCACAGAAGTGAAGTCCAGGACAACTCAAGTATATTTTATGATTATCCTTTGTAATAAATTCCATTTTTTTTTTATGAATGTGTATTTAGAATTATCTTAATTTTTTGTATGAGAATAATGTTCCTTGTTTCCCGTACGAACGTATTTAATTAAAACAATTCTTAATATGACAAAAAGGAAAACATATGGCCAGGAATATCTGACAAGAATCTCAATTAAGGACTAGGTCCTAACAACCAGTTAACCTTTTATATAATATGGTACATAGACTCAGCTCTGCGATTCTTTTCAAAGCAGAACCAAATGCATTGTACAATGAAAGTTCCAACCATGTACTTGGGTCGGAAGCTGCACATAACTCATTAAAAACAAAGATTTATTTCGTTTCAAGACATTGTTTCCCTACTAAACTATGTATTCTACTTACTTGTGCCAATAAGGCCTTTGAAAATAGTGGAATAAATTGCTTTTGGAGTGTCAAAATTCGTTCAATGTACTTGATAAATTGCATGCTTATAATTGGTGCTTTTGATTTTTCTAACCTATATACCACTTTGCCTCATAGTCTTATTAAGAAAAATTCACACACCTCATTAAATGGTCATTTAGAAAAAGTCAGACTATTCAAACTCTTTTAGGTCATTTTTTTATTAGCAACAAAGGGAGCTTCAGTCAATATATATAAACAATACACCAACGTTCCATGGGAACTGCTGAAAGCATTTTTGAGCTATTTTTGAAAACTAGAAAATACCACCTTTTTCTAATGAATAAAGTCCCTTAACTCAATAACATAAAATCTAGAATTAATAAAAATCGAAAGGGAGTTTACAACAATAGATATAAATGTTTTCAGCAAAGTTTCATGAGAACAGCTAAAACATTTTTGTGTTAATGTCTGAAAACTGGAAAATCCCCCCTTTTTAATTAATAAAACCCGTTAACTCTCAAACGTAAACTCTAAAATTTATAAAAATTGAAAGTGACCTCATGTTGAAAGATATAAACAATTCACTAAAGTTTAATGCAAATTAGTTAAAAGAGTTTTTGAGTTAATGTCCGACATGTGGACAACAGACGGACAACAGTATATCATAAAACGTTCCGTAAACGAGCGTATAAAAAATATTATAATATATTGAGTAGTTATTTAAACACATTCTAGATACATAAATTAATACTAAAAACATAGTCATAGAAAATGGAATGCATTACAGTACAAAGGATTATATCCGTAATAAGAAATACTGATTTGTCAAAGACCGAATTATTTTAATATTTCATTTACTGTTATCTTTTTTTTATCCATTTTAATTCCTTGTTATCTGTTATGATCCAAATCAATTTGCTGTTTTGCTGTTATTGGGACCCCCCCCCCCCCCTTTGCCCCCCTCTTAAACTGAATATATGTAAAATGTATAAGATTAATCCTTACTAGAACACACCCGTGATATCACGGGTCCGTGACTGAATTAAAGTATATAACTATGCGCAAGCCTTATTTTAGTATTAGTATTGTCATCTGATAAAGTCATGTCGATTATAAGATACACAGTTTTCTCTGCTTTCAAAATCTTTCTGTTTGAACCCGTTGAACTGGAACTTATCAGTTATTGGTAATATTAATTATTTGGAAAACAAAAGGTCCTGGAATGGAGTATTTTTTAATCAACAACATTGTCCTATATAAGTTATAAATAAAGTTGAATTCTTTGCTTTGCTGTTTTACGTCATGCCCACTAACAAATTGAAAACTGTACCTATACGCCTTATTTTTAGTCCAGATTTTTAGTATTCGTATTGTTATCTTAGAAAGTCTTACTGATTAAAATACTACAATAGGTAACAATTTGACAATTTAGTAGTGTCAACCCTGTGGTTATGACCCGTGTATATAGCATATTAATCCTGAATACCACGTTTGGTGGTGCGCCTGTCAGATGCGGAACGTACAGATAAGGAAATAGGTAACAGGTGAATATACTATTGGTATCGCTAGCGGACTCGACCCGGAACTTCTTAATTATTGGCAATATTAATTACGTGGAAAACAAAAGGGCCTGGAGTGGTGTAATTTTTAATCTACACCTTTGTACTATATCAGTTATATATAAAGTTGAATTCTGTGTTTCGTCGTTTTTACGTGATGACGGCTGACAAATTGGACCTCGTAATTTTAGTATTATAGATAATATGCTTCTAAGGGTGCATGGTGTTTAACTGAATTGACTACCCACGAGTGTCTCGCGCAATCAGAAAAAAAAAAAATACAATGAACCAAGTCACGCGATCTAGAATGAAATATAGGCTGATGACCAAACTGTTTCTGAAATGTTAGTTGGCCTTTGAACTACCCTTTATACATTAAAGAAATCACACACAACTGGTACCGCAAGTGTTGAAGAAGTTTTAAATAAAGTGAGTTTTATATTGTTTTTGTATATTTTTGGGATTAAAATGTGCTCGTGTGTCAACTGAAGGAATAACAAGTTATGCGTTTTTATACTTGCCAATGCCAGTTGCGGATTTTGAGGTTTTCGGCGACGCTTCTAAGAATCGCAAAACGGATATTTGGGACAGTAATGACAGATCTTAAAATCTTAGATCGACATCGGCAAGTATTAAAAATAAATAACTATTAGATTGAAACGTCATCTATTGGTAACCCATGGAATTTTACTCCTTTGAAATTAATGAAGTCGTACAATCAAAATCGTTATAATAAACACATTTCATTAAAAGAATAACTCATTTATATAGACATAGTTAAAACTCAACTTTTAAAAGTTACAAAAACAACAACATTGCAATCATTCTTTTGTTTTTTTCAAAGCATTTTAAAATTATTTTCCGGTAATATACATAAATAACTGTATACATCATTTAGTTGTAATCCAGGTTTCACCCATGGTAAAAAAAAATACAATGACCGAAATTTTTTTTTTTAAAAGTAAGAAAATAATTAAATTGAACGCTACTTTTTAAATATAGACATAATTTTTCTAATTAATAAATGATTATAAACTTACCAGTGAGAGTATTTCCCAGTTATGAATAAGCCGTCATAAGTGAAATCATTTATGTATGCGTCTATTATAGTTTTAAATAATATCTGTGACCTTAAATTAATTCACACCTTGCTGCTGAGCTGAAGAAAGATATATTGTCGACATGGTAACGCAGCCAACACATGTGTAAGGTGTTTGACATCGTTTTGAAAATTGAACATTCATAGAATATTTTGTTTTATAAATTTTTGTCTTATTAACGCTAATGACGCAAGACTTCTGTCTGTGCCGTGGCGCGCGTGTAGATTATATGTATCCTACTTATTTTTTTAAGGGTAATTAAGACATTTTAAATTTTGCTGTTTTATGGGTTTATAAAAATTTCAATTGTAATTTAGTTTTGTGTTTCAACTTTGGGGAGTAGTTCTCAAATTCTTTGGTTATTTTTTTCAATATTTTGAGCAAAAATTAAGATGTATTTGAAAGAACTAATACACTCATATATATATATTATTCAATAGAATATTCGGTTCTTGAGAATTTTGAGGATTTTGAACATTCTTTTTTTGTTGTGACAATTATTATGAACGCTTAAAGGCTAACTTCTATACACCATTTTTTAATTTTTTTTTGGTCCGACAGATGTGTTTGTCGCGTGTGTTACGATCTGATTTAATGATTGATTCAGTATACAAGAACTCTTTAATGGTTTCTCTTTTCTATCCGCTTGATTTCTCAAATAGTTCGATTTTAACTCACTTACCATTTAATGAAATTCTTTAAACAATAAACTTTTTTTCATGTGGCAATATTTTTATATATATTAGTTTCATTTGGACAACAAATGGTTAGTTGCCATAGAAACACGTTTTTAAAGGTCAACTGCTTAAAATCTCTTGCTTTAATAATCTGCTCACAATTTTTTGTCGAGCCTGCAACTTTTGTTGCAGAAAGCTCGACATAGGGATAGTGATCCGGCGACGGCGGCGGCGTTAGCTCACTTCTTAAAAAAAGCTTTATATTTTAGAAGGTGGAAGACTTGGATGCTTCATACTTTGTATATAGATGCTTCATGTTACGATGTTTCCGTCAGTCACATGTCCAATGTCCTTGACCTCATTTTCATGGTTCAGTGACCACTTGAAAAAAAGTTCAAATTTTTTGTAATGTTGAATTCTCTCTTATTATAGGTAATAGGATAACTATATTTGATATGTGCGTACCTTGCAAGGACCTCATGTCTGTCAGACAGTTTTCACTTGACCTCGACCTCACTTCATGGATCAGTGAACAAGGTTAAGTTTTGGTGGTCAAGTCCATATCTCAGATACTATAAGCAATAGGGCTAGTATATTCGGTGTATGGAAAGACTGTAAGGTGTACATGTCCAACTGGCAGGTGTCATCTGACCTTGACCTCATTTTCATGGTTCAGTGGTTATAGTTAAATTTTTGTGTTTTGGTCTGTTTTTCTCGTACTATATGCAATATGTCTACTATATTTGTTGTATGGAATGATTGTAAGGTGTACATGTCTAGCAGGCAGATGTCATGTGACCTTTACCTCATTTTCATGGTTCAGTGGTCAAAGTTATGTTTTTGAGTTTTGGTCTTTTTATCTAATACTATATGCCATAGGTCAACTATATTTGGTGTATGGAAATATTTTATGATCTTAATGTCAGTCGCACAGGTTTTATTTGACCGTGACCTCATTTTCACGGTTCATTGCACAGTGCTAAGTTTTTGTGTTTTGGTCTATTTTTCTTAAACTATAAGTAATGGGTCAACTATATATGTTGTATAGAAGCATTGTTAGCTGTGCATGTCTGCCTGGCATGGTTCATCTGACATTGACCTTATTTTCAAGGTTCATTGGTCTTTGTTTAGTTATCTTGGTTAATGTTAAGTTTATGTGACAGTTGTAATAAAGCTTAGATTTATACTTAGGACTATCAACATAATATCAATGATTAGTATAGAAGGCGAGACATTTCAGCGTGTGCACTCTTGTTTTAAGTTTAAATTGCTTTTTCGCCCTTCCTGTTTTTTCAAGTTCATAAGGACTGTCAAGTTCTCACAAAGGATAGGCTTTACTATAAGACCATTTTTTTTTTACGCCATTTTGTCCAAAGTCAGAGTTGTCCTTTTTGATTTATATTGGATCTTAAACCAAATTTATTCGTTCAGTGTATATTTACTTGTTTTTTTTTTCTATGTCTTTTTGACCGAGTTAAGTCATTTCAATTGATACTTTATTTTAAAGCATGTCTTTTTATGTTGTAATGTTACCCTTGTTTCAGGTTAGGTTGAATGTTGGCGCCTGTTAAAATGTTTGCATTTGTATGCACCTGTCCTAAGTGAGAAGCCTGTTCAAGGGTTGTCCTGTGTTGATGTGGTTCATACGTGTTTGTAGCTTTTTTTATATAAATTAGACCGTAGGTTTCGTGTTTGAATCTTTTAGAACATTGCATTTCATCACTTAACTGAAAGATTAGTATATTCAAGGATCTTTATAGTAAAAAACTTGTCATTTTGGGACCCTTTATAACTTGGTGCTCGGTATGAGCAAAGGCTGTGTGTTGAAGGCCGTACTTTGGCCTTTAAATTTTACACATTACATGACTTGGTTGGAGAGCTGTCTCATTGGTACTTCTTATGAGGTCTTTTCACTTTTGGAAAGACCTTTTGTTTTTCTTCTGATTATTTTTTTATTTTGTTTTTTCTTCTTCTCCCGTCTGAGAGTCTGAGATGCTTTTTTGTCTTACAACATATCGAATAGATTTTTGGCCAATGATATTGTACAGTAATGGGGGTTTCAAAACTCACTTTGTGTGACCGAACACTTATTCTTATAGGAGTTATCTCCCTGTGTCCCCTTTTTCTTGTTATCGCTATATCTCTAAAACCGTAAAAGATTTAGCAAACTGTTTTCACCAAATTGTTCGTCTACTCTTAAGAATGATTTGGTTCATTTTGACTTGAGTGATCGGAAGACATCTTATGGGAGTTATTTCCCTTTGAAAATTTAAGATAGGCGATTTGTTGGATAAATTCATACGTTATAAGTCGTAGAGGCCTACAGTCTTTTGATATTCAAAAGAAACTGTGACAGTAAATGATATGATGTGTTTGCCAAATAACTGTTTACAAAAAGGCGCAACTTCAACCTATTAAAGTCGAAGAGTTTTGGTTTACCCTTATAGTTTTCTCCCCTTCTGTATTTGAAATCAGTATTTCTACACAACCATACAAGTGATTGACTTGGGGTCTTTTGATTTGAGATCACTGACCTATGACCTCAAAATTGAGGTCAAGGTCAAAGGTCAATTTGACGTTCTAGATTTTGACCTTTGCTAAAAATTCTATCTGGTTCATTATAAAACAATTAAGTCTTCTGCATAAACCTATCAATCTCATTATATATGAAAGATTAGTATATTCAAGGATCTTTATAGTAAAAAAACTTGTCATTTTGGGACCCTTTATAACTTATTCTTTTTATATATCAGTTTGATTTACCACATTACATGAACACGGAGTGACATTTTGTAACATTGTTTTTTAAATTTTATTTTTTATTATCGAGGTGGCCTTTAATTGTTCTCTGAAGAATTGGTTTTTAATGTCTATACATATTTCCTTAGAACATATAAATCTCTACATGTTATTCATAATTTCAAGACAGGAATAGAACCATAAATCCAGGAACAATAATAATCATGCTACATTCCTAACACCGAGACATCTGTTATCAAACAACTATAATTCTTCAGATATTTTAGGATAGACACACAGATTATCATAGCAAAAAATCAAATAAATTTTGCTTCAATAACACAATATGTAGGACAGAGTACGTACATTTTTAAACGAACACAAAAACATCTATAGCGCTTCCGCAATCTCGCAGATAATTGTTTCTTTGGTAATCATACTCTGTTAGATAGTTTGGCAATTGGCAATTTTAGATAAAATTTAGAATAATAATGGGAAATGTGTCAAAGAGACAAAAAAACGTTCAAAGAGCAGGAGGCCACAAATGGGTCTTCAATACAGCGGGAAAATCTCGCATCGGAGACATGCTTCAGCTGGCCCTAAACAAAAATATGTACTAGTTCAGTGATAGTGGACGCTGGAGTTAATGGTAAAAAAATATGAACTTATAAAGCAATTATTGGATGAATTGTGAATAGAGTCACAGGAAACTTTTCATGGGGGACTTCAGCAATAAGGGAAGGGAATTTCGTTTCTATAATGTTTCCTTTATGAAAATCCAGCATGCTCAACCTGGTAAAGAACCCAAAGAGTTCCAATGCCCTCCGCGTTGCACATGTTAATCTGAACAATGACAATAATTAAAAAAAAAAAACTGGTCTTGTTTGTTCTTAAAACATTTTATAAATATCTTGAGATGAATTAAGGCTTCATGCAATTTCCGAGATAATTAATATTTCCAAGAGGCATAAATCTTTTAAAAATATTTGATCGGCATTGATTTTCAAAACTGTCCCAAGATATTACTGATATAAACCTTTAAAATGAATTTGATAATTATTGCAAAAATTGCAAAAATTTATACGTGATAGCGCTTACATTGCAATTTTCCGTATAATTAATATATCCAAGGGTCACAACTCTTTTAAGAATAGTTAATTGTCTCTAAGGACCATAACTCTGCACAAAATCGCCAGACAGGAACAAAATTCGACCTTGGTCTGTATTTTACTATAACTAAACAAACCACCAAATATCAAATCAATATCTTAAAGCACGAACAAAAAAGTGTGGAATACTGATTTGCCGGATGACGGATGGACAGACAGACCTTAAAGTCCACTTTGACCTCGTCGGTAGGGGAAACTGTAATCCAGGTGATAATTTCCAAATAAAGTATTTACTATTCTGTGTAATTGGGACCACAGGGACTCGGTAAGCAGATTAAAATTTTGTTTATCAATGTTTTTTTTCAAATATTTTTCGTATGCCCTGTCTATGAGGATTATATTATTAACGTTTTTAACGTAGAAATAAGTATTTCTTTGTTTTCTTGCAATTTGCAGTTTACTATCCATACCCGTAAACTGAAAAATCCTAGGATTTACTACAATGTGCAGTTTCCATATCCGTATGATATCAAAAATTATACTGGGGTTCGCTCTACTCAGTCTTAATTTTCCATGTTGTGTTCAGTGTACTGTTGTTTTTCTTTTGTCTTTAGTTTTTTTTTCTTCTGTTTGCCATGGCATTTTGTCAGTTTGTTTTCGACTTACGATTTTGACTATCCCTTTTGATATTTTGTAACAACTGAATATTTTGATTTACCCTTGAAATTCTCTTCTCTTCTCTTGTTTTGTTTTGTATTGTCGATCTGTTATAATACAAACACTTCTATATTGTGATCACGTTATTGACACATAGGTACCAGTGAGGTCAAATACCCACTTTCTCAGGCTCGTATTAAAAAAAAGTATATACATAATACAGATCAAGTTCAAATATGTAGACTGTTTATTATGGTATTTTCTTTTGTTTAAAGATACAGATTTAATTAAATATCATGAAATCATGTATGTGTGATGTATAATTATACATATTTATTCATTCGCATTTCCAAATGATATGACTGCAAACTATACTTAAGGCAATAAGGGGTCATAGTACAAATAAATCAATGGAAAAATTAATATCAAATGTTTATTATAGACAATACGTTAGGATTCTTAAGGTTTGTGACCCTTCTCGAAGGTTTGTTTATTATGAAATCTCAAAGAGCAATATAATATCAAAACATCTAAACAATTTTAGTCTAGACAAATCAGAAGTGTCATTTCGTACAAACATCATTCATACACTGGTTATCCCGCCGAGCAATTACACGAGACCGGAAACAAGTCTGGATACGATTCACATGGAGGATTATGGTCTAGGTATAAGACCACTAATTTAAAATCCCTATTTGTTCAACCAAATTTTGCAATTTTCATAGCTTTCTAACTATTTTAACTTAATAGAAACCAGGTATATATCCTAAATTGTACATGTATCAGCTTTCATCATGCCAATTTTGAACATACCTTTTGAAATATTTTAAGTAAAAGACTGATCGTCGAACAGAGATACTCCAAAAATAACACCTGCTTTTCTGGAAATTTTTATACTATGGAGCGCACTAATCCTGAATTTTTAATGCAAACTTACTCATAGACAAGTGAATTTGGGCTCAAAATGATCTCAATATATTTATCTTTCAACAAAAGTTTCATATCTTCAAATTTGTTGGTTAGTTTTTAGTAAACAATGACATCAAAAGCACTATTTTGTGTCAGAGTAGGACTAACTTTAAACTTTCTAAAGGAGGGAGTAATTGGTGGTCTGACACCTTCTATGGGAATCTCATTCATATTATACTTTCCCACCGTTTGCGGTCTCTTGCAATTGCTCCTCGAGATTTGGATTGGAATACCCGATGTGATTCAAAGAAATGATATTTAATTTTATCTATAAAGATCAGAAGATTTGGTATAATTGTCAATAAGACAACTATCCACCATAAACCAAATGATATAAAAGTTAAAACTATTAGTCACCATACGGCCTTCAACAATGAACAAAACCCATACCAAATAGTCAGCTATATATGGCCAGGGAATGGCAAATGTTTAAACAATTCATACCACATCTTCCTATATCTGTCTATGAATACTAATGGCCTGATTTAAGTACAAATTAATGAAGTAAAAACAATTATGATTTACAGCAACAAACAACCACAGAATTACAGGATCCTGACTTGGGAAAGGAACACTCACGCCAGGCTGCGAGATATCAAACATAAGAAAATATGATTTCTTTTTGGTTCAATCATCATTTAAAGTGAAATAGTGAAATAAAATTCTAATTCGCTTTAAGCAGCCAGTTTTGGATAAATTTTGTCCAAATAAGCCATAAGGATCAATTGTGATTTTTTTCACTTGTAAGTAAATAATTCGACCTCATTGAATCCGTATTTATGTGAATTTCAAATTTAACCCGTTGAAATGAAATCACCCAGACATTGAACAGTCTAATTGCATGAAGTCGCAATCTATTTATATGTATGTTTATATCGTTTTATGGGACCGTCTGTAGTTTTCGGAGGTCATCTCGATAGTTAATTAGATGGCGTCTAGACCAAAATACACAAAATTCTGATGTATATTATCTATTATATTGTTTATTTAAGAATTGTTATAATTAAGGTATGTGCTTTAGTATGTTATAAATCAAATAAGAAAGATTGAGTAAAATCGGTGAACAAGATTTTGACAGCTAAGTGCTCCGTTAGCTCATCAGATCGATACAAAGCAGACAAACACAAGTAACAGTAATACAGACCGGACGTGGCAGTTTATTTATACATTACTGCAACAAAAATGACACTAAGTACAAATCTGAGAGTACTCGCAGTTACTGATAGCTAGCTTAAAGTTAATAAGTACAAATCTGAGAGTACTCGCAGTTACTGATAGCTAGCTTAAAGTTAATAAAAACTTAAATCGTGTATCGAAATAACTATATTTTATTGTTTATTTCATTAGATTTAATGCAAAATTTGATTTGTGTCTGTGGCAACATCAGAAAGACAAATGTTTTGCAACTCGGCATTCTCTAATACATGGGTTTCATATAACATTTTGTATTAGGATTATCCACTTATTTGTCTATGTTGTGCTTTACCTTATAATATTGTTTACTGAAAGTATTAAAATAACTTACAATTCAGTCCATGAACTTCGAATTCATGCTAAAGTTAACCAGAACCTCAAAGTGAACTAAAACAGGTCCATATAATGTGTATTATCTTTTTTTTTATCAATAGCTATCGTTCAAAACTTGTTTAGGGTGAGTCATAGCTAGCATTGCATGCATCAAATTCCTATTCTGAGAAACAGAACGTTTCGTTTCGGCCATGGACCTAGTTCTGCGTTGGTTGTTTCGGTCACCGTCATGTTATAAAATTAGTTTTAAGTTTACGTTTTATGTTACTAGTATATTTAAAGAGATGATTTTGTTGTATATGCTTTTTTTTTATTAACCTTTAAGGTGCAGTTGAAAAAACATGTCGATTTTCTACTAAATTTCTGTATGTTTAGCATTGAAACAACAATAAAATATGATCTTATTTGATAAAAAGGATTTGTCATGCCTTTGTATTGATTGGCCGCACACTTGTTCAAATTTTCGTCTTAAAATAAATCAGATTTGCGGACTTTCATCACGAATTGATATAATTTTTATATGTGCATTAGATCATTGAAACATTTGAATTAAATTATGATAAAACCTTTGTTCTCAATATTCAAAGGAAAACAGTGACTCATCAAAACAATACATGGGGAATGTGTCCATATGGACACAGATGATGCCCCCGCTAGCATATAACTTTATAAAGGGACATCACTCAAGAACTGTAAAGGTGAAGCTGTCAAAAACTAATTTAAGCATTATTTATATATTTCATCAAATTTAGTTCAGACAAACTTAACAGCATTTTTTCCATTTGTAAAGGGGCATAAACCTAGAATGGTAATCAAAGTGTTTATAAGCACTGAATGGTAAAGATAGCTTTAATTTATCAGTTGGTAGTCAAATTGATATGGCATTGTATAAAGCATTGGTTTTAGTTGATTCAATACCATTCTGGACAAAGAAAGACTACTCCAATTTTCAAAGAAGATTTTAACCAGATGCTCCGCAGGGCGCATCTTTATACGACCTCAGAGTTCGAACCCTGAACAGTTGGGGCAAGTATGGACACAACATTCAAGCTTGAATTTGGATTGTGATTAATTAGTTGACACAACATAGGTTTTTGACACAGAATGAATGTGGTCTTAGAATTTAAACTTGAAAACTTATTTTTTTTTAAAATTGGACATTTACCTTTTATGGTCCAATCTCCAAAATCTAAATACATGGTTAGATGGTTCAGCATATAAAAGAACCCCAAAATTCAATTTTTGATGAAATCAAATAAAATTCAATTTTGGACCCTTTAGACCTCAATGATAATCGGACCCAAATATCAAAAATCTAAATACATTTTTAGATTCAGCATATCAAAGAATCCCAATGATTCAATTTTTGTTGATATCAAACAAAGTTTAATTTTAGACCCCGATTTGGACCAACTTGAAAACTGGCCCCATAAGCAACCAGGTGCTCCGCAGGGCGCAGCTTTATACGACCGCAGAGGTCGAACCCTGAACAGTTGGGGCAAGTATGGACAAAACATTCTAGCGTGATACAGCTCTGAATTTGGATTGTGATCAAATTTTTGACATTACATGGTTTTTTTTTACACAAAACAAATGTCAAGATTTTACAAATTTTACAATTAAAGATTTCTTCTTCAAACTTTTTAAATCTAAAATTAAATAGTTGACACAGCATAGGTTTCTGACACAGAATGAATGTGGTCTAATGAACTTAAAAGTTTGTTTTTGCCTTTTAGCAATTCACTATGCTGTTGAATATTAATCCTCTCAAAAAAATGTTTGAAGAAATTTTCTTTTTATTTATGAAATCTGAAATGAGAAAAATTTACCCCCCCCCTTTTTTCACATCCCCGTTTCCCTTTTTCCAAAACTGATATCAATTCAAATTTCTAATGGAGTTTGCAACAATAACTACTCTTTTAAATACATCATAAAATATTAAAATGTAAAATAAAGTGCTTGTTATCACTGAATGGTAAAGATTGGTTGGTAGTAAAAGTGAATATACATTGTTTATTGTATAAAACAATAAAAAAAACTTCATCAGCAACATTTAATATTGGCAAATTTCCAATGAAGTTATTTACATAAAGTTATTGGCAAATAAAAATAGAAAATGACATCATAGTCATGTCTGGCAAATGTCCAACATACATTATCTAAAAACATTTTAGATAAGATAAGGAAATAAGATGTAAAAAAACTGCTTGTTATCACTGAATGGTAAAGATTATTTTAATTTATCAGTTGGTAGTAAAAAGTGAATATACATTGTATATTGTATATAACAAAGATTTAAGTTGATTCTGGACAAAGAAAGAAAACTCCAATTAAAAAAAAATCTTGCTATTGCACAATATTTTGCAATTAGATATTTCTTGCTTACTATTCTGGACAAAGAAAGATAACTCTAATTAAAAAAAAATTTGCTATTTAACAATATTGTGCAATTAGATATTTCTTGTCATTGCGCAATACTGTGCAATTGAAAAGACTTGCTATTGCACAATACTTAATATAATAATTTTAGATCCTGATTTGGACCAACTTGAAAACTGGGCCCATAATAAAAAATCTAAGTACATTTTTGGATTCAGCATATCAAAGAACCCCAAGATTTCAATTTTTGTTAAAATCAGACTAAGTTTAATTTTGGACCCTTTGGACTTTAGTGTAGACCAATTTGAAAACAGGACCAAAAATGAAGAATCTACATACACAGTTAGATTTGGTATATCAAAGAACCCCATTTATTCAATTTTTGATGAAATCAAACAAAGTTTAATTTTGGACCCCGATTTGGACCAACTTGAAAACTGGGCCAATAATGAAGAATCTAAGTACATTTTTAGATTCAGCATATCAAAGAACCTAACTGATTCATTTTTTGTCAAAATCAAACTAAGTTTAATTTTGGACCCTTTGGACCTTAATGTAGACCAATTTGAAAACGGGACCAAAAGTTAAGAATCTACATACACAGTCATGACAGTTAGATTCAGCATATCAAAGAACCCCAATTATTCAATTTTGATGAAATCAAACAAAGTTTAATTTTGGACCCTTTGAGCCCCTTATTCTGTTGGGACCAAAACTCCCAAAATCAATACCAACCTTCCTTTTATGGTCATAAACCTTGTGTTTAAATTTCATAGATTTCTATTTACTTATACTAACGTTATGGTGCGAAAACCAAGAAAAATGCTTATTTGGGTCCCTTTTTGGCCCCTAATTCCTAAACTGTTGGGACCTAAACTCCCAAAATCAATACCAACCTTCCTTTTGTAGTCATTAACATTGTGTTTAAATTTCATTGATTTCTATTTACTTAAACTAAAGTTATTGTGCGAAAACCAAGAATAATGCTTATTTGGGCCCTTTTTTGGCCCCTAATTCCTAAACTGTTGAAACCAAAACTCCCAAAATCAATCCCAACCGTTCTTTTGTGGTCATAAACCTTGTGTCAAAATTTCATAGATTTCTATTAACTTAAACTAAAGTTATAGTGCGAAAACCAAGAAAATGCTTATTTGGGCCCTTTTTGGCCCCTAATTCCTAAAATGTTGGGACCAAAACTCCCAAAATCAATACCAACCTTCCTTTTGTGGTCATAAACCTTGTGTTAAAATTTCATAGATTTCCATTCACTTTTACTAAAGTTAGAGTGCGAAAACTAAAAGTATTCGGACGACGACGACGACGACGACGACGACGACGACGACGACGACGACGCCAACGTGATAGCAATATACGACGAAAAATTTTTCAAATTTTGCGGTCGTATAAAAATCTTAATACATGTATAGATTCAGCATATCAAAGAACCCCAAGGATTCAATTTTTGTTGAAATCAAACAAAGTTTAATTTTGGACCCCGATATGGACCAACTTGAAAACTGGCCCCATAAGCAAAAATTTGAATACATGTTTTGATTCAGCATATCAAAGACCCCAACGATTCAATTTATGTTGAAATCAAACAAAGTTTAATTTTGGACCCTTTGGACCTTAATGTAGACCAATTTGAAAACGGGACCAAAAATTAAGAATCTACATACACAGTTAGATTCTTAGATTCGGCATATAAAAAAAACCCAATTATTCAATTTTTGATGAAATCAAACAAGGTTTAATGTTGGACCCTTTGGGCCCCTAATTCCTAAACTGTTGGGACCAAAAACTCCCAAAATCAAGCCCAACCTTTCTTTTATGGTCATAAACCTTGTGTTTAAATTTCATAGATTTCTATTTACTTATACTAAAGTTATGGTGCGAAAACCAAGAAAAATGCTTATTTGGGTCCCTAATTCCTAAACTGTTGGGACCAAAACTCCCAAAATCAATCCCAACCGTCCTTTTGTGTTCATAAACCTTGTGTTTAAAATTCATAGATTTCTATGTACTCGTACTAAAGTTATGGTGCGAAAACCAAGAAAAATGCTTACTAGTATTTGGGCCCTTGTTTTGGCCCCTAATTCCTAAACTGTTGGGACCACAACTCCCAAAATCAATCCCAACCTTCCTTTTACGGTCATAAACCTTGTGTTTAAATTTCACAGATTTCTATTTACTTAAAAGTAAAGTGATAGTACGACGACGATGACGCCGCCAACGTCATACCAATATACGACCGCAAAAAAATTTTGCGGTCGTATAAAAAGCATTGATTGCAGTGGATTCAACTATAATCATGGACAAAGGAAGATAACTCCAATTTAAAAAAAAACATTACTTGATTATTATTTTTGAAATTATTCAGCACTTTTTCAATTTGAAAAGGGAATATCTCTAGAACATTAAAAGTGACGGCACCAAAATTCAAACTTGATCTGTGTATTGTAGTAATAAGCATTGTGTATAAGTTTCATAAAATTTGGTTGAGGCAAACTTTAAGAGAACGGAAACTTAAAATAGCATTTTTTTCCATTTGTAAAGGGGCATTACTCGAGACAGTAAAAGTGACACAAAATTCAAACCTGATCTGTATTTAGTGGTAAAACGCATTGTGTATCAGTTTCATAATATTTTGTTGAGGCAAACTTAAGTAAGAGAAAGGAAACCAAATTTGGGATGTGCGTACGTACAGACACACAAGGGTAAAACTTAATGCCACATCCGCTACCGCGGGGACATAAAATACCGTCCATCAATCAATTGCTTTTGTACGAATTCGGTGATATCTGAATTTAAGATCAACTTTAACTTTTAACTTTATAAGTTTGAAATGCATAGGTGAATAGCCTGGTACAATATAAAGTGCTGAACTATGAAACCTGACTCAGATGAACCAAGGTACTTGTCGGTGGAAGGGTTGAACAGTTGGTTCATATGAGAACACCAAGTGCCTGTTGAAAGCCACATCTATTAAAGAACAGAAAAATCAAATATTCATGTCAGTATCACAGTTAACAGTGGCGGATCCAGCCATTTTAAAAGGGGGGGGGGTCCCAACTTTATGCTCCTATTCAAATGCATTGTTCTGCCAAAAAAAGGGGGGTTCCAACCCCTGGAACCCCCACTGGTTATGACCTCTTGTTTAAATCACTTTTTTAGGTGGTATCACATTGTCAGTTTCTAAAACAAGTAATATGTATCTATCTTTGCACTTTTTGGAAACATAATCGATTACCAGTTTTTCAGTAAACTAAGAAATGCTCGCTTAAAGGGGGAAAAGAAGTCATATATTTGAACCATCTTCACTCTCAACTATACTTTGGAATTAATCCAAATAATTATGACGTCTGGCTGTCGTAGGAAGGCGTCCCAGAAAAAAATTAAAATAGCCTTGCCAGACGTCATAATTATTTGGACTACTTTGGAATATGCGTTTTTAATGACGATGGTGATGCATGTGCTTAAATAGACACTTTAAAGTGTTTCATAAACAAAGAAAGATAAGCGTGTTTGAAAAGAGGTACCATACAGGATATACTATTGAGGAGTAACTGTTTGTTGTTTTATTGTGTTTCAAAATGAAATATCTTTACGAAATATTGTAGCCACATATTATCGGATGTTTGAATAAACAAGAGGCTCTCAAGAGCCTGAATCGCTCACCTGAATTTTTTTGGTTTAATCTCTCATCAATGATTATTTTGGCTTTTCAATTTATTTAAATGTTCTTTGAATCGTCCTATTTTCTTCAAAAGCAAAAAAAAATCATGTTCTCCTATGTTCTATTTTAGCCATAGGAGCTATGTTTCTTGACATACAAGGAAATGAAATATAAAATTTATACTAGATACTCTGAAACTCTAAAACTCATTTAGCCTAAGTTTGGCTGAAATTGATACAGCAGTTTCAAAGGAGAAGATTTTTTAAAGTAAGTCAACATGATGAACAAATTGTGAAAAAAGTCTTTAAAGGGCAATAACTCCTTAAGAGGTCAATTGACAATTTTGGTCAAATTGACTTATTTGTAGATCTTACTTTGCTTAACATTTTTGCTATTAACAGTTTATCTGTATCTATAATAATATTCAAGATAATGACAAAAAACTGCAAAATTTCCTTAAAATTACCAATTAAGTGGCAGCAACCCAACAATGGTTTGTTTGATTCATCTGAAAATTTCAGGGCTGATAGATCTTGACCTAATGAACATTTTTACCCCATGTCAGATTTGCTCTAAATGCTTTCGTTTTTGAGATATAAGCCAAAAACTGCATTTGACCCCTATGTTCTATTTTCAGTAACGGCGGCCATGTTTTTTGACGGATCAAAAATCGAAGCACACACTTTGTGCAGGATAATCAAAGGAACAATCATGCTAAGTTTCATCCAAATCCATTCAGCAGTTTCAGAGGAGAAGATTTTTTAAAGTTAGCAAATATGATGAACAAATTGTGAAAAATTGTCATTAAAGGACAATAACCCCTTAAGGGGTCAATTGACAATTTTGGTCATATTAACTTATTTGTAGATCTTACTCTGCTGATCATTTTTGCTGTTTACAGTTTATCTTTATCTATAATAATATTCAAGATAATGACCAAAAACTGCAAAATTTCCTTAAAATTACCAATTAAGTGGCAGCAACCCAACAATGGTTTGTTTGATTCATCTGAAAATTTCAGGGCTGATAGATCTTGACCTAATGAACATTTTTACCCCATGTCAGATTTGCTCTAAATGCTTTCGTTTTTGAGATATAAGCCAAAAACTGCATTTGACCCCTATGTTCTATTTTAAGTAACGGCGGCCATGTTTTTTGACGGATCGAAAATCGAAGCACACACTTTGTGCAGGATACTCTAAGGAACAATCATGCTAAGTTTCATTCAAATCCATTCAGTAGTTTCAGAGGAGAAGATGTTTGAAAAATTGTTAACGACGACGACGACGTCGACGACGACGACGACGACGGACGCCAAGTGATGAGAAAAGCTCACATGGCCTTTTAGGCCAGGTGAGCTAAAAAAAGGAAATAAATATCTTTATTGTATAGCAATATTATATTTTCCACAGAACGTAACCAAAAGTTAGCGTGCAATAAATTCTAATATTGCACTAGTGCAATAAATCTTCAAAATTCATGACGTCATTAACGACAAAATCTTAGTTTAAACCAATTTTTACTTTCAAATATTATATTGCTATACAATAAAAGGGTTATTGCATGAATACTTGGGAATATTGTCCCTCGTAGAACATATATTGCACTCGAAAGCTCGTGCAATATAAAATTCTACTCGGGACAATATTCCCCAATATTCATGCAATAACCCTATATTATAATTTAATATGCTAAGATATTTATTTATTGACGTCTTATTTGAATTCCCCTTTCCAGGGCCCATTTCACTTTCATTTAAAAATACACAATGACTTGCATAAACTGAATGGTTTTTTTTGTGGTATTCATCCAAGATTAATTAAAATCCTTGATTCCAATTCAAATACAATAAACAAGCAATCAACACCATACTAATTTTAATCAAAACCACAAGGTTCAATGGACACCCAAGCTGTCTACACATGGCCATTGTTGACAAAAATACAACAAACGAATCCGGCGTAATTAAAACTACACAGCTACTTTTGCTTAGGTACTATTTCTGTAATAAAAATATGTAGTACTGGAAATTTACTTTTAATATTTAGTACATTTCTTTACTTTAAAATTATTGTAATATTTAGGTACTTGTATTTTACAGTACTTGACTTGTACTAAATATTTTGGTACAGAAATAATACAATATTCCATGTTTGAAAATTATAATTTTAAGAGATTTGAAACAGAAAAACTTTCAAAATGCTGAAAATGTGACGGTAGTAAGTAACCAAAAATCTGTAGTACCTAAATTTCAAGTACAAATTAAGTACTGTAAAATACAGGTACCTAAATATTACAATTATTTTACAGTAACAAAATAGTACTGAATATTAAAAGTAATTTTCCAGTACTACAGAGTTTTAGTAAAGAAATAGTACCTATGCAAAAGTAGCTGTGTAGAGGATCTCAAGAGCCTGTGTCGCTCACCTGTTACTGTATTTACTGATGTCAGCCATCTTGGTTGGTAGGCGGGGTCATTAGACACTTTTTTTTAAAAATAGATACCCTAGTTATGATTGTGGCCAAGTTTGGTTAAATTTGGCCCATAGTTTTAGAAAAGAAGATTTTTGTACAAGTTACAAAAATGATGAAAAGTTGTTTAATATTGACTATAAAGGACAATAACTCCTTAAGGGGTTCTCTGACAATTTTGGTCATGTTGACTTATTTGTAGATCTTACTTTGCTGAACATTATTGCTGTTCACAGTTTATCTCTATCTATAATAGTATTCAAGATAATAACCAAAAACTGCAAAATTTCCTTAAAATTACCAATTTTAAATTTGTGAGGGGATAGATCTTATTCTGATGGACATTTTAATCTTGAAAGATTTGCCCTAAATGTCTTAGTTTCAAAGATATAAAGCAAAAACTGCATTTTACCACTATGTTCTAATTTTAGCCATGTCGTCCATTTTGTTTGGTAGGTGGGGTCATCGGACACATTTTTTAAACTATGTACCACAATTATGGTTGCGGCCAAGTTAGTTTAAATTTGGCACAGTAGTTTCAGAGAAGAAGATTTTTGTACAAGTTACAAAAAATGACGAAAAAGTTGTTAAAATTGACTATAAAGGGCAATAACTCCTTAAGGGGTTGACTGACAATTTTGGTCATGTTGACTTATTTGTATGTCTTATTTTGCTGAAAATATTGCTGTTTATAGTTTATCTCTTTCTATAATAGTATTCAAGATAATAACCAAAAACTGCAAAATTTCCTTAAAATTACCAATTCAGGGGCAGCAACCCAACAACCAGTTGTCCGATCCATCTGAAAATTTCAGGGCAGATAGATCTTGACCTGATAAACAATTAAACCCCGTCAGATTTGCTCTAAATGGTTCGGTGTTTGAGTTATAAGCAAACCAGGTGCTCCGCAGGGCGCAGCTTTATACGGCCGCAGAGGTCGAACCCTGAACAGTTGGGGCAAGTATGGACAAAACATTCAAGCGTGATACAGCTCTGAATTTGGATTGTGATCAAATTTTTGACATTACATGGGTTTTTTTTACACAAAACAAATGTCAAGATTTTACAAATCAATTAAAGATTTCTTCTTCAAACTTTTTAAATCTAAAATTAAATAGTTGACACAGCATAGGTTTCTGACACAGAATGCAGTGGCGGATCCCTGCATTTGTATCGGGACATATGTTTTGCACCCCCCCTTTGCCCTGGGTGCCCTGGGTTAGCAACCCCCCTTTCGAAAATTCCTGCATCCGCCCCTGGAATGAATGTGGTCTAATGAACTTAAAAGTTTTTTTTTGCCTTTGAGCAATTCACTATGCTGTTGAATATTAATCCTCTCAAAAAAATGTTTGAAGAAATTTTCTTTTTATTTATGAAATCTGAAATGAGAAAAATTTAAACCCCCCTTTTTTTTCACATCCCCGTTTCC
This sequence comes from Mytilus galloprovincialis, assembly GCA_037788925.1. Lineage (NCBI taxonomy): Eukaryota > Metazoa > Mollusca > Bivalvia > Mytilida > Mytilidae > Mytilus > Mytilus galloprovincialis. The sequence continues at coordinate 40,194,507 of CM075333.1, read as the reverse complement.
CTTTTTCCAAAACTGATATCAATTCAAATTTCTAATGGAGTTTGCAACAATAACTACTCTTTTAAATACATCATAAAATATTAAAATGTAAAATAAAGTGCTTGTTATCACTGAATGGTAAAGATTGGTTGGTAGTAAAAGTGAATATACATTGTTTATTGTATAAAACAATAAAAAAAACTTCATCAGCAACATTTTATATTGGCAAATTTCCAATGAAGTTATTTACATAAAGTTATTGGCAAATAAAAATAGAAAATGACATCATAGTCATGTCTGGCAAATGTCCAACATACATTATCTAAAAACATTTTAGATAAGATAAGGAAAAAAAGCTTCATCAGCAACATTTTATATTGGCAAATTTCCAATGAAGTTATTTACATAAAGTTATTGGCAAATAAAAATAGAAAATGACATCATAGTCATGTCTGGCAAATTTCCAACATATATTATCAACTACTATTCTATACAAAGAAAGATAACTCCAATTGAAAATTTCTTGCTATTGCACAATACTTGATATGGAATCCTGATTTGGACCAACTTGAAAACTGGGCCCATAATCAAAAATCAAAGTACATATTTAGATAAAGCATATCAAATAAGCCCAAGAATTTAATTTTTGTTAAAATCAAACTTAGTTTAATTTTGGACCCTTTGGACCTTAATGTAGACCAATTTGAAAACTGGACCAAAAATTAAGAATCTACATACACAGTTAGATTTGGCATATCAAAGAACCCATTTATTCAATTTTTGATGAAATCAAACAAAGTTTAATTTTGGACCCCCATTTGGACCAACTTGAAAACTAGGCCAATAATTAAAAATCTAAGTACATTTTTAAATTCAGCATATTAAAGAACCCCAAGGATTCAATTTTTGTTAAAATTAAACTAAGTTTAATTTTGGACCCTTTGGACCTTAATGTAGACCAATTTGAAAACAGGACCAAAAATTAAGAATCTACATACACAGTTAGATTTAGCATATCAAAGAACCCCAATTATTCAATTTTTGATGAAATCAAACAAAGTTCAATTTGGACCTTTTGGGCCCCTTATTCCTAAACTGTTGGGACCAAAACTCCCAAAATCAAACCCAACTTTCCTTTTATGGTCATAAACCTTGTGTTTAAATTTCATAGATTTCTATTTACTTATACTTATGTTATGGTGCGAAAACCAAGAATAATGCTTATTTGGGCCCCTTTTTGGCCCCTAATTCCTAAACTGTTGGGACCTCAACTCCCAAAATCAATCCCAACCTTCCTTTTGTGGTCATAAACCTTGTGTTTAAATTTCACTGATATCTATTTACTTATACTAAAGTTATTGTGCGAAAACCAAGAATAATGCTTATTTGGGCCCTTTTTTGGCCCCTAATTCCTAAACTGTTGGAACCAAAACTCCCAAAATCAATCCCAACCTTCCTTTTGTGGTCATAAACCTTATGTCAAAATTTCATAAATTTCTATTCACTTAAACTAAAGTTATAATGCGAAAACCAAGAAAATGCTTATTTGGGCCCTTTTTGGCCCCTAATTCCTAAAATGTTGGGACCAAAACTCCCTAAATCAATCCCAACCTTCCTTTTGTGGTCATAAACCTTGTGTCAAAATTTCATCAATTTCTATTCATTTTCACTAAAGTTAGAGTGCGAAAACTAAAAGTATTCGGACGACGACGACGCCAACGTGATAGCAATATACGACGAAAAATTAAAATTTTTGCGGTCGTATAAAAATTAATCGTGATATATTCCAGTATCCACAGTGAAAATAAAATACATGTATGAAACTTCATTCTGTACAATTCTATTTTAATAAAGTTTCTTCAGAGAATATATGTCCTTATGACCCAGTACATAACTCATCAAATTCATAATATAACAAACAAAGATATATCCATATAAGTCTTTTAATCATTTTATTTCGCCTGAGGAATACCAATCCAGACTCTCAGATGAGCATAACTATCTACTTTTGTGTTTCCTTCCTGAGGTTAATCATGGTGGTCTAGAGATGATTTACTTTCAGGTCAATCCAAAGTGTTGTCTAAAAATAATAAATGTATTGATAAGAAAATGAACAGAAAACCAAATAAAACCTTGAGTATTCTAATGGTTTTTTAACATGTTGATATCAAAATCTTAATTTTTCAATACTAAAAATCAAATTCCAGGTAATTTTTTTATTTCTCTCACTTTGTAAATATTTGATTGTGTTAAAATACAAAATGTAGGATGGTATTTTTTTTTAGTCTTAAAAGAAATAAAAATTTTGTACTTGAATTTCATTTTGTGGTGCATGTATTTAGCATTGTGAATGAGATTCATAACATTTAGTCGAGGTAAATTTAAGTAAGGGAAAGGAAACCAACTCTCTCCACTACAGCATAGGCATAAAAAACATGATCCAATAATGAAAATAAATGATTTTGATTGTTAACAATATTAATGTTTCGATGTAGATTATTAGTACAGAACAATGAAAAAGATTTGCTGCAGATTCAGTTCAATAAGTACAATACTAACTGGACTGGTTTTCAACCTCTGATATATAGATTATGGACAAAGGAGTTCCTTTGGTCTATAAACACCTCCTGACGTCTAGGAACAGATTAAAGATCAAGGTGAAAATATAAACCTCATCCTATAATATAAATCAATTTATTAGAACACTGAACACCATTGTTCTAAATTAGTTTTTATTACAAAAGTAAATAAATTGTGTGTATTGACATAAAAACAAATGGTTAGATAATTATGGCATTTACCTGGTAAAAATATGCCATTTTGATATATATACAATTTTTAGCTTTATTGCAATCATTTGTCTATTACTGATTTGTAAATCTTTTTCTAGCATTTTTGTGTATCTAGCTTGTATTGATCACTATTTCAATGTTAGATGTGTTTACCAAAAAAACGGGGAATAAAAAAAAAAAAGGTTGAAAATTAGTCATTTGAGGGCATTTTATAAATCTTATTTCACTGGCGATAAAAAAAATTTTCTTTTCATTTTGAAAACAAAACCCAAAAGAATATAATTCAGTTTTAACCATCAATTTGAGATATATTTGAAGTATAATATTTAGCATTAACCTAAACTATACATCTGATTGAAATTAACTTTTAATCTAATGTACTAGTCTTCTATTAACACCAACATAATGAAAACATCTTCACTTTTATGAAATAGAGAAGATTCTCAGAATATTAAATTAAAACAGCAATCAAATGTAGCTTGTATTGATCACTATTTCAATGTTAGATGTGTTTACCAAAAAAACGGGGAATAAAAAAAAAAAAGGTTGAAAATTAGTCATTTGAGGGCATTTTATAAATCTTATTTCACTGGCGATAAAAAAAATTTTCTTTTCATTTTGAAAACAAAACCCAAAAGAATATAATTCAGTTTTAACCATCAATTTGAGATATATTTGAAGTATAATATTTAGCATTAACCTAAACTATACATCTGATTGAAATTAACTTTTAATCTAATGTACTAGTCTTCTATTAACACCAACATAATGAAAACATCTTCACTTTTATGAAATAGAGAAGATTCTCAGAATATTAAATTAAAACAGCAATCAAATGACATTTAGAGGTCAACATAGAATCAATAGATAATAGTTTATTCATTATGTCCAGATTTATATTGGCTGAGTCTATTAAAGTTGTGAATAAATACAACACAGTGGCGGATCCAGGGGGGGGGGGGGGGGGGGGGGGGGTTTCCGGGAGTTGGAACCCCCCCTTTTTTTGGCCGATCAATGCATTTGAATGGGAGCATATAGTTGGAATCCCCCTTTTTAAAATGACTTGATCCGCCACTGCAACAGAAGATATCAGACATCCCTTCAATGATTTACATCTGCATTCAAGTATTGGTGCACTAATACTAAGGTTGCAAGGTTGCTTTCAATAATGCTGTGGGCCACTTTTATACAAATTCAAAGTCTTCAAAGTACAATCTTTAACAAATTTTTTAGGTCAAAGGTCATTTCAAATTAGATATCAGTTCACAAACAAAACCCCTTCAGGTCGCAGGTCTGATTTGACCAAGTTGGAGTTGCATAATTTATCTTGTCTTGCTATAAAACTTACCTGAAAAACATTTTATGCACTTGGAACCCATTCCACTAGCACAAGTTTCTTTGAAGCCAGTGACATACTGCAGTCTGTGCGCCCCTCAGAAAAATTGGTCTTCATGATGGAACGCAATCTGGTAGAAAAAAAAAAAACAATTTTATAAACTGTTTCATATTCTTGAGGATAATTCTCTAAAGATAGCTGGAGTATCTAAATTTTCAACACTTTTTCTTAAAATTTCTGTAAAAGATAGATTTCTGGGTCAATTAACCTTTAATTTGAAAAGGAATTTTCTGAAAAATTAAAATCCACTGAATGAGAGTTTTATTTCAACGTTTAATCTTACATTACAAGTTAAAGATACTGCAGTTGTATACTGAATGATAAATAATTGGACAAATATTTTGTAACAAAAAAGAATTTTTGCATCATGCTCTGAAAAAAGACAAATGATCTACATTAAACTTACCTTTACTGGAGTCAGAACTTGTCTCTTTCATTATTGTAATGGAAATAGCAATGATCACCAACCTTAGATGGAAACATCAACCCATTTTCACTTCTGAAAATATAAATATTAGAGCTTTAAACTTTCTACAAAATTCATAGTCGCAACTGGCAATTTACTTATTATTGGTTTCGAATTTTTTTAACTTTTCAATTTCACAATCAAAACTGAACAAAGTTGCTTTCTCATTTTCCGTGTTTTGATAATTTTTACTAAGCCACATTCTTTATGACATAAAAGAATGCAATCAAGAAACATAGAAAGTCTGTTGTATATGTTAACTATGATATGGATTGAAATTCCACTAGAGGCACCAAAGAACTTGTTTCAATTACCTGATGGTCTGCCTAATGAAGACAACATAACCAAATCATAGGCATAAGCTCACACAGAATTACCAAAGTGGGAAAACATAACGTATGACTCTAAAGTTCAGGTAAGAAATTGGAATTCTTGAAAATGAGTTTTGCTCCGAGATGCAAGGTATTATGGCTACTAAATAACAATAATATCTCAACATTTTAACACATAAATAAAACCAATTATAACAGATTTTTTTTACATTTTATTTTTTTATAAAAAATAATAAATATTCAAACTGTTAATATTCTTTTATTTCATACTCTATTTTATAGCTAGTATATAAGAAAGATGAAAATATACTGCAGTTAGACAAGCTCATGATTTCTGTTTTTTAATTTTATTGTCCTCAACAGCATTCTCAATACATTTTATACTTGTTTATTAGTAAAATTTCATTGAGCTTTGTACTGCAGTCCGGTGAACAAAATTAGATTAATGATTAAAATTCAATGTTGTGACAGAATATTTTTTTAGTTCATTTATTGACCAATCGACATGGACGCATGCGGACTATTAAATAATTTTACATCCGTTAGGTACAGCGGCATTCATTTATTTATAACATGTATGTACGTTATACATGCACTTTGTGTCACAGAATTACAAGATTAGTGGTTTCATTTTGTTATAGAGTAACAAAAGCATCTATGCACATTTGTGCATATGAAGCTGCATTTGCATAATTTTATTAAGAACAATCCTGTCGGTTAAACAGAATACAAATTTTTTTCCACACATTGCTTTTATTTTCCACACTATGTCATGTATGCTTTTAACTTAAAGTCATATGAAACGAATGAGTGGTGAAAAATAATGTTTATCCAATTCTTGAACCAATGCATGTATATATCATAAACTTAGTACTCTGTGCATGATTTTATCATTTTTTAAGCAAATATATTAATAATAGTGCTTTTTTTTCTCTCTCTGTCTGTTATGATTTTACAAATATGGCTGCGTGTTTTGAAGCCGAAGTTTACTGATTGTCACCTTCTAGTAAACAAATAACAAAAAGTATGGGTATTGAGCACGTGTTTAACATGTACAATCAGATAATTGTTTATTTTAATGACAGATCCATGCGTATTGCGATCACCGGATTTGTACGAGAAGGGTTACGCTCAGGTCACTATGCATATGGAAAATATGTTGGCGAATTGCTTCCTGGAAGCAAACAATTAAAAATAAGTAAACTTCTTCTAAATGTGGACAAATTAAAGAATGTCCCTCAGAAAAAAGTATATGTTCATAAGTTGTATAATGAAAACTATCCATTTAGTTATAAAAAACACACGCATATTTTTTTTTAATTTGAGGTTTCTTATGACTTTAAATATTTAAGTATCTTTTAAAATAAATTTTGACATCTAATTGACAAATCCATGACAATATCGACAGTATCTGAATCTAAAGCTAAACCTTAAGTTTATATTATTTAAAAAACATGCATTTTATTTAATTTATCTTTATATATGTAATTTTCATTTATTTATTCATTTCATTTAGTACACAGAAAGGAGTACCGTTAGTTGATCTTTGTCTTTCTCGACATCCAGTCCATCATCTTGATCTTCCAGCAAATTCCAGCATTGTTGAATCAGGATACTTGTTTCGGATACAAAGAAATCAGCAAACATTTAAGGTGTTACCTAACACTACAGGGAGATAACTCTATAAAATCAGCTAAACATTTTAGTTACGTTGTGTTGTTAAGGGAATATTCAGCTTCTCAATTATCAAAATTAGTGTTTGTCAAACTGCTATCTAATTGTGTAATATTTCTGCTGAAATGGTTGGTTCAAACTTTTGAAAATGTTCATATTTTGGTTAAAGGGTCAAAATAAATACTTTGTCAAAATTTTATGAATATTAAACAAGCCAAATTAATTTTAGTGAAGGTGTCGGTTACCACCTTAAGGAACAATTAGAATATTGTTTTGCAAGATTAAGGTTTTCTACCTATATGCGGGTAGCAATGATTAACCTTTTTCATTTATGCAAATATGTGACGCAAGAGTATTAGAAAAAAATCAATGTACGTTTGTTGATTTTAAAATTAAACTTTTCACTCCTCAGAGGTAAAGTTATGTTTTAGAATGTTGGTTAAAAAATTTCATAAAATTCAGATTCACGAAAGGGAGATAACCTTTAATTTACAAACAGAATTAAGTATGTGTTTGCAGGGCGCAGCTTTATACGACCGCAGAAGTCCAACCCTGAACAGTTGGGGCAAGTATGGACACAACATTCAAGCTTGATACAGCTCTGAATTTGGATTGTGATCAAATTTTTGACATAATATGAGCTTCTGACACAAAACAAATGTCAAGACCTTACAAATCTATGCGCAATATTGTGCAATAAAAGATTTCTTCTTCAAACTTTTCAAAAATTTGGAATTTGAGAAATTTGAGAAAAAAAAACTGGAGGCTCTCAAGAGCCTGTATCGCTCACCTGATCTACCTGGGTTTTTGAAATCATAAAAAAGATAAAATTTGGCTACAAAGTAATAACACTTGGCCAGCACCTCACTAAGAAAGGAACATTTATGCTATGTTTGGTTTCATTCAATTCAGTGGTTCTCTAAAAGAAGACATTTGTATGTATTTCCCATAGGGTCTTATGTTAAACCAAGTCCCCTGCTGGCAGCCATCTTGGATGATGGATCCGCTACAAAGTAACAACACTTGCTGACGGTCAGCATGTCAAAAGGAACATTCATGCTGTTTGACTTCATTCCATTCAACGGTTCTCTAAAAGAAGACATTTGTATGTATTTCCCATTGGATCCTATGTTAAACTAAGTCCCCTGCTGGCAGCCATCTTGGACGATGGATCAGCTACAAAGTAGCAACACTTGGTCAGCATGTCATAAGGAACATTCATGCTATTTTTGACTTCATTCCGTTCAATGGTTCTCTAAAAGAAGTCATTTGTTACTTTTGTATGTATTTCCCATTGGGTCCTATGTTTAACTAAGTCCCCCACTGGTGACCATCTTGGATGATGAATCGGCTACAAAGTAACAACACTTGGTCAGCACCTCATAAGGAACATTCATGCCATGCTTGATTTAATTCCATTCAGTGGTTCTCTAAAAGAAGTCATTTGTATGCATTCCCCATAGGGGCCTATGTTAAACTAAGTCCCCCCTGGCAGCCATCTTGGATGATGTATCGGCTTCAGAGAAACAACACTTGGTCAGCACCTCATAAGGAACATTCATGCCATGTTTGGTTTCATTCCATTCAGTGGTTCTCTAAAAGAAGTCATTTGTATGCAGTTCCCTTAGGGTCCTATGTTAAACTAAGTCCCCCGCTGGCAGCCATCTTGGATAATGGATCGGCTACAAAGTAAAAAAAACTTGGTCAGCACCTCATAAGGAACATTCATGCCATGTTTGGTTTCATACCATTCAGTGGCTCTCCAAAAGAAGTCATTTGTATGCATTTTCTCATAGGGTCCTATGTTAAACTAAGTCCCCCGCTGGCAGCCATCTTGGATGATTGATCGGCTACAAAGTAACAACACTTGGTCAGCACCTCATAAGGAACATTTATGCCATGTTTGGTTTCATTCCATTCCGTGCTTCTCTAAAAAAAAGTCATTTGTATGCATTTCTCATAGGGTCCAATGTTAAACTAAGTCCCCCGCTGGGGTCATCTTGGATGATGGATCGGCTACAAAGTAACAACACTTGGTCAGCACCTCATAAGGAAAATTCATGCCATGTTTGGTTTCATTCCATTAAGTGGTTCTCTAGAAGAAGTTCAAAAGGTAAAAAGTTAACGCCGACGATGGACGCCAAGTGATGAGAAAAGCTCACTTAGCCCTTTGGGCCAGGTGAGCTAAAAATGAAAACTGCTACTTGTTATGCAATTAGTCCAAAACCTGACAATTCTTTATATATAATTTACAAGTAGTGTAAGGAAGGTAAATCAGAATATAACCAACATTGTATGTTAAATGTTTTTGATTTACCTCCATTACACTGCTTTTAATTGTCTTATTTGTCCAGAAAAACCTAGTTTTCCCCCCTTTTTAGCCCTTTTGCCCCTCATTCCAAAAAAAACCCCTAAAGTCAATACTAACCATCCCTTCATGGTATGGAAACTTGTGGTATAATTTCAAAGAGATTCATACACTTAAACACAAGTTATTGTTTGAAAACTACAACAATGCTTATTTTGGCCCCTTTTTGGCTCCTAATTCCTACACTATTGGGACCATAACCCCTAAAAATCAATCCCAACCTTCCTTTAGTGCTATTGAACCTTCTGGTAAAAATTGATAGAGATCCATTTACTTAAACAAAAGTTATTGTCTGGAAACTAAAAACGTCTTCGGACTACGATGCAGACGACATGATACCATTATACGATTTTTTGCGGTCGTATAAAAACAAAAGCCTACGGCTAATAAATTTTGTGTTGGGCCTCTTAATTTAACTGAACACGTCAGTAATGCTCATGTAAATAAAGTTTGTTGGGTCAGGTTGAATACCTAGATAGAAACTGTAAAGTCTTTCTCTTGATAATACCAACACAGAGACCCAATGCAATACAATATGCTAGTCTATAATTTGTCAATACAAATATGCTTAGTTGATTACTTTAAACTAATTTAGTTGCTGGTGGAAAGTTGTCTCATTGGCAATCATCTCCCTTAGTTCTTATATTAATCATTTGGTTTTGAAGAGTTTAATAAATAATAAAGGAAATTATCAATTCATCTTTCAGGGGCGGATCCAGACAATTTAAAAAGGGGGGGGGGGGGTCCAACCACCAGACCCCCTCCCCCCACCTGGATACACCACAGTCCTCGTTGCTATTATCTAGAGAAAAGAATAAACTTGGTTGGCTTGTTGTCCCTTGTGCAGTTTCCAAAACATATCTTTAGAATATTTTAATCATTAGGTTGCTGTCATATTGAAAAAAACCAACACATCTCTTGCATATTCAGCCAATATTAAAGGGGCTTTACAATACTATAGTATGTTGTTTTTATATAATCAACCTAGTCTTTTTTATGTTTTATGACATATTTTTTCCCTGTAAAAATATGCTATTGCCAATAAACATACCATTCCCTACAATTATGATTTATTTCTTCTTTGTATCATTCTGACTGATTTGCTTTATGCTGTATGGATTTGACAAGTTAAGCCTATTCAACTGTTTTGTATGTCTGTTCTTTAATATGTTGTGTTATAACACCACTATCTGAGATAAGGAAAGGGTTGGGTGCCTGCAAACATGTTTATCGACACCAGATTCTATATGTGTACTAGTATGTGCCAAGATAGGAGCATAAATTAGTTGGTTGTAGCTTTTGCTGTATAACAAATCTGTTTTTCTGTTTTTTGTTTGTTTTGAACATAATCAGACTGTTAGTTTTCTGGTTTGATTTGTCATTTCAGAGCCTTTTAATACAAGCTTGATTTGTAGCATGAATTTTGCTAATAATTGGGGCCATACAGTGACCTATAACTAGTTAACTTCTATGTCAATTAGGCTCTGATAAAGAGTTGTTTCATTGACAATCATACCGCATCTTCTTACTTTTATATTAATAATAAAGTATGATATTTTTGAAAAAAAAATATATATGACAGACTCAGATGACTGGGTTTCTTTAACAATGTAGAAGGTATTTACTGAACATTAAATATGAAGTGGGATATATGTTTAAAGAACTAAATGCTGGACAATAGGTTTATGAACTCTCTGTGAAATTCAAGATACAGATTAAGAAAAATTGTTACAAGCTTTTATATCACGGATGGTTGCAACTTTAATGTACACAATCTGCTGTTATATTCTTTCTTTCTGGCCGGGAAGTTTAAAAGATCTGGATTGAGGGAGTAGTTGATTACACAAAATTGATATAGTCTTGTATATTTTGAAAGGATTTTACTAAAAGTATAACATAAACTTTATATATCAATGATCAATCTAAATGAGGTCAGATGAACCATGCCAGACAGCCAACACCTTATAATCATTTCATACCTCATTAGTTAACCCACTGCTTGTATCTGAGAAACAAACCTAACCATGAAAACTTAATGTTGATTGATGTTGTGGCCCAACGAGTCTTGCCATATTGACATCATATAATCATTCCATACACCAAAATAGTTAAACTATTGCCTAGAGTATCAGATAAAACCAGGAAAACTTAACTTTTGCTAATGAACAATGTCAATGAGGTCAAGGTCAGATAAACCCTCATTACACCTAAATTTGTGACCTAATATAAGCTGACCTTTTGTTTTCAGTAATTCTGTACTACATAAAACTGCATATGACAGATTGAAACTTTGTAACATAAGGCATCTATATTCAAGTAGTTAAGCATCCAAGTCTTCTACCTTTTCGAATATAAGAGGATTGTAAACAAAATAGTTTACACCGCCCCTGGATTAGTATTTCTGTCTCATATTTTCTCCCAACTTTCATTACTGGCAAGACAAAAATCTACCCTGGTTACTTCTTAAACATCTGCAGATGTATTGAAATTGCCATTCAGACTATGCAACAAGGATATAAGGACTTTAAAGTGATATCTACTCATCATAATGCCTTCATCAATGAATATTTACCATAATGTATGTTGAGACTTATTTCATAGACCACTTTTGAATTAGTGCACTCTCTCATAAATCTCCTTTGTCACTACACTTATGTTATTACATCAAATTAAGAACTGATTGTTTGTTTACACCTACTGATTTCAGGTTAACCTTAATAAAAAGTACAACTTGAGATAGGTGTACAGATAACCGTCAATCATTAAGTTCATACATTTATTATGACCCATTTGTTACATTAAAAATATAAATTTCTGTACAGTCAATTAAATTGTGCAAGTCTTCATTTTTTTTTTTATCTAGATACACGAAATGTTACTTTCCAGATACACGAAATGTTACTTCCCAGATACATGAAATGTTACTTTCTAGATACACGAAGAATTTGGGTGGTTTATTGTTGTCTTTTTGAATGCAGATTTTTCGTTCATTTGGCTCAGTTTTTTTTATCCTTTAAACTGCCCTTTGGTCTTGGGTGTGTTTGCACCTGATCAATAACCACAGGCGAAGGAAAGATAACCTCTAGATCATAATACATTTTAAACATTCAACACCCGCAAACTTATTGTATAATCATAAACAAACTGTAATATTCCTTTAAATGCAGTGGTACGCAATGAATTTACAACAGTCATTGATATCAATTTCTTTATTTTTTTCATACAATGGCCTTTTACAATGATGTTAAAATGTGGTACTTGATTTTTGAGACTTCTAAATGATTCAACATGTTTATACTAAAATGATGATTCCTACAAAAATATGTATGATAAAAAGGACACTGTTGTTCTGATGTTTCAATTTAAAAAATGTATGTTATAAAAAATCATCAAAGATACAGTATTAATGTTTTCAGGTTGTCAGTTACTCTAAAGTTTTTTCAGTGAATACAGATTCAACAGCAGAATGGATACCTTTCACACAATAAAAACTAACAAGACACATACCAAAATTTTCAGATTTTACTTCAGTGATTTATTGTGTAATGTTCTTAACTGAACACTTTCCAACATATTTTTATGTACAAAATTTGAGGCAAAAAAATAATTAATTAAACTGAAATACTGACTTTTACAATGAATTTCAAATGGTATATCAACGAGATGGATGAATTAAGTAAAATCATTTCTTAATCTACAATACAATGACAGTTCTAGTGTGATAAACATGATTTTGTACACAATCAATAATGCTCTTATAATGTTTTGACAACTTGCTGACAAGGTGATAAATGTTCATGAAACAAACAAAAAAGTGACAACAAACAGAGAATACAAAGACATTATTCCTTCTTGTAATAAATGTTAATGTTATGATTTCCTAAATGTTCTAGTACATTTGAAATTGGGAGCAGTCTATGAAATTGAAATAAGCTATTGTTCTAGTACATTTGAAATTGGGAGCAGTCTATGAAATTGAAATAAGCTATTGTTCTAGTACATTTGAAATTGGGAGCAGTCTATGAAATTGAAATAAGCTATAATTTGATACAGACTAGAAATGTGATACAATTATGAGTGAAGTAGACACAAAGGAAAATCTCTAAATTCCCATACGACCCCCTTTATGAATTCAAGCAGACAATTTTTAAAACTTAATTTTACTATTTTGAAAGTGTCTAATAAAAAAAAAAAATATCTTTTTCTTTCCATGGTTAGAAATTAAAATCAAGTTGGACTCCGATGAGAATGAAGGATAGCTTCATTTACAGCTGTATGTGTTTTTCTTTCATTTAATCTTTCAACTTATATATTATAGTAAAAACAACTTCAATGAGAATCTTACATTAAAAATTATCAAATCGTTGCCAATAATGCCTTTTTCTCGCTATCTTGACATTTCTTTGATATGTTGAAAATACTTCAAGAGTCATTACACTTTATCCATGTTAGACAAATTAAAGCACTGTGACTACATAAATGTAATTACAATGTCATGATAAAATAACGTGTCTCATCAGTATTGTGGAGGTGGCCGTCTGGGTGGTATTCCCCCTGGATTTGACATTCTCATAGGTTGTCCACCAGGACCACCAAAGGGAGGTCGGACTCCTTGCTGCATTCCCATTGGCTGTCCCCTGGGAGGATAGCCTTGATTCTGCCCCATAGATGGCTGAGGCTGAGTATGTTGACTCTCACGACTGGTTATAGCTGCTCCTGGTTGTAATGGGTTCCCTGGAGCATGTGACAATGTCTTTAACAAATTAGGACCACTTTGAATGAGATTATCTAAAGCTTTCTGCACATTGGGGTTATCCAGATTGATGAGAGAGGACATTCCTCCTGGTGCTTGTCTACCATCCATAGATCCATTGCCCTGGGGCTGTTGTGATAATCCTACCATGCTGCCTAGTCCTGCTCCTTCTCCCGGCCCATTTAAGATACTCAATATTTTAGCCTGTAGATCTTTCTGTGTATCAGGTTTTGGGTCTCCTGCACCATAGCCTACAAGTAGAAAACATATATCTTGATTTGTGTTCATCAATTTTTATACAGACTTTAAAAGCTTACAAGTCAATCCTCTTTTACAAAAATAACATTTTAAAGTGGGTATATACTATTATTACCTTGGTCCCAATGAATTACATTGATTTCCCAGTGAAATAAAAAACCGATAATTTCACATGTGAAATAAACGTGGTCATTTCACTCTCTGACGTCATACAATAATGGGCGTTGTCAAGACGTCGACAATGGCGAATCAAAACAAATTGTGAATGCGTAGAAAAAAGATATAGTTCCTTACATGTTTTTACTTTAATTTCTCTAAAAAAGACATTTGCCAATGTAATAAAAAGAATAACTAATTAAAGAATTCAAATATCGAAAATTATTCAACTCGTGACTGAAAAAACACTGATAATTAACCGCGCATTCGTGAATTAATGTGTTGTTTGGTCACTCGTTGAATATATTTCTCTATTTGAATTCTTCGATTAGTTATTCTATAATTCATATTTCTTAGGGGCTGGAATCGAAAGTCAATGTTAAGGCTCCAAATAAGGAAAACAAGTAAAAGCTGACATAATTGAGGAAGAGAACATACACCAATATGATAAGCTGAATATTTTGTAGTATGATTTTAGTCATCAGCCCCTTAAAGTATATTATACAGCCTTTGAACTAACAAATCTTTGCTCATATTCTTATATGGTTATATTATATGGAGTTTCTAGTATAAATTAAACCGATTTACTGCGACAAGAACTAGTACACCACTACATAGGTTAGAGAATTTCCGAGTTATATCCTTATATTCTAAAGCATGATGATAAGTATCCATTTTAAAATAGTTTAAACTTGAAATGTGATATCAGGTTCTTCTGCAATTACCAAGATGTCCAGTAAAACTCAGAAGACATCATGACACGTGATCATCATTCAAAAGATTTTTAATTTAAACAAATAAAGGCAACAGACTAAGACTGAGCAAGTGCAAAATAAAAAAAATGTGTTTGATCATATGAATGCACCTTTGAAGCTCCATGTTTTAGGCCTTGAAATGGCCATAGATTTTGGTAGATACTTAAAATATCTGTTAACCAAAATGATTGTGTAGCAGCTTCATAGCTACTTACCTGGGTAATTGAATAGGCTAAACGAATACAAAGCAGCTTCAAACCTGCTTTTTGCTTGCAATGGTTAATTAAGCTGATGGTAGCACCACCAAAGATTGTACAAAGAATACCATGTAACTTTTTCAGACCTAGTATGCTGCTTACATTAACACAAATTGCAATAAGTGTTTTTTATTTTTTATTTCAATCAGTAACTGATTGAAGTTGATGTTTTCATGACCTGTGAATCTATATAAGATTCAAGACCATTATGTTGGTGGTTTATGTTTTGTAATTATTAAGGGGCCTCAGTGATCATTGCTTTGCACTTTTTTCAAGAATATTTTGTTCTCTTCTTTTAATGTTAAGAACTTATTTATACAAGTTTGTGATTTTGGTCTTTGTACAAAACGTCCTCTATCATGTTTATTGCCATATTGGCAAGTAAGAATTTGTTTGATATCTGACACCATGTTTCATTTGATGCAATGGTAAGAATTGTGCCCCTTCTTTAAGGCAACCATTTCAGCTTAAAGATATGCTACTCTTTTGAAGGGATGCTTTTTGAAGGCATAAGCATATAACACCTTCATTAGTGATAGCAACACATGTAAGGTACAATCTACATCAGGTTCAATCCAGACCAAATGTTTTTATTGCAAAATAAAATGAATTGATAGACCTTCATTTAAAGAGAATGAGAAATTTTAATTGTGTCACATTGGGTGTATAGGTACATGTATTACTGAATAAGGAAATGTTGACTGATTGATTGTCACTTGATTAACTTTCCATGGCAAATTTTATGCATTTTAAAAATTCAGAACTTTAACAATGAAAAAGATGGATAGTGATCACAGGCCTGTTCTTTATCATTGTATGGACAACTTGTAATGTATGTATACAAAATGAATGATTTTTTCCAAATATTAAATCCAGACCCTTTTCCGTGGGATAAATTTTTAATACAATATCTGATGAACACTTTAATTGAGGCCCCTTATTAATAATGTCAGTTGAAAATGTAAACACAACATTCAGAAGTTCTAGCATGAATTCTTTCTCTCCTAAAAAAATAGCAAAACATGTGTCTGGTTAACTTTAATCTTACTTTCTGTACCATCACCACACAAATAGCGGGTAATTGGGATCCTGCTATCACACTTGACTTTTAATGGCTCTGGAAGAGCATTCTTCAAGTAACGCCTTCGCATGACCGATATTTCCCTCTGAGTAGTGCATAAAATGTACAATGTCTCCTTAAGCATTGAGAACATCTTCAGAGGTTGGACATTAACAAACTTAATGCTCTCCAGCATTCTTATTATTGGTACAATAGCATGACCTATCAACCTCTGAGGGTTCTGCAAATCTCGATCATCATGTATTGCCTCGCGGCTCATTTTATTCCAGATACTCGGATTACCCGTTGGTGGCCTTAAACACTGACAATTCTCCGGAATCAGATACTTTTCCTTCAGTTTCTTCACTAATTGTTGATTAACAGGAAGGGTGGAGCTTATATTAACTAGCTCAGCAATCTTTGACCATGTTGGTATATCTGACAAGGTATCATCAACACGCTTTTTGTTCAGCAACTGTTGTGCAAATATATGCTTTTCCTCTTCGCCAGTCTTGTGAGCCTTATCAAATGCTTGTCTCAAAGCCTTGGCGTCTTCAGTATTACCCAGGAACTCTTCAGGAAAGAAATGCTCACCGATTACCATCTTGCGTACACAAAGCCACCTGACCTCTTTCGGAAGATGATTTCTCAGTAGGTGCCTGCGTTTGACGGTCGTCTCCAGGATGAAGTTACATAAGAGAAGCATGCTGTCTTTGAGAAGCTGATACACCACCTCGTTGTCAATGGTAATGCTGTTCTCAAAGAATGCACAAGTCTGAATAAGTGGTACTACAGCGACAGCTAGCTGCATCTGCATGCTCTGCAGAAAATTGTCGTAACTTCTCTGTCGTGCATCGATTTGTGAAAACAAGTACTGATGAACAATAGGTGGCTTCAGATATAGACAATTCTGAGGAATATTGTAGCGCTCTACAAGCTGATACATATTTGCAGTTGTTGTACATACAGTCTTGAGGACATCCGCAATAGCAGGCATGACTGGTGGTCCATCAACTTTGTTCATCTTACGTTCTTCTCTCGATCTTGGTTCATCACCTTGAACTCTCTCTTTTCTCTGGTTACCATGCTGACTCATTCTTTCTAATGATCTAGTTGGTTGTACATCCTGTAACATCAATGGTTGGGGTCCAGACAACCTTGCTTTCTTGTTTGGACCAACATCCATGCTCATTAAACTTTGGACCTTTGAATTCCCTAGTGCTGTTTCAAACAAGTCAGATGGGTTCATTTCAAGATTTGGAGTTCCCAGCAAGCTCATTGGTTGAACTGGAGTATCAAACAAGCTTGGTATTTGACTTTTTACATCAAACAAGCTTAATAACTGACCATGTGAACTACCAACTGGAGTTTCCAGTAAATGAGTTGGTTGGACAGGCTCAGGAACAGATAGAAGTGCAGGTTTTTGAGGCGCGGAAAAGGGTTCAACTTTCACTTTGGCTAACATAGCATTTTCTGCCTTTATCTTTAATAAAGCAGCTTGTATTTGTTTCTGATATATGTCTTGAGCATCTATTGGAATCTCCTCAGATTTTCCAATGGACATTAGACGATCAATATATTGAGATGTTCTCAATGCTTCAGAAGGGTCAGAATACATATCAGCACTATCTAATGGTCTTTTCAGATGCCTTGAAGACATCAGTTCAGGGTCTCCTACAATCAAAACAAACAACCCTCATAGCATAAAAACCTATTTCCCATATATAATACTTCACTCCACTGTGCTGTGTTTTCGTTTCCTATTTTTTATTTATTTTTAGATTAATGCAACGTAAGTTTTTAAAGTAATTACAAAATGAATTATACTACTTTTTAATATTTTTTACCATGTTTTAGGGTTAGAGTTTGGGAGGGGCTAGGGATAAGAATGTTAATGTTCTACATGCAGTTGTCATTTAAATGTTTCTTTGTTGACGGTTTGCAGCCAGAAACAATGTGCATAAGGCATGCTTTTGCAATAGGTGAAGAACTTGCCCAACAGACAAGAAATCTATTAATCTCAAACTTAAATTGTCATGAAGCTCCTGAAGAATTGTTTGCTTTTTATTCTTTGTTTAAGGTGATTTCTTTAAGATGTAACTAATTTCAACAATTTTCAAGGGAACATTATTGTTCTAAAACAACTTTGAAGTTGAAAACTATATTAGGACTGTTCCATTAAAACAAATATGATACCAAGGGGTGGCACTTTTAAAATGGGATTACCAACTACCAAGGCAAATATAAATTTCACTTACATTTCCACTATGCAAAAACATGATTGACACCCACTCATAGCTAAGATTTGGAAGTGCTTCCCTGGTTCCCATGCATGTTTTTATGGAACAGCCCTAATCGAGGATAAGTCATCTGACACTGAATAGTACTTACTACAGTTGAAGGGAAAAACCCTCTAAGTTAGGGTACTAAAATAGATTTACAAGGTCTTATGAAAGGACTGATTTAGATTACAGTAAATTAAGAAATTATTGCAATGTTTTCATTATTGTGAAAAATGCAATAATTTAAACACGCACTTTGAAAATTTTTATATAGATTAAACAGGATTTAATTCAATATTGCAGAATGGTAATAAAAAATGCACGCAATAATTTGTGAATTCACAGTAGTCAAATCGTCTTGTGTTTTTACAATCAATTTCTTTTTTCATGCTATTCTCTATTTAAGGATGTTGTAGAGCTAAGGTTGTTCATTCATGGATTGGTGTGTAAGCAACTTTCAGCAATATTGTGCTATTTTGGGGAGGTCGTTTTTTATAGGTTGAGGAACCACTGACAATCCTGGTCAATTAAAATTGGAGTTCAGCACACTTGCCATGTGCTGTATTAGAACTCACAACTTCAGTGTTGAAAAGATAGTGAAACAGTAGTTCCACTACCTAAGACAACTTGGCCTACATATCCATTTATGGAAATTTCTGCCATAGGAATAATTATGAACAAGATTTTAATGCATTTTGAAAGTTTTCATTGCTTTTTTAACTTTATTTCCAATTGATTAGTGTTATATGTATTTTGTCAGCAAACCAAATTAAGTGTTTGAATAACCTTTTGCAATGTTTTGGGTCATTTGTTTTTTAAAGGCTATGTTCTTACTTCTTCTTTATTTTATACTCGGCTTTCATGTGGGAATTATCAGTATGTGCTGAGCAGCATGCATAGGTATATATCAATACCTATATAAGGAACAATAAGACTTGGAACATTTTGAATATATAACCAATGCACATATACTGTAGGTGTATTTTTAACATCTTTGACGCGGCCGGGGTTCAAACCTCTGATCACCTGCATTCAAGGTGACACGCACAAGACCAAAGAGGCGATTGGCATTCTTGATAGGAATACATTTTTTTTTCTCGTTTGGCTAATTAAGTTTGTAAATATGAAAAAAAAAGAGAACATAATCAAATATGAAAAAAAGAACATAAACAAATATGAAACAAAAAGACCATTACCAAATATGAAAAATATATAAAAAAAAAACACAAAGAAATTAAAGTTACAAATACAAAACAATATACCTACCGTATTAAATTCAAAAGCCACAATCAATACTTTTTTCATGAAAATTACAGATTTGTATCAAATGAATAGTAAACAAGCCCCCAAAGTACCAGGAAAAGAATTATAGACGTTCCTTGATGAAAATCCCTAACTGTCAAATGATCTTTTCCCTTCAGGTCAAATAATTGTGATAAACTTTGAAATTCTATTTCTACTAAAAGAAATCATCTGTATGACACATCAGTAATCATGTACTTAAGTGAGGCTAATAAACTAGAGGCTCTAATGAGCCTGTGTCGCTCACCTTGGTCTATGTGAATATTAAACAATGGACACAGATGGATTCATGACAAAATTGTGTTTTGGTGATGGTGATGTGTTTGTAGATCTTACTTTACTAAACATTCTTGCTGCTTACAATTATCTCTATCTATAACAGTACTTTCTGTGGAAAATGTTATTGAAAATCTTCAAATTTTAAGAAAATTGTTAAAAATTGACTATGAAGGGCAATAACTCCTTAGGGGGTCAATTGACTATTTTGGTCATACTGACTTATTTTTAGTTCTTACTTTGCTGTACATTATTGCTGTTTACAGTTTATCTCTATCTATAATAATATTCAAGATAATAACAAAAAAAAACGCAAAATTTCCTCAAAATTACCAATTCAGGGGCAGCAACCTAACAACCGATTATCCGATTCATCTGAAAATTCCAGGGCAGATAGATCGTGACCTGATCAACAATTTTACTTCCTGTCAGATTTGCTCTTAATGCTTTGGTTTTTGAGTTATAAGCCAAAAACTGCATTTTACCCCCATGTTCTATTTTTAGCCATGGTGGCCATCTTGGTTTGTTGTCCGAGTTACCGGACACATTTTTTTAACTTGATACCCCAATGATGATTATGGCTAAGTTTGGTTAAATTTGGCCCAGTAGTTTCAGAGGAGAAGATTTTTCTAAAAAGATTACTAAGATTTACGAAAAATGGTTAAAAATTGACTATAAAGGGCAATTACTCCTAAAGTGGTCAACTGACCATTTTGGTCATGTTGACTTATTTGTAGATCTTACTTTGCTGAACATTATTGCTGTTTACAGTTTATCTCTATCTATAATAATATTCAAGATAATAACCAAAAACAGCAAAATTTCCTTAAAATTACCATTTCAGGGGCAGCAACCCAACTACCGATTATCCGATTCATCTGAAAATTCCAGGGCAGATAGATCTTGACCTGATGAACAATTTTACCGCATGTCAGATTTGCTCTAAATGCTTTGGTTTTTTGAGTTATAAGCCAAAAACTGCATTTTACCCCTATGTTCTATTTATAGCCATGGCGGCCATCTTGGTTGGTTGGCCGGGTCACCAGACACATTTTTTAAACTAGATACCCCAATGATGATTATGGCCAAGTTTGGTTAAATTTGGCCCAGTAGTTTCAGAGGAGAAGATTTTTCTAAAAGATTACTAAGATTTACGAAAAATGGTTAAAAATTTACTATAAAGGGCAATAACTCCTAAAGTGGTCAACTGACCATTTTGGTCATGTTGACTTATTTGTAGATCTTACTTTGCTGAACATTATTGCTGTTTACAGTTTATCTCTATCTATAATAATATTCAAGATAATAACCAAAAACAGCAAAATTTCCTTAAAATTACCATTTCAGGGGCAGCAACCCAACAACGGAATGTCTGAATCATCTGAAAATTTCAGGGCAGATAGATCTTGACCTGATGAACAATTTTACCGCATGTCAGATTTGCTCTAAATGCTTTGGTTTTTGAGTTATAAGCCAAAAACTGCATTTTACCCCTATGTTCTATTTTTAGCCATGGCGGCCATCTTGGTTGGTTGGGCGGGGCACCGGACATATTTTTCAAACTAGATACCCCAATGATGATTGTGGCCAAGTTTGGTTAAATTTGGCCCAGTAGTTTCAGAGGAGAAGATTTTTGTAAAAGTTAACGCAGTATGACGACGACGACGACGGACGCCGGACGCCAAGTGATGAGAAAAGCTCACTTGGCCTTTCGGCCAGGTGAGATAAAAAAGAATCTTTTTGCAAGATTTTTCAATTTTCTTCTTTAAAATTATCTTTGTTTAGTCTCATCCAGGTTTGAAGCCAACTCGGTTGGTGTTTCAGAGATAACAAAAGGTGTCTTCTTTATGGTAAGTTTTGATGATTGATTTCAGAAATTCATGCTTGGTTTGAATTAGGAGTGATAAATATCACTACTATTTAGATTGAAAAATAGTTACTTCAATGTTTAGAAATTCAATGAATTTTACAGGAATTTTACTTTCCATGAGCCAGAAATGGGCATAATGTGTTGCTTTCCTATTCCCTTAGACTTCTGTTTCCCATTAAAATACTAATAAACAAAATACTTACTGTCAGGATAAGAAGATTTAGGAGGGATACGACCCTCAGCCTCTAGAAGTACATTTCTTCTTTCGGTCAAATAAGTAATAACTTTGTCCAACTCCTCAATAGTTAGTTGTCTCTTGTCGGCCAATAGATTCAATAGGTAGAGTATGTCCTGTGAAGGTGGTACAAACGGAGGCGGAGCTCTTGCTGGCGCAGGTGTAACAGCGGCAGGTCTGGCAGCTGCTGTCTCTTTTTCACGTTTAGCGAGCTGATATGCATCAAAGCTTCTACCGATTAGAGTAATAGCATCATCTACTGGCATATTCCTATGTTCTGTGGATGAAATGGTACAAAAGGCAGGTCAGTTAAAGATAAACAATCTACATCACAATATTTTATTTCTCTCCGACTGCCTCCATTGCTAAATCAGCAAATTTTTCAACAGAATTTTTTTAATTTATTTCAATCTGAATTCTATATATGTTCAGAAGATTTGTTTTGAATTTAAATAACTGAATAATTTTGAATACAACAATTTTCTTTTAGTCAGTGATGGTCTAGAAAACTTTATCGTAAAATAGAAGAAAAGTTATTAACAAATTCATTACCTTGTACTCCAAGTTTGTTTTGTATGTAAACACGAGTCGACTGTATAACAAGAAATTCTGTTCGGCACTTTTTTATTTTGCATAACACGCAGCTGTATTTGTATATTTTATGACTAACAGATGACATATTTTTCATTTTACATAACACGCAACCGTATTTGTATTTACAATAATTAACAGACAGAATTTTTTTCATTTTACATTTAAGTGTATTTGAAGATACGTTGTATCTTTTAATTCAGTTATCTAGAATAATATTTAAACTTTGCAGCTCATATTATGATCTTACTTCAAAAAATTAGTTTATATAATTACAAAAACGTAAAGAAAACAGATTATTATCTATAAACCGATAATTCTGAATTTTATTTCAGAAATGTAAAACAGTTTTTAATATTTTCATCAAGCACACAAGTTACTGCTACGATCTTCCTAAAGCGCTCTGTACATCAGAAAATATTTGAGCAGTGCCAACTGAAAATTGATTAACTTAGTATATGTTCAGTTATATTTAAGACCTCAAGAAACAATCAAATTGTCAAACACCAATATGATTAAGTTTATTTCTAAGGAAAACTAGGATTTTTTTTTTAATGTTAAAGCATTTTTCTACAGATTTTTTGTCTATTTAATTATTTGGTATTAGACACGATACCATTCCGTTAGATTATACTTGATTACTATATATATACCATCTGTAATGAAATTCTTGATATTTTAAATAACCTATTTAACTTAATGCAATTTATTAAGTTTATATACAGTTAGCTTTATAGTATCACTCTATGTTCGCTTTTATATATCTAACATTTCTCTCTTAACTTTTTGTGTCTTATCCTATAGCTAAACAGAACCGTGCCATATGGTTACGAAAGCAATATCAAAGCAATCTTCATTCCCGATACTTATATATCAATTTAGTAAACTATATATTATATAATTGAATAATTTCTTGTTATACAGCAACTAACATCCAACAAACAAAAGCGCGTACATTTAAAACACAACACGTTTATTTTAAATATGCATCGAATATATTTATAAAATGATTTTATATGTCGATGCAACCGTTTTATCTAAAATCATTATTATGACATACATATATCTAACATTATAATATATTTCAAACTTTGTTTTCGGTATCAACAAATTTTTCAGAATTACATTTTTATCTATTTCACGACAATATATAATACATAGTACAATACCTTTTCATAATTTTAGTTCATGCATGACCTTGTTTTCGAAACCCAGATTTTATTTTAAATGTTTCCAGCATTATAATACAGTAAATAGTTACTTTAAGTAAAACACATGCAGAAGACCAAAGCGACAAAACTCTGTTATTTAATATAACACAGATTAACACCTTAAGCTTTACAATAAAGGTAATGTGAGAATTTATAGCTTTGAAGGCTATCCCCCATCACCGCTTTTTCAATTTCTTATGAAACAGATCCCAAATATACATGTTGTTATATTGTGATGTGTTTTTTTAACACGGTTCTGCTTTTCTCAAATACATGAACTTGCAGTATAATATTTTATGTCAAGTCTTACTGATGTTAATAAAGAATAATCTTTGTGGAAGGTATTGGCAATTTTTATTATTTCATATGTTTTCAAGCTTGCAGCTTGTTATTCGATGATCTTAGAGCAAGGTACTTTTTCAATTTTTTGTCTATTTATAATGTTTGTCCACCTTTCATGCCTTTTTAACCTGCATATACGACAAATAAATGAAGCTTTTTTTTTTATAAGCCTTTGCAAGTTTTCTGTTATATAAGATAATGCATTAAAAAAATGGGTATTGAAATGAAATTTTTTTTTATCAATTCATAACTGTTTTTCAATTTTCATCAAATTATGGCAACAAAAAATGTTTAATTTGATGACGATTCACAATTAATTCTATATAAGCTGAAGTGAACATCATTTAATCAGATATGTGTTACATGTAATATTTCACAGTTCCTCATTCTCTTCTTATACTCGAATTCATTGACGATTTAATCTTCTCTGATAAATACACAGTTGTAAGAAGTCTAGATTTTCTATCATTTTAAGAAATTTTAAGATGTCACGATCATGACGATATTGAATCATATTAAAGTTATTGTAAGAAGTCTCGTTATTCTGCCAAATCGATGCAATTGTAATTGTAAGCAGTCACGATATTCTGCCATATTGACATAATTGTAAAAAGTCTCAATACTCTATCATATTTATGAAATTAGAGGTCACGATATTGTATCATATGCAAGTTATTGTAAGAAGTCTCAATATCCTGCCATATTGATACAATTGTAAGAAGTCCTGATATTCTATCATATACACACAATTTTTAAGAAGTCACAATATTTTACCATATTCACGCAATCTTAAGATGTAACGATATTGTATCCTATTAAAGTTATTGTAAGCAGTAGCGATATTCTGCCATATTGAC
The DNA here is from genome assembly GCA_037788925.1 of Mytilus galloprovincialis. Classification (NCBI taxonomy): domain Eukaryota; kingdom Metazoa; phylum Mollusca; class Bivalvia; order Mytilida; family Mytilidae; genus Mytilus; species Mytilus galloprovincialis. The sequence continues at coordinate 40,169,295 of CM075333.1, read as the reverse complement.
GTAATTGTAAAAAGACTCGATAATCTATCATATTTATGAAATTAGACGTCACGATATTGTATCATATGCAAGTTATTGTAAGAAGTCTCAATATCCTGCCATATTGATGCAATTGTAAGAAGTCCGGTATATTCTATCGTATACACTCAATTTTTAAGAAGTCCCAATATTCTACCATATTCACGCAATCGAAGAAGTCCGAATATTTTATTGTATACACCCAATTTTTAAGATGTCACAATAATCTACCATATTCACGCAATCAAAGAAGTCCGAATATTCTATTGTATACACCCAATTGTAAGAAGTCACAATATTCTGCCATATTCACGCAATTGTTCAAGTCTAGATCTTATATACAGGTATACATAATTGCTTATTTATTTGTTCCATAAAGCCAACATTTTATACATCCGGTAATGTAAAAAAAAGATGTGGTATGATTGCCAATGAGACAACTGTGTTCATTTTCAAATTCATTTGCATTTTGTATAATCAAGCGATTTCAGTTGGCAAAAGTAGAATCCCTCATTTTCTAACCATTATAATAAATTGCATTTACCAGTATCAAAACACGCATATAGCCTCTAACAGAAATATTAAAGAATTTTACTCCTCAAAAACTGTTTTGTAGGTTAAACCTGTGTAATAGCAATCTCTCTTCATGTCAAAAACTGTTTTGTAGGTTAAACCTGTGTAATAGCAATCTCTCTTCATGTCAAAAACGTAATTCATTAAATTTCAGTGGCCAGTTATGAAAGAGTCAACTGTGAATCTAATGCAACATAACAATTTTAGTCCTAACCACTTAAAAAGGATTAAGCATTCTGCCTTCGTCAAGTTTCTATAATCACTCATTTTTCAGTCTAAATTCGTTCTTACCTTGTGGGGTTCCATGTAAAATATTGACTGTTAATGACTGATGAACTTCGTTTTGACTATTTACAACTATTGCAAACAGGCACAGTTTCTTGGCAGCATCTTCTACAACTTGAGGAATTGTTCGCTCTTCATTTATCAAGCTGATTGAACAAAACACATTTACAGCTTTCAATTTTCTTTCAACAAACTCTGCGAATTTCCTGAAATTAGGTGTAGAAAGTTCTTAAGAATAATATACTTTATTACATCTTATGGACTTTTATGGTTCTTAATTTCTTTTACTACACATTAATAAATTATCTCGTCAATATGAAATCCTTCAAATCAGTTTGAATTTTCTCTCTTCTCCAACAACAAGTGACATCACTGGTTAAAGGATGTTAAGTATAGATCTTGAAGTTAGGCTGTGGATACTTTATATTTTCACTTGCTGCTTTATTTTATCAACTAATGTATGTATCAAATATGTAAAAGCATTTATGTAAAATTGAGAAAGGAAATGGGCCTGGAAACTAAATGTTGAGAGATAGGAAGGGAATTTTGCATGTTGCTCATTTTTGGTGTATGTTAAATTAGTAAATAAGATTTTTCGAATTACTTTCATCCATTTTCCTAATAAATCTTTGTTATACATGTTAGATCTGATTTTTTCTATCTAATAATCTATAATTGTAATGTCATTTTCTAATGGGAAAAGGTGAGAAAAAAATCAGTAAAATGGTTATTAGAAAAAAGAATATAAATACATACATTAGTGAACTATTCAGTATAATAATTGAACAGTCTAGCGGTGGTGGAGGCTTTCTGACAACAGGAGCTTCATAAGCTGGTTCTCTGAAATATGGATCCCTGTAGGGGTCAGCATATGGGTCCCTTCTTGGAGGTGGTGGTGGGTATCGGCTTTAAAAAAAAAGTCACATTAAAATAAGTATAACATCCAATAAATCTGTAGAGAACTAGTCCAGTTGTTTTTATAGATGTTTATCTCATGTATCAGTGGTTTTTAATGTAATGATATTACAAAGTTTTATTTTGTGTGAACACTGTTTATTTACTTCCTTGAAAAAAGGAATGTGTTGCTAATTGTGTGGTATTAATTTTTGTGAATTGCATGGACTTCAATAACTGAATGAAATACAAATTTGTCTTTGAATTGTACATGAAAAGTGTGAAAATAATGGCTTTTAATAACAATTGATCAATGATTTTCCAATAAACCAAAAACTTTTGACTCAAAAATCCAAGTACTTTCTACAGCACTCAACATTTTCTTTCTTTAATCAGTCACTTTTCTTTTCTGTATTTATTTCAATTAATCATTTAAAAACATTGGAATTTTCAAGCATAACGTCATAGACTCTCTTACTGCACCGTTTTTGGCTGGTTACCATATGAATGCAATGTAACAAAAGTACCTGTATGGATCCTCTCTATATCTGTCATAATAAGGATCATCTGGGAGTGGTGGTCTCCTGTAAGGGTCAGCATATGGGTCATCTCTCCTGTAAATAGCACTAGATAAAAACAAGGAAACAACCACATTACAACACAGAAAAAATAAATTCTTATTCCTTTTGATTCCATTGCTTAGCTGCTCATTAGGCCAGAACTAAAATATAACATTAGATGTTGGATCTGTCAGATCATCGGATCAAAGTTTTTGATAATTTTCATCTATCAAATAAGCGCAAGTCACTTTATCTTAAACTGTGATCTTTGAAGTGTATCCTTATAATGTGTTCATAATCATTTCAATTAAATGATGTTTACAGCATAGCTTATGAAAATAATCCTCACATATTTTATGAAATACATGCAATAGAATTATTTTATTTACTCAATGTAAATAGTACTGTAATAGGGGAGACAATACCATTTGGCAAGTAAAACAAACTGTCCCCTTTACATTAATTCTAATGTCTAATGTCCATTTTTTTACTAACTTAACATACCGTGGAGGTGGTGCATCCCTGTAGGGGTCTCTGTATCTGTCATCATATGGATCTGCTCTTAGAGGGGATCTCTCTCTTCCTTCTGGGGGTGGAGGAGGATATCTGTTGAAACCAAATGATATTACTATGGGTTGAATAATATCACCTTCTCAATGGTCAAAAATACTTTTATATCCAACAAAATGAGGGATAATTATTCATTTTTCATACTTTCCTATTGTAATTTTCTTTCAAACATTAAATATTCATTGATTTTTTTTGATTTTTTTTTCATCTTAGAAAGAAAATGGAGCCATAAATTTCATTTGAATAGCAAATATTTTTATACTTTAATTTATATACCAGATATCTCCAAGAAATGAATTGTTAAAAGCACTAATTTATGAAAACATCAAATAGTGTAATCTATGTACAAATCAATTCTTTGCATCCCTCATTTCGAAGATGGATATAACTTTTGTGTAGAACATAATTTGATTTTAACACTTGCCTGTCTCTATCTCCTCTATCAGATGAGCCAGACCTGGCTGGAGGAGGTGGAAATCTGAATTGATAATTTTATCACAATTACAACACCAGATCTACCTTGCTTTTATTTTAGGCAGAGCAATATCATAAAAATAGAAGTAAAAATAGAAGTAAAAATGTAGCAAGAACAGTTTTTTCAAGCAGTTCTTTAAAACGTTTGAATAATTTTTTTCAAATAAGATAATAAGTGAACATTGAATCCTTTTACAACTCCATTTTTTTTAATTATTGGGTTATATGTATGTTATGCAAAAAGAAGGTTGATGTTTGGCAAGAAAAATAAATTATACTATCTCAAGGATTTCATTTTAACCCTTTCCTCCATGGATTTTTTTTCTTCACATACTTGATTCCAATAAGATTTTTTTCACTAAAAAACAAGAATGTGTCCATAGTACACGGATGCCCCACTCGCACTATCATTTTACATGTTCACTGGACCGTGAAATTGGGGTCAATACTTTAATTTGGCATTAAAATTAGAAAGATCATATCATAGTTAACATGTGTACTAAGTTTCAAGTTGATTGGACTTCAACTTTATCAAAAACTACCTTGACCAAAAACTTTAACCTGAGCTTCACACTATCTTCTTCTTTGCTCAGTGGACCATGAAATTGGGGTCAATACTTTAATTTGACATTAAAATTAGAAAGATCATATCATAGGGAACATGTGTACTAAGTTTCAAATTGATTGGACTTCAACTTCATCAAAAACTACCTCGACCAAAAACTTTAACCTGAAGCGGGTTGAACGAACGGACGAACGAACGAACGGACGAACGAACGAACGGAGGCACAGACCAGAAAACATAATGCCCCTCTACTATCGTAGGTGGGGCATAAAAATCATCAGGTTTAAAGTATTAATGCATTGTTAAAACGAATATTTCATCAATAAAATTTAAGTCAGATATACTCATGAATATCCTTTTCATATGGGATACAATCTTTTTTAAGTCTGATGCAGACATTTTGTAGTCAAAGCGTTTCAACTGAGGTTCTACACAGGCGTCAAAAGGCGTCATTATGGAGTAAAGGGGGTGGCGTCAAAAAGCGTCATTATGGAGGAAAGGGTAAACACTTCAAGACAGGAAATCAGAGTACAACTAAGTTAGACCAGCATAATTCAATATTTTAACAAAGATCTGGACTATGAATTCATATACATTGTATACACAGGATTCTGATTTTGAAAGCACTAAATGTTTCATAAACCTTTAACAAACAACTTTTCTGCATTATTTTTTTTCAACTTCCTATCTCTAAAAAAAGTTCTTAAACCGTTTTAACCCTTAGTCATGTTAGTTGTAATCTGAAATTTTCTTCTTTCAAGAAAAGTTTGCTTATATCATTCTTGTACAAAATAATTAACAATGTTATTTTAGATATCACTGACACTGACCTTTCTCTTGACATTGTAGATCTTTCTCTACCGTCTATTGCTGCTCTGCTTTGTGGAGGAGGGGCTGGATATCTAAATAGACAATTTTATTTGTATTATAATTATACCAATAATAGAAAAGATTATTTTTTTGTGGAAGGTAAGAAATTAATAACGACAAAGGAATATGCAAACTGGTATTTTTTTTTACAGCAGAGACTAGTTCCGCGGATAACCAATCTGTATGTCTGTAGGACTCGACTACACTGAAAGGAAGGTAGTATACCTAACCTATAGCTAATAATGAATTCACGGTTCAACTACATCGAAAGGAAGGCAGTATACCTAACCTATAGCTAATAATGACTTCACGGTTCAACTACATCTAAAGGAAGGTAGTATACCTAACCTATAGCTAATAATGACTTCACGGTTCAACTACATCGAAAGGAAGGTAGTATACCTAACCTATAGCTAATAATGACTTCACGGTTCAGCTACATCGAAAGAAAGGTAGTATACCTAACCTATAGCTAATAATGACTTCACTGTTCAACTACATCGAAAGGAAGGTAGTATACCTAACCTATAGCTAATAATGACTTCACGGTTCAACTACACCAAAAGGAAGGTAGTATACCTAACCTATAGCTAATAATGACTTCACGGTTCAACTACACCAAAAGGAAGGTAGTATACCTAACCTATAGCTAATAATGACTTCACGGTTCAACTACACCAAAAGGAAGGTAGTATACCTAACCTATAGCTAATAATGACTTCACGGTTCAACTACACCAAAAGGAAGGTAGTATACCTAACCTATAGCTAATAATGACTTCACTGTTCAACTACACCAAAAGGAAGGTAGTATACCTAACCTATAGCTAATGACTTCACGGTTCAGCTACATCGAAAGAAAGGTAGTATACCTAACCTATAGCTAATAATGACTTCACTGTTCAACTACACCAAAAGGAAGGTAGTATACCTAACCTATAGCTAATGACTTCACGGTTCAACTACACCGAAAGGAAGGTAGTATACCTAACCTATAGCTAATAATGACTTCACTGTTCAACTACATCGAAAGGAAGGTAGTATACCTAACCTATAGCTAATGACTTCACGGTTCAACTACACCAAAAGGAAGGTAGTTTACCTAACCTCTGGCTAATAATGACTTCACGGTTCAACTAACAAGCAAGCTAACCAAAGATTCTACCTTTACCTACTACACACTCAATGAATTCTGCTGTTAAGAGTAGAATTTCTTGCATGAATGGATTGATTGACTGGATTATGCTATATGCAAACTCAGTGCAACAGGTTACAGGTCATAGCTTTACACTTGATCTATTACTTCTCAATGCAAGAAACTATTTTCTATATAAACAGTTGACATAAAAAATTTGGGATCAAAAGTCTTGTCACATGCATTGTGATTTAAACATGAAGACGAATAACTAACCTTTCCTTTCCAAGTTCACACACTAAAAGTTTGAAAATACTAAAGTATAATTGTCAGAACCCCAAAACACATGTGAATTCAAACATATACCTATCTCTGTCGTATCCACTAGATGTGCTATTAGCTGTTGAACTCGGGCTCTGTCTAGTTGCAGGACTTGGTCGTCTTGTAGAAGAAGGATTTTGTGTTCCTTTTCTACCATCTAATGCCATTTTAACATCTACAAAATATAACTTTAAATTGAAGAATCATTACAAAGAAAAATTGGGTCATTAATCATTATTTAACTTTAATTATATGTGAATATTTAAAGTTTAATTATTAAGGTATAAATGAGAGCTTTTTCTAATAAGACCGGACTGTGAGTCAGATGACTCAATAATAACAATGTCATAATTGATGTTATGTGTATCTTTTGGTTTTACACAACAATTCATAATGTCTCTCAAAGTATGTTTTTTGAAACACTCCCCTGAAAATATATACGTTTGTAGCACTATTTGCAATTCTAATATGAAGTGCTTCTTTAGCTTTGTAAACAACACTGTGATAAAATTCTCGATAAAATATACTTAGCGCAGACTAAGAGATATACATAATAATGGCTGTTACAATATACTTCCCACGTAAATCTACATGTATTGGAACTTATTTGCAGACCCTTTGCCGATTTTATTGTTTTAAAAAGTGCGATTAAAAAAGACAAAATAACTTGTATTTCTTATTCGTATGCATAATAAAAAGAAGTAATGCACAAGAGCTCGGAGAAATCAACAAAATTAAAAATAAATAAAATTCCGCGAAAGTCTATTAATCTTTTTGGCGCATTTAAATCATTTCAAAACATGACATCATATAAGTGAAACCGCTAAAGTTAAAAGCTTTCTGTTACGTGAACCATCAGAATTCGTATGATATTGTATTAAAACTGATTTTTTGAGGTAGGTTTTGTTTTATTTTCTATTCTATTGCATTATTCGCATATTTACTCATTTCAGCAAGTCAACATGGCGGCTCCTTAGTTACAAAATGTCAACTGAAGCTTACGAGAAAAATATATAAATTAAAAATGGCAAATGTTGGGTTTCAGAATTTAAAGAATTAAAAAGTTATTTTTCTAGCAGTTATTTTCGAAATTACTTACGCAAGCTAGAGATATTTGAGCTTTATCTAACAGGGAGTAAAAAAGAACAGCCACACACACAGCATACCCACTCTCGCTTCAGTTTTTTAATGACCGTATTTGTCCTATTAGAATCGAAATAATTTATGGAAGCCATAGATTGTTGGAAATTTACACATGGCCTGGGCCGTGATATTCGTTAATTTTATCCCTCGCTAACGCTCAGGATAAAATTCGAATATCACGGCCCAGGCCATGTGTAAATTTCCAACAATCTATGGCTTTCATGAATTATTTCTTAAGCTTATATGGTTCCATCCATCCAATTTACAATAAAATCTTCATTTACTATAACGAATAATCTATCATTACCTAGCTTGCTGCCTTTTAACAGGCCTCCATTCTCGTTCTCTACTGCTTGTAGTGCGTCTTCTTCTTTTTCGTATTGTACAAATGCAAATCCTCTGTCATGAAGCGAGAGACCTAAAATACAGGAACATTACAGAATAATAAAATTTTCTTGCTGATTTTTATAATAAAGTACCTTTATCTTTGGGTTCCAACTTTAATGGGGTGTCTGTTAAGGTGAGAAATGAATGATAATTTGGTAATGATTAATGCTTATTTCAAGGCAATTCAGGTCTTTTATAGCTACATACATGTGATAAAATTTCAGTTACTTTTAAATGAAAGTACATTGATAGAATGTTTTACATTTTATTGTTACGTACATATTAAATTCTGAGTGAGGTATCAAATTAGAAACCCCTTCATTATATATTAGTTTCAATGGAACAGCCTTAATATAAAACATTTAAAAAGAGAGTAAAGAAACATCTCTGTTGTGTCAAACATTCTTAAAATTTTGAACTCCTCTTTTCTTATATATTCTATGTTGAATTCACCAACCACTGCATTAATTATGTATTAAGACTAAATACCCCTTTAAACAAAAATTTTCATAGTTTATAGTGTTTTTCTTTTCCAAAAACATATTTCATAATAAAATTAATTTAGTATTGAAATTCAAATATAATCTATAAAACATTTATTAACTTTGATTTGTTCAGATAGAAAATGTTCAACACAACTAGATATTTCTGAAAATGTACAATCTTTTTTCTTTCACTTTAATTGGTTAAATTTTATATCTGGATACTTCAAGCTGCGATTGTTCAGAGTTAAATTGTTTTATGCTTTGAGTATGTAAAAAAAAATTACATTTATTTCAGACTTTCAAACATTTTTATTGTTAAATTGAATTTAATGCATATATATACCGGTACCTTCAAATTTTTAATTGTATTTCTTGTTTATTCCTTCCTTATATCATAACTTTTTGGTAGATTTGTATTTCTTTCTTTTATATTTCATTTTAAGGGTTAATTCAAAAGCATAATCGGATACCAAGACTAATATTAGTAACACTTTTATTGTAATAAATATCTTCAGAAAATAACTAATTATTAAATGAAAAATAGATCTGCGTACTTTCCAGCATGAGGGAGTACAATAACAATACACTTGTATACTGATAACTTTACCATACAGTACGAATCCACGGTTGTTCTAATTGTCTTAGTCAACAGTCAAATAAAAAAGATCAGCAAAAATTTCTAAATACGATAAAACGCTCACGTGAAATTTCGCGCAAAATAATTTCTATCTCTGCTGCTTTTGATGCGGCGTTTTAAAGAATTACATCACGATCATTTTCGCAAAGAAAAGAGTACTCATTTTTTTTTTAAATTATTTATTGTGAACTTTTCTTCTGTAGACACGATTTTCTGCTTTGATTATAATATAGGCAAGAGATAATGTGCAGCACTAACCTACAGTACATGCATATGTATGTAAAGAAATTGGCTGAATATGATAACAAAAAGGCTAATGAAGAGGAAACATCTGTCTTGCCTACTGGCCAATTAAATTATAACCCTAGTATTTGTACATGTATGTCTAAATGTCTGAAGTAAGTAGTCTAAAATACCTAACAAATATATATAAATTTTATCAAAAATAGAATTTGGTTTATGCATGTACATTGGTTGGGCTGGCAATTTAAAACAACTTATTATTTATTCTTCAAAAAATATATTTCTCCTGGTAATTCAGGTACAATGTACATATTTTCCTTGCACTCACAACAGAAGCAAAGTTCACATTACACACACTATTTTAGGGGCAAGCAAAACAATACAAGGAAAGGAAGTGTGCTTATTCTAAATCAGACAATCTTTGTACATGTACAAATGTTTTCATTTTTAAATTTAAAAGAAAACATAATGCCCCTCTACTATCATAGGTGGGGCATAAAAAAAGAGGTGAAATAATCAACGCCAAATCTCTTCAACATATTAAACTTTCTTACAAAATACAACCACTAAATCATCTTCCAAACTAATTTATTGCAAAGTTGAACTAATTTAGCATAAACACACATGATCTTTCTAGCATTGAAAAGGCAAACAGAAGTCAACAAACTGAATTTTTTTATTTAATTTATTCTTCTCCACAATACAGTAAATGTCAAATTTACATAAAAAAAATCAAAGAGCAGATTGCTCTGAGGGATAAGATTTCCATTGATTTCATTGACACATGTACATATATAGCTGGATAGTATTATTTTCAAAACTAATTCAACTGCACATGTAAAATGTAAATTACGTAATCTGAATAGTTACTCAACTTTAAAAATAGCCAATCGCGGATACAAGTGTATGAACAATGTACTTATTGTGTTTTATTTTTGTACTATCAATTCCAAGTTTACTTTCCACAGCAGTCACTGAGACAAAGAGTGAGAGAAGGTATTTCACTTCGTATCTTATCACCTATTCTACGTTAATTCTAGTCCTGAGGAACCCGATTTCTAACTCTTTAAATATTTAATTTCCTTTGGGTCATTGGGCATGACTCCTTTCTGTACACACTTCTCTGTTTAAATTGCAATCGTTTTTAACATAACACAACACTTATCAACATTTAACGAGTTAATTTTTCTAGACATGTTGTATCGTATTTTGATTTTGACGGAAGTTCCTTACGGAAGGTAGACGACTCGAAACGATAATATGGAAACTATATGGAAAAAAATCATAGTGAAAGCTTACTTAAAATGTTCCATTCTGATCTTTCATCAAAATCTGTTTCCATAACAAGATCCTCTATTTTAAAATGAGACAGCAGGTAATGTTCTTTTTAAGACAGAAAGAAAGTTACCTGTATAGATACCAACTGCAAATACCTTTTATTTTGCAACAATTGAAAACTGACATACAAATGTACATGTATCCTTATTTCCTAGGAAAAAAGTCAATGTCAGACAAAATAGATTTTTCACCTGTTTCAAATGCCATTCCTCGTTTAATTCAAATTTTTAAAATTGAAAACCAGTTTTTTTATGTTTTCAAAACTTTTGATAATAAACTGAAAACCCAGAGAACAAAAAAAATATATTTGTAACCTAATCACAACATTTTTGATTATATACGTTGGTCAGTTGCACAAATAAACATGACTGTCAAATTTGCTTTACCGTTCATTTCGTTTCAGTGGTCACTTTCAGACGATTCCAAAGGTTTTCTCTATATAACCGTACTGCTTTAAGCAATCAACTGTCTAATACGGTTACTTAATTTTCTTATGAAATTTCAAATTATCATTTCGACTTTTGTTTTAACAAGTCATTTTAATGTTTATACCTATATATATGTAAGATGAAAAATATATGTCTTAGTAAAATAGTCAAATTTAAGAATTTTTATGCAAATGATATCTCGCAAAAGCTAAATTCATGACTTCCGCACGTTCAAATCCTTCCAACTTTCCATTTAAAAACCGATTCAACAACTTATTCGACGAATATTAACATATGTATGTGGAATTTTTTCTTCAATTTATCACATCAGAATCCACCATTTTTTTTGTTTTAACTTACTGCTTGTAAGAACAATAAATCTACAGATTGAAAACAGCAAAACAATTTGTTACATTTCTTGCCACGGTCAATGTAGTGATTGCAGATTTTCTGAACCTCTTTTTACATTTAGCTAGGATTTTGATGGTGATTATCACTTTTTAATACTTGTAACAACAAATCATTACACTTTTTGCAACTGTATATTAGTTTTGAGGTCGAAAAAAGTCATATTTGTGATTATTTTAATTTAAACACTTACAGGACTCAAATAATGACACTGATCAAATAAATATTTTCTTTATTTTGAAAATTGCTTTTGTATGTTTTGTAAATAGCAAAAATGATAACTGCTGGTGAAATAACTATCTTCTTATGATAAGTTATTCATGAAATAATATCTCAAAAAGTGACAGCAATATAAGTTGAATATGTTTTGTATACAACAGAAGTTAGAATACATGTATGTTCTTGTTTCTTCATAAATTCTGGTTTTATATATTATTTGGTGTCCCACAACACATTCAAATATATTGCCGCAGTCTGCACGGTTAGCCACTAGTCCGATGCCCCAGACTAGTGAAATCTTATATGGACTAGTAAGTTATTGCAAAACTTTGTTTGAAATGTTGAAATATTGGTCTTCGGACTAGTAGTTGAAAAAGATTTTGGTGCAGACTGTAATGCCAATATGAAATTGAATAAAATCAATGTTTTGATGAATAACAATGTCAATGAATTTATTTAGCGATAACATTTTGCTAGTTGTTTCAACATGTATAACTATAAGCTATGTTTTTAGTAAATATCCAATAGAATTTTTCTTTCTCTCATCCCACAGAATTGTTCTGACTAAATAGAGGACCAAATATTCTTCTAACAATGGATCAACACAACTCAGAATCTTCAGATTGTTTAAATTTACTACAATACTGTCAATTCTTACCTATTATTTTGCCATATTTTCCAAATATGTCCTCAAGCTCTTTCTTCGTAATAGTCGATACTGGAACATTGCCAACAAACACTCTCGCCTTCATCAGGTCAATATCATTTATATTGGTACGATTTCCAATAGGAGGTGTTTTACTTCTTGGTCTAGGAGATCTACGTCGTGATGATGAAGTACGACTGCGACTTCGACTTCTTCTGTGAACTCTAGGCGATCTCCTTGGTGACCTTCTTGGAGATCTTCGTGGTGATCTTCTTGGAGATCTCCTTGGTGACCTTCTGGGTGATCTCCTAGGTGACCTTCTGTCACGACTCAATGACCTACGATGTGATCTACTATTACGACTCCTACTTCTGCTGCGACTTCTTCTGATTCTTGGACTACGACTTCTGGATCTTTTGGGCGGTACAATAACTCTACCAAATCGGTCTAAACGCTCGCGTGATCTACTACGGGATCTGGTTGGCATTTTTAACCAAAAAATATATCTGTAATGTTCTCAAAATGTAAAGAATGACATTCAAAGATGAAAAAATCCTGTAATGGAAATATAAAACAATTATTGTACAATAAAATAAAAATAATAAAGACTAACACTTTTTCAGCCCAAAATGTTCTTTTCTTGCTGACCTAAGTTTTCAACCACATTGATTAAATGATCACAGTAAAATTACCGATCAATTAAAAATTTTTCAAATCATTACCCTTCTCCCAGAAAAGTAAATTATAAAGAAGAACTATATGCTTACACCCCTAAGAAACTGACAAGCATGAAGTAATTATTAATATCATTTGACAAGCTGGAGGAAATCAAAAGGGCATGTTATTTTATTTAAGGAGGGGGGGCATTTCCTTAACCGAATGATTAATTTCTAAAGCTTTGCAAGATGTAAATAGTACATGAAATAACTTTATTCAATTAACATGTGTTTAGTATATTGTCATGGGCACATAAGTGTGTAGACCGGAAATAAAATCACTAAATATAATGGTTTGTCTTCAAATTAAACCTCCATTTTTTTTTCATTCTTCAGAAGACTATCCTGGTAATCTAACAATATAATAATACTCAGGTACTTTTTATTTAACATGTTCAACATGTTTAATGAATTTTTACTCCATGGAACTTCATTTATAAACACAATTTGATATTTGTATTTACCTTTCAGAAAGTCTCTTAGTGCAAAACATAAAATTCCGAAAATAAAAAACCGTTATGAAAAAAATACCGAAAATCTTAATTATTTGTGACTACCATGCTGAAAAGTAGCAGATCATTTTTTGTTTTAGATCTTTAGCAAGAACTTCAAACTTAAAAAAAAAACAACAACAATGCAAACATAAAATTTGTCTTACCACCAAACTATAGCTATCTTCTTACAAAAAAAAATATATATATAACATCCTTTATCAGTTTACATGTACGATTTTTACCACAAAACTGAACTAATGATGGAGAGTTGTCTCATTGGCACACCACACCTTCCTATATCTTATGATGACCTTTTTCTAAAAGATTTGTAGAAATATTTAAAATGTCATAGCTTGACATACAATAAACGCGATCTCCTAATTATGCCAAGATACTGATTACCTTATTGGGGCCCTGCTTAAATAATGTCTGACAATTTTCCCTACTCAGGACAACTAGATCAACCACAATGAATTTAGTAAAGCCAACTTGCCCCACTGATGAAAAAAGATGCAATCCCGTTGAATATCTATGTTCATGTCCCCTTTAATAATAAAATGAATACCTAAATGAATGAATGGAAATTGTATTTGATAATAACTTGAAAGTAACATTCCACTTTCACTGATTGCTCGCTAGTGTTTAATCATTATTAATTCAAAGACTGCTTGATAGTGTTTAATCTTTCTTAATTCAAAGACAAAAGTAACCAATCCGTTATGTGGTATGTACAAATTGCTGTTAATTGAAATCTTTCAATGTTCATGATAATATATCGGATAATGGTACAATTAACAGGTTTCTTTTCTTTTGTTTAAAGCTTGCAAGAATAAAGTTATTCCTCCAAATATACGAAAATTACATGTATTTACCATTGCATTATAAGCAAGTGAAATGTCATTTACACTTTCATTAATAAGCATGCAATTTTCATTATTTTTTATGCCCCAACTATGATAGTAGAGGGGCATTATGTTTTCTGGTCTGTGCCTCCGTCCGTCCGTTCGCTTCATGTTAAAGTTTTTTGTCAAGGTAGTTTTTGATGAAGTTGAAGTCCAATCAACTTGAAACTTAGTACACATGTTCCCCATGATATGATCTTTCTAATTTTAATGCCAAATTATAGTTTTGACCCCAATTTCATGGTCCACTGAACATAGAAAATGATAGTGGAAAGTTCAGGTTTAAGTTTTTGGTCAAGGTAGTTTTTGATGAAGTTAAAGTTACATCAACTTGAAACTTAGTACACATATTCCCTTTGATATGATCTTTCTAATTTTAATTCCAAATTAAAGTTTTGACCCCAATTTCACAGTCCACTGAACATAGAAAATGATAGTGTGAGTGGGGCATCCGTGTACTATGGACACATTCTTGTTGTATTCTGTGTTAAAGAGTTTTCATTTAAAATGGGCAAGGGTTGGCAGACCTGAACTGCAGATTTTTTAATATATATTCATCTAGACTGTACATTTTTTCATCAAGTGGGGCGAGTTGGCAGGTGTAAAATTAACGGAATTTAACCCTTTTCACAAGTGGGGCGAGTTTGGTAAACTAGTTTGGGGGATTTTTGTTGTGTTGGTTAACAAGTGGGTTGATTTGTCAGCGATCTTTTGCAACCCATTAGGAAGTGGGTAAACATTTAGAGCTTTTATTCACGAGTGTATCGAGGATACATTTATCTGACAGTATACTGTTATCATATTTCAGTCAGTTGGCAAGTCGTTTATATTTCAGTCGCTTTTGTTCAAGTGTTTGTTTTAATGATAATTAAATCGATATATTATTTTGCTTTTCCTAGCACATGTGCAAGACACGAAAATTAGCAAGAAACGTTCTAAATAGGTTAATTTCGACGGCATTTTTAACTGCAAACCTTAGAATACGTGAATTATTGCACAAATCAACCACTTTCTTTCACAATCTTATTGGAAATGTTTCAGTAATTTAACAAATAATACCAAATGTAGAAAATTAACAATCGCCCGCACTGCTTCAGCCTCGTTGTCGGTCATACATTATGCATTGGATTATTTTATTGGCTAAGCTTTAAAATTGAACCAATCAAAACAGTTTTAACAAGTTGGACCGGTGCTAGTTCTTGATGCCGAAAATGTCAGCTGAGCAGACAGAGGGTACTAAAAGAGATATATTTCAAGAAAACAACCAATAATTTCAATCCAAAAACTCATTTATATTAAAAGAACATAAGCCCTTTTAAAAAATATATAAGACATACCGTGTCGCATGCATTGATCAGTTGTATTTGCCAAAACATCCTGTCTGGCAGTTATCTGAGTTAGTTTCAGGTTTGACACTGGCAGCTGCTGGGCTAGTGTATATTGGTCTTATGTCAATCAATATTGTCTAAAGCACACATTTACATTTGCACAATCTTGCAATATACACTGTGAACAAGGTATCATATAGTAAGATGAAATGGAATCTTGTTTTCATGTTTCAATACAATAGACAACTTTCAGTTTGATGCATTTCCATGAAAAACTTCGGTTTTATTTCGAGTTCGATGCATTTCCTCAAAAAACTTTGGTTATAGTGAATGTCACTCATGTGTTTAGGTGCGTCGTGACTTCCGTTTCAATGTTAAGCTAGTGATTGAAAAACTTTAAAGCTATATTGTACAAATTATTCGGCAAATTAAATTCTCATAATTGACTATCTGCACCGCTGTCATTTGGGAATTGTGATTAAGTACCTACTGAACAACCTTTATTTCTGGTTTATCCTGCACAATGACGATCACTAAGACGCTTGATAAACGTTATAGTGCAGGGATACAGGCGAGCCCCTCTTTCTGGTAAATGACGTCACAAAGGCATGAATAATTGACGAGTTTTTTCCGGTGATGGATGAACTTGAAAGTGGTCTATTACAGGCTTTTATTTGACATATTATCGTGTGATGTGTTTTCGTACTAATAACAATTTTCAATGCTTACAGTTTTCACTGTTGAGTTTTTATTCATGTGTTTACTCAAATTTTAAAAGCATGTTCTGTCGAATGGTTTTATGTAGATTTTTTTGTCAAGGCTTACTATGATTTTTACTGTTTCTGATTATTTTGCGATTTTTTAATATAAAAAAACGGTGTCGTATGTTTACGTATGAATTAAAAATTGGATCAGTACACGGACAGGAAATGACTATAAAATCCAGAAATGAGTATTTTTTATAAAGGCGTGGTTCTGGTGATTGCTTGAATCATAAAAAAAGTTATTTCATACCTTTCAGTACAAAACATATCTTGTAAATAGTATTGGGTTGGTGTTTCATGTGCTGAAATTGTAACATTGAGATTTTTTCAGATTGGCACTGGGTTTCTACAAAGTACGTACATTATTTTTTTGAAAATAAAAATTCAGTTTTCAAATGTTCGGATAAATGTAAAAATTAAGACTGTTTTCATCTTTATGTATCAAGGATGTATAAAAAGAATTGTCAATAGAATATTGAATAAAAAGGATTTTGAACATCAATTTTATATAAGAACCATGATAATTTTAACTCGCTGGTTTGTAATAAAAATGACCAAAAAAACATGACAGTCACATGTCTTGAAGATCCGCTGTTTGACAGGCAGACGATGTAGCTTTACTTCATTTAACCCCTCAGAATTTTTCTCAACAACTATTCTAGTGATGCATTTTTTTGGCAATAAATAAACATGGTGAGACGGGCAAGTTTAATCAAATTAGTTCTTACAGCTTTAAAAGCGACATTGAATATGTCATACATTTGTCAAGTTGTATTGTTATTGCTGTTCCAAATATAGAAACTGAAAAACACGCCACAATGTACGTGTGTGCAGTCGATACCGATGAAATTTGGTTGATACGAAAACATATGACATAGGAAAACATATGATACGACTATAATTGTCCGTTTTTTGGAAAGATTGGAACTTGTTCTAAATCTTTTCTTAGGCACTGGCCTCCCTAACAACACGACAGGTTAGCTACTTATAACTAAATGTATTCACACTGAAATATAGTTCTCTATAGTTCACATGTCTGTGCACATAATATACATATGAACTGAAAAAATGGGTATATTTTTGGAGCAGTTCATTCAGGAATTATGTCATTAAGGTGTGTTGAAGTGAAGGCCTTTTTTTAAACATTCAGTGTTTTCCATTCGGCATTTAAGCCGGGTGTGCCGACCACCTTTCCATTTTAGGAGGTGGTCGGCTTTTTTTTTCAAATTCTGGATTTTTTTTCGGTCCGCACCGTTAAATTTTAAATACTAATCGCGCCTCACAGATTTTTTTTCATTGACAAGAATGGCGGATCGTCAAATTTCAATGTTTCTTTTATTAATCGGGGGAATGGAAAGGCAGATGACAATGGTGATAAGGAAAATTCTAAGCCACATAAGTCAACTAAAACGGATAGTTGAATTGAAACAATCCCCAAATGAGGGATATTCAAATAGGCTGTACATAAACTAAATACTTGTAAAATTTAAGCGATTTCTGTAATTAGGTTATTTTTTTATTTCGATATTACATCTATTTCTTCTATTAGCTCAACAGAAAAAAAGGACATTAACAAAAATGTATGCTTTTTCCGGAAGCAGATTGTGAGCTTAAATGAACGGTGACCCCATTTTTTTATTTCATTTTTCTTTTAAGTATATGATAAAGTTCATTTATAAAAAAATATAGCAAAATCCTATATTAGAAAAAAAATTTGATTTATACCCAGGAGCCCCCTTAAAAGGGGGAAAATCGTTTTATTTGGTACAACTTTTCTAAAAGAGTGTCCCATTATTATTAATGTCCATAATGATAAAAAGGCCAGAAACAAATATGTGATCATTTGTTTCTCTTTAAATGTACCCCTCATAAAAGGGATAGTCATTACATTGAGAGGTTCCCCCTCATTTGAGGGGTGGTGATAAATATGAACAGGACTTTAAATGGCTAATCGTCACAGAAGGATATTACTGTTCTGTGTGCCAAAAATACAGCACTAAAGCGAGGAACAGGACAGAAACTTGGTTCGACAGGCCATGCATTCGCAGGAGGGAGTCCTGCAAAAGCCTTTATGATCTGCTATCCGAGATGCACAAAACTAATTTGTCAAATCATTTAATGAAAGTCTAGCAGTGATAGCAGAAGAATGGTTCAATTCCATTAAATGTGAATACAATACTTATCCTTCTATTTGTGACCCCAACCCACAGTAAAAAAAAATGAAACTGGTTGAAAATATTAAAAAAAATCACCCGGTTGCAAGTGTTTTTGTCGAGCCTTCGACTTTAGTCGAAAAAGCGAGACTAAGCGATCCTACATTCCGTCGGCGTCGTCGGCGGCGGCGTCCACAAATATTCACTCTGTGGTTAAAGTTTTTGAAATTTTAATAACTTTCTTAATCTATACTGAATTTCTACCAAACTTGGACAGAAGCTTGTTTATGATCATAAGAAAGTATCCAGAAGTAAATTTTGTAAAAATAAAATTCCATTTTTAGCTCACCTGGCCCGAAGGGCCAAGTGAGCTATTCCCATCACTTTGCGTCCGGCGTTGTCCTGCGTCCGTCGTCGTTAATTTTTACAAAAATCTTCTCCTCTGAAACTACTGGGTCAAATTGAACCAAACTTGGCCACAATCATCATTGGGGTATCTAGTTTATAAAATGTGTCCAGTGACCCGGCCATCAAATCAAGATGGCCGCCACGGCTAAAAATAGAACATAGGGGTAAAATGCAGTTTTTGGCTTATAACTCAAAAACCAAAGCATTAACAGCAAATCTGACAAAATAAAATTGTTTATCAGGTCAACATCTATCTGCCCTGAAATTTTCAGATGAATCAAACAACCCGTTGTTGGGTTGCTGCCCCTGAATTGATAATTTTAAGGAAATTTTGCTGTTTTTGGTTATTATCTTGAATATTATTATAGATAGAGATAAACTGTAAACAGCAATAATGTTCAGCAAAGTAAGATTTACAAATAAGTCAACGTGACCGAAATGGTCAGTTGACCCCTTTAGGAGTTATTGCCCTTTTTAGTCCATTTTTAACCATTTTTCGTAAATCTTAGTTATTGTTTACAAAATCTTCTCCTCCGACACTGCTGGGCCCAATTAATCCAAACTTGGCCACAATCATCTTTGGGGTATTTAGTTTATAAAATGTGTCCAGTGACCCGGCCATCAAATCAAGATGGCCACCACGGCTAAAAATAGAACATAGGGGTAAAATGCAGTTTTTATGCCCCGTCTACGATAGTAGTAGGGGCATTATGTTTTCTGGTCTGTGCGTCCGTTCGTCCGTCTGTTCGTTCGTCTGTTCGTTCGTCTGTTCGTTCGTCCGTTCGTCCGTCTGTCCCATGTCAGGTTAAAGTTTTTGGTCGAGGTAGTTTATGATGAAGTTGAAGTCCAATCAACTTGAAACTTAGTATACATGTGCCCTATGATATGATCTTTCTAATTTAAATGCCAAATTAGAGTTTTGACCCCAATTTTACGGTTCACTGAACATAGAAAATGATAGTGCAAATTTCAGGTTAAAGTTTTTGGCTTCAGGTTAAAGTTTTTGGTCAAGGTAGTTTTTGATGAAGTTGTAGTCCAATCAACTTGAAACTTAGTATACATGTGCCCTATGATATGATCTTTCTAATTTAAATGCCAAATTAGAGTTTTGACCCCAATTTTACGGTTTACTGAACATAGAAAATGATAGTGCAAATTTCAGGTTAAAGTTTTTGGCTTCAGGTTAAAGTTTTTGGTCAAGGTAGTTTTTGATGAAGTTGAAGTCCAATCAACTTGAAACTTAGTATACATGTGCCCTATGATATGATCTTTCTAATTTTAATGCCAAATTAGAGTTTTGACCCCAATTTTACGGTTCACTGAACATAGAAAATGATAGTGCAAATTTCAGGTTAAAGTTTTTGGTCAAGGTAGTTTTTGATAAAGTAGAAGTCCAATCAACTTGAAACTTAGTATACATGTTCCCTTTGATAAGATCATTCTAATTTTAATGCCAAATTAGAGAATTTATTCCAATTTCACAGTCCTTTAAACATAGAAAATGATAGTGCGAGTGGGGCATCCGTGTACTGTGGACACATTCTTGTTGGCTTATAACTCAAAAACCAAAGCATTAACAGCAAATCTGACATAAATAAAATTGTTTATCAGGTCAAGATCTATCTGCCCTGAAATTTTCAGATGAATCACACAACCCGTTATTGGGTTACTGCCCCTGAATCAGTAATTTTAAGGAAATTTTGCTGTTTTTGGTTATTATCTTGAATATTATTATAGATAGAGATAAACTGTAAACAGCAATAATGTTCAGCAAAGTAAGATTTACAAATAAGTCAACTTGACCGAAATGGTCAGTTGACCCCTTTAGGAGTTATTGCCCTTTATAGTCAATTTTTAACCATTTTTCGTAAATCTTAGTTATCTTTGACAGAAATCTTCTCCTCTGAAACTACTGGGCCAAATTAATCCAAACTTGGCCACAATCATCTTTGGGGTATATAATTTAAAAAATGTGTCCGGTGACCCGGCCATCAAATGAAGATGGCCGCAACAGCTAAAAATAGAACATAGGGGTAAAATGCAGTTTTTGGCTTATAACTCAAAAACCAAAGCATTTAGAGCAAATCTGACATGGGATAAAATTGTTTATCAGGTCAAGATCTATCTGCCCTGTTTTTCAGATGAATCAGACAACCCGTTGTTGGGTTGCTGCCCCTGAATAGGTATTTTAAGGAAATTTTGCTGTTTTTGGTTATTATCTTGTATATTATTATAGATAGAGATAAACTGTAAACAGCAATAATGTTCAGCAAAGTAAGATTTACAAATAAGTCAACATGACCGAAATGGTCAATTGACCCCCTAAGGAGTTATTGTCCTTTTCTAGTCAATTATTAACAATTTTCATAAAATTTGTAAATTTTTATTAACATTTTCCCCTGAAACTACTGGGCCAAGTTCATTATAGATAGAGATAATTGTAAGCAGCAAACTGTTTAGTAAAGTAAGATGTACAAACACATCACCATCACCAAAACACACTTTTGTTATGAATCCATCTGCTTCCTTTGTTTAATATTCACATAGACCAAGGTGAGCGACACAGGCTCTTTAGAGCCTCTAGTTTCTGTATTTTACTTATAAATGGACTTAGTTTTTCTGCGAGGAAACATTACATTCACTCTGTGGTTAAAGTTTTTAAAATTTTGATAACTTTCATAAACTATCCTTGATTTGTACCAAACTTGGACAGAAGCTTGTTTATGATCATAAGATAGTATCAAGAAGAAAATTTTGTAGAAATAAATTTCCACTTTTCCGTATTTTACTTATAAATGGACTTAGTTTTTCTGCGAGGAAACATTACATTCACTCTGTGGTTAAAGTTTTTAAAATTTTAATAACTTTCATAAACTATCCTTGATTTGTACCAAACTTGGACAGAAGCTTGTTTATGATCATAAGATAGTATCAAGAAGAAAATTTTGTAAAAATAAATTTCCACTTTTCCGTATTTTACTTATAAATGGACTTAGTTTTTTTGCCAGAAACAAAACATTCACTCTGTGGTTTAAGTTTTTAAAATTTTTATAATGTTCTTAAACTATCCTGGATTTCTACCAAACTTAGACAAAAGCTTGTTTCTGATCATAAGATATTATTCAGAAGTAAATTTTGTAAAAAAAAAATCACTTTTTCCGTATTTTACTTATAAATGGACTTAGTTTTTCTTCCAGTTAACAATTACATACAGTCTGCAGTTAAAGTTTATAAAACATTTATTAGATTCATAAACTATCCTGGATTTTTTTACCAAACTTGGAAGCTTCTTTCAATCAAAAGACAGTATCGAGAGGGAAATTTTTATTCATGTTTTTCCTCATTTTTGTTGAATCTGCGATTAACAGCAAAAGTAGGCGAGACACTGGGTTCCACGGAACCCTTACAAATTTTTTTTTAAAACGCCCACCTTACCTTAGTGAAAAAAGGAGAACACTGACATTTTAATAAGGGAATTGAGTATTGATACAATACTTATATGATTGACATCTGTCATTATCATCAAACAATCAGGGACAAGTTGGACCTTTAATTACAATGCCCCACCTTCTAAACTGTCAGTCAAATTTACATCATTATTTATCTACCTCAGTCTTACATAATTATACAAACCCTTTAATATACATCCTAATATACATATATCAATGAATATTTGACCTCATAATTGAATACACAAATTTATATATTAGATGTTTGATATATAGGGAAGATATATGTATTTATTGCCTATTAATCTACATCACATAAAGTGATTCTGTAATTTATGTCTGAAAGACAAATGAAAGATAAATGATAAATTAAGGATTAACAAGATCTTTAAAAAAAAAATGGAATATAATAAAACATAGATCTGAATATGCTTGAAACAGTTTTAAAATTTTAAAACTTTTAATTATAACAAACCATTTGTTATTAGTTTATTGCCCATCAATCATTATGTCCTTTTTAGTCATTTGAATTTTTATAAGAAGTGAATACATATTTTTGCAATCAAGAAAAATCCTTATTTCAATAAACTAAGTTTTTTAATTTGTTTACATTGAAAAAGTACATTTTCAATGCCCTGTCCTGAAAAATACTTTATAAATTGATCAAAAGGCACTCTACAACTTTTAATCTTAAATGTCATATAACTTATGTTTCAACCCAAAACAACATTTTTAGATTATTTTTGTTGACACTTTAAAGTTCTTAGCTCTTAGTCTAGGTCTTATGTCTTACAAGGATAGTTGGTAACATTAACCAGAAGAAGTTTTAGTAATAGTGCTTTATTGTTCTTTTGTCCCCACCATACCTTAATATGAAATTATTCAAACTACTCTTCCAATCTTTCCATGAGTGATTTCCATCACTTTGATTAGACATTACTGGACACTCAGTTTCCCATAAAGCTTTTACGCTCCCAACACAATAGAAAAGTGATTTCAAGGATTCTCTGGTTAAGAATGTCAAGTGTCAAAAATTCATAGATTACTTGGATGTCCAACGGCTGTTTTGCCAGATTACAGCCCCTGCTTGTCTGGATAAAAGCTGTTGGACATCAGAGTAAACTCAGACTATATCTCAAATAGTGATAAGGTCTAAACGCCACATGCATAAGTTTCATAAAAAATCCACCAAGTTCAACTTTTATACTGACAGAATTTAGAAAAATTGGTTTTAAGAAACAATTTTAATTTCAATTTGCTTTGCTTGATTCATCTCTATAATCTAGTAAGAATCTTTTATTAGACTTCTTTGCACTGCTTCGTTAGTCAATAAGGAAAACCAACTTTTTACCCCTCAAAAATAGCAATCAGGGGAAATAACTTGAACTCAAATACTGTCTGATTTAAACTTATCTATTGATGAGAGAAATATGTTTGCATTGAGAGAGTTGTTCAAGATTTACCATCATAATTTATAAGGCTTGAAATTTTAAAAAGTAGACATTTTTTGACTTCGAAAGTAAAGTTCATCATTTCTTAAGTATAATAAAACATGAATACATGAATACATGACATAAAAGTTGACTGTGTAAGTTAATTAGAAGTACTATCTACAACTTTGTTTTGCTGTACAGATAGCTGCATTGTGTTTTTTTAAGTATCAACAGTGGTATTGGACACAGGGTGTAACAGCTGATTTCAATGAGTATGTAGCTAAAGGTAATATCTTTGGTAAGCTTGCTTACTAGCCGAACTGTGAAGTCATTGTTAGGAAAGGTATACTACCCTCCTTTTAGAGTAGACTAGTCTATCTGTCTGTAGGACTAGGCTACTTGGAAAGGAGGGTAGTTTACCTTTCCTAACAATGACTTCACAGTTCAGCTAACAAGCAAGATAACCAAAGATATTACCTTAAGCTACATAAATGTACTCATTGAAATCGGCTGTAAAACTTCTACCTTGACCATCCTTCCACCTTGTGCAATGGATGTACTTTTTCTTTTGTGCATAATAATAAGATTAAAAAGTACTATTTAATGATAACCATTATAACAGCGCTAATAAAATAATATGTTTGATAACTGAATGTTGGTGATTAGTATGACTTCAAGCACTCTTGGCTACATGAATGTAAAATGTATATAAAAGGGACCTGTTTTTATTTGCAAGGAGTCTATAAACAGGAGTGCCTGGAGAGTTCAATTTCTATTCTATTCATGTCAGTTAATACAAGAGGATAAACTTGATGGGACATTCACAAGGTTAGGCTACCCAGGTTTAAAATTCAGTGGTGGATCCAGAAATTTTCATAAGTGGGGGCCCACTGACTGACCTAAGAGGGGGCCTGCTCCAGTCACGCTTCAGTGATTCCCTATATAAGCAACCAAATTTTTTCATAAAAAGGGGGGGCCTGGGCCCCCCCCCCTAAATCCGCCTCTGAAATTCACATTAGTTGAAGTGCAATAATTGTAAAAGGTTCTGGTTGGGGGGCATCTTTATCTCTGTATTTTTCCTCTTTTATGTCCATTTTTTGGTTTCTTTATTTGATTTGCCTAATTCTCTATTCATTGTACTTTTGAACTCTTTATGCTCTATTTATTATTGAAGCTAGAACATGTCTCATTTTTATGTTATTGTAGACTTGAAGGCCTTTGAAAGAAGATTAACAGAAGTAATCGACAAGGTTCAGCCAACAGCTAGATTATGGCGAAGTGAGTTGTCATATATTAGATTTTGAACTTGATTTTATTATTTTATACTATGATGCTTTAGTTGAGATGTATCTGCTTTATGATCTTCAATAAAATGGTTGCAGTATTTGTCATTTTGCCATACTTCATTTTTGTTCCTAGTACTTTCTATTGCAAATTATACAACAAAATTTTCGTATTTCTGATTAAATGTGTATTTTCTAACAAATTATTTGGTAAGTGAAATTAGAAAAAAATCTATATCTTTGTGGGATAAACTGTAAATTAACTAATTTTCGTGAGCGATTTATATTCATGACTTTCAAAAGAAAAAAAATAATGCAAATAAAAATTGTCACATAAATATATAACTTGGATCTTTCCTTGTCGAATTTCAAGAAAATCAGGAAATTAAATCACCAGTTAAAGGATTAGAAATGGCTAAATGTGAGATATGAAGTATCTTATAAAAATAAGTTAGTTTACAGTATATTTTTTTTTGTGTGTAAATTTTCAATCATTTTTCCAACTTGATGTAGATGGTTAAACTTATCAATATTCTATTATTTAATATATATTTTGAACCCCTTCTGTTATTTTCAGTGGTATTGATTGTTATATCTGTTTGTACAGCTGCAGGTGCTGGCACTTGGCTACTTGATCCTTACACAACAAAAGTAAGTATGTTACAAGTTTGAGCATAAATATTAAAATACAAAATAACATACGTATAACAATCCAAATGTTACTGTCAAAATAAGGACTGATATAGTAAATTAAAAAAAAATATTGTTCAAACTACATTTTACATCAAAACACAAAATACAGCAGATTTTGAACAGGGTAATATATATTAAGGATGAATGAGGAATTTTGGATTTTATTCTCCACAATTTCAATTGTTTAATGTCAGTTGTTTTAATGGAATTAAAATTCTGCATATTGTTTTTTCAAACATTTCAATTCATACAAGATTCTGTATCTAGGGATTTGCAGTATGAACTACATGAAATTTTGATCCTAATTTTGTGCTGACTTAAAATTATGAATTCCACAGGAATCCTTTATTTTTAACTTTCTATTAGGCATGTTAAGAGAAAAGAAATATAGTATAACAGAAGTTGATGATAAATAATTATTTAATATGTATTTCTTTAACATGTTTAATAAGAATTATTTCATTATCTAGGCCACTATGTGTACTTTTATTGTTTGTAACCCAAATCTTAAATAGAGCTCTAGCATAAGCTTAACTTCTAATGTTTAGGTCATTATATGCCAATTATAATGTTTTGGTATACACTTATGGAAATATTTCCCATTCAAATTGATGATATATGTTTGTTTACTTTCAGGTTTATCTATCTACATCTTTATGGAATCACCCCTGCTTTACCATTAGTTGTATAGTGCTGTTGATGTTGTTTTTGTGTGGAATTCATAAAAGAGTTGTCGCTCCATCAATGTATCCTTTGTATAATGAATTTAAAACTTTTGACCTTTGTTGTCAAGTGGTAAAGGTAAGTGTTTTATAAGTATTTGAATAGGACACAAAGATTATTGTTTAAAGTAAATGATTTTATAATGTGTTTCATTAATGATATTTTGCCTCTTGTCAAATATTACCAAATAAACACTTACAGTATAATATTTCAATATTGTGCCATCTTAAAAATCTTCTGAATGAGCTATATAGATAAGTGAAAAGATTTTGATATTTGTATATGTTCACTTTGTTGTGGCTGAAAGTATTATCAAAATTGTTCAAAATTATGACAAAAAATATTTATCCTATTGTTGATTTGGCAGAAATTGCTAAAAAGTAGTCTATGTTATTATTTATATTTATATTTTTTACAGTCAGGATCATTAGAAAATCATGTGCTGTACATGGTAATAGACAGTCTATCCCCTAAAATACAAGTTGATGAAAATGCTTCAATTTTAAAATAAAAACCAACCAGCAACTTGTTAGCATGAAACATTAGCTTAGATTTAGGATCTTCTGTGTATTCAATACATTTAAAAAAGAAGATGTGGTATGATTGCCAATGAGACAACTGTCCACAAGAGACCAAAATGACACAGACATTAACAACTATAGGTCACTGACGGCCTTCAACAATGAGCAAAGCCCATACCGCATAGTCAGCTATAAAAGGCCCTGATAAGACAATGTAAAACAATTCAAATGAGAAAACTAACGGCCTTATTTATATAAAAAAATGAACGAAAAACAAATATGTAACACATAAACAAACGACAACCACTGAATTACTGGCTCCTGACTTGGGACAGGCACATATATAAATAATGTGGCGGGGTTAAACATGTTAGCAGGATCCCAACCCTCCCCCTAATCTGTGTCATTTTGGTCTCTTGTGGACAGTTGTCTCATTAGCAATCATACCACATCTTCTTTTTTATATTACCAAAAAAAAAAAGTACAATATGATCATACCACTTCCTATGATTTCTAAAAGCTAACGAAGCAAAAGAATATATGACTAAATACATAAAATGAAAAAAATAAAGGTGCATGAATACTTATATTTACAAATGTTATAAAACCTTAACACTTACCAGTATAGCAACCAGATGCAGACAGGTGTTGGCAGATTATAATATGTCTTGTGATGAAGTAAGTATTATTTTTTTTTTTTATAGAAATGCTAATTGTAGTTTGGAAAAGTTAGGATATGCATGCATCTCTGTATTAAAAAGTCCCTGAAAATGATAACAGTAACTTATTTGGAGGAATATCCCTTTTTTGCTGATCTTCATATGACTACATGACCTCAGTGATCCCATGGTAACATTTTAGTCAAGAGTGTAGGAGATCATAGGTTCAATCCCAGAAAATTGGTATTTGCTGCTGCTCTGCTAAGCACACAACATTTAAAAGAAGTAAGAGCAAAGACTGGTCGGCCTTGAGACAGAAAAATGTGTCCAGATTAAGATTACATGTCACCAGGAGACTGTAACCTTGTTAACTAGCATCCTTAAAATTGGCTCAATCTGTCTGTAATGTGCAGAGCAGGGTTCATATTCATGTCCTACAAAACACCTACCGGTGGTACTTGTCCTCAAAATGCATTGATATACCACTGAACCTTAAAAAGCCATCCATCATCATTATCAAGACAGCTGTCCAGCCACCAAATGTCTTCCATTGCCAGTGGATGATAAGCAAGCAATTATCAATCTTGCATTGGAGATGCACATACAGTTGTAGTATTTAGGACCTATTTCACATCACTTGTGTAAGTGCAGTCTTCATTTTTGAGAAAATTATTTTCTTAATTGCATAAAAAGGGTAGAAGATACATGTGCCACGAGTACAAAAAAAAAATTGAAGAAGACCTTTAGCACTATAGAAAAAAAGATGAAAGACTTAAGATCAGTCACAAAAAAATAAAGCAACAAGAACCAAAAACTAATGGTGATTTCTCAGCCATTGGTAGTTTAAGCAGTTCCTGCTATACTAGTGGCACCCATCATGAACATTTAAAATAAATTCATTTCCAATAACATTACAAATGGTAATCTTAGCACCATTTCCATAATGCAACCAAAAGGTCAAAAATCTGGTCAAAAACAGGATAATTCATTACTGTATTATTTTTTTCATTTCAGACTGGTAAATTGATTCTAAAACCTAGGCCCTCCTTATGACGTGACCAGATCGTAGATTTTAGAATTAATACAGAAGTGTAAACCATCTGTGATACAGTTGCTATTTGCAAACAAGTCGGAATTTTCTCACTACTGGAATATTAGATACCTAATAAATGGCATGTGTCAGAGTGAAAGAAAACTTAGAGTCCATGGCAGACATGAACAGATTGATAACGTATCAAAAGATGTATGAATTGTGACTGTTTGAATGATCTATGCTAGTTACTGTTTGTAATCAGTATGTGAAATCATAAATAATGATTGGAAAAGAGTGAATGTATGGACCACTTTTGTATAATCTTAGGAACAGGGTTATGGTTCTGTTGGGATATATAAAAGGTTGAAAATATGTTATCCTTCTCTATCTTCCAGTGGGGATAAATAAAGGGTTGAAAGAATAATTTCCTTTTCTAGCTCTCAAGCCTCTTTTAACAACTTTAAATCCTTTAAATAATACATTGCATTTGAAATATAGCTGTCCATTCCCTATTTATCATTCTTTTTATACGACCGCAAAATTTTAAAAATTTTTGGTCGTATATTGGTATCATGTTGGCGTCGTCGTCGTCCGAATACTTTTAGTTTTCACACTCTTACTTTAGTAAAAGTGAATAGAAATCTATGAAATTTAACACAAGGTTTATGACCACAAAAGGAAGGTTGGGATTGATTTTGGGAGTTTTGGTCCCAACATTTTAGGAATTAGGGGCCAAAAAGGGCCCAAATAAGCATTTTCTTGGTTTTTGCACTATAACTTTAGTTTAAGTAAATAGAAATCTATGAAATTTTGACACAAGGTTTATGACCACAAAAGAAAGGTTGGGATTGATTTTGGGAGTTTTAGTTCAAACAGTTTAGGAATTAGGGGCCAAAAAAGGGCCCAAATAAGCATTATTCTTGGTTTTCGCACAATAACTTTAGTATAAGTAAATAGAAATCAATGAAATTTAAACACAAGGTTTATGACCACAAAAGGAAGGTTGGGATTGATTTTGGAAGTTGAGGGCTGAACAGTTTAGGAATTAAGGGCCAAAAAGGGGCCCCAGTAAGCATAATTCTTGGTTTTCGCACCATAACTTTAGTATAAGTAAATAGAAATCTATGAAATTTAAACACAAGGTTTATGATCACTAAAGGAAGGTTTGGTTTGATTTTGGGAGTTTTGGTCCCAACAGTTTAGGAATAAGGGGCCCAAAGGGTCCAAAATTGAACTTTGTTTGATTTCATCAAAAATTGAATAATTGGGGTTCTTTGATATGCCGAATCTAACGGTGTATGTAGATTCTTAATTTTTGGTCCTGTTTTCAAATTGGTCTATATTAAGGTCCAAAGGGTCCAAAATTAAACTTAGTTTGATTTTAACCAAAAATTGAATCCTTGCGGTTCTTTGATATGCTGAATCTAAAAATGTACTTAGATTTTTGATTATTGGCCCAGTTTTCAAGTTGGTCCAAATTGGGGTCCAAAATTAAACTTTGTTTGATTTCATCAAAGATTGAATAATTGGGGTTCTTTGATATGCCAAATCTAACTGTGTATGTAGTTTCTTTAATTTTTAGTCCCGTTTTCAAATTGGTCTACATTAAAGTCCAAAGGGTCCAAAATTAAACTAAGTTTGATTTTAACAAAAATTGAATTCTTGGGCTTTTTTGATATGCTGAATCTAAACATGTACTTAGATTTTTAATTATGGGCCCAGTTTTTAAGTTGGTTCAAAACAGGATCCAAAATTATTATATTAAGTATTGTGCAATAGCAAGAAATTTTCAATTGCACAGTATTCAGCAATAGCAAAAAATCTTCAATTGCACAGTATTGCGCAATAGCAAGAAATTTTCAATTGCACAGTATTGTGCAATAGCAAGAAATCTTCAATTGCACAGTATTGTGCAATAGCAAATATTTTCAATTGCACAGTATTGCGCAATAGCAAGAAATATCTAATTGCACAATATTGTGCAATAGCAAGAAATTTTCAATTGATTGGAGTTATCTTTCTTTGTCCAGAATAGTAGTTGAATCAACTTAAATCATTGTTTTATACAATATACATTGTATATTCACTTTTACTACCAACTGATAAATTAAAACAATCTTTACCATTCAGTGATAACAAGCACTTTATTTTACATTTTAATATTTTATGATGTATTTAAATGAGTAGTTATTGTTGCAAACTCCATTAGAAATTTGAATTGAGATCAGTTTTGGAAAAAGGGAAAGGGGGATGTGAAAAAAAAATGGTGGGGGGGGGGGTTAAATTTTTCTCATTTCAGATTTCATAAATAAAAAGAAAATTTCTTCAAACATTTTTTTTGAGAGAATTAATATTCAACAGCATAGTGAATTGCTCAAAGGGAAACAAAATATTTTAAGTTCGTTAGACCACATTCATTCTGTGTCAGAAACCTATGCTGTGTCAACTTTTTAATCACAATCCAAATTTAGAGCTGAATCCAGCTTGAATGTTGTGTCAGGGTTCAACCTCTGCGGTCGTATAAAGCTGTGCCCTGCGGAGCATCTGGTTTTAAAAGACATTGTTAAATATCCATTTGATTTAATGTGTTTATATAGGATATGAAAATTTTCTGATTTTTTTTATAGTTCTGTGGGGATATATAAAAGGTTGAAAATATGTTATCCTTCTCTATCTACGGGTTGAAAGAATAATTTCCTTTTCTAGCTCTCAAGCCTCTTTTAACAACTTTAAATCCTTTAAAAAATACATTACATTTGAAATATAGCTGTCCATTCCCTATTTATCATTCTTTTTTTAAAAGACATTGTTAAATATCCATTTGATTTAATGTGTTTATATAGGATATGAAAATTTTCTGATTTTTTTTATAGTTCTGTGGGGATATATAAAAGGTTGAAAATATGTTATCCTTCTCTATCTAAGGGTTGAAAGAATAATTTCCTTTTCTAGCTCTCAAGCCTCTTTTAACAACTTTAAATCCTTTAAAAAATACATTACATTTGAAATATAGCTGTCCATTCCCTATTTATCATTCTTTTTTTAAAAGACATTGTTAAATATCCATTTGATTTAATGTGTTTATATAGGATATGAAAATTTTCTGATTTTTTTTATAGTTCTGTGGGGATATATAAAAGGTTGAAAATATGTTATCCTTCTCTATCTAAGGGTTGAAAGAATAATTTCCTTTTCTAGCTCTCAAGCCTCTTTTAACAACTTTAAATCCTTTAAAAAATACATTACATTTGAAATATAGCTGTCCATTCCCTATTTATCATTCTTTTTTTAAAAGACATTGTTAAATATCCATTTGATTTAATGTGTTTATATAGGATATGAAAATTTTCTGATTTTTTTTATAGTTCTGTGGGGATATATAAAAGGTTGAAAATATGTTATCCTTCTCTATCTAAGGGTTGAAAGAATAATTTCCTTTTCTAGCTCTCAAGCCTCTTTTAACAACTTTAAATCCTTTAAAAAATACATTACATTTGAAATATAGCTGTCCATTCCCTATTTATCATTCTTTTTTTAAAAGACATTGTTAAATATCCATTTGATTTAATGTGTTTATATAGGATATGAAAATTTTCTGATTTTTTTTTATAGTTCTGTGGGGATATATAAAAGGTTGAAAATATGTTATCCTTCTCTATCTAAGGGTTGAAAGAATAATTTCCTTTTCTAGCTCTCAAGCCTCTTTTAACAACTTTA
Source organism: Mytilus galloprovincialis (assembly GCA_037788925.1). NCBI lineage: Eukaryota > Metazoa > Mollusca > Bivalvia > Mytilida > Mytilidae > Mytilus > Mytilus galloprovincialis. Next base: position 40,136,821 of record CM075333.1, on the reverse strand, counting down.
AATCCTTTAAAAAATACATTACATTTGAAATATAGCTGTCCATTCCCTATTTATCATTCTTTTTTTAAAAGACATTGTTAAATATCCATTTGATTTAATGTGTTTATATAGGATATGAAAATTTTCTGATTTTTTTTATAGTTCTGTGGGGATATATAAAAGGTTGAAAATATGTTATCCTTCTCTATCTAAGGGTTGAAAGAATAATTTCCTTTTCTAGCTCTCAAGCCTCTTTTAACAACTTTAAATCCTTTAAAAATACATTACATTTGAAATATAGCTGTCCATTCCCTATTTATCATTCTTTTTTTAAAAGACATTGTTAAATATCCATTTGATTTAATGTGTTTATATAGGATATGAAAATTTTCTGATTTTTTTTATAGTTCTGTGGGGATATATAAAAGGTTGAAAATATGTTATCCTTCTCTATCTAAGGGTTGAAAGAATAATTTCCTTTTCTAGCTCTCAAGCCTCTTTTAACAACTTTAAATCCTTTAAAAATACATTACATTTGAAATATAGCTGTCCATTCCCTATTTATCATTCTTTTTTTTAAAGACATTGTCCAATATCCATTTGATTTAATGTGTTTATATAGGATATGAAAATTTTCTGATTTTTTTTATAGTTCTGTGGGGATATATAAAAGGTTGAAAATATGTTATCCTTCTCTATCTAAGGGTTGAAAGAATAATTTCCTTTTCTAGCTCTCAAGCCTCTTTTAACAACTTTAAATCCTTTAAAAATACATTACATTTGAAATATAGCTGTCCATTCCCTATTTATCATTCTTTTTTTTAAAGACATTGTTCAATATCCATTTGATTTAATGTGTTTATATAGGATATGAAAAATTTCTGATGATCAGTCAATAAAAAAATTACCTAGCACAAAAATAAGAAGTTCAAGCCTTTGAAAAGGAATGGTAATTTTGCAAATAATGTTAGAATTACAATATATTATTCTACCAAGGACAGTATTCATTCATGTTAGTTTAATAGACTTATAGGTAAAAAAAAAGGATATAATATTTGTGATTTTTCCTGAATCTTTATGGATAATATTCAGATCAAACTTATGTAGTAATGTATATATGCTTTTTGTTGTATGTATGGTGTTGTAAATGTGTCAGTTGTCAAATTGATTCTGAAGTAATAGTTGTAACAATATTGAAAAATAATAAACAAGTCTATAGTTCAACCACCAAGATCAAAAGATGAAACTAAAACTATTAAAACAGAATAAGCTGTAATAGACATAATTTAGGCCCAATGCATCAAGGTTTAAAATAAATAGATTAAAAATATCTATGCAAAATGAACACTTAATGACCAATTGCAAAAAAAAAAAATTCATGGCTAAGTTCATTTTCAAATAAAATAAAAAATAAGTCCTTTATAGTTTTGTGAGTTTGAAAATGTAGTAGTTTTACCTTCTGAAAATGGTGTTTTTACAGTTTCCTCTTTTATTATTTTGAAGCTGTTTGAAGTTTATATTATAATAGTCCTTGTTTAAAGTTTTGGATTGAGTTATTTCCCTTCTATAGAAAATGAGAATATGATAATGCCTCTATTTGACCTACTGAATATTTAAAATCAGCAAGTATAAATTAATGAAATGATATCCCAAGATATTAAAACAAGTGTTTATTTAATTTTTGCTATAATATTCTTCATGTTAAAGGGAGCATAGTGTATCACAACAACAGATTTTGATCAAGATTGGAATTTGGAAGTGGCCATTTTAGGTTAAATATATAGATTCAAGAAAATCCTATTTTAGAATATTAATAAGTTTTTATTATTTAAGGGCCATCACAATGGCTTTTATCATACCTCCTGCTTTGTCTTCAGATCTTTTGATGTAGGATGAAAGATTTATATAAGTGAAAAATATCAAAAAAAGATGTGCAATATGAAAGTTCTTTCACCTTTTTTTCTGCTCTGTTATTGATGCAAAATAAAATGTAATATAAAATGTATGGTGTATTTTGATTTTATAAATGTATATCAAAATGAGTGCAACAAATATATTTTTTCTATAAGTAAATAAGTCATCTTAGCTAGCAAAGGGTTACAATCTGATACCATTATCTTCACCGTGGCAGATTCAGTCAGCATTTGTGCATATAGAATTGGGCCATCTAGTGACAGATAGAAGAAGTCTAGCCCACGACTACTACTTCATAATTGACCAATTACAGGTAAAAATGCATTGCACAATCTGTTTGTGGTAATTGTTTATAAATTATATATTCTATTTATAGAGGAAGTGATCAGATTGTAACCCTTGGCTAGTGAAGATGTAAATAAGTAAGCACTGGAGTTGACATATATTCCAATGTACAGTGTACACTAGTTGATTCAAAGAAAAAACTCTTTTGTTGATAGTTTTACTGAATGCCTTTGTATGATGTAATATTTTGACAGTTGATATTGAATGACAGGAGAGTTTTTTACTGTTTGAATAAAATAACAAACATATTTTCCATTTTTTTGGTTTATATCTGCATACAAAAGAAATATTCTTTGATCTGTATGTTTTTAGCTCACCTGGCCGGAAGGGCCAAGTGAGCTTTTCTCATCACTTGGCGTCGTCCGTCGTCGTCCTGCGTTAACTTTTACAAAAATCTTCTCCTCTGAAACTACTGGGCCAAATAAAACCAAACTTGGCCACAATCATCATTGGGGTATCTAGTTTAAAAAATGTGTCCGATGACCCGCCCAACCAACCAAGATGGCCGCCATGGCTAAAAATAGAACGTAGGGGTAAAATGCAGTTTTTGGCTTATAACTCAAAAACCAAAGTATTTAGAGCAAATCTGACATCAGGTAAAATCGGTTATTAGGTCAAGATCTATCTGCCCTGAAATTTTCAGATGAATTGGACAACCCATTGTTGGGTTGCTGCCCCGAAATTGGTAATTTTAAGGAAATTTTACTGTTTTTGGTTATTATCTTGAATATTATTATAGATAGAGATAAACTGTAAACTGCAATAATGTTTAGCAAAGTAAGATTTACAAATAAGTCTCATGACCGAAATGGTCAGTTGACCCCTTTAGGAGTTATTGCCCTTTATAGTCAATTTTTAACCATTTTTCGTAAATCTTAGTAATCTTTTACAAAAATCTTCTCCTCTGAAACTACTGGGCCAAATTAATCCAAACTTGGCCACAATTATCTTTGGGGTATCTAGTTTAAAATGTGTCCGGTGACCCGGCCATCCAACCAAGATGGCCGCCACGGCTACAAATAGAACATAGGGGTAAAATGCAGTTTTTGGCTTATAACTCAAAAACCAAAGCAATTAGAGCAAATCTGACTGGGATAAAATTGTTTATCAGGTCAAGATCTATCTGCCCTGAAATTATCAGATGAATCGGACAACCCTTTGTTAGGTTGCTGCCCCTGAATTGGTAATTTTAAGGAAATTTTTCCGTTTTTGGTTATCTTGAATATTATTATAGATAAAGATAAACTGTAAACAGCAATAATGTTCAGCAAAGTAAGATTTACAAATAAGTCAACATGACAGAAATGGTCAATTGACCCCCTAAGGAGTTATTGCCCTTTATAGTCAAATTTTAACAATTTTCATAAAATTTGTAAATTTTCACTAACATTTTCCACTGAAACTACTGGGCCAAGTTTATTATAGATAGAGATAATTGTAAGCAGCAAGAATGCTTAGTAAAGTAAGATCTATAAACACATCACCATCACCAAAACACAATTTTGTCATGAATCCATCTTTTGCTTTGTTTAATATTCACATAGACCAAGGTGAGCGACACAGGCTCTTTAGAGCCTCTAGTTTGGAAAAGTGGTAACTTTGCTTTAATACTCTCTTAACATTCAATGTAAATTTAATGTTTGATATATCATTTCTGTAATTTTACTAGCACATATTTTTGTAAAACATCTATGAAATATCGTATTTCATTTTGCGTATCATTCCTGATATTATCCCAAGAATCCATATCAGTCTATGGTATAAACAAAAGTTTAAGAGGTTCAAAGTTATTATAACTTATTATATCAGGACTGGTGTACAAAAAAAAGTGTGTTATTGATGATTCAGAATACATTTCCAATACAATGTTTTTATTTGTCATAGCAATGCATTTAGTACAACTATTGTAGATTTTTAATGGGTATGTAGAGGGGGAGGAGGGGTCCTAATCCCGAAATCCGGAGGTCCCGAATTTAAATAAATTTAAATCCTGACATCCAGAAATTTGAAAAAAGAATCCCTGGACATACATGTTTTTCAGTTAATATGGATGGATAGCCAAAAATGTTACGAGGTCGAATTTCAGTCTTCAAACAAAAAATAACTTATGATATGTTTAAAGGTCCTATCCCCCTCTATGTCACATTAAAAAATGCTTGTGTTTAACCTCATATTACTAAATTTATGGATTTTGATTATCTACATGATCAAATTGACTTTTGACAATAATTATATTACAATTTTCCATTTTCATGATTGAGGGAAGGGGCAGGGGCAGGGGCAGATCCAGTATTTGAAAAGGGGAATGTGATTCCAGAAAACTGTATATTTACCTAATCTTTGGGGCAATTTGATCCTAAGTTATAATTTTCTAATGAATCTATTATAGGGAGAATAAAGAAAGAAAATGTCAGAATATGAAAAATATATACATATTTTTTGGTAATATATGGTAATTTACTGTTTTCATAATGTAAACAATTTATACATGATTGTTTAAACATCCTTGTTTGTTAAAACATATTTTTTTGTTTGAATTCAGTCATTTAAGATGTGGTATATTTTACCAAATAATTTTCTTCTGTTAATAAAATGTAGAATACACTAAGCTTGTTTATTGCTTTATTTGTCAAAAAAAATTAAATTAAAATCCAAGAGATGAACATTGACAAACCTGCATTCCCCCATTTCCATTCTCAATTTTATTTCTTTGCCATTTTTAATTATTACCTCACAGTTCTAGCATGTTTACTGGAATTAAACATGTTTAACCCTGCCACAATTTGTATGTGTCTGTCTGAAGTCAGAATCAAATCAGTTGTTGTCTTTTGTTGCAGTATATCATATTTATTTGACTTTTTTAGATTTGTACATACATCAGGTTGTTAGTTTTCTTGTTTAAATTGTTATATATTTTTCATTTCAAGGTCTTTTATGGCTTATTATATAAGTTGAGTTATTACCAATGTATTTCAACTGATCGGGCGGAGCTTACTTTTTAATTTGCATAAGGACAGTCTATTTGAAGATGTGTGTGATAAGGATGATTTCCGTTATAATTATAACTGATTTCTAATCACCTATCAGTGTCATCAAAGGAATTTACAAAAGAATGACTGGACACTTCATTGGTGAGTTTATTCTAAAACACCCATCTACTGGTTTATTATGAGAGAACTGATTAAACTCCACCCAGTCAAGTGAAATAAATTGAGTAATAGCTCATTGTTGAAGGCTATAACATGACCTATACATTTAGTTGTTAACTTCTACATCATTTGGTCTCTGGTGGAGAGTTGTCTCATTGTCAATCATATCACATCTTCATGTGATGCCCCATTTAGGGGCATTATGTTTATGTTTGTTTGTTCATCCATCTGTACTGCTTCAGGCTAAAGTTTTTGGTCAAAGGTAGTTTTTAAAGGAGGTAAAGTCTAATCAACTTGGAACTTAGTACACATGTTTCCTGTGATATGATCTTGCACAGTCCACTGAACATAGAAATTGATAATGCGAGTGGGTCATCTGTGTGCTGACCTAATTGTCTTGCTGGGGAGCTATTCATGGCAAGCACTGACCCATTTTTACAGAATTTTCTGGCCTTGCAATACCTCTTTGTGTTTCTGAACTACCTATGAATATGATTAGGATCAGTAATAAATATCTAGGCTAGGGACTACACCATTTAAGAAGTGGTCACCAAATGACTCATCTCCACCTGATTTTGGATTATTTTCAAAGTTTCAAATTTTTATCTCTACGAAGTGTATTAAGGTGGTCTTCTTTTCATAACAACACATCTTGAAAAAGTATATGGACCATGAATTACAAGATTGAAGTACCTGCTGTCAACATAGCTCCGCTGGGGCAGTTCTTGATGCGTACAGAGGGTTATAAGACTAAAAAAGAATGGCTGTTGCAATTATGATTACAGGTTGGATTGGGGACAAATGGGTTTAAATAATGTTTTGGGTTTTGAAATCAAGATTGCACAGCTATATTGACTTTGATATGGAATAAATGTTAAATCATATCAATGTAAATTCAAATTTAACTGACAATTTGCCAAAAAAGTGAGAAAAAAATACTTCACACAGGACGTTTCGATTACAGCCAATAATAATTCTACACTGGATGTTTACGGAATTTTTAACTTGTTAAGTTGTTTTTCCTAAAGTTAACCAAAGAAAATTCTCATAAATTCAAACAGATAACAGGATTTACAAGAAATATTGATAAAATCAGCAACCCACATTGCTTTGTAAAAGACTAGCAAGCTGAGCCAGATTTTTAATGTACACAAGGTTACAGTTTGCAGGAAGCCATGTCATCCTACCCATGAATGTCTATAATGAACTTATAGTAAGGAGAATAGTTATCTGGCCATTCATCACTAATCTTGTCTGTTCTAAATTCTGAGACCCTTTGGGAGTTAAATGAGGAGATATGGTATGATTATTAATGAGACAACTATTTACCAGAGTTAAAATGATGTGACCTTTAGTAATGTTTAAGGCATAGGGTAAGGTACACAAAAAAAAGATATGTGTAACAGTACACATAATAACAAACTATAACAAGAGTACACACGCTGAAATGTCTCGCCTTCTATACTAATCATTGATATTATGTTGATAGTCCTAAGTATAAAGCTTTATTACAACTGTCTCATAAACTTAACATTAACCAAGATAACTAAACAAAGACCAATGAACCTTGAAAATGAGGTCAAGGTCAGATGAACCATGCCAGGCAGACATGTACAGCGAACAATGCTTCTATACAACATATATAGTTGACCTATTACTTATAGTTTAAGAAAAACAGACCAAAACACAAAAACTTAACCCTGTGCAATGAACTGTGAAAATGAGGTCATGGTCAAAAGAAACCTGCGCGACTGACATAAAGATCATAAAATATTTCCATACACCAAATATAGTTGACCTATGGCATATAGTATTAGATAAAAAGACCAAAACTCAAAAATCTTAACTTTGACCACTGAACCATGAAAATGAGGTCAAGGTCAGATGACATCCGCCCGCTAGACATGTACACCTTACAATTATTCCATACAACAAATATAGTAGACCTATTGCATATAGTATGAAAAAAACAGACCAAAACACAAAAATTTAACTATAACCACTGAACCATGAAAATGAGGTCAAGGTCACATGACATCTGCCCGCGAGACATGTACACCTTACAATCATTCCATACAACAAATACAGTAGACCTATTGCATATAGTATGAAAAAAAACAGACCAAAACACAAAAATTTAACTATAACCACTGAACCATGAAAATGAGGTCAAGGTCAGATGACACCTGCCAGTTGGACATGTACACCTTACAGTCCTTCCATACACCGAATATACTAGCCCTATTGCTTATAGTATCTGAGATATGGACTTGACCACCAAAATTTAACCTTGTTCACTGATCCATGAAATGAGGTCGAGGTCAAGTGAAAACTGTCTGACAGACATGAGGACCTTGCAAGGTACGCACATATCAAATATAGTTATGCTATTACTTATAATAAGAGAGAATTCAACATTACAAAAAATCTGAACTTTTTTTTCAAGTGGTCACTGAACCATGAAAATGAGGTCAAGGACATTGGACATGTGATTGACGGAAACTTCGTAACATGAGGCATCTATATACAAAGTATGAAGCATCCAGGTTTTCCACCTTCTAAAATATAAACTTTTTAAGAAGTTAGCTAACGCCGCCGCCGCCGCTGGATCACTATCCCTATGTCGAGCTTTCTGCAACAAAAGTTGCAGGCTCGACAAAAATCAGTTGAAAAAGGTTTAACTCATCAGACGGATACAAATAAAAATACATCTAACAAAAACACAGAGTGGACGTGGCTGGGTACTTGTACATCCAAACACAAAAAGACACTAAGTGCAGATCTGAGAGAACTTGCAGTTACTGACAGCTAGTTTTAAGCAAAAAAAAAGACAAATAATAAAACATTTGAACAACACACTTAAATTCATCCCCTTCTTTACTAACCATTGATATTATGTTGATAGTCCTAAATATAAAGCTTTAATACAACCATTACATCAACTTAACGTGATCTAAGAAAATGATCAGGGTCAGATAAACTAAACTGGAAAATACATGTACACCTTACAATAATTCCATACACCAAATATGCTTTAAATATAGTTGACCTATTGCATATTGAAGAAACAAACTTAACCAGGAAAGCTAAACATTGAATAGTGAACCATGAAAATAAAACCAAGGTCAGATGAACCCTGCCAGACAGACATGTTCACCTTATAATTATTACTTGCTTTAAATATACATGTACAAATGCAGTTGAACTTTTGCATATTGTATCTAAGAAACCATCTAAACAAGGAAAATTAAGATTGACCAATGAACCATGAAAATGAGGTCATGGTCAGATGATAATTGTTAGACAGACATATACACCTTACAATCATCCTATGCAACAAATATAGTTGACCTATTGCTAATAGTATTAGAAAAAACAGGTCAAAAAATAAATAAAAATAACATGAACAATGAACCGTAAAAACGAGGTCAAGGTCAAATAATACATCCCACATTGATACATGTATGTACATTATAAAGTATTTTCATACACCAAATATAGTTGACCTTTTGCATACAGTATCAGAAAAACAAACCAAAACACAAAAAAACTTTGCTATAACATCTTAACCATTAAAATGAGATCATGGTCAGATGCCAGTTGGACATGTTCACCTTACAATCCTTCCATTCACCAAATATAAAAAAATTGTTGATATAGTATCTACTGTATCTAGGATATGGAATTAACCACGAAAACTTGATTTTCTTCACTGATCCATGAAATGGGGTAAAGTGAAAACTCTCTGACGGGCATAAGGACCTTGCAAGATATGCACATACCAAATATAGCTACCCTTTTACTCATAATGAGAGAGAAATTTAAAGAATACTGAAAATTTAAATCTTTTTTTTGTAGTCACTGAACCAAGGAAATGAGGTCAAGGACCATGGACTTATGACAGACGAAACTTTATGGCTTCAACCTTCTAAAATATTAAGCTTTTAAGAGGTTAGTTAACGCCGCCTCCCTGATCACTATCCTTATGTTAAGCTTTCTGCAACAGAAGTCACAGGCTTGACAAAACATTCATGCATCTTTGACTTCATCTTTTGCCTTAAAAAAAATTGCTATTAGTTTCAGGCCCTGTTTTATCATATAGGCTGTATCTTGACTGCTTATTTTTACAACCTTGGCTTTTAAATCAAACTTTCAGGTTTTAAGCCACTCCTGGTGCATACAAATATAGAAATGCTCTTTAGAAATGCTCTTTGGACACACAGAATGAATGTTATTTTCTTTGACCTTTTTTGAAAAGAGATGTATTCAAGTTTCTAATTAGGTGTGATTGCAAAGAAGTATTCTTATAAAAGAGAACTTTTATTTAGTTTACTTTTGCATAATTAGCACCTTATATTTGTAAACAGATTTCTGTTAAAACTCCTTATTTGGTCATGCTTTATTTCAGGGCCTTTTAAAGCTGACTTGTGCGGTGTGGGTTTTACACATTTTTGAAGGTCTTACAGTGACCTATAGTTGTTAATTAGGGCTCTACTGTTTAAGGTCGCTTGTGGAGCATTATCTCTTTGGCAATCATACCACATCTTCCAATTTTAACATTCCTTGTTTTTGTTAAAAAAAAAATACATTTTTCTAATGTAGTTTTTTATCAATTTTTAAAGTGCTACACTTTAAAGGCTATATACATGGTATATATATTTCTTTACCCCTTTGTAATAGTTTAGTAACTTTAAGCAAACAATTGCATACGTTTCTAATGGTATCTCCAAAATAATACAGCTAAATGTTTAAACTCTAAGGAATTATTCTACAGACTACCTGTATGATACAAGTTACAATAAAATATTAATAAGGCAGCATCCCAACAACTCAAGCTTAAATGGAAAACATCAAGGATTCCTATTAAGCACCCAAACTGTTTTAGCTGTAAAAGTCTTGTTAAGAGGCCAAGTCAGTAAGCACTTAGCTTCATAAGGAATGTGATTTTTTTTAATTCACATAAAAACTATGCTAAATCATAGGAAATATAACCTAAAAAACATTTTTTACCATATTTGTGCAAATATCGTACTTAAACTGTTTCCATAGTAACGAAGCTCATATAGCATGCTATATAGTCTATAATTTTGGGAAAATCATCAAAAATATGGCATTTTAGCATGTCAAAACAACAAAGAAACTGTAGATAATATTTATTTTCAATAATTCCCATAAGGATATGATCAATTATAACAAATAACAATATGTCAGTTGTAACTTTATATATTATTTTGTAGTTGCTATGGTAACTTGAAGAAAACATGTGTTTTCGGTTAAAAATCAAGAAAAATGCGTTACAATTGTTCAAGTCCCCTGCTTAAAAACGCAACAGAGCTGACTTTTCTAAATCACATTTTCTTGAAGCAAATTAACTGTACTATCAACTTATCGAATAAAATTTGGTAGCCCATGATCTAAAAGAAAAAAAAATTTAACAAAAAATTTCCATTTTTTGGGTAATTTCACAAATTGATCAGGAAATATTTGGATACAATGTGATGACCAACAATATTTTTTTTTTCATTTTAGTAAACATTTTAAATGGAAAACATAACAGGGTCAAAGAACAATATGATAACAGTCATTTTCACAAGTAAAAAAAGCCCATAGCAACCGGATTTACACCATAGCAACATTAAAAACTACCTTTGAACCAGGCCTATGTTGCTTAAATTTTAATTTCTGGTCATGTTCAAATGTTTTATCATGTATCTAGAAAGTATTTACAAGCAACATTGAATTACAACAATACTATAAAAAAAAAATATGACCAAACAGCCCTTTTAGCCATAACAAATATTCCATTTCAACATAATTGGTGTTCAGTAAAAGAAGTTTTTTAGTAAAAAAATCACATTTTTTTTTACATAGCAAGGTATGATAATTGTTTAAAAAAAATATATACATGCAATGTCAGAAAATAACATCTGCACTGAAAGCAGCAAAAATGAAATACTAAGCAACATTTAAATTACCTTAACAACAGGGTAAAGTTTTTGCTAAAATTTTCAATCTTTTAATGACACTTTGGAATTGCACCATTTTTTTTAAAAATATTATTAAACAAGGTGTTCACATTTAATCCTGTATTCCATTAACAGTAAACACAATCAATAACAACCTGCACATCTTTCTTCAACACGGTTAGCTGTGAAAGTCCATACTTTATCAATCATTGTCAGCACAGAAGGTACACATTATCTCAATTAACTTTTTTGATATTCACAAAACCATGCTAAAATTTACAAACACGAGATTGTACCACTTTCTTTTAAAAATCAAGACAAAATAAGCCATGGCATGTGTTCATTGCACAAAAATGTATTTGTTTTACCAAAACCAGCTTGATCACACATCAAATTACATAAATACCTTAAAATTGCATCATCAGATGATACTATATAATAGCATCAGTTTTACATCAATTGGGACTTAATGTTGTTTCTGCTTAGTTCATTCACAATTTATGTAAATGGTTTAGATCTTCATATATTTAGTAAACTCATGTCTATTGTTGAAGGCTGTATTATTCCGTTTTTGTATTCATAATAATAGTGGGAGTGAATTAGCTTTGTATTAAATATATTTAAGGGCAGGTAATTTTTTTACAGATAGTTGATCAGGTTTTTGGTCAATTCATCATCTACTAATTATTCAACTGAATATTTTCTAAAATTGCAATTTTAACCTCAGTGATAATTACATCAGATATTTGTTAGATATCTTTCCATGAAGAAGTGAAATAATGCTATATAGGTCTATTTTTGGTTAAATATATATATATAAGGGTATGATTTTTTTAATATTCAAAATACATGTATAGGAAAAGGGTGTGGTACTGGATATTTTGATGTCGGATCTAGAGTTTTTTCACAAAAAAGATGAAAGTTTCAAATCAGATATTTGCTACTTGATGTTAAACTTACATCAAACAAACTAAAGTATTATTTTTTAAGCATTTATAGAGAAGATTTTTTTTAATTTAAACTACATGTATCAATCAGATCAGAGGTATTGGGAAAAGACCAAAAATGTTAAATGTTTACTGTACAGTATTTGCTAATACAGTTAGCTGAGACATCTCAGTTCTTGATTCTTCTGCTATCATATCACAATCGTCATAAATAGTATTTGATGCTTGTCTTTTTTTTAGTGAAAGCCTGCTAAAAAAACTAGCAATTTGAGAAGGAGAAAGAAAGTGTTCAAGTTGAAATTTCCGGATGCCCTTACTGTTCTTTACATGTCTCATCTCTTTTGCCACATCATCTGGGTCACACTTATATCCAGTAGATTCACCAAACTGAAATTTCTCTGTCATGTATTCTATTTGCTCTTTTGAAAATCTCTTTACCTCTCGCTTATTCTTTAATGCCCATCCTTTCTTTAATGTAGATTCTGCTTGTAATGCATGTGTTGTACCAGAATGAAGTACTTTTTCAGCAGAACTTTTGCTTTCCATTAAAGAAGCATGTGTGATTTGTGTACGCTCCTTTATATTCAAATTATTCTTAGGGAAGGTATGTTTACCTCTGTCGAGGTGGTTACATAATTGTCCATATTTCAAAAATGTTGCAATGCAACCGTCTTCAGGACATGTAAATACATTACTACAAATGTTGTCTTCTTCTTCGAGCTCTTCCTTTCTAGTTACAGGTACTGGAATGCTTGTATTCAAGGATGATTGAGCAATGATTCTCCATATCACAGTACTTTCACATTTTTTAACAAGAGATGGAATTTCCTTTAAAGATTTGGAAGAGAAAACTTTGCCAATGCCAATTTCGAATTGCTTCCAAGCTGTAATTTCATTGTTTGAAAAGAAAAAATTGTACAGAAAACTTATATTTTCAATCTTGGATGTTTTTGAAATTTTGATGGGACTAGGTGGCAATGCAACAACTACTTTAACATTTTTCATTGTTTTTTCTACAGCTGACTTGAATTCTATAGCTGTTATTACATTATTGCCTTCATTTACATATCTTCTTATGCATGCTTTGACATGGGCAGCCTTTCTGTCACAAATTGACTTTCCACCTTGTGGATCAGAAAAGTCCATCCTATTTACTTTTATATTGTACGGATTGTCATTCAGAGCAGTGACTGACAATATGCCATATGATGAATGGTAACATCCAGCATTGTCCGATCTTAAATACAGAGTGTCAACATTGTTGTTAGTGGAATTGACATGGTGTAGTAGGTCTTTCAATATAGCATTGGAAGTGACAGCATCTTGCGTAGCAGTATCAAAGATGTGCAGAACTGTCAAACTGTTTTTTCCTTCTTTTTCTTGGAATGTTATGACACTGACATGCCAGGAAAGACCACGTTTGGCAAACCAATTAGACTGAGATTCTCTGAAAAATAAATTTACTTTGAAAAACAAAAAAATAGCACAAACACAGGTGTTCAAGTAAAATATGTATGTTAAGGTGCCTTCAACAATAAAAAAAAAAATTGTGCTAGCATATTTATAGGTGGGGTTGAGCACACACAAAACTGTAAAACACATGTTTTTGTGCCTGTCCAAGAATGAGAACCTGTAATCCAGTGAACTAAGATTGGGTTGCTGTCTGCTATTTTTTCTCTTTTATTATGTGTACATGTTAGTTTTCTCTGTTGCATTGTTTTTCATATTGTCATACCAGCCCTTTTCTAGCTTACAATACATTATAGATTATGTCCATTGTTGAAGGCTGTAACCTGTATCTGTAAGCATCTTTGTCCTTTTGATCTAATTTGGATAGTATTTAATCACATCTCCTTATTTTTAAACAGAATGTGTGAAAAGTATTGATGTTCAAATGCAGAAACTAAGAATATAGACATACACAAAGGCTAGTCATTTTCTATCTAGACAGAACACTATAAAATCTTTATGACCAACTCACATTTTTTGGTCAGATTGTAGATTGTATAATGAAACTATGTATGCATCTATAACTTGTTGGACTGATTATCTAAATATTGATGTAATTGTTACATAAAATATGGCAATTATAGTTGTAGAAGAAATGTGAAAATATAGTCTATATCATGTGGCTAAAAAAGTATTTGCAAACAGGAAGTAGTTATATGGCAGTTCCACATTTACAACTCTTCATTGTCAAGTTGCAGACCAAATATGAATTCATTTAAAATACATTTAATTTAATAAAACACACATATATATATATATATAAAACATGTATATACCTATACTGTAATGGAAGAAATTTCATTGCCCAGTCTCTTTCAATTAAAGCTTCATTTGGTTGCAATGTGTCTAAAACTTTCCCCCTTGCCCTGTCTTGGTTGACAGATCTCACAATGTGTTTCTTCCACTCTATAATTGTTTTAATACCCTGTAATTAAATAAATAAAAATGTGTCAAAGTCTCAAAATAGCCAGGTTGCAAAATATATGACTTATCAATGTAGAATGTTTACTATGTAACTGCAATTACATCAAATATAAAAAAAGAAGATGTGGTATGATTGCTCATGAGACAACAACTAACCACGAAAGATCAAAATGACACAAACATTAACAACTATAGGTCACGGTACGGCCTTCAACAATGAGCAAAGCCCATACCCAATAGTCAGCTATAAGTTTTACAATTTACTGAAAAGTTACCTCTCAAATCTGGACAAATAAGAAAAAAAACCTCAAACAATTCCTTAATATCAGGCAAACAATTTCATCATAAGTGCAGTCTTCCTTTTAAGTTTAAGGGATCTAGGTAGAAAACTCTAGTAGTTGGCTACACAAAATTTGTACTCTCTTTCACAAATTTTGCTGAACAAAGTTCCAAACTCTTAATGAATGAAAAATCATTTAATGCTGCTATTCGGGATTGTGATTATGATTAAAATTGTGTACATGATATGGGCATGTGCAAAAGTCTTTAGTAGTTGGGGCTAAATAATTTTGAACATTTATCATGTTTTTTTGCTACATTTTTAAATGTATCCTAGTGCATGTAGTGTGTAGACACTGTCCAATATAAAAAAACAAAACAAATAGTGCCCTTTATAATGTTGAATAAATACCTGTACAATAATGTATTTTGTGTCATCTTGTTGTTCTTGGTTTGTATATGTTATGCTATCTGCAGCATCCTCTATCAATTTCAAAGTTGTGGTCAGAGCTTCACAGTCATTACAAGAAAGATGATGGGTATGTGTACATTTACTACAGAAACTGTTTTCTTCAGATGACAGGCCAAATCTGCCACAATGATCAGGAACTTCTGAGTCCAAACTAACATGTAACTGAAAAACAAAAAATATACTGTAAGCTATACCTTTAAAGAAAGTAAAGCAGTACGAGACTGAAAGTTTAAAAAAAGCCTCACTTTTGAAGGACGTACAGTGACATACACATGATACAGATGTAATTGTTTGTGTCAGTCTTCACTTGAGGAGAGTTGTCTCATTGGTAATCCTACCACATCTTCATTTTTTATATTTCGTATACACAAATACAACAATTTCTTATATTTTGGTATGCACAAAGAAATATGATAAAAATATCAACCAGATTCTCAAATTATTTACTAAATAATTACTGACAAATCATTAATTAGCTGAGTGTCATATAATTTGTTTTTATTGAAACATACATGTACCAGTCCTTTATTTATAGTAAAAGTTTGACTGCATTTAAAAATAATTTACAATTATGACATATATACAACATTTGAACGAGATCCATCAAGAAATGAAGGTTATTAATACAAAAACCTATCTGGTCAAAACAAAATGGTTGAAGACAAGTGGTCTGACAGACAGGTCAAAATTATGTTGATGATGATCACTATTTGTAATTCACCAATCTTTTACCCTTTTCTGAAACAATAGTGTAACAAGGGTTCATAATATAGAAATACCTTGTAGTGCAGTTTTAAATACTGCTTCCCTTCCATGAGCTGCTTGCTGATCTTTTCTGCCCATTCTTGTCCTTTACCTCCTTTTCCTAATGTCATTACCACACTTTTCAGGTTATCGAAAGCCTGGCTACCATCAGCAGCAAAATTGTCTAAACCTTTCATGGACTTTCTCACATTAGGCTCAATGGCTTCAAGCAGTCTCATGTAAGTCCTTTCAGATAGAATATCAGCGTTCTGGGTTTCTTCACAATACTTTAAATACAGTGTTACTGTTCTTGTACGCACACTATTTAGAATAATCTTAGGAACTTTGAGTGTAATACCAGATGAGATTTTATAAGTGCATTCTCCAAATGGTGAATCAGTCATTATAGCTGGTGAAAGTATGAACTCTAAAAAGTTTTCTATCTGTTGAATAGTAGCCTTTTCTCTAAATTGTTTTTTCTGTAAAATTGGCTTGCCAACACCAACAACCTCAGCATGTTTACGAGCAGATGAAAATTTGTATCTTGATAAATCTGGAATATAGTCTTTGAGTTGATTGTAACTGTAATCTTGTACTAGAAGAGAGAGAATTTGTCTCTGTGTTCCCCAACTTGACATACTGCTATATGCTTTTGAAAATGACTCAAGAGTCTGATCTTTGTATGCATTAGATTCATATAGAACCTCCTCAAATAGTGATTCCTGTTGTGGAACCAATATACCAAGTACACTGTGCATTATTCTTTTTGCTTTCCTGACATAATCATTTTTTGTCCTCTCAGATGCAAGATCAAAGTCAACAGTTAACGTTTTTTTCACAGGACTTATATCTACTGTTTCCAGAAAAGAATTCAGTGACATTTTCCTTTTTCTTGATGGACTTTCCTGTGAATCTTGCCACTCTGAATATTGAGATGACTGTGAATACACAGATTCAGATATGCAGTCGTCCATGCTGTCCATGCTAAGGCAGTTTGTTTGCAAATTTTCCTGAAACATAGATGTAAATTATTTAATTTCCAATTTCAAACGTATCAAATTCAAAAACAATTTAAGTCAATATATCTGATAGAATTGAATAATAAAAAAACCATACTCAGTGCCTTGCAAACCACTTTGATAATTGCATGTCCCATTAAAGATTAATCAAATAGTTTTGAAGCAGAAAATGTTATCACAACATACAATTTGCTTAAAATATGTGGTTTTGTTTCAAATATATATGATAAACATGATTTAATGGTTTCTTAGTTGAATAAACACTAGAAAACATTGAAAACGAAAATTTTCATTTCATATGGTTGAAGAGTAAGTAAATCAATATCAAAATATACATGTATAAAATTTGCATACCCTACAAATATAAGTACCCATTATGAATTTAAATATACAGTACTATCATTACAGTCTGAACCAATGAGCATATTGTGTAATAAATGAAAAGACAAATGTCATCAATTATTGAAATTGAATTTTTAAAAAGTTAATCAATTAAGAGTTATCTCCCCTTGACTATAAATAAATTAGAGATTTTTTTTGGCATGTCTTTTATTTGAAGCCTAGTTATAAATATGATTGTAATCATTAATTTGATTTTATCTGTTATAAAAATAGAGCCTCTAAAGAGCCTGCGTCACTCAAATAATTCTATGTGCATAATTAGTAATAGACTCTCTCTTACAAACATTGCAACTAGAATAGAATTAATGACATCCATCTTTTATAGTTAGAAATAATAAACAGAGGACAACAAAGAAAAACAAGTACGGATAATGAAGGCCATAGACTAAATAAGCTTACTTGGCCTGTGGGTCAGGTGAGCGAAAAAAGTTATCGAATTATATAACCATGAACAATTTTTCAATAGCAATTTGTTTATACCAGCAAGACACAAGTCTAATATTTCAACTATTGCTGCTTTCTGTATAAATCTCAATCATTTAGGAGACAACCAGGTGTATACAGTTGCAAGCAGTCTACCATCAAATGGTTTATTATAAATAATTATATAGACTACCAAAATGTGATTGAATATGATGACTATTACCTCATCAATCTGTAAAAATGCAGCTTTCTTTGCACCCTGTACTGTCTGTTTGCATTGTGTGACTTCACCATAACCATCAATTTGTGAAATCTGTAAAAGAAAAATACCTTTACAACTATTTTATCATTTTTATTAGTCCCTACTGATGAAGAGTAGGCGACTTTAGGTTTGTCTGTCTATTTGTCTGACAAGTTTTTAACAATTTTTTTCTTCATGCTTGAAGATAATGATTTGATAATTGGTATATATTTGTTTATCATGAGATCAAGTTGGAAATTTTGTTCCAGTCTGATGATTTTGTACAGAGTTAAGTTCCTTTAACTTAGAAAATTTACTAAAATAATGAGTGTTCTGCCTTTTTTTTTTTTACCCGGTATGGGACTTTCTATTGCCATGCAATAGTCACAGTAATAGTCACATAATGCATGTTACCATATAATATGGTTATCATCAGTTTTACAGGACATAATGTGTGTACCATGTGGAATATAGACATAGAGTAACCTCTTTGGTTTTATGATTACAGGACTACAGAATGTATATATTATACTATTGTTCTTAAAACAATTGTATAAAAGACTTGCCTCTTCTTTTGTTTCTTCCATTATAAATTCAGCATTTGTAGACTCAGAAGCTTCAACATTGCAATTACTATTCATGCTACTTGAAGGCTGAAAAAAGATAACAGAGTGAAAAAGATGAACACACACATTTATCTCATCTTTACAACTTTAAACTGACCATTATTACTTATAGCTGACTAAACGTATAGGTTTTCTCCTTTTTATTACAAACTTGGTAAATGGTCTAATTTGGTAGGTCATATTCATGAAAAGGGAAGGGTATGGAAGTTACAATATAAGTTGCATATCTAATATCATCTGTGAAACGGTTATTGAACTTTGGTGGATAGTTGTCTCATTGGCAAACATACTGCATATTTTTATTTTCATTATGCCATATGTCTATGTAGGTGACATAGAAGGATAATAGAGAAACCAAAGAAGGTCATTGACTGAAATGTCTTACAAAATGGTTTAACTATTATAATAATTGTAAATACTAGTATATAATAAGGGGTGGGTAGATGAATCATTGTCCATTTAATGTTCAAAGTCCATGGGAAAATATTACATGCATATCTAGACGAGAAGATGTTAGTGGATATTATTATGAATCCTGCTCTGAACTAAATCAACAAATGAAATTCAAATCTTAAGTAAATATAAATTTCAATACTTTAATAAATATTAGCTATCAGCTGAATTATAAATTACAGCTATTTTCCTAATACAAGTAGAGCAAAACTTTGGTTAGCTCGCTTGCTTTGTTTGTATATTGTACAATCATATTAGAATATGATATTTACAGGTTAAACTTTGCCTATAAATTTATTGTTATAAGATGTCAATCTTGTCTAAAAATCTTGTATAAACAATTATACAAACAAAGCAAGCAAGCCAACCAAAGTTTTACTTTGCAAGCATTAGGAAATCAGCTGTAAAGGTTTTATCTTAAGCCCTATTGCAATAATGAGTTAAATGAACCTGTCAGTATAGAAATTTTAATGTGCTTCAGTCAGTATCCCATTGTGTCAAACAATTGAAACATGTTCCATTATCACATGTATCTAGTAGGAAATTATATGAAGGAGCAGACGTACAAATCTAATATAGGTGGCATAGTTACCAATGCAACCTGAATATCAATCTATTACTCCAGATAAACAGATCTATGTTGCTTCCAATAATCAAAAGTAGGCCAATATTTTTTGGGTGATAATTCTACTTAAAAAGCAATAATGACTTAACAGGAACTGATTTAAAGCAAAAGAGCACAGAACGTTAAATTATTTTTTTTGATAGAAATAGAACATACTGGTAAGAAAATTTTCATATCCTTGTTTTGACTTACATTTGGTTCAACTCTATTTTCCTTGTCTGCCATTCTTTGAACAAGTTCTTTTCTGCATCTTGAACACACCCCTGTAAAATTGAAATTGAAAATTTAATTGTAGCAAGAAAGCATATTTCAAGACATTCATTTTCATTTAAAAAATAAGAATGATCATATGGCTGATTCACTTCTCCTGGCTCCTTGGGCTAATTTGCTTATAAATGATAGTACAAAACGGGTGGTTCATTTTTTTTTATATGCATGTCCCAAGTTAGGTACATCGTTAGTAGTTTTTGCATGTTTATTCTTTTATGTTCTTAAAAAATTTTCCTGTGGAGATTTTTTTTTGTACAACTTTTATAGACTTGGGATGATGTCTGACATATTGTTGAAATGTGTAATTTGGTGAAGATTGTATGTTTACCTCTAGTCTAGATGTATGTGTTTACATTTGTTATTGGGGGTCTGTCTAATTTAGCTGGGGTAGCTTATTGTATTCAGTGACACAATTTCTGATAACCAAATGTATGTCTGTATCAGGATCAAAATGACATGTACATCAGATTTTTTGTTCAAAGAGTCACATGCAGACTACCAAGTTATTGGTACTAGCTCACATGGACATTTGATTCATATATATGAGCTGGCAATTGGAACAGCAACAAAATACATGTAAGCATGCACAAACCTGATCCAATTCCAAGTAGGACATGATGATATTTCTTGAGAAAAATAGACTGCTCCTTTGTGATAGTGCCTTTCAAGTTGCTCTTACTGTTTGTACATTTCCATCCTATGGAACATAGTGTACTTGGTCTCCAACCAACGCCAAGAGCAAACCTTTAAAAATTGAAAAAATAAAAGGTAATAACTTACTAGAACAATAAATTCTATGTAAAAATCACAACAAAAACAGCCAGGATATCGAGTCAGAAAAAATGTTGTTATTACTTCAGTACAGATTGTTCATTTGAGGGTGGATTGACTTTTTTTCTTCTAAAAACAACTTATTTTTTAGACTCAAATAAATACAATGATCTAGTTACCCTAATCTTTATAGCACACCTCAATTTTTTTTTCTCATATACATGGGGTCATTGCACAAATCCTATCAGGAATGTGGTAATTGACATTTTCAGCAGTTACAACTTTAGAAAATTAATCATAATTTGGATAGACAAGGGCTTAAGTTCTGGAAAGTTATTCTTATTCTTATAATAAAAGTAGCCTAGGTACCTGTGTTTCGGGCATATAGTTAGAGTATCATCATCTTCCTCAAAAAGACCAGCTCTTATCTTCAATAATGAACTTTCACTGTCAATACTCCTACGACTTATTGAATATTTGTAAAGATGCGAGTCCACGGAATCTTTACAACATGTTAGGGGAAGAATTCGACTTGGCCAGGTCTTTTTATATTCAATTAAGCCACACTGCTGTACTGTTGAATTAACAAAACTGCAAACAAATTGTGACTCGCCTGTAAATACAAATACATGTATGAATATCATAATGTGAATGTATTTAAGAGAAGTTTAGTTAACAATGGTTAATAATAATTTGTTTTACACCTTTTAGCAAACTTTTATAGCAGACTTTACTATATTATAATACAGTATTGTCAAATGATTGTGTTTTGCTCATTGTTGAAGACAATATCAAGTGACTTTCATTTGATTAATTATACTCTATGTTATTTGTACAAGCTGGTCTTATTGGCAATTACATGTATAATCACATTTATAATTGCTACCTAGATCATATAGATGAAACAATTTAAGATTGTTTTCCCTTCATGATTAGAATAGGTAACTTATCAACTAGTTTGAACTCATATAAGCAACACGACTGCTGCAAATGTGGACCAGGATCTGCTTACCCTTCTGGAGCACCTAGTTTCACATCAAAATTTAGTTGGGTTTGTGTTGCTCAGTCTTTAGTTTTCTATGTTGTTTTTTTTGTACTTATGTTTGTCTTTTTCTTTTTTAGCCATGGTTTATTTTCAACTTATGAGTTTGAATTTCCCTTTTGTATCTTTTTCCTCTTGATCTATTGAATAATAATAATATTTGTATTTTAAACAGTAAGCTATGGACAAATTAGATAATTTGCATAAAAATAGAATGGCATGAACTATATACTTTCAATAACAATGAAATTAGGGCATTTTTGGTAATGCATGTTTCATTATTATTCTGATTGGCTAACTGCACACCACATGTTATTCCTCAAGCAATTGCATTACACAATAAAGCATATATATCAGTCATAATAACACAAGGTCCCACAATAAAGTCCACAGGTGAATTAAATAAAAAAAAAATGATATGACTTGTGGTTTCTTTATCCTAGCTTAAAAAAGTAATTATAAGAATTGAATGCTTCTTTTTGTAACTTATAGGGTTGTAAAAGCTTTGACTGTGCCCAAATTTTTGGAATGAAGAGCTTACACACTTCATACAAAATGTACTTCGGTCAACACTTTTACACCCTAATGAAGTTACAAAAAGAAGCATTCAATTCTTAAATAAATTTAAATATTTCACACTATAATGATTATGTGTACTGTACTACAAGTCAACATGCACAACTTGGGGGTAAATTTACCTTTAACTAATAATCTTCAACCTGATATGGAACAGAGCATCTAACATATGTACAGGCTTACAAACAGACATACATACAGACCAGAAAACATAATCACCATCATAGGCACAGTGTAAAAAAATAACCATTGTTTAAACATGTATGTGAACCTCTAGTCCAAATAGTTATGACGTCTGGCAAGGCTTTTTTAAATTTTTTCTGGGAGTAGGAAGGCGTCCCAGAAAAAAAAAATAGCCTTGCCAGACGTCATCATTATTTGGACAAGTCAACCTCTAAATGTTTTTTTGCCTAATTGAGTTATTGGGTTGATGTCCTCCTTGACCTGGCTTTTTTCTATTATTTACATTATAGACCAAAAATTTATAACAAGCATGAAGTCTTTAGTCTCAGCATGTGTCTCATATTATATTATAAACATATGTGCATGCAAAAATGATAAACCTGGTTGTTATTTTTAAGCCCTTTTATTTTATCATGTTCATATGTATAGGAAGATATGGTGTGAGTGCCAATGAGACCACTCTCCATCCAAATAACAATTTGAAAAAGTAATCCATTATAGGTCAATGTAAAGTAAACCATTATAGGTCAATGTAAAGTAAACCATTATAGGTCATAGACATGATAAAAAAAATATTGCGTTAAATAAATAGGGTGGGCATCTTTAAATAACATATATATTAAAAGAAAAAGTTTGAGTCAGGATTCTTATGAAAAATCTCATTATTGTGCTCTTTCCAATAAAATATTGAATTGAATTGAATTATGAATGATAAATTTACAAAATATATTTGTTTGTTGTTTGAGATTTCAAAATCACCCCCCCCCCCCCCCCCCCCCCCCAAAGTTTACTAACATCCATAATCTGACATCTATAATACTAAAATTACGAGGTCCAATTTGTTAGCCGTCATCACGTAAAAACGACGAATCACAGAATTCAACTTTATATATAACTAATATAGTACAAAGGTGTAGATTAAAAATTACACCACTCCAGGCCCTTTTGTTTTCCATGTAATTAATATTGCCAATAATTAAGAAGTTCCGGGTCGAGTCCGCTACCGATACCAATAGTATATTCACCTGTTACCTATTACCTTATCTGTACGTTCCGCATCTGAAAGGCGCACCACCAAACGTTGTTTTCAGGATTAATATGCTATATACACGGGTCATAACCACAGGGTTGACACTACTTAATTGTCAAATTGTTACCTATTGTAGTATTTTAATTAGTAAGACTTTCTAAGATAACAATACGAATGCTAAAAATCTGGACTAAAAATAAGGCGTATAGGTACAGTTTTCAATTTGTTAGTGGGCATGACGTAAAACAGCGAAGCAAAGAATTCAACTGTATTTATAACTTATATAGGACAATGCTGTTGATTAAAAAATACTCCATTCCAGGACCTTTTGATTTCCAAATAATTAATATTATTGTTTCAGTTCGACGGGTTCAAACAGAAAGACTTGAAAGCAGAGAAAAACTGTGTATCATATAATCGGCAATCAGATGACAATACTAATACTAAAATAAGGCTTGCGCATAGTTATATACTATAATTCAGTCACGTACCCGTGATATCACGGGTGTGTTCTAGTATTATCTAAAACTTACCATTGGCAGATCAATAGGGGGGGTCAGGGGTTTGGAACCCTCTTTTTTTTATGACAACCAATGGTGAATGCATTTGAATGGGAGCATATAGTTGGACACCCCTTTTACTCTGGGTTGGGCCCCCCTTTTTTAAATGGTTGGATCCTCCCCTGTTTACACTGAAGGAACAGTTATCACCTTCATTATGACATCATGATTATATTCAAAGACAAAGTCAGTCATTAGTTTAGAACTATCTTTTGAGAAACTTTTTTATTACCAATACCATGTTATAGTATACATGTTATACAGAATTTTAATGTAAATATGAATTTTAAAGAAACTTACAGGCATTGTTTTCTGTCATGTTTAATAACGATTCCTCCTCCTGTTCCACATTATCATTGCTTCAGAGTGTGAAAAACAAAACCGTCTGCTTGTCTGCTTGTTGACAATGACAATCTTGTCAACTTCCTGTGCATTTAGTTTATCTCTAGGCGAAGAGTTCAATCAGGGGAGATAATCATCTTCAATACAAGCACTTTTAGTACTATGTTCTGAAGCAAATTTTGTCTTTTCTAGTTGCTGGCTACCAATTTTTATTTTTGAACTTATTAGTCCAAATTATTCATTTTGGAGTACATATCGAATATTTCCACAACTGTGTTGCGTTTTTGAGTTTTATCATTTCACAGAAGTCAAGAAAAATTCTGATTTCGAATCAAAAAGGACCATTTTATCTAACAAACAACAAATTAACACATATTTTTGGGCTATTAATCACTATGAACACTTGAAAATGTCACATACAATCAGCCTGAGCAATATTTTTTTTATTTGTGATCTATATCAAAATAAAACACAATACTGTAACAATTCACATTTTTCAACAAAATGGTTTATCCGTTACCATGGAAACAGTGGATATACAACTTCAGTAACATGTATATGAATTACCAATCATGTATGCTACCATATATCAAAACATCAAAAGGAAATATTTTTTTTCACTTTCCGGTCATAATATGGACAATACTTGATAGTTACTGACACTTTCTCTTAATTATTCATAAATTTAAATGAGATAGCTGAATACATATCAATATCTATTCATTAAAATGCAATTATAGAAAGAGACCACCACTGAGTAGATTCCAAACTTTGGTAGTAACAATTGTTATTTCTTGTGATCACTATTGAAATAAGGTTGGGTTGAACAATATATACAGATCATTATATGTGTATGCATATGTGGTTCATAATTGTTTCTCGTTTTTCCTTTTTTATATAGATTGAACTTTTGGTTTTCCTGTTTGAATGGTTTTACTCTAGTCATTTTTGGGGCCCTTTATAGCTTGCTGTTCTGTGTGAGCCAAGGCTACGTGCTGAAGGCTGTCCTTTGATCAAGAATGGTTTACTTTTATAAATTGTGACTTGGATGGAGAGTTGTCTCATTGGCATTCATACAACAAAGGAGGTTCTCGACTATTGCCACTCAAAAATCAAAGGTAACCTCCCAGAAAAAACAGGTCCAACACCTCATATTATTTGAAACATTTTGCTCGATTTTACTTAGTTTTCTGCCAACAATTTATTGACTGTTTTACTTTCTAGAGGCCATAATACTTTATCTGTTTTTCTTCCAATTTAGGAGGGGTTAAGTGTTCTAAGTATTCCAACTACTGTATCACTGTGTCAAAACCAAGGTTGTGAGTTAAAATCCCACATGGGGCAGGAATACTCAGCTTAATTGACTAGGATCATCAGTTTAACTACTAAAGGTTGGTCCACCAGGTTCTCTCTGGGTAATACTGCTTCCTTCACCAATAAAATCTGACCGCCACAATATAGCACAATAGTGTTGAAAGTGGGGTCGAACACCAATCAATCTCTCAATCGATGTAAAGGATTGGAGTACCTGGTATTTTGGAATTCAAAACTAAAATGTTCCTTCCAAATATCAAAGTCAAGTCCCAAACTATTTGAACTTATTTTGTTCATTCTTTAGTTTTTTCGTGTAGAATTTGTTGATTTTTGTTTCTCTATCCATTATTTTTTGGGGGTCATAGCATTGTTTCTTCCCAATTTAAGTTTTTTTATTGCTCCACTTTTTATTTTCTCTCCCCCTTTTTTTATGATATAAAACAACACAGAAGCAATATTGTGACATTTATTAACATTGACTAGAGAGAAAATAAGTTATTGCACATGTCAGTAACAAGAAAGAGTCAAATGATACATAATAGAAAATAGAAAAAAGCAGAAATTTGTGTTATATAGCATTTCTTTATTTTTGTACAACATCACAAAATTATCTCTTTAACGTAGATTCAAATATTTGTCTATACGTTTTAATTGATATCTTTTTCAACATGTGAAAATATTTATACATATCTCACATCAAAGCAAAAGAATATATCTGATTAACTTCAATTAATCGGCAATCACTTAATTTGAAATAGGTAGTGGCTAAAATACTTGTAAAGCTGAGATTTAATGGAAACTATGTTTACCTAACTTATAGAGCAGATTTGTCCATTCATAGTCTTAAAGCAAAAGTATACTGAATGTATGTAAACGTTATCAAGTAAAGCTGAATATAATCATGTTCTGTCTTTTAACCTTCGTCTTAATTTTGGTAAGCAAAGATTAACTCTTGGTTGTTTCAAAACATATTTGAGAAAAAGGAGGTATACAATACATAAATGTATAAATTTAAGTTTTCAAATTTAAAAAAAAACTTAGGTATGAAATCCTGGAAATTATTTTAATAATGCTCAATTTCAACTGTAAACTGTCAATCTTATTTTATAAGTTAATCTGCCATTTTCACAACTCTGCATCCCTTAAAAAAGTTAGCCTCTCTGAAACACATTTTCTCTCGTAAAATTCTTCTTAAAATTTATCACCAGCCTTAGTTGTAGGATGTAGCATACTTGAAAAAAAAAACTGTTTCCCTTTTCAAAAGATTACACAATTTAGAGGGCCATTTAAGAATTCATCTATGCATCTTTAGATGTATAAATACTATCCACGGCAAAAAAAGAAAGAAGTACCGTTATATGTGTAGCATGTTTTAAGTATCACATTATTACAATATGACAAAACGCAAGTAATACAAATAAACAGTTAAAAAAATTGAAATGAAAATCTGCAATACAAAACGTACGATATGTTCAACAAAACCATTTGCCTAATAAAATAAAAAACATGAACTAAAAGTGTTAGTCTAAAAATAGTCGGCATTCAATTCAAATCTTTTATCATCTCCCTAAACACATGAATATGTATATGTATATATATATATTTATATTAAAAACAAACATAGTGCTATTAATTTTAAGACAATATTGTAATTTTGCAACTTTCACAACAGTTAATTGTTTTAATATTTATACTTATATGCCAAGATATGGTCAAATGTTTTGTTAAGTGTAATTCAATTCAGACCTATTTTTTTTGTCTGAAAACAATGATATTTTTGGTTTAAAATCCTCATTTTATAGAAATATGCAACAAGTTGCAAAATTAATAGCTATTACATATTCCATTGTTCAAAATATTTTTTAATTAACATTAAAAAAAAAATGAAATAATTATCAATTGGACTGAAAAACTTTACAGAATTCTGTTTAATAAAAGTCATTTAGAATTTATTCTGTTTTATTTTTGTAAGATGGTAATAAACTGGCTGAGCACACACAGAATAAAAAATAAACAACAAATATTTTTTTCAAAATTCTGCAAGTTATCAGTATCCAGGGAATACAAAATCTTAAAACAATTTCTGGTTATAATTTTCTTGACTTAAAGAGTAATCAATGTTGCAGTGAAATCTATCTGCGATTGACAAGTATCCATACACACAACTAACTGTACAGAATTTAAAATATCCAACAGTTTCTGAGCATAGTTAACTCATGTTGAATAGATTACTGTCAAATATTAAATGCAATAGTGCTGTACTCTACTTCTTTAGCTTTTATGCCTTCCCATTTTTTTAGTAAATGGCCATTATTTATTTAATGAAACAAATTCTTTAAGCATTGTTACTTTTAAGCAACTGTCATCACAATTTGAATAAACACACGATTTTTTAATGTCATAATACACACAATATTTCTACAAAACATCACAGGAAATCCCATTTAGAATACCTCAAGCACAAAGCAATATTTTTTTCCTTTGTTTGTTCAACACGCTACAAATATTAACTGTTTTAAACCTAGTATATATTTAGCTATTTCCATTTTCAAGCAGGATGAAAATCAAGAAATAATGGAAAATTGAGATTCACTCTACTTTTGAAAAATGCTATTTTTTTCAAAGAAATTAAGCATATTTGGGAAATTTGGACCATTCGCATAGAAAATATGATTATTTTGATTACTAAATGGTCCCAAATCTAAAGTTATTATGATAAAAGCAAAGCTTTCTTCTTTTTTTTTTCATTTTGCTGTTAATACAAATACAAGTATTAAGTACAATAATGATCCATTAGTATGGCTTACTTAAAATATTTGAAATAAAATCATTACTGAATTTTTATTATATAGTGCAATTACAAAGGAAATTTTGCTCCCACTGCAATCTTATAGTCACTGAAAAGTAATTTTTCATTTTGAGTTAACGCATCACATAAGAAAAAAAGGTTTATTTAATTTTTAATTGTTAACAAGATGCAAAAAATTGTCCACATAATAGCATAAAAACTTCTGATGTCTTTTTTTGGTCAAAATATATTTGTTAAGTTTCCTAGAAACGTTGTCAGCATGTATGAAGATGACCCTACCACACCAGTTCAAAGTTTACAGGTTTCCACAGCTTTTTTGAAAGCATAATGTTTATGTAAAGTGGTGGATTTTATTTTTTTTTACAAAGGATAATTTCACAATGTTTCGTTAACTGAAAATCACCTAGCTCTATATTTTTGGGTCAGGTTTTTTTTTTACAGAAGTTACTGACACAAATCAATTGAAAACTGGATAAATTGAATGTTTATAATGATAATCCAATCTACAAAAAAACTATATCTCCGCTTGGTTTATAACAGGCAAAAAGTTCTGTTATTGGTACAATAAACTTGTGATTTCTCATAGCTCTAAACTTATATACATGTACTTATCATGCAACTGAAGTTATTTACTTTTTCTACTATGATAAGTTATACAGAACTTCAAGTTACAAGCAAGACCAGATAATGACTATTGAAAAATGCTGGTTAATTAAGGTAGCCACTGTCCGAAAAAAAAAAATGCTACAAATTTCCCAGTAATGTTCTACATTTAAAAGGAAATATTTATCCACAAATATACACAATATCTCAAAAATGTCATCTTTCCATAAATAGCACAAACATTCACAGAAACTAGAAAATTGAACATCAAGCTTCTCAGGCACTCAGATTTCACATGCATCATGATCACATATATAATCTTTATAAATAATTCCAACAATATTGTAATATCTATATCACACACTGATGTGTTTAACTTAACTGACTACAATATACATAAATAATACTACCTTTATTATAATTTGAAGCTGTGAAAATTGGTGAAATCCTCCCAGAAATTGCACGATCCCTTCCCTTTTTAATATCTCCTGTTTAATAAATTACATATTTCTCATGCACTGAAAAAGGAAAAATGCATAAAAATGTTCTGTTTGTCATTATGATCATTGAGACAAAAAGACACTTGCTATCCATATTTCTGTAGTCATGGTAATAAAATGTATTAATTCTACAGTGTATAATGAATAAGAACTAAATGTAAAATACTTAGAAAAAAAAGACGTTATCCTCAAGAAATAATTTTAATTAGAAAAAAATAGAATGTAAACTATTGGTTTTCTATTGATAAATACAACAGAAAAAAATATAAAAAGTTAAATCAAATTTTGGCATGTATAAAACACAAAATATGAAAACTGAAAAACCTCAACATATACCAGACAATCTATATATGATATTTCAATTTGTACCATGTTTGCTAGTTTGGGTAACAATAAGATCCTGAAATTGATGACAGCAGTGATTTCGACCTGATGTGAATAGTTGAAGAGTGAACTGGCACTCTTTGAATAACCGAATACTGCATTATGGGATTGCTAAATGCTGCTATTATATAAAATAACAAAAGTACATGTACGTTCCATTGAAACATGAAACGGTAGATATCAGAGAGGTACAATCATGAAAATATGTTACTTCTAATACATCTTTCTGATTATATATTACTATGCCATTTACAAAACAAAACAAATCTTGACAACTAAATATTAATCTTTTTCCTTACCCTAGCACTTTTAAATGGAATTGTTTAAAAAGAAAAACTGAGACAGAATATTTGAGCTCTTTACAGAATTTCACAAGTCATAAATAGATTAATACCAGACTTGTGACAAATAATTGCAGTATATATTATATAAGAGCTCTAAGGGACAAACATTGTCCATTTATCTCTCTCATTCCTGGTGGACTTTAGAATTCACAAATGATGATATTGGTGATCTATATTTAGTCAATCATAAATGTCACATTACAGTAAATGTATTCTGCATATATAAGGAGGTGTGGCTTCTGGAACAACGGTAAATGAATATGAATTCTGAAATCCACCAAAGCATAAAAAGGGAATTTCCCCCAAGTATTATCAATATTCTATATTTATCACATCGAAATACAGATTACTTAATATATTATAGGTAGTACAGAGAATTACATCAGATGTTTGATGACAAATGTATGTGAATTACTAACATAAAAATGCACGGTATTTTCAAGGCAAAATGAAAAGAAAAAACATTTATATCATGAAATATCTGTAGTACTGTGATTTAGCAAGTGACAACAATATAGAAATGGTTTATTTCATATTTCCTCCATTTCTTTTCATCATACTACTTTCACTTTCGATGTCAAGACCAGAAAACAATCCATTTTTTTTTTCTAAAAAAAAAAATTCTAGTCCTGATTATTTGGCTTGGCCTCAACCTTTCTGTGTTACACCACATCTCTTCATGAGCAGTCACATTCTAGTGTTTAACATAAATAATCACTGTGTAGGTATTTCTTGGTGATAAACTATTTCATAATTGCACAGTTATAACACATTTAATATTTCAGACGGTTACACAGTACTTCGGAACTTTGCAAATTATGATTGTTTGTCAATTTGTTTACTAATGTCATGGTCACATTGATTCTCACAATGCACGTAGAAATACAAATCACATACAAACGCTCGACAGCCCAAGACTAATACAAGCCACATCCACGTAGATTGTTGGCTATGATTACATCGGTAACAGCATCAAAGACAAACTGGACGTTCTGCGTATCAGTTGCACAAGTTTGATGACAGTAGATTTCTTTCGTTGAACTTTTGTTCTTAGCTTCAAACTGTGCCTGGATATAAGCAGCTGCCTCCTCGTATGTTTGATTACCTGTAAAATACATATGATATGATTTCTATGCACAATACTCAGATACACAAGGAATATCTTTCATCAAGACTAAAAGTTTGAGGAAAATTACAAAACTGTTAAATCTGCATTCAACAAAGATTATAAACCAGGCATTCAATGTACTTAATACCTTTGATTTCTGAAACACCCAGGTTTCCAACAAAGGCTGGTCTATTTATATATAAAGGTTTCCAACAAAGGCTGGTCTATTTATATATAAAGGTTTCCAACAAAGGCTGGTCTATTTATATATAAAGGTTTCCAACAAAGGCTGGTCTATTTATATATAAAGGTTTCTCAGTCAAGAATTTAGTCTATAGATACTTCACAACAAATTAGAGTTATAAGTGTTGTACAATTATTTGCCTATTCATACATTATTTCTTGCCAAGTTTTCTAACAAATACATCCATGTGGCCTATGTTTGTTTGAGATATTGCTGTTTTTTACAATGAGATTATTAAGCAACTTCTGCCATTTTTTTCCAAGATATTTTACCCATTATCTACCAAAGAATTCCATGCTAACTGGTTGAACTTGTAATGTGTTATCTATCGCTCAACGTGCAAGGCCTAACTTTGACTTTGAGAAGAAAGACAGCAATTACAGTGCTGATCTATTGTTTTGTGTTTTTCAAATGTGTGCAATATAACACGATTGTTTCATGAATTAATATACCATAAACCTCTTTTCGATATTAAAAACTAGATTCCACTTTTTTCTGTCATTTTTTTTGTACAGATAAATTTTATGGATATTTGAGAATGGTTTACACATACCTGTATATTCAGGGAAACAAATTGTCAATGATGATTTCTTAATCTTTTCTTCAAAGAGATCTTTCTTGTTAAGAAATAATATAATAGATGTGTCGGTAAACCATTTGTTGTTACAAATAGAATCAAACAGTTTTAGACTTTCTTGCATTCGATTCTGGAAAAGAAACAAAACACAGTTTAATGCTAGACAAAATACAGTTTAGTGATAGACAAAACACAGTTTAGTGATAGACAAAATACAGTTTAGTGATAGACAAAACACAGAAATATCTTTTCAAACATGTTAGCAGTACTGATTAACAGTCACCATTTTCAAACAGAGTCAAAAACACCTGTAGCATGCATGCAACTAAGTCTAACTTAAGTACTATTAAAGAATCAAGTCACATTCCTATGAACAAAATAAGTTTATGCTTTGTGATGCATTAATTTATCTGTCATCAATGAGCCTGTCTTACTTGACTCAGCTCTTTATGCTTAACATTTCTTTGTAAATGAAGCAATGTTCAAATCATACAAAAGATTGACACATGCAAGATGTTTTAATTGAGTTTGCAATGCACGAGGCAAAAATGAACATTTCTGTGGGAGTTTCTTGCAATGAAATTTTAAAAAATCTTTAAAATAGTAAGTTTATATGCATTTGTTCACTTAAATTCATGAAACACCTGTTGTTTAAGAATGTTTTACTTCATAAATTCATATTGGCTGCATTTCAAACATGTCTGAAGGTTGTCTTGAAACGAAAAAAAAAATTCTGTTGGAATCAAAATAAGTGGTTTCATGTCATGCTCTTTTAACATAGGAAGCATATCTTTTTTCAATTTTTTACTTTTGTGTAAAGATTTTTTTTAAATATTCTCTAAATTCTTTGGACTCTGCCATGGGGAATTGACATTTTGAAAATAAGTAAGTGAATAGATGAGCATCATTGATTTAAAAGAATTAACTTACTGTAGTTTCATCTTCATGTAGTACTTGGTCGTATTCACTCATTGCTACACAAAATATAATGGCTGTTACATCTTCAAAACAATGTATCCATTTCTTCCTTTCTGATCTCTGTCCTCCTACATCAAATAATCTGTAAAAGGGAAAAGAAACTTATACAAATATGTTTATTTCCTCCAAAACAGCCTGGTCCTTCTACCATGACATCATCAAACCAGTACATGTGTTGAGTGTATGTGGAAGAGTGAGAGAGAAAAACAGATACTGTAAATAC
Organism: Mytilus galloprovincialis; assembly: GCA_037788925.1. Lineage (NCBI taxonomy): Eukaryota > Metazoa > Mollusca > Bivalvia > Mytilida > Mytilidae > Mytilus > Mytilus galloprovincialis. Next base: position 40,102,946 of record CM075333.1, on the reverse strand, counting down.
GCCTTTCAGAATCTAAAGGACTATGGGTAATCTCATTGTTCATACGCAAAAATGAGAATAACGTTATGTCATTAGTTGAATTTCCATTTTTAGAACGTTTTAAAAAAAATCACAATGTTTTGGTGCGAGCTTTTGAAAATATTACCCAGAATGCATTAGATTCTGAAACGGTAAGTTCGAAATTATTGCATGAATCTATTATTGAATTCTTTTTGAAAAATGATCAAATAATGCTAGATCAATTTTTTCTATTTCAGGAAAATCTGCATACAGATATATATGTACAATATACCACAATGCAACCTTTCATTATTGGGCACCTCACCCAGTTGCATGATTTGTATTAAAAAAAATCTTGCAACAATTTCTAAATTTACAGTACACAGAATTAATTAAGAGTGTCATCCAGTACTCCATATGTGTAATTATTAAGTGTAAGCTGTCAACTTGCCTTCAAGCTGTGGACCTGAATTCAAATAGAATACGTTAGGCTTAAATGTTTGAATCAATGTAATTCATTGTTTATCATATTGTGAATGGCTGTAAAAAAACTTTGAAAATTGAAATTGGACCAAAAGCATATTTGTTCTTCTCCAGTACATGTATTTCAAAAACTGTACTGCCAAAGAACTAAATTTCTATCAAATCTAGTAGGCAAATCACATTATTTTACTTAAATGCAACATTCAGGTAAAATTGCAGGCCCCAGGAGCCTACAGCGATAGACTGACCTAAATTTCTTCGCTGGGCTTAACAATTAATGTCATCCAAGTTATGAACACAGACAATGATCAATATTAATAATGCAACATTGTAAAACCCTTGACAAAAAGATAAGAATAATTTTCAGAAAGATAGATTCCCCAGAGATATAGCTCAGAGGTTTGAACAAAAACCAATGATGATGTCATCAACAAAAATCGATTTCATTATCATATTTTCCCGAAAAAATTCAATAAATTATAAGATAACTAATACATTGTAATATATTCCGATAAATTGATGTTAAAATACATCACATGTTCAAATAACCAGTTGATGTATATCAATACTTTATTGGTCATTTCTAATTATGCCTGACGAATTACTGTTTGCCATGGAAATCTATTTATACGAAAAATCAATTATGATATTACAAAAATTTGTATAAACAGGAAGGCACTTGTTACTAAGAATTCTATATCTTCACACAGACTTTGATGAAAACAGTCAGAAGGAAATTAAGATAGATATTTTTGCAAATAATACACGCAATAAAAAATGTACTTTACAAAAATTTGAAATACTTTGAATTTAATAAACTATTTTTGAAGGTATTGCAGACAAATGTTCATTAACCTCCATGGTTGTAATACTTCAGATGAAGTCATACCTACTTCAACCTAACCCCAAATATAAGATAAAACTCTTATGTGTGAGTTTGATAGACTACGGTATTTAAACATTATCCTGTGTGAAAGATAGAATGTTACAATTAGATCACATAACAAGAGCAACAAAAATATCCTTATTATAATTTTTAACACATTTCCTTAAATATGCTAAAAAAACTTGTGCCCTTTGTTGTTGGATTGCTGTCATAACATTGTACCCCATGCTAAAGGTCTATCATACACCTAACACTTAAATCTTAAAGAAAAACTACAAAAAAAAAATTTTTCTCCCAAGTTTTCATGTATCTTGTATACTATGGATAAGAAAATGAACCCACATTCCTGTAAAATCAACATAATATAAACCCTAGATCTTCTCTGAGGGGTTTCTTTCTGAAATATACCCAATATCTTCTTCTATTTCTTATTATTTTGCTGACCACATTTATATTTGACAATCTTACAATAGTTCTAAGAGTAATGGAATAATAGTATGAATATTTTACAACATGGTTCTATGCTACTTATTTTCATCAGTTTTGGAGTTTGTATTGCCCTCATAAGCATGTATAAAAACCAGGAGGGCGCCACCATATATAAAATACTTACTTGAAATTTAAATTCTTAAATGAAAAGTGTACTTCTACTATTCCAGTTGTCTTTACTCTAGTTCGTAATATGTCTTGTTCTGTTGGCATATAATCTTTAGCTCCTAAACGATCTAAATCATCTAAAAAGCTGGAAAAAACAAAGTTGAAAGTTCATGATTATATCAAAGAATAGCCTTAATTTTGCACCTGAAATTACAGAAAATTTATATTAAAAGAATTACATGTTTGTCATGTTGTCACTTTTTAGTGGGTCTCATTGGGGTCTTAGCGTGACAAGGGATTGCCGATTTTTAGTAAAGGTGACACTTGAAAGTCAAATCATTATGCCGTGAAAACGGGAAATAAGTCTAGCGGGACACAGGAAATTACCAAAAAATGAGAATTGCTTACGTACATAGTGTAAGCTGGATACAGGAATCTGACAAAACAGTAAGCGGGATCCGGGATCAGAACCCCTCAATGAGACCCCTTTCTATAATGTGAGTCTAATAAGCAAATTGAACCTTTTAAATCAGAAAAAATCACTCCTTGATCCTCTGTAGTGTTACCTATGCACTTTGAAGCTCAATACAAAGGTCACCTTGTCTTATATTGCAGTGACAACCAAATGTTCACATGTTTCTCCTTTGGTTATTATGGATACATGTAATTGTCTAAATGGCATACATAACTCTGAAGCTTAGGCAACATTACAGTTAAATTTTAGCTGGCTATGCAACAAGGTATAAGCCGCCATTTTCTACACAAGCAAATGCCTGTACCAAGTCAGGAACATGACAGTTGTTTTCCCTTCATTTGAAGTGTTTGAGCTTTAGATTTTGCCATTTGTTATAAGGGACTTTGAATTTTGAATTTTGCTTGGAGTTTGGTATTTTTGTTAATTTTACTTTTCAACATTTTCCAATAGCAATTTGGTGGGAGAAGGTAATACTTTCTTTAAAAAAGCTCTTATTAAAATAAAACAAAATTGGAATAGTTGCAAGAAATTATGTAAAAGATTTAGGTGTTTCAAATGGTAGACTTATGCAACCATCAGGCGGGATAATCAATCAGTATTTCATTCACTAACTGTTGAAAGGGAGACAATTAGTTTTTTGGTGGGGTTTGTGTTATTTATTCTTTAGATTTCTATGTTGTGTCATGTGTGCTGTTGTTTGTTTGTCTTTTTTCATTTTTAGCCATGGCGTTGTCAGTTTGTTTTAGATTTATGAGTTTGACTGTCCCTTGGTATCTTTCGTCCCTCTTTTACTTTAGATAGAACAAATGCACATTTTTTAACATTTTATTTGATAGAATATCAAATGCCTTATTTCAAATTCTAGATATAATTTCCAACATTTCTATCCATGAAAACTATTGCACTATCAAGAAATAATGATTACAATTCACCAATCATTGTTTTTTGGGTGCAGTGAGGAAGGGGATAAGGAACATCTTTGAATTTGACATCTTAAGGCTAAACAGACTTATACATGCATCAAATCAGGAACAGTTGTTGCTATTTTTGAATTGATACTTTGTCAATAATAAAATTAACAATTCTAATATCTCATAGATAATATAGTATTATGTAAAAACAACAAAGACTACGTAATTTTCAATATTCTGCGTAAAACATTGGCTGCCTACACAAATATCAGAGCAAACTCCTATTGGGTTTCAGTTCACCAATCCCAAAGTGACCAGATATTTATTATTCTGTTCTTAAATAATTTTGTTTTCTGAAACTGCACATCTTCTTATATGCATCAAATTAAACTGTTTAATTATTGTAATGATATACTTCTCTGTACATTAAGTGGGTGGAAGAATGGGTCTAATATCATAGTCTGCAACCAGGCAGGTCATAAATAAACATGATTAAGAATGGTTTTAATATGCAATATGCAGAAGTATACAAATTCATTCCCATCAATAATTTATTAGACTTCTGTCCTGAACAGGAAGTGTTCAAAATTCACATCAGCTCTCATTGTAAGATCAAGAAAGGGGATGTTCTAGAGGTTGGACTCCTTCTTTTCTTTGGATTATTTTAAAAATAATGTATAAATTGTGAAAAAATTAAGCTAGAATTGTGACCTTTTTTCAAAGGTTCCACTTTTAAATACAGCCGATTCATAAACCATGCCTTTTTAGGGGAGATAACTATAGATATTCATAGATATTTCGTTTTGTGTACATGATGAATGATCTCCATGTTTCATTTTGTAGCGACTCATCTTGGGAATTTTACCAGTATAAATACTGTTGGATAGCAGACAAATTGAGTTCTGAGGAAGACTCAAAAGTAAAGAGAGGGTTAGCACAGAATTTAAATATAAGTTAAAACACTTACATATTCAAGGCATATGAATGTTGAAAATATGAACTTCCCATGCCAAGATATGATTTTTACCAAATTTCATAGTGAAAGGATACAGTTTTAGCTGTAAAAGGAGTTCCAACAGGAAATTGCTTTGTCTATATTTACGGACATGACAGAAGTACCATAAACTAGTATACATTTTAAGATATGTCTAAGGTGCACATCATCTCCTTCTGGGAATCATAAGAATGTACACCATTCATTTATCTTCCATTGCTGAATGTCTTGATCAGTATGTGTCTATCTAACATACCATAGTCACAAAACCGTTTATTTGTTTGGTGTAATTATGTTTATCTGATTGTACATCTTTGAATCAGTAATCAACGTATTGAGTGTGAAATCTACCTTCAAATCTTTGGAGGAGAAATACTTGAATAATTGTATGTACTTTTTGGCACACATATCTTCTTAAAGCAGCTTGAACTTTGATATTTATAGCAAAGCGATAGAAGTTCTATTTGAACAGTGCATATTTTTAGTAGAGAAAATGACTCATGATGTTTTCCTGCATCTCTAATGGGGGAATTGATTAGTAAACAAGTTATAAATACGGTAATTAAATCAATAATTGCATTTGTGTATAATCTTTGGTCTGTATGAAGTAAAATATTATTTTTTAATAAATATGTGGGCAGAATATTGGTTATGTATTCATGGAGCATAAATAAGTTTACTCTTGGGATTATTAAATATAATTCCATCTAATGTGATTGTTCTGAGCTACCTGCAGTTTCTGGCATGCATCATAAAGGGGGCGGGAGTTTACTAACCTATTTGTGAAAACTGCTGACTTTGCATAATTTGCAGGTATTAGAATTAATAAGCCATATGTTTATTGATAGTATTTCCCACATATATATATAAACATTTATGTTCAATATGATGCTTTTTAACTGCTTTTACGTAATTTTATTCAACATCAGTTTAATCTACTTTTAGATTGACTGGTGGATCCAGGAAGTGTTGGACCCCCCCCCCCCCCCTTTTTATTTTTTTTATTACAATTACATTTCGTGGTTACATCCAATTTCATGGTTACCCCCTTTTTTCCCTTCTCAAAATGGCTGGACCCATGCCTGAATTTGCTTACAATTGTCACCCCATATATATCTTTATTGTTATCATTTGTAAATGACATCCACACATATTGCAATTTGATCGATCCTTCCAATATGAAATCCTATCATGGGAAATGAAACAATATTTTTCCATTTTTTTTTCTAGTAGTTTTAACCTTATATGGTAATATATTGTCTGGCAATTGTCATATTTATAATGAGGCTGAGAAACAGTTACACCATTGTACACTGTGAGGTCTGTTAATATTTTGAAGGCGTGGCAGCACTTCATATAAAATTTAGCACAATAACAAGTACATGGTCAAACTAAATATTTTAAGATGAACTATGAGCTTTTTCTCACTAGTTATACCCTAATTCAATTTTGTTTGACTAAAATGGGACAGAAATTTCTAAAAAATGCAAGTTTTTAAGCAAACAGGAAGTTGGATATCAAAGGACCTGGAAGTGTCATAGCATAACTAGATGAAATTTGTTACCATTTATATATATCAAAAAGCTACAACTTGTAACTAGTCGGAGATTTCTCTAGATATCCATGCTCTTAAATGTGTAATGGATGGACAGACAGACAGACAGAAAGCCAGTAAACTGGGACAAGGACACAATTACAATTAGCTTACTACTGGACAAACATGAAATTTGTTAAGTTTTCAAGTAATGAGAGGGGTGAGAATGGTAGATCAACTGTTGTATCACCAGCCTGTCAACCCAATGTTGGGGAGGTGTGGTCCAACTAAGCATAACACCCCAATTTAGAATTCTAAGTATGGGAAAACATGAAGTACAGGGAAGGTATTTTGACAGATCCAAAATATGCAATCATGTTACATCACTGTTGAGGTACTGATAAAATATGAAAGTCATTCTGTTTAGTAATATTACAGAAATGTGCTAACACATTACTTCTCATCACTGTCAAGCTGTTAATCAAATATGAAGTAATTATGTAATGGAGTTTCTGAGGAAAGTGTGAGAAAAATATATGTTGGACAAATGGACAGATGAAATAACAGACAGACAAATGGAATGACAGACAATGTGATTGCAATATAGCCCCATGCCTAAAGAATTATTATCAGGTCATTATATGGTTATTATAAGGCCAAATAAAAATATATGTGTGGTTCCAGTTATCCTACCCATCCTACTTATATTGTTAATAATAGCTTACCCAAAAGATGAATTTTGTCATTTTTCATTAGGCAATGTTTAAGTCAGAATGTTGCTCCCATAGACTCAAAGTAAAAAGAAACATAAAACAAAAAAAAATCCCTACCTACCCTAACTTTTTTTTTTAGATGTAACTGGAACCACACATACTATTTAATTTGGCCTAAGTTAAGAAGAAAAGTCAATGAACTAAAGCTGGTACTGTAAATTCAGATATGATGCAATTTTTGTAAAATGGACAAAAATGTGAGATTTATTATTGCAATTTAATGAAAAGCTGCTTGTAGATGTATATATCAGATATGAGGGCAGAATGCAAGTTCTTATCATTGCATAACTCAACCATTCACATTTTTCCCACTGATTAAACCTAATAATTTCTGGATTTACAGTACAGTGCAACCTGCCTTATCTCACACCTGCTTATTCCAACATCCAACTTTAAACGACACATTTCATGGTACCAAAATATTCCTATCCTTGCAGAAAATAAAAGAGTGCACACACTGAAATGTCTCGCCTTCTTTACTAATCATTGATATTATGTTGATAGTCCTAAGTATAAAGCTTTAACAACTGCCACATAAACTTAACATAAACCAAGATAGCTAAACAAAGACAAATGAACCATGAAAATGAGGTCAAGGTCAGATGAACCATGCCAGGCAGACATGTACAGCTAACAATGCTTCCATACAATAAATATAGTTGACCTATTACTTAAAGTTTAAGAAAAACAGACCAAAACACAAAAACTTAACACTGTGCAATGATCCGTGAAATTGAGGTCATGGTCAAATAAAACCTGCGGGACTTACATATAGATCATAAAATATTTCCATACACCAAATATAGTTGACCTTTGGCATATTATATTAGATAAAAAGACCAAAACTCAAAAACTTAACTTTGACCACTGAACCATGAAAATGAGGTCAAGGTCAGATGACATCTGCCCGCTAGACATGTACACCTTACAATCATTCCATACAACAAATATAGTAGACTCATTGCACAAAGTATGGGAAAAATAGACCAAAACACAACCAGGTGCTCCGCAGGGCGCAGCTTTATACGACCGCAGAGGTCGAACCCTGAACAGTTGGGGCAAGTATGGACAAAACATTCAAGCGTGATACAGCTCTGAATTTGGATTGTGATCAAATTTTTGACATTACATGGTTTTTTTTACACAAAACAAATGTCAAGATTTTACAAATCAATTAAAGATTTCTTCTTATTTAAATCTAAAATTAAATAGTTGACACAGCATAGGTTTCTGACACAGAATGAATGTGGTCTAATGAACTTAAAAGTTTTTTTTTGCCTTTGAGCAATTCACTATGCTGTTGAATATTAATCCTCTCAAAAAAATGTTTGAAGAAATTTTCTTTTTATTTATGAAATCTGAAATGAGAAAAATTTAACCCCCCCCCCCTTTTTTCACATCCCCGTTTCCCTTTTTCCAAAACTGATATCAATTCAAATTTCTAATGGAGTTTGCAACAATAACTACTCTTTTAAATACATCATAAAATATTAAAATGTAAAATAAAGTGCTTGTTATCACTGAATGGTAAAGATTGGTTGGTAGTAAAAGTGAATATACATTGTTTATTGTATAAAACAATAAAAAAAACTTCATCAGCAACATTTTATATTGGCAAATTTCCAATGAAGTTATTTACATAAAGTTATTGGCAAATAAAAATAGAAAATGACATCATAGTCATGTCTGGCAAATTTCCAACATACATTATCTAAAACATTTTAGATAAGATAAGGAAAAAAAGCTTCATCAGCAACATTTTATATTGGCAAATTTCCAATGAAGTTATTTACATAAAGTTATTGGCAAATAAAAATAGAAAATGACATCATAGTCATGTCTGGCAAATTTCCAACATATATTATCAACTACTATTCTATACAAAGAAAGATAACTCCAATTGAAAATTAATTGCTATTGCACAATATTGTGCAATTAGATATTTCTTGCTATTGTGCAATACTGTGCAATTGAAAATTTCTTGCTATTGCACAATACTTGATATGGAATCCTGATTTGGACCAACTTGAAAACTGGGCCCATAATCAAAAATCAAAGTACATATTTAGATAAAGCATATCAAATAAGCCCAAGAATTTAATTTTTGTTAAAATCAAACTTAGTTTAATTTGGACCCTTTGGACCTTAATGTAGACCAATTTGAAAACTGGACCAAAAATTAAGAATCTACATACACAGTTAGATTTGGCATATCAAAGAACCCATTTATTCAATTTTTGATGAAATCAAACAAAGTTTAATTTTGGACCCCCATTTGGACCAACTTGAAAACTAGGCCAATAATTAAAAATCTAAGTACATTTTTAAATTCAGCATATCAAAGAACCCCAAGGATTCAATTTTTGTTAAAATCAAACTAAGTTTAATTTTGAACCCTTTGGACCTTAATGTAGACCAATTTGAAAACGGGACCAAAAATTAAGAATCTACATACATAGTTAGATTCGGCATATCAAAGAACCCCAATTATTCAATTTTTGATGAAATCACACAAAGTTCAATTTTGGACCCTTTGGGCCCCTTATTCCTAAACTGTTAGGACCAAAACTCCCAAAATCAAACCCAACCTTCCTTTTATGGTCATAAACCTTGTGTTTAAATTTCATAGATTTCTATTTACTTATACTAAAGTTATGGTGCAAAAACCAAAAATAATGCTTAATAGGGCCCCTTTTTGGCCCCTAATTCATAAACTGTTGTGACCTCAACTCCAAAAATCAATCCCAACCTTCCTTTTGTGGTCATAAACCTTGTGCTAAAATTTCACTGATTTCTATTTACTTATACTAAAGTTATTGTGCGAAAACCAAGAATAATGCTTATTTGGGCCCTTTTTTGGCCCTTAATTCCTAAACTGTTGGAACCAAAACCCCCAAAATCAATCCCAACCTTCCTTTTGTGGTCATAAACCTTGTGTCAAAATTTCATAGATTTCTATTCACTTAAACTAAAGTTATAGTGCGAAAACCAAGAAAATGCTTATTTGGGCCCTTTTTGGCCCCTAATTCCTAAAATGTTGGGACCAAAACTCCCAAAATCAATACCAACCTTCCTTTTGTGGTCATAAACCTTGTGTTAAAATTTCATAGATTTCCATTCACTTTTACTAAAGTTAGAGTGCGAAAACTAAAAGTATTCGGACGCCGGACGACGACGACGACGACGACGCCGACGCCAACGTGATAGCAATATACGACGAAAAATTTTTCAAATTTTGCGGTCGTATAAAAACTTAACTATAACCACTGAACCATGAAAATGAGGTCAAGGTCAGATGACACCTGCCAGTTGGACATGTACACCTACCAGTCCTTCCATACACCGAATATACTAGCCCTATTGCTTATAGTATCTGAGATATGGACTTGACCACCAAAACTTAACCTTGTTCACTGATCCATGAAATGAGGTCGAGGTCAAGTGAAAACTGTCTGACGGGCATGAGGACCTTGTAAGGTACGCACATACCAAAGATAGTTATCCTATTACTTATAATAAGAGAGGATTCAACATTACAAAAATTCTGAACTTTTTTTTCAAGTGGTCACTGAACCATGAAAATGAGGTCAAGGACATTGGACATGTGACTGACAGAAACTTCGTAACATGAGGCATCTATATACAAAGTATGAAGCATCCAGGTCTTCCACCTTCTAAAATATAAAGCTTTTAAGGAGTAAGCTAACGCCGCCGCCGCCGCCGCCGGATCACTATCCCTATGTCGAGCTTTCTGCAACAAAAGTTGCAGGCTCGACAAAAACTGAGTATTCTGACACTCTGCTTAATATGACATTTTTTTTCTGGTCTCCCAGTGTGTTGGATAACACAGGTTACACTGTAATTTGTACTTGTTTTTTACTTTGATGGTACTACACTAACAAATTTTTGACTGTAAAAACTTACTATTTTGCTGAATCATTTAATTGGTATTCATTTGATCTCCCAAAACATTCTTGTACACCAGTGTCTGCCCATAATCTTTTCATGGCAGCTAGAAGTTCCTCTGAAAATGGTTCAGTATCTTCCATACGTGCTATCACATCTAAAACTAACTTTGCATCAGACTGAAAAAGGAAAATGTAAAAACTAATATATATTGTTGTTTAGGGTTAGTTTGGTGCTTGATTGATATATTTTTTTCACAATTTAGTGAGTTGTGAGTTCAATAGACCTCTATTAAATAACAGAAGCTTCTTTTATTGTACAAGACCACAGTATTCATTTTTTTTCCAATTCAACCAAATCACCAAAATGTATGCCTCAAAAGGTAAACCTTTAACCTTTACTGGCACTTTTGGAAGAAACACAAAATTAGGTTTCTGATATATTTTATACTTCCTTTGTTTTTTTTCTGGGGGAGGTGGAGGGGGAGGGTTCCCTTTATTTTGTTAACTACAGTTGTCACTGTTTTCAAACATTTTGTCTGACTCAACTCTTTTTCTTTATAAAGGGGGGGGGGAGAGATGGCTGATTTCGAATTAATTATGGTTTATAATGTTTTTTTTTGTTTTTTTTTATTGACTGACCCACTTATTTAAACTGTCTAGCCTATAAAAATTCCACTGACAGCTTAGGAGGTTTAACCACAAATTTGAGATTTGTTATAGACATGAAGGATTAGGCTGAACAGGTGTTGTCTAGATCTGTAAATCTTATATTTTCCATCATAAAAAGAAAAACCATCTATAGGTGTGTGACTTTATTAGCCAATCCAATGTTAATCAATTTGTTAATAACAGTTTTTACTTTTTTATTTTTTATTTTGACTGACCCAACTCATATTGCCAATTGCCTTTTAGCTTTTCTTGTATCTAAAGTGCAGATGGGGTGGTTCATTTAGAGTTAATTTGGTTTATTAAAGTGTGCTGCATGGTTTTTGTTTTTTGTTTTGTTTTTTTGGGAAGGGCTTTTTTTATTGACCTTCCTCTACAGAATAGCCTTAAAAATACATGTAACAGCTTAGGATGAAGTACATAATTGAGATTTGTTTTTACACCTGAAGAGTTACATCACACAGGTCTTGTCCAAGAACAAAGTCTGTAAACCTGATATTTTTATTATAGAAAGAAGAACAATTTATGGGTGTGACTTTAGTAGCCAATCAAATCAAACCAGTGATCAGTTCATTGTTGGTCCACATAAATTTCAAAACCATCACTTTTAACATATATCTATGAGCTAAAATCTTCACTTTCATATTAAAAGAATTAATATGAAGTTATTTTTTAGAAAGTTTAATTAAAACATCCTCAACAATGTATTAACCACTCAGACCAGCTCTCAAAACCTGTAAAAAATTATGACAGACTGAAAATCATCAGTTGAAAAATAATAAGAATAACTCAACTGAATTTTAATTAAAACATGACTTCAATATTTCTCTGCTATTTCACAAGATGCAACATATTTCAGTAAATGGACCCATAGCAATATATCCAGTTTAATTCAAACTAAATTGAATCAAAAATACCTTAAAACAAGCAACATTTTTATTCAATTTAACTTAATGAAAATCTTACATGACAATAATACTTATAAATAATAGCTTAAATGATGAATGAAGCTATCGCCAAACTAATGACCGATTCTATTAATTATCGAAACATTAAACTAATGACTAGTTCTATTAATTATCAGAAGAAAACTAATAATCTTCTATTATGTTTTCACATGTTATTATCAAAAAATACAGAGACTTGTTCACCTGAGTTTGATTTTTTTCTCAATGTGTAGTGGTTGCTATGGCAACAAAGTTGTCAATTTTCCCCACTGCAGAAGGAGGCATTGATTTTATAGTATTGGCTGTTATATTCTGTTGTGTATGGTTAACCTGCATATTGTTCAAAATTTTCCCATTAAAATTATTCTCAATATCTCGTAATTAAATGTTTACTGATTTGTAATGTGAAATGGAAGTGAGTACTAACTATATTTGTTTAAAGGAAAACTATATCTAGATTATACTTTTCATACTATAATTATAAACTCATTATTTGACCATATAATATTTACTTTTCTAAAAAAAATATTAATTTTTTGACATTATATACCAATTTGTAGATCAAAAGACAAAAGTACCGTAACATTTAATTTGTTCTTTACCAGAAAACATACAGTAAACCTATTATCAAACTAAACTTGACATTTTTTTCCAATAATTTTTGTCCTCCCACTTTGAGAGGGTTGTGGTCATGATAAAAAAGATAAAAGAATATTCTTAGGTCTAGTTTATAAAATATACTGACACAGTTATCATTAAATCCCTTCATTATTTGAACCCAGATCAAAATCTTCTAAAAGATTAAAAATGTTACATATTAAAAAAATTCAAATGGTGGGAAAAGTGTTAAGAGTAATCCTTCTTAAAATAAAATACATCATATTTGAGTTGAATTATCTTCTATATCACTTCTTAAATTCCTTGTAAGCCTCAAAATATGACCTCAAATAGATATATGAAACCTGAAGTATTTTAAAGGCTTTAAAGAGGATAATAATAATACTACTTAAAGTAAATACATCCCTTCCTTCATATAAATATAGTCTGATAACATCATGACCTAAAAACATAAATTTTTTAATACCAAAAGAATGTATTATGAATGACGCAGTCAACATTTTTCTAGGAATTGAAAAATTAAAATTTTGAAACATTTTTACTGCCTGATAGCATTACAGTCAGCACTAGCATTAATAAACTCATAATACATGTAGATAACAGTCTAAAAATTGTGTATGCCAGACATATATTTCGTCTAAAAAACACTCATCAGTGACACTAGAATCAAAAGAATTTAATAACTTGACCTTTGTTTTGTGTTAAAAAGCATTGTGTATACTGTCCGGTAAGTTTCACAAAATTGGTTGAGGCAAACTTAGGTTAGAGAAAGGAAATGTAAAATTCAGCAATTTTTCCATTAATTGCAAAGAAGCATAACTCTAAAACAGTAAAAGTGACACAACTAAAATCTGAGTTTTGTGGTCATATAAGCATTGTGTATAAGTTTCATAACATTTGGTTAAGGCAAACTAAAGTTAAAGAACAGAAACCAATTTCAGGACAAACAGATTTACAAATAGACAAGGGTCAAACTTAATGCCCCCTTCACTAAGGCGGGAACATAAAAAGTTAAAAGGCCAAATAAAGTATGAAGTATGAAGACCATTTATGACCCAAATTTCCAAAAGGTTCTACCACATCTAATATATACTACATGTACTCTATTCCGGGGTACAAAATCCCAAGTATTTCCAAAAATTTCAAGTTATGTAAACTGTAAATTTGCATTTACATTGTGTCATGGTGAAAATTAAATAAACCTTACCAAACTCAAATCTTATACTTTATCTTCGAAAAACTAACAGATTTGAAAAGGAAAGACAGAAATTTCATTAGTAGATACAGAGGCGGATCCAGCCATTTAAAAAAAGGGAGGGGGGTGTTCCCAACCCAGGACAAAGGGGGGTTCCAACTATATGTCCCCATTCAAATGCATTGATCGTTGAACCCTCCCCCTGGATCCGCCACTGAGACATATGTAGGCCTTTTTTTTATAGACATAGGAATATGCTATAAAAAAACTTTGGTTTGATCTAGGTCACATTGGGACAGCGGAAAACTGGTATAACTTCTCTCCTAGAGAGCAGGGATATAATAAGAGGCAAAGTTATTGCTAAATTTTTGGTACAATTTAGCAACCCCTTATACCAAAATATTTTGAAAATAGTATTTTTTTCAAAGACTTATTCTTTTTTCAAAATGTCAAAGTTGAAAGGCAAAAGAGAATTGTACTAACAGACACATAAATATACTTAAGTTTATATTTTCAACAAAACCCATTGTTTATATATCTGAAGTCTAATGTGTATATATGTTTAGCCTCCATGACATTTGGTATTAGGTCTGTTTCTGTTTGAATTTCTTCAAGAGGATGTGATATGTAAACTTTTACTTATCCTCAAGCTTATTTCTTATTAAATCAAATGTTTACAAGGCTTTTGAAAATTGCAGAGAACTATTGATAATTCAATCAATGATTTATAATCAATTTATTATTTGACTGGCTTTCAATTTTTTTCTCAGAATACGGAAAATGACGTATATATTTATAGTTCAAAGAAATCAAGGCCACAATTATTTTTTTTTAAACAAATATGTTCTTGACTTTAATTTTTTTTATTTTCAAGAGCTTTTCATATGCTATATATAGCTTGGGAGTGATTGGCACCTGCCCACATTGAGTGGCCTATTTCTGTCCATTCTAATTTTGTAATATTGAAAACAAAAGCTTTGAAAAAATTATCTTTTCAAGGTATCAATAGTGAAGAAGAAAAAGAAATGGCTTGTCTACACCATACATTTTACAAATTGGGTACACAGACCATTATGAAATTTTTTCCTCTCATTGCTAACCAGATGCTCCGCAGGGTGCAGCTTTATGAGACGCAGAGGTTGAACCCTGAACAGTTGGTGCAAGTATGGACACAACATTTAAACTTGATACAGCTCTGAATTTGGATTGTGATTAAAAAGTTGACAAAACATAGGTTTCTGACACAGAATGAATGTGGTCTAAGAACTTAAACTTAAAAACTTATAAAAATTTTAAATTGGACATTTACCTATTATGGTCCAATGTCCAAAATCTAAATACATGGTTAGATTCAGCATATCATAGAACCCCAAGAATTCAGTTTTTGATAAAATCAAATAATGTTCAATTTTAGACCCTTAAGACCTCAATGTGGACCAATTTGATAACCGGGCCCAAATATTGAAAATCTAAATACATGGTATGATTCAGCATATTGAAGAACCCCACATATTAAATTTTTGTTGAAATCAAACAAAGTTTAATTTTGGACCCCAATTTGGACCAACTTGAAAACTGGGGCCACAATCAAAAATCTAAGTACATGTTTAGATTCAGCATATCAAAGAACCCCAAGAATTCAATTTTTGTTAAAATCAAACAAAGTTTAATTTTGGACCCTTTTGGCCCCTAATTCCTAAAATGTTGGGACCAAAACTCCCAAAATCAATCCCAACCTTCCTTTTGTGGTCATAAACCTTGTGTTAAAGTTTCATAGATTCCTATTTACTTATACTAATGTTATTGTGCAAAAACCATGAAAAATGCTTATTTGGGACCATTTTATGGCCCCTAATTCCTAAACTGTTGGGACCAAAACTCCAAAATTCAATCCCAACCTTCCTTTTGTGGTCATAAACCTTATGTTAAAATTTCATAGATGCTTATTTGGGCCCTTTTTGGCCCCTAATTCCTAAACTGTTGGGACCAAAACTCCCAAAATCAATCCCAACCTTCCTTTTATGGTCATAAACCTTGTGTTTAAATTTCATAGATTTCTATTTACTTATACTAAAGTTATAGTGCGAAAACCAAATGTCTTCGGATGGCGATGCCAACGCAGCTGACGCCGTCATACCAATATACAACCTTGCAGTCGTATTAAAAGTTAATCACAGATTATAAGTGTGTTTTTTTTACTTTTTTTTTTTAAGCAATCAAGCTTTCAATATTTTCATTATGAATATCAAAATATAGATTTTCGTGAGAATTTGAAGTAGATATGTATTGCCTAAAAGGAAGTGATTTTGTGTGAAATATTTGCTTTTAGTTTTTGTATTTTTCTGTCAGGAAATCATATTCTCTATCATCATACAGATACCATCCCTTTTCTGAAAGTCATTTCTAAGATGACATTTGCCTGAAAAAATATCTCAAGCTTAAGTCTGAAATTCCTGGTGAAAATGGTTCCCCTAAAAGAGATGAATGGTGAGAAGTAAATTCATTTTTTCTTTTTAATTATATATAGCACACAAGTAGCCAGGTAGGTATGAGCGGTTCATTTGACCCCCCCCCCCCCCCTCCACCCCCACCCCCCATTTGGAATCAAATAAGCACTTTTAAGGATGACATTCTGTTTGAATTGTAACTGTTAAAAGAGTACAATTGTATTGAACCCCCTTGAAAATTCCTGGTTACAGGACTGTCTAAACAATACTATAATTATTATTATATCAGTGGCGGATCCAGCCATTTTAAAAAGGGGGGGTTCCCAACCCAGGGTAAAGGGGGGTTCCAACTATATGCTAACATTCAAATGCATTGATCGGCCAAAAAAAAGGGGGGGTTCCAACCCCCGGAAACCCCCCCCCCCCCCCCCCCTGGATTCGCCACTGATTATATCTTGGCTAAAAGTAATCAACTGTCAAAACATATGTAGTTAAGTTAACTGATTTTTGCAGTATTCTCCCTATTATATTGATTTTGTTTATCCCAAGAACCCATCCCCCCCTTTTTTTCTGATACTAAGATTCAAAGAATTTAGCATAAGATTGTCATTCCCCCTTTAAATTCAGTGTACCTCTTTCATCACACATGTACAAATCTTCCGATGTAAGAGTTTCCTGTTTAATCCATACAATTTAATTGGTGTCCATCCTTGAACTTGTAATAGTTTTAAGTACAGCTAAGCAAAATTATAAACTTTTAAGACTTTTAACATGTGATACTCATTGAAGAATTTAAATGTTATTTTTGCTTATATAAACTTTATCCTTTTAAGTTTTCTCTCAACTTTTTCGGCAAAAAATTTAAATGGGTAATTTTTCATTAAACAAAATAAAAACACCAAACTTGATTGCAAAATTTGGAAATGTGGAGACCATTTGAGAAACCTACTTTTAATCTGGCTGTGTTTGCTTTCGCTTGATCCAAACCTATGGTACACCTTTCTTTTTTTAATTTGCAGAACAATCATTGTTAGAAATAATACTATAATAGGTAATTTTCATAGAATATTTTTACTGAATTGAAATAAGAACTATTTTTCATCACAATCTATTTCTTTTACCTCTTATTAGAGTGTTGGCCCATAAAAAATGCTTTAAATTTTAATTTTTAACTTCAAGTGCTGACCCCTTCCACTTTAGGCATTATGAAGCAGGAGTAATTGTTGTAAAAATCTAATATGAATCATTAATTTGAATCATCATGTTAAGATTTCTGAAAAATGAAGCAAATTTATACCTGATGTTTGATGACCTGTTTTTTGGACAGATTGGGTCCCAAGACAACACCATAGCATTTGAGACCCAGATAACCACATTTTTGTTAACTTTTCAAAAACCAACAAGAAGGTCTATCCCGTGATAAAATTACATTTTTTAAACCAAACTTCCTCAATGATTATAAACTTGAACCTCTGTATCTATAAGGAAATTATTCACATATTCATTTACATTGTAAGCATTTTTTGATAATAAACATGACGATTAGATTTTTTTTCTGAATCAGGTTAAGCTTTAAATTCTGTTATGCAACAAACAAACAATAACCATCAATAGGGTAACTTTAAAAGTAAAATCTTATCTTGAGGAAGTTTATATTAGCCACTGGACGTAAACCAAACAACAATTGATCACAAGGAAGTAAAAATCTAAAAGGGATTAATTCTAAAAATCAAAACTTTATCCTGAGGAAATTAAATTCTATATTTGACAATGTTTGATTGATAAATAAAAAATAAAACTCCTAGTTACAACATTCTTACATTGTCATACTGCACAAATGGCATTAAGAAATTCTGGATATGCTTAGATAATTTATACCCCTTGATCTCAATGGAATTTTAACCCTGGTTGTAACAATCAGCATTTTAAGGAATTAAAATCTCAACCATAAACCCTCATTAGTTAACCAGGGTTATATTATAGTAATTGTCAATCCTATCCCTTTACCTAATAATGAATGCAAGTTATCCCCCCTTTTTTTTCTCCCTTTAATTCATTCCAAAATTATAAAATAATTCATGAAAAACATTTCTTTGATAGCATAATACTACCAAACGCCCCATAGTATGGCATGACCAGCATTATCCTCTTTCAAATGTACTGTTATTTTCATTTCCCCCCTTTAATTTATTTAAAAATTGTGAGACAAACTCCAGATTTATAGATCATCTAGTAATTCCTGAAAAACTTTTCTTTAATAGACTTATACTACCACCCACCCCATATCATGGCATGACAAGCCTTATCCTCTTTTAAATGTACATTGCCAATTGAACATAGAATATCGACTGCGAGACAGATATTAGCAAGATGAAGTTGCTTTAAAATCCATAAGCGCTGATGTTTCCAACAGATAATCATATGTATATTTAAATGAATTTGATCATTTGAGCATCGTCAAAAGAACATTGTAGACAAAATATGTATGTAACGATATCAAGGATTCGAAAATCATTAGAAAAACAGATAATAGTGTATTATAACTATATTGAAGCATCAAGGATACACAATTGCAATGTAAAGCTGACTATTGATTTTTCCTTAGAAGACACACACAACTACTTGTTGTATTAAACACAAATCTATATTGATCTGGTAGAATATCTATATTTAGTTGCCGAGGAAGATGTGTACAGCATTTACTTAATATAGTTTACACAAAATCCTCATTTTCAAAGTTCATGAAAGGTTAAATATCAAAAGGGAAAATGATTAATTGCTTAAACTCTAAAGTTATGTTTTAATGCTTTTCAGCAAAGACCAATGTCTGATAAAAGGGAATTAAATTAAATTTACCAGTCATAAATAAACAAACAGATTGTGCCAAAAACTTCATTTGAACAGGCCTGTCTGCAAATTAAAAGTTCAATTCTTTGAATATAACTTCACTCAAAGTTTGGTGGCTCAACATTCTAATTAACCATATATCAGAGAAACAACAGTAGATTACTAATGTTCAAATCTCTTCCGAGGTGGATTTAGGGGGGGGCCCGGGCCCCGCCTTTTTAGAAAAAAATTTGGTTGCTTATATATAGGGAATCACTGAAGCGTGACTGGAGCGGCCCACCCTTGGCAATCAGTGGGCCCCCACTTATGAAAATTTCTAGATCCGCCAGTGCTCTTATCATATTTTGAAGAACAAGATTACAATTTTTGTTCTTCTTTGTAACTTCTAAGGAATCAAAGACAAGGAGATCAATAATTGCCTCAAAGTCTTTGAAATGAACAAAATGATGAAAGGCAATAATTTATAACATAAAACATATTAAAAAATTACAAAATTTGTAATGTTTTAACTTGTTACTGTAAGGTCTTTACAACAATAGACATTTTGATCCACTTTTGAAGTTCTATATGAATTGAATTTCAATGTTTATTTTTTGAAACATTTATGAGTGAACAAGTTTTATGACTTTAAATGCGGGGGTTAAATTAAACTACATATTACATAAAGTAATCTGAAATTAGGTGTCCCAAACAGGTTCTTTTATAGGTGTATATACAAAGTTAGAAATATGACAGTTGTTATCCATTTTTTGATGTATTTGAGCTTTTAATTTTGTCATTTGATAAGGGACTTTCCATTTTGAATTGTCTTCAGAGTGTGGTATTGTTGTGATTTTACTTTTGACTTACCGGTACTATAATTAAGATTGTTGTTTTGTACCTGAAATAACATATATAATTTGAACTTTCTTCAAGTAAAAAGTGATAAGATATTTATACAAACCTCTCGGTCATTTTCACCAAATGGAATATTAAGTGTTCCCATTGCCCTGATGATGGCCACCAGTGACTGGATTGTGTTACTGTAAACTACAGGCTTATATTGTTTGTTATCTTCACTTGTGAAACCTCCTTCATGGATAATTCTGAATAAAAAAAACAGAACATATAATATACTGTTAGTTGTTTGCAGATTAAAATGAGTATGTTGAAAGGATCATCAAACGGTTCTACTCTAATTAAGATAGGGCTCATATGAACAGAACTGAATGAAAGATTTCTGGTTAAAGAAACTCTGTGTGTGCATATGCTTGGTTGAAAACTGTATGTGCACATGAAAGGTTGAAAACTGTATGTGCACATGAAAGGTTGAAAACTGTATGTGCACATGAAAGGTTGAAAACTGTATGTGCATAAGAAGGGTTGAAAACTTACTACTACAACAGAACAATTCTTGTGTCTGGTAATAATCTTTTTATATTAATTTTCTTTTTTGTGAAAAAAAAAGGGGGGGGATGTACAGGTTGAATAATCAGATTAAATTTGACAGTTTATGTCAAATGCTTTAAGTTATTGGTTTGTTACAGGACAGTCTACACTAACTGTTAGTATATAAAGTCCCTGATTGTGAGTTTCAAATAATGCTTTATCCTAGATCATTTTTTTTAACTCACAAAAAGTCATGACTTATATCAAAACCATACCTACTGTCAGTTATTTTGATGACCCCTGTCATGCTATCTACTTACACTTCATATTATAAAGGGGGAGGCTAAAATAAGCCTAGATAATTAACCCTGAAAACCCTACACGTGACAATGTATTGTTTCTTTATCAGGTTTATCCAAGTTTCCCATATAGTTTGCGTTCTCTACATAAGTTACAATTCTAGTGTAGTGGAAAGTCATTACAGTTGGGGAATAAACAGTAATGATTATAATATAGTGCCGAATATATGCCGGAAACATCAATACTAGTACTCGGATTGGTAGCGGACCGCTCCTACTATCCGCAAATCAATCACCAATAACCATGCAATGATTTAAATTTTAATCAGGGATTTTTTTTTAAACCTAGCCAAAAAATAGAGTTTAATGCTTAAAATTTCTTGTTTAAGTTCGAACCAGAATGTTTGAAGGCGATGTTTTTTTTTGTTAAAACTTCACCTCTCGAGATATTTAAATATGTGGGCTATCTCTGCCGCTAATATCGACCAATAAAGGCCTAATTTTTCCTGTTTCAGTAGTTCACACACCAATGAATTACAATTAACAATAATACTGTTTTAGTAAGTACAACATTTCATTTATAAAGGCTTTGTAAAAATAAATGACGATGTCCCCGCCTTGCCGCACCGTGAGACATTTTAGCGTGTAATGTGGCGGGTTTATATATAAACTCATTTCTTGTGCTATGACACATGTTAAAATAATATTTAAAATATATACTAGTAGTTAATGTAATCGAGAGCTGTCTATGTTAATAATCTGGCTTCAGATGGTTCCAAAGAAAAACACTGCCTAACGACGCACAATCAATATAGCGCTGTAAAAAAAAAAAAAAAAACACTGACCCTCAAAAGACCATCTCCCTGCAACTCGAGCATGAAGGTCATTTCCGCTTATCTTCTGAAATGACATTTTTTGGGAGTACGTGATGGATGTCAATATCTGTAGTTTGTTTTTTTTCTCCCACTCAATTTATCAAAATTTATCTGTACAACTGTTCACCCAGTTTGTATTTATAAACATAAATTTATCTTCAGAATCTATTAGCAAATCAACAATGAACACGAATCAATCCTTTTGTCACTTTACAACAAACACCAATCAATCTTATATCAGTTAGCAAAGAACACCTATCAACCCTTATATTGGTTATCAAAGAACACCAATCAACCCTTTGATCAGTTTACAGAGAACACAAAGCAACTTTTTCAAGTTATCAGATAAAATCAAGCAACCTATTTTTCAGTTTACACAGAACACCAAGCAACCCTTGCATCTGTTTGCCAAAAAAAAAACCCAATCAACCTAGCTGCGGAACCGTAGCTTTTAGGTCCTTATGCTATTTTTTGACTATTTGCGGACCATAGATCCGCAAATAGTCAAAAAATAGCATAAGGACCTAAGAGCTACGGTTCTGCAGCTACAATCAACCTGGCATTGCACTGACACAATTCAACTCGTTCGTTTGTTAGCAAATAACGCCAATCATTCATTTTAAAAGTTTGCACAAAACCAATTAACCTTTCATCCGTTTGCAAAGAACACCAATCAACCTTTTCATTGGTTGGGTAAGAACACCAATCAACCTTTCATTGGTTTGCATCGCACACCAATCATCATCCTTTCATCGGTTATAGCAAAGAACACATATCAACCTTTCATTGTTTTGCATCGCACACCAATCATCAACCTTTCATCGGTTATAGCAAAGAACACATATCAACCTTTCATTGTTTTGCATCGCACACCAATCATCATCCTTTCATCGGTTATAGCAAAGAACACATATCAACCTTTCATTGTTTTGCATCGCACACCAATCATCATCCTTTCATCGGTTATAGCAAAGAACACATATCAACCTTTCATTGTTTTGCATCGCACACCAATCATCATCCTTTCATCGGTTATAGCAAAGAACACATATCAAACCTTTTATTTGTTTGCATACACAGGGGCGGATCCAGCCATTTTGAAAAGGGGGTCCCAACCCAGGACAAAGGGGGTGGGGTTCCAACCACATGTCCCCATTCAAATACATTGATCGCCCACCACCACCCCCGTGGATCCGCCGCTGCATACATATTCAGCAATTTCTTGGTTCGCACTTTTCCGTACTATAGATGTATGCTATCTTTCATAAGAATAAAATAATTGAGTCTATATTTGTTGGATACTGAAACGTGTATACGATTTTACTTTTCTGTACTTGTTAAATTTCAATTTAAAAATCTACTTAAAACAAGTTTCCTCCAATGTCATATATTCAGGTTTATTAAAGTTGAAACCCGTTCTTAAAATAACCGATTGCACTTTATCTATTTTCTTTTTAACTTGATTGGAAACGAAGAATTTCTATTTTCAAAGAGCATGAATATATTTATAGAAAATTGACTATGTATAGATCAAAATATAATAAAACATGATATTTTTCTATAATAAGTTTTTCCTATCTTTGTAATAACATCCATGTCTGTTTTCTGTGCAACATCGTTACATGATATTTCAAATTAATTTATTTTCCTGAATCTATTTTTGAAATTGTTTTTAGCCTTATTTCTGAAGACATCTAAAATAATATCCGTCATTTCTAAAAACATTTAAAGTCATAAGAAACGAGTGAGTAATGAAAATAATGTTTATCCAATTTTTGAACCAATGCATGTATATATCATAAACTTAGTCCTCTGTGCACGATTTTATCCTTTTTTACGCAAATGCATCGTATAATCGTCATTTTTTTTCTCTCTGTCTGTTATGATTTAACAAATATGGCAGCTCATTAAATGCCGTGTTATGAAGCCGAAGTTTACCGATTGTCACTTTATTGTAAACAAATAACAAAAAGCATGGGTATTGAGATTATTGTTTATTTTAATGACAGAGTCCATGCGTATTGCGATCACCGGATTTTACGAGGAGGGTCACGCTCAGGTCACTATGCATGCATACGGAAAATATGTCGGCGAATTGCTTCCTGGAAGCAAGTAATTAAAAATAAGCAAACTTCTTTTAAATGTGGACAAATTAAAGAATTTTCCTCAGAAAAAAGTATATGAACATAAGTTGTATAATGAAAACTATCCATTTAGTTATAAAAACATATGCATATTTTTTTTTTAATTTGAGGTTTCATATGACTTTAAAAATAATATCCGTCTAACAAGAATTGTTTTTTTTAAGTTAAAAGATTTTGTGTGGTTGGTTAGCGTCCATGGTTGAAATTTGTGAAATAAATGTAAAAAGTCATGCAGAAAAAAACGCATCTTACAAATATAAGATCACCATCCACTTCTTTAAATATTGTGTATAACAATGCCATGCAGGCTTACACATGCCGTTCCTTGAAAAAAAATGTGTTGACAAAGATATATAAAAAAGAAGATGTGGTATGATTGCCAATGAGACTACTCTTCACAAGAGACCAAATGACACAGAAATTAACAATATTTGTTTTAATATCACGATTCTTGTTACCCTCAATTAATTCATCTTGGGTAGGACTAATCATACTTAGCAGACGCAGATTAGGAGGGTTTTCCAGGGGAATTAGTCCCCCCCCCCCACCCCTTTGTGGAAAAAATATTGGTCGATTATTTAGGGAATCACTAAAGCATGACTGGAGCGGGTCACATGTTAGCCAGTCACTGCCCATACCTATTTTACTGAAATTTCTGGATTCGCCAATGATAAGTGTTATAATATGTCTCTCCTTTTGAAAACCATGTGCAGACCATGTTAAAACATATACCTTTTAGATAATTATTCTTTTGGAGACAGATGAAAGATAAGATTTTGGGACCTGATGTATACATGAAGCTGGATTAATTATAGGAAACAGAATATATCATTCAGATATTCGGTGCATTCTTTTTGACAATACATGACGTATTGTGCGACAAAATTGTATTATTTTTCCTATTTATATTTTCTGTCGACGTGATGTGAATGACACAAATATTATAGAGTCATACACGAAAAACCGAAGTCTATGACGTCAAGATATCTGAAATTGATGTCAAGCAAAGTTATCTTCTTTTCGTAGATATACGGATCGAATAATCCTATAAATAGACAATTCAGGAGTAAATCTCTTCAATGGTAGAAATCGATTTGTAGCAACTTTACAACCTCAAATGAGATAAGACTGAAACAATATCTGTATTCTGGAAACGATAATGAAAATCAGAAAACTACTGATACGGATTTAAGGGGGACAGGGGACCCAATTCCTTTAGGGAGCCACATATATGCATGGTTAAACGAATAATGCTAAACACTTTTTACATTTTCTACCCACCGCTTTCTGGAAAAATGGTTGATTATATAGGGAATCACCGAAGCTTGACAGAAGCAGGCCCCCTCTTCAGAAGTCAGTGGGCTCTCGCTTATGAAAATTTCTTGATCCGCCACTGATCAGAAGTAAACGAAGAAAGACTTGTCTAGAACAATGACGAACATGATAAAAAGACAAAAAAAAGTCTTCAAAAATATTTCTCAAACTAAAGCTGAAGAAAAACACATTTGAATTTCAACAGAGAATGACAGCGGGGTTTCGGGAAGGTAAAACAGTCCCTCATCACGGCGAAATTCTTATGACCAATACGAATCCAATAATAAATGAAATTTGGTGACAAGAGATATTAACTCGGTGAAATTCACGATCGAAAAGGAAACAAGTCACTCCCAATATCTCTCGTTTACATATATCAGTGACCGCTGTGGATTGAAAACTTGGAATTGATAGAAAATTGTAAATACAAGTTATTTGTAGTATACTTATGATCGTATACTATAGAAAAACGCAGGGGTAAACCCCGAAAACACGGATTTTGGAAATAAAAGGGAGGACTAGACAAAAATTGTCCTGTCCACAAGAACCTATTTTTTTTTCACAACATGAATACTTCAAATGACCAATGATGCACGTTTAAAATATCTGTTAAATAAGTCAAGGATTTCAACGATCCAACCATGGCTTCATGGAAATCTCAAGTGGACAGTTCTGCATTAATTAACAGGGAACTTAAAAACAAAACCCCAATGATGGTAATTACACTATTGACATATAATCAATGTTCAAGGAGTTATTAAAAAGGTGGGTCATGCCGATCACAACTGTAGTCCAGTCAGAGTTTGTCTGTAAAACATGTCTAGTAATTAAGATCGGGAGGGATGGGATTGTGTACCCTTGAAGAATCAACTTAATTTATAGAAAGGGTTTCGGAGAGGAACAAACCCTTACTTCCGTCTACATTTGATGGGGGCCCTCTTTGATGGGACGGCTAACTGTTGAACATGATACTCGTTATGTATAACTGTTTGTGACAGAATGAACGTGTCAACTGCCTGGTGATCGATTTCCGAGACCAATAATCGATCAAGCAGCATATAATTAACGCCAGACATCTGTTCCCTGGCACCAACTCCGTATTGATGTATAGTTACACACAATATTGATCTCCAGCCTCGTATCAGTTTTTTTTTTATAATTTTATCAAATTTGAATGAAACATGCCATAACATCGTACCTGTAGCCCGTATGAATCAGATTACCATCTCTATATTTTCAGTTGATAAAACAGAAATTATTTATTTCATTTTAATCAATTTACATGAATCATTGAAATTGATTAGCAGCTTTGTAAAGTCGTCTGCATTGATTGCAACATCCATATCGCTGAAATCAGCACGTGGTGGCATGATATATTCTATCAGATAAACGGGTACAGCTAAACTATATACAGACATTCCTCTGACCATGTGCAAATAAGTTCTAATGACAAGAACATACATTGATTAAACGAAGTATGTGAAGTTATCATTCTCAATTTCAAATCTTTGTACAAGGATCGAGGAAGAAAATCATCATCGATTTCGTACAATTCCATTATAATGATTATATCTATGATAAAATTTGTTACATTTTCAATTTGCCGATCCAATGTTTTTTTCAGGGGTTAGACCCCCCTTTTTCTCCTCTCGATTAAAGACAAAGGATATGGGCCGATTACTTCCATGTGTTCTTTTCAAAATGATTGGATCCGCGCCTGGTTTATAAGATAAAATAAGTGCACGAGCAGTACTATTCCATTATTTGTATTATTAAAGTTGTCACATTTACTTAGTTAAATTAAGCTGTACTATTTCCTTTTCCTACGTACACCACTCGTGACTAACCAGTCTGTCTCTGTTTCATTAAACTACATTACCCCTCCAAAACATAGACACTCTTCCGCTATGGTTTAAATCCATGGTAAAATGTAGTATATATGTACTTATTTGTTTTAATAAAGGTAAAACTGGAATTAATTGTTTCTAAATCTATCTTTGAAAAAGAAATAAAAAGCGTAACCGGACTGTACAGCGGAGGATATTCGAGTAAAAACTGGACAATTTAAAGTAATGTTACTTACCAAAATACATAAATAATTTCATTTTGAATACAAAGTTATTTATGCTTCTATATAGACATGTTGTCAAGGGGAAATAAACCCCTCCCCCTTTTTTTGCAATATCATGTACGGACGATGAGTGTGTATAAATTTTCTGTCACTTTAATTTAAGAGTTAGAAATTGTAACAATTTACTGCTATTTCACTGGGAAATAGGTTTTGCATGGTACTTTTGGAAAAAAGCAAAATCTATACATACTCTCTTGGTTTATTTTGACTGATTTCATTTAACTCTTTTGTGAATTTAAACAAGCTAGGTCGGACATTTTATATATTAATCATAGCGAGGTGCTGGTTTTGTCATTCATTTTATTTTTCCCTTTTCCTTTCTCTCTTCCTGGACTTAAGTTCCATTTTCTTTC
Source organism: Mytilus galloprovincialis (assembly GCA_037788925.1). NCBI lineage: Eukaryota > Metazoa > Mollusca > Bivalvia > Mytilida > Mytilidae > Mytilus > Mytilus galloprovincialis. The sequence continues at coordinate 40,075,181 of CM075333.1, read as the reverse complement.
CTCTTTTCCGGGTATTTTTCAACCATTTCATCGACCTGACCAGATAACGCAATAATTTTTATGATAATCTATATCTGTATATAGCTAAATACAATTCGTACCAATACCGTGTGCAACGTTTACAGGTCTTTACATAAATCTTAAAATCCGCCATTAATGAATGGATGGTCCCTATAGATTTTCAACTTGTCTCTTCATTTCCGGTCTTATATTGACTCGTCAGTCCTGTACATACATAGATGGTTTCAATCTGATTTGCAAAAACCTTTTTTGAATTTTTGGTCTGTCAACTGATTAGATTTGATCGGCACTGAAAGTCTCATTTAGACGGAATTCGCGTTTTGCGTACTAAATCATAAGACTGGTAGGTGTCTGCTATGAGTTTTTAGCCGAAAGGAAAATGCTAGCCGGTGTGTGATATATGTTTCTAAGACAACAAGACATGGTTTATATATAAATGGCACAGAAAATCAAAAATGGTATTACTATCTACATCTAATAAAACATGAAAAATGCAACTGCAGTTAAAATAGGTAAGACGTTCGCCCATTCAGTCTAAACTATAGGACTCAGGAGTGACGTCAGGTATACAAGGAGGAATGACTTTTGTTGTGCGGGATGTATAAATACACAGCCACGTCTAGACGGAATGGTGACACTAGATCCTATGCCTCGTATATAAAAAGTGCTACGCTCTTTATGACAAGTTAAATAAAAACTCATGACAACTCTTTGCAAGGCAAACATTTCCGCTCCTCTTCTCTGTAGTCTCTCTTGGAGAACCCAGCTATAACAGTTTGTCGTCCTGAATGTGCATGAAATAATTGCCACTGGACGTTAAGCAATCACAAACCAATCAGTCGATTTACAATTCCTGTAATGGTAGTACTGCGCCGACTTAACATATATGCACGGCTATATCATGTACTGGTCATTAAATATTCATCAAGTGAGTATTCCGTCACTAAATCAAAGTCAAGGGTCAAGGACCAAAACGAAGAAAGCTAAGATATTTGTGTAGATCAATTGATTGTCGCCTCAAACAATACTTGTAAAAATTCTTTTTTGAATGGACATTTTTAGTAAGTAAATTCATTTCTCATTTAAATACGTGTATGTAGTCATTATCAAGTTGAAAAATGCACGCGGCAAAGAGATACATGGATTACATTTATAATACGAGATTCATATTTTTCGTACGCATTGTAAAAAGTGTAAAGGGAGGAAGGAGATATATGTATCTTTTGAACAAGAGTTTTAAATTTCTTCTTTTCAACAGGACGTTTGACTCTTTTCTTGTGATATTAATGATTCTGATAACGATAATAATCTTGTTAACAGGAAGTTTTTCTCTCTTTGTTGTATCGTTTATATGTTACATACAATACTGGTCTATACAACAGTTTTCGTTGAAAAAAAACAGGTTATAAAGTCTGGGAAGGCATGCATAAAACTACCTAGGTTCAAGATTTGTTCCGAACGGACGGATTTTTCTACATGTTCTACGATAAATTAGCATGATAAGTACCCTTGATTGGATATTCCACCCATCTAATAATAATGTCTTAATTTAAGTAATGGTATGCATATCAGCTCTGCTTCTTTGCAGTTAAATTTACCAAACATCACATTAATTCGGCAATATTAATGACATATTATGTTTCAGTAAAATGAATCAAATAATTGCTGAGATGTAAAAAATGTCATAAGCTAAGAAAAGCATGTTGGCCATGGGGTACCCCACAAGGGGATGAACAGTATTTGTTTTTAAACAATAACTTAAACATTTTTAATACAAAGCCAAGTAGTGATAATAATAATAATACCAAGTGAACAATACTATGTGATGAATGACAATAACAATTTCAGACTCAAGCGGAAACGAGAAAAAAGGGGGTCGCTGATTCACGATATAAGCCATGCATGTTCTCATGTCGTGAGGAGTGAAGCAGATGTTAGACGTTTACATTGCTTTCTAACGATATGTTATTGACTTATTTTTTCTATCATATCCCCTCCTACATGTCATAGAGGCTTCAGTAAAGACGATATAGATTGTTTACTAGACTACTTATACATGTTAAATGTACATTGAAATTAAATGCATTCAAATTGTTTGACATTTCCTTGGAGTTAGAAAGAAAAAAAAAATGTATTTATGGGACATGAATATAGACCATAATCACAAAATCCCTTTCAAGCAATTTCATCATAAAACAACTTCTTAAAATTGCAATTGTTTTTAAATGTAATACAATGTCAACTCTTGGACTTCAGACTAGATATTATAAGGTCTTTATCTTTGTCCCTCGTCAAGCATGTCTTGTTTTAATGTGAAGTGTTATAGGTCAGAACCATGTCATGATGGTTGTTGTTGCATTTTTTGGGGGGAGACGGACACCCAATGTTTAAAATTGAGAAAGGAAATGGTGAATATGTCAAAGCGACAACCACCCGACCATAGAGCAAACAACAGCCGAAGGCAACCAATGGGTCTTCAATGTAGCGAGAATTCCCGCACCCGTAGGTGTCCTTCAGCTGGCCCCTAAAATATGCATAATAGTACAGTGATAATGGACGTCATACTAAACTCCGAATTATACACAAGAAACTAAAATTTAAAATCATACAAGACTAACAAAGGCCAGAGGCTCCTGACTTGGGACAGGCGCAAAATTGCGGCGGGGTTAAACATGTTTATGAGATCTCAACCCTCCCCCTATACCTCTAGCCAATGTAGAAAAGTAAAAGAATAACAATACGCACATTAAAATTCAGTTCAAGAGAAGTCCGAGTCTGATGTCAAAAGATGTAACAAAAGAAAATAAATAAAATGACAATAATACATAAATAACAACAGACTACTAGCAGTTAACTGATTGTTTTCATATTATCATCTGTAGCCCTTGTTCATTTACATCATTTCTAGACTAAGTGTGATTCAGAGCTTGACGCTTGTCTATTAAAATAGAATTTTGATCTCATAATAATACGGCCAAATAAAAAAGTATGTGTGGTTCTAGTTACATCTAAAAAAAAATTAGGGTAGGTAGGTAGGGATTTTTTTTTATTTATGGTTTTTTTTTACATTGAGTCTATGGGAGCAACATTCTGACTTTAACAGTGCTTAATGAAAAATAACAATAAAATCTTTAGGGTAGGCTATTTTTAAGCCAAAAAAGTAGGGATGGTAGGGTTACTGGAACCACACATATATTTTTATTTGGCCTAAGATTGTTTTGCATAATAATCATTGTTGGGTTGTTGAAGCATTGATCAGAGACATGGTGTCTGAAATTACATATACTCCTAATTTTCTATTCCCAAGTGAAAGAAACCGAAAGCCCGAATAGAGGTATAGGATACAAAACTGATTGATTTTTGTTTGACACCATATCAGCCTAGAAGTCTTATAAAATATTTCGTTATTGTTTTGAATCTTAAAATGTTTACTTTAACACCTCTATGCAAATCTAAAATCATTTCAACCATTCAATATATAATACACGTGTGTAGAGCTGTAAATAAATATAAGATTATTAACAACTGACAGTGCTGTTTGTCACATAACTATGACTATATAAAGGAAGTGTTTGGATGTTTTTGTTTATATTACTAAAGGTCATTTTTTTTATGTTAAACTTTTTTAAATATAGGGAACGTGATTCACACTAGCTGATAATTTAAGTGTCTTTTGTCAGTTTTCCATTCTCGTATATAAACAAACAAAGGCAAAACAATGCCAATGATGTCATTTTCAAGGCAAACACTCTGACAGAAAATTATTGTAAACAAAAAATTAATATTTTGTGTGTAGACCAGGATAATTATTTGAAGATAATTACATAATAGGTTTGAGTATTGTAAGGAATTATATATCATATCTTTATTCTCATTTTACTTTTAAAAAATACTTATAGAAAAAGACATCGTGTGTATAGTTCACATTAAAGCAAGAAAAAATATGCATTGCAGTCCAGCGAACCTTTGTCGATCTTTGTCAGTATTTTTAGCTTGATAAATCTATATGGCTGGAATAATACAGATTTGGTATTAATGTAATACAATTCCTGCATTTTATAATGTCGTCATTTGAAAATAGCAATTTGAAAAACAAAGTGGATGGTCTTCAACATCGTTTTAAGTATATGCATTCTCATATGTAATGGGCGTGATCGCCAAATTGATTTTTGTTACGTAACAAATAAAGCTCTTCATTCCCATCGGTCTTGTTCAATGAGAAGCATGCGATTTGGGATTAAACATTTACGCGGAAAAAGACTAAGAGACATTTATTTTTAATCATATCATGCAAAATCCAATCCATCTGTATGAAGTCAAAAACCTTGTCAGTGGTTCTATGTTTACAAACATCCTACTTATTTTCGACCTTTGATCTTCTCATTCATTTCAAAATTGTCTTATTTCGAGGGGACTTAAGAGCTAGACAAATTTCAGACACTTCACTGATGACCTATATGTGCAAGTGTACCCCTCTGTTGTATTGTATCTTATCATTTTGTTGCTGCTGGGTTGCTGTCTATCACACGTCTCCTTTCATTCATTCTTATATCATTAAATTTGATGTTGTCAAATAAGACTGGTTCATCTACAGTAGTTCATATGATACTATATTGGATTGGTATATTCATTTCGCAAATTGAGAATTTGTTTTAAATGATGATGATGATGATGAGGGTGGACGGGTTTTAACGACCTTGACTCATGACCCATGAGGTTGTGACCCGGTCGGAGATTTAAATGATTGATAGTATATAATTTATTTTTTTAAAGAGATCGGAACCAGTCAAAATCTGTAAAAAGCATCAATGAAAAATACGAGTTTATTTCAATGAGATGGACTTGATGGTGCATCCATGATACACATGATGTTTGAAAGCAATTTGACTCGAGTGTCATTGTGGAGTATTTTGAATCTATCTCCTTCAGTTTGTCAAGTTCTTCATTCAAAAATAATAACTCTGTCCAATTGAACAAAGTTTGTAAAAATTCGACATAAATCAGACAGCCATCTGGTACTAGGACTAGTGTCGAAGTCCAAGAAAAAAAGTTAAGTTAAAAGCTTTAATCTTCCTCTGCCTACCCCACCCTAGATATACCTGAGTGTATATCAGATATAGGACCAAGGATTTGTATAGTATACAAATCCTTGATAGGACTAATCTATAATACCTATTAGTAAGCACCTTTATTCCCAGACCAGATATTCAAAGCAGCAGTATCAATCATGATTCATCTCATATAATTCAAATAAATACGACTTTATTCATCCGAATATCTACGACTTATTTCATCTAAAAGTCATTGAAATTTCATGTACCATGTGTACAAGTACCATATATAACGAAAGACTTGTTGAGTGTCATCTCTTCTCAAGTCTTTCATATCCTAAGTGACTATAAAGAGTTACCACCTTTAATGTGTCATTTTAGTTTCCTCTATCAAATATACCCAATATTATACCTTTGAACATTAAAACATTAAATCGTGAATCATACTTCAGTATTAATTTAGACTGATAGTATCATACGCATGGATAGTCTAAATATCTTTAAAAAAAACCGTTCTCAATACTGAGACGTATACAAGCCTGCAAATCCCCTATCAATTCAAATAAAAAAAAGGGTATTCCAATATGTTATAAATACTTGATTTGGGTACGATTGTATTAAAAAATGTTAGCTTATTATGAATTAAATACTTAAGCCATCAATAGTATAATGTTATCCCTTATTGCGCCCCCATATGATAGGAAATCCGTAGTATTTCCTCCTTAGCCCATCACATACTAATGTAGCTTTAACTTACTTCATCTGTTTAACGATAGTACTTTTTCCAGATTCGCCGGCCCCTGTAGAGAGATAAAATGTTAATTATAAGTAATTCTATTTTTACATCAATATGTGTATATATAATGTACAAACACAAAGCTTTATCATCAATCTGTTCGGCCATAATACATCAATAATACCGCTTCTTCATAATTAATATTATAGTTTCCACACAATTCAAAATGGCGACCACTATATGCATAAATCAAATTCCAAAATGTCAGCAAATATACATCCATATCTGTTCATTTTCGATTATCAAGCATAATTAACATTATAATACATAATATTCTTACCTAGAAGCAGTAATTTGATGTCTTTCGCCGCTTGGATACCATCCTCTTTCAAATTTTTCTCTATGGCCTTACTCCTCTCAAGGGCCGCCCTATCCTCTGCACTCATAGTACACCCCATTTTTATGCACGTCTTTAATCTAAAAATCCTTTAATTAACGATGTATTCCACCCCTGAGCCTGATATGTATGCTCAAGCTCTAAAGAGATGGAATTGTTAAAAACCAAACAATGTGGTGTATTAATATATTTTAAGTACAATCCAAATAATTCGTTATTATCATATATTCATTGAATATACAAGTAAAAGCGATTGACTCACAGAATCACCTCTCGTATTTACATCCAACTACCTTACTCATCACACCGTTTTAGCGATGCCGGTAAAAACACGGACATGTATGAAAACTTCATATATTTTTAGCTAAAGCATATCTCCGGCTAAATATTTCATCAACAAAATGGCTACCCATATACCGGTTTCATAGATGCAAACAAGCCACACGACAAAGCCTGTTTAAATATGCGGCAACTTGCTACCATCCAATGTAAAAATCGATCGCTTCGTTGTGCAGATATCTTTTCTGTTATGGGGGTTACTAAGTGACGTCAGTCCGCGCACGGGCTTTTAATACATTAATCCGCAGCCTCCGTTGCTAAAAATGCATAAAAATCAATGTCAACTTTTTGTCTTTAAACTGTTAATCGAATATTAAACACGCGTTTCTTCAGTATACCTTGGAAATCTTGTAGCATACAAAATGAATTGTCTGTAGATAACATCAGCAGACGAACACAGGTAGCTGATGATGCTGATTGGGCGGTGCCACTGCCTGTGAAATCAATTTTCTAAGGCGATGTCTATTTATGCGTACATTTTCACGTGTAAATATATGGAAAACTTAATGAGAGAAAAATGTTATGTCTCTACAGCTGGTGGAAATAATTTAATTGTGTGTTTGGTCATTAAAACTAGTTGACAGATGCCGCAGATCGATAAGTTTAATAAATGTAGAACTAACGCCACCTGGTGTTAAATGCAATCTACTAATTGATGAATGAACACAATAAATGAATGGATAATTAATAAAAAGGTGTGACTATCGCATTTGATCTGATAGAAAATTAGTTAATTATAAGAATTTTGTTTTTAAATCGTATTGTTTTAACACTCAATTTAACTTTCCATAATTTGGAAAGTCGCATTTAAGTAAAAGTAAGTATACTGAGTATATACCACAGAAGTGGTAAGAAACGCTTAGGCGACAGTAAGCCTTATTATGCCTTATTTGGAATAAAGTATTGTACTCTACCAGTTAAAGTGACATACAATCCTCCTTATTAACTATTAAAAACCAAGTTTTTCTGAAATAACGAGGACACACAGGTATACGTAACAAAAGATATATTTCCTTATTTATAGATCTAAAAATAGGTCCCTAAAAACGAGAGATCTTTGACGCAGTTATAGAGAAAACTCACATTTGGCATTTTGAAATTTCGTACTCGGATCAGAAAGACGCATCAAATTTACGGTACCTCGAATTAGGTAAGATTCCCACAAGCCTCTGATTTACAAACAAGCTATATTTTCATATAAATACAGAAATGTTTAACGTCAATAAATATACTGATAAAAACCTACTTATCCTTGGGAATGTTTGGACCCATGGCCAGATGATACACATATTTGACAGAAAACTGGAAAGGATAAAAAGAAGAGTAATTCATGCAGTTTTACAAAATATTAATCTGTACTGACCCACAAAGTAGTTGGGTTTTTTGTTATATTAAATTCTTACATTTTAAGGGTGCATTGTAAAATGTCAATAAATGAACGCCAATTTTAAGTGTAGAAAAAATATCAAAACTAAGAATATTAAATTATAAAAAACAAAACATTTAAGGTAGGATTTCATTTGATTAACCAAGAATTTTGATGCTATGCAACAAACAATGTTAAAAGATATTTTTCTATTTAAATATTCTATATTATAAAATTTAGAAATTATTCTAAATTAAGAAATGTATCTCCCTCATACTTGTCCTGTTTTGGCAATACTTTTGTATTGGGTTTTGGACTTTTAAAATAATATGGCCTCGAGTATCAATGAAGAGACATTAATTTTCGAAATGTGCATCTGGCGCAATAAAAATTTGGACTGTTAATGTTATTTTTCCGTGACAATAGCCATGTTTCCCTAAATTTTCATTACATCATCAACAAAGTAACATGAAATGAATATATGGGAATCTTAAGATATTGTCGTGGCAAAACTAATTTTATGCTTATAGATATTTTAAATGTGTCTTGATATCCTTAAATAACAGGCTTTACCACAGATTTAATTCGTTTGCAACCATGCTAACACTGTTCATTAAATGTAAAATTAATGAAGGGGAAAGAAATGTTTATTTTGATGTAATATAAAATTAAAACTGGAGTTTTATTACCTACAAACAGTTGATATAAGATATGTTTCCATTTAACATAATTTTGAAATTCCAATGGCAATAGATAAAATGTAAACCATGCAAACACATTCAAACTGATAAATGTACTGATCACAACTTGACGCCGACGCTACCGGAAAGTACCGACCTGAATAAAACTGAATTTTTATCCAGTCAACACAATTTTCAAGCAAATAATCTTTTAACTGATTGAGTAATCGTTGCTTAACATTTTAAGCTCATATTAAATATTGTATGCGTATTTAGGACGTTTACATGTTATTCACATACAACACGGTTGTCTTGCACTTTAGTTAAAGGTGACAGTTTGCAGAAAGACCAGTTATCGTAAACTGACACCCAAATACTCCCTCTTCTGTGTCCCTTGCAAAGCGGAGAGTCATTATTAAACTGTTGTCCCCTTTTACGTCCATCATAGAGTGGCCAAGACCCCATCATTAAATGATAGATTGACTTTTCAGTCATTTTCGGGTATATGCGATTGTTCAGTTTAGTAATTTCGAATAAGGTGCTGTATACCTATATATGCATGGTATTTCGTAAACCCGTATTCTTTATTTGATGTATTCGAGACTATCTTCATGACGAAGGCCACTGTATAGGGTAGGCGCTTGAATTATGTATAACGATTCTGTTCACACTCGGGGATCAGACCCATGACCTCCCGCACTCGAGGTGAGCGCGCTACCGAGGCGGTTAAAAGACTCCCCCTTAAAAAACATCCGATTCATTGATTGACGTCTGCGCAACTTTTTTTTTTATCCTTTTTATATGATATTTATATTCATGATACAAAGACTGATACAAACCTACCACTGATCTCTAATGCCCTGTTCATTTTCTTCTTTAAAATTAGCACAGACAACTTAAAAGCTTGATTTGATGTATTGTGGACATGAAAACTACTCACTTAAAGGTGTCCGTCTATACCTGTTGAAAAGATCTAAATACGAAAGCAAAAGTTTTATTTTGATTCGTTTCACATATAACAATGCATCATATCTTTCTGCTATTATAAATTTTAAAAAATTAACAACAAAGAATTAAAGATAAGGTCTATCATCTTAGATCATCTTAGATAGATTGATTGATAAATTGATATTTGCTTTACGTAAAGTGGCAAATATTTCGTGCATATTTATGACTAGAACACATTAATGCAATACTGGTAACATCTGCAAAATATCGGGTCGACCAAGATGAATATTTTGTTTGTTTTTAGCTAAACGCCCAGTGGAAAATATTACATGCATGTTCAGGACGAGCACAAATCATCAAAATAACAATGTGTACGTCCTAAAATAAGAGCTAGGTCTACCGGGTGAAATGCGTGAAATTTTGACTGTCTGGATAATGAGAGTATCTTGGATAGGGACAGACATTTGCCTTGTAGCAGATTACCAACGGACCCTACAAAGAGTAAACACCTTAGTCCTTTTTGGATTCGGAGTCCTGAGCAATGTTCAGCAATGGCTGCAATGAACATTACATTGAACAACAAATCGGAGGACTTAACTTGTTTGTATTGGGGATACCTAAGCTTCACAAAATTCCGTACAAACAACGGTACATTGCCGGCTCACCTGCATGTTCCACTAAATAATTGTCCTTTAGATTCATTTAAATTCTGTCCGCAGTGAAAGAGGGTCTTTGAAATACCGTGAAACTGTTTTCTCGCGTAGTGGTATTAACCATATGTGGATTCTTAAAATGTTTGTTAACAGTGAACAAACGGGTAAAATATGCTACACAGAAGAACAAGTTTTTTTTATCGACAACATATTTGTTGAATTTGGAGGTAGACTTTTTCTACAAATAGTCGACATTCCCATAGGAACGACTTGTGCACCTCTCCATGTCGACCTCTTCTTGTTTTCATATGAATCGGAGTTCCTTCAAACACATGTCAAAAACCAGACCCAAGAAGCCAGATTATCTAATTTCACTTTCAGATATATTGATGATGTTCTTTCCATTAACCATCCGAACTTTTCTGATTGGGTTCCATTAATATATCCCCCAGAACAAGAAATTAAAGAAACAACAGACACGGCCTCCTCCGCCTCATTTTTAGACTTGTACCTCGAATTTTACATACACAGTCATCTCAGTATAAGAATCTATGACAAACGAGACGATTTTTAATTTTGAAATTATCAATTTCCCCCACCATAGTAGCAATATACCAACTCCATCTGCATATGGGATATACATTTTCCAACTTATTCATTCGATATTCAAGAGCATGTTGCTCCGACTCAGACTTTGTAAAACATCACCAGTGTCTGAACAGAAAGTCATATAGTGATGAACCAGGGGTACGCCAAAGAACGTTTCGTCCTTTTTCTAAAAAAAAAGTTCATCGGAAGGTACCAAGACCTAGTTGATAAATATTCCGTATAAACTTCACACATAATACATGATGGTCTAGGTGTGTAGATTTTAGGTACTGACGTTGTTTATCATCTTAATAACGTGTTAAATTGTTGTTTTAGATGTCCTTGTTCTATTATTAATATTAGTTTTACAGTTTGGTTTGTTTTTGATGATATTCATTTTACATGACTCGGTACTTATGCATCCATCCCGTCAATGTATTGTTTGTATTGTCTTTCATTTTTGCTGGTGTACTTTGTACGTTTAACTTTTTGTGTTTCTTTGGTACATATGACGTGGCTCTGTACTTTTAAACATCCCGCCATTATGTTATTGTTCTATTATAATTTTGAAAAAAACTTTGAACGATAAAATTATTTTGTATCTTTAACTGTGTGACGTTTACATTCCGACGTCAAACACGCGATTCTACACCAGAGTTGATGTAAACCTAGCCATTCAGTCACAGGTCTTCGAATACTTCAATTTTCATGGGTTGATTTAAAATACAAAAATAAATAAGCAATTAACGTGGTTGTTGAATTTGATATATGCTTTTTTGTGCTTCTTTGTTTAATATTTGTTTGTTTTTGTTCTGATTTAGATTTCTGTACCCCTATTTTGACAATTTTACCTATTATGTCTGTTTTGTTCACGCATTGTTGTAAATATAATGGAATTTGATGCGACTGTCAAACAAGTGAGAGGGTTAGCGGTATAAAACTAGGTTCAATCCACTATTTTAGTCTACATGTGAAAATGCCTGTACCAAGTCAGGAATATGAGTTATTGTCCATTCGTTTGATCAAATGTGTTTTATCATTTGATTTTTCTAATTGATTAGGGTCTTTCCGTTTTGAATTTTCCTCGGAGTTCAGTATTTTTGGGATTATATTTTTGCCTAGAAAAATCGCTCCGGACTCATAGAGTTGCTGCAAGAGTATTTAGAGTGCAGATTGCGCGACACTCGATGTATTCGATTTAACGTCCCCATTCTGACCGGACGTAGGTTCGAATTTATTCATCCCACAAAGCCAACCGAAAGTCCAACTTTAACGAGCGTTTTACTAACTATCTGAAGAGGAACACAGGAAAATCATTTTTTCTACACATTCAACCCCTTTGGGTCCCGGATAAACGTCGAGGATGTCGCCTGCCACTGTAAAATATGCACATTTATTGGAAAGGGGTATTGATGTCGCCTTTCAACGAGTTATTTGCTGACCCCTCAAAGGCATTGCACATTCCCATCAAGAACCATAGGATTAAGCATCCCCATTCAAACCACTTGGCGTCCGTCGTCGTTAACTTTTACTTAAACCTTCTCCTCTGAAACTACTGGGCCAAATTTAACAAAACTTCGCCACAATCATCATTGGGGTATCTAGTTTTAAAAATGTGCCCTATGACCCGACAAACCAACCAAGATGGCTGCCATGGCTAAACATAGAACATAGGGGTAAAATGTAGATTTTGGCTTATACATGTATCTCTGAAAACAAAGCATTTAAAGCAAATCTGACATGGGGATATTGGGAATAAACTCATCATAGATACCAGGACTATTTTTTATATACACCAGACGCGCGTTTCGTCTACAAAAGACTCATCAGTGACGCTCGAATGCAAAAAAGTGAAAAAGGCCAAATAAAGTACGAAATTGAAGAGCATTGAAGACCAAAATTCCTAAAAGTTTTGCCAAATCCATGGGATAAATTGTTTAACAGGTTAAGATCTATTTGCCTTGAAATTTTCAGATGAATTAGACAACCTGTTGTTAGGTTGCTGCCCTTAAATTGGTAACTTTAAGGGAATTTTGCCGTTTTTGGTCATTATCTTGAATATTATTATAGATACAGATGAACTGTAAACAGCAATAATGTTCAGCAAAGTAAAATCTATAAATAAGTTAACTTGATCAAAATGGTCAGTTAACCTTTTAAGGAGTTATTGCCCTCTATAGTCATTTTTAAACAATTTGTCGTAAATTTTTGTAATCTTTTACAAAAATCTTCTTCTCTGAAACTTTTAAGACAAATTTAACCAAACTTGTCCACAATCATCATTAGGGTATCTAGTTTAAAAATTGTGTTTGATGACCCCGCCCCTGTACCAAGATGGCCGACATGGCTAAAAATAGTAGAAAGGGTAAAATGCAGTTTGAAACCAAAGCATTTAGAGAAAATCTGATAGGATAAAATTGTTCATTAGGTTAAGATCTATCTATCCTACAATTTTCAGACCATTCAGGCAACCCGTTGTTGAGATGCTGTCCCTGAATTGGTAATTTTAAGAAAATTTTGCAGCTTTTGGTTATTATCTTCAATATTATTAAAGTTACAGATATACTGTAAACAGCAATAATGTACAGCAAAGTAAGACCTAAAAATAAGTCAACATGACCAAAATGGTCAATTGACCCCATACGGAGTTATTGCCCTTGATAGTCAATTTTTAACAATTTTCATAAATTTTGTAAATTTTTCACAAAATATTATCTACTGTAACTACTGGGCCTTGTCATTATAGATAATTGAAAGCAGCAAGAATGTTCAGTAAAGTAAGATCTACAAAAGCATGCAGCGGATTACAAGCATTTAACAAGCAAACATTCTTAAACTAATAACTAGTCATATATACTCATACAGGAAGACCAGTCACAGTACTTTTTATTTACTCTTTACTTTGAACTGCATGCTAACGTGGGGCGACCGTATAAAAGTGCGGATGTACAAGTACCCAGCCACGTATGGCCAGAATACGATGCTCCGTGTAGAGATAGTGTCATGCATATTTACCCCCCTCTATCCAGGTTGACCCATGACTTGCGATAAAAAGAGTCGACCGTTGGTGCGCTCATGTATAAATACGTAGCCACATTTGGACGAAATGAAGACTTTAAAACATTTGCCTTTTGTACAGAAAGAGCTACACGTACGTTTCCTTCCTTCAATCCCGATTGACTCTTAACCTGCAGGATCTACCTATTGTAAGTATTGATGATTTTTTCTCGCAATGCACATGCATGAGGTATTTGTCACTTGACGTTCAGCAAAAAACAATTAATAATCTGAATGCTTATGTCACAGTGTCGTGTGTTATTTTAATAAAATAACGAAAGTATTAACCCAAGGTATTGAAGAATTAACATCCATTTACAATGGCACCACATATCCATGATAAATGGGGTAAAACCAAGAAATCATGCCACAGTGTAGGAGACAGTTGTTTAAAAGTCACTTTGTCATATCATGTCTTGATAATAAGAAACGTGGGGATTTATGAAGATAAATGAAAGGATATTTTTAAGTTATTGCGAGAAGTGTATTGAGTATTCGTCAATAGGAGACAACAGTAAAATTAAAACAATACTGAACTCCGAGGAAAATTCAAAGCGGAAAGTCCTTAATCAATTGGCAAAATCCAAAGCTCAAACACATCAAACGAATGGATAACAACTGTCATGTTCCTGACTTGGTACAGGCATTTTCTTATGTAGAAAACCCAGCATCACAAAAGTTCATAAGATATACCAGCAATTGTATATCATTCCTTGAAATCAAAGACACCAATGTAAACATGCGTATACTAATGAACACTATCTTAAATGAAACACCGGATAAGTTGGGTTGTTTTCTCTTCGTGCAATGCAAATGTTTTAAAAATGTCGAGGACAAGACTAAATCAACAACTGATACACTATAGGTATACCGATTCTGCAAGGTAGGGCTCGGTCGGGATAAGCGTCGGAAAAAGGTAAAATAACAGGAAAATTAAAAAAAAAAAAAAAAAGAAAGTCCGTAATCAAATAGCAAAATCAAAAGCTCAAACACTTCAAACGAATGGATATAAACAACTGTCATATTTCTGACTTGGTACATGCATTTTCTTATGGAGAAAATGGTGGATAAACTGGTTTTATAGCTAGATAAACCGCTCACTTGTATGGCAGTCGCATAAAATTCCATTATATTGACAGGGGACTCGGTGGCTGAGTGGTCTAAGTAGTTACTACTGTAATAACTAGCCAGTCAACACTGAGGGGTTGTAAGTTTGAACCCCGCGGGTCCACTCGACTCCAATCTTAATTGACTATCGGATTGTCAGTTTTCCTATCTCTATCAATATCAACTGGCCGCCCCGAAATAGCCCAAAAGCGGTGCTTAAAAGTGGCATTAAAAAACTATAAAATCAAAATCAAATCATTATATTGACTAAATGTGTGAAGAAAATAAAGAGACGTATAAAATATGTCAAAAATATGGGTACAGCAGTCAACATTGTGTAGCTTATATTATCTTAATCATCATAAAACAGACGTGTAACAAAGAAACACAAAAAGGCAAATAGACAAAGCACATTAGCAAAAATGAAAAACAAGAATTAAAAAATTTACAACAACACAAAAAATTCATATATATAAGTACAGAGCCACGTCATATGTAACAAAGAAACACAAAAAGGCATATAGACAAACCACATTAGCAAAAATGAAAGACAAGAATACAAAATTTTGCTATAGCAGAATAACGGAATGTAAATGTTCAGAGCCACGTTGTATGTAACAAAGAAACAACAAAATACATGTAGACAAAGTACATTCTCAAAAATGAAAGACAAGTATACAAAAAATCGTTAACTATAGAACTATAACACAATGACGGGATGTATAGATACAGATCGACGTCAACATAGTTATCAGGAGTTGAAATTTCATTTTAACGCCAGACGCTCGTTTCGTCTACAAGACTCATCAGTGACGCTCGAATCAAAAATTGTTACAAGGCCAAATAAAGTAAACAGTAAAAGTAGTATTCATAAAGACAAATAAAAGAATAGTAGTATGACAAAAAATTTCGGTACACAGAATCAATACTTTAAAACCATCGTTTATTATTTTTGATATTAGTAAGGAAATATTTATCAACAAGTCTTTGTACCATCCGAAAATCTTTGAGAAAAAGGACGAGACGTTCTTTGACATATCCCTGGCCCGTCAACTTTTTATTAAGACACTGTCTGAGTAGCAGTTGCAAGCTCTAGAATACCGAAAAACGGGTTTTATTGCATAAAAAATCATTTAAAAAGCCTCATAATGACCCCTCAGAGTTGTTACAATGGTTTTATAATGCCTCATATGTAGTTATGAGTTTGGATGTCCCTCTGGTATCTTTCGGCCCGATTTTGTAGACTTGATACCTAAATTATCAATTTCCTTGACCTTAGTAGCAATATACCAGCTTCACTTGCGTATTGGATACACTTCATATGATGAAGACACAATCTTTCAATCCGTTTAGTTGAGGTCTGAAGCTGGCATGTCAGTAACTACTAGTAGTCTGTTGTTATTTCTGTATTATTGTCATTTTGTTTATTTTCTTTTGTTTCATATTCTGACATCGGACTCGGACTTCTCTTAAACTGTGCGTATTGTTGTACGTTTGCTTTTACTACATTGGCTAGATGTATAGGGGAGGGTTGAGATCTGAAAAAAACCCGCCGATTTTGCGCCTGTCCCAAGTCGGGAGCCTCTGGCCTTTGTCACGTCTTGTATGATTTTTAATTTTAGTTTCTTGTGTAAAATTCGGGGTTAGTATGACGTGCATTATCACTGAACTAGTATACATACTTGTTTAGGGGCCAGCTGAAGGACGCGTCCGGTTGCGGGAGTTTCTCGCTACATTGAAGACCCATTGGTGACCTTCGGCTGTTGTCTGCTTTATGGTCGGGTTGTTGTCTCTTTGACACATTCCCTATTTCCATTCTCAATTTTATTTTCCCCAACTCATTCGGTACTCATGATTGATTGATTATTGGTTGGTTTACGCCGCATTAGCACAGTATTCATAAGCTCGCAGCTACGACTCAGACTTTGTTATACGTCACCATGTAGTGTCTGAGCAGAAAGTTGTAAACCAGGGATATGTCTCGTCCTTTTTTTCTAAAACCTGTTCATCGGAATACCAAAATCTTGTTGATAAATATGCCGTTGCAACTTCTCAAACATAAACGATGGTCAAGAAGTATAGACTCTAGGTACTGCTGCTAATATAAAAAAGATGTGGTATGATTGTCAATGAGACAACTCTCCACAAGAGTCCAAATGCCACAGCAATTAACAACTCTATGTCACTGCTAGCGGGATCCCAACCCTCCCCCTTACCTGGGACAGTGGTGTAACAGTACAACATGAGAACGCACTATAAAAATTAGTTGAAAAAGGCAGGACTCATTAGATGGATAAAAATACAAGTGGACGTGGCCGGGTACTTATACATCCCAACAACAACAAAAAAAAACACCAAGTACAGATCTGAGAGTACTCTCAGCTACTGACAGCTAGTTCAAAGCCACCAACATGTAATAAAAAATCATGCATATAAGACATAATTATTAATCAGTACAAATCCAACATCCAATGGGTTTAGTGTAAAGACTTCTTAAACAGTTAGAGGAAAACACGACCTTGTGCAATGGAAAGCTACAGGTATCGACAGATTGTAGATCAATGAATTTGTAAATGTATATATATAAAACAATAATATGTAGTTTGCTTTTAATTTACTGATAACAGTCAATATTAATACCAATAAAAACAATATTCAATGATCTAATTACAGTGTTGAATTGGTAACCTTTTAGAATAAGTTTATTAAATGAATCGATAAGTTTACCAGGATTGTTTCTAAATTTCCAGACACGGTAAACAACATTTCCGTCAAAATGACGATCGATGTGCTACCCCGTTTGATATAAGTTTTCTGTAGGAACAATCAAACTTAAAAACCAAATGTTTATATCTATGGAAGAATTTAGTAAAGGTTGTAAGTAAATTGTGGAAACGAAATCCCTGGCTTAATAATTTACCAGTACTGCAAAGATTACGTTCGTTAAAATAAAAAAAAGTCATAACAGACACGGGCATAGTGAACGAGTTGTGAAATCTAAACACCGCAAGATGTCGCCAAAGGAACATCACCATCCAAAAAGGAAAAATTAACAATAGGGAACGAAAAATCTTCCCTTTTGTCGTAAATTTTAGTGTTGAGTTTCCCGTTTAAAACCGAAATATCTAAATCTTGTAAGGAACGTTATTTACGTTTTAAATTGGATTTACTTTACGCATGGAAGTATTTTATTGAAATCAGTGGGGTGCGAATGTGCTAATTTTTTGTCGGAGTTCCGTCAATATAATACTTCCATGCTTTTATTAAGTTCCTGTGGGTAAATGTCGGCAGTATTTTGAGAAAATACTTTTATTTAACGAGTTGAACATTATTACTTTTTCTGTTTAGTCTATTTTTTGTAATATTCATTTGACGTGGCTCGGTACTTATGCATCCTGTTAATGTGTTATGATAATATTTTGTATTCTTGTCTTTAGTTTTACTAATGTACTTTGTCTATATGCCTTTTTTTGTTGACATTCATCTTTGTTTTTGTTTTGATAATAATATAGACTGATTATAACACAATGTTGACTGCTGTACCCCCTTTTTTTAAAACATTTTTACATTTTCTGTCTGTTTTGTTCACATCGGTGCTTTCCTGTTGGATGATTGGCTTCATATAAGCCAACAAATTGTTTATTTGTGTCACAAACTAAGTTTCGTTTGCGCTTAAATAAAACGTTTCATCATCAGTTTTCTATTAGTCCCCGAGGGTATCACCAGCCCAGTAGCCAGTACTTCGGTACTGGCATGAAAATACGGATTTATTGTGTTATTAAAATTTGCTGTTACAAAATCATAGAAATTATTATAAATTAAGGAATGTATCTCCCTCATGCAAAGCTCCGATTCCTTTCACGGATTTGGCTATACTTTTTGGACCTTTTGGATTATAGCTCTTCATCCTCTATATAAGCTCTGGATTTCAAATACTCTGGCCACGAGCATCACTGAAGAGACATGTATTGTCGAAATGCGCATCTGGTGCAAGAAAATTGGTACCGTTAATTTTATTTCGCCGCAAACCATGTTTCGTTTGCGCCAATAATTGATTTTGCCATTTGAATAAGGACTTTACATTTTGAATTTGTTTTGGAGTTCGGTATTTTTGCTATTTTACTTTATACTCAATGTTGACTAAATTGTACTTTTATGGAACGCTTAACTTCAAAAACTTTGCAAACCAATTATATAATTATACATACTCGGGAAGCTGTCCGTTTGGCTGTCAGTGGTGTATAAATACTCAGACCGTGACGTTCGGTTGTAATGGGGATGTTTACTTATAATTACGCTAAGAACCCATTCAACTATTTGAGGGTCGTAGATGGTCTGGTGCATAGCATAGTTTATGTCCATATCTGATATATCTTTGTTCTTTATATATAGCGAGTCGACAGTCTTTTATCCTGCCTTTCATACAAGAGGGACGAAAGATAGCAGAGGGACAGTCAAACTCATAAATCTAAAATAAACTGACAACGCCATGACTACAAGACTATCAGATCAAAATCATATTACCTATCAATTATTTTTGAGAAAATATATCCATAAAATTGAAAATTAAAGCGAGAAATGTGTCAACCAGACAGCATTCAAACCAAAAAGAAGAAAACAGCCCAAAGCTACCAATGGTTCTTTAACACAGTGAGAAATCCCGCACCCAGAGGTGAAACAAAAATGTGTTCTAGTTCAGCGGAAATGCAATAAACTCTGAAACATAATCGAAACAAAAATTAATAAAACATACACAACTAACAAAACCAGAGGCTCCTCACTTGGGACAGGCACATACATGTAATAGCACAAAAAATAAAAATATATCGGATAGGGACTGATATTTAACCTTGCAATATGCCATATACAGATCCCGCAAAATGTTGTTGCAAAAGTTCTTAAGGTGGTATGGGTGTCTTCCTCCATCTTGGATTGTAAAAAACAGAGAATCAAAGGTCCAGATTTTCCATCAAGTTAGCAAAATTTGATGCTTGAATGCAGATGTTTAATGTACATTTTCATTTAAAAGTACCAATTTATAAGAATATAGCTTCTAAATATTGATATTTTTGCAAATGTTAATCATTTTTGGTTGTTTTTATTTTTTTTTTTAAATTTGCATTTTAAGGGGAGGTAACTCTAAAAAAGTGCATTTTCTGAGGGATTCTGTATGGAATTTTCCTATTTTGTATTTTAGCCGGAAAAAACGTACGGTGACCCTATCTTTTCTTTTGATATTCTCAAAGCAGTGTCTGAAAGCTATCTTTTCCTGAAGTATTTAACAATTCTATCATTTTGTTTAGTTTCTAATCACAAAATGGTGTTTTTTCCTGTATAATCCATACAAAATGTGTCATTTTGTCCCGTCCTGTAGCTTGAGAAAATGCGCGGTGACCTATCATTATGCCCCACCTACGATAGTAGAGGGGCATTATGTTTTCTGGTCTGTACCTCCGTTCGTCCGTCCGGTTAAAGTTTTTGGTCGAGGTAGTTTTTGATGAAGCTGAAGTCCAATCAACTTGGAACTTAATACACATGTTCCCCATGATATGATCTTTCTAATTTTAATGCCAAATTATAGTTTTGACCCCAATTTCATGGTCCACTGAACATAGAAAATGATAGTGCAAAGTTCAGGTTTAAGTTTTTGGTCAAGGTAGTTTTTGATGAAGTTAAAGTTACATCAACTTGAAACTTAGTACACATGTTCCCTATGATATGATCTTTCTAATTTTAATTCCAAATTAAAGTTTTGACCCCAATTTCACGGTCCACTGAACATAGAAAATGATAGTGGGAGTGGGGCATCCGTGTATACTATGGACACATTCTTGTTTTTATTATATTTTTCAACATGTATCAATAGATACAACGTTTTGGCAAAGTATGAACAAATTCTATCATTTTTATTTTAGACTCCCATACCACCTTAACGTGTAGCCAGCGTGACACTCTCTATACGAGGCATCGGATTTAACATCTCCATTATGACTGGACGTGCATGTGGATGCGTACTTATACACCCCACTCAGCCAAATGGACGTACAAAAGAGAAGCAAAAAATACATGTACGAAAGTGATATTCGAAAAAACTGACAATGCCATGGCAAAAAAATTATAAAAATACTAATAAAGTATAGAAAACCTAACATAGCAAGCTAAAATCGGGGTTATCTCGATGTCAACTGGAAATGTAACCAGATACTGCTGCTCAAAAAAGCATGAGTTTAGCAACACATACCCCTCCAAATATCCGAGGCGCTACAGGCCCGTAGCCAGGAATTTTCAAGGAGGGGTTCGTTGGACTCATCATGGAACTCGACTTTAACAGTCACAATTTGAACAAAACGTTGACTTTAACAGTGCTTATTTGATTTCAAGGGGGGTTCGGACGAACCCCCCCCCCCCCCCCCCCCCCCCCCCGGCTACGGGTATGCGCTATATATACGTTTGAACCACGGTGTATCAGTGATCTCTAAATATCTCCATGTTACATGTTAAATATTGAAAGCAATTAAAAAATAAAAAAAAAAAAACAAAAACATTAGCCATTCTTACAAAGCACTATTCCATACTTCAAAAGTCACATCAACTTAGTCTTTCTGTGTCTATATATGTCACTATATGTACGTCAAATTTAACAATTATGCTTAGTTTATTGACTTGACGTGAGCCAAAGAACACTTGTTGATTGTGTTTGTACTAATTTGAATCTTGTGGCTGACTTCGCTTTATACATCTATAAACTGTTTTCCTGTAGGTAAAAAAATCAAAGTCTTAACGAATAATGAGTTCTTATAGTGGTCAAAATATTGACTACACAAAATTGTTCAAGTCTGACCAGCTTAGTCTTGACTAATTAATGTACACGTATAAGACCACAATTAAGATCATACTAATCGTTTATCGAGTTGAAAAATTAGTAATCTTTGTTTTATTTAGTGTAGGCCGTATTTGAAACCATCAATGATCAAAAATGATTTTTTTTGTTCATACAATAGCATGGGCCGAAAGATAATGTGGCGAGTGAAGACTGTTTAAAATACCGATTCCCTTCGTGTCTATCCCCGTACTGATGGAGATCCGTGAAAATGTCACAATGGAGTGGCGAACAATCAGTTGCAGAATATGGGGATTTACAGGTAAATTAAGTGAAAAATAAGTTCAATGGACCTGTCATATAATCCATTAGGGTATGATGTACAATATTGGTCAGGAGAAAAGGTTAAAATTTAAACTGTCAACCCTCAAAAGTCTTCCCTGAAAACAGACAAAAGCAAGAAAAGGGAAATAATTTTAGGGTTGGCATAGAAATCAACAAAAAGAGTCACCTTTCGGCCTTCAACAATGAGTAAAAACTGCAATCTGCTATAAAACTGACAAACGTGAAACATTTCAAATAAAAAAAATGCCAATAATGGACAGATAATATAAAAAATTACAGATTATACATATCCTACCGTAGTCTAAAATCGTTCATCTTGTCAGTTCGTTAGGTATTTGTGTTTGAACTTAACACACGGGGAAACTACGAATTGACGTCACTATGCTACTTCCGGCGTAGAAAAACTTTTGAATAAAAAAACATTTCTAAAGGTAAGTTTTCATTGTTGTTCTCAATTATTGCTAAAAAATGCCAATTTTCTAATGCCTGTTTCAATCCTGACTTCTGAATGTCTTAAAACATTCTAGAACTTCACAAAATCCCATTTCCGGCCTCCATTGCTTTGTGTACATTCCATTCAGCGTCATCAGTTTTGTGGCAGGCAATACAGGTCAAGCAAATCGTATTTTTAGGAATTTTAAAATGACATGCTCCTTACGTCTTTTGCGATTTTCCCGTGAAAAAAGCCCAACCAAAATGAAAGGAAAACTATATGAAAAAACGATGTCCATGCCATAATTTTGTACAGGAATATAGAGAAGGTTAATAAAAAACAATTTACATTTATTTTTCATTGAATTTTTTTTTTTTTATTCATTATGAAAAGATCGATATTCTGACCATCATGACTGTAGGTAAATATTCATACAAAATTCCATTGATGTCGAAAGGGATGGCAAAAAATTAGGTTTCCTGTGGAATAAATCCCAAAATTATTGCAAACTATTTTAACTTAATATCCCACAAAGAAATAACGTAATTGCCTTAGACTGAAAAATCCCCTAATTGACAGTAGAGCAATTTGATTGGGTAGAACGAATTGACATCACGTGATTTTGACGCCATTGAAATTTAATTGTAAACAAACAAGGTCAGAAGGTTCAGTATGGGACAGCATCGTACATTGAGTTACTTAGAAACAATTATGAGTTACCAAGCTTGACAATGCATGGTAATAAAAAATGAAAGCTAAGTCTACAGAAAAAATAAGAAAAAAATAGCCTTAGGATAACGACTTATCAACACACCTGGATAATGTAAACCAACTTATTTTTGCGAGCGATGTATTTTCGCGAATTTCGCGAGTAGGAAAATATGGAGAATATAAATTGTCGTGAATATGTAAAACTTTGAATTTCCCCTTACTCAACTTCATGAACTAAATTTGAGAATTGTCGTAAAATGGGCTAGCAAGGGTTAAATGCAAAATAAAGTATCCGCGAAAAGAAGTTGGTTTACGGTATACATTGTTTGTTAATCATGTTTTTTTTAATCTGTTTAACCCATTGTATGCCAGAGGGCCAATTTTGGGCCGATCTGTACATACTACTTGTACATTCAGTGTCAGAGGGCCGATGTTATTTTAGCGATGTTACCAACGTTGTCAACAATACAGAACTGTGACGTCGATCTCCCGCCACCTAAGAGCGCACTTGCCGTTGCATTTCAAAAATAGCGTATGGCTAATTTTTTATTCAGATTTTATTTGTTTGTCGCTAAAATTAGCTCACTGTTTCTCACTTTTCAATGAAGACTTGTGAGTGATCCCGCTAGATGTGTTTTTGTCTTTTTGACACATTCCCCATTTCCATTTAATTTCCTATTTTTTAGAAACACGCCTGGTGTATTTGCAAGAAGCAGGACCTGCTTACACTTCTGAAGCACCTGAGGTCGCCCCAATTTTTGTGTCCGTTTTTCTCGTTTGTTTTCAAGATACAATTATGAATGACCTTGAATGTGTGTTTAATCTGTTCCCGTGTTTGTTTTTTGTCTATCAATACTCTGTAGTCCATTTGTTCTTTTACCTGCATAACATTTTTTACGATTCAAATGTTTTGTACAGCTTTGCAATAATTTTGGTGTTTGTTTTTTTCTTTCTTTTGCACATAGTACAGACAGATTCTGTTTTTGTTTTGGATTTTCTTTTAGAAATTGTGTGTGGGTGTGGAAAAGGGGGGGAAGGAGGGGGGGGGGGGGGGGGGGGGGGGTGTTAGGCCGAGTAAGTCATTAGCATATACATGGCTAATAAATAAATAGATTTCACAATTTTAGATATATTCATTATTCGTCCACACATACATGATTATGTTTACATTTTTTATGAAGTCCATTCCCACATCTAACACAAACAGTTCTCGTTCTCTTTCTCCCATCCCACCAGTTTCTGTCTGTACAACCGCTACAATCTTTTTCCTTTCCGGAGTCGTATGCGAGCATTATTTGGTTCATGATTAGGGAGTCTTTGCTGACACGATAAAAGATGCTCTTGTGCGAGATCCTCAATTATACTTTGCAGAAATGATAACCTAGAGAGACATGGTGCATCACTATTTTGTTTATAAAGTATATAAGCATTTTTCACCATTCTTTGTAGTAGATTGAATACAACTTTTTTCCATACTTTCATAGTTTTCTATCATCGGCATATGCGCTGACAAGCTGATCAGCTAGATCTACTCCTCCCATTTTTGTGTTATAATGTTCAATCAATTTTGGTTTCCCGTTACTATTAAGTTCGGCTCTACATGCTGTGGATAACAGACGGACAGGTTTCCTACGCCTAGCCTCCTTATACACACATAGCAATAATTGTCCTTGTCTTAAAAACTTCGCTTCGTTTTCATTAATTGTCGGGTTTTTTATAGAGCTTGGCATGGCACGATTTTTACGTAAAGTTCCAGTCATAAATGTCCCTTTCCGCAGTAGTTCTTTTGCTAAATCAATTGACGTGAAAAAGCTGTCTGTGACAATGTGGTAGTATTTATTAAAAAAATTGCACGAGTCTAAAAGTGAATTTTCTACGTAACTTCCCTGTAACATTCTAGCAGGGGTTGGGTCATAACGCTTTCCTTTATATACATTAAGATGAACAATGTATCCCGTTATTGATTCAGCAAGCACCCATAATTTAACACCGAAATTCTCTGCCTTTGAGGGTATATATTGAATCATTATTGACCTGCCCCGTGTTCCTATCAAACTTTCGTCTATGCTTAAGGATTGCTTTGGTGTATAATATTGTTTAGATTTTGCATTAAACAAATCAACGAAGTATTGAAATTTTCCGGTCGGGGAATACTGTGGATCATCACGGTAAGGAATCATAGCATTGTTAGTTATATGAAAAAACTTCAAATCAATTAGAACCGGTTCCTTGAAAACATGTCTCTATACCATTTTGTTGATTGGCTAGCAAACTTTGTATTCCAATATTCGGTTATAACCAGTTTCTTCATGATACCCATATTGAGAATACATGTAACCGCTAAAAACGCTTTCAGGTCTCTCAATGTTAAAACCCCAACTTTGAACCAGTCATGCAGGCGCGAGAATTGTTGAATTCTGTCTTTACTAGCAATAGTCTGCTGCATACCTGCAAAGAAATAGGTTTTATAAGTTTTCCATCGAAAGTTACTTTTTCAATTGAAACTGTTTGTTTTTATAGAAGCAAGTGGTTATAATTTTCTCACTAAAATGTACCTTTTCTCCACGAAAAAAAGGAGCTAGCGCTTCAAGATAGCTTTTTATTGTTTTGATGAGAAATAAGGCAGCACATCGATCATGAGGGGGCTCATTGTCTTAACTTCTGACTTTTATATATAAAATGCCAAAATAACTTTTATAAAGCAAATATGCAGCTCAAATGTTCGACAGAAGTTATGTCCGGTTTTGAATTATAAAAATGCTCTATATTTATCAATTCCTTGGTGCCAGATGTATACATAAAGAATGGATCGATAAAATATGTACATATAAATAGTACCTGTTGGTTTCTGTAACTATTTGTCTCAAGAAATCCATTGTCATAAACAGGAAAAAATAAGATATAGGTCTTGAATTCCTTGGAGGAGTGTCTTGAAGTCCAACATTCTCTGCAAAGTTTTGTTGCATTTCATCTATTTCTGGTGGGTAGATTCTAAACCATGGTCGTTGGTTCGGCACATTTTCATCTTCGCTACACTCCGATTCTGTGATCTCTTGAGCTAGATCAACATCTGAATCTGTTTCACTTTCAATATTGGAAACTTCGGAATCTTCGGAAATGTCTGACATTTTGGAAACGCAATGCCAATAGTTCCAAAAATGACGTCATTTTTATGCCCCACCTACGATAGTAGAAGGGGATTATGTTTTCTGGTCTGTGCCTCCGTTCGTCCGTCCGGTTAAAGTTTTTGGTCGAGGTAGTTTTTGATGAAGTTAAAGTTACATCAACTTGAAACTTAGTACACATGTTCCCTATGATATGATCTTTCTAATTTTAATTCCAAATTAAAGTTTTGACCCCAATTTCACGGTCCACTGAACATAGAAAATGATAGTGGGAGTGGGGCATCCGTGTACTATGGACATATTCTTGTTTTTTAATTGTGACGTCACTTAAATGTAGAAAATCACAAGCACTTTTTGAAAAATTGTGAAAAGGGGGGGGGGGTCATTTCGTTCATTTTGTTTCTTTATCAGAACCTTCCGCCGATAATTCTGTTTTCAATATTGCCTTCCCCTTACATCTAAAGCCGGCAAAACAGTATATATATTTTTTTTTTGCGACGCCAGAAAAATAGCGTGGTCTGTCTTATAAAAACTCAAATTGGGAAAGTCACTGAGTGTGATCAATCATGAGCTTATAAGTACCCCTTTTTATCTACGTGTTGGTACAAATATTTATTTTATTCCTAATAAAATATACATTTTTTATTCTCTTACATGTGTAACATTCCAAACACAAGATTTCGCTTCATGACATGAAAATATTTTATTAACTGGATTTTTGTGTCAAAAATGTCGGTTATTGATTTGGGGATGTACGGCGGGCGGGCGGCAACCAAATGTTGTCCGTGCATTTACTCATGAAGCGTTCAACCAAACCTTTTAAAATTTTAATATGTTGTTACTGACAACAAAATGGAGGTCAAGTTCAATAATGACGATTTTGACTTTTACCGTTCAGAAGTTACGGTTCTTGAAAGTTTAAAAAATGTTGTGTCCGTGCATTTACTCATGAACTGTTCAACCAAACCTTTTAAAATTTTAATATGTTGTTACTGACAACATAACGGAGGTCAAGTTCAATAATGACGATTTTTACTTTTACCGGTCAGGAGTTACGGTTCTTGAAAGTTTAAAAAATGTCGTGTCCGTGCATTTACTCATGAACCAGTCAACCAAACCTTTTAAAATTTTAATATGTTGTTACTGACAACAAAATGAAGGTCAAGTTCAATAATGACGATTATGACTTTTATCGTTCAGGAGTTACGGTTCTTGAAAGTTTAAAAAATGTCGTGTCCGTGCATTTACTCATGAAACAGTCAACCAAACCTTTTAAAATTAAATATGTTGTTACTGACAACAAAATGGAGGTCAAGTTCAATAATGACGATTATGACTTTTATCGTTCAGGAGTTACGGTTCTTGAAAGTTTAAAAAATGTCGTGTCCGTGCATTTACTCATGAACCAGTCAACCAAACCTTTTAAAATTTTAATATGTTGTTACTGACAACAAAATGGAGGTCAAGTTCAATAATGACGATTATGACTTTTATCGTTCAGGAGTTACGGTTCTTGAAAGTTTAAAAAATGTTGTGTCCCTGCATTTTCTCATGAACCGTTCAACCAAAACCTTTTAAAATTTTATTTTAGATATTTTCAAAATCCTAGGTAGGTGGACTTAGTAATTTTTTCTTACTTTATGCATTAAGGGCACACAGTTTGTCCTGCTAGAGGGTCATTTTCTATCTAGTTTATATGTTGTTATTGTTGACAACATGGAAGTCAAGTTTGATATTGATAATCACAAATTTTACCTATTAGGAGTTTTGGTCCTTGTAATATTGATAAATGCCAGAAATAAATGTTAAAGAATCCGGTTTACTGTCATTTTGACAGCTCTTGTTACTCTCAATCTTGGTTTGCATCGTCCGTCCGTCCAAATTATGTATCAACATATTCTCAGTAAGTAACAATTTTAGTTTTATTCCCGGAGCGGGGGGATGTTTGAGGTCAAATGCAGGACGGGGTTTCTTCGTGAAAATATCAAGGATGAGCAATTGTTAAAATAAAACAGCCGGAACACAAAAGGGGTAAAAGATTATTTTAATTCAGAAAAAAAATTGCGCTCACCAGCGTGCCAAAAGATAATGTCGAGATCATAATTTTGCCTAAAAAATATTTAGGATCCATAATTTAATCCAAATTTCCAATCTTGAAAACTGAATGATTGCTTCATAAACGTTAAATGAAATTTAATGAAATACTTATAGAAAATCATATTTTACATGATGAAATGTATGCACCACCTATTTGAATGTTTCTGATGGTATATAATTTGTTATTGAAGAAACATTTATTTATATATATTATATAGATATCAATTTTAACAAGTAACAATATTGCATTATTCCGGAAATATCGGAATTGCCATATCACATGCTGTTAACCATCATTCATTTCTCAATAGAACTTTATTCTATTGTTGATGTCACAAAACCTCTTTTACCTTCACAACGACGTCCAAAACAAGCCTTGGCACTGAACGTAGAATTTTGAAATTTTACAGTGGCAGCGAAAGGGTTAAGAATGATATTTGGTGAATCAGTCAATCAAATGATTTACCTTTGTTTCTTTTTCAATGTTGACATTCTTTTCAATTAAATAATTGTACATGCTCAAAGCATGCAGTATCCATCTCTTGCTAAGAGGTTAAATTAAAGTTTACATGAATACAGATTTAATGAAGTAAAATTATTCTCTTGCAAGTGAATAATTCATCATCAATGTTCCTTAGCAGATAGTTTTATTGACAAAATTGAACCATACTGGCAGCTAAAAGCTATATATTATTTCACTATTTCACTGTCATTATTGATTGAACAAATAAATCTTATTTTATATATTTTTAGGCCCCATTTATGGGCATTATGTTTTCTGGTGTGTGTCCGTCCGTCTGTTTGTTCGTCCGTCTGTTCGTTTGTCCGTTTGTCCCACTTCAGGTTAAAGTTTTTGGTCGATTTAGTTTTTGATGAAGTTAAAGTCCAATCAACTTGAAACTTAGTCCACATGTTCTCTATGATATGATCTTTCTAATTTGAATGCCAAATTAGAGATTTTTCCCCATTTTGACAGCCCACTGAACGTAGAAAATGATCGTGTGGATGGGGCATCCATGTACAGGGGACACATTCTTGTTTTATACATCTCATAGCTAGTGCCTCTTTAAAACACATGTACAAATGTATGTAGTATAATCATGAATCGATGATATATGGTTGTATTGTTGAATTTCAGGCGAGTGCAATGGCAGTGGACTGCACTGGACAATTTGCAGTCTTAGCTGGGTAAGTAATTAGTTTTGATGCCTTGGATTTGTCTCTCCTGTATATAAAAGAACATGTGGTGTGATTGCCAATGAGACAACTCTTCCCAAGAGACCAAATTTTAATGACACAGAAATTGTGAATGCTACAGAATACAAGACATACGTGCTGTAGGGATGCAGCAACCATAAGGAGAGTGTAAGGCCAAATAAAAAAGTATGTGTGGTTCCAGTTACATCTGAAAAAAAGTTAGGGTAGGTAGGTAGGGATTTTTTTTATTTTATGGGTTGTTTTTTTTACATTGAGTCTGTGGGAGCAATATATTGACTTTAACAGTGCTTAATGAAAAATGACAATAAAATCTTTAGGGTAGGCTATTTTTAATCCGAAAAAGTAGGGACGGTAGGGTTACTGGAACCACACATATATTTTTGTTTGGCCTAAACTATTCGTATCAAGCTTTACATTTCATAAGTGCATGTACAAAAGAAAATGTACAATGTATTTCAAGAGTTTTGATCTGAAGTGTCTGTCTGGCATATGTCATTTGTATGTTCAATGTACATATTCACCTCATTTTCATATTTCAGCTATGTAAATGTCTCACTTCATATAAGTAGTAGGATGACTACATAACTGTCACTACATGTATATTTGGTATTTTGGATCTTTGCAAGGTCTACATTTCCATGAGTTAGGGTTTCACCTGAACTTGAGCTCATTTCATGAATCCATGGACATGGTATATATGCTCAGCTATGTTGTCATCTTTGATACATTTACATGTACTACAAATGTATAAGCCATTGGTTGACTATTAAAATATTGTAATACTAGATGTCTGTTTGCAGGTTTTATCAGACTTTGACCTCATTTGCATGGTTTATTGGTCAAAATTATTTTTTTATGCCCCACCTTCAATACACCTACGATAGTAGAGGGGCATTATGTTTTCTGGTCTGTGCATCCGTTCTTTCATCCGTTCAACCATATATATGCATTCGTCTGTCCCGCTTCAGGTTAAAGTTTTTGGTCACGGTAGTTTTTGATGAAGTTGAAGTTCAATCAACTTGAAACTTAGTACACATGTTCCATATAATATGATCTTTATAATTTTAATGCTAAATTTGAGTTTTTACCCCAATTTCACGGTCCACTGAACATAGAAAATGATAGTGCGAGTGGGGCATCAGTGTACTGGGGACACATTCTTGTTTTAGTTATGTCTTTTTCATGGATATACATGTTATATAAAATGTATACTATCAAATATGATATAAAAAATATCAATGTAAATCTGAAATGGATAACAAACTCATTTTCTATATGGAAAAGATCCACATGCCATTTTGTTTATGATAAGATTGCCTAAAATTTGTGAAGACACGATTACAATAACTCATATTTACCCTGGTACTTGATGTTCTCTTTTTTTTGTAGCCGGAAAGTGATGACCTTGGTAGATTTAGACAATCCAACAGATAGAGTAACAAAATTAACAAGACAGAGTAAATTTGATATAAGTTGTGTACAGTGGCATCCATACCCTGTTTGTGGAGACCTGTTTGCAACAGCTGTAAGTTTGTTTGTTTTGTTCATTAGCTAAAACATAAGAGATACTTTGTCACTTAAGGCAAAATGCATAGATCGTGTAGGTAAAGGTAATATCTTTGGTTAGCTTGCTTGCTAGCTGGACCGGGAAGTCATTATAAAGTTAGGTTTCTACCCTCCGTTAAGAGTGGACTTGTCCGACAGATAACCAATCTATCTGTCTGTAGGAGTAAACTACTCCAAAAGGAGGGTAGTATACCTTACTTATTAATGACTTCTCGGTTCAGCTGACCAGCAAGCTAATCATAGATATTACCTTTACTTACACACTCAATGCATTTTGCTGTTATTTGTGTAATTTATTTATGATCTGTTCTAAGGTACTATATATATGTGCCTGGACTTCCTGTTAATTGTAAAACAAATGCCATTCAACGCAAATATTGTATGGTGGAATATTTTTAGGGAGTTTAAATTTCACAAGTTCTAGGTCAAATCTGTAAGTAGGGATTTCTTTTTGGTTTTTCTTGTCCCTGGTGCTATGAATGTCAAATCTGACCTATGAATTATCTTATTTGTGTAAAATGTAATGCTAAATCTTCTTATGAGAACATTGTTCTGTGATGCATGTACATATATATAGTTTTTATACGACCGCAAAAATTAAAAATTTTTTGGTCGTATATTGGTATGATGTTGGCGTCGTCGTCGTCGTCGTCCGAATACTTTCAGTTTTCGCACTCTAACTTTAGTAAAAGTGAATAGAAATCTATGAAATTTTAACACAAGGTTTATGACCACAAAAGGAAGGTTGGGATTGATTTTGGGAGTTTTGGTCCCAACATTTTAGGTATTAGGGGCCAAAAAGGGCCCAAATAAGCATTTTCTTGGTTTTCGCACGATAACTTTAGTTTAAGTAAATAGAAATCTATGAAATTTTGACACAAGGTTTATGACCACAAAAGGAAGGTTGGGATTGATTTTGGGAGTTTTGGTTCCAACAGTTTAGGAATTAGGGGCCAAAAAAGGGCCCAAATAAGCATTATTCTTGGTTTTCGCACAATAACTTTAGTATAAGTAAATAGAAATCAATGAAATTTAAACACAAGGTTTATGACCACAAAAGGAAGGTTTGGATTGATTTTGGGAGTTGAGGTCTCAACAGTGTAGGAATTAGGGGCCAAAAAGGGGCCCGAATAAGCATTATTCTTGGTTTTCGCACCATAACTTTAGTATAAGTAAATAGAAATCTATGAAATTTAAACACAAGGTTTATGACCATAAAAGGAAGGTTTGGTTTGATTTTGGTAGTTTTGGTCCCAACAGTTCAGGAATAAGGGGCCCAAAGGGTCCAAAATTGAACTTTGTTTGATTTCATTAAAAATTGAATAATTGGGGTTCTTTGATATGCCGAATCTAACTGTGTATGTAGATTCTTAATTTTTGGTCCCGTTTTCAAATTGGTCTACATTAAAGTCCAAAGGGTCCAAAATTAAACTTAGTTTGATTTTAACAAAAATTGAATACTTGGGGTTCTTTGATATGCTGAATCTAAAAATGTACTTAGATTTTTTATTATTGGCCCAGTTTTCAAGTTGGTCTAAATCGGAGTCCAAAATTAAACTTTGTTTGATTTCATTAAAAATTGAATAATTGGGGTTCTTTGATATGCCAAATCTAACTGTGTATGTAGATTCTTAATTTTTGGTCCCGTTTTCAAATTTGTCTACATTAAAGTCCAAAGGGTCCAAAATTAAACTAAGTTTTATTTTAACAAAAATTGAATTCTTAGGCTTTTTTGATATGCTGAATCCAAACATGTACTTAGATTTTTGATTATGGGCCCAGTTTTCAAGTTGGTTCAAATCAGGATCCAAAATTATTATATTAAGTATTGTGCAATAGCAAGAAATTTTCAATTGCACAGTATTCAGCAATAGCAAGAAATCTTCAATTGCACAGTATTGTGCAATGGCAAGAAATTTTCAATTGCACAGTATTGCGCAATAGCAAGAAATATCTAATTGCACAATAATTGGAATCATCTTTCTTTGTCCAGAATAGTAGTTGAATCAACTTAAATCATTGTTTTATACAATACACAATGTATATTCACTTTTACTATCAACTGATAAATTAAAACAATCTTTACCATTCAGTGATAACAAGCGCTTTATTTTACATTTTAATATTTTATGATGTATTTAAATGAGTAGTTATTGTTGCAAACTCCATTAGAAATTTGAATTGAGATCAGTTTTGGAAAAAGGGAAAAGGGGGGGGGGGGGGGTGGTAAATTTTTCTCATTTCAGATTTCATAAATAAAAAGAAAATTTCTTCAAACATTTTTTTTGAGAGGATTAATATTCAACAGCATAGTAAATTGCTCAAAGGCAAAAAAAATATTTTAAGTCTCATTAGACCACATTCATTCTGTGTCAGAAACCTATGCTGTGTCAACTATTTAATCACAATCCAAATTTAGAGCTGAATCCAGCTTGAATGTTATGTCCATACTTGCCCCAACTGTTCAGGGTTCAACCTCTGCGGTCATATAAAGCTGCGCCCTGTGGAGCATCTGGTTTAAATTTCTCTAATTATATACATATAATATTTGCAATCTTCTATATTGATAATGGATTATGTGCCCGTCCGAAGTCGGGATTCTGTAATTCAGTGGTTGTCTTTTGTTTATGTGTTACATATTTGTTTTTCGTTCATTTTTTTACATAAATAAGGCCGTTAGTTTTCTCGTTTGAATTGTTTTACATTGTCTTATCGGGGCCTTTTATAGCTCACTATGCGGTATGGGCTTTGCTCATTGTTATGGGCCGTACGGTGACCTATAGTTGTTAAGGTCTGTGTCTTTTTGGTCTTTTGTGGATGGTCTCATTGGCAATCATACCACATCTTTTTTTTTATATCAACATTAAACTTTGTGTCACCATATTATATAAAGATATTATAATTGAAGGACTATGTTGTTATTTTCAGTGTAACCAGAGATTAGATTTATTTTCTTGGACCAGTTATGGAAATATTAATCAGAAATGTTCTATGAGAGGACATTCCAGAACGGTCAGGTATTTGTCTTGGACTTAAGAGATGATAGTGATACACAACCATGTTAGTGGTCTAATGATATATAAAACTTTAAAAAAAATGGTACATGTATTATTAATATAAAATATAAGACAACTATCCATCAGAGACCACATGATGTGGATGTTATCCACTATACTCATTATGAGTAAAACCCAAACTGTAAGTGAAGCAATTATTGACCTTGACTTGACAAATGTAAAACATTTAAAATAAGAAAAGCCAATGGCCTGATAATGTACACAACAATAAAGAAAAAGAAATTATAAAGAGACACCTACCAACGACAGGCACATATATATGATAGACAGCAAAAAAATAAATCTACTTTTCAACATGGAGTGACATGATTCAAAATGTCTTAAAAATGCATACACAATTTGTTGTGATTAAATGTTTTAATGGAGTGTTAAAATACTGTGCTAAAAGAAAAAAATTGAAACTATGTGATTGTTTGAATTTGGTAATTATGCCCCACCTACGATAGCAGAGGGGCATTATGTTTTCTGGTCTGTGCGTTCGTTCGCCCTTCCATCTGTCCTTCTGTCCGTTCGTCCTGCTTCAGGTTAAAGTTTTTGGTCAAGGTAGTTTT
Source organism: Mytilus galloprovincialis (assembly GCA_037788925.1). NCBI lineage: Eukaryota > Metazoa > Mollusca > Bivalvia > Mytilida > Mytilidae > Mytilus > Mytilus galloprovincialis. Next base: position 40,040,295 of record CM075333.1, on the reverse strand, counting down.
AGGCAATCTGATCAACTTAAAACTCAGTACACATGTGCCCTATGATATGATCTTTCTAATTTTAATGCCAGATTAGTGTTTTGACCCAAATTTTAACGGTTCACTGAACATAGAAAATGACAGTGCAAATTTCAGGTTAAAGTTTTTGATCAAGGTAGTTTTTGATGAAGATGAAGTCCAATCAACTTGAAACTTAGTATACATGTTCCCTGTGATATGATCAAATGCCAAAATTAGAGTTTTTACCCCAATTTCACGGTCCACTAAACACAGAAAATGATAGTGCGAGTGGGACATCCATGTACTATGGACACATTCTTGTTTTTTTTTATATCCTCAATATTTTAAGAATTTTTTATTTTTTTATTTTAGTGATTTAGATTGGTCTCCCTTTGATGTCAACATAATTGCTTCCTGTTCTGTGGACTCATACACACATTTGTGGGATATAAGGTATTTACTATTAGACAATTCTATATGCATGAATACATATTTTTGGCACAGATTTCTTATGAATAAAAAGGGGTATTAATGTAATAGCAACCCAAAACTAATCCCCAAAAATACATCTATAAAACAGTGTATACTTATTGACTGGGTATGAGTGGAATAGTAAGTTTATTGTCCCCAAGATGCAACTATTGCCCTAAGGCAAAGCAGAGAGAAATAGTTGTATCCGAGGGAACAATTAACTTGCTATTTCACTAATATCCAGTCAGTAAGTGTTTTATTATATCGAAGAAGACAACAGACAATAAACAGCAGGGGAAAATACACTATTGTTATATAAAAAGCAGAAACCCAACCATATTGTTTAACATTAATTTCATAAATATTGGAAATGCTAAGGCTACGTTCTGCACTGACATCAAACCTAGATGAAATAGGTAAACTGTGATGTCTCAACACCCACAGTATTTCAAAATCCTCCTATTCTGTAGTTCCATTTAAATTTAGCGCAACATAATGATGATTGCTGGCAAATAGTTTCATTGAGATCGTTTGAAACTTTTGAGCAGTCAACATGTCAACGCTTGAAATTTGAAAAATAGTCAAATATCATGAACTTATTTTATTTAGAAAATGATAACTGAGGTATAATAACATATGATATTGTATCTCCAGCTCTAAAGCACTCTGACTACATAGACGGGCTTAATTGTACTGTCAATCATATCACTGAACAATTAGCAGCATCAGCTCTGCTTCAATCTCTGCCCTTACTCTGCTGAAGAGAAAAAAATGATTATAAGAAGGTAGGACATTTTGTCATTTGCTAAACCAATGTTTTATTAAACAAGAATAGATTTTACAGTTAATGAATTATCCAGGAAATGGTGATAAGAATATTAAGATAGTAAAGAAAGGGTTTTGTAAACTTACAATTAATAATTTGATTTTCATCCTAACAGGGATCCTAAGAAACCATCAAATTCATTTCAGACAGTAGGTAAGTGATGTCACACTCAAAAAGTTATTGTCTCTATGTAAGAAGGTATACAAAAACATATCTACATTAAGTGCATTAAATGTAAGAAAAAAAACCAAAAAAACCTGAAGGCCTGATTTTGGCTAAAAAAAAACACACAAAAAACAATTATGACAGCCAATACACAATGATAACTACTGCTTTATAGGCTCCTCAATTGGTACAAACACTAAAAGAAAGTGGCTTGGGTTAAACACATTTCTGTGAGTTCAACTCTCTCCTTTCCTTGGACAACAGTGGTTAACAGTTCAACAATAGGATAGATCTAGAAAATCCTTGACTTGACTTATCAAAATTAGTTCCATATTGAGCTCAAGCAAGCAACAAAAAATGACAAGAGACATCAAGTACTAACCTTACTCGACTTGTAGTTACTGAAAGCTAGTTAGTAGTTCAATTTCAACTAAAAGATAATGAAACATTTGTATTATGCTATCTAAAAACAGTTTAGTTGTTTTGCTTTAAGGACAACATCAAAAGTTCAATGTAGTTTTTTCACTGACCCCCTCCCCCTCTCCCCTCTTAACTTAATTTGGGAAAAATTGATTGTGCAATATAGATAACAAAACTTGCAACATTTTAACCCCCCACCCCCAAACTATTTGATTTCTGTTGTTTTATCCTACGTTGAACATTTGATGTCGTCCCTTAATGCATGATAAATCAATGAAAATGAAGAATTTGAAATTTATGGCTAATTATAAAGTCCACATATCAAAAATTGAGATCATGTCAAAATATGACAAAATTTACCTTTGTTTCTGAGCTTTACTGATATAAGGAATATTATATAAAAAAAATAATATTAAAATAGTCGAAATTGTAGATTGTGACATTGTTTAGTACACGTATGTTATCTTAACCTTTACTTCCATAAAAATAATAAAAACTAAATCACATGCTGTCTTTTATTCTAGCTGGAGCATCTCAAGTAAAATGGAACAAAGTGACTAATAACCTATTTGCTACAACACATGAAGGAGATGTAAGGCTATGGGATCCAAGAGTAAGTTATCAATGTAGAATTAGCAAACCATAGTTTACACTTGATGTATTTCTGTTCCATAGACAAATATAGGTTTCAAAACTTTAAATATTAACTTGACTCTTTAAACATTTTTTCAAAAGCTTTATATATCTTTTATGAGGAAAGGTCAAACAAAAAATTGTGAATCAAGATTTTTATGCCTCATTTATGGGCATTATGTTTTCTGGTCTGTGCGTCTGTCTGTTCGTTCGTCTGTACGTTCGTCCATTAGTCCTGCTTCAGGTTAAAGTTTTTGGTTAAGGTAGTTTTTGATGAAGTTGAAGTCCAGTCAACTTGAAACTTAGTAATCATGTTCCCTATGATATGATCTTTATAATTTTAATGCCAAATTAGAGATTTTATCCCATTTTCACGGTCTACTGAACATAGAAAATGATAGTGCGGATGGGGCATCCGTGTACTTTGGACACAGTCTTGTTTAAATTTTATTGGATATTTGATTTGATTTCATAGTTTGCTAAAGTCTGCATGCATGGCTATTGTAATTTGTACTTCGTTCAATATTTGAACTTGTAATTCATCTTCACCCATGAAATCTAGGAAAATTGGTTTTCCCACGAATAACACTGAATCCACAGTATTTCACATCACTTGGTGTTGTGAGACATTTTAAGATAGAAGGGCAACTTGTCTGCTTAAGGTGGTACCCAACACTTTCACCAAAATTAATTTGGCTTGTTTAATTTTCATAAAATTTTGTCAAATTATTTACTTTGACCCTTTAACAAAAATATAAAAATTTCAAAAATTTCAAAAACCGTTTTGTCAGAAAAATTACACTGGTTATATAGCAGTTTGACAAACACCAATTTTGATCATTGAGAAGCTTAATATTCCTTTTACAACACAACGTTATTAAAATGTTTAGCTGACTTTACAGAGTTATCTCCCTGTAGTGTTAGGTACCACCTTAATTGGTGATATCTAACAACTTTAAAAACAAATTACTTGAATGATAGCAGTATTCTCTTTGTTGTTTTTTTCAGAAGGGAAGTTCACCTCTTCAGTATATAGCTGCTCATTTATCAAAGATCCATGGTTTAGACTGGAGTCCAGACAGTGAGACAAACTTTGCAACCTCAAGCCAGGATGGTACTGTCAAGGTTAGTGTAAAATAATGAGAATGTTAGAAATATGCTTTTACTATTCTTAGCTCGCTTGGTTGAAACGCTTCTTTTCAATTTGTTAACATTATTTCATGATCTTTATGATATTCTTGATGCTAATTCCTGTCTGTTCCACACATTAAGTGATGTAGGTATAAGTTTAAATGTACTTGAACTGGTGTAACAAACCATTACAGAAACCCAACATATCACATTTTACCTGATACTTGTTTTATTATTAATTTTCTATCATATATAGGGCTTTGATAAGTGCATGATAAACAGTTAAGATTCACCTTTTAATGGTTTGAATCATTTTAAGATCCGATGGGTCCGGCAAGGAGTGTTTACTTCAATTTTTTTGCCCTAATTGGTGGTGAGTGGTAGCATTCAGGTAGTGTTCCTTCTTCAAATATGATTTTGCATTAAAATAAGTATTAGATGGCCCAAGGTTTCTGTCCTTTGTGATTGGTTGTTAGGCAACTTTAAAAGAGAAAAAACTACATTGTAAGGAAATCATATAAAGAAAGTGGACAGCAAAAGATCATTAGAAAAATGGGGCCGATGTATAGTGTACATTTTAAATATGTACAAACCTATAGATAACTTAGCATACAATATTCCCTTGTATTGCAGTATCATGTATATTAATGGTTATTGCATTATCTTGTATATAAATTGTTATTGCACTATTGCAATATCATGTATAAATAGACAATAATAGTGCATTGACTTGACATATCAACGATATAAGGATGAGGCTTAGAAACGGGAAAATGCGAGGCTGTGCCTGGACTATTATTGTCTTTATACTGCAATCTTAGAAAACCATTTCCAAGTGTTGTTTAGTGTGTTAATGTTATTTATTTGATTTAAATATTGGGGGAAATCTCCCTTTAAAAAGGCCTCATATCACACAGCCGGAGAAATATACAACATGGTGAAATGTACATCATTACCTGTTGAAAACCGCAATCAATGGTGAACGAATTTGTTTGTTTATAGACTGAAATATTAACAATAAACATAAAACATAATGATTTATGATTGCAAACAAAAAATATTAACACGTGAAATATGTTTTTTCCAAAAATTGTAAAATAAACAAGTTTGAGTCGTTAAAATGCATCGTTGTTTACATTGGAAGCAAGAACAGGTTGTAGAGGTCGTATGAATAAATAAATATAATTTCAACAATATCTATTTAAATATTCAGGAGGAAAAGTGATATCAGGTCAGTGACTGTATATGACATAGAAATATACGGTCAACGCATTTTGACTGCTCAAATAGAACAAGTGCAGTATAATAATGGTTATTGCACTTTTGTTATATCATGAATAATATTTGAATGTATATTTTCAGTTTTGGGATACCTCAAACCCTCGTCAGAGTAAAGGTGTTATTACGTCAGGTTCTCCTGTATGGAGAGCTAGGTACACAGTAAGTCTTCTTTAAATCATAAGCTTTATCAATATTTTTAGGAGTAACTTATGTTTTATAATGAGAATTTTTTTTTATTATACACAATTCTTGTTGTGGAAATTTAATTATATTTTTTGTCCATTAATTTTGGATTTTCCATTTGCACACAATAAACAAAAATAAAAAGATGTTGTATGTCCCGTATTTTTAAAAACTTTTTTCTACATATATATAGTCAAAACAAAAATTATTCTTGTAGCCATTTGGCCATGGACTAATAACAGCTGTTGTCCCCCAACTGAGAAGGGGAGAAAACTCTCTTTATTTGTGGAATCTTGAGAATTATGTAGCACCTGTACATCAGTTTGTCGGCCATCAAGACGTTATTTTAGAATTTGAATGGAGAAAACAAGCAGAAGGTAATTTAATATAAATTGATTTAATTTAATTAAAATTCTATATTTACACAAACACTTCTTACAATACTCAAATCATCAAGTTCCCTTGAAGATTGACCTCAATTTTTTTTTTTTTATTATTGTTCAATGACCAAGAAATGGCCACTTGCTGATTCAATAATTCATGTAAAAAAAATTTAATTGTTTTATTAGGCCACACCAATTTAATTCCTTGTTCGACGGACCCGCCCGCACCTATTTTTTTCAAAACAGATTTTTTTAATTTTTTTTATATTCCCGCTTCCTGCATCCGGAAATGTAATCATGTCCATTTCCCGCACTGTTTTTTTTTTTTTTGTGTAAATATTATAAAAAGATATCAACATTTGTTTTTTAAAATCACATTCTAACCTGTTTATTATGATTTTAAACCTATAAGCACCCCATAACACTGTAAATATCTGTGAGAATATTTGTTTCAGCATGAAACGTGGGGGTGCTCCGATATAAATATATAACAGCGGAAATACCTGTACAGAACAAAACATTGGTTTCTTTCCCCTTACTTATATTCCCTATCAAAAAATGTTCGTTGTTAGAATAAAGTACAAAGAACTTCTGAAGGATATGCCTTCAACTGCAATTATATTGTATGCTGGCGAAACAAAACTATACATAGCCGCTGCATGTTTATGTACCTGTCCTGATTGATTCAGGGGCCTGTCGTTCAGCAGTTATAGTTTGTAGATGTGGTTCATTGGTATTTTCCCGTTTGGATATATAAATTAGATAATTGGTTTTCCTGTTCGAATTGTGTACACCAATAATTGTGGGGTCCCTTAAAGCTTGCTGTTTGATCTGGATCAAAGGCCGTACTTTGACCTGTGTTTGTTATTATCAGGTTGTGAACAGCCCTCCCTCAGACTTGACAACGGGTAATTTTACTGTTGTAGAAAAAGAAATACCAAGAATTTGTAGTGCTACTACACAAAACCTTGGAAAATTTAGATTTTTTTTACTCAAAAAGAGGAGAAATTATACATCATATTTTAAACAATTTTTCTAAAAGAGGTGTCCACTTATTTTGAATAATATTAAAGAATCATTAAATAAACTATTTATAAAGTAAATGTGTTAACATGGTTTAAGTCCAGGAATATTACAAAATTCTTGGACATGTTTTGCCCATTTAATACAAGATAGATATATAGATCTTTGGGAACATATGAGCCCTTTTCTACTAAAAGCTGTTTTTTACAAAGAAATATATTATGACTTTAAGATATTGACCCCTCATAAAAGGGATATTTACATTATAACATTAAGGGGTTGTTCCCAACCTGATTATGACTTAATGTAGATAGAGAATTGGCCCATTGTATGTCACACATACATAGACCAGATTGAATTATACAATTATTTCTTGGTGAACATGGTGAACAGGGAAAAAATACTTCATAAATTAAAGAAATGTCAAAGTACAAGTCATAAATATGAGTTTTAATATTGTCAAAACCTAGTATTTTATGTTTACAAAAAAAAATATATAATCGCTCGCCTTTACTTTTCCAGCTTCGCCTCAAAAAATTTCAAATCAAATATTTTTTTATTAAAATTTTCAAATCGCTCGCTCGCCCCAATTTTTGGAGTCCAAAAATCCGTAGAACAAGAAATTAAATTGGTGTGGCCTTATTTTAAGTTTTTTTTCACAGATTTTGCTCTATTTCAATTATTGATTTTTTATTAAAACATATTGATTTATGATAATTTTACAAAGAGATTTAGAGAGTATTTGAGTTTTTTTTTTCTATGTATAAAGGTCTCAAGGACTATCACCTTGTCACATGGTCTAAAGATCAAAGTTTACGGATATGGAAAATAGACCAACACTTACAAAAGGTAACTGTAATTCTATAAATGATTATTTAACAGATATTTTGTGTGGTTTTGCATGAAAATCTGGATACAAATGATACATTTAGAATTTAAAATGTGAGTTATAACTTTTAAAATAATATAAATCATGTCAAATTTTTTGCAATGATATAAACCTCATATAACAGTTAAAATGATATAAATCATATCAAATGTTTTGCAATGATATAAACCTCATATAACAGTTAAAATGATATAAATCATATCAAATTTTTTGCAATGATATAAACCTCACATAACAGTTGAATTTATAAAGCAATAATTTGATTCCAAAATATAAGTGTGATTACTTTTTTGCTGGTAAAAAAAAATCAAATTACAAAAATAGCCAACTCAAAGGAAGATTTGAAATGAAAAGTCCCTTATCAAATGGCAGAATCAAAAGCTCAAACTCAACAAACCAATGGAAACAACTGTCATATAAAAAAGAAGATGTGGTATGATTACCAATGAGACAACTCTCCACAAGAGACCAAAATGACACATTTTAGTACACATAAATAAATAGAAATGGAAAAAAGGTCTCACATTGTATTTAATCTTTTGTCTTAATTTACACATGACATCTTTGTGTTATCAATTGAAAAGGAAAAAAATACTTATAATTACTGTGGACTTACTATTAATACTTGTATACTACTTTTGGGGAATTTTGGGGATACAAGTTAACTACAAAATAGTTTTTATGAAGTACAAATTTTCTATTGGCTTGCATGCTGACTTTGGCAAAACCTTAAAATCAATTATCCATGAAAGTACACTTGTTCCTCAATCCCCACAAAATATACTGTAATATTGACTGCTACTGTAATTAGTCTTGTAAAGTCCGCACTGATATTACTCGATTTATTTCACTTGACTGGGCGGGGTTTAACCGGTTCGCTCATCATAAACCAGTCCATCTATAGATAGGTGTTTTAGGATAAACTCATCAATGAAGTGTCCAGTGATTCTTTTGTAAATTACTTTGATGACACTGATAGGTGATTAGAAATCAACAATAATAATAATGGCAATCATCCTTATCACACACTTCTTCAAATAGACTGTCCTAATGCAAATTAAAACGTAAGCTCCGCCCGATCAGTTGAAGTAACATTGGTAATACAACAGTTAGAAATAAACTATTAAGTATTTCGCGGTAGTGTCTTGCCATGGCTTTGTTTGGATTGTTTGTTTGCTTTTTGGCCTTGAATGTTTGTCCCTAATATTTTATCAACTGTGTATTTGCAATCAGGTATCGCAGATCAAATTTATTCGTTCATAGTGTGTTAATTTACGTTTTTTGATTGAGTTAAGCCTTTCAAATTGATATTTTATCTTGTGTTTTTCTATGTTATGATGTTATACTATTGTTTCAGAAAAAGGGAGAAGGTTTGGTACCATTAAAACATTTAATCCCGCTGCAAATGTTTTTTGATTGAGTTAAGCCTTTCAAATTGATATTTTATCGTGTGTTTTTCTATGTTGTTTATACTATTGTTTCAGAAAAAGGGAGAAGGTTTGGTACCATTAAAACATTTAATCCCGCTGCAAATGTTTGCACCTGTCCTAAGTCAGGAATCTGATGTACAGTAGTTGTTGTTTGTTTATGTTATTTATACCTGTTTCTCCTTTTTATACTACTGCAAAAAAAATTTTGCGTCGTATAATGCTATCATATCGTTGTCTGAAGACGCTTTTAGTTTCTGAACAATAAATTTAGTTTAAGTAAATGGATCTCTATATGTTTTTCCCAGAAGGTTCAATACCACTAAAGGAAGGTTGGGATTGATTTTTGGGGTTATGGTCCCAATAGTTAAGTAATTAGGGGCCAAAAAAGGGCCCAAAATGAGCATTTTGGCAGTTTTCAAACAATAACTTGTGTTTAAGTGTACGAATCTCTCTGAAATTATTCCACAAGTTTTCATACCATGAAGAGATGGTTAGTATTGACTAAGGGGGTTATGGCTAAAAATGTTTTGGAATTAGGCGCATAAAAGGGGGGAAACTAGGTTGTTCTGGTCAATGGACAATTAAGACAATTTAAAAGCAGTGTAAGGGAGGTAATTCAAAAACATTTAACATACACTGTTTGGTATGTTCAGATATTCCTCCCTTACACTTCTTGTAAATTATTTATAAAGGAATGTCAGGTTTTGGACTTATTGCAAAAAAGGGGGTGGTAGTAGTTTTCAATTTTTTTTTCCAAATTTCTCAAATTCCAAATTTTTGAAAAGTTTGAAGAAGAAATCTTTAATTGCACAATTTTTCGCAATAGATTTGTAAGATCTTCACATTTGTTTTGTGTCAGAAACTCATATTATGTCAAAATTTTATCACAATCCAAATTCAGAGCTGTATCAAGCTTGAATGTTGTGTCTGTACTTGACCCAATTGTTCAGGGTTCGACATCTGAGGTTGTCGTATAAAGCTGCGCCCTGCAAAGCACCTGGTTAATATAGATAAGACCGTTGGTTTTCTTGTTTGAATCGTTTTTCACAAGTAATTTTGGGGCCCTTTATAGCTTATTGTTCTGTGTGAGCCAAGACTCCGTGTTGAAGGCCGTGCATTGACCTATAATGGTTTTCTCTTTATTAAATTGTGACTTGGATGGAGAGTTGTCTCATTGGCACTCATACCACATCTTATATCTAAATATTGATATTGTTTAAAAAAATATCTTCTGATTACAATTATTTGTTTTGGTATTTTCTGAAACTGATATATATTATTATTTTCATCAAAATAACCAGTTATGTGGTCAAGATGTTGGTGAGATTAGTGATTCTTCAGAAAATGACAGTACATCATTACCGTATGAAACCAATGGATCCAGTCCTCCAACTAACCAAGAAATGGACTTCCAGAGACAGATGTCCGCCAGTCCTGAAGTATATCCTGGTCAGAAACCCAGAACGTTAGAACAGGAGTTTATGATGGTCAACGTAGCTATAGATAATGTTAGAGTTGACGAGGTAATTAAATAAACACACCATGGCTATCTTCCTATGGATGATAAAGAGTTTTTTGTAGGTGATTGTCTTGTCTATGAAGTAGGTAGTAAAAAAGTATAACAATAATAGCAAAATCCATGTCAATTAAGAAATTATTAAGTCCATTAAAACTGACTAAATCAAACCAATTACAAAACAACAGTCATATTTCTGACATAGTTCTGGCATATTTCTGACATAGTTCTGACATATTTCTGACATAGTTCTGGCATATTTCTGACATAGTTCTGGCATATTTCTGACATAGTTCTGACATATTTCTGACATAGTTCTGGCATATTTCTGACATAGTTCTGACATATTTCTGACATAGTTCTGGCATATTTCTGACATAGTTCTGGCATATTTCTGACATAGTTCTGGCATATTTCTAACATAGTTCAGTCATATTTCTGACATAGTTCTGGCATATTTCTGACATAGTTCTGGCATATTTCTAACATAGTTCAGGCATATTTTTGACATAGTTCAGTCATATTTCTGACATAGTTCAGGCATTTTTCAAACAAAATGGTGAGTTAAACCTGGTTTCATATCTAGTTAAACCTCACACTTAAATGCTGACCAAAACAGCCATTGATTATATCTGCATTGGTTGGGGTATTTAGGTCAATAAATATACTTTTAGTCACATGCTATTTTAGGTCTTTACATAAAAATGTCATTTAGAGAAATATTAAAGGAGGATGATGTCTTTACAAAAATACATTGACAGTTGTGGTTACAGTATGTGATTTTTATTTTCAGCTGGATGTCAGTACCAGAACCTGTAAAGTAACAGGGATGATTGGGAATAACAGTCTCAAGCTTGTCATTTCATTCCCCAATCATTATCCCATCCATGGCATGCCTTTGTTTGAATTCACAGACATATTGGTGGATAACAATGTCATGCTCAGATTGTTGAAGGTACTTATTAATTTACTGAGAGAGCTGTATTTAGAATTACACTGACATTTTTAAATTGGGTAGGTAAGTTTGTGATTTTTGTGGAAAGGTCAGATGTTTGCATGTATAGATATGTATATTTATAATCCAAATCTGGTCCATTTTTAACAAGCTGTTACCCAATTTATTCCCAAAATGAACATGTTCAATGTGAAAAATGATGATACACAGTTGTGTATCTTTAAAGGTCAATTATTTAAACGCTGTGAATGGCAGAGTTGCAGGCAACGGTGAAAAAATATAACTTAATTATGTCTACTGCTCCCTTATACATACATGTATAGTAAAAACAAGGTGATACAGCCAGTTAGAATGTTTTGTGCATAGTGGAATTGCGGCAAATGGGAAATTTATAAAAAATAAACTAGTAATGCATTTGTACAATACATAAAAAAAGGGAAAAAAATATGATCAAAAGTTGAAGAGATATCTAGTATATGAGTGAATGAAGCATATCGGATGGTTGGTAGGTAAGGGACAACATCAAAAGTTCAATGAAGGATAAAAAACTTAATTCACATAGTTTTTTCACTGACCCCCTCACCCCCCTCTTAACTTAATTTGGGAAAAATTGATTGACCCATATGGATATATGTAAAAATCAATGTCGGATAACCAAATCTTGCAGCAGTTCAACCCCCCCACCCCCAAACTATTTGAATTAAGTTTTTTATCTTACATTGATCTTTTGATGTCGTCCCTAAGTTAATTTGTTTTGCCATATGTGATAAATATTTGAAAATAGTTTACATATATGTTTAGTTTTTATGGTTTTTTAGTATTAAATAACTATAAATTGAATAAAATGTGTACATATGATTTTGTGACTGTATAGCTAGAAAAAAATTTGAAGGGAGTTGTTATTAATAGAACTGGTTTAATTTAGGTATTGAAAGATACAGCAAACAGACATGCCAGAAGGAATTGTCTGGAACCATTACTGAGACAGTTTTCTACCACACTAGATTCATTGTCAGTAAGTATTTATTAGGAATATGGTTTCAGGGATACATTACACATAATTTTCCTACCGAAAGGCTTCTTCCACCATTAAAAATAGGAATACACTGTAGAGTTTCATTATAACATTGACTTTGGAGAAATTATATGTTTATGAGCTACAGTTCATCCAGTTTTCTGACTATGACCTCAGATAGACTGTTTATTAAGTACAATATGTTTGAAATAACCATCATCTTAGAAATGTATAATATTTTTGTTGCTAATCACTTCATTTATAGTTTCAGACAGAAGAAAGAATAACACCGGATACAGAAAATTTGCCAGCATTTTCTCCTTTCTATTTGCCTTATTCCCGAGGAGATATACCTTTTGTCAAGTTTGGATCCAGACTAGATTCTCATATTCCATTTCCAAGAACTAGCGGTGCAAGATTTTGCTCTGCAGGTATTTTAATGTTATAAATAAAAAAAATATATATAAAGTGTTATTGAAGTGATAAGATTGAGAATGGAAATGGGGAATATATCACAGAGACAACAACCCGACCAACGAGTCGAGTCTTGTTGTATTTTTTATATCAATAAAGTTTTCCATTATGAAAGATGCTAAATATATAAGTTAGAATTTTCCTGAAAGCCTTAAACTTATATAATATAATGATAGTTATTTTTCCCCATCTTTAATATTTCTCTTATCTTTTATTACAAAGCACATTGCAGAACTCTTCATATGTGTATATTTATTGCCAAGGTTAACTTCTTGTTTGTCTATCTTCAGTTTTAACCTTGCTTTGTTAATTTATTTATAAAAGCAGGTGTGGTGTATATGTCAATGAGACTGCAACCCAACCACAAAACACATAAGAGGCAGCCAAAGGGCAACATATTTCTGACATTATGCACAAAATTATATTTCAATAAAGATAACATAATTAGATAAGTTGAATATATGCATTGTTCACCAATCACAGTGTGAAATATTTGCCATTGGACATTAAGCAATGTTTAATCAGTCAATACTTTCAGACAGCATTAAACTTATGATTAATGTTTTTTTTAAAGGTTATTTAGTTACATTTGGAAGATCGAAAGAGGCACAGAAAGGTTCAGATTATACACCAAAGTAAGTTACTGTTTGTTTCATGCCGAGGGTCCATTCTTATTATAGTCCAATAAATGAATTACAAGATAAGGTTTTGATTATTTGGATATGCATTAGAAATCATTTTAGTTATTTCTGCCTATGAAAAAAAAATATTTTAAAGTAGTTGACACCACTTAATTGCATGATCCTGTTATTTGCATAAAGAACATTTTTATGCCCCATTTATGGGCATAATGTTCTGGTCTGTGCATCTGTTCGTTCGTTTGTCCGTTCGTCTGTAAGTTCGTTTATTTGTTCGTCTGTATGTCCCGCTTCAGGTTAAAGTTTTTGGTCACGGTAGTTTTTGATGAAGTTTAGGTCCAATCAACTTGAAACTTAGTACACATGTTCCCTATGATATGGTCTTTCTAATATTGATACCAAATTAAAGTTTTTACCCTATTTTCACGGTCCACTGAACATAGAAAATGATAGTGCCGATGGGGCATCCGTGTTCTAGGGACAAATTCTTGTTTTATCTCTTACATTTATTGAAACAAACAAAAAACATTTATTGATAATCATTCCTGTCAATAATATAAACAAGATGAACAATATAAAAGTTTTAGCCTGAAAGTTTTCTTTAAATACATCTTAGTCATTTTGAAGGTAAAATATTTACTATTAATGTATATAGATAAAGGAAGATGTGTCTTTTATTGACTGCTGTTTTTAAATTAAATTTCCAGGGCAATGTCTGACTTGAATAGCTTAGTTCAGAAAAACAAAATGCGTCCACATCAGACAGTTCCCTTCAACTTTGCTGCCTATTCCCGCAGTCCTCCAACAGCTCAACCTGATATTACTATTGCTACATATTACTATGTAAGTAAATATTATTACTGTAAATGTAGAAATTATTGTGTGCACTTGTTGTTTTGGACAAAAATGTGAGATTAATCATTGCGATTCGAGTAATATCTGCATACAAATATATATATCAGATATCATAATGCAAGTTCTGATTATTGCCATACTCACCCAGTTGTATTAATTAAAACCTTGCAATAATTTCTGAATTTACAGTACTTTTGCATACGCCCGTTTACGGGAAGTATTATGGTATACCATTGTCCGTCTGTCAGTTGTCAACATGTCGGACATTAATTAAAAAATGCTTTAACCAATTTGCATGAAACTTTTTATGTCTTAATGTACTGCTGCAGATTCAATTGAATTAAAGATGTTGATGTTCTCATTTGAAGGATGCAGCATACTGTCGATTTGTTTTCATTTGTTGGGAGCTAATTTTTATGGAATTTGTGGGTGCAGGTGAACCACAACTTTCAATGTTCAAAGAAATATTGATATTCTATAGCCAAAATCGAATATCCACAAAAACTACAATTCTCTTCTAAATATGAAGATTGAAACTTATATCAATGAATCCAAAGTTATTTTATTTTTCCAAAATAGTCTTTTTAGACTATTTTACATGGAAACGATAACTTTTTCCCGGACAGCACGTTTATTTTATCTTATTATTTTATTTAAATGCACCATTACACAGTTGTAGAAAATTTATATATATTTTTTTTCATTTAAAATAAAATCATTTTATATCTGTTTGATATGTTGGAAATATTTGCTACTTGATTTTAAGCTGACAGTTTCTATTTCAAACACATTCAAAACAAGTTATCTGCTCTTAATCTTAGAAATATTAACACAAAAAGGTCTGTTATCATGCTATAATTCTGATGTCTTGTTTGTACATTATTATTATAGAAAAGTGGTCCGAAGAAGAATAGGGCCTCAGGAAAGAGATACAGTGCTGATGTAAGAGAAGCAGAAACCAAGAAACCAAATATTGCTCCTGTTAAAATCTATGACAGTAGTAGACTTTTAGCATTGCATAAAATTCTGGGAGAACATTACATGTAAGTTTAGTCCTATTGTTAATTAGGTCCATTCCTGAAATCATTCTTAAATTCACCCACCTTAATTTATATTTAGTAATACCTTCATATTTTCTCACTGCGTTGAAGACCCATTGGTGGCCTGTGGCTGTTTCTGCTCTTTGGGCGGGTTGTTGTCTCTTTGACACAAATAGTCTACATTTCCAATTACAATTTTATATTACAAACTTTCCACATAAATTCACTCACAAAATGGAAAGCTGGAAGACAATTCATTTGTGTGCTTGTCTTTTGAAAATACTGGTACCAAGTCAGAAATTATACACTATTGATAATTTGTAAAAGAGGGACGAAATATACCAGAGGGACAGTCAAACTCATAAATCGAAAATAAACTAACAACACCATGGCTAAAAATGAAAAAGACAAATAGACAAACAATAGTACACATGACACATCATAGAAAACTAAAGAATAAACAACACAAACCCCACCAAAACTAGGGGTGATCTCAGGTGCTCCGGAAGGGTAACTGTTAGGAAATGGTTTACAAAACTTTTATTTACTGATTTTACTGTATTTCTAAGTCAGTTGAAATAAAAAAAAAAATTCTATGGTTTCTGCTTATATAATTAAAATTAGGATAGGAAGGTTGCTCCTTTATGTAGACATGAGTTTTAATATACTTTATTATATTTACCTATTTTGTTTTACAGAATTAAGCAGTCAGATATATCTACAATGTGTAAACACAATACCAGTGTAGCTGCCACTGTTGGTAGGAAAGATCTGGTGCAGGTAAGATTTTCTGCAATGAATAATGATGAAAAACTTAAGGGAGTTCGCTTCTCAGTTTCAAAGTAATTAACTTTTCAAAACACTAGTTTATATAGATAGAGTATTAATAAAGGAATCCAAAGAGCAAAATAAATATATAGGTCACCGTGCTTGTTTTCGAGGTATTAGCCATTGAAATTTTGGCGGGAAAATATTCTCTCTTGACTTTTCATAGCTTTATCATTGACAAGTTGAAGTTCTGAAAAACTGTTAAAGAGTAATTAAAATTTTATAAGACTTTAACAGATGGCTTATCATTATACATGTAAAAGATTTACAAAAAGAAAAATGGGGGTCACCGGTCAATTTTTTTCAAGGCATTCAAATGGATAAAACCAGAGGATTCCGAAAATCTGACAAAAAAATCTAAAACATGACAAGCCAGCTTCCTTAAAAGAATGCCTAATACAGTTCTTATTGTATTGAATTTGTAAATAGTGTAGCCTTTAATGCATTGAACAAAAATTGTTTTGTCATTTTGAATAGAAAGACATGAGTAGAAGAAACTAAAGTTGTAACAATAAAAGTGAGATTGTAATAAAAAATAGTTTTGCAAAAGAAAAAAAAACATTGAAATTAAAGTTGTAAATTGTAATAAAAAATTAGTTTTGCAAAAGAAAAAAACATTGAAATTAAAGTTGTAAATTGTAATAAAAAATTAGTTTTGCAAAAGAAAAAAACATTGAAAGTAAAGTTGTAAATTGTAATACAAAATTAGTTTTGCAAAAGAAAAAAACATTGAAAGTAAAGTTGTAAATTGTAATACAAAATTAGTTTTGAAAAGAAAAATACATTGAAACTAAAGTTGTAAATTGTAATACAAAATTAGTTTTGCAAAAGAAAAATACATTGAAACTAAAGTTGTAAATTGTAATACAAAATTAGTTTTGCAAAAGAAAAAAAACATTGAAACTAAAGTTGTAAATTGTAATAAAAAATTAGTTTTGCAAAAGAAAAATACATTGAACCTAAAGTTGTAAATTGTAATAAAAAATGAGTTTTGCAAAAGAAAAAAACATTAAAAGTAAAGTTGTAAATTGTAATAAAAAATTAGTTTTGCGAAAGAAAAATACATTTTCTCTCTCTTATTTTTGCAAATTGTTTGTTTTCTTAAATATTAAAGAGTTAAGCTGTTACCTTGCTTATATTGATGGTGTATTTATTTCTAGCTGTGGTCATTGGTGGCACTAACTGCCGATAAAAGACTTCAGTGCTCTAAAGACCCAGACGAGGGACCTCCCTGGGGTCGACATCCTTTTGGTAGAAATCTAATGCAATCATTGTAAGTAATAATTGTTGTGAGGTTTGTAGGTTGCATTTCTGTAAATATAGATAATACATTTTCCCATAGGAACCCTTCTTATGGCGAGAATTGTGCCAATTTTACTATGAAGCTCCCCAAGAGAGGTGTTGCTTGTAAAACAGTTGTATTTATAAGTGCAACCTTGTACATTCTTTTACTATATTCAGCTTGAAGATGAAAATCTATACAAGAGTTATTTATTTCCAGACACTTATATTTTTGTTGGATTTATAGATTCTGACATATTGCCTACTTTGAAGATGAACATATTTATCAGGAATTATCTATATATTATATATTTTGCTTGTAAAAATAAAAATGTGGAAATATAAATACATGTCACTTAATAAAATCTTGTGCTCATTAGTAAAAAAATTTCAATCCCTAAATTCACAAAAAATGTAATGTATCATTGCCTCCACTTTTCGCTGAGTAGCTTCACTTAAAGTCTTTTTGACAGAAATGCTGCTGATTTAGTAAAGTTTAAACTTAAAATTATAAAGGTGAAAGATACAACTCTCCCCCTTGATAACACTTTTCTAATGATGCTGTTTGTTTTAATTTTCACAGAATGGAATATTATATAAAACTGAGAGATGTACAGACATTAGCAATGTTATGTTGTGTGTTCTGGAATGGTCAGGAGTTGATGGCGCCACCTCCACCCAAACCCCAGCAGTCGATATCAGTAGAATATTCAACACCACCAAATGTAAGATCAAAATTTCCTACCATATAAATATTGTATCATCATTATGAAAATAATAGTTGTACATGTATATGGATGTTTTAAAGTCATAACTTAGAATACTGTGGATTCCACTAATTTTAGTAGGTACCTTTTTTAGTGGATTTAAAAAAAATTATAAAAATTTGATTTTGTGGATTTCAAAAATTCTGCAACAATACTGTAGGATCATTTTAATTCATGGTCTACAATATACTCTTAAAATCCACAAAAATGAGTACTCTCCAAATAATTATGAATCTGCAGTTTAGAAAAGAGTATTTATGCTGGTGGATCAGAATAAGAAATCACAGAAAACAGAAAAAAACAAGTTTGCCCTGTTTTAAGGGGGTAGACCTTGGTTCAGGGAGATAACTCTTTAAATCAGTTAAAAGCGTTTGTAAAAGTCAAGTTCATCAATGTTTTTTAAGCATTTACCTGAAACAGATTAAAAATAATCTATGTAACCTAGAAGCTTAGAATAAATTTTTGAAAATTTTTGAAAATGGTTGACACAAACGTACTGATGATTTTAAGAGTTATTTCCCTTAACCTAGGTCTACCTTAAGGAGAGATAAATGAAAATTAAATTCCAAGAATTTGAGGAAGATTTAGTCAACTATTCTAGAATGATTGCAAAATTTCAAATAAATATATGCAGATTAAGCTTGTATTTTTCTGTTTTCCAATAAAAAATACATTTGAAAGTATTGTCAGTGTCTTAGACAATGTTATTCTTTTTAGACCTGTCTATAAGACATGAATAATATCTATCTAAAACAATGTCTAAGATACACATTATGTTTTTCTTTGAGAAATGTTTAAAGACATAAATAACTTTTTTTTTTATATAAGACATGTGTTTAAGACAAGAATTTATCCCAAGATGTCTTAAGACACTGATGATAATTCAGTATGTAATACTATTACAGTGATACCATTTCATGACAATTTGGAACTTATACATGAATGCACATCTAAATCTATATATTGGAGCCAGTGTCAATTTGATAGGAATATTATATACTTGTTTACTTATTGTATTTTAAAATTCACCATTTTGGAATCAAATGAATTGTGGGTATTATTTTCAAAAGTATGCCAGAACATATTGATTGGTTTAGAATATTCTCAATAACTTACTTCTGAAGTCAATATAATGTAATGTTTTTTTTGGGTAAAGATTGCATGAAATAAAATCAAATGTTCAATACATTGCAATGTTTAATTTTTAGTTCCTGTTGAAAAAAGGAAAGTAATTTTTACCCTGAAAACTAGGACTTTGAAAATATTTAAAGTAATTTTTATGAAATTGCCGTGGGTCTTTATAAATTCCTTAATGGTGAATTTTTATAAGTTACTGTAAAAGTATTAATGTTTAAAGAGTTCTAATTTTCAAACCCACATAGACGTGAAAATAACACCACAAAAGGAGATGTAAACAAAGCACATGACTTTTAAGTAACCATGAATTTCTCCTGTGACTAATGAAATCACGAAAAAATGGATGGAATAAAATTGATACTTTTACTACAGTATCTAGTAAATTTTGGAAATTATTGCATGCTTTTATTATTGCGATTTCGTTATTTTAGACTAAATTGTGATTCAAATTTATGCAATATTGTGAAAAATCCTATTTAATTCATATAAAAAATTTCAAAATTCGAGTTTACATTATTGCGATGTTTACCCTGTCACATGTTTCGCAATAATAAAACATTACAATAAAATCTTAATTTACAGTATTTTAGTCATTGTTGAAGTGAAAATGCCAAGACATAAGTGGAGCTTATTATGCTTTAGGATTTGTCATCTTTGCACACATGCTTTTACGAAAAATAGAATTCATTTTAAGCTTTCGTATGAAAAAAATATAGAATTATAAGTCTCTGCCAACAAACTTTTAAGTGGGCCAATCTTAAAATCTTTAGATTGTATACATGGTATACTTGAAAATTAACTAGTTTTGAGCATTATAAATTTGCATTTCTTCTTCAATATGAGTGATACATGCATGAAATTTTATTTGCATAACAAAAAACAACCAAAAAAACATTATATAAACAATAAAAAGATTTATTATACAAATTCATTACAACACAAAATTTTAAGAAATAACATAAAACAGCGATGTTTGTGCCTGGTATCTCTTTACTAGAATGAAGCTAGTTATTCTTTGGGAAGTACTGACAGTGGCTGGAATGTTTTACGTAAGTCTTGCACGGCGGGAATTACTGGTAGGATTATTTTTCTCTACGTTTTTCCTTCTTTCTTCCATCAATCTAAAAAAATTTTGATACAAAAAAAAAGATTGAAGGTTGATATGAGAAAAATAATCCTCATTTATACATATAAATTGTAATTATGGCTAAAAATTGTGGTATTTAGGCATTTCCATACTGGTTCAGCTGACAACATCATATATTAAAAACTTTTTAAGTCATTGTCAAGGACTTTGAAAGAAATGTGTATCCAGCTTTATCAATAAATCTCTTTGAAAAATATAGTTGATTTTTTAATTTTCTGGGAAAAAGTAAGAGTTTATTATTTATAAATATTTGCAATGTCTTGATTTTAATGGATACAATGCAGTTCTGATTTCAATTGTCTTTTCATTTATCGTTAACTCAAGCTCCACCACATTTCATTATTTTGGGTACTCAAGAACTGTTGTTGAAGTATGTATGGAAAGTGGCTATTTAGTCTTCAAGTTCCCTATTTGTTATAGTTCTTAATATTTGTATCAAACTATTTATTTTCAGGGATTATTTACTGTTTATTTTTACCTTACTGGACCTAAGAATACCGGTTTAAGAAAAACAAAACAAGGTTACAGCTTGTCTGTAAGGGGAAAAATAAACAGAAAATAGTCATATTAATTGGTTATGGGATCGTTCAGTAAATTACACTTAGCTGCATTAAACAGAGGGGTTACAAGTTGTCAGTGTGGATTAAAGCCCAGAGGAGTTTTTTTTTTTTTTTAAATTCGATCATTTACATATCATTTGTTTTTCTGCTGTGGTTTTCAAAACACTGACTTCTTACTTAATGCTTTTCTAAACAACCATTTGAATTTTAATACGTCTTGTTAGTCAATGTTTTAGGGTATAATTGTGTTTGCCGTCACTCCTGCTGCTTTGAAGCTTCAATCTTTTCTTGCTTTTTCTTGTGACATATTAAAAAAGAGCTCACTAATTTCATAAATATTAAATGCACTCTTGATAAATCTTTTTTGACTGTATACAATCTAACATTTTGCTCTTTTGCCCATAATACCATATACATATTGCATATTATCACTTTTAAATACCTAATTTCACAACCTTTTAATTCTTACTTCAAAATGGTTGTTTAGAAAGTTTATTATTTGGGTGTGAGTTAATAAATTATATGAATATTTAAAAATCTTACTGACAAGAATATGTCCGATTTCTTTTTCTTCAGTACAACCCATATCATACGGTATCTTCCATGTCAAACCTTGTGAAGGGCTTGCAGAGTAAGTCAGTGTTACCAAATAACATAAAAAAAGCTGAATATAACTACTAGCTTAGTATGTCTGTCAAACATTTTGTTGCTTTTGATTTGATCTTTATTTGGTGTCCCTCTGGTGCTTTCCATTAACAGGTTGACCATTTGTAGACTGGTTGTTTGTTACAATTTGAGCTTTCAATATTTTTAAGAGACTACTGGTTCCTAGACAACTTTAGTTCATTGATTGATCAGTGGTTGCTTTGCGTCGCATCAGCACAAAAAAGCTATATTGCGGCAATGTCAAACATTAGGTAAACAAACTGAAAAGTATATTTGTAATAGCTTGTATGTAAGGGTAAATTGTTGGTGTTAAAAATTTATCTTTACAACAAAAAAAATTATTTAAAACTTTTTTTTAATAAAAAATTAAGAAAAACAGTGATTTTTTGTACCATTTATATGCCAAATAACTCTCTTCATAATTTTTAAAGGTGGATTTATGTACTGTAAGATTTAAATATAAATTTAATAGGCCCAAGTTGAAAGAATCGGTCTCTCTTCTTAAAAAAATTTGATAGAAATTGTGCCATTGTTTAATTTGCTGTGGCTTTGCTGGCCATGCATTCTGCTAATAGATTCTGCTGTAAAATGTAATTTTCAATAAATTCATGAATAAGAGAAAATTACAAAAAAATTCCTATTTTAAATAACATTTACAAGGTGAAGAAGCATTATGAGTCGCAAAGATAAATAACGATAAGACCGTGCGAACAAGTTTGGACTTTTAAATCGCCATAACAGATATTTCTGTGAAAATAAAGCATTTCACACATAGAGCAAAATTTAAAAAAAATTTCCAATGATATGAAACACATTAGCATGTTTAGTGATGTGGCTAGAATTTTTTTACTTTAAAAACAAAATTGAACAAACAACCAGTCCGACCAAAATTTTAATCACTAAATACATGTAGTGTGTCAAGTAGCACTTGTTAATTGTTGTACAGGTATATGCTGAATTAACGTTCATAAGACTATTTTAACCTAGTGGTTTTACATAAATTGATCTTACTTTTAAAGAATTCTTATACATATTATTTGCCTTTCTGAAGCACCTGAGTTCACCCATGTTTTTTATGGGATTTCTTTAACTCAATCTATAGTTTTTTGTGTAGTGTTTTGTCAAGTGTTGTCTGTCTGTCTTTTTAGCTCACCTGGCCCAAACGGCCAAGTGAGCTTTTCTCATCACTTGGCGTCCGGCGTCGTCCGGCGTCGTTAACTTTTACAAAAATCTTCTCTTCTGAAACTGCTGGGCCAAATTAAACCAAACTTGGCCACAATCATCATTGGGGTATCTAGTTTAAAAATTGTGTCCGGTGACCTGGCCAACCAACCAAGATGGCCGCCATGGCTAAAAATAGAAAATAGGGGTAAAATGCAGTTTTTGGCTTATCACTCAAAAACCAAAGCATTTAGAGCAAATCTGACATCGGGTTAAATTGTTTATCAGGTCAAGATCTATCTGCCCTGAAATTTTGAGATGAATTGGACAACCCGTTGATAGGTTGCTGCCCCTGAATTGGTAATTTTAAGGAAATTTTTTGCTGTTTTTGGTTATTATCTTGAATATTATTATAGATAGAGATAAACTGTAAACAGCAAAAATGTTCAGCAAAGTAAGATCTACAAATAAGTCAACAAGACCAAAATGGTCTGTTGATCCCTTTAGGAGTTATTGCCCTTTATAGTCAATTTTTAACCATTTTTCGTAAATCTTAGTTATCTTTTACAAAAATCTTCTCCTCTGAAACTACTGGGCCAAATTAAACCAAACTTGGCCACAATCATCATTGGGGTATCTAGTTTAAAAATTGTGTCCCGTGCCCCCGCCAACCAACCAAGATGGCCGCCATGGCTAAAAATAGAACATAGGGGTGAAATGTAGATTTTGGCTTGTAACTCTGAAACCTCAGCCTTTAGAGCAAATCTGACAGGGGTAAAATTGTTTATCAGGTCAAGATCTATCTGCCCAGAAATTTTCAGATAAATCTGACAACCTGTTGTTGGGTTGCTGCCCCTGAATTGGTAATTTTAAGGAAATTTTGCTGTTTTTGGTTATTATCTTGAATATTATTATAGATAGAGATAAACTGTAAGCATCAATAATGTTAAGCAAAGTAAGATTTACAAATAAGTCAACATGACGGAAATGGTCAATTGACCCCTAAGGAGTTATTGTCCTTTATAGTCAATTTTTAACAATTTTCATAAAATTTGTAAATTTTAACTAACATTTTCCACTGGAACTACTGGGCCAAGTTCATTATAGATAGAGATGATTGTAAGCAGCAAGAATGTTCAGTAAAGTAAGATGTACAAACACATCACCATCACCAAAACACAATTTTGTCATGAATCCATCTACTTCCTTTGTTTAATAGTCACATAGACCAAGGTGAGCGACACAGGATCTTGAGAGCCTCTAGTTTTATTTTGGCCTTGGTGTTGTCTGTCTTTTCTACTTTTTGTTTTTGATTGCACCTTTTGTTACTCAATCCTTTATTTACCATTATAACATGATTGAATTTCACTTAATTATACTAATTATTAAATAATTGTGTCATTCATCATTTAGAAAATTTTGCAGTTTGAATTTATTATCTTTTTTTTATATCAAATTCTTTGTATAGGTTTTTGTCACTGATGAGTCTTATATGTAGATGAAAATTGTCTGGCCTAGAAAATTATAATCCTGGTACCTTTGTTAACTATTTAAACCACTGGGTCCATGCCACTGCTGGTGGACATTTGGTCCCTGAGGGTATCACCAGCCCAGTAGTCATCACTTTGGTGTATGAATATCAAGAATATGGTCATTTTTATAAATTTCCTGTTTACTAAACTATGAATTGTTCGAAAAACTAAGGATTTTCTTATCCCAGGCATAGATTACCCTAGCCGTCTTTGGCACAACTTTTTGGAATTTTGGGTCCTCAATGCTCTTCAACTTTGTACTTGTTTGGCCTTATAACTATTTTGATCTGAGCGTCACTGACGAGTCTAATGTAGACAAAACGCGCATCTGGCGTACTAAATTATAATCCTGGTACCTATGATCACTATTTGCTAAAATATGGCACCAAAAAAGTTATTTACTTTCAATGCTGTGAAACTAAGAAATATAAAAATACAAGTGTAACATAATTGGAAATTGTCATTTTATTCACTGTCAGTAATAATTTCACATCCATTCAATTATTTTTAAAGACAGTAGTTTTTGAGTATTTTGCCATTTAAAAAAAAAGTCTTATGAATTTGATTTTGTCATGTATGTGTTTAAACTTGTACATTTAATAACAGTTTGGTGTGTTTAGATATATCATTTTATTTATATCCATGTTTTTTTGTTGTATAAATCAAAATTATTCAAGGAAATTATATGTCTCTTCGACTGACCTGTTTGCCCATTGACACCATAATTTATGATCATATACCAGTAAACCCAATTAAGGCAGAAATTTTAAAAATTACTTCCTTTGAAATCAAAGACCAATTTGGCCAAAATTATGCTCACCTGAAACATTTTGGCCTTTTTCATAGAATTCATGTGAGCAAATTAGGCCTTTACAGCTTCTAGATGGTAGCTTTTTTTTTCTTCTTCACAACTTTAGATATTAATTAAATAGAAGTATATTTATTTTTTTTGGTATTTGTTGAGTTGCATATTTCAATTTTTTAATTTCTAATTTCTTCAGCTCCATTAAAATAATTTTTAAAATTTCCGATTTATCAACATGACCCTTGACTTCGACTATTTTATGTGGGGGAGGATGATTGGTCAACCTGAAGTTTAAAAGCTACATTATCCAGCATGATTAAATGCTATGTTTATATTTAAGTATGTTGTCCCGTACATATTGTATATTCAAGATTTCTTTCTGTGATATTTCTGTCGTTAATTCTATTTCATTTAGTTCCCTCCAAATTTAGACTTTCCTTGAATGAGAAATGCTATATTATTTGGATGTTTCAGTTCTATATTATATATTTAATAAAAAATTGTTTTGCAAACTTGCTGTGTATAGCAGAATGAAGTCCTACAAACTTTATGTAGTTGTTTATTGTATAAGTGGTATTTTTATGCCCCACCTACGATAGAAGAGGGGCATTATGTTTTCTGGTCTGTGCCTCCGTTCGTTCGTCAGTTCATCCGTCCGTGCGTCTGTTCGCTTCAGGTTAAAGTTTTTGGTCAAGGTAATTTTTGAAGAAGTTGAAGTCCAATCAACTTGAAACTAAGTACATGTGTTCCCCATGATATGATCTTTCTAATTTTAATGCCAAATTATAGTTTTGACCCCAATTTCATGGTCCACTGAACATAGAAAATGATAGTACGAGTGGGGCATCTGTGTACTATGGACACATCATTGTTTTTAATCTGATGAAATCAGTCATTTGCATAAAATTATATGATCAATTGAGTTTTATATTTGAAAAATATTACTTCATCTGTATAGTGGAAAAAATGTAAAAACAATGCTTTAACTCTTAGTGAAAAAATAGACTAACCAGTTTGATATCTTGATTTTTACAACTCATTGTTTAAATTGTCATATTTAGTTTGAATTTGTACTATGACACAAAAGTCTCATTGAAAAATACCACTTATATGATGTGTAATGATATTGTTTTGTCATATTTAGATCAATTTCATCTTTGTTTATGCTTGCTATTTTGTGGCTTATTTAATACAGCTATACATGTAATTTTGTATTATGATGTTTTTGAGTGAGTTGGTAGAATAATCCCCACCACAAAAAAAGGACAAAATAAAAGCATTTTCAATCAATCGACATTTATTTATGTTTTGTACTTTAGTTTAGTTTATGAATTTAAATCTTCTCTTGATTTGATAGAAAATGCTAAATTGTAAAAGGAAGTGAAATATGCGAGTTACTTACTCAGAATTTTTTTTGAAAATCTTTAGTTTTTTTCTGTTATTTGTATGGTATTAGATGATTTTTTAGATAGACCTATATCTGCTTCATCTATGAAAATTTGAGGAAAACAGTCAGATATATTTTATATATTTACTTCTGAATTTATAAAATTCTTGTCCTACCTCCTCCTTTAAAATCATTATAAATTTCATGAATAATTAAATGTTTATTGTTTGATAGTTTGTAGGCGTGGGATACCACATTCTTATATATGTACAATTTCATGACATCTAGAGTCTCGTAGTGTTAACTACCAACTTTACAGTAACAGACTCTTTTACTGATATCTCCTTGTAAATAGAGGGCACCTTTAATTCTGCCATTGCAGCCAAATAATTTCATGGCAATAAATTATGAAAAAGTAAAATATGAAAAATACGTAACAATCTTTTACTGAAATCTCCTTGTAAATAGAGGGCACCTTTAGTTCTGCCATTGCAGCCAAATAATTTCATGGCAATAAATTATGAAAAAGTAAAATATGAAAAATACGTAACAATCTTTTACTGAAATCTCCTTGTAAATAGAGGGCATCTTTAGTTCTGCCATTGCAGCCAAATAATTTCATGGCAATAAATTATGAAAAAGTAAAATATGAAAAATACGTAACAATCTTTTACTGAAATCTCCTTGTAAATAGAGGGCACCTTTAGTTCTGCCATTGCAGCCAAATAATTTCATGGCAATAAATTATGAAAAAGTAAAATATGAAAAACACCTAACTCAAAGGAAAATTCAAAACAGAAAGTTCCTTGTCAAATGAAAAAAAAAATCGAAACACTCAAACACACCAAATGAAGTCATTATCTTGACTTTGTACAGGCATTTCCCTTTGTTGACACTTAGAGCTCCAAATGGTAATTTCATCAACATTTGAAAAGAATCTTTCTAATATTGGGCACCCTGCCATTTTTGCAAATGACTGCAAGTTAATCTGATTGATAAGAACATTCCGCTTCTTGTCAAGATTATACAAATGAATTATAAAAAAGAGAATTAAAGAAAAGGAGGGGGGGTCTTCAGGTATGAATTCTGATGTTGACCAAGAGTAGGTTCCCTTGGTATATCTGTAAGTTTTTATGTATTGCAAATTTCATTTGATGTTACATTTAGGAAATCTATATGTATTATTATTTTGATCTTCATGATATATCGCACATAATCTTATCTTTGTATTGTCTGATCAGTTAAAAAAATGAATTAGTATATAGGCAATTTTTTTCTATGTGTACATTAAATGCATATACTTGAATATATAGGATCAACTAAATTTATTAGCTTTTAATTCTATAGCAATTTTGCTAGATGCTTCAACATTTTTATAACAGCTTATTCAAAACATCACTTTGATATAAAAGTGTTGCTCTCATATTTGAACCTGACCTTTGATATAACTTTTAACTTTACCAAGAAGCTATATTTTATTTACACCTGTGAAAAAGCAAAACTATTTAAATGAAAAGTGTTATAATTATTAATTTGCTATTAAGGGTACTAATTGCAACTGTTATATTTATTATGTTGAAGGATATATAAAATTGTAAACAGTCACACTGTTTTGATGATATAATTAACTCTTATTAACAAAATAATCTTTGAGTTGTGGTGTATGTTAAATAGCTATGCTCTAGCTCACTTGACCTAAATGCCAGTGTGAGGTATTGCCATAACTTGGTGTCTATTTTCTGTCGTATATTAAAGCAATATTTTCTTTCGCCATGGTATACCAATCTTAGGAAGCTATGTCAATAGTTAATGAAGCTACAAAAACTTGGCAAACAGCCTCTTCAATAATTCATAAAATAAGGCATGGGGATAAAAACCATAGTAAGATTCTTTAAAAACCTGTAAAGCGATCTTTTAAGACTTTATGGTTGATCCAAACTGTTAAAAATCTCAAAAATCATAGAAGCAGACTTTGTAATAGATAATTTGGCCATAATATTGTTAAGATGGTAGTCTGTTATAAAAATTCTTTCTTAATGGTTATCAGAGATTATGCATTTACTTGTGTAATAATTGGTTATAAATTTCATTTGACCTACTTTTGACCTAATTGCTACCTTTAAGCTCTCTTTGCTATAAGTTGTAACATGTAATTTGTTGGTGTCATCTGGTTGATCTAATTCTGACCTTATTATGCCCTTTGGCCTTTAAATATTTTAGTTCTGTTTCAGTTGCCCCTTCAATTATTCTGCTTATGTTAAAGAATAATTAAAAATATGATATCACTTGAATAACCTTATATTCATAAAAAGTACATTTCAATAGAAAAATTGTCATTGAAAAGTTGTACAATGTATCAGACAAGTGTTTTGTTTCAGTTTTATATTTATTAAAGTGTCTAGCAGCTAGAGAACATAGTTTCCATTATTGTTATAGTTTTGGAAAACATTTGTCTTGCATTACTGCTTAGCAACAGGTGCGTGGTGAGCGAAACAGGCTTCTATTGAGTCTGGAAAATATTAACAATGTTACTAAAACCTTTGTCATCATTGAAAAATGTACTAAAACCATTAATATTTCATAGGAATTATTCTTAAAAATATCACTTTGAAAATTTACTAGAGTGACTTTGTTACTAATTATCACATTTTGTTTTGATTTGATTTTATTTGATCACCACTAACCTTGCTTCATTATAGCTCTTCCTGTTGCCAACAAGCTAGCTGATATTGTTAGCCTGCTATCACCACCTCTCTCAGAAGTCTCATCACACCCTAACCTTCCTGAGTTAATACAACCAACCAACCAAGGTATGTCACGGTTGGGGACAGAGTCTTGTCATATGTTAACACTCTTGAGTTAATACCACCATGGGGATGGTGGTTTTGCCATTTTAACCTTCCTGAGTTAATACAATCAACCAAGCTAGGTATTATATATAGAGAGAAGATCTTGTCACACCCTAACCTTCCTCAGTTAATGCAGCCAACCAACATGGTTTGTCATGGTTGGGTAATGGGTCTTGTCGCAACTAACCTTCCTGAGTTAATGCAACCAACCAACCAAGGAAATTCATGGTTGAGTATTGGGTCTTGTCTCAACTAACCTTCCTGAGTGAAAACAACCAACAAACCAAAGTAAGTCATAGTTGGATGGGATCTTGCAACACCTAAATCTTTCTGAATTAATACAACCAACTAACCAACCAAGGTATTTTTATGGTTAAGGATATGGTCTTGTATCAACCTCACCTCTGAGTAAATACAACCAACCAACCAAAGTATGTCACGGTTAAGACCAAAGTATTATCACCCCTAATGTCCAAGTTCATATATTCAACCAACTGAAGTATAGCATGGTTGGGGATGGAATCTTGTCACTCCTGCACCTTCCTTAGCTAATACAACCAACCAACCAAAGTATGTCACGGTTAAGACCAAAGTATCATCACCCCTAATGTCCAAGTTCATATATTCAACCAACTGAAGTATAGCATGGTTGGGGATGGAATTTTGTCACTCCTGCACCTTCCTGAGCTAATACAACCAACCAAGGTATGTCATGGTTTAGGAATGTGTTTTTATATGCTACCAACCAGTTTATGTCATGTTCTTCCCAAAAATTCAGTGTTCAATACAACCAATCAAAGAGAGTGGTATGGAAATTGAATCTTGAAAGGAGTAGGTTCGGTAAGGGCCTATTTTGGCCTCAAATTTCAGATTCATCTGACAAAAGATTTTGGACACTTTTTAAACACTTGAGTGTCTATTTTATTTGATTCAATTAGTTTATTTGAAAGATTTTAAGTGATTTAGTCATTAAAAACACTCCGACTTAGCTCAAATATTAAAAATCTATCAAATATGCCAAAAAAAGTCACTTTTCAGATGTTTTTTGTCAAAAATGAAAGTGGCCACATCCGTGTTCATCCTCAACATTTATATATGTTATGTACATTCATCAAACACAACTTAAATTTCAATATCAAGAATGAACACAAATCGACCACTTTCATTTTAGACAGAAACCATCTAAAATTTAACTAAAATGCTAAAATTGTGAAGATTTCAGTAATTTGGCATGACTTAATGATGCCAGTACCCAATATATGTGCATTGTATTGTCAAAACTAGCCCATATTTATGCAGCAGAAGCATTCTACTTTCCAATAAATAACTATGAGTTTACATTTTAACAGTTTTACAAAACTGATATATTTTAGGGCCAAAAAGGGGTCTTACTGGACCTACTCCTTTCTGAGTGAATACAGCCAGACTGCCAAATTGTTATTTTTATGGTTAGGAAAGGGATCTTGTCAGTTGCACACTGAACATAAAGATTGCTATATAATTAAAAGGAGTTGTTGGATAAACATCAAGGAGACATAAACCCATTTAAGCAAAAACAACAAGACAATTGATTGTTTACATGCAGCTTTCAACAAAAGACCAGTATGAATTCCAAGATGTCAAGCCTAAATTAATCAAGTCAAGAATGTATTTAGCATAGAATATCAACACCAAATTTCTTATAGGAAACAAAATGTTAAGATATAACTTCTCAAACTCTGTGGTGAAAGTAAAGATTTTTTTACAAAAACTCCTTTCCTGTTCAAATTCCTCACAATAATTGACATGTGTATCTGTATTCCAGTGAGCAATATAGCTTTGATTGCTTTAAAACTTCTTTTTAACAAATTTTTATAAGTCCTATATTATCTCGCAAAACAAAATGGTCTGGTGGAAGCATGTTGATCTAAGCCTCCAGTTCAGTTGGTTCTGGGTTTGAACCTGGCTGGGACAAACCAAAGATGTTAGAATTAGTATTTGCTACTTTTTCACTAAGCATGTGGCATTTAGGAGTAAGAACAAAGACTGGTCAGCTTGGAGTCAGAATAATGTCTCTCTGGCTTTGTGTTTCTATCCAGAACAAAGCAGGGTTAAAATTCATGCTACATTAACATATTCTCCTTATGAATAGGTTTGAATTTGTTCGCTGAATGCAAAACATTCATCCATCATTATCATTTCTGTTTAAATTTTCTCATGCTTGCTGCTCCCTGAAAATGCTAGTTGTGACTCGAAACATTTATGTGCCGCTTACCAGTCTAGAGCTTTATTGGTAGATATGGATCACATCTTCTGTTTGGCATTGAATGTGTTACATGTTATCATTGATAGTCCGAAATGCCTTGAAAATGGCTCTACATTGACAACAACACTTGTACAGATTCTTCTTAAGGACATAAACATGTACACTGCAATTCATTTTTTTCTCTGAGTGAATTTGGGTGTTTTCAAACTAAAACAAGGAACTTAGTATTTTTGCTTATGTCAGATTGTTAATTTGCAACTACAGTACTTGGAAAGAGCTTGGCATAATTCCATCAAACTTGTGCAGATTCTTCTTGAGGATATAGAGTTGTGTATCTGCTGTTAAGTTTTTGATCTTTTTGATTTGGTTTCTATCAAAACATGGACTTCTAAGAAGTTATGCAACACAAATCTTACTTGAGAAACCTTTTTTTATAGGAGCTATTTGGTATTTGCTTGTCAATAGATCATACATATACTTTTGAGTTTTAATTTCCAAAATGGGACAATTTTTAGTTTGGCTGAGTACACTATATTTGAAAAGCTATCAGCTTTATTAATCTTTATTTAAGTCCTGCTTGAAAAGAACTTCTACAAAGGAAATGAGCTATGTAATTGAAACAAAAAGGCTGAATACATACTTTACAATTTTCAAAATTAGAATTCCCTCATTTTAAACCTTTAGCACAATGCAAAAGTAAACTATGTTACAAAAATTACATTCAAAATTTTGTGTAGTTTTCTTAAACCGTATTTCAACCTCTTTTATCTTTTTTAAGTAAAATGTTATATTCCAGAACTAACATAAGAATTATAATACAGAACCAGTTATGCTTTTGTTGAATGATTAAGTCAACAGAAAATAATTAATTGATAAACCAAACTTTTCTTCAAAAATATGTTTCAAAACATGTAAAATGCATAGAATTGGCCTTTAAAACTTGTAACATGCATAGAATTGACCTGTAAAACATGTAACATATAGAGAATTGACATGTGTTATTTTTTTTACCAGAAGAAATGATTTACAGCTGTGTGATATTTGTATATACATTTATCAAAGCCAGAACTTGTAAATAATAATTTAAACTTTTTTTTTAAAGTTAAAACTTTTAATTAGTTTTGCTGAAGAATGCACTTTAAAAAATCTTTTTGTACTGCAAAGCTGCTTTGATGCATTTTTTATACGACCGCAAATTTTGAAAAAATTTTCGTCGTATATTGCTATCACGTTGGCGTCGGCGTCGTCGTCGTCGTCGTCGTCGTCGTCGTCGTCCGGCGTCCGAATACTTTTAGTTTTCGCACTCTAACTTTAGTAAAAGTGAATGGAAATCTATGAAATTTTAACACAAGGTTTATGACCACAAAAGGAAGGTTGGTATTGATTTTGGGAGTTTTGGTCCCAACATTTTAGGAATTAGGGGCCAAAAAGGGCCCAAATAAGCATTATTCTTGGTTTTCGCACAATAACATTAGTTTAAGTAAATAGAAATCAATGAAATTTAAACACAATGTTAATGACTACAAAAGGAAGGTTGGTATTGATTTTGGGAGTTTAGGTCCCAACAGTTTAGGAATTAGGGGCCAAAAAGGGACCCAAATAAGCATTTTTCTTGGTTTTCGCACCATAACGTTAGTATAAGTAAATAGAAATCTATGAAATTTAAACACAAGGTTTATGACCATAAAAGAAAGGTTGGGTTTGATTTTGGGAGTTTTGGTCCCAACATAATAAGGGGCCCAAAGGGTCCAAAATTAAACTTTTGTTTGATTTCATCAAAATTGAATAATTGGGGTTCTTTGATATGCTGAATCTAACTGTCATGACTGTGTATGTAGATTCTTAACTTTTGGTCCCGTTTTCAAATTGGTCTACATTAAGGTCCAAAGGGTCCAAAATTAAACTTAGTTTGATTTTGACAAAAAATGAATCAGTTAGGTTCTTTGATATGCTGAATCTAAAAATGTACTTAGATTCTTGATTATTGGCCCAGTTTTCAAGTTGGTCCAAATCGGGGTCCAAAATTAAACTTTGTTTGATTTCATCAAAAATTGAATAAATGGGGTTCTTTGATATACCAAATCTAACTGTGTATGTAGATTCTTCATTTTTGGTCCTGTTTTCAAATTGGTCTACACTAAAGTCCAAAGGGTCCAAAATTAAACTTAGTCTGATTTTAACAAAAATTGAAATCTTGAAGTTCTTTGATATGCTGAATTCAAAAATGTACTTAGATTTTTTATTATGGGCCCAGTTTTCAAGTTGGTCCAAATCAGGATCTAAAATTATTATATTAAGTATTGTGCAATAGCAAGTCTTTTCAATTGCACAGTATTGCGCAATGGCAAGAAATATCTAATTGCACAATATTGTGAAATATCAAAAAAAAATTTAATTAGAGTTATCTTTCTTTGTCCAGAATAGTAAGCAAGAAATATCTAATTGCAAAATATTGTGCAATAGCAAGATTTTTTTTTAATTGGAGTTATCTTTCTTTGTCCAGAATCAACTTAAATCTTTGTTATATACAATATACAATGTATATTCACTTTTTACTACCAACTGATAAATTAAAATAATCTTTACCATTCAGTGATAACAAGCAGTTTTTTTACATCTTAATATTTTATGATGTATTTAAATGAGTAGTTATTGTTGCAAACTCCATTAGAAATTTTAATTGAGATTAGTTTTGGAATAAGGGAAAGGGGGATGTGATTAAAAAAATTGGGTTCAATTTTTCTCATTTGAAATTTCATAAATAAAAAAGAAAATTTCTTCAAACATTTTTTTGAGAGGATTAATATTCAACAGCATAGTGAATTGCTCTAAGAGAAAACAAAAATTTTAAGTTCATTAGAACACATTCATTCTGTGTCAGAAACCTATGCTGTGTCAACTATTTAATCACAATCCAAATTTAGAGCTGAATCCAGCTTGAATGTTGTGTCCATACTTGCCCTAACCGTTCAGGGTTCAACCTCTGCGGTCGTATAAAGCTACGCCCTGCGGAGCATCTGGTTTTCCTTGTTGTCACTAAAGTTAACTTATAAAGAAATTGTGTTGCAGTGGTGGATCCAGAACTTTTAATAAGGGGAGGCCCAAGGACTGCAATTAGAGGGTGTCCACTACAGTCATGCTTCAGTGATTCCTTATATTATCAACTAAATTTTTCACATGAAAGGGAGGGGGCAGCACCCTCTATCCGCCTATGTCTGTATTTGTCATTATACTGATAAAAGATTCCTGAGGGTGATGACACGTTTTGGATAGGGGATTTTGGTGATAAAAAGAAGTGACAAGGTGGGATATAAGGGAGTATTTGAGAAATTTATTTTAAATGTTTTTCATGTTGGCTATATCTGCTGTCTGTCTTTTGGTTGGTGTTTTTTTTTCATTTCTGTTTAATTTTGAAATAAAATGATCTAAAGCATGTAGGTTATTTGGGTTTTAATGTTAACAAGAGCTTTTCTTTTGTAGATAATATACTTTTACTAATTAATTTTATCTGTTTTACTCTACAGAAACTGTGTACTAAAATCTGTATCTCTGTAATATAATTAAAAGGAAATCAATATTTTCAATAGAAAATAAAGGTTTGTTTAACGCCTTTTAGAAAAGAAATTTATAGTTGGAGTGAGTTTTTGGTGAGTTTCCTTTTTACGCATCACAGTATGATAGAAAAAGAAAATTAATTTAAAAAATGTTTGTGCAAATTCACTCTTTTTGCGCACCATGGGTATGGCAAAATTGGTTGATTTCCCAAAAAACAGATCTTTCTATTAAGTTATTGGTGTTTTATTAACATAAGCCCTATTTCACTTTAATTCTTATTACTATAAGGTTTCATAGATTGGTTTTCATGCTTTTAGGTGTGATGAAACTAAAAAGATCAAACAGTTATTCTGGTTTTGAAATTGACACCATTGACAATGATTTCAAATTAGAAGAAGATGAGGAGGATGTTAAAGAAAGACAAGAACAACTGGATAAGACAGCTCATGAGAATTATTGCAGGTAAAGTCAATATTTATGATTTTTTCAAGTAATATGTTCTTGGTATATATATTTTTCCTACCTGGCCAAAATTGTAAGTTTGGGACATGTTCTGGTGTCTGACAATCATTGTTATTCCAAAACTTATTACATTTTTAGCTTTCTTTTTTGAAACAACCGGGCAATTTGGAATAATACTTCAATGATATTACCTTTTGTTGGTCCTTTTCAAAGACCAAATCATAATCCAAGATGGCAATCAGATGCCTCTGTTTGGTTGAAATTTTCTTTTGCCCCCACCATAGCGATGGGAGCATTAAGTTTTACCCTTGTATGTTTGTACATCTTAAAATTGGTTTAGTTTGCTTCAACCAAATGGTTTGAAACTTATACCCAATGCTTATTCCCACAAAACACGGATCAAGTTTTCTGTGGATATTTCATAATCATCAGAGATACTTTATAAATATGTTAGAATTATACTTGTATAGTTCACCTTTCAAGGTTAGCAATGTATTGTTCACATTTCAAAATCATTTCCTGTTTGGCATCCAAGATGGCTGGTGTTGCTTTAAGATGCTATATCTATTTTACAGAATGTTAGATCCAGTAGATAAGAACAAGTATGATGAATACTTGAGATGTTACGCAAACATCCTTGACTGCTGGGGTTTAAAGAACCAGAGTAGGGAAGTGATGAAGTTTGTTTCAAATGCTCCACCAGAACACAGAGGAATTGGTGAGTAAACATTTTTTTTTTTTTAATTTTACCTTTTTCTTGCCAATAATTAAAAAAACGTCTTGAATAAAGCTTAGATATAAAATACTCTCTTTCTTTTTTGCCAGACTGTAGACACTGCCAAGAAGGTATGCATGGTCAAATTACACATTACTTTGTGTCGATACTAAAACTGTGTACTGGATCAAATATTTTAAAAATCCAAACTCTTCATCTCCTTAGAATGGATATTTCATGAACCTCATACAGGGAAACTGCATTGTAAAGTACCTTGACAATATATAATTATCTAAAAATTGTCAATCAAAATATAAGCATCATATCTATTAGAACAACAAAGAATGAAACCAAGAATGGATATCAAAACATGTTTTTAACCTCCACGCTCCAGAAGTTGAGCTACTTTGCAATCACTTTGTTGTTCCGTCCATATATCCGTCAACAACTATTTTCATTGTATATTGTTTTACTCTGACAAACATTGAAATTGATTTCAAAATGATAACATTTGTAATCATCTACTTAATCATTTGAAAGTTGAAAATGTTGTACAAAAGGAACCAGTAAACAAAGATCCAGTTCCAATGTGACGGATTTCACCTTTATCTTTCAAAGTTATGCCCCTCGATGAATTCGAAAAGTACTAAATTATTGGTGTGTAGACAATAATATGTGGAGGGTTTGGCCAAATAATTCAAAATTTTGAAATGTTTAGGACGACCAAATAAGTACTTTGAAGTAATAAGCAAAGTTGATGTCCATCAGATTGTCTTTTCTGAATTATATGCAGACAGGTGACACATATCTCTGTATCATCAGTTTTTTTAGCTCACCTAAGTGAGCTTTTCTCATCACTTGGTGTTCGTTGTCTGTCGTCGTCTGTTAACTTTTACAAAAATCTTCTCCTCTAAAACTATTGGGCCAAATTTAACCAAACTTGGCCATTATCATCATTGGGGTATCTAGTTCCAAAAATGTGTCTGATGACCCAGCCAACCAAGATGGCCGCCATGGCTAAAAATAGAACATAGGGTAACATGTAGATTTTGGCTTATAACTCTGAAACCAAAGCATTTAGAGCAAATCTGACATGGGGGTAATATTGTTTATCAAGTCCAGATCTATATGCCCTGAAATTTTCAGATGAATCGGACAACCGTTTGATGGGTTGCTGCCCCTGCATTGGTAATTTTAAGGAAATTTTGCCGTCTTTGGTTATTATCTTTATCTTTAATATTATTATAGATAGAAATAAACTAAAACAGCAATAATGTTCAGAAAAGTAAGATCTACAAATAAGTAAACATGAGCAAAATGGTCAATCAACCCCTTAAGGAGTTATTGCCCTTTATAGTCAATTTTAACAATTTTCATAAATTTTGTAAATTTTGGTAAATGTTTACAAAATGTTTTTCTCTCTAACTACTGGGCAAAGTGCAGATCATCCCCAAAACACAATTTTGTCATGAATCCATCTGTGTCCTTATGTGTTTAATATGCACATAGACCAAGGTGAGTGACACAGGCTCTTTAGAGCCTCTAGTTGGTTTTTTTTTCACTCCTGTTTTATTTCTTATTTATTTCAGAATTCAGTGTATATTGCTACAAATGTAGCCAGCCAGTCCGTGGATCACAATGTTTATCATGTAAATACCCAGCATTCAATTGTGCAATTTGTCATCTAGGAGTCAAAGGTCAGTATATTTTAATGGTGATAGAAATTTGCTTTTTAGCTCACCTGGCCCGAAGGGCCAAGTGAGCTTTTCCAATCACTTGGCGTCCGTCGTCCGTCGTCCGTCGTCCGTCGTCGTCGTCGTCGTCGTCCGTCGTCGTTAACTTTTACAAAAATCTTCTCCTCTGAAACTACTGGACCAAATTAAACCAAACTTGGCCACAATCATCATTGGGGTATCTAGTTTAAAAAATGTGTGGCGTGACCCGGCCAACCAACCAAGATGGCCGCCATGGCTAAAAATAGAACATAGGGGTAAAATGCAGTTTTTGGCTTATAACTCAAAAACCAAAGCATTTAGAGCAAATCTGACATGGGGTTAATTTGTTGATCAGGTCAAGATCTTTCTGTCTACAAATTTTCAGATGAATCCGACAACCCGTTGTTGGGTTGCTGCCCCTGAATTGGTAATTTTAGGGATTTTTTGCTGTTTTTGGTTATTATCTTGAATATTATTATAGATAGAGATAAACTGTAAACAGCAATAATGTTCAGAAAATTTAGATTTACAAATAAGTCAACAGGACCAAAATGGTCAGTTGACCCCTTTAGGAGTTATTGACCTTTATAGTCAATTTTTAACCATTTTTCGTAAATCTTAGAAATCTTTTACAAAAATCTTCTCCTCTGAAACTACTGGGCCAAATTAATCCAAACTTGGCCACGATCATCTTTTGGGTATCTAGTTTAAAAAATATGTGGCGTGACCCGGCCAACCAACCAAGATGGCCG
Organism: Mytilus galloprovincialis; assembly: GCA_037788925.1. NCBI lineage: Eukaryota > Metazoa > Mollusca > Bivalvia > Mytilida > Mytilidae > Mytilus > Mytilus galloprovincialis. Next base: position 40,001,403 of record CM075333.1, on the reverse strand, counting down.
CCATGGCTAAAAATAGAACATAGGGGTAAAATGCAGTTTTTGGCTTACAACTCAAAAACCAAAGCATTTAGAGCAAATCTGATAGGGAGTAAAATTGTTTATCAGGTCAAGATCTATCCGTCCTGAAATTTTCAGATGAATCGGACAAACTGTTGTTGGGTTGCTGCCCCTGAATTGGTATTTTTAAGGAAATTTTGCTGTTTTTGGTTATTATCTTGAATATTATTATAGATAGAGATGAACTGGAAACAGCAATAATGTTCAGCAAAGTAAGATCTACAAATACCTCACCATGAACGAAATGGTCAGGTGACCCCTTTAGGAGTTATTGCCCTTTATAGTCAAATTTTAACCATTTTTTCGTAAATCTTAGTAATCTTTTACAAAAATCTTCTCCTCTGAACCTACTGGGCCAAATTAAACCAAACTTGGCCACAATCATCAATGGGGGGTCTAGTTTAAAAAATGTGTGGCGTGACCTGGCCAACCAACCAAGATGGCCACCATGGCTAAAAATAGAACATAGGGGTAAAATGCAGTTTTTGGCTTATAACTCAAAAACCAAAGCATTTAGAGCAAATTTGACATGGGGTAAAATTGTTTATCAGGTGAAAATCTTTCTGCCCTCGAATTTTCAGATGAATCTGACAACCCGTTGTTGGGTTGCTGCCCCTGAATTGGTAATTTTAGGGAATTTTTGCTGTTTTTGGTTATTATCTTGAATATTATTAGCTCACCTGGCCCGAAGGGCCAAGTGAGCTTTTCTCATCACTTGGCGCCGGCGTCCGTCGTCCGTCGTCCGTCGTCGTCGTCGTCGTCGTCGTCGTCGTCGTCCGTCGTCGTTAACTTTTACAAAAATCTTCTCCTCTGAAACTACTGGGCCAAATTGAACCAAACTTGGCCACAATCATCTTTGGGGTATCTAGTTTTAAAAATGTGTGGCGTGACCCGGTCAACCAAACAAGATGGCCGCCACGGCTAAAAATAGAACATAGGGGTAAAATGCAGTTTTTGGCTTATTACTCAAAAACCAAAGCATTTAGAGGAAATCTGACATGGGATAAAAATGTTTATCAGGTCAAGATTTATCTGCCCTGAAATTTTCAAATGAATCGGTCAACCCGTTGTTGGGTTGCTGCCCCTGAATTGGTAATTTTGAGGAAATTTTGCTGTTTTTGGTTATTATCTTGAATATTATTTTAGATAGAGATAAACTGTAAACAGCAATAATGTTCAGCAAAGTTAGATTTACAAATAAGTCAACATGACCGAAATGGTCAGTTGACCCCTTTAGGAGTTATTGCCCTTTATAGTCAATTTTTTACTATTTTTCATAAATCTAAGTAATCTTTTACAAAAATCTTCTCCTCTGAAACTACTGGGCCAAATTAATCCAAACTTGGCCATAATCATCTTTGGGGTATCTAGTTTAAAAAATGTGTGGCGTGACCCGGTCAACCAACCAAGATGGCCGCCATTGCTAAAAATAGAACATAGGGGTAAAATGCAGTTTTTGGCTTATAACTCAAAAACCAAAGCATTTAGAGGAAATCTGATGAGAGGTAAAAATGTCAATCAGGTCAAGATCTATCTGCCCTGAAATTTTCAGATGAATCGGTCAACCCGTTGTTGGGTTGCTGCCCCTGAATTGGTAATTTTGAGGAAATTTTGCCGTTTTTGGTTATTATCTTGAATATTATTATAGATAGAGATAAACTGTAAACGGCAATAATGTTCAGCAAAGTTAGATTTACAAATAAGTCAACATGACAGAAACGGTCAGTTCACCCCTTAAGGAGTTATTGCCCTTTATAGTTAATTTTTAACCATTTTTCATAAATCTAAGTAATCTTTTACAAAAATCTTCTCCTCTGAAATTACTGGGCCAAATTAATCCAAAGTTGGCCACAATCATCTTTGGGGTATCTAATTTAAAAAATGTGTGGCGTGACCCGGTCAACCAACCAAGATGGCCGCCACGGTTAAAAATGGAACATAGGGGTAAAATGCAGTTTTTGGCTTATAACTCAAAAACCAAAACATTTAGAGGAAATCTGACATGGGGTAATAATGTTTATCAGGTCAAGATTTATCTGCCCTGAAATTTTCAAATGAATCGGTCAATCTGTTGTTGGGTTGCTGCCCCTGAATTGGTAATTTTGAGGAAATTTTCCTGTTTTTGGTTATTATCTTGAATATTGTTATAGATAGAGATAAACTGTAAACAGCAAAAATGTTCATCAAAGTAAGATTTACAAATAAGTCAACATGACCGAAATAGTCAGTTGACCCCTTTAGGAGTTATTGCCCTTTATAGTCAATTTTTAACCACTTTTCGTAAATCTTAGTTATCTTTTACAAAAATCTTCTCCTCTGAAACTACTGGGCCAAATTAATTGAAACTTGGCCACAATCATCTTTGAGGTACCTTGTTTGAAAAATGTGTCCGATGACCTGGCCATCCAACCAAGATGGCCACCACGGCTAAAAATAGAACAGGGGTAAAATGTAGTTTTTGGCTTATAACTCTGAAACCAAATCATTTAGAGCAAATCTGACAAGGAGTTAAATTGTTAATCAAGTCAATATATATCTGCCCTGAAATATTCAAATGAATTGGACAACCGGTTGTTGGGTTGCTGCCCTCCAATTGGTAATTTTTAAAGAAATTTTGCTGTTTTTGGTTATTATCTTGAATACTATTATAGATAGCAATAAACTGTAAACAGCGATAATTTTCATCAAAGTAAGATCTACAAATAAGTCAACATGACCTAAATGGTCAATTGACCCCTTAAGGAGTTATTGCCCTTTATAGTCAAATTTTAACAATTTTCATTAATTTTGTAAATTTATGTAAATTTTTACCAAATATATTTCTCTGTTACTAATGGGCAAAGTTCATTATAGATATAATTGTAAGAAGCAAGAACGTTCAGTAAAGTAAGAACTTCAAACACATCACCATCACCAAAATACAATTTTGTCATGAATCCATTTGTGTCCTTTGTTTAATATGCACATAGACCAAGGTGAGCGACACAGGCTCTTTAGAGCCTCTAGTTATAGATAGAGATAAACTGTAAAGAGCAATAATGTTCAGAAAATTTAGATTCACAAATAAGTCAACAGGACCAAAATGGTCAGTTGACCCCTTTAGGAGTTATTGACCTTTATAGTCAATTTTTAACCATTTTTCGTAAATCTTAGAAATCTTTTACAAAAATCTTCTCCTCTGAAACTACTGGGCCAAATTAATCCAAACTTGGCCACGATCATCTTTTGGGTATCTAGTTTAAAAAATGTGTGGCGTGACCCGGCCAACCAACCAAGATGGCCGCCATGGCTAAAAATAGACCATAGGGGTAAAATGCAGTTTTTGGCTTATAACTCAAAAACCAAAGCATTTAGAGCAAATCTGACATGGTTAAAAGTGTTTATCAGGTCAAGATCTATCCGTCCTGAAATTTTCAGATGAATCGGACAAACTGTTGTTGGGTTGCTGCCCCTGAATTGGTATTTTTAAGGAAATTTTGCTGTTTTTGGTTATTATCTTGAATATTATTATAGATAGAGATAAACTGGAAACAGCAATAATGTTCAGCAAAGTAAGATCTACAAATACCTCACCATGAACGAAATGGTCAGTTGACCCCTTTAGGAGTTATTGCCCTTTATAGTCAAATTTTAACCATTTTTTCGTAAATCTTAGTAATCTTTTACAAAAATCTTCTCCTCTGAACCTACTGGGCCAAATTAAACCAAACTTGGCCACAATCATCAATGGGGGGTCTAGTTTAAAAAATGTGTGGCGTGACCTGGCCAACCAACCAAGATGGCCACCATGGCTAAAAATAGAACATAGGGGTAAAATGCAGTTTTTGGCTTATAACTCAAAAACCAAAGCATTTAGAGCAAATTTGACATGGGGTAAAATTGTTTATCAGGTGAAAATCTTTCTGCCCTCGAATTTTCAGATGAATCTGACAACCCGTTGTTGGGTTGCTGCCCCTGAATTGGTAATTTTAGGGAATTTTTGCTGTTTTTGGTTATTATCTTGAATATTATTAGCTCACCTGGCCCGAAGGGCCAAGTGAGCTTTTCTCATCACTTGGCGCCGGCGTCCGTCGTCGTCGTCGTCGTCGTCCGTCGTCGTTAACTTTTACAAAAATCTTCTCCTCTGAAACTACTGGGCCAAATTGAACCAAACTTGGCCACAATCATCTTTGGGGTATCTAGTTTTAAAAATGTGTGGCGTGACCCGGTCAACCAAACAAGATGGCCGCCACGGCTAAAAATAGAACATAGGGGTAAAATGCAGTTTTTGGCTTATTACTCAAAAACCAAAGCATTTAGAGGAAATCTGACATGGGATAAAAATGTTTATCAGGTCAAGATTTATCTGCCCTGAAATTTTCAAATGAATCGGTCAACCCGTTGTTGGGTTGCTGCCCCTGAATTGGTAATTTTGAGGAAATTTTGCTGTTTTTGGTTATTATCTTGAATATTATTTTAGATAGAGATAAACTGTAAACAGCAATAATGTTCAGCAAAGTTAGATTTACAAATAAGTCAACATGACCGAAATGGTCAGTTGACCCCTTTAGGAGTTATTGCCCTTTATAGTCAATTTTTTACTATTTTTCATAAATCTAAGTAATCTTTTACAAAAATCTTCTCCTCTGAAACTACTGGGCCAAATTAATCCAAACTTGGCCATAATCATCTTTGGGGTATCTAGTTTAAAAAATGTGTGGCGTGACCCGGTCAACCAACCAAGATGGCCGCCATTGCTAAAAATAGAACATAGGGGTAAAATGCAGTTTTTGGCTTATAACTCAAAAACCAAAGCATTTAGAGGAAATCTGATGAGAGGTAAAAATGTCAATCAGGTCAAGATCTATCTGCCCTGAAATTTTCAGATGAATCGGTCAACCCGTTGTTGGGTTGCTGCCCCTGAATTGGTAATTTTGAGGAAATTTTGCCGTTTTTGGTTATTATCTTGAATATTATTATAGATAGAGATAAACTGTAAACGGCAATAATGTTCAGCAAAGTTAGATTTACAAATAAGTCAACATGACAGAAACGGTCAGTTCACCCCTTAAGGAGTTATTGCCCTTTATAGTTAATTTTTAACCATTTTTCATAAATCTAAGTAATCTTTTACAAAAATCTTCTCCTCTGAAATTACTGGGCCAAATTAATCCAAAGTTGGCCACAATCATCTTTGGGGTATCTAATTTAAAAAATGTGTGGCGTGACCCGGTCAACCAACCAAGATGGCCGCCACGGTTAAAAATGGAACATAGGGGTAAAATGCAGTTTTTGGCTTATAACTCAAAAACCAAAACATTTAGAGGAAATCTGACATGGGGTAATAATGTTTATCAGGTCAAGATTTATCTGCCCTGAAATTTTCAAATGAATCGGTCAATCTGTTGTTGGGTTGCTGCTCCTGAATTGGTAATTTTGAGGAAATTTTCCTGTTTTTGGTTATTATCTTGAATATTGTTATAGATAGAGATAAACTGTAAACAGCAAAAATGTTCATCAAAGTAAGATTTACAAATAAGTCAACATGACCGAAATAGTCAGTTGACCCCTTTAGGAGTTATTGCCCTTTATAGTCAATTTTTAACCACTTTTCGTAAATCTTAGTTATCTTTTACAAAAATCTTCTCCTCTGAAACTACTGGGCCAAATTAATTGAAACTTGGCCACAATCATCTTTGAGGTACCTTGTTTGAAAAATGTGTCCGATGACCTGGCCATCCAACCAAGATGGCCACCACGGCTAAAAATAGAACAGGGGTAAAATGTAGTTTTTGGCTTATAACTCTGAAACCAAATCATTTAGAGCAAATCTGACAAGGAGTTAAATTGTTAATCAAGTCAATATATATCTGCCCTGAAATATTCAAATGAATTGGACAACCGGTTGTTGGGTTGCTGCCCTCCAATTGGTAATTTTTAAAGAAATTTTGCTGTTTTTGGTTATTATCTTGAATACTATTATAGATAGCAATAAACTGTAAACAGCGATAATTTTCATCAAAGTAAGATCTACAAATAAGTCAACATGACCTAAATGGTCAATTGACCCCTTAAGGAGTTATTGCCCTTTATAGTCAAATTTTAACAATTTTCATTAATTTTGTAAATTTATGTAAATTTTTACCAAATATATTTCTCTGTTACTAATGGGCAAAGTTCATTATAGATATAATTGTAAGAAGCAAGAACGTTCAGTAAAGTAAGAACTTCAAACACATCACCATCACCAAAATACAATTTTGTCATGAATCCATTTGTGTCCTTTGTTTAATATGCACATAGACCAAGGTGAGCGACACAGGCTCTTTAGAGCCTCTAGTTATAGATAGAGATAAACTGTAAAGAGCAATAATGTTCAGAAAATTTAGATTCACAAATAAGTCAACAGGACCAAAATGGTCAGTTGACCCCTTTAGGAGTTATTGACCTTTATAGTCAATTTTTAACCATTTTTCGTAAATCTTAGAAATCTTTTACAAAAATCTTCTCCTCTGAAACTACTGGGCCAAATTAATCCAAACTTGGCCACGATCATCTTTTGGGTATCTAGTTTAAAAAATGTGTGGCGTGACCCGGCCAACCAACCAAGATGGCCGCATGGCTAAAAATAGAACATAGGGGTAAAATGCAGTTTTTGGCTTATAACTCAAAAACCAAAGCATTTAGAGCAAATCTGACATGGTTAAAAGTGTTTATCAGGTCAAGATCTATCCGTCCTGAAATTTTCAGATGAATCGGACAAACTGTTGTTGGGTTGCTGCCCCTGAATTGGTATTTTTAAGGAAATTTTGCTGTTTTTGGTTATTATCTTGAATATTATTATAGATAGAGATGAACTGGAAACAGCAATAATGTTCAGCAAAGTAAGATCTACAAATACCTCACCATGAACGAAATGGTCAGTTGACCCCTTTAGGAGTTATTGCCCTTTATAGTCAAATTTTAACCATTTTTTCGTAAATCTTAGTAATCTTTTACAAAAATCTTCTCTTCTGAACCTACTGGGCCAAATTAAACCAAACTTGGCCACAATCATCAATGGGGGGTCTAGTTTAAAAAATGTGTGGCGTGACCTGGCCAACCAACCAAGATGGCCACCATGGCTAAAAATAGAACATAGGGGTAAAATGCAGTTTTTGGCTTATAACTCAAAAACCAAAGCATTTAGAGCAAATTTGACATGGGGTAAAATTGTTTATCAGGTGAAAATCTTTCTGCCCTCGAATTTTCAGATGAATCTGACAACCCGTTGTTGGGTTGCTGCCCCTGAATTGGTAATTTTAGGGAATTTTTGCTGTTTTTGGTTATTATCTTGAATATTATTATAGATAGAGATAAACTGTAAACAGCAATAATGTTCAGCAAAGTTAGATTTAAAATAAGTCAACATGACCAAAATGGTCAGTTGACCTCTTTAGGAGTTATTGACCTTTATAGTCAATTTTTAACCATTTTTCGTAAATCTTAGAAATCTTTTACAAAAATCTTCTCCTATGAAACTACTGGGCCAAATTAATCCAAACTTGGCCACAATCATCTTTGGGGTATCTAATTGAAAAAAATGTGTCCCGTGACCCGGCCTTCCAACCAAAATGGCTGCCACGGCTAAAAATAGAACATAGGGGTAAAATGCAGTTTTTGGCTTATAACTCAAAAACCGAAGCATTTAGAGAAAATCTGACAGGGTTAAATTGTCTATCAGGTCAAGATCTATCTGCCCTGATATTTTCAGACAAAACAGACACCCTGTTGTTGGGTTGCTGCCCCAGAATTAGTAATTTTAAGGATATTTTGCAGTTTTTGGTTATTATCTTGAATATTATAATAGATAGAGATAAACTGTAAACAGCAATAATGTTCAGCAAAGTAAGATCTACAAATAAGTCAAATGACGAAAATTGTCCATTGACCCCTTAAGGAGTTATTGCCCTTTATAGTTAATTTTTAGCATTTTTCATAAATTTTTGTAAATTTTTAGAAAATATTTTCCACTGTAATTACTGGGCCAAGTTCATTATAAATAGAGATAATTGTAGCAACAAGAATGTTCAGTAAAGTAAGATCTACAAACACATCACCATCACCAAAACACAATTATGTCATGAATTTATCTGTGTCCATTGTTTAATATGCACATAGACCAAGGTGAGCGACACAGGCTCTTGAGAGCCTCTAGTTATAATTTTAACCAAGCTTAAATATAGGCAATGCTAGTGGATAAAACTTGACATAATAACCAACACTATTGTCATCTTAATTCAAATATAAGATTTGATTTAATGCATTTCAAATTTCTTTTTATGCACCACCTATGATAGTAGAGGGGCATTATGTTTTCTGGTTTGTGCATCCGTTCGTTCATCCATCTGTTTGTTCATCCGTCTGTCCCCCTCGGATCCAGGTTAAAGTTTTTGGTTAAGGTAGTTTTTAATCAATCAACTTGAAACTTAGTACCCATGTTCCCTATGATATGATCTTTCTAATTGTAATGACAAAATAAGAGATTTGACCGTTCATAGGTTCAATGAACATAGAAAATGATAGTGCGAGTGGGGCATCCGTGTACTATAGACATATTCTTGTTATTAATTAACTTTTCCCCCTTTCCAGTTCTTCCTCATCAAAATACTTAATTTGGTGTTACGAGCACAAACTTATTATGACACAGGCCCTGGTGAGCTAGCACATACTGAGTAAATTATTATGACACAGGCCCTGGTGAGCTAGCACATACTGAGTAAATTATTATGACACAGGCCCTGGTGAACTAGCACATTTAAAATCCAACTCAGCCTAACGTCTAAGTCTTACCAATTAGGGTATAATCATATCTCTTTAAAATGTTTATTGTTCTGAATATGCATGTAGTATTTGCTGATTGAATTGAAGCACCTGTTTATTCATTTATCAGAAAATTCCTCTTAGCATGTTAAATTGAGTGATACTAAGAAGAAATAAGAAACCATGTGAGATTCAAGTTGACAGATTTCATCAAAATTATAAAAATTCTTGTACATGTAGTTGCCTTCCATACACCTTATCGCTAATCCCGGCTGACCCGGCCGCTTGAACTTTTGACGCACACAACAATCACTTTTCCATTGTGGCGTCAGATATTTTGCTTTATGACGTCAAAATTTAACAGGAACCTGTGTGAATTCCAGTAATGGCGGACAAATAGCGATAAGGTGTATAGTCTCTTTGTTATATTTACTGAAGGGTGTGCATGAATATACAGTCAGAGATACTATAACACACATTTATTTGGTCAGACCAATTTGACTGCTAAATTGAAAAAAAACTATTAAAAATAAAATTACTTTTGAATAGCCCAGTTAATATATGTCTTCCCTTGTTTGCTGGTGTTTACTATAATGTGTCCGGACCAAAACATTTTTTGAAATTTTATCTCAATTTTATCTCAGTCATTGTAGCAATAAAATTTCAGAAGATGTATATTACCGCTAATGTTCAATATAAATTTCAGTTTTATTGTATATGTTATTGGGATTTTATTAGGTTTCTAAACATTAACTTTATGGATACATCTTAACCTTTTAAAATTTTAACACAAAAACATTGACTATGACATTCAGGTTAAACTTCATATTTGCAAATATGACACATACTGTTCAAAACATTTAGGAATTGTCAATTTAAGTTATAATACCTGTTAACTGATTTAAAAAATAATATTTTGCATAAATGTCAGAGACTATAAATAAAAAGAATAATGTTGATTTTGTTATATTTGTCTTTTACTGTTCAAGATTATTGCCCCTGTTATTTGAAATACTAATTATTGAGTGATGAACTTTTTTTAATCATAGCTATTGTATTGGGTCTAATTGACCACTAGTCTTAATTTTGGTTATTATCTGCAAACGATTAATTGATCGTTGCTTGCTGAACGTCCAGTAGCAAATATTTCATGCATGTTCATGACAATTCTGAAAATGAAGATTTGTTCACAAAAGTTTATAAAAATTCTGTGAATTTACTTGAAGAATAAGTTTATAAGCTTGAAGTGTGTATATTTTGGAGGCCTCAGTTGCTGAGAGGTCTTAGGTATTTCAACTTCTGTACCACAAGCCTGAGTTTTGATATCAAGCCCGTTTCACTTGGCAGATGTGTTTGTCTCCAATCTAAATAGACTAGATTTGCAAGTTTTCCTGCAGAAGGTCCTCCACCAATAAAAACTAGCCACCATGAAATAATCAAAAGAGCTGAAAGTGGCGCTGAGACAACAAAAAGTCAATTGATCATGTATATTTTGTAACAATTTAATATTTTTGTTGTAGGTTTATCAAACTTTTGTCTTGCATGTGGACATGGTGGCCATACTGCCCACTTAACAGAGTGGTTTAAAAGAGAAAATGAATGTCCGACAGGATGTGGATGTCAGTGTTTGAAAGCCAAAATACATATAAGTTTACAGTAGAAAAGAATCACTTGTAAATAAGTTACCTTTGGAATTTGCCATCCTGAGAATGGATGTGACAGAAATTATATGTAAAGGTTCACCTTGACCTTGAGGATTTGCGGAAAAGTTATATGTGTCAGAGACTTTTATTTTGAGGTTTGAGTATTGAACAGAAGTAAAATTACCAATAAGTTCTCAGTATTATATAATGTCTCTGTACGAAAGATATATTTATTATGTAATCTTTTGAAGATAGATTGGGATGTTGTGTGGTCTTACATGTTAACAGAGTGCAAGTTTTGTGAGTCATTGAAAGTGTTTGTAAAGCAGTTAATTCTTGTTAAATCGATTAACTTTTGACACAATCATATTTCAGATCAGTCCTACCAAAGGTAATACTCATCAGTATCAGAGAAGAACAATATTCCCTAGCCTATGTTGATGATATAAATATAAGGTTTAAAATTGATAGATGTTAATGTATCCTGAGCTGACAGATGTTATGTTATATCCTGAGTTAATGGTATGAATATGAGTTTGTAAGTTGATAGATGTTATGTTGACATGTTAGAATTGACACTGGAAATGTGAAGTTAAAAGTTGACAGATTTATATTGGTACATCTTGAGTATATGGTTTAATTCAGAGGTTTAAAGTTGACAGATGTTATGTTAATATATCCTGGCTTGATGGTATGAATATGAGGTTTAAAGGTGACATGTGTTATATTGATATGTCCTGAGTTGACAGTGATAATGTGAATTTAAAGTTGACTGATGTTATGTTATATCCTAAGTTGATGGTATGAATGTGAATTCAAAGTTGATAGGTGTTATGTTAATATATCCTGAGTTGACAGTATGAATGTGAGGTTTAAAGTAGACAAATGTTATGTTAATGTATACTGAGTTGACTTTATGAATGTGAGATTTAAAGTTGACAGATGTTATGTTTGATACCAATTTGATGGTATGAATATAAGGTTTCAAGTTGACAGATGGTATGATTTTATGTCCTTAGTTGACAGTATAAATGTGATGTTGAAAATATGTTGTTTAATTTGAGATTTCAAGTTTACAGATGTTATGTTAATATATCATGGGTAGATGTTATGAATGTGAGGTTGACAGAATGATACCTAAGATTTTATGTAATGTTATACCATTGTCTTTCAAAGTTGTTTGTTGTAATAAATGATATTTGTTAATATTATTAATTCGTATATTTTAACAAATTTGATTCCTTTAGGGATAGTCACATGTTAAACTATATTTTCAAAGGTAGAGAGAAAATGGCGGATAGCAAAAAGCATATTGACCGGCAAAAAGCATATTGCACGGTTATTTTTAGAATATCTAAAAACCGATATACTTTGTGACGTCATGTAATGAATTTCAGGATATTGTTAACGTTTTGAAACAAATGATATCTGTGATCGATTATTTGACGAAAAAAAATCTTCAAATACATAAGATGTCCAAAAAAAAAGTAAATGAAATAACAACTAATATGTTGTTATTGTCGAGGAGACAATGTAATATCTATAAAGTTCCAACAAACCTAAATGAGGATGTTGATACATACATGGTCGGAAATTAATAATATAACAAATATAGCCTTTGTATGAGGTCAATACAGGATATATCGACCCAAAGAAGTATATCGACCTTGGACTTCGTCCTCAGTCAATATACTTCTTTCGGGTCAATATATCCTTGTATCGACCTCATACAAAGGCTATATTTGTATATTACTTTTTAGCTCACCTGGCCCGAAGCGCCAAGTGAGCTTTTCCCATCACTTTGCGTCCGGCGTCCGTCGTCGTTAACTACTGGGCCAAATTAAACCAAACTTGGCCACAACCATCATTGGGGTATCTAGTTTAAAAAATGTGTGGCGTGACCCGGCCAACCAACCAAGATGGCCGCCATGTCTAAAAATAGAACATAGGGGTAAAATGCAGTTTTTGGCTTATAACTCAAAGCATTTAGAGCAAATCTGACAGGGTAAAATTGTTTATCAGGTCAAGATCTATCTGCCCTGAAATTTTCAGATGAATCGGACAACCCGTTGTTGGGTTACTGCCCCTGAATTGATAATTTTAAGGAAATTTTGCTGTTTTTGGTTATTATCTTGAATATTATTATATAGATAAAGATAAACTGTAAACAGAAATAATGTTCACGAAAGTAAGATTTACAAATAAGTCAAGTGACGGAAATGGTCAGTTGACCCCTTTAGGAGTTATTGCCCTTTTTAGTCCATGTTTAACCATTTTTCGTAAATCTTAGTTATCTTTTACAAAAATCTTCTCCTCTGAAACTATTGGATCAAATTAATCCAAACTTTGCCACAATCATCATTGGGGTATCTAGTTTAAAAAATGTGTGGCGTGACCCGGCCAACCAACCAAGATAACCGCCATGGCTAAAAATAGAACATAGGGGTAAAATGCAGTTTTTGGCTTATAACTCAAAAACCAAAGCATTTAGAGCAAATCTGACTGTGGTAAAATTGTTCATCAGGTCAAGATCTATCTGCCCTGAAATTTTCAGATGAATCGAACAACCTGTTGTTGGGTTGCTGCCCCTGAATTGATAATTTTAAGGAAATTTTGCTGTTTTTGGTTATTATCTTGAATATTATTATAGATAGAGATAAACTGTAAACAGCAATAATGTTCAGCAAAGTAAGATCTACAAATAAGTCAACATTGCCAAAATGGTCAGGTGACCACTTTAGGAGTTATTGCCCTTTATAGTCAATTTTTAACCATTTTTCGTAAATCTTAGTAATCTTTTAGAAAAATCTTCTTCTCTGAAACTACTGGGCCAATTTAACCAAACTTGGCCATAATCATCATTGCGGTATCTAGTTTAAAAAAATGTGTGGCGTGACCCGGCCAACCAACCAAGATGGCCGCCATGGCTAAAAATAGAACATAGGGGTAAAATGCAGTTTTTGGCTTATAACTCAAAAACCAAAGCATTTAGAGCAAATCTGACATGTGGTAAAATTGTTCATCAGGTCAAGATCTATCTGCCCTGAAATTTTCAGATGAATCAGACATTCCGTTGTTGGGTTACTGCCCCTGAAATGGTAATTTCAACGAAATTTTGCTGTTTTTGGTTATTATCTTGAATATTATTATAGATAGAGATAAACTGTAAACAGCAATAATGTTCAGCAAAGTAAGATCTACAAATAAGTCAAATGACCAAAATGGTCAGTTGACCACTTTAGGAGTTATTGCTCTTTATAGTCAATTTTTAACCATTTTTCGTAAATCTTAGTAATCTTTTAGAAAAATCTTCTCCTCTGAAACTACTGGGCCAAATTTAACCAAACTTAGCCATAATTGGGGTATCTAGTTAAAAAAATGTGTCCGGTAACTCGGCCAACAAACCAAGATGGCCGCCATGGCTAAAAATAGAACATGGGGGTAAAATGCAGTTTTTGGCTTATAACTCAAAAACCAAAGCATTAAGAGCAAATCTGACAGGAAGTAAAATTGTTGATCAGGTCACGATCTATCTGCCCTGGAATTTTCAGATGAATTGGATAATTGGTTGTTAGGTTGCTGCCCCTGAATTGGTAATTTTGAGGAAATTTTGCTGTTTTTTTTGTTATCTTGAATATTATTATAGATAGAGATAAACTGTAAACAGCAATAATGTACAGCAAAGTAAGAACTAAAAATAAGTCACTATGACCAAAATAGTCAATTGACCCCCTAAGGAGTCATTGCCCTTCATAGTCAATTTTTAACAATTTTCTTAAAATTTGAAGATTTTCAATAACATTTTCCACAGAAAGTACTGTTATAGATAGAGATAATTGTAAGCAGCAAGAATGTTTAGTAAAGTAAGATCTACAAACACATCACCATCACCAAAACACAATTTTGTCATGAATCCATCTGTGTCCATTGTTTAATATTCACATAGACCAAGGTGAGCGACACAGGCTCTTTAGAGCCTCTAGTTTTAATATTTCATAGTTTTAAATCAATTTGGAAGGATCCATCAGATTCAGTTTCTATATTTGTTTTAATTTCTATTAAATAGATATAGTATTTTCCTAATTAGTTCAATGTTGGTTGTGATTATAGAAATAGCCTTACTGGAAGAATTAGAAACTACATCTGGAAAACAGTTGTTTAAAATTTCTCAAAGAACCAACACAAATATAGAATACTAGCTTTATAGATAAAAGTCATCTGGGCCATTCTGGGGTATATATTGATGGTAACAGTCAAGCATCACTATATGAAAGACATAGGGAACAGCATGGATTCATTTATTTTTGTCCGGGTTTTTATTGGATTGAGTGAGTCTTTTCTAGGATACTTAATTTTATGGTTTTGTCAAAGTTTGCACACAAGTCTATAGGGAATTGGTACTTCATCAAACGCATAAATTTGTGGTTCACCTATCCCCATGAACTCTTCGAAAATTGGTACTCAACTAATTATGATATGTCTAGATCTTGACGGCTTGATCCATGAAGACAAGTTATTAATGATAACACTAGTAAGGAATTTTAACAGAACATCATCTTCTATAAAAGTCTGAATAGCAAATCTTTAAGTCAAGTTCAGTCATTCATTGAATTTTAAAACTAATCCACTGCTGTAAATTCATTATATTCAGTGCTTATCTTTAGCATTTCAAACAAATCAGTATGATACAAAAGGTGTGCAGTTATATACTAACTGCTGAATAGACTAAGATGATCTTAGTTGACTGCAAGGGCATTGTCTGTACAGTACTGAGAGGGGGGGGGGGGGGGGCAAGGGGTTTAACTGTTATGCTGTTATGGGGCAATTTAATTCTTTGTTATCTGTTATTTTGAAAATATATTTGCTGTTAGCTGTTATTGTCTTATTCTTTGTTAGCTGTTATTAGGCTTTTAGTTTTTTTGTTATCTGTTATTGTGATAATGTATTTGATGTTAACTGTTATTGAAAATTAGAATGTTAGCATTTTTTTTTACAGTCAATATTGGGTATAAATTGAAGATCATTGGCCATTGGGGTCTACCACTACTAATATGTTTGTCCCGTATTCAGAGAAGGATTCCATTAACATATACCCATCACAGAAGTGAGGTCCAGGACAATTCAAGTATATCTTATGATTATCCTTTGTAATAAATTCCATTCTTTTTTATGAATGTGTATTTAGAATTATCTTAATTTTTTGTATGAGAATAATGTTCCTTGTTTTCCGTACGAACATATTAAATTAAAACAATTCTTAATATGACAAAAAAAAAAGGAAAACATATGGCCAGGAATATCTGACAAGGATCTCAATGAAGGACTAGGTCCTAACAACCACTTAACCTTTTATATAATATGGTACATAGACTCAGCTCTGTAATTCTTTTCAAAGCAGAACCAAATGCATTGTACAATGAAAGTTCCAACCATGTACTTGGGTCCGAAGCTGCACATAACTCATTACAAACAAAGATTTATTTCGTTTCAAGCCATTGTTTCCCTACTAAACTATATATTCTACTTACTAGTACACTTGGTACAATCAAAAACCTCAGCTGATAAAAAATTGTTCAAATAAGGCCTTTAAAAATAGTGGAATAAATTGCTTTTAGAGTGTCAAAATTCGTTCGAAGTACTTGATAAATTGCATGCTTATAATTGGTGCTTTTGGTTTTTCTACCCTATATACCACTTTGCCTCATAGTTTTATTAAGAAAAATTCACACACCTCATTAAATGGTCATTTAGAAAAAGTCAGAATATTCAAACTCTTTTAGGTCACTTTTTTTATTAGCAACAAAGGGAGCTTCAGTCAATATATATAAGCAATACACCAACGTTTCATGAGAACTGCTGAAAACATTTTGTGTTAATGTCTGAAAACTGGAAAATCTCCCCTTTTTAATTAATAAAACCCGTTAACTCGGAAATGTAAAATCTAAAATTTATAAAAATTGAAAGTTACCTCATGTTAATAGATATAAAACAATTCACCAAAATTCCTTGCTTTCTGAAAGAATTTTTGAGATATTATCAGAAAACTGAAAAAAAAACACTAATTTTATTGAATAAAAACCCATTACCCAGAAACTTAAAATCTAAAATTTATAAAAAAAAAACCAAAACCAAAAGGAGCTCACGTCAATAGATATAAACAATTTCCCAAAGTTTAATGCAAATGGTTAAAGAGTTTTTGAGTTAATGTCCGACATGTTGACAACAGACGGACAACAGTATATCATAATACGTTCCGTAAACGAGCGTATACAAAATATTATTATATATTGAGTAGTAATTTAAACACATTCTAGATACATAAAATAATACTAAAAACATAGTCATAAAAAATGGAATGCATTACAAAGGATTATATCCGTAATAAGAAATACTGATTTGTCAAAGACCGAATTATTTTAATATTTCATTTACTGTTATCTGTTTTTGTCCATTTTAATTCCTTGTTATCCTGTTATGAGCCAAATCAGTTTGCTGTTTTGCTGTTATCGAGAACCCCCCTTGCCCCCCCCCCCCCCCCCCCCCCCCCCCCCCCCCCCCCTACTGAATCTACTACAAACCTAAACTTTGACTGAAAGACTGAAAAATACTTTTTGATTTATTGTTCAGTCTTACAAGATCAGTTCAGATAAAAATTACTATTTCAGATCGAAATTGGTTTAAGGAGCTTCCATTTGATTTGGGGGGAGGGGCAACTTGGCAAAAAGCAAGGCAGGATGACAATTTATGTAAAAAAAGTCAGGATAAACAAAGAAAAAAAGGCAGTACGAAAAGAGTGGAAAATTAAAAGGCAGGACAGAGATTACAACTAAAAAAAATCGAGACAAAATTTTTAAGAGGGGGGGGAGTCAGTGAAAAAACTGTGTGAATTAAGTTTTTTATCCTACATTGAACTTTTGATGTCGTCCTTAATGGGGTCCGTTTTTTTGATATGTCAAATATAAGATTGGGTGGGAAACTTTTACATCAAATATTTATGAATTGGATGATGGCCCATAGTTTCGATGAAACAATAAAATTCGGTTGGAAATATAAAAAAATGAATTGGTGGGTATTTTGAATTTAAACAAAAATTTAACAAGTGTCGGATTCTGGAGGAGTACATGTGCTAAAATAAAAAATAATTTTCTGCATAAAAAGGAAGGTCCAAAAAAAAATTTCTCTCGCTCCGCTTGGCGAAACATCCACATCATTTCAACCCTGGCTACGCCTCTGATCTTTGATTTCTAAGAAGAAGATAACAAATTTTCTAGATCTTTATTAAAATTTCAAATTTTAGAGTAATATGTTATTCATGTGTAGGACTTTTCATATGGAAAATTATGTGTTAAATCATATTTACATCTATATTTTTAACTCTATGGTGCAGTTTTCTTTTATCACACACAATTGGATTTCCCATGTATAATCTATACAAAATCTGACAATTTTGTACAACTTGTAGCATGTAAAAAAAACAATGACCGATACTTTTTATTATATTTTGGAAAAAAGCATGATAAAAATTATATTTTGACAAATTATTAAAAAAAATTATAGATTTAAAAATTAAGACACCCCCCAAAACCACCTTAATCATCCAAATTCTATAAAAGTTGTTATAAATTAAGCAAAAAAGATCAAAGCTCTGCCATCAACATCCAGTTCTCATAATAAGAGACCACCACTGAAGAGGTGCACATCTTCAAACAGTCACAATGATAAATACATTTTGTAGTTTGTTAATTGGTTTCTAAGAATTCAACCTATAACCTTTTATTGTCAGAGGAATGAAAAAGCATAAAGAATATGCATTGATACATGTACACATATGGTTTAAGTAAACATTACAAAAACATGTATTGTTTAAACTGTCAAATTAGTTAAACAACTTGTCAGTCAGTAGTCAAAATTAGCCCTAAGAGGATGACTTTAGCTTGTTCAGTTACTTTGTACTTTTGCATGTACTTAATTTCACAAATTAGGTATTGCAGATGAATTTGCATGTATTTTGATATTACTGTAACAAATCATTAAACTACATTTTTTATGCCCCCGCGACAATGTCAAAATTAAAGTTATTTATTATTTCGGGTTGCTGGCTTCCGAGCTTATATAGTCCTATAATATATGCCTTCGCATTGCATATTCACTATTTAACGTTTTCATGCTGATATTTTCATTTTTATATTTTTTGTCTAATGCGTGGCACATTGATAATAAAAAAAATATCAGTAAACAGTAAATAGAAATAGTAAATAATGCCCCCGAGGTCATATGTTATAGGACTACTGCTTATATAGTAATTGTTCTTTAAGGCAAGCAGGGGTTTACTATACAAATCCTTGTTTATTCCAACTTATGGTCAACGTCGCGATCGATTCGAGCTGCAAAGGTCAATGTCGTGAACTTAGAACGTTCTCTAAACAGACCCAAACACATTCAGGACAACTGCATATACATTAAAAACAAACCGTGATTTCTTTCAGATATAAAATTTTACCTCGAGATGTTTTTCTTTATTTGCGCCGGTTTTATTTTGTACATGATATTTAGAATATTCAAATAAATAAAAACAATTGATTTATTGGTGTAAAATTCAAATAATGGATTGTTACCGAGACATACATGACATAAAAATGACAAATATTTACAAACAAACACACATTCGTATTATATTCAAATTAGATACTAGTATATACTTTAAAAAAATGCAAATTCGAAAAAATAAAAGTACAATATTGCGGTAAATACCTTTGTTATCATATATACAAAACAAATATAAAAATATGATATTTTCTGCTTTTCCGCTAAGCAAGTGACATTAATATAAGAAGTAATACCAAAAACTTGTTGGCTCGGAGTTCAAATAATGTGTCTGGGTAGCAGTGGCGGATCAGGAGGGTGGGTTCGGGGAGTTGGACCCCCCTTTTTTTGGACAATCAATGCATTTGAATAGGGACATAGACTTTGGAACCACCCCTTTTATCTTGGGTTTCCCCCGGTTTGAAAATGGCTGGATCCGCCCTGGGGTAGGATGACATTTCTTCATTAGAACTGTTATCTTGTGATCAAGAAAGTTAATAGGTCCGACCGTAGACTTTCGGTCTAGTACAAAGCTATGTTCTTATTCATATCACACTAACATGTTCTTGTCCAAGTTTTGCACCAGATTCATTGGATAAAGAGCACACATAATTCTTAAGTAAGATTCCTAGAAGGTCCCCGCGCCCTTGTGACGGTTAATAAATGCGTCGTAAGAGATGAACAGATAAATTTAATTTTTGTACACGTACTTACCTTTATATAAAAAATAAATAAAACATTTTATATTTCATGGCATATAACTTACGACATGCTTTAATTTGTCATATTTTTTTGTTATTCTACCATAGGGTCAAATATTTTTACATCCATTTAATTCAATTTCATCGGAAATCTGTCTTGTAACATAAATAATAGTTATTATTTTGTACTTCACAATCTCGAAAAATACCCTCTCCCCCAAAACCGAGAAATAATTTATGAAAAACAAAATGGAAATAAAAAGGGTTATGATCAGTTGTAGCTGATAAGTGATTACGTATAAGGATTCTAATTTAAGGAATAATTTCGTTTCCCCCTAGGTTAAGGCAGTATTTGAGTGTTTTTTGTAGGATTGTCCGAAAAAAATCATTCAAATCATTCCATGATACCTCGGATTAAGCAAAGAGAAAACACAACAGTTGGAAATACCGTATTATCGGATAAAATATTTAAGTTGAGTAGTTCAGTCATCTGAAAGTGCCACATGAACTCACTGATTGAATTCAGAAATTGATTTTTACGCTTCATAAACCAACTGTTTGTAAAAACTGACAGAACGCAGTTCAATTTTTTTTCATTCCAGGCCGTCAGTTTTAGTTTCGTGTGTAGTGTTTTATGTACTAATGATGGTCTTTTTGTGTGTTTTTTTTTTTTTCTTTCGATTTTTGCCGTGTCATTGTAAGTTTATTTCGATTTACGAGAGTTTGAAGATCGCTTTGGAATCTTTCGCCCCTCTTTCATTCTTCAAAGTAAAGTGTGGTTTTACCTCCACTAGCAATATGTTAACTTAGGTAACATGATGATATTAAAAGCTACACCATTTCTGTTTTTACACTGAAAAGTTTACAGTTCTAGGTCAAGAGTTATTTATTCAGCAACACTCTTTGTATCTATCCTGACGTTTTTATTTTCAAGATCCTAGTGGATACTTTTGTAAAGCAATGAACTAAAGATTTCAAACTCATTCGGAAAATGTTACTAAGTTTGTTTATTCGTTTTTTATGTGCTTACATAACACGGAACTATAAAGATAAATTTATATATCCATATATACAAAAATCATAATAAAACCTCAAAGATGGACCATTTTTTACGTGGTTAGGTCTCACGATTATAGCTATAAATGACCTTGGAGCTTGTTTTACCGCGTATTACAGGAAATTAAGACATGTCAAACACAACTCCTCTTCAAAAGAACATTCAATAAAATGTTTGTTAAATTATTTTAACGAGTGTTGATTTTAATAGTTTTTGACAATTTTCCGAATTAAGATGAATGACAAATTCGTCAATTTCCACTCACATGATCAGAGTCGGACATGGCATACATTTAGCACCTTTTATATCTGATATTATTTAATTTCATACACAACAAACAGTTAGCTACTGGATTTTTTTGTCAAAAAGGTCAGTATTTGTAGTTTTAAATTGCTTTTATTTTTTTCTAAATTTGATTGTTTGCAAAACATGAAAAATGAAGATAAAAGTGAATATATTTCGAAGATAAAACTTATAAATATATCCGCCGTCAAATGATTCAGAGCATGTTGAGCGTTATCTTATTGTGCTTATTTTTGCTTCAATGCATCTCTTCATTAAAAAGCTTATAACTATAAACAAATGTATACTTTAACATATCATATACCGTCATTCCAAATACAAAAAACGTCAAAATAACTCTTATAGCTGTAGCAAAGGTGAATTTCTCTGAAAGTCACAAAATGGAAGAAGATATTTCAAAGTCATAATTCGAGGTCAAGTCATCTTTCACAAGAATGAAATCGGTACATCTATGTTTTTTTCTGATTTCTCGTTGAATACGTTTAGGAGGAAGTGCCAAATTATTTCATACTAGCTGCCTTTAAAAAATTATTCAATCTTTACTACAACCAGGAGTCTACTTCTGCTACAATTAATAGAGTCCTATTCTATTATATTCTCGTATACAATGTTTGTTTTTTGTCATAATGCATTGATTTTTTAAAACGAATTATAAATGCCTTTACATCTAAAAAAAAAAAAAAAAAAACAACAAAGAAAACCCCCAAAAAAGCAGAGTAATTTTGAAAGATTTTAGTTGATTGAGAATGTTAATCCAAACATTGAGGATTCTTTACCTTTTACCTGTCATGCAGTTAGAGCACATTGCTTCAATTTGTTTATGGTTGTCCCTTAACCAAAATTTTACAGTACCATGTAAAAATTTGCAATATTGTACCGAAATTTCTTTAGCAGCAATGTATGCATACCATTTTAACTAAATATATAAATGTGGGGGGTGGGGTGGGGGGGGGGGGGGGGGAGGGATCTTATAAGTTTAATTATTTAGACTTTGTAAAATTCAAATTTCACTATAGCAGTCTCCAACTTAAGGAGTTGTGTGTGATTATTTTTTTTTTAGAGAAAATTGACAATGCTTCTGTTCTTAATGAAAAATATAATATATCTTCACTGTTGCAGATGATAATCAGAATTGTTTTAGCGTTGTCCCTGGTGATAAGCGCCACCGCCATGATTCAAGAGATTTCGGTCCCACCTAATCTACTGGAGTGTTTTCAACATTATGCATCTAAAACAAGTGCTGCAAAGACAGTAGGCCAATCAATTCATTGGATGTGTACACATTTATTTGTGTGGCGAGAGTCAGGAGTTAAAGGATGGTTAATGTTTAACATGACCCACGAGGCCAGGATTTGGTACCATTCTTTGTTGCCTGTTATCAATAAAGGTTTTACTGTAAAGAAAAGGAGTGCCCGGATGTCTCGGGGATATCGGATAAGAAAGGAGATTCGTATGATGACCAACAGGGAGAGAGACGACTTCTTTCGAGCAATTCAATTACTAAAAGCTGATACAGTAAGTAGATTAAAATTGAGAATGAAAATAGGAAATGTATCAAAGAGACAACAACCTCAACCAAACAGTTAAAAAGAATTAGCAAAAGGCCTCCAATGGGTCTTCAATACAGCAAAAAAATCAAGCACCCGCAGTCGGACTTACGCTGGCCCCTTAACAAAAATGTGTATAGTAGTTCAGTGAAATTAGACTTCATAATAAACTCAAAATCATATAAATGAACTAATAAAAAAAGGTTTGTTTTTGATTTACTCATTATATTGAATTCTAACTTTCCGCTTAAAAAGTGTTGAATTATTAGAATCACTAAGGTTCCTCTAACTCAGACATATAACCTTGGATTTGGGGTCTTCACTGCTCTCCAGCTTCGTATTTTAGTTTCGGAGTTTAGTGTGACGTCCATTTTCGCTAAACTTTTTGTTTGAAGTCCGCCTCCGGGTGCGGAATTGTCTTGCTGTGTTGAAGACTCTTTGGTGGCCTTTTACTGTTTTTTCTTCTTTTGCAAGGTTGACACATTCCCCGTTTCTTTTCTCAATTTGTTTGTTTGGTGACAGCTTTTTTTTTATTTGAGCGCCACTAAATATGAAGTAAGTAGACAAAATGCGCGACCGGCATACCAAAGTACAAGCTTGGGTATTTTTGATAACTCTTTTTTGATGGAATAAACAAAAACACCAATAAACATCAAGTTACATAAAGTCAATGTCAGACTAACTATACTAAAGTAAGTTTATGTATTATATTTCGTTTGAAATATTCATCGAGACCAAAATATTACAAATTTTAAAGCACACGAACACATAAATTGTTATTAGAAACGAAAACCATGAGACCGAGAACCAAAAGAATGAAACAATGACAAAACGAGAACAGAACATGCGTTATCAACACGTGGACCAAAATATGATGTATTGCAACGCGTCTAAATGTAATGCTAGCTAAATTTTTGATCTAAAAACTGATGGTGTAGATTTAAAAAAAACTAGAACACACCCGCGAAATCGCGGGCATATATACAGCTTGTGAACTGTTGTAGGATGATTTTTGTAAAAGATATTATGTATGGAGAATATCATAAAAGGTATCGAAAGCCCTCTCCCTTTTCCCGAAGTCCGATATTTGTTTCCTTTCTGTTAAATTCAAATTATTTTCGTGTTTCTGGCCTTAGACCACAATTATTCTTCTCCTTTGCTACAATGCATCTTTTGGTAAAAGTCAAATTAAAATCAAAAATTTGCACCGCTTCAAACATGAAATAAATGCAAGTGCTTATATATAGACCATTATTAGTCTAATAAAATATGCTTCTAGGACAATCCATCAGTGCCTTTTCTTTTGAGAGCCTTATTGACATGCCAATGGTAGGACATGAATTTTGTATAAATGACTAAGACCAACTCAGGCTTATTTGAGATGTGGTCGGAGGGGTCCTGATCCCGAAATCCCGGGCATAAAAATATGAAATCCCGAGATGCAGAGTTTAAAGAAATTCGTATCACGAAATTGAAACTATATTCCCGGATCCCGAGCTTAAAAACACCCGATCCCGACGTCCCGAAAAAGGTCCTACCTCCCTCTAATCTCTACCCTACTTTCATTTTTGCCAAATCACTACTTTCACTTTCAACAATAAATTTGTATGTCCCATTTATGGGCATTATGTTTTCTAGTCTGTGCATCCGTACTTTCGCTCGTTCGTCCGTCCGTCTGTCCCGCTTCAGGTTAAAGTTTTTGGTCGAGGTAGTTTTTGATGAAGTTGAAGTCCAATCAACTCGAAACTTAGTATATTTTCCTTACGTCGTAACTACAATCCCCTTCCCTTTATTGAATGTGACCTACCGAATTGGACTATTTACCGGATTTGTTATCACATAAGCAACACGACGGGTGTCACATGTGGAGCAGGATCTGCTTACCCTTCCGGAGCACCTGAGATCACCCTTAGTTTTTGCTGGGTTTGTATTGTTTATTCTTTAGTTTTCTATGTTGTGTCATGTGTACTATAATTGTTTGTCTGTTTGTCTTTTTCATTTTTAGCCATTGCGTTGTCAGTTTATTTTAGATTTTATGAGTTTGACTGTCCCTTTGGTATCTTTCGTCCCTCCTTTCGTAAATATAGTGCCGATCTGGCATCCGTGTACTATGGACATGATGGACACATTCTTGTTTCCCAATGTTTTACGGATTTTAATGTATATGCAACTGGTTTGACCCCTTAAATAGTAAACATGTCAAAGAAAACAGTAGACAGAATACAGAGAGTCTCTATATATTAAAGTAGTATAATCGTAGTTTACATGTAGATAATCGCGAAAAATAATTGTCCTCGCTAAGGAAGTACAATAATTGTGGTTTTTGCGATCTAAACACCATGATACGGAGAACGCTCTGATTGGCTTATTTATTTTTCATATTTGTCATCTATCATACGATTAGTTTCATACCGGAAGTGTTATCTATATTTAAAAGTCAGTCTGATGACGGAATCAATATCCGGACTCCGTTTTTGTCGTCTTTCTCCAAAAATAACTCAATCTGAATAATCATAAGAGTGGATGACAAATGCGACTATATATATGCATGTTACCTATAGAACACAGAGGCATGATGATTAATTTATCGTGGAAGGAAGAGAAGCGACACACAAAATGAGGTCTTCTCGTTTAATAGTATAGAAAGCTATTAGTAAATTTTGATAAAATAAAAATTCTTAATCAGTTCAGATATGAAATGCATGGATTTCATTGATATAACTATAATACTTTGAATAAATTAAAATGATTATATGCCTTTTTTTCAAACAACCTTTTACCTGTTTTGCCGCGGAAAAAAATAAATAACGGATTCAAGATTTTTTTAATCTATTTTTTTGTCCTCCTTTTTAAAGAAAATCGAAAATATTTTGAATTTCAATCTAGGGAAACACATTGGGTTTATAAATCCAGACACTCTAGTAGATTAGAGGAACACAGTTATGCTTGTCATGCAGAATGCTAGACTGATATCGTACTTAGTAGTAATCCAAAGAATGAATAGGGCATATTGTATTTAGATTGTTGTAACTTTTCTTCTTTCAGAGTGTTCAACCAAACAAATATAGTGCACTAGCAGCATTACACGAGGGACTTGCTGTTGACTCAGCTCATGGTGGTCCAAATTTCCTCGGATGGCATCGGTATTTTCTGCTTATGTAAGTGTGTACCTTTACATTATTAAGGTGTAATTTTGATATCAAAAGACTAACTTACATGCAAAAAAAAAATCGAGCTTAAGTTATCATTGTATCTCACCTCATATACACTTCTGGAGGTATCATTGGTTAAAAAGCAAATATGTGGCAACATTATATATTTGATATTAGGACAGTGGGCGTGTTTTATATATACAAATGTATAAAAAAAAAAAAAAAATAGTATAAAAAAGTTTAAAGGAGGAATCAATGTAAATTATACTTTGCAACTGATTGTGAGCGGTCGTTTTTTATGTGGATAAATACAGCTATCTATCTTATTTATTTATTTGTTTTCAATCTTTTTTTCTACTGACAGGTTTGAGAATGCTTTAAGAGAGAAAGTTCCTGATGTGTCAATACCGTATTGGGATTCCTCCCTTGACGAACCAATGGCGAACCCAAGACAGTCATGCTTATGGAGTGAACACTTTTTTGGTAATGGCGATGGTATTGTGACTGTCGGTCCATTTGCGGACTGGAATACTGCAGTTGGACCGTTAATTAGAAATATGGGGCACTTCGGTGAACTTTTTAGTAAAACAAATATTGCAAACATTATGAGTAGAACATACGTTGCAGAAATTACAGAACCACTTGGATTACCAGAATATAACATTGAAGTACAGCATGGAGAAGTCCATAATTGGGTAGACGGACAGTTAGGCGAGTTAAGTACAGCAGCCCATGATCCGGTGTTCTACCTTCATCATGCTTTTGTTGACTACTTGTGGGAACAATTTAGAAGACAACAACGAATGCGCGGCATTAACCCAGATCTCGATTATCCTTCCATTGTAAATCATACATTACATGCAGCAAGTGCACCTCTCGGGTTTGGTAATCTTCAAAATATTGACAGTTATAGTGATTATTTAATTAGTGGTATGTATGAATACATGCCATCTCCGACATGTACATTTGAAAACCCATCTTGTGGTTCTCCGTTCCTCAAATGTGCTGCAAATTTTACAAGCTCATATTGTGTATCCGTAGACCGATCCGATCTTGAAATGAGTTCCTCCAATATTCGACAACAGCAAACAATGATGCAAAACAGACGTAATACTCAGCAGCGAAGGTGGAAACGACAAACACCAGTATTCTCCAAAAATCCATGGGAGTCTATACACAATGCGAATAATTTTAACTCAGGTGCAATGTTCCAAAGAAGTTTTAAGAGTTCAGTAAATATGATGGGACAGTCCAGTCCAGGAACAATGCAGCAAATGATGCAACAACAACCTCAGTCACCCTCATCTATTTTATCAGCATCTGGTCGACAAATGATGAACCCAATGAGAACCCAACAAAACCAAGTCGGTGCGGTACAACAGAATATCCAGAACTTTGTAACGTCTAATAGACGGATGATCGAACAGTCAATGGCTCCAAATCCTCTAAGAGGATTCAGTAGAATGCAACAGGAAACGACATGTCCGGCTATTCCTGTCAATCAACGTTACCAAAACTCATTTAATATCAACGGCCTAAGCGACGTGAACCAATGGGTTTATTTACCGGTAAAGATCATATACAAACGTCCACCAAACTACAATTATAATTCTTATCCAATCATCAATGGCGCTTTATCTATTACAAACGATATATACTCTTCAATGGGTTACACCAATCTTCACCAAAGACTGAAAACAATTCAACTGGCAACGTACTCCAGTTGTAAATCTTCAACTACCGGTGCTGGTATGGTTTATGTACAGTCAAATGGATTGAATTATCTTGGGACTTATAAAGAATTTGCAATTGTTGATAATCGAATGGCTTTGTCTCTTTCAACAACATTCATAGCTGTCAAAAGTCCAGAGTTAGGTGTTACTGATGTATTGTTGTCGGCTTTTGATTCTTGCGGAAGAATATGTACTCCTTACTGTCGTAATCCGACATCACCAACTGGTGAGTCTCATCCATGCTCCGGAGCATTACGAGTTTCTTCAAATTATCCGAAGTTATATAGTAAAAACTATGGTGATGCTGTACTAACAACATGGAATATGGCGACTGGAAATTGTCCAAAATTAGTAGAAGATCAAGTTTTTGTTTCATTCTATTGTGATTATGGTCAAGAATGGCCATTGCCGGGTAATATGCCAATACAAGCACCCCCTATGCAAATGCAACCACAACCTCAACCCAACAATCGAGGATTTATGCATTTCTTACCTACTGTTCCACCAAATACAGTTGGAGGTATGGTTCCCATGGTTCCAACTCGTGAAGCAACCGCCGTTATCATTGCTAGTAATGTTGGTAAGTTTTTATTGAACGGAAGTTATCAAAGTTATTTATTGATCATTTATTTGAAAATAAAAAGACCCGAATGTTTGTGTAAAATACTAAATGATGATAGCAGCATCAACAACACCACTTCAAATAACAACAATAATGATTGTAATGAAGAAAAAAAAATGATAAAGACAAATTATTCTACTCCAATCTTTATAGTAGGCTGTTTCTGCACGATTTGTTCTTTTAGTGTTTAGGCAACGTATTCATACGTCAGTGTACTTCCTTAATCCGAAGTAAGCAATACAAATTAACTTAGGAAATCTGAAGACATGCGAGGTATAACTAGTATATAACTATATATAGTAGGTAACCTAGTTATATACTTAGCTATAAAAACAGTTTTGAATTTAAATACATTGCATTTTTCTGCCAAGAGTTATGGCATAATGAAAACACTCAAAGGAAATAACTCTCACATTATAGATATAAGATTAACAAGGATTATGTTACCAAAAGTGCTAATTTATGGTCGTGTATCATTGATCTTTAGCAAAACTTAAATATATATATTGCAATCTTATTTGATTAATTTTAGCGTGTGATGTTGGATATGGATGTATCATTGGTGTACCTTGCAAACCTTGCCAACATGGGATTGCCATCAAATGTCATGGAACATGTTCCTTGTACGCACAATGCGGCATGGGAACGTTCTCTTTCAAACGTTGTGTTGACGGTGGGAAGTTTGATGCTGCTACGAGCACGTGCGTTACAGGAACATGCGCAGAAGACGAAATGCCACCGAATTATACAGGATATAGAATGAGTGGGGCTAAAACTGTCACTAAACGTACTGAAGTGGGTGGAGACTAATGTTGGTTTTAATATTTTTACTTAGGTTGTTGGTCATTTACATAGTTTTTGAGTTTAATTGTAAAATATATTGTTTTTATTTATTTAGTGTTTGTGCTCTCTGGGACATACGAGTTGGTAAATTGAGACGTAGGTAAATTGTTTTCTTACTCCGTTGTTGCTTTATTTATCTCAGTGATATTTGCTCGGGAAATCTTACTCTTGAATGCAATAACTTCCCGCATGCACTTATTCTTGTGGTGAATTCTATATTTCTCAGTAATGCCTATGTTAGAGGGTCTGGATTGATGTCCATCATTTCTTTAAGTTTTTTAAGGCCATTTCGTCTATTCCTTATATTTGTCCAATGTTCTCTTTTCTTATGTTTAAGCACACACCTTGCCCCCTCCCCGCAAAAAAATGGTCTCTGATTTTGATTTTTTTGTCCTATTATTCTCTATACTTTATATTTTGGACCTTATCTGCATTTGGGGGCCATCATTTTCTATTATGCGAACCCCACACAGACCCTCTAGTCATTTCAGTTAATAGTAAGTATCTCAGGAATAAACACAATTTTGCTCAAACTTTGAAGTATGAACTCGTTTAACAACCACATACTTCCTTGGCGACCATGTCATAAAATAACTTAATGGGATTTTTTTTATTAAAATTGCAAATTGTTAGGGAAGACATTCTCTCGTGTCCACACTTGAAATAATAATTAAAAGTTCAATATGCACATGTTCAATCATTTTAAAGCATTCAAATATGTTTTATGAAGCAACAATAAGAAGCATATTCATTATTATAGACAAAGGGAACTTATTTGCCATATAATTCAATAGATTAATTTAGTCTCACTATTTGTCTTTCAAAGTACATGTGTAGAATAGTTTGTTAATTATTTATAGCACCAGGAACATGGACCTCTTAGTGTTTAATTGTAATCGCTATAAAGATAAACTAATGTTTTAAAATAATATTTTAAAATGGCGTTAGCCTTTTTGTTGTGTCTTTTTTAAATACTACAAAATTTCTGAAGATTTTCGCTGAGAATTCAGCCAATCACATGTTAATAAATTAGTTGTCAATCATGAGGTCACAGTGCACTCGTGCCATGTGACAATCTGCCTCGTGCAGGTCATACCAGGAACCAAGATCTTACGTTTCCCGACTATAACCCTTAATAATGTTATACACTTCCGATCTTTTATTTAGATGGTACTCTGGAAGTGAAGAATGTAGTACATGCATCTTGAAGATCGTGGAGTAAACCGATAGTGTGTTTAAATTTCGTGAGACTTAATATGTTATTCTAAAAGTAATGTAACTTTGTTATTAGTAAAACATTCTTGAAAATCGACATCTAAGCATTTGCGCTGAAGGACATAATTTAAATAAATACTTTTAAGAAACTACGGACCCTAAGAAAAGAATGTTACAAATCGAACATCTGATAAAAGAGCTAGTATATAACGAAGCTTATATCCTGTTTTTTTTTTTTTATTTGACATGCATCTGATCAAGTTTAAGGTAAAGTTGGGCCCGGCATGACAAATAAAAACGTATGCATCATTTTAAGAAAAACAACCCAAAAAACAGTCGTTACATCTAACGTAACAACTAGACGATACACATTCCTGTACAAAAAAAAAACGGAAATTGAATAGGCTCTTATTGGATTCTGGGTACTGAGATATAAGTTTACATGATAACAGAAATTCAAAAACGATGTTTTGTTAAAACAAGATTTGTTTTGCATGTGAAAAAATATCACTTAGCCGTAGTAATTATCGGGGTCATCCTGGCAGTAATCCCCAATAATCACCAAGTCAAGGTCATTCAGCTACAGTATAAATCTGACGTGTAACCATATGAGTCTGTCCCAGTGATCATCAATGCAATTCCAACTAGCTAATTTAAAAGTTATCACCAAAGTAATCATGTTAGTTATCCATAGTAATCAACAAAATAATTCAAATCAGCTAAAGTAATCACCAAGATCACAATATTAGTCAGATCACCAAGGTCACAGTATCAGTCAGCCTGAGTAATCACCAATACAATTCCAATAATCTAAGATACAGTAATCACCAAGGTAATAATGTCACTTAGCCCTAGTAGTCACAAAACACAATTGAAGCCAGTAACAGTAATCACCAAGGTATTTGTGTCAGTCAGTTCAGGTAATCACCAAGATTATCATGTCATTCAGCTCAAGATGTTTTCAAGAAAATTCCAAGCAGCTAAAGTAATCAACAAGGTAATCATGTCACAATGACGATGTTATTTAGCTAATTTTATTACTAAGTTTATAATGTTATTTATCCCTAGTAATCATCAAGACAATTCAAATTAGCCAAAGTAATCCCAAAGGTCACAATGTCAGTCAGCTCAGAAATCACAAAGACAGTTCCCATTAGCTACAGTAATAATCAAGGTCATGATGTCATTCAGCCCCTGTAATTATCAAAATAACTGCAGTCAGCTACAGTAATCACCAAGGTATTCGTGTCAGTCAGTCCTAGTAATCACCATGGTAATCATGTCACTCATCTAAAGTAGTCCCCAACACAATGCCAATCAGCTAAGGTTATCATGTCACTAATTCCTAGTAATTACCGATACAACGACAATCAGTTACGCGGATACCACTAAGGTAATCATGTCACTCAGACCAAGTTATAACAATAACCTTGCCATTCAGATAAAGTTATGTCCTAGGTAGCGATGTTAGTCAACTGTGGTAATCACCAAGTTAAATCAAATCAGCTGAAGTAATCACCAACGTAATCATGTCACTCAGTCCCTGTATTCACCAAGACCATGCCAGCCAGCTTCAACAATCACCAAGTAATTATGTCAGTCAATCCCAGTAGCCACTATAACAATTCAACTCAGCTATTGAATAATAACCGTTAGCCCCAGTAATCATAAATTTGAAGAAACAAGATAAAATGTCAATTAAAAGAGAAAGTCCTCAATTGAGCAACAATCAAGATCAATGAGGGAAAACTTTTAAAATGTTCAAATGTGTTCCAGATTATTACAATCCAGCTGAAGATATGAAGCAATTATCAATCGGTTTGATTTTTTTCGAAACACGTGAATTTGAAATCTTTTCAGAAATATGATTACTTTTTAAAAAACACTTTTTCCAAAAGAATTTTGTATTTTATGATACAGTACTTTCAAATTTTTTTGAAATGCATACTAAGCATCATATATTCTACTGTTTCAACGAAAATAGACCAAACAAACCCAACAAACTGTAACAACATATATGTCAAACACGTCAGCCATGTAGTTTTTTTGTTAGAAATATGTGTTTAACACAAAACGGGACATGCGTAGGTGTCTACTTATCTTGTATCCGTTCTTTTAGGTGTTCAAGTAATTTGTTCTCATTAGCAAAAGAATGTAAACATTTTGATGTTCGGTAAAATAATATAAATTGATGTATAATTAAAGTTAAAAAAAATTAAATGTTTGAAGTTTGAAGATTAAAGGAGAATGTATGATCATAAAGCCATTTTTTCTGGTTCGTTGAATTCGAAAACAAAAAATTATTATAAAGTCATCAATTATATCCTTTAGACGTCCGCATATATTTACTTTGTTCAGTTTTGTCCTTTGTCTTACATATACAAAAAAAAAAGTAACATATTTGCATTGAGGCGTTGTATTTTGTGCCAAAAATGCCAAGAATTAACCTTACTTTGACTTCATCAGCGGTAAGTTTTTATTTGGTGGAGAAACTCTGACAACTGTCGGCAGAAAACCAAAAAATTCAAGTCAATTAAAAATGATGTGGGACGAATTTTGTTCTTAAAAATTATCTATGATATGAGACAAATCTTTACCCTAAAAAATAAAGTTAAAAGATACATGTATTGAATAAAAAAGTAAATGTTTTGTAGTAAAATCTTGGTTAATATCTAGTATGTCAAAAATATACCATAGGTAGGTCTTCTTTTGGCAGGACAATTTGTTTAGCAATCCCCCCTATTTTCCAAAAGCCGTTATTTTTTTTTTTAATTTCTATTATTTTTGCGTTTTTCTATATTAAACAAACATAATAAAGACAGCAGTTCTTTTGCGCCAAATACTATTTTCAGGGGTATCATTTGCGCCAAATTTTGTTTTTTAAATGTATCAATTGCGCCAATATTCGGAACTCATTTGCGCCAATTTACCTGTACACATATCTATCATATAAATATCAATAATTACTATATATCTATTCTTATTTTTGGCTTAAAAAGTATCATATGTTCAAAGATATTCCACCAAGAACATAAACATCTGGAGAGAAATGACTCAACATGCATTAGACAGTCCATGTACAGAGAGAGAATAAAACTTATTGCTTTGCTAAATATTTAATAAAGATATACATAAAGAAGAAAATAGAAGCTTTTGCTGATTATGTTTTAGCCACATATGTTGATGACACAGTGCTTTGTTCCTACCATGCGTATGGGCTTTAAATTATTATTATCATGAATTATTATGAACTGTTTTATGCATTTCATCCTTCAATGTTTGTGTTTTTGGACAATAAAGTGAAGTTATACAAGCTACTATATACATTATATTTGGAAGTACCCATGCAGCGACAGTAAAAAGAAGATATGTTTCAGAAAAGGAAACATTTTCCGTGTAAACTGCCGGTTCCAAGTCTGAATAAAGGAGTAGGGAAGTTATTTTTCTTCTAATTGGCGCAATCGTATGTTTTATTTTCGGCGCAAATGATACCATGTAATTTCAAAACATGTGGCGCAAACGTAGCATTGGAGAATAATAGTTGTGGCGCAAAAGGACACATTTTTGGCGCAAACGGATCTCTCCCATAATAAATCAGTGACCGCTGTGGATAGTAACATGAATCTTAGTTATTAATTTCAATTATTTTAGCGTTCTTCTATTATAGTACACAAACATAAATTATTATATATATATCGGTGTTCTATGTGGATAGTAAATTTGGAATTGACAGTAAATAGCAAATAAAAGTTATCTGTAGTATATTTTATGTTCGTATTAATACAGAAAAAACGCGAGAAAAAAAATGAAATTGAAAACAAAAGTGGGCTAAAAAAAATTGTACCTGTCCAAAATACCTATAACAACTACGTGTAAATGGACATTATTTTTATGTCCATTTTGGCATGTTATAATTCGTTTATCATATTACAGTAACGTAATAACGAAGTGCAAGTGTTAGTAACTTGTCGAGATTATATTATTTATTTCAAAAATCAATTATAATAAACAAATAATACACTGTTCAGAACGGCTTGAATACTTTTATTATTTTTGCCACTTTCGTCTCTCGGTCTTATTCCACTCCTTCCAGTTCTATTAACTTTAGATACATGGCATGTATTACTGAGAACAAACGCATGTGAAGAAAAGAGGTCAGTTGTAAAAGAACAGAGAATGATTAGAATGAAGAAAAAACAAACGAAAAGATAACTAAAAAGTAAGGTAAAAGACAAATTTAAATACCCCCCACTAAAATCCGTAATTCGATATAAGTAAAAGTTACATTTTTTTTCAAGGACACTCATCGGTAAAGGGAAAACAAAAAACAAATACAGTAAATCGTATACGGTGACGTTGATATTTGGATACATGGAGAGTCACACATCTTGAGAAATTAAGTATAGAAGAAAACAATTTTTCGACAAAAAAATTTAATGTATTTTTCTTGAAAACATTGTTATGACAAACGACCCCCCCCCCCCCTCTCCCTCAATAAAATACCAACACCCCAATTTTTTCGTCGTTCCTGTCTCACATTTGAACTAATAAGGGACCCGTTTTTGCTTACCGCTTCAGTCCAGTTAACGTTTTTTAACGATAAAACTACACATCTCAATTCAACCCAATTTCTTTGAAAACTAAGTTCGGAAAGTAATGTCCGTTATGGATTTTAATAGTTTCTTTATTTCCTGTAAATCCGGGCGGGAAATCATTATTTACTTCGACTTTCGAGTCACCAGCTGGCTCTTTTTAACCCTAACTTTTCTTTTGCTCCTCATTGCACTTTCTGTTGTTTTTGTGACAAGTTTTCAGGAGAAAGAGGAGTAAGGTGGGTCGGTAAAAAAACTTGTCTTGGTTGGAGCACACACGTAAATATAGCAAAACCTGTTGGATAATGATGTTATTAAATCACAGAAAACGACGATTGGTTTTCGTTTCCATGTTGTTTATACTGTGGTTAGACATTGTATTCCCGTAGCAGGTTTTGTTGTGTTACAGTGCATATTAATTGCAAGTCTACAACGCGCCACTTTTCGAGTGTAGAGTTGGTAATGTAGCTTTGCTAACAATTTTATTTACGTTGACTTTCGTGGAAACATGAATTTCAAAATAGTACCTGTTATACCACATTAGTCTATTTTTATCACACAGTTCACCTGAATGAAATCAACAACTAAAAATTTCTACCATAGGATCGTATAGAGGTCATTTTCTAGATTGGGATTTGTCTATAAATAGCATTACAATTTGAGAAAATCCGTGCTAATAAGTATAAGCTCACTCTTAGAATAGATTCATGTATATGTATAATACATATGTTGGCGATATTATTGACAGTTTTTAGATGTTTATATTTGTTCTATTTTGCAAGTGTCATGATATATTTTATTGATTGGAGTTGTTTCCCTTTGTGTAGTAGTTTTACATGTTCATCGAAATAGTTTTAATGATATTAATAAAAAATTGAGTAATAAAAGATGGCTTTATGAAATAAACTACATGTATTAATTTAAATATAGAGTGATTATAGTTAAATGATGTTGTATTTTGTAAAAGGCCAAATAAATTAAAAGATACATGTATGTTTCCTATTAGGCCGAAAAAAAAATACATCTTTGAAAAAAATAGAGGAGGTAGGTTTGTATTTTTGCTTATTTTTGCCATTTTTTTTTACATTGAGTCTATGGGAGGGACAATCTGACTTTAACACTTGCTTATTGATAAATGGCAAACAAAACTTTAAGGGTAAGCTTAAAAAATAGGGAAGGTAGCGTAAATTAATAGGAAACATATTTTTTTTGGGCTTACCTTATCCTCCCAATGTTTAAGCTCAAAATGAGCCTACCCTACAGTTTTGTTTAACCACATCGAAGACAAAGATATGTTTAAGCTTTTGGTTTATACACAATTTATTGGTCCAACGTTTTGTTTAAATACATGTGTGAATGAATATCACCACGAGAAGCAAGTCAGTCTAATTTTAACGTCCAAGCGCACGTTTTTTCAATCTCGCAAGGTAGGAAATAAAATTTAAATTGATCCTGGTGTTTTTTAACGGTTCTTTTTTTCTATTAGATAAATTAAGTTGAACTGCTAGTTAAATTTTAAATACCAGAGGCGGATTTAGGGGGGGGGGGGGGGGGGCAGGGGCAGCTCATCTTGGCAATGTCTTCACAACAGACGTCTCATAACACAAATGTCTAGGACAACGCGAAGAGTATTGTGAACAGACATTGCTTATCTTTGCTGAAACACACGAAAACATCTTAATATAAATGGTTAAAAAATTTGCTCCAGATAAAGTACGAAATTTATTATACCGTATAGCGGGCTGTTTTCGCTGGTGTAAAATTAAAGAATTTTCATTGAATAAGTTATACTTTTTTTACTATTTTGGCGGTTAGTGTTTTGGCGGATTCAAAACTTTTATCAATACCTTTGTACTTGCACTTTTAAATTGGTGGAATTTATTTTGACTATTTTGTTCTATTTGCGAAAATAAACGAAAATAATCCGCTATACCGTACTACAAATAACTTAGAAGTTACCGATTCACCAGAATGTATTTGCAATTGTAGTCAAGCCAATTTCGATGTTTCATTGAAGGATTATGATTTAAAGTCAAGTATTGTCCAAAAAAATATCATCGAGTGGTTGGGGCAATATGTGCAATAGATTTGCCATAGGCAGTTACGGTAACATTTCTTCTGTAGCACACTCGTTATCGTTAACTTGGATATGTATGAAAATACATGATGGCTCCTTTCGAAGCTGAGACATTTTCACATATGTGGTTAAATTTTCGGAGTACGAAGTGAGATTCATTTCCCTGTTAATTAGCATACTCGGAAAATCGTTTCGTGATGCAGCTCCCTGCGGTAAAAAAATCTTTGAAAATTTAATATTTTGAATAATTCAATAACTCCATAGTTTTTTTTTATCAGATTATATACATTGTAACATGGCATTATTTATCAAATGAATTACCAACCCAAGGTTCAACATCAGCCCAAGAGCCGATATTGACCGAGGGCTGACAATACATCTGATATGAAAAATGACATGTTATGATATTTTATCATATGCTTCAACAATGGAGAAACATAACAGTTTAATATATTATAAACCTTTTTTCGTGGTTCTCACGTAGAAGTTCAAAAAGTGAAAAGTTTACAGACGTCGGACGCCAAATGTAGAACATCCGATTGGAATTGTTTTTGAAACATGTGCCTCAATAGAAGGGATAAAACAACAGCAGGGTTTATTTTTATATTGACGATAAAGAAAAATCAACAAAACATAATGAACACTGTTTGTGAAATTTGTAAAGTAACTTTCTAAATTATGCTGGAAACTTTTCAAAATGCTATTATTTGAACATTTTTTTATTTTTTTTTTTATTTAACATAATATATTATCCAGTATCGTAATAATTAATTTGTACTCTACTTTGATTGTAATGCTTTTCACTGAAAATGTGCCATTGAGTTGTATTTTCCGGAATGCCGGCATGACGGCGTGCACAAAGCTGAGTCCACAAACGTAACGTCTGTAAATTACTTTTATCATTGACGAAGTCGGCATTTCCCCCCAGAAAACCAACGCGTAATAAAAACACTGGACACTTAGTTTAGCACATAACTTTAAACATAAACATTCAACATATTTCTTTTCATTTCATACAACAATGTGCAGCAAATGCACATTCTGAAAATATCTATAAATATATGCTAAGAGCAGTGTAATAGCAACAATAAGCAACTATATCGTGGACCCTATTAAGAAAATAGCGTTAAAACGTCATTTCTTTAAATTGTAACATAATAGTTGGACATCCAAAAAATTCAACCTGGACTATCGAATCATTCATATTTTGTAGATATTTTAAAACCTCTTGGTATGCACATTTGGAATATCAAGTTATTTTGAAATGAAAAAAAAATTAGCAATTTCACATTTGTTTTGACCGATTCCTCCATATTCAAATATTAATCCTTTCAAATTACTACTTCTTACACATAACAAACTGCATTCCAAACACATCCACCATGGCCGTTTTAATTTTGTTTGGCGGTCAATTTCGTATAACGTCGTAGTCCGAATCTGAAAACTTCTACTATACGAAAATGCGGGAAAATAAGTTTAATTTGTATGAATTCTAGGTCAAAACTCGTTTTCCTTGCTTGTATAATGTTACAAGTTTAAGCGCATGTTACAGTTGCCGTCAACTTTGTGCACGCCGTCCATGCGATAACGTTAAGGAAAGGCATGTGATAACAATCGAAGCATGTGATAAATTTTTTATATCAGCCCGCTCAACACCATTTCGGGAAAATATGGAATTCACGTTAATTCAATGCTGTTATCATACTGTAGAAATTATATGTTATTTGCTCTAAGTATATGATATATATAGATTCTACCACTGCATCGAGTGTAATACGATAATTATCTACTCGAGACAGCTAAATTTTCAAATTTAAAACGCGAGGTTTGACCGAGCGTTTTAAATATTTAAAATTTAACTGCCGAGAGTGGATAAATATCGTATTACACGAGATTTGGCGGTGGAATCTGTTTCTCTAATGATTTTCTAACATTATGCAGGCAAACATATTCCTTCTTTTCGAATGATCTACAAAAAGATGTGTTCTTTCTATGTGACGTCATCAGGCATGGTCACCTTTTCCATGTCGTCACAATAGGAATTTCAGAGGAAAGCAAGAAAATTCGACGTCATAATCGGATTTTAACCAATGAAGTACTGAGATCAAACGAACCATACGTTGATTAAATTTTTTTATACAATGGGTGTAGAAAGGGATAAATTGACGAAGAATTAGAGAAACAAATTTATTCCATGGTCCTCTACTGTTTAAATCAACTCAGTCACTTGTTTAAAATAGAAACAGATTCAATATCATTACACAGAGATTCTTCCTTTACTTACAACTATTGTGAATAGCAGATGATCTGAATTGCAATCACATTTGTGTTTGTTTGTTTAAACTCTGACTTGACTTCGGAAACTGTTAAATTTATCTTGTAATATTACAAACAATCTTAAAGAGGAGAACTTTATAAATCTCAAACGAGTTCAATCCGGAGCGAAGCAGATATCATATAAAAACTCAATATATAGTACTACATGTAGTTTACAAAAAGTACATGGAAAATGAAAGAAGGTGAAGAACATCATTAATTTAAATACTTTATCAGGTATTATTGCTATAATTTCCACCCAGAGAATGTTGTTCTGGTATGACTGTTCACGCTCAAGATTTTACCCTGGTGTTCAAAATTATTCCTGACGTATACTTCCGTGCCTTCAGATACGTACTTGATGATAAAACCTGTTGAACATGCGTCATCATATAATGTTTCCGTATCTGTATGCAACACGGCAATTAAGGAATTACCAGCCATTAATTGCGTACCATATTCTCCGTAATTTAAAGGACCACCGTCAGTAGTTCGCGAATCGACGCAAAAAGTCCAAGTGAACCCGTAAACACCCGAGGAAGGTGCTGTAAACTTTCCTGTTCTGGTACTATAACCAACACCATAATTTCCCTCTGTTCTGTCGAATATAATTATGTCTCTGTTGACCATAGAAGCACTCTGGGAATTTACACTGTCATTTGATATGTAAGATGAAAATGCAACTTTGCAAGAACAACCTGGAAGAAAGCAAAGCTTGCATCATATAAAATAATTTAATGTACATTAAAGCGTCCTTGCTACCGTATTGAAATATAGTTTTGGTATTCTCATGCAGCAAAATATAGCGAACAGGCATTGAATAAGAATATCCTCAACTAAATTATTGTTTTCACGTTTTTTGGTCCTTTTTTAATGGCTTTTAAACTGAAGTTGCGCGATGACGTAGAATATAAGGACTATTTAGTTCGTTTTATATGTTTTGAAGTTTAATGTGACGTCTTTTTCACTGAACTTAAACATTGTCTAGGGGCCAGTTGAAGCCCGCCTACGGATTCTGGCTTTTCTGGCTGTGTTGAAGACCCATTGGTGTACTTTGGTTGTGTTTCTGTCCTTTGGTCGGTTTGTTGTCTCTATGACACCATTTCTATTCCCAATTTATCAATACCTTACAATGAATTAAGTTTTCCTTTAAATTGAAACAC
Organism: Mytilus galloprovincialis; assembly: GCA_037788925.1. Lineage (NCBI taxonomy): Eukaryota > Metazoa > Mollusca > Bivalvia > Mytilida > Mytilidae > Mytilus > Mytilus galloprovincialis. The sequence continues at coordinate 39,961,018 of CM075333.1, read as the reverse complement.
GTAAGCTGCTAACTTTGATGAAGGTTTATCTTTAAGTTTAATTTTGATCATATGTTCCTTGTTGTTTACTGCGAATATTTCACATTTTCCATGAAATCTTGTATAATATCTGACATCATGCAAGGCCCAAACATGAACGCTCTTATTAGGCATGTCATTATTTTAATATGTGATTCTTATAAATTCTATATATAACTTTTGGACTAGTTTAAATCTCGGTCTATTTCTTAAATTTATTCTTCCATACTTTTGATTTTTTAACCCTGTATGCTAACATTCCCATGAAAATTTTAAAATTGTTTGTACGCACATTGAACGACAAATTTATGTGACGTATAAAATTTTCTGACGTCAGACACTGAAATCAATAAATGTGTTCGTAGATAGTAGATGTTTTTGTGTTCTGTTAAATTGTTCCTTTTAAAATTGTTAAACGATGATGACTGATGTACCCATATTTTGACTATTTTATTTATTGTGTCTGTTTATTTAACGCATCAATGTAAAAATATCGGAAATTGATGAGACTGTCATTAAAGTGAGAGGGTTAGCGCTATAGAACCAGGTTTAATCCACCATTTTCTACATTTGAAAATGCCTGTACCAAGTCAGGAATATGACAGTTCTTGTCCATTCGTTTTTGATGCGTTTTGTTTGATTTTGCCATGTGATTATGGACTTTCCCAATTGATCTTCCTCTAAGTTCAGTATTTTTGTGATTTTACTTTTTCATTGATAAGATTAAGTGTCAACATTTCTTAGCGTAAATTTTCTAGATGCATACGTGGCCATCCATCTTCAGACACGGGTTTCACTTCTTTTGTTGGTTTCTCTTTTTTCTGTGGCCATCCATCTTCAGTCGTTTTCCACAACCGTTTATAATTTCATCAGTTTTTGTTGTTTTTTTGTGTTTTTTTTTTAACTGTTTCTCAGGTAAGATTGGAAGATGAACATTTACTTAATCTTATTGATTTTTATATCAGGCACCAGTTTTTCTTCGGTTTCTGGTTACTAGTAGTTCATTCATGATAATGTATCTTATACATACATGGGTTTCCCTGGATTTTATCTAGCAGTTATGTCATATTTCTAAAGTTGTAAAGAAAAGCTTTGTATTAGGGGTTGTGCTTAATTAAGTGGTTTACTGAAAATTTTCACTAGTGGTTAGTGATCGCTTTTTACCTCAACTTGTCTCTGAACACATAATGATTGAACTTTTTGCATCCAAAAACAATAGCCAAAGTCTCTTTCTTTATTTGAGCATATCTTTCTAGATTGGAGTAAGTGCTCTTTATGAACAGGTAGTAGGCTTGTCGTTTTGAAGAAACACGGCACCTAAGCCTTTCGATTTTGCGTCACCTATCAATACAAGTAGCTGCTTTGGATCATTAGGCGCATTTGTGGTAATGCCTATGAATTTGTTAAAACTATTGTCGTGTTATTTTCCCAGGACCAATAATTAATTTTCTTCTAACAGTTCTCTCAATGGAGCACTGACATCTGACATATTAGAAAGAAATTTGCTTTGATATTAAGTTACGAATCCAAGAGATGCATGTTATTTTTTCTTATTTTCTGTTGTTTTTTTTCCTTTTCAAGGTCTGGTTTCAACCCATGTTTAATAGTAATTGTGTTCACAAACTCAACTCCATCTTTCCTGAATGGACATTTTTATATATTTAGTATTACATTTGATTGTGTTGATCTATTTTTTTTCTCAGTCTCTCTTCATGTTTTTGTATTGTAGCTCCTTATATAATATCTACAATTAGTTCTGCTATTTCAATACTTTTCATGATTTCATTTACTAGTATTATTCCTTTAAAAATTCCCAGAATTGACTTAATTCTAAATGAAGCTCTCAATAAGCAATACTTTCAAAATGGTGCATTAAAACATATTAGCTTGCTGCTGCCTTCATTTAGTTTTAAATGCAAAAATCCTGACGTTGCATCATTTGTACTAAACACTATCTAATTCTTATTTGAAATATTTGCTACCACATTCTCAGTATTTATATGGTGGTGTTCCCGACTGACTGCTTTATTTAAGTCCTGTGGGTCGATACATATTATTGCATCTCCATTTGACTTAAATATTCGGTTACCTTACTATTGACTCATGAAATAGGAATGTTTCTACTAAAAGTTACTCTCAGTCGTCTGTCTGTATGTCTGTTTGTCTCTGTCATGAAAAAAATCCGAAAAATCGGAAAACAAACGTAAACTAGGAAACTGACAACGTAAAAAAACAACCCCAAAACTCTCGGTCATTATAAAAATTCAGAAATGATCCACATGAAAATCGAAATGTAGATTCCTACATTGGCATTGGCATTAAATGTTGTGTATCCATCAAAGCACATTTGAGATAAATTGGTGATTGAATCCTAGAAAGACAGACTGGCGGATAAGTTGAATTTTGTATCTTGCCTTGTAACTCTAAATCTATCTATCGCACTTACTGCTATTTTAAACAGTGTAAATGTCTGCCTATATATCCGTATCTGCTATTTAAAAAAAAAGAAATGAGATATGATACCCAATAAGGCAATATGTACCAGAGTTCAAATAAAGTGGATATGAATAATTATAGGCAATCGTACAGTCTTCAGCATGAGAAAAACCCATATCGCACAGTAAATAGTAGTTTCAGAAAATATTGAGCAAAATATTAAGTAAGTCTTCTGATATACTTTCAGAATGTTAAAAGCAAAAAGGAAATTAAACATATTGAAATATGACCTGAAATCGCTTGAGAATGCTGTCGATAGCGTCAAGTCTGGTCAGATGTCTGTTAGAAAGGCAGCGGAACATTAGAACGTGCCTAAATCAACCGTTGGGGATAGAGTGATAGAAAAAAGAAACATAGAGGTTGGTAGGGGCCGCAAACCAGCCCTACCATTAGAATTAGAGAATTCAATTGTGAAATCTGTCAAACGGGCATCACAGTTAGGCGTTGGCATTTCACGCAGACAGCTTCTTGTGTGAATTGGGACATAAGTTTAGAAGCTTAAGATAAAAACGCCTTTCAAAAACTGTATACCAGGAAAAGATTGGTGGCAGAATTTTAAAGAACGTCACACTGACCTTGTCATTAGGAAGCCTGACAGAACAGGATCTCTTAGATGTAGGATGATGAACAGACAAAAGGTAGAAGAGTATTTTCATGCATTGGAGAAAACTCTGATTGAAAAGGATATTGCAAGGAAACCTACAATGATCTGGAACATGGACGATCCGGTTAAAGTATTGGCAGAGAAGGGTACTAGAAATGTTCCCAGTCGGACAAGTGCTATGAGCACGCACGTAACAATTATAGCTTGTGTCAACGCGGAGGGGCATAAGATGAGTTCACTGCTAATTGTTACGGGAAAGACCGAGAGATCTGTATTGTAAACCAACTAATTTTCGCGACTTTCGCGAGTGAAACAATATCGCGAATATAAATCGTCGCGAATATGTAAAACTTGGATTTTTACTTACATAACTTCACCGAGTAAATTTGAGAATCGCGAAATGGACTAGAAAGGGCTAAACGCCAAAATAAAGTATCCGCGAAAATAAGTTGGTTTACAGTATTTGGATTTAATACCACAGAGGCTCCGAGTTGCACTATGTGGGATTATCAAGAAAGTGGTTGGATGAGCGACCGAATCGTCGAGAAATGGATTAAGGAGATTTTTCTTAAACAATATGGAGGGGAGCGACCACAGCTATTGATACTCGACGGACACTCATCACATGAGTCACTGGCTTTGATCCAAGAGGGAATCAGGGTAGCATAGTAATTTTATCTTTGTCACCACACACCACTCATTATTTACAACCATTGGATCGATAAGTATTTGGCTCATTCAATAAACAATATGATAGAGCCTGCTCGGAGTTTTTGCAGGAGAATATGCTACACAAAGTTAACAAATGGACATTCCCAAGTTTGTTTAAAACTGCATCGAATGAGGCTGTAAGCAAAGAAAATATCAAAAGTGGATTCAGAGCATGTGGAATATATCCCTTTAACCCTCATGCCATAAAAAAGGGAAAAGATTTAAAACGGTATCTTTTTTATCTAATAAACTGTGGCCTCACTGGTATTACAAAACTGATTGTCATCTTATGAGGATGACTACAAGACATGATAATGTCAAATTTCGCTGTCAAAGGATGTGCTTTTATAGAGATTTTTGGAACGCTCGAATCTTATACAATTTTGATTTTGTTTTTAGACATATCATAGAAATTGACTGCCGGAAAAAAGTGACTGTTTGCTTGAACCAGTTTGAAAGTACGGATGTTACAATTAAGTCCTTATATTTGTAGACAAAACAAAAAAACGACAATCAAAACTATGATAGGATATATTTCAGATTTATACGTGGGATATGTGAGTAACAAGCAACAAATATTGACCTTGACTTCAGAAATTGCTTTTTTTAATTTTGTTAAGCATACAAAAAATCTTAAATAGAACTTGATTAATTTCAAATGAGTCCAATCCGGAGTGAAGCATAAATGAAAAGAAAATTAAAAAAAATAATCCTACAGTATACAATATACAAAAAGGACATCTCCAACTACATGGAATATAAAAAAAAGTTCAGTCTACGTTTATATTTAGAGTTTTAGAGAAGGCGAATACTATCATTAATTCTAATATTTCATCACTTATTATTGATACAATTTCCATCCAGAGAATGTTGTTCTGGTATGATTATCCGCGCTCAAGATTTTGCCCTGATGAGCATAATTATTCCTGACATAAACTTCCGTGCCTTCAGATACGTACTTGATGACAAAGCCTGTTGAGCATGCGTCATCTCCTATCATTTCCGTATCGGTATGCAATACACCAATTACGGAATTGCCAGTTAATAATTCGGTGCCGTATTCGCCGTAATTCAACGCACCACCGTCAGTAGTACTTGAATCGACACAAAAGGTCCATGTAAACCCGTAAACACCCGAGGAAGGAGCTATAAACTTTCCTGTACTTATATTATATCCAAAACCGTAATTTGCCTCTGTTTTGTCGAATAAAATAATGTCTCTGTTAGCCATAGAAGCACTTTGTGAATTTGCACTGTCTTCAGATATGTACGATGAGAATGCAACATTGCAAGAGCAACCTGAAAAATAATCAAAGATTTCACCATAATTAAATGTACATTAAAGCGTCCTTACTAGCATTAATTGCGAGTACTCTCAGATCTGTACTTTGTGTCTTTTGTATATCGATGGAATTATAAATACTCTGATACGTCCAGCCTGCGATTTTGTTAGATCTTGTCTTGTTTTTTTATCGATCAATTAAGGTAAGACCTTTTCAAATGATTCGCATACTAGGAGTTTGTTCTTATTATTGAACTGTTATACTTCTGTCTCAGGTTAGGGTGGGTTGGACCCTTCAAAAATGTTACTAACTGTATTGAAGTATTTTTTATAATTTTTTATAGGTTGCTGCAATCGCGATAATCTATATTCGAGTACTTTTTCTTGATTTGAAATTTTAACTATAAAATATGAATAGTAAATCAATTATCAAAACATTACAATGAGACAATTAATCACCGGAATTGAGTTCATCTGCCATCTTATCTAAATGTTTATCTAGAAGTTTCCTTTTAATCATTGGTTCATTGTTGTTAGTTTTCCTGTTGTTTACTGTGTGTCTCTTACATTTTTCTAAGATATATCTTGTATGTCTGACATTATGCCAGGTCTGTAAATGAATTCTCTTGCTTTGGTTTTGGATAACACTATTTTTATATGTTTTAATATGACACGATTTCTTTGCGTACGTGTTGTGGAATTATAAGCTTCAGTCCTTTATAGATTAGCAATAAATGTATTTTTTAACTTCATTTATTAACTGTCCATAATGTTTTACTCTGTTTGGTAATTCCTCTTTTTTCTGTGGCCATCCATCGTCGTTCGTTTTCTTCAACAATTGCTGTACGTTTTTGGAACTTTTGTTAGTATTTCTCTGCAGGTGACATAAGAACAAGAGCATTGAACTCAATCCTGTTTTTTTAATACAATTCTTCCTACATTTTAGTAAGCATATTTTTGACAATGTATCTGATACAAACATAGATTTTCCTTGGTAATATCATGCTTCTGAGGCTGTTTTCTTAAATTATTTTTATGGTTTACGTCAGCACTCGGAATTGACGTAATTACAAACGAAGCTAGCAGAAAGCGATACTTCCAAATGATGCATCAATATAGCTTACTACTGCCTTCATCTAGTTTGAAATGCCGATATCCTGACGTTCAATTTTACTAAAAACTTTAGTATTTTAAATATTCGCTACTTTATCCTACATAGTTAGTGTGCCCGGTTGATTGATTTATTTAAGTCCTCCGGTTCGATGCAGATTCTTACAGCTTCATTTGGTTGGCTGAACCTCATTTACCACACTATTGACCCATGAAGTAGGTTTTTTTTTCTGTCTGACCATTACTCTTAGCTACAGCTTTCGGTCAAGTTCGAACTTGTTTAAGCGAAACTTGCAGCTCAATTGGTTGGTGTACCACAGAGGTACTGATTGGATCTACATGTATTTTATTATGCTTAATTGGTAAGTATCAATGTATAGCAAATAGATCTGAATATTGTGAATCTAGTCTATACACTATTTTGATTAAGCCTCCTTCTGTGCATGCCACAGCACTAAATACTGATTGATATTTTGTATTAACAACATACAATTGCATATTATATTTACCGCTGGCCATTAGGCTGAACAATTAGAGTTCTCGACAAAAAAAACCAAAAAAACCAACCCTGATGGTCCTTGAAGAAAAAGCCTGACTATTAATTCTATTTTAAAATAACAAATTTGCATCGTTCCTTTAAAAACTTTTGTAGTCCAAATCTTTGGACCGCTACTTTTTGAGAACTCTTTTAACGGCATTTAAGAAAAGAGAATACATATAAACTATTGATAGCAACTTACCATTACAACTAGTTATAAGCATCATCACAACTAAAAAAGCTGTATTGCATGACATTTTCACTGGCGTTAAACCCTGTTTATATAAATAAGTTGTTCATTTCTGATTGTAGAAAAACCCAATAGAAATTGAAGAGTGCTGTATAATATAATTGAGAAATAAAACATAAATTAATCCATGACGACAGATATGCTCCAATTGTCGTAGCTTCAATGCCGAATTATGCTTATATCCGGGTTTTACATACACGAGAAACACGACGGATACCACATGTGAAGCAGGATCTCCCAACCCTTCCGAAGCACCAGAGATCATTCAGAGTTTATGGCGGAATTCGTGTTGGTTCGTTAGTTTGTATGTATGTCTGTTTCTTTTTTCACATGTTTTAGCCATGGCGTTTTCATGTTAATTTCGACTTATGAGTTAAAGTTTGAATATCCCTTTGGTATCTTTTGCTTCTCTTTTAAGAAGGATCTGCAAAGTGGTTTGTCCTGGATGAAGTGCGAACATATGAATACAATGTGTATTGTGTAGAGATAGAAAATATGCCATCAAGCTGTTACAGTACAAATGCAGAAGGCGTGAAAAACATGACACCAGATTTTACATTCTTGTCCGCTCGCATATATATAACGATGTATTGTACAGATGATCAATACAAAGGCTGGAATGCTTAGCAATAACGATTCGGATCAAAGATTATTCGAACCACAATAAAACGTGTTTGTATGTGTAGGGTTACATTTCTTCTCTGTAAACTTGTGAACTAGCAAAATAATAAAAAGAAGAAAAAAAAACAGGGACAGTGTGTCGGTCTAGTTTAGGACGTGTTTCATATTCATTTACCACCAACATGTACTCGTCTTGAATATAGGAAACAGAAAAAAAGTGTGGCGATGTGTTTCAACTTAAATAAAACATTTTGACTGATGATATATTCAGTAGTTCATATTTACATTTATAAAAACTTATACAACTGCTATCATGTAATTTCAATACATACTTTTGATTTGGTATTGTTAAACAAACAACAATGACATTGTGAATTTAAGATCAGTACCATGATAAAATAGTGATTGACCGTCTGAATTTTTGATGTGGGACTTTCGGAACTATAAAATTTTGTTTTTAATTTCATTTGGGTAAATCAGCTAGATTTTTAATATTTCATTTTATTCGTATATAATTATCTTTGATCAGTATCGTTGCATATCTTTAGATTAAATACATTTTACCTGTCTGCATAGAATTGTCAGTTTCAGAGAATAAAATTATTATTTTAGTTCGAAATAAAAAAATTCCTGTCAGCATAGCTATATTATTTAGTCGTCATTTTTTTTTTATATAATCGAACTTTTTTTGTAAGCCCCCGCCACAGTACCTCAAGACCATGACGACCCCACTGCGATCTGTATAATAAAAAAATAAGAACGCGATTAGATCATGGTATAGTCTGCTTGAAAATTCTATATTTCATAGTTTCAACGTTCATAACACAAACTTGCTATGATCGTGATAAGATCTTGCTACGATTCCACTTTGATCTTATCACGCTTTTGCTACGTCTAAAAAGACCCTACCACGACGCACACGATCTTTGTAATGTGGCGTCCACACAGTGCCGATTACAAATCACCAAACGAAAAGTCAAAAAGTCGTATTACTTTCCCCTGTGATCTTGAATGTCCTATCATTGTCTGCACACAGTCGTATACAGATTCCTACGAATCGAGAATAGTAAGGAGAGGTTGCCTTAGCGACACCGACAGTAAGGTGCGTTCCGTAACCTTCGGGAAAACAGTCGATTTTGTCTAGTCGGATTACTGCCGTGACTATGCCGTGACAGATTATGTTGTATCGGATCAAAATCATAACAATGTTCTTTTGTCTGGACTGTGTCCTGTTGAAAGGACATGATCTGGAGAAGTTTTACCGATTGAATGCTGATTGCATCAAGTTCTTGCCGAATGCGAACAGTTTTTGTTTCGGACAGTCCCGTTATAAATACGAAATTCAGCACGCTATATATATATATACAGGTCGGAGTCCCGACAATTACAGAACACAGTTTGATGGAGTCCAAACAAATCCGCTTGTTTGCAATGCGCTACAAGAGAATGTGTTAGGATTGTGTTCCGGTAGTACCTAGTCATCCGAATATGGAGATAGTTTTCTAACGGATATCTTCCATCTGTTTCTTTTTACTGTCTGGTTATTGTCTGATCTATTTCGGATCGCATTCGGCAGAATAGGAAAGCTGTAAGGACATTTCGGTCATTGTTGTAATACCATATGAAAGATACAAACCAAATTGAATTGATAACTGGATGATCGGGACAAATTCGACCGGAAAAGACTGAATTAGGACGCTTCCAGACCAATATCTGATTAGTGTCGAGATTTAATACGATGCTTTTACGCCAATCCCAAATGAAACTACGTCCTTAGTACGAACTCCCTACGCTTCTTCTATGACTTGTTTATAGTCACTATTGCACTACGAATATTTTGAGCATGTTCAAAGTTGGTCGTTGACCTCCACAATAATGAAAACTTGGCACGTCCTAACTACGACATAATAACAACAACCACGATTTTCATTTTTTTTTCATAATATCTTAGATCGAAGCGGGATCGTGGTCATAATTGAATGGGGGTATAAGAAAGAGAGCTCCTGTTAATCCAAGCCTAATAAAATATATCATATTTTATGTATCTGAGGTTTTCAGAAAGTACAATCCGCATCCACAACGTTGCAGTCACACCATTTTATTACCATAAGGGGCATTTATCTTGATGCCCTGAATAGACAAAGAAAACTAGGGTATGTTCTTTATCTTCTGTTAAATCATGATAGTAATTCTGGTGATATTTATCGTGTTGTATATCATAGCTGAACTACTGTTTTATAATTATAGCCGATTTCAAACATTTTAAAAGAGTTTAACGTCAACAGTATATATAATAATTTAGGTAAAGTTTACTTAATCTCCCCTAACTAGGACAGTGCAGTATTTCGTACTTTGCGGTTTAATACCCATAGGATTTCATAACTATATATCTATATATATACAGACCAAAGTCTGTCATACATTCATAACAAAAGAAAAATACAAAGCAAACACAAAGAAAGTTTTTTCATGTGGTTCAATTAAGTCATTGAAATCTTTTTAAATATCAAAGTTTGTATATAAGCATATTTAATTACCGTGATCATGAATTCATGCATGTTTTTGTCTAATTAAAATTCTTTATAAACATATCAAATCTATATCAATGAAGAACTCGATCCAGGAGCTGTCATGAACACAAAAGAAAATATTCGATCTATATGATAAAAAGTCTAGACACATGTCTGTGAATCTAATGTGTTAAATAGTGCTTATATTCTTAAATATTATTCAAATTTGATAAAGGTATGGGAATTTACATATATGAAGAAAAAAACTGTGTTAAAATGCATCTAGTGTTTAAATTCGTTGTAATAAATCGGTGCAATATATTTGGGCGCAAAATTATCATATTTTCACAATTGTTATGGTGGTTGTTATCTCAGGTAAAACAAATAAAATGCAGTTACATATAAGGGTAACCATTTATAAAAGAAAAGTATAAACAAAAATACCGAACTCCACGATAAAATGGAAAGGGAAAGTCCATAAAAAAATGACAAAATCAAGCTGTACACTCTATCATAAAAAAAGCCGAATGGAAAACAGCTATGTAAAGGCATTTTTTGAAAAAAATGGAGGTTTTATAGAAAGCTAGTCATTTAGTACAATGGGAATGCATTCAATTCGTTGTTATGTTTGAATCGCTATTTATCAAGATACCAGCATTTTGCACCAAATAATTAAGATTCAAGATTTTGATTTAATGTAACAGACGCGGGTTTCGTCTGCACATATCAGTGGCGAATAAAAAGAGTTTGGCGACCAAATTATTTACAAAGTTAAATAGCATGCAAAACCAGCAATTCAGAAAAATTGTGTTAAATATAACAATGGCAATCTTTTGGTGTTTTGATTTATAAAACATTTTATAAACAATGAATTTACGAAAAGGGAACATGGCTATACTATCTTATGTTAAAAGAAAAGTGCTGAATACTGGGCTGGTGAAACTATATGGGACGGGCATGGGCTGGTGAAACTATATGGGACGGACATGGGCTGGTGAAACTATATGGGACGGACATGGGCTGGTGAAACTATATGTGACGGACAGCTCACTAACGGTGACTCCCATTTCGACCAAATGGTTGCAAAATTCATAAAAAATATCAGGCTTATCATTTGATACGCCAAACGCCCGTTACCTATATATAAGACTCATCTGTGGTAGTCGAATACAAACTGTTGGAATGCTATGAAAGTATAATTTATATTCATCAATATCGAACTATCCCACTTGTCCACCAACAACATTTTCCATAAAGAATGTAACCAAAATGTCTGAGTGCATTGATATATCATATTGCATTAATGCCAGTGCATAGCTTGAAATAAGTAATGCAATACGGGACAAACAGATGTTTTAAGTATATGTTGTGAGCTGTGTTATAGAATAAGAGTTATCGCATAAATATTGGTGACCATGTTCACGCTTCGAATACATGAGGCATTCAAAAGATCATGCAATATAAAAAAAATCTTCTCGGGACAATATTCATGCAATTACCTATAGTATCAATTTCTGATTTATAGATTTAACTTTCTGAGATGTTAAAAGTATTCTCTGTGATTGTATCTGGACTTTAAAAATTTGATGGTATAGATATTTTTCTAATCCCAGTTTTAGTGATATCAATAAATTACAATTATTAAACATCTCCGTTTGAAGTAAAATGAGCCACAGTCATCGAAAATAAACAACAAATGCAGTACACAACGTGTATCTGGTTGGTTTAATATTCGATGTTAAAAAACTCGTTACTGTAAAAAGCAATGAAAGGTGGTTCACTTCCTCCAATACTTCCTCGACTCAATTATTTTCTATCATGTTCGATTTCTGGAAACGAAGCTTTGATATGAGACACACTCTATCAGAGTGCATAAAGTATGAAGAGGGTCGAACACTTAAACCATTTCGCAACTAAAAATGTAAGCAGTGTGTTCAAAAATTTACGTTTAAAAAAACTGTAAGAAGATTCGGTATGATCGCCAATGACACAACTCTCCACAATAACGTCGAAGTAAGATACAACGAGCATGTGAATTATTAATACGAATTGATTAGGGTCTCTATTATGAAATAAACATGTAGAGCTGCTATAACATATTTTTACACACATCTCAACAAACAAAGATGTCAATGTTATCTCTAAAAAGACAAAACACATTTCCTCGTATTGGTCTCTCTGACACTTACCAATGATTGGTTTGGGTATATAAGGCCATCCCTTCATTTATACAGACTCCTGTCTGACAATAAAACCATTGTTATAACTGATTGAAAGTTGTAAATTATAATTTCTTGATGTATAATCAAAAACTTTTGATGATACTAGAAGAAGTAAGAATGTTTTTACGGCCACTTTCAAGCCAACACTTTAAAAGAAAACCTTTACAGCTGGTTGTCTTTTCAATCAATCTAATCAAATTTTGCGTTTTAGCATAACTTTTATTATTTATGATACATTGTTATACTTATTCAAGAAATATACATATTTTTATTGTCAATATCGAAAACCTGTATTGTAAACTATTGTCCCTGACAATATTTTCTGAGGCTTTCGATTCTGCATTAGACGTTCAAGCTTTGATGCCCCTGATGGTGGAGTTTTTATTCCCCGAGGGTATCACCAGCCCAGTAGTCAATATTTCTGTGTTGACATGATTTATCATTGATATTGACATAATTATAAATTAACTGTTTTCAAAACTTTGAATTTTTGAAAAATTTAGGATTTTCTACCTCAGGAATAGATTACCTTAGCTGTATTTGGCAAAACTTTTAGGAATTTTTGGTCCTCAATGCTCTTCAACTTTATTTGGCTTGTTTTTAACTTTTTTTTATTCTTTTGAAGAAACGCGCGTCTGGCGCAAATTCAAAATTTCAATCCTGGCATCTATGATTGGATTATTTCCTACTTTCCAATCCACAACCCTGTTATCCCATATACTGAAGATAGTACATTTCACATGTTGTTACCAGAAATATCCATACACATGAAGGACTCCAAAATATATGCATTGAATACAAAATACAATGATATGAATTAAACGTAATGAATTAAAATAAGACAAATTTTTTTATTGATAAGATAAAATGTTTAAAAAGTAAAATCACAAGAATACTGAACTTAGAGGAAAATCAATTCGGAAAGTCCATAATCATATGGCAAAATCAAATAACAAAACGCATCAAAAACGAATGGACAAGAACTGTCATATTCCTTAACTTGGTTAACTTTAACTTATTAAAGAATTCTTCACTTAAATAGACATAGTTACGTTTTTCGTAAATTATTAATATAAGCCTTTTTCTTAATTTCATTTTTCTTGTTTCTATATTTCATTTATCTTTTTTTGGCGATTTTTTCCTTTCTACTTGTTATTGTCTTTGATCAACATCTTCACCAATCAAAAGTACTTCACTTTAGATGGAATCAAATGAATGGTTTCTTTAAATCAAACAACTTAAATGTATTTTAGAAGATATAAGCTATTTGTGTCTTGGTTTGGTTATTGATTGACGTTTACTCCATATCTATTTTCAATTCCATATTTTTTTTACTCATAACACAGCAGCGCATCCAGGACACTGTTTAATCATCGTATACCCCAGAAATAAATTAACTTAGCTGCATTTGACAAAACCTTTTGGAATTTCGGGTCCTGAATGCTCTTCCACGTTAAATATTTGACTTTTTAAACTTTTTTGCTTCGAGCGTTACTGGAGAGTCTGCACGCGTTTGGCGTCCAACATTTTAATCTTGATATCTATTATATAGTTTATATGACGACAGGAAAAAGATATTAAACCGTTGTTAACTGTTTGCATGGATGAAACATTTTATTGTTGGTGTACATATACTTTTATAATGATAGCAACATAATCTTATCATTCTTGTGTAATTAAGAAACTTAGTAGATAAGTTATTCAGTAAATAAAGGCAACAGGTGAAAACCGGTATTCAAAAGTCATAAATCGATTAAGAGTAAACACATTTGGGTAAACCATATTTAATGTCAGCATATACATAAACACAGTTCAATTCTAATTACGTTGAAATTTATCAGTACATTATGCAAAAAAAATATACAATTTACAAATTATATAGCGTTCACTTAATAAAACAAAACAAAAAAGATAATTAAAAAACGTCAGAAATCTCAGTCACATATCAAACAGTTTGTGAGTTTCAAAATACATATAATGTAAGTATGTCTTGAATAAACGCATATCATAATTACTGTGCAAAATAACAAAGTTCCATTGTGTATTCAAGAGAAATAATTGTTTTAAATTCTAAGTTGAAGGCTTTGATCAATTATGTTTATTGATAAACTTTTTCGATATATCAATATACATTTGACATTGTAGAACAAAATGAAATTCGTCTTATACTACATTTAGATTACACATAATACACATTCAACTATTTCTCATAATTCCCCAAAACGATCTGTGTCTTATTCTATTTGTACTTGATCAAATAAAATACGTTTAAACTAAACTACCTGTTACAATACATCTTTTGTATGAGGACAACGGATTTTCGTTACCTTTTGACAAGACCTTAGAGGAATACATTTTCGTACATAAAATTGTAATTCTACATCCAATACAACATACATATATATTCTATTCTACACTTATGTAATGTTTCAAGAGTATCTCTTGCTTTGCTTGGTTATAGGGTTATATAACCGATGTTTGCTTAATAGTAAAAACGAACAATCCAAATAAAGTAACCAATGGTTGTCTTAATCATTATTCATAATCAAGAACATAAATCATTTTATAATACAAGTTGCCCAGTTTGTGCATTTATTACTACTTGTTACTAAGTTTGGTTAAGAACGACTTAATAATAAAACTTTCAGTACAAAGAATGTATACCATAATTTTAGCATTTCAAAATTCCGCTCATATAACCATACATGTCTTTCTAATAATATACTAGTCAGTAAATGATCTCTTGACTTTTAGTTGCGTTTTGTCCAATAGTCCTTTGATTTGGTTCTCTGTACTATAACCATTTTGAAAATCAAATTGTTCATTATATACAATATTGTTCATTGGTTTCCATTTCAATAGTATATTTTCAATATAGTAGTTAATGTTTTACCTATATAACTGAAAAGACTTATACAATTGCCAACTGGCTAGGTTTTCAAATTCCGGACTTAAATACTGCACTAGAACCGAATCAGGCAAATTGGACGAAAACCCTATTGTTCATAACTGCATTAAAATATGATACACACATAAGGCAGTATAAAATTTTAAAACTCTATGACAAATCATTTAACAAACCATTAATACCCTGACTTATGCCATTTTATGTCCTGAACAGTTTACATAAAATCAGCAATGGTAATTTCCATATCTAGTTATTTAAATACAAATTAATTATCAAGCATTTTTGGTCTTTTGTTTGCTTGTAGTTACGATAAAAGTTTGTGAATTTTGACATTATAATGAAATTTCATGAGCTTATTTATACATAATGTATAACGCTCATGCATCTTGGACCAGTGCATGTGTAATCAATATAAGACTGCCAACATGACTGCCATTTAGAATTCAAAGACCGCGACTTTTTCAAAGGTTGATAAGTTTTGTTCCATATTCATTGATTCCAGGATAAGGATATAACTTCAGTCTTTTCAAGTCTCGTCAGCAGTTCAGATTCAGCCTTCATGGAATCAAATTCTTTGCGAAGTGATGCCCAGTGTGGTTTTTTGAGTACTTTTTTTCACTTTTGTATTTCTTCCTTTACAATATTTCTTTATATATATAGTTTTAGTATTCTTGATTATATTTTTCTGTTCTTTTAACGTTTTCCTCTGATCTTTGGATGGTGGCTTTTTAGGGGAACTTTCTAAGTTTTTCTCGATCATATTTTACTATTCCAATAACAATATATTAACAGATGAAATGTATATCTTATAATGAATACATATTGAACAAAACTTATAGTAACTAAACCCGTTCTCTTGAATATTTGAAATAAAAGACGAACAGTTTCATTAAATTGTCTGTTGTAGTCTTTTAATGGTAGGTCTAGTTTGTTCTGAATGTGAGCACAATGCATGAATGTGTGATTGTTTCAGGGGCACCTTTGTTTGAAAATGACTGTGACCGTCTGTACGTGCCTGAAATATGGGAAGGAACGAATCATGTCTGAATTCATTCAGATTTCAAATGTATTCTTTTCATTCACTTAGAAAAATATTTCCAATTTTTCCAAATTGCCCACGTCCACACGACCACCTGGGCTCTCAAAAAAAGAGCTTTCGATGGCCATGTGTTACCTTTCCTCGTCAGTTTTAATCTAGCGGCGTACTACAGTACATGATATATAAGGCATGAAGATGTTATTGTTACAGATCAGCTAATTTATCTATAGTAAAGGATCCTACAAATTAATGTAATATACAGTCACAGAAAATAATTATATTTATAAGTACGTCTGAGTCAGTGACAACTCTACAACAGATGTATTCATCGGATCGCCATCAATGATGGTGATACATGGCTGTGTACATAATGTATATACAACTCGTCTAAACATCAACCCAACAATGTTAGATCTGTAAATTTGCTTTCGTAAATTTTTGGTTCTTCCCTCGCCTGGATTCGAACCCATGCTACTGTGATATCGTGACACCAAATCGCCTGCACTGCATATAAATCAGCTTTAAATAAAATAAAAGATTTTGTTGTTGTGATTTACTTGATAAAATATAATAAAAAAAGTCTTTGTCATTGGCAGTACATACCGTATATGATAAACGTTTTCACGATAAAGTACAAATCAATAAAATAGGATTATAAGGGGAAACATAAAAAAAGACCACTCAGACATCTAAAAATTGTTGGTTCTCTTTCCTAATTTAATGTAAATGTACCAAACATTTATATCGATTGCATTTTTTAAGACTTTGATATTTGTTTAAATTCTTTCCGTCTGCATTATGCAAACACAAATAAACTTTTTAATTGTTGGTATATCATTAAACTTAACGCGTTGGCCATCGAGACTGGCAGGTACACCAGGCCGCCAACAGCTCTAAAATAGACTTTGTAAATTTTTTTCCTAAAATAGTGTTGAATCTGAAAAACATTTTCTTTTAAAATGCTCCTTATATGATGACATTAGGTTTGAATTGTTGTTCGAATGTTCAAAGTATATTGACAATTTCTCAAAGTTAAATGATGATGTCAAACTTGTTGAAATAAGGAAATGTTCTGATATTCATAAATGTGTAAGCAAATGTTTACACAAGAGTTTTATGAGACTAAAATTATTTTCTTAAATATTACTATTAACAAACAAGTTGTAAAAGTCTATTTTAAGATTTTAAAGTCACTGTGATTAATTTATGATAAGATAATTAAATATGCAAATTGTTAATTTTTAGATACAATTATTTTATTTATTCTTTTTTATTTGCTTCCATACTTTTTTAAACAACATACATTTAAGATTTTTATTTTTTGCTTAAGTATATATGCTTTTAAATGCTTAAACATGTTTAAACTGTTTCGATGACAATTTTATGAATTTTAACGTGAAACTATATCAATATGTACATAACATGTGTTTAGTGTCTACACTAAATTTATGACTGGGTATTGATTGTTTTATTGAATACTGTTATTTGTAAATATTTGTCATTCAATATGTGACACTATAATAAAATAAATATTTTATTATTATGATAACATAATCATAACTTATTGGATGCATATAGAATGAAATTCAAAACAGTGTGGCTGTGGCCATTGATTGACACATTAAATTCATCCATTGACTGGGACCATTTACGTGAACGTTTGTCTGTAACGACCACTGTTCACGACGTACCTACGATAGACATTTAAACTGTGGGGTCATCAAAGGTTTCTTAACGCCTTTAATTATAAAATAATTCGAAAAATTAATCAGGAACAACCTTTATGTTTTGATTTATATAATTGATATAAATCAAAACATCGTGTTATTTCTGATTAATTTTTCGAATTACTTTATTAAGGTGTTGAGAACCTTTGGTGACCCCATAATTTAAGTGTCTTTACAAAGTACATAGTGAGCAGTGGTCGTTACATACAAACGTTCACCTAAATTGTCCCAGTCAATGGATGAATTTAATGTGTCAATCAATGGCCACAGCCACACTGTTTTGAATTTCATTCTACTAGTATTCGTATTTATAATAAGAATGCATTCCAAATGGACTGCAGATTTTAAAATATTTCTAAATTTTTATGCTGGGTCATTTCCAACCAGTTATATGGAAATGAATAGTTTAATGACGTCAAATCAACTTCATTGTAAGGTTCTGTAAAGTAAAATGTATTTACTATCAAACTACTCATTTGTCTAATTCAAGTTTGAAGGCGTCGGAATAGAGCGAATCATTTATTCAGTACTGGTCATGTGATTGTAAGAATATAACAATATAATAATCTCATATCTTTAACGATTTTCATATAAAGCCGATTTAGAAAACTTTCAACTTCGATAAGAAATATTACATTTTAAGAAAAGTTTTTTTGCGACCGTGTGTTGTATTATCAAACCATAAAATTGCAATACACAAAACTAAGAGACAACAGGCTTTTACGGAAGACAAAAAGGTAAGATATTTTTTAATGTCATTTAATAAATTAAAGAACATGAATAAATAATTTGCTATGTTCGGCTATTGACTTTGCCAGAACAAAAGCACAGTACCGTAAACAGTTATTGGAATTTAATTGATAAATGGTATTTGCATTTCTACAAAAAAAAAGTAGGAGCATGTGTACTTTCTAACGTGCTTCTCAAACTTAAGGACATGCGATACAGTTGAGATTCCACGGTGATTTTTGTTGGAAAGTTTGTATGCAATCCTAGTTAATTCAAATATGTAATAAAAAATATATCTTCATGTGCTACTATTTAGAGATAAATGAGGTAGACATTATAGACATTTACTGGAAATTTCGGTTTCTGGATCATTGTTATCCTTAAAAAAAACATTGCTGTCTAAAATGATAAACGCAAGCATCTGGAATATCTCCTCTATAAAAGTGTGATTTCCATTCGCGAAACAGCTCTTTAGAAAACCTTTCATTTTATCACGTTTTCATGATTTTTTAAATGGAAACCAGTCTGAATGATACAGCAGTCGAAAATGTAACTTTTTCCGATATATCACAGTTTGTTATCTTATAGTTCGTTTATGTGTGTGTGTGAACATTGTCGTTTGTGTTTTTGTTGCACTTACGTGTTTCTGTTGTTTCGTTGTTTTTCTCTTGTGGTTGATGGGTTTTCCGCGGTTCTGGTTTGTAGCCCGAAATTGTTTTTATCTCGATCGATTTATGACTTTCAAACAGCGGTATACTACAGTTGCCTTTAATTGACTTCCCAACAATTACCATTTTGTGTAAGCAACTTCATCACCTCCCCTATAATAGTATCGTATGCCCTTGATATAACATCATCTAACAAAGAAGCTTACTCGTTGGTTTATTTGACGGTTCAAGTTTAAGAAAGAACACGTAGCTAGTACACTCATTTAGAATTTACGTACGTAGTTTTGTAGATGTACATCAAAAGAAATTTACATATTTCAACTTGAAAATAGTCTTAAAAAAAAAGAACAGACCCTCATATTGAAATAGAATGAGTTATTCGTAGTCTTTTCCCTTAACGTTTGCATTTGTTATATTTTCTATAGAATATAATGAATTATTCGTTAGTTGATAAAATATCATAAGTAATTAAAAGAATAAAATGATATAAACAGTCAAAAACGTGATGAACGAGAGCGATCAATGTTATTATTTTATGAATTCAAAAATATGTGATCTTCATTAAGACAGTGTTGACATATACTATATTTGCAATTGAGTTTAAGTCAGTCACATTTTCAATTTGCCAAATAAAATTACTACCAGGCATAAAAGAAGCTGACTTCGACCATCAATGTAAAAGATGAAATCGGTGTTCGTTTTAAAATTAGAAAGTGAATTATTTTTTTAAATAGTTCTCAGCGACGGTGATTAGTTACACCCATTTTTAGACTACATTTAATTAATAAAAAAGATTTTAGATTTCGACCATTTTAGTTTTTTTCTCTCAGAAAAACAGAAGGAATAAAGTAGTTATTTCCATTTGAATATTTATCAATAGAAATATTCTCGAAAAACAATCTTTGCGATTTTTTTTAAAATAAAACGCCTTCATACCTTTCGGTTCGATATATGTTTAACTGTGTTACTATTTTATGTTTTATTTTCTCTGTCTGTAATCGAATTGAAATAGATCTTGAAATAATCATCATTTCGTTATTCATTATCATAAACTCCTTAACTAACAATGCTTAATTGATAATTTTGTAAGTATTAAAACACTGTAAAAGCGGAGACATCATATAATGTCATTTTTCTATACCAAATGAAACACATTTAGTCTATAAAATATTATACACAAGGGTTCTTGTAAAGTAGAACAATATATATTGGTTGAACAAATACATTTGTAATCCTCATTGTGCCTATAGGTTGAAATGGCAAAGAAATACATGTTCCCTTTGATGTCTTTTGTTTATTGCTGTCGTTGCGATTCTATTTCATATCTTCTGCCATGAAAATGAATGTTATTGCTCAATAACTTATATATTGATTCCGAATGAGAGCCCCGTGTTGGTAGGGAGAAAAAACATACAACACTATGGTCTATATGCGTACACAATTAAGTATCATTTTACACTGAGTTCATTGTTAAAAAAATTGTATTCGACTAGTTTAATAATAATTTTTTAAGTACGACGTCATGCTAATTTCTCAAAGACAAATAACATAATGAAAGCAAACTGATCTAGATAAGAAAACATTCATAATTTGATAATTTGATGGGTGCCGCATGTGGAGCAGGATCTGCTTACCCTTCCGGAGCACCTGAGATCACCCCTAGTTTTTTGGTGGGGTTCGTGTTGTTTATTCTTTAGTTTTCTATGTTGTGTCGTGTGTGCTGTTGTTTGTTTGTCTTTTTCATTTTTAGCCATGGCCTTGTCAGTTTGTTTTAGATTTATGAGATTGACTGTCCCTTTGGTATCTTTCGTCCCTCTTTGATAGTGTTAATAAATCATGAATACAATTGAATTATTTTCAATATAATATCGTGACAATAATATCAGTAGTCAACAATTGAAATTTGTGAATAGCAACTTTTTAAAATTCGGGCAGTTTAAATTGTTCAAGGATTTTATTTTTTTTATCAGTTTTTCTTTATATAATTATTTTTTTATTCTTCCTCTTTTAAAACACTTTCAACAAATCAGCCTGATAACTTACACATAGTTTTTTTTATACAATGTCAAAATGACAACTTTATACTTATTTAAAATTTTAGTAGTAAGAGGAGCATGACTTGTATGTTTCCAAACCGTGTTTCATTCTGTTGGTACATTTTTGAACTGGATATACATCAACCAACACTCATGATGTAGGGATGTTTTAAATTCACATGATAATTATCTAGTGAACACCCAACAGACAGTTTAGTTGAAATAGGTCGAAAGGGAAGAATAATGGGAAGTTTAATTGCAACTAGCAAGGAGGGAATATTGGTTAGGTGCAGAATTTTAGCCTTGCCACATGCCATTTACGAACTTTTACGAGAGATGTGTGCAAGGATCTTAATTGTACATGAAACTCTCAGTTCAAGAGGCATCAAATTGATTGAGCCGAGCAGTTATACACCTGTAACACTACTACCGAACGCCCAAACATATTTTGTTGTAATGAAACGTCATTAGAACTTTCGTTTCAATAGATTTTTAAGTATGTTAGTATATTATATGTTTCATTTTAAATGCCTTTGATTGAATTACAATAGATCTTTTAAAATTCATTATCTCGCTATTAAATAGTATAAACACTTGTTTCAACAACAAAAATTGATAATTGTTTTAATGTGCTTATATGCTTACATCGAAAATGCGGAGAGAACACGTTTCCTTTAAGATTGATGATTTCAACTATTTACTTTAAAATATATCTTTAGTCGATAACCAAAATGTTTCAATAATTTTGAAAATGTTTATGAACACAAAATTAGATTAAGCGTCCAGATTCAAATCAGAAGAGCTGTGCTATCCTAGACCCAAAATGATGCACAAATTGTATAATGGTTATGATGCCATTACTCAATATCAAGGTAAACACATTGGAAATTATCAAGCAGAATAAACACAAAGAACAATACATATTAGTTGTACAAATATATTTTCAATCCTCATTGTGTATATACTAGTAAATTAAAATTACAAAGCAAGACATGTTCACTTTGGTGTCATTTGTCTTTTACTATCTTATATGTTCTGCTTTTAAAATATATGTTATTGCACAATATCTTATATATTTAAAAAAAAAATCGACAAAGATAAAATGCGAAACCTCACTTCTGACTGTGTATTGCTACCAGAAATAGATTGTCTTATGACGCTGAAAATAACCTTCTGTAAACCGTAATTTCAATAAGAGTTCGGTATTATAAGGAAAAGAAAAAAAATATGTTTTATATGCGTTCACACTGAGTTCATTGTTAAAATTTTATAATCGGCTAGTTTATACAAAATAATAAATTTAGAAGTAGGACGTCATGCTAAATTATCAAAGACAAATAACATATTGATCATGAGTAAACGGATATAGATCAGACAATATTCAAAATTTGACAGTGTTAATATATCATACAAAATCGAATGATTTTCAATAGAATATCGTGACAATAATCTAAGTAGTCAACAATTTTTGAGTTGTGACTTTTTAAAATTCGGACAATTTAAATTGTTCAAATATTGTATGTATGTTTCTCCATTTTTCTTTTTGTTAATTCTATTTTTATTCTTCCTTCTTTTAAAACACTGTCCACATATCAGCCTGACTACTCATTTTTCATTTTCTTCTTTTAGTTCGATCTATGTATTTTTGAAATATATGGCACACATAACAAGGTTTTGTATCATTTAACAAAAGTGTTTGGACCAGATTAATTTGTAAGTAAAATCATGAAGATTTAAAGTGAAGCAACTAAATACATGTACGTTGTCTTGCATAAAACTTACAAACATGTTTTTTCCATCCTTGTACAGAGTCTCAGGTCGATATATAAAGAAAACACATAAATTTAGTAAAATAAAACGAGCGTTGACGTATAAACTTATAATAGTCTTAGGTTGAGATGTTGGGGTTCATTGTTTAAAATCTTCTGGATAACAACATCATATAGTGCTATGATTCAAAGGACAGGCGTTTGATTAAATTCACTTAATTTTGCAAGCTCATAAGTTGTTTTTGTTAGATCAAAAGCATGAGATAAGATACTTATATTTTCATTTTTAGTAAAAACCAATGGAAAGTGGAATTTTTCATTAGATTTTATAAAATCTTTGCATGAGTGCAAACTTGAAGCCGTATACAACATGTGTACAAGCACGCTGATAAAAAATATATGGCTTATACACGATTTTTTTTATACAATGCTAAAATGACACTTTACTACTTATTTGAAATTTCAGTAGTAATATGCGTATGATTCATTCCGTTGGTACTTTTTTTTTTTTTTAAAGTAGATAAAACATCAACGTATGAATGTTTTAAATTCACATGACAATTATCGTTTGAACAATCTACAATAAAGTTGCTCCTTTGTCTGTGTTAACATTGATAACGAAATGAAATAGTCCAACAGACAGTTTCGTTAAAATAGGTCGAAAAGGAAGAATAACGGGAAGTTTAATCGAAACTAGCAAGGAGAGAACATAGGTTGGGTTCAGAAATTTATTTTTGCAACAGGCCACTTACGAATTTTTTTGAAAGGTGTTTGCAAGCGCTCTAAATTCTTCATGAAACTCTCAGTTTATGAGGCATCAAATTGGTTGAGCCGAGAAGTTATACACCTCTTACACTACTAACAAAAGCCCAAAAATACTTTTAGAAATGAAACGTCATTAGATCTTTCGGTTCAATAGATTTTAAAGTGTGTTACTATATTATATGTGTTATTTTGTCTGTCGTTGATTGAATTAAAATAGATCTTGTAAAATTCATTATCTTGTTATTAAATATTATAAACACTTGAAGTCACAATGCTAAATTGATAATTGTTTAAGAATGATAACACCGAAAATGCGGAGGGAACCCATTTTCCTTTAGGATTGGTGAGGTTCAACTATTTACCTTAAAATATATCTTTATTCGATAAATAAAATGTTTAAGAACACAAAATCAAATATGGCGTCTACCTTCAAACCAGAAGAGCTGTGTTATCCTAGCCCTGAAAGGATGCACAAATTGTATAATGGTTACCATGCTTTTTATCTATTTTAAGATAAACTCATTGGATCTGATGAAGCAGAATACATAAGAGGTCTTATAAAGTAGAACAGTATATACAAATACTTTTTCAATCCTCATTGTGTATATTAGTTAAAAATGGCAAAGAAAGATCTCTCCACTGATGTATTTTGGTTGTTGTTGTCCTTGTGACTACAATTCTGACTGTATTGTGCTACCAAATGAATTGTCTTATGGTGCTGAAAATGACTTTCTGCTAATCTCAATTCCAATGAGAGCCCCGTATTGCTAGGGAGAGAAAAAATACAACACTATGTTTAATATGCGTACACAATTAAGTATCATTTTACACTGAGTGCATTGTTAACATAGTTATCATCGACTAGTTTAATTTATACCAAATAATGAATTTTAAAGTACGACGTCAAGCTTATTTATCAAAGACAAATAACATAATAAAGTAAACTGATCTAGATCAGACATTATTCATAATTTGACATTGCTATTGAAGGCGAACTAATGATGTATACGAATAGTTTTTAATAAAATATAGTGACAATAATATGATGGTATGTGTATTCAACAAAGGAAGTTTATGAATTGTGATTTTTTGAAATTCGGACACTTTAAATTGTTAAAGTATTTTATTGTATTTATTTATTTATCTATATTTTTTTTCATTTCAGAGTTTTGGGACTTAAAAACTAAAATTTTGACATTTTATCAAAAGTTGTACAATAACCAAATGTTGGTGTGATACTATTTCATTTAATTTATACCAGGGTTAAAACTTTCCAAAATAACTACTCTTTTATTATTAATGAACAGGTTTTGTCAGTCCTAAATTATGACACTTTGTTTTGAAAAAACAAAAATCACACATCCAGCATTCACACCAGTATGCTTAGATCGATCTTCTTAAATCAGCACACTGTTGTTGAGATTGATACATAAAGGTCAATTTCAATTTCGTGTTTTTAATTTTTCATTGTAGATGTGATAGAAATTAATAGCTGATTTTAAGAACATGTAAAACACTATCTAATATCACTGTGTATCATCGCCACCGGAAATTGGGTACTAACGAAGCGGAGAGAAATAGAAAAAAGGTAAACAAGTTAAGAATTCATTAAATTTAAAGCATTTCTACTCATTTGATGAGGGTGCCGCTTAAGAAATGATTTTCTGAAATATAATTCTTTAAATTATTAGGCCGATACAAGAATTTGTGTAATACTCCAAAACTTGCCACTTAGTACCGGAAAATTTCGAGGACAATTGTCCTCTGTCGCCCCATTCTCAAGATATTTAACTGTTTTTCATTATTTTTCCAGACACATTTTTAGAATATTATAGTGTGGCATTATATTTACTGAATTTTGTTGTCAAAAACATGTTTTTTTTTATAGAATATAGACAAAAACATTGTTTGTTTGTTGTACGGCGAATTGCAGGACGTTGTACGGCGAATTGCAAAATAACAACCTTTGTCTGTACGGCGTTTTGCAATATATTATAATTTTAAGAGGAAATTAATCCCTGTTTAGATAAGATCAAGTGACGATATTTTGTTGATATCAAAGCTTTACAGGCTTACAAATATACAAAATGTCTTACTTATCAAATATTATTAAATATATGCCATTAATTCAGTTCAGAATTAAGGCCTCGTTGCGTACCGCTTTTCGATTTTGTACAAAAAGTTTTCTTCAATCATTTTATCCTAAATACCTTCATATATCGTTATAATACTAACGACTGTTGTCTTATTTGTTGTTAGGGTGAAATTTTGTAAGTTCTATAAAATAAACCGTCCATTCATCTTTTGTTGGTGCTAGCTTTTTTTTAAGATA
The DNA here is from genome assembly GCA_037788925.1 of Mytilus galloprovincialis. Classification (NCBI taxonomy): domain Eukaryota; kingdom Metazoa; phylum Mollusca; class Bivalvia; order Mytilida; family Mytilidae; genus Mytilus; species Mytilus galloprovincialis. The sequence continues at coordinate 39,934,683 of CM075333.1, read as the reverse complement.
AAAACAGTGGAGAAGTGGTATGATAGCAAATAAGATAACTATCCATCAGGATTAAATAAAGTGTATTCAAATATCGAATATCCCTTAACAAATGGAAAAAATAAATAAAAAAAATCATCAAACGAATGGTTAACAACTGACGTAGAACAGGAATCTCCTTATGTAAAAGAATGACGGATTAAACAGTGTTTTATAGCTAGCTATACCTTTTAATTTCCGCTTTAAGGGCATCCTTTAATTCTTGACACGACGTTAAGCCTTTGAATTCCCGCAAAACGTCACTTATTGCGGGACGTAATGCGTGCTATTTTCCATAAAAAGAAACGTAATGTGGATTTTCGATGCTCCAATTTCTGTTTCTCCCGCATACTACAATGTAAGTTCTACACCATTTATATTAGTGCATTTGATTCTAACAGGAAAACAGTCTAATAAAATCATAAGAAATTAAATATATTACTATTTCTATGACATCTTCAACAAAATATCGTAAAGTGAGCAATTCAAGACAACTGACCCTATTTGATGTTAGCATATATTACATATCAATTATCATTTTTTTATCAATTTATCAATAATATAGGGGATTTTTAAGTAGTTTTAATCAATTGTATCACTAATTGCGATAATTCCCGTATATATTTCACGTTTCATTCCCGATTCGATGACATTTTATTATAAAACTAGATGCGGGTACAAGTAGCCTACGAACGGTAATTTGGCTATTCGTATCCGCATGCAGGTACGCGCAGATACTGCCATCATTAAAACATGCAATATCCAACAATATTATTATACGCCCTTAAATTTTTTTGACGGGACGTATTAGTGTTTATGAATTTCGAGTGTCCGTCGTAAACATTGTACAGCATATTATTTAAATTTCATTAAATTTGACATGGTTGTTTTTTTTCGTGATGATCAAATGATCTGTATACTTTTTGGTGAACTTTTTGAGTTACAGGACTTTGTAACTAAATTAGGATTTGTTTTTTTCACAGTTCGCGCTGTATCTCAAAAACGATTTATGACTATTGCTTAAAACTTAACACACTTCTTAGTTATCTTTATCTGAAGATCTGTATACTTTTTCAAGATGATAAACAAAAAATATTTTAGAGTTTTTGAGTTTATGAAAAAAGAGGGGGTTTCACATGTCGAGCCGTATCTCAGAAACTATTGATAGTTATTGCATAAAACTTTACATACTTGTTAGTTAAATTATTTTTAAGATCTGTGTACTTTTTTGTGATAATTCTTCAATTCATTTTTGAGTTCTTGAAATTTTATTGAGCTTCAATTTGGTATCATGTATAAACTTCCTATTGAGCAAAAATAAGGAATTGGTCAGGATATACTTAGCATGACTTTCTGTACAACCCTGGTGTTATTTTAAAAACATTAATTATGGTGTTTTTTATAAGACGACTGGCGTATCATGCGCTCGTAGCGCAGCTATTTATTTTGTTCTTTTTTTTTTACAAATAAATTAGAGAAATAACTGACTGACAACCAATATAATTAATATTTCCAAATGGCATAACTCTTTCAAATAATAGTTGATATGCACTGATTTTTGAACTTGTCCATACGATATCAGTTTTATAGAAATTTTGCTTTTATAGAAATTTTGCAAGAATTGTACATTTGAAATCAGTTAACCAGAAAGACAGACAGAATAATGGACGTGCGATATTTTATGTACCCAACATGCGTCGCGCTGTGGTGAAAAAGCATAGCTATTTACTTATTCAATTATGCTATGAGAGACGTATTTGGATTTAAATCGCAACTTGCCACCTTCTCTCCCCTCTCCCCCAAGCACAGCATTTAAAACTGAGGAGAAAGTTCATTACAATAGTACAAGATTATAAAAGTGACTTGCTTTGAAATCGTAATTTAGGTGGAGATAGTGTGGAAAGTTGGGAAAGGAACAAAAATAAACCCAAAGCTGGGGGGAGGGTATAGTAATATGTCCAGTCCTCTCTCTATTAATTTAATCGTTTTTGCCAAATCTAAAAATTCAAAATGATGGTATAGTGTCTCTGTCTAGACAAAAGTATTCTTTAGAAAATTGAAGATTCTCCTTTATAAGATTTTGTTTCTGTTTTCTGACAACATAAAAAAAAATAAAGTGTGGTATAATTGCCAATGAGACAACTCTCCACAAGAAACAACCATGACACAGAAATTAACAACTATAGGTCACCGTACGGCCTTCAACAATAAGCAAAACCCATACCGCATAGTCAGCTATAAAATGTCCCGAGATGACAATGTAAAACAATCCAAACGAGAAAACCAACGCCTAATTTGTGTACAAAATAAGAAGATCCCTTCGCAGGAAAAGGTCTCATGTCAGTAACTTTTATGTTGTGATCCAGTAGAAATAAGTGTATACCAGTGAACTTTAAAACTGTTAAGATGCCTCCAATTTTATTCAATTGTAATCATTGACCCGAATAAAAGTTTAATTCTATGAATCAATGTGAAATTCTAAAACGTGAATAAAAGGATTTCAAGAAGTATTGTAATGAAACACAAGCCCATCAAACAATACAAAATACATCTAGAGGTCAACATATGGTATAAAATAATACACGAGTATGTACAGTACGTGTACCTGTATGTCAAGTTATAAATTATTCAATTTCAAAGGCCGTTAAAATTATCAACAGTCCGTTATAACTTTTCTTGAGATGTTTCTCACTTAGACCTCAAACAGAGAGAGGTGATTATGATCCACATGATTTTCTTTTCGAAAACAATATTACCAATTAATGGGCAGCTCTTTACAAGCAGTGTTTATACATCTGAAACATGTCGCCGGCAATTTGCAGAGATAACGTCGACATTGTCTGCCAGCGACGTCGTTCACCTTAGCGCCAACGTTGAGGTTACAAAGGGGGAACTCAATTTTTTTTAGGATAAATCGCGTTTATCATGGAATCAAGCAAGGTGACATATATTTTTTTTATTTAAGATTTGGAGAAAGCATGACAAAATGCATTTTATGCAGAAAAATGATAAGAATGACATTTCCATATTATTAGGTTTAGAAAAATACCAATTTGCGCAACTGGTCCACAATGTCAAGCAATGCTTGAATAATTGTATATTCATTCGTGTAGGAATTTATTTTTTCCTGGTTGTCACTTATCACAGCTTCAAGTTGAACCCAATTTTAATAGTTTACGACGAAGAATATCTGCTCCAAAAAAATTTATAACATTTCCTAACTTTCTAACAAAATTGCACAAATCCCTAATTTTCAACCTCAATTTTCCCCAAAACAAGCACGGTCACCTATGTATTATTTTGTGTTTTATTTTATAACTCGCCAAGTCCTACAACATATTTTAAAATTATAAAAAATAAATTATATCGAGAAACTGTATCAGATGCCCTTAACTGCATGAACAATTGAAACTTTCAAATGGGTCATTAATTTACGACAAATGCTGCGTTGGAAAATCATAATCAACACAATAAGCAAGCATTTCAGAAAAATAACTAAATATATATTCTTTTCATTTGGTCATTTTTTAATGACCTCCATTTTGAATTTCAATTGGAATATAGTATTTTTGTTATTTTACTTTTTTATCATAATAAATCATCATTTCCCAAAAAATATTTTATTGATTGTTAAACTGGCTAAATCAAACAGAAAGGACATTATGTCAATGTCTGAATTAGAAAATTGTTATCTTGATTTTTGATAGTTGCATTGTAGACCTATATCAAGATCCTTCCTAAGGCTTTGCACTGCCTTAATATAAACTTTAAAATTGTTACATTAACATTGTATTGTAATAAAGGAATAAAGCATATCTTGCTATACATATGATACTTAGCCTGTAATGCAAATTCATACCCAGTGAGAACATCGTAATCGGAAATAGAACGCATTCGATGAGGTTAAAACATCAGACGAGTATACTTGTAACGTAAGATCTAAAACATATAAAACGCGACACAATGTATCGGTCAACTTTAAGTGATTATTACATAAATGCATAAAGACAACGATAGAGAAAGGTAAGAATATTGACAGCTGAATTAATTTATTAGTTCAATCTAGGTGTATGTGTGGTCTAGAGCGATGGAAACAGCGGTGTTGTCCCGATATCCAAAAAGCATGAGTTCAAATCCAGTCGTGAGAAGAACAAAAATTTGCAAATTTAAGATTTTTGTTCTGATAATCATAGTTAATATCCATAATATCATGAATATGTTTTTTTCAGCCAATTCATGGATGGATCCGTCGCAGAGTTGTCACTCGTTTAGACGTACTTATCAAACTAATTATTTCTGTGACTGTAACTAACAATCCTTTAAGATAGATTTTTAGCTATATATACACAGTCATATCTATCTATACTATTAAACGAGAAGACCTCATTTTATGTGTCGCTTCTCTTCCTTCCATGATACATTAATCATTATGCTTCTGTGTTCTATAGGTGACATACATAGTTGCATTTGTCATCCATTCTTATGATTATTCAGATTGAATTATTTTTGGAGAAAAATGACAAAAAATGAGTCCGGATATTGATTCCGTCATCAGACTGGTTTTAGTCATAGATAAGACTTCCGGTTTAAAACATGCACAAGTACAACCAATCGTATGATAGATAACAAAAATGAAAAATAAATAAGCCAATCAGAGCGTTCTCCATATCATGGTGTTTAGATCGCAAGAACCACAACTATTATACCTACTTAGAGAGGACAATTATTTTTTGCGTTTATCTACCTGTAAACTACGACTATACTACTTTAATATATAGAGACACTCTATGTTTACTATTTAAGGGGTCATACCAGTTGCATATATATTAAAATAAGTAAAACATGTGGAAACAAGAATGTGTCCGTAGTACACGGATGCCACATCGGCACTATATTTACTAAGTTTGGACTTCATCAAAAACTACCTCGACCAAAAACTTTCAACCTGAAGCGGGACAGACGGACGGACGGACGAACGAACGAACGCACGGATACACAGAGTAGAAAACATAATGCTCAAATTTAAAAAAAATATTGTTGAAAGTGAAAGTAGTGATTTGGCAAAAAAGAAAGTAGGGTAGAGATTAGAGGGTGACAGGACTATTTTCTGGACGTCGGGATCGCATGTTTTTAAGCTCGGGATTTGAGGATTGATTCGGGATTTCGGGATTTGAATTTCTGTAAATTCTGCATCACGGGATTTCGAGATCAGGACCCGTCCGACCACCCCTCAAATTAACTTAGTCGGTCTTAGTCATTTATACAAGATTCATATCCTACCATTGGCATGTTAATAAGGCTCTCAAAAGATAAAGAACTGATGGATTGTCCTAGAAGCATATTTTATTAGACTAATAATGATCTATGTATAAGCTGAAGCAGTTACATTTATTTCATGTTTGAAGCGGTGCACATTTTAAATTTAATTTGACTTTTACCAAAGGATACATTGTAGCAAAGTAGAAGAATAATTGTGGTATGAGGCCAGAAACACGAAAATAATTGAATTTAAACGGAAAGGAAACAAATATCGGAAGTTGGAAAAAGGGAGAGGGCTTTTGATACCTTTTATGAAATTCTCAATACCCGACTAATGACACCTACAGTTTACAGGTAAAATGGAGGGGTCGTCTCAAATACAGAAACGGTCTGCTTATCACTATTCGTACATAAATTCGATTTGGCGGTTATATATAGCTACAGAAGATATATCAAACAAAAAAATAAATAGCTATATTTCTCTGTTATGTTATATTCATATTGCATGTATTTACACGTAATTTCACGTTGAATTGATTAAAAAAAAATACTGAAATCCTTCCGTATCCTGATCATATTTCTCTTCAAGTTTAAGATTATTCCGTAAGCCAATAACGATATAATTTGTATCTGTAATTTTTTTTTCTGAAAAAGTACGAGAACTTATGTAAAATAATTACTGGACTACCGTCCGTCCGTTACACACTTGTAAATTTTACTCAATGAACATATTCAATTTCGGGGAGTGTGTGTGTGTTTAGGGTTTGGGGGGGGGGGGGGGGGTGAACCATTTTGTTTTGAAAGGTCAAAGGAAAATATCACATCGCAATGTTTATCAACGAGGGACTACGCCGCTTCATTGTTAACGCTGATATATTTCCTTTGTGAATTTGGGGAAAGGGGATGTAATTGACTTCTCTTTCCGATGTAAAATCATTTAAGCTATACATACCTGCGTATGGAATTTATTTTCAACACGTTATTTACGGAAGAGTTTGTTGTCATTGCAAATTCTTGTTGGACAGTGCTAAGCAGGGATTTGGACTAAAATTTCTTAGGTCTAGTTATATATGGTCGTCCTCGCGAACTGATTGACCGATATAATTTTACGTGTCCCGAAAAACAACATACGTTGTCAATTTATCGTAGAGTCATTCCCCATTTCTCAGAAATGACCTCTGGGTTTCTTACAATAAGCGGGATTTTTTTAGCAGTGAAGTCCGTCTTGATCAAATATCGTTGGTTTTATATGTTACACTGTCATTGCTATATTTTATTTTGTTGTCAATCGATCAGAAATTGTTGCTCTATTTCTTTTTGGCTTGACATAGCTTTGGTTTTGTAATCTTTTCTATCTTTTCGTACTTATGATTCTTTGTGTTCATCTATGACCATACATACAATGTAAGGCAGGTTGTGGATCCAATTAGACTAGTTAAATAAAGGCAACAATAGTATACCGCTGTTCAAAACTCGTATATCTATGGACAAAAAACAAAATCGGGGTAACAAACTAAACTGAGGGAAACGCGTTAAATATAAAAGGAGAGCAACGACAGAACATTAAAATTTAACACACACAGAAACGGACTAAGCATTAGACAAAATCCGATGGGAATAACAAATATAACATCAAAACCAAATACATGAATTTGGGATAGAAAAGTACCGTGACACGTCTTATAGTAATGTGAATTCACAGAAAACAAACGACACAACGGAAACACAACGTAAGAATGTTACACACACAGAAACGAACTATGATATAACATTGGCCATTTTCCTGACTTAGTACAGGACATTTTCAAAGAAAACAATGGTGGGTTGAACCTGGTTTTGTTGCATGCCAAACCTCGCACTTTAATGGCAATGTTAAATATAACATTAAAATGACAACATAATATTACAGGACTACAATACAAATAACTAGGAGAACGTATTAGGCAAAGAAACACACGAATAATAGATAACAAAAGGCATCAGGTTTAAAATTCAATACGCCAAAAACGCGCCTCGTCCACACAAGACTTACAAGTGACGCCCAGATATAAAAGTTCGAAAGTCAAAAAAAGTACAAAGACGGAACTAATAACTCAGCTTTCGGTGGCCTAGTGTAACATTTCCTCGTCAAAAGAACTACAGTTGTAACACAGTATATGATACATGTACATTAAGCATGAAGATGTGATTGATTGCAGATTAGCCATTTATCTATCGTTAAGGATCTATAGTTATAATAATCATATATTTCATAAAATAAACAATCAAATCCCTTTATTTGATTGAACAGCAATTAGACGTAGATTGCCTGATGAGTGTATCTCACTAAACGACCAATCTCATTGATTATTGCGTTTTAATATTGATAACGAAATCAAATAGCTCAACTGAAAGATTCTTCAAAATAAGGTCGAAAGTGAAAAATAACGGGAAGTTTAATTGCAGCTAGCACGGCGGGAACATGGGTTAGGTGCAGATATTTATTCTGGCAACAGGCCATTTACGATTTTTTTCGAGAGATGTTTGCAAGGGCTATTAATCATGCATTGTACTCTCAATTCACGAGGCATCAACTTGAGCGTTTTCTGTGCCATTATACACCTCCAACACAACCATCGAATGTCCAAATTTCAAACCGATTTTTAGACGACCATATGTCTATTACAAAGGCAACAATGGGATCTCTACAATAAGAAAACAGCTATATAATGGTACTAAAAGGTATATAAAAAAACCTGCAAGAAATAAAATTTCCGGTGCCGCCTTTGATTTAAGATCGTATGCTGCTCTCAACATGTATTTTGTTTATTGTCAACGTTGGGTTCTAATCCAATTTGTTTTGCTAATTGAATGAATTGTATTGCACAATATCTGTCTTATTTGAAAAATTACTAGAACAGACCCGCGAAATCGCGGGCATTCAGAGCGTAGTTTAAAGTATGTAAAGTGTTGTAAGAATTTTGTAAAATACTGAATGACTGGAGAATTTCAGCAAAAGTATCATAAATCATAGGTTATTGGGACAGGAAAATGTTTTTTTTTTATCCCTCAACCTTTATTTCTAAAGGTCCTAAAATTTGGATTTCTATCAATTGCAATATGAACATACATTTAGTATGTTATGAACATTTAAGTAAGGAGCCTGTAATTCAGTGGTTGTCGTTTGTTTATGTGTTACATATTTGTTTTTCGTTCATTTTTTGTACATAAATAAGGCCGCTAGTTTTCTCGTTTGCATTGTTTTACATTGTCATTTGGGGGCCTTTTGAAGCTGTGTATACGGTATGGGCTTTGCTTTTTGTTGAAGGCAGTACGGTGACCTATAGTTGTTAATTTCTGTGTCATTTTGGTCTCTTGTGGAGAGTTGTCTCAACATGGCAATCATACCACATCTTGTTTTTTTTGTAATCATTGAATTTTGTAAAAGATGTAATGACTGGAGAAATTTCAGAAAAGTTATCAAAAGTTCACATGAATAATTTTAGCGCTTATCTGTATATTATGAACATTCATTACCATATAATAAATAAAGTGTATGTACTTTCAATTCTAAGTTTACTAATTGATCCATGGTGGTCATTGATATAGTATACAGACCCTCTCTATTTAATAAACTCTGTGACCGCCGTGGATAGTTTACTTGAAAATGATAGCAGATAAAATTCTGAAAATACACTTTATTCGTAGTATATGTATGTTCAAAGTATACAGAAAAACGCAAACCGGAAGTCTTATCTGACTTAAAATTTCGTCCAATGACGGGACAATATCCGGATGACTTTTTTCTCGTTTTTCTCCCAAAATAACTCAATCTGAATAATCATATGAATGGATGACAAATGCGACTATGCACTATACCTATAGGACACAGAGGCGTGTTGATTAATTTATTGTGGAAAGAACAGAAGCGACACACAAAATGAGGTCTTCTCGTTTAATAGTATAGAAGATAGAAGATAACATTCCAATATACAATTCAAGTCTTTTACTGTTTATTGCTACCAATAATGAATCGAATCATGAGTCTTACATGACCGTAATTATAGTGTGATACTCCGGATTATTACCGGGGCAGGTGAAGCAGACACCATAAATGTGTCATTTGTGTACAATAAGAGCAATCATTTCACATTGAGGTCATAAGCATTGATTAATAAGCAACTTATTCATACAAAATAATAAATTCAAACGCCATGTTATTTTGTCAAGTTACATTATGAATTGGTGTAACATAGATCAGACATTATTCATTAATTGACTGCTCAATTGAAATATTTAAAAAAAATGTATATACTTGAATAATTTTCAATAAAATATCTTACATGAACAATTATCTTTTATATTAAGATATGTGTAGCCAACAATAGGGCCTAATCAAGTACTAAGGTTTTGTTATTCAATAATGAGTGTTTATCAATGTGGACTCATTACTGGAAATCAGATTTTTTTTTGCATTTATACTAATAGATAATAACTCAAATTTGCTTCAACCAATTAACAATTTCGCATTCTAAAATTGTTTTGTTTGTATTTCAATACGAAACGAGTATCAATTTAATACATCAAACAAGAACTCATTATAGTGAATTAAAACCAGTCGTTTTCCTTTTTTAAATCAAGTCATCAACATCATGTAGAGCTAGGAATCACAAAGCAAAGTCTTCAACACAAATATTGCATATATTTAATAGATTCCACCACTGCAGCAAGTGTGTTATGATATTGCTCCATACGAGACATACGAGTAACATTCTACTATTTGAAGCGCGAGGCTTGCTGAGCTTTTTTAATATTTCAAATTTAACGGTTGATGATGACAAATAAAATAATTCACGAGTTATGTTTTAATATGTTTCTCTAATGATTTTATCATTTTTGAAAATTTGAAGAAAGTAGTGTACTTTTGCTGAGAACAGATATTTCACTAGTGAGAAGAACTATTTTATCTCACTACGATCACGAAATGTGATAAAAGCATAAAAATAGAAAATCATATATTCTTAGTAATTGAACTTAAATCGATCTTTGTCTCTTATAAGATAGAAGTTCCTTAAAAGAATAGAATATATAGAAATCAGCTAAAACGTAATGATAATCATAAACACTATGAAATATGCAACAGACTAATTCCAGAGTTTCATTTTGACCCATTTTCGATATAATCACCAATTGCAAGTTATTATACTACCTTTAATACAAATGAACTTATGATTAACTCAAGAATTTTTAACTAACCTAATTAATAATATAAACAATAAATAGTTGCCTCACATTAATGAAAGACTAGTTTATAAAACTCTCTCAATAATCTAGGACTGATCCGCTGACATGATGTTAACATCGTTAAAGGACTATAATAAATATACCGCCGACACCAATCATATAAAACTTTTAAAAAACATAGAAGTGATCAAAATATTGCGTTAAAATACATGTATATTACATCGAAGAGTAACACACATCAGCTTTGAATTACACATCTCATTTAGAGAGAAACTTGTATATACGATTATTCAAAATAATCTGTTCAAATACATTTCAAAGTATTATACTGTGAAGTTACTTTAATTCGTGGGAATCAATTTTCGTGGTTTGAACAATATTTACATGTTCGTGGGTTTTTAAATTCGTGATGTTTGTTCTCTAAAAAATATGCAAACTAGAGCCATTAGAAACTTTTGGGCCTCTAATTCCTAAACGGTTGAGACCATCATCCTCAAAATCAATCCGAACCTTCCTTTTGTGGTACTGAAACTTTTTAAATCTCAGAAAGATCCATTCACTTAAACTAAAGTTATTGTCCGGAAACTAAATGTGTCTTCGGAGGACGACATCATACCATTATACGATCTCAAAAGAATGTTTGCGGTCGTACAAAAAACTATGAATATACATACAATTGAGAATGGAAATGGGGAAACTTTTTTTTAACAATCAACAAAATTTATTAACTAAATATCCAATTTGTATACAATTTTCATGATACTCTATTAATTTTAAATTTAGGGAATAATTTTAATTAAGGGACAATAACTCCCAGATTAGTAAACACATTATCTTATGCTGAATAACCAATTATTGTCTTAATAACAGAGCATGTTTATATTTCAAAAAAATAATGTCCCTTTATCTATTCTACTTTTCAAGAAAGAAATTATGGTCTTTTTAAAGCAATTTAGGAAGACATGTTTTTTTTTACATATCAATTAAATCCCTTAATTTGACAGCAGTGCACCAAACAACCAAATAACCTGGAATTATGTAAGACCAATAAATAAATGAAATTGCTGTAGAGTTTTATGAAAATCCAAGTTGATTTTAATGATGACCATCTGATTTTAGTCTAAACTGAAAATGTTATCTTTTGAACTATTAATTAAATCCATGATCTTGAAAGCAATAAACCAAACTGCAAAACAACCTAGTATTATGTTAGATCAATATGTAAATGGGATAGCTGTAGATTTATATGAAAATCAAAGTTGATTTGAAAACTGAAAATTGTAGCTTTTTTTTTTACCTATTAACTTAATCCATAAAAATGACAGCAATACACCAAACTACCAAACTACCTGGCTTTCTTTAAGATCAATATATCAATAAGATAGCTGTAGAATTTCATGAAAATCCAAGTTGATTTGAAAAGTTATAAAAAAAAAATAACGGTGACTATCTGAATTTAGCCTTAACTGAAAATTGGAGCTTTTCTTTCTTACCTATTTATTAAATCCATAAATTTAACAGCAGTACACCAAACTTTCAAACAACCTGTTATTCTATAAGGTCAAAATACAATTGAGATTTCTATAGAGTTATATGAAAATCCAGGTTTATTGAAAATTAAGGTAAATTTTTTAAAGTGACTATCTGAAATTAGTCCGAACAGAAAATTCTATCTTTTTTAATCCATAATTAAATCATTTAAATTGACAGAAATTAACCAAGCTACCAGTTTGTTGATACATGTTTTGTGTGTCCGCATAAGAAATTTCCTACACACCGAAAAAATTGATAACAAAATTTTTCCTACAAAATAAGTTCTGGGCCATCCACTATACATATTAAAAAAGTTCACGCCCATCCATATAATTCCCCCCAAAAAAGTGCTTGCCCCGCCCATTTTGGCCCGTCCCTTAGGCCATATAAACATGTCACTTAAAGAAATTAGTAAAATAAACAAATGCTATAAACGTATCTTGAATTGTAAAATAGTTCTTATCAAAGGTCAGCCCAGCATGAAATTATTTTTTCCAATACGTACGATAACTATGAGGATATAAAAAGAATTCTTTATCATAGCGCATCAATATCAAAAATATAACTTTCATCGATTAAAATGATTTTTCTATGAGAATAAAAAGATCAAACGTTGTACAGTTAAGTTTGTATAGATTATATGGGTAGACCCCTGCCTGCAGTTGTAGTTCACATTCCGTTTGTCCTACATGTATGACTTCTATTATAGTACTCTCAGATTTGGCGATAATCAATATAATCTCTAGATCATATCAGTACGTTGTCAAACTTATATTGCGATTGTTCTATATCTTGATTTGGACTTTGGTTGTTTTATTTTGATGGACACTTACATTTGTGGATAAGATCATCCACGAAAACCACGCAAATGAGTTCCCCACGAATAAAAGAACTTTTAAATCATGTTAAATCAAGATAACTACAGTTGGGTGCAGACCAAGCATTACATGTAGACGGGCCGAAAAAGTTAACACGGCGTTTACTCGCGTACACTTCGTGTTAACGCCGCGTCAACTGTGCGTTAACTTCGAAATCGCAGTAGACATAAAAAAGTAAACGGGCGTTTACTTTTGCGTTTACCTCCGCGTTAACGCAAAAATCGGCGTGTCTTCTAATTTTGTAAAGAGTAAACGGACGTTTACTTTCCCGTTTACCTCTGCGTTAACGTGAAAAAATGGGTGTTTTCTATTTTTGTCAAAGGTAAACGCACGTTTACTGTATGTAGTAAACACTTGTGAACGCAGATTGTCATCGTATCCTGGATACACTGACCTAACATCTCAAATGATAAGGTACATCAAAATTAAATGACCAACTGTTCACATATTGCCGATTACAGTTAATTAAAAATGTTATCACACATCTGTAATTGCTTGAATTTTTTTTATAGTAAATTTCTTTTTCTTCACAAATAAATAGTTCAAGTATGTTTATTCAAATAATTTAATCATCAACAAAATCAAACAATTTTCTCATTATAGACAGGCCGACTCGTAAAACAAAATTATTTGATCTCTTTAACCAAAACTGACCATATTTACCCTTTATCATGCTCTCTATATAGTAGTAATTCAGTTATATTTTTATGTCATAGTGGACTGTAAAATACAATAGACAACTTTCGAGTTCGATGCATTTCCGTCAAAAACTCTGAATTAGTGAACGTCATTTGTGCGTTTAGGGGCGTCGTCACTTCCATTCCAATGTTGAGCGAGTGGTTGGAAAACTATAATTCTATATTGTACGAATTATTCGGCAAATTGAATTCTCAAAATTGACAATCAGCATTGTTGTCATTAGGGAATTGTCATTAAGTATCTACAGAACAACCATTATTTCTAGTTTATCCTGCACAATGACGATCACTAAGACGCTTGATGAAAGTAAATAGTGCAGGGATACAGGCGACCCCCTCTATCTGGTAAATGACGTCATAAAGGTGCGTTTAATTGACGAGTTTTTTCCGGTGACGGATGAACTCGAAAGTGGTCTATTGACAGCAATTATGGAACCAGCATGACCTCTTTTTTGTTTAAATATTGAATCAGAAACACATTTCAGTTGTTTTCTTAACTCAGACTGAGTCGATTGGACATGCTATGATATTATATCTGCGCTTGAATTTTTACTTGACAACATTTTTGTTCGCTTTGATGAATTCCGTTAAACGTAAATTCATCGGAATTAAAATGGGGACTCATTGTGCACCACTTATTTATGACCTGTTTTTGTATTGTTAGAGTTACATTGTATGACTAAATCAGCAAAGAGCCATCGAAACATTATCTGATACAAAAATTTAAAAATACTTTTAGACATTTGGATGACATAATGGCTCTCAATAATAACGGCTCTTTGTGTGGTGTACGGATATGGTGTATACGTAAATTATATTTAATTTTTGAGAGTTTTGGAGTTATTCAGAAAATATAAAGAGAGGATTTTTTCAATCAACTGTGTCGATTTGTGTTGGTTCCTAAAATTTTGGAAGGGCCTACTCCAGAATTATTTGTCTAAACTAACCTTATAATACTTGTTCTCACCTGACGATCGGCTCCATATGTTCAATGTTAACAACTATGTAAATAAATGTTGAATTTTCAAAATTTGAATGATAAGCTTTTTGGTTGACAATTTATTTGTTGAGTTTCTGGGTAGACATTCCACATAACAGTACAAATTAAAACCGTTTTAAGTTCTTTAGATGCATATAATGATATATTGTTATGTTTATAAATGTTCATCTGTATATTCATTTGTTTTCTATTTCAAAGATCTTTAAATTAACGATGCATTCACACTAGAAGATTTAATTTATATCACATTTTTTCCCTTAAATCTGACACAATGAAATATTCAAAATAGGATTGTCGACAGTTTAAATCCATTCTGAAGCGTACATAAAGCTTGAAAGCTTTTGATTTAACATTATTCCTCACACATAATAATTAATTTAGTGAGCGAGCTATTTTTTAAATTTCAACCCTTATGTCCTTTTTACCAATGGAGACATAGGTCACACAACTCGTGATAATTGGATCTTGCTTGCTATCAACTCTCATTATTTAAATTCAATATTAATTCTAAATTATTTAAAGGCTCCTTTGTTTTTTGTTTTGTTTTATTGAAATACCATATTGAATTATTATACTTCGTATCTAATGTTAGAGTTATATGCTCTATTAACAACATCACCGAAAAGTGGAAAGAGATTTATATAAGTTGCTAAATATTGTTTCCGAATCCAATGTAAATAATTAAGTTAAAACACTAACAACATCACCGGAAAAAAAAAGATAATAAGATTTTTGGATAGCAAACCTTTCCTCTTTATGATGAAACCTTCTGGATAAGGTTTGAAAGTGCAATGTCATAAATTTTTGACTGAAATATAGAAAATTATGTATAATAGGTTTTGATAGCAACTCTTTATTTTAATTGTTATTTTTAAATAAACTATCATAAAACACAACAAAACAAAACGATATTCTTTTTTGATTATTTTCCATATTAAAATTGGAAATGAACCGTAGAATTTTTGTAATTCGTAATATTCTTAATTCTGTAAAACATGTTTTGCTGAGGATTACTGAAATGTTTAGTTCATACGAACGATTTTAGTATGGTGTCACGAAGATAATTTTGATAACAATATTTTTACAGAACAAAAATATCTGAAATATGTTTATATAAGAATATTTTTCTTTGAACTTACGGTGTCAATCAATATGATTAAGCTGATATAATTTATAAGAGAGTGTGTAGATACATAGGAATAGTTCTGATAAAAACTCATAGAATGTAGAAATTTTAAATTTGTGTAGGGTCTGTAGGTATCTTCATTTATATTGAAAACGGATTTAGAACAGTACAAGATTTAAGCGACGTTAAGTATTCAGAGATTGAGAAACTTTTTGGCTTGAATGTGTCAAGAGGCGAATGATTTCATCTCACTTATATTCGTATTGAACAAGACGGATGTCACATGTGCAACAGGATCTACTTACACTTCCGGAAAACCTGTGATCACCGCCAGTTTTAGTTTGTTTCGTGTTGCTTAGTCTTAAGTGTTTTTGTTATGTCTTGTGTCGATTATTTGTATGTTTGTCTTTTTCGTTTTTAACCATGGCGTTGTCAGTTTGTTTTGCGTACCAAAAATGTTTAAACAAGAGGTTGAGTGCAAAAAACCTTTAATTAGTCATTCTCGTATGTCGACATCTTTTTTATCTGTACCGATGAACTCAAGTTAAAGAAAGGAAGAGAATTTTAAACATCAAAGTGTACAAATAATAAACATATTTCACGTTCTATGAGCCACATGATTATGTTAACTTTCTTTTTTCGACTTGTTCAAGTTGTTGCTTTTTTTTGGGTCTTTGTATTTTATTCAACTCGTTTTAATCTTAAATTATTTGACACTTTTATCGATTTTGACTCATTATTTCCAGAAAACATTTTTATCAAATGTTAATATTACACTTCTCCTCCACAGATAAATTGAATTCCACCAGAATGGCTCTTTCAACTTTGAGAAAGAATTTTTATCGCATAGCTACACTGATTATCGACCACGGGGCTGACGCAATGCGTTCTTTACTAGATCACTTCATACAAAATAATCACAGACTATCATTTAAGGGTTTTGTATCAAATCATCAACATGAGATTTATCACCACTTTAACATTGCAATATGTTGTAAGTGCTCAAGAAATTATCGTCGACCTCATAACGCTATCATTAGCGCATGGCAAATGGAAAGACTGTTTGACAAAAATGGGCCAAAACTACATAATCATAAAACGACCAGTAAATGTGAATATTGTTGCAGCACAGTTAAATCAACATTACAGATAGAAAACATAGATATAACACTATTGAGATTTTTCCTGGTAACATACTTCGAAGAGGAGTTTTGGAAAAGTTCTACAAGTGGAATTGTATTTCATGATTTTTTGGACACTCATAAGCACGATATTTTTCATTTACTGCAATTAAATACTCCATGCTGCCTTTGTATAGCTCATCCGGAATACATGACTATGGTGTTAACAGAAAAGGATCGAATGAATAGAACTCAATGGGAAGTAATGTTTCACACTTCCGAGCTACCTTGTATTCAACACAGAACTTACTTTCCAAACGGTTATACTATGAATCCATGTTCCGTTTCTGCAACAATAGGAATTCGTCATTCAGATTTAGAAGTCCGTGCAAGAATGGTCATTTTGTCAAAATTCTGTACCTTAATGAAGCATATTGATGAACTGGTAAATGCTAGAAATACAGTGTTTGCCCATGCTATCAAGGGAGAAATCGTCGACGAGGAATTTAGACAATTATGGAATAACATAGAATATTCTATTATTTATGTTTCTAATACTACAAATACAGTCGACAGTCGAAAACTAAGCATATTAGAGTTGAGAGAAAAATCACTAGAGGAATCAATGTATTTGGAAATCCAATGTTTGATACTTAAACAAATGCAAGGAGATGAACTTGTCCTCCGGGTAAATAAACAAAAGTGTAGTAACGTTAATTTTGTCATGTAAATTAACACAGCGTAGGAAGTACTTCGGGAAAAGGGGTAAAAAAAGGGTTCTCGATGATAAATTATCATATTCTAGGAAGGAAACTGAAAATAAAATAATTAGTCCGGCGGCTACAAGCATATTTCAGACGAATTGTGCACATCCTGCTACAAGCATGAAATTTGGCATAGACCTTCCTCAACTATTACTCTTTTATTTCAGATAGGGAAGCATTTGAAAAAATGTCTCACTTCCGGTAAAATCAAAAATGGCGGACTTCATACTTAAATCGAAGGCTAGTATTTAAAAAGGTGTTATCATCATGCTACCATCATAACATTTGGAACAAATCTTAGTTATGTACTACTTTTAGATATATTATATAGACTAGATGTCTTCAAAAACCCTACTTCCGGTAAAATGTAATATGGCGGACATTGTACTAAAATAAGCTTATTTTTTAGGGAGGGTAATTGAAATGTGTTTCAACGTATCGCTACTATCATTACATCGTGCATGAACCTTTCTTTACTGCTTCTAATGGATACAATGTATAAGAAATCTATCTTTAAAACCCCTACTTCCGGTAATATCCAAAATGGCGGAGATAGAAATATCAATTCATTGATATTCAACCTTTTTCAAAATGTAAAGAAAATGTAGTTTTCTGTGCTGGTCATTGAACTTTTGGCTTTTAGTTATCGTCAACACCCCTTATTTATTCTGTTGTAAATGTTTAAATACAAAATCGACACTTCCGGTAAAAAATATGGCGTAAATTTCAAAGATGAGTCCTCAACCTATTTCTTCGATGTAGAGTTTTGAATAGATTGATTGAAAAAAAAATCACTATAATACTAAAACATTTTTAAAATAACTACTATTTTGCCAAAAATACATTTGTATTAACAGTTACCACCACATGCACACGAAGCAGTGCACTGGAGACCCGATTTTCCACATTTACAGCGACGGCGACATCCTTTCTTACATCCACAATGTACAAGCTTCTGACAAAATGATGAGGCCAAAGAAAGATTTTTTAAAAGTGATCCTCTTTGTCCCTTCGCCATCCATAAGCGCCTGGACTGGGTAGCATAAGAGCCAATTCAAAGCTCGTCTCCCTAAACACCTGCCCTAGTATATTGCAGGTTTTACATGCTGAAAAATACTAGATCAAGTTGAAAAAATAGCCTCAATTAGCCTTCCCTTTTGTGCAAATAGTTATTTTCTTGCTTCGATAATCATGTTAGCCCCATCTGATAAGTTTGTGCGAACTTACAGTAAAACCCCGGTGATTTAGGCTGATCATTCAATCTTGGAATTTTGGATCCTCAATGCTTCAACTTTGTACTTGTTTGGCTTAATAAGTATTTTGATATGGGCGTCACTGATGAGTCTTAAGAAGACGAAACGCGCGTCCTCAAATGCAAAGAATGTCACCCACGCGGTCTTTGTTCTTTTCAAGCAAAGAGAGAACCGTATCACAACCGGTAAATGCATTGATCACAATAAGTGTGTGTGATCACTCATTGCCTAGTTCATTTGAAAGGCCATTGATAGATATTAATCCAAATTTTTTTGCCTTCCCAAACACAATCCTTAGATGTCACGGAACAGCGAAACAGTAATGACAGCATCATCAGTAACGACTGTTCGAATCATGACTCGTTTAAGTTAGTGTTTCACTGCATCAAACAAAGGCACCATGATTCTAGTGTCAACCTCTTAATGTGAACATGATGCTAAACTTGAAATACATCACGTGGTGGATAACATCCTGAGCATTTGTTGATACAACTAACATACTCATCAAAGATTTTATCCACTCTTGTTACAGTTTTAAGGTATTTTTTAAGCTAAGGACATAATACCCAATCAACATTCTCGTTAGAAAACACCTTGAAACTGTAATAATAGTGGATGTAGTCTCGGATGCGTACATAGACAATAACGGTAGTTTGAATGCTGCTACAAGAAGCAAGAGCTAAATTTTTTGGGAAAGGGAATACACAGACGAGTCAAGAGTCAAAACAAATTCCTCAAAATTAGCAAAGTTATCTGTGATATGACGACAATAAGAAAGAACTTTTTAGTTTTCATTCACAGCAGCTTGCTCAATAAAATTTTAAGGAAAAGGTAGTTGTAGCAACAAATGCTCAGGGTGTTCAGTGTTATCCACCACTTGATGATGATTCAAGTTTAGCACCATGTTTACATGAAGAGACCTACACTAGAATGAAGATGAATGTGTTGATGCAGTGAAACACAGACTTAACCGAGTCATCACTCGAACAGTCGATACTGATTTCATTGCTGTTTTGCTATTCCGTGACATAGGGGCAGACGATCTATGGTTTGCATTTGGAAGTGGGAAAAACTTAGATATATATCTATACATGTCCTTTCAAATGCACTAGGCATTGAGAGATTACACGTTTTCTTGAAAAGGAACTGCGTTGGTGATATGGATGGCGTTTGAAGATGTTACTTTAGCATTTAGAATGAGTACAAAGCAAGATAACATGCGTTTTTGGAAGAGGAAAGACTTATTGAGGCTATCCCCACGACTCGGTTCAGTCTTTTTCAGAATGTATAGCGTGCAATATGCCATGGCGCGTATGAATTAGTAACAAGCTTGGAATCGATTCATATATGCTAACGCTTATGAATGGCGAAGGAACACATATGACCATGGGAACCCTTTTGGACAACTCTTAGTAAGGCATTTTCATCTTATCAGGAGTTTGCACATTATGGATGTATGAACAATACCAGTCTTTGTAAATGTGGAAAATCAGCTCTTCAATTGTGAACAAACATGTATTTGCGGCCTAACGAGTGTGCTGATTGGGTATTAAGTCCTTACCTCAATAAAATACCTTTAAACTGTAACACGAGTGAATGCGTATGGTAGTTGTAACACCAATGCTGAAGTTATTCTATAGAGTTATCAAAGGTACCAAGATTATAATTTAGTATGCCAGACGTGCGTTTCGTCTAAATAGGACTCATCAGTGACGCTCAAATCGAAATAGTTAAAACGCAAAAAAAAGGCTATCTTATCCACCACGTGATGTATTTCAAGTTTAGCACCAAGTTCACATTAAGAGGCAGACACTTGAATCATGGTGCATGTATCTGATTTGATCTGAACACGGACTTAAACGAGACATGATTCGAACAGTCGTTACTGATGCTGCTGTCATTACTGTTTCGCTATTCCGTGACATAGGGGGTAGACGATCTATGGATTGTGTGTGGAAAGGTAAAAAAACTTTGGATTAATATCTAGCAATGGCCTTTCAAATGTACTAGGCAATGAGTGATCACACAGACGTGTATTGTGATCAATGCCTTTACCGGTTGTGATACGGTTCTCTAGATCTCTTTGCTTGAAAAGAAAAAAGACTGCGTGTGAGACATTGATGGCATTTGAAGATAAGACTTTAACATAAAGAATAATTGATCAACCTAAATCACCGGGGTTTTACTGTTAGATCGCACAAACTTAACAGATTGGGTAAACATGGTTATCGAAGCAAGAAAAAAACTTTTTTTCGCAAAAGGGAAGGCTAATTGAGGCTATTCCCTCAACTTGGTCTTGTCTTTGCCAGCATGTAAAACGTGCAATATAATAGGGCAGGTGTTTAAGGGGACGAGCTTGGAAATGGCTCTTATGCTACCTAGTCCAGGCGCTTATGGATGGCGAAGGGACAAAGAGGATCCCTTTTAAAAACACTCTTTTTGAGGCCTCATCATTTTGTCAGAAGCTTGTACATGCATGTGGATGTAAGAAAGGATGATGCGGTCGTTGTTAATGTGAAAAATCGGGTCTCCCGTAGACTGCCTTGTGTGCATGTGGTGGTGATCGTGAATAAACATGTAAGTTTTGCTGAATAGTTGTAGTAGTTTTAAAAATATTTTAGACCTTTAGTGATTTTATTTTGTTTTAATCAATCTATCCAAACCTCTACATCGCAGATATGGATTGAGGACTCATCCTTGAAATTTAGGCCAGATTGTTTTTTTACCGGAAGTGTTAACTTTGTATTTAAACATTTACAGCAGAATAGAATAAGTGGTTTTGTGGATAACTTTAAGCCAAAAATTGAATGACCAGCAAAAAAAACTACATTTTCTTTACATTTTGAAAAAAGTTGAAGATATAAATAAGAAATTGATATTTGTATGTCCGCCATTTTGGATATTACCGGAAGTAAGGGTTTAAAAGGAATATGTCTTATACATTGTATCCATGAAAAGCACCAAAGAAAGGTTCTTGCACAATGTCATGATAGTTGCAATACGTTTAATCATATTTCAATTACCCTCCCTAAAAAATAAGCTTATTTTAGTACAATGTCCGCCATATTACCTTTTACCGGAAGTAGGGTTTTTGAAGACATCTAATCTATATTATTTATTCAAACATAGTAAACAACAAAGGTTTATACCAAATATTATGATAGTAGTATGATTATAACACCTTTTCACATACCAGCCTTCGATATTTGGCTGATTTAAGTATGAAGTCCGCCATTTTTGATTTTACCGGAAGTGAGACATTTTTTTAAAATGCCCCCCTATCTGAAATAAAAGAGTATAAGTTGAGGAAGGTCTATGGCAAATTTCATGCTTGTAGCAAGATGTGCACAATTTTTCACAAAGCCGCCGTACTAAATGGTTTTTAATGTTCATGCAGCATGGTTGTTAATCATTATTGTTCCTTGCCAGACTAAGAAGTAAAATGTAAACTGTATCTTAAATAAAATGTGAATATAGTTAATTATACTTTTATTTCATTTGTATACTTATACATAATTGAACTATTCTTTATTTCTATAGGAATGCCGTAAACTACAGGACACAGTTGAACTGGTTAAAGAGATCATTGGCGAAAAACTTCATCATATTGATTTACAAATAACCGCATTTAAATCAAGCATTACAGATGTTGTTAAACATGAACTTTCTGCGCAGCTGAATAAATACTCAGGTTAGGAATACTTTGTTCATCATGTTAACAAAAATAAAATGAAATCGGATCAGAAAACGTCACAAGATATAACAGCATCATAAACATTATTTTAAAGTTCGAAAATTAAAACAAAATAGATCTTTCATCTTCATTTGTAGAGAGTTATTATTTACCACAGATAACCGGTAAACTCTTGTTACGAACGCATGATATAGATAACATGTTGTTTTCTTTGTTTTCTTACAATTGTCATTGACCAATATTGATTCTCTTCTGTATATAATTTGTTTTACTGATTGTTACCGTTGTTTTCATGTTATGTTTTTTTTAATAACTCATTTGTAATGAATACTTTACAGATTTTTACTTCCTGTTCAAAATGTTAACTCTTCTTCATTCATAAAGGTTTTTAGGTCTCTCTCAGTCAAAAAACTTTCACGAAATATGTATTTCAGACATATGAGGGAATAAGCAAAATACAAACAAGTTTTAGCAGGGTGAAATCTCTCTAAATCGGTTTTATTTTATCATACTGTTTACAATCTAAATGATGTAAAATGTTTATAGTTTCTATAAATAAAAGAACGTGTAATATACACGTCAATGAAACATCATTGGTTTGTTTGTTTGCTTTTTGCTGTTTTTATCATGTTTTTTTTTTATATAAGCCAAATGAAAGTAAACTTTTCAATACGACGTACATGGACTGTGGTCTTTGGTATAAGTGCAAAACTTGTATGATGCATTAGAGATGATGTTTCATGATGGATGGATGCTTTTCGAATTTTAGTTTTAGAAAACAAACATAGTCATTTGCAATCATTTTAAAAACTCTACATGGTGGCATGTGCATGGTTTATAGAACTATGTTGCAAAGCACATGGTGCAATGGTAAATGATTACATAGTGAGCGTTTAATAATTGTATAATCTTGGAGTGAGTACAATGAAAACGTATATATATATTTGTCATACCTAGGTTGTCTTGTTTTACATTTTGTCTTTATCCATTGCATTATCGCAAATTGAATTTGATGTAAGGTAATGAAACAATACTATCTACTTATATTTGTTCTTGTTTTCGTTTTGCAGATATAACAAGAAATATTATAGGTAAGTTCAAACTTATTTTTTGATTGATACACATGCATTGCATTTTTTTTTAAAGTTAAGCAAAAAATTGATAAAAGAAGTATATAATAGCCAATTCTTTTCCATCATTAATGGCATCCATTACTAGCCACTCCTATATTTTGTAATCTCTCGTCAGTCTTTCCATTGTTATACTGTTACATCATTAGATAGTCATGTTGCAACTTGAATGGATACCAAAAAAAATCATTTCTTTGTTTTTTAAGAAATTGATTCAATGTAATTGTCATGCATCAAACTCGTTAGAATTAGTATGTGTCTGATTAGTGTTAGAACACCCTATTACCTACAATTGTGGACCTTTTGGTGTTTTAGATTCTAATTCGTGAAAAGGATCAAATGGCCTGAATTTGAAATGTTCTATATTAAAATATATCTAATTTACTTTTTTTTCTTTTCATTGAAGATAACACAAGAAAAGAAATTGAATTCCATGACGAAGATAAAACCTATGTTAAAACATCTGCTGTAACTACTGCAACTGAACTACTAGATAATAATAATTTACTTCTCCTGTTTGGTAGAGCAGGTAGTGGGAAAACTTCCACGGCTTTAGAGATAGCCTCTGTGTTTCATGCAAAGGGTTATATTGTTATGAAACTAGAACAAAACATAGCAAAAGATTTTAAAACATATTTCTTAAGTAACAATAGGCAATTGATTATTTTTGAAGATTTGTTCGGGAAAGCTGATATCAGATATAATGAAGCTATTCATGATAATCTTCTAGAGGTTTTGAACCCTCATGTGTTCAATGGCGTTTCTAAATTCATAATAACGGTAAGAAGTTACAAAAGTGAAGTTGACGATGAAATAGCGACACATCATCAGTTGCTTTCAAAAGCAAAGGTACTTAATCTAAATGGCAATTCTAGTTTATCTAGTTTAGAAAAAAAAGATATTCTAACAGTGCATTCATTAAATCATGGACTGCAAATTAGTTTTTTAAAAATGCAAAGTATAATTACAACAAATTCGTATCTAGGCTTTCCAGAAGCTTGCCGTATGTTTTGTTCTTTTGAAAAATTCTTTTCGATGGGACATGCATTCTTTACATCACCTACCGAAGAACTTAGAAGGGAAATCAGCGTTTTGAAACTTTCACGTAATAAAAACATTGATTCGGCTATACAGTACAGTGTTCTTGTTTGCTTAATGATGGACTCCGCATGTGAATATCCCTTTGCTAAAACAAAACGCATTAGGAACGATCTTTCCAACAACTTCAAGAATATTAATAGTTCTATCGTTGAATATATATATCAATCATTATACAATGAAGATATAATGGTAACATCTGACATGTTACATGAAATATGCAAAGAAATTTCCGATAAATATATAAAAAACGATTTAAATAGTAATTCATACGTATTCCAACATCAAACGGTTTTTGAAGCGGTATTGTCTTCCTACTGGCACCACAAAACAATGGAAGATGTTATACAATACTTTGAGGCCGATATACTTGCAGAACATGTAAGGCCATTTGATTCTATTCATAAAGATAATAAAAAGTACTTGATTGTCCCCGAGGACAAATGTATTTATTTAGCACAAAAATTGTTAGACACAATTGTAGCAAATATTTCTGAGATTTATAAATTCGACGACTTAATTGTTCAATCAAAATTTATTTCAAAGTTGCTCAATTCGAAATTAACTGAATGGTGTGCAATAGAGGAAAACATTCTTAACTGTGATTGGACTATAATTGCAAACTTCATTAGACCTTTAACTTGCAAAAAACTAACCAAGATAGTTTCTGCAGTAGCAAAAAACAAAATTTTGATAAAAAGACTTATGAATGAATTAGATAATAGGGCACGAGACGTCGGAATTTATATTGAGAGTTGTTGTTGCAACATCTTTCTCAGGAAATTCAAAGACAAACTTAGCGAAAGGTTTCAATCTGAAGAAGATTTAAGTGAAATTAACTGTGAGTGGGAAGTCATAAATAACTTTATTCGTCCGACAACATTCAATAAAGACATTTATCAAATAGGTACTGTCATAGAAAACAGCTGGATAATTCAGAGATTATTAAATAAATTGGCGGAACCCAATATTAGAATTGATAGCGTAGAAATTGTTGTAGGTTATATTGTGAGATATGGATGTGAACAGTTTATTAAAGATTTTAATAATAAACTAACTGATTGGCTACACTCATCAGAAAACAATGTAGTAAACTGTGAGTGGGAAGTATTTCATTATTTAATTCGTCCAACTTCATTCAAAATAAAAAACAGACAAATAGGTTCAGTCATAAAAGATGACTTGATAATTCAGAGATTAATAAAAAGATTGGCGGAAGAATCATTATCATATCATAATGAAGACATCTCATTGGTGGTTAAAGATTACATTGAGAAATACGGATGTAAACAGTTTGTCATACATTTCAATAGTAAACTTAGGGCATGGTTTCAATCAGAAGAAAATGTAGTAAATTGTAAGTGGGAAGTAGTACATCATTTTATTCGTCCAACTTCATTCAAAATAGAAATTGGACAAATAGGTATAGTCATGAAAGACGACTGGTTAATGCAGAGATTAATAAATAGACTGGCGGAAACTGGGATTTTCAAACACAATAAAGACGGAGCATGGGATATCAAAGAATACATTCAGAAATACGGCTGTGTATATTTCGTCATCAATTTCAATTGTAAACTTACGAAATGGTTTCAATCAGAGGAAAATGTGGTAAATTGTAATTGGGAAGTCATAGATCATTTTATTCGTCCTATAACATCCAAAAAAGCATTTGATCAAATAGGAGTTTGCGTTGAAGACTTTTGGGTTATTCAGAGATTAATAAAGAAATTGACCGAACCTTGTCCACTTGTATATTCATATGAGAGCACGCCAAATGTAGTAAAAGGTTATATCAAGAAATATGGATGTGAACAGTTTGTCAGAAATTTCAATATAAAACTTAAGGAATGGTTTCATTCGGAAGACAAAAATGTAATAAATTATGAGTGGGAAGTAATATATCATTTTATTCGCCCGACTACTTTCCAAATAGAAATTGGACAAGTAGGTTATGTCATAGAAGATGGCTGGTTAATTCATTTATTAATTAAAAGATTGACGGAACCTGAAATTTTTAACCATAATGAAAACAGATCAGTGGATATTGAAAGCTACATTAAGAAATACGGATGTGAAAAGTTTGTCATAAATTTCAATAGCAAACTAACGGAATGGTTTCATACAGAAGACAATGTATTAAATTGTAATTGGGAATGTGTGCATCATTTTATTCGTCCGACAACATACAAATCAGAATTTGTTCAAATAGGAGCTGGCGTAGAAGATTGTTGGGTAATTCGGAGATTAATAAATAGATTGGTGGAACCTGATATTTTCAAACCTTATAAAGAGGTTAAAGGATACATTGAGAAATACGGATGTGAACAGTTTGTCAGAGATTTCAATAGAGAACTTACGGAATGGTTTCAATCGGAAGAAAAACATATAATAAATTGTGAGTGGAAAATTATATATCATTTTATTCGCCCGACTTCGTTCCAAATAGAAATTGGACAAATAGGTAGTGTCATAAAAGACGACCGGTTAATTCAGAGATTAATAAACAAATTGGCAGAATCTGGGTCAAAACATCCTAGAGTTCATAGTTTTACTTTAGTTAAAGGTTACATTGAAAAATATGGATGTGAAGAGTTTGTCAAAGATTTCAATAAAACACTTACCAAATGGTTTCAATCAAATACAAATGTAGAAAAATGTGATTGGGACGTTCTACATCATTGTATTCGTCCAACTTCTTTTAAAATAGAAATTGGTCAAATAGGTACTGTCACAGATGATGACTGGTTAATTCAAAGATTAATACAAGCATTGGCAGAACCTAGTTCAATAAATTCTACAGTTGATAGAGTATTTCTAGTTAAAGATTATATTGACAAATATGGATGTGAAGAGTTTGTCAAAAACTTCAATAAAAAACTTACGGCATGGTTTAAATCAGAAGAAAATGTAGTAAATTGTAATTGGGAAGTTGTACATCATTGTTGTCGTCCGACTACCTTCAAAATAGAAATTGGACAAATAGGTTCTGTCATGGAAGACGGCTGGTTAATTCATATATTAATTAAAAGATTGACGGAACCTGAAATTTTTGAACAACATGAAGACATATCATGGGATATTAAAAGCTACATTAAGAAATACGGATGTGAACAGTTTGTCAGAGAATTCAATTGCAAACTTACGGAATGGTTTAAATCAGAAGAAAATGTAGTAAATTGTAATTGGAAAGTTGTACATAATTTTTTTCGTCCGCCTTCGTTCAAAATAGAAATTGGACAAATAGGTTGTGTCATAGATAAAGATATGTTACTAAATAGATTAATTACAAAATTGACGGAATACGGGCCATATATACTTGGGAATCAAAACGCAAACGATGTAAAATATTACATTGAAAAGTATGGAAGTCCTAAGTTTGTCAAAGATTTCAATGATAAAATTACCGACAAAATGTTTCAATTAGGATACACAGTGGTAAATTGTGAGTGGGGAGTAATACATCATTTAATTCGTCCGACTACATTCAAAATAGAAAATAAACATATAGGTACAGCCATAAAAGACGAATGGTTAATTCATAGATTAATAAAAAGATTAACAGAATCGTCGAAATTTCAACGAATAACTAGTGCATCTCTGGTTAAAAACTACATTAGAGAATATGGATGTGAACAGTTTGTCAGAGAATTCAATAGAAAACTTCAGGAATGGTGTCAAACGGAAGAAAAAAATGTAATAAACAGTGAGTGGGCAGTAATAAATGATTTTCTTCGCCCGACTACCTTCAAAATGGAAATTGGACAAATAGGTTCTGTCGTGGAAGACGGCTGGTTAATTCATATATTAATAAAAAGATTGGCGGAACCTGAAATTTTTAAACATAATGAAGACAGATCATTGGATATCAAAGTCTTCATTAAGAAATACGGATGTGAACAGTTTGTCAGAGAATTCAATTGCAAACTTACGGAATGGTTTCAAAAGAAAGAAAAAAATGTAATAAACTGTAAGTGGGCAGTACTAAATGATATTCTTCGCCCGACTACCTTCAAAATAGAAATTGGACAAATAGGTTGTGTCATGGAAGACGGCTGGATAATTCATATATTAATACAAAGACTGACGGAACCTGACATTTTTAAACATAATGAAGACAGATCATGGGATATTAAAGGCTACATTAAGAAATACGGATGTGAAAAGTTTGTCAGAGAATTCAATTGCAAACTTACGGAATGGTTTCAATCAGAAAAAAATGTATTAAATTGTAATTGGGAATGTGTACATCATTTTATTCGTCCGACAACATACAACATTTTTATTTTTCAAATAGGAGCTTGCGTAGAAGATTGTTGGGTAATTCAGAGATTAATAAATAGATTGGCAGAACCTGTTATTTTTCAAACAGAAAAGGTTAAAGGTTACATTGAGAAATATGGATGTGAACAGTTTGTCAGAGATTTCAATAACAAACTTACGGAATGGTTTCAATCAGATGAAAATGTTGTAAAGTTTGAGTGGGAATTCATACATCATTTTATTCGTCCGGCTACATTCGAAATAGAATTTGGTCAAATATGTTTTGGCGTAGAAGATTATTTGGTAATTCAGAGTTTAATAAAAATATTGACGGAACCTGAAATTTCGAAACATAATAAAAAGAGATTATGGGATATTAAAGATTACATTAAGAAATATGGATGTGAACAGTTTGTCAGAGATTTCAATAAAAAACTGACGGAATGGTTTCAATCGGAAGAAAAACATGTTATCAATTGTGAGTGGGAAATTATATATCATTGTGTTCGTCCAACTTCATTTAAAATAGAAATTGGTGAAATAGGTACAGTCATAAAAGACGACTGGTTAATTCATAGATTAATACAAAAATTGGCAGAACCTGGTTCAATAGATTCTAGAGTTGATAGCGTTTTTCTAGTTGAAGATTACATTTTGAAATATGGATGTGAAGAGTTTGTCAAAAATTTCAACAAAAAACTTACGGAATGGTTTCAACCAGAAGAAAATGTAAAAACATGTGAGTGGAAAGTTGTACTTCATTTTTTTCGTCCAACTTCATTTAAAATAGAAATTGGACAAATAGGTATTGTCATAAGTGAAGATATGTTACTAAATAGATTAATTACTGAATTGATGGAATATGGGCCATATATTCCTCAAAATCAAAACGCAAACGATATAAAATATTACATTGAAAAGTATGGAAGTCCTAAGTTTGTCAAAGATTTCAATGATAAAATTACCAACATAATGTTTCAATTAGGATACAAAGTAGTAAATTGTGAGTGGGTAGTTATACATTATCTAATTCGTCCGACTACATACAAAATAGAAACTGGACAAATAGGTACAGTCATAAAAGACGAATGGTTAATTCATAGATTAATAAAAAGATTAACAGAACCTACGTCATTTAAACGATTAACTGGTGCATCTCTGGTTAAAAACTACATAAGAGAATATGGATGTGAACAGTTTGTCAAAGAATTCAATAGAAAACTTCAGGAATGGTGTCAAACGGAAGAAAAAAATGTAATAAACAGTGAGTGGGCAGTAATAAATGATTTTCTTCGTCCGACTACCTTCAAAATAGAAATTGGACAAATAGGTTCTGTCATGGAAGACGGCTGGTTAATTCATATATTAATTAAAAAATTGACGGAACCTGAAATTTTTAAACAACATGAAGACATATCATGGGATATTAAAAGCTACATTAAGAAATACGGATGTGAACAGTTTGTCAGAGAATTCAATTGCAAACTTACGGAATGGTTTAAATCAGAGGAAAATGTAGTAAATTGTAATTGGAAAGTTGTACATCATTTTTTTCGTCCGCCTTCGTTCAAAATAGAAATTGGACAAATAGGTTGTGTCATAGATAAAGATATGTTACTAAATAGATTAATTACAAAATTGATGGGACACAGGCCATATAGACTTTGGAATAATGACCTAAACGATGTAAAATATTACATTGAAAAATATGGAAGTCCCAAGTTTGTCAAAGATTTTAATGATAAAATTACCGACAAAATGTCTCAATTAGGATACACAGTGGTAAATTGTGAGTGGGGAGTTATACATCATTTAATTCGTCCGACTACATTCAAAATAGAAAAAAGACATATAGGTACAGCCATAAAAGACGAATGGTTAATTCATAGATTAATAAAAAGATTAACAAAACCGACGTCATTTCAACGAATAACTAGTAAATCTGTGGTTAAAAACTACATTAAGAAATACGGATGTGAACAGTTTGTCAGAAAATTCAATTGCAAACTTACGGAATGGTTTCAAAAGGAAGAAGAAAATGTAATCAACTAGGAGTGGGCAGTAATAAATGATTTTCTTCGCCCGACTACCTTCAAAATAGAAATTGGACAAATAGGTTCTGTCATGGAAGACGGCTGGTTAATTCATATATTAATACAAAGATTGACGGAACCTGAAATTGTTAAACATAATGAAGACAGATCATGGGATATTAAAGGCTACATTAAGAAATACGGATGCGAACAGTTTGTCAGAGAATTCAATTGCAAACTTACGGAATGGTTTCAATCAGAAAAAAATGTATTAAATTGTAATTGGGAATGTGTACATCGTTTTATTCGTCCGACAACATACAAAATTTTTAATATTCAAATAGGAGCTTGTGTAGAAGATTGTTGGGTAATTCAGAGATTAATAAATAGATTGGCAGAACCTGTTATTTTTCAAACAGTTAAGGTTAAAGGTTACATTGAGAAATATGGATGTGAACAGTTTGTCAGAGATTTCAATAGCAAACTTACGGAATGGTTTCAATCAGATGAAAATGTTGTAAAGTTTGAGTGGGAATTCATACATCATTTTATTCGTCCGGCTACATTCGAAATAGAATTTGGTCAAATATGTTTTGGCGTAGAAGATTATTTGGTAATTCAGAGTTTAATAAAAATATTGACGGAACCTGAAATTTCGAAACATAATAAAAACAGATTATGGGATATTAAAGATTATATTAAGAAATATGGATGTGAACAGTTTGTCAGAGATTTCAATAAAAAACTTACGGAATGGTTTCAATCGGAAGAAAAACATGTTATCAATTGTGAGTGGGAAATTATATATCATTGTATTCGTCCAACTTCATCTAAAATAGAAATTGGTGAAATAGGTACAGTCATAAAAGACGACTGGTTAATTCATAGATTAATACAAATATTGGCAGAACCTGGTTTAATAAATCCTAGAGTTGATAGCGTTTTTCTAGTTAAAGATTACATTTTGAAATATGGATGTGAAGAGTTTGTCAAAAATTTCAACAAAAAACTTACGGAATGGTTTCAACCAGAAGAAAATGTAAAAACATGTGAGTGGAAAGTTGTACTTCATTTTTTTCGTCCAACTTCATTTAAAATAGAAATTGGACAAATAGGTATTGTCATAGGTGAAGATATGTTACTAAATAGATTAATTACTAAATTGATGGAATATGGGCCATATATACTTGAAAATCAAAACGCAAGCGATATAAAATATTACATTGAAAAGTATGGAAGTCCTAAGTTTGTCAAAGATTTCAATGATAACATTACCAACAAAATGTATCAATTAGGATACAAAGTAGTAAATTGTGAGTGGGTAGTTATACATTATCTAATTCGTCCGACTACATACAAAATAGAAACTGGACAAATAGGTACAGTCATAAAAGACGAATGGTTAATTCATAGATTAATAAAAAGATTAACAGAACCTACGTCATTTCAACGACTTACTGGCGCATCTCTGGTTAAAAACTACATCAGAGAATATGGATGTGAGAAGTTTGTCAAAGAATTCAATAGAAAACTTAAGGAATGGTTTCAATCGGAAGAAAAAAATGTAATAAACTGTGAGTGGGCAGTAATAAATGATTTTCTTCGCCCGACTACCTTCAAAATAGAAATTGGACAAATAGGTTCTGTCATGGAAGACGGCTGGTTAATTCATATATTAATAAATAGATTGGCGGAACCTGACATTTTTAAACATAAAGAAGACAGATCATGGGATATTAAAAGCTACATTAAGAAATACGGATGTGAACAGTTTGTCAGAGAATTCAATTGCAAACTATCGGAATGGTTTCAATCAGAAGAAAATGAAGTTAATTGTAATTGGGAATGTGTACATCATTTTATTCGTCCGACAACATACAAAATAAAATTTGTTCAAATAGGAGCTTGCGTAGAAGATCATTTGGTAATTCAGAGTTTAATAAAAATATTGACGGAACCGGAAATTTCAAAACATAATAAAGACAGATTATGGGATATTAAAGACTACATTGAGAAATATGGATGTGAACAGTTTGTCAGAGATTTCAATAAAAAACTTACGGAATGGTTTCAATCGGAAGAAAAACATGTAATTAATTGTGAGTGGGTAGTTATACATCTTTTAATTCGTCCGACTACATTCAAAATAGAAAATAGACATATAGGTACAGCCATAAAAGACGAATGGTTAATTCATAGATTAATAAAAGAAATAACAGGACTGTCGAAATTTCAACGACTTACTGGCGCTTCTCTGGTTAAAAACTACATAAGAGAATATGGATGTGAACAGTTTGTCAGAGAATTCAATAGAAAACTTACGGAATGGTTTCAAACGGAAGAAAAAAATGTAATAAACTGTGAGTGGGCAGTAATAAATGATTTTCTTCGTCCGACTACCTTCAAAATAGAAATTGGACGAATAGGTTCTGTCGTGGAAGACGGCTGGCTAATTCATATATTAATTAAAAGATTGACGGAACCTGAAATTTTTGAACAACATGAAGACAGATCATGGGATATTAAAAGCTACATTAAGAAATACGGATGTGAACAGTTTGTCATAGAATTCAATTGCAAACTGACGGAATGGGTTCAATCAAAAACAAATGTAGAAAAATGTGAGTGGGTAGTTGTACATCAATTTTTTCGTCCAACTACATTTAAAATAGAAATTGGACAAATAGGTGTTGTCATAGATGACGCCTGGTTAATTCAGAAATTAATACAAAGATTTGCGAAATCTGGACAATTCAAACATAAAGATAACAGATCATTGATGGTAAAAAAATACATTGAAGAATATGGATGTGCCCAGTTTGTTACAGATTTCAATAGCAAACTTACGGAATGGTTTCAATCTGTTGAAAATGTTGTAAAGTTTGAGTGGGAATTCATACATGATTTTATTCGTCCGGCTACATTCAAAATAGAATTTGGTCAAATATGTTTTGGCGTAGAAGATTTGTTGGTAATTCAGAGTTTAATAAAAATATTGACGGAACCTGAAATTTTAAAACATAATAAAGACAGATCATTGGATATTAAAGACTACATTGAAAAATATGGATGTGAAGAGTTTGTAAAAAATTTCAACAAAAAACTGACGGCATGGTTTCAATCAGAACAAAATGTAAATAAATGTTGGAAGTAGTACATCAGTTTTTTCGTCCAACTTCATTTAAAATAGAAATTGGACAAATAGGTATTGTCATAGATGACGCCTGGTTAATTCAGAAATTAATAAAAAGTTTGACGAAATTGGGACAATTCAAACATAAAGATTACAGATCATTGATGATAAAAAGATACATAAGGGAATACGGGTGTGCCAAGTTTGTTACAGATTTCAATAGAAAACTTATGGAACGGTTTCAATCAGAAGAAAATGTAGTAAATTGCGATTGGGGAGTAATACCTCATTTCATTCGTCCGGTAACATTCAAAAGGAAAACTCATCGAATAGGTTGTGCTATAGAAGATGATTGGGTAATAAAAAGATTAATAAAAAGATTGACGGAACCTCTTTCATTACAACATCACTTTCATAGCACATGGGGGATACAAGGTTATATAACTAAATATGGATGTGAACAGTTTGTCAGAGATTTCAACAGTAAACTCATGGAATGGTTTCAATCTGAAGAAAATGCAATAAAGTGTGATTGGAAAGTCATTCATCATTTAGTTCGTCCAAAAACATTTAAACAACATATTGAACAAATAGGAATTGTCATAGACGACGACTGGTTAATTGAGAGATTAATAAAAAAGCTGATGGAATCTGGTACTTTCTTCAGCCAAAAAGCAGAGGTTAAATGCTACATTGAGAAATATGGATGTGAACAGTTTGTCAGAGATTTCAACAAAAAACTTACGGAATTGTTTTAATCATAAGAAAATGTAGTAAATTGTGAGTAATCGATCATTTTATTCGCCCGACGTCTTTCGAAATAGAAATTGAACAAATTGGTACTACCATAAAGGACAGCTGATTAATTCAGAGATTAATAAAAATATCCTCACATCCTTGATTTTCTGAATGTTGGGAAGAGAAAAGTTATGTTAATGAATATTGATATTTAACAGTTTGACAAAGATTTCACATAAAGTTGGAATAGATTCAATCAGGGGAAAAGTAGTTAATTGTTATCTTGTTCGTCCGACATTGTCTGACTACATTCAAAATAGATATTGATCAAATTAGTTCACTCAAAAAAAAAGACAGCTTGTTACTATATATATTAAAAAAATACATTGGCGGAACATGGACTATCAAAGATGTAAGAACATAGAAGGTAAAATATTACACTGAGTAGTTTGGATGTGAAAAGTATGCAAACGAGTCATTGAACAACACGAAATTCTAAAAACATGAAAAATTGACCATATTTATCCAGTTTTATTCGACGTTCATTCGTGGTCCTGTGATCGGAAAATTGGAATCTACATGAAAGATACATTGTATAACCATGAAATAATGTTGTAATTGTTTTCAAAATTAGAACAATCGAAATCAAAGATCGCTTTAAAGAAAAAGTATAAGAAGGTCAGACCTAGATTGTAAATAGGAATTTTTGGAACTTTTTTTTATCATGTCATTGAAAATGATTCCGACGAATGAAGGTATAGGATTAAATTGACTTAGAATGTGATAATGATATCAGATAAATATGGCTGAAATCCCTATTTTGATAACTTTTGATGATGGAGGCTTTATTTAATATGAACTACGGATCTGCATCGATTCTGACACTAATGATTATTGAAGTCTGACTCGAATATTTGTTTTGACTCGAATGACTAGTACTTTTTGAAAATATTTACCCTTCAAGGGCACCTGACTTCTTTACGCGTCATTTTACTTAGTCTTCAGTTTCAAATATTAATCTTCAGTATTCAATATTTCAATGTTAATCTTCAGTTTTCAATATTAATAATCGATTTGTTCGAAAACCACATGAGTATTCCTCTCTCATTCTCTCTCTCTCTCTCTCTCTCTCTCTCTCTCTCTCTCTCTCTCTCTCTCTCGTAATAAGAATAATAATATTTTATTTAAAGAGAGTAACTCATTTGGCTTAAAACAATTTTCAATGCATACAATGTTTACAATATGAATAAAACATAATTAATCTACTATTACACACATGTAAACAATAGACATATATAAAGTAATATAACAACAACTTAAAAATATATGGTATACATTGTGGCTTACATTTAAAACAAAAATATAATGACTTGTGAGAGTATTTGAATGCAGATATACTTGCAAAATAATGCTTTTATATTAAAACATGTAAAAATTGGATGGACAATAGTTGATAACTGTCGCACTAATAAATACACCATATTGCTATTTATTCCAATCCGGATAAGTTCTGAAATTGCATAACG
This sequence comes from Mytilus galloprovincialis, assembly GCA_037788925.1. Classification (NCBI taxonomy): domain Eukaryota; kingdom Metazoa; phylum Mollusca; class Bivalvia; order Mytilida; family Mytilidae; genus Mytilus; species Mytilus galloprovincialis. The sequence goes on along the minus strand of CM075333.1, from coordinate 39,898,195 downwards.
TTTTCATTCGGTTGAAGCTATTAGGGGCCCTGTTTAAACAATGTTTTAAACATAAAACTAGTTTTGTGACGCTTGACCCAAACAGGGAGTTTTCTAAGTGACTGTGTTCTCCAGATTGGATTAATCAAAGATTATTTCAAGCCATTTTCCATAATAACCCTAGTATCAGCTATAGACTTCCATATCAAACCAGTGGGTCGTCAGCTGATACTACGGCCAATATGGAAAATGGCATGTAATAATCTATTTATTATACATTTTCAAGGTTGAGAAAAGAGAAAGCATTTATCAAATTGGGTTTAATATTTTCACCAGAAATTCAAAAAACATTTGAAGAAACAAATATATATAACATTGATCACAGTAAGGTAACAAAATTCGTACCAAATTGAGTAAACAAAGATTTGTAAATAGTTTTATAAACATTTTTTCTCAGAGTTATAAATATTAAATGTTACACTGACTTCCAATTATTGCCGAGGAATTATACACCTAATCGCCATTTTCCGCTATACCAGAGAATTACTTTCACTGGAACTTTCGATGTCCTATAACAATCACTTTCCCATTGTGGCGTCATTTAATTTTTATTATGACGTCAACATTTTACTGGAACTTTTGTGATATCCAGTAAAGGCGGACAAATAAACTATTTTCACTGTCGAGTTAAACATTTATCTCTGATACAGCAGATTCACAACCTTCTATTGGATTACAGACTTGATTGGGTTTTTTCATTTCTTACATGAATTAACTTGCACCGTAATTTGAAACTTGAAGAAACCTTTCCTTATCGTCTATCTGCTCCAGATAACAACTTGTTTACAAATAGTTTTTGATTGGCAGGTAAATGTAAGTCAAATTCGGGGGTCCGATATGGATTTAGAGGGCTAATATTGATATTGGATCCCGAGGCCAAATAACCAACCTTGACCTCCGAGTAATATTGACCATGCAAAAAGGTTCATATTAGTACAAAATGTGTGATAAATATAATAAGTTGTATTCTTTTATAGTTGTTTCAGAGATAACATTCATGCAAAGTGACAATGAGTCAAACTTTGAATATTATCCTTAATATATTACGAATCATAGATTTTACATTTAAGTAATGTGTGCAAAATTGACAATCATAGTCAGGTATAAACATACAGATTGTTTAGCATACGTACATACTAATATTAACGAATCATATTATACTGAACCTGTTTCATACGGTTAAGGAATCAAATGCTTAAATTAGATTTAAATATTTTATTTAAAAATATATCAATAGTATATGTTAAACAAATTAAAGTTATATGGCGAATGTGTGCTATGTGTGTGGTGATTTATTATTGAGATATGTAAAGGTGCGTGCATCAATTTAAACACTGCTTAAGAAAACGTCAAAAGTTTTCGTAACAAAAAATACCAAAGATCTTTTAGAGTACATACAATCTAACTCTCTTTCATCTTGACTTTTCTAAATTTTATACAAGTATTCCACATTCCAAACTAAAAGACAAATTGAAAGAGATGATATTGCTTTGTTTCATAAAAAATAATGGCCAACGAAGATACAAATATCCTGTCTTAGGAAGGGATAAATCCTACTTGGTAAAGGATCACCCTGATGCAAACAAAAAATTCTCTGAAACTGACATTATCAAGATGCTTGATTTCTTGATTGACAACATATTTGTTACGTTCGGAGGACGTGTTTTTCAACAGACTATCGGCATTCCAATGGGAAGGAATCGTGCCCCTCTTCTTGCCGACTTGTTTCTTTATTATGTTGAGGCTGACTTTATTCAGGAATTTCTTAAGAAGAAAGATAAGAAGTTAGCAATATCCTTTAACTCTACTTCCGCTATACAGATGATGTTCTTTCACTAAATAATTCAAAATTTGGTGACTATGTCGAATGCATCTATCCCATTGAACTAAAAATAAAGAATACAACAGATACAGTTAAGTCGGCCTCATATCTTGACTTACATCTAGAAATTGACAATAAAGGTCGATTGAAAACAAAACTTTACGACAAAAGAGATGATTTCAGCTTTCCAATTGTGAATTTTCCATTTCTTAGTAGCAACATTCCAGCAGCACCAGTATACGGTGTATATATTTCTCAATTGATACGACAATCCTGTGCTTGTATTTCCTATCCTCATCATGTGCTTGATAGAGGGTTGCTGCAGCTTTTAAATCATGAGTTCAAAATGGTGAAGTTGAAATTATCCTTCGTAAATTTTACGGACGCCATCACGAATTGGGTTAACCGTTATGGAATAGCCGTTCCATATATGATATCGGATAAGCTCCTTACGTCGTAACTACTATCCCTTTCTTTTTTCATGAATATTACCTACCGAATAAGACTATTAACTGGGTTTGTAATAACATGAGCAACACGACGGATGCCACATATGGAGCAGGATCTGCTTACCCTTTATGAGCACCTGAGCTCACCCCTAGTTTTGGGTTAGTCTAGTCTTTAGTTTTCTATGTTGTGGCATGTGTACTATTATTTGTATGTTTGTCTTTTTCATTTTTATCAATGACTTTGTCAGTTTTTTTTTCGATCTATGATTTTGACTGTCCCTCTGGTATCTTTCGCTCCTCTTTTGTTGCCCCTATATCGCGAAATTTTACACCCGCGATAATTACCCACTAAACGGTGTTCTAAAATGAGGGATAAGGACCATGGGACAAAAAAAAAATCCCATGGGACTATAACTATCCCATGGGATTTTTAATATCCTATGGGACAAATTAAAATCCTATGGGATTCAAATTATAAATATATAGATGTAAATATACAGTAATGTGTATGTTACAATGTATTCTATTAGGTAGTAAATTGTTATAAGATGAATCTTTATTATTGAATATCTTTTTTCTTTGGAAATGTTAATTCAACATATTGTTCTATAACTGTTCAAAACTAAACTTTAAAACAACAAAGCAGATAATGTAAGTATCAATATATGTTTATTTATGAATTATTGAATACTTTCTTGAAACACTATTATTTACCATTTGAAATCAATGAGAAACTCTAATATAAGGCTGAACATACTAGTACAAAAAATGTACTGTAAATTCAGAAATTATTACGTGCATTTATTATTGGATTTTTGTCATTTAAGACCAAAATGCGATCTAAATTTTTTATGATTTTGAGAAAAAAATCCAGTTCAATTTATATAAAATATTTCAAAATGGGAGTTTAAATCATTGTGTCTACAACTGTGTTGCAATTTTCGCAAAAATAAAGACCTCACAATAATTTCTGAATTTACAGTAGCTATTTAAGTAAATCTATTTTTTCACAATATTCCTCCTCACAAAACATTAATAGTTTCTTATCATCCAGCATTGTGTGATCGTATATATAGTCCACTTTTTGATCATTCAGCACAGAATATTGACATTATTGTGGTTTCAATATCTTTCAATATTTAAAAGAACTTCAAATCATTGACTGAGTGATGAAAATAATAGCTGATCCAACTTTTGTCTTTGAATTTATTCTGGTCTTGTTTCTACGTTTTCTCCATTTATTCTAGGTGATGAATTCCAATCCTGATGAAAAAGAACCAATAAAATCAGAAGTATTATACAAAATTGTTTGCATACATGTAGCAATAATATGATTTTCAATAAAATAGCTACGCGGTATGGATTTTACTGATTGTTAAAGGTTGTCCAGTGTCATCAGTTGCTAACCTCCTACATCCTTTGGTCTCTGATGGAGAGATTTCAAATTAACAATATACTACATCTTCCTATTCTAATACTACCGGTATATAACAATCAATTAATTTATTCTTCTTTATAACATTTGGGTATTTTCCCAAGTTATATATATCATATATATATAAAGATCAATGTTAAAACTTTAGGCAATTATAATAACATATTCCATTATTCACTAGAATTTTCAATATATTATACAAAATGCAGACAACAGAAACAATATACATGATATATCTTTAAGCTTTTGAAGTTCTGACAAAGTTCAACTTGTGTTTTATGTCAATGTAAAAATACCTTGAAATCTTCGGACATATGGAAACTATAACATTGATACAAAAAATTATATTGTTTTATCCTTATTTTTTGTGTTGTTGACTCGCTGTCTCATTTTACAGTTATACATACATCAATAATCTTCTTCTTTATTAAAAGTAAAAATGGGAAATTTTTTATTTTTATAATCTGAAAACATTATATTTCTATCGAATAACTTATTACCAAGTTCACAAACACCAACGTGTTTGTAAGATACTAGTTTTAAGACGTGTATAAATGTTCCAGACCAAAGAAGTATTTGGACCTTACGTTTACGGTCCGGAACATATAAGTATACTCTTACAGTCCGACCATATGCATACAGTCAGACCATTTGAGTATACCCGGTACTTGTACTGTCTAGTACCAGAGCTCAACCAAACATGTGTTTATATTTCTACTGCAATTGAACTTTTTGTATTAATCTATTAAAGATTTCAGTTATGTTGATCTGTAATGTACATTTGTTTCTAATAAACTTGACCAACTTCTTAAAATTGGGCAGACTGTACGCGTACAGTCTAAATACTCATATGTTCTGGAACATAAACATGATAAAAAAGCATTCGACAGGATGTCATGCTAAAACCACTCAATATTAGTACTAAATTTTTAGTATATAAATGTTAATCCAGAAGTTACTTACTGAAATTCATGGCGAACACTCACCAAAAAATTAAAGAGGATACAATTTAGAGGAAGGACTGGACAGATGAATGCACAAACACTGTTAAAACAGAGCATAAAACTTACCAAAAACAAGATGTTTTACATTTATCCTTCAGAAGCAGGAAAATTGAAAAGTTTTTTTTCTTTCTTTGCTGTCCATTGTAAAAACTTTAAATTCATTCATGCAAAATATGAAAATCTGCAAAAGTAGGACCTTGAACCTCAGCTTATCCACCTTTTGACTTTTGAGCTGCATATTTGTTCTTTTCATCTTGCTGACAATCTAAACATAAAAAATGATAAAAACATAATTCTAGATTAACTTTGTGTTTTTTTGTTGTTGATACAAACAATTTTTCCCAACTTAAAAGGAAAACATCATCACAAAAAAGGAGGTCATACTAACCTCCGAAATATTTAAACAAACCAAAATTATTACTTGATTAAGATCTTGTCATTAATTAATGGAATTGATACTCTTATTGTTGAAGACCATAGATATATATGTCTTTTGCATACTTACATGTATATTCCTTTGTACGCATATTAAGATTGATTCGGAGGACTTAAATGTTAAATTAGCATGATTAATTTTACAGTTTCCCAGCTCCATGGGTACAATATGAGAGTATCTTGCAATACTGTATATTCTGATATACAGAACTTATTGTGAGGTTTTTATTAATGCAAATGAGAGCTGTATATCATTCTCATTTCTGATACATATTTATGAGCTGAAGACCAGTGCCAAAATTTCCTCACTGCATTGAAGACCTATAGGTGGCCTTCGGCTCTTGTCTGCTCTTTGGTTGTGTTGTTGGCTCTTTGACAAATTCCCAGTTTCCACTTCCCATTTTATAACATGTATGCAGATTTTTCTTAAATTACAATAATCAATCACGCAATTGTGTCCATTATTGAAAATAAGCAAAAATAAATGCACACAAAATTTGACATTGTTAATAAAGGCTTTTTTTAAAAATCAAAATAGTTGCCTACACCGTTAATTTCCTTGTTTGATTTATTTCATATTTTTAAAGCCTTAATAGCTAGCTAGATGGTATGCCTGGATGGATCCAGCCATTTTATAAAGGGGGGTTCCCTGTTCCCAACCCAAGATTTAGAAGGGGTGGGTCCAACTATATGTTCCCATTCAAATGCATCGCTTGTCCAAAAAAAAAGGGGGGTTCCAAGTTGAACTTCCAACTCCTGGAATCCTCCCCCTGGATCCGCCACTTGCATGGCTTTTGCTCATAGCTGCATTCATAGCGTTACCTATACCTTACTTGTGCATCATTTGGTCTCTGATGGGGATAGGTCTACTGAAGAAGGTTCAACTTTCAATTTGCCTGATTATAAGTCTATTTATCCAAAAATGTAGAAGAAAGACATGCATAATAAAAACCAAAATTATGTTCAAACAATTAGTAATAGTAACAGGATGAGGTTACGAAGTCTTCCAAACAAAGCTCCCATATCTCGCCATTCCTATGGTCCCATATTCATTTGATTTGTTTAATGGTCTCATACAACAAGAATATATATGGTATGGGGGGGGGGGGGGGGGGGGGGAGGGGGATCAGGGATTTAGAATTTTTTTTCACTTAACCACTGGGGATCTCAACCATTTAAAAGTTTTTCAAACATGTGAGGGTTGGGGGTGACCCTCCATGGACTCTCCCTATATTTCATTTGATGTGTTTTATTGTTCCATACAAGAATATATGAGGTTTAGGGTGGGGATCTTGACCGTTTACAAGATAATAGCACATTCTCAAATTGAACAGGGCGGAGTGACCCCCAGGGGCTTCCCTTTAATTTTAATTGATTTGTTTTATTATCCCATTCAAGAATATATATGGTTTAGGGTGGGGATCTAGACCGTTTACAAGATAATAGCACATTCTCAAATTGACCCCACCCCCAGGGACTTCCCTTTAATTTTAATTGAATTGTTTTATCGTCCCATTCAAGAATATATGGTTTAGGGGTGGGGATCTAGACCGTTTACAAGATAATAGCACATTCTCAAATTGATCGGGAGGGGGTGACCCCCAGGGACTTCCCTTAATTTTAATTGAAATGTTTTATCGTCCCATTCAAGAATATATATGGTTTAGGGGTGGGGATGTAGATCGTTTACAAGATAATAGCATGTTCTCAAATTGAAGGGGGTGGGGATTACCCCCTGAGGGACACACCCTTCCCTTTTCTTCCCCCAAAAATACCCCTTAGTAGGCCACAATGCACAGATAATTTACATTATTTTCCTTCATTTACACTTTAGAATACAGGTATAAATTTTTTAAGATAATACAATTGAAGACCACAGTGGTGGATCCAGAAATTGTCATAAGTGGAGGCCCACTGACTGCCTAGGAGGGGCCTGCTCCTGTCATGCTTCAGTGATTCCCTATATAATCATTTGAAAGAAAATATATTTGGTGATAATAAATCAGTACAGGGTAATAAGCTGAGAACATATTAACAGCTTAAAGAAAATTATAAATTCAAACCTATTTATTGTTAAATATAGACAAATAAGTAGTAGGATATTTTGCTAATATTTTAGGGCGTCACACTAAAACTCATGTAGAAGAAAGAATTTGTCCTTTGTGTCTCTTAGAAGTAGAAGATGAATTTCTTTTCACTTTAAAATGTACAAAACTAAGTATTATTAGAGACAATTGTTTTCCAAAGTTAGTGAAATAGTTCCCTCTCTTTTAAATATGACTAATGAAGCAAAATTTAATTTTTTGTATACATGTGGTGAGACTGATATAATTAGAATTATTGTTAAATTTATAAGCGCCATGTACATTTCTAGAAATGCTTTATTAAGTGTTAAATAACTTTCTCATAACTATAATGTTTATGAATTTGGTATGATATTATATATGTTTGTGTATAACCAATTTGTATTCCTGTCATGCCTGTAATTTTGGATTTCAAACCAATAAAAATTACTTACAGTTACTTAAGTTACTTACTTACTTTAACATTTTTTTCCCAAAAAAAGGAGGCCATGAAATCCTGATCAGCCCCCACCCCCCTTCCTCATTTTCAATCACCCTGATCTGAGTCTCAGCCCTGATATGATCGATATAAATTTATAGTTTATCACTTACAATAGGAATTGTAATGTATTGATTGTTGATGGTCATCAAACTACTGGATTTAACCAAATTAATAACACCAATAAAGTATCACGTTTATTGTTCACATCAGACAAGCTAACAACATCCGGTTACACAAGTATAGCTAATAACCAAAAAGGTTAATATGGTTAAATACCAAAATGAATAGGAAAGTACCAAATGAATATTACAGATATTACAGGAATGGTTTAAATTCCCTAATAATTCTATTCGGTCAAATATATGAATAAATTGATTTAACCTTTATACCATTAATATCAACATATTTCCTTTTTTATGAAAAAAGGACAAAAGTTTTCTATGGGAAGAAATTGATAGTTACTAATTTGGGAAGCTTTCAAATTCATAGCATGCCGGTGGCTGTGTTCAAAGTGCTGGGTTTTTTAATATCACCCTCGTTGTTTGTGGACTAATGATTTAGGCCTGTGGTGGATAACAGTGTGCGTGCATTAATTTTCTATACCTTCTTAATTAATATTTTCAAATACTGACGGCAAGTGTTGTAATGTATCAATGTCTTATTTGAGACCAACGTGCTATTTACATGTGCGATCGAAAATGCAGGGGAAGGAAACTTGTCAATTGTGTTTATTTTTAATCTAAAATAAAATAAGCCGCCGTAAAATTAACCTTGGGTAAATTCCTCAAATTGATTCAAGAGGCTTTGTGGCACGAATTGACTACTAATACATATATTTGTCTCAAAATAACTCGGCAGCGTCAAATAACAGTTGAAGTAAGGATCGTCCTGGGGGGGGGTCTTCTTTTTTTTTAGCTATATTTTTTAATGACTTACACTTTTTTTCCATTATTCTCTTTCTCACTTGTTTCTATTATTCTCTTAATTTCACTATTCTTTATTCCTTTTTTTCTTTGCCCGTTATTCTCTACTCTGTTAATTCACATCCATACCATATCCTCTTATGTGGAATTTCGGTGGTTTATTTTTTAGTTCTGCGATAAGTCATTTTTTCATGCAGGTTCATGAAATAATGGTTTTAAGCATATGAGATTTTGCGTGGAATTTTAATAAACAATTCAACACCATACGTTATGTGAATTTGATTAAATTGGATGAACATGAATTTGACAGCTAGTGACCCTTTAACAGGTAAAATTCAATTAACAAATTCTGACCTACTGGCATTCAACACCAAATTACCTACTTGCTGTATATTGACAGAGAAATATAATATGTATTATATGTCTCTGATATTGATAAATGTGATTGTATGTTGCCAATACCTCAACATCGTGAATACGCCATGTGAGGTGTTGGTTATGTGTGCTACGGGGTCACTGGTAGCGGCTTCAAAACAGAAAAAAAAATCGAGGTAAAAAAGTGTGGAATTTTGTTGAAAATTTAAGTTATAAATTCCTGAAAAATGTTCTTAATTCTTTAACTGCTTACATGTTAGTTCGATACGAAAACAGGATAAAAAGCATCCGAGCAATTTGTGATCAGTAATTATAATTCGAATAAATGAAGAGCAATGGGTATAAAAAAAAACTTAAGAAGAAAAGTAAAAAGTAAAAGAAAGTCGTTGAATTAATTATTTTACAATTGTTTAAATATATGAGAGAATGTTTTTGGCGAATTGTCTTTATTTACAGATAAATGTATTTTAGTTCAGGAAATGATTTATTCTTCTGGCGGCTTCAAATTTTTTTTTTATCCAGAACTTATACACAAGGAGACATTTTTGACTTTTGACAGCATGAACCGCAGTTAATTAGCAAACTCAAATTAAGAAACAAAAGCGTTTACAATTAAATTTTATAGAAGGAAAAAAAGGGGGGGGGTAATACGCTCACATACTTCTAAAAAGATTTGCATATGAAAGCTGTCTAAAGATAATGTTAAATTATTTCAGGAGTTTTGAAAAAAGAATATATATATAATTATTTTCTGTGACTGTATATTACATTAATTTGTAGGATCCTTTACTATAGATAATTTAGCTGATCTGTAACAATAACATCTTCATGCCTTATATACATTGTATCATGTACTGTAGTACGCCGCTAGATTAAAACTGACGCGGAAAGGTAACACACGGCCAGCGAAAGCTCTTATTTTGAGAGCCCAGGTGGTCGTGTGGTCTAGCGGGACGGCTGCAGTGCAGGCGATTTGGTGTCACGATATCACAGTAGCATGGGTTCGAATCCCGGCGAGGGATGAACCAAAAATTTGCGAAAGCAAATTTACAGATCTAACATTGTTGGGTTGATGTTTAGACGAGTTGTATATACATTATGTACACAGCCATGTATCACCATCATTGATGGCGATCCGATGGATACATCTGTCGTAGAGTTGTCACTTACTCAGACGTACTTATATATATATACAGTTTAATTTTCGACGTCTATACTGCTACAAAAAAAAGGTGATTTTTTTAAAAAGATTTGGTACTTCAGTTTCGACTCAAAATTTCTTTTTGAATTGTTAGATGGCAAACTATTTTGGATAAGATTGTATCTGTTCTTTATGAAATTATGGTGATATTGGCGACGAGATTCATTATATTATAGCAAGGGCTTGTACAAATCCTTGATTATAGAATTTCAGCAATATAAATAGACGAAAGTAGAGACAAACACTTATTAAGATCTCCAAGCGGGCCAAATTGGACATCGAAAAAGATCTATATTTTTCTAAACGTTTTTAAATGATATAGCTTGAATTGAAAATTTTCCTACTATGTGAAGATTTTTTTATATTTCTAAACGTCTTCAATTATTACATACGAAAGAAAAAAAATATTTAGCATATTCATATATTTTTATGATTTTTTCCAAGGAAACTTTATTTTTTGCAAAGTTTACTTCGATGTGTTTATAACCATCAACAGAGACATATTCTCTGCCATCACCAATCTACCATTTACTCAATGCGCAGTTACTGAAGTTGATATTTGCTACTTTTCTTCTTTATTTCTTAGAAATGATTTTTTGATTTTTTTCTTCGAAAAAATTGTGGTGTTGAAATAGGGAATAGACACAGATACCTAAGCACATTTAACAGAAGAAATTTTGTGTAATGTCATCAATCTGTATTACACGTAGACAGGATGTTCTCTGGAATACTTTACGTTATACACACTGGAGAGTACACGCACTGTCGTAATGGAAAATTACTGTATGTTATAATTACCTGTAATTAGATTTGCAACAAATCAGTTGACTGACCATGTCATTACAGTCCAAGGAGATTTTCCTCAAATCCAAATGGAATATATATATATTCATTTTTATATCTTTAAAATTTAAAACTTTAAAAAGTCCACTTTGACAAAATTATTGAATATAAAGAATTGAACAATTTAAAATAGTATTTTAACAAAGTTTAAGATACATAATTTTACAACGATCCTAAAAATCTCCAAACAAACGTTAAATCGATATGAACCTATGCAGTTTTATATTATAAGACTGACACACACCAGTTTGCTAACTCAGTGTGCTGGGCCAGGGTGCTGAGTGAGGTGTTGGAACTTGATATACATGTATCATTAAGTTACAGTTCTGTTAAGATTTGACTGCCTTTTTACAGGGAATTTCTATTCTTACTGTTAACAGTTAGTGTATACTGTTCCTGGCTTAGAATGATTCTCTGCTCGGCAATTGGTGCGTAATTAGCATTTGATTCAAATATCTTGTAGCAGTAAAAAAACACAAATTAATGTATTTTTAAAATAGCTTTATAATAGTAGTCTGTATTAATAGTAAATAACTTCGAGATTTATGTGTATGTCTACTCTGAGCACTGCCCGAGCTCTGCTTACCGATGTTCCAGTATTTCGAGAGTATTTCAGATTTATATTTAGTCGTGAGACCCTCGTCATTATTTAAATTCACTCAAAGCACAGTCGCCTGAAGATTTAATAATTATAGTCTAGCGAAAAACAGCGAACATGGGGGAAATAAAATACTTTTAGTAGCATTATTATTAAATCTTCAGGCGAGTGTGATCAAATAAAGAGGTTCTCCGTAATACTTGGAAAATCTTATCTGATCCAGGATCAATTCATCGGTTACACTCCCCTATCATCAGTGATTCTTTGTTTTAAGCTGACAGTATGAAAAAGGTGTGTAAGTGTTGACTCTCAATTTGCATGATTAATAACATATATCGACTCGTTACCCGGACTACTGCAAAAAACAATTATTCAGTTCACTGATTTAGATGAAAGTAAACGGACAGAAAGTCGCAGGACATAAAGTCACAAATTTGATAGGACAAAAAGTCAGAGGACAAAAAGTCACAAACAATTTGAATAAATATATGAAAAAGATCTTGAAATATTTTCTTTTTAATTACATATATTCATTTTGAATTTAAGGAAATTGCTCATAAATCTTGATAAACATGATAAATAAAAATGTATTAGATTTTAATCATGCATTTAGGATATATTTATGGGGCCATATTTATTGGCAAATTGAAGCCATTTAAGTACCAATTAAACCACTTTGACATTTTGTTTTCATAACAATTATTTGATTATTATTATTGATATTTATTGAATAAATTTTAATTTCTAAGTTGCTTCATGTATAAAACTTCAAGAAAAATACAAAAAAAGTGTTTTGTAGTGTTCTGGGGTTCTATAACTATATATGAAAGTCTAATGTTCTATAAATGTTCTTTATTTCCATACATTACATACTTCCCAGGGGAAGGTAGAAAGCTGAAATTAATAAAATGGTTCCTATTACAATATGTCTTAGTATAATAAACAAAAATACACAAATTAGGTAAGTATCAGGTAAGTACACATGCACTAACAGTATATGAAAACACACACCTAAATCAATCAATCAGTCAAAAGCTCACACATCGAAATCCTAGTTAAACACTTGCAAAGTGTCCTATAAAACCTGTGCCTATAAATATGTTACATGCTTATATATGCAGGCCTAAACCATGACTACAAACTAGCATATAAGCATTCCTAAGGTGTAAATATACATAACCAACAATTCCTAGTGTGTAAATTTGCCTATCACTACATGTAAGAAAATATAATGGTTGGTAACCTAGACAGAGAATTTTACTTTTGTGTGTGTAATAAAATAAATGCAAAACACCTAAAAAATATATATGTCTATGAAAGTAAGTATTTAAAATACTTTTATATAGGTTTACAGAGTGTGTATTGCCTGGACCAATTAGAAATTCAGTTCGTATGAACCAAAAAATAGAACCCTTATTTACGGGTTGAAAACACAAAAATGTATACCTTGCACTATTTGTGCATACTTCTAAATACATAATAAAAATATAATCAGGCAGAGAAATAAACTTACTCTGTGGGGGACTTCTATTATTCTAATTTTGTTTTGATTGAACTGAAAACGTGTTCTATGGCTGAATTTTGAGAGCTATTTTCGAAAGGGGATGGGAACTATCCCAAAATGCGTTTTCTCTAAACCTGTACAAAGAAGGATAACTCTATACCAAAAAAGTGAAACACTACATTCCCCGCCTGATTTTGACATAACAAAATCACTACATTTAAAAAGAAACAAACAAATTCAAACCAGAATTTCTACAATTGTCTGATTATAAATGATTTCAACATCCTTATAATTGTTCATTCATTCACAAACTGATTCTAATCAGAAAATAAGTACACAAGTTTAGAAATCGGACGAATGTAAGTTGTTGGTTCGCCATTCTTGATGACACGTACTAATGCTTTACGAACCAAACCATCTGAACTCGGATAAACTTCAACTATAGTTCCTGTTAACCATTGATTCCTATGCAGAGTATCATCAATCATGAGCACAATATAATCCTTACATAGATTGCGGCTTTCAACTTCCCACTTTTTCCTGAGTTGAAGATTGTGTAAGTATTCTGTTTTCCACCTTTTCCAAAACTGATTGGCTAATACTTGCACTTGTTTCCATTGAGCTTTATAAGTATCTTTAAGTGATAAATCTGGAATATATTCCGTATCATTGTCTGTTTTGTGAGTGAGAAGGACATTTGGCGATAACACATGAGGTGACTCTGGATCACTAGATACTACTGTTATTGGTCTGTTGTTCACAATACAACATACTTCCGCCATTAAAGTGCATAGAATTTCATGTGTAAGTTGTTTACCTTTGATATCGCACAACATTGAATTCAAGATCTTTCGAGCTAGTCCTATCATACGCTCCCAAGCACCGCTCATATTGGAGGCGTGTGGTGGGTTAAATTTCCATATGGTTCCATTGTTTTGAAATTTGTACCTTGATCTGATCGGAATTCCTTGACTGGTCATCGAAGAGCTGTAAATCTGCGCAACGCATTGATAAAGGAAGATGAAGTCATCTCCTCAACCACTTCTATGTGTATTGCTCGAGTTACTAGGCAGGAAAACATAATCGCCCATCGCTTTGTATTTGCTGAACCTCCACGTGTGCGTCTTGTTAAGATGGACCAGGGACCAAAGGTGTCCACGCCCAAATAGGTAAATGGAGGGCTTGGTGTGAGACGGTCAGAAGGGAGATCAGCCATCTTCTTTTGTTCGGCACTTCCTCGCAATTTACGACATTTTATACAGTTGTGTAGGATGGAATTAATGAGCCGTTTACCTCCAGTCAACCATATTCCTCTAGAACGAATTGCTCCTTCAGTAAAATGTCTTCCCATGTGCTGAACAGCATTGTGACAGTGCTTGACTATTAATGTAGCAATGTAGCTTTTACCTGGTATAATTACAGGCATAATACTGGTGAAAGTGCAATTAAACTACTGTTCTTTTGTAAAGGTTTACTTTGCTTCAAGTAGTCAATCTCATTATAGTTTGTGTCTTGTTGTACCTCCTTTATAATCAACTTCTCAGATTCCTTCATAAAGGTGACGCAAGACTTACTGTTCTTTTCATCAGTCTCATCTTTGTGCCACATTGAAGCTTTTCGTTTAAGAAATGCGATACCTCTGACAAAACTTGTCCATGTTGAAAAATGTTCAAATAAACTTATGTCTACATGGTCTAGACCTGATGACTTAACAAATGTCTTTTTTACTTCCACTAATGGTCTGACTTCTTTGTCGACTTCTGGTTCTATGACTTCAAACAGTGTGCTATTTGATAAATTCTGGGACTCAAAAAAGGCGTTTGGACCTTTTAACCATTCTGATTGTCTTAGACTGTTAGCTTCCAATGGTCTTGTACCATGATCTGCTGAATTGTAGCTTGTTGGCACATAGTTCTATTGCAATTTTGTAGAAACCTTCGGAATTCGGTCAACTCGATTGCTGACATACACGTAAAATCGCCTAGTCTCATTATATAGATAACCTAGGACCACTTGACTGTCTGTATAAAAGTATGTGGCAGATGAAGGTATCTCAAGAGTCTTCTGAATGAAAGACGCAAGTTCTGTTGCTAGAACGGCTGCACACAACTCAAGTCTTGGTATGGTGTGACCATGGTTAGGTGCTAATTTTGATTTTCCTAATACGAATCCCAACTGAGAATGTCCATTGTCATTGAATGTGCGAATGTAAGATACTGAGGCTATAGCATCTTTGGATGCATCTGAAAAGATGTGGAGTTCACATTTTGAACAGTCGCCTAAAGATGTTTTAGTGAAAGATCTTCGGATTTAATGTTTCTAAGTCCTTTAATGATTGTTTCCAGACCTGCCAATCATTCATCAAATATTCTGGTAATGGATCATCCCATTCTACACTTGTATTCTGTAAAGCTTGTCTCATTATCAGTCTCCCTCCTAGGATTACAGGCGCTACAAAACCTATAAGGTCAAAAATCCCATTTATGACTGAGAGTACTCCTCTTTTTGTGTAAGGTTTCTCATCTGCTGATAGCTGATATGTGAATATGTCTCGAATGACGTCCCAGCTTAAGCCTAAACTACGCTGTAAACAAGATGCGTCAGAATCAAAGTCTATTTCCGTAATATTTTTTGCTAAGTCTTTTTGTGGAAAGCTAGAAAGCACTTTGTTACTATTCGATAAGATTTTGTGTAATCGAATATTACCACCCGTCATTAGTCTATCCTGTGTTCTTTTAATAAGACTAGCAATGTCTTTTTCACTGTCACTAGAAAGAAGTCCATCATCGACATAGAAGTGTTCTTTCACATATTTACATACGTTGTCACACGGTTCTTCTCCTTCATGATTACAAACCGCCTTTCGTAAACAATAATTTGCAACTGATGGAGACGGAGAGTTTCCGAACACATGGACTCGCATCCTATACTCTACAAGTGGCATTTCAATGTCATTGTCCTTAAACCAAATAAATCTGAGAAAGTTTCTGTGATTCTCCTGAACTTCAAAGTTAAAAAACATTTGTTCAACATCAGCAATAGCTGCAAACTCACCTATTCTGAACTTTGATAATACACTAACTAGATTGTTTGTTAAGTCTGGTCCTTTAAGCAGTACGTCATTTAGACAAATCCCATGGTACTTTGCCGACGAATCAAATATTACTCTTATTTTAGACAGCTTCTTAGCATGGTAGACTCGAAAAATGGACAAATACCATACTTCTTCTCCATCCTTGATAGGGGGTGCCAATTCTGCATGGTTGTTCTTAAGTATCTTTTCCATGAACTGAAGAAAATCCTCTAACTTTTTTGGGTCCCTCTTTAGACTCCTTCCTAAGTTTTCTGCTCTTTTTCGTGCTTGTTCATAGTTATTACTTAGTGTTGTACCATCTTTGCGAAAAGGCAGAGGTGCACTGAAGTTACTATTTGATTCCTTCCTTACTCCATTTTCCATAATGGTTATATAAACTCCTTATCTTCACGGGATAATCCCACTTCATTATCTTCTACAGTCTGTTCGAATATATCACTATATTCAGATTTTTGTTCTAGTTTTGTGTCCTTGACCTTAAAGTTATAGTCACAAGGTTTCAGGGTTATTTCCTGATTTGGTAAAACTGATGTTTTGTTGACAGTTATGCACTAGACCAAGACAATCTTCTCCAATAATAGTCCATCCTAACCGTAGGCGCTGAGCATATGGTTCATGATCTTTACCAATTATCTGGTCCAAAATGTGATGACAATTTATCATGTCCCTTCCTATAAGAAGTGAAATGTTGGCGTCATGGTCCAATTCAGGGATAAATTCTGCTATTGACTCTAGATGACTATACTGTCTGGCTACAGCAGGTGTAGCAATTTCTTGTTTGGAATTTGGAATGTCATTACACTCTATTATTGATGTGCACTCGAGTTGAGTATTTCTATCGAATGATTCAAGTATGAATCCTGTGGCACGACGCCAAGACTGTGCAGATTTTCCTAAACACGATGACAAGGTATACTGTATAGTATCATAGTGTTCGCTAAAAGTATCAAAAAATTCAGAGGTAGCTAAAGACCTATTACTTTGGTCATCAATTATGGCATATGTTTTAACACGTTGTTCTGGTTTTCCCTTTGGATATAGGTTTATCAGTAATGTTTTTGCACATGACTTTCCATTAAACTGATTTGCGTCGCCACAAATTTCTGTACATAATGATCCTACTTTTGGGATATCCTCGTCTATCTTCTTTCGTTCCCCGCCATTATCTAACAATGGTTCCTGACGTTCGATGTGAAACGCTGTGCAGTGTGATGAGTTTCCACATTTTTCGCATTTAACCTTTGCTGAACAGTCTTTAGCCAGATGCTTGCCTTTTAAACATTTAAAGCAAATACCATGTTTCTTTATTATCTCCCTTTTTTCTGCAAGGGGTTTGGTAGGAAATGATCGACATTCTACTAAACTATGTTTCCCTTCTTCGTGTACTGGACACTTAAGGTCATTTGAGTTCTGATTTTCTACTTTAGTCTTTTTTGTGTTTAATACTTGTCTATTTAATGCATTTCTATTGTTAAACTGCTGCTTTTCAGGATATTTTCGGTTACTACCGGATTCAGTCTGTTGAAACTTTACTGCTAAAGAATGAATAAATTCTGCAAAAGTTCTAAATGGTGGATACATCACTGAATTGTTGAGATTGTACTTGCTGGCGTGGTCAATCCATCTAGTCTGCATGAAATATGGCAGTTTTGTTACAATTTCATTCACTCCATATGAAGCGTCGAAGTACGCCAAAACTTATTTATATTTTTCATTCTGTTTAACTGAATCGATTTCAGACAAAGGGTCTGCGAGTTCATACAATTTATCGTATTCATTGTTTTTAATTTTAGGAAACCTGTCCAAGCGTTCTTTGAGGCGGCTACACTTTCAGGTGCTCCATACCTCTCATCGAGCCTCTCCCATGTTTTCTCTAAGTCTCGAGTTTCATCATGAGCGTTTGCGACTCTTAAGCTGGATGCCTGTTTCTTTGATTGCGGGCCCAACCATTTGTTCAACAGACATAATTCTTCTGGGCTTGTTGCGTCGAGTTCTTTCATAATGTTTTTGAAACTTTTCTTCCAACTACAGTACTTTTCTGGCTTGTCGTCAAATTGTGACATTCTTGACAACATAATGTCTTTTTTCATAATGTATTTTGTGAGGTCAATTATTCCAGGTGATGGTATTTGATTTGTATTAGTTTTTTCAGAATCTAACCTATAGACTGGAGTTTCTGACACAAGCATAGTCTGTTGCGGTTGAGATGTTTTGATTTCCTTTGGCAGTGTTGTTGAAGGCACAAATTCTGGCACATAAGGGTTTAATTTTGTTTCCTCAACTGGAACACAAACTTCCGGTCTCAGACTGGCAACATAAGATTTTACAATTTCAGAAGTGCATATCTCATTGTCTGGTAATTTCCCGCTTTTATTGCTTATACTGTCACATTTATCTTCTAGTACTTCTTTAACCACACTTAACTCTGCTTCTGCCTCGTCCACTTCTCGTTTATGTTTTAAAACTGTTAAATTGGATTCCAAATCGGACCTTTTCTTCTGCACTTCTAATTCCAGTTTATTTTGTTCTCTTTTTAGCGTTTCTTCTTCTTCAATTATCTTAAGTCTGACCTTTGCGGTTTCTGCCTTTGACTTTTTATCTATATAAATGTCTTTGCTACTAGATCTGTGACTTGTCTTCGTCGAGTGACTTGACTGACTAGATTTGCTTTGGTGACTTGACTGACTTGTTTTACTGTGGTGACTTGACTGACTAGCTTGACTATGGTGACTTGACTGACTAGTTTTACTATGGTGACTTGACTGAGTAGTTTTACTGTGGTGACTTGACTGACTAGCTTGACTATGGTGACTTGACTGACTAGTTTTACTGTGGTGACTTGACTGACTAGCTTGACTATGGTGACTTGACTGACTAGTTTTACTATGGTGACTTGACTGACTAGTTTTACTATGGTGACTGTCCTGGGTCAATTGGTTTAATTCAGCTGTCCTTTCGTCGATAAATCTTAGTCCGTATCTAACTTTATGTTCGTTAGCTTGATACACAACTTTGAATGCATAAAGTTCATTGATACTGTCTGTAGTTTTTTGCATTAATAAATATTCTCTGAATTCCTTTGATTGTTTATGATATTTCTCTAACCCTTCTAACAAGACCTGTCTCACTTCTTTTAAAACATCCGCATTTTCCGAATATTGATCTAAGTATTTCAAACTTCCATCTATAATACTAGTTCTGATTTCTGAAAGTACTTTATAATATCCCGAGACGTTTTCCTCAAAAATATCCTTAGCTTTTGGAGTGTACTTCCGTATTCTTCCAGATACCAATGGTTCATCTGATTCTTCCTGTTTGTCCATGTCGCAGACTTTCTACTGTAGTGTTCTGGGGTTCTATAACTATATATGAAATCCTAATGTTCTATAAATGTTCTTTATTTCCATACATTACATACTTCCCAGGGGAAGGTAGAAAGCTGAAATTAATAAAATGTTCCTATTACAATATGTCTTAGTATAATAAACAAAAATACACAAATTAGGTAAGTATCAGGTAAGTACACATGCACTAACAGTATATGAAAACACACACCTAAATCAATCAATCAGCCAAAAGCTCACACATCGAAATCCTAGTTAAACACTTGCAAAGTGTCCTATAAAACCTGTGCCTATAAATATGTTACATGCTTATATATGCATGCCTAAACCATGACTACAAACTAGCATATAAGCATTCCTAAGGTGTAAATATACATAACCAACAATTCCTAGTGTGTAAGTTTGCCTATCACTACATGTAAGAAAAGATAATGGTTGGTAACCTAGACAGAGAATTTTACTTTTGTGTGTGTAATAAAATAAATGCAAAACACCTAAAAAATATATATGTCTATGAAGGTAAGTATTTAAAATACTTTTATATAGGTTTACAAAGTGTGTATTGCCTGGACCAAGTTAGAAATTCAGTTCGTATGAACCAAAATATAGAACCATTATTTACGTGTTGAAAACACAAAAATGTATACCTTGCACTATTTGTGCATACTTCTAAATACATAATAAAAATATAATCAGGCAGGGAAATAAACTTACTCTGTGGGGGACTTCTATTATTCTAATTTTGTTTTGATTGAACTGAAAACGTGTTCTATGGCTGAATTTTGAGAGCTATTATCGAAAGGGGATGGGAACTACCCCAAAATGCGTTTTCTCTAAACCTGTACAAAGAAGGATAACTCTATACCAAAAAAGTGAAACACTACACATGTTTATCGTTTATCATATTACAGTAACGTTCAACGAAGTGCACTAACTTGTCGATATTATATGTTTTAAAAATTCAATTATAATAAACAAATTATACACTGTTCAGAACGGCTTGAATAATTTTATTATTTTTGCCACTCTGTCTCTCGGTCTCAATCCACTCCTTCCAGTTCTGTTAACTTCAGATACATGGCATGTATTACTGATAGTCTTATAAAATATGACTTCGCATTCTTATTCAATTTTTAACGTTTTTATACTGATATTTTCATTTTTTATTTTTTTTTGAATGCGAAGTCATATCGAGATACGTTAAATTCCTTCAGCACTTTCCGACATGATTTCAGGTCGGAACAAAATTGCTTCAATCTTCTTTCTATGTCAAATATTTAACGGGCCAAATATCATTTTTAATTACTTAAGCACGAAAACTATTACAGAAATTACTTACTTGTGCTAAAGAAAAAGTTAATCCATCACTTTAAGAAAATTTTATTCTCGAGTCGGAGCTCAATAACACCAGTTTAAATATGGCGCCGAGATTTGAATAATTTTCGAAATATAAAATCCAAAGAAAAAAATACAGTTTGTTTCAAAAAGACAAAAAGGAAATTCTTATTAGCGTTTTTATGAAACGATAATCTATCCTTGAAAGAAGGGAGTTAATGTTTCACACCACATGATCATGCATTGTGAATAGTTTTTTTTAAAAATCTCGATCGCAAAAACTCCCACATTTTTCCTAAGAGAACCATTATGTTTTAAGAAAAACATTACCCCCTACCCTGTCTTCAAGAATTTTCTTTCAGAACCTTGATAAAGGGAAACGTTGAAAAATAAAAATAAAAATGTTTTTTTTACGTCTATATACTTATTATGTATACCTTAGTAATTTCAACTGATATTTTCATTTGTCAGTCTCTTGAATAGTTCCCAAATATATGATATAAAATTTGTTTTATGGGCATTTCTGAACGTTGTTTTGCATTTAGTAGATATAAAAAAAGGTATGAGTGCCAATGAGACAACTCTCCATCTAAGTCACAATTTATAAAAGTAAACCATTATAGGCCAAAGTACAGTCACTGTCTTCAACACGGATCAGCAAGATATAAATGGCCCAAAAATTACTAGTGTAAAACCACTCAAACGGGAAAAAACAACGCGGTCTAATCTATATAAAAACGAGAAACATTTATGAACCACATCAACTACAACTACTGAACATCAGATTCCTGACT
This sequence comes from Mytilus galloprovincialis, assembly GCA_037788925.1. Taxonomy (NCBI): domain Eukaryota; kingdom Metazoa; phylum Mollusca; class Bivalvia; order Mytilida; family Mytilidae; genus Mytilus; species Mytilus galloprovincialis. The sequence continues at coordinate 39,876,435 of CM075333.1, read as the reverse complement.
TAGGACAGGTGCAAACAATTGCAGCGAGTTTAAACGTTTTAATTGTATCAAACATTTACCCTTACCTGAAACAATAGTGCAACATTATATTTATAATACCCCCGTGCTAGATAGTCAAATCTGACCCCTTCAAATACAAGGAGAGAAAAACATAAGCGTATCATATATATATAGTGAGTACCCACCAGGTACAAGTAAAATTGCCATTAGGGAAGCGTCACACAAAATAACCATTTCATGTGTAGATTTATTTACCGTTTTTGTTGTATGAAAAGGGTGTCCAAGTCCCCATCGGATAGGGAATAAGTATAAAAAGAAATCAGAGTATGTGTTTAATTATTGAATAAAGCAAATAACGATAGGTTTTTTTTGGGAAAAGAGGGGTGGGGTGGTGGGTGGCGTACGCCCTTTACGCCCTTACGTGGACCCGCCTCTGAAAATTTCAATAATTTCCTGAAGCTAGATGTCCTCGTCTGCAAACGTTTATGGAATAGCATGTCCTTGGTATTCATTCCAGTGTCAGATAGAAAAGATTGGACACGATAAAAAAAATAACCTCTAATATTTTTGCCTTTATAGATACTATTAATTTACGCCATCTTTAGTTTCAGACGAATTGATCGAAATATATCGGTGAGCTCACCTTTTTAATGAACTCGCAAGTTCCAAATTGAAAGAGTTGGTATTGCTTTGTTTCATAAAAAAGAATGCATGGCCAACGTAGATACAAGTATCTTGTCTTAGGGAGGGATACATCCTACTTTGTAAAGGACCACTCCGATTCAAACAAAAAATTCTCTGATACTGACATTATCAAGATGCTTGATTTCTTGATTGACAACATATTTGTTACGTTCGGAGGACGTGTTTTTCAAAAGACTGTCGGCATTTCAATGTGAACAAATTGTGCTCCTCTTCTTGCCGACTTGTTTCTTTATTATCATGAGGCTGACTTCATACAGGAACTTCTTAGGAAGAAAGATTAGAAGTTAGCAATATCCTTTAACTCTACTTTCCGCTATATAGATGATGTTCTTTCACTAAATAATTCAAAATTTGTTCACTATGTTGAACGCATCCATCCCATCGAACTAGAGATAAGGATACAACAAATACAGTTAAGTCGGCCTCATATCTTGACTTACATCTAGAAATTGACAATGAGGGTCGGTTGAAAACAAAACTTTACGACAAAAGAGATGATTTCAGCTTTCCAATTGTGAACTTTTCATTTCTAAGTAGCAACATTCCAGCAGCACCTGCATACACCGTTACACAAATGATATCGGATATGTTCCTTACATCGTAACTACAATCCTCTTCCCTTTCATGTGACCTACCGAATTAGACTATTTACCGGATTTGTTATCACATAAGAACACGACGGGTGCCACATGTGGAGCAGGATCTGCTTATCCTTCCTGAGATCACCACTAGTTTTTGGTGGGGTTCGTGTTGCTTATTCTTTAGTTTTTTTATGTGTCATGTGTACTATTGTTTGTCTTTTTGTCTTTTCATTTTTAGCCATGATGTTGTCAGTTTATTTTCGATTTATGAGTTTGACTGTCCCTTTAGTATCTTTCGTCCCTCATTTCCAAGCCATTTTATTACTGACGGCCTTTCCGACTCACAACTTGTCATACAACCTACAAGTTCTTCTACAAATTTGGTGTTCCTACTAATAGCCACCAAACCTGTCTAATTGCTTACGCACTGCGTGTTGAGGCATTTTGTGTAAAAAGAATGCCACATGTAATTTCCCTCTGATGACCATGTTAGTGATATCATATATATATATAGACAATTTTTCTCGCGAATAGATTGATTTGCTCAATTAGTAAAGTCTGAAATATTTCATGCATATAATACACGAAGTAGCATGTATTTAATAAGACATGTTTGATGTCTACAATTATTCAAATAAAGATAACAAAAAATAGTTGTTTGTGCCTAAAGTCCGGTCGCAAGTATTTTAGACAATTAAAACTTAATGCCAAACAAAATCAACAAATCAAATTAAATATAATTTTTTTGCTCTGTCTTGGAGTAAAGGCATATATTACCCAAATAATATATTCATAGAAATGTTCCATAACAGTACACACCAAGACTCAAAAGATAAAATTTTAAAAGAATTCAAACTGAAAGAAAGAAGGACCCGATGTGTGATTGCTATAGTTATTTTTGGTATGCCTTGTGTCTAAACATACGGGATGTAGACTTGGTAGTACATATTGGATGCCCTAAATCTGTACTCTCTTACTGGCAAGAAGCAGGCCGATGTGCGAGAGATGGCCGACAAGAGCTAAGTCTCATCATTTACGACATGTTCACTGTGTCTTTGAAAAATACCGCTAGAGATATTGCGAAAATCGTACAGAACAAAGATAGCATGTGTGTCCGTACGCAAGTACTATCACTTCTTTCAGACCAGAAAACAGTTGCAAGTCTGTCGGAAAGTAATATATGCAGTGGATGCGACTTGGAACATTGTGATTGTTCTTCCTGTAGATCTTGTTCTGTGCGCATTGAAGTGCCCATGCCAAAAGAGATGCTTTTTCAATGTACAGACTTTCCTTAACCAAGAACGTGTAGATAACAAACTAAGTTAAAAGTTTCTTGTGGCATTTACAAGTAATGGTGAATGAAGATTGCTTTGCTCGCCCATGGAGTTGTACATAGAGACTTGTCTGGTTAAAACTGAACTCTATACTGTAATTCCGACTAATGGGTAAATGAAGTTTGCTTTGCTCGCCCATAGAGTTGTACACAGAGACTTGACCAGTTAAAACTGAACTGTATAATAAATATCAATACTGTCAATCCGACTAATGGGTGAATGAAGATTGCTTCGCTCGCCCAAGGAGTTGTTCGGTTCAAACTAGACTGTATATTAAATAATGATACTATCATCGGTGTTTCACTTCCATTTTTATTTAAAAACCAAGCATAAACTATAACTATATTCAATTGAACCCATGCAATGTTTTCAAACTGTAAACTAACTATAAAATCATTCCTGATATAGAAGAAAATGACTGAGATAGTTCAGCTGTACAGGAAGACCGTTAATTGAATATTAATCCAGTATACCGATCATTTACAGGTTTTTTTTATATTCTATCTAGTTTTTATTTTAGATACAAAGGAAATCTTCATGTAAATTTATCATATAACATAATAATTTCTGTTATATCTGTACATTATCTTAAAGTACGGGTTTAACATCATTTGCTCCTGATCAAAGGAGGTTTACACACAGAAGAATAAAATTTCGTTTCGTTTCACGAAGGAATCCTTTTTTGTATTAGCCGTTTTGAAAGTTTGAACGTGATGTTGATGAATGTTGATAAATGTTGATTTGTTATATTATGACACATTTTCATTGGATTTAAAGCAATATTATATGATATTTCACTTCTAAGTATGATTGGACATACTTGAAAACAAGGTACACATGTTGATTTGAGAAAATTTTTTGCTACGCGAATTTTGCCTATCGCGATATGACCTCGGGTGGCACATTGATAGTAAAAAAAAAATCAGAACAGTAAATAGAAATAGTAAATAATGCCCCCGAGGTCATATGTTATAGGACTAGTATTACTGACAACAAACGCAGGTGAGGAAAAGAGGTCAGTTGTAAAAGAACAGAGAACGATTAGAATGAAGAAAAAACAAAGGAAAAGACAACTAAAAGTAAGGTGAAAGACAAATATAAATATCCCCACTAAAATCCGTAATTCGATATAAGTAAAAATTACATTTTTATCAAGGACACTCATCGGTAAAGGGAAAACAAAAACTAATACAGTAAATCGTATAGTGACGTTGACACGCCTGGTAAACCATCTAATCTCAACCAAATGGTTGAGACGGAAAAAAGTATTCTGGCACTTCCTGTTGAGCTTTTCTGGTTCAAAATATTGAAAATAAACACAGAGTAGGTCGATTTTTTGTCGATTTACTGAAAATTAACGATTTTTTTTGTAAATCGAAGAATGTCATGCCATAGATAAATCATAATTGTAACTAATATGTCTCTTCTTGGTTTAAAATATTTTAAATTGAAGTCACAAACACTTTTCTCCTACGGATTATAATGTTTTCATTCTTTAAATCCGATAGAAGTGCTATGATATTAAGGTTTATGTACCCTTCTATAGCCATTTTTGTACGAATTTTTCAAACCTCAATTGTATCAAAACTAAAGATATAATAAATAATAGAGATAGGCCATTTAGTACATGTTCCAAGGGGAAACTTGATGCAAAGCATTATTTTTTACTGTTTCATTGCATTTGATAGAAAAAGAGGACTTTGTGGCAAATAAACAAGATTTTTATAGAAAATCCACAGCCTTTAATACAGAGATTTATGTTATAAAATTTGAAACATAAATTACTCACTTGATTTTCTATGATGTGCTAGTGTTTATTTTTTACAAAACGTTCTAAGTAACCTGTAAATTCCAAAACACCTCGTGCTGAGTCACTAAAGTCGAGCGCACCCTACAAGGTGTACTTGATTTTGGCCATATTTATACTTGTCTTAACCAATAACTACATTTATAAACTTGTTTTAAGGAAATCAATGCTAGCACTGCTCTCTTCCTGCAAGTCCTCTTTTTCTATTAAATGCAATGGAACAGTAAAAAACAATGCTTTGCATCAAGTTTCCCCTTGGAATATGTACAAAATGGCCTATCTCTATTATTCATTATATCTGTAGTTTTGAAACAATTGAAGTTTTAAAAGTTCGTACAAAAATGGCTACAGAAGGGTACATAAACCTTAATGACTTAGCAAGAAAATATGTCAATAATTTGTGTTTTTTTAGGCTTTACGATAACCACGTCTGTAAATTGCACAAATATGTGTTTGTCAAGCCTACTCTGAGCAAAAAAATAAAAAAAATATAAATGGTTGAGATATAAAGGTATTGGTTGAGTCTTTCTGTCACAATGTTGAGACTTTCTGGTTGCGCTGTACTATTCGAGTTTACCTTTTTTTATGGTTAACCTGATTCATGTTTTCTGTCTAGGGTAACATAAAATCTAAATTCAGATACAATTTTAAGCATTGCCGATAGAAAAATGCATGCCTTACAAATATAAATAAGATTATTTTACAATGGTTATTCATTAATATGATTTAGATGAATTCGATTCCTAACAGACAATATTTGATGCCGAAAATGCGTACATTTATAAAGAAATAAAATAGTTAAAAACTAAACAATCGAACAGGACCCCTTTTCTAGGTTTATTTTTTCTTACACATTATTTCAGGGTGAGGATAATTTAAATGTGAGTAAAAGATGTCATTTTTTGTCATTATAATACTTATCACAAAAAAAATGACGATTTTAAAATTGCTTTGTAAGTATTATAAGTGACGTCCAACTTAGTGTAATCACAGGTGTTGTATTGAAATAATTAAAACTTCGATATTTGTTTACAACTGCATTCAGGGCACATCCTTAATATTTGGTAATATTCAGCAACATTTATATTATAACCCGGGCCCCGTCACACTAGGTCGTGATCGCACTACGATCTCTAAAAAAAATAATGCTATTGACGATCGTAGTGCAGTTCGGTTGTGTTACGGTCTTGGTGAGTTCTTGGTGATCGTGTTGAGAGTAGCCAACTTTAAACATGTTCAAAACAATCGTGATGCGTTCGTGGCGAAATCAGGTCGCAGTTCTGTTCTAGTCGTAGATTTTTTTAGCCGTGGAACTGTCAGATCAGTTCCAGGTTGAACTGTGTAAATCAGTTCTAGGTAGAACTTACCAATGACCAAATCAGTTCTTGATTAGAACTGTTCAAGATAGAACTGTCTTAAAGTGTCAGGAGATAGTTCAACATTTGTCCTCCAGTTCTCCTTCAGATTATGACAGTAAGAGGTAATCTATATTGTATGTACATCTCCTTTGCAATTATCTACTTTAAATAATAACTTTTGATGAAATGAATGAATTTAATGAATATCCATTTCTGAATATTAATTCAGTTTTCTTTTTAAATATTTTAAAACTGGATTCGACGTAGCTAAATTGTGGGAGATAGTTAAAAAAAAATGTGTGTATGCTAAGCATGCGATATCTGCTAAAAACTGTGGTCACACCTTACCAGTTAGCTCGAACGAACGCCGAAAGGATAAACAAAAGTTTTCCATTTACAAAATTTGCATCCGTTAGGAGTCCGAGATGTAATGGCCAAATAAAACGGACGTGTTATATGCCGAAAAATGGGGTAGAAGAGGAATAAAAAAATGTCAGAATAAAAAGCCAATAATTTTGCCTGATCATGATTGAGAAGTTGAGCCAAAAATATTCATGATACTAAAGAAAACTAACATACCAATAATTGCCTTTTCTTACGCGATTTGTTTTCAATTTGTATGTATCCGTTTTATTATCAATGTTCTTTCTGTGGTACGATTGCCAATGATACAACTCTCCACAAGGGACCAAAATCATGACACATAAAGTAACAACTAGAGGTCGCCGTATAGCCTTCAATAATAAGCAAAGCCCATACTGCATAGACAGCTACAAAAGGCCCCAAAATGACAATGTAAAACAATTGTAACGAGAAAAACTAACGGCCTTCTAAATATAAAAAAAATGAACGAACAACAAATATGCATTCTGGTACAGGATTGTGTAAATGTTCGCTAACGTCGCCAACGTCGCCAACATTTACGAAATCATTACTGTTCGCCAACGTCGCCAACGTCGCCAACATTTATGAAATCAATACTGTTCGCCAACGTCGCCAACGTCGCCAACATTTATGAAATCAATACTGTTCGCCAACGTCGCCAACGTCGCCAACATTTACAAACTCATTACTGTTCGCCAACGTCGCCAACGTCGCCAACATTTATGAAATCAATACTGTTCGCCAACGTCGCAAACGTCGCCAACATTTACAAACTCATTACTGTTCGCCAACGTCGCCAACGTCGCTAACATTTATGAAATCAATACTGTTCCCCAACGTCGCCAACGTCGCCAACATTTACAAACTCATTACTGTTCGCCAACGTCGCCAACATTTACAAACTCATTACTGTTCGCCGACGTCGACAACATTTACGAACTCATTACTGTTCGCCAACGTCTCCAACGTCGCCAACATTTATGAAATCAATACTGTTCGCCAACGTCGCCAATGTCGCCAACATTTACAAACTCATTACTGTTCGTCAATGTCGCCACTGTCGCCATCGTTACCAACATTTATGAAATCAACACTGTTCGCCAACATCGCCAACGTCGCCAACATTTACAAACTCATTACTGTTCGTTATTGTCGCAAACGTCGTTAACATTTACGAAATCATTACTAATGACTGTTCGCCAATGTCGCCAACATTCAGGAAAACATTACTGTTCACCAGTGTCGCTATCATTGCCAACCTTTACGAAACCTGTACTGTTCACTAACATTTACTGTTCGCCAAGTGTGCGTCAACTTCATTGTTCGCCAACCTTAACATAATAATTATTGTTTACCAAGTTCGCCAACATTGTTTTAAATGTAATGTTGGCCAACTTACTGAAGTTTGCCAACTTAGCCAAGTTCGCCAACATTTATTTTTGTATCTTTTTATATTCACCAACATTTCCAACATTATTCTTTATTTACTGTTTGCACAGTTTGCAAAAAATATTTTTTATGTTTTGTTTAGCATGTTTGAAAACATTAAATTTACTGTAGATATAAATATATTATTATAACTTTATGGCGAAAAATTAAATTCGGATTTTGGCCTTATGTATCCGTCCTTGTCTCTGGAAATACACAAGTTGTCAACATCCGTTTTCTCTAACTTTCCCTGGAAATTGACCGCTAACTTTTTAATGAGTATTACTTGGTCATGTTGGTGCTATAGAACATTAAAATGCTGTGAAATGGTATACAGTATGTCCCTTAAGTTATTTTTGTAAGTTTCAAACATTAAATACCTACTAAAAAATTGAATTAAATTTTAGTACAAAGTTGATCACATTGACACATACTGTATTTTTAATTTAAATTATTTGCGAATATCCATGACCAGCAAATTCAAATTCAAATATATTTTATTGCTAATCAAAGCGCCCACAAGGAGCAGAACAATCAACATTAATTACATACAAATGATTACAAGTGATTCAATATGATTAAGACACAATGTTATAAAAAAAAAAAAAAAAAAATTATTAAGACAAGTAGAAGAATACAACAAGCACAGTGTTTAATAATATAATTAGGTTAAAAAAGGGGGGTCACTGGACATTACTATATATATATATCATTTAAAGAAACTTTCCTATATGAGGATAAATTTTCCAATAATTCTCTGAGTTTCTGGAGTATGAAAATATCTTCAGAGGACATTAGCAAAATAAATTGTGATTTAATATCTATTAAAACCAATAAAATTTTTAAACCGTAGTTTTATTTTATTTAAAAGTTGAAACGAATATTTGAATGTTTTTGGCACTGAAGAAGAAAATGAATTTCATCCTCAACCTCAGTACCACACAATTTACAGATACGTTCTGACACTGTTAGATTTTTGTACCTTCCCCTCTCAATTTCTAAATCGTGAGCACTGATACGGAATTTCGTTAAATAATGTCTATATCTAAAATTTTCCTGCAAAAGGTAATTTTCTAAGCAAAATCTGCTTTTAAAAAGTCTATAAGTTCTAAGCTTGTTACCATATAATTTATTGCCTCTGAAATCATTATTAAGCTCAGTTTGCCATATTAAATCATATTTTGATTGCATCTTTTTGCATAAATAGTTTTTTTAACTTCGTCTTTAAATGAAGTGTATTATTTTCATTGATGCTAATCTAAAGTATTTAAAAAAAGTTTGAATACTGGTATACCAGCTCTTTTTCTGCTCATTATGTAGAGATATTGAGAGGTTGAAACCCTCTTTTAATAATAAATCATCGGATTTTTTTAAGCGTATATAGTATTTAAACATATTTAATAAAACCTTCAAAAATAGAGTATATATCTGCCCAGTTCACCCATAACTGCAATATTGTTGCTTTTTTACTTACTCCAAGTATAAATTTACAAAAGCTTAAATGAGCGTTCTCTACTGCCAGGTCTCCACATAGTTTTTTTGAAATAGTTATCCCCTTGAGTGTTTAGTTTGTGAAAGTTAATGTCACCCCATATTTCACTGCCATACAATAAGACTGATTTAACTGTATGGTCAAAAACATGAAGTTAGTGTTTTTAGCATGTTTTAACTTATAAGAATATTCCTTTTTACTTCTATTACTGTCAGACCACTCAGGAACAAATGAGACATTTTTAAAAGAGGAGTTCCAGCCTTCACCTGTTCACGCTTAACTTTTGAGTCCACAAGCCAGACACTCAATTTTTTGAAAATTTTAGTTGGATTCTGTTGTCTTGTCATGCTTGTAGAGAGAATTTTACAAGCCCGAGAGCAATTTTACAACCAATGCCGTAGGACTTGTGGTTAAGCTTGAAGACTGGGGATGCCAACCTAGGATAAAAGGGGGAGGGTCCAACTAAATGTTCCCATTTTAATGCATAGTTTGTAAATTTAAAACCCCCACCCCCTTGACGCCAGTAAACTGGTTAATATAAAATAAATTAATGTTTTTGTTTTAAAATTATTATTTATTCCTTTTCTTATTTTGCTAGTATTTTTTGGCTTTTAAACTAGCCTAGAAACATGAGGTTTAATCTTTAATCTTCAGTGGCGGATCCAGAACTTTTCCTAAGGGGGGGGGGGGGGGGGGGGGCTGCTCCAGTCATGCTTCAATGATTCCCTATATAATCAACCTAATTTTTCCCACAAAAGGGAATGATTCACAGTGGACAGGTGTAGTTACTGATAGTGTCAGAGCTACTAAGTATAACAACTCAATATACATTAGGATTAAGACTAAGTTTAGTAAAATGGGGGAAACAGTTAAAGAATTGTGATATATTACTCTTTTTAAGGGTAAATGATATTTATGTAAAGCAAAATTATATTCGGGTGAAATTTGATCCGGTGGAAAAAATGTCACAGTAGTTGTTCTTATTTTTTTATCCGGAGGAAAATATTTTCCTGGGATATTTTTTCCTTTTTAATTCTATCTGGGTAGTTAACTTATAGAATAGTTATTAGAAAAAACTTTTCCTTTAAAAATACTATGAAATAATAATAGTGTATTTGAAATAAAGCGAAATTGTTAAAAAAAAATGTATTATAATGGGAAATAATTTCACAAATTATCCTTGAAAAAATTTCATGAACATAAGGAAGAAAACCAGAAGTTATTTCAAAGATCGTAATTGTGAAAATAATATCATGATTAAATAAGGTTAGTGAAATACATGTAAAAGTGAGTTGTTTTCAGATCTTAGTACAAATATAAATTTAAAAGTAAGGTAGAAATATAGTTGCATTACTACTGTAAACAGTAATAGAAGAATTTGCTTATGATGATATTTTTAACTATATAAATAGTTTTGTCTGGGGACAGAGATGTAGTTGTTGATTATATGGAAATCAGATAAATCATAGCAGAACAATATATTGGAACAAAAGCATGTTTAACAGCTGGATAGTTTTTACCTGTGAAATGTTATCTGTCTTATTAAATCAAGTTTTAAGTTATCTTTTTATATAAATGAATATATAGAAAATAAGATTCAATGAAAAATTTCACTATAAAATAGATTTAGAAATATATTATATTAATATCTTTAAAATTTAAATAGCTCACAATTACCTCCCTTTGATAAATTATGCAAATTTGGTCTACCTTTGTGAAACATTTTATAATTATAGTCGGGTATATATTGATTGTGAATAACTTACATAGTAGTTAATGGAACTCTATTTTACACGGTTCTGTGAAATATAGTACGGCAAATATATACCGGTACATACTATCCGCATAACACAGATAGATTTTCACTCCTCTGGAAAAAATCAACCAGTGAAATACTATGCCTGGAAAAAAATTACCCGGACAAATTATCCTCAGGATAAAATATCACAGAGGAAGAAATAAACCGTTACATTTACACTAAAACTTATATTTTTTAGCATGATTTATAAGGTAAAAGTTATAGTTTTGAAGGATTGAAACTTAGAGAACTTATAAGTTAAAATGAAGGCATATATAGAAACATAAATGGTGTTTATAATTTTAAACACATTTATTAGGTCTTTCCACTTTTCCGTGGAAAGACCTATTGGTTTTCTTCTGATTATTATTATTTTTTTCCGGCTAATTTTTTTCCTTGCTGTTTTTTTGTTTCGCAAGATGTCGCTTAGATTTTTGGAATATCATATCGAACAGTTTATACGCTTTTGAAACTGACCCTGCTTAACCGAACACTTTCTCATATAAGAGTTATCTCCCCAAACACTGTTTTTCTTGTTATCGCTTAATATTCGCAACCATATTTATTTTACCAAATTGTTCGTTATATCCTCAGGATGATTTGATTAATTTTGACCGAAGCTATCCGGAGACTCCATATGAGAGTTATTTCCCCTTTTATATTTGATATTAGTGATATGCATTTTTAACTGGAAAACCATAAGTGTTAGAGGCCTAGGGTCTTTTGATTTGAGGTCCTTGGTCCCAAAAAATGAAAATGAGGTAAAGGTCAAAGGTCAAGGTCATGATTAAAATTTTGATTTTGGCTTGTTATCTCTTATTTTCAGAAATCATATGAGATATCGACAAAATATTTTCACAAAATTGTTAGTTACGACATGTCCTAACACATAAATCTTAGTCGAAAGGGTACGTAGACATTTGGCGCGAGTTTTCCCCCTTTTTATATCTAATATCATATGTAGGGCAATATAACTCATTAACAATATAAAGTAGAGGACTAGAGTCTTTTTATTTGAGGTCCTTGGTTTATGACCTTAAAATTGAGCTCAAGGTCATATGCTTATTTAACGCTCTAGATTTTGACCTTTGCTTTTACCTCATATGTACGCATGATAAAGCCATGGGACTTTTTGCATTAGGTTGTAAGCAATGTGACCTTTAAAAAAACAACCGGAAGTGACATTTTGTCAACCGGAAGTAGCTATTTTTTGTACTAAATCAATGTAAAAGTATATAGAACCATATATTTTTGGAATCAGTATCAAGTAAACTATCAAACAATACCAGAAGTAAACTTTTTAAACCGGAAGTAAAAGATTATCTCCCTTTTTAGCTCACCTGACCTGAAAGGTCAAGTGAGTTTTTCTCATCACTTGGCGTCCGTCGTCCGTCGTCCGTCGTCCGTAAACTTTTACAAAAATCTTCTCCTCTGAAACTACTGGGCCAAATTCTACCAAACTTGGCCACAATCATCCTTGGGATATCTAGTTTAAAAAATGTGTGGCGTGACCCGTCAAACCAACCAAGATGGCCGCCATGGCTAAAAATAGAACATAGGGGTAAAATGCAGTTTTTGGCTTATAACTCAAAAAACCAAAGCATTTAGAGCAAATCTGACATGGGGGTTAAATTGTTTATCAGGTGAAGATCTATCTACCCTGAAATTTTCAGACGAATCGGATAACCTGTTGTTGGGTTGCTGCCCCTGAAATGGTTATTTTAAGGAAATTTTGCAGTTTTTGGTTATTATCTTGAATACTATTATAGATAGAGATAAACTGTAAACAGCAATAATGTTCAGCAGAGTAAGACCTACAAATAAGTCAACATGACCAAAATTGCCAGTCGACCCCTTAAGGAGTTATTGCCCTTTATAGTCAATTTTTAACAACTTTTCATCATTTTTTGTAACTTTTCTAAAAATCTTCTTCTCTAAAACTACTTTGCCAAATTTAATCAAACTAGGCGACAATTATCATTGTGGTTTATAGTTTAAAAAATGTGTCCGATGACCCAGCCTACCAAACAAAATGGCCGACATGGCTAAAATTAGAACATAGTGGTAAAATGCAGTTTTTGCTTTATATCTTTGAAACCAAGACATTTAGGGCAAATCTTTCAAGATTTTAATGTCCATCAGAATAAGATATATCCCCTCACAAATTTTCAGTTGAATCGGACAACCTATTATCTTGAATACTATTATAGATAGAGATAAACTGTAAACAGCAATAATGTTCAGCAAAGTAAGATCTACAAATAAGTCAGCATGATCAAAATTGTTAGAGAACCCCCTAAGGAGTTATTGCCCTTTAGAGTCAATATTAAACAACTTTTCCTCATTTTTGTAACTTGTATAAAAATCTTTTCTAAAACTACTTGGCCAATTTAACCAAACTTGGCCACAATCATAATACTAGGGTATCTATTTTTAAAAAGAGTGTCTAATGACCCCGTCTACCAACAAAGATGGCCGACATCAGTAAACACATTAACAGGTGAGCGACACAGGCTCTTGAGAGCCTCTAGTTTATATATTTTTCTATATAGAAACCATATATTTTTGGAGTCAGCGTAGAATAAGCTGTCATTTGATACTGAAACTGACATTTAAAATCAAATTTTAATATTTTCATTTTTAAATAGATTCTTACTGGTGGAAAGACCTTCAATTGTTCTCTGAACAATTGGTTTTTAATTGTATCATGTTATGGTGTTTTAATGGAGATGAAATTATAAAACAAATATTTGATTACATGTGTATTCATTGGTCTACACTATATTTTAATTTTTATCATTATCCGCATGATTTTGATTTTTCTTTTAATCTGATGTTCAGTAATTGTCGTTTGTTTATGTGGTTCATAAGTGTTTCTCGTTTTTTATGTAGATTAGACCATTAGTTTTCCTGTTTGATTGTTTTTTTCACTAGTAATTCTTGGGGCCCTTTATAGCTTGCTGTTTAGTGTGAGCCAAGGCTCCGTGTTGACAACCGTACTTTTACCTATAATGGTTTACTTTTATGAATTGTGACTTGGATGGAAAGTTGTGTCATTGTAACTGATACCACATCTTCTTCTATCTATCATGTCTATGACATCCTGTTTGATATAAAGTTAAAAAAAAGGATAGAAATTTATGTTTTCTTGAATTTGACAGTTATATATGCATATGATGTCAAGATAAACCTGCTTTTCATTTAAGCATTTTTTTTTAACATATATCTTGGGAGTTTTATAGCACTATTTTATTTTTATTAAGTTTTTTTATAAAATTATAAAATGTTTTTGAAATTTGAGGATACATGGTTAAATTAATTTTAAAAGCTTGTAAACAGGAGAAAATTTGTTTACCTCCACTCTTCCAGCTTTGTGCAGTGATGGTTATTTTTTTTTTAAATACAATGAAATCTTATGTGAAATTTTGCTGATTTACTGGACAGGATAAAACTTTATTCATATCAAGTATTTTTTTATTTGAATATGTTGACACAAATAAATTATGCACACTTTAAAATTTTTTTTTTTACAAAGACTGATATCATAAATATATAGGAAAACAATGGTGGTATTAATTCAATAATAATACAATAGTAAACATGGTAAAGTTAAATATATGCATTGAAATTTTGACAATTTTTATTTTTGACTTATAGTTCTCTATAGATTGGAAATTTGCACTTTATGTTGTTTTTATGCAATTTACTAATGAACTTATAAGCCAATGCTTTATTATGTTTATTGATATGCTTTAACCATTGTTACTGCATTACAAAATAGTGATCAATTTAAATATTTGTAATATATTTATTTTTCTGTTTAAGAATTATGGTACTTTATAAATATGAAAGTAGGCATAGAATGTTGATGGTTATAAATGCCTGAAAACGCGAAACCCAATTTGATGTTAATTAAATTTTACAACTTAATTCTTGTTACCTTTTAATGTATTACAATGTACCTTAACATTTGTCATAAATGTACAACATGTACATAGATAAAAACTTTAATAAAGAAAAATTATGAGTAGGAATAGTTAATTTCCGTACATAACTTTAGTTTAAGTGAATGGATCTGTATGAAATTTAAACTCAAGGATGGAAACTTGAAAAGTAAAGTTGGGATTGATTTTGGGGGTTATGTTCCAAACAGTTTAGGAATTAAGGTCCTAAAAAGGGGTCCAAATAAGCATTTTTTTTGAAGATATTAATTTGATGTTTGGTTTTTTATTTTATCATTGCAAGTTACAAAGAAGTTTGAATTTTGTTGCAGTGTAATGATTTTGGGCAGAGTTATGGTCCCTTTACTTTTGAAAATTCACTAAAATAATCAGTTTTCCCAGGAACATATATATTAACGTTAGATATACTGTTCCCAGGTTTTCCTCACCTTTTTTGTCATTTTTGAATATATGGATTTGATAATTAGTATATAAATTTACAAGTAACAGTTCAAGTTTAAATTTTTTATTTGGTCTGATAATTTTGTGCAGAGTAATGGTTGTTGGGATTAGAAAATTATCTGAAATAATCAGTTTTAAACACTTTTTTTGTCATGCTTAAATACATTGACTTGATATTTGTTTTAATGTTTACAATGACAAGTTATAAATCAAGTTACAATTTTGTTCCAATACAATGAATTTTTTTAATTTGTAGGGGATTTTGCATTGCCATGCAATACTCACAGAATGTTTGTTGTACGCCCGTTTACAGTCAGGGGTACTACTTGTACAATTTATTTTTATTTACTTGAAGAAGTAAAAAAAAAATAAGTAAATAAATAATTTTTGAATAATCTCCCCTTAATTTTCTTAAAAATTTACTTGTATAAGTAAATTTTTCTTACAATCCCACAAAAGTCTTTAAGTTTTGAGATGTAAATTTATGCCTTTCATGATTTTTCCCTGGTTTACTGATTTTTTTTTTATTAGAGTTCAATGTTTCATCTCATTAGTTCAACAAAGAAACTGATTGCGCAAAGATCTTAAGGGGGCTCCTGGGTATAAATGAATTTTTTTTTTCTAATATAGGATTTCGCTATATTTTTTCATAAATGAACTTTATCATATACTTAAAAGAAAAATGAAATAAAAAATGGGGTCACCGTTCATTTAAGCTAAAATCTGCCTCTAGAAGAAGCATACATTTTTGTTAATGTCCTTTTTTTCTGTTGAACTAATAGGAGAAAAAGAGGAAATATCGAAATAAAAAAATAACCTAATATAAGAAATCGCTTAAATTTAACAATTATTTAGTTTATGTACAGCTTATTTGAAAACAATAATAAACAATATAGGTCACCGATGAGTTAAAAAAGATAGTTCAAATTTAAGGCCAAAAAATGGCATTTTTGCACCAAAGGGAGATAATTTGGAGCTTTTTCAATTTTTAAAGTCATCTGGGGCCAAACCAAATAATTTTTTTGGGTTGTTTTTTGTACCATATCATAAAGTAACAACTAATAGTGTAATAAATAAAATTTGTAATGAAAAAAATAAAGGTTTAATTTTTTGCTAAAATTTTTGTACCCATGAGCCACCTTAAGTAATTGCGCAAGGCCTTCAAAAATTGCTCCTTGGGAGCATGTAAATGAGCAGTGTTCTGAAGATAACAGACAAATGAGATTTTCATGGTCTATTAAATTACACTTAAATGATTAGTAAAGACATCTGCAAAGGGCAGATAATTTAAAATTCTATTACAGCAAAGAAATTATAAAAATTTAATAAAAGAAGATAGGATGACTTTTTTACTTTCAAAAGTAAAAAAATCTGAATGTTTAAGGGACATAACTCAGCCAATATTATTTTAAAAATATATTTAAATTAATATTACTTCTGCAAGTAATTAAAAATAACTTGTACAAGTAATACTCCTGACTGACGTATTATGGTTTATCATTGAAAGTTTGTCCGTCTGTGTGTTCGTTCGTTTTTAACATGTTGGACATTAACTGAAAAACGCTTTAACTAATATGCATAAAACTTTGGTAAATTGTTTATATCTATTGACGTGAGTTGCTTTTCTTTTTTATAATGATATACTGGATTTACCGTTTCCTACTTTTATTTATTAAAAAAGGGGAGATTCTCCAGTTTACAGACAATAACCTTAAAAATAATTTCACCAACTTGCAAGAAACTGTGGTGAATTGTTAAATTCTATTTACATGAGCTTCCTTTTGATTTTTATAAATTTTATACTATACCTTTTTTGATTTATGGGGTTTAATTCTATACAAAAAGGGGGATTTTCCAGTTTTCGGACAGTAACTTAAAAATGTCAATTTAAATTGTTTATATCTATATTGTTGTAAGCTTTCTTTTGGTTTTTATAAATTGAAGATTTTACGTTTCCGAGTTTGGACAATATCCTTAAAGTGCTTAAAGCAGTTTTTATTAAGATTTGATGACTTATTTTTATTTATTAAGATAACCTCCCTTTAGTTTTTTTTATAAATTTTTGATGAAACATTGAGAAGTTATTGAATAAAATTGAGAAAGGAAATGGGGAATGTGTCAAACTGACAAAAGATTTACTAAGTATTGCCCAACAGCATACTAAGTATTGCCCAACAGCATACTTAGTATTGCGCAACAGCACAGTGTATTGCACAACAGCAAGAAATCTTTAGTTGAATATAAATTGAATTTATACAATGTTCATTTAAAATTGTCTATTTACATGGTTTACTTTAACAAAAATATAATCTGAAACTTGTAGGTAAAATTTTACCAGACATGGCTACAATAATAATTGGAGTATGTATTTTTTTTGTAAAATATGTACTCTGACCCTGTCCGCCCGCCAATGAAGATGGCAGACATGGTAAAAAAAATAACACAGTGTAAAATGCAATTTTGTCTATTATTTAGTTATTAACTGTAATGAATTGAGATAATCTGACAAGAGCAATGTTGGAGAGTATGTGTCCTCTGTAGAATATGCACTTAGACTAAGGTCAACAACACAGGCTCTTTAGACTAGTGTGGATCTAGCCGGCGTTAATATTCATGAGGCTAGCCGTCAATAATATTCATGAGATCAAAACCGCGTTCGATGAAACGTTTTGGGTAGTTATTAGATTGTGACAATAAAATAACTTTTGCTGTTAATATCCATTATGGTTATGCTATTTATAGCAATATAAAGTAATTAGGAAATAGTAAGCCAATAGGTGTCTTCTGCAAGGTCCGCGTCATTTAAAATGAAAGTAAATGAAAAGTTTAATTGCATTGCCTCACACAACATAAAACAATTATGAACATTAAAATGTTGTTATTATTGAATCAATGTAAACTATAGTAATTAAAACAAGATGATTAAATATAGGGTAATTAAATGGAATTAATTGTCATATGGGCATTCCATAATCTGTTCGTTGTCTACATATATAGTCCAATTCTAAAACTAAAATATACAATACATACGATAGTATCACACAATTAAAAAGATCAGAAAAACAGGAAACATAGTTTATTGAAGGAATATGATAAACAGAAAAATAGAAACTGTCAATTACTATTTCAATGACATAATTCTTCAAAATTACGGAGATCAATAAGAGTCTTTAATCTCAACATTACCAGTCCATTTAATTGCCTCTAAAATGGCCCATAGCACTTATGCCCTAGACCCGTACGAGTTACTCAGAAAAGGATAAGGGGGTACCCTGGTATATCACAAATTCGAAAATGAACTATTGCCGGCTGGCCAAACGAAGAGATTCTCCACGTGGGCAATGATACCAGAGGAAGAGGTTCTTATTGCCTTTAAAATGGCCCATAGCACTTATACCCTAGACCCGTACGAGTTTGTCAGAAGAGGATTCAAAGGGGGGATATGGTATCCCGGATACAACGAATTCGAACTGAACTATTGCCGGCTGGCCAAACTAAGAGATTCTCCACATCGACCATTGTACCAGAGGTAGAGGTTGGTATTGCCTCTAAAATGGCACATAGCACTTATGCCCTAGACCCGTACGAGTTAGTCAGAAAAGGATAAAGGGGGGGGGGGGGTACCCTGGTATATCACAAATTCGAAAATGAGCTATTGCCGGCTGGCCAAACGAAGAGATTCTCCACGTGGGCAATAAAACCAGAGGAAGAGGTACTTATTGCCTTTAAAATGGCCCATAGCACTTATACCCTAGACCCGTACGAGTTTGTCAATAGAGGGTTCAAAGGGGGGATATGGTATCCCGGATACAACGAATTCGAACTGAACTATTGCCGGCTGGCCAAACTAAGAGATTCTCCACATCGACCATTATACCAGAGGTAGAGGTTGGTATTGCCTCTAAAATGGCACATAGCACTTATGCCCTAGACCCGTACGAGTTAGTCAGAAAAGGATAAGGGGGGGGGGGTACCCTGGTATATCACAAATTCGAAAATGAACTATTGCCGGCTGGCCAAACAAAGAGATTCTCCACGTGGGCAATGATACCAGAGGAAGAGGTTCTTATTGCCTTTAAAATGGCCCATAGCACTTATACCCTAGACCCGTACGAGTTTGTCAGAAGAGGGTTCAAAGGGGGGATATGGTATCCCGGATACAACGAATTCGAACTGAACTATTGCCGGCTGGCCAAACTAAGAGATTCTCCACATTGACCATTATACCAGAGGTAGAGGTTGGTATTGCCTCTAAAATGGCACATAGCACTTATGCCCTAGACCCGTACGAGTTAGTCAGAAAAGGATAAGGGGGGGGGGGGTACCCTGGTATATCACAAATTCGAAAATGAACTATTGCCGGCTGGCCAAACGAAGAGATTCTCCACGTGGGCAATGATACCAGAGGAAGAGGTACTTATTGCCTTTAAAATGGCCCATAGCACTTATACCCTAGACCCGTACGAGTTTGTCAGTAGAGGGTTCAAAGGGGGGATATGGTATCCCGGATACAACGAATTCGAACTGAACTATTGCCGGCTGGCCAAACTAAGAGATTCTCCACATCGACCATTATACCAGAGGTAGAGGTTGGTATTGCCTCTAAAATGGCACATAGCACTTATGCCCTAGACCCGTACGAGTTAGTCAGAAAAGGATAAGGGGGGGGGGGTACCCTGGTATATCACAAATTCGAAAATGAACTATTGCCGGCTGGCCAAACGAAGAGATTCTCCACGTGGGCAATGATACCAGAGGAAGAGGTTCTTATTGCCTTTAAAATGGCCCATAACACTTATACCCTAGACCCGTACGAGTTTGTCAGAAGAGGGTTCAAAGGGGGGATATGGTATCCCGGATACAACGAATTCGAACTGAACTATTGCCGGCTGGCCAAACTAAGAGATTCTCCACATCGACCATTATACCAGAGGTAGAGGTTGGTATTGCCTCTAAAATGGCACATAGCACTTATGCCCTAGACCCGTACGAGTTAGTCAGAAAAGGATAAGAAGGGGTACCATGGTATATCACAAATTCGAAAATGAACTATTGCCGGCTGGCCAAACGAAGAGATTCTCCACGTGGGCAATGATACCAGAGGAAGAGGTACTTATTGCCTTTAAAATGGCCCATAGCACTTATACCCTAGACCCGTACGAGTTTGTCAGTAGAGGGTTTAAAGGGGGGATATGGTATCCCGGATACAACGAATTCGAACTGAACTATTGCCGGCTGGCCAAACTAAGAGATTCTCCACATCGACCATTATACCAGAGGTAGAGGTTGGTATTGCCTCTAAAATGGCACATAGCACTTATGCCCTAGACCCGTACGAGTTAGTCAGAAAAGGATAAAAGGGGGGGGGGGTATCCTGGTATATCACAAATTCGAAAATAAGCTATTGCCGGCTGGCCAAACGAAGAGATTCTCCACGTGGGCAATAAAACCAGAGGAAGAGGTACCTATTGCCTTTAAAATGGCCCATAGCACTTATACCCTAGACCCGTACGAGTTTGTCAATAGAGGGTTCAAAGGGGGGATATGGTATCCCGGATACAACAAATTCGAACTGAACTATTGCCGGCTGGCCAAACTAAGAGATTCTCCACATCGACCATTATACCAGAGGTAGAGGTTGGTATTGCCTCTAAAATGGCACATAGCACTTATGACCTAGACCCGTACGAGTTAGTCAGAAAAGGATAAGGGGGGGGGGGGGTACCCTGGTATATCACAAATTCGAAAATGAACTATTGCCAGCTGGCCAAACGAAGAGATTCTCCACGTGGGCAATGATACCAGAGGAAGAGGTTCTTATTGCCTTTAAAATGGCCCATAGCACTTATACTCTAGACCCGTACGAGTTTGTCAGAAGAGGGTTCAAAGGGGGGATATGGTATCCCGGATACAACGAATTCGAACTGAACTATTGCCGGCTGGCCAAACTAAGAGATTCTCCACATCGACCATTATACCAGAGGTAGACGTTGGTATTGCCTCTAAAATGGCACATAGCACTTATGCCCTAGACCCGTACGAGTTAGTCAGAAAAGGATAAGGGGGGGGGGGGGTACCCTGGTATATCACAAATTCGAAAATGAGCTATTGCCGGCTGGCCAAACGAAGAGATTCTCCACGTGGGCAATAAAACCAGAGGAAGAGGTACTTATTGCCTTTAAAATGGCCCATAGCACTTATACCCTAGACCCGTACGAGTTTGTCAATATAGGGTTCAAAGGGGGGATATGGTATCCCGGATACAACGAATTCGAACTGAACTATTGCCGGCTGGCCAAACTAAGAGATTCTCCACATCGACCATTATACCAGAGGTAGAGGTTGGTATTGCCTCAAAAATGGCATATAGAACTTATGCCCTAGACCCGTACGAGTTAGTCAGAAAAGGATAAGGGGGGGTGGGGGTACCCTGGTATATCACAAATTCGAAAATGAACTATTGCCGGCTGGCCAAACGAAGAGATTCTCCACGTGGGCAATGATACCACAGGAAGAGGTTCTTATTGCCTTTAAAATGGCCCATAGCACTTATACCCTAGACCCGTACGAGTTTGTCAGAAGAGGGTTCAAAGGGGGGATATGGTATCCCGGATACAACGAATTCGAACTGAACTATTGCCGGCTGGCCAAACTAAGAGATTCTCCACATTGACCATTATACCAGAGGTAGAGGTTGGTATTGCCTCTAAAATGGCACATAGCACTTATGCCCTAGACCCGTACGAGTTAGTCAGAAAAGGATAAGGGGGGGTACCCTGGTATATCACAAATTCGAAAATGAACTATTGCCGGCTGGCCAAACGAAGAGATTCTCCACGTGGGCAATGATACCAGAGGAAGAGGTACTTATTGCCTTTAAAATGGCCCAGAGCACTTATACCCTAGACCCGTACGAGTTTGTCAGTAGAGGGTTCAAAGGGGGGATATGGTATCCCGGATACAACGAATTCGAACTGAACTATTGCCGGCTGGCCAAACTAAGAGATTCTCCACATCGACCATTATACCAGAGGTAGAGGTTGGTATTGCCTCTAAAATGGCACATAGCACTTATGACCTAGACCCGTACGAGTTAGTCAGAAAAGGATAAGGGGGGGGGGGGTACCCTGGTATATCACAAATTCGAAAATGAACTATTGCCGGCTGGCCAAACGAAGAGATTCTCCACGTGGGCAATGATACCAGAGGAAGAGGTTCTTATTGCCTTTAAAATGGCCCATAACACTTATACCCTAGACCCGTACGAGTTTGTCAGAAGAGGGTTCAAAGGGGGGATATGGTATCCCGGATACAACGAATTCGAACTGAACTATTGCCGGCTGGCCAAACTAAGAGATTCTCCACATCGACCATTATACCAGAGGTAGAGGTTGGTATTGCCTCTAAAATGGCACATAGCACTTATGCCCTAGACCCGTACGAGTTAGTCAGAAAAGGATAAGGGGGGGGGGGTACCCTGGTATATCACAAATTCGAAAATGAGCTATTGCCGGCTGGCCAAACGAAGAGATTCTCCACGTGGGCAATAAAATCAGAGGAAGAGGTACTTATTGCCTTTAAAATGGCCCATAGCACTTATACCCTAGACCCGTACGAGTTTGTCAATAGAGGGTTCAAAGGGGGGATATGGTATCCCGGATACAACGAATTCGAACTGAACTATTGCCGGCTGGCCAAACTAAGAGATTCTCCACATCGACCATTATACCAGAGGTAGAGGTTGGTATTGCCTCTAAAATGGCACATAGCACTTATGCCCTAGACCCGTACGAGTTAGTCAGAAAAGGATAAAGGGGGGGGGGGGGTACCCTGGTATATCACAAATTCGAAAATGAACTATTGCCGGCTGGCCAAACGAAGAGATTATCCACGTGGGCAATGATACCAGAGGAAGAGGTACTTATTGCCTTTAAATGGCCCATAGCACTTATACCCTAGACCCGTACGAGTTTGTCAGTAGAGGGTTCAAAGGGGAGATATGGTATCCCGGATACAACGAATTCGAACCAAACTAAAAGATTCTCCACATCGACCATTATACCAGAGGTAGAGGTTGGTATTGCCTCTAAAATGGCCCATAGCACTTATGCCCTAGACCCGTACGAGTTAGTCAGAAAAGGATAAGGGGGGGGGGGTACCCTGGTATATCACAAATTCGAAAATGAACTATTGCCGGCTGGCCAAACGAAGAGATTCTCCACGTGGGCAATGATACCACAGGAAGAGGTTCTTATTGCCTTTAAAATGGCCCATAGCACTTATACCCTAGACCCGTACGAGTTTGTCAGAAGAGGGTTCAAAGGGGGGATATGGTATCCCGGATACAACGAATTCGAACTGAACTATTGCCGGCTGGCCAAACTAAGAGATTCTCCACATCGACCATTATACCAGAGGTAGAGGTTGGTATTGCCTCTAAAATGGCACATAGCACTTATGCCCTAGACCCGTACGAGTTAGTCAGAAAAGGATAAGGGGGGGGGGGGGGTACCCTGGTATATCACAAATTCGAAAATGAACTATTGCCGGCTGGCCAAATGAAGAGATTCTCCACGTGGGCAATGATACCAGAGGAAGAGGTTCTTATTGCCTTTAAAATGGCCCATAGCACTTATACCCTAGACCCGTACGAGTTTGTCAGAAGAGGGTTCAAAGGGGGGATATGGTATCCCGGATACAACGAATTCGAACTGAACTATTGCCGGCTGGCCAAACTAAGAGATTCTCCACATCGACCATTATACCAGAGATAGAGGTTGGTATTGCCTCTGAAATGGCACATAGCACTTATGCCCTAGACCCGTACGAGTTAGTCAGAAAAGGATAAGGGGGGGGGGGGGTACCCTGTTATATCACAAATTCGAAAATGAACTATTGCCGGCTGGCCAAACGAAGAGATTCTCCACGTGGGCAATAAAACCAGAGGAAGAGGTACTTATTGCCTTTAAAATGGCCCATAGCACTTATACCCTAGACCCGTACGAGTTTGTCAGTAGAGGGTTCAAAGGGGGGATATGGTATCCCGGATACAACGAATTCGAACTGAACTATTGCCGGCTGGCCAAACTAAGAGATTCTCCACATCGACCATTATACCAGAGGTAGAGGTTGGTATTGCCTCTAAAATGGCACATAGCACTTATGCCCTAGACCCGTACGAGTTAGTCAGAAAAGGATAAGGGGGGGGGGTACCCTGGTATATCACAAATTCGAAAATGAACTATTGCCGGCTGGCCAAACGAAGAGATTCTCCACGTGGGCAATGATACCAGAGGAAGAGGTTCTTATTGCCTTTAAAATGGCCCATAGCACTTATACCCTAGACCCGTACGAGTTTGTCAGAAGAGGGTTCAAAGGGGGATATGGTATCCCGGATACAACGAATTCGAACTGAACTATTGCCGGCTGGCCAAACTAAGAGATTCTCCACATCGACCATTATACCAGAGGTAGAGGTTGGTATTGCCTCTAAAATGGCACATAGCACTTATGCCCTAGACCCGTACGAGTTAGTCAGAAAAGGATAAGGGGGGTACCCTGGTATATCACAAATTCGAAAATGAACTATTGCCGGCTGGCCAAACGAAGAGATTCTCCACGTGGGCAATGATACCAGAGGAAGAGGTACTTATTGCCTTTAAAATGGCCCATAGCACTTATACCCTAGATCCGTACGAGTTTGTCAGTAGAGGGTTCAAAGGGGGGATATGGTATCCCGGATACAACGAATTCGAACCAAACTAAGAGATTCTCCACATCGACCATTATACCAGAGGTAGAGGTTGGTATTGCCTCTAAAATGGCACAGAGCACTTATGCCCTAGACCCGTACGAGTTAGTCAGAAAAGGATAAGGGGGGGGGGATACCCTGGTATATCACAAATTCGAAAATGAACTATTGCCGGCTGGCCAAACGAAGAGATTCTCCACGTGGGCAATGATACCAGAGGAAGAGGTACTTATTGCCTTTAAAATGGCCCATAGCACTTATACCCTAGACCCGTACGAGTTTGTCAGTAGAGGGTTCAAAGGGGGGATATGGTATCCCGGATACAACGAATTCGAACTGAACTATTGCCGGCTGGTCAAACTAAGAGATTCTCCACATCGACCATTATACCAGAGGTAGAGGTTGGTATTGCCTCTAAAATGGCCCATAGCACTTATGCCCTAGACCCGTACGAGTTAGTCAGAAAAGGATAAGGGGGGTGCCCTGGTATATCACAAATTCGAAAATGAACTATTGCCGGCTGGCCAAACGAAGAGATTCTCCACGTGGGCAATGATACAAGAGGAAGAGGTACTTATTGCCTTTAAAATGGCCCATAGCATTTATACCCTAGACCCGTACGATTTTGTCAGTAAAGGGTTAATAGGGGGATATGGTGTCACGGTATACAACGAATTCGATCTGAATTATTGCCGGCTGGCCAAACTATGAGATTCTCCACGTGGGCCATGATACCAGTGGTAGAGGTAGGCATTTCCTCTAAAATGGCCCATAACAATCATGCCCTAGACCTGTGCAAATTTGTCAGCATACGATTTAAAGGGGGATATAGTATCCCGGAGTACAACGAAGTCAAAATGAAATATTGCCAGCTGACCCACTAAGATAATCTAAACGTGGACCATATTAGCAGAGGTAGAGGTAGCCATTGCCTTTAAGATGGGCCATAGCACTAACCCTGATTGCGTTGTCAAACATATCAGATGTATGGAATAATGTTGCCTCGAAAATTACCCATGGTTTTTATGTCCTAGACCCGTACCTGTTGAACAGCAAAGGGAAGTACTCTTGTATATCACAAAGACCAAACTAAGAGTTTCTCCTTGTGGGCTAACAAAAAGATTAGGGTAGGTATTTTCTCTAAAAAGGCCCATGTATCGTATATCATAGATCCGTACGTATTGGTAGGAAAAGGGTAAGGGAAGTACTCTTGTATATCAAAATATTCAAACATACTTTTACTTGCTGGTCATTTTAAAGGTAATTAGTACCTTAACCTCTGTATC
Organism: Mytilus galloprovincialis; assembly: GCA_037788925.1. NCBI lineage: Eukaryota > Metazoa > Mollusca > Bivalvia > Mytilida > Mytilidae > Mytilus > Mytilus galloprovincialis. Next base: position 39,850,108 of record CM075333.1, on the reverse strand, counting down.
ATGGTCCACGAGGAGAATCTTTTAGTTTGACAAGTCGTCAATAGTTCAATTCGACTTTGAGATATATAAAGGTGCCCATCTTTCTCTTTGCTGACTAGGTCGTACGGTCTAGGGTATAGTAGTATGGGTCATTTTAGAGGCAATTCCTATTTCTTCCTCTGATATAATGACCCACGTGGAGAATCTCTTAATTTGGCCATCCGGCAATAGTTTTTTTCGACTTCGTGATGAATCGGAGTACCACAACCCTTGTTATCCCCTCCTGACAAACTCGTACGGGTCTAGGACATAAGTACTATGGGCCATTATACAACTACTACATATACCTCTTGTGTCATGACCCATGTGGAAAATGTCTTGGTTTGGCCAGTTGGCAATAGTTCATTTCGACTTTGTGATATATAAAGGTACCAACCTTATCCTTTCCTGGCTAAGTCGTACGAGTCTAGGGCATTAAAGATTTTTGTCATTTTTGAGGCAATGGATACCTCTCCCTCTGATATAATGACTCGTGTGAATAATTCTTTCTATTCAAGCTCTAATGTCAACATGTCACACATGTTACAATGAATATGGGCAGCGAGAACGTTGCGTTTGTGATTTTGATCTTAACATACTTGGGCCGCACATGAATTACTTTAAAATAAATGAAAGTGATCGCAACATTAATTATTAAAGTTCTAATAAAATAAATTACTAGTAAAATTTTAAAGTTTATATGTAAAATATTTAACAGCCCACGGTTTAAATTCATTTTAATGTCCATATGCTAATCACACGTTATCATTTTACTTTTCACGATTTATATTTAACACATGTTAGTCTATGTTTCTATTTTCGTCTTTTCCTCACTCTGAGCTGCTATATTTTCAATTCCAAAGAATTCAAGTTTGATGATTGGTCTAGATATCAAACCAGTTTTTGTTCGAATTATGGCTGATCGTGTAAGTCCATCTTTGCCGTAAAATAATTTGTCAATGATCGCCAAAGTCCAATTTACTCTAGATACATAGTCCTGAATCTGAACTACATATTTCCGACGTTAATGTTCTATGTGTTTCAATCTGTGTATCGGTAATATTTCCTAAGCGAATTTATGTATTCCTGCTTTCATCTTTTTATGTAGTTTTTAAGAATTAATGAAAGAAACTTCGATTGTCTAGCCAGTTACTGGTTCATGCGTAGTGTCTTTGGTTCCTGGTTGTAAACTACAGTCTTTAAGGCCGTTATACGGTAGCGTCTTGGTCCGTTTTCAATATAATAAATGTGACGGAGTAAGGGGTTCGTCGTCCGCGTTTGATCCGATGAAACGTATGTTAGTGGGCGATCACTGAGTAAACGTTCTACTTCAGTCATTATCGTGTTGAGTGTTTTATTGTCCATATGTGCTCGTTTAATGCAGTTTTTCGTTATTCCTCTCAATCTCTCCCACCATCCACCGAACAAAATTGTTCCATAAGGATTAAGCTTCTCGGTTACATGATGATTTTGATAAATGTTCAATTTCTTATGCTCTCGCATCATACAAATCATTTACAAATACTAAACGTGATGCATGGAAGAAGTCTAACAAAGCTCTTTGTTAATTAAAGCTCGATATAATATTGTCAACATAAAAGTATTTCTTTAACATTGCTGTCCAGTCTGTTGAATTGCAGTCAAATGTTTACGTATAACAGCATTTAGGATAAACGGAGAGAAAGTTGCTCCAAATTATACTGACTTGAATCTGTTTGCGGTTAGTTGACTATTTGGGTCATCCGGGTTACTACGCATGAGAGAATCTGGTAACATCACGATCCTCTTCATCCAGCCCATAATAAGTAAGGCTTTTTTCTATACCTGTCGAGACGGCGTATTTGTGCATTCTAAATCGGAGAAAAATTCCGGTTAAATCATTAAAGTTTGGCCAAAGATCCATCAAACAATCATTTAAGCTTAGAATAATAGGTGAAGGTTTGCAGCTACAGTCAAATACAATTCTGATTGGCGTGGTTGACGACTTTTTACGGAAATGATGGTGCGGTATGGAATGAACAATTGTTTTGGCTGATCGTTCATCAACCCTCTCGATAAATCTACGTTTTTCTTGTTCATTAATAATTTTTCCGTTTTTCTGTAAAAGTGTAAGTTCACGATTAAGACGCTTAATGACATTTTCTGTTCTCCGTTATTCAATACTTCTGTTGTCTAGTAAGGTGTGGTGTTCCTCCTTACAAGGTAACTTATCAACATATCTTTATGTTTCCATATGGTAACCTCTGCCATTTGATTTATATACATCTTGGAATTGTCTGTTTTCAGATTTGTTGTCACTATTATTTATACTAGCAGCTTCAACTTCCATAAATTTCTCCATTATAAAAGTTCTACTCTTCAACTTTGTGACCTACTAATATGTTCATCATTGACGTAAGTGTGTGATCTGGATTTGCAGGTATTCAATTGATTGTGCCGGACAGAATGTTACGGATTTCCGACTTGACGGTAGTAGGTCCTGTTCCTCATACTATTCTATCATCGACAATTGACCAGTAATAATCGAATTAGATATAATTCAATAGAGAATCTTCAACCATTGGGTCATGTGAGACCGGATGGTCTAATTTCAAGCCAAACAAATACTTTAAATTTGTTATATTACGTACATAAGTCTTCATTGGTACAGCTATTTCTGGTACAATCAAAACGTTGATAGGTAATTTGCCGTTGTCTGTGCCATCACTTGTGTCACAAAATCCTGACAAGTTTATGGTCTTCTGTCTGGTAATTGTCAAATCAAGCTCTGTAGCTTATTTTTCAGTGATGAGGGCATCTGTGCGCCCTTGTCAAATAATGTGTTTGTGTAAGTACATTGAATGCCCGAACTTACTTGCGCTACGACAGTTTTTAGTCTGTGTCTGTGAGTGAAGAACTGTACCCGTTTTCTTCGCGTTGTGTTGTGTTTACTGAATTGTGTTACTAGTAATATATTCATTAATGTTACTCTGTTTTTCATCTTTTTAACCTCGTCTTTGCATAAACTAGTATGCTGCTTTATTTTACATTTCCTGCAACTTTTGTGTGATTTGCAATCAGCTATATTGGGGGTCAAAGACAGTTAAAACATAAACGATGCTGTTTAACAACAGAAATATTTGCTGTTTGATCAATTATCTTAGTGCAATTAACGGGAACATGTGATTCGTTACAAAAGTACACATGATTTTACGTTTATTTGTGTTGATTTATTTTGTACGTACCTTTGCATTGGTGTGAAATGCTGCTGTAGTGGTTTAAGTTTCCGTATGATCAGAGGAATTGCCTCTCTCCATAATGTTGAGTTCTTGAGATAGTATATGTAGTAGTTCATTTAATTGCCAACTATTTGATTCATGGTGTCTTGTAAGATTTATGCGTACGTCCCCGGTAACTTTTTCAATATGATAGGGACCAATAATGGGTCATATGTATTCTCTGTCTGACCAAGGGATTCTAAACCACGTACATATGTTTCAATTTTGTCGTAAAAAATAACGTAAGCTTTTGTATGAAGGTATGTAAAATTATGCATTCATGTACGTTTGCGTGATGTTGCGAACTTGTGGCATTTGTGTTTAGCGTTGATGTTTGTACTTAGATAAATTTTGCTATTGGCTGTATTTTTTTTCTAAATTAAATAAATAATCATCAGAGTTAACGATTTCTGTTTCGAAGGTTATTGGAATCAACAAGTTTTGTGCCGCTCTCCCCATTTTTCGTCGAATTTCTGGAATATTCCGGAGACGGCACTACTATGTCCTGCTAGTATCGATTTCAGCTGTAAATTCATCCTGGTCACTTGACACCAATATCGTTAAGAGGTTCACTTGACACCAATATCGTTAAGAGGTTACATCGGACAACTATATAGCTAACAATAACAAAAGCGAATAGAATGTATGTATATCTGTTTTGACTCTAATGTCAACACGTGACACTGACGTAACATTACAATGATTAACAACAGCGAAAACTTGATCAATTACTCCTTAACATATTGTCTAAGTATCGGTACCCAATACGATTGTAATACGTAAGTAAGCGTAGCATTGAGTCCGAATTAAGTGAACGCTCGTGTGCGTCTGTCACTATCAGTTTGGTAAGTAAATGATTCGCAGGTAATAAATACGGAAATTTGGTATTCTCTAAAATGATTCCGCTGTGAATCCTTCCATTGCATCTCAAAAAGCTACCGTCATCTATGAAGAGTCACAATTGTCTAGTGCTAGGATATTGCCTTGTGTTTTTATCTCAGATGTTTGGTATATCGGTATATTGGTAGTTAAATATGAACCGCTGAACGTAAGCAGTTACTCAAATCACTTTCCTGAAAATTTCAATATTTCCAATTGTCTATAACGTTACTGATATCATAGTGATCAGTATGAACTTCATTGTTTAGAAATTCCTCGTCTTCGTTTTTTTCTGTAATTGTCAATACCGTTAACTAATTCTGTCTTTTTTTAAAGGACACTATCGATGTATTGATCGACGTCAATTCCTCGTGTTAAGAGATTGGTTGGGTTGCATTCTTTTGGGCAATATCTCCATTAATGTTGATTTTGTAGATTTTGTTATTCCTCGCGCTCGATTCACAATAAATCGTTTAAACAGTTTCGATGACTTAACCAGTGCAATACTATACAGCTATCCGACCAGAAAGCCACGTTTTTACATTAGAATGTCGATTTTACATGAAAAGCTAGTCTAGTTCCAATAACTGCGGCCATAAGTTCTAGTTGCGGTTATGTAAGGGTTTTCACTTGCGCTAATCTGCTTTTCGCAATCACTAACGTAATTTCGGTTCCGTTGTTCAGATAGTCAGTCGCAAAATACGTGTAGTTCAAGGTATACCGAAGATTAGATGAAACAAAGGAAAATACAAAATTCGATCAAGTAGAAGTCATTACAACACTAGGAAAACTTGTGCAAACACAAACATTGTTTTAGGACTTGAATGAACAAATTCTAAAGTTAACGGAACCGGAAGATGTGGTAAATTAGATTATTTCATTCAGATGAATTTTCGGTTAATATGATAACCTTGATTTGTCACGTACGTAAGTTCATACAAATGTCCAAAATCCTGCAGTCCCGTCACATTGAATCAAATACTAAAGTACTAGAACGCACACTTTAAATCCAAAAACTATACCGTTTGTTTCAACGCAAAACATAGCAAACCTACACAACGCACTGTCGTTTGAAAACCAGTTTGCCCAAGCCATTCTCACAATCAACACGCAATAAAGTACATGTCCTGCAACTTTTAATCAGAGTAACGTACCAAAACTTACGCTTCTAACTTTCGAAGGCACGATTTCAGAATGGCAAACCTTCTGGGACTCATGTGAGTCGTCCGTACATCTTAACTAGTTACTTACAAATATACAAAAGTGTAACTGCTTGAAAGCTCATGAAGTAGAACACGAAGCACTAGATTTAGAAATTCCTTCGCCTATAAATCAGTAAACAAGCTGACGAAGTTTTTTACGATCAAATTGGAGGTAGCGTCAAGGTCTAGAAACTTTGGGTAAGACACATGAAACATACGGCACACTACTTCTTCCCATTATTGTCAACAAATTACCCGTTGAAGTCAGAAAATATCTCGCGCGAGAACATAGAACAAAAACGTTGGTATAACGGCCCTCCCTGAAAGCATATTAGACGATATCGTTATACCGGACACAGGACAAAAGAGTCGACATCCGAAAATGGTGAAATCTAAATCTTACAAGAATATTGAGACTAGACCTAGCGTTTAATGTCACGAAATACATCCACCAACTCATTGCAGTAAAACAGCCGACACATAATGCCTTATGAACAAATTTGTTATCTTTAACTACCTTGGTATACACAGACTAAACGAATGTAAATCTAAACGCACATTGTAATGAGAAACACCACACAAACTAATGTAATGCACGTTAAACCCATTATCTTCGAATTTGCCCAACGTTCAACTCGTGAATGACATTGATGATACGGAACATAATACTACTATTTTGTATTCTCAACGGACAGAATTGCAATCGAATGTACTTTTGAAAACTGCCGTGCCACAAGTAGGCTCAAATCAGTTCTTTATCGATACGGATATTCTTTTTGACGAAGGAGGGCAAACATCTTTTGAAACGCAAAACTTAACTAAATTTACAGATAGCGGGAACATAAATAATATATTAATCGGCATTTGGAGGTGCAGAGAAAAACGTGAGACACATAGAAAAGTCAACAATCTATCTGAAAACCGATGTAGGACACGTATTGTCAATCAAAGTACTGATAGTACAGATGATCGGCATGCCTATACAGAATCACATACGTAATATTGATACACAGAACGGTTATTTGCGTGGTTTAAAGATAGCGCACACGGTGACAAAGCACGATTCATTCGAGATATCGTTGCTGGTAGGCGCATATCACTACGGGGACATTGTTAAAGATTATATAGTCCGTGTAAACGATCCGACCGCCGTGAAATCCAATATCGGATAAATGCTTTCGGTACTTACATACGGTAAGAAAACAAACACGTCGAACACTAGTATGTGTAATGTTCTAGTATCACACAAAGTTAAAGAATTCAATCTGGAGAGATTTTGGAATTTAGATTCAATAGGAATAAATAGTAGGGAGGTAGACGAAGACGACAATGCATATATTTAAGTCTATCAGGACATATCAATTGAGTTCTGAGAAAACAAATATTCCGCTATGTTACCTTGAAAACGTGATGAATTGCCTATAAATTAAGCAGTCACGAACAGAAGGACAGAAAACGTCCTTCAAAGACTTACTCAAAACTCAGATATGTTAAAGAAGTACGGGAACATTATACAAGAACAGGAACAAAGCGGATTCATAGAGAAGGTAGATGAAACAGATGAACTTAAGAAAAGTATCACTACATTCCTTATCATCCTGTACAGAAGGAATCAAGCACTATGCCTATCAAAATTGTTTACGACTGCATTTGTCGACATCGCATAATTCGCAAAGTTTGAATGACTGATTTGTATGTGGACAACATTCTGTTTAGTTTACAGAACGAGGGTGGGCTGACTATAAGGAAGGGAGATCAATGATGGAGGAAACTGGATTCTATCTACGATCCTGGACGTCAAATCGTGTGGATATACATAAGCTAGCTAAAACGGAAAAAGTACTACTATATGCGGACAAAACAAAAGTACTTGGTATGTTATGGAATAGCTGATTCGATGATCTGATGTACCAGAAATTAATACGGCCGCTTTGTGAAAAATTGTGCAAATCATGCTACAGGAATAAAATTTGGCATAGACTCAGCTCAGCTGTTACTCTTTTATTCAAGATAAGGAGGCATTTGAAAAAAAATGTCTCACATCCGGTAAAAATCTTAAATGGCCGACATCATACTTAAATCATCCAAATATCAGAGGCTAGTGTAAGTGTGTGAAAAGCGGTTTTTATCATGCTGATATAATAATATTTGGAACAAACCTTTGTTATGTACTACTTTTGGATATTTTATATAGATTAGATGTCTTTTAAAACCCTACTTTCGGTAAAATCCGACATGGCGGACATTGTACTAAAATAAGCTTATTTTTAAAGGAGGGTATTGCTACTATCATTAAATTGTTCAGGAACCTTTCTTTGATGCTGCTAATGGATACAATACATAAGACATATGTCTTTAAAAGCATTACTTCCGGTTATAGTCAAACTGGCGGACATGAAACATCATTATTTTACTTTAATATTCAACTTTATTTCAAAATGTAAAGAAACTGTTGTTTTTTTGTGCTGGTCAGTTACCATTTGGTTTTGGCTTTAAGTTATTTTCTAAACCACCTATTGTATTCTATAGATAATGATTAAATACAAAGCTAACACTTCCGGTATATAAAACCAATTTGGAGTAAATTTCAAAGATGAGTCCTCAGTCCATATCTTCGAAATAGAGCTTTTATTTGGATAGATTGATGAAAATAAGATAAAATCACTGTAGTACTAAAACATCTTTAAAAGTACAGATCATTTATGGCCGCAAATATTCACAATCGGAAAGCTGATTTTCCTCATTTACTAAGACAGCGGCGGTATTGGTTTTTACATCAATAATGTACAAGCTCCTGATAAGGTGAAGAGACCTCACAAAGAGTTGTCCAAAGGGGTTCCAATGTTTCATATTTTCCCCGCCATTATAAGCGTCTGGAATAGTAAGCATAGAAACCAAATCTCAAGCTTGTTACTCATCCACACCGCCATGGTATATTGCACGTTTTACATGATGAAAAACATTAGACCGAGTCGTTCAAATATCATCAATAAGTCTTTCCACTTTCAAAAACATGTTTTCTTGCTTCGTAAACCCCATGTGATAAGTTTGTTCGATCTTACTACAAAACCACGTATTGTTTTATCAATGGCATTATCAAATCCATATCTGGTGATGTTGGCTGATCAATCATCATTCTAAATCATTAAGTCACATCTTCAAACGCCCTCCATGTCAACAACGAAGTTCCCTTTCAAGTAAACGTGCACTTGAAAGGTCACGGATAGATTATATCTAAGGCTTTTTCCACTTCCAAATACAAGCCAAAGTTCATCTGCCCCCTTGTCACGGAATAATGACAGCAGCATCAGTATCGACTGTTCAAGTCATGAGTCAGTTAAGTCTGTGAATCACTGCATCAGACACATGTTTTTTTTTGTATATTGATTCTATATTATAAGCCTATTCATTTTAACATGGGGCTAAACTTGAAACACCATCATGTGGTGAATAACACAAAACATCCTGAGCATTTGTTGCTACAACTAACTCTTCCTCAAAATCTATTGAGCAAGCGCCTGTGAATAAAAACTAAAAAGTTCTTTCTTAATGTCGTCATCTCTCAGAAAACTTTACCAATTTTGAGATTTGTTTCGACTCTGGATTCGTCTTTGTATTCTCTTACCCCTAAGTGTATTTCTTTTTTCTTGTGGCAGCATTCAAACTACCGGTATTGTCTATATATGCATTCATCCACTGTTACAGTTTCAAGTTGTTTCATAACGAGTATGCTGATAGGGTATTATGCCCTTATCTTAAAAAGCATAAAACTATTATGATAAAGTCTTGGATGCATATGACAGTTGTAGCAACACATGTTCAGGATATTCTATCTTTAACGCCGTGATGCGTTTCAAGTTAAACACCATATTAATACATATGTATTAAAAGGCTGACAATAGAATCATGGTGCATGTGTCTGATGCAGTGAAACACGAAATTAAACAAGTCATTATTCGAACAGTCGTTACTGATGATGCTGTCATTACTGTTTCGCTATTCCGTGACATAGGGGTAGACGAACTATGGATTGTGTTTAAGAGGAGGAAAAGCTTTGGATAAATATATATAAATGACCTTCAAAATGCACTCGCGATTAGGGATCACACACAAATATTGTGATCCATTTTCCGGTTGTGATACGGTTCTCTGTTTTCTTGAAAAGGGGGAAAAAAACTGTTTGGGAGACATTGATAGCATTTGAAGATGTGACTTTAACTTAAAGAATGATAATTGATCCGCCTAAATCACCGGTGTTTACTGTAAGATAGCAAAAAATAATCATATGGGGTTAGCATGGTTAACAAAGCAAGAAATATCTATTTACGCAAAAGGGTAGGTTAATTGAGGTTATCAACTTAGTCTAGTCTTTTCCAGCATGCAAAATGTACAATATACTAACCCACGTGTTTAGGGGACGAGCCTGAAATTGGCTCGTATGCTACCAAGTCCAGGCGCTAATGGATGACGACGGGACAAAGAGGATCACTTTTAAAAAACTCTTTCTGAGGGCTCATTTCACATTTCAATCCCCCTCCCTAAAAAATAAGCTTATTTTAGTCAATGTCCGCCATATTGGATTCTACCGAAAGTAGGGTTTTTAGAGACATTTTATCTATATAATATATCCAAAAGTATTACATAACAAAGGTTTGTACCAAATATTATTATAGCAGCATGCTGATAGATCCTTTTCACATACTGTGGATTCATTATTATTCGTGGAATACCAATTTTTCGTGGATTTCGTTGGTACAGGCAAACCACGAAATTTGATGTTCAACGAATGACAAATTTTACAAAGGCTTGTACTAGTATGCAGACTTCGGTAAAACCACGAAATTAAATATCCACGAATATGTAAGTTTCCCTGAATCCACGAAAATAAATGAATCCACAGTACTAGCCTTCTATATTGGGCCGATTAAAGTATGATGTCCGCCATTTTTTATTTAACCGGCAGTGAGACATTTTTTTCAAATGCCTTCTTATCTGAAATAAAAGAGTAATATTTCAGGAAGGTCTATGCCAATGTTCATGCTTATATCAGGATGTGCACAACTCGTCTGAAATATACTTGTGGCCGCCGGACTAAATGTGATATTCCAATACTAGACATTGTAACAAAAAGTGAGATTTTGAAAATTCTTCGAAAAAATACGATCCACTTAGAATACTCAGCCCGGTCACAATACGAACAAAGAAGCTCATACAGGATCTATGGAAAAGTGGATTGAATTGGGATAAACACGTTTCGGAAATCTCTAAGGATTACTGTAGCAAGCGACTTTGAGAAAGCGACACACAACGTATTTCCGAGATATTATTTCTCCGGTAATTCTATTTCGGAATAGTCTGGTAACAGCGCTTCTGTCTTCTGTTCTCCGATCTGACTGATTTCATTTTTTCGAGATCCGGGTCACGGTATCATAAATAAAGATGATAGTTAAGGCATTATGTACAACAACTGTTCAGCCAGTACATTAAATATACATATTCGTATTCCAAAGCGAAGTCACTGACAGTACGACGTCGACAATGGACAAGTACAATAAATCGGACGTTATGCTCCCGCGATAGGTTAACCAATAATGGCTAACGTGGAGAATCTCTTAGTATGGCCAGTCAACAATAGTTAATTTCCATTTTAACCCTCTTCTGAAAAATCTTACGGGTCTAAGGCATCAGTGCTATTATCCATTTTAAAGGTAATAACTACCTTTGTCCCTGTTATCGTGGCCCTAGTGGAGAATCTTTTAGTTTTGCTAGTCGGCAACAGTTCAATAAACCCCTTTCCCTTTGCTGACTGACTCGTACGGGTCTAGGGCATAAGTGTTATGGGTCATTTTAGAGTCAATATCAACTTCTACCTCTGGTATAATTGTCGATGTGGAGAATCTCTTAGCTTGGCCAGCCGGCAATAGTTCAGTTCGAATTTGTTGTAAACCGGTATCCCATATCCCCACTTTTAACCCTCTACTTACTTACTCATACGGGTCTAGGGTATAAGTGCTCTGGGTCATTTTAAAGTCAATAAGTACCTCTTCCTCTGGTATCATTGCCTATGGGGACAATCTCTTCGTTTGGCCAGTCGGCAATAATTCATTTCGAATTTGTGATATACTTGGGTACCCCCTCCTTATCCTTTCCTGACTAACTCGTACGGGTCTAGGGTATAAGTGCTATCGGCCATTTTAAAGGCAGTACCAACCTCTACCTCTGGTATAATGGTCGATGTGGAGAATCTTTTAGTTTGGCCAGCCGGCAATAGTTTAGTTCGAATTCGTTGTTAACCGGAATACCATATCCCCCCTTTTAACCTTCTACTAACAAACTCGTACGGGTCTAAGGTACAAGTGCTATGTGCCATTGTAAGGCAATAAGTACCTCTTCCTCTGGTATCATTGCCCACATGGAGAATCTCTTCGTTTGGCCAGCCGGCAATAGTTCATTTTCGAATTTGTGATATACCAGGGTACCCCCCTTATCCTTTCCTGACTAACTCGTACGGGTCTAGGGCATAAGTGCTATGAGCCATTTTATAGGTAATACCAACCTCTACGTCTGGTATGATGGTCGATGTGGAGAATCTCTTAGTTTGGCCAGCCGGCAATAGTTCAGTTCGAATTCGTTGTAAACCGGAATACCATATCCCCTCTTTTAACCCTCTACTGACAAACTCGTACGGGTCTAGGGTACAAGTGCTATGGGCCATTTTAAAGGCAATAAGTACCTCTTCCTCTGGTATCATTGCCCTTGTGGAGAATCTCTTCGTTTGGCCAGCCGGCAATAGTTCAGTTCGAATTTGTTGTAAACCGGTATCCCATATCTCCACTTTTAACCCTCTACTTACTTACTCGTACGGGTCTAGGGTTCAAGTGCTATGGGTCATTTTAAAGTCAATAAGTACCTCTTCCTCTGGTATCATTGCCTACGGGGACAATCTCTTCGTTTGGCCAGCCGGCAATAATTCGAATTTGTGATATACTTGGGTACCCCCTCCTTATCCTTTCCTGACTAACTCATATGAGTCTAGGGCATAAGTGCTATCGGCCATTTTAGAGGCAGTACCAACCTCTACCTCTGGTATAGTGGTCGATGTGGAGAATCTTTTAGTTTGGCCAGCCGGCAATAGTTCAGTTCGAATTCGTTGTTAACCGGAATACCATATCCCCCCTTTTAACCTTCTACAGACAAACTCGTACGGGTCTAAGGTACAAGTGCTATGGGCCATTTTAAAGGCAATAAGTACCTCTTCCTCTGGTATCATTGCCCACGTGGAGAATCTCTTCGTTTGGCCAGCCGGCAATAGTTCATTTTCGAATTTGTGATATACCAGGGTACCCCCCTTATCCTTTCCTGACTAACTCGTACGGGTCTAGGGCATAAGTGCTATCGGCCATTTTAAAGGCAGTACCAACCTCTACCTCTGGTATAATGGTCGATGTGGAGAATCTTTTAGTTTGGCCAGCCGGCAATAGTTCAGTTCGAATTCGTTGTTAACCGGAATACCATATCCCCCCTTTTAACCTTCTACTAACAAACTCGTACGGGTCTAAGGTACAAGTGCTATGTGCCATTGTAAGGCAATAAGTACCTCTTCCTCTGGTATCATTGCCCACATGGAGAATCTCTTCGTTTGGCCAGCCGGCAATAGTTCATTTTCGAATTTGTGATATACCAGGGTACCCCCCTTATCCTTTCCTGACTAACTCGTACGAGTCTAGGGCATAAGTGCTATGAGCCATTTTATAGGTAATACCAACCTCTACGTCTGGTATGATGGTCGATGTGGAGAATCTCTTAGTTTGGCCAGCCGGCAATAGTTCAGTTCGAATTCGTTGTAAACCGGAATACCATATCCCCTCTTTTAACCCTCTACTGACAAACTCGTACGGGTCTAGGGTACAAGTGCTATGGGCCATTTTAAAGGCAATAAGTACCTCTTCCTCTGGTATCATTGCCCTTGTGGAGAATCTCTTCGTTTGGCCAGCCGGCAATAGTTCAGTTCGAATTTGTTGTAAACCGGTATCCCATATCTCCACTTTTAACCCTCTACTTACTTACTCGTACGGGTCTAGGGTTCAAGTGCTATGGGTCATTTTAAAGTCAATAAGTACCTCTTCCTCTGGTATCATTGCCTACGGGGACAATCTCTTCGTTTGGCCAGCCGGCAATAATTCGAATTTGTGATATACTTGGGTACCCCCTCCTTATCCTTTCCTGACTAACTCATACGGGTCTAGGGCATAAGTGCTATCGGCCATTTTAGAGGCAGTACCAACCTCTACCTCTGGTATAATGGTCGATGTGGAGAATCTTTTAGTTTGGCCAGCCGGCAATAGTTTAGTTCGAATTCGTTGTTAACCGGAATACCATATCCCCCCTTTTAACCTTCTACAGACAAACTCTTACGGGTCTAAGGTACAAGTGCTATGGGCCATTTTAAAGGCAATAAGTACCTCTTCCTCTGGTATCATTGCCCACGTGGAGAATCTCTTCGTTTGGCCAGCCGGCAATAGTTCATTTTCGAATTTGTGATATACCAGGGTACCCCCCTTATCCTTTCCTGACTAACTCGTACGGGTCTAGGGCATAAGTGATATGGGCCATTTTATAGGCAATACCAACCTCTACCTCTGGTATGATGGTCGATTTGGAGAATCTCTTAGTTTGGCCAGCCGGCAATAGTTCAGTTCGAATTCGTTGTAAACCGGAATACCATATACCCCCTTTTAACCCTATACTGACAAACTCGTACGGGTCTAGGGTACAAGTGCTATGGGCCATTTTAAAGGCAATAAGTACCTCTTCCTCTGGTATCATTGCCAACGTGGAGAATCTCTTCGTTTGGCCAGCTGGCAAAAGTTCATTTTAAAATTTGTGATATACCAGGGTACCCCCCTTATCCTTTCCAGACTAATTCGTACGGGTCTAGGGCATAAGTACTCTGGGCCATTTTATAGGCAATACCAATCTTTACCTCTGGTATGATGGTCGATGTGGAGAATCTCTTAGTTTGGCCAGCTGGCAATAGTTCAGTTCGAATTCGTTGTAAACCGGAATACCATATCCCCCCTTTTAGCCTTCTACTGACAAACTCGTACGGGTCTAGGGTACAAGTGCTATGAGCCATTTTAAAGGCAATAAGTCCCTCTTCCTCTGGTATCATTGCCCACGTGGAGAATCTCTTCGTTTGGCCAGCCGGTAATAGTTCATTTTAGAATTTGTGATATACCAGGGTACCCCCTTATCCTTTCCTGACTAACTCGTACGGGTCTAGGGCATAAGTGCTATGAGCCATTTTATAGGCAATACCAACCTCTACCTCTGGTATGATGGTTGATGTGGAGAATCTCTTAGTTTGACCAGCCGGCAATAGTTCAGTTCGAATTCGTTGTAAACCGGAATACCATATCCCCCCCTTTTAACCCTCTACTGACAAACTCGTACGGGTCTAGGGTACAAGTGCTATGGACCATTTTAAAGGCAATAAGTACCTCTGCCTCTGGTATCATTGCCCACGTGGAGAATCTCTTTATTTGGCCAGCCGGCAATAGTTCATTTTAGAATTTGTGATATACCAGGGTACCCCCTTTTCCTTTCCAGACTAACTCGTACGGGTCTAGGGCATAAGTGCTCTGGGCCATTTTATAGGCAATACCAACCTCTACCTCTGGTATGATGGTCGATGTGGAGAATCTCTTAGTTTGGCCAGCCGGCAATAGTTCAGTTCGAATTCGTTGTAAACCGGAATACCATATCCCCCCATTTTAACCCTCTACTGACAAACTCGTACGGGTCTAGGGTACAAGTGCTAAGAGCCATTTTAAAGGCAATAAGTACCTCTTCCTCTGGTATTATTGCCCACGTGGAGAATCTCTTCGTTTGGCCAGCCGGCAATAGTTCATTTTCGAATTTGTGATATACCAGCTAGGGTTAACCCCCCCTTTATCCTTTCCTGACTAACTCGTACGGGTTTAGGGCATTAGTGCTATGGGCCATTTTAAAGGCAATGATATAAATTGTTAATGTTAAGATTAATGACTGAGATTGGTCTCCGTAATTTTGAAGAATTATATGTCATTGAAATAGTACTTGACAGTTTTTATTTTTCTGTTGTTTTTATTTTTGTATATTTTAGTTTCATGATTGGACTATATTTGTAGACAACGAACAACGAACAAATTATGGAATGTCCATATGACCATCAATTCTCTGTAATTCCTAAATTTCTATACTAGTATTCAATCATTTTTTTTATTTATTGTAGCTTACATTAATTCAATAATCACAAAATTTTAATAAGAACTGTTTTTTACTTTATTTGTTTGTTGTAATGTCCCATTAAATTTCTATATTTAATTATATTTATTTCAACTTGTTATTGCTTCAGTTTACATTATTTCTCTTATCACAGAATGTTAAAAGACCATTACTTTGTTTTATATTTATGGAAGCATTTGCATTGTTTTTATTACATTTACAATGTTATTTAAAGACGCAGACCTAGAAGTCCTTGAAGAAGACCAAAAGTTAATTTAGTAAACGCGGACCTCGAAGAAGACACCTATTGACATGCCTGTTTGAAGTAATATCACATATAAATAGGAACGTTATCTAATCATAGTTATCGTTCATAGTTTCTAACAACACTTCTTCGAACGCAAGTCATCTCATGAATATTATTGCCGGCTCATGAATATTATTGAAGGCTGGCCTCATGAATATTAACGCCGGCTGCTATCGACGGCTAGATCCACACTAGTGCTCTTTAGAGCCTATAGTTATTTTAAAGTTAAAGAATTGAATGCTTTTTAAAAAAAATTTTATGCAGATATATAATGTTACGAAGTTTTAAATGTCTGTCATATGTACATGTCATTGACCTGATTTTCACTGTTGAGTTACTGCTTTTTATTTTAAAAGCACTTGTTACATTTTATAATGATGTTTAAATGGCTGTTAGCAGGCTGGTAAGTCTTTTTTGAAGATTTTTGTATTCCTTTTTGGAAACTATTTATGGGCTATAGCTATTTAATTATAAAAAATGTAGCACTATTTAGTTTCTGGATAGGTTGCAATTGTTCAACTTGATTAAAGGTTTTAATACCAATACCCCTGTTACAGGGGTACTGTTAAGAATGTTGGCGACAGGGGTATGGGTTAGAATGTTGGCAAACAGGGGTACTGTTCAGAATGTTAGCGACGTTGCCGAACAGGGGTACTGGTTAGAATGTTGGCGACGTTGGCGACGTTGGCGAACAGGGGTACTGGTTAGAATGTTGGCGACGTTGGCGACGTTGGCGAACAGGGATACTGGTAAGAATGTTGGCGAACAGGGGTACTGGTTAAAATGTTGGCGACGTTGGTGACGTTGGCGAACAGGGGTTCTGGTTAGAATGTTGGCGACGTTAGCGACGTTGGCGAACAGGGGTACTGGTTAGAATGTTGGCGACGTTGGCGACGTTGGCGAACAGGGGTACTGGTTAGAATGTTGGCGACGTTGGTGACGTTGGCGAACAGGGATACTGGTAAGAATGTTGGCGACGTTGGCGACGTTGGCGAACCGGGGTACTGGTTAAAATGTTGGCGACGTTGGCGACGTTGGCGAACAGGGGTTCTGGTTAGAATGTTGGCGACGTTGGCGACGTTGGCGAACAGGGGTACTGGTTAGAATGTTGGCGACGTTGGCGAACAGGGGTACTGGTTAGAATGTTGGCGACGTTGGCGAACAGGGGTTCTGGTTAGAATGTTGGCGACGTTGGCGACGTTGGCGAACAGGGGTACTGGTTAGAATGTTGGCGACGAATTGGTGAACAGGTTAGAATGTTGGCGACGTTGGCGACGTTGGCGAACAGGGGTACTGTTCAAAATGTTGGCGACGTTGGCGACGTTGGCGAACCGGGTACTGTTCAGAATGTTGGCGACGTTGGCGACATTTACGAACATTTCCCCAATCCTGTACCAGCCTGCAAATATGTTACACATAAATAAATAAATAATTAATAGCCCTGGAGATGTCAATTACAACATTATTGACGTTAAAGCTTCTGTGCAGAGCTGCATCTCAAACGCTAGACTTAATCTCCAGCCTTAGAACTTTAATACTAGTACTTAAAAAACACAGCTATTTACTATTTAGACTCTATTACAACCAAAGGCCTCTTTAGAAGCTGCTGTCATAACTACAGACAAGATTAAAATGACTGTTGAAATGTCAAACAATATACTGCAAGTTTATGAATTTTTGACAGTTGTATATGTAATTGATACTAAGCTACACAAGGTCATGTTTTTCTCTGACTGTTTATGACGTCTTTACACTAAATTCATTGGATGTGTACGGATTGATAGTTTAGTCTTAGATGCATGATTTTTTTATTAGTTGTTAGTGGCTTTTAACTAGCTGTCAGATAACTGCGAGTACTCTCAAATCTGCTTCTAGTGTCTTTTTGTTGTCGGGATGTTCAAGAACCCGGCCACGTCCAATTGCATTTTTGTTCATCTGATGAGTTAAACCTTTTTCAACTGATTTTTATAGTTCGTTCTTATATTGTACTGTTATATATACCACTGTTCCAGGTAAGGGGGAGGGTTGGGATCCCGCTAACATGTTTAACCCCTCCACATTATTTATGTATGTGCCTGTCCCAAGTCAGGAGCCTGTAATTCAGTGGTTGTCGTTTGCTTATGTGTTGCATATTGAATCATATTTGTTTTCCGTTATTTATTTTTTTTATACAGATAAGGTCTTTAGTTTTCTCGTTTAAATTGTTTTACATTGTCATATCGGGGCCTTTTATAGCTGACTATGCGGTATGGGCTTTGCTCATTGTTGAAGGCCGTACGGTGACCTATAGTTGTCAATGTCTGTGTCATGTTGGTCTCTTGTGGACAGTTGTCCCATTGGCAGTGATACCACATCTTCTTTATATAGTTGAAAATTTCATTCACCAGAAGATCTCAACATTGTTCCAGAATATCTCAACCTATACCAGAAAATCTCAACATGACATACTTTATAACATATTTAGCTTTAGGAAATTATATTAGTAAAGAAAAAGAACAAACTGTAATTTTATGTTTATAATGTTTTAGAAAAATACTTATTTACTGATATATATGCTAGATTATCAATGATATCACTGTCAGTTTGTCAATAGCCGACTGCGCTGGCCACATTTACCTGTTGGAGAAAAGTCATTACGATGTCATTTTAAATCATATTCATTTGTGTTATACACGAGACAAACTGTAATTCCAATATCTATGGCATGACATTCTCCGATTTTACAAAAAACGCATTGATTTTCAGTAAATTGACGAAAATTCGACCTACCCTGTGTTTATTTTGAATATTTTGAACCAGAAAAGCTCAACAGGAAGTGCCAGAATACTTTTTACCGTCTCAACATTTTGTTGAGATTAGATGGTTTACCAGGCGTGGTTGATATTTGGATACATGGAGAGCCACACATCTTGAGAAATTAAGTATAGAAGAAAACTGTATTTTTAGAAAAAAAAACTTAATGTGTTTTTCTTGAAACGTTTTTATGATAAACGACCCCTCCCCCAATAAAATACCAACACCCACTTTTTTCGTCGTTACTGTCTCACATTTGGACTAATAAGGGCCCCATAGTTGCTTACCCTTCAGTCTAGTTTACGTTTTTTAACGATAAAACTACACATCTCGATTCCAGGGTTTTTGAAAAGGGGGGGCGAAGTTTTAAAAAAATTGCCGAGCGTAGCGAGGCGAAAAATGTTTTGGACTTATTTTAGCCTAAAAACATAAAATAAGTGTAAAATGCACTTTTTAAACGGTTACTGACGTGGGGCATGTATTTTTATATAATTCCTGTAAAGTGTAAGGGTATAACATATTTGATGCTTTATTCTCCCTATTAACTGTCTATCATAAAATGATAGTATGGATTCAAAGCTATGTACTAATATATTTGATGTGAGACTTGTCAGTGAAGAATAGACCGGGCAAATTCTCGTGTGATGTATGTTAAGTGAGCATAATTTCGTGTGATGTATGTTAAGTGAGCATATTAACCTCGTTAGATTTCTTGTCATAAACAAGATGTACACCGGGCTATTCAATACGACCGACACGAGTTAAAACAGAAGAACACGCAATTTTATTCAAATGTTTGGTTGTTATGTTTCACCAAACAAAATGAAGGGAAGTGAGGGTTTTTTAAATCAACAAAAGGCTACGAATGAGTCTGAAATGACAACGAATTTATGAACGACGGTCAGTAAATGGAGACATAAAGGCCACACCCAGCAGGCAGGTTGCAGTCTGGTCTTGAGGGAAAAAACAATATATCAGTTCTGTGAAACAGCAGAACTGCAAACCGCCCCCCCCCCCAAAAAAAAAAAATACGCCCGTTTTTTATTCATCATGTTCATTTAATGCTAAATGATTCCGTTGGAAATTTTCGTTTCTTATAGCAAAAAAGTGGATAGCAGTTTTGGTTTCAATCAAGATACGTCCAGATTTTTTGTTCAAGGCAAACATGCGTCAAATTATGTCACTCATATATATCTCAGACTTCCCCCTCAAATCAAATGGTTCGTATCTTAGACTTAAAATATACCCAGAGCTTATACTGAGTGGGAATCATTATTCAGCTACATGTATGTTATTTTAGACCACGTGAAAACTTCCACTCATCCGAAATTTCGAGTCAACCGAGTAAGATACAACGAGAGTTAATTAACTTAATTTATGTTCTTTAGAATAGGATGGGGTGGGTTAAACATGCTCAATCCTGTGTCGCTTTGAAGGTGTCATGATTGTCAGTCTCAGCGTAAGCAATGTGTTACTGTATTTTGAATTTCAACATGACTGAGTGACGTTTTTTCGACGCACTCGTCAACTCAACCATAGCGAATCACATGACTTTGACATAATAAGTAAATACCAGCGAAAAATATCTTAATAAGTAAAGAATTGTCGCATAAAAATTAAAGACACGGGAAATGGCAAAGTTCACGAAGTCTAGTCTGATTATGATCATTTTACAAAAAAAAAAAAAAGTCCGAGCAAAAGGGGGGAAAAGGGGGGGGGGGGTGGTGCATACGCCCTCTACGCCCCCTCTGGATCCTCTACTGGATTCAACCCAATTTCTCTAAAAACTAAGTTCGGAAAGTTATGTCCGTTATGGATTTTAATAGTTTCTTTACTTCCTCCAAATCCGGGCGGGAAATCATTATTTACTTCGACTTTCGAGTCACCAGCTGGCTCTTTTTAACCCTAACTTTTCTTTTGCTCCTCATTGCACTTTCTGTTGTTTTTGTGACAAGTTTTCAGGAGAAAGAGGAGTAAGGTTGGTCGGTAAAAAAACTTGTCTTCGTTGGAGCACACACGTAAATATAGCAAAAGCTGTTGGATAATGATGTTATTAAATCACAGAAAATGACGACTGGTTTTCGTTTCCATGTTGTTTATACTGTGGTTAGACGTTGTATTCCCGTAGCAGTTTTTGTTGTGTTACAGTGCATATTAATTGCAAGTCTACAACACGTCACTTTTCGAGTGTAGAGTTGGTAATGTAGCTTTGCTAACAATTTTATTTACGTTGACTTTCGTGGAAACATGAATTTCAAAATAGTACCTGTCATACCACATTAGTCTATTTTTATCACACAGTTCACCTGAATGAAATCAACAACTAAAAATTGCTACTATAGGATCGTATAGAGGTCATTTTCTAGATTGGGATTTGTCTATAAATAGCATTACAACTTGAGAAAATGCGTGCTGATAAGTATAAGCTCACTCTTAGAATAGATTCATGTATATGTATAATACATATGTTGACGATATTATTGACAGTTTTTAGATGTTTAGTATGAAATTCAAAACAGTGTAGCTGTGGCCATTGATTGACACATTAAAATCATCCATTGACTGGGACAATTTAAGTGAACGTTTGTCTGTAACAACCACTGTTCACGACGTACCTACGATAGACATTTAAACTGTGGGGTCTTCAAAGGTTTCTTAACGCCTTTAATTATAAAATAATTCAAAAATTAATCAGGAATAACCTTTGTGTTTTGATTTATATAATTGATATAAATCAAAATATCGTGTTATTTCTGATTAATTTTTCGAATTACTTTATTTAGGTGTTGAGAACCTTTGGTGACCCCATAGTTAAAGTAGCTTTAAAAAGTACATAGTGAGCATTGGTCGTTACATACAAACGTTCACCTAAATTGTCCCAGTCAATGGATGATTTTAATGTGTCAATCAATGGCCACAGCTACACTGTTTTGAATTTCATACTATATTTGTTCTATTTTGCAAGTGTCATGATATATTTTATTGATTGGAGTTGTTTCCCTTTGTGTAGTAGTATTACATGTTCATCGAAATAGTTTTAATGATAAATAAAAAATTGAGTAATTAAAGATGGCTTTATGAAATAAACTACATGTTAATTTAAATATAGAGTGATTACAGTTAAATGATGTTGTATTTTGTAAAAGGCCAAATAAATTAAAAAATACATGTATGTTTCCTAATTAAAGCAAAATGACGATTTCTGGCGCATCACTGTATTTTTCGAGATATTTTAGAAATTGGATCGGTAAATTAATAAGGTACTAAGTGATTAACTATATCAGAAGAAAATTGCTGATCGCCGTGAAACTATAGTCTATATCAAATTTTTACTGTTTTTTTGTTTATCTGTCTCAGGGGTAGGGTTCATCGATCTACTGTAAAAACGAGAATTCTGTCAAGGACTCTGTCTTTAATAATTTCTCCTCATCCTCGATAACACTGAATGTATTTATGCATATCTAAAAAAAGGGGGGCTTATTTTTGCTCATATTAGCGAATTTTTTGTATTTTTAATGGCTAAAATGTGCCAAAATGACCGTAAAATATTAAAAATTAGGTAAAAAATCAAAGGCTATACATGTTTCTCCTTAGTATCGTCGAATTGAATATTCTGAACACAATTCATATAAAACACATAACAGCAATGATGAATTCTTAGTTTCAGCATTTTTATAGTCTATTTCATAAAATATTTTGACTCTTATGCAACGGTGTCCATATATTCGCGACAAAGACATATAATTTGGACACAGTTATTAAATCATCAGCCTAAAGTCTTTAATAGACCCCAATCGAACTTCATTAATCAAAAACCGCGTTTTAAATATAACCAAACAGTCAAAATGAGCTGGTCAATGGCCCCAAGTCTGTAAAAAGTAACGTTTTCTGTAAAGGCGGGTACCTGTAAAGAAAGTCATTTTAAATGGTGAATAATTGTCTCTTTAATCCAAAATTTTGAACTTAAGCAGCAGTAGTATATAGTAATCGACTAACGTAAAGGTTGTCCGATTTTATTTCAATATGTGTCAGTATAGGTTAAAAGGAAGTAAATATAGATCGCTGGCGCCACCTAGATTTTACATCCAAGATAATAGGTAGAAGTAAATTTATTTTCTGCTGCCTTGGTAATTAGAAATTAAAATTGAAATGGTGAGAAATGAGTGTTGGCCATTGGTGTAGAAATAGCGAGAAATTTAGAGAAAACTCTCTAAGACTAGCAAGATTTTCTGTGTCAAATTAAGCATGGGGTGTTCTTCATTCATACTATTTCGAAAATTCCGGAACCGTTGAGTACCCTTAAAAAATGCCATTTTTCTATCAAAAAAGCTGCGGCACCATATGTGTTTGACCATTGCAATTACACCCAAAGGTGTTGATAATTCAGAATTCGAAATTTTTTTAATGGATCTTTGATAGTGAAAAGGCAGGACCAAATAAGGCTACCATTGTCGCCTATGTAAATAATTACTTCCTTGTAACCTTTAAAATAAGGCTACCATTGTCGCCTATGTAAATAATTACTTCCTTGTAACCTAAAGTAACCTAAAGGTTACAAGGAAGTAATTATTTACATAGGCGACAATGGTAGCCTTATTTGGTCCTGCCTTTTCACTATCAAAGATCCATTAAAAAAAATTTCGAATTCTGAATTATCAACACCTTTGGGTGTAATTGCAATGGTCAAACACATATGGTGCCGCAGCTTTTTTGATAGAAAAATGGCATTTTTTAAGGGTACTCAACGGTTCCGGAATTTTCGAAATAGTATGAATGAAGAACACCCCATGCTTAATTTGACACAGAAAATCTTGCTAGTCTTAGAGAGTTTTCTCTAAATTTCTCGCTATTTCTACACCAATGGCCAACACTCATTTCTCACCATTTCAATTTTAATTTCTAATTACCAAGGCAGCAGAAAATAAATTTACTTCTACCTATTATCTTGGATGTAAAATCTAGGTGGCGCCAGCGATCTATATTTACTTCCTTTTAACCTTTAGAGGTTTCTCAACATCTTACGAACGGACGAAACTCTACGAACGTATCGTTATGGAGCAGTAATTTTGTTATAATAAAATCCATAATAAATGTCTACCGATACTGCAGTGTGTTTAAAAGACAACAGTTAACAACTTAATATCCTTTTTTGCAACCTTGCATTTTATTGTTGTCATTAAACATACGTGTTCCAATTTATTTTCTGTTTTTGGCTGTTTCGTTTTCTTACGTTGAGTTCCATTTGTTGACATGTCGTATATATACGTATATGCGTTCGATTTATCTCCCTTATCCATTCAAAAAGATTTTTTTTTTATAATGTCCTTGATTAAAAAATTCAATACATCTTGTTTGCAATTAGTTGATTGATTGTTTGGTGTTTAACGTTCAGTGGCAAATATTCCATTCATTTCATTGCGAAATTAGCGTTTTGTAAAGGATTGATAAGTGATCAAGATAACACAACTTTAATATATTTCATATATCCACACGTCCCTTCTATGGGTCCAATCTGTTTGAGTTACTATGAGTTTCATTATTTCGTATCGGAGAGTATCTTGAATAGATATGTCGCAACATAGCTTTTTTATTTCTAATATTTAATGGGAATCAGTTAAAGAAATTCAAAGGTGCACTCGATCTATCGTTAGAAATAGACTTTTGTGTGTTCTTGTTGAAAGTATGAGTGCTACAGCCCTAACACAACTGGTAGTCACATAGTTATCAAAATATATATTTTTATATATTACACCCGTAACTATAAAGAAAAATGAGAAATATGAAAAATAGAGGAAATATACACAGTATGCCATAGAAGCTTAACGGAAACAATAAACAAGGAAAAAAAATATGTATATACTCATAATTATACTATAAAGGAAACATACACACATAGAATAAGAAAGGCCATGATAACAACAAAAAACACAATATATAAGTTTAAATATTTTCCTTTATTTTTCTTGTTAAGTCTACCAATTTATAACAATATATCAATAAGAAGAGATCATTTGGATTTTAGTGGTTGGGACAAAGAAGTTATCCAGGAACTTATTGGGATGTTTTCTTTTCAAATTTAAATCGAAAGGCGTTCACTCCTAGATTTATTTTACCTCGTGTCCACGAACGAATTTTTACCGTTAATCAGCATCTAGCTAAGATAAAAAAAAAATCCTAGCCCTTTCGATCCATATACATGAATCTATATTTACCTTTTTCACATAAACTAAATAGTGATGTTGTCATCATGTTTATTAAAATTTCTTGTACGATTACTGTCCTTTGATTAAATATTCTTCACTTAAATTTATAGATCAATAAGACTTTCAACTGTGTTGATTGAGCAGTAAATTGTATATTATATATTATATAATATCAAATAAATATAATATGTATTTGTTTCAAAATGGTTTTAAAAAATCAAGCATGCATATTTTACATGTAAAAGACATTTCAAAGGGAAGAAGAGCACAGCCGATAATCCAAAATTATAAGATAAATTACTGCTCCCTCTTTTCTCGTTACGGCAAGTTACGTCAAGTTAGGGCGATTTTCGTTCGTTCGTAAGATGTTGAGAAACCTCTATTAGGCCGAAAAAAATACATCTTTGAAAAAAAAATAGAGTAGGTAGGTTTGTATTTTTGCTTATTTTTGCCATTTTGTTTTTACATTGAGTCTATGGGAGGGACAATCTGACTTTAACATTTGCTTATTGATAAATGGCAAACAAAACTTAAAGGGTAAGCTTAAAAAATAGGGAAGGTAGCGTAATAGGAAACATCTTTTTTCAAATTTTGGGGGGCTTACCTTATCCACCCAATGTTTTAGCTCAAAATAAGCCTACCCTACAGTTTTGTTTAACCACATCGAAGACAAAGATATGTTTAAGCTTTTGGCTTATACACAATTTATTGGTCCAATGTTTTGTTTTAATACATGTGTGAATGAATATCACCACGAAAAGCAAGTCAGTCTAACTTTAACGTCCAAGCACACGTTGTATCAATCTTGCAAGGTAGGAAATAAAATTTAAATTGATCCTGGTGTTTTTTAACGGTTCCTTTTTTCTATCAGATAAATTAAGTTGAACTGCTAGTTAAATTTTAAATATCAGAGGCGGATTTAGGGGGGGGGGGGGGGCAGGGGGCCCGCCCCCCCCTTTTTGAGAAAAAAATTTGGTTGCTTATATAGGGAATCACTGAGGCGTGACGAAATCGGGCCCCCTCTTAGGCAGCCAGTGGGCCCCCACTTATGAAAATTTCTGGATCCGCCACTGATTATGTGTAAATTTATGGAATCCGTATATGTTCCATAGACTTTATTTCATGTAGTAAGGGAATTAAAAAACATCATGAAATTTGATATTAGAATTTCGCTATTGATGACTAATCTTTGTCCGTATACACTACATAGTATCGATATTGATGACTAATCTTTGTCCGTATACACTACATAGTATCGATATTGATGACTAATCTTTGTCCGTATACACTACATAGTATCGTCCGATGTTGCTTGCTTAACGTCCAATGGAAAGTTAAGTATTTCATGCTTATTCATTTACAATACTTAAACTGTAAACCAACTTATTTTCGCGGATAATCATTTGTTTCGTGTTTTATCCTGTCTAGTCCACTTCGCTGCTATTTAATTTCGCGATTTTCTTATTTACTTGAGGAAAATCCAAGTTATTCTTATTCGCGGCAATTTATATTCGCGTTATTTTTCTACTCGCGAAATATGCGAAAAAAAGTTGGTTTACAGTTTATGATCTATAGGTAGGGTCTGCAAGGTGGGACGAGCGAAGTGAAGAACGGTAACTTTAAACTACCACTTGAAAATACAAGTGTGTTGGTTAGGGAAAGAAATTTTGTGTTACGTATTGTCACATATGGAGCCCTCGGAGTTGTTGCATAGGTTCTAAAACGTACATAGGCACTGACTATGCACGAGACAAACACTGTAGTACAGTGTAGTATATTCGTGTTTCCACTTATTTATTTTCCGTGTTTCGTGTCGGTACTTTTAATTTCTCGTGCTTGTCCCACATTTGATTAAAAAGTAAACAGGGACCACATTTAAAGCCAGTCCGGAGATTTTTAAGTATAATTATAACTATTCTGTTTAAAGGATATAAATTGCTATCAAGTTACTACGAATAATATTATTTTTCAAATCAGAATGCAACTATCAGGCGCTAAAAGGTGACTGCAGGGTCTTCATGTCCATTAATAATGAATAATGACTGCAGATCTCCAAGAACAGCGGATTAATATTAACCACCAGTACTTTTTCCCTTAATATTTACGATTTTATTTCTCGTGCTTCGTTTTTCCCGATTTATAATTTCCGTGCAACGTTTTTGCGATTTTTATTTCACGTGTTTCCGTGTTCAGAGCCCCCCTCCCCTTTACCACCCTCTTAACTGTTAGTGACGACATCAAAAGTTCAATGAGGGGGGGCAAGGGGGGTCCCCATAACAGCAAAACAGTGAATTGATTTGGTGGAAAACAGATAACAAGGAATTGAAAAGGGATAATAACAGATAACAGTAAATGAAATATGAAAATAAATCTGCCCAGGACCAATCCAGTAGATGACTCGTAGATCTTAGTATATAACTTGTGGTATGGACCTAGAAAATTTTAAATAAGTTCTAGTATATGATTGTTGAATTTTTCTGAACGAAATTACTAGTTTCTGTTTTTGATATAGGGATATTTTTAATCTAGGGCATTTGAGGGATCAATTGTTAATGATTTAGGTTTTTTTATTTAATTTTTGAAAATAGTGCAGCCAGTGACAATTTATTATCAATTTGATTTTTAGATTTTTTTTCTTCTGAAAAGCAATATATATACTTTACAAGTAATAAAAACAAAATTGATGCACAATATATTTTTTTTATTTAATGACCTCCTGATAAAACTTACTTATAAAATACAAAAATACCCAGATCAGTTGAGACAGAACATGTAACTGAAACACGCATTCCAGTTATGGTTCTTCTGATAATAGAAATTGCCTCAAGTGACAATTTGATAGTACATTTTGTACATTTGATATGTACATTTTGTCCATATTTTGAATGTGGACCTAGTGAAAATTTGGATGACACCAAGTGAAACACCAATCATGCCTCTTATGTGAAATTATAGAATATGGAAAATTTGGGTACAGCATGGGAGAAGCTGTAGGATTTTAAAAAGGGTATTTAACGAAAAATTAAACTGAAGACACATCTTTATTTGCATCAATGGTTTCAGAGCTTCAATTTTCGCCATGTGAAGCATTTAAAATTTTTTTAAAATATGGTGGTCAGGGTTCTCTTTCATGTAAATGAAAAGAGAGGGAGTAGCACTTATAATATAAATATTAAAAGAAATAGATGTTGTATAATTTCAAAAGCCATAATTCAAACCCATACCACTTAGTAATGTAAAATAATTCAAAGGAGAAAAATAACTGCCTAATTTATCCACAAAATAGTGAACGAGAAACTTAGTAACACAGTAACAAACTACAACCACTGAATCCAGGCTCCTGACTTGGAAGTAGGCACATACAGAATGTGATTGCGTCAACGTTAGCATGCTAGTTGGTGTCCAATCCTCCCCTAATCAGAGACAGTGGTGTAACAGTACATCATAAAGATTATTATGTGGTCATTGAATAAAAATAATCTATAGGGACTGGGTGTACCAATGCTTTTTTATAACAAAATCCATACTATAAGTTATTGTACAAGTAATAAGTGAATTATAATTTGTACAAAATGCTACATGTTCACAGACAATGGAATTTAATACAAAGTATAATAATAATATATACTGGAATGGTCCTGGGTCCAATTGATTTTAATATGTTTATGTGATGTATGTTACTGAAATTCTACTGCAAAGACAGGGCCACCCGATATTACCAGTAGAAAGACCCCAATAGATATACATTGTAACAAGATGTGGTAAGCGTGCCAATGAGACTATCATCCATTCAAATTACAATTTTCAATTATCTTCAAATTCTACGGAAGATTGGCTGTCAAAATGCTAACATTCCAGTTTTCAATAACAGTTAACAGCAAATACATTCTCACAATAACAGATAACAAAATAGATAATAGTCCTATAACAGCTAACAAAGAATAAGTCAATAACAGCTAACAGTAAATATATTTTCAGAATAACAGATAACAAAGAATTAAAATGCCCCATAACAGCATAACAGTTAAACCCCTTGCCCCCCCTCTTCAATGAAGGATAAAAAACTTAATTCATATAGTTTTTTTTTCACTGACACCCCTACCCCCTCTTAACTTAATTTGGGAAAAATTGATTGACCAATAAGGATATATGAAAAATCGATGTCAATTTAAACAAAACGTACAGCAATTCGACCCCCACCCCCAATTTATTTGAATTAAGTTTTTTATCCTTCATTGATTTTTTGATGTCGTCCCTTACAGAGAGATTTCGGTATAACTATACTATTGTACTATTATAGATTCTCGTCGAGATGGATTTTCTCACTTGAGCCGGTACGAGTTGAGATGACCAATGATAATCTGTTTATCGGTATTTTACCTATGACGACGATGTCAATTTCATTGACAACGCCACTGGCCCCTTTAGTTTTTAGCGTTTATTTTTCATGTCACTCGACTCTGCTGAGAAAAGAAGTCTGACATCAGTCAGCTCATCTTGGCAATGTCTTCACAACAGACGTCTCATAACACAAATTTCTAGGACAACACGAAGAGTATTATGAGCAGACATTGCTTATCTTTGCTGAAACACACGAAAACATCTTAATATAAATGGTTAAAAAATTTGCTCCAGATAAAGTACGAAATTTATTATACCGTATAGCGGGCTATTTTCGCTGGTGTAAAATTAAAGAATTTTCATTGAATAAGTTATACGAAATATTTTGGCGGTTAGTGTATTGGCGGATTCAAAACTTTTATCAATACCTTTGTATTTGCACTTTTAAATTGGCGGAATTTATTTGAACTATTTTGTTCTATCCGCGAAAATAAGCGAAAATAATCCGCTATACCGTACTACAACAAATAACTTACATAAAAACCCGAAGAAGTTAACGATTAGCCAGAATGTATTTGCAATTGTAGTTAAGCCAATTTCGATGTTTCATTGAATGGCAGTATTGTGATTTAAAGTCAAGTATTGTCAAAAAAAATATTATCGAGTGGTTGGGGTAATATGTACAATAGATTTGCCATAGGCAGTTACGGTAACATTTCTTCTATAGCACACTCCGTCTCGTTAACTTGGATATGTATGAAAATACATGATGGCTCGTTTCGAAGCCGAGACATTTTCACATATGTGGTTAAATTTTCGGGGTACGAAGTGAGATTCATTTCCCTGTTAATTAGCATACTCGGAAAATCGTTTCGTGATGCAGCTCCCTGCGGTAAAAAAATCTTTGAAAATTTAATATTTTGAATAATTCAATAACTCCATAGTTTTTTTTTTATCAGATTATAACATGGCATTTTTTATCAAATGAATTATCAGCCCAAGGTTCAATATCAGCCCAAGAGCCAAAGAGCCGATATTGACCGAGGGCTGACAATACATCTGATATGAAAAATGACATGTTATGATATTTTTATCATATGCTTCAACAATGGAGAAATATAACAGTTTAATATATAAACCTTTTTTCGTGGTTCTCACGTAGAAGTTCAAAAAGTTTACGGACGTCGGACGCCAAATGTATTACATCCGATTGAAATTGTTTTTGAAACATATGCCTCAACAGAAGGGATAAAAACAACAGCATGGTTTATTTTTATATTGACGATAAAGAAAAATCAACAAACCATAATAATCACATTAGATGTATGTTTCATTATAATACGTTATTCTGATTGGCTAACTAGCTATCTCGTGATTTTCTTAATCAATTGCATTACATTACACAATGCAACCGTAGTTTTCATTCATGATGACACGAGGTCCCACAATAAAGTGCACAGGTAAATGAAATAAAAACTTGATAAAAGGCGTGTTTTCATTAACCTATAGGTAAAAATGTAATTATAAGTATTGAATGCTTTTTTTTGTAACTTTATAGGGTTGTAAAAGCGTTGACCGTGCGCACATTTTTAGTATGAAGCGCTTCCGCGCTTCATACAAAATGTACTTCGGTCAACGCTTTTACACCCCAATAAATTTACAAAAAAGAGCATTCAATTCTTAAATGAACACTGTTTGTTAAAATTTGTAAAGTAACTTTCTAAATTATGCTGGAAACTTTTAAAAATGCTATTATTTGAACATTTTTTTATTTTTTTTATTTTACATAATATATTATCCAGTATCGTAATAATTAATTTGTACTCTACTTTGATTGTAATGCTTTTCACTGAAAATGTGCCATTGAGGTGTATTTTCAGGAATTTGCCGAGTATCGCCGGAATGCCATGACGGCGTGCACAAAGCTGAGTCCACAAACGTAACGTCTGCAAATTACTTTTATCATTGACGAAGTCGACATTTCCCCCCAGAAAACCAACGCGTAATAAAAACAATGGACACTTAGTTTAGCACATAACTTTAAACATAAACATTCAACATATTTCTTTTCATTTCATACAACAATGTGCAGCAAATGCACATTCTGAAAATATCTATAAATATATGCAAAGAGCAGTGTAATAGCAACAATAAGCAACTATATCGTGGACCCTATTCAGAAAATAGCGTTAAAACGTCATTTCTTTAAATTGTAACATAATAGTTGGACATCCAAAAAATTCAGGTGTTCAACCTGGACGATCGAATCATTCATATTTTGTAGATATTTTAAAACCTATGCACATTTGGAATATCAAGTTATTTTGGAATGAAAAAAAATAGCAATTTCACATTTATTTTGACCGATTCCTCCATATTCGACTATTAATCTTTCCAAATTACTACTTCTTACACATAACAAACTGCATTCCAAACACATCCACCATGGCCGTTTAAATTTTGTTTGGCGGTCAATTTCGTATAACGTCGTAGTCCGAATCTGAAAACTTCTACTATACGAAAATGCGGGAAAATAAGTTTAATTTGTATGAATTCTAGGTTAAAACTCGTTTTGCTTGCTTGTTTAATGTTACAAGTTTAACAGATTTTTGCCGTTTTCTCTATGTTCGTTACATACTTTATAGATTTAATTTTGATAAACTCACGAGTGATGAGAATTTTCATGGCTAGCATTTATCTTTTTATCATAAAAAAACCTTCCTTTTTAAAAGATTGTTGAAACACAGTTGTATTAAACTACCTTTAAAAGCGCATGTTACAGTTGCCGTCAACTTTGTGCACACCGTCCATGCGATAACGTTAAGGAAAGGCATGTGATAACAATCGAAGCATGTGATAAATTTTTTATATCAGCCCGCTCAACACCATTTCGGGAAAATATGGAATTCACGTTAATTCAATGCTGTTATCATACTGTAGAAATTATATGTTATTTGCTCTAAGTATATGATAAACAAATTTATTCCATGGTCCTCTACTGTTTAAATCAACTCAGTCACTTGTTTAAAATAGAAACAGGTTCAATATCACTACGTAGAGATTCTTTCTTTACTCACA
The DNA here is from genome assembly GCA_037788925.1 of Mytilus galloprovincialis. Classification (NCBI taxonomy): domain Eukaryota; kingdom Metazoa; phylum Mollusca; class Bivalvia; order Mytilida; family Mytilidae; genus Mytilus; species Mytilus galloprovincialis. The sequence goes on along the minus strand of CM075333.1, from coordinate 39,817,764 downwards.
ACTATTGTGAATAGCAGATGATCTGAATTGCAATCACATTTGTGTTTGTTTGTTTCAACTCTGACTTGACTTCGGAAACTGTTAAATCAATCTTGTAATATTACAAACAATCTTAAAGAGCATGCCAAGAAATCCTCGCTAAAAATTCTGGTCGACCACCTAGGCATCCATTAGTAGCTAAAAATTCCGGTCGACCGCCTACGGCACCCATTAGTAGTTAAAGATTTGATTTCATTCAATAAATTAATTTATGACCCGCGTGTACGTCTCACTTAAAACACAGCCATATACCAAATGGTCAAAATTAATCATCCATGTAATTTTCTCTATGGGATGTTTTCAAAATTTCAACGGAGGCAATTTCTTGGCATGGAGAACTTTATTAATCTCAAACGAGTTCAATCCGGAGCGAAGCAGATACCATATAAAAACACAATATATAGTACTACATGTAGTATATAAAAAGTACATGGAAAATGAAAGAAGGTGAAGAACATCATTAATTTAAATACTTTATCAGGTATTATTGCTATAATTTCCACCCAGAGAATGTTGTTCTGGTATGACTGTTCACGCTCAAGATTTTACCCTGGTGTTCAAAATTATTCCTGACGTAAACTTCCGTGCCTTCAGATACGTACTTGATGATAAAACCTGTTGAACATGCGTCATCATATAATGTTTCCGTATCTGTATGCAACACGGCAATTAAGGAATTGCCAGCCATTAATTGCGTACCATATTCTCCGTAATTTAAAGGACCACCGTCAGTAGTTCGCGAATCGACGCAAAAAGTCCAAGTGAACCCGTAAACACCAGAAGAAGGTGTTGTAAACTTTCCTGTTCTGGTACTATAACCAACACCATAATTTCCCTCTGTTCTGTCGAATATAATTATGTCTCTGTTAACCATAGAAGCACTCTGGGAATTTGCACTGTCTTCTGATATGTAAGATGAAAATGCAACTTTGCAAGAACAACCTGGAAGAAAGCAAAGCTTGCATCATATAAAACAATTTAATGTACATTAAAGCGTCCTTGCTACCGTATTGAAATATACTTTTGGTATTCTCTTTCAGCACAATATAGCGAACAGGCATTGAATAAGAATATCCTCAACTAAATTATTGTTTTCACGTTTTTTGGTCCTTTTTGAATGACGTAGAATATACGGACTATTTAGTTCGTTTATATGTTTTGGAGTTTAATGTGACGTCTTTTTCACTGAACTTAAACATTGTTTAGGGGCCAGTTGAAGCCCGCCTACGGATTCTGGCTTTTCTGGCTGTGTTGAAGACCCATTGGTGTACTTTGGTTGTTTTCTGTCCTTTGGTCGGACGGTTTGTTGTCTCTATGACAGATGAACCATTTCTATTCCCAATTTATCAATACCTTACAATGAATTATGTTTTCCTTTAAGTTGAAACACGTAAGCTGCTAACTTAGATGAAGGTTTATCTTTAAGTTTAATTTTGATCATATGTTCCTTGTTATTTACTGCGAATGTTTCACTTTTTCCACGAAATCTTGTATTATATCTGACATCATGCAAATGTTAAAAAAATCTAGATCCTTTAAAATAATGACACTTTTCACATTTGTTAAATAACACTATGGATACCGCAGGACAATGAATTGGGGTCCGTTTTGGCGACTTTTGTGTTAGCATCCTAACACAGGATTACTTGTTTCAATATGTGTTTCATGGATAAGATTTAGTGTCAACATTTCTTAGCGTAAATTTTCTAGATGCATACGTGGCCATCCATCTTCAGACACGGGTTCACTTCGTCTGTTGGTTTCTCTTTTTTCTGTGGCCATCCATCTACAGTCGTTTTCCACAACCGTTTATAATTTCATCAGTTTCTGTTTTTTTTGGTGTTTTTTTTAACTGTTTCTCAGGTGAGATATGAAGATAAACATTTACTAAATCTCATTGATTTTTATATCAGGCACCAGTTTTTCTTCGGTTTCTGGTTACTAATAGTTCATTCATAATAATGTATCTTATACATACATGAGTTTCCCTGGATTTTATCCAGCAGTTATGTCATATTTCTAAAGTTGTACAGAAAAGCTTTGTATTAGGGTTTGTGCTTAATTAAGTGGTTTACTGAAAATTTTCACTAGTGGTTAGTGATCGCTTTTTACCTCAACTTGTCTCTGAACACATAATGATTGAACTTTTGGCATTTAAAAACAATGGCCAAAGTCTCTTTCTTTATTTGAGCATATCTTTCTAGATTGGAGTAAGTGCTCTTTATGAACAGGCAGTAGGCTTGTCGTTTTGAAGAAACACGGCACCTAAGCCTTTCGATTTTGCGTCACTTATCAATACAAGTAGCTGCTTTGGATCATTAGGCGCATTTGTGGTAATGCCTATGAATTTGTTAAAACTACTGTCGTGTTATTTTCCCAGGACCAATAATTAATTTTCTTCTAACAGTTCTCTCAATGGAGCACTGACATCTGACGCATTAGAAAGAAATTTGCTTTGATAAGTTACGAAACCAAGAGAGGCATGTTATTCTTTCTTATTTTTATTTTTTTTTTCCTTTTCAAGGTCTGGTTTCAACCCATGTTTAATAGTAATGTGTTCAGAAATTCAACTCCATCTTTCCTGAATGGACATTTTTATATATTTAGTATTAAATTTTATTGTGTTGATCTACCAAATTTTTTCTCAGTCTCTCTTCATGTTTTTGTATTGTAGCTCCTTATATATATAATCTAAGATTAGTTCTGCTCTTTCAATACTTTTCATGATTTCATTTACTAGTAGCATTCCTTTAAAAATTCCTAGAATTGACTTAATTCTAAACGAAGCTCTCAATAAGCAATACTTTCCAAATGGTGTATTAAAATTATGAGTGGCCGTGAATGTCATTTGCGGGATATTCTATCGCGTTAGAGAAAATAACGCGTTATGTTGTAAAACTATCGCGTTACTTTGTTAAACTAACGCGTTATTTCTTCATTTTATCGCATTATTGTCCAAAACTAACGCGTTATTACAAAAAACTATCGCGATATTTGATTTTTGCAATTTATTTGAAATATTATCAAACTAACGCGTTAATTTTCATGAATAACGCGATATTTATCATTGACGCGATAGTAAAAAATAACGCGTTGAAATGGAGAAATAACGCGTTATTGTTGTAAAGTAACGCGATAGTTTAGTAAAATAAAGCGTTATTAAAAATAGAATATCCCGCAAATGACACGAACGGCCACTCATATAAAACATATTAGCTTGCTGCTGCCTTCATTTAGTTTTAAATGCAAAAATCCTGACGTTGCATCATTTGTACTAAACACTATCTTATTTGAAATATTTTCTACCACATTCTCAGTATTTATATGGTGGTGTTCCCGACTGACTGCTTTATTTAAGTCCTTTGTGTCGATACATATTATTGCATCTCCATTTGACTTAAATATTCGGTTACCTTACTATTGACTCATGAAATAGGAATGTTTCTACTAAAAGTTACTCTCAGTCGTCTGTCTGTATGTCTGTCTGTCTCTGTCATGAAAATAATCCGAAAAATCGGAAAAACAAACGTAAACTAGGAAACTGACAACGTAAAAAAAAAACCCCAAAACTCTCGGTCATTATAAAAATTCAGAAATGCTCCACATGAAAATCGAAATGTAGATTCCTACATTGGCATTGGCATTAAATGTTGTGTATCCATCAAAGCACATTTGAGATAAATTGGTGAATGAATCCTAGAAAGACAGACTGGCGGATAAGTTGAATTTTGTATCTTGCCTTGTAACTCTAAATCCATCTATCGTACTTACTGCTATTTTAAACAGTGTAAATGTCTGCCTATATATCCGTATCTGCTATTTAAAAAAAAGCAATGAGATATGATACCCAATAAGGCAATACGTACAAGAGTTCAAATAAAGTGGAAATGAATAATTATAGGCAATCGTACAGTCTTCAACATGAGAAAAACCCATATCGCACAGTAAATAGTAGTTTCAGAAAACATTGAGCAAAATATTAAGTAAGTCTTCTGATATATTTTCAGAATGTTAAAAGCAAAAAAGAAATTAAACATATTGAAATATGACCTGAAATCGCTTGAGAATGCTGTCGATAGCGTCAAGTCTGGTCGGATGTCTGTTAGAAAGGCAGCGGAACATTACAACGTGCCTAAATCAACCGTTGGGGATAGAGTGATAGGAAAAAAAAACCATAGAGGTTGGTAGGGGCCGCAAACCAGCCCTACCATTAGAATTAGAGAATTCAATTGTGAAATCTGTCAAACGGGCATCACAGTTAGGCGTTGGCATTTCACGCAGACAGCTTCTTGTGGGAATTGGGACATTAGTTTAGAAGCTTAAGATAAAAACGCCTTTCAAAAACTCTATACCAGGAAAAGATTGGTGGCAGAATTTAAAGAACGTCACACTGGCCTTGTCATTAGAAAGCCTGATAGAACAGGATCTCTTAGATGTAGGATGATGAACAGACAAAAGGTAGAAGAGTATTTTCAGGCATTGGAGAAAATTCTGATTGAAAAGGATATTGCAAAGAAACCTACAATGATCTGGAACATGGACGAGACTGGTAAATCATTTGAGCACGATCCGGTTAAAGTATTGGCAGAGAATGGTACTAGAAATGTTCCCGATCGGACAAGTGCTATGAGCACGCACGTAACAATTGTAGCTTGTGTCAACGCGGAGGGACATAAGATGAGTCCACTGCTAATTGTTACGGGAAAGACAAAGAGATCTGTACTGTAAACCAACTAATTTTCGCGACTTTCGCGAGTGAAACAATATCGCGAATATGTAAAACTTGGATTTTTACTTACATAACTTCACCGAGTAAATTTGAGAATCGTGAAATTTAATCGCCGCGAAATGGACTAGAAAGGGCTAAACGCGAAATAAAGTATCCGCGAAATAAGTTGGTTTACAGTATTTGGATTTAATACCACAGAGGCTCCGAGTTGCACTATGTGGGATTATCAAGAAAGTGGTTGGATGAGCGACCGAATCGGCGAGAAATGATTTAAGAAGATTTTCCTTAAACAATGTGGAGGGGAGCGACCACAGCTATTGATACTCGACGGACACTCATCAAATGAGTCACTGGCTTTGATCCAAGAGGGAATCAGGATAGACATAGTAATTCTATCTTTGCCACCACACACCACTCATTATTTACAACCATTGGATCGATTAGTATTTTGGCCCATTCAATAAACAATATGATAGAGCCTGCTCGAAGTTTTTGCAGGAGAATATGCTACACAAAGTTGACAAATGCACATTCCCAAGTTTGTTAAAAACTGCATCGAATGAGGGTCTAAGAAAAGAAAATATCAAAAGTGGATTCAGAGCATGTGGAATATATCCCTTTAACCCTCATGCCATACCGCCCCAGGCCTATCTCCCAAGTGAAGCATCGGAAAACAAAGATGAAGCCCCTACATTTGATCAATCAGCAGACAAATCCAAAGCCCCACTGTAGTACCACAGCACAAGTGTATAGCGCAACAGCAATTCCAACAGCAGCCGGCGATGAGTAAAGGAAAAACTCTTAATGCAGCAAAAGAAAGAGAAAAAAGAAACGAAAAAGGAAGAAAATAAACTTAAAAAAATTGAGAGAGAAATGAAGAAAGCTGAAGTGGAGTCAAAAAAGGATACTAAATGTAAAAGTAGAAAGGACAAAAAAGTAAAAACAGAAAATTAAGTGAGGTCTATGAATACAATATTAAACTAATTTTGTGGACATAAAAGCGAAATTAATACATTTAAAAAAAAATAATTATCCCTGTTGACTGTTTGATACATTTTAAGTTAAATCAATTTAAGGTTTCTCAATGGTCAATAAAAGATATCACTGTACAATATATCATGAATTGACTTGGTACAGACATTTTCAAAGACAAATAATGCATCGATCTCTATACATACATTGGCAAACTGTGTGCATAACAATCTTAAAGGCATCGTCCTATAATTTATCCGAAGTCCTTCTCTTATTCTACGTAAAACATGAATGAAACGACACCATAGTATAAGAGTCAATCTGAGGTACGACATGTGTTCTTTAAAACACTATTTGATTATTTTTTTTCATCTAAAAACGGCCAGTGAAAAAATCAAAGAAACATGAAAAAGATAAAACAAAAAAATCCCCGGAAAACAGAAAACAAAAACACAAAACTAAAATAAATAATTTGGAAATAAAGATACAATAATCCCAGTCAGTCGAGCCCTCCATTGAGGAGTTTCACCGGGGGCCTTATTCATAGTAACGCTGTCTCTTTTCATATCTAGGATAAAATTTTAAGATGCAATGAAAGTAAGGGTATGCATGAAAGGTAGTCGTATATATATATATACATAGTAATTTCGTTTTGAATAGCAAGAGTAGTTAAAAAAAATAAGTGTCCGCAATTCGACGACAAGGTGTCCGTATTTTAACTCCCTCCCTCTGTCTGTATTTACACGACTGGGCATTTCCGCGGGTTGTAAATATTTCCAATCTACCAATCAAGAGAGGTGTCATAAAAAAGCGGTAAATAGTACATTTGATATCCCTCTATCCTTTCCTGTCAAGTGCAACCACCAGTATGTCCGCATTTGGCCTCAACGGTATCTAAACTTCTGGATTTTAAAAAGTGTCCACAATTAGGCGAATTTCCCCTATATGGTAAAGTTTTTTTATTTACCTTCATCTGAACTCACAACTGACTTCGTGGGTGTTCCACAGGGAAACAGCTTCGATTAACATGTATGGCTGAGTGTACCTGGTAGGCATCCAGCAAATAAATTTAATCCCTTTCATTTTAATGCATACCCTATTACTTCTGTGCATGTCGCAGCTCAAAATACTTATTGCGGTTTTGTATTAACAACACAAAATATTTCATATTGTTTCTTATTTTTTATAAAGTTTTCATACTATCACATTTGATGTTGTGTCCAGAGAATGATCCAAGTCTTGAATTTGGTTTGTTCTGTATGTTCGAACTGCTAAAGTTTGGTTGGTTAAGTACACTGCATTTTGCGCCAGTGTCACTGCTACATGTAAGTAATGCTAGTTTTTGCTCAAAATGCCGCTTGAATTGTTGTCAGAAATGTATAACCCTGTGCAATACTAAAATAATAGAAAACAGTATCGACAAGAGATAGGATTATTAATTCTTATAAGTCTGCATATAGCGATATTGATAGTTATGTTATGTTTTAACTTTTTATTATCAAAATCAATGTTATCTAACAATAACATAATACTAACATATCATTTAACTACAATAACGAAATGAACGATGTTAAGTTGATATTACATAGTAATAAGTTTATTCAAATGATCAATTAGTTTACATGGATCGTATCTAAATTTCTCAACGTTAGCTTCCGAGTCAAAACTTCTTTTAAAAGCACTTTAACCTTTGTGCGGTATGGATGTGACATTTAATCGAAAAATCGACATATGTCAAACGTGTTGTCAGATTTCGCATCTTACTGGAGGCATTCATTAAACATGTGATCTCTTGTCATTACTTGGCGTCTGCCGCCGTCGTCTATGGTCACAGGTTGAATTTGTATGAATTATAAATGAAGAGTCGTTTTTGATTGACCCAATTCATCACAATTTAATGAAATACTATATTTTCAATGAATACTGTACTTAACTTATTTTATTTTCTATTCTTAAATTGTTTCTGTTCATTCTAATCTAAGGGGATGGAAAAACAAGGGAAAAAAGGGGAAAAGATTTAAAACGGTATCTTTTTTATCTAATATAAACTGTGGCCTCACTGGTATTACAAAACTGATTGTCATCTTATGAGAATCACTACAAGACATGATAATGTCAAATTTCGCTGTCAAATGATGTGCTTTTATAGAGATTTTTGGAACGCTCGAATCTTATACAATTTTGTTTTTGCTTTTAGGCATATCATAAAAATTGACTACCGGAAAAAAGTGACTGTTTGCTTGAACCAGTTTGAAAGTACGGATGTTACAATTAAGTCCTTATATTTGTAGACAAAACAAAAAAACGACAATCAAAACTATGATAGGATATATTTCAGATTTATACGCGGGATATGTGAGTTACAAGCAACAAATATTGACCTTGACTTCAGAAATTGCTTTGTCAATTTTGTTAAGCATACACAAAATCTTAAATAGAACTTAATTAATTTAAAATGAATCCAATCCGGAGTGAAGCATAAATGAAAAGAAATTAAAAAAAATAATCCTACAGTATACAATATACAAAAAGGACATCTCCATCTACATGGAATATAAAAAAAAGTTCTGTCTAAGTTTATATTTAGAGTTTTTGAGAAGGCGAATACTATCATTAATTATAATATTTCATCACTTATTATTGATACAATTTCCATCCAGAGAATGTTGTTCTGGTATGATTATCCCCGCTCAAGATTTTGCCCTGATGAGCATAATTATTCCTGACATAAACTTCCGTGCCTTCAGATACGTACTTGATGACAAAGCCTGTTGAGCAAGCGTCATCTCCTATCATTTCCGTATCGGTATGCAATACACCAATTACGGAATTGCCAGTTAATAATTCTGTGCCGTATTCGCCGTAATTCAACGCACCACCGTCAGTAGTACGTGAATCGACACAAAAGGTCCATGTGAACCCGTAAACACCCGAGGAAGGAGCTATAAACTTTCCTGTACTTGTATTATATCCAACACCGTAATTTGCCTCTGTTTTGTCGAATAAAATTATGTCTCTGTTAGCCATAGAAGCACTTTGTGAATTTGCACTGTCTTCAGATATGTACGATGAAAATGCAACATTGCAAGAACAACCTGAAAAAAATTTAAAGGTTTCACTATAATTAAATGTTCGTCAAAGCGTCCTTACTAGCATTAGTTGCGAGTACTTTCAGATCTGTACTTTGTGTCTTTTGTGTATGGATGAACTATAAATACTCTGATACGTCCAGTCTGCGTTTTTGTTAGATTTTGTCTTGTTTTTTGTCGATCAATTAGGTAAGACCTTTTAAAATTATTTTCATAGTTTGTTCTTATTATCGAACTGTTATAATTCTGTCTCAGGTTAGGATGGGTTGGATCCTTCAAAAATGCTACTAACTGTATTGATGTATTTATATAAGAGAAATCTAAGCTTGCTGCATTTGCGATAATCTATATTATAGTAGCTTTACTGAATTTAAACTTTTAACTTTTTTTTATCTATATCTTTATAGTAAATCAATAATAAAAACATTACAACCAGACAATTAATCCTTTGAATTTAAGTCATCTGCTGGCCTAGATGAAGGGCTATCTGAAAGTTTTCCTGTTGTTTGCTGCGCGTATCTTACATTTCCCACCATATCTTGTATATCTGACATCATGCCAGACAATAAATGAACTCTCTGGCTTTGGTTTTGGATTACATTATTCTTATTTCTTATGTTTTGATGACACACTTCCTTTGCGAACGTTTTATGGAATTACATGCTGCAAATTAGAAATACTTTTTTTTTTCATTTCTTAACTGCCAATATTGTTTCACTCTGTTTGCCTGTTTCTCTTGTTTCTGTGGCTATCCATCGTCGGTAATTTTTTCCACTGTTGCATAATGTCATCTGTTTCTGTATGCTTTTTGAACTATTGATATTTCTCAGGTGATATAGAAAGAAAGCATTGAACTCAATCACGCTGTTTTACATAATATTTTCCTACTGTTTCTTGTGAGTATATTTTTGACAATGTAATTGATACATACATAGATTTTCCTGTGTTATATTTAACAGTACTATATATTCCCCATTTCCATTCTCAATTGTATCATACCTCTGAGGTTGTAATACTAATCGTTGTATTTGTGACATTTACTGGTTTACTAAAATATTCTCTAGTTGCTTGTGATTGTTTTCTACCTCAACTTGTTTTTCGTATACACAATGATAAGGTTATTTGGAAATCCAAGTATCGTTTTCTATTTGAGCAGATCTTTGCGGAAGAAGTTAGTGCTCTTGATGCGTAGGCAATAGGCTCAACGACCTAAGATTATATAGCATCTAACCTTTTTCGAGAATAGCTTTCTAATAGAATGATGCATTTTTGGCCTTTGAGTCTATCAAAAGTACTAACTTTTTCCCAGCACCTCTCATTTTTTCGTCTAGCAGTAAACTCAATTGAGTAATGCCAGATTAGAAAAAATTTCCTGGGATAAGTTACGAAACCAACAAATGTTTAAAAATGTTTCTTATTTTTGTTTTTCTTTCTTTTTCTGAACATTGCCCACATTTTAAGGGACTAGTTTCCACACATGATTCTTAATAAGGCGGCCAAATTATTAATTTTTCCTCACTTAACATTCTGATTTACTTAGTTTTATATTGCAATGTCTTATCCCATTTACAACCTTTTTTTCGTTACTGTACTGTATGTGGCTCTCCAAATAAGTACTTCATCTACGAGTGCTCCTGCTCCTTAACCAAATTTCATGATTTAAGTCATCACTCTTTGAAATATTTCCGGAATTGACGTAATTCCAAACGGAGCTAGCAATGCGACACCTTCCAAATGATGCATTATTATAGCTTACTGCTGCCTTCATCTAGTTTGAAATGCCGAAATCCTGACGTTCAATTTTACTCAAAACATAAGTATTTAAAATATGCACTGCTTCATCTTATGTAGTATTGCCGATTGACTGCTTAATTTAAGTCCTTCGGATCGATGCAGATTCTTACAGCACCATTTGACTTAATCTCGGTCACCATATTATTGACCCATGAAGTAGGTATTTTCTGTTTGACAATTACTCTTAGTTTCAGCTACGGTCAAGTTCTCAGTTAACTTTTTCTACATTGAAGCGAAACTTGCAGCTTCCTTGGTTGGTGTACCACAGAGGTACTGTTTGGATCTACATGTATTTTATATATAACTGGTATGTATCCAATGCTAGCACATATATCTGAATACTGTGAATTTAGTGCGTACACTCTTTAGATTAAGCCTACTTCCGTGCATGTCCCTGATGGTTCTTGAAGAAATCTTCAGGGCCTGACTTTTATTTTTATTGTAAAACCTTCAAAACATTATTGTGGTCAAACTTTTTAAGAACTCTAGGTAAACAACCATTCATTCTGGTCAAGAAAGAAAATCACGCCTTTTATTGATTGATTGATTGTTGGTTGCTTAACGTACAGTGTATAATATTTCATACCTGTTCAGGACGAGAAAAAGTTAACAATAGATACAATAAATAGGTATTGTAATAATAGAGGCTATCCGCGATAATGGTCGGGGAAATTAGGATTGCCACTGGAAAATGAAGGAATAATCGATAGGGAGATAAATTTTGCCTTGCACCATGTCATTTACGGACCACCAAAGAGTTGTTCTTAACTCATTCGCCCCCAAGACATTTTTGGAAAATCAGGCATTTTCGAAAATTTGCAAACATATGCAAATTATATGCAAATGAGCAAACTCCTGATGCTGTAACTGATGCTCATCTATTAAACTACTTATTGGGATTTGGGGGTGGATGGCATGGGTGGGGGGTGGGGTGGGAGGTGGAATATTTTTTCGTGGGTTTGAACCCACCCCCAGTGAAAAATGGTAATTTTCCGTCTATTTTCCGATTTCAAAACGACCTTGAGAGGTGAACACTGACACGACTGTGTTTTTTTGTCATTCAAGTATTACCCTATAGTTACAGTAGCCCATTCATGCTAGCTGGGAGTATATTGGACTTCAGTGTCTTGCTTGGGAATTATTATTGTCAAGTCAGGTCTGCCTAAATGTCCGTTTTTATGGATTTTTGACAAAACGGTGACCTAGATTTTACAGACTAGATTCCTATTGGCCATATTATACCTCGTTGTGTTCCTATACCACCTATGCATGCATATATGATAATAGTTTTTACCAACAGTCACTTCCAGTTACGTAGTGGCCATCAAAAGATGCCCACCCCCACCGGATTTTGGCTAATTTTCATGTTTTTCCGATTTTGAACTCTTAAACGGCTTTCAAAGTGCCATATGTTCATGAACAGACATCTGAGAAGAGTTGATGGACCATGAACTGCTTGGTTGAAGTCCCTGCTATCATGACAGTTCAGCTGGGGCAGTTCCAAAAAAGTATGGAGGGTCATACGGGCCATCAAAGAATGGTTGTCGCCATCACGCCTACAGGCGGGATTGGGGGTTAAAGGGTTAACGTGCAAAGAGCGTGGCAATCTCTTTACACGAGTCATCGGATTTAACGTCCCAATTATGACCAGACGTGGCTGCAAACTTGATACATCCCGCACAGCCAAACGGACGCACAACTTTGACAAGCGTATTACTGTCGGTTGGAGGAAGACCAAGTGACCATATTTCTATTCCCCAGTCACCCTTGGCGGTTTCACGACTTTTAAGAAAAGAGAGTAATTATAAACTATTGATAGCAACTTACCATTACAACTGGATATAAGCATAATCACAATGAAACACGCTGCATTTGATGACATTTTCATTCTAGTCTGGCGTTAAACCCTGTTTATATAAATAAGTTGCTTATTTCGGATTGAAAAAAAACCCATAGAAATTGAAGAGTGCTGTATACTATAATTGAGAAAAAATAAATCAATCCATGACGACAGATATGCTCCAATTGTCGTAGCTACAATCCTGAATTAGGCTTATATTTGGGTTAAACTGACACGAGAAACACGACGGAAGCCATGCATATGATGAGCAGGATCTTTTAACCCTTCCGAAGCACCAGAGATTATCCTCAGATTTTTTCTTTTGGGGGGGATTCGTGTTGGTAATTCTTTAGTTTTCTATGTTTTGTTTTGTGTACTGTTGTTTGTCTGTATGTGTTTTTATCATTTTTTACATGTTTTAGTCACGACGCTTTCAGGTTATTTTTGACTCATGCGTGTGAATATGCGTTTGAATATCCCTTTTGTATCTTGTGCTTCTCTTTTAAGAAGGATCTGCAAAGTGGTTCGACCTGGATAGAGTACGAACATAGAAATAAAATGTGTATTGTGTAGTAGTAACATGAATAAGCTCTTCATAGACTATTATACATATTCTTCCTTTCATCTAGGTTCGAACAGACGGGTTCAAAAGTTTATTTTAACACAGAATAAGTCGCATACCAATCTGGGTACTCGTAATTTCAATAGTTGTTCGACAAAATATCATGGATAATGGATTTAACAAATGATAAAATTATAATAAGTATTACATAACGATCTTTTTAAAAGATCCTGATAATTATTTTCCCAGTATAATTATAAAAAATTTAATAATATAAAACAAACATATTTTCCTACCTGTTTGTTTTTCCAATAGCACACCAAATACCTTGGAACGAGTGAATAGTGTCTTGTTCCACTTTTTAAAATTACAGGTGAAAAATATGGAAATTATGAGGAATTATCGAGCAGATGTTTGTAGGACAATTTCGAAGTTTAAATGTTAGACAATCGATAATTGCTTTTTATAGTAATTTATTTATGTAAGTGTGAAACAGAAAATTACTGGTAATTAACCAATTCAACTTATAAAACGTATAATAAACATGGAGAACTTTTGGTGTTTACATATGTGTTTTTTGTGTGTAATATTTTGTAAAAATTAAGAACAATATAATACAAAAACCATGTGTATTCTAATTTCACTGAAAGGTGAAAATAATTGCAAATATATATGAACAAATATATATTACTAATTGAAAAATTTAGAATATCATAAATAACATTAAAATGTGAATACATTGATATAAAAATAATTCCACATGTTACAAAAGTTTGTGACTTTTCTGAAATCAGAAGGCCTTAGGTTTTTATAAAGGAAAGAATCCACAAAGCTTCCACAATCTGATTGTTTTCGTGATGAATTTTTTTTTTTACAAGTTTGATAAAAGTTTAAAATCCAGCCACTATCTACAGGTACTTGATCAGTCATTTTTTTATAAATTTTAATCGGGAATGGTCCTATGAAGGACGGCAGTAAAAATAGTGTATGTGTGACCCCAGTTTAACGCCTTTTACAAGACCTTCATTACGATCTCAATACCAGTCTACCACGACCGAACCATGACCCCACAACGTTTCCACTCCGTTGTCACTGCGCTCTTCCTCCATAGCAGTATCTTGTATTTCCTATTGAACACACCAGTTTCCTATAGAAACATGCCGCCAAAGGTATAAAAATACAGTTAGATGTCGTGGTGCTAAAGGTAGAGGTATCAACAAAATGAAGTTAAAAATGAAAATGCAATTATCGTGGCTATCGTAGTGAGGTCGAACTGAGGACGACACGCACGTATTAGTAGCATATTTTTATCTTCCTCATCGTAGTATTATCGTATAAATATCGTAGTAGAAGAGTAATTAAGACGTAGTGAAATCCGGATAGTAGCAATGAAATAGTAGCGAGATCGCAGATAATTATTTTCTATTGGCTTCCTCAATTGCATCACGTTACTTAAACTATGCTTGTACGCAATTCCAAATGGTACTTTGTCATTAATACGACCTCCATACCTACGCTTCTTCTACGACTTGTTTGTGGCCACGACTGCGCTACAAATGTTTTGAGCATATTCAAAGTTGGTCGATAACCTCTACAATCATGAAGACTTGGCACGTCCTAACTACGTTTTAACCACAACCACCACGATTTAACTACGACTTCCAAATTTATTTCATATTTTCTGAGGTCGTAGCGGGATCGTGGTCCTAGTAGGATGGGGTATTAGAAAGTAAGCACTTCGATATAAAGCATTATGAAGAGTGTTCCGGTTAATCCAAACATAATACAATATATCAGGTTTTATTTATCTGAGGTTTTCAGAAATTACAATCTGTATCTACAATTCAACGTTGCAGTCCCCTTTATTACCATAAGGGGCATTAATTTTGTTGCCCTGAATGAAACAAAAAAAATGTATGCTCTTTATCTTCTGTTAAATGATAATAGTAATTCTGGTGATATTACTCGTGATGTATATCATAGCAGAACTAATGTTTTATAATTATAGCCGATTTCAAACATTTTAAATATAAATGTTTAGGTTTGTTGGTTTAAAATGTGAATAATTTGAATAAAAAGTATTGTTAGATAACCTTTCAAAACCTAATAAAGTTTTACAGTTATATTTATAGCTAATTTTAAACATTTATAAAGAGTTTTAGCTTAACACTTTATCGAATCTTTTTAAGCGAGGTCTACCTTATCAATTCGGTGAAGTACAGTACGGAAGTTTCTCAATGTGGTTCAATTAAGTCATTGAAATCTTTTTAAATGTCAAAGTGTGTATCTAAGCATATTAGTACGGTGACAATTAAGGTAAATTTAAAAATGTAATGGACCGAAATACCTCACGGCTAATTTTGGTCTTATTTTGAAGATAAATATAATACCCTTCGATTAAGGCATGTCGTAGAATGCCAAAGTGGTGCAGATTTTTGATAATTGCGATTAAAGGTAAAAAGGGGGGATTTTAAAAAATCGAAATTTTTGGACTTTTTGGACAATTTCTCGGTAGTCACTCATGATAACTGAGAAAAAATTTCAATGGAAGCAAGCTTTAGGGGTGCTGCACAAAATCAGTTTCTAATATTGATGCCAGATTGACAAAGATTAGTGTTGTTTACTCCCGCAGCCAACATGGAAGAAAATGATAAAGATTATCTTTATTTACAAAAATTATCGATAAAAAATATTTATATTAATTTAATATTCAGCTTTGCAATAATATATTGCAATATATAAAGATATTTTTGGGAAAGTTTTGTTAAGATAACATAATAAATATAGAAGTTAGAACTGAAAAGTTTACACCCGGTCCATGATTCAATGAAAAAATGATCAAATAATTATTCCTTTTTTAAATGAAAAATAATGTTGAAATTATAAAAATAGTCTTGATGCATAAATGTCAGCATGAACACGATAGTATATGAAGTTTTATTTATGACAATAAGTCAACCAGTGCAAGAGCAATATCATTTTGAAAATGCATGACGATGTGCATCCCCCTTTTTATAAAACAACACAAACAACAAAAAATCAAGAGAAGACTTTTGACTCTAATCGTTTTAAAGCACTATATATAACATACAAACACGATTCACAGAAATTTTGATAAAAATGAAGCTGTTTGTGTATATTTCAATAACATTTGACATTATTATGCACGTCCGATGATTTGAAGTGGTTACGAAAAACTAGCACAAAAAAAGTACATGTTATACTTCCAAAATATTCGATAAAGTCTCCAGTTGGTTTACAAGCCTACCAACCACGTCAAGGTCGGAGACCACTTGTAGGGTTTTTTTTATATATATTTTTTTATTTATTTATTTATTTAATTTTTTTATAATTTTATTTTCTCAAAAATGTTTAAGAAAGAAAAGGCTTCTAGCATCAAACATATAAAATATTGGGCATTGGGGTTCATACTTTAATCATCTTCCTCATCGTTGCAATCTTCGAAAGCAGTCTGATGAATAAGCTGGTTTCTACAATCATCACTTCCCAGACAACCACAAATGCTTGGTAATGACAAGTTTTTTTTCACAACATACACACGATTTACCACAAATAGTTTTGCCTTTGCATGTGCAAACAAGGTCCTGTTAAAAGTCAGAAGACATTGGCCCCTCAAAATATAGTGAAACTATCGAGCTATTCCCCATTATCCATCCATATTCAAGAGGTGATCTAGGTGGTGGTTTTGCGATATGGGCATTCATCCAGACGTACACTTGTAGGGATACTCTAAATATGTGTTGTCTGAAAGATGCTTCTGAAGGAGGTAGTCTAAATAAGGAAGCATCCTTAGATAGCGATGACTTACTCGCAGTTTATTTAGATCACCATGTACAGGTTGAGCCTTGCCTTTTGGGTCATATAGATCGGCGATAAATTGTCTTCCCACTGTTATAGATGTTTCGATATCAGAACCAGCTAGATTGATCAAACTTTGATATCTGAATGGGTGTTGTTTTAATGCCTTGTATACAGTCTTTTTGCCTATTCCAAAGAAAGATGACGTCGTGTCGCATCCCGTTAGAGCGTGAGCAACTGGTAATGTACTAGAAATCACTGGTCCAATGGAATTGTATATATCGTGTACAGGTATAAACCGTCGGGCGTCTTTGGTTGAAGAAACGCATCCTGTCTGGAACCACAATTCATCAATGTTATCATTTGGGGAAAATACCTAATACACAGAGGTAAAACATCACTGTCCGATGATTTTTATTAAAATGCGACCCCTGGAATTGCTTTTTATGAGCTGTTCATTAGCAAACAGAGACTGTAGAATAATTCTTGTATCTGCCTATTCCTGTGTACTGAACAACTGAATACAATCAGTAACAGTTCCGTCACAAATTTGTTTCACAGTCTCTGGGTTTTGAAAACATCCAGCTAAGAATAGTTCGTTTTGCTCATTCAAATCAAATTCATTGAAGTGTGCGAGCGCATAGTCACTCAAAAATCTTAATAATGCTTGTTTATTTTCCGATGCACATAGAAATTTCTTCCAATCTGGAATTGACTTGCCTTCAATGACATGAAAAATCTTACCACCATTTGAAATAGACCGCCTCATTCTTTCTGCTGATTTTTTTAGAATGTTCTACGTCATACCGATCAAACACGTCTTCGACACATCCGAAATTTTCAAAACTTGCTATTAAGGTTCTAAAGTCGTCCTTGGCCAAATCTCCAAAACTGTTGTACCTTTTTACAAAAAGACTTCGAACAATACCCATGCCATCTCTGATCAGGATTGATCGATGCTTATCATACGGTGGAAGTGTGAAAGAGGTGCACACCTCTTATTCTAATAGATGAATGAAATCTGCTTTGCATGATTTTCTCATCAACCCATCGTCATGGGAAATGGATGTTGGTATTCTACCGATGGGGTAAGCCAAAACCTTTTCAACGATAACTTCGCCTCGGACATTTGCAAGGGCTAAAGCTCTTCGAAAGACAAGCTCGGGATTGATATGAGTTTTTACAATATCGCCAGATCGACATTTTAGATTGCATGGCTTTGCCATGTCGTCAAAGGTTTTGAGTGCAGATTTAGAAACAGGAGAAAAAAAGTCGCGAGTTTCGTTGTCTTTGAAACAACCGTCTACAAAAGATTTCATCGATTTTTGTCCTCAATCTACATAATTCAACAGAGAATCTTTAACTTCTCTACTGGCATGCAAACCTATTGCAATGTTTATTAGCGATTTGGGACATTCTCAAATGTCGAATGGATCTGTCATATTATTTTGAACATGCTCAATAAGATCCTTCACTTGCTGTTCATCGCGTGTCATCGCTGTCGGTCTACTCACTTCGTGATTTTCGTCAGAGCCAATAGCAATTCCAGACCTTTTCCTCATCTCAGAAGCGTATCTTGCAAGAATGTGCCTAGTAAAAGTCCAACGAAGAAGAGCAGATTTTTGCGTAGTTAATCCGACTATCCCGCCGCTTCCCTTCGATTATAGTCTTCTCTGTTGCCATATCACTCCATATGCCATTGAATATACCAGGCTTTTGTCCGACTGCAAACTTTCCGGACATGAAAGCTGAATAAGTTTCTTCTGGGAGATTCAGCATGTCAATTAAATAAGCTGGTGTCCACCTAGCATAATATGTCTTGTTTGCAATGAAGAAATATTGCAACATAGAAGACACGGATTGGAGGTATAAAGTCCAATCTCAATCACGTTCTGCTTTGACATTTATAAGCATAACTTCAACGGCTCGTAAAAACATTTCCAAAAATTTAAAAGTTGGAGATCCTTTATAAGAAACTCTCTGAACTCCGAAATCAACGGGGAAAACTGTTCCCGGAAAAGAATTAAAAATTCAGAGAGAACTTATAATTTTGTAGAGCATTATTTGCCAGAACTTTTCGTCTATGTTAGCAATTTTTCGTTGGCTTGAACACCATTGAAAAAATTCTTGAACCATAGTGCTATCACAGTTTCATATGCTAATGTGTAAGCTCTAACACCGCGATTAAACTGCTTGCCTTGGAGAATCTGATCTACAGTACATCCTGCATATGCACCTGAATCGACCAATAAATCCCGAAGCCCAGCTGATGCCCATATTTTGCCTATTGCTGAAATGTAACACGAAACCATGTGGAATCCACCTAATCTCACAACGTGCGAGTGAAAAATCTGAGGCATAGACCACTTTACTTGTTGAGCTATGGCATAATGCTGTTGGTCGAAGGTCTGTGCTGGGTTATTTTGACCTGCGGCCTTTGACATTTCTAGGCTTTTAAGCATTGTCGTATACACTGTCGCCATGTCAGCAGGTTTTGCGTCTATGATTGGAGGATATGCAACGACGACATGAATGTTTTTTCGGTCGGAAAGTCTTTTGTGGAAGCCTGTCTATTTGTTTTTTTTTATCATTTTGAAACCCAGGTAGTTCAACAATGTCGCGTGTAAGTGATCGGAGCAATACCCAAGCCATATCAGACACGTCAGATTTATTGGTTATACATGATTCAATTTGGCTGTATGGCTCGGTACATCTAGGTGGGCCGAATCTTTCTTTAGGCTTACAGAAAGGCAAACATGACATGAAACTAGAAGTGTTTTCATCCAGAGCGAGGGATCTTTCTTGGCCGCGTTTTATTTTGACGTTAGCCAAGTCTGTCTGAAAAGTCGGACTATTCAAAACCTGAAAAACTGCTCGAGCCATAGAATGGAATGTGTTTTTACCATCAATAGTTTCTACATTGATATCAACATTGTCAGACCCTTCTTGAATGAAGTCTCCACCTGAAATTTTAGGACATATGTCATAGGGGATGTATGTTCCATTTTGGAACCTTATAATTTCATGGTTTGCTGAACTTATCAGAAATTGTCTAACCTCAGTGTAAGACGCAAAAAAGCCATGTGAATGTAAAGTTTGTATAAGATTTTTAGAACCATATTTATGATGCAACTGATGAGCCAGTGATAAACTAAAAGGGGTGAACTGGTTTTTATGCAGAGATATCACACACTCGGCTAAAGCAATACATTTCCGCACTGTATCACCTGGGAGTGAATTGTAATCATTCTCCAGATGAAAATAGTTATCATCTATTAATCTGGCAAGAAAGTTTATCAAAGAGGTACATGAGGTAGGTATGAATTGTAAAGCCGTAGCGATAGAAACTTCCGAAGGTGATGGATAAAATTCAGCCGAAATTTTGAACGATTGTAAACTGCTTCTCAAAATTGTTGCCGTATCATATAGGGTCTGATCTTCGTGATGTTTGGAATCATTAACAAAACTGGTTTTCATCTCAGAAAATTTTAATTCCGCTTTTAAACTAATAGCTGAGCGAATAGCCTCGGAAACACTGATAGAGCTACTGAAAATCATATTTGATTTACCCTGTCCTCTTTGAGTCTGAACAACAATGCGATCACCGTAGTGATTTTCTAGTTTGTGTTGCAGTTTAGTAGTTGTATATATACTTCTAATTTCTTGTTGAAGAAAGGACCAATACGTGTCTAGTAAATTCGACAACGAAAATGCTTTCTTATTCAAAATCAGATCATTCTGTAGAACTTCCGGCAAGTTCTTGAAAGCAATGTCATGCTCCGACTCATTTGAAGCATCATCTGAAGGTTCCCTTTTCCAGTTCAGCATGTAGTTAGCAATGCATGTTGAATGATACAGTGCCTTGTCCTTGGAGTTCTCCATAGAGAGTAAACTTACCATTTGATAGTCAAACTTGTCTTTTGCTGCATTTAATATATTATCAGCACGTTCAACAGACTCAACTCGCCGTTATTGCTTATCTCGCTTGTAGGACTTTAGTTTACAGAATAAACATTTAGACCAGTCTAATTGTAATACCGTTGAGCGTGTTTTAACGCAAGTTGGTTCAAGCACGGAATGGTTTGTACTCGATGTTGAGCATAGTTCTTTCCCTATTTGAAATGTTACCAAGTTTTTTTTACTTGTATAGGCTTTATAATACGGAAGCGTATTAGCGCCACACATTTTTTTTTATTTGTTTTCTTATGTTTGCGTTATAACGCAAACCTTTGCGATATAACGCAAACCTTTGCGTTATAACGCAAACATCTTTATTTCAATTATTCATTAAGTTTTGTATATATGTCCGTCTGTCATTTATTTCGGATGTGATTTACTAGTAGATAAAAAAAGAAACATACATACAAGGCCAAATCATTATAATAAATATGCATAGGAATAATGGAATAATTGAAGTGCAATTATACATAAATTAAGACTGATTCGTGCATCAGAAAAGTATATAATTTAACAAGAAAATAGATATAGTATATAGTTATATTAAAATTGAAAGATCAAAAATAATGTCATACAATTGTGAAACCTCCAAGTCAAATAGACAAAATGATCTTTCTGCTTTAAAATGAATTATTAATAAGGAAACATTTTTTTTAAATCTCAGAATATGATCAAGATTCTTTGATAGAAAGTCATTGAATTTTCATTTCAATATAATGAAGTATTTTTAAGATGCTTGGGTAGCAATTTGAATAGAGAGAACATAATTTTATTAATAAAACATCTTCATTCTATACATTTATTGCCAGAGGGTAGCTTGTATGAATGTAACCTACTTTACAGTTCTCAAACGAGAGCTTACTTTGGAAGTATATGTATATTCGGTTATAGCTATATTAGCAGGGTTGATTTTTTTCTTAGGTATAACCTCAATTTACTCAATTTTCTTTGTAATATATATACTAGTAGTAACTTGGATATCGTTTTTGGGGACCTTTATAGTTTGTTGTTTAGTGTGAGCCAATGCTCCGTGTTGAAGACCGTAATTCGGCCTATGATGGTTTACTTTTACGAATAGTGACTTAGATGGAGAGTTTTCTTATTGGCACTCATACCACATCTTCTTATATTATTCTGCTCATTATTAGTCATTGATATGATCTAATTATTCAAGCAGTTTACTTTGCAATTACTACAAAGGTGATAAATTTTATTATATCCAGCCTTCTCCATTAATAACTACTGTTTCCTTTGAATCTTAAATAAGAAATAAGATAAAACAAATGTTTGCGTTATAACGCAAAGGTTTGCGTTATAACGCAAACATAGGAAGAAAAATAAAAAAAAAAAAAAATGTGTGGCGCTAATACGCTCCCGTATTATAACACGACCTATGATATTTTATTTGTTCTAATGGAATCACTTTCGTTGACTCAAATTCATCATAAAGGCGGCTATAAACAATACCCTGTCTGACATCTATTGCGTCTAAAAGAGTAGTTTTTTCCCTTTTTCTGTTGCATTTGACAAATTTTCATCAGTAGATATTTGGCAAATAACGCATTGTTCCCAATTACTCTTAAGCCTACTCTTTTTTGGAACAGGACTCGTGTCCATTATTTTCCGGGTTATTTCGGGGGTGTACCAATGTGGTGTAGTGTAATTGCCCCGGAGTTCTAGGGGGTTTCCCAAACCTGTAGCAAGGGTACTGGTATATCACCGAGGGATCCGAAGGGACACATGACATGACGTATCAGTTGGGTACTTCTAGCCTCTTCCTCGAGTACAGCTCTCTCTCGCCACGGAACGAGCAAGGCAATGCGCCTGATATCTGGGACTAGACGAGGTTAGCTGGGACTGACACCTTGTAGGAAGGTAAGGGCACTCTAACACTAAGCATAGCTTGTATCAACCCCTCGGGTAACCATAGAGCTCAGCGAGACAGGCCAAATAACACTTTACTGGTAGTTGCGGGTGGTTTAAATTTTGGTCCGCAGGAGATTGGACGCCATTTTGGCATCACTCCAAAATTTTGAGTGCCTAAAGTCAATAAGTATTTTGTCTAAGGGAGACAAACCAGGTCCGGTGGTTTACTTTCTAGGTGAAAGTGAGTAGAAATACATCGTTTTGTATAGTTTTTTGGGCTGAGAAAAACTTTTTGAAAAGTTGCTTTTGAGATAGCGAGGTCACGTGAGTCGCGAGATTTGGACGCCATCTTGGATTCTGTTGACAGATGTAAACAAACGGATTTAAACAAACACAAGAACAGTTGCTTTTATAGTGTTCTGTTGTATATTTTATTATTGACTTGAGTTTTTATTGAATAAAGAATTATTGTTGATTAGTGTATATATATTGAGTTGTGAATTATATTGAAATAAAGTCAAATAAATTTGTATAACTTTGTAGGAAGTACAAAGTCATTATGCAGGGGTATATGATCAAGCCTGATCATGTGATAATTGATATGGACCCAGAGGACTGTCACGATACAGATTTAAAGGGTACAAATATTTCATGCATCCTACAGGATGAGGCACCACCTTATCGCCCTGTCCCGAGAGATAAACGGACAGAAGATCAGAAACAGATAGCTCATCTGCAAGATTTCAATTCTAACATAAAACAATGGTTAGAAGAATGCGATACTCAAGATGAGGTAGAATCATCTTGCTTAGAGAAAGGAGCCTGCTCCAGTCTTGAATGGGACAAACGTTGCCTAGAACAGCTACAAAGGCGTTCTGAACATTTAACTATGTTAGAGCAGTCACATGGTGCAGCACCACAAGAGAGTCTCTCTTCAGAGAGTTTGAACTCAGACCTGAGTGTTTGTAACAATGAGTATCGTACTCCACCACCAAGGAACAACATGGTTGTACACCCTCAACCAGAGAGTCAACAGGACGGTAATGTCCTAAAACAACCATATGACAGAATGTTTACACCGCTTAGCCAGACCTGGCATACTCCACACCCTGTAGTCGATCAACAGGAGGATTGTAACCGTCAACAAGAGGTGCAACAGACTCAGCCAAGATATAATAGCCCTGATTATGACCAACAACCAAGGTTCTTACATACACCTACACCTGACCATGTTCACTTTTCACCAAGTGTACAACATGAGCACCACTATGTCAACCAATATCAACATGGCTTCAACAGTCTTCACCGACTGAAAGTCAATCAGAGTCAACAACCGACCGTACATAGTCAGATTGATATACATAGTTGTCCAACCAACCAACACCCAGGATTCAATAAGGTTCAACAAAGAGTGCAAATGCAAATGCAACAGAAAGTACAATGCCTACAACAACGGCTAGACCAGCTTCAACAAGGGGTCATTAACTATGCACAACCTGTGCAACAACAACATCTAGCTGCAGCGCCGGTTTTTATACCTCAACAGCGGCTACAACAACAGGTTAGTGAAGTTGTTCATCAACAACCAAATTATCCAGAACCAAGGTTTCAACCACCAAGTTCTGTAACAAGAATTCAACAACATAAGATGATTGGTCACCCAACTTCTATGTTTCAACCTCCTAGAGGTGGACCACCGCCACAAGCACCAACAAATGTAACGCCTTACAACCAACAATACATACCTGGTTTAACGTACCCAAGTATGGGTCAGCCTAACCTTTCAAGCTACCAGCCACATCCATTACATGTGCCTCAGTTACCTATACCTGGCACACAGCAGCAACCTCCACCATCAGGAGCACCTAAGCCGCATTACAACCAACCTTCAGTAAGACAGAAGGAATATAATAGTGATTACTATGGGAGACAACGAAGAAGTGATCCTAGACATAAATATACAGGTGATTCTGACACGTCATATGTTTCAGCATACCGTCAGACCAGAACAAAACGAAGGTCAGAACCTGAGTACAACAGACCTAAAGAGAATCAACAGCGTGTTTTCTCACCTTTAAGAGGTGTAAGGAGTTTTCCATTACACCGTAGTCGTTCTAGCCCTAGAAGGTCCAGAGGGTCTAGTGACTACCAGTCAGAATATGACACAGATACTAGTATGCAAAGTTCTACAAGCAGTCAGGAAAGTAGAAAAAAGAAGAAAATAGAGAACAGACAATTTCTGTCCTCGATTCCAAAAACGCTCCGCTATAGTGGGAAGGACAACTGGAAAGCCTTCCATACCAAGTTTTCTGTTTATGCTAAAATCGCTGAGTGGACAGATGAACAAAAAAGGGAACAGCTCTGCTGGTGTCTAGATGATGCAGCCAGTGAGTATTACACCTTACTCCTGGAAAACAACAAAACAGCAAATTTTACTGATATCATATCTAATATGAACAAGAGATTTGGTCATCAAGAACTGCCGGAAACCTCACAGGTTCAGTTCCAGACAAGTGCCCAAGGAGAAAAGGAGACCTTGGAGGAGTGGTCGGAAAGAGTGTTGACTCTCGCCACTAGAGCATATAGCAGGTACAGTGAACAACTAATGACTGAACAGGCAATCATAAGGTTTTGTCAGGGTTGTAATGATACAGTTGCTGGAACAGAAGCTTGTATCTCTAAACCAAAGTCCATGGATGCAGCCTTGGATATGATTAGATGGTGTCAGTACACTAGAAAGGCAGTCAGTGCCATTCAGAAAACTAGCAAGAAGGAGGAGGAATCTCTTTCAGAGAAGTCTGTTAACTCACCAGTAGTTCTTGGTGTAGGTAGCACCAAGTCCAGTATGGATAATCGTCTCTCTCGCATAGAGGAATATATAGAGAAAATGATGTCCACAGTAACCAGTTTGGTTCAGGAACAATCAGCCAAACAGGGAACCAGTCCAAATTATAGGTCACCTAACCAAGACAACAGGTATTCTGATTATTCGCCTAGACGTAATAATGGCAGAAGTCGTGGGCGAGGGAATAACTCTGGTGACAAGAGATATACCAGACAGGGTTATTATAATAATGAATGCTTTAATTGTCACCAGCAAGGTCATTATATCAAAGACTGTCAAGACCTTTATGTACAAGAAACAGGAAGACAGTTAGTACAGAAAGAGCCAACATCTCAACAAGTATCTTTTGATGAGAATAACAAAGAAAATTCTCATGAATCTGAAGGAGTAGTGTCTGGAATCGGTACAGTGAGATCACTAGGAGCAGCCAAACTCTTTAGAGTTGAGGTAAAGATTGCAGGAAAGAAAGTACTTGCTCTAGTTGATTCTGGTTCTGAAGTTACTATTCTAAAGGACACATTTTTTGACACTTTAGAGCCTAAGCCCTTTGTTATCAGGGAGACCACCATGTATGGTGCGGGTACCAACATGACAATGCCATGCAGGCTTACTAGTCCTATTAAGTTCAAGATTGGAGATATACAGTTCAATCAATAACTGTATGTAGCTCCAGTTTCATGTGATATGATACTGGGATGTGACTTTATCATGCATAATAGAGTTGTCATGAATATTAGAGAATTAACATTAACTGTACAGAATAGGAACATGCCACTAATACTAGGAGGTGAAAATATAACTCATGAACCTAATGTCAACGTTGTTCATGGAAAGAACACTTCAGATTCATCTTCAGATGAGAAACCAAGAACAGAAGGGTCAACACAGAGGTTCCCAGCCAGTAGGCAAAGTGCTGAATTTCATTTAGAAACAGTCATTCCTCAAGTAGAGTCTAACCTAGGCATGATGGTCTCAACGTCTACCCAGAAATCTGAGGAAAGAGGAACACAGGAAGAGCCTGATCAATGTAGAGACAATAAAGATCAGTGCTGTACTAACAAGGAAGAATCCAGAGGAAACCTTGGGTTTTATACTTGTCCCAAAAGTGGAAAAAAGGAGAGGACATGTATTCAAAGTCGAACAGACCGTAAATGTCCTGTAAAGAACTGCCCAGTAGTGGTAGATAGAATGCCCAGTAGTGGTAGATAGAAGAGACGTAAAACGACATTGTTTTGAAGAACATCTTTCTGAAATCTTTCAGACCTATCATGCCAAAAGACTGATGGAGGACAGAAGATTTCACCAACATAGAGCTTATGTGGTTATGCTCATAGAAAAATGGTTAACCAGGCAGGAAACAGTGACTGCCAAAGACTTGGTGAATTTCCTCAATGAGAAGTCTTTTGTGCCTCGCTCGACACATGTTACAGGGATACAGATGCAAGTCCATCGTACAGTTTGTAAAGAGATGGGATGGACAGATTATTTCAGGTATAGTTTGAGACCAGTAAACAGCCCTGCTTGTTTACTCAATTGGAGAGTCCTAACTTCAGTTCTTCACTTTTTAACGCCTGAACAACAAGATATGGTAGCTGAAAGATTTAACTACAATCCTCGAAAACCTCCAGAACCTGAGGAACTTGCTCAGATGAATGGCAGTTTTTGGCCAGTGTTTGTTAATAAAACTCAAGTTGGGTCAGCAATCCTTCAAAAAGAAGAGAAGGAAGACAATTTTGTGTCTCAACCAGAAGAACGTACCATAGTAATGGATGAAAAAGAAGAAATTTACTATGAGAGTGAAAATTTGAACAGCTATAGTCTTATAGAAAGTAAGAGCAAAAAGAGAAAATTTCAGTCCAGTATTGAGAACAATGACACAAATGACCACCATACCTCGGCGAATGAAACCGCAATTGTTCTGGGACGCCAAGTTTCACAACTAGCCGAATCCCAAAAAGAGCATTCTTCTTCGAAGCTCAAGCCGATCCAGAGCCCTCAAGTTCCAATACTTGTAGTTATACAGCATGAAGGTTTGCAGTGTATGGCAAGAGTAAGTTCTATGACGGAACTGTACAAGGTAGTAACAGAACGATTCCCTGAAAGTGGGAATGTTTCACTGTTCTGTGAAGGAACAGTCTTAGATGATAGTGTATGTTTTGACCTGTTAGGTCACCGTCCTCACATTGAGGTGAGACGCCTTCAGTAGTAAAATTGTCATAACAGAACAGATTGGGATTTAGCGCCTTTGAAATGGTGTTGAGTGCGAACCATTGTTGTATTTTATGTGATTTTTATTAGTTTTTTGCTTCACACTCTCACATATATATAGTGTACAGATATGTTAAATAGATGCAACGGATATTAGAGCGGTGTAATGACCCTGATATTATGTAAATTGTATAGTTATACTAACTATTACAGTATTAAAATAGTTAAATGCATCCTTATATAGAGGCACTATATATGTGGGATTTTTGACAAGAGTCAAATTATTTATGGTCATGTACATCCTTCCCAAGTATGGGATTATAGCCCTATAGTATTTAGTCGGTTGTAAATTATGTATAAGGATATACATGTTAGTTAGTTTCATTTGGAAATTCAGGGCGGTATTAATGAACTTGTCATTTGGACATTGAGATAGTTTTATATTTTGAAGTATGATTTTCGTCAGTTCAGGTCTGAACAGTTGATACATGTACATGCATGTGAACATTACACAGAGTCAGGGATTTAAGACGTATTGAGCACGCAGTTTTTCGTCTTGTAGCAAGATCCGTGTCCAGGACTTTATAAGTTGGAATAGCATATGGCTATGGTCGACGTGGAGTTCGGCTGTTATTTGTCCTGAAGAACCTGTTGAGGTTGGCACCCTGTGGCAACTCTGGTGTGTAAATTGTTGGGAGTTTGGTACTCCATAGATAAGATAGCTGTTCAGAGCTCGATTTTCATGTTTATTTTTACATGGGTAATTAAATATTTATTTTTTTTCTTCGGAAAGATTTAAGTTTTTTCAATTTTCCCCTTATCCAGGATTAAGGGGGGTGGATAGTTTACATACCCTGTGTAAAGGTTAATTAGTAAAAGACGCTGCCAGTCTTACCCTTGGGAATTTAAGTAATATTATACAGTCGTTTTTGTCGGAACGGTAGTTCCTCCTTTTTAAGATGGAGGGGGGTGTAGTGTAATTGCCCCGGAGTTCTAGGGGGTTTCCCAAACCTGTAGCAAGGGTACTGGTATATCACCGAGGGATCCGAAGGGACACATGACATGACGTATCAGTTGGGTACTTCCTCGAGTACAGCTCTCTCTCGCCACGGAACGAGCAAGGCAATGCGCCTGATATCTGGGACCTGACGAGGTTAGCTGGGACTGACACCTTGTAGGAAGGTAAGGGCACTCTAACACTAAGCATAGCTTTATCAACCCCTCGGGTAACCATAGAGCTCAGCGAGACAGGCCAAATAACACTTTAGTGGTTTAAATTTAGTTTATTCAACAAAATCAACAAGAAATTAAACACCTTAAAAAAAACAACAAGACTTAATGAGGTGAAAATCGAATAGTAAACTGCTATATGATGAGTATTATAAAACTGGCCGAAAAACTTAATTTGCATGCTTTTTCGAATTTTTAGGTATTAAAACTTCTTGCATATTGATTATTATACTTTTTTTTGTGAAAATGTATCACTGGTGATATCTATAAGAAATGCTATATACTTTGTCAGCCGGTAACATTGTAAAAAATGACATAAACATTTGAAATTCGTCCAATTCACTTAATTCATATGTTCATATGATATGAAAGTTTGATATCAAATTAAAGCTGATACATTACTATTTCATCTGATAACAACTTTTGTGATGATATCTTCATTCGGGAATTAGTTATAAACGTTCCCGTTTTTTAAAATGAAAAAGAAAAAAATCGGAAAGTCACACTTTATCGCAATTTTACAAAAAACTGCACTGTGGAAAAACTCTACGACAGGGCTAAAATGAAAATATAATGTAAACTCTATCTTCATGTGCATTTTCAGCCGTGAGGTATTTCGGTCCTTTAAACTCCTTAACTAAGCGACTTTTCCTGATTTGTCACTCCACTATATTTAATTACTTTGATCATGAATGGAAACATGTATGTTTTTTAATTAAAATTCTATATAAACATATCAAATCTATATCAATGAAGGACTCGATCCAGGAGCTGTCATCGACACAAAAGAATATATTCGATCTATATAATAAAAAGTCTAGAGACATGTCTATGAATCTAGTGTGTTAACGAGTACTCACTTTATGTTGCTTATATTCTTGAATATTATTCAAATTTGATAGAGGTATGGTAAACTACATATATGAGGAAAAAAAACTATGCAGATTGACATATGCCGGTGTTAAAATACATCTAGTGTTTACATACGTTTAAATAAATCGGTGCAATATATGTGGGCGCAAAATAATCATATTTTCACAATTGTTAGGGTGACATTTGAGCCCATTTTATCTCAAGTTAAACAAATAAAATGTAGTTACATAAGGGTAACCATTTATTAAAAAAAGGTATAAACAAAATTACGGAACTCCACGATAAAATGAAAAAGGAAAGTCCATTAAAAATGACAAAATCGAGCTGTACATTCTATTATAGAAAAAAAGCCGAATGGAAAACAACTATGTAAAGGCATTGTTTGAAAAAAAAAATGGAGGTTACACATGGTTTAATAGAAAGCTAGTCATTCAGTACAATGGGAATGCATTCAGTTCGTTATTTTTGAATCGCTAATTATCAAGATACCAGCATTTATCACCCAATAATTAAGATTTAAGATTTTAAATTAAATGTAACAGACGCGCGTCTCGTCTGCACATACTTGTCAGTGGTGAATAAAAAGAGTTTGGCGACCAAATTATTTAAAAAGTTAATTAGCATGCAAAACCAGCAATTCAGAAAAATTGTGTCAAATACAACAATGGCAATCTTTTGGTGTTTTGATTAATACAATGAATTTACGAAAAGGGAACATGTCTATGATATCTTATGTTAAAACAAAAGTGCTGAATACTGGGCTGGTGAAACTATATGGGACGGGCATGGGCTGGTAAAACTATATGGGACGGACATTGGCTGGTGAAAATATATGGGACGGACATGGGCTGGTGAAACTATATGTGACGGACATGGGCGGGTGAAACTATATCGGACGGACAGTTCACTAACGGTGACTCCCATTTCGACCAAATGGTTGCAATATTCATAAAAAATATCAGGCTTATCATTTGATACGCCAAACGCCCATTACCTATATATAAGACTCATCTGTGGTAGTCGAATAAAAACTGATGGAATGCTATGAAAGTATAATTTATATTCATCAATATCGAACTATTCCACTTGTCCACCAACAACATTTTCCATAAAGAATGTAACCAAAAGTCAGAGTGCATTGATATATCATATTGAATTAGTGCCAATACATAGCTTCAAATAAGAAATGCAATACGGGACGAAAAGATGTTTTAAGTATATGTTGTGAGCTGTGTTAAAGAATAAGAGTTATCGAAAAATATTGGTGAGCATGTTCACGCTTCGAATACATACGGCATTCAAAAGTTCATGCAATATAAAAAAATCTTCTCGGGACAATATTTATGCAATAACCTATAGTATCAATTTCTGATTTATAAATTTAACTTTCTGAGATATTAAAAGTATTCTCTGTGATTGTATCTGCACTTTTAAAATTTGATGGTAAAGATATTTTTCTCATCCCAGTTTTAGTGATATCAATAATTAGAATTATTAAACATATCCGTTTGAAGTAAAATGAGCCACAGTCATCGAAAATAAACAACAAATGCAGTACACAACGTGTTTCTGGTTGGTTTGATATTCGATGTTAAAAACGCGCTACCGTAAAAAGCAACGAAAGGTGGTTCACTCCCTCCAATATTTCTTCGACTCAATTATTTCATATCATTTCATATCAATTTCTGTAAACGAAGTTTTGATATGAGACACACTCTATCACTGTGAATAAAGTATGAAGAGGGTCGAAAACTTTAACATTTTACAACTAAAAATGTTAGCAGTGTGTTAAAAAATTTACGCTTTAAAAACTGTAAGAAGATTTAGTACGATCGCTAATGAGACAACTCTCCACACTTACGTCGAAGTAAGCTTCAACGAGCATGTGAATTATTAGTACGAATTGATTAGGGGCTCTATTATGAAACATGCACAAAGAGCTGCTGTAACATATTTTTACATATATCTCCACAAACAAAGATCTCAATGATATCTCTGAAAAGACAAAATACATTTCCTCGTATTCGTTCCTCTGACACTTACCAATGATTGGTCTGAATATAAGGCAGTTACTTCATTTATACAGACTCCTGTCTGACAATAAACCATTGTTATAACTGATTGAAAGTTGTAAATTACCCTTTCTTGATGTATAATAAAAAACTTTTGATGATACTAGAAGTAGTAAGAATATTTTTACGGCCACTTTCCAGTCAACACTTTCAAAGAAAACCTTTACAGCTGGTTGTCTTATAAATCAATCTAATCAAATTTTGCGTTTAATTTTTTTTTATTTCTTATGATACATTGTTATACTTATTCGAGAAATATGCATATTTTTAATGTCGATTGTCAATATCGAAAACCTGTATTGTAAACTATTGTCTTTGACAATATTTTCTGGGGCTTTCGATTCTGCATTAGACTTTCAAGGTTTAATGCCCCTGATGGTGGAGTTTTTATGCTCCGAGGGTATCACCAGCCTAGTAGTCAGCACTTCTGTGTTGACATGATTTATCATTGATATGGACATAATTATAAATCAATTGTTTACAATCTTTGAATTTTTGAAATACTTAGGCTTTTCTACCTCAGAAATAGATTACCTTAGCTGTATTTGGCAAAACTTTTAGGAATTTTTGGTCCTGGATGCTCTTCAACTTTTTTTATTCGAGCGTCACTGATGAGTCTTTTGAAGAAACGCGCGTCTGGTGCAAATACAAAATTTCAATCCTGGCATCTATGATGAGATTATTTCCTACTTTCCAATCCACTGCCCTGTCATCACCTATACTGTAGATAGTACATTTCACATGTTGTTACCAGAAATATCCATACACATGAAGGACTCCAAAATGTTTGCATTGAATACACAATTACACCTTTTGTAAGAATCCTGGGTTTTGATTGGTTGATAGCCAGTGTATTTTTCACCAATTTACTGTTATCACATAAATATCGTTCATTTTTCAACGCCGCCGGGGTATATGAAAAAAGTTTATGCCTTTTTAACCCTCTCTGCCGTGGTATTTGCCAAAAAATACTCTATCCGACTGAACGCTTGTAACGTCACGATCATCAAAGCGTTTTTGAACGTTAACATTCGGTGTAATTAAACAGATATAGCATGTTCTTGAGGGGTATTTGCGAAAAATACCAGTCTTGAGAAAGAATTTCTCTCGCCTTACGGACGTGAAGTTTAACATTCTCTCGACTGGTATTTTTCGCAATTACCCCTCCTTAACATGCTTTATCTGTTTAAAATACAATGAAATGAATTAAAATAAGACAAACACTTTTATTGATAAGATAAAATGTTTAACTTATTAAAGAAGTTTTCACTTAAATAGACATACTTACGTTTTTCTTAAATTATTAATATAAGCCTTTTTCTTAATTTCATTTTTCTTTTTTCTATATTTCATTTATCTTTTTTCTAATTTTTTTTTGCGATTTTTTCCTTTCTACTTGTTATTGTCTTTGATCAACATCTTCATTAATCAAAAAGCACTTCAACTTAGATGAAATCAAATGAATGGTTTCTTTAAATCAAAACAACTTCAATGTTTTTTAGAAGATCTAAGCTATTTGTGTCTTGGTTTGGTTGTTGATTGACGTTTACTCCATATCTATTTTCAATTCCATATATTTTTGGCTCATAACACAGGAGCGCATCTAGGACACTGTTTAATCATCGTATACCCAGAAATAAATTAACTTAGCTGCATTTGACATCTCTTTTGGAATTTCGGGTCCTGAATGCTCTTCCACGTTAAATATTTATATTATATAGTTTATATGATGACAGGAAAAAAATATTAAACCGTTTGCATGGATGAAACATTTTATTTTTGGTGTACATATACTTTTATAATGATAGTAACATAATTCTATCATAGCAGCACATGACATACAAATCTATGGGAGTGTGGATTAATCAGTACAGAGATTAATTCAATTACACAAATAAAATTATAGATTGCCTAACAATGTAATTTTAACACACTATTTAGTATGTAAATATAAGAATGTTTAAAATATTTACAAAATGATGAAAATAGACCAACTAGCTTTATCAAGCGTGCATCTATCCAGGTGAAATCGGATGTAGATGATAAGAAACTTTTGCAGCTCAACGTCTATGTTGCACTGAACTGCCTTCAAAATAAGAAAATTTTGCAGCTCAATGTATATGACCTCTTGCATTTAGCTGCTTTGAAAATAAGAAAATTTTGCAGCTAAATGTACATGTTGCACTTGGATTTAGCTACCTTAAAAATACATAATTGGTAGTTGAAGTTAGCAACGTTCATTGGCCAATATTACGGGATAAAAAGGACGATGCATTGTTTTAAATTATTCTTTATCTTTCCTGTATCTTTTTTCGTCTTTTTCGTTAAGACCATCAGGTTCTAAAGTGTGGAGTTGGTGGATCCAAAAGTTTTCTCTTCTCCTTCGCGCCGTGGTGTCCCATTCGGTGTTGACTTCTATAATTTGGAAAGTGACATTATCAAAAGGATGTTTCGTTGATCGAAGATGTCTTGTGAGAGGACAGTTTTTGTTGGTTTTGTACGATGAACGATGGTTATTGAGCCGAATATTAAATTTGTCCATAGTTTCTCCCACATACTGAATGCCACAAGTGTCACATGTTAATATATAAATTGAGTTCTCCGTTTTACAGTTGGAATTAGAGTAGATGGTATAATTTTGTTTAGTAACGGAGCTGATGAAAGAACTGCTTGTATTGGCAGCTTTACAACACAAACAATTCCTTCGAAAAAGCTGCAAAATTTTCTTATTTTCAAAGCAGCTAAATGCAAGAGGTCATATACATTGAGCTGCAAAATTTTCTTATTTTGAAGGCAGTTCAGTGCAACATAGACGTTGAGCTGCAAAAGTTTCTTATCATCTACATCCGATTTCACCTGGATAGATGCACGCTTGATAAAGCTAGTTGGTCTAGCGAAATATTGCGTTTATTTTCATCATTTTGTAAATATTTTAAACATTCTTATATTTACATACTAAATAGTGTGTTAAAATTACATTGTTAGGCAATCTATATATATATATATAATATATATATATATATATATATATATATATATATATATATATATATATATATATATATAAAGTCTGAAAATTACACCAATATACATATATATATATATATACTGCAGCTGTGCTATTTGAGCAGTCAAATTGCATTTACCGTATATTCATATGTGATATACAGTCACTGACCGTATATCACCTTGTTTATGACGTTGACAATGTGTTTCCGTAGAGTTTTATTTATGACGTCAATAAAACATACAGGTTCGCGGCAATTTTACGTTGTCCGCTCACAATTAAAGAATGACGGTTTTTACCCTAAATACTTCATTTTGAACAGTTATAAGAGTTGCAGTATATAAAGAATAACCATACATTGTCTCGAAATATCAATCTGTTATTTGTACTCGGCTCGAAACAGGTAGAAATGCTCGGCACAGCCTCGCTTTCTACCTGTTTCTAAGCCTTGTACAAATAACATTGATATTTCGAGACAATGTATGGTTATTCTATATATAATGATACTGTCCTAAATGTTGATATTGTTGTTTATGTACAAGATCGTAAGAAGGTAAGAAATTAAACTAGCGGCTCTTAAGAGCCTGTGTCGTTCACCTTGGTCTATGTGCATATTAAACAAAAGACACAGACGGATTAATGACAAAATTGTGTTTTGGTGATGGTGATGTGTTTGTAGATCTTACTTTACTGAACATTCTTGCTACTTACAATAATCTTCATCTATAATGAACTTTGCCCATTAGTTACAGAGGAAAATATTTTGTTAAAAATTTACAAAAATTTACAAAAGAGGTAGGGCCAATATGTCTGGAATTTTTTTCACAGAAGGGCCAATTTCAAAAAGTGCCGACAGAACAAAATTTACTATAAAACAAAAAATAAAAATACTTTTTGATCAATATCTCGATTTACATATATTATGATACGTGTGATCAATAGTTAATTTAACCCTCAAAAAGGATCAAAGTACATTATGCAGAATTTCGGGTGTTTTTAGGTGGGAAAAACAGGGAATCCCCTCCAGAAGGACATTTCAAACCAAAAAAAAGTTATGTTTTTTTTATGACTGTTGTAATTCATTTTACTTTTTCCCTCAAAAATGAAATTGGTTAGTGTGTCCTTATTACATAAAAAACAACATTTTAAAGAAAAAATTGTGACATCGCTAAATTGTACCGATATAGCTCCTTAATAAGAAACATATGGATAAGCATCACCGTGGCTCTATCAGTAAAGCACAGAACTACTAATGAATGATGGTTTTGAAGAAAGTGTTCGAATCTCGCTCAGTATATTTGCATTTTTTGTGTTGTTATATTAAATTTTAATGTTTCTATCATATTTTATCGGATGTTTGCTTAATTCATAGTCACTCTGGTTCATTTTGACTATATAATTTACTAGTATATAATTTTACATGTATTAAAGAAAAAATAATGTATCGCTTATTGTGTGCATTCCTATGACTGTCCATACTCTTGACTTTCTATTCAAGGAACAACTGCCGTCAAACTGATGTAGGTGTCTGTACATAACCAATATCACGAGAATTGATTCTATAGCAATGAAGCCCAAATGTTGCGGGTGTAATATACACATAACTTAAAATAAGGCCATTGTATACAAGTTTCAAAAACACAAACAATTTTTAGAAATCTTTTTTGAACATGGTATTATATGTAACAAATGCAGTTAGCAGCATTTTTTTCGACAATTCACAAACTGTGTAGATACTAGTACTGAAATTTTTACGACCGTCCCTATACCGGTACCTAAGTCATCAGAAAATAAAACAACACAACAGAACATCGTGATTGTAGGTAAAACATCAAGAAGCTGTTGCATCTGTATCACAACGATTCGAGCGTCACTGATAAGTCTTTTGTAGACGAAACGCGCGTCTGGCGTATATACTAAATTTAGTCCTTGTATCTATGATGAGTTTATTGACAAGACCTTAGAGGAAGACATTTTCGTAATTCTACATCCAATACAACATACATATATATTCTACACTTAAATAATGTTTCAAGAGTATCTCTTGTTTTGCTTGGTTATATGGTTATATATCCGATGTTTGCTTAATAGAAAAAACGAACAATCCAAATAAAGTAACCAATGGTTGTCTTAATCAGTATCGTAATCAAGACCGTAAATCATTTTATAATACAAGTTGCCCAGTTTGTGCATTTATTACTACTTGTTACTAAGTTTGGTTCAGAACGACTTTATAATAAAACTTTCAGTACAAAGAATGGATACCATAATTTTAGCATTTCGAAATTCCGCTCATATAACCATACATGTCTTTCTAATAATATACTAGTCAATAAATGATCTCTTGACTTTTAGTTGCGTTTTGTCCAATAGTCCAAGGGATTTGGTTCTCTGTACTATAACCATTTTGATAACCAAATTGTTCATTATATACAATATCGTTCATTGGATCCAATTATAATAATATATCTTCAATATAGTAGTTAATGTTTACCCTATATAACTGAAAATACTTATACAATTGCCAATTTGCTAGGTTTTCAAATCCCGGACTTAAATATAGGCACTAAAACCGAATCAGGCAAAGTGGACGAAAAACCTGGAGGTCATAACTGCATTAAAATATGGTACACACATAAGGCAGTACAAAGTTCTAAAACTCTATTACAAATCATTTAACAAACCATCAATACCCTTACTTATGCCATTTTATGTCGTGAATAGTTTACATAAAATCAGCAATGGTAATATCCATATCTAGTTATTTAAATACAAATTAATTATCAGGCATTTTTGGTCTTCTGTTTGCTTGTAGTTACGATAAAAGTTTGTGAATTTTGACATTATAATGAAATTTCATGAGCTTATTTATACATAATGTATAACACTCATGCATCTTGGACCAGTGCATGTGTAATCAATATACAACTGCCAACATGACTGCCATTTAGAATTCGAAGACCGCGACTTTTTCAAAGGTTGATAAGTTTTGTTCCATATTCATTGATTCCAGGATAAGGATATAACTTCAGTCTGTTCAAGTCTCGTCAGCAGTCCAGATTCAGCCTTCATGGAATCAAATTCTTTGCGAAGTGATGCCCAGTGTGGTTTTAATAACTTTTTTTTTCTCTTTGAGTACTTTTTTTTTTTTTTTTTATAGTAACTAAATC
Organism: Mytilus galloprovincialis; assembly: GCA_037788925.1. Lineage (NCBI taxonomy): Eukaryota > Metazoa > Mollusca > Bivalvia > Mytilida > Mytilidae > Mytilus > Mytilus galloprovincialis. Next base: position 39,779,692 of record CM075333.1, on the reverse strand, counting down.
TGTTCTCTTGAATATTTGAAATAAAAGACGAACAGTTTCATTAAATTGTCTGTTATAGTCTTTTAATGGTAGGTCTAGTTTTATTCTGAATGTAAGCACAATACATGAATGTGTGATTGTTTCAGGGACACCTTTGTTTGAAAGCGACTTTGACCGTCTGTGCCTGAAATAGAGGAAGGAACTAATCATGTCTGAACTCATTCAGATTTCAAATGTATTTTTTTCATAGTCACTTAGGAAAATATTTCCAATTTTTCCAAATTGCCCGCGTCTTTTCTGAAAAAGATAATATGTCACCAATATTATTATAGCTTTACTATCATTGTAACTTTGATGCAGGGTTACCATGAAGGTTGATATTGCATTCAGGCTTCCAAGCGCTTTAGTTGAAGTCTTTATTTTGGAAATTTTACAAACATCATCATAGTTTGGTCAATTGGTTTTGTCAGATACGAAAAAATATATGTGGTACATGTGTTAAGTACTACCGAATTATCCTGGTTTTATTGTGACTTTACCGAATGCGACCTATTACCATATGAGTACTGCAGCCTAGCATGAGAATAAAGGTTCCCTGAAAAGACATATATATTAAATGTATAAGGGACAAACAATTTATAAGAATGCAACAATGTTGAGTGTACAGTTCGTACACATCAAATCAACCTCAATGATTAATGTTATTAATGTACTTAACTACATAGTGAGAAATTCGCGTGTTTCTTCAAATAACTAGTCGTTCTAAATATGCATGAAATAGTTGCCACTGAAGGTTAAGTAACCAACAACGAATGAGTAAATCAAAACACTGGTGGCAGTAGTAGTTTTTTTAATTTTATTTTCAGATTGATTTAAAAAAAAGTAAATTTCAAATTGAAATAAAAAAAAATCCCAAACATAACAGCTATAATTCTATGTATTTAGTGTTCTTTTAATAGATGATATTATAAAACCAGATGTTGATCTGTCATGTACATCCGGGAACATGAAACCCTTATCTTGATCATAACACTTGCTGGGAATAATTCTTAACGAATCTGAATGCATGCTTTATTTAGCTACTGTGAATGTGATTTGTGATTTAATGAATCCACAAATTATTAAATCCTACAACCCATGAGAACTTTAGTAAATTTGAGCTAGGTATGTATTAGTTTTGATTTCATACATAATATTTGAACTCAAAGATGCCCTTCTTAATGCCCCTGTATAGAATATTGACACTTAAACAGTCTTTCTTTTCCATTATGATTTGATTGTTCTATCTTTCTGCTAAAAACATGATCCAGAGAATATTGTCAAAATAAAATCCCTATTTACTCCCACGAACCGTAACGACAAATTAAATACGAGTTTCTCAATTGCTGAACATATAAAATCTGTTACAAGAAGATTTAACGACAAAAACCAATAGAACACTTACACAGAGCAAGATAAATGACTTAAGATACACATAATCTAAAATTGAATGCAACTAAGCTTATTGTATAAATCTATGAAAAATTGGTTATCTTGTTGGTCAAAATGATTGACCATCATATATTATATTTGGTACAGATTACCAGCTGCAATTATGTTCTGCAATCTTTTTTTGCGACATAACTGAATACGACTAATCATCGTTTTTTACTTAAATAAAACGTTAATGAGCTATTATGCAATCGCAATTTTCACAGCCATGTTCAAACCTGTAAAATATAAGAAGAAATGTATTTGTTGTAACAGACAAATAGCAAACAAGATATAAACATTGAGAGTAAATTAATAATCATCTGTAATATGCATTTGCATTACTGACGATGGAATTTATCTATAATAACATTTACCTGAATGAAATAGCGCTATAAAATAAAATATGTTATTCAAATATGTTAAATAAGTACAAACATATGACTAAATTTGATAACAGTTATTGTTAACTCACATAACAATATCAATATATATATATATATATATATATATATATATATATATATATATATATATATATATATATATGTTAAGGTTAGTAAATGATTATATCATTACACAGCAATCTACACAAAATATACAATGTAAAGCTTTTTACTACTTTATAATAAGAAATCAGTAATTGAGAACTTTTTAAAGAGAAACAGAAGATACAATATATTGAAATTTATCAGTTGATGGCAACCTACAAATTTCATGGTAAAAAATCAGGACACGATCATAAAACATACATCAGTCTACAAAATACAATATAGAAAACATAAGACTGAGCAACTAGACATACTCTAACATAACCAATGGTGATCTTTTTATATTTAACCATAAAAAGAGATTTTGATTTTGTTCTCTATATTTTCGAAAGTAATTCCTAGGAAATGAATGAAGAACTCTCTTTTTCAAAAAAAAAGTTTCAAATCATATCATACAAAAGACAGCACATGTGCATACTTAACAAGTTACAACAACCATGGTAGAAATATTATTATACAATGAATTAACTATGCAGGTATAAGCATGATAAGAAAGATTTATTTTTATGTACATTTATTTTTACTTCAAAGGGTCACCATATTGAACGCAAGAGACAATGATCAAAATATAGCATTCAAAGTTATAGAATTGTTTATAATATTCATAAATAAGACGTTTCAGTATCAGTGATAAAACATTTCCATGGCACAGTAAATAAAGGATTTATCACCGAGTGTACAAATTACCATTGTTTTTTTTCGTTGAAATAATTAATCACAAAATGGTGTACACTGGTATTGTTTCTTTAAAATATTCAATACCCACTGGAAGATAAATCATATATAATACAGTAATGTGTTTTTGATGAGGCGACCCGTTAAGTATATTTATATTACGAGCTTGTACTACATAGTGGTTTCTCTATCTCTATCCGTACACTTTTTATGTATGTTTCAGTTATTCTATGCAACTTTATTCATTGGTTTACAATATGTCTTTATTATTTTAAGAGCTTGCCCTGAAGTCATTTAATGAACAAATTGTTTTGAAAAGTCCAGCATTTTGACACAAAACAAATTACATCCGTTTAAAAATCCATGTGATGCTTTCTTAAAAAAAAAAGGGAAGCGTATCCCGTAACACGTTAATTAATAATTTATATTTCTAACCTGTACATAAAGCATCTCTCCAGCTACTAACACAGGAGCATATTAAATCGCCATAACTGTTCTGACTACAAGATCCTCCATTTGAACAGTAATCCGGATGACAAGAATTGTCTGTGAATAGCGATTAACACATTTTGAACATTTAATCATGCAATTATAATGTTTTAGATTTCTGTAAACTGAATTAATTAAGTATATAAGCCAAATGCAATATGATTACATGGGTTACATTGTTTTATGGGGTTTATGGCTCTTGTTTTATGTTTTCTTGTTCAACACTTAAACAAGTTTACCTTTGAACTGAATACGAAATAGAAAAACAAAACATTTATGATGAGTTTATTTACTTGTAAATTTACATTGAAATTGAACACAGAAAAACTATTTCTTTTTAGAAAACATGAGAGTGTTAACATATACAGCGAAATTGTAAACAGTGTCAACAATAGATCTATCAGTTGAAGCAACAGAAAACAAACATAACATGCAGCGAGTAAAACATGAAATACATTTGCATATCAATCTCAATTTAAATCTGTGACAAATTATCTTTCTTATCTTTGATGAGTTTGTAAAATCTGGGAGCGTTATCATATTAATACAACTTCTGGTCTACACAAACAATCTAAATTTACATATCCAGTGTCAGTGAGAGCTCCTAGCAAAATATGTTTCTTTAGATTACCAATGTAAATTTCGTGTTGGCTTTTATTAAAAAAAAATGTGTTTCTTTATTCAAGTCTCATGTAAACATCATATGTATTTCTTTGATGCACTTGGATAAAGCTGAGAGTCGCGTTGGACTTTTTCAATATATCTTAAAACCGTCTTATGAATATGTCATCTCACAATTTTTAAAATCCGTAAATTAGTTTTAGTCTTCAACAGTCATGTTCATCACAACATCACCGAAATCTGAAGAACTAATTATGCAGTCATGTTCAGTTGACAGTCTTATCCACTACAGTTAATTTAGTACTGTTCAGATAATGTCACGTATAGCCAATTCATTACTGTTCGGTAGTAGCTTTGTAAACAATGGCAATGATGTTGTTGTTTACAGGTAAATATCGAACATTTAATCGCCTGAACGTAGACTGAACAGATCTTTATTGAAAGAAAGCTTATTATCGGCACAGTTCTGAATTTACTGTTTTGGCTAATGGTTATCAAAGTTACCAGGCTTAATATTTGATACGCGATACAAACTTATCGTCTTCAAGGGATTCATCAGTGACGCTCAGATAAAAAAGTGAGGAAGCCAAACAAGTATAAAGTTGAAGAGCATTGAGGACCCTAAATTCGAAAAAGTTGTGCCAAATACGGCTAAGGTAATCTATATTGTTATCGAAGGTACAAGGCTTATAATTTGATTCGCAAGACTCATCTGTGACGCTCAGATCAAAATAGTTACAAAGCCAAACAAGTACAAAGTTGAAGAGCAATGAGAATCCAAAATTCCAAAAAGTTATACAGTTTAGGCAATCTATGCCTGGGATAAAAATCCTTGGTATTTCGAATAATTCATACTTTTGAAACCTGTGACCATATAATTGATATTGATGCATATCAACACCGAAGTGCTGCCTACTCGGATAAGTCTAAATACTAGTATTACTTGAGGGATTATCATGACTTAATAATTTCTGGTTTAATCTGTAAACAGCTGTTCAGTTCAAAATTAATTTACTAGTGGTACATATAAAAATATACAACTGTTCAACCGTTTTTCAACTTGAAGATTAACCAATAACATGAATAACTATAATATTTTACAGTTGTAAACGGTCACATTGTTTATTATTAGAGCACAATATCATGACAATTGACTCGAATTTGCACGCCTCCCTTACAAAGCATATTTCATATTTGCGATTAGTATTGTTTAAAATATATTAAATGGTTAACTTTAACCTTTCTCACACATGTATTATCGTTGTGTTTAATACTTACAGAAACAATTATCAAAATCGCTTGCTTGAAGACTTGTCAGTAGAACATTATCCCGATCAAAACAGGATACACTGTCAATAGTAAACGCTTTTGATTTCAGCCAGGACCAAAAGGGAACATTGCAATCACAGAAGGACTGAAGATATCTGTTCATAAAAGAATGATCAAATGAAACGAATTACTAATTGTGCATGTATGATTTTGTATTTCTAATAATTTAGTAATTAAGATACGGCAGTTTGAGAACAGGACCAATCGAGGCTTCTGAACAAAGACAGCAATATTAAAACAAACTTGTCAAATACAATAAAAAAACACATAATTACGGAACCGCTGTCGGGAATTCAGATTAACTTTCCCCCTTTTACTGCACCATACAATATGTCGCGTAATTTTTTAGTGGAAAAAAAATGTGATAAAAGGGAATGAGAACAGGAGCTGTTTGCTTTCTGGAAATAATGTACAGGACATATGCCAGTGAATATGATGCATACACGTATAGTGCACTCAAAATTAGCATAATTTAAAGAAAACAATTTTTTTCTTTTCACATAAACACTGAGTGTCCTTAATGTTTAGGTAAAACATATGCATATGCTTCAACCTGTAAGTAAAAAGGTATTAAATATGTTTATTTTCACACAACAGGTACAAAGATGACAAATATTACAACTTAATTCGGATTTATAAGAATTTAAAACTAAACACAGAGGACACATTATATGTTTCTGAACTATCATCTAGTTCACGTTTACTTTGATAAATAAGATCCTTAGACAAATTGAAATTAGAAGCCAGGTTTATGCTCAAACTAATAATAAACAGAAAACAAATATGATAGATATTGTTGATGGAGAATGATCGATTTGCTGAAATGGAGAACTATTTTCTTTTATCTGTTTGATGGTATGTTAGTTTCGTCTTATCTTTTGCAAATTAGTCGGCTTTTTAAAGACGAGAAAAGAAATATAAATATAACACGTTTAACATTAAGCTGTTACCTACATGTTTATAATTCGTTTAAGTAATCTTTATACTTACAAATTGTCTAAGCTGATCATGTCGATGTTATTTGCAAATGTGTCTTTCTTGGCAAATGCACTCAAACCTCTGAAAAAGTGTTTAAAAAAAAATTAAAATGACATTATCTAAAATTTCAAAATAGTTAAAATGATTTAAATACAAATCGCTAGACTACGCTTCGTTCGATTCACTGTGCACGAAAAGGAAAATTTGAATCTAGAACACATTACTAAATATTAGGAAAATATAAACAGCTTATACTTACACATAATAAGATAAAGTTTTATTTTGAAATGATCCGTCTTCGATTGTGGAAATGGAGTCGGCAACCATATTTCTGAAATAGTAAAAGCAACACGATATTTCACGAAAACTGCTTGTAGATTCACGATACACTGCAAAATAGTCATACTAATGTTACCTAACAAACAAATTTAAGGGTTGAAACCACTGAGACACAAAACATGGTAAGATCTGTGATAAAACAAAATGTATAGAAAGTATTTGTGCTGCCTTTTTAACTTCAAACTGATTCATCTTATCGTTAAACATATAAATATTTAGTCCTTATTACAAATTCTACACATATAAATGTAAGCGAGTTTACCACTTAAAATATATCATTTTATATTTCATTGGTATCCGCGTGGTGAATAAACTCATCATAGATACCAGGACTAAATTTAGTATATACGCCAGACGCGCGTTTCGTCTACAAAAGACTCATCAGTGACGCTCGAATCCAAAAAATTTAAAAAGGCCAAATAAAGTACGAAGTTGAAGAGCATTGAGGACCAAAATTCCTAAAAGTTTTGCCAAATACAGCCAAGGTAATCTATGCATAAGGTAGAAAAGCCTAAGTATTTCAAAAAATTAAAAAATTTGTAAATTTATACAGGTTTTGATATGTTTCTTTGCTATGTTTTTATCCTTTACAATTTGTTTCGTTAGGGCATGGTGTTTTACTACCTTTTCTATGACATGTCGTTTTATAATTTTCACCTTGTTCAATTCAAATGATCATCGTTTGTTTGTAATAAACTGTTTTGAAGAAATAACTAACGATTACAAACTGAATAATAAAAGACATATTACATGAAGTATGAGTCACTTTGGAAGTTGATTGGGATCACAGTCAAACCTTCTGAACTGCAATTTACTGTAATTTGTCCAATGTAAGGCCAATTTGTGGAACAGGTGCAGTTGTCTAAACATAATATAACCACGTCTGTATACGATACAATGACAATTAGTCTAACAACTATATTGTAGTACATCGTATTCAATCTGAAAAATAAAACGTATTAAAATAAACCTGTGTTTCGGTTACTTGCGATACTTTTTACCAAAGAATTCGGATTGATTTTGTTTTATAAAAGTTCATACATGTCATATAAATAAAGCTCGTTAACGAAATTAAATTGAGAATGAAAACGGGAAACGTGCCAAAGAGACAACAATCCAACCAAAGAGCAGAAAACCGGTCAAGGTCTCAAATGGGTCTTCTCAGCGAGAAAATTCTGCATTCATCGGCGGTCTTCAGCTAGTCTTTAATCAAAAATGTGTATTTAATAAGCGAAACTAGTCGTCACACTAAACTCCGGATCACATAAATGAAAAAAAAGGATAAAAAGAAGAAAACAAGACTAACCAAGACCAGGGGTGCCTGACATAAGACAAACTAAACAATGCGACGGGGTTATGAGTTTTGAACAGCGGTATACTACTTTTGCCTTTATTAAACATGTTTTGTGAGATCTGAGTCCTCTAATATGCCTATAGCTAATGTAAAATAAACAATCACACATCAGCTCGTTAAACCTGTAACTGAAAATATTAATATGTAGTACTATGTTCGCTGTTCAACTTCTTAAACAAGCTTAGAAGAGTAAGTACCGTAAATTTACTAACACCATGAACATTAAAGACAAATGGAATTTTTTCATACGGTCGCATGCTTTTTGTTTATATGTAAAAGATGTAAGCAATGTCGCATATGCCGATTAAATTTAATCAGAACAAGAATGTATCCTTGGTAGTTAATTGGACTTTAAGTTCAGCAAAAAACTACCTTGGCCACAATCACGGTAGGTATAGTGTCCGGCTAGGATCGTGGTTCTTCGAGTGATTTGATCGGGTTTTTTCGAGTGCGACCACTTTTTTCGAGTGAATATGAACAAAAATGTAAACAAACAGACTTCATTTCTAACAAGACGTGATATAGACGCTTGTGTTTAATATACAAAGTTATATTGTGTATGATAGTATTTCACACATAATACTGACAATGTTGACGGAAATGCATACATGAAATCTATATGTCCTTAGAATTACAGATACTTTACACAAATTTTTGTTTTGCATTGAAAACGACATTTTGAGACTAATAAAATTGAGAATGGAAATGGGGAATGTGTCAAAGAGACAACAACCCGACCAAATAAAAAACAACAGCAGAGGGTCACCAACAGGTCTTCAATGTAGCGAGAAATTCCCGCACCCGGAGGCGTCCTTCAGCTGGCCCCTAAACAAATATATACTAGTCCAGTGATAATAAATTCATTTGTTTGTGTTCGTGTTTTTCGAGAGCAGTCTGGGCTTTTTCGAGTGTGACCGATTTTTTTTGAATGATTATACAAATTTCCTATAGCTTGAAATGCTATGTGTCAGTGTATTTACATTTAAAAACAATAAACAAAGGTTAGAATTAAGTACTTTTCCAGGCATTAACCAATGCATTCGACAGTTTGATAATGGTTTTCGAATACTTGCATGTTATAAACATTCGTCCATTTGAATATATATTGTTGTTTGTCATAACTTACATGTACAATATATATACTCCTGATTTCAACAATATTATGTAAGCATAGATAATTTGGATTGAGACGTACATACAGATAGTTTGTATTCCTAATGAGATATAACCGATTCCATTTCTAAAAGGGAAAATCCATTTTTTTCCTTTTTTACCGTAAAAAGTTTGTAAACCAATTTAAGATTAATTTGATACATTAAATGCTTTTTTAATACTTTATTACTAACTTAAGTATTAAATTTTTCATATTGACTATAGAACTTTTACAAATTTTACAATATCTTGTAAATTTATCATGAAATGTTTCCTTCAATATACTAGTCCAAAGACCATTTTTAACATGTACACATAGCATAAAATTTGCTATCTGGTCGTTAGACCAAAACTAGAGAAGTGACTTTTAATTGTTGTAAACAAAACATCAATAAAAACTTAATAAATACCAAATGTTTAATCCACAAATTTTTTGAATAAATATTGTGGTCTTTCAACCAAAAAAGATGTTGTCAAACGATATTGTATTATTCTGGTCTATAGACCAAATATTCATGTATTTTCTTATTCATAAAGAAAAACCAACCAAACAATTAAACCGTTAATTAAATGTGTTCAAATGTGTAATTACAACTGACAACTGTCTGAATAATATAGAAGTTGGTTTGAAATAGAAGGATAGATATGTGATGTAACAATTCTTTCCCAAAGACTTAGGAATATTTTGAGGTAAAATATCAACACTAAATGCAAATATTCGTCTATCAAAAAATACATGAACAATGATTCTAAAAGAAAATATATCGCTAAGTATAATCTATGTTTTTGGTAATAACTTTTAGTTTCAAAAAAAAAAAAAAAAAAATATATGAAGAGTAAATTTGTCTGGTAATTTCTTTAACATTCTTCTTCCTTTTCTTTCCTTGGCATGTTTTCTCTGAAATAGAAGAAACGATATATTTACATAAATTTGCCTAATGCATATTCATCCTTTTTCTTCAGCTTTAAAGGAAGTTATCAATATGAGGTTCAAAATGGCGATACCTTCGTGACTAATCACGGAAAAAACTCTTGTCAATTGTCGCGATCGTAAACGATAATTTTTGGGAATACTTACCCTCCAATATACTTAAAATTTCTCAAATGATAGAACAAAATACAAATCACATAATACCTTCTGATTCTTTTCTATTTCCTTTTGATGTCCTTTTTTGTTGTTTTGGCTGTACTTGCACCTGAAATGTACGAGGTAATATACATTGTAGTTTGTTTGAACAAATCACGTTTCTAAATAACATCGAATGCAGATTTTTAAATAATTGATCTTTGAGTTAACATATAACAGAAGTCGAGAGCGAAAAAAAAAATGTCACATTTAGTAGCGTGATCCACTTTTTAATATTGCAATGATTTCCACAGAAACAAGTATTAAAATGTGTAGTTGGTCGCTCTAAAGTTGGAGCGATATGACTGTTTTTTTTTCTTCTTCGCTCCATGTTGAAGGTTCACTGTCACTTTCAAATGAAAAACGTAGAGCGCTGTTCCTTTGATTTTTATTTCGTGACGTATAGTATTTTTGTGTCCTATATTGATAAACTATATCGTATCTTTTAGTTTAATGAACTCTGGAAAGCATAATTATTCATTTCATTGTTTATTATGTATAAAATCTAGTTCAAATGTGTTTGTCAATTAGAATAGAACTGGGGCGGATGAAGTGTGTCTGTGTTTGGGTATTTTCTTCATGGATCTTTTGTCTTGCAGGACTGCTTAGTAGAATGTATTTTATTACATACCATTTTTCTGATTTTTCTTTGCTTTCCAGACCTGAGGTTTCGTACTCCGTTTTTTTTATAAACAGCTGTGCTATGGTCGCATGATACAGCTGCCACGTTTTCAAAATTCATTTCTCTTATGCATGGTTGTGTCTTATTATCTATTTCTTGCATGAATATAAATTTCTCGTATCACACAAGGAGTGTGATATGAAAAGTGATAGTATTTACGAAAATCTGCGTTAATTTGATCTGCTTATACGTCATCATAAGACGATATTACGGCATTTCTACTGACTATTCGTTAGGTCATTGATGACCTTCAAAGGTTATTACGATGTGCATTTCATTTGCAAAATACTAGAACAACGATTCGTGAAAGAGTGTTGACCATATTAAGACAACTAGGTATAATAACTTGTAAAAATGGGACATCGATTGATATCAACTCTCGTTATTTAATTCAAATAGAAATAATAAACTCGCCATAGGCTCGTTTATTATTATATTGAAATATACGTTTAGCTCAACTGGCCAAAGAGGTTGAAGTGAGATTTTCTCATCACTTGGTGTTCGTCGTTGTCTGTCGTCGCCCATTAACTTTTACAAAAAAAAATCCTCTGAAACTACTTGACCAAGTTTATTATAGATAGCGATAACTGTACACAGCAAGAATTTTTAGTAAAGTTATTTCTACAAACAAGTCACCATCGCCAAAAAAGAGAATTGTGTCAAGAATTATATTCTTGTCTTTAATGTCGAAGAGTGTCCTTTGTTGAAAATGCACTGCAGCAAATAGACCAAGGTGAGTGACACAGGCTCTAAAGATACTCTAGATTGTTTGATAAAATCCAATAACTCGGACACGTAAAATCTAAAATTTATAAAATTCGAAAGGGCTGATATCTCAATAGACAGACAATTCATGTAAATCGGTTACAGCGTTTTTGAGTTTTTGTCCGACATGCTGACAATGGACGGATGGACAACGGGGAACCATAATACGTCCCGTATAAAAAATCAATGGTTTACCAGGAATTTTTTTATTTACTTTGACAACAAAAGTACCATGAAATGAAGTAGAAAAGATTATGATTCCCCTTTACTATTTTCTAATGACATTTTAAAAGATCCAATAAATTCTAATTTAATACTGAAAAGTTGTGGTAGAACGTTTTCCGAACAGAAAATTTGCATTAAATTCAAAAAGGTTAATTTTGATCAGTGTAGTAATATGTTTTTGTGATTTATTGAGAATATATGATATTTTCATTCATGTAATTACAGGTATAAACTAGAAAAATCATTGTTTAAAGTCTAGAATACCTTTTTTCTTATTCAAATTTTCTATAAAGATCCTGGACCATTTGTCTAAAAACCCGGACGATTTCACAGTTGCTCTCGAAAAAACCCGGACAATAACAAACACTGAATGCTTTGGTTAATTAAAAGGAAATTGTGCTTCTTTCTTGATCAAAACATGTATAGTATTCATTGGCATACAAACCAAATCTATTTTTATATGTTCAAGATTTTTATATCGATTCAAGATGACAGTTGAGTTATCAATAAAGAAAAAGATGTGGTATGAGTGCCAATGAGACGACCCTCGTTCCTCTCGCACTTTCATTTTCTATGTTCAGTGGACCGTTGGTCAGGGGTCAAAATTCTAATTTGGCATTATAATTAGAAAGATCATATTATAAGTAACATGTGAACAAAGTTTAAGTTGATTATAGACTTCAATTTCATCAAAAACTGTCTTGACAAAGCTTTAACACGAAGCGTGACAGATGGACGGACAGACCGAAAAACATAATGCCCCTAAGTTGGGCATAAAAAATAAACTAGAATGCAGTTCTCGTCCTTATTGTTAAAACTAAAACACGGAATCATCTTAAAATTCGGGACATTTCTTATATCTTACAACAGTAATTGTCATAGCTGTAACACACTATCTAAAACAGTTAAAATGGTTCTTTCTAACGTAATAAAAGCTTCTTGGCCGCTCAAAATACCACAGATTTCAGTTATTTTAAAAGGTATACATCAAATGTTTTTCGTCCATGATGCGAATTAGTGCAAAACAAGAGAGAAAACAATTACTTCAAATTAAATTTTGTTTTAAAATAATTAAAAATGCTAATTTTCCCTTAACGTCTTATTGGCTAGTTCATCGATTTTATAGACGAATTTCGAACAATTAAAGTAAACCCCAGGAATAATATATATACGATTTAACAGAACACAACGTTTAATAAAAATACAGTTGTAACGAAATAGACTTACCTTACAGAAAAGTTCTGTACACAATGGGATTTAAATCCAAATCAACATTTACATATTACGAATCGATCTACAAAATTATGACAAGACTATTTTTCTTTTCGGTTAAATCATCGAAGTGGAAATTTCGTCAATACGTCATATGGATTTTTAAATGGAATATCAGGATATAGTGAGAATAAGTTAAGGAATCATTTTTTTTTAAACAGTTCATTCAGTTTTCTACATTTCGAAATATAATATACTAAAGCTATTAGTATCTAGCTATCAAAATATGTAAATGATGTTTCTACATATAAAACAAATACGCAATTCACTGTTCAGATCGTTATGTGAATTTGTAATTTTCAAACTTTTAAACCTGACTTTTTGTTTTTAAACAGGAAGTTTCTTAATTTTTTGGCTTCCATGACCAATAGGGTCAGGTGAACTATCGTCCGTACTTTCTGTATTGCAATACCTTCCGAAATAGTTCTGTGTAGTACTACTTTGTTATATCTTTGTCCTATGAACATTGTCTTAATATATATACGACCTCATATGATGTTCATACTAAGTGTATCTTCGTCTGTATGTGGATAATGGATACTGGTAAAATTTTAACACTATTTTCTAAGATCCGAATCATAGTTATCTTATAGTTGATATTACGACTTTTTGTCTGTAATAGTGTAAAAACACCCTCAGCAGTGTTTTCAAATTTAAGGTGGTAGCAAACAACTTGACTAAAACTATTAAAAAAAAAAAATTAAGAAATTAAATTTAAAGAATAAATTGACAAAATATTTACTTTTACCTTATAAAAATTGAACTACAACCTTTATCGGGCAAATTTCATGGGAGATATAGCAGTTTGATAAACACTTATATTAATCATCGAGAAGCTTAATATTTCTTTATCATTAGAATGCGATCAGTTGAATTTTACAGAGTTATCTGTCTGTAGCACTATGAACCACCTTGATATGTGCAGATTTTTGAAAGTCAGATTGTATGCAGTTTTTACTTTACAAATGCTGTGTCCATTTCAATCTACCTGCGACGTTCCACTACATACATTGCGGAAAGTAAATATGAAAGAGACATATGTTATATACTAAAAAGTAGGTCAACATGACCCAAATTTCATTGTTAAGGGCATACGATGCATAGTTTTATCCCACGGTGAAAATCAATTATTAGATATAAGAAGATGTGGAATGAGTGCCAATGAGACAACTCTCTATAAAAACCACAACTTATAAAAGAAAAACCATTATAGGTGAAAGTATGGTCTTCAACATGGAGCCTTTGCATATACAGACATACTTTGTACTTGTTTTGGCTTTCAAACTTTTTCATCTGAGCGTCACTGGTTAGTCTTGTGTAGACGAAACGCACGTCTGGCGTATTATATAAATTTTAAACCTGGCACCTTTTGTTAGGTATTATTCGTGTGTTTCTCTGTCCTATATTTTCTCTAATTTATTTGTATTGTAGTCCTGTCATGTAATGTTGTCTTTTTAATGTTATATTAACATTGCCATTAAAGCGGGAGGTTTAGCATGCCACAAAACCTGGTTCAACCCATCATTTTTTTTCTTTAAATGTCCTGTACCAAGTCATGAAAATGGCTATTGTGATATTATAGTTCTTTTCTGTGCGTTTTACATTTTAATGTTGTGTTTCTGTTGTGTCGTTGAACTTTCTCTTATATTTGATGTGTTTCCCTCAGTTTTAGTTTGTAACCCGGATTTGTTTTTTTCTCAATCAATTTATGAATTTCGAACAGCGGTATACACAGCTACTTTTGCATAGGTACTATTTCTGTACCAAAAATCTGTAGTACTGGAAATCTACTTTTGATATTTAGTACTATTTTGTTACTTTAAAATTATTGTAATATTTAGGTACCTGTATTTTACAGTACTTGATTTGTACTTGAAATTTAAGTACTACAGATTTTTGGTTACGCCGTTACATTTTCAGCATTTTGAAAGTTTGTCTATTTCAAATCTCTTACAGTTATGATTTTCAAACATGGAATATTGTGATCACTGTTAGTATTATTTCTGTACCAACATTTTAAGTACAAATCAAGTACTGTAAAATACAGGTACCTACATATTACAATAATTTTAAAGTATAGAAATAGTACTTAATATTAAAAGTAAATTTCCAGTACTACAGATTATAAGTACAGAAATAGTACCTATGCAAAAGTAGCAGTGTACTACTGTTTCCTTTATATACCTTACTTTTCTTTATTTCAAAAGATATACAGATAAGCGGATTTTTGTTAAAGCATTTTAATATCTTCTTTACTCAAGTATCTTCTAAATTTGTGAACAATTCTTTGGAAATAATAAGGGCCAAGTGAGCTTTTCTCATCACTTTGCGTCCGGCGTCCGTCGTCCGTCGTCGTCCGTCGTTAGCTTTTACAAAAATCTTCTCCTCTGAAACTACTGGGCCAAATTAAATCAAACTTGGCCACAATCAACATTGGGGTATCTAGTTTTAAAAATGTGTGGCGTGACCCGGCCAACCAACCAAGATGGCCGCCATGGCTAAAAATAGAACATAGGGGTAAAATGTAGATTTTGTCTTATAACTCTGAAACCAAAGCATTTAGAGCAAATCTAACAAGGGTTAAAATTGTTTATCAGGTAAAGATCTATCTGCCCTGAATTTTTCAGACGAAGCGGACAACCGGTTGTTGGGTTGCTGCCCCTGAATTGGCAATTTTAAGGAAATTATACCGTTTTTTGGCTATTATCTTGAATATTATTATAGATAGAGATACACTGTAAACAGCAATAATGTTCAGCAAAGTAAGATCTACAAATAAGGTAATATGACTAAAATGGTCAGTTGACCCTTTAAGCAGTTATTGCCCTTTATAGTCAATTTTTAATAATTTTGTAAATTTTGTAAATTTTTGTAAATTTTAACAAAATATTTTCCTCTGTAACTAATGGGCCAAGTTCATTATAAAATGAGATAATTGTAAGAAGCAAGAATGTTCACTAAAGTAAGATCTACAAACACATCACTATCACCAAAACACAATTTTGTCATGAATCCATCTGTGTCCTTTGTTTAATATGCACAAAGACCAAGGTGAGCGACACAGGCTCTTAAGAGCCTCTAGTTTATCAAACTTTCATGATTTTTGAAGAAAAAACCGGAATTTTTACTGAATATAAACTCATCATGCATACCAGGATTATATTTTGTATTTACGCCAGACGCGCGTTTCGTCTACAAAAGACGCTCGAATCCAAAAAAGTTAAAAAGGCCAAATAAATTACGAAGTTAAAGAGCATGGAGGACCAAAATATTTATCTTATATCTAATCTAAAAATAAATGATTTGTTCTTACAAAATGGTACTAATAATCTTCATACATAATCAAGCCAGACATCATTTTAAAAAGAGGCCCCTGGGGTCCATGTATACATTTTCTTGGTTAATGGTTATAATCCGTCGAAAAAATCATCTTTTACCCGATATGTAAGAGTAAGAACTCTCGTTTTCCGTTAGCAACGCCTTAAACCTCCTCCTGTTACTGTATCGTATACCCTTAAATTTTAGAAAAATATGGTAAAGGTTTTTCGATAAATTTCAACTCTGGTACTATAAGTTGTAACATCATCACTATTTGTGTCGAGGTTCGTGTTGATGAGTAGGTTTGATTAAATCATGTCGTCAAGAGCTTGCACCAACAGTTTTGCAAGTTATTGGATAATTTAGTAAATGCACGATTAAGAAGCCAAATATAGGACTCTCTGGCGAGGTTTATGACACATAGCTCAAGGACTACAGGAAGTAGAGGTACATCATTCTGTATAGGTTAGCATGCAGCCAACTATAGTTAACTTTTATTCACCTGTTCAAGGCAGTAAGTTTTCTACTTTGAAAGTGAAAAATCTTCACGACTTGATGAAAATTAACTAGAGGCTCTAAAGAGCCTGTGTCGCTCACCTTGGTCTATGTGAATACTAAACAAAGGACACAGATGGATTCAAGACAAAATTGTGGTTTGGTGATGGTGATGTGTTTGTAGATCTTACTTTACTGAACATTCTTGCTGCATACAATTATCTCTATCTATAATGAACTTGACCCAGTAGTTACAGTGGAAAATGTTAGTAAAATTTTACAAATTTTGTGAAAATAAACTCCTTAGGGGTCAATTGACCATTTTGGTCATGTTGACTTCTTTTTAGGTCTTACTTTGCTGTACATTATTGCTGTTTACAGTTTATCTCTATCTATAATAATATTCAAGATAATAACCAAAAACAGCAAAATTTCCTTAAAATTACCAATTCAGGGGCAGCAACCCAACAACAGGTTGTCTGATTCATTTGAAAATTTCAGGGAAAATAGATCTTGACCTGATAAAATTTTTCACCCATGTCAGATTTGCTCTAAATGCTTTGATTTTTGAGTTATAAGCCAAAAACTGCATTTTACCCCTATGTTCTATTTTTAGGCGTGGCGGCCATCTTGGACAGTTGGCCGGGTCACCGGACACATTTTGTAAACTAGATACCCCAATGATGATTGTGGCCAAGTCTGGATTAATTTGGCCCAGTAGTTTCAGAGGAGAAGATTTTTGTAAAAGATTACTAAGATTTACGAAAAATGGTTAAAAATTGACTATAAAGGGCAATAACTCCTAAATTGGTCAACTGACCATTTTGGTCATGTTGACTTATTTGTAAATCTTACTTTGCTGAACATTATTGCTGTTTACAGTTTATCTCTATCTATAATAATATTCAAGATAATAACCAAAAACAGCAAAATTTCTTTAAAATTACATGTTCAGGGGCAGCAACCCAACAACAGGTTGTCTGATTCATCTGAAAATTTGAGTGCAGATAGATCTTGACCTGACAAACAATTTTACCCCTTGTCAGATTTGCTCTAAATGCTTTGGTTTTTGAGTTATAAGCCAAAAACTGCATTTTACCCCTATGTTCTATTTTTAGCCATGGCGGCCATCTTGGTTGGTAGGCGGGGTCACACCACACATTTTTTAAAATAGATATCCCAATGATGATTGTGGCCAAGTTTGGTTTAATTTGGCCCAGCAGTTTCAGAGGAGAAGATTTTTCTAAAAGATGACCAAGATTTACGAAAAATGGTTAAAAATTGACTATAAAGGGCAATAACTCCTAAAGGGGTCAATTGACCATTTCGGTCATGTTGACTTTTTTGTAAATCTTACTTTGCTGAACATTATTGCTGTTTACAGTTTGTCTTTATCTATAATAATATTCAAGATAATAACCAAAAACAGCAAAATTTCCTTAAAATTACATATTCAGGGGCAGCAACCCAACAACGGGTTGTCTGATTCATCTGAAAATATCAGGGCAGATAGATCTTGACCTGATAAACAATTTTACCCCCATGTCAGATTTGCTGTAAATGCTTTGGTTTTTGAGTAATAAGCCAAAAACTGCATTTTACCCCTATGTTCTATTTTTAGCCATGGCGGCCATCTTGGTTGGTAGGCGGGGTCACGCCACACATTTTTAAAACTAGATACCCCAATAATGATTGTGGCCAAGTTTGGTTTAATTTGGCCCAGCAGTTTCAGAGGAGAAGATTTTTGTAAAAGTTAACGACGACGGACGACGGACGACGACGGACGACGACGGACGACGACGACGGACGCCGGACGCAAAGTGATGGGAAAAGCTCACTTGGCCCTTTGGGCCAGGTGAGCTAAAAATGAAGTGTAAAAGACGTGCGAAAGATACAACACGGACATTCAAACTCAAAGTAGAAAATAAACTGACAACACCATGGCTAAATCAGTAAAAGACCAACTGACAAACATCATTACACAAAACACAACAAAGTAAACTAACGACTGAGCAACATAAATCCAACCAAAAACTGGTGGTGATCTCAATTGCTCCGGAAGGGTAACAGATCCTGCTGTACCTATGGCAACCGCCCTGTTGCTCATATTAGTACAAACCGGAAATACTTGGAATTCGGTATGTCACATTTGGAGAAAAGGGGACGGGATTGTAATTACGACAATTATAACATGTCCGATGTCATCTATGAAACACATATTCTATAATGTTTAACCGTGATGGCGTCCGTAAAAATATAATATTTGGCTCTTGTTTGTTGTTCGAAGATTAGCTTTCACGTATGAAAATATGTATTACCAAAGCACAAGTCTCTTATCTATTGTTGTTGTTTTATGTGAAAATTCTTGACAATGGCTTTGCTACAGGTATTCAAGATAAAGCCGTTTAGTACTAGGAAATTTTTGATTAATTTATAACCTGTGGATCATCAATTTTCGTAGATTGAGCGAAAGTTGTATTTTCGTGGATACTTAATTTCATGGTTTAGCCTGTGACTGCACTCACGCCTATAGAAAATGTGTACTTCATTTAAACTGGTGGTTCACCTTTATCAACTAAATCTACGAAAATTGCTATCCAACGAAGCTGGGTTTTAAGTTAAAATTCGATATGGGTAAGAATTAAACAGTGTAAATCAACACATTCGTGTTACAAGGGAAGCTATATATTTGAACAGGTTTTAAAAATTATGAAACCTTGAAATAGAAAATTACTGAGCAAAACTGTGTTCAAGTTTTATCCATCTTGTGTATAAAAAAAATCATTAATGAACCAAATACCGAAGCTCTTTGCCTAAGTTGGGTGCCTCATATGCTATTATGGATGTTTAAATACGCAGCAAAGGTTGGTCAACATGAAGACGTTTTTTGTGTCTTTTCACCACTCCGTATGTGACGTCTTTTTTATGACTTTTTGCGTTGAAGCCTGGACTAAGTCGGGTGTGTCTATTTTCTGTATTTTTTGGTCTTTGTATTGTGCATTCGGGTTTTGTTTTCTGTAATTAGTTAAGACTTCAGTTTAATCATGTATATCTTTTATATTCATTTGATAAAATTAACTATTTGCAATAGCATAAATTGTTCTTAATAATACGGATGTTCTTATCACAAGCAGAAAACCCTAGCCGTATACGGCACAACCTTTTTCAACTTTTGATCCTCAGTGCTGTACAATTTTGTACTTGTTTGACTTTCGAACTTTTATATCTGGGCGTCACTGGTAAGTCTTGTATGGACGAGGCGCGTTTTTGGTGTATTGAATTTTAAACCTGATGCTTTTTGTTATCTATTATTCATGCGTTTCTTTGCCTAATACGTTCTCCTATTTATTTGTATTGTAGTCCTGTAATATTATGTTGTCATTTTAATGTTATATTTAACATTGCCATTAAAGTGCGAGGTATGTCATGCCACAAAACAAGGTTCAATCCACCATTTTTTCTTTAAAAATGTCCTGTACCAAGTCAGGAAAATGGCCATTGTTATATCATTGTTCGTTTCTGTGTGTGTTACATTTTTACATTGTGTTTCCGTTGTGTCGTTTGTTTTCTCTTATGGTGAATTCACATTACTATAAGTCGTGTCAAGGTACTTTTCTATCCCAAATTCATGTATTTGGTTTTGATGTTATATTTGTTATTCTCATCGAATTTTGTCTAATGCTTAGTCCGTTTCTGTGTGTGTTACATTTTAATGTTGTGTCGTTGTTCTCCTCTTATATTTAATGCGTTTCCCTCAGTTTTGGTTTGTAACCCCGATTTTGTTTTTTGTCCATAGATTTACGAGTTTTGAACAGCGGTATTTTACTGTTGCCTTTATTTAATATAATGCTTGTGTAGAATGTGAATTTATCCAACTTTATGAGAGACGGAATGAGGACTGAAATAATTTCTTCAAATTGGCTGTTCGCTAAACAATTATCTCTAATTACTAAAAATATTTTCACTCCGTTATAGGTACCACAGTCAGTTCCACTATCTATTTGACCATTTCGCTTTTGCTAGAATCATAGCCATGAAATATACCGGCTACTGGACTAGCTGGAATCCAAGAGAAGTGATAATATGAAAAGATGCTTACCCTTTCAACCATGTTTTTATTTCGTTTAGAGTGAATGGAGATATAATTGTAAAACATACATTTTTCTCAATCGATTATGAATTTCGAACAGCGGTATACTACTGTTGCCGTTATTTATGTGTATTGTCACTTGTGTTAATATGTCTTTTGATTGATTTAAGCCATTTCAATTGCTATTTTATATTGTGTCTTTATATGTTGTGATGTTACATTATTGTTTCAGATAAGGGTGAAGGTTTTGTACCATTAAAACGTTTAAACCCGCTGCAATAGTTTGCACCTGTCCTAAGTCAGGAATCTGATGTTCAGTATTTGTCATTTGTTGGTGTGGTTCATAAGTGTTTCTCGTTTTTAATATAGATTAGACCGTTGGCTTTACACTAGAAATTTTTAGTGCCATTTATAGCTTTCTGTTCGGTGGGAACCAATGTTCCGTGTTGCAGACAATACTTTGACCTATAATGGTTGACTTTTATAAATTGTGACTTGAAGAGTTGAGACAATTGGCAATCATACCACATCTTCCTACTTCTATGTATGTTTTAACTTGGACTTAATGCTTTGGAACGGAGTGCAGAATATTGGCGTTTGGGTTTGGCAATATAAACAACAAATCTTGAAGTAAAGAATTCATTCATACAAGTGAGTCCAATCCGGACTGTATTAGATAACACATGAAGACTATTAATTTAAATTTAATTTTGTAAAATAGTGAAATGTTCATTAAAATGCAAGACGTTGAACATTAAAGGAAACAGATCTGTCTAAAATCATTTTATCTTTTTTCCCCAGCAATATATCAGTAGGTGAATCAAACCATCAAATTCAAATATCACTGATACAATTTCCATCCGGAGAATGTTGTTCTGGTATGACTCTCCTTGCTCAAGATTTTACCCTGGTGAGCATAATTATTTCTGACGTAAACTTCCATTCCTTCAGATACGTATTTGATGACAAAGCCTGTTGTGCATGCGTCATCTAGTTTCGTTTCCGTATCTGTATGTAATACTCCAATGACGGAATTACCCCTCATCAATTCTGTGCCGTATTCTCCGTAATTCAAAGCACCGCCGTCAGTAGTACGTGAATCGACGCAAAAGGTCCATGTGAACCCGTAAACACCAGAGGAAGGGGCTGTAAACTTTCCTGTACTGGTACTATATCTTGCACCGTAATTTGCCTCTGTTCTGTCGAACTTAATGATGGCTCCGTTTGTCATAGATGCACTTTGTGAATTTGCACTAGCTTCGGTTATGTACGAGGAAAATGCAACGTTGCAAGAACAACCTGATCATTAAAAATAAAATTCAAAGTATAAGTACAACTGATGTACACAAATTCTCCTAGATACATGTATATGTACCACTTAATAAAAACTACATTTTTAAAAAAACTACATTTTTAAAAAAACTACGTTTTTAAAAAAACTACATTTTTAAAAATATTTATTGGACTTGTTCATGTCTGAATATTCTGCAGGACAAAGGTATCCTTGGCAAAACAATGGTATACATAAATTTAAAAATAATATCTTATAATATTACCATCAGGACACACAATATTTTGACTCTACATTTAATAAGATAAAAGAAAAAGGTTGCAAAAGAACTAATATATATATTTGTAAACGTATTTTTTTTTATAGTAGCTCGCTCAATACACTAGTCTATGAAAAAACCGTTGTACTAGTGGGACTGTTATAGTCTTAAAACGCCGCAAATAGTTGATTCGAATTCAAATTGTTGCTTCTCCCGCTAGTTAGTTAGGAAGATAAATATGAGCCAAATTTGATTTTCTCAAAGTAGGACTAAATTGTATTTATAAAGCATGTAACTGTTTGAGGTACATCGCATGAAAAAAAAAGCTGAATTAAAATGGTTCATATAAAAAAGAAGATGTGGTATGATTGCCAATGAGACAACTGTCCACAAGAGACCAAAATGACACAGACATTAACAACTATAGGTCGTCACCGTACGGCCTTCAACAATGAGCAAAGTCCATACCGCATAGTCAGCTATAAAAGGCCCCGATAAGACAATGTCAAACAATTCAAACGAGAAAACTAACGGGCTTATTTATTTAAAAAAATGAACGAAAAACAAATAATTAACACATAAACAAACGACAACCACTGAATTACAGGCTCCTGACTTGGGACAGGCACATACATAAATAATGTGGCGGGGTTAAAATCATATTACATTTAATTTCATAAGATCTCGTCCTTAATGTTTTTGAAATATCGCCTGCTTGACATTTAACCTTCAACAATCAAACTCACCTTGTATACTAGCTTTGTTCTAGAATTATGTTCATGGGATTTTTAGTACTAACTGGTGAAATAAGACGTGAAAAATCTAACAAAGAAAGTCAAAATAGTTCAAAGTATATTCATATGGCACAAACATGTTGCCTTCCTGACATTACTTATACATGCAGTTACCGCTAGATCTTAACTATCCATTCATTCTTGTTATGGCCTCAGATCACAATTAATTCCCTTTGCTCGTGGTCTAGGAATATAGTTCCCAATTATTATATAGGGTATTTCTTCCCAAGTAATCTGTCTACTGTTTTCTTTGAAATGTTTACTATTTAAGTGATCCTATCAGTTGCATATATATTGAAATAAGTAAAACATGTGGAAAAAAATTATTGTTGAAAGTGAAAGTAGTGATTTGGCCAAAATGAAAGTAGGGTAGAAATCAGCCTTCGTCATTTATTCAAGATTCAAATCCTACCATTGGCATGCTAATAGGGCCCTCAAAAGAAAAAGCACTGATGGATTGTCCTGGGACAAGCATATTTTATTAGAATAATAATGGTCTATAAGCAGTTAAATTTATTTCATGTTTGTAGCGGTGCAAATTTTTTAATTCAATTTGACCTTAACTAAAAAATGCATTGTAGCCAAGGGGAAGAATAATTGTGTTCTGAGGCCTTATGAAAGGTAACTACGCTTTTCAATCATGAAATTACGGAAACTTAAATTGATTTGATGAAGGAGAACGACAAACTACCCAACAGTTCCAGCACCGATACGCATACTACTCTAGGACTAATGATGGAGTAAAAAAAAATAGTTCCGGAAAGGAAACGATCACTGTGCGGAGTTTAGGAGAAAGAGCGAGGGAGGCAAATAAGTTTAACAAGAACTGTATATTGTAAAACTATGAAAAAAAAATAATTTAACATTAGCCGTATGATAGTACCTGATCAGGGATTTCTCTTAAATGCGGGAAGTCGTTGGTCCGAACCTTGTGACCTAGTCCCCCGAACTTTAAGAGAAAAAAAGAGAGAGAAAATTATAAGAATCTATTAAGTTAAACTTACCAGAACCTCTGGTTATAAGCATCATCCCAATCAAAATGAAAAACGTTATTTTCGATGACATTTCCATTCTTTGGTCACTAAGGTCCTATTCATGTAATCGTAGTTGCTTTTCTGAATGAAAAATAAAAATAAAACATACACTCATATTAAATTGAATAAAATTATATTAATGATATTAATCATATTGACTGTTACATGTATTTGTTAAATTTGAAAAACATTATGGGTAATCGAAATTTGTTTACTGTAAAATCTAAATTATCATAACTAAAATCCTATATTATTAAAGATACAAGTACATATTTTAAAGGTATCATATAATAAAAAATAAAACAAACATATAGTACTTACGTATTTATATTTCTTTCAGAAAGCACTGGTACCACATACATGGGTACGAGTCAATTTATAGTATACTTGTTATTCTCGTCATCAACTTTTGTTCAGTCAATTAAGATGAACTTTTCCGGTTAGATCAGATCGCCTAAGGAATCATTTCTTTTTGCCGTCAAATCAAATATTTCAAAGATTTAAATCAGTGTTGTTGTTTTCAATAAATTGGACAAATGTACTTTCATCGTGGCACCATTAAAAAATCATATCCGCGTAAATCGGACAGAAAGTTATTTTTGAGTTGTAAAACAACAATCTTTTTAAATCATCAAGTCTATTTATGAATAAATTTTAAAATGTCATGTAAACAATTATTTTTATAGTGTTAAAAGCACTCCAAAAAAAAAAAAAAAAATAAATAAATAAAAAAAAAAAAAAATAAATATATTTTGTTTCTGTTTACGATGGATCTTTCAACTGATATTTTGTATCGCCGTAGGGCTATGTTTAGTTTGTGTACCTTTAACCGTGTAATAAGACAATTCGTATAATAGTGGGACTTTGACTGTTTATAGTTTTCCCGGTCAAAGTTACACCAATATACAAGAAAGGACTGTACTATACAGACAAGACTCTAAATACAAGAACTTTGAATATAGCCACAATATGATGTTATCAATAAGGGATCGTTGAGTCTCTGGTTTTTGGTGAATATGAATGAGAAAGTTGGATATACAATATATAATTTATTAATTACGTATATGAAATATTTATAATATGTTACAAATAAAACTGTCTTATTATAGTCAATATATTTCTGGGTAGCTGCCTGATCCTCTTGCACAATGTATTTTTCTGCGGAAAAATATTGGGAACCTTTATATAGACACGAAAATAACGGACAGTCTTCTTTCTTTAAATGACGGTTGTTATTACGCAGTAATTAATATTCTATATTATCATCAGTTATAATGATACACCTGCTTTTAATATACTATACGAAAAAGGCAAAGTATCCTAGATTTCAGTTCTTCCATATGCTTGAACTGGCTGGTCAGTACAAGTACCCTATATAACTTGTTTGTTGTTTTTATCCGAAAGTTAACTCTATACAATTTATAAAGTATCTAGCCCGATACGTTATTTATTTGTACGATAATAAATTATAGTCGTATTGCCTGTTTGTCAATCAACACTCTCAATATAAATAACTTATAGCAGTTTTTGTAATTACACTGCTAAGTTTATTCATCAATTTCTCCGTTATAGTAAAGAGAACTTGATAATAATTTATAATGTTGTCTTAATTCAGACAAGTAATCAAATTCCTTTATTTTCAGGAACTTTCTATAAGAAATAAATGTATATATATTTTTCCTTAAATATTACGTATTTGCTTTAGCT
The DNA here is from genome assembly GCA_037788925.1 of Mytilus galloprovincialis. Classification (NCBI taxonomy): domain Eukaryota; kingdom Metazoa; phylum Mollusca; class Bivalvia; order Mytilida; family Mytilidae; genus Mytilus; species Mytilus galloprovincialis. Next base: position 39,753,697 of record CM075333.1, on the reverse strand, counting down.
GAATCTATATTTAAATTCAACTTTTGTACTTCTGAACCTTAATTGTTATGTATGAACACCGTTCACAATTTATTACGTAACTAAGGTGCAAGTAAAGGACACCCTCTTCGTATTATTGAATTAATTTTTCTTTCAGAAATATTCCGATTCTAGAAACCTTTCCTTGTTTCTCTTTTAGACAAATAATTAAAACTGCCCTTGCCTTCCACCTAGCAGTTCTCTTTATTTTTAGCTTCGTTTCCGCCTTGAGCTTGAAGCCAGACTAACCAACACAGTATGTGCAGGATGTTTTATAATAATATTAATGTGCTCTATCCTCGTGCTTCGCACGAGGTCCCCTATGGTTACCTCAACAACCAATCAGCCAATCAGAAACAGCTATGAATATTGTGCCGTCTAGATTTCGATTGGAACAACCTCAGTTTATTATCAACGCTAGACCGCATATTTGTATATTCAGCTGTCACCTTCTATTAAAATTGTTATGAAGTTATTCTTTGGATTAAGTGTGTTCCATGGATTATACAACTACAACAATATATAATATATAATAATACATATTCTTCATCAACTTTGAGCATTACGACTCTTCGTGTAACGAAAATAAATATAAAAACAGCCTCACTGTTCAAGTTTGTTTTTGTCTTTTTCTAAACAAGATAGTTTTTGTAAGACCTCTTCAGGCTCCTGTGCGTACAATAGTTTTTCATAAAGATATTCGGCGTAAGGTACATGAGTCATGACCGTGATATTACCCCCGTCACCCTTTGGCATTTGGCCCCCAAATGGTCGTACATTAGATAGGTTAGTTTACCATTGTTGAGGGAACATGCGACTATTACGGTGATGGATTCATTGGAAGTCTATTTTTACGATGGTTCAGACTCTAGTTTGAATATTATAAAAGACAAATATATAATAATCTTTTTTTTTTTAATTTTATGTTTTATATAGTATTAATAATCTATATTCATATGTTCATTTTATCTAATATGACTGTTTGTAAACAAATTTAAAGTTTTGTTTTCAAAGTTGTTCGATTCTTTGGACTATCTGCCTTTTGAGATCGTCTAACTGGAAGTATCTGGTCTCTAGCACTATCTCTTCTAGAAATCTCCTGTCTTTGGGCAGGATACTTCTTGAGAATTCCTTCTTGTTTCGTAGGTAGTTCAAGATCATTTTGAAATGGGTAGGATCCCTATCCAGGAAAATCGGACTCTGGGAGAGTTTCCTGGCATAGGTCCCAAAACAATGACCCTCGCACGACGGATAGGGTCTCCTTATATGTTTCAAATTTCGTCCCGCCTATATTCAACACGACCCTTTTCTCTTGCGATCGGCGGACCCACTTTATGGTTTCCTTCACCATATCTGACAAGATCGGTTCTGACGGGCCAGATCTTGTATTTGCCGGAGGGGAAAACGCCCCCTGCCTCAGCGTGAATGGATAACTCAAGAGTCCTCGGACGAGCTGCTGCTTGATGAAGAGCTTGATGAGCTGGATCGGACCTAGCTCTTGTGTTTGCGGGCGGCCCTGAAGTAGCAACGGCTCTGGGAGACTGGCTTAGCACTATTGTGGTGTCCGCCATAGCCAGAAATTAGTAGTGCTTTTGCCAATTAATATTCATAATATGTAAATGAAAATTGTACCACGTGATTATAGTTTGAACTCGACTGGCTTGATATCGTTAAAATCTATAAAACACGGATATTATAAGTTGCCCGTCACATAGTCCTTGTTGATAATCACTGATATTTCCGTAAAGTTGTCAGGCGGTCAAAATCAAAACAATGAACGCGAATTAAGTGAATTTTTCGTGTTCTCGTGAGTTTATTCTTCTTGAAATATTGTCATTTAACTTTACGTGGGAACCTATAGTTCAACGACTACACATACAAGGTTTGGACTTGCTTATTCTTTGGACATCCAATTTTCAAGTTTCACCCCGGCAACTTGTTTTTTTAATGACCTTGTTAGCCAATTTTAACACAAAGTTTGCAAATTTGACGTTTCAGCCATTTTAGCCTGTATTGTATACTGCAATGTTAAAAGCCTCTCGCTTCGATTTTCATAATAGCTAAGGAACCTTGAATTTTGCAACGACAGTGTTAATTGTTGTGTATATTTATTATCTGCCCCGGGCACCTGTCTATCACTTAAATTAAAGTTAAAATAAACATTTTTTTCAAAAATCCCTATCATTTCAATATAATTTCCGTGACCCGTATCCGATTTCTTTAGTATAATATTCAAATGAGCAAAGTGGCGTTGATTTCTGGATATGCTGAGACATTACTGGTCTGACTCGTACGTGCTGGACTGACTAACCTTGTCACAATAGATTTAACTGAAGGTACAGGTTCCTCCCTCCTTCTTCTGACTGGGGATCTACTATGTCCTCTGCTGTCCCTCCGCTCGGTATTCCTTATAGGGGAGCGACCCCCTACTTGCCGACACAAATGGGCGAATTTTCCTCTTTGGTGGAGTCTTTGCTTGTCTGGTTTCCACTGCAATGTTCTGGTGAACGTGTTCTTCTTTAAACTTATTGTATTCATCCCTAATCTTAAATCCCGTTTCTCCTGTTTGCTTGTTTATCAGAATCTGGTTGGAATCACCAGCTTCACAAGCGCCATGTCTTGGGGTCCTTTTCTCAAAGATTTTCTTGCATACAGTACATTTGAAACCGTACGGGCTATGTAACTCCATTATGTGCTTCGCAATCTGCCAACGGAATGCAATTCCCTGTCTACACATATCTTGCAGACCAGCATTTGTTTCTCTTTAGAGGCGCTCATGTTAACAGTAAGGACGTTAAATCAGTACTGGTTTGACGTTATGATCACGCTAAGTACGACCTCACATTTCGGTCAATTACCTTGAACTTGCCCTCATCATGTAGCTGAGTATGAGTGATATTGATGAAGGATGGATTGAGGCCCCAACAAGGGTACAAAACAACCACAAAAATACGAATTTGCATTTTGCGTTTGTTCTCCTTCTGTTTTTGTTATACTCTTAATAAATTCTCACCAATAACGTTTGATTTTAGTGCTATATGAGTATTACTATAAATAGATCGTAAAACAATTTTGTTGGAAATTTATCTTAAAATTTCTAGACTTACAATGTTTCGGAATTTTTACCAATTTTCATACTATAAATATATCTCTATAACTACTCCACATACCACGTATTTAAAAACTATAAGGAATAATTTGTATCATACGTAAACACACAAAAAAATAAAAATATTTCTATATATATATATATATAATAACTATGTACAATAGTGAACACCAACATAAATACTTTCACTAACTGTGTTTTGCGGTAACAAAAAGACATTTTATTTGTCTTTGAGGAATAACATAAATATAGCGTTTATGTAATTTTAAACCATGTTGGTTTCTCCTTTCCATTATACTTTTTTAAGCGATTATGGTGTATAACTTTTGGCTTGTTCTTTGGTCCTTTTTGAATCCTGTATATTACATCAGTCAATCTCTTTGTTATAATAAACGGACCATTCCATGGTCTATTTAATTTCGGACAAAAACCTACTTTGCGTCTAGGTTCGTACAACCACACGGCGTCACATACCTCATAAGAAATGTGATTGACATTTCTGTCATGACATTTCTTCATTAAATCACTCGTCTAGCAAAGCTGTGTATGCTCTCTACTTTTTCTTGTAATCTTTTTGCGTAAGTAGAGTAATTTATGCCATCACTGTTCTCTTCTATAGGTCTACCTATTAATAAGTCCAGAGGCATTGTAAACTCCCTGCCAAACATCATCTTGCATGGTGATACCCCTGTTGTTGCATGTTCTGAGGATCTATATGCCATCATAAGCGGTTGTAAATATTCGTCCCAGTCTTTCTGGTGTGACGATTCAAATGCAGATAGCATATTTTATATTGTTTTGTTGGCCTTTTCTATCATTTCATTTGACGACGGATGCATAGATGTGGTTCTCGTCTTCTCAATTCCTATTATTTAACACATCTGTTGAAAAACTTCAGATTCAAAACATGAGCCCTGGTTTGAGTGTATTTGTAATGGTACTCCTACAATACTTCAATGTAGTGGTCAATAAGTTTATGCGTGACTGTTATCGCATCTATTTTCTTAATTGCTATCGCCTGGGTCCACTTTCTAAAGTAATCGCCTATGACCATTATGTACTTGTTGGCCTTTTTTTTGTTTGCGGTAAGGGTCCCATTATGTCAATAGCCACTCTCTCTAGTGGTGCGCCTACATTATATTGTTTCATAGGAGCTTTGGCCTTACGTTGTGGTGTCTTTTTACTTGCGCAAATGTCGCAAGTCTTACACCAGTGCTCCACGTCGGACCTTAACCCATACCAATAAAATCTGTTTATTACTCTTGCTAGTGTTTTCTTTATCCCAAGGTGTCCACTTGTGATATTGTTATGAAGCTGTTCCATTACGGCCCTTTTAAGCGCTTTTGGTAGTACTATTTGCCATATTATCTCGTCCCCTGGAATATTTTCAAATTTTCTGCATACAATACCATTTTTGAACTCTAAAGAATCCCATTGATTCCAATATGACTTTACTTTATTTCCATGTCTCGATATGTCTTGCCATCCTGGTTTTACGTTGATATTTTTTTAATCACTGATGACTTTGATATCTGAGTCCTCTTTTTGTGATTGTATAAGCTTTTCGGGTGTTATCTCACCCTTGAGCTCTACAGGCAATTCTTCTGTCCTGTTCTTAGCCATGTTTCTGTTATTACATTCACGGGAATGGCAATGTGCATGTTATGTTTGATTTTTAATTCACTTGTATCTTTATTACGGACCACTCTTTTTTATTGGATATGCATCTGTAGCTAACCCATTGATAAATGGGTCGACATTTTCTTGATAAATTGGTTTCTCAAAGGAGACAAGCTAAAATATTTCTTTTCCTTCGCTAAGCGAGAACCGTTCTTTTTCTTTTACCAGGCTCTGCTGAATTACTCCGTTGTCAAAGGACAAATCTTGTAATTCTGTTTCAGCTTTAATGGACGTAACTTTTTCTAAAGATCCTTTTGTCACAGATTCTTTCTTTAAGATTCTGACTGCATGGTCTTTCGCAGTTTTTGTAAGATCTTCAGACTTAGATTTACTCTCTATTCTGGTACAATACGTACAACTAGTTACCAGGCACGAACGTCTGCTTAATGCATCAGCATTGGGTGTATTCTTCCAGCTCTATGCTTTATCTCAAAATCGTAGGTGCCTAGTACCTCTAGCCACCGTGCCATTTGACCTTCCGGATTCTTAAAGTTTATGAGCCATCTAAGAGCTCCATGGTCAGTGCGTACTAGAAAATGTCTACCATACAGATAATGGTGAAAATTCTTAATAGAACTTATCATTGCAAACAGCTCTTTTCTCGTGACACAGTATTGTCTTTCCGGTTTTGAAAACGTCTTACTAAAATAAGAAATGAGCTGCGTCTGATAGAAATCGACCTTATGCAAGTGCATGTACCAGATACATGTATAAGAATTTGATCGATTTTGGAATAATTTTAGATATAAAGATGCATTTTGGTCCGTTTTAAAGGGTTGTCTTCTTCTGCAAATCTACTTTTGGAACAATTACAGACTTTCCGTAAAAATTATTTAAACCCAAAATAGGTTAACAGGGGTATTAATTTTCGTTTGCATAAGGTCGATTTCTATCCGACGCAGCTCAAATGACGTTTTCAATCCCATCTTGTATTTGTGATAGGACAGATCCCATTCCGTACTGACTAGCGTCAGCGTCAATAATAAAAAGTCCTTCTCTGGGAAAAACTAAAACTTGAGAACTGATTAAAGCTTGTTTTAAAGTATCAAAGGACATTTGACATATTTCATTCCATATAAATTTTGTATTTAATTCCATCAATTTATGTAGCGGTTTAGCTATAGACGTTCACGTTTTTAGGAATAGGCCAGTCTTTTACTGCTTTTATCTTCTCTTCGTCTGTCGCGATTCCATTTTCGCTAACCGTATGTCCTAGAAAAGTTACTTTTTTCTGAGAAGATGACATTTCTTTGGACTCAACTTTAAGTTGGCTTCTTCCAATCTGTTAAATACTTGGTCAAGATGGTCAATATGTTCATCAAATGTCTTGCTAAAGATAATAATGTCGTCTAAATATAGTAAACATATCTTCCAAGACAGTCCTGCCAATACTTTCTCCATTAATCTCTCGAACGTAGCCCACTATTGCATAGTCAAAACGGCATTACTTTAAACTGCCAAAAACCTCCACCTTCTATTGCGAATGCGGTCTTATGTTAATCTTCTTTTGCAACACTCACTTGCCAGTAACCACTTTTCAAATCACAGGTACTCAGCCATCGACAACCACTCAGAGCTGCCAACGAATCGACTATTCTCGGCAAAAGCTGACAATCCTTAATTGCCACGTGATTAATTTTTCTGAAGTCGCAACAGAAGCGAATACTACCATCCTTCTTGGCAACGATTACTATTGGCGCACACCAAGCACTACTAGATGGTTCAATTATCCCTATCTCAGCCATTTTTCGGATATCTTCTTCCGCATCAAGCTTCTTTGACAAGGGAATGCGGTAAGGCCTCAGCTTTATAGGCTTTGCGTCTCCTGTATCTATCGTGTGTTCAACAATGTTTGTATTTCCTATATCCTGTGACGTCTTGGAAAATACATTGTTATGTTTTATCAACAATTCTTGAAGCTTGCTTGCTGATCATTTGACAGTTCTGAACTACTTTCGTCGTATAAATTCTTTAATAATTCTGGTAGTTGATCAACACCTTCCAATACTTCTTGAGTTCTTGAAGTTCGAACATTTCTACTTGGTATTTCAATATTGTCTATGACTTCAAAGTTTGCTATTACGGTATTTTCATACAGTTTGTAAGGCTTTCCACTAACATTTATTAACCTCATAGGTATCAGACCATTGTTCAGATTAATAGCTGCCTTCGCTATTAATATCCCAGTTTTTTCTAAAATTTTTTTGTAAATTCCTGACAAATTCATCGGGATTCCGTCTATTGTTTTCCCCGAAACCATCATCTCTGATTCAGGGGGAATAATCACATTGTCATTCAAACTAGTTTTACAACAAGTATTCTGTGTATCTCCATAATTAGAAAAACATGGTATTCTTTCTTCATATAACATCATATAAATTTTACCTAACATCAAATCACATTTATTCTTAGTAAGAAAATCCATCCCTAATATACCGTTATCCTTTATTTCTGCTAATAAAAACTCATGTTCGTATGAGCATTTACCAATTTGTATATTTAACTTTACTTTCCCATGAAACGGTGACTTTTCACCTGTTGCAGTTAACATATTCATTTTTACAGGCTCTATTTCAGGTTTACATGAAGGATTCCAATCATCAAATATTTGTTACTAATAATTGTAATATTTGCGGCTGTGTCTATTAGCATAGGCACATAATTACTCATAATCTTAGTTGCTACAAAATATCCTTCGTCTTTATCACAACAATTCTTAAAATCTTTGTTGGGGGAACTGCACTGTTTGTCGATCTTTGTCCCCTAAAGTCGACCTATGCCAGTTTCCCTGGTTGCTGTTTGGTTTCTGGTCATATCTATTTGAACCATTGGCTTGGCCTCTTGTGGTATATTGATAATGTGTTCCTTCGTTTCTGTTAAAAGGGTTGCCTTTGTTAAACTTGGACCATGAACCTTGTACTCTTGGTTCTACGTCATAGCTCCTATTATTTCCATTAAATTCTTGAGATCTTGTCTCTTTTGATTTTAATGTTTCAACTTCATTAGATACTCTGTCTATTTTCTTAATTACCTCGTCTAATTTTTTACTTAAATCGTTTGTCTCTGTCTCTACTCCTACAGCTTTGACATTACAATTTCTACTTCTGTCTGTCATGTGTACAGCGTCTAATCGTACAGCAATATTCTCTGCCTCTGCCACCGTTTTTGGACTGACTTCCCTAATCCTTATTCTAATTTCTTTAAATGGTATGGCATCTATACAATAATCTAATGCCAGTGTCTGTGTAACATCTAAATTAACACTAGGATAGGCTTTCCTAGATAGCTTCTTGATAGACTGGGCCAACTCGGGTATACTCTCATTGCGGCCTTTTACACGAGTTTGCAGCTCGCTTCTAAATACTTCAGCTTGATAAAATGGAGCCAAATCGATTTTTCAATGCATTCACGATTGCATCGAAATCTCTTGGGTCATGTTCATTTAACTCGTTATTAACTCCTCTTGCGTCTCCCGTGAGATTACCGGCTAGATAAAGCGACTTTGATTTATAACCCCAGTTATTTAGTTCAGAAATTAACTCAAACTGTGTTAAATGTTCTTCTAAATCCTCCTTGTCGTCATAATTCTGTGGTTTCATTTTTGACTTTTCCTGCATTGAGTCTCTCCAATTATTGCTATTTACATCGCGTAAATGGTTAGGCGTACTGTGTGCAATATTTCTTTCTTGTCTGTTTTCTACATTAGAATTTGCTTCTACTCTATTTATTGGTTCGGCAACTTGTTTTCTAGACATGTCTTGAGAATCGTCAGTCTTCCTTGACATTATTCCTATTAAATTTTGCATCTGATTTGACATTACATCAAAGCCTCCGACCAGTGAATGGTTAAACTCTTTCAATTGTCCCCTCAAGAATTCTAAGAAATCATCTCTCTGTTCCTGTTTGTCTTTTAAATTTATATTCTGTATCAACAATATTATGCCGTTCTGTATCTTGTTCCTCTACCATACTTGTGCTAGGACCGAACGTAACTATGTCCGAACTTTCATCCATTCTTAGTTTGATAAAATTCACCACCAGAGTTAAAAGCTTTACTCAAAGATATATCCCACCCCTGTCACCAATATGTAACGCCGTGAGCTATGTTTAGTTCTTGTGTACCTTTAACCGTTTAATTAGACAATTCGTATAATAGTTGGACTTTGACTGTTTATAGTTTTACCGGTCAAAGTTACACCAATATACAAGAAAGGACTGTACTATCCAGACAACACTCTGAATACAAGAAGAACTTTAATATAGCCACACCATTATGTTATCTATAAAGGATCGTAGAGTCTCTGGCTTTTGGTGAATATGAATGAGAAAGTTGGATATACAATATATAATATATTAATTACGTATATGAAATATTTATAATATGTTACAAATAAAACTGACTTATTATAGTCAATATATTTCTGGGTAGCTGCCTGATCCTCTTGCACAATGTATTTTTCTACGGAAAAATATTGGGAACCTTTATATAGACACGGAAATAACGGACAGTCTTCCTTCTTTGACTGACGGTTGTTATTACGCAGTTATTAATATTCTATATTATCATCAGTTATATTGATACACCTGCTTTTAATATACTATACGAAAAAGGCATAGTATCCTAGATTTCAGTTCAGTTTCAGTATGCTGGAACTGGCTGGGCAGTACAAGTATTCTATATAACTTGTTTGTTGTTTTTATCCGAAAGTTAACTCTATACAATTTATAAAGTATCTAGCCCGATACGTTATTTATTTGTACGATACTTAATTATAGTCGTATTGCCTGTTTGTCAATCAACACTCAATATAAATAACTTATAGCAGTTTTTGTAATTATACTTCTAAGTTAATTCATGCACTTATTCAATTTCTCCATTATAGTGAAGAGAACTTGATAATAATTTATAACATTGCCTTAATTCAGACAAGTAATTAAATTCCTTTATTTTCATGAACTTTCTATAAGAAATAAATATACATCTATTTTTCCTTAAATATTACGTATTTGCTTTAGCTGAATCTATATTTAAATTCAACTTTTGTACTTCTGAACCTTAATTGTTATGTATGAACACCGTTCACAATTTATTACGTAACTAATGTGCAAGTAAAGGACACCCTCTTTGTATTATTGAATTAATTTCTCTTTCAGAAATATTCCGTTTCTAGAAACCTTTCCTTGTTTCTCTTTTAGACAAATAATTAAAACTACTCTTGCCTTCCGCCTAGCAGTTCTCTTTATTTTTAGCTTCGTTTCCGCCTTGAGCCTTGAAGCCAGACTGCCAAACACAGTCTGTGCAGGATGTTTTATAATAATATTAACGTGCTCTATCCTCGTGCTTCTCACGAGGTCCCCTATGGTTACCTCAACAACCAATCAGCTAATCAGAAACTGATTTTAAGGGACACGTAATATTTCCGTTTCCTACCTGTTCAGACTTTTGTAAATATGTCTTTATTCCGTATTTACGTCGTCGTAAAATTTGTTTATTTATATTCTAGACATGGAGAGGAATTTAAGCATATCTCGGTTATTATGATACGAGTTTTCTAAGTGATCAGCCGCATGAAACAGCTATGAATATTGTGCCGTCTAGATTTCGATTGAAACAACGTCAGTTTGTTATCAACGCTAGACCGCATATTTGTATATTCAGCTGTCACCTTCTATTAAAATTGTTATGAAGTTATTCTTTGGATTATGTGTGTTCAATGGATTATTCATTTAAGCTGGTAAGACTCGTGTAAGCTGAGAACGACGATTATTGCATCCAGATTATCTACCTTCTTGTAGACAGTGTTTGTTTACGTCACATTCCAAAGAATGACAATGACATAGATGTGTGTAAAATTACCATACACATCTTTATATATAAATATATATATCTTTGTATATAAACGTCTATAACGCTTGTAACAAAACCGATGTTACTATGAATTTCCACAACTACAACAATATATAATATATAATAATACATCAACTTTGAGCATTACGACTCTTCGCGTAACGAATGTAAATATAAAAACAGCCTCGCTGTTCAAGTTTGTTTTTGTCTTTTTCTAAACAAGATAGTTTTTGCAAGACCTGTTCAGGCTCCCGTGCGTTCAATAATTTTGCATATAGATATTCGGCGTAAGGTACATGAGTCATGACCGTGACAATATAACTATGTTTTTATCTTAGATAAAGATATAAAACCAGTAATTTCATCCTTCATCGAATTGTAGTCTCGAAGCGTTAAACCAACAGAGTGTAGCTTTCGTCAACGGGAGAGAACTGGAAAATAATGATACATATTTACAGATTTTAATGTTTGTTTTCAAACAGACCAAGTTTGCAGTAGTTGTAACTTAGTATAACAGGAGAAATATTTTGTCTTATTATATATAATGTCTATTTTTACCATGATTCGTACAAATCAGTGAAAAAGTAACGGAAAAGCTACTGTATTTATTTTTTCGTTCATCGAGATATAGCCATTTTCCTTTTGTTTATCATAAATTTAGGACACAATATACACTAAAATTTATCAAACATCCTCACTCGAATTAAAAGATTGATGGTTTCAGTTATATCAATTGAAATTTGGCAGTTTAGGCGCAAGATTATTTCCCCTGTAATGGCTGCGCCCATTAATGAAAATTTGTAGCAACAGAAACTGAGATATTTGACAGTTTAAGGGGATGTAGAGTCGCCAAAAGATGTAGAGATGATTATTTTCAATGACCATATATAATATCCACACAAACATAAGGTCTCGATACTACACGGCTAATGTTTAACATGTAAGGATGAGGATTAGGTGAACGCTACTTACGGAGTCAATATATCATATATCATGAATGATGAATTAACATCGTTTGTGTCTATTACACTATAAGAATTATAGTTTGTGTGGTATTAAACACAGTATTTTATCAGTGTACAATGTAACGAACAATAACGTTGACACAGCTCCAATTCAAAACAAACTGTTTACTACATGTACATGTATATACAAAACTAACGTACATGAAGACCCTGTGTAGAGTGTAATATATATATATATATTCGTTGACATTGCATTTATAAATTTTGTAAATATTTACATAAAAGGTGTTCCTAACCGAATATGGCATCACTAGAACAATTTGAGGAATTAAAATCCCTTATTTTGGGTGTGGATAAGAAGGTTACAGTTTTTTCGGAACAGTTAACTAAAGTCGAACGTAACCTTACCAGTATGATACATGAGGTTAAAGCTGATTTAAGTTTGAAACGTCGCAAAAAGAAATAAAAACTCTTAGACATGATTTTACTGAGCTAGAAAGAGGTGTCCAGGGTATGGATTTACAGCTTCAAGAATTAAAAAATGAAAAGCTATTCAAACAAAAAATTGATTTGCAACAGCAAATTGATGAGCTTAAAGAAAAGGCCATTTTACTCGAAAAGCATTACAGGAAATAAAATATACTTATTTATGGTATCAATGACAGCAATCCAGAGGAAAATGTCTATGCAACAACACGAAAGCTATTCTCTGAAAAATTGCTTAGAGACGCTCCAAAAGCCAATTCCATGCCGCTTGCTAACGCCCATAGAGTTCCAACACCTGGGAAGGGCCCAAATCCTATTCTTGTTCGTTTTGTAAATTTGTGGGATAAACAACTTGTAATGTCCAAAGCCTATAACTTGAAGGGAACAAAGATTCGCCTACTAGATGACCTGCCAGTTTGACCTGCCAGTTTCTATGAAGGAGGAAAAATTCTTGTTATCTCATAACGCATTCACAATTAGAAAAAGGGACAAAGTGCAAACACGTATTAGAGCAAAAGGGGCCCATATGACTTTAGAGACCCGTAAAAACAACACAGAAAAAATGGTCGTTATGGGAATAACTGTTTATTGTCTGTAACATATATACACTAAGAAAAACATAGTTTATAAATACAAAATTTAATAATTAATTTAGCTTTGTTTTTACAGTACATATATTTTCTTACATTAATCTTTATTAAAAAAGTACTATAATTTAAGTAAATCAATGATGCTGTAATGTTAGATCTCTTTTTGCAGGCTTTGATATGAACATTTGAAGTAAGTATAGAAAAGAAAAAAAAGGTTATTGTGTTCATTTTGGTTTCTTCTTTTTTTTTTTTTTTTTAGCTTTTTGACTTTGCTTAACTTTTAGCGGAATAGTTTAATTTGCTTACTTTGCAATCTTAGTTTTGCTTTCCCTTTTTGTCGCGTAAATGCATGCCTTAGCTTGTTATATATAGTTATATGCTACATGTATATTAATGCTTAATCTGTTGTTTTAGTTTTGCTTTTTTCATATGTTTAGTAAATACATGTCATAGCTTGTTATAGATAATTAAAGATATGCTACAATATGTAATATTATATGCTAAATTTGTTGATTTAGTTTTGCTTGTTTCATATTATATTAAGTAAATGTATGCTTGATGTATAGCTTAGTCACTGGGCAGCATTATGGTTAAATTTAATAATGAATTCTAGAAAACATAATATATTTACATTGAAACAAGAATTTTAAATTGTTTAGATTTCTATTCACAGGTTTTAGATTGATAGTTAATGTAGTAAATATGGGAAAAAAAAGAATTGTTGCTTTTTCATTTGGCTTACATTTTATTTTAAGTTTTGATTCTTTATTTTTGCTCTATTCTTTTTTTTTTTGACCTATCAAGGGAATTACCATCTTTGACATCTAAATTAAATGATATCGAAAAAGAATCATTAGAAGGAAAAAAATTCTTTTGCTGAATTAAGACAAGCTTTGAAAAGGATGAAAAATAATAAAAGTCCTGGGTCAGATGGTTTTACTGCAGAATTTTTCAAAGTATTTTGGATAGACATTGGAAAGTGTGTTTTGAGGTCAATAAATTATTCATATCAGATAGGGGAAATGTCTGTCACACAGAGGCAGGGAGTTCTCACATGTATTCCTAAAGAAGGCAAGTCAAAACAGTTCTTAAAAAATTAGCGTCCAATTACACTTTTGAATTCAACATACAAACTAGCTTCTAGTTGTATTGCTGAAAGGATAAAGTCAGTTCTAAATAGAATTATTGATTCTGATCAAACAGGCTTTATCCCGGGTAGATTTGTTGGGGAGATCTGTAGACTTATATATGATATTTCACAATTTACAGAAGAAAATGATATCCCTGGTATATTATTACTCATTGATTTTGAGAAGGCCTTTGACTCTACATCATGGGACTTTCTTTTTGAAACATTTTAATTTTGGAGACTCTATTATGAACTGGATAAAAACGATATTAAATCTACTGTCACCCAGAACTGCTGTCTGTCAGACTTTTTCCGTGTGGAGAAAGGCTGTAGACAGGGTGATCTTTTGTCTCCTCACCTTTTCTTGCTATTTGCTGAAATATTAGGCATTTTAGTAAGAAACAGTGATGAGATCAAGGGTATTACGATAGACGATTCAGAGTATATCTTGTCTCAATATGCAGACGACACATCACTTATTTTAGATGGGTCGCCTTCCTCGCTGGATGCATCGCTCCGTATATTACAATTCTATGCTGAGATATCAGGACTGAAAATTAACTTAGACAAAACAAACGTTATATGGATAGGAAGTAAAAAACATAGTCAAGACAAAATATGTGTAAAGTGGGGACTGAAATGGGGTTTCAGTACCTTCAAATTATTGGGTATCACTTTCTGTGTTGATTTAGATAGAATGGTAAATCTAAATTATGCTTCTCGAATACAAGAAATAGAAAAAATATTACAAAAATGGTCAAAACAGTCACTTACCCCGTTTGGTAAAATAACAATTATAAAGACATTAATTATATCAAAATTTAATCATATGTTCCTGTCCATCCCAGGTGCAGATGATAATATGATAAGTCAACTTAATAGTAAAATTTATTCATTCATTTGGGATGATAAGCCTGACAAAATAAAGCGGGATCTTCTATGTCAGGAATACTTCCGAGGGGCCTAAAAATGATTAATTTGAGAAATGTTATACAAGGGTTGAAACTTACTTGGGTTAGAAGATTATTTAAGTCAAAATCGAAATGGATTCAATTATTTACCTCCACCCAAAATATAAATTTTACAGAGTTGGCTTATTTTGGAATTATTAAAAAATTAAAAAACAAATTTCGGGATGAAGTTTTTCATGCCTGGAAAACTATGTCAAAACTCAGACATCCATTTTATTTTGATGAAGTCATTTCTACATCTATATGGCATAACGAACATATTAAAATTGATAATGTCAGCGTTTACTATAAAAATTGGGCACATCATTGGGTATGGACTGTAAATGACCTGTTAGATGAACATGGAGATATATTAACGTATGATAATTTTGAAATGTTTCTTCAGTTTTATGGACTTACATTAGCACTAAAAAGGTGGCTACAAGACATTGGAATCAACACTGAAAGAGAAAAAAAACATCAGGCTATTATACCTTTTAACATTAATATTTTCTTGAAGTCCGAAAAAGGCTCAAAGGACATGTATACTATTTTAAATCAAGGAATTTTACCTACAAATTTTGTAGCAGAAAAAAAATGGGAAGGTATTCTTAACAAAGTTGTAGAAAATTGGAAAAAAATACACTTGTGTGTTACCAAGGTTTCAAAAAACACTAGGTTATGTTGATTTCAATATAGAATTATTCATTATATTTGAGGGACAAATGCTTTACTTTTTAAAATGAAGCTTGTTAATTGTAATTTGTGTACATTTTGCAAGGAAGAGCCTGAAACTATAGAACATTTACTTTGGGTTGTCATATTGTAGCCGACATTTAGCACAATCTAAATTAATGGATTTTCGATAAGGTTCTTATCGAAATTCAACTTAATTTGAAAAGTGTCATTTTTGGCCTCTATGAAAATTATAAACTGAATTTTATTAAGAATAAAGTTATATTACTGACGAAGTACTTTATTTACAGATGTAAGATGCAAGATATAAAACCTAATATAAAAGGTCTTCAAAATTACATAAAAGAAAACTTGATTTTAGAGAAACATATTTCTTCAAAAAACTTAAGTGTGGAAGAACACAACTTGTACTGGAACCCCTGGGCTAAGGTTATTGATTAAATTGATACATGTATGTATATGAGCATTTGAAATTATGTGTACACTGTTATACCATATCATATGTATGCTCATATATTTCTCGCACTACTTTTACTATATGAATGAAAATGTTATTACTATACTTAATCCATAGATTTCTAAGTGTTAGTTCATAGAATGCTTATTATGCTTATCTATTTCATTTGCTTGCTTATTGTGCCATAAGATAAATATATGTTGATACTTGTAAATTCATAAAGAAAAAAAAAAAAGAAATTATAAAAAAGAAATTTGGCAGTTTAGGTATGGTCGATCATTTTACTGATTATAATTATTTCAATATATATCTGTTTTTAAATTAAAGAATATAAATAGGCTTACAACGCTTAAATTAGAAAAAAATATCTCGTAATTTGACAGTATTCATACCCAACTATCTAATCAGTTATATTCAGGACCGACAGCTCTGTCGATAAATATTTGCGGGTACACACCATATTGAAATGCAATCATAAGTTTTGTACACAATATAAATTTCAATATCGGTTCTTATGCCTGAATATTTTTTTATGTATTGTATTAAAAAAATATAAATGAAAAAAATCATATCCGATGAAGTCTTTGAAATTGAAAAAAACACCATTAAATATAAAATTGGAATTGGAATATTGTTTCAAAACAATAATCGTGTGACATAAATATTTAGTTTATTTTAAATGAAAAAACTGAATATAATTGTATCAATATGTTTCAGTTTTTAAATTAAAGAATAGAAATTGGCCGACAACGTTTAAATTAGTCAAAAACTCGTAACTTGAGAGTATTCATACCCAACAACATATTACCAGTTGTATTCACCGAATCAGGACCTGTTAACTCTGTCGATTTATATTTTCGGGTATACCATGTTGACATGTATGCAATCATAAGTTTTGAACACAATATAAAATTTCAATTACGGGTCTAATGCCTGGATTTTTCATGTGTTGTTTTAAAATAATAAATGACAAAATCATATGCGATGAAGTCTAGTTTTCTTTGAAACTATTAAAAAAAAAAACTATTGAATATAAGATTTGAATTGAAGTGTTTGTTTCAAAACAATTATCGTGTGGCATTAATATTTAGTTTATTTCAAAATCAACTTATAAAAGAATATTCATTTTTCTTAAAGTTTTTTTTATGTTAAATATTTCTTCAGGTGTGTACACAGGAAAGGGATAATATTAATTGGTACATAACAGAACGCGTTTGCATATTCTGGAAAAGAAATATACACACAGATGCTAATGTCACCTGTTTTCTATGAAAAAATAAAATAACCTATTAAATAAAAGAAATTGAAAAAGAGTATTTGTTTCAAAACAATTATCGTGCAACACTTATATTAAATATATTTTTAAACTAATTTTTCGAAGAATTTTTCATATCATTCATTTTTCTGAAGTTTTTTGACATAACCTTATCTTGATACAAGAAAACTTATATGCAAATTTGGAATAAGTGATCATTCCCTCGCTATTGAAACTGGAAGATATAAAAATATTACACGCTCTCGAAGACTAAATCCCACCACTAATCAGCAAGTGAAATCTTTAGGCTCCTTTAATAAACAGTCTATGGAACTGAAGACAGGGGACTCTTGAGGTCATTTGTTGTGTTTAATGTTTTGGTTTATTTTAATTTTTTTATGTAAATTTAAATGTCATCATGTTGTTGTAACCAACTGCTAAATATGAAATTTAAATAAGAGTATTTGTTCAAAACAATCATGTAACACAACTGTTTAATTTATTTTGAAATCAACTTTTCGAAGTCTTTTTCATTATATCTTAAGATGTGTACAAAATGCAAGAAAGAGAATCCGAGTTCACCTGTTCGTCAAGATACAACCAGATGAGGTAACTAGGAGGTGACGATAAAATTTGCTGCGTTGTAAAAGAACATTTTATCAGCATGTGAAAACACTTCTTTAAAAACCAAAAACCAGGTCAGCTTTTCATTTATTTTTTAGTACATCGTTGTGTTAACGCTACACGTTGAACAGTGTGCCTAAACGAACGTATTATGGAAAATATATAGAGAGGATTTTCTACTCTTATATGAAACCGTTGTTCAATTGTACCATGGTGATGTTTTAGCGACGTAGGATTTTTTTTAAAAAACTAGAATTCCTCCTTATTGAATATACAACATATTAACCAGAGCGAAAATAAATATAACTACCAAAATTTCAGACGCGTCTGATCTAACTACTGCATTGTATGAGATGTTAACAAAAATAGATTTACCGTGATCGAAGCACGAACGGACCGAATTGAGAATATCGAAACAGCTTTAAGTCAGAAAAGCAGAAAAGTCGAGACAATGATTAAAATATTAAATTAAACACGAAAACCACGAATCTGGAGGATAATGCCAATTTCATAAGGACCCAATACGAAGTAATAAGTGGTGAAAATGCTGCCCGAGATAAAATAGACAGTTGCGGAAAGGTGTAGTAGTTATTATAGATGCTGGAAATAATATAACAAAATTGAAAAAATAAATCCTAGATCTACAGTGCAGATCTACGAAGAATAATTTAGTATTTACAGATCTACAGAAGAGATGCTGAAGAAAACACAACACAAGAGCTGCAAACATTTATGAATGAAAAATACACCATGATTAAAAATACATGCGACACTCGCAAACAGATGTGCCATTTTAAAAAATCCCGAAAAATTCACTTTTTTTTAAATCGATGTGAAACATAACTTGCCATCGAAATTATCTATTCGAGGTATAATACATAAAAAATGGATTTTCAAATGACAGGTGTAAATATACAATGGAATTATTTTCCATTTGGAGCTGTAATCATTCACCTGTTGTATTGGTTCTTAATTTCGAATACCAATTCTGTTTTTACTTTATAAGATTTTGAGTATTTTAAAGGAGGTGAAGTCCTCAAACACTTTTCGTCGATATTGTGTATATATATATATATATATACAAATTTGATGTGCTGCTGAAAGGTGAAAAATTGCTCAGCATCAAATATAGCTAGTGATTTTTTTTATTATATTTAATAAGCATACTATTCTAATTTTGATTAATTGATTTTTTTTTAATTTCGGAGACGGAGACAAAAGGGGGGAGGGGTAGTGTTGTAAAACTGAAATGGTATTTAAACAAATCTCGATCTTATGATATATAATTCCTTTCACATTGTTTACGTTTTCCCAAATTTCTAGTAGTGTAATTATATGTCAGACTTGATAAAGCACATTTTAGTCTCGTTTCATTTATTAATCAACGTTTCCTGTAGAATTTACTATGTTGACACATTTGACGTCAATCCGTAGTTCCATGTTTTGTGCAAGAGCTGTCGTTCAAAACAAAGAAGTTATTTCTGAAATATGGAATTTAATTTCTTGTGTGCTTATTGAAACATTGTTATTATGGAATAAAACTATCAATTGTATATAATTTATGGTCATGCATATTTGTCAGTGTAATGAACGTTTATACGAGATCCGCGAAATGTAAGTATTTACATGAAATGCCCGTGATAATGACATCTGGGTTTCCAACGTAAACAACATGGTAGGTTGAAATTTAACTGTCCGAGAGAACGGCTGTGTTTCGTTCTCCTGACCCAGTCATTTCACGTTTGGCTTTGTTAGTTTATGCAAGAAGTTAAGTTAAGCTAATTTAGCATTTATTTACACATTTTCAGAGATTATTCTAGTAAAAAGACGGTGAAATCACTTACACATTGTACTTGACCGTTTAACATTTTTAGCCAAACCCTGGTCTAAAGCCAGGCTAAAGTCTATAGGTTTTTGGAAGTAACAATGAGCAAGAATTAGCGACAATTAATCTGCGAGATTTGAATAATGGTATAATAATATATATTGAATGAAAATTAATCTTGATCTAAATCTTTCTAGAAATGTGCTTTAAATGTTTTATATCGAATAATCACGTGTATTCAATAATGGCCCAAACTATTTTGTTCTTCATAGATCATATTTTATGTTAAAGATCTGAAAATATTGTAGAATTAAGAACGATAGTTGCTTGTGTCAATGCCATAGGAGATAAAATGAGTCCCTTGTTGTAAAAGGGTAAATAGAGATCTATATTTAGTTGTATTCCAGCCGGGACCATGTGGAATTAACAGGAAAGTGGGTGGAAGGATAACATAATCGGAGAACGCTGGTTAAAAGACATTTCCTGAAAGAATGTGGTAACGATCGGCCACAAATTATCATACTAGATTGGCACTCATCACATGAATCCTGAGTGCTAAAACAAGAAGGAATTAAAGATGCCATTGTAATGTTGCTTCCATCACACTACGCATTATTATCCGAGCTTGCGGAATTTCCCCGTTCTAACCACTTGCAAGTCCCGAATATGCTTACGTGTCAAGGAAACCTTCTCAATATATTACACAAAATAAGTCAGTCATGAAATCAATTGAAGCTGTATTGCCGCTATTGCGACAATGGTTTCATATAGTGATGCACAGGTTTTAAATGTCAATAAATCGCAAATGTAACCACTAACTATTGATATATCAATTGATGTTCAAGATATCACAAACAATCTAAAGCAACCAGAAATAGTCGACCCGCAACATTTGTAAGATCTAATCTTACAGAACAAAATTGAGTTAGTAGTTACTGCAAATGAGGATGGAGTTGACGTATTATTAGATATGTGGAATACAGAGGTAACGCCTTTACTTCTACTGGTCAGTGCAAACAATATAAGCAGGAATAAAATCTCCACAGATGCCAAAAAGACAAAGAATTGGTCACACCAATCGCATCGTTAGCTTACAAATGAGGAGGTTGTAAAATAAAAACTTCTGCTTGCCAAAAGGAAAGAGAAAACCAAAAAGTTGAAAACAAACTTTAAAAAGCTGAATAATAACTGAAGAAAGTTGAATAAGGATTATGAAAGAACAATCAGTGTTAATCAGTAGAATATTACCAAGTGCAAGAAACCGAAGTTAATAATTAATAAGCAGCTTATGTGATAAACAAACATGGGATAAACACGCGAATAAAATAAATGTGTTTCCAGCCTTTGCAATTTTCTGAGATCTCCTGAAAGTTAATACTGCAATTCAAATACCATTTTGTTTTATTTTCTCCTAAATAAGTTTTATGATTGATTGGCTTAACGTTTATGATCGCATAGTGGTATTTAATATATAAAGATCAATCACCTGACTATTTTCGTTGTAATATTGGTGTAAGACTAGGAGACAATCTCTCCTTTTTTATTCTCCTGATATCTGAATAATTTGAAATCTTTTTTACAAATACATAATGTACTACGCAGTAATTTGAGAACGAGCTCAATGTGTTCAATAACTTTTTGCTTTATTATATGCAGCCAATTTTCATTATTAAAAAGAGGCCATAGAGTCTATGTACACATTTTGTAAGATTATGCTAACAAACAGTCAAAAACTGCATCTGCATCTGCATTTTACACAACAAACACCATTATCCTCCGACTTACTGTATCGTATGTCCTTAAATGTTTCTTGAAATATGTTTTACGATAAATTTCATCTCAGGTAATGGTAGTCATTACATCATCACTATGTGTGTAGATATGCATGTTGATGAGTAAGTTTTGTTAAATTAAGTCGTACACACTGTGTAACTTCAGTTTTGAAAGTCATTTGATCATTTATTAAATGCACGAACAACAAGAAAGCAAAATGTATGAATTTACGATGAAGTAATTACACGCAGCTAAGAGACTACATAAAGTAGAGCTACATAATTCAAGTAAGCATGCAGCCAACTATAAAT
Organism: Mytilus galloprovincialis; assembly: GCA_037788925.1. Taxonomy (NCBI): domain Eukaryota; kingdom Metazoa; phylum Mollusca; class Bivalvia; order Mytilida; family Mytilidae; genus Mytilus; species Mytilus galloprovincialis. The sequence goes on along the minus strand of CM075333.1, from coordinate 39,731,981 downwards.
AATTGTAACCCCGCTTTTAACAAAGTTATTAAACAAAATTTGTTAAAAGAATATTTATACGTTTTTAGGGAAGTTATTTTTGTTATTGAGTAGGAATTGAGTATTTTTTTTTAAAAGGATGATCAGAGAAACAAACGGCAAGTCATTGTTTTGATTTGAAAGCGAATTGTATTCACAAGCCGTAAGCAACGGTAGCATTTAGTGCTACTCTTGAAAGTCCTTCCGTCCGTCTGTGTCATTTTCGTTTCCCCACTCTTACCTTCAATTTTACTCCTACAAATTTTATGAAGCTCATACAAAATGTTAAGAACCAAAAACTAGCACACACAGTTCGGGTTTGGGCAGTTATTCGGATACCGTTCTAGTGTTATGTCCTTTTTAACTCTTTAAAAATTTCAAAAAGTGAGTGGGGTCACCAACAATAAATCAATCACTCAACAAGTCCAATCCTCGTTTTTGTATGACAGTCATTTCATTTCCAATGCAAAAGGGGAAATAGAGGAACAATGGCGATAATATCAAATGAAATGCAGATATGTTGTATTAATTAAAACAGTTGTATAAACAGTGGCGGATCGAGTAATGTTTATAAGTGGGGGCCCACTGACTGCCTAAGAGGGGACCCGCTCCGGACATGCTTCAGTGATTTCCTATATAATCAACCAAATTTTCCCTAGAAAAGGTCCCGGTCCCCCTTTCCCCTAAATCCTCCGCCTCTGACTAACTAAAGTCGAGGAAAACACGTCAACTATCAGAGGAACAAAAAGGAACAACAGGAACACTGAAGTGCAAAATACAAAATACCTCCCCCCCCTAAAAAAAAAACCCAAAAAAAAAACAAAACAAACGCCAACATACATGAAAACGAGCTATTTGATCACAACTGCAATATTCCTGACTTGATACAGGATATTTTAAGGAAGAATTGTTGAAGCTGGTTTAATGGCTAACCAAAATTCCCGCTTTATGACAATTAAAAAAAAACAAAACATATCGCTAAAAAGTCAACGCTTCATGACAGAAATACAGTACACATGAACATTCACCAACGAGGAAACACACATGCATATAATATAAAAGTCGACACATCATGCAAATCGCAGAACAACAACGCAAATATTCCATAGACGACAGACATACCATAGGGTATCAAAACAGTGACGCGCTTAAGTAATTAACATGCATTCGGAAATATGACAATGATGGTATCAAGAGGCAATTTCAAAATTATTTGGACAACAAACCTTGAGACATAACAGAAACTAAATTAAAAAAGTTAAATTAATAGTAAATTAAAGTAAAGATTTAATCGGTAATACTTATACATGTGTACGTAGAAAAATGAGAATAATATGAAAGAAAAATAACAAAACGTTGTCACTTATGCGTTGACTATATATATATATAAAAGATGTGGTATGATTGCCAATGAGACAACTATAGGTCACCGTACGGCCTTCAACAATGAGCAAAGCCCATACCGCATAGTCAGCTATAAAAGGCACCGATAAGACTATGTAAAACAATTCAAACGAGAAAACTAACGGCCTTATTTATGTAAAAGAAAAAAAAATGAATGAAAAACAAATAGGTAACACATAAACAAACGACAACCACGAAAGATACAAGAGGGACAGTCAAACTCATAAATCCAAAATAAACTGACAACGCCAGGCTAAAAATGAAAAGGACAAACAGACACAATAGTATACATGACACAACATAGAAAACTAACGAATAAACAACACGAACCCCATCAAAAACTTGGGGGGATCTCAGGTGATCCGGAAGGGTAAGCAGATCCTGCTCCACACGTGGCACCGTCGTGTTGCTTATGAGATAACACATCCGGTAAATAGTATTTTTTTGGATGCTTGGTCCGTTTCTGTGTGTGTTACATTGTAGTGTTGTGTCGTTGTTCTCCTCTTATATTTAATACGTTTTCCTCAGTTTTAGTTTGTTACCCCGATTTTGTTTTTTGTCCATGGATTTATGAGTTTGAACAGCGGTATACTACTGTTGCCTTTATTTATCACCACCGGACCGGAATCTCTGCTGGTGGACAATCTGTCCCCAAGGATTCTACCAGTCCGGTAGCCTAACAGCATGAAAACTAGTAGAACAAAAAATATTATACTGGATGATACGACCCCCAGGATAAAAAGGTGTCAATCGGCTGTTGTCAAGGACACAACAACACCGATTTTATCAGGTGTCCCTAGGATCATCTTAAATAATGTTATGAAAATGACACATGTGCAGTCTTTTGAATCCTCATTGTACTATAAAAATTCAGACAAGTTTGAATATATTCGGCCGTGTACTGTTCAACTTTCAAATATTTTAAATTTCAATGACAACCATCAATATTGCTTTATTTCCAAATGTAACCGTAAAAAATGTAAACCTGTGATATACTAATAACTGATACCCACTTTCAAAGTAATTTAACCGCCAAAAAAAAACTAAATTATACTCCATTTCATTGTCAAAACTTTCTTTACTATTTCAAGATGCCCAAAATACTTCCGTTACTGATTCTCGTTCTGTTTTGTATAGATTAGTTGCAATTATCATGGACATTGCTAACCATAGACTATTCAAACCCGTATTGACTACATCCAATAGTGAGGAAAAACGTTATTTTTTTTTAAAGTAGAATTCGCCAATAAAGGTTTAGATGCTGTAAATATTAGCAATATTTTCCATCAAAAATCTGTACAAAAAACTATACCTGATTACTTCAAAAATAAAGCTACACCTGTTATTTCTTATACTTACACAAAGTCTATTGCTTCCAAGATTTTCAACCTCAAGAAAGTTTTAGAGGCTTTTCACCTCAAAGATACAAAATCCAAGCCTCCGGATTGCTCATGTGAATCGTCACAATACAATTACAGTCCAGCTGGTCATATTGTTACTGGTGACCTTGGCATCGTTACCAATGAACAACTAGTTGTTAGCCAAGGGACCAAAATATAGAATCCCCCAGCCCATTAACTGGAAAAAGAAGTTCAAGTTACTGATGGACGCAGTTGAGGACTATGCAAGAAAATGGGTAAAGCGTGAACCAGACGAACCAGAACTGGAACTGGACACTCACTCTGTCTGAATGGATCAAAGCTATTCGATCATGCATTCAGAGGCGCATACAAAAACTACGATGTAATATGAGTACCAGAGTTTCTAACCCTTTCAAGAATCCGGAGGTTGTGGATGCTTTATCCACTTTGCATGACAAATATGTCGTTGTTTCAGCAGATAAAGCCTCCAATAATATTGTCTTCATATGTAAAGAACATTATTTGCAATGTCTCACTACAGAGCTTGGAATTGATAAAACTACTGGTAATCCTACATATTCTTTAACATCATTTACCAAGGACGAAATTTTACAAAATCATAAATCTGTCCTTCTTTCTTTTGGTATCAACATCAAAGAAAACGAAGAAAACTTGCCTTCATTATATGAAGAACAATACATAGCTGGGTCTTCAAAATGTTCGACTAAACATCTTTCTAAAGTACTGACTACTATTCTTTCTACAGTTAAAGATGGGCTTCAAAAATATTGTAAGAGTGTAAGAAGATATATTCTACCAGTGGTGTTAACCAGATGTGGATTCTCAAAAATTCGAAAGATCTACTGCTTAACCTTCGATCACAATCTTTGCAATTTTGCAGCAACATAAAAACCTTTTGATTTTTCTACGCTATATATTACTATTCCCAATGCTCAGTTGAAAGATCGACTTCACCATCTCATAAAACAGAGCTTTTTCTATAAAAATGGGAACCGTAGATACAAATTTCTTGTTTTGGGTTACAATAATTCATATTTTGTGAAGAATCACACTGAATCTTCCAGAAAATATACTGAAGATGATATTATCAACATGCTGGACTTTTTGATCGACAATATATTTGTTGAGTTTGGAGGATTTATATTTCAACAGACAGTCGGTATTCCAATGGGTACTAATTGTGCACCCCTGCTGGCTGATTTGTTTTTGTATGAAGCAGAATTCATTCAGAACCTTCTAAAAGACAAAAAGAAAAAGCACCTTGCAAAATTCTTTAATTTTACTTTCCGATATATTGATGATGTTTTATCATTGAATAACCCATATTTCAGCCAATACCTACATCTCATATATCCCAGTGAACTTGAAATTAAGGATACTACTGATACTAGAAGGACTGCTTCATACCTTGATCTTTTCCTCAATATTGACGTAGATTGACGACTTCACACGAAAATCTATGATAAACGGGACGATTTCAACTTCCCAATTATCAATTTCCCATTTCTCAGCAGTAACATACCCTCTGCCCCTTCGTATGGTGTTTACATATCACAATTGATACGTTATTCTCGTGCTTGTTCACACTATACGGACTTCATATACAAAAGTGTGCTCCTTACGCAGAAACAGCTCCAACAAAGTTATGAGGAGGACAGATTAAAATTGACACTCCGTAAATTTTATGGACACCATCACGAATTGGTGGATCTATACGATGTGTCTCTACCAAACTAGCTAAGGACATTTTTACCACATGGTAGATTGTGGTTTGTCATTATGTCGTCTAATCTTTTAATTATTACCGAACGTGACTTATTCGCGATTGTGACTGTTTTGCTGAGTGTGAATTCGCATTACTATAAGACGTGTTACGGTACTTGTCTATCCCAAATTCATGTATTTAGTTTAAATGTTTAATGTTATATTTGTAATTCTCATCGGGTTTAGTCAAATGTGTTGACGTCTTTTCTATTATATGTATGTGTTATGGTTTAAAACAAATTTATCACCGCATTCATTCATTAGATTTCATTTTGTTCAACGTAATCAGTACGATATTTCACGTTCGAAGTTAGATTCAAAACAAACAGGACATAGCTTTATAATATAGTTAATTGCTACCTTAGTTTGCTATTAATAAGTATTAAAATGTGCATTGTTATTAAATGCAATATCAGTATTTAGTTCAAATATAATCTTAAATCAATCCTAATTCTATTTTATTCATTCAAATGTGACGTCATTGTTCATTTTTTGATGATCTGTTTTACAAATTCAAATGACCACGGTGTCTATCCATATCGGATCCTTTACGCGCAATTCGGTGGTACGCAGCTCCTTTGTGAACAGATAACGGATCCTTGCCGTAAAAACAACGTGGTGTTGTTAGAAAGTTATGGATGACAACAAATCAGAAAGGTATTTTGTGTTAAATTCTTAGTTCACGGAACTTTAGAATGTCAAACTGATCCACTCTTCTTATGACTATAGATAGTTTTAAGAATAACAGGCTATTTTACAAGAAAAAGTGGGCAAGTGTCTCACATAATCTTTGTTTTTTCCAAAAAAACAGCGTTTTATGCATGTTATTTCTGTCAATATTGATTTGAATAAACAGTACATCATTTTTTAATTGCTCATTTCATTTTATTGAGTATAAAAGAGTATACAATAAGCTCCAGATAGAATTAAAAGACCGTGTTGGAAACGGATCCTTTACGAGTAGCTTTGTAAGCACAAAAAAGTGGCAACGGAATCTTCACGAGAAACAGGCAAAGGATTCTTTACGATTCTCTCTACTTCTTATATATCATTTATCTTTCAGAAAAAAGGGAAGCAAGAGGAAATCCAGTTTGCTTTGGTTGCACAAACCCAAAAAGAGGAAAAATGTGGAGGTCAAAAGCACCCCAACCGCGAGGGGTGTTTTAAAAACTCCCAGAAATCTGTGCTTGGCACAAAAAAAAAAAAAAAAAACAAAAAATAAAACACGCAGAACATCATAGTGATATCATAAGCAAAAGTCTGGTCGAAGACCTAATTGATAAGCAAAATAATGCGTATGCATTGCGAACATTTTCTGTTGACGTGGCTATTGCAATGCGACAAATGCAATATGACGATGAGGCAGCATTCTGTGATATTGTCAGAGAATGGTATGAATCGGAAGATGCCCCAGGAATATCAGCAGTTGAAAGGACTTTGAGAGGACTTTGAGAGGACTTCGAATGAAAGATTTCCTTCTAAAAGATGTAGACTTTGGATCATTCCCTATTTACGGGATGTACATCAATGGGTTCACAAGAGCCTCGTTTGAAGGTTTCTTACAGAAGATCGACACAAATATACAACTGTATGCAATTGCAAAGTCCGGAATCTACAAGCAGAGAGCAAATTCCAGTTTAGCCAACGAAACTTTTTTTGGATAATTAAGTGACATGGACGTAACTCGGCTAGGCTGTCCAAAGGCAATTAATATCCAACGTCTAATGTCAACTGTTGCAGAAATTCAGCATTACAGATGCAATTCATCTGACAGGTATTTAGATTGTCATTTTACTATAATCTCTATTTCGTTTGTAACAAGACAATGAAAAAACCAAAACCGAGGAGTAAACACAAAAAAAAAAAAACAAAAAAAAAAAACCGAAAGACATTTACAACATCAGTAAAAAATAGAAATAACTAGAACTTCACTAAAAATCGGGAGTGAAATCAGGTGCTCTGGAAGGGTACGCATTCCCTGCACCGTATACGGCACCGTCGTGTTATTTCTTTGTTCAATCCGGTAATGATGAAAGGTTATTATGACTGAGGAAGAATATCAGAAATGATTTCTGACACACTTTTGTCATAATAGCCAAAGGCGACCGTAAAATTTCTTGAGTGATGACTTTAATTTAATTGATTCATAGTCCTGTCTTAGCAACTTTTTAGAAAGCAGTATTCCCCGCTCAACAAAATCAACGTACTTTGAGTTAAGCTCTTGAGTAAGTAATTGTTTAATATCTATTGTTCAATCATCAGTGACGCTCAATTAAAAAACAATACAGCGACTTTCCAATCTATGGTGGAATGGTCTTTAGGAGGTCTCGTTTCAGACTACACTTGGCAACAACCAAAATCACCGTCATTATCGGACATAGCGGTTATCTAGTGGACAAAATGGAAATTGTATCAAATGTAGCTTAGGTTTTTTTTTATTAAAAGGCACAAAATAATTTTACTAGTAAAATATATTCAGCAAGCAGCAGGTGAGCGAAACAGGTTCACATGGGCTAAAGATTACTTATACAACACTTTAAAATATCTATTACAGAATGTTTCGCATAAAGACCACAATGAAATCTGTATACCCGGTACACTTACTGATGAATGCAGAAGATGAAGTAATTGATGAATCTATCTCTTCCACAGTAAACTCGGTGACATTCGGCACAATACTCTTTAGGTTGGTTGTAACAGTTTCATATTATGTGTGTGAAATTCGTTTTTATACCAATCAACGATAGTAGAGGGGCATTTTGTTTTCTGGTCTTTGCATCGTATGTATGTTCATCCGTCACCTATTCTTCACCGGTGAAAGTTTTTGGTAAAAGTTGTTTATGATAAAGTTGTAGTCATATCAATTTGAAACTTGGTACACATGGTCATTATAATTGTTTATATTTACGACATTTGATCTTTAAGAGAGTTGTCTCATTGACAATCATATCTTATATGTTTACATTCAAAAAGAAATAGAAGGGGATATTATATTATATTACTTTCTGCATTTTACAGCTATAAGAATCGAGTATGTACGTTTGGACGAAATCTTTTGTTACCTTCCTTGTTTGCTGATGCGTGAATTTTACCTATAAATACCCTTCTTTGAGAGTAGACTAGTCCGACAAATAACCTTGAGAGTAGACTAGTCCGACAAATAACCAATCTATCTGTCTATTGGACTTAACTATTCAGAAAGAAGGGGGTTTATAAGTAAACTTACAATGAATTCACGCATCAGCTAACAAGAAAGGTAACAAAAGATTTTGTCCAAACGTACATAATCGATTCTTAAAGCTGTAATTGTTTACAAAGCACTATTTTAGTCATGTTACCTAAAACCTAAATATTCAATTTTACTTCATAAATAAGTTCATTCCCTTAGATTTCTTAAACAATAATATTAATTTTGCTGATGCACATCGAGGTATAATGTTCGTAAACTCTCTGTTTTTGGTTCTCCCTTTTACAAGTCTCAGATGGAAACATGTTCGTTTGCACAAGAAAGAAAAAGGGGATTATTATTTTTATTCAAATTGTACCGTTTAAAATTACATATTTTAAAATCATGGTAGGTCAACTACATGTATGTATTGCTGTATGATTATTTTTTTAGAGATCACTTCTTTGACACAGCCATGAGAAAAAGAAGAAAACAACGAAAAAAAAAAAACGATGTGATGTGTCGAAGCCAAATGAAGTAACAATAGGATGCTTACCAGTAAGACAACACCATAAATGTGACGAGTCGAAAATTTTGCCTACTAAGAGACTTGGAATTGAATTAGAGGATATTTGAGGCAGTTTTAAAACACTATCACATATTGATGTAATGTAAAACAAAACGATAAATCCTAAAAAAAGTCTCATAAATATTTGGTATTCGTGTGTTCTATCTATTTTCTATGTCTGATATGACCCGATACAATCCAATTTTGGCGTTTCTTTCCCTGAACTTTCTATTTTGCAGAATTTTATTTTATCCTGCATGCTTTTAGAATGTGAATGCCATCATTGGTCAGCATCAATCTTTGTAAATTCAAATAAAAAACGGACTACTGGTTCTTGAGAAATGGTCCCTGAGATGTCTGTTTTAAATTTCGTGGTTATTTGCATAATCTGGCTAATACATTGAAAAATAGAAACATCTTTATTTTGGAAATTAATTAAACAAAACAAAACAACGCATATCATTTTAAATTTATACTTACAAAAAATAACAAGAACGAATCAGCACAAGAAAAAACCCATGCACTGTGAGCTATCGCTGTAAAATACAAACAAAAAAGAAAAAAAATGCACTACAAGCTATTGCTGTAAAATACTGACAAAAAAGAAGAAAAAACATCCACTGTGAGCTAGCTATTCATGTAAAATACTGATAAAACCCCTATAAAATGCATATTTTGCAACAATTCAAGAAAAACAAATCAAATAATGGAATGTGGAAAATTCACAAAGCTTGTATCTATTACTACAGGCACATGGGGTAAAAGCATTTTTTTTACTAAATGTTAAAATTTGGTTATTATTCTAAGTCTCGTTTTCATGTCCCAACAATATGGTTTCAATAACACTACTGTATGGACGCAGAAATGAAGCCGAAAAAGGTGAAATAATCAAAACCTTTTATCAAATACTAGTATGATACTTAAGAAATAAGGAATAAATATTTGTTTTTATTCCCCAAGTGCCTGTGGTTAATTCCCGTTATTTGTGCAGTTACATGGTACCAGGATTGTCATGTGCATATACTTAATAATAGTTTATAACCATCTTTGGCATTATATACGTCAAGTGACGGTGATTCCCTAATGAGCAGACATTAAATCCCAACTGTACTGGTGGCCAGCCCTTTTGACATGTTTATATAAACTAGAACGGTGGTTAAAAAAACTACCACATTGAGAACACTGATAGCTATCAGGATCGTTGTGCACCTTCAGATGTTCCTTCAGGTAGCGTTGACATTTGAACTGTTAGGCACATGTATCACAGGAAAAAGGTTTGCCTTGTTTTCCACAGTGCTTCACATGTCGGCGAATATTGGCTTGAAATTGGTATCTTTTATCGCATTTTGAGCATTCATAGGGCTTATTATTTCGTGTTTGTGTCTATGGCCATCATAGTCATTTTTGTAGTTGAATCCGTGACCACAAAACTGGCACAGGTACCTGAAATCCCCATCATGTTCTCGTTTGTGGTTCTTCAAACCAGTAGTAGATTTGAATGTTTTCGGACAACGATCACATGTGTATAAAGTCCCCTTATGGACAGATTCGTTGTGCCTGTTTAGATCATGCTTTGTTTGATATTCTTTAAAGCATATAGTACATCTTGACATTTGACCTGTGTGAAAATTTGAATGTCTTTTCATGTTAGACTTACTTGCAAAATATTTATCACACCCTGAACATTTAACTTTAGTGCACATATTATTATTATTCACGTCATTAGATTGGTCTGTAATATTGACTTCCATACCAATAAAATTGACATTTCCGTCAACAATATTTTCTAAAACAATGGAAGATGAAGGAGAAGCCGTCATATCTAAGGAATCGACGGGGACATCTAGTTCATTTGAAACTGGTATTCGTATTCTCTTCTGGCCCCTCAGTGGGGGGGTGGTGGTGGTGGGGTCGGTCTATGGTTTTTTTTTGGAAAAAAAAGTTTGTTTACAGTTTTTGGAGAAAAAAATAATTTGTTTTTGATTCTGAGAAAAAAAAATTGTTTGTTGTTTGTTTCACCCTCAGCTGCCACTATATGTAATTCTAAAATGGAAAGAACAAAATTGTTTTCGACTTGTCGCGAAAAAAATGGATTGTTTTTCGCCGCAGGCGAAAAGTTTGTACAGAAAAAAAAACCATAGCCACTCCCAGAAAATCAAATGGTTGCTGCCTAATATAATAGAACCGCTATATCAGTCCAACAGCCATATATTGCCCACCTGTATGTAACGATTTGAACAATTCAGTCTAAGCTTTCTGTATCTTACTTAGACAAATTTGTATGGCCTTTACAGTTTGTCAATAATTAATTCAAGTTAAATGATAGAGCTTCATAAGGGGATGACCATTATATATTCTGGGGGGGGGGGGGGGGCAGGAGGATTTGTTTTTGATCGGTTATTTATTTATTTATTTTTGTAAACTAAGAGGACAGATTATTCATTTTCTGCACTATTGAAGCAAGATTTTTCATTTTTATTAAAGCAAGGGACTGATTATTCATTTTCACAAGTTTAGTTATAAGTAGGAACTTTTAAATGTATTGGCAAACATACTACGCCGAGCGGAGCGAGGCAAAATTTTTTTTGAAGGGTTTTGGAGCCACTGAAGGCCCAAGAAGCTATAGAACAAATGATGCAAAATCATGCTTTCTGGGTGTTCCGAAGACCTTTCATAATCTGAAAATGAAGTTTTGTTTTAATAATTTTTTGACAATATTTTGGTCTTAAAGCAAAATGTATAAATTTAGTGCAAGACTGAAGTTTCTAGGGACAACATCAAAAGATCAATGTGCATGATAAAGCAAAAATGGAATTTACATAGTTAGGCCTGTGGCTGCTGTTTTTTTTTTAAAACTCATGATCAAGTTCATAACAAAATTACTAGATTATAAAAGGAATGCAACACTAACAGAATACAGAAGGGCAATTAATGAACAAAAGACAAATAAATAAGAAACATTGATCCCGAAAAATCAGGACTATAAGTCTGAGGGAAAACAGAACTTTCTTCTTGCAAGGCCGTGAACACAATTTGAATATAGAGACAAGCGTTTGGTTTTGAAATTTCCTACATGTAGTTACGGCCCTGTTAAAATAAAGGTGAGGTAAGGTTTCCTGAGACAATATACCTCAAGTTAAATAAAACCAATTTTCAAACATTTCAAGTATATTTAAATAATATTTATACTTTTGTTATTAAAAAATTTGGGAAGTGTTTCCCGATTTTTTTTGGAAAAAAAGATGAATTTATGAAAAATCTGGTGCCATCTCATACTTTCAATTAGACCTGCTGAGTTATTTATTTTCTATACATTGATTGCAAGTCAGGTAAATAAGGCAACAGTAGTATACCGCTGTTCAAAACTCATAAATCCATGGACAGAAAGCAAAATCGGGATAACAAACTAAAACCGAGGGAAACGCATTAAATATAAGAGGAGAACAACAACATAACACTAAAATGTAACACACATAGACAAAATCCCACGAGAATAATATATATAACATCAAAACCAAATACATGAATTTGGGATAGACAAGTACCGTGACACGTCTTATCGCAATGTGAATTTACACTCAAAAATAAGAGAAAACAAACGACACAACGTTATAATGTAATACACACAGAAACGAACTATAATATAACAATGACCATATTCCTGACTTGGTACAGGGCATTTTTAAAGGAAAAATGGTGGGTTGAACCTGGTTTTGTGGCATGCCAAACCTCGCACTTTTATGGCCATGTGAAATATAACATCAAAATGACAACACAGGACTACAATATAAATAAATTGGAGAACACAATTGACAAAGAATCACACGAACAACAGCCAACAAAAGGCAACAAGTTCAAAATTTTAATACGCCAGAAGTGTATTTTGTCCACACAAGACCTATGTGTGACGCACAGATACAAAAGTTTGAAAGCCGAAACGAGTACAAAGTTGAACAGCATCGAGGACCAAAAGATCAAAAAGGTTGTGCCAAAAACGGCAAGGGTTTTCTGTTAAGTTACCAGAAAATCCCTATAATTTAGAGTAATTTATACTTTTGCAAACAGTAAATTTAATAAAATGAATATTCAAAAGATGTACATGATAAAGCTGAAGTATTAACTTATTACAGGAAACAACTGAAATACATTTACATAACCAGACATTTGAAACACAAAAGTAGACACATCCGAATACGTTTAAACCTCTACGCCAAGTGACGTCCTATTTGAAACTGAAAAATGACGAAAAAATGACGTCATTTGAATTAGTAAATAAAGGCAACAGTAGTATACCGCTGTTCAAAACTCATAAATCCATGGACAAAAAACAAAATCGGGATAACAAACTAAAACCGAGGGAAACGCATTAAATATAAGAGGAGAACAACGACATAACACTAAAATGTAACACACATAGACAAAATCCCACGAGAATAACAAATATAACATATATATATAACATCAAAACCAAATAGTAAAACAGAGCATCAAAAAATGAAAAATGACGTCACATAAGAATGAATAAGATAGAATTAGGATTAATTTAAGATTATATATTTGAACTAAATACTGATATTGCATTTAATAACAAAGCACATTTTAATTCTTATTTATATAAAACTGAGGTAGCAATTAAGTATATTATAAAACTATGTCCGGTTTGCTATAAATCTAACTTCAAACGTAAAATATCGTACTGATTACTTTGAACGAAATCAAATCTGATAAATGAAGGCGGTGATTAATTTTCTTTACCATAACACATCAATATAATAGAAAAGACGTCAACACATTTGACAAAATCCGATGAGAATTACAAATATAACATTAAACATTTAAACTAAATACATGAATTTGGAAAGCCGAAACGAGTACAAAGTTGAACAGCATCGAGGACCAAAAGATCAAAAAGGTTGTGCCAAAAACGGCAAGGGTTTTCTGTTAAGTTACCAGAAAATCCCTATAATTTAGAGTAATTTATACTTTTGCAAACAGTAAATTTAATAAAATGAATATTCAAAAGATGTACATGATAAAGCTGAAGTATTAACTAATTACAGGAAACAACTGAAATACATTTACATAACCAGACATTTGAAACACAAAAGTAGACACATCCGAGTACGTTTAAACCTCTACGCCAAGTGACGTCCTATTTGAAACTGAAAAATGACGAAAAAATGACGTCATTTGAATTAGTAAATAAAGGCAACAGTAGTATACCGCTGTTCAAAACTCATAAATCCATGGACAAAAAACAAAATCGGGATAACAAACTAAAACCGAGGGAAACGCATTAAATATAAGAGGAGAACAACGACATAACACTAAAATGTAACACACATAGACAAAATCCCACGAGAATAACAAATATAACATATATAACGTAACGGTACCCAAATTGCACCGAGTACCTAAATTGCACCTATTTAGCAAAACTAGCAGCGAAAATCTTACAAGATTTCATACAGACTAAACAATTTGTATTTTTATGATTTGATACTTAGCACATCTTTCAACATAGGTAAAACTATTTAGATATGCACAAAACGTTCACAGTATTTATCAACAGATGAAGTATTTACTGAAAAAGCAAAATGTACTGAAACGTCGCCATGCGACGTCATCAAAATGTCTTCTTTTTAATATGAGCAAATACAATATGTTACAAGTATCCATTTAAAAAATAATGAAGAGTAAGCATGGACTAATATCCAATTGTTCAAAATATTTGAAGAAATTAAACAAAAGCTCTGTTATTAGACTTTTGACGATGTGAATTTAAGCATGGATGCAATTTGGGTACTCCACATTTCAGAATCATTGATGGTTTGGAGGTCAGTTTAGACCAATTTTTCTATGATTCTATATGGAATAAAAATCAAATTGGTGTACCTTTATAATAAAGAAGGATACGGCTACAAAATAAACACAAAATGGACATTTTTGTCTTCATCATAAAAAAACGTAAGATGAAAAACTGTCAAAATAGGTGCAATTTGGGTACCGTCACGTTATATAACATCAAAACCAAATAGTAAAACAGAGCATCAAAAAATGAAAAATGACGTCACATAAGAATGAATAAGATAGAATTAATTTAAGATTATATATTTGAACTAAATACTGATATTGCATTTAATAACAAAGCACATTTTAATTCTTATTTATATAAAACTGAGGTAGCAATTAAGTATATTATAAAACTATGTCCGGTTTGCTATAAATCTAACTTCAAACGTAAAATATCGTACTGATTACTTTGAACGAAATCAAATCTGATAAATGAAGGCGGTGATTAATTTTCTTTACCACAACACATCAATATAATAGAAAAGACGTCAACACATTTGACAAAATCCGATGAGAATTACAAATATAACATTAAACATTTAAACTAAATACATGAATTTGGGATGGATAAGTACCGTACCACGTCTTATAGTAATGCGAGTTCACACTCGGCAAAACAGTCACAATCGGGAATAAGTCACGTTTGGTAATTAAAAGATTAGACGACATTATGACAAAACACAATCTACCATGTGGTAAAAATGTCCTTAGCTAGTTTGGTCAACGAAACATCGTATGGATCCACCAAATAGGTAATTTATTTTCAAACTACCACAGAACAAACCATTTATTTTTGTGATTATCAAGGCTGAGTTATCTATTTTCAAAATCGTCCTGCCCCCCCCCCCCCCCCCCCCCCCCAGCATATCAAATGGTCGTCCCCTAAGTATAAGTCATTTTTATAACAGTTAATCGTAAATATATGCATTTTACATGCACATTCAGCGTGTTCAGCGAATGTAAACACATGAACTCTGAAAATTCATTATTCATTTCAAAATCGTAAAGGATCTGGTGCGGTGATCATAAAGATCCGTTGCCACAAATTTTATAACATTTTGAACTAATTTCAGAAGACTGAATTTCGGTAGATTGTTTTACTCAATAAAAGAACGTCAATTTCTAATACAATTCAGTACTTTTATCAGCAAAAACAGGGAAGAAATGCTTGAAAGTCTGGAAAATGTCAACATCACTTCGCAATTTCATACAATTGCACTCCCTTGCTTCAGTGATTATTTCGTAATCATAATAGCTAACGAAATAAAATACATCTATATACTTACGTTGATAGTTGGCTTATTCCGCCTGATATCTGTGACCAGAGTGTTTAGACAGAATAAAACACAATTTTAAAGGAACGTTTTAATAGATTAACTTACCTTATGTTTACGGCAAGGATCCGTTATCTGTTCACAAAGGAGCCGCGTACCACCGAATTGCGCGTAAAGGATCCGATATGGATAGACACCGTGAATGACGTCATTTTTTTTCAAATATGACGTCACTTAGCGTTCAGGTGTAAACCTATTCGGATTTATCTACATTTTGTGTTACAAATGTCTGGTTATGTAATACATTTCAGTTATTTCCTGTAATTAGTTAATACTTCAGTCTTATCATGTACATCTTTTGTATATAATTTTATAAATTTACTGTTTGCAAAAGTATAAATTACTAGAACACACCCGTATATCGCGGGTCCGTGACTGAATTAAAGTATATAACTATGCGCAAGCCTTATTTTAGTATTAGTATTGTCATCTGATAAAGTCATGCTGATTATAAGATACACAGTTTTCTCTGCTTTCAAATCTTTCTGTTTGAACCCGTCGAACTGGAACTTATCAATTATTGATAATATTAATTATTTGGAAAACAAAAGGTCCTGGAATGAAGTTTTTTAATCAACAGCATTGTCCTATATTAGTTATAAATATTGAATTCTTTGATTCGCTGTTTTACGTCATGCCCGCTAACCAATTGAAAACTGTACCTATACGCCTTATTTTAGTCCAGATTTTTAGTATTCTTATTGTTATCTTAGAAAGTCTAACTGATTAAAATACTACAATAGGTAACAATTTGACAATTAAGTAGTGTCAACCCTGTGATTATGACCCGTGTAATACTATATAGCATATTAATCCTGAATACACCGTTTGGTGGTGCGCCTGTCAGATGCGGAACGTACAGATAAGGTAATCGGTAACAGGTGAATATACTATTGGTATCGGTATCGGACTCGACCCGGAACTTCTTAATTATTGGCATTATTAATTACGTGGAAAACAAAAGGGCCTGGAGTGGTGTAATTTTTAATCTACACCTTTGTACTATATTAGTTATATATAAAGTTGAATTCTTTGATTCGTCGTTTTTACGTGATGACGGCTGACAAATTGGACCTCGTAATTTTAACAGAAAACCCTGGCCGTTTTTTGCACAATTTTTTGATCTTTTGGTCCTCGATGCCGTTCGACTTTGTGCTTGTTTCGGCTTTCAAACTTTTGTATCTGGGCGTCACTGGTGGATCTTGTGTGGACGAGATGCGCTTCTGGCGTATTAAAATTTTGAACTTGTTGCCTTTAGTTGGCTGTTGTTTGTGTGTTTCTTTGTCGATTGTGTTCTCCAATTTATTTATATTGTAGTCCTGTGGTGTTGAGTTGTCATTTCAATGTTATATTTCACATGGCTATAAAAGAGGGAGGTTTGGCATGCCACAAAACCAGGTTCAACCCACCATTTTTTCCTTTTAAAAATGTCCTGTATCAAGTCAGGAATATGGCCATTGTTATATTATAGTTCGTTTCTGTGTGTGTTACATTTTAACGTTGCGTCGTTTGTTTTCTCATATTTTTGAGTGTAAATTCACATTGCGATAAGACGTGTCACGGTACTTGTCTATCCCAAATTCACGTATTTGGTTTTGATGTTATATTTGTTGTTCTCGGGGAATTTTTTCGGATGCTTGGTCCGTTTCTGTGTGTGTTACATTGGAGTGTTGTGTCGTTGTTCTCCTCTTATATTTAATACGTTTTCCTCAGTTTTAGTTTGTTTCCCCGATTTTGTTTTTTGTCCATGGTTTTATGAGTTTGAACAGCGGTATACTACTGTTGCCTTTATCTAATTCGGTAGGTCACATTTATGAAAGGGAAGGGGATTGTAGTTACGACGTAAGGAATATATCCGATATCATTTGTTTAACAGTTATTCCATAACGCTCAACCAACTCGTGATGGCGTCCGTAAAATGTACGAAGAGATTATTTCAACTTCACCATTTTATCATAAAGTACGATTGATTGTTAGTCAATTAAGAAGAATCTGAATGTTCTGATTGCTTAGAAAAAAGAATATTGCAAATGTTACCCGAGAAAAAGATGATGATGTATAGAAAGTCAACACATATCAAAACACAATAAAAAATACATTTGCTGTATGACATGGACGGAGATTAGTTATCAAGTGAAGGAAGCAGACATCATTCTCTGTGACCTTTTAGAACAACAACTAAGATGATTGTAATATATGATGGTAATTAGAAATAGAAATGACTCATTTTTTTCATTCTTGCTTAAATTAACTCATCCTAGATACCAGGATTAGATTTTGTATTTACGACAGGTGCGCGTTTCGTCTGCAAGACTTATCAGTGACGCTCGTATCCGAAAAAGCTAAAAAGGTCAAATAAAGTACGAAATTAAGAGCATTGAGGATCATAATTCCTAAAAGTTTTGCTAATTACAGCTAAGGTCATCTATTCCTGAGGTAAAAAAGCCTTAGTTCTTCCAAAAATTCAAAAGTTTTGTAGACAGGCAAGTTATAAATATGACCATATCACTGATTATATTATTATGGTGTGTACAATAGTTATGTCAGTTGTCATTTAAAAATGCTTCTGCATGTATTTGTTATGAGTCCAGTCTGTATTAGATTTTTGTCCATTGACTGATATTTTATGATTAATGGATACAATACAAATCCGTCCTAAATATGAATGAAATATTTGTCACTGGACATATAGAAAGCAACTTTTAATCTGAAAAAGCGGAATGACGACTGATTTTTTGCTACTGCAAATCATCTCAACTATCTAGGGGTAGGGTATGCCTATGATCATAAATAATACGAAAATAAATTGAGGTTGGTGAGGGTATGGGATAACAAAGTTATCATAGTGTAAAGGATTACGGTTGTGTCGTGAATATTAACGCGCTTTTGGTGTATCAAATTACAAGCCTGGTAATTTGATATCTATTGACGTGTTACCTAATATAGCAAACACATTTAAATGCCTGGCATTCATGATGAACACAAAAATAGCTGCCGACGGTGTACATTACTTGAATGATTCCTCACACTTGTAGAGTCTGGTATTTAAGCCCCTGACAAAAGTGAGTGCCACTTTGACTGTGCTGGATGTATAAATATGCAGCCACAGCTAGTTCGAATAGGAATGTTGAATTTGATGCTAGTGTAGAATGTTCATTTTCATAAAAAAGGGAAATAGAGAGAAAACAAAATCAGGGTAACAAACCATAACTAAGGAAAAACATCGACTACAAGAGGAAAACAACGGAACAACGGAAACACTAAAGTGCAACAAAAACAAACGCCAAAGCAACATATATAAAAAACGAACCATTGATAACATCTTCCTTACTTGGTACAAGACTGCTTAAGAAAAATATGGTGGGTTGAACCTGGTTGCACGGCTAAACAAACCGTCTGCTTAATGGCAATGTTAAAAATACCGCTTACAAGTGTATGCCAAATCAAATGAAGACTCTAATACTAACCTCTAATTAGTTGTTTTCTTTATTTGTAATTATAACAAATAGTTGCACTTTTTTAAAGGTAAAACAGTAATGTCTACTATACCTATTTGACCATTTCGCTTTTGCCAGAATCAAAGTCATGAAATTTACCACTTTCAGAAAAGCCCTTCGGACGCAATAAATTATTAAACGTGTTGTTTTCCATTTTTTACCAGCTACTGGACTAACTTGAATATCCCAAAAAGTAATCACATGAAAAGTAGAGTTGCTACAATTTTCAATCCTGATTTGTTCGTATAATAGTTCACGGAGATATAAAACTTAATGCTTTTGGAACTGACTTTCGAATAATTGTGTTTTGGTTTTGAATGAGAACGACCATTTTTAAAAAGGTTGGGGTTTGGGATAGGGGTTATGCTTTTTTCTTATGATCCTCTATTAAATGAAAACAAATATTCTGGACAAGCAGATGACCAAAATAAATTCTGAGATCCAGATTTCCCTAATACCTTCTAGTGTTACATGTGTAAAATATTGAAGATATATAAATTGTTTGACAAGCGTTGAAAAACTAAATAAAAAGATCGCGATTTGACTCCGACAAAAAAACCCATAACGCCCCCTGGAAGGTTAATGGTCGCACCCTAATTTAAACAACAAATCTTGAAGTACAGAACTTTATTGTTGCAACAAATGAAAAAAGGCATTATATAAGGAATATGCAAAAAGTAAAATGCTCATCAGAAATGCCAGACGTGGAATATTGAAGAAAACAGGTCAGTCTAAACTCGCTATATCTTTACAAAATATCGAGGATGTTGATTAGACCATCAAATTCAAATCTTATTGATTCAATTTCCATCCGGAAAATGTTGTTCTGGTATGATTCTCCTTGCTCAAGATTTTACCCTGGTGAGCATAATTATTCTTGACGTAAACTTCCGTGCCTTCAGATACGTACTTGATGACAAAACCCGTGGAGCATGCGTCATCCTTTGTCGTTTCTGTATCTGTATGCAACACTCCAATGACGGAATTACCACTCATTAATTTTGTACCGTATTCTCCGTAGTACAATGGACCGCCATCCGTAGTGCGCGAATCAACACAAAAGGTCCATGTGAACCCGTAAAGACCAGACGATGGAGCTGTAAACTTTCCTGTACTGGTACTAAATCCTTCACCCTCATTTGCCTCTGTTTTGTCGAATTTAATGATGGCTCCATCTGTCATAGAGGCACTTTGTGAATTCGCACTGGCTTCGCTGATGTAAGATGAAAATGCAACGTTGCAAGAACAACCTGACGATAAATAAAAAATAAAATAAAAATCATCCAAAAAGCCTGTTGATACATAATATATGGGACTTAATATTCCTACTGATATATCATTTAAGAATGTTAATATAAATACATAAATAAAGGCAACAGTAGTATACCGCTGTTCAAAACTCGTAAATTTATGGACAAAAAACAAAATCGGGGTAACAAACTAAAACTGAGGGAAACGCATTGAATATAAGAGGAGAACAACGACACAACATTAAAATGTAACACACACAGCAACGGACTAAGCATTAGACAAAATCCGATGAGAATAACCAATATAACATCAAAACCAAATACATGAATTTGGGATAGAAAAGTACCGTGACACGTCTTATAGTAATTTGAATTCACACTCAAATATAGAAGAAAACAAACGACACAACGGAAACACAACGTAAAAATGCTACACACACATATACAGAAACGAATTATGATATAACAATGGCCATTTTCCTGACTTGGTACAGGACATTTTTAAAGAAAAAAATGGTGGGTTGAACCTGGTTTTGTGGCATGCCAAACCTCGCACTTTGATGGCATTGTTAAATATAACATTAAAATGAGAACATAAAAATACAGGACTACAATACAAATAAATAGGAGAACGTATTAGGCAAAGAAACACATGAATAATAGATAACAAAAGGCATCAGGTTTAAAATTCAACACGTCAAAAACGCGCCTCGTCCACACAAGACAAGGCTAGGATGAAATTTGAAAAAAATAGGCAGGACAGGAGTTTTGAGTAAAAAAAAAAGGCAGGATGAGACACTTTGCAAAAAAAAAGGCAGGATGACATTTGAGGTAAAAAAAGTCAGGATAAACTAATAAAAAAAAAGGCAGGACCGAATAGAGTGAAAATAAAAAGGCTGGACAGAGATTACAACTAAAAAACTAGAGGCTCTAAAGAGCCTGTGTCGCTCACCTTGGTCTTGTGCATATTAAATAATGGACACGGATAAATTCATGACAAAATTGTGTTTTGGTGATAGTGATGTGTTTGTAGATCTTACTTTACTGAACATTCTTGTTGCTACAATTGTCTCTGTCTATAATGAACTTGGCCCAGTAATTACAGTGGAAAATATTTTCTACAAATTTACAAAAAATTATGAAAAATGTTAAAAATTAACTATAAAGGGCAATAACTCCTTAAGGGGTCAATTGACTATTTTGGTCATGTAAACTTATTTGTAGATCTTATTTTGCTGAACATTATTGCTTTATACAGTTTATCTCTATCTATAATAATATTCAAGATAATAACAAAAAACGGCAAAATTTCCTTAAAATTACCAATTCAGGACAGTAACCTAACAACGGGTTGTCCGATCCATGTGAAAACATCAGGGCAGATAGATCTTGACCTGATAAACAATTAAACCCTGTCAGATTTTCTCTTAATGCTTCGGTTTTTGAGTTATAAGCCAAAAACTGTATTTTACCCCTATGTTCTATTATTAGCCGTGGCAGCCATTTTGGTTGATTGGCCAGGTCACGCCACACATTTTTAAAACAAATTACCCCAATGATGATTGTGGCAAAGTTTAGTTTAATTTGATCCAGTAGTTTCAGAGAAGAAGATTTTTGTAAAAGATTACTAAGATTTACGAAAAAATGGTTAAAAATTGACTATAAAGGGCAATAACTCCTTCAGGGGTTAACTGACCATTTTGGTCATGCTGACTTATTTGTAAATCTTACTTTGCTGAACATTATTGCTGTTTACAGTTTATCTCTATCTATAATAATATTCAAGATAATGACAAAAAACAGCAAAATTTCCTTAAAATTACCAATTCAGGGGCAGCAACCCAACAACGGGTTGTCCGATTCATCTGAAAATTTCAGGACAGATAGATCTTGACCTGATGAACACTTTTACCGCTGTCAGATTTGCTCTAAATGCTTTGGTTTTTGAGTTATAAGCCAAAAACTGCATTTTACCCCTATGTTCTATTTTTAGCCATGGCGGCCATCTTGGTTGGTTGGCCGGGTCACTACACACATTTTTTAAACTAAATATCCCAAAGATGATTGTGGCCAAGTTTGGATTAATTTGGCCCAGTAGTTTCGGAGGAGAAGATTTTTGTAAAAGATTACTAAGATTTACGAAAAATGGTTAAAAATTGACTATAATGGTCAATAACTCCTAAAGGGGTCAACTGACCATTTTGGTCATGTTGACTTATTTGTAAATCTTACTTTGCTGAACATTATTGCTGTTTACAGTTTATCTCTATCTATAATAATATTCAAGATAATAGCCAAAAACAGCAAAAATTCCCTAAAATTACCAGTTCAGGGGCAGCAACCCAATAACGGGTTGTCGGATTCATCTGAAAATTTGAGGGCAGATAGATCTTGACCTGATAAACACTTTTACCGCGTCAGATTTGCTCTAAATGCTTTGGTTTTTGAGTTATAAGCCAAAAACTGCATTTTACCCCTATGTTCTATGTTTAGCCATGGCGGCCATCTTGGTTGATTGGCCGGGTCACGCCACACATTTTTTAAACTAGATACCCCAATGATGATTGTGGCCAAGTTTGGTTTAATTTGGCCCAGTAGTTTCAGAGGAGAAGATTTATGTAAAAGTTAACGACGCCGGACGACAGACGACGGACGCCAAGTGATGGGAAAAGCTCACTTGGCCCTTCGGGCCAGGTGAGCTAAAAATGCAGGACAAAATTTTTCATCCTAGCTAGCCCCCCCATAAAAATCAAATGGTAGCTCCCTAAGAGCCTCTACCGAAAGCTCTTTCGAACAATCATATACGCGTATTCTCTTATGTGCAAATCATACGAGAATTATAATAAATTTAACTTACCATAACTTCTAGTAATACATGTAAGCATCAGCCCAATGAAGATGAAACATGCTGTTTTTGGTGGCATTTTCATTCTTTGATAACTGGCGTTATACCCTGTTCATACAAGTAAGTTGTTTATCATTACTGATTAATAAAAAAAAAAACGTCCACTCATATTTAAAACTTTTATTTAAATATTATTAATCTTGTTTTCCAAATTTTCTCTTTTGATTCAAGTTTTTCTTGACGAGTAACAGTTAACTTAACATGTTATCAGCTACAAACCATTTTTGGTACACATAATTCTGTTACATGTATTTGTTAAGTTTTTTTTAAATATCATGTGTAATGAAAATAAAATAATATACAAATTAAAATGACCATTACTAGAGTCGTATCAAAATTAAAGATATGTTTTATTTTTTTTTTTTTAAAAGAAAACGAAGATATACTACTTACGTATTTGATTTTTACCTAGAAGACACTGGTACCACATACATGGGTACGAGTCAATTTATAGTATATCAGCTGACACATTTACTTTCACCGTGGCACTAGATAAAACTCATATCAGTGTAAATCAGACAAAATGCTAATTTTGAGTTTTAAAAATAACAATCATTAAATCATCAAGTTTATTTATGAATACATTTTAAAATGTCATGTAAACAATTATTTGTAGTGTTGTGTATATAAATATATAGTTTGTGTCTGTTTACGAAAGATCTATCAAATGATAAACATTATGCTTTTATCTTAAATAAAGATTTAATAACAGTAATTTCGGTTAAGTCACGATTGTTCAACATTTGAAAAAATCAACTCACGTTTATTCAACTACAAAAATAATAGATGGGCTTGGTGTTTATATGCCAATTAAAACTGTTGTTTTTAGGAAGGAATAGTGAAACCTATTTTTGATTTATAATATAAATTTCATTATACAATTTTAATAATAGATGTCAAATAATAAGCAATTTTAGAAAAAAAAAGAAAAAATATTAATGGATTTAATAAAAAAATAAAGATCTTGCGCATTGGTAGTTTTTGGCGATTTTAATTATTATAATCTCATATCATATTTGATGCTGTTTGTCAACATCTGGAACTGCAACTAGCACTACAGATATTCGTCACTGACTTTGAAATAGCAATACGATATTCCCCCAATCGAGTTGTCTATTAACACGTATGTTGTTCACCTGAATAATTTACCTTATATTATAAATAGAGGATAAACATCTATCTGAGGCAAATGCATTGTTACAGTAAACTACCTCTTTAGTATCTTGTGTGTGAGGGGAACTAAGAACGACCATAACTTCCCACGAAGATCGGTGTGTTAATTTTTTTAATGTAACTGAATATATATAAAAAATTGAAAGATTCTTTATATTGGTATATCATATACAAAACATAGTGTATTGACATGACATACCAACGATATAAGGACGGAATATAAACGGTGAAATGCGATACTGAGCTTTTCCCCCGTTTTCGGGCCGAATCCTTATATCGATGTTATGTCGAGTCAATACACTATTATTTTCTTTATACTGCAATTACAGAAAGAAAAACAATTCTCAATTGTTGTTTATTGTGTTATTTATTTGATTTAAATATTGTGAAAAATACCCCTTTAAAAAGGCCATATATATGGCGGAGTAATATTATAACAACAAAATGTGATCTGTTTAAACCAATCCGATGGTGAAAGAATTCGTTTGAGTATGAGAAAATCTGAACATGAAAGATTTGAGGTGGTTCTGACTCACCTAACATACTGTTTAAAATATTTGAGTAGATTGGCTGTGCCACACGTTAATCTGATGAGCTGAAAAATATTCGTTCACATTATCCGTAAAATAAAAATGTGTGTACATATTGGATGTATATGAATACAAATTAATTAGTTGAAATTTGCTTGTTAATTTAATAATGTTTTTTTAAAGAAAGCATAAAATGTCTAATAAATCAATGAAATAAAATTTTTAATAAAAACAAGAAGGTGTCCATAGTACACGTATGCTCCATCCGCACTATCAGTTTCTATGTTTAATTGACAGTGATTTGGCATTAAAATTAGAAAGATCATATCATAAGGAACGTGTGTACTAAGTTTCAAGTTGATAGGACTTCAACATCATCAATAACTACCTCGACTAAAAACTTTTAACCTGAAGCGGGACAGACGAACTGACGGACGCAGACCAGAGAACATAATGCCCATAAATGGGGCCTAATAAGCTGATGATATCAGATTGATAATTTTGGAATTAAAATTGTACAATTGATGAATAGTTCATAGTACTGACAGATGATTATCTCCCTTTTCAATGCAGACATCAGTATTGTTGTGTGTAGGCTGCATATACATTGTCAGCTAACAAATAGAAAATTTATATAAATAAATAGGAATAATCAAAGTTTCTAGCTAATGAAACAGTAAAATATTTATCTCTAGATGAACAGAGTTATGGGATTTTTTTTAATAATATATAGTTCAACAAGTTTCTAAAGTCCTATGTTATTTTCAAATGTGTACTTACAGCTATGAAAATAATAAGGCAGTTAAAAATGCAACAGTGTGCTTCAGATATCGCGTGATGATTTACATTCTAATGAATCATGTAGAGCTTACACAACTTTACTATGTGGGTTTAAGACCACTAAAGAAAATCAACACAAGGTCCACAGAAATTTTCCTCGAAAACAAGGTGAGCAAAAGGCAGAGGCCATAGCTGCCCATACCTGTAGAGGGGACTAGTTTTACTCCAAGAAGAGTGGGAACCCATATCGGCATAAGGTTGATTGGGGTGGTAATAACAACACCCAAGGAGACTCCATTAGCTGCTCGTCTGGAGATATCATCTCTTCATTGGACTTGACAGTTATAAGAATATATTTACCGACCTCTAGTTCAGAGCTGGCCTCATCAGAATCTCCTCCGTTTTACCACCCATCAGATTTTGCCATTTATCATCTCCAGAATACGTTACAGAGCAGTCGTCAATGGAGGTAGTGCAGAAGGTCCTGGAGCAGATTTCCAGAAGACTTCTTACTGAATCGGACCTAGATTCAAGCTTCAGTTTTCTAAGATCCCCACAACCCTCACCACTTGTTTCTACTCCCTCTTTGGCAACACCTTTCAGAGAAATAATGTTGAGGGATCGTCAAGATGATGAGGATAATTTGCAGCAACTGTTCCTCGGGAGGTGGATCTCGCACACGTACCTGCCAGTGAGTGGGACAATGCCCCTTGAGACAGTTGAGCAAGAGTGTCTCCAAGAATTCCTCGTCTAGTACACGCTCAACTTGTCATCACTTGGAGAATCTACAAAATATAATAAGTACCAGTAATTGTGGCCTGATTAATGAGGTAAGTAAGGTGCAGGACCAGTCCGCAACCTTGCCAACTTCATGACAACCATTTCATCGCAAATGTAGGGATTGCGGAACGTGGTAAGGCAGCAGGGAGAGGAGATTCGAGCATTTAAGACAGACTGCAGATGTTAAGATAGCTGTACACGGTTCGAAAGAAGACCCTATGCCCGATCTTACAGCAGGAGCCGAAAACTCCAGTGACCCCCTCTATTATTAAAAGATGCCAAAATATAGTAACATGAAAAACACTTAAGCATGATTTTCTTGAAAGAGGGTTGCTGCTCACAAGGAAACTATTAAACCATGAGTTCCAAATGGTAAAGTTGAAACCATCCCTTCGTAAATTTTACGGACGTCATCACGAGTTGGTTGACCGTTTATATGGAATAATCGTTTCACAAATGATATCGGATATGTTCCTTACGTCGTAACTACAATCCTCTTCCCTTTCATGAATGTGACCTACCGAATAAGACTATTTACCGGATTTGTTATCACATAAGCAACACGACGGGTGCCACATGTTGAGCAGGACCTGCTCACCCTTCCGGAGAACCTGAGATCACACCTAGTTTTTTGGTGGGGTTCGTGTTGTTTATTCTTTAGTTTTCTATGTTGTGTCATTCGTGCTGTTGTTTGTTTGTCTTTTTCATTTTTAGCCATGGCGTTGTCAGTTTGTTTTAGATTTATGAGTTAGACTGTCCCTATGGTATCTTTCGTCCCTCTCTGAAATTATAATTACATGTAAATGAGTATAATCTCCTGAGAAATCACTGCGTGTCGATACTTTAAATGCATATTTGAGAAATAATTCATAGCAGCCGTAAATTTGTTTTCATTTAACCATGGGTTTGGACATATATATTCGGATATTGTTTCCCTAGGCGTTAAATTTTACCACGAAATATATATTGAATTGGACTGAATTGTTTATTTTGCTTTAGAATAGAGATTGTATCTGTATTTAGTAAAATTAAGTGATTGACTTGGTCCAGTTTATACACTAACCAATTCCTTTAAAAATGCGTTTAATGCTAATTTTATAAAATTGGAGAAGAGGAACATATTTTCCACACTCGTAAACATTGTATATTTATGTCATTGAACAGTCCTTGAGCATTAGTATGTTTTGGTTGAAGCAAAAATATGCACTAAATGACATTTGCTACGTAAACTACAAAAACTCCTAATGTCATTCAAACGAATGTTTATGTGTTTAATATTTAATTTAACGATTAACGTGCAGTAAAAATAAATGTTGTAAACGTCGCAGTAATTATCGCCGCCATCTTGTTTACATTTGGTTACAAAAAGAAGTTGGTCAACGTCGTCTATAGGAAAAATAAATAACGCAAACATCAACTACGGGTAGGCTTCACTCAGTTCATTTAAATTGATTTACAGGACTTTCCTCAGAAAAGATTAAGGGCCAGTGATTCTAAAGAACGCGAAGATTCAAATATACCAGTGAAAAGCAGAGAGTAAATTGGGAATTTGTCAACAAAACAACAACCAACCCAAATAGCAGAAAACAGCGTGCTTAAGCTGGCCACTTAACAAAAACTTGTTCAGAAATCAAGGACAACTTACAAAACTCAGAAATATATATATGAACTAAAATTTAAAACCATATAAGACTAAAAAATGCCAAAGGCTCCTGACTGGGGTCAACATAAAAAAGGGTATTCTGTTTTCAACAGATTTTAGAATCAGAACTCCTTAATACTATACAATTCTGCAAAATTATACATTGCTATTGACAAACTTGTCTGTTATGTTTGCAACTTACTCGAAGTATTTTTTCTTTCAGCTAAATCATGTCAAACACATGCTGCCAGAATGAAACTTTTTGATGTGCATATTAACCCAGGAAAATGTGAAGCTGCCTGTAAGACAGATATGACATTTGGTCTTAAGTATGTAACAATTACAATTTTAAAATAATATTATAGCGTATGGAAGACAATAGTAGAGAAATACTTTATTCAATTTTTGTTTTATGTGGAAAACATTTTAACATCTTTTAACCATAGTGACACCGAAAATACAGAAGAAAGAAGTTTCTCAAAGCAAAGATTTGAAAAAAAGGAAAGGAGTAGGTCCGGTAAGGGTCGATTTTGGCCTCAAATTTCAGGTTCATTTGACGAAAGATCTTGTACACTATTTAAACACTTACCTGTCTATTTAAGTTAAATCAATTAGATTACGTGAAAGATTTTAACCAATTAAGTCATTAAAAATGCTCCGATTCAAGCTTCAATATAAAAAATCTATCAAATATACCCAAAAAAATAACTTTTCAGATGGTTTTTGTCATAAATGAAAGTGGCCAAAGTGGCCATATTGTTTCATTTTTTGAATATTCAAAATCAGTCTAAAACATTTCAAATGCTGTTACTGTACATGATTTTGTTGAGAACGTGAAAGCTTTTTTTATTATTTGAACTTTAAAAATTATGAAGGAAACCGAATTTATGTTTTACATGTATTTCAGACAAAAGGTTTATTTTATGATAGAAAACTCATTTCAACCTGATACACATAATCAAAGTGATTTTCTTCGTATAGCTCTGGTAAGAATAAATATGTTTTTTGGAGTATAATTAAAAGAATGTAAAAAATCATTTCATTCACATTATACATTATTAGTCTACTGACAAAGTCGATGTCCATCTCTCAATCTGCCAAATCAGTTTTCCAGATATTTTTTCATGCTTCAAGATATTAATTTGATATTTTTGGTGTATTGTTTATCATGACAAGTAACTGGTCAAATTCAATTTTCATGATTTTACCTTTTCTTTTTGTTCCCTTTCCCTAGAATTACTTTTTTGACTTATTAATAACTAGATTTATGTTCAAAGGGAAATAACTAATTTTTCAACGATTTTTAAAGACCTCTAATGGTTAACTTATAAAAAAATTGCGACTTTGATGGAGAGTTGTCTCAGTGGCACTCATACAACATCTTCTTATATCTATTGTATTAACGGTAAATATTGGTAAATGTATAATTAGTTATCAAAGGTACCAGGATTATAATTTTGTACGCCAGACGCGCGTTTCGTCTACATAAGACTCATCAGTGACGCTCATATCAAACATTTATAAAGCCAAACAAGTACAAAGTTGAAGAGCATTGAGGATCCAAAATTACAAAAAGTTGTGCCAAATACGGCTAAGGTAATCTATGCCTGGGATAAGAAAATCCTTAGTTTTTCGAAAAATTCAAAGTTTTGTAAACAGGAAATTTATAAAAATGACCACATTATTGATATTCATGTCAACACCGAAGTGTTGACTACTGGGCTGGTGATACCCTCGGGGACGAAACGTCCACCAGCAGTGGCATCGACCCAGTGGTGTAAATAGTTATCAAAGGTATAACATACTGAATATTGCCATCGGGAACCAGTCTATATGTTACGCTCATAGAAAAAAACATTCTACTTTTCACCTCTGAAATAAGCAGCTATGTTGAAGGAGCAAACAGAAATACAAAAGATAGATGGCTTTGTCTCATACATCCAATAAAATGTTAACCAAGACCGTAAACTAAACTTGTCTGCATGTAGGTGGTTATCATTTGAAAGTGCAATACAAAGTCTGTTTCAAGAATTAGTTGCAGTGGTTCAAACATTATTTTTTTTTTAAATGATGCCACATGATACGGATAAATTAAAAATATAGCATCTGTTAAATTTATTTCAGCCGCCATTTTCAGTAGGGAAGCATCAACTTCTCTATGATTGTTCCTGCAATCGACAGCACAAAATTAAAGTTATCAGCAGTGTCAGCACAGGATATTTCCTCTAAATTATTGAAGATTTCTCTTTAACTTGATGATGTTTGCCACAAAACATTGATATCAAAGAGGATGACGTCACATACAAAGTTGCAAAAACTTCTTGAGGAGTATATGAAAGCCCTCTGTGACAACATTGTTGCCAGATTGGAACAAACTCCTTTGATGACTGCATTTTGTATTTATGATACATCTTTCTTGTTAGCAAGAGAGTCTGTTTAGTTTAACAACTATGTCTATTGTGTCAGAGATAAAAATTCTGGCGGATTATTTTTTTCCAGGAGAGGAAGAGTCATAGGATGAAATGCTTGCTGAACTAGGACAATTGAAGTCTCATCAGTGACGCTCAGATCAAAATATTACAAGCCAAACAATGACACAATTTAAGAGCATAGAGGACCCAAAATACAAAAAAAAAAGTGTACCAGATACGACTAAAGTAATCTGTGCCTGGGATAAGTTTTTTTGTGATATACAGTTGACGTGGCTCTGTACTTAGACATCCCATCATTGTGTTGTTTGTATTATTTTTCATTTTTACTTGAATGTATGCTTTGTGTTTGTGACTTTTTATGTTTCTTTGATACATGCCGTCATAGTGATTTTGTTCTATCATTATTTTTGCATAGTTCTTTGGCTTTATAACTATTTTGATATGATCGTCACTGATGAATCTTATGTAGACGAAACGCGCGTCTGTCGTACTAAATTATAATCCTGGTATTTATGATGAGTTTATTTTTACATCATGACATCCAAACACGCGATTCTTATCTACGCCAGAGTTAATGTTGGTTTAACGATTTGGTCCAGGTAATTGAAATATCTCAATCCTTTAAGCTATTGACATGAATATCAATCATACGGTCATTCTTATAATCTTCCTGTTACAAAACTTCTTTAGCCGTATTTGGCACAACGTTTTGGAAATTTGGGTCCTCAAGCTCTTCGAGTTTGTTCTTGTTTGGCTTAAATAACTATTTTGACGTCACAGACGAGTCTCATGTACACGAAACGCGCATCTGGCGTATTTTAATTATAATCCTGGTACATTGTACCTTTGACAACCAAAAAAAGTTACAAAATTAGTTAACAATGAATGAGGTTGTTAAATAAAATATATACTTTTTTGTGCTTCTTTGTAAAATATTTGTTTGCTTTTATTGTGATTAGGATTGTGATACGGTATTGACTCCTGTTCCACTATTTAAACACATTTATTATGTCCGTTTGTTTTATTTACGCATCGTTGTCAATATAATGGAATTGGATGCGACTGTCATATAAGTTAGAGATAGAGCGCTATAAAAGCAGGGTTACTCAACTATTTTCTACAAAAGAAAACGCCTGAACCGTGTTGACATGTAGATCAATTATATGGTCATTTTTATAAAGTACCTGTTCCCGAAAAGTAAAATCACGAAAATACAGAATTCCGAGGAAAATTTCAAACGCAAAGTGTGTAATCATATGGCAAAATCTACAGCTTATACACATCAAACGAATGAAAAAACAACTGTCATACTCCTGACTCAGTTGTTTATACCCTCTGTCGGTACCAAGACCTTGTTAATGAATATTCCATACCAACTGCTCAAATAATACACCATGGTCTTGATGAAAAGATTTGGGTACTGTCGCTGATTAATTGTCTTAAGAACGTATAATATATTATATTTTCATATGTCTTTTTGAGTATTACTATTACTATTTAGTTGATGTTTGCTTTTGACGTGGCTCTGCACTTATACATCCGTCATTGATCTATGATAATTTTAAAATTCTTGACTTGAATATTTGCTAATATACTTTGACTATATGTTATTTAGTGTGTATGCGTTACATTTAGACATTGTTTATTTCTGCAAACCGTGTTGGTTTTTTAACATTTTCACAACTTCCTGTCTAGATACGACTAAACACCCACATCTCAATATTGTCAGGTATTTTAACACGGTAAGTTTTCTGCTTTTCTAAACTTAAGATTATGTTAGCAAACAGAAGTGTTTTTAATTTGTATTGGAACGAAATTGTTTTTGTCGTATGTTTTTGAACAAGGGTTAATTGTAACAATCATGCTTACTGCCCTTGATTCTGCTGCAAGTACAGTTTTTACTTTTTTTCAAGATTACTCATAAATAAATGTTTACGACTTTAGCAATCCATCAAATGTCTAGAACGAAGGGTGTGTAACTTATTATCTCCACTGAAATGATATTATTGTATTTCACGTTAGTTATGATTTAGTTTAAGTGTAAACTTATATTGACTTCAGGAAAAGCAGTCCAAGATCGTAAAACTGGTGGACGAAATGATTTCTGTAAAAATGTTGTTCTACATATTAAAAAAAGAAGACAAGTTAATCCTTCACAGGAGCCCATGATACAGAATTTAACAACTTTAGGGGACCGTACGACTGCAACAAAGCGAAAAACACATACTGTTACATAGCTTTCCTAATAGAAATTAGTAGATAAAACAATGATATTGAGAATAAAAGAAGTATATTGGCCATTGGTTATATCCATATGCAGTTTTCTTTGAAAAACCCATATGTTACTACCAGTCCAATTTGAACTTAAAATTAGTAAAATAGTATTTGGACTATAGCTTTATATGTTTTTAATTGCTTGAAATAGATCATAGAATGAAATAAAGTAATGCACAAGTCAATATAGCAAGTTAGGTTCTGTTATAGGTGTAACACCACTAATTTGGGCCCGGCCAGAAAGCACATACCAGAAAGTAGTACATATTTAACACTAAATAGTTCCTACGTAAAATATGTAGAATATTTAGGTATTTTTGGTATCAAATGAAAGCTGAGGGACTGGTGATCATTGTAGAACACTTTTGGACTTTTAATTTTGAATATTGAAAAAACTGCACCAAATTTTAAAAAGAGGGTACATTTTATCTGTTTGTCAGATCTGAAGTACCTGTTTGGGTACATCCGAAGTTCCGGGAACCAGTTCTTTCTTATATGCCATTAAAGGTATGTTGATTTTTTCAGTACAAGACACCATAAAGTGTTGCTTTGAAATGAATGATTGCCACTTTATTTGAACTTAAATCAAAAGAGGTGTGCCTGCTTGAAACGGCGGAATTTAACATAGAAAGCAGTGGGACCATGAGTTAGTGGTGTACTTCCTAAAGGCTTGAAATGACAAAATGTAATGTTAAACAATTAAATGAGAAAACGGCCGTATATACGTAGAAATAATGAATGACAAACAAATATGTTACAAAGCAACAAACGACAACCGCAGAATTCCATATTCATGACTTGAGACAGGAACATACCGAATGTGGCGGGGTTTAACTTGTTTGAAGGCACCAACCCCAACTAGTCTGGAACAGTACAACATTATAAGTTATAAGAACAAACTATAAGAAGAAAAGTTGAGAAGAATAAAAAGTCATCAGAAAGATAAAACTAGAAATACATATAACTAAAAACACAGAGTTGACGTACCCGGGTACTTGTACATTCCAACATCGAAAGGAAACCAAGTATAGATATAAGACTATTTCGCAGTTACTGACAGCTAATTCAAAGCCAATAACTAATACTGATTGATGAATAATAGTTGGAGGATAACATCATTTAAGTATTCAGAGGTTATTTCGTTAAACCAAATAATTTCCTTCTCGACGGTGACTGCTATTATTTTCTTAAAGTTCTATATAATGAGTTAATTAAAGGAAGAAAACAAGAGTTTTCACTGAAAAGATACCAACTTAACGCCTTTTTTTTTTTTTTTTAGCTCACCTGGCCCACAGGGCCAAGTGAGCTTTTCTCATCACTTGGCGTCCGTCGTCGTTAACTTTTCCAAAAAACTTCTCCTCTGAAACTACTTGGCCAAATCAAATCAAACTTGACCACAATCATCATTGAGGTATCTTGTTTAAAAATTATGTGGGGTGACCCGGTCAACCATTCATTTTGTTCAGCAAAGTAAGATCTACATATAAGTCAACATGACCATTCTTAAGGAGTTATTGCCCTTTACAGTCATTTTATACCATTTTTTCATAATTTTTGTAATCTTTTACAAAAAATCTTCTCCTGAAACTACTGGGCCAAATTTCACCAAACTTGGCCACAATCATTATTTGAGTAGATGTATGTAGTTTAAAAAGTGTGTGGGGTGCCCCGCCCACCATTCAAGATGTCCGCTATGGTTAAAAATAGAACATAGGGGTAAAATGTAATATCTTGCTTATAACTCTAATATCAAAGCATTTAGAGCAAATCTGACTGGGTTAAATTGTTAAGTCAAAACATATCTGGCCTGAAATTTTCAGACAAATCAGACAACAGGTTGTTGAATTGCTGTCCCTTAATTGGTAGTTTTTGGTAACTGTAAACATCAATAATGTTCAGCAAAGTAAGATCTACAAACAAGTCAACATAACAAAAATTGTCAGTTGACCCCTTTAGGAGTTATTGCCCTTTATAGTCCATTTTTAACAATTTTGTAAATTTTTACATAATTTTCCTCTGTTACTTAACTAATGGGCCAAGTTCATTAAAGATAGAGATAATTGTAAGTAGCAAGAATGTTCAGTAAAGTATGAACTTCAAACACATCACCATCACCAAAACACAATTTTGTCATGAATCCATCCGTGTCCTTTGTTTAATATGCACAAAGACCAAGGTGAGCGACACAGGCTCTTTAGATCCACTAGTTTGTTACCACTGAGTTTAACAGAAAAATTAAGTTAAATTGGAATACGTATCAAAAACGGGCACCACATTCCTATGTTCCTTGTTGGGTATTTGTAATGTATTAAACAAACGTATAAATGCCATGCGAGACCAATCCAATATGATTTTTCATTCTTTCTTCTAAATGAATATGCTTTTTTTTTACACTGAAAGGGGATAAAAAGCTGTAGTTTTGATAGTTTAATATTTTAAGGTATGTCAGGGGTACTGTATACAAAGAGAGTAAGTACTGTTTAATATTGCCTCAACAATATACACCACTGGTCATGCATTTATATATTAGTTTCTTATCATACAAGGATAAACTAAATCAACATGTGTTTAATATCACTAATATTATATCGTTTAGAAATGTAATCATAATCTAAATTTTGGCGATTTGACAAATAATTTAATTAGATATCCTCAAGTTCCTCTTAAAAATTCATATGCATTTCTTCGTTTAGCTTGATACTGTTATTTATGATTCAGTTAAAATATATCTGGCAGATACCGAATAGTTTATTGCATGCATTATTGTGCCATTACTAATAATATCCAATTAAAATACCCACTGTTGTTATTGTTAATAATTTCGTGAAGAATTTTAACTTGTAGAGACTTTCCGCAGAATCAAAAGTTGAGACAAAATTCATTGTTTTTCATACACATTTAACAGGTCAAACCAGTCAATATCAATCGGAGTTGTTAGTCGTTCTTACTGTACATGTCTAACACAATGACTTTTCTAATATCGGTAATGTTATGTTGTACTTCGGGGGATGGTTTCTATTTTACTAAATATTCTGCGCTAGTAGCCGACTTTGTTTTTGTAAATAAGTATTACAAAAATTGAATAAATCTTGTCCGTTCTGAATGGATAATCGACCACGGACTACGGGAAAATCAAACATTGGAGCAAATTTATAATAACATAGATTAAGTACCATTGAAAACTCCTATTCCCTGCTCTGTATTTTTTTAAGTAGCTGTACTGTATTGGTTTTTCCTCTATGTCTGAGAGTGCTTCCTTGTCAAGTTGCTTACATCTGCTTGTTTTGTAGTTGGCCACTTTAGTGAAATTCAGCTGGTGTTTAAGCAGTGTCTAAATGTCTGTGTCATTTTGGTCTCTTGTGGACAGTTGTCTCATTGGCAATCATACCACATCTTCTTTTTTTATATCTAAATCCTGTATATTTTGGTCCTTACGTGTTGCAGCATACTGTTTTTGGTTTCAGAGTTTTGAACATTCTGGATTTGAGGTAATTAAGGGTTTTGATCATTCTGGATTTGAGGAGAATTTGCAGGATTAATATCTCGTGTGATTCAATGGTTTAACAACCTACAACTAGAATTTTATCAAAACCAGGAACATCTTGATGCTATACCTCATGAAGCTCCAATTCAAATGTTACAGGCGGTGGCGACAGATTTTTCAGCTCCGAGTAGGAACAGATAACCTCCGGTTCAATTGTTTTTCCTGTAGTAAATAGCAGACGGACTCGTACAATTGAGTAACTTTTATTAAGTAATTAAACGATCAATGGGAAGTGAAAATAAATATTTTTACCGTTGAGCCTCATTATCGCCGCCATCTTGATTACATTGGTTACAAAAAGAAGTACCGTCAACGTTGTCTATTGAAAAAATAAATTACTTCAAAAACTGCCGAAAGCCCTTTCGATCAATCATATTAACTATGCTATGCAAATCATATTAGAATTATTGTTATATAATCGCCAGCCGCGTCTTAGGCAGCTTTTGGATGCGCGTTTTCAAAATTTTTTTTTTTTGATGATAGAATCGTATCCTTAATCGGAAAGGTTGTTGCTAACAGACAAAAAAAAAAAATGACGGCTCTTGTATTGCGTAGCACAGCCATCATTAAATTCGTGTATAACTTTTGGATTGTAGCTCATTCCATGTTAATATTGCTTATAGTGCAGAATTTCTCTTTAATATTAATAGTGTTATCCGGTAAAGTTTCGATGCCATCTACTTCAAGGACCGCGTGCCGGTATAAAAGATGAGATACTTCAATTTTTTGCAAATATACTGTTTAAATTTAAGTCTAATCACGGCATTTGAGCTCTCCGGGTAATCATTCACTGTAACAATGATCGCAACTGGTGGGTTTACCATGAAACGCGAAATTGGTGGTACGGAAAAGTACGAAGAATTTGTATGAAATAAGATAAACGCTTTAATCGACCTCTTTACGAGCATAAGCTTTCTTATAGATTTCGTTCCTCGTTTTAAATCTACGTATTCATATCGTTCCATGGGTACCGTAGACGTGTATAAATTATCAGTTTTTTTCTTCTTCCGTTAATTTGAAATTTTTAACAGCACAATTGTCACTAATTCTTTGTTAACATTTAAGTTTATCCACATTTTCCGAGGTTTTACACACGGATTCGTTGACAACCTCGTGAATATTTTCGTAAATTTTGAATTCTTCTTGAAGTGCTGGTTTGTTTTTCAGTACTTTGCGCATCTTTTAAAAAGACCTCGAATTTCGATATGGCAGCTACAGCAACGTGTCTGTGGTGATCTGGGCTAACTCACAGATTTTCTCTATATTTTTTCAGCAAGCACCTCAATCAAAAAGTAGTAAAAAAAAAACACCATAAAATTTAAAAAAAAATGTTTACATCATATAGGAAATTTTATTACTCTTAAATATTGTGTAAAATCCTCTGAAACATCAAACTATGTGATTTTGGGCTTTTTTTAGCAGCAATATGCTTGGTTGAAAAAAAAAAACAATTCCACCAAATGAAAATACCACCGTGTGTGTGGTTTATCTTTATATGTCATCAAATTCCACGGTATCATAGCAAAGATATCGCAATTTTATTTGTGGTTCGGACATATAAGAAAACCCTAAAACAGGTATACTTTAGAGGCCAATATAAAAAAATCCAAACGTTAGATTTAAACAATTGTTAATCATATGCTATTTTAAATTTATGTTAACACAACGGGAGAATTTCAGACATGTGTAGTTTGGTTAAAAGAATCAATCGGTTTTTAAAATCATTAAAAAGCACATTTTGCATCATTTTAATTATCTCCCCTGATTTCACTCTCTCATTGCAAAGACCACATAGCCAAATAAAGGATTAAGAAAAAACACAAACAAATCCGGGTTACAAACTAGAACTGAAGGAAACACATCAAGTATAAGAGGAAAACTACGACGCAACAGAAACACAACATTAAAATGTTACACGCATTGAAAGGAACTATAATATAACAATGGCCATTTTCCTGACTTAATACAGGACATTTTAAGAAGAAAATGGTGGATTGAACCTGGTTTTGTGGCATGCCAAACCTCCCGCTTTTACGGCAAAGTTACATATAACATTTAAATTTTTATTTCATGAAATGACAACAGCCACAATAGTATAAAGTTATATTTAAAAACAGGTTATTACATCCTATCATAATTCTCAGATTTATCAAATAGAGATAGTTAAATCAAATTGTCAAAATAGTATATATATATTTATTATGGGGCCAGCTGAAGGACGCCGCCGGGTGCAGGAATTTCTCGCTACATTGAAGACCTATTGGTGACCTTCTGCTGTTGTCTGTTATATGATCGGGTTATTGTCTTTTTGATACATTCCCAATTTCCATTCTCAATTTAAATAGTTATACAATTATCTTTTTAATGAGGTAACAACAGCCAACAAAATCACTTAAATTGTTTAACCTGATATTGGTAATATATCTTTTATCATTATTTGAGATGTATAATATATAGCAAATTGTGAAAAAAAGAATAAAAAATAACTAAAAAAAAAATAATGAAATTGTCCTTCTGATTAGTGGTGAAGTATAAACAAGTGAAACTGCGAGCTACTGCTCACTGATGATACCCCCGCCGCAAGTGGATAATATTAATAGTGTAAAATATGCAAGTGTTCGGTAAACAGGAAGTTGTCGAGTGATGAATCTGAAAACGCATCACACGGTATAGCTGACTTATATAAATCTTGAAACCAAATTTCAGAAATCCTTGTATTGTAGTTCCTGAGAAAAATGTGACGAAAATTTTCAACTTGGCTATCATGTGTAAAATCATACAAGTGTTCGGTAAACAGGAAGTTGTCAAGTGATCAATCTGAAAACGCATCACACGGTATAGCTGACTTAGATAAACCCTGAAACCAAATTTCAGAAATCCTTGTATTGTAGTTCCTGAGAAAAATGCGACGAAAAATATTCATGGGACGGACGGACTGACTGACGGAAGGACAAAGGTAACACAGTATACCCCCCTTTTTTAAAGCGGGGGTATAATTAATACCTTCTGCTTGGGGCAAACTCATTTAACAAACCACACCTGGTCAGAGAGTATTAAATTCTAAATAACATTCATCCCAAATTGCATCATCCTGTTAATTAAAAACGCAAGCCTTTTGAATTCACAAGATAAGTAATACACGAGTTTAAGAAAAATAGGGCTTTCTGTTTTCCTGTTAAACACACTTGTACTGAGGTGATTAAACCTTACTAAAGTGGTTCTTGTATTGCATGTCTATAATTTTGACAAAAAATATTCGAATGAAAATCAGGTGGGAAAACCGGTGTTTTCATGGGATGGGCAAAACTCCGAGAAACGAGTAATACTGCCCTGTGGGAAATATGATTTTTACAGCTTATTGTAACACAGAATAATAAAAAACTTGTAATTCATAGTATATAGCTATTATATACAATTTATACAATAACCATTGAGAGTAATTTTTAGAAAATTGAAAATTCAATTTCATTCTCCTGTCAACTAATTCTATGTAGGCGGTACAAATTGGTTTGTAGTAACGTCATTCAAATATGTAAGGCAACGTAACAATGTTAAAACATATAATGTCTCGGTGCTCAAATTCTGTATTATGCTCAAAGAGTTTAATCCTGTTTTAACAAATATATCCCGGTAAAGAGGAGTAATTTTATACCTCTATACACTGCTGAACAGGTAAAAACACCATACTACATACATAGGGTTTGTTCTCAACCTGTTTACAACCTCTGTAAAGAAAAAAAAAACTATGTTGTTGGTAGCCAAAACTATGTCAACTATCTGGTAAAAATAAAACTAAAAGTAGAAGTAAAATTAATCATTTAAGTCAAATGTCATACCTATATCTTTACCAAAATTTTATACGTCTTGAGTGTTCTGAGAGTAACTTCTTTTTTTTAATTCATGAGCATGAATGAGTTTTTCCAGAGACTCCACATCATGAACAGTACAGGACATTATGATTCACAGTTTACAGTCGCTCAGGAAGTATTTTTAAATAATTACGGCCAAATTCCGGTTAGTTTGACTGGTTGGGAAATAATCCTTACCCAAACCCTATGGCAATATCAAAACAAACATGGGCGTAGCGCCGAGACGAATCGATGAGTTCATTAACATACAGATTTTACAAACCAACCTTCATCATAAACATATTTACTAATAGTCTTCTGTAACTATTATGGCAAAACCCCTCGAAATTTAAGAATTTTAAAACATTTCATTCTCCTTGTTGCATGTTAAACATGAATTAGCTTGTTTACATTGTCTTTTGTAAATTGAACCTTAGGCTTGGTCATTGGAGACACAACACGTTTCCCAGGGGGAACTAACATTTCTGCAAAAAATAGTGCCAGTTCTTACCGAATTTGAAATCTGCCATAACCTATGATTTCAAGAAACATACTATTGTTTGTAATGAATTTATCGCTTGCCCTTCTTCCATAGGCTTGTGATACATAGTTTATCATTCCTGATGGAGTAATGCTTACCAGAAACTATGCTGTTTGGTAATGTCTGTAATCACTCCAAGTAAGAGCCTGAATTTCCAGATTATGTTGCCTTTCATTAAAGACTTCAGTGCAATCTATTATTGGGCGAACATCCTAGTACCTTTGATTATTACAAGATGATAGTAAACCTTCCCTTACAACCTCCTTTGAAGGTTTTGAAACACATTGTCCGAGTATACTTAACAGTACTCTAATCCATGTCGAAAATACACTGGATACAAATCGATGACAAGATCTATAGACAACAAGTCTTAATTTCATCAGGGTAAGCGAAAAATCCTGACGCAGATATAACATACGTTTGAAAGTTCTAAATGTTGCTGATAGTAAACCTTCCCTTACAACCTCCTTTGAAGGTTTTGAAACACATTGTCCGAGTATACTTAACAGTACTCTAATCCATGTCGAAAATACACTGGATACAAATCGATGACAAGATCTATAGACAACAAGTCTTAATTTCATCAGGGTAAGCGAAAAATCCTGACGCAGATATAACATACGTTTGAAAGTTCTAAATGTTGCTTTATATTCTAAGGGATTGGATACCCTTTCATGTCCACGCCAATATATAACTTTTTAACCACTGGCTCAATGAAAGAAAATAGTGTTTCAAAAACTGCTACTGTAAAATTTCACCTTACGGCAATGCTACATAACTCTTAAAGAGATATCAAAGTACTTCGAATTGTCATGTCTCAGAATTTATAAAGATTGATATTATATGTTTGCTTAGTTATACTTATTTGTGAGTTAATTATTTTTTTCTAAATTCAATTCATGGTTGTCATTGGAGACCGGCAACCACTTTTGCTCATTTTCTGGGTCAAATTTGAAACATTTATTTCAAAGCATAAATACAAAGCAATAACCATTTATGTTAATAAACTGCATTTCAGTTTCCAAAAAATAAAAAGTATATGTTGGCAAGTCCAGTAATTTTTTTTTTATTAAGGGTATCTAAATAGGGTAATTTCTCCAGAACTCCCATTTTTGGAAAAAAGAGATTTTCATCGTTTTTCAAATTATTCTGAAGGAAAAGTGCAGTGTAGAAAAATTTTTAAATTTGTTATCATGTTTCAATTGTATATGTTGAACAACTCATTAAAAATTTGGATTGGATATATTTTCCGATTTATAGAAAACATCAAGTTCTGTCAAAATCTAACCTCTTAAAAAACCCAAATTATTACCATTTTCAAATTATTCCTAAAAAAATGTGTAATTCTGAAACTTTGCTTAATGTTGAAGTGACTTAAGTGGAACATTTCAGAATAAAAAGGAAATGGGTATGTTGTCCGATTTATAGAAAAACCGTTCCGAAGTTCAGTCAAAATTCATTTTCTTGAAAGTCAAAATTCATTTGCTTGAAAATCCAAATTATTACCATTTTTCAAATTATTCTTAAAAAACATTCAGGGTATTGTAATTCTGAATCTTTGCTTAATGTTAAATTAAGTTAAACATTTCATAACAAAATTTGTTTGGGTATTTTTTCCGATTTATAGAAAAATCGTCCTGAAATTCAATCAAAATTTCATTTCTCGAAAAAATAACCACACAGGGTAGTGTACTTTAGAAACTTTGCTTAATCATGTTAATGTTGAAGTAACTAGTTATTTTTCCTGTCAGGTATTATTGCCAAAACACAGGATAGATGGTGTTTTCCTTCCATTTCACAACAGTTTTCTGTGAGACTAACTTATGTTGAATTTATTTGGGATTTTGCTAATTTGTTCGAATATTTCATCTTCAGTTCATCTACTTTACTGGCTCTTTCAAAATGAATTTTACAGTTGGAAAGAATTAAATGGTTATCAAAGACCCGATGGGAATTAAAAGATGCATCCATCATTATTACATGTAAATATGTAAAAAAAAAAAAAACAGACCCCCCTCCCCCTTACTATTTCATTTCAAATAATAAGCAAGACTATAAGTTTTTATTTAGGTGTTTATATAATCTATTAATCACAAGAAAGACAGTTGACTAATATCTAGAAGTGAGAGAGATACTTTATATTATCGTCGGTTATCTCAACGAGATTGATATTCTCGCTTGAGCCGGTACGACTTGTAACATTAAACATGTAAAATGTAAGAATTTATAAAAATGGGCCTATGTTGAAAGCTTTCCATGTATGAATACACTTCCCGTCAAATTGAAAATTGATGATTGAAGAAATGGAAGAATAGTTTCGTTCGGAGGACGTGTTTTTCAACAGACTGTCGGCATTCCAATGGGAACAAACTGTGCCCCTCTACTCGCCGACTTGTTTCTTTATTATTATGAGGCTGACTTCATGCAGGAACTTCTTAGGAAGAAAGATAAGAAGTTAGCAATATCCTTTAACTCTACTTTCCGCTATATAGATGATGTTCTTTCACTAAACAATTCAAAATTTGGTGACTATGTGGAACGCATCTATCCAATCGAACTAGAGATAAAGGATACTACAGATACAGTTAAGTCGGCTTCATATCTTGACTTACATCTAGAAATTGACAATGAGGGTCGGTTGAAAACAAAACTTTACGACAAAAGAGATGATTTCAGCTTTCCAATTGTGAACTTTCCATTTCTAAGTAGCAACATTCCAGCAGCACCTGCATACGGGGTATATATCTCCCAATTGATACGATATTCCCGTGCTTGCATTTCCTATCATGATTTTCTTGATAGAGGTTTGCTGCTCACAAGGAAGCTATTAAACCAAGAGTTCCAAATGGTGAAGTTGAAATCATCCCTTCTTAAATTTTACGGACGCCATCACGAGTTGGTTGACCGTTATGGAATAACCGTTTCACAAATGATATCGGATATGTTCCTTACGTCGTAACTACAATCCCCTTTCATGAATATGACCTACCGAATTAGACTATTTACCGGATTTGTAATCACTTAAGCAACACGACGGGTGCCACATGTGGAGCAGGATCTGCTTACTCTTCCGGAGCACCTGAGATCACCCCTAGTTTTTGGTGGGGTTCGTGTTGTTTATTCTTTAGTTTTCTATGTTGTGTCGTGTGTACTATTGTTTTTCTGTTTGTCTTTTTTATTTTTAGCCATGGCGTTGTCAGTTTGTTTTAGATTTATGAGTTTGACTGTCCCTTTGGTATCTTTCGTCCCTCTTTTCCTTCATATCATTATTGGAATCAGCAACAGTAACATGCTATTTTGCATTTTTTGTTGACTGTATACACTACAAAAGTCAAAAAGCTGAAAAGACCAGGTTTTGTCTTGATTCGCATGAATTTTTACTCGACATTCTCCAAAAGTATGACTTG
This sequence comes from Mytilus galloprovincialis, assembly GCA_037788925.1. Taxonomy (NCBI): domain Eukaryota; kingdom Metazoa; phylum Mollusca; class Bivalvia; order Mytilida; family Mytilidae; genus Mytilus; species Mytilus galloprovincialis. The sequence continues at coordinate 39,687,889 of CM075333.1, read as the reverse complement.
CGTCTAAAATTTTCTTGACAAATTCTCATTTATATCAAATTTGTATGAAATTTTACTCGACATATTCTTGATATTCTGAATATGGTCTTAAAATTTCTTGACAAATTCTTGACATTTAAATACGGTCTTGAAATTTATCGACATATTCTCGACATTCTTATTTTTTCTTAGTATGGCTTGACATATTCTGAACATTTTGAATTGTGTCTTAAATTTACTTGACAGTTCTGAGTTTCACTAATCATGACCAATACTCATGATATATTTCCCTTTACATGATATACTGTTGTTTAAAGTTACACTACTTACAAAAATTATGAAAGTCAGGCATGTAAAATAATTGAAATTTGGGTATCTAAATATTTTTACAAATGCAAATATGGCTATATACTCTAATGTACAAAATAATTTAAATGTGAGTGTGTTGATATAAAACAATTTAAATGTGTTTTTTTTTTTAAATTTCAAATTTTGATTCCTAAATCTTATTAATTAAATAATTAAAATCAATCATACAGTATACATATTTCATTCTACATTCATAGTATTCAATGTTAATATGGTAAATAATTATTGTACAAAAATGTAGTTTATATAAATGGCAAATTATGATGATATACAAAGCATTCATTCAACAGAAGAAAAATTTGTGTAATGTCGTCTGTTGGAATATATTTTTAGTATTACACATGGACAGGATGTTCCCATAAAATTAAGGTATTCCACACCCAAAATACACGCAACTGTCAAATAGAAATTACTGACTTACTGTAAGCAGCCATACATCTTATCAGTTGTCCATTCCAAAGATTAAAAGAAAATTATTATCTACTCCAGGAATAATATAAAAAAAATGTATTCGTAATTGGTCCCATCAAGGATTTCTATAGAAATCATTGGTCTTATGAAATGGATCTCAAACAGACATGCACAATACAGATCTAAACATTTTTTTTTTCTTTTCAGGAAGGAGTTATCACAATTTTTTTTCATAAAAAATTATAAAATTCAATACTCAAATTTGAATAAAAAATGTTTTTGGGTTGTTCTATAAAAGGAATAAGGTTTTTGAATCAAGATGAGAACAAATTCTTTGACCAACACGAAAGCCCCCCCCCCTCTTTTTTAGCTTCTCAAACCCAGAAGAGAGACAAATGGTCACATGTGAAAACTGCCTTCAAGACACCTATTTTAGTAAAGCAAATTGCATGACTGGCAGTTTTGCGAGTGGCAAAAATCGAAATTGCTGTTTGTCAGTTACTTCGACTTATATTCAAAGTGAAAACAATTAATTAAATGTTTAATAAAAATAAATCAAGATGAGAACAAATTCTTTGACCAACACGAAAGCCCCCCCCCCCCCCTCTTTTTTAGCTTCTCAAACCCAGAAGATGAATCGTGGGGTCCAAAAGAGACAAATGGTCACATGTAAAAACTGCCTTCAAGACACCTATTTTAGTAAAGCAAATTGCATGACTGGCAGTTTTGCGAGTGGCAAAAATCGAAATTGCTGTTTGTCAGTTACTTCGACTTATATTCAAAGTGAAAACAATTAATTAAATGTTTAATAAAAATAAATCAAAATTAAACTACATGGGGGATTATTCAGGGTATTCCAACTTTGGTGCACAAAAAAGGTATCTTACTATACCAAATGTATCCTTGATTCTTCAAATTGTAGTTTAGCCATAATACAAAGGTGTATATAACAGCAATAAAATGTATGCCTTTTCACCATCGTATGTGACGTAATTTTTAATGCCTTTTCACCATCGTATGTGACGTCATTTTCATAATTTACTGCGTTGAGGCCTGGACTGAGTCGGGTGTGTCTATTCTGTGTTGGTCATTCATTATGTATTCGTGTTTGTTTTATGTAATGAGTTAATACTTCAGTTTCATTATGTATATCTGTTATATTCATTTGATAAAATTTACTGTTTGCAATAGCATTAATTGTTCTAAATAATAAGGATGTTCTTATCCCAAGCATAAAAACTTAGCCGTATTTGACACAACCTTTTTCAACTCTTGATCTTCAGTGCTGTACAACTTTGTACTTTTTTTCGCTTTCGATCTTTTATATCTGGGCGTCACTGGTGAGTCTTGTGTGGACGAGGCGCGTTTTTGGCGTATTAAATTTTAAACCTGATGCTTTTTGTTATTCATTAATCATGTGTTTCTTTGTCTAATACGTTTTCCTATTTATTTGTATTGTAGTCCTGTAATATTATGTTGTCATCTCTATGTTATATTTAACATTGCCATTAAAGTGCGAGGTTTGGCATGCCACAAAATCAGGTTCAACCCACCATTTTTTCCTTTAAAAATGTCCTGTACCCATCTCTATGTTATATTTAACATTGCCATTAAAGTGCGAGGTTTGGCATGCCACAAAATCAGGTTCAACCCACCATTTTTTCCTTTAAAAATGTCCTGTACCAAGTCAGGAATATGGCCATTGTTATATTATAGTTCGTTTCTGTGTGTGTTACAATTTAACGATGCGTCGTTTGTTTTCTCTTATTTTTTAGTGTTAATTGACATTGCGATAAGACGTGTCACGGTACTTGTCTATCCCAAATTCATGTATTTGGTTTTGATGTTATGTTTGTTATTCTCGTGGGATTTTGTCTGATGCTTGGTCCGTTTCTGTGCGTGTTAGTTACATTGTAGTGTTGTGTCGTTGTTCTCCTCTTATATTTATGCGTTTCCCTCAGTTTTAGTTTGTTACCCCGATTTTGTTTTTTGTCCATGGATTTATGAGTTTGAACAGCGGTATACTACTGTTGCCTTTATTTATTCATAAACAATGCAGAATAAGTCTGTACACATTTCAGGCGAAATTTATACTGTTGAGATTGTGTCAAGACATATTTAAGACTGTCAAGAATGTGTCGAGACACATTTAGACATTATTTAGAACGTCAGGAATATGTCAAGACATATTCAGACATTATTAAGAATGTCAAGAATATGTCAAGACCGATCGAGACAAATTTAAGACGGTCAAGACTAATCCAGACTCTTATCAGATGAAACAGGAAGTGTCGAGAAATTTTAAGACAATGTTCATAGACACTTGTCAAGAAAAATTAAGAAGCTAATTAGACAAATTAATACTATGTCAAGAATTTTTAAAAATTATTCCGACAAATTAAGAATGTCAAGTAAAAATTCATGCAAATTCAGACAAAAACTGGTCTTTTCAGACTTTTTGACTTTTGTAGTGATAATTGCCTGTAACAAAAATAAACTATATTTTCAACCACTCTTATTAATCATTGCTTCCCCTGAATTTTGTAATTTTTGTTCAGCATGTAAAACGGCTCTGTAAATACATGCATAACATAACAAAATAATAATTGAAAAATCTTAAAGTTTTCTAATGTTACAAAAAGTGGTCATCTGGAAAATTTGAAAATAGCAACCAATGGTCATAATTTGAAAACTTTTTTTACCATGTCAAACTACCTTATGTTAATTTTTAGTTGAAATTCGACAACTAAGAAAAAGTTGGACGTTTTGTCTACATTTTGAAAATTGTGACATTGCCTTACATCATACCTAGAATTATAGAATTCTGATTAGCTGTTACAATGTTACAGAGTGCACAGGATTTGTGAAAAAAATATACATAAAAAGATATCATGCCACAATAACGTATTACCTTCTTCATTTTTACATCATTCAAGACATAATTTCCTTGGTTTATATATCTTTTAAAAGCACACTTGACTGTTGCTGCAGTTCGATCACATGATCCTTTTTCATTTTGAACTCCACAAAAGTCATATGATGCTATCCTGCCAGTCTGAAGTAGAGCGTTTATGGTCTCAGTACTTTTGTAGCATCCAGCGTTGCCTGAGTAGAGGTGAACATTGGTAATGTTTTGATTTTGTGTTTGAATGGTATTGACAGTATCTAAAAATACAGCTGTTGTATTTGATGAATCTTTAGATATTTGACCTTCAAATATCTGAAAGAATGCTAGGCTTTTAATCATATTCTGTTCTTTAATGAAAGATACTGATATATGCCAGGATATTCCCCTTTTTGCAAACCAGTTGCTCTGATCTTCTCTGTATCTTCGGGGCAAGAACCTCATAAATATCACTCAGTCCAAGGTTGTCTAAGAATACAGATTTAGCACAACATTGATTTTTAGTCTGAACAATATGGTTTTTCCAGTTTCTAAGGAAAGACTAAGCTTGTGAAAGAGTAAAAGTGTATTAACTTCGCTTTTCTTATTTTCTCCTAAGATCAGTTTCTGTAAGCATTTTTTTTTCAAGTCTTCGAGAAGTTCATTGATTCTTCTTTATTGTGAACCTGAAATCAATATATATATTTCAATTTTAAAACAATAGTGTACTGTACTGCATATATTCATAATTACCTGCATGTTCAATGCTTTCAAACATTCAAGCTATTGTCGCCTTTTATTGCTGATATACTCAACTACATATTAAAAAAATATACATCAAAAAATGTAAAAAAAAGTATATGTCACCGACTTCGTTTTCAAGAAAAATCCATTTTAAAAATGGTCCGAGAGGGTACCAAATTACATTGAATATATAAGGGAAATCTATATTTTTCTTCTACAGTTTCCGGTTTCCGGTATAAATCACGTGTAACGCTCCATAGAATTTCTTTTTAAATTTTTTTTTGTCTTACAAATTAGGTGATATCAAAAAAAAAAATATAGTCACCGACTTATGTTTTCCCTGTAGAAGCGACGCAAACCCAACATTTTGGCAAAAAAAAAAAAAAAAAATCATCAAAATTCGTGACGTCGTAATTTTTGTTACATAACGTCAAGTTATCATTCTATTAATTTCCAACGTTCTTCGTGTTGATTCTGCACGATGTTTATGTGTTTCGTATTGAAAAGTAAGATCACAAAAATACTGAGCTTAGAGGAAAATCAATTCGGAAAGTCCATAATCACATGGCAAAATCAAATAACAAAACGCATCAAAAACGAATGAACAAGAACTGTCATATTCCTGACTTGGACAAGCATTTTCAAATGTAGAAAATGGTGGATTAAACCTGGTTTTATAGCGCTAACCCTCTCACTTTGATGACAGTCTCGTCAAATTCCGTTATATTTATATTGATGCGTAAACTAAACAGACACAATAAATAAAATAGTCAAAATATGGGTACATCAGTCATCATCGTATAACAATTTTAAAACTGATAGATTCTTTTTATCATAAGAGTCTGGATAATTATCATTAATTTTTATTATTTCATTGTGGTCATAGTTTTGATCTTTATTAATATTTGCTCTAATGAGAGATAGTTGAACTTTGTCATTTTTGGGTAACCAATTCATAAATCTCTTAGACTATCTTGTAAGTCATCTGTTTACACTTTTTCTCCGTTCCGATATATGATTTGGCCACTATTGAAAAAAAAAAAGGTTTCTCTAGCAGCGGAACATGTAATAGTTTGTGTTTTGGTACTATATCACGACAGAACGTGTTCTGTCCATATACTGCTGCTTAACATCGCATATATAAACAAACGTTATATCAATGATCCTACAAATTCTTTAAAGAGTGTCGTGTGGTTATTTACACATCTGCAAGTTAACAAGTAAAACACGCAGACAAACTGACATCTTTGTTAATATCTTTTTTTATCTGTATAAAATTTATTGTATACAAGTCTACAAAAACGTTTTAAAAAGTTTACTAAAGGGTTATTGTTCCATAGTGTACATATGTATGCTCGAAGATATATAGAACCAGTACATGATATACAACATGCGGCAAATAAAAAAAAGGGGGGGGGGGGTAAGTAGTAACAGGAAACTAAATTAAACTAAGGCTTTGATGGATGTAAACTTCAATAAAACTGGAAGTTACATAAGGGGAACAGAAAAATAAGAATATATTACATCACTTACAACAACCTTTAACTTGACCAGTGATTTTTTATTCATTACTGACCAGCAACACCGAGATAATGCAACGATTTTTTAAGGGTCCATATTAAGTGTGGCCCTAAATGTTCTTTATCTTTAAATATAACGCTTATTCTGTAAAATCTTCAATTAACGATTTTGTAAAATTCTTCTATCATTACATGGTCTACACTATTGTATTAAATAATTATTTTATTTTCCGTTGTTATTCTTTATAATTTTGCAAACTTTTTTGTTCAATTTTGACATTCGCAAGTATCCGTTATTCTGCAACTTCCTTTGAGATCTAATTATATGTGACAATAAATTAATGTGCTTCTCTCTCTGAATTTCGCTTTCTCTCAAGACATTGCACGGTCTTTATAGTACAGTGTAGAAAATACACCGTGTAAAAACATTTCCAAGGAAACCAGACATACGGAGGTTGAGATATGACATAAAAAACAGATGTACATATTTATGTTTAATATGCCTACAAAAATACCCCCCCCCCCCCCTCAAACAGAAAAAAAGCAAGAAAAAAACAATCGCACAAAGGCTGAGACATGACTGGAAATATTGTGTTTTGTTATTTAGTCCATCTGCACAAATGAGGGGGTGGGGGGCTTTAACGGGACTCCGGGATCGGGTGTTTTTAAGCACGGGATTTCGGGATTGATCCTTTCTGGATGGCAGGATTTATATTTCTATAAATTCGGGACCTCGGGTTTTCATGTTTTAAAGTCCGGGATTTCGAGATCAGGACCCCTGCCCCCCCTTACAAATGCATATCATAAGATGTCTTTTCCTTTTTAATTTTCTTTTGGCCTTGTGTTGTTGTCTGGTTGCTGTCTTATTGAAGTACTAACTTTTTACGGGATTTACATTTTACTTCTAAGTACTGAAAGTCTGTGATACTGTGCATATTTTTCAGTAGGTATATATAGTAGTAGTATGATATAGAGATGATCGATATAATCTCATTCTCAACCTTCAAGTTTTATGAGTGAAATAGAGAGAACAGTTCTATTTTATATTTTAGATGCTACTTTCAGCTAGGGTACATATTCGGTTAATTTTTACCCATATACATATATAACAATTTCCTTTGAGGAGACAACCATACGAATCAATACTTTTAGGATACTAAGCCATGTATAAATCTTCATACCATATACTGTTTAAACATGTATCTATTTAAAGATGTGTGTTCTATTTTTAACATCGAAATTGCGGACGTGAAAGAAAACACCAATACAAAAAAAAAACAAAAAAACACAACGTTAGGATACAAAATGTAGCGATGGATTAACAAATGATTAATGATCGTGAAACATCATTTTTGTTTGTTTTTAATTTGTTATAATCTAAAAACTGTGTATAAATATTAAACTTGTTCCAACCGTGAACAAGGTTAATTAATTTAAGTGTACTATTATAGTTTAGTAGACTGACTGACAGCAGCCGCGAATTTATGACCAGTATTAGTTTAGGTGGTTCATTTCCTATTCTCTTATTTGAAAATATTTTTACTTGTTCTGACTGGTGTGATAATTTTCAAAATATGGGATATATAGTCTTACCGTACAATACTAAGTTTTAACTTTAGTATTAATGTCCTAAACTTGCACCCCTTCTGCTTATTTTCTGCTAGACGATGTCTTTTCCCAGTGAATATAGGGTTTTTGTAAGGACAGTTTTGACATACTACATATAGAATACTTCCCGAGACCATACTGTTTTTTCTCATCACAATTATGTAGAAATAGTAGTGAGCAACAGTTTTCACACATGTTTTAACTGGTCGGCAGATATACACTCTACTACCCTACGTCCCTGACGCCAGTCAAACACCTGATTTTCATTTTGAAGATCGTCTTCATGACTGTTTTCATATTAATTTTCAATTTTTAATTTTAGAAAAACAAGTTATTCTCCTAGAAGTAACATACTTTCCGTCAAATTTACCGTTGACGTTGTCCCATCGAAAAGTCGCCGGGTGCAATTTTAACATTGCAAAATCTGGTCAAAGGGACGTAATGCGTACAAAACGTCGCAATATTACTTGACCTTAATGTGTATTCTACAAAGATTACTATAGCTTGCTGCTGTGTCAATCGAAAACTTCAATTGATTTAGGGCAGTATCAGTTAGTACAAGAGCTGTCAAAATGACAGTAAACCGGATTCTTTAACATTTATTTGTGTTCTGGCATTTATCAATATTACAAGGACCAAAACTCCTAATAGGTAAAATTTATGATTATCAATATCAAACTTGACTTCAATGTTGTCAACAATAACAACATATAAACTAGATAGAAAATGACCCTCTAGCAGGATAAACTGTGTGCCCTTAATGCATAAAGTAAGAAAAAATTATTAAGTCCACCTACCTAGGATTTTGAAAATAGTCAAAATCGTCATTATTGAACTTGACCTCCATTTTGTTGTCAGTAAAAAAATATTAAAATTTTAAAAGGTTTGGTTGACTGGTTCACGAGTAAATGCACGGACACGACATTTTTTAAACTTTCAAGAACCGTAACTCCTGTACGGTAAAAGTAAAAATCGTCATTATTGAACTTGACCTCCGTTATGTTGTCAGTAACAACATATTAAAGTTTTAAAAGGTTTGGTTGACTGGTTCATGAGTAAATGCACGGACACGACATTTTTTAAACTTTCAAGAACCGTAACTCCTTAACGGTAAAAGTCAAAATCGTCATTATTGAACTTGACCTCCATTTAGTTGTCCAAAAACGTCTTTACAGGAAATCACTATAAAGAGGAGATAACTGATCAAAATTTAAAAAAAGGGGGAGGGTAAATCCTGTGATCTTACCATGTACAGCCTGTACTATAGGCTAAGTTTAAATGCAGTAATTGCAGTCTAGAGTTTATATATCAGTTGAATAAATCGTTATTAAAGATTATTAATTTAAGTATTACTAACTTGTTATCTGATTTCAAGTATTTTATTTCGTGGAAAATGTGTTTGTAGCTTGCTGATTAGTGAAGGATCAAATGTCATTCAATTCATCTATTATAAGCTGGATGACAGTTATGGCTTCCCCCTTCTGCAACAAAGTAACCCAAATCTTCTAGGGATTTTCTTACATTTGCTGAACGTTCAGACAAAATGTCCAACATGATTTTGAAATGTTCGCTGGCAAATTTTGAAAGTTGGATTTTTTCCATAGAAATCGAAATATATCTCATTCAACGCATTTGATCAAGTCTCTTGCGTTTTGTAAAACTCCACAAAGCAATGTCCGATTTAAAAATTTTAAGCTCAATGTTTCCTCCCTCGATTTAACTTTTTGTTGTTTAGCCCCTATTTTCTACTAACGTGATTCTTACTTGTTTACCCTGAACTATGTAGTAATTCATAATTGTTGTTGCTGGTTTTTCTTACATTTTAATGGCCCAGATCTAGAATGAAAGTGTGCATTCAAGATTATATTAAAAAGTGTGATAATTGAGCCTCAATAAATCCAGTGTTGAAACAATATTCTAGAGCTCCAATATGGAATTATAATGTAAGTATCCAAATGGAAAAAAAGAATTGCAACTGACATTTTGGGACGACCCTTGCCAAAAACACGACTAGGTCACAGATTTTGTATGATTTTGACAGATTTTTTCTCTAGATGGACAGACGGTTACGGAATTCCAGACAGAGAAGCAGCAACAGTGGCCAATATATATTTGTGAATGAATTTGTTTGTATATTTAGTACCCCCTTGTAGATCCATACTGACCAAGTAGCAAATTTCGAAACAAAAAATATTCAAGGAAATGTGTGATTTGTTATGTATTGACAAACCAAGATCAACTTTTTTTCATCCAGTCTTATGGCTGTGTTGAAAGGTTTAACCGTACTTAGAGGAATATGTTAAGTATGTACTGTGAAAAGACTAAGCTGTTTGGGATGAATAGTTGCCTCAAGTTTTCCTTGCCTACAGATCATCAGTTCAATCAACCACTCGATTTACACCAAATTTCCTAACCAACTCTTCTATTACAAGCTGCAATTCCGATGCCTTCCCCAGCCTTAAAGAAGACTTTGCTATAGACCTGCAACATAGCTAACACACAGTGTATGAACTAGCCCGTAAGAATATGATTAATAAGGACCAGTATCAAAAGACGCATTATGATATAAAATCAAAGAAAATGATGTTTACGGTGGGACAATGAGGGTGGCTGAATGTCAAACCCGGGAAATTGGTGTATTTTCGAAACTAAGTGCTTAATGGAAATGACCATTCATTATAATTAGACTAGATGTATGGATGACACTACTTGTATTGTAAACAAGAATGTGTCCTCAGTACACGAATGCCCCACTCGCACTATCATTTTCTATGTTCAGTGGACCGTGAAATTGGGGTAAAATCTCTAATTTGGCATTAAAATTAGAAAGATCATATCATAGGGAACATGTGTACCAAGTTTGAAGTCGATTGGACTTCAACTTCATCAAAAACTACCTCGACCAAAAACTTTAACCTGAAGCGGGACAGACGAACGGACGGACGAACGAACGGACGGACGGACGAACGGACGCACAGACCAGAAAACATAATGCCCCTCTACTATCGTAGGTGGGGCATAAAAAGACTAACGCAGATGGCAACTAGACTAATGCCATGTGAGGGATAAAAACTGCCTGTGTGGATCAGGAAAATACAACAGATTAAATTAGTTAGTGAATTATTTTATGAAAGGAAGATGTATATTGTGAATATTTGACTTATGTGATATGACAGAAAAATTGTTAAATTTATTTAATTGTTACTCATGAATTGGTTTCAAGTCAATTGTATGCCTATGATGAGGTGTAAAAGGGAAGTTAGAACAACCAGGTGTGAACGTTTTCAAGTTTTTTATTTGGTTCTTCAATGGACGCATTGATGTTTTGATTTACAACATGTGTGATATTTTAACAATCTTGGTGATGGACGCATTAATGAGAGGCGGATCCGTCATCTGGAAAAGCTACAAGGGACTGGAATGGCCACCAATGAAATTGGTAGTCGCTCTGTGGTTTCACAGTGGTGAACCATGTCATTTGCGGGCAAAAGACTTGTACTGATACGTCATCTGGATGGCATTGGAAAGTATAAAATATGACAAAGCAGTTTAACCATGTATAAAATAATTCACTTGTTTGTTAAGAACTAAGATGATTTGGTTTTTTTTTGTGCATCCCTAAGTATTTTAAGGATACAAGACTGGAGTAACCTGACCTTTCAGCTACAACACCATTCAGGTAATCTTCAAACCTACAAAAAGAACAATGGTGAATACATTACCTATAATTATCTATATTCAAGTTATAAAATATACATTGTATATATCAAATGTGACCCAACACTTACAGAGATGTTCTGTTTTCAGATGAAAAAAATGCTTGTCTGCTCTATGGTCGGGTTATTGTCGCTTTGACACATTCCCCATTTCCTTTCTCAATTTTATTGATATGTACAGAAAAGTTTGACACTACCAAACAGCTGAAATCCCATTTGGCGAGTAGCTTACATTCAAAGATGGAGGTAGTGTGTCCTTTTTGTCTGGACAGGCTTACTAAATAGAAGAGAGTCTGGAGGACCATTGTAACAGATTTCACGAAACAGCTATGCAGGGCATGAGATTAGACATACTTTCTGAAGGGAATACCTACTACCTTGCTGTGCATCTGGCATGTTACAGGAACGTAATTAGGCCAACTGCCTTTTACTTAACATCAGCAAAAGACCTAAAGAAAGCCATGCAGGCATGGCTGAATAAGTATTAACACATATTACAGGACGCATGAAGAGTGGTTCACTTTTAGCAGGGATTAAAGGAAAGAACAAAATTTGATGGGCCTCAAGGTAGGGAACTCTTTCAAACCAGTATATTCCGGAGATGAGACATGGACGGCCCCACCTCTTACATATATATAGACAAAAATAACATGATATCTAAAACATACACACAGCCATGAGGATTCTTGCATAACCAAACACGTTTTAATTTTTTCTTTAAGTGATGATAAATATAGACTTGATTTAGTTTTGATCTTAAATAAAGGCAACAGTAGTATACCGCTGTTCAAAACTCATAAATCCATGGACAAAAAACAAAATCGGGGTAACAAACTAAAACCGAGGGAAACGCATTAAATATAAGAGGAGAACAACGACACGACACCGAAACGCAACACACACAGAAACGGACCAAGCAACAGACAAAACACCACGAGAATAACAAATATAACATCAAAACCAAATACATGAATTTGGGATAGACAAGTACCGTGCCACGTCTTATCTCAAAAGTAAGAGAAAACACAAACGACTCAACGTTAAAATGCAACACACACAGAAACGAACAATATTATAACAATGGCCATCTTCCTGACTTGGTACAGGACACTTTTAAAGGGGAATAAAAGTGGTGGGTTGAACCTGGTTTTATGGCATGCCAAACCTCGCACTTTAATGGCAAAGTTAAATATAACATTGAAATGACAACATAATATTACAAGACTACAATACAAATAAAAAGGAGACCATATTAGACAAAGAAAAGCATGATTAATAGATAACAAAAAGCATCAGGTTTAAAATTCAATACGCCAAAAACGCGTCTTGTCCACACAAGACTCACTAGTGACGCCCAGATATAAAAGATCGAAAGTGAAAAAAAAGTACAAAGTTGTACAGCACTGAAGATCAAAAGTTGAAAAGGTTTTGCCAAATACGGCATTGTTTTTATGCCCGGGATAAGAACACTTTTATATAGAACGATTCATGCTATTGCAAACAGTAAATTTTAACAAATGAATGTGAAAGATATATTCATAATGAAACTGAAGTATTAACTAATCACCCGGTGGTAGCTCAGCATCCAACAAAGTAACAAAAGACACATTTGTAACAACTGTAGCAAGGACGTTGTGTTTAATGATAGAGCTCTATCGTGTTCAATATGTGACAAATGGTTTCACATTAAGTGTGAAAGAATTCCAGTAGAAGATTATGAGTTTTTTTACAAAAAACCGAAAGCATTCAGTGGGTATGCAAGGGTTTTAAAGGAGCATCCTAGAGAATTTTGTAAAATGTTAATATTATATAGAGCTGTCCAGAATTTAGTGATAATGATTTTTTTTTATTATCATTTTAATATAAATACATTTTGGGAACACGAAAAAATGCTTTAAGAATTAAGTTGCTATCCATTAAAATTAAAAATGAAGGTCCAAAGTTTACTTTATTTAACAAGACTTCTAAATAATTGCATAAATCCCTTATTGTATGAGGCCTTCACTCTATCAAAGAATCTAGACTCCGCAGGATGTTACACATGGTTGACGTATATAAAAAAAACTTTGTAATCGAAGAAAATATTATTTTAAGTATGTCGGATTTTGTCTAATGCTTAGTCCGTTGCTGTGTGTGTTACATTTTAATGTTGTGTCGTTGTTCTCCTTTTATATTTAATGTGTTTCACTCAGTTTTAGTTTGTTACCCCGATTTTGTTTTTTGTCCATAGATTTACGAGTTTTGAACAGCGGTATACTACTGTTGCCTTTATTTGAGGAGTGTATGAATTTAAATAAAAACTCAAAACTTAATTAAAAGTTAAACTCCTTAATCATTTTGAAAAAAATATGTAATATAAGAATGTATTTAACTATTGAAATAGGAAAATGTCGGAAGATACAAGTCTGGTCATTATGAGGAAAATACAGTAAGGGTATTTTTGAATTGTCGCAAGGAGCAAAATAAAAACATTGTTTCGGTGATATAATTCAAAAGGAAAAGCAAAATAAATACTAGTAGCTGTAGAAATTATTGCTACAATTTAAAACATGATGACAGATTGAAAAATCCACTCAAGACGTTAATAGAAAACGGGACATTAGAGTGCCACCCCTTGGTAATTTAGTTATGACACTTTTAAATGAAAATATGAATAAAAAACAACATTTTGAATGTAATTGACATGTTCTTGTTACTTTAGGGTCTGACGCTGAGGCTGCAACTAAAGGAATAAACAAAAACAATTGTTGTTTCAGATACATTGCCAAGCGCAACTTTTTTCGTGCTAAACTAATCTGTGTGTGCTTGGTGCTGATCACAAATCCGGTTACGGCTTATAACTTTTATTCTGGAAAGCTCAATCCCACCATCAAAACAAAATATATCTTCTTTTTACAGACATCGAATTAACATTTTATTTTCAATGGCAGCAACTTTTTTTATCATGGGAAGCATAACATTTTTGGGATTATATTTTTATGATTAACAAAATAAGCTTGTTTCATGCGTAGCTTGTAAGCTTGGCAGGTTGTTGTGCTTTGGGTATAATTAGTAAATCATGTACGGTCACTTATGGAGACAGATCGAGACATTCTTGATTTGAATCAAGTAATTCTTACTTTTTCTAGATGAGTTTCAAAAGGTCATCTTTATTATTTCGTGGAAAAGTCTTTATTCGGATTGTACGATTATTCTTGTGAAAGAAGATGTCCAGAGACAAACAGCTAGATGCCACGTTATTCCACATTTTCTACATGTATACTTTTAAAACAAGATGATTATTATTTACAGAATATCCTCAAACCGTTTCCAAGGTAATAGTGATTTGGGATTATGTTGAAGTTACAACGCCATTTAGATAAAAATCAATTTTTAAACAATAAGTAATAGCTATCCAGAAATACTATGCAAAGGTGTGATCCGGAGAAAGGTTGGTTTGACAGAACGTCTAAAAAAAAAAAAAATGAAATCCCAAAATGAAAAATTAAACAAATGAAATTACCAGCTTAAATTAGAGACACAATTCAACAATTGTAAGAAAGCGGTAAAGGAAAACAAAGGATTTGTTAACCCAGGCTTATTTACACTCCGTAAATTTTACGGACACCATCACGAATTGGTTGATCCATACGATGTTTCTTTGTCCAAAATAACTATAGACATTTTTACCACGTGTTAGATTGTGATTTGTCATTACGTCGTTTGATCTTTTTATTACCGGACGTGACTTATTGCCGATTGTGACTGTTTTGCTGAGTGTGATTACACATTGCTATATGACGTGTCACGGTACTTTTCCATCCATTTATTTAGTTCTGATGTTATTAGTAGTTTATATCAAAAGTACCAATTTATAATTAAGTACGATATTGTCATCGGATTATGTCAATTGTCTTAACGTTTGAAGTTGTACATCATTTCTGTTGTATTCATGTGTTACGGTAAAGATAATGGACCATCCAGTTTATTTATTAGATTTTAGTTTGGATCAACGAAATTGTAATATTTAGTTTACAGTTTGATTCAAAAGAACACCGACATCGCTAAATAATACAATTAATTATCTAATTACTACTACAATTTGATATTAAACTAATTGTAATTTTCACTGTTAATATTAAACGTTAGATACGTCATACACATCTAATCTTGAAGTTCATCCAATTTTTTTTCTTAATTCTTGGAACTCGTTTTAGAAAATCAAATGTGACGTCACTTTGAGCGTAACACTGGTTATGGCTAACAAGGCTGTGGATTTTTGTCATTTATCCGTTTTTGTTCTGTAGCTAGTTACCACTTCAGTTTAATCGTGTATCGTGAGGGTACCCAAATTGCACCTAATTAGCAAAAATAGCAACGGAAATCTTCCCAGATTTCCTAGAGACTAAACAATTTGTTCAGACCAATTTATCTACGATTCCAAATGAATTCAAAATTAAATTGGTAAAACCATATAGTAAATAATGATACATGGTAGACACAGTATATACTTGTAATTAGAGAGATAATTGACTATAGAACTATCAATTTGAAAAAAAAAAGTTTCAGTCATCATTGCGTTTGTCACACATTTAATTGTACGTCCCTATATGGAACAACCGTGTCTGCGTATTTATACATCCATCCCAAATCAAAGGCGCACTCAACTTATGCAAGGGCTTAAATACAAAACTGTAGAATTATTTTATTTATATACACTGTCGTCAGCCATTTGGAGTTCATTATGAACACTAGGCATAGACATGTGCGTTTAATTGTGAATACTGATATAAACTTATTGTTACTCTATACACCCACCATCCTGAACTATTTTGAATTTTTGATGATCCTTGCATTATCATACCCTTGAGATGATTAGCAGTAGCAAACACAAAAGTCGTCATTCGGCTTCTTTTGATCGAATGTTGCTTTCTAAAAGATCAGTGACGCATAGTTCATGCATATTTGGTTAAGTAATTATTTATTATACAGACAGTGGACACACAATGTTATAAAATAACCTAAAAGCAGAGCGGAGAAAATAGCATGAGATGCCCAATAAAATCTTTGATTAGTTAGCTTATGTCAAATGTTCCTTTTTTAGAAAAAAATATAGGCAACAGGTGTATATGCTTTTCGAAAGTCATAAATCGAGAAAACGAATCCGGTTAAAAACTAAAACCGAGGGAATAAAATTGAGAATGGAAATGGGGAATGTGTCAAAGAGACAACAACCCGACCAAATAAAAAACAACAGCAGAGGGTCACCAACAGGTCTTCAATGTAGCGAGAAATTCCCGCACCCGGAGGTGTCCTTCAGCTGGCCCCTACACAAATATATACTAGTCCAGTGATAATGAACGCCATACTAATTTCCAAATTGTACACAAGAAACTAAACTTTAAGAGGAAAACAACGAAACAACAGAAACACTGAAATGCAAAAAAAAAAAAAAAAAAAAAAAAAAAAACAACAAAAAAACCAACAAAACAATGCAACTCACCCTGTAATGAACTATAAGATAACAATTGCCATTTTTCTGCCTTGGTACAGGACATTTATAGAAAAAATTGCAATGTTAAATGTAACATTAAAACGACAACTTTACATGACAGGAATACAGTACAATTAAATGCAAGAATATCTAGGAAAGAGAAATATACAAATACACAATACAATAGTATATTCCAACATGCTAACAACAGATTACAAAACGAACCTAGTACAGCACATACAAAAAGTGCAACAGAACCACCAACTGTCTGTCTCGCGACGGTATCAACGCCACAAAAATGACGTCATAGGTAAATTTCAAAAAAAAAATATACAATTGAAGATCCATTAATATATCCCCCAGAACTAGAAATTAAAGGAACAACAGACACGGTTTCCTCCGCCTCATTTTTAGACATATCTCGAATTTGACTTACACAGTTATCTCAGTAGATCTACCAGAATATATGACAAACGAGGGGATTTTGATTTTGAAATTATAAATTCCCCCCACATTAGTAGCAGTATACCAACTTCACCTGCATATGGGATATACATTTTCCAAGTTTTAGTTTTTTGGTGGGGTTCGTGTTGCGTATTCTTGAGTTTTCTATGTTGTGTCATGTGTTCTATTGTTTTTCTTTTTGTTTTCTTTTATTTTTAGCCAGGTGTTTTCAGTATGAGTTTGACTGTCCCTCTGGTATCTTTCGTCCCTGTCTTTCCTAACTTATTCGATATTCAAGAGCTTGCAGTTCCTACTCAGACTTTGTAAAACGCCACCAGTGTCTAAGCAGAAAGTTGATGAACAAGAGGTATGTCAAAGAACGTCTCGTCCTTTTTCTAAAAAAGTTCATCGGAAGGTACCAAGACCTTGTTGATAAATTTTCCGTATCAACTTCACATATAATACATGATGGTCTTTATGTATAGACGATGCGTACTGACGTTGTTTATCATCTTAATAACGTGTTATATTGTTCTTTCATTTGTCTTTGTTCTATAAATAATATTACTTTAACTGTTGGATTGTTTTCTGTAATATTTATTTAACGTGGCTCGGTACTTATACATCTCGTCAATGTGTTTGTATATGCAACTTTTTGTGTTTCTGTGGTTCTTATAACGTGACTCTGTACTTTCAAAGATCCTGTCAGTATGTTTTTTTTTCCTATAATCTGTCATTTTGTTATATTTCTAATATAAACTAGAAAATACGTTGAACCACAAACGTCAAAATTATCTAATTGCGTAGTGGAATGAACCATTTATGGATTATTATAAATTCTATTGGACTTTTGGAATATTTTCAATCTGTCTTTTCCTAAAATTAATTATTACATACTTTTGTTTTGATTTGTTATCCGTGTATGCTAACATTTCCCAGGTGAAAATTTAAAATTGTTTGTGTAACCATTGAACGACAAAAATATGTGACGTTTACATTTTCTGACGTCAGACGGCGAAACAATGAATGTGATTTTAATTTCATAGATGCTTTTGTGTTCTTTTAAAATTGAAACACGATGATGACTGCAGTACCCATGTTTTGACTATTTTGTTAATTGTATCTGTTAAGTTCACGCATCATTGTAAATATAACGGAGTTTGAGGAGACTGTCGTACAGAGTGAGAGGTTTAGTAGTATTAAACCAGGTTTAATCCACCATTTTCTACATTTGAAAATGCCTGTACCAAGTCACGAATATGACAGTTGTTGTCCATTCGTTTTTGATGTGTTTTATCATTTGATTTTGCCATGTGATTAGGGACTTTCCGATTTTATTTTGCACGAGTTCAGTATATTTGTGATTTTACTTTCTAGTTTACAATTGACATGCTTACATGCAACGCACAAAGTCTTATCTCAGGCATAGATTATCTTAGTCGTATTTTGGAATTTTGGATCCTCATTGCCCTTCAACTTTGTACTTGTTTGGCTTTATAAATATTATGAGCGTCACTGATGAGTCATATGTAGACGAAACGCGCGCGTCTGGCGTACTAAATTATAATCCTGGTACCTTTTATAACTATTTACAATCCGTAACATTCACTAAATCGTGCGCGATTTTTTTTCGCAGAAACGCACGAGCTTTTCTTTTTTTTTTATGAAATGCTTGTCATTGTTTTAAACTTTGAGAAAAAGTTAGTTTATTCATTTAGGCATTTTTTTACGATTGTGTGAAAATTTAAACAGAAATGCTTAAAAACCTTATAAATAACGTTATCTGCAGATTTATTGATAACTTTCATCACTACTCACAAGGACGTTGCACAACTAACATATCTTCAATACTATGCCGATCTTTGTTTTTATTCATTCAGTCTGGTGCTGATTCAATCGTGACTGTCTTCTTTTTCTGTTATTTGAGAAGTATCTGTTTAACCTGTTCAGTCACTGCTGGAATGTTGCTACATTAAATGGAAAGTTTACTATTTGCAAGCTGAAATCATCTCTTTTGTCGTAAAGTTATGTCTTTAACCGACCCTCATTGTCAATTTCTAAAATGAAGCAGACTTGACTGTGTATGTGGTATCCTTAATCTATAGTTCGTAAGCCATATAGTCCTTATTTTTGATTTTGGGGACTATGATCCGTAAATTGTAAAATTAATACCAAATGGACATAAGAGCTAAGGCTTTTTCTACAGTGCTTTCCTTAAAAGATTTGAACTCAATGTTTAATTTGTCACATAATTTTTAGGACTAGGATGAACGATGAATGCATATTAATGACAAGAGAAATGTAATGTGTAAGCAAATTATCAACGACACCAAAGATTTAATTTTAAATTCTAAAACAATGATTAATCTTCTGATTCATATCGAACATTTATCATTCTTAGCTGCAGAACCGTAGCTCTTATGTCCTTTATATATTTTTTTGACATCTATCAGTTAGGCAATAATTCCTTATCGGGAAAATACTTCAAATGGAGAAATGTTACTCATAAGACACATGGAGAAGAAATGTTACTCGATCGGGATACTGTAGTCAATTTGGATCATGTTCCCTGTATGGGGCAATATGCGCAATTGTTTCTCCATAAGCGATAACAGTAACGTTTTCTTCTGTAGCTCAGTCCGTATCGTAAACACCGATATGCTTGATGGCTCGTTTCGAAGCTGAGCTCTTCGTGGTAAAAAAAATATTTTTCACACAATAAGTTTTTTGAAAATTTAATTCTTTGAATACATTTAATAACTCCATTGTTTTTACACATGTATTATATGGTCCTCTGCTTTCCAAATCAACAAAAATGATCAAATATTGACACTTGTAAAAAAAACTTTGTATATACATATAATTAAATTCAAAAAGAAGAAATCTATAATATGAAATCGAAATGGTCATTTAACAAAAGATTGCAGATTTCAAAACTTTAAACAATGTTGATTTAAAACTTTTTCTTTGTTAAATGAACCTGACTACATCCTTGAAAAGTAATGAACATATATAGTTTGTCATCATTAGAGATTCTAAGGACAAAGACATTGAATATTCTTGATACTCTTCAGATTTACTACTGTAATGTTGGCAAATGATGCATGAGCCCACATATCAAAGCTAAACATTACTAACACCCGCATTTTAATCATTTATGTGTCGATACATCCACTTGTCTAAGTTCGTCTGTTGTACTGATTTAATTGGTGAAACAGTTAGAAGTGTTCTTGAGGTAAATGGAATGTTTTTATTTCATGACACAACCTCCCCTAACACCCGCATTTTAAACATTTATGTGTCGATACATCCACTTGTCTAAGTTCGTCTGTTGTACTGATTTAATTGATGAAACAGTTAGAAGTGTTCTTGAGGTAAGTGGAATGTTTTTATTTCATGACGCAACCTCCCCTGGAATAGTAATGTCTTGCATTATTTCATTTGCTATCATCAATGATGTTCTCGCCACTTTGGCTGCTTTTGGCCTTGGCTTTTTATTTAAATTTGATTCCAAAATTATAGAAGTTGAAAGATCACATTTGGCCGTGGGTAGCACATCTTCGTCGGTAATAGAGGCCGCAGCTCCAATTTCATTCTTGTTTCTAATGTTATTAACTCCATTTCTGATTCATCATGTGTGAATGCACAGCCACTACAAATGGATGCGCTTCGATTGAATTCCATCACGACGTCATTTGGCGAAATTTAATCCTTCGTTGATAATATGTAAGTTTGGTGACTCACATTGGATGAAGATGGAATAGGTGATTGTTGAATTGTTATTTTAACGACTCTGTTTCCCCTCAGTCTTTGCAACTTTGCCAAAATGTAATCTCTGAATCTAGCAAAATTTCTTCTTCTGATGTTTTCTTGTCTTCTATGAAATTTTGTACAAGATGTACCCATATTGTGATTATATTAAGATAATCAATAAATTCGAACCCTGTATGCTAACATTGCCCATGTGAAATTTCAAAATTGTTTGTATAAACATGGAGCGACAAAAAAACGACATCTATTAAAGTATTTAAATATGTCAAATATTCATATTATAACCGTTTTCATAATTTCTGGAATTATTAAAAAAAATTATTTCGTAACGTTCAAACCAAAACTTCGACTGAAACGTTGTTTTTAAGCAAGTGCGACATTCTTGTAAGACTTCGCAAAATCGATGGTGCTTTTTAACTACTTATTGGAAATTGATGTATTTTAGATTTCTGAAAAAAAAAGAAAATATCATTTTAAAAAATCATAAAATTCTGCCATTATAAGAGCACTATAAGTAAACAATTGACTTAAATTTGAGTTGAGTTTGTTTTTACGTCTAAAAATGGCGGTGCACCAACCTTGTCAGCCTTTGAAAAATCGCTCATAAATTACCATATATCATTTTAAAGATATTTGTCTTTAAATTCAGAAAATTAAGCAAATTAACATTGATGTAGTAAATACAAATACTAACCTCCTTCCATGTTAGATAAATGTTATTTGATTTGCTAGGATGAAATTTGAAAAAAAAATAGGCAGGACAGGAGTTTTGAGTAAAAAAAAAAGGCAGGATGAGACACTTGCTAAAAAACAAAAAGTCAGGATGACAATTTAGGTAAAAAAATGTCAGGATAAACTAAAACAAAAAGGCAGGACCGAACAGAGTGAAAAATAAAAAGGCAGGACAGAGATTACAGCTAAAAAAATGCAGGACAAAATTTTTCATCCTACCTCCCCCCCCCCCCCCCCCCCCCCCCATAAAAATCAAATGGTAGCTCCCTAAGCATTGTTACGACACAAACTGGAAAGTACACCGGTAACGTTTTGACGATGTTTTAATGATTAAGGTAGCAATACACAGTTAGCAAATGAAGCTGAAATTTGGTCTTTAATTTCAAGAACATGTGCATGCATTTTGAAATGGATATAGCCAATGCTACAAGAATACCCAAACATGTATACATATTTAGAATCCCATTTCTCAGCAAATTTCAAATATTTAACCAAACACTTAAAACAAAATTGTACAAGTTCAGTATCCATGGAAACATTTGGTGTTTATAAAAAACGTCGATGTGAACATCATCAAATTCTGCCATGACAAACTAAGTTATCATCCAGTGTCCGGTTGTTTACAAGTGTTGTAAGGCTAACGCTGTTGTTGACAGAATTGTCACGATAAATTTAACATCTATCTTGGAGATTATTAGCCCCCTAAACACTACTCTTGACATAGACTTTTACCATTGAAAAACTTCAAAGTAAAATATAACGAATTTGAAGTAGGAAAATAATTTATTTTAAACATACAATTAACATATATGATGATAATTTTATTTAAGATGTACCCTATCAAATGACATGAAATTGTAGCAATAAAATAACATAAGCAAGATTTGAATTGTAGCAGGCCAAGTTTACGAGCTTATTCCATCAACGCCAGTGACTTACTGTTCGGAAATCACATGATGTTCTAATATCAAAGTCTTGTCAACAGCAGAGTTATATATTGTGCGGCAAAAATTAATTTAAATTTATGCTTTGGAAATTTAATTATTAGAAAAACCCTTACCTGTTTTCAAGGAAGCATCCTAATTTGCTTCTGTGAAGACTGTCTACAGGTTGTTACTTCTTTGATGTACCTTCAAGTCAGGAGTTGCTGAGGGTTGCTTCAAAGAAGATCCAACTTTTTGTTTTCACAGTCCTGTTAGTAGTCTGTACGGGCAAAGAAAATGTTTTGTTTCTATTCATTTTGATCAGCATCTGTGATCTGCAGCTGAGTTGAGTCTGCAGCCCTACAAAGCACATTAGTTATGAAATTGAAATTGCACAAATATGTTTGTTTATTTTTTTAGTTTGAAGACTTCTTTTGATTCATTCTAAATATGTTTCAGCTGTCATAATAAGCTATCTACTCTTAATATAAACACATACATGATACTTTAAACGCAACTTTGTATTGTTTTGGCTTTCCAATCAAAAGAAATATTGACCATGTGACCGGACAACTCTTTTTTATAAAAATTTATCCCCGCCTATCATTTCAAATAAACTTATCTTAGATATAAAGATTAAAATTTTATATTTACGCCAGACGCGCGTTTCATTTAAAAAACACTCGTGTGTTTCGTCTACAAATGACACATCAGTGACGCTCGAATCAAAAAATGTTAAAAAGGCCAAAAAAAAAGTACGAAGTTGACGAGCATTTAGGATCAAAATTCTTAAGTACTAAGTAATCTATTTCTGAGGTAGAAAAGCCTTAGTTTTTCAAAATTTCAATATAAAGATCCATTTTGTTACATCTTGTGTTCGATTTATTTGGCAATCGTCAATGACAGTCAGCAGGTTTTAAAGACATCAGTTGTTCAAACTGTTAGCCAAATGCGTTTTGTTAAAATATACTTTTTCACATTTTTTTTTATCTTTTTGAAAATGTTAATTGTGCTGTATTTAGACCCTTCTTCAACGAAATTTGTTTAGCATGCACACGTTTAAAAATGGCCGTTTTTATCCAACGCAATCATAGGTATGAACGTTGTTTTCAATTTAGACTTGTTATACATGTATATATATATGTGTGTGTGAATTATAGTTATATTTTTACTTATTTTGTATGTCACAAACTAAATTTGTAAAGTTTAGACGACAATAAATATTTGTTTTGAATTGAATTGTTAAACGCCCGACTGTTTTGTATTAATATTGGATTTAATTTTTGTCATTTTGTGAGGAAATAACATCACATTTCCGTGTACAGGAACTTTCTCATGATTCTATTTTTTTTTCTCGGTCATTTGATTTTTATATTATTTTTTAAATATTTAGAATTTTAAAATGTTCCTTGTTGGAAAATTAAAATTATAAAAATGCATTGTTTACAAATTATTTCCGCACCAGATGAAATTTCCGGTTAGCATTTTCATATTTTTTTGAAATTTTAAGCTTAACATGTTACATAGACACCTGGCAAATGTCGAATGCTGTATGAAAACTCTACAGGGGATTTGGTCGCTGTCTCGTTTGTACATACCTTTCATCTCTTAAACGTGATCATTGTCATTCATTTAATAATTCGCAGTATGCAATATATAGAGTACTGAATAGAGATCCCTTGTGAATACCGGTTTGTATTCAGTAAGTTTCATGTCATTCATTGACGTATGAGCTTGTCAAAAATTAAACAATCTTCATAATAGTAAAATATGTAATAAGATATCGAGATGTATAATGTTTGTATATTAAACAGAGCAAACATTTCCCAATGCAAACAATTTACTACATTCGATATTTAACAGCTATATATTTAGAAACGATCTTAGAGAACGTGTCGATCCTTATTCTATAAGGTTACCAATCCAACACTTTAATTAGATCTTTGAATATTGTTTTATTGGAATTAAAAGTGATTTTGTTATTAGTATATTAAAAGCAAAACTAAATTTATTGTTATATATATATATATGCACATTCATGGATCTACAATATGTCTACGTCGATATCTTGGCATTTTACAACGCCAGGTTTTTCTCTGAATGTGTTAGAAATCTTTACACACAATATATTAACAGTTGAATGTGTACTAATGGAAAACTAAGTAATAGATGCATGTTTTTTGTTCATTGGTTTTTCATTTGTTGTTATTGGCTTTGAACTAACTGTCAGTAAATAAGCGCATCAGAGATACCAGAATAACTGCGAGTACTCTCAGATCTCTACTTATGTTGTAAGTACGAAGACACGTCCACTCTGTGATTTTGTTAGATGTATTTCTATTTGTATTCATCTGATGGATTAAGCCTTTTTCAATTGATTTTTACAGTTCGTTCTTGTGTTGTTCTTTTATGCCACTGTCCCAGGTAATGGTTGGGGTCCTGCGATATGTTTAACATCGCCACATTCTGTATGTATATGCCTGTCTGAAGCCAGGATCATATAATTCAGTGGTGGTCGTTGTTGCTGTGTTATATATTTGTTTGTCGGTTCATTTGTAATAAGGCCGTTAGTTTTCTCGTTTCAATTATTTTTCATTTGTATATTCGGGGCCTTTTCTCATTACTGAAAGTTGTTTGATGGCCTATAGTTGTTACTTTATGTGTCATTTAGTGTCTATTGGGAAAAGTTGTCTCATTGGCAATTACACCACATCTCATAACAAGTGTAGATCCACTGAACCATAAGAATGAGTTCCAGTTGGACATGTACATCATACAATCATATTTTATACACCAAATATAGTAGGCCTATTGCTTATAGTGTATGATATATGGACTTGACCACGAAAACTCAACCTTGTAGTAGGGTGCCCAGTATCGAAAATGACGTCTAGTTAACGAGTTTAAGTTAACGGATAACACACGGCTATATTTATATGCAAACTATTGCAAAATCATTATATTTTCCAATCATGAATGTCGTCGTAATCTCCCGTGGTCACGTTTTTCAAAATTTTGTGGTTTCTCAGGGTACCCCAAAATACCTCATCATACAGGCCATCTTCAACACAAAAAATAAAATTATTGCTTTCTGTGTTAATTGTTTAAATGATACTTATCATTTAGCTTAAAAATTAAATTTATCATATAACGAAAGCTGAAAAGATTTATATAATTTAAGTATAAGTATTTCATGATTTTAGTAAGACTATTTTTAGCTGAAATTTACCACATTTTGAACGAAAGAAAATTAATTGCGTGTTACTTTCATGTGATTTTTACTCTGCATCAATAAGACATGGTTCATATGTGTGCCAAATATCTTTCGTGTAATGTTAATCGCTGAGAAGAAAATAGCAATTTAAAACACAAATTTAGTGATAATTCTGCCTTGTTTCAAACACGCTTTTTTCTCGTGACGTTAATCGTTTGTAGCTTACACTATAGGTCATTATATAGGACAATTGTCACTAACTTCTTTTCTTTTTATTTTGCTTTTTATATGGTCAATTTGTATATTTGGAATAATCCAGTTAGTTTGAAGATCGTTGTTTTGTAATTGAAACATTGTTTTGTTTGTTTTTATAACTTTAATTGTTTTTTTGTAATTGATTGTTTTGTTATAATAGTAATATACAAATCAAATCCCTCGGTCACGTTTTAGACCTGGAATATGGCACACATTCACAGATCTGTTGAACTATGCCTATCAAGCCCGAAACGAAGTAAGAATGAAATACAAAGGAATAAATGGTCCGAGAACACAATTATTTCGTAGTGCATTTCTTTTAGAACATAAATAAAAATAAAAAAAATCCCACCTGCGCTTTCTCAAAGAAACTTTTACAGTGTGTTGTACTACTTTTGGGACAAATTATATCAAAATTATAGAAAACTTCATCGTCTCTAACTCAAAATATGGACAATTTTATCTTTAGGGCGTCTTGAAATCTTTTGACAGCTTCCGAAGTACTATTTTTCAACCTTTTTTACCTGGACCAAATCACTACTTTCCTTGAAAATTCTGGACCCAAATTTTTTTACAGTGTAATTTCACCCCTCTACTTGCAATTTGAGGCATTAAACATGGAGAAATAAATTTGGAAGGGTTATAAAAATTAATGGCAAGTAACCCACTGTCAACACTAGGGACTATATTCGTAAATCAAGGGACGACAATTTTGGTCTCGGACCAAATGTGTGATATGTCAGGGTTCTTCGACTAAATTGCTTAGTAATATACGAGGAATTAGCACAAACAAAAGCTTTAACGAGGTTATGGGATCTCGGAAATATTTTAGTTTATTGCATGATGCTTCAGACCTAGACCATCTCCGTACTGCATGATTATAAAATGTTGTACCATCATTCTTGCTATTAATCTTACACTAGCAGACACAACTGCAGTTATTTTAAAGCTGAACCAAGTTCGTTGTTCGTCTGTAAAAGTGTCATATATAAAAGGTCGTCAAATTCCTGACTGGAAAAGTTTCTTTGAGTCAATGAAAACCAGAACGCCTCAATCAGATTCCTTTGCTAATCAATCGTTCAGCATCATACATATGGTAGATCAACAGTTACTATGATACACGAGGAAGTCATATTCTAGCTAGCACCTTCAAGGACCCTGAATCAGTTAAGAAGGGGTATACAGGTTTTAAGAATTATTTTTTACGCCCGATGAAGTAGATACTCGAATGATTTTACATGTATTCATGTAGACAAAGAGTTCGGTGTGAAGGGAATCAAGGGTAGGATAATAATAAAGTCACAATTTTCAACTGTTCCGATTTCATCGTTCATTACTCTATGCACCATACGCATGAGCTATCGTTTCAAACAGACACTATAACTTTCACAGAAGATTTACGCCGCTATATACCTGTCCACGAAATATGCCATCTGTAATATTCTAACAGACGCACATGCTGCAACATGCTATAACATGATGCAATACAACGTAATCGGCCCTGTTCGGTAAGCGCACAGTTTTGTTTAGTATTGAAGGACAACCCAGATGATTATACCGATCTGTCAAACCTTTCGTATTGTGACATAGATAAATCTATAGATGCAGCTATATTAGATTATTGTTAGGTTGAATAGTCTCAAGTCAAAACAAAAATAGATCATTGTGACCTAAACATTATCGTAATATAGCGTAATATTGGCTACAATTTAAAATTCCTCCCTGTCAATCTACTTTTAAAATAATATGTAATAAGAGCTTCACTCCAGACGTTAATTTGATGTCTTCCCATATAGCAAAACTACTTTAATATTCTCCTCTTCAGTTCGAATGGGAAAAGAAGAATGACTTGTTCCTATATATCTAGAAAGTCCGGTATCATCCGAAATTCTGCAAGATTTAGTTGGTACTTGTAAGGGGAAATCTTTGTTTTCAAAGGGTTGCATTTGCTTCGAAAAAAATCTATCATGTACAGATTTATGCTCATGTCAGGCAAATGACATATGTAAAAATGTAAATACTCGTCTGGTTGCAGTTAAAAACATTGATGACAACGGAGATGACGATGTATAAGATTTCATTTTTCTGTATGTACCTTATAAATCATTTTTAGCTATCGAATGAAAGTGAAAATTAAGCAGTCCGTACCAAAAAAAAAAAAAAAAAAAAAAAAAACATCTACTCAATTTTGAAATCGTGGGAATTATAGTTATAATCTTTCTAGTGGGGATTCCGAAAGATATGTAAAAAATAAATAAATAAAAAAAGACCTCGCAATATGTTCTCGGACATTGGCGTGGTTGGTGGGCTTAAACTACAGGAGACCATAGAACGTAGTAGGTAATACTAGCCTCATAATTTTCTATTTGCATTTGTTGTTCGTTTTGTTCGTGTTTTTGTCATGCTGTTGTCTGCTAGTCTTCATTTTATATGTTTTTAATGATCCTTTGGTTTTTCACGCCTTTTTTGTTTGCAATTGTTTTTAAAATACATGGGTGCTGTACGTAACCCTCTCCCTTATTATATTTTTGGAATGAGTGTAGACATTAAAGCCAATTGTTGCTCATTTAGTCGATCTATATATATGTAGGATTGGGTGTTTTACCTGTTTCTAATAGACGTTTTGTTTTCATAACTTTTGCCCCCCCCCCCCCTTTCTCTGTTTGCAGTTATTTTTACTTTTGTAAACCAAAGCTATACACATAGCTTTATATTCAACCAAGTTCGACGTTAATTTCGAAACAAAACATTTATATATACTCTTTCACACCCGATAACAGAAATCTGATATTTACTTAGAAATTAACGAACATCTTACTACCAAAAGACGTAAAAAACACATTTTGTTTGCGACAAACGATTAAAGTTAAGATCTAGAAAACATCTTAATATCTTACTTGTAACGAATTGAATACAAAAGTTTGAAATTTAGAAATTGAAATAGGTCAAGGTCACTGTTATTTAACAGCTGCATGAAAATTTCAATTTTGCATCCTATATGCAAAAAAGTCAATTTAAAGTAATTTTTGGCGATAAAAATATGAAATAAGTTCGATATGTAGATACAAAAGACATTTTTCTATAAATTATTTGTTTTTATCTTGCTCAAAATGCATAAAAGTAGGAAAACCAAGCTATCTAAATGTGACAGTGCATTTTTCTTGATTTTTTGCTTTGACCTTTGACCCTGTTTTTAAAAAATCGTGACCACGACAGACAACGACGACAACGCTATTTCGATGAGACTTGTTCTCCTCTTTCCAATGATATGAAATATAGCCGTGTGTTGTTCCGTTAAGGCAAATCGATCAAATTTGTTGATTGGGCACCCTACTATTGTTCACTGATCCTTGTTATGAGGCTGAGGTTTAATGAAAACTGTCAAACACACATTCGGACCTTGCAAGGTACGCACAAACTAAGTATAGTTACCCTATTACTCATAATAAAATTGAAATTAATTTTAAAACAAAATCTGAACTTTTTTACAAGTAGTCACTGAACCATGGAAATGAGGTTAAGAACGATCGACATATGACAGACGGAAACTTCATATTATAAGGCATCTATAAACTAAGTATGAAGCATCCAGGTCTTCCAGCTTATAACATAGAAAGCTTTTATGTAGTTAGTTACTCTACCGCCACTGCCGATCACTATCCCTATGTCGATCTTTCGGCGACAGCAGTAGCAGGCTCGACAAACATTGTAACTATTTTTAATTGAAATCGAACTAGATGGACACATAAGCAATGTTTTTATTTTACTATTTACCTTATTTTTTTAATTCTTTTTATTATCAAATGAGTATTTTTTTAAACCTATTATTTTTCAAACCAATCATAAAGAGAATCATCGTTATATCCAGAAAACTAATGTAAACAAACATTTAGGTCTTTCTACCACTTACAATATATTTTGATAGGAAAACATAAAACTTCAGTTTAAAAATGTCGGTTCCTATTGCTTCATGATGAATAAATATGAATTTAAAGCAAAGGTCAAAATCTAGAACGTCCAATCAACCAATGACCTTGCACTCAATTTCAAGGTCATAAACCAAGGACCTCAAATCAAAAGACCATGGTCTTTAATATATATGGAAAATGAGTTGTACATGTATCACTTAACGCATAGTTCTAAATATAAGATAGGCGAAACTGTCAAAATCAAAATTTACAAAATGACCTTGACCTTTGACCTTGACCTTACTTTCATTTTTTTGGACCAAGAACCTTAAATCAAAGAACCTAGGTTTCTATCACTTTTGGTTTACAAGATAGATGCATATCCCTTAAATCAAATGCATCAGGGGAAATAACTCTCATATGGAGTGTTCATTTCACTTTGGTCAAAATAGGACAAATCATGTAAAGGGTATAACAAGCAATTTTATAAAATAAATTTGTCGCTTTTACAGCTACGGAAATGTAGTCACAAGCAAGACAGTGTTCATGGAGATAACTCCTACAAAGAAAAGTATTTGGTCTAGAATGTTTGAAAATAAAAGCGCATAAACTATGATACTAAATAAGAAATGTTTAAGTGACGTATTGCGAGAACAAAATTTTATTCGAGAACAAAATTTGCGGAAGAAAAAAAATAAAATAATTTTAACAAATTGTTAATTAAACAATTGAAAGTCTTTCCACCAAAAAAGATTGATTTTGATATTAAAATACTAAAAATCAGTCTAAAATGTCTGCCTATAGCTTTATGATGTATAAATATGAATTTAAAGCAAAGGTCAAAATCGTGAACGTCCTATCAACCTATGACCTTGACCTCAATTTCAAGGTTACAAAAAGAGGACCTCGAATGAAAAGACACTAGGTCTTTAATATGTTTGGTTAATGAGTTATATCACTTTACGCATATTTCTAAATATAAGGTGGGCGAAAAATCTTATATATAGTCTTCACACCCTTTCAACCAAAATTTATAAGTTACGACATGTCGCAACTTACTTTTTTTTAAAAGCAAGTAAAAATAAGCAAAAATCATAATTTAGAATATGACCTTGACCTAATTTTATTTTTTTTCCAAGGACCTTCAATCAAAAGACTCTAGGTCTCTATCACTTATGGCTTACCAGTTAGAAATGCGTAGTACTTATATCAAATGCATAAGGGAAAATAATTCTCATATGGAGTCATCATATCTCTTTGGTCAAAACAGGACAAATCATGCAAAGGATATAACGAGCAATTTTATAAAATAAATTTGTCGCTTTCTTTTGCAATTAAGGAGTAGATGTAGTCACAGGGAAAACAGTTTTCTGGAAGATAACTCTTACAAAGAATATTGTATGGCTTGGAATGGGTGGATATAAAAAGCGCATAAACTTTATGATACTATATAAGAATAACTTAGCGACATATTTTGAAACAAAAATGTTCTGTGGGAAAAAAATATGGCAGAAGAAAGAATAATAATAATAATTAAAAACCAATTGTTCTTTCCAAACATAAAGATCAATTTTGATAGAACTGTGAAAATTCACTTTGAAATAACATATCCAGCGTGAAATGATAGCTTATTGTACACCGATTCCAAAAATATATGGTTTCTATACATTTTTTTTTCTAAATAAGGGAGATAAATTTTTACTTTCGTTTTGAATTATGTCCCTTCCGGATTTATTTGATAGTTTACTTGATACTGATTCCAAAAATATATTGTTTAATATACTTTTACATTAAATACGTACAAAAAATAGCTACTTCCAGCTTACACAAGGTTACTTCCGTTTCGCTTTTTCATGGTCAAGTGTCTTGCAACATACAAATGTAATGCAAAAAGTCCCATGGCTTTATCATGTATATATATGAGGTAAAAGCAAAGGTCTAAATCTAGAACGTCAATTTTACCTATGACCTTGAGTTCAATATCAAGGTCATAAACCAAGGGCTTCAAATCAAAGACAATAGGTCTTTACTATATATGGTTAATGAGTTATATCACTATATGCCTAATTTTTAATATAAGAGAGGAGAACACTCTTATATAATGTTAGCGTACACTTTCTACCAAACTTCATATGTTACGACATGTTGCAACTTACGATTTTGTAAAAATATGTTGTCTATATCTTATACAGTTTTTAAAAAGTATTGAAAATAAGCCAAAATCAAAGATATGACCTTGACCTCTGACCTTGACCTTTTTTCTTTATTTTTTTGGATCAAGGACCTCAAATCAAAAGATCCTAGGTCTCTTACTTATTGTTTACAAGATAGAAATGCATATCCCTTATATCTATACATAAGGGGAAATAACTCTCATATGGAGTGTCCATATCGCTTTGGTCAAAATAGGACAAATCATGCAAAGGATATAACAAACAGTTTTATAAAATAAATTTGTCACTTTCTTTTGCAGTTACGGAGGAGATGTAGTCAGTCACAAGGAAATCTGTTCGGGGAGATAACTCTTATAAAGAAAATTGTTCGGCTTAGTATGGGTGAAAATAAAAAGCGCATAAACTGTAAGATACTTTATATCTTAGCAACATATTGCGAAACAAAAGTTTTATGCGAGAACAAAATTTGGCGGAAGAAATTAATAATGATCAGACAAATACAATAGGTCTTTCCACAGAAAAGTGGAAAGACCTAATAATAATCAGAACAAAAACAATAAGTCTTTCCACAAAAAAGTGGAAAGACCTGATAATAATCAGGACAAATACAATAGGTCTTTCCACAGAAATGTGGAAAGACATAATAAATGTACATGGATACACATACCTCAAATTACATGTTCGTAATCAGATTAAACAAAATAACGTGAATTCGTGTGACGTTTGACACATTTTTTTTTATTTGACACAAAGTCCATCAAAAAAACGATACCAAAAGAAACAAGTATTGGAAAAGATTTCTACAAATGAAATTGATTGCTTTTTGATTTTATTAGTATACTTGTTTTAATAATAATTGTGTCTGCTTTTATTGACGATATTATCCTCTTTGAACGTAAACAAAGTCATATTCAAATTTATTTCGATTGATATAACAACTGCACCACAAAGTAGGATTCTAATCAAGAACAGTATGTATTAAATTATTGTTTCGATTGCGCGCTGTCTTCAAATTGACCTATTCTGCAATGTAACTAATGATGGTCACGTGCTTTTTATTTTACATGAATAACTTCCTTGCTTTTAGCATACATAGATTGGAAATAGTTTCGATTTAGTTCGTTAAGATGGAAGAATTACAATTGGTGGAGTATGAAGATCTTAGACCAAAAGAAGATAACACTTACGACGAAATAGTAGTAGACAAGAAGAACATTGAAATCAGCCATTGGGCAAAATGTTCGTGGAAGGAATGGTTGAAACACTTTCTGTTGATACTTGCAATATCTATTTTCTCTGCCATTGTAGCATCGACTGTCACTTTTTGCACTGTGCGAGGTAAGCCAAAAATTTTTGATTTTAATAAGTAAAAAGTACTACAAATAACTAAAAATTATAATTTGTATACGCCCGTCGTACTGTTAATTCTTCGTACGATTACTCCAATTTGTCTTAACCTGGTTAACACATGAAATATGATTGAAAGCAAAAAGCTCTTGAGATGTTACGCTTAGCATTTCAAAGTTACAGGATATTAATCGTTACTTTAATGCATATTGTTTTCTCATATAGTTCTTCCTAGAATGGGGTTGAATTGATTTCCTCAAAATCATTCATTATTGTATAAAGATACTTTTATGATGTGTTTGTCGGTCTAGAGATACTGGTCTGTAATTGTCAGATTTAATAAAATAAACTTATCATAGATACCAAGATTGAAATTTTATATTTGTTCCAGACGCTCGTTTCGTCTATAAAAGACTCATTAATAACGTTCGAATCAAGAAATATTAAAGGCCAAATAAAGAACGAAGTTGAGACATTGAGGACCAAAAATTCTTAAAAAAAAAGTGCAAAAACACTGGACACTTTTAATTTGCAAAACACTCATTTGCAAATCCGCCGCCGCCTCAAACAAGAGCTACAATATCATGTATATAACCAAAATGTGCGGAATTACATGGGATTCAATAATTTCATTGGTTTTATACTGTTACTTTCATATTTATTTTGCAATTTGAATTATAAAAACATGGGATTTTCAATATCCCATGGGACAGGGCAAAATCCCATGGGATTTACCATTATCCCATGGGATTTTGGTTAAATCCCATGGGATTTTTTTTGGTCCCATGGGATTATTGTAGTCCCATGGGATATTTGTTGTCCCATGGGACAAAAAAAATCCCATGGGACTATAATTATCCCATGGGATTTTTAATATCCCATGGGATTTTTAATATCCCATGGGACAAAATAAAATCCTATGGGATTAAAATTATAAATATATATATATAAATATAAAGTTATGTGTATGTTACAATGAATGCTGTTTGGTAGTAAAATGTTTTAAATGTATACGAGTTTTTATTATATTTTTTATATATACATATATATAATTTTTTTTAAATTTTGTCACAAACATGTTTTTTATTTGTTTATATGACAATAAATATTATTCTTATTTTGGAATGTATAATAATAATATTTTACAGTCAAAGAATAAAGTCCTTTCACTGAAACAAAATGATGAAATTTCTAAATAAATGAAAAAATATTGTTTTGAAATCTTTGTCTTGTTTATTCTATTATGAAAAATAGAACTGAAAAAATATTTCATATTCTGACTGAATAGTTAACTCTTTTCATGAGGTAAGATTTTCTTTGTTATAGGTTCATTGCAATACTTGTATAGGCAAACAATTTGAATTATATATAACTTTGTGGTGTACATAATAGTATGCTTATAATTGCAAATTTATAATATAAACACTTTTTGTTAAAGTTTTTGCTTTCTTTATTCACAGCTTGCTATGTACAATTATTCAGTCCACTATATAAGAGTGAAGTCAATAAATAATTTCATTCACTAGAATATTCCTGCAATTCTTAGACAAAACATTTTTTCAATCTGTTCTTCAAAGATCTTCCTCTGTACATCTTTATTGAATGGAGAGATTCAAATGAGAAGACAAAGCAAGTTTATTTGGACAACAACATTCTAATATCTTGTTCATTCGTTCCATCTTTCAATTGATAATAACATTGTTGTATTTATATGATCAAGTTCTTGTGCATCAATGATCGTGATGATATGACTCCTTTTTGTTTATAGTCATCATGTTGAAATTTCCTCTTTCAAATAAATGTAGGAAAAAACATGTTCCATTTCAAATTAATAAAAAAGTCGCACTATGGAGAAAAATATCAGCTTTAAGTTTTCCGTTCAGTATTGATCTGTGAATGATGACCATGAAAATCCAGATTTCTGACCTACAAATACACAAACTCAAAAATTATCAGTGAAGAGATCAATAAAATGGCTATTTTATCATGTTTATGATTAATATGATAAACTTTCATTTAAATATTCAAGTACTAAATTACAGAAATCGCTTAAATTTTATAATAGTTTAGTTAAAGTACAGCTTATTTAAAATTATAATAAAAAATATAGGCCACCGATGAGTTAAATAAGATATTACATTTTTAATGCCATAAAATGGCTTTTTTGCACCAAAGGGAGATAATTTGGAGCTTTTTCAATGATATATGCATTTTAAAAGTCATCTGGGGCCAAACCGAATTGA
Organism: Mytilus galloprovincialis; assembly: GCA_037788925.1. Lineage (NCBI taxonomy): Eukaryota > Metazoa > Mollusca > Bivalvia > Mytilida > Mytilidae > Mytilus > Mytilus galloprovincialis. The sequence goes on along the minus strand of CM075333.1, from coordinate 39,652,174 downwards.
TTGTTTTGAATGATTTGGTGTACCATATGATAAAGATATAAATAAATTGAGTTATGAAAAAAAAATATTAAAACATTTTTCTGAAATTGTTATACCCTAGAGCCTCCTTAAATGTCATTTGATCTCTATTGGAGAAATGTCTCATTGGAAATCAGACTGCTAAAGTGTTTCTTATTTTTATATCAACCCAGCCATATTATACCTGTCTAATATCAGGAGCTTGTACATAGTTCAGTGGTTGATGTTGGTTCATACCCGTCATTTTTATTTTTCATAATTTTTTGTTTTTATAAATTAGTCTGGTATATTTGACGTTTGAATTGATGCTCTGTTTCAAATTTGGTTAGTGTTGACTTTTATAGATTACTATAACATGTATAGGGTATGGGTTTTCTCATTACTTACAGGTCATCAATGGCCTCTAATAAGTAATTACAATGCTTACATCCACTAAATTGAACTCTGATGGATAGTTTTCTCTTTCATCATACCACATCTTATTTTAATAAATATTTAATTATTATTCAAGGACAAAATTTTTTATAACAGTGGACTTACCATTTAGGCTTTGTTGACCTCTGTAAATCTTATTTTGTTGATAATTTCTTCTGTTTATAGTTTCCCCTTTATCTTTCATGTTCTTGCCCTACACATAAAAGGGTAAACATCATTTAATGACAAAAATAACTACTACATGTATTACATAATTAGTAGGCAACTGAAAATTTTGTCTTATTTGTATATAACATCAACTTACTCATCATTCTTGCTGTTCAATATCATGAATATTATCATTATTCTATGAATATGAGGTCACAGTAAAATTAACCTTGGCAGGCAGACATCTTTTTTTATATGATACCTTGTAGTCATTCCATACAACAAGTAGACCTATGCTTAAAAAATCTAAGGCCAAAATTAAAAATATGTTTGTTTCCCCTCCCCCCACACGGGTCAAAAATGAGCGCCCGGGTCAAAAAATTATTTTCCACAAAAAAATCGAAATTATTTTTTTCATGAAAATAATTTGTTTCCATTTTTGGAAAGTGCTTGAAAGCAGAAGGATTGATAATCTAAATAAATACACTCAAATTGAGCACAAACAACTGATAAGTGGCCTGGACTGGACAAGTCAAACCATTCATGTGACCATGCTATGACAATCACATCCAGTTAAAAAAAACTAGAGGCTCTCAAGAGCCTGTGTCGCTCACCTGTTAATGTGTTTACTGATGTCAGCCATCTTCGTTGGTAGGCGGGGTCATTAGACACTTTTTTTTTTAAATAGATACCCTAGTATTATGATTGTGGCCAAGTTTGGTTAAATTTGGCCAAGTAGTTTTAGAAATGATTTTTATACAAGTTACAAAATTGACGAAAAGTTGTTCAATATTGACTATAAAGGGCAATAACTCCTTAAGGGGTCCTCTAACAATTTTGATCATGCTGACTTATTTGTAGATCTTACTTTGCTGAACATTATTGCTGTCTACAGTTTATCTCTATCTATAATAGTATTCAAGATAATAACCAAAAACTGCAAAATTACCTTAAAATCACCAATTTTAGGGCAGCAACCCAACAACAGGTTGTCCAATTCAACTGAAAATTTGTGAGGGGATATATCTTATTCTGATGGACATTTAAATCTTGAAAGATTTGCCCTAAATGTCTTAGTTTCAAAGATATAAAGCAAAACCTGCATTTTACCACTATGTTCTAATTTTAGCCATGTCGGCCATTTTGTTTGGTAGGCTGAGTCATCGGACACATTTTTTAAACTACAAACCACAATGATAATTGTGGCCAAGTTTGGTTAAATTTGGCAAAGTAGTTTCAGAGAAGAAGATTTTTAAAAAAGTTACAAAAAATTATGAAAAGTTGTTAAAAATTGACTATAAAGGGCAATAACTCCTTAAGGGGTCGACTGACAATTTTAATCATGTTGACTTATTTGTAGGTCTTACTTTGCTGAACATTATTGCTTTTACAGTTTATCTCTATCTATAATAGTATTCAAGATAATAACCAAAAACAGCAAAATTTCCTTAAAATAACCATTTCACAGGCAGCAACCCATCAACAGGTTGTCCGATTCGTCTGAAAATTTCAGGGCAGATAGATCTTGACCTGATCAACAATTTTACCCCATGTCAGATTTGCTCTAAATGCTTTGGTTTTTGAGTTATAAGCCAAAAACTGCATTTTACCCCTATGTTCTATTTTTAGCCATGGCGGCGATCTTGGTTGGTTTGACAGGTCAAGCCACACATTTTTTAAACTAGATACCCCAAGGATGATTGTGGCCAAGTTTGGTAGAATTTGGCCAAGTAGTTTCAGAGGAGAAGATTTTTGTAAAAGTTTACAGACGACGGACGCAGGACGACAGACGACGAACGCCAAGTGATGAGAAAAGCTCACTTGACCTTTCAGGTCAGGTGAGCTAAAAAAAAACTGCCTTCCTGGTCTGTTTACAAAGGGTAGACCCGGGGAGGGGAAACAGACATTCTTTTAAATGTGGCCTGATAAAATGACAAAACCAAGAAAACTTATCATTGACCAAAGAACAATAAAATGCGGTCATGGTTTATATATGAATCATTCAGACATGCACACCTTACAATTGTTTCATATCTACCAAATATAATCTACCTGTAACTTTAAACATATGATAAACTGACAAAACAATGCAGTGTTTCATTGACCAATGAACCATGCATGAAAATGAGGTCAAGTTCATATAAAATATGACAGACAGCTAAGTGCATCTTACAATTATTTCATTCACTAAATAAAGGGGCCTTATTGCTTACAGTATCCGGAAAATTGACCAAACCACAAAAACTAAATATTTTCAAAGTTCCTTATACCCTGCCAATTTGTTATGGTTGTGCCTGTTCCAAGTCAGGATCCGATAATTCAGTGATTGTCGTTTGTTTATGTGTAACATATCTGTTTTTCAATTTTTTTGTACATAAATTAGGTTGTTAGTTTTCAACTTTCAACTTGGCTATCATGTGTAAAATCATACAAGTGTTGGGAAAACAGGAAGTTGTCGAGTGATGAATCTGAAAATGCATCACACAGTATAGCTGACTTATTTAACCCTGAAACCAAATTTCAGAAATCCTTCTATTGTAGTTCCTAAGGAAAATGGGACGAAAAATATTCATCGGACGGACTGACTGACGCAAGGATGGATGGACAGACAGGGGTAAAACAGTATACCCCCCCCCTTTTTTAAAGTGGGGGCATAATTTTAATACGGGGCTATAAAAACCCATGCAAGATGTCAAAACAAAAAGAAGTAACCTAATTCTTACTTGTTAGGGGCTATTTATTTATTGTCGGTTATACATATAACAATACAACATATTAAAGGTCTGTAGAGCTTTTATCCGACATACATATATATGACAAGCACAATACATTTGTACATGAAACATAAAGCTCATCACTGAGATAGTAGTCTCAGATAGAGGGAGGCGGGGTCAACCAAACTCCCCTATTCAATCTGAATGCAGGACAGAAAGTCACAGTCAAAAAGTCACACACTGTCACAGGACAAAAAGTCACAATTTAGTTTTGAGATTATTTTTCTTTGAACAAGAAAACACTCTTTTTGTATTTTTCTTGTAGTTTTATACATGAACATGATGTAGCAACTTTAAATTAAAATTTATTAAAAACAAATAAATCAGTGCATTAGGTTTGCGCACATTACCATTACATTTGCGCACAAAAATCATTACGTTTGTGTGCAGCTTTTGATTACATTTGCACACATTTTTTAACATAAATATAAAAAAAAAGATATAGTATGATTTCCTTTTACAGCTGACTATGCGGTATGGGCTTTACCTCGGGCTTTGCTCATTGTTGAAGGCTGTTTGGTGACCTATGGTTGTTAATGTCTGTGTCATTTTGGTCTCTTGTGGACAGTTGTCTCATTGGCAATCATACCATACCTTCTTTATATTGGCTTATGGTTGAAGGCCGTAAAGACCTCTAGTTGTTAATGTCTGTGTCATTTTGGTCTCTTGTGGACAGTTGTCTCATTGGCAATCATACCACATCTTCTTTTTTATATTATGAACAATTTCCTAAAATTAAAAATGAATATATGTAATAAAAAGAAGTTATTTCAAAATCTTTTTTCATTTATATTCAATCAATTGTCAACAAATTGTTTGTGACTTTTTGTCCTATTAACTTTGTTACTTTATGCCTGAGTTTGACATGTGTTTGAATTTTTGTCGGAATGTCCTGTGACTTTCTGTTTTTGCAGAAGTCCAGGGAGTGTTAAAAAATCACATGTGCAAGTTGAGAGTCAACACTTACACAGGGACTAGTCTACACAATACTTTTTCAGAATGTCAGCAAAAAAGAATCACTGGTGACAGGGGAGTGTAACCGATGATATGATCCTGAATCAGATAAGATTTTCCCGGTACGTCTAAACACCGCTCAGGAGGACCTCTTGGGTGCACACATGCAGGGCATACAAAGTGCACTCATGGCAGACCCTATATAGTCGCCGTCGTATCTGCACACATATGATGGATGTATATATTCGTTATAGATCGTCATACACTTCTCATTTTAGAGTTAAATTTGCAAGCAACCTCTTAAGATTCTAAAATAATAATGCTACTAAAAATATATTATTTCCCCCAATTTTCGCAATTTTTTCGCCATATAAAATATTTAGGCGACTGTGCTTTTAGTGAATATAAACGATGACGAGGCCTCACGAATAAATATAAATATGAAATATACTGGAACATCGATTAGCCAAGATCGAGCAGCAGAGTAAACTTCCACATAAATCTCGAAGTTATTTACGCCGGATAATATAGACTGTGCTCCTGAATAAAGTTGTCAAATACATTAATTTGTGTTTTTTACTTCTACAAGAAATTTGATTCAAATGCTAATTACGCACCATTTGCTGAGCAGAGAATCATTCTAAGCCAGGAACCGTCTATACTAACTGATAACAGTAAGAATAGAAAGTCTCTGTAAAAAGGCAGTCAATACTAACAGAACTGTATTAACTTAATGATACATGTACATCAAGTTCCAGCACCTCACCAAGCACCCTTGCCTTGCATACTGAGATGGCAAACTGGTGTGTGTCAGTATTTTAATATAAAACTGCGTAGGTTCATATCGTTTGATTCGACGTTTGTTTGGTTATTTTTTAAGGATCGTTGTAAAATTATATCTAAATCTTTGTTAAAATACGATTTTAAATTGTTCAATTCTTTCTATTTCATAATTTTGTCAAAGTCTACTTTTTAAAGTTTTAAATTTTACAGAAAAAATGAATATTCCAATTTGATTTGAAGAAAATCTTTTTGAACTGTCATGACATGGTGTTGCAAAGCTGATTACAGGTAACTATAACATACAGTAATTTTCCATTACGACAGTGCGTGTATTCTCGGGTGTGTATAACGTATAGTTTTCTAGAGAACATCCTGTCTACGTGTAATACAGATTGATGACATTATACAACATTTCTTTGGTTAAATGTGATAAGGTATCTGTATCCATTCCCTATTTCAACACCACTAATTTTTCGAAGAAAAAAAATCAAAAAAAAAATTATATGAAATTAAGAAGAAAAGTAGCAAATATAAACTTCAGTAATTGCGCATTGAGTAAACATAATTCCAATATTGCATGAACAAATCCGTGAGAAAACGTATATATACATGTATGAATAAAGATGTGTTTTAAAAGACCTATTGGCATTATTTCACACTAGGACCTAAGATAACTAGAACTAAGCAATGGTTGATCCAGAAATTTTCATATGTGGGGACTCATTGACTGCCTTAGAGGGGTCACGTCCAGTCATGCTTCCGTGATTCCCTATATAATCTACCATTTGTTTCCCAAGATTTAGGAGGGGGGCTGGTACACATATATATATATAAATATACCTCTGCGGCGGAGCCAGCCATTTGAAAAGAAGGGGGTCTCAACCGAGGACAAAAAGAGGGAGGGGGTGGTTCCAACCATATGTCCCCATTCAAATACATTGATCGTTCAAAAAAAGGGGTGGTTCCAACCCCCGAAACCCTCCCCCTGGATCCACCACTGATACCTAGTATGCATATAATTAAGAACAGCTTTGAATATATGCATATAAAATAATGGTACGTTTAAAAACCGTTCAGGATCTCCTGGTTGCACACAGGACATTAAGTAACTTAGGACATGTATATATAATAGTAAGAGTTCAGGGTATACATTCGATAACTAACATATTTTATAATTTTGTAATTTTTGTTTTGATAAAATCAGAGACATATATAATACATGTGTCTCTGAAAAAATCAAACCATCTTTAAAGAAGTTATTTCAGTTTGAATCGACTGTCTTTTGCATTAGAATTCCAAAACGTTAATGTTATTTACAAATGCCAAAACCTGCAAGAAAGAAACATTTATATTCGGTGATTTTTACACTAAACGTTTTCGTAATTGGTTTTAAAAATATTAAAAAGTACATGTACATCGTTTTTTCAAGATTTGTATAGTAACTGGTTTAATTAAGTCCCCTTGATGAAATTTAAATTGCGAGACGCTAATTAATAAACTATGATCTATCTATCGGCATGCGTCGTTATTTGGGATACGTCACGGATGACCGATGGTCATATTCAATACGATATACCAATCATCATTTGAATTTGGGCAATTGATCTTTAATAATTAGGACTAATTGGTGATGGCAGAGAATAAGTCGCTGGTGATGGTTAAAAACATATAGAAGTAAACTTTGCAAAAAAAAAGGTTTCCTCGGAAAAAATTATGAAAATATATGAATATGCTAAATAATTTTTTTTCCGAAATAATAATTAAAGACGTTTAGAAATAACAAATTTTCACAGTTGGGAAATTTTCAATTGAAGTTATTTCATTTTGAAAACGTTGAAAAATATAGATCTTATTATATGTTAAATGTGAGCCGCTTGGAGATCAACTTGTGAAACCCTGCATAATTAGGGTTTGTCTACTTTCGTCTTTTTATATTACCAAACATTCTATAATCAAGGATTTGTACAAGGCCTTGTTATAATGAATATTATCGCCAATATCACCATAATTAAATAAAGAACAGATACAATATTCGCCTAAAGAGTTTGCCATCTAACAATTCAAAATGAAATGTTGAGTCGAAACTGAGGTACCAAATCTATAAAAAGAATCACTATTTTAGTCGAAATTAAACTGTATATTCTTTTTTTCAAAACTCCTGAAATAATTTAACATTAACTATAGAGAGCTTACATATGCAAATCTGTTTAAAAGTATGTGAGCGTAAATAAAATTTGTTTATTACCCCCCCCTTTTTTCCTTCTATAAAATTTAATTGTAAACGATTTTCGTTCTTAATTTGTGTTTGCTCATTAACTGGGGTTCATGCTGTCAAAAAAAAAAAATGTCTCCTTGTGTAAAAGTTATTGATAAGAAAAAATTGAAGCTTCCAGAAGAATAACGGTACGTCTAAACACCGCTTGAAGGACCTCCTGATTGCACTCGTGACATACGAAGTGCACTCAGGACCCTTTATAGTCATCGCACACAGGATGGATGCATATATTCTTTATACGCTTCTTATTTTAGAGTTAAATTTGGTAGAATATGTAATTCTTAGAAAATAATAAGGGCACGTGTCACTGATTACACAACTACTGAGCCATGAATTATCCAATCAACAAAATTAATTGGATTATCTTTATTGTTGTTTTATACATTGTGTTGTTAGTACAGTGTGACCATGCGGGAAGTAATATTGTGACGTCTAGAATGAATATCACGATGTTTTAAGATTTTCGTCTTTTATTAAAATTTCGTTCCATAAATTTTTAAGTTTTATTCTTAATTTTATTATCATGTCCTGGACCAGTAATTAATTCTTTGCACGAGTTTGAAAAGGGAAATAATTATAAATGTTCATACTTTAAAAGAATTTATATTAATTAAAGTTTTGTATATGGAATCCGTTCTAAACGGTAAAAGCCGTACTTTTCAAACAATCAAACTCATATACATGTAGTTAGATGTTATTTCTCATTTTTATCGAACTTGTCCAGGAATTTTATTTTTGAGTTATACGAATATTTTAAGAAATCCGTTTTTATTAAGTTTTTTTTCTCTAATTAAAGTCGTTTTGTCCAGTTTCACAAGCCTGAAACGAATTTCAATGCGAAAATAAATTCTGAAAATGAACTTGTCTCCGTTTTCGTCTCCGTTTTTTTATTGTAGTAGCGAGAAATTTTAAAAAAGAAGATGTGGTATGATTGCTAATGAGACAACTATCCACAAAAGACCAAAATGACACAAACATTAACAAAGAAAGACTATTTCGAAGACAGTTTATTGACACGAAATCCGTTCAAACCACGACTAAGTCTTCGTGCACAGATTTCCGTTAAGGTTAAACTGAATATTGTACATAATTGTCTTCTCTTGTATAATGGTTTGTTGAGAATAAAGATATACAAATGTAATAAAATTTGATATTCAGTCAACATTGTGTTTGTTTAAAAACTAGATTTATAGAGAGAGATAGAGAAAAGAATCACACTGAAAAACAAAAATCGAACTTGTTACAGAAAAAAAAACGCAACTATTAAATAATTTTCTTTATTCGTGAACTGCAAAACACAACAAATTAATTTACCCGTCATCATGAAAAATAAACTGAAAAAGCACATCGAATGAGATATATGTTTTATTTTTTCTATATTTAAATTCATGTTAAAGGTAAAACTGAACTAAACAATACAATTCCTAAAAAACAATAAAGATAATCCAATCAATTTTGTTGATTGGATAATTCATGGCTCAGTAGTTGTGTAATCAGTGACACGTGCCCTCATTATTTTATAAGAATTAACATATCTATCTAAGTTCGATTCAGGCGCGGATCCAGAGGTGGGAGGGGGGTTCCGGGGGGGGGGGGGGTTGGAACCCCCCCTTTTTTTGGCCGATCAATGCATTTGAATGGGGACATGTAGTTGAACCCCCCTTTTTTTGCCCTGGGTTAGGACCCCCCCCTTTTTTTAAATGGCTGGATCCGCCCCTGCGATTTCAACTTCTACCAAAATTTAACTCTAAAATAAGAAGCGTATAACGAATATAAACATCCATCATGTGTGCTGATATGATTACGGTAATGGGTCCTGAGTGCACTTTGTATGTCCTGAGTGCACTTTGTATGTCCTGAGTGCACTCAGGAGGTCCTGAGCGGTTGTTTAGACGTACCCGAAGAATAAATCATTTCCTGAACCTAACATACATTTATCTGTAATTAAAGAAAATTCGCCTAAAACATTCTCTCATATATTTAAACAATTAATTGTAAAATAATTAATTCAACGTCGGACTTTCTGTCTGTTTACTAATACTTTTCTTGTTCAGTTTAGTTTATACCCATAATAGATGAACGGAAATAAGTACTTTTTTTTAGGAAAATTTACAATTAGATGAACGGAATTAAGTACTTTTTAGGAAAATTTACAACTCAAATTTTCAAAAACAAAATTCTACACTTTTTACCTGGATGTTTTTCTCTGTCTCGAAGCCGCAACCTTTGACCCCGTATCAAACGTAGCGACCAACACCTCACATGACGTATTCTCGATGTTGAGGTATTGACAATATACAATCACATTTATCAATCACATTTATCAATATACAGCAAGTAAGTAATTTGGTGTTGAATGCCAGTAGATCAGAATTTGTTAATTGAATTTTACCTGTTTAAGGGGCACTAGCTGCCAAATTCATGTTCTTCATCGATTTTAATAAAATTCACATAACGTGTATATAGTGTTGAATTGTTTATTAAAATGTTGCGCACAATCTTGGCTGATATGCATAAAACCATTATATTTCATGACACTGCATGAAAAAGAAATTGACTTATCGCATAATACCAGAACCAGAGACATATATATTGTATCTAATATCTCTGCCAGAACTAAAAAATAAACTACAGTAAGTCCACATACACATAAGAGGGTATGGATGTGAATTAACAGAATAGAGAACAAAGGACAAAGAAAAAAAAGGAATAAAGAATAGAGAAAGAAAGAGAATAATGGAAAAAAGTGTAAGTTATTAAAAATATAACTAAAACAAGAATGTGTCCCCAGTACACGGATGCCCCACTCGCACTATCATTTTCTATGTTCAGTGGACCGTGAAATTGGGGTAAGAACTCTAATTTGACATTAAAAATTAGAAAGATCATACCATAAGGAACATATATACTAAGTTTCAGGTTGATTGGACTTTAACTTCATCAAAAACTACCTCGACCAAAAACTTTAACCTGAAACAGGACGAACGAACGGACGAACGAACGGAGGCACAGACCAGAAAACATAATGCCCCTCTACTATCGTAGGTGGGGCATAAAAAGAAGACAGAAAAAAAGACACCCCTCCGAGACGAAATCAGACGAGCCTTACATGCACTGTTATTACCCAAGGTTAATTTTACGGCGGCTCATTTTATTTTGGCTTAGAAATAAACATAATTGACAAGTTTCCTTCCCCTGCATTCTCGATCCCACATGTAAATAGCACGGTGATTTCAAAAAGACATTGATACATCATTACAACACTTGCCGTCAGTATTTGAATATATTGATTAAGAAGGTATAGAAGATTAATGCACGCACACTATTATCCACCACTGGCCTAAATAGTTAGTCCGCAAACAACGAGGGTCATAAAAACCCAGCACTTTGAACACAGCCACCGGCATGGTGTGAATCTGAAAGCTTCCCACTATCCATTTCTACCCATAGAAAACTTTTGCCTTTCATTTATCAAAAATGAAATATGTTGATATTAATGGTATATAAGAATTATTGGAGAATTCAAACCATTCCTATTGTAAGTGATAAAACTAAATTTATATCAGGGTGATTGAAATGAGGAAAAAAAAGGGGGAATCAGGAGTTCAGGGCCCCCTGTTTGGGAAAAGAATTGGTTGATTATATATGGAATCACTGAGTCATGGCAGGAGCAGGCCCCTCTTAGGCAGTCGGTGGGCCCCACTTATGAAAAATTCTGGATCCACCACTGTGGTCATGGTGGTCTTTAGTTGTATTATCTTTTAAAAAAAAAATTACACCTGTATAGTGTATATTCTTTAGTGTAAATCAAGGGAAAATACTGTGAACTATCTGTGCATTGGGGCTTATTAAAAGGTATTTCGGGGGGAAGAAAGAAGGGAGGGTGAGTCCATGGGAGGTAATCCCCACCCCTTTCAATTTGAGAATATATATGCTATTATCTTGTAAACGGTCCAGATCCCCATCCCTAAACCATATATATTCTTGAATGGGACGATAAAACAAATCAAATGAAATTAAAAGGAGGTCTTTGGGGGTTACCCCACTCTGTTCAATTTGAGAATGTGCTATTATCTTGTGAACGATCCAGATCCCCACCCCTAAACCATATATATTCTTGTCGGGGACAATAAAATTAATAATGAAATAAAATAAAAGTGAAGTCCCACCCCCTCTAGTTTGAAAACTTGTAAACGGTCAAGATCCCCACCCCTAAACCATATTTATATATTCTTGTATAGAACAATAAAACAAATCAAAGGAAATATAGGGAGAGTCCATGGGGTTCACCCCCACCCCCACATGTTTGAGAAACTTTTAAATGGTTGAGATCCCCTGTCATCCAGTGGTTAGGTGAAAAAATTTCAGGATCCCTGATCCCCACCGTCAAACCATATATATTCTTGTATGAGACAATAAAACAAATCAAATGAATATAGGATCATCCCCTTTGTCTTGGGTTGGGAACCCCCCTTTTTAAAATGTCTGGATCCGCCCCGGCATACCATCTAGCTAGCTATAAAGGCTTTAAAAATATGAAATCAAACAAGGAAATTAACAGTGTAGGCAACTGTTTTGAATTTAAAAAAAAGTCTTTTACATATATATAACAATGTTAAATTTTTTGTGCATTTATTTTTGCTTATCGTATTTTCAATAATAGACAAAATTGCATGATTGAATATTGTAATTTAAGAAAAATCAGCATACATGATATAAAATGGGAAGTGGAAACTGGGAATTTGACAAAGAGACAACAACCCAATCAAAGAGCAGACAACGGCCGAAGGTCACCTATGGGTCTTCAATGCAGTGAGAAAAATTCGGCACTGGTCTTCAGCTCATAAATATGTATCAGAAATGAAAACGAGATACAGCTTTCAGTTGTATTAATAAAAACCTCACAATAAGTTCTGAATATCAGAATATACAGCATGTACAGTATTGCAAGATTCTCTCAAAATGTACACATAGAGCTGAAAAACTGTCAGTGACTGTAAAATTAATCATGCTTACATTAAAGTCCATGGAGTCCATCTTAATATGCATACTCTCGTACAAAGGAATATAAGTATGCAATAGACATCAAGTTTTCAAAAATAAGAGTATCTATGCCATTAATTTACGACAAGATCTTAATCAAGTAATAATTTCGGTTTGTTTGAATATTTCGGAGGTTAGTATGACCTCCTCTTTGGTGATGATGTTTTCGTTTTAAAGTTGGGAAAATTGTTTGTACATGTACCAACAAAAATAAAAACACAAATTCAATCTAGAATTATGTTTTTATCATTTTTTTATGTTTAGGTTGTCAGCAAGATGAAAAGGACAAGTATGCAGTTCAAAATTCAAAATGTGGATAAGTTGAGGTTCTAGGTCTTACCTTTGCAGATTTTCATATTTTGCATGAATGAATTCAAAGGTTATATGATGGACAGCAGAGAAAGAAAAAAAAACAACTTTTCAATTATCCTGCTCCTGGATAAATGTAAAACATCTTGTTTTTCGGTAAGTTTTATGCTCTGTTTTGATAGTGTTAGTGCATTCATCTTTCCAGTCTTTCCTCTAAATTGTAAGTTTTTGGTGAGTGTTCACCATGAATTTCAGTAAGTAACTTGTGGATTTACATGTATATACTCAAAATTTAGTACTAATATTAATGGGATTTTAGCATGACATCCTGCCAAATGCTTGTTAATCATGTTTATGTTCCAGAACAAACAAGTATTTGGACTGTACGCATACAGTCTGCCCAATTTTAAGAAGTTGGTCAAGTTTATTACAAACAAATGTACAGTACAGATCAACATAACTGAAATCTTTAATAGATTAATACAAAAAGTTTAATTGCAGTTAAAATAAAAACACAGGTTTGGTTGAGCTGGTACCAGACAGTACAAGTATACTTAAATGGTCTGACTGTACACATATGGTGGGACTGTAAGTTCTGGACCATAAAAGTAAGATCCGAATACTGATATGGTCTGGAACATTTATACATGTCTTAAAATTAATATCAAACACATTGGTGTTTTTGAACTTGGTAATAAGTTATGTGATAGAACTATAATGTTTTGGGATATCAAAATCAAAAATATCCCATTTTTACTTTTAATAAAGAAGAAGATTATTGATGTATGTTTAAATGTATATTAAGATGAGACAGCAAGCCAACAACACAAAAAAAAAAGGATAAAACATACATATTTTGTTTGTATCAATGTTATAATTTCCAATATGTTCAAGGTATTTTTTCATTGAAATAAAACACAAATTGAAATCTGTCTGAACTTCAAAAGCTTAAAGAAATATTGTTTCTGTTGTCTGCATTTTGTATAATATATTGCAAATTCTTGTGAATAATGGAATGTTATTATAGTTGTCTAAAGTTTTAACTTTTAACATTGATCTTTATACTGTAAAATTCATAAATTATTGCGTGCATTTATTATTGCGATTCTGTCATTTTAGACTTAAATGCGATTTTAAATTTTACGATTTTGAAAAATCCTGTTTAATCCATATAAAATATTTCATAATACGAGTTTAAATTATTGCGTTTACAACTCCGTTGCATTTTTCGCAATAAAAAAAAACTTGCATTAATTCCGAATTTACAGTATATATATATATTATGTATATAACTTGGGAAAATACCCAAATTTAATAAAGAAGAATAAATTAATTGATTGTTATATGGTATTAGAATAGGAAGATGTGGTATATTGCTAATTTGACAACCCTCCATCAGAGACCAAAGGATGTAGGCCGTTAGCAACTGATGACACTGGACAACCTTTAACAATCAGTAAAATCCATACCGCATAGCTATTTTTATTGAAAATCATATTATTGCTACATGTATGAAAACAATTTTGTATAATCCATTACTTTAGATTTTATTGGTTCTTTTTCAGAAGGATTGATATTCACCACCTAAAATAAATGGAGAAAACATAGAAACAAGACCAGAATAAATTCAAAGAAAAAAGTTGGATCAGTTATTATTTTCATCACTCAGTCAATGATTTGAAGTTCTTTTAAATTCAAAAAAATATTGAAACCACAATAATGTCAAAGTTCTGTGCTGAATGTCCAAAAAGTGGACTATACCATCAAACAATGCTGGATGATAAGAAACTATTAATGTTTTGTGTTGAGGGATATTGTGAAAAAAATAGATTTACTTAAATAGCTACTAGTATGTTAAGCCTAACAATAGAGTTTTTATTGATTTCAAATGGCAAATAATTGTGTTTCAAGAAAGTATTCTATAATTCATGAATAAACATATATTGATACTTACATTATCTGCTTTGTTGTTTAAAAGTTTAGTTTTGAACAGTTAAAGAACAATATGCTAAATTAACATTTCCCAAGAAAAAAAGATATTCAATTAAAAAGATTCATCTTATAATAATTTACTACCAAATAGAATACATTGTAACATACACATTACTGTTTATTTATATCTATATATTTACAATTAGAATCCCATAGGATTTTAATTTGTCCCATGGGATATTAAAAATCCCATGGGATAATAAAAATCCCATGGGATTTTTTTTGTCCCATGGGACAACAAATATCCCATGGGACTACAATAATCCCATGGGACAAAAAAAAATCCCATGGGATTTAACCAAAATCCCATGGGATAATGGTAAATCCCATGGGATTTTGCCCTGTCCCATGGGATATTGAAAATCCCATGTTTTTATAATTCAAATTGCAAAATAAATATGAAAGTAACTGTAGAAAACCAATGAAATTATTGAATCCCATGTAATTCTGCACATTTTGGTTATATACATGATATTGTAGCTCTTGTTTGAGGCGGCGGCGGATTTGCAAATGAGTGTTTTGCAAATTAAAAGTGTCCAGTGTTCAAAATACAGCTAAAGTAAACTATTTTTGAGTTAGAAAAGCCTTAGTATTTTAAAAATTCAAAGTTTTGTAAACAGTTAATTTAAAAGTATTTATTTTACCATATGAATGATAATTCATGTCAACACAGAAGTTGTGACTACTTCATTCCGTAAATAATCACATGTTCAAAAATATTTTGGGTTTGCTTGAATTAGTTTATTGGAACCTTTGCTTGATTATTCAAATTTGCGAACATAACACACCGTTCGACTAAAATTCCTATCCCAATATATCGTTCCATAGTTGTTGGACGTTCATTGTCAGATAAACAAAAGGTATTATGTAAAGAATCGTGTACTAATTCTTGTATGATTTGATCGTAACAATACAAACTAACCACAATTGTTATGATTGGTGAATGTGATTAAGAAAATTCTTAGTTTGACCTTACGAATTCTAAGTCTTTTATCAGTCATTTTAGACGCAATAGCAATAAGTCGAAGGGTTAGATGATGTATGGGTTTCAACAAGACGTTTTTATTGCAAACTGAGTATTATTTTTTTTAAGATAGCATAATTGGAATAATTTCATTTTGCAAAAATAAAAGCGTAGAATATGCTCTAAGCACAGATGCTTAGTTTGGTAATCAGACGTCTTGGGCATAGGTCAACTAGTTTTAAAAGCAGGGATGGGCACGATTACTGAAAAATGTAATCGATTAGATGAATGATTTTTGTGCAATCGATTAATAATCTATTACTCAGATTTTTGTATGTAATCGATTGCAATCGATTACTTTATCAAAGTAATTACATTACTTTTCGATTACTGTCAATTACATTGTTCAAAATTCAAAAACAGATAAAGTAAGTTAAACACAATTATGTTGCTCAATGTTTGTATAGCGGAAATTTATAATTTTACCAAAAACAGCATTTTGCCTACAAATTATAAAACAGTTGTTTTCGAGATGGGATTAGAAATATTAAAACAATCTTGAAATTTTGATTTTTAACATTGCATCAATCACTTTATATTTTAGTTTTTTTTTTTAAATTTTGCTTTCTTACTGACTTAAGTAAGCTTTTTTTTGTTTTACTCATAACAGACTATACCAAACTGTTAAACGTTTGTCTGACTAAAAAAAGATATATGAATTCTTCGACTATATTTTCATCTGAAATTTTTTAATATTTATGTCTAACCGACTGATTTTTTGTCTGACATTTTGTCGGTCCAACAGAGATTGAGATAAACTGTCATTAAAACATGCATATTAAAGCATAGTTAAAATTATATAAAAAAGTAAGATAATTAATTAGTTTAGCTTATTTAAAAGATCAAAATTTTTGTTTATAATGACATGCGTGATTGAATCATTTTGTGTGGATAACCACCCTAACTACAGGTTATAAAACTGCCAATGAAGTACAAATTATATCAATGGGCTAACAAACGTAAATCTCCTTCTTATTTAGACATACAGGAATTGAAATAAATACAAAGTCTGTATTGCATTGATTAGAAGACTTTGATCATCTGATTAGTAAAGAACAGAATTTTGTTCAGATTTTTTCATTCTCTAACCAAACCATAAACAATATATATTTATAGTGTCAAAGGGGGATACATATTCTAAGTTCCAATTCCAACTCTTATTGAAAATTGTAATTAAAGCAATTTTAATACAAATAAGCTTACTACCTTACTACTTTAATATTGTACAGAACTCTTATTGAAAATTGTGCTTACTTAATTTAATGTAGTACAGAACTTAACTGCTTACTTAATTTAATGTAGTACAGAACTTGACTGCTTACTTAATTTAATGTAGTACATATCTTACCTGTTTACTTAATTTAATGTAGTACAGAACTTAACTTAAAACACATTTATTTTTAGAGAACTTTTTTTTATTTAAATCTCATTTCTTATTTCAAATCTATTTTTTTGATTTTTTTTTATATAAACAATGATAAAAGGTCATGAATTATTGATAAGCACATAAATTCATTTGTTTCAAAAGCTATATTAAAATTAATTTTGGTAGAGGATCTGGTTGATCATAATGCTTGAGACAACAGATAGAAATAAGGCAGTTGTAGAAGACAAATTCTTTAAGTCATAAAGATACATTCCATATATTTTTATCTGAACTAAAAAGTTATGAAAACATACTTATTTTCATTTAAAAATAGGTTATATTTCATCATACTATTCCATCTTCAGACATAGACTGAAGCTTCTGTAATAAGAGGGTTTATTTCGACAAAACTATAATGAAACTTGCCTATCTATATGACATGAGTTTTTTTTTCTTAATTTCAAGAACAGTTTTACAAATTTGATGTTGCACCTTAAGCGCGTTCGTGGACACTTCATTTGTAGATCTGTTAAATTTTCCTTTATGACCAATAATGCTCCCAAAAATTAAACTCTTTAAATTCAGTTCACTGATTTTGTTTATAAAAAAGTAGTCTGGGAAAGGAATTTCTAGAATGACAAATCACAATTTAATATAAAAAAAGAAGATGTGGTATGATTGCCAACGAGACAACTATCCACAAAAGACCAAAATGACACAAACGGAGATTGCGATGTAATCAGTGATTTTTATCGACAAATTTCTACTGGTCCGCCGGACCACCAGCTGACAAAATCTACTGGTCCGACGCAAATTTTACTAGTCCCGGGCTACCGGACTAGCGCTAATTTCGACCCCTGACTGTAGGTCACCGTACGGCCTTCAACAATGAGCAAAGCCCATACCGCTTAGTGAGCTATAAAAGGCCCCGATAAGACAATGTAAAACAATTCAAACGAGAAAACTAACGACCTTATTTATGTAAAAAAGAAAAGAACGAAAAACAAATATGTAACACATAAACAAACGACTACCACTGAATTACAGGCTCCTGACTTGAAACTGCAGGCACATACATAAATAATGTGGCGGGGTTAAACATGTTAGCGGGATCCCAACCCTCTCCCTAACCTGGGACAGTGGTATAACAGTACAACATAAGAACGAACTATAAAAATCAGTTGAAAAAGGCTTAAATCATCAGATGGACAAAAATAATTTGTAATTATAGTCAGTTGCTATTTCTAGCCCTTCACGTGTGTACCATAAATTTCAGCTTTATCATATGACTATACCATGACCTAAAATGCAGCCTGAAAATAAGGCGAATGTACTTTAATTAATTGACTTACCCGCGTGTATGTTCTAGTTTTAACTTGACATTTTACGAAGGTTAATTTGTCTCTGCTTGATTTAGAATAAAACAAGGATTATAAGGAGAGAAACATTAATTTCTGAAGGAATCTACATGATTTTTTTGCGTGAACCCCGGAGTTCAAGGGGTTCAGCTTATATATTGGTGAGTTTTGTATGTGTCTTTGAGCTATTCGATATCTCTCAACCGGATGTCGATATGAAATTCCCGGAACGTCTCGAAAGTTTTCGATCATTTATTCTATAGGATTAAACGCCTTTTTAAAGAAATTTATTGGTGTATAAACTCGACCAATTCACTCACAAACAAATAAAAATCCGATACGTTTGTGAGTGACATGGTCCAGTTTATACACAAATAAATTCCTTTAAAAATTGTAGATAAGGAATCTTAAAATAAAATAAATTTTGTTAATGTTAGTGTTATTATCGCCGCCATCTTGTTTATATTGATTACGAAAAGAAGTTCGGTAAACGTCGTCTATCAAAAAATAACCCACGTCAAGATCAAGTACCAGAAGTCCTCTCGGCCAATCACATCAACGTATTCCCTAATATGCAAATCATATTAGAATTATAAGTATTTAACTACTTCTTTAATATGGTCACTCTATGTCTAGGCTACCACATAGCATTGTATATTTCAACAATCAAAGTAAATTGGAAAGTAAAACAATAAAGACTAAGATGCAGTCAAAAAAATCGTTTAAATATTAGAAACTATTTTCCTTTTCACAAAGCATATGTTTTTAATAATGTGAATAAAATTGAGAATGGAAATGGAGAATGTGCCAAAGAGACAACAACCCGACCATAGAAAAAAACAACAGCAGAAGGTCACCAACAGGTCTTCAATGTAGCGAGAAATTCCCAAACCCGGAGGCGTCCTTCAACTGGCCCCTAAACAAATATATACTAGTTCAGTGATAATGAACGCCATACTAATTTCCAAATTGTACACAAGAAACTAAAATTAAAATAATACAAGACTAACAAAGGCCAGAGGCTCCTGACTTGGGACAGGCGCAAAAATGCGGCGGGGTTAAACATGTTTGTGAGATCTCAACCCTCCCCCTATACCTCTAGCCAATGTAGAAAAGTAAACGCATAACAATACTCACATTAAAATTCAGTTCAAGAGAAGTCCGAGTCTGATGTCAGAAGATGTAACGTTTATTAAATATCAAGTATATTGATAACGCATTTATATTTCATGCTTTGAGATGGTCCCTCTACTCGTTGTGTGCGTAGTTTAATCATAACCCTTGGACTTTTTTTAATGACACACAATGATCGAGAAAAAACTGATTATTTCTAAACGCTAACATTATAGATTTATTATTTCAATCATGGCATGAGAAAATGTCGGAAAGCATGAAGAAAATTGGGAAAACGACATTTCTGATAATAATATTTATCTGAAGTCGGATACACACTGGTCAGAGAGCAGTAAGATAATCAAACAAAAGGATTTTTATATAATTTTTGTTTATCTAATTTCACTTATAAATACTACCAGACTAAGAGAATATTCATTGTTAAGGTTAAGTTGAGACTGAATTTACTCCTTATAATTATAGAATATAATCAAAATTTTGATTGTATACGTGCATTATATGTCTCACATGTTTGATCAGTCATTACATTTATGAGAATTATTTGTAACGTATGAGCACCAATGAACAGGGATGCGTACTCAAAATTAGCTAAAAATTTAAATCTAAAATGATCGTGAATAAAAAAAAATACTTGCAGGGTTTCATTTCACATGGATTTTAAATTCTTGCATCTCTCTTAATGTTTTACAGTAATCATAACAAAATTAATTAGTATCATAATGTCGATTATGTTATGCTATTATTATACATTGTAAGTCACTGATTATATTTTGTATAGCAATACTAGAATATTCATTTGAATAATGTAAGACTTTTAAAAGAGATTCATTTGATAAATAAAATGTCCATCCGTAAATACTTGACATGTGTGTTTATTGATATTATAATCAAGCTATTTTCGGAAAAAAGTTCACAAACAGGAATATACGTTTATCATAAAATTTCAATTCTTTATTTTTTCCTTTATTAGTAAAAATATTTGTACTATGATATAGTTTTAAAAACTGTATTCATTGTGTTAACCAGCTATACTAGATGATTCATTCACATTTTCACCCTGTTTATACGTTTACTATCGGTTTGCGTTCACGAAAATTCCGAATAAGGTGTCAATGAATCCAGAGCCGAAACACTTGAGGTAGGTTGTTTGACAATCCGAATTCAACTATTAGATTAAAATATGTGAAGACGCAAATGCGTATTCTTATCAGAGTATTAGTTCATTTATATGCTTTTTAAATACTATTACTTGCGCAAAATACCACGTTCAGGCTTAAATATTAATTTCACTCGCTAATGCGAATTTTCGTTTTTCTGATCTAAATTCAGGACGCGGTAGTAAGAGCTTGACATATGATTGTCAAAGACGATCGTCATTGCTTGCGGTATTCTGACCTTTAGCTGTTTCTCTTTTGTTTTCTTATTTGAGTAATTGGCCTTAAATAAATTTTGACATTTTCGAAATGCTAAGGATTGTCTACCTAAGGAATGGATTACTTAACTTCGTACTTAAGGATGTACTAAGGTGAGGTTTTGAAATTTGTGACAGATGTTCGGACTCCTTGGTGTTTAACCATATGATACAAGGTAAAATATTTTGCCCCATAACACCTAGTTATCTTTTAACATAAGACTCGAAAAAGGACAATCCACACTTAATTCAAGTGAAAGTAATTTCACGATTGATGCTGTACGCAGTACCGCCAGTTTTTAAAAATATATACAGACGGATCTTAAGATAAAAATTCTAATAAAATCTCATGTGCATTTGCAA
Organism: Mytilus galloprovincialis; assembly: GCA_037788925.1. Classification (NCBI taxonomy): domain Eukaryota; kingdom Metazoa; phylum Mollusca; class Bivalvia; order Mytilida; family Mytilidae; genus Mytilus; species Mytilus galloprovincialis. Next base: position 39,630,788 of record CM075333.1, on the reverse strand, counting down.
TACCTGAAATGGGAATAAAAAAAGGCTTCAAACTGCCTAAGAATATGTCAATTTTCACTTGTGAGCTCATGGCAATATTTCTTTCCCTTATATGGTTTGAAGAATTTAAACCAAATAATGTTATTGTGTTTGTCGACTCTTTATCAGCTCTCCAAGCCTTAAAGATCAATTTATTTAAGGTAACAAATTATTTATTGTACGACATTATATTTTTATACAATCAGTTAGTCAAACTAGGTAGCAACATAATATTTGAGTGGATCCCAAACCACGTCGGAATTTTAGAAAATGAAATTGCAGACCAGACTGACCCTATATAAAGAAGACATCAAATGTTTAACAAAAAACCTTATCACATAAGCAACACGACGGGTGCCACATGTGGAGCAGGATCTGCTGACCCTTCCAGAGCACCTGAGATCATCCCTAGTTTTTTGGTGGGGTTCGTGTTGTTTATTCTTTAGTTTTCTATGTTGTGTGATGCTGTTTGTTTGTCTTTTTCAATTTTAGCCATGGCGTTGTCAGTTTGTTTTAATTTTTTGAGTTTGACTGTCCCTTTGGTATCTTTCGTCCCTCTTTAAAACAAATTTGGCAAAAACAGTTGTCAGACAACCCAAAGGGAAGATTACTACACTCCTTCCAAAATAATGTAACATTTAAGATTACTATTCCACAAATGAATAGAGAAAATGAACAAATATTATTCTGATTCAGATCGGGCTTTATTAATGTCAATAAATATCTTCACAAAATAGGGAAAAGCCCGAGTGAAATTTGTAAAAAATGCGAAGTCACAGACGATGTTATACACTTTCTATTAGTCTGCTCAAAATATGATGTGCAACGAAAACAGATGTTTGATAAGCTTAAAAATAATTGAGTCGTAGATCTCTCGTTGAAACACCTTCTATCCGGATACACACACTCTTAGTCCCGGGTATAACTGTCTACGGGAAACGAATATACTTATACGAAAATAAAAAGACTGATCTACATGTATAAGTGTCATTTAGCTTTAGCTTAGATATTATAAAACAAATAATTATGTATTTGGAACTAGTGTATATGAATTATTTCTCAGATGGTCCCTTAAGTTAACTTATATCATCAAGTTACACAACCAGCAAGATTAAAGATAAAAGAAAACTCACCCGATATGAAATGATTTCCTTTTCAATATCCTTAGAATAATCATAAGCAAGTCACAATTGCAATACACACTTCACCTTTGTGTCAGTCCATTGATTGTAATCAAACTGACTTTTCTACCTGTGTCATACATCAATAAATCATTCACCTTTCAAACACCAATACTAATTGGCCATGAAATGCACGTATCAAAATTCAATTTTAACACTCTGATCTATTGAAGATTAGTATACTAGATAAGTTAACAGTACATATTAAGGGAAATACAACGTCACATTAAGATTCTCTACAACGGAAAATTAAAGTCATATTTTTTAAGAAATGAAAACAACAAACACAACACACTATGCTATGATATTCAACAATAGAAACATTTGCTACAGGTTTTTTTTTTATGAAAGTGCCACTAACATATATCCTATTTATTTAACATTATATGTTAAAGGAAAATACAAGATGTCTTTTCAAATTTTCACAATCACTACGCTCATACAGTATTAGAATAGAAACAAGAGTTTAATCCTTTTCTATGACAATAAAATGATCAAATCTAAAATGTGTACTGTAGGATGTCAGTTAGAGAAACACACACAGATTCTTGTATAATTATATATATGCACATCCCAGCACTTCTGTTTCGCTGACATTCTCTGTACTAACAACAAAATCAAACAATGTCATTGTTTTAATGATATACTGGTATTAGATTTTTTCATATTTTACGATTTTTGATCCATATATTCCAAACTAAAAGACAATTCGAAAGAGTTGTTATTGCTTTGGTTCATAAAAAAGAATGGCCAACGTAGATACAAATATCTTGTCTTAGTGAGAGATAAATCCTTCTTTGTAAAGGATCACTCTGATTCAAACAAAAAATTCTCTGAAACTGACATTATCAAGATGCTTGATTTCTTGATTGACAACATATTTGTTACGTTCGGCGGCCTTGTTTTTCAACAGACTGGCGGCATTCAAATGGGAAAAAAAAATGTGCCCTTCTACTTGCCGATTGGTTTCTTTATTATTACGAGGCTGACTTCATACATGAACTCCTAAGGAAGAAAGATAAGAAGTTAGCGATATCCTTTAACTCTACTTTCCGCTATATAGATGATGTTCTTTCACTAATAAATTTAAAATTTGGTGACTATGTGGAACGCATCTATCCCATCGAACTAGAGATAAAGGATACAACAGATACAGTTAAGTCGGCCTCATATCTTGACTTACATCTAGAAATTGACAATGAGGGTCGGTTGAAAACAAAACTTTACGACAAAAGAGATGATTTCAGCTTTCCAATTGTGAACTTTCTATTTCTAAGTAGCAACATTCCAGCAGCACCTGCATACGGGGTATATATATCTCCCAATTGATACGATATTCCCGTGCTTGCATTTCCTATCATGATTGTCTTGATAGAGGGTTGCTGCTCACAAGGAAGCTCTTAAACCAAGAGTTCCAAATGGTGAAGTTGAAATCATTCCTTCGTAAATTTTACGGACGCCATCGCGAGTTGGTTGACCGTTATTGAGTAACCGTTTCACAAATGATATCGGATCTGTTCCTTACGTCGTAACTACAATCCCCTTCCCCTTCATGAATGTGACCTACCGAATGAGACTATTTACCGGATATATAAGCAACACGACGGATGCCAAATGTGGAGCAGGATCTGCTTACCCTTACGGAGCACCTGAGACCACCCCTAGTTTTCAGTGGGGTTCGTGTTGCTTATTCTTTAGTTTTCTATGTTGTGTCATGTGTACTTCTGTTTGTCTGTTTGCCTTTTTCATTTTTAGCCATGGCGTTGTTAGTTTATTTTCGATTTATGAGTTTGACTGTCCCTTTGTATATTTCGTCCGTCTTTTATATATTACATATATGTATATTAAATCTAAATAGAAGATAAAGGGTGTAGATAGGGATGGTTTCGGTAGGGATGATTTCTCGTTGAATGACAGAAGTGTTTTTTTTTTCTCTCGTCAGGGAATGGGGAAGCACTAAATACCAGTATGTCTTTGGAAATTTATTTGGAAAAAATTGACACAACTTGCCGTTATGGAAAAGCAAAAACTACAACCAATCCATATTTAAGGATGCTTTATTTGCTACATCAATCGACGGAGACGTCCTTACATTGGTAGCATTTAACTAGCACATGTCTTATTATATTTTTCTAAATATACTTGTTTTTATAAGTATATCACAGACGACACAAAGGTGAACAAGCAGATAAAATTTCTAAACAATTTTATGAGACCTATCAATAAATAATGCACATTTCATTAGGGACTATCATTTGCTTTTGTTTTCATTTTTTTAGTACATGTACCTTTTGCTATGTGTTTTTTTTTCCGTCTCTGTACAACCTGTTTCGTCAAAGTTTCATAAAATTACTCGCCAAAACCATGAAAACGTAATACTAAAAATGAATTAAGGACTGAAAGTATATATACATAATATTTATGTTATATGAATTTAAGGCGTGATTACTACATAATTAAGCCGCCTACCAAAACCAATAACAACAATAAGAAGTAATATATAGCTCATAAAAGGTCATTTGAGAAAATTTTAGCAGATTCTTGATTTTCTTTATTTTGATTTGAGACCCAAAACAATACCAATGAGAATATAAGGTGAAAGTCCAAGTCAGCCTTTTCCGGTCATAATTTGTTAATCAAATATCTCGAAAAAGAGTTCCATGACCTATCAATATGTATAGCTTATTTTGATCATACGAAACATTCTTAAAAATGCATGCCACAGGGTTTCACTTAACATGAAAATTTTATCTATACAATATCTACAATGAGTAAACTTTTTTTAAGACAAATTCAATAAAGAGTTAATTATATGACGGAAACTCGATATAAAGACATAATAGATAAAATAAATGCATCCAGATTATAAAAAGAGTGTTTAAATCTATTTTTTGTAATTGGTTATTGCAATTTGCGCAATACATCCGGTTTGTACAAACTGAGAGTTAAAATATGTATATGAAAAAAAAGGTCCACAATCCCAAGTAACAAATGAAATAGTCCATCTTGAAAATTCATGTTTAAAAAGTATACTAGTATATAGATATAGGGAGATGTGGTATGGGTGCCAATGAGACAACTCTCCATTCAAGTAACAATTTATAAAATTAAACAATTTTAGGTCAAGATATGGCATGCAAGACGGAGCTTTGGCTCACATGAAACACATTTCTATTCACAACTATCCAACATTACTTTTTAACTGACGTGCAAGAATGTACACACTATTGAATATTCTTAATAAAGGTAGTTCAACTTCATAATTATCTTCTTCTATATATAGTCAATTATTTCAATTCAAAAAAAAAAAAAAAATACAGCAACAATCTTTTGGTGATCAGTCAGCGGTCTTGTGTTCACGTATTGCTTTTCTTTTTCTAAAGAACGCAACTTGTTTTTTCGTTTATATGATACGGCAGGATAAAACGAACGGTGTTTTATACTAAATTTATACGATATAGAAGGATAAAACGTACGGTGACACCCTTTTTTCTTTGATGTTCTGAAAGAATTTTTTAATAGCAAACTACTCGAAAATTATGCAAAAGTATATCATATAGTTTACCTTTTATTCACATTACAAGGTTTCTATTATTGTAATTATCTTTTGAACATATCATAATATGCCAAGTATAATCAAAATCTATCATTTTTCGTGTACTAGTATACACGTATAATACTACCTAATAGGCCATCCTTTTTGTCATAAATGAATATAATTAATTAAAAGTATGAGATCAAACTGTCGATAAAACTTCATTAAATTTATAGTTGAATAAATTTTAAAATGTTATCATCAAACCATGCATAATATATACTTTTATTTTGTCAAATTCTTTTTTCTGGTCTTTAAAGTTTGACAATTGCAAGTATATATTTTGTTTTCACTTTTTTTTTGATAGTATTTTTGTTCAATTTCAGCTCAGGTGAAGCAGCAATTAGGGTTACTTGACATTAAATTGTCAGATATTGAGATGAAACTGAAGGAATCTGAAAACGAAGACAATTTAAAAATCTCTCGTTTACAAAAACAAATAAATGACACTACTGCTCTAGGTAAATATGAAACGTTGTAATGAATAAATAAATGTACTCTCTTTCTTACAAATCCCTTGTTCTGCTCAAATTTGAAGTATTATTCGCTGAACTGAAATAACTATATCTAAAACCTTAGATATAAAAAGAAGATAAGGTATAATTGTCAATGAGACAACTCTTCAAAAGACCACAAATAACACATAAATTAACAACTAGGTCATCGTACGGCCTACTCTAATGAACAAAGCCCATATCGCATAGTCGGCTATATATTAGATTTCATCAACACGAATACTTGCATTACAGTACACAAAACAACCACCATACTGTTGAATTTTAGAATAGCTTGCACTAGATGAGCATGAACGTATCATATTTCTAAACTGACTTGAAATAGAATGAAAATAAATGTTTCATTGATACGGCGCGGATCATCCACTGCACATCCGTATACAAAGTATTTTGCTATTAAATTTCTGTTATTTTTTTTATCATTGGCATCAAGTGGAAGGCTGTACTTACTAAAAGAGCACACAAATCACACTTTAAATTAGACAAACTAAAAGAGCACTTAAATCACACTTTAAATTAGACAATGCAGAATTTTTCAAACGACTAACTATTTAATCTGTTATACACTAATAATTTTTGGGCCCTTTATAACTTGCTGGTCGATGTGAGCCAAGGCTCAGAGTTGAAAACCATACTTTGATCGGTAATGGTTTACTTTTACAAATTGTGACTTGGATGAATAGTTGTCTCATTGACATTCATACCATAATTCCTTGTATCTATTTATCTACTTATTGATATAACTATATACACACAACATTGTTATTGATAATGAGCCTATTTCCGTGTTTTAAACGCTCTCGTCCTTTATCTTTAAAAAGAAAAACATGTTTCATATATCTCATCGTGTATTAAACATTGTAACGACTATACAGTCTTGCAATTGTCATTCAGACTTAGTATATTACACAGACGATTAATTCAGAAATAATAAACCTCTGTCCTTGCCGTTTTTCCTGTTTACAAAACTTAAGGATATATCATTCTTTGAATTGAATGTCATCATGTATTTTTTATGATTGCAACAATTTCAATAAGCAAAATAAAAGCGAATAATGCACCTTTAGCAATCCAAGTTCAATCCACCATCTTCTACTTTGCAAATACCTGTACTAAGTCAGGAATATGACAGTTGTTGTCCATTCGTTTGAAGTGTTTTATTTTATTTGTTTTTGCCATTTGATTAGGGACCTTCCGTTTTGAAATTTCCTCGGAGTTCAGTATTTTTGTGAATATTTCGATATTCAGACATTATGGGCTAAGTTCAACGAGTTTTAAAAACATAATAAATGTTGTCAAAATCCAAAATACCTTTCAATTACGTATAAATTGTCGAAAGGTAGCATGGTTGAGTTTCGCCATCTTATAAAAAGAGGAACACAATCAGGAAAGTTTTCAATCAAGTCAACATAATTTGATGCAGAAATGCAATCAAGAATTGTGAACAATTATACCACTTTAAATTTATCTTTGTTTGTTTTGAAAATAAAATAAGGATGATATATGGAGTTTAAACAGAAATTGAGTAAAATCTGAGAAAATCTTCATATATTTTTTTTCTATTTATGTTGTACCAGGTAAAGAACGTTCGTTGGCATCCAAGTATCTTTGTGATTTTATTTTTTTCCACTACCTGTGGTTAGTGACCTATTATGTTTTTGTTATAATTTGAATATATCACAACAAGCCAAATATTTGCTACTTCATGCCAAATATAATAAAAAAATAATTTTTATTCGAGTACGCAGCGACGTTAAGGGCGTTTCGAAAAAATTCCCATTTTATACACAGGAAAAAGCATATTGAACTCAAAGTTAGTTTTGTTTGCCTATAGGCCAAAAATGCACGTTAAAAGCGTAAACAGAGGAGAAAATATCTATTCTGAATTGCATTCCAAACTTTTATTTATAGAAAAATATAAATACATTGGTGTCACGTGACTTCAAACTGAAAGTAATGACATTTCCCAAATAAGTCAAAAGGGCAGGTGCAAGATGAAATCGGATCGCCCTGGTTTTGGGCTCCCTGTAATCGGGATAACTTATTTTACTAGAAAAGTGCTGTGCCTAGTTTGATAGCAGGGGTTTTGTAAATAAAAAACAATAAAACGTGGAGAATTTTTTCGATTTATTGACTTTTTGGCACTTCGGGTTCTGAAATTTCCTTTAAACGAACGCTATATAACTAGGCACAGCACTTTTTGGAAAATTTGAAATGTCGCCTTTCTACCAATACCAGAATCAAGTGGGTTGGTATAGTTCTTGCACCTGCCCTTTTGAATTAATTTAACATGTCGTAGCATTATCGTCTTGAAAGGCGAGAGAAAAACGTTTGAATGACGCGGCGGAAGTCGGATCGGCTGACGGAAAAACTAAGTGTTTTTTTTGTACTCGCCGTCAAGCGTTTCATAATAAGCCTACGTCTTGTTTGGGCAGATAAACACATATTCTGTTATTGCTTGCTTAATTTATTGAAGTTTCAAATTCATAATTGTTTCTATTTCAGAGATTTTTTAATTGTGATAGGCAGGACTTTCATAAAATAGAATATTTACATCTTCTTGCATTCCATCTCTTGTGCAAATGGCAGAGGTGCCACCCGTGGGATTTAGATGGGCTCTGACCCCTTTGTGTGTGAACCCGTTATGTCGCACTTAATTAATAACTTCCATTATTGTTGGGACATGCACCCCCCTTTTTTGTCCAAGTCCGGAATCCACATCTCGGGTCCTAGTGATGATCTCATTTTGCAAGTGCAAGTATATTGGGAACTATTATCATTTTAATCAAAAAAGTGGGGTTTTTACAAACTTTATACCAAAATTCAGGATTTATTTTTTGCTCTTTGTCATTAATAATATTTAATTAATAAACATAAACTCCTACCTGCATATAAATATTCAGATTTACTAGTTGAATATCTCCTGTTACTCAAGTGCGCCTGGTATCAATTTGTAAAACATGATAGGGAGGTCTTTTTGAATTTATTCTGTAGGGACTAGGTGATTTTTTTGCATCACTGAATATGAATTTTCACCAGTCGCCAGGGCAGTATTTTTTATGGCTTGCTTTTTTTTTTAATGATGTCCCTAGTGAATTTCTACATTTTCTTGGACAGAATCTTCCTTTTCATTCCATCTTAAAAAACAATATTTTACTAATTCTAACAGTCTTACAGTTACTTGGTAACTTTTTTTTCTGACCTCCCATTATTAATTTAATTCTGGTTGAAAGCACACAAAAGCATTAACAATTCTGTTTTCCTCGAATGAGTATACGTAAGTTTGAATATTTGCACAAACGTATCTTTTTTGGGGTATTATTAAAGGATTAGAAGCTATGGCGTTGAGTATCTGATACTTAAAAAAAATGTTCCTTGAGCTCTCATGGTTTCCATGTATGCATATACAATGTATAACTAAAAGTAAATTTTAATCGCATCTGTGAAAAAATCCACATCCGATTAGTTTCAGATACTTGTACATGTATATATGTACCTATGATTCAATCAGCAACCTTGAGTGACACATACATTTACATGTATACATTAGCCAAAATTTTTCAACCTGTAGTATATATTTGTACCAAGAAGTTGGAAACAGTGACCCATTTGTTCTGCCGCTGATTTCATATTAAATTCCTGCCTACCAGCAGGCCAGTGTCAACCAATACAAACGGACAGCCAAGAAAAAACTAAAAGTGCTTACATGTACATGTACGTCTCATTCAGCACAATCATTTTTTTTTCATTATCAAGTGCCATTATATTTCAAGGTTCATATTAAACATGATAAAATCAGAAAACTGATTTCCCCATCACCTGCTGAGATATATTGGAGGCTACTGAATGGTACTTTTTTTCTGTCAGAATAAAAGAAATTCTATGTACCAGTACATGTACATAATACTTTTTTTGTTCTTCCCTCTCCAGGATTATATAATGTACATTATATATTATATATGTATCATTGTTGAAGGCTGTACGATTACCTAAAATTGTAAATTTCTGTGTCATTTTGGTCTCTTGTGAAGAGTTGTTTCATTGCCATTGGCAATCATACAGCATCTTCTTTTTTAAGTACATGTACATGTATATATAATATACACATTCAGAAATCACTAAATTAATCACAGTTCTTACAAAAGTTTCAGGTGAATGAATCATGACATAGGGGATAGGACAAAATAGTCATCATGGAAATTAAAATGACATACATGTATGAATGCTTTAATGTATAAAACTACTGCCTTCCATGCCTACCAAATATTATTGACAAGGGTACCATCAGTGGTTAATCTTTACCTGACCTAATCACAATCATGACAAAAAGTAAAATTACTTAATTGTAAATCAAAACTTCATTGACAATTATACCACATGTTGTTATCTTTAAATCAAAATTCTAGCTGTATTACAAAAATATGCATGGAATTTCAAAAAAAGAAGAAAGCAATTTCTGTCTGTGTTGAGGTCATGCTGTCTCATTGCCATACATCACATCTTATGCAAAACATGCTATATATAAGAATCTTTAGTCTACTAATACTGTGAATATTCCATCAAGTTTTCAAGTTTATATAATTATAATGTATATCCTTCAAATAGACTCAAAAAAGTGCGAGTAAATTTAGTCCCAAGATAATAATAATTTATATTAAACAATGCCAGGACAATAAACATGATAAATGTGAGATTTATTATTGCAGTTACAGAAAATCCTGGATACAAATAATGCATTGTAATACCATCATTTAAATAAATTTATATTTTTTTATGCCAAACATTTACAATTATCATGTCATTAATTTATGTCATTATATAAATAACCAATTTTAGTTTAGACAAGAACAAGAAATGAAAACATTGCATTTTCTGATTTCCAAGTATAAACAAGCTACATGTATGTACATGAGATACACATCTTCATGTACAATACATATATACATGCATGTACAAAATGGAAATACCCATAATTATTTTGTTCAAAATTAACCATTATGTGGCTGTTATACAGATGTTTTGCTCATTATTGAAGCCCAACATCAATATCATACGACTTTCAGATGAACAACTGCATGATTACAACACTGTTTTATGCTTTTGAACTTTTTGTACACCTACAAATGTAGGCCTGTATTCAGTGTTTATATGAAATGAAATAGAAAAATTATAAATCATGATAAAATATGATTTTCTTGTTCATGTTGTTCTCTCATGTCTCTGCAGGTGGCCAATACATGTATATAAACAACTATTTTTTCCCTGATGGAGAGTTGTTTCATTGGCAATCTGAGTGAATCAATTTTTTTTTATATGCCATATTCTTACTTTTATCATTACATGTACATGTAACTCAAATTAGTGGTGTGTCAGTGAATTGTATGCCTACATGCATATATGTATATCGCATGTATATCTGTAGGTAGGATTTATGTTTAAATCAAATAACTTTATCTTATAATTACTCCCTGTCATGCCTGTAATTGCCAAAAAATAACTAAACACTCATATTAAAGTCTTATAAATAAATATATTTCCTTCTTTCAAATTCATCTGAATGTCATACATGTCATATGTTCATCTGTAGATCTCTAATAAACTACTTGGTTAGATATTGCATATTTTTCAAATATTTCACGAAAGAGACCACAAATTAAATCCATGAAACTGTTGCAACACATTTTTTTTTAAATGTAATCCTTTTTAGAACTCCAATTGTAAGAAATATACAAAGTCTCCAAACTGCCTGTATTTAGAATTCATTTCAACTGAGGAAAAAGCTCTCTCCGATGGTAAACATCAACTTTAATGATCACGATGATGAAAAAGAAGCTAAATATTCCTCTGTCTCACTGCATCAAAACACTAAACTCCAATTCAACTGGGTCTTGAAACAGCAAATGCTTCTGCTTAGTACATGATATACATGATATAGAATTGCTGTCTTTTTTCTTCTTTTCATTGAAATATTTGGTGGCTTTCCAAACAAATTTTAATCAGATTTTCGGTATTAAATGGTCATGATGAGTTATAAATAAGTAACTTTCTTCTGCTGTCTCGGTACAGGTGATCATCATTGCTGAAATATGAAAATGCAAATATAATGTACATGTATATATATTTAAATGAAATGTTTAACATGATATTTATGATTAAAGTATTAAAAAGTAAGTGCAAACATATTTCTTCAAGAAGTTACTGTTAAAATGCAAACAACATAATTCCCTGGTCTTTATTTAATAACATGAATAATAAAATTGAGAAAGGAAATGGGGATGTGTTAAAACAACAACAACCCGACAATAGAGCAGACAACAGCCGAAGCCACCAATGGGTCTTCAATGTAGCGAGAAATTTCATTAAACATTTGAACAAGGATGTAATTTTTCACACACATTTTAATAAGGTGCACTACTTTGATAAAACTTTAAAATAAAATGAGTTATATTTATTGAGATCAGAATGTGAGTTCCATTATTGCAATATCCAAAATGCAAATTTGCTATATAAAACATTACAATAACTTCTGAATATACATCATACATGTACATTAATATTCTTACAATGTAAGAAAACAGAAATTTATTTGCACAAATTAAACAAGAATGTGTCCCCAGTACACGGATGCCCCATCCGCACTATCATTTTCTATGTTCAGTGGACCATGAAAATGGGGTTAAATCTCTAATTTGGAATTAAAATTAGAAAGATCATATCATACAGAACATATATACTAAGTTTCAAGTTGATTAGACTTCAACTTCATCAAAAACTACCTCGACCAAAAACTTTAACCTGAAGCGGGACAGACGGACGGACGAACGAACAGACGGACGGACGCACAGACCAGAAAACATAATGCCCCTAAATGGGGCATAAAAAACACTCACTAGCATATACAGTAGTTGTCTTTTGTTTATGTAATTTATATGTGTTTCTTGTTTTTTTTTATATAGATTAGACTGTTGGACTTGGTTTTACCGTAAGAATGGTTTTACACTAGTAATTCTGGGGCCCTTTATAGCTTTAAGTTCAGTGTGAGCCAAGGTTTCTTGTTGAAGGCCGTACGTTGACATATAATGGTTAACTTTTATAAATTGTTATTTGGATGGAGAGTTGTCTCATTGGCACTCACACCACATCTTCCTATATCTATAGACTATCAACCCCTCCACATTCTGTATGCATGTGCCAGCTGTTATTCAGTGGTTGTCTATGTTGCTGTGTTACATATTAGACTGTTAGTTTTCTCCTTTGAATTGCTAAAAAATACATTTGCAATTTAGGGGCCTTTTGTAGCTGAATATGCAGAATGGGCTTTGCTCATTGTTGAAGGCCATACAGTGACCTATAACTATAGTTGTTAATTTTGGTGTCATTTGGACACTTGAGGAGAGTTGTCTCATTGTACAAAAGTTAGCTGATTGTAGGATAAAACAATTTACCTGTGTATAAAAATAAAACTCTCCAATTTCAAACCATCACTTTATATTTCATCAAACCTGGAATGGCATACTAGAATGACTAGTGTATCTTGAAATTAACAGGTAAGCTGAAAGAAAAGGTAATCATTTAATTACAAACAGATACTTTTTTAAATATTAGGAACATAAACATGTGTATAATGATTCAAATAACTGTTAAATAAAAAAATAACGTCTGCCACGTGCACACAACCCTTATTAGATCGCAGGATTTCCTTCATAGATACATGTATAATGCCCATTTTTTCTTGGATTTCTAGAATTATACAAAATAGAGATCTGCCATGAACACCTTGTATCACCAGTACAGCGGATATAGTTAATACTTACCAGGGGTGGATCCAGCCATTTTAAAAAGGGGGGTTCCTAACCCAGGACAATGGGGGGGGGGGTCCAACTACATGTCCCCATTCAAATGCATTGATTGTCCAAAAAAAAAGGGGGTTCCAAATTTTTCATGTATATATGGTTTTTTTTTATATTTTATTCCGAAAAGAAGCGTTGTGTACGGTGTTTAGCTGACCACATAAATCTGTCTGTATGGTGCACAGTCATTGATAGTTAAGTTGCTGCACACCCACACAAAAATATTATTTTCATACTCGTTTTTTAACCAAAAATGTTCAAGGAATGAGTAATCACAGGTCGGTTTATGATTGGTAACTATTACTTTTGTCCTGTTTTAGCCTTCTTTAAGGTAAAACATGTAAATGTCTCGACAATTATATGGAAATTGAAAGTTGGTGTTGACATACACAACTATTTGCGCATTTACAAGTTAATTGTTCCTATATATATATATTAGAATATAAAATATGTCTTTAATATAAATATGAAAAAATCGATGCGAAAATTATTTTGGAGCAGGAATTTCAGATGTTGAAAACTGTACACTGAATGTTGATAAAACAAAACAAAGATTTCGTTACCATGTCAGTTCAAAAACGATCATGCCCGCTTGGTTAGTAACTATATCAACTGTACGATGATACACAGTGATAATTGGCAAAAAAAAAATACATGTACATGTATACATGGTATATGTCTGTTTACAGTTACTCGACTGACCCTAATTTGAGCGCTGACTCAAAGCTATTTTATTCCTGTAATTAAGTGAAAAATTTATAAAACTCGTGTCAAAAGCGAAGTAAGGGTTGCCAATAAATTTAATCAATTGCCTGATACATCCCAATGTTCACAATCGTGAATATGACAGCTGTTCTAAGGAAACTTGCAACTCGTGTCATAAAATAAAAACTTCACCCCCATTTTTCCAACCAATAACCAAGGGAAATAATCCAATCATTAAAAATACGAGTAAACTCGGCCCATGGACAACTGAGACCATGGCACAACTCAAAATCATGCACAAAAAAGGAAAAGAAAAAAAATAGTAAAAGTGAAATACTGACCTACCTACCCTATATATATTGATGATATACATGTAAGATTGTAACCTTAAACAGACAGACTGACATGGCCATATATACAAGTGTGGTCATTTTAGCTCTTCTTTATACATGTCTTAAATCAATTTTCATGATTAACTAGAAATACTGAAATCACTGCCTGTAATAGCCAGCCCCTCCAAAATATAAAATCTAAAACAAACACCTGAATCTCTGTGAGCTACTGCTCACTAATAATATTCCCATACCCTTAAAGTATAAGGTTAACAGAAAGTTATTGAGTAATGAATCTGAAAAAGCATGACACAGTATAACTGACTCTGACATGCATGTATAAACTCTGAAGCCAAATTTCAGAAATCCTTGTAACATTCCTGCAAACAGTGCTATGAAAATATTCATGGGACGGACTGACCTAAGGATATACAGACAGTAGTAAAACAGTATGCCCCAACTTTTTTAAATACTAAAAGTGGTGCCGGGGTACATGTACAAATATAAAAAAAATTGCCAACAGTGGCACAGTTCATGGATTATTTTTTGAATAATATTAAAATCCCATAAAGAGAATGAGTAAAATCTAAAAATATTCATTGTATAAAAAATCATAAGGGATCATTTCAGCAAATTTTCATGAAAATTTGTTCAAACGGTTTAAAGTCATTATTTGAAAAACGCGATAATTTCGACCCTTTATTACGAATAATGTCCCTATACATGTAGTACTCAAAAACAAGATATAAATTATATGTTATAGAAATGTGAGAATGGAAATGGAAAATGTCACCAATGGGCAGGGGCAGATCCAGTTATTTTAAAAAGGGGGGTTCCTAAACCTGGACAAAAAAAAGGGGGGGGGGGGTATTTGTGTTCCTGATGCCTGGTTTGTATAACTGTTACAAATGAACACTTTCGTGTTGTATTTTATTTTGTCTCAGCGGCTTATGGTAGACTTACTTTCAGAGCAATAAGAATATGAGACGCCCTTAATCTACAGGTTCCTACAAAGAAATGTCTTTCTCTGTTAAGAATTTAAACAACTTTCTTGCAAGCAGGCTCCCCAAGAAAATTTTATAACTTGATATATGAAGATGTGGTGTGAGTGCCAATGAGACAACTCTCCATCCAAATAACAATTTAAAAAGTAAACCATTATAATGGTGAAGTTGAAATCATCCCTTCGTAAATTTTACGGACGCCATCACGAGTTGGTTGACCGTTATGGAATAACCGTTTCACAAATGATATCGGATATGTTCCTTACGTCGTAACTACAATCCCCTTCTCTTTCATGAATTTGACCTACCGAATTAGACTATTTACTGGATTTGTAATCACATAAGCAACACGACGGGTGCCGCATGTGGAGCAGGATCTGCTTACCCTTCCGGAGCACCTGAGATCACCCCTAGTTTTTGGTGGGGTTCGTGTTGTTTATTCTTTAGTTTTCTATGTTGTGTCATGTGTACTATTGTTTTTCTGTTTGTCTTTTTCATTTTTAGCCATGGCGTTGTCAGTTTGTTTTAGATTTACGAGTTTGACTGTCCCTTTGGTGTCTTTCGTCCCTCTTTTAAAGTACAGCCTTCAACACAGAGCCTTGGCTCACACCGAACAACAAGCTATAAAGGGCCCCAAAATTACTAGTGTAAAACCATTCAAACGGGAAAACCAACGGTCTAATCTATATAAACAAAACGAGAAACACGTATATATTACATAAACAAACGACAACTACTGTACATCAGATTCCTGACTTAGGACAGGTGCAAACATTTCCAGCGGGATTAAACGTTTTAATGGATCCAAACCTTCTCCCTTTTCTGAAACAATAGCATCCCTTCTGTTTAACGGGATATATACATGTATAGCTTAAAAACACGAAATCCCTGGCTTAAAAATACAAAATCTGGAGGTCCGGAAATTCGAAAAAAGAATTCCCGGATCCTGAAAGGGTCAATCCCCAAATCCCAATCTAAAAACACCCGGTCCCAGAGTCCTGATAAAGGTCCTATCCCCCCTCATAATTATTTGGACTAGGGGAGGGGTACAACATATGTTAAGCTCCAGATTACGTGTTTCAGGTTCCTTTTGAGCAAGTATGTATGCACCCCTGTGCTCCAAATTAATAGCTCCACGATATCATTATTATTTGGATTAGAGCAATATGTACCCAACCAGGAAATTAATGACAGGTACTGAGGTAGGCAGGACACATGCGAAACGATAATTAGAAACGAATTTCGGGGTAAACGATGAGAATGGGCCCTTGGTATAATGCTGGGAACTTGTTTCATTCGATATCTTGTTCATTTATTGACGAGACTCGAAAGATAACTTAAATTTCAGCTATTTGTTGCGGTCTTGTTTTGGTTTGACCACGTGTATGTCATGCTTGCCCTCATTGGACTCGTTTTTATCTAATAGTATACAGTTTTTCGCCATCTGGGGCGAATGAGAAACACAACAAGCAACATATGTTTCATAATAAATACATGTCTTGTGGCTCACACTTACTTTTCTGGCTAGATTTTCACGTAGAAGTGAAAATAATTTTCGCTGTAATTTCTTTCCATTCTGGAAACTGCAAACATCTATTTGACGTCGATCGTCTTCTCATTGGTTGATCCGATGGGTCCAAAAGCCGACAATCTCGCCAAGAAAAACAGCTATTGTAACTGTTTTCATAATAATCCAGGCACAAACATACAATATTTGTATTTCGATAAATAAATTACATCATATTAATAGCCGTTTTTAGTTAACAGGCATGTATGTAATTTGATTTCATACATTTTCATCGATAGACGCAGCCTCCGCCATTGATGAATATATGAATAAATAATGAGGTCCTTACGGGGTTATCTGCCCCTGAAAATATCTTATGTAAATCGCCTTAACATCGCTGCGTATACATGTTAACAACAACCTTCTTTTTATTAAATCACACTGTATATAAACCTTAGTAGATCAATTGAAAACATTATAAAATGTTACCATCGAGCCGTACATACAATGTAGCATCAACTTTTAATTTCTTTATTTTTTAATTCTGACCTTTTAACTGAGGATAGAAATTAGTTACAATTCTGAAAGTATAATTGGTTTAATTTTAGCTCAGGTACAGAAGCAATTGGGAAAACTTGACATTAAATTGTCAGATATTGAGATGCAAATGAATGAATCTGAAAACGAAGGAAGTTTAAAAATATCTCGTTTACAAACACAAATCACAGATAGCACTGCTCGAGGTAAATATTAACAACTATAATAAATCAATAAATATACCCCATTTCTTGCAGATCCGTTGTTCTGCTCCATTTTGACGTCTATGTTGATGATCTCAGTTTACTATATCTCAAACGAAGGAACATTGAACCTCATCAAAACGTAAACTTAATTACAGTAAAAACAACAAAAAAAAAAAAAAAAAAAAAAAAAATATCATGCGGTAGCATTTTAGACTAGTTTGCATAAGATAAGCATGAACTTATCATATTTCTAAAACTGGCTTGAAACAAAAATGAGTTTGAAATCAATTATTCATTCAGAATACTTAGGACCCAATGGTATCATTTCCTTATCAATGTTTATTTTTCTATTTATGCGGCGCGGACGATCCCACTTTAGAGTGTTTACCGAACTTCAACAGCACATAAGCATTTGAGAACAACATATTTTGCAATTAAATATACCACTAGTTTTAACCTAGGTTCACAAGTGGAGTACCGCACTAGCAACAAAAGCAAACAAATCACACTTAAAATTTATAAAATATATTATTTTCCAATCGATTACCTATTTTTATGCATATTGATATAACAATAGACAGCTACCGTCGTAATTGATAATAAAGTTATATACGTTCTATTCACTGAAAGGAAAACAGGTATCATATATCTCATCTTGAACAATGTTGAATTGAACAATTTAACGACTATAATGTCTTGCAATTAACATTTAGACTTTAATTAGTATGTTACATAGGCGATTAAATCAGTAGTAATAAACTAGTGTTCTGGTGTTTGATAGTCCCAGGATCTCATTTCATTTGAACGACATGCCGAGACATTTTTGAGACGATTATACTAGGGGATCTAAAGAGCCTGCGTCGCTCACCTTGGTCTATGTGCATATTAAACAAAGGACACAGATGGATTCATGATAAAATTATGTTTTGGTGATGGTCATGTGTTTTTAAATCTTACTTACTGAACATTCTTGCTGCTTATAATTATCTCTATCTATAATGAACTTGGCCCAGTAGTTACAGTGGGAAACATTTTTTTTTTAAATTGACTTTAAAGGACAATAACTCCTTAAAAAAATTAACGGTACCAATTTTCTTGCACCAGATGCGCATTTCGACAATACATGTCTCTTCAGTGATGCTCGTGGCCAAAATATTTGAAATCCAAAGCTTATATAAAAGATGAAGAGCTATAATCCAAAAGGTCCAAAAAGTATAGCCAAATCCTTAAGGGGTCAATTGACCATTTTGATCATTTCACTTATTGGTTGGTCTTACTTTGCTGTACATTATTGCTGTTTACAATTTATCTCTATCTATAATAATATTCAAGATAATAACCAAAAGATACAAAATGTTCTTAAAATTACCAATTCAGGGGCAGCAACCCTACAACGGGTTGCCTGAATGGTCTGATAATTTTAAAGCAGATAGATCTTGACCTAATTAACAATTTTATCCCATCAGATTTGCTCTAAACGCTTTGGTTTTAGAAGTATGAGCCAAAAACTGCAGTTGACCCTTATGTTCTTTTTTTAGCCATGTTGGCCATCTTGGTTCACGGGCAGAGTCATCGGACACAATTTAAAAACTAGATACCCTAATGATGATTGTGGACAAGTTTGGTTAAATTTGTCTTATTAGTTTCAGATAAGAAGATTTTTGTAAAAGATTAAAAAAAATTGTAAAAAAATGAATATAAAGGGCGATAACACCTTTAGGGGTCAACTGACCACTTTGGTCATGTTGACTTATTTGTAGATCTTACTTTGCTGAAAATTATTGCTGTTTACATTTTATCTCTATAATGATATTTAAGATAATAACCAAAAACATGAAAATTTCTTAAAATTACCAATTCCGGGGCAGCAACCTAACAACGGGTTGTCCGATTCATCTGAAAATTTCATGGCGGAAAAATCTTGACCTGATATACAATTTACCCCTCATGTCAGATCTGCTCTAAATGCTTTGATTTCAGAGATATAAGCCAAAATCTACATTTTACCCCTATTTTTCTATTTTTTCCCATAGCGGCCATCTTGGTTGGATGGCCGGGTCACTGGACACCTTTTTGAAACTAGATACCCCAATGATGATTGTGGCCAAGTTTGGTTAAATTTTGCAAAGTAGTTTCAGAGAAGATTTTTGTAAAAGTTAACGACGACGACGGACGCCGGACGCCAAGTGATAAGAAAAGATCACTTGAAGGGTCGGGTCAGCTAAAAAAGCATTAATGTCAAAGTAGCTGAATGACTCATTTCATTACATGTTCAACCTCATAAACATGTTATGCGCATGGTAAATGGCAACTATGGTTACCAAACGTAAGATGTTTTCAGTGTTTGTGGACAGTATTTCCCAATGAATACCATCTTTATACGTAATAACAACCATATCACTGATATGATTGAGTTAATACATCGATGGACAAGTGAATGGTTGTCCATTTAACTGCACAAACGATCTATATATATAAAAAAATTGAACTGCAGTTTTAAAATTTGACTAATGATATAAATCGATTTTTTTCACAAATCAGATAATTTAATCTCCTAGAATATCAAATATCGTAGTTATTTTCGTTTAGTGCGTTTTTGTTTTGAGCTACTGAAGGAAATCATAGAATTCTACATTTTAAGAAATTATTTAATGATTGTTATTTAGTAAATATGTTTCTGCATACTAGTTTTCATAAAAAGATATCAATTATTGATAAATCGGAATTGTTCTTAAAAGGATCTATAAGGAGAGTTTATGAAAACGGTAAAATAAACCCAGACATCAAGTCAACATTAATATAGCATACGTTTGCGTTTTTATAATCATGATAAATGATGAAGATCCTCCGGGACTTCATTATTACTTACCATTACATTATTTGGTCTCAGGTAGTTAGTTAAGTACTTCATCTAGCAGTAAAGTGAATATACTCTGTCATTACGTTAGTATTAGCATTTGTTTTCAAAATTACTAAAACTTTGAAAATTTTATACGTATTTCATTGAAAAAATACCATACACTACTACAACATTTTTTTTCAGTTGGTTTTACAGCATACGGCCGGACATATGGTACAAGATCACCTGGTTATCAGTTAAAATTCCCTTTAATCAGATCTTCCATCGGCATATCCAACTTAGCATCTATGAGGAATAGTGGGAAGTTTGTTTGCGAGAAAAAAGGACTTTATCTAGTCACTGTTACAGTAATGGCTTGTTCTGCAGGCAGAGCTGCATTTAGTATTTATAAAAACCATTGGGAATATCTGATATGTTATATAGGACGCTCTGATTACTCTAAACAAGATTGCCATTCAGGAGTGGGCACAGGAGTAGTTGTACTTGGAGTTAATGATGTTGTATACGTTAGAGTACGAGACACCAGTATAATACTTTATGAAAACTGGTCATCATTTTCCGCAGTTAAATTAAAATAAATTATTTTAATAGCATAGATTGGCGAACTCATGCCGTTTTATCTATAGGGAATTTATTGGTTTTTTTTCTTTAAGTAAAGCTCTTTAATGTTAATATTTTTAGCTTTTACCTGTCTAAATAGGACCTATGGTGAACAGTTACGAGTGTTTAAAATTTCCAATTCATCCCCTTTTTTTAATTCAAGGTGGCCGCCATTTTTTAGACATTGAAGTCTATTTCCGAAAGCTAATAGTTATCAAAGGTACCAGGCTTGTAATTGGATACGCCATGTGTGCGTTTCGTCTGTATAAGACTCATCAGAGACGCTCAGATCAAAATAGTTAAAATAGCCAAACAAGTATAAAGTTGGAGATTTTTGAATAAGAAAATCGTATTGTTCATAGTTTTGTAAACAGTAAATTTATAAAAAGACCATATAATCACAAATTTTATTGAAATTGGAAATTTTTTATGAGATAAGATTTGCAGACTTTTAAAGCAATTTTATGAACTGAATATCTGACTTGAAACATAATATTATGAATGAAGTCTCTGACAAAAAAAAAAAAAAAAAAAAAAATACCTTACTCAAATATTCTCAAAATATTGTACAGTAATTTCTACCTTTTTATGTACATACATGTAAATTATAGTGTTCATCAATTGTGATTAGAGATTTGATTGTATTTTTATACAACAGTCAACAGTAGTTATATTCTTGTTGTGGTATCATGGTTATTATTTGTATTATAATTCGTCTTTTTTGTTGTTGTCCACTAAAAATATACAAGTTTAATTTATTAAGATATAAGAATCTAGTATGACAATAAGACTTAGTAAATGAAAATAACCTTCAACTGAAATATCTGATAAAATAGCATCCGATTTTCTATATAGATATATTTTGTAAAACACATGAATTTCAAACGAATATTCACACCAGAAAAACATAAGGGCATATTAATAATCCTTTCAAAACAAATATTTTTGGAAAAATTCATTGAACAATACACTTATGTATATTCTAAATAAGCACTACACGTGATATCTAGCTACTTTGTAAACAAAGAAAGAAGTAGAAAAAATAATGCAGGTGCATTATATCCGGATTAATAAAAATCTGTGTACTAACATAATTAACCATAATAGATGTCCTATACTAATGATAACGAGGCCGGAATAAGGTTCCGGTATTTGATGTATCTATTAACAAGTGTAAATATGTTAATAAAATTTAGTTTTAAGAAAGAAAAAAAAAAAGACCAAATAATTGATATGCATGTCAAAATCGAAGTGCTTATTCCTGGGCTGGTGATACCCTCGGGGACGAAACGTCCCCCAGCAGTGGCATCGACCCAGTGATGTTAAGAGTTATCAAAGGTACCAGGCTTGTAATTTGATACGCCAGACGCTCATTTAAAAATAGTTAGAAAGCTAAACAGGCATAAAGTTGAAGAATATTGACATATCTGAAACACATATTCTTTGATTCCTGACAGAATGTTCCAAATTCTATCATACAACTGCAAAGAGAAGTCCCATGTTTTGGTTAAAAAAACAACAAAAAGCAAACAAATAGCCGCACAAGTTTCCGTACAGTGCTACTCTCTGCCTTGAATTATAGGTCACGATGATAATACCCCATCATTTCACCAAAATAACATACTATATAAAAAAAGAAGATGTAGTATGATTGCCAATGAGACAACTTTCCACAAGACCAAAATGACACAAAAATTAACCACAGGTCCCCGGAGGGCCTTCAACAATGAGCAAAGCACATTCCGCATAGTCTATAAAATCCCCCAAAACAATTCAAACGAGAAAACTAACGGCCTTATTTATATAAAACACATTCAAGATTTTATTTATAGTGTTACTCATAAGAGATGGTACAATTATGTAAAAAAGGGGTGAGTAGGAAGAAGCATTTAAAAAAGTATTGTCCTCAGTTTGCTCTCCCAATCTGTTTAAAATTAAAACGATGAATGGCACCAAATTCAATTTACAACAAATAGTAATGTATTAATCAATAGTAACACTAAAATAGACACATCCATTGCAATTGTCCAATTAATTCTGAAAAAGATTGATTATCTATACAAGTCTAGATGTTTCCGATAAAAGGTTGAACAGATTGAAAATACAAAACTAGACAACATTTCCGACAAGGTCGTCATTGTTCACAAACGCTCGAGTGATCCAGGAGAAAAAGCAAAAGGAAATAATCAATAATAAAGTATTTCTGGCGCAAATTTTTCAAATTGCATTAACTATTACTAGTTTATTTTTCTCACTCATCAGTGTTCAATAAATATATAGAATATGAAAGCATGGATAATTGTTGTTTATTGGTAATTACTAGCACTCATATTTATAGAAAATAAAAAAGGGGGGAGGGAGCAGTTCTGTCTTTAATCAAAAGTATTTTGTACATCTCAGCATACCATACACAGCAGACACAAGTTTTAACTTACCTTATTAAAAACCATCACTCTTTGTTTAATTTCCAAACAAGAAGAAAAGTTGGCATATGTTCTTAAAATACTTTACTGTCCATGTCTTTGTCCATTGAAGGATCCCATGGATTGATCCCATGGTAACATAAGTGAAAAAAAAACTCCTTACAATTAAAAATGCACTTTTTTTTTAATGTTATTTCATCAGTTATATAGTCGAAATCTTTTTTTGTTGTATATTTTTTTCCTGAAATAATCTTTTTTAACTTTGAAAATCTCAAACCACACTTCTCATGTTTAAGAAAAAATATGTCCAGCTTGTCTTCATTTTAATCTAAAATGAACATCCTGAATATATTTCTTTCATTTATTAACTTTCTTTTTCTGCATTACTGATTTTTACTGCATACAACTTCCTTTCCTGATAAGAAGGAGAACTTTAACAAGAATTTTATCAATCTAGTTTATTAGACAACATCAATGAATACAACATGAAGAAAAAGTCATAATAACAGTTATATTCAAGAACAATTTTGTATTTGATAATTAATTATTTTTGACATTTACAATGAACATCTGCAATTTTGTAAAAGTGATAATTTCAAGATCAACAAAAGATTCCATCTATCAACTATTTCAATAACCCACATAGCAGATCGGAGCAAAATACATTGACCCCTGTATATAATTCACCTTTATCACTAAATATCCATCTATGCAAATCAACAATTTTAAGTTATATTATCAAAAAACAGCAAGGATTCAGGAGAATGTAACAAATGCAAAATACTATGAAAACAGAAATGAAGGTGGAGAAAGGGAGACATTTATTAACCATTTTAATTTAATTCAATGGTTGAAAATTTCTGAAACAGAACGCAAACAGCACAAACTAGAAAACTGTATGCCTTGTAACACCACACATATAGAAATTTCTGAAATTCATAAATCTGTCTCAGAGACCTCTATTCAAATCTTGAATTTAAGTGAGCAGATAGTAGAAAATGTTTCATCTATATTACCAACCAGCACAGCAACAAAAGGTAAAAAGACAGCACAAGCTTTAATTAATGTCTTAAATCCATTGTTTGAAAACCAGTTCCAAAAATCTTTTGAAAAATCTGCTGCAGAAGCATTACATTTATCACCTATTGAGAAATCAGCTGATAAAAATAAAAAAAAGAACTAACTTTAATGAAGAAAAACAAAACCCAGATTATTGAAGCTACAAAAGTCAATGACCGAGATGTTGAGAATTTCCTAGCTTCAGGAAAGTCATTTAAACAGCATGATCGAGAGAGAATGCATCTATTCGAGAGCAAGGCGAATGCGGAAGAAGATACCAAAAAATTGGAAAAAGAACAAAAGGGTCAAGTTGTCCTTAAGAAACATCATGGAGACTTTTCCAATTAAACCTTTAACAAAGATGACTTCCTTGTAGAGATTAAGTCTTTAATGGAAAAAGGCATTGTTAATTGAACAAGACTAGCGAAAAAATATGACGTCACAAAAAAAAAAAAAAAAACAAGATTACAGGAAACAAGCCATAAAATGCTGGCCAAGTTTTATTTATGTTTGCCAAAGCAAATGGAATAGATATTATGTCTTTTAATAAACAGTTTCAGGCAGGGATATTTTATGGATACTTAAAAATTCCAAAGATCTTTTAGAGTACAAACAATCTAACTCTCTTTCATCTTGTAACAGTATTAAAACATTTGACTTTTCTACTCTGTACACAAGTATTCCACATTCCAAACTAAAAGACAAATTGAAAGAGTTGGTATTACTTTGCTTCATAAAAAAGAATGGCCAACGTAGATACAAGTACAAAATGTATCTTGTCTTAGGGAGGGATAAATCATACTTTGTAAAGAATCACTCTGATTCAAACAAAAAATTCTCTGAAACCGATATTATCAAGATGCTTGATTTCTTGATTGACAACATATTTGTAACGTTCGGAGGACGTGTTTTTCAACAGACTGTCGGCATCCAAATGGGAACAAATTGTGCCCCTCTACTTGCCGACTTGTTTCTTTATTATTATGAGGCTGACTTCATGCAGGAACTTCTTAGGAAGAAAGATAAGACGTTAGCAATATCCTTTAACTCTACTTTCCGCTATATAGATGACGTTCTTTCACTAAACAATTCAAAATTTGGTGACTATGTGGAACGCATCTATCCCATCGAATTGGAGATAAAGGATACTACAGATACAGTTAAGTCGGCTTCATATCTTGACTTACATCTAGAAATTGACAATGAGGGTCGGTTGAAAACAAAACTTTACGACAAAAGAGATGATTTCAGCTTTCCAATTGTGAACTTTCCATTTCTAAGTAGCAACATTCCAGCATCACCTGCATACGGGGTATATATCTCCCAATTAATACGATATTTCCGTGCTTGCATTTCCTATCATGATTTTCTTGATAGAGGGTTGCAGCTCACAAGGAAGCTATTAAACCAAGAGTTCCAAATGGTGAAGTTGAAATCATCCCTTCGTAAATTTTACGGACGCCATCACGAGTTGGTTGACCGTTATGGAATAACCGTTTCACAAATGATATCGGATATGTTCCTTACGTCGTAACTACAATCCCCTTCCCTTTCATGAATTTGACCTACCGAATTAGA
The DNA here is from genome assembly GCA_037788925.1 of Mytilus galloprovincialis. Lineage (NCBI taxonomy): Eukaryota > Metazoa > Mollusca > Bivalvia > Mytilida > Mytilidae > Mytilus > Mytilus galloprovincialis. The sequence goes on along the minus strand of CM075333.1, from coordinate 39,604,818 downwards.
CTATTTACCGGATTTGTAATCACATAAGCAACACGACGGGTGCCACATGTGGAGCAGGATCTGCTTACCCTTCCGGAGCACCTGAGATCACCCCTAGTTTTCAGTGGGGTTCGTGTTGTTTATTCTTTAGTTTTCTATGTTGTGTCATGAGTACTATTGTTTTTCTGTTTGTCTTTTTCATTTTTAGCCATGGCGTTGTCAGTTTGTTTTAGATTTATGAGTTTGACTGTCCCTTTGGTATCTTTCGTCCCTCTTTTAAGGAGGGTGAGACGACCAAAGAAAAAGATAATGCAAAAATTATCTATTCCAACACCAAGATCATCCAAAAAGATTAAAAAAGTTATCAAACAAAAACTTGCTGATGGTACAATCTATCTTGGAAACAAAATTGCCCAAAAAACCGTTATTTCAAGTTCTATAAGTAAAGAGGGAAATCTGACGGAAAATAAAGTAATTGTTGACAGTCGAATCATTGGGTTACAAAAATCATCTTAAGTGAATTATCCAGTCTTTAGAAATCAGGGATTTTGTTAGTACATAATGATGACTATTACGACACTTTGACAGAGAATAAGATAAGACAGAGATTACAATTTCTAGGGGAGGAAACGAGCGGCGTCAACTGTCAAGATATGAGACTTAAGTTAAAAAATATTGAGAGAACCTTCAAATTAAAAATGTGGCATGACCATTCTGATATTTTGAACCACGCCTTTGTCAATTTTATGACCACAATCATGTATGATGCGGCCAATTTTATGACAGACAATGACTATCCTAGCAAGGACAAAATCATCAACCAATGTGCAGTCTATTGTAGAGAAACCCCAGTTATACATACTTGGGAAATCAGAAAAATTGACAAGTGAAACTGCGAGCTACTGCTCACTGATGATACCCCCGCCGCAAGTGGATAATATTAATAGTGTAAAAATATGCAAGTGTTCGGTAAACAGGAAGTTGTCGAGTGATGAATCTGAAAACGCATCACACGGTATAGCTGACTTATAAAAATCCTGAAACCAAATTTCAGAAATCCTTGTATTGTAGTTCCTGAGAAAAATGTGACGAATATGCAAGTGTTCGGTAAACAGGAAGTTGTCGAGTGATGAATCTGAAAACGCATCACACGGTATAGCTGACTTATAAAAATCCTGAAACCAAATTTCAGAAATCCTTGTATTGTAGTTCCTGAGAAAAATGTGACGAAAATTTTTAACTTGGTTATCATGTGTAAAATCATACAAGTGTTCGGTAAACAGGAAGTAGTCGAGTGATGAATCTGAAAACGCATCACACGGTATAGCTGACTTATATAAATCCTGAAACCAAATTTCAGAAATCCTTGTATTGTAGTTCCTGAGAAAAATGTGACGAAAATTTTCAACTTGGCTATCATGTGTAAAATCATACAAGTGTTCGGTAAACAGGAAGTTGTCGAGTGATGAATCTGAAAACGCATCACACGGTATGGCTGACATATATAAATGTTGATACCAAATTACAGAAAGGGTGGATGTGTAGTTCCTGAGAAAAATGTGACGAAAGTTTCATGGGACGGACTGACTGACTGACTGACGGACTGACGGACGGACTGATGGACGGACGGACTGACAGACAGAGGTAAAACAGTATACCCCCCCTTTTTTAAAGCGGGGGTATAATAAATATATAGATCTATATAAATGTGGTCCCAATTGTCAAAGTACGAGTTGTCATGATAGGAGTTTGTCTTTGTTTTGAACCGACGGTTCATATTTACATCTTGAAATGACCAAATTTTGAACACCGATATACTACTGTTACCTTTATGTATATGCCAACATTATGTGAAATTGTAAGTCTCATCGTAGGAATGTAAAAGTTTCTGCAAGTGTCTTATTTTACACAATATTCGATGATTTTGTTTTATTTTTACTTGAGTTTATATTTTCTGTCGTTCTGTTCATATAAGGATAAAAAAACACCTACTTGAATGTAAATAGGGGTCAATCTTTTAGTACAGCTCCATCGTTTGTCATTGATGATGATATCTCCATAAACAATTAAAAAGGGTTTCGCTGGCTGCATACAAAATGAAAACAAGAGAACGATGTACAGATTATACGTGCTTGTAAGAATCAGAAAAAAGAGCAGTTCAATCATTGGTTTACTATAAAAAAGATTTGAAAGATACCATAGGGTCATTCAAAATCGTTAATCGAAAAAAAAAAAAAAAAAATTATAAAAAAACAAAGCCGTAAACATAAAACAGAACAGTAGATTGAGCAACACGAACTCTACAAATTAATTCTTTATTTTATTTAATGTTAAAATCCGAGTTCAATTTATTTCAGGTTCAGCACATCAAAGTGACGAGACAACGCCAGGTAAGACGATTTGAAAGCTAAGCGAAGTTATACGTTTAACGTAAAGAAAACAAATAATCTTTTGTAGTTTGATATTCTACGTGATTAACAAAAAAGGGCCGAGTTCCTATTAATCTACCATGCACTACTATTTTCAATTTATAAACAACAACTTCAGTGACTAAAACAAACCAATTCATTAATACGTTGAACCTGATAATCACACGTACATAGTGATTTTATAATGGGTTACATATCAAGTGTCACTTTTGTTGTGGGGATGTACCTATTTTCTAGTTAGATGTAGTTCTGCTTTGTATTGATCTATTAAGTTAAGCCCTTTCAACTTGTTTGTATATTTTTTTCTTATGTTGTACTGTTAACCCAATGTCCCATGTTCGGGGAGGATTGGCGCACCTTCAAATAGTTTAAATCCGTCACATTCTGTTTGGGCATATCCAAAGTCTTAAGGTTTCGTTTGTAAATGAGGTCGTTAGTTTTCTTGTTTGGTTTGTTTTATATTAGTCATTTCGAAGCCTTTCAAAAGCCGAATATGCGGTATGGGTTTAGTTTATTGTTGAAGGGCGTAGAGTAATTTAAAGTTGTTATTAGTTCATTTACCAATTACCGTTTTGATTCTGTTATTACACACTTTTTAAAAACAATATTACCTTTTGCCAATCGTAGACTTGTTTTTAATCGGGAAAAAAATCGCCATTGTCAGTGCAAAGCATGATGAATTGGAAGTAATGTATCGGCGGTTTAACTTGTTTTTCATGAAAAATAATTTCTCATGTCAAAAGTTGTTAGCTGAAAAACAAATTAATGTAATGAAAAAGTTTTGCTTAACACATTACTCACACTACTTACAGGTGAATTGGTACTTTCTGCTAGACAATAACAATCAAAACCAAGGAGTAAACAAAGAATCACAAAACCAAAGAACATTTACATGAACAGTTATACATAGTAATTAAGAAACAACACCAACTCCACTAAAAACCGGGAGTGAAATCAGGTGCTCCAGAAGGATAAGCATTTCCTGCACCGTATACGGCACCCGTCCTGTTAATTCTTTTTTCAGTACGGTTATGCTAGATCTCCATTGTAAATAGAAATTAATGTATCCCATTACGGAAACAACTAAAAATGGGGTTTCAAAATACTATTTGCTATTTAAAGACTTGCTGTACCATTCCGTCTCTTGTGGAGAGTTGTCACATTTGCAATCATACCGCATCTTAATTTTATAAGCTTTAAAGCCTAGTTTCTTTCAATTACTAATTTATTCTTTTTATTACAGAAGACTTAAATGATGGACAAATAGCTGGCATCGCAATTGGCTGTGTTATATACTTAGTGTATGTTGTTTTCTATGCTATTCCGGATTAAGAAAGAAGTGCTGTTTTTTAAATAAATATGAATGGTGATGAACCTTGAGGCATAATTGACCATGTTCAAATGAATTTATAATAATCCAATAGAGTGAACGGACAAAGATCGTTGTAAACTTTAATTATAAAACAGACTTTTATCAAAACTATTCAGTTTCAATATTTTACAACAGGTTGTTTAACTAATGTATCCATTCTTGATAAGGATATTTTAAACTCAGACTTTATAAAACGCAACAAAACGAGACCAGTCTTACAGAAAGTTAATGAACAATGGTTATGCCAAAGAACGTCTCTTTCTTTAAAAAACATAATCGGATGTTACTAAGACCTTATAGATAAATATGCTGTACAAGCCTCACAATAATACATTATGGAATTTGGGAGTATATATATACTAGGTACTAATGTTGTTTATAATCTTCATTACGTGTTATGATTTTCTTTTATTTTTCTATCTAAATTATTACTTTAACTGCATTTTTGGAATTATCGTTTCGGCGTGGCTGGGTACTTATACATTCCGGCATTGTGTTGTTATGCTATGCTAATTTTTAGTTATTCTTTTTTCTATTTTCCTGTCCTGTAAAAAGTCAGGATTATAGAAGTTGTTGTTTATAGGTCGTTTCTATGTGTGATGGCGTTTCTTTTTGTTACACTTCAGTGATCCTGTTGTTCCTTTGTTTTCCTCTTGTATATTTTTGAACTTTAGATGATGTGTTTTTCTCGGTTTTAGTTTGTAACCCGGATTTGTTTTCACTCAATCGATCTGACTTTTGAACTACTGATGTCTTTATTTACTATTTAGCCTATACATTTTGAAAGTCTTTTGTCCATCAAAGTACTAAATAATTATCAAAGGTACCAGGCTTATAATTTAATACGCCAGACACGCGTTTTGTCTACATTAGAATTATCAGTGACGCCAAGATCAAAATAATTATAAAGCCAAACAAATACAAAGTCGACGAGCAAACAATTGTCACAAATATGGCTTAGGAAATTTATGCATGGGATAAGGAAATCTTTAAGAGTCGCTCTGTAAATATCAAAGTAACGGTTTCCTGATCTAAAAGAGCCGAAAGATACCAGAAGGACATTTAAACTCATAGATCAAAAATAAACTTGCAACGCCATAGCAACAAGAGAAATAGACACATGAAACAACATAGAAAACTAAAGACTTAGCAAAACAAGCCCCACCAGCTATCAGGGGTGATCTCAGGTGCTCCAGAAGGGTAAGCAGATCCTGCCCCACATGTGGTACCGCCATGTTGCTCATGTTATTACATCCCGATAAAAAGTATAAAACAGACATGTTTTTTCTCACATTTTATGTGTGTAATTGTGATGTTGATGTGAAATGTGTTTGTCCTTGAGAAGACATATATTTACACTGTAAATTAAACGATGAAAAAGCAAAATACAAGTATACACATTTATTTAAAGAAAATAAAATGCATTCATAATGTAAAGTGTTAGATATCAATTCTAACTATAAGTTTATTTAGGTGTTTATATAATCTATTTATCACAAGAAAGATAGTTGACTAATATCTAGAAGTGAGAGAGATACTTTATATTATCGTCGGTTATCTCAACGAGATTGATATGCTCTCTTGAGCCGGTACGACTCGTAACATTAAACATGTAAAATGTAAGAATTTATTAAAATGGGCCTATGTTGAAAGCTTTCCATGTATGAATACACCTCCCGTCAAATTCAAAATTGTTGATTGAAGAAATGGCAATAATGCTAGTTTTCTTCATATCATGTGTTGGAATCAATAACAATAACATGCTATTTTGCATTCTTTGTTAACTGTATATAATTGCCTGTAACAAAAATACACTATATTTTCAACCACTCTTATTAATCATTGCTTCCCCTAAATTTTGTAATTTTTGTCCAGCATGAAAAACGACTCTGTAAATACATGCATGACATAACAAAATAGTAATTTCTAATGTAACAATAAGTGGTCATCTGGAAAATTTGAAAAAAGCAATCAATGATCATTTTGTAAATTTGAGATGGTCATAATTTTGAAAAACTTTTTTTGACATATCAAAATATCTTATGCTAATTTTTTGTTGAAATTCGACAACTATAAAAGTTAGGCGTTTTGTCTACATCTTGAAAATTCTGACATTGCCTTACATCATACCTAGATTTATAGAATTCTGATTAGCTGTTACAAAGTTACAGAGGGCACAGGATTTGTGAAAAAAATACATAAGATATCATACCACAATAACGTATTACCTTCTTCATTTGTACAGCATTCAAGACATAATTTCCTTGGTTTATTTAAATTATCTTTTAAAAGCACACTTGACTGTTGCTGCAGTTCGATCACATGATTCTTTTTCATTTTGAGCTCCACAAAAGTCATATGATGCTATCTTGCCAGAAGTAGAGCGTTTATGGTCTCAGTACTTTTGTAGCATCCAGCGTTGCCTGAGTAGAGGTGAAAATTGGTAATGTTTTGATTTTGTGTTTGAATGGTATTGACAGTATCTAAAATTACAGCTGATGTATTTGATGAATCTTTAGATATTTGACCTTCAAAATAAAAATATCTCAGTCCAAGGTTGTCTAAGAATACAGATTTAGCACAATATTGATTTTTTTTTGCCCGAACAATATGGTTTTTCCAGTTTCTTCGGAAAGACTAAGCTTTGTGAAAGAGTAAAAGTGAATTAATTTCGCTTTTCTTCTTCTCTCCTAAGATCATTTTCTGTAAGCAATTTTTTTTAAGTCTTCGAGAAGTTCATTGATTCTTCTTTAATGTGAACCTGAAATAAAAATCAATATATATATATATTAATTTCAAATCAATAGTGTATTGTATTACATATATTCATAATTACCTGATTTTTCAATGCTTTCAAACATCCAAGCTGTCGTCGCCTTTTATTGCTGTTTTATTGTGTATTCTACAAAGATGATTATAGCTTGCTGCTGTGTCAATCGAAAACTTCAATTGATTTAGGGCAGTATCAGTTAGTATAAAACTTATTATTTGATTATGACAAATAGACAATTTTAAGTTCTAAACTTATATGTAATTTATAGGTCTGTGGTGAAGAGTTGTCTCATTGGCAATTATGCCACATCTCCTTATTCTTTATTCTAAATATAGAAGGTAACTACGGCATAATTTTTTTCAAATAACAAATTTAACTGTACAAGCTTTAGAAAAAGGGAGAAATACAAATATCTTTATTACGCTACTGAGTATCAACACTTAATTTTTGTAATGCTATAATATCATTAAATATATTAAATAAATAGTGAGCTTTTTAATCCTATGGTAGTTTCACTAGTTTTGGAATAAACTTTATTATGATTGGTTGTACAAAAATATATTATACCAGGATACTTTCAATGTTTACTAGTTTCGTTAAATAGAGAGTTATCTCACATTTGCACGAGTTGACTTTTATAACAGTAGGTATCTTATTAAAGTAATAATGAAAAAAGGACAACACAACTATTTTTTTTAATTTTTCAACCCACTAGAAGTTGAATTGTTTGATGAACTCAGTATAACTTAATAATAAATTTTACCAAGATCTGTAAGGTGTATTACCAATTAGGATTTTTTTTAAAAGTAAACCTAATAGTTGTCCAAAAAACGTCTGTACATGGATTCACTATAAAGAGGAGATAACTGATCAAAATTAAAAAAAAAGGGGTCAGAGTAAATCCTGTTATCTTGCCGTGTACAGACTGTACTATAGGCTTAGTTTAAATGCAGTAATTGCAGTTTAGAGTTTATTTATCAGTTGAATAAATCTTTATTAAAGATTATTAATTTAAGTATTACCTTAACTTGGTATCTGATTTCAAGTATTTTGTTTTGTGGAAAATGTGTTTGTAGCTTGCTGATTAGTGAAGGGTCCAATGTCATTCAATTCATCTATCATAAGCTCGATGACAGTTATGGCTTCCCCCTTCTGCAACAAACTAACCCAAACCTTTTAGGGATTTTCTTACAGTTGCTGAACGTTCAGACAAAATGTTAAACATGATTTTGAAATCTTCGCTGGCAAATTTTGAAAGCTGGATTTTTTCATAGAAATCGAAATATATCTCATTCAACGCATTTGATCAAGTCTTGCGTTTTGTAAAACTCCATGAAGCAATGTCCGATTTAAAATTTTAAGCTCAATGTTTCCTCCCTCGATTTAACCTTTTGTTGTTTAGCTCCTATTTTCTACTAACGTGAGTCTTACTTGTTTTCCCTGAACTATGTAGTGATTCATAATTGTTGTTGCTGCTTTTTCTTATATTCTAATGGCCCAGATCTAGAATGAAAGTGTGTATTCAAGATTATATTAAAAAGTGTGATAGTTGAGCCTCAATAAAACCAGTGTTGAAACAACGTTCTAGAGCTCTACTAGGGAATTATAATGTAAGTATCTAAATGGAAGAAAGAATTGCAATTGACATTTTGGGACGACCCTTGCCAAAAACACGACTAGGTCACATATTTTGTATGATTTTGACAGATTGTTTCTCTAGATGGACAGACGGTTACGGAATTCCAGACAAAGAAGCAGCAACAGTGGCTAATATATATTTGTGAATGAATTTATTTGTAATTTAGTACCCCCTTGTATATCCATACAGACCAAGTAGCAAACCTCAAAACAAAAAATATTCAAGGAAATGTGTGATTTGTTATGTATTGACAAACCCAGATCAACTTTTTTTCATCCAGTCTTATGGCTGTGTTGAAAGGTTTAACCGTACTTAGAGAAATATGTTAAGTATGTACTGTGCAAAAGACCAAGCTGTTTGGGATGAATATTCGCCTCAAGTTTTCCTTGCCTACAGATCATCAGTTCATTCAACCACTGGATTTACACCAAATTTCCTAACTTTTGGAAGGGAAGTAACTCTTCCATTACAAGCTGCAATTCCGATGCCTTCCCCAGCCTTAAAGACTTTGCTATAGACCTGCAAAATAGATTACAAACAGTTTATGAATTAGCCCGCAAGAATATGATTAGAAAGGACCAGTATCAAAAGACGCATTATGATGTAAAATGAAAGAAAATGATGTTTACGGTGGGACGAGGGTGGCTGAATGTCAAACCCGGGAAATTGGTGTATTTTCGAAACTAAGTGCTTAATGGAAAGGACCATTCATTATAATTAGACTAGATGTATGGATGACACTACTTATAATGTAAACAAGAATGTGTCCACAGTACACGGATGCCCCACTCGCACTATCATTTTCTATGTTTAAAGGACTGTGAAATTGGAATAAATTCTCTAATTTGGCATTAAAATTAGAATGATCTGATCAAAGGGAACATGTATACTAAGTTTCAAGTTGATTGGACTTCTACTTTATCAAAAACTACCTTGACCAAAAACTTTAACCTGAAATTTGCACTATCATTTTCTATGTTCAGTGAACCGTAAAATTGGGGTCAAAACTCTAATTTGGCATTTAAATTAGAAAGATCATATCATAGGGCACATGTATACTAAGTTTCAAGTTGATTGGATTTCAACTTCATCAAAAACTACCTTGACCAAAAACTTTAACCTGAAGCCAAAAACTTTAACCTGAAATTTGCACTATCATTTTCTATGTTCAGTGAACCATTAAATTGGGGTCAAAACTCTAATTTGGCATTTAAATTAGAAAGATCATATCACAGGGCACATGTATACTAAGTTTCAAGTTGATTGGACTTCAACTTCATCAAAAACTACCTTGACCAAAAACTTTAACCTGAAGCCAAAAACTTTAACCTGAAATTTGCACTATCATTTTCTGTGTTCAGTGAACCGTTAAATTGGGGTCAAAACTCTAATTTGGCATTTAAATTAGAAAGATCATATCATAGGGCACATGTATACTAAGTTTCAAGTTGATTGGACTTCAACTTCATCAAAAACTACCTTGACCAAAAACTTTAACCTGAAGCCAAAAACTTTAACCTGAAATTTGCACTATCATTTTCTATGTTCAGTGAACCGTAAAATTGGGGTCAAAACTCTAATTTGGCATTTAAATTAGAAAGATCATATCATAGGGAACATGTGTACCAAGTTTGAAGTCGATTGGACTTCAACTTCATCAAAAACTACCTCGACCAAAAACTTTAACCTGAAGCGGGACAGACGGACGGACGAACGAACAGACGGACGGACGAACAGACAGACGGACGGACGCACAGACCAGAAAACATAATGCCCCTCTACTATCGTAGGTGGGGCATAAAAAGACTAACGCAGATGGCAACTAGACTAATGCCATGTGAGGGATAAAAACTGCCTGTGAGGATAACAGATTAAATGAGTTAGTGAATTATTTTATGAAATGAAGATGTTCATTGTGAATATTAATATATGGATGCTTTATCCGCTTTGCATGACAAATATGTCGTTGTTCCAGCAGATAAAGCCTCTTCATTTGTAAAAAACATTATTTGCAATGTCTCACTACAGAGCTTGGAATTGATAAAATTACTGGTAATCCTACATATTCTTTAACATCATTTACCAAGGACGAAATTTTACAAAATCATAAATCTGTCCTTCTTTCTTTTGGTATCAACATCAAAGAAAACGAAGAAAACTTGCCTTCATTATACTGGATACCTAAATTACACAAAACTCCATATAAAGAACGATACATAGCTGGGTCTTCAAAATGTTCGACCAAACATCCTTCTAAAGTACTGACTACTATTCTTTCGACAGTTAAAGATGGGCTTCAAAAATATTGTGAGGAGATATATTCTACCAGTGGTGTTAACCAGATGTGGATTCTCAAAAATTCGAAAGATCTACTGCTTACCCTTCAATCACAATCTTTGCAATTTTGCAGCAACATAAAAACTTTTGATTTTTCTACGCTATATACTACTATTCCTCATGCTCAGTTGAAAGATCGACTACACCATCTCATAAAACAGAGCCTTTTCTATAAAAATGGAAATCGTAGATACAAATTTCTTGTTTTGGGTTACAATAATTCATATTTTGTGAAAAATCACACTGAATCTCTTTTTTGATCGACAATATATTTGTTGAGTTTGAAGGATTTATATTTCAACAGACAGTCGGTATTCCAATGGGTACTAATTGTACACCCCTGCTGGCTGATTTGTTTTTGTACTCGTATGAAGCAGAATTCATTCAGAACCTTCTACAAGACAAAAAGAAAAAGCACCTTGCGAAATTCTTTAATTTTACTTTCCGATATATTGATGATGTTCTATCATTGAATAACCTATATTTCAGCCAATACTTACAGCTCATATATCCAAGTGAACTTGAAATTAAGGATACCACTGATACTAGAAGGACTACTTCATACCTTGATCTTTTCCTCAATATTGACGTAGATGGACGACTTCACACGAAAATCTATGATAAACGGGACGATTTCAACTTCCCAATTATCAATTTCCCATTTCTCAGCAGTCACATAACCTCTGCCCCTTCGTATGGTGTTTACATATCACAATTGATACGTTATTCTCGTGCTTGTTCACACTATACGGACTTCATATACAGGAGTGTGCTCCTTACGCAAAAACTGCTCAAAAAAAGTTATGAGGAGGACAGATTAAAATTGACACTCCGTAAATTTTATGGACACCATCACGATTTGGTGGATCCACACGATGTGTCGTTGACTAAACTAGCTAAGGACATTTTTACCACATGGTAGATTGTGGTTTGTCATAATGTCGTCTAATCTTTTAATTACCAAACGTGACTTATTCCCGATTGTGACTGTTTTGCCGAGTGTGAACTCGCATTACTATAAGACGTGGTACGGTACTTGTCTATCCCAAATTCATGTATTTAGTTTAAATGTTTAATGTTATATTTGTAATTCTCATCGGATTTTGTCAAATGTGTTGACGTATTTTCTATTATATTTATGTGTTATGGTAAAGAAAATTAATCACCGCCTTCATTTATTAGATTTGATTTCGTTCAACGTAATCAGTACGATATTTTACGTTTGAAGTTAGATTCAAAACAAACCGGACATAGTTTTATAATATAGTTAATTGCTACCTTAGTTTGATATTAATAGGTATTAAAATGTGCTTTGTTATTAAATGCAATATCAGTATTTAGTTCAAATATATAATCTTAAATCAATCCTAATTCTATCTGATTCATTCTTATGTGACGTCATTTTTCATTTTTTGATGATCTGTTTTACAAATTCAAATGACGTCATTTTTTCGTCATTTTTTAGTTTCAAATAGGACGTCACTTGGCGTTGAGGTTTAAACTTATTCGGATGTGTCTACTTTTGTGTTTCAAATGTCTGGTTATGTAAATGTATTTCAGTTGTTTCCTGTAATTAGTTAATACTTCAGTTTTATCATGTACATCTTTTGAATATTCATTTTATAAAATTTACTGTTTGCAAAAGTATAAATTATTCTAAATTATAGCGATTTTCTGGTAACTAACAGAAAACCCTTGCCGTTTTTGGCACAACCTTTTTGATCTTTTGGTCCTCGATGCTGTTCAACTTTGTACTCGTTTCGGCTTTCAAACTTTTGTATGTGGGCGTCACACGTAGGTCTTGTGTGGACAAAATGCACTTCTGACGAATTAAAATTTTGAACGTGTTGCCTTTTGTTGGCTGTTGTTCGTGTGATTCTTTGTCAATTGTGTTCTGTGTTGTCATTTTGATGTTATATTTCACATGGCCATAAAAGTGCAAGGTTTGGCATGCCACAAAACCAGGTTCAACCCACCATTTTTTCCTTTAAAAATGCCCTGTACCAAGTCAGGAATATGGCCATTGTTATATTATAGTTCGTTTCTGTGTGTATTACATTATAACGTTGTGTCGTTTGTTTTCTCTTATTTTTGAGTGTAAATTCACATTGCGATAAGACGTGTCACGGCACTTGTCTATCCCAAATTCATGTATTTGGTTTTGATGTTATATATATATATATATGTTATATTTGTTATTCTCGTGGGATTTTGTCTATGTGTGTTACATTTTAGTGTTATGTCGTTGTTCTCCTCTTATATTTAATGCGTTTCCCTCGGTTTTAGTTTGTTACCCCGATTTAGTTTTTTGTCCACGGATTTACGAGTTTTGAACAGCGGTATACTACTGTTGCCTTTATTTGACTTATGTGATGTGATATGATATAAACATTGTTGAATTTATTTAATTGTTACTCATGAATTTGTGCCTAGTAAATTTTATGCCTATGATGAGGTGTAAAAAGGAAGTTAGAAAAACCAGGTGTGGACGTGTTTCAGTTTTTATTTTGGGTCTTCAATGGACGCATTAATGTTTTGATATATAACATGTGTGATATTTAACAATCATGGTGATGGATGCATTATTGAGAGTCGGATCCGTCAACTGGAGAGGCTACAAGGGATTGGAATGGCCATCAATGAAATTGGTAGTCGCTCTGTGGTTTCACAGTGGTGAGCCATGTCATTTGCGGGCAAAAGACTTGTACTGATACGCCATCTGGCTGGCATTGGTATTGGAAAGTATAAAATATGTCAAAGCTGTTAAACCATGTATAAAATAATTCACTTGTTTGTTAAGAACTAAGATGATTTAGGTTTTCTGTGAATCCCTAAGTATTTTAAGGATACAAGACTGGAGTAACCTGACCTTTCAGCTACAACACCATTCAGGTAATCTTCAAACCTACAAAAAAAAAACAATGTTGAATACATTACTTATAATTATCTATATTCAAGTTATACAATATACATTGAATATATCAAATGTGACCCAACACTTACAGAGATGTTCTGTTTTCAGATGAAAAAAAATCTTGTCTGCTCTATGGTCGGGTTATTGTCGCTTTGACACATTCCCCATTCCTTTCTCAATTTTATTGATATGTACAGAAAAGTTTGACACTACCAAACAGCTGAAATCCGATTTGGCGAGTAGCTTACATTCAAAGATGGAGGTAGTGTGTCCTTTTTGTCTGCACAGGCTTACAAAATATAAGAGAGTCTGGGAGTTGAAGGACCATTGTAACAGATTTCACGAAACAGCCATGCAGGACATGAGATTAGACATACTTTCTGAAGGGAATACCTACTACCTTGCTTTGCATCTGGCATGTTACAGGAACGTAATTAGGCCAACTGCCTTTTACTTAACATCAGCAACAGACCTAAAGAAAGCCATGCAGGCATGGCTGAAGAAGTATTAACACATATTACAGGACGCATGAAGAGTGGTTCACTTTTAGCAGGGATTAAAGGAAAGAACAAAATTTGATGGGCCTCAAAGTGGGGAACTCTTTCAAACTAGTATATTCCGGAGATGAGACATGAACGGCCCCACCTCTTACATATATATATAGACAAAACTAACATGATATCTAAAACATACACACAGCCATGAGGATTCTTGCATAACCAAACACGTTTTAATTTTTTCTTTAAGTGATGATAAATATAGACTTGATTTAGTTTTGATCTTAAAACTAATCACCCGGTGGTAGCTCAGCATCCAACAAAGTAAACAAAGTAACAAAAGACACATTTGTAACAACTGTAGCAAGGACGTTGTGTTTAATGATAGAGCTCTATCGTGTTCAATATGTGACAAATGGTTTCACATTAAGTGTGCAAGAAATCCAGTAGAAGATTATGATTTTTTACAAAAAACCGACAACATTCAGTGGGTATGCAAGGGTTTTAAAGGGGCATCCTAGAGAATTTTGTAAAATGTTAATATTATATAGAGCTGTCCAGAATTTAGTGATAAATGAAGTTCTTTTTTTATTATCATTTTATAAATACATTTTGGGAACACGAAAAAATGCTTTAAGAATCAAGTCGCTATCCATTAAAATTAAAAATGAAGGTCCAAAGTTTACTTTATTTAACAAAACTTCTAAATAATTGCATAAATCCCTTACTGTACGAGGCCTTCACTCTATAAAAGAATCTAGACTCCGCAGGATGTTACACATGGTTGACGTATATAAAAAAACTTTGTAATCGAAGAAAATATTATTTTAAGTATGTCGGATTTTGTCTAATGCTTAGTCCGTTGCTGCGTGTGTTACATTTTAATGTTGTGTCGTTGTTCTCCTTTTATATTTATTGTGTGTCACTCAGTTTTAGTTTGTTACCCCGATTTTGTTTTTTGTCCATAGATTTACAAGTTTTGAACAGCGGTATACTACTGTTGCCTTTATTTGAGGAGTGTATGAATTTAAATAAAAACTCAAAACTTAATTAAAAGTTAAACTCCTTAATCATTTTGAAAAAATATGTAATATAAGAATGTATTTAACTATTGAAATAGGAAAATGTCGGAAGATACAAGTCTGGTCATTATGAGGAAAATACAGTAAGGGTATTTTTGAATTTTCGCAAGGAGCAAAATAAAAACATTGTTTCGATGATATAATTCAAAAGGAAAAGCAAAATAAATACTAGTAGCTGTAGAAATTATTGCTACAATTAAAACATGATGACAGATTGAAAAATCCACTCAAGACGTTAATAGAAAACGGGACATTAGAGTGCCACCCCTTGGTAAATAAGTTATGACATTTTTAATGAAAATATGAAAGAAAAAAAAAAACCAACATTTTGAATGTAATTGACATGTTCTTGTTAATTTAGGGTCTCACGCTGAGGCTGCACCTAAAGGAATAAACAAAAACAATTGTTGTTTCAGATACATTGCCAAGCGTAACTTTTTTCGTGCTAAACTAATCTGTGTGTGCTTGGTGCTGATCACAAATCCGGTTACGGCTTATAACTTTTATTCTGGAGAGCTCAATCCCACTATCAAAACAAAATATATCTTCTTTTTACAGACATCGAATTAACATTTTATTTTCAATGGCAGCAACTTTTTTTTATCATGGGAAGCATAAAATTTTTGGGATTATATTTTTATGATTAACAAAATAAGCTTGTTTCATGCGTAGCTTGTAAGCTTGGAAGGTTGTTGTGCTTTGGGTATAATTAGTAAATCATGTACGGTCACTTATGGAGACAGATCGAAGACGCCAAGCATTCTTGATTTGAATCAAGTAATTCTTACTTTTTCTAGATGAGTTTCAAAAGGTCATCTTTATTATTTCGTGGAAAAGTCTTTATTCGGATTGCACGATTATTCTTGTGAAAGAAGATGTCCAGAGACAAACAGCTAGATGCCACGTTATTCCACATTTTCTACATGTATACTTTTAAAACAAGATGATTATTATTTACAGAATATCCTCAAACCGTTTCCAAGGTAATAGTAATTTGGGATTATGTTGAAGTTACAACGCCATTTAGATAAAAATCAATTTTTAAACAATAAGTAATAGCTATCCAGAAATACTATGCAAAGGTGTGATCCGGAGAAAGGTTGGTATGACAGAACGTCTAAAAAAAAAATGAAATCCCAAAATGCAAAATTAAACAAATGAAATTACCAGCTTAAATTAGAGACACAATTCAACAATTGTAAGAAAGCGGTAAAGGAAAACAAAGGATTTGTTAACCCAGGCTTATTTACACTCCGTAAATTTTACGGACACCATCACGAATTGGTTGATCCATACGATGTTTCTTTGTCCAAAATAACTATAGACATTTTTACCACGTGTTAGATTGTGATTTGTCATTACGTCGTTTGATCTTTTTATTACCGGACGTGACTTATTGCCGATTGTGACTGTTTTGCTGAGTGTGATTACACATTGCTATATGACGTGTCACGGTACTTTTCCATCCATTTATTTAGTTCTGATGTTATTAAGTAGTTTATATCAAAAGTACCAATTTATAATTTAGTACGATATTGTCATCGGATTATGTCAATTGTCTTAACGTTTGTAGTAATTTATCTCAATTTTTTCTGTTGTATTCGTGTGTTATAGTAAAGATAATGGGACATCCAATTCATTTATCAGATTTTAGATTGGATCAACGAAATTGTATACTATATATTTGGTTTACAGTTTGATTCAAAAGAACACCGACATCGCTAAATAATACAATTAATTATCTAATTACTACTACAATTTGATATTAAACTAATTGTAATTTTCACTGTTAATATTAAACGTTAGATACGTCATACACATCTAATCTTGAAGTTTATCCAATTTTTTTTACTTAATTCTTGGAACTCGTTTTAGAAAATCAAATGTGACGTCACTTTGAGCGTAACACTGGTTATGGCTAACAAGGCTGTGAATTTTTGTTATTTGTCCGTTTTTGTTCTGTACAAAATGAAAACTTTTATAACATTTACTGTTTGCAAAAGTGTTATTATTCTGAATTCTAAATAATGTTAAAGGATGTTCTTGTCCCAGGTGGATAACCCTTGCCGTGTTGGTCAGCACTATTTTCATCTGGGCGTCGTCACTGGTTGGTCTTGTGTAGACGTGGCGCGCGTCTGGCGTATTAAATTTGTAACCAGTTACCTTTTGTTGGCTATTGATCGTTTGTTTCTCTGTTCTCTTTGTGTCGTAGTTCTATATTTGATGCGATTCCCTCCGTTTTAGTTTGTAACACGGATTAGTTTTTTCTGTATCGAGTTATGAATTTCAAACAGCGGTATACTACTGTAGCCTTTATTTATTAATTTGCCATCAGATTAACACGAAATACATCCTGTACGTTTTCTTCATTGATTTCACAGACTTGCAGTTTCCACTACGAGTAACACTACTACATTTTCCACTTTCACTAGCATCGTGCCGGCAAAATTCCTCAGACTTCAAGGTAGACACAGTATATACTTGTAATTAGAGAGATAATTGACTATAAAACTACCAATTTGAAAAAAAAAAATAGTTTCAGTCATCATTTCTTTTGTCGCAATTTAATTTTGCGTCCCTATATGTAACAACCGTGTCTACGTATTTATACATCCATCCATCCCAATCAAAGGCGCACTCAACTTATGCAAGGGCTTGAATACCAAACTGTAGAATAATTCTATTTATATACACTGTCGTTAGCCATTTGGAGTTCATCATGAATACAAGGCATAGACATGTGCGTTCAATCTCCACAACACAACTGCATTAATTCTGTATACTATAATAAACTTATTATCACGAGTTGGTTGACCGTTATGGAATAACCGTTTCACAAATGATATCGGATATGTTCCTTACGTCGTAACTACAATCCCCTTCCCTCTCATAAATGTGACCTACCGAATTAGACTATTAACCGGATTTGTTATCACATAAGCAACACGACGGGTGCCGCATGTGGAGTAGGATCTGCTTACCCTTCCGGAGCACCTGAGATCACCCTAGTTTTTTGGTGGGGTTCGTGTTGTTTATTCTTTAGTTTTCTATGTTGTGTCGTGTGTGCTGTTGTTTGTTTGTCTTTTTCATTTTTAGCCATGGCGTTGTCAGTTTGTTTTAGATTTATGAGTTTGACTGTCCTTTTGGTATCTTTCGTCTCTTAAAGAAACACTGAAGTGCAAAAAAAAAAAAAATAAAAACAACAAAAAGCAATGCAACTCACCCTGTAATGAACTATAAGATAACAACTGCAATTTTCCTGCCTTCGTACAGGACATTTATAGAAAAAATTGCAATGTTAAATTTAACTTTAAAGTGACAACTGTACATGCCAGGAATACAGTACAAATAAATGGAAGAATATCTAGGAAAGAGAAATATACAAATACACAATACAATAGTATATTTCAACATGCTAACCACAGATTACAAAACGAGCCTAGTACAGCACATACAAAAAGCGCAACAGAACCACCAACTGTATGTCTCCCGACGGTATAAACGCCACAAAAATGACGTCATAGGTAAATTTCAAAAAAAAAAAAATACAATTGAAGATCAATTAATATATCCCACAGAACGAGAAATTAAAGGAACAACAGACACGGTTTCCTCCGCCTCATTTTTAGACATATCTCGAATTTGACTTGCACAGTTATCCCAGTACCAGAATCTAGGACAAACGAGAGGATTTTAATTTTGAAATTATAAATTTACCAAACATAAGTAGCAGTATACCAACTTCACCTGCATATGGGATATAAATTTCCCAAGTTTAGTTTTTGGTGGGGTTCATGTTGCGTATTCTTTAATTTTCTATGGTGTGTCATGTGTTCTATTGTTTTTTTTCTGTTTGTCTTCTTTCATTTTCAGCCAGTTGTTGTCAGTTTATTTTCGAATGAGTTTGACTGTCTCTCTGGTATCTTTCGTCCCCCTCTTTCCCAACTTATTCGATATTCAAGAGCTTGCAGCTCCTACACCGACTTTGTAAAACACCACCAGTGTCTGGGCAGAAAGTTGATGAACCAGAGGTATGTCAAAGAACGTCTCGTCCTTTTTCTAAAAAAGTTCATCGGAAGGTACCAAGACCTTGTTGATAAATATTCCGTATCAACTTCACAAAAAATACATGATGGTTTTGCTGCAAGTATTGTTAATCTAAAATCGATTATACATATATCCCTATTGGTCAATCAATTTTTCCCAAATAAAGTTAAAAAAAGGGGGGGGGGGGTGTCAGTGAAAAAAATATGTGAATTTATAAGTTTTTTATCCTTCATTGAACTTTTGATGTCGTCCCTTATGGATTATAAATTCTATTGAACTTTTGGAATATTTTCAATCTGTCTATTCCTGCAATTAATTATTATATACTTTTTTTTTTGTTATCCGTGTATGCTAACATTGCCCAGGTGAAATTTTAAAATTGTTTGTGTAAACATTGAACGACAAAAATATGTGACGTATACATTTTCTGACGTCAGACGACGAAGCAATGAATGTGTTTTTAATTTCATAGATGCTGTTGTGTTCTTTTGAAATTGAAACACGATGATGACTGCAGTACCCATATGTTGACTATTTTGTTAATTATGTTTGTTTAGTACACACATCATTGTAAATATAACGGAATTTGAGGAGATTGTCGTACAGAGTGAGAGGTTTAGTGCTATAAAACCAGGTTTAATCCACCATTTTCTACATTTGAAAATGCCTGTACCAAGTCACTAATATGACAGTTGTCCATTTGTTTTTGATGTGTATTATCATTTGATTTTGCCATGTGATTAGGGACTCTTTGATTTTATTTTGCTCCGAGTTCAGTATATTTGTGATTTTACTTTTATAGTTGGCAATTGATATGCTTACATGCAACGCGCAAGGACTTATCACAGGCATAGATTACCTTTGGCACAACTTTTTGGAATTTTGGATCCTCAATGCTCTTTCAACTTTGTACTTGTTTGGCTTTATTAATATTTTGATATGAACGTCACTTATGAGTCTTATGTAGACGAAACGCGCGCGTCTGGCGTACTAAGTTATAGTCCTGGTACCTGTGATAACTATTTACTATCCGTAACATTCACTAAATCGCATCCGTAACTTTCACTAAATCGCGTTTTTTCGCAGAAACGCATGAGTTTTTTCATGAAACACTTGTCATTGATTTAAACTTTCAGAAAAAGTTAGTTTATCAGTTTAACCAATTAGGATTTTTTTTACGATTGTGTGAAAATTTAAACAGAAATGCATGAAAACCTTATAAATAACGTGATCTGCAGATTTATTGATAACTTTCCTCACTACTTACAAGGACGTTGTATAACTAACATATCTTCAATGCTATGCCGATCTTTGTTTTTATTCATTCAGTCTCGTGCTGATCCAATTGTAACTGTCTTCTTGTTCTGTTATTTTAGAAGTATCTGTTTAACCTGTTCAGTCACTGCTGGAATGTTGCTACATTGAAATAGAAAGTTCACTATTTGGAAGCTGTAATCATCTATTTTGTCGTAAAGTTATGTCTTTAACCTACCCTCATTGTCAATTTCTAGAATGAGGCAGACTTAACTGTATATGTAGTATCCTTTATCTCTAGTTCGTATGCCATATGGTCCTAATCATAAATTTTTGATTTTGGGGACTATGATCCGTAAATTGTAAAATTAATACCAAATGGACACTAGAGTTATGACTTTTTCCACAGTGCTTTCCTTTAACGATTTGAAATCAATGTTTAATTTGTCACATAATTTTTAGGACTAGGATGAACGATGAATGCATATTAATGACAAGAAAAATGTAATGTGTAAGCAATTTATCAACGACACCAAAGATTTAATTTTAAATTCTAAAACAATGATTAATATTCTGATTCATATCGACCATTTATCATTCTTATCTGCAGAACCGTACCTCTTATGTCCTTTATATATTTTTTTGACATCTATCAGTTAGGCAATGATTCCACATAGGGAAAATACTTCAAATGGAGAAATGTTACTCGTGAGACACATGGAGATGGAATCTTACTCGATCGGGATACTTTAGTCAATTTGGATCATGTTCCCTGTATCGGACAATATGCGCAATTGTTTCTCCATAAGCGATAACTGTAACGTTTTCTTCTGTAGCTTAGTCCGTATCGTAAATACGGATATGTTTGATGGCTCGTTTTGAAGCTGAGCCATTTTCTTATGTGTTGTTATATTTTCGGGATACAAAGTGTGATTCAAATTCCCGTAAATTAGCATATTCTGAAAATAATTTCGTGAAGCGGCTTTTCATGGTAAAAAAAATATTTTTCACACAATAAGTTCTTTGAAAATTTAATTCTTTGAATACATTTAATAACTCCATTGTTTTTACACATGTGTTATATGGTCCTCTGCTTTCCAAATCACCAAAAATGATTAAATGTTGTCACTTTGTATGTAAACATAATTTAATTCAAAACGAAGAAATCTATAATATGAAATCGAAATGGTCATTTTACAAAAGATTGCAGATTTCAAAACTTGTTGATTTTAAACTTTTGCTTTGTTAAATGGACCTGACAACATCCTTTAAAAGTAATGAACATAAATAGTTTGTCATCATTAGAGATTCTAAGGACAAAGAAACTGAATACTCTTGATACTCTTCAGATTTACTACTGTGATGTAGGCAAATGATGCATGAGCCCACATATCAAAGCTAAACAATACTAACACCCGCATTTTAATCATTTATGTGTCGATACATCCACTTGTCTAAGTTCGTCTGTTGTTCGATTTGGTGAAACAGTTAGAAGTGTTCTTGAGGTAAGTGGAATGTTTTTATTTGATGACGCAACTTCCCCTGGAATACACGTAGTAATGTCTTGCATTTTTTCATTTGCTATCATCATGGATGTTTTCACTCCTTTGGCTGCTTTTGGCCTTGACTTTTTATTTAAATTTGATTCAAAATGATAGAAGTTAAAGGATCGTATTTGGCCGTGGGTACCACATCTTCGTCGGCAATAGTGGCCGCAGCTCCAATATCATCCTTGTTTCTAACTCCAGTTTTGGTTCATCATGTGTGAATGCACAGCCACTACAAAAAGATGTGCTTCGTTTGAATTCCATCACGACGTCATTTGGCGAAGTTTCATCTTTCGTTGATAATATGTAAGTTTGGTGACTCACATTGGATGAAGTTGGAATAGGTGATTGTTGAATTGTTATTTTAACGACTCTGTTTTCCATCAGTCTTTGCAACTTTGCCGAAATTTAATATCTGAGTCTAGCAAAATCTCTTTTTCTGATGTTTTCTTGTCTTCCCCTCTGAAATTTTGTACAAAATGTACCCAGATTGTGATTATATTAAGATAATCAATAAATTCGAACCCTGTATGCTAACATCGCCCATGTGAAATTTTAAAATTATTTGTATAAACATTTAACGACAAAAATATGTGACGTACGAAATATTCTGAAGTCATACACGCGAAGCAATAAATGTGTTTGTAGATAGATGTTTTTTGTGTTTTTGTATTCTGTTAAATTGTTCATTTAAATATGTAACGACGTTACGCGCGATGTACAGACATGTAAGCGTAACACAACGTCGCCGTTTTAAGTTTTATTCTATCTGCGGCAGACATCGTTACTTCTGTAAATAAGTTTACAGGGTCTCGGTCAAAGTTACATCTGTTAATGCAAATATCAACTGAAAGTATATAAATATGATAAATATTAATGTTATAACCCGTTACAAAATGATAGAAATTATTATAAATTAAGGAATGCATCTCCCTCATGCAAAGCTCTGCCTCCTTTCACGGATTTTGGCTATACTTTTTGGACCTTTTGGATTATAGCTCTTCATCTTTTATATAAGCTTTGGATTTCAAATTTTTTGGCCACGAGCATCACTGAAGAGACATGTATTGTCGAAATGCGCATCTGGTGCAAGAAAATTGGTACCGTTAATTTGATTTCATAACTTGTAATTATCTAAAAATTATTTCGTAAGGGGACGCCCATTTAATATTCTGTGTGTGTGTTTTTTTTTTTGTTTTTTTTTGTTCTGTGGTAGTTTATCAAGAATATCAAATGGTCGTCCCCTGACGTTCAAACCCAAATGTCGACTGAAACAATGTTTTTAAGCAAATGCAACATTCTTGTAAGACTTTTTGCAATTAGATAGGACATTCTTTCCTTGTTTTGATGAGTGAATCCTGGTGGCGTTTTAAAGCATAGTTGTCTTTGAAACTCTTTTCACGTATTGAACACACCAATGTATTTTTTTAATGCAAAACTTTGCAATACAAAGCAACGTCTGTTTCCCGAAATACGTTGTCAAGATCAGCATTGTTGCGACACAAACTTGAAATCTGCTGAGAAATTAGGATTCTAAATATGTATACATGTTTGGGTATTCTTGTAGCATTGGCTTCTATATCGCCTTCCCTTTCATAAATGTGACCTACCGAATTAGACTATTTACCAGGGTATTCTTGTAGCATTGGCTATATCCCCTTCCCTTTCATGAATGTGACCTACCAAATTAGACTATTTACCGGATTTGTTATCACATAAGCAACACGACAGGTGCTACATGTGGAGCAGGATCTGCTTACCCTTCCGGAGCACCTGAGATCACCCCTAGTTTTTTGGTGGGGTTCGTGTTGTTTATTCTTTGGTTTTCTATGTTGTGTCGTGTGTGCTGTTGTTTTTTTGTCTTTTTCGTTTTTAGCCATGGCGTTGTCAGTTGTTTTGGATTTATGAGTTTGACTGTCCCTTTGGTATCTTTCGTCCCTCTTTCAAAATGCATGCACATGTTCTTGAAATTAAAGACCAAATTTCAGCTTCATTTGTTAACTGTGTATTGCTACCTTAATCATTAAATCATCGTAAAAACGTTACCGGTGAACAACATCAAATTCAGCCTTGACAAATTAAGTTATCATCCAGTGTCTGGTCGTTTACAAGTGTTGTTAAGCTAACGCTGTTGTTGACAGAATTGTCACGATAAATTTAACAACTATCTTGGAGATTATAAGCCCCCTAAACATTACTATAGAATGTGAAATTTAACGAATTTGAAGTAGGAAAATAATTTGTTTTAAACATACTATTAACATATATTATGTTAAATATATTTAAGATTTGTCCTATTAAATAACATGAAATTATAGCAATAAAATACCATAAGCAAGATTTGAATTGCAGCAGGTCAAGTTTACGAGCTTATCCATCTACGCCAGTGACTTACAACCTAACGACTTTTCACGGTGCGCAAGAGGGTTGCATCCTGTTCAGCAAATCACATGATTTTTTCCCGAAAGTTTTGTCAACAGCAGAGTTCTATATTGTGCAGCAAAACATTACTTTGTTGTATTGAAATTTAATCATCATAATTTGCTTCTATGAAGACTGTCTACAGGTTGTTACTTCTTTGATGTACCTTCAAGTCTGGAGTTACTGAGGGTTGCTGCAAAGTAGATCCAACTTTTGGTTTCAGTCCTTCTAATAGTCTGTATGGGCAAAGACAATGTTTTTGTTTTTCCCTATTTATTTTGATCAGTATCTGTGATCTGCAGTTGAATTGAGTCCGCAGCCCTACAAAGTACACAATTTAAAGAATTGCACAAATATGTTTTTTTTTAAGGTTGGAATCCTTCCCTTTGATTCATTACATACGTCTCTTCATCTGTCTTTATAAGCTATATTCTCTTAATACAAACACATACTTGATACTTTAAACTCAACTTTGTATTGTTTTGGCTTTCCAATAAAAAGAAATATTGATTATATAACCGGCCGATTCCTATTAATACTAGTGCTGTCAAATTTATTCCTGCCTATAGTTTCACATAAACTCATCATAGATATCAGGGTTACGCCAGACGCGCGTTCATTTACAAAAGACTCATCAGTGACGCTCGAATCAAATAATGTTTATAAGGCCAAATAAAGTACGAAGTTAAAGAGCGTTGAGGACCAAACATTCCTAAAAGTTCTGCCAAATACAGCTAATAAACTCATCATAGATACCAGGATTAAAATTTCATATATACCCCAGACGCGCATTTCGTCTACAAAAGACACACCAGTGACGCTCGAATAAAAAACTTAAAAAGGCCAAATAAAGTACGAAGTTGAAGAGCATTGAGGACCGAAAATTCCTAAAAGAATTGCCAAATACAGCTAAGGTAATCTATTCCTGAGGTAGAAATCCTTAGTATTTCAAAAATTCAAAGTTTTGTTAACGAGAAATTTATAATTATGAACATATCAATGATAACCCAAGTCAACACAGAAAGGCTGATTACTGGGCTTGTGATACCATCGGGGAAATAAATCTCCAACAGAATGGCATCGACTAAGTGGTTGCAATAAGCTCATCATAGATACCAGGATTAAAATTTCATATATACGCCAGTCGCGCGTTTCGTCTACAAAAGACTAATCAGTGACGCTCGAATTAAAAAATGTTAAAACGACCAAATAAAGTACGAAGTTGAAGATCATTGAGGACCGAAATTCTAAGGTAATCTATTTCTAAGATAGAAAAGCCTTAATTTTTACAAACTTTTAAAGTTTTGTGAACAGTTAATTGATAATGATGAACATATCAATGATAACTCAAGGCAAAAGTTGATTTGACCTTTTGTAGTATGCCTTATGTCTCCTTCGGTGTTCGGATATGTAGTTGTCGGCTGAGATAATCTACTCCTGGGGTAAGAAAATCCTTAGTTTTTCGAAAAATTCAAAGTTTTGTAAACAGAAAATTTATAAAAATGACCATATAATTGATATACATGTCAACACCGAAGTGCTGACTACTGGGCTGGTGATACCCTCGAGGACGAAACGTCCACAAGCAGTGGCATGGACCCAGTGGTGTTAATAGTTATCAAAAGTACCAGGATTATAAATTTATACGCCAGACGTGCGTTTCGTCTACATAAAGACTCATCAGTGACGCTAAGATCAAAGTAGTTAAAAAGCCAAACAAATACAAAGTTAAAGAGCATTGAGGACCCAAAATTCCAAAAAGTTGTGCCAAATACGGCTGAGGTAATCTACTCCTGGGGTAAGAAAATCCTTAGTTTTTCGATTAATTCAAAGTTTTGTAAACATAAAATTTATAAAAATTACCATATAATTGATATACATGTCAACACCGAAGTGCTGACTACTGGGCTGGTGATACCCTCGGGGACGAAATGTCAACAAGAAGTGGCATCGACCCAGTGGTGTAAATTGTTATCAAAAGTACCAGGATTCTAATTTTATACGCCAGACACGCGTTTCGTCTACACAAGACTCATCAGTGACGCTCAGATCAAAATAGTTATACAAAGTTGAAGAGCATTGAGGACCCAAAATTCCAAAAAGTTGTGCCAAATACGGCTTATGTAGTCTACTACTGGGGCAAGAAAATCCTTAGTTTTTCGAAAAATTCAAAGTTTTGTAAACATAAAATTTATAAAAAATGACCATATAATTTATATACATGTCAACACCGAAGTGCTGACTACTTGTCTGGTGATACCCTCGGGGACGAAATGTCAACAAGCAGTGGCATCGACCCAGTGGTGTAAATAGTTATCAAAAGTACCAGGATTCTAATTTTATACGCCAGACGCGCGTTTCGTCTACATAAGACTCATCAGTGACGCTCAGATCAAAATAGTTAAAAAAAAGCCAAACAAATACAAAGCTGAAGAGCATTGAGGACCCAAAATTCCAAAAAAGTTGTGCCAAATACGTTTTATGTAATCTACTCCTGGGGTAAGAAAATCCTTAGTTTTTCGAAAAATTCAAAGTTTTGTAAACAGAAAATTTATAAAAATTACCATATAATTGATATACATGTCAACACCGAAGTGCTGACTACTGGTGATACCATCGGGGACGAAACGTCCACAAACAGTGGCATGGACCCAGTAGTGTAAACAGAAAATTCATAAAAATGACAAGTCATTCTTAATTTTAATTATAAATTAAAGTTCAAGTCTTATCGGAAATTACTCTGAAAAGAGAACATTTTATATAGATATACGGGACAAGTGCTGATATTATTATTTTTTTTAAGTAATAACTTGAATGAGTATAATTGGATCAATGATATTTAGTGGCGGATTCTGAATTGTTATAACGGGTAGGGCACTAATTGCCATAAGAGGGGACCAGCTACTGCAAATCTTAATAAAATCAACAAAATTCCCTCCATGTTTGCCTTTGATAATGATGTACCTCGTTGTTTTGTATGCACCATTAAATTCTAAGTTCCTATAAACTAGCTGGCATGAAGTGTTATTGTCATTGATATGGTTATATTTGTAACTTTACTGTTTGCAAACTTTTGAATTTTTTGAAATACTAAGTCTTTTCTACCTCAGGCATAGATTACCTTAGCTGTATTTGGCAAAACTTTTATGAATTTTGGTTCTCAATGCTCTTCAACTTCGTACTTTATTTGGCCTTTTTAACTTTTTTGGATTCGAGCGTCACTGATGAGTCTTTTGTAGACGAAACGCTCGTCTGGCGTATATAATAAATTTGGTCCTGGTATCTATGATGAGTTTATTTACAACCACTGGGTCGATGTGTCACTGCTGGTGGAGATTTATTTCCCCGAGGGTATCACAAGCCCAGTAGTCAGACATGAGTTGTCATTGATATGGTTATATTTATAACTTTACTGTTTACACATTTTAGAATTTTTTGAAATTCTAAGGCTTTTCTACCTCAGGCATAGATTACCTTTGCTGTATTTGGCAAAACTTTTAGGAATTTTGGTTCTCAATGCTCTTCAGCTTCGTACTTTATTTGGCCTTTTTAACTTTTTTGGATTCGAGCGTCACTGATGAGTCTTTTGTAGACGAAACGCGCGTCTGGCGTATATACTAAATTAGATCCTGGTATGTATGATGAGTTTATTGTATACATTTGCTTGTTATAAAACTGCTCTGTATCATATAGGCAAGGTGAACCGTATTGTAAAACAGCGATTTTAATGTAATGATTTTGAAATAGCTGGAAAATATTAATGCATAACCGCAGGTACTATTAACCACGCTTAACAAGCGTCATATAACCTGGGAGTTCAAACTAGCGTTAGGAACAGTAAGAATAGGCCCTGAGTGAGATTAATATGTGTGTAAAATAACATGTCTTCTTGCCATCTGTAACCTTGTGAGCTAGCACAAATCCTGCTTTGGTGCCGGTCTTATAAAAATACAGGTTCAATCGATAATTCTCAATATCATGCTGATTATGCATGTAATGTTTCACTTGACGTAATAAACAACTACTTATCCATCCATCCATGTAGCATGTGATATCTCAAACACTTGCTAATTATTTATACTAATCATTATGTTTATAGTTTTCTGTGAATTATCTATATTTATTATACTTCATGTCAAAATGCCAGATTTTGATTGGCTAATACGAGGGTGTCAATTTACTCTTACCCTTCATAAAGACGCTTGATCAAGTGTGCGCTTTATTAAATACGACTCCAGCCTATGACATATACTCTATCACCCTTCACAGAGACGCTTGATCAAGTGTGCGTTTTATTAAATACGAATCTATCCTTTGGCAAATACTTTATTACCCTTCACGGAGACGTTTGATCAAGTGTGCGCTTTATTAAATACGGAAGGTTATGTACAAGATGTCATAGTTTATTACTTTGAATTTAAAATTTAATCGACAGTAATAACAGAACATTCAGTATAATAAATTAAATAACACATATCTGAGAGGGTGTTAGAGCAGATTGTTACCCCTCGAAAAGACATTGTCAACCTTGGCTTCGCCGCGGTTGACAATGTTTTCTCGGGGTAACAATCTGCTCTATCACCCTCTCAGCTATGTGTTATTTATATAGTAGTACATGTAGATTATTATAAAACATGAGACATGGATAAGCATTGTCGAATTGATCAATGCAACTAAAATTGGGTTGGATCCTTAAACATAATGGGAATGTCAATAGACCTTTTTTAACTGTCACATTGTTGCAAGGTTTAGCCGCTAACTGGTAAAGGTTCGTCTAATTCCATCATATATTTCTCATTTTTTTATCGGTCATATCTGCACACCAACAAATTAAATCTAAATGGATGTGGTAGTCTGGAGTTTATTTTTGTAAATTCTTGCAGACATTCAAATACTTCACCGAAAAAAAAACCCCAATGACTAAGCAAAAATTAAAATCACCAAAAATACTGAACTCTGAGGAAAATTCAAAATAGTCCCTAATCAATTAGCAAAATCAAAAGCTCAAACAAATGGATAACAACTGTTATATTCCTGATTTGGTACGGGCATGTTCTTATATCAAAAATGGTGGTTAGAATCTGGTTTTATAGCTAGCTAAATCTCTCACTTGTTTGACAGTCGCAGCATTATATTAACAACGATGCGTGAACAAAAATACCAGACAGGCTAGGTAAAAATGTCTATAATACAGTAGTCAACATTTTGCTCTAATCCTAAATCATTAAACACCCATACAAACAAGCGACCAATGGCATACAGAACAAGCATATTAGTACAAGATTACACAAATTTACAATACAATGACCGGATGTATAAGTACAGAGCTACGTCATATATCTAACGAAGAAACATAAAAAGGCATATTGACAAGTTTAAAAGCACATAGCAAAAATGAAAGACGAGCGACAAACAATTTTCGAAGTAACACCAAAAGGCATATAGACCAAACACATTAGCAAAATGAAAGACAAGAATACGAGAATATCTTAAACAATAATGGCAGAAGTATCTTAATACCAAAAAAACTCCAAAACAATCAAATATTTAACAAAGATGCACAAAAAGGCATATGTCAAATGTAACAACCCTCATTCACTGCTTTTTTCTTTTAATTTTATATGTATGTTTATTCCACTATATGCTTAAAAGGATGGAGAAATTAAAAAGATCGAAAAAGAGACTGCAGAGATTAGGTATACTAAGTGATAAGATAATACTCATTCTTTAAAAATGTTTTTTTTACTCACGACTTTGTAGGTTGATAGATATAGTTGAATTATTTTTTTTTTAAGAAAATTACAAATAATTATATTCCTATATCTATTAAAGTTGTAAATAAATAAAATATTTTAAAGAAAACAAATTTTGAAAAGCTAGGTTTTTTTGGTCAAGTTATCAATTAACATAAGCAGTTGTTTTAAAGGATTGCCGTATCTCTGGTATGAAAATCATATGTTTCCCCCGGTTCATTACGAAAGCCACGGAAACACATAATGTAACCAACAACACGAGTTTGCTCCGTTTTTATGATGGGACTAAGCCTGGGCAAAACCGGAAGGCCAATGATCAAAAAAGTATAGCACGCAAAAAAAAAAAAAAAAAAAAAAAGTTCGGTACTGGCATGAAAATACGGATGTTTTGTGTTATTAAAATTTGCTGTTACTAAATGATAGAAATTATTATAAATTAAGGAATATATCTCCCTCATGCAAAGGTCTGATTCCTTTCACGAATTTGGCTATACTTTTTGGACCTTTTGGATTATAGCTCTTCATCTTTTATATAAGCTTTGGATTTCAAATATTTAGGCCACGAGCATCACGGAAGAGACATGTATTGTCGAAATGCGCATCTGGTGCAAGAAAATTAGTACCGTTAATTTTATTGAGACATGTTAAGCATACGAGGTAAAGCGTGGTATCATTTTGTGACAAATAGAGAGAAGGTAGAGACTGGTTGACCTTAAACAACAAAAGTGAAACTGGCAAGGTTTATTCAGTGTGATTAAACATGCAAAATAGTTAAGTCAATCTAGCATAAAATTGACCCTAACCTTGAAGTAATTAGGGCCCCGCCGACGGCGGGTCGCCCTATAGTGATCAGTCTGTCCGTCCGTCTGTCCGTCCGTAACACTTTCGTGTCCGCTCCATATCTAGAGAACCGTTATGATTTCATACTTAATACTTAACATGATTATTAACCAACACCAGAGGGTGTGTCATGTTGTATGTACAACTTCCTAGGTCAAAGGTCAAGGTCAAAAACTTTGGTTTCAGTTGACAACCCCGTGTCCTGTGGTGAAGATCGTGTCCGCTCCATATCTAGATAACCATTATGATTTCAAAGTTTATACTTGACATCCATTTTAACAACCACCAGAGGGTGTGTCATGATGTATGTACAACTTCCTAGGTCAAAGGTCAAGGTCAAAAACTTTGGTTTCAAGTTGACAATCCTGTGTCCTGTGGTGAAGATCGTGTCCGCTCCATATCTAGATAATCGTTATGATTTCAAAGTATATACTTGTCATACATTTTAACCACCACCAGAGGGCGTGTCATGATGTATGTACAACTTCCTAGGTCAAAGGTCAACGTCAAAAAAACTTTGGTTTCAGTTGACAACCCTGTGTCCTGTGGTGAAGATTGTGTCCGCTCTATATCTTGAGAACCGTTATGATTTCAAATATTATACTTGATATCCATTTTAACCAACACCAGAGGGTGTGTCATGATGTATGTACCACTTCCTAGGTCAAAGGTCTGTCTTTCTGTTGGTCTGTCCATCGCTAACAAATTTGATCCACATTATATTTTGAGAGGACAGCTGTTATTATTTCATACTTTATACCTGACAAACATTTTCAACTTAACATATATATTAACCAACACAAGAGAATGTGTCATAATGTATGCATCCTAGGTCTAAGATCAGTCTGTCGGTCTGTCCATCCGTTCGTTGTTCTTAACAAATTGTGTCCGCTCTACCTCTCGAGAACCATTAATATTTCATACTTTATACTTGGTGGGTCATAATATATTGAAGGCATAATTCTAAAAATATGTGACAAATATCAATTGGGCAGCACCTTTAAACATATTGTTCAAACATCAATCCATATATCCAGAAGTCACCTTAGAGTAGTAAACAATGAGTTCACATCATGCAGTCATATCACTATTATACTATGAAAGTAAGATGAGAATATTTATCAGTTTTAACTTAAAATCTTAGATCAAAATCACACATGAGACTATGTAATAACTTCAAATAATGCTTCATATCAGATTATCCATACAACTTATTTACCCCACGTTATTGACAGCGGGGCCCACAGAGATGGCTCCCATCTCAATGATATCTAGTTGCAACAGAAGATTTCTTAGTTTTAGTCTTTAGGATCATACCCTAAATATACACAGAAAAAAATGTTTAACTTGAAGAAAATCTAAAATAAAACGATTTCAAATATTCCTTTGGAGATTTGCATTTGAATGGGAGATAACTCTTCATAAATGCAGAAATATCAATAAAAATTGATACATAATTCTTACTTCATCGCTTCTATTCGACAGAATGTATTGATTCTTGATATTTAAGCCGTCTTTAGAGTATAACAAACAACTTAAAAGGTGTTTTCATATCTTTTATCAAGCTACAACATCTAACTCATAATTCATTAGTTGACCAGTTATGAGATTTTTCAACATGTCAAGGTAAAGAATCTCAAATTGAATAAAAATAATTAATCATCTTTTCTTCTTTTTGTTGTTTAAAGTATCTTGAAACAAGGTAGATGCTAAACAAATATAATTTACAGATATAAACAATACCAAATATTCACATTATTTTATTTTCACAAAGCCATAAATTTGCAATTTCTTTAATGAAAGTGCAAAAAAAAAAAAATAAGTTAAAAAAATACCCAAAACACTTCGGTTTTGTACATATCAGGAGCAGAAGATAATATAATGTAGTCAAATACGAACTCATAACTACATTTAATTATTATACTGTACATTAATTTTAAGAAAATCAACTAAAAAAAAAAAAAAAAAAAGAAAGAGAGAGACTCATTTTTGCAGAGTTATCTCCGTTTCCAATATTAATTTTCATAGAAAATTAAAAATGCTGATTTGGAGTTTTTCTTCAAGTTAGATATCATGGGACTTTTTTCTGTGTATATTTAGGGCTAAATGCTATAGATTAGAACTAACACATTTTCTGTTGCAATTAGTTTGAGGTGTAGAACGAGATAGTATTTTTTGTTACTTCATTTATGATACAGTTCTTTGTGAGTCTTTGCTGTTTTTTCCTCATTTGCTTTCAAAAATGACACAAAGCGTCATTAGATATATGACTGGTCGACTTTTAAACCAAGTTTAGTAGGTCCTATAACAGCAATGACGGTCTAGTAAAAAAAAAACATATTTGTTACTGGACCTCCTGACCCGTTAAAACAATTTAAGTTTGGCTGGTTCTGCTAGTATATTCCTTTTTACAAAATGACGTCAGGTAAAAAAACTGTTGAATGCACCCTTGAGGCCTCAGAAATTTGCACCAATCAAATTTTCCTGTTTAAAATTTCTAAGACATGTTGTCTTTTTCTTTAAGATGAACATAAATAAAGAGCGATGATGTCTTTTTGTATAATAAACTTTAAGAACAGAGCACATTCAGAGAAGTTAAAAGTCCTTGAGATTTAGTCAATATAATATTTCCAGTTCCAAATGTAGAAGGGTGACATGCAAAGTGACATTAACAATGAAAATTTCTTTTATGCCGTACGTGTACAGGTTATGGAGCATATGTGAAGACGCGGTGATGTCAGCTCTCACATTGATTTGTGTTTGAAGACTAGAAACGTTATTTAAAACATCTAAAGAAAGTGACTTATTTATGCAGATTCTATCTTTTTATTTTCTATCATGCTGAAATTCAAATAAACTCCATACGGCACGAATTTAGTTTTTTTAAAGTGTTCAAATATGCACAGCAGGCTACAGATTTTGTTTGCAATTTGCATTATTTCAACTAAAACAAGAAATGATATTTTTGAATGCTGACTGTGCTAAAGTTCCAAAAGTATGATTTTCTGTTACAGTACTAATTATGTGAACTCCAGCCTTACCATAGTTCGAATGCAAATATCCAATCTTTGCCGAAAAAATCCGTTATAATCAGGTGGTATTTTTTATTTTTATTTTTTCATTTTTACATACTTTTTAATAAACTCATCAAAGTTGCAAGGATTATAATTTTTTTTCGTCTACAAAAGACTCATAAGTGACGCCTAAATAAAAAAATGTTGAAAAGGCCAAATAATATACAAAGCATTGAGGATAAAAATTCCGAACAATTTTGCCAAAATCTATTTCTGAGGTTGAGCAGTGCGCATCCTATGTACAAAACAGTGATAGTACCGAATGGAGGTGCCATACTTTTTCTCCCAATTCTCTCACATCTTCCCTCGAATGAGCGCTTGCATTACTGGTCACGGATTTAACTTTTAAAATTATTAGATCATTAACTTTTTACAATTTTTTTCGGCAAGTTTTCTTTCAATTTAAGAAATTATTTGGAGTGAAGGAAAACTTCAATTACAGGATCGTTTCAGTATTGTACTGCAAGATTTCTTACCACTTTGAATTTGAGGGACTACAATTAATTTTTTTAGTGAGCATTTTGTTTTGCTGAACATTGAAATTGTCCAGTGTTTCTTTATCAATAAGTAGGTAAAATTACTGTGTACTGTTGCATATCCAACTTGATTCCTATTGTTATATGCTGTGTCTGTTTCCAAATCTACCTAATTTTCTTTACCAGTACACAGGTATTCTTAAAAGTCTTATACTAATCTCCCGATTTTTTATCATTGCCCCTTCATTAGGCTCCATCATTTTGTCATATTGATATTAATAATCATTAATTAGTTGTTATACGCTGCAAACTTGGCACTCTGATATTAACTTTTTTGCTGCCATTTGTTTTTTTAATGTTGCATTTCGTGTGCCTCAAAAAATTACGTCTGTGACGTCAGATGCTGTCCGACATCGACGTCACGACATGAGTGATCGTTTCATTTGGGATCCATTGAAGAAAAATATAACAATATTTAATCTTTTGTCTTTTATTTGAAAAATATACAGCAATGAGAAGAAACTTACTAAAAGTTAAGCATGAACATATGAGTCCTTCCGGTACAGTCGGTTTGGACACATGTGTTCCTCCGGCAGCAAGAGGCTGATGATCTGACCCTCCCATTTTTGTTTTAATACAGCATGCGTCATCACTTTATAAACGTAGCCATCAACTGGTCGTCTGGGCCGGGTTGTTCAAAAGGCCGGATAAAGTATCCACTGGATATATTCTGTATCCAGTGGATAACTTTTGATTGGACAAATTCGGGTTGTTCAAAAGTTGTCCAGTGTCGAGGGGTTCGGATCAGTTCTTATCCAGAGGTTAAATATGGCTGCCCGCTTGCTGTATGATGTACAGCAAATTAAGGTATAAACCACGTATTTATAGGAAATTTCTTGGTGCAGAACCATATACAGAGTCTGAATTTCAGGCAAGATAAAGGTATTCGAAAGAGAGCATTCAAATTCTGACAAACTTGCTTAATGATGATCTTAAAAGACCTACCAACAGAAGCCATGCAATTCCGGTGGAAACTCAGATTAAAATCGCTTTGAAATACTATGCTTCTGGCAGCTTTATGCAAGTCATTGGTGACACCTTCGGATACGATAAATCAACCGTTTCCAGAATTATTCAGGAAGTGACAGGTGCAATTTGCGTCCATGGGGCAGATTTTCTTCGTTGGTCTGACGAGACTACCAAACCAGCCATTATAAATGGATTCTATAACATTGCCAGATTCCCATGTGTTATTAGATGGAACTCATATTTCGCATACAAGCACCCAGTGATAATGAGTATGCATTTGTCAACAGACAAAACTTTCATTCCATCAATGTTCAGGGTATCTGTGACCACGAAGATAAACAAATGTCAGGTTTTCAAACAGGAGAGTTACAGACAGTTAGTCGATGTACAAAAGAGAAAAAGAATATTTGTGTCCGTAATTACTGTTTGGTTTATTTCTCTGTATAATTAAAGTGTCTCATTCATTTTCGACAAATCTTAAGAACGTTGTTGTTATAGAACATTAAAAAGGCAACGAGGAGATGCTTGGTCAGCGCAATTACAATTTGGTGATGATGACTACGTTCGAGTTGTCTCTCTAATACTAGTATAACCTTTCTAGGCACAAACTATAGTTACGTTGAAGTTGAACATTAATTGCCGATAAAATACGAGCCATTGTAAAAGTGATATCCGACAATATTATTTATACATTAATTGAAATAAAATATTCTCAGTTGGTTTATTCAGGCATGGGGGGACAAAAATTTACTTCAGTTGAAGAAATTATAAGGGTTAATATATGTATGTCAAATAATTTTTGACAACAATAACAGCAGGTTATACATTAACCTTTAACTGCTGTGTTTTGGAAGGATTGGGACTCACACAAAATCTTTTTATTTTTTGCAGCTGACTTACTGATATATTATTGACAATTTTAATTTCGTGTTTCAAGGGCGGCTACATTCATTTTTAATATGGGGGTTCCAACATATGCATATTGTTATTATATTAAAACGGGGGTCCAACCAAATCAACTCTAACAAAAGCATAAACAAGCGGTTGTTAATCCACCACTGAGTTTCATTTAAATGCGATTTTTTGGTCATATTTGTAGAATAAATCATATCTAAGCAAACTATCAAACCACGTCATGACTTCATTGGGAACTATGAGATTTAACTGTGTCGCATTTGATAGGTTCCTATCTCGCTACAAGGTTTTGCTTTTGGGAATTGAGCTTCTTGCAACGGTGTTTTGCGATAGGCAAAATGCATGTGAAAATTGTGTAGGCTAGTTTTCACATTCAATATATTTCTCAATGCATAATTACAAGTTTATTTATATTAATTTTAGGAAAATTCACCAACATTGTTGCCAAGTGGCCAGGGTCAACACATGACAGCTTCATTTTCATATTGGAAAGCGTTCAAGACTTATTAATTCGAGGAGGAAGGGGGCCACATGACACTGTCACCCCAGAGAAACAGCTTCTAGTATGTGTCAGCTATTTAGCGACAAACCAGTCTATGAGGGAAACTGCACATTTCTTTAATCTGTCGAAGTCGACAGTGCATCAGATCATTAAAGAAGTGTGTAATATTCTGGTTAATCTGCGTGATAGGGTAAGAAAAATGTCAGTCACCTGTTGCATAGGAAAACTAACTCTGGACCATATTATTTTTGCTGTACTATATTGCGCTAGAAAATTTTAATTGATCTTATTCTTAATTCTTGACATCTTGTTTACAATTTTTAGCCGATTTATGGGGGGAAAGGTTAATTATTAGTAACCATAGCATATTTCTGAATTGGTATCTACAATTTAAACACTATATTCAAATGCTAATAATGTAACATGTGTTTTTTTTTTAGATTATTCGTTGGCCATCACCTAGACAACAAACAGAAATCGCAACTGAGGTAGAAGCAGTATGTTCTTTGCCTGGGGTGACAGGTTTCATAGACGGTACACATATTCGACTGTCAGCTGCTATTGGTGGTGAAAGGGACGACTACATATCACAGATCTTTCATTAGTAGCTATACGAATTTCAATTGAAGTAAAGTTTAATCATGTACAAAGATGTCTGTTTATGGGGTTTCTGATTTACATCCAACCGATTACAACTTCCATTAAGACTTTTGTCATGTCTTCCTTCAGGCTCATTGGTTGGTCCCAAAGTTTTTATGCAATTAACAACTGACACATTTCTTTTCTTTGGTCAAGTTGTTGTCTCTTTAACAGTTTTCAATTCTTTATTCTAATTTACATGATTATTTCATTGATGTTTTGCAGGCAGTGGTTGACAACAATATGAAAATCATTAATGCCTACACCGGATGGCCAGGCTGTGTGCATGATGCACGCGTTTTAAGAAACTCAAGTGTATACATCAAAGCTGGCGAGCTATTTTCACAAAATTATCACATCTTCGGGGACAATGCATATCCTCTTCGTAATTGGTTAGTTACGCCATTTAAGAACTTTGGAAATCTGACAAGGCAACAAATTAAATTTAACAAAAGGTTATCAGGTGTGAGACAAACAGTTGAAAGAGCCTTTGGTCATCTTAAAGGGCGATTTCGCATACTCAGAGATGTGCCTCTTCATGATCATAAAGAAGTTTGCAATCTTATTATTGCTTGTTGCGTCTTACATAACTTGTGTATTATTAATGAGGATGATGTGGAAGGATACATTGAATATGAGGAAAAAGATCCCAATAACTTTCCAAATGTTTACCAAAATGGACATGCCGGTGTTCTAAGGCGTTTACAGCTTGTTAATATACCATAGATCTTACAATTAACATTACATTGGATGTTTGTATTGTGTAGTTCTGATACATGCAAATAAATCTATTGCTGTTTAAATAAAATACTATTTTCTGTATCAATTACTTTAATTTCTATTAGGTTCAGGGAAAGTTTCTCAATATTTATGTTCTATAGTATAATCTTGTTAACTGAAGTTTGACAAATGAACCATAGAATAAGGTCAAGTAAACGTACGTCTTGGCCTTATTAGACAGACAGACATGTACGCGTTACAATTAACCACACAAAAGATTAAATTGACCAATAAATTATGAAAATTAGGTCAGATGATTACTGAAAGACAGACATTTATAACTTTCAACCATTCAATACACCAAATATAAATGGACTGCTTATAGTATCTGAGAAATAGACCATACAAGGAAAATGAGGTCAAGGTCAATGCAAATGAACATGCCATGTATGACAGAAAGAAACATTGTAACATAACGCATCTATTTACTAGTATATATACAAAGTATACATCCAGGTCGTCTACCTTCGGAAAAAACTTCATCATTATTTAGTAACAAGAATGGGCACACCAGATCATTATCCTTATGTTTCAGGCGAGACAAATCGGCAAATCACAATTTTAATTTCTATGTTCAAAACGTTGTACAAACCTAAATTGAGCATACAATTCTGAAAGATCACACCATGATATATGCGATATGAACATCATTATAAACTAATCTGACCAAAAACTACAACTGAAAATGTACTTTTTTTATTAACTACCTTTCACATGTAATTTTAGTGAACAGTAAAACCGTTGCCAATCCAATATATCAGCATACAATGAAGAAAGACCTCAACACAAGAAACATATGTACCAAGTTTCAAGTTGATGTGACTTCTATTTCACAATAACCTACCTGACCAAAACCTTTAACTTGAAAACAAGTTTTTTTGCACTCACATTTCGAAGTTAAGTGAACTATAAAATTGGGATCTAGAACGTTATTTGGCATAGAATTGAAAAAAAAAATCACATTTAAATCAACATGTGTACTAAGTTTCAAGTTGATGTGACTTTTACTTCTTTATAAACTAACTTGACCAAAAAATGTGACCTGACCTGTGACAGACGGACACACATACCAGAAAACAAAATGCCAATTTACTACTGTAGGTTATGCACAAAAGGTATAAAGACCGACAACAGACGCAAAATGATTGCAAAAGCTTACCTTAACTCGGTCAGGTAAAACAACAACAAAGATTCTTTGCTAAGGACAGACACACATGAATATGGCAGGTTATACTAGTTTTAAACATCCTTTCAACAGATTTTATTGTAACATAAAAAAATAAAACATTCAATCAAAAACAACCATTTTCTTTATGGTAAATTTAAAATAAACAGCACATAAAAAACAAATATATTATGCTCATCAAAAAATCTTATTCACCTAACCAAGCTAGCTAAATGAATGGGAATAATACATGCATTTCAGCATGTTAACTTACATTTAAGGAGGTTCACTAGTAAAACAATCTAAAAAAAAAAAAAAAAAAATAGGAACTCCTTCAACAATTAACATGTTAGACTTCCTTATAAAATAAAGAGTCATTTAGGAGCATGAAAAGCCATTTAATACAGATTTTAACTGTTTTTCATTGATATTTCAAAGACAATTGAAACATTCGATATATAAGATTTTAATTAAATTTGCCAAATTATATTTCTATCAGTTTTTATTTATACAATAAGAAAAATAATAAAGTGACAATAATTTTGAAAATTTAAACATGTAAAACCCATGAGTCTCCTTATAAGTCTTTATTTAACTAGAAAATATGACTAGAAAGAAATTGTAATTCAAATGTAAATATCTTCCTTAACAATTAAATACAACATACATTTATTGTACTATATTAACAGAGTTTCTCCCTGAGGTTTATCAAATAATAACATAACAATACGACTGGCACGACAGGTTATCCTTCATTCTACACTAGGAAATTAAAATTAATAAATTCTGTAACAGGTAAAAATATTTCCCATTCCTTTCAATCATTTATTTACGATCTAGATCTTTTTTGTAAAGATCGAGCGGTTTATCAAATCTGTTCATTTTGTCTTTATGGAATTCTTCCATTTTATTCATGAAATCAGTGTTTTGCTTTTCAAGAAGACAATCAACATCTGTACTTTTTCTTTTTTTCCCTTTCCCATCTTCTCCCTGTCCCGTGGTAACTTTTGATGCTGGATTTTCAGTTTCGTTCGTTTCTTTTGCGTTTTTATTTTTATCTTTATCTGCAATTGTATCAAGCATATAGGCAGGTCTGCTACTGGCCTTCGTGCCATATTGTTGATCAAAAGATTCTTTTAGCCTAAAATATTTAGCCTCTGATCCTGACCCTCTTGCACCTGCACTATCAAGTACTTCCTTCCACCTCTTTTTCAGATTGAAGTACTTGTTCATAGCCTGAGTTCCTGAAATGTTACATTTCAAAGTGCTATTAATTTCATTTGCAATGTCTTTCCATAATGTATTGTGATTTCGGGTTTTACCAAATGCATCATGTCTTTCATGTCTTATATGCACTAACATATCTTCTTGTTTGTCTGTCCAAAGATGAATATTACTGGTGTTACTAGTACATGTAGATGGTGTGTCTGTATTCCATGATGTCTCTGCATTACATGATGATGTAGATGGTGTGTCTGCGTTACACGATGATGTAGATTGTGTATCTGCGTTATATGATGATGTAGATGCCATATCATCTGGCGAAGTATTAGAGTGCATATCTACCTGTGCTAATGGCATAAGGCCATTGACTATAATTTCTTTAACAGCCGGGTCTGAAAAAAAAAGATATCAGTGATCACAATAACACAGATAATTTGGGGCACATAGAAACCAATGGAAGTCTTGTAGTATTTTATCACAAATCAGTAAAATATAGGATAAACCTAGGTCAATAAAGGGTAAAATGTAGGTCACAGAAACTTCCTCGAAAAACATGTAACAAATCGTGATTGAAAATGAACAGTTCTTTTTGTGGATTAAGTGAATATAGCACAAAACTATTAATGAAAATTCATTGGGTAAGGAGTTTTAACACAACTTTCATGTTTTTTTTTTATTCCACTGGATATTTAAATATCTAAATCAACATTGAAGATTTTAAATTCTAACTTATATACCTGTGTCTTTAGACAGCAAAATTTTGGCAATGTCATCAGTACATTGCAATTTGTAGTCTGTCCCTTCCTTTGTCTTTGACTTCATTATAATTGTCTTCATTCTACAACATATTGATAAAAGTTATCATTTTGTAATGAATAAATCAAAATCAATTCACAACCAGAACATAGCAAATGGTATGACCAGAGTACTTCAATTAAGTGCCTTTTAGATCTTAACATTTATATATATACATACACTGTTTGGTGTAATTTTCAGACTTATATACGGACAAAAATTTGTCAGCAGAAAATCTAACTCTAACACTGTTTGGTGTAATTTTCTATGAAAGGATATTGCTCTTTTTATAATTTTTTGTTTGAACACATTTAGTGTGCGACTATCCTGAATCACAGTGTCTTGGAAATTATGACCGTCCATGTTTGAACTTGGTGTACAGTATATTTACACTGAAACTTTGAGTGTCGGTATATTGACTTTTAAGTCTTATCAAAACTTTTCTTTTTGTATGAAGAGAGTGTTACATCTAAAATTTGATACATACTGGTATATGAATGATTCGTTCATTGTTTAAGACCCTACTGTGACTTTCAAGATGAAGAACAGAAATAAAAACACTGTTCAATAATAATTTGTATCTATTCTATGTAGTTTCTGTTAAGAATTTGTATCTCTATGATTTACATTAGCTTCAAATCTAAATTTGGATCATTGTTTTCCTTTCATTGTTGTGTTTTTTTAATGTTGCCGTGTTCCTTATAAATTGCCTTTCAGATGCTGATATTCTTATAGTGAATGTTGTATTTTGACATTTCTACTATATAATGACTGCCTTCAACAAGTTGAAGTTTACGTCACTACATTTTTAAGACATTACCAACAAGATTGTGTCTAAATAAAGTACAAATACCTTAGTTTGCTGTTGCACAGGGTTCACAAGTTACAACTTTTATTTCTTTAGTGTTGAAAAATTCAAGATCGATAAACTTTGCGCAATCGGCGTGAAAACAATTCACGCACGATGAACACCTCAAAATTGACCTAAAATAAAAATGAAATTCTGTTTAAAACTAGGCTACAAACATACATCTTTGTTAGATAAAATAAGTTGATGCAATGGAGCATCATCATGTCCAACTCCCACCTCATTCATAAAAACTCATGTTCTCCATTTGTAAAATAAGATGAAAACAGGAAATAAAAATAAATGGAGAATGTGTTTATGTGACACAGATGACCCTGCTTACATGTACGAACATCTTAAACGGGGGCAGAACAATAACAGTTACACCACCCCAATTTCGAACTTGAGCTGTGTGACACAAATGTATGTGGTAATTAGAATTGTGCATAAATTGTGATAAAGAATCATCATGATCAAAAGTGTACCTTTGTGCATTTTGTTTGAAAGTACAACATGGCGACATGAGGTGAGTTTGTCTAATTGTCATTATTGAAATGGGAAAATTTATTTATTTATATGTAAATATATATATATTTTAATTTTGAAAAAATACATGTACCAACATTTTGAAAATAACTAACTGGTACTGAGCCTGCCAATAACTGAAAATAGATAATTGAGCCGACTGGCAGGATGAAAATGAAAACTCTGTCCCCATATACTATTGGAAAATACAGGATTCAGTTGTTTGAAAATAATTGTGCGGCAAAGCCATGAAAAATTTATACAACCAGCTTAGAAAAAAAAGTACATGTATAAATAACTCATCTGAAACAAAATCCTGGCTCCCCTTAGAATATTAAATGTTTGTTCTCTTATCATGACTGTAGAAATGTGATATGCAACCGTAATGACTATTAGCTCAGTAACAATTATTAATTGTATACATATATTTTTTGTTTTACATGCAGATAGACAGATTCATACCTGTAATCCCAATTAATATATATGATGACACCCGACTTCTCTTGCCGTTCCAGACTTTCAATACTCAGTGGGGGTTTTTGGCAAATGAAGCAAGTCCACTTTTGCATTTGGCTTAGTTTTGATTCCATCTGAAAAAAAAATATATTGATGTTGCAGAATTTTGATCATAACAAGAGGAATTCACTTTTCATGGATTTAATGAGTCTTGAGTTAGAGTGACACGTAAAAGTTAATCATGTGAATAGGAGCAATCAAGGAATCATATAGAAATTACTATACAAATACTTGGAACAATGTACAATGAATATATATATGCAAAACTGTAGGAAAATCTTCCTAAAATATGATTTTTATTTGATGCATGACACATGCACATACAAAAAAATCAATTCCTTTTAAATATGGACAATGATGGAGTTCAGCGGTTTTTTTTTTTTACTTGGCCGCCCCAGGCCCGTAGCCAGAAATTTCCAAGTGGGATTGGGGGGGGGGGGGGGGGGGGGGGAGGGGCCAGGTTGGCTGGACTCACAAACTCGACTTTAACAGTCACAATT
The DNA here is from genome assembly GCA_037788925.1 of Mytilus galloprovincialis. NCBI lineage: Eukaryota > Metazoa > Mollusca > Bivalvia > Mytilida > Mytilidae > Mytilus > Mytilus galloprovincialis. The sequence continues at coordinate 39,560,947 of CM075333.1, read as the reverse complement.
CGAACAAAACATTGCCTTTAAACGTGCTTATTTGTTTTCAAGAGGGGGGGGGGGGGGGGGGGTTCCCCCCGAACACCCCTGGCTACAGGTATGCGCCCTATGAGTCAAGAGCTAATAATGAATAATAAGTCTACTATGATAAGCGATAGAAATAGGTAAAATGCATATATGCCGAGTTAGTCCGAATAATTATGACGTCTGCAAAGGCTCAGTTGTTATGGTGTTAGGCGTCATTCTCCAGGGGCGTATCTAGCCATTTTAAAAAGGGGGGGGGGGGGTTCCAACTATATGCTCCCATTCAAATGCATTGTTTGTCCAAAAAAGGGGGTCCTTCTTTTTTATTTTATTTTCATTATTTCTAGGTTTTTTTTTCTTAAATCTAAGCTGCCGCTCCGCATGAAAAAAATGACAGTATAAGCATATAAACGTGAAATTATGTAAAGATATTGCAAAGGCATATATATTTTAGAACTAACATGATTTGAGAGAGATCGTTCTCGAATATCAATGTCACTCGGAATATGCGAAGTTTTAAACACTTATATTTTCCGAACGAAAACGCGTTTATTGTCCATACAAACATATCTTAGTTCGCTATGTGTTTTCTGGTACCAGTTCTACTTCTTTGTAATACTTATTGTCTACTGTATAAAAACATTTTCCCATTTTTCAATATTGACAATTTGACAAACTCACCTCATGTCGCCATGTTGGATCCAGAGAAACCCACGCTTTCAAATGGTTGAACCTTAGTCGGGCGCTGACGTCACTTTAGTCGAACCAGAGCCAGTTCGATCACACTTTGGTTTCACCACTGTAACTACGGTTGATGATCGAACTAGGCCGACATAAATTGGCGATTTGATGGTCGAAAATACAGGTTCAGTAACGTGTCGCCGATAAACTTAATTTGCGACCATCAAACCTCCAATGGATACCGTCGGAGCTTTTAAAAATACAATACAGATATCCCCTGAAACATAATTTTACACGTACGTAGTATGTAGACGTAAATGCAAATATTATTTCAAAACAGTTGAATGATACAAGTTGCCATACAATTAACCTTTGTATGACAACTTGCGGCAATTTGTATGGCAACGAATGGGGTTGTGTTGCTATTGATGTCTGTTTTGTCCTTTTCATTTTTGGCCATGGCGTTGTCAGTTTTTCTTCGATTAATGAGTTTGACTGTTTGACTGTCCCTTTGGTATCTTTCGCCTCTCTTTGATAATATATAAAGTTTCTTGTGAATATTTACTATACTAAAATTTTTTCCAGGAAAAGATATAAAAAAGATTCAACAGTGCACAAACTAGGACACGATCAGTCATTGAAATGACTTTTGGACGCTGGAAACGATGATTCCATTTGCTACATTCAGAAATAAGATTGACCCCTGACAGAGTTCGTAAAATAGTTATTGCAGGTGCCATTCTGCATAATTTTACTATTTTGCAAAGGGAGCCAATGATTGATGACCGGGAGGTTGAAGAAATTGATATTGGACAGGATTTTGGCCGTCAAGACGGAACAAATGTCCGTATTTGACATACAAAGTCATCTCAGTACCAGAATCTATGACAAACGAGACGATTTTAATTTTGAAATTATAACATTTCCCCCATATTAGTACAAAATACCAACTCCACCTCCATATGGGATATGCATTTCCCAACTTATTCGATATTCTAGTCTAGAGCTTGCAGCTTCTACTCAGACTTTGCAAAACTTAACCAGTGTCCGTACAGAAAGTTGATCAACCAGGGGTATGTCAAAGAACGTGTCGATCTTTTTGAAAAAAAAAGTTTATCAGAAGGTACCAAGACCTTGTTGATAAATATTCCGTATCAACTTCACAAATAATACATGATGGTCTCAATGTATAGGTTCTGTGTATTGACATTGTTTATAATCTTAACTACTAGTTTTATTGTTCTTTTATTTGTCTTTGTTCTATTAATAATATTAATTTTACTGTTTAGTCTGTTTAATGTGATATCTTTTTGACGTAGCTCGGTACTTATACATCCCGTCATGTGTTTATATTATTTTTATTTTTTGCTGGTGTGCTTCGTATATGCGGATCTTTGTGTTTCCTTGTTACGTGACTCTGTACTATTAAGGATCCCGTCATTATGCTATTGTTCTTATTATATGTCATAGTGTTCGACGTCTTTGACATCATATGTCAAACAATGACGTCATTCGATATATGATGTCATGCGCATGCCATATTCACGATGACCGTTCTTTTGTCTTTTGATTGAAAAAGATACGTCAATGAGAAGCTTGCAAAAACAAAACACGGATATATATGTCCCTCCGCCAATATATGATAAAACAGCCGTATGTTCTGTGGTACTTTTGTGGTTTTAGCGAATCATATCAATCAGTTGCTTTTTATCGAAACATTTCCTATGATTGCTATTTTACCCTCTTGCTGCCGATTTTTTTTCTTGCTTTGTCGCATCAAGCATCTTGACGTTGCAAGACTTGTGCCATTCTGTAGAACAGTTCTTTTCCACTTCCCATTTTTTCCCGCGTCAATGAAGCCATAACTATGAAAATCGTTGAAAGAAAAAACATTGATATTAACTAATCCATGGTAGAGACAAATAGATTAAAGCAGAAACAATATAATAGTGTGTTTAAAAATCAGTCGAAAAAGGCTTCACTTTAATGGATATTAAAAAAGAAATACATATAACAAAAACACATTGACGTGACCTGGTACTTGTACATCCCCATAACAAAGAGACACTTAGGTCTATGAGTATTCGCAGTTACTAACAGCTTGTTGAAAACCAATAACAACTGATATGACAAAAACAATGCATCTAAAGACGCAATTATATATCAGTATACATCAAACATTCAATGGATTTAGTATATAGACGTCTTAAACAAAGACAAACATGACCTGGTGCATTGCTAAGATTCAGGGGTCGACAGATTGCAGATCTATTAAAACATGTATATGTCATTTCAAAAGATATCCTTAATTCATAATATATATAAACTTGTATTGTCAAATGACATGAACTTTTAGCAATAAAAATATTATAAGCAAAATACGATTTGTAGCAGATCAAGTTTACGATCTTTCTCCATCCACGTCAGAAACTTACAATCTTACGACTTTTCACGATACGCCATGGGTTGCATCCTGTTCTGCAAATCACATCTAATATGTCAATTGGTAAGGTACATTCTAAAAATAATTATCATCATATATGCATAGTTAACACGATGCTGTCATGTTATTCTTACTGATTTTACGACAAAAGTTAGTAGTTTACATAACACAGAAATAAATAAACACAAGTAAAAGAAAGAAATTCCTAATCACCGTCACTCGCATTCTAATCATCCATATGCCGCTTCATCCAATTGTCTTAAGAAGATCTGTTGGGCGGATTTATTTGCTGGAACAGTAACATGTGTTTTAGCGTTAGTGGCATGTTTGTATCCGATGACAATTTTCCCTGGAATAGTAATATCATGCACAACTCCATCTAATATGAATGATGCTCTCACTCCTTTTGCAGCTTTTGGTCTTTGACTTTTTATTCATATTTAGCGCAAGTTTAGAATGCGCTTTTTCTTAGGTCAATTAATACGTCATTTGGTGAGATATTTTATCGCTCGTAGCTTCATCTTTGGATACTAATATTAGAGGCATATTGCATAGGTGGTTGATGTAGTGCTATTTTTACTGCTCGATTCCCCATCAGTCTTTTGGAAAGCTTATCTCTGAGTCGTGAGAAATGTCTTCTTTTGGTATTTTTCGTCATCTCCTCTCGAATATTGTACAAGACTGCTATATATACAACGGTCAATATATAATACTGAATTTCAGTATAAATAGAAGTTAATACATTTAAGGAAAGTTCATAGAAGAAATTCAAATTTAATAGTTTCCGCGGTGTTCCGCAATCGGCTGTTGTATATAAATAATACACAATGAACTTTCCTATTTAGCTAGCGTAATCCAAATAAACCTTATAGTAATAAAAAGATCTAGAATAAATATTAATAATAATCCTCAAACATCCTAAATTATTAGAACCTTTCCTTAACGAAATAACTGGATATATAAATTCTCTATTTCTGCTAGTTTGATTACAAATGAACAATATGGCTGCCCAGAAGGAACAAATTAAACTGAATATGAAAATACACGACACGATTTGGAAACACTTTTGACGTTTTTAACGATACGACACAAATTGCACTTTTATCATACGGGGACTTTTATAAGAACATTTGTAAACAAACAATAGCGGCCCCAGCGTTCAAGTGAACCGTTTATATAAAGGGATAAAAGCTACATGTCTGATTGTTGATAGTCGATATCGGTATAACTACAAGGAACCAGAGAATCACGTTAGTTTTACTTGACTGCAAGTTAAATGTACAACTCGTACAATTAAATAGTAAATTCTACACTTGTCACTTAAATCATATAATTATAAAAATATATACTCTTAAGATTTGTCTACATTTTCCGTATCATTTACCTTTCAATCTACAATAGTATTTACAATTCATTACACAATATAAAGAACGTGCGTGACCCACAAACGATATGATTAAAAATGATTAACTAAGAATTCCATAACCGTAACATTATACTATAGTTGTTATATATACATGATAGAGCCGCTGTTCTTACTAGAGCCTGGGTCTGATTTGGGTGAGTGGCTGGTATAGCAGCTGCCCTTACTTCAGCCTATGTCTGATATTGGTGAGTGGCTGCCCTTACTGGAGTGGCCAGAGGTCTTGCACGGACCTTTGCAGCCCAATACCTCTGGGAAGACCTCATAGTCAAGAAAGACTGAAAAAGCATTAAAACCATGAGTTAACAAGTATTCAGAGTCTCCTGAATCTGTTCTCTTTAATACATAAATTTCTTTGGTTTACATGTGGCATGAATGTGTGCACATGCTTGTGTAGGGTTTTCAAGGATTCATATCTGTACATGCACAGGGTATAGCAGAATTGAGCCATTTCTAGGGCCAGGTGCCTCTTGTAGATATGCGCCTCCATTCGTGTTATCTCTGCCACATTGACTTCCTCTGTTGGGGGACATCTCGAACATCTGTAGGCCAAGCATCTTTCAGTCATACAATAGTTATCAAAGGTACCAGGATTATAATTTAGTACGCCAGACGAGCGTTTCGTCTACATAAGACTCATCAGTGACGCTCATATCGAAATAGTTATAAACCAAACAAATACAAAGTTGAAGAGCATTGAGGATCCAAAAATTCCAAAAAGTTGTGCCAAATACGGCTAAGGTAATCTATGCCTGGGATAAGAAAATCCTTAGTTTTTCGAAAAATTCAAAGTTTTGTAAACAGGAAATTTATAAAAATGACCACATAATTGATATTCATGTCAACACCGAAGTGCTGACTACTGGGCTGGTGATACCCTCGGGGACGAAACGTCCACCAGCAGAGGCATCGACCCAGTGGTGTAAATAGTTATCAAAGGTACCAGGATTATAATTTAGTACGCCAGACGCGCGTTTCGTCTACATAAGACTCATCAGTGACGCTCATATCGAAATAGTTATAAACCAAACAAATACAAAGTTGAAGAGCATTAAGGATCCAAAAATTCCAAAAAGTTGTGCCAAATACGGCTAAGGTAATCTATGCCTGGGATAAGAAAATCCTTAGTTTTTCGAAAAATTCAAAGTTTTGTAAACAGGAAATTTATAAAAATGAGCACATAATTGATATTCATGTCAACACCGAAGTGCTGACTACTGGGCTGGTGATACCCTCGGGGACGAAACTTGTTAAGACATCTGAAAAAATGAAAGCAAATAAAAGTCTCCTGTTAAACACATGTACAGAGACTCTCCCGTAGTAAAAGTTCCTATATACCAGTTTGCCCCCCCCCCCCCCCCCCCAAAAAAAAAACAACAAAAAAAAACAGATCACAAACATCATAGTAAATGACCTATTATTATTCTGGTGATTTTATTTTAAGAACACATGACCTTTGTGGCAATTGTGTTAAATTCTGTAAACCGTATTTGATGTTTTACTGATTTAAGTGTAAGTACAGAAAACAATGGAAAAGATGGCATGAAAGAAATTTAGACTATTTATGACTTTGCAAGGATTAAGTTGATAAACTTTAAAAGTTCATGCGACCTCCCTAAGTCAAGTTTATCTACTATTAGATTAGAAGACCTCATTTTGTGTATCGCTTCTCATTCCACACTTAACTAATCATCATGGCTCTATGTCCCATAGGTACCATGCATAGTCGCATTTGTCATCACTGCTAATGATTATTTAGTTTCGGTTATTTTGGGAGAAAAACGCAAATTAAGGCGTCCGGATATTGTTTCCTTCATCGAACATACTTTTGAGTCAATTGATAAGATTTGCGTTTAAAACTGTTTTTAAAATTATTCATCAATTTCAGTTTACTCATGAATAAATGAAGTGTGTTTGCTAATTACTATCAATTTCAATTTTACTATCCACGGGCGAAAATAATTGAAATTAACGGAAAACAGAAAATGACGACTTTGAAAAAAAAACGGGGAGGGCTAAAAAGTTGTCCTGTCCCCAATTCCCTTTTACTTCTTAAGTTATCACTTTCATGAAAACGTCATCCTACGACAGTTTACATACGTTCAATCACATTTTAAAAGCCCTCGATTTTGCGAGTTTGTTCTAGTATCGATAATAACAACAAAAGACTCTGTCAAAAGTATTGTCAATATATACAAAACAATATGCTTTATTAAAAAAAGAAAAACCGTCACATTGACATATGAAACAACAGGTAAATAACAAAATACAATCTCATACAATTGAAAAAATAAATAAAACAACTTAGAAATGAAATATATAGAAAATTCTAATGCAATTTGTATGTAACATTTTTTTTCATTGGCTAAAAGTTGCCGTCAAATCCACAGTTGATCAGGCGTAACTAAGGAGGGACAACCATTTCAATTTTGAAATAATTGAATCAACAAATGTTCGATTACTACTACATAATCGAAAATAAAACAACACCTACCCTATGTAAAGTTATCCGAATTTAAAGCGTACACAGTTGGAAAGCAAGTCCTTGGAAACGTCCGTTGTCGTCAAGCTTTATCAGCAACAATAGCAGGGGGAATCAATTAGGTGGCGCTACAGTCGTCCGTAACGTCAAAAAGTCCGCCAAATCAATCGACTAAAAGATTGACGTTTAAAGTATTTTTTGCAACTTGTCATGCTTTTATTACAATTAAATTTTAAAATTTGTAGGTTTTGTGACCAATATAATTTCTTTACGACATACAAACATTGCAAAAAATAGCTTGTTATTGCTATTCCTTTATCCTGTCAGTTCTAAAAAAAAAAATAGCCATCTTTTTTGTTCGCCAAAAAAATCGATTTTTCCTAATTTGACGTTTGCGTATCCAAATACAGAAAAGAACGGTTATAATCTTAAATGAAACCGGGAAACCTATTTCAATTTTATACACTGTTTTGAAGCCATCATTTTTCACTTTTATACATCAATTTTAGTGCCCACCAGCCATGTCAATTTATATCTGGTTTTAGCTACGTTTCTACTTCAAAACAGTAAAGTTTAGCTTCTTTTCATTGTACCTGTTTCAAAGTGCTCTTAAATACTGATTTTATTAAAGACATGAATGAAATTTTGAATAAAAGTTGTGGATTTTCACAATTCCATACGATACTTGTATTTTAAAGTAACTAAAACCCCTTTTGATCCCCTACACAAATTGACGGTGACATTGTTTTCTTTTTTCAACATACGTCATGTAACGTTTATAACAAAATATGTGTCAGGGTCATGTGCATAGTAAAAATTTACACATTGGAAAAGTGAAACAACAAACAAAGATCTTCTTTAATTATTGCGTTTAAAGCTAAACGTCTTGGAAAATTCTGACAGATCTGACAAACTATTGATAGCCTACTGTATGGATGGACAAAAGCACAAAAATAGCAATAGAAAATGCATTGCAAAGAAAATTCTGTAGGAAAAAAACATATGAAAAAAGAAAATGAAGGTCAGTTAATAAAATCTTGCTTATATTATTATCTCTTTACTTAGTAAGCTATATTTCCATTCTCAATTTTATAGTAATAAGAGCAAAAACTAGCTTATCAAGCCAAGTCAGCCAAACAAGAAGTTTATTCATAGAGATGTGTTCTTACAAAATTGAATTTATTCAAATGGCAAATTCTTGTCAAATTTAAGCATCTTTGATCATTATTGAAGTAAAATGCACAAAATTTGTCCCACCAGTTTCATTTCATTTCCTATTACTAGTATTCAGGTAAAGTATATATACAACACTTTGTTTATAAATATGTAATTATTTAAAGAAGCTGATACAGTAACCTGTTCAAGAGAAGAAGCCCCATTTTTTCCAAAATGTTTACTTTCATAATCTATAAAATACCCTGAGAAATAAGACAAAGAGCTACTGTGCAAGCTAATCTAATAGTTTAATTTTACAATAATAATGATTCTGAAGTTCAAAATTGTGTCACTTTCACTTATAATTTAAAGCATATATTTTTTTACAGAATTTCTGTCAATATTTTTGGTATAAAACTTATAAATCCCTTTTTTGTATTTTACTGTTCAACTAAGACACATAGGCTTGAGTTTAAAGGCTCTCTCAATTTGAAGAAATTTGTTGAGACTCTTGGGTCACACTTTATAGAATATAAAATATATATGATCAGTACTATTTATTTAATAATTATATAAATTTTCAGAAAGATTATTGAAATTGTATAAACTATGTTTTATTGCATTAAATATAATCAGAAGTGTTTTAAAAAATTCTGCATGTAGTATATTTCATCCGCCAGATCTAATTTCTTTCAATATAGCTAGGTTTTTAATTTTACATGTAGGCCCTAGGTCAGTAGGTGTCATTATCCACATTTCTGAATTGTTTTTTTTTTACTGCAGTAATATTTTGTCTTTTAATATTTACATTTAGTCCTTCTCTGAAAAATAGGGGGAAGTATCTCTTCTTTATATTATCATAACATAGATATAAATCGAGTTTCGTTTATTTTCTTTCTAATTTTTGTAAAGTAAACTCCTTTTTTAATTTTTATGCATTTTGCTGGGTTTTTATTTTTGACTGGTGATATTAAGGGGAGATAACCACTTGCACAAATCGGCATAAAAACCACCGCTTCGGTTTGAAATCAATTTGACGTTTGCGTATCCAACATTCTATTGCCGAGATATTCATATCGAGTGTTTGTCTTAATGAGATGCTTTATTAAATTTAAATTCAGCCCATCATTTTTAGTTTCCTCGTAAATATTTAGATTTTTCGTTCAGGAGACTTGACAATTTTCACCCAAACTCCAAGTTTGCAGATAAAATAAAGAATAAATATAAAGGACTTTGATTTGATGTGTGAGCTTTGACGAGAATAAACTATGGATACTCAAGATTAGTTAGGTCAATAAGTTTTTATTACGACAATAGTATTCAGTGAGTTAAAATGAGGTTTGTCTCATCCGTTTTTTTCACTGAATTTTCACGGTCACGTGACTCTATTGTTGCTGATAAACTTGGGGTCAAACCGTGACCTGCTTTCCAACTGCAGGTAACGTAATAACCTCCAGTTTGTAAGTTTTCATTTGTATGACGTCACGTTTACCTATGACGTCTTTGCGCCAAAATCGTTCATGAAGTTTCGCGGATTTTTTTTTATTTGTCAAGTTTAGACATTTTTCCCAGTTTTATCGTATTATTTCTTTTTGTAATGCATTAGAATCAGAAAAACAGTACTGTGGTTGAAGAGTTGCCACCGTCAATCTTGATTTGACGATGACAACTCTTCAACTACAGTACTGTTATTCCTTAATTCCTTTACTTTTTATTTTAATATTATAATATCTTGGTTAACTTGGAAATGAATAAAGATGCATTTTTAAGTACGTTAAAATTAACCAATGACAGAAGTCCTTTCATTTCTGCTTCACTTCTATAAAAAGTTATCAAAGGTACCAGGATTATAATTTAGTACGCCAGACGCACGTTTCGTCTACATAAGACTAATCAGTGACGCTCATATTAAAACATTGTCAATAGTTATACATGTAGGACATAAATTGACATCTGATTTCAAAACACACATATTATCAATTTTTGTGTGTAATGTAAACTCACATTTTAAAATGGAAAAATTAAAAAATGTTTTGACTCGTCATAAAAATCATTTTTTTTTTTATCCATTTAGGGTGGGATTGACTATTACAGGGTTTCAGCTTGTCGTGATTGACAAACTTTTTTGGGTGTATTTAATTAATTCAGGTCATTTATTTTCTTGGTCATTAGACAAAAAACAATAAAAACGAGTTGTAATATAGGACATATTCCTTTCCTTTTAATCAAATTACGACACCACACCTTCCCGACACTTATTATTCATATACATTGGTTTTATTGTCATAGTAGTCTGTTCGCCTTCTACAGTTTACTTATAAATGTTTTCTTGTAACACAGTGTGTACGATGGATCCTTCTTTTATTTTTAAGCCATGATTGCCCCGTGAATTATTAGTTTCATTTGGGTCTAGGGGTTGCCCTTTATGTAATAATTCATATGGACGTCTAACTGCCCTTCCTCGAGCTCACATAAGTATATTTAGGGGCAGTCATGTAGACTCATCTGGACTAGCTCTGTGTGCATTTTATATAAAGTCCAAGTTCATGTTCCATTTAGTCTGTTCTCCCTTAAGATGTGAGTTTATCATGGATATTATACTACTGTTCAACCTTTCAGTTTGTTCATTACAGTTCGGATTTCTAGAACTTGTTCTAGTTTTCCTTATTTCAAGAATTTACATAATTTCTGAAAAAAATTGACTTTCATAGGCTCGACCTTATTAAGAATGAATAGTCAAGGGACTGCCACAACGACATATGACTTCATTCAAGATCAACTGTGCACAAACAACAGGAGTCTTTTCTCTAACAGGAAAAACATCGACCTAATGTGTTAAATAGTCGGGTCTCAAATAAATTAAATTTATTGCCTCTAGGTGTGGTGGGTAAGGGACCTAGAAAATCAGTGACTTATATAGGCATTGTTCCTAGTGGGGCTCCTGATGACTTATTTTTCATTGAGCGGCACTTTAAGTCTATCAAATTTTCTTCCTTTTTCTGTATAACGTTCGATTGATCAAATCAAAACTGTTCTCAATCTGTTAATTACTATGACATGGTGTTCAATCTCTCTTAATCCTAACGGTATTCGTTTTATCTGGTCAAATTTACTCTCAATTTTCTCTTCTTTCCTTCATTTTAGTTTTTTTTTTTAATAAATTTTGTAAGAATTGTAGGTTCTGAAATTGTGAGATATTTCTTTGAACAATCGGAATTCATCAGTGTTCTCTGTAAAATAAACAGGAAAACAAGGAGTAATAAGGGGGCCATTTTGTAAGACAATAAGTTCTGTAGGACAATAATGGAACAATCGAATTATTCTTTATGAGGACGTTGTATGTTGCGTTTTCCAACAGTCTAGGCTGGATGAGTATTACAGAAAATAACGGCTTTAATGCGATATTTGACTGGACCAGTCTTATATCTGGACTCAGAATAACATGCCGGATAAGTTAAAATTGTTTTTTTCTTCTTCATATAATATGCTTCTCAATACAGCTAAACGGTTGATTTATTAAGAAAGGATATTTTTGTGCCGTCTCCTCACAACACATCAGCGTTCAAGACTGATTGAGACAAATTTAAGACATTCAAGAATTGGACAAGACTAATCAAGACACTTATCATCTGATGAAGAAAGAGTCGAGAAAATTTTAGACAATGTTAATACTGTCAAGACAGTTTTCAAGAAAAAGTTAAGAACTTTATTAGACAAATTCATACTCTTAAGATTCTTTAAAAAAAAATGCCGACAAAGAATAATGTAGATTAAAAAAATCATGCAAAGTCTGAAAGATTCATATTTTTATAGTGCTTTATGCAGTTTTCCGTCAATATTTCGTACGCAGACAAGAAGCAAAAAAAAATTAACTAAATAGAAGCTTTATTATAACAATTGACTCTCTAACCAAATATAAAGTTGTTTCTTGTGAGTGCATATACTTTTTCAATCTATAATATACTTAAAACAAGGAAAAGCAAGGCATTTTACAAAACATACACATCTTGTTATAGTTTGTTGCCATGAATATTCGTTAAATGTGTACTACTACTTGCGCCAATTAAGTTTTTATTGTCTCTGCTCCTTTGTTGCAACAGCAAAGAAATTTCGTAAAACTGTAATAAAAAAATTAATTGAAGGATTTTAATAACCAAGGCCAATTCAATAAATATAATGGTACGTCAGTACCTAGAATCCATATTTCAAGACCTTCATAGATTATTTCTGGAATGTAAACGGAATATGTATCAACAAGGTAATGTATCTTCTGATGAGCTTTTCCAGTGAAGAACTAGACATTCTTTGACACTCTGTAACATAAACATGATTCGTCAACTTTTGTTCAGACACTGGTGAAGTTTTATGAACACTGAGTACCAGCTTAAACCTATCGAATGTGCATGTGAAGTAAGTACTTTGCTGTTGAGATATGGGGGGGGGGGGGGGGGGGGGATAGTTGCAATATTTGAATAAAAATAATCTCGTTTGTTTTAGATTCTGCTCCGATTATGTCAAATTCAAGCTATACATGTATAAGTCCAACAATTAAAGGTGAAGAAGTCCTTGCTTATGATTTTAATTTCTAGTTTTGGACTATCTTTTATTTAATTCTGGAGGATATATTTATATACTCAATCATATAGGTTTGGATTGTAAATGGAAAGAAAGTGATCAATATATTATTGTACAATTTAATGAGCTGCCTTCTTTGATCCCGCTGTTTTTTGACAAGTGTCAGAAGAAAATTCGACTCATGAAAATAAGAGGTCGACAAAGCGAGACACACAGTTGTTTTCCCCCTGGGAATGCCACCAATCTCTTAAAAGTCTTCATCTAAATTCAACAATTATTTTATTCAAAACATCTTTCGGAAATTAAAGTAATATAATAACAAAACATATCATCTAATATTAAACGTAGAAAAAACCTTTCATACAAACAGAAAGTTGAAACAAAGGTATGTATCATCCTCGAAAAATTAACATCCTGATTTTTTTAAAGCTCCTTACTGATACACTAATATGGTCCGGATTTAAAAATAGATGCATGAATTTGTAATTTATTTCATAAAATATTTTACCTGCGTCGAACTGATATCTACATGATCTATAAACAATAAATTTATCAAACAGATTTACAAACGAAGATCCTATAAATCAATAAATCAATGACCAAATACACTTATAGTTAGGAATATGACAGTGTCCATTCGTTTGATGTGTTTTATCATTTGATTTTGCTCTTTCCGTTTTGAATTTTCATCGGAGTATAGTATTTTTGTGATTTTACTTTTAACTAGGTAAGTGAGTTAAATCTGAATTTATGAGTTTGAAAGTAAAAACAAATTAACCTTTACAGAACCAAAACTAACATGACTAAGGAGGACCTTCGAAACGTGCAACTATGGTCACTTTTTCCGTAATGGGTTACAGCTTTATTATTTTTTAAAATGGCTGCATTCAATCACAAAAGCAGAAAAAAAATTGCAATGTGTCATCCGATTATAGAGCATTTTTGCTGCAGGTTTTGTTGTACTAAATTATGAGTATTTATTGTTAAAAATAAGATCTGCGTAGAAAAAATTTAGCCGAGGGTGACCGTTTATAACAAATACGTTCACTACAGGCCTAAGCTTCGACGACCGTCAGTAAAACATTGCCAAAGAGGGGCGTTCATTTTGCTGTTCGGGATGTATAATTAAACAACCACGTCCTGTCAAAATAAAGAAGTTATATCCGATGCCTCGTGTAGGTAGGGTGCAACGCTCATCATTGCAACAACACTTTGGCATGTTGTAAGGTGGTATTTCTGTCCTCCAATTCACCATTATTTTCGAGTAGTAATATAAGTGTCCTCGACCTATTGCCACTAATACAGGACCAACCAAATGCATTTTATTTATTCTTGTCCCGAGTATGCTTGAAATATTTGCCACTGGACGTTGAGCAACATAAATCAATCCATCTTTTGTAAAATACAGAGAAATGTAAGATCGGTAGGTCTTCTTAAACTAATAAACTTGTATTCGTAATCATTGAACATACATTCCATAAGTGTGTTCAAAAGTAAGTAAACAAATAGAATTGATTTAAATGCCAAAATCTCCTTTCGATTACAATATTTATTATGTATAAAATTTAACATTCTTTAAAGTTTTATAAGAATGATCAATGGCGATTGTCGATATGATTATTTGTAAAATATAGTAACAGCCATACTTGCCAGATTATTATTAAAATTTCGGTTTTCATTCACAACATTAGTATTTTGTTTATTAGGAGTGTTTATCTCTATATATCATCTGGTAAGACATATAGTTAATGACGCAGTTCTTATCTTTTTTTAAGACTTTCATAATTGTTTTAGGTTGTAGATCGATTTTCAATACATTCTTATGAATACATATTTGATAACAAAACAGCAATAAGTAGTAGTACTAAACGAAGTCAAACAAAAGTTAACTTTCAATATTGGCTTATTTTTTTAAATTCTATTTGGTCTTTTTTATATAAACTATTTCAAATGATTATAATAGTGAATTTCGACATGACTTGATAAAGTGTTTATAATTTCAGAAAAATCGTCACTTGCATATCTAAAATCAATGCTTTGTATAACATGTCACATTTTCACCAGTTTTGAAAGCTTGTCTTCTGCAAAAGATTGAGATGTTAAACATAAAATATATTGAGTTCTTGCATTTTTTATGCTCCAAGTAAGTTATTATGGTATCCACACAATTTAAATAACGTGTTGATGACAGGTCTTGATGGAAAGTACGTTGTGATGATTATCTTTGAGAAATATGAACGCGACACTTACATATAAATGCTCTATCAGTCAGAGAAACAATAAAGTTTTAATTATAGTCATTATTATATATAAGTAATTTTATAAAGGTTTTAAAATGTGCAGCCTATTTTCTATAATTCTATAAAACAGCATCGTCATTTCAAATGCTTATAAATTGCATAGGTTTGCGTACGCACATTGAATTTAATATTTATTATATTATAATACAATATTAATCGAATTATAAATACATGTTCATTTAGACTCAAAACTCTTATTCTCATAGATTTTGACAGATGTCGAGTACATGAATGTTAAATAATCGGTATGCTCCATGCATATTGAAACACAATATCAATTAAATTGGAAGCTTTGCCTTGAATTGTATAATCCATCAACTGAGTCGTTCTCGTAATTTCTTAACATTAAAAAAAACTGACAGTCGTTGAATTTCATTATATTGACAACAATGTGTAAACAAGGGAAACAGACATCATAAGCAAGCACAACACAAACAATAAAGAAATTTAATCAAGTTTGATTATTTCTTAAAGTATTATTAATAATGTATGCATTATTTCAGAGAATTACACAAATGGTAAACAAGTTTCTGTCTAAAAGGAAAAGCCCATGGACTATTTCCTTGTTTGGTTTTTCACTTTCATAACTTGGAAATCAATAGACGGTGAGTTGATAAGCAAAGCAGCACAATTAACCATAGTTTACAAAGTCTGATCGAAGAATGCATATATTAACTTAAAACGCTATATTGTTTGTCAATTTAACTGATGCAAGTAATAGATGAAGTTTGCTTTAAAAAACAGGTTATACCCACTAACTTTCTTTGGAAAATGCCTGAAAACGACATTTGTTTTCCATCGGATTTGTGATTGATAAAGTTTGATTTTGTCAGTTTTGATCGACTTCCCCTTTTTAAATTGGCCTTGGAGCTCGGCATTTTTGTTATACATTTTTTGATTCGTGGTAATGTTTGTGAGTTACACGACTGCTTAAATTGGTAAAACAGGAACTTTCATCCCTTCCAGCATAACTCAGATCAACCAGGGCTTTTGTAGATTTTTTGTTGCTCAATATTATTTTTTGGTTGTTGTGTGTGCACTGCCAAAACATATTATTTAATTAATTGGACTTTTGTTTTTTATTATAAATAGTAAAAAGTCAAAACAAAATCGTTACATTGTAATATTTTTAAATGATTATAAAGAAATGCATCTCTTTTCAAGATTTATAGATGGGATTCAGTTGTTTTCTACGAGTTGACATCAAACGAGTAACATAAAATAAATACCGTACTCCGAGGCAAATTCAAAAAATAATCTCAAACTGAAAAATAAAAAGCTCAAACACATCATGTATTAACCTGCTATTTTGATGGCTAGCTAAAGCTCTCGCATCTATGGCAGACACATTACATTGACAACAAATTGTGAACAAACATAAACATATAATAGGTAAAAATGTCATAAATAAGGGTACAGCTGCCAACATTGTGTTATAATCATAATCAATATAAAAACTAACACATGTTTAAACATAGAAAAACCCAAAGTAATATAGTTGAAGCATTTAAGAAAAATACGTAAGACAAGAATAAATAAAAATACATTAGCACAAAAACGGAATATATGAGGACCGAGCCACGTCAAATGGATATTAATTTAAAAAAAAAAACCCACCAGCAATAGTTATAATTTACACAGAAAACAAAAGAACACTATAACACACAATTAAGATGATAAACAATGTAAGTACCTTGAATATATATTAAATGCATCGTGTATTATTTGTGAAGTTGGTTTAGATTATTTATCAAGCGATTTTCTATTCTGACAAGTTGTTTCACAGTTCAAACTGCTCATAAATAAGTCATCAGTTGTTAACCGGTTTTTAAGTCATCAATTGATTGAGAAAAAAAAAAAAAAAAAAAAAAATCCGCGTTACAAAAAAAAGCAAGGGAAACACATCAGCGATAAAACAGGAAAAACAAAGAAACAACAGCAACACCGAAATGCATCCAAAAAAAAAATCAACGACAACACGCATATAAACGAACTATACATGCTGAAAACTTAACAATTGAACTGTAAATTACAGTCATTCTGTCAATTTTTACTTTCTCAAAGTATTATATACATGAATTTTGATGATAAATGCCATATTCGACTTGATACAAGACATTTAAAAAATAATTGATAGGTGGTCCTGGTTTTATGGCATGTCAACCTTCGTTTTATCACAACCGTTAAAATTGCTATGACACGTCTTGAAAGAAAATCAACACAAACACGTTAGAACATCGAATTTCATAACAGAGAAGTAGAAACAATTAATTAAATAATTATATAGTCGACCAAACATGCAAACCGTCCTTAGTCATTAAATTCACTACATTTTTCTCTAACCAGTTTCACGTCTTTGTGATATATAAAGATGCAAAATGGTTTGAAAGTATTTTCAATGGTAAAATAAAAAAAAAAATACTGTAGTTTCAAGTTACACTTCGGTAAAATAATTGAAAATGTGGGTACATAAATATTTTTACGAATACATATATGGCTATGAAATCTAAAGTATTAACACTACAAATGTGGGTTTGTTGATATAATACAATTTAAATGTTGGTATTTTGATATAAAACAATTTAAATGTTGGTAATTACAAATACATGAAATATTGATTCCTAAATCTTATAAAAATAGATACTAATTGATTAAAACCAATCATACTGTAGACATTATATTTCATAATATTCAATGCTGATATGGTAAATAATTATTGTACCAAAATGTGGTTATTAATAGCAAACTAGGATGGTTTCCTAATTCCTTCAAGGATTTGTATAGCTTACTTACTTGATTTAACAAGAACATTTGTGTAATGTCATCTTTGGTATATATATTAAGTATTATACGTGGACAGGATGTTCCCCAGAAAAATAGGTATTCCACACCCCAGGTTACACGCAACTGTCACATGGAAAATTACTGTATTACCTGTAATCAACCATTATTGCCAATACCGTTTATAAAGTTAGTCGATAGATGAAAAAATAATCTTTTTTCTTTTCTTTTTTTTTATTTAAATGGATTCGCTTCATCAAAATTATGAATTAAATTGTTTTAATATCAAATGCATTGAATAGTTTCCCAAATATTAAAAGAAATTTATTATCTACTCCCGGAATAATTATAATAATTTATTTTAACGGGTCCTTTTTCTATAGAAATCATTGTCTTATGAAATGGATCTTAAAGAGACGTGCATACTATAGATCTAAACATTTTTTACATTTTAGGAGGGAGTTATCACAAATATTTATTTTTCTATAAAAAGATTATCAAATTCAACACTCAATTTTGAATAAAAAATGTTTTTGGTTGTTCTATAAAATGAATAAGGGTTTTGAATCAAAATTGGAACCAATTCTGTTTTTTTATTTGTTTTTCGTTTATTTTTATATAAATAATACCGTTAGTTTTCTCGTTTGAATTGTTTTATATTGTCATTTCGGAGCCTTTTAAAGCCGACTATGCGGTAAGGGCTTTGCTCATTGTTGAAGGACGTATGGTTACTTATAGTTGTGAGTAGATTATAACCCATCTTTCGGTATTGCTGCCAACTCAACACAGTTTACAGATGGATCTTGCCAAACATCCAGTTTGGAGTAACAGCCACTTGTTTTACCGCCCATCCCCCAAGTCAAAGAGGAATTAGAGGGATATATACGATGGTTGTGTCTTGTTATCGATCAGTTTTCCAGACAAAGAGAAGCTGTTAAGCAAACATTAGAAGAGGTCCGAAAGAAGGTACAAAATATGAACAAGAAAGAAAATTACGGAGAGACCTTGAGGCAGAAAACAGACAACTGAAAAGAGAAATTGAGGAAACTAAATGGAGACAGCAATATCTTTTCCCAACTGAACAATAGCCGAGTGATTATTGAGTGACCACGTCCTTATTCTGAACATTTATCTAACTTCCGATGATTGACTCATGTGAACATTTGAAATTGACATTGTAATATTTATTTGTGAAGTTGTTTACTATGTGATTGGATGATCTTTCCATAAGCATCCAATGTCATGGGAATCACTATTCCCGAGTTTTCTGATTTTAAAGAATCAAACCGTTAAAGTTTCAATGATGATTTATTTGACATTCTACAAATGGAACATTTGTAATACAATATAATTAAAGCATACAAGTTTACGGGAGTGCAAGGTGGTGCCTTACATAGCTTAAATATGCTTAGCTGGTTACCTTATAAACTAAATGTTTATATTGTATAGTTGTTAATTTCTGTGTCATTTTGGTCTCTTGAGCAGAGGTGTCTCATTGGAAATAATACCACATCTTCTTTTTTATATTTGACCTTAACGAAAACACATCAGATGAGTTGTGGGGCCCAAAAGAGACATATGGTCACATTTTAAAACTGTGCCTCAAGTTACCTATTTTAGTAAAGCAAATTTAACTGGCGATTAAAAATGCTGTTTGACAGTAACATTTATTCCAAGTGAAAATCAAAATCAAAACTCAGGGTATTCCAACTTAGTTGCACAAGGTATCACAAGCCCAGTTGTCAGCACTTCTGTGTTGACTTGAGTTATCATTTATATGTTCATAATAATAAAATACCGGTTATCAAAATTTAGAATTTTTGAAATTCCAAGGCTTTTCTACCTCAGGAATAGATTACCTTAGCTGTATTTGGCACAACTTTTAGGATTATTTAAACCTCTTTGCACTTCAACTTTTTACTTTATTTAGCCATTTATGATTCGAGCGTCACTGATGGGTTTGTTTTTATAATTTAAAAACCAGTAATTACTTGGCTGAAATTCGTCTGTTAATTTGACTGGATAGCCTTAAGGTATAAAATATAAATAAATTTGTAAGTGAGTGAAACCTGCTCACACTGTTATGTTATATCTTTATTATTTGATTTCGATTGTTTGAATTAGACGTAAAAAAGAAGGAATGACTAGGTAAAAACATTTCAGAACTAAACCCTTCAGCAGATGTTTTTTATCCGGAATATATGCGTCGCCAGAACAGCGATGTTTTCGCTTGTTCTCCTGTTTTTTTTCGATGGTAGGCGTAGTAAATATTGTAAAACTAATAACGAAGAGAAGGATAAAAGATCTGATGAGTTATCGAATAAAATTTTAGATGAGTGTACTATTTGTTCTGATATGATTTCTGACACGCATTGGTTGCCTATTCAAGATAAATTTATTTCAGATCACGAAATTATTTTTAGTTCGAATATGTATAACTATGAAGGTGTTCGCATACCATTGGATACTCATTTGGATATTGAATTTTTCAAATTTATGCTCTCGGATTACCATGACAGAGATATATGCGCTTTACTAGAGTTTGGATTTCCTGTTGGTTATGATTATAAAAAACATATTCATAGTGCTTCTTGTACTGTACAAAATCATGAAGGGGCGATACAATTTTCTAATGACATTGATAAATATCTTCGAAAAGAAATAGAAAAAAAGGCTTTATTGGGTCCTTTTCATTCGAACCCATTTTCTCACGAAATCATCATTTCACCTCTGAACAGCGTTCCAAAAAAGGATACTGTGGAAAGACGTGTTATTTTAGATCTTAGTACTCATGGAGGTGGAGGTGTCAATGGTGGTATAAACAAGGATTTATATTTAGGTGAAGAAGTTCATTTAAATTATCCAAACGTTGATGCTTTGGTTGAAATCATTAAAAGCAAGGGTCCTGGTTGCCTTTGTTTCAAACGGGATTTGAGTCGTGCTTACCGCCAAATAAATATAGATCCACACGATGTTCATTTAGTAGGTTACCGATGGAGAGATCATTTGTATTTTGACCGTGTGTTATCTATGGGTCTATGTTCAGCAGCGCAAATTTGCCAACGTTTCACCAATGCAGTCGCATATATATATAGATTAAAGGGTTTTGACATTATTAACTATCTTGACGATTTCGCGGGTGCAGAAACGTCTGAAAATGCCTTAAAAGCTTTTAAGGAGCTTGAAAATTTATTTCTGTCTTGTGGTATAGAGGAATCTACTCATAAGGCCTTCTCTCCATCCCATAGAATGGAGTTTTTAGGTATTATTTGCGATACAGTCAAGTTAACTTTAGAAATCCCTGACGATAAATTAAAGGATATTCGAAGTATTCTTGGATCATGGGAGGGTAGACAATCAGCAAAACTTAGGGATATCCAGTCCCTTATAGGGAAATTGAACTTTTAGGGATATCCAGTCCCTTATAGGGAAATTGAACTTTTTAGCAACATGTGTGCGTCCTGGAAGGGTCTTCATGTCTCGATTACTTAACTGGCTACGTGAGGTATATGACAGAAAGGGTTACATTTCCATTCCGTCAAACATTAACAAAGATATCGTATGGTGGCAGAAGTTCGTCCCGTTATATAATGGGATTTCTATGATGTCGTTGGAAGAGTGGTCAAAACCGGATGAAATTTTCTCCTCTGATTCATGTATTACTGGTTGTGGTGGATGGTTCAGCGGTCGATTTTTTCACAGAATCTTTCCAAAGTTTATTTTAGAATATAAGCTTCACATTAATTGTCTGGAGTTATTAGCAATTGTAATTTGTTTAAAACTCTGGGGTCAATTTTTCAAGGGCCGAAAAATACGAATATTGTGTGATAATCAAGTGTCAGTTACAGTGATAAACACAGGAAGATCCCGAAATGAGTACTTACAAATGTGTCTGAGAGAAATATGTTACTTATGTGCACTATCAGAATTCGAGGTACGAGCATGTCATGTGCCCGGAAGTGATAATAGAATCAGTGATTATTTGTCTCGTTGGCATTTGTCTGATTTGCATCGAACTCAATTTTTTAACTCTGTTTCCTCGAATTTAGAGGAATTTGAAGTTGAGGACAGCCTATTTTCTTTTAGTCACAGTTGGTGATTTATATATACATATATATACATAATTCCTTTTTTCAGATGTTCAGTTTAAACAGTTAGAGAAAGATGTTAAAAAGTCTACTAAGTCTGCGTTTGCAGTAGGAACTAAGAAAAATGTAGTTTCACAATGGAGAGCCTTTTTGCTCTTTTGTTTTTATTTTGATGTTGCTCCTATTCCTGTCACGTTTAAAACGATTAACTGTTATGCGCAATTTTTAAGTCGATCATTCAAATCGACTGATTCTATCAGGAATTATATCAATGGTGTTAAAATTATGCATTTTTATTTAGATCTTCCATTTCCCCCTTTAGATAATTTTGAATTTAAGTTGTTAATGGCGGGAATTTCTAGAGTCAAACAACACTGTCCTAGACAAGCTAGGCCTATTACTCCCGATTTGCTAAAAGAGATGCTTAAATTTTTAGACCTTGATAATTGTACAGATATTGTGTATTGGTGTTTATTTTTATTTGCCTTTTTTCTTATGTCTCGTAAGTCTAATTTAGTGCCAGATTCTGTAGATTCTTTTGATTGTAAAAGGCAACTTACTAGAGGCAAAGTTTTTATGCATGAAAGAGTAGCTATTGTGGTGTTTGAATGGACTAAAACTATACAATGTGGTGAACGAATTTTAAAAATACCTTTGGTCAAAATAGATGATTCTATTTTATGTCCCGTTACTGCATACAATAGAATGTGCCGCATGATTCCTGCTCCTGAAGAATCTCCTGCTTTTGTTATCAAGAGAAATTCTAGTCTCAATACAGTAACTTACAAACAGTTTCAATCTAAACTTAAGCGGATCATTTCATTGACTGGACGAGATCCTCGCCTTTACTCTACACATTCTTTTAGACGGGGAGGTGCGTCATTTGCCTTTCAGGCTAGAGTCCCTAGTGAACTGATACAGCTGCACGGTGACTGGGCAAGTGATGCCTATAAGCTATATTTGAATTTTACTATGCAGGAGAAAATATCTGTTGCAGAGTCAATGGCCAAACTTTTATAATATTTTTTCAGACATAACCAACAAACATGTACTGGTGTTATCCGATTCAATCTAAACATTTATCTGGCATTTCTTACATGGACCTTCAAGCTTACAGTGGTGCTCGTATTTCCACTATTAAGAAGAAACTGGATCAAGGTGAAATAAACTTAAGTAACTATTCTTACTGTCTTATTCATGTTGGAACTAACGATGTAAGAGACTTTTCTGTAGATCGTATCATTGCTGATTTTAGAGAGTTATTTGTAAAATTTAAATCTTTGTCTCCGCATATCAAGCTTTATATATCTTCTATTTTACCAAGACCTGTAGATTTTGATTTAACTGGTTTTAAATGTGCTAATATTAATAGGCAATTACTTTCTGTATGTTCTAAATATAACATTATTTTTATAAAATCATATAAAAGGTTTCTTGTAAGAGGACGTCCTATTAGGTCTCTTTTTGCCTTTAAGTACGGAGGGTTGCATCTTAATGAAGCTGGTCTATACGAGCTTCGCAGATGCTTTCAACATGTTATGAGTCATATATAATCTGTATTATCTACCTTTTGTTTTATGATAATCATCTAAATTTTTGTTTGTATGCTTTGTATATTGTTAGGAGGTCATCGTTGTTAATCTTATAAGGGAGCAATTTATCCCTTAGGATTTTGATCTTACAAAGGAGTGTACTATTCTTTGGGATCATAAGCTTACTTGAAGCACTTACAGGGAAGTTCGTCATATTCTCTGGGTGTGTCGTATGAAGGAAGTTTCTTATTCCTTTTATATTCAACTGGAACTTAAATGGCAGTGTCTCTTTCCTTGGGTTTCAATTCTTCTATTTGCGTGTGTGTACAATTTGTTTTTGTTAATCTTTTTTGGCGGGTTGTTTGGCGCATTTTGTTATTTCTGTTAGGCCCGCTTTATTTAGATTATTCGTATGTGTATCTTTTGTATTGTATTATATGAATATTTTGTGTGTAAATTATACTTATTTATGTATCTTATATGTTAATTCAAGCTGCCAAAATTAAACTATTACTGGTTTATATCTTCTTTATTTGAAAGCCCCCGTAATTGGTTTGTTTTTATAATTTAAAAACCAGTAATTACTTGGCTGAAATTCGTCTGTTAATTTGACTGGATAGCCTTAAGGTATAAAATATAAATAAATTTGTAAGTGAGTGAAACCTGCTCACACTGTTATGTTATATCTTTATTATTTGATTTCGATTGTTTGAATTAGACGTAAATTTTTTACCCACCCACCCAAACCCATTTTACAAAATTGAAGTGTGCTTTTGAATGTGCAGTTGTGAAGATGGCGCATTTTGTTATTTCTTTTAGGCCCGCTTTATTTAGATTATTCGTATGTGTATCTTTTGTATTGTATTATATGAATATTTTGTGTGTAAATTATACTTATTTATGTATCTTATATGTTAATTCAATCTGCCAAAATTAAACTATTACTGGTTTATATCTTCTTTATTTGAAAGCCCCCGTAATTGGTCTTTTGTAGACGAAACGCGCGTCTGGTGTAGATATGAAATTTTAATCATGGTATCCATGATGAGTTTATATTCATGCAAAATTAATCCTTGATTCTTCAAAGTTTAGTTTAGCCATAGCAACAGCAATAGAAATGCATTAACAGTGCAGAATGAGCATAAGAATGTCAAGAATGTGAAGACTGATCGAGAAAAATTTAGACAACCAAGAATTGGTCGAGAATAATCAACTCTCATTAGATGATACAGGAAGGTTTTTTACAGGAAGTGTGGAGAAATTTTAAGACAAATTGAATGTTCATACTGTCAAGACACTTGTCAAGAAAAATCAAGAACCTTTTTAAACATAATTATACTATTGTTACACAATAGGGGTAAGAATTAAAGATGATAAGTATATTTCTGTAAAGCTATGATTATTTTTATTCTTATTATCCAGACTGCAATTTCTCTGTTTTGCCTTGCTCGCGGTCGCGTCCGTTAAAGTCGGAAATTTTTAAAATTGTGTGACTGAGATTATATGTACGAACACTGTTATATTTCACGTATCGTGTCCGAATTATATTATAAATGTATGTATTTATTGTTTCATTTATTGGGAATGATGAGACATAGAATTCGTCTCACTGTTTGTCTAAAAAGGGGATCCCGACATGATCCAAGCCTTATTTCTCTCCGGGTAATCGTTGTCACGCTTTCTCACCTTGATCGTATATTTATATAAGGGTTATATATTCATGCAATAGCCCTATAAATTTAATAAAACCAAAAAAAAAAAAAACAAAAAAATCAGGTTTTTTGTATCCTCAGGAATTATTGTATTCATCCATCCTACATGTTATATTCTTTATAATGATTGAAAAAATTACGGACCAAAATATTTCATTTATTTGTGTGATTTATTTGGAGTCTACACACCAATCATGCTGAAAAAATCTCTAATGACTTCTTTTAACATCACACCAATTTCTGAATTTATAGTATATTAGTACAATCATGAAAATATTTGTAATTCATATTAAAGGAAAGTTAAGGACTCATTTAGATGTTGTAGCCAGTATATGACTTCACATTGGCTTTTACTATGCGTGTTACACAGTGTTAATTAAGTTAATGTTGTAGTTGGTGTTTTCTGTTTTGGAAATATTGTGCTTATTTATAGTTTTATATGTGATTATTTTTAATTTCAGTGTTTATTAAATGAACAGTAATACTTTCAACCACTTTTGCAAATATATGTCTTTCATGTCTCTACATTCACCCATAGGGTTGGGGTAAATAAGTTCAAGTTTCTTTGGAAAAATGGCCATTAGAGGCACGTCTGGCGTATTAAATTTTTAACAAAGTACCTTTTGTTGGCTTTTAATCGTTTTTTTCTCCCATTTATTTGTATTGTAGTCCTGTCATGTAATGTTCTAATTAACATTGCCATTAAAGCGGGAGGCGTCAAAGCATGCCACAAAACTAGGTTCAACCCACCATTTTTATCTTTAAAAATGTCCTGTACCAAGTCAGAAAAATGGCCATTGTTATATTATAGTTCGTTTTTGTGTGTGTAACATGTTAACGTTGTGTCGTTTGTTTTCTCTTATATTTAAGTGTGAATTCACATTACTATAAGACGTGTCACGGTACTTTTCAATCCTAAATTCATGCATTTGGTTTTGATGTTATATTTGTTATTCTCATCGAATTTTGTCTAATGCTTAGTCCGTTTCTGTGTATGTTACATTTTAATGTTGTGTCGTTGTTCTCCTCTTATATTTAATGCGTTTCCCTCAGTTTTAGTTTGTAACCCTAATTTTGTTTTTTGTCCATAGATTTACGAGTTTTGAACAGCGGTATACTACTGTTGCCTTTATTTATATATTGTAACTGGGCATATCATTTGTTAATTCTAAGCTTCCATTGTCCCATTTTTCGATATTGTCCTATACTTCTACGTTTACTGGAGGCCACCATGTATTTACCTTGATTGCGCATGTGACACATGTAGAATTGTCAACTGATACCATGGGGATGCGGGTTTTGGGCGCTAAGTATAACTTATGTGGCTCACCTTGGTCTATGTGCATATTAAAAAAAGGACACGCATGGATTCATGACAAAATTGTATTTTAGTGATGGTGATGTGTTTGAAGTTCTTACTGTACTGAATGTTCTTGCTTCTTACAATTATATCTATAATGAACTTTGCCCATTAGTAATAAATTTACTAAATTAATGAAAATTGTTAAAAATTGACTATAAAGGGCAATAACTCCTTAAGGGGTCAATTGACCATTTAGATCATGTAGATCTTACTTTGCTGAACATTATTGCTGTTTACAGTTTATCTCTATCTATATTAGTATTCCAAGAAAATAACCAAAAACGGCAAAATTTCTTTAAAAATTACCAATTGTGGGCATCAACCCAACAACCGATTGTCCAATTCATCTAAAAATTTCAGGGCAGATAGATATTGACTTCATTAACAATTTAACTCCTTGTTTTAACATTTTACCCCTGTTCTATTTTTAGCTGTGGCGGCCATCTTGGTTAGATGGCCTGGTCATCGGACACATTTTTCAAACTACATACCCCAAAGATGACGTTGGCCAAGTTTGGATTAATTTGGCCGGGTAGTTTCAGAGGATAAGATTTTTGTAAAAGATAACTTAGATTTACGAAAAATCGTAAAAAATTTACTATAAAGGGCAATCACTCCTAAAGGGGTCAAATGACCATTTCGGTCTTGTTGACTTATTTGTAAATCTAACTTTGCTGATCATTATTGCTGTTTACAGGTTATCTCTATCTATAATAATATTCAAGATAATAACCAAAAACAGCAAAATTTCCTCAAAATTACCAATTCAGGGGCAGCAACCAAACAACGGGTTGACCGATTCATCTGAAAATTTCAGGGCAGATAGATCTTGACATGATTAACATTTTTATTTCTGTCAGATTTCCTTTAAATGCTTCGGTTTTTGAGTTATAAGCCAAAAACTGCATTTTACCCCTATGTGCTATTTTTAGCCGCCATCTTGGTTGCTTGGCCGGGTCACGCCACACATTTTTAAACTAGATACCCCAATGATGATTGTGGCGAAGTTTGGTTCAATTTGGCCCAGTAGTTTCAGAGGAGAAGATTTTTGTAAAAGCTAACGACGACGGACGCCAAGTGATGAGAAAAGCTTACTTGGCCCTTTGGGCCAGGTGAGCTAAAAAGGGCATTTTTCATTTGCTCTGGTTCTAACGTTACAACCCGATACCAGGGACCTTTATTATTATACCCTGTAAGCTTTACTAGAGAATATACCACCTGCAACTGTTCTAACATCGCTACCAGATTATTTTGAGTAGGTTTCCCCATATAAAGATAGACTGGACTCTGACCTAGATTGTTTCACTACGGAATTTACAACCGAAATACCAAATATTATGATTGACGCTTAGACTGCTAACCTACTACCAAGGTTGTCCTAAACTATAGATTGTGATTTAAACAATTTGAGGTCCACAGACCCGAACCGTGACACTATGTTTGGAATTAATAAAAAATAGACAAATAAAAAAAATGTCAAATAAGAATTCATGCAAATTCAGACAAAAACTAGTCTTTTAAGTCTTTTTGGTGTAACGTTCCTATAAAAAAAAACATTAAAAAGCTAAAATGAAGTACGAATTAGAAGAGCAGTGTTAACCACAAATTCCTAAAATTTCAGCGTCATACAGCTACGGTAATCTATTTGTGAGGTAAAAAAAGCCCAAGTATTTCATAAATTCAAAGTTTTTGTAAACAGTTACTCTATAACTTTTAACATATCTATGATAACTCAAGTTAACACAGAAGTGCTGACTATTGGGCTGGTGATATCATTGGGGTTTTTAAAATGCACCAGCAGTGGCATCGACCCAGGATTGTAAATAAACTCATCATAGATACCATGATTCAAATATTTGCGCAAGACGTGCGTTTCGTCTACAAAAGACTCATCAGTAACATTCAATAATCTTTTTTTTGAATAGGCCAAATAAAGTACGAATGTGAATCGAATCGTGGACAAAAAAAATCATAAAGTTATGCCAAATACATCTAAGATTATTTATTTCTGGGGTAGAAATGCCCAAGTATTTTAAAAAATAAAGTTTTGTGAACAGGTAATTTATATTTATAGATATGAATAACCCAGTGGTTGTAAATAAATTCATCATAGTACATGTAGCACCAGGATTCAAAATTTTATATTTGCGCCAGACACGCGTTTCGTCTTAAAAACATCAGTCAGCATAAAACGATACAATTGTGTTTTAAACTTAAACTCTTTTTTTTTCAGGTTCTATTTCTATCAAAGGATATGGCTCGCTTGAATTGAATTCGCATTTCGAATTGGGATGTCAAATCATCTCATTTCAAGGGCAAGCATCATGGAGTAATACTAATATTGGGTCTATCACATGTATAAGTGATGGATTTTGCACGACACTTTCTAAGGACAACTTTAATTTCTCCGGAAATTCATCAGGCATTTTTGTAATAATAAACCCACTACTTGAGAAAGATGATCAAATGGAATGGACATGTATTCATGATACTATGACCACATCTTATACAGTTGAAATACGTGAGATTTAATAAAGTACATATATATTAAGTCATATAGGTTTCACAATATAACCAGCATCTCGGAATAGTTCTGAAAATCCTCTAACCTTCTTGAGCTCACTTGGCGTCCGTCGTCGTCAACTTTTACAAAAATCTTCTCCTCTGAAACTACTGGGTCAAATTTAACCAAACATGGCCACAATCTTCACTGGGGTATCTAGTTTGAAAAATGTGTCCGGTGATCCAGCCAACCAACAAAGATGGGCGTCATGGCCAAAAATAGAACATAGGTGTAAATGTAGATTTTGGCTTGTATCTCTGAAACCATGGCATTTAGAGCAAATCTGCCATATGGGAAAATTGTTTATCAGATCTATCTGCCCTGAAATATTCAGATGAATCGGACAACTCGTTATTAGGTTGCTGGCCCTGAATTGGTAATTTTTCAGGAATTTTTGCCGTTTTTGGTTATTATCTTTAATATTATTAAAGATAGATATACACTATTATCAGTTATAATGTTCAACAAAGTAAGATCTACAAATAAGTCAACATGACCAAAATGATCCAAACTTGTCCACAATCATCATTAGGGTATATTGTATTGAAATTGTGTCAGATGACCCTGCCCGCGAACCAAGATGGCCGACATGGCTAAAAATAGTACATAGGGTAAAATGCAGGTTTTGGCTCATATCTCTAAAACCAGCAAATGTGGCATCATAAAATTGGGTCTAAACCTATCTGCCCTTACATTTTCAGACCATTCAGGCAACCTGTTTTTCGGTTGCTGTCCCTAAACTGGTATTTTAAGAAAATTTTGTAGCTTTTGGTTATTATGTTGAATATTATTAAATGTAGAAAGAAAATGTAAAAAGCAATAATTACAACAAAGTAAGACTTAACAATAAGTCCACATGACCAAAATGGTCAATTGATCCCTTGTGGAGTTTTTAACTATTTTCATAAATTTTGTAAATTTTACAAAATATTTTCCGCTGTAACTACTGTGCAAAGTTCTTTAAAGGTAGAGATGATTGTAAGCAGCAAGAATATTCAGTAAAATAAGATCTACAAACACATCACCATCACTGAACCACAATTTTGTCATTAATCTATATGTGTCATTTGTTTAATATGCACATAGACCAAGGTGAGCGACACAGCCTCTAGAGCCTCAATTTTAAGACAATAGTGCAAAGTTATTTCAAAGGTTTTAACAATATTTCGAAAGAGTTCGACAAATAAGCGGCGCCTCAAAATTACTTTATGGAGTTTTACACATTGAAAATTTACACACTATGGAAATCATTATTTAATGATCACCTGACGTTTATGAAATATATACCCAGAGAAGAAGTAATTGTTTTTCATGTAAATGTTGAGATCCGTCTGCAATGCATTTCAGGTTCAGCACATCCAACTGACCAGACAAAGTCAGGTGAGACAAATAAAAAATTGAACGAATATTACAAACTAAACATAATCATAGCATATAGAAAAACAATAACCTTATGTTGTTTGAAAATTGTATATTATTTAAGAAAGAGATGCTTACTTTCTGAAAATCTACATAACACTAATTCAATAATTGAGCCTGTCCAAAGCCAAGAGCTTGTACGCCATGGTTGTCGTTTGTTAATGTGAATCAAATGTTTTACGTTCATTATTTTGTCATAAGTCATGTCGTTAGAATTAATTGACATTTGTCATTTCGAGGCCTTTTCTAGATGACTGTGCGGAATAAGTAGTATTTTTTGTGGAGGGCCGTACGGTGACATTGTGTTGTTAATTTGTATTCAAATTTATTATTTGGTTTCTTTTGGAGAGGTGTCTCATTAGCAATAGTACCACATCTTCTCATATATATAAGCTTAAAGGGACACTAGCTAAAAAATGAAAAAAAAAAAAAAAAAACAATCATGTTCAATCATTAATCATGTTAATGAAAGTGAAATAGTAAATTTATATATATAAAAAAAAAAAAAAAAAAAAAAAAAAAAAAAAAAAAACGCTTTTAGTAGCATGTATGTTTTAACTTTGTCAAAATATGCTTAGAATCATAACTGATGAATTATTTATTTGCAAGTGAATAATTTGACCCCAATATGAGAACTTCAATTTAACTCCTTTGCTAGAGATGGCTAACACACGTTTTTGCTCGTGATCAGTTATCTAAAGGAAAATAATGTCAACATTGAAAGTGAAACAATAGTAAATCATTTGATTGACTTGATTCGATCATCATAAAATAAAATTCTTATAAAAGATGATTTACATGGATTTTTGATATATAATATGAAATTAAATATACCTAGAAAAAACAAATTGCACGAGTTCGTTTAACCTTTTATATCTATTATTGTATATATCCCTTATATGGCCATCGGAGATTTTCAGGGATCAACTCAATAGTAAATTTGATGGCGTCTAGACTAAAAAAACAAAGCTACATATTATGGAGTACATGTTATGTAAATTGTTTATTTTTGACTTTGAATAATTTGTTTAAATGTTTTACATTGTCATAAATCAAATATGAGAATTTGAGTCAAATCGGTGAACAATAATATGACAGCTAGTGCCACTTTAAAAAGGTATCCTTTTCGCTTGTATGTACTCATTATGGTGTTGCTTCTATTACAGGAGGTTTGAAATGTGGTGAAATTATTGGGATCGTAATTGGCTGTGTTACATATGTATCACTAGGTGTAGTACTATGTTATTGCGGAATAAAAAAGAAATATGGTTTTTCTGATAACAAAGTAGCAACTAAATATGAAAAGAATGAGCCTTGAGGAGCCATTGACCCGGTTCAACGGAATCTTTACATAGTGATCCAATAGAGTGAATGGAAAATATAATTTCAAACTCAAATTAGAAACTATGTAGTTTTAATACTTTTAACGAGTTCAGTAATTTTGGGATTCAACTTTTTTCCATATTCAAATTAATTGATTTTTCAATGATTTTGTGTTTGCATACTTAGAATTTCTGTTCTTCATTTCTTTAATAAGACGCATACAGTTTAGTGTATTTCTCTGGTTTAGTATGAAGGTTAACAGAATAGACACTAATGGACAAAAAGTAAAGAAGAGAGGAAGAGGGACCCATAAAAAAGAAGGGATAAAAGGAAAGAATGAACACAACGTATAAAGAAAAGAGTAAAATAGGCCAAAAAAATAAACATGACAGAAATGTATGCTCTAAAAAATATCCTGCCCTTCTTGGTATCGTTCGTAGGAAGTGGAGATACCAAGAGGTAAACGCACATTAATTCGAAGACACAGTAATATCATGGACAAAATAGACAAATACAAAATAATTTACAAGAACTCCGAATACTAAAAACGAGAGTGGCTATTTTCTGCTCTCCTAGTGTCAACCGTTATTGTCCACAACATCCGTAAAACTAAGGTCAATTAGAGACGGAATGTGATGAAACTATTGTAAAGTAAACACAGGTATATAATAGAAGCACTACTTACAACACAGAAACAAAAATAACCATGATGAACTAAGAAACTCATGAAGGATAAGCAGTTCCTGCTCAACAAGTTGCACTTGTGAGGTTGAAATCTGTTGACAATTCCATTAGTTATAAAGAAAGAATTTGGTCACAAAGATGTGGAATTGTAAAGCTATAAAGGGCCCCAAAATTACTAGACGTGTAAAACCAATCAAACGGGAAAACCAACGGTCTGAATATACCCTGTTTGTGTTTAACGTTCTCAACCAACATACTTGCTTATACCCATTTCATTTGAATTTTGGTGGATCGTTGTCTCATTGGCGTATATGTTAGATTGATCGCGATTATGTTGTTGTGGTCAATAATCAGTATGTTTACGTTTGAGAGCTCATAAATGCTTTCATTTGCAAAATGCCACAAATGGAGCAACCATGCAATATTGCCGCACTTAGAAGTCATATTTATATTTTTGCTTAGTATTCTCTCGTTCTTTCTTGGATGTTTATGTTGTTCATAGTTGAAACGGCTTGCTGAATATATAGCTTTTTTCATCCATCCCTTTTATTTTTGTATCAATGGATGCATGTTGAGCAAATAGTTGCCAAATGATACGTTTTTAATCAGATTCAGATCTGTCAAATCGAAGTTCAACCTATCATATTCAGTAATGTTAGTTACATACTAGCACAATGTGTAACGGGTTTATGTTACCAAGTATCTTAACATGCGGTACTATAATGCTTATCAAAGATCACCAAAGTGATCGAGTCTTTGATATTCATAAACTAATTCCGTTGATCTATGCAGAAATATAAAATGATAGAAATAACAAGTTGTTAGCTTTTAATGAGTTTAATGAGTTCATTTCAATCTTTCATCAATATCTTCGCTTGTTGAAACGTGATCGTGTTGTTTTAACAAAGGGGCGTAATATCACTACTAACCGTGTATTCAGTAAAGTAAACCGTGCCTACTGACCATTTATGAAATATACAGGCATCCACGCCGTTGCTTTTAACCAATCATCGTCCTTGAATGGTAT
This sequence comes from Mytilus galloprovincialis, assembly GCA_037788925.1. NCBI lineage: Eukaryota > Metazoa > Mollusca > Bivalvia > Mytilida > Mytilidae > Mytilus > Mytilus galloprovincialis. Next base: position 39,527,381 of record CM075333.1, on the reverse strand, counting down.
AGGATGTAAGATAAACTAGTAGCATAGTGCAAGATCGTAACATTTAGCAAATCCTTTAAACCTAGAAAAGGGTTTTAGTATTTGTATATTAAGTTAAATCATATAGTGAAGAAAACAGATAAAATTGGGCGTAAAATTTGTATGCAATTGAACATAAAGAGCATAAGACTAACAACATGAACAATAATTACTTTTTTTTCGTGTGCGCGTAATGATTTTGCATCAACAATTTGTACAGCTCATTTTCTTTTGTGTTGTAAAAAGTAGTGTTAAGAGCTAGATATCATTAGAATCTTTGATCATGCCTATTATCATATACATATTTGTAATATTTCCAACTTAATGTTTAATTATTATATTATAAAAACATGAAACCCTGACTGGTTAAAATGCAAACATAGTACATTGTATACACAAGTGACAAGAAACATAATACATGATAAATGTTTAAAAAAAGTGAAGTTGATATTAATAACATATATATATATAATAAAAACTATAACACAAATTCCCATACGTTTCGGCCATTACGGCCTTCTTCATTGGAATAAATTACAACATTGAAACAACAATTACATCGCTTGGATACATTAAGTTATAATAACTTCTATGACGTTCATTTGCCGTGTTTTTCGCTTTTTTAATATAAATATATTTATTATAGTTCATACATTGTGTTGAGTCCTATAGGTTCTAAAGTTTTTATTTTTTTTTATCCAAAAGGCTTCTTTATTTTTTCTGTAAATTTCTGTCCCAAAAACTCTTTCTATGGCGGTAACTTTTAAATATGTCATCGAATGATGGTGCTGAATGAAATGGTTGGCTATTGGATCTTCTGTTTTCTTTGTTCGTATTTTTGAAAAGTTCAATAGCAGCCGTTGATATAGTGTATCACTCGTTTGTCCTAAATATATAACTTTTTCACATTTTGTACAATTAATTGCATATACTACGCCTACAGTTTTACAATTTATGTGTCCCTGAATGGTATATTCTTTGACGGTGTTGTCATAAAATACCTTGGTTTCATTTATGTGTGAGCATAATGCACAATGTTTACCACATGGTCCACATCCATTAGTATGTTTATAAACTTATAGTAAATTATGCTTTTTGTGCACTAAGATGTCTTTTATGTTGTTATCACATTCTTTTTTTGATTTGTACTGTAATAGATCTTCTCCGGTTTAAATTGTCAACTTTTTTCAATTGAACTTCAGTGGACGAGTTATTATATCCACATTTTCTTAGGTGCGTTTTTATTTCTTCTCTTCTTGTTTTGTAATTTTCTTTTGATGAGCAAATTCTTTTGACACGAATACCAAGACCATATGGTATAGCATTTTTTACAGAGTTTGGATGGCTTGACGACACATGAAAGTACTGGTGTTTATCTGTTGATTTTGAATAAAGATTTGTTTTAAGTTGTCCGTTTTCTATGTGTACAAACACATCAAGGAATTCATTTTTTCAGTTGAGTAACGCATTTCTGTTTCCAAATTCCGTAAAAAATGCTTTACCATATGGACTCAGTATTCGTGTCAAAAGAATTTGCTCAACAGAAGAAAATTACAAAACAACTACGCCTATCGTAGCATTTAAACGTGATACTAACATAAAAGACATCTTAGTATGGCATGGTATTGGTTGCAAAAATTTGATATTTTTCATTTAAATGCAATATTACGTATTCAATTGATATATTTCTTCATTCAAATGCCATGATTTTTTATTTGAATGGTATATTTTTTCATTTAAATGCAATATTTTTTATTCAAATGGTATAATTTCTCATTCAAATCGTATAATTTTCATTTAGATGCAATATTTTTTATTCAATTGGTATAAAATGTTATTTGAATGCAACATTTTTTATTCAATTGGTATAGTAGATTTTTAATTCATATGCAATAATTGCATTATGGGAAATTCTTTGACGTCATAAGGTCAAATTTGCAACAACGTTTGTGATTGGTCGGTAACTGTTTTGGATTTCTCCCCTTTCTTTATAAACATTAGTGAACAAGAATTACAAAACGCGTCAGAATATCGCCGCGCTAACTAAATCTGGCGTTCGTGCGATTCCTGCACTGGCTGTTAAAATCTTGTGGTCATAACTAGTTTATTTCTGTTAAAAATTTCGATGGTCAAAACGTTCGGTTCACTTTTCAATAACGTTCATTGTATATGGATTTATATGCAAGTTTATCATTTTTTTTAAATAGAATAGACACCGTTGGTTTTCCGTTTGAATGGTTTTACACTAGTAATTTTGTGCTTGATGTTCGGTTCGAGCCAATGCTCCGTGTTAAAGACCGTACTTTGACCTATAATGGTTAACAAATTATGACTTGGATGGAGAGTTGTCTCATCGGCACTCATACTACATCTTCTAATATCTATAAACAATGTAAACCAGACATTTCTCAGACTGTTTTCTTTTTTTTTTTTAATAAATCCTTTGCCGCGCATTGTGTACTGATTGATAACTCAGTCTTGGAGAACAAGATTTATTTCAGTACTAGTTGTAATTAGCTTTGCGCAAACTTTCAGTAATTGCAAATACCTTTATGTCGGTGCTTTGTGTGTATTGTCTAGGTTTCAACTCCCTCAGGCAAAGTTGGCTTTAGATGAATTTGGCTATTTATTTTAGGTACTTTTGACATATAGCTCTTCAACGATTTTCGGTACTTATCCATCTTCGGATTTCCAATGTTTGGCTTTGAGCGTTTCTTATGAAGGTAAATTCAGAAAAGCGCTTCGGACGCAATAAATCATTAAACGTGTTGTTTTCATTTTTTTTTTCAATCATGTGACATTATGTGTCGCATCAATGCTTAAGGGCATACGATACAGTTTTGATCCTGTATTTTGATGAAATTTCCATATAGGCTAGTTTTTGCCTGCTTAAATCAAATATGTAATAAAAAATATACCTTCATGTGCTACTTTTTGAGTTAAATGAGGTCGAAAGGAGTATGTTCAGTAAGACCCCTTTTTGGCCCCAAAATATAGCAGTTTTAGAAAATTGTAAAAATGTAATCTTTAAGCTATAATTTTGAAAGTAAAATGATTCTGCTACATAAATATGTTTTTGACAATTCAATGCAGATATCGCGTTCTAACATCATTAAGTCATGCTAAATTACTGACATCTTCAAAATTTTAGGATTTTGGTTATTTTTATATTGAAATGTAAGTTGTATTTAATGATTATACAAAACATATATAAAGGTTGAGGATGAACACGGATGCGGCCACTTTCATTTTTGACAAAAACCATCTGAAAAGTGACGTTTTGTGACATATTTGATAGATTTTTCATATTTAAGCTTGAATAAGAGCGTTTTTTAGTGACTAAACCAGTTAAAATCCTTCACATAAACTAATCGAATCAATTGAAATAGACACTTAAGTGTTTAAAAAGTGTCCAAAAACTTTCATTAGATGAACCTAAAATTTGAGGCCAAAATCGGCTCTTACCGGACCTACTCCTTTTGTATATTTGCTCTAAATTCAGATTTGTGGCCGTATTTTCTCATACGAAAGAAAGCCATATCTTTTTTGTTTTAAAAGATAAACACAAGTTGTTTTTTGTTAGATAGTTCTTAATTTTGTATTTTATAAGTAACTATCCTAAAAAAATATGCAGTTTTTATTCAGAAATAACTCTTTTTGCTGTATATTTATCAAGATTAAAAAAAAATCCTCTATTTACAGTTTTTTTAAATTTGGTCCACATAATCCCCCTGCAAAATGAAACAAAATGTAGTTTTTTAAAATAGGGGTCCATGCACTTGTTTTCAAATTAGATCAGTTTGAATGATAAAAAAATAGTCGAAAAATGCATCTTTTCCCGATATGTCATAGTTTGACGTCGCGAAAATAACATTTTACGTTAGCAACGTCATTACCTCCCCTGTAACTGTATCGTATGCCCTTAACTTGACAACGTCTTTCGTTGCATTTCGTGAAGCCGACGTTGCTTTGCATTGCAAAGTTATGCTGTCAAATCATCTGTAATCCTTATAATCACAAAATGGGTACATCTTGTACAAAATTTGAGAGAAGACAAAAAAACACCAGAAGAAGAAATTTATAAAGACTCCAGGATTACATTTCGACAAAGTTTCAAAGACTGAGGGGAAACCGATGAAGCTACAAGGGAAAACAGTTCACTAAATGATGTGGTAATGGCACTTAGAAGACGTGCATTCCAAAACGATGAAAACTTACTGGAATTAATAGGATTAGAAAATAAAGATAAAAAAACGAGCTGCACCCATAATTGCCGCTGGAGAAGTGCGACCTAAGCCCAAAGGTGGTCGTTCACCTACAAATGCAAGACCAAAAACCGCGAAAGGAGTGAGAACATCAATGATATTAGCAGATGGTGTTGTGCAAGATATTACGATTCAAGGGGAAGTTATGCAATCGGATGTAAAGATGCCAGTCACCTCTAAAACACTGATAACTGTTCCAGCAATTTCATCTGTCGAACAGATGTACTAATTGGATGTATCGGCATATGGATGATTAGAATGCAAGCAAGTGACAGTGATGAAGTTTTGTGTGAGTGTGTTTTTTTTTTTTTTTTTTTTTTTTTTAACTTCTGTATTTATAATTTGAAACTTTTTGTGTGACATATATATAATCAGTAAACATAATATGACGGCATCGCGTTTATTCAGCATATATGATGAATGATTAATATATTTATTATGTACGTTAATATCAAATGACATGTGATTTGCAGAACATGATGCAACCCTCGGGCGCACCTTGAAAAATCGGAACTTTTTATATCACTGGCGTATGCGGAATAAGCCCGTAAAATCGGCCTGCTGCAAATGCATTTGATAACATTCTTCATAAATATTATTATTATCATATACATGTATTTTAATTGTATGTTTCAAATAACTCATTTGCCAACTACATGTACATTGTACAACTTAATTCATGATAATTTACTTTGGAGTTTGTCCATGTTTAAAATCTATGTACATTCTATATTTAAGTTAGTGTTGGGGGACCAATAATCTTCAAGATAATACTGAAATTTAGGGAGCTACCATTTGATTTTTATTGGGGGGGGGGGGGGGGGGGGGGGGCTGTCGTCTAGGATGAAAAATTTTGTCCTGCTTTTTTTTAGCTCACCTTGGCCACAATCATCATTGGAGTATCTAGTTTAAAAAATGTGTGGGGTGACCTGGCCAACCAATCAAGATGGCCACCATGGCTAAAAATAGAACATAGGGGTAAAATGCAGTTTTTGGCTTATAACTCAAAAAACAAAGCATTTAGAGTAAATCTGACATGGTAACATTGTTTATCAGGTCAACATCGATCTTCCCTGAAATTTTCAGATGAATCGGACATCCCGTTGTTGGGTTGCTGCTCCTAAATTGGTAATTTTAAGGAAATTTTGCAGTTTTTTGTTATTATCTTGAATATTATTATAGATAGAGATAAACTGTAAACAGCAATAATGTACAGCAAAGTAAGACCTAAAAAAAAAGTCACATGACCAAAATGGTCAATTGACCCCTTCAGGAGTTATTGTCCTTTATGGTCAATTTTTAACAATTTTCATAAAATTTGTAAATTTTTACTAACATTTTCCACTGAAACTACTGGGCGAAGATCATTATAGATAGAGATAATTGTAAGCAGCAAGAATGTTCAGTAAAGTAAGATGTACAAACACATCACCATCACCAAAACACAATTTTGCCATGAATCCATCTGCTTCCTTTGTTTAATATTCACATATACCCAGGTGAGCGACATATGCCTCTAGTTAAGTTGTAATCTCTGTCCTGCCTTTTTATTTTTTACTCTATTCGGTCTTGCTTTTTTTTTTTAAACTAGTTTTTTCTGACTTTTTTTACACAAATTGTCATCCTGCCTTTTTTACCAAGTTGCTCATCCTGCCTTTTTTTAACTCAAAACTCCTGTCCTGCCTATTTTTTTCAAATTTCATCCTAGCCCCCCCCCCCCCCCCCTCCTAAAAATCAAATGGTAGCTCCCTTATCGTGACAATTTTGCAATGACACAATTATTATCATGCAATTTTGTATTAAAAGAAATTGAAAACAAAATGACAAATACAAAACAGAACTTGTACAGGTTGGACTAAGTGCTTGCATTCCAAAGTTGGTTTTTTTCGATTGAAAGACAATAATGACAATTAAAAAAGTCTGTTAAATAATATATTTCAATTATTTGCATTTGTATGTTTGAATGATTTCATTGTGTATATTCTAGTAGTATATATATTGTGTTTTAATGTACGAATGTTAACTGCACTGTATACATGTATTTGCTTCGAGGGCATCAATGAAAATTAAGACTACTTCTAATTGAGTACAGTATTCAACAATGTGCAAATCCCATACCTCATAGTCAGCTATTAAAGGCCCCGAAATCACAAATGTAAAGCAATTCAGACGAGAAAACTAATGGCCTTAATATTACCGAAAAGCAAACGTGTAACACAGCAACATACGACAATCACTGAATAACAGACTTCTAACTTTGGATAGGCAAATACAGTCATACAGAATGTGGAGGGGTTTAATTTGTAAGAGGAATCCTAACCCTCCCATTAAACTTGGACATTGGTGCAATAGCACAACTTAAGAAAATCGAAATGCGTAACCCTCCGACTAACCTGGGACAGTGGTGTAATGGCAGAACATAAGAACATAGAAATGCATCTAAAAAAAAGCAAAGACTGGACGTGGCTTGGTACTTGTACATCCTAACAAACAAAAAGACACCAAGTTCAGTTCTGCGAGTACTTGCAGTTACTGACAGCTAGGTCAAGACAAGAATACAATAATTAAAATAGCACAATAACATAATGACGAATTGTATAAGTACAGAATCACTTTATATGCATAGACAAAAAAAAACTAATGAAACACAATTCAAAAATTATCGCAGATTAATAACATAATGACGGGATAAACAAGTACACAGTCACGTCTTATGGATATCATCAAAAACAGATTATACAGTAAAGGAAATATTCATAAAGAAAAATTATCGTGTATTATTTGTAAAATTGATACGGAAAATTTATCAACAAGGATTTTACTTGATAAGAAAGAGGACGAGACAATATGGAGACTCCGACGAGACTTGTAGTCGATTTGGATCCTTTTAAGAAAGAAAACCTTAAGTTTTGCAACCTTCCAGCATACTTTAGACGGGAAAAGATGGACATTAAACGCCTTAATTCTCATGTTTCAAAACTTATATCGCTTTGTTTTATAATTATGAACATGATTCGATGCCTTTCGTATGCTGTGAATTTTTACAATAAGAAAATATTTGATTTGAGAGTAGCCGACGAACATTCCGAACTAGAAGTCAATCGATGTACATTCGGACGTAGTTAAGAAGTTTATTTATCTTTCAGTTTCAGAGGAAAATATCAAAAAATTGTCACGGCGGTATCTTAGGCTAAAGAAATGTCTACAGAAATTAGAAAATACACTCAATCGCAGTTTGTTGTTCAGCTATTCCTGTTTTACCTTTTTGTGATACAATCAAACGGGGTCTTTAATAGACGTCCAAAAGCAGGAAAGACTGCATCGGGACATCCAAAATTTTCACGACAAAAGATAGTCATATATACAATACAAGGCTATATGAAAGACATGTGCAAACAGGCTGATGAAGGTAGACGGAAACCGGTCACTCAGGAAAGGCAATTTAATTTCTAATTTCTCAATGAAACGTTTTCTTGACCAGATGAAGTTATTCGTGGGTATAACCAACATTTTATAGAATTGTTTTGTAATAGGTCAAAATTTTGTATATACCACTTTTTGAACAATTTATATTATATTGAACAACAGGGTTTATATGAAGAGTGAGAGAGAAAGTGAGAAAATAGTATTCAAGCATCCATTAATGAATTATTCTCTAATACTTTTAGGTGATAGCTACAGTTACTATACTCTGAAAAATTATGAAGAAAATGAGTCATAAATCTACAAGCTACTTGACACACCCGGTATAAGCTTTGGGTTGAAAAAGTTTTTTTTCCCTTGTTTTATGTGTTGACAGTATATTTCTACATATATACAGTCACAGGCCCAACATTACTTTTCCTCATAAATATTTAGATAGTAGTTGCCGGAACCATATTTAATTATTCAAGACGACCTCTTGAAACTGTCTTTGTTTGTTTGAAATGTAAACAATGAAGCGTGGAACGACTCGAGCTTTTTAGCTCACCTGGCCTAAAAGGCCATGTGAGCTTTTCTCATCACTTGGCGTCCGTCGTCGTCGTCGTCGTCGTCTGTCGTCGTTAACAATTTTTCAAACATCTTCTCCTCTGAAACTACTGAATGGATTTGAATGAAACTTAACATGATTGTTCCTTAGTATATCCTGCACAAAATGTGCGCTTCGATTTTTGATCCGTCAAAAAACATGGCCGCCGTTACTTAAAATAGAACATAGGGGTCAAATGCAGTTTTTGGCTTATATCTCAAAAACGAAAGCATTTAGAGCAAATCTGACATGGGGTAAAAATGTTCATTAGGTCAAGATCTATCAGCCCTGAAATTTTCAGATGAATCAAACAAACCATTGTTGGGTTGCTGCCACTTAATTGGTAATTTTAAGGAAATTTTGCAGTTTTTGGTCATTATCTTGAATATTATTATAGATAAAGATAAACTGTAAACAGCAAAAAAGATCAGCAAAGTAAGATCTACAAATAAGTTAATATGACCAAAATTGTCAATTGACCCCTTAAGGGGTTATTGTCCTTTAATGACAATTTTTCACAATTTGTTCATCATATTTGCTAACTTTAAAAAATCTTCTCCTCTGAAACTACTGAATGGATTTGGTTAAAACTTAGCATGGTTGTTCCTTAGATTATCCTGCACAAAGTGTGTGCTTTGATTTTTGATCCATCAAAAAACATGGCCGCCGTTACTTAAAATAGAACATAGGGGTCAAATGCAGTTTTTGGCTTATATCTCAAAAACGAAAGCATTAAGAGCAAATCTGACATGGAGTAAAAATGTTCATTAGGTCAATATCTATAAGCCCTGAAATTTTCAGATGAATCAAACATCCAATTGTTGGGTTGCTGCCACTTAATTGGTAATTTTAAGGAAATTTTGCAGTTTTTGGTCATTATCTTGAATATTATTATAGATAAAGATAAACTGTAAACAGCAAATATGATCATCAAAGTAAGATCTACAAATAAGTCAATTTGACCAAAATTGTCAATTGACCTCTTTAGGAGTTATTGCCCTTTAAAGACTTTTTTCACAATTTGTTCACCATGTTGACTTACTTTAAAAAATCTTCTCTTATGAAACTGCTGTATCAATTTCAGCCAAACTTAGGCTAAATGAGTTTCAGAGTATCTAGTATAAATTTTATATTTCATTTCCTTGTATGTCAAGAAACATAGCTCCTATGGCTAAAATAGAACATAGGAGAAAATGATTTTTTTTTGCTTTTGAAGAAAATAGGACGATTCAAAGAACATTTAAATAAATTGAAAAGCCAAAATAATCATTGATGAGAGATTAAACCAAAAAAATTCAGGTGAGCGATTCAGGCTCTTGAGAGCCTCTTGTTTTAATATTGTGTTTTAACATTACTCCGCAAAATATGAGTCCTTTTTAAATCGAAATTTCGCCCAATTTTTTCATCAATTAAATTATAATAACACGATAAACAACAATTGAGAAGTTTTCCTGTAGACAATTATAGTAAAAAGCCTCGCATTTCATCGTTTCTATGCCTCATCCTTGTATCGTTCTTATCACAGGCATAAGATAACCTTAACCGTATTTGGCACAATTTTTTTTAAATTTTTTGTTATCAATGCTCTTCAACTTTGTACATATACTTGTTTGGCTTTCTTTCCTTTTTTTTCGATCTGAGCGTCACTGGTGAGTCTTGTGTAGACGAAACGCACGCATTGTGTATATAATTATAAGCCTGTTAACTTCGATAACTATTAGCATGTCGATAAATCCTCTTGTAATGTTTATTTGTGTAGTTCTTTGTCCTGAATGTTCTTGCATTTTTTGTACTGTAGTCCTGACAGTGTCATGTAATGTTGTCTTTTTATTGTTATATTAAACATTGCCATAAGAGAGCGAGGTTTGGCTAGCCACAAAACTTGGTTCAACACAATTTGTTTTAGAGTGGCGAAAGATACCAGAGGGACAGTCAAACTCACACATTGAAACTAAACTGACATTGTTATGGCTAAAAATAAAAAAAGACAAACAGACAAATCATTGTACACAAGATACAACATAGAAAACTAAAGAATAAGCAACAGGAACCCCATCAATAAATTGGGGGTGATCTCAGGTGCTCCGTAAGGGTAAGCAGATGCTGCTCCACATATGGCACCCGTCTTTTTACTTCTTAAAATGTTTTGTACCAAGTGAAGAAAAAGGCAGTTGTTATCTTATTAGTTTCTGTGTGTGTTGCATAATCGTTTGGGGTTTTTTGTTGTTTTCCTCAGTTTTAGTTTGTAACCCGGATTGTTTCCTCTCAATCGATTTTATAAAAGTATTGCTTAGTCGTATCTTTTGTTTGTAAATGATGACAATAAGCATTATTGTGTACAAAACTAGGAAGTGTAAATTAGGCCAATTAAAATTAATTGATAGATTTTCATCCCCGCCCGCCCCTCTAAAATCTTCCCGCCCCGATTTTTTTTATTTTTGAAAAAAAATACTATTTCCGGATTTTGTTCATTTCTGTAACCGGTAACCGTCGATAATTTCGTTTCATGTAAAACTTCCTGTTTCAAATTTCGGTTTTCGTATTTCTTAGCATAGTCTTACTGAATGATTATGTCGATATATTCTGCTGATCTATGATGACAACATCATTTACCGAGAATAGAGATTGATTACGAGAAGGGGGTGAAAAATTCGGGTTACGAGTAATAAGCGGTGTCCAAGAACGCAAATCGCCGTATGTCACAAATGACACAAATGTTTGTGAGTAAAACACCTTGGATTTATTCTATTCATGCAATGACTTTGTGTCAAGAAATTTGGATTGTTAATGAAACCCAAAAGCGTTAGAATCGTGGAACACATTTGACTGGAATAAAGAAATTGACACATTTTTAGCATGAACTTTTTACATTGGTGACCGTATATTGAGTTAAAAAAATCGACAAACATACGCATTTTTAATTTATTAATTTATAGCAAGCTCTTAGATTTAGATTTAGCCTTAATTTCGTTTTTTTAGAAATAGAGAAAACATCCTCTGTCCCAATACCCAAGATAGAGTCATTAAACAACTTTATGTTCTACATTGTAATTATATTTACAGATTGCATATAAAGCACCAATCCTATTATTTAAACACTGTTTGAGTTTTCATTTTATTCTGTACTTATCATACTTGTGTTGCATACCAATGCATTTGCTTCATTTTATTAGGACAACAAAACATTGTTTAAAAAGAAAAACACATTTGATGTAGGTAGTCCAACTGAAGAGAGCATTTCTCCACATTTCTGCTGTTTACTATAAAATATATTTCTAAAGCGGCAATTACATGTAGAACAGTGGTTGCTAATCAGAGATATATATTTATAAATTTGAAAAAAGCGGCACCAGCATATGGAGTTTATGCATGTGTCTCAGTTGGTACGTTACTCTAGAGCTCAAAGTACGTTGATTTTGTTGAACAAGGAATACTGCTTTCTCAAAAGTTGCTAAGACAGGGCTATCAATCAATCAAATAAAGGTCATCACTCAAGTAATTTTATGGTCGCCATCATGAGCTGATTGGCCATTATGACAAAAGTGTGTCAGAAATCATATCTCAGTGATATTCTTCCTCATTCATAACAACCTTTCATCATTACCGAACTGAACAAGGAAATAACATGACGGGTGCCGTATACGGTGCAGGAAATGCTTAGGCAGCAACCATTTGATTTTCTGGGGGGGGGGGGGGGGGGGGGGGGGGGGGGCTATGGTTTTTTTTTCTACGCAAACTTTTTGTTTCGCCTTTGGCGAAAAACAATCTTTTTTTTTGGCGACAAGATGAAAACAATTTTTTTCTTTCAATTTTAACATTACATATAGTGGCAGCTAAGGGTGAAACAAACAATTTTTCTCAGGGTCAAAAACAAATTATTTTTTTCTCCAAAAACTGGAAACAAACAAAACCATAGCCCCCCCAGAAAATCAAATGGTTGCTGCCTTACCCTTCCGGAGCACCTGAGTTCACTCAGTGGAGTTTGTGTTGTTTCCTACTTATTATTTGTAACTGTTGGTGTACATGTCTTTTGGTTTTATGAGTCTTTGGTTACTCCTTGGTTTTGATTGTTATTGTCTTGTACACGATACCTTATGGATGTATTTAGATGATATAAGCTTATTATTACACTTGCATATATGAATAACACATGACAAGAAGGTTTCATATGAAATAAAATTTAAAAAATAAAATCCTCCCACCCGCCCCATTTTTTTCAAAAATTTGGATGAAAATCTACTAATTAATTTTTGTTGGCCTTACAGACTTCGATCTGGAAAACCAGGTAAAATGTCAATTCGTAGTGACAGATTGTTGATTCGCACGCTAGGGCTTATGCACTTACTCTTGCAACTCAGTTACGACTGCAATTGCCACTAGTAGGAAGGATAAGTGCTCAAATGTTATCCGTAGGCTCCATAACGCTAACCTTCGAACAAGTAGAGTTGTACGACGTATACAAGGGGCCTAAGACCATCTTCTTTGGAACATCAGAAATTGGTGGAAAATTCGTTGGTCTGACTAAAGTCGATTCTTCTACGATCCGTATGCGCGTTTGATGAGAACGCAACACAGCCCACAACGACAGAAATATTTTCCCAACTGATGCTTTTGGTTTGGTGCAGGTGATTTAACGGCGTGGGGAGGTTTTTCGTTGAATTGTAAACTTGTTATTCATGTCTTGGGAGGGAACATGAATGGGTAAATTTACAGACTTGGTGCTTCGTGGCAACGTTGTACCCCATTTCGATGGCCATCCACTTGCTGATCGTCCTCTGTACATGGACGATCATGCTAGACCATACAGAGCACGAATTGTTACAGTTGATAAGCAGCAAGAGTCCATTGACAGTATCTGTTGGCTGGTCATGTCTCCGGATATGAACCCAATTGAGCATGTGCGGGATAAAATTGGACGAAATTTCCAAAAGCAAATTCCAGACAACTTTTCCAGAGTATAAGACACCGTAAAGAGAACTTTAGTTGAAGCTTGGGGGATACACATCATATTGATGCTTAACTTTTCGCGGACTGTATATATAGTTCCTGTCCTTATTGAAATATAAACGAAACGTCTATACTTTCAACATTGTCCACACTAATATTCATGTTTAGCGGAATTGAACTGATTAATTAAATAGATAAATTTATTAAGACAAAAAAGGCATGTTAAATAAATATAAATCTTTAATTTTTTCTATATATAAGTGTTATATTTTTCAGTTTTTCAAAATGGCACAAGCACAATCAAATGGAGTTAACTTCAATATAAAGAAAAGAGATTACTGGCCACCAGAGGGGATGAGATGTGAAGTAGAGGGATGTGAAACCCCTATATATTCATCACTTTCCATTTCCATCAAGTACTAGAAGGCAAAACACCTCCCAATTGTTCCAATATACCAGATTTGCCAGTCTAGATTCGGCAGAAGGTGTGAATTATCTGTATTTACCCATCATCTAACTGTCGAAAACACCAATGCTATACTGTGTAAGGTTCAATCAGAGCAGCTTCCCAACATGAACTACCGGGATACAGGAGATGTTCTGCCACTACAGGCAAAAACCCGAGTGGAAGTTGAAGCACGGGAAGTGGCACGACGCCAACGTGCAAAGGTATGCCGCTGAGCATAAGATAGATTTTCCAAATTTGGAAGGTGCCATCACTGTGCCCAGAGACAAAGTGGCTTACATATTCGATGTACCAGGATTGGGACCAAGATAACAACTGAAGGCCAAGCCTGGATGGTTCCCAGAATGCAAGTGACTGTGGTGTATCGTTTTGTATAATGTACCAGCGACTGTGAAATTGTTATATGGACTTATTGTGAACTTTGTTCGATTTTGCGTCTTATACATGTTTATTTTATAATTTGAAATTTTTGTTGTAGTTTTTGAATAATTTTATTTTTGATATTCAAATAATTTCCATGATTTGGATGTTTTAAAATTGCTAATTTTAAGTTTTGGAAATTGCCAGTTTCTTTATTTGGATGTTTTGAGACTTCAATAATTGCCATTTTTTTGTTTTTGAGTGTTTTGAGATCGTCATTTTACATGTTTTATATTGTTTTGTTTTAATGTTAGATTGATAGGTGCTATAAGATATAAATTGAAACTGAAAGTAAATTCAAATACTTTAGTCTTATATACAATAATTTTTGTTGATAAAATTGATTAATAATAGATAAGTTGATCTAAGTAGGGAGGAGTGTAGCGGAATTGGATTATACTATAGTTATCAAAGGTACCAGGATTATAATTTAGTACGCCAGACGCGCGTTTCGTCTGCATAAGACTCATCAGTGACGCTCATATCAAAATATTTATAAAGCCAAACAATTACAAAGTTGAAGAGCATTGAGGATCCAAAATTCCAAAAAGTTGTGCCAATTACGGATAAGGAAATATATGCCTGGAACAAGTTAATTCTTTTGATAAAATTGCCTGTAAAACTAACTTTTGCGGGTTTTTCGTATATAATATAAATTTTATAGTTAGTGTTCACATAAGAGGGAGAGACGTTGTCACTTACCATCTAGTTTAACTTTGTCTTACATAGTTTTGGGTGTTAATTGAGATTTTAGGTAGATAGTTGCGATATTTCATTTTGGAAATCTTCAAATGTTATTATGTCATCCATATTGCCACTGATTCCGAATGATGTCTGATACCGCGATTTTCATTGGCTAATTTTGGGTAAAGAAAAAAAATTTGAATAATTAATTTCAATGGTCAACGGTGGTATAAAAGCCGCCGTTTCGAAGTTTAGTTTGTCTCTTGGGCAGTGAGTAATGTCTACTTCTCTCTCCTCTCTCTATATACTATAGAGGAATAACCATTACTCCTACAATAATTGCCAGATTGATGAACTTAAATGAATTGCATGAACAATTGAATGGGATAGGAAAATCTGTAGATGATAGAGATCCAATAACTCCTTTGCAAATGCCTCGAGGATATGGTGGGGTTGGAATTTTATGGAGAAAAGAGATGGATAGCTTAATTAAAACATTAGATATTGGCAATGAACGTATACAGTGTGTAGAAGTCAGAGGAGATGAGAAAAATATATTATTAGTCTCAGTATACTTGCCCTGTAGAGGATCCAATAATAATATCTCTGAGCTTCAAGAATGTGTTGATATATTGTATGAAATCGTGCAATCATTTACTGGAACACATTGTATCTTAATAGGAGACTTTAACGAAAATATTTTCATTAAATCTGGTCTTACGAGGAATCAATACATTTTAGATTTTATGGAAGAATGCAATTTTTCTGCAAAGGAGGTTGGTAAAACTTTTATACACTCCAATGGAGTAGATAGTACGGCTATAGATCATATACTGTACCCTGATCTTCTACAAGATGATATATTATATGTCAAAAAGTTAGATATTATAAACAATGTATCAGACCACTATCCAATACAGGCTGAAATTAACTTCGAGTTTATATTGGTTCTTATTAATTAAAGTCATTAAAAAGAGACAAAATCTACTGTAAAGTTAATTGGAATAAACTGGACAAAGATAAATATCAAGAGTCCATTGAACAAGGAATAGACGCATTAAAATTGACACCACTGATGGTATTAGGGATGCAGTTTCTAACATAAATAACATCATTGACTCTACTACCAAATCAGTAGCTCCTGCGCACAAGGCATTTAGGAAACGACCGAAGCTGAAAGTGATGAATGAGAATATAGACCACGCTATTAAAGGGAAAGAAACAAGCTGACCCTTGCAATGAGCTAGTTATCAATAAAAACCCAACAACATATGAATTAAGAAAACAGTGCAGGAATGAAATTGCTCAAAGACGGATTAATGACAGAGAAGAAATAAATCAAGCTAGAGTCATGGATAATAAATTATTCCATAAGCTAATTAGTAGACAAAGAGGCAAACTAGGCAAACTTATTGACGAACTACATGTAGATCAATCTAGTTACAGCAAAACAAACATCTTAGAAGGCTGGCGAATTCACTTTTCAAATCTAACAAAATAATCAAATACGTTAACATTTGATATACAATATCTAGATACTATCGACAATGAATATGAGCACATAAATAAGATTTGTACCGATGAGAGAGAGCATATCTGGTAGCAAACAAAGAGCTAGATGAAGCTATACATAAGTTGAATAGAAATAAATCGGCAAATATTTTTGGTGTTACTGTGGAAAGTATTTTATATGGTGGAATAAAATTAAATAGTTCCTTACTTCAAATTATAAATGCAGCATTTAAAACTTGTATTATACCAGACATTCTTAAAGATGGAACGCTATCTATCCCCTATATTCAAAAATAAAGGAAATATATTAGACGCTAAAAACTATAGAGGAATAACCATTACTCCAACCATATCTAAAATTGTCGAAACCATACTAAAATTCCGTATTAATCCTCAACTTTTAGATAAACAAAACCCACTTCAACGAGGATTTACTGAAAACTCTGCACCACTTATTGCTATGCTTGTTATAGATGAATTCGAAAGAGAGAATAAGGATCTAAAGAAAACAACTATCCTATGAATGCTTGATGCAAAGTCTGTCTTTGATGTGGTTCATCACTCCAACATGATACGGAAATAATACCATCTCGGACTATCAGAACAGTCGGTGCTACTTATAGACAGTCTATATACGAAATGGATTAGATCCGGTTACGGCAATCAGTTTAGTTAAAACATATATCATTCCAGTTATGCTATACGGATTGGAGACGTTAATTCCTAATGGGGAAAATCTAGATCTAATCAATAAGCAATAAAAAAAGATGCTAAAGCAAATACTATCTTTGACTACAAATGTAGCAGATCCTGCTGTATATATCATCTCAGGTCAACTACCAGCAGAGGATGAAATTATATAATAGTTCTTGAATAACTGGTCATTATCGTGATATATGGACTGCCCACAGGACAGTGGTATTGACTAAGATAGTGATAATGACTGAGCCGAAGGCGAGGTCATTATCGCTGTCGCAGTCAATACCACTGTCCTATGGGCTGTCCATATATCACGATAATGACCAGTTATTCAAGAACTATTATGTTTATTTCATTGAGAAACCATGTTTTTAAAAGAATTCATAAATTCAAAGTAACCTCAAGTGTATGTATTTATATAGGAAAGAGTGAAGACCGGTCATAGTTTCAAATGACTATAAGTCAGTGCCATTCATTGAGTGCAATTTTCAGTATATGAAATACAAAATAAAATTTTCTATAACTTTATGAGTAACAAAAACAAATGGTTAACAATTCAACAACAACTATAAAATGAAAACAGGAAAATGTTCAACTGGAAAAAATCCACATAGTACATGTATAAATTTAGTCTTTTGAAACATAGAAATTAGAGACTCCACCGGACACATTTTGAATATTAATGCTATGGTCATTTCTGTTGCTCATGGACTCTTTTCTTGGGAAATTGTTTTGCACATTGTTTTGAGAGGAACTAATTTCTTTCAGTACTTGATCAAAGTCTGCAGACTCACTGATAAAACTGTCATCGAGAAAATCAATATCATCAAGTTGCATACATGTACTGGATGCATTAGTGTTTTGAACAGTGTGTGGTACTGCTGCAACAGTTGTTGGTGCTCTAATGACAACAGCATTTCCTGTCGAAGGATTAATGTTATTGACACTGCTCATTGCATTATTCTCAGTAGACGGTACATGTATCTCTGCTGTAGTATTGTATAATGATGATGCAAGAGCTTTTGACATCTTTTTCTTTTGTGGTAGTGAAGAGTCCCTTGAATAACTTTCAATACTTTGTAGTGACTTGTGCTTAGATACAGTTTTAATTTTTCTGTCCTCAAAACCACTTTCACTCAGAGTTGTTATAGATGTTGATCGGATGGAGTGATTGGTATATACTTTTGATAAACCAGCACAATTTGAGATTTTTGCCATTAATGCACCTAAAGTATTTTTTCCAAGTGGTTTGTTCTCAAACCATGTCTCAATATGCTGTATGGTAATTTGGTCGCGGACGCTGAAAAAGTACATCACATTTATGGTTCAATTTCCCTAAAGAAAAAGTGTAAGAAGCAACTGGACACAAGTCGCTATCTTTTTCTTCGTAAATTACGCCACCGGACGAATCCTCTACATCAGTGCGACGATTTTTTGTCAATTCTGATCCATTTTTTTTAATGTATTTTTGACCCAATCCATCACTATCAACAACATAGGAAGTTTTTGAAAGTTCTCTCAGTCCTTCCCTTCCTCTACGGCAGCAAAACATCATTAGATCAAACCAAACCTTTCTGATAAGGACTACTGGATCTGTTTTCCAAGTTTTGAAATAGGCAGATATCTTTGCCATGTCTTCATCATTAATCACAGGTTTGTGTGTTACATCACCAAGTCCACTTTTTTTCAAGTCTATACAAACAGCCTCAAACATAGCCTTACTACGGTTAAAATTTTCACCACTGATAATATTGATCTCCCGTCTACGTGGCGGTTCAGTGTAGTACCTGAAAAATAAATGACACATATAAATACACATACAATTCACTACATTTTGACAGTTATCATGATTATAGTATATGTAAAAAGTACATGAATTAAAGCTAGTTATTCAAACTCAGTTGCAGTGTACACCCACAAGAATCAGGGCCTTTAAAGCTGACTATGGGGTATGGGATTTGCTCATTGTTGTCAATTTTTGTGGAGAGTTGTTTCATTGGCAATCATACTACATCTTCTTGTTTATATATCTACCCAGAAAATTAAAGGAACGTGTCTGGAAAACATGTAAACAAATTGATTCGGGTTTGGAATGCATTGATATTTAAAATTATCAACACACAAAGTAACATAATTATCTATAAAAAATGCACTTGCACAAATATAAATAAAATTCCAGACTAGCAAACAGTAAACATTCACAATGCAAATCGAGTGTAACTACCTTTGAATGCCGGCTCGTATTGACCTCAAGCTTTGGACAGCATACTTTTCTCCATTCTTGTTTCTTAGTGATGGGTAGAACTTTTCAAGCAGTTGATCAAGAGCATTGTCGGGAAGCAGGTCAATGGCCACGATCGTCTGATAGTTCGCCGCTGCCATGCAATAGTCATGAAAAGTCTTGACTGCATATTTGGTGGCTGCTTTGGTGCTCTCGGCATTCTTGTTGCTGAGGAGTTTATCTTTGTCAGCTTCAGAAAGTATTGCAAAACGTTCATTATAGTTGTCTGCAGTAGCAGACGATTCTTCCATCTTCCAAACTGTCAAATGTAAACAAGTCTGAATCGCGATTGCGTTTTATTTCGTTACGTCACTCAAATAGACAAACCACTCCCCACCGGTCAATATCATGTAAAAGTGATTGTTAATGACCGGTTTTCCGGTCCGTTTAGTTCTGTTAGTGACCGCTGAAATTAATTACTGAAGAATAATGAATGCCATGTGACCTCTTTTTATCCAATAAGAGAAGCTTATTTTTAACCGATATGAAATAATTCATAAAAGAGCATTCACTTTGTTTGGCAATATATGTAGATCAGGGAAGAATTCAATGGAACGGAGAATTGCAGAGAGACAGCTTAGTATTAAAAATATAAAAAGCAATAGTTGGTTCATTGAGATAAAAAAAAAAAAGCTATGCCTGAAATATGACATTGATGATCCTTACAGTTTTTGTTATTACTCCGTTATCCAAATTCTTGTGGAAAAAACTAATATCAACAAAGATTAATAGCTATTGGGAAAAACGTATTAACGATGAATCAAAATTATATCAAACACTATCATATCTGGAAATGAGCTATAAGATACGACAATGTCATCCTATAGCAAGAACTGTAGATGCAAACATCAGAGATATTGCGAAGATGCCAGTTCGATTAAAAATTGAAACTGGTACATACTAGTACATTCTCCAAACAAATAGAGTCGCCTTTAATCGAAACAAAATAGATGTTGTCTGTATGCTATGCAACTGCAGTGAAGAGACACTTGCTCATTTTCTGCAAGGCTGTACCCGGCTTGAATATATACGTAGAGATGTCTAGTACTGTATCACCTCGGCACATATAGAGCTTACTAATGATATTAACATTCATATAGAACCACTGTGTGGACATCTTATATATAGATTGCACCATAAGCGATACGAATTACTGAACATTATGCATAAGAAGAAGAATAGAAAATGCGGCATTAAACATGAGTAATTTCAATAGTTTTGTCCGATCTCCTCTATGCAATATACAAATATCTAAAATGCAATTTTACAATATAAATTTTAGATTTTAAGATCGGACACAATTATGTTATGTGCATGTGGATAATGAACTTTTATCAGTATAAATAATTCTTACGAATTTACTGTAAATATTTGTGGAGGATATTCAGTGTATATATCTAACATTTCTTACATACCGTACTCCGGGTTCCAGGAGGTGTGCCTTAATTGGCAGGAGATATTTACAGATAGATCATAGATAGATATAGCCGAGATTTTGTCAGTGATTAAAAGTTGGATTAAACATTGCCCCCCATCTTAGTAGACTGGTTAAGATTAAAATAAAAATGTAGCATTTTATTTGGTAGAGCTTTAAATCGTTCACCGCAGTGTGTTCTTCTGATTCTAGATTTATTTAGTAACTTTGCGATGTTAATTTGTAAATAGATTAGGCATATTCATCCACGTGTCGCGGTGCACTTGACTTTCCGTAAAAAGGATGTTTCGATATTTCAACAATTTATAGTGAGATAGCTACACTTCATATTATATAAATTCAATTTAAAGAAAGAAATAAGTTTATTTTTGCATATTTTGTTGTTTGGTGGAAAGTACCGATTTAATGAAGAATTGAAGAAAACTTTTTGTAGTTTTCTTTTGCCCTTTTTGACATAATTATATTGATTTTGGATCTCGTTTACACTTCTAAATTGTTAGATGTTGATTTATGTTATTTCTATATAAAGTATCTGAACTTAATAAATCATGAGTCTTCTCTACCATAATACAATCTCCCAGAGGAACGAACGAGAAACCTGAATTGCTTACACAGAAGTTTTTGGTATATATACATTTGTACTAGTCAACAAAAGAAACGATACAAGACTTTAAACAAAAATAATATTTTACCGTTTATAAGAAAACAATAACCAAAAAATAAAATATGTTTTTATTAACTTTCTTTGTGACACAGTTACAAAAAATAACGTTCCAGACAGTTCATGGTCCGAATACGGACGGATCAATTTTCGGATTGCGGAATTTAATAGCGAGTATGCCCGCCTCTCGCAGCAACCACAGCTTCACACCTACGACGCATAGATCCAATCAAAGAAATAATGTTGGCTTGGGGGGATATTGTTCCACTCCCGTATGAGACCTAAACGAAAATCTTGTAGCGTTTCCGGTGGATTTTGCCCTTCTCGAACACGTCTACCAAGTTGATCCCATAAATGTTCTATAGGAGAAAGATCCGGAGATAATGCTAACCACGGGAGTACTCGAATCTGGTTTTGTTCAAAATACTGCATACAAATCCTTGCCACGTGGCATCTAGCGTTATCCTGTTGGAAAACATGGTTGAAACCGCGTTGGCGGATAAATGGCAGAACAATAGGGTTAAGCACTTCGTCCCTATATCTCAAAGCGTTCAAGTTACCATAATTATTTTCAACTGTGTGCGTCCATTGTGACATATTCCGCCCCATACCATCACACTTCCGCCTCCGAAACGATCCGTTTCCATGACACAAGGGTTCGAAAAACGTTCACCTTGCCTACGGTATACTCTCAAGCGTCCATCACTAAAACGGAGAGCAAATCGGGACTCATCTGTAAAAAGGATATGTTGCCAAGTGTGCAACCTCAAACGTCGTCTTGCACGCGCCCATTCAAGCTTGCCGCACTATGACGCTGTTTAAAGAGCGGCCCTTTCAATATAGGCCTAGGACGAAGTCCATGCGCTCTGATTCTTCGACGAACTGTCTGGCCCGAAATTCTGTTGTTGTGACGTCCAGGTATTCCACGGGCTGTATTTTCTGCATTAAATGTACGGTTGCGCAAGTGCGAAAGACGTATCGCGCGGTCTTGACGTTGTGACGTCTCATAGTGTCTGCCGCTACGTGGTCGATCATTTGTTGAGCCAATTTGCCTCACGAATCATTCTTGCCACGTGAAAATGATTTGCGACGTCAGCGTGCGTCATCCCAGCTCTGATCATGCCAACAGCTTGTTCGCGTTCACTTTGAAGTAACCGTGGCATAAATTTATGTATTTGTTTCCAATTTTTTAAGATGGCAAATTGTTTACCTGTTGCAGTAGGCTAATTATTGACATCAAACAATTTAAATGCTTTATTGATTCACGGTGAACTCGACTACCGGCCGAAAAAATAACATTCTCAATTTTCGTCGTATTCTTTTTGGAATTTTAAAAAAGGAAAAGAATTGACAGATGCTTTTTGACGTTAACTACAAGAATAAACTGCTACGGACACTTCAAATTGAAAAATATAAAAGTTTTGACGAAATTTATCTTGTATCGTTTCTTTTGTTGACTAGTATATTTGACATTGAGACCAATATTAAAGGCATCCGTCGTTTACCGTATTTTGAATAAGAGAATGGAATAAAAGTACATTTACACTGGTTAAGGTCGAAGTTTTTTGGTGTTGTATTTTGTTGGCGATTCTAGGTTCACATTAGTACTCACGAGGGAACGGTGAGGTATAGACACCCGACCCTCCTGTTACACATGTAAACAAAAATACATTTACGAACTGACCTTTTACCTTCAAAAGATGGGTATGTTTTGTTTAACGATATCCCCCAAATATTGTTTTTCGAAATAAGCACTATGATATCCGGTATTCGGAAAATCAGGAATCAGAACATTATTTTGTCAGCTGTTTAATTGACTACAATACATGTGTATATATTTTTTATGAAAAAAAAAAACATTAGCCCCGTTTTGAAGTTATACGGTCAATCCCTTAGTGTACTGAAAAAAATTGTAATATACTTGAATTTTTTTTTATTCCTCTGCTGGGGGTGAAGTCGTACAAGTCTTAATACTAGTTTTCAACTCACTTGTGAATAGTTATCGGCATGAGAGAAGTAAATGTTCGTGTATTGACACTAAATTTCTGCATTTCCCATGAAGCATGATAAGGAATACATTGTCTTGGAAACTACTTGCATGTAATCACCCGATTATCCTTAGGTCTGCATTTTTCTGGTGTGTGGGATCAAAAATGTCATATAAGAAATACTTACATGCAAACAAAACAGAAGGAAACAAGAATGTGTCCAAAGTACACGGATGCCCCACTCGCACTATCATTTTCCATGTTCACTGGACCGTGAAAATGGGTAAAAAATATAATTAGGCATTAAAATTAGAAAGATCATATCATAGGGAACATTTGTACTAAGTTTCAAGTTGATTGGACTTCAACTTCATCAAAAACTACCTTGAACAAAAACTTTAACCTGAAACTCGCACTTTCTTTTTATATGTTCAGTGGACCGTGAAATTGGGGTCAAAAGTTTTATTTGTCTTTAAAATTAGAAAGATCATATCATAAGAAACATATGTACTAAGTTTCAAGTTGATTGGACTTCAGCTTCATCTTGGACTTCAGCTTCATCAAAAACTACCTTGACCAAAACCTTTAACCTGAAGCGGGACAGACGGACAGACGGACGAACGAACAGACGGACGAACGAACGCACAGACCAGGAAACATAATGCCCCTCTACTATCGTAGGTGGGGCATAAAAATGGTCCATCAAATATATTCAATGTAGACAAGCTCTATCTCTGTAATTGATATCTATTTCCTGAACACGTTGAAGTATCGTTGAGTGACATTGAGACAACTCTCCATCTAAGTCACAATTTGTAAAAGTAAACCATTATTATAGGTCAAAGTACGGTCTTCAACACGGAGCTATAGCTCGCACCGAACATCAAGCTATAAAGGGCCGAAACAATTACTAGTGTAAAACCATTAGTTTAGTTTAAATATATTTATTTATAGTGGATTAGGAAACAAGTTTTGCAACTTATATTAAATAAATCCCTTTCCACTTTGCGGGTGCGATTGCTGCCTCGTGGCGGCATTAGCTTGCTCTTTTTCGAAATCTACATGGATGTCTTTAACGTGCAAGAGATATGGCTCTCTCTTAACACGGGTCAGCCATTTATTGTCCCCTTCCGTCGGACTATTATTGTTTCCTCAAGACCATACTCGCAAATGGTGTCAAGGGAGCGCCGAAAATTCAGTCGCTGAAATTTTCATCCCAGACGGGAATCGAACCAGGTGCACTAACCACTACACCACGGCTCTTCTCTATAACCATTCAAATGCTCGAATCAGTAGTCATCAGTCAGTCAACTTATAAATAATTTTAGACAACAAATAATTCAGATGACTCCTACTCAATTTAAAAAAAAAATAAAGATGTCATTACCGGCATACTTTCAATTTTTTAAAGCACAAGTTTAATAATTTTTCGCGTCCCGCATTACTTTAAACTTGTTAGCACAAAAGTACAAACGCAAGATTCATCGTATGACATGCAGTCAGGCGTATTCATAAGCGTGATTTGAATAAAACGAACGTGCATATCACCTCGTGCATATAGAAGAAATCTGAGACTCTTTAATGCGAGAATGAGGTTGTCTTTCTTTGATTTGAAGTGATTGATCGGGAAGACGACGGAAGAAAGAATGTGTGTTGAATTTATAATACCAAAAACAAAGTCTTGTCTGATATATTTTTTGCAGCAGAGTTCAGGTTACTGTGATATATATTACACCTTTGGATATATAATCGTTCATCATAACACTTAACAAGATCAACATTTATTGTTTATGTATATTTAAATAGTTAACATGGAGTAAACCTGTCAATGAGACATGGTTAGAAATAGATTGAGAACACAATTTTGTACTTTCTTAGTTACCAAGAAAAATTGATGGATCGGTATATGATTCATATCAAAATTTGCATTACGCACATTTTATGGGTAAATAATTAGAATAACAACCATTAATATTAATTGTGGTTTCAACATTTTAAAATATAGATATTTCCGTACACATGACACGTGGTTTTGGAATACGGGAACGACCATTTTATATTCGGGAGAGTTTTTTTTATTGAATAACCCATTTTCATCCATTATTACGCATACTCATTTTAAAGTTTTAATTTATTTTTCTACGGTATATAAATGTTCCTGCGTCTTGTGTTAAAGACTATTCAGAAGGTAAATCCAGAAAAGCGCTTCGAACGCATAAAATTATTAAACGTATTGTTTTCATTTTTTTCAATTCTATCTGTCTTTGGCAAGATAATTGATATTCATTTTTAAAAGCATCCTACCCTTGATTGTTAAATGATCGCTCCCTGATATCCATCTGGTACACAAACAAACATTCAAAAGGCCTAAAATATATAACATATTTTGGTTTTGATTATACTTTTACAAATACCTATAAAAAATGAGAAACCTTTAAAGCTTGTAAATTTTGATGAATTATCCCCAAAAAACTGTTATAAGTTAAAAAAAAATATAAATATTATCAGTTCAGTTCTTATAATGATTTATCAAACCATAAATAAACATGCATGGGAAACGAAATGTTTGTTTTCATACGTGCAATATTCTTAATTTACCTTTCAGCACTAACAATATTTTGTTTATTAAACCGCTTTGTATATTTTTCTTTTAAATTATATAAAACACACCAGTAATTTTAAATTTTCTAAAACGTCTGTTATATACTATACAGTGCTCATGGTGGGTATTTCTTGAATGTCTTTTAAATAGAATGGTCGGATTCAGGCTAAGTTGCTGAATGTTTAGTCCTACAGTTCCTCACGTATTCGATTTAGGTTTGCGTGTTTCTGCTGAATATATCGAGAAAGCGCTTGGCACGCACGAAATGTATTATATATCGAGATTTCATAACAGTCACGCTAAAAGAGAGGCGAAAGAAACAAAACTCACTGCTAGAAAACAAACTGACAACGTTCCATAATTTATGACGGGATAATTTTCAACTTTACCACTTAGAACTCTTGGTTTTATAGCTTCCTTGTGAGAAGCAACCCTCTATCAAAGAAATCAAGATAGGTAACACAAGCCCGGATATATCGTTCAACTAGGATATATACTCTGCTTAGATGTTGCTTTATAGAACATACCACATTAGGTAAATCTTTTGTCTTCTACCGACCTTCATTGTAAATTTCTTTCTGTAGCTCAAGATTTGAGGCAGACATGAGGAGAGCAGGTAGTCGGGTTTGTGATTTTTATATTGATTAGAAGGTCCGAGACCACAATTATCGTACTTTGATTGGACAGTGTGTTACATGTACTTGCCATTTTTTTTGTATACCCCTTCCAGATGTATTTCTCATTGTTTTATGCCTCAAATAGCAAGTAGCGGGATGAAATGAAACTGTCAAAAAAATCATGAATTTTAAAGTTAAGTAGTGATTTGGTCCAGCTGTGAAAAGGTTAAAAATTAGCACTTCGGAAGCTGTCAAAAGATTTCAAGACCCCTTAGCATAAAATTGTCTATATTTTTAGTTAGAGCCGATAAAGTTTTCTATTAATATATAACTTGTCCAAAAAGTAGTACAAAACACTGTATAAATTTTATTGGGAAAGCGAAGTTGGGATTTTTTTTTAATTTTCATTACTTGTCTGAAAGAAATGCACTACGGAATAACTGTGGTCTTGGACCAGAAGGGGAAGAAAATATTTTTAAAAATATTCTATGTATTTGTAGATTTCTATAGGGGTCATCGAACTAATAGATATAGGCGTTTTCTCATTGTATACCTACTTCATATTTACGATGGGGTTATTTACCTGACATAATAATTACCTCTGCAAGAAAAACAGAATCGTCACAGTGATATTTTTTTGTATTATTTATTTAATGCACTTACGAAAAATGCATCTCAACATAATATGTTGTGTTCCTCTGTTATGTTATTTCATAAAAACGTGAATACTTGACCTAACAAACATAAGACAAGAAGGAAAACATAGTGTCGTTACATATATTTGTTTGTCAGTTGTATAGTTGTACATAATGATGTATACTTTATTTCTTGTATTGCGGATAAAAGAGAGAAAAAAATAGAACTATCAAAAGATATTTTGCGGTAATAAATACATTTATAATTTATAAATATGAGGATCTGAGTAAGAAGGGGTTTCTGAGGTAGGTTAGTCTTCAAGTCTTTTACAAACTAGTATATTTGTTTTGTATTACAGTTTAGTTATACTTTGTCTGGATATTGTGAGAAATTTATACTTTTATTTCTATCAATTCTAACTAAGAAATCGGCCGTTTCAGAATCTAAAGGACGATGGGTAATTTCATTGTTCGTACCCCAAAATGAAAATAACGTCACGACATTGGTTGAATTTCCATTGTTTTGGACGTTTTCAACCAATCATGACGTTTCGGTGTACATTTTTGAAAATATTACCCAGAATGCATTAGATTCTGAAACGGCGAATTGTGTCCATTTCAAGTTTCGATTGAATGATTGATTGGGGCTTTAAACATTCAATTTGGTTCGTCTTGATTTCCCGCATCCGTCTGGGAAATCCATGCCAATGAAGGCGTCCTTTTAACTGTGTGGATGCATATATTGCAGCGATGTCCAGTTGTAATTATGACGTTTAATCCAATGCATCACGTTTGGACAGTGTCGTTCACCCTAGAAGTTATATAACACTAGCAAACACTTCTTGAAGGGTCCATAAGTGACTTATCTCAAAAAACATGATAAACATTTCTTCTTTTTTCAAATATATAGTTGTTTTTTTTCCAGTGGAAGTCTACACTTCCATCTCTTCATAACATCCAACACACTTTGTAAAACTAACCTTTTTATTGAAATATTATCGTCCTTCGTATGTTTGTGATATGTTCCACTTGGCGTGAAAAAAAAGATCATTGGGAAAACTTGATCGTACATGTGTATATGATCAAGACAATTATTTTAATGCCCTAAATTAAACATAGAAATAAATCCTCGTGTTTGTATCTCTTTAAGTTAGTTAGTCTACACATGCGCATCGGAATCATCAAAAACTACGTTTGATATTAATTTGATTAATGATGATTAAAACCGAAAAAACTTTCAAAACTGACAATTATTACAAATTCTTTTAAGCTTAAAAATTTGATTTAGAAATATAAATTTAAATTAAAACCAGAAGTGTCATTAGGTACACTATAAAAGGTAAATGCATGGTATTGCGAATGAACAATATATTAATAGAAAAATGATTTGGTTGCACAGATTCACAGATTACAATTCAATCGGCAAATGGAAATTTCATAACGAAGTTCAACATTAATTTTGTGCATATTCTTAGTAGGTTTTACATACGTATATACCTATGATGTATATAGGAAGAGTAGAAGTTCAACCCCCCCCCCCCCCCCCGCCCCCCGCCCCACCAAAAAGCAAAAAAAAAAAAAAAAACACATTTATATCTTTTAAATTTGATTTTGTATTTTATTTGATTTAGATATTCTACTAGGTAATTTGAATTGAGATTTTTAACTAAATGATTTTACGATGATCAAAATCAGTCAGCCTTGGTGGTAAAAGAACGCTTCGATAAAACCCTTACCGCTTACTAAGATTAAAATTTTTAGACCAAAGGCTTAGGTATACCCTCGAAAGCTGTGACAAAACCTTTAAATAAATCCTCTTTCGTTAACTGTGAAATTATTTGATTTGTTACTGTTACAGTCCAAGATAACGTTACAGCGCTTGTTTTTTTTAAACGTATGAATGTAAGCAAATTTAGTATTTGTCAAAAACCTATATAAGTCATTGAAAGACAAAATATAAATTTGTTTTAATAACTAAAGACCATAAAAAAAGAAACGTTAATTTAATTAATTTATTTATAATCTAGAGAATCGTTATAACAATAGAGAGTTGTTGTAGAAAATTAAAAAAAACTTAATTTTTCATTTGTCATAAGACTAGTGTGTCTCGTTTTTTATATAGATTAGACCGTTGGTTTTCCTGTTTGAATTGTTTTACACTTGTCATTTTGAGGTCCTGAATAGTTTTCTGTTAGCCAAGGCTCCGTGTTGAAGGCCGTACTTTGACCTATATTTGTTAAGTTGTTTACACATTATGAACTAATGGAGAGTTGTCTCAGTGGCACTCATACCGCATCTTATTTTCACATAACTTGTGTATTATATGTTTTAAGAATGATTGAGTTTATTGTGTATGCGTACGGGTGGGATGTTTGTGTCCAGAAAGTTATTTTTAGAACCACAGCCATTCTCACTTCAAATGATACAAGGATTCGGGACAGTAGAAGAAAAAAAAAACATGAGAAAGTTATATTTATATTATCAACTCCATCGATTTGTTGTATCTCAACCACTACCACATTCAAATGTCAATTCACAATGCAGGGGCATTAGACCAGCTAAATAGACAGTTCTACTTTAAAGTTGTTTAACGTGTCAAATTAACCTACTTCAAATGCACTAATATGATTGTGTTGTATTAAAGTAGACTAAATCTTTCGTTGTTGGGACTAATAAACCAATTCTTTGACAAGTCTTCCAGAATAGTCTTTGGTTAATTGTGTCAAGTTAAGCTACTTCATATTCACTAATCGTTTCTTAAAGTATAAATTTACTGTTGATCATATGAGTACATATCTGTTTTATTAAAGAAGACTAAGTCTTTGGTTGTTGGCACTAATAAACCAATTCTTTGGCAAGCCTTCTAATATAGTCTTTGGTTAATTGTGTCAAGTTAAGCTACTTCATATTCACTAATCGTTTCTTAAAGTATAAATTTACTGTTGATCATATGAGTACATATCTGTTTTATTAAAGAAGACTAAGTCTTTGGTTGTTGGCACTAATAAACCAATTCTTTGGCAAGCCTTCTAATATAGTCTTTGGTTAATTGTGTCAAGTTAAGCTACTTCATATTCACTAATCGTTTCTTAAAGTATAAATTTACTGTTGATCATATGAGTACATATCTGTTTTATTAAAGAAGACTAAGTCTTTGGTTGTTGGCACTAATAAACCAATTCTTTGGCAAGCCTTCTAATATAGTCTTTGGTTAATTGTGTCAAGTTAAGCTACTTCATATTCACTAATCGTTCCTTAAAGTATAAATTTACTGTTGATCATATGAGTACATATCTGTTTTATTAAAGAAGACTAAATCTTTGGTTGTTGGCACTAATAAACCAATTCTTTGGCAAGCCTTCTAGTATAGTCTTTGGTTAATTGTGTCAAGTTAAGCTACTTCATATTCACTAATCGTTCCTTAAAGTATAAATTTACCGTTGATCATATAAGCACATATACATCTTGTGCATAATAACCACATTTAAACTAATAAAAATTGTTCAATTTCCGTAATTTCGCATCGTTTTCAATTATTTATTCCACAACTGTAATACAATTTAAGATGTCATTCGATTAAATGTAATTTATTGTAACGAACCTAATAAACTTAAAACCAACATTTTATGAGAAAATTAAAAAAAAACTTGATTAAATCTATAAATCAATTGCATGAGTTGTCGATATAATATATACTGCGAGGACATCCGATATTACTTTTTTTTTCAGAGCTGAAATGTGTTATACAATAAAATTATCAGACGGAAGTTTGTTCTGAATGTCACTGAATATGTTTATATTTTTATGCATTATATAGATTATGTGTATAAAACTATTCTGATTTTTTTGGTTATAATCAAGGCTTGATCAGTGCTTCTGTAGCCTTTTTTTTCAAATCTTCACATACAAATTTGTAATTACAATTTTTACATTTATAGAGCCTCTTTTGTATTTAAAATGATAATAGCTTTTAATTATCACCCTAGTCGGCTTCATAATAGATGCAAGATACAAAAAGAGATCATCACCGGTAATGATTTGTCACTGGACCTTTTTTGCCATTAGTAGCCGTACGATGAATGAATATTGGGAGGAGGAACTTCTTAAATTAAATCCTTCTCGAGCACCTGAGTTCACTATATGTTTTTGGGGGGTTTGTGTTGATAAGTTTGCTTATTGTTCGCCTTTTATTTACTTTTGACCATGGTTTTGTCCGTCCTTCTTTGGCAGATGGATTTTGATAACCTCCTTGACAACGACCCCGTTCACACTAGGACATTTTTATCGATTTAAACTAGACCGGTTCACTTTAGATCGATTTAAGGGCCAATGTGAACGCTTTGAATCGATCTTCAATCGGTCTAAACTAAAAAACCAAAAGAGGTAGTTTAGTTTGAATCGATCTAAAGTAAACCGATCTTACTTTAAATGTGAACGCAGAGATCGGTTTAAACTAGTACGATTGAATCGAAAATAACGTATGCGCATGTACAGCGCCAAAACTATCTCAGATGTTCGTTGTTCCATATTTATCTGTTTACAGACATTTAAAACAAACTGAAAACATTTTGTCTTCGCCATCGCATAGATTTGCGAAATCTGTGTCTTCTTTTCTTATGAAAACGGGGTCTTAGTTATTGTCCCCCTTTTTACTCTGTCTGAATAGATATATCTATACAGAAATAAAGTAATATAATTATATTTTCCTGGCTGTAGGTTGTCCTTTCGTGCCCATTAAGGCGTAATCCATGTCGTTGGATGTTGAATTTCGATTTAAGAGCTTGAATGGACCTCTAGTATCTTGAACCGCTCTTTTAAGGCACAGTGAAGGAAGTGAATTTACGAGCGCTTTGATTGGATGTAAGGATGTAATATATTTACATTTTAAATTTTGAAACACATTGAAATATTTTCTTGAGAATTATTTGAAAAAGGCTTCCAAATTTTCACAAATTTGTTTTAAAACGACGGTAACCATATACAAATTGTCAAGCTCTTTTCGTAGCTGGTCATGATACCATTAGGCATCAATTTCTAGAACTAAATAACGAAGTACATAAAATGTACTAATACAACAACTAACTATTTTGTCAAGGTTTTATTATAAAGTGGTATTTTCGCCGATGGAAGAATAAATACTACCGTTTTTCCTACAACTATATGTCATTGGTTGTTTATGTACAAACAAGATTATAATCGCGGAAGAGGTAATTAAAAGTTTTTGCAGATTTAATTCGTCAATAACATTGACAAAATATGATTTTGTTGGGAACATTTCACGATGCAATTGTAACATATTTTTAAAAAAACATTTTGTTTATTAATTAAATATCCAATACATAACAGCTGATTGACATGAACATCAGTAGTGTTTCTGTTTTAAGGTAATAAAAAAAAAACTATTCAATCCGATCCCGACATCTGCTTTTGGTTAACGCTATTGATATTTGAATTAATTAGGTTGCGGTTTTTTACATGAATAATCAAATTAAAAGGTTAATTTGTATGTTTGTGATAAAGAAGTTATTTATAAAAAAAATTCATAACTTACGATTGCATATCTGTACCTGTCTTTTTTATTGAATCATTTGATTGAATAGCTAAATTGTGATTTTACAAATATATGTGCTATTTACAACATTTGATTTGAGCTATCTGATATATTATATTGAAACAACTATCATAAATAGTTATCAGTGTACAGTCACACGGTAAACGTAACCACTATAATATATTTTTTTTATTTTAACATATCATTTCCTTTCTATAATTTAAACGCGATTAAATGGGAGAAATGTTCTTAATATTTACTAGCAAAACATAAAACGATTACCATGAAACTAAAAAAAAAAGAAATAGGGGGGGGGGGGGGGGGGGGGGGGGGGGACACAATGATCGAATTCAATATTCGCATATGTCCAAACTTAACAAATACGAATTATATAATGACTGGGTAACAAAATGATAATAAAATCAAAATAAAGGATAAAGAATTATGTGTTTTATTTGCCAAGAATAAGACTATCTCATAACATACAAATGTATAGAACAACGTAAAGGAGCTGATGAAATCAAAAAGGTATAAAAAAAAGTATAGCTTAATTAAGTTAGACAAGGAATCCACGTGTATGCATGCGGAAGCTATATTCTACATTTTTGTTTAGAATAATTCAAATAACAAACATGTCATGACTTCATGGCAAAAATACTGCGTATTAACTTATCTCAAACTTTGTTACTATAATTTAACACCTGTTTTGATTACTATGCCTGTCATACATGTATTACGAAATTTGTTTGACAAGTAAGGTGCGCATATATATACATTCCGTATGTTTGGAGAACTTTTATTTTAAAGTGCAAAAATAATAAGGCTACAAATAATAATATAGTAAATGTACTTAAAATGCCTTAAATATGAATGACATAACAAATAAATTGTATGTCCTCTACGCAAATAAAATTACACATTTAAATATTTAAGTTGTGTCAAAATATTTGTGAATGCATAACAATAACTTATAAATACAAATATATAGGTATTTCCTTGTTGTGTCATATAAAAATATCGTTGCTGGTACTTATGTATCCAATGAACCGGGATTAAAGAGGTGTTGGTTTGTACCATAAATGTTAGACAAACCTTACATTTTTTTCTCATATATTTGTAAATATACATTAATACGAATATGGAAATGATGCTAAAATTAATAAAAGTGAACAGATAACGACTTATTGTGACACCTTCCCTAATATTTATCCTGCAATTAGCCAACTATCGTACAAAAAACAGGTACATGTATCCAAATAAATTTTTGCT
The DNA here is from genome assembly GCA_037788925.1 of Mytilus galloprovincialis. Taxonomy (NCBI): domain Eukaryota; kingdom Metazoa; phylum Mollusca; class Bivalvia; order Mytilida; family Mytilidae; genus Mytilus; species Mytilus galloprovincialis. The sequence goes on along the minus strand of CM075333.1, from coordinate 39,493,322 downwards.
TTATTTGTACTTGTACAAATAATGATGTACAAATAATGATTTGTACTTGTACAAATAAGTATAGATTATCGGGTTTTCTACACATTGATATTGTAAAATATCAGCCGCGAGCCACAATGTGAACCTTTTTGGCGAGTGAGCGTAGCGAACGAGCTAAAAAGTTTCACAGTGTGTCGAGTGGCTGATATTTTACGATATCTATACGAAGAAAACCCGATTATCTTTTTATCGTTCTATTACTGGTCGTTTCTTTCTCCCTAAGACAGGTTTACGCTTGACAAAAGCAAGCTTGATAACGTCTCCTCTCGCATTGTGACGTCGCTGATAACTTCTACTCTCACATTGTGACGTCGCTGATAATGCCTGGTCTCGTTTTGAAGTCTTGATACGAGAATTACGGAGCAGCAGAGCAGGGTGATATAGGCGGAGGGAAGGACGATAATGTCTCGTCTTAACCCACCTCCACATTGAGCAAGCGCTAATATGAATATTTTTGTTTCCTAACCAGTTCATTTTGGGGTCCTCTCCGATGTCCGCGTTTCAAGTATGTCGATTTCTTAAAGAAATTAAAGACAATGATTGTGATTTTGATAATAAAGTACGTTTAACGTGTGGGGAGAATTTTCAGGATAAACACAATATACATTGTATGTACATTGTCAGAAAATATAAAATTTAGTTGTGCTCGCTTTTTTTCCTGTTTCTAAAGCTCATAAAATAAATTTTATATTTTCTGACAACATACATATATTGTATATTTATTGACCGTGATTGCATCACTAAACAGTATAATATTATCTTCAAAATTGTTTACACAATTGTTGATAAAGGAATAAGGGAAATACGACCCTTGTATATGTATGACCCGAATTTGATACAAATTGATTTAAAAGTTACCATACATGATCATAAATTTGCCTTCACCATATACACATAGAATATATAGAAAATAAAATTAAATCTTATTTGACAAGTTAACATGACAACAAGCAATTCTAACGAAATATGTAGCTTATTTTTCTTTTTGTACATCAACTTTTAAGTAAATGATTCTATAAAACCAAATCTGCAATTTTGATAGATTTTTGTCAATTTCGAGTAGTTTTTTTTTTTTCAAAAACGAAGAAATAAAAGCAATGCAAGTACATCTGATATATCAGTTGGTAGTTTATTTTGTGTAATGTTTTAACCACCTGTAGTAATCAATCAGTGTTTTTGAAATTGAATAAATCTATCAAAAATGGTTTCATAGAGAAAACATTTATTTGACGGATATCAGAATTTAGATTTTATTTCTATCAGATTTGATATAGGCTTTCAAACATCTTCCAATACGATACAGTAGCAGGGGCAGATAATAACGTTTTCAAAACTTTTCGAGTTGTTTTCGCGACGTTTATAGTAACAAGAACGTTAAAATTTCGCGATGTTTCTAATAAAACGTTAACATATCGCGACGTCATATTTTTTGCGAAATATTCACTCATGTCATAAATCCGTTTGCGCGAATTTCAAAAAAGTACCTGCTGAAAAAGCATCCATGTCGTTTTTAAAAGACGGAGAAATCCAGCGAAGAGCAGTGAGATCAAAGGAAATATTGGAAATGAACAAAAATAAATAAAATACAACTTTGCCTGACGAAATTGAAGAAATTGTAAATGACATAGAAAAGAGTACTGACTGTATAACATGGAAAGACGAAAGAATAGTGGAGCTTTTAAGTCTGGCAAAAGCACTCAATAATTGTTAAAACTGTACGGCCCAGCGGAATCTGCTCAACGTAGAGAAAGAAAACTGTAACATGCTGAATAACATTTTAACAAATAAAACACATGCATTTTAAAGGAACAAAAGGACCTGCTATTTTTGTGTTACATCAACACAAAAGGTGCCGTAGCTTATTATGAGTATTGATAGCTGCTTAATGTCCAGCGGCAAATATTTAAGAAACCCTCATTGGTGGACAAGGTCGTATAACACCCCTAATCGTAAATAAAATAATAAATAAAGAGAGTGTCTCATCCTGTTTTGGACTTGAAATATGACACACAAAAAAATTGACGAGTTAAATTGATGTTTTAAAAATATATAATACTATATGTGCATGTAGAAAAGCTGTCAACAAAAGTCCGTTAAAAAGATTTAAAAAAATATATTGGTGTCGTTTTTGGTTTTGAATTTAAGCAAAACATTACCAATAGATGCAGAATTGTCACACGTTAGTTTGTTTAATTGGTTGTATTTTTTTGTGTATATCAATCTGGATGTAATAGACCAAAACAAGAAAATGTCCGTTCACATGCTGTTAAAAGGGCTTGTAATTCAATGGTTGTCGTTTGTTATTAACATCATATTTGTATTTCGTTCATTGGTTTGTACTTAAATCAGGCCGTAAGTTTCCCATTTGAGTTGTTTTGCATTTGTCAGCGCCTTTCATTGCTAACTATGCGGTATGGGTTTACTCATCGTTGAAGGCCGTCCGATGTCCTATAGTCTTTTACTTATACGTCATTTGGTCTCTGGTTGAGATTTGCCTCATTGGTAATCATACCACGTCTTTTTATTTGTACTAGATCACACCCGCGAAATCGCGGGCATATACAGCTTGTGAACTGTTGTAGGATGATTTTTTGTAAAAGATATTATGTACGGAGAATTTCATGAAAGGTATCAAAAGCCCTCTTCCTTTTTCCAAAGTCCGATATTTGTTTCCTTGCTGTTAAATTCAATTATTTTCGTGTGTCTGGCCTCGTACCACAATTATTCTTCCCTTTTGCTACACTGCTTCTTTTTGTAAAAGTCAAATCAAATTAAAAATTTGCACCGTTTCAAACATGAAATAAATGTAACTGCTTATATATAGACCATTATTAGTTTAATAAAATATGCTTTTAGGACAGTTCATCAGTGCTTTTTCTTTTGAGAGCTTTATTATCATTCCAATGGTAGGCTATGAATCATGTATAAATGACTAAGACCGACTAAGGCTAATCTGAGGGGTGGTCGGAGGGGTCCTGATCCCGAAATCCTGGGATTAAAACCATGAAATCCCGGGATGCAAAATTTGAAAAATTCATATCCCGAAATCCCAAAATCGAAAATATATTCCCGGATCCCGTAAGGATCAATCCCAAAATTTAGAGCTTAAAAACACCCGATCCTGACGCCTCAAAAAAGGTCATGCCTCGCTCTAATCTCTATCTTACTTTCATTTTAGCCAAATCACTATTTTCCCTTTCAATAATAATTTTGTATGCCCCATTTATTGGCATTATGTTTTCTAGTCTGTGCATCCGTGCGTTCGTTCGTTCATTTGTCCGTCTGTCTGTCCCGCTTTGGGTTAAAGTTTTTGGTCGAGGTAGTTTTAGAAGAAGTTGAGCATGTTTTACTTGTTTTAATATATATGTAAGTGGTTTGATCCCTTAAATAGTAAAAAATTCAAAGAAAACAGTAGACAGAATCAGGGACTTTCTATACTAACACAGAAAGTCCCTAACAGAATACAGAGAATCTCTATATATTAAAGTAGTATAATCGTAGTTTACATGTAGATAAACGCGAAAAATAACTGTCCTCTCTAAGAAGGTATAATAGTTGTGGTTATTGCAATCTAAACACCATAATATGAAACGCGAAAAATAATTGTCCTCTTTAAGGGCATATCCAACAGTTTATTTTTGACGGTGAGAATTTTTTCCCTTAAAGATATTTCATTCTTCAATAGACAGAGAATCAAATTTTGCCAAAAAAAATATTAGTCGTCGATTTCGTTTTTTTCAAAAAACACTGCTGAAAATTGAACATTTTTGCAATTTTGGAGTAAAAAACGTTTTTTATTTAAAAAAATTAAATCTGATTTTTTAATCAACATATACTTATATAATGGGCTCAAATTAAAGCAAAATAATTCAAGATGGTAAGAAAAATCTAACTTTATCATTTAAAGCATTAATTCTAACTAAAATAAAGTCAAAAACGTTATGATGGACCCAAACAACGGCAAGAATTGAACATTTGAAATGCACATTTTTAATTTATTAAAATATTTCTAACGGTGTCGATTTGGCCAAAATGAGATATGTTATTCTGTGAAAAAAATGGAACGTCATAACGTTTTGAAAAATATTTGTCACCGTACTCGTTTTTGAGAATAATCGAGAAATATGATATTGTTTACTAAATCCCTTCCGTAAGCCTCACAAATTGCGCCAAAAATTAAGACGTTTCGGGAAATAACGTTATATTTCCCCGCTAATTTTTCAAAGGCAGTGCGACGGCAGACAAATGTATTTATACACTGTGACTTTGTTGGATAGTTGTCTCGATAGCACTCATATCTCATATCACATCTTCTTATTTATAATGAATAAGTATATGGACGAGATGAAAATTCAGTTAGTTTTACAATGAAGTGTTCTTCTTACACTGATTTATATTGCACCGTCTATAATTTCGCATATCGAAATTAATAAAGAGCTAGTGAAATTTTGCAGCCAAACACTTGTCTAAAAACTCACTGACTCTGTATTATTTATTCATGTTGCTGTTTTGGGCTTTTTATTCTTTATAGGCTTCTAGCTTTAACAAACATATGTATGTTGACTCTTAGTGTTTTAAATTGTATGTGTCGTTCGGTTGCTGTCGTATTAATGTATACATTTAAAATCTTTTTCAAAACAAAAGGATTGATTGGACAAGATATAGAAATATTCACATCTCTGGACTTCTCACGTCCGACAGTATATCTTTACTATAATTGGGTGCGGCCGTTTAGCTGCTAGGATGTATAAATTTACAGCCTCGTTTAGTCGAAATAAAAATGTCGTATATCCTATGCATAATGTAGTGAGAGTTTCGCGTATCTATACGTTTAAAAACCATTTAAATAAATGGTTCAAGGGATATCCGAACCTTGAATAAGATCTCTTAACAACAACAAATGTAACATGAATCTTCAAATAAGTCATATGGCTGGTTTTAACACATTTGTTGCGCCATTTGCAGTTGTAGATGTCATGAAAAAAACCTTTAATTTACAAAACAGATCAGAAAGACAATAACTTGAGAATAAACTCCATCTAGTTTGGCTGCATACAATGTAACCATTGGTGTAGACTACTAAATAACTATATTATTATTGATAATTCAAACAAATAAATTCAAAGAGAAAGCTGCGGAAAGAAATCTAAAATTTTCGTTTAAAAACAAAATATAGATAACCTTTTTTTTACCAAAACTGGAAAACTGTTTAAGACAATTATCAGTTGAGAACTAATGATTATGCATTACTATATTACTATATGCAACTAATAAATTGATGGCTTCCGTGCTCCAGTGGCAAATATATCACGCATATTTACGACGAGGCGAAAGTGGATCTGAATAAATGATTGATACATTATTAAGATAAAGGGTTTGGTAGTGGTAAAACGTATGCCGTACTAGAATAAAGTTGAATAATGATCAAAATCTTGAGTTAAGCTATTAGCCCCCACCCCCATTTTGGATTATGATATTTCGATGGCTGTTTTTTTCCCTATCATATTATGGAACCACTGGGTTTAAGACGGGGTTGATAATAAGTCAAGACTTACATCAGGACTTGCACCGGTTTTTTTTCTGTTTGTTAAATTATATTTATTTCCTCCTCATACATAAGTAAACACTAAAATCGTCAGATATTTTTTACTTGTATGTCAGCGTATATATTACAATGTTTTCCTATTTCATTTTTTTTTATTACGGTGTCGTTTATCATTTAAAAAGCTTCTGTATATTAGCACTTCAATGCAAAGCTAGATGCTATATGCAATGATACATGTTAGTTTATGTCGTATTTTATTTTTCTCAAGAGACCATTTTTTTTAATCTTTCTCAAGTCAAATCAAACTTCGAGTTTTCTATCCTGAATGACAAAATCTCGGATTAATTACACTTTGTGTCGCATTCCAATGAAAAATAAATTATTACGCATTTGTTCTTGTTGCTCTCTATTGTACTGTATATTGAAGATAATTTTAATAAAACGGAAACTGAAGTGAGTATGGTCTATAATTATAAAGATAATTGCAGTTCTTTTATATAATGGACCAAGAGGACAACATCTTTTAAGATATGACTTCTATTTCTGTTTATATTCTGTATGAGTTTTCTGTCGATTCCCGCCGTGCCCTTGAGGAAAGAAACCGCCCTTGCCAGACGGCCATAGCCAATGGCAATGGTGATCCCGTTATGACGTCGTTGAAACAACGTTAAATTACGGGAAACAATAGTCAACGGTTACGTTTGTTATTACCTCCCCTGAAACTGTTGGATATGCCCTTAAGGAGGTATTAATAGTTGTGATTCTTGCGATCTAAACACCATGAGATGGAGAACGCTCTGAATGGCTTATTTATTTTTCATTTTTGTTATCCATCATAGTTTTTACGATTGGTTGTACTTGTGTCACATGTTTTACTTATTTCAATATATATGCAACTGGTATGACCCCCTTAAAAAGTAAACATTTCAAAGCTAGAACACACCCGCGAAATCGCGGACATATACAGCTTGTGAACTGTTGCAGGATGATTCTTTGTAAAAGATATTATGTATGGATAATTCCACAAAAGGTATCAAAAGCCCTCTCCCTAAAGCCCGATATTTGTTTCCTTTCTGTTAAATTCAATTATTTTCGTGTTTCATGCCTCAGACCACAATTATTCTTCTCCTTTGCTACAATACGTCTTTTGGTAAAAGTCAAATCAAATTGAAAATTTGCACCGTTTCAAACATGAAATAAATGTAACTGCTTATATATAGACCATTATTAGTTTAATAAAATATGCTTCTAGAATAATCCATCGTTTCTTTTTCTTTTGAGAGCCTTACTAACATGCCAATGGTTGGATATGAATCTTGTATAAATGACTAAGACCGACTAAGGCTAATTTGAGGGGTGGTCGGAGGGGTCCTGATCCCGAAATCCCGAGATGCAGAATTAAAAGAAATTCATGTCCCGAAAGCGAAAAATATATTCCCGGGTCCCGTAAGGTTCAATCCCCAAATCCCGAGCTTAAAAACATCAAATCCTGACGCCTCGAAAAAGGTCTTTCCTCCCTCTAACCTCTACCTTACTTTCATTTTTTGCCAAATCACCTTTTTCCCTTTCAACAATAAATTTGTATGCCCCTTTTATGGGCATTATGTTTCTAGTCTGTGCATCCGTGCGTTTGTTCGTTCGGTCGTCCGTCCGTCCGCCTCTCCCGTTTCAGGTTAAAGTTTTTGGTCGAGGTCGACTTTCTATACTAACATAGAAAGTCCCTGACAGAATACAGAGGTCTATATATTAAAGTATTACAATCGTACTTTACATGCAGATAAACGCGAAAAATAATTGTCCTCTCTAAGGAGGTATAAGAGTTGTGGTTCTTGCGATCTAAACACCATGATATGGAACGCGAAACATAATTGTCCTCTCTAAAGAGGTATAATAGGTGGGATTCTTGCGATCTAAACACCATGATATAGAGAACGCTCTGAATCGCTTATTTATTTTTCATTTTTGTTATCTATCATACGATTGGTTGTACTTGTGTCACATGTTTTACTTATTTTAAAAGATATGCAACTGGTATGACCCCTTAAATAGTAAACATTTCAAAGAAAACAGTAGACAGAATACAGAGAGTCTCTATATATTAAAGTAGTATAATCGTACTTTACATGTAGATAAATGCGAAAAAAAATTGTCCTCTGTAAGGAGGTATAATAGTTGTTGTTCTTGCGATCTAAACACCATGATATGGAGAACGCTCTAATTGGCTTATTTATTTTTCATTTTTGTAATCTATCGGTTTCAAACCGGAAGTCTTATCCATAAAATTTAGTCTGATGACGGAATCATATCCGGACTCCTTTTTTGTCGTTTTTCTCCCAAAATAACTCAATCTGAATAATCATAAGAATGGATGACAAATGCGACTATGCATGTTACCTATAGGACACAGAGGCATGATGATTGATATATTGTGGAAGGAAGAGAAGCGACACACAAAATGAGGTCTTCTCGTTTAATAGTATAGATAAGCATATCCCTATTGTTCTTCAATGTATTTGAGAGATAACAATTGGAGTATCGGCAAATGTATACTAATTGCAGACAGACAGATCAGAAAGTGTACACACTTTAAATTAAATCTCGTCGCTGTCAAGCTGAAGAGCAAATATGAAAGCATGCAGTAGGGTTGTTTCTGAGAAAAGTAACAAACGTACAGTTAGACGATCGGACAGAAAAACAAACAAAGTGTTTTCTATATAGCTCTACTTCTAGACAAACAAATATGCCAATATTCATACATATACGCCGTATAAAAGGTAATGTAACTGATCTATCGATAAAGACCTTGTTCAAAATTATTCTCTAATACCGGCTGCTATACTTCCGATGAAATGTTAAACTACAACTTCATTTTCGGTCGATTGAGGCAATAATGACACGAAATTGCACGAAACAGCTCTACTTGTAACTATAAAACAAGAAGTACTCCTTATAATTTAAATTTGAAAGATGATTATCTTTTGAATGTAAAAAGAAAAAAAGCTGACGATTCGGTATCGGTTTCGTCATTGTTGAAGGGTCTACGGTTGTCAAATAATGGTATCACCTCACTTAGTTTATTGTTGGTTCCCGTTTTGCCAAATCAATCAGGGCCTTTAAAATAATGTCTATACTCTTTCAGTACAGGAAGCAATTCAGAACTAATGTCGGGTGGAGATCGAAGCACCTTTATGCTTCTGTCAGATTTTTCTTTTTTGCCGTACATCTAAAAAGTAATCTGCTAGAATCCTTTTTTCAGGCCAATTAAAATAATTGATAGATTTTCATCCCCGCCCGTCCCTCTGAAATCTTCCCGTCCCGTTTTTTTTTTTTTTATTTTTGAAAATAATACGATTTCCGGATTTTGTTCATTTCCGTTACCAGTAACCGTCGATAATTTCGTTTCATTCAAAATTTCCTGTTTCAAATTTCGGTTTTCGTATTCTTTCTAAATGATAAAGTCGATATATTCTGCAGATTTATGATGACAACATCATTTATTGAGAAAAGAGATTGATTACGAGAAGGGCGTGAAATATTCGGGTTACGAGTAAAACGCTGTGTACAAGAACGCAAATCGCCGTATGTCACAAATGTTTGTTAGTAAAACCCCTTGGATTTTTTTTTTATTTTTACAATGACTGTGAATGAAACCAAAAGCGTAAGAATCGTGGAACACATTGGTACAAAAATCATGACTGGAATAAAGAAATTGACACAAGCATGTCATTGAACTTGTGAGATTGGTGACCGTAAATTGAGTTCAGAAAGTCGACAAACATACGCATTTTTCATTTATTAATACCTTATTAATTTATAGCAAGCCCTTAGATAAAGCCATGATTTCGTTTTTTGTAGACAAACAGCAAACATCCTCTGTCCCAATACCCACGATACAGTTATTAAACAACTTTATGTTTTACATTGTAATTATATTTGCATATTAAGGACCAACCCTATTATTTCAACACTGTTCATTTTATTCTGTACTTATCATACTTGTGTTGCATACCAATGCATTTGCCTCATTTTATTAGGACAACAAAACATTGCTTAGAAAGCAAAATAAATTTGGTGTAGGTAGTCCAACTGAAGAGAGCATTTCTCCACGTTTCTTCTGTTTCCTATAAAATAGGTTTCTAAAGCGGCAATTACATGTAGAACAGTGGTTGCCAATCGGAGATATATATTAACGACACCAGCATATGGAGTATATGTGTCTCAATTGATCTACGTTGCTCTAGAGCTAGCTCAAAGTACGTTGATTTTGTTACACGAGGAATACTGCTTTCTTAAAAAAATGCTAAGACAGGGCTATGAATCAATCACATTAAGGTCATCACTCAAGAAATGTTATGGCCGCCATCATGAGCTGATTGGCCATTATGACAAAAGTGTGTCAGAAATTATATCTGATATTCTTCCTCAGTCGTAATAACCTTGCATCATTACCAAACTGAACAAGGAAATAACACGACGGGTGCCGTATACGGTGCAGGAAATGCTTGCCATTCCGGAGCACCTGATTTCACTCCCGGTTTTGGTGGAGTTCGTGTTGTTTCTTATTTCTTATTTGTTACTGTTGATGTAAATGTCTTTTGGTTTTATGAGTCTCTATTTACTCCTTGCTTTTCATTGTTATTGTCTTATACATAATACCTTATGCATGTATTTACATGATATAAGCTTATTATTACACTTGTATATATTAATAACATGTGACAAGAAGATTTCATATGAAATAAGATTTAAAAAATAAAATCCTCCCACCCGCTCCATTTTTTTCAAAAATTTGGATGAAAATCTACTAATTAATTTTAGTTTGCCATAATTCCTTTTTTTTTTATTATAAAAAGGTTCGTGTCCAAATTTCCTTTCGTAAAAATTTAGCACAAATGTTTTGCCATTTTGGAAGAAACCATCTTATGAATTTTTATGATATTAAAGTATCAACGCTTTGGAAAACACCTGCATAATTATTCTTGGCAGCGCAAACGTGTACGGCGGGAACGATTATACGACGTTGTTGCGATTAAAACTTGATATAACGTAATTTAGCGCCATACTGACAGACGTCGTAAAAAATTAAGGTATATGGGTTTTATTGAAAAAAACAAGCACATGGACCTCTATTTTTTTTCTTTTGCAATCAAATCAAGTACTGTTTCCAAAACACTCCGCCAAAATTTGAAGAAAAAATCAACATCAATTTTTTTCTGCGCTTCCAAGAAGACGCAAAAATATGTTAAATTTCTTATTTCGCATATAGCAATCTAAATCCAGAAAATAATAACTTAGCTGAACCTTAAACTTGTTTCAGTATGTTGATGAAATGGATCAAGGGAACAATTTACCTAAAACCAGGTTAAGTTTTTGTTCAAAAGTATTGTCACTGTCTTTAAAAGTCCGTATTTAAGAAATTTCAGGGATTTTCTTCCATATATGCAAATTTCGAACCAAATTATCTCAAAAAGTAAATCATGAAGGTACTTTTTTTCTTTTTATATTTGAAAAGTACACATTGAAATTGACTTATCAAAATTTCAAGAAAAAATCAACGAGGGATCTCTACTGTATCGTATGCTCTTACAAAGATCCAAAGCGTCGCACGAATTAATGTTATTTACCATTATTTTCCAGTGCTAATCCAAATTTCCCATTCGAAATTTGTTAGTACAATTTTGCAGGCCCTAGTTATTTTTACATGTAATTTAGTCACGTCCTGAATATGCTTGATTTATTTGCCACTGAACTTTCAGGAAACTACAGCACATCAACTGTATAAAAAAGAAGATGTGGTATGATTGCCAATGAGACAACTATCCACAAAAGACCAAAATGACACAGACATTAACAACTATAGGTCACCGTACGGCCTTCAACAATGAGCAAAGCCCATACTGCATAGTGAGCTATAAAAGGCCCCGATAAGATAATGTAAAACAATTCAAACGAGAAAACTAACGGCCTTATTTATGTAAAAATACAGGCTCCTGACTTGGGACAGGCACATACATAAATAATGTGGCGGGGTTAAACATGTTAGCGGGATCCCAACCCTCCCCCTAACCTAAGACAGTGGTATAACAGTACAAAATAAGAACGAACTATAAAAATGAGTTGAAAAAGGCTTAACTCATCAGATGGACAAAAATACAAGTGGACGTGGAATCTGTCATTAATTGTTTACAATAGATACACAAAAAGTTCATAGTACTAATTTCAACAGTGGTTTTAATTTTGAATCTTCTTAAAATTGGTGTCCACCATCATTCCAATATATACTAGCAATTTATATATTAATAATTGAGAGTATTGTTTTGTTCTATGGTTAAGTTAACAAAAATAATCGTACATTCGTTTTTCATGTGGAGCTCTGCTAAATGTTCCATTAAAGGTGACTGACATGACCGTCTGACATGAGCTGTTTTATCGGAGGAACAATATTAAATCTTAATACATACATACAATGTATACCATTTTTTTGTGAATAATGGGGCAATTATAATAAACTTCAAATTGACGAACAACCTACAAGACGATAGGTAAACAGATGCATGGTTTGCTTTGATATAACATATGTCCATATACTGCCCTAAAAATATGTTAATAGTTATTAACCTTTGAGGTCCAGCAGTTTGAAATAAGAACACAAAAAATAGAAATTATAAACCAAAACATCGTTATAACATATATACACATTGTTTTATATTAACCTTGAGATTTCAGTATAATTTGTTTAATATTATACATTGTACAGACTCGTACTATTCAATCCTGTCAAGGATTAAAGTTCCAAAGCACAATTTCAGTTACAGAAGTGATGACAAAATTTTTATAAACTCAGAACCAAGGTTACCATCATTATCAAGGCTTTATAAAACATTAAAACATAATAAAAATAAAGAAAGCTAAAGATTACTATGGAAATTTACACCCCCCCCCCCCCCAAAAAAAAAGCTTTTGAAAATACAAAACAGAAACAGGCTTACTCAACTGATTTTTCATGTTGTTCGTTTACACCACTCTTTCATATTTAGGTAATTTTGAACCGTAACTGTTAGAAAAACATGGAAATGAGATTTTTTTTTAGAGTTAAACCTGATACCTTATAAACTGTACTTTTGATTGACGTGTGATCATCAATACTATTGACATACCTTTTAATTTATTTGCATTATTGAAACTGCATTGAGTACGTGATTAAAAAAGTATACAGTACTTATTCTATCCCGATTAAAAAACAACATCAGGTGAATAACCAATTAATATTCTCAATTTAATTTGTTATTCATATATATCAGACAAAATATGTAAAACTTCAAAATTGTGTAATTGACAAACGAGAAAAACATTATTGTTAGATTATTAATTAGCAAGTCATCAATAAAATGACTAAATCGTTTTTTCAATTTCCCTTTCCTATCAAAGATCTATGAAAGGCGGTCGAATCAGTTGGGAAAAACAGTCCTAACCGAAAGTGTGTGCTCTGGAAAACGAATGTTTGTTTCTAATGTTAAAGGACGTATACAACTTTAACAATGGAAGTGAGTATTTCATATCTAAGCCGATAAATTCAATCATAAAGTTTAATAACAGATAATAATTTATGTGTTAGGTATATATTGATGTATAATTATTTTCAAACTTGACAGAACATATGGATTTTTTTTATTTCTTTATTTTTTGAAACATCATCTAGAAACTATAGTATTATAGACATTATATTTAAGGCATAGAAAGAAGAAAAGAAGGAAAAAAAAAACAACAAGAAATACAATTCATAACATTTAAGGTCGAATATGTTATTTTGATATCTACATACAGTATAACAGAACTTAAAAGATATGAATATGTTATTTTGATATCTACATACAGTATAACAGAACTTAAAAGATATAAATGTTCAAAACACTATACATGAAAATGGAATGAGCAACACGAAACTCTCGAAAAACCGGAGGTGATCTAAGTTCATCCCTCATATTACACATTACATTTGTAAAGTAACAAATATGTTATCATGTAATATGCAGTATTGAGTTCCTACTAGTGAAATTTATAAAAAAAAAACAAAACACACGAGTGTTTAATTTGTGTTTGTATCCCCTCGACTGATTAGGTTGCGCACAACATGATTTCGGTATATCCACAATGTAAGATGGGTCATATTATTAATAAAATAGTTTTAGATTTCCGAAGGAAAAGACGAAATTGACAATTAAAAGCATAAATTTACAATTGCAATCCTAAACTTAGCAATATTTAACATTCAAAGATCCTTCATTAAATTTCAGACACCTCCGAATATTTTTTTATTTATTCAAAGCCAGCTTTTTTTTTCAAATGAAATAATCATTAGAAGTCTGTCTAAGATAACTTCGTTGTATAAATTCTTTCCTTTAAGTTTATACAAAATTTACTATCGAACATAGGAGGAACTGTCATGATAGGGTTTTCCAAAATTTTGAATACGAATTACACATATCTAAAGACTATGTCATGAAACAAAAGTATGTCTTAAAGTTGTTTAAAAAACGTAACAGCTTATTGGTCGAACAAATTTACCAAAGCGTAGCCAAAGACTTGGGTGTGCCGATACACTGGACTGCTTCATATTCATACTCGAGCAAAGGAATAACAACTATAAAGCACTTCGCGTTATAGAACTTTTACAACAGCTTTGAATGAAGAAAAATATATTTAAAAATTCATTAAATAACAGTATCTATATTTTGATATTTGCTTTGAAGGCTTTTTATTTCGTCCATTAGATACACAACTCAATGTTTTAATTTCAATTTGAGAATCTGAAATTTAAGAATTGAAACATTTCCTTTCCCAAAACAGAAATTCAGCTTCTAAATGTTTTATACAAATATGTCAGGTCTGGAGGTACATGTATATACCCAATAACAAATTAAAAGTGACCCGATAATTTATTTAGAAACCACGACTTTAAAGGATTTCTTACATTGTACTTTTTTTTTCATCTGACCTTGACATTTGACCTGATGACCTTAACATCGATAGGCTCTCTCTCTCTCAATAATTAGAAACAAATTGTTTGCGTGTTCATTAGTAACAGTGGTCTTAAACATGTTGATTCCAAATCAATAGGTGTCTGTCCGTCCTTAAATATCCCGTCTATATAAATTAAGTTCCTATTCCTATTAAGCCAAACTAAAGTTAGCATCCATAAAGTATTTGTTTGAACAACAGGACAGACGCATATAGCGACAACTTATATATATCCAGAAACTTATTTTCGGAGAGCATTTTCATGACATTTCCACACTGTAGTTTCTGAATAGTATATTTATTTATCGATCGTTTAATATAAAATAAAATGAAATGATGCATGAACATGGACTGATCAGAACTCCTTTGCGTCACTGATGAGTCTTTTGTAGACGAAACGCGCGTCTGGCGTAAATATGTGAAATTTCAATCCTGGTATCTATGACGAGTTTACTTATATTTACGATTTTAAATCATGAAAACACGCCTTTTATCAAGTTTTTGTTTCATTTACCTGTGCACTTTATTGTGGGACCTCGTGTCATCATGAATGAAAAGTTGCATTGTGTAATGCAATTGATTAAGGAATATCACGAGATTGCTAGTTAGCCAATCAGAATAACGTATTATAATGAAACATACATCTAATGTAATTATTTATTGACATACAGAAATATATGATTACATATTTTGTACATGGAGTTACTTTCTTTATTGCGATATGTACTTTCTATTTTTTATTCCAAGATCCCGTATTTAACCTTTTGAAATACTTCTCTTTCGGATCCGATTGCTTGAAAATAGGATTACAAATCAAGAAAGACATAATAACCAACTAGAAGTCAGAAACCACAACGTACATGAAAAAGTAAAATCGGAATAAAACTAAAGAAAGAGTTTTCGGCAAAAACATTATTAAACATTCAAAATAACATTTCACCATTTTATCAGTTGACACTTCAAATATAGTGATACATGTACTAGACAAAATTATCAAATTTAACTACCCGCGATTTTGCGGGTCTTTTCAGTGTTAATTACAGTCTTTAAGATTTTCTTTTTTTCAACGCGGAATTAATTGAACTTTTTATTTAATTTTATTTTCAGATGAAGACAGCTGTCCTGAACATCCTTATATTGGTATTGCTCTCAATTCAAGTTTACTGTAAAATATATGAAATAAACACTCCTGATGCATTGAAAAATTGCTTTGATCAGAAAAGGTTAAATGGCAATTCGTCAGATCCCCATTGGGATAGTGCGCATGCTTACTGTATTCAGAAAAATAACTGGAATTTACTAAAAACAGCATGGGGAAACATTTCTATAGAAACAGAAAATTGGGTAGATGAATTATTACGTATGTCAGAATACGAAATGGAGGGTACAAGAACCAAACGACAAGCAAGTCGAAGACGTAGAAGGTTACGAATAAGGAAAGAATACAGAATATTATCAGACACAGAAAGAAACAATTTTCACAGAGCTATAAACATGTTAAAACGAGATACGGTATGTATGACTACTAGTTAAAGGTTAAAAACAAATTACAGGTTCCAAAAGCTAAATTCTTAATAGAAAAATTGCAATCACTGCTTTCTTAAACTGGCCTCTAGCTCAATCTTGACCACAGTTCATTTGACACCCAATAGCCATGAAAAACCCAACTTTCAATAGATTACAGTCTTATAAATGTATGTCAGACGTAAGTTCTTCTACATAAGACTCGTCAGTGACGCTCGAATCAAAAACTTAAAATTCCACATAAAGAATGAAGATGAAGAGCCCTTAAGACAAAACTCTAAATTAGAAGAATGAAGCAATGTGTAATGATTCTTTTTTATTTATTTTGGTGCAGTGACAACTACTTCATGCATATTCTGGATATAAACAATAGCAATAAACCCAATACTGAAAAGGTACTTTCTGCAAATTCGGACGGTCCGAATAAAGAGCAGGAGTTCACACTGCAACTGTCAAAACAGGGTACACGTATAAATACCGAGCGATAGTAGAAATATACAAAAATAAATTATAAAAACAAGTTGTTCATAAGATTCAAGACTTAAAATCCAGTTATTGAGTCAAATGGATGTATCGTTCCGATGCTACATTTTGATTTTTCTAGATAGGCAGAAATATACGAAATAATGTGTCCATAAAACCCGGAAAAATAGTTATAGTGTCGATCGGCTATTTATCTTTCATCCGAAAATTGTATATTGTACAAATTCTGGTGGTAAATTTCAGGAAACATTTCTCGAGAAGCAAAACTTATCAAAAAACCGAAAAAAAAATATATATAGAATATAACGTTATATGGGTGACGTTCATGAGAGGATACATGAGTAAAACTTTTCTGTACTTTCGTTTCAGTCTGTTAGACCAAATCGATATGATGCTCTTGGACTTCTTCATCAGCGACTGGTAGACGATATACACCACGGGGCAGCCTTTTTACCTTTTCATAGAGTTTTGCTTGTAGTGTAAGTATACGTTTATTAAACGATTGCGTTACATGATTAATGAAAAAAACTAGTAGGTTACTATGCGGTTTATAATTTGTTCATTGTTGAAGGTCGTATGAAGACCTATTATTGATAATTTCTACGTCATTTAGTCCCTAGTTGAGAGTTATCACATCGGTAATTTTACCATATTTTCAACCGGAAAATGATTATTTTCCCTGCTGTCAGAGTAGACATACTTATCGTGATTATAAAAAACTTTAAGAATTATGTTTAAATCTTGTATCGAAATGATATTTCACAATGTTTTTCTCCTACAATTTGAATTATGATTTATCATGTGATAATTTTATAATAGACATAATAACTTATTTGTGTACAGTATTGCAAAAAATTAACAATAAAATCAATAAATTATATAAAAGCTCATTTAAAACATATTTGACGTACTTACTGTCAAATTACTATGATTTTAATTGTTAATCGTACGACTTTAAGTTTGTGATATGAATAGAAAATCACGTCTCAATATAATAATTGTATAAAACATTCAACCACATTTCAAAATTGTAACGGAAGTATAACCAGTGCACGTATTATGTTTTTTTTAATTATTTCTTCAGGTGTGAAAATGCATTAAGGCAAAAAATCCCAGGAGTGACTATCCCTTATTGGGATTCACGATTGGACAAACCACTGCGTGATGCTACTAGATCTATAATGTGGTCCAATTCATTTATGGGGTCAGTTAGAGGACGGGTTAGGAATGGTCCTTTCCGAAACTGGAATACACCGGCAGGTCCCTTAGTAAGAAATGGTGGACAAATAGGGGATTTGTTTGATCACAGCACAATCAGAGCTATACTAACAAGAAGCCGTTTACATGAAATAGCAGAGCCAAATGCAGTTCCACCTTACGATTATGAGATAAGACATGGTGATGTTCATCAATGGGTTGGGGGTCTCATGGAACCTGCCGAAACAGCCGGTTTTGATCCTATATTTTATTTGCATCATAGTTTTGTTGATTATGTTTGGGAATTGTTCAGGAGAAACCAACAGAGGCGTGGTGTCAATCCTACAACTGATTACCCATCGGAATATGGCCCCGCCTCCCAAGGCCCTAGACGACCAATGCGATTGGGAAGACTTAGAAACATTCACGGAATGAGTAGTATGTATACCTCCAGAATTTATTCGTATGAGCCGGCTCCAACTTGTTCGTACACAAACACTAATTGTGGCTCTAAATACCTGCGTTGTATAACAAGGAGCGGCACACCAAGATGTGTATCTGTCGAAATAATTAGTAGACGTCAATCAAGAAGAACTCGTCGACGAAGAAGACGAACAAGGAGGACTAACAGATCGAGATCTAGACGTGGACGTCGTGGCAAGCGACAAGCATTAAACGAAACAGCCGTAGCGGAATTCAACACATTTTCGGACGGTTATGTTGGACCGATTTATACTGACCAAATGATTAGCCCAGTCAACGATATTTGCCCCTCGACCAATCCGTACAATGTTATACAGAATATGTATCTGATGAACGGTTTGTCCGATACACGTGTTTGGGTATATGTACCTGTTAAAATTGTGTATAAGCGACAACCAGAACAAATGCAGTTCGACTCCTTTCCTGTGAAACGAGGACAGTTAGACGCATTTCAAGATATTTACGATCCTACTGGCTACAGCAGCTTGATAGATCTATTTCCAGTCAAGGCACAACCTCGAACATGTGGAGAAATGGACAGCATATTTACCAAAGTTGCAGTACATAGTGATGGGCTAAACTACCATGGAAGCTATAGAGAGTTTGCTTTGTTAGACGCACGTCAGCCATTTGATTCATCCATAATGTATGTTGCTGTGAAAAGTCCTCAAATGGGTCCAACAGACGTGGTTTTAACAGCATATGGTCCATGTGGAAATGTGTGTAAACCACATTGTAGAGATTTAATGGGTGGATACAAGCATTGCGATGGTTCAATAAAATTAACTAACCGAGGTCCAAAAGGTTACGGTGAAGACTATGGCGATGCTGTCAGAATGTTATGGAATGCGCCAGGGCCAGACCATTTACCTACAATTAATGAGTCCGATATATTTTTGCATTTTGTATGTGATTAAACAACGGCTACACAAAATTTATATTAATTTATTACATAAATCGGGAAATAAATGTGTTATCAATAATAATTTGTTGAAAACGTACTCCTAAATGTACATTGTGTGTATAGAAAAGAAATATTTCGAGGCCCTAAGGGCACTTTATTACTTTTTTACCAGTCTCCAGCAAATTATTGTATTTACAGACTCTTACTATATATACATTATTAAAAGTGTCTTTTAAAAATGTTTAACAACCGACAATCTTGTAGATGTGGACAATAAATTTCAACATTTCACCTATTTCCTCTTTCATCAGCAATATTTTCTATGTACACCAAAGTTAACTAAATTTTGGATGTATTTTTTACGCAGATTCTATTGCTTTACAAATGCATACATGCAGTTATTGTCAGTTCAAAAACTCTGAGGAAAATTCAAAACGGAAAGTCCCTAATCAAATAATAAAACACATCAAACGAATGGACAACTCTCGTATTCCTGATTTGGTACATTCAGGCATTTTCAAATGTAGAATATGGTGGATTGAACCTGGTTTTATAGCGCTAAACCTCTCACTAGTATAGGCGCATCAAATTTCATTATATTTACAACGACGCGTTAACAAAACAGACATAATAGGTAAAATTGTCAAAAAGGGTTATAGCAGTCAAACGGATCCAGTAACCGCTCGAATCCGTCTGTCTTGACTTCTACGAAAGGGAATGGTTTTTATATTTAATCTTCATATTGTTGTACTCAAAACATATCTTGCATGTTTTTATTAGAAATTTACAATTTTAAAAAGTCAAAGCGCAAATCATTCAACACATTGACAACATTAAAGATAACGATTTTCAATTTTCAGAATTGATTAGATAATACCAAGTTCTTGTTCAAAGTTGTAAAACTGTCAACAAGTTTGCTTTTTCAGTAGTCACAACAGTTGCTGCAAAATCAAATATTGTCTTGCTATCTCTCTCTCTCCCTGGAATAAAAAAAAATCTCTGAAACTGACATTATCAAGATGCTTGATTAGCAAAAAAATTTGATACGTTTGGAGGACGTGACTTTCAACAGACTTCAACAATTTCAATGGGAACCAATTGTGCCCCTCTTCTTGTCGACTTTTTTCTTTATTATTATGAGGCTGACTTTATACAGGATCTTCTTAGGAAGAAAGTTAGAAGTTAGCAGTATCCTTTAACTTTACGTTCCGCTATATAGATGATGTGCTCTCACTAAAGAATGCAAAATTAAGTGACTATTTTGAACGAATCTATCCCATCGAGAGATAAAGGATACTATAGATACAGTTGTCTGCCTGATATTTTGACCTTCATCTAGCAATTGACAATGGGGGTCTGTTGTAAACAAAACAAAACTATACGACAAAAGAGGTGATTATGAACTTCCATTTCTATGTAGCAACATTCCAGTAGCGCCTGCATATGGAGTATATATCTCAAAATTGATACGATGTTCCCGGGCTTGTATTCCTTTCATGTTTTCCTTGATAGAGGGTTGGTGCTCACATGGAAGCTATTAAACCAAGAGTTCCAAATGGTGAAGTTCAAACCATCCTTTCGTGAATTTTACGGACGCCATCATGAGTTGTTTGACCGTTATGTAATAACCGTTTTACAGATGATATCGGATATGTCGTTACTACAAAACCCTTCCCTTTTCACGAGTGTGACCTACCAAATTATACTATCTACCGGATTTGTAATAACATAAGCAACACGACGGGTGCCACATGTGGAGCAGGATATGCTTACCCTTCCGGAGCACCTGTACTAGTATTTGTCTGTCAGTCTGTTCATTTTTTAGCCATGGCGTTGTCAGTTTATTTTCGATCTATGAGTTTTACTCTCCCTCTGGTATCGTTCGTCCCTTTTGTCTATTTGTTAAAATATCTTTGGATAATTGATCTAAGTAAACTCTTGCAACAGATGTAGTTTACACAAATGCAGGTTAAGAAAGAAACAGAGCGATGATACATTTTATAGATATTTTCATGACCAAATTTTGAAACCTGATTGCTTGAATAACATATGATATATTTATAGCATAACTTGGTAAAATCAAAAACGTTACTCAGCGCTGCGAAAAGCAGTCGAGGGCTATTTTGAACATCATGTATATTTTAAAAGTAGTAAACAATTGCATCAACGGAAATCATAACGCAACATGAATTATTTAGTAAATGAAATTTTAACGCATGACTAGGACGTCGACAGAGTGTAAAAAAAAATACAAGTAATCTACACCCATTAAAAATGTCACAACTTGAAATAGAACTCAATCTGCGTACCTTTGGCGAGGGTTTTACTGTCTGTTGGAGAATGACCAATGATGATCATATTTCTATTCCCCAGTCTACTTTGGGGTATCAATTTAACTTCGTGTTAATTTGACCTGATGAAAAAAATTGCAATGCTTTTTGGTCATTTATTGATAACTTTTTTTAGTTCTACATTTCTATCTCGTTTCTCTATTTTTAAAGAACAATATATACACGTAGAGAAGATCATAAACAAAAATGTACCTAGAATGTTAACTACTGAAGGCAGTTTGTTGTATGAAAAGAATCACTGCAGCCTCGGATGTAATTAATATAAATGTTAAGTTTGCAACCTTTTGTTTATTCTTTACATGTATAATCGTCTGTTAATGCCCCAACTCCATTTATATAACTTTTTAAACATAATTAGAATAAATTTATTCACAGCTTTTCCCTTAAAGCTGTCCTCGAATATTTCTGATATTACTTATTTATGGAATGTTGTGGATCTTTTACATGCTATGGTGTTCCGTTCAATGCATCATGTCTTTTCTGATAATACCTCCCTCCTAATACAACCATTCTCCTTTTGTACCTTAGACTTGAAAATGGTCAAGAAATTTGGGATCTCCTTCAAAAATCGGCTTTCCTCCAACATCTGTTGCTAAACATATCTGTGAACTTTTGATATTCTTCCTCAGTCATAATAATCTTCCATCATTACCGAACTGAACAAAGAAATAACACGAGGGCTGCCGTATACGATGCAGAAAATGCTTACCCTTCCGGAGCACCTGATTTCACTCCCAGCTTTTAGTGGAGTTCGTGTTGTTTCTTATTTCTTATTTCTAACTATTGATGTAAATGTCCTTTGGTTTTGAATGTTATTGTCTTTGTCTGATGATATTGCAAGGGAAGGTATTGTATCGACTGCAAATAGTCGGGACAGTTGATAAAATCTTATCGTGTGTAATCTTTTACAAAAATTTGAACCCGTTGATCTACATGGCCAAATAGATTTAAACTTGACCACAATTGTTAATAGGTTATCTTGATTTAGAAATATATCTGATGACATCAAACCAACATGGCCACCATCGCTTAAAATAGAACATAGGGGTTACTATAGAAGTCTGGGAAAATTGTAAAAAATCAATTTGAAATGGTCAAATTTCAAACTAATTAAAATAATGAAAAGGAGTCTTCATAAGGGGTAACTATTTTAAAACTACGATTGGGTGACCTGCTTTTAATTTAACTACTTGGCCAAATTAAACCAAATTGATCTCAACCCCAATTGGGGTATCTGATTTCTATTATTTTAAGATTATTTTACTTGATATCCAAAACCACACTAGATAAAGGGTAGCGATTATGGCTCTTTGGGAATTCTAGTGATTAAGATTATAACGACGATAACTGCTGTACCCAACTTATTGGCAATTTTACCTTTTATGTCTATATTTTGTTATCAAACTATGAAATTTTAGTTATCTGTCATACAAGTTGATAGACTGCTCGACTATCTCCTATACTACTTGATTGTCTTTTATTGTCATTTGTGTCCCAATGAATTCTTTAGAAAACTATTTAGTAAAATTAACGCTTCGAATACCAGATACATTTTTAATTAGTTGGCTTGGTGTTTGAAGTTCTTCAATTACTTGATTACTCTTTGTTGCCTAATCTAGTTTCCTAATGGATAACATGTAACTCAAGTCATGTATGTTTGTTTCGCGTTGATTTTTTCGTTTGAACTGTTTCGCATTTGTCATGTCGGAGCATTTTATAGCTGATTAGTCTACACGGTATCGGGATAACTTGTTAAGTTGAAGGTCGTACGATTATCTTTAGTTGCAGTAATAAACTTTATTTTGAATCGGTTTGTCTGGGGACGACCACTTTATATTCAGGTGTAAAGGGAGTGGGGGGGGGGGGGGGGCTATATATTTAAGGTATTGTTTACACATAGCTCTTCAACGGTTTCGGTACATATACATTTTGGGATTTCAAATGTTTGGTTTTGAGCGTTCCTGATGGAGGTAAATCCAGAAAAGCGCTTCGGACGCAAGAAATTAAACGTGTTTTCAATTGTCTCCTTAGATTTCTCATTGGCAATAATATCATTTCTCCTTCTTTTAATATACGACTACGAAGAATCAATGCAACAAATTGAAATACATAATAGTTTATATATATAACGATCTTGGCATACAGATATTAGTATACAATAGGCAAATGTATTCTTTTTGCCAATATTGAGTTTTCATATGATCTGGTAGGCAAAGTAACACATTAACAAAATGCAACATGTGAATATTACAATATTGACAGGAACGTTTATAATAATCACATTCTAATGAGATTATGTCATAATCCAACGGGTGACCATTTCTTGGTTGGCTTAGACTTGTCCTCTTGGTCTTCATCTGTACTACTGTGGTAATTATCATCTGCGGGTGTGGAGTAAGAGAAGTAAGGAGGTGGTATGACTTGGAGAGGCATTTGGTTGAAACTGAAAGAAGGATTACGCGACATTGAAGCATTTGGATATATAGGGTTATAAGAAGGCTGCATAGAATACTGGTCGAATATGTGTTGTTGTTGATGTTGTTGTGGCACGTTAGTATAATTAAATGTATGGTATTGCGGAATCATATTGTATGGAGCTGGATGGTGTTGTTGAAATTGTTGATGATTCTGGTATGGCACACAGTGACTGCTATACGTCTGCGAGATATTTTGGTTTGAATAAACAGAGGAACGTGCCTTTTTAAAAGAAGGCACAAAGCTTTCATTTTCAGAATCTGAATTCAATTCACGTTTCTTCTCGTCTGCCTTCTCGACCATTTTGGGCAGCTCTATTCTGTCATTTTGTGTCACAGGTGGGATTTTCCCATTATACGTCGACTTAAGACACATAAGATGGCGCATCAGTATATTTGGTTTGGAATATTTTACAGGGTCTGTTTTCCTTAATCGGTCTTTCGTGACTTTAATGAATGAGGCATCATTTCTTTGTTTGTACTCACAGAACTGGTTTTGTTCTGTTGTGAGGGACTCTACTTCTATGCGTATATTTCGTATTTGTGTCTGCAAAGAAAAAATGTAAGAAAAAATGGTGGGTTGAAGCTGGTTTTGTAGCTAGCCAAACCTCCCGCTTGTGTGGCAATGTAAAAATAACATTAAAATGACAACATTACATGACAGGACTACAATATAAATAAATAGGAGAATATACAGAGAAACAAAAATAATAGCTTTCATAAGGTACCCGGCTTATACTTTAAAACGCCAGACGCGCGTTTCGTCTACTTCAGACTCATCAGTAAAAATGTGTAAAATGCGGCTAAGGCTATCTACCTGGGATAAGAAAATCCTAAGTATTTAGAATAATTCATGTATAATGGTCCCTTTATAAGGTGTAATACCACCATTGATTTTCCCCTATTAGTCTTTGTTAAATTTGCACTTTTATCAAAAATGTGGAGAATTCAACTCAGAAATACTTGGTATGAGTAAAATTTCTCCACTTATTTTATCTGTGTACAAGGTTTAGTCACCATGTAACCTCAAGATTACAAAATTTTCTATAGAAATCCCAAATAAAAAATAATGGTGCTTTGAAATACCCAAGACATAAAAAATTATGTTTATGACACAGAAATGTTTTTTACTGCAATTAAATGTAGGCTTAATTACCTACAGCTGTCAAATTCTAGGGAATATGTTTTTCGACCTACTTTCGTATGCAACCGGATGTGACGTACCATGATTTGGTGGTATTGCACCTTCCACGGTCATCGTGTTGGCCATATATGTTGTTCCTCTTGAATATCTTCATATTCTACCATTGTGTCATTCATATTGTGTAAGATCGACCAAACTTTTTTTAAAAGTTTTTTTCTTATTTTCAAATGTTTTCTTTTGATCTCACCTGGTAAGAAGGGCCAAGTTTGCTTGTCATCACTTGGCGTCCGTCGTCGTCGTCGTTAACATTTTACAAAAATTTTCTTTTCTGAAACTACTGGGCCAAATTTAACCAAACTTGGCCACAATCATCATTAGGGTATTCAGTGACCCAGCCATCCAATCAAGATGGCCTCCATTGGTTAACATAGAACATAGGGGTAAAATGTAGATTTGGCTTTTATCTCTGCAAAGAATATCGAGCAATTCTGACATTGGGTAAAATTGTTCATCAGGTCAAGACCTCTCTGCCCTGAAATTTTCAGATGAACCGGACGTATTACTAAATTAGAAACAGAAAAACCAAGTGTGTTTTCATACTTCAAACGCTAAATGGAGAAAACAACCATCTAATATATCGTGATGATATTGGTAACTGAAGTTAATAAATTGTCATTAAAACACGTAACTGATTTTTTTTAAAACTATAGACCCCTTTCGAGTTTGTCTCCGGAAAAAAACTCGTCAATTATGCGCGCCTTTTGGTCATCCTATACCAGATAGAGGAGATTGCCTGTATCCCTGCACTGTAAACGGTTCAGTTGAAAAGGGTAAACTCATCACGTGGATACAAATAACAATAAATTTTACACAATCAAAGTGAATGTGGGAGGGTACTTGTACATCCTAACAACAAACAGACACTTAATACAGATCTGAGAGTACTGAAAGCTGGTTCAAAGTCAATAAAAACTAATAATACAAAAAAAATCATGAATCTAAGAAAAAGGTTATCAGTTATAACACATCCAATATACAAAGGATGTAGTGTGAACACGTCACAAACAGTGGATTTTCTTAATAATGAAATACCATTGTAGGCATATAATTTTTCCATCCCGATGATTTCTAATATTTTGATGTATTTATAACATTTTGGTTTCAGAAATATATTATGGTCCGAATCATTAAATCGAGGATAACGAGTGATGAAGCAGAAATAACGCAACTCAAAAGTTACGAATATCCTTTTCTAAATGTTTATTAAAGTAACGGATATCAGTCCACACGGTTACTCATATGCTTACGTTTTGTTGGTTTTTTTCATTAAGCGGGTGAACTATGAAAATAAGCTTTGTTTTTCAGTTTCAAACTTAGTAATACTTTAAATAAAACACGAAATACCACAGAATAATCAGACTTATTATAGAATTGACAAAAGAAATATTGACTAGAAACATCGTCCGCCATCTTAGGTTATATATAACCACGCAGTTATTGATATCATATTAACCCCTGTGGTTAATTGTAATTCAGTTTCAAAATAAGTAATACTTCAAATAAGACGCAAAATACCGAAGAATAATGAGATTATTTTATAAATTAACTACCTCAGGCATAGATTACCTTAGCTGAATTTAGCAAAACTTTTAGGAATTTTGGTCCTCAATGCTCTTCAACTTCGTACTTCATTTGGCCTTTTTTAAAACTTTTTTGGATTTGAGCGTCACTGATGAGTCTTTTGTAGACGGAACGCGCGTCTGGCGTATATACAAAGTTTAGTCCTGGTAACTATGATTAGTTTATTTATATGAATACATTATATATATCTCATAGTTGTTGCATAGTTCCGTATTTAGAATATTGATTAACTCCTGCACCTTGTAGCTGATATGGCTTGTGTTAACTCAGCAACCTATCAGATTGCAGAGAATTTCGAAATTTGTATTGTCTGGAAATTTTATTAGCCAATCAGATTTCGGTATTTAAATTTCGCAGTTATACAGGAGCCAGTGGTAAAGGTTAAATACGACGATTGTCTGGGTCACAGTATCTTCCTAGCATTCATAATTTTGTCATGCAACAGTCAGCATCTTCGAAGCAGAACATTACCTTGAGGAAGCCTGTTTTTTCAAAGAATTTATTGTCTGTTGCATTAAAGCCACTTTAATGAATTGGGTCTCTCTTTGCAATTAATGGGTCTATCAATTTTGTTCACACTCGACACAGTAGATTTTTCATGGCCCATAGTGTCACCTATAACGTGGAGCTGCGAGTCGCTTGTCACCCCCCAATAAAACTTTTCAGTGTCTTGTCATGTTTTTCATATTACTCTTGACAAATGTATTTAGGTATCTTTACTTAAAACTTCAAAAAATTGGCGCCGCCATCTTGCCGACATGTGCAAAGACCTCGATAAAACGACGCGTTTCATTGGCTCATACGTCTAAATCTCGCTAAAACAACTAAAAAATAAACCAAACATGCTTTCCAATGCTACTGCATAAGGTACATGAAGAAATATAATTTAAATACTTTGGCAATTATTTACTGAAAATAGCCGATTTTTGCCATCGAAATTTAATATTAAACACTGAATGGAAAAGCCTGGAAAAGAGTAAGTCTCTTCTACGGTAATTATCCTGTGAGAAAATTCTAGTTTCTAAGCGCATTTGTGCGCAAAGTAAAAGTATAGACCCCCTCCAAAGTGCACTGCACTGCCGGTTAAAGACAGTGTGTGCTCCATTTTAAAACAAGAATACCAAAGTACACGGATGCCCATCCGCACTATCATTTTCAATGTTCAGTTGACCATGAAAATAAGGTTGGACTACAACTTCATCATAAACTACCTCGACCATAAACTTTAACGTGAAGCAGGACAGACGGATAAACGAATAACCCATGCATTCAAAATGTTTTAATATTTTCAGTCAACTCCAGTGTTTGGTCGTAAGCAAAGAAAAAGAGAACCAGACTGTGTTAAATAGCTAATAAAATGCATATATAAAGCAATACATACTGAACTATTCCGGTATTAACAAATTAAAAAGGTGAACACATACCTATTATATGCCTATCATGGCGAACTTAATTTTTTCTGGACCGAACGATACCTTATATTTGGACTTGGTTTTTTTTTTTTTTTTTTTTTATAGAAAACGAAAAAATTCTATGATCAGTGGACCGTGAAAATAGAATAAAATCTCTAATTTGTCATTAAAATTAGTTAGATCATATCATAGGGAACATGTTTACTAAGTTTCAAGTTTATTGGACGAAAACTTCTCCAAAAGAATTCTTGTAACGTTGATAGTGAAGGTGTGCACACCATATTAGTTTGTTTGCAAATTAATTCTTGTATAACAGGCAGGGATCTAGTAGAAACAGGGTTAATATCATCATGCTACATTGAATATAATGTATTTACATTAGAAGTTTTCCTGTGATATTGTATTTATTATTGCATGTTTTCTTACAGAATGCTGATAAATCTGTACAGACAGATACACAGGAACTTAAACATCAAAATGGCCCAGAATAGAATTGTACTTTCGACAAAGAAGCTTGTCTTTCAATATGCCAATCATTTATAACTTGAAAATACAATGGCGTCGGAAGACACGGTAGAATATGTAGATTCACAAGCAGTTTTAACTGGAGGATCAATAAAATCTGAAGGCATTCTACGTGAACTTAGAGTGTTCACCAAGAACCAACCTTCAATAACTGGGAAATAAGAAGATGATTTAATGTTTTTTTTCCAAATCCACTACTTGGTCACAAACTCTTACTATAACTGTACAATAAATGATATTAAATGGACAATTCAAGTTCATAAATACATTGAGGTTAATGACATGTTAGTCACACTAATAAAATGTTAAATACAGATGTTATTGATTATCACAACCACCAGCATTGGAAACAGGAATGTGTTATATTTCTATCGCAATCAAATAATGATGCCGAAAAGCCAAGTTAAAAGTCATATTATAAATCTATTTAAAAACTCTCCTCAAATTACAAAACTTTGAAGAAGTCTGCAAATCGCAAAGAAGGAGCCTTAAATTTTGAAGCTTTTCTGAAGTTAATGTAAATTTCCACAATATGAAAATCATAAACGTGTTTCGAAATTACTTCAAATGATTTGCTTGCTTTAAATGCTTCTTTCAAGAGAGAAAATGATAAAAATGTTTCTCTTAAAGAGGAAACAATTGACTGTAAAGAAAAAAATAGATGTCTTGATAAAAGCAATTACAAAATGGAGTCCACACTTGATAATTGTAATCTAAATCTTAAAAGGACTGCAGGTAGAGAAAAGTATGCTTTGAGTAAAATAAAAAAATGAAAGAAAAAGTAAAAACTAGTACTTGTGGTGAATATTGTGAGGATAATAAATTGAAAATTGCACCCTAAAAAGTCAGCTACAAGAAGAAATAAACAAAGTGGAGACATTGAAGCAAGTGTCCACTATTTTACTATTTACAAGCTATATTAAATGATAGTTACAATAATAAGAAGCATGTTGTTGTTTTTTAATGAAAAGTCAAGGCAATATACTCCAGACAGAACTGAAGAAATGTGTTTATGAAGTGTTGTAAAACTATTTCAGTGTATCTAAGGTATCGTGTGTAAATTGTAATTAATTCTGTTCTAAAAATGGTTGATATAACCCCAAATAAATCTGCAATCTAGAACTTCTGTATTAGATATGATTATACAAAGACTGTACTTTGCTCATGCCGACTTAGGAGACGTTTTTTCAAAAGAAGAAAATACTGTATTACTTGCAGATAAAACTTTAAAATTTGGTTCAAAGTTTATGTGATATGATGCATGTGACTCAGATGGAAACTATTGGGTACTTGGACTTCGAGATATCGAAACAGAATCGCCCAATGACACATTAAAGGTATTTAACCAAATGTTGAGCGATTGAGATGATGCAAGTCCATTTGACAACAAGAAAACTTCAAGGAATATTGTAAGTCGTATTGTAGCTACAATGTCAGACCGAGCAGCAACTGAGGTAAAGTTCAATGAGCTTCTTTGTCAATTCAGAAGGGAAATATTGCCTCTTACTTATCATAATTTCCACGAATTAACCGATGAAGAAAAGCATTCTATTGAATCTCTATGCAATTTCTCTTGTTCCTTAATCCTCTCGTCAATTTTGCTGAAACTGCTCAATCCTGTTTAAAAGAAATAGAAACTGGAATATTTGATGAAATACCCAGCAAAAAGATAAGTAAGAACCGCACCAAAAGCTTTCGGTGAAAATTGAGGAGAGGGACGAAAAAGGTGGATTTCAATGACCTTTCAAAACTTTTGTCAAAGAATTTTTAGATTTACACACACTGAGAGTTGTACCATTTCGATCATTTAGGGGTTCAAAATGCAAGGGCACTTTATTTTCTTCATTCTCAAATAAGAGATTTCCTATGTTCATACAGGTCCGGAAATAGATTATTAAAATCGATTCTATTTGATCTGAATACTGTAGAGTTTGTAGCTGGGTTAAAGGACACCCATATTGAAAAAGGACCAATCTATGAAGCTTGACCGACAACTAACAGCTTTGATAATATAATGGTTATGATGTGGCAGGTATTAATTACTACCAGCAGTATGCAAATTGAGCCGAAGATTATTTCAAAATCATCTACTTGGGGTTAAACTTAGTAACTTTTAAAGTGATGAAGTAAAAATGAGTAGTAAAAAAGGAGCGGGGGTGGTGGCTGAACACGAAAACACATGAAATAAAAATTGCAAACACGTTGCACGGAAAACAAAAAATTGGGAAGAACGAAGCACGAGAATTGAATTTATCGTAAACATTAAGGAAAAAGTTTTATTTAAATACACAAGTTTCAGAAAGTATTATAACATATGGGTCATTTAAAAAAAATATCGAATTTTAAATTGAAAAATTTATTAGAATCTACTTCTTCAAACAACCCTTACAATACGCAAATCAAAACAAACAGTACTTAAAGAACAACATATTAAAAGATGCAATCTTAATAATGTCATAAAATAATATCTTGAAAGATTTTTTGATAGGTGGTACAATATTTTGTCTCTCCTGTTACCATTTTCAAAAGAAATTTTGGATTATTAAGAAAAGGTTTAGATAACATGTTAAGCTTGTTTTATGTAGCAAATTAGATGGTTTACAAGAGAAAAACTTCTATAGATATTCATTATGTGAAATAATAGATTATTTACCAATTTCCATGGTTGAACTGAAAAATTTGTTTTCAAGGGTTGTAAAAATTACCACCAATAATGTAAGTTTTAGATATCAATTCATATTATTCGGCAATTTGTTCCTCTTTCAAATAAACCCAACATCAAGTAAAGCTCTCATAAGTTAGTTTACTTTTCTCTTTATTTTATTGGTAACAGGAACGTACGTTTATGATATATTACTATATAAAAGTCTATCCTCTTACTGAAATCAGTATTGCACCAGTAAATGCTTTTTTTGGGAAGATTAAGACGTTATAACCTTAAGATGAGTTCAACCAACGAATTATTTCATTCGTTTTGCAACTATATGTTAAGATAAAAAATTTAACGACGTTTCTGCCTACAATTGTCTATCCTGTTACTGTAACCATAGCAACCATGGTAACAGGATAGACAAATTTCTTCATTTTTGAATGCTGTTGTGAAATAACTACTCCCTTTGGTGTAGTGATTATGGTTTTCTTTTGTATATTTGGTTTCCAACACATTATTGCACTGTTTACAAGTATACTGTTGGTGTACTTAATCAAAATTGTTGGTAACAGCATAGACATGAAAAAAGTACCCTCTATTTTTTTCACTAAATGTCCTGAAATTTCTTTTCTCTACACTGTCGTTCAAGAAACGTGGCGTTTTAAATGTAAAGGTTACTTTGCACTTTTGAAATCAACACTGAATGATTCAATATTCATAGAGAGAACAATTTAACGTCTGATTTAAGTAGCGGTAACAGGATTGCATGAACGTCATGTCCGCTGATTGAATTTAGTTTATAGATACCATGTTACATATAATGATAAAGAAGCTAAGATTTTTCGTTACTCTTTAGTTAGAGTAATTATTAATGTTCTTAAAAATACCTTTTGCAGATATCAAGGCGATCAGAAAATCGGAAATAAAATCCTTTGAAATGTTTTTTTTTTCTGACACTGCACGTGTTTTGTCATCTGTAAACGTCAGTTTAATAGAAATCGAATTTTTCTGTACAATATATGGTAACGTACAAATTCAGCGGCAATGTCCCGGCCATAAACGGTGGTTTCCTGTCGGAAACTTTTTTGTCTCATGCATTTCCCATTTTCATCCACACATTATCTCACCTCTATTTTGTATTGTGCTTAAGGGATATCTATTTCTAATCGATGAATTCGTGGTAGTTTGGTAAGTTTCATCTTACTTTCGTGGGAGGGATAATTTGATCTTCGATGTGTAAATTTAAAAGCTGACCACAGTGAATACCTTTTCAACCCTTCGAATACTATATTCCCTAGATTCTTGCATATTGGATCATGGTTTTGGCGTCATCCTTGAAGTGTCTGATTGCGTGTAGGTTTTCCACTGCAACTGTCAACAAGGTTTGCATTTGCAAGGGATAATTGGTGTCCAGAATATTGATCAAAGTTCTAAGGTTTTGCAGTTCAGAGTAAATCACGGCGACTGAGACGATTCTACTAGACACTCTGCTTCTGACAAATACATTTTATATCAGTTCTAACCTCTCATTAGAACTGTCAGACTAATCTGTCATAGAACTGTTCTAACCTGTCCTAGAACAGTTCTAGCTAGAACAGTTCTACCCTAGAACTGTTCTAAGTAGAACTGTCAGAATCAGTTCTAGGTAGAACTGACCAAATCAGTTCTAGGTAGAACTGTCAGGATCAGTTCTAGGTAGAACTGACCAAATCAGTTCTAACCGTAGAACTGTCAGCAGAACTGACTAAATCAGTTCTAACCGTAGAACTGACCAAACCTGTCAGGATTGTAGAACAGTTCTAAATGACGTCACTGCAGTTAGGGCATTTCTCGAGTCGCCATTCAGTGTTATTATTATCGTTGATAAAGCCACACGCAAAATGCCTCCCGTACATTCGAGACTTTTCTTTATTTTTGAGATGTACACCAAATGTAGAGAAAGTGTTCCAGGAAGTTAATCATTCCATCTACATTACGAATAATTCGAGTCCTTCCTGAATTAGCATCAGCTACTTCAAAAGAGTCGAAATTAGCAGTTATTCTCATTGGTTGAGAGAAAAAAGCAGATGTCGTTGAACCATCAACATGACCAATTTGTCCTGACCCCGCCAGATCCGTAATGTCTTGTCCGTCGTTCGCCTTAATCCGGTTATTCTTTGTATCTGTGAAAACAAAACAACCCAGATACTGTGCTACAAAAATTGAATTGACAGCGTCGCTTTGAGAAATAAACTTCTTTTTAACATTTCCAGCTAGATCATACAATTTTACTACGGACGTTGGAAGAGGAAGTGACCCATACAGTGCGATGCGGTAATGCACATCGAAATGGCTTCTTCGTAGTGTTCAGGATAAGGAACAAGATGATTGCATGCTCCTTCAACTACGACTCCATTATTTTTCAGCTCTACGCTGTGGATTTTTTTTCACAAGCAATTATGAGCATATCATTTGACGCTTGGTTTGACCGTTTGGGTAAATACAACCTGTGTCTTGTCGTTATTATCCTGTTTGTATACGGTCTCTTATTCGTTTAAATGTGAATCGAATCTCTTTTTCAGTACACTGACCGTCCAATCTGTAGGCTTTCCCGAAACTCTTTCTCATCTTATTTGTCTGCAATCGAATTGTACCTTCGGGAAAAATAGATATTCTATCGTTGTGACACATACATATTCATGCCGTGTTTGTTAGTATCGCTTAGGCGGAATTTTTCGGGAACAACTTTGTGGACTATTGGCTCTTAGCAAAAGAAACCTAGCTGACCTGTCGAGCTCTAGTGGCACTTAAGAGGACAGGATAGCATCCTTGAAAAAAAAACCCAAAGTGGAGATAATTACAGAGTTGAAAGGGAATGTGAGGACATTGTGCTTACAGCAAAATACAAGTCATTCTATTATTCTTCTAACGTTAGATGAACTGGCCACATTTTCAAAACAAACAAAAAATGACTTCACGATGACGCGGACGTCAATGAAGAGATGGCTAGGCAGGCTAATAGCCCCTAATCCAAACCAGATATTTTTAAATTGTGTCTCTCAGTTTAAGATGAGAAAGTTACTTAGGCTATTTCGGAGTGTTTGAAAGAGAAACAGTTGGATATTTAGAATGATGGCAAAACTGCTCAGGGTGGTGCGAGTGCCCAAAGCGCGCGGAATCTCCTTTGGGTAATTTGTACTCCAATTCAAAACCCGATCATGTATTTAATGTATGAACCAAATTATCTATTTCAGATTGGAGTTTCAGGAATACAAGGCCCATGGGAGCTAGGTCTTTTGGATTCCATAATAGAGGCGATTGTCATTTTTGTGAAAGTACTGCGCATCAGATAAAGGACTGTGAAAAGATGAAAGTGTCAAAAGGAAAATGAATGATTAATTTGTTGATAATTATTTATCTTTGTAATAAAACAAAATAATGTAGAAGAAATATTTTCATAGTGTTTTTATTTTATATATTTGCCTTTTGGTTTTCAAACCAACACGTTACTGTATGATAATTTGATTTTTTTTGTCTACAGTCCAATGGGCACTGATACCCTAGTGGTTTGCCACGCGGGTTGTGGGCGAAGGAATTCTTCCTTTGAGTGTGACTTATGCTGGTTTTGAATTGAAATCTTAGCAGTTTCTTTGTTAGATGCAGGGGTTTACGGATACAACTATTGGTGATTTTTGTACAAATCCCTTAGTGGGAGTTAGAAAGTGGATTTGATCCTTTGAATGTTAGAGTAAGGGAGAAACCAGCATGGCTAACACTTAAACATGTTTTAATGGCAGAGTTCCTTCACTTACAAAACGCAGTCGACGTGCGGAAGATGTATATCATGATAATGTTTTGTTTGATATGGACTTTACATTTACGTGACACTGAAAAATATGCCTCTGGACAGTTACATGGTTGTAAGAATGAAGGCTTGTTCTTGATGAAAATGCACATCAAGACGTGGTGAACTAGCTAAAAGATTAAGTTGAGGTAGCAGAGTTTTTTCGACGTTATAAGGGAAACTTGAAGGGACTCTGAAATATCCCCGATAAAGTATTCCCAGAATCCAATTTTTTGTAAAATATACTCTGCTTTTATATCTAAAGAATTGTGCGAGAGAATTTCAACTTGGTGTGTCGAACTTTTGGGAAGGGTAGGTTAATGTCAACCCCCTAAAGTTATTATGCCACTAAGAGGAGAACAAATTAAACAACGGCTATGCCATGACGAAAGGTATCTTAATTTATGGGTCAAAGATTTACCTTTTCATTTGGAGAATTTAAAAGATGTTCATAAGTTTGTTCAAGAGAATGATTTGATGATAACATATGACGAAAAGTCAGGCTATGACCATGTCAACTTGCAAAAATCATTCCACACATATTTCGGTATTCGATTCTATGGGTTTTATATAATACTCTACCTTTTGGATGGAAAGCGCCGCCGTTCATCTTCCATTCGATAGTAATTTGTGTTACTTCTTATTAAAGACAGATTGACGTCATAAATAATTTGTATATCGACGATAGATTTGTTGTTACAGTTAAAAGCAAGATTAGCAATGATGCTATGATTTTAAAAGCAAGTAAAATAACTTATATGATGTTGCAGTTGCTGACAAGGCTGTGTTATTAACTGTTCCTAAGTAAATGTTCATTAATACCTGGCACTTGTAAGAAATTTCTTGTGTTTTAGTAAGTAAGTAAGTAAGTAAGTATATCATTTATTATAGTGACATGTGTAGTATATATAATATTACATAATAAGAATACAGTAATTAAATAAATTTACACCCGGCCCGTTGGACCTATAAGTCACTTTAAACCTAATGTTCAAATTTGTAATACGCAATGTTACTTATAAAGAAGTTCCTTTCTTTTACAGAAAAATAAATTTAAATATTTAGCAGTTTGTCTTTGATGAAGTGTCATTAAATTAGCAAATGTTCTATTATCAATAAAATGTCTATCAAGGTTCACTGATTCAAATAATAATTGTCTTAAAGTACGGTAAGCTTTACAGTACAACAAGAAATGTTTTTCATCTTCAACTGATCCGTCATCACAGAAAGTGCAAAATCGTTCATCAGGAGCCTCATTTCTAAATCGTCCAGTTTCAATGCGTAAGGGTAGAATACCACAGCGAAATTGTGCCATAACTGATCGTTCTTGTTTCTTAATGTTCATTTTGACGTAAAGTTCAGTCTCATACTTCTGTTTAATAGTAATGTAAGTCCTTAATTTGGGGAGAGAAGTGATTTTACCAGTCCAATCGTTTTCACAGTATTCCATAATCTTTGTTTTAAAAAGTTCAATGTTGCATAAATTTACATATTCATAGCAACTGTCCATGTCCACTTTGTGAAAAATTTCCTTCATCTGAGAGCTCCACTGGCCCGATTTATGATAGTTCCAAAGAAAAAGCTTTTTCGTTAGTCTATCATTGTCCATTTTAACAAGCCGATTCCATCTTCTAACCATAGAAATCCACCGTCTTAAAGTTGGCTGTAACCATCCTAGTTCACTGTTTAGAGAAACTACTGGTGCAAATCTGTGTAATCCCAAAAAATATCTAATAGCACGGTTTTGTACAGCTTCAATGGAGTGGTATGTTTTATATCCCCAAACACCTGCACAATAATCACTGGTACAACACACGACTCGAAAAGGGTTTCAAATGTTTTAAATGCAACGTCCTTAAAATTGTGAATCTTTGATATCATCCCTCCTAGTGCCCGTCCTCCAGCTTTACCTAATGTTTCGGTGGCAATACTAAAATCCATTTTATCATTGAAAATAATCTCAAGATATTTGTAGTGACTTACATATTGTAAACTGTTTGGTCCAATCTTGAAATTAAAGTTACTTCGTGGGACACGCTGTTTTCTAAAATGCATGACATTTGATTTTGAACAATTCACACTAAATCTCCATCGTTGGCACCAACTGTATAACACATCTAAGCAACGTTGCATATCATTTTCGGTCTCTGTTAGAATAACAATGTCGTCAGCGTATAATAGAAGACTGATTTTCTCATTATCACACGGTATTCCAGTTTCAAGATCTTTAATTTCAGTAGCTAAATCGTTGACAAATAAAGCGAACAATGTAGGCGATAAATTATCCCCTTGGCGGACCCCGTTTGAACACTGGAACCAATTTGTACGATGATCATTTACGCAGACACATGATTCTGTGTCAATGTATAAGCTAGAAATAGCATTATACATGTTTCCGTCAATACCGTTTAATTGCAGTTTGTATTGTAATAAATCCCTATCTACATAATCAAATGCTTTTTGCAGGTCCACAAAGGTAGCAAATGTTGATTTCCTATCCTGAATAAGGCAATTCAAAGAAAACACATGATCCTCACATGACCTATCTCTTCTGAAACCGTTTTGTTCATCAACAATTAATCCGTTGTCTTCTAAAAATTGTTGCACTCGGTTATTTAAAGTAGAACTGTAACATTTCGCAATTACCGAGAGTAAACTAATGCCTCTGTAATTCAGTGGGATTCTCGTGTCAATAGCAGAACCTTTCGGAATTGGCCGAATTAGTGCTTTCCTCCATAGCGACGGAACTTTTCCTGTGTCGAAACAGAACTGAAATAACACCTGCAATAGTTTAATAATTGGTTCATTTTTAAGCACTTCATTATAAATTCCATCTATTCCAGGAGCTTTTTTCTCTTTCAAATGTAGAACAACTTTTTGTATTTCGTCTATATGAATGTTCTGATTCAGTATATCATTTGGTATATACAACGGGTCAAGCATATTATCTTCTAGAAGTCGTTTATGTCGTAAAGCGTTTTCATAAAATTCATCATCGTAATCGTCATTGTTGTTCATGTACAAATTTTTAAAATCGGATTCCCATTTGTTAATCACTGTTTTCTCATCGAATGACGTAGAACCATCGTTGACGCTGTTAAACAGGCGTATATACTTCCTGATGATAGGAAGTTAAAATTTATTGATTTGAGGAAATCTATAATTTCAGTTGATGAGGTTGACTTGAGGACATTGCAAAGATTTTGTGGTAAATGCATTTCGTTAGTGTAAACATATTTTATTAATTAAATTCAGTAATGTACACAAATAGGCATTTACATGTACATAATACAACAACAACAACAATTTTTATTTGTCAATCAAGACACCCCGAGGAGCAGTACCAGGGGCGTAGCTAGAAAGAAACGATGTGCAAGCAACTACCGGCGAGCGGAGCGAGGCGAAAATTTTTTTGGACCCTTTTATGCAGGAAAATGGTTTTTTTTTCAGTTTTCGGTCATAGGATAGTTGATAGAGGAGCTTCATGTAGATAGAACTTATAAACAATTTATGAATGTAAAACTATTTATAAAGCTGCTGAATAGAGTAAATCATGGTTAATTGAAAACATAAACTACACATTTTTCTAATACAGAATTTACTCGAAATTGTAAAAAATCTGCTCTTCGGGTCTAGGCCGAAACGAACTTCTCTATTTATTTGTCGGCAATATTCACACTATCCCGATGCATATGCAGTAATGCTAGCGATAATAACCTGCCATTGTTCATTGGTGATCGTACATTTGATTTAAACAGACGTAGTACATTGATAGATCTCCACGGTAGCACTCGCGAGATGTTATAAACCAGTGTACGTGTTCGCCATCGAGCGACCTCCCAATTGAATTCGTCAAAATTACATATCAGGTCAGTTTCGTATGTCTCTGACAATGTTGAGATTTGTTCGTTTGTTATACATGTTATATTTCCTACAACAGGAGGAAGACGATACTTCACAAAGAAGCGATTTTCTGATAATACCAGACGCGACTCCACTCTCCAGTTCCATTATCATAGGCATTCGATTTTCATATGGTCTATAAACGCAAAATATAATGAGACTTTCCAATACTGTTTTGGCGTGTTTGCAGGATGAGTTGCTCTGTTAGTCCGTCGAACACATCGCCATGGCATAATTTCAACGATATCGAAGGGTTCTGATAAATCTCATGCCGATTGATACATCTCATTCCAAACAGATAAACCGTACTCTGTAAAATGTGCTCCGAAACTACATGTGTTAGACTGCGTATAACAAATTCAAAACTTGTAAAAGATACAAGTTACACTGTCCGATTTCGTCATGCATGATCTTCAATAAAACTTCTATTCTGAAACCAAATGCCGTTATTTAATGACATTTCATAAATAAAAAAAGTGACAACATGTGTGTTTCCTTTTAAATTTAATTTGTAATTTTTTAATTTTGCAATATTTTTTTTTGCATGCCGAACCGATGTGCACGCAACTGCGTGTTGGCGTATAGGGAGCTACGCGCCTGACTGTACAATTATAGTTTAAATTAAAGTGTACAAATAATTGGGGTGATTTTTTTCATTGAAATTACAATACATGACAATAAAACTAAATCTATATTATATAAGAGAAGGGAGACAACAAACACAGTATATATTGTCAAAGATAATGAGTGAGTGAACACAATCAGTACCGTTTTATAATTAGAAGAACAGCTGTGGGCTACTCATGTATAATACTTAATTTTATTCTTCTAGTCTTTATTAACTCATTTAATGTTTTACAATTATTTAACAATAAATATTTTTCAAGGCCTATATTATTTTTAAATAGTCTATAGGTCCTTAATTTATTTCCTTGCACCATGCCAGGTTTGTCATTATTTAGTTGGTTAAGCCAAATTTCATCATATTTAATTCGAAGTTTTTTAATGATAATTGACTTTATATGAGATTTGTGATTTAACAAATATTCTGGGGTTAAATTAAGATATTTAAATAATAAATAAATGCTTCCCAACCAATTGTCTTTATATGTTTTAGATAAAATTTTGGAATCTTCAAATGCTTCTTTAATGAGAGAGTTATTTTGTTCTGTGAGTCTGAGCCAAAATTTAGTCATATTAAGAATAACATAAAGAGATAGGGGGTAGCGCCCTCACCCTCCAATCACTGCTAAGTTAGTTGATCTTCTTAGTACCTGTAGAGAATATTTACAAAATTTAACATGTAATTTTCGATAACTAGATCTTTGCACATTTGGAAAAAATAGTTGCCTCCTTTTGATTGTAACTTATTTGGAGAGAATTGGCCCCAAATTTCTGAGCCATATAACAAAATTGGCTTCAGTATGTGGTCAAAAAGATGTAACAGTGTTTTAATATTAGGGTATATAATGGGTGAACTATCTTTTTAATTTAAAAAAGGCTTTTAATGCTTTATTATACAGATTAAACTTAGTATCTGTAAATCTGCCAGATACAGTGAATATCATGCCGAGATAATTATATTTTTTCTCACGATTAATAAGCTGACCATTAAATGTGAATTTTTCCTTTGATATTCTTCCTGTGTTATTAAAAATTAATACTTTTTTTTTCATGTTAATTTCTAGTCCCCATTTATTACAAATAATCCATTAAATTATCTAAACAATTTTGTAATCCAGATGAAGTTTCAGAAATCATAATGAGGTCATCTGCATACATTAAACAGTTAAGGGTACTGTTGTTTAGTAAACTGGGCAACAGCTAGAACTAAAAATTTCAGGTAAATCATTTATGAAAAGTTTAAACAATGTAGGGCTCAAATTATCCCCTTGACGAACACCAATATCTGATGGGAAATTTTCAGTTAGTGTGTTTCTATTAGTTTTTACAGATAGGGATGTGTTTTTATGCATATCTTTAATAATATAATAAAATAAATCGCTCAATCCGAGTTTCCTCAATTTAAAAAATAATGCTAAATGCCAAACCTTGTCAAATGCCTTTTTAAAATCAACAAAACAGGTATAGAGGCGTTTATGTCCCTGCTTAGTGTATTTATCAATTAAGGTTTTAAGTACAAACATGTGGTCACTAGTTCTTTTTCCTTTACAAAATCCTATCTGCTCTGGACCAACTATATTTCTTTTAGTTGTACACTTTTCTAATCTGTTATGAAGTATCTTTAAAAAGAGTTTTCCTACACAACTACCTATCGTGATACCCCTAAAATTTGAGAGGTCATCTTTAGATCCGCTTTTATGTAATGGGACACTAAATCCTTTGGCCCATATTTCAGGAAATTTTCCTGAAGTTAATACTTTTATATTAAATATCTTTACAAAACATTTAAGCAGATATGATTGGCTGCACTTGAGCATCTCATTTGAAATAATTAATAGGATCCTTAAACAAGCTGTTAGCTTATGTTAATTCGTTTCCTAATAAGAACATTTCATATTGTAATACTCAAGGAGTAAAATGTCAAAAAAATATAACAATGTTACACTAGATGGAAATAAGAAAAGAAAAAAACATATAATAAGGTTGTGACTCACAAGAAAGCAGAAAAAAATATACAGAAATTCAATAATAAAGTGTATGTTTCTGAACGGACACAATTATTTAAGATATTAGTATTACTTGTTAAACAAAATTTGTGCTATCATATGACAAATCTTTTGCTACTGAGTATAAATGTTTGAACTGCCAAGAATATTTCAATGTAATGTTCGTAGCTGAAATCCGTTGAACCGTGTAGCAAGATTTCTTCCGACAAAAAATTTATTATATTGATATTATAAAAATGCTGTTCACACATAATGTTAAAACGGGGACAGTGCAACAAGTAGTGCGCTGTCGTTTCTGTAGCACCACATAAACAAAGTGGCGAAGCCACTATATTTTTAACAAAAAGATGATGATTTAGAGAACTGCATTGCATACGAAGTCTTGAGTGATAAATTTGGCCTAATCGCTTACCAATGCAAAAATAATTTGGAGGTTTAAACGCCCGAGACTGGACACAATTCCTGAATGCCCCCACCGAAGTACTGATCTTAGAGGAATTTCCATGAACGTATAGTTGCCGGTAAACGATAATTTGAATACAGAGCTGTTTCGTTCGAACAGGGGGGATTAGGGACGAGTTTCTCGTATTATGATTATGTATGGTTGCATGGGATTCTGGAACTAAGGTTGATTTTTCATCTTGTAAAAATAAATTAATCTGTGGGCCCCCTTCAATCTTTAAGCTTTTCCCAACCCGTTTCGAGACACAATCTCTCTAGGGACACCAACCTAGTACCCCCAGTTACGATCCTGGCAGCCTCTGTTTGTACTTTTTCAATATTATCAATCAAAAGATGTGTGTTGTTGTCCCAGATGACATCAGCATATTCTAATAATGGTCTTATATATGTTAGGTATATTGTCTCGAGTGTTCGTCTGTCAAGGATGAATTTAAATTTCCGTTGAACATTCAGTCGTTTGTATGCCTTTTC
This sequence comes from Mytilus galloprovincialis, assembly GCA_037788925.1. Lineage (NCBI taxonomy): Eukaryota > Metazoa > Mollusca > Bivalvia > Mytilida > Mytilidae > Mytilus > Mytilus galloprovincialis. The sequence goes on along the minus strand of CM075333.1, from coordinate 39,450,643 downwards.
GGTTACATCAATATGTTTATGCCAAGTGCCATCGTTTGAAATATGTAATCCAAGGTGTTTATGGATTGATACCTCAGTTACAGTTACGTTGTCCATGTTAAGTTTTGGATGATCAGGTTTGTGAAGTTTCCGTGAACTTGTCATGGTCTCGGTTTTCTGAGGGTTAAAGGTCACTAGCCAATCTGAAGACCATCTATGGATTTTTGCGAGATCACGGTTCAAATTGTTTGCTGATTCTCTGGGGTCATCTACTATTAAATATAAACTTGTATCATCAGCAAACAACTTAATAATAGACTGTATATCAGATACGATATCGTTGATAAATATCAAAAATAAAAGAGGACCCAGGATCGACCCCTGGAGTACTCCGGCCCTTATATTGCCCCACTCGGATGATACACTATTAATTACAACCCTTTGCTTTCTATCAGATTGATAATTGTTTACCCATGCCAAAACAGAACGTTTGATGCCAATAGCTTCTAATTTCCGTAACAACCCCTTATGCCAAACTGTCAAATGCCTTACTTAGGCCTAAAAAAAAAAGATATGTGTTTCCGGTAACATCATTTTGAAAAATAGGGTCGGTAGGTCGGAATTCTTTTTTTTTTTTTTTTTTGACATCGTAAATGAAATCTGGAAAATTATCATGGTTTTTCCAAGTCCGGATCCGTAATTAGTTTCAAAAACCGGAAGTGTGCCATTTGCAAGGTTTTTGAAGCACCTGCTGTGCAAATATTTCTTGGATTTTAACCTATTTGGAATACCTTTTGACATTAATAAAATGTTTTACTGGCTTTCTATGCAAGTAGAAGCAAGAGAGAACAAATATTATGTCATCTATCAGAAGCCTGTGTCAAAAACGGGGTCGGTTGATACAAGGCCCGAGACCACAATTAATTCCTCTATCATTTCTTTATAACGTTTTGTCGCATTAAAAAAAATTTGCCTATTCTTTTTGTCTAATTTTTTGTGTGTGTAATGTACAGTACAAGTCCAAAAATATATGCATATGCAATTTTCAGAAAAAATGCATCTTTACATCATACAAATTTGGCCAATACACATCCATACCCCTATAGGCAAGTCAAGAGATGTTCTGAAAAGTGTAAATATAAACTTTTTGCACCTGGCCTAATCACTCTTTCCTTATTACAATCAGTTAAAATAAAACTTATGCCAAACTGTCAAATGCCTTACTTTAATATATCACAAAAAAATACTCTAATTTCTTTCCCGTCATCTAATGCCTTCCCAAACGCATTTGTTATATTCAGCAATTGATTAATGGCTGAGTCCCCTTGTGTGAATCCTGATTGGTTGGGTGTGATTATCTGGTTAGCTATAAGATGATTATAAATATACTTAAAAACACATCTTTCCATGACTTTTTCGATAACGCTTATCAATGAGATCGGCCTATAGTTTCTATAGTCACTTGGAGAGTCCTTCTTAAATACAGGGGTATCATTAGCACATTTCCAGTAGGAAGGAAATTTGCCAACTGCTAAAGATAGGTTAAATAACCTGCACAAAGGGTATTTCATAATTCCATATGCTTCCTTTAAAAGTCGTGGGCTTATACGATCTGGTCCCGATGCTTTTGATACATCCAAAATCTTCAAAATGTCTACTACCTCGTTCTCAGATATTATCATATCACCGAGTCCGTCTGTTCGTGTGTCAGGTATGTCTGGAAGGTGTGTATTAGAGTAATCAAGATTTGATTGACCACACAAATAATCATAACATATTTTTGCCTTTTTTGTATCTTCAAAGATCAGATCATCGTCTATCTGTAAAGGGGGAATGTTGGGACTGTCGTTGGAGTCACATTTCATCAAAGATTTAGTAAGACTCCAATATTGTTTGCCACCATGAGTTTCAGATATAATTTTGGTTGACAATTTTGAAAAATAATCAGTTTTAGAGTTTAAAACTAGTTTATTACACTTATTCCTAACTAATCGAAATTTTGTCCAGTCCGGAGCAAAATTTGTTTTTTTTGGCTCTTTTATGGATACGATTTTTTTTTACGAATCATCCTTTTGATATCAGCGGTAAGCCATGGCGGTTTATCTTTTCTGACTGTAATAATTCGGTTAGGAATGTTTTTATATGCCTTGTCAATAAGTTCGTCCGTTATAGCACGTGCTATGACTTCGACGTCATTGGAAATAAATAAAGCATCCCAATCAACAAGTGATAGCTGGTGTCTATATGAGTCATAATCACCTCTATCATACATGTTTACTTTACGCTTAAAAACTTGATGTAACTTGCATGGCTGGGTAAGGATACCTATAACAGGTAAATGACATCGTATTTGATCAAATAACGACATCAGAAAATAGGAGGTTAACTGGGTCATTTACTAAAATAAGGTCAAGAAGTGACGAACTGTGTTCTGTAATATAAGTTGGGTCGGAAATAACTTGATGTAGACTGAATTGTGCTTTAATCATGCTAATTCTATCATTAGTGGTGTTCCTTAACTGGTTGGTGTTAAAACCGCCTGTGACTATGATATCTAAATTACATGATAAGGCAAAGTAGATAGACTGTCCTATGTTGTCCCATACCTGTGGGCTACTGTTAGGTGGGACGTAAAGGTCCCATAAAGATATTTTTTGGTCTTGAATCTAACTTCGAGCCATATACACTCAATACTACAGACTACTAAGTCTCGCCTTTCAGAGCAATTCAAATTATCTTTAACATATACTATAACCCCTCCCCATGCCTTCCCCACCCGATCTCTACGGAATGGTGTTTTATAACCCGGTAATAAAATGGCTTCATTGCTTACTTGCGGTGAAAGCCAACTTTCGGTAAACGAGAGTAATTCATGGCAAGAATATTCAGCGGCAATCAACTCAAGCTTCGGAACAATACTCTAAATATTAAGATGCACAAATGAAACAGCATTTTTAAAAAACATCATCTTGGCTACGATTACGTGATATAGATACAATGGATAAGCGTTGATTCTTGAAAAAGAAACCATGAGCCCGGAGGGCGAATGGTTTGTTTTTCATGAATCAACGCTTATCCATTGTATCTATAACTTAAACTATTGTTTTAATGTCTTGTCAAAATTAACGCCTATTCTTAATTAGAAGGTATTGTAAGGGAGTTTAAATAACCATGTTATCGTGTCAAACGATCCATTACAATAAATTAAATATCACAAATAAATGTTTAATAATACAAATACATAATTACAAAACACGTCTGCCCTTTAAGATATTCATATTATCAGGCATCTGAATATTATCTGTTGATACAAAATAAGTTCTATTCGGACTCATTTCTATCAAAATTGAAAATGTTAATAGAGAATGTGTCAAATGGACAACAACACGGCAAAGAAGGTACAGTGCATATAATAAGTGTGTTTCCGAAATTTTTGAACACGAAGCCTAATTCTAGGTACATAACGATTTTCTAGCATAGGAATTTGCGAATTAACATTTGTAAAATTATGTAGTAAAACAGATGAAATCATATTATATCAATTTATAAAACAATAATGGACAAAGTGAATGTAATCATTTTTATTTCAAACATGTGGAATATAAAAAAAAGAAGATGTGGTATGATTGTCAATGAGACAACTCTTCACATGAGACTAAAATAACACAGAAATTAACAACTATAGGTCACCGTACGGCCTTTAACAATGAACAAAGCCCATACCGCATAGTCAGCTATAAAAGGCCCCGAAATGACAATGAAAAACAATTCAAACGAGAAAACTAACGGCTTATTTATGTAAAAATTGAACAAAAAAAACCACTGAATTACAGCTAGGCTCCTGACTTGGGACAGGCACATACATACTAAAATGTGGCGGGGTTAAAAATGTTAGCGGGATCCAAACCCCCTAAACCTGGGACAGTGGTATAACAGTACAACATAAGAACGAACTATAAAAATCAGTTGAAAAAGGCTTAACTCATCAGATGGACAGAAATACAAGTGGACGTGGAATAGCCAACATTAATCCGATTATAAACGACCAAACTCGCTTTTATTATACAAAATATCCACAATATTATACAAACAAGAACAAAAACTGGAAAACAAAAGATTATGGACAACAAAGAGAATTCAGGGATTCGAACATAAACAGACAAGACCTAAATTTTAACTCATTAATCTTAAGCATGAAACCTCGTGGCTATCAACTCATATTGTACGTTTGCCTATTATTAATATATAAAGGTACAAGCCCTGTGTGTATGTTGAACCGATGTATATCATATATTCATATATGTATATAAAATAAACATATAAATCGTAAGCAATTGGTAGCCCAGAGGTTTCATCGATATGTTGAAGTCAGTAACATTTAACAGAATTCATGGACGGGTGCGATTCCCAGTGAAGGCATACAGAAATTACAAAAATTAAATGTAAGTTTTTAAAATAATTCCATTTGTGAACAGAAATCAGTAAAAAAGCCAATTAACCCTTAATAAAATTAGACACACAAAGGAAACAATACAATATAATCTGGTGAGTCCATTTCAACGACGGATTAAGGAAGCGTTGATTCTAGAAAAAGAATCCACGGTAAATGAATAGGCTGACGTCACCACAATGGTTTAATACTAAAGCTTGACTATGTAGTCAACGGACCTGGATTTGGCTCATTTCGTTGACATTGGCTGTCCCAGGGTGCAAGTTGTTTTGTAGGGAAGTGAATGCTGCAATATCTACTTGTATTAAAGACAATCGAAAGGTTAAGGTATTAGGGTCTTTAAGGGATGAACTTATGCATTGGCGGTTTCTTGATAATTGGACTGAATATTCCAAAAAGGAGGCCTGAATTTCACAAGGTGATTGAGTTGTAGACTGATTCCTCTGGTTTCAGGTACGGCGCTGCGGTGAAGCTTGAGGCGAGTACAATGATATTAGGGGATTATTGGGATACAAATGATTGAAGGCTAATTCATGAGAAAGGGGCTGAAGTTGTCATGAAGTCGTTACAGGCTTTAGACAGTTCTTTGCAAAAATCTAGGGTTGATTTGTTTACAGACAACATATCTGTTATATCGGCATGGGAAAATTCCCAGGTTGCAAGTCTAGAGCTTAAAGTTGTATCATGTAAGACATATTTAGCCATGTGTCAACATTTGAAATATTTCCCTTCATATTTAAACGAAGCGGATGCCCCTTAAAGATTAATTCATACCGCGGATTCAATGTTAAATGAACAGTCATTGTTACTGGTAGAGTCTTTGTATAGCCCTCATTCAGTTGACCTAATGTCTTTGGATTCTAATGTCATGAAGTCAGCTGCAGGTCCATTGAAACATTTTACCCAATGGCGAACATGTTCCGCAGGGGTAAATATGTTCACACAGAACCTGAGGAATGAGCAAAAATTGTATGTTTACCCATCTTTTGTACTTGTATTTCCAGTTTCGAGTCTGCTGATAGAACAGGGCATTTCTTGTACAATTTTTGTCCCTGAAATTCGACCTTTACCGATATGGTGACCAGTTTTGAAATTCTATTCCATGAAATCGGAATGTCTTAGTATGAAGGGTGACAAAGGTGTAATCAAAACACCCTCCGAACGTGGCTTTTTTCTAGATAAAGTCTGGTTACCATTGTTTGCATTGAGGGTGTTACTTTTATGAAGCTAAAATATCTACTGTTATATATCATATATAGTAAATATTCCAATGGTATGTTGTAGCTTGCTGACATTCTTGTAGATTGGCAAGCTAAGCAATACATCATCGGATAGCAGATTTAGATGAAAGGACGACTTCTTCCGACTATAAAAGAAAGAACAGTTTGTTTGAAATTTTTCTTCGCTTTCTTGAAAAAACACCTAACAAACCTTCACTAGCTACATGTGGACCAAATGATGTAAGATAGGTTTAGAAGGATAAGTTTGGAAAAACTACTATCCACGATGTAAACTTTCAATATTTAGGAAAAGAGGGTATGTTTCAGTGCTCTTGTCATAACCGACAAGCTTTGGCAACAGAAGAAGGTATTAACCAATTGATTAATATATATAAAATTAAAATTGAATTTCTAGCTGATACCGTAAGAAAAACTAGGACACTGACTGAGATGGATATTTTTTATAACAAAACCTATTTTAATGTTGAATTTATGACAAAATTCAAATAATGAATTTACATAAGATGACAAAAATTCGGGTGACAAAATGTGTAAATTCAAGAACGTCTATTTAAACTTGATTCAAAGTTTTTTTTACAAGGCAAGACACAAACAAGATGATTTATAAATGGATCTAATGAATTACTTGTGAACCATAAGATCACGTCCAGGGCGAAACTGGTGGAAAACCAAATGGTATAACTGTATGTTTTTCTTTATTTGGGCACACCTATAAATTTTAGAGGATTTAAAAACAGCCTGACAAATAAAAAGAAATTCAATATAAAGTTGGGAAATGTGATTCGAAAGCCAAAAAGACAATTATCATAAAGACTACAAATGTCGCTGTATTCTATTTTTTTGTGCCTATCAGCTCTACCAATACTGTAATTTACATTATGGAAAAACAAGTAAAGTACTTTGAAAGGTCATTGATTTGACTTTGGTGTTTTGTCATAAGATAAGATAACTATGTACAGCTTGTCTATACAAAGACGTCTAAACAGTTGATTTATTCAATTTGTGTAACATATTTATGGATAATAACATTGATTTTTATTATTTTTTTAATTTATCATATTTTATTGAAATCTGTACATTTGTTAGTTTAAAAAACACCCAGTACCATTGATTTAATCAAATAACATTGATAATTAATTAATATCTAGAATGTCTTTTGGGGATTTAAACTTCACTAGTAGTGGCATTGCTACTCACAAGAAAGCTATTACACCATGTGTTTCAAATGGTGAAGTTAAAATCATCCCTTCGTAAATTTTAAAGACGCCATCACGAGTTGGTTGACTGTTATGGAAAAACGGTTTCACGGATTATATCGGATATATTCCTTATGTCGTAATTACTATCCAATTCCCTGTTTATCACGAAAGGGAACTATCGAATTAGACTATTAACCGTGTTTGTTAATGTGATGTATAAGTGTTTTTACTATCTTTTTTTAATATAAATAAGACCGATGTTTTTCACGTTTGAATAGTTTAACTAGAATTTTCTTTTTATAGCTTGATGTGCGTGTGTGTGGTGGTCCAAGATAGTTCTTTGACCTTTAATGGTTTACTTTAAAAATAAAAATTGTGACTTTGATGGAGAATTGTCTCATTGGCATTCATACCACAACTTCTTATATTTATTTATATTGTGAAATTAATCAAAGTGAGTTTGATGATTTAACAGTAAACGTCAACTGTAATTTAGTTTCCTGTTTATTTTTGCTTGGGGGGTTTATGCTTACTTTTTGAAATTGCTGAATTTTATATGCTCGAAAATAAGACGAGCGTTATCAGTAAGATAGACTCTCATCTAAGCATAGCTTAGAATGGGAATAACGAGAGTCATTATTGTAATGGAACCACAAACCGGAGATAAAATCCAAATTTTAGGGTATTGTTTTGTTATTCACGTGTGAAGTTGTCGCATAAAGAAACTTTAAAATATGAGCCTCATGTGTAGCTGGCACTTGTGTCTTTGAGTACGTCAGTAATTTGACTTCTTTGTAAGATTTTAATGTAATTCTACTGCGCATGTACATTTTACTTGTGCAACTAGGGTCTGATATGTTGAAATATGGCTCGGAGAATATATATCCTGCTAATATTTGAAATGGTAATTTGTAAAAGAATAAAGATCAAATATTCAACCAAAACCAAAGTAAATCGGATTTATGTAGGAATATTAGACAACAGAAAAATGAGACTCAATGAAATTTGGTATCCGAAATTAGCAGCGGTGATGAAGACGTCATTTCTGCCAGATTACCCCTCTCAACTTTTGAAGATTCATCGTTAAAATCAATCTAATTATCCAAGTTATTAAAGAGAGGGGCGAAAGATACCATAGGAACAGTCAAACTTATAGATAGAAAATGAACTGATAAAGCCATGGCTAAAAAGGAGAAAGACAAAAAATACTAAACTCAAGACTATTACAAACCCGGTAAATAGTATTAATTCGGTTGGTCACACTCGTGATGAAAAGGGAAGTGGATTGTTTTTACGACATAAGGAACACATTTCATTTGTAAAACGGTTATTTCATAACAGTCAACCAACTCGTGATGGTGTCTGTAAATTACGAAGGGAAAATACAACTTCAACATTTAGAACTCTTGGTTAAATTGCTTCCTTGTGAGTAGCAATGCCACTGCTGGTGGATTTTTATCCCCCGAGGGTATCACCAGGCCAGTAGTCTGACATGAATTATCATTAATATGGTCATATTTATAAATTAGCATCTTACAAAACTTTTTAATTTTTGAAATACTAAGGATTTTCTATTCCAGGAAAAGATTACCTTAGCTGTATTTTGAAAAACTTTTAGGAATTGTTGGTCCTCAATGCTCTTTACCTACGTACTTTATTTTGCCTTTAAAAAAAAATATTCAAGCGTCACTAAAGAGTCTTTTGTAGACGAAACGTGCGTCTGGCGTAAATATAAAATTTTAATACTGTTTTTTTTTTATAATAATTGTAAATTGCTTCTCATACTTTATATATCTTGTGTTTATCAATTATATTTATATTAATAAAATATTGGGTCCACTATTGCGGAGCTATCGGCTATTTATGAAGTGTTTAGTATTCATTGAGATGCCTAGAAATAGTGATTAGTAAAGTTGATTCTGATATTTACTCAATTTAAACTTAATTAAAACCAGGAAATATATTGTACTTTTCAAACAAATTTTAGATGTTAAGCAAATTAGTAATCAATGTTATTATTCATAAATATGTCGCACAAAATGAATAAATCGACTGTTTAGACGTCTACAAGACCAGCTGTACACATCTAATGTATCCTATGACAAAACGCAAATCAAATCAATGACCTTTCAAAGTACTTTACTTGTTTTTCCATAACGTACTTTACAGTATTCGTAGAGCTGATAAGTAAAAAAAAAATAAAATACAGCGACAGTGGTACTCTGTATGATAATTGTTCATTGGCTTTTGAATCACATTTCCTAACTTAATATTATTTTTTGTTTGTCAGGCTTACTTCAAAATCCTCTGAAATTAATAGTCGTGCCCAAATCAAGAACAAATACAGTAATATCATTTGGTTTTCCACCAGTATTGCCTTTGACGTGGTCCTTTGGTTCACAACTAATTCAGCAGATCCTGTTATAAATCATCTTGATTGTGTCTTGCCTTGTCAAAAATAATCCAAAAAAATAGTATATAAAACTTTGAATCAAATTTAAATAGATGTTTTGGATTTAAAGCCATTTTGTCATCCGAATTTTTGTCAATTTTATATGTAAAATCATTAATTGAAATTTGTCAGAACTTAAACAGTAGAATAGGTTTTGTTATTTAAAACATCCAGCTCAGCGAGTGTAATTATGTTACATCAAAGGTTTCGAAATGAAGTATTGTTCAATTTTTTTTCTACTGTCGAAAACAGATATTTTGCAGATAATAAACTATTTATTATTAAACGTGAATTTGACATCATGGAATTATTCTTTCGGTGCAGTAAAAAGACTTGTAAAATAAATATAGTTTTATGGTTTTTTGAAATATTTAACTCAATTATTTTGACCTTAAGATCAACGGTAAAAAAGGTTCAAATTGATATAAACTTATATCTCATGGCTATACACCTTATGCCAAATATCACAAGTCAATGTCAAAAAATGAAACGTCGGATTTGACATGTGTATGACAATAAAATTCAGAAAAGGAAGATGAATCAAATCAGAGGAATTTGACAAATCTATTGATGTATACCAATAAAGGTTTAAAACTTTGAAATATAGTATAATGATTTTTGGCATATCACTTTTGATTTGAATAAAAAATGGAGGCCGTTCTCTTGTGCTTGTTGTACCTTGTCCTTTAATAACATGAATTAGTCGCCATCACAAGTAAATGTAATCGCAAAAATTCAAATAGCAAATTCAATAGAGGTAATATGTCCCTTTCCACTTATTAACTTCTACAACACCACAATCGATATTTTGTACTTTTTAGAAAATTTTGCAAAGAAAATTAATAATCAACGTTACTACTCTCAAATGTGTTACAGAACATCTGATCATTAAAACAATCTCAGTTGTATATATAATTTCGTATGTTAATTGCGTGACAAATTCAGATCAATTTATTGACACTTAAAAGTATTTTACTGGTACTTTTATGGTACACTGCATGTACTTTAAGGTATCGTTCGTGCAGTATTTTAAATATTCAAATCATGGACCGCTGTTTTATGCGGGGTAGTTGCCTTAATGGGAGATCTTTGTTTTTGTGTTAAAGTATTGTTTTTTTGCAGGATGTATCTGAAATCATCTTTCAAAAGTACCTATGGTAACTGATATAACCTACTTAATGTATTTTTTGTTAATTTGTTCTCGTCCTAAACAAACGAAAGAATTGCCACTGGACGTCAAGCAACCAATACTCAATCAATCAAAAGAACCGATGGTAATTAATCTAATGTTTGCTTTCTTAAGGCCAAAAATATGGACGAATACGAACGACACAAATTGTTATGTTTATCCTTAGAACAAAACTAGTCTATAGATATTTCAAACCTTTCAAAATCCTTTTAAAATTCTCCCGATTCAAAGATTAAGTAGTAGTGTATTTCAAATCTATATGTCCATTGAGGAAATATATTCAATGTTCGTTTAATATAATAAAATGAAATCTTAATATAAAATAATTGACAAATAAAACCGGCATGGTTATAAAATGATCTAAACCGTAATTAGTGCCGTTTATGTTATCTTCCAAATGATTAAAACAACTTTGGTCAAATTTCGTGTATATCGATACACATTCTTATATCATGTATATATCAACAGAACCAGTAAAAAATAAATTTAAAATGTTATGGAAACGTTTAGAAAGTTCCTTTATATGTTTCATGCAAATTTGATGACATCCCAAACCGCAATATATGTTCAGTGGTCAACTTAGGAAAGGAAGATATCAGTTATAAAAGAAAATTTTTAACACACACGTAAAAGGGGGAGATCAGATCCACACACTCACATATGATCGAATATGGTCATATCCTAATATAACATGTATAATGAGGAATACAAAGATTAATGTGCATGAATCCAATCATAATATTATTCAATAAATCATACATTTACAAACCGCCTACTAAATTACAAAATCTGCAAGCAATGCATTTAAAATATCAACGTGGTAATCGCAATATGTTGCTCAAACTGCTGTGTACATGACTATGAAACAGAATGATCTTCTCCGTCAATGACAAGTTCCCACAGGAGCAGATTTATCAACTGAGGAAAATTTTAAGACCAGGTAAGTTAAAAGTATTACAATAGAATTTATCAAAATACTAAAGGCGCGGTATAAACAGTTCTAAGCGGTATGAATTAAACTATTATAGAATATAAATTATATATTAAAAGCATATTTGATTTATACATATTAGTCTTTAAAGACTGACGTTTTTTTTATGAATGACAGACAGTGTTCTAACACATTGTACATTATTTTAGAAAAAAACCATTCATACTTCAAGTATGTTTTTAAAGCTGTTCATGTACATGCAATAGTAAACTTATGGTAGTTCACATGATTGTAACATGAATTTTCCATTTTCTTTTGATCCTTTGATGAAATAAATTTAAAATGTGTGTTGAGGGAAAATTATGGTATACTATCTGCACTTTGATTGTAATATGAATTTTCTTTTTTTCTTTTGATGTTTTGATGAAATAATTTGCTTAAAAAGTGTGTTGATGGAAAATCATGCTAAGTTGATGTTGTACCATACTTTTCTTATCACATATGCAACTCAACTAGAATATAAAGGAGAGAAGGCGGAGCTTAGCTATGGTACAACATATTCATTTTTATGTTATTCCAAGGTTAAAGCCCAGCCCCATTTTGTGAAAGATATCCGCCTCTGAAATATTTTAACGATCATGAATATTTATTCGTTTTCATTTCAAAACAAAAATCAATAAATCATTTTTAAACAAAGCACACATCACTTTTTAATCAAGAAACAGTATTTCAAGTTAAATAGGATTTTTTTACGAGTACCTCCAGTTTGAAATAAAGGAAAAGTATCCTCTTTCAGTTCTGAACATTATCAATACAATTTTCTTCCTTCGCAAAATACTTATTAATTTCATTTAAAATATTGGGGGGGATGCAAACTCCAGTTAAAGCAATACATTAATAAATCTGTAGAGCAAATTTTACATAAGATAGGTTTATTTTATTAGCAAAATAATCTCAAATTCTTATGTTGATGACGTGGTTCATTCATAGGTACAAAGACTGAGTATGTACAAAAAAAATGTAGTTATAAGCTGAAAATGAGCATACGCCTGCGATTGAATCCCAATTAACCGAATTCTGGCAGACCTTAGGGAACTGTGAAACTCAACACTGCTTTAGGTTACACGTTTCAAAAATTGTTATAAAATACTTAAGATACTTAATTCAAATACAGTCCTATGTTTAATTTGGCACATAAAATGTGATTCTCATTGAAATATTGTCTGCGGATAAAATATCAAATAGTATAGTGCCTTGTTTGTTGTCACATCCATTTGGACAATATACATGTAACTATATAAAATAATGTCCATGTCACCATTTCAATGTGAGATTCTGTTCTTGCCATTTTGGTCACTGTTAAAAATTGTCATTTAAATAATTCAATATATTTATGTCGTCCACTTGGATTCCTCTACCACGCAAATGAAGCTTTTCTTTGTATATGTATAACCATAAATTGCTTCATAACTTAATTAAGGATTTTTTTGTCATCATCAATCAAATAAAAAAAAAGATATTATAATATAACCGATTCCAGTAGCAGGAGGTATGCTATCACGATTTTAAGTAACAAAAACGTCCCTTTTTGTATTGATAGAATGTCACATGCGATAGCGTTGAAAAAATAGGATGAGGAATCAGACTACATGAAGATAAAATTATCATGTTTGGGCGTCCAAATCAGTCGCATGACCTCCATTAGGAATTCTGAATTATTTTAAAGCAGAGGAAGTTAAGTCCATAAAAAACGTTTTCACCAATACGACCAAATGCGACCCAAAAACATACCACAATTCTTTAAAATAAAATTTCTAAAATTATCAGCGTTCAATTAATTAACGAATTTAGTTCAGGTATAAAAACAGCTGACTGCAGAATAAATTTTGCAAGAAATTAAGCAATGAATATCGAATGTTCATCATACATTTCCTATAAACAGTGTATGTTTATGTTTATATTACACATTTTTAAAATTCCTTTATTTTATTTTTTACAGCGGGATTAACAGCGACATTACCCAGTGGTCCGAATTCTTATGCCGAAGATGCAATAATCCAATATAGCCGAATTCTTTGTCCGAATACTAATTATAATGGTGGAAAATATAAAGCTACTGTGGCTGGTAATTACTTGGTGTCTGTTACCATGATGTCAGGCACTGTAACCGCTCACACTACTCTAAGGAAGAATGGACTTATTTATGTGTGGCTATATACTGGTAACCAATATGATATGGCAACCCAAACTGTCTACATGCAACTGGCAGTGAATGAGGAGATTTGGGTACAGATGACCAACAAAGCATCGATTCTCTTTGATGTTTATAACACCTTCACTGTAGTTAAGTTACCTTGATTCAGATGTAACATGAAGTTTTTAAAGATGTTGCATTCCGACCAATAAAAAGATTAGTGAATGCTTTTAAATAAAGTTTACAATTTTATTACCATTATTCTTTTTTAAATGAGTAACAAGCTTACATATGCAATTGATTTGTTGTTTTTTGATTGACAACATATATTTGTAACGTTTAGTGAACGTGCTTTTGAACAGACTGTCGACATTTCAATGACAATCAATCGTGTCCTCTTTTTGCCGATTTGTTTCTTTATTATTATGAGGTTGACTTCATGCAGGAAATTATAAGGAGAAAAAATACGAAATTATAAATATTCTCTAATCTTACTGCACGTGCACTTTTAGGTAAATGGACGTTTACTACAGATTTCACAAGTGTATTTTTGTGCACATGAAAGTAAACGCGCGTTTACTTTTTGCGTTAACTGATTGTTTAAATTAAGAAATAAATTTCGTGTTCATGTGCATTTATTTATTAAAACGACTTTTATCTTTAGTTTATATTTTACGTGAAAGTGTTTCATACCAGAACAAATCAAAAACACCTTTAATTCGAAATAGTATCTTTTATTTTTTTACAAAAAATCAGTTCTAATATGAATTCTCTGAGTAGCGGATTGTTAATATTTTGTTTTTTAAAGTTACATGTACAATTATCGAGGATAGAAAGGTTATCCAACACATCGGGAAAATATTTTTATATGTTGGGAATAAACTTCATGGTTTACGATGCTTCGTTCCCCATTTTTCACAGTCTTTTCCTAGATATAACATTTGCATTTCATGCATGGATTTTTCAGCGTAATTCACATTGTTTGCCTCGGATTTACGATTTTAAGATTCGATTTTGCCAAATATTCAAACGAAAATTGTACAGTGTATATATTTGTGGATATAAATAAAGTAAAGTGTATGTGTAAAGATTTATATCTTACCTCCTATAGATTTATTGAGATATGATTGGTTAAAGGACTTCACGTGGTGACTATATATATTTCGTATAGGGTGCGCTAAAAAGTACATGATTAGTTACAATTTAGGGTTAGCAACCATATCGGGTTAGTAAGGAGTTACTACCCTTTCAAAACAAAAAAGATGCCAAAACCCTTTATAAAAAAAAACTAAGTGTGGAGGAGAAATCTGAAAGGATTCAACAGACAAAGAAATTGATGATGAAAGGTTGAAATAAATTCATAAAACATAACTGAAGCTAACAAGATGTTAGTGTTGGCATAATGGAGTGACTTCCCTTAAAAAAAAAAAAAAGGAAATCTGAAAAGATTCAACAGACGAATAAATTTGATACATGTAATGAACGATTAAAATAAATTCATCAATCAAATTGAAATCTAAAAAGTTGTTACTGTTGGCATTTGTAATCTGTATAGACAAATGGAATATTATCTTATTACTAAGTATTGAAGACTTGATCACTTTGATGGGCCGCTGGTCAAAATACCACATTTGAAGACAGTCGGTAAGATACGTTCGTTATACAGTGCTAGTGACCTAACACGATATATATACGTATGGAACGCCGGAACTGTCTTATAGTGTAAATATTTAATGTGTTCTGTCGCTTTGTCTTTACGTTCTATCGTTTCTTCTTTATGTTATGTGCAAATGTCTGTATTTCATGACACGGCATCTCTGTGTTATGTCAAATTAGTTGTTTGTTTGTTCAAACAGTAGTATGATTTGTCATTGCTGAAGTTTGTTGTGTACAATAGGCATTACATCATGCTTATACTACTATGTATTCTGTGAATACTTCGAAACTTTATGACCAACCACCTTTACACTCGCTCATATTTTATCTATGTTTTATCTATTCTTCTTTTATGTAAGTCAGTTAAAAATTGCGTCCTGTTGCAAGTGTGATTGTTATGCCGAATTCTCTATAGGTTTTGTTTTGATACACCTTTGTTCTATGTAAACCTCTATATTGGTGGCGGATAACATTACAGATCTAAACAAACATAATTATGGTAAAAGAATTAAATTTTCTGGAAATGGATGCAAGATCAGTCAAATACTTTCTGATATTTGGTAGCTCTCTGGAATCCCAGATTTAGGGTTAGTTTTTTTTGTTGAATTCTTTAACAGATATTATAGTCTTTTGGCGTTATGTTGTGTTAATACATATATATCTTCAGTGAAAAACACAACACATTATGGTATAGTTTCTATGCGTTTTGCCGAACAATTGATACTCTCTGTGAGCATTCATTACGTCATGTGCAAATGCCTTTTACATTATGTGCAAACAACTTATACGTTTTGTGCAATTCTCATTTACCTTATGTGCAAACATCGTTGCTTTAGGTGCAAACATCGTTTACCCTATGTGCAAACATAGTTTACCTTATGTGCAAACACCTATTGCGTTATGTGCAAATACCTATTAAGTTATGTATAACAACTACATCATTATGTGCAAACACTATTACGTTATGTGCAAATACCGCTTACATTATGTGCAAACACCATGTAAGTTATGTGCAAATGCCCATTACATTATGTCCAAACATCTATTACGTTATGTGCAAACACCTATTACGTTCTGGTAAACGCTTTTTTGACACAGATCAAAACAAAACGCATCAGTGATATACACTTGTTAATTAAGAAAATTATAAGTTTTAGCTTTCTAAAAAAGCTCTGAACTACTTCGCTGTATTCTTTTTCAAGGTAATATCAGTGGCGGATCCAGGGGTGGGGGGTTTCCGGAGGTTGGAACCCCCTTTTTTGGCCGATCAATGCATTTGAATGGAAGCATATAGTTGGAACCCCCCCCCCCCCCCTTTTACTCTGGGTTTTTAAAATGGCTAGATCCGCCACTGAATATCCATTGGATGCTGAATGTGGATTGAAGGTAATATATGTGCATCGGGATGTTGATTTAGTATTGGAAATGTAGTATTTTTGTATATTGATTGATATGTTATATAAATATTTAGTTTTTTTTGTTCTACTTAAAGAGTG
This sequence comes from Mytilus galloprovincialis, assembly GCA_037788925.1. Taxonomy (NCBI): domain Eukaryota; kingdom Metazoa; phylum Mollusca; class Bivalvia; order Mytilida; family Mytilidae; genus Mytilus; species Mytilus galloprovincialis. The sequence continues at coordinate 39,433,856 of CM075333.1, read as the reverse complement.
TGCGTTATACATCCATTCTTTTTATATTTTGTTCACTTTACTTGTTGAAAATTAAAATATTTACAAATATATAGCCACGATTCTCGAGGTGTGTCTCTCTGGAGGTGTGCCTAGATTGACAAAAGTCATAAAATACATTTAATGCATTTTTGAAAACATTGTACAGGAACATTTTTTAGCAAACAAATCGTGCATATTGCAGATTAGCAATGCAAATAAAGACGTATTAACGATTGATATTTCAATTTTCAATTTCAGTGTGTAATATATATGCATAATAAAACGACCATGAATTAATAACATTTGATCTGAAATGTAATACACATAGTTAATTTTCCGGCATTTGATGGCTTAATATCCTCAGAAGAGAACAGTCTGTAATTATTTATCTCATTTAAGCCAATAGCTGTTGCTGAATATCAGCCACATCATGAAGCAAACAAACAGAATTTATATGTGACAAGTAATTATTTCAAGATGGCGTGTATATCGACTGAAACTAAAAGCTCTGTCCTGTTATTCGAAGCAAAAAAAGCTACAAGTAAAAAACAAAATGCAACCTCATTTCTTTACGGAAAATGTGAACGGAAAATAAGTTGATATAAAAAAAAGAAGACGTGGTATTATTGCCAACGAGACAACTCTCTACAAGAGACCAAAATGACACAGAAATTAACAGCTTTATGTCACCGTACGGCCTTCAACAATGAGCAAATCCCATACCGCATAGTCAACAATAAAAGGTCCCGAAAAGATTATGTAAACCAATTCAAACGAGAGCACTAACGGCCTTATTTATGTAATGCTCTCCTTCATTGCACCAAGCGGGTCATTTCATAGGTCGCCATATCTTTCATACATATTCATAACATATGGTTTTGGATGCGCCGAATTACATTGATGAATTATAGACTTTTGACAAGGTCAACACATTATATATGCGTCTATTCAGATTATATTGACCGATGACGAAGATATTTTCCTGCCACCTCTTATCTTGTATTTGTTTTTTGAATTAGCAGGGAGTTTTGGCAAAACTGAGTCCAGAGCCCCTCTTAATCAAACTGCTTATAGAACCAACAAACGCAGCTTCATCATTTTCAAAAATTCTAGTTCCGCCACTGGTCATTGAATGAGAAATCAAAAAGAGAGAAAAAAAATAGGTCCGTGTGTTTGTTTATCTAATGATATCTTAATGAACAACTTCTCTATTCATTTTACATCGGATGACCGTGAGGGCATTCATGTGTATTGCTGTCGCCTAAATTTCCATTACGTAACCTTCTTTTTGATATTGTAACCGATCTATAAAGTTAACATGATAATAATAAATACGCGGACATTATCGAGTGCAAAATTACATGCCTTATCACTTGTTCTTATTCATCTCAAATGGATACTCCTAAAAATACATTTTTTTAACATAAATTAATGATATGAAAATGTCGTTAAAGTCGTTAGAAACATAAATAAAGTAAAAAAATCTTTAATATTTATACACACGTACAGAAAAAGTGTGTTACCGCATGCGGAAGAATATCTCAAGAATCTGTCATCGGAGAAACAAGGTGACTTGTGATGTTGTGTAACAAGAGCCTGACTGAATGGCCTCTTGTTACTGAAACTGTGTGATGCACCTGATCACACAACGCACGATTGCTGTGAATAGTAATGAGAACTCTGAACTCTGAAACTCTGGTGAAAACTAACTACTGAGACTCTGGAACTAGCGATGAATAAACCAATAATTCAGCATGGAATATTAATACTTGTATTACAGATGGACTGTGTTCAGTGTAAAGTTCTGAGTCCGAATCTTGCTTATCAAAATTATAAGCAAGTATTTATACACAATTGAATTGACAAGTATAGACATAACAAATAACAATTAATTTCAGTAATATTGTTCACTGACAAAGATTAATCTATTTTTAGAACTTGAAGAATAGATATTAAATGATAATCTGATTATGACAATTAAGAACATACATTATGAAAAAGGTAAAATGTCACTAATTAGCTAACAGAGTATAACATGTCACTCAATGTCCAAACTGAGAATTAAATTCATAGCAAAGCATGTTGATTTTAAGTCCTGGATACGAAATGTAAATAGAAACAAAATTATAAAATAATATGAATTATAAAACACAGAGAATTGAAGTCTAAAATATCAAATTTGAGAATTTTAAATTAAAGTCCAAAATAATAAACGAAGCTGAATTTTTCCTTGTTCACAAACGTGTGCATCTCCCATGCAGAGTTATCTGTCTTTGCTAACTCTCTCTGCGTGGGACATTGAATGTTTTGCTGGAAAATATGAGTGCCCACTCAAATTCAATCTATCAGAAAAATCGAATTAGTACAGAAGAATGTCCACCATGCACTTGCACAGCACTATAATTAATATAGTGCAATAGAATGATATACAAATGGATAAAAATTATAAACTGTAATTTACAAATATTAAAATAATGTATAACAAAAAAAAACAGAGTTTACTGATTTATATCACTTCTACGAAGAGGTTGAAATTATCACGTCACTTTCAGGTAAAGAGATGTGATTTGATTTTCTGAGACAGGGAAGTGCTTGTGACCGTCCACTAGAACTTGCGGTCATCCGATGTTCAGTACTTCAGTACTTAATATCTTTAACATAAAGATGTTGTCAAAAACTCAGACTAGCCTCTTTTAATAGTGAGGCAAAATATATTTGCCGAGCTTAGCGAGGCGAAATTTTTTTGGCGAGGGGTCTGATGGCCGCTCAAGGCCCCCAGAAGCTCTGAGAAAAATAAAGCAAAATCGTGCCTTCTGAGCGTTTCCCGGACTCTTTCTTACATTGAAACGCAATTTTTTTAGCGCTTTTTTTGACAATATTCCGGTCTCAAAGCAAAAACATAGATTCATTGTAATTTAAGACTTTTACGGGTTTTACGGGGACAACATTAAAAGTAGACCGATATGAAGGATAAAGCAAAAATCGTAATTCTCACAATCATTAAAATCGCATCTGTCTGTCTGTTCTTTGTCTCGTATTGTTCTGAGACTTTGGTGATTTTTTTTGTGACTAGATCTATATATAGTGACAGTGCAGTAGTATATTTTAAGTACTAGTACTGCTTAAGTCGACACTAAGAATCACCTTGACCTTGTTTTACGGTATTAATGATTCTTTTATTGTTGAAGACCCTCCAGAAACTATCAAGATGAAGAACAAGAATAAAAACTTTGACCATTGATCATTTGTAATTTTACTATGCATTAATTTTGTGTGAGATTAGGTCCCGTGCACATTTACTCCATCTTCTTTTATTTCTGTTAAAGGGCCTGAACACGACTTAATGCAAGTTTAACACTTTAATGTAAAAGATCATATGGCAATACATGGATGTTTTATAGATGATTTGATACCAGGAAATTGGTGGTCTTACTTTAATTTAAACTATGTCAGCTATCTAGTTTTATCTACAACAAAAAGAGCCAGTTTTGTTCTTTGATATCAAGTTCAATTCTCCACGCGGAAATGAACATAGTTTTCGGTGTCCAGTAACATCGTAAACATTCTAAAAATATTTTCTCGTACAATGTCTGGACATTGGTGGACATGCAAAATTGCAAAACCACACATTTACAAATGAAAATCAACACTCAGACTATTTGGATGGAGAGTTGTCTCATTGGCACTTACACCACATCTTCCTATATCTTTATAGTTTTAAAGTAGGACAATAAATGAACAAAAGACAAACTCGGGACACAGAAGTACAAACAATAGACCATTAACTCTGAAAACTAAAAATAAAATAGAAACATGGACCACGATAAACATGCAAGGGCGACATCTGAGAGTAAAGAGAACTTGCGTCTTGCAAGACACTTTCCGTGAAGACAATCTTTTGTTTCAGTTCTTTTTTTTTTTTTTAAATTTCCAACATGAGGCTTTTGCCTCATTTGTCCCAATGTAGTTACGGCCCTGAAACTAATAAAAAATAACAAGGGTTTTATATTCTTTACAAATGTCTTATTATTCTTATTTTATCTTGATTCATTTTGAGAACTTAAATTGTATCAATGACATACTGCACATTTAAAGATTTTTGAAAACTGGGAGTTAGCCGGCAATTGTTTCATGATAAATAAGAGGGTTCCGAAATTCCAACAATACAAAACATGACAAGTGAACTTTCTGAATTTATTATCAGTAGCAGGAAAATTACAGAAGAATTTAAGCCTTCCCTTTCGTGTTAAAGTCTGTCACAGTTTTCTTTTCGTTATAAAGGTGATTTTTTTTTAAAGAATTTTGACTAAATATGTTCCGTCGATTTCAAGGCGTACAAAATTGCATCAATCCAAGATTTTTACCGCACTTTGAGGATAAGTCGGATTGAATCATATGAACTTCATGCCTCGCTAGCTATCATAATAAAAAAAAAAAAAAAAAAAAAAACGTCTCGCTTTAACAGTAGCCGAGAAAAGGGGGACCGATATATCTAAAAATGGCAATATTTAACGGAAACTGTCAAAACATATTTTAGAATAGTAACATTAGATCCAAAAGAATATATTTGTATGAAATTTTATATTTTTTAACATAAGATTTCTCAAAATAATGATGTGCAGCAAATCCCTTTTATGAACATTTGGCTTAATTGTGTATTTAGCTATATTTATCGAACCATTCGAGTTCATAACTAAACGCATCGAAGCTTACCGTTTATACCGTATATTTCGCAATAATATTCATTAAATTTATGACTCTCCGTTCGGAAAATAGGTTGATATTCCTAATTCATACGACGATATTCATTGAAATATTGAACAAAAAGATAAATTCATATCAACAACTGTGAAACAATATATTGATTATAAATGTACTTTGTCGGTAAACGTGAAATTTATTTGTACGAGCTTTAGAAACAGGACGAAAAGCGAGGCTTACCGAATTTTCTCCTGTTTCGCAGCGAGAACTAATACATTTTATATTTCTGACAATGTGCATATATTGTTTACAATTTACACCTGGTATTTGAGCATAAGTTGTTTAAATCTTAACCATTGTCTTTGATTTTTACAATTATTGAAACGCGGACTCGAAGAAAACCCCAAAATGAACTATTACCCAGAAAGAAATATCCATATTACCGATTGATCAACATGGAAACGGGTAGCAGGAAAATTTATTTGTACATGTACAAACAAAGCAAAAAAAATGTTGATTATCTGTTATTTGTATACAATAACTAGCTAATTGCAGGATAAAAGCGAATTACTTAACTGTAACTACTTTTTTAAAACTGGTGAAAAATTAAATTGGGTAGAAAAATAAAAAGATTAGATGACTATGCGGTATGGGTTTTTTGTTAAAGGCCATAATAAGATTTATTGTTATTTATTTCTTTGTCATTTGGTCTCTCGTGGAGAATTGTCTCATTGGCATTCATACCACATTTTTATATAGATAGTCAGGTTTTTTCTGAAATTCAAAGGGAAAATTATGTTATGATGACCATTTTAGCAACGAAATCATTTATTTATTCTTATAGACAACAAAATAAACGATATGCATATCACTTATAAAAGAAATAATAGAAGAAAATATTTCAATTTACTATAATATGTATTTTTTTGTATCGTTCTTGATGACACGGTTCGGAAAATTACCGGACCAAATACGGATAAATGAACGTCATTATCTGGAGTTTCAAGTTTCGGGATTTAATTTCGAGTATGACCAGCGAAGGTGAAACAAGGTTGATAACCCTTTCATTTAAAAAATATATATGTGAATGCGTCATTTTTGTAGATTACAGGATAATGCAGTTTTTAATATGAAAAAAAATAGTTTTTTTTTGAGAAAATGCAGCTTTTGTTACACCCTTCTACCTGTCTGACTAAAAATCGGATCAAATTTTTCCAAAAATTGTCAGATAAGAGGGGCGGGTCACCTGACCACCCCTTTTCAGGACACCCACCGGTCTCAACACGCCTTGTCAGGGACGGAGGAAACAATAAGTCTAAGGAAGGTTATTCAAAATAATATTCACAACTGTTAAAGGAAATAAACGAAAATAAAATCTTAAACATTTGTAGGATTCCTTAGCTGCTACATGAATCGTGGGAGACGTCATTAAATTTGTAGCATTAATCTAGTACACGTTACTCGCTAGATGAAAACCCTATTGGGAGGGTAATAACAAATCATCCTGGTCTCTTGTGAAGAGTTGTCAGATTGGCATTCGTACCACATCTTCCTTTTTATAAAGTATTGTTCCTTTCGGTTGCACCTCTTGAAAACTAAAGTCGTGTCTGTATATTTATTACAATTTTCAACAAGAAAAGTAAACAAATTTTTAAAGCATGGATGCATAACGCACACTCTTTAAATAGAGCAAAATAATTTCCCATAAAACTAGATACATTGTATGTATATAGCATTTTTACACCAATCAATATAATTAATATAAAAATCCACAGTTTGTTAGAAAGGTCAAACTTTTAATTTTCTTCATTTTCAAAATGCATATCATTGATGCGTTTTGTTTTAATCTGTGTCAAAAAAGCGTTTACCAGAACGTAATAGGTGTTTGCACATAACGTAATAGGTGTTTGCACATAACGTAATAGATGTTTGGACATAATGTAATAGGCATTTGCACATAACTTACATGGTGTTTGCACATAATGTAAGCGGTATTTGCACATAACGTAATAGTGTTTGCACATAATGATGTAGTTTTTAGACATAACTTAATAGGTATTTGCACATAACGTAATAGGTGTTTGCACATAAGGTAAACGATGTTTGCACATAAGGTAAACGAGGTTTGCACAAAACGTATTAGGTGTTTGCACATAATGTAAAAGGCATTTGCACATGACGTAATGAATGCTCTCAGATAGTATCAACTGTTCGGCAAAACGCATAGGAATTATACCATGATGTATTGTGTTTTTCACCGAAGATACATATGTATAAACACAACATAACGCCAAAAGACTATAATATCATGAGATTTACATAGAACAAAGGTGTATCAAAACAAAAACTTTAGAACATTTGACATAACAATAACACTTGAGACAGGATGCAATTATTAACTGACTTACCTAAAAGAAGAATAGACACAGCACAGATAAAATATGACAGAATGTATAGGTGGTTGATCATAAAGTTTCGAAGTATTCACAGAATATATAGACGTTGCGCACGATATTGGTGTCACTTTGGAAGTATGGGTTAGAAGGCGGGTTATTCAAATTCAAGCTCTTATCCTATACAATAAATATCCATGTTATGCATATCATTCGAAAGGAAATAAACCACAGAAATCCATTACATAGATGATTTTGTGCTTTGTCTATTTTTTAATGAAAAACTTTGCTCATTTCGATGCCTATAACGTCATTTCAAGGGTGTCCCGCTGTTACAATTTTGTTTTATGTGAGTCTTTAAAATCCCAGTGCGGATTCATTAGTAAGTAGAATGGTTAAACATTTTGCAATTGTTTTGTATACATTTAACTTAAAATGAAGTAACAGACCTTTTTAACTTTTAAGAGAAGGAAGATCGTCAAAAGAGTTTAAATAAAAAAGAGAAAAAATGTCCCAATTAGCTGCTCAATCCGTAAATTTTTTTTCTGTCTTCATTTTCATAAGATATAACGGACGAAAATGGATTTTAATAATATCAGAAAAAATATACATGTCCCAAAGAAGCTATCTGAAGTCATCATTAAGTAACTGCGGTCTTATTTTAAAAACATCGTCATTTTTCCCGTGTCCAATAAAATGTCCCGATGGACAAAATGGCACAAAGAATAATTCGGAGGCTTTTTATCAAACGAAATTCTACTATATCTCAATTTTTTAACACCTGTTAACTGAGATGAATGGAAAATACATTTAATTTCTTTTAAAACGATATGATATGTACTTTTGTTTGAATTGCAGTTAGAAAATCTGAAACGATCTAAGATGTCCAATGAAATGTCCCCGTAACCGTAATTTGACGTTCGCGTTATAATAACGTTAAACTGTATACGAATTTTCTTGCATATTTGTCATAACATAATTGCATGATATGGTCTGATCTATATAGAATAAAGTTCTCGTTTTAATGCATTAAAATACAGATCTGCATTAATTCATGCATATAAGATGTCGAAATATTTAACTCGGATATTTCATAAAGACAAGGCCCCAGAGGTATAACAAAGAGATAACTTACTAATGACCACACTCCCACTTTATAAAAGCAAGATACATTGAAAAAGAAAATGCGATCAACAGTGAGATCTTCTTAATCATCCTCCTAAGCCAGATAGTATCTGTAATTCCTAGCGTTGCTATTAAAAGATTCGAAGCTATACACATGAATGAAAATTCTCACAAAAAAAATTATGAGAAAAAGTACACCTTAGTCGTGAACATTTCAGTAAAACGTGCACTCATTTTTTTTGTCGCATGGACTCATTTAACAAAACAGTTTATCAGAGAAATACTTGTATGTCATAAACATTTCAGTATAGCTAACGATCATTTTTTATCTACTGTGAGTAGAACAATTCCTAGTCATCTACCTAGCAATATGTGTTTGAAAATAAGGTTATTACATTTAGAAGTAGTGTGGCAGAATGAAGATTATTTTCTCGAATCTCCAACAGAATTGCCTGGTACATAGGCATGTCATGAAACTAGTATATTGAAATGAAACTTTTCTTTTACCATAATTTGAGAAAGAACGAAAGAGAGAGAGTGAGAGAGTAGTTGTCCGACATATATGATGGATGGCACACAAACATGTAGCAGCTAGCTCCAAGGTATTAATTTACAGACACTCCCAACTCATTCTAGAAAAAAAATCAACCAATCAATCTGCGGTGTAAAGTAGATCTTTTTTTTTTTTATCTTCGCAGAACGCCACAAAACATAGCTTGAATTTTAATTTTTACATCGCGATGACCGTGAGGGCATTCCGATGTATTGTTGCCATAGAGTTTTGACTTTCGTTTTTGACTGGTAACCGATCGTATAAATACCCGGATATCATCGAGTGCAAAGTAACATTTCTTATCGCTTGGTATAAATTCACTTCTTCAATGAATACTCATAAGAACAGAAATTTATGATACGAAAATATTATGTTGTTACAAATATTTATATGCATTAAAAAATGCACATGTACAGAAAAATTGTGTTAACGCATGCGGAAGAATATCACTAGAAAGTTTTAATTGGGAAATATGAATGTTTACTCAAATCCAATCTATTGGAAAAATCGAATTGTTATAGAAGAGTGTCCACCATGTACTTGTACTGCACTTTTATTAGAATCGTAGAATAGAATGATATACAATTGGATGAAAATTATACATACATGTATCTGCTTTATACAATTATAAATATAATATAAAACAACAAACCAGAGTATAGTTTTACGTATTTGTATCGCCACAATATGATAGATATTAAAGCAGTGAAGTTGAATTCCTTCCAAAAAGATTGAAACCGAAACGTAAAAATAATCAGATGAATGTCAAAGAAGATTTTGTGTAAACCGATACTCAGTTATATGTTGAAAATGGAAGCGCGGAACCAAAAATATTGTACAGTATAAAAAATGCATGAAATGCATTCCTGACGGTCCATAGTTGTTCGCTTGAGAAAACACTGAACTATGTAAACATGCACATATAGCAGTTACTTAAAAAAATCACATCTACATGTAGTAAAAAAAAAAGTTGTATTATTCAAAATCGGATTTCGACCTTCTGGTAATCTGTGATGTAGGTATTGGTCTGTGTAAAAGTTTTTCCATACTTTGCCAAATTCTATAATTTCAAATATTTAAAAAAAAAAAGTATTAATTGCCGACCCTTTTTTGAAGCTTGAGTTTGTGAAAAAATATCAGATGAAAGGATAGCTTGCAAAATATGTGTCCGAAGGCAAAAACAAAACAAAACAGAATCACGGTTCTCATTTTCACAATAAAGTAGAAGATGCGGCCGTATAAGACCAATTAATAATTTCTATATGCAAACAACAATGAGCAAAACCCTTACCTTATAGTCAGCTATGAAAAGCCCCAAAATGACAAATGTAAAACAATTCAAACGAGAAAACTAACGGACTGATTTATGTACAAAATGTGTAAATTCCTACATAACATTAATTTTCTTAATTATTTGCCTGGTAAAACAATCCTGATTTAAAAAAATAAACAATGAAAACGTTTTCTTTTTAAAAATAATAATTTAGACCCCGACCAACTTTAAATTATTGAAAGTTGGTAACGGCAGCATAAGAGCACGTATTTCTTTTTCAAACATTTTATAAAGTTTTTTTTAGAGATTTTTTAAATAATGATATAGTTAACATTTTCCATAAAATCCGGATTGATGTTAAGATTGTGGACTTACTTATACGTTAAAATAAATAATATGAATTGTAATGTAATTATAAGTCACTGTTTAAGTAAAATTAAATAAAACCAAATTTTTGGACTTTTATATTAACGTTAGTATACAGTATAATAGTCCCAGGATTAAAGTGTTGATAGAATAAGATTATGAAAAGAAAAATAGCTTGCGATATACTACCTACATCTTTCACATAATCAAAGACAAATCAAGAAGCATATGAATATTAATTGAGGGAGCGAAATTACCAAATTACAACAAACATATATAAACGTGTAATTGGGGAAAAGAGACGAAACAAGATACGAAATATTTACAATTTCACTGCAAGATAGGAGACGTCTTCTGGCAGAGAGAGCATTGCTTAATTTTAAGAAATAGAAGAAACTGATTGTTGAAGGCCGTACAGTGACCTATAGTTGTTAATTTCTGTGTCATTTTGATCTCTTGTGGAGAGTTGTCTCATTGGCAATCATACCACATCTTCTTTTTATATATTTAAATCATTTTACAAGACATCAAATTGTCATTTTGTGCTATTGTTACAGACAATTCTTCGCAAAAATTAAAAATTGTTCATGTATCTAAAAAAAAATTTTTAATTCAATGGAATTTTGCATTTGCACCGCGGCTTGAAAAAATAAAACCATTTAAAGAAGCAACTTCGAACATCTCTTTACTTTAAGCGGCATTTTCACAGGAGTAGAATATAAGGTCAACGTTTGAAACTGTCCCTGGAACAACGTCAAAATCGTCGTTTTATTAGGAACGTCGTGTAACGCAAAGTGGCACCAATACCGTGCGTAACGTCACAGTAGTTACAGCATAATGTAATGCATATTTTACACAACAAAGTTTAGTAATGACATATCATACAATTGTTTGACCAAACAAATTACTAATTTTACATAACAAAGAGATGCCGTGTCAGGAAATAAAGGCATCTGCACATAACATAAAGAAGAAATGACAGGACGTAAAGGCAAATCGACAAAACACATTAAATATTTACACTATAAGACAGTTCCGGAGTTCCATATATACGGGTCAGTAATTCCTTATGGGGATTCGAGCTTCGCTATCACCCCATATGGAATTTACTGACCCCGTATATATCGTATTAGGTCACTAACACACCATGTAACTAATAGTACCAGCTCGTCAATTTTTACAGACTTATCCATTACGATTATAAATGATATCTCGGACGTACGAAAATATACTCGACTTGAACATGAATAATATATTTGACCCTGGACGCTAGGCTACAGACAATATCAATCAACCTACATTATATATTAACAGTATGCTCTTCCAAGAAGAGAACTTCTCATAGTTTTCATTATAAAGTATATGAATCAGTCATATTAATGTTGGTTGAAGCCGTTGAATAGTTTTGTTTAAAATACAAACCATCACGAACTACTGACTTTCGTGACGGTTCATTATTATGGATACAGAGAGGAAATGATGACACACTAAAATTTTGTATTCATCGTGTTTCGGTATTGCTGTCATTTTTATTATACAATCCGTCCTGGCATAGAAATATTATTGATTTACAATGATATCATATATCTTTACATGATAAAGTGAAAATATGGTCAGTTTTGATTGATGCGGACAAATAATTTTGTTATACCAGTCAGTCTGAGATATCAAAACTACTTAAATTTGTTTACAATTCAATACTATGAATAAAAAGAGGACATGCTGGAACTCTAAATCGATGCAAACAAATTTTGTAGTCATTTTTTTCCAATATTGCTGCCATTTGTATCATACAGTTCATCCTGACATCAAAATATAACTACGATGTAGTTTACTATGCGGCTATATAGATTTACATGATAAAGTGCAAATATAGTCAGTTTTGGTTGATGCGGTCAAATAATTTTGTTTTACATGTACCATTCAGTTTGAGATAAAAAATGAAAAACAACGTTTATGATTCAATATTTTGAATAAAAAGAGGTTATGCTGGTACTCTAAATTGATGCAGATTTTTTTTTTGCAGTCATTGTGTTACATTATTGCTGTCATTTGTTTTATATATTCCCTCCTGGAAAAAAAGAAGTTACTGATTTACTATACGGCTATATAGATTTACATAATATAGAGCAACTATGGTCAGTTTTGGTTGATTCGGTCAAATAACTTCGTTATACGAGTCAGTCTGAGATAGCAAAACTACTGAAATTTGTTTAAGATTCATTATTTTGAATAAAAAGAGGACATGCTGGCACTCTAAATTGATTTCCCATGGATTTACGTAAATTTTCAGAAAAACATTTCACTACACTCGTTAATTTAGTATACTTCAACAACACTTTAGTTAAAATAATAGAATGCCCGCTCAAAATTAAGACAGAGAAAGTTAGAACAGTTGCTATTTAAGGATTGGATGACTGTACTCTTTTACCATCAAATAACATGGAAACCGAATGAAATATGTATTAAAAGTGATGTTTTCTGCATTTTAATTCATATTGATGATATTTCAGTTAGAATGCACATATTTAAGACATGCACGAGAAAAAGTTAAATTATTCAAAAAGAAGTATGCAAATTGATAGAGGATTTTAGGTATAGATGTATGAACTGCAATCAAAGATCTGCAAATTAGAAGTTTTTAACAGATCATTGAAAGACGCCACATCCGAATGTGGTATGATTTTTAAGATAAATGAATAGAACCGATTGAGAATTGGAATCATAGATTTTTTGATAAGGGTCGAAAAGAAGAATGAAAACGTATACCTGGAAAGGGTGATAAAAAAAGAGAAAAATTAGATGAAGGTATCTTCAAGATTGTTCAAGTTATTACTTAATTGTTTAAAATTCTAGTTCTACCCTAAAACATGTTTTTAGAAGTAGATGGATGCTATATTCGTTATTGTCATTTGGACTAACCATGTGTCAATCAAGGCACACCTACATATAGAGGAAAGTAGTTCCATCAATTAGATTCCTCCACCAGTATATTCACAGTTCAACTTATGGTTCAAAATATTGTGTTTATAACGTTATGTTATTTAATATACATGTTTACACACTGTTTACACTGTAAAAATAAGTTGATGCAATCAGTAAAAATTTTAATAGACTTTAAAACTACTAAAAGAGGGAGATCCATGTGGACCCCCCCCCCCCCCCACATATATATACATATATATATATTTATATATAAGTACGTCTGAGTCAGTGACAACTCTACAACAGATTTATCCATCGGATCACCAGCAATGATGGTGATCCATGGCTGTGTACATTATGTATATACAACTCGTCTTAACATCAACCCAACAATGTTAGATCTGTAAATTTGCATTTGCATATATACAAGTCTAAATTGAAAACTACGTTCAAACCTATGATTGCGTTGGATAAAAACTGCAATTTTTATACGTGTGCATGTAATACAAATTTCGTTGTAGAAGGGTCTAAATACAGCACAAACAACATTTTCCAAAAGACAAAAAAAAAGTGAAAAAGTATATTTAAACAAAACGCATTTGACTAACAGGTCGAACAACTGATGTTCTTTAACCCTGCTGACTGCCATTGGCGATTGCCAAATAAAATTGATCACAAGATGTAACAAAATGGATCTTAATATAACTTTCAATACTAAACAGAAAACAATTAACTAGTGGCCAATATGTTATGCCACAAACATAAGGTGTCAATAATTTTTGTACACCAAATCCGGATTTCGACAATTAATGTCTCTTCAGTGATGTTAGGGATCGAAACGGTATTTGGAAGGCCATATATAATTTACCCTCATTTTTAGATAGACTCTTGAATTTTAAGAGTCAATAGGATGAATGGATCATATAAACCGGAGAGAAAATATGATACAAGCCCAAACGAAAAAATATAAACAAGTCTAAATTGAAAACTACGTTCAAACCTATGATTGCGTTGGATAAAAACCGCAATTTTTATACGTGTGCATGTAAAACAAATTTCGTTGTAGAAGGGTCTAAATACAGAACAAACAACATTTTCAAAAAGACCAAAAAGTGAAAAAGTATAGTTAAACAAGACGCTTTTGACTAACAGGTCGAACAACTGATGTTCTTTAACCCTGCTGACTGCCATTGGCGATTGCCAAAAAAAATTGATCACAAGATGTAAACAAAATGGATCTTAATATAAATTTGATACTATACAGAAAACAATTAACTTGTGGCCACGATGTTATGCCACAAACATTAGGTGTCAATATTTTTTTTGTACACCAGATCAGGATTTCGACAATAAATGTCTCTTTAGCATGTTTAGTGATGTTAGGGATCGAAACGGTACTTGGAAGGCCATATAAAAAGTACCCTCATTTTTAGAAAAAGTACATTCATTTTTAGATAGACTCTAGAATTTTAAGACTCAATATAGGATGAACGGATCATTTAAACCGGAGTGAAAATATGATACAAGCACAAACGAAAAAATATAAACGAGTCTAAATTGAAAACTACGTTCAAACCTATGATTGCGTTAGATAAAAACCGCAATTTTTATACGTGTGCATGTAAAACAAATTTCGTTGTAGAAGGGTCTAATTACAGCACAAACAACATTTTCCAAAAGACCAAAAAAGTGAAAAAGTATATTTAAACAAGACGCATTTGACTAACAGGCTGACTGCCATTGGCGATGGCCAAATAAAATTGATCACACGATGTAACAAAATGGATCTTAATATAAATTTAATACTAAACAGAAAACAATTAACCTGTGGCGACGATGATATGCCACAAACATAAGGTGTCAATATTTTTTTTGTACACCAGATCCGGAATTCGACAATAAATGTCTCTTCAGTGCTGTTAGCGATCGAAACGGTATTTGGAAGGCCATATAAAAAGTACCCTCATTTTTAGATAGACTCTTGAATTTTAAGAGTCAATATAGGATGAACGGATCATATAAACCGGAGGGAAAATATGATACAAGCACAAACGAAAAAATATAAACGAGTCTAAATTGAAAACTACGTTCAAACCTATGATTGCGTTGGATAAAAACCGCAATTTTTATACGTGTGCATGTAAAACAAATTTCGTTGTAGAAGGGTCTAAATATAGCACAAACAACATTTTCCAAAAGACCAAAAAAGTGAAAAAGTATATTTAAACAAGACGCATTTGACTAATAGGTCGAACAACTGATGTTCTTTAACCCTGCTGACTGCCATTGGCAATAGGAGATAGCAGGCTTTCTCTTGGTAAAACCAAACTACCTTCGTGTAGTATTTTGCTGATAATTTTTTTTCTTATTTGTGATGTTGTTTCACACAGTAAGATAAAATGTTCAATGGTTTCAGTAGCTTTATTACAGAGTCTACACATCGGATTTGTTGCATAGTTTTGAATATTCCGCTTTATTAGATTGCAGTATGTAGGTTCAAGTGACTAATTTAGAGCAAATCATTAATGGACAATTTCTTTATCTCAGTTTGCACTTGTTGTTTTAAGTAAGGATACCTTAAAGATATCTTAGTGTTGAGTGCCCCTTCATTTTGGTCTCTATGGCACCCTCCCAGTACTTGTAAATCTTTTTGATTGTAAACCTTTTCTATTCAATTTTTGTTAATGACTTTTCAAGATACTGTTCTAACTCTACGATGTCATATTTGCCACATATCTTTTTCAGATCAATAAACCAGCTATTGCTTGAGTAAGTTTTAATTTAGTTGACGTTCCGCTATTCTACACTCTAAGGACGATCTTTCAGATCTGGTTATATTCTCAAATAGTGTAAGAATTTTGATATGGATCTCTGCTTCAAGTAGGAGCAATCCTGATAATAAATAGACAGCTGGGTCAGCCACATTTAGGTTGAGAGATAAAATCTGTTAAATCCACCTTGTATGTTGTTTATTGATAAGATCTAAATTTTTACCTGATGGTATCAAGACATCTAGGGCGTAGATCAAAACTGGTAAGATATATGAACTTAGTAGAGTTCAAAGGGATTGTTGGATATCAAAGCAACATTGTCTGCACAGGTCGGCGCACAACAGTTTATATTTCCAATTTTGGCTCTAAGTCCAGAGTTGCTCAGAATTTGTAGTAGAGGGTTGATATAAACTGTGTAGGGATCAGCGCTAATCATGCTAAAGGCTTCGCCTTGTCTTACACCTTATTCAATATTGAATAAGCGATTTGACATTATATTGCCCCATTTTACACATGCAGGATGTTGCATTTTCATATACATTGCTGATCAGTAGAATAGATTGATGTGAGAAACCAATTTGGAAAAGACGTCGTATTAGGTTTTTATGAACTACAACATCAATAGCAGATTTTAAATCCAATTATGCAACATAGGTTGATATCTTTATTTTCTCATTCAAATTCTTCAATGCACAGTTTACATAGCAATGAAGTGGATTTTGCTGTGAAGCCTGTTTGGCAGTGGGTTTTGATGTTTGATTTTATTGTTTTTCTCTTCCTTTGATTATAATCTCTATGATCTTCGAGTACGTTTGTGTTGCATTGATATGACGGTAATGTTTAGCATTCTTCATGTCACCTTTGTTTTTGAATACAGGGAAAAGGTGCCAATATTGAGTAAGTTTGGTATATAGCAGTGTTCAAAACTGGTATTCATTAGAAGTTGAAGATACTCTAGAAGTGTTTCGCTGTCGTGAATGAAATTGTAAGCAGTAATAGTCTATGGCTTTATTTGTATTTAATTTTTTGACAGCATTTTTCAATTCTTGGATTGACATTTTTTCATGTGAATTATTTTCCTTAGGTATCTTTAATTTTAGTTATGTTTCATCTTCTTCTACTTCTAAACGATTCTGATAGTCAGATATTTTCGCAAAATCTCTAAAAGGCTTTTTCCATCCTTCCAATACACGTTCAGATGTTTGATATGTTTTATTTTCTACTATAAGTTCTTCAATAAATCTACCCATCACTTCACTACTGTTTTCTAGTTAGTTTATAAAATAAGGCAGTGTCACTGGATTTAACATCCAAGATTTGTTGTCGAGTACTAATCTTTTCTAGCGCTTGCTCGATCTCTTTTCTACATAGTTTCCTAGCTTAAGATAGAAGTTACCAGGTTCTTTTAGTCGACTATGTTGTTTCCATACAAAGAAGGCAGCTTTCATCCTTTTCACAGCTGGTTAAATTTCATCATTCATTAATGGTAGTTTCTTCTTTTTGCTTGCCCTTTCGTTTTCTTGGAGCGATGTTTGAGATTGTATGTGATAATATTTGGTTCAGTTCACCAAACACTCTATAGTCAGCCTTGTCCACCATATTCCAGTTAACATTTGAGTTGTTCTTTCAACTTCTTATAGGATATATCACATTTCAATGACAACATCAGTGGAATATGGTCAGAGACGTTGCTATATATTTCCTGTTTTTCACCAGTGACAACATTTCCCTTATAATGGTGTTGAAATAAATGTAATCTATTGCAGACATGGCTTGGCCACCTCGGTGTATAAAAGTAATTCCACATTCAACTGTGATATGGCTGTTTTTCGTTGAGAAATGGTTGAACTATATATATTTTGATTAAAGTATCCACCTATTATTAATTGATGAGAGTTTTTAAAGGTTTCAAAAATTTCATGAAGGTGGTCTAAACATTCATTGAGTTCAGTAAAGTGGTTGTTAGAGCACCTTCATGATAGGTAAACATGTATAAATATACTAGTAGTTTTGGGATTTCCTTAAATTTTCATACATTGAATTCTCACATTTCCTAGTTGCAGCGGAGTAATTATATCGTCAAACTTAATGGCCACCTTCGTAACCTCGAGACATATGATTTGGTGGAATGGGATTATACATATCAACCGCTTTACCAGATCCATTGAAATGTTTATGTAGTTCTTGTCGTAGATGTATTTGACAATCAAAAACCAATGTTCTTTGATAAGCATTATATAAATCTTATTCATGTTATTCTCGATCTCTTGAATAAGAGGCACAGTAGTTAAAATATGTTTACAATTAAAATCTAAAACTCTCAAGATAGCCTTCTCTTTTACTGTATTACATCTGTTCCTAACATTAAAAGACTGACATAACATAAACACAAATTATAAAGAATAATGAAGCTTATTCACTTTAGATTTGAACACTTGATGTGTATTAATGTACGAGTAAAAATTTGACGATACGAGTAAAAAAAAACCAAGAGTTACGCACGTTCAACAAAACATCGTTACCTCCGACTTTTGTCACGGGACTAATGTCTTGACCTTAATAGCCATTCAATCTTTGCCGAAAATTGTTTGCTGTGCAACTGATAATTTTGCCTAGAGTAGCTATTCTCCCATATAAAGCGAATAAAATTTGCAAGCATTTAATATCAACACAAACAATTTGTAAACAGTCAAAAAGAGTTGTTTAGTTGATTTAAATAAAGATGTTGACAAAGTTGCTAGATGCGGACCGCGAAGGAGACTTAACAAATAAACATCTCAATACACAGTTATTCGAGTATTGCTATTTGCTTATAATAGTAACAGAATATCAGGAGACAACATTATATTCTACGACGACACAAAAGGACCTTTATTTCTATTATAGATTATCAGACTAATATGTTAATGTACAAACTTGGCACGGACGTCTTATTATTCACTCTCGTAAGGATATTTGTTATCCCGTATAAGAAAAGTATAAAATGGCATGTTATACAAAATGGAGACATTCTAGTTATAAATCCCGAGTTTTCCCTGTTAACCTTAATTTATCTGTCTTTGTCAATATATTCACCTATAATGGAATTTAACTGCTTGATTCCTTCATGCATGCTTTATGGCCCGTGGCAGTTATTTCAAACAGAGCTATGTCGAGTATAAATTTCCAACAAAGAAGCTAGGTTTGGTAGGTGGTACAATCGTAATGAATGGCAAAGAGAGACTACCCCTTCAAAAAACAAAGAATGTTGTTTAGGGGATTACATTTCGGCTTTTATGCAGTATAAATACAGACACCAATAGAATATGAGAGTGCAAAACAGAAAATAGAAACACATAATAATTACTTCAGCTTAAGAAAGTTAAGCCGTGTTGTCATTGTGGATTAATCTTTACCGATAAGGTACTTCAGTGTTAGAAGCATCTAGTCTGGTTTAATGTGCACAATCGAGAAATGAAAAATTACCACACAGTCTTCATCAAATGCCTTCAAGTACAAGATCATAGATTAAAGCGGAACGAACATATTATTTGTTATGTTTTTTGACTGTTTTGACGCTTATATTTTGCATTAACATGTACATTTATGTATATATTATAAATGTAGACTAGCGTTCTTCTTTATTTTTGAAAATGTTATCGATTAGGTATTCCGCGATATATATAAAATACATGTACACCATAATATGTGCATTGACGGTATGGTTCAACCCATAAATCACTCACTACATGAGTGTAGAATAGAGTGTTGCATATCTGAACGATTAAATCATCTTTTTTTTTTTAATTTACTACATATATAAAAAAAAAAAACAGCTAAAGTATTTCCTTCTGATACATTTTGCGAAAGAGGTCCTGTGAAGACATTTTTTAATATATTTTTATAATTATTATATCGGTAACAAATATGTAGAAGATTTAATAATGAATATTTGGATGCGCATGTACAAGTTGCAATTGAAATTGAAACACACTGTACATACTATACATGTTTTATGAACACATGTTTTAGAACGTTAAAGATGTATTCAACAGAGAGGTTATGTATTTTTTTTTTTGGTCCTTATTTTTCTTTCAGAAACAAACATCAAATGATTGAACTAAATGTACGACTTACGATTATCAAAGAATAGTATGAATGTTTTAGACAAACTAAGTATTTGCTCTTGATAAGTACATGTATTATAGGTAGATATATAAGAATTTAAAGAGAAAATAGAATATGTAAACATTGTAATATAAATGAGGTTGATGATGAAACCTACTTTTTCATAAAAATGTAAAATTAATAAATCTTCACATAATCAGCTTTAAAAAGATATAAATAATATATGTCCAGAATACTTTAAATTGTCTGAAACAGATATATTACAATTGCCTTGATCTTCATTTGATATTATGCAGCTTACTGGTCCTGTTCCGTTCATTAAAAGGTGATTTGCACTGAGAGGAGTGGACACAACACCTGCATAATATTACTGTTTTTACAATTTATATAATGATGTTTATAATGATATAATTTTTGCATTGTTCATATATTTGTACTGTATTGTTTATATATGCCTTCAATCCCCAGGCGTATAGATGTGCAGTTCATTAATAAATAAATATATTATTATGTTAAATAGGTTGGAGATATATTTATTGCCTATATTGATCATCTGGTGCATATAAATTGGTTCTTTAAATGTTGTTAAGGCAGCTTGTTTATTCAGCCACCACACGTATTATATACACCCATGGGGTCCTTAGCCCTATTAGGCGTATGGTATTTACACCTAGAAATTATTATCAATCTGAAATGACAGTTTTCCATAATATTGGAGAGGGCAATCAACGATTTCATCATATGTTTGTTGAAAATCCTGATAAATTAAAGGTATCAAATTTCATTAGACAACGTCTTGGTGTATGAATTAATACGTGTACTTACCACGTATTACTTATTTGCCTTGTGAAAACGATACTTCCCCACAGGAAACTTAGCGGATATTTTTTTTTGTATATATATATCGGATATGTTTACTAAATTGTTTTACATTTTAAGTACGCCTTATTATATTTATGAAACTGCTTCGAATATGTTTGGGCGAACAAACTTTAATATTAAGCACCTTTTTGCTTCACTGATTTAAAGACACTTTGCTGGTCCCATTACAGATGCGCTAGCTAAATCTTTCACTTACATGCTTACAATTCCATTATATATGGACAATGTGTGAACAAAACATAAAAGGGTAAAAATGATTAAAAAAGATTGGGTACAGCAGTCAACATTGTCACTATAATGAACTTTGTGTGATTGTTGGCTTAAATTATAATGTTATATATAATCATAAATAAAGTCAACAGTAGTATACCGCTGTTCAAAACTCGTAAATCGATGGACAAAAAACAAAATCGGTGTAACAAACTAAAACTGAGGGAAACGCATTAGATATAAGAGGAGAACAACGACACACTTAAAATGTCAAACACACAGAAACGGACTAAGCATTAGACAAAATCCGATGAGAATAACAAGTATAACATCAAAACCAATACATGAATTTGGGATAGAAAAGTACCGGGACACGTCTTATAGTAATGTGAATTCACACTCAAATATAAAAGAAAACAAACGACACAACGTTAAAATGTAACACACACAGAAACGAACTATAATATAACAATGGCCATACTCCTGACTTGGTACAGGACATTTTTTAAAGAAAAAGGTTGAACCTGGTTTTGTGGCATGCCAAACCTCCCGCTTTAATGGCAATGCTAAACATAACATTAACATGACAACATAGCATTACAGGACTTCAATACAAATAAATAGGAGAACATATTAGACAAAGAAACACATGAATAATAGCTAACAAAAGGCATCAGGTTTAAAATTCAATACGCCAGAAGCGCGCCTCGTCCACACAAGACTTACCAGTGACGCCTAGATATAAAAGTTCGAAATTCAAAACAAGTACAAAGTTTCACAGTACTGAGGATCAAAAGTTCAAAAAGGTTGTGCCAAATACGGCTAGGGTTTTCTGCTTGGGATAAGAACACCCTTATTATTTAGAACAATTAATGCTATTGCAAACAGTTAATTTTATCAAATGAATATAAAAGATATACATGATAAAACTGAAGTATTAACTAATTACAGAAAACAAAAACCGGATACGTAACATAAACGAACACAAAAAATAGACACATCCGACTTAGTGAAGGCCTCAACGCAAAAAGTAAATTTTAAACTAATAAAATTCTTATTCTTATTCTATAAAAACAAAAATGACTATTAGTACAGTGACCAGACACAATATTTTTAAGATTTAATCGTCAAACAAACTATATGGCTATATTATATATCATTGGATTTGGAAAAATTAGTACTTTTGAAATATCGATGTCGTCAAAAATAAATGTGGTAACAGTTTTGCATAAATTAAGGTCAAAGATCAAATTCTGTTATTTTTTTTTTTCTTCAATATTTTCAAAATTTTCAGATATATACAGCAATTTATGTTAAATTTTAGAAAGAGACATTTTCTCAAATCAATTAGCAATGAATTATCTTGAAAAATGTAAAAAAAAAATTATTTATTATTATCGATTTATTCTGAAAGTTGGCGTTTTTCAAACACTTGTTCTTTTATACAAAATCAACAAATATTCTGTTTCAGTTACAGTAGTTACCTTACCGGATGACATTCAACCTCAGCAATAAATGATATATATTATTTTTACCTGAAGCCTATTATCATGAAAGCGTACTTTGCAAAAGCTCATTCATGTAATTAACCAAAACTCAAAACCACTCAATACCCCAAAAAAAGTTACAATTAAAAATCCAACCAAAGAGATCCACACAGCAGAATTAAGCCAGGAGTATCTTCTGGTTCATCTGTCAAGGAACATAATTCTGACCTTTAACGGGAGCAGTGCTCCAAACATACAATGTTTTATTGTGAACAAACACATGCCTTTTTACATGAAGATTTTCATTACAGGAATACACAAGCTCCTGCAAGATTTCTGCTAACATAATTATGCCCTTTAAAACACACGGGGTTTAATGAATCATTTAACTCTCGCCAACAGTATACTAAAGATGACGGAATATGGGTTTAGCAATGTGTAATGCGGTTCAAATTTCAGTTTGAAACGAAACACATATAATATGCTGTTTCAGTGCCGCTTTACAGAGAAGTTAACTAACTTAACTTACATCTTTACTGGTGGCAAGCTTGACGTGCATTGTATAAATAAATATATGATGATGGAATGATTTGAAGAGATTTTTCTGCTCATAAAGCTTTGAAATTAATGTTCATGCCCAAACAAGGGTTTCATCTTTGTCAATATTACCAAAACTCTGCAAACCACTGTCCTTCAAAGTCTTGTAGACAATTTGTTTACTTACTCCAAACACAGACGGAGTAATGTCGCATCCGGTAAATGCATTTAAAGCAGGCAAATTGTTGAGGAAAGACAGGCACATAGTTGATGAATGGGTAACAATCTTCGTCCTTCCTTTACAATGCTTATATTCCCTATCTGCACCCACAACTCGCTAGTATGTGACATATGTTTGTAGTATTCACAAAGGTCCGCATAATTTTTCTTTTCCCATTTCTCTAATCTTCGTATTAAAGTTTGAGGCATGGAGAATCATAATTATGAATATATATATTTGTTTTCTGTAACAGAAAGAAACTTCTTCCAGTCAGGAATACTTCTCCCTTCAATAATCTGATACACTTTAATGGAAGCTGTAGTCTTTGTGCGGCCTACGTTTCCTTTCAGCAGACTTTATAGAGTTGTTCATGGTGTAGCGGTCAAAAACATCTGCTACTGTGTGCGCTACAGAAAAGCATTGAGACAGATTTTTTTTAATAATGAGCTGCAAGATCACCGAATGTTCTACTTTTATTAACACCAATACATTGAACCAATGCCATACCATCTCTGATTTAAGTTGTGAGTGATGGTACAATGGAAGGTAGGGAAAGTGCACAATAGACTTGAGATTCTAATTGCTTCACCAAATCAGACTTGCATGATTTTCTCGTGGTGCCGTCATCATAAAAAAGGGAAATTGGAAAGAGACCTACAGGTTGCGACAGTACATGTTCTATTCTAACATCATCTTTACAGTTTGACCTAAAATCATTTCCCCCGATTTACATTTAAGGTTTGTTTTTGTGGTCATGTTTTCAAACGTTATTAGTTTTGACTTTGATATAGGACTATATAAACTCCTTGACTAAAGAACGAGAACTAGTGATGAAAATGCTAGACATACTCAAGCCTTCATCGACAGCGGTGAGCAAAGACTCTTGGATATCTCTTGTAACATGAATTCCAGAAGAGATATTGATAAGACATTAAGGATGGGATTCCACATCAAAGGGATTATTATAATAATACTAATAATAATAAATTCTTTATTTAAAGAGGGTAAACACAGTTAGTTACAATTACTAATCTTCCCTGAGGCCCTCAATACAAGTAAAAAAAATGAAATAATAATAATAAGAGAAAAAAGCAGACATACAACATATAAACACAATTGTATAAACATAATAGTTCAATGTACATGTACCATGATTAAAAGATATAAAACAGGATTAGTCATGGTTCATTTAGATGGTTCACAATGACAATAACATGTTTTTCATCTAAGTTCATTGCTGTTTGTTTTGTTTCCTCGTGTGAATTTGCATTATTTGCTGTAATTCCAGCCATTTCTAGTATTTTATAACCAAGGGATTCTATGAAATGTCTAGTAAGGGTCTATCTGACAAGCGCAGACTTTTAATTTGTTATGCCTACAGTGCCACCTGATCCCCTAGATGCTTTTAGAATGTTCTTTTAAACAGAAAAATGCTCCAAGGCCGAAAATATCCCAGTATTTAAATGTCAGTAATACAGCACAACCCCATTGTTTATATGTATCTATAAGAGGCTGTGTATGAGCTTCGAATAGCTCCGTCATATGAGCGTTAGGATTTGGGTTGAATTGCTGAAATAATGCTTCTGAGATAAATGAATTTCATATTATTGATTGATAAAGGTATGAAATATCATACACATGTTGATTATTTAACATTTTGTGTAAAAACAAGTGATGAAATTGAATTGAAATGTACTCTATTAAATGCAAAATATTTGTAGTGTTAAACTTTTACAAAAACTCTTTATTAACGGATTAATTTTATTAAACTTTATTTGTAATCGTTAAAACAAGGTGTAACAACAATGTATATAATAACAGGAATCATATTACGATCGAATGTTCTATTACCATGTAGACCTCAAAACTTTTCAAATTCGATTTTTGTTTCAAATAAACAAACGTACTTCAAATGCCCATTTTACAAAAATTGCACCGTACGATTTTTTGACGACAAGTCAAAATGATAAGTTTAACATTTGAACTACCAATACTGTGATTTTTAGCCGTATAGTCCGAATGACGATTAAACTCCTTAAATAAGCGACTTTTCCTTACTCGGTCACCGTACTATATAAAGAAAATGTAAAAACAGACCTTTAAGGTAAATGTGAACCTTGTGGCTTATATTCTTGTTTACAACTCATAATTAAACGTAGTTCAATATAAAAACTGAAAATGTATTAGTGCAAAGCATAACCTTAATACATATAATTAAAATTCATTTCATATTTAAGAAAATGGAACATTTAACTGGATTTTGCTTTGCAACTTTTTCTGTACTACAGAGGGTGCAAAAATAAATAAATCTTTCGTAAATTTGAAAATAAATAGGTTCCGGCAACAAAGAGCAAACATAATAACATTAACAAGATACACAGCAGCGTCTTAATATACGTTCTTTGAAATGACAAAGTTTGGACTTGTGTTCGTGACACAATCTTAGTATATATATGGCGTAAAACATGTAAAATACAGCAGCCATCACAAAAAAAAACATTGATAACCTAGTTGATTGTGTTTGTCAAGGTAAGTAACACAAGTGTTAAATATTATTGTTTTGTAGGTATTAATTTTGACAAATGAAAGTATTCTTTAACAGCTAATATTTAGGTGTGCATATGGAATAATCGTGGTAACTAAAAGCTGATGACCAGCATCAACATCATTTAACTTTATTCAAAGCAAAGGTTTTGCAATATAGATAATATAAAAACACTATTTATCTACTTCAAAACAAATCTAATTTCAACAATCATATTTAATCAGTGATATTGATAATAAAGAATATATTATAACGATGTCATGAAACAAGAAAAGTTACTCAATATTTGTTGTGAAAACTTTTGATTTAAAATGTTAATTTATTATTTCTTTATGATTTTACCAGGTCAAGAATATCACAGATGTTATCAATTCGGTTGAGGAGTTTGAGCCTTCGATTTAGAATTTTGAATACGGAATTTCCGTCTTGAATTCGTTATTTTTGTTATTTAACTTTTTGCATTAAAATGATTCTTGTTATTCTTTTTCCTCTTATCTACCTCCATTTAAACCGTTTCATACCAGTATTTTACTCTGTGGTTTGGAGGTGTTCACCTTCGTGAGGAACACTTAAACCAAAATGAAACGTTAAGATATGCATGTATATGATTAAAAAAGATACCTAAATTATTTAGCCAAATTTATCCTAGGTCAAATTTGACGAATGTTGTAATCAACGTGAGTGAATGTCTCGCTGAACAATGAAGTATGTGTTAAACTATGCTAAAGAATGGAAAATATATATAAAGGTGGAAATAAAGGGTGGCAGGTAGATGAAACTCGCACAAACGAAGATATACATGAAAAATGAACAACAAATTGAGGTCCGATTTGTATTGATCCAAACTCGTCAGTCGGTCCTTGAAGCAACGAAATAGCGCATCCGTTTTAAGACTGGCAACTATCCACTTTTTTATATGGGACAAGCTCTGACGTTCCACTGGCCCAGATTGTCTGGCAAAACATTCGTTGGGCGACAGAGTAGTATCGGACCTGTATTTAGCAACATGCAAAATCATAAGCTCAAACACATCTAACAAACGGATACCAACTGTCTTATTATGCCTTTGGTACAGACATGTTTTGTCATGTAGAACATTGTGGATTAAACCTGACTTTATAGCTAGCTAAATCACATTTGTAAGACAGTGACATTAAACTCAATTACAACTATGTGTAAAAAGAATAAACAGACATACATGTCATTGGTAAAAATGTCAAAATAGGGGTAACGTGGTCAACACGGTTTTTTCTTAATTACTATAAAAACAAAAAAAGTCATATAGATAAGGAACATTTGGAAAACAAAAAAACATGTATACCAAAATACGTCAAATGAATATTACTAACACATAAAAAGACTAACCGGTAAAAGTAATAATTTACAAAGATAAATGAAAGAAAACGTTAAGATGATGAACACTGCTAGTACCTAAACATATACTTAAAGACCATAGTTTACTATGTGTGAAGATGATACATAATATTTATCAAGAAGGCCTTAGTATCCTCAGATTAACGTTCTTGGATAAAGAACGAGACTTTCTTTGACATAACCCTTGTTCATAAACTTTCTGCTCAGACACTGGTGACGTTTTACAAAGACTGAGTAGCAGCTGCAAGCTCTTGAATCCCGAATAGGTTGAGAAATGTACATCCTGTATGCGAGTGAAGTTGGTATATTGCTACTATGGTGGGGATGATAGATAATTTAAAAGTTAAAGTCGTCTCGTGAGACAGAGGGATCCGTGTCTGTTCTTTAATTTCTGGTTCTGGATGATATATTAGAGAACATCGTCAATATATCTGAATATGAAATTAAAAGACGTAGCTTCTTTGATCTTTTTTGTTTAAGGTGTTCGAATTGGACTGTGAATCAAACGAAAATAAAAAGAGATGGACAAGGAGAGGTGCACATTTAGTTCTCATAGGAATGCCAAAAATTAGTTGAAAAACCCTACCTCTAAATTCAACAAATTGTATGTTTTCATTGATAAACTACAGCATACTGATTACGTGTTCCTCGGTGTAGCCAACGTAATTAAGCTATAGCGTATGTTACCATTTTTATTTTGAAAATCATTTTGGACTTATTTTTTTCAGACGATTTTTCAATTTCACATGGGGAATTGTAGTATACAGGGTTTAGAAATCTTAAGTTTTGATAGAGAAAAAGGTCGAGATTTAAAAGTATCCAGAAGTTCTTAATATTTTTTAAGAGTCCATATATAGTTAATAACACTACGCGAGTAAACACTTTTACAGTATCGCTAAAGACCAAATTTAGTTAACTGCAGATAGAATCTTTAGCAATCTTATGGACAATTCTTTCGTCAGATTTGCGGATGAACTAACACTGTATCGTTGTTTGCACAGCATTTTGCGAAGCTCATGTATCCAATACAAACAAGGTATAGAGTATCCCGATTTGCTGTTCAATGTAAAGTTCATTGGAGCTATAAAGGACCAATTATTCGTCAAAACCTTATCCTTGTCAAATGATAAATATAAAAAGAAGATGAATGCCAATAAGAGAACCCATTGACATCAACTCAACAATTGACAAAATGTAAAACAATTCAATGAGAAAACTAACGGCCTAATTTAAGCTCGCCATATTGAGGCACCATAATCAATGACTGCCCATACATTGTGTCATTACCATAAACGTGTTTCAAAAGCTTTGTTAAAGTAGAGTAACAAAAACCACCATTTGAATTAAATTTAGGAATCAATAATCCAAGAGCTCTATTTGAAGACTTGACAATAGCTTTTGCCATTAAATCATAATTTAAAAATTCTGTAGGATGTTAACCAAGGTAAGTACATTGTGTTATAATTTCAATATTATCATAACCCAGCTTAAATGTATTAATAGGCCTTGGAAATAAAGTTGTTCTAAAATGTATAATATTAGATTTACTAAAATTAACACTAATATCATTTTTATGACACCACATATGTTAAACATCTGAGAGCATCTGTAAGTCTGATTCATTTTTAGCAAATAAACCAATATCATCAGCATAGTCCAAAATACATAATTTCTCCTCCACTAGCGGAATACCAACATTTAAACTTTTAACCTCGTATACTGAATTGTTAATAAAAATATTGAATAAAATGGGCGATAACACACACCCTTGTTTTAGACCACATTGAACATCAAACCATTGGGTTAAATTCCCATATACTTTTAACACATGATTGTACTTTATAGTACAACGATATTGAGGCATTCAACATTTTACTACTTATTCCTATGGACTCAAGTTTACAAAATAATAAAAATCTGTTAACAGTATCATATGCTTTTTGAAATAAAAAAGCTGCAAAGTTGACAGTTAACACATTTTTCTTGTTTCATTTTTACTTGTAATTGTTGACACATGATCATGATGAATAGTACTACAATAACATGAATAAGACCAAAACCCATTTTGTTCATCATGTATTCAATTTAGTTCATCAAGCTTTACAGTTAATCTTGAATTCAGTACTCCGCAATAAAGTTTATACAAATTTGGCGCCAATGTTATTGCTCTGTAATACATCGGGTCTCGAGGGTCGGAAGTCGAACTCTTCGGTATCGGGATGATTATTCTTCTACTTCACAACTCCAGTATCATTTCGGTATTATAACAAATGTTGAACACTTGAGTAACGGCGGTTATAGCTGTCTCATTTTTATACATCTCCATCGGAATTTCATCACATCAAAGATATTTCCCCGCTTTTGGCAATTTTAAAACATTGAGAACTTCTTCATTCAATTTGGTTATTCCACTATCAAGAATATCATCGATAATAATGCATCTGCCTACATCATTTTTGGTAGCTTCATATAAAATCCAGAATTCAACATATTTGAAAAATCACTCTTCCATTTATCTAAAACAATTTTCGGATCGGTACATATTGAATTAGCTTCCATTTTCACTAACATTGGAATACTTTGCCTGTTGTTTCCTACTCAAATTTTCCCGATTTTCCCCCAAAATTCTTTTAATTTGGATTATCTTCTAAATTCTTTAATTCATCTTGCAAAGTATACCAGAATAAACGTTTGGAACGTTGACACGCTTTATTGAAATGTTTCCTCTTAACAATTATGACGTAACGTATTTGGTACAGGTTGCTTTAATCCATATTTTTTTGCACTACAAACACAAATCCATAAATAAGTTTGTTCCTCATTCCACCATGGCTATTTGCATCTACGGAGTTTGTTACTAAATCCATTGTTGTGACTTACTTGAGTTTTCAACGTCTAAAATAAGTTTGTTTAAGTCACAAATAGCTTCCGAGTTTAATAAAAAAAAAAGGAGAGATGTTTTGTAAAACTATGTCGTACTTTGTTTGCACAGATTGTTTGGTATTTTCACGTGTTCTTACAGGCACTAAAAAGTCTAATGACCTCTCCCATGATAACATTGATGGTCTGGAACAATTTCTGTTACGTCATACTTTCCTATACCATTTACAGTGTTGCCTAAAATACTTGCACGATTTTACACTAGACTTGTCAAAATCCTGTAACTTTTCGTAAGGTACTATACAATAATTTACTACAAAAGATACGTACGTAAAGTCGTTTTGAGTCATATTTCGGCCATTAAATATACAAAAACTTATATCAGATAGAAAACCGCAAAATATACTTCCATATGTATTACATTTAAAATCAATTACATTTCGTTCTTGTTAGGAGTCTACGCCTGGTATGTAAGTCTAGCATATCACCACATCAGCTGTTCCAATCTCCACACAGATAAACAAATTTTCATTCGGAATTGTATAAATATCACCGATAATATTTTCTAAAACATTCTTGTGCGTTCACAGCCTTAGTAGAGATTTTTGGTGGCAAATACACCATGCAAACATAAAAAGAACAATTTTGGACACAGTTTTTTTAGTAAATCGAATCCACATAACTCAAGTTTTACTGCTTTCGACAATTTCTATTGAAAACCAGTCAGCAAAATCGTTCCTGACTAAAACACCAACTCCACCCGATCCACATTTCGCACGTTTGTGTATATTATTTCGGTTATGGCTAAACCATTGATATCCATTCATTAAAAGCGAGAGGAAAATACAAGAGGGACTGTCAAACTCATAAATCGAAAATAAACTGACAACGCCATGGATAAAAATGAAAAAGACAAACAAACAATAGTACACATACCACAACAGAGAAAACTGAAGAATAAGCAACACGAACCCCACCACAAACTAGCGGTGATCTCAGGTACTCCGTGATTGTAAGCAGATCATGTTCAACATTCACGAAAGGGAAGGGGTTGTTGTTACGACGTAAGGAATATATCCGTTATGATTTGTGAATATACTCATCATAGATACCAGGACTGAATTTTGTATATACGCAAGACGCGCGATTCGTCTACAAAAGACTCATCAGTGACGCTCGAATCCAAAAAAGTTAAAAATGCCAAATAAAGTACGAAGTTGAAGAGCATTGAGAACCAAAATTCCTAAAAGTTTTGCCAAATACAACTAAGGTAATATATGCCTGAGGTAGAAAATTCTTAGTATTTCAAAAAGTTCCAAAATTTTGTAAACAGTAAATTTATAAATATAACCATATCAATGACAATTCATGTCAGCACAAAAAGTGCTGACTACTGGGCTTGTGATATCCTCGGGGAAATAAATCTCCACCAGCAGTGGCATCGATCCAGTGGTTGTAAATAAACTCAGCATAGATACCAGGATTAAATTTCGTATATACGCCAGACGCGCGTTTCGTCTACAACAGACTCATCAATGACGCTCGAATCCAAAAAAGTTAAAAATGCCAAATAAAGTACGAAGTTGAAGAGCAATGAGAACCAAAATTCCTAAACATTTTGCCAAATTCAGCTAAGGTAATCTATGCCTGAGGTAGAAAAGTCTTAGTATTTCAAAAAGTTTCAAAATTTTGTAAACAGTAAATTTATAAATATAACCATATCAATGAAACGGTTATTCCAAAACGTTCAACCAACTCGGCGTCCGTAAAATTTACGAAGGGATGATTTCAAATTCACCATTTGGAACTCTTGGTTAAATAGCTTCCTTGTGAGCAGCAACCTTCTATCAAGAAAATCATGATGAGAAATGCAAGCACGGGAATATCGTATCAATTTGAAGATATAAACCCCGTATGCAGATGCTGCTGGAATGTTGCTACTTAGAATGAAAATTCACAATTAAAAGGCTGAAATCATCTCTTTCGTCGAACAGTTTTGTTTTCAACCGACCCTCATTGTCAATTTCTAGATGCAAGTCAAGATATGAGGCCGACTCAACTGTATCTGTTATATCCTTTATCTCTAGTTCGATAGGATAGATTATTTAGTGAAAGAATATCATCTGCAGAAAGCAGAGTTAAAGGATATTGATAACTTCTTATCTTATCTCATCTTCAGAAGTACATGTACCTGTATCAAGTCAGCCTCATAATAATAGAGAAACAAATCGCCAAGAAGAGGGGCACAATTGGTTACCATTGAAATGCCGACAGTCTGTTGAAAAATACGTCCTCCGAACGTAACAAATATGTTGTCAATAAAGAAATTAAGCATCTTGATAATGTCATTTTCAGAGAATTTTTGGCTCGAATCAGAGTGATTCTTTACGAAGAAGGATGTATCCCTCCCTAAGATAAGATACTTGTATCTACGTTGGTATTTAAAAAAAAAAAAACAATATCAGCTCTTTCAAGTTTTAGTTTGAAATGTGGAATACTTGTGTAAAGAGTAGAAAGTCAAATGTTTTAATACTATTGCAAGATGAAAGATAGTTAGATTTTATGTACAGTGGAGATAACTTCTAACCTCTTATTAAATCTGTCAGAATTTGTTAGAACTGTTCTAGGACAGTACGTAGAACTGTCAGCCTGACACCTTTTAATCAGTTCTTGCTAGAACAGTTCTAACCTAGAACTGATTTGGTCAGTTTTACCTATAACTGTTTTGGACAGTTCTACCTAGAACTGATCCTGACAGTTCTACCCTAGAACAGTTTTAGACAGTTCTACCTAGAACTGACCAAATCTTTGGTCAGTTATAAATCTAGAACAGTTGTACGGTTAGAATTGATTACAAATTCTACGACAAGAATTGATTTATAAATTCTACGGCTAGAATTGATTTATAAATTCTACGGCTAAAATTGATTTATAAGTTTTAAGAACTCTTTCTCTAAATATAAAGGCTTCGTCAACATAGCGATTAATATTATATAGAGTTTTGCTATTTTGCCGGTTTTATTTCAGATTTTTAATCGGCAAGAGAACATGTTTAACCCCGCCATATTCTGCATGTATGTATCTGTTCCAAGTCAGGAGCCTATAATTCGATTGTTTTCTTTCGTTGATGTGTTACATAAATTATTTGTTTTTCTTTCATTTTTTTGTACATAAAGTAGGCCGTTAGTATTATGGAAGGGGGGGCATTATTATTTGAATTGTTTTACATTTTATATTCCGGGAGTCAGTTTCACATAACAAAATTTTCTTACCTCATTAACCATAATGCTACCTAATTATGTTCGCATCAATTTAGAGTACCAGCATGTCCTCTTTTTATTCAAAACATTGCATCATAAACAAATATCAGTAGTTTTCATACCTCAGACTGACTGGTATAACAAAATTATTTGTCCGCATCAACCAAAACAGACCATATTTGCACTTTATTATGTACATGATGTAAATCTTAATAGCCGCACAGTAAATCACTTATATTTCTATATCAGGATGGATTGTTTAATATAAATGAAAGCAATATTAGAAAACAGTGACTAAAAAATAATACTCCATTCAGTTTATAGTGCCAGCATGTCCTCTTTTTATTCAAAAATTGTGAATCGTAAACTAATTTCAGTAGTTTTGATATCTCAGACTGACTAATATAACAAAATATTTGTCCGCATCAACCAAAACTAACCATATTTGACAGCATCAACCAAAACTGACCATATGTGACAGCATCAACCAAAACTGACCATATTTACACTTTATTATGTAAGTCTTAATATATATATATATAGCCATATAGTAAATCACTTATAGTTACATATCGCAATGGAATGCATAATTCAAATGACAGCAATATTGCAACACATTGACAACAACAAAATTTCAAAATCAATTTAGAGTACCAGCATGTCCCCTTTTTATTCAAAATATTGAATCGTAAACAAATTTCAGTAGTTTCGATATATCAGACTGAGTCGTTTTAACAAAATTATTTGACCGCATCAACCAAAACTAAACATAATTACACTTTATCATGTAAATGTATATGGCCTTATTGTAAACCAATAATATTTCTATGTCAGGACGGATCGTATGATAAAGATGACACCAACTTTGGAACACAATGTATACCATATCTAAAAATGTTATCCACATCAATTTAGTGCGCCATTATTTCCTCTCTGTATCCATAATAATGAACCGTCACTAAAGTGTCTTTTTAAGTCAGTAGTTCGTGATGTTGTTTTTTTTTAAACAAAACTATTTAACGGCATCATCCAACACTCACATGACTGATTCATATACTTTATTTTAAAATGAAAAGTACATGTATGAGAAGTTCTCTTCTTGGAATAGTATACTGTTAAATTAATAAAATTTGAAGAAGGCAAAGTGGTTGATTTTGTTTGTAGCCTGACGTCCAGGGGCAAATGTTTCATTCACGTTCCGATCGAGTATATTTTTCTGACGTTCCAGACTCCAAGATATCACTTATAATCGTTATGGATAAGTCTGGCTAAATTGACGAGATGGTGCAAATGTTCATAGTTTTTTACGTTATACAACACTTTTTTCATTAATATCCCATTATTCATCCACTGTACAATTTTCGTTTGAACATTTGTCAAAACAGAATCTTAAATCATGAATGTAAATCCAAGGCAAACAAGGTAAATTACGATTACAAAATTGCATGAATTAATTCAGAGTTATATTTAGGAAGAGACTGTTAAAAACGGGGAACGAAGAAACGTAAACAATGATGTTTCATATGCAATCTTATAAAAATATTTCTCCGATAAGTTGGATAACCTTGTATCCACTCCGATATTTGTACATGTAACGTTTGATTAGTAAAAAATATTGAAAATCTGCTATTATATAGTAACGTAATTGGAACTGATTTTTTTCTCTTCTAGATTCTAAAGTGCCCTTACTGCAGTGACGTCATTTAGAACTGTTCTGCGGACTGATTTGAACAGTTCTACCATATAACTGATCCGGACAGTTCTACTTAGAACTGATTTAGTCAGTTCTACCTAGAACTGATTCTGACATTTCTACTTAGAACAGTTCTAGGGTATAACTGTTCTAGGACGGGTTAGAACAGTTCTATGACAGATTATTCTGATAGTTCTAATGAGAGGTTAGAAGTGATCTCCACTGTAACTGTGTAAATGTACTCCAAAAGATCATTTGGAATTTGCAAGTATCGAAATCTGATTCACGCCACCTCTAGAATAGGCAGTTTCATCAGGAGTGGATCTAGGATTTTGGTGGAAAGGGGGGGGGGGCGAAGCAATTAAAAATTGCCCAGCGAAGCGAGGCGAAAAAATTTTGGGACCTTTTTTAGGCGAAAAAAACAAGAATAAGTGTAAAATGCACTTTTTAAACGGTTCCTGACTTTGGACATGTATATCTAATAGCTGTTGTTAAGTGTAAGGGTTTAACATTTTTGATGCCGTATTCTCTCCATTAAATGATTGGATAAATCCAAAGCTATGTACTAATATATTTGAAGTCGAATTTGTTAGTAAAAATGGACATGGAAAATTTGTTGTAGGTTTAGTTAATATGACCAAATCAACCAAAGGCTACAAATGTGTCTGAAATGACAACGAATTTATGAATGATGGTCGGCAAATGGAGACATTAAGGCCACAACCAGCAGGCAGGTTGCAGTCGGACCTTGAAAAAAAGTATTCAATATCTCAGTTCGGCGA
This sequence comes from Mytilus galloprovincialis, assembly GCA_037788925.1. Classification (NCBI taxonomy): domain Eukaryota; kingdom Metazoa; phylum Mollusca; class Bivalvia; order Mytilida; family Mytilidae; genus Mytilus; species Mytilus galloprovincialis. The sequence continues at coordinate 39,397,772 of CM075333.1, read as the reverse complement.
AACAGGTATTCTGGTATTATACGGGATTTACATTCAAACCCCTGACCCCAAAAAATTACGCCCATTTATTATTCTTCATGTTCATTTAATGCTAAATAATTCTGTTGGAAATTTGTGTTTCTAATAGTAAATAAGTGGACAAGATTATTGTTTTCATTCCAGATACGACCAAAATTTTTGTTTACGATAAAAATCTGGGTAATATTTTGTTCTCTTAAACATCTCAGAATGCCCCCTCAAATCAAATGGTCCGTACCTTAGACGCTATCTAGAGTTTACTGACTGGGGATCATTATTCAGCTATGTTATTAATAGGCTGGGGCTTGTGGGGTTCGAATGTTTTCGTAGGTAAATAATACTGCTGTGAAACTTTTTTTTTTCATGAGAGTGTAATAAAGAATTACTTTCTGTTCGATGGAATATTGGAATACAAGCTCAATTCTTTGTCGATTTGAATGTGTCATGCTTGTCACCCTCAGCATAAGCAATGTGTTACTGTAATTTGAATTTCAAAATGACTGAGTGATCTTTTTTGACGCACTGGTTAACTCCATCGTAGCGAATCACATGACTTGGACAAAACCAATAATATATTATCGTAAATACGAGTAAAATATATCTTTATAAGTAAAGAATTATCACGTAAAAACATCATTCACGTGAAATGGCAAATTTCACGAAGTCTAGTCAAATTAATTATTTTCCAAAAAAAAAAAAAAAAAACTTCTACGCCCCCCTCTGGATCCACACTGTTCGCAATAACTTTGAAGTCCGTCTTAGATTGCTGATAAAGTAGATGTAAATAATTTAGAAAGATGTTTCGTGGAGCACTTGGAAAACCCAGCAATATACCGATGTTTGTAAGGACACTTATGTAGTTTAGTTACCCAATACAGTGACGAAAGATCTAGTTCTTCATCTTTGATTGAAATTACAAAGGAACATAGAACAGACCTATGATTATCCAGTATTTCCTCTTTGGTAAGTGTCGTGATGGTATATTTTGAGTTTTCAAGTGAGTTGTCGATACCTTATTTGTTTATCAAGCAGTCAACGTAATCAGTTTTACACAAAAACGATGTTGTGTGGGGCTTTATCTGCGGGGACAACATTATATTTGTCATGGAGGTAGGATAAATGTTTTGCAAAATGTGGGTCTTTAAAGATTGACATAGCATGGGCATTGATAGACCCATTCAGTTTCATATTTCTAAATTTGTATCAACGACCTCACCGCCTTTATCCATTCGGAAAGAGTGTCCACGTCTTCCTTCTCGCGCTTAGCCCATTGCCTGGCATATTCCTCGACTCAATCCATCAACATTTTGGAGGTGTATTTACAATTGAAGGATTAAGGACCTTTCGATAACACATAATGCAGGGAAGTGTTATTGACAATGTTGAGATCACCGGTGATAACGTGGCCAGCTGGATTATATGTGAATTGAGAGATTATACTTGAAGTCGTCAATATTGTGATCCTGCAAAACGTGTTTGTAATTGAAAAAGTTAGTTGCAAAAGGTTTTGTATAGGTATAAGAAATGATTGGTATAGACTGATCTTTGAAATAAGGAGGTCTTTTCGATTGAACTTCTTCTTTTTTAGGTTTCTAGCGATCCTTCAATTATTGAAGATTATTTGACGGGCGTCGACTATAAAATTTATAATTTACACTTTAGCAACAAAAATCAAAAATAACAAAATCAAAAAATCAACATAACGTATTTACATTTGAAAAAAATAAATTGTGATAAAACTATATACATTTGATAACAGAATAGTTAGGGATAGAATATGGGGATGAGAGCAAATTCTGAGATCATACTCTTGAATCCCTGTACTGTACTGCATGATACTATTTGTTGTGGCAGATGATTCCAATTTATCAGTTCGTGGATAAAATGAATATTTATAACTGTCTTTGGATGTTTGTATTTACCTAAATGAGTGTGGATTGCTATGGCTGGTTCTATTGTCTAGTGGGATCAAAAGGTTATGCATAATTTTGTAAAAGAAAACAAGTCTTTATCGTAAACGTCTAATTTCGAGTGGGTACCAATTTAGGTCTGTCATCATTTCAGTAACTGAGCTGGTGTTATGGAAGCGGTTGCATGAGACGCGTGCTGCTCTTCTTTGAACTTTTTCGATTTGTGAAATTTGCTGTTTTTGATGTGGGTCCCAAATTGTTGAGCAGTACTCTAATTTTGGTCGGACAAGAGCTTTATATGCGTGAGCTTTAACTTTCGGTGATGCTATTTTTAGGTTTCTACGAATAAATCCAAGGGACTGGTTTGCTTTTGATGTCATGTTATCGATATGTTTGTCCCATTTTAAATTTGATTGAAGAGTTAGGCCTAAATATTTTGTAGAGTCGACTTTTTCTAGAGAGTGATTGTGTAATTTATAAGTGAAGTCTAAAGGTTTTCGTTTTTGAGTTACACTGAGAATGTTGCACTTATCAGGGTGAAAATACATGAGCCAGTCCTGCTCCCACCTGCCGGTCGCTTCTAAGTCAGACTGTAATTTAAGTGTGTCATCTGGTTTTTTAATTTCCCTATAAATAATGCTATCATCTGCAAACAATCTTAATGTACTATGTTCAATATATTCTGCCAAATCATTAATAAAGATTAAAAATAAAATTGGACCTAGCACTGTGCCTTGAGGTACCCCAGATGTTACAGGAATTTTATTTGATGTTTCAACTTCAAGGACTACTGTTTGTGTTCTGTTTGTTAAGAAATCTTGAATCCAATGATATGCATTACAATTTATACCGTAGAAACCAATTTTATACATGAGGTGGTGGTGTGAAACTTTATCGAATGCTTTTGCAAAATCCATTATTATGATGTCTATTTGGATGTTTTTATTATTTGAATTTGCAAGATCTTGAATACATGATGAAAGCTGAGTTTCACAGGAGCGGGAGGATCGAAAACTTATTAATGATGGAGGATTTTGCCCAAGATGACACCATCGAGACCTATTTTTCTTTTCTTCGTTAACCACTTCGACCGCTGACGCCACCATTTCTACCACGTCCGGAATTATTATTTGCTGGTTGTGTTCTTGATTGTCTGTTAACTTGATTGACATTGCATTTACAAGCTACGACAGGACTTTTTTCTTCTTAGATACATGATTATCATATAATGTTGGACAAACCCTTGTTCCTCTCATTTTAAGCCAATGCATGCCGATTGCTTTCACTATATTGCGCAAGTTGTTGTCGTTGTGCCGTCGGTATATCGTTTTCGATAAAAAAAAAAAAAAAAAAAAAAAAAAAAACGTCCCGGAAATTTCTCGACTGTTGCAGTTCTTTTATCTTGTCCATCACTTTATGTGTTGTTGGCACTTGACTGTAACTTTACTATCAAAACCCCGTGTTTCTTTTTATTTGCCGTTTTCTTTCTTTCCGCTGAAAACCACTTGGATATCTTTTAGGCGTAATCCATCTTTAAAAACACTGATAACTTTATTTACAACAGTTTCTGTTTCAGGTAATTTACGAATCGCAAGGCTATCATAATATGTTGTGCGGTCTGATTTAGCTTTTTTCACATTAGCGTAAGAAGTTTCCATCTTGTTTACTTTTTCAATGACATCGTTCATATCAACCTTTAATTGTAAGTGTAAGTGATTTTCATTTATTAAATTTTACAGTACTGCTTTTAAAATTGGAGTATACAGCTTTAGTACGCGTAGTACATGTTTAAAGAACGTATACAATATGTATTCGACTAAGTGGTAATGTATCATTTTTTTATTCGAGCGTCACTGATGAGTCTTTTGTATACGAAATGCGCGTCTGGTGTAAATATAAAATCTAAATCCTGGTATCTATAATGAGTTTATTTACAAATTTAGTTCTAATCTTTCCTTTAAAAGCAATATAAAGAAGTAAAGAACAAAATATATTGACCATATGTATTGCTTCCAGTTGTTAAGATGTATGCATATACCAGGATTAGCTTTCATCGGGCATTACACGATTAATGTAGCTTGTTTAGTCAGTCACCACAAGAAATAATACGCAAAACGTACAATATAAAAAAATGTCCTTGTAAAAACAGGACTTCCCCACAGGAAAATCATCGGTTATGATGGTATATAACATGTGTATGTACCTTCCGTAGAATGTGATCAGATATATATTTTGTTTTATTTTTACATTTACGTTTTACATTTTAAGTAAGCTCTATTTAAATGAATAAAACTGTTGCCAATATGTTTGAACAAATTAACAAACAGAGTTCACCCTTTTCTGCTCTGAAGTCATATTTTATTTGTCCCATTCAATACATAATGAACAAAGGTGTAGAAACACTTGAAATTGCAGTTGCAAGCTGATAATAAAATTGTGAATGGAAATGGGGAATGTGTAAAAGAGACAACAACCGACCATAGAATAGACAACAACAGAAGGTCACCAATAAATCTTCAATGCAGCGAGAAGTTCCCGCACCCGGAGGCGTCATTAAGCTTGCCCCTAAACAAATATGCATACTAGTTCAGTGATAGTGAACGCCATACTAAACTCCAAATTATAAATAATACAAGACTATGAAAGGTAAGAGGTTCCTGACTTGGGTCAGGCGCAAAAATGCGGCGGGGTTAAACATGTTAATGAGATATGATAACTATACATTGACAATTTACCACTTCCATGTTAAAACCTAAAAGATTCAAAGACTTTATAAAAAAAGTCATAATATCAAATTGACCATACTTATTGATGGGAGATAAATCAGAGCAAACGTAGGATGATTATTGGAGGTGGTACCTAACTCTACAGTGATATAACTCTGTTAATATCAGCTGAACGTTTTAATTTTCCATGATCAAACTGCTATATAACCAGTGTACTTTTTATGATAAAATGATTCATTGGTTCATTTTTTTTTAAATTTTAATATTTTTGTCAAAGGGTCAAAGTAAATACTTTGTTCAAGTTTTATGAGAATTAAACGAGCCAAATTATTTTTAGTGAAGGTGTTGGGTACCACCTTAACAACACATATTTTTTCAAAGTAATTTTCATGTCAAATTGATATGTAAAAAGACAAATAAAATAGTGATAATTATAAAAATAATAGAACGAAACGTCAAGTTGAGTTTAAATTAAAGATTTTGAATCAAAATACATTGCTTAGTCTATTATATTTTACAAGACATTTTTTGTTTGACATAATAACATCAGGCTTATTTGACCTGTCAACGAAACATTTTATTAAGGAGAAAAAACTTTGGTGCAAATTTTGTACTTACTGGGTTCCGGTAACACGGATTTACACGTCAACGTCTTGATATACTTTTTATCCAATTGACAAAGTTGGGCGTATTGTGTCCTTGACAAGTATCGTATATATGGCGTACAACATGCACGAAGAAGCAGTCATCACAAGGGACTTTGGTAGATTAGTTAGGTTTTCGCAAGGTAAGCAACAATTATGTATTATTATTTTTTTATATTTTGTAGTTGAGAAATGAAAGTGCACTATTTCAATGAAATAATAAAAGTGTAAATAAAGTTTAGTTTTTTTTTTAAATTTACAAGTTCAGTACTTTTAATAAAAATATATATTTTTTTATATCTTATCTGTCTAATTCAAAAAGACATATTTTTCTATCATTTTTTTTTACAGAATAGATAGCTGTACGTATTATGAGGATGAATGTTAATTGGATTTCTGTTTTGACTGTTATGGTACTGGTTTCCGGTAAGTTTGATATTGCTGTATTGATAATGCATATATCTTTTTTGAAAATAATATAAGCTGAAAGGCTATCAAATCAATTTTAATTGTATAATTTTTAATTACTACTCTAAAAGGATAACACGCATACACAGACAGGTTGTGTAGGTACAGTATAAATAAGAAAGAATGCAAGATTTTCCTCAATGAGACAACAATCCAACGACATTCAAAAAGTCCCAAAAGGCACGCCGAAACGTAGAATCTTCAATTTCTCAATAACCCGATTCATATCTTTATTCTCACAATATCTATATGAAATCAGATTTTTCCATATCATGAACTTGTCAATTGTCATATGTCATCATTAAACTTAATTTGCGGATTATGTTCTTTGTACAAAACTATGACGACCCATACATATTCATTCAAATTTGATTGTTTTCTTACAGAATCTACCTGCCTCATTGCATTTTCTGCCTATATGAGCGACAGCAAAGCTGGACAGAGCAATTCTATTATTGCGGGATCAACCCTGATCTTCGATAAAGTAGAAATAAATTCAGGGTCAGATTACAGCGTCTTCACGGGAAAGTTTTCTGTTCCATCTTCCGGCATTTATGCGTTCACTTGGACCATCTGCGTAGATTCACGTTATAAAAATCCCCCTGGAAGTTTAAACTACGGGGAGTATGGAACAGAATTAATGATGGGCAGCAAAAAAATTGGTGTTCTACATACAGATACAGAGAGAAAGTACGACGACGCATGCTCCACTGGATTTGTCATCAGATATGTATCATCAGGCAATCAAGTTTACGTCAGAAATAACTACGCCCACCAAGGCAAACTTCTAAGCAAGGAAAGTCAGACCAGAACAACTTTCTCTGGATGGAAAATGCAATAAAAAGGCAGGTTCAACAGAACAAAGTTCGCCAGATCTAAAATGTAATATTCAAAATACAATTTGAAGATAATGTTGTTGTTTTTTTTAGTCAGAGAATAGAAACCAAATAAAGTATCACATCTTTGCACAATATAAAAAAAAACCCTTAATAATGTGCAACACGAATCCCACCAAAAATCTAGGTTGCCGATCTTTTGTAATCCGGAAGGGTCGTCGTTTTCCTCTTATATTAATGTATTTCCCTCGGTTTTAGTTTGTAACCCAGATTTGTTTACTCTCAATCGATTCATGACTTTTAAACAACGGAATGCTACTATTGTTTTAATTTATGATATTTGTTTCAAATTAGACTAAGAAAATTCTGAAATATTGAAACTATCGTGCTAAGTAACGATTGTTAAGTCATAGTTGAACCCTTTGTACATTGCTGCTGTGGTTTTACCACCAAGATCCGTGGAAAATTCTACATTCAATGTTAAACGTTTATGGATGAAATCCTCTAGTACTGAGGATCATACAAAAACGACAAACGTTAACAGTCCATTTTGTTATCAAGTATTTCCTTTCCTTGTCCTATCATGAAGTAGAATGGTTATGTACATTAAGAGATGGGTTAAGTTCATTTTAATGTAAATAATTAACAAAGATCAAAACAAAGTAACTTCGAAATGGAAAGCGTCATATTTGCCTTAATCATGCTATATTAGTTCGACAGCATCTAAATATTTTGCTAAGCAAACGATTATCAACTACGTTTTTAATTTCTGAGGAAAAAATTTTGCCCACATCGTCTTTTTTTTAACTACCTACATGTATGTGTGTGTATTTTTCAAAGTATCGTCCATGTTGTCATTCAAGCATATTGTTGTGATTGCTTGTTTAATTGCAACACTACAAACATTATTAAACGGAGGAATCAAGCACCTACTTAGTTAATGACATGGCAAGCTGATATTACTACACTTTTGAGATCATAATACATGTACTATGCCCTCTTCCAGTTCGTTGCAGTTTACTGCAAGAATAGAACCTTTGTATAAAAGGTCACTTAGTTTTACTGAATGCATTTTTAAACAACGCTTTGTATCCGTAAATAAAGGATATTTATTGATTATGATATTTTATCGCGGCCATCTTTGAAAACGCCCCTTATAGTAATACCTTGTCCTTTGACCTTATAATGCTTATATTTGACCTATTGATTTTAAAATTTTATAACAGTCCTCTTGGAAAAATCCGCCATATAGAAATCGGGAGATGGGTTCTTAGCTAAATTTTGTAATAATAGGGTTTATACACACTGAACTGTTATTATCATTGCGAATTAAGTGCGTTAATCATCAAACTCGAAATTTAGTTACAGATCTGCAGGACTCATAAACGTTTTAACGCATAGTTAGCACTAGTGATTGTTTTATTAAAAGAGGGACGAAAGATACCAAAGGGACAGTCAAACTCACAAATCTAAAACAAACTGACAACACCATGGCTAAAAATGAAAACGACAAACAGAAAAACAATAGTACACATGACACAACAGAGAAAACTAAAGAATAAACAACGCGAACCCCACCAAAAACTAGGGGTGATTTCAGGTGCTCCGGAAGGGTAAGCAGATCCTGCTCCACATGTGGCACCCGTCGTGTTGCTTATGTGATTACAAATCCGGTAAATAGTCTAATTCGGTAGGTCACATTCATGAAAGGGAAGTGGATTGTAGTTACGACGTAAGGAAAATATCCGGTATCACTTGTGAAACGGTTATTCCATAACGGTCAACCAACTCGTGATGGCGTCCGTAAAATTTACGAAGGGATGATTTCAACTTCACCATTTGGAACTCTTGGTTTAATAGCTTCCTTGTGAGCAGTAACCTTCTATCAAGAAAATCATGATAGGAAATGCAAGCACGGGAATATCGTATCAATTGGGAGATATAAACCCCGTATGCAGGTTCTGCTGGAATGTTGCTACTTACAAATGGAAAGTTCACAATTGGAAAGCTGAAATCATCTCTTTTGTCGTAAAGTTTTGTTTTCAACCGACACTCATTGTCAATTTCTAGATGTAAGTCAAGATATGAAGCCGACTTAACTGTATCTGTAGTATCCTTTATCTCCAATTCGATGGGATAGATGCGTTCCACATAGTCACCAAATTTTGAATTGTTTAGTGAAAGAACGTCATCTATATAGCGGAAAGTAGAGTTAAAGGATATTGCTAACTTCTTATCTTTCTTCCTAAGAAGTTCCTGCATGAAGTCAGCCTCATAATAATAAAGAAACAAGTCGGCAAGTAGAGGGGCACAGTTTGTTCCTATTGGGATGCCGACAGTCTGTTGAAAAACACGTCCTCCGAACGTTACAAATATGTTGTCAATCAAGAAATCAAGCATCTTGATAATATCGGTTTCAGAGAATTTTTTGTTTGAATTAGAGTGATTCTTTACAAAGTATGATTTATCCCTCCCTAAGACAAGATACTCGTATCTACGTTGGCCATTCTTTTTTATGAAGCAAAGTAATACCAACTCTTTCAATTTGTCTTTTAGTTTGGAATGTGGAAAGAGTAGAAAAGTCAAATGTTTTAATACTGTTACAAGATGAAAGAGAGTTAGATTGTATGTACTCTAAAAGATCTTTGGAATTTTTAAGTATCCACATCTGATTCACGCCACCTCTAGAATAGGCAGTTTCACATTAACTTTAAAGCCCGTCTTTGATTGCTGATAAAATAGATGTTAATAAGTTAGAAAGAGGTTTCGTGGAGCACTTGGAAGACCCAGCAATATACCGTTGTTTGTAAGGACACTTATGTAGTTTAGGTATCCAATACAGTGATGGAAGATCCAGTTCTTCATCTTTGGTTGAAATTATTACTGAAACGGTAATTTGAAACTAAACAACACTTCAATGTCTGAAATTACCGCAAAGGCAAATGTCAAGATCTTTTTTAGTTGTACTGAATACACCAACTTTCATGATCGATTAAGTACCAGTCAGCACTGGTAGAGTTTATTAAGAAAAAAACGCCTACCGTTAAGTCTTGTACTGTTAAGTACATTTTAGTACATTTCATTTCATCGATATTGTCCAGTACTTTTCAGTGTAAGGATTGCTTCTCTTTGATTACCAGAGGAATCGAAATTATAAAAAAGGCAAAAAAGACTAACTTTAGTATACGTCCTTGCAATAACCAAATAAAATTCTGATGAGTATCTTTCAATGGTTACGCATCAATATTATATTGATGACTGTAAACTGACACTACTCGTACTACCAGCCGGGTATACAGTTGTATGTATAAAATATAGGAATTGTGAAAAATCCCCGCCGTGAATCATCAGTACACCGGATATAGGTACTAGCGGATATAGTTGTGAATGTCAACACCAATATTCAATTTCGATGCAGTTCTTGAGACATTTACATGTTTTATCTGAAAGAAACCTAATACAGGGCAGAAGTAATAGTTACCAATCATAAACCTACCTGTGATTACTCATTCCTTGAAACTTTTTGGGTAATAAACGAGTATGAAAATAAAGTTTTTGTGTACGGTGTACAACAACTTAACTATGCACCGTACATAAGGATTTATGTGGTCAGCTAAACACCGTACACAACGCCTCTTTAGGGATAAAATATCGAAAAATAACATATGTATGAAAGATTTCAATGCCAATTATTGAAACAGCTACAAATGTATACTTATTTAACACACACATTGACCTTCTATCAGAAAAAAGAGTTGCAATGAATATAGAGTTATATCGGATGAGACGAGGGCCAACTTCTTTGACAAGTATTTGCACATGCTTTTACAATGTTTAAGTAATCCCTCTTGTTTTGGGAAAATAATGAGACATCTGTAATCGTCAACCTACGACAAAATCATTTCTTAAAACAGCAATTATGTTTAGATTGAAGTACACATTGATATTATGTAAACACAGCAAAGATTTTCGTTACCGCGTAAGATCAAAATCGCTCACGCCCGCTTTGTTAGACTTTAGTACCTATATCCGCTGTACGATGATACACGGTGATTCCGATCGCTTTCGAAATTATTTCATTATGATTTTGCGCTATTTGCCTGCTACATTTTGTATGTCTGAATCACAGTGTCTGAAGTAACGTTAGTGTATATTTTGAAGACATTTTGATAGTTTCGATTGATATCCATACATTCCCCACCTTAGACGAGTGATTGTGTGACTTGTTGACCTTGAATGATCCTTAACTGTAGATTTTGACGACTTTTGACGACTTTCACAAAAAAGAGGGATTGCTGTTCATTGAAATTCCCGTTCTTTGAAATTTACATTTAAAACAGTATAATCTAAAACTAGCGACTGATCATAGTATAAAATAAGCATGAAAATAATCATGGACAGCAAGGGCGGATCAAGCCATATCAAAGAGGGGCGGGGGGGGGGGGGGGGCAACCATATGGCCCAATTCAAAAGTATAATATTGATCGTAAAAAAGGGTACAAATTAGATCGGTATCCGTAAAATAATCAATTCGGCATCCAATAATATTTGTTATCATATATATATATAAATAATTCTAAAAATGTATAAATGAGCTTTCTTTTTTTATTGATATGAAAAAAGGCGATGGAGAAGTTAGGATACATATTAAGTTATTAAATTGTTTGATTTTTTTCCAACAATTTATGACTGATGTGTTGATTAGTTTTTTTCTCAATTAATTAATCAGTAACTTCTGGATCGAAGGAAGTGAATAGACTGCCACTTTAGAAAGTGTGTGCATGTTGCACATATTTGTTTGTTTTTATAGTGATTATGTTTATAACACAATGGTAACTGATGTACAGGTACCCTTATTTTTTTTTGACATTTTTTCCTGTTATGTCTGTTCTGTTCACACATTGTTGTCAATATAATGGAATTTGTATGCGACTGTATATATACATGTTATACGACAGTTGAACAACAAACGCCTGAATCTGACAGATAACGGTCAATCGCGAGTCGTGGTAAAGTTGTTAGTGCATCGGACTACTAACACAAAGGTTCCTGGTTCTATCCCCGTTCTGATGAGACAATTTCAGGGACTGGATTTTCGAATCTTCCTTGACACAATTTGCGAGTATGGTCTTTAAAACGATGATGGTTCATCAGAAGGGGATGATAAATGGCGGACCCATGTTAATCGAGGGCAACGTCTCTTGCACATTAAAGACACCCTTGTATATATCGACAAGATATATACTTATACATTTACAAGCAAGACACACAATAAATAGATAAGTGATATCATACAATAAAACTGAAATATATTTGGTTGATTTGTTTGCAAAATTCTTAGTTACAACGTGGTTAGAAGAGCAGCTAGATAATGCCGATACAATTGCAAGGCAGCACCCGCACCAGCAAAGTGGAAAGGGGTTGATATAAGTTGTCATAACTTGTTTCCCAATCCACTATATATAGATATATTCAAACTAAAGGTCAATCTGTCGACATAAAAGTACCAGTATGTAAAAGGTTAACGCCCACAAACAGCGCCACTTTAATATAATTTTTTCTACTGCATCATTGAGAACGATGTTCCGTTCTGTAAGAAATTAACACATCACATAACTTATACATATAGTTAGTGTAGAAAACAAATTAAAATATTTATTAGTAATGTTAAGTTAGTGTGACTGCCTTTCAACCACGGACAATTTGTTCGATGATTGAACGTTAACATTCAAAGAAGCTTCCAGTTTGTCATAAGATAAATTAGCTTCCAGTTTGTTATTACATAAAGTAGCTTTCAGATAGTTATTACATAAAGTAGCTGCCAGATTGTTATTACATAAAGTACAAACAAACAAACAAACAAACAAATAATTTATTAGAGTCTCACCTCTTTAAAACATTTGATATACAACACAATATAGTATTAACAATTTATAAAAGAGCCACTCTAAAAAGAGTTATGAGAGACTGTAAAAACACAGATTAAAATACATTGATATTACATCTATTACATATATCAATATATCTTAGCATAAAACACCATACTATTAAAAACAATTATACAAAAGAAAACAAACAACATTATAAACACTTATTACGAGTATAAAATACACTTTCTCTTAAAAAGTACTTCATGGCAGATTTTGGCTGTAAAATAACAAACTCTATCATCATGAAACATAAATAAAAACTTTTCTTCATTACTTAAATTACTAAAACTACTTTCTATATTACATACACTGTTAAAAAATATCGTTCGCAAATCTGCATATTCTGGGCATTCTAATAAAACATGTTTTTCATCTTCAATTATATTCAAATCATTTTTCTACAATTAAAACAGAACCTTTCATTTACATCTATACCTTCATATCTGCCAGTTTCAATTTTAATCGGAGCAACACCTGCTCTAAATTTAGCATATGCACTTCTATATAATTACCGGGCATAGTAATACTTAAATATTTTTCTGTACAATAATTTGATTTAAATAGCCTGTAAGTACGCAATTTACTGCTTTCATTAGCTTCAAGTTTTTTACAGTAAATTCCGGTTTGATGGTTAAAACGTTCAATAACCGAAAAGGTTGTTTAAATGTTCCTACGACGCCAATATGATAATCTGGCGATTTTTTATCACTTTAATGAATAAGGCTTTTTTGTATATTCATGTATTCACATCCCGGGTAACTCCTTCGAACTGTTGAAGAGTACATGTACATGTAGCTATACGAATATAAAAAAGAAGATGTGGTATGATTGCCAACTGTCCACAAGAGACCAAAATAACACAGAAATTAACAACTATAGGTCACCGTACGGCCTTCAACAATGCGCAAAGCCCATACCACATAGTCAGCTATAAAAAGGCCCCGATATAACAATGTAAAACAATTCAAACGAGAAAACTAACGGCCTTATTTATTTTAAAAAATGAACGAAAAACAAATATGTAACACATAAACAAACGACAACCACTGAATTACAGGCTCCTGACTTGGGACAGGCACATACATAAATAATGTGGCGGGGTTAAACATGTGAGCGGGATACCAATCCTCCCCCTAACCTGGGACAGTGGTATACTTTCATATATTGCAAGAGTATTTTACCGTAAAATACAGAAAGAAATACATTTAATTAAGACACGAGTTGTCTGATTACTTATCTAATAATTTCAATTTAAAAAAAAACAATAATTTACGGTAAAATCAAGAAAATCCAATAGATTACAGGGTTAAACATGTGAGCGGGATACCAATCCTCCCCCTAACCTGGGACAGTGGTATAACAGTTCAACATAAGAACGAACTATAAAAATCAGTTAAAAAAGGCTTAACTCATCAGATGGACAAAAATTTAAGTGGACGTGAACAGCTGGTGAAGAACATCAAAAACATAAAATGTAAACTACAAACAGCAGCTGTATATATATATATATATATATATATATATATAGATATAGAAAGATGTGGCACGAGACAACTCTCCACCAAGTAACAATTTATAAAAGTAAACGTTTATATCCGTACACCGCCTACATTTCACATATTTATGCAATACTTCCAAAAACAGAGTGACAATGAAAAATTAAAGAAATAAAACATATGATTTATATATTTAATAAACTAACTACTAACATAAATTAAATCTACTATCAATCTTTCAATGATAAATGTGCATTTGTATAGCTGAAATTCTGATTTGTTCCCCTTAGAACACATTGTCTCAATAAATCATATTGGTGTTCGTCGTTGAAATCGTAATGCTAATAAATGCCAAACGAAGACACCATATATTCGGAACTACATGGCTATCGGTAACCAGGGTTTTTCACTTTTCCGCAGTTCACATTCTTGTAATGCTTGTTTTATTTTCTATGTACTTCCATCCAAGTGAAAGGTCTCAGTCAGCAGAAAATATTTATTTGTTGGAAACGTTTTTAAAATGCCATTATTTTTTTTGGAACTACAGGTCAAAATGTGATGAGAGAGAATAATGATTAGGGCATCCACATCAAAACTATCGCGTTTATTTACATTTTTCATGTCATTGAAACGTTGAAAAGCAATCTGCCTTTAGTGGTTTTGCAAACGCATTGATCCTGAAAACTGTACTTTTTCTCAGTTACTGATCATCAAGGCATATAATAATTAAACATTTTGGCAGACAATTTAAATTTTTCAAACATTTGGCCTTATTTGCTAGACTAGTCCCGACCATCGTTAGAGAACGACCATTCAACTTAAAAAATGGGGGGGGGGGGGGGGGGTAAATAACAGTAGATGATTATAGTAGAATTAAGGCGGGGTTATAGTTTTTTCACACATAAAAATTTGATCCTCAATTTGATGAAAAAAAATATTCTGGTCAAGTACATGTACATGTAGATGACAAAACACTATTATATATACATGTACATGATACCATAGTGATAAAATAATTTGATTGATACCGTCGAAAAATTAGTTCAACCTATACGCGAAAAATAATAATTCTGACTCCGAAAAAAAAAACGATTACCCCTCCCCACCCCTTTTGAAGTTAAATGGTTGCTACCTCAGTTATTCTTTCACGGTCATTTTTCTGGTTATACCAAATGACCATCTTGTTCTTAAGCAAGTCTTAGTTTTACTAATAATTAATTACTGTTATTGGATTGATACAGTCATGTATCCCCAATGAACAGATAGAAAGAAATTGTGTCGTCTACCAAGTTGTTGATGTTTCAAAGTAGATACATGTATGACATTTTACTAAATTCTGTAATCTATTGGATTTTCCGTTTTTACCGTAAATTATTGGGTTTTTTTTTAAATTGAAATTATTAGATATGTAATCGGAAACTCGTGTGTTAATTAAATGTATTTTTTCTGTATTTTACGGTTAAATACTCTTGCAATTTATGAAAGTATTTTAAGATTTGTTTTGAATGAAAGAGCTTACGATGTATAATTAATAATTGTTGATGTGCACATATGTGTTACATGTACATGTAGTAGCGCCAACAAGTATCAAAGAAATCCACTCATACATGTACATCATGTGTACCGGCAGTTAATTTTGTACATGTCATTTGGTGAGATACATGGTACGAGAGTTTCCTTAATGTTAATATGGTAGACCTTAAATTAAGACATTGCGATAGAGACAATTAATAAAATCTCATTTCCTTGCTTTAGATTTGTTAAGTGCTAGGTATGATTTAGTGTCTAGAATATAAACTATAATAACAGTTCTTTTCCGTTCGTTTAAAATTGAATTTTATAATTTTGAAAGATATTTGCAATATATCATATAACACATGAAGCTGCCTATTAAATCTTTACAAGAAATATCGATAAAATTTGCAATATAATACATTGTATTATCTGTAAAATATATAGAAGGTTTTGTCAATTGTATTCTAGTTATGAAATAATTCACAAGTTCTTAATACTGTAGTTTTAACTAGCTCCCAAAGTATATTACAGCCGATTGCATTGAGTGTGTAGGCAAAGATAGGATCTTAGTCTAGCTTTCTTGCTAGCTGAACTGTTAAGTCATTATAAGGTTAGGTAAACTACCCTCCTTTAAGAGTAGATAAGTCCGACAGATAATCAATCTGTCTGTCTGTAGAACTGGGCTACTTCACATTGAGGGTAGTATATCTTTCCTTAGAATGACTTCACAGCTTGCAAGCCCGCTAACCAAAGATAATACCTTTACCTACACACATAATGCAATCGGCTGTAAGATTTCCATATTTCTTTTTCAGTTACTGTGGGAACAACTTCAACTTTGTTCTAATTACCTGCTGCAATGTTTTTACTGTTTGTTTTATAAGGCAAGACTTCCAAATATCATGATACAGGGATTATGTTATGTTTTGTAACATGCAGGTATTTTATTTTATTCGTTAAAAAAAATAATTGTATTAATGGCACAATGTGCCTAATTACTGGTCTCTGTATGTGTATCATGATACTCAACTAATTATTTGCATGTTTAGAATATTCATATATTCATAATTACTTAAGCAATACATTTTTTATGTGTTAATTGTTATCTGTCTAGAGTTTCATGACAGTGTTGAATTTTTTTGGTTATTTTTCAAAGGTAGTACCCATTTGATCTAAATAAAGAGGAGTATTTCACATATATAAATCACCGGTCTGGATTTTTATTAACAAATATATCAAAGCAAATAAAAAAATCTGAATCTAGGATACATACTATTATATTTCTTTCCGTGATTTATACGACTTACTCAAAACATTTCTAAGCATAGCCAATACGCATTTATTTTTAAATTGAAACACAATTAATAATATTGAGCATCGATTATTATCCAATGGTATCTGGTAAAAATTAGCTAATAGCTCCAGTGCTGATATACAAAGGCAAAAAATGAGGTGAAGAAATTATCCCTGAAACAAGAATGTGTCCATAGTACACAGATGCCCCACTCGCACTATCATTTTTTATGTTAAATGGACCGTTAAATTGGGGTAAAAAGTCTAATTTGGCATTTAAATTAGAAAGATCATATCATAGGGAACATGTATATGAAGTTTCAAGTTGATTAGACTTCAACTTCATCAAAAACTACTTTGACCAAAAACTTTAACCTGAAATTTGCACTATCATTTTCTATGTTCAGTGAACCGTGAAAATGAGGTCAAAACTCTAGTTTGGCATTAACGTTAGGAGATCGAATCATAGGGAAAATGTATACTAAGTTTCAAGTTGATCGGACTTCAACTTCATTAAAACCTACTTTGACCAAAAACTTTAACCTGAAATTTGCAATATCATTTTCTATGTTCAGTGAACCGTGAAAATGGGGTCAAAACTTTAATTTGGCATTTAAATTAGAAAGATGATATCATAGGGCACATGTGTACTAAGTGTCAAGTTGATTGGACCTTAACTTCATCAAAAATTACCTTGACCAAAAACTTTAACCTGAAGCGGGACAGACGGACGGACAGACGGACGGACGAACGAACGGACACACAGATCAGGAAACATAATGCACCTCTACTATCGTAGGTGGAGCATAAAAATCATTTAAAAGTTATGCTTAAATTTTACACACGTAAATCATATTATCCTCAGTATTTTTTTTCTCCTCGTGTCTTTTCATTTGTTTCAGCCTTTCAACGTTTTGAGTCCCAAGGTTTTTTTCCCCACCAGAGAGTATAACTTAATACACATCATTTCAATGCGCATCTTCTATACAGAATAATTTACTTAAAAAATGTTTGATACACATGTCGTAAACTTTTGCTTAATATACATGTAGGTGTATTTTGAAATTGTTCTGTCCTATTGTCATAGGTAATACGTTAAAAATTGATTTCCTTTGCCCACCTACTCCAGAAATTGTCTATCTTTGAAAAAAATACTTTCATCTCAAAAGGCATTTCTAGTAAAATATTAAAATTCTGGTATCAGTTTAAATCTACTCTTTACACAGCATTTTTATCTATACCTTTTACATGACAATTTTGAGACACCTTCTAATTATCAAAGATTTTTAAAGTTTTATCACTAGTCTTGTAGTCAGCACTTTTGTTTTCATAAACAGCTCAGGTGGATTGTGCTTTGTCCACCCGTCCACAGTGGAAGTTGGCACCGGATTGGCAACATTTCTACCTTGTCCACTCTGCCCACCCATAGAAGTTGGCATGCAATTTCTTTTGTTTGATTAAAAGACTTGCAAGTACAATCAATTGAAAAAAGCAGATAAGTATTTGAAATCAATATTTTTACAAAAAAAGAGACTATAGCTGGAGTGGGCATGGGTGGGCTGTCCACGGTGGGCCGGTGGAAAAAGCAAAATCCACCCGGGCTGTTGTACATTATCAAAGATTCGTCCATTGTTTGTAATTGATAAAATGACAAATGCTGGAAACTGCTACATAATTCCAACAGTATTTGATTTTGCATTGTTCTTCAAAAGTCTAAGCAATTGGTTAAATGTATTGTAATTGTAATTTACATTTGCAAGACCCTAAGCTAATAGAATACTAATAGAATGCTTAATATTGGAACCCGCTTTACTGATTAAAAGTTAATTTGCCTTCCATTTGAATATCAATAAAATATTTGCTAAATGACATAAAGCAAACAATTGCCAATCAACCAGAAAAAACAAGTGCAATTACATGCAACCAATTTCATAAATATAAAACAAAGATAATCAGGAAATGAACTTGTTTAGACATTTATTTGCATTTCGGAATAACTAGAAGTTGATGCAATTGTAAAAACATTAAATCTATTTACTAAAAGGAACACCCAAATTAAGCAAAAAATAAAAAAATATAAGTCGTAATTTTTCTCGTTTAAATAGTTTTACATTTGCCATTTCGCGGTCTATTTGAGCTGACTATGCGGTATTAGTTTTACTCATTGTTGAAGGTAATACGATTACCTGAAGTTATTTATTTCTGTGTCATTTTGGTCACTTGTGGAGAGTTGTCTCATTAGCAATTATACCACATAATCTTATTGTTATATTTGCAACACTATTTGCCAAATTACAGTGTTGACTATGATATAGATATAATAAGATGTGGTGTGAATGCCAATGAGACAACACTCTATCCCAGTCACAATGTCTAAAAAGTAATGTGTTTTAGTTCATAGCTTAAAATATCCGTTGAAATCATTTGTTTTGATAACGTTTTCTTATAAATAGATATAAGAAGATTTGGTATGAGTGTCAATGAGAAACTTCTCAATCCAAGTCACAATTTGTAAAAGTAAACCATAATGTACATTTGCAACTCAAATAATTTAAATAATGTCATCCTGTATGAAGTTTTTATTACTGTAAACACAAACACGTTGAACTTCGTGGCATTTTATGTGATATATTTGCCGTGGTTACTTAAAACTCAAAGGAAATTTAATTATATATAAACTCATAGGTCGAAGACAAACTGACAACGCTTTTGCGTAAAATGAGAAGACACATAAGAGTCAACAAAAACACAAACCGACTAAGCAAATACATTTAACAAATCTCTTTGACATAGATATAGTTAACTATAGACATCCACTTCATTTGCATTTTCGCGGATAGTCGCTAATTGACAATCATCATATCACATCTTCTTATTTCTTGTTTATAGATACGTAAAAGTGAGAGTTATTTGTGTTTTTTGTTGTTAATTATGCAATTACTTCACGTGAAAAGACTGGAAAACACGTGTTATGTTTTATTCGTAGTATGTAGAGAAAGCAACTGAAGTTACCTCCCGTTAAAATGTTCATTTCAATTATTTTGAAATATTTGAAAAATAAAACATTTTTACTCTTTTAAACTTATAAATTCAATAGAGTGATACAATTTGTATATACAAATGAAAAAAGTAACATATCACGAGTTGCTTTCTTTCTAAAGTGCAACTGCAAGAATAATAAATAAATAATACCGCAACTAGCATTATTTTGATTTTCATAAAATGTTTCATTTCAATATATAGGGTGCGCTCTTACCTAATGAAGGTAACTGAAGGTGACAGCGCCAATGATACCGAAGTTGTGGTAGGCAGTTGTGTTTTGGCTTATGGACTGTCATAATGTACAGCGCCGACGGAGGAGAACCCATTACTGCTTTAGCCGTGCACCTTTACAAGGTGTATTTTCTTATGAGTTAGCAATGACCCTAAAGAATTTACTTTGGAACGGATCTCTATCTATCTTTCTACTTTTTCATCCTTACTCTTTATTATTATTTCAATCTTCCTTTCAATCTCTATTATTTTTCACACGCTCTCTCTCTTCTACTTTCAGTTTTACTGTTATCTCAATCTTTCTTTCTTTCTCTATTTCTGTTGGCTGTGATTCAGTGTAAGAGAGTGGTGTCAGTGAGAGAGAGGGTGTTAGTGTGATAGAGAGTGTTAGTGTGATAGAGATGGTACTAGTGTGATAGAGAGGGTACTAGTGTGATAGAGAGGGTACGTGATAGAGAGGGTACTTGTGTGAAAGAGAGAGGGTACTAGTGTGAAAGAGAGAGGCTACTAGTGTAAGTGAGAGTACTAGTGTGAGAGAGACTACTAGTGTGAGAAAGAGTGCTAGTGTAAGATAGAGGGTGCTAGTGTGAGAGAGAGGGTGCTAGAGAGAGGATGCTAGTGTGAGAATGTGCTAGAGAGAGGGTGCTAGTGTGAAAGAGGGTGCGGGTTCGTGTGTGTGTGACTGAGAAGGTACTAGTGTGAGAGAGAGAATGCTTTTGTGAGAGAGAGGGTGCTAGGTGTGAGAGAGGGTGCGTGTGAGAGCGTGTGCGTGTGTTAGGTGTGAGAGAGGGTGCTAGGTGTGAGAGAGAGACTGCTAGTGTGAGAGAGAGGGTGCTAGGTGTGAAAGAGGGTGTGTGCGTGTGAGAGAGGATGCGTGTGTTGCGTGTGTTAGGTGTGAGAGAGGGTGCTAGGTGTGAGAAAGGGGTGCTAGGTGTGAAAGACAGAGGGTGCTAGTGTGAGAGAGGGTGCTAGTTTGGGAGAGAGTGCAAGAGTGAGAGAAAGTGCGTGAGAGTGTTAGCGTGAGAGAGGTGCCATTGTGAGAGAGGGGTGTTAGTGTGAGAGAGGCCAGTGTGAGAAAGGGTGTTAGTATAACAGTGTACCAGTGTAAGAGTTTGAGAGAAGACTGTTTGAGACAGAGATATTGTTTGAGAGTGGAGTGTGACAGAGAATAAGAGAGTAAGAGAGAAAGAGAGAGAGATAATGGATAAGTAAGGGCGAGTCTATGAGAGAAAAGGTGAGGCCTAGTGTGAGGGGGGAAAAGTAAGATATTTAGAAAATCCCACAGTACGTGAGAGACTGCGGCGAGAGAGTGACGAAAAAAAAAAGAGATGAGTGGAAGTGGAAGTATGTAAGGATTTAATGGATGAATTAGACAGATAGAGTGAGTGAGTAGACATTTTTTTTTACATATGTTTGTTTATTGGCATTATTTTGGAAACTAATGAAGAGACATTTTATATATCCGAAAAGACTTTCAATTCTTTGAATTTCCCCAACGCGTAATTCAACATCTTATATTTTACCCTTCATTCTTTAATTTTATTCAGATTTTGTTTAATATATAAGATAAAGAGAAACAGGGGACTAGTATAAAAGATTAAAATTTATTTCTGCGGGTTTTTATTTGCTTTCATATTTTCATATTATAAAATTATCACCATAAGTTTTCATATTTCCTGTGTCTATATGCCTTTATGTTTTCCTTGATGTGCAAAAAAACAGTCTAAGTATTGCAGAGACTAATTCACACAGACCTACGTCATTAAAATTAATCTAAAAAAAATATTCAAAACAACTGACAAAATAAAAAGACGGCATGCGATATTGTAGGGGAAAAATATGATATATGATGTTCCGAAAGTATACATGTATTACAATGAAAATATTTAGATCGGTAAAAAAGGAAAATCACAAATTACTTAACTCAAAGGGAAACTCACAAAGGAAAGTCCTTAATCAAATGAGGAAATCAAAAGCTACAACACACCAAACGAATGGACAACAACTGACTTGGTACAGGAAAGTCCTTAATCAAATGAGGAAATCAAAAGCTAAAACACACCAAACGAATGGACAACAACTGAAATTGTGTTCTCCAATTTATTTATATTGTAGTCCTGTGGTGTTGAGTTGTCATTTTAATGTTATATTTCACATGGCTATAAAAGAGGGAGGTTTGGCATGCCACAAAACCAGGTTCAACCCACCATTTTTTCCTTTAAAAATGTGCTGTACCAAGTCAGGAATATGGCCATTGTTATATTATAGTTCGTTTCTGTGTGTGTTACATTTTAACGTTGCGTCGTTTGTTTTCTCCTATTTTTGAGTGTAAATTCACATTGCGATAAGACGTGTCACGGTACTTGTCTATCCCAAATTCATGTATTTGGTTTTGATGTTATATTTGTTATTCTCGTGGGATTTTGTCTGATGCTTGGTCCGTTTCTGTGTTTGTTACATTGTAGTGTTGTGTCGTTGTTCTCTTATAATTAAAGCGTTTCCCTCAGTTTTAGTTTGTTACCCCGATTTTGTTTTTGTCCATGGATTTATGAGTTTGAACAGCGGTATACTACTGTTGCCTTTATTGGTACAGGCATTTTCTAATGCAGAAAATGGTGGATTAATGCGAAATAACCTCTCACTTATATGACGCATAAAATTGTTTCGTATTATCATTATGCATTACAGATATCCTTCTGACATCACGTCTCACATGATTTGAAAAATGCATTACAAAAAAAAAAAGATAACAAAGGGATAATCAAAAATCACAAATCCACTAACAAGAATGATAACAGTCCACACAACATGTACACTTTTAAAGAGAAAATTCAAGAGTGATCAAAACGTATCCAACAAAGGAACGGTATATACTTTACGAAGATTGTATTTCATCAAAGAAAATGTTCAATGTGTGCAAATTTCATCTTCATGGTATATAATTGATTTTCAAGTGGAACGAAACTGCGTTCGTCTGACAAGACATTTTCTGCTGACGTCTTGTGTCTTACGTTTAAATCTATTTTCAAATCCAAATCTGAAAAACATAGTTGCACTTCAAGCAAGGTTTGAATACTGCAAAATGTAGTTATGATACAAAAAAAAAAAGCCATACTGATAGACAAGAGATTACTTCTACGAAAGTTCTTTGATGTAACACACCATTTTGACTGTAGGGTGAGTGGGGATGTTTTTTCCTAAATAATTTGCTTTAATTTAAATATCTTGAACCTAAAGTTTTTTTCGGATTGGAGATTAGCAAGATAGTCTCATGTCCATGAAATCATTGTAATATTCGTCGGTTGCCTTACTGTGAAATTGGATGAAAGATGCGTCTGTAGGTAGCATTTGCAGCGTTTTTCATTACTGGAACGACATTCCCTAGAAGTACTTCTCAGATCAGTCAATTCAGCTCGTACCAGTAGGTTCCGCTGACTATGGGTGTCCTTAAATCTATCATTGGGGCTCGAGAAAAATCTCGGATAGTTTAGAAGTATTTTCATTTGTTTCAATATATCTATGTGGTAGGTTTTACTCGTTGTTGAAGGACGTATGACGACCCATTATTAATAATATCAGCGTCATCTGATGTTTTGGTGTAGAGTTGTTTCATTTGCAATCAAATCACATTTCACTTTTGCTACAAAGGAAAGTCTTTTTACTGCAACAAAGATCAATTATCACAGCGGCTGAGTTAGTTTTACTTGATCTGCATCTTATCCCATGAATATAAAAGTTCATTGCCTTTAAATAATAAAAATATCTTCAAGCATATAAATCGATTCCACATAAATTTGCAGTGTAAATTTTCCATCATTATTAACAATTTTCCGCTTCAAGTGGACAACATTTCTTAAATATCGATGAACAGTGCATTATTATATAATGTCATGTCTGCATGATTATGTCGTATTGCGCTAAAACAGAATTATCAAGGATATTTCGTTAAATCGGATGACAACTAGACTATAATAGTTTTGTTATATTTAATGATAAGGAAAAAAGTAATATATTATTTGATTGCTCCTAAATTGATGCTTACTGTTTCGTCTGATAAACAAGAGCAGAATTTCTTTATAATCTATATTGATAGAATGAGAAGAAAATATGAATCAATTATTAATCATGTTTAGGTCTTTTATACCATCAGAAAGAAATGAAAACAACACTCTATAAATGTCCTGCACACGTAGCGCTATTCTAGATTTAATTCAATCAGAAATGTTCAATTGGGTGGGCGCCGATGAACGTTATATGTCTTTCCCGGGAGAGGAACCTTTAATCTAGTAAGTATCTTAAATTAGTTTGTTAAATGGTGTAGTATAACTCAGAAAGTGGATTTACTTTTTTTAATTTTTTCACAATTCTTTATAATTGGCCTATTAATATCGTTCTATAGGGTATGGAATTTAGGTTCAATACTATTTTTCATCTTTTATACTTTCCCCCTGTTTCTATTTATCTTATATATTAAAACAAAATGCTGAATAAAATTACAGAATGAAGGGTGAAATATATGATGTTGAATTACGCTTTAAGGAAATTCAAAGAATGGAAGATCTTTTCGGATATATAAAATGTCTCTTCATTAGTTTTCCAAATAATGCCAATAAATAAACATATGTAAAACAATTGCCTACTCACTCTGTCTGTCTAATTCATCCATTAAATCCTTACATACTTCCATTTTCACTCATCTCTTTTTTTCTTTTTGTCACTCTCTCGCCACTGTCTCTCACGTACTGTGGGATTTGCCATAAATCTTACGTTTCCCCTCTCTCACTAGGTATAACCTTTTCTCTCGCAGACTCCCCCTCAATTACCCATTATCTCTCTCTCTTTCTCTCTTACCCTGTAATTCTCTTACAATCTGTCACTCTCTGTCACACTCTGTCACACTCCTCTCTCAAACAATCTCTCTGTCTCAAACATTCTTCTCTCAAACTCTCTCACACTGGTACACTGTCACACTGACATCCTTTCTCACACACTGGCATCCCTCTCTCACGCTCACACTAACTAACAATGGCACAGTCACTCACACTGGCATACTCTATCACACTCTCACACTCAGTCACACACTCAACAGAAATAGAGAAAGAAAGATTGAGAGAAAAAGAAAGATTGAGATAAAAGTAAAGCTGAAAGTAAAAGAGAGAGAGAGAGAGAGAGAGAGAGCCACAGTCTCTCATGTACTGTGGGATTTTCTAAATATCTTACTTCCCCCTAACACTAGGCCTCACCTTTTCTCTCATAGACTCGCCCTCACTTCTCCATTATCTCTCTCTCTTTCTCTCTTACATTCTATTTCTCTTACTCTCTTATTCTCTGTCACACTCCTCTCTCAAACAATCTCTCTGTCTCAAACAGTCTTCTCCCAAACTCTCTTACACTGGTACACTGTTACACTTACACCCTTTCTCACACTGGCCTCTCTCACACAGACACCGCACTCTCACACTGACATCTCTCTCTCACACTCTCACACTGGCACTCTCTCTCTCTCTCTCTCTACCTCTCTCTACCGTTCTCTCTCTCTCTCTCTCTCTTCTCTCCCTCTCAGTGGTTACCACTCTCTCACACTAACATCCTCTCTCACACTAGCACCCTCTTCTCTCACCCTCTCTCTCACTGGCACCACTCTCTTACACGCAGTCAACAGAATAGAAAAAGAAAGATAGAGATAAAAGTAAAACTGGAAGTAAGAGAGAGAGAGAGAGAGAGAGAGAGAGAGAGAGAGAGAGCGTGTGAAAAATATATAGTGAGAAAAAATAATAGAGATTGAGAGATTAATAAAGAGTTAGGATGAAAAAGTAGAAAGATATATAGAGATCCGTTCCAAAGTAAATTCTTTAGGGTCATTGCTAACCCATAAGAAAATACACCTTGTAAAGGTGCACGGCTAAAGCAGTAATGGGTTCCCCTCCGTAGGCGCTGTACATTATGACAGTCCCTAGGCGAAAACACCACTGCCTACCAGAACTTTAGAAAGGTTGGCGCACTCACCTTCAGTTACCTTCATTAGGTAAGAGCGCACCCAATACATTGAAATCAATCATTTTACGAAAATCAAAATAATGCCAGTTGCGGTATTATTCATTTATTATTCTTGCAGTTAAACTTTTGAAAGAAAGCAACTCGTGATATGTTACTTTCATTTGTATATACAAATTGTATCATTCTATTGAATTTATAAGTTTAAAAGAGTTAAAATGTTTTATTTTTCAAATATTTCAAAATAATTGAAATGAACATTCTAACGGGAGGTAACTGCAGTTGCTTTCTATACATACTACGAATAAAACATAACAAGTGTTTTCTAGTCTTTTCACGTGAAGTAATTGCATAATTAAAAACAAAAAACACAAATAACTTTCACTTTTACGTATCTATAAACAAGAAATAGGAAGATGTGATATGATAATTGCCTATTAGCGACTATCCGCGAAAGCGCAAATGAAGTGGACGTCTATAGTTAACTATATTTTATGTCAAAGAGATTTGTTAAATTTATTTGCTTAGTCGGTTTGTGTTTTTGTTGACTTATGTATCTTTTCATTTTACGTAAAAGCGTTGTCAGTTTGTCTTCGATCTATGAGTTTAAATTCCCTTTGAGGGTTTTTTTTAAGTAACCACGGCAAATATACCACATAAAATGCCACGAACGTGTTTGTGTTGACTGTAATAAAAACTTGATACAGGATGCCACTATTTACATTATTTGGGTTGCAAATGTACATTATGGTTTACTTTTACAAATTGTGACTTGGATTGAGAAGTTTCTCACTAACACTAATACCAAATCTTCATTTATCTATTCATAAGAAAACGTTGTCAAAACAAATGATTTTAGCGGATAATTAAAATGGTTGAACCGTCATAGTTTACACTTAACAACGAATTGGTAATGGTTCAACACCACTGATCAGACAACGTTATGCTCTGACGGATTTTTACGTTTTGTTCAATTCATCTTGATATTTATGCTTTTAGACGGGGATGTGTTTTGTCTTTAAATAAAGACAACATACATGTAGTATACGTCTGTTCGAAAAATTTAACGTATCCGATGAATGTTATTGTAGGACAACTTATCGTTTACACATAATTAGGTATTATTATTCTATGAGGTTTATAAGAGACAAATTCGTAGAAATATTATCTATCATCAGATACCAATGTGGCAAAGCTTGAATTACTATGTTCTGCAAGGGACTTAAATAATACATTGTCAAAGTCTTGTACCTGTATCATATACAATTTTGAAAATCTTTTGCAAAATAAAATATGAAAATGTTCCGCCAAAACTAACAAACAGCACACAAAACACAACATAGAACATTAAAGACTAAGCAACACGAACTCCACCACGAATAAGGGATGATCGCAGATGCTTGGGAAGGAAAAGTTTATTCATCTCTTCATATGGCACCCGTCGTGGTTATCATGTAAGTACGAACCCGGTGACAAGTCTAATTTGATAGGTCACATTCTTGAAAAAAATGGACGGGATTGTAACCGTAAACATTACAAATGGATAATAATCGTTTACAGTTGTTTGTGATATGTTTTCTGTCAAAGTTTAACTAAGTGGTTAATGTGCAATTTTTATATTTAAAAAATCAATAGATTAATGTAAAATTTCTTTTTGTGACTTAAACAAAATCGACAACAGCTGTTTTTGTATTGTTATTTGATGATATTTGTTTTGTGTTATTATTATTATGGCTCTGATATCAATTTAGTCACTCATTTACAGCAAACACCAACAAATAATTATTTTTTACTTTTAAGATGTTTGTACGTTTAGCTCTATCAAGTTGCCGTTTACCGCACATATCATTTTGTTTGAGTATGCTCGCTGCAAAAATAAATAAGAGTATTTAGTCGTCGCTATTTTCGTCCGTCTGTCTTTGTCGGTTTTTTGTTTCAGTTTACTTGCTTAATTTGTATGAAAATTCCAAAAACAGAGGTAGGCTAAGAAGTTTATGGCCACTGCTTGTTAGGTCAATAGGTCAATGTAAAAGGTAACTGTAACTAAAATTTTGAGTAAATGTTTTGGAAAATGATTTCAAGATGATACATTTAAACATTTTAGAATGAAACATATACAACTGAAAAATATTACAAAGAGGGAGACGCCTATTAATTTCAAAGTTGAAGTTACTGTTCCTGAAAATGTTTGCTTTTGAAAAAAATACTATCCTTGAAATGTAATATATTTTTATAATTTTTAGCAATATGCTCCATATCTGGCAAGTAATATTTGTCAGATCGAGAGAACTTTTGCACAGTTGGTAAATAATGAATCCTATACATGATATATCTGCATATTGGAGCTCTGGAGAAAGTGCTGGTAAAATTTGTGCTTCTAGATACTTTACTTTCTATACTTATTGGAGCATTTAATACATACATTCTAGTTCTCTCTTACTAAATCCAACATTACCAGTGAAATTTTGTGAAGTTTATTCGGAAATATTTAGCTATGCAATAAATCTTTCATTCCTGCACTGTTACAAGTTTCTATCTGATATCTACTCCACAGCTATATTATAGAGTTAAGCGCTTTTCCTATAATTTGTTTTATTGTATACTTAGTTTCTCAATTTGCTTGAGATTACATATCGTAAAGTTAAGTTTAAACCCGCTTTATGTTTTTGTGCCTGTAAATAAAGAGTCATAGGTTCTTAAAGGGGTTTTTTAACGTTGAATTTAGAATTCTGAAAAAAATCGAACCTAGTTTCATTCTTAGTACGTGTTCATGTCAAGCCGTTATGCATTTTTGAATACATATTCAGACGTTTTGAATCTTGGGCAAAATGTTGTATTCGGTTAATAGTGTTTGTAGAATATAAAAACATATAATTATTTTACTTTTTAACATGTAAATAATCGAACAACTGACGGCTTTGTCAAATATAATACAACATCTGTTAGTTTTAAAAAACTCTACTTCATCGTAGTTAATATGCATATATATTTATTTTATTGAGTTCTCATGTAGTTTCGTACAAAGAACGAAAATAATAACAGTTTTTATTTGAATATTTCATATTTACATTTATTTGTTGTAAAAAATGAAGTCAAAACCTTAAAGCTAAGAGTCAATTCCATTGAGCATTTATAAATATGTCATAATATATTTGAACGTTAGGCCACACCAATCTGATTCCTTGTTCGACGGACCCGCCCGCACCTATTTTTTTCTAAACAGAATTTTTTTATTTTTTTTATATTCCTGCTTCCCGCATCCGGAAATGTAATCATGTCCATTTCCCGCACCGTTTTTTTGTAAATATTATAAAAAGATATCAACATTTGTTTTTAAAATCACAGTCTAACCTGTATATAACGATTTTAAACATAAAAGCACCCCACCACACTTTGTAAATATCTGTGAGAATATTTGTTTCAGCATCATGAAACCTATTTATCCAAAGCGGGAGTGCTCCGATATAAATTTGTAATGTTTGTTCAGAGGAAATACCTGTAAAGAACAAAAAATTGGTTACTTTCCCCCTTACTTATATTCCCTATCAAAAAATGTTCGTTGTTAGAATAAAGTACAAAGAACTTCTGAAGGATTTGCCTTCAACTGCAATTATATTGTATGCTGGCGAAACAAAACTATCTATAGCCGCTGCATGTTTATGCACCTGTCCTGATTGATTGAGGGGCCTGTCGTTCAGCAGTTATCGTTTGTTGATGTTGTTCATTGGTATTTTCCTGTTTGGATATATCAATTAGATCGTTGGTTTTCCTTTTCGAATTGTGTACGCTAATAATTTTGGGGTCCTTTATAGCCTGCTGTTTGGTCTGTATCAAAGCCCTGTGTAAAAGGCCGTACTTTGACCTGTGTTTGTTATTATCAGGTTGAGAACAACCCTCCCTCAGACAAGGGGTCATTTTACTGATGTAGAAAAGAAAATAGAAATACCAAGGATTTGTAAAGTTCTTCTATACAAAACCTTTGAAAACTTAGAATTTTGTACCCAAAAAGAGGAGAGTTCCATCATATTTTAAACAACTTTTTCTAAAAGAGGGTCCACTTATTTTGAATAATATTAAACTGTTAAAGTAAATGTGTTAACATGGTTAAAGTCCAGGAATATTACAAAATCCTTGGATACGTTTTGACCATTTAATACCAGATAGATATGTAGTTCTTTGAGAAAATATGAGCCCTTTTGTACAAACAAATATATATTATAACTTATATTGATCCCTCATAAAACATGTAAAAGGGATATTTATAACATTAAGGGGTTGTCCCCAAACTGATTATGACTTGGATGGAGAATTGTCTCATTGTCAGTCACACATACATAGACCAGATTTAATTATTTCTTGGTGAACAGGGAAAAAATACTTCAGAAATTAAAGAAATGTCAAAGTACAAGTGATAAATCAAGCTTTAATATTGTCAAAACCTACTATTTTATGTTTACAAAAAAAAAATTAGAATCGCTCGCCTTTACTTTTAAAGCTTCGCCTCAAAAATTTGCAAATTAAATATTTTTTTATTAAAATTTTCAAATCGCTCGCTCGCCCCAAATTTTGGAGTCCAAAAATCCGTAGAACAAGAAATTAAATTGGTGTGGCCTTAAATTTACTGATCGTAAGATGTTAAAAGCTTTTCGAGTCGCTAAGGATGTCTTATCGCGAGGCAGGTATGGACCTTTCTTTTTTGCTGTTGATGTTACCTTTCGAATATTTAATTTCGAGCGCAAAGAGTACACTAAATAATGTAGACGAAACTCTTACAGAGCATACTAAATTTCTCAAACGGATATTGTTTGTTTGAGATTTGCTGATATAAAATTTAGGATATAATTTTTGATTAAAAATGTATCTCCCTCATGCAAAGCTCTGATTTCTGCCCGAATTTGACTGTACTTTTTGTTTTTTTATATTTGATAAACTCTTCAATTTTTGTTTAAGTTTTGGATTTTTCAAATATTTTTGGCGTAAGTATTCAAAATGTTTTTACCATCGTGATGAAACAAAATCAACTGAAACGTAATTAATTATGTTGATTTACGCAAATAATGATTTATGAATGCATGCCATCTATTACTTGTGTTCTTTAATTAATAGATGACTTCACCAGTTTTATAAATAAAGTAATGTCCATCTATTGTAAATGGATACGTATGATTTCCTTAACCTAAGGTACAAATTTAACATTTAATGAGGAATATCATATCATAGCATATCAAAAAGAAAAATCATTGTAATTCAACGAAACCCGTTATTGCTGTCACCAGAAAGGAATCACTTTAGTAATACAATCTGATACAATCACGGAAACCCAATTTCCGGCTCCAGTTAAGGAAATAGTAATTGTTTTCAACAGACATTCCTACGCGTGTCAAAAAATTACAGAACTTAAATTTCTTTTATTCATAAAAGGAAAAAGAAAAAGTATATATAAATCTTCGACAAACTTATGATTATGACAAGATGTGTTTTGTATTTCGTTACAAAGCCAATAGGTAATAGAATTATTCTATATTTTTTGAGCAGTTCACAATTTATTGAAACTAAACCGCGATGGATAGGTTTCTAAGATATAATAAAAGAATCAAAGTATCAAGCTGAAGTATATGGTATTTTAATCACAATAAAATCTTCAGTTATGACAATTATATTTCAAAGTCAATTTACTAATAAGAAGATATGGTTAGATTGCCAATCTTTACGATCAAATTTGAATCCATATTTGCTCATAGTCAAAATTATGTGTAAATAAATAATCTAATAAGTAAACGCTATGGTTACTTATATAAAGTAGACATATACTCCATAAGGTCACTCTTTGACCCGATACCTTTGAATCTTAAATTGATCTACTAACGATTTGAATTCATGACGAATAAAGTGACACATAAATAATTAAACACTTTTCAGTCAGATCTCTATAATTTCAGTATAACATTGCTAATTATTGGTGGAAATATTTAAAAATAAATCCAAAAAAAGGAAACAACAGCTTATAACAAGAACGTTTATGACTTCGCTATCGTGTTCATCATTTATGTGTATTTATATCTGACATGCAGTCGTGAACAGAGGGAATTTTTCTGTATTACACAGGCAAGATAGCCGGTTAAAGGATGAGATAATATGGGGTAGCTGATTATGGAAGTTATTTACGACCTTGACTTGCTATACAGCTCTCGCGCGGTCGGGTTAGGAGTAGCTATAAAGAGCATACACAAAACTGCTACACAATCTACTGTAAACTCGGCCTGAAGGAATTCAAACTAACATCTAATAGTGAATTTAGATTTATTGGGCTCATTCTTGGGTTACCTTAACTATTGTAGATTGTGATGAAATGTCATTATTCACTTAAAAATCCAAAACGTTTACAAATTCCGCGAAAAAACTTACTAAAATTGATATGAGATTTTATAAAACAAGAAACCCCGCATAGTCTTGCAGCAGTAATATGCTTACATACATGTATTATATTATATAAACAATTATATAAATCTTAACACGGTTAACATGTAAATATCATGTAGATTTCAATCTAGTTTTGATATAAAACATATGGATGTAATCGATATATCAATCGAACTTTCTATCACCTTTGCAGAATAAACAGTGTTGAAGGATAAAGCGGTACTGTACTGTTATAATAAATTGAAATGTTTTATTAATAAGTTAACCGTTTAGCAATGATGTACCACTTTGCTTTTTGCATAGCGTGAACGATACATAACACATCGGAAATTAACCATGATAATGTACGACAAATTTTATAATGGCAATCTATTGACTGGGAAATGAGCGGCACAAAATTGATACTTTAGCGATAAAATGAATATTATCTATGGATAATAAGGACATCTACTTCTCCTTTTTATAACATGTAAAACCATTGTTTTAAGTTCTCCGAAGTAAATTTATACAGTACTGCAGTCTGAACTAATCTATTTATATATAGAAAATATCGAGTATAACTTAATATGGTTAAATATTGATTTTTTTTTAAAAGTGCACACATTACGATTCTACTATAGAAACACTAACGTTTATAGTTGTTGTCCATTCGTTTGATGTGTTTTATAATTCGATTTTTTCCATTTGATTAGGGACATTCCGTTTTGAATTATCCTCGGAGTTCAGTATTTTTGTGATTTTACTTTTTTACGTCATCCATCCGAACCAACGATTACTTGCGCATTAGTAAACTATACATGGTGACAAGTTTGTAGTGTAAATATATTAACAAGAATGTGTCCCCAGTACACGGATGCCCCACACACCAGTGGACCATGAAATTGGAATAAAAACTCCAATTTGGCATTGAAATTAAAGAGATCATATCATAGGGAACATGTGTACTAATTTTCAAGTTGATTGGACTTCAACTTCATCAAAAACTACCTTGACCAAAAACCTTAACCTGTAGCGGGACAGACGGATGGACGAACGGACGAACGAATGGACGAACGAACGCACAGACCAGAAAACATAATGCCATCTACTTTCGTAGGTGGGGCATAAAAACAAACATTTACATCGTAATGCAGAATGTATCCATCAACACCGCGTAGACATATTTCTCTAATTTTTCTGAACTATACATGGTCTGTTAAAAGCTAAAAGCTTAAGGTACCTACGATGCTCATTCTTTTTTCTTTATAAATGCAAATGTGCAAAATAAATGTGGAATAAAAACTCCAATTTGGCATTGAAATTAAAAAGATCATATCATAGGGAATATGTGTACTAATTTTCAAGTTGATTGGACTTCAACTTCATCAAAAACTACCTATACAAAAACCTTAACCTGTAGCGGGACAGACGGATGGACGAACGGACGAACGAATGGACGAACGAACGCACAGACCAGAAAACATAATGCCTTCTACTTCCGTAGGTGGGGCATAAAAACAAACATTTACATCAACATTTCAAGCTATTTTACCGGTTTTTAACCTTTAGGACTATTATAATCTGTTTCTACACATATAAAGCTATTTTACGATGTTTAACTTTAAGGAATACTGTAATCTATGATTATTTGGTTTGACCATTGAACAGTGCAACAAGTATCACATTAGTTGAACGATATATAGTAATACTCTTCCGAAGTATGTTTAAATTGTGGATATACGAAATGAGGGATAACGACAGTATGTTTAGCGTAACAACATCGAAAAATATCTTAAGATCAAAACGCAGTTTGAATGATACAAACGAATCCATACGTTTTCCGCATTTCAAGTTCTTATTTACCCGATTTTTAAGAACTTGTAGAGAATAATAAATACCACTTGAATTTTAATTGTAATAAAAAACCACTGAGGAGGCTTCTGACACCTTACTATTTACTGATTATGACTGAAAAAAGTATGTTTATAAGAATAAACTAGCCGGTGTCACTCATAAAGCTGGAAATGCTGCTAAACACTTGGAGTTCACGTACTGTTTCGAGTGGTTACATATTATTCTATCTCTATTTGTACATTGATTTTTGTATTTTCATCAATTTCATTGTTGGTCGCTGCATTCCGGTACATTTTTTGTTTTGACTTATGTAGGGGGTACAATATAACGACTTAGCTCTCTCCTTTTATTTTAAAACCCTTTTCGGTTTTTTAAATTTGATTTTTGTTTTCGAAATATGCTTTACATTTTTAGAAGGATGGGTCTGTGCTTTTCGTCTGATACATGATACTACCAATCAACTATAATGCTTGTTATAGCTTGACATCTTAAGATATTCAACTTGCAAAATTTGGTTTTTATTTTGAAAAAAAGTAATAATAACAACAAATTCTTTTTTTTTGTAACATATTCCATTTGAAAAAAGATGTGAGAGTTAAGAATGATGATGAAAGATGGTTTTTCAATTCAATAATAAATTCCGTTTGAAGACAATATGGTAAAGCATAGAGTGTCTCTAGCTGACTATTTGTCAGCACCTTAATAAGCCAGGTTTTGGAAGGTTTTGTGTTACTGAATCCTAATTCTCTGTATATTGTGTGTCGACAATTTCTTCTTTTTATAGCATTTCTTCAACTAATTGTTTAAGATTGCCCTCTTTATATCTTCTTACTATTTTTAAAACAATTAGTGACTTAAATTACACTCATAATCTTTCTCTTAAACGATTTTCTTAAAACCTCATTAGATATAAAAGATAATATCTGGGCAGGGGACAATTATTGCAGTCATGTCTACGAGAAATCCAAAACGAGAATCTTTCTTTCCTGCTAATTACAAGTCTATAGCTCTTATTATGTCGTCTTTTGAACACTCGAACAGACTGCTGTAATCGTGGTGACCTTGAAATTGATATCTTTTTGACCAACATCTGAGATGTATTTCTTACAGCTCTAATGAATAGCTTTGTCGCTTTCATTTTCATCTGACATTGGTTAGCTTTTAAACAGTATGTACTGTCAATTTTTTCTATAATCATAGTTAAAATGAAAAGTAATATTACGCTTAGGATTGCATACTAAAGTAAAGAATCATATAATAGTAACAATTCAGTGTTAAAATAGTCTTTGTTTTCTAAAATAGAACTTGAAATTTTAGAAATAGGAAAATCCGACTACACAAAAGAAAAACGACAAACCAACACCAACAAAACTATAAACATTAAGAAAAAAAATATCTACTAACAAAATTACAGAACTCTACAAAGAAAATTCAAAAAGGGTAATCAATATAAATTTTAAAAAATCTGACAAACCAAAACATATAATTGATCCGAAATGATAAAAAACACAAGATTAACCATGGCCAGATGTTCTTGACTTGTTACAAGCGCAACTATGCAGCGGGATGTTGTGTGAGATCTGAACATTCTCCCTTTACCTCTAGCAAATGTGGAATAACAAACACATATCAATTCGCACATTAAAACTAATTATCAAAAGAGTTCAATGCCAGAAAAGGTAACAGAAGAAACTAAGATAAATGACCATAATCAGCATTAATTAACAAAGGACTACTGGCATTTACTGACAAGCCAGCTCCTGACCTCAATTAAACTAATTAAAAAAATTATGTCTTCCTTATATGAAAATCAAGCACAATTCCTCCCGTTATTTGGGTTGGTATCATATCAGCCTAAACTATACAAGAATAACATAACCCGTATCATGCCAAAAACTTTGCAAAGACTCGATGACTGAATCAATAATACTTTCCGAAAATACCATTTATATTGACCTGACAACAGTATCATAACTATATCACTTCTGAATAAGTCTGTTTAACGGTTTGGTTAGCTCTTGAGGTAAGTATCGATAAATGTGTGCCTTGGTTAGAATATTACTGTAAAAGATGGATGTGAAATACCTAAACGTATTTAAGATGTATGGACGTTTATTTATGTTTTCAAATGCTATCTTTGTACCGATGATAAATTTTAATAAATGTTTTTGCTGCTTTGTGATATTGAAAACCCTTGTGGAATATTTTTTCAGTAATGTAGAGTTTTTATTCGTTAATATCGAAAACGTTGTTACATACACGAGCGAATTAAATAAGTTTAGATACATAAACGATATAAAATGGTGCCAAGGGAACATCACCAATTGAAATGAAAAATTCACAATATGAAATGAAATATCAACTCTTCAATATACGATGTAGAAAACACGATCTAATTCATTCGTTGTACACAAGATGATCCATGAAAAAACTTCTACAGTCGAGGATCTCTGACAAAGGAAGACTGATTTTCTTACATTGACTTTTTATTCCTGAGCAGCGATATACAAGCTGACATTGTTTATGGGAAATGTTTGTCGCAGCTGATACCATACGTCAGTCTGAATGAATACGCCAAGGCCTTTCTTGATAGAATATTCTTGACATAGACAGCAGTTTATAGCTCAATTTAAAGCCTTGTTTCCCATTTATACTGACGATATCGTGTGGATCACTCAACAGTTTTGTATATCAAACCATTCCTGTATTACTTCCGAGAAATGACCTTATCAAAGAAAAAAATTCCACAAATTTTCCCAAAATTTTCAGCAAACGTGAGATTATGTTTGTTTAGTTTTCTGATACTCGTTTTGACTGTGCCCTAAATTTCAAGTTACAAAATGTAGCTTGAAAATTTTAATAAAATCAATCTACATTTACTTCTGGTAAGTTC
The DNA here is from genome assembly GCA_037788925.1 of Mytilus galloprovincialis. Taxonomy (NCBI): domain Eukaryota; kingdom Metazoa; phylum Mollusca; class Bivalvia; order Mytilida; family Mytilidae; genus Mytilus; species Mytilus galloprovincialis. Next base: position 39,360,523 of record CM075333.1, on the reverse strand, counting down.
TTTCGAAATAACGATATCGGTTAATTGAGAGATCTGAACATGAACTACTTTCTAATATATTTTTTTTTCTTTATCTTATTAACACGCATCTTAAATTTGAAAAAAAATATATTGAATTCGTACAGCGTTACACTGTTAAAAAAGGTGTTATCTCCTTGTCAGCTCATTATGTTTCGATTCGCTCAATATTAAAAGCTTTCATAAGATAACGTAAAAAAGCCATGACAAACAAAAGTTTTTAAACAGCATTGTCTTAAGATAGGATTAACCTTAGCTTGAACTTTCTGAATATAGATACCTTTCATTTCTTTGAGGTAAAAGAACTATAATTAATTGTTGTTTTTCTCATAAATAAGAAAAAAAGTGTACCATAGTAAGATTTCGAAATGGTGTCATTTTTTATAGGAAAGAATCTATACTAAATTTTTACTGTGTTTTCCTAACTCAATTGGCACGCCAAATATCCACCCTTCATGCATCTAATGTTGACTTAAATTGCAGAACCTATACGTAATGAATTTGTAGTTAATTTGTTCTCTTTCGACGATGCATGACACTGGACATCCGAAAAAAAATCTCAGAAAAATTATATCATATTCGATCATTGTAAGCTTCATGTTATGACAAATATTGCAGACCAGGTATATGAAGGTCATGTAGCCTGATGACAAGTTACTCTCTAACAATTAAAAGATTCCTTAACAATTTAGTGTTTTGGTCAGTTTTGTATCGCTCTATCAAGAGCAGCCTCACAACTTTACATCCGTTTCTGACTGAAAAAAAGAGACCCAAACAACATATAATAGGTTTACATTGTGACTTGAATGAGAAGTTGTCTCATTGGCACGTATACAACATCTTCTAATGTATTGCAACCCAAGAATATTTTTGACAATTTCTAATAAACATCAGATTCTGACAGTTATACCCCTAAGACAAATTTGGACAGTGTTTACACAAAACGTTTCATCACGGTACTACCTTATACGTTTAGTCAGTTCTACTACTGGTTATAGTATAACAAAGAGTGGGGATAAAACAACTTGATTTCATCTATAAATTGGATAAAAATTACCGAACTCCAAGGAAACTTCAAATCGGAAAGTTCCTTATCAATCGGCAATATTTAAAGCCCAACGCATCCAACGAATGAAAAATAAAAACGACTTTCATTTTTTGACCAAAATATTCAAGAATTTTTAATATTCTAGTACTTTAATAAGAAAATTAAAATACATATTTAATGTTCATTCCTCTTTTACTTAATATTGATTTTGGTTTTTGTCAACCTGACGAATATAGTCTCAAAATTGACTTTTACAAATAAGCTGAAAAGCCCTTTTAAATTGAAAAGTTCTTCATCATTTTAAATACTATGTCACACTAAATTTTTTAACAATTCTTTGACAAGGACATTTTTTTAAAGGAATAAGTTATAGATGACATTTACATGGAAAAAAATAATAATCTAAAAATTTGAAGTGTTAAGTAATGTATTTGTAAATAAAGAAGATAGTAAATACTGTTACATTGTTACATCATTATTACATAAAAATTGATTACAAAAACAAAATACATATTTTTCTTAAACTTTAACATTGAAAGGCATATTCGATGAAAACTGAGAACTTGGAAAACATATGCCCCACAATATTGATTTTGCGAATGGTCGGGTGGGCTGCTAATGATTAGCACGGCAATTGCCTTTACGGTTGCAGAAGATATGAATACTTTGTAATTTCATTCACAAAAACAGTTTTACAATTCTATTAAATATGTTTCGCATGAATTGGAAACAAATAGTCGTGCAAAAAAGTGCACAAACAAATACAATCTATAGTGACATATTAGATCAAAGACAATTCATTTTTAAACAAAATAATCAAACTTGTTACTCATAATTAGTCACGATTCGCACCAAAGTTTAGATATTTGTCATAACCTACGAGTAATTGCTATCTTTAAAAGTTCAAATAGAGCCTACCTTTAAATCATTCATGTAGGAAAATTTCAATTTCCGATGTACAGTCATTTCCAGATTGATGCAGCATCAGTTGTTCATCTCAAATATTAAAAACACAAGTACAAGATTCGATTGAATATCAGTTAATATATTCAAAGTATGTACTTCTAATGATTTCATTTGTCTATGCATCCCCCAAATGTTGTTTATTCATCTTAAGGGACATATAAACTAAATATTAAAAACAAAGTAAAAAAAAAAAAAAAAAAAAAAAAAAAAAAAACGAGAAGGGCAGGGCAGTGTTTCGTTAAGGCAAACTGAAAACAATTCAACAAAATTAACGACAATCTTTTAAAGTGGATCTTCAAAATGCATAACTTGAAAATAAATTCTTTTGTGCATATTTGCTAGGATATTTCATCTTCATCCTTTGATTTTTATTCTGAACTTCCACGAATTATTCAATTAGAATGTTTGTTGATGATTTTCCCATCAATGGCTTTCTTTTTTGTACGGTTCAAAAAATTTTGGGGCGTAAAGGGAAGAAGATTTTGACGGCGTAGAATCTTGACTGTGTGTAGACAAACAATTCATATACAAATGGGTAGTCACATATCTCTTACATAGTGGTAGACAAACGTATATTCTACAGAGGCATAGACAAATCTGTCTTAAACAAGGGATTGGACAACCGTTTTTTATAAAGAAGTGCAACCAACCGGATATGTAATATGATTAAACGCCCCTAGGCAAATGTTGAGACCTTTTAAGTTTTAAATAAATCACGAATATAGTCAGAAAAGAATTTTGTCACAAGACGTTAAACGGAATAGAAATATTCATATATGTTGACAAATTACAGACGATAGTGCACTTATATAATCTTCTTCAGATAAAAAATGTATTCAATCAATCATAACTAATTCTTAAACATGCAATGTGCATTGTATGTGTCTGTCATTGATCTGCAGTTTTGTAATTGACTTGACTGTTTTGACTTATAAGATAATTGGTCTGACTTGTAAGATAATGATTGATTCAAGGGCAAGGCATTGTTCTTTTATCATTTTGTTGAAGTAGGGAAAAAATGAGCTCACAAAAAAACTGAACACATCAAACGCATGAATATCAACATTAACAACATTCATATTTCTGACAACTGAGGAAAATATAACGGGATTTGTATTATTGAGCAGGGCAGGATCTTTAAACAACGTAGACTTTTTATCCGTTTCGATATACCCATTTTATAAAAACTGAAAAACTGAAACTCCTAAACAGTTTATTTTAAAGTCTTTGAGAACTTGAATGACTATTGGTATTTACCAGTCCCTTGTCTCTCATGGAAATATTTGCAGATATTTCAAAAAATATATATGTACATAAGTTAGCATGAATTCAATATGTTATTCATTAGGTTATGATGGTTTAAGAATTGATGTAGCCTCTTCAAATTGAATGTTTTTTTTTTTTAAATTGTTCATATGTATATGTAACGGGATGTATGGTAAAAGTCAACAAAGCACACAATACAAAATTTATCGACACAAATTAAACGAAGAAAGTTGCATAAAGATTTTTGCAATGTTAAAAAAATATGATATGAAATGATTATAAAACCTTTAGTACATGCAAAGCTTTGTCATTTAAACTGTTAAATAATGCTTTTAATGTTTAAAAGCAAGATATTCATAAACTTGTAGGATTTATCTTTTTGTGTTTGTTCTATCGTTAGGTACCTTAATTAAAACTGTTAATACTACTTCGTATACAAATACAAGATTCAAACACATGTATATAATGCAGTTGGACGGCAAACGATTTAATGGCTTCTAAGGTCAAGGCATTGGTCATGTGATACAAGGTCAGAGTTTACGATTTTTATGTAAACGTGCATGTCTCGTGGTTTTTGGACTCGTATTGTCTCATTTGTACTCGTACATTTATAAAAAAAAACATTGTGTTTAATTCTATATAGATAGACATGATAGAATTATAGCTTCCTTATTCTATATAATTATTATTAAAAAGTGTTGTTAAAATGTTAGAAATTCACGAGTGAAGTAATTTTTTTTCTGAAAATTTGCGTAGGTCCACGGAAAATCCTCAATAATTCCTTAAATAGGTTTGGTAACGTGTTGAGGGGTATAACATATGAAGTAAAACCATTTTTTTTTGTTTTTATTGCACTCTATCAGATCACAAAAAACGGATACGCAATTGTGTCAGCTTATTCGTTGCGAAGCGGAGATCAAAGGGAGATAACTCGGTACGCGCATCGTGGGATATTGCAAGTTCACAACAGTAAATTTGAGTAAAATTAATGATTGCAAATATATTTCGACGATTTCTTGAATGACTTGTCAATATTCCATGTTCTTCTACTGTTGTTACATTAAAATAGTCATTGAAAGGTTGAATATGACATTTTTTCAAGTACTTACAGGTTATTGAACATAAAGAAGAAAATTATACATTTAACTGACTTTTCTCTAAAACTTGGACTTATGGTATATAAAACACCCTTTTGATAGATAGAAGAATACAAGAGGGGTTTATCAGTTATTTGTCAGCAGAACCTGTGTTACATAGAATTGAACTTCTCATTACATTAAAACAAAAATATGGAAAAAAGGAAATATAGTCTTCAAAATTGTGAACATTACCATAGAACGAAAATAAAATCAATTTGCAGTGGACAGAAGTAAATGTACAATTTGTGTTTTATAATACCTTCTTTAAGATACAGTGGCGGATCCCAGGGGGTCTGGTGATTGGAACCTTCTCTTTTTATGAAGGATTAATGCATTTGAATGGGATCATATAGTTGGAACCCTCCTTTTTATCCTTGGTTGAGAATACCACCACTCATGTTTAAAATTGTCTTGATTCACCCTGAGATAAGAAACTATGTATAATGTACAAGTTCTGTTGCTTGCCTTAATCAAGAGAAAAAATCTGAACATCCAAAGAACCAGAAAGGTATTTAGTACATAATAATCAACATAAAGATAACTGAACAAAAGCTGTATTACAATCTGATATCATGCAGTTCTCATAATTCCTATTATATGTATTATTTTTTTGGTTTTAAGTTTTGCTTTATTCCATTTTTCTTCTTATATTTAAATTCAAAAGTCCTGCAACAAACTGTTGAGTCCTTTCAAATAAATTATTGATTGATTGAATAATAAGCTTAACTGACCAGTAAATAAAGTTTCAAAATGCTTTGTTGAAATAAAGTAGTGGTATTATGTCATAAAATATACTGAATGAACTTGAAATTTAATCCAAATTCATATTTACCTGCTCGAAAATGCATAGTCAATTGAACTACAAAAACAAAAACTTGAGACTACTACAATGTATAACAAAGAGATTGGTCACTTCCCATGTTATAGTAGTCTCCGACAAAAACAATACTGACTTAAATACGATATGTTTAGAATTTTTATGAAAAAAGGACAACAATGAGATATTTATTATTCTGATATCAGAAATAATCTCATAGTATCAAATCAGAATGTCAGTTCTTTTAATTGAGATAATCAATTTAATCACATTATTTCCCATTATAAAAAACAATCCTCATGATATTATCTGGATTTACAATCATTGACCAAGCTTGTCAACATCTCACTTACTTTAAATCAATGCTTTTAAAAGTTAACCTGTTAGTACTAAAATAAAGAAATGTGGTATAAGATAAGATAGGATATTTTATTCCAATTAAAGGGCCATGAAGAGCAAAGTAATGTATTACAATGATTTTTCTAATTGACACATTAATGTTGATATAAATAAGATAAATATGAATATAACCAACTCCATTCTTAGAATTTAAACCACAGCCAGATCAGAGCCACACATATATTAGAAAAAAAGGCTTGGATTAAAGAACTTTGCGCACATTGCCAGCATATCCTGCATAACAGTCATGTGTGAATATATCTTTTAATTTGTTTTTTTACACTTACATTTCTATGTTTTAGTTAGTTTAATGTTTTAATTTACCACAGAACGGAACATCGTTCTCAAACATGCCGCAGAAAAAATAGGTGGCGCTGTTTGTGGGCGTAAACATTTAACATACGGGTTCTTTCTGTGTCGACAAGTTGATCTTTATCTGTCAGATTCAGGCGTCTGCCGTTCAACTGAATGCATATTGTTAAACAGTTTAAATTATAAGTTTGACCATGTATTGCTTTATAAATAATCGTTTCATGTTGAATGTGCATGTACTATGATATAAATATAAGATTTATAATCAAAATAAAAACCCAACTAATGTTACATATTAATTATGCATTATATACAACTCTGCAACCATTTAAGATTTCTAACGGTATAAATTTAATTTATATAACTCGATTTTTGAAATGATGACAAGTAAAATAGGTAATCCCCTTATTATAATGTTGGAATTCCATATCTCTGCCATGGCTTATCACAAAGAATTTCTACAGCTGATCAATAATGTAAGGCATACCAGTACATCACTAAGAGAAAAAACAACTTTAACATTTATTGAGTGTATTATGAGGAGTGTTTTAAAATTGTGTTAGTTGATACGACATACCAGGATCTGTATTTCCCATCACGTTTTCCTAGATAGAGATTTGCTGCTAAAATGGAAGCTATTTACATTTCCAAGTGATTCCTTTGTAAATTTTACGGATGCCTTCACGAGTTGTTTTATCTTTAAATAATAGGTCATAGATCATAGCGGACAGGTTCTGAATATGATAATTGCAAACCAGTCCTCTTTTCACGAATGTGACCTACCGAATAAGACTTATTACCGGTTTGTACTAACATGAGCAACATAACGGTTGTTTTATGTGGAGCAAGGTTTGCGTACCCTCCCATAGCATACCCAGATTTTGTAGGGGTTCGGGTCGCTCAGTTTTGTGTTTTTAGTTTTTTGTTTGTCTGTTTGTGTTTTTGTTAGCCACTACATTGTCAAACTTATTTCGACTTATCGGTTTGAATATCTCGTCTTATATCTTACGCCTCTCATTGAGATAAGTGAATTTACGAGTTTAACATACACAATCAAAGTAAAAACTCAACTACAAGTAAGAGCATACCCGATCGATTGTTGATTTCATATAGTATTGTATTTTAAACATATTTTATTGTAATAACAATGCACCATAAAGTGTTATGTTTCGTTATGCTTAACTATCTGTGTTTTTTTTATATATCCATGAATATATACTTCATCTGATTTAAAGTATTTTATATTTCTTCTGGAGATGAAAAGATTTTTGAATCTTTTGAAGATTGAAACGGGCAAATTGCACACAGTACAGTTAACAAATATATTGAATGCTAATCCGTTGTGCCATAAGGTAGTGTGTCATTAATGCCAATCCATATTCAATCCATTGGTTAAAAACACTGTTACATGGTAACTCCATGGTACAAAAATGTCAAGTTTCAAGATAGGAACATGAAATTCATCACATACCTAACCTGCCAAATTAAGCCAACTTAAAGAAAATAGTGCCCTGACATTTCATGATCAGCTCAGGATTATAAAATAACGGGAAAACGCAATGACAGAGATTGGTATTACGGCACACTCCTTTTGGACAGGTCCCTTGTGCATGTTAAGGAGAATGCAAAAAATAGCTAATGTGTATGAGACTTGAACAAGAAGATCTTTGCACTGGAAGGACATGCCAGTCCATTAATTTGGCGCATCATTGACGATGATAGAAGGAAAAAGCAACTGAGTGCAACGTTCTAAGACGACATTCCATCGATAATCGTCTTCTCATGAATATAGCAATAACACCTCCAAGGATATTGTCAGAATGGCTAGTCAATAATCACTCATTTAAACACGACTTTTGTCCTACTACATATACCAAATTTTTTTTAATTTATTTTAACCGTTTACCAAATGATCTATCGTATATTATACTACTAATGTCATACATTTTGTTGTCATTAAGTTTAGAAAAAAGGGCGGTTACAAGTTTTGCACTCTTTTTTGAAAAGGAACAACGATAATTGTTGTAAAAGATATAAGAAAATAAGAAAAAAAGAAGCATGAGAGTGGTCTTTGTAGATGTAGCTAACAATAAATGGGTACAAGATAAAGATACCAATGGGACATTCAAACTCATGAGTCGAATATTAACTGACAACGCCATTGCAAAAACTGAAAAGCAGCAGTACACAAAACACAACATAGATAACCAAAGATCGAGCAATACAAACTTTATCAAGCACGAGGATATACAAATATGACAAATGTTAATAGAGATAGTAAGAAAGAGATGGAGGGTTCTATGAAGATTGCATTATACGACAAATAGATAAACATTTATTAATACTGGTGGACGAGGAATAAATATTCTTGGCAAAATCTGTTCGTATTATTTCCCTATACAAATAAGACTTATTCTCACAAGGAATCTTACAAATTATCAGCTTATATTTTTTATATATAATTGATCTAATTAAAGTGTATTAATTTAAGCTTGATTTCGCAAATAATCAAACACTTTTGTGCATCCTTTATAATTCTTCGTTTATAAAACTTTTGTTGTATTGCCGTTCTACATTGTATCAACGGTATACAATATAAAATGTCAGTGTAGCCTTCAACATAGACGTTGACATTAATACGTAAATGTAAGAAAGGTTCCCACAAAACAAGGTCGAAACAAACAAAGGAATACTTTAATACAGGCAATCTCATCATAAATTGTAAAGACAGTTTGACAATTTTACAGTATTTGTCAAATGAACGTCCCATTTTCTTTTTCTTCAGTTTTCATACGTTTCTATTGGTTCTGAATGTTCAAATATTTTAGTCTCGAGAATAATGGAAGAAACACCACTTTGCATTTGCTGAAATGCGCATCGGGTGCAGAGACATACTAGGTTTTGTTCATGTTATTATTTACGAATTCATTTTTATCACCTTGTTTTTTGAAAATAATGTTCTTCAATAAAAGAAAACATTAACTCTGATTTTCAAAACGTATCTCTGTATTTTATTTATAGTGCTTCAATCCCAACAATAATAATAGTCATGCTTCAATTCATCCGTTGTATAACATTTAGGGACGTAGCTTTATTTCTTTATCTGTACATGTATAATAAATCATTACTTTAAAAAGTGACAGCTATTACATAACCGGTGAAACATTGAAAATAACTGTATTTATCAACGTTATATTTTTATCTTAGATTCTTTATAGCGACATGTGATTGAAATTCCGAATGCGTTTTCAATAAAATAAGTTAGATAAGAAAGAGACAAGCTTTATTGAAAAAGATGAAGAACACAGACTTATTTTGAGAAAAGATATTTTTTTAATAAATCACCCGGATTTCTTCTGTACGGTATAGAAATTTGCTACCAACATGACATCCAATGTTCTATATAACTAAGTATGTTTCTAGACATTTTAAAAAAGTTTTAGCTTGATCTTTTAAATCTAATGTAAACAAGCTTACTACATTGCATGTCGTAACGAAAGGTCGCCCATGATGTATAGATTCAAAAATAAAGTCTTTTTGATTATTTGCCTTTGAAGTTAGTAAAAATTTGATTTAAGTCCCATAGATCATGTCAAGAAAGGGAACAATAGTATACCACTGTTGAATAGACATAAATCGATTTAACTGAACCAAATCCAGGTCACAAACTAAAACCGAGGAAACACATCAAATTTAAGAGAACAAATATTCAAATTAGCATGACTGTATAGTATGGTCAAATACACAAAAAAACAAAATAATGTAAACGCGAAGCAAATAAGTTTACAGATGGGTTTTCTAACGTGATGGTAACATTACGTTCGTTTGGAATCAAAATTATTTCTTTGATAGACCGGATAAGACGTTGTTTTAATTATAAAGAACCAGGAAGAGGATTATCCTTATGATGTGAAGTTTGAAGCTAAAAGTGAAACCTGTTTTCCCACTATACATTGAGAAATAAAATCTATACCTTTCGTCGCAAACCAGCATAATAAATTGTGATATAATTTTTACCAAACCTTTCTAGATATCATGATTATTTATTTCTACTGGTGTAAATATCAAAAAAGAGGTGAAGAGAGTAGAGTAATAAATGCTGGTTTTGATAATAATAATAAAAAAAAGGATTTACAAGAATTCAAACGTTATTGTTTAATTCGTTAAAGGTAAATTCAATTATGTAATACGAAGAATAGGCAGATTAGAAAGTATTAAATGCTAATACATTAAGTTTAAACAGGGACAAAATTTTCGTGTTGCTTTGTCTTTAGTTTTCTATGTTGTGTCTTCTGTACTATTAATTGTCTGTTTGTCTTTTTTTTTTTTTAATTTTAAGCCATAGCGTTGTCAGTTTATTTTCAATCTATGAGTTTGCCAGCCCTTCTGTTATCTTCCGTCCCTCTTTTCCAGCAACTCTAAACAAATACAACAAAACTAATATGCCAGAGATTAACAAACAGCAACCAATAACAAGGCAATGGGAAAAGGCACACAACGAATGTGGCGTGGTTAAACATGGTTTGCTCACTCAATCCTCATATAAGCTGGGCCAATGATGTAGGCAGCACAACATTAATTCAAACTATTGAAATCGGTTACAAAACATTACTGAATAAAGGGACACAAAGCACAACCAGAATAACTTATATAAAAACAATTGGCACAAAGCATCGATATAAGAGTATTCGCAGTTGGTTATTGTTTTGATAGATGGCTAGTTTATTACAAATAATGCCACGCACATTAAACTACATGTCTTTCTGCATTATGTATCATGTGTCATATGTGACAAAACAAAGGACAATAATTTTACATAAAAAGACAGTTGAATAATGAAACAAAGTATTTTCATTGAAATTTCAACATGAAACCATGATCATCTTAATTTTGCTATTTGTTTTTTTTTCATTTAATTAACGAGATTTTATTCGAAAAAAACATGGAATAGTAGTACAAGATAATTACATAATTACGTAATTTAATACCAGAACTAAATATTTAATGGAAACAATCAACTTTAATAAACTGCTTTAAGTTTCATGGTCGTTCACAGCGCGCAAAACTTTCACAAATCAATTTGTTGTGTACAGATGAATTTCATCTGATATTTTCTACTGGTTAGATTTGTAATATAAGATGCATGAATAATTTAATAATTGCCGTTAATGAAGGGCATTGATATTAAGAGCATTTGAAATTGTGTATACAAAGTTATAGACATACATTTTGCATTCTCATAATTATTGTGCAATTTTCCAAGGCCTCTGACATAGGCTGAAATTCTTTACGATATTACGATATAGTCAACGGCTCAGCGATTACTTTTGAAGTCAAACGTTTTGACTGCCAATGACACAATTGTTCATTTGTCCTAAAAATTCAAATAACATAGGTGTAGGCAACAGTAACAGTTATCGTACTGCCTTCAACTTTGCACTACTAGTATTTAAAATTTGAGTATTGCTGTACTTTCTCATAAAATGACTTAAAACTGAATATATACTTTCTAAAGAGAATCGACGATTTATTTGATACATGTTTTCCAGTATATTTTTAGAAAACCATCTCAACACAAACTACCGTTGATGCTCTCATGTTTTCTTCATATATTGCATCTGTCGTCCAGATCAATGTGAATACAAGAGCAATACATTTAGAAAATCCGAATTTCACTGCCATGATTGGAAAAAAACAGTACATATATAGAAATGGAACTTATCAATGATGTATTCACCTGAGCACAGATGTGCAGAGTACTAAACTTCCACTAGCAGTGTCATCGACTGAGCGTTTGTAAAATATCCCCAGAGATACCAGCCTTATAATTTAAGACTGTTTGTGCTTTCGGTTGACATAATAAAGCCTATCTAAAACATAACTATGATACAAGCCTTATTTGACCAAACCATACCACAACGTCGTCAAAATAAAGTTGAAATATACTAATCTGCTGCTCGATTCAAATAAGAAAATCACCAATTTTGAACACGAAGGGGACGATGTGACATGTTCTTAACCTGATTTATTATTAATGCGTTCTCACCGTCAACGACAAAAAATGTATTATCGATGACACGGGTGTCTGCATAAGATTTCGGTATTGTGGATATAGCAATATGTGGTATGAGTGCCAATGAGACAACTCCCCATCCAAGTAATAATTTATATACAAGTTTATAAATATTCATTACATGAATCATATTTATATATCTGGGAAAATAATTGATTTATAACTAAAACCTTGTTATTTTTCTGTTTAGGATCTGAATTATTTATTAATACATATATGATATTTTTGCCAGTAAAGTAAAATATTTTTGATAGGAAGCAATAAAATTGAGAATGGAAATGGGGAATGTGCCAAAGAGACAACAACCCGACCATTAAAAAAAAAAACAACAGCAGAAGGTCACCAACAGGTCTTCAATGTAGCGAGAAATTCCTGCACCCGGAGGCGTCCTTCATCTGTCCCCTAAACAAATATATACTAGTTCAGTGATAATGAACGCCATACTAATTTCAAAATTGTACACAAGAAACTAAAATTAAAATAATGCAAGACTAACAAAGGCCAGAGGCTCCTGACTTGGGACAGGCGCAAACATGCGGCGGGGTTAAACATGTTTGTGAGATCTCAACCCTCCCCCTATACCTCTAGCCAATGTAGAAAAGTAAACGCATAACACTACGTACATTAAAATTCAGTCCAAGAGAAGTCCGAGTCTGATGTCAGAAGATGTAACCAAAGAAGATTAGGTTATTAGTTATTTACAACATTATGCAAGCTTATTATAAATCAATCAATTTTTAACGCTCTACTTCTGCTCGAAATGGTCATATAACAGTTTTCAATAGATATAAAAATGTTATGACAGAATGCAGTTTTTATTGGTCATATATATGAAATGAATAACGGTTTGCCCTATCATTTGCATACACACACAAAAAACAAACAAAAGTAACGAGACCAACGAGAAAGCAAAAGAAAAATAGAACAAGTATGTTAGGAATAAAAACATCACACTGCCTTTCAAACAGGGATATGTGGTATGAATGTCATACAGGACAACCATTTAACAGAGACGTATACATTTTAAAACTATGTTACAATGTAGGACCTTCAATAATGAGTAAAACCAATACCAAATAGTAAGCATGTTTACAAACACTTGGATATACTGTTAACCAACTTATTTTCGCTGATACTTTATTTCGCGTTTTACCCTTTCTGCTCTATTTCGCAGATATTTCATTTCGCGATTATCTAATTTCCGGATATAGTTTAATTTAATAAGGAAAGATCTTAGTTTTACATATTCGCGACGATTTATATTCGCGTTATTTTTCTACTCGCGAAAGTCGCGAAAATAAATCGCTCGCGACAATAAGTTGGTCTACAGTAGTCACTTTTGAAACGTTCATATGAATTCTTTCAATCTTGGATTAGTTTAATGAATATTGATTACACAATCAACACTTAGTGTGTTGTACCTGCTGTATGTTATAAACATTATGTTATATTCCATTCATCATTTTTACAAATACATTACATGTTGCCGGTTCATTAACTTTGAGAAGTTCATCTTTACGAGACTTTGATAAAGTGGTAAAAAATGATTTCCCTTATAATCGTTAATGATTACAGCTATTCGATTTGATATAAGGTCATGATGGTGTTATATAGTATTACAAAATTATAATATCCGGGTAACTGTAAAAGTATCTCTGGTTTAGTTTTTGCTAAGTGTCGTCTTTGTCAGTTGTCTGAGCAAAATATCGGTATCACGTTGTCAGCGTCACATGGTTAGTCTTTGTTTTCCGAAAAATGTGTCTTGACATACATTTTTGGAAGAAAGTTGGGCAGTTCCAATCTTGATAACTTGGATACATTCACGTATTCTTTACAATATTGCAAGAATTGACTATTCATATATAACGTCACTGGCATGTAAGATACACAGTGAAAGGTTTGAGTTGACTTTCGCTCGTGTCAGTTAATCCAAAAATATTTGTAAATTGTTTCTTGTTTATTTTAATGTTTTGTGTGAATAAAGCTGATTCAAGAGTAAAATATTTAAATCTAATGTCATATGACATGATGTGAAAGATATTTAGTTACCACAATCAGGTTCTTTTGGTCTTTGCAGTGAGTTTTACATGCATTCACAATAGAATAAAATTTTGTAAACAGAAATTGTACGAAAACTGACGGTATAATAGGCATATAAATGATCAATAATTGTTCTTCGGATTATTCAGGTTCAGATGTAATGTTAATTTATTACATTTTTGTGATGTGTTGTCTTTATATGTTTTAGAAATAAATGGATATCTTGGAAGTTCTACCCCAAACAATGTAAATTTGAAGAAGCCACATATGGCATGACATTTATCATATATTTGGATTACTGAATCCTAAGGGTCTTTATGTTAAGTTGCTTATTTACATTTTTTTTTAAAAAAACTTATAAAACAAACCAGTACAGCTGATGTAGAGCTTGTTTCATGTGATGTCAATGTCCTTTTCGTATAAAGGTTGATATAACATATATTTAGATAAACAAATTAAACATTCAAAGAGAAAAATTACGGTTACCATGTTATTGCTGATAAAATGATTGTATTTAGGAATGATATGTTTTCGTAATATCTTTGAACACTCAGCGGTTTTACTAATTAAAATTGGGACTGAAACCACGTCCTTCACATTTATAATAACAATGAAATTTAAACGACATACTATTTCCATGTAACATTTCGAAATAAACTTGCATCAATACCAGACTGAATTATTGTGCGTACGACGCGCAATTTGTCTCCAAATGACTTATCAGTTTGTAACCCGGATTAATTTTTTCTCTATCGAATTATGAATTTCGAACAGCGGTATACTACTGTTGCCTTTAATTAGCAGTGACGTTCGACTAAAAATATTTTAAAAAAGGCCAAGTAAACTACGAAGTTGACAATCTTGTAGAACCCAAATATCTGAAAGATTGTTGCAATGCAATGAAGTAATTTATTTTTTGGATAGTACATTCATTTCATAACCATTTATACACAGATAACTTTTTTGAAAGCGTAATCATTCACAAAAAACACTTATAGCAAACGCAATGGGGAATATGTACACACCTTAAGTAGTGTCTGAAGGAAAATCTGTGTCGGAAAAAGATAATAAACAACAAGGAATGTAAATGTGTCTGTTTTATCGAAATTGTGGGCTGATTATGTCATTGTCCATAAAACCCTAACTCTGTTTATAGTCATTAAAACTAAATGTTTAGTCGTTCAGCTGATAATTGTAAACTGTTACCTTAAATAAAAATAAAAAACAAATGATTCAATGCATCATCATATGAAGACATCTATTGGCATAATACTAATCCACATGACGCTGTAAGTTTAATCTCAATCATTAGCTTAATTTCATGTTAAGACGATACTAAACAGGAATATTAGTTTCCAGTGGGCTGAATTTACGTACTTGATTTATAATTTTCTATATATATTTGATCCGATTATGCAGCTGCAATTCATTTTGAATTAAAAAAAGTCTATTTTCAAAGAATTAGGAATTTCAGTCATTCAGCTGAATTGATCCGCGGAAATGAGAAAATTGGGTTCAAAATATCTCATAGAAGATGATTTGCACCTTTATAAATATTAAAAAAAAAAACATAACTACAATGTATAGACTAACACTTCAGCGATTTGAATCGTTGTACCGATTTGTCTCTTTTTATAATTCCATTTTGGTTTTAGCAGCTCTTCAACTTTTGTATTAGGTATGGGTGGTTTTATTTTGGCACGACACATCATTTAAGATACAAGCATTGTCAAACTTGGCATCTTAAGCCATACTATTATTATAACACTATGAATAAAAAAGAAAAACAAAAACAAATAACAGGACAAAAAAACTAAGGTCTTAGCAACATGAACCCCTATAATAAGCGACTTTTTGTTAACTTTTATGGAGGATGCCTCGTCATATAGAAACGCCAAGAGTAAATATTTATATCAAAACTTGCATTTCAAGAAGTTAAAGAAAGATAGATGTAACAATAGCTGCTTTTAAATGTAAATTCAAATGAGAAGTATCCGGACTTGTATATCTATAAATATATTTGATAAGAAATTGTATCACCATTTCGTATTACAATAATATGCCGAACTATAATCAAATGACACGACATAATAACATTGTGACTATGTCAGGTTTAGTTAATGAACATGATCAATCAAATATTAAATTATACGTTTTAATGAAAACGTTACTCCACAAATTAGGAAATAAAATGTAAACTCCAGTTGTAAGTTTTAACATTATGTATGTTAATCTAGAGTGTGATTGCAATAATATTACAAGATACGCGTTTATGATTGTCACTGTGCAGGATAATTTATAATTCTTTTTTCCTGTATTCACAATCCTCCTTACTACTACAGCGAAGATTATAAATTCAATTTGGATACCAATTAAAGGACATCTGGTACTTCGATATATAACAATTGGTTTCTATACTTCCTAACAAAGTACAACGAAATCCCTCCAACCCAAACAAAACTTCTGAAATAGCGAAGTTAGACAGCATGGGCAAGGGTCCGTACGCAACAAATTCAGAAAAATGTTTTCATCATTATATTCATACATAGTAGTATTTCGATAGAACATATGATATTTGAAATAAAAACAAATACAAAAATAGAATGAAAATATATTATGTATTAGGGGCAATGACAATGATAAATTGTCGAGCATGCAAACAACAAAGTAAAATAGAAGTTACGCATACAAATCGAGTGTTCACAAATTTTTACAAAACAAAGATAAGTTTACAATAACCTTAAACTTGTAATTTGATATAGTGACAGATCATTGTTGATTTGGTTATTCTGTGTTTGATTGTTGCTTTGATTTATTACATTTTCTTGATTTATAGTCTTCGGTTTGCATGTAATGAATGGATATCATGGGAGTTCTATTATAAAACGATAAATTGTTAATCCAAAAATTTATCATGTTTTAAGATTATTGAATCCCGCGGGTCCCCCTGTCAGTGTTGATATTTTACAACTAAGTTACAAGCAGTATCACGAGTTAGTTCACATACACTTGTTTTTTTCTGACCTAGGTTAGGAGTATTATATTCAAAAAAGCTATAAAATAAAGGATGTAACATGTAACAAATTGGTTTAGATTTTTATGCAGACATATCAAAGCAACAGACAATCTTAATATAATGTACACACTATTTCTCTTCATGATTTAAACGAACAACTAAATGTAAAATTTTGAATTTAAGAAATACAATAATCACCTTCAATTGTTTTGAAGTCAACTTTATTCTTGCACTGCAAATAGTAATTTTGTACATGACCTAAAAAGGTATTTAATATTTGCCACTGACCGTTCTTTTAGCAACAATTCAACCAACACTTTATTAACACATATATATGTTATGGTATGTAAGAGATCTCTAAGATAGCTAATGTTACAGCTGTTAGTTATATATATACACGAGTAAAGGGCAGATTAAAAATAATTATCGAACAAATATTTTCAGTCGATACTGTATCTTCTTTCTCATCAGAAAGGAATATCGGAAGTATTTAAATGCAGCCAATCGATTAGCTAAAAGCGTAAAATCAACATTCACTTACACAGTGAGAAGCTTAGACGTTGTCAACCAATAAAATGTAAGCTGAAATCTATACCAATCAATCAGAGAGCAGGTAAATTTTAGTTTACTTTAAGATATCGTGAAATTGCCGACTTGTTGTAAGAATGTTATAAATATTGAAAGATGTTGATTTTTATAAATGGCTGTTTAAATAGTGATATTATTCAGTTGCGAATTTAGAGAATATCAAATGGAAATATTTAGGAATTTGAAGGGATAGTAAAGTTGCGACTAGTTAAAGAAAATTATGCATCATAATTTGCAAGAAGTTGAAGAAGGAAAACTAATGTATTTCGATAAAATGAAACGTGTTCCAAGCCCGTTGATTGGGGATCATAATTGCAGTATGTACAATGAAAAAAATATCAATCCAAAACCAAGAGTGCGATCCACTTCTATGAAAAAAGCTAAAAACAAGACGTTTGAGAGTTATGAAATTGATGGAATTCGACCTAGAACAAGCAGTTTACCAACGAAAAACAACTACAGGAGGCCTTTAATAAAGAACTTGAGAACAAACTATGAAGATCAAGATCACGACTTGTATAGACTTAGAACTTTTGATGTGACATCGAAAGGCATTGTCAACCGAGGGGATTCCATCAAGTCTCGCAGTACAAACAGTATTGTTTCATCTGAGGGTGATGGATATGCCTTATCAATTGGATCAAGTTCCCGTTCACAAAACAGTTTAGCTAATAGTGATGGTTCTTTACAAAATCCTAAGCCTTATAAGATTGTAATATTGGGTGCCTTAGGTGTTGGAAAATCTACAATTGCCCAGGAGTTTTTGACATCGGAATATCGGTTTGATATCAGCATCGGTAAGTTTTTTCTAAAACGTCTTAATGTACTGTAATATTTTATAATGTGTCTTTCTACCTTGTAATGTAACACGTTTGCTTTTAGGTTGGGTGAAGGTTGGCGCCTATAAAAACACTAAAACCAGTTGCATTTGTTTGCAATTGTCCTAAGCCAGGAACGTGATGTTTCGTGTCTGTTTGTTGATATGGTTCATAATTGTTTTTCGTTTTTATATAGATTAGACCGTTGATTTTCCTGTCATTTTTGGGGCCCTTTATAACTTGCTGTTTCGTGTAAGCCAAGGCCACGTGTTGAAGGCCGTTTACCTATACTGGTTTACGTTTATAAATTGTGACTCGGATGGAGAGTTGTCTCATTGGCACGTATACCACATCTTCTTATATTTCTTTGAGCTTTTCTGAATCTATAGTATTCGTTCATGTTGCAGAAGTCTTATCACACATAAATACATTTCAGCGTACTGATGGCTAAACTCTTTTAATGCATACGGAAATATATAAAGAGTATTGTTCAATTCCGTTGTGCTCTCTTTTGTGAATTTCGTTTTGCATCTAGCATCAGAGTAATACATCTTTACACTTTATGACAAATGCATCTTGTCCATATATGTACGACACGATTTAACATAATATCTGATATTGAGCCAAAAATTGAGAATGGAAATGGGGAATGTGCCAAGGAGACAACAGCCCAACATAGACCAGACAACAGCAGTTATTCTCCAATAATAGCCGTTGCTTATAAGCCAAATGCTCGAGTGCTGATATAAAAATGCGAAAACGGAGTTGAAGAAAATATCAATTGAAATATCATTTGAAAATTATGCTTTATTTTACTCATGTTATTCGCTTGATCCTCAGCCGACTTTTTCTCCTCGTGTCTTTTTATTTGTTTCAGCCCTTTGACGTTTTGTTAAGGATTACTAGTGTAATTGAACACACATTATTTGTAAAAATGCTTATCTTTTATGCAGACTGTTTTACATTAAAAAGATGTTTGCAGCACATGTTTTAAACATTTGCTTTATTACATGTTGTGTATTTGGAATTTGTTCTATAATGCAGTAATAAGTAATGCGTTAAAAAACTTTTGGCCAGGAACTCCTGAAACTTTCTATTTTTTCAAAAAGGAATTTCTAGCAAAATACTCAAATTCTGATGAATGTTTGAATATACGTTTTACTTTAATTTTCTTTCTTCTATAATTTTTATTTGACGAATTTTGAGACGTCTTCTAATTATCAAAGTTTTTTTATTCTTTTTTTCACCAGTCGTGTAGTCAGAATTGTTGTGTTAACATATTATATCAATGATACGTTCATTTTTTGTAATTGATAAAATGAGAATTGCTGGAAACGGCTACATACATTGTAATTTCAACAATATTAGATTTTGCATATTTCGCCAAAATTCTGCTGAATGGCTAAAATGTATTGTAGTTGTAGTACATATTTTCAAGACCCCAAAGTTAATTTAATTTATAATATTCGAACACAGTGGCAATATAGGTAAAATTTGCAGAACCGTTTTTCTGATTTATAGTTAATTTATTTTATTTTGAATATCAATAAAATATTTGCTAAATGACATTAAGCAAACAATTGCCAATCAAACAGCAAACAAGTGCAATTACATGCAACCAATTTTATAAAGATAATAAGAAAATACACTTGTTTAAGCATTTAAGCATTTATTTTCATTTCGGAATAACTACGTTCGGGAAAATGAACAAATTAATAGTTTGAAATTTCCCAATCAGTTCCTTTTTTGATTACATTAAAGTCGATGCAATTGTAAGAACAATAAATCTATTTACTGAAAAGAACACCAAAATTTAGCAAAATTTAAAAATCAAACTTGGAAAGTTGTTATTTTCTCGTTTGAATTGTTTTACTTTCGTCATGTGGCAGCCTTATAAAGCTATCTATGCAGTATGGGTTTTACTCATTGTTGAAGGCCGGACGTTGACAAATAGTTGTGTATTTCTGTGTCATTTTGTCTCTGGTAGAGAAGTGTCTCAGAGGAAATGATACCACATCTTATTTTTATATTCGCAACTATATTTGCCATAAATCTGTGTTGACTAAGATATAGATATAAGAAGATTTGGTGTGAGTACCAATGAGACAACTCTCCATCCAAGTCACAATGTGTAAAAGTTTAACCAGTATGTGTCAAAGTACGGCCTTCAACACAGAGTATTGGCTCACGTCGAACAGCAAGATATAAAGAGCACACCAATTACTAGAGTAAATCATCCAAATAGGAAAATTATGCACATTATAGACCAACTTAAACATTGCATGAAGTTGTTGTAGGGTTTGCATACACACTTCCGTAATGTATTTTCTGTCATAGCTTGCAATGATTGAACCGATATAGTTAACACTAAACAACGAATTAGTAATTGTTCAACTCAAGGTTGAGCTTTGACGGATTTATACGATTTGTTCAATTCATCTTGGTTTTTATACTTTCAGACGTTGGTGTGTTTTGTTTTTAAAAAATGGGCGTATCCGATGAAATTTATTCTGGAAAAATTATCGTTTATACATAAATCGGTACTCCATGAGTCTTTTTCAGAGACAAATTCTTAGAAATATTATTTATCATCGGATATCAATGTTGAAATGTTTCGCCAAATCTTTAGAACATTAAAGACTGAGCAACACGAACTCCACCACAAATAAGGGGTGATCTCGGATGCTTGGGAAAAGAAGGTTTATCCTTAATAGAATCGAGAATGGAAATTTGGTATGTGTCAAAAATAAACAACCCAACCATAGAGCAGACAACAGCCAAAGAAACCTTCAGCTGCCCTCAAAACAAATAAGTACACTGGTTCAGTATCAATGGATTATACCAAACTCCAAATTATACACAAGATACTAAAATTAAAAAAACATACAAGACTGACAAAGGCCAGAGGCTCCTGACTTGTGGTGATGATGTGAGTACAAACTCGATGACACGTCTAATTCGATATGTCACATTGTTGAAAAATGAGACGGGATTATAATTTAAGACAATTAGAACAGATCAGTCGTCATCGGTGAAATATATATACCATAACGGTCAACCAACTCGTGAAGGCTTCCGTAAACATTACGAAGGGATGATTTAATAAAGTTACTAAACAATAATTATCGTTAACAGTTGTTTGTTTGTGGTATGTTTTCTGTCAAGAGTTAAACTAAGTGGTTCATTTACAATTTTTATCTTTATATATCAATAGATTTATCTGAAATTTCTTTTTGTGACTTAAACATCAACGACAACAGCTGTTTATGTATTGTTTTAATATGATATTTTTGTTGTTATATTATTATAATGGCTCTGATATCAATTTCGTCAAGTATTCAAAGCAAACACTAACACATGACTATTTTCTTCTTTTACGTGGTTTCAATTCTCTATTAAGTTGCCGTTTACCTCATAGATTCTTCTATTACATATTATGCTAACCATACAAAATAAATGTGAGTCGTCGCTTTTCTGTCCGTCCATCTGTCTGTTTTTAAAGTGTACTTGAATAATTTATATGAAATATAAATGAATATTTATACAAATGAACGATTTTTTTATGGCAGTTCGACAGACACAAACGACAACCACTGAAAGATAGAATTAGCTATATTATAGAGTTAAGCGCCTTTCCTATAATTTGTTTTATTTAATACTTAAAAATGTAGTTCCTCCATTTCCTTAAGATTACATATAGTATCATAAAATATAAACCCATTTTATGTTCATGTGCCTGTAAAGAAATAGTGAGAGGTTCGTAATTTTTTTTCAACGTTGAATTTTGAATTCTGAAAAAAAGCCGAACCAAGTTTCATTCTTAGTATGTGTCCACTTGTCTTAAAAAATATCAAGCCGTTATGAATTTTTAAATACATATTCAGACATTTTGATTCTTGGACAAATGTTGTATTCAGTTAACAGTGTTTATACACTACAAAATCATATAATTATTTTACTCTTTAACACGTAAATAATCGAACAGCAGCTTGGTCAAATATAATCTAACATCTGTTAGTTTTACGGTGCTCTAGTTCATCGTAGTTTGTATGTATATGTATTT
Source organism: Mytilus galloprovincialis (assembly GCA_037788925.1). Lineage (NCBI taxonomy): Eukaryota > Metazoa > Mollusca > Bivalvia > Mytilida > Mytilidae > Mytilus > Mytilus galloprovincialis. The sequence goes on along the minus strand of CM075333.1, from coordinate 39,337,960 downwards.
TATGTCAATAAGTTGTCATGTATTTTCGTACAAAGAACAAAAATAATAAAAACAGGTTTTACTTGAACATAAATTTTCTTGATATTTAAATTTTATGATCTTTCATTTGTTGTAAAATATGAAATCATAACATGAAACTAAGAGTCATTTCCATTGTGAAATTACCAAAGTTTCATATAAAAAAGAAGATGTGGTATGATTACCAATGAGACAACTGTCCACAAGAGACCAACATGACACAGACATTAACAACTATAGGTCACCGTACGGCCTTCAACAATGAGCAAAGCCCATTACGCATAGTCAGCTATAAAAGGTCCCGATACGACAATGTAAATCAATTCAAAGTCTATTATTTTCAACGTCAATATACTGGTCGTAAAATGACATTAAGATTGTCTTATCCGTAGTCTTCTTTGGAACGATTTGGTTTGACGTGCAATTTTGACTGTTGAATTAGCCCCCAAAATGATTAAATTCTAGGGCTAAAATTACACTTAATATGTATGATATACTTATTTGCGAATATAGATATTTTTAGCTTGAATTTAGCTGAATATAATTTTAGATAAAGGACTATTTTTCCCTCATGCATAACTTATTCCTTGTCCGAATGTTGCTGTAATTTTTGGTCGTTTTTGTTGGATTAGCTCTTCAACGTTTGGTATCAGTTTGGATTTTTAAACATTTTTTGGCCTGGAACATCACCAAAGAGATACACGCATCTGATGTAGTAACATTGGTACTGTGTGTTATCATAAACCTTGTATCTTTGATAATATATTTTTTTTAAACTTTAATAGCCAGTATACAATTACGTATTCAAAGTGCTTTTACCATCGTAATGAACAAAATATACTGAGACATAGTATGTTAATTTACGCAAATAATGATATTACAAATGTTCTTTAATCAACTGATAACTTCACCAGTTTTATAAATAAAATATAATGTCTAATGTAAACGTTTACGTATGGTTTCCTTAAGACAGCTATGATCTAATATTTTACGAGGATTAACAAATCATAGCATATAAAATCATTGTGATGAGACGAAACCCGTTAATGCTGTCACCAGAAAGGAGGAAATTAACGACCTGATACAATCACTGAAATCCCATTTCCGGCTCGAGTTTAGGATTCGAAATAAAATTAATTTACAGATATTCCTACGCGTGTCAATAAAATGACAGAACTTCAGTCCTTAAAAAAACCTATGATCATGACAAGATTTTTGGTGTTTTTAAGCAAAGGGAATATGAAATGGAATTGTTCTAAAATTTCATTAAATTGTCTCCTTAAACATTATTCGATCAGATCTCTGAACAAAAATCTCAGTATAACATTGCAAATTACTGGTGGTAATATTAAAAAAAAAATGTCAAAAAGGAAACAAAATGACAAGAGCATTTATGATTTCTCTATCGTGTTCATCATTTCTTTTTGAATAGAGATCTGACATGCATTCGTGAACACAGGGAATTTTTTTGTATTAACCTATAGAGTACAATGTTACCTATGGGTATGCAACAAGAGTATACGTCCCAATAACCGAAAATTATACCATAGTTATCTATGGTATAATTTTTACAATTATACCATGGTTTTGTTGTATATGGACTTCGAAAAGAAAAGGAAAGATGGAGAGACCTGGCGTTGTCCTCTTGAACTTTTTGACACAAGAATAACTGAGTCAGTGAGGGGCCACTCAGGTAAACTGACCGTTTTGCACCAGCCGATCTAAATGAATGCAGAGGGTGGGAATCGAACCCACATACACCAACTCCGTTGTCCTATATTTCAAAATGAGCAAAAAATCCCTCTTAAAACAACTAAACGAATAGTTTAAAAATTATATATAATATATATTGCTTGAATATATAAGCCGATTTTCAGTTATTGAAATATATACCTAGATTGTATCCTCATAGGCCCCAATGTACAGCTATGTGTTAAGATTTACATTAACATATGTTTTTTTTTTTATTTAAGATGCACAGTCCTTTTTTAGGAGCTTCATATATGATAAATACATTAGACTTTTTATAACAATATAAATGTTGGATCGTTAAAATTTGATAGCAACTGGTTACTCAAAATGGAGCTCAGCGTTTTATATAAATTACCTATGACTTTGTGATTATGATCGTGATCATTTTGAAATCCCATTTAAATCAGTCTACACAAATCTTGGTTATATTTGACACAAAATAGCCCTGTTCTATGAAACTGTTAAAATCAATCAGAGGTGGATTTAAAAGAACAGGGGGCCCTCCCCTCCCCTTTGTCGAAAAATTTTGGTTGCTTATTAAGGGAATTACTGAAGCGTGACGGGATCGGCCCCTCTCAATAGACAGTAAGTGGGCACCAACTTATGAAAATTTCTTGATCCGCCATTCGCAATGAAACAATTTAATTATTATTTCACATGGTGGTTGCAAAAAAGGTCATTAACCTTAATAGCTCTGGTGAAATAAATTTCCTCGTTTTTAATAAAAACAGTTTAACATTTCGACTGTTAAAAAATTCAAAAAAAAAAAAAAAAAAAAAAACTAACCCTAAATCTGGGATTCCAGAGAGCTACCAAATATAAGAAAATATTTGACTTATCTTGCATCCATTTCCAGAAAATTTAATTCTTTTACCATAATTATGTTTGTTTAGATCTGTAATGTTATCCGCCACCAATGTAAATGTGCATCCTTCAGTGTCTAAAATTCAGGTCTGACTGATATCCCCGCGGTTTTTGTTGAAACCCCCCGGCAACCTCACTCGACCTTCGGTCTCGTATACTTAAGGCCGAGGTTTTCATCAAAAGCTATAGTATAATTTACAAAACACTACAAAACTATCCAAAAATATGAAATATCTATAACCTACACAGGCACGATAGCCGGTTATAGGATGTGATAATTATAGATTATCGTTGATTTCAACGAGATTCATTTTCTCGCGAGAAAAGCAATCGAGTTGAGATGACCAATTATAATCTGTGTATCGCTATTTTACCTATGACGACGTTTTCAATTTCATGTCAATTTCATTAGCAACACCACATGCCTCCTTAGGTTCTAGCGATAATTTTATGATGTAGCATGATATGAAAAATTATCACAAAAAAGATCAAAGGAAAAATGCACAAAATAGCGATACTGTGGGGTAGCTAAATATAGCTAAAACAGAACAGCTAAACACATTTATAATCCCATATAGACACCGTCTGGAGGAATCCAAACTGCCCTATGATTATGAATGTAGATCTATTGTGGTCATTCGTAGTTAAATTACCTAGTGCAGATTGCGAATAAATGTCATAATTCACTTTAAAAACCAACATATTTACACATTCTCCGATAAAGCTGACTAAAAATTGATTTGGGATTTTATAAAACAATCAACCATGTATATCAAAAAGAAGATGTGGTATGATTGTCTATGAAACAACACTTCACAAGAGACCAAATAACACAGAAATATAAACAGAAGTCCAAACTGTATAGTAAGATATGAAAGTCAACGAAATCACAAAATTAATATATAACAATTCAAACGACAACCACATTATAGCAGCAGTTATGTGCTCACATATTTATATAATTTTATATAACATCTTAACACGGTTAACATGTAAATATCAACATGTAGATTTTAATCTAGTTTTGATATAAAACATATCATGCATATGTATGTAATCGATACAGCAATCGAACTTTCTGTCATCGTTGCTGAATAAACAGTGTTGAAGGATAAAGCGGACCTGTACTAGTATACTAAATTGAAATGTTTGATTGATGAGTTAGCTGTTTAGCAAGGATGTACCACTTTGCTTTTTGAATAGCGTGAACGGTACATTACACATCGGAAATTAAACCATGATAATCTACGAAAATTTTTATAATGGCAATATATTGACTGGGAAATGAGAAACACAACATTGATACTTTGGTGATAAAATGAATATTATCTCTGGATAATAGAGAAATCTACTTCTATTTTTTTAACATGTATAAGCATTGTTTTCAGTTTACTTGAAGTAACTCTGCAGTCTAAAATAAATTGTTTATAAGTAATAGCAAGTTTCGGGTATCATAATCATACTTAATATTTTTTTAAGTGCAATAGAAAACACATATTACGTTTATGTCATCCATCCGAACCGACGTTTTTTTGTGTATTGAGTAGCGAAAAAGCACTCAAGGTTTTCATTCTTTTTTCTTTATCAATACAAACGTGCAATTGGTATGGCACGGGTTATGTTCTTCTCATATATGTTATGATGGTATGATACTAAACCCCTAACGGGAAGGATTGTGCCTGATGTTCATATGATGAAATCATAATCTTTCAGTCAGTTTATTTGAAGTCTGGAGCTGGCATGTCAGTTAACTGCGAGTAGTCTGTTGTTATTTATGTATTATTGTCATTTTGTTTCTTTTCTTTGGTTACATCTTCTGACATCAGACTCGGACTTCTCTTGAACTGAATTTTAATGTGCGTATTGTTATGCGTTTACTTTTCTACATTGGCTAGAGGTATAGGGGAGGGTTGAGATTTCACAAACATGTTTAACCCCGCCGCATTTTTGCGCCTGTCCCAAGTCAGGAGCCTCTGGCCTTTGTTAGTCTTGTATTATTTTAATTTTAGTTTCTTGTGTACAATTTGGAAATTAGTATGGCGTTAATTATCACTACACAAGTATATATTTGTTTAGGGGCCAGCTGAAGGACGCCTTCGGGTGTGGGAATTTCTCGCTACATTGAAGATCTGTTGGTGACCTTCTGCTGTTGTTTTTTTCTATGGTCGGGTTGTTGTCTCACTGGCACATTCCCCATTTCCATTCTCAATTTTATTTTAAACATATAAAACAACGATTTTCTGGATTAAAGAAATGCACCCCATGTGAATGCACAATTATCAGTTAGTTACACGGATAAGGGATAAATCATTGCTATTTCAAAGGACGCTTGAAAGGCGTTTAGTTTCACACTCGTGAGCATTACGTTATATGCATTATTTAAAAATCATTTATTATTTAACAATCTAGAATATGATTCAGCCTAAAATGATATAATAACAACACATATTTACATAACAATGAAGAATGTATCCATCAACAACCACGTAGACATATCTCTCAAAACATATAAAGTTATTTTACCGATTTTTAACCTTAAAGACTATTGCAATCTATGATTATTTGGTTTGACCATTGAGCATTGCAAGATGTATCACATTCTGAGAACGATATTTAGTATTACTTCTCCGAAGTATGCTTAAACTGTAGATATACAAAATGAATTATAAACAGTATATTTACCTAAAACATCAACGGAAGACATCTTAAGATCAAAACGCAGTTTTAAATGATAAGTTAAAAACCATACTTTGTACGCATATCAAGTTTTTATCAATCCTAAGTCTTAACAACTTGTAAAAAATAATAAAAACCACTGGAATTTTAACTGTTATAAAAAAAAACACCGAGGAGGCTTCTGATACCTTACTACTTACTGAATATGACTCATAAAAGTATCTTAATAAGGATAACGTAGCCGGTATCACTCATACAGCTGGTAATGCTGACACTTCCGGTATACTTGGAGTTTATCTACTGTTTTAACTGGTTGCATGTTACTCCATCTCTATTTGTGTAGTAATTGTTGTATATTTATCAATTTTATTGTTGGTCGTTGCATTTCGTTTTTTACATTATGTTTTTAACTTATATGTTATGTAAATGAAGTATGTAGCGGGCCAGACTAGGTTGGTATCGACTAAGCTCTCCCTATTATTTTATTCTTTGAAATCCTTTTGTTTTTTCAAATTTGTTTTTAGTTATCGAAATATTCTTTACCTTAAGTTTGTAGAAGGATGTGTCTGCTTTTCGTCTGATACATAATTCTACCAATCAACTACAATGCTTGTTAACAATTTAAGAAATTAACTTGCATAATTTGATTTTGATTTCCCCCAAAAATAATAACAATTTAATTTTTTTTTGTAACATTTTCCATTTGAAAAAGATGTGAGAGTTTAAAATGATTACGAAAGATGGTTTTTCAATTCAAAAATGGATAATATGGTAAAGCATAGAGTGTCTCTAGCACCTAAATTTCCCCGGTTTTAGAAGGTTTTGTGTGACTTAATCCATTTCCTCTGTATATTGTGTGTCGACAGGTTTATTTTATTACATTTTTTCAACTTATTGTTTGAGATTGCCCTCTTTATATCTTACTATTTTTAAAACAATTAATGACTTAAATTACACTCATAATCTTTCCATTGAACGCATTTTCAAGACCTCGTTAGATATGAAAGTTAATATCTTGGCAGGGAAACAATTATCATGCCCCACCTACTATAGCAGAGGGGCATTATGTTTTCTGGACTGTGTGTCCGTTCGTCCGTTCGTTCGTCCGTTCGTTTGTCCGTTCAGACGTCCGTTTGTCCCGCTTCAGGTTAAAGTTTTTGGTCAAGGTAGTTTTTGATGAAGTTGAAGTCCAATCAACTTGAAACTTGGTACACATGTTCCCTATGATATGATCTTCCTCATTTTAATACAACATTAAAGTATTGCCCCCCAATTTTATGGTCAACTGAACATGTAAAATGCATCCGTATGCTATGGACACATTCTTGTTGCAATCATGTCTACGATAAAATTCAAAACGAGAATCTTTCTAAATGTTCTTTCCTGCTAATTACCAGTCTATAACTCTTATCGTGTCGTCTTTTGAACACTCGCACAGACAGCTTTAATCGTGATGACCTTGAAATCAATATTTGTTAGACCAACATCGGAGATATATTTCTTACAGCTTTGATGAATATATTTGTCGCTTTCATTTTCAACAGACATCGGTTAGCTTTTAACCAGTATATAATGTCATTTTTTCTATTGTTATAGTTAAAATGAAATGTAACATTACGCTAAGGATTGCATACCACAGTAAAGAATTATATAGTAACAATTGAGATTTAAAAAAAAGTCTTATTTCCTCAAAAGGAAAAACGACAAAAGTACAAATAACCGTCAACAAAACTGTAAAACGTAATTTTGTTTTTATCTAAAAACCAAAATACCGAACTCTACAAAGAAAATTCAAAAAGGGGAAATCAATATAAATAACTAAACCCCGAAAAACCAAAGGCCCGACTAGCAGTTTTGGGGTATATTTTTCCGGTTTTTGAGAGCTGAACCTCCTCCCTTTACCTCAAGCCAATGTGGAATTAGACATACACAGCAATTAGCACAGCAAAACACAGTTTAAAAGAGATCCAAGTCCGATATCAGAATCAGAAACAGAATAAACAAAGCAAAAGAACAATGATCAACATAAATTATCAACAGACTACTAGCATTTACTCACAATCCAGCTCTAGACCTCAATTAAACTGATACAAGAATATGTCTTCATTATATGAAAATCAAGCACAATCAATCCCGATTTTGGGTTAAGAATCATACTATCCAAAAAAAAAAAAAATGAGAAGACATAACCCAACGACATGTTTTTAGAATAAAGGTGTATATATCCGATGCAAAGACCCTATGCGTGAATCAATATTAATTCCCTAAAATGCCTTTTATAATGACATGCCAACAGTATCGTAAGTAAATCCATTCTCAATAAGTCTGTTTAAAGGTTTGATTAGCTTTTGAGGTGAATGCCGATATGTTTTTGCTTTGTATGGAATATTACCATAAAAATAGATGTAAAATACTTGAACGTATAAGATGTCTTGATGTTTATTCATATTTAAAAATGTAATTTTTTGTACCGATGAGAACATCTAGCGAATGTTTTGACAAGTTTGTGAATTGAAAACCCCTGTGGAATTTTTTTCTTCAGTTATATAGATTTTTTATTCATTAAAATCAAAAACATTGTTACATACATGACAAATTCGAACATTAAAGTTATGTTAACGACAAAGGATGGTGCTAAAAGAACGTCACCATCTAAAAATGAAAAAAATCGCAATATGAAATGAAATATCATCTCTTCTATTTACGATGTAGAAAGTACGATCTGATTCATTCGTTGTACACAAGATGATCCATGAAAAACTGACAAAGGACGACTGATTTTCAAACATTGACTTTTTATTTCCCAGCAGCGATATACAAGATGATATTGTTTATGGGATCTGTTTGTCGCAGCTGATATTACACGTCAGTCTGAACGTAATAAGCCAAGGCCTTTCTTGATAGAATATTCTTGACATAGACAGCAGTTTATAACTCAATTTAAAGCCTTGTTTCCCATTTATACTGACGATATCGTGTCGATCACTCAACAGTTTTGTATATCAACTCATTATCGTATTAATTCCTAGAAATTACCTTATTAGATTCCAAAGAAATTAATTTCCACAAATTTGCACAAAATGTTCAGCAAACGTGAGATGATGTTTGTTTAGTTTTCTGATTCTCGCATTGACCGTGCCCTAAAATTCAAGTTAGCTTGAAAATTTTAATAAAATCAATCAACATTTACTTCTGGTAAGTTCTTTCGAAATAACTATATTCCTCAATTGAAGGCTCTGAACGTGAAATATCTTTGAAATTCTACTATTTCTTTTTTTTTCTTTATCTCATTAACACGCATCTTAAATAAAAAAAAATATACATTGAAATCTTACAACTTTACACTATAAAATACGTGTTATCTCCTTGTCAGCTCATTAGGTTTTGAATCGCTCAATACTAAAAGCTTTCATAAGATAAACGTAAAAACGCCATGACAAACAAAGGTTTTTAAACAGCGTTGTCTTAAGATAGGATTGACCTTGAACTTTTTGAATATACGTTTCATTTATTTGAGATGAAAGACCTATTATCAATTCTTGTTTTTCTCATAAATAAGAAAAAAAGTGTACCATAGTAAGATTTCGAAATGATGTCATTTTTTATAGGAAAGAATTTATACTAAATTTTTACTGTGTTTTTCTTAACTCAATTGGTACGCCAAATGTCCACCCTTCATGCATCTTAAGTTGACTTACTTTTGCAAAACCTACGTATTAGATTTGTGTTTTCTTTCGACGATGCATGACGTGTTGACACTGAGTATCCGAAGAAAAAATCTAAGGAAAATGATACCATATTCGATCATTGTAAACTTCATTTAATGACAAATATTACATACAAGATATTTGAATGTCATTTAGCTTGCGGACTAGTTACTCTCTTACAATTAAAAGATTCCTTAGCCATTTAGAGTTTTGATCAGTTCGTAGCGCCCTATCAAGAGTAGCCTCACATCTTTACCACAGTTTCTGACTGAAAAAAAAAAACCACAAAAAACATAGAAAATGTTTACATTGTGACTTTGATGAGAAGTTGTCTCATTGGCACGTATATTTTTTCTGACTAAAATATAAATGAATTTTTAATGTTCTAGAACTTCAATATACAATTTATTGAATAAATATTCAAGGTTACTGTTTACAAACAATTGCATATTTGTTTTCAACTTGATGAATATATTCGCAAAATTGACTTTTACAAATAATGTGTTGATAAAACACTTCTAAATTCAAATGTTCTTCATCATTTTGAAAACAATTTGAACCTAATATTTTAACAATACTTTGAATAAGTTTTAGAAGGACTTTTGTTTTTAAAGGAATAAGGCAAAGATGACATACATGGAAACATTAAACTATAAATCATTGAAGTTTTAAATATATTTGTAAATAAAGAAGATGATACATGTAGATATCATTGCATTGTTACATTTGTACATCATAATGCAATCAAATGTGGTTAAGAAAACAGAACACATATTTTTCTAAAACCTTAACATTGAAAGGCATATACGATGAAAAAATGAAAGAACTTGGTAACATATGCCCCACAATATGGATTTTGCGAATGGTCGAGTGGGCTACTAATGATAAGCACAGCAATTGCCTTTCTGGTTGCAGAATATATATATACTTTGTAGTTTCATTCACAAAAACAGTTTTACAATTCTATTAAATATGTCTTGCATAATTAGAAACAAATATTCGTGCAAAACAGTCCACAAACAAATACAAGCTGTAGTGATATATGAGATCAAAACAATTTATTTTTAAACCACAAAATCAAACTTGTTACTAATAATTAGTCACGATTAGCATCAAAGTTTAGATATTCTTCATAACCTACGAGTAATTGCTATCTTTAAAAGTTATAACGGGACCTAGCTATAAATCATTCATGTAGGAAAATTTCAATTTCCGATGTACAGTTATTTCCAGATTGATGCAGCATCAGATGTTCATCTCAAATATTGATAAACACAAGTACAAGATTCGATTGAATATCGGTTAATATTCTCAAAGTATATACTTCTAATGAATCATACTGTGATTTCAGTGGTAATTAATTCCACATCTTCTTATTTGTATCTCCACATGTGTTTTACTAATCTTTAGGACAGATAAGCTAAGTATTAAAATCAAAGCAAACAAGTAAAACAAAAAAACGAGAGAAGGGACCACAAACAAGGCAGTGTTTCGTAAAGACAAACTGAACACAAACAACAAAGTTAACGACAATCTTTTAAAGTGGATTTTCAAAATGCATAACTTAAAAATGAATGCTTTTGTGCATATATTGTGAGTAACTAATCTTCATCCTAAAATTTTTATTCTGAACTTCCTCGAATTAAATTAGAACGTGTGTTGATGATTTTCCCTTCAATGGCTTTCTTGTTTGTACGATTTAAAAAAAATTGGGGCGTAATGGGGAGAAAATTTTGACGGAGTAGAATCCTGACTGTATAAAGGTTTCTAGACAAACAATTCTTATACAAATGGGTAGACACACATCTCCTGCAAAATGGTAGACAAACAATTCATATACAAATGGGTAGACACACATCTCTTACACAGTTGTAGACAAGCAGGTCTTATACAAAGGGGTAAACACACATCTCTTACAAAATGGTAGACAAACGTATCTCATACAGAGTCGTAGACAAGTCTGTCTGAAACAAAGGTTTGGACACACGTTTTTTTATACAGAGGTGCAACCAACCGGATATGTTATATGATGAAACGCCCTTGGGCAATAGTAGTAACCGTTTAAAATTTAAATAAATCGCGAACATAGTCAAATTATAATTTTGTGACAAGATGTGAAACGGAATAGAAATATTCATTTTTGTTGACAAATTAAAGCCTATTTTGTATAATCTTCTCCCAATCAAACATATTGTCAATCAATCATAACTAATTCTTAAACATGCAATGTGCATTGTATATGTCTGTCAATGATCTGCAATTTTGTAACTGACTTGATTGGTCTGACCTATACGATAATGCGTCTAACTTGTAAGATAATGATCGATTCAAGGGCAAGACGTCGTTTTTTTTTTAACATTTTGTTGATTTAAGAAAGGATCTAGTAGCAACGTAGTCTTTTCATCCATTTCGACATAAGCATTTAACAAAACGGTTATTCTGCAATTGTTTAACATAATACAAGTCCTTGCGAATTCGAAAAACTATTTGTAATTGCAATTGGCCCTACATATCCCCGGTCTCTATTGGAAATTGTTAGCAGATACCTAATTGAGTGTCAGTTTCCGATAGTCGTAAAAATACGAAACAAACATATTCCTATTTACTTTACTAGATATCCATGTTATCGAAAAATGAAAGGCTTATTGTCACTAAGTAATTTAAAAGTGTTAAAAAATCTAACACTTTTTATTAGTAAACTTAAGAACATTTTGTAAAATGATAGTTAAAATAAAATGTATTTTTTTTAATATGTTTTCTCCTTTGTTATACCCACCATTGTTTTTTATTGTTTGTATATATGTAAATATTGTATTCCTCGTCTTACACATATGTTTTGTCTGAGTTAACAAAAACAACAAATTTTACATATTAACTATGCATTATAATGATTTAGAGTCTTTTAACGGTATAAATCCAATTTATATAAATCGATTTTTTGAAATGATGACAAGTAAAATAGGTAATCCACTTATTATGCTTTGGAAACTTCATATCTCTGATTATAAATTATGTAAAAGGCATTCCAGTATATTAGCTAGAGGAAAACTACTATCACACTGATTGTGTGTATTATGGAAGAGTGTTTTAAAATTGTCTTAGTTGAAACTATATAACAGGTCTTGTAATTCCCATCATGATTTCGTAGATAGAGGTTTGCTGCTCAAATGGAAGCTATTTAGAGTTCCAAGTGGGGATGTTGAAATAATTTCTTCGTAAATTTTGCAGATGCCATCACGACTTTGTTTATCGTTATAGAATATATTTCATAGATGATAGCGGACATGTCCTAGATATAATAATTTGCAATTATGTCCTCTTTTCACGAATGTGACCTACCGAATATGACGTATTACCAGTTTGTACTAACATGAGCAACACCACTGGTGCCTTATGTAGAGGAGGATCTGCTTACACTTCCGGAACACCAGAGATCATCCCACGTTTTTGGTAGCGTTCGTGTTGCTTAGAATTTAGTTTTCTAGGTTGTGTTTCTAGTAATTTTGTTAGTATGTTTGTCTTTTCCCTTTTAAGCAACTGTATTGTATATTTAAATTCGACTTATCGGTTTAGATATCCCGTCTTGTATATTTTGTCTCTCTTTTAAAGTAGTGAATTTAAGAATTTAGCACACACAATAAAGTAAAAACTCAGTTCAAGAAAGAGCACATCAGGTCGATTGTTGATTTCATTTAGTATTGTAATTCAAAAATAAAGGCAACAGTAGTATACCGCTGTTCAAAACTCATAAATCCATGGACAAAAAACAAAATCGGGGTAACAAACTGAGGGAAATGCATTAAATATAAGAGCAGAACAACGACACAACATTAAAATGTAACACACACAGACACGGACTAAGCATTAGACAAAGTCCTATGAGAATAACAAATATAACATCAAAACCAAATACATGAATTTGTGAAAGATAAGTACCGTGACACGTCTTATAGTAACGTGAATTCACACTCAAAAATAAGAGAAGACAAACGACACAACGGAAACACAAAGTTAAAATGTAACACACACAGAAACGAACTATAATATAACAATGGCCATATTCCTGACTTGGTACAGGACATTTTTAAAGGAACAAATGGTGGGTTGAACCTGGTCAAACATATTTCATTGTAGTAACAATGTACCATAAATTGGTGCGTATCGTTATGCTTAATCATCTGTATATTGTTATATCCAGAAAAATATACTCTATCTGATTAAAAATATTTTTTATTTCTTCTTGAGATGAAAAAGTTTTGAATCTTTTGATGATTGAAACGGGAAAATGGCACACAGTACAGTTAACAAATATATGGAAAGCTCATCCGTAGTGCCATAGGTTAGTGTTTCATTAATGCCAATCCATATCAAATCTATTGATTAAGAACACTGTAACATGGTATATGCATAATAAATAAAGTCAGGTTTCAAGATTGGCTCTTGAAAAATTTATCAAATACTAAAAACAATTACAGATTTCGACTACCATATCCTGTCTTTTCCTTGATTCAAGTAGTTAATCACCCAAAATGTGACCACACTTAAAATATCAGTGCCATGACAATTCATAATCAGCTCAGGATGATAAAATACCGTAAAGCTCAATCACATAGATTGGTACTACGGATCACTCCTCCAATGTTTAAACCAGCAAATTGGAATGGTCCATTATGCATGTCAAGGACAATGCAAGAATCGATAATGTGTATTAGACCTTTGCACTGGTAGGACATGCCAATCCACCCATTTGGTGCACCATTGACAACGATAGAAGGAAAAACCAAATGAATACAACGTTCTAAGACGAAATTCCAACGATAACAATCTTCTCATGAGTGTAACAATATAACCTTCAAGGAAATTGTCAGAGTGGCTAGTCAATATACACTCATAAAGTTAAACACGATTTTTGTCCTACTACATATAGCAAAATTGTCAATTTGTTTTGACCGTTTACCAAATTATCTATCTTAAGTTATACTACTAATGGCATGTATGTTGTTATTTAGTTGAGAAAGAAAGGGCAGTTATCAGTTTTGCACTCTTTTTAAAAAGAAACGATAATAAAAGTTGTGAATGACAAAAAAGGATGGGTGGTGTGTTTGTAGATGTAGAAAACAATATACATGATATAGCACAGGAGAGGGTGGCACAAGATATAGATATCAAAGGGATATTCAAACTAATGAGTCGAATATAAACTGACAACGCCATTGCAAACACTGAAAAGACAAGCAACAGTACACAAAACACAACATAGATAACCAATCAAGCACAAGGACATAAATAAAATAAACGACAACACATGTTGTTAGAGCGAGAAAAAAGAGGTGTAGGAGTCAATGTAAATTGCAGTATACCACAATATGACAAACAAATAAAAAGACCGAGTACAAAAATATTCATGGTAAAATTTATTCGTATTTTTGTTGTAGACAAACAACACTTATTCTCACAAGAAATCTTACAAATTGTCAGCTTATATTGCACTTGATCTGGAAATTAATGTGCACCCCTTCAATTGAGTTCTCTTCTAGTTTTAATATATACAAATCCTGTAAATTTTATTGAATATACAAAAATAGGATTTTTATTTTGTAAATAGTCAAGTCCATTTTCAAAAATTGTCATTTAACATTATAAGAACCGGGAAAACCGGTTCTCAATGCCATCTTTATTACATAGTTATTGACTAAGATAATCAAAATTTAAAAAAAAATCACCTTCACAATTATTTCAATTTATCATAGTTTCGTATAAAACACGTTTAAAATTTTTAAAAGATGATAATTGTCGTATCCCATTCAAATCTTATAAAATATCGCTACAATTTGAAATACCACAAAACATAAGCCAACATATAATTTATCTAATTTAAGTGTATTGATCTAAGGGTGAATTCACAAAAAAATCAACAACTTTTGTGCATCCTTTATAACTCGGCGTTTACAAATCTTGGACAAAAACTTTTGTTGTTTTGCTTTTCTACATATTGTAAATATAAATATAAAATGTCAGAGAAGTCTTCAAGCTAGACGTGGACACTGATTATTTTTTGTCAGATCTAAGGCTTTTTGCATAGTTTTTTCTTTGTTTCTTTAATATATACAGTCTAGCTTCATTAAATCGTGGGAATGATTTAACCCGTATGACTTAATCACGACGAGACCAGTTGTATCGGAAATCTGATGACAAGTCAATGACAACCAGATCTATGTTAACTTGAGCCATAAACACTTAAGAAAGGTTCCAGTGAAACAAGTTACAAACAAATACAGGAATGCTATATTGCAGGCAATCTCATCATTAGACGTAAAGGTAATCTGACAACTTTACATTATTTGGCAAATGAATAACCCTGGCTATTAATTTTTTTACAGTTTTTATACGTTATATTGGTTTTGAACATTCCCATAATTTAGCTTCGAGAGAATGGAAGAAACACTACATTGCCTTTGCTGCAATGCGCATCGGGTGCAGAAACATACTTTGTACTGTTCATGTTATTATTTACACATTTATTTTTTACACCACTTTTTTGAAAATAATGTTCTTCAAGAAAAGAAAACATTAATGCTGATTTTAAAATCGCATCTCCGTATTTGATTTATAGTGCTGCAATACACCTTATCGCTATTTGTCCACCATTACTGAAAATCACAAAGGTTCCAGTAAAATTTTGACGTCATAAAACAAAATATCTGACACAACAATGGGAAAGTGATTGTTGTATGCGTCAAAAGTTTAAGCGGCCGGGTCAGCCGGGATTAGCGATAAGGTGTTTCCCAACAATAACAATAGTCATGCTTCAATATATCCCAGTA
Source organism: Mytilus galloprovincialis (assembly GCA_037788925.1). Taxonomy (NCBI): domain Eukaryota; kingdom Metazoa; phylum Mollusca; class Bivalvia; order Mytilida; family Mytilidae; genus Mytilus; species Mytilus galloprovincialis. Next base: position 39,322,119 of record CM075333.1, on the reverse strand, counting down.
AATAATATTTTAAGACGTAGCTTTATTTCTTTATCTTTACATATATAATAAATTATTACTTTCAAAATTGACAGCTATTACATAACCGATGAAACATTGAAAATAACTGTATTGATCAACGTTATATTATATCTTAGATTCTTTATAGCGACATGTAATTGAAATTCTAAAGGCGTTTTCAATTAAAATAAAAGTCAGATAAGAAAGAGACACGCTTTATTAAAAAAACATGCAGAATAAAGGCTTATCATGCTTATATTGAAATATCTTTTTTAATCATCCGGATTTCTTCCGTAATGTACAAAAGCTTGCTACTAACCACTCATTGTTCTTTATAACATAGTGTTTTGATAGCGGTTTCATCCAGATAATAAAAGCACCTGAAATTATATATTCGCCACTGAATTGGCTAGAAAGAACATAATGCAAAATAAGAATACGCGAAAATTCGTTTACAGTTGATAATTCTAAGAAAAAAGTAAATTTAATCTCTCTGGGATAAAATCATGTTTTCGATAGACAGATTATTCAAAATTGAGGGATCTGTCGTTGTGTCAATTATAAAGGTACCAGAAAGGCGATTATACGGATGCGAAGTTTTTAGCCACAGTTCGGTTCAGACCAAGCATTACAAGACGGGCGGAAAAAGTTACGCGGTGTTTACTCGCGTGCACTTCATGTAAATGCCGTGTTAACTCTGCGTTAGGTTCGAAATTTCAGTAGACATAAAAAGTGAACGGGTGTTTACTTTCGCCTTTACCTCCGCGTTAACGCGAAAATGGGGCGTCTTCTAATTTTGTAAAGAGGATACATACGTTTACTGTTTGTAGTAAACGCGCGTTTACGCAGATTGTCATCGTATCCTGGATACACTGTCCTAACATAAATACCACATTTTAGATTTACATATTGACAATTACAGTCAATGATATTATACCTCTTTTATTAATTGAAAATTAATCATAGTATATATAAGTACAGAATGGATATTTATCCTTGAACTGTAATACCTCGAAGACTTAAAGTTTACATTAGTACAAGTTTGAGAAGATCTGGCAAAAACATTACTGAAGTGAGAGGTGAGTTGAAGCGATTAGATAATGTTCAAGCTTATAGAAAGGGTTAATATGCATTTCTACGACGTTTCCATCATAGTGGACATATTTTTGTGAGTCTATATTTGTACATTTTACTTTTGGAAAGAAAATATAGAAAATTATCTATATAAAATTATCGGAACCGATTTTTTGCAATGAACAAAAGTTAATATTTCAAATTAAAAGTGTTTTTTAACTGTTACGATTAAAACACATATACGTAAAATATAAAGATAACAGTTGTTTCAACAAAATAAAAAAGATGTATATGAAGTATAAATAATAACTTACGCAATCAGTTAAAGCGAAAAGTAAACTTGTGTTTACTTTCAAGTACACGAAAAAGTACACTTGTGAAATATGAGTAAACGTTCGATTATTATAAGTACATGTAAATAAATGTGAAGGTAACGCCCGTTTACTACTGACTAAATAAACAAAGAGTAAGCTCGCGTTTACTCGGGTAGACATTAGAAATTTTCTTTTTGACCGGGTTAATGTAATTGACTGAAAGTTAACGCGAATATTTAAGTTAACTAACGAAATATGCGTTTTAGAAAAGGGACATATATAAACGGGCAAACTCCTCAAGTTAAACAAATATAACAAGAAAATTAACAAAGAAACAAATATGAAATATCTTAATCTACAGCGACCAACATTAACTCTTTTGTAGCAAGGCAATGGGGGAAAGGCATATTACGAATGTGGCGTAGTGAAACATGTTTTTTGAGCACTCAATATTCATGCAACCTGGAACAGTGATGTAGGCAGCACAAAACTAAATCAAACTGTTAAAATCGGTTACAAAAGACATAACTCAATAGAGCGACACACAGCACAAACTGAACACATAATATAAAACAATTGTCACAAAGAACTCAACGTACTCGCGGTTGGTTTCTGATTTGATGGAAGGTGATTTCTTTTTACTATCATACCACGTCTAACTGCACGTCTAACTACATGTCTTACTGCAATGTGTATCCTTAAATGTAACAATAACAAAGGACAATCATTCAACTTCAAAAGACAGTTAAATAATGAAACAAAGTATTGGTATTAAAATTGCAACGTGTAACCATGAAACCATGAGCATCTTAATTTTGGTATTTGGTTTTATTTACTAAAAGATTTTATTCGAAAAAATGCAGGACAATAGTACAAGATAATTACATTATTACGTAATTTAATACTAATACCAGTACTAAATACTTAATGGAAACAATCAACTTCAATAAACTACTTAAAAATTCATGATCATTTACCGTATGCAATACTTTTACAAATCAATTTGTTGTGTACAGATGAATGTACTCTGTGATAATTTGATATTCTATTTTCTACTGGTTAAATTTGTAATACAAGATACATTAATAATTTGTTATAAGCGGTTGATAAAGGGCATTGATATTAAGACAATTTGAAATTCAGTCAACCAGGTTAAGGACAAATTCTCATGATTATTGTGCATATTTCCAAGGCCTCTTAAATACGCTGAAATTCTTCGTGATATTCCAACGGGCCAGCGAAATGATTTTTAGGTCAAAAGGTAGCTTGCAAAATATATAAATATAAAACATACATTTTGATTGCCAATGACACAATTAATAACATTTAAGAATTCAAATGATATTGAGGTAGGCAAAAGTAAAAATTATCGTATGGCCTTCAACATTGAACAAAACCAATACCCATTCATGTTTTGTGGTCGCAATCGTACGTGTTTTTTTTAATTTTTTTACATATCGCAGTCTTTTCTCAGATAATGACTCACAACTTAATGTATACTTTTAAAAGGTAATCGACATTTCACGTGATACATGTTTTTCAAGGATATCTTTAGAATTCGGTCTCAAATATTGGCTCAATATAAGCCTTTGCAAAAGTGAAAAAAAGTAAAGCGAAAGTAATGAAAAATAACAAGAGTAAAAATCATACCAATAGCAGCATGTAGCACTTTCAAAAATCTTATTTTGTTAGAACACTCAATGATTATTTTGGTATTGTATTTTTTACTGTTTAAAATAGTTGTATGAAGAATAAAATGTTTCGTTAATCAAAATCGTCCATCATTTGTCTTTGTATAGTGTAAATCTAGAAATTACATGAGTGCTACTATTTTTGCATGCTCAAGTAAATGAATGTAAGTCTTAAATTTAGTTGTGATATCATTACGTCTAAAATGACTGAACCTAACCAGTCTCGCTAACAGTAAATTATAATTTTGTACTATAAATTAAGTATTCCGATATTTCGCTTGAACTAAAATGACACCCTATTTTTGCTTATTGTTTATTAGAGATAAAAACATCTGGAAAGTCTGAAAATGAATTGCATATCTCATAATTGACTACAAGCGAATAGCACTACATTAGATCTGTAGATTAGGCTGTAAATTGACTGAAAGATTAACCATGACTTACTATTGTTGAACTCAGTCGTGTAAGACACATTCAGATTAACGTTGCTGTAACAGTTAAAAATCATTTTCCTATATATGTAAACTTTCCAGTTACGATCAAAGATAACGGTTATTTTGTTTTCTTAAGGAGAGTCGATATGTGCATCGTACATCTTCATATTTTTATATGAATTCAAAATCCAGACAGAAGATATAAAAGGGGCACGATCTGAAATTATAAGTTCTTGAAAAAAAAACAGATAATAACATGCAAGGTACAATACAGAATTCGACTAAATAGGTGTCTTCAAAAATCTACAAAATTGAAAAAAAAACAAACTTAGATTGAGCAACTAGAACACCACAAAATACCATGCATCAGTCATAAAAAAGAACATGTTTAGCATGTTAAGTTCAGATAAAGACATGCATATTCTAGAGTAAAATATTTAGATTTCATGTCATGTGATATCCTGCGGACGTTATTTAGTTACCACAGTGTACACAGTGAGTTTTAGATGTATTCACACTAGAATAATATTTTATAAACATAAATTTATTAAACTAACGGTAAAATAGGCATAAACGAAATCAATAATTGTTGTTCGGGTTATTCAGTGTCAGATGTAACGTTGATGTATTACAGTTTCTTGATGTATTGTCTTCATATGTTTTGCAAAAAATGGACATCTTGGGATTTCTACTCCAAACAATGTAAATCTGAAGAAGCCACATATGGCATGACATTTATCATGTATTTGGATTACTGAATCCTAAGAGTCATCATGTTAAGTTGCTAATTTACATTTATTTTTTAAGAAATATATAAAACAAAAGAGTACAGCTGAAGTAGAGCTTGTTTTATGTGAAGTCAATGTCCTTTTCGTATGGGGATTAATATAACTTATATTTAGGTAGACAAATAAAACATTCAAAGAAGAAAACAATGATTTGCCGTGTTATTGTTGATGATAATTATATTAACATGATTAAGGAATGATATATTTTCATTATATCTTTGGACACACAGTTGGTAACCATTACAATAGGGACTGAAACCACGTCCTTAACTTTCATAACAACAATAAAATTTAAACCACACACTAATAAATTCAATTCCATTTAACATTTCTAAATAAACTTGTCATCAATACCAGACTAAAGTTTTGTGAGTCAGAAGCGCGATTTGTTTGCAAATGACTTATCAGTGAAGTTCGAGTAAAAATATTTAAAAAGGCCAAATAAATTAAGAAGTTGACAAACATATGTAGAACCAAAAATTCTAAAAGATTTTTGCAAATTACAACAAAAGTAATTTTTTTTTCGGATAGAAGATTCATTTTATAACCATTAATACACAGACAACTTTTTTGAAATCTTAATCATTTACAAAAACACTATTATAGCAAATTCGCTGGGAAATATACACACCTTAAGGAGTGTCTGAAGGAATATTTGTATTGGAAAAAGATTATTTACAACAGGGAATGAAAATGTGTCTGTTTTGTCAAAATATGTGTGCTGATTATGTTAGTATCCATAAAACCTTTAATCTGCTTATAGTCCTCAAAATTTAATGTTTGTTCGTTTTCTATCCTATGAAAATAAAGGGCGTTTTTGCGATTATTTTCATAATGTTTCTAGTTAAGACGGTCAGTTGACTATCATAATCTGTAAACTTGAAATAAAAATACAAACCCGTAATTTAATGCATAAAAAAATATATTGGCCTAAGCTTTTTATAAATGACACATTAAGAACATGCATAATCTCATTTATTGTCTTAATTTTATGTAAAGACGATACTGAACAGGAATAAAATGTTCAGTGGATAGAATTAAAGTATTTGATGTCCCTTTTTTATATATTTGATCCGATTATGCTGCACTGCAATTCATTTTAAATTAAAAACAAGTTCTTTGATAAGTCTATTTTCAATGGATTTAGAATTTCAGTCATGTAGCTGAACTGATTAGTTGATCAGCAAAAATGATAAAACATGGTTTTAATAATTTGAACATTTAAATATAAATATCACCATAACATAACTATAGACGTAAACTACAGAGATTTGAATTTAGTCATTTGTTTGGGTTCATTTTTGGTTATAGCAGCTCTTCGTTTGTATTACAAAAATGTAAATATTATATTTCGAATTTAAGAAACACATTAATCACCTACATTTGTTTTGAAGTCAACTTTTATTCTAACACTGCCATTAGTAATTTTGTACATGTCCTAAATATGTATTAAATCTTTGCCACAGGCCGTTCTGTTAGCTACAATTCAACCAACACTTTATTAACACATATATATGTTATGTTATGAACGAGATTTGTAACTAATGTTACCGCTGTTAGTAGTATATATACACGATCAAAGGGCAGATTAAAAACAATTATCGAACGAATATTGTCCGTCGATACTATATCTTCTTTCTCATCAAAAGATAATATCGGAAGTATTTAAATGCAACCAATCGATCAGCTAGTAGCATAAAATCAACATTCACTTACACAGTGAGAAGCTTAGAGTTTGTCAACCAATAAAATGTCAGCTGCAATTTATATCAATCAATCAGAGAGCCTGTACATTTCAGTTTATTGAAAAATATCGTGAAATTGCCGTTATTAGACTTGTTGTAAGAATGTTATCAATATTAAAAGATGTTGATTTTTATGAGTGGCTGTTTAACAAATGATATCATTCATTTGCGAAAATAGAAAAAATAGAATGGAAATATTTAGGAATTAAAAGGGAAAGTGAAGTAGCAAGTTATTAAAGAAAATTATGCATCATAGTTTGCAAGAAGTTGAAGAAGGAAAACTAATGTATTTCGATAAAATGAAACGTGTTCCAAGTCCATTGATTGGGGATCATAATTGCAGTATGTACAATGAAAAATTTATAAATCATAAACCAAGAGCGCGGTCCACTTCTATGAAGAAAGCTAAAAATAAGACGTTTGAAAGCTACGAAATTGATGAAATTCGACCAAGAACAAGCAGTTTACCAACGAAAAATAATTACAGGAGGCCTTTAATAAAGAATTTAAGAACAAACTACGAAGACCAAGATCACGATTTGTATAGACTTAGAACTTTTGAGATGACATCGAAAGGCATTGTCAACCGAGGGGATTCCCTCAAGTCTCGCAGTACAAACAGTATTGTTTCATCCGAGGGTGATGGAAATGCCTTATCAATTGGATCAAGTTCTTGTTCACAAAACAGTTTAGCTAATAGTGATGGTTCTTTACAAAAAACTAAGCCTTATAAGATTGTAATATTGGGTGCCTTAGGTGTTGGAAAATCTACAATTGCCCAGCAGTTTTTGACATCGGAATATCGGTTTGATATCAGCATCGGTAAGTCTTTCTAAAATGTCTTAATGTACTGTAATATTTCATAGTGTGTCTTTCTATTTTGTGATGTTACACTTTTGCTTTTATGTTGGGTGAAGATTGGCGCCTATCATAACATTTAAACCAGCTGCATTTGTTTGCAATTGTCCAAAGTCAAGAACCTGTTCAGTGTCGGTTGTTGATATGGTTCATAAGTGTTTTTTCGTTTTTTTATATAGATTAGACCGTTGATTTTCCTGTCATTTTTGGGGCCCTTTATAACTTGCTGTTCCGTGTAAGCCAAGGCCACGTGTTGAAGGCCGTACGTTTACCTATACTGGTTTACTTTTATAAATTGTGACTTGGATGGAGAGTTGTCTCATTGGCACGTATACCACATCTTCTTATATTTCTTTGAGATTTTTCTGCATCTTTGCAGAAGTCTTTATTATACAGAAATATATTTAAGCTAAACTCTTTTAATGCATACGGAAATATATAAAGAGTATTGTTCAATTCCGTTGAGCTCTCTTTTGTGAATTTTGTTTTGCATCTATCATCAGAGTAATAAATCTTTACATTTTATGACAAATGCATCTTGTCCATAAATGTACGACATGATTTAACATAATATCTGATATTGAGCATAAGTTATTCTCCAATTATAGCCGTTGCTAATTAGCTAAATGCTCCAGTGCTGATATAAAAATGCGAAAACGGAGTTGAAGAAAATATCACTTGAAATATCATTTGAAAGTTACGCTTTATTTTACTCATGCTATTTACTTGATCCTCAGCCGGATTGTTCTCTTCGTGTCTTTTCATTTGTTTCACCCCTTTGACGTTTTGTTAAGGATTTAAAGGTCTCCAGTTATATGACCACTAGTATAACTGAACAAACATTATTTGTAAAAATGCTTATCTTGTATGCAGACTGTTTTACATTAAAAAGATGTTTTAAACATTTGCTTTATTACATGTTTATGTGTATTTGGAAAAGAGAGAGACAAAAGATACCAAAGGGACAGTCAAACTCATAAATCGAAAATAAACTGACAACACCATGGCTAAAAATGAAAAAGACAAAATTATTTTATCCTGCAGTAATAAGTAATGCGTTAAACAGCTTTTGCCCAGAACTCCCGAAACTTTCTATTTTTTCAAAAAGGAATTTCTAGCAAAATATTCAAATTCTGATAACTGTTTAAATATACGTTTCATTCTTCTATAATTTTTATTTGACGAATTCTGAGACGTCTTCTAATTATCGAAGTTTTTTACCAGTCGTGTAGGCAGAATTTTCGTGTTAACAGATTATATCAAAGATACGTTCATTTTTTGTAATTGATAAAATGAGAAATGCTGGAAACTGCTACATGTACATACATTGTAATTCCAACAATATTAGATATTTCATATTTCGTCAAAATTCTGCGGAATGGCTAAACTGTATTGTAGTTGTAGTACATATTTTCAAGACCCCTCAGTTAATTGAATGTAAAATATTCGAACAACAGTGGCAATCTAGATATAATTTGCCAACCCGTTTTTCTGATTTATAGTTAATTTGTTTTTATTTTGTATATCAATAAAATATTTGCTAAATGACGTTAAGCAAACAATTGCCAATCAAACAGCAAACAAGTGCAATTACATGCAACCAATTTAATAAAGATAATAAGAAAATACACTTGCTTAAATATTTATTTTCATTTCGGAATAACTACGTTCGGAACAATGAACAAATAAATAGTTTGGAATTTCCCAATCAGTTCCTTTTTTGATTACATTGAAGTCGATGCAATTGTAAGAACAATAAATCCATTTACTGAAAAGAAACCGAAATTAAGCAAAATTTAAAAATCAAACTTGGAAAGTTGTTAATTTTCTCGTTTGAATTGTTTTACGTTCGTCATGTGGCAGCCTTTTAAAGCTATCTATGCAGTATGGGTTTTACTCATTGTTGAAGGCCGGACGTTGACAAATAGTTGTTTATTTCTGTGTCATTTTGTCTTTTGTGGAGAGTTGTCTCATAGGAAATGTAACCACATCTTTTAATTTTTAACCGGATTTTTGTGACAAAAATGTCAAAGACCTGTGTACGTAGCTGTACACTAATTGCCTATGATGTAACTTCAATGTATACAAACATGAACATCGACAATTTACTAGATACAACCAAGAATTTCTTAGATCAAATTGATCGAACAAAGTATAAGTTTAAAGTACCAAACAAATCAGATCTATTATCTTTTGCAAAAATTAAAAACAATGAGTTCCAATTTAATGGGACTTTATATAAACAAGTTATAGGGGCGCCACAAGGTGGAATATTATCACCCACTGCCACCGATCTGCATCTGTCAACAATACTTACAAAAATCTTAGACAGATTTCAATTTAAAAATAGCATTAGTATGATTTGTCAATATCGTGACGATGGTTTCATGATTACAGAGTGCAACAAATCACAAATTGATGAGTTCTTTGCAATTGCAAACAACATTGACCCTCTACTTAAGTTTACGTATAATTTCTCCAATACAGAAGTGACGTACTTAGATACTGAGGTGTACAAAGGGGAGCGTTTTAAATCGAGTGGTGTCCTTGACATCAGGTTACATGTCAAACCAACTGAAACGTATCAGTACCTCCCAGTTACAAGTGCACATCCTAAACATACTTTTAGAAGTATTATTACAGGTGAAACAATTCGTCACATAAGAAACAATAGCAACGAAACTGATCTCAACAAACATCTTCTGACTTTGGAGAATAAACTTATAGATAGAGGCTATGATAAGTTGGAAACGGCAAAAAACATTAAAGATGTGAAATACAAGATTAAACGATGCAGTACTCTGTCAGATAATTTTAGACAAAGGGAAATTCCACTTACACTAGTAACTAAATATAACCCTACAGTTATAAATCTTAACAGAGCTATTAAGAAGCATTGGCAAATTTTGCAAAGAGATGAATATTGTAAAACAATATTTAAACAGATGCCTATCATTGCGTATAAACGCAGTAAAAATTTAAAAGAGCACCTAGCAAAAACTAGACTTTTAAATAGGGAGACTTTTGAGAAGGGACCCTTGCTAAAATAAAACTTAGCTAAAAAATCCCGAAACATCGTTAATTAATTATATATATATTTCTAGTAAAAAAAAGCCAATTAGTCATTACGACTCTATAAAAACGGTGTCAAGTCTTGAGGTTTAAGAATGTATGTTGGTGATGGGAATCTTTGCATTTGTGGAAAGTTTACCCAAATGTTTGTTAACAAAAATGTCGGTTATTGATTTGGGGATGTACGGCGGGCGGTCGGGCGGTCGGACGGTCAGGCGGGCGGCAAACAAATGTTGTCCGTGCATTTACTCATGAACCGTTCATCCAAAGCTTTTAAAATTTTAATATGTTGTTACTGACAACAAAATGAAGGTCAAGTTCAAGAATGACGATTTTGACTTTTACCGTTCAGGAGTTATGGTTCTTGAAAGATTGAAAAATGGCGTTTCCAGTCGTGTCCGTGCATTTACGCATGAACTGTTCAACCAAAGCTTCTCAAACTTTAATATGTTGTTACTGATGAAAAAATGGAGGTCAAGTTCAAGAATGACGATTTTTACTTTTACCGTTCAGGAGTTATGGTTCTTGAAAGATTGAAAAATGGCGTTTCCAGTCGTGTCCGTGCATTTACGCATGAACTGTTCAATCAAAGCTTCCCAAATTTTAATATGTTGTTACTGATGAAAAAATGGAGGTCAAGTTTAAGAATGACGATTTTGGCTTTTACCGTTCAGGAGTTATGGTTCTTGAAAGATAAAAAAAATGGCGTTTCTATTCATGTTGTTGCATTTACTCATGAACCATTCAACCTAAGCTCTTTCAAATTTTAATATGTTGATACTGATGACAAAATGCAGGTCAAATTTGATATTGACGATTTTCACTTTCACCGTTCATCAGTTATGGTTCTTGTGATATTGCCAGGACACAAATAAATGTTAATAAATCCGGTTTGCTGTCGTTGTGACAGCCTCTTGTTATATTTGCAACTGTATTTGCCATAAATCGGTGTTGACTAGGATATAGAAATAAGAAGATGTGGTGTGAGTACCAATGAGACAACTCTCCATCCCAGTCACAATGTGTTAAAGGTAAACCAGTATATGTCAAAGTACGGCCTTCAACACAGAGCCTTGGCTCACACCGAACAGCAAGATATAAAGGGCCCAAAAATGAGAGCCTGTAATTCAGTGGTTGTTGTTTGTTTATGTGTTACATATTTGTTTTTCGTTCATTTTTTGACATAAATAAGGCCGTTAGTTTTCTCGTTTGAATTGTTTTACATTGTCTTATCGGGGCCTATTATAGCTGACTATGCGGTATGGGCTTTGCTCATTGTTGAAGGCCGTACGGTAACCTATAGTTGTTAATGTCTGTGTCATTTTGGTCTTTTGTGGATAGTTTTCTTATTGACAATCATACCACATCTTCTTTTTTATAGTGTAAAACCATTCAAATAGGACAATTATGTACATTATAGACCAACTAAAACATTGCATGAAGTTGTTGTAGGGTTTGCATACACACTTCCGTAATTTGTTTTCTTTCATACACAATGGTTGAACCGATATAGTTTACTCTTAACAAAGAACTTGAATGGTTCAAAACCACTCAGTCAACGTTGCGCTTTGACGCATTTGTTCAATCCATCTGCTTTTTTATGTTTTCAGGCGGTGTAGTGTTTTGTCTTTAAAAATTGAGCTCATCCGATGAAAGTTATTCTAGGAAAACTTATCGTTTACACATAAATCGGTATTCTATGAGGTTTTTTTAAGAGAAAAATTCGTAGAAGTATCTATCATACCCGGATATCAAGGTTGCATAGATGAATTACTATTAACAGTATTCTGCAAGGGACTTCAACATTGACAAAGTCTTAAAACAGTTTCGAAAAAGCCTATTGCAAAAAAGATTATGGGAATGTTGCGCCTAAACCGACAAACATAACACAAAACACAACAAAGAAAACTCCACTACAAAATAGGGTTGATATCGGATGCTTGGGAAGAGAAGGTTTATCCTTCTCCACATACAGCACCCTTCGTGGTGAGCATAAGAACTACGCGGTGACACATCTAATTCGATAGGTCACATTCTTGAAAAATTAGACGGGATTGAAATTTAAGACATTTAGAACATTTCAATCGTCAACTGTGAAATATATATTCCATAACGGTCAACCAACTCGTGATGGCTTCCGTAAACATGACGAAGGGATGATTTAATAAAGTTACTAAATAATAATTATCATATACAGTTGTTTGTGATTATTTTTCTGTCAAAGTTGAACTAAGTGGTTCATTTTTTTATCTTATCTTTTTTTATCTTTTTGACTTAAACACAATCGAAAACAGCTGTTTTTGTATTGTTATTTCATGATATTTGTTGTTGTATTTTTATATTGACTCTGATATAAATTGCGTTACGCGTTCAAAACAAACACCAACACAAGATTTTTTTCTTATTTTTTTACGTTGTTTTAGTTCTCTATTTAAAACATGCCGTTAACCTCACAGATCATTTTATTATAGTATGCTCACCGTAAAAAAATAAGCGGGAGCATATAGTCGACGCTTTTTTCCGTCCGTCCGTCAGTCCGTCCGTCCGTCTGTCTGTTTTTTCTTTAAATTATGTTATAGCATTATTTGTATGAACATTCTAAAAATAGAGGTAGGGTAAAAATTTTGTGGCTATTGTTTGTTAGAAAAATGGTCAAAGTAAAAGGTCACTGTTACTAAAATTAAGATTTAATTTTTTGAAAAATATTTCCAGATTGTAATTTTAACTTTAGTTTCCCTTTCCTTTTTAAAATGAAACTATACAAATGGAAAAAATAATAAAGGGGGAGACGCCTATTAGTATTAGAGTTACGGTCTCTGTTTCTGAAAATGGTTTCTTTTGGAAAAAATTGCTATCCTTGAAATGTAACATTTTTTCATAATATTTGGGTACAGTTTTTCTTTAAATGACCATCAATTCACATAATTCTATTTTTTGTTTTTTCTAATTGAAATTAGAAAACGGACGGCATTCAACAAAGAGCAAAACCTATAATATATAGTACGTTATAAAAAAAAAGACGTCAGCATATAAAAGTGAAAACAAGGGCCCAATGTATAATAAAACACTTAACGAAAACAAATATGACAGACCGACAGACACGAACGACAACCACTGAAAGATTGCATTATCTATAATATAGTAATTTTATACTTAGTTCCTCCATTTCCTAGAGATTACATATTGTAAAATATAGTTAACCCGCTTAATGTGCATGTGCCTGTAAAAAAAATTATCAGATGTTCTCAAAGGGTTCCTTGACGTTGAATTTTGAATATAAAAAAAAACTAGTTTTATTTCCTGTACGCGTTGACTTTTGCTAAATCAATATCAAGTCGTTGTAAATTTTTAAATACATATTTAGACGTTTTGATTCTAGAGCAAACTGTTGTCTTGGGGTACAAATGGTTGTAAAATACAAAAATCATATAATTATTTTACTCTTTAACACGTAAATAATCGAACAACATCTTGGTCAAATATAACATAACATCTGTTAGTTTTATAATGCTCTAGTTCATCGTAGGTTGTGTGCATATATATGTTTATGTCAATACGTTCTCATGTAGTTTCATACAAAGAACAAAAATAATAATGACAGATTTTATTTGAATATTTCTTATTTAAATTTATTTGTTGTAAAATCGAAATCATAACTCTAAAACTAAGAGTCAACTCCATTGAGCATTTATAAATATGTCATAGTATAATTTGGACGTCTTTCTAGTCACTAAGATTGTCTTAACCCGATGTATAGATGGGCCTTCCTTTTTAAACATTTTTGATTTTCAATGCAATCCCAATGGAGTTAGCCCTCGAAATGTTTAAATTCGAGCGCTCAAATTAATTGCAATTTATATGAAGATGAAAATCTATCTTAGAATTCTAATTTGCAAATATGGATATTGTTTGTTTGAATTTAGCTGTTATACAATTTTGGATATGATGTTAGATTAAGGACAATATCTTGCTCGTGCAAACCTCTGATTCCTTTTCCGAATTTGGATACACTTTTATGTCTTTGTGTGGTTTGAATTGCTTTTCAACGTTTGTATAATGTTGGATTTTCAAATATATGTTGGTCTCGAACATCAAGATGTGGAATGATTGCCAATGACACAACTCTCTATTCAAGTCACATTTTTTAAAAAGTAAACCATGATAGATAAAAGTACGGTCATCAATACGGAGTCCTGTCTCACACGGAAAAGTAGCAAGCTACATTATATAAAGGGCCCCAAAAAAATGAAAAGTGTAAAACCATTTCAACACGGGAAACCAACGACCTAATCTATATAAAAACCCTTATGAATCACATCATCAAACGACAAAAACTGACCATCAGGTTCCTGGCTTAGAACAGGCCTAGTATCGCTGATAAGAGCTTTCTTTTTAAGTTTCATAGCAACTATACAGGCATGTATTCAAATTGTTTTACCATCGTTATGGCGGAAAAATGTATTTGAACATAATATGTTGATTTACGCAAATAATGATCTATAAATACATGCCATCTATTACTAATGATCTTTTATCAACGGATAATTTCACGGATAACTTCACCGGTTTTATAAATAAAATGTAATGTCCATCTTTTGTAAACTTATACGTATGGTTTTCTTAAGACAGCTATGATCTAACATTTTATGAGGATTTAACAAATCATAGCATATAAAAAAAATTGTGATTAGACGAAACCTGTTAATGCTGTCACCAGAAAAGGAGGAAATTTACGACCTAATACAATCACTGAAACACCTTTTTCGGCTCGAGTTAAGGATCTGAAATATAATTGTTTTACAGATATTCCTACGCGTGTCAATAAAATGACAGAACTTCAATCCTGAGAAAATCATATTCAAAACTTTGACAAACTGATAAATTATTATTAAGATTTTTGGTGTTTTGAAGCAAAGGCAATATGAAATAGAATTATTTTAAAATTATCTCCTTAGACACTATTCAGTAAGATCTCTTAAAAATAATCCAGTATAACATTACCAATTACTGGTGGCAGTATAAAAAACGAAACAATAGCTAATTGCAAGATAATTTATGGCTTCGCTATCGTGTTCATCATTTCTTTTTGCATGTAGATATGTCAAGCAGTCTTGAACAGAGGGTATTTGTCTTTTATTATATAAAATTTATTGTATATGTCTGTATTACACATGTACGATAGTCGGTTAAAAGATGTGATAATATGGGGTAGCTGATGATGGAAGTTTCTAACGACATTGACTGGCTACAAAGCCCTCGCACGGTCGGGTTAGGGGATGCTAAAAAGTGCATATACAAAACAGTTAGATAATCTACTCTAAACTATGTGTGAAGGGATTCAAACTACTCTATAATAATGATTTCACATTTATTTGGGTCTTTCTTAGTTACGTTAACTATTACAGATGATGATCAAATGTCAGTATTCACTTCAAAGTCCAACACATTTACAAATCCCGCGATAAAACTGACTAAAATTGATATGAGATATAAAAATCAATCAACCATGTATATAAAAAAGAAGATGTGGCATGATTGCAGTTGCAAATGAGACAACACTTCACAGGAAACCAAATAACACAGAAATAAACAGCTATCTTTCAACGACGAGCAAAGTTCATACTGCATAAGATATAAAAGGCCACAAAATTACAAATATAAAACAATTCACAAGCGAGAAAACTCACGGCCTAGTTAATGAATTAAAAATGAACGAAAAGCAAATATGTACATATATAACAACGCAACAAACGACATCCATATTCAATCAGCAGTTATGTGCTTAAATATTAGATATAACATTTTAACACGGTTAACTTGTTAATATTATGTAGATTTTAATTTAGCTATGATATACAACATACAAAATGTATGTATGTAACCGATATAGCAATCAAACTTTCTATCACCTTTGCTGAATAAACATTGTTGAAGGATAAAGCGATACTATACTGGTATAATAAATTGAAATGTTTTATTGATGAGTTAGCTGTTAAGCAATGATGTACCACTTTGCTTTTTGAATAGCGTGAACAGTACATTACACATCGGAAATTAAACCTCGATAATCTACGACAAATTTTATAATGGCAATCTATTGACTTGCAAATGAGCGACACAAAATTGACACTTAAGTGATAAAATGAATATTACCTCCGGATAATAGTGAAATCTACTTCCCTTTTTTATACCATGCAAACGTATTGTTTTCAGTTTATGTGAAGTAACTCTATGAAATACTGCAGTCTAAAATAAGTTATTTATCAAAAGCTAATATTGAGTGTATTATAATACTTAACATGCTTAAGTTTAAGTATTATTTTACTTTCCAAAAGTGCACACATAACAATTATATAATAAATTCGCATACTTTTATGTTATCCCTCCGAACAACGATTACGTGCGTATTAGTGAACTATAATTCATGGTCTGGCAAAATTAGGTAGCTTAAAGGTACCCAAGTTTTTCATTCTTTTTTCTTTATAAATACAAATATGCAAACATGTAAAAAGCGATTTTTTAGATTCAATAATGCATAACCCGTGCATGCACAAACCAGCTGTAACACGGACAAAAACATAAATATTTATTATTTGAAATGAAGCTTGAAATGCGTATACTTTCATACTTGTGAGCTTTACGCTATAAGCATTATCTAAAAATTATTTTTTGTTTAACAAAACAAATCTTGAATATGATTCAGCATTCAATGATCGAATCTCTATACACATGTACATCGCGATAGAGAATGTGTCCATCAACACCACGTAGACAAATCTCGCTCAATATGTTAGGCTATTTTACCGATTATTAATCTTAAAAGAGCATTATCTATCAAGTTTATGATCACCGATTTTACTCAAATCTCATATTTACATACTAAAACGCCTATCCAAATTCCAAAAAGTCTAAAATAAACAATTAACAAATCATAGACTCAATAATATGTATCGACATTTAGTGTGTATGTTTGTCTAGACGTCATCTAATTACTATCTACAACATGTATATAGATGACGTCCGAACACTAGCAATGGTCATATAACCTGATAACACATAAATATACATAAAGACAGATAGGGAACACGTGCATTTAGATTTTTCTAGGTCTGTTTCATATAGTAGCTTGATATATAAAAAAGAAGATGTGGTATGAATGCCAATGAGACAACTCTCAACAAGAGACCAACATGACACAGAAATTAACAACTATAGGTCACTGTACGGCTTTCAACAATGCTACGAGCAAAGTCAATAGCGCATAGTCAGCTATAAAAGGCCCCGATATGACAATGTAAAACAATTCAAACAAGAAAACTTACAGCTCTATTTAAGTCTAAAAAATGAACGAAAAACAAATATGTAACACATGAACAAACAACAACCACTGAATTACAGACTCCTGGCTTGGGTTAGGTACATATACATACAGAATGTGGCGGGGTTAAAAATGTTAGCGGGATCCCAACTCTCTACCTAACCTGGACAATGGTATAACAGTACAACATAAGATCGAACTATAAAAATCCGTTGAAAAAGGCTTAACTTATCAGATGGATAAAAATACAAGTGGTCGTGGCCGGGTACTTGTACATCCCAACAACAAAAAGACACTAGGTACAGATATGAGAGTACTCGCAGTAAACTCACAGCTAGTTCAAAGCCACTAACACCAAATAAAAAAGCATGCATCTAAGACTAAATTATCAATCCGTACACATCCAAGAGAAAAACATGACCTTGTGCAATGCCAATATACAGGTATTGACTGATTGTAGATCCATGAATGTGTAAATGTATATAACATACTAGTAATATTTAGTTTGCTTTTAAATTACTGATAACAAAATAAATATTTATACTAATAAACAGAATATTCAATGATCTTATTACAGTGTTGAATTGGTAACCTTTAGAATAAGTTTTCTAAAAGTATGTATATCATGTGTTTAGTACATGAAACTGCATAAAAATGATTTTTTTTGTGTGAATTAGTCAACCAAATGGTTCATCCTTGTTTTTGTTTCAATGATGCCATTCTGTTCCTTTTAATATCTGAGTTTATAGCTAATTGGGATTAAATGAAAGATCACATGAATACTGATTCAATGAGGTCGAACTATGCACTTGCAAGCGAATAATTCATCAACGATGTTTCTTAGCTCGTTTTGACAAAAATTGAACCAAATTGACTGCGAATTTCACTATATCATTTTCATTAATGATTGAACTAAAGAATATCATATTTTATTTGTGTTTGATATCTCGTATATGTAGATAAAGACTACTGTAATTTATATTTATTTGGTTTGGTCATTGAGTATTGCAAGATGAACAAAAATGTACCACATTAATTTAGTAGATTATAATTTTTTATATATACTCTTCCGAAGTAATTTCAAACTGTGAATATAGAAATCAATAGGCAGTCTTTAATGATAAACATTATCTCGGTACTAGCTAATGTACCTCTATTTGTGTACATTTACTTTTCGCAATGTGCTTTATCATTTTAAAACAATTGGGTCTGCTCTTTCCTTTGTTATATGGTACTACCAATTAAGACAAATCGCAAATAAGGCATTTAATGTAAAATTAAACAAATACAGATATTAATTAAAATTGAGAATAGAATAAGGGAATGTGTCGAAGAGACAACAACTCGACCACAGAAAAAACAACAGTAGAAGGTCACCAACAGGTCTTCAATGTAGCGGGAAATTCCCGCACCTGGAGGCGTCCTTCAGATGGCCCCTAAACAAATATATACTAGTTCAGTGATAATGAACGCCATACTAATTTCCAAATTGTACACAAGAAACTAAAATTAAAAAAATACAAGACTAACAAAGGCCAGAGGCTCCTAACTTGGGACAGGCGCAAAAATGCGGCAGGGTTAAACATGTTTATGAGATCTCAACCCTCCCCCTATACCTCTAGCCAATGTAGAAAAGTAAACGCATAAACATGTATGATTTTATTTTTACTTCGAAAAAATTAAAAGTGAAACAACGTTTAGACTTTTTAGTAACATATTCGATTGGATAAAGGCGATATAGATAAATATAATGACGAGTAGATGGTGTCGAATTTATGAATAACAACCATTCGAGATAATATGGAAAATCATAGAGCGTCAATAGATACCTATTTGCCAACACCCAAATTCTTCCGGTTTTGGAAGGTTTTGTGTTACTAAACCTAGTTCTCTGTATATTGTGTGTCGACAGTTTCTTCCTTTTATAGCATTTCTTCATCTAATTGTTTGAGATTGTCCTCTTTGTATCTTCTTACTATTTCTAAAACAATTAGTGACTTAAATTACACTCATAATCTTTCCATTGAACGCTTTTTCAAAACCTCATTAGATATAAACGTTAATATCTGGGCAGGAAAACAATAATTATGCCCATCCTACGATAGTAGAGGCGCATTATGTTTTCTGGTATGTGCGTGTGTTCGTCCGTGCGTCCGTTTGTCCTGCTTCAGGTTAAAGTGTTCGGTCAGGGCAGTTTCTGATGAAGTTGAAAGCCAATCAAGTTGTTACTTAGTACACATGTTCCCAATTATTTGATCTTCCTAATTTTAATGCCACATTAAAGTATTGACCAGAATTTCGCGGTCAATTGAACATGTAAAATGATAGTGCGAGTGGGGCATCCGTGTACTATGAACACATTCTTGTTGCAATCATGTCTACGAGAAAATCTAAAACGAGAACTTTCTAAGTGTTCTTTCCTGCTAATTACCAGTTTATAGCTCGTCTTTTAAACACTCGAACAGGCGGCTGTAATCGTGATGACCTTGAAATCAATTTCTTTTTGAAAAAACATTTGAGATATATTTCTTACAGATATGATGAATAGATTTGTCGTTTTCATTTTCATCATACATTGGCTAGCGTTTAAACATTATATATTGTCATATTTGATAATCATAGAAAACATTAAAAGGAAAACCAATCGCTGGGGAACGCATACGACAGTAAAGAATCATATGGTAACAATTGATTTTGAAAAAAGTCTTTATTTCCTCAAACACAAAACGAAATTTTACACAAAAGAAAAACGACAAAATTACAAACCACCGTCAACAAAACTGTAAAACGTTAATTTTGTTTTTATCTATAAACAAAATTACCGAACTCCACAAAGAAAATTCAAAAGGGGAAATCAATATAAATTTTAAAAAAACTACGACAAACAATACTCTCGACTTTTTGTTAATCCTACCGGTTTTGTTCTAGCAAAATTTTTAAATTGTAGATTTTAATATATATCATATAAGTTTCTTAAAACACATAGACATGATTGTTTGGTACATGCAACAGGTTTGTGAGAGCTTAACCTCCCCCTTTTACCTCTAGAACATGTGGAATAAGAAAGACAAAAATGTCTTTTATAATGACCTGACAACAGTAAATCCTCTCAATAAGTCTGTTTAAAGGTTTGATTAGCTTTTGAGGTGAATGACGATGTGTTTGTGCTTTGTATAGAATATTACCATAAAAATGGATGTGAAATACTTGAACGTCTAAGATGTCTGCACGTTTATTTATATTTCAAAATGCTATTTTTTGGTACCGATGAGAATATCAAGCGAACGTTTTGTGATATCAAAAACCCTGGTGGGATAAGTTATCTGTAAAATAGAGTTTTTTTGTCGTTAAAATCTAAAACGTTGTTACATACACGAGCGATTCGAACAAGTTAGGATATACATGTATATATATAAACGACATAGGATGGTGCTACGAGAAAGTCACCGTCTAAACATGAAAAATATTCACGACAGGAAATGAAATATCATCTGTTCCATATACGATGTAGACAATACGATCTGATTCATTCGTTGTACACAAGATGATCCATGAAAAACTTCTACAGTCGAGGATATT
Organism: Mytilus galloprovincialis; assembly: GCA_037788925.1. Taxonomy (NCBI): domain Eukaryota; kingdom Metazoa; phylum Mollusca; class Bivalvia; order Mytilida; family Mytilidae; genus Mytilus; species Mytilus galloprovincialis. Next base: position 39,301,246 of record CM075333.1, on the reverse strand, counting down.
TGACAGAGGACGTCTGATTGTTCTGCATTGACTATTTATTCTCCAGCAGCGATATACAAGCGTGCATTGTTTGTGTGATATATTTGTCGGAGCTGATACCATACGTCAGTCTGAACATAATAAGCCAAGGCCTTTCTTGATAGAATATTCTTGACATAGACAGCAGTTTATAACTCAATTAAAAGCCTTGCTTCCCATTTTTACTGACGATATCGTGTGGATCACTCAACAACTTTGTATATCAACCCATTATCGTATTAATCCCGGGAAATGACCTTATTAGATTCTAAAGAAATTAATTTCCACAATTTTTCACAAAATTTTCAGCAAACGAGAGATGATGTTTTAATTTAGTTTTCTGGTACTCTTATTGACCGTCCCCTAAATTTCAAGTTAGCTTTAAAATTTTAATAAAAACAATCTACATTTATTTCTGGTAAGTTCTTCATGTTCTTTCGAAATAACTATATCGGTTAATTGAAGGCTCTGAACGTGAAATATCTTTCAAATTCTAATATTTCTTTTTTTTCTTTATCTCATTAACACGCATCTTAAATTAAGAGCTATATATTGAATTCTTACAACGTTACACTATAAAATACGTGTTATCTCTTTATAAGCTCATTAGGTTTCGACTCGCTCTTTACTAAAAAAGGGACGAAAGATACCAGAGGGACAATCAAACTCATAAATCGAAAATAAACTGACAACGCCATGGCTAAAAATAAAAAAGGACAAACAGGCAAACAATAGTACACATGACACAACATAGAAAACTAAAGAATAAACAACACGAACCCCACCAAAAAACAAGGGGTGATCTCAGGTGCTCCGGAAGGGTAAGAAGCAGATCCTGCTCTACATGTGGCACCCGTCGTGTTGTTTATGAGATAACAAATCCGGTAAATAGTCTAATTCGGTAGGTCACATTCATGAAAGGGAAGGGGACTGCAGTTACGACGTAAGGAACATATCCGATATCATTTGGGAAACGGTTATTCCATAACGGTCAACCAACTCGTGATGAACATTCATAAGATAACGTAAAAACGCCATGACAAATAAAAGTTTTAAAACAGCATTGTCTCAAGATAGGATTGACCTTAAACTTTCTGAATATTAATACGGTTCATTTCTTTGAGGTAAAGGAACTATAATAAATTGTTTTTCTCATAAATAAGAAAAAAAGTGTACCATAGTAAGATTTCGAAATGGTGTGTTTTTTCATAGGAAAGAATCTTTACTAGATTTTTGCTGTGTTTTCTTTAACTCAATTGGCACAACAAACGTCCACCCTTCATGAATCTCAGGTTGACTTACTTTGCAGAACCTACGTATTGAATTAGTAGTTAATTTGTTCTCTTTCGACGTTGCATGACGTGTTGACACTGGACATCCGGAAAAAAAATATACAAAAAATATACAATATTCGATCATTGTAAGCTCTATTTTATGATAAAAATTACAGACAAAATATTTTATGGTAATTTAGCCTGATGACAAGTTACTCTCTAAAAATCAAAAGATTCCTTAGCCATTTAGAGTTTTGATCAGTTCGTATCGCTCTATCAAGAGCAGCCTCACAACTTCACCACAGTTTCTGACTGAAAAAAAACCCACCCAAAAACATACCTGTATATGTTTACATTGTGACATGGATGAGAAGTTATCTCATGGCACGTATACTCCATCTGCTAATGTATAACAACACAGTGATAGTTTTGAACATTTCTAATCAACATCAGATTCTGACAGTGATACCCTAAAACAAATTTGGCCAGTTTTACACAAAACGTTTCAGCACAGTACTTCCTTAGAAAGTTCTACTACTAGTTGTAGTAGAGCAAAGAGTGGTGGTGAAGCAGCCTGATTTTATCTATAAATAAGAAAAATATACTGAACTCGAACAAAAATTCAAATCGGAATGGCAATATTAAAAGCTCAAACAAATCAACGAAAGGAAAAAATTATATATTCGCAAAATTTACTTTTACAAATGTGTTGAAAAAGCACTTATAATTTCAAATGTTCTTCATCATTTGAATTCGATCGCACGCTTAAGACTTAAACAATACTTTGACAAAGTTTTAAAACGACCTGTAACGTATTTTATAGGAATATAACAAAGATGACATACATGGAAAAACAAAATAATAAAAGTTTTAGATATATTTGTAAATAAAAAAGATGATACATGTAGATACCATTACATTTTTACATTCGTACATCATAATGCCATAACACGTGGTTAAGAAAACAAAACACATAATTTTTTTCGAAAACTTAAACATTAAAAGGCATATACGATGAAAAACTGAGAACTTAGATAACATATGACCCACAATATCGATTTTGCGAATGGTCGAGTGGGCTACTAATGATAAGCACAGAAATTGCCTTTCCGGTTGCAGAATGTATGAATACTTTGTAGTTTCATTCACAAAAACAGTTCTATAAAATACTTCTCGCATCAATTGGAAACAAATATTCATGCAAAAAAATGCACAAACAAATACAAGCTATAGTGATATATGAGATCAAAGACAATTTTTTGGAAACAAAATAATCAAACTTGTCACTCATAATTAGTCATGATTAGCATCAAAGTTTAAATATTCTTCATAACCTACGAGTAATTGCTATCTTTTATAGTTCAATTAATGGAGCCTAGCTACATGTATAAATCATTCATGTAGGAAAATTTCAATTTCCGATTTAAAGTTATTTACAGATTGATGCAGCATCAGTTGTTCATCTCAAATATTTATAAACACAAGTACAAGGTTCGATTGATTATCGGTAAATTTATTCGAAGAATGTACTTCTATCGAATCAAACTGTGATTTGTATATGCATCCCCAAATACAATCATAACTAATTCTTAAACATGCAATGTGCATTGTATGTGTCTGTCATTGATCTGAAGTTTTGTAATTGACTTGACTGATTTGACTTGTAAGATAATTGGTCTGAATTAAAAGATAATGATTGATTCAAGAACAAGACATTGTTCTTTTAACATTTTGTTGATGTAGGGAAAAAATGAACTCACAAAAATACTGAACTCCGAAGAAAATTTGAAAAAGAAAGTCCCTTATCAAATGGCTAAATTAAAAACCCAAACACATCAAACGAATGGATAACAACATTCATATTCCTGATTACAGAGGAAAAATAACGGGATTGGAATTATTAAGCAGGGGATTGGAATTATTAAGCAGAGCAGGATCTTAAAACAACGTAGACTTTTATCCGTTTCGATGTACTCATTTTATAAAAACTGAAAAACTGAAACTCCTAAATAGTTTATTTTAAAGTCTTTGAGAACTTGAATGACTATTGGTATTTACAAGTCCCTTGTCCCTAAAGGAAATATTTGCAGATATTTCAAAAAATATATATGTACATAATTTATGCAAGCATGAATTCAATATGTTATTCCGTAGGTTTTGAAGGTTCAAGACTTTCAAAAACTTTCAAAGAAAGAAGGTTGCATGAAGATTTTTGCGATGTTAAAAAAAATGACATGAAAATATTTTAAAACCTCTAGTACATGCAAGTCTTTGCTGTGTAAACTGCTGAGTAATGCTTTTAATATTAAAAAAACAAGAATGCTTTGTTTTTTTTATGTTTGTCCTTTCTTTGGGTACCTCAATTAAAACTGTAATTAAAACCAATTCGTATACAAATACAAGATTCAAACACATGTATATAATACATATTGTTAAATATCTAAAATTATAAATTTGACCATGTATTGCTTTATAAATAATCATTTCATGTTGAATAGTATTATGATAGAAATATAAGATTTAGGTTCAAAATAAAACCCCAACTAATGTTACATATTAATTATGCATTATATACAACTCTGCAATGATTTAAGGTTTCTAACGGTATAAATTCAATTTATATCAATCGATTTTTGAAAAGATGACAAGTAAACTAGGTAATCCACTAATAATCATAATGTTGGAATTTCATATCTCTGTCATGGCTCTTAACAAAAAATTTCTACAGCTGATCAATAATGTAGGCATTCCAGTACATTACTAAGATAAGAACTACTTACACGTTAATTAAGTGTGTTATTTAGAGTGTTTTGAAATTGTCTTAGTTGATACAATATACCAAGGCTTCTATTTCCCATCATCATTTCCTAGATAGAGGTTTGCTACTCAAATTGAAGCTATTTAAAGTTCCAAGCGGTGAAGTTGAAATCATACCTTCGTAAATTTTACCGATGCGTTTACGAGTTGTTTTACCCTTATATGATATATTCCATTGATGATAGCGGACATGTTCTTATGATAATAACAATCCCGTCCTCTTTTAACAAGAGAGAGACGAAAGATACCAGAGGGACAGTCAAATTCATAAATCGATAATAAACTGACAACGCCATGGCTAAAAATGAAAAGGACAAACAGACAAACAATAGTACACATAACACAACATAGAAAACTAAAGAATAAACAACACGAACCCCACCAAAAATTAATGCTCTAAGTCATTTGGACAGGTCCATTGTGCATGTTAAGGACAATGCAAATATCGATAATGTGTATGAGACTTGAACAGAAAAATCTCTGCCCTTGTAGGTAATGCAAATTCATTCATTTGGCGCTATATTGACAAGAATAGAAAGAAAAATCAATTACATTGTAAATACAATGTCTTGTTTGAAATTCCGTCGATTACCGTCCTCTAAAGTGTATAGCAATACCAACTATAAAGGAATTGTCAGAATAGCTAGCTTGTCAATAATCACTCATTAAGTTGAACACGACTGTTATCCTACTACCTATACCAAATTTGTAAATTTATTTAAACTGTTTACCAAATTATATATCTCAATTATACTTAATGGCATACATTTTGTTGAGAAAGAAAAGGCGGTTACCTGTTTTGCACTGTTTTCGAAAAGGAACGACAATAAATTTTGTAAAAGATATATCTAAAAAAGTGAGAAGGTTTTTGTAGATGTAGCTAACAATATACATGATATAGCACAGAAGAGGAAAACACAAGACAAAGGTACCAAAGGGACATTCAAAATCATTACACGAAGGTCAACTGACATAACCATAGCAAAAAAAGGAAAAGAAAAGCATAAGTACACAAAACACAACATAGAAACCCAAAGATAGAGTAATCCCACTAAGCACAAGAAAATAAAAAAGAAACGACACGACATATAGTTAAAGCTAGAAAAAAAGAGATGGATAGGATTATGTAGATTTCAATATACCAAACATAAATAAACAGACATTAATAAAGGTGGAAAAGGAAGTTTTTTATTTATTTTTTTTTCTATAAAAATTACACTTATCCTAATAAGAAATCTTTCAAATTATCAGCTTATATTTTAACTTCACAATTTTTTTAATTCATCATAGTTTTTCGTATAAAATACGCTTTAATATTCTAAGAGATAAATTTTTGTATCTGGTTTAAATCTTTAAAAAATCTTAAAAACTATTCGTTTAATTCGAAATACCACAAACATAAGCCGACATATAATTTAAGTGTTTTGATCTACCCTTAATTCATAAAACATCAACCACTTTTGTACATTCTTTATAACTCAGGGTTGGACAAAAATTTTGCTTCTCTACATTGTATCAACGGTATAAATAAAAAATGGCATTGTAGCCTTCAAGCTAGACGTGGACATTGATTTTTTCTATTGTAAGATATAAGGATATTTCGCATAGTTCTTTCTTTGCTTCTTAAATATATCCAGTCTAGCTTCATTTAATCGTTGGGATAATTTAACCCGTATGAATTAATCACGACGAAAACAGGAATATCGGAAATCTGATCGACAAGTCAATGATATATGTTAACTTGAGCCATTAACACGTAAGAAAGGTTCGGACAAAACAAGGTCCAAAAAAAGGACAGGAATGCTATAATACAGGCAATCTCATCATTAAATGTAAAGGTACTTTGACAACTTTACATTATTTGGCAAATGAACAACCCATTAATTTTTTCTCAGTTTTTATGCGTTTGTATTGGTTTTGAACAATCAAATATTTTAGCCTCGAGAATAATAGAAGAAACACTACATTGCATTTGCTGAAATGCGCATCAGGTGCATAAACATACTAGGTATTGTTCATGTTATTATTTACACATTCATTTTTATCACCATGTTTTTGAAAATAATGTTTTTCAATAAAAGAAAATATTAACTCTGATTTTCAAAACGGATCTCCGTATTTGATTTATAGTGCTTCAATCCCAACAATAATAATAGTCATGAATCAATATAACACTTTAAGACGTCGCTTTATTTCTTCATATGTACATGTTTAATAAATTATTACTTTAAAAAATGACAGCTATTACATAACCGATGAAACAGTGAAAAGTAACTGTATTGATCAACGTTATATTTTATCTTAGATTTTTTATAGCGCCATATGATTGAAATTATGAAGACTTTTTTTTATAAAATAAGTCAAATAAGAAAAAGACACGCTTTATTGAAAAGGATACAGAACACAGGTTTATATTGAGAATATATATTTTTTAAATAAAATCATCCGGATTCCTTCCGTACTGTACAAAAGCTTGCTGCCAACCACTAAATGTTCTATATCCAATGTAACATAGTATTTTTTAACGGCAGTTTTTATAAAATCGCCCTATAAGACATATTATTAAAGTTTAAGTTTGAACTTTTAAAAATATAGACAAATTACTTTGCCGTAGCGAAAAATGCGATGTCTAGATGTAAAAACAAAGTTTGTCTCAATATTTGTCATTGTAGTTAGGTAATAGAAAGATACAAATCTCATAACGAGGGAAACAAATCAGATAAAAGAGGAACACATTTTCAAACCAAAATGACCGTATAGTTTTGTCAACTACACATGATGGCAAATAATCAATTGGAGTACGAGAGAGTTCGTATAAAATGACGAGAAACGAGGATATACTACATTTCCACTGGCTGTAATGTAACGATAATATAAGTCTGCGTAGAAACATTTTAATTGAAAAAGAAACTATAACTTATCACTACCGCCGTCACTCACAAAATTTTGAAAGTTTTTATAACAGCCATAATAGAGTTGACCCGAATGTGTTCATGCATGGTAAATCTACAAGGAACCCAGGTTAACTTATATAGTAAAATTTATGACGAATTCATGTAAAATTTGGTCACTCATGAATTAAATTATATCTTCGAGGCACTGGAAAAAGGCACATAACAAATGTGTCGTGTTTACAAATGTTTTAGAACACTCATTTATACTGCACTCGTTCTTTGTGAGCAGTCAAAATGCGTTGACTGTATATTTCTATGTCATATACAGTCAATGATCCGATATCACTTTTCCTCATGACTATTGACAGAACTATTTAATTATTCATGACGACATCTTCAACCTGTCGCTGGTTCCAATATTAACTACGAAGCGTGGAACGACTCAAGGTTTCGGAAAAAAATATTTCACTTGTTAACTTTTTTCTTTAAAACCTATAAATTTGTTTTATGCTTTTTTGTTGATATTTAGACAATATTCAAACGACATAACTCAAAAGACATAACTCAAAAGACCGACACAAATAGAACAACTAGTTATATGAATACAATAGACTAAAAAAACCGAGATAACATTATTTGCAGGTGTTTTTTGTTTGGATTGATATTTAATTACCACGTCCAACTACATATCTTACTGCAATATGTATCCTTAGATCTAACAAAAACAAAGGACAATCATTCAACATCAAAGGACAGTTTAATGAAGAAACAATGTATTGTTTTTATTGAAATTTCAAAATAAAACTATGAAACCATGAGCATCTTAATTTCGCTATTTATTTTATTCATCAAGAGATTTTATTTGAAAAAACACGGAAAAGTAGTACAAGATAATTACATTATTACGTAATTTAATACCAGTACTGAATATTTAATGGAAACAACTAAGTTCAATTGACTGCTTAAATTGCATGATCATTCACAGCATGCAATACTTAACAAATCAGTTTGTTGTGTACAGATGTATGTACTCTGTGATAATGTGATCTTCTATTGTCTATTGGTTATATTTGTAATCTTAGATACATGAAAAATTTAATAATTGCAGGAAATAAAAGGCTTTGATTTTAAGAGAAATTCTCTCTATCAAGTTAAAGGCATATTCACATGATGATTTTGCATGTTTATAAGGCCTCTGAAATATGCTGAAATTCTTCATGATATTATAAACGGGCCAGCGGTACGTTTTTTAAGTCAAAAGATAGCTCTACATATAAAAAAAAATAAGTACAAGAAGTAAATGAATTTTGTCTTAAAAATATTTGTGACATCAAAATGTCTGAAAAGATTGAACCTAAACAGTCTTGCTAACAGTAAATTATATTTTTGTACTATCAATGAAGTATCCTGATATTTTGCTTGCACTTAAATGACATCTGATTTTTGTTTATCGTTTTATTAGAGATAAAAACATCTTAAAAGTCTGAAAATAAATTGCATTTATCAAAATTGACTACCAGCGAATGGTTAGAATAGCACTACCTTAGATCTTAGATAGGTACGAAAATTGACTGAAAGATTAACTGTGACTTACTACTGTTGAACTCAGTCGTGTAAGACCTGTTAAGATTAACGTTGCAGTATCAGTTTAAAATCGATTTCCTATAAATGTAATCTTTCAATTACCGATTAAAGATAACGGTTAATTTTTCTGGAAAGAGAGTCGATATTTTTACAAGAACGCTATTCATACACCTTCAAATTTTAGTATGAATGAAAAAAAAACCAGACAGTAGATAAAAAAGGGCACGATCTGAAATTATAGGTTCGTGAAAAAACAAATAATGACATGCACGGCACAAAATAGAATTCGATCAAATAGTTGTCTACAAAACGTTACAGCATGGTAAATAAAACAATTAAAGTTTCAGCAGCACGAACAAAACAAAATACATTGGTGATATCCTGTGCTGCAGAGTAATAGCATCTTTTACATGTAGCCCCGATTGTCCAGAAAAACTCTAATATAAGAACATAACAATGAAACATTCAATCAAGATGTTTTTCTAAACAGGCTAAGAAAATCGATGCCTTAAATTTGGTAGAGACATATTTGTGTGACATTTTACCAGCAGTAAATATACAGAAAAAGATTGATTAATGATGTATAACGTGACCAGGAAAGGGTACAGCATACGTGATATCCCCAGGGACGAAACTTCCATTAGCAGTGGCATCGACCTAGTGTTTGTAAACTATCATGAAATATACCAGGCTAATAATTTAGTACACCAAAGACGGAAAGATTCTTTGGTTCACACTATAAAGCTTATCAAAAAACGTATGTATAATACAAGGCTTAAAATTGACAACTTCATACCACAAATTCGTCCAAAAAAAATTGAAATACACTCATCTGGTTCTCGATTCAAATCAGAAAATCGCAAATTTTGAACACAAAGGGGACGATGTATCATTTCCCGAATTATATATCCGCATTAAACATAATTGAAAAAAAAAAATGTATTATTGCTGAAGGGGTCTTCAAAAGATATCGCTATTGATAGTTAAGGGGGCTCCTGGGTATAAATCAATTTTTTTTTCTAATATAGGATTTCGCTATATTTTTTTATAAATGAACTTTATCATATACTTAAAAGGAAAATGAAATGAAAAAAGGGGGTCACCGTTCATTTAAGCTCACAATCTGCTCTGGAAGAAGCATACATTTTTGTTAATGTCCTTTTTTTCAGTTGAACTAATAGGAGAAATAGAGGTAATATCGAAATAAAAAAATAACCTAATTACAGAAATCGCTTAAATTTTACAATTATTTAATCTATGTACAGCTTATATGAAAACAATAATATGGTATTATTGCGTAACAATTTTCATATTGGCTTAGTTATAGGTCCGAGGGTACCATATTGGCCTGAGGCGAAGCCGAAGGCCAATATGGCTGCCCGAGGACCTATAACTAAGCCAATATGAAAATTGTTACGCAATGATACCTTTATTAATTAACCAGTCCAACACACGTAAATACACGTAATAATATCTTTATTAATAAACTAAAGTGTTACAATATTTTTTTAATTTCATTTCAAAAGAGATAAATATTTTTACCTTGAAGTGGAACTATCCAAATCTCAGTTTGTTTCTTTTTATTAGATGCAGGTGTCTTCAGCATTTTCTCATCTGATGAATTTTTCTACCCTTTTCAGTCACTATAAAGTGTTACAACTTAAATTTAGACGCAACACATAAATAGTAATTGGAAAGGTACTGCCATTGCATGTGTTACGCAGAAAATAATTTAAAATCGATGTGTACAATCGTGAAATTATGAGGTCGTCAAGAAATGAACTTTGTGATAATCTACTCGTTCCCCAAACCTGAAACAGTTCTATCGTCTGCCTTCAAAATATCTTTTAAATGAATGTGACCGTCTTTCGCCAGAAATGTTTGCCATACTGACATTTTCAGCATGTTGAAGATAACTAAATGACAACTGCGTCTTCAAAACAACTGTTTACTTTCAGTTACTCTAGAGTTATCGGGATTTCAACCGATTAGTCTAGAGCTAATCGAATATGCTAATATTGGGCTTGCTAAACCCGGGCCAATACGGAAAAATCCGTATTGGCCTTATAGGACAAAATTATCGATTTGGCAGTTTTACTCGTATTTAGTCAAATAAGCTCCAGTTAATTAATAATAAAAAATATAGGTTACCGATGAGTAAAAAAGATATTTCAAATTTAATGCCAACAAATGGCATTTTGCACCAAAGGGAAATAATTTGAAGCTTTTTCAATGATACAAACATTTTAAAAGTCATCTGGGGCCAAACCGAATCGATTTTTGGGGTTGATTTTTTTACCATATCATAAAGTAATAACTAATACATGTAATACTGTAATAAATAAAATTTGTAATGAAAAAATAAAAGTTGTTTTTGCTAAAATTTTTGTACCCACGAACCACCTTAATACATATTCATTACATGTATTATGTTTACGAATTGATTGATACAAGACTTATTACTAAAACCTTGTTATTTTTCTATTTAGGATCAGAATTATTAGATAATTTATAAAAAGTATAGAAAATGATTTTTTTTTGTAATAAAGCAAAATACATTTGATAGGAAACAATAAACTTATGTGAATAGTTTATAAGTTATTTATAAAATCATGCAAGATTATCATGATTATTATAAATCAATCAATGTTCAAATTAGCGTTCTGTTATTGCGCTGATTGATCATATAACAGTTTTGAATAGATAAATAAATGTTATTAGGCATGACAGAATGCAATTTTTTTGGCATATATGTAAGACTCAGATCGACGTCCGGCCTCTAATCGACGTCCATTCCTCAAATCGACGTCCGTTCCTTAAATCGACGTCCAAATCTCTTTCTGACGTCACATTCTCAAATCGACGTCCAATATTTTTATACTCTAATCAGACGTAATGTTTTGCCAAAACGTCGTCCGATTGATTGTAGTCGTCTTTAATTCATGTTCAATATCAACAAATAATAAATTACTGGACTTGATTTACACTTATACGTATACATGTTTTGTAGGGTTCTTATGACAACTAAGTTTTCAAACATTTATACATACTTTCCATATACATTTCTTCAACCTGAGAACATACATGCTCCTTGATGAGGTGGTACCTTGAACCATAATGGTTTACTTTTATAAATTGTTATTTGGATGGAGAGTTGTCTCATTGTCACCGATACCACATCTTCCTATATCTACATTAATATTTATCTTGATAAAAAGTTAATACAATTGATCCACATTATAGTGTGTGATTCCTATTCATAATAATAAATTACATGCATGTGAATGTATGGCAATTAGTAAGCAACCCAACGACAAAGAAAACCAAACGAAATATAGAAGCTTTATTCAGTCTTCAACAATAGACAAGAAATTGTTAACATGCACAGCCAATTGTTTTGAGAATATTATAATTCGGACTCTGTAAGGTTTTTTTTTTAACAGATTTCTTGAAATTTACACGGGAAATGAAACGTAAACGCAAGAAATTGGCATTATGTTGTGCTGTTACACCACTGTGTTAGATTAAATGCGGTGCTCACTCACATGTTTAACCCCGACATATCCTGTATGGGCCTGTAGTGCATTGGTTTTTCGATGGTTAATGTCTGTCATATTTGTTTTTTGTATTTTTTTATATATAGATTGAAGACCGTTAATTTTCTATTTTGAATTGTTTACATTATTTATGTCGTGGCCTTTAATAGCCTTTGTTGTATGGGTTATTTATCATTGTTGAAAGCCATATGGTTAATAATTGCTCACTTTCATTTTATTTGAAATCTTGTGTATAGTTTCGAAATTCTCTCTGCAAATCATACCAATCTCTAAAATTTATATAAAAGTTGATATCACAACCTGTTTACATCCTTAGTCTAGTATGTAATAATTTGGGAAAAAAAAACACATTTCTTTTTAAATAGATTTTATTTGTCTCACATAATTAATATGTTTAAAGGTTTAGATGTTTCAGCTGCCATCGGTTCACTTCTGTTTTTAAGTTTGTGTCCAAAACGGACGTTGATTAGAGAAGCTCAAGATCGGACGTCGATTAGAGAATGCCAAAAAAAAAATGAACGTCGATTAGATACATATAAAATTTGCCGTCGATTTGGAATATTATTTCATTGTGACGTAAAATTTGGACGTCGATTTGAGGAAAGGACGTCGATTAGAGACCGGACGTCGATCTGAGTCTTACATATATGTGAAATTAATTAGAGTTTGGCCAAGCCTCTGTAAACAAAAAAGAAAAAAAGACCAACTATTAGGTGAAAAATAAGAACACGGTTGTTAGGAATAAAAACATCATACTTCCTTTCAAATAGGGGTATGTGGTATGAATGTATATATGGCAACCGTCTGATTAGTTATCAAAGGTACCAGGGTTATAATTTAGTACGCCAGACGCGCGTTTCATCTACATAAGACTCATCAGTGACGCTCATATCAAAATATTTATAAAGTCAAACAAATTCAAAGTTGAAGAGCATTGAGGGTCCAAAATTTCCCAAAAGTTTTGCCAAAAACGGCTAATAAAATTAACGGTACCAATTTTCTTGCACTAGATGCGCATTTCGACAATACATGTCTCTTCAGTGATGCTCATGGCCAAAATATTTGAAATCCAAACTTAAATAAAAGATGAAGAGCTATAATCCAAAAGGTCCAAAAAGTATAGCCAAATCCGTGAAAGGAATCAGAGCTTTGCATGAGGGAGATACATTCCTTAATTTATAATAATTTCTATCATTTTGTAACAGCAAATTTTAATAACAAAAAATCCGTATTTTCATACTGGGCTGGTGATACCCTCGGGGACTAATAGTCCACCAGCAGAGGCATCGACCCAGTGGTAGTAAAATCAACGGTACCAATTTTCTTGCACCAGATGCGCATTTCGACAATACATGTCTCTTCAGTGATGCTCGTGGCCAAAATATTTGAAATCCAAACTTATATAGGTAATCTATGCCTGGGATAAAAAAATCCTTATTTTTTCGAAAAATTCAAAGTTTTGTATATAGGAAAAATGTAAAAATGACCACAATGACGTATATATTATAAAACTATGTGACAATGTAGGACCTTCAATAATGAGTAAAATCAATACCAAATAGTAAGCATGTAGACTTTAGACCTCTTAGTGTTTATAAACACTTGAATGGAGTCAGCTTAAAAGTTTCAAATGAACTCTGTCAAACTTGGCTTAGTTCAATTATTATCATTACATAATCAACGTTGAGTTTGTAACATTGTTGTATGTTATAAACATTATGTTATATTGCATGCATCATTTTTACAAATACAGTACATGTTCCCATTTCAATAACTTTTGAGAAGTTCATCTTATCAAGACATAGATAAAGTGGCAAAAAAAAAAACATTTCCCTTATAATCGTTAATGATTACTGCTATTATTTTTATATAAGGTCATAATGGTGTAATATAGCATTACCAAACTATAATATCCGGGTAACTGTAAAAGTATCTCTGGTTTATTTTTTGCTATATGTCGTCTTCGTCAGTTGTCCGAGCAAAATATTGGAATCACATGGTCCGCGTCACATTGTTTGTCTTTATTTTCCGAAAAATGTGTTGACATACATTTTTGGAAGAAAGTTGGGCAGTTCCAATCTTGAAAATTTGGATATATTCACGTATTCTTTACAATATTGAAAGAATTGACTATTCATATATAACGTCAGTGGCATGTAAAATATACAGTGAACGGTTTGAGTTGACTTTCGCGCGTGTCAGTTAATCCAAAATGAATTTATAAATTGTTTCTTGTTTATTATACATATTTTGTGTGGAAAAAAGCTTTAAGAGTTATATATTTAAATCTTATGCCGTATGACATGCTGCAAAAGAGTTATTTAGTTACCACAACCAAGATCTGTTGCACTACACAATGAGTTTTATATACATTCATACTAAAATAACATTTTATTTACAGAAATTGAAAGAAATCTGACGGTATAATAGGCATATAAATGAAAAATAATTGTTCTTCGGGTTATTCAGTTTCAGATGTAACGTTAATTTATTACATTTCGTGATGTGTTGTCTTCATATGTTTTAGAAATAAATGGATATCTTGGGATTTCTACCTCAAACAATGTAAATTTGAAGAAGCCACATATGGCATGACATTTATCATATGTTTGGATTACTGAATCCTAAGGGTCTTCATGTTAAGTTGCTAATTTACATTCATTTTAAAAAAGCGTATAAAACAAAACAGTACAGATGAAGTAGAGCTTCTTTTAAAAAACCTTTGATTTTTTCGAAAAAATAAGGATTTTCTTATCCCAGGCACAGATTACCTTAGCCGTTAGGGTATAACTTTTTGGAATTTTCAATCCTCAATGCTCTTCAACTTTGTGCTTGTTTGGCTTTTTAAATATGTTGATATGAGCGTCACTGATGAGTCTTATGTAGAAGAAACGCACGTCTGGCGTACTAAATTATAATCCTGGTACCTTGGATAACTATTATGTGATGTCAATGTCCTTTTCGCATAAAGGTTGATATAACATATATTTAGGTAAACAAATAAAACATCCAAAGAGAAAAACAACGGTTACCATGTTATTGCTGATAAAATGATTGTATTTAGGAATGATATGTTTTCGTAATATCTTTGAACACTCATCGGTTTTACTAATTACAATTGGGACTGAAACCACGTCCTTCACTTTTATAATAACAATGAAATTTAAACGACATACTACTTCCGTGTAACATTTCTAAATAAACTTGTCATCAATACCAGATTAGATTATTGTGCGTACGACACGCAATTTGTTTCCAAATGACTTATCAGTTTGTAACCCGGATAAAGTTTTTTTTCTATCGAATTATGAATTTCAAACAGCGGTATACTACTGTTGCCTTTATTAAGCAGTGACGTTCGACTGAAAATATGCAAAAAGGCCAAGTAAACTACGAAGTTGACAATCATGTAGAACCCAAATATCTGAAAGATTTTTGCAATGCAATGAAGTAATTTATTTTTCGGATAGAACATTCATTTTATAACCATTTATAAACAAATAACTTTTTTGAAAGCGTAATCATTCACAAAAACACGGTTATAGCAAACGCAATGGGGAATTTGTACACGCCTTTAGTAGTTTTTGAAGGAATATATGAGTCGGAAAAAGATTATAAACAGCAAGGTATGAAAATGTTTCTGTTTTATCGAAATTGTGGGCTGATTATGTCAGTATTCATAAAACCCTAACTCTGTTTATAGTCCTTGAACCTAAATGTTTGTTTGTTTTCTATCAGTAGAAATTAAGGGCGTTTTATCGATTTTTTTTATAAATTATCAGGTTTAGTCGTTCAGCTGATAATTGTAAACTGTTACCTTAAATAAAAATATAAAAATATGATTCAATGCATCATCATATGAAGACATCTATTGACATGATACTAATGCATATGACGCTGTAAGTTTAATCTCAATCATTACCTTAATTCCATGTTAAGACAATACTAAACAGGAATATAAGTTTTCCAGTGGGTTGAATTTACGTATTTGATTGATAATTTTCTATATATGTTTGATCTGATTATGCTGCTGTAATTCATTTTGAATTAAAAACAAATATTTTGATGTCTATTTTCAATGAATTAGGAATTTCAGTCATTCAGCTGAATTGATCCGCGAAAATGATAAAATTGGGTTTAAAATATCTCTTGGAAGATGATTTGCACCTTTATAAATATTAAAAAAAAAAAAAGATAACTATAGACTAAAACTTCAGCGATTTGAATCGATGTACCGATTTGTCTCTTTTTATAATTCCATTTTGGTTTTAGCAGCTCTTCAAATTTTGTATTAGGTATGGGCGGTTTAAATATTTCGGCATGACACATCATTTAAGATACAAGCATTGTCTAACTTGGCATCTTAAGCAATACTATTAGTTGAAAAAACACTGACAATACCATGACTAAAAAAGAAAAAGAAAAACAAACTAAGAACAGGACTGAAAACTCAGGTCTTAGCAACATGAACCCCTATAATAAGCGACTTCTTGTTAACATTTATGGAGGATGCCTCATCATATAGAAACGTCAAAAGAAAATATTTGTATCAAAACTTGCATTTTAAGCAGTTTAAGAAAGATAAATGCAACAATAGCTGCTTTTACATGTAAATTCAAATTAAAAGTATCCGGACATGTACATTTATACATGTATGTATATTTGATAAGAAATTGTATCACCATTTCGTATCACAATAATATGCTTAACTATAACCAAATGACACGACATAATAACATTGTGACCATGTCAGGTTTAGTTAATGAATATGATAAATCAATTATTTAATTATACGTTTTAATGAAAATGTTACTCGACAAATTAGGAAATAAAATGTAAACTCCAGTTGTAAGTTTTAACATTATGTAGGTTAATCTAGAGTGTGATTGCAATAATATTACTAGATACGCGTTTATGATTGTCCCTGTGCAGGATAATTTATAATTCTTTTTTCCTGTATTCACAATCCTCTTTGCTACTACAGCGATGATTATAAATTCAATTTGGATACCAATTAAAGGACATCTGGTACTTCGATATATAATAATTGGTTTCTATACTTCCTTACAAAGTACAACGAAATCCCTCCGACCCAAACAAAACTTCTGAAATAGCATAGTTAGACAGAAATGGCAAGGGTCCGTACGCAACAAATTCAGAAAAATCATTTCATCATTATATTCATACACAGTAGTATTTCAATAGAACATATGATATTTAAAATAAAAACAAATACAAAAATAAAATAAAATGAAAATATAATATGTATTAGGGGCAATGACAATGATAAATTGTAGAGCATGCAAACAACAAAGTAAAATAGAAGTTACGCATACAAATCGAGTGTTCACAAATTGTTACAAAACAAAGATAAGTTTACAATAACCATAAACTTGTAATTTGATATAAGTGACATATCATTGTTGATTGGGTTATTCTGTGTTTGGTTGTTGCTTTGATTTATTACATTTTCTTGATTTATAGTCTTCGGTTTGTATGTAATGAATGGATATCATGGGAGTTCTATTATAAAACGATAAATTGTTAATCCAAAAATTTATCATGTTTTAAGATTATCAAATCCCGCGGGTCATCTTGTCAGTGTTGATATTTTATAACTACGTTACAAGCAGTTTCACGAGTTAGTACACATACACTTGTTTTTTTTTTCAGACCTAAGTTAGGAGTATTATATTCAAAAAAGCTATAAAATAAAGGATGTAACATGTAACAAACTGGTCTCGATTTTTATGCAGACATATCAAAGCAAAAGACAATCTTAATATAATGTACACACTATTTCTCTGCATGATTTAAACGAACAACTAGATGTAAAATTTTGAATTTAAGAAACACAATAATCACCTTCAATTGTTTTGAAGTCAACTTTTATTCTTGCACTGCAAATAATAATTTTGTACATGACCTAAAAAGGTATTTAATATTTGCCACTGACCGTTCTTTTAGCTACAATTCAACCAACACTTTATTAACACATATATATGTTATGGTATGAACAAGATCTCTAATATAGCTAATGTTACAGCTGTTAGTAGTATATATACACGAGTAAAGGGCAGATTAAAAACAATTATCGAACAAATATTGTCAGTCGATACTGTATCTTCTTTCTCATCAGAAAGGAATATCGGGAGTATTCAAATGCAGCCAATCGATTAGCTGAAAGCGTAAAATCAACATTCACTTACACAGTGAGAAGCTTAGACTTTGTCAACCAATAAAATGTAAGCTGAAATGAATATCAATCAATCAGAGAGCAGGTAAATTTTAGTTTACTTTAAGATATCGTGAAATTGCCGACTTGTTGTAAGAATGTTATAAATATTGAAAGATGTTGATTTTAATAAATGGCTGTTTAAATAGTGATATTATTCAGTTGCGAATTTAGAGAATATCAAATGGAAATATTTAGGAATTTGAAGGGATAGTAAAGTTGCAACTAGTTTAAGAAAATTATGCATCATAATTTGCAAGAAGTTGAAGAAGGAAAACTAATGTATTTCGATAAAATGAAACGTGTTCCAAGCCCGTTGATTGGGGATCATAATTGCAGTATGTACAATGAAAAAAATATAAATCCAAAACCAAGAGTGCGATCCACTTCTATGAAAAAAGCTAAAAATAAGACGTTTGAGAGTTATGAAATTGATGAAATTCGACCTAGAACAAGCAGTTTACCAACGAAAAACAACTACAGGAGGCCTTTAATAAAGAACTTGAGAACAAACTACGAAGATCAAGATCACGACTTGTATAGACTTAGAACTTTTGATGTGACATCGAAAGGCATTGTCAACCGAGGGGATTCCATCAAGTCTCGCAGTACAAACAGTATTGTTTCATCTGAGGGTGATGGATATGCCTTATCAATTGGATCAAGTTCTTGTTCACAAAACAGTTTAGCTAATAGTGATGGTTCTTTACAAAAACCTAAGCCTTATAAGATTGTAATATTGGGTGCCTTAGGTGTTGGAAAATCTACAATTGCCCAGCAGTTTTTGACATCGGAATATCGGTTTGATATCAGCATCGGTAAGTCTTTCTAAAATTTCTTAATGTACTGTAATATTTTATAATGTGTCTTTCTACCTTGTGATGTAACACTTTTGCTTTAAGATTGGGTGAAGGTTGGCGCCTATGAAAACACTAAAACCAGCTGCATTTGTTTGCAATTGTCCTAAGTCAGGAACGTGATGTTTAGTGTCCGTTTGTTGATATGGTTCATAATTGTTTTTCGTTTTTATATAGATTAGACCGTTGATTTTCCTGTCATTTTTGGGGCCCTTTATAACTTGCTGTTCCGTGTAAGCCAAGGCCACGTGTTGAAGGCCGTTTACCTATACTGGTTTACGTTTATAAATTGCGACTCCGAAGGAGAGTTGTCTCATTGGCACGTATACCACATCTTCTTATATCTCTTTGAGATTTTCTGTATTTATAGTATTCGTTCATGTTGCAGAAGTCTTGTCACACATAAATACATTTCAGCGTCCTGATGGCTAAACTCTTTTAATGCATACGGAAATATATAAAGAGTATTGTTCAATTCCGTTGTGCTCTCTTTTGTGAATTTCGTTTTGCATCTATCATCAGAGTAATACATCTTTACATTTTATGACAAATGCATCTTGTCCATATATGTACGACCGACATGATTTAACATAATATCTGATAATAGCCGTTGCTTATAAGCCAATTGCTCCAGTATATAAAAATGCGAAAACGGAGTTGAAGAAAATATCAATTGAAATATCATTTGAAAATTATGCTTTGTTTTACTCAGGTTATTCGCTTGATCCTTAGCCGACTTTTTCTCCTCGTGTCTTTTTATTTGTTTCAGTCCTTTGACGTTTTGTTAAGGATTACTGGTGTAATTGAACAAACATTATTTGTAAAAATGCTTATCTTTTATGCAGACTGTTTAACATTAAAAAGATGTTTGCAGCACATGTTTTAAACATTTTCTTTATTACATATTGTGTATTGGAACTTGTTCTATAATGCAGTAATAAGTAATGCGTTAAAAAACTTTTGGCCAGTAACTCCTGAAACTTTCTATTTTTTCAAAAATGAATTTCTAGCAAAATACTCAAATTCTGATGACTGTTTAAATATACGTTTTACTTTAATTTTCTTTCTTCTATAATTATTATTTGACGAATTCTGAGACGTCTTCTAATTATCAAAGTTTTTTTATTCTTTTTTTCACCAGTCGTGTGGTCAGAATTGTTGTGTTAACATATTATATCAATGATACATTCATTTTTTTAATTGATAAAATGAGTAATGCTGGAAACGGCTACATACAGTGTAATTCCAACAATATTAGATTTTGCATATTTCGTCAAATTATGTGGAATGGCTAAAATGTATTGTAGTTGTAGTACATATTTTCAAGACCCCAAAGTTAATTGAATGTATAATATTCGAACACAGTGGCAATATAGGTAAAATTTGCAGAACCGTTTTTCTGATTTATAGTTAATTTATTTTTATTTTGTATATCAATAAAATATTTGCTAAATAACATTAAGCAAACAATTGCCAATCAAACAGCAAACAAGTGTAATTACATGCAACCAATTTTATAAAGATAATAAGAAAATACACTTGCTTAAGCATTTATTTTCATTTCGGAATAACTACGTTCGGAAAAATGAACAAATTAATAGTTTGAAATTTCCCAATCAGTTTCTTTTTTGATTACATTAAAGTCGATGCAATTGTAAGAACAATAAATCTATTTACTGAAACAATGTGAAAAGAACACCAAAATTAAGCAAAATTTAAAAATCAAACTTGGAAAGTTGTTATTTTCTCGTTTGAATTGTTTTACTTTCGTCATGTGACAGCCTTATAAAGCTATCTTTGCAGTATGGGTTTTACTCATTGTTGAAGGCCGGACGTTGACAAATAGTTGTGTATTTCTGTGTCATTTTGTCTCTGGTAGAGAAGTGTCTCAGAGGAAATGATACCACATCTTCTTATTTTTATATTCGCAACTATATTTGCCATAAATCTGTGTTGACTAGGATATAGATATAAGAAGATTTGGTGTGAGTACCAATGAGACAACTCTCCATCCAAGACACAATGTGTAAAAGTTTAACCAGTATGTGACAAAGTACGGCCTTCAACACAGAGTATTGGCTCACATCGAACAGCAAGATATAAAGAGCACACCAATTACTAGAGTAAATCATCCAAATAGGAAAATTATGCACATTATAGACCAACTTAAACATTGCATGAAGTTGTTGTCGGGTTTGCATACACACTTCCGTAATGTATTTTCTGTCATAGCTTGCAATGATTGAACCGATATAGTTAACACTAAACAACGAATTAGTAATTGTTCAACTCAAGGTTGAGCTTTGACGGATTTATACGATTTGTTCAATTCATCTTGGTTTTTATACTTTCAGACGTTGGTGTGTTTTGTTTTTAAAAAATGGGCGTATCCGATGAAATTTATTCTGGAAAAATTATCGTTTATACATAAATCGGTACTCTATGAGTCTTTTTCAGAGACAAATTCTTAGAAATATTATTTATCATCGGATATCAATGTTGAAATGTTTCGCCAAATCTTTGGAACATTAAAGACTGAGCAACACGAACTCCCTCACAAATAAGGGGTGATCTCGGATGCTTGGGAAAAGAAGGTTTATCCTTAATAGAATCGAGAATGGAAATTGGGTATGTGTCAAAAATAAAACAGCCCAACCATAGAGCAGACAACAGCCGAAGAAACCTTCAGCTGCCCTCAAAACAAATAAGTACACTGGTTCAGTATCAATGGATTATACCAAACTCCAAATTATACACAAGATACTAAAATTAAAAAAACATACAAGACTGACAAAGGCCAGAGGCTCCTGACTTGTGGTGATGATGTGAGTACAAACTCGATGACACGTCTAATTCGATATGTCACATTGTTGAAAAATGAGACGGGATTATAATTTAAGACAATTAGAACAGATCAGTCGTCATCGGTGAAATATATATCCCATAACGGTCAACCAACTCGTGAAGGCTTCCGTAAACATTACGAAGGGATGATTTAATAAAGTTACTAAACAATTATTATCGTTAACAGTTGTTTGTTTGTGGTATGTTTTCTGTCAAGAGTTAAACTAAGTGGTTCATTTGCAATTTTTATCTTTATGTATCAATAGATTTATCTGAAATTTCTTTTTGTGACTTAAACATCAACGACAACAGCTGTTTATGTATTGTTTTTTATGATATTTTTGTTGTTATATTATTATAATGGCTCTGATATCAATTTCGTCAAGCATTCAAAGCAAACACCAACATATGACTATTTTCTCCTTTTACGTGGTTTCAATTCTCTATTAAGTTGCCGTTTACCTCATAGATTCTTCTATTACATATTATGCTAACCATACAAAATAAATGTGAGTCGTCGCTTTTCTGTCCGTCCGTCTGTCTGTTTTTAAAGTGTACTTGAATAATTTATATGAAATATAAATGAATATTTATACAAATGAACGATTTTTTATGGCAGTTCGACAGACACAAACGACAACCACTGAAAGATAGAATTAGCTATATTATAGAGTTAAGCGCCTTTCCTATAATTTGTTTTATTGTATACTTAAAAATTTAGTTCCTCCATTTCCTTAAGATTACATATAGTATCATAAAATATAAACCCATTTTATGTTCATGTGCCTGTAAAGAAATAGTGAGAGGTTCGTAATTTTTTTTCAACGTTGAATTTTGAATTCTGAAAAAAGCCGAACCTAGTTTCATTCTTAGTATGTGTCCACTTGTCCTAAAAAATATCAAGCCGTTATGAATTTTTAAATACATATTCAGACATTTTGATTCTTGGGCAAAATGTTGTATTCAGTTAACAGTGTTTATACACTACAAAATCATATGATTATTTTACTCTTTAACACGCAAATAATCGAACAGCAGCTTGGGCAAATATAATATAACATCTGTTAGTTTTACGGTGCTCTAGTTCATCGTAGTTTGTATGTATATGTATTTTATGTCAATAAGTTGTCATGTATTTTCGTACAAAGAACAAAAATAATAAAAACAGGTTTTACTTGAACATAAATTTTCTTGATATTTAAATTTTATGATCTTTCATTTGTTGTAAAATATGAAATCATAACATGAAACTAAGAGTCATTTCCATTGTGAAATTACCAAAGTTTCATATAAAAAAGAAGATGTGGTATGATTACCAATGAGACAACTGTCCACAAGAGACCAACATGACACAGACATTAACAACTATAGGTCACCGTACGGCCTTCAACAATGAGCAAAGCCCATTACGCATAGTCAGCTATAAAAGGTCCCGAAACGACAATGTAAATCAATTCAAAGTCTATTATTTTCAACGTCAATATACTGGTCGTAAATTGACATAAAGATTGTCTTATCCGCAGTCTTCTTTGGAACGATTTGGTTTTACGTGCAATTTTGATGATAAATGATTAAATTCTAGGGCTAAAATTACACTTAATATGTATGATATACTTATTTGCGAATATGGATATTGTTAGCTTGAATTTAGCTGAATATAATTTTAGATAAAGGACTATTTTTCCCTCATGCAGAACTTATTCCTTGTCCGAATGTTGCTGTAATTTTTGGTCGTTTTTGTTGGATTAGCTCTTCAACGTTTGGTATCAGTTTGGATTTTTAAATATTTTTTGGCCTGGAACATCACCAAAGAGATACACGCATCTGATGTAGTAACATTGGTACCGTGTGTTATCATAAACCTTGTATCTTTGATGATATATTTTTTTTAAACTTT
Source organism: Mytilus galloprovincialis (assembly GCA_037788925.1). Classification (NCBI taxonomy): domain Eukaryota; kingdom Metazoa; phylum Mollusca; class Bivalvia; order Mytilida; family Mytilidae; genus Mytilus; species Mytilus galloprovincialis. The sequence continues at coordinate 39,277,269 of CM075333.1, read as the reverse complement.
CATAGCCAGTATACAATTACGTATTCAAAGTGCTTTTACCATCGTAATGAACAAAATATACTGAGACATAATATGTTAATTTACGCAAATGATGATATTACAAATGTTCTTTAATCAACTGATAACTTCACCAGTTTTATAAATAAAATATAATGTCTAATGTAAACGTTTACGTATGGTTTCCTTTAGACAGCTATGATCTAATATTTTATGAGGATTAACAAATCATAGCATATAAAATCATTGTGATGAGACGAAACCCATTAATGCTGTCACCAGAAAGGAGGAAATTAACGACCTGATACAATCACTGAAATCCCATTTCCGGCTCGAGTTTAGGATCCGAAATAAAATTGATTTACAGATATTCCTACGCGTGTCAATAAAATGACAGAACTTCAGTCCTTAAAAAAACCTATGATCATGACAAGATTTTTGGTGTTTTGAAGCAAAGGGAATATGAAATAGAATTGTTCTAAAATTTCATTAAATTGTCTCCTTAAACATTATTCGATCAGATCTCTGAACAAAAATCTCAGTATAACATTGCAAATTACTGGTGGTAATATTAAAAAAAAATGTCAAAAAGGAAACAAAATGACAAGAGCATTTATGATTTCTCTATCGTGTTCATCATTTCTTTTTGAATAGAGATCTGACATGCATTCGTGAACAGAGGGAATTTTTCTGTATTAACCTATAGATGTACAATGTTACCTATGGGTATGCAACAAGAGTATACGTCCCAATAACCGAAAATTATACCATAGTTATCTATGGTATAATTTTTACAATTATACCATGGTTTTGTTGTATATGGACTTCGAAAAAAAAAGGAAAGATGGAGAGACATGGCGTTGTCCTCTTGAATTTTTTGACACAAGAATAACTGAGTCAGTGAGGGGCCTCTCAGCTAAACTGACCGTTTTGCACCAGCCGATTTAAATGAATGCAGAGGGTGGGAATCGAACCCACATACACCAACTCCGTTGTCCTATATTTCAAAGTGAGCAAAAAATCCCTCTTAAAACAACTAAACGAATAGTTTAAAAATTATATATAATATATATTGCTTGAAATATAAGCCGATTTTCAGTTATTGAAATATATACATAGATTGTATCCTCATAGGCCCAATAAACAGCTATGTGTTAAGATTTACATTAACATATGTTTTTTTAAGATGCACAGTCCTTTTGAGGAGCTTCATATATGATAAATACATTAGACTTTTTATAACAATATAAATATTGGATCGTTAAAATTTGATAGCAACTGGTTACTCAAAATGGAGCTCAGCGTTTTATATAAATTACCTATGACTTTGTGATTATGATCGTGATCATTTTGAAATCCCATTTAATTAAGTCTACACAAATCTTGGTTATATTTGACACAAAATAGCCCTGTTCTATGAAACTGTTAAATGCAATCAGAGGTGGATTTAAAAGAACAGGGGGCCCTCCCCTCCCCTTTGTCGAAAAATTTTGGTTGCTTATTAAGGGAATTACTGAAACGTGACGGGATCGGCCCCCTCTCAATAGACAGTAAGTGGACACCAACTTATGAAAATTTCTTGATCCGCCAGTCGCAATGAAACAATTTAATTATTATTTCACATGGTGGTTGCAAAAGGGGTCATTAACCTTAATAGCTCTGGTGAAATAAATTTCCTCGTTTTTAATAAAAACAGTTTAACATTTCGACTGTTAAAGAATTCAAAAAAAAAAAAAACTAACCCTAAATCTGGGATTCCAGAGAGCTACCAAATATCAGAAAGTATTTGACTGATCTTGCATCCATTTCCAGAAAATTTAATTCTTTTACCATAATTATGTTTGTTTAGATCTGTAATGTTATCCGCCACCAATGTAAATGTGCATCCTTCAGTGTCTAAAATTCAGGTCTGACTGATATTCCCGCGGTTTTTGTTGAAACCCCCCGGCAACCTCACTCGACCTTCGGTCTCGTATACTTAAGGTCGGGGTTTTCATCAAAAGCTATAGTATAATTTACGAAACACTACAAAACTATCCAAAAATATGAAATATCTATAACTTACACAGGCACGATAGCTGGTTATAGGATGTGATAATTATAGATTATCGTTGATTTCAACGAGATTCATTTTCTCGCTTGAGCCGGTACTGCGAAAGCGAGAAAAGCAATCGAGTTGAGATGACCAATTATAATCTGTGTATCGCTATTTTACCTATGACGACGTTTTCAATTTCATGTCAATTTCATTAGCAACACCACATGCCTCCTTAGGTTCTAGCGATAATTTTATGATAAAGCATGATATGAAAAATTATCACAAAAAAGATTAAAGGAAAAATGCACAAAATAGCGATACTGTGGGGTAGCTAAATATAGCTAATACAGAACAGCTAAACACATTTATAATCCCATATAGACACCGTCTGGAGGAATCCAAACTTCCCTATGATTATGAATGTAGATCTATTGTGGTCATTCGTAGTTAAATTACCTAGTGCAGATTGCGAATAAATGTCATAATTCACTTTAAAAAACCAACATATTTACACATTCTCCGATAAAGCTGACTAAACATTGATTTGGGATTTTATAAAACAATCAACCATGTATATCAAAAAGAAGATGTGGTATGATTGTCTATGAAACGACACTTCACAAGAGACCAAATAACACAGAAATATAAACAGAAGTCCAAACTGTATAGTAAGATATGAAAGTCAACGAAATCACAAAATTAATATATAACAATTCAAACGACAACCACATTATAGCAGCAGTAATGTGCTCGCATATTTATATAATTTTATATAACATCTTAACACGGTTAACATGTAAATATCAACATGTAGATTTTAATCTAGTTTTGATATAAAACATATCATGCATATGTATGTAATCGATACAGCAATCGAACTTTCTATCACCTTTGTCGAATAAACAGTATTGAAGGATAAAGCATATCTGTACTGGTATAATAAATTGAAATGTTTTATTGATGAGTTAGCTGTTTAGCAATGATATACCACTTTGCTTTTCGAATAGCGTGAACGATACATTACACATCGGAAATTAAACCATGATAATCTACGACAAATTTTATAATGGCAATATATTGACTGGGAAATGAGCTACACAACATTGATACTTTGGTGATAAAATGAATATTATCTCTGGATAATAGGGAAATCTACTTCCCCTTTTTATAACATGTTAAAGCATTGTTTTCAGTTTACTTGAAGTAACTTTGCTGTCTAAAATAAATTGTTTATAAGTAATAGCAAGTGTCGAGTATCATAATCATACTTAATATTGTTTTAAGTGCACCCATTATGATCTTATAATGGAAAACACATATTACGTTTATGTCATCCCTCCGAACCGACGTTTTCTTGTGTATTGGTGAATTATACATGGTCTGGAAAAATTAAGTAGCGAAAAGCACTCAAGGTTTTCATTCTTTTTTCTTTATCAATACAAACGTGCAAACATACAAAACAACGATTTTCTGGATTAAAGAAATGCACACCATGTGAATGCACAATTATCAGCTATTTACAGGGATAAAGGAAAATCATTGTTATTTCAAATGAAGCTTGAAAGGCGTTTAGTTTCACACTCGTAAGCATTACACTATATGCATTATTTAAAAATCATTTATTATTTAACAATCTAGACTATGATTCAGCCTAAAATGATATAATAACAACACATATTTACATAACAATGAAGAATGTATCCATCAACAACCACGTACACATATCTCTCAAAACATATGAAGTTATTTACCGATTTTTAACCTTAAGGACTATTGTAATCTATGATTATTTGGTTTGACCATTGAGCATTGCAACATGTATCACATTCTTAGTTCTACTCCTCCGAAGTATGCTTAAACTGTAGATATACGAAATGAACTGTAAAACAGTATATTTACCTAAAACATCAATGGAAGACATCTTAAGATCAAAACGCAGTTTTGAATGATAAGCAAAAAACCATACTTTGTACGCATATCAAGTTTTTATTAACCGTAAGTCTTAACAACTTGCAAATAATAATAAAAACCACTGGAATTTTAACTTCAATAAAAAAAAAAAAAAACACCGAGGAGGCTTCTGATACCTTACTACTTACTGAATATGACTCATAAAAGTATCTTAATAAGGATAATGTAGCCTGTGTCACTCATACAGCTGGTAATGCTGACACTTCCGGTATACTTGGAGTTTATCTACTGTTTTAACTGGTTGCATGTTACTCCATCTCTATTTGTGCTGTGATTGTTGTATTTTTATCAATTTTATTTTGGTCGTTGCATTCCGTTTTTTACATTTTGTTTTTAACTTATATGTTTGGATGGAAATAATATATGTACATGAAGTATGTAGAGGCCAGACTAGGTTGGTAACGACTAAGCTCTCAATATTATTTTATCCTTTGAAATCCTTTTGTTTTTTTTCAAATTTGTTTTTAGTTATCGAAATATGCTTTACCTTTGTAGAAGGATGTGTCTGCTATTCGTCTGATACATAATTCTACCAATCAACTACAATGCTTGTTAACAATTGAAGATATTTAACTTGCATAATTTGATTTTTATTTCCCCCAAAAATAATAACAACTTAATTTTTTTTCTGTAACATATTCCATTTGAAAAAGATACGAGAGTTTAAAATGATTACGAAAGATGGTTTTTCAATTCAAGAATAGAAGGTTTTGTGTGACTTTATCCTTTTATTCTGTATATTGTGTGTCGACAGGTTTGTTTTATTACATTTTTCTTCAACTTATTGTTTGAGATTGTCCTCTTTATATCTTACTATTTTTAAAACAATTAATGACTTAAATTACACTCATAATCTTTCCATTGAACGCATTTTCAAGACCTCGTTAGATATAAAAGTTAATATCTGGGCAGGGAAACAATTATCATGCCCCACCTACTATAGTAGAGGGGCATTATGTTTTCTGTACTTTGTGTCAGTTCGTCCGTTCAGACGTCCGTTTGTCCCGCTTCAGGTTAAAGTTTTTGGTCTGGGTAGTTTTTGATGAAGTTGAAGTCCAATCAACTTGAAACTTGGTACACATGTTCCCTCTGATATGATCTTCCTAGTTTTAATGCCGCATTAAAGTATTGACCCCAATTTCACGGTCAACTGAACATGTAAAATGCATCCGTATACTATGGACACATTCTTGTTGCAATCATGTCTACGATAAAATTCAAAACGAGAATCTTTCTAAATGTTCTTTCCTGCTAATTACCAGTCGATAACTCTTATCGTGTCGTCTTTTGAACACTCGAACAGACAGCTTTAATCGAGATGACATTGAAATCAATATTTGTTAGACCAACATCAGAGATATATTTCTTACAGTTCTGATGAATATATTTGTCGCTTTCATTTTCAACAGACATTGGTTAGCTTTTAACCAGTATAAAATGTCATTTTTTGTATAGTTATAGGTAAAATGAAAAGTAACATAACGCTAAAGATTGACTACCACAGTAAAGAATCATAAAGTAACAATCGAGTTTCATAAAAAGTCTTATTTCCATAAAAAGAAAAACGACAAACTTTAAAAGTACAAATAACCGTCAACAAAACTTTAAGACGTTCATTTTGTTTTTTATCTAAAAAACAAAATACCGAACTCTACAAAGAAAATTCAAAAAGGGGAAATCAATATAAATAACGAAACCCCGAAAAACCAAACGCCCGACTAGCAGTTTTGGGATATATTTTCCGGTTTTTGAGAGCTGAACCTCCTCCCTTTACCTCAAGCCAATGTGGAATTAGACATACACAGTAATTAGCACAGCAAAACACAGTTTAAAAGAGATCCAAGTCCGATATCAGAATCGGAAACAGAATAAACAAAGCAAAAGAACAATGATCAACATAAATTATCAAAAAACTACTAGCATTTACTCACAATCCAGCTCTAGACCTCAATTAAACTGATACAAGAATATGTCTTCATTATATGAAAATCAAGCACAATCAATTCCGATTTTGGGTTAAGAATCATACTATTCAAAATAAATGAGAAGACATAACCCAACAACATGTTTTTAGAATAAAGGTGTATATTTCCGATGCAAAGACCCTATGCGTGAATCAATATTAATTCCCTAAAATGCCTTTTATAATGACATGCCAACAGTATCGTAAGTAAATCCATTCTCAATAAGTCTGTTTAGAGGTTTGATAAGCTTTTGAGGTGAATGCCGATATGTTTTTACTTTGTATGGAATATTAACATAAAAATGGATGTAAAATACTTGAACGTATCAGATGTCTTGACGTTTATTCATATTTCAAAATCTAATTTTTTTTGTACCGATGAGAACATCTAGCAAATGTTTTGACAAGTTTGTGAATTGAAAACCCTTGTGGGATTTTTTTTCTCAGTTATATAGATTTTTTATTCATTAAAATCAACAACATTGTTACATATATGACAAATTCGAACATTAAAGATATGTAAACGACATAGGATGGTGCTAAGAGAACGTCACCATCTAAAAATTAAAAAATCGCAATATGAAATGAAATATCATCTCTTCTATTTACGATGTAGAAAGCACGATCTGATTCATTCGTTGTACACAAGATGATCCATGAAAAACTTCTACAAGCGTGGATCTCTGACAGAGGACGACTGATTTTCAAACATTGACTTTTTATTTCCCAGCAGCGATATACAAGATGACATTATTTATGGGATATGTTTGTCGCAGCTGATACCAGACGTCAGTCTGAACATAATAAGCCAAGGCCTTTCTTTATACAATATTCTTGACATAGACATCAGTTTATAACTCAATTTAAAGCCTTGTTTCCCATTTATACTGACGATATCGTGTCGATCACTCAACAGTTTTGTATATCAACTCATTATCGGATTAATTTTTTCACAAAATATTCAGCAAACATGAAATTATGTTTGGTTTGTTTTCTGATACTCGCATTGACCGTGCCTTAATTTCAAGTTAGCTTGACAATTTTAATAATATCAATCAACATTTCCTTCTAGTAAGTTCTTTCGAAATAACTATATTGCTTCATTGAAAGCTCTGAACGTGAAATATCTTTGAAATTCTAATATTTCTTTTTCTTCTTTATCTCATTAACACGCATCTTAAATTAAAAAAGATATATATTGAAATCTTACAACTTTACACTATAAAATACGTGTTATCTCCTTGTCAGCTCATTAGGTTTCGAATCGCTCAATACATAAAGATTTTATAAGATAAACGTAAAAACGCCATGACAAACAAAGGTTTTTAAACAGCATTTTCTTAAGATAGGATTGACCTTGAACTTTCTGAATATAGATACGTTTCATTTATTTGAGATGAAAGACCTATAATCAATTCTTGTTTTTATCATAAATAAGAAAAAATTGTACCATAGTAAGATTTCGAAATGATGTCGTTTTTTTTATAGGAAAGAATTTATACTAACTTTTTACTGTGTTTTTCTTAACTCAATTGGTTCGCCAAATGTCCGCCCTTCAGGCATCTTAAGTTGACTTACTTTTGCAAAACCTACGTATTGGATTTGTAGTTATAAATGTGTTCTCTTTCGACGATGCATGACGTGTTGACACTGGGTATCCGAAGAAAAAATCTAAGAAAACTGATACCATATTCGATCATTGTAAACTTCATTTTATGACAAATATTACATACAAGACATTTGAATGTCATTTAGCCTGAGGACTAGTTACTCACTTACAATTAAAAGATTCCTTAGCCATTTAGAGTTTGGATCAGTTCGTAGCGCCCTATCAAGAGAAGCCTCACATCTGAAAAAAAAACCCACCAAAAACATATAAAATGTTTACATTGTGACTTGGATGAGAAGTTGTGTCATTGGCACGTATATTTTTACTGACTAAAATATAAATGAATTTTTAATGTTCTAGAATTTCAATATACAATTTATTGAATAAATATTCAAGGTTCATTCCTGTTTACAAAATATTGAATATTTGTTTTCAACTTGATGAATATATTCGCAAAATTGACTTTTACAAATAATGTGTTGATAAAAAACTTCTAAATTCAAATGTTCTTCATCATTTTGAAATCAATTAAAGCTTAATATTTTAACAATACTTTGATTACGTTTTAGAAGGACTTGTTACTTTTTTTAAAAGTAATAAGACAAAGATGATACACATGAACAAATTTAACTATAAACATATGAAGTTTTAAATATATTTGTAAATAAAGAAGATGATACATGTAGATACCATTGCATTATTACATTTGTACATCATAATGCAATCAAATGTGGTTAAGAAAACAGAACACATATTTTTCTAAAACATTGAAAGGCATATACGATGAAAAAATGAGAGAACTTGGCAACATATGCCCCACAATATTGATTTTGCAAATGGTCGAGTGAGCTTCTAATGATAAGCACGGCAATGGCCTTTCCGAATGCAGAAGGTATAAATACTTTGTAGTTTCATTCACAAAAACAGTTTTACAATTCTATTAAATATGTCTTGCATAATTGGAAACAAATATTCGTGCAAAACAGTCCACAAACGAATACAAGCTGTACAGTGATATATGAGATCAAAACAATTTATTTTTAAACCAAAAAATCAAACTTGTTACTAATAATTAGTCACGATTAGCATCAAAGTTTAGATATTCTTCATAACCTACGAGTAATTGCTATCTTTAAAAGTTATAATGGGACCTAGCTATAAATCATTCATGTAGGAAAATTTCAATTTCCGATGTACAGTTATTTCCAGATTGATGCAGCATCGGATGTTCATCTCAAATATTGATAAACACAAGTACAAGATTCGATTGAATATCGGTTAATATATTCAAAGTATGTACTTCTAATGAATCATACTGTGATTTCAGTTGTAATTCATTCCACATCTTCTGATTTGTATATGCATCTCCACATATGTTTTACTTATCTTTAGGACGGATAAGCTAAGTATTAAAATTAAGCAAACAAGTAAAACAACAAAACGAGAGAAGGGACCACACACAAGGCAGTGTTTCTTTAAAACAAACTGAACAGAAAAAAAAAAAACAAAGTTAACGACAATCTTTCAAAGTGGATTTTCAAAACGCGTAACTTAAAAATGAATTATTTTGTGCATATATTGTGAGTAACTAATCTTCATCCTAAAATGTCTATTCTGAACTTCCTCGAATTCAATTAGAACGTTTGTTGATGATTTTCCCTTCAATGGCTTTCTTGTTTGTACGATTTAAAAAAAAAAAAAAAAATTGGGGCGTTATGGTGAAAAAATGTTTACGGAGTAGAATCCTGACTGTATATTTCTAGACAAATAATTCTTATACAAATTGGTAGACACACATCTCCTGCAAAATGGTAGACAAACAATTCATATACAAACGGGTAGACACACATCTCTTAGTAACCATTTAAAATCTAAATAAATCGCGAACATAGTCAAATTAGAATTTTGTGACAAGATGTGAAACGGAATAGAAAGATTCATTTTTGTTGACAAATTAAAGCATATTTTGTATAATATTCTCCAAATCAAACATATTGTCAATCAATCATAACTAATTCTTAAACATGCAATGTGCATTGTATATGTCTGTCATTGATCTGCAATTTTGTAACTGACTTGATTGGTCTGACTTATACGATAATGCGTCTAACTTGTAAGATAACGGCCGATTCAAAGGCAAGACGTCGTTTTTTCTAGTAGCAACGTAGACTTTTCAGCCGTTTTGACATAAGCATTTAATAAAACGGTTATTCTGCAATTGTTAAACATAATACAAGTCCTTGCGAATTCGAAAAACTATTTGTATTTGCAATTGGCCCTATATATCCCCGGTCTCTATTGGAAATTGTTAGCAGATACCTAATTGAGTGTCAGTTTCCGATAGTCGTAAAAATACGAAACAAACATATTCCTATTTACTTTACTAGATATCCATGTTATTAAAAAATGAAAGGCTTATTGTCACTAAGTAATGAAAAAGTGTTAAAAAATCTAACACTTTTTATTAGTAAACTTAAGAACATTTTGTAAAATGATTGTTGGAATTAGATGTATATTTTTTATATGTTTTCTCCTTTGTTATACCCACCATTGTTTTTTATTGTTTGCATATATGTAAATATTGTATTCCTCTTGTTACACATATGTTGTGTCTGAGTGATCAAATAAAGTTGGTAATATATACAGTTAACTCTCGTTGTCTCGAACTCGGTTGACTCGAAATTTCGGATGAGTCGAAGTTTTCTTGTGGTCCAGAACTTTGTTCCATATAAATGTACGTAATTCGACTCCTGATGAGTCGAAATTGGATGAGTCGAAATTTCGGTTGAGCCGAACTAAATGTACGGTCCCAAGGCTAACAAAAGCATTCAAAATTCATTATCTATCTCGAACTAATACACATATGTCAAAACATGACCTCCGGGATTTAAATGAATCGAAGAGTAAATATGACAATACACATGTAATTAAATTTCCGGTCACTGACCACTGTATTGATTTAATTATGACATGCTATTTCCACGAATGTTTACCTAAAAATTTATATAAATAATTAGTGATACATTGTAAATATTCAAGAAAAAGTATTTTTAAAAAATGTTTACAAAACAATTAATTGTGATTTATGCTGATGAGCTTGGGTGTGTATAAAGTGAGGATTATGACTTCCGTAAATAATCACCTAACAAATACTCAATCGGCAGCTTTAATCTTGTTATATTTTCTTTTGAAAAGAAAGAGTGAGACTAAACAAAATGAAGAGAAATCTAAATTTTCTATACATATACCAGCATGGATTCACTTTGCTTTTCCATATGTTATCAAGATTAAAGAATTTGTGAAATGAGAACCTTTTTTTAAGGTTGCACGCTTTTTATTATTGTTTGTATGTACACGGGTATTACGGGATGAATACTAAACGTCAACAAAGCACAAAATACAAAACCAATCGACACTACTTAAAGAAAGAAGGCTCCATGACGATTATTGCCATGTTTAAAAATCAATGACGTGCAAAAAGTTTTTGAAACCTCTATAACATGTATGCAAGTCTTTGTCATTTAAAATATTAAATATTCCATCCATGTTAAAAAGCATGATCCACCCATTTGGTGCACCATTGACAATGATAGAAGAAAAAAGCAAATGAATACAACGGTATTAGACGAAAGTCCAACGATAACAATCTTCTCATGAGTGTAACAATATAACCTTCAAGGAAATTATCAGAGTTGCTAGTCAGTATACACTCATAAAGTTAAACACGATTTTTGTTCTACTACATATAGCAAAATCGTAAATTTGTTTTTACCGTTAACCAAATTATCTATATACTACTAATGGCATGTATTTTGTTATTTAGTTGAGAAAGAAAAAGGCAGTTATCAGTTTTGCACTCTTTTTTTTAAAGGAACGACAATAAAAGTTGTGAAAGAAAAAAAAAGGATGGGTGATGTGTTTGTAGATGTAGACAACAATATACATGATATAGCACAGGAGAGGGTGGCACAATTTAGAGTCTTTTAATGGTATAAATGCAATTTATATAAATCGATTTTTTGAAATGATGACAAGTGAAATAGGTAATCCACTTATTATGATTTTGAAACTTCATATCTCTGTCATGGCTTATAACAAAAGTCTTTTACAGTTGATCAATAATGTAAAAGGCATTCCAGTATATTAGCTAGAGAAAACTACTTTCACACTGATTGTGTGTATTATGGAAGAGTGTTTAAAAATTGTCTTAGTTGAATCTATATACCAGGTCTTGTAATTCCCATCATGATTTCCTAGATAGAGGTTTGCTGCTCGAATGGAAGCTATTTGGAGTTCCAAGTGGGGATGTTGAAATAATTTCTTCGTAAATTTAACAGATGCCATCACGACTTTGTTTATCGTTAGAGAATGTTTTCCATAGATGACAGCGGACATGTTCTTGATATAATAATTGCAATATCGTCCTCTTTTCACGAATGTGACCTACCGAATATGACGTATTACCAGTTTGTACTAACATAATCAACACCACTGGATTTAAAATCTTTTCATCTCAAGAAGAAATAAAAAATACTTAATCAAATAGAGTATATTTTCTGGATATAGTAATACACATAATCAAAACCAATCAAGCACAAGGACATAAATAAAATATCACATGTTGTTAGGGCGAGAAAAAAGAGATGTAAGGGTCAATGTAAATTGCAGTATACTACAAACATGACAAATAAATAAACAGACCGAGGACAAAAATATTCATTGCAAAATTTATTCGTATTTTTGTTGTAGACAAACTACACTTTTTCTCACAAGAAATCTTACAAATTGTCAGCTTATATTGCATTTGATCTGAAAATTAATGTGTATCCCATTAATGGAGTTCTCTTCTAGTTTGATTATATACAAATCCTGTAATTTATATTGAAACATACAGAAATAGGAGTTTTATTTTGTAAATTGTCAAGTCCATTTTCAAAAATTGTCATTTAATATGTATAAGAACCGGGAAAACCGGTTCTCAATGCCATTTTTATTACATAGTTATTGTCTAGGATAATCAAAATTAAAAAAAAAAATCACGTTCACATTTTTTTCAATTTATCATAGTTTCGTATAAAACACGTTTAAAATTTTTAAAAGATGATAATTGTCGTATCCCATTCAAATCTTATAAAATATCGCTACAATTTAAAATAACACAAAACATAAGCCAACATATAATTTATCAAATTTAAGTGTATTGATCTAAGGATGAATTCACAAAAAAAAAAAATCAACAACTTTTGTGCAACCTTTATAACTCTGCGTTTACAAATCTTGAACAAAAATTTTTGTTGTTTTGCTTTTCTACATATTGTATCAACGGTATACAATATAAAATGTCAGAGTAGTCTTCAAGCTAGACGTTGACATTGACTATTTTTTGTCAGATCTAAGGCTTTTCGCATAGTTTTTTCTTTGTTTCTTAAATATATACAGTCAAGCTTCACTAAATCGTGGGAATGATTTAACCCGTAAGACTTAATCACGACGAGACCAGTTGTATCGATGTTCAAGTTTATAGAAAGGGTAAAAATGCATTTCTACGACGGTTCCGTCATAGTGGAAATATTTTTGTGAGTCTATATTTGTACATTTTACTTTTGGAAAGAAAATATAGAAAATTAGCTATATAAAATTATCGGAACTGATTTTTTGCAATTAACAAAATATAATATTTCGAATTAAAAGTGTTTTTGAACTGTTACGATTTAAACACATATACGTAAAATATTAAGATCCCAGTCGTTTCAACAAAATAAAAAAAAAAGATGTATATGAAGTTTAAATGATAATTTACGCATTCAGTTAACGCGAAAAGTACATGTAAACTTGTGTTTACTTTTAAGTTCACGAAAAAGTCCACTTGCGAAATATGCAGTAAACGTTCTATTATTATTAAGTACACGTAAAAAACCGTGAAGCTAACGCCCGTTTACTACTGACTAAATAGACAAAGAGTAAGCTCGCGTTTACTCGGGTAGTCATTAGAAATTTCCATTTTGACCGGGTTGATGTAATTGACTGAAGGTTAACGCGAATATCTAAGTTAACTAACGAAATATTTGTTTTAGAATAGGGACATATATAAACGGGCAAACTCCCCAAGTTAACCAAATATAACAATAAAATTAACAAAGAAACACATATGAAATATCTTAATCTACAGAAACCAACATTAACTCTTTTGTAGCAAGGCAATAGGGGAAAGGCATATTATGAATGTTTCTGTAGGCAGCACAAAATTAAATCAAACTGTTAAAATCAGTTACAAAAGGCATAACTCAATAGAGCGACACACAGCACAAACTGAACACATAATATAAAACAATTGTCATAAAAAACTCAATGTACTCGCGGTTGTTTTCTGTTTTGATGGAAGGTGATTTTTTAATATCATACCACGTCTAACTGCATGTCTTACTGCAATGTGTATCCTTAAATGTAACAATAAAAAAGGACAAGCATTCAACTTCAAAAGACAGTTAAGTAATGAAACAAAGTATTGGTATTAAAATTGCAACGTGTAATCATGAAACCATGAGCATCTTAATTTTGGTATTTGGCTTTATTTACTAAAAGATTTTATTCGAAAAAACACAGAACAATAGTACAAGATAATTACATTATTACGTAACTTATTACTAATACCAGTATTAAATATTTAATAGAAACAATCAACTTCAATAAACTACTTAAACATTCATGATCATTTACCGCATGCAATACTTCTACAAATCAAATTGTTGTGTACAGATGAATGTACTCTGTGATAATTTGATCTTCTATTTTCTACTGGTTAAATTTGTAATACAAGATACATTGATAATTTGTTATAAGCGGTTAATAAAGGGCATTGATATTAAGACAATTTAAAATTCAGACAACCAGGTTAAGGACAAATTGTCAAGATTATTGTGCATATTTTCAAGGCCTCTTAAATAGGCTGAAATTCGTCGTGATATTTCAACGGGCCAGCGAAATGATTTTTAGGTCACAAGATAGCTTGCTAAATATATAAAGATAAAAACATGCGTTTTGATTGCCAATGACACAATTAATAACGTTTGAGAATTCAAATGATATTGATGTAGGCAAAAGTAAAAATTATCGTATGGCCTTCAACATTGAACAAAACCAATACCCATTCATGTTTTGTGGTTGCATGCGTACGTGTTTTAATTTATTTTTTCATATCGCAGTCTTTTCTCGATAATGACTCACAATTTATTGTATACTTTTAAAAGGTAGTCGACAGTTCACGTGATACATGTTTTTCCAGGATATATTTAGAATTCGGTCTCAAATATTGGCTCAATATAAGCCTTTCCAAAAGCGAAAAAGAAGTACAGCGAAAGTAATGAAAAATAACAAGAGTAAAAAAAGATAATACACAAATTTTTTTATCATACCAATAGCAGCATGTAGCACTTTCAAAAATTAAATTTTGTTAGAACACTAAATGATTATTTTGGTATTGTATTTTTTACTGTTTAAAACAGTAGTATGACAAATAAAATGTTTCGTTAATTAAAATCGTCCATCATTTGTCTTTGTGTAGTGTAAATCTAGAAATTACATGAGAACTACTAGTTTTGCATGCTCAAGTAAATGAATGTAAGTCTTAAAAAAAGTTGTGATATCATAACGTCTAAAAAGACTGAATCTAAACAGTCTTGCTAACAGCAAATTATATTTTTTTTTACTATAAATTAAGTATTTCGATATTTCGGTTGAACTAAAATGACACCCTATTTTTGGTTTATTGTTTTATTAGAGATAAAAACATCTGGAAAGTCTGAAAATGAATTGCATATCTCTTAATAGACTACAATGTATAGAATAGCACTACATTAGATCTGTAGATTAGGCTGTAAATTGACTGAAAGATTGTCCATGACTTACTACTATTGAACTCAGTCGTGTAAGACCCGTTCAGATTAACGTTACTGTAACAGTTAAAAAATCAATTTCCTATATATGTAAACTTTCTAGTAACGATTAAAGATAACGGTTATATTTTTTTCTTAAGGAGAGTCGATATGTGGATCGTTCATCTTCATATTTTTATATAAATTCAAAATCCAGACAGAAGATATAAAATGGACACGATCTGAAATTATAAGTTCTAGAAAAAACAGATAATAACATGCAAGGCACAATACATAATTCGACTAAAGAGGTGTCTTCAAAAATCTACAAAATTGTAAAAAAAAAAAGTAACTTAGATTGAACAACTAGAACACCATAAAATACCATGCATCAGTCATAAAAATAAACATGTTTAGCATGTTAAGTTCAGATAAAGACATGCATATTCTAGAGTAAAATATTTAGATTTTACGTCATGTGACATCCTGCGGACGTTATTTAGTTACCACGGTATACACAGTGAGTTTTAAATGTATTCACATTAGAATGATATTTTATAAACATAGATTTTTATTAAAACTAACGGTAAACTAGGCATATAAGAGATCAACAATTGTTGTTCGGGTTATTCAGTGTCAGATGTAACGTTGATGTATTACAGTTTCTTGATGAATTGTCTTCATATGTTTTGCAAATAAATGGATATCTTGGGATTTCTACTCCAAACAATGTAAATCTGAAGACGCCACTTATGGCATGACATTTATCATGTATTTGGTTTACTGAGTCCTAAGGGTCATCATGTTAAGTTGGTAATTTACATTCATTTTTTTAAGAAGTGTATACAACAAAAGAGTACAGCTGATTTAGAGCTTGTTTTATGTGATGTCAATGTCCTTTTCTTATGGGGTTAATTTAACTTATATTTAGGTAAACAAATAAAACATTCAAAGAAGAAAACAACGGTTTACTATGTTACTGCTGGTAATGATTGTATTTAGGATTGATATGTTTCCGTAATATCTTTGGACACTCAGATGTTTAACAATTTACACCGGGGCTAGAAACTATGTTCTATACAATCATAGCAACAATGATGATCAAAAGACATAGTCAGTCTAATGAATCTAATGGTGCAGGTGTAACTCTTCTAAACACACTAATCATCAATACCAGGATTAATTTGTGCGCGTCAGACGCGCGATTTCTCTTCCAAAAACTTATCAGTGACGTTCGATTAAAAAACTATAAAAATGACCAAAAAAATCCACAAAGTTGACAAGCATGCAGAACCCAAAATTCCGAAAAGATTTGAGTAGAAAACAACTAATGTAATTTATTTTTCGGGTGGAAGATTCATTGCATAACCATTTAAACATGGACAACTTTTTTGAAATCTTAATCATTTACAAAAACACTGTTATAGCAAACGCGAAGGGAAATATACATACCTTAAGGAGTATATGAGTCGTAAAGAAATTATCTTCATCAGAGAACGGAATTTTTTCTGTTCTGTCGAAATTTGTGTGCTGATTATGTCAGTATCTATAAATCCCTTACTCTGCTTATATCCCTCTAAACTAAATGTTTGTTCATGTTCTATCCTATGAAAATAAAGGGCGTTTTAGCGATGTTTTCATTATTTTCCTAGTTATGTAGTTCATCTGATAATCGTTAACTGTAATCCTCAAATAAAAATACAAAAATATGATTCAGTGCATATGAAGACATATATTGGAATAAAAATATTGTAAATGACGCGGTAAGTTTAATCTCAATCATTAGCTAATTTTCATTTAAAGACGATACTGAACAGGAATTCAAGTTTCCAGTGGGTTGAATTGATGATTTATTTTCATTTTCTATATATTTGATCCACTTATGCTGATGCAATTTATTTTGAATTGAAAAGCAAGTCCTTTGATAATTTAAGTCTATTTTTAATAAATTTAAGATTCCAGTCTTTTAGCTGAAATGATGAATTTCAAAGCAAAAACTATAAAATATGGTTTTGATATTTTTCATAGAAACTTAAGATAATTTGCACATTTATAAAATTCATCATAACTAAACTATAGACTAAAATTACAGAGATTTCAATCTTTGTCAGGATTTGGCCATTTGTTTGGGTTCATTTTTTGACTTCAGTTTTTTCTTTTTCTTATCTGTGAATATTTTATTTGAGCTATATTTTCACATTTTATATTCAAATTCTATGGTACTGTTTTCTGTTTTTTACACCAAATTGGATTTTCTATACATACATGACATAATCTATTCAAAAATCTGACAATTTAACACAGCATGTAGCATGAAAAAACGAGAATTTAATCTACCGAATATTTCGTGAAATAAAGCATTATGTTTTCCTCCACTAACTCAATGGAATAGAAAATATGATACGCCAGAATACAAGAATAATGTACACTAAATCCAGAGTTGTTAATGAATACCATCAAGCTAAAAACATCATTTTGGTCCGATTCTGGCAACTTGAGACACCAATAAAAGGAGATTAAGTTCATAGATGGATAATAATTGGTTTATTTGCTCCGGTACAACGTACAACGAAACCACTCCAAGCTAAACCCAACCCTTTAAATGGCAATTCTCAACAGGCTTAGCCAGTATAAATACGCAGTAGATTCAGATAAATCGATTTCATCATTATATTCATATGAAATGATCTGTCGATAGAACATATGATATTCAAAAGAAGGACGAAAGATACCAGAGGGACATTCAGACTCATAAATCGAAAACAAACTGACAACGCCAAAGCTAAAAAAAACCTCAACAGTACAAATGGCCAAATAAATTGAACTTATACAAAAATTATATAAGAATACAATATGTATTGAAAATGATAATTAGAAATAATAGGGCATACAAACAACAAAGTCTAATGGAAAATTATGCAAATAAAAAATCACAAAATGTGTCACAAAATATTACAAAACAAATAAGATAAGTTTTTCAGAACCTTAAACTTGTAATTTGATATAAGTGACAGAACATTAATATTGTTGATTAGGTTATTCTGTGTACGGTTGTTGCTTTGATTTATTACATTTTCTTGATGTATAGGCTTCGTTGTGCATGTAAGGTATGGATATCATGGGAATTGTACTATAAAACGATAAATTGTTTATCGAAAAAAACAGTATCAAGCATGATATTTATCATGTTTTTAGATTACCGGATCCCGGGGGTCATCTTGTCAGAGTTGATATTTTACAACTACGTTACATACAGTTTCAAGACTTAGTACACATACACTTATAAATTGTTTTGCACGTGTTTAGGAGTATCATATTCATAAAAGCTGATAAAATGGAGCACGTAATTAGGTGAAATTAAAAATATCTAGAATTTAAAATTGACACAATAAGTCGGAAGAGTAGTAGTGAAATTACAATTATTGAACTCCTTTTCGCGATAATATTTTGTTTGATAATTGGCGGTAAAGGCTTGAGTTGGACTTTTACCGAACATTTCCATTGACATTTTTTTTGGGTCTCAAATCGTAAGGAAAGAAATCTAATATCTGCTTAAATTTTAAGAAATGACCTTGTTTGAGCTATTAAAGTCCTATATGAAATAGGTGTTATTAGGTTGAATAGTGTACGCTGTATTGAAAGGTAAAAACATGGAGTCCGAAAATCTGTCACAAATTCCTAAACCGAATCTAAGTACAGTCATCTTTAATCTGAACGTGAACAACCGAGAAAACAACAACAAACGCTGTCTTTCATAATAATACAAGCACTGTATATAAATATTGTTAGATATATAGTGTGTACATGATTTAATACGATATACAAGGGGTCGTTCTAACTCCATATTGAAGTTTCTGACCATTAATATATATCGTTTTAGGTACCTAGAACACTGTGTGGTGAATTTATCTTACCGACTAACTATACTTGTGGTATATAGACTAATGGCATACCAAAATGATCAAGTCTTCAATACTTAGTATTAAGAACCAAAATCCATTGGTCTGAACAAAAACAAATGCCAACAATAACAACTTGTTAGCTTTGAATTAGCATGTTTATCTATTGTCATTACTAAGTCCTTATAATTGAATAAAGTAACATTCATTTAACGTGGATAATTATTTTAACGTTAGTAAAGCTCAAATTAAAAATTGTTTACTAGCCCTTCTTTGTGATTAATATAAGATAACTCGGGTTAATTTTCGCAACATTTCAACATTATGGGGAGAGATTTTTCATATATATTCTTTTTCATAAAAGTTCAAATGCTTTATACAGGTTCTAATCATAATTTCTCACTAAATCATTGACATAAGTTTGAAGTTTCTGGAATTACGGGGTGGTTATGATGTTCTATTTTTTAGTTGATGCGTACATGTATATGTATATTGTGTGTATTTGTGTTAGGCGTGTCACCGCATACATATATTGTTCTTCAAGGAAACAAGTAACGAAACGATAAGGCAATTTTCCGGTTTTTAATTGAATTCTGACTTTATAATTATATACACCATATTTAAACAATGCATGCTTTTACAAGTAGCAGTCTCAACGCTGTTTTAAGATAGATGACGTGGACACAATTTAAAATAGTGTATCCTTGACAGTAGTATGCCTGCAGGTGTATATTTACACGTGTGTTGGTCACCTGACCATATTTTGTCATATTATAAATAGGCAGTATCCTGTATCTTTCTGAGGCAAATGCACTGTTACAGTAAATTGCCCAACTATACTCATAGTATCTGGTTAGTGAGAGGGTAAACGACCATTCTTTCCCATGAAACTCTTTCATGGCCGGTGTAATAGTTTTTTATGATGATGAAAGTCGGGAACGTCAAGGACAAATCCCATATTGTGATGTTTAGGGATATAAATGGACAATTCATTTCTGACTTTGGATTGCAGCAGTTTAAAGACATTCCTAGTGATATTTAATAGACCGTTTTCCTCAAACCACGAATCGTTCTCATTAATTTTCAAGAGAGATTTTAGTAAGATTCATGCTGCATTTAAAGTAACCAAACCCCTGCAAAGTTTAACTTTTACTGTAGGACATTACATGTGGTTAATTGTAATTAAGACGTCTAGTGACCATTTTTTTTTGGAAAATTATAGTAAAGATTTATTTTTTCATAAATGAACACATATACCAATATATTAACATTTGCCGAAACAAGTTTAGTTTGATTCATTTTACATGTTTAAAAGGTTGTAATTCTTTAGACAATTATGTGAACAAAAACCGAAAAAAAAATATAACGCCTCCTGATAAAATTGTGCTTTAAAGTCAAGACCTAAAACCTCGTTTTGGATATTTCATGTTCATCAGCTAATGCATTCTTGGTAAGAATATTTTGAAAAGAGTGCAACCATTTTTTTGCCGCACAACGTCCTACCGAATATATGAGTAATCGTTGGCGATACGTTTATTTTATGTATATATACAAACATAGAAGTTTTTTTCCCAAAATCCTTCCGATTGTTTTTAAAGATTATGTTCTCTTCCTTCTGTTTTCTTTGGCCAGTATCTCTCCTGTTTATTGTGCGAGTAATACAATCGACATTTTGGTCAATACCCATTAGCCTTATATCATTAAATTATAAATTCCGATCGAGAAAATTTGACAGGGACATATAGAAATGTAAAAAGACTATATTTCAGTCTCATAAAACTCTTTTTCATCGTAAAAAACGTTTGTTTATTGAATTTTCTCTACTTGTAATAGATAACATTGTACCTGCAAGCAGTATAAAACATTGTTTAGACATAGTAGTTCATCAACTTGATGAGATGCATTGTTTGTCTTACTATTGATGCCATGTACATGATGTATAAAGATTAAACTTATTCATGTCTAAAAAGCAAATGTTTATAAACTAGTTTAATGGGTCATACCAATACATTGTTTTATATTTAAACAGAGGATTACACAAGATTAGGCGTTATTAAAATAAAAACTGCTGGCCTATCAAGATCACAGATTCTCAGGAGAATGCCATATATAACATTTCTTTTCATGCAGGCGTGACTGTAAAAAAAATGCCGAACCTGATATACGTAATCAACTGGTAAATACCTCAATATATTTAATTCGTATTATTGAACTGATGATAAGTGAATACTTATCTTATTTTATTCGTATTTATCAGTATATGTACTTTAAATTCATTGTCTTTTATGTATTATCCCATCAAGTAAAATTAAAGATGTACTGATAACGTCAAGTATGACGCAGTTGAATATCACCTCTAAATATGCCTTCTTTAAATAATTTCTATCAGACTTATATCAATCTTATGATTGATATTACCTTGAGTTTTGTCCATTGCAAGTATGAATACTATTAATTTGAAACTTCGACTGAACTTCGCGATGGGTGGTTATTGCCAGTTTGATGAGAAAACTTTTGCAACTCTGTGGGATTTTTATCATATTTTACGTTTATACGAAAAGTATACTGTTGGTGAATTAATTTTGTAAATTCCGAAAGTTTAATATTCATTTTGAAAAACAGATGAATAAAGCAAATGATTATCCAATATTTACTGTTTCGTTGTGTGATAAACAGTGGTATAACACTTCACAACAAGACAGTAGTTTACCCATCGGGAGAACAGTATCTTCACATTAATTTACGAACTGACATTCTTTGTATGATAAATTAACATAAATATTAACCAAACAAACATTATTGTTGTTTGTCATTTCATTGCGTGTTATGGTGTTGATGTTATATCCCTGAAAAGGGTATTGTAATGACAACAACATATACACATTAACATGTAAATTGGTCGTAAGATAAGAGGATTTATAAATGTAAATTTCTTATAACTTGTAACGTCATTTATATTTATCAAGTAATGCAGCTAATATTAAACAATTAAAGAGGAAGTACATGTAACTTCTGCTAAATAATCACTCCAACATCTAAGTACTGTTAGCATCTTGTTGGAATTTAACCTTGTCCGTCCATCCATCTGGATGTACATACATGACATATATCCGGCTACATTTTTGAAGCTACAGCTTTTATAATACATGTATGTTCGATATGTCTACACATTGTAGAGGAGTGAATGTCTGCAATATTTGTCTCTGCGAATTCTCCAAATGCCAGGTACATTGTATTGGGACTTTTTGGGGGTTCTGGATGCATAACGATATCATGGTTCATATAGCAGTCCCGTCCTTCATTTTTGAGCTGCAGCTTTAATATTTTATGTGTATTTGAAATTATTATTCTTGTAAAACGAAGGTTAATTTTCAATAGTATATTCAACATGTTCAAATGATGTCAATAAATAGGCGTATATGTTTATGATCATGTATTGATACCGTATACATTTACACAAATAGTTCTGCGATTTTAGTAATCACAATGCACAATGGAAATATACTGATTTTATTGTATGAATTCTTGTTCTTTGTGTTTCTCGTTTCTCTTTTCTCGTTTTTTTGAATAGATTAGACCGTGGGTTTCCCCGTTTCAATGGTTTACACTAGTATTTTCATGGGACCCATTATAGCTTGCTGTTCGGTGTGATCCAAGGCTCCGTGTTGAAGACCATACTTTAACCTATTAAGGTTTACTTTTATTAATTTTGACTTAGATGAAGAGTTGGTATATGCATTCATACTCAATCTTCTTATATTTATTCGCAGTACAGTGTATGAATAACCGAAAACAATGAAGTAAAATGAAACCAAACAATGCAAAAATGTTTCGAAAATACCAACTAAATATTTTTTAACTCAGTCCTAACGAAATATCATTTACGACCAAACCAGGAATGTTATCGTTGATGGCTGTAACAAAATCATTGTTATTCACAATATATTAAAAGAGTCAGGACTGGAGGTTTAGTTAAGTTTAAACATATTGTCAGCTATGAACGCGTAGCTTCTGGCAGCAAAACTCTTGCTAAAGCAAGGCGAACGTTTTGATGAGTGTGTTGTGTAAAGATGCATCCATGTCCGGTCGAAATAGAACGTAAAAATTCATTCACATTGAAACCCTATGGAATTTAGGAATTTTAGTGAAGAACAGATGAAAATGAAAAAAAAAAACAGAACTTGAAGTTCTTCCATTCTCAATATAGTTTTGGTTATACTAAAACACAAACATACGTATATAGGCAAGCTATATCAAAATGAGCGATACTAGCTTGTAGGTGATTATTATACATCATCTGGTATTCTGTAATCCCTTTTATCATGTTGTGTTTATATAATAAAAATAGTTTTGGATTTCACATCAATTCCTTTTTACACAGCAGTATCACTACAACATGTACAAGTATAGTAGAAATACAATTAAAAAAAAAACAAAAAAAACGGACATCATGCTAGTGATTTTTCAAATTTTATTTCATGACACAAGTTTTTCAAATACAGATGTCGTGCAATGAATGCCCTTTTTTGGTTAAATCCTCGTCCTTTTGTGAATATGTGTCTCATTTTGGCCACCATACCACAACTCTTTATTTCAACGTTCACTATTAAATGAGAACGATATTAAATATAAATTAAAAACCAATCGTTCAGAGAACCATTGATGGTCTTTCCACCAGTGAGGATCTTTTTTATATGAAAATATAAAAATTCGGTTTTAAAGGTCAATTTTAGCGTCAAAGGACAGCTTATTGGACGCTGATTCCAAAAATATATGGTTTCGATACGAAAAGATAAATAAGGGGGATCATTTTTTACTTCCGGTTTAAAAGATGTTACTTTCGGTATGTTTTGATAGTTTACTTGACACTGATTCCAAAAAAAAAGATGTTTCTATATACTTTTACATTAAATTAGTACAAAAAATAGCTACTTCCGATTTACAAAAGGTCACTTCCGGTTGGCTTTTTCAAGGTCACATTGCTTGCAACCTTTTGCCAAAAGTCCCATGGCTTTATCATGTATATATAAGAGGAAAGAGCAAAGGTCAAATCTAGAACGTTAAATTTACCTATGACCTTGAGCTCAATTTCAAGGTCATAAATCAAGGACCTCAAATCAAAAGACTCTAGGCCTCTACTTTATATTGTTAATGATTTATATTACCATACGTATGATATTAGATATAAAAAGGGGGAAAAACTGCAATCAAATGTTTACGTACCCTTTCGACTAAGATTTATGTGTAACGACATGTCGTAACTAACAATTTTGTGAAAATATTTTGTCGATATCTTATATGATTTCTGAAAATAAGAGATAACAAGCCAAAAATCAAAATTTTAATCATGACCTTTACCTTTGACCTTGACCTCATTTTCATTTCTTTAGGCCAAGGACCTCAAATCGAAAGACCCTAGGCCTCTATCACTTATGGTTTTCCAGTTACAAATTTATTTCACTTATTTCAATACAAAAAGGGAAATTATTCTCATATGGGGTCTTCGTAAAACTTTGGTCAAAATAAAACTTAACAGCCTGAGGATATAACGAGCAATTTGGAAAAATAAATTTGTCGGTTTCTTTGACGGTTGAGGTGGAGATCTGATCACAAAAAAAAACAGTGTTTGGGGAGATAACTCTTACAAAGAAAAGTGTTGGGTTAAACAGGGTGAGTTTCAAAAGCGTATAGACGGTATGATATCATATACAAAAAAACTAAGCGACATCTTTTGAAACATTTTTACACCGCAAGAAAAAAATTAGACGGAAGAAAAAAAAAATAAACAGAAGAAATTCAATAGGTCTTTCCACACGGAAAGGTGGAAAGAACTAATAAATGATGCATTTTCTATTTCGACCATAAACAACAACTATTGATTCAATGTAACTTTATTCTGATGATAGAATTTTAAATATTAAATATCATATGTCATAGATCCATTACGACTATATACAAATGAACAGCGTGTAAAATATTAACAACGATGTATTATCAGTTTTCGTCGACTGACGCATTTAATTTAACTATTTATAATAACTGTCGATTAATTACTTTCTAAATTAAATTCTTGGACGTGAGCTTTTTTCCCGTATTAAGACAGAAAAGACATTGTCTGTATACGTCAATTATATATCAAAATTTAAATACTAGGAAAATAAAACGGAAATCCACTCAAAATTTCAAGAACAGTCAATTTTTACTATTAATAAAAGTTGTGTAAATCTTTGCGTCGACACAAATTCCGATTTTTAAAAAATTATATATGAAACTCGTATCATGACGCGTAATTTTAAGATACAATATATATATTGAAAAACATGTCGTACCCTAAAATTGAACTAGCACAACCAGTAAGCGAATAACCAATGCAATAAAATTCATTACGAAACAAATTTTTAACAATACTCATGACAATCTGAATCGAATGATTAGATCTAAAAAAAATTGCAAAACGTCTTTAAACAAAGCCTTTATTTCTCACTATGAGCGCTAAAATCTGATTATGATGTGGTCATTTTTATGTCGTTCTAGTATTTGAAGTTTAGGCAGTACATTATTATTTTGAAATCTCAAATATCTGTTACCTGTAAGTACAAATTAAGGTTAAATAAAAGAATGACATTCATTCATAAATGCTGCATCAACAGGTCAAGCGTCTTCTGCTAGGCATGTACCAAACAGCTAGCAAATATTAATTAAGTTAAAATGGCATTAGGACAAAATTAATCAATTTATAAATCAGATGACATTTCTCTGATGATCCAAGACATTGACAACAAGGCACATGTGAGTTGAGACACAAGGTAGCATAGAGTATTGGTCAAACAACTTTCGTAATATTATAAGCACAGTGTCAGAACCACACATCCGGTGATGAAGTTCATATAATGTGAACATACACGAGTGTATCTTTTCAGTTGACATATTATGTATTTGCCATATGGTAGGGGGTAATATTCCTATTGAGAATTGGAAAGTTGACAATAGAAAGTTAAAATCATCAGGTTTGTCCAGTTGTAAGTCTGTATTTAAAACAAAGATCAAGATGTGAGGCAGAAAGTATATTTTTGCTGATATCCTTAATATTATTATTTTTTTCACAGCAATATGAGAAATGCAAATATCCAGTGGACACTATCATAAACACACATTAAAAACATTGTGAGACGATTTCTTTTAGTTTTGAATTGAGAAGGCTATGTTAAATATCAGCTTCACAAAATACAACGAGTTGTTCATTCGAGATTCTCACTAGTTACCAATTTTGAATGCTAAATTTCTAAATAAAAAATTTCCTCCTATAACTCAAAAAATTTGTTGTCGATATTTAAGTCCAGCATTTTTATAATCATTGTTTTCTTTATAAAATGTAATTTTCATATCATGTTGATTTATTAAACGCGTGTTTTTTTTTTTCTCATTGACGTTTGGAGGGTTTTAAGGTGATTTGAGATCTTATTGATATTCTCCCAGGAACATCGTTAAAGTCTAGAATCTACTTTGATGTTGTGGTCAAGGTCAAGTTAATCCACTGCTATTTTGAAACTCAGGACCACTTAAACCTTTGTGACCTTTGTATCACAATGAAGAAGTTGTTAACCAAAATTCCAATATATCGAATTTCAAAGCCAATCAATTGGACTATTCCGACATAACCGATAGATGCAACTAAGGTAAAGAGTGAGTGAAATAAACTTTATCTGATACATGTATTACAATTTCTCTAAACTGTTTGGTCAGGCTTTCTGCGGCGCATAAAAAAATACGAAGTACAATAAGTACACGGGGTTTGACACATTTAAATAGTCAGATGTTGTGTTTGATTTATTCTTTCTTTATGACAAACACAGTATTATTCCAGCAGATAAGAATCAAACAATATTGCTCTTTAGTTAAAAACAAATACAACATGTGGTATGTAAAGGACTATTTTCCTTAATTTTTCAGAAAAAGGGAGATTTCAGAAAAATCAAATATCAAGTATTGGTAGTTCTTAACTTTGGTATTAACAAACGAAAGACAACGAAAAAACTCCGTTTTTATACTGGAAACATTACCTTCACATTTTGTGTAAACATCAATACATGTATAAAGCCTGGTTGTATATATGCTTTACTAAACAGCTTTCTGAAGTTTTTACTTCATTTTTTCTACATTAAAAAAATCGCCTTCAGAGATTAATTCAACATGTTCAACCACTGATACAATAGATGATGATTCTCAAACATTCAAACCATCTCCTGCTAAAATGACCAACTACAATCCTTACATTACTACATGTACTTAAGGTTGCATTTTTATAAATATAGACAATGTCATGTCCCATTAAGAACTCCATTGTTGCTAAAAATGTGACACTTTTACTATGAAGTTTCGTGAACAATTATATCCTAGAATAGAAAATGATATGCACTTCTATTACTTACAAAAAAATAAGTCTGTGCGGCATATTTTCAACATCTATATGCCCTGAAATTGTAAGAGTTTAAACTTTTACTAAAATCATGTACCATCATTACCGTTACTTCTTGCCTAATTTAAAATTCATTTTTCAGTGCAATAGTATGTTGTCATACTGGTAATAGTCACAAATTATGTATCTATGTGATGAAACATAGACACCATAACCGGGAACCAGTATGTTTATAAATCAAACAAATCAAATTATCTGTGAGTTTTAAATATCTTCCAAAAATTAAAGAGGCGTGGTTTGAGAATCAGCTGAATTTACAAAGTGCAACCTAAAGACTGACTACATCATGTATATCGTCTGACAAAGTAAGCTGATGTAACAAAAAGAAAAGATTGAGAAACGAAGATAACAGCTTAATCATTTTCCTATAATACCGGTATTTCAGATATCAAGACCACAACTACACGCCGAAAATTAATAACAATAACGATTTGACTGTAAAACATCTTGAGTCTATAAACATTTTGATAGAAATAATACTTAATACCCAACAGTCTCTAAAATATATTTTAGTTTTAGTGGAATTGTGAGTGAGAGAATTCAGCAGAGACTTATTATTTTACATGGTAAATATACTCTATTTGCTGTTAAGTTTGAGTTCACGTGTTAATTTTCCATCTGAGAAATGTTATGATCTCTTTGTATTTTCCAATCGTTTATATAAATGGTATAAAAACATGCAAATCTGGATTGATTGCCAATCAGACAACTCTCCGCTAGAGACCAAATGACACAGAAATTAACAACTGATGTTGACATTGTTTTCATTAGCTTGCTATTTATTTGCCATAATCTTTTATAACTAGAGTTACTATTTTTTCCTATTTATTACAGATAGTCAACAAGAAAAGATGGTTTCTGTTCTACTAGACGCAGAGGAATCAACAATGGAGTTCATTGACCTCGAATCAGAATTGGTAAACTTGTAAAAATATTATCTTTCATCATTAGCGTTTATACTGAACAAGTAAAAAAAATGACCATAGCTATGTTTCAATAATAAAGTTAAATAGAGTAAATGGATACAATAGATGAACATTTTTCTCTTTTGGTCAAATTAGGCATAAACAATACCGTTATAATGAATGCGAAAATTGAAATATATCACCTAAAAAGTAATCTATAGAAGCACTATATGAACACTCTGTTCAATATCCTTGTAATTTATATTTTGTTAGTTGTTTACGGCGAGTCCATGTTGATACTTCTATATAAGTCGAGCTCATAATTATAAGCCAGTTAGCTATAGAAAATGCTTGTACAAAATCAAGAATATGACAGTTCTGGAGTTTGTCATTTGATGAGGGACTTTCCGTTTTGAATTTTTATCGGAGTCCCGTAATATTGTGATTTTATTATTTTATACAGAATCACAAAACTAAAACAAAAAACACACACACACACACACACACACCTATACAGGTTTGCGGGTGAAACCAACTACATATGATTTTTCAGGTGGAAATGACTACATTGCTTTCCACTTGATCATTAAACATGAAACTCAGTGATAAGGAAAAAGGGCCCATACGAATTCAAAATATAACTTTTAATCAGTAAAATTGCTCATTTTTGCAGTTTGAAAAATGACCGGAAACCTACTACCTTTATAGAATACACAGAGGTAAATCACTACACTCACACACTAGAATCTCACATACTAATAGACTACAGAGTGTATATACACACAGGTAATCAACTACCTTAACACACCTGATTCTTTCAAACAAACCAACTACATTGGGTATATACACACAGGGAACTAGCTACATTCAACAAACACTTATATATTCATATGAGATATACATTAATCTCATCCTCATAGCTTTGTGATGTAAAACGTCTGATTTGGACTTATGGCATCAATAAGATTTCCTTTCTTGCTCTCACGCCCCTCGTGTATTTTTCTTGTACTACAACTTCGGTAATGCTCGTTGGTCCTTTTAGTTATGACCCTTACCCTGCACCATAGTATAGATCTCCTAGACCCACACTAGCTTCAGATCCCCCTAGTATATCTCATATAGTACGAATTATGTGTTGCTGATTGACCCCTCAGGAGAGGCCCTCATAGTCCAGTGTACAAGAGGTGGTTATAGACTATCCACGCATAATATCATTGATATCCTGGACTGTACGAATCTGTCTTCTGAGTACCAGGTCTCCAGTGTGTATCTACTGCAGTGCAACTTTGATATCGTCTACTAGATTCTTTCCAGGAGAGTCTTCCCATCTTCCATAAAGCAATATGAGTATTGGTGATTGACCCATTTAAGAAAAGTCTCCTTATGTGCTATTGTACGAGAGAAAGAAGAAGTCAAGGCCTTTACAATGCATCATAGCATAGATACCCATGTCAAGGATCAGTCATGTTTCAGGGGGGATGGGTCCCTTTCGTATATCTCAAATAGTGCAATTTGAATATTGGATATAGCCATTAATTTGCACCATAGGCACGTATGCGTCTGTCTTTCAGGGTCTCTGCCTTCAGTATATCTATACTACTAAATCTAAAGACCGTTTTTTGTTCACCTAATAAACGAAGAGATGAAGAAAGCTACAAGTCAAACTTATATAAGGGTATATATACTTGATAGGGTATACTGAACATTTTACCCTTTTACATCGATTACTGTTTCAAACAATAAGTAATTAGACAAATTAATAAGTTCCGGAACTATCCGATGCGATTTCCTTGTATTTATGTCATAATAGGGGACACGGTAGTATTTCCTAGCCCATAAGCGATAATGATAACCTTTTTAGAATTTTCACCACTTTCTAACACTGCCAAATAAACAGTTAACTGAAGTACTTTCATTATACTATTCAGAAATTAATTTGAATATATATATCATGACCGTTTACTTCTTTTGATATCTTTAAAACCTAAGGCTACTAGTGCTTTTATGTCTTTTATTGTGCAGTGAATACAAAATTTACAAAAATATCTTAAAAATTCATTTTCACCTGTATGTAAAATTATTTCATATTTTTTTCTACACCTGATTTATCCCTGTTTGGGAAAGTATGTTTAGTTGATATTGTATTTTTTGTCCGAACACAGCGTTCAAATATATTAGCCTTAGTAAGGTACACAAAAGAGCAGTCTAAATTCTGGAATGCAAATACTACCGTGTTACTTTTATGTCATATGTTACCTATTGCCTTATCTGTACGTTCTGCAACTGTCAAGCGCACCACCAAACGGTGTATTTGGGATTAGCTATATACACGGGTCATAATCACAGTGTTGACACTACTAAATTGATAATTTTCACATTGTTTCCTATTGTAGTATATATAGCAGCATGACCTTATAAAATGACAATACGAATACTAAAAAACTGACTTAAAATACAGATACAGCTTCCAATTTGTTAGCCGAAAAACGGCGAATCAAAGAATTCAACTTTCTTTATAACTAATCATGCTAATATAGGACAATGCTAATGATAACAAATTCTCAATTCCAGGCCCTTTTGTTTGCCAGATAATTAATAATAACCAATTATTTATAAGTTCTAGGTCGACGGGTTCAAACAACAAGATTTTGAAAGCAGAGAAAACTGTGCCTCTTATAATCAGCATGACTTTATCAGATGAGAATACGAATACTAAAAATCCAGGCTAAAATAAGGTTTAGACATGATTAGATACGTTAATTTAGTCACGGACCCGCGGTGTATTCTGGTATCTACTATAGTGAAACTTTGGCAAAATTAGAGATAACCTTAACATTGTACTATACCATAGATACCTTAGACCCCCAACAGCCTGTATGATAGCAAAAATTGACCATGCCAACACCATATCTATTTATTCTGTGGACCGAACGGATCTATGTACTGAGCGGGGCATGTTATAGACTCATACATTGTGCCATTTGCAACCCAAATGTCTTGGCTAGCTATTACAGAACCTTTTCTTATTAAGTAGGCCCATCTTAACGCAGAAAACACGATAAACCGACCTAAAAGACCTGAAAAGCAACCTATAGACAATACCAAGGAAATAGGAAATCTTCCCCACCACCGCCAATGCATATCTTAGGGATATAGTATGAAACAAACATTTGCTTAAGGTCCATTCTATCTGCTTGAATCCTTATTCATTCCTTATAATGCAAACGTAAGCCAACAACAATTTTAATCGACACCCATTAGCCTGTCTGATAGGCAGACACCAAAATTGACCATGCCAACACCGGATCTATTTATTATATGGACCGAATGGGCCTGTTGTATGTCCATACGTCGTTCCATTCGCAACTTTTAGGACTCTGCTAATTATTGCTCAACTTCCTCACAAAGAATACCCGTTTAAAGGAAGCAATAACGTTAAACCGACCTCAAAGACCTGAAAATCAACCTATAGGATATATATAACCAATCAGGGGGAGAAACATCCCCAACACCGCAAAATGAAAATAGTATAGCTCCAACAAACGTTATGGGTCCCTGCTACCTGCCTGAATCCTTATTTATTCTTAGTTAAGCTAATGTTAGCCAAAACAATTTTACTCGACTCGACCTGCCTGTCGGATAAGCAGACGCCAATATTGACCATTCGAACCCGGATTTGTTTACCCTATGTACCAAGCGGGGCTTGTTATAGGTCCATACGAGGTGCCATATGTATTGCGAATGCATTAACTAACTATGTAATGCCCTTTCTGTCATACTAGTAGTAAGTCAATCCTGAGGCAGAAAATACGACAAACCAACTTACAAAGCCAGAAAACTAACATATTGGCAATAACCCATAAGAGGGAAAATCTTCAGATGAAAATCACTACATTTCTTTTTGACTGATCAACGAAAATGAAACTCAGTGGTAAGGCCCGTCATGGGGTTGTTCAAATAAGCACATAATCACAAATGTTTAGCCAATATAAACACACTATCATTACTGATTTTTTTAAAACAAGATAAAAACAAAAATCAAAAATTACAGTCCTAGATTATCAAATAATCATGAAATATATGGTCTAGTGATCAATTAATCACTATAAAACAGCCAAGTAATCACATAATCAAAAAACCAATGAAGAGGCTCAGTGGTAGGGAAATGGGGCAAAATCGATTTCAATACATATCTTTCATTCAATGAGATTGCTCATTTTTGCAGTTTGAAAAATGTCAGGAAACACACGACCTTAATTGAATACACACAGGTATTCCACTACACTATCCCACTAGACTCTCGCATACTAGCAAATTACACTAAGTATATATACTAAGGTTAACAGTTACGTTAAAACAAATGATTCTTACAAACACACTAACAACATTGGGTATATACACACATGGAACACGACAAACCAACATAAAGGCTACAAAATCAACATACAGCCAATATACCATAAGGTGGGAATTTGCCCCCTGCTCCACTATTGCAAACCAACACCGGATCTATTTGCCCTATGGACTGAGCGGGGTCTGTTATAGGTTAATACGTGGGGATAATCGCAAACCAAATATCTTGGCTAACTATTACATGACTTTTGCTTATTAATAAGGCCCTTGTAATCGCAGAAAACACAATAAACCGACCTAAAAGACCAGAAAAGCAACCTATAGACAATATACCTAGGAGATAGGTAATCTTCACCCAGCACCGCCCAGGCATGTCAAAGGGGTATGTTATGAATTAAACGTTCGCTGAGGGTCCTTGCTATCTGCCAGAATCCTGATTATTCTTAACTAAGCGAACGTAAACCAAAAACAATGCTAATCGACCCATTGGATAGCCAGACACTAAAATTGACTATGCCAACACCGGATTTATTTAACCTATTGACTGAACGGGCCTGTTGTATGTCCATACGTTGTGTCATTTGCAACTCTAAGGACTAAGCTAATTATGAAATGACGTTTCCATACGATGAAGGTCCGTGTTAAGAAAGGAAATGCGATAAACCTGGAAATCAACCTATAGGCAATATCCCATCACGTGTGGGGGTTGTTAATTTCCCCAACACCGCAATAGAGATATTTTATGGCTCAAACAAACGCCAAGAATCCCTGCCATCTGTCTGAATCCTTATAAATTCTTAATTATGCAAATTTTACCTAAAAACTATTTCAATCTACCATAGCCGCCTAGCGGATAACCAGACGCCAATATTGATCATACGAACCCGAATTTGTTTACCCTATGGACCGAGTAGACTGTTATAGGTTGTGCCCTTGCCAGCTATACGTAACGCATTTTCCTTATGAAGTAGGTCCGTCCCGAGGCAGACTGAATACGATAAACCAACTTAAATGCAAGAAAACCAATATATAGGCAATAACGCATAAAGGGTGAAATCTTCAGCTGAAAATGACTACAGTGCTTTCTGCATGATCAATGAAATTTAAACTAAGTGGTAGGGATCTAGGGTGAAACGATTTCAAAATGTACTTTCATTCACTGAGATTGCCCATTTTCGCAGTTTGAAAAATTACCGGAAACCCACGACCTTAGTTAAATACACACAGGTAATTCACTACACTTACATACTAGACTCTCACAAATTAGCTGATTATAGTATGTATATATACAAAGGTAATCAACTACATTAAAACATCTTATTCTGACAAAAAAAAACACAACAACATTGGGTATATGGATACATGGAACACTATAAACCAACATAAAAAGCCACACAATCAACCTATAGGCATCAGGGGGGGGAAATACTCCCCCAGCTCCCCCAAGGCATGCCATAGGGGTATGTTATGGCTCATACGAACGCTCAGGATTCCTGATGTCTGTCTTAATCCTTTCTTATTATTAACTATGCGAACGTAAGCCAAAATCAATTTTGATAGACCTCTACAAGCCTGTCAGATAACCAGATACCAAAATTGAGGATTTATTATTATTCGTTGGATAATTTTCATGGTTTTTGAAGGGTTCAGGTGAACCACGAATTCAAATGTTCAACGAATTGCACATTTGCTATAGGCTTTGTATGCAGAGCTTGCCAAACCACGAAATCAAATACCAACGAAAATGCTGGTTCCTCAACACACAAAAAATTGAGTGACAACAACGAAAATAAATGAATCCACAGTATTGACCAAAACTAACACCGGTACTATTTGCCCTATGGACTGAGCGCGGTCTAGACCCATACGTGGTGCCATTCGCAACTCAAATATATTGGCTAAATATTACCTGACCCTTCCTCCTTAGTAAGGCCCATCTTTAGCAAAAAACACGATAAACCGACCTTAACATGCTTAAAGACCAGAAAAGCAACCTACAGATTTTACTAATGAGATACGAAATATTCCTAAAGGTCCGCCAGGGCTTGCCATAGGGGTAACTAATGGATCTTACGTATTATAAGGGTACCTGCTGCCTGTTTGAATCCTTGCTATTCTTAACTATGCGAACATAAGACAATTTTTTTTGATAGACCTCTACCTGCCTGTCGAATAGCCAGATACCAATATTGACCAAAACCAACATCGGATCTATTCTTCCTATAGACTGAGCGGGCCCTGTTATAGATTCACGCATGGTGCCATTCGCAACTCAAATGTCTTGGCTAACTATTACATGACTTTTCCTTCGAAATTAGGCCCATCATAACGCAGAAAACCCGATAAACCGACCTAAAAGACCGGAAAAGCAACCTATAGGAGATATGAAATCTTCACATAGCACTGCCTAGGCATGTCATAGGGGTATAGTTTAAATAAAACGTTAGCTTAGGGTCTCTGCTATCTGCATGAATCCTTATTTAAACTTAAATATGAGAACGTAAGCCAAAAACAATTTCAATCGGCCCGTAGCAACTTATCGGATAGCCAGACACCAAAATTGACAATGCCAACACTGGATCTATTTAACCTATGTGAGCATGTTATGGGTTAAAACGAAGTGCCATGTGTATTTCAAATGCCTTTGCAAACTATGTAACACATTTGCCTTATTGAGTAGGGCCGTCTTGAGGCAAACAGATACGATCAACCGACCTAAAAGACAGGAAAAGCAACGTAATACCTAGGAAATAGGAATCCCCCAGCACTGTCCAGGCATGTCTGACATAGGGTTGAATTATAAATCAAACGTTTGCTGAGGGTCCCTGCTACCTGCCTGAATACTTTGCTTAATATGTATCGCCTTTGTCATATTAAGTAGGGCTGTCTTGAGGCAAAAAAAATATGACAAACCAACGTAAAAGGCCTGAAAAACAACATATAGGCAATAACCCATAAGGGGAGGGAAAACTTCAGGCATGTCATAGGGGTAAAGTATGAATCAAACGTTCGCTTAGGGTCCCTGCTCTCTGTCTTAATCCTTATTTAATCTAAATTTTCGAACGTAAGCCAAAAACAATTTCAATCGGTCCCTAGCAGTTTATAGGATAGCCAGACACTCAAATTGACAATGCCAACACTAGACCCATTTAACCTATGAACCGAACGGGACTGCTGCATGTCCAAACGTGGTACCGGTCGAAAATTTATAGACTCGCTAACTATAACATGCCTTTTTCTTACGATGTAGGCCCGTCTTAAGGAAGAAAAAACGATAAACTGACCTCAAATACCTGAAAATCACCTATTGACAATAACCCATCAAGGTGGGGGCGGACTTCCCACAACACTGCAATAGGGATAAATTATAGCCATAACAAAAGCTGAGGGTCTCTCCAACCTACCTGAATCCTTATTTATTCTTACTTATGCTAATGTTAGCCAAATACAATTTGCATCGAACCTACCCGCCTGTCGGATAACCAGACGCCAATATTGACCATACGAACCGTATTTGTTTAGCTTATGGACCGTGTGGGGCATGTTATAGGTCCATACAAGGTGTCATTTGTACTGTAAATGCCTTTTCTAACTATGAAACGCCTTTGTCTTATTAAGTAGGGCTGTCTTGAGGCAAAAACAAATATGATAAACCAACGTAAAAGGCCTGAAAACCAGTATATAGGCAATAACCCATAAGGGGAGGGAAAAACTTCAGATGAAAATGACTACAGTGCTTTTCGCATGATCAGTGAAAATAAAACTCTGTGGTAGGGATATAGGGCGCAAACGGTTTCAAAATGTACTCTCATTCAATGAGATTACTAATTTTGCAGTTTGAAAAATGACCGGAAACACACTACCTTATTTGAATACACACAGGTATTCCACTACACTAACCCACTAGACTCTCACATACTAGCAGATTACCCTATGAATATTTACTAAGGTAATCAACTACGTAAACACACCTGTATCTTACAAACAAACCAACAACTCTGGGTACATACACACAGGAAACACGATAAACTAACATAAAGGCTACATATTCAATCTATAGGCAATCAACCATAAGGGGGGAAATATGGCCCCAGCTCCGCTAGGGCGCGCCATAGGGGTTTGTTATGGCTAATAAGAATGCAAAGTGTCCATGCTGCCTGTCTGAATCCTTTCTTTTTTTTAACTATACGATCATAAGCCAAAATTAATTCTAAACGAATCATATCTGCCTTTTGGAAAGCCAGAATCAAATATTGACCAAAACCAACAGCGGAACTATTTGCCCTATAGACTGAGGGGGGCATCTTATAGATTCATGAGTGGTGGCATTCGCTTCCAAAATATATTTTCGTTCGAGACAGAGATAACAAGCTAAAACAAATATAAGTCAAGGTGAGAGACAAACTTAACTATACAGTGGTTACTGGTATCCTTTCAAGTTCGATACGATAGATCGATGCATTCGACGGAGTCACCATCATTGAACTATTTAGCGAGAGAACATCATCTACATATCGGAATGTTAATATAAATTATTCGAATGTTCCGAATGAAATGTTACTCGTATGAATAATGAAATAGTCTACAAGCATAGACCCAGTTAATTTCCATATAATGCCGATTCCTTGTCGAAAAGTTGTCACCCAAACTAACAGATATGTTGTCAATGAAAATTACCAACCATCTTGAAAAAAGCAGCTTCAGAGAATTTCTGTATGAATATAAAGAGATTTGTTTACACAACGTTGATTAATTGTTCATTGCTAAATGTTCAGTGACAAATTCATGTGTGTTTAGGACGATGACCATAAGTAACATTAGGCTATGCAAGGTTCTGGTCTGCAGGGAAGGCGGACTGGAATTTTGGACTGTCATTGGAAAATAAGGGTATATTACGTACGGACTCCTTCTTTAACGTGCAAGCAGCAACACTCGTTTACACAAAGCACCGGATTACATAGATATAAGATGTAGTATAACTGCCAAGGAGACAACTCTCCATCCAAGTCACAATTTGTAAAAGTAAACCATAATAGGTCAAAATACGGTCTTCAACAAGGGCCCAAAAAATAAGTAGTGGAAAACCATTCAAACGGGAAAACCAACGGTCTAATCTTTTTAAAAGAACCACACCAACAAATGATAACCACTGAACATCAAGTTCCTGTCCGCATTCCGATACACGATTACCTATATTTATGTATCCCAAACCAAAATGGAAGCCGCAATAGCGCAAGAATTTTACTACTGGAACCATTAGTGCCAAAGAGGACAATATATTTAAATCCCAGTTAATCCTTAGGGTCTATCATCAAGTATAATTTATTCCTCCCTGAAACCAGATATCTGTATCTACGTTAAACTGCTTCTTTTTTATGAAGCAAAATTGGACAAATAATTTGGATTTAAAATTTAAAATATAAGTATAAAATCTTTATCGGATTACAAGAGGGAAAAAAAATCTCGTACAAGTCTATGGAATAGTTTGTATCCACATCTGATTCGTTATACATCTCTTACATGTTATCAAACGAATGTTTATGTTCGCATATACAAAATGGTTAAATAAGGATTTATTCAGGATTTAATTATTCTAGTAAATATCTCTGATAAATATCTTTCGATAAATAGTAAAATATCCATTATGCATTTTTTTTTTTTTTTAATTTTATAAAGGATCAATACAAAAAATGTAGATGTCTTGTCTAAACATGTTTACTATAGAATACGTTATGATATTATAAAATGTATTTTAGAATATAATTTATATGTTTTTACATCGCCTTTCTTAGCAGCTTTTTTCAGCTAAGTAGACATATTTTCTTTTAGTCTATTCATGCATGGTGCAAAAATAAATAAAAGAAAGAGAAAAACTGTATCGAATATACATTTATATTATTTACTATCTAAACATGCACCCGTCTACGCTTGTAAATATATATAAAGAACTTTACATTGCTTAGATTATATGTCGATTTGCTAAATTTGTAGATACACGACTATATATAAAAAAGAAGATGTGGTATGATTGCTAATGAGACAACTATACACAAAAGACCAAAATGACACAAACATTAACAAGTATAGGTAACCGTACGGCCTTCAACAATGAGCAAAGCCCATACCGCATAGTCAGCTATAAAAAGCCCCGATAAGACAATGTAAAACAATTCAAACGAGAAAACTAACGGCCTTATTTATGTAAAAAAATGAATATAGTCAAAGTTCAAATTATTATATAATAGTTTAACACGTCCCATTAAGTTAATTTATCAGGAACGCCACGATTTTATTGTGATGAAAGTTTTATAATAGAGTACTATTGGCCGCCTTTGATCCTTTATCAAAAAATGCACCCTATTACGAAACTTTTAACCATGCATCGGTCAATCAAGCCCTGTCCTCAGTTCAAAAACGAGCCTAAAATTTGTTGAAATTTTTTATTGATTGATCATGATGAGTATGTATTGTACTTTTTGTTTGTTAGTGCAACACATAAAGTCAGTATTTTGAAAAGCATTTGCAGAGAAGTTATCATTTCTTACATGTTTATTTATTTCGCAATGAAAGAAGGAGTGAAATTCACCATCTATAACTTTAAGGATGTACTTAGGTGAGGTTAGGTAAAAATTAAGAAATTAAGAAATTAAAATTGATACTATAAGCTGGTAGAGCATCAATTAGGGATAAAGATAACCTAAAAATATTAATAGGTCATGGACCTCCTTTTCGAGATATTTGAGATTTAAAAAATGGCGGGAAAAGGCTGACTCGGACTTTTACCTTATATTTGCATTGGTATTATTTGGGTCTCAAAACAAAAGAAAGAAAATCAAGAATCTTTTAAAATTTTGGTAAATAACCTTTCATGAGCTATTAAGTCTTATATGAAAAAATAAATGGGTGTTATGGGGCAAAATATTTTACATTGTATTGTATGGAAAAACACCAAGGAGTCCGAACATTTGACACATATTCCAAAACCTCACCTAAGTACATCCTTAAAAGGGCAAAAATAAAAAAAAAATAGTTTTAACACGGAAAGCAGTAATTTAAAGCTAATTTCTTTTATTTTTTTTCCAACTAAGACCATACATGTAGTGTCGAATGTGTACTTTTAGATTTACACATATATTTGTTTTACATATTTTCGAAAACGTGATTGTCTTATTATTGAAATTTGTTAAGATGGCACAAGACTTCAATTTTACAGATACATGTATTTGCAAGCTTTTAGTATTTATTATTAAACGATCTGTTGGACACCCATAAGCAATTTAAATCGCAGGGCAGTTTTAAACTCCATATTGGATTATAATTGATACACTCAAGTTACGACCTTTGTATACAGACCTTTATATTTAAAAAAACTTAGGGAAATTGGAATCTCAGATTTTAATAGATACCTAAACCATGGAAGTATAAATATTACTTCCATGCCTAGACAATGCATTTGGAAAGGTTCAGAGTTTGAATTTGAAAAGTATTCTTGATATCCATTCGTTAGGCTAGCATTAAAAGAACATAGCGTGAGATTATGGACCTAGTATATTTTTCCTTCCAATAAAATAGACTTGTGGTTAATTTTCACTTATGTTTTATATGTTGTACACTTGTATTGTGCATCTGTAAAATTCCATATCCTTTAAGTTTTGCTTTATCTAAATCTTGAACTCTGCTTTAATACAAAAGCCCAGTGTATACCAAATTGTATATGCCACATCTGCCTATATCATAGAAACTGTGATTGGTAAACAAACATAGCTGTAATAGTTACACAAAAGATTCCATTGAACCACATTTGCATCTTCCTTTTTATGATACTAAAAGATGAAGTATACATGTACATACAAAGACACATCATAACGATTTCTCGATTTCTACAGATTGGATTGCGATGCGATTGCCCATATATTACAACATTTCATAGATCCGTCACCCATTTTGTCTGAAAATGATAAACCACTTAAAAAAGGGACTAGTAAGCCAATATTTTGACTGTTACTTTTAAAAAAGTGTAAGCACTTAACAAATATGATATTCCATAAGGGGGACTGTTCCCCTGCCCCTCCTCCACTTTCTCGTCTTCTCACTGCATGTCGTAATCGAAATTTCGCTTCATTGGAGTCGGTGTTTACAAAGTCGTCTGCCGGTGAACATTAAAAACAAACCTGAATGATACAATGGCATACCTACTCTTGTATTAACTATATTAGTCAAGACCACCGAAATTAAAATGGTTTATTCAATATTTTGGGCAACAAATACAGTATATCTGTTCTTATGAATAGGCGCAAAATAGGGTTCTCCAAAAATCAGTATAAAAAAGTGAAGAAAAATGTTTGCGCACTTATGTCGTGCAAATGCATGGTTCAAACTAAAATAAAATCATTTTACCCGTAAGCGAAAAGAATCGTTACGGTAAATATATGATGAGTAATTGTTATCAAAGTTGTATAGAAATTTAACTTACATGTATGAGAATAAAAAAATTAAAAACTGAAAGCTGTCAAATTATAAATCGATTATCAAAGTCTATATATGAGTTAACGCACATCACCAGTATCAAAATATCGATGAACAATTAGTTGTTTGCTGGTTTTAGTGACACTTTCATTACGCTTGGCTTTCCATGACAATCAAGATTAATTTGTAGAGAAAGCCAGAGAAAACCACTGGCCTTCGATAAGAAAAAAAGTAACGTCTGTCTATTTTTAAAGATCTAAGCTGAACACACTTTGTCGACGAAAGCACCACAGTCACAGCCTCATTTTTGACACACTAGTGGGGGCCTTTTATAGCTGACTTTGCTGTATGGGCTCTGCTCATTGTTGAAGGCCGTACGATGTCCTATAGTTGTTAATTTCTGTGTCATTTAGGACTCTTGTGGAGAGTTGTCTCATTGACAATCATACCACATCAGATGTTGAACGGATGAGAAACGGACTCATACCGGACGTATAACGGATAAAACGGACGATGAACGGATCTGAAACGGATAAATGCCAATTGAATATTTCGCGTCAGAAATGCCAATTATTGGTATGTCAGATTTCTTAAGGTTCATGAATTCTTATTATTCATAATCGATCTTAGAGTATAGGCAAGTCTTCACAAGCAAGCAGCTCTTATTCAGGCCAGACACTGCCCTTTGGTGGAATTTTGAAGACCAAACCAAAACCAGTTACACAGAAACATTTTGAATATTTATGCGATTTACATGTATTGTTATTGTCGCCTTTGATTTTTCCGTATATCTTGTTCATCCGTTTTATACGGTACGCTTCCGTTAGGTGTCCGTTTTATGCGGTACTCGTCCGTTGGATGTACGTTCGACATCTGTTCTGTCCGGTACGTTTCCATTTCTCTTACGTTGCATATCCGTTGTGTGTCCGTTATGCATCCGTTACACTTCCGTTTTATTCGGTCAGTACATCAACGGACTCTAAACGGATAACAATTTTGTCAACGGACAACTTTTATTTTCATCCGTTAGGCGTCCGTTCGTGCTATCCGGTAAGGTGTGACCGAGGCTTTTGAAATGGATATGGTTTGTTGAATTGGTTCGTCCTAAATATATCTGTAATACTTGCCACTGAACGATGAAACGATCTATTAACCGTTCATAGGAATTGCAAAATTGTTCTCTTTCAACTGGGATTAAAATTAATTGAATTTTGATTATCAATATCATTTCCTGCGACCTGGGATGACCACGATATTGTTGGAGAGGGCCAGTAGACGATTTCGGGAAGAGAATATCAATTTTCCCCTTTTGCGAAGCCGGCTTTTTGTTTTATTTATCTAAAATTGTCTTTTTCCAGAGACATGTATATAACAAGGCCAGAAGACTCCTGTTATAATCCACTTCAAAGAATATCAAATGTTCGTTCTCATATAAACAAAAAAAAAATACATATTTATAGAGAAAATTGATTAAGATAGTTAGATAGCTGCGTAACATCAACAAATAGTTCACTCTAATTTTAATGCGAACGGTTTTAGAAGATACTCTGATTTACAATGTATGTAGACCGATACACTGAGTTGACATTTTAAAACAATGACTCCGTTAATAGTGCGAAAAAGAACCCAAATTGAATGCTTGTTATTATTACAAGACTTTGTCTTTGCTCATATAACTACAAATACTATTTGTAAAGTCTTTGGGTGTTTTTTTTTCTACTTGAACAAACCCTCAACCTCTAAGCCTGCATGTATATAGGACAATTACAAACTTTTTACCGTGAAACTACCAATGTGGTACAATTGTAATACAAGAAAAAAAATCTAGAGTTAAATAGAACTTAAATCAAAAGCAACATGCAACTGTTGCATAGGATAATTCAAGTAAAACTACTAACTTTCATAACTGCCCTTTCA
This sequence comes from Mytilus galloprovincialis, assembly GCA_037788925.1. Classification (NCBI taxonomy): domain Eukaryota; kingdom Metazoa; phylum Mollusca; class Bivalvia; order Mytilida; family Mytilidae; genus Mytilus; species Mytilus galloprovincialis. The sequence goes on along the minus strand of CM075333.1, from coordinate 39,233,804 downwards.
AAGAATGTAGGCATATTGTGTTTGCCATTTTACCTGTGTGGAAGTTCTTGTAAAAAAACTTTCTTTTGAAGAAGACCTACGACATACGATGATGTTGGGCTTGTCATCATGACAAAATGTATATTACCTTTAAGTTCGGTCTCAATGTCAAAATATCGATGTTGGATTATTCGTATTGATGTTACCTATCAGAATAAAGTCCTTTGATCCGACCTTTTTGATTTGTTGTTAAATGAGTCAGTGTATTTTTTTGTCAATCGTAATTTTTATTGAAATATTCTTTACAAAGCACAAAAATGTCAGTATTCACCTCAGAAACTAACAAAACCTTTAAATAGACTTATTAAGAAGGGATATAGTTACGATACTGTTGTCAAGTCATTAAAGATTGCATATTTTGGCGTTAATATTGATTCACGTATAGGGTCTTTGCATCGGAACTAAACACATTTATTCAAAAACCAGTTGTTGGCATGACACGGGTTATGTTATTCTCATATATGTTATGATAGTATTATACTAAACCCCTAACGGGAAGGATTGTGCCTGATATTCATATGATGAAATCGTAATCTTTCAATCAGTTTAAGGGTTGAGTTCTCATAAACATGTTTAACCCCACCACATTCTTGCGCCTGTCCCAAGTCAGGAGCCTCTGACCTTTGTTAGTCTTGTATTATTTTAATTTTAGTTTCTTGTGTACAATTTGGAAATTAGTATGGCGTTCATTATCACTGAACTAGAATATATTTGTTTAGGGGCCAGCTGAAGGAAGCCTCCGGGTGCGGGAATTTCTCGCTACATTAATTGAAGACCTGTTTGTGACCTTCTGCTGTTGTTTTTTCTATGGTGGGGTTGTGGTCTCTTTGACACATTCCCCATTTCAATTCTCAATTTTATTATGCATGATATTGGTTCTCAAAAAAAAAAGTTCTCGGTTTCGAACTTTATGTTCGTGTGACATTAAATAAAAAAACAAAGATAGATTTCAGTATTGAAAATAAGATAGTTTTCATACAATAACAACTTGAACTAATTTTAGCCAGATTATCAAATTCTGTGATATATACACCTGGGTGTAGAGAATATACGGAGAAATGCAGAACGTCAAAATGTAATAAAGGGATGGAAATTGTGTTTCGTCATCGGTTGTTATAAACTGACTACTAAAACTTTCAAATAGTTCTGCAAGTTTGTCTAGTTTTCATTTATGAAACAAAAACATTCACAGCTCGACTTTCGTATGTGATTAAAAAAAAAGAAAAAAGGAGCGGGTGCTCTCCCCCCCCCCCCCCCCAGAATATTAAATGGTCGTCCCCTTATTCATGAAACACGTTTCGTCATTGTTTTTTTTTCTTAGCTTTATGAGAGAAGTAAGCGGTCTATTTCTTATATATATATTATAAGTACGTCTCAACCAGTGACAACTCTACAACAGTAGGATGGTGATACATGGCTGTGTACATTCTGTATATACAACTCGTCTAAACATCAACCCAACAATGTAAGATCTGTAAATTTGCTTTCGCAAACTTTTTGTTCTTCCCTCGCCGGGATTTCAACCCATGCTACTGAGATATATATGCATATATTTGTTTTTAAACCAACGTGTTTTATACGTTCAGACAGGATCTACACATTTTTCAATTACGATGTAAAATTAAGTCATATTCTGATCAGTACACAATATAGTATACTGCTTTGTGATTCGTCTGCAACACTATTTTCAAGAATTTGGTTTGATACAGTCGGTGATCGAATATATATACGATTTTTCACATTTGCAGAGAGTATACTAGCCTAAGATTTCAGTTCAATAGAGTAGATATAGGCTTTAAGATTAAGTTCTAAATAGTTAAAAACCCAAAAAGGGTACGGTAAACTGTCGAAGCAGTTAACATTTTAGTACTATAAGGCTTGGTTATAGCACTAGGATTAACCTAGCACTGCTTTCGTGTTTAGAGTATAACGCAAATCTAGGCAATGCCCAGGAATGTGTAAATAGTACTAAATACGCAATAAAGCATTGTGAAGTCAGAAGTCATATCAGTGAAATTATTCTGATTCTACTTCAAAATATATAGATTGAACATAGCGCCTTCTCACGCGTTAGAACCGTTTTATCAGAAGTATGCGAGTTTTCAGATTGAGGTTATAACGCAAACATCTTTATTTTAATTATTCATTAAGTTTTGTATATATGTCCGTCTGTCATTCATTTCGGATGTGATTTACTAGTAGATAAAAAAAGAAACATACATACAAGGCCAAATCATTATAATAAATATGCATAGGAATAATGGAATAATTGAAGTGCAATTATACATAAATTAAGACTGATTTGTGCATCAGAAAAGTATATAATTTAACAAGAAAATAGATATAGTATATAGTCATATTAAAATTGAAAGATCAAAAATAATGTCATACAATTGTGAAACCTCCAAGTCGAATAGACAAAATGATCTTTCTGCTTTAAAATGAATTATTAATAAGGAAACATTTTTTTTAAATCTCAGAATATGATCAAGATTCTTTGATAGAAAGTCATTGAATTTTCATTTCAATATAATGAAGTATTTTTAAGATGCTTGGGTAGCAATTTGAATAGAGAGAACATAATTTTATTAATAAAACATCTTCATTCTATACATTTATTTCCAAAGGGTAGCTTGTTTGAATGTAACCTACTTTACACAGTTCTCAAACGAGAGCTTACTTTGGAAGTATATTTATATTCGGTTATAGCTATATTAGCAGGGTTGATTTTTTTCTTAGGTATAACCTCAATTTACTCAATTTTCTTTGTAATATATATACTAGTAGTAACTTGGATGTCGTTTTTGGGGACCTTTATAGTTTGTTGTTTAGTGTGAGCCAATTCTCCGTGTTGAAGACCGTAATTCGGCCTATGATGGTTTACTTTTACGAATAGTGACTTAGATGGGGAGTTTTCTTATTGGCACTCATACCACATCTTCTTACATTATTCTGCTCATTATTAGTCATTGATATGATCTAATTATTCAAGCACTTTACTTTGCAATTACTACAAAGGTGATCAATTTTATTATATCCAGCCTCCTCCATTAAAAGCTACTGTTTCCTCTGAATCTTAAATAAGAAATAAGATAAAACAAATGTTTGCGTTATAACGCAAAGGTTTGCGTTATAAAATGTTTGCGTTATAACGCAAAAGGTTTGCGTTATAACGCAAAGGTTTGCGTTATAACGCAAAAGGTTTGCGTTATAACGCAAAGGTTTGCGTTATAACGCAAACATAGGAAGAAAAATAAAAAAAAAAAAATGTGTGGCGCTAATACGCTTCCGTATAAAAGTGTTACCCTTGTCCGTCCTTAAATATGTATTCGTACGTCCCATCAATTAGTTTCCGCTCTCAAACACAGATCAAGTGCGAATTTTCGTGGTGTCACTTTTACCGTTCTTGAGTAATGACTCTTTATAACGTTATATGTAAGCTGGGTCATTATCTGTGTCAACTGGACACGTTCTCCGTTTATTTGGTTAGATTCAGTAGTTCACAGAAGGTCTGAGTAAAATTATATATGTAAAATACCTACATGGAAATAAATCAGTTGGATTCATTGTTTAGCAAGATGGTTAGAGCTCAGATAGACAAGGTTAATAGCTGTGGCGGAGCTTGAAGAGAGCGTAAAAAAACGAAGAAATTTTGCAGTTTGAAAAATGACCGGAAACACACTACCTTAATTGAATACACACAGGTATTCCACTACACTAACCCACTAGACTCTACCATACTAGCATATTACACTATGTATATATACTAAGGTAATCACACACCTGAAACTTACAAACAAACCAACAACTTTGGGTACATACACACAGGAAACACGATAAAATATTATAACGTAAACACATTTTATGTTAAGCTAGGTTCACACTGTCGATCAGATCAACTCGATGATTCCGATAGTCCAAATTTCCACGACCAAGCGTGACCAAATTCTTGATCGGGCCTTTTTATGACTCCTACCCGACTTCTACCCGACTGCTATATCCGACTGTACTCAACCTTAACCCGATCATTCACGACTCCTTATCGACTCTATCACGACTCAAACCAGACTACTTATTGAATACATATTCGATGATTCCGACGAATTCACGATCTCTACACGATCTTTACACCACTAGCTAGACCAAATCAACTATACTCGATCTCAACAAGATCTCGGCCAGACCAGATCGACTTGATCGTATAGGGTTCGTAGGGATAGTCGGCTATTAGTCGGGTTTGTATAATTTCAGTATAAAAACATCTGATTTTTTTATATCACCCACTGCAGCTGAAGGAGCATAAAAGTGTTACCCTTGTCCGTCCTTAAATATGTATTCGTACGTCCCATCAATTAGTTTCCGCTCTCAAACACAGATCAAGTGCGAATTTTCGTGGTGTCACTTTTATCGTTCTTGAGTAATGACTCTTTATAACGTTATATTTAAACTGGGTCATTATTTGTGTCAAATGGACACGTTCTCCGTTTATTTGGTTAAATTCAGTAGTTCACAGAAGGTCTGAGTAAAATTATACATGTAATAAAATTAACGGTACCAATTTTCTTGCACCAGATGCGCATTTCGACAATACAAAATATCTACATTGAAATAAATCAGTTGGATTCATTGTTTAGCAAGATGGTTAGAGCTCAGATAGACAAGGTTAATAGCTGTGGCGGAGCTTGAAGAGAGCGTAAAAAAACGAAGAAATTTTGCAGTTTGAAAAATGACCGGAAACACACTACCTTAATTGAATACACACAGGTATTCCACTACACTAACCCACTAGACTCTACCATACTAGCAGATTACACTATGTATATATACTAAGGTAATCACACACGTAATCACACACCTGAAACTTACAAACAAACCAACAACTTTGGGTACATACACACAGGAAACACGATAAAATATTATAACGTAAACACATTTTATGTTAAGCTAGGTTCACACTGCCGATCAGATCAACTCGATGATTCCGATAGTCCAAATTTCCACGACCAAGCGTGACCAAATTCTTGATCGGCACTTTTTACGACTCCTACCCGACTTCTACAGGACTGCTATATCCGACTGTACTTAACCTTAACCCGATCATTCACGACTCCTTAACCACTCTGTCACGACTCAAACCAGACTACTTATTGAATACATATTCGATGATTCCGACGAACTCACGATCTCTACACGATCTTTACACCACTAGCTAGACCAAATCAACTATACTCGATCTCAACAAGATCTCGGCCAGACCAGATCGACTTGATCGTATAGGGGTCGTAAGGATAGTCGGCTATTGGTCGGGTTTGTACAATTTCAGTATAAAAAACATCTGATTTTTTTTATATCACCCGCTGCAGCGGAAGGAGGCATAAAAGTGTTACCCTTGTCCGTCCTTAAATATGTATTCGTTCGTCCCATCAATTAGTTTCCGCTCTCAAACACAGATCAAGTGCGAATTTTCGTGGTGTCACTTTTACCGTTCTTGAGTAATGACTCTTTATAACGTTATATGTAAGCTGGGTCATTATCTGTGTCAAATGGACACGTTCTCCGTTTATTTGGCTAGATTCAGTAGTTCACAGAAGGTCTGAGTAAAATTATACATGTAAAATATCTACATGGAAATAACTCAGTTGGATTTATTGTTTAGCAAGATTGTTAGCGCTCAGATAGACAAGGTTAATAGCTATGGCGGAGCTTGAAGAGAGCGTAAAAAAACGAAGAAATTTTGCAGTTTGAAAAATGACCGGAAACACACTACCTTAATTGAATACACACAGGTATTCCACTACACTAACCCACTAGACTCCACCATACTAGCAGATTACACTATGTATACATACTAAGGTAATCACACACCTGAAACTTACAAACAAACCAACAACTTTGGGTACATACACACAGGAAACACGAAAAATATTATAACGTAAACACATTTTATGTTAAGCTAGGTTATCACTGCCGATCAGATCAACTCGATGATTCCGATTGTCCAAATTCCACGACCAAGCGTAGCCAAATTCTTGATCGGGCCTTTTTACGACTCCTACCCGACTTCTACCCGACTGCTATATCCGCTGTACTCAACCTTAACCCGATCATTCACGACTCCTTAACGACTCTGTCATGACTCAAACCAGACTACTTATTGAATACATATTCGATGATTCCGACGAATTCACGTTCTCTACACGATCTTTACACCACTAGCTAGACCAAATCAACTATACTCGATCTCAACAAGATCTCGGCCAGACCAGATCGACTTGATCGTATAGGGGTCGTAAGGATAGTCGGCTATTGGTCGGGTTTGTACAATTTCAGTATAAAAACATCTGATTTTTTTATATCACCCGCTGCAGCGGAAGGAGGCATCAAAGTGTTACCCTTGTCCGTCCTTAAATATGTATTCGTACGTCCCATCAATTAGTTTCCGCTCTCAAACACAGATCAAGTGCGAATTTTCGTGGTGTCTCTTTTACCGTTCTCGAGTAATGACTCTTTATAACGTTATATGTAAGCTGGGTAATTATCTGTGTCAAATGGACACGTTCTCCGTTTATTTGGTTAGATTCAGTAGTTCACAGAAGGTCTGAGTAAAATTATACATGTAAAATATCTACATGGAAATAAATCAGTTGGATTCATTGTTTAGCAAGATGGTTAGCGCTCAGATAGACAAGGTTAATAGCTGTGGCGGAGTTTGAAGAGAGCGTAAAAAAACGAAGAAATTTTGCAGTTTGAAAATTGACCGGAAACACACTACCTTTATTGATTTACACACAGGTATTCCACTACACTAACCCACTAGACTCCACCATACTAGCAGATTACACTATGTATATATACTAAGGTAATCACACACCTGAACCTTACAAACAAACCAACAACTTTGGGTACATACACACAGGAAACACGAAAAATAATATAACGTAAACACATTTTATGTTAAGCTAGGTTATCACTGCCGATCAGATCAACTCGATGATTCCGATAGTCCAAATTCCACGACCAAGCGTAGCCAAATTCTTGATCGGGCCTTTTTACGACTACTACCCGACTTCTACCCGACTGCTATATCCGACTGTACTCAATCTTAACTCGATCATTCACGACTCCTTAAAGACTCTGTCACGACTCAAACTAGACTACTTATTGAATACATATTCGATGATTCCGACGAATTCACGTTCTCTACACGATCTTTACACCACTAGCTAGACCAAATCAACTATCATACTCGATCTCAACAAGATCTCGGCCAGACCAGATCGACTTGATCGTATAGGGGTCGTAGGGATAGTCGGCTATTCGTCGGGTTTGTACAATTTCAGTATAAAAACATCTGATTATTTTATATCACCCACTGCAGCGGAAGGAGGCATAAAAGTGTTACCCTTGTCCGTCCTTAAATATGTATTCGTACGTCCCATCAATTAGTTTCCGCTCTCAAACACAGATCAAGTGCGAATTTTCGTGGTGTCACTTTTACCGTTCTTGAGTAATGACTCTTTATAACGTTATATGTAAGCTGGGTCATTATCTGTGTCAAATGGACACGTTCTCCGTTTATTTGGTTAGATGCAGTAGTTCACAGAAGGTCTGAGTAAATTTATACATGTAAAATATCTACATGGAAATAAATCAGTTGGATTCATTGTTTAGCAAAAAGGTTAGAGCTCAGATAGACAAGGTTAATAGCTGTGGCGGAGGTTGAAGAGAGCGTAAAAAAACGAAGAAATTTTGCAGTTTGAAAAATGACCGGAAACACACTACCTTAATTGAATACATACAGGTATTCCACTACACTAACCCACTAGACTCTACCATACTAGCAGATTACACTATGTATATATACTAAGGTTATCACACACCTGAAACTTACAAACAAACCAACAACTTTGGGTACATATACACAGGAAACACGAAAAATATTATACCGTAAACACATTTTATGTTAAGCTAGGTTCACACTGCCGATCAGATCAACTCGATGATTCCGATAGTCCAAATTTCCACGACCAAGTGTGACCAAATTCTTGATCGGGCCTTTTTACGACTCCTACCCGACTTCTATATCCGACTGTACTCAACCTTAACCCTATCATTCACGACTCCTTAACGACTCTATCACGACTCAAACTAGACTACTTATTGAATACATATTCGATGATTCCGACGAATTCACGATCTCTACACGATCTCTATACCACTAGCTAGACCAAAACAACTATACTCGATCTCAACAAGATCTCGGCCAGACCAGATCGACTTGATCGTATAGGGGTCGTAGGGATAGTCGGCTATTTGTCGGGTTTGTACAATTTCAGTATAAAAACATCTTTTTATATAACCCGCTGCAGCGGAAGGAGGCATCAAAGTGTTACCCTTGTCCGTCATTAAATATGTATTCGTACGTCCCATCAATTAGTTTCCGCTCTCAAACACAGATCAAGTGCGAATTTTCGTGGTGTCACTTTTACCGTTCTTGAGTAATGACTCTTTATAACGTTATATGTAAGCTGGGTCATTATCTGTGTCAAATGGACACGTTCTCCGATTATTTGGTTCGATTCAGTAGTTCACAGAAGGTCTGAGTAAAATTATACATGTAAAATATCTACATGGAAATAAATCAGTTGGATTCATTGTTTAGCGAGATGGTTAGCGCTCAGATAGACAAGGTTAATAGCTGTGGCGGAGCTTGAAGAGAGCGTAAAAAAAACGAAGAAATTTTGCAGTTTGAAAAATGACCGGAAACACACTACCTTAATTGAATACACCCATGTATTCCACTACACTAACCCACTAGACTCTACCATACTAGCAGATTACACTATGTATATATACTAAGGTAATCACACACCTGAAACTTACAAACAAACCAACAACTTTGGGTACATACACACAGGAAACACGATAAAATATTATAACGTCAACACATTTTATGTTAAGCTTGTTCACACTGCCGATCAGATCAACTCGACGATTCCGATAGTCCAAATTTCCACGACCAAGCGTAGCCAAATTCTTGATCGGGCCTTTTTACGACTCCCACCCGACTTCTATATCCGACTGCTATATCCGACTGTACTCTACCTTAACCCGATCATTCACGACTCCTTAACGACTTTATCACGACTCAAACCAGACTACTTATTGAATTACATATTCGATGATTCCGACGAATTCACGATCTCTACACGATCTTTATACCACTAGCTAGACCAAATCAATTATACTTGATCTCAACAAGATCTCGGCCAGACCAGATCGACTTGATCGTATAGGGGTCGTAGGGATAGTCGGCTATTCGTCGGGTTTGTACAATTTCAGTATAAAAACATCTGATTATTTTATATCACCCACTGCAGCGGAAGGAGGCATACAAGTGTTACCCTTGTCCGTCCTTAAATATGTATTCGTACGTCCCATAAATTAGTTTCCGCTCTCAAACACAGATCAAGTGCGAATTTTCGTGGTGTCACTTTTACCGTTCTTGAGTAATGACTCTTTATAACGTTATATGTAAACTGGGTCATTATCTGTGTCAAATGGACACGTTCTCCGTTTATTTGGTTAGATTCAGTAGTTCACAGAAGGTCTGAGTAAAATTATATATGTAAAATATCTACATGGAAATAAATCAGTTGGATTCATTGTTTAGCAAAAAGGTTAGAGCTCAGATAGACAAGGTTAATAGCTGTGGCGGAGGTTGAAGAGAGTGTAAAAAACGAAGTAATTTTGCAGTTTGAAAAATGACCGGAAACACACTACCTTAATTGAATACACACAGGTTTTCCACTACACTAACCCACTCGACTCTACCATACTAGCAGATTACACTATGTATATATACTAAGGTTATCACACACCTGAAACTTACAAACAAGCCAACAACTTTGGGTACATATAGACAGAAAACACGAAAAATATTATAACGTAAAGACATTTTATGTTAAGCTAGGTTCACACTGCCGATCAGATCAACTCGATGATTCCAATAGTCCAAATTTCCACGACCAAGCGTGACCAAATTCTTGATCGGGCCTTTTTACGACTCCTACCCGACTTCTATATCCGACTGTACTCAACCTTAACCCTATCATTCACGACTCCTTAACGACTCTATCACGACTCAAACTAGACTACTTATTGAATACATATTCGATGATTCCGACGAATTCACGATCTCTACACGATCTCTATACCACTAGCTAGACCAAATCAACTATACTCGATCTCAACAAGATCTCGGCCAGACCAGATCGACTTGATCGTATAGGGGTCGTAGGGATAGTCGGCTATTGGTCGGGTTTGTACAATTTCAGTATAAAAACATCTGATTTTCTTTATATAACCCGCTGCAGCGGAAGGAGGCATCAAAGTGTTACCCTTGTCAGTCCTTAAATATATATTCGTACGTCCCATCAATTAGTTTCCGCTCTCAAACACAGATCAAGTGCGAATTTTTGTGGTGTCACTTTTACCGTTCTTGAGTAATGACTCTTTATAACGTTATATGTAAGCTGGGTCATTATCTGTGTCAAATGGACACGTTCTCCGATTATTTGGTTCGATTCAGTAGTTCACAGAAGGTCTGAGTAAAATTATACATGTAAAATATCTACATGGAAATAAATCAGTTGGATTCATTGTTTAGCGAGATGGTTAGCGCTCAGATAGACAAGGTTAATAGCTGTGGCGGAGCTTGAAGAGAGCGTAAAAAAACGAAGAAATTTTGCAGTTTGAAAAATGACCGGAAACACACTACCTTAATTGAATACACCCATGTATTCCACTACACTAACCCACTAGACTCTACCATACTAGCAGATTACACTATGTATATATACTAAGGTAATCACACACCTGAAACTTACAAACAAACCAACAACTTTGGGTACATACACACAGGAAACACGATAAAATATTATAACGTCAACACATTTTATGTTAAGCTTGTTCACACTGCCGATCAGATCAACTCGACGATTCCGATAGTCCAAATTTCCACGACCAAGCGTAGCCAAATTCTTGATCGGGCCTTTTTACGACTCCCACCCGACTTCTATATCCGACTGCTATATCCGACTGTACTCTACCTTAACCCGATCATTCACGACTCCTTAACGACTTTATCACGACTCAAACCAGACTACTTATTGAATTACATATTCGATGATTCCGACGAATTCACGATCTCTACACGATCTTTATACCACTAGCTAGACCAAATCAATTATACTTGATCTCAACAAGATCTCGGCCAGACCAGATCGACTTGATCGTATAGGGGTCGTAGGGATAGTCGGCTATTCGTCGGGTTTGTACAATTTCAGTATAAAAACATCTGATTATTTTATATCACCCACTGCAGCGGAAGGAGGCATACAAGTGTTACCCTTGTCCGTCCTTAAATATGTATTCGTACGTCCCATAAATTAGTTTCCGCTCTCAAACACAGATCAAGTGCGAATTTTCGTGGTGTCACTTTTACCGTTCTTGAGTAATGACTCTTTATAACGTTATATGTAAACTGGGTCATTATCTGTGTCAAATGGACACGTTCTCCGTTTATTTGGTTAGATTCAGTAGTTCACAGAAGGTCTGAGTAAAATTATATATGTAAAATATCTACATGGAAATAAATCAGTTGGATTCATTGTTTAGCAAAAAGGTTAGAGCTCAGATAGACAAGGTTAATAGCTGTGGCGGAGGTTGAAGAGAGTGTAAAAAACGAAGTAATTTTGCAGTTTGAAAAATGACCGGAAACACACTACCTTAATTGAATACACACAGGTTTTCCACTACACTAACCCACTCGACTCTACCATACTAGCAGATTACACTATGTATATATACTAAGGTTATCACACACCTGAAACTTACAAACAAGCCAACAACTTTGGGTACATATAGACAGAAAACACGAAAAATATTATAACGTAAAGACATTTTATGTTAAGCTAGGTTCACACTGCCGATCAGATCAACTCGATGATTCCAATAGTCCAAATTTCCACGACCAAGCGTGACCAAATTCTTGATCGGGCCTTTTTACGACTCCTACCCGACTTCTATATCCGACTGTACTCAACCTTAACCCTATCATTCACGACTCCTTAACGACTCTATCACGACTCAAACTAGACTACTTATTGAATACATATTCGATGATTCCGACGAATTCACGATCTCTACACGATCTCTATACCACTAGCTAGACCAAATCAACTATACTCGATCTCAACAAGATCGCGGCCAGACCAGATCGACTTGATCGTATAGGGGTCGTAGGGATAGTCGGCTATTGGTCGGGTTTGTACAATTTCAGTATAAAAACATCTGATTTTCTTTATATAACCCGCTGCAGCGGAAGGAGGCATCAAAGTGTTACCCTTGTCAGTCCTTAAATATATATTCGTACGTCCCATCAATTAGTTTCCGCTCTCAAACACAGATCAAGTGCGAATTTTTGTGGTGTCACTTTTACCGTTCTTGAGTAATGACTCTTTATAACGTTATATGTAAGCTGGGTCATTATCTGTGTCAAATGGACACGTTCTCCGATTATTTGGTTCGATTCAGTAGTTCACAGAAGGTCTGAGTAAAATTATACATGTAAAATATCTACATGGAAATAAATCAGTTGGATTCATTGTTTAGCAAGATGGTTAGCGCTCAGATAGACAAGGTTAATAGCTGTGGCGGAGCTTGAAGAGAGCGTAACAAAACGAAGAAATTTTGCAGTTTGAAAAATGACCGGAAACACACTACCTAAATTGAATACACCCATGTATTCCACTACACTAACCCACTAGATTCTACCATACTAGCAGATTACACTATGTATATATACTAAGGTAATCACACACCTGAAACTTACAAACAAACCAACAACTTTGGGTACATACACACAGGAAACACGATAAAATATTATAACGTCAACACATTTTATGTTAAGCTAGGTTCACACTGCCGATCAGATCAACTCAACGATTCCGATAGTCCAAATTTCCACGACCAAGCGTGACCAAATTCTTGATCGGGCCTTTTTACGACTCCTACCCGACTTCTACCCGACTGCTATATCCGACTGTACTCAACCTTAACCCGATCATTCACGACTCCTTAACGACTGTGACACGACTCAAACCAGACTACTTATTGAATACATATTCGATGATTCCGACGAATTCACGATCTCTACACGATCTTTACACCACTAGCTAGACCAAATCAACTATAATACTCGATCTCAACAAGATCTCGGCCAGACCAGATCGACTTGATCGTATAGGGGTCGTAGGGATAGTCGGCTATTGGTCGGGTTTGTACAATTTCAGTATAAAAACATCTGATTTTTTTTATATAACCTGCTGCAGCGGAAGGAGGCATAAAAGTGTTATCCTTGTCCGTCCTTAAATATGTATTCGTACGTCCCATCCATTAGTTTCCGCTCTCAAGCACAGATCAAGTGCGAATTTTCGTGGTGTCACTTTTACCGTTCTTGAGTTATGACTCTTTATAACGTTATATGTAAGCTGGGTAATTATCTGTGTCAAATGGACACGTTCTCCGTTTATTTGGTTCAATTCAGTAGTTCACAGAAGGTCTGAGTAAAATTATACAAAAAGTTATGTAAAATATCTACATTGAAAGAAATCAGTTGGATTCATTGTTTAGCAAGATGGTTAGCGCTCAGATAGACAAGGCTAATAGCTGTGGCGGAGCTTGAAGAGAGCGTAAAAAACGAAGAAATTTTGCAGTTTGAAAAATGACCGGAAACACACTACCTTAATTGAATACACACAGGTATTCCACTACACTAACCCACTAGACTCTATCATACTAGCAGATTACACTATGTATATATACTAAGGTTATCACACACCTGAATCTTACAAACAAACCAACAACTTTGGGTACATATACACAGGAAACACGAAAAATATTATAACGTAAACACTTTTTATGTTAAGATAGATTCACACTGCCGATCAGATCAACTCGATGATTTCGATAGTCCAAATTTCCAGAACCAAGCGTGACCAAATTTTTGATCGGGCCTTTTTACGACTCCTACCCGACTTCTATATCCGACTGTACTCAACCTTAATCCTATCATTCACGACTCCTTAACGACTCTATCACGACTCAAACTAGACTACTTATTGAATACATATTCGATGATTCCGACGAATTCACGATCTCTACACGATCTCTATACCACTAGCTAGACCAAATCAACTATACTCGATCTCAACAAGATCTCAGCCAGACCAGATCGACTTGATCGTATAGGGGTCGTAGGGATAGTCGGCTATTGGTCGGGTTTGTACAATTTCAGTATAAAAACATCTGATTTTTTTTATATAACCCGCTGCAGCGGAAGGAGGCATCAAAGTGTTACCCTTGTCCGTCCTTAAATATGTATTCGTACGTCCCATCAATTAGTATCCGCTCTTAAACATAGATCAAGTGCGAATTTTCGTGGTGTCACTTTTACCGTTCTTGAGTAATGACTCTTTATAACGTTATATGTCAGCTGGGTCATTATCTGTGTCAACTGAACACGTTCTCCGATTATTTGGTTCGATTCAGTAGTTCACAGAAGGTCTGAGTAAAATTATACATGTAAAATATCTACATGGAAATAAATCAGTTGGATTCATTGTTTAGCAAGATGGTTAGCGCTCAGATAGACAGGTTAATAGCTGTGGCGGAGCTTGAAGAGAGCGTAAAAAAACGAAGAAATTTTGCAGTTTGAAAAATGACCGGAAACACACTACCTTAATTGAATACACCCATGTATTCCACTACACTAACCCACTAGACTCTACCATACTAGCAGATTACACTATGTATATATACTAAGGTAATCACACACCTGAAACTTACAAACAAACTAACAACTTTGGGTACATACACACAGGAAACACGATAAAATATTATAACGTAAACACATTTTATGTTAAGCTAGGTTCACACTGACGATCAGATCAACTGGACCATTCCGATAGGCCAAATTTCCACGACCAAGCGTAGCCAAATTCTTGATCGGGCCTTTTTACGACTCCTACCCGACTTCTACCCGACTGCTATATCCAACTGTACTCAACCTTAACCCGATCATTCACGACTCCTTAACGACTCTGTCACGACTCAAACCAGACTACTTATTGAATACATATTCGATGATTCCGACGAATTCACGATCTCTACACGATCTTTACACCACTAGCTAGACCAAATCAACTATGCTCGATTTCAACAAGATCTCGGCCAGATCAGATCGGCTATTGGTCGGGTTTGTACAATTTCAGTAGAAAAGCATCTGATTTTTTTTAATATTACCTGCTGCAGCGGAAGGAGGCATAAAAGTGTTACCCTTGTCCGTCCTTAAATATGTATTCGTACGTCCCATCAATTAGTTTCCGCTCTCAAACACAGATCAAGTGCGAATTTTCGTGGTGTTACTTTTGCCGTTCTTGAGTTATGACTCTTCATAACGTTATATGTAAGCTGGGTCATTATCTGTGTCAAATGGACACGTTCTTCGTTTATTTGGTTAAATTCAGTAGTTCACAGAAGGTCTGAGTAAAATTATACATGTAAAATATCTACATGGAAATAAATCAGTTTGATTCATTGTTTAGCAAGATGGTTAGCGCTCAGATAGACAAGGCTAATAGCTGTGGCGGAGCTTGAAGAGAACGTAAAAAACGAAGAAATTTTGCAGTTTGAAAAATTACCGGAAACACACTACCTTAATTGAATACACACAGGTATTCCACTACACTAACCCACTAGACTCCACCATACTAGCAGATTACACTATATATATATACTAAGGTAATCACACACCTGAAACTTACAAACAAACCAACAACTTTGGGTACATACACACAGGAAACACGAAAAATATTATAATGCAAACACATTTTATGTTAAGATAGGTTCACACTGCCGATCAGATCAACTCGATGATTCCGATAGTCCAAATTTCCACGACCAAGCGTAGCCAAATTCTTGATCGGGCCTTTTTACGACTCCTACCCGACTTCTACCTGACTGCTATATCCGACTGTACTCAACCTTAACCCGATCATTCACGACTCCTTAACGACTGTGACACGACTCAAACCAGACTACTTATTGAATACATATTCGATGATTCCGTCGAATTCACGTTCTCTACACGATCTCTATACCACTAGCTAGACCAAATCAACTATAATACTCGATCTCAACAAGATCTCGGCCAGACCAGATCGACTTGATCGTATAGGGGTCGTAGGGATAGTCGGCTATTGGTCGGGTTTGTACAATTTCAGTATAAAAACATCTGATTTTTTTATATCACCCGCTGCAGCGGAAGGAGGCATACAAGTGTTACCCTTGTCCGTCCTTAAATATGTATTCGTACGTCCCATCAATTAGTTTCCGCTCTCAAACACAGATCAAGTGCGAATTTTCGTGGTGTCACTTTTACCGTTCTTGAGTAATGACTCTTTATAACGTTATATGTAAGCTGGGTCATTATCTGTGTCAAATGGACACGTTCTCCGTTTATTTGGTTAAATTCAGTAGTTTACAGAAGGTCTGAGTAAAATTATACATGTAAAATATCTACATTGAAATAAATCAGTTGGTTTCATTGTTTTAGCAAGATAGTTAGAGCTCAGATAGACAAGGTTAATAGCTGTGGCGGAGCTTGAAGAGATCGTAAAAAAACGAAGAAATTTTGCAGTTTGAAAAATGACCGGAAACACACTACTTTAATTGAATACACACAGGTATTCCACTACACTTACCTACTAGACTCTACCATACTAGCAGATTACACTATGTATATATACTAAGTTAATCACACACCTAGCTGAATCTTACAAACAAACCAACAACTTTGAGCACCTACACACAGGAAACACGATAAAATATTATAACGTAAACACATTTTATTTTAAGCTAGGTTCACCATGCCGATCAGATCAACTCGATGATTCCGATAGTCCAAATTTCCACGACCAAGCGTGACCAAATTCTTGATCGGGCCTTTTTACGACTCCTACCCGACTTCTACCCGACTGCTATATCCGACTGTACTCAACCTTAACCCGATCATGCACAACTCCTTAACGACTCTATCACGACTCAAACCAGACTACTTATTGAATACATATTCGATGATTCCGACGAATTCACGATCTCTACACGATCTTTACACCACTAGCTAGACCAAATCAACTATACTCGATCAGATCGGCTATTGGTCGGGTTTGTACAATTTCAGTATAAAAAAACATCTGATTTTTTTTATATCACCCGCTGCAGCGGAAGGAGACATAAAAGTGTTACCCTTGTCCGTCATTAAATATGTATTCGTACGTCCCATCAATTAGTTTCCGCTCTCAAACACAGATCAAGTGCGAATTTTCGTGGTGTCACTTTTACCGTTCTTGAGTAATGACTCTTTATAACGTTATATGTAAGCTGGGTCATTATCTGTGTCAAATGGACACGTTCTCCGTTTATTTGGTTAGATTCAGTAGTTCACAGAAGGTCTGAGTAAAATTATACATGTAAAATATCTACATGGAAATAAATCAGTTGAATTCATTGTTTAGCAAGATGGTTAGCGCTCAGATAGACAAGGTTAATAGCTGTGGCGGAGCTTGAAGAGAGCGTAAAAATGAAGAAATTTTGCAGTTTGAAAAATGACCGGAAACACACTACCTTAATTAAATACACACATGTATTCCACTACACTAACCCACTAGACTCCACCATACTAGCAGAGTACACTATGTATATATACTAAGGTTATCACACACCTGAAACTTACAAACAAACCAACAACTTTGGGTACATACACACAGGAAACACAATAAAATATTATAACGTAAACACATTTTCTGTTAAGCTAGGTTCACACTGCCGATCAGATCAACTCGATGATTCCGATAGTCCAAATTTCCACGACCAAGCGTGACCAAATTCTTGATCGGGCCTTTTTACGACTCCTACCCGACTTCTACCCGACTGCTATATCCAACTGTACTCAACCTTAACCCGATCATTCACGACTCCTTAACGACTCTGTCACGACTCAAACCAGACTACTTATTGAATACATATTCGATGATTCCGACGAATTCACGATCTCTACACGATCTTTACACTACTAGCTAGACCAAATCAACTATACTCGATCTCAACAAGATCTCGGCCAGACCAGATCGACTTGATCGTATAGGGGTCGTAGGGATAGTCGGCTATTGGTCGGGTTTGTACAATTTTTTAGTATAAAAACATCTGATTTTTTTTATATAACCCGCTGCAGCGGAAGGAGACATAAAAGTGTTACCCTTGTCCGTCCTTAAATATGTATTCGTACGTCCCATCAATTAGTTTCCGCTCTCAAACACAGATCAAGTGCGAATTTTCGTGGTGTCACTTTTACCGTTCTTGAGTAATGACTCTTTATAACGTTATATGTAAGCTGGGTCATTATCTGTGTCAAATGGACACGTTCTCCGTTTATTTGGTTAAATTCAGTAGTTTACAGAAGGTCTGAGTAAAATTATACATGTAAAATATCTACATTGAAATAAATCAGTTGGTTTCATTGTTTTAGCAAGATGGTTAGAGCTCAGATAGACAAGGTTAATAGCTGTGGCGGAGCTTGAAGAGATCGTAAAAAAACGAAGAAATTTTGCAGTTTGAAAAATGACCGGAAACACACTACTTTAATTGAATACACACAGGTATTCCACTACACTTACCTACTAGACTCTACCATACTAGCAGATTACACTATGTATATATACTAAGTTAATCACACACCTAGCTGAATCTTACAAACAAACCAACAACTTTGAGCACCTACACACAGGAAACACGATAAAATATTATAACGTAAACACATTTTATTTTAAGCTAGGTTCACCATGCCGATCAGATCAACTCGATGATTCCGATAGTCCAAATTTCCACGACCAAGCGTGACCAAATTCTTGATCGGGCCTTTTTACGACTCCTACCCGACTTCTACCCGACTGCTATATCCGACTGTACTCAACCTTAACCCGATCATGCACAACTCCTTAACGACTCTATCACGACTCAAACCAGACTACTTATTGAATACATATTCGATGATTCCGACGAATTCACGATCTCTACACGATCTTTACACCACTAGCTAGACCAAATCAACTATACTCGATCAGATCGGCTATTGGTCGGGTTTGTACAATTTCAGTATAAAAAAACATCTGATTTTTTTTTATATCACCCGCTGCAGCGGAAGGAGACATAAAAGTGTTACCCTTGTCCGTCATTAAATATGTATTCGTACGTCCCATCAATTAGTTTCCGCTCTCAAACACAGATCAAGTGCGAATTTTCGTGGTGTCACTTTTACCGTTCTTGAGTAATGACTCTTTATAACGTTATATGTAAGCTGGGTCATTATCTGTGTCAAATGGACACGTTCTCCGTTTATTTGGTTAGATTCAGTAGTTCACAGAAGGTCTGAGTAAAATTATACATGTAAAATATCTACATGGAAATAAATCAGTTGAATTCATTGTTTAGCAAGATGGTTAGCGCTCAGATAGACAAGGTTAATAGCTGTGGCGGAGCTTGAAGAGAGCGTAAAAATGAAGAAATTTTGCAGTTTGAAAAATGACCGGAAACACACTACCTTAATTAAATACACACATGTATTCCACTACACTAACCCACTAGACTCCACCATACTAGCAGAGTACACTATGTATATATACTAAGGTTATCACACACCTGAAACTTACAAACAAACCAACAACTTTGGGTACATACACACAGGAAACACGATAAAATATTATAACGTAAACACATTTTCTGTTAAGCTAGGTTCACACTGCCGATCAGATCAACTCGATGATTCCGATAGTCCAAATTTCCACGACCAAGCGTGACCAAATTCTTGATCGGGCCTTTTTACGACTCCTACCCGACTTCTACCCGACTGCTATATCCAACTGTACTCAACCTTAACCCGATCATTCACGACTCCTTAACGACTCTGTCACGACTCAAACCAGACTACTTATTGAATACATATTCGATGATTCCGACGAATTCACGATCTCTACACGATCTTTACACTACTAGCTAGACCAAATCAACTATACTCGATCTCAACAAGATCTCGGCCAGACCAGATCGACTTGATCGTATAGGGGTCGTAGGGATAGTCGGCTATTGGTCGGGTTTGTACAATTTTTTAGTATAAAAACATCTGATTTTTTTTATATCACCCGCTGCAGCGGAAGGAGACATAAAAGTGTTACCCTTGTCCGTCCTTAAATATGTATTCGTACGTCCCATCAATTAGTTTCCGCTCTCAAACACAGATCAAGTGCGAATTTTCGTGGTGTCACTTTTACCGTTCTTGAGTAATGACTCTTTATAACGTTATATGTAAGCTGGGTCATTATCTGTGTCAAATGGACACGTTCTCCGTTTATTTGGTTAAATTCAGTAGTTTACAGAAGGTCTGAGTAAAATTATACATGTAAAATATCTACATTGAAATAAATCAGTTGGATTCATTGTTTTAGCAAGATGGATAGAGCTCAGATAGACAAGGTTAATAGCTGTGGCGGAGCTTGAAGAGAACGTAAAAAACGAAGAAATTTTGCAGTTTGAAAAATGACCGGAAACACACTACCTTAATTGAATACACACAGGTATTTCACTACACTAACCCACTAGACTCTACCATACTAGCAGATTACACTATGTATATATACTAAGGTAATCACATACCTGACTCCTTACAAACAAACCAACAACTTTGGGTACATACACACAGGAAACACGATAAAATATTATAACGTAAACACATTTTATTTTAAGCTAGGTTCACACTGCCGATCAGATCAACTCGATGATTCCGATAGTCCAAATTTCCACGACCAAGCGTGACCAAATTCTTGATCGGGCCTTTTAACGACTCCTACCCGACTTCTACCCGACTGCTATATCCGACTGTACTCAACCTTAACCCGATCATTCACGACTCCTTAACGACTCTATCACGACTGAAACCAGACTACTTATTGAATACATATTCGATGATTCCGACGAATTCACGATCTCTACACGATCTTTACACCACTAGCTAGACCAAATCAACTATACTTGATCTCAACAAGATCTCGGCCAGACCAGATCGGCTATTTGTCGGGTTTGTACAATTTCAGTATAAAAACATCTGATTATTTTATATCACCCACTGCAGCGGAAGGAGGCATAAAAGTGTTACCCTTGTCCGTCCTTAAATACGTATTCGTACGTCCCATCAATTAGTTTCCGCTCTCAAACACAGATCAAGTGCGAATTTTCGTGGTGTCACTTTTACCGTTCTTGAGTAATGACTCTTTATAACGTTATATGTAAGCTGGGTCATTATCTGTGTCAAATGGACACGTTCTCCGTTTATTTGGTTAGATTCAGTAGTTCACAGAAGGTCTGAGTAAAATTATACATGTAAAATATCTACATGTAAATAAATCATTTGGATTGTTTATCAAGATGGTTAGAGCTCAGATAGACAGGTTAATAGCTGTGGCGGAGCTTGAAGAGAGCGTAGAAAACGAAGAAAAACGGGTGGACAGCAAAGGGTGCCGAAATCACGATGATGCAGTGACGACAAGGCGACCACTGTGTGGGAGTATAAATTGTTATAAACTACGAGGAATTTTTTTAAAACGGAAAGTCCCTAATCAAATGACACAATTTAAAGTATGAGAGAGTTGCAGGAGCTGAACAAAGAGGACCCAATGGTTATAAAAATTTCCTGAAAGTAAAGTAAGACGCTGATTTGTTATGGGAGTTTTATTGCTCTTTTCTTCAAAAGAGCTAGTCACTGGATTAGAACTGATGTAAGATAGCAATATACATAAATATTACCATCCCCTTTGCCTTGCGTTCTCACAAATTAAGCTTACTGTTTGTGTCATATGTGCATATGTATATGATCAGTATTTTTTCTATAGATCTGATACCAGTAGTTGAACGATTCAAGATATTTCTTTTTGGTGTATCCGTAGCAACAATCTGACTTTTTTTTTTACTAATTATACCGACAAAAGGGGTAAAGATGTCACATATTTCCCCAAAATTTGACCAAAAATCAAAGTTCAATCCCCTGGAGGACACCTTTTCTGAAACTGTATACATATATCTATCACGAATTCAAATAAAAAGCAATTGTCTTTCGTCTCATTTTTTTAATGAAATTGTGTCAAAAAGTGTATGAAACATTCGACCGTACGGTGACATATAGTTGTTAATTTATGTGTAATTTGGTGTTTTGTGGAGAGTTGTCTCATTGGTAATTATACCACATCTTCTTATTTCTATACTACAAAAAAATCTTGACATACAGAAAATACGGACAGTCAAACAAAAAAAGTCCATTAAACAGCTTAAAAACAATATTGATGTTCTTAAAAACTAACTCTGAAGGCTAAAATAGTCATCAGATGTCTAATAATAAATTTTAATGCACAATTATTCTCAAATTTGAAAATTCTGTGGGTCCAAAATGCAGAATCTACTTCCCTTCCGAATCACCTGCATGAGATCATCCCAGGTTTTATTGGGTTTCGTGTTGGTAAGTTTTTAGTTTTCTATGTTTTGTTACATGTATGTAGACTTCTACTTGTCTTCTCGTCGGCTTTCGTTTTTTTCGCTATGACTGTGTCGGTTTGACCTTTGAGTTTGATTGTTCCTTTGGTCTCTGTGTTTTCTCTTTTAAAATTTCACACCTCTATGCAAAAGTACAGACGCGTACTGTACATGGAGAAATTTGTGTACAGTTAAAGAATAAGTAGTGACAATATATTTTTGCAGAAACAAAATTACAAAAGATAATCAGAGATGCGCACATTTTTAGAGAATTGTGTAGTAGTCATGTAAACTCGTGTATGGCCGAATAGAGATCGAGGGGTGGTCGAATGTGGTCGCATAGAGATCGGGTATTGGTCGAGTTGGTCTTGGATGAAAAAAATATAGAAGTCGCAGTTTTGATTTTAAACATATTTTATTCATTAAGATATGAAAAGGATTGAGCAACAGGCACAGCCTATAAAAGCTCTCTCCATATTACATGTTCAAGGTATAATTCAATTATAACAACTGTATTTAAAATAATGCAATATAGTGGAACATGCATGCTACTTATGATGACACACGAGAAAATATATGTTAACAGTGTTACTTACTAAATGCAAAGTATATTTAAGTATATATAGGCAATTACTCATCATGAATTCAAGAACCTTGAAACTTGCAAATATCCATATCATGTGAAAATAATCTGTTTCCAAAAAGTAATAATTCAATATTTATATCAACATTATCAGCAATGGAGTTAATGGAATCTAGAAGGATCTGTCTTACATCATTGTGCTTAGGGCAAATGAAAAAGAAATGTTTGTTATCCTCAACAGGGTGATTACAGTTTACACAAAAAGTGTTCTCGGATAAGAACTGATTAAACAGATGAGATTTTAGGTTGCTAGCATTATTTCTGAGTTGACAATGACCTATATTAAGTTTCCTTATCCCATAGTTGAAAGGTTTAAATATATCATCAGTCCTATAGAACTTATCCAGTTCACTTCTAAATATACCCAAACTTGGGGATTTTTGTAAACTCAAAGGAAGACTATTCCAAAGTCTTATAGTGGAAGGAATGAAAGTATTAAAATAAGAGCTAGTTCTAGCAAGAGGCGGATGAAAAGTGTTATTTTCATTCCTCACAGTATAAGGGGTTTGTCTGGGAAGATATGGCTGGACTAACTCATATAAGTATGCAGGTGTCATCCCATTTAATATTTTATAGAATAGTATAAGCTTATGTTTATTACGTCTATTCTCCAGAGTTTCTAACCCTAATTCAATATAAAGTGTGTGTCTGGAGGAATTACGTCGTAAGCCTGCAATGATTCTAGAGGCTTCTATCTGAATACTTTCAAGAATGTCAGACTCGTGCTGGGAGCAATTGCCCCATACAACATCACCATACTCTAATATAGGTCTAATAAAAGCATAATAAATACGTATAAGTGAACTCCTATCTAATAAATGTTTAACTAGACGAAGCACAGATAAACGAGAGCAAGCTTTTTTATAAATAATATCAATATGTGAGTTCCATGAAGCTTATGACTGAAATGTTATCCCAAGATGACAGTGAATATTTATTTTCTCAACCGCTTCCCTATTTATCCCTTCTAGTAAATACAATATTTTTAGTTTTCTTAGAGTTAAATTGAACAGCCCATGGTTTTGCCCAATTTGAGATAACATAAGTCATCAGTCAAAGAAGCAGCTGCTACAGCAGGATCATCACCTACTACAACAAATAAAGAGGTATCATCTGCAAAAAGTCAAATATCATTAGAAATGTCATTTACTATATCATTTATATAAATAAGAAACAGAAAGGGTCCTAAAACTGATCTCTTGGGGACACCTGCATGTATACTTCTTAGAGTTGACGAAAAACCTTCTGAAACGACCTTTGTTGACGATCTGAAAGATAATTCTCTATCCAAGATAAGAGCTGATCATTTATGCCGGATTGTTAAAGTTTAAATAAAAGTCCTTTATGCCAAACTTTATCGAAAGCTCTAGATAGATCACAAAATACAAACCTTACATCCCTCCCACTATCCATATTACTAATAATTTTATGATATATTTCAATTAACTGATTAACAGTAGAGTCACCTGGCTGGAAACCAGATTGAAACTTTGACAAAAGGTTATTACTGCTCATATAATTATACAAATGTTTAAATAGAACTTTTTCCATATTCTTACAAACGATACTAGTAACAGATATTGAACGATAGTTTAGAGCTGAATGTGGACTACCTTTTCCTTTAAAAATAGGATTAACTTAATATAGTTGTTTCGTATGATGGTCGAATGATCTGTATACTTTTTGGTGAAAATGAGATTTAAACTTTTTGAGTTAAGGCACTTTGTAACTAAAACAAGGCTTTTTTCACATGTCGCACCGTATCTCAAAAACGATTCTTGATTATGGCTTAAAACTTTAAACACTTCTTAGTTATATTAATCTTAATATCTGTATACTTTTTGGTGATGATTCAAAATTTCATTTTTGAGTTATTGAGTATTTTGTACAAAAAGGGGGAGTTCTTTTTACATGTCGCGCCATATCTCAAAAACGATTTATGATTATTGCTTAAAACTTTACACATGTCTTTGTTATATTAATCTGAAGATCTGTATACTTTTTGGTGAAGATTCAAAATTTTATTTTTGAGTTATTGAGTATTTTGTTAAAACAGGGGAGGGTTTTTTTTACATGTCGCGCCGTATCTCAAAAATTATTTATGATTATTGCTTAAAACTTACACACTTCTTTGTTATATTAATCTAAAGAACTGTATACTTTTGGTGAGGATTCAAAATTTTATTTTAGTGATACTTAGTTTTTTGTAAAAAAAAAAAAACAGGGTGCGGGGTTTCACATGTCCCGCCATGTCTCAAAAACAATATATGGTTATTGCTTTAAACTTTCTCAGAAACTATTTATGATTATTGCATAAAACTTCCACACGAGACGTCGGGCGTATCATGCGCTCATGGCGCAGCTGTTTATTTGGAAGTGGAAAATATCCGAAAAAAATCAATAGAAAATTAATGAGAGAATATTTCATTTTCGTGTAGATTCGATAGTTAATCGGGAAATCCGGCATCAAATTATTTATTTGAAGAAAAAAATCAATTTGTTTAACATGTACACATAAGCTTAAGTAGTTTTGGTGAGTTTGGAAGGTTGTGGGTCCATCAATGGCCGAATTACACCAAACCAATTAATATTGCTGTTTGCTGATTGTAAACGCAAAATCAACGTGTCGGTCTAGTACAAATAGGCAGCAATTCGTGTTAATTTCATATCATCATTTCGCGGAGATTCACTTGTTGTCGAGTATCGAGTTGCGAGTTGCGAGTATCGAGTTGCAAGTTACAAAAGTCGAGTTGCGAGTTACGAAACTCGAGTTGCGAGTTACAAAAGTCGAGTTTCGAGTTACAAAAGTCTAGTTGCGAGTTAAGAAAGTCGAGTTGCGAGTTAAGAAAGTCGAGTTGCGAGTTAAGATAGTCGAGT
Source organism: Mytilus galloprovincialis (assembly GCA_037788925.1). Classification (NCBI taxonomy): domain Eukaryota; kingdom Metazoa; phylum Mollusca; class Bivalvia; order Mytilida; family Mytilidae; genus Mytilus; species Mytilus galloprovincialis. Next base: position 39,207,550 of record CM075333.1, on the reverse strand, counting down.
TGCGAGTTAAGATAGTCGAGTTGCGAGTTAAGATAGTCGAGTTGCGAGTTACAAAAGTCGAATTGCGCAAAAGTGGGGAAACGAAACTATTTAATTTTTTTTTATGTAACTGTTAAACATTTTAGAATGATAATTGCTTATAGAGTTGTATACAGTATTGTTGATTTTTGTTGTTGTTTGGACTTCATCTGTGTCTCTTGGAAAAATAAAATGAACTGTTTACATAATCACTACGTATATAAGTATTTTCTGAAGAAGCAGACAGTACATTTATGTAAAGCCTCGGTCACACCTTACCGGATAGCTCGAACGGACACCTACCGGATAACTTTTTTTTAATCCGTTCATGCACGTTAAGCGTACGTTTTATCCGTCCACGTCCTTTCTGTCCGGTGGAAAATTTTGAGCATGTTCAAAACTTCGAACATCCATTGGAGGTCTGGCAGATAAATTCACCAACGGACTTCTAACGGATAAAACGGATGCTGAACGAATGAAAAACGGACTTCTAAGTTCTACCGGACGTATAACAGATAAAATGGATGATGAACGGATCTGAAACGGATAAAAGACAATTGAAAATTTCGCGTCAGAAATTCCAATTATTGGTATGTCAGATTTCTTAAGGGTCATGAATTCTTATTATTCATAATCTATCTTAGAGTAAAGGCACGTCTTCACAATCAAGCAGCTCTTATTCAGGCCAAACACTGCCCGAGGCTTTGGCGGCATATTGAAGAACAAACCAAAACCAGTAACACAGAAACATTTTGAATATTTATGCGATATACATGTATTCTTATTGTCGTCTTTGATTTTTCCGTATATCTTGTTCATCCGTTTTATCCGGTACGCTTCCGTTGGATGTCCGTTTAATGCGGTACTCGTCCATTGGATGTACGTTCGACATCCGTTCTGTCCGGTACGTTTCCGTTTCTCGTACGTTGCATGTCCTGTGTGTGTCCGTTATGCATTCGTTACACGTCCGTTTTATTCGGTCAGTACATCAACGGACTCCCAACGGATAACAATTTTGTCAACGGACAACTTTTATTTCCATCCGTTAGGCGTCCGTTCGTGCTATCCGGTAAGGTGTGACCGAGGCTTAAAAGACCCCATCTGCAGATTTCGTTTAGAGTGGGCTTTTTGGGGCAGCTTTAGAGCTGGGCAATATTCGTTAGGGATCGCAAAATTTATTCTTTGGCAGTGACACTTAAAATTGTGGGCGTTAAAATTATATATGTCTACATTGGCTAGAGATGTGAGGGAAATAATTGGCGTGCAAAAAAAAACAGTTTTAACTCGCCGTATTTTTGTGTCTGACCAAAGTCAGGAACCTTTAGCATTTGTTGCTCTTGTATATATTTTTATTTTGGTTCATCTTTTAATATATATAGGAGCATAGAATGGCGTCCATATTCTTGATATAACGATACATAACATTGTGTTTATGGGCCTGCTCGGGGCTCCCTATAGGTGTGTGATTTCTTGCTGTGTTGAAGACCCAATGGCATTTGGTTGAATTGTATATTTTGGTTGGGTTGCTGTGTCTTTGACTCATACTCAGTTTGTATTCTTTAGTCTATACATACATGTATAGCCGTCAAAGATACTTCTGTAAACATACATTTACATTTGCTTCATTTTACAGGTAATATTTAATTGGAAAGTTTAAAATGTATTGCTTCATCGTGAATAAGATTTTTTTAAAGTATTCCTCCTTGTTATTGAGTAACTTATAAAACTGAGTCACTTAGGTTTAAAATTATGTAAGTGTTCAAATGTTTGAGATTGTCAATTATAAGTTAGTAAAACAGTTTCCGTTAGTTTTCTTAGTATTCAATTTGGATTGTTTTATATTTTTCATGTTTGTGCCGTTTATAGCAGACTACAACGAAAGGATTTTGATAGCCATACAGTTGTCTATGGTGGCTTTAATCCACTTTATTTGACCTTGATAGTGCCTCATTGCCAACCATACCACATCTCCTTTTTTTATATAGAGGAAATGATTCAGTAGCTTTCTAGGACCACACATATAGGCAGTTATCCAATGTTTTAAGTACGTCCGACCCGTTGCTTTCATATCTTGTGTTAACTATATTATATAGTGTATAGTACTTTCTTTTACTTTTGATGTCGATAAATTATAACAGAACGCAGAAGTTGCTGAACTTAGCAAGGCAAATGTTTTCGCTGAGCGAAGCGAGGCGAAAAACCTTTTTGGACCCTTTTTTGCAGAAAATGAATCTTTTTTGATCCAATATGGTTAATTTTGAAGTGAAGTATGCACAGTTGAGTGTTCTGCTATATATCAAATCAAAGACCCAATACTGACAAAAAAAAATAAAACCTTTGCAATGCTCGCCATTTTATGCTTCAGAGAAAGAAAGGGCTAGACAACTTGATCATCTCATGACATATGTGTTAACATACGCAAACAAAGCAATTCAAACAATCAATTTTCAATTTATAAAAATGAAGATGTGGTATGATTGCCAATGAGACAACTATCCACAAAAGACCAAAATGACACAGACATTAACAACTATAGGTCACCGTACGGCCTTGGTGATATATGAATGTCATGAATGTGACGTTCGTATGTAGTCTGACCGTATGCAAGACTAAAGTTAACAACTGAGGTCCTTTAGGAGAGTAACATTTCCTTTGCCTAGCATTGTTAAACGTTTCAATAACTTCCTTAGTGTCAATGTCAAAATCAGAATGAACGTACAGCAGTGCAAGTGAAGAAAGTCTTTCTTGTCCCATGGTCGATCTCAGATATGTTTTTATGCGTTTCAAAGTGCTGAAAGAGCGCTCAGTAGTAAAGGTTGAGGGTGACATGGTGAGAAGTATTTGCAGAATACAGATATTAATGGGCAAAGTTCTTTCGGCGTCATCTCCAATGTTGCACAGAGTCTGTCTGTTTTTTTAGATGGATAAATATCCCATCGCTTAACCCATGGCCACCTTTTAATTTCGAGAAGAAACTGATCTTTGATCGGACTCTTACATGTAGGCGCGAAGTATGCGAATTTGATGGCCCCGATTCAAACTTTTCAGATTGTTTGGAAGAAGCATCTGGGCAAGAAAACGTTCTTCAAAATTGACAAGACGATCTCGAAGTTCGTTAAGTAGATGGTCTAACAATTGTATATACCGATGTTCGCACAACAAAACTGAACTGATAGAAAATACGGAAACCTTTCTGACAAATTGAAACATCTATATATATAGATGTTTAGACGAGTTGTATATATATATATATAACCAAAAATTTGCGAAATCAAATTTACAGATCTAACATTGTTGGGTTGATGTTTAGACGAGTTGTATATACATTATGTACACAGCCATGTATCACCATCATTGATGGCGATCCGATGGATACATCTGTTGTAGAGTTGTCACTGACTCATGCAGACGTACTTATATATATATATATATATATATATATATATATATATACTCGTCTAAACATCAACCCAACAATGTTAGATCCTCCCTCGCCGGGATTCGAACCCATGCTACTGTGATATCGTGACACCAAATCGCCTGCACTGCAGCCGTCCCGCTAGACCACACGACCACCTGGGCTCTACAAAAATAAAGCTTTCGGTGGCTGTGTTACCTTTCCTCGTCAGTTTTATTCTAGCGGCGTACTACAGTACATGATATATAAGGCATGGAGATGTTATTGTTACAGATCAGCTCAATAATCTATATTAAAGGATCCTACAAATGAATGTAAGATACAGTCATAGAAAATAATTATATTCATAAGTACGTCTGAGTCAGTGACAACTCTACAACAGATGTATCCATCGGATCGCCATCAATGATGGTGATACATGGCATTATATATATATAAGAAAATTATTAAAAGATAATAACGGTTTCAATGCATCACTTTTTTACTAGTACTTTCACTGCTTCCGCAGATCTTCAGGTAATGTGACTTGTATATATATATATATATATATAGATGTTTGTGGCAATGGCAGTCATTGGTTCTAAAATGATATGTCTGATCGTAGAGCTAAAATACGTTTGGTCGTACAAAACTCAGAGAAAATGCCGAGTGAAATTTTTTAAACAAAAATCAAATACGATATCCTCACAATTCTCATAATTTGACAAAACTGCTTCAAATATATTTAAATTTAAGTTTGCACCTGGTAGATAATTTATCGCCCCATTTCCTTGTCACATGTCATAAACGACTTTCGAATTTGGGCGTCGTTATAAATTATAAAACTTTTACAAAAAAAATATTTCATCAAAAGAGAATGATGTACAAATGTACAATATCTACTGGATACCAATGTGTACATTGCTTTAAACATTGACTTGCATGTTTTAAGTGTCTTAGACACATGTCTTCATTTGACTGACATTGATGAGTGAGGGTATAGATGGGGTCATTTATTTTTGTATTCTTTATTTTTTTCTGTCATTTTTCTCTAGTCTTTATAGTTTTTGCCCATTATTCTCTATTCTGTGAACCCCCATCCAGACCCTCGCGAGTACATCAATGACATCTGAATGTCTTTCTTTGTCCTCCATTTGTTGGGTACCAGCTCCATTCACAGTACTGTCTGTAATCGTTGTTAGCAAATGGTCGAGAAAACTTTTCAGTCCCATGATTAATGCAGTTGATGAGTCAACCATCCTCACAGTTTTTTTTTTATTTCACCTTCACTCGCATCCATACTTTCCTTATTCAAGTCTCACTTACAACCCCCCCCCCCTCCCCCCCCCCCCCCCCAAAAAAAAAAATGTTGTACCAATGATCAAAGTTCAGTGTTTATAATAAGGCTGAAACAACTCATCTTATTTGCACCGATAATTTCCATTTACCTTGGTGCTGGTGAATTCAATTTCCTTAACTATACGTACACCAACAAGTGAAGTCGCTATCGTTAATCAGGAACATATATATAAAATATACTGTTCCCAGCGTTTATCTGCACAAACAACGTAAATATTTCTTGTGGATATGAACATCTACATATTATGTCCTTATTATCTATAAAGTTTCATGAAATTCTGATGTGTGGTTTCAGAGGAGTTGCAATGAAAAACTGATGCACAAGTATATTTAGGCCAAAATTTTAAGTTCAAAGGGGGCATAACTCCTATAGAAAAAATTGAATCATAATTTATTGTCGATATGCAGATCTACATAGTATGTCCTAATAATTTAGTACAAAATTTCATGAAATCATGTGTGGTTTTAGAGGAGGAGTTGCAATGACAAACTGATAATTAGGCCAAACATTCTAATTTCACAGGGGCATAACTCTTAGAAAAAAATGAATCATAATTTCCTGTCGATATGCACATCTATATAGTATGTGATTATTATCTACAAATTTTTATGAAATTCTGTTGTGTGGTTCCAGAGGAGTTGCAATGACTAGAACAGACTGACAGACGGACATCTGGTAAATATTTTTTACTCTATGGAACTTTCTTGTGTGGGGTATAATTATATACTAGTGAAGTCAATAAAAACCAAATCTTCATGAGCATATCGATTCATCTCTGCTTCTGTTCATGTTTACACACCAGTAGTTCACTTTCTGCAACTATACACTAAAACTGGTGAAGTCACTACCGTTGATAGTTTACACACTAACGAAGTCACTACCGTTAATATTTTCTCACTTAATGCGTCTGTCCCAAGCCAGAAGCGTGTATTTCAATGGGCATCGTCTTTGTTGTTTTAAAAACTTAAATAAGGTCATTTTTTGTCCCTCACGTATTGTTTACATCTTTTTTCCAAGGCCTTATGTGTTACAGGTTGGTGGTTATTGCCAGCTGTGTTAAATTATATTATGTGATGGTGATCACCATAGACTTTAATTCAGCATCTAAATCATAAATTTCATGTAGGACCATAACATCATCATGCATAGGAAATTGGCTCATACCAAAACAGCTATAAAGGGCCTGAAAAATTACTAGTGTATGTGCCTACAAGCTTTTAAGTGCATTTTGAATGGATAGACGAACATGTTGAAAGGGGATAATAAGAGTACAACAATTACAACTACTATTTTTTTTATTGTACTATATAATACTATAATGCAACAACAGATTTCATATAATAACCTTGACCTTTTACTGCTATTTGGAAATTTTAAACAGTGAGACAGTCCCACCCAACAAGCCCAAGTTTTTTTTTTACATTAACTGAAAACCCTTGATTCTCAGATCCTTATATAATAATCTCACTATAATCAAGATTAAACTAAGATGTTTTGATATTTTGTATACATATGATAATTTTACTGACTGACAAGTAACTGACACTGTGAGGAAAGTAACATAATTTTTTATAGGAATATGCAGATTGTGTCTCAGAAAAAAAATCTTCCTGAATTAATAACAAACTTCATGGTAAGATATCAATTACGCTACTAACCATATTAACTACCAGCAGAAAATAGAAAAGGAAATGTCTGTCAGACAAACAAGTTGCTTTCTTTAAAAAAAGAAAAGCAATACATGAACCTAAAACCGCTGACTGCCGGGTCACCAAAAGATTGTTGCTGAATTTGTGTTTGCTTTTGAATTAAAATAATTGACTGTGAATATAAGAAGCCAGTTGAAAGTATATATTTCCTCTTCAATTTGAAGAGTTATTTTAAAGCTCGACTATTTTATTTATTACTTGGGAATGTACATAATTTTCCCGATTATAACCCTTTGGCAAATCCTAATTTCTACTAACCGGATGACTTATGCAAATTGCACAAACCTACTCAGTTTGCTTTGTAATGTGGAATTCTGGATGCATTTATTTTATCTATCATATTTTTATATTTTGTTTCCTACATGAATGCCTTTATATTCTCAACTCGTATTTGAAGCTGTCTTTACTCATGGTAGATGTTGTATGCGGTGAAACCTGTGGCATGCAATTGATTGGGACCTCTTTTGGAGAGACTTATTTTGGTCTCATAAAACATCTCAAATTTGAAGGATTTCCTGATTTTACTTAAATCAATTCAAACATTCTACAGGGAAACTTAGTTTCTTAATTTAGAAGTTTATGAATACCTGTACACAATTTCAAAATAACCAATTTATATAAAAAGGTATGTAGACATAAAAAGATACCAGAATTAAAATGATGTACGCCAGACACGAGTTCAGTAGATACCAAAAAAAAGCATCAGTGACGCTCGAATGAAAAGAGTTAAAAGGCTAAATACATTACAAAGTTAAGGAATCTATTCCTTGGATAGACAATCCTTAGCTTTTCGAAAAGGTCAAAGTTAATAATAGAACAGTGACTCAAAAAAGAAACAAAAGAGAAACAACTCGAGGTCAGAATACCGTTAGAAATGATGACCGTTTTAAAAGTCACATGTGAAGCTTGTTCTGCCGTGTCCTGAATTAGATAACAAAAACGAAAATAAGCTTTCACGAGTGAATTTAATAGTATTGCATGCAAGTAGTATCTTAGCGCACGAAATAGTAAATAGAAAGCATCTCATCGATACTCAGGAAAAGAATACGCATTTGCATCATCACATATCTTACAGTGGCGGATCCAGCCATTTAAAAAAGGGGGGGGGGGTTCCCAACCCAGAGTAAAGGGGGGTTCCAACTATATGCTCCCATTCAAATGCATTGATCGGCCAAAAAAAAGGGGGGTTCCAACCGTGGAACCCCCCCCCCCCCCCCCTGGATCTGCCACTGTCTTAATCTAAAAGTTGAATTCAAATGTCAAACAGCCTACATTAAATGTTGTGACTCCTGATTCATTGACATTTTATCCAGAATTTTTGAGAACGCAAACTGATAGTGTGCTTTTGAAATGTGATCTATAATGTAAGTGAATCAAGAGGTGTCGGATAGTTGGTCAACACAATGAATACAATTTTCAAAACCGTACCATATATAGTACAAATATGTAGATGCTATACGGTTAAACTATTAAAACAAACAAACAAAAAATGAATTTAAATTTTATAAAAAACTAACTTCCTGTTAGCAATGGTTAGTATTTTTTTCAAATTTTTTTGAATATATATAATATCAATAAACACGAATGTCAAGTATTTACGTTCATTTATCGATATAATCTACTTTTAAATTCTAACAATCCACGATGTGAATATATTACTATACAAAATATAAGCAAAGACTTCTATCCATACTAAAACGGTATAAAATAATCAACATTATGGTTGTAATTAAATTTTGTTGTGATTGTTGTAAAGTTATGAGTTGCAAGGATTTAAAATCATGCTTTATGAATTGAAAACACACAAGAATTTTATTCACGCCTGTTTAAAATTTAAATATCTACTAAATTTATCTTACTTTCCGTTTTATGGATAATTATATTACAATACAAAAAAAAAAAATAATTACTTATAAAATCTAAATACTAAAATGGTATGAAATAATTAACGTAGAAGTATAATGATTAATTGTTTATAAACATTTTTTTTGTAGGATGCAAGAATTTATTTAGATTTAATTTTTATGTTTCCTTTACAAATGAATATTAAAAATTACCAAAGCAGAGTATCTTGTAATATAAAATACTTATTTCTTAATTGCAACTCTGAAAATATTCTGATTTTGATCATTGCTAGTTTCTTCAGAAACATAAATACAGTATATATTTTGTATATATTTCTTTGATTCCGATTGAATTAAATACTTTTGATAAGAATATTATCTTTCTGTTTTTCGAACAAATATCAATATTTTAACCAGATTCTTCTCTCCCATAAGTCTATGATGAAATACACACTCAGTATCCCGTGGTTAAATCTTCCAACATAATTAATTCAGATGTTATCGAGACAACATACAGTACCACGTTATCATTGACCCAGACACACACAATGTACAGTGGTCGTTTTAAAACAAATATAATTGCGTCGTCAAGGGTCATCAAGGAACCATACCAAAGACGTAGATAACAACCTGTTAAGACCTGTATAAATGACCGAAAACTTTCGAGACGTTCCGAGAATTTTATTCTGACTTCCGGTTGAGAGATATCATGTGGCCCATAGACACATCCAAAACTTGCCAATATATAAGCATGAACCCCTCAGGGGGTTCATGCAAAAAAATTATAAAAATAATACTTAACCTAATCATTGGAAGTTTATCAAGTTACATGAGAAGCATTGAAAGCCTGCAGAGATAATGCACATGAATACATAAATGGAATAGACTCACACTTAAAAATAACTTTTAGACAAGACTAATGCACTCTCAAACAAGGATTATTCATGTTTCAATGAGTGAATTAAAGTTCATACTACATTGTAGCTGCGCATGAAAATTTGTGTGCATTTTTGAATATTTATTTTTGTTTTATTGATTGTTGTTTTCAAAAAATGGCATGTCTTCATAAATTAATCATGAAAATACATGTATTGTTGTTAATAATTAAAATAGAAATAATGAATATTTTTATCTCAGTTTTAGCCAAATAATACAGTTTAATCTGATTTAATTTTTTTCTAAATATATAAACATATGAATACAAGGAGATTTTGGGTATAGGTTCATTGGACAGTATCCCAACAACACAAAACACAGTCAAGACTAAAGTTGAATACAATTTTCCAGAACAGAATACATGTAGTTTAAAACTTTCAATTGGCCATTCATCAAAAAGTGTGAATATATTCAAATTTATAGCCCAACAAATAAAGATCTGCTATTAACAAAAAGAAAACAGTAATAAAATGATCTCACAAATGAATTATTATTGTGCAAACAGGGTTAACCCGATCTCAAAATGGATACATTGATTATAAACACTTTTGATTAAATAGTAGATCAACATAATATCAACGATTAATAAAGAAGGCGAGACATTTCAGCGTGTGCACTCTCATAACTCTTGTGTTACCTTACTGAATAAAAATTATGAGATTTCAATTGCTAGTGAGACAATAATTTAGCAGTGACAAACAGGCAATTGGACCAGATTTCTTTTCAAAGTTTTTGAAATATAAGCAATTGATTTACAGTACATATATATTCATCACTGGTTTAATGCACACAACTACAATAACAATTATTGTTAATGCCAAGAGTATCAGGACATAATTTGGGTGTAACAGCTACCAAGGTATCTGTTAGCTTAAAACCCAGTCCCCAATCATGTATATCAAATAATTGAAATTGGTTAATGTGCAGTAAAAGTAAAGAGTATATGTAGAATAATGTAAGAGAGAAGAGGTCAAGATAATGTTTTGATGAGCAGTAATAAAAATACAATAAACAAGAATGTGTCCAAAGTACACGAATGCCCCACTCGCACTATCATTTTCCATGTTCAATGGGCCGTGAAATTGGATAAAAAATATAATTAGGCATTAAAATTAGAAAGATAATATCATAGGGAACATGTGTACAAAGTTTCAAGTTGATTGGACTTCAACTTCATCAAAAACTACCTTGACCAAAAACTTTAACCTGAAACATGCACTTTCATTTTCTATGTTCAGTGGACCGTGAAATTGGGGTCAAAAGTTTAATTTGGCTTTAAAATTAGAAAGATCATATCATAAGGAACATGTGTACTAAGTTTCAAGTTGATTGGACTTCAACTTCATCAAAAACTACCTTGACCAAAAACTTTAACCTGAAGCGGGACAGACGGACGAACGAACAGACGAACGAACGAACAGACAGACGGACGGACAAACGGACGCACAGACCAGAAAACATAATGCCCCTCTACTATCGTAGGTGGGGCATAAAAATAATGCAGCAAGGTTCAGCATTTCAAAGAATTATTTCATAGGTGACTAGGTAAAATGCTTGAACAAGAATAGGATTCATAATTATTAGGACAATTACACCTACATGTACCATTCATCTATTAAAAGGGGGGACAGGTTTGTTTTCTCTCTCGGAAGTAACATAAATTTAAACTACATTGATTAATTTTTTTTTATACAACTGCTAGAAATGTGTGGCTGTGTAAAGGTTTTGGTGATGTCATCATTGGGAGACATATAGTTTTTAAATAAATAAAGTATAAGAGAATGGATTTGTATATATATAGTCCAACCTGTCCAAAATTCACATTTTTGTTTGATTTTTATAAAAAAATAAGTATTAAAGGGTTTTTTGTTATGCTGAATCTAACCATGAATTTAGATTTTGAGCCCCATTATTAAATTAGTCCACACTGAAGTCCTAAGGGTCCAAAACTAAACTTAATTACTTTTCATTAAAAGTTCAATTCTTCTGATTCTTTGAAATGCTGAATCTCAAAATGTATTTATATTTTGGATATTATACCATATTACACATGTTACATGCACATATTATAAGGTAAATGTCCAGTTTCAAAATTTTAAAAAGTTCTTAGTCCACATCCAATCTGTGCCAGAAATCAAGCTATATAATCACATGAATCCAAATTGAGAGCTGTATCAAGCTTGAATGTTGTGTCCATTATTGTTCAGGGCTCCACCTCTGGGTAGTATCTAGTGGCACCCAACAGGCCAACCATGCCAACAGAGTATTATATTTTGGAAGGAACAAACTTATTTTAACAATTCACTTTTGAAAACAATTATTATAGATACAAAGTAAATAAATGTTAATTTCATGGATTTTCTTGTTTTATTACACCTCTTTCATGATTGATGAAATGACAAACTGACCATATTTATACTTGAGTTGATGATGTCATAAAAAAGTTCAAGCCTGCAATAACTCTTGGATGTGTGGTTGTTCACAAATAAAACTGAATAAACATTATAATTGCTATTGTAGGTAAGAAAATCTGGAACACATGTGAAAGTATGTCACATTTTGTGAGGTTTGACATGGCAAAATGACTGAGATTACTAAATAAGTTTTAGTCATTGCAGACTGTGGCACATGCACATATAAATAACCTATAGTTGCTTAAATCAATATCATTTGAACTTTGGTGGATTAGTCACAATATAAATCATACCTGATCTCCATATTTTAATCATCATGATCATACTATAAGTTATATGGTTCGCTACTGACCCCATACGGATCCATAGAGGGTTAGTAAAATTCATAGGGGGTGAGGCCAGAGGATTTTATTCACCCTCTTTGGTCCGTAGGAGGTCAGTAGTTAACCGTATAACGAATTTATCAGACGCTGGACTTTTTCTGCAGTGTTTTGTTGAAAAATAAACAATGAAACACAACAACATTAATAGATGACGTCGCCATTAACGCATCATGAACCCCATATGAAACTTACTAACCCCATACGGTCTCATAGGGGGTGACCACCTGACAGTGTTTAACCAATCACAACGTGATAATTCATCTGTGGTCCGATAAATGTATATTACAGCACAAAATTAATGTGTTAAGAGTTTCAGTTACAATCATTGTGTAAAAACCAAATGACCAATATATTATGTGCTAATCAAGTTAGTGAACATATTGAAGGAAAAGTTAACATGGTCATTCGTTAATTAGTCACAAATGTGTTTCAGTATATGTCCATGATGCAAAACTTTAAAGTTTATATATATAGGGTTGTAGTCTAACTGACAACCTCTTTACTTCATACTGAGAATGTCTTGTCATAGTGAAAGTACAAAAGTGATAAGAATGAAAATGGCACATTTTTATGTTATTTGCAAAAACCTTTCCTAGAGAACCATACTTCTATCTGGCATTTTTTACCAACAATGTTAAACCTTGAACGGAAATGATATGAACCTAGTCTTATATTATGAAAAGGGGCACTGACTGACCTAAAAAAAGGGGTGTGTGTGGTTGGTTCCAGTCATGCTTCAGTGATTGCCTATCTACATGTATGATGGAAAGTAGAATGAAATTCAAAACAGTGTGGCTGTGGCCATTGATTGACACATTAAATTCATCCATTGACTGGGACAATTTACATGAACGTTTGTCTGTAACGACCACTGTTCACGACGTACCTACGATAGACATTAAAACTGTGGGGTCACCAAAGGTTTCTTAACGCCTTTAATTATAAAATAATTCAAAAAATTAATCAGGAATAACCTTTATGTTTTGATTTATATAATTAATGTAAATCAAAACATCGTGTTATTTCTGATTAGTTTTTCGAATTACTTTATTAAGGTGTTCAGGGAACCTTTGGTGACCCCATAGTTTAAGTGTCTTTAAAAAGTACATAGTGAGCAGTGGTCGTTACATACAAACGTTCACCTAAATTGTCCCAGTCAATGGATGAATTTAATGTGTCAATCAATGACCACAGCCACACTGTTTTGAATTTCATTCTAAATGCTTTACACTGAAAAAAGTGAAAACACTGTTTCAGCTCCTTTTTCAGAAAAAATGGGGCTAGAATCCCAAAAATCCTTTTGTTAAAATGTCATCAGGGACTAATCAACCAAAGTGTCTCAAACGACGACAACAGCAACATACCATACTACTGCATATTAAATAAACTGCTTTACTGAGCGCAGCTGGATACGCCCGCAAAGGTCCAACCCTGAACAGATGGGGCAAAAATGAACACAATATTCATGATACATGTATATTCAAGTTTGATATATACAGGCCTGAATTTGGATTGTAATTAAATATTTGACATACATGTATAATAGGTTTCTGAATAAATGAGGTCAAAGAATTTAAAATTGGTTATATGAATTGAATTTATATTCAATTAAAGATTTCTTGCTGTTGTGCAATATAGTGTGCTGTTGCACAATACTTAGTAAATTTGTTGTCAGATTTAAATAAACAAATAAATTCAATTAAAGATGCAATAGCTGTCAAATTCATGGTCACCGATTTGAATCAAATTTCATATTTGATTTATAACAATGTAAAACATTTATCTAAACTATAAAAAGTGTAAAATAAACAGTTTACAGAGCATGGGGTAGATAATATATAGGTTTGTTTCATGTGTATTTTAGTCCAGACGCCATCTAATTAACTATCGATTCGACCTCAGATGACCATATAGGGGATGTAAACATAAATAAAGATATGAATAGATTAAACCAACAGTGCAATTGGATTTTTAAAGGTCTGTTTGATTTTGTTTATTTAATAGATTAAAAATAAATGTTTCTCATTGTTTTTAACCATATAAGAATGATTTTAGGTGCATCGAATTAGAAATCAAATGATTTACCGTAGTTTCACTTTCATTGTTGACGTTCTCTTTCTTTAAATAACCAGTACACGTACAATGCATGCATTGTCAGTTTCTAGCTAGGGGTTAAATTGAAGTTCACATGAATACGTCAAGACAGGTCATAAAATCTAAGTTGATTTCAAAAAGTTATGAAAAAAATTAAAGTGTACTATCTCTATTTAGTCAAAACTGCAAATCCTAGCTTTTTTTACCTAGAAAACTTTAATTCTTAAATTTGACAGCAATACAATAAAAAACTAAATGACATGGGATTCAGTAAGCCTGATATACAATGTATATCTAAGATAGCTGCATAGTTCGATGAAAATCCAAGTTGATTTGAAAAAGTTATTAAAAAACTTAAAGTGTACTATCTCTATTTTGTTCAAACTGCAAATTCTAGCTTTTTTTACCTACATTAATTTAATTCTTAAATTTGACAGAATTCAACAAAAAACAAAATAACCTGGGATTCAGTAAGCTTAATTATATATCTAAGATAGGTGCATAGTCTGATGAAAATTCAAGTTGATTTGAAAAAGTTATTAAATAAATTAAAGTGTACTATCTCTATTTTGTTCAAACTTCAAATTCTAGCTTTTTTTTACCAAGATGACTTTAATTCTTAAATTTTACAGCAATACAACAAAAAAGTAAATGAAATGGGATTCAGTAAGCTTGGTATATATCTAAGATAGCTGCATAGTTTGATGAAAATCCAAAGTTGATTTGAAAAAGTTATGAAAAAAATTAAAGTGTACTATGATCTCTTTTTGTCCAAATTGCAAATCCTAGCTTTTTTTTTACCAAGATGACTTTAATTCTTAAATTTTACAGCAATACAACAAAAAAGTAAATGAAATGAGATTCAGTAAGCTTGATATATATCTTAGATAGCTGTATAGTTTGATGAAAATCCAAGTTGATTTGAAAAAGTTATTAAAAAAATTAAAGTGTACTATCTCTATTTTGTCCGAATTGCAAATCCCAGCTTTTTTTACCAAGATAACTTTAATTCTTAAATTTTACAGCAATACAACAAAAATGTAAATGAAATGGGATTCAGTAAGCTTGGTATATATCTAAGATAGCTGCATAGTTTGATGAAAATGCAAGTTGATTTGAAAAAGTTATGAAAAAAATTAAAGTGTACTATCTTTATTTTGTCCGAATTGCAAATCCTAGCTTTTAAAACCAACAGTCTGACAGTACTTTAATTCTTAAATTTTAAAGCAATACAACAAAAATGTAAATGAAATGGGATTCAGTAAGCTTGATATATATCTTAGATAGCTGCATAGTTTGATGAAAATCCAAGTTGATATGAAAAAGATATAAAAAAAATTAAAGATGCCTATCTGAATTTATATAATTATTTTTATTTTTACATATTGTAAAATTAAATTCTTTCATTTCACAGCCATTAATCAAACTACCTAATAAGCTTGAATTTTGTAAGATCAATATTTAACTTAGTTAGATGGGCTGATTTACACCAGTCAGAACTAAATTTGAAGGTCAAGACTAGTCGAGACTGGTTGAGACTGAGTCGAGACAGGTCAAGACTAGTCAAGACAAGTCGAGACAGGTCGAGCCTTGGTCAAGACCATTTCAGACTACACAAAGATCATCAAGTACTGAATCAGACTAATTAAGTAAAGTCGAGACCTAGTCAAGTACACTTAAGTACAGTAGAGACAATGTCGAGTAAAACATTGTAAAATGTGTGCTCGATTTTACTGGTCGAGCACAAAAACTGGTCAATTCAGACTCTGAGCAGTTTGTAGTGTATCAAATCCGGGTCCATTCACCCTAATTCTAGTTTGCCCTGATCTGATACCTGTTTGCCCTAATTTTTTTTTTTTTTTATTTTAATTGTTGTCCAGTTGCATAATGTTAATTATTTGAACAGTATATATATATGTTAAAGTTTGTTGAAAAATTTACCAAATATTTGTATTGCAGCTGTAAAGCAAAATTATATCCGGGTGAAATTTGATCCGGAGGAAAAAATGTCACAGTAGTTGTTGTTATATTTTTATCCGGAGGAAAATATTTCCCTGGGATATTTTTTCCTTTGCCATGAAATTCTATCTGGGTAGTTAACTTATTGAAAAGTTATTAGAAAAAACTTATCCTTTAAAAATACTATGAAATAATTATAGTGTATTTGAAATAAAGCGAAATTGTTAAAAAGAAAATGTATTATAATGGGAAATAATTTCACAAATTATCATTGAAAAAATTTCCTGAAATATTCAAGTCAACATCATCCTTTTAAAAAGAAAATTATCATGAAACATAGAGAAGAAAACCAGAAGTAATTTCAAAGATCGTAATTGTGAAAATAATATCATGATTAAATAAGGATAGTGAAATACATGTAAAAGTGAGTTGTTTTCAGATATCAGTACATATATAAATTGAAAAGTAAGGTAGAAATATAATTGCATTACTACTGTTAACAGTAATAGAAGAATTTGATTATGATGATATTTTTAACTATATAAATAGTTCTGTCTGGGGACAGAGATGTAGTTGTTGATTATATGGAAATCAGATAAATCATAGCATAACAATATATTTGAACAAAAGCATGTTTAACTGCTGGATAGTATTTACCTGTGAAATGTTATCCGTCTTATTAAATCAAGTTGTAAGTCATCTTTTTATATAAATGAATATATAAAAAATAAGATTCAAGGAAAAATTTCACTATGCAATAGATTCAGAAATATATTATATTAATATCTTTAAAATATAAATTGCTTATAATTACCTCCCTTTGATAAATTATGCAAATTTGTTCTTCCTTTGTGAAACATTTTATAATTATCGTCATGCAGGTATATATTGATTGTGAGTAACTTACATAGACATAGTAGTTAATGGGACTATATTTCACACGGTTCTGTGAAATATAGTACGGCAAAGATATATCGGTACATACTATCCTCATAACACAGATAGATTTTCACTCCTCTGGAAAAAATCAACCTATGAAATACCAAATGACTGGGACAAATTATCCTCAGGATAAAATATCACAGAGGAAGAAATAAACCATTACACAGCAACCAATATATAATTTTCCCTTTGATTTGCATAGTATACTGGAATACAATGTATTAATTTAGTAATTAGTTAGTATAGAAAGTCCCTGGTTTATCAGAACAAAATGTTTGTTTTTATTATTTATCATGTTTATCCATCAAAAGACAAGTATCAAAACAATCAGCGAGAATTATTATGTCATTGAAAAATTAACAATCCTAAAAAAGCCATCAACTTTTAAATAATTCCATATGTTTTCCTAAATTTAAAAAATATATACCATATAAATATCTTAGTTTATCCAACTTCTATGACCTGAATATTATTTTAGTAGGGCGAATGGAATCTATGGGCGAATGAACCCAGGGCGAACGGACCCGATACCGTTTATATCCATGGGAAGACCCCCTATTCTCGTAAATATGCATTGATAGTCGGTCTTTCCATGGATAAGTCCAAAAAAATTGTGACATCTGGCAAAGCTATTTATTTTTTTCCTGGCACGCCTTCACGTCCCAGAATAAAAATGTAATAGCCTTGCCAGACGTCATAAATTTCCATGAATATAGAAACAAGTGCCTGTGCTTCCTACGACATTTATTATGTTTGACATTTTTGAATCATAATAGCCTTCCAAGACATTATTATGAATTGACCATAGGCGGATCCAGAGGGGGGGACCTGGGCCCCTCTTTTCGTGGAAAAAATGTAGTTGATTATATAGGGAATCACTGGAGCGCCCCCCCTCCTTTTAGGTCCGGTTCTAGAGCCGCCACTGAATTGAACTACAATACTAATGACACCTGACATGTTTTGTGAAGGAAAATATCACTACAATAATAGGTCCTTCTGCTGAGAATATTATATAATTGTGCACAAAAAAAATGATCTTCCAGATGGCAGATACGTCAATCTAAATATTATGAAAGCGTACCTTGCTCGTACCTTGCTCTTGTCAAAAACCATTCTTCCCGAATTCTCCAGCAGAAGCAGCTACTCCGTAGCCTGCATGGGGTCCTGGCTCACTGATTGCTAAACGCTTATCGACGGAGTATGATCGGGTCAGCATGCCCGCCAGGCTACTGCTCCATTAAGATGAGTTACCTCCCTCGTCATTCTTGCACTTGCGCACAATAACAAAAATGAAGTCACGTGATCGAAACCCTGCCAAAATGTGTGAAGCTCAAAAATAATTTTACGGAAACGTGTATAAAAATCATGTGTAAGGGTGGAACCTACACATTTTTTAATTTTTTGTCTGGTGATAAAGAGGGTCAAAATAAACCATATGAGAATCACAGGAAACCCAAACATAAAATTTCGTCGTCGGTTCCCAAAACGTCGTGACATTGTTGGTGTGTAAACAAATGGAAGTCGTCATTTAACAGGAGAAACACACGCACACACACACACACACACACACACACACACACACACACAGAGTTGCAAAAAAAACACACAAAAAAACTGAAAACGACCGTACAGTAAAATATAATACATAGTAATTATATAAAACTGATGAACACGAACCAACTATACAAATTGGTTAATCTAAGGAGATCCGAATAGGGAAGGTTTGTTTTTTAAATTGTCATGGACGTTCGTGTATGAGTTTTACCTTATATATTGAGGTACAAGTTTTAAAAAAGGGAAGCAAAATAAATTCTTGTAGAAATGCCGATTGTTTAAAGAAAACAACGTGATGGAAATGTCACATATACACTTGATATATGCTATCAATAAAAACATCAAGCAATATGACAACAATAGAAAAATATCCAACTAAAGACTGAGCACACGAACTCACCAAACAATTAGATGTTTTAGGGGCTCTGGGCGGGGGGGGTTACGAAGTCATGTTTCACATATGACTCGTTGAGTAACTTATATAAGTATATTGCCGGTGATAAGTTAGTATATATGAAAGTCACATTCGCGGTAAAAAAGACGGGATTGTAGTTTTAACAATTAGAATATATCAGTGGCTTTCTGTGAAAAAGACATTTCATATTACATGCGCATTACTCAATATACTCGTGATGGAATCCGTAAAATTTCGAAGGGATTATTTAAAGTTCAGCGCTGGGAACTCCAGGTTCAATACCTACTTTGTAAGCAGCAAACCATGATAGGAAATGCAAGCTATACAATATCGTATTTTGTGGGAGACAACTATTCCATATGCCGGCTGTGCAGAAATGTTGCTACACGGACATGGAAAGATAACAGTTGTTGAGAAGCTGAAATCATCTGTTTAGTTGAAAAAAATTCACTATCGACCATCATGCATTATATCTGTTTATATCTACAGCAAGACATGAACCAGACTTAACTAGTCAACACTTCGGTGTTGACATGAATATCAAAAATGTGGTAATTTTTATAAATTTCCTGTTTACAAAACTTTTCAATGCTCTTTAACTCAGTACTTGTTTGGCTTTATAAATATTTTGATATGAGCGTCACTCATGAGTCTTATGTAGCCGAAACGCGCGTCTGGCGTACTAAATTATAATCCTGGTACCTTTGATAACTATTAATTGTATCTTTTGTATGCTTTATTTCAATTCGATGGGAAAAGATATATTCAACAGGGTCAATAGATTATTTTTTTATGAATGTTTCAGTTACAGGACATCATCTATATTGCGGAATGTGAAATGAATTGATAAATATAAACTAGCTTTCAACTAGCTATTAAAAATTCACCCTATATGTAAGAAGCACCCAAATATATACTTTAACAAAAATGGAGATACATCTCTTACAAAAATAAACTTACATTAAAGCGCATTTGAGGTAATAAGTCATTCAAATTAGAGATAACAACATTGAAAGGTTGATTAACTAACAACATTTTGTTTTCTTTTTAATTAAAAAATCACGCAACGCAACATTAAATTTAGCTTGAAATCGCCCCCTTAATTTTTATGTGAATCGATATTGAGAAAGTTATTTCGTATCTTTTACATATTACAGCTAATAAATATCTTTGCAACAATGTTTTTATGTCAAGGAAACATATAATTGACTAAATGAAATACATTTCAATTACTTTTTGTCATAAAGGAATCATGAATAAAGATTTTTTATCAAGATCATATAGGAAATCTTCAACTTTGATATCATGAAATACGGTTTAATTAGTTCTGCTCAACTTAATAGAAACCTTTGTTGGCATATTTATTCCTTTACAATCTAACATTTACTTATTATAGTCATATATGCATAGTAGATCAACATTTTATTACCGTGTAAGGCCGTACAATGACCTATTTATACTGCTTACATATATATCCTACTTCTTACTGTCTCATTTGCGATCATAAACCATCTATTTAGTTTCAAATGGGGGTTTATTGTATTATAAATATTTGTACCTAAACTAATTTAGTTTATACTTGAGATTGATTATTAAATTGTTAATTGCAATACAAGGTTTGTTTTATCAAAATGTTGACCTCTGTTCCCTCGTTATTGCATATTATGTCGGTTTTTTTCACATATTGTAGTCAATAATGAATTTAATACATGAGAGAGGTTTATCTATCTATAAAACTAGGTTTATACACTATTTTCTACATATGAAAATGACTTAATCCGGAGCACCTGAGATCACCCCTAGTTTTTTGGTGGGGTTCGTGTTGTTTATTCTTTAATTTTCTATATTGTGTCGTGTGTGCTGTTGTTTGTTTGTCTTTTTCATTTTTAGCCATGGTGTTGTCAGTTTGTTTTAGATTTATGAGTTTGACTGTCCCTTTGGTATCTTTCGTCCCTCTTTTAATCAAGTCAGGAATATAACAGTTGCTATCCATTCCTTTGAATGTTTTGGACTTTTGACTTTTCAGTTTAATAAGGGACTCTCCGTTTTTTAATTATTGGCGATGTTCGGTATTGTTGTTATTTCACTTTTGAATACCTGGAAATTGAAAGTTTTAGTCCCCAGCATATCCAATCAGTTTATATAAAAACACATGACAAACGCATCATACATTTTGTTATAAGATCTATAAAAGAAAGACTAATTTTGATTTCGGTTGATTGATGATTTAATACAATTATAAATCATATTTGACTATTCGACATTTGGCCTTTTTTTTTGGAAAAGGGGAGGAGAAAGCAACATACAATGCTTTCATAAAATAATAATTCAAAAATAAAATGCAATGAAACTAAAAAAAAACCAAACAAATTAAATGTATTGTTTGGCCAGCAAAGTCTCAAGATGATTAAAAAAAAAAACCACACAGCCTTCCAACTCTTACGTGCTTTCGAAGCTCCGTTTTGGACTTACCCGTGCTAGAAATAAAAAAAAAAATAATAATTGTATGCCAATGAAACAGTCCCATCCCCGAAACGCGTCAATTGGATAAACTGCAAACGATGTCGAATAGAACAGGTAAATCCATCATATGCAGAATTGATGGGGCTGTCCATCTTTGTTATGTTTTGAAGGCTGGTGTTCATCTATTTTGCGTTTTAGATTTTTATTAGAATGGCATTGTCAGTTCGTTTTACATTTATGAATTTGACCACCTTTTGGTATACTCGCCTATCTTTAAGTGTAATACTAGTTTTAATCCTGTTATTTATAGTCTTGTTATGTGATTCTTTGTTATTTTTGAGTATTTGTTTACTATTGTTTTTCAGCATGAACACGTGGAAGGAGAATTCGATTGTTATGTAGTGGTTTTCTCCATCGATGATAGAAATACATTTGACAGAGGTGTTGATATTTTATACAGTCTTCGTCACGAAAAACACATTGGCTCTGCTATGATTTTAGTTGGAAATAAAAGTGACCTTGTAAGAACTAGAATTATACAACCAGAAGGTAAGTATTTACTCCGTGAATAAAATACCATTGATACTAAACTTTCCTGATGAACGATCACGAACACTCATTTTACTAGGAAGGTTGTATACCCAATGTTGGATTAATGTATATATGTGCTGTCAAACCACATAAAATGGCTCAATAAAAAGCACTGTCAATCCACATGAAACGAAACTTGAATGATATTTTGTTGATCAAGTGGAATGGAGCACGAACGACGTTGTCAAACATGGCAAAACTGAGCTGGAAAGATGTTGTCAATTCATGTGACATGTAGCTCTTAAAATGTTATGTTAAACCACGTGAAATGGAGCTCCAACTATGTGTTGTAAAACACATGACATGATCGCGCGAAGATCTTATAAACCGAGTGAAATGGAGCTTGACAGATTTTCTGTCACACCACAAGCCATGAAAAAGCGAATGATGTTCAATTAAACCGAGTTAAATGGATCTTCATGGCATGGATATGTTGTTAAACAGTTAAATTTTGAGTAGTTTAAACGTTCGGCGAGTCTCGCGTTTTAAATTTGAAAATCTAACTATCTCGATGCAGTGGTAGAATCTATATTTAATATATTACTACAAATTAAACATACACAATAATACATATGAAAATACGAAGATGTTGTTTGCTTGTCATTATAACAATAAGCTTATATGTTTATGATTGAATCTTGAATTCCGTTAACCGATAAGTGCATGTTATCAATGCTCTTTTCATTTCATGCTTTTGAAATTTCCATAATATAGCTGTGAATAAGAATTGATGCATAATCCTGGCATTTTAGAAACCAAGAACAATTGGATTCGCCAGGTTAGTTATGAAAGAATATGCTAAGCCGGAATAAGATATTTTCTTGTTATGGGATCAAATACTCATATTTCTTATTCTTTGAATGACGGCATGCATTTAATTAAGGGATTTGGTTATTTAATACCAAGGTTGACAAGAAATGCTGTATAGCCTTGTCTTGATATGTGTTACACTCTACTGAATACATTGTACATGGAATAGTGATATTGACATAATGCTTAAATTAATGTAAAATATCAATTATTTATTATATTTATAGAGGCAAAACCTGTTGCTGTACAGTACGATTGTAAATTTATAGAAACTTCAACAGTGCTCAATATGAACATCGACGAACTTTTGGTTGGAATACTGAAACAGATAAGATTAAAGCATAAACAAGAAAGAAGGGAACGGTTGTGTGGAACAGATGTCAGTTGCATTAACAAAAGTAGAACTTTGCTGACCAAACTTTTTGGAAAGAACGCATTATCAAAATCATGTGACAATTTGTATGTTTTGTAAAGCTTTTTTGGAAGCGAAAACTTATCTGAAAGGTAATATCATTCAATGCGTTAACATATTGATTGCCTAATATGGTATTTTGTAAACATGGGGACCATTATATGTTTGAAATGTCATTGTGAAATTAAATGTTTTTTTTTTGTTTTTGAAAAAGAATTAAAATAAGAAAAAAACGTCAAATGGGGTTGTTGTTATTTAGTATAACCCACTTTTTTTTAGTTACCATGAACATGAAATCTGATGGGAATTTGGAAACTTATAAACCTTGGAATATCGTTTCATTTGGAAGATACATACTCCATATGCAGGCGCTGCTGGGATTTTGCTAAATCAAAAAATTATCATATAAAAAAGAAGATGTGGTATAATTGCCAATGAGACAACTATCCACAAAAGACCAAAATGACACAGACATTAACAACTATAGGTCACCGTACGGCCTTCAACAATGAGCAAAGCCCATACCGCATAGTCAGCTATAAAAGGCCCCGATAAGACAATGTAAAACAATTCAAACGAGAAAACTAACGGCCTTATTTATGTAAAAAAAAATGAACGAAAATAAATATGTAACACATAAACAAACAACAACCACTGAATTACAGGCTCCTGACTTGGGACAAGCACATAAATAAATGATGTGGCGGGGTTAAACATGTTAGCGGGATCCCAACCCTCCCCCTAACCTGGGTCAGTGGTATATCAGTACAACATAAGAACGAACTATAAAAATCAGTTGAAAAAGGCTTAACTCATCAGATGGACAAAAATACAAGTGGACGTGACCCGGTACTTATACATCCCGACACAAAAAGACACCACGAACAGATCTGAGAGTAATCGCAGTTATCTGACAGCTAGTTCAAAGCCACTAACAACTAATAAAAAAATCATGCAACTAAGACTAAACTATCAATCCGTACACATCCAACATCCAATGAATTTTGTGTAAAGACGTCATAAACAGCCAAAGAAAAACATGACCTTGTGCAATGCCAAGTTACAGGTATCGACAGATTGTAGATCCATGAACATGTATATACATATAACATACTAAGAATATTTAGTTAGCTTTTAATTTACTGATAAAAAAATCAATATTTATACCAATAAAAACAATATTCAATGATCTTATTACAGTGCTGAATAGGTAACCTTTTCGAATAAGTTTATTTAAAGGAGCGACTAGTTTACATGGGTCATTTCTAAATTTCCGGGCATGGTTAACAACATTTCCGTAAAAATGAGGATGTGCTATCCCGTTTGAAATAAGCTTTCTACAGGTACAACCAAACTTCAAAACCAAATTTTTATATCTATGGAAAAATTTAGTAAAGGTTTTAAGTAATTTATGGTAACGATATCCTTAGTTTGATAATTTACCAGTAATACATAGGTTGCGTTTGTTAAAATCAAAAACGTCACAACAGACACGGGCATAGCGAACAAGTTGTGAAATATAAACACCGTAAGATGGTGCCAAAGGAACATCACCATCTAAAGATGGAACATTAACAATAGGGAACGAAAAATCGTCTCTTTTGTCGTAAATTTTAGTGTGGAGTTTCCCGTTTAAAACCGAAATATCTAAATCCAGGAAAGGACAGTTATTACCGAATAAATTTGATTTATTTAAAGTAAGATCCTTGGGGTAAATTTCCGCAGTATACTGAGAAAATTCTTGATTATTTAACGAAATATCATCAAGATAACGGTAAGTGTTGTTGAATTTATCAATTAAATGCAATTTCGACGGGTCTTTACTGAGTTTAGTCATGAACTGTGATTCGTAACAGTACAAAAACAAGTCTGCTATTAAAGGGACACAATTAGTGCCCATGGGAATACCTACAACCTGTCGATAAACTTTTTGCCGAAACGTACATAAATATTATCAAGGAAAAAATTAATAGCTTCAATCATCTCATCACACCTCCAGTAAGTACATCTAGCATATTTACCTTTCTCATTTGAGAAGAAGGCTTTAAATGAGTTGCAGCAAATATATCTACATTCACTTTACCAAACGACCATTTAATTAAATAGGAAAACTTTTGTTTAATAAGATAGTGTGGAAGTGTAGTGTAAAGAAAAGAAAAAATTAAAAAAATTATAAGTTCACAATTCGGAAGCTAAAATCATCTCTTTTGTGTAAAGTTTTGTTTTTTACTTCTATATGTAGGTTCAAGATTGAGGAAGACTGAACCGTATATGTTGTATCCTTTATCTCAAGTTCGGTGGGTAAGATGCATTCAACAAAGTCACAAACTTTGAAGCATTTTGTGAGAAAACAACATCTATATAATTAAAGCGGATAGTAAGTGAACTACTAATTTCTGTTCTTTCTTCCTAATTAATCTGCAGAAGAAACGTCGGTATGAATTCATTATCAGTCTCGTATGGATAAATGAAACTAATCGACAAGAAGAAGTGCACATTATAAGTTTGTTCCAATCAGAATTCCGATTGTATGTTGAAAAACACGTCCTCCAAAACTAACAAATACATCAATCAAGTATTTTGCCAATGTAGTTTCAGAGATTTGCTTGTTTGAATCAGAGTAATTTGTTTTACAAAGTAAAATCTATTCCTCTCTAAAACAAGACTCTTATTTTAACGTTGGCTCAATAAGAAGCACTGACACATGGCCATTTACGTGCATGAAGAAAAGTCGATTACTTTGATACTATTCCAAGATGAAAGAGTTTACAATTGTATGTTGTCTTAACAATCTTTCGGATTTTTAAGTATCAGCATCTAATTCACGCCATCTTTAGAAAGGGTAGTTCCACAAAAACTTTGAAGACCGGCTTTGATTGCTGATAAAATTGATGTTAGTATTTAAAAAGAGGTTTCGTGGAGCACTTGGAAGACCAAGCTGCATAATAAGATAAATAAGGACACTTACGTAGTTTAGGTGTCACATGAAGCGGAGGAAGATCCAGTGTCTTATCTTTAGTTGAAACTCCAAAGGAAAAAGACCTAGCAATATAACAATATTTGTAAGTGTCCATATGTAGTTGAGGTATCAAATACAGTGAAGGAAGATCCATTTCTTTATCTTGGTTGAAATTTCGAAGGAGCACAGTACACATCTATGATTTTCCTGGATTTGCTCCTCCGTTAGTGTCGTAGGGGTATATGTTGGGTTTCTTTTTGAATTGGCATTATCTACTAGTTTTATTAAAGCAGCTAATGCAATGTGATTTACACAAAATCGCGATGTTGTTTGAGACGTTATTTTCGGAGTCAACAACAGCGTACAAGAAGAGATACATACCACGACATTTAAAGCCAGTAATATTATGACGTCGTGATTTCTTTCGCATATGTTAACGATATATACTGTGTTTACATTTTAAAGGAATAGTTTTACTTGAGTTTGATTATAAATATTATTACAATTTCAAATATACACTGTGCATTGAATCTTATTTTATTTGCCTTTTAATAAACCTGTTTTTCACATGAAGAAATTGAAGGGCCGGTATGGAAATTTCGGAGAAAAAAATTAGTTACAATGTTTTACCTCTATGTTCAAACAGTACGTCTAATCCCAATGCACTATTAGAATAGGATAAGCAAAAGTAGGTCACGTGTTTTTTTTTTTATATTCAGATAAGATGGTTATTCGATTATAAAGATTTTTTTCAAAATTTTTGACCTTAAAAGATTATGTCTGAAATGATGAAATAAACTAAAAAATGTACTTTAATTTATATATTCAATTATATTAAATCGCGACTGAAGCAGTATAAGTAAAGTACATGATTGATTCTCTTTGTAGTTTACAAGATGAATATTGGGAACAAAAATGTGAAGTGACAATTTGTCTAGAATTATCTGATATGGCGATCAAATCTAATTATGTTTTTGATATTCAATATTTATCTTAAGTCTTTCTGTAAATTAAAAAAAAAATGTAATCAATATAAGGCTTTAAGTGAAAGGCAAAATATACCAAAAGGGACATACAAACTAACAAGTCGAAAAAGATGACAACGCCAGGGTATATGTTGTAAGAACATATTTTATGTCTAAAATGTCAATATAATGTAGAAATATTTTTTATGGCATTTTGTATGTTTAGCCGTCAGGCAAAGTATACATATTGTTGAATATATTCTTTTTAAAAAATGTATGCATCAATTTTATGTATAACATGTAAATGACACATATCAGTAATGCAGAATTCATATTTTGTCGAAACGGAGCTACACATAAATTTAAAAATAAACTTAATACAATTGGTATGATTCATATATTTTTTAAAGATTTTCGTGAATTTTTAAAAGTTTTTCTAGAAATATGCAACAGATTAAATATCATTTTGTTACATATGGGAGGATATTGATGGGGACGAGTTCATTTGATAAAATGATTCTTCGGTTATTTATATGATGCCAAACAATATTACGTGATTACGATTTTAACATTTAAGTTGATACATTTTTATTTAAGTATCTCATTTGGGATTTATCATTAAAACTTTTTTACCATTTTATTGGCAATAAATATTTTACTGAACATCGCATTTTATTATTGAATTTTGCTTTTTATAAGATGTGATTTTTAATATGAAAATTGAATGAGATAATGCGGATTAAAGTCTATGGGAGAAAAAAAAATATAAATTATATTGCTTCATTTCAACAACATGTTTGCTTAATTGTACATAATGATTACCACATTAATACGGGTTTGGTGACTTTTTTCTGTTTGGCATTTTTAATAACAAAACTGATAATTCATTCAAAGATTATGTAAGTCAATAGGCAAAAAGGTGGTGTAAATACTCATTAGAAATAGTCTAAGGCTGTTCGGTCGTAGATACAAATTAAAATGATAAAAATTGTAAGGGTTATAAATACACATGCATTGATTTCTGATGAACAAAACATTCTAAGCATCTGTCCTACCTTAACAACAAATATTGTGTGGTGCCCGTTGATAATGTCCCAAATAAAGTCATTTTGTGTGTGTAACCCACCCTATATAAATTACTTGTAACCGGAATTAGGGGTTTGACAAGTCTCTTTGAAACTCAACAACAAATAGCTCCATTATCAAAGAGGAAATCCTGTGTCTGTTCGAATTTCAAACGATGATGAAGTTATTGATACTCCCTATCTTTATTGAATTCCTAAATCACATATTAAGTGTCTAACAACGTCATATTGCTGAGTCGTCTATGTTATTGTTCGTATAACCCCTTTCTAAATTACTCATAGCGATTTTATAATCAGACTTTAGATTTATTGTGAAACAATGTACTCCAGGGGGGGCTGTCATTCAGATGTTAATACTGCAAATTTCCAAAAATCTTTTGGAGAACTTACAGACTTAGTATCTTTTTTCTTGCAAATATTCCTCATCCCAAACTCAAATGCATATCAAAATAATTGGTTCTGCTTTGTTTCAGAAAAAATGCAGGCGTAGTTACAATCTTGTTTTTGGTAGGAATAATTATTACTATTACAAAGACAAAAAATACAAAAACCAAAACTGATTCTAACAAAAAGTTCTCTGAAAATGACATCATGACGATGTTTGATTTCTTA
Organism: Mytilus galloprovincialis; assembly: GCA_037788925.1. Taxonomy (NCBI): domain Eukaryota; kingdom Metazoa; phylum Mollusca; class Bivalvia; order Mytilida; family Mytilidae; genus Mytilus; species Mytilus galloprovincialis. The sequence continues at coordinate 39,178,628 of CM075333.1, read as the reverse complement.
ATTGACAACGTATTACGTTCGAAGTACAATTTTGTCAATAAACACTAAGCATGGCCATGTGAACCAGTTTTGCCTCTTGGAAACGATTTGTATCTTTATTTGTACGAGGCAGACTTCATAAAGCACCTTGTAATGATGAATGAAAAGAAGCTAAAACTATCCATTAGCTTCTTGTTCCGCAAAATATATACAATAAAGCCTGTTTAATTTTTTTTACAACTTATATATCTCAGTAGTAGTTGCCTTCTTCTCAGAACCACCGAATGGTGCACATATTCGGTATAGGCATTGAAATAAGGAGATTGTGAATTCAACATTTGATTTTGTAAAATTTGGAAATCATTTTAAGGAAATTAATTAAGGAATTTATCTCCCTTATGCAATGTTATAGTTCTTTTGTTAAATTAAGCTATATTTAATATCCTTTTAATTTTAGTCAGCCATTCAACGTCAGTATCAAATTGAATTTTCAAATATTTCGGTTCAAGTATCACCGGTTGATTTGATCTCATTAATGATACTATCTGCTGATTTTGCAAGTGTATCAAATGACCTGATCATGCTTCGTTTAGAGGTCATACGATTTCCCCAGTTTCGTATATCTTTATATTTATACCATAACAGATGTACGATCGCGACAATCATGAAAACATGTAGATGCAAAAAGGAAAGTAATAAAACGTGATTTGAACATATTAAAACAAACCGGTAATAACTTGATGTAGGTTGGGAAATAGTTCAACCACCTCATTATGTATTGCGTTTATATAGATAAAGTAAACCGATTATGAATTGAATCAAAAAGAGATAATGTAATAGAAATAGTTATGCATTTTAGTTCTTCATTTTCCGTTTAAATGCATGGAAAAGGAGTGAAACATTAAGAAAAAAAGGCACTTTTGATAAACCGGTACAAATAATGGAAAGGAAAAACTGTAGAGATTAAATATTTTTAATAATGAACAGTTATAAGTTTATTTTGAAAGAGGTTAAAAAATACAATAACTGTCTTCGACTGTGCTTGCCTATGTATGTGTGTGTCCTTTCCTGTGTCCATCACATATCGTTTCTGTTCTAAAAGAAATTTTAAAAATTGTTCTACTTTTATTAGTGTTACTCACATGTAAAAAAAATCTATATATTGAAAGACATGGTCAAATTGTGGTTCAACTTATACAACCCTGTAAATATGCTACAAAATCGTTTAATCTCTCTAAATATAAAAATCAGTCAAAGGCCTTTTATAGCTGATATGGTATGGGTTTTTCTCAATACCGAAAGCCGTATGGTAGCCTATACTTGCTAAAGTTCTGGAGTCTCACTTGTATGGTATTACCAATCATCACTCCTTAAAAAATACCAAACACTGAGGAAAAATGTGTGATGTGTACTGATTGATATTTAGTCTAGGATGCATGATATTTTTAAATAGATGTTATTGATTTTTTACTAACTGTCGATAACTGTGATAACTTTCAGGTATGTATCTTTTCAGGGATTTTAAAAGTAAAATAGCAAAAATACTGAACTCCGAGAAAAAATCAAAAAGAAGTACCTTATCAAATCTCTTGAGGATGTATCACAGTTTAAAAGTTAAATTTCAAAATGGAAAAACACGCAGAGTCGGGTGTTAACATGGTAATTGAGTCTGCAGAAAGACATGGTACCGTACTCGGACAATTACTTTGACCCCGAGTCGATAAGTGTTTGCTCTTTCTCTCTACTAAAAGGCATGTCATCCTATATGGACAAAGTATTCAAACTCCGAGTAGACCAGCTATAAATGGTGTGTTTCTCTGTCATATATGTTCTCCCATTTATTTGTATTGTAGTTCTGTCATGTAATGTTGTCATTTTAATATTATATTTAACATTGCAATAAAAGCGGGTGGTTTTGCATGCCACAACACCAGGTTCAACCCCCCATTTTTTTTTTCTTAAAATGTCCTGTACCAAGTCAGGAAAATGACCATTGTCATATTATAGTTGGTTTCTGTGTGTGTTACATTTTAATGTTGTGTTTCTGTTGTCATAGTTGTCCTCTCATATTTGATGTGTTACCCTCAGTTTTAGTTTTTAACCCGGATTTGTTTTTTTCTCAATTGAATTGTGAATTTCGAACAGCCGTATACTACTGTTGCCTTTGTGTAAAAATTCTAATTCTATATATAAATAATGGGATATCCTGATACTTATTATTCTTTTTAATTTTGAAATACAGGAATACAATATACGAATGATTCTGTAATGATCAACTCGAGTTCTCCTGGCATTTTCTTCCTATTTGATCGTACGATGAATAACTATGTAATGCATTTTAACATAACCTTGTCTTCTGTTGCATTCAAAATCATTAATTGTGTTTTCTTTGATTTTTTTAAAAACAACTAAACCTTCAAATTATTATAAATATTGTTTATTTCCATTTCCAGTATTTTGCTACGTTGTTTCTTTTAGTTGATGTGTTCATGGAAACCATATTACCGATGTAAAACATTTTATTATCACATAAAAACTTAATATTGTACATTCAACTTCTTTAAAACCTTCTTTTCCCGGAAAATGACATTAATTAAATTACAAAAATATGTTCAAAGAATTAAATGCCAGTCTTAAAAACTTGAAACACGCAATATTATTTTTTAATTTTACTAGTTCTACGCATACAATCAACATGTTTTCAGTATAAAGTAGACACAAGGAGGCAATTGAATATATTCCAATGCATTTGAATTGATAATATCAAAGCAGAATCTAGCATATATGCACATGTTAAACAGCAAATGAAAAAGCAATTGATATAAATAAAACGAACTGCTTTTATAGTCAAAGTTATTTCTAAAATAAACCTCCACTAATGCATTTATAATGTTCCAATGATGAGAGGGGAAAAAAGAATTTGCGTTTAGAATTTATACAACTGTCCGTAAATGTCTTTCTACTTGTTACAGAGAGAGTATTATTTTGTAACGTGTGCATCCTTGTCGACCGTAAACTTTAGTAGAGAGTTTTCAATATACTATCATATATAATAAATATATTGTTATAGTGTTAAATTGTTCCTTTTGTTTCTCATAAATACTACTTTGGAATAGAGCTTTACAACGGTAACGACTTCACTGTAAAAATTGAAAATAAAAACATTCGTCTAAAGCGATTTTCTGGATATACTTTCATCCGTTACGTAAAGTATTCGAAAGATGAGGATGTATATGTACCGAAACCGTTGAAGAGCCATATGGCAAAAAATACATAAAAAACACAAATTCCATCTAAGGTCAACTTTGCTTTAGGGACATGAAACATTAGTTTCTCTATAATTTCAAATTTTATCAACGGCCAATTTTAGAAAGGTTTGTTATAAATCATGTCAATACAGAAGAACTGACTACTGGTACGATGATACCCTCGGGGACTGATAGTCGATCAGCAGAGGTATCGACCCAGTGCTGTAAAAATTGAAAACAATACGTTTAATAACTTTATGTTTACACCCATTGAAGAATGTGAAACTTAACTGAATGCCTTGTCCATGATTGAGATGATTTTTTTTTGTTCTCACAGGACAATCAACACGATTTCAATTTCAACAAAGCTGCGTTGACGTTTTGTTCTTATATATTGAATATCGTTTTCAACAATGTTAACCATACTTCTAAATAAGTGTATTAGACATGTTCACATAAGCCGATACGATTGGTAGATTTATGCATATTAAGTTATACTCCATCTAGTGTATTTAAATTTCAAACAATATATTGGAGTTAAAGGGTTGAGTTAATTAAACATTATAAACATTTACCATTTACCTCAATACCTTTTGTTTTTGGGAGGGGGATGTGGAAATCGGTCTCGTTATCGATTTGGGTTTGGGTTTCGGTATCGGATTATGGTGAACATGTCTATTCGTTTACACCACAGTAACTTAATATTTGCGTTATACGTAGTTTTGCGCCTGTCCCAAGTCAGGAGCCTCTGCCCTCTTTTAGTAATACTATTGTATGTTTTTTTTTTAATTTTAGCTCATTTATATGTTTTGGAGTTAAGTGTGACTTTTATTTTTACTATACCAGTACATAATGTGATTTATGGGCTAGCTAGGGAACACCTCCGGATGTGGGATTTTCTGGTCGCGTTGAAGACCAATTGGTGGCCTGCGGCTGTTGTCTGCCCTTTGGTCGGGTTGTTGTCTCTCTGACATATTCCACTTTTCCATTTTCAATTTTATACCAAATAGTTAAGTAATGATTTCATACCGACAAAATTACTTACAATGACTCACCGAATTTTATATCAACACTACATCTTTGGTTTATGTCCATTGTATCTGCACAACCAGAAATGATTAGGGTCATCATCATTGATATTAATATGACGGCCATTAATCAGACTATACATGTATATCTATCTTTTTTTATAAAAATAGGCTGGTCACTTTATGTTCATGGAGCTGTGTATTACAAAACCAAGATATATTGCAATAAGGTTTTATCTAACAAATACATCCCCAATGAAGGTACAATTCAAACCAGACCAAACACAGCTAGAACTTTATGAATATTAACCAACTATGAGTAAAGGTATTAAATAGATATAATATATTAGATAAACGGAAAAGATATATTCAAATTCATCAGTCGAAGACAAACTGACATCCCCATGATGAATAAACTAAAAACCAACAACACGAATTACAACCGTCTATAAATAAACTCATCATAGATACCAGGACTAAATTTAAAAATATAAAAAAAAAAAATACGCCAGACGCGCGTTTCGTCTACAAAAGACTCATCCGTGACGCTCGATTAAAAAAAGTTAAAAAGGCCAAATAAAGTACGAAATTGAAGAGCATTGAGGACCAAAATTCCTAAAAGTTTTTCCAAATACAGCTACGGTAATCTATGCCTGATGTAGAAAAGCCTTAGTATTTCAAAAATTCAAAAATTTTGTAAACAGTTAATTTACAAATATAATCATATCAATGATAATTCATGTCAAAGACAACCTAAAACACTGAAGAGTAAGCAGCACGAACCCCTTTAAATACCGTTTGTGGCATCCAGTGATACAGAAAAGAGAAAGGATATACTGTTTGAACTCGTGTTGTTCTGTAAGTACAAATAGCGTGATGCCAAATTTGAGTCATAGAGGATTGGATTGTGGTAACGACAATTGGGACATAATTATCCCTCATCATTGTATATCCAAGATGAATTATATGTCTGGCTGTAAGTTTAGCTTTGATTTTGTTTATCGTTATTCAATAATAAGTTTTCGTTTGAATTGATTGACCGTTTGTAATGTCGAGATATTTTAAAGCAGACTAAACATGCAATACAGTATGGGTTTTGCTTACTGTTGAATGCTTTACGGTTACATATAAGTGCAGTATAAATCTTCTTTATGTCGGTTCTGTCGGATACTTGTCGCATTGACAAACATACTAAATCTCCCCTTTTTATGGCACCGTTTGTCTCTAGTAATAGATTGCAAGTTTATGGTTTTTTTTTTGTATTTGTATGTTTGATATAAGTGAAATAACAAAAATACCAAGCTCCGAGCCAAATTCCAAACAAAAGGTCCATATAGCGAATGACAAAATCAAAAGTTCAAACATATACCATACGAAAAGATAACAATTGTCATATTCCTGATTTGGAACAGGCATTTTCCTATGAAGAAAATGGTTGATTAACTTGGTTTTATAGTTTAGCTCAACCCCTCGATTTTATGACAGTCGCAAATAATCCATTATAGTGACAACGATGTGTGAACAAAACAGACAGACATAATAGGTAAAAATGTCAAAAATAGGGGTATAACAGTCACATTGTGTTATAATCTTTATCATTAAAAAAACACAAATATGCCAGCTAATAAATACAGACAGGAACACAGAAAATCACTTAAAGGTGAAATGCAAAGGTAGAAAAAAAAATTGAGGAAAAGGTGTACATCGCAATTTAGGTTTAAAATGTTGAAATTTATATTTATACAATAATTCCAAACCTCGTTGGTACTAAAAATAACAAGTAAATATTGGTGTCGAAAAATACGGGAAATACCAACCTTGTTTATCTCCCTTTATTTCCTTCTCGCTGTGACGTCATATGAGTTCTTTGTTACATTGGTATCGAATACATGTGTTAGAACGTAAACTTGCATTTGCCCTTGGTCTCTTTTCCATTTTAGTGACTTGTATTATTTATTCCTTCAACTTATTTTTATGGATAAGAGACGAGGTGGACCTCTGTTAGCAAACTATTTCCATTCTCCATTTAATATGGTGAATTAATAAATTATTAAACTAATTTTGCTGGCACTTTAGCATCGCAGATATAAATCCAAAAAAAAATCAAAGATATGAAACTTTGAAAGAACAAATAACAATAACAATTGTTTTATGTTGTGACATTTTATATGATATATATATATTCTTACTCTTCATGTGAATTGAAATTTTAATTTTATCTTCATTATATGTTTATGTGTTAAGAATCAGAATGTATTGTTTATTGTTGTCATTATGTCCCGTCAGGGGCCCTTAATTGGAAATAAAGAACTTTGAACTTTGAACTTTGTAAACAACGTTAACCGGCTATGGTGTTTTGTGTTGCATACAACTGTAATACTGGATCAGGTCAGGGATTATGTTTGTTTACATTTTCGAAAGACCAATTAAGACGAAAGAGTTGGACACGAAAGGTGAAGAGGCAAAATTAAACTTCGTTCAACGGAGCATTCCAGATTATGACCCCAAACACTTTGATTTTGATCAATTTGTTATTGATGCAAGGATTGCCTCGTTCATGACAAAGTCACATTCACACCAAAACAGAATAAGACTGAAAGCAAATGTTTTTATTAATTATGACAAGACGGCAAGAACATACTTCTGCCCTTCCTGCAGGGAGCCAGCCCAAGTATGCATCTAGAACACATAGCCATAGGAAAACGACGGAGATTAGAATAGAGGTATTATCTATATTACAAAGTAATATATTTCATTATTCGTAAGGCATATATGGTTCTTAAATAAAGACAGGGTAGGCATCATTTGTGTTTATAATTTGCCGGGTTAGGATTATTTTTATTGGAGCTCGATCTACATAGACTGGGACCATGTACAGTTTAAACTATATATTTTAACTTCGAGGCTGTAAAATGTAACATTGTTTAGAAGTCATAGTAGACCTGCATAAAGTGAATGAACACAAGTGTGTTACTTGCAGTTTCATGTAATACAGACCAAATACAGGCATTTGAAAAGTTTTCTAAGACTGATAACAAAATAGTGGTAGGTTTGAAAGTCAATCACTGATCTTTTTCTATAAAAGGGGGAGGGGCTTATATATACCAGGAAAACATTAAACCTTCAAAAAATAATTTGCTGATAGGTTGCTGTCTCATTTATGTATATATAGTATTAAAAAAATATATAAGGGTTCCGCGGAACACAGTGTCTCGCCTACTTTTGCTGTTAATTGCAGGCTCAACAAAAATGAGGGAAAAAATAATTAAAAAATCCACTTGATTCTATCTTTATATTGTGAGCAGCTTCTGTCCAAATTTGGTAAAAACCCAGGATAGGTAATGAATCAAATAAATATTGAAATATAAAAACTTGAACTGCAGACTGTATGTAATGTTAACTGACAGACACACTAAGTCTATTTATAATAAAATACCGAAAAAATGGATTTTTTTTAACAAAATTTACTTCTATATTCTATGTACTATCTTATGATCATAAGCTGCTGTATCTTGAAGCTTCTGTCCAAGTTTAATAGAAATCCAGGCCAATTTAAGAAAGTAATTAATATTTTAAAAACTTTGACCACAAAATATTTGTGGACGACAACGATGCCACCGACAGAATGTAGGATCACTATGTCTCGATTTTTCAACAAAATTCGAAGGCTCAATAAAAATGATATACAATGTACTTCACCTACAGTGTACACAGTAGCGGATCCAGAGAGGGGCGTAGAGGGCGTACGCCCCCCTTTTTTGATTGGACTTTTTTTTCTTTTTTTTTTTTTTGAAAAATGATTAATCAGACTACTAGACTTTGTGACCATTGCCATTTCCCGTGTAATCTTTATGCGACAATTCTTTACTTCATAAAGATATTTTTCGCTAGTATTTAATGATCGTGTCAAAAGAAAAATCACAAAAATCCTGAACTCCGAGGAAAATACAAAACGGAAAGTCCATTATCAAATGGCGAAATCAAATTATAAAACACAACAAACGAATGGACAACTGTCATATTCCTGACTTGGTACAGGCAATGTAGAAAATGGTGAATTGAACCTGTTTTTTTTTAGCGCTAAGCCTTTAACTTGTATGACAGTCGCATCAAAACATTGGATTCGCTATGGTGGTGTTGACCAGTTCGTCGAAAAAACGTCACCTAGCCGTTTTGAAATTCAAATTACAGTAACACATTGCATAGTCTGAGCATAACAATCACGTCACCTTCAAAGTGATACAGGATTGAACAAGACCGTATTGACTTCTATTTCACAATTCTACCAAACAGAAAGGTTTACTCTGTTACACTCTCCGATGATGAAAAAGTTCCATTGGTTTGAGGAGGCAGTCTGAGATATTTGACTCTGATTTTTGCCTTAAACAAAAATTCTGGCTGTATCTGGATTAAAAAAAATAATCTTGTCTACGTTTTCGCTATTAGAAACGAAAATTTCCAACAGAATAATATAGCCGATAGCATGAAATGAACATGATGAATAAAAAACGGGCGTATTTTTTGGGGCCGGGCGTTTGAATGTCTGTTTCGCTGAACTGATATATTGAATACTTTTTTCAAGACCAGGCTGCAACCTGCCGACTGGATGGGGCCTTTATGTCTCTATTTGTCGACCGTCATTCATAAATTCGCTGTCATTACAAACTCATTCGTAGCCTTTTGGTTGATTTGGAATCCCTCACTTCCATTAATTTTGTTGGGTGAAACATATATATATATCAACCAAACATTTGGATAAAAATGCATGTTTGTCTTTTTTATCTCATGTCGGTGGTATTGTAAATTTCATCGAATAGCTTGGCGTAAATATTGTTTACAACAAGAATCAAAAATGTCCAACTCTTACACTATACAGCAATATTAAAATATACATGTCCCACGTCAGGAACCGTTTAAAAAAGTACATTTAACACTTATCTTATGTTTTTTAGCCCGAAAAAGGTCTCAACCCCCCCCCCCCCCCCCCCCCCTTTCTAAATTTCTGGATCCGCCCCTGGTACATGTACATGTCAGTATAAAACCTTGAATGAGTAATAAAACAACAAGGCTGTATACAACTATCAAGTCAATTTACAGAATTTAAGAATGAGCCTAAGCCAACTTTGTATGGCAATCATTAAACAAGCCAACCCACCCACCCCCCCCCCCCCCACCCCTTTATAAAAAAGAATAAGAAGAATTAGTAAAGAAAAAGAAAAGATAATTAGATTCAAAGATATGCAAGACTTTTTTTATTAGTTGTCAGTAACTGCCAGTACTCTTAGATCAGTAATTAGTCTTTTTGTTGTTGGGATATACGGTCATGTCCTCTCTGTGTCAGGAGCCTGTAATTCAGTGGATGTTGTTTGTTAATTTGTTAAATATTTGTTTTTCGTTCATTTTTTGTACATAAATTAGGCCATCAGTTTTCTCTTTTGAATTGTTTTACATTTGTCAATGGGACCTTCTATAGCTTACTATGTGATATGGGCTTTGCTCATTGTTGAAGGCTGTACGATGACCTATAGTTGTTAATTTCTATGATATTTTGTCTTTTCTGGAGAGTTGTCTCATTGGAAATCATACCAGATCTTCTATTCTTATATTCATTCCTGCTTTATTTATAGTTTCTCTTGTTTTTGTTCACAAGTCTATGACAGTAGTAGATGGGCATTATGTTTTCTAGTCAGTCACATTAATTTGAAACTGATTAATTAACACATATAGAAATAAGAAGATGAGATATGATTTTCAATGAGACATCTCTCCACCAGAGACTAAATGATGCAGAAAGTACATATTATGGTGTTATCATTTAAACAAATCCATTAGGAGTCTGGCATCCAATGAAAGTTGTCCATAATTATTAACCATGCTGAAAGATTGTTCCTATGCAAATCAAATTGTTTTTTTCAATTGAACAAGACTAATTCTCTTTTTATTAATTTTTAAAGGTAATGTGCATGAACTTGTGGAAGTATCCTTCATACAAAAGTGGCTTAGATATACAATTGTAGCAGCAGTTGATAAAAGACTGGCTGAGCCACCTCTACTAGCAGATCAGGCAAACAGACAAAAAAAGGAGACCACTTATAAATAAATTAAACAATGAATAAATGTGATAAAATTTTATTATCAATATAGTTAATATAATTTGACTCTTTGTGTGGTCATTAGGGCTATTTAAAGTTTGTTAATTGTTCAGCTTGGAACTGTTCCCTTATTTTGCAAACAACACCTGATGGCAACACAACTCGTATGTTTCTCCTAGTACATGGTAAATCTTCTTTGTGACAAATATCTGTTATTTCTGAAAACAAAAAACTATTCAGTGAGACATGTGAAAACTTATTTTAAAAATGAAATTTTACAAAGTGTCTTAGTTATTTTTGTTTGGTTGCTGTACAATATATGTATATCCCACATCTTCTTTATTCATACATATTTAGTAGTAACAATCATATGGCTGTTTATTTACTCTTTTGAAACTTGATAAGGATTTAAAAATCAAGTACATAATCTTACTTTAATTATCAACTGTAATCTTATTATAGCTCGAGTAGGGAAGTAGTGGAATGGGTGTCAATGAGACCACAATACACAAGAGGCCAAATGGCACAGAAATTATATACAAAATTTACATTTACTGGTGCTTCTGAAATAGCTGCTGGTATAAAAATCTATGAAAACTGAACATGAATTGCTCTGTATGCATCAGTCTCTGTGCCAGTCACAAATAAATGCAAGTGATATTCATTTTTTGTAATTGAATTTGTATGTTAAAAACCTAATCACATAAAATTAATTAACTTCTTGTCTTTAAATATTAAGGGACGACATCAAAAGATCAATGTAAGATAAAAAACTTAATTCAAATAGTTTGGGGGTGGGGGGGTTGAACTGCTGCAAGATTTGGTTATCCGACATTGATTTTTACATATATCCATATGGGTCAATCAATTTTTCCCAAATTAAGTTAATAGGGGGGGGGGGGGGGGAGGGGGGTCAGTGAAAAAACTATTTGAATTAAGTTTTTTATCCTTCATTGAACTTTTGATGTCGTCCCTAACAATACAACAGTTTGTCATTAGGAGACCAAGAAATGGGAACTTTCCAGAAAACTAGATTCCATACAGGGTAATTGACAGGTTTGTGTTGGCAAAATAAAAGAATATAGTCATTTAAGTAGTACAAGTTAGTGTATAATGAGGGGTTACTTGCTACTGGCATAATTAATAAGCAATGTGAGTTGACAATATACTTACTCATGAATCATATGATTTGGATTCAATGGATTAGTTCTTGAAGGTATTCACCCATGTACAATGTATTCATAATACAACATGCACAAGAAGGTATTGTTTGGGTTGGACAAAATCAATCAATCAAAAGGGATATAAGTATATCAACTCTACAAGAGCTTAACCCAATTAACTTGGGCTTTATCATGTTTATCATGTACAATGTACATGTGTCATGTGTATTACAAATGTAATACTGTTACAAAGTGCAATTGATTACAAACAAAGCCACGACTTTCCTTAACAAGTTTTCTAAATACTTTGATATTTTATGAGATGGAGTTTATAGAGAGAATCGCTCTGTTCAAGCAAATTAATAAGCATAAATGCAACAGTCTCTTACTGTAGCAAGTTTGCCATATATGTTGATCAATCATCATGTATTGAATTTAAAAAAAGAGAGAAATATATTTTCTTAATTTATTCCATTCACAACTTAAACAGTTAAAATTAATTTAAACGAATCAACATGATCAAACATGCACCCACCCTCCCCATGTGTTGATATATATATACAAGTACATCACACCAGAGAGATACACAAATGTACATGTATGAAGATATTTCACCAACTCATGTATTAAAGTACTGTAAATGTGAAAATTTGTTTAAAATTAGGACTGACTAGTGACTATAAATATAATTTATTCAGAGGTGTTCAATAATTCATGACAAAAATTGTCTACATATATACTAGAACACACCCGCGAAATCGCGGGCATACAGCTTGTGAACTGTTGTAGGATGATTTTTTGTAAAAGATATTATGTATGAAGAATTTCATAAAAGGTACCAAAAGCCCTCTCCTTTTTTCCAAAGTCCGATATTTGTTTCCTTTCTGTTAAATTCAATTCATTTTCGTGTTTCTGGCCTCAGACCACAATTATTCTTCTCCTTTGCTACAATGCTTCGTTAAATCAAATTAAAAATTTGCACCGTTTCAAACATGTAATAAATGTAACTGCTTGTATATTGACCATTATGAGTCTAAAAAATATGCTTCTAGGACAACCCATCAGTGCTTTTTCTTTTAAAGGCCTTATTAACATGCCATTGATAGGATATGAATCATGTATAAATAACTAAGACCGACTAAGGCTAATTTGAGGGGTGGTCCTGATCCCAAAATCCCGGGCTTATAACCATGAAATCCCGAGATGCAGAATTTAAAGAAATTCATATCCCGGAATCGAAAAATATATTCCCTGATCCCGTAAGGATCAATCCCCAAATCCCGAGCTTAAAAACACCCGATCCCGATGCCCCGAAAAAGTTCCTGCCTCCCTCTAATCTCTACCTTACTTTCGTTTTTGCCAAATCAGCATTTTCCCTTTCAACAATATTTTGTTTTGTCCCATTTATGGGCATTATGTTTTCTAGTCTGCATCCATGCGTTCGGTCCTCCGTCCGTCCGTCCGTCCGTCTGTCCCGCTTCAGGTTAAAGTTTTTGGTCGAGGTAGTTTTAGATGAAGTTGAGCATGTTTTACTTATTTTAATATATATATGCAAGTGGTATGACCCCTTAAATAGTAAAATTTCAAAGAAACAGTAGACAGAATCAGGGACTTTCTATACTAACATAGAAAGTCCCTGACAGAATACAGAGAGTCTCTATTGCGATTCAAACACATTGATATATATGAAACGCGAAAAAATAATTGTTCTCCCTAAGGAGGTAGAATAGTTGTGATTCTTGCGATCTAAACACCATGATATGGAGAACGGTCTAAATGGCTTATTTATTTTCCTTTTTGTTATCTGTCATACGATTGGTTGTACTTGTGTCACATGTTTTACTTATTTTAATATAAATGCAACTGGTATGACCCCTTACATAGTAAACTTTTCACAGAAAACAGTAGACAGAATACAGAGAGTATCTATATATTAAAGTAGTATAATCGTGGTTTACATGTAGATAAAAGTGAAAAATAATTGTCCTCTATAAGGAGGTATAATAGTTGTGGTTTTTGCGATGTAAACACCATTATATGGAGAACGCTCTGATTGGCTTATTTATTTTTCATTTTTGTTATCTATCATACGATTGGTTGTATTTATGCATGTTTCAAACCGGAAATCATATCGATGACTAAAAGTCAGTCTGATGACGGAATCATATCCGGACTCCTTTTTTGTCGTTTTTCTCCCAAAATAACGCAATCTGAATAATCATAAGAATGGATGACAAATGCGACTATGCATGTTACCTATAGGACACAGAGGCATGATGATTGGTTTATTGTGGAAGGAAGAGAAGCGACACTTGAGCATGTTTTACTTATTTTAATATATATATGCAAGTGGTATGACCCCTTAAATAGTAAACATTTCAAAGAAACAGTAGACAGAATCAGGGACTTTCTATACTAACATAGAAAGTCCCTGACAGAATACAGAGAATCTCTATATATTAAAGTAGTATAATCGTAGTATACATGTAGATAAACGCGAAAAATAATTGTCCTCTCTAAGGAGGTATAATAGTTGTGGTTCTTGCGATTCAAACACATTGATATATATGAAACGCGAAAAATAATTGTTCTCCCTAAGGAGGTAGAATAGTTGTGATTCTTGCGATCTAAACACCATGATATGGAGAACGGTCTAAATGGCTTATTTATTTTTCATTTTTGTTATCTGTCATACGATTGGTTGTACTTGTGTCACATGTTTTACTTATTTTAATATAAATGCAACTGGTATGACCCTTTACATAGTAAACTTTTCACAGAAAACAGTAGACAGAATACAGAGTATCTATATATTAAAGTAGTATAATCGTGGTTTACATGTAGATAAAAGTGAAAAATAATTGTCCTCTATAAGGAGGTATAATAGTTGTGGTTTTTGCGATGTAAACACCATTATATGGAGAACGCTCTGATTGGCTTATCATTATTTTTCATTTTTGTTATCTATCATACGATTGGTTGTATTTATGCATGTTTCAAACCGGAAATCATATCGATGACTAAAAGTCAGTCTGATGACGGAATCATATCCGGACTCCTTTTTTGTCGTTTTTCTCCCAAAATAACGCAATCTGAATAATCATAAGAATGGATGACAAATGCGACTATGCATGTTACCTATATGACACAGAGGCATGATGATTGGTTTATTGTGGAAGGAAGAGAAGCGACACACAAAATGAGGTCTTCTCGTTTAATAGTATAGATAATATATAGTGCACACATGTAGATTCACTGTACATTACCACACACAATTGCTTTTGTTTATATTACCCACTATATTGTAATAAATACATTGTACATGTAATGATGTATATCATACAGAGAGGGAAGAATTGATAGTATCATTTGAAGACATTTCCATTTCAGGCCTTCTTTTCAATCAAATCAAACAAAATCTCCCCCCCCCCTTTTTTCCTTTTTATCTCAACTTTAATTAAAGAGGGGTGAGCAGGAGTCTTTTGATAATTTTCCTCTTCCCTAACCCATCCAATTCCATCTCCCTACTCCCCCTCAATTTCGCATGTTCCCTGCCAACACCTCCCTCAACAGCTAAAGGTCGCAATGTACATTAACTGTGTTTACCAACCTACTTATATCAATATTATATGATTACAAAAATTTTGTCCTAGATGACTATGACGTTCAACGGCTGTTTTGCCAGACAAACTGGGGTCGTGCCGAGGGCCCAAGCTTGTCTCTCGATGTCTGACAAAACAGCCGTTGGATGTCAGAGTAATCTCGGACTCACAAAAAGTATGCCTAAATACATTATTTTACTATCTAATTTACGCACCATGAGAGTTTGAAGCCGACAGGCTGTTAAGATCTATTTCGTTTCCATCTTCACCATCGGATGTAGAAAATGTTGGCTTCTTTATCCAGTTACCGATTCAGCACCGGCAATCCTCTGGCTCTGACTTACAGGTTCATACATGTATGATTGTACTGACAGTCATATAGTTAGTTTAACCTTGGGAATGTCTATCTGTTCACGTTCATCGTCTGTGAATCGATAGTCCATAGTTGTATCGTTGTATTGTCGTTCACATATTCGCGGCCATGCTTGTTTGTTTACATAATGAGAGGACACATATGACGTCACCAGCATTCCGGAACAAAGGGAGATAATCATGTTGCACTTTCCCCGATGAACCATGAAGTTACCTGTTTTATAGGTATAACGAGGACACACAAACGACTACCAATATTTTTTTTAGTATTTATTTTAACCAATTTATTAAAATATGAAACAAAAAAAGTTTTTAAAAACCTTTGCATTTCACCTTTAAGCAAAAATGAAACACAAGAATAAGTACAACTACACAATGACGGCATATCAGAACAAAGTGCACAGAATATTATTGGTTTTGGTGATTTAAAACCATACTGTTGATGACACAATTTGTAATCCGACTTTTTTTTCTGAATTCTGTAGTAGTACTTCTTTACCTTGGACCTTTGCAAAAACAAAAACTTTTTTCATATATCAGAAAAATATATATAAAGATTTAGAAATGTTTCACATAATACAAAACATTCAAATTCTTATTCAAACGCTCAATTTCAATACGTCTAACTGCAAAGACGATTTCTAATTTCGGATTTTATATCCCTAATGTTACGATTCTCAATACTCAAAATATAAAACATGTAGAATAATGAATTTTCAACAATTTTCTAAATGTACCTTTGTTAAGTTATCGTCAAAAGTAATTTCGCGTCCCGATTAATTTCATTCATTCATCTCTGAACCATAGAAGTTAAATTGTTTTAAAGAAAATTGTAACCAAAACTGATGGGCAATATGTCATTAGTTTTGTGTTTCGAATCTTTTGTGGAGAGATTTCCTTCGAGATTCAAATGAATAATTAAAAGTATTTCCAAATTTCGTTAAGATTTTCATTATTTGACTAGTTTTCCCAAGTTTTTTACATGACTTACTTTTAAAAAAAAGTATGTACACACTTGTTTTCACGGGATTATAATTGTATTTAAATACATTTTTCAAATTGAAACCGTTATTCGTCCTCTCTAAGACGGTGCATATTGTCCACATATTCTAAGGAAAACAAATTGAAAAAAATCAAGGGATTTAACTTAAACGTAAATATGTTAAAGTCCTTAGAGGCAACAAATAAAACCGTGCAATGGTATCATAGTTAATTATGCAAGAGCTTATGTATGGTAGAACTGATTTGACTTGAAGTCATATAAAACTTTAAATTGAAAAAAAATAATGCATATGTTTTGTTATAACTAAATGGCTAGTTTTTATTATAAAGCTTATGTACATAGACTTTTTTTCTCAAGAAAATTCTATCATTTGCCCAAATTTAGAAGAAATTTACTTTTTTAAAGTGTCTTCTTCCAGGCAATAATTTGCCGATATGTTTTACACAGTAAGCTCAGTGTGACCTTTCTCGTAAAAATCCGGTGATTACAATTCGCATGTACTCGTACTCAATATCTATGATTCTTTGTTGAGTGTTTAAAAAGGTGACAATCGGTAAACTAGGGCTTTAAAACTCGACAACTAATTAGCTGCCATATTTTCACATCATAACAGACCGAGAAAAATATTTTTTTACGATTATATGATATGGATGCGTAAATGAGAATAAAATTGTGCACAGAAGACTAAGTTTATGACATATACATGCATTGGTTCAAGAATTGGGAAACAACATTTTTTTCACGAGTCACTCGTTCCAAATGACTTTAAAAGATTCTACATTTTATAGAAGCATCACATTTTATCACTCTACTTTGAGAGAGTGTTAACATTAAATGTGAAACTCAATGAAATGGCGTTCGCGCAGCAAGTTTTATAATCAAACTTATTTGAATTCATCAGGTGATGGAACGGATTATGACATTTTGATTTACTGTTGATTCGCATGGCGTGTGATGTATGTGACCAGTAGACGCCGATCCTGTCGATTCGCATGGCTTGTGATGTATGTGTACCAGTAGACGCCGATCCTGTCGATTCGCATGGCGTGTGATGTATGTGTACCAGTAGACACCAATCCTGTCGATTCATATGGCGGGTGATGTATGTGACCAGTAGACGCCGATCCTGTCGATTCGCATGGCGGGTGATGTATGCTTACCAGTAGACGCCAGTCCTGTCGATGCACAAGGTCTGGCTTCTTTTGACACCATTTCCTCAGTTTTTGGTTATCTACCTTGATTTTAATCTTCTAAACGGTTTGGTGGTGTATGAATAATACTGCCTCAAGGTGAATATGAAAAATCTAACCTATTTAAAAATAGTTAAAGACCAAATCGATTGGTTGTTGTTCAAAACTGTTATGGCAGTTGTAAGACCCTATTTTATGAGGTTATTAAATTCATGTTTTAATTTTTTTTTTAAACCAATTGACATTTTGTTTCTATAAAAGAGGAAGAGATATAAAAAGAAAGTATAAATTATAGAACTCCATCAGGACGATTTTTTAAATTTTACTACTTCATGATTAATCATTTTTTTATGGATAAAGGATTGTTATCTGAAAATTACAAGATAAAGGTCGAATTTAAGTAGTATTAAGCCAAGGCAGAAAGATAATCCTCGCATTTCATACAGCCGTTATTTAACTATAAAAAATAAATCAACCTTAACATGTCTATGCAAATGAATGTTAAAAAAACTTCAAAACATGTAGAAAATATAATTGTTCGTTCAAACCTCCGTTTCAAACACTTTTCTAAGGTAAAATTTATGTTTGTCAATGACATGTGTACATAAATTCATACTTTTAAAAACAGGTTACCGTATTTTTTTTCTTTTTTGGATTGTTGATTAAAGGCAGTCCCACAAGAAAGATTTGCTTATCTTAATTCATACATGTGATCAATTGATAAGCAGCCTATACAATATTAATGCTTTGGTTTGTTGTTTTTTGTGGCCTTCACTATTCGTTAATTAATTTTTCTGTAAGTGCCTATCCAAAGATTTTTTGGTGGCATTTGTTGTAGACATTCGAAGTATCTATTGTCAACAGAAGACCCTTTTATTTCTCTCTTTTAAATGGTTTAAATTAATTTTGTCATGCCAGTTCTATTTGTTTTTACATTATGGATGTGGCTAATCTGTGTAGATAGGGTTGTGAATTATACAGTTGTTTTACATCACCGTCCTGTGCTATCTAGTGGATAGTTGTTTCAATGGGATTCATACAACATCTCCATAATTTTTATATTACCGTGAGTAGCAAAGTGCAGAGTATCCAAATTTGTTATTTACGTTAGGGAAAAAAATAAGCTATCTTGTTATATACGTAAGAATATAAAAAAGAAAAATGCAAGTTTATTGATTTTTTGTCCGGCGATTAAACTTATAATCTGGAGCACTCCTAGTCTCTCTTACAAATATGAGAGGAA
Source organism: Mytilus galloprovincialis (assembly GCA_037788925.1). Taxonomy (NCBI): domain Eukaryota; kingdom Metazoa; phylum Mollusca; class Bivalvia; order Mytilida; family Mytilidae; genus Mytilus; species Mytilus galloprovincialis. The sequence goes on along the minus strand of CM075333.1, from coordinate 39,159,708 downwards.
CTTTTCTTTATCAATTACTATAACAGTTTCTATAAACAAAAATCTGATTTGTTTTAAAGAACACGTTTTAAATCAATATTTAGCTAAAATAAATTCTAACAGATCTACATGTACCCTAGGGCAATGTCTGACATTTTTACACAAGACCGATCTATAACAGTTCCAATCGAAGAGAACAGTTTAAAACGGTTATATCATTAAACAGATTCTTGCACCCTCGATATGATCTTACCCTAGGACCTTTTCTTACAAAATAGATTTTGACTGTTCTTTTTCGGAAAGGTTCTTAAGGTGAAGTGTCCTAGAAATGTTCTGGAAAGACGAACGAACGAACTCCAACTATACAACAAAATTCGTTAATTCTATGAATAAACAAGTAAGCGTCACGAGAAAATTTCAAAATGGAAAGTCCCTAATCAAATGGCAAAATCAAAGGTTCAAACACATCAAACGAATGGATAACAACTGTCAACTTCATGACTTGGTACAGGCAATTTTTGTGTACAAAATGGTGGATTTAACTTTGTTTTATAGGTAACTAAACCTCTAACTTTTATGATTATCACATAAAATACCATTATTTTGACAGCTTTGTTTGAGCAAAACAAACAGACATCATAGGTAAAAATGTTAAAAATAGGGGCCAACAGTAAAATAAACAATCAAATATTTAACAAAGAAACACAAAAAGGCAAAAAGACAAAGCACATTAGCAAAAATGAAAAAAAATCAAATACGAAAATTTACCATAGCGCTTTAACAAATGAATGTATAACGCAATGACGGGATATATAAATACAAAGCCGTGTCAAATGAATATCACCAAAAAAAGACTTAGGAATAAAAGTAATATTCACAAAGGCATCATAGGTAAAAATGTCAAATATAGGGGACAATAGTCAGCATTATGTTATAATTTAAATCACTAGAATAAACAAACAAATGTATAAGAAAGAAACACAAACAATGCATATAGACAAAGCACATTAAACAGACTCTATTTTAAAAGAGTAAAATCCATTTTATTCCTTTTTATAATCTTTTTCAATGTTTACTATAAATGAATACAGATTTCATTAAGAAATACACAACTTTTACAATATTCAAAGTTTTTATTCTCATAATTGATAAAACTTACAATAAATGTTGGGGAAATTTCCCAAAAGATATGATAGTTTTAAAATATTTGTGGTAAAAATGTATATGACAGCTATTTATTTGGGAAATGTCCCGAAATCATTTTCAACATTAAATTTTATGACATATATATGTTGGCAAAGCATTTTTACAAACAGACCTGAAACACATTTCGGGAAATATCCCGACAAAATAAACTAAGTACAAAATGTATAACACAGATGTCTTCAAATATTTCGGGATTTATCCCGAAAATATGAAATGTATATGCTAGATCTCATGACTAATAATTTCTTTTCACATTTCGGGAAAAATCCCGAAAATATAAAACTAATATCAGACACACACTTGGTGCATAGATTTTATTTACCCACTTCGGGAAAAATCCCGAAAATTAAATCTACAAGCAAAAATTATGCATTTTGATTTCTTTTTACCCATTTCGGGAAAAATCCCGAAATAAAATCTACAAGCAAAAATTGTGCATTTTGATTTCTTTTTACCCATTTCAGGCAAAATCCCGAAATAAAATCTACAGGTAAAAATTATGCAGTTTGATTTCTTTTTACCCATTTCGGGAAAAATCCCGAATAAAAATCTACAAGCAAAAATTACGCATTTTGATTTCTTGAAACATATTGGGGAAAATCCTGAAAAAAAACCAAAATCTTTTCACAACACAGAATTTTGATACATAAGAAAATTTGTATGTAAACTTGTTTCTAACATTTGTTGAATTATTATGATTCATAAAAAATATGTCTCACTTAAAAAAAAGTATTTTGATTATAACCTTACTTTTCATTATAGTTCAGAAAAAAGTATTTTTAAGAAATATAAAGGTTGCTACATGCATATAACAGGTTAAACATAGAAAATAAAATTCAATAAGAATAACTTGTTTTTAAATTTATTTCTAAATTAAAAAGACTAAGATTGCTGAAAGGTATGGTGGTATATGATAATGCATAGAAATGCAATTACTACGCGCTAGTCAACTAATAAACTCAAATAAAGAACTACAATCATGATAATTTTTACTTAATAGTGATTGCATTTAAGGAGCTTAAAAGGCACCAACAAGATTAACAGGATGTATGCCTATACAAATAAGTTGATATTGCATTATTACATTTATACCAAAAAGAACAGTTCGATAGACAATGATAGATATCAGGAAGTCTGCAGTCCTTTAAACCATGTTTGTCATTCTTTTTCTCTTGTTTATCTTCAAATATGTGCCTTTTAAGACTCGCACCAATTTGTCCTTCAAGATTTCTATGTATCCTACAAAGAAAAGGATGTGACTTATTAGTAGATCTTATGGTGTTGATCATTTTTACTATACAAAGTTTCCCTCTCTGTACAAAATGCTGTACAATAGTTTTCAATAGGGCTAACAACAAAAAAGATGCGTTTTGATTGCCCTTTCAACTCTAATTTATTGGCTTGGACACCCCAAAAAAAATAGTTGTTAAACAAAAAATTAAATGGGGAATGTATCAATGGATCACAGTTGATGCCCCCGCTTGCATATATCATATAAAGTTATAAAAGGACATAACTGAAGAACAGTAAAAGTGACTCTACCAAAAACACTTGATCTGATTTAGTGGTAATAGGTATTGTGTATAAGTTCCATAAAACTTGGTTTATGCAAACTTAATTTAGAGATTGGAAACAAAAATTCAGCAATTTTTCCATTTTCAAAGGGGCATAACTCTAGAAAATTTAGTGACAACCTCAAAATTCAAACTTGATTTGTATTTTGTGGTAATAAGTATTGTTTAAAATATCATAGCATTTGGTTGAGGCAAGCTAAAGTTAATGAATGGAAATGAAAATTTCAGCAATCATTCAATTTGTGAAGAGGCATAATTCTAGAAAAGTTAAAGTGACCCCCTTAAAATTCAAACTTGATCTGTATTTTGTGGTAACAAGCATTGTGTATAAGTTTCATTGCATTTAGTTGAGGCAAACCAATGTTAGAGAATGGAAACTACAAATATAAGCATCTTTTTTTCATTTGTTAAGGGGCATAACTGAACAACAGGTAAGTGACCATGTCCCTTAATTCATACTTGATCTGTATTTTGTGGAAATAAGCATTGCTGTGTATTAGTTTCATAGCATTTGGTTCAGAGGCAAACTAAAGTTAGAAAACAAATAGAAAAATTCAGCAATTTTTTTTGTAAAGAGGCATAACTCTTGAACGGTTAAAGTACATGATGCAACCAAAATTCAAACTTGATCTGTGTTTTGTGGTAATAAGCATTGTGTATCAGTTTCATAACATTTGGTTGAGGCAAACTGAAGTTAGGAAACGGTAACAAATTTATGGAGGTATGGAAGGACGTACATACAGACGGTCAAGGGTAAAACTACTGCAGGGGCATAAAAAAAGGTCTTCCTTAGCATGTCCCTTAATTGCACAAATGAAGTTATTTGTGAACATGGATGCTTATTAACAATTGGCCAGCTATTGTGTGATTGTAATAAGTATATATATATAAAATACAACATTCAAATGTCAATTAAAAAAGTAGATGTGGTATAATTGCCAATGAGACAACTCTCGGCAAGAGCCCAAATGACAGAAATTAACATTTAAGCCAGCTTTACTTGTCTGAAAATTTGACGCTATTTTCAATTATCAGATAAACTTGATCCATAAATGATCCATGCATGAAAATGAAGGCATGGGTGAGTTAAAGCGGTCGGGCAAATACAGCTTACAATCATTTCATACACCAATATAGTGGCCTTATTGCAATTGCTACATAAGTGTCTAAATAAAGGCAACAGTAGTATACCGCTGTTCATAAATCCATGGACAAAAAACAAAATCGGGGTAACAAACTAAAACTGACGGAAACGCATAAATATAAGAGGAGAACAACGACACAACACTACAATGTAACTAACACACACAGAAACGGACCAAGCATCAGACAAAATCCTACGAGAATAACAAATATAACATCAAAACCAAATACATGAATTTGGGATAGACAAGTACCGTGACACGTCTTATCCCAATCTAAGACACAGAGTATTTTATTTGTGAAACAGCACATTTTGTTAGAAATAACATATTTTTGCACACTTGCAAACTTTCAAACTTACCTTTCACATCTTCCCATATTTAGACTAAGAAAGACCTTGAACTTCACAGAAAACTGAATCAGAGACCTTTCTCTTCCTGTTTGTCTGCATGTCCTATGGATATGTCAATCTGAAATAAGAACAGAATGGCATAAAACTTCATCATTCATGCTGAAAATATTTACTGTGGATTTATTATTATTCATGGGATACCAGTTTTGGCGTTTTGGTGGAAACAGCTGAACAACGAATTTAAATGTTAAATGTTAAACGAATTAAAAATTTGCCATCGGGTTGTAAAAATACTTTGACATTGTTTGACAAAACCAAAAAAACAAATATCTGCGAAATATACAAAAATTTCTTTAATCTTTAATTGATACCCATGAAAATAAATGAATCCACAGTAACATCCTAAGCATATTTTTTTTACACATGAACTGCTTAAAGGCAAATTAATTTTAAATTGTGATTTGCACTAATGGATATTAATTTCTATGAAATTCTGGCTATGAAATCAGGACAGAGTTATGATTTTCACCTTATTTAAATACTTATTAGGTGGATATTGGAACAATTTCTATGAATTTATGTCTAGAAAAAGAACAAAGTTGAAAATAGATACATTTATATATCAATCGGTACGAATAATAAATCGAATTCTTCAGCAGAAAACTTCAAACAGTATTCAGGAAATACCGGAATCTTATCAAAACAGATTCTACAATTGGTGACAAAATCAATAAAAACCTATCAATAGGATTCAAAAGAAATAGAAACATTGATGAATTAGTTAAACAGCTATAAAAAAATTAGTATGAACTAAAAAGTTCCTTCTAACATTTAACTTTAAAGGGCAATAACTCCTTAAGGAGTCAATTGACTTTTTTGGTCATATCAACTTTTTTGTAGATCATTATTGCTGCTTATACAGTTTACATCTATCTATAATAATATTCAAGATATTAACAAAAAACTGCAAAATTTTGTTATAACTACCAATTTCAGTGGCAGCAACCCAACAATGAAATGTTTGATTCGTCTGAAAATTTCAGGGCTGATAGACCTTGACCAATTGAACGATTTTACCCAATGTCAGATTTGCTCTAAAAGCTTCAGTTTTTGAGATATAAGCCAAAAACTGCATTTGACCCCTATGTTCTATTTTTAGCCATGGTAGCCATGTTTGTTGATGGATCAAAACTTCGGATACAATTTATAAACTTGATACCCTAATGAACATTTAGTTAAAGTTTGAAGTTTAAAGTAGTTTCAGAGGAGAAGATTTTTAAAATAATTTACGAAGACAGATTCTAAGTGATGGCATAAGCTCACATGGGGCCCTTGAAGGATCCCTGTGAGCTAATTATTACAAAATATATACCCATTTAACCTAAGTTTGGTTAAAATGAATTAATTCAGTAGTTTCAGAAGAGAAGATCTATGAAAAAGTGTACACCAGACAATGGATGATTCAACAATTAATGCCAAGGGATGGCAAAGGTCAGATGGCCTCTTTCTTAGGTCAGGTGAGCTAAAAAGAAAAAAAAACTTTTGACAAACAGAAAAAAAAATCATAAGTTGGGTATTACATATATATTGAAGCACTCTGTTAATGTAAGTGCAAGGATTCTATAATGGTTGATTGACAAAATATATGTATGCATACAAGAGTCCCCAAGTCCCAGGTCAGGAGCCTCTGGTCTTTGTAACATGTAGTCTTGAATTATTTTTAATTTTAGTTTCTTGTGTACAATTTGGAGTTTAATATGGTGTTCATTAATTGTCACTAAACTAGTATATATATATTGTTTAGGGGCCAGCTGAAGGACACCTCTGGGTGTGGGAATTTCTCGCTGCATTGAAGACCTGTTGGTGATCTTCTGCTGTTGTTTGTTCTATGGTCCGGTTGTTGTGTCTTTGATACATTTCCCATTTCAATTCTTAATTTTATGTATATTATTGTCCTCTTTCTATTATGATAAAATTGTGAAAGGAAATGGGGAATGTGTCAAAGCGACAACAACCCGACCATAGAACAGACAAAAGCCAAAGGCCACCATGCAATGGGTCTGTATTAATTCTTTGAAAATAAATGAAATAAAATTCATCTCTAAAACAGTGTTTATATAATGTACTTAGACTTGCTACAATTCCCTATCTTTTTTTTTTTTTTTTTTTTACTAATTTATATGTTTGCTGATAACTGCCTGTCTACAGATTGCCCCTGCAGATGTCAGTATAATGGTAATCTCCTAGTTATAGCAGTGAAATGTAACAAAGGAGCAAAATTGAAAAAAAAATAATTAGGAAGGAACATGTAGCAAGTCTAATAATGTACTGTACACACAATCTAACTTTTTTGCTCTATTATAACATTAACCAGTTTCATTTATCAGTCAGGGGCATTACTTAAACAAGTAACAATTAAAATTACCTATACAAGTTATGTTGAAAAAGAGGCTATTTTAAATATTACTTATATATGTAACTTTTCTAAATATTATTTTTATAGATGTCCAATAATGCAGATTTTACTAGCTTTAACAAATTTTCACAGTCATCTGGTTATTTTTCCCCGTGAAATATAATCCTTCTGAAACACTAATTAACATACTGACGCACTTATCACTTATCTTTCATACCCATGGATGCTTCTGGGTCAAAGTTGGTCTCTTGGGACTATTAAATTATCATTTTCCTCCAAAATCTTGAAGATAGACTGACACAATGACTGATATAAATAGATACATACTTGTGAATTAATTAAGATTTCAAGTTCTTTATAACTGCTTACCCAAATCAACTACATGATGTGTTCCTTAAATAAGTGTTATTACTATATTTTTTTCAAAAATGTATAAAACAACTTACCGTATTCAAGTAATTTGTCATTATTTTTAATTTAAACCTTTATCTCGATACTCCTTCTAAAATCTTATAAATTCTTTTTTTTTGATAGAAAATGATACAATAACTTATTCTAACTACATTTAATCTATGCTTCTATTAGAATTTAAAATAACTCTATTAAGTAATTTTATTATTTTCAAAAACAAAAATTACTTAAATATAGACATATATAAGTAACTTAAAAATATTACTTTTTTAAGTAATGCCCGACTGTTTCTAATTTTTTAATTTGAGGTTCTAAGTTTCGTATTTTATGTATGAATCATGTCTTTCTCAGTCTTTCTCAGTTTTTCTCTTGATTATCAAAGACAAAGTTTTTAATTTTGTAAATTATTTGGCCTTTAATTTTTTTTTTATTGGAGATCGATCGAGTTACTTATGAGTCTTTTGCAGACAAATTCCTGTCTGACCTAAACACAATTATCAGAGTATTTGTCATTCATGTGTTAATATGGCTTGATTTATTAAGGTCTAGATAGGGGTTATGCATACCCGTAGCCAGGGGGGTTCAGATGAACCCCCCTTGAAACCAAATAAGCACTGTTAAAGTCAATGTTCTGTTCAAATTGTGACTGTTAAAGATGAGTTCACGAGTCCAAATAACCCCCCATTGGAAATTCCTGGCTACGGGCCTGTTATGTATACAATTCTTACATGTATCTTTATTCTTAAATACATGTATATAAGATTGTTTTTCTTTAATCTCTATTCTTTACATAAATTTCATTTCAGCACTTATTCTCTAATATTTATTTAGTTTTAGTTTTCCTTCTTTTCCCTATTTATTTTTTTTCCCTTTATTCTGTACATTTTGCCTGTTATTCTCTATTTTGTAAACCTCACATCTAAACTCTCATCCAGGTCAAATACAATATACTTTCAAGTGGCATACTTGTATGCAAAATTCTTGAATTTTAAATTGTAGGCAATTATCAACTCGTGAAATTCAGAAACTTAATTCTTAATACTTTGCATTTAACAATGTTTAAGATCATTTAAGGTGGTACCCAACACTTTTACTAAAAATTATTTAGCTCGTTTAATTTTCTTAAAATTTTGTCAAAGTATTTAACAAAAATATAAAAAAATTAAAAATTTTGAACCAACTGTTTTGCCAGAAAAATTACACTGGTTATATAGCAGTTTGACATTTAACACTAATTTTGATCATTAAGAAGCTAAGTATTCTTTTGACAACACAACGTAATTATAACACTTTTTTTTAAAGGGACTTATCATTATTTATCTGGGAGGGTGGAGTTCAAAATACAGGGGGGATCAAGTTTTTTTTTGTGTGTGGAAAAGGGGGGTTCAAATTTTTTTATAAATTCAATATTTTTTACACATGGAAATAAGTATTTCACATACTTCAAGAAACAACATCATGAACATGTCAAGAAGAACATTGCAACAGTCAAATAGAAATATATTTTTAACACCATTCATATACAGCATGTACAGTTAATTAAGACACCACAAGAATTTGGTGATGTAGAGGTGCTTCATAATCCAAATAATTCAGTCGTTATACATGTATTTCACTCACTTTGATCACTAAATTAACAAGCATAACTGCCAAATTTTGTTTTAATCAGCTTAATAGTTTGAGAGAAATTAAGTATAAATTAAGGAGAAATCTACAGCGATTTGTGCAAAATTTTGTCCCAAAACACAAAGTATGCCGCATCATGAAAGAATAATGTGTAGAGTAATTAATTCTCTAATAAATGATTAAATATTCATCTTAGAATCTGCATACAAACAGTTGTATGAATACAAAATGATTTTAAGATGATGAACACCACTAATGTAACTTTTTGATTTCATTACAAGATCTCTTTGGGTCCATTAATTTATTTATACCTCTTACTCCCGGAAAATTTGTACTTTTAGGCTAATAAATCAAAATATGACATGTACTATCACACATATATGAATGAAATGTGACAATAAATGAGTAACTTATAATCTCCATATAAAAGTTTAGCAACTCAATACGGCCTTACATAAAACTTAAGTTTAAGCAGTGTTCAAGAGAAGGCCATATAATAGATTCCATTTAGTAAATAATGTGTTGTTACTGTTTCAAAAAGTTATCTTTTAGAGTTACTTAGGATCAAGTTTTCTTTAATAGCACAATACAGGAAATTAGAAAAAAAAGTCAGAAAAAAATTACTCAAAGCACTGGCTTGCGCTGCCTATCATGCTTATATTCATGGAAGAGGCCTCATGGAAGTGCCCTATTTCAAGACAATTTTCCCTCAAATATGTTTTTGATTCAATCCACTGAGAATATATCATTTTCAATATTTTCATGAAATAATATGATAAGTGTTTTGTATGTTAAAATTGTGGCATGTTTGATAGGGGGGGGATCATTTTTTTTAAATGTTTTTAGTGGGGGGATCAAATAAAAAAAGTGAAATTTATATATAATAGGGGGATCAAGAAATTTTGTATGTCTGATTTCAAAATGACCAGCCGCCTCCCCCCCTCCCAGGTAAAAAATGATAAGTCCAATAGCTGACTTTACAGAGTTATCTCCCTGTAGTGTTAGGTACCACCTTAAATCAATAACAATAATATTTCAATAGTAAACAGATGACCCACTATAGCTAGCACTATCATTTTTATAATTATGTTCAGTGGACCATGAAATTGGGGGCAAAACTCTAATTTGATACTGAAATATTTTTTTAATTGATAGATATATTTTAAAATTTTTCAAAATAAAAAACATCCTTAATTTCTGTATATGTCTGTGGTATGCAGTGGCAGATCCAGAATTTTTTTAAAAGGGACCCGCTTAAATCATGCTTCAGTGATTTGATCCCGAAATAAATTAATCAAACAATTTTTTTTTTAAAAGGGGGGCCCATTACCCATTAGCCCCACCCCCTTTATCCTCCTCATAATAAAACTTTAAGGAGACCATACACAAAACATAGAAATAAACAATTATTGGCATTAAGTATGAAATTATTACTTACAATAAATTATTCTCAAAATTCTATCCCTGTATGTCATTGGAACATATACTGCATGTGTATTCTAATCCTTCTAATTATTTCACTTTTATTTACACTAATAGACCTATTCCCATAAATTTATATTTAATTAAGTCCATTGAATCGATGACATTGAATGTGGTGAGAGTATATATATATGTATAACATTTTCTTGTGTTTTTATATTTAAGTACAGCATTACACACAATATGTACAAGTAAATGTGACCTGTTTTTATCCAAAGATTTTAGGAAGATCTACATTAAATAAATTTCTCTTTTATCTCATTGGTTACTATATGGATTTATATTGATGTCATGACCTCATTACTTGGACATCATAAAATGTGTAGAGCAAAATAAATTTATGTTGAAAATCACACACAGTTGTGCTACTCTTATAACTCTTCAATTTATTACAATATTGTTTTTGTGGTGATTTTGTGAAGAACCTGATTATGCAGTGGAGGAAAACAGTTCAAAGAAGAAAATGGCAAGTTAATTAATTTCACTTTGAACATGTTGAAGTTTAGTTACAGTAATATAATATAAAAAGATAATGTCAACAATTCTCTATCGAATATTTCTTTAAAAGTTCAACAACAGTGGGTTTGAAGTTTAACAGTAATTCATCATTCCCTAATTAATGCATATAGGGTATGACTATATATTATATAGAAATGTATAATGCTGTCTTGAAATAACTGCATGGTTCAGGATAGTTTGAAGTGAATATTTTGACATATATATATATATATACATGGACATGTATATACAAATCTAAATTGAAAACTATGTTCAAACCTATGATTGCGTTGGATAAAAACTGCAATTTTTATATGTGTGCATGTAAAACAAATTTCGTTGTAGAAGCACAAACAACATTTTCCAAAAGACCCAAAAAGTGAAAAAGCATATTTTAACAAAACCCATTTGATTAACAGATCATACACATATATATCCCATGTTCATGCCTTATATATCATGTACTGTATTACAACGTTAAATAAAAACTGAGGAGGAAAGGAAACACAGGGACCCGGCCTTCGGAAAGCTTTATTTTTGTGAAGCCCAGGTGGTCAAGTGGTCTAACGCGTCTGATAAACATGATAAAGTGCAGGAGCCAGTTTCACGAAGCTGTCTTAGGACTAAGACATGTCTTAGGATGGTCTTACCACATATCTTAGTCCTATGTGGGTTTCACAAAGCGGTCCTAAATTGGGACATCTCTTTATATTGGTCATAAAGTTAGGACTACACGAGAGGTGTCTTATGATGGTCTTAGGATAGTTGTACGTTTATTTAGACAACTTTCACTCATTTTAATATCAATTTTACAAATTTTCTAATATTATTTTATTTCTCTTTTTCTTTTCCTGCTTAGTATACCTAAAAATTTTATAGGTTGACAGATCAAATATAACGATTTGTCAACATTGAACATTCTATTTTTTGATATCAAGAATGCACGATTTTATCCTTTAACTTTTTTATAACCGATACAGTGTTGGGTTAAATTTAGAGGAGTTGTATATATATACATGTGCATACCTTCTCCAGATGATTTAAATGATCTTACATGCATGTATATGTTTTTTAATAGATCTTTAATAAAAAAAAAAATTGTATCATAAATATATTGCTGATCAATGAAGTCTGTTTAGTTTCTCTCTATCTTCATGATCTTATTTAGCTCTTGATCCAAACACAAAAGAGTTTTTTTCTGATCATTTTTGCATTTTTTAAAGTTTCTCTCTTATCTATTTTAGTTTTCAAGATAATAGGCAAAATTTGATCGAAAAAAAAATGACCTTCATTGCCCCTACTCCTTTGATTACATATTGTATATTGTATTGTATTGTATTTCATGTATTTGGGCAGTAGTTTCAGATTACAAAAATTTACCAAAAAAATATTTAAATAGACTAGTATATTAATTCTGGTCATGTTGACCTAATTGTAGATCTGACTTTGTTGTTCAAACCTTATTGCTGTTTAAAATTTATCTCTATCCATAATAATATTCAAGGTAATCAATGTTGTTTTAGTAAATCAGCTGATTATGTGCTTACCAGCTGCACATGGTCAATCAATTAAAGCCAATAAATTTCTTCAGTTTAAGTGACCACAAATAATTGCTCCCAATCAAGCATTAAATTTGTCTGACCCTAAAATGTTGTGGAACAGGATCATTATAAATCACAGCTTTATTCTGTTAAGCTCCTGTGCATTTAGCATGTCAGTTTATACAGGAGATTTAATTATGCTGGCTGAAATTGTAGTTATCAGAATAAACATAAAGTTGGAAGAATATATTTTAGAAGATGTAGGAACTTTTCAAAAACGTCACAGATACTGGTCAAAAACTATACAAAATCCCTTGAAAACACATAGAAAATATAATAAAATGCATCAAAAACTAGTGCAAGAATAAATAAAGGTAGCTTTGTTACTAAAATATTAAATAGTTGTTTCCAGATTATTAGGGTTGGTGATATGATGATATATTTCACTTTATTCATCTAATTGTTATAATATTAATGTGTGTTTATATATATTCAATAACAGATTTTGATAAAAAAAAAAAATTGAAAACAATTAACACCTTTAATAATTTATTGCGTCAGAAGCACTTTTCTGGATTTACCTTCATCAGGAACGCTCAAAGCCAAACATTTGAACTCAGAAGATGTATAAGTACCAAAACCATTGAAGAGCTACACTGTATATGTCAAAAATACCTAAAATGTATAGCCAAATTCATTTAACATGTCTAAAGCCAACTTTGCCTAAGGGAGTTAAAACCTAAGTTTCTTAATAATTTCAAAATTTGTAGACCGACAATTTTAGTAAAGTTTGTTAAATTATGTCAGTTCCGAAATACTGACTTCTGAGCTGATGATACCCTCGGGGACTGATAGTCCACCAGCAGAGGTATCGACCCATGCAGTGATGTAAAAAATTGAAAACAACACGTTTAATAATTTATTGCGTCCAAAGCGCTTTTCTGGATAAATGTTTGTCTAAAATTAATACCTATGGTCCAAATACATAAAGGGGCCAGTTAACTTAGTCCTAACTAGACTGTACAAGTACACTCATAAATATTGGTGTGACCATACACACATGGTCCGACCACACAAATATAGGTGTACCATCCAAATACTCATGCATATGGTCTGGAGCATATATATATCAATATGAAGTTTTGTTCGTTTTTCGTTATGTTGAAGACCCATTAGTTGCCTTCTGATGGTTTCTGCTCTTCTGGTAGGCGGGTTGCTGTCTTTTTTACACATTCCCCATTTCCATTCTCAATTTTCATACAAAAAAGGCAGGACCGAATAGAGTGAAAAATACATAACAACTAATAGAATGCAGGACAAAATTTTTCATCCTAGACCCCCATAAAATCAATTGGTAGCTAGGTCGCTTATCTATATAACGTAACGGTACCCAAATTGCACCGGGTACCCAAATTGCACCTATTTAGCAAAAATAGCAGCCAAAATCTTACAAGATTTCCTAGAGACGAAACAATTTGTATTTTTATGACTTGATACTATGCACGTCTTTCAACATAGGTAAAAATATTTAGATATACACAAAACGTTCACAGTATTTATCAACAGATGAAGAGTTTACTGAAAATGTAAAATGTACCGAAACGTCGCCATGCGACGTCATCAAAACGTCATCTTTTTAAAATTAGCAAATACAATATGTTTCATTAGTATCCATTTCTTAAAAAATGAAGAGTAAGCATGGACAAATATCCAATTGTTCAAAATATTTGAAAAAACTAAACAAAAGCTCTGTTATTCGAATTTTGACGATGCGAATTTAAGCATGGATGCAATTTGGGTACTCCTCATAACAGAATCATTGATGGTTTGGAGGTTAGTTCAGACCAATTTTTTTATGATTCCATATGGATTGAAAATTAAATTGGTGTACCAATATAATAAAGAAGGATACGGCTACAAAATAAACATAAAATGATTTTTTTCCTCTTGATCATAAAAAAACGTAGGTGGAAAAACTGTCAAAATAGGTGCAATTTGGGTACCGTCACATTACCTTTCTGAGACAGAGGATGGTAAATGGTTATTTTTGTGCGAAGTGATTGTCGTGTTTTTATTTTAGTTTCTATGTGTTTTAACTTTTTTATTTGACGTTCTGTCTTACAAGATTTTCAAATGCTTATAAATTTTGCATAATTAAATCTCCTGTAAAATTCAAACGCTTAAATTGGCAAGGATTGTCAAGAAATACTTTTTTAAAAGCTGTAAACCAATTATATCATAAATGTGTATACTAAATCGGGAATATCAAGTCAAACGTAAAGTTGATATATATACAAGAAGCAGCGACTCAGTCAGAAAAAGGCTCACACCGAAGTATTTTTTTTTTCGTGCAACGTTCATGACAGAAAACTTTTAACGTGAAATTATGTCTTATTTCATGCTTATTCAGTGCAAGCACCACCACCCTTACCACCCACTTCACACTTAATGACCCCTCCCCCCCCCCCCCAAAAAAAAAAAAAAAAAAAGAAGAACAAAAACCAAAAAACTAGTCCCTCTTTAAAACGTAAATTATACTCTCACACTTGTTTTAACTAAATGTTTACCATATAGGACCATATATATTGAAATCATTTCAACGACAGGCTACCGCCGTACTGTCAAGTTTTCATTCAGAATTTTAAGCTCTGCATCTTCAAGTTCAAGGTCACAACCAGTTTGTCTTACCTGAACTGGTTCCCTGATTGCATTTGGATAACAGACGTTCTTCTATCGCACTGCATGACTGTGTTGATCACTGACTGTAAGTAATAGAAGTTGAACTAAAAAAACAGTTTGAAGGTGAGGATGTTTGTTTCATCCACAGACCTGGTACCCGTCACCTATTCTGTAAATTCCACCTTTCTCAGACGAACCACTTCGGTTTGGAAATCCGCAGGTTACCTGCACAGGCACTTGTTTCTATCCATACGAAGGTCGACTATCCATATAAATTTATATGGATAGTCGACCTTCGTATGGATAGAAACAAGTGCCTGTGGTTACCTGGCAGTGACAGGTATGAGGAAAATCTGGATTCAGAATATTTTTTGTCATTTGCTTGACCACAATAATGTCAACTGTTCAATGCTTATTAAATAGAGCAATAATTTCTCTTACACAGTTTGAAAAAAACCAATTTAAAATTCAGAAATAAAGTTATTCATTAAAACAATACATGTACTACCAAATATAGATCTATTCAAGTACACCTTTGGCTTAATTAAGAAGTTCCGGGTCAAGTCAGATACCGATACCAATAGTATATTCCCCTGTTACACAGGCACTTGTTTCTATCCATACGAAGGTCGACTATCCATATAAATAGAAGCACTTGTTTCTATCCATACGAAGGTCGACTATCCATATAAATAGAAGCCACTTGTTTCTATCCATACGAAGGTCGACTATCCATATAAATAGAAGCACTTGTTTCTATCCATACGAAGGTCGACTATCCATATAAAAACACAGGCACTTGTTTCTATCCATACGAAGGTCGACTATCCATATAAATAGAAGCACTTGTTTCTATCCATACGAAGGTCGACTATCCATATAAATAGAAGCCACTTGTTTCTATCCATACGAAGGTCGACTATCCATATAAATAGAAGCACTTGTTTCTATCCATACGAAGGTCGACTATCCATATAAATAGAAGCTATTTATATGGATAGTCGACCTTCGTATGGATAGAAACAAGTGCCTGTTTATATGGATAGTCGACCTTCGTATGGATAGAAACAAGTGCCTGTTTATATGGATAGTCGACCTTCGTATGGATAGAAACAAGTGCCTGTGGTTGACACTACTAAATTGTCAAATTGTTACCTATTGTAGTATTTTAATCAGTAAGACTTTCTAAGATAACAATACGAATACTAAAAATCTGGACTAAAAATAAGGCGTATAGGTACAGTTTTCAATTTGTTAGCGGGCATGACGTAAAACAGCGAATCAAAGAATTCAACTTTATTTATAACTAATATAGGACAATGCTGTTGATTAAAAAATACTCCATTCCAGGACCTTTTGTTTTCCAAATAATTAATATTACCAATAATTGATAAGTTCCAATTCGACGGGTTCAAACAGAAAGATTTGAAAGCAGAGAAAACTGTGTATCTTATAATCGGCATGACTTTATCAGATGACAATACTAATACTAAAATAAGGCTTGCGCATAGTTATATATACTTTAATTCAGTCATGGACCCGCGATATCACAGGTGTGTTCTAGTTTAATTTAAAGTTCTGTAGGACTCTTTGTAAACAATAAATGCTGGCATAATTAACATAATACTTATTTTAGTGACTTAATCACAATGAAAATCTGTAATAGATCAACCTAATTAAAAGTCTCTGTTTTTTATTTTACAAAAATCTAAGCTTTACTTGCATACAACCCCTATTTTCTATTCGTTTTTTTCTTTTTTTTCTACTTTATTCTACCATGATATAGTCATGATAGTAACCGCCTTCAACAAAAGTAAGATGTTGTAATTGAGTTAATATTGATGCTTTGAAATTGAAGATTTGAAAGAGTCTACTGAAGTGCAATTTACAATTGTTATCCTGTAGTTTAGATCAGGCAATACAAAAATGATTGCTTGTTTCCCCCATCCCTGCTGGGAATGAAGATGAAAAAAAAGAAAGAGTTGTTTTGGTTTTAAAATTGTCTGATATTTTTTATAAAGTGTTTAGTTTAAACAATATTTATTCAGATAAATCAACATTTAACAATATTATACAACATGCACAAAAGAAATGATATATATTATTGAATAGCAATATAATATTTCCAACAAAAAGTTACCAAAGGTTATATAGCGTGCAATAAATTCCAATATTGCACTAGTGCAATAAATCTTCAAAATTCATGACGTCATGCAATGTCTTTATCTACTGTGGATTCATTAATATTCTTTGGATATCAATTTCTGTGGTTTACATGGGTACAAGCCTAGGTGAACCACAAATTTAAAAGTTCACAAAGAATAACAAATTTTCTCTATTAGATTGCAATTGTATGCAGTAACTTTGCCAAAACCATGTTCTAAACAAAACAACACAGTGATAATTCAAACTGTGCAATAAAACATTACTCTGGACTTCTTAACTATTATTATTGCATAGCAATATAATATTTCCCACAGAAAGTAACCAAAAGTTGGCGTGCAATAAATTCTAATAAATCTTCAAAATTCATGACGTCATCAACGACAAAATCTTAGTTTAAACCAATTTTTACTTTCAAATATTATATTGCTATACAATAAAAGGGTTATTGCATGAATATTGGGGAATATTGTCCCTCATAGAACATATATATTGGACTCGCAAGCTCGTGCAATATAGAATTCTACTCGGGACAATATTCCCCAATATTCATGCAATAACCCTATATTATAGATTCATGGGTTCATTATAGATAGAGACAATTGTAAGCAGCAAGAATGTTCAGTAGAGTAAGATCTGCAAACACATCACCATCATCAAAACACAATTTTGTCATGAATCCATCTGTGTGACCTTTGTTTATAATGATATGCACATAGACCAAGGTGGGCGACACAGGCTCTTTTTAAGATGTGGACCGAAGATAAAAATTAAAATTCCATGTGAAGCCAAGGAACCCTATTTTCTTGAACTGTATAAGCTGACTTTAAATAGGAAGGGAAATTCTGTCCGTAAATAAGATTCCGTAATCAGTCAGGGGACTTACTTAAACAAGTGATTTTCTAAATCACTGATTCAAGTAACATTATTTCCATAAAGGTTGGAAGTTAAAGTTGTCTTTCTTGAATAATCACCTATTTAAGTAGTACAAATTAATCACTAGAAGAAGTGATTTAATTTTATTGTAGCTTTAAATATAGAATACTAATGATCCAGGGACTAATTATGTTTCTAAACTTACCAGAATTCAGAACCAACATCTGTGTTGTCTAGGATGACCAGGTCATTTCAGGTGATGACCTTGTACTGAATCTAGGATAATGACATAAAAATCACTTGTTTAAGTATCACACCTCAATTTCCTTCCCAAAAATCACTTCTTTAAGTATCATTCTTTTAATAACTCCCACTAATTTCAACACCCCCCCAAACAGTGAAATTTTTATTGAGAACAGTAGAATTTTATTACATAATCTGAAAGATGAAACCTTGAACTTCACAGGAAAAATACTCCCACTGCTGTGAAAAATCTTTTAAGAAAGTATCAGTGCATTATGAAAAGCCATTATTATAGCATTTTTTCAACTAAAATAGAATTTTCAGCTAAATGATAGCATCAAAGTCATAAACCTTGCTACTTAAAAGAAGCAAAAAGTTCATATTTTTTAATTTTACTAATATATTAAAAGATATTATTTAAACCTATTTGTTTAAAATTTTGAAAAAACTACAAAATCCCAATTTGTGACAAAACCTCAAATTTGCTACTCAAATAAGTGATTTAAAAATCACTTATTTCAGTAAGTCCCTTGACTGGTAATATATACAAACTACCGCATGATGTTACTATTAGGTAACGTCACAAGTTGTTACTAGTAACGATAACAGTTCTGTCTGATGAACTCTAGGAGATGCGGTGAAAGTGCTAACAGAAACAATGTTTGATTTATAACGTGATTTTTGTCAAGCCTGCAACTTTTGTTGCAGAAAGCTCGACATAGGGATAGTGATCCGGCGGCGGCGGCATTAGCTTACTTCTTAAAAGCTTTATATTTTAAAAGGTATAACACCTGGATGCTTCATACTTTGTATATAGATGCCTCATGTTACGAACTTTCCGTCAGTCACATGTCCAATGTCCTTGACCTCATTTTCATAGTTCAGTGACTACTTGAAAAAAAAGTTAAAATTTTTTGTAATGTTAAATTCTCTCTTATTATAAGTAATTGGATGACTATTTTTGGTATGTGCGTACCTTGCAAGGTCCTCATGCCTGTCAGACAGTTTTCACCTGACCTCCACCTCATTTCATGGATCAGTGAACAAGGTTAAGTTTTGGCGGTCAAGTCCATATCTCAGATACTATAAGCAATAGGTCTAGTATATTCAGTATATGGCAGGACTGTAAGGTGTACAAGTCCAACTGGCAGGTGTCATCTGACCTTGACCTCATTTCATGGTTCAGTGTTTATAGTTAAGTTTTTGTGTTTTGGTCTGTTTTTCTTATACTATATGCAATAGGTCTACTATATTTGGTGTATGGAATCATTGTAAGGTGTACATGTCTAGCTGACAGGTGTCATCTGACCTTGACTTCATTTTTATGGTTCAGTGGTCAAAGTTGAGTTTTTGAGTTTTGGTCTATTTTTCTAATACTTTATGCATTAGGTCAACTACATTTGGTGTATGGAAATATTTTATGATCTTTATGTTTGTTACACAGGTTTTATTTGACCTTGACCTCATTTTCGCGGTCCATTGCTAAGTGTTAAGTGTTTGCGTTTTGGTCTGTTTTTCTTAATTTATAAGCAATAAGTCAACTATATTTGTTGTATTGAAGAATTGTTAGCTGTACATGTCTGCCTGGCAAGGTTCATCTGACCTTGACCTCATTTTCGTGGTTCATTGATCAATGTTTCGTTTTCTTGGTTAATGTTGAGTTTATGTGACAGTTGTAATAAAGCTTTATATTTAGGTCTATCAACATAATCAATGATTAGTAAAGAAGGCGAGACATTTCAGCGTGTGCACTCTTGTTTGTGCTTTTTATTTTTAAGCTATATATATATATATATGTTCTTTGAAAATTTCTTAATACATTATAGGTCATCAAAAATGTGTGCCATTAATATTTAAATATACTTGGGACCTTTTAAATGTTCAAAACTGTTCTATTTGCTTAAAAGTAATCTGAAGCAATTTCTAGACATGCTTCTATCATCAAGGTAAAAAGCCTTGTGACCTAAATATTGATAAATCAGTTAAGTTAAAAAAAAAAATTTCATTAATAAAAAAATTTACAGATGATTAAGTATAAAACAATTATATATCTATTTCAAGGAAACTATAAGAATGTTTAAAATTTTAAAAAGTCACAAAATCTAAATAGAAAAATTGTAACTTTGCATTATTTGTTAAAGGGACACTCAGTGACAGTATGGACTCAGTTCATCATTATGATAGGAGCACATGTCCTGTGCATGCTGTGTATATAGTATAATAGATTTATTATGTCTAGTCTATCTTAAGTTTGGTTAAACTGCCTACTGGGAAAACATTATTACATGTTTACATTCCCAATTACTATACTATTAGTCAATTATGTGTGAAAAATTTCTATTTAATGGGTTTTAATCCCCCAGGATATAAATGAAGAGATATAAAACTTTTATTCTTAGTACTGTCTCAGTTACTTACTTAAAGACAATAAAAATATAAAATTAGGGTAATATAATATTCCCCCAAAAAATGAACATTGAGAAGTTCTCACTCTGATACACATTTCAAAGATCAATAAAATCATATATATCTTTTATAAATTAGATGTGAGGACATGATGGGTAATTTATAAACTCTTTCCTTACTTAGAAAAAGCACCTGATTTCCTTAAGAGCAGTGAATTTCAGGGGGAGGATGCAGAGCCTCTATATATTTACCATTCTCCTGGATACTGATTTGTGAACATGTAAAAATAAGTCAGATAAATCACTCATGTAACCTCAACAACGATTATAGCGACAAATGTATAATTTTATTTACTTTTTTTCAATTTCTCATTGATGTGATGTAAATTTTCTGTTAGAAACTCACACGACGGTATATCTAAATTAGTGTGACAGTTGCACAAGACTGTTTTATCTTAATTTTGCAGATTTTTTTTCTAGGTGTACAACTGTGCAAGTATTGAACATCAGCTTGAAATGCAACGTGACCTAAAAGACAGCATAATAATGGACAGATGTAAGTAATGATAAAATAGTCAATGATATGGGAAATGTATGAAATTGTAAGAAAAAAGTTGACAGACATATTATTTTACACCTGTCCCTCCGTCGGTCAGTTAGCTATAGGTCAAAGTACAACCTTCAACAATGAGCAAAGCTCATACTGCATCTAGTCATACATTGTATATATAAGCCCTGAAATTACAATTGTAAAACAATTCAGAACTAATGACCTTAATATTAATATACAAATAAAATAACTAAAAACAAATATATGCTACACAGCAACATACAACAAACACTGATTGTCCAGGTTCCTGACTTGGGACAAGCACAGAAGATGGCAGGATTAAACATGTCAGCGGGATCCAAGCCCTCATAAAATCATGTATTTTAGATATATTCTCCTCAAGAAAATCTGATACATGTATATCAGAAATGTATTTAACATCAACCATTGTCAACACTTTTAAAAGTTGTATTTAACTTTATTTGATTTATGCTTATACAAAGAAGATGTGGTATGATTGCCAATCAGACAACTCTCGACAAGAGACCAAATGACACAGAAATTAACAACTTAAGGTCACTGTACTGCCTTCAACAATGAGGAAAGTCCATACCACATAGTCAGCTATAAAAGGCCTCCAAATGACAAATGTAAAACAAGAAAACAAAAAACTAACTACCTAATTTATGTACAAAAAATGAACAAAAACAAATATATGTAACACATCAACAAATGACAACCACTGCATTAAAGGCTTCTGACTTGGAACAGGCACATACATTACATTGTACCTTAATATTTTAATTCACATATTGGTATAAAATCTATTATGTTTTTGTACGACCCAAATTTTTTTTTTTGATTGTATAATGGTATGATCTCGTGGTTGTCATCGTCCGAAGACACATTGTTTTCCGGATAATAACTTTAGTTTAAGTGATTAGATCTTTATGAAATTTTCTCAGAAGGTTCAAAGTACCACAAAAGGAAGGTTGGGATCAATTTTGTGGATGATGGTCCCAACTGTTTAGGGATTAGGGGCCCAAAACAAGCATTTTTCTAGTTTCAGGATAATAACTTAGTGTACAAGTATTTAAATTGCTCTGAAATTATACCTCAATGTTGAGACCACACGTAGAAGGTTATGATTCATTTGAGGGGTTATGGGGCCAAAGTTTAGGAATTCAGGGCCAAAAAGGGGCCAAAACAAGAATTTTTATAGAAGCTTCCCTTCTGTTAAGGGGTATGTTAAGGGGCATAAAGAGGGGAGGGGTTAACATTAGAACACTATGGGATTTTATTTTAAAAAAAAATCAAATGACTGGAAAACTGTAAGTGATAAACCCATGCAGTCTTAAGAAATGATCACAGGACAATAAAACAAATCAAATGAAATATAGGGTGAGTCCCTGGGGGAAACCCCCACCCCCTTCAATTTGAGAATGAGCTATTATCTTGTAAACTGTCCAGACCCCCACCCCTAAACCATAATTATATATTCCTGTATGGGACAATAAAACAAATCATATAAAATAAAAGGGAAGTCCCTGGGGGTCACCCCAACCCCTCTTGTTTGAGAACTTGTAAATGATCAAAATCCCCACCCCTAAACTATATATATTCTTGCATGGGACAATAAAACAAATCAAATGAAAGAAATGGGAATTCCCTAGGGGTCATCCCCACCCCCTCTTGTTTGAAAACTTGTAAACGGTCCAGATCCCCACCCCTAAACCATATATATTCTTGCAAGGGACAATTAAACGAATTAAATGAAATAAAAGGAATTTCTATGGAGTTCACCCCCACCACTCTTGTTTGAAAACTTGTTAACCATCCAGAACCCTACCCCTAAACCATATATATTCTCGTATGGGACAATTAAACAAATCAAATGAAATAAAAGGGAAGTCCTTCAGGTTTACCCCCACCCCCTCTTGTTTGAGAACTTGTAAACGGTTCAGATCCCTACCCCTAAACCATATATATTCTTGAATGGGACAATTTAACAAATCAAACCAAATATAGGGGGAGTCTATGGGGTTACCCCACACCCTTTTGTTAGAATACTTGTAAACAGTAGAGATCCCCACCTCTAAACCTTATATATTCTTGTATGGGAAAATAAAACAAATCTAATAAAATATGGGACCATTTAAATGGCTAATTAAAGGAGCTTTGTTTGGGAGATTTCGTAACAGCATCCTGTTACAATTACTTCTTGTTTTTTACATATTTTAGTGTATTAAAGTAATTATACTGCTTCGACCTTTCAAAATTCTAAGAAAGCTCTATCTCTTTAATGGATAAATAAATGAAACTAGTCAAGAACTCAACAGATAATTTTTTTTCAGGTTCTCTGATTGTAAGTACCTGTTGGCCACACACATGAATACTCTCATTGATCCTGCATTCAGCAGCTGAATATCAGAAAAATTAAGAACAAAGGAAAATATGCTGAAACTGTACAGTCACTTATCAGGATTATTTCAGAAGTGCAATTATAATACAATATATGTTACTGGTTAATTTCTATGATTTGTAAATTTAAACAACACACAGAGGCTTTGCATTATTGTTTTACAAGAAAGACACCAAAAGATGCAGTTAACATTTATCATTTTTATCAAAATACGCCCAGGACAAACCATGGGTACACTTAGCTTGAAAGATGGTGCTTTCATACCAAAATTGCCTGGAAGTAAAAGAAATAAAGAACCAAAATTCATGTCAGCAATCAGGGGATAAGATGAAAGAATACAGAATAAGGTACTGTCATGTTCAGTCTTTATAAGAGTCCTGATGCTCTATATATACAAATGTATATGCATTTTGTTATGCCCCGTCATAGCGGTGGGGGCATTTAGTTTTATCCTTGTATGTTTGTACATAATATTAAATTTAAGAAGATGTGGTATGACTCCCAATGAGACAACTCTCCATCCAAGTCACAATTTGTAAAAGAAAACCATTATAAATAGGTCAAAGTACAGTCTTCAACACATGTACAGAGCCTTGGATCACACCCAACAGT
This sequence comes from Mytilus galloprovincialis, assembly GCA_037788925.1. Taxonomy (NCBI): domain Eukaryota; kingdom Metazoa; phylum Mollusca; class Bivalvia; order Mytilida; family Mytilidae; genus Mytilus; species Mytilus galloprovincialis. Next base: position 39,135,530 of record CM075333.1, on the reverse strand, counting down.
AAGCTATTATTAATTTAAGGACCCAAAAAATTACTAGTGTGCAACCAGCTTTGAAACATTAAACCAAAGGTTTATTCTATATAAAAAAAGAGAAAAGAGAAACACTTGTAGTGCACGATTTTCTCACTTTGTTGAAGACCCATTGGTGGACTTTGGTTGTTGTCTGCACTTTGGTCGGGTTGTTGACATATTCCCCGCATTTCCATTCTCAATTTTATTAAGAAGTTATTGAACTTTATTCTTTGAAAATGTGATGGAGGTATCATGTGCACATGGCGAATCTGTTTATTTGTTTTAGTTCACTATAAACTTAAGTTTGCTTTACCAAATGTACTGAAACTTATACACAATGCTTATAACCACAAAACTCAGATCAAGTACTCATTTGGGTACTGTGTGTCACTTTTACCATTCTTAATTTATGACCCCTTAAAATGTTATATGCAAGCAGGGGCATAATCTGTGTCCCATGGACCCATTCACCATTTATTTATTCACAGAATTTTGAAAGGAATAAATAATCCATGATGTTCATATAGATAAAACATATTGTTTCAAGAATTTTTATCTGTTTATTACAGATGAAACGAAACTCTAACAACATGAACAACACAAAAATAACTAAATAGCATAGATGCAGTTTTGACCTATATCATGTATATTTATATAAAAATAATGATGATTGCCAATGAGACAACTATCCACCAAAGTTTGAATAAAGTGGATATAAGCAGTTTTAGGTAACTGTACACCCTTATGAATGATAAAAACCTGTACTGTACATATAGTCCGCTGTAAAAGGTCCCGACAATAAAAAATATGAACAAAAACATTTGAGAAAACTAAAGGCCTAATTTATATAATTTACAACAAAACAAGTAGCGAAAATCAAATGTATAACATAAGTAAACCAACGACTTATGGAATTACTGGCTCCTGACTTGGGACAGGCACACAAAGAATGTGGCAGGTTAAACAAATTTTTGGTTGCTCAAACCTCCCCTAACCTGGGACAGTGGTGTTACAGCACAACATAAGAACAAACTATAAAAATCAGTTGAAAAGGTTTCATCATATTTGTATAGGTCAACTGTCTTGAAATGATCAACAAGTGATTGTAGAATTGAATAACCAAAAACACACAAACATCTACTGTCAACACCAAATTCCCCAAAACAAAAGCTTTAAGGGGGATCACAGGCATAAAACAATTTTTGTTTTTAAACATAGAATTTTGCTTTTTTTTTCTAGAAATAAACTTTATATATCCTATACTTAAATAGAAAATAAAAGTATAGGGTCACCGTTCATTAAAGCTCATAATATAATCTGCCTTCGAAAGAAGCATGTATTTTTTGCTAAGTACCTTTTACTGTAGAACTAAAACATGTAATAGGACAAAATGTAAGAGGAAAAAAATGTAATTTCAAAATATAAAGAACTAATTTAAATTACAGAAATTGCTTAAATTTTACAATAGTTGAGTTTTAGTACAGCTTATTTTTGAGAAAAAATAATGAAAAATATAAGTCACCCATGAGTTGAAAAAGATGTCTCAATTTTAATGCCAAAAAATGGCATTTTTTCATCTAAGGGAGATAATTTAGAGTTTTTTCAGTGGTATAAACATTTCAAAAATCATCTGGGGCCAAAACAAATAGATTTTTTGGTTGATGTTTGTACCATATCATATATTAACCTCTAATAGTATAAGAAATAAAATTTGCAATGAAAAAAAAAATGTTTAAATTTTTGCTGAAGTTTTATACCTTCATGCATCCTTAAGATACACCTTTAGGTGACAGGAATGGTCTTGACTTGGGAAAGCCACATTCAAACTCAATGTTGCTTCCCTTGTAAATCTTGATCAGTCTTTTTAAAAAGAAAAAAAGTAAACATAAAAGAATGCAGGTTGTCAGGAACATTCAATTGAAGAAAGGGAAAAGAACACAACTTTACACTAAATAATTTTGAAAACTTATTGCCTATACTATCTTTATTGATAACAGACTGAGCCAAAAATGTTTTCATCTACTAGTACGGACACTAAATATCAAAACTTTTGCCTTTATAACTATATAAAATTTTGAAAATATTCAATAGTCCGAATCAATATTTACTAGTCTGGGGCATTGGACTAGTGGCTAATAGTGCAGACTGTGATAAAAAATTTCAGAAACATTATGTACATTATGATCATTGTGATTGTGGTAAACATCAGACAATTAAGGCAATCAAAATGGTCAGAGGGGGCAAAGAAGTTTTGTTAAAAATGTCAAATGGTTATAGTCTCAACCTATCAACATGATCAAAATTGTTGATTTCACAGTTAATATTTACTTTTAGCATGTTCAGCGGAATAGAATGTTTTTGTTATATTTTATTAAATGTTAATTTACTTTGTTCTTATAGGCAGGAGTGAAAGGAAGAGAAAACAAGGCATCAGTAAAGAAGCAGATCAATTTATATTGATATGTAATAATTCCAACTGAATATGTTACAAACATTGCATATGCTATGAAGATTTATTCCTATGTATACTATGATTTGTAGTTATCTTTTATTGTATGCTTTTGTAATATTATAAAGTACTGCTACATGTAGTTTTATATTTTGCTGTGGAGAATATCAAAGAAATTTAGAAAAATATAATTAAAGATAGTTTCTTCCATGTTTTCTGTGGAAAAAAAAAATTGTGCAATTAGGAAAATGAAATGAGGCTACATTATTGAATATTTTTGAGTTTGAGTTTGAGGTTTTTTTTTTATTCCTATTTTAAAATTTCATTAGCATTTGAATGAGTTGAAACTAGTTTTTATCAATTATTTTGTTTTCAAGATGTACAACAGTACAGTAGGTAAAGGTTTTTTGTACAATAGTTTACTATGATGTTATGGTCACTCAAATAAACTTGAAACTTTGTACTTTCAAGTTTACATTATGAAGTCAGTATTTTTTAAACAATTACAAATAAGTTACTGAACATGGAAATCTGATTGTGGAAGAAGGGTACAATGTGTTATGGACGCATATCTCAATTGCCCTCCTCACCAGCCTGTCAGTAATGGAATTTTGACTTTGAAAATTTCCTTAGTTTACACTGAAATATTTGTGATAACCGGGTAAGTTCAGTTTTAGGAGAACCAGGGGTATTTTATATGCAGTTAAATAAGCTTTTGGACAATACATGTGCTTGGGGATTTTTATAATCCTGAACCTTAAATCATAGTTTTATAACTTGCAATCTTTTGCAGTTTACATGTTAAAGTTTATGCTTAGGCCAGTTTAAAATCAACCTCTTATAAATAGGATTTAGAGGAGGCCTAAGACCCCCTTTTTGTGGGACAAATTGGCCTGATATTATATTTAGAAAATTACTGAAGCATGACAAAAGGAAAGCAATAGAGAGCAACCTTAATATTTCTAAGAAAAGTAATGAAAAATGTGGTCATAAACAAATACATATTTTTTTCAGTTAGAAACATTTTTTTTATGAATCAAAATTTTTATGAATCAAAATTTTAATCAAAATTTTTATGAATCAAAATTTTAATCAAAATTTTTATGAATCAAAATTTAAAAAAATAAATTTATGTAAAAACTTTTTTTTAGATGTATCAACATTTTGTGTTGTAAAATCTTAAAGATTTTGTTTTTCGGGATTTTTCCCAAATATGTTTAAGAAATCAAAATGCATTATTTCTGCTTGTAGATTTTATTTCGGGATTTTTCCTGAAATGGGTAACAAAAATCTATGTAACAAGTGAGTGCCTGATATTAGATTTATATTTTCGGGATTTTTCCCAAAATGTGAAAAGAAATTATTAGTCCTTATGTCTAGCATATACACTTGATTTTTCGGGACAAATCCCGAAATATTTGAAGACATCTGTGTGCACATTTTGTAGTAGGTTAATTTTTGTCGGGATGTTTCCCGAAGTGTGTTTTTCAGGATTTTTCCCAAATATGTTTAAGAAATCAAAATGCATAATTTCTGCTTGTAGATTTTATTTCGGGATTTTTCCCGAAATGGGTAACAAAAATCTATGTAAAAAGTGTGTGCCTGATATAAGATTTATATTTTCGGGATTTTTCCCGAAATGTGAAAAGAAATTATTAGTCATTAGGACAAGCATATACACTTGATTTTTCGGGATAAATCCCGAAATATTTGAAGACATCTGTGTACATATTTTGTAGTTAGTTAATTTTTGTCGGGATATTTCCCGAAATGTGTTTCAGATATTTTTGTTGAAACGCTCTGCCAACATATATGTTATAAATAATAATGTTGAAATAATTTCGGGATATTTCCCGAAAAAAATAGTTGTCACATACAGCTTCACTACAAATATTTTGAAACTTTCATATATTTGGGGAAATTTCCTGAACATTAAATGTAAATTTTATCAGTTCTAAGAATAAAAACATGGAATATTGTAAAAAATGTGTGTTTCTTTATGAAATTTGCATTCAATTTATGGTTAACATTGAAAAAGATTAGAAAAAGGAATAAAATGGATTTTACTCTTTTAAAATAGAGTCTGTTATTAGCATAAATAAAAAAATATAAAAAATATAAAAATTTACCATCGCACTATAGCAATGTATAACACAATGAAGGAATATATAAAAACAGATCCACGTCAAATAAATATCACAAAAAATAGACAAAACATTTAAAGTAATATACACAAGACAAGAATACTTGGCACGTGATTAGGATGATAAACAAGTAAACACCCATAATCTATACTTCAAGACAATCGTGTATTTTTATGAACTTGATACGGAAAATTTATATAACACAGTCTTGAATATGTTTTAGAAAAAAAGACATACCCCTGGTTCATCAACTTTCTACTCAGATTTTGATGACATTTTTCAAAGTTTGAGTAGCACCTGCAAGCTTTTGAATACCGAATTAGTTGAGAAATATATATCCTATACTGTTATGCAGGTGGAGTTGATATTGCTACAAAGATTGGGGAAATTGATAAATTAAATTTACAATTAACAATCGTCTCGTTTGTCACAGATTCTGGTACTGAGATAACCGCTTTTGTCAGATTTTAGTCTAAAAAAATGGTAGAGAAGGTCGTGTCTGTTGTTTCTTTAATTTCTAGTTCGGGGGTATATATTAATGAAACCCAACTAGAAAAGTTTGCATTGTCAATGGAAAGAACATCGTCAATAAACAGTATCTGAATTAAATAATCTGTGATCGTGTTTAACATGTGTCTGACAGAACTGCGACTCATATAAAAATGGGGAGAGGTCAGGAAGGAGAGGCGCACAATTTAGAATTTTATATTGGTAAAGGTAGAAAACCTGACAAATTATCTAGTATGACATCATTACAGTGTAATGTCCTGATATGTAGCAGCTGTTTTTCTCTACTTTTTATGTTTTATTTAGCAATAATCGTCATAATAATCATACTACTTTAATTACGTCCATGTAGGACATTGACAGGTAATTATAAGTTCAAAAGACCAAGTCTAAGCTTTGTATATGTGTAGTTGAAATAAAATAAGTTATGTCCGCCTTTTCTGTAAAGGGATAGACATGCATGTTTACGTCTTACAAATCACCCTTTATAAGCCATATTAAAGTGTTACGCTAAATTCTTTATTTTCAGATGTCTTGATTATAATAAGCGGATTTTAATACTTGTATAATGTAGTGCCTCATACAGCAACGATGTGTTTAAATCTTCGCAAAATGAATCAATATCTGATCAAATCTATACACGTATCAACATTTATGATTGAAATATTATAGTTCTTTACTATGTGTCTGAAGTTCTTCATTTTTATGCTCCTTTTTAAAAGTTGCTTTAAAAAGTATGAATTAACTTACTAGTATTTGCTACTGTTTTTTAATTATCCCGAACGTTTTTCATATTTCATGAACAGTAAACTGTTTGCAGTAAAAACATAATGCACATAATGATGTAAAATGAAGAAGACAAGGATGTTTTAAAAAAATTTCTGTAAACGTGTAACAAAAGATACGTTTCGTCCCCGAGGGTATCACCAGCCCAGTAGTCAACACTTCGGTGTTGACATGAATATCAATAATGTGGTCATTTTATAAATTTCCTGTTTCCCAAACCTTGAATTTTTGAAAAAACTAAGGATTTTCTTATCCCAGGCATAGATTACCTTAGCCGTATTTGGCACAACTTTTTGGAATTTTGGATCCTCAATGCTCTTCAACTTTGTACTTGTTTGGCTTTATAAATATTTTGATATGAGCGTCACTGATGAGTCTTATGTAGACGAAACGTGCGTCTGGCGTACAAAATTATAATCCTGGTACCTTTGATAACTATTCGACCTTACCCTATATTTAATTCAATATGCTTGAGTCCGTATCCATATCACTTTTAAATTTAGATCCATAACCCTTCGTAGTGTGAATATGTTATACCACAAATAGTCCGAGATTACTCTGACGTCCAACGGCTGTTTTGCCAGACAAGCTGTGGCCGTGGGACGTCAGAGCTCGTCCCATATCAAAAAGTGGATATTTTCCCACCCAAAATAGATGCGTTGCTTCGTCGCTTCTCATGCCGACTGACGGCCTTGGAATTATATAAATCGGGCACCAATCTGTTCATTTTTCATTTATCTCTTCATTTATGTAAGTTTCACCTACCTGCCAACCTTTTTTTTTCCATATTTTAACAGTTTTCACAGTGACCCATCGATTTCAGCATTTTGACTTTCACTTTCAAATGGACGTCAAGTTACGAGAGAGTTCGTGGTCTCGAGACTCAAAATATGCAAATATTTATATTCTTTCACCTCCTTTATAGGAGATCGATGTTTAACATTTAGTAGCCAACCACGATTTTTCACCTCCTTTACAGGAGATCGGTATGAAGCATTTAGTTCCGACCACGTTATAATCGGAAGCTCTCGGACATTTAGATAACTTGCATCGTAAATGAACGAGGTGTTACATTATGGTCATTTGCATAAATCATCACTGTTTTCTCGTGGTCACGTGATAATCTTTGAAAATGAAAGGCAAAATGCCGAAATCGATGGGTCACTGTGAAAACTGTTAAAATATGGAAAAATAAAGGTTGGCAGGTAGGTGAAACTTACATAAATGAAGAGATAAATGAAAAATGAACAGATTGGTGCCCGATTTATATAATTCCAAGGCCGTCAGTCGGCATGAGAAGCGACGAAGCAACGCATCTATTTTGGGTGGGAAAATATCCACTTTTTGATATGGGACGAGCTCTGACGTCCCACGGCCACAGCTTGTCTGGCAAAACAGCCGTTGGACGTCAGAGTAATCTCGGACTATACCACAAATAGCTTCGTAATGTGGATATGTTATACCACAAGTTGAAGTCCGAACATCTAAATATCCATTTTAATTCAAATTTAAATGCTGATTGTTCAATTTATTTTCTGTTTAATCAATGATTCATAAAATTTGCATTGAAACATTGTTGATCCACATATGATATGTATTTAAGTCTTCAAAGCATGAGTTTATGGAAATATCGTTACTAGTATCAAATGAAATTCATTAAAATGTTAAATGATTTGTAATGTCATTAATTCTGTTGTAAACGCATTATTGGAAATTGAATATTACAACATAATGCACAATTAAATATAAAACTGGTTGCATCAATAATCAATATCGTGTATATAGTACATGTACATGTACGTAAAGTTGACGTGAGATGACTTTGCAATTTGTTAATTTTTTATTTTAAATTTGAAACTCTTTTATGATATAGTTTGAATTTCTAGCTACAACCGTTGATGTATGAGAGGTATTAATATGTCATCGAACTTTGTAATTGTCCATGATAATATGCACAAAATCAGATAATCCACAACCAAATGCAATTTTCATTATGTTATTAACTCGTATACAGTGATATTACTACGCAGAGTTTTACATACAATTTTGTTTTTATTAACCCTTTGAAATGTATCTACATTTTGTTCTTCAAGGCTGTAACTCAAATTTAAATTATAGCATAAGCCATATACGACAAAGTAAAAATACAATTGTGTCCGATAAAGTTCGGTAACACTACGTGTTCGATACCTTTAAAAAAGCATTATAAACAGGTAATGTGTTGAATAGACTTTGTTCATCACCTGTTGAAATATGTGTCTTGAGTTTAAATACCCTGTTGATACGGTGATTTTAGTTCAATATTTTTGATTTGTGTTCGACACTTTTGTTGTTTGTACATTGCATTGAATGGGACAAAAAAGGCAAACGTGTCGGACAAAAAGCTAAATTATCGGATTAAAAGCAAATCCCGGACAGAAAGCACCGTATCAGCCTGTCAATAGAAATCTAAGTATGCGTGATGATTGCTTGAACATATTTTGTTTTTATTTAGTTTAAAGCCAAAATTGAGACATATATTTTATAATTCCATTTAATTAATTTGTTAACTGTTTGATTCTGTTTATACTTCAAAACCTGTACAATTGAATCAGGATGTGGTATATTTTATGCTAGTTTAAAACGGTGGTTTGAGTATTTGTGATAGAGATAAAAGAGAGGCCATAGATACAACAGGGATAACTAAACTAAAAAGGCAATAATGAACAACAATTGTCATGACAAAAGAGCACAAAATGACACAAAAGACGATCCACAACATTAAGACTCAATATTGAGCAACATAGACCCCACCAAAAATCAGGGATTATCTCATGAAAATCTAAAAGTTCTCTTCAGACGCGCCAAATGGATAAAGTTTTATTTTTGTTTCAAAGCACTTGGGTGATGCATCTGCTGGTAGTCTATTAGTCTTTGAGGCTATAATCAGAAAAGAAGTCAGGGCTTGAAACCTACACGGTATATGTATGCTCTTTCCGGTTCAATTAACACCCGCACACCAGTAAGTTCTTCGGTATTAAGTTCCTTTCTGGTATAGTCAACTCATCAACGTTTGTTTAAGTATTGGTGTTCAAGTAATTTAGCCTCAAGTATCATTACAAAGTATTTTTTGGCGAAATGTGCATGTATTGCAGTAAAATAGGTACTGTTAATGTTTTTATAACAATAGTCAAATGAATATTTCATTCAGAAACTAATAAATAACAAAAACACTAAGATTGTAATTCTATCACACAAATATTTACCGTAGATCCATTTGCTGTCTATTTGTGATATATCTTTAATTTGGCTTTCGAAATTCTTTTGTTTATATGTCAAACGGGAGGTAAATAAAATGCATCCTGTTTGTTCCAAATAAGTATAAATCACAAAAGTCAAGTGAAAACGTAAGCTTGAAAATATAATAAAGTCGAACAGTTATGACTGTTCTGAACACTAGCACTAATGGATTGTTTTTAAAAGTTGGCCAAAGGTACACAAACAAATCAGTTATTGTAAACCAACTTATTTTCGCGAGCGATTTATTTTTGCGACATTCGCGAGTAGAAAAATAACGCGAATATAAATCGTCGCGAATATGGATAACTGGGATCTTTACTTATCAAACTACATCAAGTAGATGAGAAAATCGCAAAATTAAATAGCCGCGAAGTGGACTAGAAATCGTAAAACGCGAAATAAAGTATCTGCGAATATAAGTTGGTTTACAGTATACAAAATTCATCAAAGTAATAATGATTGTCTATAAAGGTCCTTGTTGTGTAAAGTAGATAAATGCGTTGTGTATAGATCTTGTTTATTCTAAACTAGCCATTGCTATATAAGTAACGTCATAATTACATAAGTCGGGGCCGGCAAAAGTTAAAATATAAAATTATTAATCACTTTAAATGTCAATCGAATAGATATTACTGAAAACTAAATAATTAATTGTCTTTCTAAAACAAATTCAAATAATGCACTTTTTAAATTTTCACTTTTAACGAAGTCTATCACTTTTGAGTAGTCAATTTCTTGATGTTCTCTCGAGCTCGGACAGATGCCTCTCGTTTTGGTAGAACTCTTGTCAATCTCTCTGTTGAATTCGAAGTATCATCATTTTTGTCATCTAAATTGTTAATGTTTGTTTGGATTTCGAGCGGGTACAGTTTTACTATAGGACGTGAAGTACGTCCTACACTAGTTCGTATTATAGCTGCTCGTGTAAAACCATCGTTTCCGGTAATCAATTCATCAACAACGACAATGTTCCATCGGTTTTTCGGTAATTTATCATCTTGGACTTGCACTACATCTCCAACTTGAATAGTTTGTAAATTGTTTCCCGTTTGGCGATGAAACTCTCTTAGCGTCGTTATATACTCGGATTTCCACCAGTTCCAAAAATGCTCCATTAAACTCCACTGTTTATTTAAATGTTTATGCAGTTCTTGTTTTCCACTATTCACGGCAATGTACTCAATATTCGGTTGTGGATACGGCGTTAAGGTTATTCTTCTTCCGTACAGTAAGTGTGAAGGAGGTAACGGCTCCTCGTCTTCAATAACCGGTGATACGTAGGTCAATGGTCTATCATTAATGATGGCTTCTATTTCTGTCAGAATTGTTTGAAGTGTATCCATGGTAACGTAAGGTCTACCTTATGTTTTCCTCAAACAAGTTTTTGTAATTCCTATAAAGCGTTCCCACCATCCACCATACTAGGGCGCTCTTTTCGGTATAAATCTCCAATTTGTTCCATATGTTGACAACGTATCGTTTAGCGATGGTGATTCGGTTAATTCCTTTAATGTTTCCGAGGCGGCCAAATATGTCGAAGCGTTATCCGAAATCATGGTGTGTGGTCTAGATTTACGACTAGCAAATCTTCTATAGGCTTGTAAGAATGATTTTTCTGATAGGTCCGGTACAACTTCCAGGTGTACGGTTCTCGTTGAAGCACAAGTAAATAGACATATAAAAACCTTGTTTTCAGTATCATGTTTATCTCTAACGTACAGCGCTCCGGTAAAGTCTACGCCGGTAATTGTAAAAGGCGGTGCTTCAAGTAATCGATCTTTTGGCAGTGGCGGCGGATCGGGTGCTGTATACGGTTTACTGTTGATTTTTCGACAAATTACGCAATTTCGCAAAATTCCTCTTACGTATTGGCGAATTCGTGGTATCCAGTAAGTTTGTCGTATCTGAGTCACTGTTGATAAAACTCCCGAGTGTTTCATGTACTTGTGTATATCAAGAACAACTAATTTCGTAAAAGGATGACTTCTAGGTAACAAATAATGAAATTTCGTATTTTCACAAACAGGTGCGTTATGAATTCTCCCTCCACAGCAAATTGAGTCTTTGTTATTCAGGTACAATCTAAGTTGTCTAACTAAAACAGTAGGTTTAGTATCCTTTAATTTCAAGTATAATATTTCGTCCTTAAATGAAGTTCTTTGGCAATTTAGTATCCAACACTCTGTTGAATCCTGCAATTCCTCTCTTGAAACGTATTTCGCCTTATTTCTCTGTAATATTGGCGAACGGCAATTTCGTATAAATCGTAATAGATAAGCTGTTATTCGTAGTAATTTTGATAATGTACTATATCTAGTAATTTGCACAATTTGGTGTATTCCTTGTTGATTATCTATTTCATTGTCTGCTGTACTTGAATCTTCTGTATCTGTACTGGTTAGTAATACTGTTGTCTCATTTGGCTTCCACGACGGCCATTTTGATGTATCAGTGATCCATTCGGGTCCGTTAAACCATAGTGCGTTCTTTTCAAACTGTGACACGCTGAGTCCTCTAGTAAGAAGGTCAACTGGATTATCTTTCGTTGGGCAATATCTCCATTCTTGTGTACTGGTCAATTTGCGTATTTCCGTCACTCTATTTCGTATGAACCTTTTCAATTGCTTTGAAGTTTATAACCACCGTAAAACTATCTGACTGTCTGACCAAAACGTTATGTCTTCTATGTGCAAAACTGATTTAACGTGATCGGCTAGTCGTGCTCCAATCAATGCGGCCATTAGTTCCAGCTGTGGTAGTGTCAGTTGTTTAAGCGGTGCTACTCTATTCTTTGCAATAACTAAAGATGACTCATGATAGTTACACATGCAAACAGTTGCTCCTTATGCAGTTGTACTAGCGTCTACAAAAACGTGAAGTTGGGTTTTCTGATTTGGTAAATTGGGAAAATACGGTCTTTTCAATTCTGTATAAGTCGTTTTCTCCAAATCCTTGGCTAAATTTGTCCATGTTGTCTGTATTTCTAATGGTAGTGGCTCGTCCCATCCGTACTTCTGTTCCCACAATGTCTGCATTAAAATTTTTGCTCGTACGGATACAGGGCTAAGTAATCCTAGCGGATCGTAAATACGTGACGACTGTTTAAGAATTTCACGTTTCGTAATATTTGGTAGTTCAATATCAAATAACTCGACTTTTTGAAAAGTGATCGTATCTTTAACTGTATCCCATTTCAGTCCAAGTATTTTGACAAAAGTTTCTTTTTCACATACGTTATGTTGTTTTGCTAAATCTGTTGAATCCAGCCTCCGACATCAACGATCTGGCTTGTACAAAATACTTTGCGGCGTCATCTTCATTTTCCAAACTGGACAAAATATTATCCACATAAAGGTCATTTTTCATCATTGCTGATACATTTGTGTTGCATGCATCCAAGTGTTTAAGCAGTGTTGCATTTAGGATGAATGGTGAACTTGTTGCTGGGATTATCTGTGTCGCTCAACCAAAAAAAAGCGTGTAAAATCTCGGTCTTTCTCATCTAATCCAATATGTAAGAAAGCCTTTTCAATATCTGTGCTTATTGCATACTTCTTGGTTCTAAATCCCATTAATATTTTTGTCAAGTCATTCAAATCTGGCGGAGTTGACATTAGGCAATCATTCAAACTTGCGTGATCTGGCGACTTTTTACAGCTACAGTCGTACACTATACAAATTGGTGTTGTTGTCAAATCCTTTTTTACGGCATGATGTGGTATATGGTGAGTGCCTTTACCATTGTCGTTTTTATCGTTTACCTTCTCTATGAACCCTCTCTTCATTTGGTCTTCAATAATTTCTGAATATTTTCTTAATAAATGTGGTTCACGACTTAGTCTTCTAATTGTGCTTTCGGTCCTTGCTTTAGCGATCATGATGTTTGAAGGTAAGTCCGGCAAATCCAGTTTTCATGGCAACTTGGCAGAATAACGTTCGTTTTCAAATTTGATACAGTCTTGTTGATAAGTCTTTACAAAACTCTCCTCATCGTCCTGTTGTGGTAAACGTATTCCTAACGATTCTAGATTCCAGAATTTTTCGATCTCGCTTTCCTCTGCATGGTGTGAAGTAACATTCAAAAGAACTGACGAAGTTAATGATTTCTTTCCGTTTCTTATTACGGGTCCAGATAACAAGTAACCAATTTTTGATGCTACGGCTGTAGGTCCATTCCCTCTAATCACGTGATCTTGAACTATATCCCAATAATAATCGGCTCCTATCAAGAGTGAAATTTCAAAGCTATCAGCGTTATTTGCAGGATGTTCGAGCTTTAAATCTTTCAAGTATGGCAAATTGCGTGTAAGGTATTTCGTCTGGTTTTGAAGTGGGACTGCAATATCTGGAACAATCAATGCATTAATGTTTACAATCTCACCTTTGTCAGTTTGTAGTTGAACGGTTGCTGTATCCAAATGGTGTATATTCTTTTCCTTGTCTCCAAAAGCTGACAGTTCAATTGTGTCCCTTCCGTTTGGTCTTATCTGTAATTTTTCGGCTATTCTCTGAGTGATGAATGAACGTTGGGCACCTTCATCAAATAAAATACTAGCTTCTGTGATCTGTTTCCCGTATGATATTGGTGCGATAGCTGTTTTCAATAAAACGCTTGTGTGTTGTGAGGTATACATTGCTGCGGTTTCTGGTTCTTCTGTTTTCACCAAGCTTACAACGGTTGATTTCTCCTTGTTGTCCTGTCCTTTTCCATCTGTAGCTTGTTTCCCGCAAATACTGGTGTGATGTTTCTTGTTGCATTTCTTACATCGGTTACGCGATTAACACTTGGAAACACCGTGGTTTCCTAGACAGTTGAAACATTTTTTCTTTTGCTTTACGATGTTCAGTCTTTCATTCACGTCAGAAATTATCGTGCAATCTCCCGGAAAAATGTACACCAGTGCAGTAGATGCATGGACGTTTTTTGTCATTGAAACGTGGATCGTTTGTATTAAAATTTCGCTGTGTTTTATTACGAGCTTCGGTCAGAAATGTTGCGGTAGTATGTAAACTGTCACGGTCGGTAAATTGTCCCGCTTCAAGAATTCTCGCTTCTTTTGTGATGGCTTTTCTGAGGTTGTTTAGAGTTATATGATCGCTATCATATTCACGCGCAATACTTTTTCTCGTTTCTACTGGTAGTTTACTAATAATTATAGGTACTAGTAGCGCGCCATACATTGCTTATGTTTGACCCAAACATTCAAGACCTCTTACGTACGTTTCAAGGTGTCTCCATACCTTCTAAGGCTGTTTAAATCATTTGACGGTGAAGGAAGATCCATTAAAGCTTTCATGTAGGCACGAATTGTCTTGTGGGGCGATCCAAAACGCTCTTTGAGTAAATTTACGGCTGTAGTGTAATTGGCATTTGTCAGTGCGAAACCTTCAATAGTTTGGGCGGCATGGCCATGGAGTTGGGCCTTCAAGTAACTAAATTTCTGTATCTCGGTCAAAGTACTTTTGAAATGAATAGTTGATTCATAGGAATCCCAACAGGTTTGCCATTGTAAAATTTCCCCATCAAAGTGCGGTAAATCTAGTTTAGGTAATCTGTGGTTTTCACTGCTATTTGATACCGAAGAAAAGCCTTGGTTGTACAAGTTATTTGCAGACTGCAAGTCACGATGGATATTTTGCATGGAGCGGAAGTGATCAAAATTGGTTGGCTGTACATTAATTTCAGTTTCATTGCTGCGTATAACATTGGCATTGGTAAGCGATGAATTTGTGGGGCAAGCTGGTAGAAAACTATATGCATTTGGATCTAAAGACGTTGATGCGACATTTTGAGAAAGTGGATTAGAAAATATTTTTCTAATTTTCCGAAGCTTGGACTCTAAATTAAACATATACTCATCAGACTCTTGAATTTCCTCTGCTACATCCTCCTCTGACGTCAAATCCAGTATCTTTTCATTCAAATCCACAATTGTCCTCTGTTTCTGTTCAATTGCATCCGAAATTAATTTCACATCGTCTTTGTCTAAGTCCGAATTCTTTTCAAATTTCTTCAATAACTTTGTAACTTGCCCTCTGTGTCCTCTACGTACTGCTTTTAGTTTTGATTCCATTGTTTCCGACAGTCACGGCACCATAAATGTTGTGTAAAGTAGATAAAATGCGTTGTGTATAGATCGTGTTTATTCTAAACTAGCCATTGCTATATAAGTAACGTCATAATTACATAAGTCAAGTAGCAACGTTAACATGTATATATTCGCGCTAAATTCCCGACAGTCCTATTCTTTACATTATTCAAATGAAATTAATGCAGTTATTATAAAAATCAATTCAATCTTCCAAATATCAGTCTCAACTTGTTTTGCTTCTTACTAAATATATGTTTATATTCACAATTGATTTACACAAATACACACCTGACTGTCTTATTTGTGTAAATAACGTAACAGTGTTAACCTTTGATATTACTATTTTTACTTCCTGGTGACATCAGTTAAACGCCTATTTTGAAAGGCTGGCTTTGTGACAACGTTAAATCAGCGATGTCTGAAGGAGGTGATAGTTTCTTAATGATTTTAAATTTATCAACGGAGAATTTTAATTCAAAAGGTTTGCAATAATTCATGGCATACAAAATATAGACTAATGAGATAATGAAAGCATTTGGAATATATCTATATATATCTTTTACAAATATAAGGTCGATGCCACTGTTGCTAGAATTTAAGCTCGTTAAAACCAGCGCTATTTCCTATGCATTTGTTTTTGATAACGTCTTAATTGTATTTAGCAATAGCATGTTTATTTGCAAAAGTAACAAAAGAGATTCAGTGAAAGATTAACTTAATTGAATCAAGTTCTGAATGTTCAACATAGCCATCTCTATAGATATGCAGTGTTATTAACGACAAGTACATAATTATTTGTTAATAAAAAATTCACTCAATGTATGTAGAACCAACCAGGTCCTTTGTGTATGTTTATAATATATTTTCTGTCATAGCTATATCATACACTCATATTGATTCGGTGATTGTAGATCGGACACTGTGGCTGCTTCTTTTTGTTTTTGGTACCAGAATTTTGGTAATCTTAAAAAGAATTCGTTATATTAAAAACATGGAGCACGTGAAATTATGTGAGCAGCTAGAGTAATATCTGTTTTATACTTCAGGACTAGATTACCTCAGATGTATTGGCCAACACTTTAAGAAATGTTTGACTTCATTGCTCTTCAACTTCGTACTTAATTTGGCCAGCGTCACTGATGAGCCTTGTAGACAAAACGCGCGGCCATCGCATTTTCAAAATTTCAAAATTTCAATCCTGGTATCTATGATGAAATTATTACTGTCATTTTTTGCGTGTGTTCAATTTTTCAATTCAAACTTTGTTATCCATGTAACGGTTGTTCAATAATTTGTTATTATAATATTTTTTTCCAACATAACGGCTTTTCCCTCCTCACACACTTGGGCTGTTTCGATTGTAAAATTTCTCACTACAGTTTTAGTTATATGATTTAAGTCGCCGAGTGCTTCAATACTTCAATGAAGTACATTTATGAAGAAATGTCTGAGCCACAAAATTCAACCCGGTCAGAAAAAAAACATACAAGAAAGTTTTACATATTTAGGCAAAGTAGTTCTTAATCAAAGATGTAACTTTATCAAAAGGTAAAATTTTTGACCAATTTCGGAATTAAATGAAAGTTTAAGGAAATGGGATCACTATAATAAAATTGTTGAGAGTTTCTTTGGAACAACAAAAGAATATATATGAAACAATGTAGGAGGGCATATTTCCCGTTTGTTCCTCAGATCAGAAGTATTTGTTTTTTTCACTACACAACTATCGGAAACCAGTGTTCTATTATGCAATTAAAGATATGTTAATTTTGGTTTGCTCCTATCAGTACAAGGCACTGTTTTGAAATTAGAAATTTAAACAAAAGATCTTTTAAATTATTGCAATAACAGATTTAGCATGGGAAGCAAAAGGACTTCGCGTTTTGAATTCTCCTTGGGGTTCGGTATTTTTTTTATTTTACTTTTTAGTGGTTTTTGTTCCATAAAAGAAAGTTCCTATACGGTAAAGGTAATCTATAATAATAAAAAAGACATCAGTATATAAAACGTATTTATATATATATTTTTTTTAAATTTAATTGATCATTTCTAAATTTAATCCTGGTATCTATGATGAGTTTATTTACAACCACTGGGTCGATGCCACTGCTGGTGGAGATTTATTTCCCCGAGGGTATCACAAGCCGAGTAGTCAACACTTTTTGTGCTGACATGAATTGTCATTGATATTGTTATATTTATAAATTTACTGTTTACAAATTTTTGAATTTTTTGAAATACTAAGGCTTTTCTACCTCAGGCATAGATTACTTTAGCTGTATTTGATAAACCTTTTAGGAAGTTTTGTTCTCAATGCTCGTCAACTTCGTACTTTATTTGGCCTTTTTAACTTTTGGGGATTCGAGCGTCACTGATGAGTCTTTTGTAGACGAAACGCGCGTCTGCGGTATATACTAAATTTAATCCTGGTATCTATGATGAGTTTATTGACTCTAAACAGATATCTCATTTTCATAATACAATAAAATGCATTTTGATTATTGCGTAAAATGTACAAATATATATTTTAACTGTTGATGAGATTACAATCTATACCAAAGTGTGTAGTTTGGCAATACATCACCTCGACATGATCCTCTAGGGAATGATACATAATCTCAATTCTAATAAATTAATACCAAATTTAACATTGTTATGTTGTCAGACGTTCAAAATATTAAAAAAACCTGCAAACTAAATAGTTTTGCCATTTTATTTCGTTGTTACATGATAAAATTCTAACGTTTGGGAAAAAAGATCGCTGAAGTAATTCATTTTTGAAGTTAAGTACTAATTAAAACTTAAGTGTTTTTTTTTAAAAGAGTGGTTAAAAGTTTCAATATGTCAAACCCATTAGCCTGACACGATGCATGCTAACTGTTTCCAATTAGTGTTCATTAAAGCTTTCAATGATGACAATTGATTACTTGCAGGAATATTTGTTTTCTACCTCACAAAATGATTGATTGCTATTAAGTTAATTTAATTATAAGAAAAAAGGTTCTTTCGTTTGAATGTTGAATTTCACATTGATACATTGATAAAATATTCTCATCGTAGTGCAGCAATAACCCTACAGACCTCTTATATATAGAGAGAGTTGTCTTAGGGGTTTCTGAACATGGAGAGAATCCCACATTTCCACGGAACAAGACGTTGGATTAAATCCGACATATTTATTAATCCGACATATTTATTAATCCCACTCAGTAAAACGCAATTATACGACTAGCAGGGAGTCGTACCCATTAGACAGAGAAACATTTTTCAATACGCCTAGATACGGTCGAAAACATGTTTTAAGTCTATTTACGGCCTTAAAAATCCTCTCGGAAACAATTACGTGTTTGACCTGTAGGCAATGACACTTCTTTCAAAATCTAATAGAATGAGACACTGAACAATGCTTAACATACACGTTTGGTCAAAGAATCATTTACATCGTATCTGTTGATTGGCGATCTTTATAAATGATAATTCATGTATATACTTGCTTAATCAAGGATACGATTTTGAAGTAAAATTTATGTCGAAGTTATAGCAACGAACATTTAAAGAACTGGTACAATACATGATCAGTTGAACGACAATAGACACCTTAGATATACAACAGTACAAACGTGACACATTTCTAGTGCATCGAGACATAAAGACACCGTAAGTGTCAATCATTACATGATTAAACGAAAAAGCACTTTAAGCTTTTCAAATTGTAGTCATGTACTTAACCGTTTGAATAACACATTACTTAACCGTTTGAGTAACACATTAGTTATCGGAAATAAGCAGAGAATTAGCAGCAGGAAATGTCAGATGACAGTTCACTTACCGCAAAGTTATCGATAATATTGATGATATAGTGAAAATAGCAACATGACGATTTCTTAGTTAAAAAGAATACAACTAGACAAAATTCTTTACACATGTTACAATCGTACCAATATATAACAATGCAAATAACGTTTGGTGTGCTGTTTATTTAACAATAACCCTACTTTGTCGTCCATTCATACTTTCTTATCATTCAATTTCTATTTAAGTATATACTAATCTTTAAAATTGTATTTTAGGAATGTCATATTTATAGCCCATGCCAATATAAACACAACATTCTTTTGAATCAGGAACCTGATGTTCAGTGGTTGTAGTTTGAATTGTTGATGTGGTTCAGAAGTGTTTTTTTCATTTTTTCTATAAGGCTGAAACCGTTGGTTTTCCTGTTTGAATGCTTTTACACCAGACATTTTTGGGGCCTTTTATAGTTTGCTGTTCGGTGTGAGCCAATGCTTGGATGGAGAGTTGTCTCAATGGCACCCATACCACATCTTCTTACATCTATATATAAAGAATTCACTGAATCTCAATCTGATTGAAATAATTTGAAATACAGATCGTGTGCTCCTGCTTCGCTAACAAGGATCTGAAAACCATCCGTCCTACTTTCTGTTTACCTTTAAGGATTATCTGGTTTGTCGTAATGATACACACCTTCTATTTTTTTATAGTTGAGATTTAAATAACTGTCCTTGTCCTTTTGCTTCAATTTCTGCATTATAGATTTCGTTATTTTACTGATCAGTTCTAAACTAGTAACCATTCCGGAGCACCAGACTTCAACAATGTTTGAGGTAGCCTGGGTTTGTATTGTCAAACTTAAATGTTCTTTGTAACTTTTTGTTATTGTTGTGTTTTTTTGTGGGTTTTAATTTTTAAATGATTACTTATGCTTTCTAAGAACTTTCGATTTTCGATTGTCAATGGTAAAGTCTCTCTTAGGAACCTCAGTTCAAATTATAACAGAGACATAAGGATTCTGATAGGTAAAACAATATGACTTTACAAAAAATGATTTAGAAAAAGAGCACATTATAAATGATACAGGAATCATTATGATTCTAAAAAATCTTTTTCTAACAACTTTAATTGAAACATGTTTGCTTCGAAGCCTTGAGCTATTGTTTTCTAAATATTTGACAAAAACAGCAAAGACAGAAGCCAGATTTTGACAATAAGAAATTACATTTACGTCCGTAAAAGTCTACGTTAGATTCAATTCTACGGTCGGCCAGATATATCTATGTGTCAAACTGACAACAACATATTAAGCTTTATCATTACAGGATTGTAAAATTACTTTAAACATTAGCAACCTTTAACTGAGACAAATCATCCTATTCACTTTTCTCGTGAGGTTAAAAACAAATTATCTTGAACCAACAAGGATTATTAATAGATGATGAGAAATAATAATCTGGATACTGTAAAATATAGCAAAGATAAAGCCTTAATAAATATCAAATATTTGTTATATTCAAATTACTACATTGTTTTTCTTAGAATCTAAAAGCTTTTATGGGTTATAGAAATGTGGTCAAATTTCTTTCAGTCTTGTCTGTTCATTATCAATCTATGACTTTGACTGTCCCTCTGTTATCTTTTTTCCCTCTTCTTGCCCCAGGCTGTAAACATTATGATCAGGGGGCATATATACCACTGTTAATGGTATGTATATACACAGTCCACGTTCTGTTTCTTAACATGCACGAGTCATGCGCTAGGCGATGCGCAGTTGACCGATTACAATTAAAGACTGTAAAATCGTTTTTAAAATTTGGCTGAAAGTCATTAATATGAGCAGTTGCTGATTCGTCCTTTAAAATGCTAGTATGAGAGTGTTTGATCTTTAAAATATAAGTTTATCCATTTTTTTACTGTGATAACAGTTTTTTTCCTCTGCGTGAGATTGATCATTTGAAATGTACATTTGTAAAATATTGTGTTTTTTTTTAATTTTCACTGTTTTGTTTTCTTCTGCGTAAGATTAATCATTTGAAATGTTAAATATTGTGTTGGGTTTTTTTTTCACTACCGAAATCACCAAATATAGATTGAAAATGTTCTAGTTCTATGTAAAATATGTCGACACTGTTTCTCCTTTTCATACAAAAAACACACTTGAACTTTTATAAAATAGCTATTACATGTAGATACATGGTTAGCATCTCTTCTATCATTGCTTTCCTTGATGATTATTTTGTTTGTTTGTTTGTTAGTATGTTTAATTGTTTCAAATCAAAAGTGTTACTTTTCAAAATAAAACTTCAAACATTTTACTTCTACAAACCTATTATACTCTTCAATTGTTTAGAAGTATAAAAGTTTTGAATTTTCCACACTACCCTTGCATATCTGTATGTTTCAGTTCGGTTCATAACTGTCATTCATCATATGTTCTATTGCTTTCCGAAATGCTCAGTGCGGCATTCTTTATTTTCACATCAACATACTCAACAATCTATATACACGTCAACATTAGAAGTTTGCTTTACGTTTTTATGGTGAATTCTGTAATGCAATCAGATAGTAAGAGCTGTTTCAAGAGAATATTTCAAATTTTGAATTGTTTTTTTTTTTTTTTTTCTTTCGTTAAAAGCGTTACACTTTTAAAATAATTTAGTAGCAGCATTTTTGATTTGTTTAATTATCTTAGATCAAAGAAATGTTGTGCTCAAATTATCATTACAAGGGTATCACCTGCCAAGTAGTCAACACTTCGGTGTTGACATGAATATCAATAATGTGGTCATTTTATAAATTTCATGTTTAAAAACTTTGAATTTTTCGAAAAACTAAGGATTATCTTATCCCAGGCACAGATTACCTTAGCCGTATGTGGCACTACTTTTGGAATTGTTGGATACTCAATGCTCTTCAACTTTGTACTTGTTTGGCTTTATAAATATTTTGATATGAGCGTCACTGATGAGTCTTACGTAGACGAAACGCGCGTCTGGCGTACTAAATTATAATCCTGGTACCTTTGATAACTATTCGACAATGTTCGAAATCCCTTATTCCATCTCACTAATAACTGTATTGTGTTGTATTCGAGGATTCTTCTCTTTTTTAAAACTTGTTTGCATAATACTTTTTTCCGTTGTCTGTATATTATTTTGAGATTAAGGCATTGTCTGATGCTATTGTGAACACACTTTCTATCAAATCTAGTTTCAAACGGTCTAGCCAAATTTTATATCTTACCATATGGAGTAGATTCACTGTTATTTTACATTGATAGCTGTTGTTCGTCCTCAGTAACCGATTCAGTTAATCAAAATCACGCTCTGTTATCATATCAGTTGTTGACACATATTAGATGCATTCATCATATGCATACGACTAGCAGAGGGGTTGCTACTGCTGAGAAATAGGTAAGTTGAAATCATCACATGTTTTTATAAATTTTAGTATTAAGTCGTTCATCTGTCTAACCATTGAGGAAAAGATCAAGTTATGAAGCAGTCCTTCTAGTATCAGTAGTATCCTTAATTTAAAGTTAGCTGGGATAAATGAGATACAAGTACTGACTTAAATATTGGTTATTCAATGATAGGACATCATTAATATATCTAAAGTAAAATTAAACGTTTAAATGGTTCACACATCCGTTGCATGTGTGTATGCTTTCAGTTTGGTTAACAACTGTCGTTTTCTTATATTATACTAGAACACACCCGTGATATCGCGGGTCCGTGACTGAATTAAAGTATATAACTATGCGCAAGCCTTATTTTGATATTAGTATTGTCATCTGATAAAGTCATGCCGATTATAAGATACGCAGTTTTCTCTGCTTTCAAATCTTTCTGTTTGAATCCGTCGAACTGGAACTTATCAATTATTGGTAGTATTAATTAGTTGGAAAACAAAAGGTCCTGGAATGGCATATTTTTTAATCAACAGCATTGTCCTATATTAGTTATAAAGTTGAATTCTTTGATTCGCTGTTTTACGTCATGCCCGCTAACAAATTGAAAACTGTACCTATACGCCTTATTTTAGTCCAGATTTTTAGTATTCGTATTGTTATCTTAGAAAGTTTTACTGATTAAAATGATACAATAGGTAACAATTTGACAATCTAGTAGTGTCAACCCTGTGAATATGACCCGTGTATATAGCATATTAATCCTGAATACACCGTTTGGTGGTGCGCCTGTCAGATGCGGAACGTACAAATAAGGTAATAGGTAACAGCTGAATATACTATTGGTATCGGTATCGGACTCAACCCGGAACTTCTTAATTATTGGCAATATTAATTACGTGGAAAACAAAAGGGCCTGGAGTGGTGTAATTTTTAATCTACACCTTTGTACTATATTAGTTATATATAAAGTTGAATTCTTTGATTCGTCGTTTTTACGTGATGACGGCTGACAAATTGGACCTCGTAATTTTAGTATTATAGATTGCTTTTAAAATGTTTAGTGCGACGTTCTTAACTTCTCAATGTTACCAGCCTACTCAGTCCTCAATACATTTTTGTAACAACATCTACATTAGATGCTTGCAATGCCTCTTTATCATAATTTCTGTAAAGCAATCAGATTGTTAGAGCTTTTTCATGGTATTGATAATTAAAAAATTGGTAAAACGATTTTTACGATTTCTACTAGCTTTTTTTCTATAAATTTCTTAAAAGCATTGCACTGTTACAATGTTTTATTATCAGAATTTTGCCTAAACAAGACGCTGAAATTCACTTTTTGCTTTCTTTTTAATAATCTTAAAATTAAAGAGATGTCGTGCTCACATGCCTTTTATCCCCCAGTGTTCGAAATCCTTTCTTATTCCATCGTAATAATAAATCCTATTTTGTGGTATATCTCTTTTTAATACTTTAAGTTGTATAATACATTTGTCGTTGTTTTTTTATTTTTCTAAATTTGATTACGAACATTTTCTGATGCTATTGTGAACATACTTTCTTTTAAATCTAGTTTAAAACGTCAATGCACTTTCAAATCATACCACTTGAATAAGATTTGTTGCTGTAATTGTATTGACATATGTTTTTATCCTCCGTACACGATTAATTTCATCAAAGTCACGCTCTGATGTAAGATTTGTTAACGTTGTTGATACAACTCAGATCTGTGTTGAAGACACATTAGAGGCCTTCGGCTGCTTTTTGCTCCTAGGTCGGGTTGTTGTCTCTTTGATACATTCCCCATTTCCATTCTCAATTTTATAGATACATTCATCATGTTCCTTTCAAGTAAAGTGTTATTATTTTGAAATCATCTATCCTCAATGTTTATTTATCCGAAATATCTAGCAACATATCATCCAAGGGGACAACTCACCAGCTAACGTTTGACAAGGATAAGACGAAATGTTCACACACCGTTTAGTGCTGCAGGTGTTGAAATATCATCGACAGACAAGTAACTATTGTTATCTGTATGTTTAACATTGACATTCCAAGTCTTTAAGGATTTAAAGTAAAACATTTGATTGTTTTCATAATTAACAAAACACAATGAGAAGCAAGGGTCAATAACGTTTAAAAGCGAATCAACAATAATCTATGCCTATTCCCACTTCAACACTCAATAGTTACGCATACAGTAGATGTTTGGTTTACCTCTTGCTATCATAAATTCTTTCGAGAATGAGATAGAAAAAAGAAAGATTCAGAACATAGTCGAAGAATGGATCTGTGAGAAGGAAATATTCTAAAGATTTAAAATAATTTAAGAAAAGGCACAACTAGAATTTTAACGTTTAGTTTTGTATATCTCTGCTTAAAAAAATTGCCATTGCAACACTTTTAACTAATTTGAAGGGATATACAAAAACCAGTATATATCGTAACTATAATTGTTCAAAAATATCCTTTTAAATTATCAATCTATTTTAACAGCTCTTACTTCCTGATTACACTACAGATTTTATGATAGCAAGAGATAAACCATAACGTTTTTTGAAAGGACTGAAATGTCAAAATGTGTGACAATTCAAACGAAAATTTATGACACTAAACAATAAACGGAAAATAAATATAGGAGACCGCAAACGGGCGCATTGCATTTCTGCCAATTTTTGAAAATATCAATCTTTCATTTGCGTCACAAGGTTATATTTCATTTGCGCCAAAAAATGAAACTTCATTTGCGCCATTTTACAGGTAGTTCAGGTAAGAATTAACGTAAAAGTTAAATTTTCATTGCTCTAAAAGGTTTGTCTCTTCAGTATCCTCCCCCCCCCCCCCCCCCCTGGATAATGGAGTGCGTTCAAATTGCCTTACTCATTTCTGAAGCTGAGAGTCACTAAGGTTTATAATTATATATAGTGTTCACATGTTCAACTACTGGATGTCGGTCTCAAGACTTGGGGTAGATAAAAATTGAACGTGGCAGGGATAAATTATTTAACCGTTCAATCATTCCCTAACCCAGTGTTATTACATTCCAACATAAGAAAAAACAAAATAAATCAGTTGTGAATGATAAATTAGTCGGGATGAAGCACAAAAAACAACAACAAAAAATGAAACAAATAACATAAAAAGAAAAAACACACACGTTGAATACTGGAGGTACAAAAAAATGTAAATGAATGCTAATTTAAAAAAAAGCCAATATCATTTACATTATTATAAGTAAAAGATGTCTTCAAGTCGAAAGTAGCAGTCAGTTGACATCCAATGGAGTCATATGTAGTGTAAATACGTCATAATCTCTAAATTCCGAAAAATGCAATGCCAGAATATAGGTTCATAATATCGACAGGATATATGACCACATTTGTTCATACATGTAAACCAATACATAAATCTCGAAATTTTATAATTATTTTTTTTCAAATATTAATGCAGATCAAACCAAGAAGATCTCACTTTGATTTTAAATGGATATCCTTTTAAAATTATACATTGATCGTATTTATTCCGACCGTGCAAGGGCTGTATGTAATAGTAAAAGCTCAATGATAAGTTAATATTGATATTAAAAGACCTCCGAACAAAAAGGGGTGTTCAGATCCACGAGCCCGAAGGGCGAGTGGATTTGAACCGCCCTTTTTGTGAGGAGGTCTTTTAATGTCAATATTAACTTAATCATTGAACTTTTACTGACTTACAAACCGTAAAAAAACATTAGAAAAGTACGCAATAAAACACTTGCAGAAGCCTTTATCCCCTGAATTGGACCAGTCTAAATATATCAAACTTAAATAGTACTCACAGTTGGTATATACAAATAACCGTTTTCGAATTGTATTTGAAACGGACCGATTAAATGTAAGCACATCATTTCATCGTCTATTTATTTTCCTATTTTAGCATTTTAATAACGCCATAGGATAGTTTTATAAAAAATTAAGGGGTAAATTTATATTTTTGAATTCCAACTTTTTTAAATAAATATTTTTAATTTTATAAATGAATTAATCAAAACCCTATCCAGACCTCATTTACAACTGACCAATGAATGTTCTGTATAAAAATGTCTTGTTATATATATTTGATGTATTTAATTTGTCAGTAATCATGAAACAGATTCGTAATGACCAGACCAAATGAAAACAATAAGTAAACTCTACCAACAATACGTTATTAAACAGCTAATTTCTCAACTTCTCATCGAACAGACCTAGATGCATAAGGTCCTGCACAATATTCAGGTATTTTGATTCTTTAATTTTCCTACACTACGTTACATGCAAATGCGAAATAATTAGTGTTGTCTGTCCAGTCCAATTAATTTATAAATATTAATTAATTTTTTTTTTAAATAAAAAAACTACGCCTGTATACTTCAATGAATACAATTGTATAGACTATTTTAAATGTAACAACTTTAGCAGCAAGATGTAGGTTTGAGTGGCTCGATCAAAACGTGTATAAATGAGAAATTTTCACAATTCTTCAATTGAATTTCAAAGTAAATATGAGAACAAACACTTTTATTTTAGTCGTCCGTCATTCCCTTTTCACGGCTATAGATGAAGCATAGTTAAAAAAAACTTTTATCTTTCTTAGTTTTATAATCGCCCGACATAATCGTATATTATAAATAATAACAAAACGGTACATATTAAAGAACCCTAGTAAAGAAGTATTTAAAAGAAATATAATTGTTCAGTTTTGTGGTAAATTGCACAAAATAACATAAAAAACTATTATTCAGTGATTTAAATGGATAAAAAACAGCATTTAACAAGATTGTGTCTCCGTGTACTATTCACATGGAATCATTTTTGAAGTTGATTCAATGTTGTTTGCCTCACGTCCAGTGGCAAATATTTAATTCATGTGCATGACGAGAACACACTAATTTTATATACAATAGGTAGGACTTGCAATAGTTGGTCGACAGTCAGGTTGGAATTTAACTTGTATTACCACTGGAAAATAAGGGTAGATTTAGAAAAGATATAGATTTAGCCTTGCAACAACTCGCCAAAGAGGGACCACTAAAAAACTTAAAGCAAGAGTTTTTAATTTGCAGAAAGCGATGATCCTCTAATTCTACTCTGATGTTGACCATCGTTATTTACGCGTTGTTTCCAATATCAATTAACGCATCTAATTTTAGTTAGATACTTTTAGCTCGCATTAGTAACCATGAGAATTCTGTGAAACTGTGTTGCTTATTATGCTGGAGTTTTTGGTGTGATATTCTTTGCGACCGCTCTCCTGGTTGGTCTCGTGATAGTATGTTCGCCTCGAGAGCGGGAGAACTTTGGTCCGAATCCCGAACGGGTCAAACGAAGGGTGACTTTTTTCCTCCGAACTGATAGCTTGTGAACTTACACGTTAAAAACCCGTCTCAGTTTTTCGGTCTTGAACAAAGCAGGATTAATTTTCATATTATTTTTCCATTCCATATTTTTGTCCTGAATATTCATTTAATTTTCCACTGCTATAATCATAATTTATTTTACCGCATCTATATAGTGAAGTGTTTTTCTTATACTGATTTATATTACATTTTCTTTAAAATTTTCACCGATCGAAATTAAAAAGGGGCATGTGCAACTTTTCAACCAAACACTTGTCTAAAAACTCAACTCCGTATTATTTAGTCATGTTGCGGTTTTTGGCTTTTTTTATTCTGTATAGCATGTATAGGCTTCTTGCTATTACAAAAGTCTGTACGTTGACTCTTAATGTTTTGATTTGTGTGTGTCGTTGGGTTGCTGTCGTATTGATATATACCTTTATATTCGTTTTCAAAACAAAAAGATTGATTGGGTATAGAAATATTGACATCTCTGGACTTCACCCGTCCGACAGTATCTCTTTGCTAAAATTGGGTGCGGCCATTTAGCTGTTCGGATGTATAAAATATGCAGCCTTGTTTGGTCGAAATAAAAATGTCGTATATTCGATGCCTGGTGTAGTGAGAGTTTCACGCAATTTGAATAAATCGTTGACGGGGAAATACGATTTCCGATTGAAATTTCTAAACAACAACAAATATAAAAAAGAAGATGTGGTATGATTGCCATTGAGACAACTATCCACAAAAAACCAAAATGACACAGACATTAACAACTATAGGTCACCGTACGGCCCTCAACAATGAACAAAGCCCATACTGCATAGTCAGCTATAAAAGGCCCCGATAAGACAATGTAAAACAATTCAAACGAGAAAACTAACGGCCTTAGGTCACCTGAATCTTCAAATAAGTCGTATGACTGATGTTAAAACGTCTGTTGCGATTTTTGCAATGACAATTGTAGACGAAATAAATAACTTTAAATAACAAAACTGATCAGGAAGACAATAACTATAGAATAAACGAAACGGCCAAAATAATTTGAATCTTATTATAAATTGTTGCCAACTTTTTTTCATTCGATTTTGCTTTTATGACAACTATACCAGATATATATATAAAAATATTGACACAGCAAATTTTGCCACCCATGTGAGACTGCCGTTGTTTTACGTTTCAATAAATGAGTTATTGTATGTACTCAGTGGAGATTTTTTCTGTTCTACTCCCCTCCTCCTAGTTTGACTGGCTACACTGTAACCCCTGATGTGGACTACACGCCGGTTACTAAATGTTAACAAAAAAATAAATTCAAAGAGAAAAATGCGGAAAGAAATTCTAAAATTTACTCTTAAAACATCAAATATAAATAAAAATTAAATACACAAAAAATGGAAAACTGTTTTAGACAATTATCAACTGAGAACTAATGAGTATTCATCACTAAATGAAGCTGATATATTGATTGCTCCCGTTATGTCCAGTGGCAAATATATCACGCATATTCACGACGAGGGGCAAAGTGGATCGACCTGAAGCAAATAATTGACACATTAATAATATATAGAGTTTTCTAGACGTAAAACGTATGCTGTACTAGAATAAAGTTGAATCATGATCAAAATCGTAAGTTAAGCTATTAGCACGACCCCCTCTTTTCTGCGAACAAATATCTTGTGAACTTACACGATAAAAAAAAACCGACTCAGCTTGTCAGTCTAGTAAAAAAACGGGATTAATACTCTTATTATATTTACACGTAATCGTCCTGAATATTAATTTTATTCGCCGCTGGTCGTCATCCATTGTCATTTTTTTTTTTACCGTTTTATTATACAGTGAAGTGTTTTTCTTTTACTGGTATATATTAAAAAGTCTTAAATTTTCACCAATCAAAATTAAAAAAATGGCAGTTGAAATTTTTCAAACACTTGTGATTGTTGGGATTATTATCTTTGACGGTATATAATATTTAATCAAATGTGCCTTTTCGGATATATAATATTTGACGGAAAATATTATTCAATTTACTCCGTATAACTATTATTTAGTCATGGGTCGGTTTTGAGAATATTATTCTGTATACGGAATGTTCTATAAAAAAAGACCGAATGTTGACTTTAAATATTTTTATTTATCTGTGTCTTTGGGTTGCTGTCGCATTAATGTATACCTTTATGTCCTTTTATTCAAAACCAAGATTCGCTTGGGTATAGAAATATTGACATCTCTAGACCTCTCCCGTCCCACACCATACCCTTGCTAAATGGGTGCGTTCGTTTGGCTTATTGGTTATATAAATACGTAGCTTTGTCCAATCAGAATATATAATAGGAATGTATATCAGATGCCTGGTGCAGTGAGAATTCCACGCTATCTTTACCTTAAAAAAACATTAGAGGGCAAGACGATCTACGCACTAGTTGAATGATTGAAATGTGTAAACAACAAAAAAGATCAGCTTAATCTTTTTTAATAAGTCGCATGGCTGATTTTAACAACATTTTCTGTGACTTTTGCTAGAACAATAGTAGAAGAAAAAAAAAAAATATAACAAAACCGATCAGCAAGACAATATAAAAAAAAATGAAACGCTCAAAATAAGTTGAATCTTTTTTATAAATTGTTGTCAACCTTTTTTTATCCTTTTTTTTTTTTTTTTGCGTTTAGGGCAACTATTATACCAGTCTGAGATATAAATAAACTTGAAACAGCAAATGTTGTCACCTAGACGAGACAGCCGTCATTGTACGCTTCAATATATGAGTTATTACCACTCAATGAAGACTGTTTTTCTGTTCTAGTCCCTCCCCTATTAGTTTTGCTGGAAATTATACAATGTACATTGTAACCCCTGATGTGTACTACGACAACGTTTTTTATTAATTAAAAAAAAGATGAAATGCAAAGAGAAAAATGATGGAAGAAATGCTAAGATTTACGCATAAAAATTCAAATGTAAATAAAAATGAAATATATAAAAATTGGAAAACTGTTTGAGACTATAATCAACTGATGACAAATGATTATAAATCACTAAATGAAGCTGATTAATTTATTGCTCCTTTGTGTCCAGTGGCAAACATGTCATGCATATTCACGACTAGATTCAAAGTGGATCAATTTTGAAGCAAATGTTTACAAATTTAGAGTGGCACTTTTTACAATAAGGCAGAGCGTTCGCTAGAGGTAAAACGTATGTCGTAATAGAATAGATTTAAACCATAATGATCCAACTCGTAAGTTAAGCCCTCCTTCCCACTTTTTTCTCCACGGTAGACGAATTCCATAAACAAAACGTCATGAATTTACAATCAATAACGGCCACTATAAGTAAATGAGATATGGACTTTTTTATAAATTGATTCCTATTTCAACCAACATCTCCCGGTTCTGGACAGGTTATTCATTTCCACAAAATACCGCCTGATTATTGATTGAAGATATTTAAGCAACAAAAAGCACTTTGAATCAAACAAATTCTTGAAATTGAAAATTAAGGTATTGTGCTAGGTGTTTTTTTCCCCAATCCTATTTCGGACCCCCTGATTTTCAGAGGGCGTATCTAATTAGTCATGCTCGATTAACTTTAATTGAATTGAACCTCAACTTAAAGACCTACATCGGGTAAATAAGTTCGAGGTACAATAAGTAGACAATAGAAATCCTTTGTGAAATAGGATCGTCCCAGGTATCTTAGAAAATAAATTTGCGTTGAATAACACTGAAAATTGCACGAGCAGGTTTGTAAAGCCAGTCAAGGTCGTTAAAAACTTCCATTTGTTGTATTGATCGTATCTAAACCTACGGGTTTTATAAACAAAATGACCGTAAACATAAAAATGTGATGTCATGCTTTCGATAAGATTCAGTCAAACTTCAAATTAAAATCTCTGTAGCTCAAATTTCTATAAAAGAATTTTTTAAAAGTTTCAAGTAATTGTTGGTAACAAATCCATGAGACTAGAAAATCACTAGTCTATGATTACTACATGCATTGATGACCAAAAATGTTTTCCCTCTTTGCTTAAATACTAGCTAAATCAATAAGCTCTTGCTATTGTTTTTCACAAATAAATAAAAAGACGAACACTGCAAAAAAAAAAAAAACATGGAACTCTGAGGTTTTTGTTTTCTCTCGGTTTGCACCACAACTGTCATATTCTGATTTGTAATTGCGTAAATTCTCCACTCTTCATTTTGCAAAAAAAACCACGAAATTGATGCATAGAAATTAGTTGTTTTTATTAAAAAAAAATATAAGTTCTGTGAAGCAATAAATCACATTGAACTTTCAAATAATATTGAGCAGGTGGTTTCTTTCATTACGAAATATAATATTGTTCATTTCTACTTATTGCTCTATAGCTATTTCTAATTATTTTTCTTGTTTTTAACATAGCAATTGTTTTCAATACAACACGACCTCGGTTCTCTTATTCCGTCATTTTCAGAAAAAAGCTTACTATTTTAGGATGATTATTTTTACAAAACATTTCACATATCATAATATTATTCTTTCGTCAAGGTTTGTTAATTTTCGACCAATCACGGTACGGTATACAATTGTTTTGTCTGAAAATAGTTGTTATGTTACAAAATGTCATTTGTTGGTATTTTTTTTTTTTTTTTTTATTGTTTTAGGTGTCTATAATATTATTTGTTTACATATTGAAGGTTTTTTTTTTAAGATAGATTAACTTTTTAATCCATTGTCACGGATTTGACTCAAACTAGTATATCTGATTTATATCATAAGCTTACTTAAAAGGTTAAAAGCGCATATCCAAATCATATACAATGTAAGTTCAAAAGAAAAATTAACAAATCATTTACTCTGATGTATCAGCATTTCATGTGTGACATATAATTAATTCCGAAGATCATATTTTCTGTTATGTCCTGTGTTTTTTGGTATTTATCCCCTATCTTATGAAATAGTAAACTTGGAGTAAAGTACTGTGTAAAAACTTTATTCTTTACCTTTCTTTCGAAAACTTTAATATTTCTTTTATCGGCACCCCAATTGTGACTGGGGAATATATATTGTTTCTTAGTTCCTTTTTTGACCGACAGTATAACCCTTGCCTCAACATGCATGAAATATTTGCAGCTGGACGTTAAATCTTTCAACTCTTCGTAATAACACTCACCTATAATTAAGTCAAGTCTTTCCTTTACTCACCTATAATTAAGTCAAGTCTTTCCTTTACTCACCTATAATTAAGTCAAGTCTTTCCTTTACTCTTAAGTGAATACAGATTGCAAATGACTATAATACTATACTTGCTATCAGTTGCCGGATCAATTTTTGGAAAGATTGATAACCCTTCTGCAATACTTCATACCATATACATGTATGCTCTATCTTTAACTTACACTGATGTGGTGACAAATAAAGATGAACATTCTGTCAATTGAGCAGACAGTAGTAAATCCGTTTGACTATGAAAATATACCAATTGAAATTAGAATTACAATACATTGTATATTATTATACTTACATTAATGTTTTATGTATATAAGACAATTATCCGAACAAAAAGTAATTATTAAAGAAATTATACTTTGAATATTTAAAAAAGAAGATGTGGTATGATTGCAATGAGACAACTATCCACAAAAGACCAAAATGACACAGACATTTGCATACATTTTCTAATCATTTCTACACAAGTTATTATAACACGCAAGAATCCGTTCTAGACGTGATGTGCATTCTAGACGTGATGAAGCCACAAGATTTCTGGACAAAATCTAATTGACATAACTGTCTTAGGGCATTTCATATGTGAATGAAATCGTGTAAATGATATCTTTGCGGTTTACTGCCGTCTTTAAATTCAATACGTTCGTCAAAATAGTCTGTTGCTAAAACAGCCTTAGTCTAAATATTTTCTCTTTTTCTTACGATATCAAAACAGCATAACGATAATATGATATGTGATAAAAGGATGTAAAGTATTATTTACCTACAAAAAGAACGAGGAAGTTCACCGCAAGTTTATATACAATTTTATAATGCTACTAAAGGAAGAAACCGATTTCGATGAGCCGCAACTCCTCTGAAAGCATACAAAGTCGGGAATATTTGTGATATGATATAAATGAAGTGTATTGTAATTCCTTAATTTGTCTTTCAAACTATATTTTTTCAACAGACAACGCCATTTTTGGAAAAATTATCCCTATTCGAAAACCGTTATCGATCCGTGCCTTATACGTTCGTGCATGATCAGTCAACGAACTACCCACGAAATTTCAAAAGTCTTTGTTTCAACACTTGCCCAATTATATCGCAATTTCGCGGGCATCTTCTAGTATTACATGTACATGTATATAAATGAAATATTCGGACGATGTGACTATTGATTTAGAATCCAATTTCGCATTTTAAGAACCATGGGTAATCTCGTAATTGGTTGAATTTACATGGTTTAGAACGAGTTTAACCTGTTACAACGCTTTGGTGTACGCTTTTGAAAATATTATCCCTAATGCATTATATTCTGGAACGGCGAATTGATCAGATTGATGAAGACAAAATTAAATTTATCATTACATATATGAGTCAAAACGTAGAAGATAAAAACGAATTAGGAGTCTACTTAGAGTTCAACAGTGTACGAATTTATTTTCATGTGCACAACAATATATACATTGCACACCAATTGATGTGTCAGATTCCTATCGCACGAACTAAAATTGTTAGCGCGTGACTTCATCCTGAGCACGAATGTTTGTGTTACATATATTTCGGACACATACATTTCTAACGAAAGATAACATATGATATCCGAATGCCTATGCACACATTTACTTTACAAGCTCATAATCATCACACTTAAGCTTACAAATTTAAATATCTGCTTTAAACTGAATATAGTCGAAAAAGCGGAAATTTTACTTGATGTATTATTATTTTTTATCTCACTATTTTAATTGCATTAGCTATAAAAAAAAAATAATAATAAAGAATTCAAAGAAAAAAGAAGATATAGTATGATTGCCAATGAGACAACTTTTTACAAGAGACCAAATGACACAGACATGAACAACTAAAGGGCACCGTACGACCTTCAACTATGAGCAAAGCCCGTACCGCACAGTCAAATATGAAAGGCCCCAAAATGACATATTTTACCATTATTGTGAACTGTTATATAATGTGTTTTAAATTTAACGTGAAAAAAATTGAAGCTGGAATCCTCGCAAAATTCATTTCAGCGATCAGTTGTATAACATGTATCTCTATCACTGTCTTAGTAGATGATACATCTTACAGATATAGAACAACATAATGGAAGACAAATTAATGTCTTTATTAAAAACTCTTCAAAGGTTCAGAAAGATGCCAAACTTCGACAAAGTAAAAGTACAAGTAAAATTCTTCACGTCAACACAATTTTCAAATCTTTTGTTGTTGCTAAAGTAAATTGATTTGTTTATATTTATAAGACTTTGATTGATCACCGGTATTTAAATTCAAAGGAAATTATGTTATCAAAAAGCATTATACAGAATATTTAACATTCAAATCGCGATTCCTGCTTTTTTATATTTTGCATTCTTTGTGTTTTCTTATGTAAATAAAAATTGAGCTACACTAGCATTGACAGTTTAAATTTCGTTTAATGTGCTCAATTTATGAATTCCAAAGGCTGCATTATATACACGATTGCCAATGAGATAAATATCAACTAAAGACAAGAAGACAAGGATAATGATCAATACTAGCTAGGTCAGCGAACCGACTTTAACAAAGTCCATGCAACATTATTTTAAGCATATTTGATTTGCTTAATTATGAAAAGGGTATGAGACACAAGTTTATCAAATTTATTTTCTTCTCCCAGTATTATTACTCGATTTATTTCACTTGACTGGGCGGAGTTTAACCGGTTCGCTCATAATAAACCAGTCCATCTATAGATAGGTGTTTTAGGATAAACTCATCAATGAAGTGTCCAGTCATTGTTAAAGTAAATTCCTTTGATGACACTGATAGGTGATTAGAAATCAGTAATAATTATAACGGCAATCATCCTTATCACACACATCTTCAAATAGACTGTCCTTATGCAAATTAAAACGTAAGCTCCGCCCGATCAGTTGAATTAACATTGGTAATATATTAAGCTATAAAATTAATCATATAGTGAGACGACATCATCTTTTGGTCGAAAATGTGACGGCAAAAGATAAAACTTGCTTCTTATCTTTCTCCCCTAGAAGCTCCTGTATGTAAAAATAAATTAAAAAAAAACACGTTATATAAATTTCATGCGTCCGAAACGCTTTTCTGAAAAATCTCATGCCTGGGTGAAGTATTTCTTTGGCAATAAGAGGTGCATAGTTATTTCCCATAGAAATGATGATTGTCTGTTAAAAAAGATATTTTCAAACGTTACATATATATTTTGGATTTCGTCAATACCAAAGTAAAGTTTTCAGAAAAAATCCATTTTCTGTTACATCTTTACCCCTGACGCCAAGTTTGAAAAGCTACGACATGCAACATCGTAGACGATAGTCAGGAACCTGTCAGTCAGGGATTTTCGTTAGTTGTCGCCTGTTACACTTGGTGTTTTTTCATTTTTCTGTCATAAATATTATACATTTCTGTTTGAATTGTCTATCAATTTGTCTTGTTAAGGCCATTTATAAAAGCTGACTTTACGGTTTCACTTTTACTCCT
Organism: Mytilus galloprovincialis; assembly: GCA_037788925.1. Taxonomy (NCBI): domain Eukaryota; kingdom Metazoa; phylum Mollusca; class Bivalvia; order Mytilida; family Mytilidae; genus Mytilus; species Mytilus galloprovincialis. Next base: position 39,098,991 of record CM075333.1, on the reverse strand, counting down.
TAATATTATCTGAAATGTATAGCTGTCACATTTAAAATAATACCACATCTCCTTTTTCATAATAACGATAGTTATATGCTTGAATAAGTTAAAATAAAGTTTCCTAAGAGATAGTGAATAAACTTTTTTAAGCTTCATGTAGATGTGATATACTATTAGTTACACAGTGTGCAATTGTCCTAATACGGAATGAAATTCATTGACCCGATAAATTCTCGTATTAGGACAATTGCACACTGTGTATATAATAATGTCCCTACCTTTGGATTTCCACATAACAAATGAGGCGAGCTTATAATTACTTTATCTTTTATGGAAAATATTCGAATCATGATAGTTACCAATTATCTTAATTTCTCCTCACTATTGAACAATCTGTTCTCGGCAAATGATTGGTCGAAGTTTAACTGAGACGTTACATTTTCTTGGTTTCTTTTGGATTTTCCTATTGTGACGTCATGAAAAAAGGCGACCATGTCTGATGACGTTCCATAAAAATTACACAACTTTCTTCAAATCTTTGAAAAGGAAGGATAAAAACAGATTCCACCTTTATAACTCGTGTATTACGATATTTCCACTCTCAGCAGTTGAATTTTAATTATTTTAAAAGCTCGGCAAGCCTAGGCCTCATGCTTTAAATATTAAAACTTAACTGTCTCGAGTGGAGAAATATCGTAGAGCACTGGTTGCAGTTGTGGAATCCATATATGTTCCCCCGTTCCATATTAATGTAATTTAGACCGACACGGCTTTCAATACTTTTATCCATATGACAGCTCTTTCTTTCAATGAATCAGAATATGATTTTAAAGCTGCATACATTTATGTTTATAAAAAAAAAATTTAAAAACTTATATGCACAATGTTATATTAATGTTGTTCTTTAGATACCAAACCAAAACAATATATTCCTTTTAGATAATTTGAATCTTTATTTTCAAAAACAACTCTGAAATTCTAGTCTTCGTGGATTCCTAATTGTTTTGTTCTATTTCAAATATCAGTTTTACTGAAAAACAAATCTAAACAATAATGAATTTAAAGAAAACCCAGATGCTGTTAGCCTTTCATGCTGTTATTGTCGTCAACATTTAAAGATCCAATTACCAACCCCTATGAAGTTGACGGAATCTAATATTTTATGAATAAAAGATAAGTATGACCACAAAATGTTCAAAGAAAATGTTTTACAATATATAATTGTCATTATTTTCAATTGATTTTTTCACCTGCGTTATATATAATGACGTCTAGCTATCACGAATAGCATAGTAAATATTGCTGTGATTTTGTACTATATTTGACTTAGTACACATTTATGTTGAGGAGCCAGTTGAAGCCCGCATCTGATTGCGGGATTTTCTCTCTTTGTCAATTGGTGGCCTTGGGCGGTTTTCTGCTCTTTAGTCGGATTGTTGTATCTTTGACACATTTCCCGTTTCAATTATCAATTTTATATATTGTATTTTTGATAAACACGTTCCTTCAATATATTGCTTAATTTTTTCTCTCCTGAACATCCAGTAAATATTTAGTGCATTAGCAAGGCGAGATCAAATGATAAATTCGATAGGTATATGTTCTGAAAAGAAGTTGGTCGGAATAGAAGAAGGGATTGAGGCAGTCTTTCGGAGAGCATTGGTTAGAATCGAACAAAGTAACCAGGTTTTTTAAACGTGCAAATAGTATGACATTCTCTCAAAAGGGGACGAACCATTTCACAGTGGGTTTAAATCTAAACTCGAGGTGGCCATATTTCTATATCCCAATACAACCCTTGGGGTATATGTTTAGAATACATTCGTGCAAAATACATATATTTTTTTATGAATAATGTTTCTTGTTATATCTAATGAAGTATAAACTGTGTTATACAAATAATCCTAACTCCAAGCTTTGATATACATTGAGTCGCTTTACTGATCTGGGACCTATGGATTTTACATATCTATTAAGGTTGTACTTGTACATGTACATGACAAAGGATGTTATGTTAACCTTTTTCATTGTGAAATAAAAGTACAAGCAAACGTCTCATTGAGTGCTGGTGATTGGTTATGTCAGGAAAGAAGCAATTTAGACAATGCATCTGTTATATGTCCTAAGTCAGTAATTTAATGGTTGTTGTTGCCATTTTTATCTGTCTTCCTTATTAATTTTTATTTGTTGTTTAAGGAGAAATCTAGTCGTTGGTTTTATCAAAGATATATCTATTTTCTCTATGTGTTTTTGTTCATTTACAGAATCAAATTGATGAGCTGAAACCTAGTCATACATGTATTTGCGGATTGCTATTTTATCCTAGGCCTGTGCTTCACATTGCGTTAAAGACCCATTGCTACATGTAGTTTATCCTGCAATACACATTGTGTTAAAGCCGTTTTGATAATTTCAAAGATGTTTATTACGAATATTATATAAGCTGTAAAGTAAAATTTTGCAGTTTTTTTTTCTAAACGTCCAGTGGCAAATATTTCATGCATAATATTAAGGACTAAAACTCAAATAATCAAATTATTGAAAAAAGTCAATGTTCGGCAATATACTTTAACTTGCAACAAGCAACATACGGACCATTTAGGGTTGATTCAAGAGTTGTTGAAATTATTCAACATAAATGCAGATTCATTCTCTTTAGCTATAGCTTCACGAAGATATTATGATTTTAATGTTCTAATTCCGATCGAACTGCGTATTTACATATCCCGCCCCTCTTTAGGATTGAAGAAGTCGTGGTGAATATTTTGCTATACCCTAGATTACCCTTTTAGTTATTGTTTTGAAGGACATCACAAATCTAAATGTGTCGGAAGACCAGATTGAGACCGGCTGACGCACACCTCCGGATACGGGATTTCTTGCTGTATTGAAGACCCATTGGTGACCATCGGCTGTTTTCTCCTCTTTGATTTGGGTTGTTATCTTTTTGCTACATTCCCCTTTCCTACTCTCAATTTTAAATTCAAATGTATTTCACTTACCTTAAACAGATCCCTTTGTTTTAGTATTAATAATATAAAAGACTACTAAAACTAAATTAAAGTTGGGGATTTGTTATCTGTCGTAATATCATAGCATAGTCAGATCCTTTCCTTCTTTCTTGTTGTTTTCAGTGTTGTTATTTTCGTCTTTTTTTCGAATGGCCTTGGTGTTGTCTATCCATATTACATTCATTAGTTATAATTGGTGTAAAATCTTGTCAGTCGAGAACTTAGTTGAATATAAAGTATGATATCTCTGTTGAAAATTCAAGGACTTTCTGAGAGTGACACAAAGTGAAATGAATACGAAAAAAATTAACAAGACCTTTTAGGAAAATTGGTTTTTATATATTAAAATGTCATTTTATACTCTAAAGAGCATTATTGTTGCATCTATTCGTATCTTTTTTCTACCAGCTGGTGCATGCTAATTGGCTTTCAGAAAAAATATAACATATGTTAACATCGCTTGATCAATCTCTTATGTCTCCTGCTTTTAAGTTATTTCGATATATTAACACTTTACTGTAAAAACCTCGTGTGTGATGATTTCTGTTTTGACAGTTTAACAAAACAAAAAAGTAAAGGTCTGCTGAAAATTATTTATTCTTCAATCGCAGTTTGTTTATGGGTATCTAGATTTATTTCATTGCGTTGTATAAGACACAAGTCTGCTGATATTGTTCGAATAAATGTGTTACAAAAAATGTATGAACAAAATAACCAGTACCAGCAGTAGGGCCTGAAAGTTTCAAGTGGAATTCGCCATTTTAACTGTCCACCTGTAAAAAGCATGATGCCGATTTTCGAAGGTACGTCACCATGCAACAGGAATAACATTGACAATCCGGTAAAATGTAAATTCTGCATACAGGCACTTGTCTCAGAAAAAAAAATTGCCTTCATATACCTTGAGCCTGTGGTTCTGCATTATTATCTATAAGTCATCAATACACAATGATAAAACGTCTGACAACCATTCAATCAACCAACATGACGTGAAAAGAGCATGTCGTCACAAAATCGCTACAGTAACAAGACCAAATTAAAAGCACACTGACAGCGATTCAATTGCTGTTTCTAGTCTCAAAATGAATCAAGACTTTGAACACAAAGGTCACTACACGTTCCGGACACTAGTAAGCGGATTTTATCAATATGACGTTGATCATGCTGCATCTGTTCATTGAAGAACTCAGCTGTTTGATAATATAAACAAAATATAAACTATACCGGGGAAAGATCGGTAACAAATATTATCATACACTGTCCGTCAACCTTACTGAAAAATACAAAAAACAAATATATTTGATTTTATATTTAGATTTTGATAAAATATTCTTCCAATTGTAACGATTGAAATTGTACATCAGTTCGTGTTTAAAATCCAAGTTACAAGACTTAGAACACGTGAAACATGCAAAAGTATTGCTACATGTACATGTACATGTACCAGAATAGCACCTACTTGCCAATATTACAAATGCCGGCGGTTTGTATCGTCTTGCCAGACCCCGTTTACTGTTTTTTTCCTGCGGCCGATATTATTCCACATAGTATTTCTTGAATTATTCAAATCTTGGATCAGAATGTAGATGTGGATTGGTTGCCTATGAGACAACTCAACTGTTTAAACTGGGTGTAGACAACTAAAGTTGACCGAACAACCTTCAATAATGAGCGAAATATATACCACTTGCGGTTGAATTATTCCACACAGTATGTCTGGAATTATTTAAATCTTAAATTAAATTGAGATTATATTTAATCTGCCCAATTGTCTACTACGAAAAAGGCAAAACATGAAAACGTATAAATAACGTATTTTTAAATTAAAATAAGAATATAACGTTCTCCAAGTTCATTTTGCACATGATTGATATATAAGGTCTTCAAATCCTTTGTATTACATATGTTTAAATCTGAAAGAATTGAAATATTTTATTTTTAAAGGTACAAGAAAAGCATCTTTGATCCACTGTATCATTTTATTCGGATAGAACATAATCGCATTCCGGAAATCTCATGATTTTTATATTTATACCTTTAACGTATTTCCCAAATCATTTATTTATTTAGTATATCTCTTACACACATTCTCTTCCTCTCACACACTCTTCTCCTCTCACACATACTCTTTCTTCTCACACATATTCTCTCTGTTCTCACACACACTCTCCTCCTCTCACACATATTCTTTCTTCTCTCACACACACTCTCCTCCTCGCTTTAAAACACTCTCCTCGAACCACACACACTATCCTCCTCTCATACACTCCTCGTCTCGTACACTCCTCGTCTCACACACATTATCCTCCTCTCACACAATCTCGTCCTCTCTCTTACGCACTCTCCTCTTCTCTCATACACTCTCCTCTTCTCTCACACATACTTCTCCTCTCACACACATTCTCGTCGTCTCACACACTCTCCTCCTCTCACACTCTCCTCCTCTCTCACACTCTCCTCTCACACACATTCTCCTCCTCTAACACACTCACTTTCTCTCTCACACACTGTCCTTTTCTCTAACACATACTTCTCATCTCTCACACACATTATCCTCCTCCCTCACACTCTCCTTCTCTCACACACACTCCTCCTCTCTCATACACTCTTTCCCATCACACACAAAGTCTCCACTTTTAGCCCATCCCTCAACTGTAGTCCAACCTAACCGTCAACTTTCGCCCGACCCTTAATTTTCGCCCGAACCTTAACTTTAACCCGACCCTCCACTTTAGTCAAATCAACCCTTCGCAGACCTACCATTAACATCCCATAACTATGCCAACCCCTATCTATGCTTACCCCTAATCATACTTATCCGTAAGCGCCTAACCCATAACCCTAACTACCCCTACCACCAAAAATACACCCTGTTATTTCCCCTACCCTACACGAAACTTAACCCAACTCCCACTAAACGTTCTGTATATGACTGTTTCCCATTCACATGAGAAATACCTATATGACAGAGATACAAAATGGCTATGATATTACAGGAGTTCTACTCCTTCAGGGCTATGGACACCGCAGTCCATCGGGGAGGACGCCACTGTCTACCATTGCCTTGGAAAGGTTGGTACTCGTCCCTTCAGGTACCCTTCATTAGATATTTAACACTATGTAAATAAATATCTGCTTTTTATTGCAATGAAAATGTCATACTTCACCGGTCTTTTAACATTTTACAATCTGCAATATTTACCTGTATGAAGAACCAACTTTTTTTTTGTTTTCATTTGCATATCACTTTTTTAATATTCTTGACCCTTTTTATGATCAGTAGCTATAAAATTTCTTACATTTTGTATGTGCAAAAAATATTAAATGAGATAAAATAAAGGGTGCTAACTGCGACAATTCTTAAGTAATTCTAATATATAACGTAACAAATATACGAACGTTGTGCACGATGTTCCTACAACACGACGTTACACTAAAAATGCGGCGTCAAAGAGGTTTTTTTTTTTACTTTGATTAATTTTTTATTCGGTTTTTTTATATGTTGTTGGTTGATTCTGGTTCTGTTCTTTTTGTGATATCATTTTATCATAAATTACCTCAAGTTGTGGAAATCGATTTAATAATGTTTACCTTTTAAGTTATTTCACCTAAAAATGCAGTGCTTACTGTCGTAAGTAATGTAGGAAGGAACAATTGGACGGAAGTACATGTATACGGTTTCCATAAATAATGTGCAAAACTTTTATCATAGGATGTTTAACTTTCATGGTGCATATCATCTGTTATTGTAAAATTTCTATATCTCAATTCAACCCCAATACAAATATATCTGACACTCTGCAAGTAAATCGAAACATTTTTAACCTTGATTAATTTGAATAGAATTGTATTTTCCTTGGCACATAATTTGTCGAAATACACCCCTTCAATTTCTTGAATCTTGGCTTGAGAATTATTTTCCAAGTCTTCTAAAGTTGCTTGCATAAATTGTTTAACTTTAAAATATAGTAATCTACTCCTGAATTGTCCGTAAAAACGGCTAATATAATCCCGGGTTTTATTAATTCAATGAAACGGTTTTCGTCGCTGTTTTGGATTTGTTTTTCAATTACCTCAATTTCATGCACAAGTTAATATTGACGAAAAGTTCCGGCTTCGCTAGTACATGTAGTACAGGAATTACTTTCAGTTATAACATGAATAGCAGGACAAATTGCGAAGTAAAACATTCCGTGGACTTGTATTAAGTCTTTTAATATAATTGGTGAATGCACCTTACTGAAGTGACGACTTTAAATGATCTATTTCGTAGTCCTTCCGCAACATAAATCAAAATTCGCATTTTACATTTAGAGGATTGTCTTGGTGTTTCCAATTTGTCTTTGCAAAAGTTGAACGAAGTTCATGTAATGAGATTTAATTTCTCTTTTCACGATTATTTTAAATAAATCGATAAAAGCTATAAACGATCAATAGAAATTGCAAAATTTAACCTGTGTCGAATCTATGTCCCGGCCGGAGTCTATACATGTAGCAACATGCACTATTCTATTTTTTCGGCAGCCATCAACATCTTTTTCCAAATTTCACCAAACGATTTGTTTTAATTATCATGAACATTTAATTGAAACTTTAGGACATGTAACGTCGGAAATTAGCGTTTTTCGGATTTTTCGACGTTTTTAGGCGTTTGGACAAAATGGCTACCGTTTTGTAATGTGTTGAAAAAAATTATTCCTTTAAGACCCAAATATATAGTTAATAAGAAAAGAATTTTGGCATTTTGTACTCTTCGTGTATCTAACTTTTGTTTTGATCAATTATAAATAACTTATTGAAATATCAGTTAAAAAATACGCGTTAACTGCTTAATTGAAAAATGAAATATCAACTTGGACAAAATGGCTACCGCTTGAAAAACGACTGTGTAGAGAAGATTTTATAAAATCTGCAATATTTGAACTCACGAACAATGAGGCAAATATTTGTACTTTTGGTAGATGTTATTATTGTCGAACTCTTTTTATTCGTTTTCCGCTATATCTACTTATGAAATTCACTTTCCGTCGTTAAGTTACCGAAAAACGTCGTTGGACATTTTTCTTATTCCAGCTTAATATGCAGCCACCGAGTCAAATGAAATTTGGCAAAATAACGGCTTTAACGCCACAAAGAACCGACACATGCCGTTGTTCCTGCCAAGTTTCCGGAAGATCAGAGAATAAGAAATATGATCACTATACATAAGAGTCAAAACAGTTTTTCATAAATGTAACGTTGGACATCCGTTTTTTTCACATAGCTTTGTTATTTTAATCCTCAAATATACTAGATATTACTTAGTATATGATCAAGAGCTATAAAAACATAATTTAAAACATATATTGAATTTGTTTTAATAGTGGTTCGTGTTTGCTAACATTTTTATTTTGTTTTGCGGAGGAAATTTCGTAGATTGTGTTACAAATCCTAGGGGTTGTAGGAACAGCGTGCGTAACGTTACGGCTAATTAACAAATTGCACAATGTATGTAAAAATCCGTTCACTCTTAATCATAGTTACATTGTATCACTGAACTGTAGAAATATCAACTGAACTTTGATATCTTAAATTTTAATTTATATTATAAGGATGTTTTTAATGAATTAACACAATGGTACATAATCCTTAGTGAAATACCTTTGTAAAGAGTCATACCAACAAAGAAGGATGTTCGAATAACGAAAAACGAAAGCTTCGTTTTACAACAAATGTTTCAATTTTAGTGTATTTCTCGAAAGTATTTTCTGTATATAGAAATACAGACTAACTTGATGTTAATTGCTATGTTTATGTTCTATTCATATTTGCTGGAAAATAATATTTGTATATTACCCAGATCTGTGTTTGCAAATATGTTTATATAAAAAAAAAAGTTGAAATCTTGAATCAGTAATTATACATTTGTTTTATCTTGTCATTTTTTATAAGACTAGTGCAAGTTTTCTCAGTGCTCCATTATTAATTAAGTGATCATTTGTTACATGTACATGTAAATATCAGTTTTGATTGAAAAATAGAATTTTAACTTAATAATTTGTTATTTAGGTGTTTGTACCCCCCCCCCCCCCCCCCCCCACTGATTTCTTTCAAAAGTTTCTTTTTGTTACGTATTTTGTGACTTCAATCATTGCTACAGCGTAGCACATGAAGATGAATTCACTTTAAATGTATTAAATGATGATTTGCGAGCGATCATATTCTGATAGAAGAGATCAATTATTAAAATTGTCGTCATATTACTGATCAGATGTAATTTTGATACAACTGATCATTAATTTAACTAAGCATACGAGTATCGACATAAAACATACTTTAAATATTCAGTTTGATTAAAGATACTTTTTCTTTAACTATATGACGTTTCAAATCATTGATTTGAAATTTGAAATTTGAAAAGAAAATAGTTTTAAATAACATAGAAAAACAGCGGTTTGATAATTATTTATTATAAAGAATATTCAATTTGACTCGATATATTGAATGACGAAAATAACATTTTGCGTCTAAAAGTGAAAAAAAAACCTATAGAAATATATGTCAATAGAAAGGCGGTTCACAAAATATGCAATTAAAATGCTTTTTTATGTTAAAAAACTATAAATGTAAGATAAGAAATCTTTCAAGCAACTACTTCATTTCATTTGAAATAGAAGTTCTTTTCATTTTTCAGTGTACGCATATACATGTATATGATTTCACTCTAACATTTTTTAAAGATAGATATTTTTGTATCAATATGCATTGTAGATAGCACGGAAACGTAACGTTTCCTATAATGTGCGTATGTTTTATTTATTTTTGATACTTCATGTCTTTCAAAATAAATGGAAAATCCATTAAAATGTTAAAAGAAAGAGAAAAAACATAAACAAAAACAGGAAAATAAATACGAATAGCACTTGACCATACACACAAAACTTGTATCCTATATTATTGTTTACTACATATAATTCATAAATGTGTTGTCAATTATAATTATTTCAATAATTTGACACCCACAGCCTGTTAATTGAATATAATATTTCTACGTTTAAAATTAAGTGTTCAGTGGTATTATTTACAATTAGTATTGTTGCAGCAGATGTCAGACTATTATTAGTATATAAACAAGATAAAAGTTCACATGAAAGCAACAACCGTATAACAGCTGTCAATCAATACTCAATCTTCCTGATTATCATAAAGGAATATCGGAAACATTTACATTGTGACCAATTGATTAGTTTGTAGCGTGAAACCAGCATTCAGTAGCACAGTAGGAGCTTAATGCTTGTCATCCAATGAAACCTCAGCTTTCATCTATCAGAATTATCAGAAACCAAATAAATTTACAGGTTTTGTAACAAATCAAGCAGTTTGTTTTTTATACATTTTAAAACCATGTGCTATAAAAAGGATTTACATGCCGCCGTTTTTAATTATTTCAAATGCCTTTTGGCTTAGATGGATGTAAAAGAAAAACAAAGTGAAAGTGACCGTTGTTTTTTTATGAATGAAAATGCATTATAATTTACAAGAAGTTGAAGAAGGGAAACTAATGTACTTTGATAAAATGAAACATGTTCCAAGCCCTCTTATTGGGGAACATGTTTGCAAAGTTTCGAATAATAATCTGGACATAAGCCCCAGACAGAGGGCTCGATCAACCTCTATGAAAAAGCCTAAAAATAAAACGTTTGAAAATTTCGAAATGGAAGAAATTCGTCCGAGAACAAGCAGTTTACCAACGAAAAATAACTACAGGAGGCCTTTAATAAAGAACTTGAGAACTAACTACGAAGACCAGGATCATGACTTGTATAGACTTAGAACTTTTGATGTGACATCGAAAGGCATTGTCAACCGAGGGGATTCCATCAAGTCTCGAAGTACAAACAGTATTGTTTCTTCCGAGGGTGACGGAAATGTCTTGTCTATCGAATCTAGCTCATGTTCTCAAAATAGTTTAGCCAACAGTGATGGTTCTATTCATAAGATCAAGCCTTATAGAATTGTGATTCTCGGTGCAATAGGAGTTGGAAAATCGACAATTGCTCAACAATTCCTGACATCGGAGTATCTGTTCGATACAAGCGTAGGTAAGATACTTTCACTCAATATGGATAATTCTTTTGCAGGGGTTGCCGTTATGGCATGTTGTATTTTTTAACTAATGAATGTTTGGGTGGTTGTCTGATTTCAAGTTTCAATTTTAAATGTGTCTTTCTGAATATTTTTTTTTATTTTGTTGTTGGTAAGTTTGGTATATCTCGTTCGCTTCCTGTCATCTGAATACTCACATTTTTTCAACTTTAAGGCGAAGTGTACGTATTATAACTACTAAATGGATTTTTTAAAATTTTACATGTGGATTCTGCTTGTAAAAATACATCAGAATTTTAAAAAAGCAAAATTGTCACTAGTTTATTCGTTTATTTTTGATTTCTGTTGAAATAAATACGAGCGGGAATATGTACCCACTCAGGGACAGCGTGAGGCTAAAACAAAAACTGTTTACAGTTGTAGACTAACACGCAATAGATATTAAGATTTCTGATTGGAGTCTGATATTTTCTTTGAAATTTTGAGATAGCACAGGAATACTTGTCTGGGTTCATGATAGACCGCACAAAGTCATTAAACTTATGATTTCTCTTTCATGTGCCCATTTCCCCATCTTGGTGTAGGGGAGATAACTTTCGTAACTAACGACGCACGTTTTGTATCTTGAATTTCGCTAGAGGCGTGTAATTATGTATACTTCGTCTTAAAACAGTTTTTCTTTTTACCTAAATTGATTTATGCATGTATTTAGGTGAGCAAATACATGTAAATAGATGTATATAAAACAATTCATAATATCATTCATATATTCACAGTCATGTTCGACTGTATGGTTACACGTAATAAAATAGAAGTTGGAACCTAATTGTATTCAAGTACATGTAAGATGAACTTTTCCATGTGAATGAAATAAGAATTGCAACAATATCAGTTACAGTGTGATCTGAAATCGGAATCGATTTCAGTTTCATTGATAACAAATTAGTAAAACATAAAAATAATCTTCGTTAACCTTCCTGGGCTGAGAAACTGCTTCTTTTACGCTGGAGAAAACTTCAAAATTTTTAATTAACATCGATATGGTTTTTTTTATTATTATTCTGTGCAGAATTTATTTCAGCTGCTATTCAAAAGACTTCCCACGAAGAGGGAATTATGAGTTATGTCAATCGAATTAAAATTGTACATTCTTAAAGTTACTGATAAGAAAATGTTGATGCATTGCAAATAGAATTTTATCAGAAAAAATAAAACATAGGAAAAGTTCTACCAAACGATAAAAGAAAATCTTCGAAGCAATGATTTTGTTTGGGTAAAAAATCTATGGATTAAAGAATATCTTTAATTTAAAAAAACGGTTTAATAATCTTTACGTCTGCATGTTTTGTTTTGACAGTTAATTCAAGTCGAGAAATATACATCAAAGGTTTAACTTACAGACATCTATATAAGATTTTTTGTGAAAAAAATCGCTGTTTCTAAATCCAATTGTCATCGGTGTGAGCCAGGTTCCGTGTTGAAGGCAATACTTTGACCTGTAATGGTTACTTTTACAAATTGTGACTTGGATGGAAAGTTGTCGCATTGGCACTCATACCACATCTTCATATATCAATTAAACGATTTAGAATGTTAGTGTTCTAATTTGGCTCTTTTCGTGAGTTGTCCTCTGCATCTTTATTATTTCCTTTGGTCCTATATGCTTCTGATGAAGGTTGATCCAGACAAAAGCTTCAAACGAAACAATACTACATGTGAATGCAAAACCCATTACACATTCTTAACCTAAAAATTATCTCTTTTATAAAATACATCTTAGTTGGCATTTATACACACGTCATTTGGTATTATGTGATTGTTAGAAGTAGTTTTGAGACTTTGTAATTCTCTACAAGGCCACACCAATTTGATTCCTTGTTCGACGGACCCGCCCGCACCTATTTTTTTCAAAACAGAATTTTTTTATTTTTTTTATATTCCCGCTTCCCGCATCCGAAAATGTAATCATGTCCATTTCCCTCACCGTTTTTTTGTAAATATTATAAAAAGATATCAACATTTGTTTTTAAAATCACAGTCTAACCTGTATATAACGATTTTAAACATAAAAGCACCCCACCTCACTTTGTAAATATCTGTGAGAATATTTGTTTCAGCATGAAACCTATTTATCTGCGGGAGTGCTCCGATATAAATTTATATCAGCGGGAATACCTGTAAAGAACAAAAAATTGGTTACTTTCCCCCTTACTTATATTCCCTATCAAAAAATGTTCGTTGTTAGAATAAAGTACAAAGAACTTCTGAAGGATTTGCCTTCAACTGCAATTATATTGTATGCTGGCGAAACAAAACTATCCATAGCCGCTGCATGTTTATGCACCTGTCCTGATTGATTGAGGGGCCCGTCGTTCAGCAGTTATCGTTTGTTGATGTTGTTCATTGGTATTTTCCCGTTTGGATATACATGATATATAAATTAGATCGTTGGTTTTCCTGTTCGAATTGTGTACGTTAATAATTTTGGGGTCCTTTATAGCCTGCTGTTTGATCTGTATCAAAGCCCTGTGTAAAAGGCCGTACTTTGACCTGTGTTTGTTATTATCAGGTTGAGAACAACCCTCCCTCAGACAAGGGGTCATTTTACTGATGTAGAAAAGAAAATAGAAATACCAAGGATTTGTATAGTCCTTCTATACAAAACCTTTGAAAACTTAGAATTTTGTACTCAAAAAGAGGAGAGTTGCATCATATTTTAAACAACTTTTTCTAAAAGATCGGTCCACTTATTTTGAATAATATTAAACTGTTAAAGTAAATGTGTTAACATGGTTCAAGTCCAGGAATATTACAAAATTCTTGGACATGTTTTGACCATTTAATACCAGATAGATATATACATGTAGTTCTTTGAGAAAATATGAGCCCTTTTGTACAAACAAATATATTATAACTTATATTGATCCCTCATAAAACATGTAAAAGGGATATTTATAACATTACGGGGTTGTCCCCAAACTGATTATGACTTGGATGGAGAATTGTCTCATTGTCAGTCACACATACATGTACATAGACCAGATTTAATTATTTTTTGGTGAACAGGGAAAAAATACTTCAGAAATTAAAGAAATGTCAAAGTACAAGTGAGAAATCAAGCTTTAATATTGTCAAAACCTACTATTTTATGTTTACAAAAAAAAATTATAATCGCTCGCCTTTACTTTTCAAGCTTCGCCTCAAAAATTTGCAAATTAAATATTTTTTTATTAAAATTTTCAAATCGCTCGCTCGCCCCAAATTTGGAGTCCAAAAATCCGTAGAACAAGAAATTAAATTGGTGTGGCCCAAAGGCGTTTTTTCATATATATTTTTCTCCAAAAGTTTATCTATATAAAAAAGAAGATTTGGTGTGATTTTCAATGAGACAACTCTCCATAAGAGACCAATGACACCGAAATTAACAACTAAATGTCACCGTACGGCCAAGTTTTGATTAAAGTAAAATAAGAGAAAAGATCAGATTGTGTTTGACTCGTTTTAAGACTTAAAGATGTTTGCTTGTCATGTTTTCGTGTTTTTGTCAGATTTTCGAGATCCTCTGGTTTTATCCATTTGAATGCCTTAAAAAAATTTGCCCATGTACCTCCATTTTTCTTTTTATAAATCTTTTACATGTATAATTATAAGCCATTTGTAAAAGTCTTATAAAATCTTATTAATTTTTTAATAGTTTTTGAGAACTTTAACTGGTCAATGATAAAGCTATGAAAAATCAAGAGAGAACATTTTCCCGCCAAAATTCCAATGTCTAATATCTCGAAAACAAGCACATTGACCCCTATATTTTTTTTTTGCTTTTTTGATTCCTCAATTTATCCCCAACCAATATATACTAGTTTTATGGAAAGTTATTTATTTTGAAACTGAGCAGCAAACATCCTTAAGAACATTTGTATATATAGGTTGTGAGCATCTTAACCTTATCATGATGAGATGCTGTCCGATCTTGACGGATACCAGTGAACATTATACATGTTATATTATGTATGCTTTATATTTTTCAAAATGGATACTTTTTTTTTATCTAATCTTCGCTGATTAGATTTTTCTACAAGCACGATGCACTAAACAGATTTGCAAGATATCTCTACAAACGTCATGTACAATAAATATTTAAAAATATTTCTACAAACGTGACATACATGTACATGTTTTTAAATGAATTATAAACTCATTTACTGCATGCAAACTGAAGCTTTCCATTCTCAATATCGTCAAGTTATTTAATATTGTTTCTGAAATTTAGCATAGCCAGCCTGCCTTAACTAATGATTATATATAATTGTATAAATATATAATTGTAATTGTAAAGACAAAGATAGTATTATTCCATGTAACACGCAGTTCAATAATTTTAAAATGAAGCTCTGGTTTTACTCAAATTGACTATAAATGCTCACATTAAGTGAAGTAAACTTAAATAGTTATAAAGGTTCATTTAAGAACATTTTTGTTATTTTTCTACGTTTTCTTTTTTTTTTAATTATCCTTGGCAGTTTTACAATTTTACACTGAGCGTTTCTAGTGGGTGAATTTCCAGAAAAGTGAATCAAATGCAAAATTTGTAAGATTATAATTATTCTATTCCTATCACCCTTGGTAATTTGGATTAGATTTTGTTTCTGTGATAATCATTTGTAAGATTATAATTATTCTATTCCTATCACCCTTGGTAATTTGGATTAGATTTTGTTTCTGTGATAATCAGTATAGAATGCAACAAAGTACGTGTATCTAGCTGTGTGGATCTGACTATATATGTTTTGTTTTGATGTACTCATATACCTCATGCAAATTACTCATCGGCACGTTATGACCTAAAATTCTAAAACCTGACCGAAAATCAAATAAATGTCATTTCCTATTAGAACTGACTAGTTCTATGATCGATGAGATAAATGTTTGTTTTTCATCTTTTTTTTTTTTTCATCTTGAAAGACAAATAAACATTTCAATTTTTCGTTAAAAGCATCTATATCACGCATTATCACGTTTCTTCTACTGATTAATTGTCTTCATTGAAATGCACTTCAATATGATCTTTATGTCATAACAGTTTTAAGGTTAGCGTATAAGATCACAAAAGAAGACAGGAAGCAGATATTTACATGTAATAAACACTTGGCAAGCGTCTTTATTCAATTTGAATTTTGTCCATAATCGACAATTGTATCTCAGAAATAGTATTGTGGCTACATTATATATGTGACATTTCCGTAAGCTCCTGTCTAAGAACACCAAAACGATAAGAATTTATATTCAAACTTAATGAACAATGTTTTCATACAATAAAAACAAACTTTTGTCCTTGTTATATCACACACGAAGAGCTGATAAACGTTCCTGGTCTCTAATTATTTACACACATACATGTAGGTGGCTTTGACAATGTATTAATGAGGATTTGTTTGTGTTTAGGAATAGACAAAAACATATGTATTGAGCATTTCTAGGTGTTACTGAGTGGGAAGTGTGAACATGGTTGGTGTGGTTTAATACCATTTCAACAACATTGTACAAATTACATGACTTGTTTGTACATATCAATTGCCTCCATAGATTAAAACCGAGGTACTCCGATCTAAGCTCTCAAAATGATACATCAGCCCCATATTAATCGTCGATAAAGTACTAGTATATGGTTTGCTCAGAGATTTATTTGGATGAAGAAAATCAGAATTATACTTGAAGATTCCGAGAAAATTTCTTTAGAATTCTCATTAGGGGTTTACTAGAAGCCGTCACAAGAAGTAGACGGACGGACGGACGGCCGATCAGACGAACGAATCAACGAATAAACAAACGAACGCACCATACATAAATCTGTATATGATTATGCAATGTTACATACAATTTTCATTTCTTCAATCGTTATTTGTGTTAAAACTGAGCTTTACTCAAACCCTGCGAAGAATTCGTACAGTATACAACTTCCTGATTGCAATAATAATCGCATATATGAAATCAAACGTTGAAAATATAAAGTCACAAATAAGACTTGTATGAAAAATAATGCACAAATGAAAAACAAATGTTTTTATGCACCATTTATGGGCATTATGATTTCTGGTATGTGCGTCCGTTCGTCTGTATGTCCGTCCGTTCGTCCGTCTGTCCCGCTTCAGGTTAAAGTTTTTGGTTGAGGAAGTTTTTGATTAAGTTGATGTCCAATCAACTTGAAACTTAGTACACATGTTTCCTATGATTTGATCTTTCTAATTATATTGCCAAATTAGACTTTTTACCCCATTTTCACGGCCCACTGAACATAGAAAATGATAGTGCAAATGGGGCATCCGTGTACTAGATATATACACATTCTTGGTTTTTTTTTCTTTCAAAAAACAGATACATGTACTAGATAACTCTGATTTGCTATCCTTACTAATCTTTTCAACCAGCTTACATATACATGTAATGCGTTTGCTTGCTGAAGTAATTATAACCTTATTTAGGTTAAACTTGTAATTTTAATCTGAAAACTGCAGGTCACTTTGCGCCTGGCAAACGGAGGAAAGTTTATTATGTGTTTAAAGGATTGTAGGTGTAGCTTTTAAAATTAAGATACTAATCTGGCACTTGGTGAAATCTTCAAACTTTCGTTAATTGTATATTTTGGCACATCACAAACAGATTTTACTGTGAGAACACGTTTTGATAAACATATTGCAACTAACTTCTTTCGTATACATTTCAATCGTTTTTCACGGCATTTCATATACAAATCCATAAAAGCAATTGCCCTCCCCTTCCCCTTCACCTTATTGAGCAAACAGTTTTGAAGAATCAGACGTGTCACCAGAGCGCCATTGTTGTTGGTAATGTTTTATTATAGTATTTACTCAGCAATTCGTCGCTTTAATATAAATATTTGTATCGTTAGAATATTCAATAAATACTACACAGCAAAAATCTATTATGCGCTGCATATGACAACCTATTAATTGTTTAAAATAGAAATAATGAGAACCATCAAGTGTTCTAAATAAGAGTCATATATTTTTAATGTAAATTAATTAAAAACTCATTTTATTCCCATGTTGCCAAAAGGTCATTGTGAGCTAATGCCATTACTTATGTAGTCAGTATTTCTTGCCTCAATTGTTCTCATTGATGGCTTCGCCTTATTAAACAGTGTCTAAACAAGTCATTTCGGAGCCTTATATAACTTAAGGTGTTGTATGGGTTATACTCATTGTTGAAGGCTGAACAATAGCCAATAGTTGTTAAATTAAACGTTATTTGGTCTTTGGCATAGACTTTTCTAATAGACAATATAAATGTTAATATTTACGATGCGTGCAATGTTTAACTATCATGATAGTTAATGTAGTCCTGTTTTCCCCTGGATATATCAGTAGCTCTCAAATAAGTATAATAAATGTGTGCCGTAACATATTGCAATACAGCTTTCAATTGTTTTTGGTGTATTTCTATATACATGAACATTCTAAACACGTGTCTCACATGGTTAATAATGAAGTGTTTGTTTTTATCTGCGGCTAAAATAGACGATCTAAAAGGACGTTGTAAACACCTTAATAGACCACTTTCGAGTCACTGGGAAAGGCTCGTCAATTATGCTCGCCTTTATGACGTCATTTACCAGATAGAGGGGATCGCCTGTATCCCTGCACTATTAACCTTCATCAAGCGTTTTAGTGACCATCATTGTGCAGGATAAACTAGCAATTATGTGTGTTCTGTAGGTACATTTACTTAATCACAATTCCCTAATGATATAAGTGTTGATTGTCAATTACTAGAATTCAATTTGCCGAAAAATTCGTGAAATATAGTATCATAATTTTCCAACCAGTCGCTAAACCGGAACGGAAGAGACGAGGCCCATAAACGCACAAGTGATATTCACTAAAACCAAAGTTTTGACGGAAATGCATCGAATTCGAAAGTTGTCTATTACATTGGTACTGTTGGAGTGTTTATTTCTGCAGCTGAGATAAACAATTTTCATATTTGAACAATATATATAATGGCTATACTTTAGTTAAAAATCAATTATGTTTGGGTATGCTACAGGTTGTTTACCTATATTTGTCAAACAATATTGGCATTAAGTAACACGTTTTAAGTGAACAATTTAAGCGGTAAGTGGTCTTTTATTACCATTCATCATTCATCATCAGCAAGACAGAATTAGTGTGACAAAGGTAAGCACGTCATTAACGACCATAACTAATTCATTTATGCAATAAACGATATATAAATAAGTAAAAGATCCATTTGGTCGTTATAACTCGAGATGTGAACGGAAGGTGATATAATAAGTCATTAATAACACAAGGTAAACAGCAAAAAGACAACAAGCAAACCTGCCGAGTCTTCGAGTATAGTCAAGGATCCTCTCCGTGAAGCGCGCATAGACAAGATAGATATGATTACCTAGAAGATTTGAAATCAACACAAACACCGAGTTAAAATCTTTAATTATTTCCAGGAAAAAAACAACAATTTCAACGTTTTAAGGCTAACTTTTCCCCTTTCATTTCAATTGTAGAGTGGAAGATTAACTTCAAGCAAAATATTTGACCATGTAGCCAAATACACCTTTTACTCACCACACTACATTTGATAAACAATTCAACTTGAATTCACAATTAAACGAAAGATATCAGTTATATTGTGAACGCCGTAAATGGGCATTTTGGTATAAAAGTATGTTCTCCCTCTACCGACAGTAAAACCCCTGTTGAAGTGGGGCGTCCGTTTAGCTGTGCAGATGTACAAGTTCGAAGCCACGATCAGTCAGAATGGGGACGTTAAATCTGATGCCTCATTCAACGAGAGTGTCATAATAACACTAACTCTAACCTTAACCCTACCCCTTATTAATTAAAAACCCCCAAGATATGTCACTGATAAGGCATCATGAAGAAAACAGTTAAATGAAACAGGAAATGGGTTAAATAAAGGTTGAATCAAATCAAGTCTTACAAATAGATCAAAATATTGTGCCAACACTATTGGGCTTAATATAGACTAAGTTTAAATATATTATACATTTATATCAATACAGCTTACTGCTTGATTAAATAAAAGTAAACATGTCAGCCTTGTTATATTTCAACTACAATTACATGTTTACACTTTTCTTTAAATATATACAATGCATATAATGTTGAAAGTTAAAACAAATACTGATGCATTTACTAAACGTTATAGATATCACCTGGATGAATATTATGCGTCTCAATATTTTTATGGCGATACACCAAAAAGATGAAATAACAAAATGTTTTTCACAAATAACTATAACATGTTCAAGTGTGAAATTACTCCTATTCAGATAACACAATCAAAAACTTGAAAGACAGAAACCAGCTGACAAATTTGAATGTACTCCCCACGACCCTGTTTATATTCAATTCAGATCTAACACATCTATCTTTGCCAGAATGACAATACCAATAGTGTTAGAGATGCGATTTAAATTATTCACTATGATCAGACACCAAACAAAAATTATACCAAACCATTCAATAATACTTGGTAACTTAAGCGTATGACTTTGTCGTTGATGTTTTTCTCTTACTGATTGCATGCTCAGTAGTTTGATTTATTTTCCAAGGAAACAAAATTTCGTGGATTGAGGAAAAATGGGATTTTTCGATAATATTTGATTTTGTGGTTTTCCCACAGTCTGTCATCTTCGCTAACCAATGGTTATGATTGAGTCAAAGTTGTAACAGTTGATTTACAGCTGCCCCAACTAAAACAACGTTGCAACAGTCATAAAAAACTGATTAAACGCCTAAAAGGTTGTCATAGTCACGATAAGACTGCTGCAACCATTTGAAAGTTGTAACAGTTATCTAATAACTGTCCCAACATAGAAAACGTTCAAACAGTCATAAATATACTGTTTTTTTCTAAAGATGATGTTATAATTGATATGAACTCGATGAATGTTCATTAACCGATTTAAAAAAAATCCACTGATGAAATTAGGTATGTCAGAAACATAATTACGATGTACATGTACATTTGTGACATCGAGTTTCTTTTCCCGCGTAATTGACTGGCAGATGGTCTATCAAATCACGTGTATGACTGATAAACACTAATTTTAAATCAATTTTTAACAACATATTGATTGATTTTTATTTGCACAACGTACAGTGGTAAATATTTCCTAAATATTCAAGACAACATAAAAGAATAATTCAAATAGGTGGATTCTGCAGTTTTTGTTTGACTTTTGGTTTTTGGTTATTCCATAATATGTGATACATGTATGTGTTGTATAGTGGTAGCGTTTTGCCTTAAGATAGGATACACATGGATCTATACATAGGTAGTTCTCTAAGTTGAAAAGAAAGTGGCATGAGACATTGGATTGAACGTTCCAATTCAAACCGAACGTAGATCTGATGCGTTAAATAAACCCTACAAAGTCATATAGCTCATCATATATCAATGATTAAGATCTTGTACGCCAAACGAAGGTTTCGTCTACAAAATGGATGATGTATCGTCAAAATGAGTTACTAATATGTATTTCAATGCTGGGTGTGAGAATCCTAGGTGTGACCATATTCCAAAGTCACGGTTATCACTGGAAATTCCAAAACAACAGAAAATCCAAGTAAAATATAAATAAATAACCTGAGTGCAAGTAATGCAATGTAAAGTGCACAATTTTGTAATTAAACATTTTTGAAATTACAAGGACGCAACATTGCAATTGATTTATAACTATTCATTATATGATTAAATCAGTGGCATGTTATTTATGTAGTAAAGTAATTAAACATTCCTATTAAAAAAGATAATGAAACAATTCCAAATCCAAATTAACAATGCGATATGTATACTTTCGAATGTAATTGTCAAGGGCGTTCTTTCAGTACCTTTTTCTAATGTATTCAATATATACGTACAGGAAAAATTATTTCAAGATATCAATAATTCATATTTAATTAAAAGCAATATACATATGAAATAAGTTTCTGGGTTATAACTGTTACAGTTGTTAGTTTGTAATTGTTTGATTTAGATAAGCTGATATCAGAAATATACTGCGGTATTCATACTGAGTAAATATGTTGTACTTGTTAAGTAGGCCAGTATAATCAATGTTTAGAATTTACTAACTAGCATAAAATAAATGTCCATAGTACTCTGAAATACCGAATTGGGAGAAGGATTCAATCCGACTCTTACCACTTCTCACACGGGCCCCCCCCCAAAAAAAACAAACAAACAAGAAAGCAAAAAACAAAAACGCGTTGTCAAATATTCCTTTATGTTCAAGCATTGCTTTATTATTCTATTATCTTTTTGAAAAATGTTCCGCTAGTCAAAACAGGAAGAATAGCCACATCAGTTAAATATGTCTAAAAAAACATAACCAACCGTTAAAACCTGACCCTACTTGTGTTCTTGATGACCACGTAACTGATAGGCTAATTTTTCACAAAACACAAAGTTTTAACAGTCGATGGATGATGAGGACCAGTAACATTGTTCAATGAAATATGCAAGTTATTTAGTACGTCTACATTTAATCTGCCGATCATTTTGACAATATCATATCGTTATTACTAGAGATTTTAAAAGTTGTCGATAAATGCCATCTCCTGCATGGTATTGAAGGAATTAATCCATGTCAATAATGTTATCTAAAAAGTATCTTTGAATAGGAAAGATGTATGTCAAATGCAAGTCATTTTAATAACATGGCAGTATTATATGACACATTGTAACTTGTCCGCTGTCTATGTTTTCCAAATTTTCTCTAGATTAATATTCCTATAGATGTACAATGTAGGTGCATTGTAGTAAATACGTAATGACGCATAAACTGTGTTTAACTTGACCATATTTACTACATTAATCGATTCCGAAAATGTAATAATATTAGGACCGCAAAGTATTGAGCCATTTTATAACATGTTTAAAAAAAACCGACAAAAAAGCCTTGTTGTTTTTTTTAACTTTCTATGTCATTATTTAGTTTGTGCTATATATACGTTGTTGCTGTTTTATTGAGGTATAACCCATGCATCTTTGTTTTATTTATAAGACCAAGTTTACACGTTTCTTTTGTATTGTAACAACGAATATACATGTAAACATGTACGTGTATGATTATACATTACAGTAAACTGTCTTTTCCATGGACGTCCTTGCGTTGGGTTTCACCTTGATTTATTTTTTCTTACGGTCTGTATTCAATATTAAATCCGATTATGCTATTCTTATACCATTTCCAATTCAAATCAAAACTGAAAAATCTATTTTTCACTTCATAACACAACTGCATTAGATATATGTCTCTAGTCAATATGGAAAAAGGAGAAAACGTTAACGTTACAGCAACCAAACAACAAAGATAAATGTAAACAAATATCAATAAACAACACAGTGTATATGTTTATGTAAAAATAACTGACCCAGTTTTAACCAAGTTGTGATAATTCTTTTTAGACACTATTAATGATCACCAAAAGGTCTTTCATTACTTGACACTGAATTCAAGATATACCCACCGGGCCCCCTTTCTCCCCCAATATGTTTTTTAATCTAGAACTTTCTGTACAACTGTAATTGTAATACAACTAATATTTACAGTTAAAGATATAGAAAATGAAAAAAAAAAAAAAAAAAAAACACCAGAAGACACTTTTATCATCCAGATTTTACATACAATACCGACGTCTTGACATTGAGAGATAGCGTGTTCAGCTCTAAAAAAATAAACACTTCATTAACTGCTGCATAAATATGACGAAAACGTTATATCTTAAATTGGAAGTAATGTAATTACTTAAAAAACGATATGACCAATGTCTATGGCATAATATTGCTCATCACGTTAATAGTTATCAAAGGTACCAGGATTATAATTTAGTACGCCAGACGCGCGTTTCGTCTACATAAGACTCATCAGTGACGCTTATATCAAAATAGTTATAAACCAAACAAATACAAAGTTGAAGAGCATTGAGGATCGAGGATCCAAAATTCCAAAAAGTTGTGGCAAATACGGCTAAGGTAATGATATATAAACTTTTTACAAGACCAATGTAAGAGGTAATGTTTATATACATAAATGTTTCACGGTAAGAGTACAAAACACTACTTTAAATAAGGCGAATCCCGAAGTAATGACTACATATATAAATGCTGGCATTTCCTGGTGCCTCGAGAAATTGATAGAAAGGCATGGTGTACAACATATATTGATTTACTATATATTTATTTTATATCTGATTAGTGGGGAAAATAGTTTTTAATAAATGAAACACCTTCGAATGTCGCACTACAATGTGTTGCTTTGGTAAAATAATTTGTATTTATATACTTAATATGCTGTAGCATATATAATTTTCTAAGCCTACGCAATCGCAATCAATATTTATTTTCGAAAATACAGTACTGTAACAATTAATGTAATTTCTTTTTTTTTTTTTTTTTCATGACATTTGACTTTTTTATTGTTCGTCCTGGAAAATCACTATATATAAGCGCAGGATGAGAGCAATAAGGTTAATGCTTTGTCCTATATTCGTTAATGGTTTGGATACATGCAGAGTTTTAAATAAACGTTTCACAATGTGAGAGATTTAAATTTTGATAAAATGATTAACAACTCTCCGTGGATAGAAAAGGGAAATTGCTTTCCGCTTGTATAAATTATTATGTTTTAATCAATATCTATATGATGATATATGACATGTTGGTTTATGCAAGTCTATGATAAAAGATGTAGAAGTACTTTGCTACTAAAATTGACACCATTACTTTTAAATGTATTTGAAAATGAAAATACTGCTGGACATTGTTACAGTCACCGACCGGAGAGAAGAGTTCATCACGTACAGCTGATAGAAATTGTTCTAGGGTATAACTGTCAGAAATTGTTTTAAGGAAGAACTGTCTAAAATTGTTTTAAGGTAGAACTGTCTGAAATTGTTTTAAGGTAGAACTGTCCGAAATTATCTAGGGTGGCACTGTCAGAAATTGTATTATGGTAGAATTGACAGAAATTTTTCTAGGGTAGTACTGTCAGAAACTGAGATATGATAGAAATGTCAAAAATTGTTCTAGATATAACTGTAACAAATTGTTTTAGGGTAGAAGTTTCAGAAATTGTTCTAAGGTAGAATATTGTTCTACGGTAAACAGTCAAAAATTGTTATGAGATAGAACTGTCAGAAATTGGTCTAGGGTAGAACTGTCAGAAATTGTTCTTGGGTAGAACTGTCAGCAATTGTTTTAAATTAGAACTACCAGAAATTGTTTTGAGATAGAACTGTCAGAAATTGTTCTAGGGTAGCACTGTTAGACGTTGTTCTTAGGTAGAACTGTCAGAAATTGTTCTAGGATGGCATTGTCAGTAATACACCACAAAGATGAAATAACAATATATTTTTCTCAACAAATAACTACAACATATTCAAGTGTGACATTACTACTGTTCAGATAACACAATCAAAAACATGAAAGACAGAAACCAGCTGACAAATTTATAGGCATTTTCCACGACCTTGTTTAGATTCAATTAAGATCTAACACATATATCTTTGCAAGAATGACAATATCAATAGTGTTAACTATGCGATTTAAAATATTCACTATGATCAGACACCAAAAATTATACAAAACCATTCATTAAGACTTGGCAGCCCAAGAGCGTATGACTTTGTAGTTGGTGTAGTTTCTTACTGAATGTATGATCAGTGGATACATTTATTTTCCTTGGGAACCAAATTTAGTGGATTGAGGATAAATGGTATTTTTCGATAATATTTGATTTCGTGGTCTTCCAAAAGTCTACCATCTTCGCTAGCCAAGAGTTTTGATCCAGTTTTCCCCTTTTTTCCTTTGCTTTTGTATCTGCATTGGAGTTCGGTATTTTTTTATACTTTTTTTCCGATACCGATACTAGTTGTTTCTAAAGATGATGTTATAATTGATATGCAGTCGATGAAAGTTCATTTATAGATTTTAAAAGAATCAACGGATAAAAAGATGTCGGAAACACAATTACGGTGTACATTCATAGATATGAAAGATGTGGTATGAGTGCCAAGGAGATAACTCTCTATCCAAGTCCCAGTGTATAAAAGTAAGCCATTTTAGGTCAAGGTACGATTTTTAATACGGAGCTTTGGCTCACACCGAACAGCACGCTTTAACGGGTACATTTGTGACATCAAGTTTCTTTTCCCGCGTAATTGAATGGCAGATGGTCTGTAAAGTCAATAAACACCAATTTCATTATTTCAACATATTGATTACTTGATTTTTAATTTGCATAACGTTCAGTTGCAAATATTTCAGGCATATTTAAGACAAGAACAAATTAACAATAAATTCAAACAGGTAGTTTTAATTTGACTTCTGGGTTTGGTTATCCCTTAAAACTTTGGTATATGTTGTATAGTGGAATTTTGTCTTAAGACGGACTACATATGAACCCCTTACAAAGTTAAATTGAAAATAGAGTGGCATGGGGCAATGAAGTGAACGTTCTCATCCAAATCGAATGTAGATCTGATGCATTTTATAAACCATGCAAAGTCAATTGACTAATCAAAGATACAAGGGTTAAGATTGTGTACGCACGACGTGGTTTTCGTGTAAAAAAATGAATGATGCCGTCAATATGCCTTTATTACATGTATTTCATTGCTAGATGGGAGAATCATAGAGATGACTATATTCTATAACCAAGTCAATCACTGGTGGTTCCGAAACAACAGAAAATCCAAGTCAAATATGAATTAATACCGTAAAGCCTTTTTGTGTGAGTAATGAAGTCTAAAGTGCACAAGTTTTCATTGTTAACATTCTTGAACGTACAGGGATGCAGCATTGATTTATAAATATTCATTATATGATTTAATCAATGGCATGTTATTTATATAGTAAAGTAATTAAAACATTCCTAATTAAAAAAGATAATGGAACAAATTCCAAACCCAAATTAATAATGCGATATGTTTACTTTCAAATGTCATTGACGAGGGCGTTCTTTCAATAATTTTTCTAAGGTATTCAATATATACGTACAGGATAAATACAGGTTATTTCAAGATATCAATAATTCATATTTAATTAAAAGAAATATAGATATGAAATAAGAGTCTTTGTTATAACTGCTGCAATTATTAGTTGGGAATTGTTTGATTTAGATAAGCTGATATCA
Organism: Mytilus galloprovincialis; assembly: GCA_037788925.1. Taxonomy (NCBI): domain Eukaryota; kingdom Metazoa; phylum Mollusca; class Bivalvia; order Mytilida; family Mytilidae; genus Mytilus; species Mytilus galloprovincialis. Next base: position 39,071,712 of record CM075333.1, on the reverse strand, counting down.
GAAATATGCTGCCGTATTCATACTGTGTAAATATGTTGTACTTGTTAAGTAGGCCAATTTGATCAATGTTTTAAAATGTATCATAAAACAAAATTTCCCATAGTATTCTCTCAAGCCGAATTGGAAGAAAGCTCATACCCGACAGTTTACACTCCCCTCATACCCCATACCCCCTTAATACAACACCAGAAAGCCAAAAACAAAAACTCTTTGTCCAATATTTCTTCATGTTCAAGCTTTGCTTTATGGTAGTGTTACATCCTACAATGAAAAATGTTCTGCTAGTCAAAACGGGTAGAACAGTCACATCAGTTAAATATGTATCAGCAAACATAGCCATCCGTTAAACCTAACCATATATGATTCCTTTACTTTTACGTTACTGTTTTGCTAATTGTTCATAAACCTTTAAATCGACACAATATGTCAACAGTTGGGTGATTGAGGACCAATAACATTGTTCAATAAAATATACAAGTTAGTTAGAACGTCTATATAATTAATCTGCCGATCATTTCGACAATATCATATCACTATTAGTGATTTGAGAAGTTGTCGATAAATGTCATCCCATAGATGTTAATGACGGAATTAATCTGTGTCAATAGTTTTATCTACAATGTATCATTAAATAGGCAATTTTATGTCAAATGCAAGTCATTTAACAATGTGGCGCTGTTATATGATGCATTGCTACTTGACTTAATTGAAAAAATGTAAACACCATATATATCTCCTTTTTCGAAACCCTTATTGCAAAGGGACACACTGATTTAAACTACAATATTACTTTCTTAGGTATGTAGCTTCGTAAGATAACGTGTCAGTTATCTTCTGCGCAAGTCTATCTGTCCATTGTTTTCTTAATAATCTGTTGCTCGAGTTTTCTATACATGTAGTTGCATTGTAGTAATTGCGTTATGACAGCGAGAATGAATAGAAATTAGGACTGCAAAGTATTGAGCCATTTTTACAGATGTTTAGAAAATGACAAGACTAATTTGTTTGTTTTTTTAACTTCACATATATAAAAAAGAAGATGTGGTATAATTGCCAATGAAACAACTCTTCATAAGAGAAAAAAAATATTCAGAAATTGAAAACCATAGGCCACTGTACGGCCTTCAACAATGAGCAAAACCCATACCGCATAGTCAGCTATTCAAGGCCCCGAAAGGACAAATATACATCAATTCAAACGAGAAAAAAAATTAAGGAAAACAAATATGTAACACAGCAACAAACGACAACCACTGAATTAAAATGTACAGGCTGTTTTGGGACAGGCACATACATACAGAATGTGGCGGAGAATAAACATGCATATGTAAGATTGATCCCAACCCCCTTACCTTGGACAGTTGTATAACAGTACAACATAAGAACGAACTATAAAACATGCCTTTATTTATTTTGTGCTATGCTGTCTAATTGAGGTATTGATCACGCATCTTCTTTTATTTTATTTATAAGACCAAGTTTTGACATTTCTTGTGTATAGTAACAAGATTTATACATCAAACATGCATGTACATTGCAGTAAACTATATAATCCATGGATGTCCTTTTGTTTCACATTGATTCAAATCTTCTTACGACCTGTAGTTGAACATTTAATCCGATTATGTTACTCTTATCCCATTTCCAGTTCAAATCAAAAATGAAAATTCGATTTTTCACTTCATAACACAACTGTATTACATGTAGATATATTTCTCTAGTCAATATTAACAAAAGGAGACACACCTAAATATAACAGCAAACAACAACACAGACGAATGTGAAAAAATATCAACAAACAAGTGTATGTTTAAAAATAAAGATACAGTTTTACCAAAGGTGTGACTAATTATAATTAATAGACACTGTCAATGACCATTAAAAGATCTGTCATTTCTTGAAACTGAATTCAAAAAGAAAAAAAGCAATTGCTGATATTTTTACTTGAGACTGACTTGGACCAAATTGTAATTATACTTAAACTAATCGTTAACGTTAAAGATATAGAAAATTGAAAACAACAGATAATACTTAATTTACTTTTATCTATACTTTTTTCAATACCAGCATCTTGACATTTAAAGATAGCGTGTTCATCTCTAAGAAATAAACCCTTCATTAACCACCGTATACATCTTCTGAAATCTTTATATCTTAAATTGGAAGTAATGCAATTACTAAATATATATGAACGCTTTATATGACATAATATTGCTTATAACGTCAAAAGGATCCATCGACACAAATGGAAGTCAAATTGACAATAAACGTTGCGTTCTTCCTGTACACATATAGGAACAGGCGCAATAATATACCAACTTTTTAATGACCACTGCAAGAGGTAATGATTATAAATGTTCACGTGCTAAGAGTACAAAACACTACTTTAAATAAGGCGAATCCCGAAGTAATGACTACATATATAAATTCTGTCATTTCCTGGTGCTTCCGAAAACTGATAGAAAATCAGCATTTATTGATTTACTATATTGTTTTTAATATCATTGATAGGTAGAGGAAAATAGTCCTTAGCATGTTTGAAACACCCCCACATGACACACTACAATGTGTTGCTTTTGTTAAATAAATTGTATTTATATACTTCATTTGGTGTAGCATATAAAGTTATTAGCGTACGCAATCGCAATCAGTACGTATGATAATAAATAAGCACTGTAAAAATTGATGTAAGTTTTTTTTCTTTTGTTTTTCATGACATTTGAATTTTTTATTGTTCGACCTGGAAAATCTCTATATATAAACGCTGGATGAGACCAATAAGGTTAATGTTTTGTCCTATATACGTAACTGGTTTGAATACAGGCAGAGTTTTAAATAAACGTTTCGAAATGTAAGAGATTTAAATTTTGATAAAAACAACTCTCAGTGGATAGAAAAGGGAAATTGCTTTCCGCTTGTATAAATTATTTTGTTTTAGTCAATACTCACACCACATCTTCCTATATCTATTATATGATGATATATGACTAGTTGTTTTATGCACGTCTATTATAAAAGATATAAAATTATTTTGCTACGAAAAGTTACACCATTACTTTAAACTGTATTTGGACACTATTCTGTTGAAAATCATTACAAAAAACCGAGGACAAGGGTTCATTTTGTACGGGCACATTTTATCATGCATTTTAAACAAGCACATGAGGGGAATTTATAGATGGTCTGGCTATTGTGTAACATGTTTTTGGAGTAAATCAATCTGTATAGGACTGTTTTATTTATATAAATATATCTATTTATTGGAATCTGTACTAAGGTAGAACTGTTTAACGCTGTTCTGATATAGAACTGTCAGAAATTGTTCTATGGTAGAAATAAAAAAAAAAGTTCTATGGTAGCACTGTCAGAAATTGTTCTAAGGTAGTACTGTCAGAAATTATTCTATGGACGCACTGTCAGAAACTGTTCTAAGGTAGAACTGTCAGAAACTATTCTAAGGTAGAACTGTCAGAAATTGTTCTAGGGTAGCACTGTTAGAAATTGCTCTATGGTAGAACTGTCAGAATTGTTCTAGGGAAGCACTGTCAGAAATAGTTCTATGGTAAAAATGTCAGAAATAGTTCTATGGTAGAACTGTCAGAAATTGTTGTACTCTTGTCTGCTTACCCTTCCGGAGCACCTGAGATCATCCCTTATTTTTTGGTGGGGTTCGTGTTGTTTATTCTTTAGTTTTCTATGTTGTGTCGTGTGTGCTGTTGTTTGTTTGTCTTTTTCATTTTTAGCCATGGCGTTGTCAGTTTGTTTTAGATTTATGAGTTTGACTGCCCCTTTGGTATCTTTCTTCCCCCTTGTACTATAGCACTGTCAGACATTGATTTAAGGTAGAAGTGTCCTAAACTGTTCTTGGGTATAAAAGCTTCTGTCAGAAAGGTGTCTGGAAAATAGTTATAAAGAAAGTATAAGAAATGATAAGAAATAATAGAAAATTTAAGTTTTAACATTTATTTTGAGAATATTATCAATCTTGTCAGACAGTAAAACAAATTGGGCACCCCCGGGGCAGTAATTTCGCACTGTTGTTGAGTTTTCTCAAAACCCAGCACTTAGAAAGCACACGCACTACGAATTGAAAACACCATTAGCGAAAGACACCTGCACAAAGGAAACTCCATGGATTCATGTATTTTCGTGTGTATCAATTTTCCGTGGATTGCCGAAAATGTTATTTGTTGAACATTTTAATTCAAAGTTCACATGTACCCAGGAAACCCACGAAAATTAGTATCCAACGAATAGTAATGAATCCACATTAACAAGATATTTCACTGTTTAAAAATTGTAATCATCACGATTGTCGATGATTTTCATTTAATCATATATAAATTTGACAACTGATACATTCTCCGCGAATTCCCCTCCACCAGACAGACCAAGCGTCTTTTGCTATGTTATGCGGCTCAATAATCAGTCAAAATTTAGCTATCAGGAATAGCACACAATAAGAACCTTTAAAGATCAGACGACTTATTTGGTATAAATATCTAAAATCAAAATCTATAAACCAGTCTGAGATTACACGCATGCATCATAGTTTTAAGTTCATTTACTTAATTAATATCATAAATTACAACTCTCAATTGTATCATTTTAACGAGTCTGATATTTAATAGCGTTACGTTCACTTTTTAGATAGTAAAATAAATCACAAAATAATTCCAGTAGCAGTAGTATTACGGACATAATTGATTTGTCTATCAGTCAACTTCAGATCTGGTTAAGCAGACGCATTATAAATTATGCAATTTTCTTCTAAACATCTCGTTACATTCCTCACGATCAATTTATCACCTTATTTGAACACTATACCAAACTCTTAAGATGAACGGATTGGTTGGCCAAAATCAGTGTCATATTCAATTTAAAACATGCATTTTGTAAAATTTGAGTCTGCTCTTTTGAAATATCAGCTTCTTCCCATAAAGACGATGACATGATAATTCATATCGGCACGATTTTAACTCATTGTGGTTCATTATTTGACTTAAAAGTGTGTGAATACTAACATTTATCAATAATGCATTAAATTTTCATAAGAGATATATAGGATGACTGTTGTTTCATTGACAATCATAGCAAATCTTCTTATTTTTATGATACTGTTTTTTTCTCTATTAAAAATTTATTATTGTTAATTCAGTTTAGATGATGACAAGATGAGATTTATCAGCTGCGTATAATCATACTACAGCTATATATTTAACAGAGTCAATACTTTTAATAGTCCTTATGATTCTTATTTCATCTACAAACAATTTATAAATGTTGAATGGTAAAGATTGAAGGGTTATTGTCGAAGGACAAACTGTTAATGTCTTCAAATACAATCTTCTGAATATTCTTGAGAAATAATTACCACTATGTAAATATTTGCGTGAGGTGCTTTAAAACATGTAGGCAAAGTATACTGATACAGATGTCTTGTGTAAATATACATGATATAAATATAATCGAATTATTACATGCACAATGAATTACTAGAATTTTAAATATGCTTGATAAATTTTACGCTGCATAAATTAAGACGTTCAAGGATAATTAGTTTGCAGGAATCTCGTGTACTGCTAAATATGATCGATATATACACACCCAATATATTATATAGCTGCTGTTTGTACATGTTGATAATAGCTGATGTATACTCCTTAGCTGAAGTGAGTTGCGAGTAAACGACTGTAAGGTCGAGTACTAAGTAGGTAAGCAGGAAATATCGAATTTTAGATTAAGTCCCAGGTTATTCGGGATTTTTCTGACCTAGTATGCGGTATGGGTTTTGATCATTGTTGCAGTCTATATCTGTTAAATTCTACGTCATCTAAGCTCTGGTGGAGAATGACCTCATTAACAATCATACCACATTTTGTTTTAGTTTTAATGTATGCCTATAGCTTTAAATGAACCGCACTGTCTTTGTTTAAATGGATTGAGTTACAGGGTTAGCGCCAATAGCTAAGCAGCATAACAAGTAAAACATGTATAAGACATTTAAGTTTTGCTTTCCTTTAGGTTTTTCTTTTGTGTGTATTTTAACGGTTGTATTACGTTTTACATTTTCATATAGTTTGGCCTTACAACCATTTTGACAAGATCACTACACAGTTACCAGTAACAAATAAATGCACGTCGGTGCTTTTTATAGCTAACCGAACGGTATGAGTTCATTGTTAAAGAACGTATTGCTGGCATATTAATGCTGCTACACCTATGGACGTCATTTTGTTGATGGATAATTGTCTGAGTTGCAATCATAAAATATCTCCTTACTCTTTATGATGATACCATTCAGTAATGGTTCTATCCCCTGCAAAAGTCGTTGGAATCATAATACATAATGTAAAAATTAAGACAGAATGTTAGAAAGCTTTATGACAAACATTTTCTATTTAACGGCATTTCATTGATTTGACATTTCATCTCCCATGTGACAGAAAACAGGACGTGATATACTAACCTTCAGTACAATGTGTGTTCTGGTTTATTTTTTATTATCGTTCAATCTATTTTAAATCAATTACTGTTGTGTAAGCATCCTTCCTACTTTTTTCCTATAGAAACGAACGATTGTGTAATATTCATTATTAAAGCCTTATTCCTATTCAAGTCAATACTTTTATTAGTAAACGATTTATTTTTTCTCATTTAATTATCAATCAAATGAACATGTAAAAACTACGTTTTTGTTTATATGTTAACTTATTACAATTTGAGCATATATGGGTATCTTACGGGTTTATTTTAAAAGTAATTTTGACCTTGAAAAGACAATAGTTTAAAAAAGAATAAAACATATACAGATATTACAGGATAAAATACCAAGAACCATTACAAATTGATTTCAGCTTTCTTTTCATCAGCGGATGTAATCAATTTTCCATAATTCAATTAAAGTCCAAAACACCGCTTAAGTCCACACCAAATTTCCGCTAAGTCCACAATTAAATCCACAATAAGTCGAAAACGAGATGACCAATCCAAAAATAAAGCAAAAAAATAACAATCTATTGTAATAGTAAACTATGGTATAATTTACTTTCCTGTATATAACAACACCTGAAAAAAAGTTTGACTGAATAAAAATATTAAGCATAAATTCCAGTATATGTTTTTAGTCCTCTTGTTTGACCAACCAACTATGCACTTGACGACTAACACAGTATAGAAAATTCACTGGTTAATGATAGTGAAATCAAATTGTCAGACAATAATTAATAAGTTTGTTAAATAAAACAAAGTTTAACGAACTATCGCAAAACGATGTGTAGTATAAAAAGATACACAATAAAATATGGTTATTTGTTGGATAACCTTGACTATAATAAAATATTATGCAATAATATTCATTTACATTGTATCTTAAGAAGTGAACGTCAGAAATAATGTGCTCAGTGAATCGAACTTTATTGCTTTATCATATTGGAAAATAAGATCTCTTGATGCACGATTTATTGCGTTATGTTCGCTTAGAATGTTTTTTTTTTTATTGACAATAACTCATAGTTCGGGAATTCTCGACCAAAACATACACAAACATAATGTTATCCATGATCAAGCGTATTATTATTTGCTTTTGTGCATCAAATTGATTTTGATTCCGGATAAATGACTGCGCTTGTCTCATAGGACTTGTCAGTTATACTGTATCAGTCTGTTTTCAATAATTGTTCTTTTGTGTTATAAAATAGAGAAACTGCTGTTTAATTTGCTACTTAATGTCAATGTACTATTTGGATAATAAGTATATCAAGGTTTTTTAATTTTCATTCAAAACAAATGGAAGTATTCAGGCTTGCATATCATAATTAAATAAACTACTTTTACAAACATTGAATAATGTAATGGTAATGAACATGATTTATTAATCAGTTGTTATTGGCTTTGCACTTGCTTTCAGCTTGCAAGTACTTAAAGTTTGATACTTCGTCTATTTTGTCTTGATGTTTCGTGCCGATCTTATAAGTCTAGTCATTTTAACTGATTTTTACAGTGTGTTCTTATTTTGTGCTATTACCACACTGTTTTAAGGATTGATTGCTAACAACATGTTTCTATAATCTCATACCATTTTATATGCAACTGTGCAAAGTCAGTAGCCTGGTTTTCAACGGTTGTGTTTGGTTACAATTTGTCATATTATTTTTTTTGTTTATGTTTTGTCTTAAATTATGCTGTCGTTTATTTTGTTAGTTTTCGTTTTAAGTTGTTTCACATTAGTCATAGCGGAGTCTTTTATGACTGAATTAAAGGAATATGGTATACTTATTATTGATTTAATTACGTTGACTTAAAGTTAATTAAATTCTGTTTGATGTTTGTCTGATTAGCAATCATACCACGTCTTCTTATCTTATATTACACATTTTTTATTTAACAATTTGTTTAATTTTTCATTATTTTTTCCAGACAGCGAACAAGAAAAAATGGTTTCTGTCCTACTAGACGCAGAGGAATCCACTATGGAGTTTGTTGATCTTGAATCAGATTTGGTAAGTTAGTTCAATGCTATTTTTAATCACGATCAATGAAGTCTTACAAACACAACCCAGAAATACAAATATATATTTTTCAGACAAAGATAGAATTGAATTACACTACACCATCTGCAGCCAAATGACCATGACAATTTCTTTATTAGGGAGCTCGAAAAGTCGATATGACTGATGGACATTTTCCTATTGACTTAATTACGGTTATTTATTATCGTTGCTTTAAAGACTAATTTAGTTCGTAAATCTGCTGGCAATTTTATAGTGGTTACACATGTAATTAGTATAATGAAAACAAAATATAATATCTGTTTCTACAAGGAACTTGTTTCATTTGGATACACGAACCATAACAAACTGATCTCCCAATTACATTCAAATGTACTATTATATTGTGTTATCGGACAAGTGGAATTAAATTAGAAAGTGATCTACTCATTTTCATTTTCTGTTCTGTATGATATTTACAACTTTTTGACAGCCAAGGTTCCTAAAGATGATGTTCAACAAACCTATAGGGAGACCGAGCTAAGGTTGCTGTTAATATAAAACTAAAGTTGATCAAAATGTCTTTTATTCAAAATTGATCATCAATTGAGAATGACATATTAACAATAGCAATGGTAGCAAATAAATGACAATTGTATGATATATACATTTTACTATAAATGGCGAGAAATGTTCTTATTCCACATGACCAGACTTCAGAAAATATTGGTCCTTATTTCTCATTCTTTTTTTCTAGTTCTTGATTCTCCTTTTTTACCATACTTTGTCGGTCTCTTTTCGACTTAACAAATGTGTGGGATTTGATTCTTCAATTAAAGCTGTAACGGATGTTCGATCTTTATCAAGTGTCTGTGTTGAAATTCATAATAATAATAATAATAATAATAATCCTTTTATTCAAAAGCAATACAGCTTATATAACTTTAACAAGCTTTAAAGTCGACACATATACAAATACTTATTGCATCAGTGCATAATTCCATATGCGTTTTACAATTAAAAAAAGTTTGAATCAACAAATAATATAAATAATGAAATATTAGTATCATATTATGAATTAGTGAATATAGGTACATGCATACATGTATATTGTTTTACACTTATCAAAGCCCTTAAATGACTATTCAACCTTTTTCTTTAACGAAGTTCATTTCCTGCTTAACCCCGCGATACATTTACGTTATATTTCCTGAGCTCTGCTAATGAATGACGTGAATAGTGTAATGAAATCGTATATAGAGTATAAAATCACTTTCAAGCGGATAAATAATGATGAAAGATAGATGGATGACCTACATAACCCATGAATTTATAAATATGATGTATTATATTCTACCAGACAAGACATATTTTCAGATTTCTTACTTGATACAGGCCTTTTCAGTGTGTTTTTTTGGGGGGGCTTTAATGACCATTGTTTATAGCTCCGTTTTACATGTATAAACAAAATTGGACGAGCAATTAAAAACAGACATGTTTGGTAATTGGCAATAACTGGGATTTAAGAACCAAAACTATGAAAACATGCATACCAGAAAACAGCACAACTGACTTAAAAAAATTTACAAATAAAAATATTATATATTTTAAATAATTCTACGATCTGTTTTGAATTTCTTGCATTGAATATAATTGCAAAATTATTTGGTGTTTACTACTGAATTAGTTAAGTCTTTTATTTTCACCGGAAAATGATAATATTGACATCGTATTGCAAATATCTTCATTTTGACACGGCGGCTCGATATTAATGAATGACGTATACAAATGCATATACAATCCTTAATAAATAATATTTGTCTTCTCAACATTATACCAACGTTAGCTAAAATGATATTGACACGAAGGGTTCATTACAAACTATAGATTTAAAGTGTGGATATAACTTTGTTTTTTTTCCTTTGTCCATTTACCGTGTCATCTTAGGAAAATAATAATCCTTTTTAGATGACAGTTTACATGTACTTGTCACAATAATAAAGACAAAATGAATTGAAATCTTGTATTTTTAATCACCAGTTCTTATTGAAGAATCACATTGAATTTGAAATTCCGTTATAAAAAGAGATCTTTTAATGAGGTATGGTCAATGTAATGTAATTAAAAGTGTATACTTTATCTCAACAATCCAACCAAGCATGATGTGACATTGACGTCATGAACATGTCAGTATTGGAAATGATTACTGGAAGTGAGATCAGGGCGTTACAGTAATTGAAACTCTAGTACCTCTCCTGCAGTCACTGATAAACTGAAATCTTCAATGTTTTGTATGATCTCTACGAAGTCGCCAATATTAATAGTGAATGGAATCACGATTCTTCTATTTCTTTAATTCCATATTACAACATAATGTTTCATTTCATAGTAAACGTAACAATTGACAAGGACAGTATCAATTTTTTAGAGTTTTGTGTCAATAAACGTATCATAGATACCAGGATTAAAAAATTTCATTTGCGCCAGACGCAATTTTTGTCTACTTACGATTCACCAGTTACGCTCGAATCAAGAGAAGATAAAAAAGACAAAGCACGATGTTGAAGAGCATTGAGGACTAAAAAATGTCAAATTTATTTGAAATGTTGCTATGGGAATAAATGTTTTGCATACAAACCCTAATTTTTATGTATACTGCATGAATGAGTTTTTGAAACATGCAAAGTTTCCGTATATAGAAGCATCTAGTGCAGAGAGATTCAGCAATAATATACACAAAATCGATTGATAAGAAACAAATGTCAAAACTATTAAATTAAGTCTCAAAGCAAATTCGAATTGACCTTCTGCGCTAAATTAATTGAAAGCAAATTAGTCAAGATAATTAAGCTAAAAAAGTTTCTGATTTAAAGGTTTTTCCAAAGATCTAATTGTTTGCTTTTTATATAAGGTACACATATAAAAGAACATACAATAAAAAGCAGTACAAAAAGTACTCAACGGTATTATAAATAACGATTTAAAAAGAGATAAAAAAAAAGAACCATGAGCTATTGAGTTCAACAAGCTTTATCATAACAAACAAAGAGTTTTTGCATTTAATTAATGTTTTCCTATTAGGTATCTTGTTGAAAGATTTTGACGCAGATTAGATTTTATTTAAAAAAAATATATAAAATTAGGTACCTTGATAAAAGATTTTGACGTGGATTTAGATTTTATATTTTAAAAATTTAAAATTAGGTATCTTGATGAACGGTTTTAACGTGGATTTAGATTTTCTTTTTTGTTTTAAACTTAGGAAATTGAACATGACTGTACCAAGTCAAAAATATGACAATTGCTATCCATTCGTTTGATGTGTTAGATCTTTTGATATTGACACGGGATTATGGACTTTACGTTTTCAATTTTCCTCGGAAATCGGTATTGTTTTTATTTTATGTTTTGTCATATGTTTTGTGATTTGAATTACTCTCAGAATAAAATATAGCTAGAAGCATTTCCCTATTTGCCATATAGCACCTACGCTTATGTCATATGGTAAACATTGTGCAAAAAGTTCAAACGTAATGCACAGTAATGACAGAGCGCTTAATTATGTGCATGCACATTATGTCCCACAAAATAACCATCAAAACGAATTAGCAGAGTTGAAATTATTCATTAAAATCTTATAACATGGCGACTTTGACGTGAAAAAATCATTAGCCCTTTCGATGGAAAGAATGTACAATTTAAATCCACAATTAATCAATTGATACAAACTGTAGTATGTATGCATGCGTTTGGTACGGATAAGGTTAGTTAAATATTAACCCAAATTGAGTTCCTTAAGTAATAATCTTTAAACAAATCAACAAATGAAATTTGTTCTTCTAAATGTTGCTGTAACTTTCATCTTTTAGATAATAATAAATTATAATTAAAAGTTCTAACGCTTGGTGCGTTTAAGTTATTCATTTACCTCTTTCGATGAGCATGAAGCAATATAAGTGCGTTAGGATCATACATTTTGCTTATAACGATAAGGTTGAAACAAAACAAGTGCATTTGGATGTTTTCATTACTTACGATTACATTGTATCTTGTAGCCAAATTTGTATAAAAGACCAACATTACCAAATCCTTAATGAGTAAAGTGTTTGCCATACTTAGAGGTTTAAATTCCTATAAATGGCAGTTTAAGAACACGACATCTCTCTGAGTGATTCATAAGTGACCACCATTCATAAGCTATGCATATGCAAGTTGGAAATCGTTCTGCTCCTGTCTAAGAAACCATTCATTGCTAGTAGCAGTTTAGATTAATTTTCCGTTATTTATCCCAGTCAACAAACTTTGTAGATTATACACGTAGGGGTCATTCATTCGCGCCTACAAAATTCCATGAACATTTGCCAGTGTACGTTAATCAACATCTATCAATCGTTTGTTTTTTGATTAAATGGATGCATTTGATTTTATAAAGTTTTTTTTTATCTTTCAGGCTGATCAAGTGGAAGGAGGATACGATTGTTACGTTGTTGTTTATTCAATTGATGATAGAAAAACGTTTGATAGAGCTGTTGATATTTTGTATCATCTTAGAAAGGAGAAGCATAAGAAATCAGCCATGATTTTAGTTGGCAATAAAAGTGACCTTGTTAGAACAAGACATATACAGGCTGAAGGTAATTATCCTTCAAAAGCTCCTACCTCGTGTATACAATAAAACACTTAAAGTTATAATTAAAACTGCTAAATTCTCAGAAAAACTAAGCATGCTAGCTTGTTTGGTTTTAAATTTGACCTCGGGACCTTATATTTTTTCAATGTTGAATTATAGATAGAAAATGATAATTGAAAAGTTAATATTAAAGTTATGTGAATAGTAAATCATAATTTGAAGACTATGCCGTTAAGACCTGTTTTCATATACCAGAAGAATTACCGATTGGAGTAATTAAGTTTCGAAAACAGAAAATAATCGTTAAGGCAGCGCCTTGTTTCATTGCTAATGGCTTTAATAGTATTACCTAACTTTTGAGCACTTGCTGTGCTAATTAGATGACGGTCGCCATTTAATTGATTACTTTCAAAAGTATGTCATATAAAACATTGGATAGATGACTTCGTATTTCACGTAATCGACATTTGACGTCGTCTTAAATTAGTATTTGAATATTGGATGTCTATGTGAATGTAAACAACGTATCTATGCACTGAAAGAAATTTCCATTTCACATTGAGATAAAAAAAAAAGGAAGCAAAAAATGACTGAAGTTTATCATATTTGTGCATTGCATTGTTCATTAATTGCATCCAGGAGATTTAATTTTAAGCTACATGTACGAAACCCTTATAGAGAACCGACTATAAAACTTGTTAAGTTACAGAAAACTTGTGCCTGTTTTTGAAATAATAATGATTTTACGAAAAATACTAATTTTCATATTTGAATATATAAACGATATAAGTTGGCTAAAATTAAGATGGCTGATACCCAATAAAAACAATTTTCGATAGAGTAATAAACATGGTATACTCATTCAAATTATTGGTTATTAGAAAAAGGCTTATAGTTTTACAAGTATCATGTAGATATTGCAAATCGAGATCGACATTTAATCTACAATCGAAGAGGCCACATAGACATAATCATATTTTAGAACTATAAAAATTCAAAACACCATAATACATAATTGATTATACAATGAAAAATGCTGTAATTGTTTTTGCTTCTGTAAATAGTTTATCAAATTGGAAAGTTGATCATAAAAAATATATAAGGTAGGAAACCAAAAACCGAAACAAAATATGTAACTAGTATATGTATTGTCTTTTATCTGTCATTATTTCGTTATTTGTCATAATTATCTGTCATTATTTCATCATTTGTTGTGTTTTCAGAGGCAAAGCCTGTAGCAGTACAATACGACTGTAAGTTTATAGAAACATCAACAGTGCTTAACATCAACATCGACGAACTTTTGGTTGGAGTATTGAAACAGATTAGATTAAAACACAAGAAAGACGAAAAGGAACGAACACACGGGACGGAAATTGGTTGCATTATGAAAAGTAAATCATTGCTCACCAAACTCTTCGGGAAGGACACATTTTCAAAATCATGTGAAAACTTGTACGTTTTATAAGTTTTTATGTAAATGCTTTATTTTGGAAGCATTTATTCAATTCATATATATATAGTTCTAAATTGAACATCTGTATGATTTTTGTGATAGAGAAAAAGATCAGGTTTCAGAGTACATTTTAGTACTTGAAAAAAAAAACGAGTGGCACATACATGTAACACATATACTTAGTACACCTATGTGCATGTGCATTACACTTATTCACAGTTGTAGATAGAAGAATATTAATTAATAATTATTTCATACATGTTTGAGCAATCACTTTTTTCAAACATTTTTATTTTTATGATTGAATGCAAGAAATTTTCAGTATTTGCATTGATATTATCTGTGGATTTAAACATTCATTCATACTTAATTTTGCGAATATAAATCAAATACAGTGTTTTTAGGTTTTTGTTAAATTAACATGTAATTTAATTTTTGCTGTAAGATTTTTGCTGCTGCAATTTATAATTAGAACACGTCTTTGCAAGTATTGAAAAGACATGTATAAGAAAATAACAGTATCAAAAAAGTATATACAGATAGGAAGCCTAGTGCTTGTTTTTGTGATACACACATTAGAATGTTAGATGTCCAGAAATTTAATTGTACAGTTATAATAAATATCAACTGATGGTTTTTTTTTTGCCGTTATATAAAATTGTTTAAAAACAATCGGTTATAACTTATATACTTAAAATGATTTATTTTCTGTCGACGAATAGCTACGGAATATGGAGTTAAATACATATAAAAGATACTTTTCATATTTATTTTATTTTCTGCCTCAATGTCTTTTCCAATCTTAATGTGTATTTAACAGTTTTTATAGCTGCAATATTTTATATTTGATGTTATATGTAACATTACATTGTTGTTTAAACTGCCATGATTTTTTGCAATACAATTGTGACAATCTGCATCTCGAGTGCGACGATTTATAGTTTCACTCAATTATAGATAAGAAGTAAACAATTTCAACCATTTAATCATTCATTCATTCATATCACTTTTGATTTATCATTTACATATTCGTTTTTGAAAAATCATTTGAAACTATTGTAATGTTGACAGACAATGTGTTTTGCAGTGCCTGTGTACATATTTTAATTAAACAGAAGTTGATTGTACAATAAAAGTAAAAAAACATAGCTAGTTGTTATTGTTTTTCTAGACAACTGATAAACCAGATTTTACTTTGTCATAGTTTTTTTGTCGCATCACAATCAGCAGATTATTGTATGGCATTCATTTTAATTAGCAGATAATCGTGTGACATTTCAGTAAGTAAATCCACCTGTGATCTACATTTTAGCTATCCTCGTGTTAAATATATCTCAGTCAGCAGTTTATCATTTGACATACATTTCAGTAAACATGATCAAATGAAGATCTTGCTTTAAAATAAAATACAAAGATACTCCTTAAACAAGAGAATATATAGTGTTTATCACATATATGTTTCAAAAACATTGGGTTTTAGATTTGCAATAAACATAGATTTGCCCACGTCATATCCTTATCCTGTGCAAATAACAAGTTATTGTGCCCTGTTACGACACCATAAGCTTTCGAAAAAACAAGGACAGACAGAAAGTTTGCTTAGAATGACAACAGAACTTGTAACAGAAATAATGAACACTTTATAAAAAAAAATTGACATTGATATAATAATATTCAGACTATGTATTTGAACGGTTGGGGAGATTCGTAATAAAGAATTTATCTCAATAGAGGGTAGAAAATGTATGATCATGACCAACATTGTCATACAGAATAATAAAATCATTTCTCGTTTTTATGCATTCGTATAACATGTGATAAATTGATTATTACATATCCTTTTGGATATAAGATCTGGTACCATTACTCGACCCATTGGAGTCCTAGGCTTTCGCCTTGGGATAGGATGGGAGTTTTAGGATGATACAATTATGATTTATAATTATTCTAAAGGTTTTGCAAAATATGGGAAAATTCTTTAAAACCTTTGATTCATTGCTGCAATATTCGAGTACAGCATTGACCTACATGTTTTAATCAATCTTGTTTGCTAGTGGATCATCAATAGTAACAATAAATGCTTGAATAACTACCAAATCGATAGTTCAAAGGCATTCACAAACGAGAACCGCAATAACAACTGAGGTAAAAGCAGATAGTGCAATTAGAATTATTATGTGATTAAATCAAATGCTCAAAATAATATCCATATTTACGCAATCAGGCTGCTGCACTTTTCATATTGTCATTTGGCTGTCAAAACGATAGCTGTTATCATAGTATATCCAAAAGGAAGTTAATATGTGTAGGAGCCTTAGATAATCAAACGGAACGGACACATATGGGAATTTACGTTCGCATTGGATAATTGATATGATTATATCTCGGTCACAAAACACCTCACCAATAGACAGGAAAGATTGGACACCATGATCTCTAGTACCTTATAATTATCTGTTCAACGTCTAATTATAAAGTTTCTTCGTATTGATTATGTTAAAATTATCGAAGTACTTGATCACATCATAGGATAGGTGAATTCTTCCAAAGAAATGAATTTCATAACGGATTTGTAATATAGCATATGGTAATCAATATCAAAATATGAAATATAAAGAATGCATTCATTTTGAGTTTAAACCCAGTATATTTTCCTGTATCATTAATACAGGACTAGACGACAAAAATTGGGATCCCGGTTCCTCCACAAAAACATTAATTGACCAAAATATAGTCAAGGGTCCTGAAGATATCGCTTATGCAACTCTATCTTACTGTTATAGTTAATGAATTGGTTCAACTGTCAGGAACCAACATGCTTAAAACAATAGAAAGTTGTATCCCAATAAATATCTGTTTCATGATTTTTTGTGGCAATAGGATATGCAAGATCATAAAGTCTCTGGGTGCGGGATGTTCTCCCTGTGTTGAAGATACATTGATGGCCTTCACCTGTTTTCTGCTCTTTGGTCGGGTTGTTGTCTCTATAAAACATTCCTCATTTCCATTCTCAAATTTATTATATTTATATCTTACTTTATTCCGTGGAAACTTTTTATAGAATTCTGCCAGTATGGCCATGCAAACATGTCTCATATATTCAACAGAAACAGATAGACAGCACATACAGATGAAAATTTATGTCAATTGAATCACACGAGATGTCGATAATAAAACAAAATCCGCTGCAAAACGAATACTTTGTGAAGACTTGCATAATGTTCAAAAAAGAGTTTAAGATATCTGAAATGCAATCAAAGTTTGAAGCATTGTATTAAACTTCACCATTCCAGCAGGATAGTTCTGAAACGAGGGACGAAAGATACCAGAGGGATCGTCAAACTCATAGATTGAAAAAAAAAACTGTCAACGCCATGACTAGAAATAAAAAGACAGACAAATAATGGTACAAAAGACACAACATAGAAAACTAAAGACTAAGCAACACTGCAATTTACATATTGATACATTACAAACAGTTTCCTTACATGGAATTTACTATAGTAAGGGCAGATTTATTTCTTTTCGTCGGTATCAGTTTTCGAGGATTGAGGAAAACTTGCATTTTCGTAGATATTTGATTTTGTGATTTTTTTTCAATCTGTGCCTACAAAGGCTACAGAAAATGTTCAATTCGTTGAACATTTAAATTCATGGTTTCCCTCATAAGACACGAAACCCTTGTAAATTGGTATCCAAAGAATAATAATGAATCCAAAGTATTCAGTTATGCCAAGAAAAAAACAGTTTAATGTTATGAAAATATTCAACATCTGCAATATATTCCATTGTGTTAAAAATTATACAGTAAAACAAGGAAATTAATTCAGCATGCCCAGGACGAGGATTCGTAATGTAAATGCCTGATAATCTTTTTTATTTTGTTCCTTCAGCAATGAATATTCAGAGCAGTGATATCAACAAGCTAGAATAACTTTAAAATAAATAAATAATACTGTTTCTAATAAACATATGTATAGCATTTGAGTAAGAAATATCAGATACAAAATATCTATTAGTGACTACTTAGTACGCAGAAAAAAACATATGCTTTATACATTTCATTGATTTACTACAAATGTTACTTGACATTGATTAATAATTACATGATGATATTATGCATATAAATCCTTATATTGATACTACACCATTCCTGTCATTCTTTGTACAAACATCCTCTCTACATAACTTATCTAGCATCAACAGGTGATCTTAATAGGTGGCATAATATCTGCTCATATCATTTTCTCATACCTTTTCTCATACGGTTGAAGATGATTTTTTGACCTATAATGGTTTACTTTTACAACTTGTAACTTGGATGGAGAATATCTCATTGGCACTTATTTCACATCTTCTTGTATCTACTTAGCTTTATTTTGGAAAAACCTTTTCGAATTTGTGGTCCTCAATGCTCGTCAATTTCGTACTTCATTTTTCCATTTAAATTTTGTTTGATTCGAGCGTCACTCATGAGTCTTTTTAACGAAAGGGCCTTATGCGTAAATACAAAATTTCAATCCTTGATGAGTTTATTCCATATATCTACCCTAATTTTAAACCTGTTTGACAAAAGAAACAGAACAAACTTTGAGCTATCTTGTTGATTTTTTTTATTTTCTTTCGTACATGTTACTTTTTGAGCAATGAAAACGTATGATTGGAATAATTTTCTGTGAAATCGAAAAAGATGAAATTCGTAGCACCAAAATAAAATTTCTATCTGATTGACATTGGAAAAGAGTTAATTTGTACAATTTCTGTAAGATGTAATTGACTTTAACATTTAAAAGGCAAATTTTAATTTACAAGTCATATTAATCAGAACACACATCGTACCTCATAGAACGAGATATAATTCTGATGTCTTTACTTTGAACGCATGAAAGTGAAAAAAAGCTAGAAATACCTATTCAATATATAATATCAAAATCACAAATAGAAAATAGAAAATATGATATGGCTGTTGTCGTCGATCCTAACACTGCTGACAAGTGAGGACGAGATCTTACTATATATTTAGCTTTAACATTATCTAATTAACAACTAGGAATACTGACAGCCGAATAATTTATAATGTCTGTATTTTGAAAAATCTCAAAAAGTTAAAACATTTTTTTATGAGTAAAAAAATGAAAGTCCTCCATACACTTTGTTTTTCTTGTCAGATGCATATCACTGATTTATGGAAAATCGATGAGTCAACCATTTTTCAAAAGCATGAGAAAGTGTTACATGACCTTCGATATCTATTGTTATATTTTATGGAAACGATGCTTTTATCGTGTCATTTGTTATCTACATTTTATACTTAAACCATGTCACCAAATCATGGAATAACTATTATGATACCAGGATTACTGCACGAGATACGCATTTAGGCAATCAACGTCTCTTTAAAGATGTCGAGGTAAAACAATGTACTGTTATAGTATATGTATTAAAAAGTATCAACGCAGTCAAGGAATGCAATGATTTTAACAATAAACAAAAGTTTGTACAAACATTGATTTTTATTTTGACTTCTGCAAAGTGTATATTTTGTATGTGGGTTCTCATATACCATTATATTACATTGATTTGATTTTTTTTGTTGTAACGCCAATTTTAAGCACCGCATTTAGGCTATTTCGTGGCGGCCAGTTGTTATTGGTGGAGAAAGCCGGAGTGCCCGGAGAAAACCACTGACCTTCGATAGGAAAACTCACAATCCTAGTCAAATAAGATTGGAGTCGAGTGAACCCGAACGAGCGGGGTTCAAATTAACAACCTCAGTGTTAACTGGCTATTGATTACAGTGGTAACTACTTAGACTACTTGGCCACCGAGGCCCCCATTACATTGAGGTCAGAGTCCATTACACAATCAGGCATAAACATGTTGAAGGAACGTATACTCATTTGTTTTATTAACACATAAACGAATTGAAAATAGTGTGGTATTATCGAATTAGTAATCAGAGCAGGAATATAATGACTAAAATTCTGTTCCGGTGACAATCAGATGCATACATGTACGTTACTTGTACATGTACATGTACCCGGTGTTTTGTTACTTTACATACAATACTTGATCTCCACTATGGTTTAAGAAAAATCAGGTGACTGACGTATCAGAGTAATATATTGAAATGATTGCTAGTCTTTCCAGGTTTTTTTTCAACAACAACAAAAGGAGATACGAGACTATGCCAAATTAACAACCATAGTCTAATTACATAAATTGGAGAGGTCGGCAGTAAAAAAATATTAATCCACCTCATACATAATGTTTTGTTTTTCAATTGTCCAGAAATTGTTCATCCCCTCATATGTTATTTAATTTTGATGGCAAATTCGTGTAAGTCTATAAAGAATTTATTAAAAACTTTGAAAACTGAGTTATGTATCATAAGTTTATAACAACCATATGATCAACATTTTATGTGTTGGTGGTGGGATACCAGGTAGTGGGAGCACCAGCTGACGGTAAAAACGCTGAATCAGATATTTGACGTGCTAGCTATATATAGTAACCATAATATTTCGAAGATTGACATGTCACCTTGTTCAGAAAAATGATTCTTTATCTGATCCGACAAGTTTTGCTCTTTCGTACAGGCTTTGCATTTAACGATTTTGCTATGAACGTTTCAGAATAAGGACTTGGGATGCATTGAATTTTTCAAAGTTGTTTTGATTTGTTGTCGAAATGGTTAGTATATAAACACTATACGGTCCTCAACCACAAATGACTATTATAGCTTACTACAACGCATTACATGGGTTTGCTAATTGATTAAGTACACATTGTGATCTACTATAGCTGCTTTCGTTCATGGATGTCATTTGATCTCTGTTGGATAGACACATTTTAGTACATACATTTTAAGTCATTGCTCTAAGTGAAAATAAAATCTAAATGTCATACTCGATTTCCAACCGTAAAAATGAAATAAAGATTAAGTTACATACTTTCACTTATATAACAGGTATCAGACGAACTGGTTCTAAACCACGTGAAAGTCATCGTATTCATTACATGTATACATAATGTAAGAGTTAATGCAGAATTTTAGAAAGCTTTATGACAAACATTTTTTTTCTATTGAATGACATTTAATTGATTTGACGTTTTCCATGAAACAGAAACAGGACATGGAATATTGAACTCCATTACATGCAATGTGTGTCCTTGTTTTGTTTGCATTATTTCTGTTGATACTAAATTACAACATATTGTGCTTTCTATTTTGAACCAATTAGAATAATGTAAATATCCGTCGTGTTGTGACATTTAAACAAACAATTGGGTTATATGTATATACATACTATTTAGGTCGATGATTATATTTGTAAACGATTAATTATTTTGATTGAATATAACCCCATGAAATTACATTTTTAAGATATTTACTTATTCCAATAAAATTGAGAATGGTAATGGGGAATGTGTCAAAGGGACAGCAACCCAACCAACGAGTAGAAAACAGGCAAAGGCAACCAATGGGTTTTCAACACAGCGAGAAAATCAAGCATCCTGAGGTATCCTTCAGCAGGTCCCTAAATAAAAGTATATACTAGTTCAGTGATAATGACGTCATACTCAACTCCAAAACATATAAATGAACTTCAATAAAAAATAATACAAGACTACTAACGGTCAGAGGCTCCTGGTTTGGGACAGCCCCAACAATCCTTATACCGCTAGTCAATGTAAAAAAACAAAATCACAGCAATACGCACAGTAACTTTCAGTTTCAAAGAAGTCCAAGTCCGATGTGTTGCATAAAAATAGTATAAAAGTATTTATTTCTTTTAATTAAACACGCCTAATTCGTGTGCAGCCAATCTCTATCTAAGGTGTTAAATTGAAGGTCACATGAAAACGGATTCAATCGGGACAAATTATTCCGAGTCCGATGTGTAGCATAAGAACAGTATAAAATTTTTATAAAATTCGACCTTGAAACCTACGTTAATACTTCGGTTTGAAAATAATAATAAAAAAACATGGACACACATTAGAGAATACATTGCAATCAAGACGATATAAATCATTTTTTTCCATCAGCGGACGCATTGACATATATATTGTAAGTACGATATAGGCGGAAGATATCAAATGATATTCATAATTCATAAGTCGGAATCTGGCATTGTCATTGCAAACACAAAAACAAAAATCCATCAAAGGACGAAAATTAATAGTAAACTATGATAAAATTGACTCTCTTGTATATACTAACGTATGAAAAAATGAATGTCAGTACAAGGTTCGTCGTCACCTTACTTTACCCAACCATTTGCACATCAAAACACAAGCCACTTGAAAGTAAACATTATGTTTCAATACTAGCCAAATGTCTGGATCGTTCATTTTCTGTTTGATTTTATAATTTAGGTTACAAATATACGTTTGCCAGCGCTTTCACCTGTATAAGAATAAGTTTTTTTAGGACAGAATCAGTCTTTCAAATGTTTAACCCATGTTTTCCTTTCAATGGCGACATTCATTTATTTTTAGACTTATTCTGTCTAAAAAAAAATTCCTAAAAATTAGGTGTTTTAAAATTCGTGTGCAGCCCATCTTTATCTAAGGTGTGAAATTGAAGGTCACATGAAAACGGATTCAATGAGGACAAATTATTCACTTGCAAGTAACTTCAATAACGATGATGATTTCCAAAACAAATCAGATCTTGTAGCTTATGCCCCTTTTTAAATCAGTGATTTAATTAAATATTACCTATGAAAAATACTACCAATAAACAAATAATGATACAAAACCGCTGTGTGGTATAAACAAATAACTTGTGGCGTATAAACAAATAACCTGACAATGAAATATGGTAATGCGTTAGATAAACTTGGAAATATAACAAATTGTTTAATAACATTCATATATAACATTGAATCTTAAAGAAGTAAGTTGTACTAAAAAATGCACTCAGTGAATCGTACTTAACTAGTTTCTGATAATCGAAAACAGGGTTGCTTAATGCACGATTCGTTACGTCCAGTTTGCATAGGATGTTTTTATCGACAATAACTCATTGCTTGGAAATTCTAGACGCAATCATTCATAGGTATAATTCTATCCTTGAACCGACGTAACATTCTTTGTCTTGATGCAATAAAATTGATTTCAATTCCGGATAAATGATTGGTCTTGTCCCATAGGGCTTGACAGTTATACTGTTACAGTCTGCTTTCAATAACTGTATATTTTGTGTTATAATATTGAGAAATTGCTGTTTAGTTTGCCATTTAATGTCAATGTACTCTTTCGATTATAACCATATATATGAGATTTATCCAAAACAAATACAAGCTTTTATGTTATAAGTATTACATTTTCCCCCCAATCATCAAATTGTGTAATCTTAACTGTTATTACATTTTTTTAAATAAAAATTATCAAAATAATTGTTTAATTGGTTATTGGTAATTAAAACAATCTGACATGTAGGCTTTTCAATCTTTCGACAAAGGCTATATACTTTTTTGTCATCAATTTCTTCAACTGTTTCGTTTCTTATACGTTCTTGGCGTTCAAAATTTCGGCTTTTAATAGTTTCTAGTGAAGATAAACCCAGAAAGGACATTCGAAGCGTGACATTTATAGTGTTTTTTTTTTTGGTAGAAAGTAGTGAACTGTTACAAACATACCTCAGCATGGGGAAACATTTATTTATCAGTTGTTATTAACTTTGAACTGTATCCAGTAACTTTGTGTTCTTTAAGATCATCATTGTGTGTCTGTTGTCTAGACGATTGCAACTTTTCTGCCTCGTAGCGACCTGCTGAGTCAAGTAATTTCCAACTGATTATTACAGCTGTTTTTTTTATGTTGTGCTGTCCATAACGCAGTTGAGCAAGCATCAACATGCTTATTTCGCCACATTTTATACGTGTCTGCCTCAAGTCAAGGACCTGTTATGCAGTGTTTGTTGTTTTTATGTTTTGTGTCTGTCATATATTTATATTTTGTAAATTGTTTTGTCATACACTAGGTTGTTATTTTTACATTTAATTGTTTCACATTTTGTCATAGCCTTTAATGGCTGTTTTAAAGGAATATGAATTACTCATTATTAAAGGTACTACATTACCCTAAGTTTATTAAATATGCTTCATTTGGTTGCCTTATTGGCAATGATATCAATTGTCCTGATGTTAAATTACAAATTGTTTAGGCGGTGAAAAAAAACCTAATCGTTTCTATATAAACTTATCATTTTTTCAGACAGCGAACAAAAAATAATGGTGTTTGTCCTAGTAGACGCAGAAGAACCCACTTTTGAGATTATTGATGTTGAATTTGACTTGGTGAATTACTTTTAATGAATTTATGTTTTTCTCCGAATCACGATCAATGTACTCTAATAAACACAACTGAGGAATACAAAAATATGTTCTTCTGAAAAATATAGAATTACTATTAGTAAAATACAATACCCCATCTGCAGCAAAATGACCATGACAATTTCTTAATTTGGGAGAGGTCGATATGTTTGTCGGACATTTTCCTTTTCAGTTAATTACTGCTATGTATTTTCGTTGCTTGAATGACTAATTTAGTTCGTTAATCTACTAGTGGGTTCATGTCATTAGTATAATGAAAACAAAATATATCTGTTTATACAATGTACTTGTCTCATTGAGTACTGGAACATACTATTCTTATCTCGCAATTATAAGCAAATGTACTATTATATTGAGTTGTTAGAAAAGCAGAATGAGAAATTGATCTACCCATTTCCTTTTCTTTTTGTTTTATATATAAAATGTTCCCTTCAAGACGAGAACTGTTCTTATTCTTCGTAACCTTCACCTAACTTATAGGTTGATATTATTTTATTGTCTTTCCAAATTCATAGTTCCATTTTTTCATGTTTATTAGTTGATGTTCAATAGGTTATAATCCTCTTCGAGTTAAAAAAAAAAAAAAAAAGAGAGAGAAAGGGATTATTTTTATCAGCTTAGAGCATCTACGGTTTTGATATGGTTTTATGTTGCTAATTCTGTAAAGCTTTTATGCAGTGTTTTTTAACTATAGTTTTTGTCTTGTCGTCATGTTTTGTTTTAAGCTAAGATTTAGATGGTCTTTTTCTTGAAGTGTATTAGACTATGTTATCTCTTTTATATCTTCAGAGTTTTTATCAAAACCAATGCCATTATGATTGGTCGATCCTTATTAAACATCTGTATCACTGATTTATTCAAAATAAAACGCACGAAAAACAAAATTGATAAACAGCAACACACAGTAACAACGGAGTTATAGTCTCCTGACTTCAAACAGGCACATTAAGAATATGATGGAGTTGAACATAAATATGGGCACTGAACCCTCTCATAACCTTGGACAACAGTTTTAAAGCACGATACAAAGTCAGTTGAATAAGTCTAAACTTGTCAGATTAGCAATGTGTCAAATGACCTTTTAACCCCTTTCTTCATAAAGTCCTTTGCTGCTTAACCCCGAGAGATACAAACTTTATGATTCCTAAGCTTCTCTTATGAATGACATGGAAAGTGAAATATAATCATGGTTTATAAAGCATATACAGCGCTGACGAGCAGATACAAGTAACGGTGATTGATGCATGACCTACATGATTGCCTACAATATTCTAGTATACTATTCTTACTGCTGTGTAGGATATTGTTGTAGACAAGTTAAATATTGTCACGTGATTTATTTCATGACAATAATTCCTTTAACTTCAAATACGAAATACGAACTAAAACCTTTTGCTACCTTTAAAACGCATGCAGTTAATTGACAAATGACAATATTTCCTTAAATGAAATAGTTCTACGATATATATCGGATATTTTGCGGTAAATATTGTTGCCAATACATTTGATAGTCACCATTACATCTTTTTTTGGTTTATTATCAGCAAAAAGTTTTTAATTAACATCGTACTGCAAATATTTTCAGTTTGACACGATCGCTCGAAAACAACAATGACGTACACAAATGTATATAACATTAGTCTTTATTGTCAATAAATAACATTTACTTTCTCAAAATTATACTCATGTTTGCTTAAATGAAATTGACACGCATGGTTCATTATTTACTGCAGATTTAAAGTGTCGATACAACTTTGTTTTTACTAGTGTAACACTGTCTTCCTGGGAAAATAATAGCCTATTCCAGATGGCAGGTATAATTCTCATGACTACTTATATTGAAATCTTAGTATTGTTATCATAATAGATATAGGAAGATGTGGTGTGAGTGCCAATGAGACAACTCTCCATCCAGATAACAATTTAAAAAAAGTAAACCATTATAGGTCAATGTACGGCCTTCAACACGGAGCCTGGGCTCACACCAAACAACACGCTATAAAGGGCCCCAAAATTACTAGTGTAAAACCATTCAAACGGGAAAACCAACGGTCTAATCTATATAAAATTTAAAAAACGAGAAACGAGAAACACGTATAAATTACATAAGCAAACGACAACTACTGTACATCAGATTCCTGACTTAGGACAGGTGCAAACATTTGCAGCGGGATTAAACGTTTTAAAGGATCCAAACCTTCTCCCTTTTTCTGAAACAAAAGCATAACATCACAACATAGAAAAAAGTTCTTACAAAGTTCTTACAAATTTTATGATGCACTCATATTGGTTTTAAAGTACAGTTATCAAAAGAGCCCGTCTAATGAGGTAAGCTCAAAACAAAGCACATCAAATAAAACATCTCAATTATGATTTAGCATTGACGTCATAAACATGTCATACTGAATGTCATACTGGATACAGATATTGGAAAGTGGATCAAAATAATTACAACTCTAGTGACGAATAATTACCCCCTAAAAACACTGAAATACGAACTTGTTAACGATGTGGTTTTTTTAAGAGAGGATTTGCATAGCAAATATTAATGCAAATAATGTCTAAATACATAAACCCCATGCATCTGCGTATGAATCTCCGTTTAAAACAGAGATTATTAATCAAATTAGATTTTTTATTGTTAATCTTTTAATTTTTAGTCAGAGTATCTTATAAAATTAATACTATCATTGAAAACATTGTGATATCTAGTTCGAACTGCAAAACGATAACACCATTTCATATTTTAGTATCAAAATATTTTCTACATATGGATATTTCAACGAACTATGGCAAATGAAGCAAAATCACTTATCTACATGTAATTACATTGGAAGAGAGTTCAGTTGTGAGCTATAGACAATTTCGAAAATACAGTTTATATTGACATGATTGAGAAGCTCATAAAAGCTTATTTTAAGAACATTTGTCTTAAAGTTGTGTTGCCTTAGACATAGTTTGCCAGTTTATCCATTGTGTATCTCATTCTGCTTATATAGATATTAGGTCGTAACATAAAGTGAGTGTGTGGAAAGCTCTAAATCCCTCTTTGTTTAAATAATCAAAATTTTACGGAAAACATCCGATCTTTCATAAAAAACAAACACATAAAAGACTAACACCCCCTTCCTGTTCTTAAAAATAAGATAAAAATAATTCAGGTTTTTCCCTCGGAATTGCTTACGAATCTGCTGCTGGGTTGAACGTTTTTCTTAAGATCTCAATAAGTGATACCGCCGGTCTAGCAAAAGGCAGAGAAAAGAAAATAAGAGAAAAAGGACTATAATAACAATTAAAATAATCTTAATAACTATACAATACCACATCAAAGAATGTTTGTATTCTACTTTAAATATGTTTTAGTAAAAGGAAAGAGGTACATATAGATCTCTTGTTTTAAATGTACTTTTAATATAAAAAAAAAACCTACGCTCAATTAAAATGAGGTAATTTGAAAAATAATGATGCACAGTTATAATTAAAGTGTTAATTTGATTGCTTGCACATTGTGCCAAACAAAATAACCATCAAAAATACATTAACAGAGTTGGAATCATTCATTAAAATCTCACAAAAAACAACTTTGACGTGAAAAAGTCATCTATTTCTTTGAGACGAAATGATGAAAAATTTCAATACGCAATAATTAATTTATTACACACTGTATTATTTACGAATTCTTTAGTTAAGGGTTAGGGTAAGATTAATTGATCATTAACCTTTATTATGTCCTATCCTAAAAACAAACTAAATGCAATAATATTGGCTCTTTTCTTTCACTATAATAGAAAAATTACTAAATAAAAGTTAAAATGCTTTGTGCATATCAATCGTACATTTAACTTTGGTTGTAAATATGCGAATATATAAGTGCGTTAGGATCATACATCCACTTCTAACGATTAGCTTGAAGCATAGTAAGTGATTTTAAATATTTCCGTTAATGACGATAAACTTTAAGCCGACAATATGTATATCAGCGCGGAAAAAAACCCGATTTATATAATCACTATTGAGTGTTCTTTTTTTATACTCATCCGACTAAACTTTATCTGTTTGATTTAATGTCATACATTTGTTTTGGTCATTGTTTTATAAATGCACTTAAAATTAGGACATTAGAAACTAGACATTGGACGCCAGACATCTAGATGAACATTTTGCTTACTAACTCATTTATACATTTGTCTATATCTCCTTATGTCATATACTTCCTAGATCGCTCTCGCTTGAGAGTTGCGATGTTTTCTTGACTTTCCTCTCATAGTTTTCTCATCTGGTGTTCAACAAAGGCTATCGTTGTGATATTATTTTTTTGACTTTCCGTAAAAAATCAACCCTTTCATTTTAATGTCATTCTTTTATTTCTGATCTTATGTATCTTTGAAATTATTCTAATGTCAGATTCAGGACCTTGAAGATTTGAAAAAACAGTTATTTATCAAAAAGATAATAGGAAAACTATTCCAATACGACCTGATTGGAGTAATTCTGTTTGGGAAATAGATATAAAGCGTGAAGCCATTGCCTTAATTTACCGCTTCTGTAATGGCTTTAATGATGTGGCATATAATCACTCTATGGCAGCCAGTTGTGCTAATTATATCACGGTCTGCATTAACTTGCTCACTTTCAAAAGTGTTTCATGCAAAC
The DNA here is from genome assembly GCA_037788925.1 of Mytilus galloprovincialis. NCBI lineage: Eukaryota > Metazoa > Mollusca > Bivalvia > Mytilida > Mytilidae > Mytilus > Mytilus galloprovincialis. The sequence goes on along the minus strand of CM075333.1, from coordinate 39,042,138 downwards.
TATTGAATAGTTCTATTTGTAAAATAAGAGGCATTTGAAAGCACCTTTAATTTTTTTTTTTTTGAAAAGTGTATGCATCTGTGAATGTAGTTGAAATATTTTAGTTCATATCGTAACTTGAAAGAAGTTTACAATTCACACTGAGATCAAACAATATCAAACAGAAACAGAAACTAATCTGATTAGTGAAGTGCATTGTTAATTGTTTGCATCAAACAGATTGAAATGCAAACTATTGAACCTTGAGAGAAAGTATAACTTAATGGTGAAGTTACAAATGGCTATAAGAATTCTGATAATACCACCGAGTTCGTCTGGAAATGCTTCTTGTATCAATAAAAAAAAAGTTAAGTAGTGAGCTTTTTATACGCGAGGCATTTTATTAGTATGCAAAGCATATATTGTTTCATGTGAATAAGTCCCATGAAAATACAAATAACTCTGACATTCACAATTTATTTCGCAAGATATTACTCTATAGTGTTTGTTTTCGTAGATAAAACATGATACTTACCCATCTACTCAACATACAGTACACAATAAACTGTTAATTTTAAAATCTTAGACGGTCACGTACTTATTCTTAACTTTACAATCAAAAGATACACATTTCCCCGTTTCTAAAAAAAAAAAGACGTATATCAATTTTACGTAAATATACATAAATGTATTCATACTTAAATATATAAACGATATGTTAAAGGTTTATTTTAAAATAGCCATTACCGCTTGCAAACAATTATCTATGGAGTAATTTATTTAGTCTCATAATTCATGGTATCATAATTCAGATTATTTGGTTATTAGCCAAATATGTATAATACTACATGTTTCATGTAGACATTGCGAATCAGGTTCGACATTTGATCTTTCATTGAAGAAATAATATAGAAATAATCGTACAACAGAACTAATGTAACCCAAAGCAATATAATACATAATTGATTATGCAATAAGTAATCCTTTATTGAACATTTGCCACTGTAAATTGTTTATCAAATGGATTATCATAAAAAATAAATCATGTCGTAGACAAAAACATAGAACAAAGTATATGCACATATATTTCATATGTCAACGACCTTGATATGTCAATATTTTATTAAGTGTCAACTGTTCATAAACATTACCGTTTGCAATGTATTGCAGTACGTACATAATTTTATAGAAACCTCAACAATGCTCTTATTACTACGACAAACTTTTTATTGAGCATTAAAACGTATAAGGTTTGAACAGAATAAATATTAAAGGTTCCAGGCTTATAAGTTTGATACCACAGACCCTCGTTTCGTATACATAAGACTCATCAGTGATTCTCAGATCAAAACAGTTAAAAAGCCAAACAAGTATAAAATTGGAGAGCATTGAGGACACAAAATTCCAAAAAAGTTGTGCCAAGACTTTTGAAAATAGTTAATTTATAATAAAAAAATGACCATATAATTGATACTTATGTCAACACTAAAGTGCTGACTACTGGGTTGATGAAACAACCGGGAATGAAACGTCAACCAGGAGTGGCAGTAAAAAGACGAAAGGAACGAACATACGGAACAGATTTTGATTTTATCATGAAAAGTAAAAACTATTTTCGTGTGCATCCATTTTTGTAAACAGTTTCTCGTGTGATACATTTTATTAAGCAGATCCAGGTGTGCAATTCATTTTAGTAAACATAAACAAATGAACATGTTGTTTTAACATGTTTAAAAAAGAGAAATTGTTAACGTATTGCGATAAAGTAAAATCTGAAACGCATAAGAAGACACCATTTGAAATAACTTCTAAATTTACAGTGGTTATATCAAGTTCTCAAAAAGGAATGCATTTCAAGTTATCATGTTGTTGCACCTTTTTGTATCATCAATCGCATTTGCAAAAATATATTGTAACATAATAGTAAATCTTCGAAAACGTAAGTATGTTATTGGAGATTTAATAACATCCCACGAAACGGACATATATGATTATTTTAATAAATGGTTTATAACATCTGAAAAAATTACCAGATTAACACTTCTCGGTGAAAAAAAAAAATGAGTTGTTGATTTGTAGATTTGCTGTAACATGGGATTGAAATGGGTATTTCAAAAGGCATGCTTAATTGACAAGTTTTTTTAAGCAGTTAACATAACTCAATTAACAAGAGAAAAATATTGACATGTTCACTAGTTAACCTAAGATAGACAAAGTATCGTTAATCAATGAAACATACAAGTATAAATCACAAGTAGGACATACAATATGTTTGTTGAGCCGGTTTTAATACTTAAGACCGATCATGAAAAGACGATACTCAATTAGTTTAAGCCGAGTCTGATTTACATCTAGGAATAGTGACAACCTTGAAAAATATAAGTCTCTATTTTCCAACGTCTTTTTACTGTTTCAGTTTATGAAATGGTTTCTTAACCTTGTCAAGGTCAAAATTGTTGACAAAAAGAAACTACAGTTATATCAAAGTATTTTTGGAGCTTGAGTGAGCTGTACAATTTATTACTTCTGTGGAATATGCAAAAACGAAACGTTTAATATTCTTTCATTACTTTAATCATTGAATAAATTTTGTACAGATTGCCTTAAAAAGACATACTGCATCTGTCATCCTTAGTCTATGGCTGCCTTCAAATAATTGAGACAATGTATTTGAAACGCGATGATATATTGTGGCATCCTTTAAACATAAGGCATCGGATTAATTTTTACAGACCGAATAGTGCTTTATATAGATAAAGGAAGATGTGGTGTGAGTGCCAATGAGAGAACTCTCCATCCAAATAACAATTTACATAAGTAAACCATTGTAGGTCAATGTACGGCCTTCAACATTGAGCCTTGACTCACACCGAACAAGAGGCTATAAAGGGCCCTAAAATTACAAGGGTAAAACCATTCAAACGGGTAAACCAACATACATACACAAAACGTACCGGGCGTGGGTTATATGTCACAAGAATGAATCAAGGCATCAATACTATAATTAGTATGAATCTAAAAATAGCTAATTGAACTAGCTTAACCATTTTAACTGAATTAGGGAAATTGTCTTCAAGGCTATTGTTAACTTGATTTCTAGTATCATGTTTAGCATGATACTCATTACACTAAATTGTATCAATTCTACTCATATGCATTAATAAAAAACGGTTTGCTATTGTGCAAACGTTCAACATATTCGAAATAAATATTCGTTCCAGATTATACAGTACAACAAAGTAAAAAAGTACTTCATGCTCAAGACGAGAATGCGAAATATAAACATCTGAAAATCTTTTTGCTCCTTAAATGATAGCTCACCATGTATACGCATTGATATATAAACACAGAAAAATTTATTAAACATAACAAATATTGAGTTATTATGAACGTAAAGCTATGTATAAGATCTGAGGACATTTTATAGGTGAATGCTGAATTATAAGAAGAAACATATAAGATGATAAATGTACATTGCTCTACTTCAAATGCTACTTGATGTCTGATTCATATTTACATGCATGATGATTTAACATGTATGTTTAACTTAATGATATTTCACCATTTGTTTTATGATGACTGACAAAATATGTAGAACAAACCTATTTGTTAAATTGTTTTAACTTCTCTCATACATGGTATTTTCTTTGAATAAAAGGTTAAGAATTAATATCAGTAAAATTGAAAAGAACAAATCCCCAGCACTGAATAAAAATTTATGTTTGAATGAAATGGAAAAATAATTACTTTGCAGAAGCTCTTTAAGAAGTAATTGACTTTAGAATTCAAAAGGCAACTTTAATCAAGAAGTCATTTTGAATCAGTAAACGTACAACATAGAACAATTGTGACATTTCCACTACCAAACTTCATTAATTAAAAAAAAAATAAATAAACGGCACCAAATTTGAATCACAAATAGAGAATATAACGGTTGGTGTCCATGTTGTCGTCGACCTTAATCTGTTATCCGGTAAACATGGTAAAGAAATATAAAAAACTATATTATTGTTCGTACATTCCAATTAAAAACTGGAAAAACTAACAGCTTTACAATGTTTTTGTCTGTATTTTGCAGTGTCTCCAACCGTTTTACAGACCAATAAAGGTTGGTGTTCTGTATAAGAAGCACATCATAGAAACCAGGATTAATACAGACAATCAAAATCTCGGCATTGTTTTACCTGTCAGATGCTTGTCCCTGGTGTTTCATTATCAGCTGCAGTGTTTAAACAACATTCTTTATAAGGAACACTATAACTTGATTAGGGACTTTCTGTTTTGAATTTTCCTCGGAGTTCCGTATTTATATGATTATACTTGCGACCTTCAAATGCTGATGCTATATATTTTATGAAAATATGCTTTAATCATTTCATTTGTTATGTGACATTTTATACAAAATGTACGCACATTTCTAATTATGCAATTGTATCATAGTTATTTTGAAAACAATGTTGCGTTTCAACACTTAGATGTAGTCAAACACAGTTTTCATAAGGATGAGAAGAGCACTACTGACACATAGAAGTCATAAATCTTGTTTTGATGTGTTGTCGAAATGCACCGCTGGTGTACCTGGTGTGGTTAAATTGTTGCTGTTAATTTAAGTAAGAACACCATATGGTCATTAACACCAAATTACAGCTTACTTTATCGCATGACATGGGTTTTTCTTATTGTTCTAAGACGTATAGCTGATATCGTACATGAACGTCATTTAGTCTATGCTGGATGAAAACATTTTCAATACATACATGTTAAGACATTGCTCTATGTAAAATAAGATGTAAATGTCGTGTTTGTTTTACCATAAGAATACATTTGAGATTAAGTTACATATGTTCACCTATATAACAGAAATCAGACAAACTGGTTTTAATCCATGCGAAATAATTGAAATCATTCTACATAATGTTAAATTTATTTACAAAGCTTTATGACAGACTTGTTTTCTATTAAATGAAATATAATTGATTTAACATTACATTTTCCATGAAACAGGACGTGGAATATTAAACGCCATTGCATGCAATATGTGTCCTGGTTTATGTTATATCTGTTGAAACTAAATTACAACATATTAATCTATTTTTAACCAATAAAAATAATGTAAATATTAGTCTTGTTTTCTGCTATTTAAACTCCCAAAGAGTTTATATATATATTCATACTATTTAGGTCGATGATATATATTGATCTGGCATTACATTTTCTATGAAACAGAAACAGGATGTGAAATATTAAGCTTCATTACATGCAATGTACAACAATAAACAAATGTCGAAATCGTTTACTGCCTTGAAAAAAATCAACAAATAAAATTGAAATATCATAATTACAGTAAACTAGTTTGTCATTTGGTTTCTTGTAGAGAGTTTTCTCATTGGCAATCATAACGCATCTTTGTTTTTATATAGATGCACGTACTATGCTCAAAACGCAAGTAACGAATAAAACCATTCAAAAGGTATACACTCATCGATAGCTCTCAATCTTCGTTTTTTAAAGGGATGTCAGCTGTCAAACTCAAGTTCACTAATTTGAATCAGATTCTCATATTTGAGTTATAACATACTTAAACATATATCCAAATTATACACAGTCTAAAATAATAAAAATGCATAAACTGTACAATGCATGGGCTCTATGATATGTGTCATCATTTGGTGTGTATGTAAGTCTAGACGACATCGTATAAACTATCGAGGTGGCCTCCGAAGACTTCCGATGGTTACATAATCCGATATAAACGTAACTATATATACAAATAGATAGCGAACTTATGCAATCGGATTTTTCAAGGTATGTTTGATTTAATAATATTGGTTACAAAGAAACGTTAATCATCATTTTTACCTGTATAAGCATGATTAGAATACGTGTTTTTGTGACTAGAATCAGTCCATCATATGATTTACCTATGTTTTCCTTTCAATGATGACATTCGGTTTAGAAAATGCCCTGACCAATATTATAGCGTTTGATATATTTATAAATAATCAGAACGTATAAAAAGTACACTCGGTTACCGTTAGAATGCTCAAATTATCATATTTCATAATCACATCAAGTTTATTAAGTCAAACCGATTATCAGACAAGTTTTCATAAGAATTAATGATACTCAAATGCTGTGTGGTATAAACAAATAACTTGTGGCGTATTAACGAATAACTTGACAGTGAATTCAATCAATACTTTAGATAACCTTGAATATATAACATAATGTTTTTAACATCTTAATAACATCCATATACAGCATTGTATCTTTAAGAAGTAAGCTGCAAAAATAATACACTCAGTGAATCATACTAAACTAGATTCTAATATTGGAAAACACGGTTGCTTAATGCACGATTCGTTGCGTCCAATTCGCATAGGATGTTTCTTATCGACAATAACTCATTGTTTGGAAATTCTAGACACAAACATTCATGGGCATAATTTCATCCGTAAACAGGCGTAACATTCCTTGTCTTGATGCATTATAATCGATTTCGATACCGGATAAATGATTGCTCTTGTCCCATAGGGCTTGACAGATATGTTGATGCAGTCTATTTCCAATAACTGTATCTTTAAAATTTTTGTGTTGAGAAATTGCTGTTTTGTTTGCCACATAATGTCAATTTACTGTTAAAATAATAACCATATGTTATCAAAATCATATAAAGTTATCAAAATTATATATCTGGATATGCCGAAAAGAACTAAAGACTATATTCGGTTTATATTGCATGTATACTTGTGTGGCGTTTACACACTGATGTACGTCAAACGCGTGATTATCTGTCAGAGTAAATGAGAACCTTACCACGTGCTTGTCAGGGTAAGGATTTGGTCCAAGTACTTATAATCTTTGAACAGCGGTATACTACTGTTGTTTTTATAGTGATTAATATTAAAGCACAATATTGACCGCTGTACCTTTATTTTTTTACATGTTTACTTAATATTTCTATTTGTTTTCTTCACGCATCGTTGTCAATATAATGGAATTTGATCTGACTCATGTGACAGGCATACAAGTGAAAGTTTTAACCAGGTTCAATCCACCATTTTTTACATAAGAAAATAACATTATAAAGTCATAAATATGACATTGTTATCCATTCGTTTGATGTGTTTTTATAAATTCTTGGCATTCAAATTTTGGGCTTTGAATATTTAAGGTAAAGGTTAACCCAGAAAGCGCTTTTGATGCATGGAATTTATAGTGTTGTTTCATGGAAAGTAGTGTACTGTTACGATCATACTTCAGTATTGGAAAACATGATTTATTTATCAGTTTTTATTAATTTTGACTTTTGTCAGAAACTGTGTACTCTCAAATTAACACTCTGTGTCTGAGGTCTTGGCGATTGTTATTTCCCTGCCTTTTATGACACATTTAAAGGAATGAAAACGGCTTATTTATAAAGGTAATACGATATCCTAAATTTGATTAGCTTCATGTGGTTGTCTTATTGGCAATGACATCTCTTACCCTTATGCTATATTACATATCTTTTTAGGAGTGATAAAAGGCACTATACATATGTATATCAATCTATCCCTTTTCCAGAAGGCGAACAAGAAATTATGGTGCCTGTCCTACTAGACGTAGCAGATGTTTGATCCTAAATCAGACTTGGTGAATTACTTTAAATAAAGTTTTGTCTCCGAATCACGATCAATGGAGTCTAAAAACACAACTAAAGAATACAACAATATGTTCTGACAAATAAAGAATAAATAACAATACACCATCTGCAGTAAAATGACCAGAACAATTGCTTAACTTGGGAGAAGTCGATATATTTGTCGGACATTTTCCTATTCACTTAATTACTGCTATGTATTTTCGTTGCTTTAAAGACTAGTTTAGTTCGTAAATCTACTGGCAATTTTAAAGTGGTTACATGTCATTAGTATAATGAAAACAAAATATATTTGTTTTTATAATGTACTTGTCTCATTGACTACTGGAAACATAACAATCTTATCTCACGATTGTAACCAAATGTACTATTGTGTTGTGTTATCAGAACAGCAGAATGAAACAAAATTAATCACAAATAACATTATATGAGAAAGTGATTTAATCATTCTCTTTTCTGTTCTGATTGATTAAAATGTACTATGCAAGACGAGAAATGTTCTTGTTCTTCATAATCAGCCACAAGAAATATTGGTTCATGTTTCTTACTGTTTGTTCCTAATTTTGTTCCTTTTTCATAGTCAATAATTATTATTCCATAGACTAAGAATATGATTAATTCGATGCGGTTCGTGTTGCTGAATTTGTCATGCTTTGTGCTGTGTTTTTTTTTTTTTTTTATATATAGTGTTTGTCTTGTAGTCAAGTTTTTTTCCATGATTTTGTCGTCTTTTTATCAACACATATATACTAAATGATTTCTTTGGTATCTTCAGTCTTTTTATCATATCAAATACAACAATGTCGATATTAATATTCATAAGTTACATGTTAATGCATCAACATTTTATTACTTGAGGCAAATCCCATAATGGTTATGTATAGATCATTAGTATATGTAAATATATAGATACAACTGATCTAGATGTGGTTAGTTTATCAATGAGACAACTCTTCACAGGAGACTTCATGGCACAGAAATTAAAATATATAGACCAGAGCACGATATTCAACAATTAACAAAACAAATACAGCTTAGGCAGCTATGAAAGGTCCCGAAATGACAAATTTGACCCAATTCAAAAGAGAATAACGGCCTGATTCATATAGAAAACAATGTCCAAATTTTTTTTATATACATCCACAAACACCAATCACTGAACTATAGACTCCTGCCTGACTTTAAACAGACACATAAAGAATATAGTTAGGTTAAACATAATTATGGGAGCCCAACTCATAACATTGTCAAGTTAATTTTTTTCTGAAAATACAATGCAGTTCTTTTACTGTAAAAAATGAAAAGCGAACTTGAACATTATTACCTTCAAAATGCATGCAGTTAATTGTAAAATAACAATATTTCAATACAAGAAAAAAAAAAATGACACGATTTGTTTCAGATTGTTTGCAGTACATATTGTTGCCAATACATTTGATATTCACCATTAAATATGTATATAAATTACCATCGTACTTCAAACATGTTCAGTTTGGCACGATCGCTCGAAAACAAAAATGACGTACACAAATTTATATCACATTAGACTTCATTGTCAATAAATAATATTTACTTTCGCAAAATTATATTTCTGTTTGCTTAAATGAAATTGACACGCATGGTACATTATTTACTGTAAATTTAAAGTGTCGATGTAACTTTGTTTTTACCAGTGTATGCTAAATCAGTCTTTCTGGGAAAATAGTCGCTAATTCCAGATGACATGTATACTTCTCATGATTACTTATATTGAAATCTTAGTATTATTATCACAAGTTCTTACAAAGTTATTGACACAATTGTATTGGTTTTAAAGTACCGTTTGAAAAGAAGTCAGCTCAATACACAGCACAACAAATAGAACATCTTAATAATGATGTTACATTGACGTCATGAACATGTCATACTAGATTTAGATACTGGAAGGTGTCAAGTGGCAAAAAATACCTCCACTGAAAAAAGGTGATACGAACTTTTTGGTGGTTTGTTCGTTTTCAGTGAGGATGTACAGATAATAAACTTATGCAAAATAATATATTTTTAAAACCAGTATTACCATATTATATTCTTATGTGTCTTTTAATTTAGAAATCGATTGGAAACCAACAAAGAATAAAAAAAAATTTAATAAACTATATTGCCATTTAAATACATTTTTTCAAGATATCGTGTGTTTGCATTTTGCTCGTTATGAATATTGCATACATATTATACAATACGAAAAAACACTAATTTATCTGGGTATGAATCTTTGTTGAAAACAGATAGGATATATTAAATGATATACACGTATTATTGAAAAAAAAGAGAGTTGTATGTTATACGCGGTAGGCCGGTGCTAGCATACAGTTTATATTGAATCTCCAATACAAAAGTATGGCGTACTTAATTAAAATCCTGGTACCTTTGATAACTATTAACACCACTGGGTCATGCCACTGCTGGTGGACGTGTCGTCCCCGAGGAAATCACAAGCCCAGCAGTCAACACTTTGATGTTGACATGAAAATCAATAATGTGGTAATTTTTATAAATTACCTGTTTACAAAACTTTGAATTTTTTGAAAAACTACGGATATTCTTATCCCAGGCATAGATTATCTTAACCGTATTTGGAACAACTTTTTGGAATTTTGGATCCTCAATGCTCTTAAACTTTGTACTTGTTTGGCTTTATAATTATTTTGATATGAGCGTCACTGATGAGTCTTATGTAGACGAAATTCGCGTCTGGCGTACTAAATTACAATCCTGGTACCTTTGATAACTATTAGAATCTTATCAAAACTTATTTTAAGAACATTTGTCTTAAGTTGCCATGTCTTAGACATAGTTAGCCAGTTTATCCTGCGTGCATCTTATTCTGCTTACATAGCTATTAATTATTTTTAATTTTAGTTTCTTGTGTCTATTTTAGAGATTAATATGACGTCCATTATCACTGAGCTGGTATAAATTTTTGTTTAACACATGTCTAAGTGCCAGCTGAAGCGCGCTTGTGAGTGTGGGAGTTTCTCGCTTCATTGAATACCAATCGGTGGCCTTCAGCCGTTGCCTGCTGTTAGATCGGTATGTTGTCACTTTGACCATTGTAAAATTAAACGAGTATTAAACGAGTATGTGAAAAGCTCTTTATCGCTATTTGTTTAAATAATCTGAATTGAATGAAAAACATCTGAGCTTTCATCAACACAAAACGACTACTCCCTCCCCCCCTCCTAAAAAAAGATAAAAATAAATCAGAATTTTTCCTCGGAATAGCTGATGAACATGCTGAGGGGTTGAACGTTTTTCTCAAAATCTCAACTAGTGGTACCGCCGGTCTAACAAAAAGCAGAGAAAAGAAGACAAGATAAAAAGGTCTTTACTTTATGATAAAATTAAAAAACCTTGAAGGTTTGAATAATATGCAATCAAAAAACAGTTATTTATCAAAATGTTTATAGGAAAACTATGCCAGTAAGACCTGTATTCATGCACCAGCAGAATTACCGATTGAAGTACTAAGGTTTTGGAAATAGAAATATAGCGTGTAGCCATTGCCTTAATTCACCGTTTCTGCAATGGTATTAATGATGTGGCATATAAGTACTCCATAGCAGCCAGTTGTTCTAATTAAATCACGGTCTGCATTTACTTGATCACTTTCAAAAGTATGTCATAAAAAGTATTGGATAGTTTACTTTGCAACATTAAAGGCATATTTAAGCATCCTTGATTTTGTTTTTAAATATTGCTTGCATCTGTGAGTGTACTCTAAAAAAAAAAAAATGTTGATATCATAACATGACAGAAATTTACAATTCATACGGAGATCAAACGAAATCAAACAGCAACAGAAACTAATGTCATTAGTGCAGTGCATCGTTAATCATAAGCATCAAAAAGATTGAATTGCAAACTATTGAACCTTAATAGAGAATATACTTCTAATGCTAGTTAAATTCCAAAGGGCCATAAACAGTTCTGATTATGACCGCCGACTTCGGCTGGATATGCTCCATTTATCAATACAATAAACTTCAGTAGTGCACTTTTAAATACGCAAGGTATTTATCTGGTAGGAAAACTAGTTATGATTCAATGTGAATATATCCCAGGAAATACAAATAACAATGATATCCAAATTTATTTCGCATGATATTACTATGTAGTTTAAGTTTTCGTAGATAAAAGGGAATGTTTTAAAGGGATGACAACATGATACTAATCCATCTACCCAACATACAGTACATTATTTAAGCTGGAAATAACGTACATTAGTTTTAAATTATGTAAATTCAATTTCACTCGATTTGTAGTACTTTAAGAGTTCATTTTGAAATCTTAGATGGTCACTTACTGGACCTTAACTTCACAATCAAAAGATATACGTTTGTCCGTGTCTTAAAAAGACTAATACTTTACAAAAATATACATATTCATACTTAAATCCATGAACCATATGTGAACCATTAGGTTGGTTAAATTCAAAACAGCCATAATAGCATGCAAACATTTATCCATGGATTAATATATTTGGTATCATAATTCAAATGATTGAGTTTATTGGCCACATTTGTATAATATTGCATATTTCATGTAGACATTGCGAATCATCAGGATCGACATTTGATCTGCAATTGAAGAGGGACAATATAGAGTTAATCGTATAACAGAACAAATATAACCCAAAGCAATATAATACATAATTGATTATGCAATAAGTAATCCTATATTCAACATTTGCAACAGTAAATTGTTTATCAAATGGGTTATTGGATCATATAAAATAAACTATGTCGAAGACTAAAATCTAGAACAAAGTATAGGAATAATAATAGCATGCAAACATTTATCCATGGATTAATATATTTGGTATCATAATTCAAATGATTGAGTTTATTGGCCACATTTGTATAATATTGCATATTTCATGTAGACATTGCGAATCATCAGGATCGACATTTGATCTGCAATTGAAGAGGGACAATATAGAGTTAATCGTATAACAGAACAAATATAACCCAAAGCAATATAATACATAATTGATTATGCAATAAGTAATCCTATATTCAACATTTGCAACAGTAAATTGTTTATCAAATGGGTTATTGGATCATATAAAATAAACTATGTCGAAGACTAAAATCTAGAACAAAGTATATATGCACATATATTTGATATGTAAACGACCTGTATATGCCAATATGTTATGAAATGTCAAATGTTCAGAGGCATTATCGTTTGCAATTTACAAAGATACGACTGGAAGTTTACAGAAACGTAAACATTGCTTAATATCAACATCGACAAACTGTTACATGGAGTATTTTAACAGATTGACTTCAAACACAAGAAAGACGAAAGGAACTAACATACGGGACGGACATTGAATGCTTTATGAAAAGTAAACATCGTTCGTTTGCATCTATTTGTGTAAACAGATCCTCCTGTGTTACATTTTAATTAGCAGATGCATGTGTGGAATTCATATTAGTACACATAAGCAAATGAAGATCATGTTTTAAAAAAAGAGAAATTCACAAGCTATCGTGTTACAAAAAAAATCCGAAAAGCACAAGAAAATACCAATTGAAATAATTCCCAAATTTACAGTGATTATATCAAGTAATTTAAAACGTATGCACATGTAAGTCATCATAGTGTTGCTTCTTTCGTATTATCAATCGCATAGCAAAAGTCTCATCATAGTAAATCTTAGAAAACGTAAGTATGTGTGGGAGACTTAATAACATCCGATGGAACGGAAATATATGAGAAACTATGTTTGAATGCCATAATTGATTTGAGGATGTATTAGTCACAAAACACCCAACAATGGACAGTGTAAATCAGTAACCATGATCTCAAGTACCCTATAATTGTCTGCATAACGTCTCATAACGGTTCCTTGTATTGATTATGTGGAAATTATCATACATTCATAGAAGTAAGTCACACCATAGGACATCTGTACTTTTCCAAAGATATGAATTTCATATCAGTTATGTGATTGCATGGTAATCAATTACAAATAGCTGGAATATAAAAGAAGTAACAGTAAAGACTTCAGTTAGACGATCAACTCAGTATATTTCGTGCATCAATCGTCCACTACACGTAATTATGGGCACTCAGGCTTCTAACAAACACATTATAACTGCCCGCCACAATATGACCAATAATGCTGAATGTACTACCATTAAATATAACAAGCAATGAATCATCGACACATAATGACCACCAACGATGACCAGGCCAAATAGTAACAAGCTATGATACACCTCGATCAATACTTTTGGCAGTTACCAACGACTGGCAAAATGTTAAAGATTATGTTTTCACAAAGACAGTTTACCAAAAAATTCAAATTTAAAAAAAAGTAAGTTATAACGAATCAATAAAAACTGATAATTAGAAATTGTTTATCTTGTGACATATAAGTATGTACGCTAAGAATGAATGGGATATTTTGGCTGTCGAAATGGGTCGTAAAATTTGAAATCAAGACTGCATTTTTTTTTCAATTATATTTTTGTATTTGTAAAAATTGATCATACTTTCAAAAAGCAAAACATGACGTCAAAAGATTCATGAAATACGCATTCTGTATATCGTTCATTTAAAGTATGATTTCCAAATTTGATTTCTGACTACCTTCCTGACCATCGATTACGTTTACAGACAGGTTTACTTCAAATATCTTACACATCAGTACTTAAGTTCTCTATTTATACAAATATAAACCACATGTTTGAGGTAATGCATAGATTCTACTTTAACAAAATCTTCCATTTCATCACCAAAAATAAAATACAATAAAGACAAACTAAAATAAAAAGTCAAGCTAAAGGATTGCATGCCATTATTTAGCATTGATATAATTTTTTTAAAAAATTGATAATTTCAGTTTCTTTATTTTCTCCTGTTCTTTATGAGCACATAACTATGTACTTGCATAATCACCACAACGTTGAGGTTTGTGAAACAGGAACTGCTTACCCTTCCATGGCATCCATTATTATTAATAACATCGAAAAATACTTTAACCAGATTACCCTTTCCCGGTGAATCATATGTTGATTAGTAGATCTTTAAATTTGCTTTAAGATGTGATTGAAAAGAGTATTCAAACAGACACGTCTTTATTGACAAGTAAACATACCTCAAACAACAAGAAAAAAAAGATTGACATGCTCACTAGTTAACCCAAGATCGTGGAAAAAAGAAGACACATAATCGTTATTCAGTGAAACATATAAGTTTAAACCAAAAGTAGGACACACTATATGTTTGTTGTATTGATTTTAATACAAAAGACCGATACGGCAAAAACGACACTAAACTATTGTGAGCCGAGTCTGATTTACATCTGGGATAAGTGACAACCTTGAAAAATTTACTTCTCTATTTTCTAACGTCTTTTTACTGTTTCAGTTGGTGAAATGGTTTCAACCTTGTCAAGGTCAAAATTGTTATTAAAAACAAACGACAGTCATAGCATGGTAGTTGTGGGACTTGATTGAGCTTTACAACTTTCTGACAGTTCTCATGGCAATGGCATATGCAAGAATAAAACGTTTCATATTCTTTCATTACTTATATAATTGATAAAAGTTTAAGAAGTCTGTCAGGTTGACAAATATGTAACATGCAAACAGAAAAGTAAGATAACAAATCTTATAGGTACGGTCTGTTGACAAATTAGGATGACAAATAATAAATAAATAATATAAATAATTTTCATTAAAAAAAGATTGGTTCTTAGATAAGAGCAAATTCATCACCTTTTATCATGTCAGATATGATTTCAAAGAACCTCATTCTTGCTACATTAATATAAACCAAACCGAGCTAGTTGTGTGTCATGTAAAAATATGCAGCACTTTCCGGTCGAAAAAAGAAATAAGTTAAACACACAGATAACCCGGTTTGGTTTTATATCAATGTCGCAATAATGAAGTTCTTTGAAATCATATTTTAAACTCATAGCGTCACTACCATAAGCTCGTAAAGAAATTAAAACAATAACAGCGTGAATTGGACTGGCTTTACTGAAATTATACACATAACCACTTATGACAAACGGTTTTATGTTATTAATAGATATGGAAGAATCAAACTATTACTTTTTGTTCCAAATTATACAGAAAAAAACAATAAAATATTACAACTAATTATGATCAAAACGAAAGGGCCAATTGTAAACGCCAGAAAATCATCATTGTTATTAAGTGCTCATATGTAATAAAACACCGACAATCTTATTGATGTGTAAAAAATATGAGTAATACTTGAAGTTCAAATACAAGTTATATGTGAATACTGAATAATTAAAATAAGTGTATATGCTTAATTTGGAGTACTATACACCCACCACTCTCTACATAAGAACATACCTGTATCATATCAGGAATATGGCAGTTGTTAAAAATTCGTTTGATGTGTTTGAGCTTTATGATTTTGTCTTTAGATAAGGGATTTTCCGTTTTAAATTTTCATCCAAGTTCAGAATTGTTGTGATTTTACTTTTTACTAGAAATGCTACATGATGTCTGTTTCATATTTACATGATGATATTTTATTTAACTTAATGATTCTCAACATCGATATTACACCATTTGTTTTACCATGTTTGACAAAAAATGTAGAACAAACTTATCTGTTATATTTAGGAGATAACTATATTGTATTTTAAGCTCAGACGGCATCAATTGGGGATTTGATGGTCGCAAATTACGTTTATTGGCGACACGTTAGCGGAGACAGTAAACGGGTATTCGCGACCATCAAATCCCAAATTGATACCGTCGGAGCTTAAAATACAATATTGTTACTCCATTTTAATGAAACTGACAGAAAACAACGTTAAAACATATATTTAAAATGTGTCACATGCCGTCTGCGCTTGCGCGTACGTCCAATAGCATCAATTGTCAATTGATGCCATGTAAAAAAGCGACGTTATCCAATCAAAATGAACGTAACAAACGTTGTTGAATTAGAATGATTAACACCTTTTTCGTACATGGTATTTTCTCAGAATAAAAGAGGATGAGAATAAATATCTGTAAAAATGAAAAGAACAAAATCCCTAATCTTTCAAATGAATAGATTTAAGAAGATGTGATATGAGTGCAAATCAGACAACTCTCCATCCAAGTTACAATTTTTATAAGAAATCCATTGTAGGTATGAATGAGCATGTAAATTATAGTTGCCAGCTGTACCCTGCCTCCGGGGTTAAATTTCATCTATGCATTGAAGACCAATTAGTGGCTTTGGGATGTGTTCTGCTCTTTGGTTGGGTTGATATCTCTTGGACACATTCCCCATTTTCATTCCCTATAATCTATATGTTACTGATATACATTTATATATTGTGTTTACATAATTCTTCTAAGTTAGATTTGATGATCATTTAATAACAGATTAATAGATTAGTTTTTCGAAGACAAAAACTCATTAGTGATAGCAACAGTAGAGGCTAATATGGTCATGATATCTAAAGTTATATTCATTAATACAAAACGATTGTAGAGGTTTGATTAAGTTCTTAAATCTCTATTAAAAATATTTACTGTAACTATCTTAATCCACCAGTGCGCAGTTTAACAATTTATACCGCAGTCCCACTAGGCCACGATCGCACTACGATCTTTGAAAAAAACATGCAAAATTTGATGATCGTAGTACGATCGTGAAGATCGCAGTAAGGTCGTATCACGGTCGTGGTGTAGTCTTCAAGATCGTGATGAGCGTGGCCAACTTTGAACATTTTCAAAACAATCGTGGTGCGATCGTGTCGAATTAAGGTCGTAGGAGAAGCGTATTGAGAGCGCAATAAGATCGTAGTAAGATCGCAAAGGTCACTGTACCATTGTAGCGAGAGCGTGATTCTATTTTGAGAGACTGCGCTACGATCTCACAGCGACGTTATTACGACCTCACTACGACCATCACGTTTTCACCACGACCCAACTACGCTTCCACTTGGACTATACCACGATGTTCACGACCATAGTACGATTCTAGCACGCCCCTGTCGTCCTTTTCACGCCCTTCTTACGACCTAACTACGTTCATACCAAGACGATCATTCTCATTGTCATTTTCATATAAAATATATAAAATGTTTCCAGGTTTTCAGTATGTAATTAGGACGTCTTGTCCATTTTCTCTAACGGCTAAACCATGCTTCTTGTTTTTATATAGAATAGACGTTGGTTTTCCCGTTTGAATGGTTTTATACTAGTCATTGTTTTGGGCCCTTTATAGCTTGCTGTTCGGTGTGAGCAAAGGCTCCGTGTTGAAAAGGTTGTAATCTAGGCTGGATGGTCGGTCCGTCATCTCTACTTGATCAGAATTATTATCAGATCTTCCTCTGCATCTACATGAACCCCTACCACCACTCCCACGTGTTCTAGTAAATTTTGGTGGCATGACTGTATTGTTTCCGAGAAATTTACGTATTAATCAGAAATAGAAGGAATAAAACTCTATTGATATGGAACACGAGGTTGACGTTATTGCTGAGAAAGTAGTATAATCGTGGTGAGAACGTGCTATAATCGCAATAGAAGCGTGGTAAGATCGTGTTGCAATCGTATAACTCTTTGTGTGGTCGTAGTGAGAACTTAATGAGCGCAGAATAAGCGCGGTGAGAACGTGGTTTAATCGTAGCGGGATCGTTGTAGAAGCGTAATGAGGACGTAGTAGCCTAGTGAAAGCAACGAAAATTAACATATTCATACCGCGCATACCGCGACCTCACCACGATCTGAATTTATTCTAGATAGCGGTGAGCGTGGTGCGATCGTGGTCTAGTGAGACTGGAGCTTTACGTAATACGTAGTGAATTAGATGATTGAGCAAAAATATTTGAAGATCCAAAACTTCGAAGAGCTGAGGTAACCGAAAAGAATAGTACAATATAACCAAACCGGAGCCAACATTCAAAAGTCCCAAAATTAAATTTAATAAATTGAATTTCTACTGATCAATAATCTTCTGTTATATCAACACTTCAAACCTAATTTTGAATTCTATCCTATTTTTGGGAAATATTAAGAAATTCAAATGTGACATCACTTGAATTTGTGCGTTTTTCATTTTGGCTAACGTTGCTGTACATTTTTATATGCTGGTTTAGGTTATTTATCTATCCATTTTTATTTTGTAGTTAGTCACCGAATTTATCATTTATATCACTTATATAGTCATTATAAAAAAATAATGTTTGCAAAAGTATGAATTGTTCTAAACAATAAGGATGTTCTTATCCCAGACAGAAACCCTGGCCGTATTGGGCACGGATATTTGGAACTTTTGGTCCTCGGTGCTCTTCAGCTTTGTGCCTTTTTTTTTTTTTTGGCTTTCGAACTTTTTTCGTCAGAGCTCCACTGGTTGTTCTTTTGTGGACGAATCGCACCTCTGGCGTATTGGATTTTAGACCTGGCACCTTTTGTTAGCTATTATTCGAGTGTTTCTCTGTCCTATATGTTCTCCCATTTATTTGTATTGTAGTTCTATCATGTAATGATGTCATTTTAATGTTATATTTAACATTGCTATAAAAGCAGAAGGTTTGGCATGCCTCAAAAACAGGTTCAACCCATTATTTCTTTTTTTCTATTAAAATGCCCTCTATCAAGTCAGGAAAATGGCAATTGTTATATTATAGTTCGTTTCTGTGTCTGTTACATTTTACTGTTGTGTGTCTGTTTTGTAGTAGTTCTCCTCTTATAAAATTTTGATGTGTTTTCGTTAGATTTAGTTTGGAACCCGAATTTGTTTTTTTCTCAATCGATTTATGAATTTTGAACAATGTATACCACTGTTGCCTTTATTTTTAACTTAAAATATCTGATTAACGGAAATATTCCTTTTGTTACTTTGCTTACTAATTGAGATACAATTCAAATACAAGTAATATACACTAAGAGATTTCTGACAAATTTTAATTATAAAAAATGCATTAGTTTGTGACAGACATACACAAGCAACCAAATGCTTATACATATTCTTTGCAATGATAACAACATAAACTATTACAACCCATACTATTAAGTCAGCATTCTTGGACATTACATTGAGGAGTTTTCTATATGTTTGGCAGTTACATAACATAATCATGTATAATTTCAATAAAACTGAAAACACGATTACCGAAAATATTAATTGTGTGTAGACAAACAACAATAACAAAACAATACACGTCTTTATTTTCTAGTCATAGCCCAAGACGTTCTGTTTCGTTTTTGCATTGTCGAAATTATCTTCATCATGTCTTGTTATTGTTCTTCAACCGCTTCGTTCTGATTAAACTTTGTACTCAAATTGAACAGTTAGAAAGAAAATTACCTATTCACATTTACTTTTGAATTGTTTTGACAATGTGCAGAATGTCAAAATAATTTCTATGTATATCAAGATTTCACATCGATTTAATATTCGTTATCGCCTTTTTTATAGCATAGAATGATGAATAGTTCAAACAGATATTATTTGAAAAAATATTTTGTATAACACTACCTTAACATGCATGTAATAGCTTTCTAGATGTACATGCAACAGTATTATGTACTTTACATGTAGTTATATACTAATAATGAAAGTCTGGGATAAAACATTTTTGTTTCTGAAATTTTGCATGACTGCGACAGAGCAAAATATTCAATGAATTCATCACGTTGAATTTCACCAGGAATTATTTCAATATGCAATTAAATGCGGCTTTGTACAAATTTTAAAAATCCCCGAGTCTTAACGTTGAAATGTATTACTTAATTCATTTTCAAGCTGTCAAAAGAAATTAACCCTGTAGCTTTAACTGTGAATTTCCGTCAATTAGTGTTCATTACACTTTTCAAGGTTGGAACTTTATTGCTTTAAGTATTCTATTCGTTTAATCTTTCAAGACACTGACTGATCACTATTAATTTAATTTGTATTCCAAGAAAAAAAACTGGAAGCCTCTAAGACACGGATTAGTTAGATTTTTCAATTCAATTAATTTAGTTATTTAAAAAAATTACCATGAACAGAATGTTTAGACATGTAAACAATTTATTCAACAATAAAAAGTTTCTTTTATTTTACTGTCAATGCTGTAACAAGTGATCGGACATAAACAATATCAATAAATTTATAGATTCTTATATGTACGCGGTAAAATAAATTGGGTCATGATTTTTGAATTCAAGTAGTGATTTGGTCCAGTTAAAAATGGTAAGACATAAGTATGTCTGTCCTATTGATATCAAGAACCCACCATTATGAATTAAAACAAATTAACCTTTTTATAATTTTGATATAACTTGTCACAAAAGTAAAATAAGACACTGCAAAAATATAATAAGAAAGTGTATGTGCGTCTTTTGCATTCATTGTTTAATAGAAATACAATACAAATTGAGTGAGCTACCGAGGCAATATCTACATTTATTGATTTGTAGATTACCGTGATTATTTCCATATAGAATTTGCATTTTCATAACAAACAATGTGAAAGCAATGCCAGTAAGGAATGTCATAGGGAAAAGAAACGGTGATTGTGTCAAAGAGACAACAATCAAAACAAAGAGTAGATTAAAGGCAAACAAGTAGTTTTTTTTTGTTTTGTCGTATTGAAAAACATTCGAGAAACTTTAAGATTAAGTCTTGTTTACTTTGATTCTGGATTTGACATTCTAACAAAACAGCGAGAGTTGTTCGGAAATCCGATACCATAACAGGAAAACAATTAAAATATGCACAATCCTGTAAGGCATTGTATTCTATCAGGAACATTCGCTGTCATTTTTTACCTCCAGTTTGAAATTAACATGGCAGAGTCTCTGTTGTCTATTTTTATTTCTTTCAAGTTATTTGTTAATGAAAAGTATAAATACCAAAACTGAAAGATCAAAAGTTAAAAAGAAAGATATCTGAAAAAATTTGCACAATGTATATTTGTCCTAGTTATTTTACAAATTTAAATATTTTATTCTATCATACTCACGCAGTTTTCCTGTATTGTGTAGCATACCAGAAAGGTTAAATTTCTGAAAAACAATTAAATGTTGGGTTCTTACACCGAACAACCAATGGTAAACTAGACTAGATAAGACAAACAATATTTTATAAAAGTCCCACCTCTTGTTTGGCTTTATAACTATTTTGATCTGAGCGTCACTGATGAGTCTTATGTAGACGAAACGCGCGTCTGGCGTACTAAATTATAATCCTGGTACCTTTGATAATTATTTACACCAAGGGGTCGATGCCACTGCTGGTGGACGTGTCGTCCCCGAGGGTATCACCAGCCCAGTAATCAACACTTCGGTGTTGACATGAATATTAATAATGTGGTCATTTTATTAAATTTCCTGTTTACAAAACTGAAATTTTCAAAAAACTAAGGATTTTCTTATCCCAGGTATAGATTACCTTAGCCGTATTTGGCACCACTTTTTGGACTTCTGGATACTCAATGCACTTCAACTTTGTACTTGTTTGGCTTTATAACTATTTTGATCTGAGCATCACTGATGAGTCTTATGTAGACGAAACGCGCGTCTGGCGTACTAAATTATAATCTTGGTACCTTTGATAACTATTTACACATTATTGACATATAAAACAGGAGCCACTCTGAAAAGAGTTGTGAAAGACTATGGTCAAATTGTTTGTGGTAGTTAAAAATTAAGGTTTAATAACTTGGCATTATGGCAAGAAAAATATCTATGCACCTAAAATCAAAGGAAAAATGGTGACCCTTAAAGGACAAAAGCTATTGTGTACTAGAAAGAACAAGCGTATCATTATCAAAATATTGTCAAATGAAAAGTTATTGAACTCGAAATGACAATAGAACTAATGTATCTCGTTATTTGTCATATTGATATTAATAACATTTACTACGTATACGGTTCACTCCAGTTTTAAAAGGATAGTTGAAAATATATAGCTGTAATCCTTGTTTTAAGTTCGGTTTGTGTTGCTCAGTCTATATTTTCTGTGATTCGTGTTCACATTATCGTGGTATTTTGTTCTTTGACATCTGATTTTTTAATCATGTTGCTTCTTTTTCTTTATAAGGGGTGGTTGATAGTTAAAATAAAAAAAATCCGAAACAAACATGTTCCTTTATATTTAATAACGAAAGAAGTTTGAGAAAAGAGATAAATTTATAGTAACACAAACGGTATTTAATGAGTTTATATCGTCGTGTTGGTAACCTCCTGGTCAATGGATAACTCAGACTTTATAACTGTTCTGACCCATGTTTTATTTAGCTTCATTATGTCGTTAATTATTTTTTTTTTTTTTTTGTTTTTATCACATCATGCCAAATACCCCAATACAGAGTAGAATAATATGGAATTTCAGAAATAGGTGATGTTTCAATGTGGAGACTGAACATTCATATCAATTACACGTGTCCAGGTATATGTGTAGTTTCCTAAACAAATGACTAAAATAGATGTTTTCAATTTAAATATATATTCATTGTATATATATGTGAAGCCTGGAAACAGATACTCGACTGGGCAGGTATGTCGACTGTTGTTCAGCTTGATGTTGGCCTTGTAATTGCTTTAATTTTATGAACCTACCTTACGTATCTGTCCTGCACCTGATTTTTTTTTTACAATATACTTCAATTTTGACTTTGGTATGCATTGTTTTGCAATATTTGTCAGTTGTTATTAAGGAACATCCAATCATGCAGATATCCAAAAACCAGGTTTTCCTAAATTTACATTTATCATTTGATATATAAATAAGTAGTATTTTTAACTTTCAAAATTTAGAAGTATTGTTTTGCATGCACTAGACATACCGAAACTGTAAACGTTATTTTCTGCTACATCGTTATTTCGAAAGAACTTAATTCTAAGTATATGCATCAGATTACTCTTGTTAGGCAGATTTCATGTCTGTCAAGTAAAGTAATAAATTAGACAATTTATATAGGACATTATCTTAATGTATTGTCTGTAATTCAAACTGCCCATTACCAACAATACCAATGCAATATTTGTTTTTCGTTAAATATGATAATAGGGAAAATGCAGTCGAAATAGAAAACCTATAGATCAATTGCAATACATATTGAGTAATGTGCCTTTCATGACCAAGGTTATGTTATTTATTAGGAACGTGAACGTAGCGTGTTGGTGAAACTGCAATGTGAAACCTCCATGGACACAGTTACGGTAATATTTAATATCATCGAATTACTTCTCTTGTATGACAAAATAAACTCCATCAAACATGTCAATTTCTAAGGGGATATACATTTGCCAAATTGTATGAAATTGTTATTGTAATGGGAATATTAAGAATAAACTTTATTTTAAATGTACTTCTTTTCCCATTGGTAGTCCAAGAAGTAAAATCACCAAAATACTGAACTCCGAGGGAAACGCAAAAAGGAAAGTCCCTAATCAAATTGCAAAACTATAAGATAAAACACATCAAACGAATTGACAACAACTGTCATATCCCTGACTTGATACAAACATTATACATAAAAAAATGCAGGATTAAACCTTGTTTTAAAGCTAGCGAAATTTCTCAATTTATGACATTCTCATCAAATTCCAAGTATAACCTTTCGTTCTAATCATCCGTTTTAGGCATGGCCAATTCAATCAAACTATTAAGACTCTCAACGTGCTCAGGAAGAATGAAATAAAGCTAGTATCATATATATCCTTAAGATTCAGAGTGCTCAGAGTCTTTATATATGATAACCGTTCACTAAAAAGTGTAGTATGTTAAGCACAATTTTCCAATTATCGAACTTTTAGTTACGGATAGCGAAGACACATTTTGGTCTGCTGTTTATCATGTTTTAAGGAAACCACAATATTGGCAATTTGAGCTTGTTGAAAACTCAACGTTAACCCTTTGACATAATAGATGAATTTAGACTTTCTATCTTGATAGTAGTCCAAATTGCCCCATGTCTATTTTTGTCCACGTTGATGCAGAACCTATTGAATTGATCTTTGGTTTAAGTTCAGCAAAGATTGATAAGATGTTGCTTACTTCACTTCATTTGCATATATCTAATTAAGAAATAAAAGATGTGCTTTAATTGCCAATAAGACAATCCCCTATCAGAGACCAAATGACGTAGATTTTCAAGAAACCAGGTTCGACATGAAACATTTCAACAAAAACGAAAAATAAACATGATATACAGAAATAAGTTTGGAATACTAGGCTGAAATCTTTTTACGTCCACATCCGAATGGACATCTCCGGGTAAATATTCATCCCACACATCAAAGATACCTCTTAATTATAAGAACTATGACAAATTCCTATACCCTGGTCATCATCATTACATGCTCTGTATACACAAAATATGTACATGCATAATAAAACAACATGTAAACGTGTACATTTCACGAAGTTCTTATTCACCTTT
Organism: Mytilus galloprovincialis; assembly: GCA_037788925.1. NCBI lineage: Eukaryota > Metazoa > Mollusca > Bivalvia > Mytilida > Mytilidae > Mytilus > Mytilus galloprovincialis. Next base: position 39,017,110 of record CM075333.1, on the reverse strand, counting down.
GTGCATTCTGTGTTTTTATAAACATTGTCAATCGAAGACAACTCTAAGTATATTCGATATATAATAACAGAAATTAAACAGATGAGATAGCACGTTAAGAAGAAGAAGATACATGTTGGAACTGTACAAACATCTGTGTCAGCCTCAAAGTGTCATCTTCAATACAATTACAGTGGTATTTACCCGTGTATGAACTCTTTCAATTTGATAAACATTTCAATAGCGTATCGCTAATGGATTGCTTTAATAATTAGCTTTTACATTTTCGACACTTGTCACAAAAGTAATTTGAAATCGTGTGTTTACAGAATTTGAAATCGTATGCTAACAGAATTTGAAAGAAAATAGTTTCTTAACAAGTGTTTTGTAATAACAATTTTATTTATAATAATAAAACGTAATACTAAACATCTCGTAGCACTGCTCATACATTTTAAGAGCATTTGTTCACCGATGTGAATACTGCAGTATATAAACAATACTTTTGGAAACTTTCATTTTGTTAAAATATGAATATCAAAATATTGTGTCTTATAGAGCAAGATGTAGCTTTACCCAACGTAAGTAGGAATTTAACATATCCTAAATCGACGATACCACCGTTATAAGATATCTGTTGATAACGACGGATATGTTTTGATTTCGTCACTAGAATCCCGTACTCTTTCCCTCGAATGTGACCTACCGAATTAGACAAATCCATGGGTTAATAATAACATGGGCAACACTAAGGTTACCAATTACCCCGTTGGAGAACCGGAGATCATAACAGGTATTTCATTGGGTTCGTATTTCAAATTCTTTAGTTTTTTATGCTGTGATTTTTAGTCAATTGTTTGTCCTTTCGTCGTCTTGTTTTTTGTCATGTCATTGTCAATTTTTCCCTACTTTATCGTTTAAAATTATGATGGAACTTTTTTTTGTGTGGCCCTGGTTTTCCATGTAGTGTTTTGTAGCATTTTTTATTTTTACCATTTTCTTTCTTTCTAATTTTTTTTTCTGTTTCTTTTTGCGACTGATGGTTTTATATTTGTCTCTTCTCACTCTTTAAATGTATGTTGGTAAACTCAAGGTTAGGTTTTTCTCATTCTACAATTTCAAACATCTAAGTAGACGACATTTGAATTCGTGCACTTTCCCGTGTATTTCTACGTCACAATGCTTATTTTATTACGTCACAGTAAGATCCGATTATTCAATGACGTCAATGACACAGATTGACCTTGGTCAACATATGTAACTTATTCATAAAAAAAAACTCAATGATGGTGTTTTATTTCCAAGTTAATTACATTTTCCTTTTTTGTAGATTTAGTTTGTATAATTGGAAAAACAATTCAGTTCAATGAACGGAAAACGAATGTGCAATACTAAACTACGCAAATATGCTAATTGATATGTATAAATGAGACATAATCAATTAGTAAGCATATAATCTGCTTTGTGATTCATGTACTGAAATTAATTGAATTCTCCTAGTGGTATTGATCATGTTGATATAATTACTGAACTATCAAATGACAGTCATGCATATTTTACTACACGAAACTGGCAATGGGGAAATGTTTTCGAGTTACAACATGATATACAAACCCTTTATCCCTTCTTTCTCCATTTGAAATGGATTGAAACATGTATTGGCAATGCTGCATATATTTAGAGCGATACAGTCTGTAAATAGAGGTTCTAATTTTCGTTATTAAATTTTCATATATTAATTAATTTAATATCTTTATTTACGAAACAAACAATTGTGGTTAAAGCAAATACATAGACAAAACAAACATAAGAAAAACTCGACAGTTATTGTTCTCCTTTCTACAGTTACAATGACTCTTTAATAAAAGAAACAAATGTTTTTATATCATTTGCTGTTGATGGATTTAGAAGAATCACGAGTTTATAAATGTTAATTAAAACGAAAACGAAATCTTTGAGTATATTTTCTTAATGAATTATCTATATACATCGATATTTTATAATCGTATAAAGGTGCATGAGTGTGATAGCTGTTTGATTAGGTTCAACATGAAATTGTTCCATGAAAAGTTTAATGAAAAAGAATTGAAATGGTACTTAAAATATAATCAGGCGACAATTCACAACACATACACGAAAATACACACGCACTGCCTTGTTTGCTTTTTTGTTTTTATATGCATTTTTCAGCATTTTTTAACACAAGTTTTGTAACGAAACACGTGTCTGGAAGTGATGTTTGTTTTTCAGATGTTGACAGGCACGAATGTCATGCAGTGACGCATACAATACTTTATTGAATAAATAAACAAAATTTAACTGTTCAAATGTCATAAAATGTTTATTTGTAGAACAAGGCTGAGAAATAATTACTATACCTACATAGAAATCATCTTGACAAAATCAATTTTTCATGACGTGAAGACTGTTTTATGTATACATTTAAAAAATCTTTGCATGTCATATCATCATGGGAAAGTTATATTCCATTACATGGAAGGTAATAATTATCATGGATATTATTGTAATTAACGGCATGCCAGATCAATAATTTGATTTTCTTATTAAAATGGCTGTGTTTCTTACGCAAGCTAACATTTGTTTGCTATAGGTAGATTTATTAATACAATGTATAATAATATTCTATAGATATTGGTGTAATATTCAATACATCGTGATACAGTATATGGATTCAAAGTTTTGGCGGGATTTCAATATACATTAGTGCAACCCCTCATTCAACAAATTATTTTTTTTCAAAATTCAAAAGTCTAGTTTATCCACAGGGATGCATGGTAATTATATATACCCTCCCCAAATAAAAAACAAAACAAACGCCAAACAAGAATCTCTATTCATAAGAGGAGAAACAAACATGTCGAACGCTCGCACTGGGGCCAGCACAATAATTTGGTATTTAATGTAAATAATTCGATCATAAGGAACATTCATATAACTCTCATGGTACACTACCTAATACGAACACATTTAATATTTTTGGAAGTGTCGAACTTGAGACACACGAACACATATTCATAGATTGACGTAAACCTGAAGTATATGAAGGGCTGTTCGGGTTATTACTCATTTGTCACAAATACGCTAGAGGTACGCATAACAGGTCGTTAACCTTCCCTAGACTCTTGTTACACTGTATCAAACCAAACTCCGAGTCTAATAGGAAATTGCATTAACTATCTAGTACCGTCCGTACGTAATCAAATTTGTTCGTCATGCTTCACGGTGTGAATAGTCCGTTGATGGACGTCAAAGTGATGTTAGAACTACATGGAAGACTAAACATATAATAATTGAGAAGTCACATATTCCCGCTTTATGAAGCTGGAAACTTTCAGACACCTACCCCACTTTTTATTTTCGATACGTTCATTAACAAAAGTACAAATGGGGTACGCTAAGCACAACGCGTTATATTCTGAATTCAAAACATGAACAATACATTGGCCGTTTAACATTCATATAAGCATATAACATGTCAAAATTTGCTCTCAGAAGGGATTCTCATTAGCAGTGTTATTCAATCATACCAGAATACAATTCCGTTCACGAGACAGAGAACATACTTATTGGTGCATGTTCATATAATTACAGATTATCATATATATTGATAAAATATTTACCATTAGACGATACATGTTTAAGCATTCAACAAATTCACTAAGTTTAGCGCCCTTTCGACAAATAATTGTTTATGAATCTCGTTATTATTGAAACAGCAAGAATTTAACTGTTTTCATACTTTCACATTGCTTCTCTTGCTTTATCTTTGAACCAACGTTTTTTCAAAGAATGAAAATTCCTCTTAAATAATGTGCATGTTTATCAAACTTATCAATGCTGTCTTAGATTATATGCTTTAATCGTTTCCATTTTTGAATAAAGTTAGGCAAAACATGTTATATTGCGATAAACCCGGAACGACCTAAATCAAGCCGCAATCTACCAACCACGTTGCAAAAACGTGACTGTTCATATTACTTTAGTACATAATTTTCTATTCATTGGATATAAGATAAAACATCACGCTTAATTCGCAATATTGAGCATCTTTAACTCATGTAATATCAATGATATAGTATTAACTTCCTTTTATAATGAGGTCCTTATTCTCTTCAAGAAACAATGCAGTGTTTTAATCCATCCTTGTGTTAATCATACTTGTTCTAATAGGAAATTGACCTCAGTATCGTTTCATCTTTTATCTTTTATGTTTTCCTACATAATCCTTTATTGAAGAAAAATCTAAATGCAATATCCGTTTGATGAACTTTCTTGAATATCATGGTTCAAAATATAGATATAATGCGTAGTGGTCTGCTCAAAAACTGCGCGTGGGATCATCGTGGTTAATCAAGGTCGTAAAACACCCCCGTAGTTTGTAATTGATTTTAATTTAACAACAATAAGTTTGCTATTTCATTTATTGGTTGTCCTTCTTTATTTTTCAATATTGGCTGTGACCTTCCATTATCTCTAATAGATTGTAACTTTTATCAAGAAATATTGTTGCTGATGAATTTATATTACACAGAGGATTGATAATAGACATAAATGTTATAAACTCTTCAACAAATGTGAACTTCAATACGATACTGACAGCTGATGTCTTTGTTGACATCTTATAAAATCAAGAGGGTTTGGTATGGTTGCCATTGAAACATCTGTCTACCAGACATCGACATGGCGTTGACGACAATATCTTAAGGTCATCGTTGACAGACGTATTGAATGGATGGGTTTGTTTTTTCAGGAATTAGATGTTGGAAATAGATTGTTACAAATTACCATAAGCAACACGTCGGGTGCCACATGTGTAGCAGGATCTACTTATCCTTCCGCAACACTTGAGATCACTACAAGTTTATGGTGGGGTTCGTGTTGCTTAGTCTTTAGTTTTCTATATCGTGTCTTGTGTACTATAATTTGTCTGTTTTCTTTTTCATTTTTAGCCATGGCATTGTCAGTTTATTTTCGATCTATGAGTTTGACTGTCCCTCTTGTATCTTTCGTCCCTCTGTTTGTCGATATACTCTTTGTTTATTCTTACATATTTTTTACTCATGGTTGATTAATAAGTGATACATACAGTGGATAGTAACTTATTGCTAAAGACGGAAATAACTGCTGTTATGTAATAACTCCTGATATTAAATAACTGCATATATGTCATTACTGCTGATATGTTATAACTGCTGATATATATATAAAAACAGGTTATGTTTTCCTCCTTCTGTTGGCTAGATGACTTTTTCACACAATCTACATACATGTATCTTCTTTTCATTAAATACGTATAAACCAGACATATTATGGTTTATGAATAAAAATTAATGATTTTGTAATATCAGATATAATTTTGGAAGAAGATTTTTTCAATTAAAGCGATATGTATGGTGATGAACATATTCTAGTTTGTTTTAAACTGTGTGTTCGTGTTGAATGAACATACGTCATTTGTACGTGCTACTTTAAAGTTGTACAAAACACCTTGACTAACATTTATTGGTTCGTTTAAATTTCAAATTATAAAAATTTCAAAAAAATAAAAACCACACACTCTCAGAAAAAAACATTGATTAGTTCTAGAAAGAAAAGTAAGACAAACACTAATTTTGATCATTAAGAAGCTTAATGTTTCATTAACAATAGAACGTGATTAAAACGTTTAGCTCATTTATACAGAGTTATCTACTTGTATATAAATAAACAAAATTACATATTAACCTTGTATTATTATTTATTTAAGTGGTTGGTCATTTTTAATTTCCTGTTATTCTTTTTTAAAATTTTGAAATTTTAGAGATTTCAATGGTTAAAGTGAGGGTACCCAAAATGCACCCATTTGAACATTTTTTCGCCTTCAATTATTTATGATCCAAACAAAAGTTTCCATTCTGTGTTCAGTTTTGTAGATGTTTCCTTATTTACCTTATAGTTCCACCAATTTAATTTTTAATCCATATTAAATCATAGAAAAATGGGTTCGAACCGACCTTAAAACGATCCATAGTTCTGTAATGAGGAGTACCCAAATTGTACCCATGATTAATTTCATATTCTTCACAATGAAATAACTGATGTTTTGTTTTTATCTTTTTTAAATATTTAGAACAATTTGACATAAGTCTGTGCCTGCTATTCATTTTATAAAGAGTTGACGCTCGTATCTTATTTTATTTGCTCATTTTTAAAAGATGACAATTTTTGGAGTTCGCGTATCGACATTTTCAAGTGTATAAATCATCTGTTGATTAACTTATTGAAATTTTGTGATATATTTGAATATATTTATCTGAAAGACGTACATAACGTCAAATATAAAAAACGTACAAATTGTTTAGTCCCTAAGAAAAATTATAATGATTTTTCGCTGCTACTTTTGCTAAATAAATGCAATTTTTGGTACTCTTACGTTGCATTTAAGCCTTTAAAGATTTTTTTCACCCATGTCCCACTAATAACGTAAAGTAGCAAAAAACTTGCGTTTTATCAAATTAAAGATTTTGAAAATATTTTTTTTTTTTTTTTATTTTATTCTTATTTTTAGATATCATGGTTCGCCATCCATGTCCAAAGAACGCGTATTTTCTCGTCTATTTGGATGTTCACCTTATTCAAAAGTATACCATTAATGACTGGTTTGATTTTTAGAAATAAAAGTTTGTTTACGCTCCTGTTTGACCTAATTTGCTTTCCCATAACATCATAAATGATCATAAAAAAATATAATGGCGTGCTTTTCTGATGACTAAAAGGGAAGTACATTAAAAAGCAATTTTGTTTGGTTATTCGAAAGATGCAGTGATTAAAGTCTTTAAAAATTTTGTTTTATTTGAAATACAGAATCTGTAATTACAATTTATATTTGAATCAAGATACAACTGGTTTCAAAGCAAGTCTCTAATAGGATAAAAACACAAAGTATTAAAAAAAATTATTGCAAATTTATTACGTAAAACGATCGTTTTTTAGATAATTGTTCCCGAAAAACGAATACCATGTATTCTTATTTCATAAGGTTGTAAAGTTTTAAATTGTATGTCATTTATCTTAACATACTCATTAACGTAAGGGATATTATTTCAATTTGTCATTAAAATTTGCAATAAAAAGCAATACCAAATGTATAGAAAATTGCTACTGTGTAGGAAATGAAGATTAATGCCTATTTATATGAAATTTTATTTTTTTTTAGAATGTAAATTTATCGTTACAATACTTAAGAGAAAGATTTAAAAAAAAATAACAATGCGACTGTTTAAATTAATATGCAAATATGTTTTATTGTATTTGTACTTGCAAACACAAACTTTCTAGTTGCTGTCTACCATTATTATTTTTTCAATTTTTCATCATGAAATTTGACCAACAATGAACAATTATTAATTTAATACACTGCTCAGGTAAATTCATAAAGAGGGACGACAAAACGACCAATGCTATTGAAAGAAAAAAATAAAGATACGTATGTTTTGATGTATGTTATTATAGAAGTGGGAAACTGTATTATGTCGTATTTATATAAGATGTCTGGTAAAGACGCAGTGTAGTAATTCTGTACATAGTATGAAAGAAATTCGTCAGAAAGGCTTACACTGACAGATAGATTAAACATGACTTACTTAATTGTTAACTCTATAATGATCGATTAAGATAGAAAGTTGCAATATGATCGAGTTCAAGATATATTTACAGGTGCAAGACATAAAACAAATGGTTGAAGTAGCTTTGGCAGATGGATATTCAATGTTATTCAACATTTTAAAAACTCAAGGGCTTATTCAATTTTATTCAATATTTTAAAAACTAAAGGACTTTGTGAAAAAAATTATGTACAGTTTCATTTTCATTTCATGTAATTATATACTCGTGATTAATATATTGTCTTGAGGACTACATGGACGACTTTCATTGCTATGTCAGGAAAATCATTCTAACGATACTAAAACTCATTTGAATTCTTATAACGTGGATGGTGTTTTATTCACTGTAATATGAGACAAACTAAAAATCAGATATTGATTTTTTTAAAAGGTAATATCCAAATGATTGATATAAAAATAAATCGGATCGCACAAATTCCAGGACAATAATTCATATTCTAATGAAATTCATATTTCATGTTTCGTTTTCTTGTTTTCTTGTGAAAAGATAAAAGACACACCCTCCCGTGGGATATGTGGATCATGATGTAGGCAAATTGAATGCTTATAATAAACATAAAACAATGACATTTTCACAGTATCAATTTATATTAGTCAACAATCGCTTACTGATTTTATCACCAAATATTCGCAATTGTCTCGTGCTTGCATTGAGTGCATACTTTTTTCCTTAAGTTTCTTTAATGTATTCCGGAGTTTGACAGTGTGACATTCATTACCACTGAAATAGAATACAATTTTGTTTGGGGGCCAGCTGTAGCACACCTCCGGGTGCGGTATTTTCTCGCTGCATTAAAGACCCATTGGTGGACTTCGGGTGTTATCTGTTCTTTGGTCGGGTTGAGGAGTAAGATCAGATCTGTTCAGAAAAGTGTGTGTCATTAAGAGTTATTTGTATTCATGGACTGCTTAATGTTAAAATATATCTCACCATTTCTCTTTGATATACCTATTGTTATTCACATTTATGTTTACTTTTCTTGTAAATTGAAATAAGACACAACCTCTAATGGAGTACTCGTATCATGAAGACGAGGTGAATGTTGCCAATAAGCATTAAGTCTTGACATTTTCAATGGTATCAATATAATTCAATCAACAATCGTTTATCTTGTTTTTTATCAGATAATATCTTTCGGATAATTAGCATCAACATGACAATAACAGGATATCACCAACTTCTTTCGCATCACCTGGTGTGTACAGGTACATTATGTAAACAGTTAAGTGGATGCTTCATTTGATAAAATTCTATTATACATTAATACATTCATGTGCGGGAAAAGGTTTGAAATACCAAACTTATTGTATGATCCTTCATTTGTTCAATAGTCTGTAAAGAATATTCATATTTGATTTTGAAATAATGGATTCTGATTGCCAAAAACTATCAAACGTATTGTCCTGAATACGCATGTAAAATATGCCTCTTGATGTTAAGCATCCATCAATCTAGACTAAAAGACAAGAAGCACCTGAGTCACCTCAATTTTTTGGTGGGGTTCGTGTTGCTTAGTCTTTACTTATATATGTTGTGTCGTGTGTACTATTGTTTGTCTGTGTCTTTTTCATTTTTAGCCATGGCGTTGTCAGTTTGTTTTCGATCTGTGAGTTTGACCAGTCTCTGGTATCTTTTGACCCTCTTTTGTCACTTCTAAATCTTTAATGGGCTAATGCAGTAATTTTTATGCCTAATTGGTACTTAATTAACACAAAATTTAAGGTATTCATAGTTTGTCAACAAAATCATTAAAAATGGAGTCTTAGTCGTTAGCTATGAACTGAACGACATTGCTATCATGTTAATGCGTATTATCTTATTGAAAACTAATTTACCTACTCTGTATGTAGACAATTTTGTAAAAATATAAGGAGTGGTAATTCTTAGCTATCATACCTTTAGTTTCACCAATAGGAAACTAATATGAACTCGTCCAGTGTCCAGTTTGAAGATCATTAATTAAGTATGCACCTTCAATCACGTAATGATTTGATCAATATACATGTATGACAAACATAAACTTATTTGAAGTAAATTTATAACGACTTAATCCAATCAAATTTCGTAATATTTAGCAATAACCAGTTAAGGGCAATAAGTTATATGAGTAAACTGGATAGGAAGAAAATGACAGATATTTTATAATAAGTTTGTTCTTTGTGGTAACGAATAAATTCGTCAACCTTAAGTTTAGCTATCAATTCAAAAACATGTTATTCTGTACACGTATAATTTTCGGATCTTTCATTTGCTTATCTAACGCAATGGAAAGTTTAGGCTTGAAAGGTCTACTTAACCACAAGTTAAGTTTTGCTATCATTTCAAAAACTTGTTCTGTACTGGTATAGTTTTTGCGATCTTTTGTTTGTGTAGATAATGCAATAGAAAAATTTAAGTTCAAAAGTCTACTGAAAATTCGTCCTTTAAAACATTTACTGTTTCACAAATAACACAGAGATATAGAGTAATATCAATTCTTAAAACACTGCGAGAAAATCATTATGGTTGGTGAAGTGGTATTGTCATAAAAAGTGCTGCCAATGTATATTTAACATCAAATTTCCTCAGAAAAAGGTATCACACACTACAACACATTTTGAAGATGAAAAACGTATTAACAATGACACGTATTACTTAACTTGTGTGTTGTTGAGTGGTGTTTTGCAAATAAAATGTTTCCCAGTTTCAAGTTATATTTCTTACAAAATTCCCATGTTACCTCTTTATTGATGATATTAAATCCTAATTTGTTTGACATGGTGTTTGTTTCTCGTTTTCGCATTCGTCTCATGTTATTCGAGTTATTGCAGCTACAATTTTGATCTGCAGTTCTTATTCTTATAAATCCTATTAAAAACTCATTATATTGGATATGTTTTCTTTGTTTTGAGAACAAAATTTAACAAATAAATGAATTGAAAACAAACTTTACAAGGTATTAAGCTGGCTACTGAGGGAAATGAATCGTGTTTGTCCATTCGTAGTAAGAACTATCATCCCCAAAAGACACCAATAAAGGAGAAAATCAGAATTCTACTTTTGTTTGTAAAGGTTATCAAGATAAATCTTAACGATACAAATAGGGTCAATAGCGGTTATATCAGTTTAATTGAAAGACAGGCGATTTTCTGAAAAAGTAAAAGGAAAAAAATAGCATATCAACAAAGGATATTGTAGACTTAATCGAAATGATCTCAAATATATTCACGGCGGCATATACATCAGCGGCCCAATGTAAATGGAAAGATTTAGCAAAAATTTACATAAAATTATTCAAAAAATATTTATTGGTAAGATGATTTACTGAGCGTCACTGATGAGTCTTATATAGAAAAAACGCGCGTCTGGCGTATTAAACTATTACTCATTGTACCTTTGATAACTTATCAACGTTTTCGTTGTAACCATCAAAGTAAGATACACGTGATGATGGATAAGAACGCCGCATGTTTTGTTTATATTATAACTTGTACTTTTAAGGCTAGACCTAGTTCACTGAACCTCAATATAGTAATAGTTTCAAACAGGAAGTAACTGTATTTGCAATTGACAATATTCAACTTCCGAGTTCACTAGAAGGATGAATTGGACTATATAAAAACTTAAAACATCATTATTGTCTGAGCCCATCAGAAAACAGTAGACATATTTATATAGAATATTGCATTAACTTTACATGCTTTAGTAAAGATCGAATCTGTAAGCTTCCGTTGAATGACAAGAAATTTAAAATAACGAGGCTCAGAAAACATAAATCGCATTAGGTTAAAAGTGATTTATTGAGTTCTATGTAATACAAACCCTATCACTCTCATTCATAATATTTCATGTAAATGGCTTATTGTGCTATTTTTTCCTTCGGGTTCCTAAAACCGCTATGATAGCCGATTACTGATGCTTCGCTTTGCCAGCTTAATAGTCTTACAATTGATTATAGTCACATTTCATGTTTCATTTAAAAATATGAATATAGTGATTAATGATCAATAAATCAAATTACAAACTAGAACAATAAAAGACTATACCGGTACCAGACAAACTCCACTTAACTTGATCTGCAAAAGATATATTCATATTTAGAAAGGAAACATGAACGGTTAATATTATCAGTTGCATTGACTACATCCGAAGTGTGTTTAACTGTTTAACGCCAATTATATCAGTATTGTGTAAATTCTTGGAAAGCGTTTTTTGGGGGTGGAAGCCCAAGTGCAAGGAGCTATAATCATTGACCTTTGGTAAGCAATAAGACGATTCTAGTCGATAAAGATTTGATTCGAGTGCATGTTACCTGTTCGAGATTTGAACTTACAACTTTAGTGTTGAAAGGCAATTGATACAATAGATCGAATAATTTGACCAATCAGCCCGCGATGTCCCTTTTTGATAAGGTAACATTTAAATATATCTGCTTCTCATTTTCGATACATCTAACAACTAACAAAATAGTTATATCATTATAAGATATGTGCCAAAAAGAAGCTTTACATTTTTTAAAATTTGTCCAAGTATCAAACTTTCCAAAATCTGTTTACCACTAGAGATGCTGTTGTTTTTCTTCGTTTGATTAACTTCCTGTAGGTTATGGTAGAATTTCGACAGTTGCATTACTGGTTACTAGACATATCAAGTCGTTCTGTAACTCAAGCGCAAAGTATTAATAATGAAACTAACAAAAAAGAGCTCAAAGGATGTCACTTTTTGTACATGAATGTATATCTCTACGAAACATGTTTTACTGGTTGCATTGTTGGTTTTTATCTGACATTACATTTTAAATAGCACTAGCTGTCACATTTATGTTCATCTATATGATTAAAATTCTCATATTCAACTTATAACATACTAAAACGTATATCCAAATAAAAAAGTCAAAAATAAACAATGTACAATGCATAAGCTCAAAATAATGCATCATCATTGTGTGTGTATTTCAGTCTAAACGACATCTAATTAACCATGAAAGTGACCTTCCGAGGACTGCCGATGATTATATAACCCAATATCAATTTAAACATAAATAGAAATAGAAAGTGAACTCGTGCAATTAGATTTTTCTATATAGGTTTTCATATTATAGGCTAAAACAAAATGCTTATACTCGTTTTTACCTGTATTAAAATCTACATAAATCATATTATTCTTAAAAGAACACAATATTCTGAACAGCCTTTTATTTTACTCCTTAATGTCAGCAAATACAAGTTTTGAAGTCTCATGTTTGACAAATATGAGAGTTCAATTCCCGAACATCAGCACTTTGAAAGCGGCATATAATGGAGGAGGTTCACAAGGCTTAGAATTCATTATAAATGTTAGAAAGAGTATCAAAGATATGCCAGTACAAACTCACATAGATCATAAAAGAGGGACGAAAGATACCAGAGGGACAGTCATGCCACGGCTAAAACTGAAAAAAGACAAACAGACAAAAAATAGTACACAAGACACAACATAGAAAACTAACGAATAAGATACACGAACCCCACAAAAAACTAGGGATGATCTCAGGTGCTTCGGAAGGGTAAGCAGATCCTGCTCCACATGTGGCATCCGTCGTGTTGCTTATGTGATAACAAATCCGGTAAATAGTCTTATTCGGTAGGTCACATTCCTGAAAGGGAAGGGGGTTGCATTTACAAAGTAAGGAACATATTCGATATCATTTGTGAAACGGTTATTCAATAACGGTCAACCAACTCGTGGTGGCGTCCGTAAAATTTACGAAGGGATGATTTGAACTTCCCCATTTGGAACTCTTGGTTAAATAGCTACCCTGTGAGCAGCAACCCTCTATAAAATCATGATAGGAAATGCTAGTACGGGAATATCGTATCAATTAGGAGATGTATACCATGTTTGCAGATGCTGCTGGAATGTTGCTACTTAGAAATGGAAAGTTCAAAATTGGAAAGCTGAAATCATCTCTTCTGTCGTAAAGTTTTGTTTTCAACCGACCTTCATTGTCAATTTCTAGATGTAAGTCAAGATATGAGGCCGACTTAACTGTATCTGTAGTATGCTTTATCTCTAGTTCGATGGGATAGACGAGTTCAACAAAGTCACCAAATTTTGAATTTTTTAGTGGAAGAACATCATCTATATAGCGGAAAGTAGAGTTAAAGGATATTGCTAACTTCCTGTCCTTCTTCTTAAGAAGTTCCTGTATGAAGTCAGACTTATGATAATAACGAAACAAGTCGGCAAGAAGAGGGGCACAATTTGTACCCATTGGAATGCCGACATAAGAGACGTTACACATTACAGACAACCACTAAGATGAGTTTCACGTTTAGATATGCAAGTGTCAAAAAAATGGTTGTTTTAAATTGCTTCACGATTGATCTCTTATACAAGTAGTGAATACCCGAATATATCAATTAGATATGGCAGTACATGTACTTTGATCGCTCCTTTCTGATAATAAAAATCGTATATTGTTTTGGCGTATGGGTTTGTTTTCTTGTATTATTTTATTTAAGCTACACAGTGGATCTGTATACTTAAAACAACATTATTGTCTGAGCCGATAAGAAGACATCAGACATATTTATATAGAATATAGCATTAACTTTACATGAAATAGTACATATCGATTTCGTTAGCTTCCGTTGAATGACAAGATATTTAAAATAATGAGGCTCAGAAAACATATATCTCATTTGGTTGAAGGTGATTTATTGAGTTCTATGTAACACAAACCCGATTTCACTCATTCCAAACATTCCATATACACGACTTATTGTGCTCTTTTTTCCTAATACCGCTATGATAGCCGATATCTGATGTTTCGCTCGGTCAGCTTAATAGTCTTACAACTGATTATAGATACGTTTTGAGTTTCCTTTAAAGATTACAATCTGGAACAACAAAAAGACAATAACGTATCAGACATACTTCAATAATAGGAATATCAATCTGCAAACCATATAATACTATGCAGATATGGAACGGAAACATGAGCAGTTAACATTATCATTTGGCTACATCTAAAAATTAATGATTATAAGGAAAAGGGACAATATTTTTCATCACTGAATAATTGATTTGTATTTATCGCCACTTTCATCACGTGTGTGCAATTGCGTGGTAAACAGTTTTTATGTGAGGCAGCCGCAGTGCCCGGAAAAAGCCAGCGACTTTTTTTAGGAGAATTGACAATCATAGTCGACTTAGATTGCAGTTGAATGCACCTTTACATACATTTGGGTATAACTTTCCACAAATGTATAGATTCTGATTACCAACATACAAGACTGTCACGTCAGTATTCAAACTTACAACCTCCGTACTAGTATTGAGAAGCAATTGATATAGTAGTTCGAATAATTCGACGTCCTTCTTGATAAGGAAAGGAATCAGCATTGCAAAAAAAAATGACAGAAAGATTCTAACAATTGTACACACAGAGCTATTACGTACAATGTGTGTAGATCGTATTAGTCTGCGCGAGGTTTTAAAATTTGTGGCGGTTGTTATACATCCTTTTTTAAAAGTTGTTTCATAGTTGATATTGAAATCATTAATGGGGTTTTCTAATGACACAAAACTATAATTATAGATATCTGGTGCAATACTCAATTTGTGAGTCATTTACAAAAATAAATTACCGGTATAAACATATTCTAAAGGAACCAAAAACAGTAATTATACAGTGGCGTATCTTTGATTGCTTTACATTATATCCACGTAGTTTGAAAGTACTTTGACTATTGAAAGAAACCAGAACACGGTAAAACGTCAATAATAAAACAACTTCATTATTCAATCTCAACTAAATAACGATACAGTTTATATTTCGCCCGTCGTTGTCACGCCTACATCCATTATGTTCTAAAATAGAACATGACGTTTTACAGGTAGCGTTTAAAAAATACGGTCTCTCATTCTTATACAGCATACAACAAACAAAATAGTTATAACACTAAAATATAGGTGCCAAAAAGAATATTTACAAATGGGTTTTGACTATTGGATGGTGGAAAATAAACTCATCATAGAAACCATGATTGAATTTTTTAATTGTGTGAAATGCCCCTTCAAAATAAGAGTCTTCGGTGACGTTTAAATAAAAAAAGCTAACTAAAGTACAAAGTGACTGATGCTATCCAGAACAAGGAATAACGTCATTAGTTAGATACATTCATTATTGAATCTCAATAAAATTACGTTGCAATTTACTTTTCGCACGTCGTTATCACACAAAAGTCACCCACGTTTTAAAATAGTACTTAAAGGTTTACAGGTAGCGTTTAAAAATTAGTGCCTTTTATTTTTTATACAGCATACAACAAACCAAATAGTTATAACATTTTTAAAAACGTGCCGAAATGAAGCTTCGCATTTTTTTTTATATTTAACCAGATATCAAACTTCCACAAGTTTGTTTTTCACTAGAGACGCTGTAGTTTTTCTTCATTTGTTTTAATTTCTGTAGATTATGGTAGAATTTCGACGATTAAATGAATTGGTACATAAATCAATCAATAATTCAAACCACAAATCTTTCGTATCAAGGACACAAATGCCTTAACGATAAATTGTATAGTTATATGCTGCAAAGTATAGCAATTTGAATAAAATGCAGAACATAAGTAAGAGAAGGTGAATATAAAACAGGCATTTTGCCAATTAAATGCTGGTTAGATATTCAAATAAATGTAAAGTTTCTTTTTGTCATAAAGCTAATAATGTTATATCTATTGCGTTCGCAACAAGATACATGTTTACAAACCACTTATAAGAGTGTCGAATGGATAATCAGTGACTTTCAAAAAGGGCATGACACAAGGTATTTCAAGTTTAAGTTCAAATTCGTCGTCAAGTCTCCTGTAAGACTTGTGTAAGTTCATTAGCATTACTAATAAAAAAAAATGATTCTCTCTGATAAAATGTAACCTTAAAACCTATACATGCTTTTCTTTTTTATAAGACATTGTTTGCTGTTACCTAATTATATACTCATCATAGATACTAGGACTAAATTTCATATAATATACGCCAGACACGCGTTCGTCTACAAAAGACTCATCAGTGACGCTTGAATCCAAAAGAATTAAAAAGGTCAAATAAAGTACGACGTTGAAGAGCATTGAGGACCAAAATTCTTAAAAGTTTTGCCAAATACAGCTAAGGTAATCTATGCCTGAGGTAGAAAAGCCTTAGTAAATCAAAAATTCTAAATTTTGTAATATGTCTTAAATTATCATTATGTATGTTTATGTGTTTCTGTATATCATTATATCAACAAAGGTATTTTTTATAAAATATATCTTTTTTTTTACATCTGCATTATACTGATGAAGGATATCTGTTATCCGAAATATTTAACATTTGTTCATTTTTTTGTTATTTTATGGTGATGTTGTACCCTTTTAGACTTTTTATATACATGTAAGACTGTTACACATACCTCCTGTAATTGCTTTGCATTATATCCTCGTAGTTTATAAGTACTTTGACTATTGAATGGTGGAGACAAATGTTATCCAGAACAAGGAATAACGTCGTTAGTTAGATATATTCATTATACAATCTCAATTAAATTACGGTACAGTTTTTTTCCGCACGTCGTTATCACACAAAAGTCAAACAAGTTTAAAAATAGTACATGAGGGTTTGCAGGTAGGGTTAAAAATTACTGTCTAACATTTGTTATATATCGTACAAAAAGCAAAACAGTTATAACATTATAAATCATATGCCATAAAGAATCTTTACAATTAGTTTTATCTTATACCAGGTTTCAAACTTCCACAACTTTGTTGATCACTAAAGATAATATAGTTTTTCTTCGTTTGTTTTAATCCCTATGGATTTTTGAAGAATTTCAAAGATTAAATGACTGGTTTCTATACATGTCTGGCCGTTCAGTCCCTCAAACTAAAATATTTTAATAGTGAAACTTATATTAATAAGCTAAAATCATGTCACTTTTAGAACATGTATATAAATCTGAACGAAAAATGTTTAATGTTTACATTGTAAGTTTTTTTCTGACATTAATTTTAAAAGATTGATAAGATACAAAAAACGTAAGATGCTGCAAAATTTTGATATTTGAGATTTGAATAAAAAGGCCTGCTATTTTATTACAAAAGTAGGTAAAGATGGACATTTTGCTCGCAAATGCAACTTCTTTACAAACCCTCTAATAGATATTGAAGGGATTGAATGACTTTCAGAAAGGGCATGGCACTTGGTAACGCAGATTAAAGTTAAAAATTCGATGTTAAGTCTCGTGTAATTATAAACAAAGAAGATGTGGTATGATTGATAATGAGACAACTCTCCACAAGAGACCAAAATAACACAGAAATTAACAACTACAGGTCACCGTACGGCCTTCAAGAATGAGCAAAGCCTATACCGCATGGTCAGCTATAAAAGGCCCCGAAATGACTAAACAATTTATAAAACAGTCGAAGAATTCTTATTACAACTATATTGAACAGCCACAAAAAATGACGTCAGTAAAACAAGACAGGCATGAAACAAATAAGCCTGTTACTTGTACGATATGTGATGAGTTTTTACTTCTACATACGTCTTTTTTTACCGAAAAAAAATTTGTATTTTGAAAGAAAATAACTGTCATGTATGGAATAACAAAATAGAGAGTGCTGAAAGTCGGTATCAAGCTTCATTTGATTTTTAGTTACCATTAGGTATTTTTATCCGAAATGTAATACCTTCAGCCGGGTATCATTTGCAAGCACAAGCTCAACACTCGTCTTGTTATCTGGAAGACAATAACAGCTAAATATATCCTAAATATTTCATACATATCGGTGTGTGCTAGGTATATAGCACTCAGCTTTTAAGTACAAATCTGTATTTTCTGATGAGTCATGAATGTTGATTAAGAAACGCTTTAGCTTAATGAAGTAACAATAGGCTTTTGGTCTTCATAACAACAACGATTGTAGTCCAATATCTGTTACATGATCTAAGTGGTCTTGTTGTTGAGCTGATGGTTATGCTTAGTATTTCATGTATGCTTCCCTGTGAAATTACAAGTGTTTGAAGTCAATAACCATCCTGCTATTTTCAAAATGATTTATGCATGATCATGTAAAATTGAGAAACGATTGGTCATTTCAATTAAGGAATGACTGTAATATTTTTTCTGTCTATGAAGAAATAACATAAAAAATTTTGTGCACACTGAATAACTTGCGTAGCGGGTTATTTAACAGTGTGCACCACATTTTTTATGTTATTTCGAATAGACAGAAAAAATATTACAGTCATTTCTAATAATTTAATTCTAATTTCCATTTTAAACCGTAAAACCATGAAAAAACGTTGATGACGTCACGGTCACATGACTAAATTATGTCTATGGGCTCATAACAAAATAACGTCAGCCAATCAGAAGACGCGTTACATCCAAAATTAAATTATTCATAAATATCTACAAATGCAGTTTTCAAACATCATAATTACCAAATTGAAATAAATTTGACTTCAATTTATTGTTAGAAAAGGAATATTAGATTCAATGGTAATGAAGAGTATATGTATGAGTGCAAAGGAGGACAATAGACAATACGCTGACGTACATGTAAAACCAAATTCATTGGCCCTTCTGGTATTATTAATTTGTATAGACGTTATGTATTAATACGTTTTTACTGATTTACACCCTCGTGTGTGCTTATTTACGTTCCTACTTATTATTACATGTGTGGCCGTGTCGTTACGTTACAATGTGTCTCGGTTATACATTTATTCATGTAAACAATGAAAAGCAATTTGGACGCACTAAATTTATAAAGTTAATATTGAAGGTCTTCAGTTAAGATTATTAACTTCAGCTGTAATTTATTTAATTGGTTGTACCGACTATAAGGTAAAACTTCATTAATATAAGGAAATTACAATTTGAAACATCATTGACAATCAAAAGACTGAAAAAATAACATCATGATTTGTTGCTTTTTTATGTTGGGACATAACTCTCATATAAAAAGGACCAACACTTGATTATATTTAAGTTTTACCGATATATTACATTTTTTAATTACTTAATACGATGAAATCGGTTGTCAACTATTCTAGTTCACTGATTTTATCAAAACAGCTCAACGTAATTAATGATAATGTAAATTTCGCCTTACACATTTTCGTTTTTTTTTTAAACAACGTTTTTTTATCATTGTGTTATTAACAATTATGTTAATATCTGACTATAAAATCTGTAAAAGTACTGTTTTCAATTTTTCCTGAAAGCCATAATTTAGACTGAAAAAAACAAATATTTCATTGAAGAGGCACAATTGATTTTATAATAAATTCACAGATAATAAAATGAGACACACAAGGACCTACTGAAACGCTTTTTAAATATACAATGGAACATGTTAGTATTCATCGAGTTTTGATATAGATGATACAACGACACTGCAATGTGTTAGGCAAAAAATAAGGCAACATAAAAATATCGAACTCCGAGGAAATTTCAAAACAGAAAATACTTCACTCTGTTGATGTTTTTGAGCTTTTGGTGTTGCCATCTGATTATGGAGATTCCATTTTGAATTTTTACTCAGAGTTCAGCATTTTTTTATTTTATGTTTTTAACCCCCTCAATTTAAGGTCATTAGGTTTTAAATAGATTTATTATGTTTTTATGTTGCTTATTTCTAGAAAACTTGGGTCATATATTATAAAGAGTAGGTAGGTTATATTGAATTTTCAACATTATTCTGCTTTTATCCTCTTTCCTTGAATGTGACATAATTAATTGCAACTGATGATTTTTTTTTATTTGCAAAGTGTCCGAGGCGGTAGCTGTTGTAGTCAGGTTCATTTTATGTTAAATATTCCATTAAATTGTTTGGCCAAGATCATGTCCCTTTTATCAAGCTTTTGTTATAAACATCCAGACTAAGACAGACTTGCTGATAATGGGAACCAACTGTTTTTGTTCAAATTATAACCTGTACTTTTATGACCAGATCTCGATAAGTGATCATCAATATTATAGTAAAAGAAACAAACAGGACGTGACTGTATTTGTAGCTGTTAATATTTAACTTCCGGGTTTTCTTGAAGGATAAATATAACTATATAAAAACTTAGAACATCATTAGTGTGTGAGCCGATCAAAAGACATCAGACATATTTATATAAAATATTGTATTAACTTTTGATGCTGCAGGAAAGATCGAATCCGTTAGCTTCCGTTGAATAACAAGCTTTATGAAATAACGAGGTTCAGAAAGCATAAATCTCATCAGCGGAAAGTGATTTATTGATTCTATGTAAAACACACCCTATTACACTCATCTAAAACATTCTATGTAACCGGATTATTGTGCTATTTTGTCCTCGGGTTCCTAAAACCGCTATGATAGCCGATATTTAATGTTTCTCCCTGTCAGCTCAATAATCTTACAAATGACTATAGATACGTTATGAGTTTCAATTAAAGATATGAATTTAGTGAGTAATGGTCAATGAATCAAATTGCAAACTAGAACAATAAAAGACTATATCAGTAACAGACAAGTTCCAATTACAGGAATATCAATCAATTTTTGGTAGATTAAAATATGTATTCATATTTAGAACGGTAACATGAACAGTTAACATTACTAGTTGCATTGGCTACATCCAAAGTCAATGTGAATAAGTAAAAGGGGAAATGCTATTGATAAATGATTGATTGATTGTGTTTAACGCCAAGTTCAGCAGTATTGTGTAATTTCTTGACAAGCGTCTTTTTTGGAGGAAGCCGAAGTGCAAGGAGCTAAAACTATCGACTTAGTTTCGAAATCCTAGTCGAAAAAAATGTGAGTCGAGTGCATCTGACCTGTTTGAGGTTTGAAATCACAACCTCAGTGTTCAAAGGCAATTCATACATCGACTAATTAGACCGATCGACCAGCCACCGATGCCCCTAATAATTAAGAAAGGGATCAGCATAGCTAAATGAAATTTATTAAAACAGAAATATCCTCAATTACAGCACATCCTTGCCTATTACTTTTGGCTAAAACAACAAATATAGATTGTAATAATCTCTGCGAGACGACGATTTTTTATAAATTGTGTCGGTGTTTTATAAATCCTTGTCTTTAAATATTTTGTGTTGAACATTCCTGATGAAGGTTAACTCAGAAAATGTAATTTTGCCCCTCAAACTTTCAAATAAATCTTGAACAATATTACCACAGCAATTCACCCAAAATCAGTGAAAAGTGAAATTGAGTAATAAAATATCCGGTCTAAGAGAAGAATTTGTCTTCAGTTCAGGAGTCCAATATAAGTATCAATATAATCATTTTTCCTGAAAAATGTCATAGTTACAGTATTGAAATCCTACATTATAAATTAACCAAACCGTCTTGAAGTTCTTTTATTTTTCTAATAACAAAGAAATTAATCAGATACGTATACGATGCTAATGACTTAAAAAGTAAAAATTTACAACAGCATAACATAATTATAAACATATTCTTTAAGAACCAGAAGCCGTAATTAAAAATTGGCGGGAATTTAATCGCTTTACATTATATCCTCGTATTGCAAAAGTACTTTGACTATTTTATGGTGGTGACAGATGCTATCCAGAACAAGGTAAAACATTCTTAGTAAGATATATTCATTCTCAATTAAATTACGTTATAGTTTATATTCTGCGTGTTGTAATCACACCTACGTCAAATTAGTTTTAAAATAGAACGTTGATATTTACATACTGCCTTTATAAATTGACGCCTCTAAGTTGGTTTACATCGTAAAATAAACAAAATCGTCTTAGCGCTTAAAATTTCTAATTATATATGTGAAAGGGGACTTGAAGGGAATACCCTAGACTGTATCTCTTTAATCGCATATTAGTCCATTCACTAAATGAATGTGATAGTGTTTGTATTACATAGTACTTATTAAACAAGATAACCCACTTTCAACCTAATGAGATTTATGTTTTCTGAGCATCGTTATTCTAAATAGCTTGTAATCAAACGGAAGCTTACAGATTCGATCTTTTATACCATGTAAAGTTAATGAATGCTATATTTTTTAATAAAATTGTCTACTGTCTTCTGATCGGCTCAGACAGTAATGATGTTTTAAGTTTTATAAAGTTGATTCATCCTTCAAGAGATCTCGGAAGTTAAATGTTGTCAGTTACAAAATACAGTTACTTCCTGTTGGATACTTTTGATATATAGAGGTTCACTTATAATGAAAGTCAAGTTATAATTCAAATTATACTCTTAGTGAAGGGAAATCAAAATATTAAGTGATCAATAACTGATATTTAAATTGTGCCGTTCAATTTCTTGAAATGTTTAAAATTTTAGTAACAGGTAAAAGTAAACATTTGTCAAAATTGATAAAACGTAAACAAGCGAAATTTATTTTAGTCAAAGTTATGAAATCCTCTATAAAGATTTTGATATTCAACACGTTTTTTCTTACAGATCTTAAGTATTTATTTTTTTTACTTTGGTTACTTTTAGTATAAATTCTAGAAGACAAAATACTTGGTGACTAGATATATCTTTTTTTCTGTAACTCAAGTCCTTATCTCAACAATCAGCTTTCACTATATATGTATACCAGTCATGTAATAACTATTCAAATCCAAGAACGTTATATGAGATTATATATAATATATATAATTAGATAAAAAGCATAATATTTTATTACATGTATTAAAAAGTATGAAAAGGGGGATTTGAGACAGGCATTTTGCATTGCAACTGACAACTTTATTTTAGACATCGTGAAAAGCTGTTGGATAGATTTTACATGTATGTCTTTTAAAGGTATTTAAATGGAATGTTCAAATTCGATGTCAAGTTTCGTGTGATCTTGCTACATGTACAACGTGTGCTGCGTTTCCTTCTTAATATAATATCAATATATAAAACAATTATTTAATAATATATTGAATTAAACATCATACATGACAATATTTAATTTTTTTCTTCAAAAACTACAAATAGAGATTCGTGCAATTTGGCATCAAGCGTTATTGAACATGCACTCCCTTTATGCACATTTATAGATAACCTTCAATTCGTTGTTTATAGAAATGCTATACCCACGGTGTAACATCATTTGTGAGTATTTACTCATAGTTACATGTAGTCTTGCTTCCTTTTAGTCAATACCAGCCGAATAAAACTTTAAGATGCTATTAATCTCGGTCCCTATTGCTTATATACATGTAGCACAAAGTAAAAATTCGTATTTTTATTAATGTGGATTTATGAACGCTACTTGAAGGCAAGGTAAATTGTTTGCCTTCGTAACAACAAGAAATCACACTCATAGCTAGCTATTACGTAAACTCAATGGTCGTGATGTTAATACTGATAGTCATGCTCAGCATTTCAGTTATGTTGTTTCATGAAGTAAAAAGTATTCTAAGCTGTGTCAATGTCCTACGCGGTAACCAGACAGTTGTTTTCTGAATGACTTCTGCATAATGACAATAAATTGAGAAATTATTAGTCCTTTATATCATTATTTTCAACAATTGCTATATCCAAAGATAATATTAAGCAAATGAAAATATAACTGACATCAGATCAATGATATTCAGAGTCTATAAGATTCACGGGTAATGAAAAGTATAAAGTTCAACGAAGGATAGTATGCTGATGTACATGTAAAAAAAATATTAATTTTGTATAGATTTTATGCATTGATAAATTTTGATGTATTTAAAACCATAATGCTTCTTATCGTTTTTAATTATTTTGCATCCTTGGCTGTAAAAAGTGTCTCAGTTTGAGCTTGATTTAAGTAAATCCAGAAAAATGATTTGAACACACTAACTTTATAACTTTTTCCTTCTTTATTTTACTGTTAAAAAAAGCAACAAATAGCTAAAATGCTTGTTTATATGTTTGGAGCACGCTTTTCAGTTAAGTTTGTTAACCTTAACAGTTACTGTGAATTGGCCATTTTGCTAATCGACTAAATTTGTTATTCCAAATCACGGTTAACCACTATCTAATAAAAGAAGCCAATAAAAAAGAATATGTTGTTCAGACACCGACATAATTAACTTATACTCTCCAAGTCAAAAACAGATGACCATGGCTATTTCTTTATTAAGATTAAAATGTTCATCAATGATGAGAAGTTGGACATTCTACTACGAAAAGTAATACAAAATTGAATGTTAAGAAAAGGCAGCGCTTCTATTGGTAGTAATAGTGTTGGGTACTTTACGAAACGTTAACTTGTATCATTCATGTTTGTACTATATTTTATATTGTAGTAAATCGAGCGTTTTAGCCTATAAAATATAGTATTAATAATTAAGAAATAAATTGTACAAACATAAATAGTTTTTTTGTTAAAACAGTTCATGATACTAGTTTATACGGATTTTACAGATTTGTAACACTGAGTACTCTATCCTGTCAATGCGTTTGGTATTAATCTGCAATATCTTCTGCCAAACCAATAATCTTAAGAAATTTTGGAACATATACAGTTTTGTCAATTCATAAACCTAAACAAACGGGTATTTTTAATTGATCTTTTTGAAAATTTTGTTAGCTTTTGCTTTTGGAGAAAAGAAATCAAAACTAAACGTATTCACGAACGGTTCATTAATCGATTAGGAAATATCGTAAACACATAATCATAGAAATAAATGAACACGATATATTGATAAGACTTTCGGGAACAGTCAACCTTTAAAAAGCTACATACAGTTATACTGGTAATATTTCAGTTTTTTTAGACACACCTCTTTTGAAAGTTAATGCAACTCAACACAGTTTTAAAAAAAGTTAAAAAGATTTATCATTTTAAATGTTGGTAAACAGATAATGCCTCTGATTAACATGTATTAGTTGAAAACAAAATCGATCAATTGAGTTCAAAAAGGAGTACGATTTTATCAGCTCTACACTGTTCATATTAAGCCTTTGTCTCGTGCATGACTGAAGGAACATTAGTTGTCGAAATTCAAATCCAAAGCAACAAAATTGATACTGTTGTTATACTATATCAGTATAGTGTTCGACATGAGTTACTACATTCTGAACTATAAAGCGCAGATGTCTTAAACAATTGATATACATTGTAAAACAATTGAACGTTAAATAGATTAAAAAATGTAAGACAATAGTAAGTAATCTCATAAATTCATATATGAAAATGAAAATCTCCTATGATGCTTCTTTATAAATCAAGAAACAATTATTTGTGTGGTGGTAATAGATTTAAGGTGGTACCCAACACCTTCACTAATTTATTTGGTTCGTTTAATTTTCATAAAATTTGACAAAGTGTTTACTTTGACCCTTTGACAACAAAACAAAAATCAACAAATTTGAACAAAGCGTTTTATCAGAAAAATTACACTGGTTATAGATCAGTTTGACAAACACTTATTTTGATAATTAAGAAGCTTAATATTCCCTTTAAACACAACGTAATTAAAACGTTTAGCTGAATTTACAGAGTTATCTCCCTGTAGTGTTAGGTACCACCTTAAGTATAAAACTTTATTGTTTCAATAGGAAATTGACTCCGTCCAGAAGTATAAGTCATGTTATTCTCATAGGTTTTACAATTTGATTTGTAATCAAAAGGAAACCTGTAAACATATTCTTAAAATATTGCAAATATATCCGTGTTAGAAATGTTACGTACTTTTTGCACTGTATCTAATCCTGAACAAACAAGATGATTACGTATATTTTTAAATGATACTGCCCTTGAATATAGTTCGTATGTATTGAGTGTTTGATATGAATATAATTTCCCAAAGCCAAATATAACCAATCAATTAAATTAAATTAAAAAGAAAGTCTTGATATATGTGCTTTGTCAAACTGTCTTAACACAAAATAGATAATGAAACAAATGCCACCAAGAATATCGTCCAATTCTCTTTCCACTCAATCTCTATGATAAGTTATTGTTGATATAATTCTGTCTTTCAAGTAAAATTTATCGGACTATGAAAAAATCTAGTAATAGATACCGATTTGGTTGCGTAAGTTATCGGACAATTAGATGCATCTTAGTAGAATATCAGACCTGCTGCATACGGTGCGAATTGTCGTATGTGCCAGCGAAATTATTGTATGTCAGCCAAGTTTTATCGGTAAAACTCTAAGTTATAAAATAAATACAAATCTGGTTTCGAGTGTGTGATTGTTCTGATTAAACAGATATAATTCTCAAAGCTCTTCAACTTCGTACTTTATTTGGCCTTTTTAACTTTTTTGGATTCGAGCGTCACTAATGAGTCTTTTGTAGACGAAACGTGCGTCAGGCGTATATACTAAATTTAGTCCTGGTATCTATGATGGGTTTATTCATTCTTAAGCAATCGGTCATTATGAATAAGATGCATGTACTTTTTCCATGTCTATAAATAATCAATGAAGCTGCAATATTGTTTAACGATCTCGTCCAATTAAGTTTTCTATTAGAAAATAGGTAAGTGATTTCAGGTAAAAGAAACAAAGTACAATCCTAGTCGATAAAGATATGAGTCGAGTATACCTGAAATGTTCGAGATTTGAACTCACAACAACCTCAATGTTGAAAGCAATTGATAAAATATGTCGACTAATTAGATCGATCGGCCACCTATACCCTTATTAATTAAGAAAGGGATCAGCATAGCTAAATGAAATTTATTAAAAAATAAATATTCTCATTACGAGCGAACCCTGGCCTATTACTTTTGGCTAATACAACGAATACAGATTGCAAAAATCTCTTCCAGAAAATTTTTTTTTATAATTTGTGTCGGTGTTTTATACATCCTTGTCTTTAAATCTTTTGTGTTGAACCTTCCCGATGAAGGTAAAATCAGAAAAAAGTAATTTGATCTTGCCCCTCAAACTTTCAATTATATCTTGAACAATATCCCCACAGCAATTCACCCAAAAGTACTGAAAAGGAACGTGAGTTATAAAATAGCCTGTCTGTAGTAAAAACATTAATTTCAATATAGGAGTAAAAAGTCAGTATGAATCTAATCACTTTCCCAGAGAAATATCATAGAAAAAGTGAGATGTATTGAAATCCTACGTTAAAAATTATAAAAACCGTCTTGAAGTTCGTTTTTTTTTTTCTTCAAATAACAGAGAAAATATTCAGATACGTATACGTTGCACATTACTTAGATAGTAATAAATTTATAACAAAGAAACAGAATTATAAACATATTCGAAAGGCACCAGAAGCCGTAATCTAACATTCGCGGAAATTTAAATACTTTACATTATATCCTCGTAGTTTAAACGTCTTAAATTATTTGGTGGTGGTGACAGACGCTATCCAGAACAAGGTAAAACATCAGTAGTAAGATATATGTATATATATTATTCCATCTTAATTAAACTACGTTATAGTTTATATTCTGCACGTCGTAATCACACCTACGTCAAATAAGTTTTAAAATAGTACGTGCATGTGTACATTCAGCGTTTAAAATTGACGCCTATCATTTCGTAAACATCGTAAAACAAACAAAAAGTATTCGATCTTAGAATAACTAATATACTGTTATGTGAAAGAGGACTTGAAGGGGATACAAAACACCCTAGACTGTTATTTCTGCTATATGAACGTTTTAATCGCATACTGTTAGTCCATTCACTAAATGAGTGAAATATTGTTTGTATTACAAAGTACTCATTAAACAAGATAAATCATTTTCAACCTAGTGAAATTATTTTTTTCTGGGCATCGTTATATTAAATAGCTTGTCATTCAAAGAAAGCCGACGGATTCGATCTTTCCTATTCAATGTAAAGTTAATGTTATAGTCTTTATAAATATGTCTGCTGTCTTCTGATCGGCACGGATAATAATAATGTTTCAAGTTTTATAAAGTTAGATTAGTTCTCGGAAGTTAAATATTGTTAGCTACAAATACAGTTACTTCCTGATAGATTCTTTTGATATATAGAGATTCACTTATAATAAAACTCAAATTATAATTCAAATTATACTTTAAGTGAATAGAAATCAAAATTTGTAGTGAACGATAACAGATATTTAAATTGTACCGTCGAATTTTTTTTAAATGTTTATAATTTTGCTAACAGGTAAAAGTTAACCTTTTGTCAAAATTTATAAAACGTAAAGAAGAGAAATTGATTTTAGTCAAAATTAGGAAAACCTCTTAAAATATTTTGATATTCATCAAGTTATGTCTTGGATACCTTTAGTATGTTTTGTTTACTTATGTTAATTTTAATATACAATCTGGAGCATAAAGTACTTGGCGACTAGATATAACTTATTGTTCTGTAACTCAAGTCCTTATCTTAAATAAAAACTTACAAATATCAGCTTTCCCTATATATACCAGTCATGTAATAACTATTCATTTCCAAGAAGGTTTTATGAGATAATAGATGATATATTTAATTAAGATAAAAAGCATAATTTCTTAAAACAGTTAGTAGAAAGTATGAAAAGGTGGATTTGGGACAGACATTTTGCCTTTTGACAACTTTTTTAGACATCGCGAAGAGCTGGTGGATGGACTTTATATTTTTTAAAGGTATTTGAGTGGAAAGTTCAAATTCGATGTCAAGTTTCAGATGATCTTGCTACACATACAACGTGTGCTGCGTTTTTACTTCTCATAATAATGATAATGACTAAAAACATATAGTTCATAATTTATTGAGGTAAATATATCAATCATGCATGACTGTATTATTAGAGCTTCCTGAAATTCGGTATCAAGCTTCATTGCACATGAAATACCTTCATGCAAATTTATAAATAAACCGTTCAACTCGTTGATTATAGAAATGTAATACCTACGTTGGTATATCATTTGTGAGTATTTACTCACAGTTCGTCTTGTTTACTTTTAGTCAATACCAGCCAAATAAAACTTTAATATGTTATTAATGTCGGCACTTGTTGCTTATATAGCACATAGTTTTAATCTGACAAACAAAATTCGTATTTTCTGTTGATTCATCAATGTGGATTTCTGAACACTACTTGAAGGCAAAGTAAATTGTTTGCCGTCGTAACAATAAGAAATAGCACTCATAGCTAACTATTCCGTAAACGCAACGGTCGTGCTGTTTAGTCCTGCTCAGCATTTCAGTTTTGTTGCTACATGAAGTTAAACGTATTCGAAGCAGTGTCAATGTCCTATTTGGTCAATAACCAGACAGCTGTTGTCCGAATGACTCCTGCTTATAATGATAATAAGTTGAGAAATTATCAGTCGTTTACATCATTATTTTCTACAATTGCTATATCCAAACATTATATTAAGCAAATGAAAATATATCTGATTTCAAATCTATAAAACTGAAAATGTGTCAAAGAGACAACAACCCGACCATAGAACAGACAACAGCAGAGGGTCACCAATAGGTATTCAATGCAACGAGAAACTCCCGCACCCGCAGGCAATGATATCTATCAGATTCAGTGGCAATGAAAAGTATAAAGTTTAAAAAAGGACAGTACGCTGATGTACATGTAAAAATAAAATATTGTTGTATAGATTTTATGCATTGATAATTTCGGTTAATTTGCAATTATGTGTATGCTTCTTAACGTGTCTACTTATTTCGCATCCTTGACTTTAAAAAGTGTCTCTGTTTGAGCTTGATTTAGGTAAATACAGAAAAAGTTAGTATTACACACTAAATTTATAACGTTATTTTCCTTTATTAAACTGCTACAAAAAGCTACACATCGATAAACTGTTTTTTTTTCTAGAGGATTGAAGCTCTTCAGTTAAGTTTGTGAACCTTAACTGTGAATTGGTCATGTTGGTAATCTTCTAAATTTGCTATTCCAAATCACGGTTAACCGCTATCTAATAAAAGAAGCCAATAAAAACTAGTATGTTGTTCAGACACCGACATAATTAACTTATACTCACGACAAGCTAAAACAGATGACCATGGCTATTTCTTTATTAAGATTAAAATGTTCATCAATGATAGAAGTTGGACATCCGACTACGAAAAGGAATACACAATTGAATGTTTAGAAAAAGCATCGCTTCTATTAGTAATAATAGTGTTAGGTACTTACGAAACGTTAACTTGTTTGTACTTTCTTGTATATTATAGTAAGATCTAGCGTTCAAGCTTATACAATATATTATAAAGAAATGAATTGTACAAACATAAATAATTTTGTTGAAACAGTTCATGATACTAGTTTATAAGGATTTGACATATTTGTAAAACTGAGCACTCTATCCTGTTCATGCGTTTTGTATTAATCTATAATATCTAACCTTCTACCAAACCATAAATCCTCAGAAATATTGGAACATATACAGCTTTGTCAATTCATAAACCTAAACAAAAAGATATTTTCAGTTGGTGTTTTTGACAGTTTTGAGAGCATTTGTTTTTGGAGAAAAAGAAATCAAAACTAAACGTATTCACAAAATAGATAATGAAACAAATGCCACCAATAATTTCGTTTAATTCTCTTACTACTCAATCTCTATGATAAGTTATTGTTCAAATATTCTATCTTTCATGTAAAATTTATCGTACTATGAAAAAATCTAGTAATAGATACCGACTTTGTTGCGAAAGTTATCGGACTATAAGATGCATCTTAGTAATATACCAGACCTGTTGCATAAGGTGCTAATTGCCGTATGTGCCAGCAAATAAACTCATCATAGATCATGTAGATACCGGGACTAAATTTTATATATACGCCAGACGTGCGTTTCGTCTACAAAAGACTCATCAGTGACGCTCGAATCCAAAAGAATTATAAAAAAGCCAAATAAAGAACGAAGGTGAAAAGCATTGAGATCCAAAATTCCTTAAAGTGTTGCCAAATACAGCTAAGGTAATCTACGCCTCAGGAAGAAAAAGCCTTAGTATTTCAAAAAATTCAAAATTTTGTAAACAGTTAATTTATAAATATAACAGTATCAATGATAATTCATGTCAGCACAAAATTATTGTATGTCATCCAAGTTTTATTGGTAAAACTCTAACTTATAAAATAAATACAAATGTGGTTTCGAGTGTGTGATTGTTCTGATTAAAAGATATAATTTCATAAACAAACGGTCATTATGGATAAGATGCATGTACTTTTTCTATGTCTATAAAGAATCAATGAAGCTGCAATATTGTTTAACGATCTCGTCCAATTAAGTTTTCTATCAGAAAATTGGTAAGTGATTTCAGGGAAATGAACACTATCGAGTACACTATGATGACAGTCATAACAGTGCTAAAAGTCTAAAACTTAATACCTATATTGGATTGCTATGTGACCAAAATATTCCTGCGCAGAAAACAAGATTGTCAGTACAATATTACTCGCTGCAAGGTCTTTTTGTTATTGATACGTGCCACTGACAGCAACACTATCAAATTAAACCAAATGAATGAACGAAACGGTTGTTGAAGCACCATTATTCATATATTGTTTGACAAACATGTCTATTTTATCAGGCAAAAAAGTTGCAGTAGGCGATATTGCAAGGTTGTGCCTTCAAATGTGTATTACTGCTAATAAACTCCTTGTTAACACAATAGACCAAGACAATGGACAATAAAATCGTTGCTAAATATTTCCACAATGGGCCAATGATATTCAAAACAAGAGAAAGCACATCAAAATTACTAAAAGTTCTCAAGATTTGTCCTTTATCCTCTATATCTATTAAGACATAATAGAATCCGAGCTATGTTTGATGCAAATATAAAATTCAAATTAAGTAAGATGTTTTTTTTAATTCGTAAATGATCGTAAACTGAGCCTAACATATTAACAAAACTAATAATAGCGGATAAATGGGTTAAGATAAGGCTCCAATTGTTAAATTAAATTTACAGAACACTAACATCTAGTTATAAACACTACTACAAAAGAATAAGAAAATAATAATAAAACTTCAAGGTGGTACCTAACACTACAGGGAGATAACTCTGTAAAATCAGCTAAACTTTTTAATTAATTAAGTTGTGTTGTTAAGGGAATTTTAGGCTTTTTAATGATCAAAATTAGTGTTTGTCAAACTGCTATGCACAAAGGATGCACATGTAACCAGTGTAATTTTTTAGATAAATTGGTTGGTTCAAATTTTTTGAAATTTTTATATTTTTGTAAAGAGTCAATCGAAAATAAATACTTTGTCAAAATTTATGAAAATTAAACGAGCCAAATTAATTTTAGTCAAGGTGTTGGGTACCACCTTAAAAGATAAAAATAAAACGAACAGAAAAACAAAAAAAATATTACAATTAAAACTTATTCTCTTGATTTAGTGGAAGCTGGTTTGGTTTTTGCAAAATGTTACAAAAATATTTTTGACGTACAAATTGAGTTTCTTTGGTTGCTTTTTTCTTATGAAAATAGATTTTATTAAATGTGGTTTGTGTCGCGTGTTTGTCATGTTATTTGAACTACATTTGGATATTTTCCTTTTATTATTAACATTCGGTTCTATAGCATGTATAGCTTATTCCTGAACAAATCTTTTTTGGTAAGTTATAGTATTGGTTTTCATTCTGAGAACAAATAAATGAATGGAAACAAAAAGATTACACAGCATCAAACTGATCACTGAAGAAAAGATAAATTTTTTGTTCATTCTTGATAACACCTTTAATCCGAAAGAGACACAAATAAAGGAGAAAATCGGAATTTGAAAAAGTGCATCAAGATAAACCTTAATGGTATTTTTCGGCTGCAGAGGTCAATTGCGATTTTATCAGTTCAACTCTAACAGATGAAATTGAAAACAAGAGACAATTGACAGAGTAAATACCTAGATTAATACAATTTAACTAAGAATAATTCTTGGTGGGATAAAGATCATCTTACCATAACAAGAACACATGTTTGGTTAACTTATATGTTTTGCTTATAATCTTGTAAAACTGTAATACAGCGCGTGTACCTTTTTGAGAGGGTGTTTATCTGCAAAAGTTTAATTGTTGTCTGCATAACAACCAGGGAAATATTTATGTAGCAATAAATGAATAAGAGATGTTTTTAAAGTATATATGTTGTATAAAGGTGACACTGCAAAAAGGAAAAGTTGTTTTAAGAAAATGAACTTATCATATATACGAGGATTAAATTTTGTATTTACCATAGACGCGCGTTTTGACTACAATAGACTCACCAGTGACTCTCGAATTTAAACAAGTTAAAAATGCCGAATAAAGTACGAAGTTAGCTGAAAAGCACTGAGGACCACTGGGTGATCTATTCCTGAAGTAGACAAGCCTTATTATTTCCAAAATTAAAAAGTTTTGTAAAAAGTTAATTCATAAATATTCAATGATAATTCATGTCAGCAAAGAAGTGTTGACTACAGGGCTGGTGTACACCCCGGTGAATTTAAACTCCATCAGAAGTGGCATCAAAGACATTTTGCGTTGCAAAAAGTTCATCTAGAGACAAACAGATAGATTTGACATTTAATTGAATTTAAATAAAGACCAAATGTTGGTTGCAGCAAAACAATAAAAAATACAAACGTGCTGTTATAATTTTACAATCAAACCATAGATTTTAACATGATTAACCAAATGAAACAAACTTGAGATAAAAAAAAAAAGATTGTTATAAGTACATTTTTCTAGCTAATAAACCTGGTTTAATCATCCATTCTATCAATTGTCGTTTGAAATTTTCCACAGAGTCGGAATTCGTTTCTTTTTTCTTTTTTACACAGTTCTCAAACCCAATCAATCACCAGCCCTCATTTTAATGCGATAACGGTTTGAAAGGTTTAATTTATTCTTTTTGACACGCACCTCTAAAAAATGTATGTCACATATCAAGGAGATTATATTAGGTACGAGTACATAGTTATTGTCCTTTGATTTTCGTTATCCACAAATATAGTCCCTAATGTGGACAGTGTGTTACTTGCCAATTTTTGTATACCCCTTTCAAATTTATTTTTGCCTGTTTTATGCCTCAAATAGAAAAACGGGGGATGAAATTACACTGTAAAAAAATTTGGGTCATGAATTTGAGAGTCAAGTAGTGATTTGGTCCAGCTAAAAAGGGTTAAAAATTGATATTATAATTTGTCCCAAAAGTAGTATAACAAACTGTAAAAATATTATTCAGAAAGTGCAAGTGGGATTTTTTAAATTTTCATTTATTGTCTAAAGGAAATGCACTACGAAATAACTGTGGTCTCGGACCATTAGGTTATATTGAATTTTCAACTTATTTAAAAATGTTTTTTTAAAAGTTCTCGATGAAGGAAAATAAAAAAAAAAAAAACTTTACTTTTAATTTGCCCCTTTATCTTGCCCCTCAAATTTTCAATTATAAATTGAACGATATTACACAAGCAATTCACTGAAAGGAGTGAAAAGGAAATTGTGCTATGAAATGAATTTAATATTTCTTCAATATAGGCGTCCAAAATGAATAATATTAATATAATCATTTTTCCTGAAAAATGTCATAGGAACAGTGATATGTATTGAAATCACATATTAGACATTATCAAACCGTCATGAAGTTCATATTTTTGTTTTTAATTTTGATAAAAATTTAACTATAATCATTTTTTCTGAGAAATATAGAAACAGTGATCTGTATTGAAATCCTATATTAGACATTATCAAAACCGTCATGAAGTTCGTATTTTTGTTTTTCTAATAACAAAGAAATAGTTCAAATATGTTTCATATTACTTAGAAAGAAAGTAATTTACGAACAAAACGCACAATTATAAATATATTCAAATATTCAAAAGGAATCAGAAGCCATAATTAAACATTTGTCGAAATTTAATTACTTTACATAATATCATTGTAGTGTAAAAGTACTTTGACTATTTGATAGTCGTGACAGATGTTATCCAGAACAATGTAAAATACATTCATTATTCCATCTAAATTAAATTATCTGATAGTTTATATTCTGCACGTTGAATCCCACCTACGTCAAATAAGTTTTAAAATAGAACGTGAAGGCTTGCTTACCGCGTTTAAAAATTGACGCCTCTCATTTCGATACATCTTAAAACAAACAAAAAGTATTCGCTCTTAAGATTACTAATATATATGAAAGGGAATTTGAAGGGGACACCCTAGGCTGTTATCTCTGATATCTGAACGTTTTAATTGATACTTTTAGTCAATTCACTAAATAAAAAAACTCATCATAGATACCAAGGACTAAAATTTTACACTTACGCCAGACGCACGTCTCGTCTACAAAAGACTCATCAGTGACGCTCGAATCAAAAAAAAGTTTAAAAGGCCAAATAAATTCCGAAGATGAAGAGCATTGAGGACCAAAAATTCCTAAAAGTTTTGCCAAATACAGGTAAGGTAATCTTTTCCTGAGGTAGAAAAAACTATTTTTTTTTTAAATTCAATGTTTTGTTAACAGTTAATATATTATTATGAACATATCAATTATAAATCAAGTCAACACAAGTGTGATAGTGTTTGTATTACATAGTACTCATTAAACAAGATAAAGCACTTTCAACCTAATGAGATTTAGGTTTTATAGGCTTTGTTATTTCAGATATCTTGTCATTCAACGAAAGCTACCAGATTCGATCTGTCCTATTCCAAATAAAGTTAATTTTATATTCTTTATAAATATGTCTACTGTCTTCTGATCGGCTCGCCATCGGACAGTAATGGTGTTTTAAGTTTTATAAAGTAAGATTTATCCTGCAAGAGATCTCGGAAGTTTAATATTGTCGGTTACAAATACAGTTACTTCCTGTTGGATACTTTTGACATACAGAGCTTCACTTTTAATAAAAGTACAAGTTAAAATTCAAATTATACTAGTGAAGGGAAATTAAAAATGTGTGATCAATAACTGATATTCAAATTGTGCCGTTCAATTTCTTGAAATGTTTATAATTTTGGTAACAGGTAAAGGTAAACATTTTGTCAAAATTTATAAAACGTAAACAACCTTAATTAATGTTGGGTTTTGATGTTGTGTTTGTTGTTGTCGTCGGATTTTGTCAAATGTCTTAACGTTTGTAGTTGTAAATCGTATTTTTTCTGTTGTATTCGTGTGTTGTGTTGGGGATAACTACTAATCCAGTTCATTTGGTAAATTTAGTTTTGGATCAACTAAATTTACACGATATATTTGGTTTGCAGTTTTATTAGCAGAAACACCCACAAAGCTAGACAATACAATTAATTTTCTAATTACAACTACAATTTAACAGGTCGGGACCACTACTTTATATGGAAATGCATAAATTAGCATACTTATGTTCTCGCACATGTAATTGTTTATATACATGTGACGCAATTTATTTTTACCTAGGTTTTTGACCAATCCACTAAATGAGTAACAATGCATGATGTACTACTACGTGTTTACAATCAACCGAGAACGCGTGTTATTTACTGAATTCAACACATTTTTTCGTGCAATGCGGGATTCACAATTTCGCTTAGTTTTTCATTTTGTGTATCCTCATTTATATTTCGTGATACAAAGTATTCCTTCCATGCTCAGATTAACGAAGAGTTGTTTCAATGCGAAGAAAAAAGGGTTTGAATTACCCGATATATAGCCATTAATATGTTTGATTATGGCACGCAGATTTCATGTATTCGTCCACCAGACAGCAACGAAACAGCGAAAGACACAATTACGCATGAGACAAACTTACTAGCTATATAGTGTAAAGTAAGCCTTCGATAACAGCCAGTGCTAATATTTACGAATACAGCAATTTCCGTATGAATAATTAAAGGCAAATGTGTGATCCTTGAATTTTGTGTTTGTAAGAAGGCGAAGAAATATTTACATACATGGCAGTGTTAACAAAATCTATAAGTATTTATTTTTGTCACATTTCAGTATATGAGACTTCTAAACTATTCCCTTTGTTTTGAAGGTAGTGAAGTCAGCAACTGTAGTTTCATTTTGTTTTCGCTTTTAACGGGCTCGGACATTTGCCAAACTGATTAAAATCATTACAGTTGATTTCCTAATGCTTGCAAAGTAAAACTTTGGTTGGCTTGCTTTGTGTGAATAGTTGTTTATACAAGCTTTGAAAATAAGATTGACATCTTTAAACAATATATATAGGCATAGTTTAACTTGCATATTTTATATTTGAATTTTATTGGTTGTTATCCTAATATAATTGTACAATATACAAACAAAGCAAGCAGGCTAACCAAAGCTTTGCTCTACATGCATTAGGAAATAAGCTGTAATGATGTTATCCATATGTATGTGCGACGAGGTGGAAAGTTTGATATGTTTTGTGAAATTGCAGCGTTGGATCTAATATAACAAAGAAGATGTGGTATGATTGCCAATGGGACAACTGTCGACAAGAGACCAAAATGACAAAGAAATTAACATTTATAGGTCACCCTTCAGCCTTCAACAATGAGCAAAGCCCATACCAACTAGTAAGCTATAAAAGGACCCGATATGACAATGTAAAACAATTCAAACGAGAAAACTAACGGCCTTAATTTTATAAAAATAAATGATCGAAAAACAAATATGTAACACATAAACAAACGACAACCACTGAAATACAAGCTCCTATATATACAAACCTATATACGTTTTTTATTTATAAGATAGATTTCTTCTCCTTTTATTTTTTATATTGGCCCGGTTTTTTTGGGGTTTTTTTTGGGGGGGTTTTTTGTTTGGATTGTTTTACACAAGTAATTTTTGGGTCATTTATAGCGTTCCTTTCGGCATTGAACCTATGACTGCTTACTTTACTAGATTATGTCTTTTTTGGAAAGATGTCTCATTTGGCACTTATTCCTCATCTTATTTCTATATACAAAGCACGTTTTAGAAGAAAAAAATAATAGGTATTATGGCACCCACTGTGATCCAGAGGTTTTAAATATTGGAGATATTTCACATACGTCAACATGACAGCAGCCGAACGATAAAAAACCTCTGAGGTATATTTTGTGATAAAATTAGCAACAAACAGACTTTATCGATGGATGAAGTTATACAAAATGTATTGAGCTATATACTGTACCCGCTCAGTGGCATATCCAAGGGGGGGTTCGGGGTTGGACCCCCATTTTTTTGAATGATCAATGCATTTGAATGGGGACATGTAGTTGGAACCCCCCTTTTTATCCTGGGTTAGAACTCCTCTTTTTAAAATAGCTGGATCCGCCCTGCCGCTTTCATAACACTTATTTTAAGCATACTGAATATTGATGTTCTTACTTTCAGTTCAGGTCCTGATAAAAATTTTACACATCCAGTACAGAAAGAAATATTTCTGATAAATGAACGTTTTCGTGTTTTTCTAGGCAGAAATGATTTTGGAATGACATTATACAGGTATAAAAGAGCTAAAAAAATGTCATAGTGGACAGTGGTATTTTATCTGAAATTTCACTGTTTCAGTTCGTAAAATTATTGCACAGGTACAATGCATAACAATGGAAAAAAAAGCTGTTCAACAACTTTAACAAGGCGAAAAAGAAAGTCGAATACTGAAGCCCGTAAACTATACTTTTTTAATCTGAGCATGCAAATTGACGATTATGTTGTATATTTTACAATAATCACATTCACAGAACAAAAACATATATTTTGAGAATCCCAGACGCTATATTATTTGACAGTTCTTCCACTAATTCCAAATGTTTTCCGGTTGTAGTAAACTTGTAGTAGCCCACAATGCATTGTAGGTCATTGAGTCGATTAGTCAGTTTACCTTGTGTATGGGAAATTACTATGCCAATATATTCTGACGTAAAGAAATCTAGAGTTCTCGACCTGTTTAATGTCAATTAGTATTATAATGTTCACTGTTTTTAATACAAGTTAGATAAGTCATACAAATCTACTCTTGAATTTCATCCAAATTCTTTCTTAATTTTCGGAACACGTTTTAGAAATTTATATGTGACGTCACTTTGGCCGTTGCATTGACAATGGCTAACAGGGCTGTGATTCTGTAATGTATTCGTCTTTATTCTATAGCTAGTCACCACTTCAGTTTAATCATAAAATTTACTGTTTGCAAAACTATGTATTATTCTTGATACTAACATGAATAAAGATGCTTTTGTCCAAGACGGATAACCCTGTCTTTTTGAACTTTTTGAACTTTTGGTCCTCGGCGATCTTCAACTTTGTAGTTGTTATGGATTTCAAACATCTGAGCATAGTGTTGTGTGGACGTAGCGCGCGTCTGGCGTATAAAAATATTTTTTAACCAGTTACCTTTTAATGGTTATTATTCGTTTGTTTCTCTGTACTATATTTTCTCCCATTTATCTGTTTATTTATTGTAACCCTGTCGTGTAGTGTTGTCATTTTAATGTTATAATTAACACTGCCATTAAAGCGGGAGGTTTTGCATGCCAAAAAACCAAGTTAAACCCACCATTTTTCATAAAATGCCCTGTACCAAGTCAGAAAAATTACTATTGTTACACTATAGTTCGTTTATGTGTGTGTTACATTTCGGTGTTGTGTCTCTGTTTTGTCGTAGTTCTCTTATATTTGATACGTTTCCTTCACTTTTAGTTTGTAAACCGGATTTTTTTCTCTATCAATTTATGTATTTTGAACAGCGGTATACTACTGTTGCCTTTATTTAGTCAAAGTTATGAAAACCTCTTAAAAGATTTTGATATTCAACAAGTTATTCCTTGGAGATCTTTAGTAATATATCTATTTTTTCCTTTGGTTTCTTTTAGTATAAAATATCGAGGACAAAAAACTTAGCATGCTTAGTAACTAGATATATTTTCTTTTTCTGTAACTCAAGTACTAATACATGTATACTATAAAAATGAAACTTAACAACAATCAGCTTTCACTATATACATGATATATACCAGTCATATCATAACTATTCATATTCAAGAAGGTTATATGAAATTATATACATGTATAACATATATAATTTACATTAAAAGCACAATATATTATTACATGTATTAGAATGTATAAAATGTGGATTTTGGGAAAGGCATTTTGCATTTTGACAATTTTTTTAGACATCGCGAAGAACTTATGGATGGATTCTTTATCTTACAAAAGTATTGGAGTGGAAAGTTCAAATTCGATGTCAAGTGTCATATGATCTGGTTACATGTACAACTTGTGCTGTGTTTTTACTTCATGATATAACATAGATATAAAAAAATATATGTAGTTCATAATATATTGAAGTAAACATACCAGTCATGTATGCATGACTGTATTTGAATTTGTTTTCAAAGACTACAAATTAGAGCTTCCTGCAATTCAGGATCGAGCTTAATTGAATATGAAATACCTTTATG
The DNA here is from genome assembly GCA_037788925.1 of Mytilus galloprovincialis. NCBI lineage: Eukaryota > Metazoa > Mollusca > Bivalvia > Mytilida > Mytilidae > Mytilus > Mytilus galloprovincialis. The sequence goes on along the minus strand of CM075333.1, from coordinate 38,976,203 downwards.
CACATTTATAAATCAACCGTTCAACTCGTTGTTTATAGCAACGTAATACCTATGGTGGGGTATAATTTGTGAGTATTTACTCACAGTCCGTCTTGTTTACTCTTAGTAAATACGAGCTGAATTAAACTTAAAGATTTTATGAATATCGGCACGTGTTGCTTATACACAGCTACTTTTGCTTAGGTACTATTTCTGTAATAAAAATATGTAGTACTGGAAATTTACTTTTAATATTTAGTACTATTTCTTTACTTTAAAATTATTGTAATATTTAGGTACTTGTATTTTACAGTACTTGATTTGTACTAAATATTTTGGTACAGAAATAATACAATATTCCATTTTTGAAAATGATAATTTTAAGAGATTTGAAATAGAAAAACTTTCAAAATGCTGAAAATGTGACGGTAGCAACCAAAAATCTTTAGTACCTAAATTTCAAGTACAAATTAAGTACTGTAAAATACAGGTACCTAAATATTACAATTATTTTACAGTAACAAAATAGTACTGAATATTAAAAGTAATTTTCCAGTACTACAGATTTTTAGTACAGAAATAGTACCTATGCAAAAGTAGCTGTGTATAGCACAGAGTTGTAAACTGATAAAAAAAAAAAGCCGTATTTGCTGATGAATCATGTGTGTGGATTTATGAACGCTACTTGAAGGCAAAGTAAATTTGTTGCCTTCGTAACAACAAGAAATAACACTCATAACTAGATATGACGTTAACTCAATGGTAGTTCTGTTAATGCAGCTAGGCATGCTCAACATTTCAGTTATGTTGCTCTATGAAGATAAATGTATTCGAAGCTGTGTCAATGTCCTATTCGGTCAATAGCCAGACAGTTTTTTTCCGAATGACTTCTGCATAATGATAATAAATTGAGAAATTATTAGTCTTTTACATCATTATATATTATTTTCTACAATTGCTATATCCAAACATTATACTAAGCAAAGAAAAATATATGTGACTTCAGATAATTGCTTTTCTGGATCTATGTGATTATGTGGTAATGAAACAAAAAGTTCGAAGAAAAACAGAACGGTGATGAACAGGAAACATTTTTTTAAAGTATGGGACCTTTATCTATTTAATTTTAAAGAATTATGCATTGATATATCTACTATTCTTATAACTCCGTCTATGCCCATTAACGTTTCGACTTATTCTTCAATTTTGTCTTTGAAATGTTTATTGATTTGAGCTCGTTTAAAGTAAATCCAGAGAGTGATTTGGACACACTACATTTACAACGTTATTTTGCTTTGTTGCACTGTGACAAAAAGTAACAAACCACTCAATTTTGTTTTTTTTCTAGAGGATGGCAGCTCTTCAGTTAAGTTTGTTAACTTTAACTGGGAATTGGCTATGTTGGTAATCTACAAAATTTGTTATTCCAAATCACGGTTAACCACTATCTAATAAAAGAAGCCAATAAGATAGAATATGTTATTCAGACATCGGCTTAATTGACTTATATTATACACGCTAAAAACAGATGACCATGGCTACTTCTTTTTTAGATTAAAATGTTCATCAGTGATGAGAGGTTTGTCAATTGGACAACTTACTACGGAAAGAGTACAAATTTGAATGTTAAGAAAAGACAGCGTTTTACTTTATATTATATTTTTGTTAGATCTAACTTTTAGGCTTATAAAATGGATTACAGCGGTATACTACTGTTGCCTTTATTTATTAAAATAGAAACAAGCTGTACAAACATTAATAGTTTTGTTGAAACTGTTCATGATAATACTTCATAAGGATTTTGATACCATATTTGTGAAACTTTTCCAAATCATGACTGGTCTATCATGTAATAGGTTTTGCTTGAATCTTTATATGAAAGCTTCTTCCAAACCAATAATCCTTAAATTTTGGTACACATACAGCTTCATAAACTAAAAAAACGTAAATAAACGGTTTTTTTTTATAAATGATCTAATTACCAGTTTTATTTGCATTTTCCATCCATGAAAAGAATCCAAAAAAAGGTATTCGCAAGCGTTTCTCTCTTCTATAACGAAATATCATAAGTACATTAACCTAGAAAATACATGTACACAATACATAGATAGACTCTATGGATCAGACATACTTTAAAAAGATCAATCTACTGGTAATAGTTTTAAGTCACACTCCGTTTTTGATTTTGTGCAACTCAATATTTTTTAATTTAAAATGGATTTACTATTTCACACGTTGATTGCTTCTTGTCTTTATGTATTTTCTAAAAAACATAAATAATAAATCGAGTTCAAAAAGAAATACGGTACCATCAGATCAACACACTGATCATATTAGGCTTTGACCTCGCGCATCTGTGGCAGTAAAACTAGTACTGTTTATGTTATAACATTAGTTACTACATTCTGAACTATTTCAACATAAAGAAAACGTAGAATAGAATTTTAAAAAAAAACAGTGAGGGAATAGTAAGTAATTTCATTAAATACATATATGAAAATGAAAATCCCCTATGATGCTTCTTTTTTAATCAAGAAACAATTAACTGTGTGGTGTTATAATATATTTTAGTACAAAACTTTATTGTTTCAACAGGAAATTGACCCCGTCAAGATCTATAAGTCATGTTTGTTTTATATGTTTTCTAATTAGATTTGTAGTCAATAGGAAACCTTTTGTTAACGTGTTCTTAAAATATTGCAAGTATATCCTGGTTAAAACATGACACGTACTTTTTGTACTGCATCAAATCACGAGCAAACAAGATGCTTTTGTAATCCTATAAAATGATCCCTGTTTTATGGAAATCTGTTCTTTAAAACAGTTTGTATGATTTTAGTGTTTTGCAATGAATAATAGTGAACAAAGCAAATGATACTAAATCAGTTAAATATTTTTAAAAAGAAAAGCTTAATATATTAGGGATTTGTCAAATTGTCTTAACACAATGTACAACATAAATAAAATTACATTTACTCACAAACTTAACATAAAATCCCTTCGAACTTTTATTCAGTTTGTAAATTAAGTTTACACATTGATAACCTCTATAAAAATTGTCTTTATTTCTATAATATATATTTGTTATTTGTACTAAATTGTGTATTCCTAGCGCTTATCAGACGTAAGGTGCATTTTATTTAGATTAAACATTACATATGAAGTAATAAAAACGTCTCATCTTATAATTTGAAATTCGAGCTTGACTTTTTTATCATATTATAATGGTCAATACAGAAAGAAACGTTGACGACGTCATGGTCACATCACAATTATGTCTATGAGCTGATAAACAAAACAACGTCAGCCTTAGCAATCAGAAGACGCGTTACATCCAAAATTATCCTCTGAGTTCAGTATTTTTGTGATTTTACTTTATACTTCAAATTTATTTGTTCAGTATATGTTCAATTGTGTTTAGTAATATGTCTTTTGATTAAGTTAACACATTTCGATTGATATTTTATAGTGTTAGTGTCATTCTTATGTTGTTATCTCACACATAAGATGTAGGAAAGGGTAAAAACTACTACCTATTGTAGTGTTCAGTGTTCGGTACTACATGTATGTCATCCAAGTTTTATTAGTAAAGCTTTCAATTATGACCACATATTGAATCGTTACCGAGTGTGTGGTGTTTTTTTTTTTTTTAATAAACTGACGCAAAGTGATTTAAGAGATATGTAAACTATCGACTTACTTCACTATGATAACAGTCATAACAGTGCTAAAAGCCTAAAGCTTTCATACTTATATTTGGTTGCTAAGTGACTAAAGTATACCTGCACAGAAAACAAGAATGTCGGTACAATATTACTCGCTTCAAGGAGTTGCTTTGTAATTGACACGTGCCACTGACAGGAAAATTTTACAATTAAACCCAATAAATGAACGAATCGGTTATTGAAGCACCATTCTTCATGTATTATTACTCACTTTACAAACATGTCTGTGTTATCTGGCAATAAAGGTGCAGTAGTCACTATGTGACAGTATTGCACGTCTGTCAAGGTTGTGAATTAATATGTTTATCGCTGGTTATTAACTTCTTGATAACATAATAGTAACAAACAGAAGACAACAAAATTGTTGCTAAATATTTCAACAATAAGTCTAAATATTCATAACAGGTTCGTTTGCATTCCTATAGATATCACATGAAATTAACTTAAAACTTAAACATGTTAAAGTTCTCATTATTTGTCATAGGCCTGTATCCACCATAGAAGTTTAATGCTGATTTAAGTGCCCTCTGTACAAACGTGCATCAGTTTTGAAAGATTAAATTTATTAACACATATAATAACTAAGAAAATAAAAGTGACACAAATTTTTTCAGATCATCAGGCACAGTTCATCGATAACATATTGAATGCAATGATGTAAAAAATCAAAAGACAAATACATATGAAGAGTGAACATTGTTATTCAAATCATTTTTCATTTGTTGTTTATGGAAAAAAGTTCTTTTATTTGTTGCCTTGCAAAGTTTTGATAGATTTAAGAGGTAATTGAGAAACAGCTTGTGGGATATTTTTGTTTTATTTGTGCAGTAATAAAGCAAGTTTGTTTTTCTTGAAAACTAAAGCATTTCAAATAATCATGAACATATTTCGAATCAATTTATATATATGTTGATCTTATATGAATATAGTCTAAGAGGAACTTTGCTGTAAATAATTGTTAATCGAAATTTTGGCATTTATCTTTAAAAGTAAAGTGTATTCTTGGCCACCGCTTTCTTTGCTTGTTATACGATGGGAGTTCTTTTTTTTTCATGTGCATTTTCCCAGAAAAATGAGACTTTAATAATATAAATAATGTTGGTTGCCTTTAGTTACTTACCTGGACATCATGGAAGTTTATATAAGAAGTGATAATAAATAAAGTATGCTTAAGATTAAAAAAAAACGAAGGTAACTTGATCTTTATACAACAAACTCAGATTCGGTCTGTTACTGTGATGACAGTACAAAAGAAGAACTCCACAAGTTACTTGTAACATCATTATTGTTCAGTGATAGTATATCGACAGAATTTGTTTAAGGTTTTTGAATGGAGAAAATATACAGTGATTGAAAACTGTATACTTCCTTTGAAAATTAAAATACACACACACACACACACACACACAAACAAAACAACGCCTTAGTGGTTTTTGCAAAATAACGAATACTAATCGTCATAAAATAGATACCCGATCAGTTCATTTAAATAAAAATGACATTGTTTATTTGTTGATTCTATGCTCACCATGCAGCATCAGAAGTGAAAACAAAGACTGGCTAGTCGGCTTGCATACAAAGTAATACTGCTATAAATGTCAAATGTCTTGAACTCCTGAAGTACCCCGTAAAATAACTGCATCAACGGGTCGATCAAGTACTACTTATTATACAGAATTCTTTATATTCTACATTTACTTAATTTTTTTCAGACAGCATGGCCAAATTGCCACTGGATGTTAAACACAATTTAATTTAAATATTCTCACTGTTATAGTATTGTTTATATTACGAAATAACATTGAAATCAAATCTTTATAGGCTGCAGCTCTAGGGAGCCTAGTACAACTAATTTCATTGTTAATATTCATGAAATGAATGGAGTACATAAAGCACATATTTAAAGGTTTTTTTCCCTCATGAGACTTGCCTGTATTTGACCTTATCAAAATAAAACTGTCAAGAAATGGCAAGGTTATGAACAAGCCTGGCCTACTTTTTTAAAGTCCAATCAATGTTATAAAGGTAACGTAATACGATTGAGTTTCTATACATGTTTGATTAAGTGCATTCAGCGAGATATTTATTGTACAGAAGCTGAAGCAACCATGAAACCAATGAAATGATATCAGGCAGTGTCATCAAGTCTCAAGTTTATTCTATGTTCAGACATGTCTATTAATATTAGATAGTTCTATCAGTCTGCGAGAAGATAAAAATGCCAAATAAAGTTGTCAGTTTGTCGAATGCATTTCCTATAAGAATGGTGTTAAGTGATAGCAACATTTTGTCGCGACTGGTTTTTGCAATAACCTAAATGAAAAAAAGTAATGATATGACATCTAAATTTTTACTTAATTAAGATTTTCCCTTTAAGTATTGTTGTTACATCTTGGAGTAATTCATATTACTTTATTTCCATTAAAGACGTATATTTTTTCCTTCTTTTTAATGATATTCTCATCAAATGAATACAGAATATTAGTACATTTATTATAAAACAAAACTATAGATAAAAATGTTGTCAAATAAATAAACGCAAAAGTAGTATACCGCTGTTCGAGATTAAAGCTTGATATGTATAACTTCATAAGATCAACCGAGAATTTCTCCGTTAATGACGTTCAAGAAAATCTCTGATTTTCTCGAATTTGAATTAAACTTAGCTAATACTAGTATAACTGAGATAATCCGCAATTTAAGATGATAAATTTCCAGCTTCAGTTTGATATAATAGAACTTTTTAATTAAAGTGGCTGCGGTGTACTATAAAACTCCTGATGACCTGTATCATTTTCAGTAGTTTTCGACATTTGTTAAAAAAAAATTAAATTATTTACATTATTTCAACATTGCCTAATTCAACTTTTGTAAGTAAAACAATGTAATATTTTACTTCAAAACCTCCCCTATCTTATCTGGGTAGTCTCAGCTCATCGCGATGCATTGAGAATAGGATATAGATGTAACATTTTACTTGAAAACTATTAGGTAATATTCCCAACCATTTCAAACAACAAAAAAAGACAAAAACTCGTTAAAACTCGTAGAGTAAAGTTCTCTTAACATTTCCATACAGTGTCACTCGTCATGTGATGGAATACAAAACAAAACTAGATAAATATTCCAAATTATATTATGATTTTATCGTGTGTAGATAAACAGAACATTAATTGTAAAAAAACGTAATATGTTACCGGATATCTGTTTTTTTTTTTTATTTACATTATCACAACATAGATATTAAAACTGTACTTTGGTTGATTGCCATTATGGTAATTAAGGCAGTTATAAGTCAATGAGAACAAATCTAAAGGTTAACAATCAACTTAATGTCTACGATTATATATATACGGTTAGGTCACCATGATAATGGGCTTATTTGACATCAACTGGGAATCGAAAACGTATGGAATGACATAATTTCGTTGGCACAAATACTTCTGACCATTAAATAAATTACATCAGTTTATTTTTCCTTATCGGCATAGGAACATGTTTAACGAATAAAATTGAGAAAGGAAATGGGGAATGTGTCAAAGCGACAACAATCCGACCATTGAGCAGACAACAGCCGAAGGCCACCAATGGGTCTTCAATGTAGCGAGAAACTCCCGTACCCACAGGCGTCCTTCAGCGAGCCCCTTAAAAAATATTTATACTAGTACAGTGATAATGGACGTCATTCTAAACTCCGAATTATACACAAGAAACTAAAACTAAAAATCATACAAGACTTACAAAGGCCAGAGGCTCCTGACTTGGGACAGGCGCAAAATTGCGGCGGGGTTTACATTTGTGCTTTAAACTGCTTAGTTATTTTCGTTATATGGTCAAGCTCGACACTATTGCTGCCTCTCAAATACGCAATTTAAAAAAATTACCAAAGAGTTAGAATGTTGATGTTTGTGTTTGCACAGTACTGACAAAAAATTGAATACAACACGTTTAATAATTTCTTTCGTCCGAAGCGCTTTTCTGGATTTACCTTCATCAGGAACGCTCTACGCCAAACATATGAAATCCGAAGATGTATAAGTATCGAAACCGTTGAAGAGCTATATGTCGAAAATACCTAAAATAAATAGCCAAATTCCTCTAAAGCCAACTTTGCCTAAGGGAGTTGAAACCTAAGTTACTTAATAATTTCAAAATTTATAAACGGAACTGACTAGTCAATTATTTCTATTTGAATTGTATGTTTTTGTTTATGTTGTCTTGTCTGGAACAAAGTGTATCGCTCACAGTCCTGTCAAACATGGACCCATTCACAATGTAATTTTCAAGCAAGAACAGTTCTTGTCTTTTACTTTCAATAACGGTTCGGTTTATTGTTTAATTGTGCATAGGTTTGTGTTTATTCTGCATGCTGCAAACTAAAGAAAGACATATGTTAAGATGAAACGGGATTCAAGGTAATTCTTTTCTTTAGTTGAGTACGATATATTGATTTAAAACGTGCTATTTTTTCTGTATTCCCATGCCAAATTCAATTTCTATATACTTTCTGTATTGTCCTTCATAGTTTCTTGAAAGAAAACAGTATTGTTTTGAATAGGTCCATTTTAAAAGAGGGACGAAAGATACCTGCGGGACAGTCAAACTCATAAATCGAAAATAAACTGACAACGCCATGGCTAGAAATGAAAAAGACAAACAGACAAACAATAGTACACATGACACAACATGGAAAACTAAAGAATAAGCAACACGAACCCCACCAAAAACTAGGGGTGATCTCAGGTGCTCCGAAAGGGTAAGCAGATCCTGCATCACATGTGGCACCCGTCGTGCTGCTCATGTTATTACAAATTCGGTAAATAGTCTAATGCGGTAGGTCACATTCATGAAAGGGAAGGGAATTGTAGTTACAACGTACGAACTTTAAATTATCTGGTTAAAATTGTGAGAATTTTTTTTTACACCATTTACTCATTTTATCTTCCACCATATGCATAATATGCCTTGCGATTTTACACATTCACTAAATTTTGTTAAATATCATTTGAAAATAATACAGATTCATGCAATATTGGTTACGGGATCTTCCGTTTAGAATTTTCCTCAGAGTTATGTTTTTTGTTGTTTTTTGTTACATTTTACATGGTTTTTCTTCTGTTACAGTTTTCATCCGAAAGATTGTAGACTTATGATAGACTGCAGTCATAATTGCTAAACTGATGTCCTGTCATCTGGATTTTTATTTCGTATTTTGTTTTTGACAAACCAAAAGCATATAGGTTTGTAAATTAATTTATTGTATGATTATTATACAATTATAGCCTTTGTATGAAGTCGATACTAGGATATATTGACCCGAAAGAAGTATATTGACGGAGGACGAAGTGAGAGGTCGATATACTTCTTTGGGTCGATATATCCTGTATTGACCTCAATAATAGGCTATAATTGTGATATTATTAATTTCCGAACATATCTTTATCAAAATCGTCATTTAATTTTGTTGGAATTTCATAAATATCATATTGTCTCCAAGACGATAACAAAATACTAGTTGTTATTTCATTGAATTTTTTTTTAATATTTTTTTATACATCTTATATATTTGAATATTATTTTTCTTCAACGAAGATATTTTTTTTATAAAACTTTTAACATTATTATGAAATTCATTACATGACGTCACAAAGTATTTCGGTTTTAAGATATTATAAAATTAACTGTGCAATATGCTTTTTGCTGTGCAATATGCTTTTTGCTATCCGCCGTTTTCTCTCCACCTTCGATAATATATATATAGTTTAACATGTGACTTTCCCTAAACGAATCAAATAAGTTAAAACTAATATTAGTACGTTTATTCAATTTTAACACTAGTTTGTCTACAAACACTTTATAGAATACGCTTCATAAGATATATTCTAAAAAATTAATGTAACTTTTTTAATAGTGTCATTCTCATACTTCGACGACGAAATATAACCACCTACTTATATAAGTCAGACAATTACATATAGGTTTATTATCTAGAAATAATTGGTAAACATATACACGTGTGGTATCATTAAAAGTTCTCAACTTAATGCAGATATACAAAATTGTCAGTCGCAATGAAGCCGAACGGACTACTGCGAGCAAGCAAAGCTCATTGTCCATAACCTCATAATAAGTTATGTCGACCAGACTCGAGATTTGTCTACAAAAGATACATCGATATCAGTGATGAGTGACGTGCAAAACAAAAAAAATTCAAAAGAACAAATACGAAGTTGAAAGGCAGTTGAGGACCAAAAACTCTCAAAGGTTTGCCAGATACAGTTGAGGAAATCTATTCCGTCAAGTTTATGTTATCATAAGGAATTAAGAATCTAGTTCGGTACAATTAGACAATTTACAATTAAAATACTTAATCGATTTACATCTCAATGTTTAGCTCTGTTCGTAGCCCGGACAATCTATTTTTAATACCTCCCGCTGATCTTCGATGGCTGGCGTGAGGAAGAGACGAGTAAATGAGTTGTTTAGGTAATCTATTTGACGGATGATACATTTTGAGAGGTTTAGTAAATGTTGCATCTGGAGTGTATATAAATTAACTCGTCATAAACACCAGGATTAAGTTTTTGTTCGCCAAACGCGCGTTTCTTCCGTCGACAAAAAGGTGAAAAGATTAAATTATATAAAACATATTGTACTGTACTCAAAACGATGTATCGTATATAGGTAAAGTCATTTTTATATGAAAAGATATCTTAATGATCAAGGGTACATTTTGATAAAACGTTACAACAGGGGTTAAAGTTAGTTTTTAAAAAGATATGTTTTAATAACAGAGCCAATTTTTGCCGTACGACAAATTATAATTTCAAATAGGCATCAATCTATATAATTTTATGTTTGAAAAATTCAGAATTTGATTTGTGCATGACTAGCTCTGTCTTGTAAATAAATTAATAAAAATTAACGAAATTGTTTATCTTGCGTCTTTTTCGTGTCTATTATAATAATATGACTTATTTTTATGAATTCCAATAATACTTTATTACTACATGTAGTCAGTGCAATCACAGATGCGTTCAACCTAACAATGTTTCGATTAGCATGATATTCGATCTTTCATTAAATGTTGACTAGACGATATTTATTTTCCCATATTCATTATAATAATGGAGTTATTTGATTATTTAATTGAATGCAATAGGATGTAACCATTTTTATCGTACTAGTTATTTTCAAAATAACTCAACGTAATTCAAAATAATGAAAACTCCTCCGTAATGTTTACTTTTTATATTCTGTCTATGAATTAAATGTCTATTTTTCTCTTTTTATCGTTAATTACGTTATTATAGGAAAATTAAACAGTTAATTACACAAGCAAACTTACCTAAAGATAGTATGTCAATTGAATACTCGTTAACTTACATCATTTCTGTTTGGTGAAACATATAATACCCTCTATTTATATTTGTCGGAAAAAGACCAAATTTGTAATCACATTTTACAAAAGATAACAATTGTCACGTTTAAGATTTTATAAGGTAACAAAGTTTTCAAAATTAGATACAAATGTAGGAGAAAATAAAATGTAATGACACGCTATTCACTAATCAAGCAGTACATTATCGTAATCCAGGGATTTTAAATAGATGATAGGATGGATGCAGTTGTATAACATGCATAACGTTTTCGTTTGTAAACAAATAAAATGCATATTTTATTTTTGATTTCATTTGCATTGCTTTAAGATGTCCTCGTATGCTTTTAATGTAGAGTTTAGCATATAATTACACCTTATGTAAGAATCCTGGGTTTTGATAGGTTAATAGCCAGTGTATTTTTCACCAATTTACTGTTATCAAATGAATATCGTTCATTTTTAACTCCGCCGGGGTATATGCAAAAACGATATTCCCTTTTTACCCTCTCTGCCGTGGTATTTGCAAAAAAATACTCTATCCGACTGGACACTTGTAACGTCACAATCATCAATGCGTTTTTGAACGTGAACATTCGGTGTTATTAAACAGATATAGCATGTTCTTGAGGGGTATTTGCAAAAAATACCAGTCTTGTTGAGAATGAATTTCTACAAATAAAGGTAACGACCCGCCTACAACAATTGGCTAAAACCCATTATGTTCAGTAAGCTATGAAAGTCTTTGAAATTACAAAATGTAAGACACTTCAAACAACATAAAACAATTGCCTGATTTATGTAGATTTCAATGAAAGAATATTAAATACGGTAGACAGAAACAAATGAAGTGTATTCAAAGAATCATATTATTTGACATCAGGATTGCATGTCTAATTTTTAGTTTTTAGTTCACCTTTTAGTTTTGAAATGTAGGAAATATACCAGCGATACATGCAAGAGTTTTTGAAAATAAAACATTTTGTCATTTACGATAACATAGAAAAGAAATTATCTTTGTCTTCGACATAAAATTTAACAAGATAAAATAAAGTCATTAAACAAATGACAAGCATTTGGGAAAAACTAAAATGCGCATTACTTCGTTCAATGTATTATTCTAAAAATGATGGCTTTAATCTAGGATATTATTGCACCATTTATCATAGGATATTATTACTTTCACCCGGAAAATATTGTTGCTTTGACATTTGATTTATACCTTGGAAATTATTCTGTCTTTCAACTTGTATGGTGTGCTTGCTTTCACCTTTGATATTATTCAGGGTTACACTTTGACCAGTTCATTGAACAGTTATCGTTCGTTGTTTGTTTTACAGTTTACATGTGAACGTTGTTTGCTTTAATTATCACGAAAGGCCAAGTCCTGGAGGAATACTAGTACATTCATTGGAAGACTTATTTCTTTTAACACGAATGACGTTTAAAGAAAAATCCTCTTCTAATTGATATGAAGACAACTAATCTCTTAGAGACAGCTGTTATTTGTTATTTTGTATGGCCATGAACAAAGATAAACAGTATGACTGTTTGAATGACAGCATACTCAGTATCCCAATCTATTTTAATAGACATTTCCTTTATCTTTAAAAGAAGGAATTGAAGTAATTGAAGGCACTTAACTAAATTGTGTTAATCATATCATTGTATATACCTATAAATTTGGCGTACAATTGTATCTTTAAAAAACAGCTTTTTGTTGTTGTTGTGGTTAAAATGAAAATATTAGTCTCAATTTGATTGATGAACACCTTTTTAAAGAGATATCATACGAATCATTAAGTGTTTTTCTTGACCTAACCATTTTATAGCCATGTTTGTGCAACGTTTAGGAGTATAATGTACCTATATGAAGAAGAAAAAAAGATTTTAATCAGACCAGCCAAAGCCGTATTTTCGCTTGAGTGCCTTTAAATAATATATTTAATTAAAATTTTATTTCGATCAACATAACATTTTAATCCCTTTAACCATGTTTAAGAGGATAATCGACTACTGGTGAACAGGATTCATTTAGAAACCGCCTTTAACCAACAACGATTTCGACCCTGTTTTTGGTAAATTGAATGTTATATGTAAAAATAGGTGTTTTATTACTAATGATTCTATCCACCATAGATAAAAATTAAACTGGTACATAGCACTACTCGGAGATAACTCAACTGAACGTTTTAATTACGTTATCTTGTTAAGAAAATTTGAAGCTTCTCAAATATTAGAATAAGTGTTTTTCAGACTGCTATATATCCAACAATTTTTTTTCCCGATAATGTGTCTGATTTTAATTTTTAGAATTTTTTTCAAAGGGTCAAAATAAATATGTTGTCAAAATGTAATGAAAATTAAACGAGCCGAATTAATTAGATGTTATTTAAAGAGGGTATCTCAATTATAACTAGTCTAATTTACATTGAGCCCCTCAAACAAAATACATGCATACAGTTAACATTCATACATTCATACATTAAAATACAATATATCTTACAATATATATTACTAGTATATACAAAATTCTATTATTCAAATATACAAATGATAATAAATGGCAGTATTTGATAAAGTTTTGTTAAAGGTTTCTTAAATAATTCCACATTACGACATTTTTTTATATCGAGTGGTAAATTATTCCATATTTTGGTACCACCTGAATCAGATTTACGCAACTATAGGTAATAATGCGGTCTAAACCAACTAGCACCAATACAGTATGGTATGGTGCTATACAATGCGGCGCCATTTTTTTTTTTATTTAACTAGATTGATTGATTGCTGGTTTGCTTTACGCCGCATTAGCACAAAAAGGCTATATCGCGGCGATATTTAACTAGAAAAACATTACTTGGTTTATAAGCAAAACAATAAATAAATAGCAAATATATATGTATGATGGCGAGAAACCAACGACAACCACCGAATTACAGGTTCCTAAATTTTGGCCTATCCTAAGTCAGGAACCTGACCAATAATGCCGATTTAAATTCACAATACTAGTGACCTTAAATTTTAAGTTAATTTATTAAACTGTAATTTAGTTGAGAGCGTCATATGCTATCAATATATTTGATTGATAGTCACTTTACTACGTTCAGTGCATCATAAGTATACTGCACAGCATGTGGAGGTACCTCAAGAATATATATATATATAAAGGGATATTTATTAACTATTCAATGAATTCGAACAATTATATTTCAAACATGCTCTTTGAGTTTATGAATGCTACTGGCTTTAAACAAAAACGCACCGTTCGTTGCAAAGTCTTAGATTGTGCAACAATTACAAAGATGTTAACGCTTCAAATAATAAGTGCAAGTTAATTTCCATTTTGAAATAAATCTATTTATTAACATCCTCATAATCATGAATTCTTAATCAAATACCCGCATGGTAAATTTGAAATTCAAAGACGTTTAGGATAATCTATTCATCTGCTTGATAAACTATTTGATTTTCAATATATTGAGCCAAAGCAAACTTCAATTTGCCAGATAATACAACATACTTGTAACGCAAGATTTAATATTGAAACTTTACATGTCTAAGGATAAACACGTAATAACATTTCTAAACAACAACTTGTGATAGTCCAATGAGTGACCCTTACTTTAACCATAACAACAGGTGAAGATAGATCTTCTAGTGCTCAACCTTTTCCCTTTCTATTTTAATCAGTTGACATAACATTTAAAATGTGAAAGACATGTCATAAATTTGCCATTGATCGTTTTAAGCCATATCTTGAATGTTGTAGTTTTTTTTTTTTTTTGGTCTTTTTGGAGTGATTGAATTGAAAATACGGTACATATCAATTGATCTTATGTAAACATGATACATAGAACTTGTTAAAATAAAAATGATCGTATTCTTATTTTTGTTTCTTAAAGGCACACGACAGCAGCGACAGCCCGACCATGGTACACGTAAGTAATCTTGCAAACAATATTTTTTTGGCATTTGTTTGTGCTCAAATTCATTGTATATCTTTGTTTTGACTTCGGTTTAATGACATGTGTGAACCGTGCCATTTTATATATTATATTCAGGTGCATTCAGATGTTAAAATGCAGGTGAAAAAAATGAAATTGTTGACGTCATTCTTTGAACTTTTCGAAAGACAAACATGTGGATTAAATAACACTTAATGATTCTCATTAATGATTAATCGTTGCTTATCGAAAGAAGATAATATGAATGCATTCTTCATTATGACGATTAATAGCTGTAGATTAGATGTTCGTATATAAATCCTTTCGTAATGGAAACAGGTGCTTGAACTGCAAGAGGAAACGGACTGAAATAACATGAGATAATAGTTTTACGCAGTTTAATAAAGCTAGCTTTTTCTTAACGACCATATTGTACTCTGTGACTGTAATCTATTTGCTAACAAAAAAAGATAAGAGAGTTCTGTTATAGATCATGAGTGCGAGTTCTTTATGCTTGTACATGTCGTATGAGTATTTATCACCATCACAGTTCGACTTCAAAAACTTTTAACCTAATATTTTTCACTTGCGCCGATGTTTTCTTTCAGTTGCGCCGATTGTGTGCAGGTAACTTACAGGTTGAATGGAATGTTTAATTATTATTATAAACCTCTTCTGTTATCCATTTGATCTAATGTTATGATACAATGAATGATAAATCTTTTCTGGCCGAGTATTCATAAGTTACACATCTGATATATTCCGTTCATGTATTTCAATCTCTTCTTCTACTTGTTGTTCTTGCAAATAACAAAGTCCGTCTTTTCTTTGTCTTGTTTGTGTACACAGCCAGTCAGTCCAAGAGTTCCCATTTTGACATAATTAGGAAGGAGCCTCAGTCAGAATGTCAAACATGAAGCAGTCCTCGGTTTTATCTAGAGAAGGAATAGTAGTCCGGAAAATTGCGATAGCCTTATACTCTGTGCTTATCCAAACAGGCCCGTTTTTGTCCACCTGTTCTTAGCCATGTGAAAACGAAAACAATATATAGCCGGGGACAACAGTTATGTTACAATAGACAATATATGTACAACTGTCAAATGGAAGAGGTTTATAATGATAAAAAAGAGAGAAATCTGGTATTTACCTGTACACAATCAGTGCAAATGAAATAATCACATCGGCGCAAATTAAAGATCGAAAACTTTTTAAATCGGCGCAAGTATCATACGCCCAAACATTATACGTTAATAATTGGGAAAATCCCTTCAGCAATGTTATTGACATCTCAACAAAGAGTCATAATCTATTTCAATGCCATGTAGCGCTGTTTTCTATATCAAAAGGTCAATAATATTATTGTTGACATCTTTAATTGTTGTGGTTTTTTTATGTTCAGAAAATTGTTAGATTTATTTTATCTAAACAAAGCCTGCAAAGGAACGGCTCTTAAAAAGCAACAAAAATGTCATTCTATATCTTTTTCGATATCTGGTAGCTAATGCCCCTTTAATGCATTCATTTAAGTTAAAAATTAATGAATAATCAACAATGAACACATTTCAAGTAAATGACATTATGGCTACATTTGTTTACATATTGCCGCTGAAGACAATATAAGATTCTGGATAGGAGGTCTTTCATTTCCACAATTTTTTTATTTTTACCCAATTTTTAATTTCTTTCTATTTTTTGCCTATTATTCCGTATTTGTTATACTTTAGCACCCTAATATTCTCATCTCTTAATTTTTCTGTGTACAATTTTCCCAATTTTTATTTTCTGGGTCCCTTATTCTCTATTCTCCATTATCTGGATCCTTTTTACTGTATTCTTTATTTAATCATTCCACTTTTCTCTATTTTTAATTTGTCTCGCTCTTGTTTCTATTCTGTTTAGCCTGATCCAGACCCTCAAATATGTCAAATTTCACATGTGTTTAGAAATAAGAAGTGCAATGTACATAAAATGTATATTATATAGGTGAGATTCTAGTAAAATGTCGTATAGATTGGTTCAGGAAGGGTTGTGAATGCAAAAATAACAAAAATACAAAAGTACAGATGGACGCCTAACGAAAGAACTGACAACGGACGAAGTAACCAACGAATAGACTCTCTAGCTTCTATAAATACTGTATGTATACAGGGCAAAATGTGATGTATTTATGACATTTCAAGGATTTTTATAGTCATCTTAAACGTGTTCAAAGGTTTAGTTCTTAACTTACCAATTGACCCAAATAGGTCATATCGTCGCTGGGCTTCTTAAATGTTGTCAGTTACAAATTTTGCAAGAATAAAATATCTCATAAAACGGGCTTTGAAAATTTGGCAAAATAAATGCTTCCAAAATGTCGTATGTGAACTTGAACATTTTTGTAAATAGCAGTGAAATAAAAACTTTAACATTTCTGTATTATCCAAGAACTTAAATTATTTTTTCACAGAAATAAAGAAATGTACAATTATTTTTTCCCAAAGACATTCTACAACGATTTTCAACTTTTCATACAACATTTTGGAAGCAAACTTTACAAACAACTTTTTTTGGTAATTTTGTAATATGTCTTATTTCACACATTTTGATTGGTCTAACTGTATGCTATTTTATAAAACCAAAGATTTCCTTCCGCCCATACCATTGGTGTCAAAAAGTATTTTTAGCCAAAAAAAGTCATTTACGACATTTTAGAAGCCCAGCGACGATATGTAAAAATTACAATAACTGTAGTAGGGATAATAAAGCTAAATTATGTTTCAATTTCTTTTTTTTTTTTTTTTTTTTTTTTTTTTCTATAACACCATTTTGTTGTTTTATCTCAAACTTCATCTGGATATATTCAAAGATATAATGTACTATGCCTAACCTATATCATGTATATAGTGTTACAAACTTATCGAGCCCGGAAATTAAGATGCAATAGGTAGACTATTAAAATTATCTAAAAGGTTACCTATTCAACTCTGATCGTTGGTAATGGTATTAATATTGATTTGTTTATCAGCAAGTTAAATATTAATGTTATACATATGCTCATTTATGGCTCTACAATCTGCCGATATTCAGTGTCTTTTGTTGTGAGAATTGTATACATATTCTACCACGTCAACTCTGTTTTTTGATAATAGTTTTTTTTTATTTGTATTCATCTGATGCTTGACGTCTCTTTTACTAATTTTAATATAATTATGGTTTGCTCTTATATTGTACTGTAACACCACTGTCCCAGGGTTTAGAAGGGTTAAGCGCCTGTTAACATATTGAACTCCGTCACATTGTGTATATGCCTGTCCCAAGTCAGGAGCTTTTAATTTAGTGGTTGTCGTTTGTTCCTTAGTATCATATGTGTGTTTCGTTCATTATTGTGTTCATTATCTGGCCGTTACATTTCTTGTTTGAATTGTTTGTTTTTCATTTGTCATTTCGAGGCCTTGCTTTTATAGTTGACTATCGGTTTTGTTCATTGCTGAAGGGGGTAAGGTGACATATGGTGTTGATTATTTGTGGAGAGTTCTCTCATTGGCAATCACAATTTGTGTATGTCTACTTATTTATAAAGTTGTATTCACATTCACGTCGGATGAAATTTGCTCCATGGTTGTATTTTTTTTACTTTCTTTTCGAGTTAGCCAAATGTTAACGAACTTCCAATCGTCGATGATATATCTTTACAAAAAAATTGGATATTTAAGAAGTCAACACTAAATAGAAAAGAGTAACACATTCCAGACATAATGTCCTGTTGGTAACAAATATTTGAAATGTTTATCTGAGCATGCTGAATTGAATTTAAGTTCCTTTGTTGTTTGAAGATCCAAATACTTCTTGAAATAAATTATCGATAAACTGATGAGACATGAACAAGATAGGCAAATTGAAAAACATCACCCACTTATACTTGAATATTTGAGATTAATTGTGTTTTCCACTGAAAACGTTGTTGACATCGGAATTGCGTGTCTAATTTCCAGTTGACGTTTTAAAACGTAGAAGATAAGACCCACAATTCCTACAAGAGCTATTGTAAATATCCTTAATACATTCATAATATCATAATAGATAACATAAAAAAGTAAATTATCTTTGTCCTTGACATCAAAGTTAACGAGATTACATAAAGTCATGAAACGAATGACACGCTTTTAAAAGAAAAATCCGCATTACTCCGTCTCGTCCATTTATTTTAAATACAAATTTCTATCAAAATCTATATCATTGTTATAATAAACATGGCCTTTAGTTTTCTCGTTTGAATTGTTTTACATTGTCTTATCGGGGCCTTTTATAGCTCACTATGCTGTATGGGCTTTGCTCATTGTTGAAGGCCGTACGGTGACCTATAGTTGTTAATGTCTGTGTCATTTTGGTCTTCTGTGGATAGTTGTCTCATTGGCAATCATACCACATCTTCTTTTTTATATGATATTTTATTCGTTAAGTAAGTTTGGTGGATTCAATTACGAAATCCAATGTTCTTGTCTTCGTCAGATTATGTAATTGAGAAATCACAAGAAAGCAGCGACCAGAAACGATAAAGTCTCACAGAAATAAATTATTGCTTGAGCATATGTTTGCTTTAGTGAGAACATGAAGGTTAGCCTTTTGTCTAGATATCAACAAGGACACACACAAATCAGTACCCATAGACAAGATAGTTCTCCTCATTCAGTTGGATTGGTAAACTTATATACTGTATGCATGAATTGACGTTCGAAGTAGATTAATTTATTTTTTTGTAAAGTAACACCAATAAATGGAAACAAACAAAGAGCGTCATTGGAAAAGCTTGTTCTTCTGGACTGATGGGCTTTACTTTTACTTTTAATCGAAATTTCACTGTGCAATCTGTATTTTTCTGTGATGACTTTGTCAATTGGCATTTAAAATTTTATTTTTGATAGATACTCGTGTTTTGAATCGTTTCACCTCAGATAGTTAACTCTTTAGAAATCAACGGAACGTTATTATAATATAGTATCAGTAAAGAGAGATCAAGCTTCATAATGTTCAAATTAAGTGTTTGTCGAACTGCTAAATATTCAATGAAATTATTCCTACAAATCGTTTGGTTAAAATTTCTTGAAATCTTCCTATAAGTCAAGGTAAATAGTTAGTCAAAAATTTATGAAAATTAAAAAACCAATTCTATTTTAGTCAAAGAATAGGGTACCCCCTTAAGCAAACCTTTTAGGGATCAGAAACCAACAAACTCACCTGATGCGGATGTAATATATAATAAAACAAAAATAAAGACTTATAAAAAGTGTACTTATTGTCTTTTGATAACAAGTTTTGTTTTGTCTGCTTATACAAAAGTATACCTATTGCATTTTGATAACAAGTTTTGTAAATTGATAATATATTAGCATCGCTCTACATATAGTGATGTTAAAAATACGTTTGTGTTTGCAGTTCATTACTTTACTAAACATGTACAATAATGTTAGTGCGAAATCATGCATTTTGAAATTACTTTAAAGTTGATCTAATGCACCTGACAACGAAAGTTCGATTAAATTATTTTATTTTGAAATCGATGTTTGCCGATATGTAACAATTTCAATTCACAGCAGTGCTGTAATTTCTTTGTATGTGCTTAATCAAAACCTGAATATAATTCTAAACTTGATTGTGAAAAGATAATTGTACACCAGTTTCATCTGTACAATACAATGTCAAAACGTGAAGCAGATGTTCCCTAAATGTTCTAAGCAACTACAAAGTATGTGCTTTAATAAGGATTGGTATAAATATTTAGAATTTGAATAAATAGAAATACGTACATGTAGTTGCAGTGAAGATAATAGAATTGTTTATCTGTCTTATGAATATGAGGCTCTGCATACTTAGCTAGCTTGCTTTTGATACTATTTTAACGTTATTGTATTCTAGGTATGCATGGTTGAAAAAAATAAGTCATCAAATTAAATTGATACAATCATGGTCCAAAATCAAAATTATACAGCAGTGCTGGGTCGGAATTGGAACTTTTAATCCGAATACCTTTGTACATGATATGAACATCTTGTAACAAATATTCGATGATTTTGAAGGGTACCTGTTTAAAACAAATGTGCTTGTGCATATTCCACGTACGCTAGAAGTTAAGAATAGTCCTCCCTTCATTCTGTCGCCAACTTTACAAAACCTATCTTTCTTATGCATCATTACTTTGTTCATTATTTTGGCAAGTGTCGGAATAACGTCTGTGGTAAATATAGAAATAGAAAAACAACAATAGCAAATATATAATTGTCTCCTCTCATAAGACACAAAATCCCTACCGATTCTCAGTAAGTTATACTCTTTCGGTCCTTAGAAGTATTTGTACATAACCTATTTAATTGTACTAAAACTTGTGCTGCAAGTCTGTCTTAAATAGCCATGACATTTGATTTTTTTCTGTTAATTTTTGTTCTTTGGGTTGGTGTAGTTATCCCGTTCTTTAAACTCATTTATCTGCTATCAACAAGATTGTGCGCTTATAACACGGTTTCGAGACGATGTATCAGAATTCGATAGATTTACCCAATTAATAAGATTTTCTTGAATTTAGGTACCATATTTTACAAAACACAATTGAAGAATATTTTTCCAGATTTTAACTTTAACGGTGACCGAGTAGAATGAAATGGTTTGAATGCGAATGTCTTTGAAAAGATGAAAGGGCCTACTTATCCTTTTGTTTGAACCTTAGGGTCAAAATCTGAAGGTAATTACATTCTACTGCATATCAAACATGTTAAAGAATCTATACAATATACCCTAATACGGATTTTAAAGACTTGTCCGATTCCTGATAGTGTCCTTCTTTTTTTGTGATACGAATAGCCTAGTTGTTGAAAACATTAGTTAGTACATTCATTTCGATTGTATCTTCTTTAATTCTTGCTGATCAAATGTTTAAGTTCCTGAATTCAAATGAACATTACGCGTTATAAATTTGGCTGCCAAAAATATTCAATAATAATGTTAGCATTTCAGTTCAGTAACTCATATACTTTATATATTTTTTATATTGATATGGTTTCTGCAATTTCCGTCAATCAAAAGGCTGTTTTATATACAGGCATAAAATCCATATTCGACTTTATTTCACAATATAATTAAAAAGAGGGATGGGTAGAAACGTGAAATAAATTAAATAATGATAAATCGAGAAATAATGTTGACTACTCTCTTGCATTTTGACAGTTATTTCCTTTTTTACCCGTTCTCTTTTTAAATTTTCAATTCAATTAAAAGATAGGGAGGTTTTACGAACCTTAAAACTCTGCTAAAATGTCTGCTAAAATAAATGTTTATTACAATATGTTTAGTATTTTAGGATTAGAGAAGTTAACGGTCCATCCATTGTTTCTGTTACGACTTCATTTCTGGAGAATTGAGTTCAAAATTAATTTGTGCTGCCTAATGTTAATTTTTGTATTGCGAATCAAATGAAACATTTCACGAAAGTCTTCTCCTCTTGGTCAATGTATCTACTCTTTCGGCACTTATTTAACTGACAAAAATATAAATACTTTGACCAAGAGGATATGACTCTGTAAAAAAATTTCATTTCATAAAGAGGAGCTTTATGTGTGACATAGAATGAGCATTGACTTTTTAGGAACTTTTGAAAAGCTAGTACTTCTCGTTGATATATGGTTCATTTTGAATCAGTCAGATATGACGTGAATAAACATCTGACACGTTTGTCAAGTCTTCATCAAATGCAGCATATACAAAAAATATAACTGGTCGATAAATTATGGCAATCTTCACCACAGTCCAAAAATTATATGCTCGTGTCATAAAATTGACATATAATTTACAGGTAGATTATTTCATTGCAAAAGTAGACATTAGATACTTTCAAAAGTTTAAATTCACACTAAAGTATAATATTTCTCAATTTACTGTAAAATAAAAATATACTGAACAAAGGGGAATAACCATAAATATTTCAATTAGAATTTTTTTTTTATAATTTAACAATACAAGATAACAAGCAGGGAAACATGACAACTTTTAATATATATTGCTGAATACAGCTGAGTCATCCTTTCTGGTGATTATTTAAATGAGTTTACCAATACATATTCCTATAATCCAAGCAACCATTTTTAGCATTTTTCAAAAACAATTGATGAATTATACAATGGTGTTTTATGATTTAGTCCAGTCAGGTTTTCAAACCTGCTCAAATTACCTATTCCTATTAGAAAACATATAATTTCTTTTTAAATTTGTTGCGTCCAAATCAGGAACGCCAATAATTAAATATGAGAAAGCCAATAACTGCTGTAGGGAAAAAGCTAGGTCGTTACAATTTCTCTATATTTTTAGATATTTATTTGTTATTTGATCTATTGTGTTCAAATAGACAATACATAAAGCATGACCTATATAGTGTTGCACACGCGCATAACCAATTGTAAAAGACAAAGGTTACGAATTTAATGGACCCGTAAATTTAGATACGATCCGGGTAAATTTTTCGATCTTTACAATAAAATTATTCTACTGTAATTAAATCTTTAAATTATGTTTGAATAGTAATTATCTTGATTTTAATCTCAAATTTATTCTGTTATATTCAAATGAATGATATAATTGGTCTAAACTTCATATTGTTGCATGTGCGCATAAACCATCCAATAATTGCAAGTACTCTCAAATCTGTACGTATTTTTGTTGTGGGGATTTATAAGTAACTTGTCACGTATACTGTGTTTTTATTAAAAGTATTTCTAATTGTAACCATCTGATGCGTAAAGCCTTATTCAACTGATTTTATAGTTTGTTTCCTTCTACTACTGGTACACCATTGTCCCACATAAGCGGAGGATTTGGCGTCCTCTAACATGTTTAACCCTGTCACATTGTGTATGTGGCTTACCTCATTGGTTGATATTTTTCGCGAAAGTACATGTGATACATCCTCATTCTTTCAATATCCAAACTGTGGGAAGGTCGTGCTCCACGTGTTGTCGGCAAAGTAACTATATTCTTTTAATTACATTTGCCTTGAAGGTAATATAGCCTTGGTGGCTTTCAAACCTTCGTGGTCATTTATATATGCCTTGGTGGCAAAAGACCGAGGTGGTCATTTATATATGCCTTGGTGACAATAGACCTAGGTGGTCGTTTATATATGCCTTGGTGGCAATAGACCTAGGTGGTCATTTTTATAATTTTTACATGTGCCTTGATCGTGTTGATGGCAATATTAAATTAAAAATACTAGCCTTGGAATCGTCAAGACATTGGTGGTCATTTATATTCGCCTATGTGGCTTCTTGATAGAACTAGATGGTAATGTTTGACCTTGGTGGCAAAATGTTTTGAGATTTGGACCTTGACCGGTAGTCATTATCAACCCAGGTGGTCAAATATTTGTTATGCCGTAAACGCAGGGCAAAGTCCTATCGTTATATAAAATATATGTGGAAATGGGGACTCTGGCCATTTTGGAGACCTGTAATTGAAAGAAGAATAATAAATTGTTTAAAGCGTAAATAGTTTCTTTTGTTTCTTTTGAGTGTTGTTGACTTTTCATTGATTATTACATCGTACATACTGATAGAAAATGCTCTTTAAAGACTTTGTTAGAAAAGAAAAGAAATATTGAGAAAGTGGAATAATTAAGTGTGACATGTCACTTGATGTTATTGTTGTTTACCGGAGTGATGTGTATTGAATTATGAGGTGTCTTCGTCTAGGTCCGCGTTCAGCGGTCTGTTTGATTGTACATAAAATTGAATAGAATGTTTTTGTTTTCAGATGGTGTTACCTCTGATAAATGAAGGAGAAGCAATATGACATTGCACGATGATTCATGTTAATGAGTTCGGAAAACCTACAAGGAAAGGATTTTTCTGATCAGAATATGGTGAGAACAAGTTGAAATTAATGTTGAAGTAATGTTTTGACTTCTAAAGATGATTATAAAAAAAAATGAATGGAAAAAATACGGATATAACTCTAAATTATGTATGTCTGTGTTGAGATAGGCAAAATATGTCAATATGGCACGGTGTGATGGAAGCAGCCGTATGTTCAAATGAACCCATTTAGTAATTCTAATGATTTGTCCGCAATCTTATGTGGATGAGTATATAATTACATTGATGTGTTAAAATATGTCACATAAATCTGTTGTCTTGGCAGATTAAATAATGATTGTACTATTTTCTGTTTTGTTTTATTTAATAAATATAATGTTGAATGATTTGTATACTAGTACAAATGTATACTAAAATTTTATATATGGTTAAATTTTTTAATCTAAATTTCTTTGTCTACAGTTCGAGGAACACTGATTCCATTGTGGTTTTCCATGTGGATTGTAGGCAAAGAGATGTTTCCTTTTGAAAGTGTGACAAATGCTGTCTTAAGTACAAATAAACATCTTGTTATTGGTTAATATATTTTCAGCAGAGTTGTGAAGAATCAAGTGGAAATACAATTTTCAATGTTCCTGATTAGGAAGTAAAAAGTGTGTTTGATTCAACAACATTAAAAAAAGAGACAAGCCAGCATAGTTTACACTTGGAGGTGAAGTCCCTTTGCTTGCAAGCTTTCCATATGCCGAAGATGTTATTAAATAATGATAATGTTCATTTTGGTATGATTTCATTGCCTTAACTCAACTTTCAAAAGTCTATGTGGTCAAATTCATGAGAATTTATTGAATTATGAACTAATTTGAAAAAACTGTTTACATGTATCTTGAAATTTTTAGAAGTGTTTTAAAGTAATTAAGGACAAATATTTAATAAAAGTGTTAAACATATTTTTGTTTTGAGTATTGGGAATACTATTACTTCGGGGAAAGCCTTGCTAGTGGTATAATTTGAGATTGGCCTGCAAATATGCTGTATGGACTATAGAGTTTGCTATGCTCATAACTTAACATGAATTTGATGCAAGATTATATCAATCACTAAGGATATGTGTATAACCTCATTGGTTGATATCTTTGGCGGAAGTACATGTGATACATCCTCATTCGTTCAATATCCAAGTGGTGGTTGGTTTAAGGGCTATATTTGGTCAGGCAATACATATTGCCTGTTTGGGTTGATGAGATTCTTGATAAGTTCCCCCCTCTCCCACCCATAAGTACCAAATGTGGATTTGTTTTTATATTCATATTTTAATATTGGTATTACATGTATGCATTTTGGGTTGATGAGTACGAGACAACATTAGAAAAACATAAATATTACCATGGGATAATGTTCATGGAACACTCCTTCGCTTTATTGATTTTCAACGGAAAGGTCAAATATTGCAAGTGTATTCGTATGTTTGTGCTTACTTTTTCATTACAAGGGAAAAACTAAGATTATATATCTCGAATGACAATAATGTTGATTATAATGCTTCATTTTATGAGCTTCAGGGTAGTTATACAAGAAATATCCAGTGCGCTCTTGTGCATTGCATTGTGCATAGTTGTCCACATTTTGGTTTCTGAAACGTCTAGATATTATCTTGTATTCGGTTCTTTCCTCTAGAGTTTTCTATGCCCATAACTTAACATGAACTGGATGCAAGATTATATCAATCACTGAGGATATGTGCATATCCCACGTCTAGAGCTTGTAATTCTATTTCCTCCGTGGTTTAAATTAGCCTAAGAGTAAAGATTCTCTTATCATCGAGGATATATGTATACAAACAAAACTGAAGATTTGCGAAGTCAAAAATTATAAAATAAAGTAAAGAAGTCCAGACAGAATTTCTTGTTTTTAACAAATATTTTGAAATGTTTGTCTGAATTGAATTTATGTTCTTTTGTTGTTGTGAAGATCGAAATACTTGTTGAAATAAATTATCGATAAAATGATCATCCACTTATACTTCAATATTTAAGATTAATTGTGTTTTCCGCTGAAAAACGTTGTTGACATCGGAATCGCGTGTCTAAAAGTGAAATCACAAAAATACTGAACTTAGAGGAAAATCTATTTGGAAAGTCCATAATCACATGGCAAAATCAAATAACAAAACGCATCAAAAACGAATGGACAAGAACTGTCGTATTCCTGACTTGGTACAGACATTTTCAAATGTAGAAAATGGTGGATAATAATTTTCAGTTGACGTTTTGAAACGTAGAAAATAGGACCCACGATACCTACAAGAGCTTTATTTGTGAATATCCTTAACATATTTATAGTGTCATTAAAGATAACATAAAAAAAGTTAATTATCTTCGTCCTTGGTATCAAATGTCACTATATTACATAATGTCATGAATCGAATGGCACGCATTTTAAAAATAAATCGCATTTCTCCCTTCCATTTTTAGTTCAAATACGAATTTCTATCAAAACCTATATCATTGTTTTTGAAAACAGAATATTTTATTCGTTAAGTTAATTTGATGAATTCAATTATTAATTATAACTTTCACATCTGCCTCAGATTACCTGTAAGGTATTGAGACTTCACAAAAAAGAAACGACCATTATCGATAAAGTCTCAAAAAAAAGATTATTATTTGTGCACATATGCGTTTTAGTGAGAACGTGAAGGTTAGCCTTTTATCTAAATATCAACAGAAACACACAAAAAACTGTAACATAGACAAGATATTTCACCACATTCAGTAGGAGTGGTTGAATAGTAAACTCTGTGCATATAACTTGTTAAGACGTTCGAAATAGTTTTGAACATTTTTGGTGTAGAGTAACCAAAGAATGGAAAACACCAAGAAAACGTCATCTGAATAGCTAGTCCTTCAAAACTACCGGACTTTACTTGAAGTTTAGTTATCGAAATTACTCTATGTTTACTTCTGTGTCATTTTGGTCTTTATAAAAAGTTGTCTGATTAAAATCATACCGATTCTCCATATTTTTATATATTCTAGAAAACGTGCAAAAAGCATCGGACGCCGTATATTTTTATAACTTTTAAACTTTTAGAATTTTCGGTGCGAGCCTTTTTGATTAAGATGAATTAAGGAGAATATTTAGGTCATCGTTCTCTAGACGCACCTAATCTATAAGCGTCATTTCTTTTTTATTATAAATGTCATATCTATTTGATTTTTATCCCGGATTTATTAATTCAATAAATTAAACTACTGTTTAAGGTGGTACAGATCATCTAAGATAGTTGTCCCTTTAAAAATCATATATTATTAGTAGAGAGGACAAGCTTCTCAATGATCACAGTTATTGTTTGTCGTACTGCTAAATATCCAATGAAATTATTCCTAAAAATTTGTGGTTCAAAAATGTCACAGTAAATAGTTAAACAAAGTTTTATCGCGCCAATTCTTTTTATTCAAGAAGAAGGTATAGAAATGATAAAAAGTGCACAAATTTTAAATTCTTATAGCTTCAATATGCAATTTTAAATGTAAATATATGCTACTGAATCACTAAATTGACCCTAAAAAAAATTTCATTCTTACTTGGCCTAAGACCCTTTTAAACTAATATGATATGTTATTTGCCACATTTTTTTTATTCAAAGTTCATTAAATATATATGTAAGGATTATTAATAACCAAAAACCTCCTCAAATTTAAAATTGCTGGAAAATACTACTTTTTTTATGTAAGACACCCCTTCATTGGAAAACCTTAATTTTGAACTGCAGGCTCATATACATTTGACTTTTGAATGATTATGCTACCTCTGATAAATCATATGAGTCCTCTTTTGCCTTTGATATATGATATATTATATATTAAGCATTTAAAAAGTATTTTTTTGCAACATTTTAATTTTTAAACTCCCAAATGTTTATAGTTGCAGACAGTATGGTCTGATACAAAGATTTTTTTTTAGTGAAAACAATGCATGCAATATTAGTCACTATAGGCTTAGATTTGAACCATTTGCTTTCCTACAGAAGAAATGAAAGATATTATGTGAAATTAAACAGGTAAAAAATACATTGTAAAGTGGGTTCTTTTTACAAATTTAGTGAGGTCGTTCTCATGGACTTCAACTTTTATGTACCAAGCTCTTCACATTTAACTTGACCTGATAAAAGGGCGTTAGTCACGGGTCATCAATACAACACATTTTGCACATGTTGCCTGATAAAATCTTCTTTTTTGTAGATTCAGAGTTCACATATGAGTCAAACAACTTGATTAAAACATAGAAACACTAATATTTACACATGAAACCTGTCAGATAGACAGTCAGAATGCCACGTTTACATCAAAATTGACCAAAGCTATAAAATGCTTATTTTGACCATATAATGCAAAAAAAATCATTTTTGCAGAAATTCTATCAAGTGAAAGTTTAAATACTTTCGTTTCATGTTATTAACAAACTGACACCAATAAATCACTCAGGGAAGTTGCCAAAGTACAGATTCTTTATTTACTGATTTCACCTCTTAGGATAGTAAATTGACCAATCTTAATAAAACTAGGTATGAACAAAGCTTAGTAACTTATAAGACTGCTAACAAACGTCATGACAATAAGATATATATTATAGACACTATGATAAATTTCAAATTCAAATTTGCGTGTTAAGTTTAGACGTTAAATTGAAAAAATTCAACTATTCACATTTGGGGTTTTAAAAAATAAAATGTTGCAAAAAACTACTTTTTAAATGCTAAATATATAGTATTACATATATCAAAAGCAATAGAGTACTCATTAGATTTATCAAAAGTAAGGTTTTCCAATGAAGGGGTGTATTACATAAAGATGCAATTTCAAATTTGAGGAGCTTTTTGGTTATAAATAATCCTTACATATGTATTTAATGAACTTTAAATGGAAAGAAATGTGGAAAATAACATATCATATTAGTTTAAAAATGTCTTAGGCCAAGTAAGACTGATTTTTGTTAGGGTCAATGTAGTTTGTAGCATATATTTACATTAGAATTGCATATTGAAGCTATAAGAAATTAAAAAAAATGTATTTTTTATCATGTCTATACTCAGGTCACATGGTACAATAAATCTGATCACAAAAAAGACTCTTGCATTCAACTTTTTTTGCAGACAGTATGGTCTGATACAAAGATTTTACACATTTTAGTGAAAAGCTTGCATGCAATATTAGTCTCTATAGGCTTATATTTGAACCATTTACTTTCCTACAGAAGAAAAGAAAGATATTGTGTTAAATTATACAGGTAAAAAAGACATTGTAAAGTGTTTTTTTTTTACTTATTCTGTGAGGTCTTTCTCATGGACTTCAACTTTTATGTACCAAGCTCTTCATATTTTAAATGATTCAAACAGGACATTAGACGCGGGTCCTTTATTCAAAACATTTTGCACATGTTGTATATATTCGCCGTCAGCTGACATTCGTAGCGGTTATCGGTAAAAATAATCTAAACTATCAATCGCGTTCACTCGAGATATAGTTTTTCACACTACATTCATAAATCGCAAAAATAAAAACCACTACTGAACTGCCTTTTCAGTGATTGCACTGTAATAATCCTGACCTTCACATTTTCCAAGACGATTTTGAATGGTGGAATCCACCATTGTTTTTACCGGAAGTGTTTCCGTGGAGTTCAATTTCATAAAATTTGCATAAAGCGCGGGAAACCTTATCACATCAATGAAAAGATCATTTAGGAAACTGAGTAAGTGACGAATGTCATATGTAAACAAATGATCCTCATAGAAACGAAGATGGCAGAATTACAATGGAAAACATTCTGGTAAATGTGAAGGTCAGGATTATCACAGTGCGATCACTTAAAAGGTAGGTCAGTATCTGTATCTGTATCTGTATGTATACGTTGAAGACACCAATTCTGGCTTTTACTCAAAGGGAGAGAGAGACACCTATTGGCGGTGTTGGAGAGCAGCCTTGAAGCTCTCAACTGTATCTGCGAATACAATACGGTCTTTCAGTTGGTTCCAGTGTAGTATGCTCTTAACAAAGAAAGAGTTCTTATATGGATCGGCGTTGCTAGGAATAGTTTCTAGTGCCGTAGAATTAATATTGTTTTTCACTGAATTTGTCACTATATTGAATTGGCACTTACAAAATTGTCAAATGTTTTAGGTTTGATTTTCCTCTTAGGTTTACTTTTAACGTGAAAATCGTCGGGATTAATAGCTGGGACCAACCCCTCAACCACTTTGTACAGAAACACCAGCCGTTGATTTGTTCTTCTCGTTTGTAGGTTGTCTGGTTCTAACTCGTCTCGCATTTTGGTGACCGACCCCTCTTCTCTTGACCTATAATCGCCTGTTATGAATCTAGCTGCTCTGCGTTGTATTCTTTCCAATTGATTTATATCATGTTGTGTATATGGGTCCCATATTATGGCACCATATTCCATAGTTGATCGTACTAATGATATATATGCGGTCGTTTCGCAATCTTTTGGGCAGAAGCATATATTTCTTCTTAGAAAGCCAAGTGTCGAATTGGCTTTCTTGGCTACATTTGAGATATATATGCGTGGTCTATTTTAGGTCTTCTGATATTTGTAAGCCTAGGTATGGGTTGTGTTGGACTTGTTGTAGTACATGTCCATCTAGTCTGTACATCTTCTGGCGTTTGTTCTTGATGCTAAGTATATAGCACTTCTTTGCATTGAAACGCATGCCCTAGTGTTTGGCCCATACTTCTAGGTTTTGGAGCTCTCGCTGTAAGAGTGTGTGGTCATGTTGACTATTTATATTCCTGTACAGGAGGCAGTCATCTGCGAAAAGTCTGACAGATGATTGTACTGCATCTGGAAGGTCGTTAATGTGGCAGAGGAAGAGAAGGGGTCCTGTTACTGTACCTTGTGGCACACGGGAGTCAACTGAAACTTATTCTGATTCCTCCCCATCTACTACAGCTTTCATTTTCTTTTGGGTTAGGAACATCTCGAACCATTTGTAGTGGTTTTTCTTTTTGCGATTTATGAATGGAATGTGAAAAACTATATCTCGAGTGAACGCGATTAATAGTTTAGATTATGTTTACCGATAATCGCTACGAATTTTAGCTGACGGCGACTATAACATAATCCTCTTTTCTATGGATTCAGGTTCACATATATATTTAAGTCTAACAACTGAAGTGAAGCATAGAAACACAAATATTGACACATGAAAAACAGTCAGATAGAAAGTCAGCTAAATGCCACTGAAGAATCAAAATTAAAAAAGCTATGAAATGCTTACTCTGACCATATGATCATTCTAAAATTGGTCATTTATGAAGAAATTCTATTATTCTATATTTATCCAATAAGTTAAAAGGCCAAATAAAGTACAAAGTTGAAGAGCACTGAGACTGCTATAACACAGAGATTGGTCACTTCCTGTACTGACCAGTCAAATAGTAATTATAAACAGTTAATTTAATATGAATAAGACCATATCAATGATAATTCATGTCATTACACAAGTGATGATAATTACTTGCCTCTCTCTACCATACGTTTGAATATAAATCGATTTAAACATGTTAAAGAAGCTTGAATAATCTGTTCTACAAATATATTTGTTTTTGTATTTTAAGTCAAATGAATATGTTACAATCACAAATATATGAAACAAATATTTCTTTTTAATAATAAACACACAGTTACTTTATTGTAAATAGATAGTAGAATTGCTCATTTTTGAATTATTCTATTTTTAGAACAACCAATACACAGAAAAGCTCTATTTATAGATGTTGTTTCTTGTTACTTTAATAATAAGAAATTGGATCGGGAAAAAACGTGAAATTAGCGCAATTAGTGAAGAAATTGATCACTACTTCGAAGTTTTATAAATATTTACACAGCAGTGAACATTTTTATCGGTTGATAAATTTTATCAAAATTGAAGAATGTATGATATACAATGAGGATACATGATAAATATCCTCATCTCATGGGTTTTTCTTGTGACATCACAATTTTAATTGAAAAAAGCATGCATAGTACATATTCATGCCTATATAAAGTACGAAAACATTGATCTGATCATATGTGGGGAAGAATATTTAAGACTCTTTAAAACTACCTGTCAATTAACAACATTCAATTGTATAAAAAAACAACAGAATATATGCAGGCTTTAGAGAAAAGAAGACTATAGATGTAAGAGGACGGGTTTAAATAACATTTACAATATGTAGAAATGAGCACAAGAGACCAGATGAAATAAACAACTATAGGTCACCCCGTACAGCCTTTAACAATGAGCAAATAGATATAGGAAGATGTGGTGTGAGTGCCAATGAGACAACTCTCCATACAAATAACAATTTAAAAAGTAAACCATTATAGGTTAAAGTACGGCCTTCAACACGGAGCCTTGGCTCACACCGAACAACAAGCTATAAAGGGCCCCAAAATTACTAGTGTAAAACCATTCAAACGGGAAAACCAACGGTCTAATCTATATAAACAAAACGAGAAACGAGAAACACGTATATATTACATAAACAAACGACAACTACTGTACATCAAAGCCCATATTGCTTAGTCAGTTATAAAATATAAATGTACCTTATGTATACCGTTTGTTACAATGCAAATATTATTATAAGCTGTCTAGGTTTTTAAAACTCGTAGCATATGTTTAGAATAAGATTGTTCATTAAGAAATTAACGCTTCTTTTAATAATGTAACTGAGTTTTAAAAGTATTTACTGAAGCATAACTTGTACGAAGCGGTTCGTTCGAAAAATATGCACACGATCAACAATATAAAATCCCCCTTCCCTTTTCCCGCCAAACAAAAGAAGCATTCCTTTCTTATAATTATATGTCTATGCTAATAAAACAGCACAAACAGTTTAATCAAGTTTTTCTTTTATATACCAGTGCACGTTTTTTGCTGCACGTGTCAATTCGAATTTAACATATAATTTTGATATTCCTTATGTATTAATTTAGTTTCAGGCAAAGTACTCGTAGTTTCTTGAAATTTTTTAATTACATTTCATTTTTTTTCTTCTAAAAATGTAACTTCCTTGCCAACAGAACTGCATTTTGTTTGTTTATTAACAAAGACTTCCGAAATGTAATGTTATTCTTATCCTTAATATATACGCTGACTTTAAAGACCTTATACTTGTTTAAATACTAAACCAAGAGATGTTCCGGTGATTGTGACTCAAGTGGGTCAACATTTACAATTAATTCTCCATAGGCGGTAATGGTAATGTTTTCCTCTGTTGCTCAGTCCATATCGTTTACTTGAACATGTATGATGGCTCATATCGAAGCTGATACATTTATACATGTGAGATTACTTTTTTCTCAAATTGCTGGACCCCGGAAGATGGTGAAAAATGTCACTCTCCTCATGAAATAATCCCAAAATTCTGATCATAAAATTCAATAAAAAAATTGTCCTTTCTAATAATTTATTTGAGGTCAAATCTACATATTGCTTTTCTCATCACATCAGCTCTATAAAACAGTCCTTATTGTTCATTTATGTCCATTTTTAAAACTACAGCATCCGCAATTGTATGGCGAACTAATATTTTTTTTAATCACTCAGGGAAGTAACGAGTTGTAAAATTCATATTAAATCAACTATATATTAAATATTATCACTTAACTATTCAAATGTTTTCTAATAGTTGATAAAACATTATTTTCAATTGTCAATCATACTCTTCTATTGAACTCATTAAGAAAAATTGAAATAGATATAGGAAGATGTGGTGTGAGTGCCAAGAGACAACTCTCCATCCTAATAACAATTTATAAAAGTAAACTATTATAGGTCAAGGAACGGCGCTTTTTTGTCTTTGGGTCAGATCAGGCATGGGGTAATCGTAATCAGTAATCGTAATCAGTTGTAAATTCAATTACATTTTGTCATGTAATCAATAATCATTCATCTCTTGATTACAAATAATCGTAATGTATTCGTTTACATTGCAAAAAACAGGTGTAATCATGATTACTTTTAGATAACATTCATATGATTACTTGAAGATTACAAATTTTGGAGGCATAATTTCTAATTTAGAAAAATCATGCTGGCACATCAAACTTAGGTTTACAATGTTTTACATTGTTCAATTGTCATTCATCTTTATTACTGTTTGAAAAAGTTTTGTATAACTATGGTTAAGTTTTGATTTAAGATTTAAACTATTTAATTTGAAAAAAAAGTGAAACATGTTTATTTTCTATACTTCAGTGATCACACTGGTTTAAACTAGAATTTTCTTAGTATTAATTCTTGCATTGAAATCTACTCACTAGTTATTTTCACTCTTTTTATTGGGTATTTAAATTTCCCTTGTTGTAAAGATTTTATTTATATTATAAGTCTATAACAAAGCTTTTATCTTTAATTTTTGAATTGGATGTTATGTTGAAATTTATATAAAATTTCTGCTTTGAAACACTTTGTGTTTCACGATCATGCACCACATTCTGGGACTGTAAATGCAAAGTGCAAATATTGTCCAACATACATCTCTTGCAATGCCAAAACAACAAACTTTGTGACACATTTAAAGGTAAGTTAGTTCAAATAATTATTGAAATGTTGTAATATTATCATGATTATTATCATTTCTTGAGAGACCAAAATTTAGAGCAAGGGTATCAGGTCTTCAATTTGTACTTTACAAATATTACAATATTCTATGTTTTCATTGCTTCAAACATCTATCAAATTTGTAGATAAAATATGAATTAACTTTGAAAATACTTCCAATTTTTAGTTTACACATAATGTCTTTTTAAATGTTCAATATTAAAATATGTTATATAATTGTGCATGTAATTAATATTAGCAATTCATAACATTATTTAATTATACAATCAACACAACACATTTTTATTACACCTATTGATTGTCATAAAATTGTAAATGGGGATTAACACCTGTAAAACATGTATACATGTCAATATGTCCTCTGGTCAAACGCAATAAGACTACAATGTACTTGATCATTAATTAGTCACTGTCTGCTGGTCTGTTTAGTTCTTTTATAAATAATAAATGAATAACCATGTTTTTATTTTCTTTTACAGAGAAAACACAGAGACATTTTCATTCAAAGTAAATCTGAGGATGGTACACAAATATCGCAAACAAATATAAGCAACTTTACAAAATAAACATCAGTTTCAAAATACTCAGCCAATGATGCTTCTCGAATGCAGATTACAGACGCTTTGGTTTCATTTGTAGCTGGAAATTTAACACCACTCTCAGTTGTAGAGAGTCCTGAATTCAAGGCCTTTGTCGAATCATTGAATCCAAAATATCAACTTCCTAGCAGGAAACATCTTTCTACCAAACTATTACCTCAAAGAGTCAGCAATATTCAATTAAGAGCCAATCTGCCAAAAAACCATGCAAAACTGTCCGAATGCCACTTTTGCCAAATGAGTTCATATTTGGCACATTGGTGCACCTTAGTAATGTAATTAACCACACAAATTTTTTTTTGGAAATTTTGAACCGATCTTGATTTTTTTGGGCCGCCATTTTTTAACAGCTGAAATTGCTCGAAAACAGCAAAAATAAGCCTTTTTTGGCATATTTCGCTGGTTTAAATAAAAAAACATGGCAACATTTATAATTTTTTTTATAGTTGTTCCTAGTAATACATCACTTTAAGTGTAAGAAGGCATAGAAATAACAATGCTGTCTATAAAGTGTATGTATAATCTAACTGTTTCAATATGTCTCATTTAGCCTCTCGTCCAAAATGGCTGATTTTGGTCATCTTTCAGAGCCAAAATACTCCAAGACCCGTTTATTATTGTAAAACAACATATCTACTTGCATAGTATAACTATATATACCCAATCAAAAAAATATTAAGCTCGGCAAATAATGTTGGTGTCTAGTATATGCCACAACAAAATGGGGTAGCCTGCATATTCAAATTTTCTCCAGTTTGCTGTCTAATTTTTAACATCTGACATATGATAGGATCCGGACTTATAGATAAGTATAACAACAAATGGAAAAGAATAAATAATGTTTCATTTAATACATTAAGAAAATAATCATACATAAATACAAATTATTCATTACAAATCTAGAGGCTCCCAAGAGCCGAAATAGCTCGAATTGACAAATTGTGCACCTCAAAACGATAAAAAACCACATATTTCAAAAGCAATAAATTTAAAATAAGAGGTTAAACAATTCAGAATAAGTTCAGACTGTAAAAATAAGTTTTTCTGACCACTTTTGCAATTTATTCTTATATAATATTGATATAGCTGTCAGATCTTAGCAGAAAACTATGAAAATTTGTAAATTTACACACTTCAGGGACAATAGCTCATAGATGTTACGTCCCCATTTTTCAGAAAAATTTTGGGTAGTTAGATCTTGTCATTTTGATAGTTTTTACAATATATATACATATATGTATGATACTTCTTCTAAAGTTAACAAAATAATGGTTTAAAAAAGAAAACTGTAAACAGTTGCAATATAGAGATGATTTTAACAGACACTAAGAGATGGACTTTTTTATGGCCCTTTGAGCCTAGTATGCTAAAAAGGTAATATTTGCCAGGTACCTATATATCTATGTTGCTGCAATGTGGTCAATACAAACATGAAAATCATAAATGCATCTAAAACTAGATGTGTGAAAGCCACACGAATGGCCCCGTCTCAAAAATTTGAAAATCTGCAATTTCAATAACACATGTGGACACAAACATCATGGTTGTCTCACATATCAAAAATCAGCTCTAAATCTGGAGGCATATAGAAAAATGTCCATATAACTGTGATTTTCAACAATTTTCAAAGTTGTAAACCCTTAATTCTGGCAAAAATTACACAGCGGAAGGAAACTTAAATTAGATCTGTAACTCATCATGGTTAGCTCACATACCAAAAACCAGCCCAGTATCTGAAAGCATTTAGAAAAAAGGTCCATATAACTTTGATTTTCAAAAATTTATCAAAGTCCAAAGCCCAAAATTACAGCAAATATTAGAGTAGCAGGACGAAACTGAAACTGGATCTTTAACTCATCATGAGTAGCTCACATACCAAAAATCAGACCAATATCTGAAAGTGTTTAGACAAAAAGTGTGTATAAATGTGATTTTCAACAATTTATCAAAGTTCATAGCCCGTAATTTCAATAAAAATTAGCGGAGCGGAACAAAACTTAAACTTGATCTGTAACTCATCATGGTCAACTTCAATACCAAAAAGCAGGCCAATATATCAAGGTGTTTAGAAAAAAAACTCTGTATAATGGTTTGCTTTGGAATGATGGAATTACGGAATTTCAGAATTTCTGACAAGGATAAAACTATATGGCACCAACAACTTTGTTGCGGGCCATGAAAATCCCATAACTAGATGAAAAACAAATTACTAAGTCTATATATACTAGTGCACAATTTATAAAGAATTTTGAATGAAATTGGATAGCTGTTAAGATAACTGTCATGACTGTACCTATGAGGCTCTACATCACATCCTGAGAAATAACAAAATTTAAAATAAGTCATATGAATCTTCAAATTTCAATAAAGTTAAATGTGTTTTTTATACTTGAACAGCAAGGCTTTACTATAAAAACAAGTGTACATTAACTTTCTTGTAAAAGAAAATCCATAAGATTAAAATATTCATAAATGATGAACTATTATTTTTTGAGACATCATCCCATAGAAGATTTAAGTGGTGTTTTAAAGATGCAAAGTTTCTGTTGCTTGTTTGGTTGGTTGAAATTGTCTCTGTGAGCAGCATTAACAGTCTTCCAATCTGATGTTGACTGCTGTAAAAGTTCAGTTAACTGTGAGTCTAGATCTGAAAACCACAAAACAAACATATAGATCAGGCTGTTAGCTTTCATATTTTTTCATTTTCTAATTTTTGGCCTTTTATGGCTGAATAGATAGTATTGGTCTTGTGCATTGTTGAAGGCCATATGGTATTTGAAGACCTATAGCTTTACTTGTATGTCATTTGTTCTCATTTGCAATCATACCACATTTTTTTCATATTTCTAATGTTCATTAACATGTATACCACTGACAGGAAATAAAGATGACAACTCTTTTTTTTGCCATCCTTGGTAGCCATCTTGAAAATGTTTGACATCAGATAATCACCCATATATTGTGCTAATCTTTTCAAATTTTACCACAATATGTTTCATTTAAAAAGATAACACCAGTTATCTCAGTAAAGGACAAATTTTGTGGAAGATGAAGGAAAAATGCAAGTTTGAACAAAACATTCAAGCATCT
Source organism: Mytilus galloprovincialis (assembly GCA_037788925.1). NCBI lineage: Eukaryota > Metazoa > Mollusca > Bivalvia > Mytilida > Mytilidae > Mytilus > Mytilus galloprovincialis. Next base: position 38,937,016 of record CM075333.1, on the reverse strand, counting down.
GAATTTGTAATGGGATTAAATATTTGAAAAATAATATGGTTTCTAACACAGAATAAATATGGTACATGTAAAAAGATGTAGTTTAATAGATTCAGCATAAAATCAAATTTAGATTTCAAAGGATGTTAAATTTTGGACCCTTTAAACTTCAATGTAAATAAATTTCATAACATTGCCCAACAAGAATGTGTCCATAGTACACGGATGCCCCACTCACATTATCATTTTCTGTGTTTAGTGGACCGTGAAATTTGTGTAAAACTCTAATTTGGCATTTAAATTAGATCATATCATAGGGCACATGTGTACTGAGTTTCAAGTTGATTGGACTTCAACTTCATCAAAAACTAACTTGACCAAAAACTTTAACCTGAAGCGGGAGGAACGGACGGAAGGACAGACGGTTGGAAGGATGAACAAACGGACACACAGACCAGAAAACATAATGCCCCTCTTCTATCATAGGTGGGGCATAAAAACTAAATACAGGTTGGATTCAGCATATATATAAATTTATTGTTAAAATCAAACACTGTTAACATCTTAAAATTGTGGACCCTGACCGTTTTAACCAACCTGAAAACTAGGACCAAAATCATAAATCTAAGTTAAAGTACATATTTACAAATGCATATTCAGGATATTTGATTATTTCTGTATATCAAAAAAAAAACTAAATATAATAGAGTTCAATTTTTGTTTACATGTATATTAAACTAAGTTAAAATTTGGATCCTTTGGACCTTAAAATGTGGATAAATTCGAAAACCAGACCAAAATTAAAAATCTAAATATTTAACATTGGCATTTTGTTTATGAAAGAACCTCAAGAATTCAATCTTTGTAGAGAATGGTTTTTTTTAACCATTTTTGAAATCAACGTGAAACAATTTAAAATGGGGTCATTGCAACATCTTGAATTTAAATACATTGTTCAATTTAGCATTTTAAAGAACCCAAATAATGTATCTATTTTAATTTGTTCTTGTCCTAAACCATTTGTGTAAACATGCATGAACTATTTGCCATTGGACGTAAGAAACCAACAACCAATCAATTAATCAAACAGGTGAAATATCTTCAAAAGTATCAATAAAAATCTCCCCCTTCTTTATATTTAAAATGGAATGTACAATGTATGAACAGTTCATTAGTCATTGTAAGTTATTGAATGGAAAGTATAGGAGCCGCCCTACATTTACTATTAGTACTACAAATTAAATTAGTAAAGTGATTTTTCAATGGGAAAACCAAGTTAACAAAGACATGTTCAATAAAACTGATGTATAACATGTATTATTATTATATAGGTAATTACATATACTATTTATGATTACCATATTTTACAAACAGTTAAATTAATATATAAGTTAATAATATCTTACCAGTATCTTGTTCTATACACGACCTGACTATTGTCATTTTCACAAAAAATCATCAGCATTGCTTGAATCAATTATAGCCCTAAAAAAAAGTGTTAAAACTATAAAATAATTCTTCAATTTTGTATCACCGGAAATGTAGGGTAGTGTAGCAACACTGTGCATGTATTTTTTGTTTCTTTTAAAAGGGGCTCTATAAATAATCTACATAAATTACATACATGTACATCAATGTACATGTAAGGTCCTAAAATAGAACTTTACAAAAGTTTGCAATGCTTTCTATGTTTTAGTCTCCATAGCCTACATTGTATAATAGATCATTAAACAAGATTATTCTCTGGATAAAGTTGTCTAGTGATACATGTACATTATGTTGTATGTAAAACATGTTTTGGAATGAGGCTTTACCACGAGATAAAGGCTTTTTTTAGTAAACAAAGAGCTGAACATGTACAACTTCCATTAAAAACTTAAAATATAACTTAGGGTAAGGAATAAAATAATGTTGCATGGATTTATTATTGCGATTTTATAATTTAAGACTGAAATGTGATTTTAACTTTGGCGATATTCAGAAATATCCTGTTTGATTCATATAAAAAAATCTCAAAATGTGAGTTTTAATTATCGCAACTATAACCCTTTCGCATTTTACGCAATAATAAAAACATTGCAATAATTTATGAATTTACAGTAGAGTATTTGTTTGCGCTTGGCTATAGGAAATAAATAAGATGTCCTAGAAACAGGTCAGGTGTAAAAGAATATTCACATGCCCTTTCAACCCTCTCCCCCCCTTTTTTTAATCTGGCTAATGTATCAAATGTTGGTCCCCTAATTTCAGATTGACTATATAAGGAACTAATAAAAATTGATTGTTAGAGTTGTACCTGTTCCTAGTGGAATAACTCGTCCTGTATACAGCCTGTCACGAATTGGTGAAGATCCTTGGTCAGCTTTGACTTTGCTGGAAGACGGTTGGACTGGACGTTGACATCTTGCTTGACTATAATGTCAATGAATTCCATAAAAGTCCCTGTACTTCAAGCATATTCTAACATGTCCAAGACGAGATGATATAAAACAACCATTGGAAAATAAACCACTCCTCGTCTTATGTAAAATAAGGAGTCCTGTTGGAAATTCTACACCATAGTTTTCAGTATTTTTCAGACTTCTGAGATGAATGGTAGTCTGTATCTGTACGAATATATTTTGTTACCATTGCTAGTTACCAATGCTGGTTTCAATACAACGGTAGAGAGAGTGTCTTATTTATTTATAATGCGCCAGACAGTTTTAACACTCTAAATCTCAATTTTGGTGCAAGCAGATGCAATGTCTTCAAGGTGGTTCCTCCACTCGCTCACTTTATTTTACTAAAACTGATTTTGGAATGTTTTTGTTTTGCTAGTTGAAATGTAAGAACACCTTTTCAGTTGTTTTTCCAATCAATATTTATCCTGTTTATTCACTAAATTATGATTATTGTCTGGTAAATTATAATTTGTCATGATTGGCAGTAATTATTCTTTTTGGAAATGCTATTTTGGTCTTTAGTGCATTCAGATATCTTAAATAGTTTGTAATATGTAGATGCATAATGCTGGGATAGCCCAAATAATCCTTCTAGATTATTAAAGTCGCAAACTTCGGTGTAAACTTTGTCTGACAAATCCATCACTGGGAGCTGACATGTTTGAGATTTTACCCAAGGGAGATAAGTCAATGGAAGAGCATAAAAGATGGACTCCCTGGTTTCAGACAATTTATTGATTTTTGCACTTGCAGTACAAAAACGTCTTATTTAATTTTTTAGACAAATTTATTTTACCTTTTTGAATGATTTTATGAGCCATTTCATTACAATTGTATTTAGAATTTAATTAAAATCAAAATCAAAATATGTCAATTCGGGACTAAAATCACCATTCTTCCAAGGCATAAATTAACATGTAATAGTCATTTGACAAGCTTAATATTTTGTTTTAATATAAAAAATACACTATAATTAAAACCAATATAAGTTGCAAACATATACGGAATGGGTCTTGCAAGTTAGAAGCAAGTAAAAATCGTGTAAATTCATGTATGAAAAATCCAGCCTTTGTGTCCGTGCTCCTGGCAAAGTGCAATTTTTTTTAAATTTTCATTTGTATAGACCATAACATAGTTAAATGGATGGGTTCCAGCTGACATTACTCTAAAAACTCAACTACCCCATTTAATATGCTTCTTGGGTAATTCTTAAAAGGCATAAAAAGTTGTATTTTTCCTTGGTTTTATTATGGATTTACAGAATTATGCAAATGAGGCTGTTACTAAAAATAGATACGATTCTGGGGGAAATTAAGTGGCCAAATTCTTTTATTTTATGTCAAGGATTAAGATGATGTATAAAAATTTATCAAGTTGTGATTGTCGATTTGGACGATTTTCTGATTATTGCATGGTTTTCTGGTGGATTGGCTCTTAAATATAAAGGAAAAATTACGCTCAGCAGAAAGTGTGTGTCTAAATATCGATCTATGATCAAATCGTCAGATGAAGGGATTCTTAGGAATCACAGGTCACTTCATACACCTTATCGCTATTCCCGGCTGACCCGGCTGCTTGAACTTTTGACATCAACAACAATCACTTTTCCATTGTGGCGTCAGATATTTTGTTTTATGAAGTCAAAATTTTACTGGAACCTGTGTGATATCCAGTAATGGCGGACAAATAGCGATAAGGTGTATACTTGATTGGTGCATAAAGTCTATCATGGTATCTTGTAAACGTTTTAAGGGGAAACACTGTGCTGAGAATATACGCCAGGAATATAAAAAGGCAGTTGCTTGTAACAATATTGCAGACAAAATTACAAACATTATAACTGACAATGCTTCAAACATGACCAAAGCATTTGACTTCAGTCTCCCAGGATATACATGTAATCATGAGGAAAAAATTCTAAATTAGACAGTGAAGATGAAAATGACAAATCTGAATTGGAACCTATTAAAATTTACTTTCCTGAAGATGATTTACCAAAACATGGAAGATGCTATGCTCATACCCTACAACTGGTGTAAAGACATGGATTAAAGGATGCTAGTCCACATTTAAAAACAGTGATCAGTAAAGAATCAAATATTGTAAGATATGTGCGAAAGTCCATAAATGCATCTGACATCCTAGAAGGCGAGAAAAGGCTGCAAGCTGACAACACAACACGTAGGAATTCACAAATAACTATGATTCGCTCTGTTCTTGAAGTGTCTGAAGAAAAGTTGATTAAACTAGATACAATTAATCTCACTGGATATGAGAGTAAACTATTACAAGAACTATGCTTAGTGCTTAAGCCGTTTGAGGATGCCACACTAATGGTTCAAAAGGAAATTAATGTGCCAGGAAGTTTAGCTGTTCCAGTTACACTAGGACTTGAACACAAATTTGCAGAACTGTCCACCACATACAACAACAAAATGGTTTCAACACTTATGTCCTCAATGACAAAACGACTATCATGCTTTAAAGCTGAAGATGTATATCTGATTTCAGCAATATTGGATCCTAGTTTCAAACTAAGATGGTCAAAAGATCAAGTTGCAATGGAGGAGAAGCTTCTAACATATGCAAGGAAGCAAAAACTTGATTGTGAAAATTACAGTGATGAAAGTTTACCCCCAAGGAAGATGTCCAAATCTGATGACACAGGATTCTTTAGATTCATGACACCAACAAAGGGGAGGAAAAAGCATATCTCAGGTGATATTGTTAAAATTGAAATTTCGCAATACCTTCTTGAGCCATGTGATGATGCATGTGATCCGTTAAAGTACTGGAATGACCATACTGAGATATACCCAATACTGACAAATCTTGCAAAGACTTATCTCACAATTCCTGCTACTTCTGCTCCAGTTGAACGACTTTTTAGTGTAGCTGGCAATTTTTTTAGGACAGATAGATGCAGACTTAGTGATTCAATCTTTCAAATGCTGATGATGATAAATGCAATGAAAAATTTGCAATTGCATAAAGGACTTATGGCTGCATTACCAAACAGTACAAGTTTCACTTTACTTAACTTGTATATATTTATAATATTAAAAAAAAATTCTGTAGATTTAGTTTGTTGATGTTAAGTAAAATATACAATGTAATCATAAGTAATCATGATTACAATGGAGAAAAGTAATCTAATGTAATCAATTACATTTGACATTGGGTGTAATCGTAATGTAATCGATTACATAAAATAAGCAAAGTAATTGTAATGTAATCGATTACATTTCAAAGTAATCGACCCCATCCCTGGATCAGATATGTAATAGGTTTTGTAAATTGAAAAACCATCAATTGTTAAAAAATACTTAAAGTCAAAATATTCTCCAACAGAAGTTTTATATCCAAATACCAAGTGCCTTAGTTTTATCTTAAAAGTTAATATACTGTTCTTTAAAACTTCATTTATTTTATTCAAAAAAGTGTTAAATACGAACACAGTATAAAGAAGTGATCATAATCTTCTTCTTTGTGTACAAAAATTACGAAAACTGTTGTTTACAATTTTCAACCAGTATAAAAGTGTCGTAGGTAGAATATGTTGTAGTACTTTCAATCTAAAAATTACAAGTTTGTTTTTTTTTTTTAAATCGGAATAAGAATTTATATAAATTGTTTTGATATAACACATCATTTATATCAAATATACGTAGTCATGTTTTGGGACCAATAGTTGGTTCAGTTTTTGTCAGCTTCATGTATTATAGACTTATATAAAAGTTATGTTTGCTAGTGATTCTAGTTTTATAGGTAAGCCTTCCAATATGAATTGATTTCTTTTTATATTAGCAGTACTTTTTACACGAAAAGTTCCCTGAGTGTCTGATCTGAAAGCAGTGGTGTGTCAAAACACCTCGTCTTTTTTTCTAAAAATGTTCATCAGAAGGTTGAAGACCTTGTTGATAAATATTACGTATGAATTTCAAAAATTATACACGATGACCATAAAGCATAGATTATAGGTACTGACGTTGTATATCTTCTTAATAACGTGTTATAGTATATATGTGTATTTTGTCTTTGTGAATATTACTGTTAAATTAAATGTTCCTAAATTGGTTTGGTAAGATCCGTTTGACGTGTATCGGTACTTATACACCCCGTCGTTGTGTTATTCCGCTATTACAAGTTTTTGTATTTTTCTTTCACCTTTAATTGCTAGTGTGCTTGTATAGGTGTATTTTTGTTTTTCTTTGTAAACACATTTGTTTTTGTAGTGCTTAAGATTGTAACACAATGTTCAATTAACAGCAGTACTACGATTTTACACATCTTAACCAACCATGTCTGTTTGTCTTGTTCACACATCATTGGTAATATAATAGATTTTTATGCGACTGTGATACACGTTTGAGGTTAAGCTAGCTATAAAACAATGTTAAACATAATTTTCTACTTAAGAAAATTTCTGTAACAAGCTGTCAGGAATATTTAGTTGTTATCCATTCGTTTGTTATGTTTAGCTTTTGATTTTGCTATTTGATTAAGGAATTTTTGTTTTGGATTTTCCTCTGTGTTAAGTATTTCCGTCATTTCACTTTCTACTTGCTACAAACAAAATGTGGTGTAATGACAATAAACTGTAATGTCCACTTGCAAACCAAACTAGATACTTCTCCGGAACGAACCGAAATTAACTTACTGTGCAGTACAAAGAGGATTTGCACTTTGAGATGATCATGCGACATCGCCAATCACCTTTATAGTACCAACGGAGATTTGGTTGTTCAGTTTCTAAGTTTCTCATCACTAACAAACTCAGTTGATTACAACCGTGCTACATGTATAAGCGTGCTGAACAGTTCATTACCTGATTTTTGTCCAGACTCTGAAACACTGGAAGAACATTCGACATTTGTATCCGTTTATAATCCATTCAACGGGAATGCATGCAAGTGGCTGAAACTTATAAAAGCAAGCCTAAACAGATTGTTGCCCGAAGCAACCAAATGCTACAACCTGTTAAAGTCGGAGATAAAAAATCGGATTCCGTTCGAAGGGTCAATAGAGGATGTTGGCATCAAAGATGTTTTTGATTTTCAACATGTTCAGACAAATGACCAATTCATAAATATGTTCAAATGGTGAATATTCAAAAGGATCCATTTTTAAGAATCAATTTATTTTCTAAGTAATTCATTCGTTGCCTGTTCAAGATTCAAAAATCTAGGTTGATATATCATAGAAGTTTGCTATGTTATAAGAAACATACGAATTCATTGTTTAAACTGGTTTATTGTCTATTAAATGGCGATGATATGCATGTTTGGTTGAGATAATTTGAAATAAAACATTACCGTTGCATGGATTTCTAACTTTGCCTTGCATTGCGTAAAATAGACATTTTAAGAGGAAGACTCATTGACATGGTGTCTCTATAACACCCGTTTCATTTTCAATTTTTCCTTCAGTCTTAATTTCTGGGAGTTTCATAAACATTAAAACCATTTCCCAGGGTCAATACGCACATTGTAAATAATTATAAAGAACATGCAGTCTTGAAGGTGCTGTGATAACTCGAATGAATGCGCTTTATTCCGTAACTTGTATTTACTTATTTTGTTTTACAAATTCTATCAATAGTTTTGAAGAAACAAAATTATCAAATTTAATTTAGCGAAAAGCTGTAAAACGACAAAACAATCCCTGATGAAATGTAATTACTCTGAAACATGTAATCACTCAGTAAATACATGTGAGTAATTACGGGACTTTATTAAATTGTTAAATGTTGGATGTTTTTCAGGTTTTTTTATCTATTAACTGTAAGAAATATATATTAAATACAGGTCTTACTGTACAACTGGGACCAACAATAAGTAAATATTGATGACTAGAATATCAGTTATATAACAAATTACTGATATAAACCTGCACAAGGACATAAACCCATTCACGATAATATTAAATCGTTTCAGGATGTTCAGCGAATAGATTGAGATCACGCGTTGAACTTATGATCTAATTAACATCCAATCAGACTTTGAGCAGGACATAACCTATAGAAGTTGAAAAGTAGAACGTATCTTTAGTATATATCAGGGTATTTCAGATTTACGATAAAAACCGAAATAGATACACGGAGTCCTTTATCAGTGAGATGTGTGAAGAGAGTGATACTACATATAATGTCGGTCAATTGCGTAACCAAGTCATACGACATTGGTTCGCGATAACGATTAAACTAAATATTAAATTAAGACGTTAATTGAAATATTTGACTACGAAGGACAAATGGTTGAAAATGAAATGATAATATCAATAATACTTACGACGAATATGTATGCTCGTCCTGAACATGCATGGCATAGTTGCCAAACTCAAGTAAATCAATGAATTAAACTATGATACCCTGAATTCATATGAATGATATAATTACAACGCTATAGTAAGAAAAAATCCATATGTTACAGGGTATTTTAAGTGAATGTTTTATATCTGATCGATTCAAAAGCAAAATCATCAGGGAAAAAATAACACTATTCAACATAGAATACAATGCAAAAAAACAAAGCCAATTTCTGTTTTTCTTAACAAACGAATATGTGAAAAGTGTTCGAAATTTAAAATTTATCTGCGGTTGTTGAACACGTTATCGGTCACAATAAAAACGCGCGTCTATCTATGTTGTTAAGTCTTGCTTTTTTGTCGTAGAATTGTGGTTTTTTTTTTTTTTGGTTGTTTCCTCCATACATCAATTAACTAAAACAATACCTTATTTGCATATTATTTTTTTATATGATATACATTTAACTTAGCAATATGCTCTTTCTTTTTCTAAAACATATTTGCTAAAGAATGTAATTCGAGCGTTACATTTTTATAATGGTCTGTTTATAATTTTTTTTAAAGATGACTACCTGAATTAAGCATAAACTGAAAATTGTAGCTTTGTTTTACCTTATTACTGAATCCATAAAAATGACAGCAATAAACCAAAGTATAAAACAAACTGACATTTTGTAAGATCAATACAAAAGTGCAATAGCTGTTACGGTAGAGTTTGATGAAAATCCAAGAAGATTTGAAAAAGTTATAAAAATTTAAAGGTGACTATCTGAATTTAGCCTTAACTGAAAATTGGAGCTTTTTTCTCAACTTATAATTGAATCCATAAATTTAAATCAATACATCAAACTGTCAAACAACCTGGTATTATGTAAGGTCAAAATACAATTGAGATTTCTATAGAATTATATGAAATAACAAAAATGTAAAAGTGACTATCTGAAATTATTCCGAACCGAAAATTCTAACTTTTTTAATTCTTAATTAAATCCTTAACATTGACAGAAATGAACCATTGAGACATGTTTTGTGTGTCCGCAAAATAAATTTCCTACACACCGATAAAATTGATAGCAAAATTTGTCCTATAAAATAAGTTCTGGCCCATCCACTATATATATCAAAAAAAGATCTCGCCCTTCTAAATATTTCAACAAAGACATTATATTCTTGCTGTAATTGTGCACCCCTAACTTTCTGCCTTCGTGTACTTTTGCAAATTTCAGCAATCTGAAAATCAAAAAAGGAGAGTTAAAGAGAGTGCCTTTCAACATTTAAACATTGTTTTTTGATACGTAAAGACCAAATGAGAGAAAAAAGAAAGGAAATCATGTGCTTTCATAATTACCAGATCTCTTGAAATAAAATAATCCGACATTCTTGTATGATCTTCAGTTTTTATATGCTGACATAACATATGTTGTATTAACTGTTTTGCAATTTTGTTTGTATCAAAGGAATTGCCCAATTTTATGTCATTAGAACTCGTTTGAATGTTCGTTTTGTTAGTAAATGTACAATATTTACTTAAACATGTTAAATAACAGAAATACCAAACTCCGAGTAAAATTATAAACGGAGGGTTCCTAAACAAATTGAAAAAAAATAAAAAGCTCAAATATGTCAAACAAATGGATTACAACTCTCATATTCCTGACTTGATACCGGAATGTTCTTACGTAGAAAATGGTGGATTTAACCTTGTTGTAGAGCTGGTTAATCCTCTCTCTTGTATGACAGTAGCTTATATTTCATTACATTGACAACGATTTGTTACACAAACAATCATGATTAGTTAAAATATCAAAAATTGGGATACAGCTGACAGAATCATTTTGTGGTGCTTTTAGGGCCGGTAGACCGCTGCCCATCAAATATGTACAGTATATAGACCTGGTTTTGCAAGCATCCCTCTGTCAATGAGCAGAAACGTCTCATTTACAACATTTCGCTCCAGCTGCCTGTGTTTGTTTTGCATTATAACATGAAGCACTCAAGGCAATGGCTGAATTTCCTACTGCGCTTCTTGTGACTTTACCTTGCTGTTTTGAGAAATAAATGATACAGTCTCTTCTAGCTTTCTGTCTGTCTGTCACCTAATCGGTCAATATACTTTCTGGGTCTGCAATACACGTACCTCTTACTAAATTGGCCTTGATAATCTCATCACTGTTATCAAATATGTCTTGGAACGTGGCTTTGAACTGGCAAACTGATACCTCTGAAACTGGCCAAAAAAGTATGCATATTTTACCCAGGTGATTGAGCCATTCTGATTCACTTTAATGCGTTTGACCAGTTTGATCTCTTCTTTGACGGACAGTCTTTTGACAGCACTTAGAGGATCTGTCTCTATCGTTGTGGTGACATTATGTTGGATGTCACGCATATTGTCTTTACAACATTAACACAGGGCAGTGGACAAGACAGTTTCAGTGATCGACATTCCTGCTGTATACAGTTTACAATGTCTTCTGAATTCCGACCATATCCATGGATCTGGGCCATATCCTGTAGCTATAGTAGACTGGTGCAAATTTAACATGTTAAGTTTGTGCATTGCCCGTTAAACCAGAGGTAGGTGAACAGTTCTGTCATAAATCTGAAGAGCAAAGGTTTGGGCAGCTGCAAACATGTCATCTAGGTTTTGAGATCTCCAATCACAGCCAACTATGATCATGACCATGCTATAGAAAACTGTAGAACTGTCCGAAAAAAATCAACTTCTTTCTTACATCTTCCTTTACTGATTTGACAAAGTCAATTATGCGGTATCCTTTTCCTACGCTTTCCTATGGAACGCCACAGCTGTGTTATGTGGTACTCTGATATTATGTTATATCTCTGCTATATACAAATGATGTTCTCTCCCTGAATGATTAATACCTTGATGAGGATTTTTCACACATCTATCTTACAAACGACATTGAGATAAGAATTACACAAGATACAGTCTGCCTTATATCTTCACTAACATCGAACAATTGACGATGTTGGACGGTTGAAAATAAACGACAAAAGAGATTAATGCAGCTTCCTAATTCTGAATTTTTCATTTCTATGTTACAACATTCCAACCGTGCCTGCAAAAGGATTATATGTATCTCCGAGTTGTTGTTGAAGGGCCGGTATTTCCTATTTTCTTTGCTTGATTGAGGTTTGTTGCTCATAATGAAGCTTTCAAATCAAGAATTCAAAGTGGTATAGTAAAATCAATCTTTCGGCAATTTTACAAACGACATCACGAGTTGATTGGTCGTTATGGATTATCTGTTTAACAGTCTGATTTGTTCCAGGATTTGCCTACCCTTTTCAGCACCTGTTATCAGCCCTAATATTTTTGGTGAATTCTTGCTATTCAGTTTTTAGTTTTATATGTTGTGTTTTGTATAGTGTTGTTTTTCTGGTGATTTTTTTAAATGTTTTCAGTCATGACGATGTCAGTTTTATTTTTTACGTTTGAGTTGAAACCGATTGTTTGCAAAAAATTGCGATGGAACAATGCTGCGTTATTTGCAATAAGGTTAAAATCAATCAGATAAAAATATACATGTAGATCATATGTCCACGCTTTGGTCATATGGATATGAACAAACGTGGTTTACTTATATGTTTTTGAGTTTCTTATTTTAATATCAGCCAATCGAATACAGTATTAAAAAATCAACATCTTTTCGGGTATGATTATCCAACAACGATACGACATTTTTGTCTTGTATCATGATATATTGAAGCAAATCAATATAAAGTAAAATACCAATTATATCGAACTCGATGAAAAAACAGCAAAATCAAACGCTAAAATACAACACACATATGTAAAAGAACTTTCATAATCCTGACTTGATTAGGCATTTGTATGTAAACAGTGTGGTTGATTAAACTTGGTTGTATAGCTTTATGACAATCGTATCAAATTCCATTATATTGACGGCAATGTGTTAAAACAACAAATTTAGGGGAATGCTGTTTCCAGTGTATGATAATCTTTACTACTTTACTAAACATGATAAAAACAATCAAATTTGTCAACAAAGAAAAATATAATGGCATATAGAAAAACCACATAAGAAAATATGAAAGATATGTAGAAGAATACTAATTATTATCAAAGCACGTTTACACACTGACGAGATGTATAAGAAGTGAGCCACCCCTAATGATATTCCCAGAAATAGACTAAGCAGTGAAAGTAATAATTATTTACAGGGTAAAATAAAAAAAAAAAAAAAACAACACGTAATTACATGAGAAACATTTTAGTACCTAGAGTCTATACTTCAAGACTATCATGTATTATTTGTGAAGCTGATGCTGTATATATGTGTACAATTTCTGGGTTTCTTTTTTAAAAATTATTTAAAAAAAGGACCAGACTTTCTTCGACATTTTCCTGGTTCATGACATTCCTGCTCTGACACTAGCAATGTTTTATAAATTGCAAGTATTTTAAAGATTAAAGAGTTTGAATACCGAATCAGATAAGAAATGTATAACTAATTATATGCAAGTGAAATTGGTTTATTGCGACTTAGGTGGGGTGATATTGATATTTCAAAATTAGAATGATCTCGTGTGTCATAAATTCAAATACTGAAATGAACGCAAATGTCAAATGTGATTTACAGGTAGAAAATTCAGGCGGAGGAAGTTGTGTTTGCCGTTTCTTTAATTTCTAGAACTAATAAATATATTAAAAGAACCCAAACAGAAAAGCGTAGATTGTTAATGAAAAGATCAAACCAATATATCTGAACGTGAAATTAAATGGTCTGGTTCTTTGATTTCTTGTTTTCGATCAGTTTCTGAAGAAACTCTGGCTCATATAAAAAAAAAAGAGGAGGACAACAAGATGAGGTGCACAGTTCGTTCAAATTAAATACTGACAATTTGTTGATAAAGTCTACCTTCAAATTCAACTTATATGTTGTCAATAAAAAATACCACAGCATGCTTATTCCTCTGTGTAGAATTTTAACATTTGTGAATATTTTCAAAATTTTATATTAAAAAAGCGTATGCTTTCATGTTTTATTTATTATGGTATACATGGTTGAAAAATCAAAGTTTTGATAGAAATTATTTCATAGAGATCGATTTATTAGACAGCATTTTAAAATCTTTTAAAAATTACCTTTATAGTGGATACCAATATCACCATTTTTTGTATCTTTAATTATGATGAGACAGTTCGTTTACATATAAATTGGGCAGGTAATACTTAAATAGTCATTAAGTGACATTCCAATTGTATGCTGAACTAAGAAAATGCGTACATGTATAGAACATTGATAAATTTTATTTTTCAAGCTCTGTTGGGTATATCTTGAATTAAATTCAGTTTTTATCAAACTATTAGGGCGGTAACATATAACATGTGACCATTGTGATAACATTGTAAAAGTCATCCTCATAAAGGCATCATTCAGTAACAATTAATTAATTGAAAGGTCACAATGCAGCTTCTATTTATGTACAATAAACTCCCGTTTGAACGGATGAAGTTATAAAACATACTAACATGTGTTATCATTCATTGTAATCGGGATAAAGTCACTTTCAATCCCTTATAGGTCAAGGTAAGTATCATTCTTATTTTTCTATATTTTTCATCTCTATTCCGTAATGTAAATAATCAGAATATCTATACGATACACAAACTCAAAGAAATAAATATGTATAATTAAATCTTATAATCAATCTGTATGGATAATTTATGATATTTATAATTTGGTCCCTTCTAACGATTCGGGAATTAAACGTGATAACCTGTCATTTTGACTGCTCAAAGTTTACCTGCGACATGATTTAGGACTGTTCCGACCAGCCTTATGACCACAATTTATATAACCTTCAAAAGTGGTTCTTGTTCTATGACTGCCCAAAAAGTAAACTTAAGACAGGCCTGCTACAAAAAGTAACTGCAAAACCAGTCCTATAACAAATTAACTTCGATTCTAACATCTTCGATTGAACTTGACAAAAGGTAGTTTTGGCTGATCTGGTAAACACTAAGTAACCCTAGGACCAGGATCGCTCATCATCGATATATTAAAAATATTCATACGTCTCTGTTTTTATATAAACAACTATACAGAATTTTTAAATAAATTACTCATACAACTTTGCTTGTAATGCAAATTTCTCGATGATCTGTCTTTTAACAAATAATAATGACATTCGTTACAATGCCTACGCACATTGAATATATAGTATCATAAGTTATATGGTTTGCTATTGACCCTCTACATATCCATAGAAGGTTAGTAATCGTATAACGAATTCATTATATAGTCATTTTGTAAAAAATTACTGTTTGCAAAAATATGAATTATTCTAGATAATAATGCTGATCTTATCCCAGACCCTGGCCGTTTTGGTCGTAATCTTTTGAAACTTATGGTCTTTGGTGCTCTTCAACTTTGTACTTGTTTTGGCTTTCGAACATGTTTTATCTGAGCGTCACTGGTTTGTCTTGAGTGGACGAAACGCGCGTCTGTCGTATTAAATTTTAAACCTGTTACTTTTTGTTAGCTATGATTCGTGTGTTTCTCTGTCCTATATGTTCTTTAGTTTATTTATATTGTAGTACTGTCATGTAATGTTGTCATTTAAATGTTATATTTAACATTGTCATAAAAGCGTGAGGTTTGGCATGCCACAAAACCAAGTTCAACCCACCATATTTTTCTTACAATGTCCTGTACCAAGTCAGGAAAATGGCCATTCAAATATTCTTTAATATACAGACTTTTTACTCGTCAAAATTTACACATCAAATCAAATTCCTTTATTCTTTATTTCATATTCAAACTTGAAGTTTTTGTGCGAATTGTCAAGTCTCATTATCAGAAAATCTAAATATTTTCGAGGAAACTAAAAATGATCAGCTGAATTAAAATTTAATAAAGATTAAGAAGACAAACACTCGATATGAATACCTAGCCAATTGAATTTTGTATACGCAAACGTCAAGTTATTTTCACACGAAGCGGCAATGTATTTGCAGATTTTTTCAAAAAGTTACCTCCCCTCTATATCACCAGTCAAAAATAAAAACTCAGCAAAAAAGGAGTTTACTTTACAAAAAAAAGGGGGGAAAATAAATCGATTTACAACATTGTTATAACATTAAGAAGATATACTTTCCTGCTTTTCAGAGAAGGATTAAATGTAAAAATTGAAAGACAAAATATGAGAAAAATTAAGAAATGTAAAAATATTTATGATTTTGTTTTAGCTATTTTGATATAAATTAGCTCCGGCTGATGAAATTTACTTTTCAATTTTTATAATGATATACATGGGATCACTCCTTGTAGAAATTCTTTTTAAACACTTATTATAATATTCAATGCAATAAAACATATTTTATACAATTTAAATAACCTTTCTGAACATGAAAATATTAAATAATACTGATCATTCATATTTTTATTCTTTAAATTTGGACCAAAAATCCCAACAATATTCTTCAAAGCAAACAAGCTTTTAAACTCAAGCCTTTGTTTCTTAGTTAAACAATACAGTACTGCCTAGAAAATATCTTACAGAAAAAGGATAAGTTTACCAAAAATTTAAGACAGAAATTTCTATCAAAAATACAGTAAATTATTAGTGAAAGTGACTTGATTTAAAATAAAAATCTTTATTGTAAAATTCAATTATTAGGATAGCTACCACAACTAGTAGCCCTTGTCTAATTCACAGTGTATTTTATTTAATATGTTGAAAGTAAACTTTTTGAGAATAAAAATGGGGTGCTTCGCTTCAGGTTACTGTATCAGCTCCTTTACATATCTATAAACAAAGTTTTGTATATTTTAACTGAATAATTGGATATTAATCTTTGAAATGAAATGAATATTGTTGGTACAAATCTTGTGCATTTGACTTAATGATCAATGATGATTCAATTTGACAAGAATTTTCCATTTGAATAAATTCAATTTTGTAAGAACACATCTCAGTCTATGAATTTACTTCTTATTTGACTTGATAAGCTAGATTTTGCTCTTGTTAATGTAGCTATCCTCGCCCCCTATCGATTTTATCTGCGTTGTGATAACATAAGTTATACGGTTCGCTACGAACCCCCTACAGATCCATAGAGGGTAAATAAAATCGATAGGGGGCGAGGTCGTAGACCGAATCCCTTATGATTTAATTCACCCTCTATGGTCCGTAGGCGGTCAGTAATTAACCGTATAACGAATTTATCGCACGCTGGACTTTTTCTGCTGCGTTTTGTTAAAAAAAATAAACCATGAAACACATCAACATTTATATATGACGTCACCATTAACAGTAGACGTGACATCAGTAACCCCCTCTGAACTTTACTAACCCAAAACGGATCCATTGCGGTCACCACGTGACAGCTTTTAACCAATCAACATGCGATAATTTACCCGCGGTGCGATAAATAGAACTATTCAGAAAACACACTTTCCAACAGATTGTTGCATTCAAAGAAAAGCCTGAATTATGTTTAAATATCTATATGGTCCGTATACTAGTGATATTAACTGGCTGATTTTGTATTGGACCTGTTATAGATTCGAGATGAGCTGTATTGGACCCTAGACTCGAAGAGTCGAGGGCCAATACAGCTGATTGAGAATCTATGACAGGGCCAATACATAAACGGCCAGTTCATAACACGTTAATTAAATGATTAAAAAAATAAAAAGCGGAAGTGAATGTCCCGTCTCGTATTTGCCCTTGGGCCAATTCGTTTTTTTTTTTTCAATATTGGCCCTGTTTTGTCCGTTTCATGACTTTCAGACGTTAATAAAACATTGCACACCATTTCACCTGTTTATTTTATGATTCTAATCTAAAAAGAAATATGCTACAAATGTTTTTATGCATAACGATACCACCAAAATTGGGTAATGGTGTCAGAAATTTGAAACCGGAAGTGAACGTCCCGTATTAGCCTATGGGCCAATACGGATTTTTTCCCGTATTTGCCCTGTTTTTCCTATTGGGCCTGTTCGAAAAGCAATATTAGCTCTTGATTTATATTGACAGTGAATCGTTTTAAGTTTTGCACATGCTGATTTATCTGTATTAGGTTCATATCATTTAATAAATCTGGTATTGTGTTGTTATCAACGTTCGTTTAGGGACTTATCATTTTTTACCTGGGAGGGGGGTCATTTTGAAATCAAACATAAGAAATTTAAATTCCTGATCCCCCAATAAATTTATTTTATCCCCTCCTGTAAAAACATTTTAAAAAATATGATCCCTCCTCTGTTAAAATTACCAACATTGTTATTTTTTTAACATGCAAAACATTTATCATGTTATATCATGGAAATATGGCAACACGAAATATTCTCAGTTGATTGAGTAAAAAAAAAACAAATTTGAAGGAAAAATGCTCTTCCATGATTATTCGTAGGTAGAACTAGCCATGTGGATAAGGATGCTTTTTCTTACTTTTCTTTTAATTCATATAAAGAGCCAATAAAGAAAACTTGGTCCAAGTAACTCTGTAATAACTATACATTTAAAAACAATGAAACTTTTTAAACACATTATTTACTAACAGGGATGTATTATATGTCCCTTTCTTTAACACTGCATACACTTTAGTTTTAAGTTAGGCCTTATTGAAACTTTCATGTAGTCAGTAAACATTAAAATGGATGCTTTACATATAGGATTTATGTTCCTTTGAATGTACAGACTCGCCAAAAATGCGTCACCCTACCAAATCATTTTTATTTATTGCGCGAATCTTGAACAAATTCTGTTCTCTCAAGGTTTTGATTTATTACGTGGCAGAATGAGAAGTGAAAGTGAACCGCTATCAAAAAAAGGTAAAGAACAAGGGAAAATATCATGACACTTCCATAAGAAGAAGGGACAATGTGTTTGCCCACCCACTGCTTGAAATTGTTTGTTTTGTTAATGGCAATGAAAATGAGAATGAACGAGGACACTGACAATATTATATCTAACACCTAAGGACAAGCAAAAACGTATTTGAATATTTTCATGATTGATCTGTCACCTTCGAGTTTACTGTTACGCGAATGCGTAAACGTTTTGCATAGGTTTATATATACCTAATAGGATCCATATCACAAGTAATTCATTTGTTTGATGTTTTTGAGCTTTTGAGTTTGCAATTTGATGAGGGACTTTTCCTTTTGACTTTTCCTGAATTTTTGTGTTTTATTACTTTTTATATGCCGTGAAGTTACAGTTTATATATAGTTATCTGAAACAAGGTTCCTGATTTTCACTGATATGTGGTGTACCCATATATTACAGTGTTTAATAAAATAAAAATATTTGAAAGATGAACAGTTTCTGCAGCAACGCCCATTAATTAATGATTAAATAATGATGAAATTGTTTTCCCTTTAAAGTGTAAACTGATTATTCGTGTTGTTAATAAAACATAAAGTAGTGGGTTCCATCTAGTTTGGTAATTAGATATATGGAAAAAAATTAATGTTTCAATCTGTCCTGGTCATTTGGTCTGTAAATAAAACATATTATTATTTGGTTTTATCCTGCCTAATTTTTAGTATTGTCAATAAACTTGAAATACTTTTAACAACAGGCAACGAACGCAACAATTATAGAAATACTTATACATTTATCAAAGATCATCTTCAATAGGAAAACTTCTCTTTAACTCAAATGGTGTAGTATAAAATGACGAGAAACTATAACTTTAAAGAGAGGATATTAACTGACTTACAACTAGCAGAACCTTTATCTTCACTTCTTAATGGTTTTTTTAGCTCTGCACACTGGAATGAATTTGATTTTAATCAATACTGTTTTATCGAACACATCAGTGTATGTATATTGAGTAAATCCTGACTATCAGCAATGATTTAACATCTGGATGGTCCTGTTTGTGAAAAAAATTATATTTATTCTTCACAGAACATGAATGAGGAAGATAAGACAGCTTTGAATGAGGTAAGTGAATTAACCTACTTTAATAAAACTAAATAACTAAAGTTGTGTGACTTTACTATGGTATAATATGAAAAACTTAAAAATAAGTCTGAATTAACTTAGAATGATTATACGTACTTATGTCAGATAACTGTTTATTGTGAACTGTCTTCAGTACCAGAACAGATAATATTTACAGGAAAGTGTAAATGTCTGTTTGACAATAAGACAACTACCGTGCAATGCAAGTACTAATCTAGAGATCAACATACAATACAGTCTGCAATAACAGATATGTGAATTAATTCAAAATGTCAATGAGGTAGTAAAGGAACGTCAATTTACAATGTATAAGGGTCGTGTTTTCGCAATATATCAAATAGATAGCTATCCACATCACAAGTGGTCATCTAAAGTTCAATGTGCATTATTCAAAAACTTTTTAGTATAAATAGGTACAACTATTTCTAGATCTTGGCGTCGTCTCAATAGACATATATTGGACATATCGAGCATGCGCATATATGCAAATTGTATTTATGCTGAAAACTATTACCAAAGGCTGCATAATTCTGTTTCGTATTACATTGTTAATATAATTAAAATATTTAAATTAATAAAAGTGCACGGTTTCGCTTGACTTTCATGATTATTCGACGATTTAATTTCAAGTGCTATGGTTTACATTTATTTTCATATAACTCTGAAATAAATTAATTCACGTACACAGATTGTTTTACAATCATTTTTAAAACTGAGCAATATTTTTTTTCTAATTCACAGTTTGCAATTAATTGCTTCCAAGTGATAGTTTTGCAGTTTTTTTTTTGTGTATTCAAATGACAATGGTTTAAATCAATTGCAAAGTTATACAAATAGTTTCATTATTCTGCAATGATTGTTTTAAAGTGCACATTTTACAGGTTGCATTACTTTATGTGTTTAATTAAGCATAGTTTTACAATGGTTTGATGATCCAAGCTGAAGTGCTTTACATGGGTTTACATGTATAGACTGCTCACTTTTACAATTTTCAGAGTAATTGTGGATGGTATACATATCGTATGAAAGTTGTAATAAATAAAGGGAGCCTCTTACAACCCACAATTGTAAAACTGGGCATGCTCAGTTCTCCAATATCAAGTGACAAAATATACAGCTGATATGAATATTAAGTTCTAAATGAATTGGATTTCATATTATCCGTAGAAAATAGTTATAGACAAGAAATACTTGTTTTCATACAGGATAATTGTTTTGTATTGCTCCAAAACGCTCAGAATTTTAGAAGAATACAATACCAATTAAAGAAGAATCTTTCATGATTTCGTTTTGTTCTGTTTATATATATGTGAAAATATTCCGGAGTCAGTAGACAATTAATGACTTAAAAGGACATACGATACAGTTTTGATCCCGTATTTACAGTTTGATGAAAATTTCCATATAGGCTATTTTTTGCTTAATTAAATGAAATATGTAATAAAAAATATATCTCCATGTGCTTCTTTTTGAGTTAAAAGTATTGCTCCAAAACGCTCAGAATTTTAGAAGAATACAATACCAATTAAAGAAGAATCTTTAATGAATTCGTTTAGTTCTGTTCATATATATGTGAATATTTTCCGAAGCCAGTAGACAATAAACGACTTAAAAGGGCATACGATACAGTTTTGATCCCGTATTTAAAGTTTGATGAAAAATTCCATATAGGCTATTTTTTGCCTGATTAAATACAATATGTACTAAAAAATATATCACCGTGTGCTACTTTTTGAGCTAAATGTATTGCTCCAAAAAGCTCAGAATTTTAGAAGAATACATTACCAATTAAAGCAGAATCTTTAATGATTTCGTTTTGTTCTGTTTATATATATGTGAAAATATTCCGAAGTCAGTAGACAATTAATGACTTAAAAGGACATACGATACAGTTTTGATCCCGTATTTACAGTTTGATGAAAATTTCCATATAGGCTATTTTTTGCTTAATTAAAATGAAATATGTACTAAAAAATATATATCCATGTGCTTCTTTTTGAGTTAAAAGTATTGCTCCAAAACGCTCAGAATTTTAGAAGAATATAATACCAATTAAAGAAGAATCTTTAATGATTTCGTTTAGTTCTGTTCATATATATGTGAATATTTTCCGAAGCCAGTAGACAATAAATGACTTAAAAGGGCATACGATACAGTTTTGATCCCGTATTTACAGTTTGATGAAAAATTCCATATAGGCTATTTTTTGCATGATTAAATCCAATATGTACTAAAAAATATATCTCCGTGTGCTACTTTTGGGCTAAATGTATTGCTCCAAAAAGCTCAGAATTTTAGAAGAATACATTACCAATTAAAGAAGAATCTTTAATGATTTCGTTTTGTTCTGTTTATATATATGTGAAAATATTCCGAAGTCAGTAGACAATTAATGACTTAAAAGGACATACGATACAGTTTTGATCCTGTATTTACAGTTTGATGAAAATTTCCATATAGGCTATTTTTTGCCTAATTAAATGAAATATGTAATAAAAAATATATCTCCATGTGCTTCTTTTTGAGTTAAAAGTATTGCTCCAAAACGCTCAGAATTTAAAAAAAATACAATACCAATTAAAGAAGAATCTTTAATGATTTCGTTTAGTTCTGTTCATATATATGTGAATATTTTCCGAAGCCAGTAGACAATAAATGACTTAAAAGAGCATACGATACAGTTTTGATCCCGTATTTACAGTTTGATGAAAAATTCCATATAGGCTACGTTTTGCCTGATTAAATCCAATATGTACTAAAAAATATATCTCCGTGTGCTACTTTTTGAGCTAAATGTATTGCTCCAAAAAGCTCAGAATTTTAGAAGAATACATTACCAATTAAAGAAGAATCTTTAATGATTTCGTTTTGTTCTGTTTATATATACATGTATGTGAAAATATTCCGAAGTCATAAAATTGAGAATGGAAATGGGGAATGTGTCAAAGAGACAACAACCCGACCAAATAAAAAACAACAGCAGAGGGTCACCAACAGGTCTTTAATGTAGCGAGAAATTCCCGCACCCGGAGGCGTCCTTCAGCTGGCCCCTAAACAAATATATACTAGTCCAGTGATAATGAACGCCATACTAATTTCCAAATTGTACACAAGAAACTAAAATTAAAATAATACAAGACTAACAAAGGCCAGACAGTAGACAATTAATGACTTAAAAGGACATACGATACAGTTTTGATCCCGTATTTACAGTTTGATGAAAATTTCCATATAGGCTATTTTTGGCCTAATTAAATGAAATATGTAATAAAACATATATCTCCATGTGCTTCTTTTTGAGTTAAAAGTATTGCTTCAAAACGCTCAGAATTTTAGAAGAATACAATACCAATTAAAGAAGAATCTTTAATGATTTCGTTTAGTTCTGTTCATATATATGTGAATATTTTCCGAAGGCAGTAGACAATAAATGACTTAAAAGGGCATACGATACAGTTTTGATCCCGTATTTACAGTTTGATGAAAAATTCCATATAGGCTATTTTTTGCCTGATTAAATCCAATATGTACTAAAAAATATATCTCTGTGTGCTACTTTTTGAGCTAAATGTATTGCTCCAAAAAGCTCAGAATGTTAGAAGAATACATTACCAATTAAAGCAGAATCTTTAATGATTTCGTTTTGTTCTGTTTATATATATGTGGAAATATTCCGAAGTCTGTAGACAATTAATGACTTAAAAGGACATACGATACAGTTTTGATCCCGTATTTACAGTTTGATGAACATTTCCATATAGGCTTTTTTTTTGCCTGGTTAAATCAAATATGTAATAAAAAATATATCTCCATGTTCTACTTTTTGAGTTAAATGTATTGCTCCAAAAAGCTCAACATTTTAGAAGAATACATTACAAATTAAAGAGGAATCTTTAATGATTTCGTTTTGTTTTGTTTATATATATATGTGAAAATATTCCGAAGTCAGTAGGCAATAAAATGACTTAAAAGGGCATACGATACAGTTTTGATACCGTATTTACAGTTTGATGAAAATTTCCATATAGGCTACTTTTTGCCTGATTAAATGAAATATGTAATAAAAAATATATCTCCATGTGCTACTTTTTGAGTTAAATGTATTGCTCCAAAAAGCTCAGAATTTTAGAAGAATACATTACCAATTAAAGAGGAATCTTAAATGATTTCTTTTTGTTCTATTTATATATATGTGAAAATATTCCAAAGTCAGTAGACAATAAAATGACTTAAAAGGACATACGATACAGTTTTGATCCCGTATTTACAGTTTGATGAAAATTTCCATATACTAGGCTAGGTTTTGCCTGATTAAATCCAATTTGTAATAAAAAATATATCTCTATGTGCTACTTTTTGATGTATTGCTCCAAAAAGCCCAGAATTTTAGAAGAATACATTACCTATTAAAGAAAAATCTTTAATGATTTCGTTTTGTTCTGTTGATATATATGTGACAATATTCCGACGTTAGTAGACAATTAATGACTTAAAAGGGCATACGATACAGTTTTGATCCCGTATTTACAGTTTGATGAAAATTTCCATATAGGCTATTTTTTGCCTGATAAAATCAAATATGTACTAAAAAATATATCTCCATGTGCTACTTTTTGAGTTAAATGAGGTCAGCTTTAATCAAAATTAAATATCATATGAAAAGACACGTGGGTGGTATTGACGAATTTCAATAACAAATATCAGTTTTTAATTGTGCGTATTGTTATGCGTTTACTTTTCTACATTGGCTAGAGGTATAGGGGGAGGGTTGAGATCTCATAAACATGTTTAACCCCTCCGCATTTTTGTGCCTGTCCCAAGTCAGGAGCGTCTGGACTTTGTTAGTTTTGTATTATTTTAAATTTAGTTTCTTGTGTACAATTTGGAAATTAGTATGGCGTTCATTATCACTGACTTAGTATATACTTGTTTAGGGGCCAGCTGAAGGACGCCTCTGTGTTGGTGACCTTCTGCTGTTGTTTTTTTTTCGTTGGTCGGGTTGTTGTCTCTTTGACACATTCCCCATTTCCATTCTCAATTTTATTATTTTAATTTTCACTGTCTGTCAAAGTTCTTCAAATTTCTTACGTACATCACCTGTAGTTGGTTTAAACACACACATTTATAGATCAACCAATGTTCAAGATGTTCAACAGTTTGACGTACATTTCTAATCACTTTTTACACAAGCTTTTTATATAGCACTTTTATAATTCAATGTACAGTGAAATCTACGTTTTACGAAGGCCAAGCTTAAAATACAATACAGTTATCTCCTAATTCTACAAAAGACATACTCGCATTCGACAGTGAAAATGACCAAACTGGATTCGCACTTTATATACACTATATGTGTTCAAGTGAAACAAAGATAGATCACTCACTATCTAATAATTAAACTAGGGGGGAAAACATAATTATTAAGTGAAAAGAGACAAAACTTTAGCCAACAGTAATAACAAATAGTAATCGACTGTTCACAAAAATACGACATGTACATTTACTCAGTGAGCAAAAGGAACCAATCTCACAAAAATGTATGATAACACTCAGAGTACTCAAAAAAAATCAGCATTGTCTGCTTCATGAGTTATACCATCATCATAGCTCTACTTACATGTGTGTGGGTCTTGTATACTAATAATTCCTTCTCATTGCGGTGCTTGCGTCCAATATGGTAAAGAAATGATTGCATTCTTACTCAAGTTCAACACAAACAAAACTTGTAGTATCTTCATCCTTATATCATTCACATTGTATATGAAATTAATCATTTAAATGCATTGATAATAATTGCCTGTCCAGAAATATGATTTTTTTTTTTTCATTTTTGGCAAAACTCTTTAAACTTTATTTCAAATTTAATGATAAAAAAACATAATCCTAATTTCAGAATAGAAGTATCATTGGTCCATGCGGAGTTCGAGCTGACATTTGTGGTTGATTAACGTCGTTTTACCTCGATAGGCCTGTCGAATGTCATTGTAGATAACATATAAAATTATTTCCTTTAAAGGAATTACACAGCTTTAAAATATATTAATCAAAACTAACCTGGAGTACTGGACATATTGACATTATTTGGCAATCGTCAATGGCAGTCAGTAGGGTTTAAAAACATCAGTTGTTCGGCCTGTTAGTAAAATGTGTTGTTATAATATATATATACTTTTCACTGGGAAAAAATGATTCTCCTTCGAATCAGGCTTGAATCTGACATGTCCCTGCGAATAGAATAGACTAGACTCCTAAGACAATCAGAAGAGTTGCCTGAGGAAGTCTGATTAGGAATCAAAGCATCTCCCGCTGTGCTTGAAAGACTGTCAACATCTGAAGAACCAGCTTGGTTATCTTAAAAGTTACCCTCGTGACTTCTATGAGCCAATGAAACATAATAATCTTCCACCAAATGTCTAGGAGGTCTGGGAGGGTCCTGTGGATGATCATGAGACAGACCCTTAGACTCCACAAGATCAAGCCTGTTACCAAACTCAAGGAACTTAGCTTTAACAGTAGCTTGAATCTTATGGATAGAGGTGGTTACTTAGACTCCTCATCTCATCCTTAAAAGAGAATGACACTGAAGAGGGTTTACCACCAAACCACTGACCAGATCAAACTGATTTAGCGGAATAAAGATCGAATGGCTGGGGATAAGGATGCACGTTCGGCATACCCATAGGCCTGGGATGGACTGCACAATTCATAGGCAACCTAGTCCTAGAAAAGGGGTCACTTATCGTGCCAGCTGGAAGAGTCTCTTGAATACTTGTAGTGCAAGATACAGGAGACGTTGCTATCTCTGCAAGCCTATTTATGTTATGTGATACCCTGCTGAGCCTAGATAACCTTAACTGACTAGCACCAGAAGTAAAAGACAAAGTCCTTAAAGAAGCAGGTTCTGGGTCCTGTTCCAGACTAACACCAGGATTACCTGGGATAAACTCCAAACTTCTATCCCAAAACTCATCTGAATGAGTGGCCGAACGACAAGGGACAACAAACCACTGGAAGTTGTGTGTGTGTGGTTGACTGTCACTTACCACTTGTTCTTACGTTGCCGAAGCTGGAGTTTTATCAATACTAGTATTCAGATAAGATAAATAAATTTATCCAAAAAAATAATTAATAAATACATTAAACAAAATATAAATTTAAACAACGTTGTATGCAAAAAACTTTTTCCGTCTCAAAAAAAATCGTGCAATATGTACAAGTAACCTGGGAAAATGATAAAGGTTAATGACGCGCATGTGTCAGGTTGGAGAGGTTGTCATGGGGTCATTGTTCTTTTTTTCTGGCTTGTATCCGATTGAATAATGCAGCGAGATGACCGATATCTAAATGTATGAAGTTGAGGTATTTAATGTATTAAAAATTCAAATCGTATAATGCTATGTTTAAAGTATTGATTAATTATTGTTTTACTTTCAGAACCTATGGCGTGCTGCTAGGGATGGTAATTTGGAAGAAGTAAAAATATATTTATCTGAAGGAGCTGACAAGGAATTCAAATTTTATGTAAGATATTTCAATACCTTCAAATATCAAAATTACTAGTATCTTGATATTAGTATTAATAAATCCCCAATGTCAGTGTGAACATGTATGCCATCACTAAATATAGAATATCTCTTGATTTAACATTTTCACCAGTAGCTTGTCGGTGCCTGTTGTTTAACATTTTTAATTTTGTGGCATCTTAAAGCAGACTATGCGGTATGGGCTTTGCTCATTGTTGAAAGCCGTACGGTGGTCTATAGTTGTTAAAATTTCTGTCTCAGTTGGTCTCTTGTGAAGAGTTGTCTCATTGGCAATCATACTACGCATTGTCTTTTGTACATATCACAAATTAAGTATAAGAAATTCATAGACAGTCAAGAAAAGCAACCCTTTTGTCATGTCAAAAGCACAGAGTGTCTGTAGGACCATTAGTGGTCATAACTGTATAGCAGATTATATTACGGATTACAAATGTGTCGAGGTTTGTGATTGGATAACAACACAGAGATGTCAGTATATATTCAGGAAACTGCCGGGGTATATGAGACGTTTTTATCACCAATTGGAACCTCAAAAACGTCATCATTACACCGGTTACTATGTGACGTAGTCATAAGCTATCAGACTGTCAGAGTTTCACAGAGGGAAAATAATGACGTGCTTCAGTCAATAATACATTTTGATACAAAATCACGCAATTTACACTATTAATACTAAAATTTAAGGTTAAAAGTGTTATTATACGTTAGAAAATCCTTCACGTATGGCGAACATATTAGGTTTGGTTTTTCAATATATATGTGTTGTCAACAAATACCTGCACTGGAAAATAACATTTAGTCAGGGATAATCCGTAATATATGTGTAATTCAGGTCTCAGAAAGGGTATATACTGTGACATTCCCGGCTTAGGACATATATCCCCTTTACCTTCGGCTCTAAGCCGGGAATGTCACAGTATATACCCTGTCTGAGACCTGAATAACATATAATATGTAGTTTCCAGGTGTCCATTAAATTATATGTAGTTTTGAGGTGTCCGTTATATGACACGTCAGTATCACATTTCTGTGTAACACTGTGAGCTACTAAATCACGGAGAAAACCCACTTCAACATGTAGTCTTAAACTTTAAATTTCACGAGAGATGTTAAATGTTCAGACATTGTTGTTTTTAAACAGTATTTATCAAAGTCAAACGACAGCATTTTCGTGTAATACAATTTGTGAATATGGCCGGATCCCAGATGTTTGAAAGAGGGTTTAGTTCCCGATAATTGGATTTATATTGACAAACGGAGCGATGCGAAAAATAATTTGGAAGATTATACGGTAAAAATTTGTATAGATATTGTGGCAAACATGAGATTTTCAAAATTATGTAGCAATCGGAAGTGGGGAGTTTGCCATCTACCCCTTCATCCTCGAATGCACGTTTTAGTATACAAGGATTAAAACCTCGTCCAATACATTAGTATAGTTAAAGACAATTTGATTAATATATCAATGATATGAATTTCTGCCCGCATCATTTTATCTTCAATTAAATTCTAGCAAAATAATATTGAAAAAATAGTCAAGTACATTTTTTACATTCGGGTGTTGGAATCTACTTAAACATGTTAAAACGTTAAAACTTGTAAATTAAAAATAAAAGTTCTCGCTGCGGAATTCATTTTTTCAAAATTTGCATGCTAAATTTTGTCTTGGTATTTTTTTAAATTCATAATTGGAGAAGAACTAACATAAAGATCAAGTGAAATGACCAGAAACTATGGGTATATTTGATTACAAGTTTCTACATACGTAACTTACTTATTCCATTAGTATATTTGTGTCAATAAAATCGTTCAAAGTTTAATGACAAAATATTCAGAGATTAAAAATAAATAGTTGGGGTTGATTTTTAACTAAAATATATTCCATGCAGTAAAAAATGCGTGTTCAAAGAGCAAAACATGCATGCAGTGTATTCTCTCCTTCGTTATGCTTTAATGCAATAGGACGGAATACGTTGAGGTAGGTCGGTTTTGTCATTTTGTTGGAATTCTCTAATAACCCATTCTGACCAAACATAAGACGAAAATACATCAAAATTGAAGCTAAAACTTGAAAAGTTCGGTTTCTACCACCATGGATCTAAGCAAACAACGAAAATATTTTTTTTAGTTTACCCGTGTATCTGAAGGCTTAAATAACACATTGTGGCCAAAATTAAGACACAAAAACATCCAAATTGAAGATCAAACTGAAAACAATTGGTTTCCGCTACAGTCTAAACAAACATAAAAGAAAAACACAACTTTTTAGTGTTTTTAAAGCTTACCTTTGTATCTGGGGCCATAATAAGCCATTCTTATCCAAAATGAGACACATAATCATGATTTCTACCAAGGGTCTTAACAAACATCAAAAATTAGAATAAATTTGTTAGTGTTTTTTTAGCTTACCTGTGTATCTGGAGGCTGAATAACCCATTCTGACTCAAAATAAAACGAAAAAACCTCCAAACTTAAGCTAAAACTGGAAAACTTGTGTTTCTACCATCAAGAGCGTAAACAAACAACAACAAAAACAAAAAACTTTTTAGTGTTTTTGAGCAGGTGGGAGCGAATCTTGGTTCAGCAGTCTAAAGAAGGTAATTTGGACCAAAAATACGGAATTTCACGATTTTTTCTGGTTTTTGACTTTAACTGGACTCGAAACCGGAAGTAGTCGTTTCCTATGCGTATTTCAATAATAATTATGATCAGTAGTTATATGCAAGTTTTAGGTCTCTGAAATTCCTGTGTAGGACACCGAAGAGATACCCACCCCTCCAGTAAACTCAGTTGTATCCGATTTTAACTTTCCAAATTCGTATTAAAGCTCAAAATGCAATTTATACAAGAGAAACATGACAATGATAGTCTTAGGTTGAGAGAACATGCATATCTTTCAAACGTAGTATCCTACAGTTGACTTCTATAACTATTGAGAGCCATTTGAGCCAAATAACGATTGTCTAGGTACGCCCGTCATATGACGGTGACAGCATAAATTGGTAAGGGTTAACAAAGAAAGTGAAGTATAAAACGTGAAAATATGATAAAGGTTTGTTTCTGTTAAATGGTCAAATGTATTTTTTATATGAAGACTTCACTAATTTTATATCTTAAAAGTTAAATTGATTGAATACAATGATTATTTGTTCCGCATATATATACAACTAAGGATATGCAAACTTGATAATTTGCTAAAAAAAAATTTGGGGTGTTTTTTACAATGCGATATCGAGGGAAGAATATTCCAGAAAAGTACGCAAACACTAATTAAAATGAAAAAGGTGCGACACAAAACTTGTAGAAAAACAGGTACGTGGGGTTTGAGATCAGGATTGGATAAAAATAAACTTTTGCAAAGAAAACAGCAAATTTTCCTATGGTAAATTTTTAAAAGAATGTATAAGATAACACAAGCACAAATATGGACATATCCAAGTACACCTGGTATGGTTAACTCGAAGCACCAGGTTGTTTCCAAGTATAAATTGTTGAGGACTTTTTATGAACAATAAATTAAACGCTCACACAACATACACAATAAAGTTAAATGTTATAACTACAGTCTCTTTAATGAAGGCTGTGGATGATCCGCAAAACTCTACGTTTCAATTGCAAGCAATCCACACATCTATTAAATGCAATGAAATATAAGGGCTGTGAATGACAACTACCTTCAGCGTATGTACAAAATGTCACGTCATTTGTATTCAGTATTTTTACCAATAATGATGTTATTGCAAATTTCGTAATAATTTAATAGGCAGGACTACCGAAGGGGTAATAAGTTTTAAACTGGATTGAAATAATATAATTGGGGGAAATAATGAAGAGAAACCGAAAAAATCTAAATTGATTGTACGTTTGTTCCTGTTGTTACTTATTCACTCAATTGCAAATAGAGTTTTCTTTAAAATAAAGTTTACATCGGTGCTTTTTTTTCTTCGAATTTAACCTGTCTATTATAAGTTTCGATATATATGTAATAAAGATCTTATATAAGTTCAAAGCTGGAAACAATAGTAATATCATCACTATCTTTAATAATACTATATTCTTGTTGGCGTTAAGGAAAAACTGTCATCTTCGTCTTTATACATTCTCAAAATCCAAATGCACATGAAGGTATTAACTGAAAATATGTACGAAATACCAGAGCGCGCAAAAATCGTGAAACACTTTGCCTTTGTGTACATATACATTTATTTCACCTTCAATTGACATTATCTTCTTTCAATTGTTAAAGGTTGATATTTATCAATGGTACTAGCCTTATAATTTAATACGCCAGACGCGCGTTTCGTATACATAAGACTCATCAGTGACGCTCTGAAAAAAATAGTTAGAAAGCCAAACAAGTATTCATTTGAAGAGTTCACCTTCTATTGGCATTATCTTTTTCTATTGTTTAAGGTTGATATTTATCAATGGTTCTAGCCATATAATGTAATACGCCAGACTCGCGTTTCGTATACATTAGACTCATCAGTGACGCTCTGATCGAAATAGTTAGAAAGCCAAACAAGTATTATATCGAAGAGTTCACCTTCAATTGACATTATCTTTTTTCTATTGTTTAAGGTTGATATTTATCAATGGTTCCAGGCTTATAATTTAATACGCCAGATGCGCGTTTCGTATACATTAGACTCATCAGTGACGCACTGATCAAAATAGTTAGAAAGCCAAACAAGTATACTATTGAAGAGCATTGAGGACCAAAAGTCCATATATGCCTTGGATAGGAAAATCCGTAGTATTTCGAATAATTCATACTTTTGCAAACAGTCCATTTATGAAAATGACCATGTAGTTGACATTCTTGTCAACCTCAAAGTGCTGACTACTGAACTGGTTGAACTATTGTTAAGAGGGGCCAAAAATGTCTTTTTGTTTTCTTTTTTCATTTTCTCTGACAAAAAACACACTGTTTTAAGTAAGATGTTCCTCTATACATCCTCAGAGTCTGAAAAGACCACATTTTGTGATCAGATTTTACTTGACAAGACTCGACATTATCTCGACAGTACTTAACTTACTTGTCTGTACTCGACCGGGGTCTCGACTTTACTTTATAAGTATGATTCAATACTTGATAATCTTGGTGAAGTCAAAAATGGTCTCGAAAAAGGATCGACCAGTCTCAACCAAATTCGACCTAATCTCGACAAGACTCGACTAATGTCGATTCAGTCTAGACTAGTCTCGAACCAGTCTCTACCAGTCCCGACCTTTCTTCACCAGTCGTGACCTTCGAATTTAGTCTAAATCAGTCCATTCAAGTCGATTATACATTGATCGTTCAAAATTCCATATTATTTGATTGCTCGGTTCATCGCGGTGAATATAAAAAATTTAATCAATAGTTAAAAAATGGCAAAATTTTTCAGTTTCAATTAAATTCATATTACCATCTATGATTATTTCTATAATTTTTCAAAACAACTTACAGGTTGTTTTGTAGTTCATTATTCTGAAATTTAAGGATTTATTGAATAGCTGAAGAAGGCTAGAATTTTTAGTTCAAACTGAATAGAGGAAGTCACCTTTAAATTTGTTTATTACTTTTCAAATTAATTTGGATTTTCAGAAAACTATTCAACTAACTCAGTTATATATATTGGTCTAAGGGAATGCCAGTTTTTTACGCTATCAAATTAAATCCCTAACTTGACAGCACTGATAATTTTTTATGTATTGCTGTCAAACTTAAGGATACAATTAATCAAGTAAAAACAGCTAGAATGTTCAGTTCGACCTGAATTCAGATAGTCATCTCTAAATATTTTCAAAATTTCTTTTAAATTAATTTGGATTTTCTTCAAACTATACAGCTATCTCAGTTATACATATATATTGATCTAAGGGATTGCCAGGTTGTTTATCGCTTTCAAACTAAATTCCTTACTTGACAACAATAAACTAAACTACGAAATAACCAGGCATTAAACAGAAGCTGGTTAGTGTCATGGTGACATTTTATTCTTAAGTCATTATAACGACTAAGCTATATTGTTATCTGTAACGGCTTAGCTTACTTGTTATATATAACGACTTATTTAAGTGTTACAAATAACGACATAGTTAACTGTTACATATAACGACTTATCTAACTTATTATTTATAACGACTTAGCCAACTTGTTAGATATAACGACTTAGTTAACTTGTTACATATATCGACTTAGCTAACTTGTTATATATAACGACTTAGCTAACTTGTTATATATAACAACTTCGTTAACTTGTTATATATAACGACTTAGCTTACTTGTTATATATATAACGACTCGTTAACTCGATAAAATTACTAAGCTAATTCATTCGTTCAAACGACCTACCAAACTCGTTAAACATGTTTTTGTATATTACAGTGTCACAATCTAACATAATGCATAATATATTATACATCAGATAAAATCAGCATACAAATATATTAGATTCCTACCTTAAAAGACATACATGTATGAGGCACTTTTACCTCATGCTCATTAAATGCATACACAATTGATGTTACATCATCAACTCCTTCAATGCAATCTGAACTGTCTGAGCATCTGGAGTTGAAATCACCAACTATATACATTTGTCCAATGTTCTGATAAATATCAATCTGATTAGTAAGATCTGCATAAAACTGTTATAACGAATTATCTAACGTGTATGAACAATTTAGCTAACTCGTTTAGACGACTAAGCTAAATCGTTATAACGACTTAGCTTATTCGTTATTGAAACTTTAACAAGTAAGTTAAGACGTTTACAAATTTTTGAATTTTTTGAAATACTAAGGCTTTTCTACCTCAGGCATAAATTACCTTAGCTGTATTTGGCAAAACTTTTAGGAATTTAGGTTTTCAATGCTCTTTAACTTCGTGCTTTATTTGGCTTTTTTTTTTAGGGGGGGGGGGTCGAGCGTCACTGGTGAGTCTTTTGTAGACGAAACGCGCGTCTGGCGTATATACTAAATTTAGTTCTAGTATCTATGATGAGTTTATTGGTAATATTAGACATGATTTTAACATCAAAGTCGGTGCATATATGAATGTTTTCATGGGTTGTTATTATGAAGTCTACCACTGATTCCGCTCGTTTTATAAATTTACTGTTTACAAATTTTTGAATTTTTTGAAATACTAAGGCTTTTCTACCTCAGGCATAGATTACCTTAGCTGTATTTGGCAAAACTTTTAGGAATTTTGGACCTCAATGCTCTTTAACTTCGAATTTTATTTGACCGTTTTATTTCTTTTATTTGGTTGTCACTGATGAGTCTTTTGTAGACCAAACGCGCGTCTGGCGTTTATACTAAATTTAGTCCTGGTATATATGATGAGTTTATTTGGAAATACACGTCAAATCTTGTTTTCTTTTTCTTCCATTGAACATGCATAAATACAATTGACTAGGAAATATATTAATAAATCACCATTTGCATTAAATATTTGAACTATAATCAATCACCTCTCTTGGGGTTACATCACCAACTCCTTCAATGCAATCTGAACTGTCTGAGCATCTGGAGTTGAAATCACCAACTATATACATTTGTCCAATGTTCTGATAAATATAAATCTGATTAGTAAGATCTGCATAAAACTGTTATAACGAATTATCTAACGTGTTTGAACAATTTAGCTAACTCGTTTAGACGACTAAGCTAAATCGTTATAACGACTTAGCTTATTCGTTATTGAAACTTTAACAAGTAAGTTAAGATGTTTAAATGAGTTAGCTAGGTCGTTTATACTAGATAGCGTAGTCGTAATAACAAGTTAACTAACGTGTTTAACAACTTAGCTTACTAGTTTAAACGACTGAGTTAACTCGTTAACATAACTTAGCTTACTCATTTCAACGACTAAGCTAATATAACTCGCGGATCATTATAATAACTTAGCTAACTTGATATAACAACTTGGCTTAGCTTGTTAACACAACCTGGCATACTTGTGTAAACAACTTAACATACTGGTTAAACTAGTAAGCAAAGGCGTCCCAGCAAGTTAGCTTTCCTGTTTACAAAACTTTGAATTTTTCGAAAAACTAAGGATTTTTTTATCCCAGGCATAGATTACCTAAACCGTATTTGGCACAACTTTTTGGAATTTTAGATCCTCAATGCTCCTCAACTTTGTACTTGTTTGGCTTTATAAATGTTTTGATTTGAGCGTCACTGATGCGTCTTATGTAGACGAAACGCGCGTCTGGCGTACTAAGATATAATCCTGGTACTTTTGATAACTATTGTAATAACGAGTTGGGTAATTTTTAATAGTCGTTATAAAAGCTTTGCAAATTGAATTCACACAACACCAAGTTGCTTAAGAAGGAGGTTAAATGGACAGCAAGCGCTTGATCGAACTATGTATTATTGTTCATGTAGAATGAAAAGGCGTGTGTAAAAGGCTCATGTTATTCAGTTTTGACCAGTGATTGATGTGATAGATATGTAATTTATGTCTATATAAAAAAAGATCCTGTTGATCACACATGATTTTTTGTAAAGTATTTAGGAAAATATTATTATATCTTGATATCAAAGAACAAGTTTTGGTTATGATTTTCTGCATTCATAGAGTGATTTTTGTTTTATTATTGTATATTATAGTATGGATATACAGCATTACACGTGGCTGTTGCTAGTGGCCAGTTGCATATTATAAACTGGCTGATCGAAGAATGTGGAATGGATCCCTTGGATACGTCATCAGAGGTAATATTGGATGTTTCATACTTTAATATGTTTACTATTGAATCATATAAAGCACATAACACAACATGTTACCGTCATCCAATACAGACACATAGCCAACAAATAAACATAATTTGTTGATGTCTGATACATGTATAAAAGTTAGTGTTAGTGGAACTTCATATCAAAATCCTTCGTGAAAGGCAAATATCTTTAAGGAGTATCATAAGCTGTTTTGTACATAGTTACGTAATTGCTTTATGGAGTGTTAAGATGTTTTGACTTTGTTATTTAAGTAAGAAAAAAATGAAAATAATAATATTGCATACGTTGAATTTGATATTAACAAGTGTTTATAAAAATTGATAACATGTTTAACTTACATTTAATCAGGTGGGTGCATTATTTTAATAAGATTATAACGCAAAGTGGAAAATAGGGTAGAAAAATCAAAACTTTAAACAGATTCGAAATCACCAATATAAGCTAGCATGCACATTATCAAGTTATTTCAACGATTTTTTTACACTCCAAAAGTAAATTGTTCCTGTACATTTTAGAAGCCTTTTTTAGCAATTTGTTATCAGGTATTTGATTGTACTTAGTGTACTAGTAAGAAGAATATATAGTTTAGGCGTAAAAAAAGGGCTTGCAGACGAAATAACTCTATATTTGTAAGGAGTTTTGTGCAGCTTCGGAATTCAGTACATAGTTGCAACTTTCATGATATTTGGTTTGTTTGTAGAGAGCTTATGTTTGTTACAGATGTCATTTTCCGAAAATGGAGTCAGTTGGAATATGATGAATTACTGAGTAATTACCATGTCAGAGATTTCGTTACCACAAATTACTTAAAACTTTTACTAAATTCTTCTAGCTATACATATTTGGTTTCGAAGTTTTTTATCTGTAGAAAACTTATTTCAAATGGATAGCACATCCTCATTTTTACGGAGAGGTTATTTTCCGTTCCCTGAAATTAAGAAACGATCCGGGTAATCTTATCGATCCTTTACATTAGCGTGTTTTAAAAGGTTGCTAATTCAACACTGTCATTAGATCTTTGAATATTGTTTTTATTTGTATCAATATTGATATGTTTTTAGTAAGTTAAAAGCAAAGGAAATATTATTGTCATGTACATAACAACTCTCATTGATCTACAATCTATAGATTCCTGTATCTTGGCATAGCAAAAGGTCCTGTTTTTCACTGACTGTTTATGACGTCTTTATAATACATCCATTGAATGTTGGATGTGTACTGATTGATAATTAAGTCTTAGATGCATGTGTTTTTATTACCTAAAAGAGGGACGAAAGATACCAAAGGGACAGTCAAACTCATAATCTAAAACAAACTGACCACGCCATGGCTAATATCAGTAGCGTGGCCTTATTAGCTATTTATTACATATGCGCCTATCTGAAGTCAGGGGCCTGTAATTCAGTGGTTGTCCTTTGTTGCTGTTTTAACTAAACTAACTAACGACATGTTGTACCATGTCTTAGATTGTTGTTAGCCATTTACGTCGTCTGGTCGTTCAATTACCAAACGTGACCTATTCCCGAATATGACTGTTTTGATCAGTGTGATTTCTCATTACTATAAGACGTATCAGCGTACTTGCTTTCCAACATTAATGTATTAGTGATGTTGTGTATTTATAATTCTGATCGGATATTGTTAAATATCTTATCGTTTGTAGTTGTAATTCTATCTTTTTAATTTTCTATTCGCATGTAAAAGCGAACTTGGTCCTTGGACTGTTTTATGTCTGCCGAGAAAGTTAACTAGGAAACAGGTCCGCTACTAATATAAAAGAGCGCGGAAAATACCAGGCGTTTAGAGGGCAAATGATATCAAGAGTATATAAAGAGCGAATGATACCAGGGATATAAGTTAACCAGTCCTGCCATAAGTTAACATATTTAGTTAATTTCAAAACCAGTCCTACCATAAGTTAACATATTAAGTTAATTTCAAAACCATTCCTGC
Source organism: Mytilus galloprovincialis (assembly GCA_037788925.1). NCBI lineage: Eukaryota > Metazoa > Mollusca > Bivalvia > Mytilida > Mytilidae > Mytilus > Mytilus galloprovincialis. The sequence goes on along the minus strand of CM075333.1, from coordinate 38,899,077 downwards.
CATAAGTTAACATATAAGTTAATTTCGAAACTAGTCCTGCAATTAGTTAACATAATTTTGATTTTGACAACTCCAATCGAACCAAGCTTGTTCTCAAGTTATCTTTTAGCTGGTCTGCTCAACACTGTGATAACTGGTAACCAGGACCGCTCTACATTGATTTTTTAAAAATATTTTCCAATGCATTCGTTACTATGTGACGTTGATCACGATGTGGGTACTACTTAGCGTTACACGACGTTTTTCTCATTTCCGTATTATTGTAGCATTATGCATATCCTTCTTTTGTTATAATTGCCAGCAATGGTTTTTCTCTATTTTATTTTATTAACAAAACAATTATACATGTTGCTTCTGACGATTTTAAACATGCAGCTAGACAATGTTCCTTAAATAAAACAAATATGCTATAAAACAAATTTTAAAACGAAGATCCCGATTGGTTTTTTAGCGATCTCATTTGGTCAACATTTGTATTGAAATCTAAACAATTCCTTTCTCATACAATGGTTGTATTGTAAAATGTAACTCATACATTTATTTTCATTTTCATTCGAATTAAACTGGAAAAAAAAAATTACGATATAAAATTAAAAACCAGAGCATGACATCACTGTTGGTGGAGATTTATTTCCCTGAGGGTATCACAAGCCCAGTAGTCAGCACTTTTTGTGCTGACATGAATTGTCATTGATGTGGTTATATTTATAAATTAACTGTTTACAAATTTTGGAATTTTTTGAAATACTAAGGATTTTCTACCTCAGGCATAGATTACTACCTTAGCTGTACTTGCCAAAACTTTTAGGAATTTTGGTGCTCAATGCTCTTCAACGTCGTACTTTATTTGGCCTTTTTAATTTTTTGGGGTTCGAGCGTCACTGATGAGTCTTTGTAGACGAAACGCGCGTCTGGCGTATATACTAAATTTAGTCCTGGTATCTATGATGAGTTTATATCAATTACGCTTTGCGAAGTTGCGACAAAATGGTTATACGTTTTGAAATGATCTAAAAAATGCTAAACACTCTATCATTTAAAAAGAATAACAGGATTTTTTTTACCGCCTACTTTTACTTCTTTGATCTTAAAATGCTTATTTGATAAACAGCTGGTTAAAACCTCAATTTTAAGGGAAATACAGAGGGTTTTTTTGTTGGGACAAAATGGCTATACTTTTTGAAGTAATTGCAATAGAAACTATGCGCATGGTTTCCGGCAAGATTATATCATATGCCAGAAGAAAAGTAAAAAAAAACTTTAAAAATATAATAAATAAATTTCCTCTCAGCTTTTTCAATTTTACGGTATAAATTTGCAAACTCAAAATATACTTACCTTGCATAGGCTTGGACATTTTTCAGACTGTTTTTAAAATAACATTTTCCGGATTACGGTTTCAGTGAAATTTATTTTGCTTTAACGTGCGAATAACTATACTGATAGAAATATTCCGTTGAAGTTTTACGATGATCGGAGAAAAAAATACCGTAGGAAAGAAACGGAACTTTGATCTTTTGCACAAAGAATGAAACGTTGAACATTACGTTTTTGCGTAAAAAATAGATTAATGAAGTGTTATAATTCTTGGTATTTCAAATTTCGGTTACCTTCTTTCTTTAATTTCAAGTGTAATGTGATGAATTAAATCAGAAATCACTATATTTTTATCGAACTGACCAGTCTGCGCATTAATTCTATGCTTATCTATAGCAAATTGGAATTGGTACCAACATCGTGCGCAACGTCCGTATCAACGTACAACAATAATGTAAAATAAATACTTCCGTGATATAAACACGACTAAATACATGTGTTTGTGGATAGAGTTCACATACAACTTCCTTGTTATACAAATTTATCTGTGGATCTATAAATTAAAAAAAAAAATCTTTTAGTCGTATTAACCATATGTGCACTGTATTATGTAAATCTATATAGCCACATAGTACATCAGCAATATTTTAATGTCAGAATAGAATGTATAACACAAATGACAGCAACATAAAACACAATTACTACAACATACTGTCTCCCTTAATTTATTGTGCCAGCATGTCCTCCGTTTGTTCAAAATATTGATATGTAACAAACTTTCAGTAGTTTTAATACCTCATTTTGACTTAAATACTACAAAATGATTTGACTGCAACAACTGAAAATGACTATTTTTGCACTATATAATGTAAATCTATATAGTTGCATAATACATCAACAATATTTTCATTTGAGAATGTATTGTATAAAACAAATGACAGCAATATTGGAACACAATGACTATAAAATTTTGTCTGCATAAATTTAGAGTGAAAGAATGTCCACTTTTTGTTCTAGAAATACAATTTCAGTGACATTAGAGTGAAAGAATGTCCACTTTTTGTTCTAGAAAAACAGTAGTTTTGATACCTCAGGCATGTCAGGCTGACTCCTATAACTAAATTGTTTGACCGCATCAACCAAAACTGATGAAATTTGAACTATTTTTTGTAAATCTATATAGCCACATAGTAAATTGGCAATAGTTTTATGTCAGGATCATTATAAAGTTTATTACAATATTGATAAACAATAACTACAAAATGTTGCCTGCATACATTTACAGAGCCAGCATGTCCTCCTTTTGTTCAATATACATAATATATATATTGATACGTAACAAAATGTCAGACGTTTTGTTACCTCATGCTGACATGTATAACACATGTTTTGATTGCATTCAACTAAACTGACCATATTTGCACTTTATTTTGTAAATCTATATAGCCACATAGTTTATCAGCAATATTTTTATCATTGTGCCAGCATTTAATCTGTTTTCAGCTTAGTCCGTTACTGTGTGTGTTTCATTTTAATGTTGTGTCGTTGTTTTCCGCTTATATTTCATGCGTTTTCCTCAGTTTTAGTTTGTTACCCCGATTTTGTTTTTGTCCATATATTTACGAGTTTTGAACAGCGGTATACTACTGTTGCCTTTATTCATAATATTGAACCGTCACTGAAGTTGGTAGTTCAGGATTGTCTGTATATCCTCAGCATACATAATGTATAATCGAGCAAAGACAGATCTGACGAAATTGACGAGATTTTGCATAATTTTTTAACACCTTATGTACCTAGACACTGTACAATTTTTGTTAAAATATTTTGTTGATAACAGAATCGTAACTCCAATGTAAACAAGGGGAATCACACTGAAATATCCCTGTAATGCATCAAGTCAAAATAGGGAGAGACTGTAAAAAATAGGGAATGAAACAATGTCGACAAAGATGATGATATTCCGTGATATAATAATATTGTACCGATGCATTGGATAACTTTTTTATCCGCTTTTAATTGAAAAACAAATCAAAGCGGTATGTGATTTTATAGCCATTATTTAAAGTATATAAGATCTATACAGTCTACCGAGATAAGACAAATTTGCTATCATAAGACAACTTGGAAGAAAGAACAATGCAATTTTTGTTAACATATTTAAAGCTCAAGTCTGATATGAAAAGTCTTAAAAACGGTAATCTGTTATAAGCAGACCTATCATCAGGTCTGGTCAATAGCAGACGTGTCCACATGTCTTGTCAGAAGCAGACCTGTCCGTAGGTCTGGTCGGGAGCAGAACTGTCCACAGAATTATTTTAATAAAACCTGTAAGATATTTTGCAGATGTTATGAATACTACGAAAATAACAGACACTTATCATACACTGTACAGAAATATTGATTCATTAATCTACCATCAAACACTACCATAATGTATTTATTATCATTATAGAATGGTGAAACATCATTACATATAGCAGCTTATATGGGACAGTTAGAGGTTATGAACTGGTTGATAGAAAAAAAAGGAATAGATCCCTTGGTCAAAACATCTGAGGTAATTTTAGTCCTTGTATATTTTGTGAAATGAATAGTAAATAATTTAATAAATAGTGAATTAACTTACATTGTCTCTACCAAGTCAAGACTATGACAGTTGTTGTGCATTCGTTTGAAATGTTTTATCATTTGATTTTGCCATTTGATTAAGGACTTTCTGTTTTGAATTTTCATTGGAGTTCAGTATGTTTTGTGATTTTATTTTTTATTACAAGTATTTATTAGAATGCTTTATTTGCATAATTTTTCTAATGTAGAATTCAAGACTACTCAAGACACACTATTTCCAAGATTATCACATAATGTTTACAGATGGTATATTTTCTCATTATAGGGAGGTGAAACAGCATTTCATTTGGCCGCTAAAAGAGGTCATTTTAAATTAATACAATGGCTTGTTGAGGAAAAGGGAATGGATCCCACGGCTAAAACCTCTCAGGTAACACTTGCTATAATTATTTACTTACATTGTACATAGTGATGTGTGAAAAGTGAACCACTTGAACAGGATCCTTTAAGATCATTGCATTTATTTTTTATCAACAGTGTTCTTTTTGGTCTGAAAAAATTAGATATAATAAATAGGTACTTATAATAGACTGTGCATACATGTTATGTTTTCAATAATTGCTCTAAAAGAAAAAAAGGATTGGTCTCCAAATTTCAAAATTGCAAATGGAAGTCTCTTCTTTAGTACTTCTACCATCGTCAAAAAGAACATATTGTGACTTTGCTAACCACGAAAATGCAAGTCTGACATTTGAGACACAATTAGATTATCACATTAAATAAAGCGGTTTTTCTAATTATTACGCGTATTATAATTTGCTATCCTCTTTGACTATATTATGTTACATATGTTGTTAGTTTAAACATATGTATTAATGAAACTTACAGCAATAAAGTATAATAATGTTACTTTAAATTCAAATATGAGATATACCTTCGTTTGCTCAATTGTTAACACAAGTCGATATAACATCATTGATACCTAATTGAAGTAAAGTGTTGTGAAAGTCTTACGTCGCCAGTAAGTCGTTCTGTTTGTCGAAGTATATTAATACACTACCTCGTCTGTTTGTATGTGATAGATGAATGTATACTTTAGGAAATGGATCGAAGATAGAGGGTCGTATTCAGGGTTTTTTAAAGAAAGGGTTGGCAGTTGTTTATTGAATGAAAATTAACTAATGTTAATTTTGCCATGTGAAAAACAAAGATGTATTATCTGTCTTTGCGTCTGTCAAGTCCTTTAAACGCCTCAATCATGCAACTTTAGTCATACATTTGTATGCCATGTTTATGTATATTAAGAATTAAAAAAAACAACATTGTATTGGACTAGTTTTTAATCAAAGGCAATTTACTGTTTTATTTCTACAACTCGATATCAGATATATCTGATAGCGAATAGTGCCAATGATAGTCGAGCATGTCTTCCGACATCTTCCTATTTTTATATGAATCTTTTTGAAATAAAAAACAACAATTCTACATATCAATCGTTCTCAGTCCCAGACAGGACAAATTAAAAAAAACTCTAAAAAACGGCCTGTTGTATTTACAAAACAATATGAAGGATGATTGTTGATTACATACCGTCTCGTGGCAAATGTTAAATGCTTGTTTATGACAAAAACAAATCACCAATTGATCAGTGTAAATCTAAATCTAAATTGAGGAAATTAAAGCTATAACCGATTTTTGCAATTATTCATTTGCGTTAAGGTCGTTTTAGCAGTATATTCACAATAATCCAGAAACATTTTAATTAGTATACGACAAAACATTATCATAATATATAAATAATAATTGTGGACTAAATATCAAAAAAGTAACCTATAGTTGTAAATGACTGTGACATTTTGGTCTCTTGTGGACAGTTGTCTCATTGGCAATCATACTACATCTTCTTTTTTATAAAATCACAAAAACAATGAAATCAGAGGAAAATTAAAAAACGGAAAGTCCTTAATCAAATGGCAAAATCAAACGACAAAACACACCAAACCAATGGACAACAACTGTCATATTCCTGACTTGGTACAGGCATTTTCAGATGCAGAAAATGGTGGATTGAACCTGGCCCCATAGCGCCCTAAAATATAGACCTGTCTCACTCACATCCATCACCTATAAAATGCTGGAGCATATAATCATGAGCAGCATTTTGAAACACCCAGAGAAACACACCATTCTAACAGACGCACAGCACGGCTTCCGTAAACACTTATCCTGTGAATCTCAACTAGTAATTACTATCCAGGATCTAGTAAAAATAGTCGATAACACCGGACAAACAGATGTCATTCTCTTGGACTTCTCCATGGCATTCGACAAGGTACCACATAGACGACTTATGCATAAACTACATCATTACGAAAGACAGGTTAGTCTCCATAGCTTGATTAAAGAATTTCGAAACGAAAGAACACAGCATGTCGTCCTAGAAAACGGAAGGTCCAACATTGCCCCTGTCAAACAGCAGTTCCTCAGGGCAGTGTCTTGGGACCGATCCTATTTCTACTATATATAAACAACCTTCCAGATTACACTGTCAAAAAATCATCAGTTAGACTATTTGCCGATGACGGCGACTTGTACAGGGAAATAAAAAAAAAAACAGCACAGATGCAGAACTACTACAAAAAGATCTTGAGACCTTAAAAAAAAGGGAGAATGGTGGGAATTTCATCCCACCAAATGTAGAGGCATTCGCATTACCAACACGAGAAAACCAATTAGACAGCCATATAACATCCATGGTCATGTCTTAGTTGTAATTTAAATGTCATAATTAACACTGCCATTAAAGCGGGAGGTTTGACATGCCACAAAACCAGGTTCAATCCACCATTTTTTCATAAAATGCCTTGTACCAAGTCAGGAAAATGGCCATTGTTACATTATAGTTCGTTTCTCTGTGTCTTACGTTTCGATGGTGTGTCTCTGTTGTGTCGTAGTTCTCTTATATTTGATACGTTTCACTCAATTTTAGTTTGTAACCCAGATATTTTTTTTCTCTATCGATTTATGAATTTTGAACAGCGGTATACTACTGTTGCCTTTATTAGAGGACGTAGAATGCGCAAAATATATGGGAGCCAACACCCACCACAAACTGAACTGGATTACTCACATAGACCAAGTAGTAAGGAAAGCCAACAACACCAGGGCTTTTCTGCAGCAAAATATATCCCAATGCCCACGAAAGACCAAGGAACTCTGCTACAAGACCCTTGTGAACAACATTCATAACCCGGAAATGGTACAACGCATGGCAGCACGATTTGTTACCGGTGACTACCATCGAACCACCAGTGTAACACACCTATTACACAAGCTTCAATGGCCAACACTACAAGAGCGCAGAGCTACGAACAAAGTTATAATGATGCACTGCATAGTTAACCACCTGGTTGCAATAACAACTTATTGCCTAATTCCAACAGCATCAACATTAAGAGGACACAACCACAGATTTCTTGTTCCATTTGCAAGAACGCAGCTATACCAGCACTCGTTTTTCCAAGACGCCATCAGATTATAGGTCACCTGTCACCAACAACTGTTGCCTGCAACTCAATTGACACATTCAAGTGTGAGTTCCAGGAGACCAAGTTGTTTTAAGGAGTGTTTTGGATTTTAACTGTACATACTATTTTAAATACACAGTAAATATTTGTTGTCTGCACTACGCATCAGATCAAAAATACAACAGATGGTGGTATGAACTGTATATGGAAGAAGAAGAAGAAAAACCTTTCACTTGTATGATAGTCGCACCAAAATCCACAAAGATGCACGAACAGAAAATGTAAACGTCAAATAAGAAGAAATTTTGTCGTTAAATGTTTATTCAAAAAATTGTAATTTCACATGGAGAATGGTGGTATGCAGGGTTGAAAAATAAAATTTATGTTATAATTAGTTTTAGAAACAGACCGATATCTAAAATTATCCAGAAGTTCTTCAGAATTTTTAAGAATCCATGTATGATTAATACCACTACGCGAGGAAAATAATTTTGTCATTTGTCATTCAAAGTATTTTAAATTTATATAGAATAATAACATAATGACATATAATTGAACAATAACATAATCACGGGATCTTTAAAAGTACACAGTCACGTTATAAGAACCAAAGAAATACAAAAAGTCGCATATAAAAATCACACCACCAAAAATGAAAGATAATACAAACACATTGACGGGATAGATAAGTTTCGAGTCAAGTCAAATGGATATCACATAAAATAGACAAAACAGTAAAAATAAATGTTATAATTGAACAAAGACAAAAAACCATATCATGTTAGAAAAAGGATGAGACGTTCCTTGACAAGTGTCTGAAGGAACTCCGATTCATATGAAAATAAGAAGAGGTCGACAAGGAGAGGAGCACAGTTCGTTCCTATAGGAATGCCAACAATTTGTTGAAAATGTCTACTTCCAAATTCAACAAATATGTTGTCGATAAGAAACTCCAGCATACTGATCTACTGTTACCCTTTTGTCCACTACAATGTATTAATAAAATCACTGGAATCTAGACGGGTCCTTACTGAGTTTGATCATTAGCTGTAATTCATAAGGAAAGCACTTGCTATTAAAATGATCGACATGAGTGTCGTAATGAAAGTATGTTCTGCCGAAATGTGCAAATATGTTGTCCAGGATAAAAGAAGTAATAATATGGTCATTAAAAGCTATATAGCTGACTATTAAAGTTTAATACATACCTGCAAATTTTAAATAGAACCTTAGTTCCTTTTTTGACATTTCTAGTTATGAGGTACGTTGTCATGACCCCTAATTATGTAGTAAGTTTTAATGTCTGTTTTAGATCAATATTCCAAGTTTCATAACAGGTATAGTTTACTCTGGTCGTCATCTCTGTTCTAAAATTAATTTACACATGAGGACTAAAATCTGACATCTGTAACATTTTATTTTTTTAAATAAAAAGATAAAACCGAATTCCGAGGAAAGTTAAAAACTTAAGGTCCTTAATCAAATGGTGAAATCAAAAGCTTTGTCACATCAAACGAATGGTTAACAACTATCATATTTCTTAACTGTTATGCAGAAAATAGTGGATTAAATCTGGTTGTATACCTAGCTAAACCTTTCACTTGTATGACAAAACAAACAGACATAAAAGGTAAAAACATATTGGATTTTATGTTGTAATCAAGGTTCTCGTTCAGCATTTGGTTAGAAAAATACCAACATCTGCTGAATGGGATGACCTAAGAAATGTTTATTTTCTTGTACAAAGGATTTGTTTTATCTAGCATGCAGGCTTAAAAAATTAAGCATTTATTATGTGGCCTTTTTGCTACTTTATGATAAAATGTTGAGTTTAAATTCAAGGACATATATTACCGTCCTAATATTCGAAGTAATTAAATTGTCAGGACAGAAATACAAAATGTACGTGTGTGGTTGTCGTTGGTTAGTTTTGTTAGTTTTGCGTTTCCCTCGGTTTTAGTTTGTTATCCCGATTTTGTTTTTTGTCCATGGATTTATGAGTTTTGAACAGCGGTATACTACTGTTGCCTTTATTTGTTAATCCAACATCTATCATATGCAACAGTACAGTTATCACAAGTAAGTTCGTGTATACTTTATGAATGTAATATACTATAATCCATCAGGAAATGTATAGTGTATGAACTTATAAATAACACTTAGTTTGGATTTTATTAAGGTATCTTATAAAAAAGGTCAATTAAAATTATTTTAGATAAAAGATGACTAAGAAAAAATGAATAACAAATATAGTAAATTTATCATAAAAAAATAAATAAAAAATAAACAAAAATAAAACAAAAATCTAGTTTCATATCTATTTATTTTGAAGTTGCTTATCTATCAAATTAACCTGCAAAGCTTCCTTACTTGGTTACCAAGCTTGGTTAAACTTTATTCTACTTTAAATTATCTTGTATAATGTATATTATATGGTAAACAAAGAGAAAAATATTGTTGTGAGGGTCAATTTTGTATATTCGTGATCAATTTCCAAACAAAAACACATCTCGTGTAAAACGTGTGAACATACCATACTTGAGAATGTTCAATAAATTGTTGTACATAATAACAATTCCAAAATAAATTTTCAATTGATTTTTTGGTCCTCGATGTTCTTCAAACTTCGTACTTTATCTGGCCTTTTAAACATTTTTTTTTATTCGAGCGTCACTGATGAGTCTTTTGTAGACAAAACTAGCGTCTGGCGTAAATAATAAATTTTTATCGTGGTATCTATGATGAGTTTATTGGCGTCATACCACTACTATTTATTTTTCATATCGACAATTTTGAATCGAGTTTAAATAAATTTAAGGGGGTACCCAACACTCTCACTAAAATAAATTTGGCTCGTTTAATTTTCATAAAATTTTGACAAAGTATTTACTTTGACCCTATAATAAAAAAGATAAAAATTTCTAAAATTTTGAAACAACTGTTTTGTCAGAAAATTTACACTGGTTATATAGTAGTTTGACAAATACCAATTTTGATCACTTAGAAGCTTAATATTCCGTTCACAACACAACGTAATTAAAACGTAAAGCTGATTTTACACAGTTATCTCCCTGTAGTGTTAGGTACCACCTTAACGTAAGTATACCTTACAAATGATATAAATTTATTGGTGCTTTGAAGCTAGTTAATGAGTCTTTATAATATTATGATTTCCTTAACAAAAGCGTTTCACTCCACATATTTACTGACTGACTTTAAAAAAACCAACACACATTTTGTTGTTTTTTTATCAAATCACAGTTAGTCCATATATAACTTCTATCTCTAATGTTTATGCCATTTTAACATTTCTTAATCGGTGTGAAAAGATATTTCTGCTCACTAGTGAATTATCTGTTCTTGGCTATTTATTGGTCGACATTTGATTATGACGTCAAATTTACCTGGTTTCTTCTGAATTTTCTATTGTGACGTCAGGGAAAAAGACGACCGTGCATGATGGTGTGCCAAATAATGAATAAAAAACAACTTTCTGCAAATCTTTTAAAAAAATCAATTAATAAACAGATTCCACAACTATAACTAGTGAATTGTGATATTTCTCCCCTCTCAACAGTAGAATTTTGATTGTTTAAAAAATCCCTGCTAACTTCGCACTGTAAATATTTATGAGACATACTTAACACAATTGTTGCAGTGGTAAAACATTTATTTCATGCTTAACATACTTCCATTTTAATAGAACATTCCTCATAGGTTTGAACTTACCGTATAGATGTAGGGGACACATTTTCGAAAGACAAACGTGAAACCCATTTATGATTTTTGTAAAGTTGTTTCTTTGTTACACAATCCTTTCAATCAATACCCAATATGGGAAAAAAGACGGGTAACGATGACAAGGAATTATTTAGTTTTCGCTGTTTCCTTGGCAAATTTTCAATATCGAAAAGAAACATTCAATTCAAATTTGCTTTTTTTACGTTTTTAATTTATGAAAAACTATTGGACGCAATGTTCACGTCTATTCGATTTTCGTTTAGAAAAAAACTTCACAGAAACAAAGGAAAAAACATAAGTGTTTTGTTTATGGCTCCTCAGAAACCAAAACATATGCTGTCATTATAGGATTGTAAAACAGCATTACATATGGCAGCTGCGAGTACATCTGGGATGGAGATATTGCAATGGCTTATTGAAGAGAAAGGAATGGATCCCACAGATAAGACATTGCAGGTAATATCTTTCTTCACAAAAATCCCTAAAAGTGAATCATATAAAAAGTGTTTGTACATTGTTCTTTGATTTTGAATTATGATAATTTTTTTGAATATGGTGCAATATTAAAAAAAAAAAAAACTCATACATAGTATATCCCTAATTATCCCATAAAATTTACAGACTTGTATATGTTGTCATTATAGGAAGGTAAAACAGCATTGCATGTGGCCGCTGAGAATGGAGAGTTCGAGGTTACAAAATGGCTTGTTGAAGAGAAAGGAATGGATCCCATGGTTAAAACATATCAGGTAACTTTTAATATTATATACTCACATTGTACATTGTAGTGATATATTGTAATAGTGAATAACTTACATAGGGTTTTCAAATAACATTTGCCTTATTCATTTGTGTTTTAGTCGGCAGAATTTAACTCCAAAGTGATAAACACTTTCAATTTGTTTTGAAAAAGAAAATCATTAGAATTCTCTGATTTATGGTACATGATCCATAGTTGTAATGAAAATAGTGAGAACTTCTCGGAAACGAATGCGTTAAGAAAAGAAAACAAACAATTCCAGCTCATTTAACTAATTTGTGTATCTAAGTATTACATGTATAGTGTGTTGTTTCTTATTTGGTTGTTTACTTTTAATATGAATATTTCCGATCTTCACTCAATCGTGTTTTATCAAATAAGTGAGAGGCCAAATATTCAAACATATAGTCATGCATATGTCAGTTATAATTTTTTTAAGGTCATACACCAAAAAAAAATTAGTTTTTGTCTGTCGGTATAGTCTCCTTTGGATTCATTTCTACTACGTATAAGTCATGTTAATTTTGGGTGATGTATTAGTACACTCTACGTCTGTTTGTCTGTATAGATGTATCAATAAACAACCATGTTAGCTATTCAAAGGGGATTTATGAGCACACGTCTGTATTTCTGTATGTATAAATAAATTTATTCATTCTATCTTGAAGGACGCATGAGCACATTTTGTCATCTGTTTGACTGTATGGAGATATAAATACACAAACATATATTGATTATTTTTTTGGGAATGTATGAATACACCATCACTGTTTAACATATCTGTCTGCAGGAGTTTACAATACGATACGATGTCAATTAGGAATAGGAGCTGTTTAAACTCTTACCTGGCCGTTTGTCCACAAGGGATGAATAAATACACTACCAAGTCTGTTTGTATGGGATGTTTAAATGTACTTCCATGTCTATTTGTGTGTTGAAGGTGTACATGTACTTTTACAAAAATATAAAATTATACAAATCTATATTTTTGTCCAGTTTCAAATGTCAAAACAATGAAAGTGGGAAGATATTTACCTTACAGCTTCATTTTCCGGCGATGATGAAATGAATAATGAAATAAAACATGAAAATCAATATAAACATCTTTGACCCACTTATTTGTTGTTTTTTTTTTCAAATACTTGCGGATATCTTCTCAATGTTCAACGGGAATGTTAGAAAAAAATTCGGAACCAATTAGTTGGGTTGATATGACAAAAAAAAACGGATACTGAACCAGTATCAAGGGTTTTGGAGCAAGGAATCCGGATAGAACCAAGGTTGAGAACCAAACGAACCGGATGAAACCAAGGTTTTGAACCAAAGTGCCCAGACATAACATACATGTAATTGCATTCGAAAATATCATGACTTTGTATAGCGTCAGCGTATTTTCCAAATCATTTATTGCTTTAGTGTATTTATACATACTTTTATTTGTTTTATTTTTTATTCATATACATGTATTCTGTATTTTTATATTCATGTTTAGTTTTCTTCGTTTGAAAGAAAGTTATTTATTTCAAGATCAAGCTCCTCAATACTCACTTTGTTTAACCCTACATTTATATTCACCCTACCCGTGTTCTAGTCATAGAAGAATTACAGTGCTAAGTCTTAAAGTGCGCCATATCTGAAAAGAACATTTGCACGTCTCAATGATTAATTGTGATTCTGAAAAAAAAATTAAGTCTTAAATTCTGGTTAAACACTGCGCATATTTTCCATGCATTCATCATTCATCGTATGTGTTCCTTTCATCATCGTTCATTCTTCGTACGTGCTCTCATCAATAATTGTCTATGATGTATTTTTAAATCAACATGTGCTCAACTATTCATTTACCATAAATCGTATAACATGCGATCATTGTGCATTCATCCCTATGCATCGTGTTATTTGCACTAAAAAGATGCTCGTAATCGATTTATATTCAGTTTGTAGCTGTTATTACTGTTATCAATCTTATATTCTTTGATTTTATTTTGGTTGATGAGAATTATTAAATAACAAGGAATTGACAATGAGGATCGATTAAAAACGAAACTGTACGATAAAAGAGATCGTACGATATTCCCGGACCTGTATTTCCTATAGTGATTTCTTGATGAAGGTTTGCTACTCACAAAGAAGCTATGAAACCAAGAGCTCCAAATGGTGCAGTTGAACTAATCCCTTTGTATATTTTATGGACGCCATCACAAATACGTTGACCGTTATGGAATAACGGTTTCACAGATGATATCGGATATGTTCCTTATGTCGTAATTACAATCCCTTTCCCTTTTTCACGGAAATGACCAAGCGAATTTTCTTTAAGTACCAAAACAATCCAAATTTCAAAGTCTCGAATATTTTGATAGTACATTGTCCCTGTTGAAATAAATAACATGGGGACAAATCGTACACACTTGTTGGCATTAAAAATTTGAAGAAAATGTCAGTATGCATGTAGAAAAAATCTTTATTCTTTGTTACACGTCTAAGAAACATATAACTTTTTCGAACGTCAAATATGATTTTGAAAGATCAGTAAATGTTTGCCTTAAGTTTTAAGACGTCATCAAGATGACAAGCAATCAAAATATATATTCTTTCCCCCAAAGATGTTTTGGATTTAACAAAATGATAAAATACAACTCACATTTCTTCGTTCTAAACGTTTTATGTCAACTTGCAATACATGCAACATCAAATTCGACTCCAGTCCAGGCATTCAGCTAGGAACACTTCTTCAATCGATCGAATTCAATTTCCTTTGTTTCCTTTAATTTGTCATAATTTGTGCGAGTTAATCGGAATCGCTAAACAATTAGTGCTATCCTAACTTTATAACAACTAGATATATGAATGGTACAATTCAAATAATATTGTCTAGTATTTGATTTTGCAAATTGCTACACGTACGAAATATCAATATGTTTAATCGACGCTTTCAAAATGAGACCACTCTGCATTATTTTTTTTTCTATACATTTACAGTCTCTTACGGAGAATATTACGTCAAAAAAGTTATAATTGATTACAAGTAATATCTCACTCCAGTGCCGTTCACTATCAATATCCGTATTTTTTTATAAAAAATGTTACATGCTTATGGCTTTCATTCAGTAACAATTTGATCAAACTCAATCAGCTAGACAATTATTTTCTTCTAGCAGGTTCAACACAGATAATAGTAAAGCAGTTACTAAGTAATTCGTGTCAAGCAACTGTAGGACCCATCGTACGTACATGTTGTCGGGCAGTGCTGTAGTGTACCTGAAACAATACATGCTTGTAAATATCTGGTTTAATCTGATGACGTAATGTTGAGTAATACTGATTTGAAAGATCATTCTTTTTTATTGTATTTCAGGGTGATACCCCATACAATCTAGCAGCAAAAGAAGACATGGATGACTGGCAAGAAAAAAGAAATAGTAAAAAAGAAGTAATGAACTACCTGAAGGTAAATGTGTAAACTTTTACTACCAAATGTAAGGAAGGAGACGAATAATTACACAAATAATTCTATAAACTGGGTTCACAAAATTTTCAGCCAACATATTTTAGACAACATACCCTAGGACATAAAAAATGCATAAAAAGTCAAATTCGGTTAGGGCCAACTTTACTTTAACTCAAGTTAAAAATCTTCATCTAAGCTTCATACACATAGTTTTTTTTTATTGAATTCTAATTTACAATCAAAAGGTTTTGAGACCTATTGAAAATGTCATAATGGGGCTAAAAATATGTTTTGTGGGTCACACATGGTACATGTATTTGAATCGACACCATGCAGTAATTTGGTTATATATTATAATGAGATTATCATCACTTATTTGTCATACTTGTTCCTTATACAAAGAGCAATACATCTTGACCTGAAAGGAGGCGACACAAAGAGACAGTATTAAAGTATATGTCCTATGTAAAAATGTATCACATAGGAAATTAAACATCATACGTTATATTACACATGTTCTCCGATTGAAAATAATGTGGTTATTCAGTGCTAACACCGCATGTATATAATTCGTCTCTTTATCCCTATAATATTTGATCTTCAAATGCGTTAACACTTTTTTGTTAATCTTAAATAATAATGTAAAACAAATGAAAATCAAAACTAGAGCAAACTAGATTAATCAAATTCAGATCTATGTACAGTATCAAACAAAATACTCATAGCTATAGCGCTGAACGAGTTGTCTATTTCTTAATACACCTTTCTACGATCTTCTGGTATGCACCAAAATGCAACACATGGCAACCCAACATAGACCAATGATACTTTTTACACTGTTAAAAGAGTCATGTCCCTTGAAAATATAAACTTAGTGCTAAATTATTATAGATAGAGATAAAGTGTAAAATTCAAACATGTTTAGCTAAGTAGGATCTTCAACTAAGTCAAATTTTTAAAATAAACGATTGACTGAGTAGGAGTTAATGCCCTTGCAACGCTTATTTTTATATGCTTCCATGCAAAGTCTATTTTGCCCCTTACACTACTGAGCCAAATACTTCCAAACTTTTACTGTGTGTTTCGTAGTATATCTAGTGTGTAAATTGCAAAGACAACTATGAGCGTCCAATATCTCAAAAACAACATCAGTGAGCAAAAGTGAAGGAAGTTAACGTGATAAATGAGTAATGATTAATTTGTTATGAAATTTCCGGACAAGTTCGACAACTTATTTTGGGGTAACTGTTGGGAATATTTTATCATAATAAAATTGTACTTATTTGTTAATTTCTTTAATATTATAATAGCTAAAGAGAAAGTATAAATGGTTATAAATGTTCAGCTAAGTACGATCTACAAATAAGTCAACATGATAGTCTATGAACCCCTAAAGGAATAATTACCCTTGAAACGTTTTTTTTTTTGTTTTTTTATTATTATTAAATGTTTTGTGAAAGTCTTATCACTTTTTCGAACAGCTTCTACTCTCAAACTAATTAGCTAAATACATGCAACCTCTAATTGAGTGTTACTTATGGTATCTAATTTATAGATTGTATTTGAGCTTAAATCTCAAAAACAGTATGACGGACGGAGGAAATGATGATCTTTTAGCATGCACAATCCTGTTTTCTGTGAGAGTATGTATGGGATCAGTTATTTGGTTCTATTCAAAAGAAAAAATGGTTAATTTCACCTGATTACGTTTCACTAACTTGAGGTTTCCCGACCTGCAACCTAACTAACCGTAGTACAAACTGGGAACCGTTATGAAACTTTTGAAAATAATTCATGTATGCCCTTCATGCAAACGTATGTTTTATGAATCATTACCAAAACTATTTGGAGTATTCCTAGCTACATCTGGGTAATAATTTCGTGAGGATATTTCTCCTATTTATGACAACCGATAGTGTGTGTGTTCGATTATGCTTCTTACCAACCGTTGCAAGTAACCGTTATACAAAGGTTTTTTGATTTTGATTTATTTCCCCTAAAATTGCACAGGCAAAAATAAGCTTAGTACAAGGCATATTTATATTTTATATAAGGTTCGGCAGTTATATTTATATGCCAGTATGAAATAAATTGATTTAATAGCAATTTTTTAGTAGGCTTTTAGAAAACATGATAGATAGGAGCAATTTTAACATACAAAATTGATATCATTGAAAATTTATAAATGATGAAGAAGAATTAAAAAACTGCAAATATTTGCAATATGACGCAAACCTTTGGGAAATTACGCAAATAATTATCAAAGGTACCAGGATTAGTATTTGATACACCAGATGCGCGTTTCGTCTACAAGAGACTCATCAGTGACGCTCAGATCAAAATAGTTATAGTGCCAAACAAGTACAAAATTGAAGAGCATTTAGGACTCAAAATTCCAAAAATGTTGTGCTAAAGGCTAAGGTAATCTATTCCAGATGACATTTTTTAATTGTGTTTCTTGTGGGTTTACAGGCAAACCTTTACAAATGTGACCCACTTAACTTTTGCAGTAAGCGTAACACAAAAGTGCACAATTTCAGAAAATCTAGAACTGCAAAAACAAAACAAAAATGCTCATGGAGTCCGCTTTCCATACTCAAATCCACACGACAAAACTATTTTGTGAAAAACCAGGGTAATTTATTAAAATTGTGCATTTTTTCAGTTTATTCTTGTCCTGATACCGTGCTGGTGGGTCCTGTCATTGTGCTGGTTGGTTCTGATACGGTGCTGATGATTTTAGGTATCAATCGGATTTGTGACTCCTATTTTTACTTTTGCATGTTTTGTGCATCCGTTTGGCTGCATAAAAAGCTTTTTCGAATAATCGTAACTTATATTACATAGCAGGGCAACATCTTCCGTCCAATTTCAGATGAAAATATATCTTATAAGAATAGTTTTATTTAAGATTTTAAATGCCCTAAAATTGATGATTCACTACATAATATGCTTACTAAAAATAGATTTAAAAGGTGCTTATGGTAAAGCGACATTTATAAAGACAATAAAGGTTTTGCTGGTTTTCAGTTAAATATACCAGGTAAGATGATCTTACTACTTGTACCTCTAATTTCTTCCTTCATATGATAAACTGTCTCCAATAAATTTAGACTGGATTTAAAAATGACATACTTGCTTATTATAAATGACTGCTAAAAACTCATTGAAAAGAACAAGAGGTGAAGAATTGAAATTCCAGATATTAGCTTCAACAACGAGCAAAAACCATAACGAATACTACTGTGGATTCATTTATTTTCGTGGGTATCAATTTTCGTGGATAGAGAAAAAAAGACGTTTCGTGGTATACGTAAATTCGTGGATTGCTGATTACAACACCAAAAAATTAGATACGTAATTCGTAGATTTCCTTTTGATTTAGGAGATCAAATAACCTCCTGGGTTTGATCAATAATAAAACAAAACAAAAAAGAAGAAATTCATTGAATTGTCAAAATCCTCGCTTGGTCATTCTAGGTTAAAGTGCTCATTGATAACTTCGATTACAATAATTGACAGAGACAACTAATTAATTGTTTGTTTTACAATTTATAAATTCTTGTCTGAATTCTATAAGGCATTCAAAACTTTATGATTGAAAGCTCATTTCCCTAATCACGATATAATAAACAGTGATATAAGTATAAGGTGTGAACATAAATGTTCCTGTCATAAACAATATTAATACCTACGGGCAATATCTCCGTACTTAATCCTATTGATTTCTAATCACTGGTAAACCAAAATATGACACGGTAATTAACAACTTGCAGTTTTAATCAATTTTAAAAAGTAAATTATCACTGATTTTAGATATATTTATGATAGATTTAATCAAATACTTGTATCTTCTTTCAATAAAAAACACGTGTTATGTTACAATGTTTATCGCTAGTCAACACTATACTAGAACTGCATAACATAACCGGAAATAAACATCCGACTCCATAAACATTTCTCGGGATTATTCTTCGTTGAATTCTTAAATTCATGGTTCGCTGTGACCCACGAAACCCACGAAAATTGGTATACCACGAATAAAAATGAATCCACAGTAGCTATACAAATGTACAAGTTTAACTTTAAATGTATGCAGTGGATCTTGTGCTCACAACTGTTACTTTCATAATTATTTATGTATACATCATACTTATAAAGGTATTTGAAAGATACCGAGAAGTATTTTACAGTTCAATTTATTGATCATGCAGGGATTGGGATTGCATGGAAGTTAACATAGGATTAGAGGACATTGATCATATTGTTTGGCAAAAGACTTTAAACCTTCTTTGCATTATATTCAAAAAAGTGTTTTGTTGTCGTAAATGGTTAAATCATCAACAAAATCTCAATAACTTTGTTGGAACGAATAAAGGTTTTAAATGAAATGTTCATTGACTTTGATCCACTTTTGAGCTACCACTATTACCAGCCATGTTAGTTGTCGGTATGATATTGCACCTACCGCACGTAATCTTTCACTTTTTGTATCTTCTTTCAAAATATTTTACCCTATTCAATACGTGACATGATTACTATCGTAGTAACCGGTGTTACAAATGTACTGAACATCAGTTAAAAAACATCCACAATACTTTAATATTCGTTTGATGTGTCAATTTGTTTAGGGAAAACAAAAATGCAAAAACTTCCAAAAAAAAAAGTTTTTTTTAATGTCATGATTATCTGTCGATTTCTAAATCTATGTTTAGTATTTATTTCAGATAATATGGACTTCACATGCTAATGACCCTGTTGTCTTTCATAATTATATTCATATATACATATACTAAATAAACAAACTAAAGGCTCCAACTGGTATTTTTGGAATAAAATTGATTATTTTCTATTTATGATTTTGTTTACATCTTATATACTGGTTTATACTCAATTGTTTGTATGAAGCTACGAGGTATTTAAAATTTTGAAATAAAGGCACATTAAACAAGTTTGAAAGCAACCGATTTCGGTATGTGCAAAGACTTCTAGATTCTTAATATGTAAAAGCATAAATTCAACTGGAAAAAAATTATAAACAAAAAGATACAATATTGATTTTAATTTGCTTCCCCCGGGCAACTGTACATTTCAATTCCTTTCAACTAATCTTCATGAATACAAGTATCTCATACTTTGAATGATACCTCATAAACAGCACTTACATTTGAGTTACACATCAACTCTACCAAATAAGTTGTAAATAAGAAAACCTCTACTTGGAAAAAATCAGAAAGTTTTAAGATTTACCAAATATAATTTGAGGTTTATAAAACGTAATTTAGTTACATAAACGGTATCAACTTATTTTACATATTTCCTTATATATTAGGTGATATATCAAAAATAGCTTTTAAAAAAAAATTGTAAATTTAAACTTTTGCTTAGTTAGAAGTCTAATACCTTTATTAAATAGTGTACCTGAAAGAAAATGTAGTATCTTGTAATCACCTCTAATGGAAATGTCGTTCTCTCCGTTTTGAATAATGCTAAAATTTGTCTAAAATTTATTAAGAACGTACGACGTTTTGAGTCATCTGTAGGCAACTTTCAAGGGAAATATCAGACAGTACACTAAAATGTTGATTATATCTTACAGATAAATCTTATAGATAAATATATTAATGATACAAATATTGATCATAAATTAAATAAACAAGAAAGTGAGATAATGGAAGGTACTTTAACTATTGAAGAATGTACTAATTCATTATTCAAGATGAAACTAAACAAATCACCTGGAATTGATGGACTTAGTGTTGAGTTTTATAGGACTTTTTGGGAGGATTTAAAAGAATTTGCTGTATCTACATTTAATTATTCATATAAAAAAGGGGAGTTAACAAGTTCTCAAAAACTTTATTAAATATTGATACAAAATTAATTGCATATTCATTGGCTCAACGCATTAAAAATATATTGCCAAAAATTATACATAAAGATCAAAATGGTTATGTTAAAAAAAGATATATAGGTTATAATATTAGACAAATCCAAGATATAATTGATTATGCAGAAAGATTTAACATAGAGGGGGCATTACTATTTTTACATTTCTCGAAAGCATTCGACTCTTTAGAATGGGATTTTATGTTTTCAGCATTAAAAAAATTTGGATTTCCAAATTCTATGCTTAAATGGATTAAGACTTTATATACAGATATAAAAAGCTCAGTAATAAATAATGGATGGATATCTGAACCCATAAACATTCAACGCGGAATACGACAAGGATGTCCGTGCAGTGCATTAATTTTTGTTATTGCAGTAGAGATATTAGCCTGTAACATAAGGCAAGACCATAACATTAAAGGCTTTGAAATTAAAATAGATGGGAAAACACATTCATTAAAACTCAGCCAACTTGCAGACGATACGACACTTTTTCTAAAAACACAAAAAGATATTTCAAAAACTTTAAATATGATTGAAATCTTTGGCACGTTATCAGGGCTTAAATTAAACAGATCAAAAACAGAAGGCATATGGTTAGGAAAACACAAACATTGTAAAGAAAAATATGAAAACATCAACTTTACAAACAAACCAGTAAAATGTTTAGGAGTGTTTTTTTTTTGGTTGTAATAAAAATGATTGTCAAAAGCTCAATGCTGAAAAACAATTAGAAAAATCTGAAAAGATAATTAAAAACTGGGAGAAAAGAAATCTAACATTGTTGGGAAAAATAACAGTTTTCAAATCACTGATTCTACCCAATATTACTTTTTTAGCATCTGTTTCTCACATAGAAAAAGAATATATTGATAAATTTTAAAAACTTATATTTCAATTCTTATGGAAAAGCAAAACAGAAAAGGTTAAACGTAATGTATTAAGCTATGAATTGCTAGATGGTGGTTTAAAAATGATTGACATAGATAAATACATAGAATTTTTAAAAATTGGATGGATTTAAAGATTAATATATGGAGATTTAGCCAACTGGAAAGTAAAACCATTATATTATTTTAATAAATTTGGCAAGAACTTCCTTATCTTTCATATGAACATTGATGGTATTAACTCAATTCCTGGTTTAAATAAGCAGCCAGAATTTTATTTGAATGTAGTAAAAACATTGGTAAAAGACAAAAAAAAAAGAACAACCAGAAAACTTTAGAACTATTCGACAACAAGTAATTTGGGGAAATC
Source organism: Mytilus galloprovincialis (assembly GCA_037788925.1). Lineage (NCBI taxonomy): Eukaryota > Metazoa > Mollusca > Bivalvia > Mytilida > Mytilidae > Mytilus > Mytilus galloprovincialis. The sequence goes on along the minus strand of CM075333.1, from coordinate 38,876,558 downwards.
AATTTATCAAGATTAAAAACAAAAGCCTTTTATTTCAAAACTGGATAAATAGCAAAATTATATATGTAAATGACATTATAGATGAAAATGGTAACATATTGGAGAAATATATTTTACAAAAACTCAATATTAAATGTAATTGGTTGTCAGAATTTTCTCAATTGAAGAAAGCTTTGCCAAAAGAATGGCTAAACTATTTTAAGACAAGAAAATTCAAAGAAAACTAAAGTAAAAACAGACTATGTTCTATATATTAAGAGAAATTGCAATTATACAGAAACATTAGGAAATTTAGAAACTAAAAAAAATTATAATATATTCATTCAGAATGAGACTAAAATGCCTGTTGGTTTTAACCTATGGAAAGCAGTGTTAAATATTGAGTATATTAAGAGTACAGCATGTAATATATTAAAATTTGTTCATCATTATTTGAAAGAAAATAAGTATAAAGTGTTTCGTTGGAAATTGTTACACTTTATTCTACCTTGTAAAACTTTATTAAAACAATGGAATATCTGCAATACTTCAAATTGTAATTATTGCAATACTACTGAAGATTATGATCATATGTTTCTGAAATGTCATTTTCTTGATGACTTCTTTGGTAAAATTAAAAATCTTTTTGGAAAACTGAATATTGATAATATTATTCTAACATTGAAGAATCTAGTATTTGGTTATAAAATTAATGATGAACAATATTATGAAATAAATTATTTGATTACATTTAATTTAATAATGTTTTGTATATATAAAGCTTACTACATGTCTGAACAGAAAACAGAAGCTATAAATGTGTATGCTGTATTTAAAGCAGAATTTATGTACAGCTACAAATTACAGGCAAAATGTAAGACTACACAATACAATTGTTTTCTAGAAAAAGCTGTCAAATTGTTAAAATAGTTTCTTTGTTTGAGAAATATATGATTTAGCAAAATTAAATGAATGAATAAGTTAATTAAAGATATAAATTTTACAAATTACAAATCAGGAACTGATTAAATGATATAAATTTTACTGTTCACCGCCACATGTGACGAATAATAACAGTTATTTAGATCAATTTACCGTTATAAAAAAAGATAAAAAAAAAAGAAACAAGTATTTATTCTTGATCTTCTTTATACTACTGATTCATTTTGATTTAGAAATACCTGTTAAAATGCTACATCACTTATATGTGTTTTATTTCTAAAGTAATATAAAACGGTGTGACAATTTTGTGTCAAACCAGGAAGTTATTTGGTAGAAAAAATAATGCACACGTTAACGGAGAAAATATGGAAAATTTCCGGAAACAATTTGCCAGATGATATATATATATATATTACATAGTATTTTTTTTCTTTCTTTTATATATATATAGGTAAACAAATAAGTCTTGGTGATATTTGCTGGTTTATTATTTCATTGCTGATGATAATTCTATAACTTAGTTATTGGATTATAAAAATAATGTTGATAATATATAATCCTGAAAGGGGCAAAGGGATGGCAATATGCTACGCGTTTATAGTTTTATTAAAAATGAATTTGAAATGGTGAAATAAACCTGGTGTTATAGCTAGTTAAACCTTAACCAAGTGCTGTTATAGTTAAAATTACATGAGATATAGTGAATTAAAGATTGAATAGGAGGAAGATTTGTATTACAAACTTTTCTTCCCTTGGTCATCAATGAAAACGTCAACCTTTTCTTTACTGGGGCAGTTTGTCGTAGGTTATGACATTTTACTCTGTTACGTATTATCGAATTGTTTTATATATACCAACCTCAGTCCAATCCCGAGTCTTACTTAAATTGTGCATTAATCAATGCAAATAATCAAAACACACTTGTACACAGATAAGTGAGTACTGTACATGCAATACACTATTATATATATCATACGATAATTAGAGAGAGGTTCCGATTGAACTATACCTTAGTTCAGGTGAAGCCTTAAGTAATTGTACGCATATGACTTAAGAGTTTTAATTAACTAAGGTACTTCTAAATGAAATATAAGTTTAAGGAACACGTACGTTTAGATATTTATGTAGACAAAACGCGTGCCCGGTGTATTTAATAACAAGCCTGGTACCTTCGATAAATATTTACACCACTGAGTCGATGCCACTGCTGGTGGACGTTGCGTCCCCGAGGGTTTCACCAGCTCAGTAGTCAGCACTTCGGTGTTGACATGAATATCAATTATAATATGGTCATTTTTATACATTTACTGTTTGTAAAAGTATGATTTTTTTCGAAATACTAAGAATGTTTTTATCCCAGGCATAGATTAGATAAGCCGTCTTTGGTAAAACGTTTTGGTAATTTTGGTCCTCAATGTTCTGCAACTTTGTACTCGTTTGGCTTTCTAACTATTTTGATCTGAGCGTCACTGATGAGTCTTATGTAGACGAAACAAACGTCTAGCGTATTGAATTATAAGCTTGGTACCTTTGATAACTAATTATGCATACGGGCTCAGATCCCTTTGCCTGATTGTTGATTTCAAGAAATTCTTTAAATGTATGCTGATTGGTATGTCAGTTATAAAGTATTAGTATTCCATCGTGATTATATTTATGATGCATAAATCTTAAATTTTATTTGTAAATAACAATATATTGTGTACACATTTTCGTGACTTGATTTTGTGTAGTTATCCGTTTCTGTTATAGGTTCTGTTTTATGAAGAAAAAAACATTAGTTAATATCAAAGCAACTAAAAGGGTATTAAAACAAACTACGATAGAGCCTGTTCCCTTTCATGTAGAGACTCTTGTAGAAATGAACTTTTAAAGGAATATCAAAACTAGTCATTATGCGGACAAAAATATGAACTAATATAAATTGTCAAACTTCAGGCAACACAACCATATGTTTTAGTAATAAAGAAAAAAACAATTAAAAAAAACAATGATACGTGAACGAAACACAGTTCCACAAAAATATCCAATTAATCACAGACCATGTGCATGATGTATATAATCCTCTCGATACTTTCAAATTGTTTGTTGAACAGAACGACCTTATACTTGAACTTGATGTTTAAAAGGAGGCATGGGAGATGCTTTTATGTCTGTTCGCTAAACAAATATATTCCTAGGTTATCCATTTAAATTGACATGCAGTATCTCAATATCATATTGTTGTCATCCAAAAAAAAATATTAATAACACATAGAGTGGGTGATAGAGCAGAGTTTTACCCCGGGAAAAAATGTCAACCGAGGTGAAGAGGTGCCAATCTGCTCGATTATACTCTCAGCTATTTGGTTTTTCTTTTGTTTATTATACTGAATGTTCTATCATTATTTGTCTTTTAATAATTCAATATTTTTTTTCAAAATTGAAAGTAAATTAGCTATGACGTCACGTGTCTTACAACGTTACAGTTATTAAAAAAACACAGATTTAATTGAAACAATATGTGCTTTTGACAGTGCGAAAAAGTTCATAGGTAAAAAAAGGCATTGTCTGTGAATTAGCTGTATTAGCAATAAGCAACATATATTCATCGATGTGTTACAAAGTTCTCATCATATGTACTTAATTGCTTAGTGGCACCAAACTATATTTGAAGGCATATTTCACAGCATTTGAATGTCTATAAAAATATAACAACACACTTTAATGTTGAAGAACCAAAATCATGACCACGCAGTTGCTGCGGGTGGTAGTACCTGTGATTTCAATATAAGTCCATAGTGTATCATTATTGATCCTAATATCTATGAGTTTGACTGTCCCTCGATCTGGTATCATTCGTCCCTCCTTTTTTACTCTTCTCACCATATTTGTTTATTTTTGTAATAGATACATGGTAAAGTTTGAAACTTGTATTTTTATGAAAGTATATCCATTTTTACTTATAATGTAACATGCCATATATGAAAGCGTATTTTGTATTGTAGACTTGCATGTCAAAGGAAGACCACGAAGTGACCCCAGAAATCTCGCAGCAGAAAGAGGCAACATCAGTAGTTGGAGGTTTTGATATAAATAAATTTAATTCTAATGCAATTTGTATGTAACAATTTTTTTCATTGGCTTAAAGTTGCCGTCAAATCCACAGTTGACCAGGCGTGACTAAGGAGGAACAACCATTTTGAAATGATTGAATCAACAAATGTTCGATTACTACTATATAATCGAAAATAAAACAACACCTTCCTCGAATTCGCCGTTTTAATGTTATTTTATCCGAATTTGAAGCGTACAGGTAACGTAATAACCTCCTGTTTGTAAGTTTTCATTTTAATGACGTCACGTTTACCCATGACGTCTTTGCGCCAAAATTATTTTTTTTTAATTTGTCAAATTTAGATAATGTTTTATCGTATTATTATTATTTTTTAAATGCAACAGTACTGTAGTTGAAGAGTTGCCACCGTCAATTTTCATTTGACGGTCGCAAATCTCCGTTTTACTGTCTCCGCTACGCGTCGTCAGTAAAACTGCATTTGTGACCGTCAAATCTACAATTGACGGTGGCAACACTTCAACTACAGTACTGTTATTCCTTAAATGTTTCAATTTTACCAAATGTTTCTAGACCTGTTATTGTCTTGAGACACATATGTTTCAAATTCACTATTTCGATAATGTTTAGACTAGGATAATTATTTTTTTTTTCTCAAGGGTTCATACTCTTGTTAAATCAAGGTTTTAAAACTATGACAATCCACTTGATATATAATCCAGCTGCGCTTGCATGCACGTATACTACTAAAATGTATACTTCTCAAAGATGGTTAGGCTATTCACGGTCTTGTATTTACTTTAAGATACAAAATATAGAAACCGGGTGTACAATTTAAACTGTATCACTTATATGATGTATATGTAGAAACTTAAACTAGATGTTGAGAAAGGTGTAGACTCTAATGAAAAGTAAAATAACAGAAATAACAAATTCTAAGGAAAAATTTAAACCAAAAAGTCCTTAATCACATTGCAAAATCAAAGGATAAACTACATCAAACAAATGAAAAACAACTGTCATGCATAAATATACCCGGTCAAAGATATAATATGTAAATGAATACATTTTCAAAAGGTTTTTAACGACAATTATGTGAATTATTTTGGGCTGTGCAGCGGATGGGTGATAAGCTCTAAACATTTCTGTGAAATGCTGGATACAAATCAGTAAACAGTTTTCTTTTCAAAGCAGGCATTTCTGACATTGACCCAATTACGGTTTATCCATTATATGTAGTGCATGTGCAATATTTAGGGACACCTTATCTATAATTCAATGGTAATATCAACATAAAAAAAAACTCACTATAAAGACGATGCCGGATGGTGATCAAAATATAATGAAATGAGAACACAAAATACCCGTAATATTCTTATTTCAAATGTTCAGTTAGGATTTTTCTATTATAGATTTTCGCCAGAAAAAAGGACAATCTGCGATGTTAAACCGATTGCTAGGCCAGGGAACGTATGATTCATTTGACATGCGCTGTATGGTCACAGGTCAGTATGGTGTCGGAAAAACTACGCTTGTAAAGCTCTTAGTCGGTGATGTTATTCCAGATGAAAAATACACTACAGACGGAATCTCCCTATTAGAAGGTCGATGTGGCCTTGACATAGACACCAGAGAGTGGATACTTATTGATCCAGGTAAGAGTGCATTGAAAGCCATTTATCAGTAAATAATATATGATTGTTTTCATCATACAAATGTGATTTCCCTACTAGAATATGCTTCTATTGATCCATTACGAATACATAAACAGCACTGTATGCAAATATACGCAATGAACTGTTAAATGACTACGTGTTTGATCTAATATTTATAAATGTGTCGTTTTCGTTTAATTTTTGATCACCAAACGACAATGCCATAATTATGTTGTTAAAACATAATCATGATGACTGTAGCATGTCAAACCCAATCCTAAATATTTAATTGCTTAAGGTTCAAATCATACTTGTTGAACACTGATAGATTTTTTTAAAAGTATGCGTTACATTTAAGATCAAACAGTTATTATCGTACGAAAATTTGCATACAAACCATTTGTCACTTAGTCAATTCAACTATGTAATAAAAGAAAATACCTTCATGTTCTTCCTTTAAAGATAAATGCGCCAGCATTTTTGTGATATTCTCTAAGGGGGATTGTTTGTAAACTATTTAATATCGATGGTCCAATTAGTTATCAAAAGTACCAGGATTATAATTTTATACGCCAGACGCGCGTTTCGTCTACATAAGACTCATCAGTGACGCTCAGATCAAAATAGTTCAAAAAGCCAAATAAATACAAAGTTGATTTTAATAAATTTCCTGTTTACAGAACTTTGAATTTTTCGAAAAAACTTATTTTCTTATCCCAGGTATAGATTACCTTAGCCGTATTCTGACAACTTTTTGGAATTTTGGATCCTCAATGCTCTTCAACTGTGTACTTGTTTGTCTTTATTTATATGTTGATATGAGCGTCACTGATGAGTCTTATGTAAACGAAACGCGCTTCTGGCGTACTAAATTATAATCCTGGTACCTTTGATAACTATTGTTGGTGGATATCATATGTTTTTGTCCATTGTATATTTTATAAATCAAGCCGTCTATTTTCTCGTTTGAACTCTTTATATTTTTTTTTTTTCGGTTTTTTTTTATAGATGACTAGGCAGTATGGGTTTTGCTCATTGTTGACATTTTTGAAGGCCGTACGACGACCTTGAGTAAAAAATTGAGTAGTCACTAGATGTTTCTTATTGACAATCATACCACACCATCTTATTTCTTTATCCTTTTTACATTTTAGACATTTACTCAAGATATCGGTTCCTTGGACATTTCATTTGCTTTGTATTTCAATAAATATACCCAAAGCTAATTTAAACAGAAAAATTAAACTTTTAGGGGAAAAACGCCTTTGATGATGTATATTTATCTTTTTTGAAAAAAAATCGATGGTTGGTTTATACAAAAGAAATCAACTTATCATCATTGATGATCAAGCCAAATGCCATTTCAAAAAAGAGATGTTTTGTACTCGTTTTCAATGTAAAGATGAAAAGTATTTGAAAACATATCTTTTTTCTGTTTGGTCATAGTTCGACATCGATAACAATAACGTTTAATATTAGCAACATTATGAAATAACCTGTAACTGTAACTCATATCATTATTTATCTTGTTATAACATAGCTTTAAAACTTACTTATGGAGCAACGTATCATTAGGGAACTTTAGCAGTAGTCGTAATATATTAAAAATAAACTTAGCCTTAACAGTAGCCTTATTATTTCAAACACCAGTTTCAGTATGTTAGACAATAGTCATTTTGTTAAACTCATATCTAAGTATGTTAAATACTAGCCTTAATACGTTAAACAAGAACCTCAGTTTGCTAAATACTGTACTTCAAGTATCGTAAACACCATATTCAGCATGTTTAACACAAACGTGACCGTATGTTAAACCTATATCTAATTATGTTAAGTACTAGCCTAAATATGTTAAACACGAATCTCAGCTTGCTAAATACTGTAGTTTAAGTATCGTAAACACCATATTCATCATGTTAATAGTTATCAAAGGTACCAGGATTATAATTTATTACGCCAGACGCGCGTTTCGTCTACATAAGACTCGTCAGTGACGCTCAGATCAAAATAGTTGTAAAGCCAAACAAGTACAAAGTTGAAGAGCATTGTTAAACACCAGCATCAGTAATTTAAACACCATAATCAATATGTTCAACATCATGGTAAGCATGTAAAGACATATTCCTCATAATGATGAATTGGAACCTGCGGCATTGAAAATGTTACATAAAAGTTCTGTTCATCTATTTTAACATGTTTACATTAGCTGCATAATGTAAAACAAAAACTAGTATGTATGTTAAGCTCTAGCATCAATATGTGAAAGTAGAATGTAGAATACTAGGCTCGTTTTATGTATCATCAGCTGCGGTATGATAAAAAATATCTTCATTGCGTTGAACAACAGCTTCAGCTTCGTATGGTTTACACTTTTAGTATGTTAAACACCAGTCTAAGTACATTCATGATAAGCACTAGTTGCCGTATCAAAAACACCAGTTTGAATAAGTTAATCATCAACCTCAGAAGAATGTTAACTACTAGTACCATTATGTTAAACGCTAACAGAGCAAACTCAGCCGAATCCAAAGGAAAAATGGACATGAAAAAATCAAACCAAAATCAAAAGAACCAAGCTCTTCCACAAATCAAATTGATCAAAATGAAAACAAAACTAAAAACTACGTGAGGAGCATGAAGTTCAGTTGAGTGATACAAGAACCTGACGATATAACTGTTGATGTATAAATAAAAATTTAAAAGTACACAGGTAACTGTTAACATTTTGGATTATCTGTCTATGTATGTTAAAACTAGCCTTTATTTGTTATAACAGGTTTCATTGTAGAAAGTTAGAAATGTTAAGACCATCCTCGGCATTTTCAACGCCAGGCTCTGATATTAACGTTAAAACATCATGGTTTCTCAAGACCTTAAAATATCTTTCTTAACATGTACACAGGACTCAGTATAAAATATTCCTGCTTCATTTTGTGAACATCAATCACAACATGTATATGCCATACACTAAACTAAGCATGGTGAACACAAGTATTATTGTGTAATTAAGACATCAGTCTCAAGTTGGTTAAAAAAAATGATAGGGAAACTCAAGTACCTTATTGATTAAAAACAAAACTTTAAGACAAAAGAGATAATTTCAGCTTTCCAATTGTGAACTTTCCATTTCTAAGTAACAACATTCCAGCAACACCTGCATACGGGGTATATATCTCCCAATTGATACGATATTCCCGTGTTTGCATTTCCTATCATGGTTTTCTTGATAGAGGGTAGTTGCTCACAAGGAATGTATTAAATTATAAGTTTCAAAAGGTTAAGTTGAAATCATCAGTTAGTAAATTTTACGGACGCCATTACGAGTTGGTTGCCCGTTATGGAATAACCGTTTCACAAATGATATCGGATATGTTTCTTACGTCGTAACTACAATTCCCTTCCCTTTTATTAATATGACCTACCGATTTAGACTATTGACCAGATGTGTTATCTTATAAGCAACACGACGGGTGACACATGTGGAGCAGGATCTGTTTACCCTTCTGGAGCACCTGAGATCACCCTTAGTTTTTGGTGGGGTTCGTGTTGTTTATTCTTTAGTTTTCTATGTTGTGTCATGTGTACTATTGTTTGTCTGTTTGTCTTTTACTTATTTGGTCATGGCGTTGTCAGTTTATTTTCGATTTATGAGTTTGACTGTCCCTCTGGTATCTTTCGTCCCTCTTTTATCATAAACATGCTAAAACGACCGAGCCTCGGATTGATTTCGAAACACTGGCTTCAAACATAAGTATGTAAATCACCAGTGTGAGGATGTTTAACGTCAGCCTGCATATTACCAACACTAACCGCACATAATTTACACCAATCGCGGCGTGTTAAACACTAACAAAAACATGTTAATCACTATCGGAAAATTGATAGGCATGCTTAGTATTATAAACAGTCTGCAACTTCAATCCAATGTTAAGACTTACGAAGGCCCTACTTTGTAAATGTTTTCACTGGAAACGCATGATTTTGGTTTGTTTTCCAAAACTTTCCGAGTAACACTGGTGATCTGTTGATAACGTTACGGAAAGGCATATGATAATAGTCGAAATAGATGTGATCAATTTTTCAAATTCGACCGCTAAAAACCTTTTCAAAAATATGGAGTTTACGTTAAGTTAATTAAGTTCTATTCATGTATGTTGCTAAACTAAATAAAGTGACATTCATAAACAAATGTAAAACGACAGTCCATTTCTAATTTTAACTGATATTTCATCTACTATTTCGTACCTCAGGGACTTAATACATGTAAACTATTTCGTATCATTTATTTTTTTTAAAGTTTTGCATAATTTCATGATTTTTAGAATATAACATTAATAAAATTATGCAAAAAGACGAAACAATTTTATAAATACCGATGATTGGTTTGATTAAGCAGCACTTGGAAACTTCCATAGTGTTACTAGTAATTACACTTCGTTTGTTTGAAGGCTTTGTCCTTAATTAATTGTTGAACTCTAAAAGTAATTAACCAACAAAGAAATATTTATCTGCAACTGTTTAACTTTGTATAGTTATTAATAGTGGGTTTTGTCAGGAAATGCAGTGAAAAGGGACACAAAGAATATACGTCTATGAAACATTTTACAACCAGACATGTAACACATACAAATCTTACTATAGGTACGAAATAGTATACATAAAAAGCTTCCATAAGAAACGAAATAGTAAACATATAAACCTTCCATGAGGTACGAAATGTTATACTTATAAATATACCATGAGGTACAAAATTGTATACAAATAAATCTTCCATGAGGTACGAAATATCATACATATGAATCAACGTGAGGTGCGAAGTTTTATACATATAAATCCTCCATGAGGTACGAAATGACATACAAATAAATCTTGCAATCTTCCATGGGGTACTAAACAAAATACATATAAACTTCCACGAGGTACGTAATGACATACAAGTATATCTTCCGTGATGTACGAAATAGTATACATGTAAATATTCCATGAGGTACGAAATGGTCAAGGTACGAAATGGTATTTGCTAGGGTACGAAATGACTATAATTCACTTAATAATGCCTTATTGCAAAGAAGAGAGGTAATTTATCTAAATAATTACAAGGTATACACCAACAGGTTTGTAAAAACAACTTTTATACATTTCTACGATTTATCTTATAACAGAAACTTACAATGCCCTAGATGTTGTGTACAATAAGGTGTTAATGACCACTTTAGCACAAGATGAACCACAACAAGATGAACAACAAGAAGGCAGTCGCTTTTTTAGTAAAAATAAAGGCAATGTATTACAGCAGTCAGAATTCACCAGGTCAACGGCTTCCCAATATGATCCTTCTCAACAAGCCCTGGCAGAACAACGTTTGTCACATCGGCAGTCAACCGGCACGCATTGTTATTCAAACAAGAAAATGACAACAAAAATGAATAAGAATGAAATAAGAAGAAGAATGGAGGAAATTCTTAAGAGTGGAAAATATAAGATGAAAATTGGACGACTTATTTTCTGGGATTTTGGCGGACAGTATGTCTATTACACAACACATCAGACCTTTATGACATTCAGAGCTTTGTTTCTTTTAGTGTTTGATGGAAGCAAAGAGTTGCATGATCAGGTCTTGGATGTGTTATGCTTTCCAGGGCAACACATGAAACAAACCCCGGCAGGTAGTTACTTTTTAGTTGGATAAATAAGTTATAAAATTTTTGACATTAAAATCAACCTTAAAAATAATAAAACCAAAGGTTGTTTTGAGATGTATATTGGTTCGAATGTTATTTATACTTATACAGGTGGTTGAAAGTATACACAGCTGGCGACAATTCATAACATGTCATCCAACATTCTCATTGGATGCCAATATAATATTCACCAGAACTATCACTTCGCATGTTCGACTACAAAAGTGTCCACTAGATTGACAAAAAAAATTGTCAGCAGTAAAATGGGGCCTTCAGGAAAACATTGAAACTGTTTACGCGCGATAGTTGCATTAACCATACGGGGATTCTATAAAAACTCAAAAAAAAACGTCTGGATAATTTCAAATCTCGATATTTTTATGAAATTAGTTCCATCAAAAGTTTTGATTGTTCATCCCTGTCAATGGAAATAATTCACAATGCCTTTTAACATAAAATTGGTAAAACACGCTATACATTTATCACTTTTGGGTACCATACAGCATATGTTTTAATAATGAACAACTAGAGGCTCTGAAGAGCCTGTGTCGCTCACTTTGGTCTATGTTATGTGCATATTAAACGAAGGACACATATAGATGCATGACGAAATTGTGTTAAGGTGATGGTGATGTGTTTGTAGATTTTACTTTACTAAACATTCTTGCTGCTTACAATTATCGCAATCTTTAATGAAGTTGGCCCAGTAGTAACAGTGGAAAATATTTTGTAAAAATTTATAAACATTTACAAAATTTATAAAATATGTTAAAAATTGACTATAAAGAGCAATTACAGGGACAGCAACCCAACAACAGGTCGCCTGATTGGTATAAAAATTGTAGGACAGATATATCATGACCAAATAAAAAATATAATCCTGGCATATCAGATCAAAATTCTTTGCTTTCAGAGATTTGAGCCAAAAACTGCATCTTACCCTGTGTTCTATTTTTAGTCATGTCTGCCATATTGTTTCACGGGCAGGGTCATCGGACACATTTTTAAAAATATATACTCCTATGATGATTTGGTTAAATTTGTCTCAGTAGTTTCAGAGGAGAAGATTAATGTAAAAGATTACAAAAATTTTGGAAAAATAACTCCTTATAAAGGGTCAACTGACGCCAGCTCATTTGATTTATATTCAAATACATTGTTCTCCTCTTATATTTAATGCGTTTCCTTCAGTTTTAATTTGTAACCCCGATTTTGTTTTTTGTCCATAGATTTACGAGTTTTGAACAGCGGTATACTACCGTTGCCTTTATTTGATATTCTTTCCAGTAACAATACTAACTTTTCTGATGATATTTTTCATGCATATACCTCCAGAGCTAGAAATTTAAGAAACAACAGATACGGCTTCTTATTCCTCATATTTAGACTTATACCTCAAATTTGACTAAAACAGCCATCTCAGAACCAGAATCTATGACAAACGCAACGATTTTAATTTTGAAATTATAAATTTTCCCCAGCTTAGTACATTATACCAGCTTCACCTGCATATAGGATATATCTTCCCAACGTATTCGGTATTCAAGAGTTTGCAGCTCCTACTCAGACTTTGTAAAACGTCACCAGTGTCTGAGCAGAAGTTGATGAACCAGGGTACGTTAAAGAACGTTCTTTTTTTTCTAACAATGTACCAAGACCTTGTTGATAAATATTCCGTATCATTTTCACAAATAATACGCGATGGTCTTGAAGTATAGATTCTGGGTACTGACGTTGTTTATCATCTTAATAACGTGTTATAGTATTCTTTTATTTGTCTTTTATTCCTTTTTCTATTTGGTCTGATTTTTTTTGGTGTTATCCATTACACTTGATTTTGTATTTATTCATCCCGTAATTGTGTTATTGTTTGATAATAATATTTAAATTTCTGTCTATTATTTTTTATAATGAGCTTTGTCTATATGCCCTTTATATATATGTATATATATATATATATATATATATATATATATATAAAGGTATTACGTTGCTCTATACTGATACATCCTGTCAGTGTGACAGTGTTATTGTGATATTGTGAATTTTTGTATTCTTTTGTTTCATGTTTGCTAATGTGCTTTGTCTATATACCTTATTGTTCGTCTTTGTTACATATTTGTTTGTTTTTAAAATGATTAAGATTATAACTCAGTGCCGCCTGAAGTGCTCCTACTTTTGACATGTTTACCATGTTTACCTTTTATATATTAAGTTTGGTTTAACTATCTTGATCTGAGCGTCACTGATGAGTCTTATGTAGACGAAACAAGCGTCTGGCGTATACAATTATAATCCTGGTACTTTTGATAACTATTCATACATCGTTTTCAATTTATTTGAAATTTGATGCAACTGTCATAAAAGTATGAGGTTGGCTATAAAACCCATCATTTTCAACATAAGAAAATTCCTGTTATCGATTTGTATTGATTTTGCTATTGAATAAGGGACTTTCCGTTTTAAATATTTAACCTTGTATTGCAGCGTATGTGTTTGTGTGTCCAGGTTAATCTGACATCTATCATATTTCCATGTTATTTAAATCATATCAAGTTTGGAAGATACATCTGTAGTAGGCAGATTTTTTAACCGTAACAAGGTAGATAAAAGAATGATGAAAAAGTTTCAAATGCATATTTTTATAGCATTCTGTATCTTATTTAATTGTCGCTTGATATTTCAGTATTTCTACAACACTGGGTCTATTCCATCCTGGCATATTGTAAGCCACTTTATAAAGCTATTCCAAAGATTTTGTTTGTGGCAACACACAAAGACAAGATTAAAGAGGTAATTACTAAGCTATATCTAACTCATGTATCACATATAATGACACACTACAGCTGTGAGTAAATTATCTTTTTCTGTGTTTGATACAAGCGACACCGTTGGCTTCCGAAGTGTTGGAAGTTGGCATTTGACCCTTGATGACCCTGTATCCTGAGTGATTAATATCTTATCGTTGTGTGGCTCAACCTCCATGACAATGTATAAAGCATACTAGTAATAAATATACTATTAGTTTTGTATATGACCCCTATTGATACTGTATCGTGAACGCAATGTATGTTATTTGTCTTTATGTTTGTAAACCACCTGATAATCAAGTACAATTTGTAAGTAATATATTATAAATATTTATATGCAACATGCTGACAATTTAAAATAACTTAACGATAATTTTAAGTAAATGTTTCAATGGTCTACGTAAGTGACAGTAATGGTATAAGTACGTTTCATCATGGTATTATTGAATTGAATCATGGTCTTATTAAGTAACCCATGGTCTCGTTAAGTACTAGTGTTACAATAACCTTGAAAAGTGTACACAACCGTGGTGTACGTATTACTATAATGAGGAAGTAGTAAAACCATAGTCAGATTTTATATGGTAACAATGAAATAAATAAGGATAAACATAACCTAAGCAAATTGTCCCATTTTCTAAGTAGCAGTTATTGTGGTCTACATAAGTGTTCCCATTGTCTAAGAAATTGAAATCAGTGTCTAAGTAGTAGTTTAAATATTAAATTTCACGTGTTACAATGGTAATAACAAACGTTATTATGTCTAAACAGTGCAACCATGAACTAAGAATTGAATCATAAATTTTGAAGCAATATTATAAGTGCCTATTTATACTCTACTTATTGTATCGTCAACGTGGTCTTATCCTAGTATATGTAATCGTGGTCCGTTGTCTTAATATAGTAACCATGGTCTGAGCGTTGTATTCGTGGTGTCAGTATTTAGAAATCAAATAAGTAGCATTACCATTCATGTATTATTGTTACTATTGTAAAAATATTGTAACCACGGTCTAGATAAAGGTAAGTTAAATGTTGCATGCATTTATTATTGCAACTTTGTATTTATCTGCTTAAAAATATTTGCATCAGATATCAACCTGCTTGTTTTTATTAAAACAATAATAACCTAGTCGTATCATTGTATTTTAATTTACAATAAGTGTTATGATGGTCTACGTTAGTGTTTAACGGGTGTTGTCAACACGGTCTTAATAATAATAACAACTGCCTTTGCAAGATCAGACACAGAATCATTATTGATTTGAGCAAACACCATTACGTAATGCCTGTATTAACACAGTGGGACATTCATAGATACTGACTTACCATTGCTTCTATTCGCTTTACACCTGATTTGATATGAAGATTGCATTGGTTGTCAAGTATGGATCTTAATAACAAACAGATGATGTAATGTACATCAACTCAAAGCCGGTACATCGCGTTTCTTTTGGGTTCATGTCTTTCATTCACTTAAATATGATAAAAAAAAAGCCACTAAATGACTATGTAATTTTGCCCAAAACATTCTTTTATATATATATAACTTTATCTTAAACTTTTTAATATAAATAATAAAACCTCTTTTGAAATTTAAAATAAAAGGCAACATAATTAATTGGTTATGGTCATAAAGATAACGCATAACATCTGGATTAGCCAGTTTGTTCCAAACAGTTTCCTTGTCTTATCATTTTCAGTGACAGATTTTACATATACTTCACTTAAAGTTTGCGTCCATAAACAGGCATAGTGTACAATAAATGTTGTATACATGTATAAATAAATGATAAGAATTTCAATTATCTATAAATAAGCATTTAGTTATTATAACACATCTTTTGTAATAGGAGAATGTTGAGACTAGACGTAAAGAGTTGTACAGTGCAGTAGAAGAATTGTTCAAAGACCACGAGGGAAGACAACATCTTGTCCTCAGCCCTATGTTATTTGTAAATGCCAAAGACAAGGCTGATCCAGATATACAAAATCTCAAAATAGCCATTACAGAACTTACATTTAAACATCCATGTTGGGGGGAGAAAATGCCGAACGCTTTTGTCCCCCTTGAATTAGAGATAGCTGAGCTAGTAGCTGAGGGAATACAAATGTTGTCCTTGGTGGAAGTGGAAGAATTGAATTCCATTAGTCAAGTGTCTGTCCTGTCCCCAGTACAACTGAACGCATTTCTCAATTTTCAACATTCAATGGGGAAAATTGTCTACTTTGATAAAATGCACCTGAAAGATTTTGTTATTATAAACCCACTACTTTTGATTGAAGTCATGAGGTCTTTTGTGGCAGGTACGTATCTATACTATGTATACTTTGATATTCAACAATTAAAATATATCATATTTCCTTTAGCCACACTTCTTTTGTACGAGCATGGCAATCTTAGATAGCCGGTTTACTTTATCTTCCTTGACAACAGAAAATGAGATATTATGTATTTATAACATGTATCAGTCTCCTCTTCTTAGAAGAGGTAATTTAATGATATTCACGATGTCGTTGATAATCCTCAGCTAAGATATTTTATGATCATCAACCCACTACTATGAATAAACATAATGAATTTTCTGTAAGACGTACTTATAATATGTCCACTTTGGTATTCCCTTAGATGAAATATTATGTTATCATCAGTACACATATCATAGTAAAGAATATTCGGTCTTTTTTAACAGGTACATATATCCATGCAATGTCTACTTTCATACCACGTAGGTAAAATATTATATAATCCTCAATTTTCTGTTCTTGGTAGTTGTTATGAGTATTTCGTTACAGGGATTTGAAATACATTTTCTTTAAAACCTATTCATCAGTAACATATGTGAGTTTAATCTAGATCGTATACAGTTTATAATAAGTGTCAGCTTCAACATTAAATTTATTTTCGAGGCACTGTTTATTTATTGTTACTTTTTATGAGGTAATATTAACAATTTTTGAATGATACTGTTGTTTTTGTATAAACATTTTTAAATATAAAATTTAGAAGAACATGAATATATAAATTAAAAATAAAAATGCGCGAGAAAACTCTTTAACAGAAAACTTTTATGAAGCGTCATATGTGATTGTCGGTATTGCATGCTTCCTTTTAAACTCAACATTGCGTATAATTTCTATTTCAATGAATTCACAAAATGTAGGCATCTTAGTCACAACGACAGGAACGCTGTGTTTTCTACACAATTGAGGTTTAACGGATGTATAACAAATAAGCATAGTTATATCATCAAAAATAAAACTTGGAGGTAAAAGTTTTCCGTTTTTTTTAAGTGCTAATTATCTTGTCGTTCGCCAACAAGATTTTTTTAGATCGTTTCAAAAAGTATAGCCGTTATGTCACAACGTTTGCAAAACGTAATTGATGTAATTTTAGGGATTATTTGTTTCTAGTTTAATACGAATAATTAAGAATGATAAAAATACATTTTCTGGTTTCCATTGAGCCTAAGATACGCAAAACAAATCATTAGCTGGAACAAAATTTAACCACCCTCCTGGACAGTTTTTCAAATTTTGCATGGTTTTCTGTGAGACAAGCTCTTTAACGCAGATTTTTATGATTCATTTGTCAAATTAGTGTTATTTGTTCAAATTCGTCAAGGAGTAGAAATAATATTTTCCTTTTCTACAATATTTTGTACAAGAATAGGAGAGTTTGAAAATTAGAAATTGTCTGGTTCTTTTTAAATTTGTAGTTACGAACAGTTGCATTGATGCAACAGTAGAATAAAGGAAGACATTACCGCATTTTATCCGTCAAACACACCAATTGTGTGTCCGATTCGCGCTTTGTTCGCAGTGATCGTATTATAAAAGATTTTTTTTCTGAAAACACAAGGGACGCAATACACAAAAAAAAAGAGCGACACGACCTTGCAGAAAGAAAAAAAACATAAGGAGGTGGGGGGGGGGGGGGTATTCTGGTTGTACTGTTTCAGTAAACAATAACAGTCTCTTGATAATTCCAACAAAAGAATATAACTGATTGCATGTTGTTATCTCTTCTATGTTCATATTATATATTTGAATTACAATCGACTGCGGTGCACTCGATATGAATCAACAAGGACCTGTCTTCATATGATATTCTTAATTTTTTCATTCATCTTGTAAAAAAATAAAACCCGAGAATAAACAAGAAACTAATAGGAGAGGACTACATTTGAAATATAGAATATATAAAACTTGCCATTATTCGCTGCTTTGACTATATCCTCTCTGTAATCCTTACTGAAATAGATTCTGAATACACAAATTTAAGCAACACAATCACTTCGAACGACATATCTCTCTTCAGTTGCTTTCAGAATATACTTTCATCACTTGATCCATTTCGAAACACAAAACGCATGTAAAGGTACTCACAGAAACTATGAGCAGAAAATATAAGTTATCCTTGCGCACGCAAAAATCAAGATACGCATACCATGTGTCTTATTCTTCGTGTATCAATACATGGCGTTTACCTTCAGCTGTACTTTCTTTTTTGTCTATTTTTTATTGAGTTGAGCTACAGTTTAAAGGGGCCAACATATAGAATATATTTAATGTAAAGAAAGTTTATTCACAAAACAATTTATATACTTGATGAAAATAAATCTGTGCCTGCTCTTTCTTTTGTTTGACCTTTTTCGACGTGTTAAACAATGTCTTAAGTAAGATATAAGCCTCTAACAGTCCATTCTGTAAAATATTTTACAGAATGGACTGTTACCGGCGTATGTCCCTTACATAGAGGTGACATTAATAAAGGACAAGATGTAAGAAGGGCGCGTTAAGCCACCTCCCAATAGTATCGTATATTCATTTCATTAATAGCAATTGTATAAAAACTTTAGAAAACAATAATTTTTGAATGTTCAGGTAAAAGGAAGCTTGCATTGCAACGATTTCATTTTATACTCAAGTTTTAACTTATGAACATGATGAATTGTTTTATCTGTACAATTAATCCCAATTCCAAATTAAATTGTTTGTTAAAAAAATACTTCAGGCTACAAATGAATAGTTCCTTCAATTTCAGTTGACTGGCTGCTAATCAGCAACCAAGCAACACAAACACTGCTTAGATCACTTATACTTACACCAAGTCTATTGCATCCAAGATTTTCAACCACAAGAGAGTTTTAGAGGCTTTTAACCTCAAAGATACAAAATCCAAGCCTCCGGATTGCTCATGTGCATCGTCACAATACAATTACAGTCCAGTTGGTCATATTATTACTGGAGACCTTGGCATCGTTACCAATGAACAACTAAGAGAGTTGTTAGCCAAGGGACCAAAATATAGAATCCCCCAGCCCATCAACTGGAAAAAGAATTTCAAGTTACTGATGGATGCAGTTGAGGACTATGCAAGAAAATGGGTAAAGCGCGAACCAGACGAACCAGAACTGGACACTTTGTCTGAATGGATCAAAGCTATTCGATCATGCATTCAGAGGCGCATACAAAAACTACGATGTAATATGAGTACTAAAGTTTCTAACCCTTTCAAGAATCCGGAGGTTGTGGATGCTTTATCCTCTTTGCATGACAAATATGTCGTTGTTCCAGCAGATAAAGCCTCCAATAATATTGTCTTCATATGTAAAAAACTTTATTTGCAATGTCTCACTACAGAGCTTGGAATTGATAAAACTACTGGTAATCCTACATATTCTTTTACATCATTTACCAAGGACGAAATTTTACAAAATCATAAATCTGTCCTTCTTTCTTTTGGTATCAACATCAAAGAAAACAAAGAAAACTTGCCTTCATTATACTGGATAGTACCTAAATTACACAAAACTCCATATAAAGAACGATACATAGCTGGGTCTTCAAAATGTTCGACCAAACATCTTTCTAAAGTACTGACTACTATTCTTTCGACAGTTAAAGATGGGCTTCAAAAATATTGTGAGGAGATATATTCTACCAGTGGTGTTAACCAGATGTGGATTCTCAAAAATTCGAAAGATCTACTGCTTAACCTTCAATCACAATCTTTGCAATTTTGCAGCAACATAAAAACTTTTGATTTTTCTACGCTATATACTACTATTCCCCATGCTCAGTTGAAAGATCGACTACACCATCTCATAAAACAGAGCTTTTTCTATAAAAATGGAAATCGTAGATACAAATTTCTTGTTTTGGGTTACAATAATTCATATTTTGTGAAAAATCACACTGAATCTCCCAGAAAATATACTGAAGATGATATTATCAAAATGCTGGACTTTTTGATCGACAATATATTTGTTGAGTTTGGAGGATTTATATTTCAACAGACAGTCGGTATTCCAATGGGTACTAATTGTGCACCCCTGCTGGCTGATTTGTTTTTGTACTCGTATGAAGCAGAATTCATTCAGAACCTTCTAAAAGACAAAAAGAAAAAGCATCTTGCGAAATTCTTTAATTTTACTTTCCGATATATTGATGATGTTCTATCATTGAATAACCCATATTTCAGCCAATACTTACATCTCATATATCCAAGTGAACTTGAAATTAAGGATACCACTGATACTAGAAGGACTGCTTCATACCTTGATCTTTTCCTCAATATTGACGTAGATGGACGACTTCACACGAAAATCTATGATAAACGGGACGATTTCAACTTCCCAATTATCAATTTCCCATTTCTCAGCAGTAACATACCCTCTGCCCCTTCATATGGTGTTTACATATCACAATTGATACGTTATTCTCGTGCTTGTTCACACTATACGGACTTCATATACAGGAGTGTGCTCCTTACGCAGAAACTGCTTCAACAAAGTTATGAGGAGGACAGATTAAAATTGACACTCCGTAAATTTTATGGACACCATCACGATTTGGTGGATCCATACGATGTGTCGTTAACCAAACTAGCTAAGGACATTTTTACAACATGGTATATTGTGTTTTGTCATAATGTCGTCTAATCTTTTAATTACCAAACGTGACTTATTCCCGATTGTGACTGTTTTGCCGAGTGTGAACTCGTATTACTATAAGACGTGGTACGGTACTTGTCTATCCCAAATTCATGTATTTAGTTTAAATGTTTAATGTTATATTTGTAATTCTCATCGGATTTTGTCAAATGTGTTGACGTCTTTTCTATTATATTTATGTGTTATGGTAAAGAAAATTAATCACCGCCTTCATTTATTAGATTTGATTTCGTTCAACGTAATCAGTACGATATTTTACGTTTGAAGTTAGATAAACAAACCGGACATAGTTTTATAATATAGTTAATTGCTACCTTAGTTTGATATAAATAAGTATTAAAATGTGCTTTGATATTAAATGCAATATCAGTATTTAGTTCAAATATATAATCTTAGATCAATCCTAATTCAATCTTGTTCATTCTTGTGTGACGTCATTTTTCATTTTTTGATGGTCTGTTTTGCAGATTCAAATGACGTCATTTTTTCGTCATTTTTCGGTTTCAAATAGGACGTCACTTGGCGTAGAGGTTTAAACTTATTCGGATGTGTCCACTTTTGTGTTTCAAATGTCTGGTTATGTAAATGTTTTAGGTTATATAAGCATGATAAGGTAATCATTTGAATTCAATGATACTAAGGAAAAATATTTTTGCAGACAAGCAGTTTTGGCCAAGGGAAGTTGCAATACACGAGATATTCAAAAAGATGTCGGAAAATGGATCAATTCAAAGAGAAGAATTGTACCAGATTTGGAAACAAGAAGCTTTCAGTAAAATATTACCACACAAAAAGTATATATTCGAAGTTCTTGTCCATTTGGATATCATATCAGAGCAGCGTAGATATAACACAAAAACTGGACGTCGTCAGTCAGGGATTAACTTTTTTGTTCCTTGTATGGTAACAGCGAGAAATACTACCAAGTTCATGACCGAGGAATGCACACCAAAAAGAGCTATAAGTTTGGCGTTCACTTTTAAAGGAGCTATAATTCCTCCAGCGTTGCCAAACCGACTCTTCAGCGCATGTCTTAATATGTGGAATGTGAAAACCTATAGAAAACTTGAAGGAAAAGATACAACTGGAGGAAAGAAAGCGATCAAACTCCTGTTTTCTGGATTTCTTGGCCTATCGTATGACAAGGCACATGATATTGTTGTATGTGTTGAAGCCAACAGAATTCACCTTTACATAGTCCACAAGACCTCCAATGACCTAATAGTATCCGATATCGCCACAAGTATCAAGGAAAGCTTCTGTATTACATTGGAGAGAATTATAGAATTCTATCAGTCAACAGTACATACAAGAGCTAGCAGTTTAAACAAACCTTTC
Source organism: Mytilus galloprovincialis (assembly GCA_037788925.1). NCBI lineage: Eukaryota > Metazoa > Mollusca > Bivalvia > Mytilida > Mytilidae > Mytilus > Mytilus galloprovincialis. The sequence goes on along the minus strand of CM075333.1, from coordinate 38,854,139 downwards.
CAGATCGAATATTCTTGCTCCAAGTTAGAATGCTTTATCACTGAGGAGGAGGCCTTGCAAAGAGTCGAATGGGTGTGTGAAAAGCATAAGTTGGTGCATAAAAACAACCATTGGAATGTTTGGAATCAAGATCAGGTATATTTTGATAATAGAAATAGTAATAGTAACAAAAATGTTCTTACTTTTAAAATCGGAAGCATGTTTGCCAAACAAATTTTCTGTTTTTGATAGGGCACTAACACGGTCTTTTCAGAATATCCTTGCTCGGTATTTTACATCTGCCGCGTACCGTTATTTTTGTTCGTTTTAACATGCACATGTACGGTATTTGATACAATATTTTACAGAACGCGTTTGCTTTAAGAAAAAAAAAGCATGAATATATTCTTGTAATTCTGAACGTTTATTGTACCCAGTTATTACAAAGGATTGCCGCATTATTCTTTCACTGAATCTTGCATAACCCTTCACAAAAAAATACCAATTAAATTTCTATCTTTTTGCACTACATTTGGAAAATATACAACAAGTCTGTACCATGCACCCAAAAAATCCAGTGTTAAAATACTGTGAATCTCGAAATGTGCGGCACAAACACAGAACACCTTCGACGTTTCCTTTTTATGAATATCTGTGATACCTTTCATTTATTCATTATATTATTATATGTACTATAAGTCATTCAATTATATAGAAATACTCTTAAGCTTCAAGTTATAATAAGGGGAGACAGTCAAATATCTGAACAGTGTTGAACTATACCATATTTTTAATTTTGTGGATACAGGTCACCCAATCGTGTATTCAAATGTTCAACAAAGTATAAATTTTCTATTGGCATATGTGCATACTTTTGTTACACAACGAAATCAAAATGCCATGCATTTTTCCTGAATCCACGAAAATTGGTTCCTAAAGAAATAATTAATCCACAGTAAGCTTAAAACAAAAACAACTATTCATTTAAAAGGCATTAACTTGTGTCTGCTTGCTACAGTTTTAACCTGGGGAAAATAACATTTAACAATGTTTAATATCTCCAACTAAATCATCATTCTAAAACATTATCAAACTGATATATATATATTTATACGTTTGATATTTGATGTTGAGACGAGTTGTATATATATATAGCGAATTCTTAAAAGTCTTGAGTAATCACAAACATATCTAAATGAAAAAGGCCAATAATGCCGGATAATGAAAATATTATTTAATATTCACTAGTACTTTCATGTTTTACAACAATCTTCAGGTGAAAGGCGAATAATTGTACCTAGAAGACGGTAGTTAAGTACGTAACGTCATAAAACAATTACAAAAGGGAGATAAACGTTCTTAAGCAAAATATGGAAAGCCAATTGTATCGCTATTTAAAGCCTAATGCGCATTTAGTTTTTGGCTTAAATTTAGTTATAAAATATTGTTCCTTTATGGATCTTCTTAGGTCATATTCTACATTAATTTTGTTGAACGGGAAAATTTTTAAAAGCCCTCTACCGCAACGACCTAACTGTTCGCTAAGAGGGATTTTCCTATATTACGGTTGTCGTATGTGTTGTCGATTAATGCGTGGTCTTTCAACTAATCGGTTTGTCCGATGTAAATTTATTTTCAGCCGCAGCATTCAATGCAGTAAATCAACACGTCATGTTTGTATTGGCATATATCGTTTATCCGCATTTTGTCTTCCGATATATATACACATGGAAAAAAGTATCGCAACACCTTGATTTTTCAAAATTTGAAAAATCAGCCTCTTTTGTTGGATGATATATAATAAGATATTTGTATAATATTATTGAAACATAGTTTATGATAACATTGGCATTGAAACGAACAAAAAATGTTTGAAAAAAAAATGATTTACATAACCACAATTTTAATAACAAAATGAAGTGTTTTTTGTACAAAAAAATGCATTTTACAACTTTGGCTGTAGTCGAACTTTTCAATGTCAGACATTTCAAAATTAATCTTCAGATGACTGTTCACATCATGGTTGGTCGCTATACGCCAAAAAAATAGTACTTTGTGCGCAGGCTCCATTCAAACGGATAACTGCATCTTAACGTCTTTTGATTCCTGCCAAAAATCCACTAATTTGTTGCTAAGGTAGCAGCAACAATTTCTGATGAAGTGCATTGTTTATTTCATGATGTGTTTGAACTGGGGTGTCCTTTCGCGCACTTTCCGACCAATAGTGTCCAATATATGCTCGATATGGTTCAAATCTGGGCTACGATCCGTCTAAGGAAGATGACCCGAATTCCATTGGAACAATGAATCTTCCTCCACGATGCTAATTTTCAACTTAAGCGAGCTCTGCACTACATTGGATACGGAAAACTGTGTGTCTGTTCGTTAGCAAAGGTCTCTGAAATGGTCTTATCGCACGATAACCAGTAGCGATGAGTTGATCTCGAACAGTTCTTGTTAAAAGGCTTCTGTATGCCCACCACTCTCTTTTTGGGATTGTATTGTATGCAATGGATTTCCTTATGACCAACCTTTATTATGCTAGATTTTCCCTAGTAAATGGTATAGGGGGTCTTCTTTATCTCGGAAGATCTTTAACATCGTTTAGTCGAGGACCCATTACAAGGTGTCAATCACATAACTTTAACAACTTGGTTATTTAAAGTGTTGAAAACAATGAGGATGAAAACATCTGTTTTGCTGTTTACGGGTACAGTAGCTGCATGTGCGAATAAAAACTTACCGAGTCGATATTTATTGATTAAACTCAGGTGATACTTAAATAATGTTTAAGTAGTTCTATTTTACCAAATTATATCACAAAAAAATAAAAAAATGTTTTTTTAATTTCAATTTCAATTTGGTGTTGCAATACTTTTTTCCAGGTGTATATGTATGCACATGTGCCACAACAAGAATCTGTGCATTTCGACACCTTGAATCGTTTTTTCCTTTCGGTTGGGTCGAACTTGGCACGGGTTAATAGTCGTTTTAAGATCTTATATTGCCGTTTGCCTTGTACCAACGTTTCTTGATTTATAAGGGTACTTAATTTTGAATATTGTCCAAGAATTGCTAAGTTTCTCCTCGCTACAGAAAATATATTCTGGTTAGGAGGATTGTGTGTGATAACAAATGGTATCATTTTCGGTAGATTTTTCAATTGTTGTCCGTAGTTGTTCAATCGGGATTTGTTAAGCCATTTCAATACCTCTTTTGATAAGGCTTAAAGGATATTTTTGTGCAAAAAGAAATACTTCAAGTTTTTGTAATCGTTCATCCCTTAATACTTCATTCTCAACTACTGTGCATATTTTCCATGTTTTGACAGTAGGGTATGTTGCTTTTTGTATGCGCTGGATGGCAAGAATGGAAGTTTGAATATGTGTGTGCGTCAGTGTCTCTATAATAAATATCCGTTTTAAGATCAGTTCCTTCTTTAATAATCATAACATCCGGGAATGATAGTTTGTGAAAATTTACTTCCATGGTGAACTTTATAGATGTATGGAGACTGTGTAGAATATCAGAAAACATTTTAAGCTCCTCATCGGATTTTGTCCAAATGACAAAGCAGTCGTCAAGATATCTTTTCCAGGAGTTTTCAAATTGCCTGGCCATTTCTATACCACATTTATTCTCAATTTCCTGATACAATTACTGTTTTAAAAAAACCCATTACTAGGGTAGCGTAAGTTGGGGAAAGTTTTGTACCCATAGCAGTTCCTCTCGTTTTCCCCATCAAAATAAAATGTGTTGTTTTCCAAAATAAATTTTACGGAATCTAAAATGAAATCGATGGTAAAACGACTGGATATTGCTTCTCTGTGTTTTTCTATGATATCCAATATTTAACAGCTGCAATACTAAAATCGTGAGGTATATTTGTAAATATATATGAAGGTTGCCTACCCTTGTTTCATTTAAAACAATATGTTGTTCATTAAATTTAAATGCACTTTAGCATCCAGTTTTATAAAATTATGTTGTTGATTTTAAAGTTGGAGTAACCAACAACTCTAAATCATTGGCAGAATTGTTTTCGAAAATCAATTGCTAAGCACCATGAAAAAAAGAAAATTGCAACTATGAATATACTGTTTTATCATAAAAATTGGGAAATGGGGAATATGTCAAAGCGACAACAACTCGACCATAGAGCAGAAATTGTATTTTCTTAGCTTTAAAATCAAATAAAATTTGTATGAGATAATGTCGATGTATAAATCATGCAAAATTCTTAAAATTTATATGTTTATGGTGTATGACCATGCATTGTACGTGTGGTATCGTTAAACATAGGAAATAAAGATGTTATGCTCTTCGCAAAATGTAGTCACTATTACTCTTTTTCTTTTCATAATATATTCACACTTTTAAGGAGATTGATCTCAAACAAATCTATTGTGTTGACATCCTAGAAACTGTGTATATTAACTAATTTAAAGTATGTTAGTTGCTACAATATCTCACTTTTACAATAAGATCATAGAATAGGGCTTAATTGGAGATCTTATAATTTTAAATACATATATATATATATATATTAAGTGCCTAGAAAATCAACCTAACCATGTTAGAGTAGATTTGATTCGTAACTTCCTCCCCCGCGCCGGGGCTGGAACCTGTACTTTTTTTTTCTAACTTCTACGACAACACCGCCTAGCATTGTGCAGAGACCTTATCCCCTCCTCTAACTCTAGCTTATAGCTATAATTGCCCTTTAAACATGGCCAATGACACTGAAACCACTGGATTACTCCTTACATGAGTTAATGTCTTTTCAATTGCGATTTTTTTAAATCAATGTTTCGAAGTTTTTGATATTATTCAGAAGACTTTAATAGAAAATGGTGAAAATATATATTCTGTTACAGATGAATGATTATAATTTTTTTAAGATTGGGATAGATACAGGGTTATCATTATAATGTCTTTGCAATCTTTGCTATCATTTATAGATATGTGGCAATAAATGACTTTTTATATCTTTGTGTAGACAAAAGAAGAATGTGAAGATAATTGTCTAGGTATGTATGAAAGACATTTAAGAATGTGTTACCGAAAACGTGGAATCTGGACACGCACTAACATTTGTATTCTCTCATCTGAGACTGGAAGTTTTATGGTATACCGTAGTGCGACCTGTCGTTCATCCGTTCATAAGAACGTCTGTCCCTCCGAAACATAACAATCAAACAGGTCGTTTGAAAGAAAGCGTGCATTCTTAGAGTATTTGACATCATATTTTCACTATTATACTACAAAATGCATACCGATTTGATTTGACAATTTTACTGGAGTTTTGGGACTTAAACCATATTGTAGACAAAAGTACCACAATGCAATCTTGTTAAACTGAAACCTCACATACTTAGTAGATTTGTAATTTTCAGGTGCAGCTGACCACATTATACCCTCATTTTGATTTAATCAATTAACATATGGTATAGGACATTCACCATTATGTAGGACTATATTACCACAATGACTCCTAGTGACTGCAAATCATCTGATACCGTTTGACAAAACATGTGTTTACTAATCAGAACTGAAAGCCATTATTTGCAGTTAAATTTCAGGAGTGAGGGTTTCGAATAGTTTAATATGCAGGAACAACACATTTACATTTAGATAACCAGATTAACAGCAACAAAAGCTCGCAGAAATATGTTCTCGTTACAATGTAAACAAATTTCCTATTGTACAACTCTATAAAGTAAAAACAATGCTAATCTTCATTTAAACAGCAGCGGCAAACATTTCGTCAGCCTGGCACTCTGATGATTTGTCATCCCTTCGGATATTTTATTGACGCTATCAAGATTCGGTCGATCGTTAAGGAAAAACTGATTCACAGATGCCGACATATATGTCCTGGTTGATGCTACCAGAATCACGTCCTCTTTTTTTCCGAATGTGATATGACCGATAGACTAATCACCAAATTTGTACTTGGTTGCCTGATTTTTACATCACCGAATGAAACTGATCACCGTCGTCGTTGTTGTCTCGCCTGCATCGAAATTGTAGTATGCGAGACATATGTATTACTATCCGTCGGAGTAATGTACACTATTGTATAAATCTTTATAAATCAGAATGTAGAAAACCTTGACGCTTCATATACTGTATACAGATACCTATTGTTATGAAATTTTCGTCTTTCATATGTCCATTGTCCTTGACCTCAATTTGATAGTTCAGCAATTGCTTGATATATATTTTTTTGATATGTGAATTTCTTAATTACTTTGAGATAAGGGATACTTTTAATTGGTATATGGGTTCAACCTCATTTCATGGATCAGTGACCAAGGTTAAAGTTACTTCATTAGGTCTGTTCCTTAGATTATATAAGTAGTAGATCAAATATATGTGCTGTATGGAATGATTGCATAATTATATCTTTTAAAATGCTAAGTTAAAGTGATACCTTTAGTTAAACATTTTTATATTTATCTTTAAGACTTTCTACATAAAACATGTAAAAGCAATGGTCAGTAAAACAGGCGAGATATTTGAGCCTGTTCACTCTTGTATTTTTTATTGGTATGGCGTTGTTAATTTTTAATGTCCAATTTATATCTTCCAACTTTTTGGTAAATTTAAGTCTTTGAAGCAAAATAAAAACATAGCATATTAAACACGACGAATATTTTAAGTAACAGATCCAATTGTCTCAATGTCAGCTTTACTAATGCTGTTGTCAGCAATGTTTCAGTGGAATTGTTTTAATTCTCTGCTTTAATACGGTACATGGGTTATGAAACTACTGATGTTCGTCAAACCCATCAAAATAAGTGTATTACTGACACAAGATGTTAATGCATTCATGTCAATGTCAACCACAAAAATATAGTCTTTCAGTAAAATCGTTTGAGACTTAAGCATGTTAAGCTTAGAGTCGAAATTGTCTACTATACAGGAAATTAAGTTAATACAGGGAAATTGGCAATTACAATTAATCCTATCAATCACACCGGTAGTATTGTTTTTTCTGTAGGATATATGATACCTTTGTGAATGACAGTTGTACTATTTCAGTGGTAGTGTTTTTTTAGAATTTAGTTGTGCAATTTTATAAAATCTGTTATTTTCAAAAATTGAAGTGAGTAAATACAAAGAATATTTTGAATGTCAATTATAGTAACCATCTTATAGGTGTAGCTTCTATTTCTTAGGTCTAAGTATAGATGCATTGAATCAGATTCCAAGTGATGCAGAATTACTACGTTTTTCATCTCAATGTGATCCAGGAAAGATGCAGGAATTGGCAACACATCTAGGAATGCACCGTAAATGGAAAGTTATCCTGTTCAACTATCCACAGGAAATAGAAATCGCAATATTTCTATTTTTTATTGAGTGGAAAAGGAAAAATTCAACATTTAAAGTACTGGCTGATGTTCTTGTTAAAATGAATTTATCAGCACACACGCTATGTTATGTAAGTACAAAAACATATTTGAATAATTCCAATATTAGAAAAACTAAGGATTTTCTTAACCTAGGAGTAAATTACCTTAAACGTATTTGGCACAACTTTTTGGAATTGTTGGTCCTCAAAGCTCTTGTACTTGTTTGGCTTTATAGCTATTTTGATTTAAGCGTCACTGGGTGTTTTAAATTATAATTCTGGTACCTTTGATGAATATTCACTTCAAATGAAAACGTTTAAACTGAAGTATCTTAACAAAATATGCAGACACCACACAGATGGTTGGTCAATTTTCATTGAAGCAAAAGCTTCGGATTTATCTGTATATTAATTTGTTATTCATATATATATATGTTATATATACATCAAGCCATATAAAACTTCAAATTAAAACAAAAACGAAGTTGAGTATCTTTTACATACTCGAATTGTTTAGTTTTACTCAAAAACCAATGTAAAAGAAGTGAATGTAAACTGTTTAAAAAAAATCTTAACCGTATCAATACCGTATTGAATTATTGACTTCCCGGACACAAATTCGACGATGTTTTCCCGTATGTAGTGTTCTTAACTTAAAGACCTCTCGTTAAAACTTCGGCCATCGCACAGCGCAAGTGCGAGAGAAAAACTGTGGTGAAATATATCAACAACACGGTCTTGAAGATATATAGTAATGACAGATTCTTAGAGCACACATTTGTTACAACAAACCATTAAACAACTGTTAAGGAACTGAATGGAAAGTTATTTTTTGATATACGTTATAGATGTATGATAAGTATTAAAAAACGTGATGCAAGACCTAGGTTAGAAGCTACACATGTTTAATAATTGCGATAATATAAAAATTTCAAGAAACCGAATTTCAACATGTCACTTATTAGATTATAATTTAATACGCCAGACGCGCGTTTCATCTACATAAGATTCATCAGTGACGCTCAGATCAACAAAGTTATAAAGCAAAACAAGTACAAAGTTAAAGAGCATTGAGGACCCGAAATTCCAAAAAAATACAGCTAAGGTAATTTATTCCTGGGATAAGAAATTCCTTAGTTTTTCGAAATTATTTCTAATTAAGAAGATAGAATTAGGTTTAAAGACGAATGTATGGCTCACCTTTATCATAGAACTCCTCGGAAATTATCATAACACAGATAATAATGAATCCACAGAAATATAAACACAATTGAATTTCAGTCTCCTCTGTGTTTTCCAATCTTCATTTTGACCTCCTGCCATGGATGTAAAATGGAACAAAAACATACATGTTTAAATGAGCTTATTTCATTATATTTTGGTTCCACTTTCAAACTGTAATTAAATGGTACGCTCTTGATTCATCTAGTAAAAAGGGCTATTATGACCTACTGCATCCGTTGGCGTCATTCGGCCATCCATCATTGTTACCTTCGTGACAACTTTGACATGATGTTGTTAACTTAGAGGGTGAGCGTCATGATTTATTGTTCTATGTAACCAGTACAGCAATTGAATCGAACACATCATCGATACGAAGGTTATTTTCACTTTTGTTTCAGATATTCTTGTCAATCTGCCATTCCAAAATGTAGATAGTAGGAGCAACTGGCAAGATTACATTATCATTTGGACATCGAGATTTGGGAACCCTATAATTTTTACTTTGTCCTTGTATCTGTATATCCAAACACATTTGTTTGTACACTGAATAGAATTTAAATTGATTAAGGATGTACTTAGGTGAGGTTAGGTAAAAATTTAGAAATTAAGAAATTAAAATTGATACTACAAGTTAGTAGAGCATCAATTAAGGATAAAGATAAGTTAAAAATATTGATAGGTCATAGACCTCCTTTTCGGGATATTTGAGATTTAAAATATGGCGGGAAAAGACTGCCTCGGACTTTTACCTTATATTTGGTATCATAAGCGTCTCAAAACAAAAGAAAGAAAATCAAGAATCTTCTAAAATTTTGGTAAATAACCTTTCATGGGCTATTAAGTCTTATATGAAAAAATAAATGGGTGTTATTGGGCAAAATATTTTACATTGTATTGTATGGAAAAACACCAAGGTGTCCGAACATTTGACACAAATTCCAAAACCTCACCTAAGTACATCCTTATTGAAATAGTCATCATTTTAACAAATGCATACTTTTAGTAAACGTTAAAATCTTATCATACATAAGAACTACAACAATTTGCTTGTCTAGTTTGTGTGCTGCATATATAGATGTGCTTTCAAGTTTTGGTAAATATTTTAGAAAACACAAGTGTATAAACCTACCTTTCTGTATTACTAGAAAGAATATCCAGAAATTGATCAACGAAGTTACAGAAAGTGCATATTTTGTTTGTTTAAAAAAATAATTCAGTTCAGCTATCACATTTTTAACTTTCATGTACAAAATCAACAAAAGTATGAGTAGAATTTGAACATAATGTTGAACATTCGTTGAACTTCTTTGTAGAAAAGCGATGTGTCTGTTATTTGTTTGATAAAAACGTAGATGGAGATTATGTGTTAATAGGAAACACATGTTCTGTGTTAGGATTCTGAGAATTCAGGAATTGTATGTTTTTCGTTATTGTTCATGATGTCAACCTGGCCGTAAGTCATCATCAAAGCGGTTAGTATTACATTCATGTAGTATAATCATCGATGTATATGGGGTATCTTAAAGTCATTCATAAGGGAAATTATTTTATGATCATAACGTGTACTATAGTTGTGTTAACATATTGATTTGTGTTTTCTTTCCCAGGTGAGAAGAGTCCTAAAAGCAGAGACAAGTAAGTTTCAAAACGTTGTTTAACGTCTTAACTTTATAATTAAGTTCTCTAACATGGAGTTGATTCAATAACCCAGAATTTTGACCCTAAAATATGATTTCTTTAAACTGCTATAATTTAAGGACAAATTGATGAAAACATATCGTATAGTGTCCAACTAAGAGAAAAAATCCAATTCAGTCATAAATTATGTATTTCTGACGTCATGAATGTATGTCACTTTCATTAAAACCTGATTTTTAACTTAATTTGACAGATTTTATGGTTAAACTAACAGTGGCACAACCCCTCGCCCACAAATATGTTTTCGTTAGATATCATTCCCTTTACTTTTCAATAAATGTCAATGGGCTAGGGATTGCGCTACATACAAAATCATAACAGAAGGTGATAATTCTGACAATTTCATTAAAAAAATCAAAATTAAATCTCTTTATATTCCATTTTTATATAATACTTTCATAATACTTTCAAAAATATTGCATTGAGGAATGCATACACATTAGATTTAATCAAACACATAAAGTTTTTAAAAAAAACACCTTTACATGGCCGTTAGTTGGAATACCAACTCTGCGTACTCCATTGTCAAATATAATTGTAGTTTGCGTCTTGGAACATCCTCTTAAATAACTAGTCACTCAATTTCATAATCAATTGAAGAAAAAATCCAAAGTTATGTTTATAGAAACATTTGTTTTTATTAAAGAACAAGGAAATAGGCGTAACAGCTATATACTGACCAAATGATATGATCCCAGAAAAAAACACTCTAAGAGAGAGTTCAATGAAATAGCTGTACCATCTTAAAACGATGTATACAAAAGTTCTAACTTCTTTATCATAATCGGAAAATTTTCAAAGTTCTTCTTCTCTGGTGTACCTTCCTGGAGAAATATTAACATTTTAGATAATTGAATGACCAAATACTCTTATTTTTATCAAAATATTTCGAAAATTTGTATCCTCAAGTACCCAAAACTTCGTTTTATATTCGCACTTTTAGACGTTCATGATTATTATCAGTGGTAAGTATATAATGTAATACAAGTATCTATGATGAGTTTATTCACATAATATTTTCATCTTTCATACGAATTATAGTCATTTCGTACCCTTACCATTTCGAATTTGTTGTGATTGTCATACAAGTAAGAGGTTAAGCACTATAAAACCAGGTTCAATCCACCATTTTCTACATACGAAAATGCCTGTACCAAGTCAGGAATATGAAAGTTGTTGTCCATTCGTTTAATGTGTTTGAGATTTTGATTTTGCCATTTAATTAGGGACTACCTGTACGGAATTTTTCAGAGTTAGATTGTACTTTTTTCGTACCCCAATTTCGCACCCTTACGAAAAGTATTTCGTATCCTGACCATTTCGTACCTAGAATATTTCGTACCTCATGGAATATTTATATCTATCTCTTTTCTTACCTTATTGAAGATTTATATGAATGACATTTCGTAATTCCTTGAATATTTATTTGTATGTAATTTCGTACCTTATGGAATATTTATATGTATCCTATTTCGTACCTTACGGAAGCTTTATATGTGTGCCATTTCGAACATTGTGTACCTTACGGAAGATTCACGTGTGTATATTTGCCCTTCGGATCAATATTTCTCAAATTGAAAAAGCCATAGCAAATTCTTTGACTGGTCATATATGGTGAAATTTTGTATGCAAACATTTTTATTCATGGGTATCTTCTTACTGCATTTCACAACAAACAATTGTTAGTAGCTAGTAACAAAACTTGCCAGAGTAAATTTACATATAAACAGTGTTATATTATGAATAGCTTTTATTGATGTTGATTTGGCGGTTTTCACAAGTCTATCAAACTTTGGGAAGCTACGAAAATTTAATACCTACCGATCGGCTTGCATTAGCAGCAAATACTTGTTCAAGGTTCCCAAAGAGAAGCTTACGTGTAATCGCCTTTTTTCTCTGAAACAACATGTATGATCTGAACAAAACTTGTAATAAATGATGTATGGAAAAAAAATCGCCTTGTTTTTATCATGCAAAAACACAGAAGCTAGAGACAGTTATTGTTGTTGATAGATTAAATTTTAGATATATTCTTATATGCAATTTTTTAAACAGCCTAGCTAAATGTTACAAAACTTAATATAATACATAGGTTTTAGAAATGCAATTGTCATATATAGAACAAATATGCAAAGTTGGGTCTTTATATCCTCTACAGTCTGTATTTTGTTTATGATTTGATAACTATTATTATACAGTTACGTTGTTGTCACATTAGTGTATATGCAATACATGTATCTCTCTTCATATTTGTTTATCATCTGCTAGCATTCCATTGATAACTCCCAGTAGTATTCATACTGTTTAAGTGAATTAATTTTACGCTTACTTTGTCATTAACATATTGAAGGCCTCAAATCACGCTTTCATCATACACATCTCACTATAACTTTGAAATATTTGAATGACAGATTTGAGTTAATGAAACGATCTAGTGCGAAATACAACTTATGTCTTTTAGTCTTATCAAATAAAGATCATGGATGTCATTATCTTACATTTCGAATTTTAAATGGACAACTATACTTCATGATTGCTAATCAAACTAAACATGAATATTACAACAGGCCAGATTGGATATTTCTTTAAAAAAGTATCCGATTAACAGAATGAATAAACTTAGTGTTTAATAACTTTACAAGATTAATTCTGAAAACATAGACTAAATCAGTTTATCAAATATATTAGTCACATTGTATTTTGCTAATATCAGCCAAATTCAAATGGAAAGCAAATACAACCTGAACTAAAATGTAAAAGTTGTAGTGCCACAAATTCTCATATGCAGATATATTTTATATAGAATATACTGAATGCTTGTTTCTTTTAGATATTCCTGATGAGATTCTAGATTGTGTTCCAACAGATGAAATTATAGATTCATTAGCACCACAAATTGGCCAAAAGTTCTTTCAATTAGGAATAGAACTTGGTTTATCTGTAGCAGAATTAGAAAATATAAAAAACAATCATTGCAGTGACTTGGCAGCGCAGAACAAGAGAGTATTATTGAGATGGAGGGAAGACAAAAAATTGAAACCTTCGATCGAAGTACTTGCACAGGCTTTAGTCAACATTGAAAGAGGAGCAGATTGCTTGGTGGATATTATAGAAGATATAGATGTTGATACTTTTACAGCTATGGAAGATGTTACAGGTAAAGATGAAGTAAATCAAATTTGTATGGTCGCTTATAATACTTTGCAATGTGTAGTCAGTAAATCAGTTCATTATGATGCGAATTTTTTAAAAATGATATGCCCCAGATCCAGATTTAACCGGATGTCATATGTCACTCAACTTGATATTGTGCTAGTTTTGAATGAATACATTTCCAGGTTAAAATTGTTGGTAACATTAGCTACCCATAATTTGGAGCCAATTGAACTCGAAACTGTGTACATATGTTTATTATGACAATGTATGATGTGAGCTATAAAAATGATTCACAATCTGTGGTTTGACAACAATTTTATGTTTTACTTAACATAAAAATATAAATGCAGGAGATGAAAATTGTTCTATGAACAATTAAATTTGTACCTCCTAGAATAGGTTAGGTTAGGTGAACTTGAAACAAAATAGATTATTAGATAATATATATTTTATTTAAGGTGCTTATGGAATAAAACCGCTAATTAATTGTCCGATTGCTTTCTATGTTAAATTCCTTGATTTCAAGCTTTCATAGCTCTTTCGTTTTAAGTTCAAATGAGTTGACACTCATTCCATGTCAAAACATTACCTTCTGGTAATCCATGCTGGAAAAATCATCATACCTTTAATTGCATATAAGGACGCACTGGTTCCCCGAAGCTCGAAAGTACTAAAACAGGCCCTCATGTTTCAATTTCATATAACCTTTTTATTATTTAATATAATCAATCAACAAAGGTTCTACAATAATCCACAGTCATTCCCCTTTCATTTGATACCAAAATTGCCAAAATATTTTACAAATTAAAAAAGTTACAGCTAAGTGTAGGAACTATTCTGTTTTAAATATGTACTACTTTCTTGTTTGTTCTTTCAGACCGGGCCCGAATTAGTAGTTCTATACCTATTATAAGATACGACCATTGCACACTAATCAAACTACCTCTTTGTAACTACGGGCAGTCGCCATGATTCAATTTGGAACATATTACACTTTTAATTTCTCAACAAGAAACACATATTTACATTTTGTACATTCACATTTATTTGTTTTATTCAAATTTTGTGATATTCTGAAGCGTGCACGAACACCCCACCCCCTCCCTCCCAAAAAAAAGAGGTGTTACAATGTCAATGTTAAATTAGACAACATCATTTCACAGACATTTTATTTAATGAAGATTTGAAACCACCATATTGACTAAAATTATCTGCTTTGTTTATTTTGCATTACAATAAAGAACATTATCTTTAATTTAAATATTGTCCTACGTAAAACTTAGTTTTACTGTCGCAAGTATTAGTTATAGATTTATAAATGTGTGGTAACCTATCTATTCAATAATTGCATTTCAACATCTATTTGCAATATGCACAGACTTGTCTCCATATAATTAAAATACTTGTTCATAATTGTTGCAGATAGAATTAGCGATCATCGTGATGAAATCATACAGGATATAGTTATAAGTGATATCTTAGATGATATGATGACACACCTGGTGATTTCAGCAGATGATAGACGCCATATTGAACACTATCCACGACAGGATGATCAGAATAAAGCATTGCTTGAGATAGTGATTACAAGGAAGGAGCAGGCGTTTTCATTGTTTGTTGATGCATTACAAAACAATGGTTACACAGATCTAGCAAACTCAATGATGTACGATTCACATGATGTGAGTTCAGGTTCAACACAAGCACTTTCTGAAAATAAAGGTATGGGTGTATGTATCAAAAAGATGTGGAATAATTGCCAATGAAATAACTCACCGTGAGAGACCAATATGTCATAACATCAAATAAGAAACTTATATTGAGTCTTATTTATAAAATACTGTTCCAATATCTGTATCTTTATATGGTTACATGTTATATATAACTATTACACAAGATACTGCAATTGAAATTCCCATACTATATGGTGTGATCGAACGATTGAAATCACTTTGCATCTGTTATCTTTTTATTAAGTTGTTATCAATTCCATTATCTGCAAGCTGTTAATCTCTTCGATATTAAAGACACAAGGCACATGTTTGTATATGAACTATAAATGACTGGTTGATTGTTGGTTAGGTATTTCCTCCTTATGATAAGGTCACCTGATCGTAAGGACAAGTCATGGTATTGCAATCACTCTGAGTTCAAGGTGTCATCAGAAGATTTTGTAATTTGTTTACCCCGACTACAATAGAAAAGTCATTATCCAGTTTTTGTCTGTGCTTTTGTATACTATTCCGTTTGTCCAATATCAGGTTTAATTATGTTTAATGTTGTTTACAAGTTAGTCGTCGTCAAATTTATCCAAATCTTAGTACATATTTTCATCATGATATGAACTGTTTTAAATTATTGTTTTTACTCCGATTTTACGGTTCAATGTACAAAAACATGTCATAGTGTTAGATAGTGTACTACGAACAAACATTATGGTTTCACAAGGGATTAAATCCGAATTTCCTGAGTAGTTATATACAACGATGACAAGCATGTAAACACTGTGGTTTTATTTTCGAACCCGCTCATTCGTTTCCAATCGTAATTGACAAGAATTGTCAGTGTTCCTGCCAAAGGTGGATTATTCTTTAACAGTGTTTAAATAAACTCTGGTTTCCAACACCGATTAAAACCTAGTTGCCACAATGAAAAATCACTAACCAATAGTAAAATCTTGTATACAAACCTTTTCTTTGAAACCATAGAAGTTATTAGTAAAAGTTAAAGAAATAGTGTTCAAGAGAAATTTGCTGATAAATGAACCAAACAAAATAGCTTTGAAATAGTCCTCTGTGTTAAATAATACATAAATGTAAGAAGATGTGCTATGAGTGCCAAAAAGACAACTCCCCTTCCAAGTCACAATTTGTAAAAGAAAACCTATAACAGGACAACGTACGGTCTTCAACACGAAGCCTTGGAACCCCGAACAGTAAGTTGGAAAGGGACCAAAAAATTACTAGTGTAAAACCATTCAACCGGGAAAACCAACGGTCTAATCTATATTAAAAATGAGAAACAAGAAACCCTTATGAACCACATCAACAAACATCAACTTCCAAACTTCAACTTCAAACAAATGCAGCGGGTTTAACAATTTAATGGGTACATACTTTCGCTATTACCCACAACAATAGGTATTGGTTAAATCGTTCACAGATAATCAGGTTATAATATACATATAGCCATACTTTAATGTTAACACAACCATTGTCGGATTTAAACGTGATGTTTTTTATATAAAGGTGTTATACCATCAAATCATAGTACGTCACATTCCGTCGCATACGAAAAAGGGTAAATAGATATATAACCTTGAATTTGACAGTTGTAGGACATTAGTCCTACATTTCATTCCTGTAAAAAATGTCTGGGTCATTAACATATATCTTAGATGTTTCTAATTACCACCGTTATTTTTTATTTCTATCGAATATTTTGGAAACTTGAGGTTACATAGTTACTAAAGCTTGCATACAGGTTAAAAAGAGGCGAACATTTGATTGGTTAACTTCAATGGGATGGTTCTCTTCTTATAAGCAATAAAATGTTATGTGAAAGTATTTCTATTGTACTGGACAGGATTAAACTTTACTTATGACAAGTATACTTTTTTGTAAACAAAAATAACTTCTGCACAATTTTTTGAAAGATTCAAATTTAAACAAGACTATTAGGGGGAAATCATTAATGGTTTTACACCTAAACATGTCAATATTTGTAGAATCATCGGAGAGGACTGTCCCATTATATAGAGTTCGTCTTCAGAAAAATTATTGCAAGATCATACGACAGATACACCACCAAACCATAGTAGATTACCTGATATCAAAATCTGTTTTCTCACCTGATGATAGTGAACAGATAGAATCTGGTAAAACTCAAATGGAAAAGAACAGATCAATGATGGATATTCTTTTACACGGATGTGATAAAATTGGATTTACGGAATTTCTCAAAGCTCTACAAAAGGAACCAGTATATAAAAACTTAGCAGATCAGATCGATAAAACAGAAGTTACCGACAGAGATATCTCAATACTACAGAGTTGTCAAAAGTTAAAAGGGAAATATTAGTTTAATATATACTTTGTGAACAGGCTATGTTCTAGGTACTACACTTAGTAGATACATGTATATTGTTTAATTGAACATGTTTCAAGTATTTTGTTTTCAACGGAAACAATGGTAAATATGTGTCTTACATGCAAGCATATATGCAGAATCAAATTTAGTATAATTTTACCATGTACAATATACATAAAAACAGTGCAATTATAACTTTGCATTAAACATTGAAGCACTATCGAAATTGTTGGCTTTTAGATACAAATGTAGGACGTATTTTTTAAATATATATATACAAATCAAAACTGTATGAGATAGGGATAAATGATAGAATCTGACAAGGGCTAATTTCTTATACTGTGGATTTATTTATTTTCGTGGGTTCCAATTTTCGTGGATTGATAAAAACTTGCATATTCGTGGACATTTGATGTCGTGGTTTTGAAAGTCTGCATACTTTTCTGTGAAAATTTGTATTTCGTTGAACATTTAAATTCGTGGTTCCTCTGTTCCTGCGCAATCCATCAAAATTGGTATCCAACGAATATTAATCAATTCACAGTAACGGCATAAATGTATTTCAAGATCTAAATTATACTCATCTGCATCCGTGATTTCAACTTCTATACCTTCTTCCGATGTATTTTCCAAAATCTGTTCATTCAGTTTAAGAACTACAGTTTATTTTCCACTAAAGCGTCAATAATTGGACCTGCAATGTCAATATGAATCTCCGAATCAGTGTTCAGCTCATCTAGTTTCTTGAAGAATTTCGTGACGGCAGCTCTATTTCCAGCTCGAATAGACTTGATTCTCGTCGAATCCATCTTTTATCCTGGTCACGGCACCAATCTCGTGATCGTATAATTGTAGAATGAGTTGTGTTATGAAGTGAGAAAAAGACTTCTATACAAATGAATGATTTAATGCTGGAATACAATGACGTTAACACATAGCAATCATGACGTTACAAATAGAGAGCGCTAATGCATATAAGTACAAGCATGATTCCCGCTGTATTGTGATAGTCTTTTTGTATCCTCGACATAACCACCTAGGCTCTATAATAATAAATCTTTCGGTGGCCGGGTGTTACCTTTCCTCGTAAGTTTTTATATAGCTTCGTAACACAGTACATGACATACTAGTATAAGGCATTTAGATTGAATATTTACAGATCACCCGAATTATCTATCGTGTAGGATCTTACAAACTTATGTAGGATGCAGTCACAGAATTAATTATATCATAACCTCTGAATCAGTGACAAATCTACGACAGATGTTATTCATCGGGTCACAAGTATTGGGGATACTAAGCTGAATCCACATTCTGTAAATATAATTTGTCTAAATATCAGCCCAACAATGTTTAATCCGTAAATTTGAGGAAGCAAACTTTTTGTTCTTCGCTGGCGGGGATCCGAAACTCATGCTACTGAAAAACAAAATTAAATGGGTCATTCAGTGATGAAGCCTCCTTTAAACCTTTCGCCAACAGGTCCGTTATCGGGTTCTCGGCTATATTAACATGGCCTTGGATTCAAGATAGGGTTAGTATGCCATGCCTCAAGAGAGTCCCCATATTTTCTTTAAAGTCTGTTATAGTGACACTGTAGTTTGAAGATTTCAAGTGCAGAGTCAAGATGTCTACAGCATTCTGGCTATATGGGAGTATTTTGACCTGAAAAAAAACTGATTCTTTATTGTTGTAATGCAGTAGTCAAAAACCATAAAAATTCGGCAAGAAATATTGATCCTCTGTCAGCTACGGGATTCTTTAGGCTCACGCCTTGGCTATTTCCAGAATATACTACTGCCCCGCCCAATATGGTTTTGGGTTACTCTAAAAAAAAATGTCAGTCATTGCAACTAGAGTTGAGTCTGTGCTGTCTCCTAGTAGGTCATTTACAAACAGTTTACTTTCGATAGTTTTCTCTGCTGTTCTGTTCTTTGAACTACCAAGTCGACTCCAGTAGCTTGGTTCTCTCATCAACATAACATCTACACCTGTCCAGCGTTGTATGTGAATTCGGGTTTTAAGAGTTTTATATTTATCTTTGTAGCTTGAACATGTCTACGGACTGGTGTATAGCCTAACCAAATGGTAACTCTAATTGTTCATCAGTTTTGTTGTTGGTTAGATGCTGATTCAATTGTTGTTTAATTGGTTCTGCTATGTTTTTAGATTAAATTTTTGCAATTCACGTACTGATATATCTTCAATTATAATGTCAATATGTTAAATACATGTATTGTCAAAGGCATAATGGCAGTCCTTTTAATTTCTTTGTACAGCTTCCAGGTGTCTTTGCATATTGTCTGCAGATGTTATTTGCTAGACATGACATGCATACTCCATAATAGATCTTACCATGCTGGTGGTAATTTGGAGAAGTTCTGAAGATATTCTTCCCATGTTCTTAATATCTCTTATTACACAAAATGCGTTGTTTGCTCTTTGCTGCATTATGCTGTCAAATATAAAATTCTCGTCTAGTGTTACACCGAGCAGCTTGGATGTAGGACTGTCTCTAAATTAAAAGGCGTTGATGACTAATGTTGAAAATAGACAGACTGTTTTCAAGGTTTACATTAATTCTCAATTTGTTTTATACTGTTTTGATACCCTGTGCAGTTTTTTTCTTTCAACTTGTTTATGATCTTTCCCTTGTGCCATACTATTCTATCATCTGCAAATTTACAGATTTCCCCTTTTGGTGTTATCCATTATGTCAGCTTTGAAGATGTGAAAAATGGTAAGTGATAGTACTGATCCTTTGGGGAAGCTGATTTTAGTATCAAACTGTTTTCCTAAGAACTTATTTAGCATACATCTGGCTGTTCTATTTGTGAGGAAACTGTATTCATAACCAGGTTTTTCCCTTTATAACAAGCTTATGCAGCTTGATCATTAACACCTCACTCCATATTGATTCCTACGACTTTTCTATGTTCAATAGCCATGCTAGCATTGATACGTTCTAAAGACTTATAAAAAAGTGTACCTATTGCCTTTTGATAACAAGTTTTGTTTTGTCTGCTTATACAAAAGTATACCTATTGCCTTTTTGATAACAGTTTTTATCATTTGATAATATATTAGAATCGCTCAAAATATAGTGTTGTTATAATACTTTTGTGTTTGCAAAAAGGCTTAAAAAATGTTTACCTATTGCCTTTTTGATAACAAGTTATGTTTTGTCGGCTTATAAAAAAGAGTACCTATTGCATTTTGATAACAAGTTTTGTAAATTGATAATATATTAGCATCGTTCTACATATTAGTGATGTTAAAAATACTTTTGTGTTTGCAATTCATTATTTTGCTAAACATGTACAATAATGTTAGTGCGAATTCATGCATTTTGAAATTACTTTAAAGTTGATCTAATGCACCTGACAACGAAAGTTTGATTAAACTATTTTATTTTGAAATCGATGTTTGCCGATATGTAACAATTTCAATTCACAGCAGTGGTGTAACTTCTTTGTATGTGCTCAATCAAAACCTGAATAGAATTTTAAATTTGATTGTGAAAAGATAATTGTACACCAGTTTCGTCTGTACAATACAATGTCAAAACGTGAAGCAGGTGTTTTCATAATGTTATCATCAACAAAGAAGTGTGTGCTAAATAAGTATAAGAATTGAAACAAATATTTAGAATTTGAATCAATAGAAATACGAACATGTAGTTGCAGTGAAGATAATAGAATTGTTTATCTGTCTTATGAATATGAGGCTCTGCATACTCAGCTAGTTTGCTTTTGAGACTATTTTAACGTTATTGTATTCTAGGTATGCATGGTTGAAAAAAATAAGTCATCAAATTAAATTGATACAATCACGATCCCAAGTCAAAATCATACAGCAGTGCTCGGTCGGAATCGGAACTTTTAATCCGAATACCTTTGTACATGATATAAACATCTTGCAACACATATTCGATGATTTTGAAGGATACCTGTTGAAAAGCAATGTGTTTGTGCATATCCCACGTACGCAAGAGGTTACAAATAGTCCTCCCTTCATTCTGTCGCCCACTTTACAAAACCTATCTTTCTTATGCATCATTACTTTGTTTATTATTTTGGCATGTGTCTGAATAAGTCTGTAGTAAATATAGAAATAGAAAAACAACAATAGCAAATATATAATTGTCTTCTCTCATAAGACACAAAATCCCTACCGATTCTCAGTAAGTTATACTCTTTCGATCCTTAGAAGTATTTGTACATAAGCTATTTAACTGTACTAAAAATTGTGCTGCAAGTCTGTCTTAAATACAAGACATTTGATTTTTTTTCTGTTAATTTTTGTTCTTTGGATTGGTGAAGTTATCCCGTTCTTTAAACTCATTTATCTGCTATCA
Source organism: Mytilus galloprovincialis (assembly GCA_037788925.1). Classification (NCBI taxonomy): domain Eukaryota; kingdom Metazoa; phylum Mollusca; class Bivalvia; order Mytilida; family Mytilidae; genus Mytilus; species Mytilus galloprovincialis. Next base: position 38,832,276 of record CM075333.1, on the reverse strand, counting down.
ACAAGATTTTTGGACTTATAACACGGTTTCGAGACGATGTATCAGAATTCGATAGATTTACCAAATTAATAAGATTTTCTTGTATATAGGTACCATATTTTACAAAATACAATAGAAAAATATTTTTCCAGATTTTAACATTAACGGTGACCGAGTAGAATCAAATCGTTTAAATGTGAATGTCTTTGAAAAGATTAAAGGGCCTACTTATCCTTTTGTTTGAACCTTAGGGTCAAAATCTAAAGGTAATTACATTCTACTGCATATCAAACATGTTAAAGAATCTATACAATATACCCTAATGCGGATCTTAAAGACTTGTCCGATTCCTGATAGTGTCCTTCTATTTTTGTGATACGAATAGCCTAGTTGAAAACATTAGTCAGTACATTCATTTCGATTGTATCTTCTTTAGTTCTTGCTGATCAAATGTTTAAGTTCCTGAATTGAAATGAACATTACGCGTTATAAATGTAGCTGCCAAAAAAAATATTCAATAATAATGCTAGCATTTCAGTGCAGTAACTCATATACTTTATGTATTATTTATATTGATATGGTTTCTGCAATTTCCGTCAATCCGAAGGCTGTTTTATATACATGTTTAAAATCTATATTCGACTTTATTTCACAATATAATTAAAAAGAGGGATGGGGAGAAACGTGAAATATATTAAATAGTGATAAATCGAGAAATAATGTTAACTACTCTCTTGCAGTTTGACAGTCATAACCCTTTTTTTCCGTTCTCTTTTGAAATTTTTAATTTCAATTGAAAGGAAGGGAGTTTTCACATACCTTAAAACTCTGGTGGTTTTGAAAATTTGATAAGCACATGCTACCTTTTCTCAATTATTTCTGCTACTCGAACCATTGGCAACATGATTTATTTAAAAAAACAACTGTTTTACCTTGAGCCTACCAGTTATTTTTCAAAAACATCTATCAATATTTTAATGCATGTTTAATGCAATTATTACCTTGAGTCTTATGTTTTGTTGAGACCAGATACCAGAGATGAGATTATAGAATAAATGTTTTATACAATATGTTTAGTATTTTAGGATTAGAGAAGTTAACGGTCCATCCATCACGTCTGTTACGACTTCATTTCTGGAGAATTGAGTTCAGGATTAATTTGTGCTTCCTAATGTTAATTGTTTTATTGCGAATCAAATGAAACATTTCGCCAAAGTCATGTCATCTTTGTCAATGTATCTACACTTTTGGCACTTATTTAACTGACAAAAATGTAAATATTTTGACCGAGAGGATATGACTCTGTGGAAAAATATCTGTTCATATAAAGGAGCTTTATTTGTGATATAGAATGAGCATTGACTTTTTAGGAACTTTTGAAAAGCTAGTACTTCTCGTTGATATATGGTTCATTTTGAATCAGTCAGATATGACGTGAATAAACATCCGACAAGTTTGTCAAGTCTTCATCAAATGCAGCTTATACAAAAAATATAACTGGTCGATACATTATGGCAATCTACACCATGTCCAAAGTTTTCAATTGCATGCTCGTGTCACAAAATTGACATACAATTTAAATGTAAATTATTTTATTTCAAAAGTAGACATTAGATACTCTCAAAAGTTTAAATACATACGAAAGTATAATATTTCGCAATTTACTGTGAAATAAAAATATACTAAACAAAGAGGAATAACCATTTATATTTCAATTCAAAATGATTTTATAATTAAACAATACAAGATAACAAGCGGGGGAAAATGAAAACTTTTAATATATATTGCTGAATACAGCTGAGTCATCCTTTCTTGTGATCATTTAAATGAGTTTACCAGTACATATTCCTATAATCCAAGGAACCATATTTAGCATTTTTCAAAAACAATTGATTAATTATACAATGGTGTTCTATGATTTAGTCCTGTCAGGTTTTTAAACCTGATCAAATTACATATTCCTACCAGAAAACATACAATTTCTTTATATAAATTTGTTGCGTCCAAATCATAAACGCCTATAATTAAATACGAGAAAGTCAATAACTGTTGTAGGGAAAATTTAAAAAAAAAAAGCTAGCTCGTTACAATTTCTCTATATCTTTAGATATTTATTTGTTATTTGATCTATTGTGTTCAAATAGATAATACACAAAGCATGACCTATATGTTGTTGCACACGCGCATAACCAATTGTAAAAGACAAAGGTTATGAATTTACTGGGCCCGTAAATTTAGATACGATCCGGGTAAATTTTTCGATCTTTACAATAAAATTATTCTACTGTTATTAGATCTTTAAATTCTGTTTAAATAGTAATTATATTGATTTTAATCTCAAATTTAATCTGTTATATTCAAATGAATAATATAATTGGTTTAAACTTCATATTGCTGCATGTGCGCATAAACCATCCAATAATTGCAAGTACTCTCAAATTTGTACGTAAGGTATTTTTGTTGTGGAGATTTATAAGTAACTTGTTACGTCTACTGTGTTTTTATTAGATGTATTTCTATTTTTATCCATCTGATGCGTAAAGCCTTATTCAACTGATTTTATAGTTTGTTTCTTTCTACTACTGGTACACCACTGTCCCAGGTAAGCGGAGAATTTGGCGTCCTCTAACATCTTTAACCCTAGGCCTGTCACATAATGTATGTTGCTGTCCAACGCCAAGAGCCTGTAATTTTTTTCCTCCGTGGTTTAAATTAGCCTTAGAGTAAAGATCTTCCAATCATCGAAGATATATGTATACAAATAAAACTGGAGATTTACGAATCAACAATTATAAAAAAGGTAAAGAAGTCCAGTCAGAATTTCCTGTTTGTAACAAATATTTTTAAATGTTTGTCTGAATTATTCTTTTGTTGTTCATGTTGTTTTGAAGATCAAATACTTGTTGAAATAAATTATCGATAAAATGATAAGATAAACACAAGCTAGTTTAATTGAAAAACATCCGCCACTTATAGTTCAATATTTAAGATTAATTGTGTTTTCCGCTGAAAAACGTTGTTGACATGGGAATCGCGTGTCTAATTTTCAGTTGACGTTTTGAAACGTAGAAGATTAAACCCACGATTCCTACAAGAGCTATTGTAAATATCCTTAATACATTCATAATGTCAGTAAAGGTAACATAAAAAAAAGTAAATTATCTTAACTTTGACATGAAATTCAACTACAGATAGGTGCAGTCCTAACCTGTACATCAATTTAACTTGATAACCAGTCATTTGAACTGGTCAAAGTTAACCTGTGACCGGCTTTAGGACTGCTCTGACCAGTCCTAGGACCAAAATCTAGTTAACTAGGACTGTTTTTATGTCTGCCAAAAAGTTAACTTCGAAACAGGTCCGCTATTGATATAAGTTAACTTCGAACCAGTCCTGCCGTAAAGTTAACATATTAAGTTAACTTCGAAACCAGTCCTGCCATAAAGTTAACATAAGTTAACTTCGAGACCAGTCCTGCCACAAAGTTAACATAAGTTAACCTTTGCTTTGACAAATCCGATCGAAACCAGACCTGTTTCCAAGTTAACTTTTGACTGGTCTGCTCAACACTAAGTTAACTTGTAACCAGGACCGCTCTACATCGATTTTTTAAGAATATTTTTTAATATCTTTGTTTCGTAGTATAAACATCGAAAATAAAGTAAAACTAATACTTCTGTTATATAAACAGGATTTAATACAAATATTTGAAAATAAAGTACGCATAAAACGTTGCTTGTAACACAAATTTATCTGTAATCTGCCAATCTATAAATAAAAAAAAACGATCTTGGTTACAATGATAACGGGCACTGAATATATATTCCAATACCTATCAAATTCAACCATATTTGCACTTTATTTATATGTATATCTATGAAAGGACGTATTTTAGAGGAAAGCATCATTTTAACACATGACTACAAATTTTTGTTCGCATAAATTTAGGGTGCCAGCATGTCCTCCTTTTATTCAAAATATTGATGCGTAAAAAAATTTGGTTACGTTTTGATACCTCATGCTGACTTGAACAACAAAATTATTTGACCGCGTTGACCAAAACTGACCATGTGTACACTTTTATTTATAAATCTATATACCTGCATAGTAAATCAGCTATATTTTTTCAAATTTTTGTTCGCATAAATTTAGAGTACCAGCATGTCCTCCCTTTATATTTAGAGTACCAGCATGTCCTCCCTTTATTCAAAATTTTGATACGTAACAAAATTTCAGTAGTTTTGATACCTCATACTGACTTGTACAACCAAATTATTTGACTGCATCAACTAAAACTGACCATATGTGCACTTTAATTTGTAAATCTATATACCAGCATAGTAAATCAGCCATATTTGTTATGTCAGGATTCAATGTATATTACAATGGACAGCAATATTGCTATACAATAACAACAATTTTTTGTTTGCATAAATTTAGGGTGCCAGCATATGTCCTCCTTTTATTCAAAATATTGATACGTTACAAAATTTCAGTAGATTTGATACCTCTTGCTGACTTGTGCAACAACATTATTTGACCGTGTTAACCAAAACTGACCATGTGTGCACTTTTGTTATAAATCTATATACCCGCATAGTAAATCAGCCATATTTTTTCAAATTTTTGTGCACATAAATTTAGGGTGCCAGCATGTCCTCCTTTCATTCAAAATTTTGATACGTAACAAAATTTCAGTAGTTTTGATACCTCATATTGACTTGTACAACAAAATTATTTGACTGCATCAACTAAAACTGACCATATGTGCACTTTAATTTGTAAATCTATATACCAGCATAGTAAATCAGCCATATTTGTTATGTCAGGATTCAATGTATATTACAATGGACAGCAATATTGCTATACAATAACAACAATTTTTTGTTTGCATAAATTTAGGGTGCCAGCAAATGTCCTCCTTTTATTCAAAATATTGATTCGTAACAAAATTTCAGTAGTTTTGATACCTCTTGCTGACTTGTGCAACAAAATTATTTGACCGTGTTGACCAAACCTGACCATATGAGCACTTTTATTAATAAATCTATATACCAGCATACTAAATCAGCAAATTTTTTCAAATTTTTGTTTGCATAAATTAAGGGTGCCTTCATGTCCTCCTTTTATTCAAAATTTTGATTACTAACAAAATTTCAGTAGTTTTGATACCTACCTCATGCTGACTTGTACAACAAAATTATTTGACTGCATCAACTAAAACTGACAATTTGTGCACTTTAATTTCTAAATCTATATACCAGCATAGTTATTCAGCCATATTTTTTATATCAGGATTCAATGTCTATTATAATGGACAGCAATATTGCAATACAATAACAAATAATTTTTGTTCGCATAAATTTAGGGTGCCAGCATGTCCTCCTTTAATTCAAAATATTGATACGTAACAAAATTTCAGTAGTTTTGATACCTCATGCTGACCATGCTGACTTGTACACAACAAAATTCTTTGACCGCATCAACTAAAACTGACCATATGTACACTTTAATTTGTAAAGTTATATACCTGTATAGTAAATCAGCCATATTTTTTGTGTTAGGATTCAATGTACAATACAATGGACAGCAATATTGCAATACAATAACAACAAATTTGTGTGTGCATACATTTAGGGTGCTAGAATGTCCTCCTTTTATTCAAAATATTGATACGTATCAAAATTACAGTGTTTTGATACCTCATGCTGACTTGTACAACAAAATATTTCGAGCGCTTCCACCAAAACTGACCATATGTGCACTTAAATTTGTAAATCTATATACCATATATACCCGCATAGTAATTCAGCCATATTTTTTATGTCAGGATTCAATGTATAATACAATGGATTGCAATATTGCAATACAATAACAACAAATTTTTGTTTCGCATAAATTTAGGGTGCCAGCATGTCCTCCTTATATTCAAAATATTGATACGTAACAAAATTTCAATAGTTTTGATACCTCATGCTGACTTGTACAATGAAATAATTTGACAGCATTAACCAAGACCAAAACTGACCATATGTGCACTCTAATTTGTAAATCTATATACCATCATAGTAAATCAGCCATTTTTTTTATGTCAGGATTCAATGTATAATACAATAGACAGCTATATTGCAATACAAAAACAACATGAACAACACATTTTTGTTCGCATAACTTAATGGGTGCCAGCATGTCCTCCTTTTATTCAAAATATTGATACGTTACAAAATTTCAGTAGTTTTGATACCTCATGCTGACTTGTACAACAAAATGATTTGACTGCATTGACCAAAACTGACCATATGTGCACTTTAATTTGTAAATCTATATACATGATATACCATGTATACCCGCATAGTAAATAAGCCATATTTTTTATGTCAGGATTCAATGTATAATACAATGGACAGTAATATTGCAATATAATAACAACAAATCTTTGTTCGCATTAATTTTGGATGTCAGCATGTCCTCCTTTTATTCAAAATATTGATACGTAACAAAATTTCAGTAGATTTGATACCTCATGCTGACTTGTACAACAAAATTATTTGACTGCATCGACCAAAAACTGACCTGCATATGTGCACTAGCTTTAATTTAAAAATCTATATATATATCCGCATAGTAAATCAGCAATATTTTTGATGTCTGGATTCAATGTATAAAATAAATGACCACTGTTGGGATGGCGCCTAATTATGTCTTCTCCTGGCACTCCTGTGAACATGTTAGTAGGACGGCAAATGTAAGCAATAAGGAAAACAATTAATGCAATTTTTTCCCGCATACATTGAGAATGTCAGCGTTTCATCTCTGTTTTCATAATATTGAACAGTCACTAGGGTGTGTAAAACAACACTATTAGGCCGCATCATCCAAGTACATGTACCAACACTAACATGTCTGAATTCATTTGTGCTTTTTAATAATAATTGTATTTGAGGTTCTCTTCTGGTAATAGTATACTGTTAATCTATTATGTCGGTTGATTGATTTTGTTTGTAGTTAAACGTCAAGTGACAACTATTTCATTCATGTGCACAAATCTCTCGACAAATCTGACGAATTTGACGAGATTGTTGGTAGTTTTACCACATGATGCACATCGTACATATCCGGACACTGTACAACTGTACAATTTTCGTTAGAATATTCTGCGGAAAAAGAATAGTAAATCCAATCCAAACAAGTAGAATAACAATGAAATATCCCTGCATGTATAAATGCGTAAAGTAAAAATTATGAAGGGACAGGTAAAAAACGGGGAACGAAGTAACGTCGACAAAGATGTTGATATCCCATGATATACGAATGTTGTTCTGATGCGTTGGATAACCCTAATTTCTATCCGCCTTTTAATTAAAAAAATATGATAGCTCTATGTAATTGACTAATGTTTATAAGAATATATAAAATAAAAAAAACAAAGAATTGTGTTGTTATGAATAATGTCTAGTAGAGTATAGCGAGTAAGAAATTTGCTATCAGCTAGAGGCCTTCTTGGGAAGAACAATGCGAATGTTGTTTATACATATTTTAATAAAGCTCAAGTCTGATATGAAAAGTCGCAAAAACGATTACATTTCATAAGCAGACATGTCCCCAGGTCTGGTCAATAGCAGACTTGTCCACAGGTCTGGTCAGAAGCAGACCTGTCCACAGGTCTGGTCTGGGGCAGACCTGTCCCCAGAACTGGTCAAAAGTAGACTTGTCTACAGGTCTGGTCTGGAACAGACCCGTCGATAGGTCTGCAGCAGTCATAAAAAAGCGGACCGTAGGTCTGGTCCACCGTAGACGAAGTTAACTTGCTGGTCTGCTTAAAAATTCTCAAGTTAACTTAAAAAGCAGTCAACAACTTAACTCTAAGTTAACTTTTGTCAAGGTTAGGACCGCATCCATCTGTAGATTACAAAAAGTCATGAAACGAATGTCACGCCTTTGAAAAATAAATGGCATTTTTTCTTTTCATATTTTGAGTTCAAATACATGTACGAATTTCTATCAATCTATATCATTGTTATTGTAAACAACATATTTGATTCGTTAACTTAATTGAATGAATTTGATTATGAATTCCATTTGTCTTGTCTTCCTCAGTTTATTTTATTGACACATCACAAGAAATAATTGACCATACATGGTGAAGTCTCACGTAAGCAGTTTATTGTTTTTGCATATGTTTGTTCTAGTGAAAACGTTAAAGTGAGTCTTGTTATCTTAATATCAACAAAGACAAGTGCAAAACTGTAACCATAGGCAATATATTTCTCAGCATTCAGTTGAAGTTGTAAACTTATGTACTGTATGCTTGCATTGACGTTCGAATTAGATTATAATAATTTGTTTTATTAAATAACACAAATAAATGGAAGACACCGAATGACGTCATTAGAAAAGCTAGTCCTTCTTGACTGCTGGACTTAAGTTTAGTTTTTATATCGAAATTTCTGAAATGTTTTTATTTTTGTCATCATGTCACAGTTAGATGAAATTGTGTTGTTAAAATCAAACGAGCCAATTCTTTTAATCTAAGAACAGTGTACCAACTTAAGCAGGCCTTTAAGAGGTCAGAAACCATCAAATTCGCCTGATACAGATGTACCATATGATAAAAAATCGGCTTATAAAACAGTGTACATACCGGTATTGCCATTTTGAAAACTAGTATTGACATTTGATAAAACATTAGCATCGCGCTAAAATAAATACTTTTGCGTTTGAAATTCATTACAAAATCACGGATTTGAAATCTCTTTAAAGTATATCTAATGCACCTGATAACGAAAGTTCGATTACATTATTTTATTTTAGAATCAAGGCTTGCCAAACTGTAACAATTTCAATTCACAGCAAAGGTGTAATTTCTTTGTAATATGTGCTTAATCAAAACCAAAGTACAATTCTCAATTTGTAAAAAGATTATTTTACACCACTCCCATCTGTACAATACAAGGGCAAACACTGAAGCAGGTGTTTTCATAATGTTCTCATCACCTACAAAGTATGTGCTGTAATAAGGTTTTGGTATATATATTTCGAATTTGAATAAATAGATAAATGTACATGCAGTTGCAGGGAAGAGGGTAGAGTTGTTTATCTGTCTTTTGTCTTAGGAATATAAGGTTCCACATAGATAGTTTGCATCTGTGACTTTTATAATATTCTAAGTATACAGGATTGAAAAAAGTCATCAAATTAGGTTGAAAAAAGTATGATCAAAACCACAATTACGCATCACCGCTCGGCCAGAATGTATACTTTAAATCGACACCCAGGTGTAGGATAAGTACATGACGAAGAATTCTTGCAACAACTGTGCGATGATTTTGCAGGTGACATATTAGACAAAGATTCGGCCTCTATCCAACTTAACTGCATATTCGCACATACCAACAGACAAAGCAGTGTACCTATATATTCCTAACAAAAATACACTTATATGTGGGTCCTTTTCGGGAAAGCTAAAGCCCTAGTTAGTGCCAACTTCCTAAACAAACGTGTATAGTGCAAGGGTAGCAGGTGTAGGGTGCTATGGTGTATGTTGTAAGGGGAATGGTGTAATGGTGTATGTTGTAAGGGGTATTGTGTAATGGTGTATGCGGACTGGCGTGATTGTGTAACGTCTATATAAAGTGTGATTATTAAATATTAAAACTATGCAAAATATTGATAAGAATTGATTTTAAATTTTATACATTACTTTACAATATGGTGATCAAAATTCGTTGGATGGTGTAGATAAGATGTGTCAGGTGTAACGTGTATGTTGTAATTGTCGTGTATGATGTAAGTGGGAAGTTTACACCATCCAAGGACTGTACAGTCAATTTAAAAATTGTATTAGGTTATAAACACTAGATAAATTTTAATCCAACATATATAATCCAAACATAAATTAAAAACTACAAAGATATGTTTTTACTTTACTTTAAACAATTTGCAAACAATAAAAACATTGGCCGTACATTGACCTATAATGGTTTACTTTTATAAATTGTTATTTAGATGGAGAGTTGTCTCATTGGCACGCACACCACATCTTCCTAAAACCAATAAAAAAATACATGTACAAGTTTAATAAATGCAAATTGTCTACATTTTTTATATTAAGTCATTTATTCATTATTCCTTTTCTTTATTGATCTTCATTTGTTATCATAACATCAGTTAGTGTTAGCCCCTAGAAATGTCAGATTCCATATATAATACGTTAAATGTTCCCATACACTATAAGCTTAACATAATGCACCAAACATAAAGCAATACGGTCTTCCTATATAACATGTTATTTTATTTGAGATAACGCTATTGTAAACTAAATAAATAAAGAAAATCTAGTGTTATAAAACAGTACCAAATGCTCTGTGAACAATTTTTGAAAAGGAAAAAAAGTGTAATTGTAAAAGATTAACGACTAAACAAAAACACAGTTTAATCTTAAATAGCTTGAGTCAAAAAATAATACAGGGAAACAGCGTTTGACTATTTCAAAAAGTCGTATTTTACTAACTTTTCCCTAGAAAGGATTTTAGTAATTAACAATATATAGTTGAATTTAAATCTTGTCCTACGGAATATTTTTGCTATTGATAGTTCTTTGTAAATCTACTAAAGTTTCTGCTTAAACACAGTAATTTGTCAAAAGTGTCGATCAAAGACAGGAGAAGACGTTCTGATTTGGCCAAAAAGATATCAGTCAGATATATTTGTAGTCATATAAAATATAAATGATCAGCAAGTAATCTGGTTATAAAAAAAGCATATAATTGACACCAATTCTACTTATAATAATAACAATGTTGACAAGGATCCATATTAAAACTAGATGGATTTATGATATAATTAATACAAGCAAAGAGACAACATTAGGGTTTAGAAATCCTTAAAAATCCACGACAAGCAAAATAAACGAATATGTAATATGTATAGGAGCTGATGTACCAAGTTCAAAACAAATTTTTGAATAACAATGATATCGTTTATACCTCTATTGAAAGTTTAGTGACCATGCCAACTTAAACTTCAGTTGACCAATTATTTTACAGGCTTTCTTACGATTCCTTGTGCTATTCTGCAACTCTGCAGCGATTTGAAAATAACAAGTAAATCTGTTTCGTATCAGAAAGAGAAATAGATCAGGATATTGTCTTTATTTCACGGTATTTTAAATGATGGAAGGGTAATTTGTTCGAAGGACTGAGCGGGAGTGGTCTAATAATTTTAGAAAATAAAATGTTATGCTTTGAATCTAAATGCAGAAGAAAAAGTATGTATGAAGTACAATTTCTTTGAAAAATCAACATGTCTTTTCCATTTCACAAAATATTGCATTCTTGAAACGGCTTCAATCGGACATAACAAATAGCTTGACAAAAAAAAACACGTTTTGACAATTCAATACAGTCGTAAAATTAAGATATTTTTCTCTACTCTATTGACCTCTTGAAAACTTATATCGTACATTACAATGTAATGTAATGTTATTTAATAATTTGTTTGAAAGTTGGTAAACCATAACGTGTTGACATAATATTTTTCAAACACGTGTCTCGACATTTCACAATCTTTGATATATAATTTTCAATAAACAGCTGCGCCATGAGCGCATGGTACGACCGTCGTCTTGAGTGTAAAGTTTTGAGCAATAATCATAAATCGTTTTTGAGATAACGCACGACATTTGAAACCCTCATTTTTTTACATTATACTCGGTAAATAAATAAATAAATACTATTTTAAATCATCACCAAAAAATATACAGATCATTAGATTAATATAACTAAGAAGTGTGTTAAGTTTTATACAATGGTCATAGAACATATATTGCACTCGCAATTCGTGCAATATAAATATCTACTCGGGACAATTTTCCCCAATATTCATGCAATAAATAACCCTATAATATTGACAAAAAAGGTACACTGTAACACTTAAATTTTAATTTAACGGGTTTTTTCATTGCCTTCTGTAGAACATACAGTCGTTTCAGACCTACAAAATAGAAATAATACAACATGATTCTAGTTCTATTTCTAAATATAATGAGTCTCTTCTCAATTCATGTATTTTTAAATAATGTAAATAATGTTATTTTCTAACGTCTAATACCTATGGAGTCAATCATGCATTATCCGTACTCAATAGAACAACAAAATAAAATTATGGGGTCACCGTTCATTTAAGGTCACAATTTGCATGTTTTGTTAAATTTCTTTTTTTTCTGTTGAACTAGTAGGAGCAAAAACAGTTAAATCGAAATAAAATAAGAACTAAATTACAGAAATCGCTTAAATTTTACAATTGTTTAGTTTAAGTAAAGGTTAATTTTTATATAACCAGTGTAATTTTTCTGACAAAATGGTTGGTTCAAAATTTTTTAAATTTTTATATTTTTGTTTTAAGTGTCAAAGGTAATACTTTGACAAAATTTTATGAAAATTAAACGAGCCAAATTTATTTTAGTGAAAGTGTTGGGTACCACCTTAAGGCCAATTTAAATTAGTCAGTTGTGCAGCTCGTTTTCACTGGAGTGTTGAATTTTTTGGTTGTATTCCATCAACGTCATTGATAAACTACTTGTTAGTACTGGTACACAGCAGTCTTACAGTATTTCAAACAAATTAAAAACATAAAATTAAAACATAATGTCATATATATTGTTGTAGTTTAATCTTCGCAAAGTTGGAGTGAAAGTTTAACTATTAATTGATGTTCTATAAATTGTATTAATTTATAGAACATTTTACAGAACATCAATAAATAGTTAAACATTTATTTACCGGATTGGTAATCACACAAGCAACACGACGGGTGCCACATGTGGGGCAGGATCTGCTTACCCTTCCGGAGCACCTGAGATCACCCCTAGTTTTTGGTGGGGTTCGTGTTGTTTATTCTTTAGTTTTCTATGTTGTGTCGTGTGTACTATTGTTTTTCTGTTTGTCTTTTTCATTTTTAGCCATGGCGTTGTCAGTTTGTTTTGGATTTATGAGTTTGACTGTCCCTTTGGTATCTTTCGTCCCTCTTTTAAGCTACAAAAGTAGATAGTTGTTTTAATTTTATATAGAACATCAATAAATGTGTTAAACTTTACTGCAACTTTGTGTAATTTAAGCTAAAGATATTTGTTGTCTTGCATCCGATTGCAACTTGATCGATGCACACGCCTGATGAACTAAATTGTTTAGCGAAATATTCTAATATTTCTATTTAAAATCTAATAGATTTTTTAAATGCTTTTTAATGTATTAATTAGCATGTTTTAGTTATAAAGTTATATATAAGTGTCAACAATTTAAGCAATACTGATTATAGTTATACCATATAAGTTTTACAGGTAAGCTTTTGTAACCTGTATTACTAATATACTAAACCGCAAAAGAAACGTCGCAGTAATTTAAGGCAAACATCATGAAATAATAAAAGCTATATTTTTTTATTGAATGGACGTATAAATACCCTTGTTATTTCACAATTGCACATAATTTCAGTTCATTTACTGTTCATTGGTACAGTTTTTAACCACCATATCACATATTTAATCAATTCAGGTCATCATTAGCGTTAAGTACGTGTTTGTTGCATTTTGCGTTCACGTAGACGTTGGATGGTACGAATATTGCAGTTAAATAAAGGCAACAGTAGTATACCGCTGTTCAAAACTCATAAATCCATGGAAAAAAAAACAAAATCGGGGTAACAAACTAAAAACCGAGGGAAACGCATTAAATATAAGAGGAGACCAACTGCAACGACGTGAGGTCGCTGTCCAGCATTCAAACGTCATATTGCCTCTTCTCTTTGTCGTGGGTTAAATCGTGTCATCAGTACTGCATTAAACAGATTATGACGACACAAAAACTTCGCACCACTAAAATACCCTTATAGAGGCACGGATTGTGTCACGGACCCAGCGAAACCACTATTAGAACGCCCCAATTAATGAACGCAGTCTGCGTAACGGAGATGTAAACATAATTCTAGCATCATTTGAAGGTTATGTACATAAACCAAAATAAATAAATATTTTTTTTCAATGCATTTGAAAATTTGATATTTCAAAAAATATGACGTTTCTTTTGCGGTTCAGTATATTTTTAACCTACAATTAGTATTGTGTTAATCAAACAAATAAACACTTCACAAATTCTTATATCAGCGCCGGGTATTAATCGTTAACCCCTTCATCAGACATTGGTGTCAAAATTTGTCATTGAAATTGTTAACAAATTAAATATCTTTTTGGTGCACAAAGTGCCCACTTAAAACATGTATATCATACGGTAATTGCTAATGCACTGTGATGTCCATTTTTCGAAGGGTTTTTGTGTGAATATGTTTTTTCTTCATGGATGAACGTAGGCGATACGCATATGAGCTACTGACGTGTTAAATTATATAACTGGTACCTCGGAATTTGTTTATCTTTTTATCTGCTGAAAACAACTATTTTTGTTGAATAATTTCACGTTGACAGCCTTCTTTTATTATTTTTTTGAGATTCCGATATTAAAGGCAGATACTTGTTTCTATTTTATGTATCGACATAGTTCAAAGATTCGGGACAATGCAAGTAATAAAAGAAGGTGCAAGTCAATAATTCAACGCACTTGGAATGATTATCATGAAAACTTGATTTTCCCCCCTAGTTGCGCATGTAAACACATTATTTAGTATTACGAAATGAATAACATCATTGCAAAGTGGATTAAGGTTAATGTAGATACATGGGAATAACCATTTCTGCTAAACGAATATCATTCAAATACAGGTCGGCAATGTTTATCAAACATTTTAAAAAAATCTTCAATTTACGATTCTGTGCATGACTGTGCATTTGATGTACATTTATGTTTACATCAGTTGATTCGACTTGCAGAATTGTCCGGTGATCACCTTGAAGGTTAATAAGATAGTGTATGTTATAACTGTATGTTATAACATACAAACTATGTATAGAAAACATTGTTTTTTTAGAACTATTCATAGTTTTGTATTTTTAACTTAAGAGATATGTGCATGTGCGTTTAATAAATTGACACGAATTTCACAGCCGATTCCCTTTATCGGTCAACTCACCTTTATATTTAATATATTAAAATGTGTTGGTATAATTCACATTTAATATCTGGATATTTCCTGACTTTGATGTCGAAATTAGGCGTTTATCCTGATCATGAAAGAAAAGGCTTGATGGGTGTTGAATTGGATCGTGAAGTAATTTATAATAGTTCCCATCTGGTGATATGATAATCAATTTTTTTCCATTTGCCAGGTATATATTATCGTATCTATCAATAGCAATCCCCGTAACTCGTCGAAGAATTTCATCATTAAATTGCCATATTTCATGTCCATTTTTATCATAGCAGTAAACAGTATGCCTTTTTAATTCTTCCGCATAAGACGGATTGAATACACTACAATAAATTCCTCCTCTTACAGTCAAATGGACTTGTATATTGATAGATATTGATGAGTCTGGTAATTGACACACGTTCACCTGCTTTATTTGCTTTCCTTCTCTATCACATATGTTGATCAGTAGCATATCGTTATCAAACTTAGCTAAGTACCATACATTTTGCCAGATCGCAATGGAACAATTGATTCCTAGATTTAACGACTTTTTTGGTATGATTCTGCCGTTTTCAAAAACTTCAAATTCTTGTATAGAGTTTTCAAACATAACGGCTACATCTGACGTACCAACAACCACTAAATCTAACGGTTGTTTGTCAAGCGGACAGGAAAATCCACGGAGAGGAAGCATTGTATTCAAGTTAAATGGACAAGAAACTATTTCGCAATTAACATGATCAGTGTAGACAAAAACATCACCAATACAAATACAGTTCGTAACGTGAACATTTTGATGCCGTTTTGGTAAGTCGATGGACAATTCCTCACATATGTTTACATCCTGTTGATCTAGAAAGAGATTAATTTCGTTCTGTCAACTAACAACATGTAAATTGAAAAAGAATACTGTTACCATGTTCATTACTTAATAAAATAAAATACAACATAAAATATACATAAATAAAGTTTAATGATAGCGTGATTGAAATCATGTAACACGTCTTTTGTTCAGTGAGTTGCGAATTTCGTAACATGTTCATGTATAAGTCTATTACTATTTGAGATTTTAAGTGTTCACGTATTTTGTTAATAAATGTTTTCGATGCATGTTGCATTCTACCATGATAGTAAAAATCCTTTATTTAATTATTTTCCTTTGACCAATTGTAAACAAAAATAACAAAGAAAAATTAAGTGCACTACTTTCTTCATTATGACTAACAATACGTTAATGTTTCAAGCTTATATATATATATATATTATGATTATTGGTATTCATGGGACATTATAAAACAAAGTCTCTAGTTGCTTTTAAAAGAGGAAAATTTGACAAAAAAGTATTCAGTATTTAATTAATCGCATATATATTTTAATTCCTTTTGTAATTGTGCTCTTTTATTATAAATCATCATTATTATCATTCTTTTATTGCAAGTACAAGAAAAATTATATGAGCACTGTTTTTTAAATTGTGCTCTTTTATTATAAATCATCATTATTATCATTCTTTTATTGCAAGTACAAGAAAAATTATATGAGCACTTTATTTTAAATTGTGGAGATATATAAACATGAATAAGAAGGTCGAAGTTTAAATCTTTTCTGAATCAAATATGGTTGTGGAAAGGCATAAAAAGGAGTTTGCGCTCTTCTATTTGGCTTCCAAAATTTTTGACAATGCATCCTGAAATCATTATTAAGTTTACTAATGTCCAATACATGTACCTTATTTAACCCAAGTAAAAATACGGAGATATATTTGTAATGCATCCCCTTGAACTTATATTGTTGTCAACGAATACGTCAAAGAAATATAATCCAATGTATCAGTCTCACGCATGTAAATGTATCATAATCTGATGAAGAACAATTAGAAGGGTGCCACATATGAGTGTATCTTCCTACACTTCCGAACCAACTGTGATTCCCCGTTTTCTATAACGGTGTGTGTTGCTCAGTCTTAAGATTTCCAAGTTGAGTTTTATGCATAGTTTTTTGGTCTTTTTGTGTTTTGTCTTTTTTTGCCATTGTGTAGTTATTTTTTTATACTTTGAGTTTGAATGTCCCTTTGGTATCTTTCGTCTCTTCTTTTCAATACGTTTTTTTCAACAGTAAACATACACTACACATTTGGATATGGTCTGAATAATCATCAGCATCCCCTATATCTGACATTGGATGTCAAGACATTATAAGGGGCTATAAACCATGAACTGCTAGGGAAGTGAAATATTGCTACCCGCTTGGCCAATTAACATGCCGTCATCAAGGTGTTTAACTTAACTGTCATTGGTTGACAACGTTATCTTATATGTTGTACTTGCAAGATTCCTGTTTAATTTTATTTTACATGTGAACTTTGGATAGGAAAATAATAAAAAAAAATTAAACCGGTAATAAAAAAATATTGTCTTTTGTTTAATCATAGAAGATATTAATAAATCTTGCATGTTTAAAACGTATCTCAACTAAATCTTATGTAAATGCTATCTTTATTTATCAATTTGGTAAATAATCAAATTTTTCTTTATTTGAACAAAATAAAAACATATTATGACATGGTTGAAGGTTATAATACAAATTATGAAATCCATGGGGGAAAAATCCATATATATATATATATATATAAAAATAAATGCTGTTTTCTGTAGGTCGATATGAAAAAAATGCAATTCCTGTTATCCATTTTATCGAAAAATGATAAATCATATGAAAAATTTCAACTTTGAAGTCAAGGTTTGATACTGTTTTTCCTTTTTTTGTTTTTTTTTTGTTTACAGCATTTACTTCACTAATTTGAGATACAAATGTAAAACACTTCTATTTAACAAGTGTAGGACAGAAAACAAAAAATGTATGGGTTTTTTTTTCTTTTTTTTTTTTCTTGAATAATAATCCATTATATAACTTAAAAATCTAAATCAAATGTTAAAATAATAATGATCATAGTATTACTCTGAAAACAGACTATTAAAGTACTCACTCCATGGTGCCAATAAATATCAAAATTTGATGGTTGTTTATTTAATAATAATATCAAAAGAACAATATTCTAAAATGAACTTTTTCCATTATACATATATTATTTAGAAGATATCTCTTTTCATGTTCAACATAAAAATATTAGTATACCAATAAGCTGTGTTTTGTCTTATCATAAACTGTAGTTTAACAAACTGCAAACAAAATTTTTACTATAAATTGAAACATTGCTATGTTTTTTTATTGTAAATAGCTAGTAAAATTAGAAGAACATGTGATGCATAAGTGAAGAGGCACTGAATTTTGGAATTTAAAATAAAGTATAATAATCAACATAAAGTATTCGCAAGTAAAAGCATTTTAATATTCAAAATACAAATTTACAAATGATATCATTACTGATATGTTTAAATTATTTAGAATACATTTTAATATATTTTACCAGTACATAATAACCCTTAACCTCACAATTGTATTATCCTTGTGTTTATACCTAATCTCATAATTTAAACATCAGGATCATAAACGCCCAGCATGTCAGATAAACGAAGAATGCTCAGCATTTTTTTAAAAAACTTTATCCAAGCGTGTACTGTATATTTCATGACTATCAAACTTCAATATTATTTTTAAAACATGTGGCATCATAAAAAAATACTAAGAAATATGCAAGTCTGGGGACAACCAATTAATATAAATATCGTCATGAAAAAGAAAAAAAAAACTTACTAGCTTCAGCAATTCGAGTAT
Source organism: Mytilus galloprovincialis (assembly GCA_037788925.1). NCBI lineage: Eukaryota > Metazoa > Mollusca > Bivalvia > Mytilida > Mytilidae > Mytilus > Mytilus galloprovincialis. Next base: position 38,813,484 of record CM075333.1, on the reverse strand, counting down.
TAACAGGTGCTTGTGCTCCTTTATACAAATTTCCATAATCAGAATCTATCTTCTCGGCAACTTGAATACTTCCCGGATCCATGTGTTTAAATAGCCATGCTGAATTTCCATCATTTTTTCTTTTCTTTAGCCCATTCCTCGTAGCTTCAAACAGGTCTTCAGCAGTGACTGGACAGTTTTTGGGAAATTGGATAAATACACAGTAATACACAACCATGCTTCCTTGTCTGAAAGAAAAATATCGTTTGAATTCAATTGTTAGAATTTGAAAAAAAATACTGATTTGGTAATCCTACACTGAAGATAAAACAAAATCTAAACATTGTTAAAATTGATAACCATATGTTTGAAACGAGCACAAAGGTCAACCGAAAGTGCTGATAAAGAGTGAAGTATCGAATATATAGGATTTTACGATGGAAGCAACTTTATGCACAGGACATATTTTGGGTATACACGGTTTTGATTGAGAACCGCCAAAGTAAGAACATACAAATTATTACACCAATACCATTTACATGATTTAATATGCGGGTAATGGTTAGAAATATATCAGGTAACACCTAATCCTAATTCAATATTCTTTTTGTTTTTAAATTTAACTGTGATCAAATACGTTTTGTGGCGTTGATACATTAGTAACGCACAGTTATTAATTACATTGTGGTGTCCTACTGTACTGTCATCAATCCAAAGAAGGTGTCTGTATTTATATTGTGGTCAACAAGTTCATGATGTTGTCATATATGACTGTAATATACGACCATATTATTTATTTGTGTATTTCAATGTCCTGAATGTTTCTGTGTTTATTTGTACTGTACATTTTAGCTTGATTTGAACATTGCCATACATGTATAAGCCGGAGATTTGGCTAGCCATAAAACCAGGTTCAATCCGCAATTTTCCCTAAAAACCCAAATATCCAAATTGTTATCAAATCTTCCGCATCCTTTTTCTTTTTTTTTTTGCAGCTCAGTGTTTCCCTGGGTTTTGGTTTGTTACCCGATTTACTTAGAAACTTCAAAATAGGGCTAATAAACTGTTGCCTTTTAAATAGATAACATCACAAGATGCGTAAATACTATTATCAAATATCTCTGTTTACCTGATATTAAACACATAACAAGCTGCTTTAATTTTCCTCGACAGCTTAACCTATTCAAAAGCGTGTCTTATAACAAAGTATTTTTGTCCAAAGATAACACTGTAAATATGAATATTGTCATACATTCGGTTGAAAGAAATTATTTCTGCAGAATGCTAACAATACCCCATTGACTGATCAATTTACAATATAATCGACACCACGTATGACAAAGGAGCTGAATTCAATTATCAAGTTGTTAATTTTCCATCTCTGTAAAGCAAAACGTACAAAACCAATATACCGAGCTCCGAGGAAAATTCAAAACGAAAAGTTTCTAATCAAATTGGAAATTCAGAGGCTCAAACACATCAGACGTAAAGATTACATCTGTCATTTTTCTGACTTGGTACAGGCATTCTCTATATAGAAAATTGCTGATTTAACCTGGTTTTTAGCTTGGTTATACTCTCAGTATGTCTTGTATGCCAGTCGCATAGAAATCAATCATATTGACAACAACATGTACATGAACAATGAGTTTACAAAAAAAGCATACATTACAGGTATAAATACCAAAATTTAGGGTAAAGCAGTCAACATTGTCTGTTTGTCCTATTCATTTTTAGCCATGGCGTTGTCAGTTTATTTTCGATTTAAAAGTTTGACTGTCCCTCTGGTAACTTTCGTCCCTCTTTTATGTTTTAATCTTAATCACTTAGACAAAAAACAAAAAAATATATGTCTACAAAGACATTTAAACAAAAAAGCATATATATGAGGGAAATTACCATAAAAACATGATAGCAGATTAATGCAATAACTGGAAGTATTAAAACGAATAAATTGTATACTAATGTATGTAATGTGAAATCAGCTTTGTAAAAAAACGCATGCATTATTATTATGTGAATAATATTAAACCACAATGTTGACTGCAGTACCTAAAGTTTAGACATCTTTTCGAATTATATTTGGTTGTCCTGCTAATACATTATTGTCACAATCATGGATTGCAATGCAACTGCCAAACAAAAGACAGACTTAGCAACCATGATATTGTCTACATTAGAAAATGCTTGTAGCAAGTCAGGTATATGCCAGTTGCTTTTTATTCTTTTGATGTGGTTGGGCTTATGATTATATTTTGTGAAATTCATACCAGTTTTTATAGTCTGACGAATATTTTCAGGATAAAAACAAAGTAAATACCAGCAACATCCCAATAAAAAGTAGACAAAGAAGAAGAGGAAAGAAAGAATGTGTCAAAGTGTTTCACAAATATTTTTATATTTTTATATAGAAATTAGACGATAGCACTAACAACCAGCATAGATAAGCTCTCGGATGTAAATTTAACGATAAAACCTATAAGTGTTATTATTGTATATAACAAAGATGAAAAACAATTCAAAGAATTAGTAACAAAAATATGGCAGCAATACTACTTCATATCGGTGAAATATAACGATTTCAAATACCATGTTAATATCAAAATACCTACCTCATATCAGTGATTTCAGTTGACACCAATATATTAGGATTAGGAAACTGTTCCAAGTACATAAGCGTCATCTGAAACGTACATTGCATTAACAATTCTTAAAGGAAGATAACATAATCTGTATCAGGTTTGTGTTTAGGACTGCCTTAAAATTAAACTTTTGGCGGGTCTGCAATTAAGCTGTTTTAATACAAATGCCAGTACAATATTATTTTAGACTTACAGAACTGCGATTGAAGTATACCAGTTTTAAGTTGATGACGGCATTTAATATTCAATAACTCAGGATATATTGTATACCATAAACATAATTAAAGTAAGTAACGTTGGTGTTCTGTTAAACACATTTGTGGTCATTTTGATTTCATAGTGCAAACAGTTACTCGGTTTATTTCACATACTGAACCGTCATTACAAATAAATAGTTTTTTTTTATATCTCAAGATTTATAAACTAAATGTTTACTCATGTTAACCAACACTGGCCATTTTTGTATTTTTAATACTATTTATAAGGTGGTACAGAAACACAGGAAGGGTTGCATAATAAAGAAGTTGAATATGATTTGTATACTTGAATGTCACATAACATTTGTGTACGTAAACTTGATAGTAAAGGAAAAAACAAACATATACAGAATTAAGCTAAACACATAAAGAGACACCATCAACTAGGCATCGAAGTCAAAATTACATAGATTATACTGGTTATTGGTCTGTTCTATGTCCAGGCTAACGATAATAAGTATAAGATAAACCAATGGTAAAAGATTCTTGCTCCACCACTTTCATTTTATATTATATTAAATTGCTAACTATTGATACCTTGTCTTTGAACTGTGCCTTGAATATTTTGCATGGTTTACTGTATAGATTTTCATATGAATCAATCCATGGTACAGCAATGGTCATCGAACAATCAAATTTTGCTAAAAAAAAATACAAGCGTAGTGTTTCAAACTTGGAAATATAGATATAAGATTTAGTATGGGTGCTATTCATAGAATTATCAGCCGCAGATATTTTCCCTTGTAATTTCCATTACATTCATACATTACATTGTACAGTAATTGAGTAATAGTTTTACAGTTTGATCCAAATAAGGTTGACAGAGTATATAAAAAGCAACCAAATACCTGTTCACTAATTTAACTGTTTGGCTTGTGTGCACTTTCTTGTTTAATCATCCTATTTTGACAAATACTTAGAAGAAATGAATTGCACAAACGCAGTGCTTATCTATTTTCGTTTATTCATCTATTCTTTTTAAAACAATATATTTCTCGAAACCGTTATCAATACAAAAAAACTCTCTCATCGGATCCGGAATAGGTACAGGCTACTTTTGTCTGTTCTATGGTCGGGTTGTTGTCGCTTTGACACATTCCCCACTTCCTTTCTCAATTTTATATGTATGTTAATCAAAACGAGAATCTACCAAGATTTTTTATTGTAACTACAAAAAAAGGCTTTTACCAACAATTAATATTAAGCAAGATATCTTAAGACATCTTTAGTTTGGCTTCACTAGAACTTGTAGAAAAGATGATATGTTTTATACAGCACAAAAATCTTTGTAAATAAACATAATTCAGTATAACTTCACAAAAAAAGGCTTTGAAAGGTCAACATTTACATTTAGAAATTGGCGATTTGAGCAGTTGGAAAATCGGTAAGGTCCATTAACCCGAATGAAACGATCTGAATGTTCAGCTTCCTTATGAGTTATGTTGTACATAAAGTATGGTTAATATGCATACGCAGTTCTTCGAGCTCTAAAAAATTTGATAAAAAAAATATCTAAAAATCTTTTTTTTTTTTTTATATACAAAACCGATAGTGTTTTGATTATTGTATTTTTTAAAAACACAAAAGTGATTGTAGAGCATGTTGATTGTAGTTAATTGTGAGTTGCATTATTAAATGAATCATTGTTAACTTCTAATCGTGCTAGTGATATGTCTATATGAAACATTAATCCAGTAAATCATCATTAAACTGGCCTTTACCTAGCAATTTTTGTTATCAATCCTCTTACAATATATTTTGATAACATTTGTTTGTCATGTATTGTTATTAGGAAACATTACAATGTATGATTTTTGTAAAAACAGTTTTTTTTTTGGGTTTTTTTTTTCTTTAAATCTAGAAACAGTTGGGTATTTTGCATTACATGTTTTGAAGAGACTTTAATATTTTAAAATGCAGTTCTAGCATGTCTAGTGCAAACAAATGAAAACCATACATTTTTAAATTTCTTTTCGTTGAGACTTGGGTTTTTTTCCCTGTGGTATAGTTGTACTATTTATAAGTTCAAGGCTGGTTAGTGAGAGTAGTTGTATAACAAGTTCTTGTTTTGGTTATAAATATAGATGGGTAAAATATGCACGTGAAATACTTTGCCGGATTAATAGGTGGATTCTCGTTATATTATATAAAGAAAATTTGCGGGTGTCATTTATCGAAAGTGCTCGCTCACAGTAACTACGACAGTTTTTGCAGTTTATTGTGTCATAAGAATGTGTACATATATATGATTATACATTGTTTAATTTCAGTTCATTTAAATGTATTGGACAAATGGGTTTGTATCTATAATATGTTGGTTTATAATGTTATTAAACATTGCTTACTAGAAAAGAAAAACGAAGTTACTGCGAGCAACTAAACCTATATCTAAAGTTTTGTTTTATTTATTATACCAAGGATTTAGTAAAGAAATGTTTTAAGTTCGGACGAGCATGGCGAGGGAGAATTTAATGTTCAGTAACATTCTGTCTTATATTCAATATTAGTTTAATATAAAAAAAAATATAAATCTTCGTTTAAAATGACAAATAAAAATTTCTTAATCTCTGATTTAAAGTGATTTGCATGGAAATTGGTATAAAAGATTAAAAAAAATGTCTTCTTTATTTTCGACCAAATTCTCCTCATTTGCTTTAAAAAAAGAATTAAAATCACAAAAATACTGAACATAGAGGAAAATCTAATCAGAAAGTACATAATCACATGGCAAAATCAAATCAAAAAACAAATAAAAAACGAATGGACAAGAACTGTCATATTCCTGACTTGGTACAGCCATTTTCAAACGGTGTTTTAATTTAAAACTAAATATCCGCTTTTCTCCTCCTGTTTTCCTATACATAATTCACAATTAAGGAATCTTAACATTTTCTATTCAATACAATCATGTATTTGATTATCCTCAATTGAATTTCAGCAATTCTAATTCTAAAAATTTAATATTACATACAATGATCAGACAATATATCATGTATATACATGTGAAAGTTATAAGAATATGAAATATGTTGCAGATTGCTAAATATCTATAGTAAAGTATTGTATGGAAATAATTATTTTGATAAATACGTCTAAACAAGTGACAACTGAACGACAGATCCGTCCATTAAATCACCAGTGATAGTGATACACAGAATAAATGAATAGATAATCTTCACCCCCCAACAAGCATGTAAGAAATAAATTAACTTGATAAAAATTATTTCACAGGTATAACAGCAGAACACACATTCATGGAAGTATACTATAAGCTGTGTTTATTATTAAACCATTGAAATATTTATCGTTTTATTTTCTTTAATTTCCATGTCACTATAAAGAATATCACAGTTATAAAATATGACAAACACATATAATTCAACTGAAATACTTAATCTGTAAGTTAATTGATTTCCCTTTTATCATGTTTATCTTTGATAGTTGTTGAATAATACTTAGACAACCTGGGGTACACTGATGAGCATAAAGGGACATCATGGTGGCATAGTTTTCATGTCAATCATTAATTAGAGAACGCCACGGGTAGTACTGTAACACATGTAGCACGTTGATGTTTCAACAACTGACTGTATTATAATGTATAGCCTTGTTTAGCACTTTGATAAGATTGTGTCACGCAAATATTCCTTGAATAAATGTGCTCAGAATCTTTTACGCGCATAACTCTTTTTTATCAACATATTTAAAATGGAATATTTAATGATTAATTGAACACTCAAAGCAATTTGAAGATATGTCGGGTTGTAACTGTTCGTTTGATGATTCTTAATTGGTATGTATAACAAACACTATATTACATTCTCATTACAAATCACGACTGAATATGCACTGTGTGAAAAACCACTGTTTACCTCAGATTCCTACCCATAACACATTGTTATAGCTATAAAAGGCCAAGACATGACTTAATGCAACACAATTTTAACCAAAACAGTAACGGTCGAATTTTAACATTAAAAGTAAAGAAAATAACATGAACATCAATCGATGGGAACCACTAAAATATATGCTACTGACCTTTAAATTTGGAAGGCACATACAGAATGTGGATGCATAGATATGTTGAGGTAGCACAACCCTCCATTTACTTATTGAAGAAGTGTAATATCCTTATTAAGAAAATCTTTAAAAAAAATATTTGGAAATATTCATCAAATACATGAGATAGGCATAAAGCAAAACGTAACAAGATATAGCATAATGACCAAAGATACAACTCATTAACAAGAGATCAAATAACAAAGAAATTAATGAATATAAGTCGCCATACGGCCTTCAAAAGTGAACAAAATTCATACCTCATTGTCACCCTTAAAATGCACCGAAATGAAAAATTTAAAACAATTTCAAACTAGAATACCGACAATGTGATGTACAGCCCTTGGATGGTTCAAACGTCCCACAAAAACGTGTATGGTGTAGTAGTGTATATCATATTGTGCAATGGTAGAAGGTGTTTGTGCTATGGTGTATGATGCAAGGGAAATGGTGTTATGGTGTATGAGGAATGGTATGATTGTGTAACGTATATAAAAAGTGTGGTAATTAAAGTTTAAAACCAGGCAGAATAACTGAATTTTTATTTTATATATTAATTTACATTATAGTGTGATCAAAATTCGTTTTTTAAAATGAATGAATTATTTTGTAGTCGCACGATTTCTCTGAAATTAAATTACATAAGTAGTAATTGCGGATGGTGTTGATAGAATGTATAAGATGTATAGTGCAAACGTGTAACGTGTATAGTGTAACGTCACAGGATGTATGGTGTAATGGTGTATAGTGTTAGTTGGAAGTTCACACCATCCAAGGACTGAATGACAAAACAATGTACGAATAAGAAAAATGATATATAGTAGCAAACAATCAAAATACAGATTCATAACTTGAAATAGTTACACATAGGATTTTGCAGAGTTAAACATGATTGCAGGTGGCCGACCTTCCACCTAACCTGCTACAGAGTTATGACAACATCACATATGAACAAACGATCAAAATCAACTGAAAGGGGATAAGCTCGATAGATACAAATGCAAACACAAGTCACAAAAACAAAGACCGGACGTGAAAGGGTACTAACATTCGAAAAACTAAAGTGACACCAAGTACAGACCTGCGTAACTCGCAAACACTGACAGCTATTTCAACACAAATAAGAAGTTCGTGTGTCAATGACTAAGGTTTTAATCAGTACACTCCAACTTTTCAATTGATTTAGTATCATTAACAGTCAGAAAAAATATGACGTAATTTGCATGTACAGATGTTGATATCTGTAGATATATCATTTACTTAATGTGACTGTTTTCCTTTCAGTTAAAACGAGTTATATAAACAGTCGGAATTAAAACAAAAAGTAGAGGTTATTGGTCAAGAGTGTTTCAGACTAGTCGAGTATTGAAGAACCGCGAATGTACAAATGTACAAGTATGTATATAACATTAATATAAGTTTAGTAAAATTTGCTGATAACAATATCAATATGATACCTATAAAACAGTATTCGAGATCAAATAACAGATTGAGGGCGACATTTTTGTTCTTTTTAAAAAGTTTCTATTATCTCGATCGTGGTCGATTAGAGGTATCCTGCAATGACATGGCCATATGGATCATTTTTAGAATTTAATGATTCAGAGTTTGAATTTAGAGTATTATTTTCTACCCTGATTTCTGATGTTTACATAGAATACAATTTACTCGAGTAATTTTGTTTGTATACGACAAAAGTTGTGGTTTTAAGTTTACTTATTGAAAGCAAGTTAAAATACAACTAAGCTTGTATATATTTCCTCTTCTGCATGAAAGTTTCAATCACTACACGTTCAAAGTACAACTTTCGGAGAAAAGCACAGTTGTCTTTGAATGTCAAGATAAATGAATTATACCTCGGACATTGCCATTATTTGGCATGACATTTTATCAAAATAAATTAGTTATATTATAATTTAAAATAGAACACATAACAACGATGTTCAAAGATCTTACTAATTTTTTCAAAAATTCTGTCGCCTGCCCCTAACTTAAGATACGGGATTTGTTTAAATATTATTTTTTTCTAGGTTCAAATACATTACAACAAATTATCACGTGATATTACGAAAATAAAATCATAATGATATGAATTACTGAATACCTAATTCTGTTTTTGACTGTTCGATGTTATCCAAATCTGCCCCTAAAATGAAATACGAATTAAAAAGCGAAATAAATATATTAACAAAATTCGGAGAAACACGTTCATTACGTTTATCACAATATAAACGTGCTAAATCTTGAAAGAAACAAAAGTTGCTAATAACTTATATGTTAAAATGAAGCTTCATCGTTTTTTATCATATTTCATATTATGTACTAACGCTCAGTAGAAAAGCTTATCTGCTGAAAATTAAATATATCTCCCTTAGCCTGTGACAAACAAAATACATAACATAACCTTCATGTTTATTTCTATTAAATGCATTATCATGTGAGCACACTGCTTTGCAACATTATACAGAACTTTTTAACATGATGAATAAAAGATGGAAAACTATTTATATACTTACAAAGCAAACGAGAACTACGTATGTGGCTATCTAAATGCGACTTTAAATGGTCGGTATCATTTGTATTATCCACATCAAAATCTGAATAAAAATATTCATATTCAGCAATAACTTTGCATTACTTGACATAATTGTTGTGTTCAGTCAATTTCCTTCAATACGATACATTTGCTGTGTCAAAGTATCAATTTGATGCACTTAACAAGGACGTACTTACAGCATTTTAGAATGAAAAAGTAAGAATCAGCTTCATACGTCAATACCATATATTTTAGAACAAGCTAGTAATCATAGTGATCATTTGTTTAGTAATCTCTACTTAAGATCATACGAGTTTAAAATCCCACGTTTATCAATCGACGAAGGCCTGCGTTTTTTACTTATGAATAGTTTGTTGTGAAATCATGACAATAGTTGTTTGAATGCATTGTCTGTCTATATTTGTTGATGAGAACATTCAATGAACAGGTGTACTGTTGTTTTATATTTAATATATCATCTACTTTATCGTCCTTCCCTACGCCTATATCACCCTACTCTGTCGCTCCGTAATTCTTGTAGCAAGGCTTCAAAACGCGACCAGGCATTATCAGCGACGCCACAATGTGAGAGGAGAAGTTATCAGCGACGTAACAATGCGAGAGGACAATTTCTCAAGCTTGCTATCGCCAAGCGTAAAACTGTATTATGGAGAGGGAACAGACCATTTATAGAACGATAAACAGCTAGTCGGGTTTTCTTCGTATAGATATCGTAAAATATCAGCCGACACAATGTGAAACTTTTTAGCTCGTTCGTCGAGCTCACGCGCCACAAAGGTTCACATTGTGGCTCGCGGCTGATAATCTACGATATTAATGTGTAGAAAACCCGATAATCTATATATACCGGCGTAACTGGCGGTCTCATACATATATTTATCAAAGTATAATCTTTAGCAATGCGTTGTATTGTTCACTGTTCAATTCAGATAAACAAAAACTGTTTAAAGCCTTTTATTCCATTTTTGTTGTATATTGCGATTTTTTTAAGGTTCAATACACATTGATAGACTTTAGTCTTTCATCACAATTACAGTATTTCATCTACTTGATTTACTGTGATAGTAATTCGGCGCTTAAAGGTAGGTCACCTTCAATGTGACATACGAAATTAGACATTTTACCGGGTTTTTAATAAAATTAGAAAAACGACAGGTGCCACATGTGGATCAGGATCTGCTTATCATTCGGAGCACCTGAGTTTATCCCCAGTTTTTGATGGAATTTGTGTAGCTTAGTCTTTAGTTTTCTATGTTGTGTCTGTTTTGTGAACTATTATTTCTTATTTTTTTGGTCTTTTTTCTAACTATGGCGTTGTCAGTTTTTTTTTTTTATCTATGAGTTTGACTGTCCCTCTAATATCTTTCGCCCCTCTCTTATAGTTTTTTTTCGTAAAAGTTTAGTATACAAGTAAAATATATGTCAGGGTAATATAAACTGGCAAAGTATAAGAATAAACAAATGCGGACAAATAAATATATGACTTACTCATGTTACTTTTGAAGTCTTCTTGTTTGGAAATCAATATCTCAATATTTTTACGCTTCCGATTTCCAGTGATGATATTAGCATTTGATTTCTTAATCCAGGCCTTTTCTATGTACAAAAATATCATATCCTTTCATAGTTTCATAGTATGATATAAAAATCATGAACTATCAATGCTGAAAATAAATTACCAACTTCCCGAGTAACTCAAATAAGTTTTATTGGTTTCGTGTTGCTTAGTTTTCCATGATGTATTTTGTGTATCGTCGTGTTTTCTGTTTGTCTGTATGTTTCTCTTTTGACCATTGCTTTGTATTTTATTTTCGACTTATGTCTATTCAAGTACCAGCGCCTTCCTTGTCCAATGAGTTCATGCATTTGCAGCTACGGTAGTTTGAATTAAGGATACTTTTTAGACATGTATATCATTTTGGCCAATGAACTTTGCTTATTTCAACTACCAATTTTGTAAAAATCTTGAACTTCATCAAAATTATATTGCAAGGCAGCTAAATTCAAGTGCAAAATATACATTGAGCTGCACAAGTTTCTTAACATGTACATCCAAATTCACCTGGATAGATGCACGCTTGATAAAGCTAGTTAGACTAAAAATAATTTCTAATTTAGAACGAAGCAATTTACCAAAAAAAATAAACATGATAAAACAGACTTGAAATAACGGCAACCACCTAACTACATGCTCTTGACTTTCGACAGGCAGATGCAGGAGTTGCATGTTTGGGTGTAAAATGTTCTGTCAACACGATTGTATACAATCACCTGCGTATAATACCATTTTTTATTCTCATTAATGCCATTTTGAATTTTTATTTAGACTGTAAACATCAAGTGATCTTACTAAATGATTTAAAGACTGCATGAATATCATCTGATGTAGAACAAATAGGCGTCGACATTACATGATTAAGAATAAATGAAAGTTGAGCGCACTTCACACAATTCAGAATGAATGAACGTCGACTCCTAATATTTATAAAACGTGCAATATATTTTTGAGAACGATTTCGTGAAAAAAGCAATATTCTTTATTTGAAATGAGTATGTATTTTTGATGAGTTAGCACATATATATCCTAGGTTTTTGTTAATGAAAGTAGCTTGAATACTCCAAAACCAACAAAGTGATTTAGTCCTACGAGAATACTTAGTTATATAAAAAAGAAGATGTGGTATGATTGCCAATGAGACAACTATCCACAAAAGACCAAAATTGACAGACATTAACAGCTATAGGTCACCGTACGGCCTTCAACAATGAGCAAAGCCCATACCGCATTATCAGCTATAAATGGCCCCGATAAGACAATGTAAAACAATTCAAACGAGAAAACTAACGGCCTTATTTATGTAAAAAGAAAAGTAATGAACGAAAAACAAATATGTAACACATAAAAAAACGACAACCACGGAATTACAGGCTCCTGACTTGGGACAGGCACATTCATAAATAATGTGGCGGGGGTTAAACATGTTAGCGAGATCCCAACCCTCCCCTTACCTGGGACAGTGGTATAACAGTACAACATAAGAACGAACTATAAAAATCAGTTGAAAAAGGAATAACTCATCAGATGGACAAAAATACAAGTGGACGTGGCCCAGTACTTATACATCCCGACACAACAAGACACAATGAAGAGATCTGAGAGTACTCGCAGTTATCTGACAGCTAGTTCAAAGCCACTAACAACTTATGATAAAATAATGCATCCAAGACTAAACTATCAATCCGTACACATCCAACATCCTATGGATTTGGTATAAAGACGTCATAAACAGCCAGAGAAAAACATGACCTTGTGCAATGCCAAGTTACAGGTATCGACAGATTGTAGATCTCCATCTGTACAATTACTTTTATACGTTTTATCTCTGGATGGATCCCCATTCAAGAAGTAGGAACATTTACAGTATACATTCTCATTCATAAAAAAGTTTTAAAAAAATACCAAACTCGAAAGGATATTCATAATAGATGTCCTTTATAAAATGGCATGATCAAAATCTCAAACACATCGAACGAGTCAAAAGTGAAATAACAAAAATACCAAACTCTCAGTAAAATTATTAACGAATAGTCCCTACTGTAGTCATAAGTTACCGAAACATCAAAATGGTAAAATCGAAGTGCCATTGAAGAATTGTATGTTAACTTAAAACGACTATGTCACATAATCGTATCAGCACAGTCTAATTGAGAAGTTTTAATAGGTAACGAAAATTTACACACGGATGTAGTATTACACATTATAAGACATGCTATTCTATTTTAGACACTGTCTAACATAAGGACTGGATATATAAAACCCAGAGATATTTAACTGTATGAAGGGGTTTATATGTCAAGGGTTCCAATGTCTTTAAACTGTTTTAAGTTACAAACAGATAAATATTATATCATGACGAGACAAACGGATATGAATCCAAATTGATCAATGTTCCACATATAATCTTATAAGATACATGTTTTTGTATTTACCGATCACCGTACCTCTTTCCTTCACTATATCATATGGTTGTGTTGCTTTCCCTCCGCCAAATATATTATGAGCTCTTATTCGAAATTGATATGGCGAATCCAGATCTATCTCGGTTATTTGGTATGATGGTTCTTCTAGATCCGTTTCATATTCGTACCATTCATTGCCATTATCTGTTGATATTTCAATGCTGTATCGTACACAATATTTTGACATATGCGGTTCAATTTTGGCTGGTTTTGACCACAAATGAATGCTGTTAGTACCCTCTATTTTGGCAGATAGTTCATTCTCTGGCATGATTGGAGGTTCTGTAAAATTTTATAAATAAGTTTACCCTACACAAACGGCATTATACTATTAACTCGAGAACTGTGTACAAGGATTAGTATGATTATCACTAGTTACTTATATACTATGTTCTGCTGACAATATTTACAAGGGTCTTGACAAAGACGTTGTTATACAGATTTGATTTTATGTTATACATGTATAAATATGTCATATACGAAAATGATTACTAGTAAATTCGAAATGGTATGTTAAAAGATACACATATCTCACTGTGACAACATAAAGTAAATTATCAAAATTGGCGACAAACAAAAGCAATGTAATGTCGGATTATGTTTGTATATTTTTATGTTCTTGCATTTATTTGCATAGTACCCTTGTCATGTAATGTTGTCATTATATAGTGTTGTATTCAACCTTGCCAAAAAAACACGAGGTTTGGCTAGCCACATATCCAGGTTCAATCAACCATTTTATCTTAAAATGTCCTGTACTAAGTCAGGAAAATGGCTGTTCTTATTTTCTAGTTCGTTTCTTTGTGCTGCATTATCGTCTTTGTTTTGTTGCACGTCAGTGTTTCTGTTGTTTCGTTGTTTTCCTCTTACAGTTCATGCGTTTCCCTGGGTTTCAGTTTGTAACCCGTATTTTTTTCTCTCAATCTTTGAACAGCAGTATACTACTGTTGACTTATTATTGGATATTTTAACTTATAAAATTAACAATTACCTAAGTTGATAATACATTGAGTACGAAACAAGGAAAGTTGAATACCTTGAAGTACTACTAAACAATTGAAGATTGATAAAACAAAGTCATATAATAATAATTATTGTATAGTAGATTTTCAACATACAGGCATTGTGTTTACCAAAAAAATATCAACAATACTGTTTATACTAACACCATACTATGGAAATAGTCTGCTAAGTGTATTTCATTTATTATTGTGCCATTAAATTTACTGAAGATTCCCCTTTTTGTTCCATGACTATGCAGTGACCAGTCTATACCGTGACTGAGGTACAGGATCCAAATTTCATCCATGATAATGCAATATGCACGTGATTATGCAACTACATACCAACTATCATTGACCTACCGCTAGTGGTTCTACATAAACTGACCTAATAACAAACTAAGACATATCAACTAAGAAAAAATTTCGACGTCAATAGACCATGACTGAGACGATATGAACTTAAATGAAATATGCGAATGCTTATACAGCTGCATACAACATATCATTGACCTACCACTAGTGGTTAACTATAAATTAAACGGACGCCATCACGAGATGGTTGAACGTTCTGAAATATCCGTTTCACACTTGATATCGGAAATATTCTTTATGTCGTAACTGATATCCCGTTCCCATTTTCACGAATGTGACCTACCGTGCTAGACTCTTTACCGGATGTGTAAGAACTTAAGCAGAATAAGTTGTGCCATATGTTGTTGGGGTTCGCATTGCTTGGTCTTTAGTTTTCTATGTTGTGTACTATCATTTGTCTGTTTGTCTTTTTATTTTTAACCAAAGCGTTGTCAGTTTATTTCCGATCTATGAGTCTGACTGTCCCTCTGGTATCTTTCCTACCTTTTTTCAGCGTACGTGAGTTTGATCACGAATGCAAAATGGAATGAATAGATGTTAGCAACGTCACATACAGATTGAACAAACGAAAAAGAAGACATGCCAGACGACGAGAATGTTTTTTCAGATGAAGTGTTGTTATTAAACAAGACAAATTGGAAGAGACAAACGATTGATCACAATTTGTATACTTTTTGTCGGCGCTAGAAGCGGTAAGTTAGATTTGTAAAAGGAAATTTGATCAAAACAGCTAAATTTGAAAAATACAAATTTAGAAAGTCCTTCTATGTTTTTTATCTCATGTCGCGTAATTGCGTTGAATTATTTTTTACAACATTTTTTACAATATGGTTCCTCATTTCTATCAGATAGATAGATGAATATTCGTCAATAAGACGACTAGTTTCAAAGTATAATAGCAAATCCATCCAAGCCCTCGTGTCATAAGTGTAAACAACTATAGGGTAATGCATGGCCTTTAACGTGAGCATTGGCTTAAACTGCATATAAACGAATTATTTTATAAATACCAGAAATAGCATCAAAACGATCAGTGTGAAACCATTCAAATGTAGAAAAAAACGGCATGAACTATATACAAATCAATATAAACTGGGAAAAGAAATATGACAAAAAGAAACAAACGACACCAACTCAATTACAGATTCCTGGCTTTAGACATGTTTATAAAGTATATTCTAGCTACCATAATGTAACCATTGCACTTTGAAAAACAACACCTGTCGTAACCTTGATTAAAATCAGAGGATTTGGTATTGTCAGTGATAAAACTATCCACCGAAAACAAAATGTCAGTGATGATTGCAACCAAGAACAGTAGTACTTTCACTAGGAGCATTGGCTCACGCTGTGCATCGAGCTACATGTTCATTTATGATATATGGGCATTGCTAATGTACATAATAATGGACATAATAAACGAAAAGTTATAGAAGTTATAGTCACAGCAACAAACGAAAATCAATGCATAAACATCTATCTCTTTGAACCATCACAAATTTATCATGTTTTACCATCGCACTTTGGTGTGTCATACAATCACATCCTAGTGTGTCATATTATCGCACTTAAATACAAAAGTACCATCATCGCACGTTATTGATTGACACCATCGCAGGTTAGAGTAGACCATTGCACTTTATGTTTAGCGTGACAAATTTCTATTTAAACATTGTATCGTTACTTCTTTAATTTTTTTATTAGAAAAATGTTTATGATAATATCCTTCCAATTCACCAGAGAAGAAGAGCCATTTGTAGGTACCAAGGTTGGATAAAGAAAGAAAAATAATACAAGAGCAACTGATTTCAAATAGTAAACAATTGGGAAAGCATAAACCTTCTTTGTTCAATATTTACATGTCTGACATAAAGTAACAAACGACTACCACTGAATTACAACTTCCTGGCTTGAAACACGTTAAACAATTGTATACTAGATACCACAATGAAACCGTTGCACTTTAAAAAAAAAACTTTCTTAATCTAAATGAAAATAAGAGGATGTGGTATTGTCAGTAATACAACTATCCACCGAAAACCAAATGTCGGTAATGATTGCAACTAAGAACCGTAGGCATTTTACTAGGAACATTGGCTCACACTGTATATACATGATATATGACCATACAATGGCTAATGTATAAAAAATCAAAAGAGAATGATAACGGCTTGATTTGTAAAGGAAATGATAAACGAAAAATTATAGAAACACAGCAACAAACGAAATTCATTGCCTGAACATCAATCTCGTTTAACCATCACACTTTAGCGTGTTTGACCATCGCACTTTGGCGTGTCATACAATCACACCCATGTGTGTCATAAAATCGCACTTAGATGATAAAGAGCCATCATCGCACTTTATAGTTTGCCACCATCGCAGTTAGGAGTTGACCATTGCACTTTATATTAAGCGTGATCATTTTCTATTTAAACATTGTATATACAAATTTTGGGCATCGGTCGTATACAGTTCATGGATCGTCCGTTCATTTCTCGTTCAGATTTCGAACAACATTTGCTCATCTTATCGTTACTTCTGAAAAAATATTTATATGAAAATGTTTTATGATAGAGGAGAAAAAATACAAGAGCACTAAATAGTAAGCAATTGTGAAAATATAATCATATTCTTTTTCAATATTTGCATTTTTGTTTTGTTTTAGCATTTCTTGCATTTTCGATTTATTTCCTTGTTCATATTTCATTAAGGAAAATTTTATATAAAGCCGTCCATAAACATAACAAATATCAAATAAAATACATGTATCTATCATTTCCATTATGGCTTTGTGCAATCGTCGTTAATTTTTTGTTAAGGGTTCTCAAACCGTGAAAACAGTCTTGAGTAACAGGGTTCAGTTATCATTTTCATGTGGATTTGGCATCATTCGTATGTAAAAACGTTACATGACTTTCTCACTATATGTCACCACAACGATGTGCACGCTTTAGTTAATTATTCCAGAGATCGTTTATTAGTTAAAAATCTAAATCATTTGGTTAGTTTGTATAAACATTATGTCTTACCAAAAGGTCTTTTCAAAGCAACCGGATTTGTTGGCTCACTTTGCCCGATGTTCGTCACTGCAAATACTCTAAAACGACAATCATTTTCAGTGTATTTATCTTCAAAACAACAACTTGTAGGTGTAACATGTGTTAACTCCGTTTCGATTGATTTCCAGTCTTCACCTTCATTGTCCAGCAACATTTCCACAGTATAAACAAGTGTTTGTGGAGTTCTTGTTTTACACATTTTTGCTTCCTCCCAGTAAAGAAAAAGATTTTCCTCAATCTCCTCCAGGATTGGTGGATCCATAGGTATTCGTGGTGCCACTTTTGTTTTATATAATATAAAATAACAACACATTAAGGTGGTACCTAACACTTTAACAAAAATTTATTTGGCACGTTTAATTTTGATAAAATTTTGACAAAGTATTTACTTTGACCCTTTAACAAAAATATAAAAATTTCAAAAAATTTTGAACCAACCGTTTTGTCAGAAAAATTATACTGGTTATATAGCAGTTTGACAAACACCAATTTTGATCTTTGTGAAGCTTATTATTCCCTTTACAACACAACGTAATTAAAACGTTTAGCTGACTTTACAGAGTTATCTCCCTGTAGTGTTAGGTACCACCTTAAAACAAGATCGTCGTTTAAAAATTATCTGTCAGTTGACAAAAAATTAAAACATATTACACAAAACCCAACCTTATGGAAGTAGTATATATTATAACACATAGTCGCGGTGATTATTTCATTTATGGAATATAATAGTTGAAATGGAAATAAACAGAACAGCATTGAATGATGTTAATATAGAAATTACTAAAAGCAACTGGTTTATTGTAGCAGTCATACTGATTATAAATATTACAACAAAAATAATCATATATCATTTAATAGTTATATAAGATTAAATTTACACTTAAAAACTATTTTTATGAAATAAAATCTAACGTTTATCCCTTACCACTGCGTCAGTAAACCTGCCTTATGATCTTAATCTACGACGGCAACACCTTACTATATGTGGAATTACAAATGTTATGTCAACTGATCGGGCGAAGCTTACGTTTTCGTGTGTATACGGGAAGTCTATTTGAAGATATATGTTATAAGGATGATTGTGTTTAGAATCATTACTGATTTTTAATCATCTATAATTGTCCCCAAACTGATAAACTAAAGAACTGACTGTATGATATGGACAGTAGAGAATAAAGTTATAGAGTTTAAACTATCATTTGTATGTATGTAAAGTAAAGTCTATTGAATTGAAAACATTTCTAATTGTGAGATTAGTATCAGACAGAAGTGTTTTCCAAAACTAGATATTACAAACAAATATGTTCCAGAATTAAAACATCTGCATAATTTGCATCTCGTTTTCTATCATCGTTATAGTTATTTACTTACATGTTATCAATTTCTATAATGTGACAATTATCACATGTTTTTAAACTTCACAGAAGAAAATCAACGGGTCTTACTTTTTACTTAACGAAACACATAAGGCGTTTACATTTTTTAACTGGATCAATGACCATTACTGAAATCTTCAGTGATCAGTTTGTCCCAAAACACCTATCTATAGATGGACTGGTATATGATGAGCGAACCGCTTACATTCTTCCAGTCAGGTGAAATGAATCAAGCAATAACCAGTATTTCGATATTTGTTTAACTATCATAGAATACATTCTCTCTGAATTTGTGAAATGACACGGTGTCTTTTTTTCAGAATAGCAGTAACCAATGGTAAAATCAATTGAGAAGCAATCGCTGTACTACATAGATCGTTTGCAATACTTTCTCGATAATTGAATTATGTATTGTGAAAAGCAAAGGTTGCATATACAAATTTGATCTAAGGCTTATATTATCTTGACTAATTGAGGACTACATCTTCGGCATGTACCAATTTTTATCTTTGTAATCCTTTTTATGCCCCATTTTCTCGTCTGTGTGTCTGTTTGGTCGTCCGTTTGTTTGTTCGTTCGTCTGTCCCGCTTCAAGTTAAAGATTTCAGAGGTAGTTTTTGATGAAATTGAAGTCCAATCAACTTGAAACTTAGTATACATGTTCCTTATGGTACGATCCTTTTAATTTTAATGACTATTTAGAGTTTTTACCCCAATTTAAATGTCAACTGAACATGACGTGTTCATAGTAATTTTTCATGAAGTTGATTTCGAAAACATTCGTGGTTTGTCCTCTTATCCTAAACGGCATTGATTTATTTAAAAAAAAGAAAAAAGTAAAAGCTAGCAGTAAAGACACAATTCTGCAAATTAACTTTTTATATTTTTAAGACAATCGAAATAAAATCTTTTATAGGTTTAAATCTGTGCAAATTCATCAAAGTCTATACAACAAACACTTTACATAATCGTTATTTTTCTTACGTGCAGGAAGAGAAAAATCAATCGGCTCAGTTTCACTTTGTCCAACATTAGAATGAGTTGAAATTCGTAAGCGATATTCAACGTCAGCTGTTAGTTCATCAATAGTACACGACGTTTTTGCTGTTCTTGCTGTTTTAATTGGACTCTGTACCTCCCTTAACATTTGAACATCATAATTAATATTACATTTTACATTAGACGAACTTGTAGGAGCTTTCCATGAAACTTCAATTTTGTTCATATCTTTCCGTTCTATCTTTGGTTGTTCTCTAGAACACAAAAGTTTCCCTATTAAAAATAAATTATAACTAATTCTCAATAGAAAAATACAGGCGACAGATAAAAGCAGTGTACACATTCATAAGCCAAAAATAAACGGACAAAGCAATGAAAAAAAAGAAAGAAAAAAGAAAATAAATTACAAATTGTGACTTGAATGAAAGAGTGTATCAGAGGCACTCATACCACATCTTCTTATATCTATACACATCAGTTTCGAAAATAACAATATACAAAACAAACAGCAGATTAACACAAACCATGTCAAATCCGAATCCTACATCTCAGTAGTTCAAGAAGGATAAGCAGGTCTTGATCCACATACAGGATTCGTCGTTTTGCTAAAATGAACTTTTGTTTTCGAGAATCCTGATTGGTAGTATATGCAATTAGAGTGCGACTTTAAAAATGACCAGAACTTTTTCTCCAGTGATTTTAACTTCTTTTCTACAAGTTTCTATTTTATTGAACTTGCTGTATGACAAAAGAAATGAAATCCTAAACAAATGATAATACAGTTGATAATACAGATTGAAAACATATAAATATAAGTTAGGTTATGTACAAAAAAAGTCATTATAAGAATGTATCTCACTAAGATACAGCATTTCGTAAAGCAGTCAACACTGCAAAAATAATACCAATTATATAGCTTCTTATGAAGAATGATAAGAAGTTAGCAATATCCTTTAACTCTACTTTCCGCTATATAGATGACGTTCTTTCACTAAACAATTCAAAATTTGGTGACTATGTGGAACGCATCTATCCCATCGAATTGGAGATAAAGGATACTACAAATACAGTTAAGTCGGCTTCATATCTTGACTTACATCTAGAAATTGACAATGAGGGTCGGTTGAAAACAAAACTTTACGACAAAAGAGATGATATCAGCTTTCCAATTGTGAACTTTCCATTTCTAAGTAGCAACATTCCAGCAGCACCTGCATACAGGGTATATATCTCCCAATTGATACGATATTCCCGTGCTTGCATTTCCTATCATGATTTTCTTGATAGAGGGTTACTGCTCACAAGGAAGCTATTAAACCAAGAGTTCCAAATGGTGAAGTTGAAATCATCCCTTTACGGACGCCATCACGAGTTGGTGGACCGTTATGGATTACCGTTTCACAAATGATATCGGATATGTTCCTTACGTCGTAACTACAATCCCCTTCCCTTTCATGAATGTGACCTACCGAATTAGACTATTTACCAGATTTGTAATCACATAAGCAACACGACGGGTGCCACATGTGGAGCAGGATCTGCTTACCCTTCCGGAGCACCTGAGATCACCCCTAGTTTTTGGTGGGGTTCGTGTTGTTTATTCTTTAGTTTTCTATGTTGTGTCATGTGTACTATTGTTTTTCTTGTGTCTTTTTCATTTTTAGCCATGGCGTTGTCAGTTTGTTTTAGATTTATGAGTTTGACTGTCCCTTTGGTATCTTTCGTCCCTCCTCTATATATTTGTAACAAAACATATCCATCCTGATGTACCAACTATACATACATGTAGCTCAAATTTCAGTACATGATACCAAATTTCAAGATACAAGGAAATATTGCTGCTTTATACATGTTATGTAGATGCCGAATATAAGTTTTTGAGTTCAAAACTTGAATTATTTTGATCTCAAATAATCGTTCCTTAAGTAAGGGATCAGTAGTGAAATAATGAAAAACAATAAAGGATTTTAAAAGATTAGTCGATTGTCGCGATTTTGACATGGTTTAAAAATTCATTAACCTTTGATAACTATAAATTACGATTCGTTCATTTTCTTATGTGTCGTAGGCATTATGAATTCAAAAAGATATAGATTTTAAAAATAACTATAGACGCATCAGCTGTCACATTCATGTTTACCGATATTATCAAAAAAACATATTTGATTTATAACATACTAAAACGTATAATTATACATGTACAAATTACGAAAAGTCTCAACTAAACAATTTATAACGTATGGGGTTGATTACATGTTTCGACTTTTTGTGTGTATTTTAGTATAGATAATATCTACTTAACCGTCGATGTGACCTCCGATGACTATCGACGGTCATGGAGCATTTAAAACCCGATTAAAATAAAAATAGATATGAATAGCTAGGGAATTCATTCAATTTTTCTTTAAAATATATGGTAATCATAGTGTTAACATGTATAAACATTAGTCTTTGGGAATCGATTCAGTCAATTCAAAAGTTCACCATTGTTTTTCTTTCAATTTGGACATTCTTTTCTTTTTATAAATGAACAAGCCTTATTCATGCATAGCCCACCTATAGTTATGAGGTAAAATTTAAGGTCACATAAATAACGAATCAATGTGGTTGAATTATTCACTTGCAAGTTAATAATTCATCATCGATGTTGCTTAGCTTATTTTGACAACATTGGACCAAACTAGATGTTTAAAGCGAATTATTATTTCACTTTTCAACTTTCATTAATGTTTGAACCAAACAAGGACATTTTTTCGTATCTTGTAGCTAGAGCCCCTTCAACTATGTGATTATTTGTTAGCAAATATTCAAGAAATATTGATAGCATGAATCATGGGCCATTTACAGCTTAAATGTTGTAGTTATAACAAATTTCACTTAAATTAAAAATTAGTATTGGCATAGATAATTGCAAGATATTTTTGATGATCTGGTTCTTGTATATAGGTTGTAATATAATATGTTGGTTTGGTGTAATTAAAACGAATACATACCTCCAATAGATATCATTGGTTCTCTTTCATATTCTCTTGATGACGTTAGTTTTGGAGACGAATAATATTCTTGATCTACTTTGCTTGTATAATTCACTTCATACAGTTTTCTTCTTTTTCTTTGATCGTCGGCGTTTTCGTTGTCTAAACACATTTCTGTCATACCTTGATCGTGATGTTCAGCTAATTCGTCTAAGTCATGTATTTTTACTGGTTCTACAGATGTTTTTTTAATCGAACTTTCATCTCCTAACCTCATCCGACTTGTCATTTCGGTGAGATTTGAAATAGTACTGCTTGATAAACCACTTGTATCTATAAGACACACAATATGTAATACAGTTTGTAGTAAGGAACAGACAAATGTTACATTGAGCTATGACAAAGCAGACTATTAAAAACCATCCCTTTTAGATTTATTTCGGCAAACTTTATAATGCCCTAATGATTTTACAGAAATTTTACAACTTGCCTAAAACGCAAAGAAAAAAATAATAAATTTCGTCTCTAGAATTGCCAACAGAGCAAACTTAATCAAGCCATAAAAAACTGAAGATTTTATTGATAAATGTACAGTTAATATAATCTGTTATTAAATACAAAAAGTTATTTGTAATGTCACTGTCTACAACTTGTTGAAATTGACAATTGTGACCCCTGATGACAGTTTAATAGTTTATTACGTAGTTTTAGACAAAAAAATTGATTGATTGGTTTGTGTGTTTCGATGTCATTATCAGTGCTATAAGCTATATTATGGCGGTCAGTTTTGATTGGTGAAAAATCCGGAGTGTTCAGAGAGTACCACCGGTCTTCGATAGGAAAGTTGTCAGTCAAAGTGAATTAAGAATGAAGTCAAACTACTGGAAGGGGTCAAACTCATAACCTCAGCGTTGACAGTGTAGTGAAACAGTATTTGAACTTCTAGGATCACTCCGTTGCAGCTGAGGACCATTCAAATAGATAAGAGCAACATTTTAACTTAAAATGATATTTTTAAAATACATATAAACATCAGTTTTCAATATTCATTTTAGCAAAATAATACTTTGGGTAAAGCTGTTGCTGAAATGTGAAGACTAATGGCATGATTTCAAATTGAGGCTTTCATATCAGTTTAAGGTGTGTCCTACTTAAGTCATGAATATGTAAGACATCATTCAAATATATAATTAATATTGTTTTAATAAAATGACGTATAATGAATCTTTGAAGGATTGTTTGCTGCTGTGCTGATTTATGATACTTTTGTTTTCATTTTGCTTCAAGGGGACAGCAACATGGACATTGTATACCGCAAAAAAACACTTACAAATAAGACCAGAGCAGTTGATTCCATAAAAATACCTTAAACAACAGCACGAAATTCAAAATTTATTATAACTGGTCATTATTTGTGCAGATGGTATTTGCTTTTTTCACAGTTACTGACCACTACAATTAGTTGCTATTTCATGCGAAATTTTATTGGTATGAGATATTAATGTCCAGCCAGATTTTTCGCATAGACAAAGTTTGGTATAGCACCTGGTCTTTTGAAGAGGACCAAAATTACAACGATTTAAACAATGAGTATCATGAATTCATCTCCTGTTGTACTGTTTCAACTACAAACACATACGTATCGTTTACAAAAAATGAAAACAACTGGACATCTAACAATTTTTTCCTGTTTTTTAAATCGTTAATTTACAGCCTAACACAGCCTCGTATAGGAACATGTTACGTAAAGTATCAAACATAATTTCAAATTCGTTTATCACCCTGGAAAACCAATAGCAAAACTTTTATCGGATTTTTTATAGTTATAATTAAGTTATAAATATGCATAAGATAATTTTCGCCATTGAAGATTAACCTACAACAATCAGTCATTTTCTATTTCTCCGGCTCTATATAACACACTTATGTTTTGATTTTTGTTTCATTTGAATATGTCTTCAATTTTGTACTTGTTTGGCTTTATAAATATTTTGATATGGGCGTCACTGATGAGTCTTATGTAGACGAAACGCGCGTTTGGCGTGCTAAATTATAATCCTGGTACCTTTGATAACTATTTACACCACTGGGTTGAAACACAATTTCAAATAACCCACACTCGCTCTATGAAAACTGCTCTTGCACTGATGTTAAGCTTAAATTCAGCACGTGGTGTGTTCACCAATGTATTTCTCCTGCTCTTATAAAACACTTTTGTTTCGAATTATGTTTTCTGTTTTAGATGATTTGGTCCTGGATGATTTTTAACTTCGTATTTTTTGGGGGCTTTTAAGTTTTTTATCCGAGCGTCACTGATGAGTCTTTTGTAGACGGAACGCGCGTCTGGGCCAAATACAAAATTCAAATCCGAATATCTATGATGAGGTTTTTTTAGCTAGAAATAAGAAAAAATAAACAAAAATTTGAAAAACACACACAACACTCAATGTTAAATGCTCCTATTATGATTTTAAGCCTAAAATTATCACATTATTTAAACACCAATGTATTTCGCCATCTCTATATAAAACCTACATCATTTGATTTAACAAATGAACAACATGAGAAAAAATGATTTCGTTACAATTTTTAGTTTGACTTTTGTACTCATCGTTAACTATTGGGCACATTTTCCCTTTATAATTTGTTCCAGTAGATGTCTAAGTATAAAAAGCTCTTTTCACAATAACAATTAAAATTGAAAATAA
The DNA here is from genome assembly GCA_037788925.1 of Mytilus galloprovincialis. Lineage (NCBI taxonomy): Eukaryota > Metazoa > Mollusca > Bivalvia > Mytilida > Mytilidae > Mytilus > Mytilus galloprovincialis. The sequence goes on along the minus strand of CM075333.1, from coordinate 38,787,474 downwards.
TCGCAAATCATTTTCGTGAAAACAAGTCGCTGCCTTTGTATTTAAGAATTTAATGCTTCTTATCGTAAAATCATTTGGGTGTAAAATCGTTGACCGAAGTACATTTTGTATGAAGGCTATATGATCATGAAAACACAATTACAATAATGTTTTTCTTTTGTTTACCTGTGCACTTTATTTGCAGGAAAGTGTGTCATCATGTATGCTACAATTCATGCAATTTGTTTTGAAATGAGATTGCTGTTAGCCAGTCAAGAAAACGTATAATAATAAAACAAACATCTGTTATTATTTTATTATTATGAAATGAATATATACAAACCATTTTGTTCAGCTAATATTCCCTGTTGTGTCGGATGTTTCCGTTTGCACGTTTTAGTCATATGGTCGGTGAAGCCGTCAAGGGATAAGAAAACCTCTTGGCACCGTTTGCATGTAAATGATACATCTGTATGGCAAAAAAATGATAATTTGCATAATTCACTGCTTGTATTCAATCAATTAGCTGTCAATACTTAGGTTTGCTCTATGGACTAAAACCAACCTTAGCATACGTACACTGTGAAAATAAAGATACAACATAACTTTTAGGCAGACATTGTATTATTTAAAAAACCAACAAACACGAGACATAACAGCCATTCAACAAACGCAGGAATGGTCATCGGTGTGACTAAACATGCAACCTGACCTCCCCGGAAGTCGTCATTTGAATGCCCAAGATGATTTCAAAAACCTTACCATCACTATCATATACCACAACGAGGGTTGGTCAACAGCCGACAGGCTTGATCGGGAATGGTTTTTGATCTGAAAGTTAAGGACAGTTTCTCGAGAGTGACAAAAAAAAATAGAATGAAACATTATTTTCCCAACCACCACTTGTTTCCTGTAACTCAGGCTTCCTTGATGGATTCTTACAGTTTAAAGTATTGTATTCCCTCTCCCCACACATCAAGATTGGCAAAGATTACCAGCGCATTTATTTTTGATAATTTGTACAACTTTCAAGATTATTATTTCAGTTTGTCTAATACATGCTACTCTACATCTTACTGTAATCCGAACTATCTAATATTTGTTCATGATTTTATTATTTCTTTGGTGAAGTTGTACCCTTTTAGATATATATCTCTAGATTCGCCGTCCGTGACAAGGTAACACTACTACTATTAAAGTTAAATCATTTTTTATAGCGAATGTTAGAGTAGATCTTTAATAACAATTTACACCACTGTGTCGATGCCACTGCTGGTGGACGTTTCGTCCCCGAGGGTATCACCACCCCAGTAGTCAACACTTCGGTGTTAACATGAATATCAATAATGTGGTCATTTTTTAAAAATTTCCTGTGAACAAAAGTTTTAATTTTTCGAAAAACTAAGGATTTTCTTATTCCAGGCATAGATTTCCTTAGCCGTATTTGGCACAACGTTTTGGAATTGTGGATCCTCAATGCTCTTCAACTTTGTTATTGTTTGGCTTTATAAATATTTTGATATGAGCGTCACTGATGAGTCTTATGTAGACGAAACGCGCGTCTGGCGTACTAAATTATAATTCTGGTACCTTTGATAACTATCTAATTCGTAACTTCCTCGCCGATCGGGGCTGGAACCTGTAATTTTTATTTCTAACTTCTACGACAACACCGCCTACCATTGCGAAGAGATGGTTATACAAGGCTGACAATATATTATGTATATGTTAGCGGCAATAAGTGAAATTAGGCATTAAGCTAATATCCTAGGCAATAAGCTAACGCCTAGGCAGTAGGTCTATAGCCTAAATTATGTTAGGTGTTAGTCTTAAATCCTAGGATTTAAGCTTAAATCCTGAAAATGTATGCAGGCATTAAGCTTAATTCCTAAAATATAAATGAGAGTAAACTTAAGACATTTGTTCATTTAAATAAAAATATATTTGTTAAATAATAACATTTTGGGAACTGGGGCCTGTTTTTTGAAACTGTCCTAAAATCGGTCCTATAAGATATTCTCAGGACAGACTCATTCATAAAATTCGAACTCCGAACATCATTGAAATCTTCTGTTAAAACTTCATTGAATTTACGGTAATAGCGATCAACATAAATGAGTTCTTCGTATTTCTTTCGGTGCATACTAAATATTTTAAGTCGACCAGTACTTTCAATTTTCCAGATCAGTTAATCATCATCAGACATACTTCGTTTCAACACATATTTAGAGAACAAGTCCGAATGTTTATCACTAGACACATTTTTAACATTTTGTATATCACTGCTGTCTGATTTACATTTTTTTCTACTTATAATTATAGTCTTCAATATTCACCACGCTCTAGTGTTTTAGCTTTATTTACAGATTCAACTTCTTTATTATTTACACATTCCAATAGCCGAGGGGATTCACAAAATGTTTCTAATTCGGATGTACACAAATTAATGTTAATATTCTCTGCTGATTGCCTTTCACCCGTCGTTGAGGTGCCATTCGGGATATTTCCAATGTCCATTTCAAATTGATTTTTAATACACATATCTGCACTATTTGTAGACTGAACATCATTATCCGAGTGTATCATTGATATGTTCATAATTATAAATTAACTGTTAACAAAACGTGGAATTTTTTTAAAAACTAAGGCTTTTCTACCTCAGGAATAGATAACCGTAGCTGTATTTGGCAAAACTTTTAAGAATTGTTGGTCCTCAATGTTCTTCAACTTTGTACTCTATTTGACCTTTTAAATATTGTTTGATTCGAGCGCGTCACTGATGAATCTTTTGTTGACGAAACACGCATCTGGCGTAAATATAAGATATCAATCCTGGTATCTATGATGAGTTTATTTCCTATATCAGAATTGTTTATACAGTTTTCATTATATTCTAGTAGTCTTTTGTTATCACGTCTATTTGTTGAATTTGATTTTCGTTTACTTTTTGGATTATCATCATTGGTAAAAACAACAGAAATTCGAGCTTTATCATTATTTTTTAACTATAGGCAGCTTTTTTCATTATATGAACTGGCCCAAATATTAATAGGTGGAATGAAACGACATTGCATTGTTTTCATAACATTTGGTAGATTTGAACTGCGTTCAAGTAAGTGGATACATTGAATACTATTTGATTTTTTTATAGATCTAATCTGCATAAATTTAGTAGCGAAATCCCTTTTAACCATGTTAACTATACACCAGGAATAGATTACCTTAGATGTATTCTGGGCCAACGATGGCATTATATAATTATGTTATTGTGACGTCGTCAGATGAAAATCTCTATGTTTTTCATTTATATTTCTTCACCCTACGCACTTCCAAACATTATATGCTTATTTAAAATAGTTTTAAACATTTCATTTTTCTTTTGCGAAAATCTTGCCTCAATGCCCTTACTTTAAATAGGGTTAAAAGTGATATTCGGCACTGTACAACGTACATTTGAAACATCTGGTGAAAACATAGAGAATACATTTTCGATTTATCAGTTTGATTGTTCTTCTGGTATCTCTAGTCCCTCTTTTTAGGCAAGAAGAAGAGTCGATCACAATAGAAAATACATCTACGCCAATTGATTAACGAAGATGAATTATGTGTCTTATATTTGAATATCATGTGTAGGTCTCCGCTTCATATATGAGGGCTATATAAGCAGTTATGAAATGTTACTTTAGACTTCTAAACTCCCATCTTTAAAAAATTCGAAAACTCAGAACCATTGGAGTTGAAACATTTAAAATTGTACACAGGAAAAGTCCCAGTTATCTTCATGAAGTTAAAAATATTAAAACTCAACGTTATGATTTTAGATCTAAGGAAACGGCTGAAATACCGAGAGTTAAAACTACAAGATACAAGTTAAAATCATTTCTTTTCAGTGCTGCACAATTATGGAATGAGCTGCCAAACCACACAAGACAGGAAAATTCTTCAACTCAATTTTCCAATCTAATACAGAACTGGAATGGCACCTCATGCCAATGTAAGGCATGCCATTAGTGATTTGAGCATATCTTTGCTTCCCCCTTTTTTAAATACTAAAATTAGCTAGCTATGATTTTATATTTTTATCTGCATGAACAGTATTATTTAATTAGCTTATGTCATGTATGTGCTTTTAATATCCTGCTGCAATGTATGCATGTTGGTCTTAATATGTTTGTTTTGTTTACATTTTATTTACTTGTGTGTAATTTATTATAATGTCGATTTTAAAAGCTCTCTAGAGCTTGTGTTACTTTGTTTACTATGCATCGACAATAAATAAAACTTTAATTTGATTTGATTTGTTATGATACTATTTCTATGAATGGATATAAGAATTAAAATCACAATTTACTGAGCTCCGAGCAAAATTCTAAACGGAAAGTCCCTAATCGAATGGCAACATCAAAAGCTCAAACACATCAAGAGAACGTATAACGGTTCATGTAACTCTGTTTTCAAATGAATGTACAAGGGCTTTTTCTTAATCATAAACAAATAGTATGAATTGATTACACTCCAATCACACAATTAACACACAACAGCATTAAGACATTAAAAACCGAAACTATAACGGGTGTTCATAGACTAAAGAATGAATGTATTGTAAAATAAATCCAAACAATTGGCGTTACAACCTCATTTAAAAATATTTTACTTGCTAGTTTGTTTTATGTATTTATAGAATCTTATGAATATATATTATAAGGTACATTACATTTTAAAGTGTCTACTACGTTTTAAGCTTACCGTCAAAATCTTCATCGGGAATTTCCAACTGTATATCTACTTGTGTTTTTAGTTGAGCTTCTAGTCTACTGTTTTCAAAAATATTTCCAAAAAAAACATTCAAACTGCTCAGAAACACCTCTTTGTCTACGAACAATTCCTTTGATATTTTGGTCCATAGAACTAAGCTACCCTTTGTAACATAGGTAAGTTGAATGCCAGCAGTAGAAAGCTTGTTTTTAGAATTGTTCATGTTTTCAACTTCTGTATCTGATACTTTCACGTTGAGGACGAAAGCACCGTTCCAGAATGATTTAACTGTAATTATAACACTATGTGTGATGCACATTATGCAAACTGAATTGGAAGGCTTAGTACAAAGGGAATACATAATACCTTACACAATATATAGAAAAGACGATTATTAGTGAATAATGAATTTGAAGAGAAACTTACATGTTAAATATAAGAGTATTTCTAGTGGTATCCATATATACCTATTTGACTCATCAAAATGGAGACCATTTATCACGAGAGAAGTTTCGTACATATCTACATTACATATAAATATGTATGCCCATTGTTCTGGAATACTGTATGAAACGCTTTGTGTTGCATATAACTATGATTTTTAACACGCTTAACAGTACTATAGGTATAATATCCCAACTAGTGTATACTACTTAAGAAAAGGTTTAACATTTTTATATGTGAAGATACAATTATTGAAAAAAAAAACAATTTTGATAAGAAAAAAACTTTATATATATATATATCAATTTCTGTGAAATGATTTTCGATTTTTATTATTACAAGTCTATTAGGCCTTATCAAATATTCAGCTGTTTTGACATAAACATTAAAACAGTTTCTTTCAGACTTCAATAGAACACATATGTATGTTTAAAGAATTCCAAGGACACATTCAGGTATTTGACTGTACTCTTTTAAATTGTGTACTGTTGTAAATCAATATGAGGTGTCCGTTGTCATTATATGGTTTACGTGTTGTAATGAACTAAGAGAAGGAGATGTTAGCTAAAGTTAATATGAAGACTACTTAACACTAACATCGACTATGTCTACAAACATTCATAGATCTACAAACAACACCAAGCTCTCAATATAACAAATGTCATTTTGGTATGACATAGTACAACCAAATGACGTTAGATCTGGCCATGCATGTGTGGTGGGATGAAGTTAGTATATGCCATGAGAAAATTGTAATTATTGTTGTTCACCTCAATGGCATATAAAGTGCATATACACAGGAACTGACGGAACAACGTTAAATGAAATGCCGTTAATACTAACTTTCTTTATTGAGCAATAGATATTATCAACTGATATTTATCTTACCATTTTCGTCTTGGGTAACAGTTTGCTGTAAAGAAAGTGAGATGACAAAGTCAAAAGAAATTATGCACAAAAAAAAAGGTTGAAATGGCACATGCATTGGACGCACATTATACACACACAAGTTTGAACACATATACATATTTAAAGAAACTGATTGCTCTAACTATTTAACCAGAGCCGGATCTTTATATTTTTAAAGGTGACATGACTGCATTAGACGGCCTGCGCTACAGTCCTGTTTCCCAATAACATCTAACATTTTTTTCAACAAATGGATGGGGCAGGCACCCTGGTCCCACTCGTAATCCGCTTCTGATAATACAATCAAGATCAAACGTCTAGAAATTTTGTTATTATTTGATCAGGTTGACCGAGATTTCTTGTTAATAAAACAGAGATAAACAAGAATGTCATCAATCGTATATTATATTATTTCAAATTACCTGCATGCATACAATTGTAATGGCACACCCAATATACAGATATATGATATTATGGAAAGCTAACGGAGTCAAAATTCTTAATGCGTAAGTTGTCAATGTGTAAATTGTCAATGTTTAAATTATCAATGTGTAAATTGTCAATATGTAAATTATCAATGTGTAAATTGTCAATGCGTAAATCGTCAATTGGTAAATTGTCAATTTGTAACTTGTAACTGTGTAATGTAAAAAATTTAATTCGTAAATAATTAATTTGTAACTTGTATTTTGGTAATTTCAAAATTCTTAATTCGTAAATTGTCAATTTGCGATTTGTATCCTTGTCATTTCAAAATTCTTAATTCGTAAATTTTCAATTTGAAACATGTAGACTGATACCGCTATGACAAAATACAAAAAAGTCAAACAGGAACAATTTAACAGAGTATAAAAACATCTATCTACAAACACATTCATTGATTTGTGTGTCTGTATATTATAGTAGGGGCATCGCTTGCCAAGTGGTATAAGTAAGTTACTACTGTAGTCACTAGCTAGTCAACACTGACGGGTGCACTTAATATAAAACTCCATCCATTTCTGACTAGGATTGCCAGTTTTCCGATCGAAGGACGGTGATTTTCTTTGTGCATTACGGTTTTATCCAGCAATAAAAACTGGAACCACGAAATAGTACAAATATCATGTTTAACAGTGGCGTAAAATCACACCAAAATCAAATCACAATTAAAGTACATAACAATAGACCAAAACCTAGGCTTTACTGCTTTGAAAAAAAAACGAAAAAAAAGATGAACACTGAAGCAGTGAAGAATTATATTATTCAAACTTATACCAGGAAATCTATGGATTATAGTATAAATAAAAAAAAAGATATGGTATGATTGCCAATGAGACAATAACATTAACGGTACCAATTTTTCTGCACCACAAAAAACCAAATTGCTAAGAAATTAACAACTTTAGGTCACCGTTTCACTTATGATGTAAATTGAATATTCGATTCAAACCAGTTCCTATATCCAAACCTGTAGAAGCCCACAAAAATTGTAGTTTATTATTTCGATTGGTCAATTTATCAGTATGATCAGAGTATGTTTATATTTTGCATTTTTAGAAATTACTATGCAAACGATGTTTTGGGCCACTCTATCTGTTTAGGCTGCGAAATGTCGGAGGTGCTGAGAACTTCTATTTTGTCAAAGGGTAATACTATAGCAACGGATATTGTCATTGACATTGCCCGATATTAAAAGACATAGTTTATGATCTTCAGAAAAATTTGAAAATAGCCATGAATCGGTGCACGTTTCAAATTGTTAATAGGGTGGAATAATAAAACCGATAGATAATAATTTTATATAGAATATACACAGCCAGTAAATGTTATGTTGAAAATGAAGCTACACAATTTGTTGAACTGACTATGTTATTGTAGGCTTTTCATGAAGAACTAAACAACAACATTTTTATTTATAATTCAACAAACCTTTCTGCATGATGTTCTATGCTTTAGATACTTCTTTAAAGAATCAGATACATTTTCACACTTTCCACACGTTAAAGCATCTTTTGTCATGTCTGTATCAAAATCTGAAAAACAATCTTGTTCTTTTATTCCTTTTGTTCATCAGTTCGTTAGTTAGTGCATTAACAAGAAACGTAATTGAAATAATAAAACATGGATATGTAGTGTAAATGGTCCTATTACACGAGAATGAATTTATAAATTTGTATTTTAGAGAAATAATTTCTGGGTTGTTTTTAGAACATACTGCAAGTAAAATATATTTTGCGAATATCTTTTTCATTATTATTATTAATGCGAATGGAAGCTTTTGAAGAGCAATATTAAAATGCAAATGATGAATCGAAACACTCAACAAGCAAAACGGATTCAAATACCCCACACTTTACCATATATATAGTCTTTACTTCTAAGGTTCAACCTCTATTGTGCCGTTTTGTTTCTAAATTATTTAAACATAATTTCAATTCGAGATTACGGATAAAAAAAATCGCGATTACTGCTTAAAATCGTTATCATAAAAACATTTGTGTTTTACGTTACCATGGATTAAATTGATGATAACGAAGTTCTTCATCATGAACGAATGACTTCATTTTATATTTTAAACCTTTGGATAAAGCTATTCTTGTTAAATTAAAAAAAAAGAATTTAATCTGTTATCCCTTATAAAAAAACTGGTAACCTGGTTCCAATCATTTATTTATTCTCTTTAAATGAAGAAAAAGTTGAGGTATACACTGTTTTTGAAGGATAAATTCATTGTATGGTGCATATTGCTGTGAGTTTGTTTATTCTACATTTGCTAGAAGGAATAGGATGCTAAGTAGATTTAGCAAGAAATGTGTAACCCCACCGTATGTTTGCGCCTATCCCAAGTCAGAAATAATTTGTCTTTGTTGGTTTTCTTAGTGTTTTTTTTATTTTGATTTCATTTATATTTTTATCAATATCAACTTTATTAAGTAACAAAAAAGAAAAAGACACTAAGCAAAATATTAAGATTATTCCTATGTTTCACTTGTCATACGTATATTAATGGAAACTATTGTAAGGAAACATATTTGTGTAAATAACTTACTGTTTCCATCATATCTGGTAGTCCCCTGCTGTATGAAACGCAAGTAATATATGTGTCAATATAAAAAGTATAATTCAATGTGACTGTTAGATATTTATTGCAATAGAATACATAAAATAATACTGACTGACCATCTATCATTATAGCAAGGATCACACATATGAACACCAAAAAATGTAAATGATTGATATGGTATGTTTCACTCAGAGGTATTATGTATATTTCCTGATTAACTTTGAATTTAAAATGAAAGATACAAGGTAAATAATGAAATCAGTGGTAAAAAAGAGAGACAAAAGATACCAGAGGCACAGTCAAACTCATAAATCGAAAAACGCCATGGCTAAAAATGAAAAAGACAAACAGAAAAACAATAGTACACATGACACAACATAGAGACCTAAAGAATAAACAACACAAACCCCAGCAAAAACTGGTGTGATCTCAGGTGCTCCGGAAGGGTAAGCAGATCCTGCTCCACATGTGGCACCCGTCGTGTTGCTTGTAAGATAACAAATCCGGTAGATAGTCTAATTCGGTAGGTCACATTCATGAATGGGAAGGGGATTGTAGTTACGACGTAAGGAACATATCCGATATCATTTGTAAAACGGTTATTCTATAACGGTCAGCAAACTCGTGATAGCGTCCGTAAAATTTACGAAGTAATGATTTCAACTTCACCATTTGGAACTCTTGACTTTGGTAACCCGCATTAACATACATGTAGTAACATCAAAAAAAGAAAAATGTATCTTTCACGTTTTAAAATTCATCCCATAACTATGTAATCACGTAATGTCATTGCATAAAATTAAGAGGTTCTGTTAGATATAACATGTATAACACAAGGGTTAAAACACTATTTTCTACGAAAGGAAATGCGTATACCAAGTCAGGAATATGACAGTGGTTTGGCATTTATTAAATGTGTTTGAGATTTTGATTTTGCCATTTTATAAAGAATGGGCGTTTTGAATTTCCCTTGAATTTCGGTACTTTGATCATTTTACTTTTTCTCCCTAAAAAGTAACTATGATTTCAAGTACGCATTCAACTTGATACGGACGAAATGTTGACATGTTATTTAAATATAAGATTGTCGTTGGATAATGCAATGTAGAAGCGGCGGGATGTATTTAAAGGTATTCTTATTCATAAATCGATGATAAAATGCCATCCCCTTGTCAAATTCAAACTAAATCTTGTTGGACACTGAAATCATCGAGATATTCCTGATTTCATTTATCTTTGAAAAGCTTGAGGTACATGCCCAACTACTGTTAATGAAGGTATGTTCGAGAACTTACAATTTAAGTCCCTACAATAATGCAAACTTATACAAACATCCTAGCAGACACTCAACATTGATATAACGTAAAAAAAAACAATGTTGTTTCTCAAGGTTCAACAAATGTCAATTGTTTATGTTTGATTTTGAAAATTTGAATTAACGTTGAAATTTCAACGGTTACGTTTTAACATCCATTCAACGTTGAATTGTAGTTGAAAGTATATGAACAATTCAATTGATACGTTACTCTAGAGCTAGCTCAAAGTACGTTGATTTTGTTGAACATGGAATACTGCTTTCTCAAAAGTTGCTAAGACAGGGCTATAAACCAATCAAATAAAAGTCATTACTCAAGAAATTTTCGGTCGCCATCATGAGCTGATTGGCCATTATGACAAAAGTGTGTCAGAATCATATCTGTTATTCTTCCTCAGTCATAATAACCTTCCATCATTATCGAACTGAACAAAGAAATAACACGACGGGTGCCGTATACAGTGCAGGAAATGCTTACCCTACCGGAGCACCTGATTTCACTCCCGCTTTTTAGTGGAGTTCGTGTTGTTTCTTATCTATTATTTATAACTGTTGATGTAAATGTCTTTTGGTTTTATGAGTCTTTGTTTACTCCTTGGATTTGATTATTATTGTCTTACAAAGCTGCATTAGCATTCAGACCAGCTTTCAAAATGTAATAAACTGTTGTTATTGATGGTCGACAGGAAACTGGAATGCGCAGGGTTTTTAATGTCTAGGGTTTTCCCCAAAAACACATTTGATCCAAATAAATGCATTTAAGCTCCATCATTTTAGTTTTTTTTCTATTTGTAGTTATTCGTTTTCTCACTTGCTAATTATATGTGATTCAATTGATTGATTACATTGTTCGCATATACGATTATGATGAATACATTTATTTATTCCTTCTTCAGGAAACAACTTATACATAAAACCATATTAAATAAAATAAATAATGTCTCAATTTTTTCTCAATTTAAACTGTTTTTTTTTTGGTTATGTAATTTAGTCATCAAAATCAGGTCAATAACACACATGAATGACACAGTGCAACCTCAAGTTGAACCTATATTCAGAGTCCATGTAAATGGAATATATAGTATGTGGAAATGTATTTGTAGTTCAATTTTTCATTACCTATTACATGTATCAAACTAATACTTTTGATAGAATGTGTTAGCTGTATTCTTATTTGATTTTATTGACAAAAATAAATAATTAAAGGTTATTTGCTTAATCATGTTTCAAATTCATAGTACACTTTAACAAAGGTTTAAAGGGACTAACATGGGTTTGAGCCTTTCTTGTACATCACTCACTACCTATAAACATGCAAATTTGGACAATTTTCAGTGTATTAAAGTGAGATCTAACATGTTTCAGCTATGTTATCGCTTTTGCGATGACAAACTGCAAGGAATCAATACATTCATGAATGAGCATGCAATGATGCATTGAAACACACTTGACCAAGGTGACAATTACATTTCTACATATGCGAGAAGTGTTAAGAAACACTCCATGCAGCATTGTTATCAGCAGGTAACCTTAAAAAGGGAGACAAACAACCTTTCCTTGAAAATCAGCATGGTCCAATAACATTCTATGTGAACCTCTGGTAATAAAATGTCCAATGTTTAAGAGTCAAATGGTGCAGAAAATAAATTCTTAATAATGGCGTCAAAAAAGTCACACATCAAGTTGTCTGTTTTCCTTATGAAGGCAAACTTGTTGTTTTTCAACAGACATGTTCACCATAAGCCGATAACAAAACCGATACCAAAACCACAAATAGTAGTGAGATAAATGGTAAATGTTGTTTACTTTGATTAACTCAACCTGTTGGAAATTTGAATACACTAGATGGAGTATAACTTCAATTAATAGATTCCGATGAATCAACCAAAAAAGCAAAGTTAAAATCAACGATAATTAGATACACTAATGCAAGTAATATACAATTTAACCTTGGTGCACATTAATCATGAAGAAGGTTTCGTTACAGGCAAAGAGCTGCATATAGTTCTACAAAAGGTGTAATATCGTTCCGACTATGTTTATAAAGAGAACCTTTTATTCAATAAATGTTCTTTTTATAATGGAATGTTCTACGTAAACTCTTCTTGCACGAATCTTTTTATTGACAAATTTACATTGATCGCGGATTATTGCATTTTTATTGCATACATGCCTTACAGTATATGATGTTGCAGTAGAATGTTCAGATGGATACTTGGTATGGCCAAGTGAGTAATTATCATGTTGATACGGTAATATATCATGTGGACCGATCGCATCTATATTAAAATGAATTGGGCTCTGAGTCTTTTCCACATCCAATGAATTGGGAAACTATTCAAAATAATAGTAGCAGTCTCTGTATTTCCATTTGCCTTTTTTTTTAATTTATGAAAGCCTTTTCTTATTTATTTATTTTGGGAATGTTTCATTGTTGTGGTTCACGTTAGTGAGGCTAACAGCAGCAAACAAAACATTATTTTTTATCTCTGAAACCCAAATAAACATATATATTTAGTTTTCTTTGTCTCAATATTATTTGAAAATCGCATATATTATATACGATAAATTTAAACATTACTGCACATCACATTTTATATACTTTTTAATATAGCTTTATTAACATTTATATGAATATATCCAACACTTGTTACATAATCAAACAGTCCTTGTTTGATTGCAAACAGTCAAGCAAACCTTTTAACATGTTTAACACAATTATATATCGAGCGCCTCAGGTTAAATGCTTATCTCAACAAGAATATGGTAATGGTAGCAAAACGTTCAAAATTACTTCGATGGTTAGAACATTTGCTAAAGGTAACGTATGTTTATACGTGACATTTGATTATTAATTATGAATTAATTCCTACTGAAAATAATCTAAATGTTTTCGTAATTCTGATGATTTCATTTTTATTATGCCCATCTTACGGGCATTGTAGAATCACACCGGTAATTATAGTTTTAACGATATTGACCTACTGTAGATCTGTATGCATTTCGTTCCCTTCGACGAAATTTGATTCATGGTAAATGTACATCATAAATAGAAATGGTATCCCGATCATAATTGATATTACTTACATTAGGGTATTTGATAATCGTTAGATTTATCTTTACTTTTTTGATAGATTCATATTAATTGCTGAATTAAAGCAACACTTCATCTAGTGTATTCAACATGTTCAAGCTTCAAACTATATAATATTAATGTGATAAAAGGGTTGAACTAATTAAACATTATAAACATTTCACATTTACATCACTACTTATTTTGGGTTTCGGAATCGGTTTCGGTATCGGTATCGTCTTATGCATTGTTACGGTGAACATGTCTAATACAAAGCAACTGTCCTTTTTCGTGCCGAAATGCCAACTTTAGCTGGCACTTATAGTAGAAGCATTGTTTAAAAATATAAAAAAATAACTCTCTCTACATGACCAATCTGAAAAGTTTCATCCCTCTCGTTAATTCTCGTACGATTATTTTTTTAATGGCTGTCGAGTTTATCGTTTCAACGCGATCTTGAAAAAAAAACGAAACAAAACGAAACAATTTTGATGTTAAGTATGACATGATAATTTATTTTTTAACACAGGTACCTCATTTAAAAGTCACAATATCATAATTAATGATCACATTTATAGTGAAAAAGTTCCGTCTGGCCATAGGAACAAAATTCATAAATGGAAACTTGAGTGGTCTTTAGTCAGAGTGTTACATTTAAGTAAAATTGTATGCTCACATATTGTCCAAAATTTGTTTTTTAATGGGAAGATGAAGTTATGATAACCCATGAAAATACCATGACTTTTATACAGGGCATGTTACTTGGAAGTTTGACATTACAAAAATAACAAAATATTTAAATCCATAATCTTCTAACAATTGGCAAACTCTTAAAAACTGTTATCATGAATTATGACACTGTCATATATCTACCTTATACAGTCCAAGGAGATGGAAACTTTTTTTTCTAAGTTTCTTAACTTCTCTAAGTTTAATCAGCCTTGAATCTGAGTGATACATTAGGTATATTGTATGCATCAATATTTTCCAAAATTGGAATTCATGGGAAGATGGAGTTATGATTACCTATGATAATACCAAGACTTTTGATATGTATATCCAGAGCTTGTCACTCGGAAGTATGTTGGCTACATCCTTTAAAATTCAAACTGCCGGCACATTTTCTGGATGCTATATAAATATTTGCGTCCAGCATTTGCCTGCATATTTTGTGCGTTAGTTTTAATCTGATCAAAACATATTCACTCTACCAAATACTTTTATCACCTTTTAACAAAATACGCACTTATGGATAGTTAGCAACTTCATAACTACAAAATATTTTCCTGATGAACAGAAAACCGGACCAACCAAAAAGCAATAAAATGCTTCTCCTAGCGCAGCCTGATACGACCACAGATATGGTTTAGTATATACAAAAAAAAAACAATTAATTTTGGACTCTACAAACTTTAATATAGACTAATTTCAAAACATGTATCAGAGATTCTTTTCTAGCTTCTCTTATGAGAAAGCGGTTACTTTTTTATCATTATTTGTATGTTTCGTCTAAATAGGAGTTGTGACACTTTTGAAGTGACTAAAATTAAACAAATACTTCTCTATAAACAAACAAAGACGACAACTTGGAATAGCAGTATCCATGCCAGACTGATTGTGAATAAAAACTCATATCGGAATAGCATGGACGATATGTTAGTTATATGTCCTTGTAAACAGTAAGGAAAGCTATTAATATTTCTGCAGATTTTTATCAGGTTCTTGATATATTTTCTGTACAAAATCAGTGAATTGTTATAAAAGGCTAAACAGACTTTTAATAACTGAAAGTTTGAAACAATGACAAGTCTTGCATTCACCAAATAATTCATACGTTTCTGTATGAGCATGTAAAAGCATGAGCTATTCTATGACTTGAAAGGAAAGTAAATCCTTTTGCGGTGTACTCGCGAATGTCAATTGTAAACTATCCCAATAATATTTTTTGTATCATGATCAGTCCACTGATGCTGACATTATCAGAGGTATACATTAAAGGGAAAATGCACAAATTACACATAGATTTACTCACCCTGTTTGGTGAATATCTTCTGTCATATCAGAATTTGTTGCATTAATATATAAATGAAAAATAATCAATGTAAAATATTTTGGGGAAAAACCTCAAAATTAATGAAAAAAAGGCTCAAAAAGTGTTTGTAAATATTGGAAAATTTGATCTTGAAGGAAAAAAATTGAGTCCCTACATAAAAAGAGGAAATCCCTAACCCCCCCCCCCCCCCCCCCCCTTTAAACAAAAAATTTTAAAAAAAACATGGTAAGCGAATTCTCAATCTCAGCCTTCCGTTCGTGACATGGAACCTAGTGATACAATTTCAGAAAGATCCATTACACATAACATGCATAACATGTTGTCTAGAAACTACAAACATGCTTGTGTTTGGCCCTTGACTCCTAAACTGTTAGTAGCATAATCCCTACAATCAATTCCATTCCTCCTTTTGTGCATCGAACCTTCTGGTACAGTTTCATAGAGATCCATTCACTTAAACTAAAGTTATTGTGCGGAACCCAAATGTGTCTTCTTACAACAACAACGACATGATAGCATTATAAAAAAGCAAATTTTTGACATGTTCCCCTATTCCATTCTCAATTTTATTTTGCCGTAATACAAAAACTTGAAAGTAAGTGTACCACAAATCGATATGCTAAAATACCAAAATGCATAAACATTGAGTAAATATTTGTTATCAAATGTTGATAATGTAACATTGTTTCAACGTTTGATTCCAGTAGCTGCTAGAATTTGAATACTATAGACATCACTCTTTTTAAGCACTAAACTATATTTAACTATATTTATACAACATAATTTCTATTTCAGAAATAAATATTTAGTGTTTTTTAGAAAGAACATAATACACTTCAAAATACTCATTAAGGAACGTAATATTATATCAATTCAATTGAAACAAATGGTTGAGAATGGTTTAGCTAAAATCATGAGTGTTAAATTGTTGTAATGTTGCAATGAGGTATTTTTCAATGGCAAATTAGAGATTACCAGTATATAGGGAAAAATGCCACTCTCTGCGTTCTGCCTTTTTTCATTGCTTTTAAGACTTCATACATAAGTTTTATACAAATATGAAAAGAACCTGCAATTAAATCTTTAGTAAACTTCATTTCACGCTTAAGAGTGACATCATTTCACTGAACATATTAAGTTTTGATGACAATGCATCTAAATAAAGTATAGTCAGCGATATGTGTCTAAATGTAGATGCATCTTATCATCAGTGTCTTTGCTAATGTCATGCCAGTAGTAAACAGGAACCTGTAAACCTTCCACAGCATGTGAGTTAACACCCAATTTTTTGTTCGAATGAGGTCTTTTGTATAATTTTGTGTAATTTTTTGTTGTTTTTGTTGGTGTTTGATTATTTGTTTTCTTTTTTGCAATTACGTTATTTGTGTTAATGAATTTTAGATAGATCCCGGCTTTCGCGTTTCAATTATGTCTTCTAGTTTTATCTTTACACACTTAATCAAATTGTTGTCATTTTGTTTTGAATTTGTGTTCACCAACCTGTCTGCATGTATTTTTGTGGTTCTGATATTTTTTAGTTGAAAAAGACTCATGTCCACACTTCCAACATTTCAGTTTATCTTTTACATAATAATCTGAAAATAAATTAAACATATGTTAAGTATATGTGAACATTTAATTAGTTCCATCTTTTAAGATTAAAGTTATATCGTTTATAAAATTTTGAAATAGTTTAACAAAGCACTCAATGTCTTGTACTTGCAAAAGTTTGAAATAACGCTATGCACTATTTAACCTTAGTTTCTATAAGACTAAGACAAGACCAATGGAAAACACCACTATCAATTAAAATCGTTTGCAAAGAGAAAACAATTAAGAAAAAGTCAGAACTGTCTATCAAGTTCTTAGTATTTTATTATTTTCATAACAATTCATCAATCCCACCTGCATACAACGGTTGAATAAATATATTACCAACAGCTTAGATCGCGAACCTGTTTTGTTTTTACTTTTGACGTTATTCAGCTTTTGTGCATCAATTCCAACGAGAGAGGTACAGTGGAGATCACTTCTAACCTCTCATTAAATCTGTCAGAATCTGTCAGGAGAACTGTTCTAGGACAGTACGTAGAACTGTCAGCCTGACACCTTTTAGTCAGTTCTAGGTTAGAACTGTTCTAGCTAGAACTGATTTGGTTAGTTCTTCCTAGAACTGATTTGGACAGTTCTACCTAGAAGTGATCCTGACAGTTCTACCCTAGAACAGTTTTAGACAGTTCTACCTAGAACTGACCAAATCTTTGGTCAGTTCTACTTCTAGAACAGTTCTGCTGTTAGAATTGATTACAAATTCTACGGCCAGAATTGATTTATAAATTCTACGGCTAGAATTGATTTATAAATTCTACGGCTAGAATTGATTTATAAATTCTACGGTTAGAATTGATTTATAAATCCTACAGCTAAAATTGATTTATAAATTCTACAGCTAGAATTGATTTCTTTTAAATTTAAGAACTCTTTGTCTAAATATAAAAGCTTCGGCAAAATAGCGATTAATATTATAAAGAGTTTTGCTATTTTGCCGGTTTTAACTCCGCCATATTCTGCATGTGTGTGACTGTTCCAAGTCAGGAGCCTGTTATTCAGTGATTTTCTTTTGTTGATGTGTTACATAAATTATTTGTTTTTCTTTCATTTTTTGAACATAAATTAAGCCGTTAATATTGGAGGGGGGGGGGGGCATTATATTTCATTTATTTTACATTTGTCATTCGGGGAGTCAGGATGACTCGTTTTACATAACAAAATTATCTGACCTTAATGTAATACGTTATTCCGGCCCAAACCACCAGGGACGGATCCAGCAGTTTAAAAAAAAGGGGGGGGGGGTCCAACTAAAATTTATTGTCCTCATTCCTTATTTGCTCTTTCGTTCTGCAAATCTATATAGCTGTACAGTAATTCAGTTATAATTTTAGGTCAAGAGGGACTGTAATATATACAAGTTATAGCAATATTGGAAAACAATGACCTCAAACTTTTGTTCGCAGGAATTTATAGTGCCAGCATATCCTCTTTTTATTCATAGTATTGAATCGTAAACAAATACTAGTAGTTTTCATACTTCAGACTGAGTCGTGTAATAAAATCTTTTGACCGCATCAATCTTAACTGACCGTATTTGCTCTTTCTTTCTGCAAATCTATATAGCTGTACAGCAATTCAGTTATAATTTTAGGCCAAGAGGGAATGTAATATACAAGTTACAGCAATATTGGAAAACAATGACCTAAAAATTTTGTTCGCATGAATTTATAGTGCCAGCATGTCCTCTTTTTATTCAAAGTATTGAATCCTAAACAAATATCAGTAGTTTTCATACTTCAGACTGAGTTGTGTAATAAAATCTTTTGACCGCATCAATCTAAACTAACCTTATTTGCTCTTTCTTCCTGCAAATCTATATAGCTGTACAGTAATTCAGTTATAATTTTAGGTCAAGAGGGACTGTAATATATACAAGTTATAGCAATATTGGATAACAATGACCTCAAAATTTTGTTCGCATGAATTTATAGTGCCAGCATGTCCTCTTTTTATTCAAAGTATTAAATCGTAAACAAATATCAGTAGTTTTCATACTTCAGACTGAGTCGTGTAATAAAATCTTTTGACCGAATCAATCTTAACTGACCGTATTTGCTCTTTCTTTCTGCAAATCTATATAGCTGTACAGCAATTCAGTTATAATTTTAGGTCAAGAGGGACTGTAATATACAAGTTGCAGCAATATTGGAAAACAATGACCTCAAAATTTTGTTCACATGAATTTATAGTGCCAGTATTTCCTCTTTTTATTCAAAGTATTGAATCGTAAACAAATATCAGTAGTTTTCATAAATCAGACTGAGTTGTATAATAAAATCTTTTGACCGCATCAACCAAAACTGACCATATTTGCTTTTTTTTATGTGAGTCTATATAGTTGCACAGTACTTAAGTTATATATTTTTTTACTGTAGTATATATAAATAACTGCAATATTGGAAATTGAACAAACATCAGTAGTTTTCATACCTCAGACTGACTCATGTAACAAAAATATGTGTCTGCATCAATCAAAACTGACCATATTTGACAGCATCAACCAAATCTGACCATATATGACTGCATCAGCCAAAACTGATCATTTTGCTTTTTTTAATGTAAAAATGTGCGAAGCGGGTTTTTTAATAGTGTGCACCACATTTTGTATGTTATTTCGAATAGACAGAAAAAAATGATAAGTCATTTCTTATAATTTAATTCTAAATTCCATTTTAAACCTTGCCAAACCATGAAAAAACGTTGATGACATTACGGCACATGCCTAACTTATGTCTATGGGCGCTGATAACACAATAACGACAGAAGACCCGTTACATCCAAACTTAAATTATTAAATAATGAACCGTCACAAAAAGTGACTTTTTAAGTCAGTAGTTCATGATGTTTTTTTTTTTTAAACAAAACTATTTAACGGCATCATCCAACACTCACATCACATATACTTTATTTCAAAATGAAAAGTACATGTATGAGAAGTTCTCTTCTTGGAAAGGTATACTGATTTTACTGTTAATATAATTTGAAGAAGGAAAATGATTGGTTTTGTTTGTAGCCATACGTCCAGTGGCAAATATTTCATTCATGTTCATATCGAGTATATTTTTCTGACGTTCCAGACTCCCAGATATTATTCATTATCGTTATGGATAAGTTTGGCAACAAGATAAGGCAAATCTGAGACCTCAGTGCAAATGTACATAGTTTTCTTGCGTTTAACAACACTGTGTTCATTACTATGATATCCCATAATTCATCCACTGTACAATTTTCGTTTGAACATTTGTCAAAACAGAATCTTAAATCATGAATGTAAATCCAAGGCAAACAAGGTAAATTAAGATTAAATTTACTTGAATTAAATGCAGAGCTATATTTACGAAGAGACTGTTAAAAACGGGGACCGAAGAAACGTAAACAATGATGTTTCATTTGCAATCTCATAAAAATATTTCTCCGATGAGTTGGATAACCTCCTATCCACTTCGATATTTGTACATGTAACTTTTGATCAGTAAAAAATATAGAAACATCTGCTATTATATATAGTAAAGTAATTGGAACTGATTTTTTCTTCTAACTTTCTTAATTGCCCTTTCTGCAGTGACGTCATTTAGAACTGTTCTACAGTCCTGACTGATTTAGTCAGTTCTGCTGACAGTTCTACGGTTAGAACTGATTTGGTCAGTTCTACCTAGAACTGATCCTGACAGTTCTACCCTAGAACTGATCCTGACAGTTCTACCTAGAACTGATCCTGACAGTTCTACCTAGAACAGTTCAAGGGTAGAACTGTTCTAGCTAGAACTGTTCTAGGACAGGTTAGAACAGTTCTATGACAGAATATTCTGACAGTTCTAATGAGAGGTTAGAAGTGATCTCCACTGTATCTCGGACGACTAATATGTTATGGAATGACATTCTTGCATTGTAATGTAAAAATAAAACAGCAGTACCATATTAGTGCTTGTCTTATTTCCTATGAGGTTAAAAGTTGTATACCCGTTTTTTTCTACAGAACTTTATGTGGATATTGACTGAGACAAAATACATCAAGTTGCCTTTGAATTGTATTTGAAAATCTTGTTAATCATCATATATAGCTTATGGAACACCATACACGGCTTGATGAAGACAGTAACCAATATGTTTTTTGCTCAATTCAAAATAGCTGTAAGGACAACCAAATGGCAAAGTTGATATATATATATGTTAGATAATACTTCGTGTGTCATGAATATTTATAGCCCAAGTCTTAGCCGAAGGTTTTAAAAAATCATAAAACGTGACCATGTGTTATCTGACCCTGTAAAGAACATATTCAGACCTTCGAGTGACATAACAGAATTAGCCTCTTATTGTAATAATCAAATTTTAATGTTAGCTCACTTTAAATGTTAACAGGTTTGGTAGCATGGATGTAAATCATTAATGGTAATTTCTATGAATAGAATGCAAGTGCAATAATATAGTTTTGTTGTATGAATTATTCAAAAATTGATATGTATTCTGCATCAGGTACAATTTAATCTTATGTATCTAGAAATCGGCATTTATAAACGCTCATAATGTTACATAAATCAACTTTTTCCATCATTGTATTATTTTTGATAAACTAATAAAGAAACTTTATCAATGAATTTTAATTCACATTTTTGCTCAATGTGTTGAGGTTCTTTTCTTGAATTTCTTTTACTTTTTTATCAATAGTCATTTATTCTAAAAACATTGACTTGAAGGTCTCGTATAAAAATTATATTAAATACTTCTTGTATTGTATCCACACCTTTGAATCTTTGTAATTTCTTTTTATATATGAATCATTAGAAAAAAATTACCATGCATGTTAAAAAAATTTACCTAAAATGTTTAGTTTTATAATTATCTAATTGCATTTATAATAAGACAAACAGAACGATTTTGTTTTGTTCTCTTCTTTTTGAAATTATAGAATTTCTACACTTCATTATGGCAGTTTTTAAGAGTTCACTTTCATAACTAATCTACAATGAAAAATAATTTACTATGGAAAAAAAAGGTTGACCGGGTAAAGTTTCATTAAGATATTGAATAGCTAGTTACCGTAATATACGCACCGGGTAAATAAATGGTAAACTTAGAATAATTCAACATGTCAAAATAGATAAATACTGTGTGTAACCCTTTTATTTCGTTGCTATAGCTTACTAGTATGCCAGGAAAGTCTTTCAACTAGACGAGACATCAACCAATAAGTTATCAATGAAACTATGCTTATAATCGAGCACCAAAGAACGAATTAGATATAAATATAAAGGCATGCATTTAAGTTGTTATACGTGTGGTCAGTATAAAATCAAGGTTATATTTAATGATTAAAACAAAATTGTTCCGATGATAAAATGCGGCACCAGAAATGATAATGTTTTAAATTCCGAGTAAACGAATTAAAGTGTATTGAGTGTGCATGCAACAAAATATTGCTCTACACTTTCTCTTTCGTTTCTCATTGACAAATGCTATAAAACAGACCTATTAATGTAACACAAACCATGGCAGGTTTTTCATGTTAACGATTTTTTTTCTTTCTTATTCTTTTTTCTTTTTAAATATGTAATAAAATCAGAACCAACTGACGAATGCACATTGGATTTATTTGAAAATCAAATTGATTTGAAAAATATAAACAATGAGAGAACTATCTACTAAAAGTTCAAATGAGGTGAATGTAATAATAGTTAATAATGTGTCGGAAAAAAAACGTAACCGACAAAATTACAGGTGATCGCAGGTGCTCAGGAAAGGTACGCAGATCCTGTTTCACATTTGCTACCCGTCTTGTTGCTCACTTTATCACAAACCCGGTATTAAGTCTAATTCAGTATGTCACATTCGGGAAAGGGGATACGATTGAAGATACGACATAAGAGACATGTCCACAATCCTTTGTGAAAAGATATTCCAACTCTTTACGGCGTCCTTTTCCAATATCAAATTTTGGTGTATAAGCTTCCACTTGAGCAGTTATTAATTTCCGTGAGAAAATCTGATTTCGAAAGACATCTGCAAAACATTTTCGACAGCTAATTGCCATCCTTGGATATTATAAGGAAATGATGTTTCCCGCTTTTATTCTTATCAATACTTTAATGCATATAGTATAAAAGTCAATTTTTGTGTACCCTGCCAGTGATAGCAACTAACAGTAACGAATCAACATGTATAACGTGTCATACGCAGGGCGTAGTCACAAATCATGTACATGCTGCCAATATGCTAGTACTTTCGGACCTATTCAACTTATCAGTCATATCTGTATCGTGTGCACAGCGAGTTATACGGATGCTTAGGGCGTACGAGAGGCGTACATACGCGTTTATCGGGTGTTTAAATAACATAGTTTGGCGTATATCTGGCGTTTGTATAACGTGGGTGAAATGCACGCTACGAAGAAATTAAGGAATTTGAGACGCGCCCCTGTTGTTCTTGAGCTTATCTTTTTGTGTTGATCTGTAAAGTATAGGACCTTAGAATGAATGTGTAAAAACTATGGAGTTATTGTATGTATTCAAAGTATTCAATGTTCAAAGAAAATATTGTGTGCAAAAAGACACTTTTTTACCATGAAGAGCCGCATCATGAAAGGATTTTCAGGGAATGCTAACTTACGGAAAATGAATCACACTTCGTACCCCGAAAAGTTAACCACATATGTGGAATTGTCTCAGCTTCGAAACAAGCCATCATACATATACAAATTTACGATATGGGCTGAGCTACAGAAGAAAACATTACGATTACCGCCTATGGAGAAACAATTACGCATATTGCCCCATCTGCTCTTTGGTTGGTTTGTTATCTCTTTGAAATACTCCCCATTCCCAATTCAAAGTTGTTTATATTCTCTTTTTAACGTTAACAGTACTAATGTAACTGACTAGTTCGAGGCATGTGTTACTCATTTCATAGAAATTCTATGTGTTGAACTGTATGTATACCTAAGATACTTCCTTACTACTAACTAAGAACATGATTTCAATCATTCTTCACAATTAAGAAACACCTAATCCTACTATTTTATTGATCGAGATCACTTGGCTATATAATAAGCCTGGATAAGAAGAATAATGATGGAATCTAAATATATTTTAAAACAAAGCTGATTTGACAGAGAAAAACGACCAAAACAGCAAAACGGTTCACGGTAAATTCGAATTTTCTTATGGATCCGAAAAATCAACGACTAGGTCAGTATGTATATTAGTTTTAACGTACCTACTTATTAACTTATTATTGATTATCGGAGGTGTTGAACTAAATCCTGGACCTAACCACTTAGGCGAAAATTCTGATAGTACCGTTAGTGGAAACTCGTTTGATCTCACCTCACTCTTTGAAAATGACATATCTTATATTCATGACATATCTTATATTCATTTAAACGTCCAAACCTTAGTCCCTAAGCTAAATAAATTATCAATAGAATATACTGAATATGATTTAATGTCATTTACTGAGAGCTGGCTTAATCCATCTGTAAATGATACCGACATTTCAATTCCATTATATAATTGTTTCGTAATGATAGAACAAATCGCGTCGGCGGTGGCGTGGTAGTGTATATAAAAAAAAATATTAACTGCGTCCATACACCCGACTTGCAGATAGGTAGTTTAGAATACGTCTGGTTATAATTAAAATCAAAAAACAAATCCTATTTATATGGAACATTTTACATACCCCCAAATAGTTCACAACAAACATGGGAACATTTTTATCATTCAGTTGACCTAGCTATTTTTGCTTATAAAGACATAATCCTTACACGTCAGGCGATTTTAATATAAACCAAAAATAATAAAAATCCCAATGACAAAATTACAAACTTAATTGCTCAATATAATCTTAATCAATTAATTGAAGAAAACACTTTTTTTACTGAATACAGCTCGTCAATTTTAGATTTAGTAATTGTAAGCAATCCAAAAAGTATTCTTTACACCGATGTCGGTCCACCTCTACTTGAATAAACGCGTTATCATTTGCCAGTTATAGATATTATTAATTGTATTAAAAAGAATGATCATCCCATTAGGCGAAAAATTTACCTGTACGACCGTGGTGATTATGAATCATTTAGACAGCGCTTTTCGGACATAAATTGGGACTCTTTGTTCGTCGCAGATGATGTTGAAAAAAAAACTACCATAAACATAACTAAAGTTATTCTCGAAATCGCAGAGCAAGTAATCCAAAACCGATTTAAATGTAAAAAAAGGCGACCCCCCTCCCCATGGGTAACTACAATGCTGAAAAAATTATAAATAAAAAAATAGATCCAATAAGAAAGCCAAACGATCGAACACACCCTATCAGTGGGAGAAATTTAGAAAAGTTAGCAATAAATGTAATACTGCTGTTGAAAACGCCAAAACAGATTACTATAAGAAATTATCTAATAAAACTATGAACGAACCCATTAATAGTAAAAACTGGTCTAAAATGGTCAAATCATTATTCGGAAGGCAACATAAAGAAATTCCTTTACTGAAAGTAATTGGCGAATTAATAGATAATCGTGAAAAAAGGCTGATAATTTTAATGTATATTTTAGTGATCAGTCGAATATCGATGATTCTAATGTCCAACTGCCAAATTTAGAAAAAAAGTTTACCTCAGAATTAACCACAGTAGAAATTACAGAAAAAAGATGTTGAGGACATATTGCTAAATTTAGACACGTCGAAAGCTATTGGGCCCGATTGCGTAAGTCCTCGGTTGTTGAAAGAAGCGAGTTATATTGTTAAACGTCCTTTTTGTTAATTATTCATTTTAACTCAAATGCGGTATAAGGTTTACAGGTTCCTGATTTACTACTGGCATCACATAAGCAAAAAAACTGATGATAAAACTAAATAGTGAGACACAGCTCTTCGTCTACTTGTAAAAAATATGTTATATTACATTTGTCTCAAAAAGAAAATTATCAATCTGAAACATTGTGAAAGTGTAACTTTGACGACGGCAGTAGCAAAATGTGCACATTTCATAATTCTATAACGTTTTGATCTACTTGTTTTTATTCCTTTTAAACCGAACGATGTTTTTTGGTGGTGTTGGTTGGAGGCAATGGGATAACCTGCAAATTGTACTTTGACCTTAATGCCTAACTTTATTGTACAGCAAGAATAATTTTCTTTGAAGATTTTCCTTAACAATTTTATTTGATGTATATTAAATGTATCAAAGGAAAATTAAAGTATTAAGTAACAATTTCAAATAAACCACCACCATGATTTTCAGAATATTTTCCGTTCGCGACCAGGTATTTATGTATTTTCGAGCGTTTTCTTTCTCTCTCTCTGTATTTAGTCTTTTTAAGTGTACAGGGCGAGTGGGATGGTAACACTGTCTCTCTTTCATTCTGATCGTTCTATATTTTTACCCTCTATTATCTATAGTACTCTATTCACAGTGTAGATACTATTCTGTACGCTATCCGGAAGTCTCGATTTTCGAAGCGAGAATTTCCAAATGGCTAACAGAACGGTTTTGTTTTGGGGCTTTTTCTCATCAGTTGTTTACTCCTATATCTATACAGTGCTTTTCACATCTTCAATGTATGTATAGCATCATAAATATGAGTAACTGTAACAAAAACATGCATTAGAAAATAAAATATACGTGTGCATCACACCAACTTCATAGGAAAAAGTAAAACCGATGGACAATTTTTCTCTCGTAGTACAAAGCAAATAATCTTTTATTGCAAATATTTGCATCAGTTTACAGTTAAATATATACTGTTTCAATATTCTTACCGTATTTAAGTAGAATGTTCGTATTTCAAATAAAAAATATGTTTTCCTTGAGGATCCCAAAATAAATTACTGTACGATCAGTCTAAAACTGACTGTATTCTAGAAGCGATTTCAGATTTTTTGTCTGTATGACCAGTCGTGATTTTGAAGAAAAAAAACAACGGCAATTTAAAGGTATATACGTGTCTATGTGATATTATGAACTGTCTATGGAACTATAAAGTGTAATTTCTTTCATCAGACAATACAAATATATTTCTGATGATTTTTGTAGACGGCAAAATAATTATATTTTTGTTCCGTCAGTCTTATTTAAAATCAAATGCCTAAAAAGTAATACATGATTCGCTTGTAGACTTTGTATTAGTGTGTCGTTGCAGTTATCTGTTTAACTATTACATTTTTAAAGACTATTTACACCGTCTGCCGTTGACCAATTGGTGATAACATACATCAAGCTTGTCTCTTTTAAAATTACAAAAGAGATATAGAGAAAGCTTTGTTTAAAAACTTTAGGTATTGAGGCAAGAATTAACGAAATTATACCCCGCCACTTCTATAGTCCATAGTTTTTGGAAAAAAATAAACCACCAAAAAACTAAATAATAGGTGCACAGGGGCATCATTTAATAAAGAATATGAGGAAGTTTTATTAATATATGGTAAGTTTTTGAAAGTTGCGTATAGTAAATGGGTACCACCTAATAAGGTAGTGGAAAAGTCCTTATCATGGAAATAGAAAACTGCTGAATTTTCGAAAAATCAAAATAAGAGGTGCACAATTGAATTAAATGATAAGGAATCTGAAAAAGATTCATCAAGTTATGACAAGTGTCTGAAGGAAGTTGTGGATACAAAATAGGTACGCCCAATATAAAGCTATGACAAAGTCCGTATTTTAGATATAGAAACATCAAAAATATGTTTACCAAAAATTCGAAATAGAAGGTCCATAAATACATTAATTGATAAAAAATGGAGCAATTTTTGAAAACTTTAACAATTGGTTTTGGAGGTCACGGTTGGAAATACCTGCCATGATGAGTGCCCCCATATAATGCAATGTTCAAGTCCGTATCTTATATAAAGAAACCCCATAAAAGATTTTTAATAAAATTCGAAATACATTCTTTTTTTTATATAAATAAGGCCGTTAATTTTCTCGTTTGAATTGTTTTACATTGTCATTTCGGGGCCTTTTATAGCTGACTTTGTGGTATTGGATTTGCTCATTGTTGAAGGCCGTACGGTGACCTATATTTGGTCCGAGTACACAGTTATCGTCCTTTGATTTTCGTTGTCCGAATAGAGTCCTTAGTGTGGACAGTGTTACTTGCTAATTTTTGTTATACCCCTTCCAAATTTATTTCTCCATGTTTTATGCCTCATATAGCAAGTTAGGGGGGGGGGGGGGGGGTGAAATGACATTGTAAAAAAATTTGGGACATAAATATTAATGTAAAGTAGTGATTAGGTCCTGCTAAAAAAGGTAAAACATTAGCACTTCGGAAGCTGTCAAAAGATTTCAAGTCCCCCTTAACATAAAATTGTCCATATTTTGAGTTAGAGCTGATGAAGTTTTCTATAATTTTGATATAATTTGTCCCAAAAGTAGTACAACACACTGTAAAAATATTATTGAGAAAATGCAGGTGGGATTTTTTTAATTTTCATTTATTGTCTAAAAGAAATGCACTACGAAATAACTGTGTACTCGGACCTAAGAAATGTCTGTGCTCTTTGGTCTCTTGTGGACGGTTGTCTTATTGGCAATCATACCGCATCTTCTTTTTTATATTATCATTCATGATACGCAATCCGAGAAAAAATAATTAATAGTTATATCAGTGACGGATTCAAGAAAAATGGGATCCGGCGGTTTGAAACCCTTTTTTAACTATCAATGCATTTGTATGGGAACATATATTTGGAATCCTCTTTTCTCCTGGATTGGACCCCCTCTCCATTTAAAAATGTCTGGAAACCCCTATGTATATTAAGTGGTTTATGAGAAGATGCGCTTACAAAACCGGCGAAACATGTTGTACCGGTCCAACGGACGAACGGAAAGACGGACTTCATTATCACTATATACCACCGCTTTACAAAGTGGTGTACAATTGAGTGTGAAAGAGACAGATCTACATCCAAAACAAAGTGAAGGAACTGTGATCAATTATAGGCTACACTGTACGGCCTCGAATGTTTGCATTTTTATTTAACAATTAAATCTGAGTGTTTGTACAATTTTAAATATAACGGAGAACATTTCTGAAACTTATATAAACAACAAACCTTCCTCTTATTTTAGCAACATTCAAACATCCTTATACTTAATGTAGTAAGTCGAGTACACCCTATCAAGCTAAAACATGTTTGATAAGTTTTCAGGACGTGAATTTATTGAAATACATTTGTGTTATTTAGAAAAATGCCACCTTCTAATGTATCGTAAATACCTTGAAATCACCACTCGAATACAGTGAAATAAAGACTGATCATACAGTTTCAAAATATACAAGCGAGACTGATCGTACAGTGAGAAATTCAAACAAGTGTAATTTTCTTGTTTCTGGCTTCAAAGATCTGGCTGAAACTTTTACCACCACTTAAAATATACTTTATTTAGTTAATTCAGTCTGGTTTTTACGTTAATTTGTACAGTAAGGGTGCAAAAAGATTGTTTTTAGGTTCACCGATTGATTTTCCTTAGTGATGCACTAGAAAATCTCTTGATTAAGGCAAAGATACGAATAACGAATGTGCTAAATTTAATTATAAACCATTTGTGAATATCGATGTCAGCTGAATTAATCATTAAGCAATGTACAGATGAACATCTCACCGTTTAATTCAGTATATCCATCAAATTTAAAATGTGATCCAAAAAGTTCTCGCTTCGAAAATCGCGACTTCCGGATAGCGTACAGAATAGTATCTACACTGTGTACTATCATTTCTTGAGTATTTTATTATTATATACAGTCAAACCTGCATAAGAGACCACCTGTATTAAGCAATAACCTGAATTATCACATATTTGTTACGAATACGTCTGGTTTTGCATATGCAAAAAAGAGCATATTGATATTGTGCCCTGATTCTATATGACGTGACGTCACTGCGTCCTTAACGACACGTTTGTGATAAAATGTTTAAGATTTTACCTTTTATCTTTCATTCAATTGTTATAATTGACCTTTTTTTCTCTTTTCTGCAGAAATTAAATATGTGATAAAAAGATTATAACATGTCTTTTCCATATTGGCCCTGGTATCATCCCTCGACCCATATCGGCCCTCGTCTAAATCCTCGATGCCGATATGGGAGTCTCGGGATGATACCAGGGCCAATATGAAAAAGGGCATGTTATAATCTATACTTATTACAAAACCATTAGTTTTAGGTCCCTCTGCAGTGCATTTCTTATTGTTTGAACCTGTATAAAAAGCCCTCCATTAAGTAGTCTCTTTAAACAGGTTTCACTGTACTATTATGTGTTTGTTGTCTTTTTATTGTTTACCCATTGCGTTGTCAGTTTATTTTCGATCTATGAGTTTGACTGTCTCTCTAGTATCTTTCGCTCCTCTTTTACTGTGCCTTTTGGAAATATTTCAAATTTGATTTACATTTAAGACATATCAACTGAATCACAGACTTTTAACGTATCACGTTTGAAATGTATACAACTGAAAGTAAGTTAAACACTGTTCTGGAGTTACCTAAGAAGCAGTAAAATATTCACGCGTATATCGAGAGTTTTTTAAACTAGTATTATGATTATATTTGAAGAAGGTAAAAAGGGGTGTCAATAACTTATATTTGATATATGTTTTTTTTTATAATATTAATATCACAATTAAAAATATCTAAACAGAATAATACCATAGCCGAAACTTTAAAATATTTTTACTAAATTGTTCTATTCCTTCCATGTCATACACTTATCATTTAGAAAATTCGTTTGGTGGTACTGAAATAAAAGTTGTGACGGCAATCATCCTTATCACACAGATCTTCAAATATACTGTCATTATGGAAATTAAGATGTAAGCTCTGCCCTATCAGTTGAAATATCATTGATGATACATTTTTTATAAGTCAAACATGTTTATCTTACCTCTTATACATTTCTAGGTATATGATTGGTTAAAAGCGTCTGCGTGGAGACCATGTATATTTCACATTAGATTAGTAGGGAGACGGGGCTTGTTTCATACACGGTTAGTAGTGGTGTTACGTCCCTTTATATTCCAAATTAAGTTAGAAGGGAGGCGGGGCTTATTTCATACACGGTTTAAACTAAACCTAACAAGTTGTTATTGTTTGCATCTGTTTTTGTTGGATCATGGAGGTAGTTTCTTAATTCTAACATTATTGAAGACTTGCTCATTTTGATAGGTCACTAGTCGTAATTTCACACGTTCAGATAGTCGGTAAGATAAATTCGTTACATAGTGTGCTAGTGACGTAATACGGCATATATGGGGTTAGTAAATTCAATATGAGTATTCGAGCTTCGCTCTCACTAGCACACTATGTAACTGATTATATGTGGTTTAGAAATTATTAAACACAATGTAGAGTATATGAATATATTTTATAATCATTTAATAAAGAAGATAACAGTTAATCTTACATGCATCTCCACCAATATCTTCCGTATTCAGATCACCTGCAAAATTAATAGAAACTGCAAATTAAATTTCTTATTCCGATGCAAACGCCATCTATCACTTACAAAACGAATCGTAATATCCGAATGCTGATAAATACATTCAAGTATTCAGTATTTACTGTTTTCAATCTTTTATCAAGTCATCAACTGTTAACGTGAAATACATGTATGCAGTTGAAATAGAAATGTGCAGTCAAATAGCTCCGCCATTTACGTTTTGTCGTTTTTATTTCATTTGATGAATGAGAATAATAGGGTTGAAAGATCTAAAGTTTTGATAAACTTATTTGAGAGAAAAATCGACCCTCTTTCACTGCAGACAGAATTGTTTTTTTTTTTTTATATATAGGCATTAAATACACCGAAGAAGATATCACTGCCATGCTGGACTTTTTAATTGACAACATATTTGTTGAATTTGGAGGTTTGGTCTTCAAACAGACTTTTGAAGACACTTTTCCAAATGGGTGCCATTTGCGCTCTTCTTGCAGATTTGTTTTGGTATTCCTATGAAGCAGAATTTATCCAAGGGCTTGTACAGAAAGGAGAAAAGAAATTAGCCCAGTCTTTTAATTTCACCTTTCGGTACATTGATGATGTACTGTCTCTTAATAATAATAGATTCAGTGATCACTTACATTCAATATATCCAAGTGAACTTGAGATTGAAGATACTACTGATACAGATGAATCTGCTTCATATTTAGAACTTTTTCTCGAAATGACTACTGATGGTAGAATAAATACCAGAATTTGTGACAAACGCGATGATTTTAACTTTCCTATAGTCAACTTTCAATTTCTGTGTAGCAACATCTCAGCGGCACCAGCATATGGAATATATGTGTCCCAATTGATACGTTACTCTAGAACTAGCTCAAAGTACGTTGCTTTTGTTGAACGGTAAATACTGCTTTCTCAAAAGTTGCTAAGACAGGGCTATGAATCAATCAAATTAAAGCCATCACTAAAGAAACTTTATGCTCGTCATAATGAGCTGATTGGTCATTATGACAAAAGTGTGTCATAAATAATATCTGATATTCTTCCTCAGTCATAATTACCTTCCATCATTACCGTACTGTACAAAGAAATAACACGTCGGGTGTCGTATACGGTGCCGGAAATGCTTACCCTTCCTGGTTTTTAATGGAGTTCGTGTTGTTTCTTTATTATTACTTATAAATATTGATGTAAATGTCTTTCGGTTTTGTGAGTTCTTGTTTACTGCTTGGTTTTGATTGTTATTGTCTTAGTTGCCGTGACAATTATTTTAATCAGTAGAATTGTGTATTTCCTTTACCTAAGATAATTCTAAAGATGAATTTGATGGCATAGATATATGTCTTAGTCAGACTTGGGGTCAATTACATTGGAATGTAATTAATTAAATTACACATTACATTGCAAAAATGATCAATTACACTAATTACACATTACACAGTTTTTGAAATGTAATTAATTAAATTACAATTACTTTACTGAAGTAATTAATTAAATTACACATTACATTTCATCATGATATTTTTTAACAATCTTTTACATGTTTATATAATGCATGTGTAAAATATTCATGTAAGCATAGTTTAAGCGTTGCATTTGATAATCATTTAATTTAGTTATTTTGATGTTTTGTCATTTAGTCTGAATCTGTCTGGTCTGAAAATAGCAATTGTAAATAATCTTTCCACAGAAGCTAATGTGCTAGATATTGCTTGATCAGAACATGGAAGTTTTATGATTAGAAGATCATCATATTGATAGGAGAGGGAATTTGTTCCTATTTACAAAAGGCATTTTGACATCTCAGATATGAACTCATTTGAATTAAACATAATATATGAATAAAGAAATTAGAAATAAATTAGAAATATTTTTTTGTTTTACTTAAAAAATATTAAAAAGTGTGCTTGTCACAATATTTAAAATAATTTTTAGTACAAACAATGTATATAATGTCTAAATATAAGCAATATTTTGCTAATTAGATAAAATATATGTAATAGTGGCATTGTCTCTGGACATTTTAATCTGATTAATTGCTGTTTGTTTTTACAGCTGTTAATTTTTATTTCTATAATCCTTTTGTGTATACTAATTTGACAAAATGATTGTATGCAGTGATTTTAAATTCTAAAACTGTCTAAGAAAGATGTTTTACAGTGACACATTTTTGTGTTTTGTTTTGTTTAACAAGCTGATTAATTAATTATCAATCTATTTAGTTAAAAGATCTTTCTTAAAAACTGAACAACACTAATATAAGATTCTCACATTTTGTAAATTATAAGACTATTCAAAAAAATCTGTAGGTCAAATAAATGATATAAAAACTTCAGAATAAATTACAGACTTCATAAACTAAAAAAGCATGTGATATCAATATTTGAAAAATACATGTACTTATAATTTTACAATTTGTATAATTAAACACCAATCCTTATCTTTAACACCAAAAAAGTACATGTAATTGAAATGTAATTCAAAAGTAATTGAACATTACATCCTTTTTTCAATGTAATTAATTAAATTACCATTACATGTAATTAAAAAAATGCTCAATTACACATTACATGCAATTACATGGAAAATTGTAATGCATTACACTTAATTACCATTACATTTTTAATTACCCCATCCCTGGTCTTAGTATTAGAATGTCAACCTTTAGTGCGGGGCGCACGGGTTCGATTCTCAGACGGGTAAAAGCAAGGATTTGAAATTCAATTCTTGCTGCTTTTCAACTTTGCATTCGGGATTTGCTGGCAAAACAAACGACCGGTTGGTGTGAAGTAGGAATATGACTATTCGGTTATAGTGGTCTTTAATTTAAAAACTGATGATTATTGTGGATAGCACATATAGTTTCTTTGTTTTTAGGTAATTGAACTGAACTTTTTTTTTACGGTCGATCTAAATTGCATTGATGTAACAGTTCACAATGACCTTATATGTGTGCATTTTTATCTTAATTTAAACACGTTTGATTGTTTCTAAGCTTGAAGGCAAATTTTACAAAGATAAATAAATTAATTCTCGATTTTTTTTTGTATGATCGTTGTAAAGCAACGCTTCTAGTACAATGTTGTTGATGAGCATTCAGTAAACTCCGATTAAACATAATTTTCATTTCTAGATGTAAGTCATTTTCATACAGATAATCTGATATTCATTGATGATCATTTGTAGATTCTAACTTGACTACTTATGTATCGTCATCCAGTATAAACAAAGTATATATACTTTTAGCGCATGCGCATAAATACACTAAAAAAGTTGATCCGCGTTACGCACAATTTATTTATACGACTAGGTATACTGTATTCGCAACAGTAACACCCAAGGTTTACGCAGGCTAATATAGGATTCAGATACAATTTACAGTTATCTTTATTTTAAAGCAAAGTAATCATTCCATTTCAATTATTTTTTCGGCGTTAAATTTCAGAACATAAAAATTCTACAAAATTATGTTCTACTGTCTTTGGCAACTAAACAAGGTGAGGTCATATGTATGTTTCCGGCATCATATATAATCAACACGCGTTTTAAATCTTCTTGAACGCCTCATAATGCAATAAAAGTATGGTAAAGAACACATTAAGGTTAAAAATGTCGATTTTTTGTTTTCATCATTATATTACATAATATTCTCAGTAATATAATATGGGGGTGAAATGAAATAGAATTATCAAATATAAATGCATAACCCATGGTTAAATGAAATAAAATCTATGGCTGTCTTGTATTTTTTTCTAAATAAAATGGCACATGCATGTGCAGGGCCTTTATTTTAAACACTTTCGTTGCTGCTTGGAAAAAAGTGTTTCCTATACTCGATTTGAACTTCGTCAAATAATGATGACTTAGATATATTCATAATATAGTATAACAATGTATGTGACAGTAGTTTCTACGGAGATTGCTTAATTTAATCCGCCGATTATCTAAATCATATAACAACAAGAACAAATGTTGAACCGTTGCAAAGTATAAAAATAGGATTCGGTTTGATAGCCAACGAAACACCAATCCGACAGAGACCAAATGACATTAAGGTTGACAACTATAGGTCTCATACAACTCATAACAATGAGCGGAATGTCAGAAATGTGTATGATTGTTTTCTTTTAAATTGATAGTTGCTTAGCCCTATTTCTATTACTACACTGTTGACAATTATTTAGTGAACAACAATTGAAATCAAACGAACTTTTCATTTTTCAATTACCAATTCTCATATCTAGAATTCTGTTTGGTAACGAGAAAAGTGTCAAAGACAACAACTGAACAAAAGAGGAAAAAACAGTAGCGCGACTAATGCATTGCATTTATTCGAGTTTGTATATTATTTATAGAATAACTAAATTAATGTAAGAATTCAAATAGAGAAAAATATTCAACGAGTAACCGAACAACACATTAATTCACGAATGCGCGTAGCGCATGAGTTAATTATCAGTGTTGTTCGGTCACGAGTTGAATATTTTTCGATATTTGAATTCTTACTCATAGGGTACGTTTTATACTCTTTAGCAAATATCTTTTAACTCGAATTAGTTATTACGTTGTGTATAACTATTTTGTGAATCATAGCGTGTTGTTATCTGTAATTTTTAAAGTGCTGTTATCTTGAATTTGTAACGTTTTGTTTTTATTTTCAAATTGATCAATATGTAAGAGACTTTTGATTTGATATTTCAATTATTTTTTTTTAAATTAATCTGAAATGGAATTGTGTTTACTTGAACTGATAAAGAAAATACTAGGTAAAACATTTTCTACTTGATAAGTCGTTGCCTATTTACAGAACCAAAAATGAAACGTTTCCTCAAATTCCATTATAAGCTATCAATGGAATGAATATAGCCTTCTTATAGCTATTGATGAAAGGAAAAAATATGTTTCCTAGGTTTTTGGCAAGTTTTGTACTCAATGGTACCAATTTACAAATTGGTCTCGTTCATTGTTGGGCGTCATTCAAATGAAGATAACAAAAGGCATGACTTCCAAATTTGAGAATTACAGAGGGAATAATGCATGGTTAAAACCATCATATGCCGCATCATCCCTAGAAACCATAATGTTGATATTGTTCGAGAGTGATACAGCATGTGATACGGATTTTGCCATGTTTTATACGCTTTATCATATACTTTAACATGAGAGTATATGTTTAAAGCTTTAAAAGACTTAAACATGTTACAAGAACTGCTTAATTACTTATCCAAAACACCTGGGTAACGCTTCAACTTGCATCCTGTTGTTCATAAAAAGTTTTTTATAAAGTATATTTTGGTGTTTTGTATGGTATTTCATTGATTCTTTTTTTAAGTCGCATTTTGTGTACTAGAAAATATGAAAGTTCGACGTCTGTGACGTCACATGCCAAACAATGACCCCATTCGATAAATGAAGTCATGCCCTAATGACCCTTTTATTTAGAACCCATTGAGGAAAAATGTTTTTGAGAAGCTGCATAAATTAAAACATTGACTTCATGTAAGTTTAGGCGTTCTCACTACTGTTATAAATGAAAAATTTGATCAGGCTGTTTATCAAATATTCAAAACTACTGTATTTTCTACTGAATATATGATAATGAAAGTAATACCTGTATTATATTGTATACATGCTGGTTCACTGTTACCGTATTGATTGCATGCTCGAACCGAAAATGTATAATCTGTGTTAGGACCTATAAAGACAAACACAATTTATTGATCTACTAATTATTTTTTATTATTTATTTGTGTTTCATTTATGCTCAACAATGAAATAAATGAATCGAGAAAACAAGATGTTGTAGAATAGCCAATGACATGAGGAAAATGTCAAGTAGACAACATCCCGACCAACTAGCAGAAAACAGCTCAAGGCCATTACGGGCTGTTAATTTTGAAACATAAATTGTAACGAAATTGAAAAAAAACTCAAGATCTCTTAATTAGCCAGGCGCACAAATGTGCCTGGGTTAAACATGTTTTTTTATATCTTTACTCTCCACTATACCCTACACTAATGATGGATATGCAAACACAGCATAATGCACAGTGAACCTCAGGTTGAACATGTCAAAAGAAGTTCGAGTCTGGTGATATGATAGTTATGAAACGAAACTAAACAAAAGACATTAAAAACCTAAGAAATACTACAGCTAGAAGTTACTGATTCGCCAGCGTCAGATATAACTTTTGAAAGAGTAAACGACAATGTATCCATAATGGTAATATCTACCACCACCCCTCCCGTATGTGGTTTAGTATCATTCATAATAATGCGCGCAGAATATAACCCATATCATGTAATCGAGGGTTAAAATATATGTGTGCATTTTATGCGAATGCCCTGTAAACGAATACAAATAAATCTAAAAGTAAAATATCATTTTTAGTTACTTGAAAAGGGTATCAACACTATTTCCCTTGAAATTATGTCTGTTTTACGGTTTGTTTGATATTGATGAGAAAGCCGGTATTTGTGTGCTTTATAAAAGATAAACCATAAAATGATTGAATGTGAATTACCTAAACATATTAGATGTCTGCAGGTTGATTTATATTTACGAACGGTGTCCTTATGGCGGTAAAAAAATACAATTAGTGATACAAAGGAGTAGGGGCAATGAGGGCCTTAATCGGCCCCAGCTTAGAACAAATTTATTGTTTCTGAAAAACATGCATAAACTATCTTTTTTATAGAACAGAAAAGACTTTGTTCATATCTTAAGCCGATTTTGCGTGAGACACTTAAAACTAATGACGGATAAATTTTTAAAAATCATGAATTTTCATGAAATACTTTATTTTGTAGCCGTTTTGAACTTTAATGTAATATATACTGTTTTAACACTCAGTTGATTAGGAAAATGTTATTTTCAACTCATACAGTGTACAAATGCTATTTTATGATATTTGTCTACGATCCATTTTACTTATAATAAATAACATGGTTATCGTTGCTAAAATATTAACTCATCAAAAAAGATTTAGATTTGATATCTCATGTTGAGTTTTATATCAAATATATTTGACCCAACAACAGAATTTGGCCTTATCGTCACTTTATTATGAAAATATATATGGCTGCATAATACATTTAAATAAATCAGTAGTTCTTTTGGAATGGACTGTATAATACAAATGGCAACAATATTGGAATACAGTTACTACATTATTTTGTTGGCATAAATTTAGAGTGCCAGCATGTGCTCTTTATTCTTTTTTTTTCAAAAAAAAATGACGTATCAGAAAATATTAGTAGTTTTGATTTCAAGCAGACTGGGATGTCAACAAATATTTGACTGCATCAACCTACTGACCATATTTGAAAAATATGACATGTATTGTATTGTATCATCGTTGAATCGTTTACTGATTGACCATACTCATGACCATTTTCACTTTACAAAATTCAGTAAATGTTTTAACTCATGTTGGACTGTATTTACAAATGATAGCAATATTGGTTCACATTGACCATAAAAACTACAAAGTTATGTTCGCATCAATTAAAAGAGCCAGTGTTTCCTTTAATTTATCATATTGAAATGATGAAATTCTGCTAATACCCCTCCGGAGCACCTGAGATCACCCCAGTTTTTGGTGGGGATCGTGTTGCTCAGACTTTAGTTTCCTATGTTGTTTCTTGTGTACTATTTGTCCGTTTGTCTTTTTCATATTTAGCCATGGCGTTGTCAGTTTATTTTCGATTTATGAGTCTGACTGTTCCTTTGGTATCCTTTGTCCCTCTTTTTCAACCGTTACTGAAGTCAGTGGCTTTTATATTTCAGGCGGGATATTATAAAAAAAATATTTGACCGTAGCATCCATCACTTGAATGGCTGCACGATTATATTTGAAAATTTAAAAAAAATGTTTTTGTGTATACTATGTTTGGAGAGCAATTGGAAAGTAAAGTAATATACCTTACTTAGAAAAAAAACAAGATGATTATTGTTTACTAGTATAAGTTATGGTTTAATAGAAAAGTCCTAAACACGGTAATCTGAGTAGAACTTCCAGATGGACATCTTTTACTTTTCGGTACGCTTCTAGTTGAATGATGGTCACCGGGTCAATATATTTCATTGAAGGTAAGAAGAATTTATTTATGTCATGTTCTTACAATTTATAAACTAAGATTTTGTTTACAAAATAAAAATCATCAGGATATTAGTATATTAGTGACAGGTTTTTCATATCAATATTTGTTTTTCATTTGCGTTCAACAATTAAGGATATTGTAAAGGCCTGTGAATGAAAAGAAACCCACATACATTACTATTGTCATACTTTATCTAAAACTTTTCGAAGTTCTAGGAAACTATTTTTTTTTCTATTTCAACTGTATTATACATATGATGAGTAGTTATCGAAGGTACCAGGCTTGTAATTTAATACACCAGACGAGCGTTTAGTCTACATAGAGTGTCTTCAAATAGGCCCAACGATTTTTCGTTCAAATCAGAATATTCGGAAATGTTCACCTTCAGCAGCAACATAGACTGTTTTAGGAAAGAAACAGAATGGAACTCATGCTAAAGAAATATACACAGTTTTTTCCAAGAGCAAATTTTGCTTGCGTCCATCAAAACAGACAATAGTGTATGTGAAGTATTGTATGGTCCTAATTATTGAAATAAAAAATCATATTTACGAATTATAAAAGTTTCTTATCTAATAATGAAAGTTAAACGTATATTACTACAACAATGGTCAACACTACACTGTAAATCATTGAATTTCGCTTTGTTTCCATAGCTTTTGAACGGATGTCGCTACTATAGCTGCATATCATGGAATTTTTAAAAGACTCTTAAAGACACATGTTTCTGCAAACGTGTAGAATACACGGTGAAAGATTTTAAAAAAGGTAGCCTGTTTCTTGATGTTTGGTGTGATTCCTCGTACTCCTCGATGATGGCCAACGCAGCAAATATTTTGTAACTTTTCATTTATTTACAGTCATGTTACATCTATTGACCAAAAAAAAGGATCTTTCAAGCTTTTGATTTATAAAGCGAAGATATCAAACACTAAGAAAGTGTCGCACATTTTGCAGCTACTAATATGGTGAAAATATCAAACCATTGTGGTGACGTCAGCCTATTCATTTACCGTGGATTCTTTTTTCTAGAATCAACGCTTCCTAAATCTGTCGCTGAAATGGACTCACCAGATTATATTCTATTGTTTCCTTAGTGTGTCTAATTTCATTAAGGTTGAATTGATTAATTTACTGATTTCTGTTCATTAATGGAATTTTTTTAAAAACCTTTATTTTTTGTAATTTCTATATGCCTTCACTGGGAATCGAACCCGTCCATGAATTCTGTTAAATGTTATTGAATTCAACATATCGATGAAATCTCTGGGCTACCAAGTGGTTACGATTTATATGTTTATTATATATATATATATAAATGAATATATGATAAACATCGGTTCAACATACACACAGGGCTTGTACCTTTATATATTAATAATAGGCAAACGTATAGTATGAGTCTGTAGCCATGAGGTTTCATGGTTAAGATTAATTAGTTAAAGTTTAGGTCTTGTCTGTTTAGGTTCAAATCCCTGAATTCTCTCTGTTGTCCATAATCTCTGGTTTTCCAGTTTTTGTTCTTGTTTTGTATGTTATTGTGGATCTTTTGTGTAATAAAAGCGAGTTTTGTCGTTTATAATCGGATTAATGTTGGCTATTCCACGTCCACTTGTATTTTTGTCCATCTGATGAGTTGAGCCTTTTTCAACTGATTTTTATAGTTTGTTCTTATGTTTTACTGTTAAACCACTGTCCCAGGTTACGGGGGTTGGGATCCCGCTATCATTCTTAACCCCGCCACATTCTGTATGTATGTGCCTGTCTCAAGTCAGGAGTCTAGCTGTAATTCAGTGGGTTTTTTTTTTTTGTTCAATTTTTACATAAATAAACCGTTAGTTTTCTCGTTTGAATTGTTTTACATTGTCATTTCGGAGCCTTTTATAGCTGACTATGTGGTATGGGCTATGCTCATTGTTAAAGGCCGATACGGTGACCTATAGTTGTTAGTTTCTGTGTTAATTTGGTCTCTTGTGAAGAGTTGTCTCATTGACAATCATACCACATCTTCTTTTTTTATATTCCACATGTTTGAAATAAAAATGATTACATTCTTTTTGTCCATTATTGTTTTATAAATTGATATAATATGATTTCATCTGTTTTACTACATAATTTTACAAATGTTAATTCGCAAATTCCTATGCTAGAAAATCGTTATGTGCCTAAGATTAGGCTTCGTGTTAAAAATTTCGGAAACACAACTATCATATGCACTATATGTATCTTCTTTGTCGGGTTGTTGTCCATTTGACACATTCTCAATTTCCATTTTCAATTTTAATAGAAATGAGTCCGAAAAGAACTTATTTTGTATAAACAGATAATATTCAGATGCCTGATAATATGAAGATCTTAAAGGGCAGACGTGTTGTGTAATAATGTATTTGTAATTTTAAACATTCATTTGTGATATTTAATTTATTGTAATGGATCGTTTGACACGATAACATGGTTATTTAAACTCACTTACAATACCTTTTAATTAAGAATAGGCGTTAATTTTGACAAGACATTAACACAATAGTTTAAGTTATAGATACAATGGATAAGCGTTGATTCACGAAAAACAAACATTTCGCCCTCCTGGCTCATGGTTTCTTTTTCAAGAATCAACGCTTATCATTTGTATCTATATCACTTATACAATGGCACATGATGTTACAAAATCTAAACAGTTGTTTAACTGTTGATCTGATTTGTTATCTACGTGATTGAACATGTATAAATCGTACACTGAAACAATTTAGTTCGTTCAGTCTTGATAATGAGAAATTTTGAAGAAAAAATTATGAGAACATTTGTGTCAGTTCATGTAGTTTGTTTATACAATGATATTCTGATTTACATATGAACCGATAAAGTCAGACACTATAAGTTATTCAGTGGAGAATCACTAATTCCAATTTTTTTTCAAACGCAAAGTGATGCTATCAAAATCTTTTGCTATACTATATAAGTGTATGCTTGAAGATATGATAATCAAATGTTTAAAGTCATATAAGTGTTAGTCAACTTAAATATATTCAATTTCAAAAATCAAAACCAGAACAACATAAAACATGTAATCCGTTTTTACCAAAAAAACGAAAATGTTCAAACTTACATAAATCAGTGAATTCAGATTCCAATTTATCTTCTCCGATCTTATTGATATTTTTTCCCTCTAAACGTATTCCGCTTCCAACTATGTACCAGTCAACTTTACAAGTTTGAGTTGACCATTGCAAGTTAATTTTGTCTTTCTTTTTCTTAATTCTAAGGCCTGTTGGCCTTTTTGGTATCCTAGCCCACTCTGTTAAAATAATAAAACAAAATTTCAGATATCATATCGTATTAATAATATCCTTTCAACTAAATTCATAAGTTCTTGGTAGATCGACTGATTGAAATTTCATATTTCAATTTAAAGGGAAATTCCGCGATTTTTTACTTATCATCTAATTATGTTCATCTTAACATAAAAAACACATTTGCAAAGTTTTAAATTTATATTCCTTCTAATAACGGAGAAAATCAAGTATTTGTAACTTTTTTGGTTGACTTTCTCGAGTGGGTTGTGACGTTTTAGCCCGATTTGTTGAATTCTGGGAAAAAATCAAATCTGTTAAACTCTTATAGCTTATCGACAATAGACGTAATTAAAAGCGCACAGCTGACAAATGGTCGTAGTTATTAACCACAATATAATAATGTACAAAAATGAATATGCGTATACCGTTTTGTATTGATTGAATTAAACTTCCTATATAAATTATCTCTAGTAAATATTTTCGAATAAATTTCATTAATTATTGTTGAGATTTTTTCATAAAATATCTATTGAACATTTTTACTGATATTGAAATGAAAATATTTCAATTCTATTTACCGTTATTATTTTGATGATAATTTCAATGCAACTTATGTGTGAGCAGAGTGTGTATATTATTATGTAAAGGTCACTGTATATTTCTCGGCTTGAGGTCAATTCGTTTACCTTGTAGTAATTTAGCCGCAGGTGTGAATGTTGTTATTTGGAAAGGATAACAGAAAATCAGAAATCAGAAAGCGTATGCCGTATTTAATACACTAAGATTTAACACACGATGAGAATAAAGATACAATAATTAAATTGTGTAAATTAAAAGAAAAGAAAATTCAGATTCGTCATTCCGAAAGTGTATAAAAA
Organism: Mytilus galloprovincialis; assembly: GCA_037788925.1. Taxonomy (NCBI): domain Eukaryota; kingdom Metazoa; phylum Mollusca; class Bivalvia; order Mytilida; family Mytilidae; genus Mytilus; species Mytilus galloprovincialis. The sequence goes on along the minus strand of CM075333.1, from coordinate 38,743,576 downwards.
TAAAATGAAACAATTTTTGATTACTTTCTTAGCGTAAATATTCAAATATAAAAGTAAAAACAAATAGTACTTTTAATCTATAGTAAAAACTAAATGTAATATTTCCAAATTTGATAAGGATATACCATTGCACATCTGTTTGATATACTTTACCGGAATTTCTTAACTTGTATTCGAATCTGGCTGTGTTTAAATGCTCACAATCGTAAAACTATCGCAATTTTAAAGTTTTGAATTGAAAAAAAATACAACATACAACATTTTTTAAAGTTTCTTTTTAAAATTTCATTCTTACATAATTGAATTCATTGGACAATCATTTACACGAACTATTTGTGAAAAGAATAACAATTATCATTTATCTCATTAATGGGTACAATATAATAAATCTAATCTAATTCATTTTGTTTGAGGATTATTTTACAACTGATATTGACGAATTTAGAATAGTTCGTCCTTACATCGTTGTTCATGAAACAATCTTTATTAGTATACATGTAAGTTTCCTGACGTATAGGCGCCATTGAGGATGAGCTCCAGAGAAAGCAGACTAGCAGCGTTTCGTATGTTTGTTTGTTGGGAAAGGAGAGGACATGCAACCACTTGTACAGATAAACGACAGAATTACCATACAAGCATTTATAGTCAACACAATCAGAAAGAGTTCCCATCCCACGGAGAAGCTCTGAAGGTACATTACTCCCATTTTGTTTGGGTGTGAACCATCGATGTTTACAGCAATATCAAAGAATAAGATGATGATGGTAGAAAGAACTATGGGCGTCATGTGGCAAATATTACATGCATATCGGACCATGAGTTGTCAATCTGTATGAAAAGATTTCCAATACAACCATATTATTGAGAAGGAATGTTTACATGCTATACTACTCTAGTACTAGCATTACATGGTTCTTGTGGCGTTCACCTTAGACAAACACATCTTTTTAAGATGTTTATAAAAAAGACAGAACCAATGTTATGTCATATTTCCCTATTTTTTTTAATATAACTAAAAGTGTTTTATCTGACAAGAATACCCATATTTAGCGGACAAGCAATTTATTCTTTTTTCTGTTATTGAATCTCAAGAAAGAAAATAAATCCCGAAATTAATTTGAAACTTTGATACTCAATAGTTTCCCAGCAAAATATTCACATCCCTTGGGGATAATTAGTGTTCGTCCAGTGGCATATAAAACAATTGTAATGACGAATTCCTGCCTTTGTTCGAGAACAATCTTATTGAAAAATAAATCTGTGATTTTACAATGTCCACAACTTCGATGAACCAAAAGCAAGTTATACATCGACCTGTATTTAAATCAAATTGGTTCTCTTCTTCTTCTTCTTTTGGTATACATAAGTCTATCGACATTTGATGATTACATACTGTTGGCATACGTGGACTAGTCTATTTACAAAACTTTTACCCAAAATTACTCAAAATATATGTTTTTTCTTATGTTCTAACTTTGTATGAATAATTACTTGTATGACGCCACCATACAAGTTATTACCTGTACAAATATAATTGTACCAGTAATTACTTGTACAATTTTTGTTGAGAAAAAGATAATAACTTGTACAACACATTATAATTGACTTGTATGTGCTTCTTCTTTGATCTATAAGGTTTATCCCTTAATTCCAGTATATGATATTACATATTTTTGCAACTTTTTATCATGATTTATTTTTGAAAATTAATGAAGAAGGGTTTTATTTAATTTAACTTTTAATGACTTTGTCGCTTTACACCAGTAGTCAGTATTTAAGTGGCAACAGACTGTTAAGCTTAATTTGCTCAATGTCTCATGCTAGGTAATGTTGTTACTCTGTGTTCATCATGAGTCTGAATTCTTCTAACATTTCATTGTGATTGATATAATTGCCAATGAGACACAAAACATGACACAGATATAAACAGCTATAGGTCACCACACTGCCTTCAACAATGAGCAAAGCCCATACCAAATAGTCAGCTTTAAAAGGCCCCGAAAAAGTGAATGTAAAATAATTCAAACAAGAAAACTAACGGCCTTATTCATGTACAAAAATTAACGAAAAAAATATATACATCGACAAGCGACAACCATTAAATGACAGGCTTGGGAAAGGCACATACATAATGTGGTCGGGTTAAACATGTTAGCAGGATCCCAATCCCTTCCCCTAACCTGGGACAGTGGTGTAACATTAAAACATAAGAACGAACTACAAAAATCAGTTGAAAGAGGCTTAACTCATCAGAAAGATACAATCAGAAACACTACACAGAGTGGACGTGGCCGGGTACTTGTATATCCCATACATCAACAAAAAAAGAACACTAAGTACAGAATACACATTTAAAAAAAAGAAAAGAAAAACAAACACTCTATAGATTCCAAAACTACATACGCTCTATGATAAGAAAAATTCGTAAGGGTTCTATTCCTCTTGATAATATCTTTTGATTGCAAGAAGCTTCTATCTAAGTTTGGTAAAAATTCTGGATAGTTTAAGAAGGTTTCATATTAAAATTTTAAAAAATTTAACAACAGCGTGCATGTATTATTTCCTGGCAAAAAATTTAAGTCCATTTATAAGTAAAATATGGAACAAGAGGCTCTCAAGAGCCTGAATCGCTCACCTTAATTCTTTTGGTTAAATCTCTCATCAATGATTATTTTGGCTTTTCAATTTATTTTAATGTTTTTTGGATCGTCCTATTTTCTTCAAAAGCCAAAAAAAATAATCATTTTCTCCTATGTTCTATTTTAGCCATAGGAGCTATGTTTCTTGACATACAAGGAAATAAAATATAAAATTTATACTAGATACTCTGAAACTCATTTAGCCTAAGTTTGGCTGAAATTGATACAGCAGTTTCAAAGGAGAAGATTTTTTAAAGTAAGTCAACATGATGAACAAATTGTGAAAAAAGTCTTTAAAGGGCAATAACTCCTTAAGGGGTAATTGACAATTTTGGTCAAATTGACTTAATTGAAGATCTTACTTTGCTGAACATTATTGCTGTTTACAGTTTATTTCTATCTATAATTATATTCAAGATAATAAACAAAAACAGCAAAATGTCCTTAAAATTATCAATTCAGGGGCAGCAACCCAACAACAGGTTGTCTGATTCATCTGAAAATTTCAGGGCAGATAGAAATTGACCTGATAAACAATATTACCCACGTCAGATTTGCTCTAAATGCTTTGGTTTTTGAGTTATAAGCCAAAAACTGCATTTGACCCCTATGTTCTATTTTTAGCAATGGCGACCATGTTTGTTGATAGATCATAACTTCGGATACAATTTACAAACTAGATACCCTAAGGAACATTCAATTAAAGTTTGGAAGTATTTGGCCCAGTAGTTTCAGAGGAGAAGATTTTTGTAAAAGATTACTAAGATTTACGAAAAATGGTTAAAAATTGACTATAAAGGGTAATAACTCCTAAAGGGGTCAACTGACCATTTCCGTCATGTTGACTTATTTGTAAATTTTACTTTGCTGAACGTTATTCCTGTTTACAGTTTATCTCTATCTATAATAATATTCAAGATAATAACCAAAAACAGCAAAATTTCCTTAAAATTACCAATTCAGGGGCAGCAACCCAACAACGGGTTGTCTGATTCATCTGAAAATTTCAGGGCAGATAGATCTTGACCTGATAAACAATATTACCCCGTCAGATTTGCTCTAAATGCTTTGGTTTTTGAGTTATAAGCCAAAAACTGCATTTGACCCCTATGTTCTATTTTTAGCAATGGCGACCATGTTTGTTGATAGATCAAAACTTCGGATACAATTTATAAATTAGATACCCTAAGGAACATTCAGTTAAAGTTTGAAAGTATTTGGCCCAGTAGTTTCAGAGGAGAAGATTCTTGAAATAGTTTACGACGACAGACGACAGACGACGACAGACGACGGACGACGACGGACGCCAAGTGATGGCATAAGCTCACTTGTCCCTTCGGGACAGGTGAGCTAAAAAATGTTGGTTTTTTTAACTAATATAATAAATAAATACGAGAAAATAGTAAAAGAAAAATAATACCTGACAATCGAGAAAACAATCCCAGACTTACTAACTCAAAGAAAGGTGTTTTTCAATGAAACATTTTGTTTAAAGCAAAAGTAAAAGCACATACAACTCAAAGATATTGTGTTGTACAAGTTATTATCTTTTTCTCGACAAAAATTGTACAAGTAATTACTGGTACAATTATATTTGTACAGGTAATTACTTGTATGATGGCATCATACAAGTAATTACTCGTACAATGTTTTTGTACAAAGTAATAACCTGTACAAAATAATAAAATATACACGACATATACATGTATATATTTTAAATTGCGCTATAGTTCCGTAACTTTCTACCCAGTCGTATAAACGAATCGTCGACAAGTGCGTTCATTTTTTTAAATCAATATTTCTGGTATTTTCCAATCTGTCCTTCACTATTGACAACTAGTATATATTACATTTTCCCAAATTCACCCTGGGAAAAAATATTTAAATAGATTTCAATTTCATGAAATCTTATTTTGGGGTATTATTTATACTTTTAAGAATAATATTCTTTACACCAGAAATGTTATTTATAAACAATTCAAGCGTATGAGTTTAGTAATGACAAGTAAGACAGAGTTTTATATTATACATCTGATAGTTCAAAATGGAAAGTTATAAGTTATCGGCCGTGTACACTGATCAATACCTACAGAAGTCACGGAAACGATGCACGAACTTGCAAGCTCGACAGGAAATCGCTTGAATACCTGGACGTGTCACCTCACACCCTCACAATACCTTTGGAAGTAATACCTTTAGCCATGCTGGTGATTAGATGAGGAAAGATCAGAATTTATTTGAAAAAAGTTAATTACTTTAAAGAACTATGAACAAATTAGATTTTCGAAAACAATTTTCACGGAAGACTTATTTATGATTTCAACTTTGACTTTTTACCTAATTCCAATATTAACAGTTTAAAAAACAACAGACCATGGGAATTCTAAATAAAGGGCTGCGCTTTAGCGCATGATACGCCCGTTGCTCTTTTAACTTGTCTTTTATGCTTTAAATTATGATCAACTAGAAATATATCTACAAATCAAAAGGATGTTACATTAATATATTCACCAAAGTTTTATAAAATCCCCCTTTTTTAAGTATAAAAATTCATTACTTACGAAAACGTAAAATCTAAAATTTATAAAAATGGAAAGAGAGCTTATGTCAATAGATATAAACAATTTATCAAAGTTGCATAAAACTTTGTGAAAGTGTTAGTTATTGTCCCAAAATTTGAAAATCCCCCCTTTTTTAAGCATAAAAATTCATAACACGGAAATGTAAAATCTGAAATTTATAAAAATTAAAAGGGAGCTTACATCAATAGATATAAACAATTCACCAAAGTTTCATGGACATTGGTGAAAGCCTTTTTGAGTTATTGTCCGAAGTGTTGAAAATCCCCCTTTTTTTATGAATAAAGCCCCATAAATCCAAAACTTAAAATCTGAAATTTATAAAAATTGAAAGGGAGCTTACATCAATAGATATAAACAATTCACCAAAGTTTCATGGACATTGGTGAAAGCATTTTTGAGTTATTGTCCGAAGTGTTGAAAATCCCCCTTTTTTATGAATAAAGCCCCATAAAGCCAAAACTTAAAATCTGAAATTTATAAAAATTGAAAGGGAGCTTACATCAATAGATATAAACAATTCACCAAAGTTTCATGGACATTGGTGAAAGCCTTTTTGAGTTATTGTCCGAAGTGTTGAAAATCCCCCTTTTTTTTATGAATAAAGCCCCATAAATCCAAAACTTAAAATCTGAAATTTATAAAAATTGAAAGGGAGCTTACATCAATAGATATAAACAATTCACCAAAGTTTCATGGACATTGGTGAAAGCATTTTTGAGTTATTGTCCGAAGTGTTGAAAATCCCCCCTTTTTTATGAATAAAGCCCCATAAATCCAAAACTTAAAATCTGAAATTAAAAAAAAACGAAAGGGAGCTTACGTCAATAGATATAAACAATTTACTTAAGTTTCATGGAAATTGGTGGAAGTGTTTTTGAGTTATTGTCCGAAGTGTGGACGACGGACGGACAGACGGACGGACGGACAACGGTATACCATAATACGTCCGGTCTAAAAGACGACGGGCGTATAAAAATAAGAATATTTTCCTTATCAAGTTAGTTAGTCGGATAAAACAACCATACGATTGACAAGATATCGACACGCAATTACGACTACATCGGTTACTGTAGTTTTGTTCCTTTGTGGTTTATAGACATATCGTTGTTATTAATCGGGAAAGAAGAAAAAATGGCCGAACGAAATTAAAAATCGATGTTGATTGCTTATCTAGCGGAATAAAACTTTAATAGCTATGAGTTGGAGCATTTTTATACAGAATGAACATAATATCAATCTTTGATTTTTTTGCGAAGTTTCCCTTTAAAGTCACATAAAAGTTTATACGAAATGATTGTAAATTGCCTATACAAGTTCAACAATGACGCTTTTATTACTGAAATAAGAACGCTTCTTACTTTCATATTGAGTAACTTCTGATAAAAAATGATAACATTCTACTCGTATTCTAAGATATAAAGGTAAAACAAATACATATTATACGTTTCAAAACGAGTATTCAAAATTAAAAACATCAAGTACTTTCGCACCCTCCCCAGGAAAAGAAAGATGGTTAGACGAGTATATTCAAACCGTAAAAGATGATATTTTAAGTAGATTCAAAATGAATATAAATATTGAAAAAGAAATGGCAATGCGGGAACTGTTGTACGATACAAGCATCGTGATACGACCAAGCGACAAATCATCCGGCGTTGTAATAATGAACACAGAAGATTATAAACTGGAGGTAGAAAAAGATTTAGATAACAATGAAAAAATATCGATTACCGAAAGGGACATGTCCCGGAAAAGTATAAGCCAATCAAAAACTACATAAAAAAATCACCCAGTTAGAACGATTATTAATGGGCGGAATCATCAAACAGAAATTGCGGAAATAGTCGAAAAACCAGCTTTTGGGAATGTTCGAAACTTGCCCACCTATATCAAAGTCACAACAGATATGTTTAACAAAATAAATGCAGCAGTGATGTTTTGTTTAGATGTAACTAAATTGTATCCAAGCGTACTAAGAAAAGAAGCACGAGAAGCATTCAAAAGATCACTAGAAAATCGACCTGATACATCAATCACAACTGAAGATGTTCTTAAAATGATGGACTTAGTCATTGAAAACAATAATTTTAGCTTCAATGGAAAATACTTTTTACAAACCGAAGGAACAGCTATTGGATTCCATCTAGGCATGAATTATGCTTGCACCTACTTCGGACAAAGGGAAGTAAGTTTATTTCAAAACAGCAATTTGTGTTCTGTTAAATTGTTCCTTTTAAAATTGTTATACGATGATGACTGATGTACCCATATTTTGACTATTTTATTTATTGTGTCTGTTTATTTAACGCATCAATGTAAATATATCGGAAATTGATGAGACTGCCATTAAAGTGAGAGGGTTAGCGCTATAGAACCAGGTTTAATCCACCATTTTTTACATTTGAAAATGCCTGTACCAAGTCAGGAATATGACAGTTCTTGTCCATTCGTTTTTGATGCGTTTTGTTATTTGATTTTGCCATGTGATTATGGACTTTCCCAATTGATTTTCCTCTAAGTTCAGTATTTTTGTGATTTTACTTTTTACACCCGTTTTCATATTGGAGATATGTTGATGACATCTTGGGAATATAGGAACACGGTATAGATGAATTAAAACCATTTCAGGAAATGTCAAATAGTTTGCATCCGCGAATTAAAACAGAAATGCGTTAATCAACTGAAAAAAAATGAATTCCTTGATGTCTTTGTACACATAGAAAACGGACAACCTGAAACAGATCGTTATACAAAATCAGCAGATAAACACTAGCACTTACATGTTTCGTCAAGCCATCCAAATTTTGTAAGAAATACTATACCATATGGACTCGGTATTCGTAACAAAAAAAAATGGCTAAACAGAAGAAAATTACAAAACAAGAAGAGAAGAAATAAAAACTCACCTAAGAAAACGTGGATACAATAACTTGTCTAATGAAGTTCAATTGAAAAAAATCGACAATTTATACCGAGAAGATCTATTACAGTTCAAACCTAAGAAAGAAAACGACATAATACCCTTAGTAATTACTTTTTCAAAAGCGCTTCCAAATGTACATTCAATTCTTGGAAAAAATCTTAAATTCTCCATCAATTCAACTGGCTAAAGAAAATATTCCCCGATCCGCCTAACGTAGCATTTAAACGTGATAACAACATAAAATACATCTTAGTGCACAAAAAGCTTAATTTACTATTCTATAAACAAACAAATAGATGGGGCCCATGTGGTAAAGATTGTGCATTATGCTCACATATAAATGAAACCAAGGTATTTTGTGACAACACCTGCAAAGAAAATACCATTCAGGGGCAAGTAAATTGTAAAACCGTAGGCGTAGTATATGAAATTAATTGTACAAACTGTGAAAAAAGTTATATATATATAGGACAAACGGCTGATACACTATATCAACGGATGCTATTGAACTTTTTAAAAATACGAACAAAGAAAATAGAAAATCCGGTAGCCAACTATTTCATTCAGCACAATCATTCGATGAAAAATTTAAAAGTTACCGCCTTAGAAAAAGTATTTGGGACAGAAATTTACAGAAAAAGTAAGAATAAAAAAAAGGATAAAATCTTTAGAACCTAAAGAACTCAACACAATGTATGAACGATAATAAAAAATATTATAAAAGAGAAAAACGCGTCAAATGAACGTCATAGTAGTTTTTATAACGTAATGTATCTAATGTTTTTATTATATATATGAATATAGATCTGTAAATTTGCTTTCGCAAATTTTTTGTTCTTCCCTATATATGTATATTAAGTAGAGCCTAGGTGGTCGTGTGGTCTAGCGGGACGGCTGCAATGCAGGCGATTTGGTGCCACGATATCACAGTAGCATGGGTTCGAATCCCGGCGAGGGAAAACAAAAAATTTGCGAAAGCAAATTTACAGATCTAACATTGTTGGGTTGATGTTTAGACGAGTTGTATATATATATATAATCAAATCTACTCTAACATCGTTAGGTTGATTATCTAGGCACTTTATACATATTCTAAGGCCTGGTATTTCTTAATCATAAGAAATCCGATGGACAAGGTATAATTTGTAGTTGTCACTACACACAGGCAGACATATACATATCGGCTTCTAAAATGTCGTATATGACTTTTTTGGCTAAAAATGCTTTTTGACACAAATGGTCTGGGCGGGAGGAAATCTTTGGTATTACAAAATAGCTTACAGTTACAGTCAAAATGTGTGATATAAGACATAAGACAAAATTGCCAATGTCAGTTGTTTGTAAAGTTTGGTTCCAAAATATTGTATGAAAACTTGAAAATCGTTGTAGAATGGCTTTGGGGAAAAGATAATTGTACATTTCTTTATTTCTGTGAAAATAATCTAAGTTCTTGGATAATCCAGAAATGTCAAAGTTTTATTTCACTGCTATTTACAAAAATGTTCAAGTTCACATACGACATTTTGGAAGCGTGCATTTTTCCAAAATTTTCAAAGCCTGTTTGTGCAAAATATTTCCATAAATTCAAAATGTGATAGTTATTTAATGAAAGAAACAAACAAACTTTCAAAAACGTACTGTGACTTCTGGACAATGAACTATAAAAAGTGATGAAAAACTAAACTAGCAGAAAACATAATCAACAAAACACTCTTAGTACTTTATAGTTATTTTTCTTTTTTGTATCTACTTAACATTATAAATATCAACATTCAACTAAGGAAAGGGCTTGATTGTTGTTAGAATGTACAATTACCCGGTCACCTCCACTTTTTTTTGTCCATCGGATGAGTAAAGTCTTTTTCAACTGATTTTTAAAGTTCGTTCTTATGTTGTATTGTTATACCACTGTCCAAGGTTAGGGGAAGGGTTGGGATTCCGCTAACATGTTGAACCCCGCGAAATTATGTATGTTTGTGCCTGTCCAAAGTCAGAAACCTGTATTTAAGTGATTGTCGTTTGTTTATGTGTTACATACTTGTTTTTCGTTCATATTTGTATTTAAATAAGACCGTTAGTTTTCTCGTTTGAATTGTTTTACATTGTCATTTCGGCGCCTTTTACAGCTGACTATGCGGTATGAACTTACAGTGACATCAGTTGTTAATTTCTGTGTCATTTTGGTCTCTTATGGCGAGTTGTCTTATTGGCAATCATACCACATCTTCTTTTTTTTATTGAATGTCTTCTTTCATATGCCATAATACTGACTTTTTATAAAACTTTCCACACTTCATAACAGGTGAAATAAAAACTTTGACAAAACAATTAATTTTTATTTTAGTACTTGTGTATTCTCTTTTAGAAAATCTTATTATGACTATGTTCTAATTTCTAATGGTATTTGTGCTCACCGTCATTTAACGTCAAATTTAAACAAATTGGAAATCCTTTACGAATGATTCTTATGAAAATATTTCAATGAGTGTCACAATTAAAAATGATATATGAAATCATATAATATATATATATATATATCTCGTCTAAATATCAGCCCAACAATGTTAGATCTGTTAACTTGTGGAACCATAATGTCTGCATATGTGTAATGATAACTGTGAATTATTATACCTTCTCAATAGAATTTCTTATGATAAATAAATACCAGACTATAGAATATCTATAAAGTGCTTTGGAAATCTATCTAACAATGTGAGAGTAGATTTGATTATACATGTCTAGGTCAGATATTTAGTTTTTGATTTTTGCTTATCATTGCTTTTTTTCTAAAACCGTATATAAGATAGAGACAAACATTTGTTTTCTTAACAGTTAGTTGCGAAATGTCGTTTCAAATATGTTTGATTAAAATGGTGCGTTGACATGTAATTTAAGTTTAGTCTCCTCTAATACTTATAACTGTATCGGGATAGAACTTATTTTCAATATACAGTGGTTAATTCGAGTCGTTTGATTTAAGGTCTGTGCTTATTTGCTTTGAAATTTAGTCTAAGGACAAAGATAAGGAGTAGTCTAGTAACACCCCTTTTTGGCCCCAAAATATAGCAGTTTTACAAAATTGTTAAAATGTAAACTTTTAGTTATTTATTGGACAGTAGAATGCTTCTGCTTCATAAATATGGGCTGTTTTTGACAATACAATGCACATATATCGGGTACTAGCACCATTAAGTCATGCTAAATTACTGAAATCTTCACCATTCTAGCATTTTAGTTAAATTTTAGACAGTTTTCGTTTGAAACGAAAGTGGCCGCATTCGTGTTCATCCTTAATATTGAAATGTAAGTTGTATTTTATGATAATACATACCATATATAAAGGTTGAGAATGAACACGGATGCGGCCACTTTCATTTTTGAAAAAAATCATCTGAAAAGTGACATTTACGGCATATTTGGTAGATTTTTCATATTTGAGCTTAAATCGGGTTGTTTTTAATGACTAAATCAGTTAAAATATTTCACATAAATTTATTGATTCAAATGAAATAGACACTTAATTGTTTAAAAAGTGGTCAAAATCTTTCGTGAGATGAACCTGAAATTTGAGGCCAAAATCGGTCCTTACCGGACCTACTCCTTTGACGTTCTATACTTTGACATTTGCTAGCGATTCATGTTGATACATGATAACGCCTTTCTGGGTTTTTTTTCAGGTTGGTGGATCGTATAAATGTCAACCAGAAGTCCCATTTTGTAAGCCAGAAGGCCCATTTTGTAAACCAGAAGTCCCCTTTGGTAACATGTGTAAACCAGAAGTCCCCGTTTGTTACATGTGTAAACCAGAAGTCCCTTTGTGTAAACTAAAAGTTACATTTTGTAAACCAGAAGAAGCAGCTTGCAATCTACCTATTATAGCAAAAGTAAATAAAGCATAAAGTAAGGTATTGTTTAACTTGCGTAAACACTGTATTATTGTGTGCGCATCTAATTTCCAATCGTAAAAAAATTGAAAATGATCCCAAATTGCATGTTGAAATCCTCATATGAGAGTTATTTCTCTTTTCGTACTTGTCGTGAGATATACATAAATGTAACTTATGAACTTTTAGTAATACAGATTCTAGCTTTGTGGTACTTTGTTAAAAAATGGTTTCCCGGTCATAGTGTAAATTTGATTTTTGTTAATGTGTGCATCTGAACTCATACTATAAAAGATAAATATAAATGAAATTATGCGAAATGTTTGGGTTGTCATAATGATATATTCAGTCCGAAGAGATCTGATGATATCTTGTATGAATGGTAGTATTTAAGATGAAATAATTATAACTTTGTATTCATTTTTTTACATGACAAAGTCATATTGTGTTTTATAATTGGTTTGATGACACAAGTTTTTTTTTTAATCTAAGCAATCTTTTGTCATCATATATCACCTTTTGTCTAACCGGATGTTGCTGATTAACTCGTTTATTTGAAGTGAAAGTACTTAGGATCTATATATTGTTGGAATCAGTACACAGAAGGCTACATATAACATGTGTAAAATATTGAAACAACACCTTTAATAATTTCTTACGTCTGAAGCGCTTTTCTGGATTAACCTTCATCAGGAACGCTCAAACCTAAACATTTTAAATCAGAAGAAGTATAAGTACTGAAACCGTTGAAGAGCTTTATGTTAAAAATACCTGTAATAAGTAGCCTAATTCATCTAAAGTCAACTTTGCCTGAGAGAGTTGAAACCTTACTTTCTTAATAATTTATAAATTTATAAATGGACAATTTTAGTAAAGTTTGTTCACTCATGTCAGTACCGAAATACTAAGCTGATTGTACCCTCGAGGAATGATAGTCCACCAGCAGAGGTATTGACCCAGTGATGTAAAAATTTGAAAACAACACAGAAGAATACCGATTGTCTACTTTGTAAACTATCGACTAAGAAGCATGGATATTCATGTACAATGAAAGCACGAGTATTACATGGTCAATAAGACTCGTTATATATTCCGGGAATTGTCATGATTCTATTAATTTAACATCGGGGATGAATAGGGCAATAATTGAACTATCTCAATCAGTGCTATTTACATGAAAACCGCCAAAAAATCCTTAAACCAAATTACTCGGATTCACGCTTTTAACTAGAAAAAGGAATTTGCTGTGTATATTGGAGTATGTATTTGATACTCCATAAAGGGATCGAACATCTGACCAACAGGAGCATATTCCTAGCTATTTGTATTGATGGTCTTGCTATACTAGATAGAGAAAATGATTTATGTCGTTATTAGTTATTCTAAATGTTTCAGAATTAAGTCTGGGTGATTACAATTTATAGTATCTTACCTTCTTGTGATAATACAGTGGTCCATGGAGAAAAATATTTAACAACATCAAGTGCGGCAACTCTAACTTCATATTTACAATTTACCTCTAAATCTACAAGGCAAAATGTGCTTGTTTTAAAGACGTTGCACATTATTTGTAATTGTCATGTAGCACTAAAATGAAATATCTGGTTATAGGATAGATAATTGTAAAATTTTTCTCAAGAGCAGTAGATATGAACGTTGAAAAAAATAGACATTCTCTGAGATGATCTTGATAAATCACATGGTAAAAAATCCGATCTTTAATAGTGTATTCTGTATGGATATTGGATACACAACCCTGCATGTGGAATAATAGTAAAAATGCGAGGAGTATTACCAAGTATATGTAACTCCTAAAGTAATTTTAAAGGGTTTTAATTACGAACATTATATATATAATTAGAATATGTTAAAACGATCTCTATCAATTCGTTATTACAAATTTAATCTGTCTCATAACCAATAATCGTGATTTTGAATTTAAATTTTATTTTAGGTAAGTCAGAAATAAGTCCTATTAACGACATTTTAATTTTTACTAAACACACAATGACCTTTATTCTGATCAGATTTTTAGAATCCCTGGTAGGCGGTTTATTACTCAAAATGTCGGTTATGTTTGCGCATTATTAAGAAACTAAGGTTGCGACTCCCACAGGTAAAGTTGACTTTAGATGAATTTGGCTATTTATCTTAGGTATTATTGTCATATAGCTCTTCAACGGTTTCGGTACTTATACATCCTCGGATTTTAAAAGTTTGTCTTTGAGCGTTCCTGATAAAGGTAAATCCAGAAACGCGCTTCGGACGCAATAACTGTTTAAACGTGCTGTTTTCAATTGTTTTCAATACATATATATTTCATTTCGATTGAAATTGGGTTTGTCCCGTATTACCTATATATAGATAAAAGTTAGTATAACTAGTTCTGATAATAGTTTTGTAACAATACGTTATATTTATAAAGTTTGAAGAGGCACGATAAAAGTGTTGGTGGTTTTTTTTTTTTTTGGTAGGGGCTTTGTGTTACTATATAACGTTTGGCATTTATACATATATCAGTATTGAAGGTGCTCGAATTTTCGTCGCATCTAAGCTGGTCATATTAGTATATACAAAGTTGCTGCTATGTTTATTGCGTGTATTTATATGTTGTTCGAGTTAAAATAATCTGTACCAAAAATGTGAAATAAATATTGGATCTCGAAAGAAAATGATATTTTACTACGAGCAATTAATCCTATTTCTGTGTTTGTCTTGTTAATAATCTATAGAATTTAGAGTAGAAATACAGACTTTAAATTCGGACGAGCAGGTTGAGTGATAAATTTTAATACCAGATATTGTTTTCTCTTTTTTGTTGATTGTCACTGGTAGCTCTAAAGGTTGGGTCTTTTTTTCTCTCTGATCTATTCTGTATTGAACAGTATGGTCAGTCTCTTTGAGTGACCACCATGAAACATGTAACTCCTGTTTTGATAAGAAAGGATATGACATAGTTTTATTAATTTAAACAACATAAACATATTAAACGTGAATGGGTTACGAGGATAAATGAAATTCGTCTTACATTAAAACGGAATAACCTAAATAAAGGCACCAGTAGTATACTGTTGTTCAAATGTCATAAATCGATTGAGAGGAAACACTTCCGGGTTACAAACTAGAAATGAGGGAATCACATCAAATATTAGAGGGAAAAAACGAAACATCAGAAACTAAAGTGCAACCACAACAAAAAACGTGCGTATTGTTGTGCGTTTACTTTTCTACATTGGCTAGAGGTATAGGGGAGGGTTGAGATCTCACAAACATGTTTAACCCCGCCGCATTTTTGCGCCTGTCCCAAGTCAGGAGCCTCTGGCCTTTTGTTAGTCTTGTATTATTTTAATTTTAGTTTCTTGTGTACAATTTGGAAATTAGTATGGCGTTCATTATCACTGAACTAGTATATATTTTTTTAGGGGCCAGCTAAAGGATGCCTCCGGGTGTGTGAATTTTTCGCTACATTGAAGAAAAAATCAAATTGGGAATAATTAGATATCAAATGTACCAAGATTAAAATAAGGCCTTTTTTATTATTTTAAACTTAGCCTCAATTAAGCATGTTATAAGAGGAGCATATCCAGCCCCTCATTTGGTGCACGTAATTACAATCCCGATTTTTTGTGGGTTTTGTATTGTTCAGGCTTTAGTTTTCATGTTGTATTTTATGAACAGTTTTTTTTACTTTTTAATTATTTCCTATCGTCTCAGGTTTTTTTTACTTTTGAGTGTGAATGTGCCTCGGGCTTTCTTCTTTCTATAATATAGTGGTATTATGTCAAGTATGTACAGAAACCATAATATGGCCAATATTACTCTCATCGTTATTTTCAGAAGTAAAATGGTCCACGAAATCCATGTAATGATATGTTAACATACGTATATAAATATATATTCTAATGCAATTATTTTGTATCAATGGTTCGGATTGGATGACTGTTAGCGTAAACTTCTCTATCTCCTTGTCTGTAACTAAGGAAGTCGACATTTTAAATTGCTGAATGTATTGACATGTAATTTCTACAATAATAAGCCAAAACACTCACATGTTGCACCTAAAAGTCTTCTTTTTATCAAATTTTATTACATTCTGAAGCGTCACAGTAGCCAGAAAACGCCCGGAGTTTATGTTTGACGCCGGAAGCATACCTGTGACGTCAACTAGGGTAGGGACCAAAGAAGATAACATATGCATCTTTTCGCGGAATTTTCTTTAATGAAGATTTTACACTGAAATAATGATTGAAATTTAATTATAAACTTGTTTTGCATTACAATAAAGATAACTTTTATTGTATTTGAAGCTTTGCTGACGTCCATCGGTAGTATTACTGTCGCAAATACCCGTTTACATGTACCTGTCTCCGCTATGCATCGCCAGGTAAACTAAATTTGCGACATTAAAACTACCGATGGACGTCCTTAAAGCTTCAAATACAGTTATCTCTCAAATATCAAAACTAACCGTTTTACTAGTCATCCTTGCAGTCATTACTATAAGTTGATTTGGAATAATTTTCTGTGTCCTTGCAGATACCTTTGATTGTAAATTGTTTAGACATGGAACTCTCAGGAGAACATCATATTCAGTGTCTGGATCTAGCTCGTCTATCAAACAATCTGTTTTACGAAATACTGTCATCTCTTTTATTGCCTTTGTGGAATTGGACATGCTAACAGATAGTTGATACTTTCCGTCATTATTTTCAGTGAAATACCAGAGTGCTTTTATACACGTAGACGATATTCCCACTGCTTTGAGACCTAAGTCGTTTGGAGCATTTTCTGTGACTAAAATATAAATACACTATATGCGTTAATAGAAAATAATGAAAAAAATACCTTGAATCATTTTAGACTATAGTACGTCGAATATTTAAAAACATCGTACGGGACGAATTTGCTATCCCTGAATTATCAGATTAAACAACACGAACCATGATTTTTTTTCGTCAGAAAAAATCAAAAAAATTTGTCATCTGATTGTAAAATATATGACACAAATTTTCAAGAGGCTAATACTTATAAACATTTAGGAATAGTTTGTTCAAATAATTGGTTGTATAATATTTATAGTTTAACGAGCATACAATATAATGAATATCAATATTACGACAATGCGTTTTATAATCAAAAGGTGACTTTAGCAAAAAGTGTATTTATATATATATAAATTACCAATATTAGAGTGCGTACGGGGTATCAATTTGGTAACCATACACAATATTTGATTAATAAAATGTGAAAATTTGAAGCTTTGAATATAGTTACGAGTAGGCATAAACCTCGATGCAGATGTGTTATGAGGAAATAGATTGGGAAACAATATCAGAAAGGAGAGAAAAACACAAGCTCATCTTGTTTTATACATAAAGGCAGCAGTAGCAAACCGGTGTTCAAATGTCATAGATCGATTGAGAGAAAACAAATCCGGGTTACAATCCTAAACCGCGGTAGACACAACAACGATAGGAGAAAAACAAAGGAATATCAGGAAAACTGAAGTGCACCAAAATTAAAAGCCAACATTAATAGAAACGAACAACATGTTTTTGATAACCCGTGTCATATTCCTGACTTGGTACCAGACATTTCAAGAAATAAAATTATGTGTGGAACCTGCTTAAATGGCCAGACCTACCGCCCGAAATATCACACTGATAAAACAAATTCGCTGAAATGACAACACATCGTGACAGAAATACAATTCAAGCACACGCAAGAACATTCATCACAGAGAAACGCACAAACAAAAAATATTTTAGTCGACACAACACGCAAACTGCAAAAACAACCCTACTTTTATTTCTGTCACAAGCTCCAACATTGACCAAAACAAGGAAAAACGAATTATGCTGAATTAAAGGTATTTATATCATACTTTTAAACTCAAAAGTATTTTACTGCATCTCAATAATCGTTGTTTTAAGGTGTAATACTATCCACTCATGGTACGGCACATCCTGTTGTATACGAAAATATTCCTTTGTTTTTGACAGTTGTAGATAATTACCCTACATTTTATTGCAGTAAAACATTTCTGTGTCATAAACATATGTCTGGTTTTTCAGAGTACCATTATTTTTTTATTTGGGGTTTCTATAGAATATTTTTGAACTTTAAGCTTACATGGTTCTTAAAAAATTTCTATATTACTGCAAAGAATAAAACTTTACTCATGCCAAGTATTTCTTTATTTGAAACAAAGATCAATTCTGCACAATTTTTTGAAAGGTGCAAAGTTAACAAAGACTAATAGGGAAAAATCAATAGTGGTATTACACCTAATATGGGAAGCTGTACATGCACCTTTGACCTTGTAAGTACTCTCATGTGTTAAAATTTCTTGCCCTTTAAGTGAAATATTACAAAAAATGAAATATTCTGAGTAGATTGAGTCACCAAAACACATTTTATTAGATTATTTCCTTGAAATAGGACTCACCCATGAATATTCAGTTGACAGAATAAGTCATAAGTTTTGGGGAGCTATTTCTCCTTCTTTCTTATATTCTGCTGCGATAGAACATGTTCCTAAGAAATACTTAAATAAATATATATTTGTGGTAAAAGAATTTTTGTTTAATGCTATAACAACAAATTATTCACTAAAAGAGAAGTTTTGTGTCCCTCTCTGGGACGCGGCGTAAATTTATTTTTTTACTTGCGGACTTATTGATACCTCCTTGGAGACAGTAAACTTTTATATTGTTTGTTTATTCTCCTTGCATACTTCAATTACTAATTTCTCATAATAATTCTATCATAAATAAGTGAAAGTTACCCGACTTTTTTTTATTTATTGGCATGTAAAGTTGAAATTTTGAGGAAATAAGATGTATAAGTGGACCAACGGAGTCCTTATAAAGAACACATAGAGGTCCATTAATGGTATTTATCTTCATAAAATCATCTTTTGTATCATATTCAACTGTTTGTAGGTAGATGAGATAAATAATTGATCATTTATTGGTCCACACTATATTCGAATTCTAATTCTATCATGATGCGGCTTGGTTTGGATTTGTCGAAGAAATGTTGCTTGAATCGCTGTAGATGATGTCTTTCATTATACTAGATTTTTCGAAAACCATGGAACTCATTATGACAAAACTTGACAGGAATGCTTAAAATTATAACTATTTCAAAGGAAAAAAGTCACATTCAGTGTATTAAACAATAATGTCTTCTTTAGGTGTAATACCACCAAATCATGGAACGTCACATTCGGTTGTATACGAAAATAGGTCGGAAAAAAACATTCCCATGAATTTGACAGCTATAGGTAAATACTCCTTCAATTTATTGCAGTTAAACATTCTCTGTGTCATAAACATATGTCTTGGGTATTTCAGAGCATTATTTTTTTATCTGGGGTTTCTATAGAATATTTTGGAAACTTGAGCTTACATGGTTCTTAAAGCTGTACACAGACTTAATAAGTTTGATTGGTTAACTTCCAGTGATGGTTATTTTCTTATATGCAATGAAATGTTATGTGTTTTTTTTTTTCTTCTATAGTACTGCACAGGACAAAACTTTACTCATGCCAAGTATTTCTTTATTTAAAACAAAGATAGATTCTGCACAATTTTTTGAAAAGTGCAAATTTAACAAAGACTTATAGGGAAAAATCAATGATGGTATTACACCTTATAGTGTCACCTAGTGCAGAATGAAATCAAAGTTTGATTTAGTGACAATGTAGCTCATTGTACTATCATTGAAGACGTTAGTTAAATGCATAGTTTTGTCATATCCTGTTAATTTCCTTTCTTATTGGACAATAATATTACCCTTTTCACTTTTTTATTCCAGTACAGTGACACATATAAAAGAAGAAAGTGATGTCAATGCGTGTCAGAAAGTTGCAGATGAAAACGATATAACTCTACCACAGGAGCTGAAGATAAAAGATTGGAAAGCCTACTACAACTACTCAAAACTTCCAAGAGGCGACTACGATGACGTCATGTGAAAGTAAATGCGGATGTTGATGAGAACAGAAGTGAAATGTTTGCAGAGAGAATCCATCAATATCATCCAAATTAATTTTCTAAATTGTTTTCATGGATGCATTTATCATCCAAAGATTATATACTTTCAGTTTCGGTCATTATTTTTTTGTTAAGGAAAACATATACAGATATTTTCGGGTTTGTTTGAGACGTGTTCGAGATCCTTTTCAGTACGATTTTCGGCTCTCCGCTACCATTGATACAGCAGGGTATTTAGCAGTGTCGGTTTTGATATGTATTTTGTCCTAACCGATTCCTTGTTAGGTTTACCTTAAGCGTATTTTGCCAAGGCATTTGTGGGGCATCCGGAGAGACCTTATTCCATTTTATATATATAGTTTTGCACTTGTTTATACATTGACGACTGAGCGAATCAGGTGAGTGTGTGAGTTTTTAGTATGTTTTATTGAATTGCATTGTTTTAAGTTTGGGGAAGGTTAACTTTCTGGTAATAAGAAGCGTCACAGCTTAGTTAGGAATTTGGTATGAAAACATTAATCTGTACCGATATAGGCTCCAAATGTTCTCCTTTATACGCCATAACTCATGGTGGTGCTCCTAATTAAACGAGACTTATACGGAGACAAGACAAAAAGGGTACAATAAAAAAAAGAGAAGAAGTAAAATAAAGTTTAAATACACCTTATCGCTATTCCCGGCTGACCCGTCCGCTTGAACTTTTGACGTCAACAACAATCACTTTTCCATTGTGGCGTCAGACATTTTGTTTTATGACGTCAAAATTTTACGGGAACCTGTGTGATTTCCAGCAATGGCGGACAAATAGCGATAAGGTGTATGGTCTCTTTCACCTCGTCTCACGCTGTCCAATACTATACGACAACTATTTGTTGACCGTTATGGAATATCCATTTCATAAGTGAAAGAAGATATGTTCAAAATGGCATAACTACAATGTTGTTCATTTTTCACCGAATCTGAGCACCTCATAAAGAGTAGGATCTGCTTACACTACCGGAGAACCTGAGTTTATTGTTGGGGTTATGTTGCTCAGTCTTTATATTTTGTGTTTTGCGTATTTTTTTTTTTTATATCTTTCGCCTGTCTTTCGTACAGTACCATTCACCTACATAGGCCAGAGACAAACAGAAAAATCATTACAACCTGTATGATCCTTCACCATCTTATCCGACAGAGATATCCAGCATCCGAAAAAGAAAAAAAAATGATGGGCATGGATAAAGGACAAATTACTTGTGGATGCTAACCATGAAGGGTCAGCGAACATTAATACACTAGAATATACCTGTGTGACTACATAACCTCAAAGGCTTGTTTGGTGCGATGACATAACAGGTAGTGTAGTAATTATTCCTGTTCAACAGGAATTGATACTTAAATAAAGATGTGCATGGATTATTAAAAAAAAAATTCTGAAATTTTAAACTATTTTAGTAGACTACTTCAATGGTATATTTTAAAACATGTTCATCAAGTTAGGATAAAAGACGAAACGTAAGATAACTTTGCGGTCGAAGAATTAAAATCATCGGGGGGGCTCGTAATGTCTCCATGACAAAATTTATTATTTTGTTCTACTTATAAAATCTTAAGAACTTCTGTATGCCTTGTATTTATTTATCTGATATGTGGCTTTGAATCCGATCGGTACAATCTTCGCGCAAAATTTTTAATTCAATATGCTTATGGCCATGTGGTGTCAATTTTGGAAAAGTGCGACGACTGCATTAAGAAAAAATATTTTCAAATCTTCATTTGCCACATAGAATATAAATATAGGAAGATGTGGTGTGAATGCCAATGAGACAACTCTCCGTCCAAATGACAATATAAAAAAGTAAACCATTATAGGTCAATGTACGGCCTTCAACACGGATGTATGTATTTCCATCAATTGCTTTTGAGTTGTGTAGTTGACATGATTTTATTGAACAGAATGCAATGTATCAACTTCATTCATTTTAATAGATTTAAAAAAGGAATGGGAAGAGGGAAAACAATAGGCAAAAGAAACCCAAAAAACAACCAATGCCCCTAATAGGTAAGGTCACAAATGACATGATCATCTCAATTGAAAACAAAGTCTACATAAGTTGGATGTATGCCGTGTATATTCGTGAAAAAAGTCAATCATACACTGCTGATAATCTTAATTTCGTATTAATGATTATTAAAGTTCATTCAAGCCAGAAAAAATAAATACAGTTGTCAAGCAAGGTTTTAATGTAACACCATACATTATCTACTGTGTTAATATATTGGATAAATCCCAAGAGCAATATATTATCAAATAGCGTAGTTGGACGAGTGGGCTTGGGAACTCGGGCAAATACATTTTGCAAAATGGAAAGGAATTAATATAAGTTGCAAAAATTGTTTCCCAATCAACTATGAATAAAAATGTTTAAACTAATACATTTTGCTACAATTTCATAAAAGCATTGGTTTAATCAAAAGGAAGAACAAACAATTTCGTTTACCAATCATGTATATTTCATAGTGTTGCCCAAATTACAAACGAAGATAGTACTATTGTGGTACATGTATAAGTCCTAAATAATTATAAGTAATCTGATGGGGAAAAATATGTCGTACGATTTCTAATTATCATTTTATACATGTTCAGTGTAGATTCGTTATAAGTTGTGAGGTACAAATCATTGTTGATTGCATAGGTAAAGGAAACCAACGAATTTAAATTTCGTTTGAATTGTCTATGGGCTTGTTCACAAACTTTATCAAAATTAAAGAACCTTAGTGAGCACGCTCACATACCCCATGTCCCCACATTGTCATTGGAGAAATTAAATAAGTATAGGAAAAAATATATAAGAAAAAATATTGAATAATAATTTCCTGTCAATATACATAGTATGTCCTTATTATCTACAAAATTTCATGAAATTCTGTTGTGTGTTTTCAGAGGAGTTGAGATGACAAACTGTTGCAGAAGTACATTGAAGCAAATACGTTCAAAGGGGCGTAACTCCTAGAAAAAAAATTGAATCACAATTTCCCGTCGATATGCACAACTACATAGTATGTCCTTATTATCTGAAAAGGTTTCGTGAAATTCTGTTGTGTGGTTTGAGAGGAGTTGCGATGACAAACTGTTGCAGTAGTATATTAAAGTAAATAAGTTCAAAGGGGCGTAACTCCTAGAAAAAAAATTGAATCGCAATTTCCCGTCGATATGCACAACTACATAGTATGTCCTTATTATCTGAAAAGGTTTCGTGAAATTCTGTTGTGTGGTTTGAGAGGAGTTGCGATGACAAACTGTTGCAGTAGTACATTAAAGTAAATAAGTTCAAAGGGGCGTAACTCCTAGAAAAAAAATTGAATCGCAATTTCCAGTCGATATGCACAACTATATAGTATGTCCTTATTATCTGAAAAGGTTTCGTGAAATTCTGTTGTGTGGTTTGAGAGGAGTTGCGATGACAAACTGTTGCAGTAGTACATTAAAGTAAATAAGTTCAAAGGGGCGTAACTCCTAGAAAAAAAATTGAATCACAATTTCCCGTCGATATGCACAACTACATAGTACGTCCTTATTATCTGAAAAGGTTTCGTGAAATTCTGTTGTGTGGTTTGAGAGGAGTTGCGATGACAAACTGTTGCAGTAGTACATTAACGTAAATAAGTTCAAAGGGGCCTAACTCCTAGAAAAAAAATTGAATCGCAATTTCCCATCAATATGCACAACTATATAGTATGTCCTTATTATCTGAAAAGGTTTCGTGAAATTCTGTTGTGTGGTTTGAGAGGAGTTGCGATGACAAACTGTTGCAGTAATTCATTAAAGTAAATAAGTTCAAAGGGGCCTAACTCCTAGAAAAAAAATTGAATCGCAATTTCCCGTCGATATGCACAACTACATAGTATGTCCTTATTATCTGAAACTCCTAGAAAAAAAAATTGAATCGCAATTTCCCGTCGATATGCACAACTACATAGTATGTCCTTATTATCTGAAAAGGTTTCGTGAAATTCTGTTGTGTGGTTTAAGAGGAGTTGCGATGACAAGAAACAGGACTGACGGACTGACGGACGGACTGACGGACGGACGGACGGACGGACTGACAGACGGACGGACGGACTGACGGACGGACGGGTCAAAAACATTATACCCTCCGCAACTTCGTTGCATGGGGTATAACAACAAAATGTAACATCAAGGAAAATTACATGTCTCTGTACTCAAAACATTGGTACTAACAAAAGTAAAACACTGTAACATAGTATGATATCAATTTGACTGCAAACATTAATTGATAAGTAATATTTGACGACAAATGTTAAACTTGATCTAGAATGTACGGTATCCACATGCGAATTGACATTATGAAATATGTTTCTATTATAGAATGGGCCATTTAAAGGATCAGCACTACTGATCAAAGCTTTACATACAGCCTTGTCGGAAACAACTCACGAAGTGTTGCAAATAAAAACAAAGATTCAGTCCTACTATGTGAAGAAAAGTAAAATCCGGTCTCAAAAATCTTATGGGGTGCACTTTGTAAATACAGCTGTCTCTAAAACTACGCCTCTTTTACGTACTGGTTTCCGAATATGATTTTTATATGTCATGCCATAGAGGCATAATTTGGGACTGTTATGAGTATAAAAACATATTGTTGTTGTAAAAATTGAATTCTGAAGTTGGCAAATAGTATAGGTAGGGGTAGTACAGAATTTTAGAATGAGTTTAAACTCTTACAAGTTCATGACACATAAGTGTTGAAAATATTCCGAGGATCTCTATTGTTTTAGTTTTGTATAAAATAGTAGTGCAAGTCAGCTTTCAATTCTAGTATATAAGTTTTAACGAAACTTCATAGTAAAGAGGAACAGTCCTAACAAATGTAGTTCTTAGTGAAATTACATAGTCTTTATTTAACAGAAATGTAACCTATATAAGAACTAGGCTTATACTTTTAAACACCTCACGCGAATTTTGTATTCCTAGGGCTTATCGATGACGCTTGTATTAAAATAGTCGAAAGGCCCACTTTAATCTTGACGACGTTGTCGACCAATAATAGATAAAAAAAAATCCATAACATTGATTGATTGTTGGTTGCTTTACGCCGCATTAGCACAAAAAGGCTATATCGCGGCGATAAATTTCATAACACTGTTGCAATCTATACATAGGGGTAACATTTTAGTAGGAAAATCTCAGTGTATCATACAATTCAATATTATATAAACATTAAATTTTCAAAAACAATGAACGCGTAAATCTTTTTGCATTTCAACACAACAGTTCTGACTACAGGGATGGTGATATCCTCACGCACAAAACATAATTTGACATGACTAATTCATTGTTACTAACATATACAGTACTTCCAATGCGACAGCTGGGCATTTTGACACTTAATGTTACTTCATTGATGCTAGAGGCCAAACAAAATCTAATACAGATGTCGACTGGATCAATCCAAAATTCAAACAAAGAATCAGTGTTTTGCATGAGGAGGCGCAATTCAAATATTATATAAACATGATAAGGTAGCAATACACAGTTAGGAGTTTAGTTTCGCATTTTGGTACCTGTAGATTTTTCAAATAGGAAAGTTATTGTGTAATAAAATTTATTTTTAGACAGATGAGTGCTAATTTAGCCTTCAAAGATGGTTAATAAGTGCATCAAGATTATTTTTTACATGTTTTATAGGCTGTTTTCTGCTTGACAATCCGTATTTTCATAGCTAGACCGGCCATCGGTCCAGAAATTAATGTACTGTTTACAAACACTCTTTTTCTACACGAAGTTTTTGACGCAATTTTACAAAAAAAAATGAGACGAAAGACATATGATTTTAATTGGATTTGCTGAATGATATATGTACACAGTTTCAGAAAAGGTATTACTTCAAGCGATTGAAATTCTACTTTTAGCCATATTTTGGGGAAATCTGTGACATCTCCCCCCCCCCCTTTCCCCCACCCCTTTTTTCAATATTTTATAACAAATAAATGCAGATTGTTGTCATGGATACACCAAAAAGAAATTATATTTTACCATTTTATATACTGGATATAACATCTATGGAAGATTCTGATTACATACATATACCCATATATGACACAAACAGTACGCTTGATATTACAAGAAAGCAATGAAAAGGGGATGGTAAATTCAAAAGGGCAAATTTTAGTATTTTTTCCTAACTGTTTATTGCTACCTTATGGCATACTTACCAAGCTCAGAATTGTATAATTTAAGACTTTTCATGCCACAAATCTATTGATATTTAGATTCTAAATCAACTTCTGAGTAAATATAGTGTTTAAGAATAACTATATAATATGTCAATTTTATTGTTCACAGTCCTTAGCAACCAAAATTAGTCATTTTGACACAAGGCTTATATTTGTACTCTATCGGCTTAACTCTTGCTTCTGATGGATTGGGCTGCATGTAGTAGCCTCAGTATTGAACACGTTGGTTTTTTTCTTGCGAATATATCAAATTATTGGTTTTATCAAGATTTCATGCTACATTTTGGCATATATTAAATGTATAGTTAAATCAGATGTAAGACATTGATTCCCTATCACCAAGTTTTTTTAATCAAGTCTTTGGTATGCAATAAGCATAAAGATTAACATTTTTATGCTTGAAATTGCTAAATTTTATACAATGTTGAATCATCAGAAATCTTATTAAGATATTCAACATTTAAAAACTGACAAAAGAGGTACAGTTTTTAAGATTTGGCTAAAAATTGAGGTAGAGACAAGATTTTACACTTTGACTTGGCACCTTTCATTAATATCAGTTTTTGTCGCGTTTCAGTGTCAACTGCTTACCTTCATAAAATATTCATTACTCAACCAATTTCAAAAATAAAAGGCAATTTTACTCGTATTAGCTAGCAGAACACAGAAAATAAGTTAAGAGGGAGAATTTGAAAAAAAATATTTACTATTAAGGTAGCATTACACAGTTAGGAGTTTAGTTTCGCATTTTGGCACCTGTAGATTTTTCAAATAGGAAAGTTATTGTGTAATAAAATTTATTTTTAGACAGATGAGTGCTAATTTAGCCTTCAAAGATGGTTAATAAGTGCATCAAGATTATTTTTTTACATGTTTTATGGGCTGTTTTCTGTTTGACAATCCGTATTTTCATAGCTAGACCGGCCATCAGTCCAGAAATTAATGTACTGTTTACAAACACTCTTTTTCTAGACGAAGTTTTTGACGCAATTTTACAAAAAAATGGGACGAAAGACATACGATTTTCATTGGATTTGCTGAATGATATACAGTTGGGTGCAGACCAAGCATTACATAAAGTAAACGCAAGTTAACGCGGCGTGCACATATTTCGTTAGTTAACTTTAAATTTCGCGTTTACTAGTAAACGCCCGTTTACTTCATTTACGTTAACGCGGTCAAAATGGAAATTTCTAATGTCTACTCGAGTAAACGCGCGTTTACTCTGTGTCCGTTTAGTCAGTAGTAAACGGCCGTTTACTTCAGATTTCACAAGTTTAATTTTACGTGCACGTAAAAGTAAACGGGCGTTTACAACAGATTTCTAAATTGTATTTTTACGTGCACTTGAAAGTAAACGCTCGTTTACTTTTCGCGTTAACTAATTGTGTATATTATAAAATAATCGTCGCGTGCATTTGTACATTTATTTATGTTGTTAAAATGACTTAATATTTACGTATTTGTGTTTTAAACCTTAACATTCAAAAACACTTTTTTATTACAAATATAAACATTTATTAATTGCAAAAAAAAAAAAACAGTTCCAAAAACTTTCCGATCGTATCAACTGATCTCTAACTTCAGTAATGTTTTTGCCAGATCTTCTTAAACTTAATATCCTCTCACGAATGTAAACTGAAAGTCTTGTAGGTTTTACAGTTCCAGGACGAATTTCCATTTTGTTCTTATATGCAATTATTAATTTTCAATAAATTAATTAATTAAAGAGGTGTCATTTCATTAAATGCAATCGTCAATATGTTGATCGAAAATGGACAGATGGATATTTTGATGTACCTTATCATGTGATATATTAGGTCAGTGTATCCAGGATACGAGGACAATCTGCGTTAACGCGCGTTTACTACAAACAGTAAACGGGCGTTTACTTTATTATACAAAATTGGAAGACACGCCTTTTTCGCGTTAACGCGAAGTAAACGCCCGTTTACTCTTTACAAAATTAGAAGACGCGCGGTTTTTGCGTTAACGCGGAGGTAAACGCGAAAGTAAACGCTCGTTTACTATTTATGTCTACTAAAATTTCGGAGTTAACGCAGAGTTAACGCGGCGTTTACATGAAGTGCACGCGAGTAAACGCCGCGTTAACTTTTAAGGCCCGTTTACATGTAATGCTTGGTCTGCACCCAACTGTATGTACACAGTTTCTGTCATATGTAACTATTTATGTTTAATGGTTTTAATTAATATCAGATTCTAGAGACGTAATGAATATAGTATTCATAAGAAATCTTAAAACATGATTAAAATAATATACATACAACTGCTTCTTCATGTATTCGTAACTTAAATGCATTGCTTCACAATTATGAGTTAATATTTCTTTCATTGTAAGTTGACGAAAGCGATTGAAATTCTACTTTTAGCCAAATTTGGGGGAAATATGTGACATCTTTCCCCCCTTTTTTGCAATATTTTATAACAAATAAATGCAGATTGTTGCCATGAATACACCAAAAAGAAATTATATTTTATCGGGAGCACCTGAGATCACTCCCAGTACTCGGTTGGGTTTGTATTGCTTATTCCTTAGTTTTATATGTTGTGTCATGTGTATTATTGTTTGTCTGCTTGTCTTTTTTTTCATTTTAAGCCATGGCATTGTAAGTTTACTTTCAATTTATGTGTCTGAAATCTTTCGTCCCTCTCTTAGATATTGGGCTGGTATTTGTGTGTGATATACACGTGTGTGTGTTTTTTTTTTCATTAAAAAAAATTTCTACAGACGACATATCAGTTTCGCTTCAATACAAAGTAAAAAGGTAAAATCAAATACGAAGATATAGAGCATTAAAAACAATAAAGTAAAAAATAAAAAAAAATGTGTGAGGTTATGACAAAGACAGAATGTACCTCGGGGGAAAACAGTTTTTTAGAACAATTCAACAAATGAATATATTAAGAGTACAATCACTGATAAATGAATATTACATTTTATGAATGATATGTCATGTAAACACAAATGTGCTGATTAAAATTGTTCGACTATATGTCTGACAAGTTGTATGTTAATTTTTGTGTTATCCACAATACAATTAGTTTTAAACTGCGATGTAGTAAACAGAAAATGCACCGCTCAGCTCATACAAGCTATGTTTATCTTTGTGCTTGGTTTCAGAAAAATTCACAATTAAATGTCCGAATAGATATGATTCTTTACTTGATCTCTAACCAGGAATTCAATCTGTGCACATCCAATTTCTACCTAGAATGTGCACTACCGCCATATTTGTTCCGTTAACTATCGTTTGAAGGGTTGTATTCCAAATCATTTTACAATAAGTAGTATCAATATATCAGGTAACCACTATTTCTAAAATATATCTTACTCTGATTATTTTCCTGATATACATTGCACAAGGAAAGTCTTTTGATGCTTTGTTCTTGCTGGACAATCTTTACAATGGCTTCTAGTGTATATGTTACTGAAACAAGAAATCCAAAAATAGTTAATCCTTTTGACCTTATTGTCCCATCTGAACAGCAACAATCCATAAACATTGAGTTGCAAAAGTGTTACTTCTAACTTTTTGAAATTTTTGAAATTTACTTAAACAACATTTTAGTCTTAGATGATTTTTTTCCCATTAGTTGTTATTGACTTTTTACTAGTATGTATACGTAGTAACCGTAAGTACTCTATGATCTCTGTCTTTTTTTGTATTCTGTTGGTTTTTTACAAGATATGAATTATTGTAGAATAAATATGCAGAATCTGTTGTTTTTGTTAAAGAAGAACAAATACAATATGCAACCATTTCTTTATTCTAATGGAAATACTTTAGCCCCACTTCATTTAAGTTCTTTTTGTTTGTCAGAATGGGTTGTAAAGAATGCTAAAATTCAAGGAAAGGATAATTAAATTTTGATTGCATTGCTTTAAAATGCTTATCTTTCTTTTTATCTTAGATAAAGCAATTTTATTTGCAATGCGTTTTTCTGAAGGCCTTTGAATATTTGTTTTATAAAATGTTAATTATTTCAGGAAAAATATGCAAAATCTTTTACTTTTACTTTTGATAAAAAAGATTGCAATTGTTTCTTTATTTTTAATGGACATCATAACTATTAAAATTGATCCATCCTGATACATCAAAACTACAGTACTTCAAACCTTAACCCATGGCCACACAATCACAACTTTAAAACCGTCTGTAACAGGGCTATTCCCGATTAAAATTTGTCTAAAGTGTGTTCAAGCTACTGTGAATCCCGCTTAGAATTTGAAGGTCGTCGGAAGAAGGTAAAAATGGGGCCGCACGAGTGTCTGTTAGTCAAATTCATCTTCTAGTCAGACGACATAGAATGACGAACCGTGATGTTCCTACACCGGCAAAATCTAGATATTGAAATAATAGCAGCAGGTAAAGTCCAAATAATTGTTCCTATACAGCTTTGGCTCTCATGCAATTTCAAGGATAACATCACATGTAAAAGCCTACAGAACCAGCATTGAACATGAATTAACGCGCCATTTGCGCAAGTAGAGCACCCAACGCCGGTAACTGCATAACCAAAAATGGTGCGATAGATGGTGATTAAAAAAGAAAAAAAAGGGAAATAGAGAATTCATTTACTTATTTCTTATCAAAGTTATTTGTCAAATTTGAATGCCTCTTAGTGTAACAAATTGTGATAACTCCGCCGGATGTATTGTCGATCGATTCATTCTTCTAAAAAATAACAACAAAGTTAAATCCCAAATCAACATACTGAATCTTGCACTAATGCATTTATTAATTTTTTATTATATAAAATGATTTTGCAACAATTTATACATTCAGATCAACATACTGAATCTTAGACTGATGCATTTATTAATTAATTATTATAATAAATGATTTTGCAACGATTTATACATGTCATTCAGATCAACATACTGAATCTTGGACTGATGTATTTATTAATTAATTATTATATAAAATGATTTTACAGTGATTTATACAATCATTGAGCTAATTAATTGATTACTCGTGTGTTAATAATTAGAGACAAGCGGGTTTATTGTTATTATCAGCAATTGAGCATAAAAACTGGAAACAATCTTACAAGGTTATAGTCTATTGGTGCCATCTCATAATACACTGTTATCGCAGATGGGGAATCAGAAAGTACAATTGTATCAACACCGACACATTCTGTTTGTGTCTTTATATCCTAAGCCAGGATCCTTTAATTCAATTGTTGTCTTTTGTTGATGTATTTCATATTTGTTTTTCGTTCATTGTTTTTACATAAATTAGGCTGTGAATTTTGCATTTGCAGATTTTAGGACCTTTTATAGCTGACCATACAAAATAGGTTTTGTTCATTGTTGAATGCTTTACAATGACTGACATTGTCATTGGATCTCTGGTGTAGAGTTGTCTCAGTGGCAACCATGCCACATCTTATTTGTATAGGTAATCGAACATGCTTGTAATTGAACTTTAGGGTGCGTTTTATTGATATAACTGTTTTATCTGTTTATAGATATAGGAAGATGTGGTATGAGTGCAAATGAGACAACTCTCCGTCCAAATAACAATTTATAAAACTAAACCATTATAGGGTCAATGTACGGATTTCAACACGGAGCCTTGGCTCACACCGAACAGCAAGCTATAAATGTCCCAAAAATTACTAGTAAGTGTAAAACCATTCAAACGGGAAAACCAACGGTATAATCTATATAAAAAAGACAAAAACTTAAAAAATAAATTTAAATAAATTACATAAACAAACGACAACTACTGTACATCAGATTCCGGCCGGCCTTACTTAGGACAGGTGCAAACATTTGCAGCGGGATTAAACGTTTAAATGGTACCAAACCTTCTTCCTTTCTCGGAAACAATAATATAACATCACACCATAGAAAAATTAAGAAATAATTCATGGGGGATTGAATATGTCGTGATTTTACCACGGGTCGTCCTTTATGACAAATATTTTTCCATGAGAGATAGCGAGGGGTAAAATATCGGCATAAAGGGACAACCCGTGGTAAAATCTAGATATATTCAAGCCCCAATGGATTATTTTGATTCTGATAGGACAAATACGGCAATTCTTATGGATCGAAGCGTTCTAGGTGGAGGCAAATATTTGCCGTTCCCATAAATAAACGCACTAATAAACTGGCGTAAAAGAACGGAGCAAACTGAATAAGTGATATGCTTAAACAGTTTACAATCACGTATTTAGACAGTTTATGATGAATTTCAATGATCTTTCACTTATTTGTCTTAGATGATGTATAAAAAAAGGCTATTAAAACATTTTAGCATCGTTTGTTTGCGTTTCCTTGTTGTGATGATTTTGGATTTACAAGCGTTTATTTTCCCGTAAAATGCTTACGTTCTAACGTCATCGTTCTATGACGTCGGGTACCTCATTCATAAAAAAGCATATGATGTAGGAGTACGATCGGAACAGCACTGGCAATATATATATTCATATTTTACCACGAGTGTGTACTCAAAGCGTTTGAAGAACGTCATGTTAGAACACACAATCAATATCAACTTAACTCAATCAAAAAATGTAAATTATACCCATTTCAAAATGCGAAATAGCACATCCTTTAGAATTATGTTCACTACATGTTAATATCAAGGAAAATTAATCGTTGATTCCCAAATGAAAACGTTCATGGAAACATATCAAACTACTGCTAGACCTGTCTAATATTTTACCCCGAGGACTACACACATTTTCAAAGATCAAATCCTGTCACTGGAGAATGTAGAACCAGAGTCAGTAAATAAATTTCACGTTACAATTGCAATATATTTATCAATGATGTAGAGATAAAAAAAAAACCTTGTTTATTCATTTAAGCGACAAAAAGATGCAATGATTTTATATAAAGATTAAATGAAGGTTCCAGGTTTAATAATGTTAGATGTATATCATACTAGATCAAACCCGCGATATCGCCGGTTCGTAAATAATCTTGGCATAGATATCAGGATTGAAAATTTATATTTACACCAGATGCGACTGAATTAAAGTATCTTATGATGTGTAAGCATTATTTTAGCCTTGATTTTGAGTGTTGGTATTGTCATCTGATAACGTCATGTTTGAACCTGCTGTCGTCCTGGAACTTATAAATTATAGGTAATATTAATCATTTTGAAAACAAAACGGCCTGGAATGTAATTTTTAAGCAACATCATTGTCCTATTTTAGTTATAGATAAAGTGAAATTCTCCGTTTCGTCGTTTTACGTCATGTCGGCAAACAAATTGGAAACTATGCCTATGCCTTGTTTTAAGTCAAATTGTAAGAATTTGTATTGACATTTTATAAAGTAATGTTGATTAAAATACTATAATAGAAAACAATGTGACAATGATTGAAGGTAGTAGTGTCAATCCTGTGATTATAACCCGTGTATATAGCAAATCCAAATTACATTTAAAAATGAAGATGTGGTATGATCCCTAACCTGGGATAGTTGTATAACAGTACAACATAAGAACGAACTATAAAAATCAGTTGAAAAAGACTTAACTCGTTAGATGGACAAAAATACAAGTAGATGTGGCCGGGTATTTATACATCCCGACAACAAAAAAAGACAGTAGGAACAGATCTGAGAGTACTCGCAGTTATCTGACAGCTAGTTCAAAGCCACTAACAACTAATTAAAAAAATCATGCATCTAAGACTAACATTGTTTGGTGGTGCGCATGACAGATGCGGAACGTGCAGATAAGGTTATAGGTAAATTGTGACTTTAATTACACCTTATGTAAGAATCCGGGGTTTTGATTGGTTAATAGCCAGTGTATTGTTCACCAATTTACTGTTATCAAATGAATATCGTTCATTTTTAACGCCGCCGGGGTATTTGCTAAAAGGATATGCCTTTTTTACCCTCTCTGCCGTGGTATTTGCCAAAAAATACTCTATCCGACTGGACGCTTGTAACGTCACGGTCATCAATGCGTTTTAGTACATTAACATTCGGTGTAATTAAACAGATATATCATGTTATTGAGGGGTATTTGCGAAAAATACCAGTCTTGAGAATGAATTTCCCTCGCCTTACGGCTCGTGAAATTAAACATTCTCTCGACTGGTATTTTTCGCAAATACCCCTCCTTAACATGATATATCTGTTCAATAATGACATGACTTAAAAAGAAATCCCATCAGATAGTTCCGGAACTTATTTAATTGTCTTAATGCTTATTGTTCGAAACAGCAATCGATGTACAAGAGTAAAATTTTAAGTATACCCTATCAAGTATATATACCCTTATATAAGTTTGACTTGTAGCTTTTCGGTTATACGTTCATTAGGTGAACAGAAAACGGTCTTTTGATTTAGAAGTATAGATTTAGAACATATACCTATTGCTCTCTCATGTTAACTTATGGGGCAATTTATTTCAGAATAAGAAAATCATCAAGAAATATTTTACCAAATAGAAATTGAGCTTATTTCGCGCATTATAAGAATCTGTTGCAACACATAATCTAATTTAAGACTGTTGTTGTTGTTTGGATGAATTTTTAAAAGATATTACCAAGGCAATATAGAAGCCAACCTAAATCAGTGTTTGTTATTTGTGGAAATGATATACACAAATATCAACAATGATTTTTCAGATGCTCCAGTCCTCATACATCTATCCGTCATGATAACAGAATTGAATAATTATATACACAAAAGTAGTGTAATTTACTTGATTTTTGTGCAGACTATGGATATCCCAGCTGCTACTTGTGGAATATTGCTGACTGGACCGCCCGTCAGTTCTTATTGGTGTATTGGATCACCAATGATTCTTTTAATCGCCATCAAGATTTTATTCATGTCAGACAAATAATTTGGTTGTGTACTGTTTCTGTAACAGTTGTAGTTGTATCGATGTTGTTATGTTGTTGTTGTTGTGTTGTGTTTTTGCTGTTCTGTTGTTGTGTTGTTTTTGTTGTTGGTTGGTTGTTGTTGTGTTGTTGTTTGAATAAATTTTTATTAAATATTGCAATGACGATTCATTAGCCAACCTTATAGTTATCAATATGGAACGCCACAGCTGCCTTATGATAAGAATAACCATGTAATTAAGGTGAGAGATATATCATGAAGCAAAGTTCTATACTATAAATACATTTGACTATAATACTCTGTCAATTCGCTATATCACACAGATACATTTATTTACTATAAAGACATTTCACTATAATATTCTGTCAATTCGCTATATCACTAAGATACATTTATATACTATAAAGACATTTCACTATAATACTCTGTCAATTCGCTATATCACTAAGATACATTTATATACTATAAAGACATTTGACTATAATATGATGAACAAGTGTTTATAGTCCAGTAACAAATATTACATTCATTTCGGGACAGGAGAAAGTTATGTTGGTTTGAATATCGGCATATTTTAAACAAGAAATACATGCTGAATATGTGAATAGGTAGTAGATTATGTCAGAAATATGTGATATGATACAACAGTGTTCCCATTACTTGTTGAATAAAAAGCCAGGTAATTTTTCACAACCGAAAGTCTGGCTGTGTTTCTATCTACGAAATTTCCCTCTTCAACACTTTGGTAGTCAATTTCTTAACACACCAGATGAATCCAAACCGTGCATAATGGAAACTAGAGGCTCTAAAGAGCCTGTGTCACTCACCTTGGTCTATGTGAATATTAAACAAAGGAAGCAGATGGATTCATGACAAAATTGTGTTTTGGTGATGGTGATGTGTTTGTACATCTTACTTTACTAAACAGTCTTGCTGTTTACAACTATCTCTATCGAAAATGAACTTGGCCCAGCAGTTTTAGTAGAAAATGTTAATAAAAATTTACAAATTTTACGAAAATTGTAAAAAATTGACCATAAAGGACAATAACTTCTTAGGCTGTCAATTGACCATTTCGGTCATGTTGACTTATTTGTAAATCTTACCTTGCTGAACATTATTGCTGTTTACAGTTTATCTCTATCTATAATAATATTGAGGATAATAACCAAAAACAGCAAAATATCCTTAAAATTACCGAATCAGGGGCAGCAACCCAACAACGGGTTGTCCGATTCATCTGAAAATTTCTGGGCAGATAGATCTTGATCTGATAAACAAATTTACTCCATGTCAGATTTGCTCTAAGATTTTAGTTTTTGAGTTATAAGCCAAAATTTCATTTTACCCCTATGTTCTATTTTTGACCGTGGCGGCCATCTTGATTTGATGGCCGGGTCACCGGACACATTTTTTAAACTAGATACCCTAATGATGATTGTGGCCACGTTTGGTTAAATTTGGTCTAGTAGTTTCAGAGGAGAAGATTTTTGTAAAAGTTAACGACTACGGACGACGGACGACGGACAACGGACGCAAAGTGATGGGAAAAGCTCACTTGGCCCTTCAGGCCAGGTGAGCTAAAAAGTTACACTTTCACATACGCAATTTTTCAAATGTTATACATTTTGAAAACCTTAATTATACGAACTATATTTATTTATCGAATATTTTATTTTCAAGAGATGATTGTTTATTATATAAATGTATCGTTATAATATACCGAGGTGACAACTTAGTATGAGAAAGTTGCTTAATGTTATATTAAGATGTCTTCGTAGTATAAAATGTATCTTTATGGCATAGCAATAATACATAACAGTATGAAAACGTAGCTCCATGGTATATCCAGATGTCTTCATAGTATGAAACAATATCTGCACAGTGAAATGCCAGAAAAGTATGAAAAGGTAGCTCCATTTTATATCAAAGTGTCTTAATAGTATATAAATGTATCTTAGTGATATAGCGAATTGACAGAGTATTATAGTCAAATGTCTTTATAGTATATAAATGTATCTTAGTGATATAGCGAATTGATAGAGTATTATAATCAAATGTCTTTATAGTATATAAATGTATCTTAGTGAAATGGCGAATTGACAGAGTATTATAGTCAAATGTCTTTATAGTATATAAATGTATCTTAGTGATATAGCGAATTGACAGAGTATTATAGTCAAATGTCTTGATGGTCTATAAATGTATCTTAGTGATATAGCGAATTGACAGAGTATTATAATAGTCAAATGTCTTTATAGTATATAAATGTATCTAAGTGATATAGCGAATTGACAGAGTATTATAGTCAAATGTCTTTATAGTATATAAATGTATCTTAGTAATATAGCGAATTGACAGAGTATTATAGTCAAATGTCTTTATAGTATATAAATGTATCTTAGTGATATAGCGAATTGACAGAGTATTATAGTTAAATGTCTTTATAGTATAGAACTTTTGCTTCATGATATATCTCTAACCTTAATGACATGGTCATTCTTATCATAAGGCAGCTGTGGCGTTCCATACAGAAATGTTGACAACTGGGCTAGTGATACCCTCAGGGACGAAACGTCCACCAGCAATGGCATCGACCCAGTGGTTTAAATAGTTATCAAATGTACCAGGATTATAATTTAGTTCGCCAAACGCGCGTTTTATCTACATAAGACTCTTCAGTGACGCTCATATTGAAAGATTTATAAAGTCAAACAAGGAGAAAGTTGAAGAGCATTGAGGATCCAAAAGTCCAAAAAGTTGTGCCAAATATGGCTAAGGTAATCTATGTCTAGAATAAGAAAATCCTGAGTTTTTTTTAGAAAATTTCAAAGTTTTGTAAACAGTAAATTTGTAAAAATGACCAACATTGACTACTGGGCTGGTGATACCCTCGGGGACGAAACGTCGGTGTTCGTTATTAGTTGTAGTTATACACCAATGATATCTGTTTGTAAACATTTTGATATTTGGGTAATCAACAACAAGTGTATTATGTTCATCAAAGAATATATTCAATGATGCAATGTTATTTGAAATTAGTTATTTCGAAATCCTGAAGATAAGATTTTTTTTTTGTAAAACAGGAACGTTTTCTTTATTTCATTGGTGTAACTGCATGAATTGCATGGATTTATCAATATATTTTTATTTACTACTGGTAGTAATCCGTTATTGTTAAAGTCATTGGATACGTTGCTTTTTATAAAATAAATGAATAATACAGACATAAATATTTTTTTTTTATTAGTCTCCATTTGAGTTGAAAAAAATCTCTAAGTTTGGGTATATTAAAGAAGTGGAATGTTTTAAAGGACTGATGATATAGTCAAACCTTTCAACTATGGGATAAGAAAACTTAATAGATGTCATTATGAACTCAGAAATAATGATGGTAACCTAAAATTCCAAATTTCTTTTGTTTAATCAGTTCTTATCCGAGAACACTTTTTTGTGAAAACTGTAATCACCCTGCTGAGAATAACCAACATTTCTTTTTCATTTGCCCTAAGTTCAATGATGTAAAACAGATCCTACTTGATTCCATTTACTCCATTGCTGATAATGTTGACATAGATATTAAATTATTACTAATTGGAAACAGATCATTGTCATATGATATGAATATGTTCAAAGATATACCAGTGATACTTGACGTTTTGTTTGAAATTTACCTAATTTTTGTTTATTAAGAGTTTTATTTTTTCTCCTCCACTCCAAGATTAATTCATTTATTCCATTAAGTAAGCTTGGTGTCTTTTTCGAGCAATATATTTAGACCCTTCTACAACCAAATTTCTTTTACATGCACACGTATAAAAATTGCGTTTTTATTCAACGCAATCATAGGTTTGGTCGTAGTTTTCAATTAAGACTTCTTTATATATATATGTATATTGTTTAAATTTTAGACACTGAAGAAGGCCATTTGTTGAGCCGAAATATTTGTCAACGCGATTTAATAACAACATTTTCGTATACTAACATCTCACATCAGTACCGTTGTGCACATTTTTAGACTGATATATCTTTTTCCTTATCTGCATAGAATCGTCTATTCTAGACAATCCGGTACATAGTGATTTTGCTGGTTGGTCCTTTTTATAAACTTCTATATATATACACAACCATGTATCACAATCATTGATGGCTATCCGATGGATACATCTGTTGTAGAGTTGTCACTGACTCAGACGTACTTATAAATATAATTATTTTCTGTGACTGTATATTATATTAATTTGTAGGATCCTTTACTATAGATAATTTAGCTGATCTGTAACAATAACATCCGCATGCCTTATATATCATGTACTGAAGTACGCCGCTAGATTAAAACTGACGAGGAAAGGTAACACACGGCCAGCGAAAGCTCTTATTTTGAGAGCCCAGGTGGTCGTGTGGTATAGCGGGACGGCTACAGTGCAGGCGATTTGGTGTCACGATATCACAGTAGCATGGGTTCGAATTCCGGCGAGGGAAAAACCAAATTTACAGATCTAACATTGTTGGGTTGATGTTAAGACGAGTTGTATATATATATATATGATTGTTGCTATTTTTAGACATTATATATATATATATATATCATATAAATATTTATTTCTAATGACTTATAAAGCATATTTGCATGTTGAAGGTCCTTGAATGAATGACGAGTAATTGCCTATATACTTAAATATACTTTAGATTAAGTAAGTAAAATTGTAAACATATATTTGCTCGTGTGTGCTAATTAGTAGCATGCATTTTCCATTATATTATATTATTTTAAATACAGTTGTTATAATTGAATTATACTTTGTACATGTAATATAGATAGAACTTTTATAGGCTGTGCCTGTTGCTCAATCATTTTCATATGATTTAAATATGTTTAAAATCAGACTAATCGTGTTAATATACTTGAATTCTTTTATGTTTTGAATAAGAGTGCATTGTTCGTTCATTACATGGTTATTTAATTACACAAAAAACCATCATAGAAAGTAATAGTTTGTGTTGGGTTATTCCCCTATATATATATATATATATATATATATATGTTTTTGTGATGTTTGATGGGAAATATACTTTGAACTTAGTTCGAATTATTTTTAAGTGGCTAGCATGCATATTTCTTTATTTTATTGAAAATAATACACCACAGTATGCAATAAATGATCATCTAATTTCATTTCTAATAGCATTTTCGGAAAATATATTTAAGAGTTGCGATAAACACCGTCTTAGCACTCATTTGGGCTTGACAAAATAGCTAAAAATATACGACAATCACAATCCTTCATGGTATTGAATGATGTTAAATTTTGTTATATATGCTTATTTCTCTTCTCTTAATTTTTAAAACTTTGCTAAAGGATTAATATGAGAATATCGACCTTTTGTACTTTAAAACAGTGCGTGTTTTTCGTGGTACTAATTTAGTTAAGGTTCCGTTATTTGTATGCATTCAGCATGCGATGTTGTAGAGTGCAACCCGTTAGAAAGGTCAATTTGTCAGATCAGTCAAATATTTTTTACTATTTGTCTGACAGATAAGTGACGAGAGTTTGACCCGAACTTACACTAATCGATGACTGCTGATTGGTCGCTAAAATAGTAACGCCTAGTTACAAGTACTGAACTAGTTTATAAATATGGTTCAGTACTGTAAATGAAAATAAGAAGTGTTAGCACTATTGATTAAAGCCGACCATAGCTTGAAGTTATTGTACTCCAATATTTGTTTGTCATTTATCATATTAATATTACAAATTCTACTCTGTATTTAAAATTTTTTCAATACCTCTGTCTTACTAGAGCAATTGGCCGATAAGAAGATCTGCTAATCATGTCGTTCCAATCAACGTTTTACTAAAAATGTATTTTTTTTTTTGGAAAAAAGGCAATCAAACAATATGTAAACAATTAATGAACAGCGGTATTGGTCAACAGTTATTTAAATATAGGGCAAACAATATGAAACGCTACTTTGTAATAATTTCGCCGAGTCAAAGTTAACGCGATGATGGCCAGCAGGTTACGAAGTTCATTTCAAAATAAGACCAGTCTAGATTTAAATCTTTCGGTAATAATGAAAACATCACTAAGACTAAATTTTCTTATTTCTATTTTAAGATGATAATGACCTTAGACCTCACAGAACCGTCAAACAACCTGCTTAGCTTGGACTAATATGAATATCAATTAACAAGCTACCCAGAAAAAGTCGAATCCATATCTTTCTTATTCGTTAATTGTTCACTGAAATATAACATACTTACATGTCTAATATATTGCTTAAACTTTACCTATATCATGTTTGTCGCTGAGAACTGTTACTGGTAACCTTCGCTCTATTTTTTCAATCACCAAGTTGATTACAGCGTCTACAATAAAGCTGGAACTAGTTGTTGTACAATGCCTCTTTTGTATTAACAGAAAATAATGTATTTTATGAGTCCGATAGTCAATATAACATTTAACGACTTAATATAAACACATTTTCCCAGCCTTATCGATATTGTCTTAAAAGTGAGCTACCCTGATAAACAATAACAAAACGTTTGTTATTTTTGCATATCAAGATTTGAAAAAAGAACACGGTTTTGTTTTTTGTTTTTTTTCTTTTTGGTTTGATAAGGCCCGATAATGCCTGATCAGGTCTCAATGAAACGGTCTGTCTTGTTTTTCCTGATTTGTCTTAAATATGTACTTGAGCATCTTGGTATAGTCTGAAATAGGATTCATATTCCACATGTCTCTACTCAATCTGTTTTGACTCAGTCTCGACCTGTTTGACCAGTCTTTACCCAGTCTTCACTTGTCGTGACCATTCTTTACCCGTCTAGACCCAGTCTTGACCTTTTTATTTAGTCTTGTGGTTCAGATAGTCTGATTAATATTTTATTAATATTTTTTTTCAAATTAACTTGGCTTTTCATTAACTATAAAGCATCAGTTAAACATTGATCTTACAAAATGCAAAGTTCTCTTGTAGTTTAGTGATTTGTTGTTAAATTTGAGGATTTAATTGATAGGGGGAAAAGCTGGATTCCTGTTTGACTTAATTAAGACAATCACCTTTCATTTGTTTTTACAACCTATTCAATCAAATCGGATTTTGTTCGGTAGTTTGGTCAGATCAGTCTGTACCAAACATTTCTGATACCTATAACAAACAAATTGCAAATAAAATTTTCGATTACAAACACGTTTTGCAGAATCTCAATATTGGAGACTTTAAGTCAAAACCTCCTGATTGCACCTGTACTAGTTCCCAATAAACATATAATCCGTCTGAGCACCTTATTGCCGGTGACTTCAACACTGTCAATAACTCTGGAAATACAACTGCAAAATACTGATGGATTCAGTCGGGGATTATGCCAGAATATGGGCTAACGCGATAAAGAAGACGTATACTCTTTTTGAATTGATTAAGGCTGTGAAGTCGTTGATACAATTACATCCAAATTAGTAAACAGAATGATTAATATCCATGCTAAGTCAATCTTTAAAAATCGGAATGTTGCAAAACATTTGTCCTACATCAATGAGAAATATGGGGCTGTTCCTGAGGATAAAGCCCTAAACAACATCGTGGCGGTCAATTTTTATAGTTAAGTAAGAAAGGAATCTATAGGGCACTCACAACCTCAGTGATTACAGTGGTAGATATGTATACCACTCGGTCACGGAGTCCCTTTATTCAATCGAACAAGAGAAAAAGAATTAAACAGATACAGTTTAATCTGCAGCATATCTTGAGTTACATCTAGAAATGGAAAATAAGGGTCGGATGAAAACAAAACTTTACGGCAAAACAGATGATTTCAACTTCCCAATTGGAAACTTTTCTTTTCTATGTAGCAATAGTCACGCAGCGCCTGCATACGGAGTATATCATGTATATATATCCGAATTGATACGATTTTCCCGGGCTGGTATTTCCTATCATGGTTTCCTGGAGAGAGGGTTGCTGCTCACAATGAAGCTATAAAACCAAGACTTTCAAATTGTGAAGTTGATCCCTTTGTCAATTTTACGGACGCAATCGCGAATTGGTTGACAAATATGGAAGAACTGTTTTACAGATGACATATATATCGTATATGGCGTAACTTAAATCCCCTTCCTTTTACACAAATGTGATCTTCTGATTTAGACTGTTTACCGGGTTTGAAATAGCATCAACAATACGAAGGTAGTCACATGTGAAGGAGGATCTGTTTACCCTTACGGAGCATCTGAGATAACCCACAATTTTTAAGTGGGGTTTGTGTTGATTAGTCTTCAGTTTTCAGTGTTGTGTCTTGTGAACTATTATTTGTCTGTTTGTCTTTTTTTTCAGCCATGGCGTCGTCAGTTTATCTTCAATCTATGTGTTTGACTGTCTCTCTGGTATCTTTCGGCTCTCTTTTTTAAGTATGGTCAAGATTATGTCGAGTTTTATCAAGTAACGTCTGGTTAAAAAATATGGTGTTTTTAGATTCTAAGAAGTTTTGGGTGTGTATAAATGTGTGGCTGTTGTCAGTAAGTATAACTAGCATCCTCTTTTTTTTAATTTGATTAACAAAATGTCGGTAAAAGAATTGTGTACCATCTATAATTATGGTCTTTTGTTAATATGTATTCGTCATGACTACGAAATCATATAATGCACCCCCTTTCAT
Organism: Mytilus galloprovincialis; assembly: GCA_037788925.1. NCBI lineage: Eukaryota > Metazoa > Mollusca > Bivalvia > Mytilida > Mytilidae > Mytilus > Mytilus galloprovincialis. The sequence goes on along the minus strand of CM075333.1, from coordinate 38,699,803 downwards.
TTCAAATTTTTCCTGTTTTTTTCTTTAATTGTTTTATATACAAATGAATAGACATCATGTAATATTATGCTCTATATGTTTGAATTCATATAACCAATGCTTTTTCGTTGTTCTTAGTAGAATTTTGCTAAATGGTGTTATCTTTGTATTTCCCATGAATGTCTGGGGAAAAAAACGTTATCAAACATAACTATATCTCGAAAATCAATTGGACATAAATTTAGATGATGGTTGTTTTTACAGTTTGGATAATTAAGAAGGAACTTTAAAATAACGGATTACAAAATGTACTGAAATCTACTTTTTTTTTTTGGGCTATGAAAACACACATGGCAAAATGCTTCATCTGTTGTTATAACGAAAAATGCATCTCTGACATCCCTAAAGATTTAAGAGTACTTTAATTCAGTGTTTTTATTAATAAGGTGCGTTTCAAATCACCTGCTGTATATACATGTTCGAACATTAAGCATGTCTAAAAATTATTTGTTAGACAGAATGATTTGTAGGTATCATAGTACTTTAGTTAAAGCCACCTGATTCAAATGTTGATAGTGCTGATAGAATAAAAAAATACATGTTATAGTTCGTCCGTTGTGTTACTGGCGCTGCATTATCAGTCTATGTGGTTTATTTTATACTTACTGAAATGTGTTTCTAATATTTTTGATATTGTATGAACTTCTTCAGTTTTCGTAACTAAATTATCAAACTGTTCCTACAAAATAGTAAATATAAAGATTTTTTTTTTTTAGGTAAAGTCACATTGCGGCCTACGTATGTTCTACAAAATATGGAGAAAAAGTCACACTTTGTTGTTCTATGAACAACTATAATAGTTTACTAAACATTATTCCAGAACTTGCATTTCGATAAAGCTCCTTACACATGTTACACAGAAACTAATTAACAATTGTATCCAATTGGTCAATTTGAAATTTGAAATTGTAAGAACGACATAACGAGTTGGTTAACTGTTAATGAATGTCTGTTTCGTTTCGTAGACAACTATGCATATATTCAAATTATTATAACCATAATTCCGTCCTCTCGTTCGGGAATGCTTCATCATCATGATCATCGCACGAGACTTAAAATCAAATGTGTCCTACAATGAGCAACAAGGTAGCTCATATGTTGTAGAATCTGTCGACACTCCGGAGATACTAAGATCATTGTCGTTTTCTTTGTTTGCTAAATTGATAATGCAGTGTTTAGTTTTCTATATTTTGTCATCGCATTGTCATTTTATCGTTTAATTTGACTTATATCTCATTCTGCTTTTTAGGAAGTGCTTCAATAACTCAAAGTATTTTTGAACTTAAATTTAAGCCCGTAGTTGAGAAGTACCGAAATTTGTGAAACCTTTAATACGGTTTTTGATAATTTTTTTAAGATAAACACTTTCAAACTCAATAAAATGTTAAAACAAAGAAACGATGAGTTCACCAAAAATTTGCGTTCCAAGAACAATTATAGTTTAAAAGTATTTGCAAACACTTACTACTTTGAGTTTATTAAGGATGTACTTAGGTGAGTTTAGGTGAAAATTAATAAGTTAAGAAGTTAAAATTGATACTATAAGCTGGTAGGGCATCATCAATTGAGGATATAAATAAACTGACAATATTGATAGGTCATGGACCTCCTTTTCGAGATATTTGAGAATTAAAATATGGCGGTAAAAGGCTGACTCGGACTTTTACCTTATCTTTGCATTGGTATTATTTGGTCTCAAAACAAAAAAAAAGAAAATTAAGAATCTTCTAAAATTTTCGTAAATGACCTTTCATGAGCTATTTAGTCATATTTAAAAAAAATAAATGGGTCTTATGGGGCAAAATATTTTACATTGTATTGTATGGAAAAACACCAAGGAGTCCGAACATTTGACAAATTCAAAAACCTCACCTAAGTACATCCTTAAGTCACTAGTTATTATTTTGTAACGGGAAGCTGAATAACACTTAAAAAAAATGTCACTTGTAGTATAGTCAAATAATGTACCTGTTTCTGTTGCAAGTCTTGAAGTATTCCATCTAACTTCCGGAATAGTTCTTCAAAAGTTATCTTTTTCAATTTTTCTAAATTTTCTTTCATTTCAGCGTCTGTTCCGCATTCTTTTGCAATCAAGAGTAGATTTTTTTCAAGCTCGGCCCATTTTTCCTCGAATGTTATCTCATCAAGTTCAGTTTGTTTTGCGTGACAAATTTCGTTTCGCATGTTTAAGATCTTTTCTACGTTTATTTTTAAAGGACAAAGTACGTTAAGTATTATGCACGACAGTTCAGCATTAAGGTCAGCGGTTGAAATTCCTTTTGTAGCTGCAGCATGCTGTAGATCAACAACAGGTGATGGGTTATACAGCTGACACAAATCTGCTTCATGAAGAGTGTGTTTAGGATCTGGAAATTTGTAACTATTCGGACAGAGAAAGCATCTGTTTTTGTCATTCATATGAAATATTTCGTGTTTATTGTCATTTAAGAATTGTTCCAAGTTGCCTTGATTAAGACAGCTTTTCCAAAATATGTTAACACAGCAGTTTATAATCACACAATGCATAAGAGTAATATCAAGTTCTTCAATGACAACATTTTGTTTTGCCTCACAACAACAAAAGTCATGACTTTTAAAACTATTATGACCTGGTAAACGGTTTACTGAATTTCTTTGATATAAAATCTCATATTGAGCAGGCCTTAAAACCTTTTTGTTGCCAATATGTTTAGAAGAACACCGACAGCAAGTTCTAGTAAAACACAAATGATAAAGTACATGTTGATTTCTATCGAGAAAATCGTGAAACGAAATTTGATTCAAATCTGTGTCTATATAATTCTTCAAGAGTTGCTGTTTAGCTTTTCTTCCAAAGTCTATTGCACAAGTTAATATTCGATAAAAACGCTGCCTTTTTACAAATGTATCATTACATAGCTGAAATTCAAAGACAATATTTCACACAAACGAATACCATTTTACTCTTTTAGAGATTCACTAACGTTTTAACAAATGAACCTAAGTATTCTCAGATATTCATAACACAACTAGACCAAAAAATTACACTTTAAACTCATTACTTAAGAATTGAATGTTTCTTTTTGTAACTTCATTGGGGTGTAAAAGCGTTGACCGAAGTACATTTTGTATGAAGCGCGGAAGCGCTTCATACTATAAAATGTGCGCACAGTCAACGCTTTTACAACCCTATGAAAATTCAATTACATTTTTTAGCAATAATCATGAAAACACGAATTTTATTATTGTCTTATTTAATTCACCTGTGCACTTTATTGTGGGACCACGTGTTATCATGAATGAAAAGTTTTATTGAGCAATGCAATTGATTACGGAATAACACGTGATGTTCAGTTAGGCAATCAGAATAAAGTATCATAATGCAACATACATCTAATGTAATTATTATTATACCAAATGTTACATACGCTACAATAATTATAGGCGATACAAAACTAATTAGATTATAAAAAAGCGAGCTCAAAGTCAAATTCAAACAGGTGAGGTATATAAAAACTGACAAAATCGAGCGCTATCAAGCAACGGAATACTCAAAAACAACTGATATATTTCTCCGAAGCTTATGTACCTTACAGATACATTGATTAATGGTATAGTTATACTTTCTTATTCACCCTTAATTTTTCGACTTTATTTGTAGGTTGAAACAGTACTTTTTTGTGTCTGACATATTTGTTTTCTATCGTGTATCAAAATCAATATCTTATGTATTAGCGGCTTCGCTTTTCAAAAGTTCAGAAACAAAAATAAGGTAAAGTTGTCTTTCAAGTAAAACGTAGGCTTAAGGAGGCTAGCGGGTACAAAAATGTCAGTAAAAAAATATTTTTCATAACAATTTTTTTTTATTACTTTATGCTATATTACAAAAATCAACCAAAAACTATTCGGTTTGGCCCCGGATGACTTTTAAAATGTTTACATCATTGAAAAAGCTCCAAATTATCTCCCTTTGTACACGTGCGGTTTTTTTAAATATTTTTATGTATTTATCTCCACAAGGATCACTTACATCAAAAGATTTTAAAATCAGGAATCATAAATAAGTCGAAACATAAGTAGCTGTATGACCGAAAGAGACTGACAATTAAAATCTCTATTCAGCTACGGCCTGCAGGAGTTATATCTTAGTTACTTTTAATTATTTCAGAGTGTATCATGTGGTGTTATACAGCAGCTGTTATATACCATGCCAATGCCAAAAATAATGTCCATCAATTTAGCGTACGATAACCCCGAAGTGAATTTAAAGTCCTTCAGCAGCGGTATCGACCTATTGCTAGAAAATTAAAATTAATTAATGGAGTATGAAGTACTTTTTAGGATTAGTTTTGATATCAAACAACTCTCTAACCTAACAATTTTAACACAAAAATGGGATGTCTTTCTTCCCGCGGACAGCGTTTCGGTGTTCTAGCATTTTAAAGTATTGCAACAGTAGACTAAAACAGTAGACTACGCGTGGTAGCACACGGAAACTGATTTGAAGAAACCAGGCGAATCTGTTGGGGATCTCGGAGCAGCAAGGCCCCAGAAATGCATTGTGTATGCCTATTGGTATGTAGACATGCACTCATTACCCTTCCTCCAACTATGGGTGAAATAGCTGGTCAGGAGAGTTTCGCAGTCAGGTTACGGCAATTTTCCTAAGAGAAGAAAACTTTAAAATCAAAATCAATCGGTAGATCAGGCTTTTCAACCTTGGAAGGCATCAATCCATTGGAAGGAAAACCATGGATAAATAACCCTGCACCACCATGTTTGGGATTGAGCTAGTGGGATATCTACTCTACTCGTAAAACAGCATCTAATTATGGAAAACGAGGATAAGAAAAAACTCACCTCTCCTCGTAACATTAGAATACCAGCAGAATTCTGCCCATATAAATGGAAGTAGTGAAATCCAACAAGAAGCTAGTCACACAAAATGTATCCTGAATGAGTGAACTAAACTTAAATTGACCTTTTGGAATGTCCGTACAATGTACGATACAGCAAAATAAGCTCAAGGGTTAAGAGAAATGAAGGAGAACAACCTGCACATACTAGGTATAAAAACGGGACGAAAGATACCAGAGGTCAATATATTAATTATAATTATTAATGAGGTTAATGTAAGTTAATGCAGATGGACAGGGTTTGGAAAGAAAAACCGGCAACTAAAGGAGATACAATCATAAACGCAGATAGAAAAGATGATAAACACCAGGAGGAGTTGCCATCATATTCAACAAATCAGCTACAAAATCACTCATTGCGTAAAATTTAGTCAAGATGGAATTTTATGAAATGTTACAAGCTGATATTGAAAAAAATCCCCCCAAAAGACCTAAAATTTATATTGGGTGATAGCCGTGTTTGGCACAACTTTTTGGAATTTTGAATCGTCAATGCTCTTCAACTTTGTACTTGTTTGGCTTTATACATATTTTGATATGAGCGTCACTGATGAGTCTTATGTAGACGAAACGCTCGTCTGGCGTACAAAATTATAATCCTGGTACATTTGGTAAATATGTTCAATACTAAAGTAGGACAAGATACAATCGTTTAGAGAGAATAGTGGGGAAACATGACTGCGGAATCATGAACGAAAACGAAGAACATATAGTAAACTTTTTTGGGGTGCACAATCTTGTAACAGATGGAACATTGTTCCACACAAGAAAGTCCATAAGCTGACTTGGGTATCACCTGGAGGTACAGATAAAAGATAAAACAAGGTATAAGAGTAAGGTGGGGCACTAAAGAAGAAAATGACCATCATCTTGTCACAGCAAACATAAAACTCTAACTGATGAGACATGGAAGATCTGTTTCAAAAGACCAGTGAAAATATAGGTTTCAAACGCCAAAAACACAAAGAATGGATCAAACCAGATACATGGCATCTGATTGGCAACAGGAATAAAATAGAAAAAATATCTTCCATACACACTCTGGTAGACATAAAGATCGATTGATGGGTCAATACTCCAACTGCAATAAGGAAGTTAGGAAAACCACTAGAAAAGATAAAACAAGAGTGCACACAAGTGTCTCGCCTTCTTTACTTATCATTGATATTATGTTGATAGTCCTAAATATGAAGCTTTGTTACAACTGTCACATAAAGTAAACATTAACCAAAAAACCTAAACATTGACCAATAAACCATAAAATGAGGTCAAGGTCAGATGAACCATGCCAGGCAGACACGAACAGCTTACAATTCTACAACAAATATATTTGACCTTTTGCTTATATTTTAAGAAAAACAGACCAAAACACAAAAACTTAACACTGAGCAATGGACCGTGAAAATAAAGTCAAGGTCAAATAAAACCTGCGCTACTGACATATAAATCATAACACATTTCCATACACCAAATCTAGGTGACCTATTGTAACTTGTTCACTGATCCCTGAAATGAGGTCAAGGTCAATCGAAGACTGTCCGACGGGAATAAGGTCCTTGTTAGGTATGCAAATACCAAATATAGTTATTCTATTACTTATAATAAGAGAGAATGTAACTTTTAAAATAATTCTTAATTTTTTTTCAAGTAGTCACTGAACCATGAAAATGAGGTCAAGGACATTGGACATGTGACTGACGGAAACTCCGTAACATGAGGCATCTATATACAAAGTATGACGCATCATGGTCTGCCACCTTCTAAAATATAAAGCTTTTAAGAACTTAACTAACGGCGTCGCCGCCGCCGCCGCCGCAGGATAACTATCCCTATGTCGAGCTTTCTGCGACAAAAGGCGCAGGCTCGGCAAAAACGATTTCATTGAAGGGATGCCTAAAGAGGCGGAAAAAGCTGTCCCAGAGCTAAGAATGGATGACCTTTATCAAATTACAAAGAAAATGTGTGGCCATCAAAGAAACACCAACATAGGTGAGCAGATTCCCCTCCACATGTGGAACCTATCGGGCTGCTCATGTTAGTACAAACCCACTAAGAAATATAATTCGGTAGGTAACATTAGTGAAAAAAGGACGGGATTGTATTAACGACATAAGAAAACATCGGATTTTATCTGTGGAACGACTAATCCAAACCGGTCAATCAACTCGGGATGGCATCTCTAAAATTTACGAAGTGATAATTTCAACTTAACTATTTAGAATTCATTGTTTTGTACTATTAACATGATTAAGTTACGCTTTGAATACTGGCGAATCTGTTACTGTGTTACTCAAGACTCCAGAAATACTAAAATGGAAGACTATTTCGTGTATTTGTTTGTGAAATGTTTCTTGCAATTGCTTCCTAATCTTTGAATAAAGTAAATGCAAACTTAAATGTATTTGATTAATCATTGTTGTTTTCCTAACATCCAGTTATTGGGCAATTTAATTTATTATATTCTATTACATTTCATTATATGGTAGTTCTGTTTTCACATACTATTATCCTCGAAAGATTGTTGGAGATTTTACTTAAGTAGAATTTATTATATCTTCATCTAATTTGAATTAATCATTTGAGTATTGATTTATATTTAACATGTGTTTCTCACACTTAACTCAAATCCCTAGTTAGAATTTGAGAATAGGTAAATCTTTTGTGAAAAGTTATTATTTTGCAGTAGAATTTGATAAATTGATGAGACATGTCGGATTTCTAAAGTACTAGAATAACCAAATTACATTTTTTTAAATACCGCAACACTATGATATTCGATTTTGTTTTTATTCAATTTCATTTTATTTCATACATTTTCCTGCATACAAAGTTACAATAAACGTCTTCCAATGTTACATACCTCGTCATGATTAAAGAACAGATAATTGCCTTTTGTCGAGATACCTCATTAGATTGTTTAGTTAAAGTCTTTTCGCCGTTCTAACAATTGGTAATAAATTTAGCTGTCCTAATTGAATACATATATAATGAGGAAAGAAATTGTCGGTACATATTTAGATTGGAATTTTGAAAATAATGTACTATTTTTTAAAAGTTCAGTTGCTCCTGCAACGACTTAAACATTGTATCTTAATGACTTTAACAGTGATAAGACCACCGTGTTTCCAATATTTGATACATATCATTTGTTAAAACCTTTTATTTTATGTGATAAATGTCTCATGATTATTATGTTTCCAGATTTTATCATTTTTATAATTTGTTAAAACAAAAATGAACAAAAAAAAAATGAGGACAAATTCCAAAATATATTCTTACGTGAAAATATGATTCGGTTGAAGCAAAGTTGGAGTTTAGTCATATATTCTTAAGTGGATTTTTTCATTTAACTATAATCGTAAACTGTTCATTTTAAACGCCACATACTTCTAAAGTACAGAAATTTGTTGAAGTAAAATAAAATGTGAACACTCGTTCATAGAGCAAAAACATTAATACAGAAAGTAAGACAAACACATTTTCACTGCCAAAAACCAATTATCCCCCTGAAAAAAGACGAAGCATAAATGCACTTTAGAAGTCTAAGCATATGTGCTAATCAACGCAATTAATAATTGCAATGATTTCCCTTTTTCTACTTTCCTTTCGCCCAGGTTGAATACTTACTAAATCCATAGTGCCATCTAAAGTTACTGCAATTCATTAATTGTCTTGGTTGAATTGTCTTCCTTTTCTTCTTCATCGTCCTTCCATATCATGTATATGGAATATATTGCTTGTGAACGAAATGTCACTGGAAATTCAAGACACAATGAGAATAAATTGATTATTATTTCGAAAGGGTTTTCATTAATTGTACTTCACTACTACTAATGTATCGTTATTTTACAGTATGGCCTTTTGTAATAATAGAAAACATGCAAAGTAAGTAATCTAAATGTTACATATAGAAGGAATAACAAAATATAAACTAATTGTGTTTCTAGGAGTGCAGATGGGTTATCCCTTAACATAAGGAAGATTGTTGCGCTTTGCAATTTCGAATGCATCACGATAATTATGGTGCAATTTAAATATTTGTACATTTTCCAACAAGATCATTTAGACCAGTTGAAATGATTGTCTGCATAGGTTCATTTCATCTGTTTCATAAAACAAATAAGAAAATAAAATAAAATTGCAACTCATTTTTCAACACAAGCACACATGTAAATCCTGCAATGTTGACCTGGGATTTATTTATACTGTATCTGCAAAACTTGTTGTCACTAATATGTACCCTTTATTTTTTAAAGATATAATCAGTGATAACACAGACTTTGTTGAACCACTTTTTTAAAGGCTGAATTCCTGTATTGTATTGAGAGTGATCTATCAACTTAAGTTTTTTGACATATTTAAAAAGTTAGTTGTGCAAACCATTAGCTTTAATCATTTATGTAATGTATAAACAGATATTAATGTCAACTGGTTGTAGTCTAGTCTGTCTACAGAATCAATCTAAACAAATTGCAACAGAAAAGATTTTTTATATATCATATGAGATTATCATAGCACATTACCGTTAAAAAAGTCTAACAAAATCGTACGGTCGGAAATCGGTGAAAATTGAAAATAAAAATATCGGTGTTGTGCCTGCCGATTCATGTCAGAAATGGTCCGCCATATTGACAAAGGGAGAAGACTCTTACATATGTGAATTTATAGAAACCAACTGAGAAGCGGATATCACTGAAAGAATCGCTTACATAAATTTATATTATTATAAAAGTATGCTGGTAAGTGTTTTTTTAACATACACTTATGTTTTACGTGTATTTACATATTCAAAAATGCGTCAAGAAATGAATTAGACATACGAAAGTTCTTGACGCAGGTCAAACGACAAAGATCACTATATTTTTGTTATTTCAAAGAAAATAAATAAAATCAACTACCTTTACATAAAATCAATTAAATTTAAACTAATAAAGTCCTAAATATAGCAATAAAAATAATTTAAAGGGACGTAGTAAGACTCGTCCCTAACGAAAACAAAAAAGTATGGAACGCCAAATTAACAAAAATGGACAGTAAAAATTGCAATTTTGTCGATTTTGAACTAATTACTATAGCCAAAGCATTTATTCTTATCTTCTATTGCATTTTCTTCAAGTAAATAATTTTAAATAATTGTTTCCTTCCTTTTTTAATGAATTATTGTCGAAAATAACTATTTTGTAATTTTATTTCAGCTTTCACTTGACGAAACCTATGTCCGATTTAGCATCATGATTTTATTGGAGCTTACCACAGTCACTGTGCTAATTGTTAAGCACACGGATAATTTCTAAATCAGGTACTATATTATATTTTTCTGCATTGCCTATTTTATTGAAAATATTTTATCACAGTCGAGTCAAAAATATTTGATTGTGTATCTTGTTCTATCAAAAGTCAATTGAAACCAAATTCAAAATGAATGGTCAACTAAACAAATGTACGGAATAGGTTACAATAAACCACAATCGAAAATTTCCAAGAATGGGAATTTTAACATAGTATACTTTTTTTAATGCTTTACAATAAAATTGTACTTAAGTTCAAGATGCTCCTTTCTGTGTGTACTTCGTATAGTTGGTCTTGTTTGTCTTAATGTCCTTTTCGTTTTCTCGGACGCAATTTAAGCCTATTGATTCAACTTTTCTTGTCACCCTTTTTGGCACTTTTCAAATGATTCATTATCTTCAGTAGTGCTAGAATCCATAAGATGTTGAGAAATGGACAAATGAATTACAGTGTATAGACACACTAAAAAAGAAACATCACACGGACAAGAAAACATTATTCATTAAGAGTCGATGTTGTTTATTCTTGTTGTTCTGAATAATATTTTAATGTGTTTTGATATGTTATATGACATATACTATAACATGTATAATGATTAAATATGTAACAACAAATGATTTGTGTACTATTTTTTTTCAGCTACATCTATACTATGGAGAAATGTATTGTGTGCCTAAAAGATGACCACCCAACAACACTGATCAAATTGCGACAAAAAGGTTGTTTTGGAATCATCAAAGCTAGCCAGGAAAGAGGAGACTGTTTGTCCGCATTAGAGGGTAATTTTGTCCATCAACTCTGCAGGAAAACATATACCAATCCAAATGACATAAAGAAATACAAAAAGGAAAAACTTGTTCTGAGAGAAATTCATACAAATACTCCAAAATTACGATCAAAGTCCCATTTTGATTTTAAACATCATTGTTTATTCTGTGGAAATGAAGCAACAGACTCCAAGAAAAAAGACAAAAATGTATTTCAGGTTCGAACTGATGATTTTGAGAGTCGCATACAAGATGCTTGTGATCTTCGGAATGATGATTGGGCAGCCGAGGTTCGCGGGAGACTGGAGAGCGTAAGCGACCTCCATGCAGCGGATGCTGTTTATCACCAGGCATGTAGTGTAAACTTCCGCACGTGCAAAAACACTCCTGTATTCCGTTCTCCCATATCACCAGACGCAAAGCCTGAAAACAAAAGAGGAAGGCCAGCTTTGCAAGAAGACGGCTTCTACAAAACAGTCGACTTCCTTAAACATCATGACGACGAAGAGATTTCCATATCAGATCTTGTTGAAAAAATGGACGAGATGTGTGATGGGAATGCTTATAGTCAGATGTATTTAAAGAAAAGATTGAAGCAACATTTTGGAGACGAAATCATTATTACAGACAGACCAGGTAGAAAAAGTGTTGTAACTTTACGTGAAACCGTAACTTGTATTCTTCAGGACTATTACCAGAGACCAAGCAATTTAAATCCAGATGACGAAAAGAGAGCTTTGATCAGAGCAGCTGCCAAACTGATAAAAAGCGACATCCGATCTGTAGATACCACAAAGTCTATCTATCCAACTCCAGCCAACATCGCATCAGTTGATAATAATCTATCATACTTACCCGAAAGCCTGCTGTTATTTCTTTCTAACATATTTTCTGAGATAGACCCATCGGTGAAAATAGCTTCCATAGGACAAGCAGTAATGCAAGCCTCACGACCTCGAGCACTTATAACACCGCTTCAACTCGGTCTAGGAGTACAGGTGCATCACAACTTCGCTTCACGATTTCTTGTGTCCACATTGAACAGCTTAGGATTTTGTTCCTCATACTATGAAGTCCAGAAGTTTGAATCAAGTGCTGCAGCTGTACAAGGAGTTGATCTTCCAGGCGATATAAGCAACAGCTTTGTACAATTTGTAGCAGATAACGTTGACCACAACACAAGAACGATAGATGGCCTCAACACTTTTCATGGCATGGGCATAATAGCTGGAATTACGCCTGGTACGAAGAGAACACAACCCATTCCTAGAATAGCTTTTTCTACTGATGAAATAAAGGCATTAGCAAAGATAGAGATCAAATATTACAAACCTCAATCAGATCGTATGGCTGAATTAAGTTATGCTGAGTTGAAAAACCTAAACACACTGGATAAGACTTTCCGTCTTGACCTGCTGTCGGTTATTATTTGGCCTTTAAAGTATCCAATACCAATGTGGTCTGGCTTCATGCAGATGGTTCAGACGGGAGACTACCCAGGAAAATCATCAGTTTCATTCCTACCTATGATAGATTTGAATGCTTCGGACATGACATGTATTTATTCTACATTGAACTTCGTCGCCAACCAAGCAAAGCGTTATGACATAACAGCGATCTTGACTTTTGATCAACCTCTGTATTGGAAAGCCTTATCAATTGTTGAAAACGAAAATCCAGGAAGCACCTTGAAGTCTATGGTTTTACGATTAGGACCATTCCACACAGAGATGAGCTTCCTTGGCTCAATAGGGAATCTTATGAGTAATACTGGTTTGAAAGAGATGTTAGAACTCATATACGCTCTGAATGCCGTCACGCATATCCTTAGCGGAAAAGCTGTAGCTAGAGCGTTTAGAGGTCACATGTTGGTGGATACAGCACTTTATTGTTTGTTGATTGCAGATATATTTAATATTGACGTATCTAAACTTTTGGAAGAACCCAATTCAACCCTTGAAACAACTGAAATGAAGGAAATTGATGAATTATATTCTCAATTATCCTCTGGAGAGCTGTCAGCTTCAGAAGCGGGTGAATCAGATGTCTTGAAAAACCTAGAAGCAACGGTCCATAGAAAACAGGACATTTTAAAGCAAAGTCGTACAGCAAAGTTGTGGCTGCAGTATTCAGAAATGGTCCAGGTTTTAAGACAATTTATCAAAGCAGAGAGAACCGGTAACTGGCCTCTTCATTTGCAAAGCATCCAAGAAATGTTGCCTTTTTGGCAGCATCTGGACATAATCTGTACAAGAAAACAGCATACGTCTTCTTAATGACAATGCAATCTTTAGACGAAGACCATCCTGATGTTTATGCTAGTTTCATCAATGGGAATCATGTCATCAGACGCAGCAATAGGTACTGGGCTGGAATATCTTCAGATTTATTTATAGAGCAAGTTCTAATGAGAAGTGTGAAAACAGCGGGTGGATTAACGAGAGGACGAGGAATGACTGAAAGCCAGCGTTCACTTTGGCTTATGTCCATGCCAGCATGTGCTGAGATCAATCAAGCTATGCAGGATTTGTCCGGAGTAGGATACTTTTCTAGTGAACAACACAAAGACGAAACACATGCAAGACAAAAGAAGGACACTAATGACATTCAAACTCTTCTCACGTTCTTGAAAAGTCGTAATCCATTCATTGATTCAGAGGTAGACCGTTCACTACGAAACATTGAGACAGGAGTAGTAGCTGATAAAACCGTGAATGTGGATGATGCCAAAAAGGTTGGGACTTCCATTCTACAAGAACTAGTAGGAAAGAATATAGCTGACCACACGTTTAGGAGAAAGAAACAAGCCATTACGCTAGGCAACAAAGTTCAGGCAAAACTTGACGGCGAACCTCTTAGAATCGATTCACAGCTCCTTTTTCAGAGATGCACCACTGCGGCACATGGTATTTTCGAAGATATTTCAGAGATATTTCAATTTGAATTATGTGGAGTTCCTTCGTCAATATTTGAAACCACTGGCCTTCCAAGAGAGCCTCAAAAATCAACCCTTGCCGAATATATGTGGAATTTGATTGGACTTAAACCAAAAGCACCAACTGAAACCCACTTTGTACTTGATGGTGGTTCTCTTATACACCGTTTGCCATGGGCAAAAGGAGCTACAGTTGACACCGTATGTATGACTTACGTCAATTATGTTAACAATCACTATACAGATGCAACTGTTGTGTTTGACGGATATCCATCAGTTCCAACTACAAAAGACGTAACTCATTTCAGACGTACTAAAGGAATCCTATCTCCAAAAGTCAATTTTAACATTGACACACCAATCAAAACAAAAAAAGACGAATTTCTTTCAAATTCAGAAAATAAACAGCACTTTATCAATACCCTTGGAGAAAAACTTAAAGACGGACATGTTCAAGTTATCCATGCAGAAGATGATGCTGATCTCAAGATTGTGCTTACAGCAATAGAAAAGTCGAAACAACATACAACTACCGTCATAGGAGAGGACACTGACCTACTCATACTGCTCTGTTATCATTCAAAAGATGCCATAAACAAGATTTACTTCAAATCAGAAGCCAAGCAAAACACTCACAAAATAAAGATTTGGGACATAACAGAGACAAGGAGAAAAATTGGACCACTTGTTTGCAATATTTTGCCATTCATACACGCCTTTAGCGGATGCGACACAACATCTCGTATTTTTGGTCAAGGCAAGGGCACTGTTTTCAAGAAAATAAGTACTAACATTAAATTACAAGATCATGCAGCTGTCTTTTGCCAGGAGTCCAATGTTGAGAGCATTCATAAAGCAGGTGAACAAATATTTGTTGCATTATATGGAGGGTTACTAGATGTTGAAACATTAGATATGCTGCGTTACAGAATATTTGCCTCAAAAGTTTGCGTTGGAAATATATATGTACAAGTGCACACTCTCCCACCAACATCTGATGCTGCTAAGCTACATTGCATAAGGGTTTATCATCAAACGCAAGTTTGGATTGGGAAAGGTGATAAATTAGATCCAAAGGACTGGGGTTGGCATGTTGAGGACAATAAATTGCTTCCAATTAGAGCATTACTACCACCGGCTCCCGCAAAGCTTCTTAGGATAATTAGATGTAATTGCAAATTGAATTGTGACACAAAACGATGTTCATGTCGTAAACACGGAATAGACTGTTCCCCAGCATGTGGGGAATGTCGTGGAATGAATTGTTCCAATACAAGTAACATTACAGAAGCCGATGAACTTGACGATAGGTGAATGCATCAATATGCATGTACATTGCAGAGACATTTAACCATACATTAGGGAGACTTATATCAAAATTGTCTGTTTTTTTTGTTAATTTGAAACAAAATCAAATATTTTCAATGATAGATTTTTCAGAAACTGTATTTACCATTCTTATACTTTTTGATGATAACGAAAGTAACCAAGTTAAAACAAAGTAAACAATTATTGAACAGTTTAGGCAATTTATAATATTAAATTTAATGTCTTTACTATAAAGCTGCCTTCAAAGTAAAACGTTTGAAAACAGCCATATATTTTTTTTGCATTTTTTCGTGATTTTATCATTAAAAGGGATAATTCTACCAATAAGTTCTTACTCTGGATTGTAAATTTTACTTCGGAAATGTTCTTTGTAGTTGTTTTGGTCATCTTAATTCGTTTTTGACATTTGTCTGGCTAACATAGTGCTAAAATTCCGATTTTTTAATTTTTTCACAATTTTCATCGATTTTTTGTTAAAATTAATGTTTTTAGCCCAAAAATGGGGATTTCCGATCGTACGATTTTTCTAGACTTTTAATATATGATTGCGTCATGCTTTGGTATTACAAAACTGTTGAAACCATTTCTGTTGCAATTTGTTTAGATTTATGCATTATTTGCCGTAGACAGACTAGACTATTGTATTAAAGGAGCACTAGCTACAAAAAATAATATCGTTTTGTAAATCATCTTTGAAAGTGAAATAATAGTTTGCTTTTAGCAGTATGTATGTCAAAAACAGCTATAAAACGTCGGTGATGAATTATACAATCGACCTCATTGAATATTATGTATATGGGATTTTTTTCATCTTAGATTAGGATGTGCATGTACGAAACAAAACAATTTCTACACAACCTTAATCTAGAAGTAGATCATGTATACAGGAAATATACATGATATACTAGATATACTAGTTGTTCTATCTTTTTTTTTTAAATAAAAGAGAGGCGTAAGATACTAAATAAAAATTCAAACTCATCAATACACAATTGACAAACAAGTCCATGGCATAAAAAGAATGAATGATATACAAAATGAAAACCCTATTGTTCAGAGAACAAGTGAAGATCTTACAACGGCAATTTTCTAAATATTTGTTAAGGAGCGGTTTCCAATTTCTTCAAATTATCATTCTGGCGTCCAATCAAATGCTCGCTCATCATGATTCAATAAATATATGATTTCTATATACGTTTACCTAAAAATAGAGATAATTACCAACTTCCGGAAACTAACAGACATTGTAGAAACATGTGCCGCTCTTGTCAACAGACATATTTATGATAAAACATTGATTAATTAAATATCAACTACAATTTAACATGCTTTGTTCTTTTCATTTCCCAAATTCCACCAGAACAGCTAGGAGCTCAACGTCTAAAAAGATGAAATGTGACTTAAAGTCCATCATTTTCTTTATAATAATTTTTTTAAAATCCATGTTATTTGGAAAGCTGTATCATTATCAATGAAGCAATAAAATCAACAATGATTTAATTTTTAAGTTTTGAGACGACCCCTCACATTTTACCTGTCGTATTCGTTCTCAACTGTGGGTGTCGAGAGATGTTGAAAAGGTCTAATAACAGTGAAGATAGTATTAGTATGATCGAATATTTTAAATGTCGTATACACTTTAACAAAGGTTTTTAATACTACCGGTATTGCTTTTGGTTTTTTTAATATTAAACAAAGAAGTGAATAACAGGTAAACATGTATTGTGTACTTGTTCGTCATGTAGAATTATTTAAACTTTCTTTTTAGTTTGCGCCTATTATTCGCCAGCTGAACGCTTTGTGGGACATAGTTTGTATTACTACACAATTCTACTGTTAAGCATCATATCATATATTTTTTTATTTCATAACTATCAAAAAAAATATGTGATGGCCAAATGATTCTTGTCATATAAATTATCGTTTTGATAAGCCATATGTATTGAAAAAAAATCGTTAGCACAAAAAAAACTATGAAGATGCAGTCACTTTAAAGTTTGTGTATGAGTCTCTTGGATTGTTAGTGGAGTTTATATAAAGTTAAGATTAAATGAATTGTGTCACTTTAATTGTGTTTCCCATTTCAAAACAAAAATGGCGAATGTCTACTATTGGAATGGCAAATATATTCCAATTATTCTGATTCTTCTTGCATTCCACTTGAAATTAAAATGGTGAATAGAAAGCATTTTGGTTTTAATGGCTGTGAAAAGTAACAAATGTGACACCAAAAAAATGGTTTTTTTTAATGAAATGTATAAATGTAATTTTTAATTCATGTTCAAAGTCAGGGAAATGAGTATAATGTTGTTGATATAAACATTTGGACAAGATCTTATTTCATCTGCCTATATATCATTTAATGTATTTAAAATTTTGAGAACAGTCATGTCGGGGCCTTTCAAACGGCGTTTTGCATTTGCGCCGGTTTTTTTTATTTGCGCCGATTTTTTTACCGGTAATTTACAAGTGATTGGTTTTTTTTTTTCATTGATCATTATAGACCGCTTCCGCTAGCCAGTTGTACAAATATTATGAATTTTCAATCATAACATGCATATAACTATTGTCCTCTGCTTACCACGGGTAGATGGAAGTAGGATTTCGAGCAAAATAAGTTAATTCAAAAGCACTATGTTCACGTACTTTAAAATCAAGAAGTAAAAACCTAAGATAAAAACACTCTGTTTAAACTAAAAATGACGAATAAAAAATCTATTTACAACATTCAAAATCCATTAAAAAAATACATTAAAATCATTCATAGTTCACGCCGAGTATTTATAGACAACAAATCTAAAATATACCTTTCCTGTGATTTCGTCTTTTCTATATTTGTCGTAATTGTCAATATAACGAAGTCCATTTTTCTTTTTCTTGCTTACGTATTGATGCGGGTATTTCTAGAGTTCGCATTTTAACGTACGTAACCAGATTTTAACAATATATCTTCAAGGTATAGTACATAATTTATACAAGTATTTACTCACCTGTGTAAAAGTATATTAAATTAGGAGCAAATATAAAATCGGCGCAAATGAAAAAAATTAATTTGGCGGAAATAAAAGAATGAAAATTAAAAAAAATCCGCGCAAATGTCATACGCCCCTTTCAAAGCCGACTATACGGTATGGGTTTTATCATTTTATGAAAGTCGTACTGTTGCCTTTAATTTTTTAAAACCACTGCATTAGAAACATAAGTGGATAGTTGTCAATTAACAATTAGTACCACCACTCCGTATCTTGTAAATGATAAATAAAGAGATATATTGAAGTTCAGTACAGATTTTACTTACATTTTAAAATTTTCATCTAATAATTGTCTTGTGTAATATGAACCTAAATTACCACATATTATTTCGAGTGTGTTAAATAATATTCCAAAAATAGCTTACATTATTCTCCTGTGGTATGTTGAATAATCCTTGTCGAAGGATAAAACAATTTTCTAATGAAAAAAAACTTGAAATGAAAGACGAGATTTAAATTTTCAAATTTGACTATCGATTTTGAATAACCTATAATCATACACCTATATAGATGTATTTACCTTCAGAACTATATGTCTTTAATTCAATGAAACAACTCGGATGAAACCAAGTTTCAATAACATATTTTTAAGTCATGGATGAAATGTATTATAGGTGTAATACGACCATTGATTTTCCCCTATTAGTCTTTGTTGAATTGGTACTTTAAAAAAAATTGTACTGTATTTACCTTTATTTCAACCAAAGAAATACTTTACATGTATAAAGTTTAATCCTTTCCAGTACTACAGTGAAAATTTCACACTACATTTCATTGCATATAAGAAAGTAACCATCACCGGAAGTAAACAACCCAATTTTTACACTATTATTTACTGGTTACCTGGTTTGGTAACTATGCAACCTTAACGTTCCAAAATATTTTATAAGACCATCAAATAAAAAAGAATGATGCTTTCAGACACCCAGAAAAATTGAAATGCATTGAAATGAATATTTTTTTAGGCCTACTTTCGTATACAACCGGATGTGACGTACCATGATTTGGTGGTAATACACCTAAAGGTCATTATTACCTCGATGAAAAGGTAATCTAAAGTTTGTTGATACATTCATATGTTTTTCATTACGATAGTAATTGCATTGTTGACATTTTAGGCTTAAATGTACAATATTCTTCTTTAATAATATTTGAATGTTCAAGGCAGAAGCCATACTTTCTTGACAAAAGAGGGACGAAAGATACCAAAGGGACAGTCAAACTCATAAATCTAAAACAAACTGACAACGCCATGGCTAAAAATAAAAAAGACAAACAGAAAAACAATAGTACACACGACACAACATAGAAAACTAAAGAATAAACAACACGAACCCCACCAAAAACTAGGGGTGATCTCAGGTGCTCCGGAAGGGTAAGCAGATTCTGCTCCACATGTGGCACCCGTCGTGTTGCTTAAGTGATTACAAATCCGGTAAATAGTCTAATTCGGTAGGTCATATTCATGAAAGGGAAGGGGATTGTAGTTACGACGTAAGGAACATATCCGATATCATTTGTGAAACGGTTATTCCATAACGGTCAACCAACTCGTGATGGCGTCCGTAAAATTTACGAAGGGATGATTTCAACTTCACCATTTGGAACTCTTGGTTCAATCTAGTAGCAGACAAACTTCTTAAACGCTTTTATCGCTCAATTTTACTTTCGACGCAAAAACTGTTACGGTTTGTTGCTTCAATAAAGTGACATTATGTAAGGTAAAATTAAGAACGAGATGACTTAAAAAATGATCTCTGTAACGGAGGAGACATTTATCGAACACTATCTATTAACACCATTTTACCTTTAACTTTTGTATTTTTAAAACTTCAGGTGAGATATCTTAACGTTGACGTATCCAAGTCCGTCTTTTAAATATTCATGTACAGAATGAATTTGTGATCTCTTCGTTATGTTTCTACATTTGTACATATATGTTACAGTAAATACTGTAAAATTTGGGATTTTGTATAGTCCCTAGATCAATAAATGAGTTTGTAAAATCACTTACAGCTTCATTGATTTTGTGAAAATCCTTGTCAGGAATTTTATAAAATTACTGAAATATTAATAGGGATTTTATAAAACAATGATTATACAAGTTTAAACTTGATACTTTAAAAAATGAGTTTTTCCTAATACAGTGATTTTTAAAATATGTTTTTTAACAAATAATACCAGTTCAAATTACTGTACAGGTAATAATGAATAATAGGCATACGCACTGTTTTTTTATGACTACAATCAATTATTTTTGCATCACACTGCCCTGCTTTTTGACAGGCACATATGTTTTGTTTGCATCTATTCTTTCAAGAACAACCACATTAACAAAAATTGTCAATCACAAATGGAAGACAGATTAATTGCTTTTTGAAAAGATACAAATTTACAATGGATACAACTGACAAACACATAAACAAGGAATCAGTGGGTTCAAGCTGATTTGTTTTGTGTGACCCTAACAAAATGTCATGTTGTTGTAGATGTCTTCCAGACATAAATAATATGTAATATCACCATCTGATGATTACCATTGTTTTTACGATTTTTTTTATCTCCACATTTAAATGGAGAATGTGTCTCTATGAACACAGATAAGGCCCCGATTGCATACAACATTATGAAAGGGCTTGAATCAAGAATGAGAAAGTGACACTACCCAAAAATAATGTGTACTTGATCTGAGTTTTGTGGTAATAATTATAATTGTGTATAGGTTTGGTTGGGGCAAAATTAAGTTAGAGAACGGAACCTAAAAATATTGCACTTTATTCCATTTAAAAAGGGGCATTACTCGAGAATGATTAAAGTGACCCCATATCCCCATTACCCACCTCCCCATCCCCCCTTACAAAAATTCAGACTTGATTTTTATGTCATAGCAATAAGCATTGTGTATAAGTTTCATAACATTTGGTTGACCCAAACTTAAGTTAGAGAGAGGAGACTAAAAGTTTAGCAACTTTTCCATTTTTAAAGGGGCATAACCTTAGAACAGTTAAAGTGACGCTACCAAAACTCAAATTTGATCTGCGTTTTGTTGCAATAAGCATTGTGTATATGTTTAATAAAATTTAGTTTAGTCAAACTTAGGATAGAGAGCGGAAACTATAAGTTTTCTAATTTTTCCATTTATAAAAGGGTATAACGATTAAAGTTACTCCATAAACATTCAAATTATAAAAATAAACGGAAAACAATTTTGAATAGCTATATGTGCTATTTCTAACCCCTGGAAGCCACTGCTGATTCAATTCTATTATGCCATAATGAAGTAGGAAAAACGTTAAGTATTCGCCAGAGACAGTTTGACCAGAAATAAGGAACTACAGTTTTCATGTCACTGTCGAAAAAAATTTGCTGTCTCGTCAAATCCAACGTTAGCTTCATAATCCACTCAATATGCGATTGGACTAGAAAATCCAGGAATTTTAGAAACATCATTAGATGCTTTTGCCGTAAAGAATTTAGACAAATATATTAAAATGTCAATAGACGAAAAGAAACTTGATTTAGGTTTTGGCAAAACTGCTGACGAACATTTGGATGGATTTGAGAATAAACAAAAGTAACAATAAACAAAAGTAATAAAAAACAACAGTAACAATAAACAATAATAACAATAAACTGGTAACTATTCAAGATCCTTTACCATCAACACTGTTTGAAGAAAGGTCCTAAATACATGAGTATCTGATCAAAACATTTGAATTTATTTTTTTAAATCATATATTATATCAGTATAAAACAGAAAAAAGATGAATCCAAGGTAAAACTAGAGGCTCTCAAGAGCCTGTGTCGCTCACCTTGGTCTATGTGCATATTAAACAATGGACACAGATAAATTCATGACATAATTGTGCTTTGGTGATGGTGATGTGTTTGTAGATCTTACTTTACTGAACATTCTTGTTGCTACAATTATCTTTATCTATAATGAACTTGGCCCAGTAATTACAGTGGAAAATATTTTCTAAAAATTTACAAAAATTTATGAAAAATGCTAAAAATTAACTATTAAGGGCAATAACTCCTTAAGGGGTCAATTGACTATTTTGGTCATGTTGACTTATTTGTAAATCTAACTTTGCTGAACATTTTTGCAGTTTACAGTTTATCTCTATCTATAATAATATTCAAGATAATAACCAAAAACAGCAAAAATTCCCTAAAATTACCAATTCAGGGGCAGCAACCAAACAACGGGTTGTCGGATTCATCTAAAAATTTGAGGGCAGAAAGATCTTGACCTGATTAACAATTTTTTAATGTCAGATTTGCTCTACGTGCTTTGGTTTTTGAGTTATAAGCCAAAAACTGCATTTTACCCCTATGTTCTATTTTTAGCCATGGCGGCCATCTTGGTTGGTTGGCCGGGTCACGCCACACATTTCTTAAACTAGATACCCCAATGATGATTGTGGCCAAGTTTGGTTTAATTTGCCCCAGTAGTTTCAGAGGAGAAGATTTTTGTAAAAGATTACTAAGATTTACGAAAAAATGGTTAAAATTTGACTATAAAGGGCAATAACTCCTAAAGGGGTCAGCTGACTATTTCCTTTGCATTGACGTATTTGTAAATCTTACTTTGCTGAACATTATTGCTGTTTACAGTTTATCTCTATCTATAATAATATTCAAGATAATAACCAAAAACAGCAAAATTTCCTTAAAAATACCAATTCAGGGGCAGCAACCCAACAACCGGTTCTCCGATTCATATGAAAATTTCAGGACAGATAGATCTTGACCTGATAAACACTTTTAACCCTTGTCAGATTGGCTCTAAATGCTTTGGTTTTTGAGTTATAAGCCAAAAACTGCATTTTACCCCTATGTTCTATTTTTAGCCATGGCGGCCATCTTGGTTGGTTGGCCGGGTCACGCCACACATTTTTTAAACTAGATACCCCAAAGATGACTGTGGCCAAGTTTGGATTAATTTGGCACAGTAGTTTCAGAGGAGAAGATTTTTGTAAAAGATTTCTAAGATTTACGAAAAATGGTTAAAAATTGACTATAAAGGGCAATAACTCCTAAAGGGGTCAACTGACCATTTCCGTCATGTAGACTTATTTGTTAATCTTACTTTGCTTAACATTATTGCTGTTTACAGTTTATCTCTATCTATAATAATGTTCAAGATAATAACCAAGAACAGCAAAATTTCCTTAAAATTACCAATTCAGGGGCAGCAACCCAACATCAGGTTGTCCGATTCATCTGAAAATTTCAGGGCAGATAGATCTTGACCCTATAAACAATTTTACCCCCATGTCAGATTTGCTCTAAATGCTTTAGTTTTTGAGTTATAAGCCAAAAACTGCATTTTACCCCTATGTTCTATTTTTAGCCGTGGTGGCCATCTTGGTTAGTTGGCCGGGTCACCGGACACATTTTTTAAACTAGATACCCCAATGATGATTGTGGTCAAGTTTGGTTTAATTTGGCCCAGTAGTTTCAGAGGAGAAGATTTTTCTAAAAGATAACTAAGATTTACGAAAAATGGTTAAAAATTGACTATAAAGGGCAATAACTCCTAAAGGGGTCAACTGACCATTTGGGTCAGGTTGACTTATTTGTAAATCTTACTTTGCTGAACATTATTGCTGTTTACAGTTTATCTCTATCTATAATAATATTCAAGATAATAACCAAAAACAGTAAAATTTCCTTAAAATTACCAATTCAGGGGCAGCAACCCAACAACGGGTTGTCCGATTCATCTGAAAATTTCAGGGCAGATAGATCTTGACCTGATGAACAATTTTACCCCATGTCAGATTTGCTCTAAATGCTTTGGTTTTTGAGTTATAAGCCAAAAACTGCATTTTACCCCTATGTTCTATTTTTAGCCATGGCGGCCATCTTGGTTGGTTGACCGGGTCACCAGACACATTTTTTAAACTAGATACCCCAATGATGATTGTGGCCAAGTTTGGTTAAATTTGGCCCAGTAGTTTCAGAGGAGAAGATTTTTGTAAAAGTTAACGACGCCAGACGACGACGGACGACAGACGACGGACGACGGACGCCGGACGCCAAGTGCTGAGAAAAGCTCACTTGGCCCTTTGGGCCAGGTGAGCTAAAAAACGGCTATTTTAACCGGAATTATACATTTCACTTCAAAATTAAACTATATGCATTTTTATTGAAATATAAAGAAAAGGGCAATATGAACACTCATATCCATCGATAAAAGTATCAACTGATAATGCAGTTATAAAGTTAATGAAGGAAACTTTTGTTCATTTCGCGCAGAATTTTAGTATAAACGTGATATTGGAGGCAAAACATATGGCATATTAAAAATGTGGTATACGGGACTTTCATTTTGAGCAATGAATTGAAAGGATTGCACTTTTGGGATACGGGATATTGATAATCACCTCCCCCTTTTCTCCTAAAAAAAAAACCTTAAACGCGCACACAACATGAAACTTTGAAGATTAAAATATCTTCTTACCACAATACCTGCCTCGACGGCTGCTTCATTTACATGTATATATTAAAAGGTAATGCATATTGTTGTCAGTTATGAATAGAGCAATATAAGTAAATTTGTCCTAAATATTAAACTGTTAGTTTCTTCGTTTATTTATATTTTGCGTTAATGTCATCGTTTAACTTGACATTTGCATTTTAAACAAAATATCATTGAATGCTGAAAGACATATTTATTATTTTTCAGTTACTATTATCCGATAAAGAAATCACGATTATCAAACAAGAGAAATGTCATAGTGTTACGATTATCATACCGAATTTTTCAACGACAATTTTCAAAGTGCTGAGACAATTCAAGTGCACCGTTACGATTCAAATATTATGTAATGTATAGAAAAACCTTGCAGCTGAGTAACTATTGACGAATACATACTACATTTGAGAAGACTGACTGTAAAGATTTGACCTATATCTGCCGTCGCAATATTGGGATAGTCGTAATTCAAGTTACAGTTATCAGTTTAATACCAGCGAACTTGTTTGAATTATAACTTGTACTTTTAAGGCTAGACCTAGTTCAGTGAACCTCAGTATAGAAATAGTACCAAACAGGAAGTAACTGTATTTGTAATTGACAATATTTAAATTCCGAGTTCACGTGAAGGATGAATTGAACTATACTCATGGAAAAAAAGTATTGCAACATCTTGATTTTTTAGAACTTGAAAAGTTAGCCTCTTATTTTTGATGGAATACGATAAAATATTTGTAAAATAATATGTAAACATGGTTGATGATGACATTGGCATTAAAACGAACAAAAAATGTATGGGAAAAAAAACTTTTTATCTAACCACAATTTTGATACCAAAAAAAATGCATTTTACAACTTTTACTGTAGTCGAACTTTACAGTGTCAGACATTTCAAAATTAATCTTAAGATGATTGTTCACATCATGGTTTATCGATATACGCCAAAGAATCAGTACTTTATGCGCCGACTCAATTTTAACGGATAACCGCCTTTTAACGTCTTCTGATTCCTGCCATAAGTTGACTAATTTCTTGCTAAGGTAGCAGCAACCATTCCTGACGAAGGGCATTGTTTATTTCATGACGTGTTTGAACTTGGGTTTCCTTTCGCACACTTTACGCCCAATAGTGTCCCATGTATCCTCAATATGGTTCAAATAAGGGCTACGATCGAGCCAAGGAAAATAAACCAAATTCCAATGGAACCATGAATCTTCCTCCACGATTCTAATTCCCAACTTTGGTGAGCTCTGCACTACATTGGATACGGGCAACTGTGTGTCTGATCGTAAACAAAGGTCACCGAAATGGTCTTATCGCACGATAACCAGTAGCGATGTGTCGATCTCGAACAGTTCTTGTTTAAAGACTCCCGTATGGCCACCACTCTCTTTTTATGATTAATTTGTTTGCAATGGGTTTCCTTCTGACCAACCTTCATTATGGTTGATTTTCCCTAGTAGATGTTATAGGGGGTCTTCTTGATCTTGGAAAGTCTTTAACATCGTTTGTTGCCTGATTTTAATCTCAAAACGACATATAGTGGATGATGATGACCAACAATACGTGCAATTGTCACAGCAAAATACCTGCTTCTCTCGTGCTGATAATCTGCCATCTTGCTGCAGTTAAGAGCTGTGAATGACCAATTACAAGGTGTCAATCACATAACTTTATAAACTTGATAATTTAAAGTGTTGAAAACAATGAGGATAAAAACATATGTTTTATTGTTTACGAATAAAGTTGCTGCATGAGCGGATAAGAACTTATCGAGTCGATATTCATTGATTTAACTTAGGTGAGATTAAAATAATGTTTAACTAGCTCTATTTCAACAAATCATATCACAAAAAAAATAAAGATTGTTTTTTAAATTTGAATTTCAATTTGGTGTTGCAATACTTTTTTAATGTGTATATGTAAAAACTAAAAACATCATTATTGTCTGGGCCCATCAGAAAACAGCAGACCTATCTATATAGAATATTGCATAAACTTTATATGCTTTATGAAAGGTCGAATGTTAGCTTCCGTTGAATGACAAGCTACTTAAACTAAAGAGGCTCGGAAAACATAAATCGCATAAGGTCGAAAGTGATTTATTGAGTTCTATGTAATACAAACCATATTAAACTTATCAGATACATTACATGTGGCCGGCTTATTATGCTATTTTTTCCTCAGGTTCCTAATACATCTATGATAGCCGATATTTGATGTTCCTTCCTGTCAGCTTAATAGTCTTACAATTGATTATAGATAGTTTTGTGTTGTACTGAGTCAATAATGATCAATGAGTAAAACGGCAAACTAGAACAATCACAGAATATCAAAGTACCAGACAAACTTCAATCATAGGGAGATCAATCATTTTTTTTTAATTGATCTTCAAACTATAGATGCACATTTCAAACATAAACATGGACAGTTAATATTATCATTTGGATAGATCTAAAGTTAATGTTAAAATGAAAAGGGGAAATAATGTTAAAAATTGATTCATTGATTGGTGTTTCAAGCCACGTTCGGCACTATTGTGCAATTACGTGGCAAACACTGTGTTTTTTTCGGAGGAAGCTAGAGTGCCTGGAGAGAACCATCGATCGTTCGTAAGAGTACTGAAAATTAAGATTGGAGTCGAGTGCACCTGCTACGTTCAGCAATCGACCTTACAACCTCAGTACTGACAGTTAATTGATACAGTATTTTGAATAGTTCGAACGTTCGGCTACTGAAATCATTTTGTATTCACCTTCCATCCAACACGAGCGACAACAGTAATATTAACTTTCCTAACACATCTATTTAGAAGAGTAAGTAGGTTATATTGAATTTTCAACATCATTCTGCTTTTATAATCTTTCCTAGAATGTGACATAATCAATTGCAACTGATGAACGGCGGTGTCTTTTGTATTTCTGTTTTATTTTGTTTTAATATTGACTAATTATTCCGTCAAATTGTATGGCCAAGAACATGTCCTATTTTCAAACTTTTGTTATAAATATCCAGACTAAGACACACTTGATGATGGATGAGAAACAACTGTTTCAATTATAACCTGTACTTTTATTACCAGATCTAGGTAAGTGAACCTCAATATAGCAAAAGTACAAAACAGGAAGAACCTGTATTTGAAGATGTCAATATTCATCTTCGGGGTTTTCTTAAAGGATAAATCTTACTATTTAAAAACTTAGAACATCATTATTGTCTGGGCTGATCAGAAGACGGCAGACGTATTTATAAAGAATATGGCATTAGATTTTAATGCTGTAGGAAAGATCGAACCCATTAGCTTCTGTTGAATGACAAGCTATATGAAATAACGAGGCTCGGTAAACATTAATCTCATTAGGTTGAAAGTGATTTATTGAGTTCTATGTAAAAACAAATATAGTAAACTCATCCAAAACATTCAATGTAACCGGATTATTGTGCTATTTTTCCTCGGGTTCCTAAAACTGCTATGTTAGTCGATATATGATGTTTCGATCGGTCATCCTAATAGTCTTACAATTGATTATAGATACGTTTCGTGTTTCATTTAAAAATATGAATATAGTGAGTAATAATCGATGAATCAAATTGCAAACTAGAACAATAAAATACTATAAAAGTACTAGACAAAATCGAATAATAAGAATATCAATAAAAAAAAAATTGATCTGCAAAAGAGTATTCATATTTAGAACAGAACTAGACCAGTTAACATGATCAGCGGCATTGGCGCTATCCGAAGTCAATGTGAATAAGGAAAAGAGGAAACGATATTGATAAATGATTGATTGATTGGTGTTTAACGCCAATCTTAGCAGTATTGTGTAATTTCTCGGCAAGCGTTTTTTGGGAAGAGCCGAAGTGCACGGAGCTAGAATCATTGACCTTTGGTAGAACACATTACAATCCTGGTCGATAAAGATTTGAGTCGAGTGCATCTGACCTGTTCGAGATTAGAACTGGCTACATAAGTGTTGACAGGCAATTGATACAGGCGATAGATTAATTAGATCGAATAGCCCCCGATTCCCCTTTTCAATAAAGGACAGAATCAGCACAGCAACTGCTATTTATTATTCTAGAGGTTTCTCAACGTGCTCAATAAGTGTACTCCCAGTGCTATAAATGTTGGCTAAAACAACGAACAAAGAGCATTATATTCTCTGAGAGACTAAAATTGATTTTATAATTTGTTTCAGATTTTATATAATTTTATCCTTGTCTTGTTAATATTTGGTTTTAAAAGTTCCCGATGAATGTTACTTGTCTGTATCTTGCCCTTTAAACTTTTAATTATAAATTGAACTTGATCACCCAAGCAATTCACACACATGAATGAAAATGAACGTGATTTATAAAATATCCGGTCTTAGAGGATAATGTTTCTTAAATATAGAAGTTCAAAGTAAGTATCAATATAATCATTTTCCCTGCGAAATATCATAGCAACAGTGATATGTATTGAAATCCTACATTATAAATTATCAAACCCGTCTTGAATTCGTTTTTTTTTTCTTCTTCTAATAACAGATAAATTATTCAGATACGTATACTTTGCACATTACTTAGAAAGTAAGAAATTTACCGTAGGCAGTTACCTCTAAATGAAAATATTTTCTCAAAGTTTATAGAATATGAAGAAGCGCAATCTATTTTAGTCAAAGTTTTGAAAACCTCGTGAAATATTGTGATATTTAACAAGTAATTACAACTTCTTAAAAACATCGTTAAAAGCTATATGATGGATTGTATGGCCTTCAAAAAAGACATGACTCTTGGTTTCTGAGAGAAAATTTCAATTAAATGTCCAGTTACGTGTGATCTTGCTCCTTGTATAACGTGTGCTGCGTTTTTACTTTCATTGCTCACAAACCCCCTTTTTTTACAGAATTTGTTTTTAAACAAATATAGTATATAATATATTGAATTAAACATAACGATCATGCATTACAGTATAATTTTTTTCTTTATCTACAAATAAGAGCTGCGTGCAATTCGGTATCAAGCTTCATTGAACATGAAATACCTTTGTGCACATTTATAAATCAACCGTTCAACTCGTGGTTTATAGAAATGTAATACCTACGGTGGGTATCATTTATGAGTATTTACTCACAGTTCGCCTTGTTTACTTAAAGTCAATACTAGCCGAATAAAACTTTTAGATTTTTGAAGGTGTTTCTTATATAGCACAGAGTTTTAAAGTGGTAGCTAAAAAATCCGTATTTGCTGATGAGTCCAAGAATGTGGATTTATGAACGATACTCCAAAGGCAAGGTAAATTGTGTGCCTTCGTAACAACAGGGAATAACGCTCATACGGCCAATGGTCGTGCTTTATGTTAATGCTGATAGTTATGCGCAGCATTTCAGTTATATTGCTCCATGAAATAAAATGTATTTAAATCTGTGGCAATGGCCTTGTCGGTCAATAACTAGACAGTTGTTTTCCTAATGACTTCTGCATAATGATAATAAAATTGAGATATTATTAGTCGTTTATATCATAATTTCTACAGTTGCTACATTTAAATATTATATTAAGCAAATATATGTGACTTCAGATTAATGCTATTCAGAGTCCACTGGACTCAATGGAAATGAACAGTATAAAGTTCAAGCAAGGACAGAACAAAATTTATAGCAGATTACCTTAGCCGTATTTGGCACAACTTTTGGGAATTTTGGGTCCTCAATGCTCTTCAACTTTGTATTTGTTTGGCTTTTTAACTATTTTGATCTGAGCGTCACTGATGAGTCGTATGTAGACGAAACGTGCGTCTGGCGTATAAAATTATAATCCTGGTACTTTTGATAACTAATTATAAGATCTACTTATATACTTATAGTTTTATAAAGATTTTATGCATTAATAAATCTGATAGATTTACAACCACGCGAACGTTTATTAAAATTTCTTATTATTTACATCCTAAGCATTTGATAAGTGTCTCGATTTGAGCTTGATATAGGTAATTTCAGAAAATTGATTTGAACACTCTAAATTTATCAAAACATGAATAATTGATTTGTTGATTGATTGATTGATTAATTGGTTGGTTGACTGGATTACTAATTAAACCCATTGATTGATTGGTTGGTTGCTTGGCTAATATACTAATTAAACCCAAGGGATAGGGTCTCTTTGAACAAGCAAAAAATAAACTAATGCGATCTTCGAACCCGTATTAAAAAGTAAAATCACAAAAATACTGAACTCAGAGGAAAATCAATTTGAAAAGTCCATAATCACATTGCAAAATCAAAAAACAAAACGCATCAAAAACGAATGGACAAGAACTGTCATATTCCTGACTTGGTACAGGCATTTTCAAATGTAGAAAATGGTGGATTAAACCTGGTTCTATAGCGCTAACCCTCTCACTTTAATAACAGTCTCATCAAATTCCGCTACATTTACATGATGCGTTAAATAAACAGTCACAATTAATAAAATAGTCAAAATATGGGTACATCAGTCATCATCGTATAACAACTTAACAGGACACAAAAACATCTACTATCTACGAACACATGGATTGATTTGAGTGTCTGACGTCAGAAAATTATATACGTCACATAAATTTGTCGTTCAATGTGCATACAATAGTTATCAAAAGTACCAGGATTATAAACAATTTTAAAATTTACATAGGCAATGTACGCATACAGGGTTAAAAAATCAAAAGTATGTAAGAATAAATTACAGAAATAGACCAGATTCAAACCAGTCCAAAAGTTATACATAGAATTTATGAGAATCCAAAACTTTTAAAAGGGAACAATTTAACAGGACACAAAAACATATCTACGAACACATGGATTGATTTGAGTGTCTGACGTCAGAAAAATTATATACGTCACATAAATTTGTCGTTCAATGTGCATACAAACAATTTTAAAATCTATATAGACAATGTACGTATACAGGGTTAAAAAATCAAAAGTATGTAAGAATAAATTACAGAAATAGACCGAGATTCAAACTAGTCCAAAAGTTATACATAGAATTTATGAGAATCCAAAACTTTTAAAAGAAACAATTTAACAGGACACAAACACATCTACTGTCTAAGAACACATGGATTGATTTGAGTGTCTGACGTCAGAAAAATTATATACGTCACATAAATTTGTCGTTCAATGTGAATACAAACAATTTTAAAATTTTCATAGGCAATGTACGCATACAGGGTTAAAAAATCAAAAGTATGTAAGAATAAATTACAGAAATAGACCGAGATTCAAACTATTCCAAAAGTTATACATAGAATTTATGAGAATCCAAAAATTGTTTATTCCACTACGCCATTGATTGATTTTGACGTTTGTGGTTCAACATATATAGTAATTCATAATAGAAATATATCATAATGACATATGACATATTATAGACAAATATCATACTGACGGGATCTTTTAAAGTACAGAGTCACGTTATAAG
Organism: Mytilus galloprovincialis; assembly: GCA_037788925.1. Taxonomy (NCBI): domain Eukaryota; kingdom Metazoa; phylum Mollusca; class Bivalvia; order Mytilida; family Mytilidae; genus Mytilus; species Mytilus galloprovincialis. The sequence continues at coordinate 38,667,584 of CM075333.1, read as the reverse complement.
CACAAAAGAAATACAAAGAGTCACATATACAAAACAAATCTCAAAAAAATGAAAGCCAATATAAACACATTGACGAGATGTATAAGTACCAAGCCACGTCAAACGGATATCACATAAAACCATTCAACAGTACAAGTAATCTTAATAACAGAACAAAAACAAATAAAAGAACAATAAAACATGTTGTTAAGATGATACACAACATCAGTACGCAGAATCTATACATCAAGACCATCGTGTATTATTTGAGAAGTTGATACGGAATATTTATCAACAAGGTCTTGGTACCTTCCGATGAACTTTTTTAGAAAAAGGACGAGACGTTCTTTGACATACCCCTGGTTCATCAACTTTCTACTCAGACACTGATGACGTTTTACAAAGTCTGAGTAGGAGCTGCAAGCTCTTGAATATCGAATAAGCTGAGAAATATATATCCCATACGCAGGTGAAGTTGGTATATTGCTACTAAGGTGGGGGAAATTTATAATTTCGAAATTAAAATCGTCTCGTTTGTCATAGATTCTGGTACTGAGATGACTGTGTAAGTCAAATTCGAGATATAAGTCTAAAAATGAGGCGGAGGAAGCCGTGTCTGTTGTTTCTTTAATCTCGAGTTCTGGGGGGATATATTAATGGAACCCAATCAGAAAAGTTCGGATTGTTTAAGGAAAGAACATCATCAATATATCTGAAAGTGAAATTAAATAATCTGGCTTCTTTGATCCTCTTGTTTTTGACAAGTGTCTGGAGGAACTCCGATTCATATGAAAATAAGAAGAGGTCGGCAAGAAGAGGCGCACAGTTTGTTCCCATAGGAATGCCGACAACTTGTTGGAAAAGTCTACCTCCAAACTCAACAAATATGTTGTCGATAAGAAACTCCAGCATACTGACTACTTGTTCTTCTGTGTAACATGATTTACCTTTTTGTTTGTCACTATTAACGAAATATGCTTTATGAAATCCCAAAGTAATAAATTTATAGCGTATGCTACCATTTTTATGTTGAAAGGCATTGTGGATAATTTCTTTTAGGCGATTTTTCAATTTTACATGGGGAATGGTGGTATACAGGGTTGAAAAATCAAAAGTTTTGATGGAACTTATTTCAGAAAGAGACCGAGATTTGAAATTGTCTAGAAGTTCTTTAGAATTTTTAAGAATCCACATATGGTTAATACCACTACGCGAGTAAACAGTTTCACAGTATTTCTGAAGACCCTCTTTCACTGCAGACAGAATTTTAGTCAATCTAATAGACAATTCTTTAGTGGAACATGAAGATGAGCCAGCAATATACCGTTGTTTGTACGGCATTTTATGAAGCTTTGGTATCCAATACAAACAAGGTAAGTCCTCCGATTTGGTGTTCAATGTAATGTTTATTGAAGCCATGAAGGACTTATGATTTGCTAAAATCTCATCCTTGTCAAATGATATGTCTTTGTATGTGGGATTACCTGAGTGCTCCGTTATACCCAATTCTTTTACAAGACATTCGTAGTAATACGATTTACATACAAAGACAATATTATTTGAAGCTTTGTCCGCAGGAACAACAACATACTTATCATGAAGAGTTGATAGACATTTCATGACCTCTTTGTCTCTAAAAACGGACTTTGGTCGATCGTTCACACAGTTTTTCAATTTGTGAATGCGACGTTTTATCAGAGACCTGATAGTTTTAACCCATTCTGACAAAGTGTCCAGTTCAACTTCTTCTCGCTTAGCCCATGCTCTGGCGTAGTCCTCAATAGAATCCATAATTATTTTGAAGTTATGGTTCCAATTGATGTGTTGGGGTTCTCTAAACTTAGGACCATGAGAAATCACCTTTCGGAGATTTTCATGTTGAATTATATTTAGATCCCCAGTTATAACATGACCAGAGGGGCTGTAATTATAAGGCGAGTGGGAACAGTCACATGTCTGAGGGTTTTTAAGGTATTGTTCTAAGTCAAGGTCCTGCAATGCCTGTTTATAGTTAAATATTTTAGGTGCAATGGTTTTGGTGTAACTGTAGGATACAATAGGAACAGACTGATTTTGAAAATAAATAGGAATTTTAGATGTTACCTCCTTGTGATGTAGAACGTTGCAGATATTGATTGCATCGATTCCTCTATTGGCAAAATCAACAGGAAGGAATCTCCTCTTTTCTTCATGTAAAGGTTCAGATCTTACTGGTTTGAAAAGACGGAAAAGAGCTACATCACAAATAATACTGACTAGTCTGTATATTGCAGAAAATGTATTGGTGCCTCCTTTGTCAAGTGCATAATCTCTCAAACGTTTAAGAAAATTAACTGGCAGCGAAAAGAGAATAGTTCTTATGTAATGTAACCCTAGTGGATGATGAAGATGTGAAAGAAGGTCATCAAAGCTCCCAGATGGTGATCTAGATTTGGAAGACTTTTTTACATTAGGCCGATGGTAATGTTTTTGCCCATGACTACGTTGTTGTCGTAAGGTAGTATTAAATAAATCCATTACATTAACATCACTGCAGGCAGGACTTGACAAATTTCCTACTCCTTTAATATTGTCATTGCAACCATATGGCATTGCAGTCCCTAACTCCCTTATCCAAAAATTTTCCCTATCTTTGCGGAAGGGAGTACTTAGTACAGGGCTATTTGTGTGGTGATAAATTTTCTCAATGATGCGTACTTTCATAGATAAAGAAGGATCATGGTCCGGTTGATTAAAATGGTTATAAAGAACCCTAAATTGAGGATCTTTATTATCAGACCGGTGTTGATTCATTCTTTTACGCAAAGTTTGACGAGTTTCACCAACATAAAGAAGTCCACACAAAGTACATTCGATTCCGTACACGACATTGTCCGTGGAACAGTCCAGAGGCTCGAAAGATTTAGTATAATATGTTTTAGATGTTAAATTACTAGTAAAATCAGGAGTCGTGATTAACATATCACAAGTCTTACACGTACTCCTTTTTCCTTTTTTATGTTTACAAGAAGAAATGATAGGTGTTGATTCACTTGTAGCAGGTGTATTTAAACAGTCGAAAATATTGACGCAGCATGGCTTTAATTTATGAAAGGTATCTGAATTTTTGAAATAATAATTACCTTCTGGCTGAACATAAGTCAAATCAGGGGTATCCCGGAGGATATTCCGTGGAACACACAAATCAAATGCTACAGTGTTCCGTGCAGCAAAAGAGGACCCTGGTAACCCGGGCGACGTCCCAGCCGGTTTGTTCTTCGTATATTTTGTATTCATCATGCATAAAGCTACCAAGTTAATGATGCCCTCGGGGAATAATCCACCAGCAGTAAAGTTTCTTCTAGGAAGAAACTTGACATCGACTTGGTTGTAGTAAAAAGTAAAATCACAAAAATACTGAACTCAGAGGAAAATCAATTTGAAAAGTCCATAATCACATTGCAAAATCAAAAAACAAAACGCATCAAAAACGAATGGACAAGAACTGTCATATTCCTGACTTGGTACAGGCATTAAACAACATTAAACAGATTTATTGATTAGTTGCTTGATTATTGGTTAGTTGATTGAATGATTGATTGATTGATTAATTAATTGTAAGTCTGTATGGCACTCTCCCTCTCTTAGCGAGGCCTAGGACTAAAAGTCAATATTCCGACCAACAACGTGGCTGCGTACTTACAAATCTTTCACTCTCAAACAGACAGCCTAAGGATATCCTAAAGAATAAAAGTCCTTACATCTTCTTTTATTTTAAATTTACTCTATTTTAGATTGGAACTCGTACTTCGTGGTTTTTTTTACATGCTGTTTGCATTTTGTTTGAACTTGTAGAAACAAAAAACTGTGTAACATTTTGTCTTGGAAGTTTCACATTCTATTTTTGGATATGGAATGTTTTATTCTAATTTTAGGTCCGCGCGCGCGAGGGTGTTTTGAAGTCACATGACACCTAACACTTTGTACAAGGTCAAATGCCTTTATAATGAACTTAGTTGAAGTTAAAATCAAATAACCTCATATCAAGACATTTCAGGGGCACCAACTCCTATAAGATGCCATTAAATTGTATCAGACTAAATGTAGCATATCTTCATTACAATAAAGCAGACATTTTGCACTTGTTCTTGTATATGTATCTTTTAAAGTGTCGAAGAAAATGCAAAAGCAAGCAAAAGTCACAATTGAGAACTTGACCTTGACCTTTAACCTTGACCTCATTTTCTAAGTTAGGACCTAGGGGCCCCAAATAAAAATAATCCAGGGTTATACAGTTAACTGTTTATGAGTTAAAAAAAACATACCGAAAAAAAAATATATATATTTTGTAAAGGTAGATAACTCCTATAAAATTCCATCGAATCGCTTCTATCCAAATAAGCCAAATATTTCTGAGGATGTAACGAACAATTTGTAAAAAGAATTTTGTCGATATCTTTTTTTGTTACAAAGGAGATGCACTCACTTGATAAACAGTGAATAGGAAGATAGCTCGTACAAAGAAAATGGCTCGGCTTAGCAGGGTGAAATTTAAAAGCGCATAAACTATACGATCCAATACAAAAATATCTAAACGACATATTGCGAAACAAAAATTTCAGAAGTTGGCGGGAAAAAAAATAATAATTAGAAGAAATACAATAATTCTTTCCACAGAAAAGTGGAAAGACTTAATAAGACCAAAAACAATAAGTCTTTCCACAGAAAAGTGGAAAGACTTAATAATCAGAACAAATACAATAGGTCTTTCCACTGAAAAGTGGAAAAACCTAATAATAATAATCAGAAGAAATACAATAAGTCTTTCCACAGAAAAGTGGAAAGACTTAATAATCAGAACAAAAACAATAAGTCTTACCACAGAAAAGTGAAAAGACTTAATAATCAGAACAAATACAATAGTTCTTTCCACTGAAAAGTTGAAAAACCTAATAATAATAAGAAGAAGAAATACAATAAGTCTTTCCACGGAAAATGTTACCTATATCCCCATACGTAAATATTAAATACGAATAACTCTTCTTATCTTACCTCTTATAGTTTTATGGAGAAATGACTGGTTAAAGGACTACACGTAGTTACTATAAATATTTGATAGCAGGTGTCTAAAAAATATGGGGTTAGCTACCATGTATGATTAGTTTTCATATGAGGGTAGTAGGAGTTACTTCTCTTTCAAAAAACCAAAAAGGAAATCTGAAAGGTTTCAGCAGACGAAGAAATTGATGGTGAACGATTGAAATAAATTCATAAATCAAATTTAAAGCTAACAACTTGATAATGTTGGCATTTTTTTTTGTATAGACAAAGGGAGGTAGGTTCTTAGTACTAAGTAATGAAAATTAAATCACTATGATATGCCGCTAGTCTTAATATCACATGCGAAGAAAGTCGGTAAAGTTAATTCATTACACGGTGTGCTAGCGACCTGAAAAGATCTAAATATGTGGTAAGTAAATTCCTTATAGGAATATATCGTATAAGGTCACTTACACAACATGTAACTATTAATATTACAACTTAAAAGGAAAACATATGGTCAGGGATATCTGATGATGATAGGTCCATACGACCTTAACTGAAGGTATCACCAGCCCAGTAGTCAGTACTTCAGTGTTGACATGAATATCAATTAAAAAATTTCCTGTTACAAAACTTTGAATTTTTCGAAAAACTAAGGATATTCTTATCCCAGGAATAGATTACCTTAACCGTATTTGGCACAACTTTTTGGAATTTTGGGTCCTCAATGCTCTCCAACTTTGTACTTGTTTGGCTTTAAAACTATTTTGATCTGAGCGTCACTGATGAGTCTAATGTAGACGAAACGCGCGTCTGACGTATTACATTATAATCCTGGAACTCTAAATAAATGTGCCTAGAAATTTGAATTAATTACAATGCATAATGATAATATATACTGGATTTGTCATAGCCCCGACTGATTTTAATATTTCATTTACAGTTATCTTCCCTTTTCAATTCCTTGTTATCTGTTTTAAGCCAAATGAATTTGCTGATTTGCTGGTATTGGAGCCCCCTACCCGCTCCATATCCGTGCAATCAAATTATGTTTCCCATGTTATCCACATACTATAGTTTTGACATTTAAACTAATAATACTCCCTTGGATTGTAAATTCACCAGTAGCTGTATCGACCCAATGCCGTAATATTTAAACAATATTGCATAATGTTCAAGTGTTTCTCGCTTTTTCCTTCATCAGGAACATTCAAATCCGAAAATTGTGTAGCCAACATTAGTTTAGTTTAAACATATTTATTTATAGTGGATTGGGAAACAAGTTTTACAACTTATATTAATCCCTTTCCACTTTGCGGGTGCGAGTGCTGCCTTGTAGCGGCATGAGCCTACTCTTTTTCGAAATCTACAAGGGCGTCTTTAACGTGCAAGAGATATGGCTCTCTCTTAACACGGGTCAGCCATTTATCGTCCCCTTCCGACGGACTATCATCGTTTCCTCAAGACCATACTCGCAGATGGTGTCAAGGGAGAGCCGAAAATTGAGTTCCTGAAATTTTCATCCCAAACGGGAATCGAACCAGGAACCTTTGTGTTAGTAGTCCGATGCACTAACCACTACACCACCGGCGGCTCTAAACTGATGAGTTTGGGCCTTACATTTCAGGTGCATTTGATGAAATATTTCTGACACTTTTTAAATACTTAAGTATCTACTTCAGTCGATTCAATTAGTTTATTTGAGAGATTTGGTCTAATTTTATCATTAAAGATGCTCAAATGCAAGCTAAAATATGAACATCTATCAAATATGCTATAATAAAATTAACGGTACCAATTTTCTTGCACCAGATGCGCATTTCGACAATACATGTCTCTTCATATAACATGTCACTTTCAGATGGTTTTTGTCAAAAAAGTGTCCGCATCCGTGTTCACTCTCAACGTTTATATATATATATATGTTATGTATTATCATCAAATACAGCTTAAATTTAAATATTTCGAATGAACACATATGCAGCCACTACCATTTAAGACAGAAACTGATTAAAATGCTAAAATTGTGAAGATTTCAGTAATTTAGCATAACTTAATGATGCTAGTACCGGAAACATGAATATAATATTGTCAAAAACAGCCCATATATATGAAGCCGAAGTATTTTACCTTCCAAAAAAAGCTAAACGTTTACATTTTAACCATTTTGTAAAACGGTTATATTTTAAAGGGATAATTCGCGATTTTTCACTTTTCATCTAATTATGTTCATAATACCATAAAAAACATATTCACCAAGTTGTATTTCGATATGAAAAGTAATAAAGAAGAAAATTTGGAATTATTAATTTTATTTCATCAAACTTCCTGACTTATGTGACGTAGTTTAAGTCTTTGAGTATGCCGGGAGTGAAATTAATCTCATTTAAGTCTTGTTCGTTAACCATATAATAACGCTATTTAAAGCGCATCGACGACTTTTAGTGTAGCTATTAACCAACGAAAAGTAAGTGATAGCCATGCAACTCTTAAAATTAGATTGTAGGATTCATGTTTAGATTTTTTATACGAATTCTAGTAATTAAAGTAAATAATACAATAGAACATTTTTATGATTTTTTTTCTTTAAATACTTTAAACAAACATATGAAACTGACACGATCGATAGTGTATTAAAAAATACATGTTAGTATTCTGAACTTTTTGCTTCATTCCAGAAAACAGTCAGTTATACTTTTAGACACAGAAATGTAAGAAAAGGAATAAAAATGAATTTACGGGAGAAATAAGGTCGCACAATAACTGGATAGCTGTTGTATATTTTTATTTATTTTGCATAAGCTCACTTTTAAATGAATTATGACTTCTGATTACTTTTGTAACGATAAAATACTGAATTATTTTAATTGAACAAATTTATAAAAAAAAAAAAAGCCTTCTAAACACGAGTGTATGAACTAAAAAATGTACTTTTTTAAACTAGAATCGGCAACCTTTAATATTTCAAACAGATTGCAATTATATACTTTAGTCCACCAAAGCGATCTTTATTTACCTATTTAGGAAGTAATGTTCTCATCAAAATATTTTAAATCTCAAAACGCATGAATACTTCAGCTATTTGAAAAAAAAAGATGTTTTAAAAGATTGACAGGAAATTTAAGGATTCTCTTGGAATGGAATCGAAAAATTACGAATAGATATTCTTTTCAAGTGTGAAAAACGTCAACCAAATTTATTCATAATCGGGAGCGTCCTTATTAAAATAGTCTTCTTCTCACAACGAATAATACTTTAGCTACTTGACCAACGATGTTTAAAAAAAAAGACAACGAATTTAATGTCATCTTAATTTCCCTATTTTTGAATGTAATTATAAGTCCGTTCAACTGGCAGGAATACCCCTAAAGCGGACAAGCAGTTTATTCTTTAAATTGCTGTCATTGAATATCAAGAAAGTAAATAAATCCCGAAATCAATTTGAAACTTTTATACTCAATAGTTTTCCTAGAAAATATTCACATCCCTTGGGGTTTATTAGTGTACGTCCAGTTGCATATGTTTTACATGAATGTCGGAACAATTGTGATGATGTCGAATTTTTCCTTCATTGGAGAACGATCTAATTGATATATATATATATATATATATATATATATATATATATATATATATATATATATATATATATATATATATATATATATATATATATATATATATATATATATATATATATATATATATATATATATATATATGTGATTTTACTATGTTCATAACTTCGATGAACCGAAGCAAGTTATTATATCGACCTGTATTTAAATCAAATTAGTCCTCTTCTTCTTCTTCTTCTTCTTCTTCTTCTTCTTCTTCTTCTTCTTCTTCTTCTTCTTCTTCTTCTTCTTCTAATTGGTATACAATAGTCTATCGAATTCGATGATTACATACTGTTGGCATACGTGGACTAGTCTATTTACAAAACTGTTACCCCAATTTACACAAAATGTATGTTTCTTTCTTATGTTCAATGTATAGATTTTAAATTGCGATATAGCTCCGTAACTTTCTATCAAGGCGTAGAAACGAATCGTCGACAAGTGCGTACATTTTTTTAAATCAATATTTCTGGTATGTTCCAATCTGTCCTTTACTATTGACAACGAGTATATATTACATTTTCCCAAATTAAACCTTGGAACAAAATGTAAATAGATTTTTATTTCATCAAATCTTTTTTTTTTTTTTGTATTATTTATATTTTTATAAATAATATTCTTTACACCAGTAATGTTATTTATAAACAAGCCATACGCTTGTTTATAAATAACATTACTGGTGTAAAGAATATTATTTATACGTATGAGTTAAGTAATGACTAGTATATTATATCACTTTCGGACACGCAAGACAGAGATGTATATTATACATCTGATAGTTGAAAATGGAGAATTATAAGTTATCGGCCGTGTACACTGATCAATACCTACAGAAGTGAAACGATGCATGAACTTGCAAGCCCGACAGGAAATCGCTTGAATACCTGGACGTGTCACCTCACACCCCTCACAATACCTTTATAATTTATTACTTTAAAGAATTATAAACGAATTAGATTTACGAAAACAGTTTTCACGGAACACTTATTTATGATTTAAACTTGACTTTTTAACTAATTCCAATATTAACAGTTCAAAAATAACATACTATGGTTATTTAAAAAAATTAAGAACATTTTCCGTATCAAGTTAGTTTGTCAGAGAAAAACAACCGTACGATTGACAAGATATCGACACGCAATTACTACTACATCGGTTACTGTAGTTTTGGTCCTTTGTGGTTAATAGACATATCGTGATTTTTAATCGGGGAAGAGGACAAAATGGCGGAACGCAGACAATTGATACTTTAAATTTAAAATCGGTGGTGATCTCTTATCTAGCGGAATAAAACTTTAATATCTATAAATTTGAGCATTTCTATACAGAATGGACATAATATCAATTTTTGATTTTTTTGCGAAGTTTACCTTTAAGGTCAAAAAGTGGTCTTACTGAACGGACAATTTCAGAAAGGTTATTATAATCAGGTAAGTAACAAAATACTTACTACTGAGACCAGACTCAATCTGGCAGCCACTTTTATCGGCCAATCAAGATAGCAGCCACTTTTTTCCAGCAGCCAATTTTGACGATATGTCTAAAAACCAAAAAACTGCGTGAGGCCGGTCAAACGTTTTATATGTATGTAAGCGGTCTGTCCTTTATTTGACATTCGATAATTGATATTCAATATCCAACCGGCTGCTAGCAGTCGGTTCAATATATAAATTTAGATGAAAATCACTATAAAGCCCTGATACAAGTTGTATATTTGGCTTTATGTTATATAGAAATGAGCTGGGTTCGGTTCGGAACTTTGCCGTTAGTATATGCCGAAAAGTACCGAATGTATGCATATGGTTAATACGGAAAATTACGTTAAGGAGCACCTTTGAACCTCTGTGGTGGCCAGACGGTATACATTCAGTACTTTTCGGCATATACCAACGGCAAAGTTCCGAACTGGATCTAGCTCATTTTAAAGGTATTAATCCAAGCTATTCCCCACTTCTATTTTTCTGGGATCCGGGCCCGTCTGTCCACCACAGAGGTACAAAGTCGTCTTAGGGTGGTCACCGTCATTTAAGCAGTCTCTGGTAGGTGTTCACTATTAATTTCTTTTCTTTTTTAGCTTTCCATAAATATTTTTATGTATATTTCTATATGTTTCTGGAGTAATTGGATTTTCTTTCATATTTTATATATTAAATTACATCTTTGGTGAATCCTCTGTAATGTTGTATTGATAAAACTCTATATAACATAAAGACAAATATACAACTTGTATCAGGGTTTATATTCGAGGACAACGAAAATTTATGACAGCTTGAAGGGGTCATAAAATGGTATCTTTTCCCTCAGGCTTTATAGTGATTTTCAACTAAATTTAAATATTGAACCGACTGCTAGCAGCCGGTTGGATATTGAATATCAATTATCGAATGTCAAATAAAGGACATACCGCTTACATACATATTTAAAACGGAATGAAATGCTTTAGAAATTAGCAGAAACCGTGAAATTGTCGATTTCCGCCGTTAGATTGCATTTAACTAAGATTTAGCGATTTTGGAACGTTTGAGCCTCACGCAGTTTTTTTTGTTTTTAGACATATCGTCAAAATTGGCTGCTGGAAAAAAAGTGGCTGCTATCTTGATCGGCCGATAAAAGTGGCTGCCAGCTTGAGACTGGTACTACTGAGCTGATGATTCCCTAGATGACTGAAAGTCCAACAACAGTATTATACTAATTTACCGCAAGTTAACTATTTGTAATGTTTTCAGTGTATAGTTATAATTCCAAAATAACTTACATTTACATCCTGTGTATGTTGACAAATCCTTATCGAGTAATAAAACATTCACATAAATCATTTGAGTTTAAAGTCAAGATTTTCAAGGTTGACATGAAATTTAAAAATCAATGTCTATCCTATCATATTTTATTGTCATAACGATCTTCAGTATTTAGTACAAATTAAAGACTTTAAAAAATACATGTCGCACGATTGTGAGATCATTTTGTATTGTGTGGGTAATTTTAAAGTT